>BSBN01000013.1:9802500-14802500 GCA_027924645.1 Cunninghamia lanceolata | reverse complement strand
ATAGGATCACATGTACAACCTTAGGTTCAGCCTCAGCCTGTTATACCTCAAGTTCAACCCCCTCCGGTTGCAATGTCATTCTTTGCAGTAGAGTCACCTTTAACTTTCACATCCTATCATCCTTTACTAAAGAATCCAGACAAACTTTATCCAAAATATCATCCGTATCAAGATGCGAATGATCACATCAAAACTTTTAAGGAAGCATATTGTAGAGCCATAATAGAGCATCAGGACGTTGTATGCAAATTATTTCCTTTTTCCTTAGGGGAAGAGGCTTATAATTGGTACATTAGTCTTGGTCAGAGTTCAGTCGGATCATGGGCTATCCTAGAGAAAGCTTTCACTGATAGGTTCAAAATACCTATCGATCCTTCAATGAACTATCACCTATTTGCCACAATTAAGCAGTTTGAGGGAGAACCTATTTCCAATTTCAATGTTAGGTTCTAGAAAATGTTATCCAAGTTAGTTGCTCCATATGTTGTAGCAGATGAAGCTGCTAGCAGTATCTATTATTTAGCCCTGGATCCTTTAACTTCTATGTTCATTAGGAGGGCTCATCCTGAAATCACAACATTAACAGGAGCTTTTCAGGAGGCTATCAAAGTTAATCAGCAGTTAGTCCCTGCTCCTACACTAAACATAGCCTTTCCTACACTTCCTGGTTATCCAGGATATCCTCCCCAGCCACAGTATAATGAAGCCATGATGCCTCCAATAGTAATGCTAGCACCTCTACAGATACCTCCATTGAGTATAATGCCACCTCCTAGCAAAAATTGCCAGATGATGCAGTATCCTGGACAAGCCCAAGCACCTCAGGTTATAGACCAGAATAATCAGAACAATAATGGATCCTCATTTTTCAAGCCTTCAACAGAAAATGTAGTAGATAAGGCTCAGGAGGAAAAGGAAGAGATCAAAGAAATATCAGCTCAGCTAAGGAAGCTTACAACTGAGATAACTCATTTGAGAAGCCAAAACTTCTACTCTCAGCCTAACCAAAACAGAGGCTATAACAATGATAGACTAAATTATCCTGACAAGGGGTATAACAACAATAACTACAACAATAACAGTGGTAATAACATTCCCCCTAGACAACCTAGAGTATGGAACTCCAGGCCAAATAACTGTTCCTTACCATCACCTTTAGATAGTCAGCCTCCTAGTGAAGTCAAATAGACTACCAGGGTCAATCTTGCTAAGGTAGCCCTCACTAATTAGTGTAGGATACACAATACAAATGCTCATGCAGAGCTAGACTGTCCCAAATTTCAAATTGCTGCAAGTATTTTCCAAACCGAGGTATCCAATACTACAGGAAATCCACATCATGTGGAAGGGAATGAGCTTGTTCCCTGTGGATATGATTTAGCTTTAGTATTGGAAAGCTATACTGATCAACCTTATTAGCAGACTGTGTCACCTCATTAGCATTATACCCAGACATGTGATGAATCAACCATGACTTTTGAGTCAAATTATGTTTTCCCCTTTGAGGATGACAATGAACCATCAAATGAGCCTGAGGAGGTACATGCTAACCAGCAGCAGTACTAGGGGAAGCATAACTATAACTTGAGAAATAATGCCAATAGACCTACCGGTCCATTGACCTCTTCCTTACCCCCGAATAATTTCAATACCCCTCCTTATCCCAAAGCAAGCAATAATCCAGGATTTCCCAAAGTTAATACTTAGTATTTATCACCACCAAACACAGCATCAAAAGCTTTGAGCATGCCTCATGAGTCTAATAATTTAGTCACCTATCTGACAGATGAGATGAAGAAGATCAAAATCAGCCTATCCCTGTCAGAGTTGCTGAAAACCCCAGCCATTAAAAAAGCATTCATGAAGTCCCTAGATGATCCTGCTCCTAAAGAGGATATTCATCCATCAGGTTAGTCTGGAGGTAAAGATCATGCTGTCAAAGATAACAATGTTAAAACTAAAGTCCCAGCTACTATTCAAGCTACGGAGACTTCTCACATGACCTTGTATAGAGATAAAAGTGAATCACCTCCATTCCTCCTAACCATACGAATGTTCAGCAAAAACCTGCACAATTGTCTAGTGGACTCAGGAGCATCCACGAATGGCATGCCTTTAGCCATATGTAATGCTCTAGGGCTACATCCTGCTAAATATTTGAAGAAGGTATCCCAACTAGACAAAAAAGAGGTGAATTTAATAGGGGAGTTAACTCACATTCACATGCAACTGGCATCAGACCCTAGGATCCAATACTATATTGACATTCAAGTAGTTGATATACCTGATATGTATGGTATGTTACTCAATAGAGATTGGTCCAAGACCCTCAACGGATATATGTCTACTGACTTCAGTCATATGTGGTTACCTTGGAAGGGTATACCAAACCAGATAAGGGTAGATGTTGAACCAAGAATGAAACACATGATCACCGAGTACAACAAAATAAATGAGATCATGTACGTGAATGTTGAACCCAGAGTATACTCTATTAGACCTCAGACTGTCAGAATAGAGGAGGTCCTGATGTATGACTTTCATGATGATCATGATCCTGACGATCATCCTCATGACAATAATGTTGTAGTCTTAAGATCTGGTCTTGATCATGGAGATGAAATAGAAGTAGATCATTTCAAAAGTTTTGAAATATACTTGTCTAAATAGGTAGAACACTATTGATTATTAGATATACCTGTTCATGACATTTTGATTGATGGTTGGTGCAGATTACATGATGAAGCACATTCTGAGAAAACTTCCGAAGCATGCATTGACATGTTGGAGCTTGAACAAACATGCGAAGAAGTGTCATCATCATCATCATCAGAGGTAAGTTCCATATGTAGTGATGATGATCATATTGATTCTTGTTTGTTGAATAGGAGAAGATGTGAGTCAGAATGAGGATTTTATCCAGAAGACAAAAGAAATTCTAGTCTGCAATGAGAAGAAGGATAGCAGAAATAATAAGATCACCCCTGGGAGTGATTATCTGATGGAGTCAGATTATGAATTATCTAATGATGAGAGAGGCAGTAATTTGACCAAATTTGAGAAGTTTTATCAGAGGAAATTAAAAAGATGATAGAACAGGAGAGACTTCCACAAGATGCACTGACTGAAGGATGGTGTAGATTACATGAAGCACCTCACTCAAAAATTGCCTATTCACTGTGCTTACATATTTTAAAGAGGCATATAGTGCCTAGTTCAGAAGATCATCCTTCTGGTGATGAAAAGAAAGTAGAAAAATTGGCCTCCCAGAAGAAAGGAAAGACGAAGTCTGAGAGGGTTGAAATTCCTAAGTTAAAATGGATATCAGGTGGTGCAGCTGCCAGAGCTGCAAAGAAGAGAGAAAGCTCAGCTAAGCCTCCTGCTGAAGATAAACCATGGATGCTTAGATTTGATGGATCCAAGTCGAAACAAGGTGCTGGTGTAGGGATTGATCTCATTGATCCATCAGGAAAGTCCTACCTAGCAGCCTACAGACTACAGTTTCCCTATACTAACAATGTAATAGAGTATGAGGCTCTAATACATGGGATACTATTTGCCCTTAAGAAGAAAGTAAAAATTTTGCATGTCTATGGAGACTCAGAATTAGTGGTAAGACAGGTGAGAGGGATTTACTCTTGTAATTATAGGAAACTGTCTAACTACAAACACAAGGTGTGGGATCTGATTGAAGACTTTGACGCATTTAATATCACCCACGTACCCAGAGAATAGAACCATAGAGAAGATTCTCTAGCCCAGGCTACTAGTACCTTAGAACCACTGTCTATTTCAGGTTTAAAGAGGTTTTCGGTAGAACTGATATCAGTGCCTTCAGTACCTGATACTATTACTAATCTCCAAGTATTCGATGATGATCAGCATATCCTAGATTTCATCTCCAACAGGGATATATTTGACACTTAGATCATAGATGAGAATAATGTGGAAGATCATGTTTGGGAAGAAGAGGAAATATTAGAGTTGCCTAGCAACAGGATTCCCAAAGGTATGATTGAATTAGAAAGAGCCTTTAACTTGGATAATATGCTGAAGTAGAAAGATCTCCCAAAGGCTGATGGAGGACAATATTCACAAGTGAATATTGGACAAAATGATGACAAGAGAAATGTCTTGATTGGTAAGGTATGCACATAAGAAGAGTTAGAAGGAATAACTTAGGCCCTTAAAGACTACATCCATGTCATTGCATGGACTTATGATGAGCTAAAAACATATGACACGTCAGTCATAACTCACACTATACCCCTCAAGCATTAGGTAGGCTATTAAACCAGTCTCTGGCATCTTCAGTGAGGGACATCATGAATAACCTCATTCTAATATCTTCCCAGTCCATACCAATATCTTGCATGAAAGCATTGAAACTTCTGATATGATCTTCTACTAATATTGCATTGTTTCCAGTAAACTTGGGAACCATATTTCTCCAAGTACTATCCATAGGATATGGATACAACTGATATCTAGTTAAATTAAATTGACTGCATATATTTGCAAGGTTTTGAGGTGGAAAGTTCAAGGGTGGTGGATTAGGATAGTAATTATATCCACCTGGTGGCTGATGATATGCATATTGCTGTTGTTGGTTCATGTGGGGATTTGTGTAAGGGTTCTGTGGTCTACAATACTGTTGGCCAGGGGGTGGGTAAGGATTTTCCATATGTTGAGATGCATTATGCATGGGAGGTGGCCTAGGGTTTTAGGGAATAATGTTCTGATGACTTCTGGATGCATGTGAATTTTGAACACCACTTGTATTTTGCTATGGATTTCTTGAAGTGTTTCCTCTATGTGGAGGTACATATTTTGGGGGAGCTATTTTAGCTTTACTTTTCATCTGTTGAATTTCTTGCTGCAACAACCCTTTCTCTTCCTATATCTTGAACCTTTTGAGTTCTTCCCGGAGCCTGAGCACTTCCTGTTGCTCTTCACTCATACTTATTAGATTCTCTGGATTGTCATTTATTTCTTGATTTGAAAACCCATGTATTACCCCCTCTCCCTGATGTAATGACATCTTAAAATCATGTTTAGCTTGATTTTGGTCAATATCCCTCATGACCTGTGTATCATGATCAAGCTGTTCTTGAGGAGTTGGTCTGTATCTTGCTAAAATATCATCAGTTGCTACACTGAGATTCTCATTTGAATCATGTAGAGGTGTGAACTTGTTGTGAATTGAAATATTTTGCTCTGCATTATTCTCTTGGGTATCCAGATTATTATCTTGGTGGGAATAATTTGAAGTTCCATTTCTTTTGGAAATGTTTCTAAGTGGTGGAGATGACTACAATTTCTTGCCTTCCATCTTAGATCTCCTACTAGCCATTTGATATTAAATTCTTTGTTATAACTGTAACTAGAGTCGCCACCTATTTAGTAAATAGGAAAAGTTTGTGTTTTATCTTTAGGGGTTCTTGTTTCCAGCAGAGTTACCAAATCACAGTTTCTAAAATGACTCTATAAAAGGAATGACTAATCTAAGGTCCTCCTTTAGGTCCCTAGTAGAGTCACCAATTTCTTAGGTCTCAAAAATGCAGGTTGCTGATCCTAAGAGGATGCCAGGCTCTATGCTTAGATTCGCAATGTTTTTGAACTAACTTGATGAAATCAACCTTCAAGGTTTGTTAACTTCCTACACTTCAGGTCTTGCTACACCTAGGTGGGTGAACCTTGGGAATTAAAGCAGACTAAATGTAAATGTATTGACTAATTAAATCTATCTACAATGGTAAAGGGTGTAGGATAGATGAAAAGCTTTCTATCTGATTCTATATCTAATGTCTAGTGAATGGTTTGGTAGAAATTGTATAAGCAATATCAAGGTAAAAAGGATTTTAAATGATGAATTTAAATAAGACCAGTGCTTTGTTGGGTAACAGAGTCGAAAGAAGGACCAAGACTAGTGGCTTATAATGGGTACTAATTCTAATTGTTTGGCACAACTTTAGTTTATAATTTGTATAAACATGCAAGGGAATGACTGACAAACTCTTCTTGATAATCCAACCAATATAATTAGATATCTTATAATTCACCAGAAGGTATTTTAATCCTTACTTGAAGGAACCAATTGAAATGAATGTGCAAGAATAATAGATAATATTATCTTGGAGACAGAATGGCAATCCTAATTTTATGGCTCTACTTAGTAATCCAAACTTAATACTTCCAGGCTACCATGACTGATCAGAAGGATTTTAATTCCTCAAATGGAAACCAATTTACTCAATCACACAGATACAATGAATTTGTATTGACAAATTAAATATATGCTTGATATATTAATTTGAATAACAAGGAAATATAGAACTGGAGACAACCACAGAATTGAGTAACTATAACAAACAATTGATACCAAGATAGAACCACTGAATCAAAGAACTTCAATCTACTTCTTCAAATAAAATATGCAACATAGTCTTTCTGAAACATTGTAAATTATATATATGTATATATATTCTACTACTGATGATTTTTCAGCACCAATTGTTTGAACTCATATAGATATGTCTATGAAGAGACATAACTCTTCAATAAGTCTTTTGGGAATTTAACAAGATTAACAACCATTACATAACTATGATTAAGCTCTATTCAGCCATAAGTAAATTTTAGCCAGATGGTCCAAGTACTCTTGATCACAATGGGAATCAATAAGCTCAATGGCACTCCTTGTAATCACTTCAATTGTGACCATATTTTCTAGGTGTTTGCAAGCTTCTCCAGATGCAGAATTTTTCTTTTTAAGAGCTCCCATAGCCTCGTGTAATATAGCTTGACAATTAACATTCCACTCTTCTTTGCTTTTTATTTCTCCATCATTTTTGAATAAGGCGGGCACTCCTGCATTCAAATCTTCAGCACCTTCCTTAGCATCAGTTTTGAGTTGATTGTAGTATTTCTAATGTTGCTCAATCAATGCTTTTGTATTGGAGATACCTACACTGTCAGAAGCATCTTTACTTTGTATCTCATTCAAATTCTCCTGCATTCTCTGTTTGAGCCTTTCATGTTCTTTAATTGCTTTGTAATTCTGAGAGTAATTATCCCAAAATAGGTTTAACCAGTGTATCATGTTTGCATGTCTGCTTTGTAGCACTGTGACAAGTGTATCTATTTGAATTTGTACTGCCTGATCTGGGGATAATACTTGAGTGCCTTGTGAGCTTTCTCCCTGAGTTAATCTCCTTGTTGATTGCCCAAAAGTAATCTTAACTGCATCCTTCAAGTAGTCATTTTCTTTTGTTAGTCTCTCACAACTCAATTTATATGCATCCCTTTCCTTGATCAACATTCGAGCTTGTGCTTTGTTTAGCTTCGCAACATTGATGCCAATGTCTACTGTAATCAGAGGGTCAGTTTCCCCTACCTTTAAAGTCATGACATGGCTGAAAGTTTTTTCAGTATCTATGATGGCTATCTTCTTATGGGGAGGATATAGCACCCATATCATCAATGAATTTTCATCATTATTGTATTTTGTACCCATATACACTTCATTAACTCCCTCTGGAGTGAGTTTATATTTATCATCTATAATATTTAGAAAACTATCAAAAACTAAAGCAGAATTCAAATCAAGACCAGGAAAAATCATAACCCCTGCATCTTTAAGCAATTACCTACCCCTGTTAGGGGTCATATCCTATATCTCCTTATCTACTGTTATTTTCAGCATATCTAGCAATTGTCTTTCATTATCAGCAGAGACATCATCCACTAATTCTCTAATTTCTTTCCCTTTGCATTTATACGAGAATGACTTGAACTCTTTTGACTGAATAAATTTATCATCAGAAATGAAAGAATCATAAGCTATCTGACGTGGATCTTCATCAGTAGACCCCTCCTCATCATGTATTACAATAGGAGGCTGATATTGTTGCATTTTTATTTTGGACATTTGTATTATTTTGTCCTATGGCTCCTCTTGCCCTACAGGTTCTTCATCTAAAGATACAACTTCATTCTCTGCCAGCTATTTTTTCTTCTCACTTAGATCCCTGTTATACTTTTCTACCACCAATTCAACTTCATCCTCTTCTAGGTTTCTAATAACATCATCATGTGGGTAAGGGATGTGTATGTATCCACTAAGATTTTGTTTCCTTCGAGAAGAGTCAATAAAACCCTTAGGGTCAAACCCCTTCCTTACCTCAGCATTCATGTTATAATGCATCAGCTTATCCAGAATGAGATTGTAACCTTCTTTGGACACCACAGTAAAATCTCCAAAACATAAAGTGTTGGGCATAAAAGATTGCTATCATGTGAGCTTAGATGCATTACATTCGAGCAATGCATCTGCCAAATTATTTCTAAATAAGCAATTCTGTCAGGGACAGTTTTGGGCAAGATGAATGGAGTGTCTTCAAAACCATATACTCTTATCATAGTAGCATCTTCAAAACAATACCAGTCTCCCCAATTATGAGTGACAGTAGGGGGGCCACTAAAATCTCTTGGCCTAAGGAACCTTTTTATCTCAGTTGAGATTGAGTATTCACAAGGGTGGTTGAAATATCTGTACAGTACTTTTACACAGTGTTCTTCAAATTGGGCATAACTAGAATGGACATATCTACTATCCCATACTCTAGTCCACATTTGTATTGGTAATTTTTGCCCCTTCTAGTCTGCAGGAACAACTTTAAATTCACTTGGCCATAACCCTACTTCCTAGTCGAAATATAGCACCATGTGCATAAGCAATGAGTAATGCTCAAAAGAGCATGCTGGGGAACTATTTCTTATTGCAGTCAAGCCAGAATCTATTCTATTAACAACATAAGCAGCATAGTCAAACTACCTTGCATTATGACACTGGATGTCAGTAGCTATAACCATCAATGGGATTGTCATGAACTTAGGGACCTTTGATCCTAGGACTTGGCCCACAGAATAATAAGTGTGTTGTATATATGGTTCAAATATTGCTACATGAAAAGGAGGACCATCATTCTCAGTTAGAGGCATCAATTCTCCTTCAACTCTAGGCCTATGAATGGGCAACCTCCATCCATTGTAGGTTGTGTCCATTCTCCAGTATTCCTTCTCCAGGTCCTCATAAATAATGGGAACAGTGCATAAATCATCTAAGTTGAACACTTCACAAATGGCATTTTTTGACAAATGTACAATTGGCTCCCCTTGTGGGTTGCATATAGCTTTTAGGATTGGATTATATTGTTTGGCAAGAAGTTGGAGGAGTTCAACACTCAAGAATACATCAGGCACCACTAATTTTCCTAAATTCAAGTGCCATGGGTTTGACACTGGAGCATTCCTGAATCTTCTGTTATAGTGGAATCTGAATAGTTCATATCCTCTGATCGGGGTCCAGATACTTCCTAAGCGTTTGCATCTGTCTTCTAATTTTTCCATTTCTGCCCTAAGTTGAGCAGATCTTCTGGCCTTAGGAGTTGACCCTGGCAATTGATCAATTAAATCCTGATTAAGCTTTTTGTCTTTTATCTTTTCTTCAGGGGTTTTATCAGTTTTTTGTTTCTTAGATTTACTTGTTTCCCCTTGTGATTTTCTACTTTCTCCCTTTCCTGGAGTCTCCATTTTCAAATTTTGATAAAATCCAAACACAGGCTATAACACAATGGTTCGTATGTATGTACCTGTCATCTGTGGCTGCAATCAAAATCCTCTGTTTGCGCTTCAGAATTCTTCTATCCCTTTTCTCAAACAACCTTGTCAATTGTAATTACAATGATCTTCAGAGGATTTCATCACTATCTACATTTAATCATCTGAGCAATTCAATGTCATTCATTGCTGTGAAATGTCACATCGCCATAACTCCTGTCATCGGCATGATTTTCAAAATTTTTGGGTGACCTTAATATCTCCTCATGGCGCGAATAATCAATCGGCATAACCCCTCAATTGTCTTCCTGATACTATGTTGAATCATATCAAAGCGGGTGCAACCACCGGCATGACTTCTTTCATCGCCGTGTGATTTAAATTTCCTTCCGATATAATGAGTGTTACCGATACAACTATCGGTGAGAGTCTCACTGATATGTGTGACAACAATTTGTTATCAGGGTGATCAATACCATCGGGATAACATATTTATGTTTCCCTGAGCTTCATCGTCTTCTTGATAATCTTCTATATTCTGGATCGCGAGGACTATCTTAATGTCTCACCGATATGGTTATTGGTTAAATTTCTTATCAATGGGTGTGATCTTATTTCCATCGGAGTGAGATATGCCATCGGAGTAATCCTTTTCAAATCATCCGATCACAATTATCTCCCCGATGGCCACTTTATATTCTTTATCGGAGAGACCCTTTCAAAGTGTCACTGACACCTTTTATCGCTGTGACTTGTGAGTCAGCAAGACATAAGTACTTCATTCCGATATGTTGAGTTATGCTGATGGATATGTGTATCAGTGTGACTCATACCAAAAGTGCTTTTTATTGTTTTGCCAGGACACTGGAGCATCGGAGACTCATGAATTTTTCATCCCAATGTTTATTTCTTGCCGATGGCTATCATTTCCTTTGTCCCCATAGGATGTTCGGTGAGACTTTTACCGAAATGCTTCATCGGTATGATATATACCGTCGAGGTAATTTTCAAAACACCATCTGATGACTATTAGTCATACCGATCGGTGTGATTGCTTGATTCTCTTACCGATAAAAGGCCATCGGTATTACTTCTTCCATCAGCAACTTCTATAAATCTCTCTCTGATCTTTACTGTTACGCCAATAGTCATTTTCATAGATTTCTTATGTATCAGCATAAGCAACACAAAGTCTAGCTGATAAGTTGAAATTTAGGTAATTTTGCAATTTTTTAACCATGGACATCTTGTAGGATGTATCAATTTTTTACTATGGTTTTGGGATGTTTTATGATTTGCTTAGATATGGTGAAGTGAGAATACAGTAAAAATTTTAAATTTTTACTGTCCCAACACATGTTTGCCTTTTGGATCACCCTGATATTCCTTAGAGAATGAGAGTTATGGTGAATCAAAGTCCCGATCAAACCTAATATTTCGAGGGGAGGATCATATTTCTTAACATCAGTCATATTATGAAAGATCACTCTGATCCCAATTTATCACCCGATAAATCATTTATCCAGAGATCCAAACGTCAATTTTATGTGATAGCGATATCTACCTGACAAAAAACATCATATATTTTGCAAGGATCATATTCTTGAATATCACCAGATATTTGAATATCAGTCTGTCGCAAAATATCACCCCGAACCAATATCCTGATGACGTCATCCAAACCTGGTAAATGAAGAAATAAACATGACGATGACGTTACCATCCTTTTTACATCACGGAGGTATATTTCCAAACATGACCCTTCCTACATAACATGACGATGACATCATAGGGCCACAACGCTAAACTAAGTCATTAACCTGATGATGTCATCCTGATATTTCGACAGGAGGATCATATTTGAACATCACCCGATATTCAAATATAACCCGATATTTGAATATCATCCTATCCTGCAAAGATCACCCCGCACCTTGCCGCCATAACATTAAATGCCATAAATGTGGTAGGTGGTTCCCGCTGATTATGAACCTGATACATACACCTGGCGAGATCTTGAGTTGCTGTACAGGAAATCCATGATTTTAATCAATTCATCCCTAATTTTTTCCTAATTTTACCTTAAAGGGGAAGTTAAAAGTGATTTATAGGGTTATTTTACACTTATCTTGCGATGAAACAAGTTTTTACAGAGCACAGCTTGCGAACCCTCATAAGACTACCTGCAGACACATATAGCTTGTACCAGAACGGGATACATGAGCATTGCGGGTATTTGAATTCCTTTCACACAGTTATCAACATAATTAAGAGGATAAGCACATCAGATAAGTAATTGAAACCCTCTTGTTGTCATGTTCTGCTTATCCAGGTATCATGGTGTTTTCTGGTTTGAAGTTCTAAATTATGCATATCGGGATAAACAAAATATTGAAAGAATATAATATGCATGATGAATAATGAAGATATAATGTATATGCATGCTTGTAAGGTATCAATTGTAAGACTAGTAATGTTCATTGCAGGAGATCACAGTGGACAAGAGATTGCTCAAGTCTGAGGCCGAATTCATTAAGCCCATGTTTGCTCAGCCTGAAGGGGTACAGTTTAAATATGGTGCCATCATAGATACGCACCAAGGAAACACCAACCTAGCGGCATGGTCAAATAGGTTGACTGATGGAAAGAATAATAGCACCTTATTGGATGCCATTTTTGTGTCAGGGATGTGGAGTGCTGCAGGATTTCCTTATTCCATGGAAGCTCTGAAATTAGTTATTGAATGTGTAAGAAACTACAACCCACAGACCAGAAGAGTTGAGAAACATGGTAGGGTTTATGCTGATCTATCTATCAAGAGGATTGCTGCCACTTTCAATTTTCCATTAGGGAAGAAGGTTGCCAACATGGATCTGAAGAGGTTGGAAACTGAATATGAAAGTGTTGGTAGGTGGCGACTGATCAGGAAAGTACTGTACACTAGCCATGTATCCTCGATGGGAGAAATTTTTTTTTAGGGCCGACTTAAAAAATCTTAGGGCTGACTTAAAAAAATCCTATTTTTTATGACCGACATAAGAAAACCCTAATTTTTGTAACCAACAAAAAGGCTTGATAAAAGGCGGCCAAGGGTTAGGGTTTGGGCATTGTATTGTAGCATTTGTAGTGGTATTGAGTTGCAGGGATTGCTGATTGTAATCGTTTTGATTTACTGGATAATAATATTGGACTCTCTGTTTGGTGGATGTAGCCCAAGTTTGGGTGAACCACGTTAAATCTTGTCTCTCGCTGTTATTAATTCTGTGTATTTCCATTTCTCTGATTAATCTTTATTTGCATTTAATTGATATCTTCTACTGGCTAACCCTAACAAGTGGTATCAGAGAGGGTTGTGTTTGATTATCATCTGCAGGAAAGTCTCACGGTTGAGTGGGAGCAATGGTGGACGAGGGAAGATTGAAGGTCGATAAATTCAATGGGCAGAACTATCAGTTATGGAAGATGCAGATGGAGGATTACCTCTATCAAAAGGATTTATGGATGCCGTTGGAAGGAGTAGCCAAGAAACCAGCAACAATGTCTGATGAGGATTGGAATCTTCTTGACAGAAAGGCACTAGGAACCATTTGGTTGTGCGTGGCACCGTCGGTGGCATTCAATATAACGGAAGTGAAGACAACAGATGGTCTGATGAAAGCTTTGGCAAAATTGTATGAAAAAACCTCAGCCTCAAATAAGGTATTTCTTATGAAGCGTTTGTTTAATCTGAAAATGGTTGAAGGTGGATCTGTGACAGATCATTTAAATGAATTTAATACGATTGTCAGTCAATTGACTTCTGTAAATGTAAAATTTGATGAAGAAGTTAGAGCTCTCTTGATATTATGTTCATTGCCTAAAAGCTGGGATAGTTTGGTAATGGTGGTTAGTAACTTTGTTTCTGGTTCAAATACCCTGAAATTTGATGATGTTGTTGGTGTTATTCTGAGTGAGGAAATTCGTAAGAAAAACTCAGGTGGATCCAAATCAGGCAGTGTTTTGAATGCAGAAAGCAGGGGCAGATCAAAGGAGAGAGGAAAAGGTTCTGGAGGTCATGGGAAGTCACAAGGAAAATCAAAGGACAAAAGATCCCAAACCAGAGGACAGAAGGATTGCTAGTACTGTGGAAAACCAGGTCATCTGAAGAAAGATTGTTGGTCTCAGAAAAATAAAGAAGGAGACAAACAAGAAGGCAATAAGGAAGCAAATGTGGTAAGTAATAAATCTGAAGATGACACTTTGATTCTTTCCCTAGATAATGTTGATGATTCATGGGTTTTAGATTCAGGGGCCTCATTTCATGCTACGCCCCATAGAAGTTATTTTCTTGATTATGTCCAAGGGGATTTTGGGCTGGTTTATTTGGGAGATAACAAACCCTGTCAGATTGTTGGAAAAGGAAGAATCAAGATTAAGTTGTAGAATGGGAATCATTGGCTACTACAAGAGGTAAGGCATGTTCCAAGGCTCAGTAGGAATTTAATTTCAGCAGGGCAGCTAACTGAACAAGGTTGCACTGTTATATTTACTGATAAAAATTGGAAGGTTTCAAAAGGTGCCTTAGTAGTAGCAAAATGTGTGAAAGTAGGCACCTTATATCTTTGTACAGGTCATACTGTTCCTTCTACTTTAGATGTTATAGAGGAAAAACAAACAAGTTCAGGAACAGTTGTTGCAGGTTTGTAGGAAGAGACTAGAAAAGTTGCTGCATGTTTTGAAACAACACTGTGGCATAACAAACTTGGGCATATGAGTGAAAAAGGTATGAAGGTACTTCATTCTAAGAAAGTTTTACCAGGTCTGAAATGTATTAATATGGATTTCTGTGAAAGTTGTGTGTATGGAAAATAAAAGAGAGTCAGTTTTCTTAGAGATGGGAAGCAAAAGAAAAATAAAAAATTGGAACTTGTGCATACAGATGTATGGGGACCAGCTCAGGTATCTTCTTTCGGTGGCTCTTGGTATTATGTTACATTCATATATGATGCAACTAGGAAGGTCTGGATTTATTTCCTTTGATAGAAATCTGATGTATTTGAAACATTTAAAAAATGGAGAAGCTTGGTTGAGAATGAGACAGGTAAAAGATTAAAATGTCTTAGATCTGATAATGGCGGTGAGTATTGCAGCAAAGAATTTGAAGATTATTGTTCCTTTAATGGAATTCGTAGGCAGAAAATGGTTCTAGGGACTCCACAGGAAAATGGAGTGGCTGAACGCATGAATAGGACAATAATGGAGCGTGCAAGGACCATGAGATTGCATGTTGGGCTGCCTTTAAACATGTGGGCAGAGGCTGTCAACACTGCTGTATATTTAATTAATAGAGGTCCTTCAGTTCCTTTGGGCTGTGGTATTCCAGAGGAAGCATGGACAGGTAAGAAGGTGAGTTATTCTTTTTTGAAAACCTTCGGCTGTGAAGCATTTGCACATATAGATTTTGAAAATAGAACCAAGCTGGATGCGAAATCAAAAAAATGTACCTTCGTTGGATATGGCATTGATGAATTTGGTTATAGGCTTTGGGATTTTGAAAATCAGAAAATTGTGAGAAGCAGGGATGTTATATTCAATGAGAAGGTGTTGTACAAAGATTAGTTGCAGCAGCATGAGAAGAAAGAAAAGGATTATGTGGTGCTAGATGATACTCCAAATAGTGATGTTCCAGTGGCTCCTCATGCTCCGCAACAGCAACCAGAAATACCACAAACTCCAGTGAATGTTAGACGGTCAACAAGGATAAGTAGACCTCCTGAAAGGTTTTCTCCCTCTTTGTATTCTATTTTGTTAACAGATGCTGGTGAACCAGAAGGGTATGATGAAGCTATGTAGGTGAATACACAAGTTCAGTGGGAGCTTGCCATGAAAGAAGAAATAGACTTCTTGCTGAAAAATCAGACTTGGGAATTATGTAAGTTACCTGCAGGTAAAAAGATTTTACCAAACAAATGGGTTTACAAGTTGAAAGAGGAAGATGGAGGTAAGAAAAGATTTAAGGCTAGGTTAGTTGTAAAAGGATTTGCACAGAAACAGGGCATTGATTTTGATGAGATCTTTTCTCCGGTTGTCAAGATGACTTCTATTCATACTATTTTAAGTATTGTGGCTGCTGAAGATTTGCATTTGGAACAGCTAGATGTGAAAACTGCCTTTCTCCATGGTGATTTGGAGGATGAGATATACATGGCACAACCACAGGGATTTGAGGTCAAAGGTAAGGAGAAACAAGTGTGCAGATTGAAGAAGAGTTTGTATGGCCTGAAACAAGCACCTCGACAATGGTATTTGAAATTTGATAGTTTTATGGCTGAGCAAGGCTACAACAAGTGTAATTCTGACCATTGCATTTATTTTAAGAGGTTAGATAATGACAGCTACATTATTTTATGTTTATATGTTGATGACATGCTTGTAGCTGGGTCTAACATGGATCACATCAGAGAGTTAAAACATCAGTTAGCACAGTCATTTGATATGAAGGATTTGGGGGCAGAAAAACAAATCCTTGGTATGAAAATTTGCAGAGATAGGAAGAACAAAAAATTGACTCTATCTCAGGCTACTTATGTTGAAAAGGTGTTGCAGAGATTCCATATGGAGAATGCAAAAGTTGTCAGTACACCTTTGCCTAGTCATATGAAATTGACTAAGGAGATGTGTCCAAAGACACAAGAGGAGGAAGAAAAAATGTCCAAGGTTCCATATGCTTCAGCTGTAGGAAGTTTAATGTATGCCATGGTATGCATGAGACCGGATATTGCACATGCTGTCAGAGTCGTTAGCAGGTATATGAGTCATCCTGAATTTGAGCATTGGAATGCGGTTAAATGGATTCTCAGATATTTGAGAGGTACATCTAATAAACACTTATGTTTTGGGGGCTCTAATACTGATTTAGCAGGTTATTTAGACTCAGATTTGGCAGGGGATATTGATACCAGGCGGAGTACTACAAGTTATGTCTTTACTGTAGGTGGAACATCGGTGAGTTGGATTTCTAGGTTGCAAAAGGTGGTTGCTTTATCCACCACAGAGGCAGAATATGTAGCTGCAACAGAGGCAAGCAAGGAGATGATATGGCTGCAATATTTCATGGAAGAATTGGGTAAACAACAGGCTAACAGTTCTTTGTATACAGACAGTCAGAGTGCCATACATCTTGCAAAGAATTCTGCCTTGCATTCAAAGACCAAACACATACAGTTGAGGTATCACTTTATTCGGTCGGTGTTGGATAATAGACAGTTAAGGCTGGCAAAGATACATACAGATGAAAATCCAGCAGATATGTTTACAAAGGCAGTGACAAGGGAGAAGCTGAGCTCCTCTTCAGCTTCGGTTAGTCTTCTAGACTGAAAACAACAAAAATAGAATAGTAGAGTCCAGGGTGCTTATTTCCAGTAGGAGCTGCATGCGCAACGGTGTTGTCCAGGATTAGTCTCCAAGTGGGAGATTGTGTTGGTGTGGAGCCTGATCAGTCTCCAAGTGGGAGATTGTTGGTAGGTGGTGACTGATCAGGAAAGTACTGTACACTAGCCATGTATCCTCGATGGGAGAAATTTTTTTTTAGGGCCGACTTAAAAAAATCCTATTTTTTATGAATGACATAAGAAAACCCTAATTTTTGTAACTGACAAAAAGGCTTGATAAAAGGCGGCCAAGGGTTAGGGTTTGGGCATTGTATTATAGCATTTGCAGCGGTATTGAGTTGCAGGGATTGCTGATTGTAATCGTTTTGATTTACTGGATAATAATATTGGACTCTCTGTTTGGTGGATGTAGCCCAAGTTTGGGTGAACCACGTTAAATCTTGTCTCTTGCTATTATTAATTCTGTGTATTTCCATTTCTCTATTTAATCTTTATTTGCATTTAATTGATATCTTCTGCCGGCTAACCCTAATAGAAAGTAATAAGAAGGTAGCCAAGAAAAGAATATATGATAGGAGAGTGAAAAATAGTCCATATACTATAGCTGCCAAATTGCCAGTGCATTTATATAAATTTGATTTCGATGAGGAATACCAGTATGTAATAGCTCTACTCAGCAGAGTGACAGTCCAGCCTGATGCTGGAAGTTTTAAAGATTGGATGTATGGGGTCATCCTCATGTGTGTTTATACAGACAATAAGCCATTGTGGCAAAAAATGATCAGTGATGCCTTAAATGATCAGCTCCTGAACCTAGGAGGCCTGGAGTGTGCTTTTTACATGACTTTGTATGTGGTATATTCATGTGCCTATAAGGGTACATTTGATGCACTTACAACTATAGGAAAGATTGGTGGTACCACTAATGATGCCCACATTTGGGATCATTATCCCTAGCTGCAAAGAGTAAATTACCTCCAAGATTACAAACTAGTGAATGATGCATTCTCTATGCATTTGGTAAGAACAATAGAGGAGGACAGAACTAAAAGATTGAGCATGGAATCTCAAGAAGTCATATACAGGCATGGAGCCTGGTTTATTCAATTTACAACTTTCTCCTACATCAGGATAGAGGTTTTTGAAGGTCAGCCCCTCATGCTCCCCAGATATCCCACTGATGCAGTAGTTTTAATGGAGTTTATGAGGCAAGTATCTACAATACTGGATGCATATAAAGCAAACAATAAGCTTCCACCAGTATTGTTTCTAGTGACAATGGGCTGCTATATATGCTAGGATTCTAAAAACATGAAGAAGACCATAGCTGGTCTAGACATGATGAAATTATAGCCGTTCCCACTGCCAAGATCATATGATCTTTATGGAAGGATGAAGAAGATCATGGGGAAGCCCATCTATCAAAGACATCTTAAAGATTTCTAGGTAGATTGTGAGGGTGAAGCCAAAGTTAGAAGAAGAAAATACCAAAGGCTAACTCTCAACTAGATCAAGACCTTTGATTGCATCACAGTGCCTACACAGTTAAAGAAAGATGATGGCAAGATCATGGTAGATGAGTATGAAGAGAAAAAGATATATAATGACACCATCTCAGCGCCTGATCTTACTCAACTAGAAAATATTTCATTGGATCAGTTCACAGGCAGGATCATACAGTTAACCCAAGCTTGGGTTGATGAACAAATAAATACACTAAAGAAGAAGGGTGTAGCCCTTACTATTGATAATAAGAAGAAGAAACAAGATATTCCTGATGAGGAATATGATGATTTCTTGACAGACAAGAGGAAATCTAAGGGAGAAAGGTTTCCACCTCCGCAACAACAAAGCAAAAGACCCCCTAGAGGTAAGAAGATTGATAATGATCCTAAAGGGGTGATAATTGAGAAAGTCAGTATAACAGCTGAAGGTGCATCAGCATCAGAACAAGTGTTAGCATCATCAGCACTACCTCCTAAGGATAAGGAAAAGGCTAAGAAGATTTAGAGGCTAGCTATTGAAACTATGGAAACATGAGGAGGGTCAGGCATCACAAGTACAAACTGAAGAAGATGTTCCTTTTGATGAAGAGCCTGCAGAAGAAGACCCACTGCCCCTCATCAGAAAAACAAAAGCACCTCAGATGATGGTCTCCACACCTAAGAAACCCAAAACATCCATGAGAGCTGAGATAAGACATGACCCTATAATGTTGAGGGGAGCAAGTAGTGGATTGTTTAGAAAGGAATTACAGCATGATGTATCACTCCCTACCATTGTTCAGTTTAATACTGAACAAATTGAAGAACAAATGAAGGAAACCACTCGCACAAGTGAAGGAGGTCATTTCTCATTAGATTAGACTGTAGACCTATTAGATGATGAATTGGTGGATAATGTTGCTTCGCAATGAATGGAGACTCTTGTTGCTAACACTTGCATAACACCACAAGGTACACCATCAGTCCAGGCTATAGTGTTAGAAGAGTTGAAGCGAGTAGAGCAGGAGAGAGAAAAAGTGCCTAGAAAAGGTAGCCCAAGAAATGGGGCTTGATACATTGATTGATCAGGTAACCAGTCCTGCAATGATTGATCTTACATACATAAAGGATGCAAGTCCTGAAAATCAAGCAGGTGTTCCTGATAAAGAAGAAAATGTTGAGAAAGTGGATGAGGTATAGAAGGAGGCAGTACAAGATCATCAGGTGGAAGCATCACAAGATCCTCCACCTCAAAAGGAAGCTCCTCTAGAAAAAGAAGTTCCTCAACAGGAGGAAATACCCCAGGATCACCCTCATGAAGAACATCATGAGGAAGAAATAAAGAAGTCACCATCTCCATCAAAAATAGATATAGTTGCTAGAGATCAGGATGATCATCATGATGATGGTGGGCACCCAGGATCTAGAGACCAAGTTCCTTCATGGCTAGAGCAAGCGATAAGCACAGAGTCTGGATTAGAGCTACAAGAATTCGATGTTTCAATGCTATTTTTGGAGACTCTAATGAAGCCAAAGAGGAAGGCCAGGTTGACGTCGGCCATAAGAAGAGATCTTGTTACGGGTAGAAGGACCGCCCAAGTAGCCGTTCCTACAACTGACAAAGAAAAAGGCAAGATCACTCTGGATGAATTCTAGATTAGTACAGTGGATTTGGGATTTGCCAATGAGGATGAAGAAGGCCAAGAAGGTAAAGATATTATTGATTCTTTAACCCAAAGGGTGAAGAAAGAGAAAGAGAAGAATAAGCAGCATAAAGAGCACATTGCTCAGCTACATGCTTATATAAAAAGGGTTAATTAACCCTGATGATACATCAAGTGATAGAGTAGTCCCATTGACTGCAATTTCTCAAGAGGAAGTCAACAAGTCAAACCTCATGAGACATGAATCAGTAATAATGTTAAAATGGATGACATCTGCACTTGATGGAGTTGAGGAAGTGGTAAAGGCCTCTTTGAAGAGGTGGAATTCTTTAGGCACCTCCAAGAAAAAGGTAGATAAATTGGAGATGGAGATCGGAAGGAGGTCATTTAAATTAGAGAAAGCCGTGAGCACTTTGGATGAAATGAAGAGGATTGAGCCTCTAATTTTAATAAAGAATCAAGTACTAAATAATAATATAGCCATATTGATTAATATCTGGAATAAAGACATCTAATTTGAATGTGATGTGCTGAAGAGATGCAATGGTAAACTGAGAAATATCAGTATGAAGCTGCATGATATGATGTCTCATGAAGTAGAGGTCTTGGAGACCTTAGAAGGAAAAGTAGAGGGAAATATAGAAAATTAGGATGAAGATTTTGCCATTAAAGCTCTACATAGTAACTTCCAGCTAGTAGCTGAAGATCCTCTCAACCACCTGATAGAAGAAGTACTAGATAAAGTAATGAGAATAAAGGTCAGGGTGGAGAATTATAATGAAACATCCAGCAACAGGAGGAGTAAATTGGAATCCCTTCAGAGCAAATATTAGGTCCATAAACATGCCATCACCAAAGAAAGAACTCAAGATGGTGGAGAATTACAAAAGATAGCACAAACATATAAAAATATCAGGACATCTATGCAGGTCCATATTCAACAAGATAATCATCATAATGATGAAGATAGTGAAAGTGCTGAAAGTGATGATCATGACAATAAAGATGATGATGAAGAACCTGACGAATAGATGAAGATGCACCATAAAGAGAACATATGCATTAGGTACTTAGGAAAATATGAGTTACCTAGATGGTTGCCAACTGGCAACCTATAGCACGTGGAAAGAGTTGACTTGGTCAATAAAGTGTGAACCGTAGATCTTAATAGATAAATCTTGATCATAGATCAATTGTAACCGCTCCCTTATCTTGTTCTATAAAAGGTGCAGGGATGCCTCATTTTAAACATTCAAAACTTAATTGAAATCTGTTTGCTGAAATATTTAGGGCTCATTTCAAATTTGTTGTATACATATATGTTCTTGCATACTTAATGAAGAAGAAGACTATTTTGATTACAATTCATAATAAATCTTGAGTAATCGGTGTATGAATTCTTGATACATGCTGTGATTTTCTGTGTCCCTTGGAGTGCATATCTACTTACATGTGTTGTCTTCATTCCTTTCCTTTGAAGTTAACATCGACTATATCTAGCTGTGGAATGTCCTGGTGAACATATGGTTTGATTTCTTCTCTTCATGACTGTATCTAATGTGTATGTGGCTCAATAACTGAAGGTTTAACATTAATTTGAAGTATTTCTTTCAATTTCAGAGCATTTCATCATCATAATTGCAAATAAGTGACAATCTTAAGCAAATAATACAAATATGCAGACATCTTGTAGATAATTGAACATATTGAGCATATTTGAGGTTAAAGCATGTCAAAAAGATAAATATCATGCAAAGATTTAAAGATAGACACAATATTTGAAGCATATCTTGTGTAAAATAACTATCTGTGTAGCATCATTACAGGAAACATTATCTTACAGATGAGATTTACGTAAGGCCCCAAAATGGAAACAGCAACACACATCAACCTCTGAGTAACGTCAGAAGATCAAGACCTAATCACTGGAGACTTGGGATCATGAATTCTTTGAATTCATTGTATCTTTCAAGATGAATAAAGGTTAATGTGTACTTTTATTCTATGTTTGTTTATGACTAACATCATGATCAACAGATAGCGCACCCCATCACTTCCCTTTAGTGAAAAGGGAAGAGCTTCACCTGGACTAAGCACTGTGAGAGGACCTTTGGGGTCCTCAAGGAGCATCTTACCAATACTCCCATTTTAGCAGTTCCTGATCATGCAAAGGATTTTGTGGTTTGTACAGATGCATCACTTCAGGGTTTGGGAGTCATGCTTATGCAGGGTGGTAGATCAATCATGTATGAGTTGCAAAATCTCAAGACACATGAGCTAAACTACCCCACTCATGATTTAGACCTCGCAGCAATGGTTCATGCTCTCCTTCATTAGAGACACTTTCTTTTGGGTCATCGCTTTGAGCTTCATTCAGATCACCACAGTTTGTAATATATATTCACACAGTCAAATATGAACACCCATCAATGGCGTTGGATGGAGTTTCTTTGTGAGTAAGACTTTGATGTCCAATACATCAAAGGGAAGGAGAACATGGTTGTTGATGCATTGAGTCAAAGGTGCCACAAGATCCTGACCTTGACCTTGAGTGTGGACTTGAGAGAGCGCATCATTCAACATCTACCTAAGGATGAGTGGTTTCTTGAGGTGCAACAGGAGATCCAATCACAGAGGGCCCTTGTGGGAAAATTTGTAGGATATTCTCTTGACACAAATGGATTGCTTAGACATCAACATCACATCTATGTACCCCATGCGGGTGACCTATGGGCAGTAGTTCTTTTAGAGGCTCACAAAGTACCTTATGCAGCACACCCAAGGGTGAAGAAGATGCATGCCGACTTGTGACAGTTGTACCATTGGGTGGGTATGAGACAAGATATATGTTGCTTATTGCCTTGAGTGCCAAAGGGTTAAGGCTAAGCATCAGCATCCAGCTGGTCTTTTATACCCTCACGAGATACTTGAATGGAAATGGGACACCATTTCCATGGATTTCATTGTTGTTCTTCCTATGTCATCTCACTACCATGATGCCATCATGGTGATGATCGACACATTGACCAAGGTGGCATATTTCTCACCTGTATGCATGATGTACAATGCACCATCAGTGGCAAGAGTATTCTTGGATGAGATTGTTAGATTACATGGAGTACCTCTCTGTATCATTTTTGATAGGGATTCAATGTTCACATCAACCTTTTGGAGGGCATTACAACAGGCATTGGGCACATAGCTCAACTTCAGTTCCACTTATCATCCTAAGATAGATGGGCCAATAGAGAGAGTTAATCAGGTTCTTGAGGATATGCTCTATATGTACATCATGGATCACTAGAGTAGATGGGAGGAGCATCTGTATCTAGTTGAGTTTGCCTACAATAATGGGCATCACAATTAGTTGGGTATGCCTCCTTTTCAGGCCTTGTATAATAGACCTTGCAAGACACCTTTGAGTTGGGACCATATTGAGGACAAGGTTGCGATAAGGATGGAGTTGGTGTGGGACATGGAGCAACAGGTGACCTTGATTAAATAGAGACTTTGGGAGGCATAAGATCAACATAAGAAGTATGCCGATACTAAGAGAGTAGATCGGAGCTTCTCAGTTGGGGATAGAGTATTCTTGAGAGTGTGACCGCATAAGAGTCCAATCTATTATTGAAAGAGCTCTAAGCTCGCACCATGGTTTGTTGGGCCTTTTGAGATCTTGGAGCGGATAGGACCTGTAGCCTACTGTCTAGCCTTGCCACCAAGCCTGTCACATATCCACGATGTTTTTCATGTATTTGTTTTGCGGCATTACATATTTGATTTATCTCATGTATTGGATCGGAGTGCTCGACAGGTAGAGGTGGATGGGTAGTTGGATTTGGAGCCAATTCACATATTGGCTCATTGGATGCTAGGCCTTCAAGGTTGAGTGCTAGACTAGGTTAAGGTCCGGTGGGACATGTACAATGAGGTCATGGTAACATGGGAGGATGTAGCTAGATTGAGGGCACTATATCCTCACCTCTTTGACGACTTCCAGGAGGAAGTTCAGTCTTAGGGGGGAGGATGTGAGGCCTACATTTTTACTCCCTTATATTAACTACTTTATATTACTATTGGAGACATATTTCAGACTTTTGGGGACTGTTAATCCTGATATGCAAGACTATTAGACTATATGCTTTTACCTTTGATTTATTATGTTTAGCATGATTGTGATGAGACTAGATGTGGATTTAGATTATTGATGATGATTTGACATATGATTTGCATTATGATGTTATTGGGATACTAGTTATGTGATTATGGTTATGGATTTATTATGTGATTTTATCTTGTGGTGGATTATTGAAATGCAAAATTAGGAATTTAATTATGATATGATTTTATGGTTTTATATGATCATGAGATGATGTGAGTGTATGTTCTACTTTGCTTCAGCTATGATATACATGTTGGATTAATCTTTTGTTTAAGTGCACAGGTGTTTCTAACCAAGCCACAAATAATCAGAGATCATCCCACACACTTTGTGATTTTCCATGTAAAGTTGATCTAGTTCCAAGAGGAACCAAGATCAACTATGTATGCATGATGAAATTTTTGTAATGTTGTTGTGTAATATTGTTTGGGTTAGGTCTACCCCTTTTTATATTTGATTTTTAATTGGTGTTGTAAGGATGTAATGTTCATTTGAATTTTATTTTGAGTTTATATTTTTGTGACCCCTTTTTATGTGATTTTTCTCAACCAATGGTGCTCAAAATGGTTTAAAAGTGACCTTGGGTTGTACCCCTAGGGTCTAGGGACCATTTGAGCTTGTATAACCTTAGATAAACTCTCATTTGGTCACTTAAACTTCACCCTGAAGTAAAGTGACGAAAATAGAAGTTTGGGAAGGAGAGGAAGAGTGGGTCGAACACTCAACCTCTTCCATTCCTCTTTCCTAGGTTGGGGGAGTCTTCAAGACCCCTAAATTGTGGAGGACTCAACTCCAAGCCTCTCCCACAATTGGTGAGGGTAGCTTGGGGTTGTGTGGGCTTTCTTAGGAGGAGTTGATTGGGGCACTTGTAGTACTCACTCCTTCTTTGGCTCCACTTTTCTCTCCCACATGTGAGAGAGAGAAAGTGGAGGGGGAAAGACTTGGTGGAATGGGTGGATGACATGTGTCACCATTCCATTCCATGATTCTTACAAGTGGTTGTGTGGAGGAGTGAGGAGGTGACATGTGTCACTTCCCCATTCCTCAAGGCTCATGAGAAGAGCCTATTTTAATCCCTCTTGAAGAGAGGGAGGGGGTTGTTGAATTATTTTGAATTTTGATTTCTAATTGATTTTGGGGAAGAAGTTAGAGGAGATTTTGGAGGCTCAATTGGAGAAGGATTTAGAGGTGGAGTTGGAAGGAGCTCTTATCAACTATCTTCCATTTGGGCTATTAAAGGTAGGATTCAAGGCTTTGGCCTTTCCTTATGTATTTTACTTTTCATATGTGATGCTTGTGTATGTGTGTTTTACTTTTGTTGTTGTGGGGAAATTTGGTTATGGGTGTTGTGAGAGCCTCTCCATTTGGAGAAATTTCTCAACATGTGTGGGGTGGGGGAGGAGTGAACCTCCTCGGGGTCACATCCTTGTCTCTTTTGTGGTATTTTAGCCTTGAGGGAAAAATGAGAAAATGTGTATTTGAATGGCTTGAGAGCCATGGGAAAACTATGTGGAAAAATGGTATTTTTTTTGTGATGGCTTGAGGCTTTGAGAAATTTGGTTCTAGGAGTTATTTGGAGTGGCACTCTTGAGTTGAGTGATGTCCACTCCCCTACCCCATTAAACTCATCTTTGGTGAGTTTTTTTTTGTGCAAGCCATGGGAGTCTTCTTGGTTTTGTGTTTGAGTTTATTATTTGTGATGTGGTGTGTGTGTTCCTTGTGTCAGGATGACCTACAAGTTCGGGGGTGACTCACGAGTGAGTCTATAGTAGGGAGGAGAGTAGTTTTAGTGGCTTCTTTCCCTTCTATGTGTTTATTGCAGGTTATTGGAGCTAAGGAGTGTAGAAGAAAGAGACATCTTTGGTGGTTTAGTCCATTTTCATTTTGTCTATTATGAGTCATGGCTAATTTGGCCTATTGTATGTGTGTTGTTGAAGAGAGAGCGGGTCGTTCTCTCTTGAGTTGTAAAAGATACATGTTTAAAATTGGAGTTGTGTTTCAACTTATTTGCATTTAGAAATAAAAGTTATAGTTGCTGATTTTAGTTGCTATGAGAATGGGAAAATTGTGTATTGATAGGCAAAATGTTGTTCAAATTTGATAGAAGATTTATATGTTTTACTTCAAGGAAAAATAAAATGAAATGTTGCTGCTATATTATTGACTTTTAAAAAAAGAGAGTTGCTAGTTTATTATTCAAAGAAACAAAAAAAAAAGTATGTATAATGCATTTGTTCCCATTTAAAAAATAATATCTATCTAGCTTACCTTAAAAGAAAAAAAGAAGAGAGAATATGTTGTTTGGTACTATGAAGATATTCATTCATATTCATGGTTATAATATATATATATATATATAGGAATATATATGTATATATAGTTGTATATATATACATTTATTATATTCTTTTCAATTGAATTTCCCCTTATTATTTAACTTGATGGAAATGGACTAATAGTGTAGAGAAAAACTATATATATATATTAGAATATCATTTTTTTAACAAACTGTAAGAAAATATGTTTCTGAGATTACTGTGTTTATCTTTGAGAATATATATATATCATATTTTTTTATATGCCATAAACTATGAAATACAAATAACATGGCTTACAAATCGCAGATCTGATAAACAGTCGGTGGCGGTCGTTTTGTTTCCTTTTTTTACTATATTTGTTGAGGTTTGGGGGGGGGGCTCGAACCCCCCCACCCGATGCTTATTCCCCGTGGCCCTCCACAGCCTTGTGTGTTAATGTTGGAGTGTGAGGAGGGGGTTGAACCCCCACCCAGACCCACCATAGTGGGGAGTGGGTGGGGGTTTGGCCCCCTCCCCACAACCCCTTCCTCTTTTATTAAAACAAAACAGTCTCCCAGATATAATGCGCGGTGGCACCCTTCCTCTCCAGTTCATCGCCCCTATGTATTCTGCAAGTTTCTTTTATATATTATTTGTTAATGTGTATATATATATATCCGTTCAGATTTCCTTAGCTCTAGTTCAAACCAAAAAAAAATAGTATATATATATATATATAGGGTACAAACAAACATATATACAAATCTATATACTTCCTTAGAGCCTCCATCCATGCATGCCTAATGCAAAGACTTGCAACAAAAAAAAAAGAAAACAAAGAAGAGAGAAAGAAAATGAGAAATTGGGGAAAGAAGAGAAATGAGAGAAAGGGAGGCTAGGGTTTATTTTCTTTTCTCCATAAAGAAATTGTTATTTTAATTAGGAGGCTTTTAGGGCAAGTGTGGCTTTTTAAATTAGTTTCAATTATTTATTTGTTATTCTTTCCCTCTCTTTTTTATTTTGATTTAGGGATTTTTATTTTAACTATTAAACTTGAGATGTCAAATAAGTAAAGGGGAAAATTAATTATATGAGGATGATTTAATTTATTGGATTATTTCCAATGAAGGGAACATGGGATTTATTTAGTATTTGATTTTGTGAGATCTTTCAGAGTTTGGCTTTTAAGCTAGAGAATATTAAATGTTGTTTTAATTAATTATTTTGTGGGAATTAATTATTCTTTTGTTCCATCAAAATTATCTATTATAGTGTAATTAATTTTAAATCAATTGAATTAATTTATTGCATGTGAACTTTATTCAGTGAGGTTAACACTTTTTTTTAATTTTAATTAGATTAGTTGCTTTTAAATATTTAATCTAGTGCGTATTAACTAAATAAATAATCTAGACGTTTAATCTATTTAGAGAACCTATAGTTAACTTTTGACCAAATTTTAATTAGTAGTATAAACCCTATTCACGCCCGTGAGGTGTTATGCTGCCAGATTTTTCTGAGATTTAGGTTTAACCTTCCTTAGCATTTTTACACCTTGCGTAGAGTAAAATTTTGATGTTTTCTATAGCTTGTTGATTTTAATCAAGTTATTATTGAATTCAGTAATGCTTTAGAATTAGGCTTTTGATTTCAACTTGTGGCGAAATCCTTTCATCCACTTAGGTAAACTTAGGGTTTTGATCTTTCGATTCTAACCCTAATAGCGATGCCCTCATGTCGTATTGACCCCCTGAGTCAGCTTTCATTGTGTAGGGGTATGTGTACGTGATCACATCACCCCATAATTGATTGACATGTTTACACATTATGCGTATTGCCACCGAGCACGCTGACGCATGCGAGGGGGTTTATAGGGATGCATGGAAATTTTTTGATATTTTGTGTCATGACCACATGACAAATGTGGACATGACATGTGTGTTGCATGTCATGACTGTATGGGAAATGTGGGCATGACAATATTAGGCCTCCTCCAATTTTTCCATTCTTGTATTATTTAAAGGCTCTAGACCCTGAAATATCAGTCATGATACAAGTCTTAGGGGGTGAGACTCTGCCTTAGTCATATGACCTTACTATTAGAGCTGAAAATAACCTCATTATGGCTAGTAAGTTGCCTCCTCTACCCTTAGCACCACAAATGCCTCATCCAAACATTCCATCTCAAGCTCTTTCTTGTAGTCAAATGCATTCTTATTCTAAGCCACCCACCTTGCCTACTGATTTGTCGAATCATAAGGAGATGATGGAGATAAAAGAACTCATGAAATCTTTTGACCAAGAGCTTAATGAGTTAAAAGATCAACCCCTATATCATGATGATCCGAGTTCATACCCCAAGGTCTGTATGAATAGCAATATCAATCTAGTCAGTTTATTGAAGAAATCCTCCCTCAGACACATATGAGACCCAATCATTATGAAAATTATATTTTACAAGCCTCTATAGCTTCAAATTAGCCAATAAAAGCCATAGATCAAGTTTTTTGACATTTTGACATCAAAGAAGATTTGAGTCTAAAAGATCAAAATGCAATCAAGAAGGTAGCTCCTGTCTATTCAAGGTGTCTTTCTGGATATCAACATCATGCATCCGTGGTGACATGTAACTTAGAGACTCAGTTAATTGATAAAAGAGATTCAAAGGATGTCTATGAATTGCAACTTCTAGAAGCTGAAAAGTACTTCACGAGGGGCTTTGAAACTGAAAAGTACTGGGAGAACAATAATGCATCATCCGTATCACATCTGGAGGTAGGAGTTGCAAAAGATGTTATTGCTGAATCTAAAAATGAAAGGCAATCTTTTTGTCAAAAATTTTCACATCTTGAAGGAGATGATTCGTAAATACAGTCACATAAGGAAGAAGATGAGATAGATGACAATGGCTTGATTCTCTTAGAAGCTAAAAAGTACTGGCCATCAGAGGATACAAATTCTTTACCTCAGCTTGTAGAAAAATAGAAGGTTCATTCTCTTGTGCAAAATGGTGAAGATGAGTATGAGAATGATTCTTTTTGGGATGATCTAGAAGATTTATGTTCAAAATTGGGGTATCATGATAGAAAGAAAGGTGAGCTCAATGAACATGGTAAACAAAGAGACATAAGTAATGAAGAGTCTCATTATACTCCTTTCTTTATTCAAGAAGAAGTGTCAATTAGATTCAAGATAGTTCTAGCCAACTCTGTCACTTTCCAGCTAGAGTTTCAGGTTATTATGGATCATGAGCATACAGACGTACAGAAAAGAGAAGTCACCAAGGAGTCTAAGATCATAAATGCTTTCACATGTGATCAAAGAGGCGAACTCTATCATAGGATCTTCCCTTCCCACCCTCCGCTCAATCAAGAACATCATGCAGATCAGCCTGTAAGGTATTTTGATGCCAAAGAGGACTTTTTAGAATGTCGAAAGGCAAAAAAGGTACAAGTTCTTGTTATTTTTCTTCTTGCATTACATTTGGACAATTCCTAGTGCAATGTGGACCCACTAGAGTAATATCATCAGATCAGGTAGTTATTTCTCCATTCCTATGAATGGCCATGTTCCTATGCATCTCACATGTCAGTAATTTAATCTTAGTGTTTTAGAATAAGTTGCATCAACATTAGTTTTTAGTTTCAGTTTTTTTTGCTTTCAATAAGTCTCAATTGCTGCTATAAGGATGAGGTTCAGTTTTGTGGTTTAGTTGTGGTCAGTTGTAGTGTTCACATTAATTATGGGTTGCAGAATCAGTTTGCCCAATAGTGTTTCAGTTTCACAATCATGCATTTCTAGACAATCGTGCATCAGTAATGGTGGTACATGTTCTAAGAGCCACTCTATTTTTGGTTGATGAATGTTACAGTTTTAGTATATTAGCTCTATTGCTAAATGGATAAGGCTCCAGTCTGCAAAATCAGAGATTCTAGAGTTCTCAGTGAGCATGCTCACTTGCCCAGCTACTTGCCAAGGACTATTGTGCATCTTTTATTTTTTGCACACCATTCTAAAAATTTTCAACTGTCCTCATCACAACAAAGGAGGGAGTCAATAGTATATAATTGACAGCTATCTGAATATGATGCATCAGTTACATTTTCAAGGAATCCAACCCATCCTTAGCTAAGGCTAGCCTTCCATAGAATGGTATATGCCTATAATGATGCATTCATAATGGTGTGGTAATTTATATGAGGCATAGCTAGCATTAAAATTAGTGTTATGGGTCATATATAAAGGAGATACAACTTATATTCACAAAGGCTACTTTATGAGTCTGGTCTCTTCATAGAAAGCACAGCATCTCTCTAAGGCATAACCATTCAATGTAGAGGCAGCCAATAGAAATGAACAAGCCACATTCTAAGGCATGACTCATAAACAAATAATGGCAATGTATAATAAATAACAAGGCATGACCTATAAGATCACAATAAGCTAATGAAGATCGGCCTTTTCAATAATGCCACATCAGTTTTTTGAGGCACATTTATAAAGGATGAATGGCAACCATTCACATATAAGTAACATCCATCATTAGAACTAAAGGTATGACATTCAAGATGAAGGGCATTTCTAAATAAGATCTCAGGTGTAGCCACTCTCAAGGGAAATACAAGCTATTTAAAATATATGGTGCAACATTCTAATGCGAAACAAAAAAGTTAAGCATGGATAACAGTTTAATGAAGGGCGCATAGCATAATCATGATGCCAAGTCCAAAGATGAGATAAAGTAATAAAGGCGTGAGTCATAAAGTGAAGCTCCACAGTGAAGTCTCAAGAGGCTCAGCCTCCAATTATGATAGCACAACACCAAAATAAAGATGCCATGGTAATTCAAAATGTTTCAGTCCTTTATCTAAAGCATTGGATGCATGATTGAGGGTGTCGTGCATGACTCCAACATCAACTCAGGAACTAGCTTATGCAAATGAGGCGCCATATGAAACAAAGGTGAAAATAAAGTGAAGCTAGTGATACATAGTCAGGTTTTGAGGAAGCCACAACTAGAGTATAAAGAATGGAGTGTTAGCCCATGAAAAAGATACAAATAATGTGAGAAAGTGGCACAACAACAAAGGAGGCTTAGCCTCATGTATCAAGACTCTATTCATTTCCAAAGGTATCTTAAATCTCAGTATTGGCATGAAAATTCCATCTACCAAAGAAGCACTCAACATATCAAGAAAGACTCATCAATGTCAGATACAAAAGCACAAGTAATTAGCAAAGTGAAACACAGACAGAGAGTTTGAATGTACAACAAGATAAGACTCAGCTACTATCAGATGTTAAGAGAATCAATATCTCGCTGCATTTGAAAATAAAGGAAGCGGAGGTTGACACTTGGCAACACCGTGGGTCTTTGAGGGAAGAGGAGGAAATGTTTCTTCCCAAATGAGCGCTAGAGTGACACGTGGGTCAAGCCAGTGAAAGATAAAACATTTGTTTTATTTTTTATAAAACTCATAAATGCAAAGGGGGCATAGGGGCTGAGTTTTATTTTAATATTAAGGCTCTCATATTAAATACATGGTGGGCCCTCTAATAAGTTAAATGCTCATTAAAATAAAAGAATCTTGTTTAAGCTCAGGGTGAAGTAAATCAGATTTAAATAAATGAAGGAGCCTTTTATTTTGAATGAGACAATGGTGGGTCGCTCTAGCACATAAAGATAAATGTTTTGTAAGAAGACTCATTATTATTAAAGAATCTTATGCTCATGGTGAAAAGCAAATGCATCCTTAAAAAGATAGAAAGCATTTCTTTATGCATTTCACGGGAAACATTTTACGGCAGCCATGAGAATGGAGATGAAGGGGAAATTTTTCATGCTGCAGGTAAAGAATGGAGGTAAAGGCATTTTCTAGTCAAGAAGGAAAAATAGAATAGCTAGTTCTCATGGAGTTCACTAAGAGTTACAATTGCTAGAGTCGGAATCAATACCAGATTTCATGGGATTTTCAGTTAGAATTTTTCTGAGTAGTTGCAAGATATTTTCTTTGGTTTTCTAGGTTATATATACATGGATCCCAAATAGAGGGAGAGAGTTCCACAAAGTTATACACAGATCTGAGATTTTCAGCAGCAACATAGATAAATTTTTTACCTCAGCAATGCATCTTTATGAATATTGTAATATTTTGCCTTGTGCAAGATATTTTGCCTCTATAATATGTTTTCCATTCAAATATAGAGAGATGGTGTTTTTGTGCAGATTCAAAGTGTATTTCTATTTCATACTTCTTATTTTTTGTTTCTTTTCCTCTGATAGATTTGAGTTATAGACTAGGTTATTGATCATGCATTTATGCTCTTTAGTTTCCTAGTTAAATCATTGGAGTTTAATCATTTATGCTCTTTAGTTTCCTAGTTTCAATAGGGTCAGGTTTTCTTTTATTATATCTGTAATCTTGTTTCTTCTTCCTTTTCCAAAAACCATATTGAAAGAAGGAAGAGCTAGCTTCCCAAAAATATGGAGGTTGCTTCAGGGATCAATCCCACATCTCTGAAGTTTCCCATGTTGTTGTTGGATTAGACCCACAAATTTATACATCAACATTTTTTGGCATGCCCGGTGGGACTGGAATGAAAGACTTGGGTCTTTGTTTTTAGTGAATCTTTGCCTTATATTTTATAGTTTTGATGGAAAATCACATAAATATCTTCTCATAGAAGCATAGATTTTCCATCTCATGACTCTATTGGTGACTCTTTCTCAAATCTTTGCTCTTGCAGACCATGGTAGCCCCTGGTATCTATGTGCATCTAAATATTCAAGCAAGGGATCTACCTTTTGTGACTTAGGATTCAAGTCCTCTTGTTCTTCAGTAGTAGGGTTAAGTTCCTGACACAACATGGAAGGCACTGCATCAATTTCTTGGGGATGGATCTGTTTGTCTTGCATATCACATTTAAGATGTTGCAAATTTATGCACCATTCACAATATCACTACTGAGAATCATGCTCTTCTATTGCTTGCATCTTCCCTCAAAGGAAAAGCAAAGGAATGGTATAGAGGATTACAGTCTAGTTCAATCACTGGATGGGATCAGCTTGGTGTGCTCATCTACAATCAATTAAAAGAGAGGACAGATGTTAGCACTCTCACCCAAAACCTCATCACAATCAAGAGGCATCCAATGTAGAGCATGTGTGACTTCAATTTTCAAAATTTGATAAGGTATGGAAGAAATTCTCTATTGATATCAGGCCTCCTCTAGTTTTTACATTCTTGTATTATTTAAAGGCTCTAGACCCTGAAATATCAGTCATGATACAAGCCTTAGGGGGTGAGACTCTGCCTCTGTCATATGACCTTGCTATTAGAGCTGAAAATAACCTCATTATGGCTGGTAAGTTGCCTCCTTTGACCTTAGCACCACTTATGTCTCATGCAAACATTCCATCTCAGGCTCTTTCTTGTAGTCAAATGCATTCTTATTCTAAGCCACCCACCCTCCTTGGTGATTTGTTGAATCATAAGGAGATGATGGAGGTAAAAAAAACTCATGAAATCTTCTACCCAAGAGCTTAATGAGTTAAAAGATCGAGCCCTGTATCATAATGATCTGAGTTTCATACCCCAAGGTCTGTATAAACAACAATATCAATCTAGTCAGTTTATTGAAGAAATCCTCCCTCGGGCACATATGAGACCCAATCATTATGAAAATTATATTTTACAAGCCTTTGTAGCTTCAAATCAACCAATAAAAGCCATATATCAAGTTTTTTGCCATTTTGACATTAAAGAAGATTTGACTCTAAAAGTTCAAAATGAAAGCAAGAAGGTAGCTCCTGTCTATTCAAGGTGTCCTTCTAGTTATCAACATCATGCATCCGTGGTGACATGTAACTCAGAGACTCAGTTAACTGATAAAAGAGATTCAGAGGATGCCTATGAATTACAACTTCTAAAAGTTGAAAAGTACTTCAAGAGGGGCTTTGAAGCTAAAAAGTACTGGGAGAACAATAATGCATCATCCGTATCACATCTGGAGGCATGAGTTGCAAAAGATGTTACTACTAAATCTACAAATGAAAGGTAATCTTTTTGTAAAAATTTTTCACATCTTGAAGGAGATGATTCAAAAATATAGTCACATAAAGAAGAAGATGAGACAGATGATAATGGCTTGATTCTCTTAGAGGCTAAAAAGTACTAGCCATCAGAGGACACAAATTCTTTACCTTAGCTTGTAGAAAAATAGAAGGTTCATTCTCTTGTGCAAAATGGTGAAGATGAGTCTGAGAATGATTCTTTTTGGAATGATCTAGAAGATTTTTGTTCAAAATTGGGGGATCATGATAGAAAGAAAGGCGAGCTCTATGAAAGTGGTAAACAAAGAGACACAAGTAATAAGAGTCTCATTATACTCCATTCTTTATTCAAGAAAAATTGCCAATCAGATTCAAGACAGTTCTAGGCAACTTTGTCACATTCCAGCCAGAGTTTTAGGTTATTATTGATCATGAGCATACATAGGTATGGACAAGAGAAGTCACCAAGGAGTCTAAGATCATAAATGCTTTCACATGTGATCAAAGAGGCAAACTCTATCATAGGATCTTCCCTTCCAACCCTCCTCTCAATCAAGAACATCATGCAGATCAGTATGTAAGGTATTTTGATGCCAGAGAGGACTTTTCAAAATGCCAAAAGGAAAAAAGGTACAAGTTCTTGTTATTTTTATTCTTGCATTAGATTTGGACAATTCTCACTGCAATGTGGACCCACTAGAGTAATATCATTAGATCAGGAAGTTATTTCCCCATTCCTGTGAATGGGCATGTTCTTATGCATCTCACATGTTAGTAATTTAATCTTAGTGTTATAGAATAAGTTGCATCAGCACTAGTTTTTAGTTTCAGTTTTGTTTACTTTCAATAAGTCTCAATTGCTAATATAAGGATGAGGTTAAATTTTGTGGTTCAGTTGTGGTCAGTTGTAGTGTTCACATTAATTGTGGGTTGTAGAATCAGTTTGTTCAGTAGTGTTTCAATTTAAGAATCATACATTTCTAGACAGTCGTGCATCCGTAATGGTGGCACATTTTCTGAGAGCCACTCTATTTTTGGTTGATGAATGTTGTAATAAGTGAGATTAAAATGAAGATAATGACTAATCTAATGCATAACTAACATGATTATACCTTCATTGAGACCTCACAAATCCATGCGGGAAGGAGATGCGCCATGTAGCTCCTCAGATTGTTCCCATGATCAGAATGACTAAATGCGTATATGTGGATTGCTCAAATGTTCACAACACAATGTGGATGAGAGATAAGGTGATTCAGATGGAGATTGAGGATGGCTAGAGTGATTTTGACAGAGTTTTGATAAGATGAGGGAGACTGGGGAGTGATTTTGGTAGAGTTCTGATGCATGAAGAGGCCTCTCTGGAGAGATTTGGGTAGAGGTTTGGTGCATGAAGTGATCTCTAAAATGGCTTAGAGAGGGGTCCTATTTATAGTATTTTGGAGATAAGGATGGAGGGTCAGGATTTATCTGATCAAATCAAGGGCTAGGAATAAAAGTGAATCTTTTATTCCTAGGGATTGAATTAAAAATTCCCATTTTGGGAAGAGTGGAGGTGAGTGGGGGACAACTGAATTTTATATTCAGTGATTGGGAATGAGTGGGAGACAACTGAATTTTATATTCAGTGATTGGGAATGAGTGGGAGACAACTGAATTTTATATTCAGTGATTGGGAGATGAGTCAGAGACAACTGAATTTTAAATTTAGTTTAGTGGGTGAGTGGGAGACAAGGATAATTAAGTGTCATCTTAGTTAACTTAAGCCTAGGTTAATTAGATAATCAGGATTTATCTAATTAATCAAGGATTAGGGAAAATGAATAAATCAACTAAATGAATATTAGGAATATTCATTCAATTGATAAGGATTAGGGTTGTAAGGTTAAATGAATCAATTAGGTGAATTAATTGATCACCAGGGATATGCAGATTGGCAGAATGGATTAGTGCGAGATACAGAAAATTGGTTTACAGAAGCAGTCCAATTTTAGTTGTCTACATTTGCCCCTCTTTGAGATGGTGTTGCAGCTAAGCAACACCATTTCAAAGAAGTTAAAACATAGAGATGGATTGGATAGAAAAAAAAATTGGTTTGGAAGAATAGGGTAAGGGGATAATTGGTAAGGGTGATGCCCCCTCGAGAGGATAGGCGGGTTGCGAGAACACAGTTGTGCTCTCGAAATGGATGGGACAGATTGGTAGAAGTGATTGGAAGATAAGTGGTGGGATGAAAGGATGATGATGTTTGGAGATGGTTGGTGGATGATCATTGTGTTGAAACTAAATTTGAGCAATCCTAGGTTTGATATAGCAAAGTGGATATGTTCACCAAGGTATAGAAGACCAGGGTGATGATGTTTATCCAACATTTGCATGGACTAGACACGCAGACAAAGGGATGATCTCATGCATGCCCAAGATAGTACAACCTTGTCAAGACGAGGGAAGGGGAATCATAGCATAAGCCCTTAGTACAAAAAAGGTATGATTAACCTTAGATGCATAAGGAGATCAATATGCTAGAACTGACCCTATGATAGATCAAGATATGAATACTAGCTTGGAGTAATGAGACCAACCCACAAGCACATCATACAAAAGCAAGACCATGCCCCATTCTAGATGTTTTTGCCACATACCATGATATAATAAGATCAAGGTAGCTTTGATGTGATCTTCAAAAAGGACAAAAGATAAAAATCAAAAACAAAAAGACCAACGAACCAAAACAAGTAACCATTGTATCTTTTGCCAAAATGGATGATGATTTGATAGATTCTGCCTATCGTAGGAAAGATATATCCTAAAGCAGGGATTAATAGATGATTTGATGATGTGGTAAAATTGGCTCAAGATGTGGTGGTGACAAGTTGTGATTGATGCTGATTTAATAGTTGATGATTTTGATTAAGGACAATGCTTTAATAGGTGATGCGATGCTTGGATCTAGTGTAAGCTTATTGATGATAGATGTGATGATGATGTGGGATGATGATGAATGTGGTGATGATGAGAGTGTGATGGAGCAAGTTTTATTTGTGTGATGGATAGATTATTTTTGGAATTTTGTGTTTTCTATTGTTTTGGGATTTTTTGATATTTGTGATGTTTTTGGATTTTTTGATTTTTTGATGTTTTTGGATTTTTTGATTTTGTGATGTTTTTGGATTTTTGATTTTTTGATGTTTTTAGATTTTTTGATTTTTGAAAAGGAATGGTTTATTATGATGGTTGCCTTGGATTTCGTGTGGATAGCCTTTGTGCTAAATACCAATGACAAGGGAACACCAAGTCTAGAGGTGAAAGTGATGGGGTTGGATAGGTGGGGTTGGCAATGAAAGGATGATGGATAACTGATTCATGATAGATGAATGGACAAGTGATAGGGATGCGTGTTAGATAGATGGAAGATAAGGATGATGGGTAGGATAGGTATGCATGATATATGGATGGGGGATTGCAGGATTTTCTCCAAGGGCTAGTTTGCAAGGAATCATATGCCCCAATGTCTAAAGAATTTTGCATGATGGGCTCATGTTTGAATGGGTGGACTTTGCAGTAGATGGATGGAGGATATACTGACAAAGGAAGTATGCCAAGAGGTTTCCAAAGCCTATTGTTGATATGTTGCCCCTTGTCTTTATCAAGATCGAAGGTGGGAGATAGAGTGGATAGAATGGATGGGGAATGATAGGATAAGGATAAGATAGTGGATAAGATGTGTAAGGAGATGATGGATGTGGATGAAGGATACGGTTTTGCCCCCAAGTGTAGGGATGCAAAATGGATGGAGAAGGGATTACGCATGATGCCCACAAGGTGTTTTCATCAAGGTACTTGGCCAAGGCACCACAAGGAGTGGTTTTCACCATTGGACAGATTTTTTCTCTTTACTATTTTCTTGATTTTCTGATGTTTTTTGCTTTTTTGCTTTTTTGACTTTTTTTATGGAAGGGGGACTCTAGCGTCTATTTCCATAGCAAGGAGAAGATGGTCCCATGTTGGATAGCATTTTGGATGATGATTGCATGGATTGTTGGAAGATAGGAGAAGATGGAATGGATGGTGGATAACGGATTATGATGTGGATTATGCAGATTATGGTGTGGATTATGCAAAAGCATGGACTAGAGGAATGTGACGGGAAGATATGTAGGATAGTGGATAAAAGACGGAGAGATGGAGGTATGTGGGAATTGCAAGTGGTGGAGGTGAACCAAGACCAATGGTTGCACACATCATGATGTGTTTGGAAGCTTGTATTTTGGATGTGGAGTTGGAAGTAATGGGGATTGGGATGGGGGATTTTTGGATGGTCGATTTGGGGTTTTAGGGACCCAAATAGACTTATACTTTGGGGGATTTTTAGATGGGGAGTGGGATGTTTGGGATTTTGGGGTGGATTGGGATGTGGATGCCTCATTAGAGTTGAGTGATCTTTGTTTAGGGACCCACACCATTTTTGTTTTTGCTTTTGCTTGTGATGGTGTGGGATTGGATAGCCTGTTTGATTTTTCATTTTGATTGGAAGGGATAATATCCTTAGGCTTTTGTGCTTTATGAGTTGAGGCATTCAAATGTTTGAATCCCATGGATTTGGGGGAAGCTTCATATTTGAAAGATGTATGCTTTTGTTGGTCTTGATTCGAGATTTTAGTGGACTTATGGATGGAGAGGTAAAAAGTGGATTTTTGGATAGATGGGTGAAGTGATTTGATGATTGGGATATTGGGAGTTGGTAGGATAGGAGGTAAAGTGGATTTGTGGATAGGGATGTTGGGAGTTGGAAGGATAGGAGGTAGAGTGGATTTGATAGGGATCTTTGGAGTTGGAAGTAGTGGAGGTAAATTGGATGGAGGGAGATGGATGGTCACATGTTTTTGCAAATGGTAGGATGATGGAGGGATGGCGACATATGTTTTGGAAGTGTGATGAGATGCACCATGTTTGGGATTGGATGAATAGATTTTGGAAGGTGGGTGGATGGTATTGACATGTTTAGGTTGTTTGCCTTGAGATGTATAGCCAAGGCCATGTGAAGATGGATGGAATGTGGTGTGAATGGGCTCCAAGATGCCTTGTTCATGAAGGCCTAAGCCTTTGCCTTGATAGTTCATGTGTTGGAGCATGCGACATGCAATGGGATGTTTGTTGCTCTGGAAACAAGATGCAAATCCATTATTTATTGGAGATAGATAGGTGGTGGAAGGAAGTTGTTTGCCTCATACAAGGAAGTCACCATGGATGAAAGTGCTTGTGCCAAATGGATAAGCGGATGGATTTGGGATGGGATTGGTAGATGGAGGTAAAGGATTCATGGGGGATGGTAAAGGGGTGGTAGAAGAAGGTGTGGGATCAATAAGGTGATCCATAGATGGGAGGGGGTCGGGGATGGGATTAGATGGGATGGTTAGATCTTGATTAGGAGAAGAGGTTGATGTTTCAACATGCTTTAGATTTGTTTCTTGACCTATCTCATTTGGTTGGGTAGAAGTGGGATTGACTTGGATAGATTTGGTGGGTGCTAAAATGGATGTGATAGGTGCTTGACTTATGTGTGCTTGAAAATGGCTGTATGATGATTCTTGATGTATGATAAGGGGTTGTTCAATGGATTTGGTGGGTGGTGGATTGCATGAGGGTGTTTGATTCCTTGCTAATAGCCAATGGATGGCATCCTTCATGAGTGTATGGGTTGAAGGGCAATATAATGGATGGATAATGATAGTGGTTGGTGTGGGATTAGGTTGTGATGGTTCTTGGGTGGGTTCAAAGATAGGTATTGGACTAGATGATGGTGTTGGAGGGCACCCTAGATTGGTATCTCCCTTGTCAAGGGTTATTAGGTCTTGCCTAGGATAACTTGGACTCATTGGATTTATGTACAAGGGACCACTTGGACTTGTATGTGCTTTTTGTTGCAAAGGTGGATTGGGGTTCACGAGTGCTTGTTGTGATGATACTTGGTTGTCTCGTGGATAGGCTTGGTGGTATGTTGGAATGTTAGAATGAGAAATTGGATAGTGTTGGGGTGAAAGATGAGGTGTTGATGTGGCATTAACATGATAGGGGGATGAATTAGGTTGGTATGAAGGAAGTTGATATGAGGGTGATGGAGGTTGATATGATGGAAGTTGATATGAGGTTGAAGATGGTGTTTGGACTTCTTGTTGTGATATGATTTGTTGTTGATGTTGGTAAATGTGTTGATGTGATGATGATGGAGGGGTTGCATAGGATAGTGATTGTTGTGAGATGGATTGATATAGATAGGGGTTGTGATAAGTTGAGAAAGGGTTGATAGGACATGTGGATGAATTTGGTTGATGTGAAAGGGGATAAGTTGATGTAGAATTGGTTTGATGTGTAGATGGATATGATGTGGTAGGTGCTAGATATGATGGTTGTTGGACTTTGCAAGTGGCCAAGAGGTGTTGGATTTCTTCCATGAGGTATTGTATGTGTGAGGATTGGCTTGTTCGACCTAGTTGAATCAATTCTTGAATGCTTTGAAAGGTTTGATGCTCTAGAGGGGATTGGCTTTCATGCATGTGGTGAAGCATATGAAGGAGCTTTTGGAAGTCCTCTAAGGTTGACATGATGTCACACAAGTGGTCAAATCTGAAGTCCTATTTTGCAAGTGCTTGGTTGTGATTTGATAATGATGTGGATTGTTTGGATGAAGTTGATTATGATGAAGGTGACTAGGATGTGCTTAGGGATGATTATGGATGACTTGGATGTGATTAGGACTGGGGTGGTTAAGAATGGGTGATTAGGATGATTAGGATGGATGAGTGATTGGGTTTGATTATGTTGGAAGGACTTGTTTTATGTTTCTGATGTTTAGTTTGATTTGGTAATGTTTAGCAAATGATCACATATACAAACAAGAATCACTCACACAAGACACAAGCAAATTTGAATGTTGAATTTTGAAGAATCTGATAATGATTAAACAAGCACACTTGCAAAACAAATCAACATGCCCTAATGCCTAGTTTGATGGGGTATGGCCAGTTAGGTTTGGTCAATGTTTAGACGAGGTTGACTAATGATTTGAAAATGAAATCCTGTCACCTAGCTGGGAGAAGGGGGTAACCCACCCTTCACCTTCACTTCCCAAAGGTAGAAAGTTCTTTGGGGCCTAGCCAAGAGTGACGGGATTCTGATTTCAAAGAGGGTGTCTTTTGATTCAGCCTCGGATGAGGTCATCCCTAGGGGTGATGAAATCCCCTAGCAGGCCTCCTAGGATAGGGTAAACAAAAGCGAATCAAGTGAGGTGTTTTTGATCTCCAAGATCACCTTGCGGTGCGAGGAGAGAGCATACACACACCCACTTGATTCACACTCATAGTTGATTAATTATCCCTTAGAAAAAATGAAATGTGATGAAGACAAATCAAGCAGTGATTCTTTTTAGTCCAATTTCAAGGTGTGATTGAAGACACATTGTTCATTTTAAGCCCAATTTTGATATGTGATGAAGACACTGATTTGTTTTATGAGCCCAAATTGAAATGTGTGATGAAAGCAAGATTGAGAGATAAGGGATGAAATGAATGCACCTGATTAAATTGATGGCCAAGTTGATGTGTTTTCTGCTCCTGATGTTGCTCCAGTCCCGAATGATCACCTACAAGTCACAAAAATGAAAATAGAGCAAGTAGACTTCCAAGAGGATTATGATGCAAAAATTGATAATTTGAGAAAATTTGATGAAAGATGAACTGATACAAGAAAAATAAGTGCATGGATAGATTCTATGTGAAATTCTATGCAATTTGAAAAAACAATTCACTGAAAACTGATCAAAATTGCAAAAGATATGATGATTTGAAGTTTTTAAGCAGGTTTGACTTCGATTGATAAAAAAAGGTGGGAAAAAGATATTGTCACCTGATAAAAACCTCACAACTATGAAGTGCTCAAAGTCCTCTTTCCGATGAGTCCTTTTTTGCATGATTTTGCCTCCGTATGACCAAGTTATGTGAGTTTGAAAAAATCAGCCTCCTTCGGTGTGTAGAAGGCACTAGGAGGGTAATTGGCAGTTTAAACTATTTGCAATTTGGCAAGATCTGATCACATGTTGCAGTTTTCTTCTCAGGTGGTTAGGGTTTATTGTTGGTAGTTTTTGTTTGAAAAAGGCCCCTGGTCACTGATATGACCAGGGGCTAGGACCTGGCAAAAAAAAATAAAAAATATATGAAAGGGGCTTAAGCCCCTTTCCCTCCTTGCACCGGTGGTTAGGGTTTGTTTTGTTTTTTTGTTGGCTGTTTGATAGGGGTCACTGGGTGGGAGGCGATGCAGGAGATGTTGGAGTCAGGAATGGTGGTTGGTAGAGGGGGGATGGAGATCCACAGGTGGGGAGGAGGGAAGGTGGAGGGTGGCGTAAGGGAGGCTGTGGCGAGCGGCGCGCGGGAAGGGAGTATGGATCTGTGGGCAGCCGGGAGATGTTCACCAGGAGGCAGGGGGAGGATGGAAGTTGTGGTGGGTAGTGATGAGGTGGCGTCACAAGGAGGAGTTTGGAGGTAGCAACGGGGAGTGGCCAGGAGTCGACGGCAGGGAGTTCGGCGCGGGGAGGGAAACAGAGATCGGGGGGAAGGGACTTGGGGGAGGCCGCGTGGGGGGAGAGGCGGTAGGGTTTGGGGGGTGGCGACAAGGGGGGGTCACCACCAGAGGTGTCAACTGGTGTGTGGGGAGCTGAAGGGAATGGTAGTGACTGCAAAGGATGGGGTTTTGATCTGGTGGCGGCGGCAGCGGCTATAGTGGTTGAAGCGGTGGATGGGCGACGACGTCAAACCTTCATGAAATCAACCATTAACCTGCAAATGAACAATGTTATCCCTACAATAGAAACTAGAGATGGATACCCTAGGGGTTGTGGGATCCGTATGGTACGGATCCATATGGTATGGATCTGTACGGTACGGCCTGTGGCCCCTAAAAAATTTTCAAAAAATTTATCGAAGTTTATAGTCAAAATTCATAGAATCGATGTCCTGAGTGCGAAAATGATGTCCGTTTTTGCGTAGGATGCAACCTACAAGACTTCTTCATTGTTGTGTGGTTACACAACCCGCCCCATTTTGACTTGGCAAAACAAGGACCCAACCTTTTGGTTTGGCTTGTGTTGTCTGCTTTCTCGCGGTTTGGTAAAAGTAAGTCATGTTCATCATGATGTAGAATCAAGATGAGGTAAGTCATCACTATGAGGTTAGTTTGTCAAAATTAAAATTTCATTTTTGTGACCTCATATTTAGAAAGATCATCAAATTTCATGTAGGTTTGCCATTTACATCACCCTGATATTCATCAGCATGTGAAAGTTAGGAACAGTCAAAGTTTTGGTCAAACTTGATATTCGCAAGAGGAGGATCATATTTTATAACCTCAACCATGTTATCAAAGATCATCCTGATCTTAGTCCATCACTTGATATGTCATGCGGTCCAAATATCCAGACATCAACTTTAAGTGATGGTGACCCTTAACTGTCAAACGGCCTTATATTTCACGAGCGTCATATTTCCAAATGTAACCCGATATTTCTCAATATCCTCCTATTGTGAAATATCACCCTAAGCCAATATCCTGATGATGTCATTCAAGTTTGATAAATGAAGAAATGATATGATGATGACATCATCATCACATTTACCTCTCGCCAGGATATTTCATAACATGATCATGTTCGCATAACATGACGATGACATCATGATGCCTTTCCGATACGCTGAACGAATATCTAGATGACGTCACCCTAATATCCTGAGAGTTAGGAAAAGAATGACTTCGGTCATCATCATCATCTAAAACATAGCCTGATATTTTTGAATATCCTCCTGACGTTTAAAACACAGCCTAATGGCGCGAACATCACCCGATATTTAAACACAGCCTGATCTTTTCAAATATCATCCTGCCGTTTAAGATATCACCCCGTGCCCATTGCCGCCATTAGCATTAAATGCATGCCGAGGTGGTTGGTATTTCCCGCCGATCATTAAACCCAATGGAACACCTGGCAAAATCTTGACTTTTCGTACAGAAAATCAATCAATAAAATCTAATCTATCAGGATTTGCCCTAAATTTGCACTAATTACAAGGTTAAAAGGTAAATCTAACGCCATTTTTACATTTACCTTGCGAAGAAATTACTTTTTACAGAGCACAGCTTTCATATCCTCCTACAGGCGATATTACGACGAGTGAAGTTTGCGAGTAGCTGAAAGTGCGTGATCATCAACCGAATTAAGAGCATTTTCTGGAAAGTCACTGGTATAAAAGAAATCTGCATAACTAGGTAAGTAAATGAAACCCTCATTATGTTGTTTCTGTAATAGTCAGGTATGATATTGTAAGTTCTGGTTTATACATCCCCATGATGGGCTTATGCTGAATGAATGTAATATGCATGATGAATATTAAAGATAAATTGTTATATGCATGCCTGTGAGAACCCATTGTAAGACAAGATTTTGTTAATTGCAGGTAGTCATGGCTGACAAGAGGTTGGCTAAGTGTGAGGCTGAATTCAGTAAGCCTATTTTCTCATCTCAGAGGGGCGTCCTATTCAAATATGGTGCCATTACAGATACCTATCAGGGGGATACCAATTTGGAGGCCTGGCCAGCTAAACTGAATGACTAGAAAAATAGAAGTCCTGTGCTGGATGTAGTTTTCATATCCGGGATGTGGAATGCCACCAGTTTCCCATACTCCATGGAGTCTCCAAAGCTGGTCATCGAGTGTGCCAAGAATTATAATCCAGAGAACAGGCAGGTGATGAAGCATGGGAGGATATATGCAGACCTGTCCATCAAAGGTCTTTCTAGGACATTTGGACTACCATTGGGCAAGAAGGTCAAGAGTGTAGACCTGAAGAAATCAGAGAAAGAATATGAGAATAACAAAAAACAAGCCAGGAAAAACATGTACCACTGGAGGGCTGAGAACAACACATATCTGGCAGCCACCAAACTTCCTGTGCACTTGTTCAAATATGATTTTAGTGAAGAATACCAGTACATGATGGCACTACTGAGCAGAGTCACAAGCCAGCCTGATGTTGGTAGCTTTAAGGATTAGATGTATGGTGTAATTATGATGTGCATATACTCTAACATCAAGCCATTGTGAGGCTAATTAATAGGTGATGCTCTGCATGAGCAGCTGATGAACCTAGGAGGTTCAAATTGTGCTTTCTAAATGACATCCTATATTGTCTATTCCTGTGCATACCAACGCACATTTGATGCACTAGTTACCGATGGAAAGCTTACAGGTACAAATGCTATGCATATATGGGATCATCATCCCCAGCTGCAAACAGCCAATTACCTCCAAGACTACAAACTAGTCAATGATGCATTCTCTATGCATCTGGTGAGGACCATGGAGGAGGACAGAACAAAGAGATTGAGCTTGGAAGCTCAAGAAATTATCTACAGGCATGGAGCTTGGTACATACAATTTGCCACATTTTCGTACATAAGGATTGAGTGTTTTGAAGGACCTCCCCTCATGTTGCCCAGGTATCCCACTGATACAGTGGTACTTATGGAGTTCATCAGGCAGAGCTCCAGAATGATTGAAACATACAAGGATGCAAAGAAGCTGCCACCAATTTTGTTTCCAGTCACCATTGGCTAGTACATGTGCCCAGATTTAGAGAACATAAAGAAGGTGATGATCACCTTGAATAAAATGAATCTGCAGCCTTTTCCATTGATGAGACCATATGATCCTTATGGCAAGATGCAGAAAATAATAGGAAAGCCTATTCACCAGAGGCACCTAGAAGACTTCTGGGCCGACTGCGAAGATGAAGTAGAAGAAAGGAGAAGAAGGTATCAAATGCTAACATTAAATCAAATCAGAACCTTTGATTGCATCCCCATCCCTCAACAATTAAAGGAGGATGATGGCAGGATAATTGCAGATGAGTATGAGCAAAAGAAAATATATAATGATACCATCTCTGCACCTGACCTCACCATACAAGAGGACATATCCTTAGACCCCTTCATTGCCAGGACCATATAGCTAACCCAAGCTTGGGTTGATGAACAGATAGAGGCTTTGAATAAGAAAGGTGTTGCCATTACGGTGGACAACAAGAAGAAGGGGCAGGATATTCCTGGGGATGAGTATGATGACTTTGTAAATGAGAAGAGGAAGTCTAAGGGAGATAAGCTCCTTCCACAACAACAACAGAGCAAAAGACCCCAAAGGGGCAGGAAAATAGATAAGGAACCCAAAGGGGTTATTATTGAAAGAGCAGTGTTCAACGCTGAGGAGGCAGTAGCATCAGGATCAGGATCAGAATCCACATCACCTCCATGGACAAGCGAAAGAAAGTCCAATAAAGAAAAGACAACAGAGGCTGGAATTACTGAGACTCAAGAAGAGGGTCAATCATCAAGACAACTAGATAAGGAGGATATCCTCATGGAGGCAGAGCCTGAGGAAGAAGAAGCTCCTTTGTTATTTAAAAGGAAGAGGAGGTCTCCACAGGTGGTGGTGTCTACCCCACCTAAGAAACAAAGAACCTCTATGAGAGGTGAAATAAGACAACCCCCTACATTGTTACAAGGGGCAGGTAGTGAAGTATACAAGGAACTTCAACACAATGTTCCTCTTCCTACCATTGTCAAGTTCAAAACTGAGCTCGCAGAAGAGCAGATGAAAGAAACTTCCCAGACACATGTAGGTCACATCTCGCTAAATGAGACAATAAATTTGTCTGATGATGAAGTTGTACAGGAAGTGACTTCACAAAAAATGGAAACACTTGCTGCTGGTACAAGAATGACCCCTCACAAGACTCTACCAGTTTAAACTATACTAGAGGAACTGAAGCAAGTAGAAATTGAGAAAAGAAAAGAGCCCAGAGCAGATCGCCCAAGAAATAGGGCAAGATACATTAATTACACAGGTGACAAGTCCTATAGTGGTAGGCCTGACAGAGAAACAGGATGTGAATCCTGAACATCCAACAGGATCACCTAACCAAGGGTACCCGGTAGAAGAAATAAAGATGGCTGAACCAGAGAGCCATACTTCAGAAATAAGCCAACCAAGCATACAAGATGCATCAACAGAACCTGCTGTAATAGAGGTTCAGGAAACAAAGGCTGATGAAAAGGATGTATCTAAAGATCATGCCACGAAAGCTCAGAAAGTTGATAGTACAGGTGCGAAACAAATAATGGCTTTAGAACAAATGCCAGCACCACAGGTAGACTCCACAATATCCAATGTGGTGGATATGCAACAAGAAATAGAAAAGCCAAAGGAGGATGCCACAATGTCCATTGGTGAAAATGTACCTCAACAAGGGGAAGAGTCAAAAATTGATGAGGTAATGACAGAAAAAGATCATGATCATCATGATCAACAGATAGATACATCACAAGATCCCCCACCCCATTAAGGTATTCCTCTGGAGAAAGAAGTTCCTCAACAGGAGGACATGCCACAGGATCAACAACAAAGTGAGCATCATGAAGAAGAATTGAGAAAATCGCCTTCTCCACCACACTTGCTGATAGAAACGGGAGATGAAGGTGAACATCATGATGATGCAGAGAAACATGATCAGGTACCTCCATGGTTGGAGAAAGAGGTAAATACAGAAGTAGAATTTGAAATTCAGGAATTTGACATATCTACTTTGTTTACTGAGAATATAATGAAGCCTAAGAGGAAGGCCAGAATGACTTCAGCCATCAAAAGAGATCCAACAACTGGGAGAAGGACTGCACAGATTGTAGTGCCTACTGTGGAGAGAGAAAAAGGTAAACTTACCTTAGATGAGTTTCAAATTAACACAGTGGATCTAGGTTTTGCCAATGAAGACCAAGAGGGTCAAGAAGGCAAAGATATTATTGATTCTTTAATTCAAAAGGTGAAAAGAGAGAAAGAGAAAAATATGCAACACAAAGAGCACATTGCTTAGTTGCATGCCTACATAAGAAGGCTAACTAATACCGAAGAAGCTTCAACTGAACATGCAGTCCCATTGACTGTTATTTCTCAAGAGGAGGTGAATAAATTAGACCTCATGAAACATGAGACATCTGTACTAAAGAGATGGATGTCATCCACATTGGGTGATGCAGAGGAAGTAGTAAAGGCCTCTTTAAAGAGATGGAGCACTCTCAGTGACTCCAGGACCAAAGTAGACAAATTGCAAATGCAGACAGGAAAAAGTTCTTACAAATTGGAAAAAGTACTAAGCATCCTGGGAGAAATAAAGAGGATAAATCCTCAGCTGCTTATCAATAAATAGGTGTTAAGTAGTAATACTGCTTTGTTAATTGACATATGGTACAAGGACATTCAATTTGAATGTGGAGTACTCAGAAGATGCAATAACAAACTGAGAGATATCAGCATGAAGTTGCACGAGTTAATGGCTGTTGAAGCAGAAATATTGGAAACATTGGAAGGAAAAGTGGAAGGGAAAATAGAAAATCAAGATGAAGAGTTTGCCATCAAAGCTTTACATGGCAACTTCTAATCAGTAGCAGATGATCCACTTGTCCACTTGACAGAAGAAGTCATAGATAAAATAATGAGAATCAAAGTCAAGATGGAAAATTACAATGGGACACTACAAGACAGAAAAGATAAACTAGATAGCAGTAGAAACAAATATGAGGCACACAAGCACGCCATCATCAAAGCAAAGACTCAGGATGGTGGAGAAATAGATAAAATTGTGTAATCATATGAATAGATCCAAAGCAGCATGCAGCCTCATATGCGACGGCATCATCATCATGATAATGAAAGTTCGGAAAGTGATGCACATGATGATGATCCACATGAATCAGACAAGGAACATGATGAGGATACATCATAAAGGGAGGTATAAGCGTAAGTGATCTAGATAGTTGCCAGCTGGCAACTTGTGCCACTTTTGATAGGTTTGACAAAGTCAAAGAGAATGGTGACCGTAGATATGCATTGATAAATCAAGATCGTGGATCTTTTGTAACGGATTCCTCACCTTGTTTTATAAAAGGTGATGGAATGCCTTATTGTAATATTTGAAAACTTAATTGAAATTCGTCTGCTGAAACATTCGGAGCTCATTTCAAAGTTTTTGTATACATTTATATTTTTGCATGCTTAATGAATGAGAAGACTGTGTCAATTACAATTCATAGCAAATCTTGAGTAATCAGTGTATGAATTCTAGACATGTGTGGTGATTTGCTGCGTCCCTTGGAGTGCATGTCCACTTACATGTGTTGTCTTCATACAAATTCCCTTTGAAGTTAGCATCAACTATATCTAGCTGTGGAATGTCCTAGTGAAAATATGGTTTGGTTTTCTTCTCTTCATGACAATATCTAATATACATGTGGTTCAAAAGCTAAAGGTTCAACTTTAATTTGAAGCATTTCTTCCAATTTCTTTTAAATTTCAAAGCATTTCATCCTCATAATTACAAACAATTGATGATCTTAAGCAAATAACACAAATATGTGGACATCTCATAGATAATTGCAAATATTTAGCATATTTGAATATAGAGCATGCATAATTAAGAATATCATGCAAAGATTGAAGTATTTCTACATCATTTCATCAAATAACTGTATAATATGACTTCTCTGTAAAGAATTTCTGCAGGAGTATCATGATGATGATGAACTTTCACATAAGGCCCCAAAATGGAAACATCAACTCACATTAACCTCTGAGTAACATCAGACGATTAAGACCTAATCACCAGAGACTTGGGATTATGAATTCTCTAAATTCATCAGATCTTTCAAAATGAATAAAGGTTAATGTGTACTTTTATTCTATGCTTGTTTATGACTAACATCATGACCAACATAAATTGGTGCTAGAAGGAGGGCCTGATCCGAAAGACTACGCTCATCATCATTATTTTCAGGTTTGATGATGCAGAGGGTAAGGTAACCTCGAATCGTCTAAGAATTTCAAATATTACACAAATATTTACTATAGCAAGCTTGTAGATGCTCATTCTGTGTAAAGGTTTCCAGATTTAACATAAATATTGCAAGCTTTATAGTAGATCATTATGAATTCACAAATATCAGCCAAAACTACATAAATTTGTTCAAGCTTTGAAGAATTTTTGCCTTAGAAACTCGATATCTCATGCCGAGGGTCATTATACCGCAAATATCATCTTATATTTGCACTGTCTTTGCAAATAGTTCATAAATATCCAGTCCGATCAGTCAGTCGACCACAAATATCACCTCATCCAGTGAAATCCAGCCAATATTTGCAAAAGTTTCAGCTGAGTTGCCTCAAAATTGAGAAATCCTGGCTCACAGGATAAATACCACGTCTAGACCTAGTGGAATTTTTGAAGAATTGCCTGTTAGAGGTTTCAGACCTAGAACTGTGGACATCCAGCATACTCCTAGGCCCAGTGCATCAGGAGCTTCACCAGAACCTCCTCCTGTAACTCCTGTTGGTTTGCAAATACCTTCTGGGATATCTGTGACACCTCCTATTCAACCTCAAGGTGTACCTTTAGTCCAACCTCAACCCGTTGCACCACCAGCTCAACCCCCTCTAGTTGCAATGTCTTTCTTTGCAGCAGAGTCGCCCTTGACCTTTACTGCATATCATGAGTTACCAAAGAATCTGGATAAACTTTGTCCAAAATATCATCCTTACCAAGATGCTGAAGATCATATCAGGACCTTTCAGGAAGCTTGCTACAGAGCCAAAATAGAACATCAAGATGTGGTGTGCAGATTATTTCCTTTTTCCTTAGGGGAAGAAGCCTATAATTGGTTCATTAGTCTTGGTCAGGGTTCTATTGATTCATGGGCCCTACTAGAGAAAGCCTTTCTTGATAGATTCAAGGTTCCTATCGATCCCTCAATAAACTATCATTTATTTGCCACTATCAAGAGATTTGAGAATGAGCCTATTGCAAATTTCAATGCTAGGTTTCAAAAAATGTTGTCCAGGGTGGTCACTCCTTATACTGTGTCTGACGGAGCTGCAAGGAGCATTTATTATTTGGCCTTAGATCCTTTGACTTCCATGTTCATAAGGAGAACACACCCCCAAATCACAACTTTAGCCTTAGCCTTTCAAGAAGCCATACAAGTAAATCAGCATTTGATACCTACTCCTACTCCAAATATAGTATTCCCTACCTTACATGGCATGCATCCACAATACCCTACATCATATTCTACATAATATCCTAATGGGGCAGTGATACCTCCAATAGTCATGCCTGCACCTTTACAAGTACCTCCACTGAGCATTATGCCTCCTCCTAATGGAAAGGGCCAGTTGCCACAATATCCTGCATAAGCTTAGACACCTCAGGGTACTTATCTGTCCAACAATAACCATGGATCCTCTTTCTTCAAGCCTCAGACTGAAAATGTAGTGGCCAAAGCTTAAGAAGAAAAGGAAGAAATTAAAGAAATTTCTGCTCAACTGAGAAAACTCACCACAAAAGTGACACATTTGAGAAATCAGGGTTTCTATTCCCAATCAAATCAGAATAGAAATTATTCCAATGATAGGCCAAATTATCCTGACAGAGGATATAACACCAATAATTTCAACAATAATGGTGGAAATAACAATAATCCTCAGAGGCAGCCCAGAGTATGGAACTCTAGGCCAAATAATGGCTCATTACCATCACCCCTAGACAATCAGCCTCCAGGGGAAGCCAAACAGACTACTAGAGTCAATCTTGCTGAAGCAGCCCTTACTAATTGGTGTAGGATCCACAATACAAATGCACATGCAGAATTAGACTGTCCACAATTTAGAATTGCTGCTAGCATCTTTCAGACTGAAGTGTCCAACACTTCTGGAAATCCACCTCAGGCAGAAGGAAATGAGATTGTTCCATGTGGATATGACTCAGCCTTTGTGCTGGAAACTTATACAAATCAACCTCATTAGAGTTATAACCAGGCATGTGAAGAATCTGCCCTAACCTTTGAAACAAACTATGTATTCCCCTTTGAGGATGAAAATGAGCCTGCAAGAGAACATGAGGAAGTGCATGCATACTAGCAGCAATATCCTGGTAAGCATAATTATAACTTGAGAAGTAATGCCAACAGACCTGCTGGTCCATTGACATCATCTCTACCTCCAAATAACTTCAATACACCTCCTGATCCCAAAGCTAGCAATAACCCTGGGTTCCCCAAGGTAAATGCCCAATACTTGTCGCCTCAAAACACAGGATCAAAGGTTGTAAATGCACCTCATGAATCTGACAAGTTGGTCAATTATCTGGCTGATGAAATGAAGAAAATTAGGATCAGCCTATCCCTATCTAAGTTACTGAAAACTCCTGCCATCAAAAAGGCATTTATGAAGTCACTAGATGATCCTGCTCCTAAAGAGGATGGCCATCTTTCAAGTCAATCTAGTGGCAAAGATCATGCTACCAGAGATAATACTATCAAGCCTAAAGTGTTAGCTACAGTCCAAGCTGCAAAAACCTCCCATATGACCTTGTATAGGGACAAAACTGAATCACCTCCATTCCTCCTCACCATAAGAATGTTCAGTAAGAACCTGCACAACTATTTGGTGGATTCAGGGGCCTCCACGAATGTTATGCCCTTGTCAATATGTAATGCTTTAGGACTGCATCCCACTAAATCCCTAAAAAAGGTCACTCAACTAGACAAAACAGAAGAAAGTGTAGTAGGGGAGTTGACTCATATCCACATGCAATTAGCATCTGATCCTAGGATCCAGTATTACATCGACATTCAGGTAGTTGACATACCTGATACTTATGGGATGTTGCTTAGCCGAGACTAGTCCAAAATGCTTAACGGATATATGTCCACAGATTTTAGTCACATGTGGTTACCATGGAAAGGTATACCTAACCAGATCAGGATTGATGCTGAGCCTAGAATGAAACATATGATCACTGAGTACAACAGAACAAATGAGATCATGTACGTAGACGTAGAACCTGGAGTCTACTGCGTCAGGCCACAGACTGTCAAAATAGAAGAGATCCTGATGCTTGACTTTCATCATCATCATGATGATCATCAAGAAGATGTACCAGTTGTAGAACCTGATAATACTCTTGAGAATGAGACCGAAATAGATCACTTCAGAGACTTTGAGATGCATCTATCTAATCAGGTAAGGCGTTGTCAATTGTTAAATATACCCGCTAATGATATTTTGATTGATGGATGGTGCAAATTACACGATGAAGCACATTCAGAAAGGACTTGTGAAACATGTTTAGATATGATGATGCTAGAGAAGACATGCAGTGAGGCATCATCATCATATTCCAAGGTAAGTCCTACATCTGATGATGATAATGATACTAATTCTTGTTTGTCTTCTACAGGAATAGAAGAGTTGATGGATCATGATGAGGATCATATCCTGAGAACAAAAGAAATTCTAGTTTATGACCAGATAAATGATGAGAAGAAAGAAAAGATCACCCCTGGGAGTGATTGTTTTATGGAGCCTGATTATGATTTGTCTGATGAAGACAAAGGTAGTGACCTGACTAAGTTCAAAGAATTCCTAACGAAAGAAATAGAGAAGATGACACAACAGCATAGATCTCCCCACGAGGTCTTAATTAAAGGTTGGTGTAGGTTGCATGAGGCACCTCATTCAGAAACAACCTATTCACTATGTTTACACATTTTGAAAAGGCATACAGCTGCAGATCCAGAGGATCATCCTCCTGCTGATGTGAAAGAGAAAATAGAAAAGCCATCAAGCTCACAAATGAAAGGAAAGAAGAAATTTGAGAATGATGAGATCCCTAAATTAAAGTGGATATCAGGCGGAGCAGTAGCCAGAGCTGCAAAGAAAAAAGAAGGTTCAGATAAGTATCCTGCTGAAGATAAACCCTGGATCCTAAGGTTTGATGGATCCAAGTCCAAGACGGGCACTGGGGTAGGAATTGACCTCATTGATCCATCAGGAAAATCCTATCTGGCAGCCTACAGATTACAGTTCCCCTGCACTAATAATGTAATAGAGTATGAGGCTTTGATTCACGGGATACTGTTTGCTCATAAGAAGAAAGTAAAGATTCTGCATGTCTTCGGAGATTCAGAACTAGTTGTGAGGCAAGTAAGAGGAATTTACTCTTGTAACTACAGGAAGCTATCTAACTACAGACATCGTGTGGGACTTGATTGAGGACTTTGACACCTTTAATATCACCCACGTGCCAAGAGAACAAAACCATAGGGTAGATGCACTTGCCTAGGCTGCCAGTACATTAGAGCCACTATCTATATCAGGTCTAAAGAGATTTTTAGTAGAACTAGTGTCAGTACCTTCAGTACCTGATAATGTGACCAACCTCCAGGTGTTTGATGATGATCAGGACATTTTGGATTTCATTTCAAACAGAGATGTATTTGATGCCCAAATCATAGATGAGAATGGTATGGAAGATCATGTCTGGGAAGAAGATGAAATATTAGAATTGCCTAGCAACAGGATTCCCAAAGGTATGATTGAATTAGAAAGAACCTTTGATTTGGATAATATGCTTAAACAGAAGGATCTTCCCAAGGCAGATGGAGGTCAATATTCACAAGTGAATATTGGACAAAATGAAGACAAGAGAAATGTACTGATTGGTAAGGTTTACACACCAGAAGAGTTAGAAGGAATAACTTAGGCCCTCAAAGATTACATCCATGTAATTGCATGGACTTATGATGAGCTGAAGATGTATGACACATCAGTCATAACTCACACTATACCTCTTAAGCCAGATGCTAAACCTTTCAGACAGAAGCAAAGGCCAGTCAATGCTTTGCTTGAACCAATAATTCTTGAAGAAGTTAAGAAGTTGTTAAATGCTTAGATAATTTTTCTTGTGAGGCACTCCACCTAGGTTGCTAATTTAGTTCCGGTTAGAAAGAAGAATGGAGATATCAGGTTATGCGTAGATTTTAGGAACCTGAACCGAGCTTTAGAAAAGGACAATTATCCCTTGACATCATTAGATGAAGTACTGCATATTGTGAATGGAGCCAAAATGATGTCCTTCCTGGATGGCTTTTCAGGATACAATCAGGTCATGGTTGACAAGATTGACAGACTAAAGACTACCTTCACCACAAAGTGGGGGATATTTGCATATAGACATATGCCATTTGGACTTATAAATGCTGGAGCTACATTCCAGCGGGCAATAGACATAGCCTTCAAAGGCTTAATAGGAAAGTGTATAGTCATCTATATGGATGACTTAACAGTGTTCTCCAAAGAGAGGAGCAACCATGTAACTGATCTCAGAAATGTATTAAGAAAATGTGAAGAGTATGGAATATCGTTGAACCCCAAGAAGTGCATATTTGGGGTGACAAAAGGAAAGTTACTAGGCCACCTGATCACAGAAGATGGAATTATCATTGACCTTGATAGGGTGGAATCTATTATGAAGTTACAACTTCTAGGAAGCAAGAAAGAACTTAAATCTTACTTTGGTAAGATAAACTTTGTGAGGAAGTTCATCACTAAATGCCATGTTGAAAAAAGATGCACAAATCAAGTGGACACCAGAGGCCAAAGCTGCATTTGAAGATATAAAGAAAGCCATTTCTGATGCTCCTGTCCTTATCAGTCCAGACTACACAAAGGACTTCTACATTTATTCATTTGCTTCAGAACATACCTCTACAGCAGTGCTTACTCAGAGAAATGAAGAGAAAGAAGAGAAACCAATTGCTTTCATGAGCTGTCCTTTCAGGGATGCTGAATTGAGATATGTAGATGTTGAGAGACAGGCACTTGCATTGGTTAGAACAGTAAAGAAATTCAGACACTACATACTGAGAAGCAAGGTGATTGCAGTAGTGCCTAATGCAGCAGTGAAGATGCTACTGATGCAAAGTGAGCCTGGTGAAAAAAAAGCCAAATGGATTACCATATTACAAGAGTATGACATGGAAATTACACCAATGAAACTGGTAAGAGGACAAGCTCTGAGTCAAATGATATCTAAGATTGACCCTAACATCACTAGTCAGCAGTACGTTATTAATGAGAAAGATAATAGAGAGTGGTATTCGGATATCAGGCATACCCTGATCACCGGAAGGTGTCCATCAAGAATGCAAGCTTCACAAAGAAGAGCCTTGAAAATAAGATCCCAAAAATACATGATGAAGGGAGGGACCCTATTCAAGAAGAATTATGAAGGAATATACCTGAGATGCTTAGAAAAACCAGAAGTAAATAAGGTTTTGTCAGAACTACATGACAAGTTTGGAACGGCACATGGATCAGCCTTGGCCACAACACATGCAATCCTCAGAGTAGGATATTACTGGCCTACAATTTTTAAAGACATAGCTGATCATGTTAAATGCTATCATGTATGTCAGGTTGCCGCCAACAGAGAGAAATATGCTGCACAACCCTTGCAACCAGTGATGGAAGAACGCCCATTTGCACAATGGGGCATGGATTTCATAGGACCAATCAATCCTCCATCCTCCTCAGGTCATAGGTATGTCTTAACAATTACTGACTATTGTACCAGATAGACTGAGGCTGTCAGCAGCAAGACCTGTACTGTAGATGATGTTATTAGATTTCTGGAAACCAACATTGTCACCAGGTATGGAACTCCTTATGCTTTGGTAAGTGATAATGGTTCTGCTTTCACTTCCACTAAATTATCAAGTTGGGCTTCTGATCATGGCATCATACTCAAGTTTTCATCCAACTATTATCCCCAAGGGAATGGATTAGTAGAATCCTCCAATAAAAATTTGCTAAGTATCATAAGAAAATTGATAGAGAAGAACCCTAGGGAATGGAATTCATTTTTGAAATATGCCTTATGGGTAGACAGAACTAGAATGAAAATTGCATTAGGAAACTCACCTTTCCAATTGGTATATGGGGTGGATCCTATCCTTCCTGTAAATTTGAAAATTCCTACTCTGCAGTTTGCCCAAGAATACCTAGGTATAGACAATAAGGAAGAAGTTAGGTTGCTTCAGTTGATGCACCTGGAAGAAAAGAGGAGTCAAGCAATTGAACAATTTGCAAAACATCAGGCTGTTGTCAAACACTGGTTTGACAAGAGAGCCAGAGTTAAAGGTTTCAGGATATTTGATTTAGTCTTGATGTGGGATAAAGCCCATGAAAGGAAAGGTGACCATGGCAAATTTGATAGATTATGGATAGGTCCCTTTCAAATTTTTGAGATGCTAGGAGACAACACTTATAGGCTTAAGAACTTGACAGGTGAGGATGTCCCATTGCCAATCAATGGACAATTCCTCAAGCATTATTTCCAGGCCTGAGTGACTTCATGACAGTCATGTGTATCATATTGTACATTTGTGTGGTTGTTTGTATAGTGTTCTTTTGTCCTGTTTTGTTTGTGTGTTGAGTTTTGTTTTGGTAAGTTAGGATGATGCACCTCATCACCCCAGAAAATAACTAAATTGTTAAGATTCAAGTGATGAGATCAAATTTAGATATAGCTTATGATTCATTCTAAGAAGAGAAACATGATCAGGTTTGTGATATCCTTTCATCAGGGTGCCTTTTCTTGGTCAAAGTAAATCAATCACAATGAAACACCTAACAGCCTTGGGTTTGTTGAACACACAAGTATAGGTGTTAAGTGAAAAATCTAAAGGGACTCCCTTGCTACCAATACAATCTCCAACCTAGGGCTGCAAGTGACTGTACCTTATACAAATGAGCTGACATGAAGATATCAGATACATTAAAAAAAAAGAGAGATATAAACAATAATATTAGGCCATCTAAGTAACTCTACTGGGGCTATAGACGTCTGCTGGCAGTGGGGCTCTACTTAGGGAGATTGTATTGATAACCTATGAATGCCTACTAGCAGCAAGGCTCTATCCAGGTCGGCTATGAGGGATGATCTCCAACTATGTAGTTTAACACCAGTTACTCATGTTTTTAACTTGCTTTCAAGATGAGGATAATTAATCATCTGCACACACGTGATCCTTTGTTAGTATTGTTACCATGATGAAATTTTATCATTTAGAAGATCATGATGCTTATGCTTAGATAGAATTAGAATACTATGATTGAATGTGATCACATCACTTGAATCATTGGAATTTGTTTGTTTTCTTTGGTGGCAAGTTGTGTGGTTACAAAACATGCCCCATTTTGACTTGGCAAAACAAGGACCCAACCTTTTGGTTTGGCTTGTGTTGTCTGCTTTCTGGCAGTTTGGTAAAAGTAAGTCATGTTCATCATGATGTAGAATCAAGATGAGGTAAGTCATCACTATGAGGTTAGTTTGTCAAAATTTGAATTTCATTTCTGTGACCTCATATTTAGAAAGATCATCAAATTTCATACAGGTTTGCCTTTTACATCACCCTGATATTCATCAGGATGTGAAAGTTAGGAACAGTCAAAGTTTTGGTCAAACCTAATATTCGCAAGAGGAGGATCATATTTTATAACCTCAGTCATGTTATCAAAGATCATCCTGATCTTAGTCCATCACCTAATAAGTCATGTAGTCCAAATATCCGGATGTCAACTTTAAGTGATGGTGACCCTTAACCGTCAAACGGCCTTATATTTCGTGAGCATCATATTTCCAAATGTAACCTGATATTTCTCAATATCCTCCTGCTATGAAATATCACCCTAAGCCAATATCCTGATGATGTCATTCAAGTCCGATAAAAGAAGAAACGATATGACGATGACATCATCATCACATTTACCTCTCGGCAGGATATTTTGTAACATGATCATGTCTGCATAACATGACGATGACGTCATGATGCCTTTCTGATACACTGAACGAATATTTGGATGACGTCACCCTGATATCCCAAGAGTTAGGAAAAGAATGACTTCGGTCATCATCATCATCTAAAACACAGCCCGATATTTTCAAATATCCTCCTGACATTTAAAACACAGCCTAATGGCACGAACATCGCCTGATATTTAAACACAGCCCGATCTTTTCAAATATCATCCTGCCGTTTAAGATATCACCCCGCTCCTGTTGCTTCCATTAGCATTAAATGCACGCCAAGGTGGTTGGTATTTCCCGCCGATCATTAAACCCGATGGAACACCTAGCGAAATCCTGACTTTCCGTGTAGAAAATCAATGAATAAAATTGAATCTGTCAGGATTTGCCCTAAATTTGCACTAATTACAAGGTTAAAAGGTAAATCTAACACCATTTTTACATTTACCTTGCGAAGAAATTACTTTTTATAGAGCACAACTTTCATATCCTCCTACAGGCGATATTACGACGAGTGAAGTTTGTGAGTAGTTGAAAGTGTGTGATCATCAACCGAATTAAGAGCATTTTCTGGAAAGTCACTGGTATAAAAGAAATCTGCGTAACCAGGTAAGTAAATGAAACCCTCATTATGTTGTTTCTGTAACAGTCAGGTATGATATTGTAAGTTCTAGTTTATACATCCCCATGATGGGCTTATGCTGAATGAATGTAATATGCATGATGAATATTAAAGATAAATTGTTATATGCATGCCTATGAGAACCCATTGTAAGACAAGATTTTGTTAATTGCAGGTAGTCATGGCTGACAAGAGGTTGGCTAAGTGTGAGGCTGAATTCAGTAAGCCTATGTTCTCATCTCAGAGGGGCTTCAAATATGGCACCATTACAGATACCCATCAGGGGGATACCAATTTGGAGGCCTGGTCAGCTAAACTGAATGACGAGAAAAATAGAAGTCCTGTGCTGGAAGCAGTTTTCGTATCCGGGATGTGGAATGCCACCAGTTTCCCATACTCCATGGAGTCCCCGAAGCTGGTCATCGAGTGTGCCAAGAATTATAATCTAGAGACCAGGCAGGTGATGAAGCATGGGAGGATATATGCAGACCTATCCATCAAAGGTCTTTCCAGGACATTTGGATTGCGATTGGGCAAGAAGGTCAAGAGTGTAGACCTAAAGAAATTAGAGAAAGAATATGAGAATAATAAAAAACAAGCCAGGAAAAACATGTACCACTGGAGGGTTGAGAACAGCACATATCCAGCAGCCGCCAAACTTCCTGTGCACTTGTTCAAATATGATTTTAGTAAAGAATACTAGTACATGATGGCACTACTGAGTAGAGTCACAGGCCGGCCTGATGCTGGTAGCTTTAAGGATTAGATGTATGGTGTAATTATGATGTGCATATACTCTGACATCAAGCCATTGTGAGGCCAATTAATAGGTGATGCTCTGCATGAGCAGTTGATGACCCTAGGAGGTTCAAATTGTGCTTTCTATATGACATCCTATATTGTCTATTCTTATGCATACCGAGGCACATTTGATGCACTAGTTACCGATGGAAAGCCTACAGGTACAAAAACTGTGCATATCTGGGATCATCATCCCTAGCTGCAAAGAGCCAATTACCTCCAAGACTACAAACTGGTCAATGATGCATTCTCTATGCATCTGGTGAGGACCATGGAGGAGGACAGAACAAAGAGATTGAGCATGGAAGCTCAAGAAATTATCTACAGGCATGGAGCCTGGTACATACAATTTGCCACATTTTCCTACATAAGGATTGAGTGTTTTGAAGGTCCTCCCCTCATGCTGCCCAGGTATCCCACTGATGCAGTGGTACTTATGGAGTTCATCAGGCAGAGGTCCACAATGATTAAAACATACAAGGATGCAAAGAAGCTGCCACCAATTTTGTTTCCAGTCACCATTTACTGGTACATGTGCCCAGATTCAGAGAACATAAAGAAGGTGATGATCACCTTGAATAAAATGAATCTACAACCTTTTCCATTGATGAGACCATATGATCCTTATGGCAGGATGTAGAAAATAATAGGAAAGCCTATTCACTAGAGGCACCTAGAAGACTTCTGGGCCAACTGCGAAGATGAAGCAGAAGCAAGGATAAGAAGGTATCAAAGGCTGACATTAAATCAAATCAGAACCTTTGATTGCATCCCCATCCCTCAACAATTAAAGAAGGATGATGGCAGGATAATTGCAGATGAGTATGAGCAAAAGAAAATATATAATGATACCATCTCTGCACCTGACCTCACCATACAAGAGGACATATCCTTAGACCCCTTCATTGCCAAGACCATACAGCTAACCCAAGCTTGGGTTGATGAATAGATAGAGGCTTTGAAGAAGAAAGGTGTTGCCATTACAGTGTACAACAAGAAGAAGGGGCAGGATATTCCTGGGGATGAGTATGATGACTTTGTAAATGAGAAGAGGAAGTCTAAGGGAGATAAGCTCCCTCCATAACAACAACAGAGCAAAAGACCCCAAAGGGGCAAGAAAATAGATAAGGAACCCAAAGGGGTTATTATTGAAAGAGCAGTGTTCAACACTGAGGAGGTAGCAACATTAGGATCAGGATCAGAATCCGCATCACCTTCACGGACAAGCGAAAGAAAGTCCAAGAAAGAAAAGACAGCAGAGGATGGAATTACTGAGACCCAAGAAGAGGGTCAATCATCAAGACAACCAGATAAGGAGGATATCCTCATGGAGGAAGAGCCTGAGGAAGAAGAAGCTCCTTTGTTATTTAAAAGGAAGAGGAGGTCTCCACAGGTGGTGGTGTCTACCCCACCTAAGAAACAAAGAACCTCTATGAGAGGTAAAATAAGACAACCCCCTACATTGTTACAAGGGGCAGGTAGTGAAGTATACAAGGAACTTCAACACAATGTTCCTCTTCCTACCATTGTCAAGTTCAAAACTGAGCTCGCAGAAGAGCAGATGAAAGAAACTTCCCAGACACATGTAGGTCACATCTCGCTAGACGAGACAATAAATTTGTCTGATGATGAAGTTGTACAGGAAGTGACTTCACAAAAAATGGAAACACTTGCTGCTGGTACAAGCATGACCCATCACAAGACTCTACCAGTTCAAACTATACTGGAGGAACTGAAGCAAGTAGAAACTGAGAAAGAAAAGAGCCCAAAGCAGATAGCCCAAGAAATAGGGCTAGATACATTAATTACATAGATGACAAGTCCTGTAGTGGTAGGCCTGACAGAGAAACAGGATGTGAATCTTGAACATCCAGCAAGATCACCTAACCAAGGGCACCTAGCAGAAGAAATAAAGATGGCCAAACCAGAGAGCCATACTTCAGAAATAAGCCAACCAAGCATACAAGATGCATCAACAGAACCTGCTGTAATAGAGGTTCAGGAAACAAAGGCTGATGAAAAGGATGTATCTGAAGATCCTACCACCAAAGCTCAGAAAGTTGATAGTATAGGTGCAGAACAAATAATGGCTTCAGAACAAATGCCAGCACCGCAGGCAGACTCCACAATATCCAGTGTGGTGGATATGCAACAAGAAATAGAAAAGCCAAAGGAGGATGCCACAATGTCCATTGGTGAAAATGTACCTCAACAAAGGGAAGAGTCAAAAATAGATGAGGTAATGATAGAAAAAGATCATGATCATCATGATCAATAGATAGATACATCACAAGATCCCCCACCCCATGAAGGTATTCCTCCGGAGAAAGGAGTTCCTCAACAGGAGGACATGCCACAGGATCAACAACAAAGTGAGCATCATGAAGAAGAATTGAGAAAATTGCCTTCTCCACCACACCTGCTGACAGAAATGGGAGATGAAGGTGAACATCATGATGATGTAGAGAAACATGATCAGGTACTTCCATGGTTGGAGAAAGAGGTAAATACAGAAGTAGAATTTGAAATTCAGGAATTTGACGTATCTACTTTATTTACTAAGAATATAATGAAGCCTAAGAGGAAGGCCAGAATGACTTTGGCTATCAAAAGAGATCCAACAACTGGGAGAAGGACTGCACAGATTGCAGTGCCTACTGTGGAGAGAGAAAAAGGTAAAATTACCTTAGATGAGTTTCAAATTAACACAGTGGATCTAGGTTTTGCCAATGAAGACCAAGAGGGTCAAGAAGGCAAAGATATTCTTTAATTCAAAAGGTGAAAAGAGAGAAAGAGAAAAATATGCAACACAAAGAGCACATTGCTCAGTTGCATGCCTACATAAGAAGGCTAACTAATACTGAAGAAGCTTCAACTGAACATGCAGTCCCATTGACTGCTATTTCTCAAGAGGAGGTGAATAAATTAGACCTCATGAAACATGAGGCATCTGTACTAAAGAGATGGATGTCATCCACATTGGGTGATGCAGATGAAGTAGTAAAGGCCTCTTTAAAGAGATGGAGCACTCTCAGTGACTCCAGGACCAAAGTAGACAAATTGCAAATGCAGACAGGAAAAAGGTCTTACAAATTGGAAAAAGTATTAAGCATCCTAGGAGAAACAAAGAGGATAAATCCTCAGCTGCTTATCAATAAACAGGTGTTAAGCAGTAATACTGCTTTGTTAATTGACATATGGTACAAGGACATTCAATTTGAATGTGGAGTACTCAGAAGATGCAATAACAAACTGAGAGATATCAGCATGAAGTTGCACGATTTAATTGCTGTTGAAGCAGAAATATTGGAAACATTGGAAGGAAAAGTGGAAGGGAAAATAGAAAATCAAGATGAAGAGTTTGCCATCAAAGCTTTACATGGCAACTTCCAATCAGTAGCAGATGATCCACTTGTCCACTTGACAGAAGAAGTCATAGATAAAATAATGAGAATCAAAGTCAAGATGGAAAATTACAATGGGACACTGCAAGATAGAAAAGATAAACTAGATAGCAGTAGAAACAAATATGAGGCACACAAGCACACCATTATCAAATCAAAGACTCAGGATGGCGGAGAAATAGATAAAATTATGCAGTCATATGAATAGATCTGGAGCAGCATGCAGCCTCATATGCGATGGCATCATCATCATGATAATGAAAGTTCAGAAAGTGATGCACATGATGATGATCCACATGAATCAGACAAGGAACATGATGAGGATACATCATAAAGGGAGGTATAAGCGTAAGTGATCTAGATAGTTGCCAGCTGGCAACTTGTGCCACTTTTGATAGGTTTGACAAAGTCAAAGGGAATGGTGACCGTAGATATGCATTGATAAATCAAGATCGTGGATCTTTTGTAACGGATTCCTCACCTTGTTTTATAAAGGTGATGGAATGCCTTATTGTAAATATTTAGAAACTTAATTGAAATTTGTCTGCTGAAACATTTAGAGCTCATTTCAAAGTTTTTGTATACATTTATATTTTTGCATGCTTAATGAATGAGAAGACTATGTCGATTACAATTCATAGTAGATCTTGAGTAATCAGTGTATGAATTCTAGACATGTGTGGTGATTTGCTGCGTCCCTTGGAGTGCATGTCCACTTACATGTGTTGTCTTCGTACAAATCCCCTTTGAAGTTAGCATCAACTATATCTAGCTGTGGAATGTCCTGGTGAAAATATGGTTTGGTTTTCTTCTCTTCATGACAGTATCTAATATACATGTGGTTCAAAAGCTAAAGGTTCAACTTTTATTTGAAGCATTTCTTCCAATTTCTTTTAAATTTCAAAGCATTTCATCCTCATAATTGCAAACAATTGATGATCTTAAGCAAATAACACAAATATGTGGACATCTCATAGATAATTGCAAATATTTAGCATATTTGAATATAGAGCATGCATAATTAAGAATATCATGCAAAGATTGAAGTATTTCTGCATCATTTCATCAAATAACTGTATAATATGACTTCTCTGTAAATAATTTCGGCAGGAGTATCATGATGATGATGAACTTTCACGTAAGGCCCCAAAATGGAAACAGCAACTCACATTAACCTCTGAGTAATGTCAGATGATTAAGACCTAATCACCGGAGACTTGGGATTATGAATTCTCTAAATTGATCAGATCTTTCAAGATGAATAAAGGTTAATGTGTACTTTTATTCTATGCTTGTTTATGACTAACATCATGACCAACACTCACCAAAACTTCATAAAATTTGTTAGAAAAAGAAGATTTTGACAACAAAACTTGCATAAATTGACGATTAGATTCGAGACCGGGCATGCTAATGTAATAAGTGAGATTAAAATGAAGATAATGACTAATCTAATGTATAAATAACATGATTATACCTTCATTGAGACCTCACAAATCCATGTGGGAAGGAGATGTGCCATGTAGCTCCTCAGATTGTTCTCATGATCAGAATGACTAAATGCGTATATGTGGATTGCTCAAATGTTCACAACACAATGTGGATGAGAGATAAGGTGATTCAGATGGAGATTGAGGATGGCTAGAGTGATTTTGACAAAGTTTTGATAAGATGAGGGAGATTGGGGAGTGATTTTGGTAGAGTTCTGATGCATGAAGAGGCCTCTCTGGAGAGATTTGGGCAGAGGTTTGGTGCATGAAGTGATCTCTAAAATGGCTTAGAGAGGGGTCCTATTTATAGGATTTTGGAGATGAGGATGGAGGGTTAGGATTCATCTGATCAGATCAAGGGCTAGGAATAAAAGTGAATCTTTTATTCCTAGGGATTGAATTAAAAATTCCCATTTTGGGAAGAGTGGAGGTGAGTGGGGGACAACTGAATTTTATATTCAGTGATTGGGAATGAGTGGGAGACAACTGAATTTTATATTCAGTGATTGGGAATGAGTGGGAGACAACTGAATTTTATATTCAGTGATTGGGAGATGAGTGGGAGACAACTGAATTTTAAATTCAGTTTAGTGGATGAGTGGGAGACAAGGTTAATTAAGTGCCATCTTAATTAACTTAAGCCTAGGTTAATTAGATAATCAGGATTTATCTAATTAATCAGGGATTAGGGGAAATGAATAAATCAACTAAATGAATATTAGGAATATTCATTCAATTGATAGGGATTAGGGTTGTAAGGTTAAATGAATCAATTAGGTGAATTAATTGATCACTAGGGATATGCAGATTGGGGGAATGGATTAGTGCGAGATATGGAAAATTGGTTTGCAGAAGCAGTCCAATTTTAGGTGTCTACAAATGTTACAGTTTTAGTATATTGAGTCTATTGCCCAATGGATAAGGCTCTAGTCTAGAAAGTTAGAGATTCTGGAGTTCTCAGTGAGTAGGCTCACTTTCCTAGCTAGTCACCAAGGACTGTTGTGCATTTTGTTTTGCACACCATTCTAAAAATTTCACCTTTCCTCATCATAGCAAAGGAAAGAGTCAACAATATATAATTGGCAACTATCTCAATATGATGCATCAGTTATAGTTTCAAGGAATCCAACCCATCCTTAGTTAAGGTCAGCCTACCAAAGAATAGTCTATGCCTCTAATGATGCATTCATAATGGTGTGTTAATTTCTATAAGGAATAACCAACATTAAAATTAGTGTTATGGGTCATATATAAAGGAGATACAACTTATATTCACAAAGGCTACTTTATGAGTGTTGATAACTGAGAGGGGGGGTGAATTAGTTATCCTAATATTTCAACTTTTTGTGCTTTCTTAACAATTAATGCAACAACAGATTAAATAAGCAAGCATAATCATGAAAAGGAAATAACACTAATACACATGAAACAATGATTTTGACGTGGAAACCCTGTTAAGGGAAAAAACCATGGGGTGATTAACCCAAGATATTATTCTTTGTTAGAAGAATAGATAGAACAAAATGGCACTTGCCAATTAGGGCTCACTGCCTGAGCACACTACTCATAAGAGGCTTATTGCCTACAAAAGACTTACTGTCTACAAGAAGAAAACTTGAACTGATGAGAGGCATCCACACATGCTGAAGTTTAGTTCTAGTTAAGCTCAATAGACTTATGTGCTATTGTCCTCTTACATTCCAAACCTTTTTTCTACCTTTTATACTATTCTTCTGCTTTTATTCACACTTCCAAAAATGCACACACACACACACCTTCACATCTAAATCCATCTTGTATATATATCTGCACAAGTGATTTCAACACTTTTCTAGTCGGCATCCGGAATAGTTAATATTATCTCAAACTCTGGTCTGTCGGCTGAATCCTTGCATACCAAGTAATGTGGATCAAGAATATGCTTGTAGAAGTCTTCAATCATGTTGGCCAATCATGAATGATACCTCAAGAAACTTAGTCATTAGCAATATCTCTTCCGGATTTGGGTCTGACACTCTGCCGGTACAGTTCTTCCTCTGTCCACTCTGTCAAACAGGAACCCAATAGTCAAGTGCTCATATCTATTCACCCTGTTGGGATAGTAAATATTTAAAAATTTTACTGTATTCTCACTTCACCACATCTGGACAAATCCTAAAACATCCCAAAACCATAGCAAAAAATTTTGATATATCCCATAAGATGTCCATGGCTTAGCAATACAAAATTAATTAAATTTCAATCTATCGGCAAGACTTTGTGTTGTTTATACCGATACATGAGGAGTCAATGAAAATAAGTATCAGTGTGAGAATAGAGATTGGAAAGAGATTTATAGAAGTCACCTATGGAAGAAGTAATACCAATGGCTTTTCATCGGTAAGAGAACCAAGTAGTCACACTAATCGGTATGACTAATAATCATCAGATGGTCCTTTAAAAGCTACCCTGATGGTATATATCATACCGATGAAGTATTTCAGCAAGAGTCTCACCGAACATCCTACGGGGGGAAAGGAAACAATAACCATCAGCAAGAAATGAACCATCGAGATGAAAAGAAAATAAGTCTCTAATACTCCAATGTCTTGGTGAAACAATATAAGGAACTTTCGGTGTGAGTCACATTGATACACATATCTATCGGAGTAACTTAACATATCAGGATGAAGCAATTATGTCTTGCCGACTCACAAGTCACAGCGATGAAAAGGGTGTCGGTGACACTGTGATAGATTCTCTCCAATAAAGAATATAAAGTGGCAATTGGGGAGATAATTGTGATCAAGTGATCTGAAAAGAATTACCCTGATGGTATGTCTCACTCTGATGGAAATAAAGTCACCCCATTGATAAGAAGTTTTAAACCATATCGGTGAGATATTACGATAGTCATTCCAATCTAGAATATAGAAGACTATCGGGAAGATGATGAAGATTGGGGAAACATAAATATGTTATCCCGATAGTATTGATCACCCCGATAATAAATTGTTGTCAGTGAGACTCTTACCGATAGTCATATTAGTAAGACTCACTATATTGGAGGGAAATCAAAACCACACGATTATGAAACAAGTCCTGCCGATAGTTACACCCACTTAGATATGATTCAACATAGCATCAGGAATACAATTGAGGGGTCATGCCGATTGATTGTTCGCGCCATGAAGAGATATTAAGGTCTCCCAAACATTTTGAAAATCATGCCAATGACAGGAGTTATGGTGATGTGACATTTCACAGCGATGAACGACATTAAATTGATCAGATAATTAAATGCCGACGGTGATGAAATCCTGCAAGATCATTGTAATTACAATTGACAGGGTTGTCTGAGAAGAAAATACAGAGGAATTCTTGAAGTGCAAGAAGAGGATTTTGATCACAACCATAGGATGATAGGTACATACATACAACCATTGTGTATATCTTGTATTTGAATTTTCTGCCAAAATTTGAATATGGAAACTCCAAGAAAAGGAAAAGGTAGAAAATCACAAGAGGAAACAAGTAAATCTAAAAAACAAAAAATTGATCAAACCCCTGAAGAAAAAATAAAACACAGAAAACTCAATCAGGACTTAATTGATCAACTGCTTGGGTCAACTCCCAAGGCCAGAAGATCTGCTCAACTTAGGTCAGAAGTTGAGAAATTAGAAGATAAATGTAAGTGCTTGGGAGATATCTAGACCCCAATCAGGGGATATGAGCTTTTCAGATTCCATTATAATAGAAGGTTTAGGAATGCTCCTGTGTCAAACCCATGGCACTTGAATTTAGGAAAACTAGTTGTGCCTACCGTATTCTTGAATGTTGAACTCCTCCAACTACTTGCCAAACATTACAATTCAAGCCTGAAAGCCATATGCAACCCATAGGGGGAACCAATTGTACATTTGTCAAAAAATGTCGTTTGTGAAGTGTTTAATCTAGATGATTTGTGCACTGTCCCCATTATTTATGAGGACCTAGAGAGGGAATATTGGAGAATGGATACAACCTACAATGGATGGAGGTTGCCCATTCATAGGCCCAGAATTGAAGGAGAAGTGATGCTTCTGACTAAAAATGATGGTCCTCCATTTCATGTAGCTTTATTTGAACCATATATATAGCACACTTATTATTCTATGGGCCAGGTCCTAGGTTCAGAGGTCCCTCAATTCATGACTATCCCTTTGATGGTTATAGCTACTGACATCTAGTGTCATAATGCAAGGCAGTTTGACTATGCTGCCTATATTGTTAATAGAATAGATTCTAGATTGTCTGCAATAAAAAATAGTCCCCCAGCATGCTCTTTTGAGCATTACTCATTGCTTATGCATATGGTGTTGTATTTCGGCCAGGAAGTAGGGTTATGGCCAAGTGAGCTTAAAGTTGTTGCTGCAGATGAGAAGGAGAAAAAGATACCCATACAAATGTGGACTAGAATATGGGACAATAGATATGCCCATTCCAGCTATGCCCAATTTGAAGAACACTGTGTAAAAGTGCTATACAGGTATTTCAACCACCCTTGTGAATACTCAATTTCAAATGAGATAAAAAGGTTCCTTAGGATGAAAGATTTTGGTGGCCCCCCTACTGTCACTCATAATTGGGGAGACTGGTATTGTTTTGATGATGCTACCATGATCAGAATCTATGGTTTTGAAGACACTCCATTCATATTGCCTAAGACTGTCCCTGACAGAATTGCTTATTTAGAGATAATCAGGAAAATGCATTGCTCAAATGTAATGCATTTGAGTTCACATGATAAACAATCCTTTATGCCCAGCACTTTATGTTTTGGAGATTTTACTGTAGTGTCAAAAGAGGGTTATAATCTCATTGTGGACAAGTTGATGCATTATAATATGAGGAGTGCTGAGGCAAGGAAAGGGTTTGACCCTAAAGGTTTTATTGACTCTGCACAAAGAAAACAAAATCTCAGTGGATACATGCACATACATTACCACATGATGATGTTATTAGGAACCTGGAAGAGGCTGAGGTAGAGTTGGTGATAGAAAAGTATAAAAAGGATTTAAATGAGAAGAAAAAGCAGCTAGTAGAGGTTGAGATTGTATCCTCTGAAGATGAAGGATAGGCAGAGCAAGAAGAGCCACAGGACGAAACAGTAGAAGTGTCCAAAAGGAAAATGCTACAATATCAGCCTCCTATTGTGATACATGATGAGGAGGGGTCTGCTGATGAGGATCCACGTCAGATAGCCTATGATTCTTTCATTTCTGATGATAAATTTATTCATTCAAATTAATTTAAGTCATTTTTGTACAAATGCAAAGGAAAAGAAATCAGAGAATCAGTGGATGATGTCTCTGCTGATAATGAAAAATAATTGTTGGATATGCTGAAAATAACAATGGAGAAAGAGATGTAGGATATGACTCCTAGCAGGGGTAGACAATTACTTAAAGATGCACGGGTTATGATTTTTCTTGGTCTTGATTTGAATTCTACTTTGGTTTTTGACAGTTTTCTGAATAGTGCAAATGACAAATATAAACTCACTCTAGAGGGAGTTAATGAAGTATATATGGGTACAAGTAACAATAATGATGAAAATTCATTGATGATATGGGTGTTGTACCCTCCCCATAAGAAAACAACCATCATAGATACTGAAAAGACCTTCGGCCATGTCATGACTTTAAAAACAGGGGAAACTGACCCTCTGATAACAGCATACATTGGTATCAATGTTGCAAAATTAAACAAAGCACAAGCTCAAATGTTGATCAAGGAGAGAGATGCATACAGATTGAGCTGTGAGAGATTGACAAAAGAAAATGACTACTTGAAGGATGTTGTTAAGAGTACTTTTGGGTAGTCAACAAAGAGAATAACCTAGGGTGAGAGTTCACAAGATACTCAAGCATTATCCACTGACCAGGCAACACAAATTCAAATAGATACACTTGTCACTGTGCTACAGAGTAGATATGCAAACATGGTATAGTGGTTAAATCTGTTTTGGGATAATTACTCTCAGAATTACAAAGCAATTAAAGAACATGAAAGACTTGAACAGAGAATGCAGGAAAAACTAGTTGAGATACAAAGCAAAAGTGCTCCTGACAGTGTAGATACCTTTAATCCAAGAGAATTGACCAAGCAACATCATAAATACTATGAAAAACTCAAAACTGATGCTAAGGAAGGTGTTGAAGCCTCGAATACAGGAGTACCTATGCTATTCAAAGATAATGGAGAAATAAAGAGCAAAGAAGAGTGGATTGTCGATTGTCGAGTTATATTACATGAGGCTACAGGAGCTCTAAAAGACAAAGTTTCCGCATCTGGAGAGGCCTGCAAACAACTGGAAAGGATGGTCACAATTGATGTCATTACAAGAAGTGCTATTGAGCAGACTGATTCTCATCGTGATCAAAAGTATTTGGATCACTTGGCTAAAGTTTACCTATGGCTAAATAGAGCCTAATCATGATTATGTAATATTTGTTAAATGCTTGTTAAAGTTCCCAAAAGACTTATTGAAGGGCTATGTATCTTCGCACAATTATCTATATAAGATCAAACATTTGATGCTGAAAGATCATCAGCAGTAGAATATATATACATATATATAATTTACAATGTTTCAGAAAGACCATGTTGCATGTTTTATTTGAAGAAGTAGATTGAAGTTCTCTGATTCAGTGGTTCTATCTTGGTATCAATTGTTTGTTATAGTTAATCAATTCTGTGGTTGTCTCCAGTTCTATATTTCCTTGTTATTCAAATAAATATATCAAGCATATATTTAATTTGTCAATACACATTTGCTGTATCTGTGTGATTGAGTAAATTGGTTTCCATTTGAGGAATTAAAATCCTTCTGATCAGTCATGGTAGCCTGGAAGTATTAAGTTTGGATTACTAAGTAGAGCCATATAATTAGGATTGTCATTCTGTCTCCAAGATAATATTATTTGTTATTCTTGCTCATTCATTTCAATTGGTTCCTTCAAGTAAGGATTAAAATACCTTCTGGTGAATTATAAGATATCTGATTATATTGGTTGGATTATCAAGAAGAGTTTGTCAGTCATTCCCTTGCACATTTATACAAGTTATAAACTAAAGTTGTGCCAAACAATTAGAATTAGTACCCATTGTAAGCCACTAGTCTTGGTCCTTCATTCAACTATGTTACCCTATAAAGCACTAGTCTTATTCACATCCATCATTTAAAATCTTTTTACCTTATACAATTTCTATTAAACCATTCACTAGACATTAGATATAATCAGATAGTAAGCTTTTCATCTATCTTACACCCTTTGCCATTATAGATAGATTTAATTAGTCAATACATTTAGTCTGCTTTAGATCCCAAGGTTTACCCACCTAGGTGTAGCAGGACCTAAAGTGTAGGAGATCATTAAACCTTGAAGGTTGATTTCATCAAGTTAGTTCAAAAATGTTGCAAATCTAAGCATAGAGCCTGGCATCCTCTTAGGATCAGTAACCTACATTTTTGAGACCTAACACACCCTTCCATCACTAGAGGCTAAATCCTTGGAATCTATTAGTCAAGGTACTCCTCTTGACTTCACCAAATCTGTACTTCACTGAAATACTTCCTCTAAGAGATCCAGACCTGACTATCGGACCTTGCTGACCACTCTATTCTTGCTTACCAGATCATAACACTTCTTCAATCTGACTTCCGGTAGAGACTCGTCATGTCTTGCGGATGTGTGGGATAACCTTTGTTGCCATTGTGAGGGTAAAATAGTGCATCAATCAAATGAATAACAGATGACCCAAACATCAATAGAATGGAGAAACAAAGAAGATTAAATAAACAATGAACGAACACAGCAAACCTCTTCCGTTTCGAAACTTCCGTTGTTCGCCTATCACGAATCGTCCTTTCGCAGATGAGATGAGCCCTCAGAGAGTGCAATCTTTTAAAGCTGTTTGAGGAAGTCGATGGTGAACGGCTATAGTGTGATATGCAATGAAGGTGAGCTCCAATGCAACAATGGTGATCTCAAGCTTGTAGATGACAAATGGGTGCCAAAGGCGCGCTGGTGATATTTCTGCAGAGTAACAATGTCAAAAGCCTGGATCATTAGAATGGAGGGATGAAGCTTCATTTATAGACCTGGAGGGATAGGAATCAACGGTTGAGAGGAGATATGAAGATCGACGGTTGAGGATGGTTGAGGAATGTGCAACCAATGGAAATGTGCCAAGTGTCCCAGCTCCATCCTGAAAGGGGGGATGTGACAAAACTGATTGGAGAGTTAACTCCATTGACTGGTCTGTTAACATAATTGATTGATCAGTTAGAAGAGTGGATTGTGGAACTGACTGAATTTATTGAGGATTTGACTCAACTGACAGGTTAGTTAACAGATTTGATTGATTGGTTAACTGACCTCTGATTGGAGAAGAAATAGGCCATGTGGGTGAGGGAAAATAAGATAATTAAATATTAAATATATTTAATTACATGTGCAACCTGATGAGGTGGACAAGGTGAGGTGGAAAAGGTGAGGTGTAAAGGTGACGTGGAATTTTGAATTTAGAACTTTAGGATAGAGGAATTAGGCTTAATTAAATAATTTATGATTATTTAATTGTGAAGGACAAATAGAAGAATTTTAATTAAATAAATAGAATTTATTTAATTGTGAGATAGTGAATTGATTAAATAAATTTGGAATATTTATTTAATTAATAGAAGAATGGAATAAATATTTGGAATATTTATTTAGGATGAATCGTGTCATTTTTAGGCATATACATTTTGCCCCTCTTTGATGCAATGCAGTTTACAGCGTTGCTTCAAAGAAATTGATAGTCTGAGTGATGATACATGCCCCAGTTTGCCCCTGGTACAGGTTAAATGACGGTAGGATGCCCCCTCGGGAGATTGGACGGGAAAAAATGGCGAAAGTTTGGGAGACGGACGATCTCACGACGAGGAAGGGGAAAGGATAAGTTGGAGGAATAGGGATGCGGTCAGGGATGTGGGAAGAAAACGGGAGAAAAAACAGACACGGGAAGTAGTCACAGTCATCACCTAGCCAGAATTAGGGTTTGGAGGCTATAAATAGGAGCTGGGTCCACAAGAATAGTCATTTGCACACTTGGTTGATCTGGATTGGAGAAGGAGAGCTCAGAGCAAACTTAGAGCAGCATGGCGGCCAGAGCAGCAGACATTCCACGCGAGGAGCACCGATTCGAGTGAGTCCGACGATTCGGGCGGCCAGCAGAGGCAGGACCCCCGGTATGTGCTTCGAAAAAATTCTCCTAGGGTCGCGTTTAGGTGTCATAAATGCTCATAGAAAATAGGTGAAATGAATGCGCCGAAACGCAGAACGGCGCATATGCCCCGCGAAGCTGCACTTTTGTGATTTCGCGGCGCATATGCCGGTTTCGGCGGCGCATGCGTCAAAGCTGCGCATTTGTGCACTTTGGCGGCGCTTTCATAATTGGACGGCACTTTTGTATTTTCGCCGCGCATGCGTGAAATGTAGCAGCGCATTTGCTGAAGTTGCGCATATGTGACTTCCTGCGGCGCATCCGTAATTTGGCGGCGCATACGTGGATTTCTGCGGCGCATGCGTTAGAACGGCGCATATGTGCCATGTAGCGGCGCATATGCATTTTTACGGCGCATATGTTGATTTTTGCGGCGCATATACCAGAAATTGCGCATTTACCACCTGTTGTGGCGCATTTGCTTGAGATGGCAAATTACTTAGCCAAATTGATTCGATTAGCGTCCTGTTTGACGCAAGAATCGATGAGCTATCTCCGAGATTGCAGGAATCTAGTCAAGAGATGTAGTGTGCCGTTCTGATCAATTTGAAATGCTAAGTTTAGTTGATATAGTTCAATAGATATGTTGAGTATGGTATATGCGGCTTGAGACTGACGCCTTGCTTTGCGTGCTTGCAGGAGGAGATACGAGAGACATTGCAGTCGAGGGAGACGTTCCCTATGCCTCTACTGCAGAGACATATGTTGACGGAGGCTGATAGAGTGGCGCTTGGTGCCATGGGCCTAGATTACGTTTGCTTCATGCCCGAGGTGCGGGCGAACCGAGGACTGCTGACAGCTGCCGTGGAGAGATTCCACAGCGAGGACGGGACCTTCCACTTCCCTACTGGAGAGATGACTGTGACGTTGGAGGACGTCTATAGGATACTGCACTTGCCCGTGGTAGGCGAGTTGGTGGAGTACGACGCACAGCGGGACGCGGGACTCGCCGAGTGTCAGCGAGTATTCGACGATCCTGAGCTGGTGGGACAGGTCATCCCTTGGCAGGATATCTATGACTGCTACGACTACTTCCCTGGGATCGTGGCTGGACTGATTGCGGGCGTTGTATGCCCTGACAGGAGATCGCACGGGTTCCCCATTGGATGGGGCAGGATTATGGAGCGGATGGTGACTGAGGGCACTCGATACGCGTGGGGACCTTGCGTGCTAGCTCACTTATACCACGACATGCATCAGGTGGTGTACCACCGCAGCACGAGTCTATCAGCTGGGGTGCTGCTGTTACAGTTTTGGCTGTGGGAGCACATAGCGGTGACCAGGCCGATATGTGTCTTTGCTAGGCAGAGGGGAGAGCCGTACAGCTATGGCTACGCAGGAGTGATTTCCCAGCACAGGCTGGGGAAGCTAGAGTATTGGAGGCATACGTTGGATGGGATAGATGTGGTCGTCTGGCGACCATATCTGGACTGCGAGCCTTGGGACGATGAGGGAGACAAGCTGCCTTTCTGCTTCCAGACCAGGTGGTTGATTGGCCGGACACGGCACATCTTGGAGAGGCAGACGGTGGGCCGAGTACTGAGACAGTTCGGCAGGAGACAGGGCATGCCGCAGGGACAGGCCATGTTTGCACGGACACATGCAGAGAGGGTCCGATGGGGGCCGATGGCTTCTTACGAGGAGGCTCTGGCAGAGTTCTAGCAGTTGCCTTATGTGGCCTGGGATATGAGGCGAGAGATTGCAGATGCTGGGGTTACACAAGAGTATGAGGACTGGATTACTGCACATCCATTTCCGAGATATTCTGGACCTGGTATGCTGGTGCCTCGCATTGACGAGGCGGACTCAGAGGAGGAGGGAGAGGCTGGCCCAGGGCGGAGGGCCGCTAGAGGAGGACGAGGACGTGGTGGCTGAGCTGCAGAGAGGCCGAGGCAGCGGAGGAGGATAGACCGGGCTGGGCAGGCAGTGCCAGGACAGGGGGAGGGACAGCAGCAGGCACAGATGCCACCACCCCAGCAGGTACCACAGCAGCAGGTGCCACAGCAGCAGGTGCCCCAGCAGCAGGGGCTAGGACAAGTAGAGGCAGCACAGGGGCCAGTGCAGGGTGAGGCACAGGACAGGACTATAGCCAGTCTGAGGGGACAGGTGCGAGAGCTACAGGCACAGCTGAGGAGAGTGGAGAGGAGGCGAGATACAGACGCAGCGGTGATCGCTGGTTTGACTCGCGAGCGAGACATGGCCGATGCCCGGGTACGCCTGATCTGAGTAGAGAGGGACACAGCAGTAGCTGCCATGGGCACAGATGCAGTGAGTACATTTTTGGTTGGGTAGGTGCAGCAGGCACAGGCACAGGTAGGCCAGTTGCAGACGCAGTTGGCGCAGGCACAGACAGACTTAGCCAGAGCGCAGCAGCAGGCACAGTACTACCGAGGCTTGTACCATGGTGCCGTGTCATCTAGCCAGAGGGCAGGGAGTTTCAGGACTCAGTCTGGGGTGGCTCACAGAGCGGGTCCTTCACAGTCAGGGGCGTCCGTGATGGGACCCCAGCAGTCAGGAGCTGGCAGTGGTGGACCACAGCAGCAGGGGTAGACACATACCAGATTTTGTACATTTTGGGACATGTATCACCGTCTATTTAGACGCATATTGTATATGACACTTTGATTTTGAGAGAGACGATGATTTTGTACATTTGGACCTCTTTGTATACATGATAGTATGGATGATGATGCAGCTTTGTGTATCCATTGCATGTGTTTATGAGATGATTATGTCTATTGCAGGATGTGATCTATTGCATAGTTAGATGGTCTATCTGATGCTATATGAGAAACATTTTGATATGCTGCTATATGATTTCTATATGACTTGACAAATGAATGCAAAATGATTTCTATGTGATGATGCAAATGTATGTATATGAAACATGATGGCTATGTTATGATGTAACTATATATGTGATGTCTATATGATCTAATGCAAATGTATGTGTATGGAACATGATTTATGATGTAAATGTACGTATATGAAATGCTACTGGATGTTTAAATGATGTAATGCTTTGAATGTATGCAGTTGTAACATGAGTACTATGTGGTGATGTAACTTATATATGTGATGCACTTAGCTATGTTGTTTTGTGGTTTTCTGTGCTTTTGAGATGTGATGCGATGCAGATGTATTGGTGACCTTATGCATTGGATGGTGGACTTGACTAACCTAATCACGTGCATGACTAGTCCTACGAATGATATGATATGCTCCTATATGCCTTGTTTTTGTGAAGTCCAAATGTACTCTATCGACACAAGAATGACATGATGGGTAGAAGAATGGTTGCGAAAGAATGACTTAGGAACTTTTCTTGATATTGTTACTCTGCATAGTTTGGATAATGAGCATTGTATGGGATATGGATGTATGGATGTGTATATGGATATAGGATGGGTGCTTTTGCTTTTAGATTGCTTTATTTCATCATTGGGCATTTTGTTTTTGGTACTTTTCTGAAATGTTGTAAGTGAATACAAGCATCTAGGTATAATTGAACCGAGATGACCTGAGTATCACTTACATGGAGTGTAATTGAGCAAGTTAATACAAGCATCTAGTCAAAATTGAATCTAGATGACCTGAGTATCTCTTGCGTTTCAACAAGCAAGGATTGCCCCCGTTCATGTAAGGCCTTTGATGTCCTCGATGATCTTTGGCTGATCATGTCCTTAGACAAGGCGTCGCATTACTAAAGTTTAATCCACAAATAACAAACAAAGAAAGTAATCATGCTCCCTTCATAGCATCTCTAGCTTTTGGCATCCTTGAGTAGCATAGGAGGGTATGACAGCAAAAATCAAGACTCTGTAACTTAACCCTGTTTCTGGTCTACAAAGCATATTTGCGTTGATATGTGTTTATTTCTTGCCTTAATTTGCATAAAATCATTTAGAAGACCTTGGGTATTTGCTTTGCATTGGATAGGTTAAGATGCTCACAGTCAAGATTTCCGCTTGAAGCGCGGGTGTTTGCTTGCATTTGCTTACTTGATGAGAAGGTTGCACAATCCTTATTGAGAAGACGGACCCTAAGGGACTGACCTAGTGCCTCGGGGGCTCATTGCTAAATGGCCTTGCCTACGTGACGACGCAGAGGCAACGTAGTTCGGGGTAAACCCTAATGGACCATGGATGGACTAGAAGAAAGACGACCAGAATGAAGACAAGAGAGGAGACGAATGGGACCTTGGGAGATATGGAAGCCTCGGGGGCGCATTAGAATAATGGCCTTGCCTACGTGACGGCGCAGAGGCAACGTAGTTCACGGGTTCGGACCACAGATACCGACGAGAGACACTACACTAGGCTCACTGCGAGGAGACGGTATGGGACAAAACCTTGGTTGACAAGGCCACAAGGTGAGTATCAAGCCATGATAGGTAACTGTCAAGTGTTTATGGTGGGATGGATATGGGTCGAATGGACTCAAGGTGATTGGATTCCCAAAGATGGAGAATGCGGTTTGTCATAAGTAACGCCTGTTTACCAGGTTTTCATCACTTGCTTTTATTTGCACGAGAAGCTAGAAAGTAACATGACGCCTGATTGCCAGGTTTTCACCAAAGGACGATTTTTTTTGCATGCTTTCTATTTTTTTCATTTTTTTTTTTTTTGTATTTTCTCTTTGTAGCTTTTTGATTTTTTTGATTTTATTGTGCCCCCTTGCATTGGGGTTCTCTTAGGTATAGAACCTGCGAAGGTGCATGCTGTTGATTGGATCATCAAACAACTCACCTTCTGATGTGGCCAACTGATATGCCCCCGATCCATAAGCTGCTACAATTACATAGGGTCCAAGCCAGTTAGGCTCGAACTTACCTTTCTTTTCTCTGTCCTGCTGGTTGCGAGGGTTCTCTTTTAGAACTAGGTCCCCAACCTAGAAGCATCTTGGTCTAACCTTGTGGTTGTAGCTTCTTGACATCATCTGTTGATAGGCTTTTAGATGGTCAAAAGCTTTCTGGCGCCGTTCCTCTAGCAGTTCTAACTCTTGCAGTCGGGAGACTCTGTACTCTTCGTCTGATATGAGACCTTTCAACGACACCCGAAGGGATGGGAGTTCGACCTCAATGGGAAGGATGGCTTCGGAACCATAGACGAGGGCGTAAGGTGTAGCACCTGTGGGAGTGCGTATGCTGGTCCGATAGGCCCACAGAGCGGGATTGAGTTGGACGTGCCAATCGCGACCAGCTTCATTGACAGTCTTCTTTAGGATTTTCAGAATGGTTTTATTTGATGCCTCAGCTTGGCCATTACCTTGGGCGTAATATGGGGTGGAGAAGCGATGTTGGATCTTGAAACGCTCACAAAGTTCCTGGACATCCTGATTTTTGAAAGGTCTCCCGTTATCCGTTATGATGGATGAAGGGATGCCATATCGGCAGATAATGTAATTCAGAATGAAAGAGGAAATTTGCTTTCCTGTGATGGTTGATAAGGGAACGGCTTCAATCCACTTTGTAAAGTACTCAGTGGCGGTTATGATGAATTTATGGCCGTTGGAAGAAGGCGGGTGAATCTTTCCCACGAGGTCTAGTCCCCACTGGCAAAAGGGCCAGGGTGTCGTTAGAGGTCTCAACTCTTGAGCAGGTGCATGAATCAGGTTCCCATGTATCTGGCACTGTTTGCACTTCTTGACGAACTGATATGAATCCATTTCCATATTGGGCCAGTAATAACCCAAACGCATGAGTTTCTTAGCCAAGGAAGGACCGCTGGAGTGTGTTCCGCAGATCCCTTCGTGCACGTCTCGCAAGGCAGTTATAGATTCTTCCTGTTCTAGACAACGGAGTAAAGTACCATCCAGACCACGTCGGTAAAGGGTATTGGCGATAATGGTGTAACGGGAGGCTTGTCGGATAAAGGTTCGTTTTTGGTTGGAAGAGAGGTCCAAGGGAAGGATATTGTCCTTGAGGTAAGTGTAGGTCTTACCGTACCAAGGTGAATCAGATCCCACTAGGTGGCAGATGGAATGGGTTTCAAGGAGATCATAAGCCGGCTGTCGAATTGTTTCTACTAAGAACTCATACCGTGACTCCTGTTCAGGTATCTCAAGAAGAGAGGCTATGGTCGCCATTGCGTCGGCTGCTTTGTTCTCAATCCTGGGTATTTGCTCAAACGAGATGGTCCCAAAATGTTCTTTGAGATCGTCGACCATTCGCTTGTATGGGATGAGCTTCTCATCTTTGGTCTGATACTCATCGTTGACCTGGTTTATGACAAGCTGCGAATCACCATAGACACATAGTGCTTGAATTTTCCACTCCGTGGCCATCTTGAGACCAATTACCAAAGCCTCATACTCTGCTATATTGTTAGTGCATGGGAATAACAACCTGTAGGACTTTGGAATTGTGTCGCCTTGGGTAGTGATAAACAAGATACCTGCCCCCGATCCATGGTTGGTGTAAGACCCGTCGAAGTAGAGTTTCCAAGGAGATGTGGACAGAGTGAATAAAGACTCATCGGGGAACTCAAACTGCATTGGTGAAGTGTCCTGTAATGGTGCCTCAGCTAGTTGGTCCGCGATAATTTGCCCCTTGACGGCTTTTCTGTCCACATACTCTATATCATATTCGCTAAGAAGCATAACCCATTTGGCTAGTCGACCTGTGAGAGCCGCTTTGCTGAGAAGATATTTTAGTGGGTCGATCTTGGCAATGAGTTTGACAGGATGTGCCAACATGTAGTGTCGGAGTTTTTGTGAGGCAAAAACCACCGCAAGGCATGAACGTTCCACCTGTGAGTACTGCAACTCGTAGCCCACTAGGGTTCGACTGATATAGTACACAGCTCTTTCCTTGTTCTCATAGTCTTGCTGCGCTAGGAGAGCCCCAAGAGCAGTAGGTGTAGCAGATATGTAGAGAATCAAAGGTTTTCCTTGGATCGGAGGCATGAGTATAGGAGGATTCATGAGGTACTCCTTGAGCTTGGTAAATGCCTCTTCGCACTGCTCATCCCATTTAAATGGAACGTTCTTATGTAGGAGATGGCTGAATGGATGGCACTTGTCGGCCAACTGTGAGATGAACCTGCGGATGGCCTGTAGCTTGCCCTGTAAGGATCTCAACTGTGTTAGAGTTTTGGGCGGAGGCATGTCCATGATTGCTTTGACCTTGGCCGGGTCTACCTCTATACCGTTTGCTGACACGATGAAGCCTAGCAGCTTCCCTGATGTGACCCCAAACACACATTTCTTCGGGTTCAATTTTACTTGGAATTGGTCCAGCCGTTGGAAGACTTTCTCTAATGTGTCCAGGTGTGAGTCCCTGGTGAGTGATTTTGCCAAGATGTCGTCAACATAATCTTCCATGGTCACATGCATCATGTCGTGGAATATGGTTGTCATGGCCCGCTGATATGTAGCACCTGCGTTTTTTAGCCCAAACGGCATGACATTCCAACAAAAGGTACCCCAAGGACAAGTGAAATCGGTTTTGTGCTGATCCTCCGGTGCTATTTTGATCTGGTTGTACCCTGAGAATCCATCCATTAGTGACAGCATTGTATGTCCCGCCGTGAGGTCGACTATGATATCGATGTTAGGCAAGGGAAAGTCATCCTTGCGGCATGCTTTGTTTAAGTCTCTAAAATCGTTGCATAGTCGAACCCTGCCATCTGGTTTAGACACTGGCACGATGTTTGATATCCATTCGGGGTAATCAATGGCCCTGATGAACCCCACGTCTAACAATTTCTTGAGTTCCTCCTTGACCAGGAGAGCAATATGGGGATGCATTTTTCTCAGTTTTTGCTTTACGGGCTTCACCCCTGGATCCAATGGCAAGTGATGTAGAATCAGGTTTGGGTCCAAACCTGGCATGTCAGCATATGACCAAGCAAAGCTGCCCCTCTTCTTTTTAAAGAATGGCACAAACTTGGTTTTCTCAGGCGGCGTGAGAGATTTTGCAAAGTGGATTATCTTAGGCTGCTCTTCGGTTCCAATGTTCACTGGCTCTGTTGGCTCTACCACGATCTGTGACCTTTCTTGATACATGTCACTTGGGAGGGTGTCAAGCAATCCATCGTCAGGTGCCACAGTTGGGTTTTCACCTTCAGATACGTCCTTTCTTTTTACTTTTTTATGATCTGACACTGTCGCATGGCAGTTTTCACCGTCAGATCCCTTTTTGATCTTTACATTTTTGTGACTAGAAGGCTTGGCACCCTCCCCAAAGTAAGCTACAGTATTGAGTTCGATAGCGAAACCGGCTTTATGATCTCCTTTTGGTAAGTGATCTCGAAGTTCCATATAGTCAATGTAGGCATCATCATTCTGGAACATATCTAATTGAGGGGTCCCTTTTAGGTCCCAGTCGATAAGCTCAAGGTGTAAAAGGGGAAGGGAGTCGGATGAAAGACCTGATTCGTTGATAGTGTGGATGGAAATATTGGGAGCACAGGTGGGGGTAGTGTTCTGGGTGGTACTTTCTTCCAGGTTGTTTATCACAATGGAATCTATACTTTCCTTGAGAGCCATAACTTCAGGGAGGGGCAAATCAGACTCCAGTGGTCTATCCCGTTGCGTTTGTCTCTCATGATATGGGCTAAGGGTTTGAATGGTGTCAATCTCCTTGTCATCGTAGGAGTGTTCTGTCAGCTCGTCCCATTCATACTGATTGGAATCATCTGAATCTGCGTCACTATCCACTTGGAGCGTTTGAATTGTCTCCACTAGGCAGGCATTTTCTTTGGCTTTACCTTTACCTTTGTAGCCTAGGCCAGTCGTGTTTCTAGCCGAAGAGGAGGAAGAGGGTTGTATAGGTTCGATGATCCCCTCTTTTCTGAGGCCGATAGGGCCTTGTCCTTCATATCCCATCCTATGCAAGATGGTTTCACCTCGCCCATAGAGCTCTGTAGGGGGTCTGGGTGGATCTTGGGATGTGTTTTCTTCTTCGGCATAGAGCCATTGCAAGAGATCTCGCTCCTCTGATTCATCGGATAAGGTCCCCCATTTTACAAAGGGGTTTGCGGGAGTTGTAGGAGGAGTAGAGGGCTTTGGAAAATGCCTGGGTTGATGCTTGGGCTGGCCAAAGGAGCGAGGAGATAAGGGCATTTTTGCAAGGTTGAGGCTGTGCTCGATCTGGTATTCCCCCACGCCATTTTCTTTTATGGTGATTTTCATTGGTTTGGGCTGTGAAGAGGAAGCTTCGGCAGTATGGTCTTGTGGCGGAGTAGGGGAAATATGGGCTCTATTGTTGGGAATGACGCATTCAGGTTTAGCTTGGAAAGAATTGCAGTGTTGATAGGGATCGGGGTCGCCGTGTATGGTGACCTGCTTGCCATCGTGTGGGAACTTTATGCATTGATGGTAGGTGGAGGGGACAGCTTTCATGGCATGGATCCATGGTCTCCCTAGCAGAATATTGTAAGCAAGCTCTCGATCAAGGACCTGGCACACCACATCTTTAATTACCGGTCCCACTTGAATGGGTAGGACAACCGTGCCCTTTGTGGTGCGTTCCTCCTCGTCATAGGCCTTTATGGTAATCTTCCTCCGTGGATCCACTGCTTGTTCAGAGAACCCCAATGCAAGGACTAGCTTCAAAGTGCAAATATTCAAACCGGCACCCCCATCAATGAGAACCCTCTTGATGCGGTGCCTGTGTACGAATGCGACAATGTGTAGAGGAGTGTTGTGGGGTTGAGACAGGGAAAGGTCATCTTGTTCTGTGAATGATATGGAAGGGGAGGATGTCAAATTACCCACCATGGTTTGAAAATTTTCTTGGGCGAGGTTAGTGGGGACAGTAGTCTCCACTAAGGCTTTCTCAAGAATCTCCTTATGAGAAGGAGATAGACGCAGGAGCTCCAATATAGAGATATGAGCCGGAGTCTTTTGCAATTGGTCGATGACATTATATGGGCGGGGGTTAGACGAAGATGGCGACGACCTGGGAGGAGTGTTGTTGATAGTGACTCTACCACTGCGGGTAAGTATACTACAACCAGTTCCGTTAGGTCCTGGTTGTTGGTTGGGGGATATGACGTTGACTTGCGGAATGTGCTCAGAAATGCAGTTAATGGTGTACTCAAAGGGAACGCTTGCATAGTTAGCTTTACTCGACCCACTGTTCTGGTTCGGCCTGTTGCGATTGTTGTCATTATTGTTATGACCATTGGGATTGTTGCCAGTGTGACCATTGTTGTGGTTGTAACCATTGTTGTTATTGTGACCGTTGTTGTGATTGTTGTTATACGGCCGGTTGTGGTTTAGGAGAGGGTCCCGGTAGGCCACATGAGATTCGTTGGAGGTATGCTGTTGTGTTCCTCCCTGATTCTGATCCAGTATATCTTGTATGACGTTCTTAAGACGGATGCAATTATTGGTTGTGTGCCCCCTTCCTCGGTGATACTCGCAATAGTCTGTGTCCTTCCAATAGGGAGGTTTGACTATGGGCTCATAGTCACTTGTTGGCGGTAGAGAAATTTCATTGTTAGCCAACAATTTCCTGAGAGCAGACTCTTGAGATTCTCCTAACGGCGTGAATTTTCTCCTTGGATTTGAATTGAACCAAGGTCTAGATTCCTGAGGGGATGGCTTGTTGAGTGCACCGTGATTTGCTTCTTCCTTAAGAGTGAATATGGGTTGTTGTTTAGGGGCTGCCGCCTTGGCATCCACTACTCCATCGTTGACCACATTCTTGTTCTTGGTCCAAAACTTTGACTTGTCAGTTGTGTAATTGGAAGGAGGTGTGTCCTTGTAGAGCTTGAGAGTCCCTTTAGCAATCATAGCTTTCTCAATGAATAGCCCCATTTCGATGACTTTGGTGAATGAGGTAGGGCATTGTATCTGAATCTGATAGCTAAGGTCGGGATTCAAATTGTGGACAAACATTTCCAATAGTTGTTTCTCAGGCATGTCGTATGAACACTTGCTAGCTAGCTGTCTCCATCATTGTAAGAAGGTTGCGAAAGACTCACCACCCTTTTGTTTGGTGTTGCATAGGTCTAGCATAGATACTTCGTGTTCTATGTTGTAAGAGAAGTGCATTATGAATTTATTGACAAGCTCATCAAAAGTTTTGATTCCTGGTGGAAGACGCGAGAACCACTCCATAGCTTGACCTCCTAAAGATCTTGGGAATAGTCTCATTAAGTAGGTCTCGTTGTGAGCTACTTCTAAACATGCTGCAGTGAATTCCCTGATATGATCTCTAGGGTCCCCCTTCCCTTTGTATTTGTCAAATTTCGGGATTCCGAACTGAAAGGGGAATGGTTTCATCACCAAATTTCTGTCAAAGGGGTACGGTGCTATATCCTCCAAGGAGTAGTTCTTGGAGCTGGTGCCGATCTTAAGGTTGGAGATTTCTAGCTTTAGACTCTCAATTTGTTGTCTCACATCCGCTATAGGAGCATTTTGATCTATGTGTTGTTTGCCTCTTTCATTAGCTTGGGGGACCGTGTCATTTGTGCCTTTCTCATGTGCATTTGGGACTGTGGCATTTGTGTCCCTCTCACGTTCATTGTCTGCATTTTCCATGATGGAGCTAATGTCAAAGTCTGCAGGGAGTTTGAGTCCGAGATTAGCAAGATGATGGAAATATTTGGTGGGATCCTCAAGGAGTACTCTCTCCACTAGGCGTTGGAATTTTCTATCTTGCATGTGTGCCACTAATTCTTCACGAGAAATTTCTTCATCATCATCGTGTGGTGGGGCGATGTGATCGAAAGAGTCGGCCATTTCAGTTAGCTTGTTGTACTGGGATCGAGTAAGAACCATGCAAGGTGGGGTGGGATGAAATGGACTAAGATGGAAAATTTTGGCAAGGTGCCGACTAAGACTGTAGTGAATGGGATACCTAGGACAAGACTTGGACAAAGGGTTCTCTCGCTCAATGACTTCAGGTAAGACGGTTGACACAAGACTCTAGCCACTAGCAAGGGTAGTCGATACCAGTCTCACTGTGTAGGGCTTAGTCGTTCAACAAGACTACTAGCAAAAGGTACTGTGACCTACTAGGCTTACGTGAATTCACTAAAGAAGGACCTATGTCGAATCGGTATGGGACAGAATGACGTTGGGGCAAGAGTGACTAGGACAGGAGGTGACTGGGACGACTGTCGAAAGAGAGAGAAATGGGTGAAATGGACGAAAACTGACTGCAAGGTTGATTCTGACCTTGGAAAATGAAACTAGGCTGAAATGGGTACTCCGAACAGCTGACGAAAATTTCTCAAAAATAGGGCAGATGCTCACTGTCACGCATGCGCAGAAACAGATGCGCATCAAGAATAGACAAATGCGCAGTAAGTCGTTGTAAATGCGCCGCTCTGGTGAGGTATGTATGCGCAGTAACAGTGCGCAAATGCGCAGCAGAAAAGTATATGCGCAGCAGGTCGGCGTATATGCGCAGCAAGTCGCTGTAAAAGCGCAGCAGAACAGAGTATATGCGCAGCAGAAAGGTACAAAAGCGCAGCAAGTCGCTGTATATGCGCCGCAGAAATGGATATATGCGCAATTCTGGTATTTTTTGGCAAATTTTTGGGATTTTTCTCTGTTTTTGGTATTCCTTGGCTGGAAAAGGTCTTCCTGATCTGATATTAGAAATTTTAGCAAGAAAACACAGCAAGCACAAAGAATGTTTTGTAGTTTTTCATTGTTTTTGTATTTTTTCGACTCTATTTAAGACAAAAGCAAGTACAAAATCCTAGGCGAGAAATGGATTATAAGGGATTTGGGCCACTAAAACAAGAGGTTTGTAATTCAGGCAACCGTTCAAGTGGTTACACGTGCGGCGGCGCTACTCTCCGTTATGGAGTCTCCCAGCCTCACAGGTTTGCGCCTGAGAGGGTTTTGGGGGAGGTTGGCCGTCGGTGTAACATAACAGCACTCGTTGCAGGAGGTTTTCACCTCAAGCACAATTTATTTTAAGTGGCTTGGTAGGGCTTGGCGTTAGCCTGTTACCACTCAGGGTCGTTCCCGCTTGGACAAGCGTGCATCCAAGGGCAGGCCCCTCCTAAAGGTTAAACAAGTAGAATGACAAGTCTGGCACTCTGATCACCCAGAAGAGGGGAGAGCATAAGCCTATTGTCATTCGCAAGCACAGAATACACTGATTAATCCACCCTAGTTAAAAAGATAAAAACTAAATGGGCTAAGCTAGTCAAATAAAACTTTGAAGTGATTTCAACAATATTGCAGTGGTTCAATTTTAAGTCCCAGAAAGCAGTTGTGAGTTCAATTTTAAATCCACGTTGCACGAGATTGTTAACTTTGAAATTCAGGTCTCACGATATAGCAATGGTTCATTTTAACTTCAGAATGCAGTTGTGAGTTCAATTTTAAGTCCGCGTTGCACGAGATTGTTAACTTTGAAATTCAGGTCTTACGATATAGCAATGGTTCATTTTAACTTCAGAATGCAGTTGTGAGTTCAATTTTAAATCGTAGATAGCAATAACTTGGAAGTTTGTTTGCAATGCAAGCATGAAATAAACCAGTTACTTCCTCCCTAATTAAGACTAGATGAAGATTTGTAATGAACAACCATTTTACTCTTTCTCCGAAAATGAAATGTGAGCTAGTTAGATGCAACTACATGTAACTGAACCCGAGCCTAACCTACAAAACCGCTCCAGCAAACACCTGCAAAAGGGTTAGCGTTAGCAAAATACCCTAGAAAAGTACTAAAACCTGAGCCAGTTACAAAAGCGCAGCTTCAGTGATCAAATGCGCAGAAGTGATCAACAGAAGCGCTGTATTAACGAATGCGCTGTGAAAATGAATGTATGCGCCGTTAAAATAAACATATGCGCAGTTTGAACGTATGCGCAGCAACAGTCGTTATAAGCACCGGAACAGACAACAGATGCGCCGTTTTAACGTATGCGCCGCAATATTGTATGAAAGCGCAGCTAGAATCAACAAATGCGCAGTTTCCACAAAAGCGCAGCAACAGTCTATAAAAGCGTAGTTACAGTCAACAAATGCGCCGTTTTACAGAAGCGCCGTAAAAATGAACAGATGCGCCGAAAGAACCTATGCGTGACTCTGCGGGACCTGTACGGAACCTGCCTTCAAAAAAGCTCAAAAATGGTAAAGTAAAGGGGCAACGGCCCCACGGTGGGCGCCAAAAATGTGAGGGTAAAATAGTGCATCAATCAAATGAATAACAGATGACCCAAACATCAACAGAATGGAGAAACAAAGAAGATTAAATAAACAATGAACGAACACAGCAAACCTCTTCCGTTTCGAAACTTCCGTTGTTCGCCTATCACGAATCGTCCTTTCGCAGATGAGATGAGCCCTCAGAGAGTGCAATCTTTTAAAGCTGTTTGAGGAAGTCGATGGTGAACGGCTATAGTGTGATATGCAATGAAGGTGAGCTCCAATGCAACAATGGTGATCTCAAGCTTGTAGATGACAAATGGGTGCCAAAGGCGCGCTGGTGATATTTCTGCAGAGTAACGATGTCAAAAGCCTGGATCATTAGAATGGAGGGATGAAGCTTCATTTATAGACCTGGAGGGATAGGAATCAACGGTTGAGAGGAGATATGAAGATCGACGGTTGAGGATGGTTGAGGATTGTGCAACCAATGGAAATGTGCCAAGTGTCCCAGCTCCATCCTGAAAGGGGGGATGTGACAAAACTGATTGGAGAGTTAACTCCATTGACTGGTCTGTTAACATAATTGATTGATCAGTTAGAAGAGTGGATTGTGGAACTGACTGAATTGATTGAGGATTTGACTCAACTGACAGGTTAGTTAACAGATTTGATTGATTGGTTAACTGACCTCTGATTGGAGAAGAAATAGGCCATGTGGGTGAGGGAAAATAAGATAATTAAATATTAAATATATTTAATTACATGTGCAACCTGATGAGGTGGACAAGGTGAGGTGGAAAAGGTGAGGTGTAAAGGTGACGTGGAATTTTGAATTTAGAACTTTAGGATAGAGGAATTAGGCTTAATTAAATAATTTATGATTATTTAATTGTGAAGGACAAATAGAAGAATTTTAATTAAATAAATAGAATTTATTTAATTGTGAGATAGTGAATTGATTAAATAAATTTGGAATATTTATTTAATTAATAGAAGAATGGAATAAATATTTGGAATATTTATTTAGGATGAATCGTGTCATTTTTAGGCATATACAGCCATTAATGATAGCATTCATGAATCCATATAGTGTCTCTTGCCAACAATATCCCCCTTTGGCATTGATGGCAACACTTAGTGAGAAATGACTAAGTGTCACACTATACTTCCCCTTGGCTGATGCTCTATCTCTATGTACATTTTCTGGAGCTCCCCCTTAGCTGGATTCCTCATTTTTCACTGCTCATCACTCCCCCTTTGACATCAATGGCAAAGGGTGGGATCCGCACACCAAAATTTTCAAAAATTAATCTATACTTAGTCGCATAAGTATATCATCCGGTTGTACTCTACATATACTTTAGTATGTCTGCAAAAGTGTTTTTCAATTGTACAACTTTGGTTGCCCAACTTAGTTTCATCCTGTCCAAAATTGATATGTGACCACTCAACAGGAATGCAAAAGCTTCTGCCTTCTTCAGATCTGTTGGATCATTTGTCTTGGCAGTGGTTTGAGCATCACTTAGGGCCTCATGCATAGCCTCCAACTTAGGAATGATTATTCTTCTAAGCTCATTGAACCTACTGATTTTGTTTTTCTTTTCTTTCTCTAGCTTCTTAATTTCATCCAAGACTGCAATAGTCTGACATTCTTGATTTACTATGGATGAGGTAAGTGGATCAAAATTTTGAGAAAGTTTTGTTAGTTTGATCTCTTGTTCTTTCATTTTCTTCTCAATCTCCATTATTGCTTTGGACCATAATAGACAAAATTTATATATTTCCCTGCCATCTTTAAGAGCATTTTCTAAGCTCTTTATCCCTATATCCATATTTCTTCTATCATTTGATATTAGACTTAGTACTTCAGAGAATCTTTTATCCAAAAACTCTTTCCAGACCTTTTCCTCAGCTGATTTCTCTAAGGACTCAAAATGAGTGCTGACTGAACTAACAAGAGACTTAAGATTACCTGATGAGGAAGCTGATGAATCCTTCAGAAAGGATGGCATGATCTTTTCAAGCACACCGGATGCAGCTTCTATTAGCTCATAGTCTTCCATGTGAGACTTCAGGAGTTTTTCTTTTGCCTTTGCATTAGCAAATGAAGCTATCTTCATTGTTTGTATCGGGGAAAGAGAATCAAAAGTTCTGATTCATCAATCTCCATTGTCTCTTTGTTTAAGAATTCTTTGACAATTTTTGCAGTGTCTCTTGCCGGAGACAGAGTTCTCTTTTCTTCTGTAGTCTTAGAGCTGTCATCTTTTTTTCCCTTCACTTCTTTTTCTTTCTCCTGTATTCTTTATTCTTCTTTGGGTCCGGAGTCAGCAGTGGAAACTAGAGGAGTAATGTTTGTTTGTTCATGGGCCACCTCTTATGGAGTAGAGGATTCCAAGCCCTTATCTTCACCAGTGTCCATTACTTCTTCTGTCATTGCCTCAGTAGATCCTTCTTCAACACTTGTGGCCGAGGGATCAACACCTAAGTCCTCTATAATAGGAAGATTGAATCTTTTGAAATCATTCAGGAGGATCTCTTTTGTTTTGTTTTCCACTTTATTAGTTTCTCCAAGCATGAGCTGATTCATTCTAGCTTTGCTCCGGAACTCATCCTTGCAATCTTTGAAGATCATATTCATTTGTTTCTAAGTGATTGAAGGATAGAGCTGAATAGCTATCTGCTCTCAAATTTCTAGATCTTTGGCTTGGGCATTGTTCTTCCTTATTTCAAGTTCCTTCTCTAAGCTTTTGGGGATTAGAGATATAATTTCAATGAATGCTTTGTTGTAGATGTTTAGATACCTGACTATGGCATCTTGTAACATCTTCTGATTAGCTTCACCATAATCATCATAGAATTCAACCATTGGCTGAAGATTTTGATCCACAGTAACTGATTTGATGATGTCATCAATACGAAGAGTGGGTTTTTCAACAAATTCCTCTACCTTTTCTTCTTTGTCTTGACCGGTAAAGGATTTACCGGATGTTTTCTTCTTTTTCTATATTCTTGACTTCTTCATTAGATTTAGTTTCTTCTTCATCCTTTTGATTAGCATAAGATCTTGTGGATTTTGTCTTAGTTCTCTTCTCTCCTTTGTCAGATGATTTTGCTTCTAGTTTTGATGCCCTTGAGCTTTTAGCAGTGGTAGGTGCAGATTTCTTTGATGATCTGGTCTGTGTGGAAGATTCTACCAGACCACTTCTTTCCTCTTCTGCTTCTTTTTCTTTTTCTGTTCCTTTTGTCTTTTCTCTATGGGCATCAAGTGCCTCTTTTGAGATTCCATGCCTCTTGGTAACTTCTTCAAATTCCCTTCTTACTTTCTTCTTGATTTCAAGCTACCAAAGTTATACATAGATCTTTACACTCAATTCTTCAAAGGTTCCAAACCTTTCTACCTTGGGATCCTTTGGTTGACTCAACATGTGCTAAACATGTAGCTCCACGATGTTCTCATCCACCTCATACCCCATTGGCATGATCCATACTGTTCTTGGTTCCACTGCCTCCATTAGACACTGATCAGTCTCTACCATAAAGCATACTGTGTCTTTGTATTTCTCAACTAGAGATTGGGGAATTCTCTCTCTATCTTGCATCATGTTCTGAAAGTTTTTGAAGAAACCCTAGAGAGCTGTGTTTTGTGCTTTGTCATCACCAAGTCCATGCAAATAATCCCTGATTTGTATGGCAACCGGTCTGTCATTCTGCCATACCCATCCACTGGATCTGGGTAGCTCATTCATAAAGTAGAAGAATAGATAGAGTATTAGGCCACCAAATTTGAAGGAATTCTTCTTGTCCTTCTTTATCTTCTATAGGTTCTCCAAGAGTTGGTTTAGAAGGAGCTCACAAAGGTCATAGTCTACATTTTTTCTCAACATTTCATAGGCAGTGTAGATAGTAGTTCTAGGTACTGAATTCTCCCTGCTAGAATGATATATCTTGTAGTCGATGATCATGGATGCAAACTTGACATTCGGATCAGTGATGTCATCTACTGTCATTGCTCTTTTGTCAAACCTAGATCTGGAAGCCTCACTTACAGTCTGATTCTTGATAGATTTGAGAGTAGGTATCCCACTGGATGAGTGTAAACTAATAACTGCCCTAATGGCATCTTTTGTGATCTTGAATGGTCCATTCAACCACATGAAGTTGTCATGTATTCTACTCAAGACATACCAGACCCATTCATCCTCAGCAAAGCAAGGGAAATGTATATACTGTACAAAGTGCTTCTCCTGGAGGGCCTTGTATTGGGGTTTGAGCTCAAATGAATCATCTATTAGTTGTTTGTGCTAGATATCCCTCAATTTGAACTCTCTGATTTCTTCAATGTTTGCGTGAATGTAAACCCTAATATCTTCTATATGCAAGACACCATGCGGACCACTAGAAAATGCTCCTAGGGGATCTACTTCCAAGGATTTGTAGGGATGTTTCTTGAATTTGGGGTTAGGCCTATCAGTGATCTTCACAATATTTAGAGTAGACATCTTTTAAAAAGATTTGCAGAGATATATTTAAGAATGGAAAGTACCTTTTGTACCTTTAGGTTTCACGGAGTGAGCCGGATCGATTTCTGGATGAATTGACTTCTGCAAATGATCTTTGATGGGCTTGAGGAAATTTGTTTCAGAGCTCCTCTTCTCTTCTTCTTAAATGCAGAATGAGCAATTGTTTAATAAGAAGAACCCTTATATTACTCCGCAAACCCTAATAACAAGTTGCACTAAATGCTTGACCTAAGTCATTTCGGTTTGCCTTATTTAGATGACTTGAAGAATTGGATCAATCTTGATCTAAACATCTTATGGATCTTCCAAATCTTAAACATAGTTTATTTAGATGTTTCTCTTATGAACCCTTTAATCCGCAACTCTCCTTGTGCCAGTTTCAGCACCAATTGACTGGCTGGGGGAAAATGGTTTTCTTTGCGTCTCCCCCTGAGCCAGAGCTCACTTTTTAATTTCTGGAAGGAATATCAGCACCAGAGTCTGGTGTGGATCCATCCCCTACATTCTTTGTACTTTTCTTCACCCAAATCTTGTTCATCTCACTTTGAACTTCATCCGCATTCACTTTTCATTTTCCCTTGTCTTGATTCTAATTATGATGTACCAGACCTCTTTTGTCCTGATTCTTGCTTCTACAGAATTTGGCAAACAACATTTCTTTGTATATTTGATTGATATCCTCTTGATCTGCATTGATTAGCCATATGACCCATTCTATTGCATGCAAAGCATCTACCATTGAATGAATTGTTCATTTGCATATTACTGCATTCATGAGATTTGTGACCATACCTTTTGCAGTTGAAACACTGTCCGGAGAAGGATGTATTAGTCTGATTCATTCTCTATCTGCACTGATTAGCTTTATGACCAAAGTTATTGCAGTTGTGGCAGTATCCATTGAAGGATGGATATCTTTGAGCATTAGGTTGCCTTACCAGAAGTCTTCTAGGCCTGTTCCTTGGATTTTCTGATCTAAAATTCTTCTGGCCGGATTCGGAGCTTTTACCTTTTTCATATCCCAGGCCACACTTGTCATCTACCCTCTTTTGGCTTTCAAGGAGAACTTCAAGTTGAGCAGAGCTTATCTTGAATTTCTCATTGTATTCATTTGCTATTTGAAGATCCCTTTTAAGAGAGACAATTTGATCCTCAAGTTTTTCTTCATTATCTTTAGCATCTTCAAAATTAGATTCAAGATGTCTAATTATTCTATCCATCTTGTGGCAGTCTTTTAACTTTTCCTTGAGAGATTGTCTTAGATCATCTTCAAATTTTCTTCTCTTCAATTTCTTGGGTAAACTTCATAACTCCTGATTCCATTTCATGTCTTATCATGATGATTTCTTTTGATAACTTTTCACATAACTTGGTTTTCTCTTTCAGATCTCCATTTGTATCATTTGCTTCACCTTGACTTGCCAATTGCTGAAGTAGCTCCTTTCTCTTTTTCATAGAGAGACTCAGTTTCTCTTTTAGTTCTTTTATGAAATTATCAGCCTGTTTGAGTCTTTCCTTTAATTCATTGACTTCAAAATTTAACTGCTCAAGATCATCAAGGGAAGACTTAAGTTGCTCCCTCATACCATACACATCCATTTGAATTCCCAGATCTTCCTCAAGTTGTTAGGCTCTGTTGGGAGGAACTTGGGTCTGATACCAATTGTTGATAACTGAGAGCGGGGGTGAATTAGTTATCCTAATATTTCAACTTTCTGTGCTTTCTTAATAGTTAATGCAACATCAGATTAAATAAGCAAGCATAATCATGAAATGGAAATAACACCAATACACATGACACAATGATTTTGATGTGGAAACCCTGTTAAGGGAAAAAACCATGGGGTGATTAACCCAAGATATTATTCTCTATTAGAAGAATAGATAGAACAAAATGGCACTTGCCAATTAGGGCTTACTACCTGAGCACACTACTTGTTGATAACTGAGAGGGGGGGGTGAATTAGTTATCTTAATTATTTCAGCTTTTTGAACTTTCTTAATAGTTAGTGTAGCATCAATTCAAACAAGCAAACATAAGCATGAAATAGAAATACACTTGACACAATATTTTTGACGTGGAAACCCTGTTAAGGGAGAAAACCATGGGGTGATTAACCCAAGATAGTATTATCTGTTAGAAGAATGGAAATACAAAATGGCACTTGCCAATTAGGGCTCACTGCCCGAGCACACTGCTCACAAGAGGCACACTACCTACAAGAGACACACTGTCTACAGTTTATAAAGAGTGTAATACAATACTTGAATTGATAAGGAGCATCAACATATGCTGGAGTTCAGTTTCGGTTAGGCTCTGTATACTGATCTGCTGCACTTCATCTTTTCTCTTCTTTTGTGCTACTCTCCTTTCACATACTGGACCTTCCTTTCTGCTTTTATTTGGATCTACTTCTTTTCTTCGCACATCACCAACACTCGTAACACCCTTCACAACTAAATCCATATTGTATATATATGCGCATAAGTGATTTCATCACCTTTCTAGTCGGCACCCGGAATAGTCAATATTTTCCACAAACTCTAATCTGTCGGCTGAATCCTTGCTTACCAAGTAATGTGGATCAAGGATATACTTTTAGAAGTCATCAATCATGTTGGCCAATCATAACTTATGCTTTAAGAATCTTTACCATCATCAGTAACACATCCGGAATAATGTTTGATGTTCTGCCAGTCAGTTCTTCCTCTGTCCACACTGCTAATCAGGAACCCGATACTCAAGTATTCCTATCTTTTTCCTCATCTATCACCGGAGGCTAAATCATTGGAATCTATCACTCAAGGTAGTCCTCTTGACTTCCCCAAATCCACACTTCACCAAGATACTTCCTCTGAGAGATCCGGACCTGACTGTCAGACCTCGCCACATGCTCTGTTCTTGTTTACCGGACCACAACATTCTTCACTCTGACTTCCGGTATAGACATACTATGTCCTGCGGATGTGTGGGATGAACTTTGTTGCCATCAATGACAACAATCATGAATCCATAGTGTCTCTTGCCAACAATCTCCCCCTTTGGCATTGATGGCAACACTTAGTGAAAAATGACTTAAGTGTTTACACTATGCTCCCCCTTGGATGATGCTTTGTTTTTATATACATTTTCTGGAACTCCCCCTTAGTTGGATTCCTCATTTTTCACTATTCCTCACTCCCCCTTTGACATCAATGGCAAAGGGTAGGGTCCGCATACCAAAATTTTCAAAATCTTGTCCGCACAAGTATATACTTAGGGAATACTTACATATACTGAAGTATATCTGCAAAAGTTGTTTTCAATTGAATGAATTCTGTAGCCCAACTTTGCTTCATTCTGTCCAAAATTGATATATGGCTGCTCAACAGGAATGCAAACGCATCTGCCCTTTTTAGATCTATTGGATCATTGGTCTGGGCTATAATTTGAGCTTCTTTGATGGCCTCATGCATGGCCTCTAACTTAGGGACAATTATCCCTTTGAGCTCACTCAACCTACTGATTCTATTTTTCTTCTCTTTTTCAAGCTTCTTAATTTCATTCAAAACTGCAACCATTTGACATTCTTGATTTATTATTGATGTAGTAAGTGGATCAAAATTTTAAGAAAGTTTTATCAGTTTATCCTCCTGTTCTTTCATTTTCTTCTCAATCTCCACTATTGCTTTGGACCATGATAAACAAAATTTGTATATTTCTCTGCCATCTTTAAGAGCATTTTCTAAGCTCTTTATCCCAATATTCATATTTCTCCTATCATTAATTATCAACCCTTGTACCTCTAATAATCTTTTTGCAAGAAATTCCTTCCAGACCTTATCTTCTGCTGACTTCTCTAGGGAATCAAAATGTGTGCTAACACTATTGACTAGAGTTTTGAGATTACTGGATGAGGAGGCTGTGGGATACTTCTAAAATGATGGCATAATCTTTTCTAGCACTCCAGAAGTAGCTTCTATCAACTCACAGTCTTCCATGTGAGACTTTAGGAGTTTTTCTTTAGCCTTTGCATTAGAAAATGAAGCTATCTTCATTGTCTGTACCAGAGAAAGAGAGTCAAAATTAAATGGTCCTTGTAGAAGCTCCGGTTCATCAATATCCATTGTTTCTTTGTTCAAGAATTCTTGGACAGTTTTTGCAGTGTCTCTTGCCGGAGAAAGATTTTTCTTCTCTTCTGCATTCTTAGAGCTGTCTCTTGGAGATTTCTCTCCTTCTACATTCTTACCACTAGCAGTTGTGGTCTTCTCTGTTGAAATCTGCTCTCCTTCTGCAAACTTGGTACTATCATCTTCTTTTTCCTTCACCTCTACTTCTTTCTCCTATATTCTTTCTTCTCCTTTAGATCTGGAGACTGTAGAGGAAACCAGAGGAGAGATATTTGTTTGTTTATGAGCCACCTCTTCTGGAGTGGAAGATTCCAAGTCCTTATCCTTTTCTGCACTGTTGTCCATGACTTGCTCAGTTGATTCTTTTTTAACACTTGTGGTCAAGGGGTCAGTACCCATGTCCTCTATAATTGGAATGTTGAATTTTTTATAAGCATTTCAGAGGATCTCTTCAGTTTCTCTTGCCAATTTATCAGTTTCACCAAGCATGAGCTGATTCATCCTGGCTTTGCTCTGGAACCCATCCTTGCAATCTTCAAAGATCATGTTCATTTGTTGTAGAGTGATTGAAGGGTATAGCTGAATTGCTATCTGTTCCTAGATTTCTAGATCTTTTGCTCGTGCATTGTTCTTCCTCATTTCAAGCCTTTTCTCTAAGCTTTTGGGAATTAGAGAGATAATTTCAATAAAATCTTTGTTGTAAGTGTTCAAAAACTAAATTGTGGCTTCCTCCAGAATCTTTTTATCTGCTTCATTATATGCATCATAGAATTCTGTTAAGGGTTGCAGGTTCCCATCCACAGTGACTGCTTTCACTACAACATCTAAGGATAGAGTGGGTTTTTCAACAAATTCCTCTTCCTTCTCTTCTTCTCCTTGACCAGTAGAGTGTTCATCGGATGATATCTGATTCAGTTTCCTCATCATCCTTTAGGCTAACATAGGACCTTGTTGCCTTTTTCTTTGTTCTCTTTTCTCCTTTTCCGGATGCCTGGACTTCCAGTTTTGATGTCCTTGAGCTTTTAGCAGTGATAGGTGCTAATCTCTTTGATGATCTGGTCTGGGTGGAAGATTTTACCAAAACACTGTCCTCACTTTTCTTTTCTACCTTTTTCTTCTCTTCCTCAGCCTTTTCCATCTTTTCCTTGTTGGTATCAAGTGCCTCCTTTGATATGCCAAAGCCTTTTGCAACATCTTCAACTTCTTTTCTTACCTTCCTCTTGATCTCTAGTTGTCTGAGTTCCACATGAACTTTTATACTTAGCTCTTCAAAGGTTCCAAACCTTTCTGCCTTTGGATCCTTTGGCTGACTTAGCATGTATTGAACATGCAGCTCCACAATTTGTTCATCAACTTCACACCCCATAGGCATGATCCATACAGTTCTAGGTTCTACTGCCTCCATTAGGCACTGATTAGTCTCTACCATAAAACATACTGTGCCTTTGTATTTCTCAACAAGAGACTGGGGAATTCTCTCTCTTGCTTGCATTATGTTCTAAAAATTCTTGAAATATCCCCACAGGGCTGTATTTCTTTCTTTAGCATCCCTAAGCCCATGCAAATAGTCTCTGATTTGGATGGCAACCGGTCTGTCATTCTGCCATAACCACCCATTGGATCTGAGAAGCTCATTCATGTAATAAAAGAATAGGCAAAGTATCAAGCCACCATACTTGAAGGAGTTCTTCTTATCCTTCTTAATCTTTTACAGATTGTCCAAAAGTTGGCTTAGAAGAAGTTCACACAGATCATAGTCAGCATTTTCTTTTAGCATTTGATAGGCTATGTAAACTGCAGTTCTCGATACTGAATTTTCCCTACTGGAGTGATAATTCTTGTAACCAATTATCATGGATGCAAATTTGACATCCGGTTCAGTGATGTCTTCAATTGTCATAGCCCTCTTGTCAAATTTTGATCTGGTTGCATCACTTACTGTCTGATTCTTGACAGATTTGAGAACAGGTATTCCACTGGATGAGTGCAGACTAGTTACTACCCTGATTGCATCTTTGGTGATCTTAAATGGTTTATTCAACCATAAGAAATTGTCATGCTCTCTACTCAACACATACCAAACCCATTCATCTTCTTCAAAATAGGGGAAATGAATGCACTGTGCAAAATGCTTATCCCAGATGGCTTTATACTAAGGTTTAATCTCAAAAGAATCATCTATTAACTATTTGTGATAGATATCCACTAACTTGGATTCCCCAAATTCTTCAATATTCATGTGTATGTAAACCCTAATGTCTTCTGTATGCAACACACCATGCGAAACACTAGAAAAAGCTCCTAGGGGATCTACTTCCAAAGATTTGTATGGATGTTTCTTGAATTTGGGGTGAGGCCTATCAGAGATCTTCACAATATTTGGAGTACCCATCATTCAAGGATTTATAAAGAGATATTTGATAACAGAGAATACCTTTTTGTGCCTTTTGGTTTCACGGAATTAGGCGGATTGATTTCTAGATGAATTGACTTCTGCAAATGATCTTTGATGAGCTTGAGAATTTTGTTGCAGAGCTTCATTTTTCATTTCTTCTTGAATGCAGAATGAACAAATGCTTAATGAGGAAAGCCTTATATTGCTTCGCAAACCCTAATGTCAAGTTGTAATAAATGCTTGACCTAAGTCATTCCGGTTTGCCTTATTCGGATGACTTGAAAAACTAGATCAATTTTGATCTTAAACATCTTGTGGATCTTCCAAATCTTGACCATAGTTTATTTGGATGTTTCTCTTATGAATTCCTTAATCCGCAACTCTTCTTGTGCTAGTTCCGACACCAATTGACTAGCTGGGGGAACAAGGTTTTCTTTGTGTCTCCAACTAAGACAGAGCTCACTTTTTAATTTTTAGAAGGAATATCAGCACCAAAGTCTGGTGCGGATCCATCCCCTACATTCTCTATACTTTTCTTTACCCAAATCTTGTTCATCTCACTTTGAACTTCATCCGTATTCACTTTTTGTTTTCCCTTATCTTGATTCTGATTATAATATATCGGACCTCTTTTGTCCTAATTCTTGCTTCTACAGAATTTTGCTATATGACCGGATCTATTGCAAATTTGGCAAACAACATTTCTTTGCATATTTGATTGATATCCTCTTGATCTGCATTGATTAGCCATATGACCCATTCTATTGCATGCAAAGCATCTACCATTGAATGAATTGTTCATTTGCATATTTTTGCATTCATGAGATTTGTGACCTACCCTTTTGCAGTTGAAGCACTATCTGGAGAAGGATGTATTAGTCTTATTTATTCTCTTTCTGCACTGATTAGCTTTATGACCAAAGTTATTGTAGTTGTGGTAGTATCCATTGAAGGATGGATATCTTTGAGCATTAGGCTGCCTTACTGGAGGTCTTCTAGGCCTGTTCCTTGGATTTTCTGATCCAAAATTCTTCTAACCAAATTTGAAGCTTTCTCCTTTCTCATATCCCAAACCACACTTGTCATCTACCATCTTTTGACTTCCAAGAAGAACTTCAAGTTGAGCAGAACTTATCTTGAATTTCTCTTTATATTCATTTGTTGTTTGAAGATCCCTTTTGAAAGAGACAATTTGATCCTCAAGTTTTTCTTCATTGTCTTTAGCATCTTCAAGATCAGATTCAAGATGTCTGATAATTCTATCCATCTTGTGGCAATCTTCTGATTTCTCCTTGAGAGATTGTCTTAGATTATCTTCAATTTTTCTTTTCTCTTCAACCTCTTGGGTAAACTTCATAACCCCTGATTCCATTTCATGTCTTACCATAATGATTTCTTTTGATAACTTTTCACATAACTTGGTTTTCTCCTTTAGATCTTCACTTGTATCATTGGCTTCACCTTGACTTGCCAATTGCTGAAGTAGCTCCTTTCTCTTTTTCATAGAGAGACTTAATTTATCTTTTAGTTCTCTCATGAAATCATCAGCCTGTTTGAGTCTTTCCTTTAATTCATTGACATCAAAGTTTGACTGCTCAAGATCATCAAGGGCAGTCTTGAGTTGCTCCCTTAAACCATATACCTCCATTTGAATTCCTAGATCTTCCTCAAGCTATTAGACTCTGTTAAGAGGAAATTAGCTCTGATACCAATTGTTGATAACTGAGAGGGGGGGTGAATCAATTATCTTAATTATTTCAGCTTTCTAAATTTTCTTAATAGTTAGTGCAACATCAATTCAAAGAAGCAAACATAACCATGAAATAGAAATACACATGACACAATATTTTTGATGTGGAAACCCTGTTAAGGGAGAAAACCATGGGGTGAATAACCCAAGGTAGTATTCTTTGTTAGAAGAATGGAAATACATAATGGCACTTGCCAATTAGGGCTCACTGCCCTAGCACACTACTCACAAGAGGCACACTGCCTACAAGAGACACACTGTCTACAGTTTATAAAGAGTGTAATACAATACTTTTACTGATAAGGAGCATCAACATATGCTGGAGTTCAGTTCCGGTTAGGCTCTGTATACTGATCTGCTGAACTTCATCTTTTCTCTTCTTTTGTGCTACTCTCCTTTCACATACTGGACCTTCCTTTCTGCTTTTCTTTGCACATCACCAACACTCACAACACCCTTCACAACTAAATCCATCTTGTATATATATGTGCATAAGTGATTTCATCACCTTTCTAGTCGGCACCTGGAATAGTCAATATTTTCCACAAACTCTGATCTGTCGGCTGAATCCTTGCTTACCAAGTAATGCAGATCAAGGATATACTTGTAGAAGTCATCAATCATGTCAGCCAATCATAACTTATGCTTTAAGAATCTTTACCATCATCAGTAGCACATCCAGAATAATGTCTGATGTTCTACCAGTCATTTCTTCCTCTGTCCACACTGCCAATCAGGAACCTGATACTCAAGTATTCATATCTTTTTCCTCATCTATCACTGGAGGCTAAATCATTGGAATCTATCACTCAAGGTACTCCTCTTGACTTCCCCAAATCTGTACTTCACCAAGATACTTCCTCTGAGAGATCTGGACTTGACTGTTAGACCTCACCACATGCTCTATTCTTGTTTACTGGACCACAACATTCTTCACTCTGACTTCCAGTATAGACATACCATGTCCTGTGGATGTGTGGGATGAACTTTGTTGCCATCAATGACAACAATCATGAATCCATAGTGTCTCTTTCCAACACTGCTCACAAGAGGCTTACTGCCTACAAGAGACTTACTATCTATAAGAAGAAAACTTGAACTGATGAGAGGCATCCACACATGCTAAAGTTTAGTTTCGGTTAAGCTCAATAGATTGATCTGTTCCACTTCATTCTTACTCTCCTTAAGTACTACTGTCCTCTTACATTCTGAACCTATTTTCTGCCTTTTATGATATTCTTCTACTTTTATTCACACTTCCAAAAATGCACACACACAACTTCACATCTAAATCCATCTTGTATATATATCCACACAAGTGATTTCAACACTTTTCTAGTCGGCATCCGGAATAGTCAATATTATCTCAAACTCTAGTCTGTCAGCTGAATCCTTGCATACCAAGTAATGTGGATCAAGAATATGTTTGTAGAAGTCTTCAATCATGTCAGCCAATCATGAATGATACCTCAAGAAACGTAGTCATTAGCAATATCTCTTCCGGATTTGGGTCTGACACTCTACCGGTACAGTTCTTCCTCTATCCACTCTGTCAAACAAGAAACCAACACTCAAGTGCTCATATCTCTTCACCCTTCCATCACCGGAGGCTAAATCCTTGGAATTTATTAGTCAAGGTACTCCTCTTGACTTCACCAAATCCACACTTCACTGAAATACTTTCTCTGAGAGATCCGGACCTGATTGTCAGACCTTGCTGACTGCTCTATTCTTGCTTACTAGATCATAACACTTCTTCAATCTAACTTCTGGTAGAGACTCATCATGTCTTGCGGATGTGTGGGATAACCTTTATTGCCATCACTGACAACATTCATGAATCCATATAGTGTCTCTTGCCAACAATGAGTCTGGTCTCTTCATAGTAAGCACATCATCTCTCTAAGGCGTAGCCATTCAATGTAGAGGTAGCCAATAGAAATGAACAAGCCACTTTCTAAGGCATGATGCATAAACAAATAAAGGTAATGTTTAATAAATAACAAGGCATGACCTATAAGATCACAAGAAGCTAATAAAGATTAGCCTTTTCAATAATGACACATCAATTTTTTGAGGCACATTTATAAAGGATGAATGGAGGCCATTCACATATAAGTCATGACCATCATTATAACTAAAGGTATGGCATTCAAGATGAAGAGATTTTCTAAATAAGATCTTAGGTGTAGCCACTCTCAGAAGAAATACAAGCTATTTAAAAGATATGGTGCAATATTCTAATGTGAAACACAAAGGTAAGGATGGATAACAGTTTAGTGAAGGGTGCACAACATAATCATGATGCCAAGTCCAAAGATGAGTTAAAGAAATAAAGGCATGAGTCATAAAATGAAGTTCCAAAGTGAATTCTCAAGAGGCTCAGCCTCCAATTATGATAGCACAACACCAAAATAAAGATGCCATGGTAATTCAAAATGTTTCAGTCCTTTATCTAAGGCATTGGATGCATTATTGAGGGTGTTGTGTATGACTCCAACATCAGCTCAAGAACTAGCTTATGCAAAAGAGGTGCCATATGAAACTGATGTAGGAGCATCCTTGGTTCAAGAGTAATCTTGCATCAACCAAAAAACATTTGCATTTCAGTTTGTTTGCATTTCAATTCTTTCATTTTCCAATTTAGTTCAGGTAGAAGCAGTTTCAGCTTGTGGTCTAGTTTTGGCAATTCACATCTTGTGGATCTGGACTTAGCACCTACATTCATTCATCTACATCATATCAATAATTTAGAGTATTTGAATTAGTTACCAAAAAGATATCGCTATCAGAAGATTAATTATTTTCTCATAGCAGAGCATCCTGATATTCACTAGCAACCAGCTGAAGGAGAAACTTGTGGAAGCATTTCTTGATCTTTGGAGCCTAATGACACATCATTCAATGATTTTTGGTTTGTGTCTGGCCTTCCTCAGAGATCTGCACTTCATTCCATTCATTTTCTAGAAGTGTCTATGCATTTAGGTCTGACCTATCTGTATTCACACATTACACTTCTTCTTTGGAATTTGTGATCTTCCTTAGCTGACATGGAGGAATATATTGGTCTAGAGTTGATATATATTGATGTAATAGATCTTTAAGAAATTAGTTAGCAATTGATTCATAATTCCTAGTTTAGATTTTGTACGAACGGAGCTTCAAAGTCATATCTTGCGCATGCATGTAATCAGGCCTGTAAGCCCTAATTATACACTTGTATGTTGCTAGCTAATCTCTATTTGAATTCTATGATATACTAAATGACAGAATCTATATTTTCTTTATTTCTTTGAGTTGTTTATGTTGTGTTTACTCTTGTTGCACGGTCCATATAGTTCATTATGTGAACCCTCCTACCGTGACTACACCAAATGGTATCAGAGTGAAAGTTTGAATCTTTGGGAGTGAATTGAGCGAAGTTGGAAAAGGAATTTTGTAAGATCTTGTTGTGGACATATCACCGAATTGAGGCAGGTTACTTGTGTCACAACCGATCATCAATTGTGAGGTAGTTGTCACCTTGTAGCCCGATCGCCAAACTTAAGGTAGTTTGCAATTGATCCTAGGAAGAATGACATCGAGGAGAGTTCCTCCTGTTGGTACAATGGCTAATAGAATGGATGAAATGATGGAATTGATGAGAACAATGCGAATTCATTTGGATGCTATTGAAGAAGATAGGCGATAAGGATTGACACCGAGACCTAATGTTGAAAGTGATGATGAAGAAAATTTCAATATGCTGAACAAATTGGCAAAACCCTCGAAGGTAATGAAGAAGAAGAATCAGATAAGATAAAGATGTTGTGAGCTATTTCAAAGATTGGAAAGAGACCTAGAGTTGATGTACCGAACTATACTGGTAATTTGAACCCTAAAGAATTGATTGATTGGATAAATGACATGGAAGAATACTTTGAATATGAGGAAATTGAAGATTTGGATGAGGTGAAATTTGCAAAGTCAAAGTTTAAAGGACATGCTTCTATATGGTAGAAAGAAGTTTAGTTAGAAAGGAATAGAAGAGGAAAAGAAAAGATTACAAAATGGGACCTGATGGTGACAAAGTTGAAGAATTAGTTTATACCTGTTGACTATGAGTTGGGACTATTGAAAAGATTGCAAAACCTAAGACAAAAGGAGAAATCTGTGAAGGAGTACACTGAAGAATTTCACAAGATGATGATAAGGATAGGACATAGTGAAGAAAGTAAGGAGAAAGTGGCTAGATACATTAATGGACTGAGATTGAACATTTAAGAAGAACTAAGTTTGGTAAGGATGACATCTTTGGAGCAAGCATATCAATTTTCCCTAAAAGTTGAAGAGAAGCTAAATAAGAGGCATGATCAGAGACAGAGAGGAAGAGGAGGTAAATTTCAGAGAGGTAGGACTTATTCTGGAGGAGATAGATCATATCTAGAGCAGAACAAGTTTTATAGCCTAGTTAGAAAAGATGACAGAGATAATCAGAGAGATGACAAAAAATTTTACCGAAGAGGAAACCCCAGTGCATATCAGAATGAAGGATATAGAAGGTAAGGTAGAAAATTTGACAAGAAGACATTTAGAGGTACTTGTTTCAAGTGTGGAGGTGAAGGATATAGAGCATTTGAATGTAGTCAATGTAGTACAAGTAAGAGGACAGGAAATAGTGGAAGAGTAGCCTATGTATAAGAAGAACCTGTTGAACTAGATGACCCCTGTTCTATTGGAAAACCTAAGAAAGGGGAATCATTGGTGATGAGGAGAGCACTATTTCAAACAAAGACTAATGAGGAACCACTGTAGAGAAAGAGCTTGTTTAGGACAAGATGCAAATTAGGAGGTAAGTGTTGTAAATTTGTAATTGATAGTGGTAGTTTAGATAACCTAGTTTCAGAGGAGATGGTGACTAAGTTGAAGTTGGAAAGAGTGAAACACCCTAAACCCTATCAGATAGCATGGATTCAGGATGATCATAAGGTACTGGTGAGTAAACAATGTTTGGTGAAATTTCATATTGGATCTTATCATGATGAAGTCTTGTGTGATATTATGCCTATGGATGTATGTCATATCTTGTTGGGTAGACCTTGGCAGTATGATAGAAAATCTATACATGATGGGAGAAAGAATACATATACCATAACAACAAATGGGAAAAGAATTACTTTGATTCCTTTGGAGGATGATACTAAAGATGTGGTATGTGGGAATTCTAGAATCTGTTTGGTAGATGGAAGGAATTTTTTGGATGGTTTGAAACAGGAAAGTATGTGTTATGCCTTGTTTCCTAAGAAGCTTGAAATATTGAAGAGAGAGTTGCTAATAGAGTATGAAGACATCATATTGGATCATATGCCTGATGGATTACCACCTATAAGAAGCATCAGTCATCACATGGATCTTATACCTAGAGCAAGTTTGCCTAATAAAGTAGCACATAGAATGAAATCGATAGAGAATGAAGAACTGAATACATAGATACAAGAGTTATTGAGGAAAGGTTTGATTAGAGAAATTTTGAGTCCTTGTGTAGTACCTGTAGTTTTGGCACCTAAGAAGGACGGAGAATGGAGAATGTGTACCAATTCTAGAGAAATAAACAAGATCACAGTTAAGTATAGATTTCCTTTACCTAGGATGGATGATATCATGGATTGTTTGAGTAGATCAAGATATTTCACAAAGCTAGATGGATTGCCACCTATAAGGAGCATCAGTCATCACATGGATCTTATACCTGGAGCAAGTTTGCCTAATAAAGTAGCACATAGAATGAAACTGATAGAGAATGAAGAACTGAATACATAGATACAAGAGTTGTTGAGGAAAGGTTTGATTAGAGAAATTTTGAGTCCTTGTGCAGTACCTGTAGTTTTGGCACCTACGAAGGATGGAGAATGGAGAATGTGTACCAATTCTAGAGAAATAAACAAAATCACAGTTAAGTATAGATTTCCTTTACCTAGGATGGATGATATCATGGATTGTTTGAGTGGATCAAGATATTTCACAAAGCTAGATTTGAAGAGTGGATACTATTAGATCAGAATCAGAGAAGGTGATGAATGGAAGACTGCATTTAAGACAAATGAAGGATTGTATGAATGGTTGGTGATGCTTTTTGAATTGACAAATCACCGAGTACTTTTATGAGGTGAATGAATGAAGTCTTGAAGAAATTCTTGAGTAAGTTTGTGATTGTATACTTGGATGATATTCTAATTTTCAGTAAGACAAAAGAGGAACATTTGTGGCATATTAGACAAGTTTTGCAAAGACTAAGAGAAGAGAGATTTCTGATAAACATTAAGAAGTGTAGTTTCATGATGGAAGAGTTGGTGTATTTGTGATTTTTGTGAAAGGATTGAAGTGTTGCAAGTATGGGCCTAACTAGTGTTGTCATTGATGTCAACATACTCCTATTGCATTGATGATAAGGATTGGATGAGCTGTGTGTCGAGGATATTGAGAAAACTAGTCATATCAGGAACAGAGAAGAACATTGAAGACAGTAAGGTAAAGATACAAGATAAGATACCTATCAGAGGATGTAGTTCAAAGGATTTGTAGATATGTGTCTTAAGGTGATCCAATAAAGATTTTAGAGGTTCGCATGAAGATCTGAAGAAGTTGTGGCTGCTCAAGTAAAACTGGTTCCAGCAGGTGTTCAAAGGTGATAGAGTGACACAGATAGGTCCGGTGGGATCCAGAAATGCAATATCCTATTCTACGGATTTGGTGGAGTGTTTAGGAAGTCCATGTGAAGTGTTAACTCAATTGATTAGTGGTCTAGAGGTCCACAAGCATCTATTCCATTGTGACAATGATGACAGACTATGTTCTTAAGGTTCCAGATGAAGGAGATAAGGATTTCAATAAGCAGATGAAGTGTGGATGTTTGTGGTGATTCAGGCAAACTTGTGGTGGTCTTTGGATCATGTCCAATTTGTGTTGTTGGTCCGCATTAGAGTTTGAGCTTGTAATTTAAGAATAACTTCTAGATGATGGTGTCCTTCCTAAGTTTGGCTGACCAGATGAATTACACATCTTGCAGATGTTCTTGTAGATGTTTTCTGACTTAGATGATTATTCCTAAGTCGATGTCTTGTATAAATAAGTTGTAAAGTCATTTCAAAGGGTGCCTTGTGGAGATGAGAGTGTGGTAGCAAAGAAGAGAGTGAAAGGTAGAGCAAAAGTTTTGGGCTTAAATGGAACTGATTCAAGCATAGTGAAGATGCTATTCTCCAGTTCAAGTATGTGATACTTATTATTTTGTAGACAATGTGTCTCTTGTAGGTAGTGGGCCTCTTGTGAGCAGTGTGCTCAAGTAGTGAGCCCTAATTAGCATGTGCCATTTTGTTCTTTCTATTCTTCTAATAGAGAATACAATCTTGGGTTAATCACCCTGTGGTTTTTCCCTTAACTGGGTTTTCCACGTCAAATTCTTGGTGTCTTATGTGTTGATGTGTTTCTACTCTTGACTTAATGCATTATTTTTCCATGATTGATTTATTAATATGCTACTAAATCACAAAGTGGATTTAAGGGTTTAATTGGAAAAAAGTTTTTGACAACTGATTCACCCCCCCTCTCAGTTGTCTGTCCTAAATCTAACAATTGGTATCAGAGCTAAGTTCCTCTAAAAGAGCTTAACTGCTTGAGGAGATCCAGGATCTCATCCTACAAGAAGGATAGTCTGAAGTTTGATGGAACCAACTTTAATCTTTGGAAAAGTTGCATGCATTATCACTTGCAATGTATGGGAATGCAGTATTGGACCATGGCTACAACAAAGTATACGCCCCCTCAGAATGGCCCGAAATCTGCAAGTGAAATCACCGATGCTGAAAACAATCTATGAACCAAAGAAGTCCTTTTAAGTGCCTTGTCTGATTCAGAGCTTACAAATGTTGTTGATCTACAAACTACTTTTGAGATTTGAGAAAAATTGGAACTTCTGCATGAAGGAGACAAGTATGTTAAATGTGCAAGGCTACAACATTTGAAAGGGAAATATGAAAATCTAAAATTGAGAGAAGATGAAAATATCACTACCTTTATGCCAAGAGTAAATGAGCTTGTTTGTGGCATTAGATGTGGTGGTGGAGTCTTGGATGAAGATGATATTGTTGGCAAAGTTCTCAGATCCCTTCCTGCTTCTTATAAAATCAAGGTTGCTACCATTGAAGAATTCAGAGCCCATTCAAATGTCATAAGAGATCAATTGGTTGGTAAAATGGCCGCATTTGAAATTGTAATCTATGAAGTCAAAATGAAAGCCAAAACACAAATCAAATATAAAACACAAATGATATACCTTCACAATGACCCACAAATCCAAGATAGGGTGGAAGGAGTTGCACCCAAGCTCCTTAGGTTTTACCCAAAATTGATGAAATGTGGATTGCTCAAATGCATTCAACACAATGTAGATAAGGGATTGGATGATAGATTGATAGATTAGATGGAATTGCTAGAGTGATTTTGGCATTATGATGTTGGGATAAGAATATTTTGGAGAGATTTTGGCATTATGATGTTGTAAGAAGAAGTTCCTCTTTAATGGCTTGGGTGATGGTCTTATTTATAGATTTTTGAAAAGAGGATGGGGGGTGAGGATCAAAAGATGAGATCAAGGGCTAGAAATGAATGAGAGTTAGGGTTAGGATTGAAGCCATAACCTTGTGACAAGTGTCACAAGAGGAGTAGATGAGAGAGATCAAAGGTTGGGATTAAGTCAATGGGATTGGAGGCTCTCATTATTTGTGAATTTTTAATTCACATGTGGAAAGGTGTTGAGGATAAAAATGAATTACAAATTCATTTTTGGGAAGAGTGGATATGACAAGTGAATTAAAAATTCACCTCATGGGGGAGTGTGAATTAAAAATTCACTTTTATGTGGAGATGTGAAGATTGAAGGACACATGTACACTTACATGTGTAAGAGAGTGATAAATGAGGTGTAAGGAGGATTTGACCCCTTTGAATAAAAAATTGTTTTTTATTCAAAGGTGTGTGGGAGGATGGGCTAAGCAAGGTTAATTAAGTGTTTAGCTTAATTGTCTTAGGTCTAGGGGATAGGTAGGCTAGGGTAGATTGATTAGTAGGGTAGATTAATTAGATAAGAATGATTTATCTAATTAACAAGGATTAGGGAAATGGACAAAATTAACTAAATAAATATTCATAATATTTATTTAATCAATGAGGATATAGTTATAAGGTATGGTGATAAATTAAGTGAATTAATTGATCACAAGGGATAGATAGATGGTTAGGGATAAATTTAATTAAATAAAATGAATTTATTTAATTAATAGGACGGATAAATTAGTGTAGAGATACGGGAAATTGGTTTGCAGAGCAAGTCAATTTTAGGTGTCTACATTTGCCCCTCTTTGAGATGGTGTTGTGGCTAAGTAACCTCATTTCAAAGAAGTTAAAACATAGAGTTGGATTGGATAGAAAAAAGATTTTGGCTTAGAAGAATAGGGTAAGGTTTGGGGATAATTGGTAAGGGTGATGCCCCCTCAAGAGGATAGACAGGTTGTAAGAACACGGTTGTGTTGGCAAGAGACACTGTGTGGCTTCATTAGTGTTGTTATTGATGGCAAAAAAGTCCATCCCACACATCCGTAGGACATGGTGTGTCTTTACCAGAAGTGAGATTGAAGAAGTGTTGTGGTCCAGTAAGCAAGAACAGAGCACAGCAAGGTCTGACAGTCAGGTCCGGATCTCTCAGAGGAAGTATCTTAGTAAAGTGTAGATTTGGGGAAGTCAAGAGGAGTACCTTGACTGATATATTCCAAGGACTTAGCCTTTGGTGATAGAAGAGTGAATAGATATGAGCACTTGAGTGTTGGGTTCCTGATTGGCAGAGTAGACAGAGGAAGACCTAACCGGCAGAGCATCAGACCTAAATCCAGATGTGATATTGATGGTGATTAAGTTTCCTAAGGTATCATTCATGATTGGCTGACATAATTGATGACTTCTATAAGCATCTCTTTGATCCGCATTACTTGGTATGCAAAGATTCAGCCGACAGATCAGAGTTTGGGAAAATATTGAGTATTCTGGATACTAACTAGAAAGTTGATGAAATCTTTGGTGCAGATATATATATATACCAGATGGATTTAGATATGAATGGGCATTGTGTGTGGTGTGAAGAATAGCAAAAGAGCAGTGTGAAGGTAGTAAGACAGGTCCGGAATGTAACAGGACATCACCACCTAAGGAGAGTAAGAATGAAGTGCAACAGATTAGTATATTGGGCTTAACCAAAACTGAACTTCAACATATGTGGATGCTTCTCATCAGTTCAAGTATTTTGTTAACTTCTTTTCTTGTAGACAGTGAGTCTCTTGTAGGCAGTGAGCCTCTTGTGAGTAGTGTTCTCGGGCAGTGAGCCCTAATTGGCAAGTGCCATTTTGTACTAGTCTATTCTTCTAACAGAGAATACAATCTTGGGTTAATCACCCCATGGTTTTTCCCTTAACCAGGTTTTCCATGTCAAAATCATTATGTCATGTGTACTAATGTTATTTCTACTTTCATGGTAATGCTTGCTTGTATGATTTGATTCTACACTAATTGTTAAAGAAGGATTGAAAGTCAAAATAATTAAGATAACTAATTCACCCCCCCTCTCAGTTATCAACAATTGGTATCAGAGCCAAGTTCCTCCAAACAAAGCCTAACAGCTTGAGGAAGATCTGGGAATTCAAATGGATGTGTATGGTATGAGGGAACAACTTCAGTCTACCCTAGATGATCTTGAGCAATCTAACTCTGAAGTCAATGAATTGAAGGAAAGACTCAAACAGGCTGATGATTTCATAAATGAACTAAAAGGGAAACTGAGTATCTCTATGAAAAAGAGAAAGGATCTACTTTAGCAATTGGCAAATCACAGTGAAGCCAATAATACAAATGAAGATCTGAAGGAGAAAACCAAGTTATGTGAAAAGTTATCAAAAGAGGTCATTATGGTAAGACATGAAATGGAATCAAGAGTTATGAAATTCACCCAAGAAATTGAAGAGAAAAGAAAAACTAAAGATGATCTAAGACAATATCTCAAGGAGAAGTCAAAAGACTGCCATAAAATGGATAGAATAATTAGACATCTAGAATCTGATCTTGAAGAAGCTAGAGACAATGAAGAACAACTTGAGAATCAAATTGACACTCTTAAAAGGGATCTTCAAACAACAAATGAATACAAAGAGAAATTCAAGATAAGCTCTACTCAACTTGAAGTTCTTCTTCAAAGCCAAAAGAGGATAGATGACAAGCAAGGATTGGGATATGAAAAAGGTGAAAGCTCTAGATCCGGTCAAAAGAACTCCAGATCAAAAAATCCAAGAAACAGGCCTAGAAGAACTCTGGTAAGGCAACCAAATGCTCAAAAATATCCATCTTTCAATGGATACTACCACAACTGCAATAACTTTGGTCATAAAGAAAATCAGTGCAGAAGAAGAATGAATTAGACTAATACATCCTTCTTTGGATAGTGCTTTAATTGTAAAAGGTATGGTCACAAATCCCATGAGTGTAGAAATATGCAAATGAATAGTTCATTCAATGGTAGATGATTTGCATGCAATAGAATGGGACATATGGCTAATCAGTGTAGATCAAGAGGATATCAGTCAAATATGCAAAGAAATGTTGTTTTCTACAATTGCAATAGATCCGGTCATATAGCCAAATTCTATAGAAGTAAGAATCAAGACAAAAGGGGTCCGGAATAGCATAATCATAACCAAGACAGGAAAAGGAAAAGTGAACACAGATGAAATTCAAAGGGAGATGAATAAGATTTGGGTGAAGAGAAGCACAGAAAATGTTGGGGATGGATCCGCACCAGAATCTAGTGCTGATAATCCTTTCAAAAATTGAATAGATGATCTCTGGCTCAGGGGGAGTCACTAAGAAAAACCGATTCCCCCAGCTAGTCAATTGGTGCCTGAAATTGGCACATGGGAAGTTACAGATCAAAGGAATCTTAGAGAAACATCTAAAGTAGGTTTGGTAAAGATATGAAAGATCTGCAAGAAGATTTGAAGAATAATCTACCAAGATTGATCTGGTTTAATAGTCATCCAGTAAAAATAGGATTCTCACAGTTAGATTCTGCTTGATTCAAAAATTGTGGAATCTTGATCTACGGATAGATCAAATGATTAGGGAAAGGAAGATAAATTTTCACTATTCACCAAGAATAACTCTAGGTGTATCTCAATGATCTTGAAAAGATCTGTCTCAGAATAAGAAGAACAAAGCAACCAGAATGACTTAAGTTGCACATTTATTGCAGTGTGAAATTAGGGCTTTCTTAGAAATAAAAGGGTTCATTCGTTCATCATTTGCACATTTGCACTCAAGAAGAAAAGAAAAGGAACCCTACAACAAATTATTTCAAATTCTCAAGATCAACTGTTGAAGTCGATTCATCCAGCAAACTAATTTGGCTCATTTAGCGAACCCTAGAAGTGTAAAAGGTATTTTCTATTGCTGAATATCTCTCTGTAAATCTTTTGTAGATGGGTACTCCAAATGTCGTAAAGATTTCTAATAGGTCTCAACCTAAATTTAAGAAACATTCCTACAAATCTTTGGAAGTGGATCCCTTAGGTGCATTTTCTAGCACTCCGCATGGGGTTTTACATGTTGAAGACATTAGGGCATATATTCATGCAAACATTGAGGATTTCAGAGACTCCAAACTGATGGATATTTACCATAAGGAACTGATAGATGACTCATTTGATCTCAAACCCCAATACAAGGTCATCAGGGATAAACATTTCAGTCAGTGCATTCATTTCCCTTGCTTTACTGAAGATGAATGGGTCCAATATGTGTTAAGCAGAATACATGACAACTTCATGTGGTTGAATAGGCCATTTAAGATCACTAAGGATGCCATTAGGGTAGTTACTGAATTGCACTCATCTAGTGGGATACCTACTCTCAAATCTATCAAGAATTAGATAGTGAGTGAGGCTACCAAATCAAGGTTTGACAAGAGAGCGGTGACAATAGAAGATATCATTGATCTGGATATCAAGTTTGCCTTCATGATCATCGGTTATAAGATATATCACTCTAGTAGGGAAAATTCAGTACCTAGAACTACAATTTACACTGCTTATGAAATGTTAAGAAAGGATGTTGATTATGACCTTTGTGAGCTCCTTCTAAATCAACTTTTGGAGAACCTGTAGAAGATAAAGAAGGATAAGAAGAATTCCTTCAAATATGGTGGCCTGATACTCTATCTATTCTTCTACTACATGAATGAGCTACCTGGATCTAATGGGTGGATATGGCAAAATGACAAACTAGTAGCAATTCAAATCAGAGACTATCTACATGGAATTGGTGATGCCAATGCACATAATACAACACTTTGGGGGTACTTATGTAACCAGGGAACAACATATTGTAGAAATGGAAGATACGAATAAAGTGACTATAGAACTAATGAGGAAGGATAAAGACAAGTTTGAGCAGTTAAAAGGACACATTGTCCAACTACAATAATTCATTTAGGGGATGTTTGACCCTAGTGTTAATATGCTAGATTTACCTTCAGACTTGGCTATTTTGTCAAAGGATTAGATAAGTGAAATGGAGAATAAGAAAACTGAGGCTAACATCTTTGAGGATTGGATCATGGAGTTCATACAACTAGGAGAGGAAATAATAAGGTAGGCAGTTGCTAATTGGGCTATTGCCCTAACAGGGAAAAATGGGTGCAGCCTTAGCCTTCATCATTGTCAAACAAGAATGAAAGAAAACATGTATGAATTAGAGTAGATCTAGGCCATGGAAGAAAGGATTGAAGAATTGGTGAATGAGGGAGTATTGACACCTCAGATGGCAAACCAAGTACCAAGGCATAAACTAGAATTAAAGTTTGAAGGAGGGATTCTGAGAAATTGTATTGCAAATACCCAGGAGTTAGAAAGAACTGCTGGTGATATGATAAGGAAATAGGTAAAGGTAATACAAAGACTCATTGTGCATGACTGCTTAGAGATGCATGTATATGATGTGGCCATGGCAGTGATGGAATTCAAATCTATTTATCTACTTTGTCTAGAGAGCCCTGCGGCCAATTTAAGTAAAGAGATGATTGATTCTATCATGGAGTTAAGTGCAAAGATGAAGAAATATCAAAGCAATAGAGGAAATGCAAAAGAGAAAGAAAAGATGCTAAAAGAAAGTTTTGAACTACAATAGTACACATGGACAGAAAGTCAAAGGAATGCTCATACGACCATTACAGCGTTCATGGCCAGGTACATAGAGTATTTGAAGAAGATAAGAGAAGATTCAAAGGAAAATACTAGCGGCAGTGAGTAGTTCCTTTTCTTCTTATGCAAACAGGATTCACACTTTTCTATTTTGTTCATAAAGGTAGGTCAATAGTGAGGAAGTCAAAAGGGGAATATTTCATATTCAAAGGATCCCAGTGGCATCCTTTGCTCCAAAGGGAATATTCTGAAAGATATTTTGAAAGAACGGTTGGGAAAATCTCTCCACCATTGATCTCATAAGTTTGAATGAGAACCATTGATTGGTTCCTCTTGTAACTATAGTAGAGTGGGATTCAAATCTATATAATGAACCCTTCTACTTGTATTTAATCACACAGGGATTTGTAGCAATCAGCATAAGCCTCTAGTTAGCAATTTTACTTTCGAATGCAAAAGGAAGTAATTCTCAGTGAATACTTTGAGCATCAATAGTTTAGAAAGGAGGTCACCTATGTCTACATAAAGTAGCATGTGGAATGTCCTTCCTCTTTCATGCATCTGTTAAAATGTTTGTGAGTTTTGGTAAATTTGATTGATTCAATAGAGGTCATTGTTACATTGTAAATTCAAAATGACTTTATATATGAAAACATCATATTTCTGCATCTATTCTAGAGTGTCATCTGATTCAAGAAATTGTTTGATATATTTCTCTCTAAAAATATTGCAATTCTATATGTATGTTCGTGAAATTGCTCAGGGTTTGCATATAGAATTTAATTGTTGTTGAATTGTTCAGGACCATCAAGCTTGTCATACGTGAATAGCAAAACATTTTATCCAGGTTAAACAATGTTTCTAACCTTCATCTTTTCTATCTTTTCTCCAAAAGAGTAAATAATTAGCTTACAAACAGTTATCATAAGTGAATTACTATTGATTCGGATAAATGAGAATGAATTTCAAAGATCTTTAGTAGTTTTCATATAAATTTAGAAATATAAAGCATGTTTAGTAAAATTCCTGTAAAGCTTTTTTAAAGGAATGGTAAATACATGCAAATGATCACTTATCTTAGTGTAATTTGTTGTCACTTACAAAAATTGAACAAGTCTAGTAGTCACATAACACTTTAGTCATGTAAGGCCCCTTGAATAAATAGCTTCACAATGACCTGCTGACCTATCCAATGTAGTCAATACCTGGCCATATAGAAACTTGAGATTACGAATTCTCAGTGAAATCTTCACATCTTACAAGATAGCTAAGGTTCCTTTGTGAATTTTAATTCTACTGTGCATGTGTAAAAACATTTATCAATAGTTATTTGGCACTAGAAGGAGGGCCTGATAGGAGTTAAAGTGTGTTTTGTATAAAATGGCTAACAATACTAGTCGAGTGACCAGGTCTAGGTCAAATCGAGGGGATATCTTCATACAATTATCTGACAAGTGACAAAAAGGTACAAATAATCATCTAATCTCAAGTCCTAGAATATTCTAGGTAGGAGGTTCATCATGTACTCCAAGATCACTTTTGATTATACCAAATATAGTCATTCTTGATGGTTCTGCATTCAGACCATTGAATTTTGGTATGAATCCTTTGAATCAATCAAATTTTGGTTCAAGTCAACTTGTAGGTCTTGTTATGGCATTCTTTAATGTGAACTCACCTATACACTTTGTGGCATATCATGACATGCCAAAGAATTCAGATAAAATTTGTCCTAAGTATTAGTTGCATCAAGATCCTAAGGATCACATCAGGATTTTCAAGGAAACCTACTTCAGAGCAAGGTTAGCTCATGAGGATGTGGTTTGTAGGTTGTTCCCTTTTACTTTCAATGAATAGGCCTACAACTGGTATGTCAATTTGCCTAACAATCACATTAGAAGGTAGGACCTTATGGAGGAGGCATTCTTATCCAGGTTTAGAGGTCCAATAGAGCCATCATCTCTATATCATAGCTTGGCATAAATTAAGAGGGGTGAGGGAGAACTCATTAACAATTTTAATGATTGTTTCTAGAAGGCATATTCAAGGTTAGTTGATCCTTATACTGTGACTGCTAAAGCAATACTAGCAATGCATTATGCTCCTCTAGATCCCTTAACCACAATGTTTGTCAAGAGGCAATTACCTGCCATAGATACTATGTCAAAAGCTTATAAAGAGGTAGTGAAAATCAATAAGGAGATGAGACAGACAACTTATAATCCTTTATTGAGTCTAGGTAATGCTATATGTCCAAATCAAATGCAACAAGTGAATGGAGCTATGATGCACCATACTCCAATGTTCAATCCAATACCTACTCAGGCTCCAGTATATAATCCAGTTCCCATTCGTGCTATAGTTCCATATACATGAGGTGTTGCCAATAATAACCAGTCTAATGGTCAATCATTTTTCCAGCCCCCTTAGGATATATTTGTAGCTAAAAATTAGGAAGATAAAAGTGAGTTAAAAGAAATTACTGATCACTTGAGAAGACTGACTACTAAAATGTCTTAGTTGAGGAATGATAGTTTTTATGGTAGAAATCCTCAGAATCATAATCCTAGCATGAACCAAAATCAAAATCAAAACCAAGGACAGGGATCACAAAATAGGGGTTCTAATGGAGACAATAGAACCTATGGAAATGACAATAGGAATTCAAATCAGCCTAGACCCCCTAGAATATGAAACACCAGAGCAAATAATGGTACTCTAGCTTCTCCATTTGAGAGTCCAGATAATCAGGAGTCTAAACAACCCGCTAGGGTACATGTAGAAGATGTAGCACTTAAGAATTGGTGCAGAATCCATAATACTAATGCTCATGCTAAAATTGATTGCCTACAATTTCATTTGGTAGCTAGTATCTTCAACGTAGAAATACAACCCCCTACATCTGAGTTCTTGATTCCTAAGGGAAATGAGATACTGCCTTTAGGGTATGAGTTAGTCTGGGTCCTAGAGAGTTTTACATTCTCAACAAATGGGGAAGAGGATCAGATTGGAGATGATGAACCATATTATTGTGAAATTTAATATCCTAAATTAGTTCTAGTGTAGAAACCTTCCAGTTTCCTTTTGAAACTAAGAATGAAGTATTATGCAAGATGGATGCATTTCAATAGTCCCAGAGAAAACATATGTATAACCTAAGAAATAATAACAAATCTAGAGGTCCTTTCAATACCTCCACACCTCCAAATAACCTCAATACATCACCAGATCAGAATGCAAGTAATAATCTCGTGCCTCCTAAGGCCAATTACTAGAGCACTGGTACTTCTGCAGCACCAAAGGTTCAGGTAGGTAAGTCAGAACTTAATGAAGCCTCTAAATTGATGAGCTATTTGTCTAAAGAGGTTAAAAAGATAAAAGTTAATGTGCCTTTGTATGAGTTACTAAAGAGTCTAGGGGTAAGGAGTGCATTCATGAAATCCTTAGATGAGTCTGGTCATAGAGAGAATTCAATAGGTCTAGATAATCATAGCAATGACATACACTCCAAAGATAAGAGCAAAAGTATTGAACACCCTATAAACACAAATGTAGTGATGTATATAGAAAAGAAAGAGTCTCCTCCATTTTTGTTAACCTTGAGATTTTTTTGGAAGAATCTACATAATTGCATGGTAGACTCAGGATCTTCAGCTAATGTCATGCCACTAGAAATTTGTAAGACTTTAGGACTCACTCCTACTATGTCAGTGAAGGTTGTGAGTTAGTTAGATAAATCTAAGGTAAATGTAGTAGGAGAATTGATGCACATTCAAATGTTGTCAGCCTCAGATCCTAGGGTGAACCAGTATATTGACATTTAGGTCATAGATATTCTTGTAAATAACAGTATGTTATTGTTGGTCATGATGTTAGTCATAAACAAGCATAGAATAAAAGTACACATTAACCTTTATTCATCTTGAAAGATACTGTGAATTCAAGGAATTCAGTATCCCAAGTCTTCGGTGATTAGGTCTTAATCGTCTGACATTACTCAGAGGTTAATGTGCGTTGCTGTTTCCATTTTGGGGTCTTACGTGAAATTGTGACATCATCATGACGTTCCTACAGAAATTCTTTAGAGAGTAGTCATATTATGCGGTTATTAGATGAAAAGCTGTAAAAATACCTCAATCTTTGCATGATATTTTTCAATTGTGCATGCTTTGTATTCAAATATGCTAAATATGTGCGATTACCTACGAGATGTCTGCATATTTGTTTTATTTTCTTAAGATTATCAATTATTTGCAATTGCGATAATGAAATGTTCTAAAATTGAAAGAAATTAAAAGAATACTACAAATTTAAAGTTGAATCTTCAGCTATTGATCCACATACATACTAGATACTGTCATGACGAGAAGAAATCAAACCATATGTTCACCAGGATGTTCCACAACTAGATACAGTTGATGCAAACTTCAGAGGATGATGAATGAAAACAATATATGCAACATGATGAGCACTCCAAGGGACGCAGCGAATCAAAGCACATATCCTGAATTCAGACACAGATTACTCAAGATTTATGAAGATTTGTAATCGAAATACTCTTCTCTTTCATTAAGTTCGCAAAAGACATGTACATATGCAATAACTTTGAAATAGGCCCTGAATACTTCAGCAAATAGATTTCAATTAAGTTTCAAATGTTTTTTTACAAGGCATTCCACCACCTTTTATAGAATAAGGTGAGGAATCAGTTACAAAAGATCTACGATCTAGGTTTATCAATACACATCTACGGTCCCGATTCACTTGATTTTGTAAATCTTTACAAAAATGGCACAAGTTGCCAGCTGGCAACTATCTATACTACTTATGTTATTATCCCCTTCATGATGTATCTTCATCATGCTCCTTAGCTGATTCATGCGGGTCATCATCATGTGCCTCACTTTCCGAACTTTCACTATCCTGATGATGACGCGGCTGCATATGGGGCTGCATACTACTACGGACCTGCTCGTATAAATGCACAACTTGATCTATCCCTCCGCCATCTTGAGTCTTTGCTTTGACAATGGCGTGCTTATGTGCTTCATATTTATCTCTGCTGTTGTCGAGCTTATTTTTCCTGTCCTGCAGTGTTTCCTTGTATTTCTCCATCTGGACCTTGATCCTCATTATTTTATCTATCAATTCCTCTGTCAAAGGGACAGGTGGACCATCTGTCTCTGCTTGGAAGTTGCTGTGAACAGCTTTAATGGTGGACTCTTCATCTTGATTCTCTATTTTTCCTTCCACCTTGCCTTCCAAAGCCTCCAGTATCACTGCCTCTTCAGCCATTAAATCTCACAGCCTCATGCTGACATCCCTCAGCTTATTATTACACCTTTTGAGGACTGCGCACTCAAACTGAGTGTCCTTATACCAAATATAAATTAATAATGCAATATTATTATTCAGCACCTGCTTACTGATAAGCAGTTGTGGATTTATATTTCTTATTTCCCCTAACAAGGTCAGGACTCTCTCCAGCTTGTAAGACCTCTTTCCGGTCTGCATCTGCAATCTATCCACTTTGGCCTTAGAGTCACTTAGGGTGTTCCACCTCTTCAAAGAGGCCTTCATTATTTCAACAACATCATCCAATTTGGATGACATCCATCTCCTTATTACAGACGCCTCATGCTTCATGAGGTCCAATTTATTTACCTCCTCCTGAGAAATGGCAGTCAATGGGACTGCATGTTCAGTTGTGGTATCATCAGGATTGGTCAGCCCTTTGATATAGGCGTGCAACTGAGCAATGTGCTCTTTATGTTGCTTATTTTTCTCCTTCTCTCTTTTCACTTTCTGAATTAGAGAGTCAATGATATCTTTGCCCTCCTGACCTTCTTGGTCCTCATTAGCAAAGCCCAAATCTACTGTACTAATCTGAAATTCATCGACAGTGATTTTACCTTTTTCCTTCTCCACCGCAGGTATGGCAATTTGCGCGGTCCTTCTCCCTGTTGCTGGATCTCTCTTGATGGCCAAAGTCATTCTGGCCTTCCTCCTTGGCTTCATTATGTCCGCAGAGAACAGGGTGGAGACGTCAAATTCCTGAATTTCAATCTCCTCCTCAGCACTTACCTCCTTTGCCAACCACAGAGGCACTTGATCATATTTTTCAACATCATCCTGATGTTCATCTATATCTCCCGTTTCTGTCAACAGGTGTTGTGGAGATGGTGACTTCCTTAGTTCTTCTTCTTGATGTTCCCTTTGTTGTTGATCTTGCAGCACCTCCTCCTGTTGAGGGATTTCCTTCTCTAGAGGAGCATCTTCATGCTATGGGGAACCTTGTGGTGCATCTATGTGCTGTGGGGAACCTTGTGGTGCATCTATGTGCTGTGGGGAACCTTGAGGCGCAGCTACATGCTGATCATGATGATCATGACCTGCCTCTGTCATTATTTCATCTGTTCCCACTTCTTCTTCTTCTTGTGGTTTATCCACTGCACCAAATATTGGGGACTCTACATGATGTGGTGGAGATTGCTCTGCAGCTACTACTTCTTCTGAGCCTGCACCACCCACTTCTTGTACTTTGGCAGCTAGGTCCTCTAGTGTCTCTTTCTCACCAGCCTTTGCCTCCTGAACCTCTACTATAGCAGGTTCCTTCATTGTATCGTGTGGACTTTGTTGGCCAGTTTCAAGAGCATGGCCTTCTGTCTCTGCCATCTCTATCTCTTCTGTTAGGTGACCCTTATTAGGTGATCCTGCTAGCTGTTCAAGACTTGCATCCTGCTTCTCTGTCAGATCCACCACTACAGGACTGGTCACCTCTGTGATCAATGTGTCTAGCGCTATTTTTTGAGCTATTTGCTCTGGGCTCTTTTCTTGCTCTTCTTCTGCTTGTTACATCTCCTCAAGCACTGTTTGAGCCATTGGAGGCTTGTGAGGAGTCACACTTACATCAGCAGCAAGTGTTTCCATCTCTTATGCAGCCACATCCTGCACTACCTCATCATCAGACAAATTTATTGTCTCGTCTAGCGAGACATGCCCTTCTGCTTGTGTCTGGGAGGTCTCTTTCAACTGCTCCTCAGCAAGTTCTGTTTTGAACTTGACAATGGTAGGAAGTGGAACGTTGTGTTGAAGTTCCTTGTGCACTTCACTACCTTCCCCTTGTAATGAAGTAGGGGGGTGGCTTATTCCACCTCTCATGGAGGTTCTTTGTCTCTTTGGTGGGGAAGACACTAGCACCTGCGGAGCTCTCCTCTTCCTTCTTATTATCAATGGAGTCTCCTCCTCCTCTGACTCTTCTTCTATGAGGATCCCCTCTACTCCTGGTTGTTTAGAAGATTGACCCACTTCTTGGGTCTCAGTGATTCCAGCCTCTGCTGTCTTACTTTTCTTGGGCCTATCCTTTTCTGGAGGAGATGCTGATTTAGATCCTGACCCTGTGGCTTGCTCAGCTGCAAACACTGCCCTTTCAATTATAATCCCCTTTTGTCCTTGTTCCACCTTCTTGCCCCTTGGGGGTCTTTTGCTCTACTGTTGTGGTGGGGGGACCCTATCTCCTTTGGTCTTCCTTTTCTCCAACAGGAAATCATCATATTCATCTGCAGGGATATCCTGCCCCTTCTTCTTGTTGTCCACCGTAATGGCAACTCCCTTCTTCTTCAATGCCTCTACCTATTCATCAACCCAAGCTTGGGTTAGGCATAGGGTCCTGGCAATGAATGGGTCCAAGGATATATCCTCCTGCATAGTGAGGTCAGGTGCAGAGATGGTGTCATTATATATCTTTTTCTCCTCATACTCGTCTGCCATGGCCCTGCCATCATCCTTCTTTAATTGTTGAGGAAGGGAGATGTAGTCAAATGTTCTAACTTGGTTCAGAGTTAACCTCTGATACATCCTTCTCCTAGCTTCTGCCTCATCCTCACAGTCAGCCCAAAAATCCTCTAGGTGCCTTTGGTGAACAGGCTTTCCTAGCACCTTCTGTATCCTGCCGTAAGGATCATATGGTCTTGTTATTGGAAAGGGCTGCAAGTTCATCTTATTCAGGGTGACCATCACCTTCTTGATGTTATCAGAGTTAGGGCACATGTAATTGCCAATGCTAACTGGGAACAAAATTGGTGGCAGCTTCTTGGCATCCTTGTACATCTATATCATGGTGGAGCCCTACCTGATGAATTCCATTAATACCACGGCGTCGGTAGGATACCTTGGCAGCATCAGGGGATGTCCTTCAAAACCTTCAACCCTTATATAGGAAAAGGTTGCTAATTGTATGTACCAGGCCCCATGCCTGTAGACTGCCTCTTGAGCCTCCATGGTCAATCTTTTTGTTCTGTCTTCTTCCATGGTTCTTACCAGATGCATAGAGAATGCATCATTGACCAGTTTGTAATCTTTCAGATAGTTGGTCCTCTGCAGCTGGGGGTGATGATCCCAGATATATGCCGCATTTGTGCCTGTGAGTTTCCCATCTGTAACCAAGGCATCAAAAGTGCCTCTATAGGCACAAGAGTAAACAATATATGAGGACATGAAAAAAGCACAATTCGAACCTCCCAGGTTCATCAGTTGCTCATGTAGAGCATCACTTATAATTTGGCCCCACAGTGGCTTGGTGTCTGAATATAGACACATCATTATTATCCCGTACATCCAATCCCTGAAACTGCCTGTATCAGGTTGGCTAGTTATCCTATTCAGGAGTGTGATCATGTACTGATACTCCTCATTGAAATCATACTTGAACAGGTGCACAGGAAGCTTGGCGGCTGCGTTATAGGTGCTGTTCTCAGCCCGCCACGGATACATGTTCTTCCTGGCTAATTTCTTATTGGCCTCGTACTCCCTCTCAGACTTCTTCAAGTCTACACTTTTGACCTTACTTCCCAGTGGCGATCCGAATGTCTGGGAGAGACCCTTGATGGAGAGGTCCGCATATATCCTCCCATGCTTCACTACTTGCCTGGTTTGAGGGTTGTAATTCCGGGCACACTTAATGACGAGCTCCAGAGATTCCATGGAGTATGGAAAACCAGCGGCATTCCATAATCCAGATATGAACACTGCGTCCAGCATAGGACTCTTGTCATGCCCTTTGTTTAGCTTGGCTGACCAGGCTTCCAAATTAGTGCTTCCCTGATGGGTGTCTGTGATTGCTCCGTATTTAAACAGGACCCCCCTCTGAGCAGAGAACATGGGCTTGCTGAACTCTTCCTGACATTTGACTAATCACTTCTCAGCCATGAGTGCCTGCAATTAATGACAATTCTATCTCACAACAGGTACATATATGCATGCATACTGTAGTTGAATTTATAAATCATTATGCCTACTGCATGAATTCCAACACTACTTAATCATACGGGTGCATAAACCAGGACTTACATCATCATACCAGAATAAAAACAAGAGGGTTTTATTCACTTACTTGGTTATGCAGATTCACTTTTATACTAGTAGATTGCTGAGACATTCCTAATTTGGCTGATGATCCCCTCCTTCTTTCTGCTTGTGAGCTTAAATCGTGCAACGGTAGCTGGTATGCAGATATGGAAGCTGGTGCTCTGTAAAACAAGTTTATCGCAAGGTAAATGTGAAAATGGTGGTTGAATTACCTTTTAACCTCACATTTAGGGTGAATTTAGGGCAACTCTGACAGATTGGATCATGTTCCCTGCTTATCCGTGCGAAAAATGCAGGATCTCACCAGGTGTTTCATTAGGTTCCGGGGTCGGCGGGAACCACCTACTATGGCTGCGTGCATTAAATGATAATGGCGGCAACGGGAGCGGGATAATATCCCTATTACAGGATATCATGAGGGCAGGATGATATTCACAAATATCAGGTTGAGTTTCAATATCATCCTCCCTCGTATTGACATTGTTATCGCGATAAGATGTGGGTAACAAAAGCATTTTATTTCTGCGTAGTACATCAGGAGGATATTTCGGTGTATCGGGTGATGTTTCAAAATATGATGATGATGAGACAAACTTACATCTCTCGGTCTTTTGGAATATCAGAATGACATCATCCTGATATTCGCTCTTCGTATCGGAAATGCATCATGACGTCATCATCATATTTGGCTAACATGATCATGTTTTAAAAAAAATCTTGCGGCAATGTAAATGTGATGATGATGTCATCAGGATGTATGTTCTTTTGTTTATCATATTCGGATGATGTCATCAGGATATTTGCTAAGGGTGATGTCTGTGTCAGGAGGATGTTAAGAAATATTGGGTTATATGCAAAGTATGACACTCGCAATAGATAAAAGTGTTTGACGGGAAGAATTTGCTACCATTTGAAGTTGACGTCTGGATATTTGAACCGCATGACATATTGGGGGGATGTTTCAAATATGATGATGAACTTCAACAATATGACCTTCCTCTTATGAATATCAGGTTTGACCGAAACTTTGACTGTTCATAACTCTTATATCCTGACGAATATCAAGGTGATGTAAAAGGCAAACCTGTCTGAATTTCAATGCTCTTTCAAAATATGAGGTCACAGAGGTGAAATACGAACCTTCACAAACTAACCTCATGGTGACTTACCTCATCATGATTTTGCATGATGATGCACTCGACTTACTTTTACCAAACCGCCGAGAAGCAGACGCACAAGCCAAACCAAAAAGTTGGGTCCCTGTTTTGCCAAGTCAAAATGGGGCGTGTTGTGTAACCACACATCAACTTGCCACCAAAGAAAACAAACAAATTCCCATGATTCAAGTGATGTGATCACATTCATCTATAGTATTCTAATTCCATATAAGCATAAGTATCATGATCCTATGAATGATAAAATTTCGTCATGACAACAATGCTAACAAAGGATCAGGTGTGTGCATATGATTAATTATCCTCATCTTGAAGGCAAGTTGAAAACATAAGTAATTGGTGTTAAACTACATAGTTGGGGATCATCCCTCATAGCTGACTTGGATAGAGCCTTGCTGCCAGCAGGCGTCTATAGCCCCGGCAAGGTTATCTATACAATCTCCCTAAGTAGAGCCCCACTGCCAGCAGGTGTCTATAGCCCCGGTAGAGTTACTTAGATGGCCTAATTTTATTTCTTTTATAATTTTCTCTTTAAAATTTGTATTTGATATCATCATGTTAGCTTATTTGTACAAGGTACAGTCACTTGCAGCTTTAGGTTGGAGATTGTATTGGTGGCAAAGGAGTCCCTTTAGATTTTTCACTTAACACCTATACTTGTGTGTTCAACAAACCCAAGGCTGTTAGGTGTTTCATTGTGATTGATTCACTTTGATCAAGAAAAGGCATCCTGATGAAAAGATATCACAAACCTGATCATAAACACTTCTTACAATGAATCATAACCTATGTTTAAATGTGATCTCATTACTTGAATCTTAACAATCTAGTTATTTTCTGGGGTGATGAAGTGCACAATCCTGACTTACCAGAACAAGGTCCTAACCAACACAACGAAACAAGCAAAACAGACACACTGTATAAACAACTATACAAATATACAATATGATACACATGACTGTTATGAAGTCATTCAGGCCTAGAAATAATGTTTGAGGAATTGTCCATTGACTGGCAACGGGACGTCCTCACCTGTCAGGTTTTTAAGCCTATAAGTACTGTCTCCTAGGTCTCAGAAATTTGAAAGGGACCTATCCATAATCTATCAATCTTACCATGGTCACCTTTCTTTTCATGGGCCTTATCCCACATCAGGACCAAATCAGATATCCTGAAAGCTTTAATTCTGGCTCTCTTGTCAAACCAGTGTTTGACAATAGCCTGATGTTTTGCAAATTGATCAATTGCTTGACTCCTTTTTTCTTCTAGGTGCATCAACTGAAGCAACCTGACTTCTTGTTTGTTGTCTATGCCTAGGTATTCTTGGGCAAACTGTAGGGTAGGAATTTTTAAGTTTACAGGGAGGATTGGATCCGTTCCATATACTAGTTGGAAAGGTGAGTTTCCTAATGCAGTTTTTATTCTAGTTCTGTCTACCCATAAGGCATACTTTAGAAATGAGTTCCATTCCCTGGGGTTCTTCTCTATCAGTTTTCTTATGATACTCGGTAAATTCTTGTTGGTGGATTCTGCTAAACCATTCCCTTGAGGATAATAGTTAGATGAGAACTTAAGTATAATCCCATGGTCAAAAGCCCAACTGGATAACTTGGTGGAAATGAAGGCGGACCCATTATCACTTACCAATGCATAAGGAGTTCCATACCTGGTGACAATGTTGCTCTCCAGGAATTTAATGACATCATCTGCAGTGCAAGTTTTGCTGCTAATAGCCTCAGTCCATCTAGTACAATATACAGTAATTGTTAAAACATACCTATGCCCTAAGGAGGACGGAGGATTGATTGGTCCTATGAAGTCCATGCCCCACTGTGCAAATGGGCGCTCTTCCATTACTGGCTGTAAGGGTTGTGTAGCATATTTCTCTCTGTTGGCAGCAACCTGGCAAACATGACAACATTTAACATGATTAGCTATGTCTTTAAAAATTGTAGGCCAGTAATATCCTGCTCGGAGGATTGCATGTGTTGTGGCCAACGCTGATCCATGTGCCGTTCCAAACTTATCATGTAATTCTGTCAGGACTCTACTTGCTTCTGTTTTCTCTAAGCATCTAAGGTATATTCCTTCGTAATTCTTCTTGAACAAGGTTTCTCCCTTCATCATATACTTTTGGGATCTTATCTTTAAGGCTCTTCTCTGTGAAGCCTGCATTCTCGACGGACATCTTCCAGTAATCAGGATGTGCCTGATATCTGAATACCACTCTTTATTGTCTTTCTCATTGATCACATATTGCTGACTAGTGATGTTGGGATCAATCTCAGATATCATCTGGCTCAGAGCTTGTCCTCTCACCAGTTTCATTGGTGTAATTTCCATGTCATACTCTTGTAATATAGTAATCCATTTAGCTCTTTTCTCACCAGGCTCACTCTGCATCAGCAGCATCTTCACTGCTGCATCAGGCACCACAGCAACTACTTTGCTTCTGAGTATGTAATGTCTAAATTTCTTTACTACCTTAACTAATGCAAATGCCTGTCTCTCAACATCTATATATCTCAACTTAGCATCCCTGAAAGGACAGCTCATGAAAGCAATTGGCTTCTCTTCTTTCTCTTCATTTCTTTGAGTTAACAATGCTGCAGAGGTATGTTCTAAAGCGAATGAATAGATGTAGAAATCTTTGGTGTAGTCTGGACTAATGAGGACAGGAGCATCTGAAATGGCCCTTTTTATATCTTCAAATGCAATCCTGGCTTCTGGTGTCCACTCAATTTGTGCATCTTTTTTCAACATAGCATTTAAAGGTCTGACAATCTCAGCAAAGCCGGTGATGAACTTCCTCACAAAGTTTATCTTACCAAAGTAAGACTTGAGCTCCTTTTTGCTTCCTGGAAGTTGTAACTTCATAATAGATTCCACCCTGTCAGGATCAATGATAATTCCATCCTCTGTGATCAGGTGGCCTAGTAATTGTCCTGTTGTGACTCCGAATATGCACTTCTTGGGATTTAAAGATATTCCATATTCTTCACATTTCTTCAGTACACTTCTGAGATCAGCAACATGATTCCTCCTTTCCTTGGAGAATATCGTCAAGTCATCCATGTAGATGACTATACACTTTCCTATTAAACCTCTGAAAGCTATGTCCATTGCTCGCTAGAATGTAGCTCTAGCATTTATGAGTCCAAAGGGCATACGTCTATATGCAAATATCCCCCACTTTGTGGTGAAGGCAGTTTTCAATCTGTCAATTTTGTCAACCATTACTTGGTTGTATCCTGAAAAGCCTTCTAAGAAGGACATCATCTTGGCTCCATTTACAATCTGCAGAACTTCATCTAGTGAGGGTAAAGGATAATTATCCTTTTCTAATGCTCTGTTCAGGTTTCTGAAATCTACACATAACCTGATGGTGCAGGAGCACCCGTACATGATCAGGATATAGGATTACATGATCAGGATATAGGATAATTGTCTGCATGATGACAGGATAGTCTATTTTTAGTATGTTTGACTTCATCATGTAATAAGGTCCATTGGACCGATGCTATGTATTAGTTCAGCCTAGGAGTATGTGTAGGCAGTTAGAGATCGGGATAAGGTAGTCTGAGCTGTCCTTCTCCCAGCCGCTTGGAAGCTCCCAGCCGCTGGGAAGTGAGTTGGTAGTACTCGAAGGACTTTGTTATATATACCTTCGATCTGTTAGGGTTTGATATATTGATATTGATAGATGTTATGTTCAGGAGAGTAGTATTGGTGATATGTTGTACTGGTGATCAGTCCAGACATTGTGAAGCAGAATTGTAGAAGCAGGACATTTGAATTTCAATTGAATAAGATCTCATCATTTGCATTATCTGATTGTATCAGTTGTATCTGTTTTGATTTCCTTTCTGTTTGCAAGTTGATGGGTACTTTCAACCCTTCCACCGGTTGATCCTGCGAATCGGTGGAATGGTCCTGTATTATAGCTTAGTTTGCATTTGTGTTTTCTGTTTATGCATTGCATTGTTCAAGAGATCAGTTAGGAGCATGCTGTGAATCAGCCTAGCATCCTCATGTGCTAGGTATAGAAAGATAAGCTGTTAGATTTTGGTTTGAAGGTGATCCGGCCCGGTCGTCATATTGTTTTTGTGTAATAGAGAGGTTCTGAGTGTTTACATGTAGCGGACGGATACACAGGAGTCTGCATGTGTGTTTCCAGTCGGAGCAAGCTGCATCATCATCTGCGAATGCATCGCCATCAGGATCGGGTCATGAAACTGTTGAAGTTTGCATGTTGCAAGTGCATCAGGATGTTTTAAGTTGGATATATACTTAGTATATATATCACCGTCAGGATCATCTCTCGGGGGTGCTCATCATCCGCATATCGCTAACAGATGCGGGTGTGAAAGTTTAGTTTTTTTTTGACTAAGTGTTGAAGAGGTCATCAGGATATTGTGTGACGTCATCGTCATCAGGATATTGAGATATCACCCTATGCGTATTGATCCTGTTGTCGCTAAGTGGTTAGGTATCGGCGTGGGCAGGAAGTTGTATTAACATCATCAGGAGGTTTCGAGAGGACCGGATAAATCATATCATGATGTTGTTGCTTGTATCGTCGGGCAGCGGAGCATCGAAGGCAAGGTGTTGAAGTGGTCGTCATCAGGATATTTGGAGCAACCGGATATTTAATATCCTGCTGACGAAGGTGGTGTCGCATATCATGATGATGCCGCTAGTGTTTGGCGACCGATGAACAGTGCAACAGGAGGATGTTTGCGCCCGTTGAGTATCATGATGATGATGATAAGCGACAGGCAGAGGAAGTGAACAGTAGTCGGCAGGAGGATAATTGTGCTCGACCGAAATATGATGATGCTGTTGGTGTTTTTAGGAAATATGATGATGATGCTGAGCCGATAGGGATTTTTATCATGCTGTTTGTATTATTGGCTCCTCCTTCCTGTTAGTTAGCCTCCGTTGCGTTTCACTCTGCATCATAGTGGTATCAGAGCAAAGGTTAGGATCTTCTGGAAAAGATAGACAGGATGTCAGATGAAGAAGGAACATCTAAGGTTCCAGCAAGGATGACCAACGCTGAGTTGGCAGTTCTGGTGAAGAAATAGATTGCAGAAAGCAAGGCTGTGAAGGCTCAGAATCAGGAGTTGAAAGATGAGTTAGCAAAGTTGAGGAGCAGAGTAGGTTCTAGTAGAGAAGATGATAGGGAAGAAGAAGAGATCCCTAATTGGAGCGAGGAGGTCGTTCCTGCAGACCAGAGGCCACTGTTGAACGCCCTCAAGGCCATGGAGAGGAGAACCATGGATGTGAAACTGGATTTGCCAGTGTTTACAGGTAAGATGGACCCTGATTCAGTGATGGAGTGGATAGACTGTTTCAACAATTTCTTTGTAACAGAGAGTGAAGATAGCACAGTCAAAGATGAAAGAAGCTGCCTTGACATGGTGGAATTTTGTTCAAGATGATAGAGTACAGGAAGGAAAACGTAGAGTTGCCACATGGAAGAAGATGATGGCATTGGTGAAGGAAGCTTATATTCCATTGGATTACAGTATTCAGTTACACAAGAGGAAACAAAACCTGAAGCAGAAGGAGCTAGATGTCAGCTCATATACAGAAGAGTTCATGAAACTCTGTATGAAGACAAAGGTGAAAGAAAGTGAAGAAGAGAAGGTAGCCAGGTACCTTAATGGATTGAGGTTTAATATTCAGGAAGATCTTAGTCTGCATAATCCTGATACAGTGCAGAAAAGCTTTCAGTTGGCATTGAAAGTGGAAGAAAAGTTGAAGAGAAAACAAGAACAAAAAAATAGAGGAAGAGGAAGACAACAAAGAGGTGGAAGAGGTCCTTTTAGAGGCAGAGGACATGGACAGGGATATCAAGGAGAATCCAGTCATGACAATAGCAAGGGCAACAATAGTCAGAATCAGAGGGCGAATTACAGTCAGCAAGGAAACTTCAGAGGTAGAAGACCCTTCAGAGGGAGATCCCAGGGCAGAGGATCCATCAGATGCTATAACTGTAACAAAGAAGGCCATATAGCCAGTAGATGTCCAGACAAGGCCACAAGTTCAGCAGGGGAAAGGAGGACAAATCTGGTCAAAGAACCTGATAATCAAAGTAGGACAAGCTCTAATGATTTTCAGAGTGTGAATACTCCTGATAATTATGGATATCCAGAAAGTGGAGAGTCTCTGATGATGAGAAGAACAGTGACTACCATGAAGGTACCTGACAAAGAAGCCCCTCAGAGAAAGTCTCTTTTCAGAACCATTTGCAAAGCAGGAGGTAAGGCATGTAAGGTTTTGATTGATTCTGGTTCTACTGAAAACTTTGTGTCTGAAGAAATGGTGATAAAGCTTAAGCTTAGGAGATTGCCTCACCCATCCCCATATAAAGTCTCATGGCTTACTCAAGGTCAGCAGACAACTGTAGAAGAGCAGGCTTGGGTAGAATTTCAGATTGGTGGATATAAGGATAAGTTGTTGTTTGATATTACCAAGATGGATGCTTGCAACCTTTTGTTTGGTAGACCATGGCAGTATGATTTGAAGGCACAACATGATGGTGTTAGAAACACCTATAAAATCACTAAAGATGGTAAAGATATAACGTTATTCCCATTGAAGGAGAAAGAGGAGAAGTCTAAAGGAAAAGAGGTGAAGGTCATGCTGATGGAAGGCAAACAGTTCATGAAAGAAGTAGCAGCAGAAGGTGCAGTTGCATATGCCCTAATCCCATGTATGAGTGTGAGTAAGGAACAACAGCAAAAAGTCAAGAAAGAGAGAAAGCCAAGGTTGATAGACCCAGCTGTCCAAGAGCTATTGGATAAGTACAAAGGTGTCATCTCAGAGGGAATGCCAAGATCCCTACCACCTGTCAGAGATATCAGTCATTGCATAGACTTAATTCCAGGGTCAACACTTCCAAACAAAGCAGCTTATAAGCTTACTCCAGAATAGAATGCAGAAGTAGCCAGACAGATTGAAGAATTGATGGATTCAGGTCTGATTGGGAAGAGTTTGAGCCCATGTGCAGTACCAGCTGTACTAGCACCAAAGAAGGAAGGCACTTGGAGGCTTTGCACAGATTCCAGAGCCATCAACAAGATCACAATCAGGTATAGGTTTCCAATTCCTAGAATAGAGGATTTACTTGATTGTTTGGGAAGTGCTAAGTAATTTACAAAAATAGATTTGAAGAGTGGATACCATCAGATCAGGATTAGACCAGGTGATGAGTGGAAGACAGCATTCAAAACAAATGAAGGGTTATATGAATGGAAGGTTATGCCTTTTGGTTTGTCTAATGCCCCTAGTACTTTCATGAGGTTGATGAATGAGGTTCTGAAAGAATTCATTGGTAAGTTTGTCATAGTATATCTAGATGACATTCTGATTTTCAGTAACACCAAAGAAGAACATCTCAGACATATAGATCTGGTTCTTAAGAGGTTACATGAAGAGCAGCTGATGATAAACTTAGACAAGTGCTTGTTCATGAAAAAGGAGATCACATATTTAGGTTTTGTCATTTCACAAGGAAAGCTACAGATGGATAAGGAGAAGGTAAGTGCCATATTGAATTGGCCAACTCCACAGACTATGAATGATGTCAGAAGTTTCCATGGGTTAGCAACCTTCTACAGGAAGTTTATAAGAGGGTTCAGTCATATTTGTGCACCCATGCTGGATACCATCAAAGGAGGACAGAAGTGCAGGTTTGTTTGGACTCAAGGAGCAGATGATTCCTTTGAGACATTGAAGAGGAAGGTGGCACAGCAGCCAGTCCTTGCACTTCCAGATTTTAACAAAATCTTTCAGGTAGAGTGTGATGCCAGTCACATGGCCATTGGAGCAGTACTCAGCCAAGAGGGTAGACCAATTGCATTTTTCAGCGAGAAGCTCAATGAAGCTAAGAAAAGGTATTCATCATATGATCTGGAAATGTATGCTTTAGTTCAGTCCCTCAAGAAATGGAGGCATTACCTGATGCCAAAGGAATTCATAGTATTCACAGATAACCAGGCTCTGAGTTTCATAAACAGCCAGGAAAAGCTGAACCACAGACATATGAAATGGGTAGAAACCTTACAGGCTTTCACTTTTACATTGAAGCATAAGAAAGGGGTCAAAAACAAAGTTGCAGATGCTTTGAGCAGGAGAGTTCTCACAGTCAATTGGATTCAGTTAGAGAGTGTTGGCATTGACTCACTCAAGACCATGTATGAGTCTGATGCAGATTTTGGAGAGATATATCAGGTCTGTACTTCTTTTGGGGAGAAATACCATGCTGAGTTCTCTGAATTTCTGATCCAGGATGGATTGCTGTTCAAGGGTGGACAGTTGTGTATCCCAAGGTGTTCTATGAGGTTAAATATAATCAAGGAGAAACATTGTGGAGCTATGGCAGGTCATTTTGGTCTAGATAAGACTCTTGATCTGGTCAGAAGGCATTACTTTTGGCCTAAGTTGCAGTCAGATGTCAGGAAATTTGTAGAGACCTGTGTAATATGTCAGAAAGCTAAAGGCAGGTCAACTAATGCAGGGTTATATCAGCCCTTACCCATTCCTTCCAGACCATGGGAAAGCATCAGTATGGATTTTGTCTTGGGTTTACCAAGGACAAGGAGAGGATTTGACAGTGTTTTTGTTGTAGTGGATAGATTCAATAAAATGGCACATTTCTTGCCATGCAAAACCACTGCTGATGCTTCATACATTGCAGATTTATTCTTCAGGGAGATTGTCAGAATTCATGGATTGCCTTTGAGCATAGTTTCAGACAGGGATGTGAAGTTTATTGGTCACTTCTGGAGAACCCTTTGGAGGAAACTAGGAACCAATTTATCTTTTTCCTCTGCATATCATCCTCAAACAGATGGACAGACTAAAGTAGTGAACCGTTCCTTGGGGAATCTGCTTAGATGCTTGACAAAACAGCATGGAGAGAAGTGGGACAATATTCTGTCTCAAGCTGAGTTTTCATATAATGATACTGTCAATAGGAGCACAGGGAAATCGCCTTTTCAGGTAGTTTATGGAATGCATCCCAGAGGAATTTTGGAGTTGAGAGATCTACCTACAGCAGATCCTGTTAGTGCAGAAGGAGAAGCTTTTGCTGAAGCCATCAAAGAGGTTCATGATCAGGTCAAGACCCAACTCCAGCAAACCACCTTGAAATATAAGGAATATGCTGATAAGAAGAAGAAGGATGTTCAATTTGATGTTGGAGATTTGGTTTGGGTTCACTTGAAGAAAGACAGGCTTCCCAAGGGAAAGTATACTAAGCTCATGCAAAAGAAAGTTGGACCATGTCAGATTTTGCACAAGCATGGACAGAATGCTTATGAGATCCAACTCCCACCTGATCTTGGTTTGTCTCCTATTTTCAATGTATGTGATTTAACTCCATACAAGGCTAATCCAGATGCAGATCAGGATATCCTATAGGATACAGTTGCTGAAGACATTCCCCAACATGATCCTCCACAGTTACAGCAGGTTTTGGACACCAGAGTGGTCAAACAGACCAGGAACAAAAAGTACTTGGAGTACCTCGTCTCTTGGAAGGGACAGCCGAATTCTGAAGCAGTATGGATGACTGCAGAGCAGATACAGAAACATGGTGCCGACCTTGATACTCTCATCTCAAGTGGACTTGAGATTTCTTCTTCTGGGGAGTATGGTGCAGGAGCACCCGTACATGATCAGGATATAGGATTACATGATCAGGATATAGGATAATTGTCCGCATGATGACAGGATAGTCTATTTTTAGTATGTTTGACTTCATCATGTAATAAGGTCCATTGGACCGATGCTATGTATTAGTTCAGCCTAGGAGTATGTGTAGGCAGTTAGAGATCGGGATAAGGTAGTCTGAGCTGTCCTTCTCCCAGCCGCTTGGAAGCTCCCAGCCGCTGGGAAGTGAGTTGGTAGTACTCGAAGGACTTTGTTATATATACCTTCGATCTGTTAGGGTTTGATATATTGATATTGATAGATGTTATGTTCAGGAGAGTAGTATTGGTGATATGTTGTACTGGTGATCAGTCCAGACATTGTGAAGCAGAATTGTAGAAGCAGGACATTTGAATTTCAATTGAATAAGATCTCATCATTTGCATTATCTGATTGTATCAGTTGTATCTGTTTTGATTTCCTTTCTGTTTGCAAGTTGATGGGTACTTTCAACCCTTCCACCGGTTGATCCTGCGAATCGGTGGAATGGTCCTGTATTATAGCTTAGTTTGCATTTGTGTTTTCTGTTTATGCATTGCATTGTTCAAGAGATCAGTTAGGAGCATGCTGTGAATCAGCCTAGCATCCTCATGTGCTAGGTATAGAAAGATAAGCTGTTAGATTTTGGTTTGAAGGTGATCCGGCCCGGTCGTCATATTGTTTTTGTGTAATAGAGCGGTTCTGAGTGTTTACATGCAGCAGACGGATACACAGGAGTCTGCATGTGCGTTTCCAGTCGGAGCAAGCCGCATCGTCATCTGCGAATGCATCGCCATCAGGATCGGGTCATGAAACTGTTGAAGTTTGCATGTTGCAAGTGCATCAGGATGTTTTAAGTCGGATATATACTCAGTATATATATCGCCGTCAGGATCATCTCTCGGGGGTGCTCATCATCCGCATATCGCTAACAGATGCGGGTGTGAAAGTTCAGTTTTTTTTTTGACTAAGTGTTGAAGAGGTCATCAGGATATTGTGTGACGTCATCGTCATCAGGATATGACGTCATCGTCATCAGGATATTGAGATATCACCCTATGCGTATTGATCCTGTTGTCGCTAAGTGGTTAGGTATCGGCGTGGATAGGAAGTTGTATTAACATCATCAGGAGGTTTCGAGAGGACCGGATAAATCATATCATGATGCTGTTGCTTGTATCGTCGGGCAGCGGAGCATCGAAGGCAAGGTGTTGAAGTGGTCGTCATCAGGATATTTGGAGCAACCGGATATTTAATATCCTGCTGACGAAGGTGGTGTCGCATATCATGATGATGCCGCTAGTGTTTGGCGACCGATGAACAGTGCAACAGGAGGATGTTTGCGCCCGTTGAGTATCATGATGATGATGATAAGCGACAGGCGGAGGAAGTGAACAGTAGTCGGCAGGAGGATAATTGTGCTCGACCGAAATATGATGATGTTGTTGGTGTTTTTAGGAAATATGATAATGATGCTGAGCCGATAGGGATTTTTATCATGCTGTTTGTATTATTGGCTCCTCCTTCCTGTTAGTTAGCCTCCGTTGCGTTTCACTCTGCATCACCTGATGTCTCCATTCTTCTTTCTGACTGGCACAAGATTAGCCACCCAAGTGGAGTGCCTGACAGGGAATATTATCCTGGCATTTAACAATTTCTTAACTTCTTCAAGAATTATTGGTTCGAGCAAGGCATTGACTGGTCTCTGCTTTTGTCTGAAAGGTTTTGCATCCAGCTTGAGAGGTATAGTATGAGTTATGACAGAGGTGTCATATGTCTTCAGCTCATCATAAGTCCATGCAATTACATGTATGTAATCCTTGAGGGCCTGAGTTATTCCTTCTAACTCTTCTGGTGTGCAAACCTTACCCAATAAGACATTTTTCTTGTCATCAGCTTGTCCAATATTCACTTGTGAATATTGACCTCCATCTGCTTTGGGTAGATCTTTGTGTTTAAGCATATTATCCAAATCAAAGGCTCTTTCCAACTTAATCATACCTTTGGGGATTTTGTTGCTAGGCAACTCTAATATCTCATCTTCTTCCCAGACATGATCCTCCATACCATTCTCATCTATAATATGAGCCTCAAATATGTCTCTATTTGAAATGAAGTTCAGAATGTGTTGATCATCATCAAACACCTGGAGATTAGTTACATTGTCAGGTATTGATGGTACTGACACCATTTCTACTGAAAATCTCTTTAGACCTGATATAGATAGTGGCTCCAATGTACTGGCAGCTTCAGCTAGCGCATCTGCCCTATGGTTTTGTTCTCTTGGTACATGAGTGATATTAAAGGCGTCAAAGTCTTCCATCAGGTCCCACACACAGTGTCTGTAATGTGATAGTTTTCTGTAGTTACAGGAATAAACTCCTCTCACTTGCTTCACAACTAGCTCTGAATCTCCAAAGACATGCAGAATCTTTACTTTCTTCTTATGAGCAAACAACATTCCATGAATCAAAGACTCATACTCTGCTACATTGTTAGTACAGGGGAACTGTAATCTGTAGGCTGCCAGATAGGATTTCCCAGTTGAATCAATCAGGTCGATTCCTACCCCAGCACCTTGCTTAGATTTGGACCCATCAAACCTCAGGATCCAAGGTTTATCTTCAGCAGGACATTTATCTGAACTTTCTTTTCTCTTCACAGCTCTGGCTGCTGCTCCACCTGATATCCATTTTATCTTAGGGACGTCATCATCCTTAAGTTTCTTCTTTCCCTTTTCTTGTGAGCCTGATGGCTTTTCTATTCTCTCTTTCATTTCAGCAGGAGGATGATTTTCTGAATCTGCAGCTGCATGCTTTCTCAAAATGTGTAAACACAGTGAGCAAGTCATTTCTGAGTGAGGTGCCTCATGCAGTCTACACCAATTTTCAATTAAGACCTCCCGAGGAGATTTACACTGTCGTGTCACCTTCTTTATTTCTTTTCCTAGAAATTCTTCGAACTTCGTCAGGTCGCTACCTTTGTCCTCATCAGACAATTCATAATTTGGTTCCATAAAGCAATCACTCCCTGGGGTGATCTTTTCTTTTATTTCATTATTTACTTGGAGAGAGACCAAAATTTCCTCCGTTTCCAGGATAGGATGCTCATTATGATCTATCGGTTCTTTAGTTCCTACAAAAGGCAGATAAGAGTTATTATTGTCATCATCATCAAATGTAACATTTACCTCAGAATATGATGATGATGCCTCGCTGTATGTTTGTTCTAGCGTCATCATCTCTAAGCATGTTTCACATGTCTTCTCTGAATGTGCTTCATCGTGTAACCTACACCATCCGTCAATCAAAATATCATTAGCAGGTATATTTAACAATTGACAACGTTTTACCTGTCTAGACAGATGTATCTCAAAATCTCTGAAGTGATCTATTTCATTCTCATTATCTGGATTATTATCAGTTTCTATGACTTGTATGTCTTCCTGATCCTCATCATCATGATGATAATGCAGCTTAAGCATCATGATCTCTTCTATTTTGACGGTCTGCGGCCTGATACGATAAACTCCTGGTTCTACGTTTACGTACATGATCTCATTTGTTCTGTTGTACTCAATTATCATATGTTTCATTCTAGGTTCAGCATCAATCCTGATCTGGTTAGGTGTACCCTTCCATGGTAGCCACATGTGACTGAAATCTGTAGACATATACCCGTTAAGCGTTTTAGACCAATCGCGGCTAAGCAACATTCCATACGTATCAGGTATGTCAACTACTTGAATATCAATATAATACTGAATCCTAGGATCAGATGCTAGCTGCATGTGGATATGAGTTAATTCACCTACTACACTTACTTCTGTTTTGTCCAACTGTGTGACTTTCTTTAAGGATTTAGCGGGATGTAGTCCTAAGGCATTGCATATTGACAAGGGCATAACATTCGTTGAGGCTCCCGAATCTACCAGACAGTTGTGCAGGTTCTTACTGAACATTCTTATGGTAAGGAGGAATGGAGGTGATTCGGTTTTATCCCTATACAAGGTCATGTGGGAGGTTTCTACGGCTTGGACTGTAGCTGACACTTTAGGCTTGATAATATTATCCTTAACAACATGATCCTTGCCACTAGATTGATTTGAAAAATGGCTATCCTCTTTGGGGGCAGGATCATCTAAGGACTTCAGGAATGCCCTTTTGATGGCAGGGGTTTTCAGTAACTTAGATAGGGACAGGCTGATCTTAATTTTCTTCATTTAATCAGCGAGATAGCTAACCAACTTGTCAGATTCATGAGGTGTGTTCACAATCTTTGATACTATGTTTTGAGGTGACAAGTACTGAGCATTCACCTTAGGGAACCCTAGGTTATTGCTAGCCTTAGGATCAGGAGGTGTATTGAAGTTGTTTGGAGGTAGAGATGATGTCAATGGACCAGCAGGTCTATTGGCATTGCTCCTCAAGTTATAATTGTGCTTACTAGGATATTACTGCTGATATGCATGGACTTCTTCACGTTCCCTTGCCGGCTCATTTTCATCTTCAAAGGGGAAAACATAGTTCGTTTCAAAAGCTAAGGCTGATTCTTCATATGCCTGGTTACAATTCTGACGAGGTTCATTTGTGTAGGCTTCTAGCACAAAAGCTGAGTCATATCCACAAGGAACAATCTCATTTCCTTCTGCATGAGGTGGATTTCCAGAAGTGTTAGACACTTCAGTCTGAAAGATGCTAGCAGCAATTCTAAATTGTGGACAGTCTAACTCTGCATGTGCATTAGTATTGTGGATCCTACACTAATTAGTAAGAGCTGCCTCAGCAAGATTGACTCTAGTAGTCTGTTTGGCTTCACCAGGAGGCTGATTGTCCAGGAGTGATGACAATGAACCATTATTTGGCCTAGAATTCCATACTCTGGGCTGTCTAGGTGGATTATTGTTATTTCCACCATTATTGTTGAAATTATTGTTGTTATATCCTCTATCAGGATAATTTGGTCTATCATTGGAATAATTTCTGTTCTGACTTGACTGGGAATAAAAACCCTGATTTCTCAAGTGTGTCACTTCTGTGGTGAGTTTTCTTAATTGAGCAGAAATTTCTTTGATTTCCTCCTTTTCTTCTTGAGCTTTGGCCACTACATTTTCAGTCTGAGGCTTGAAGAAAGAGGATCCATGGTTATTATTGGATAGATCAGCACCCTGAGGTATCTGGGCTTGTGCAGGGTATTGTGGCACTTGGCTATTTCCATTAGGAGGGGGCATGATGCTTAGTGGAGGTATTTGCAAAGGGGCAGGCATGACTGCTGGGGGTATCCCTGTTCCATTAGGATACTGCGCAGGATACTGTGGAGAATATGCTGCAGGATATGATGCGGGATATTGTGAATGCATGCCAGGCAAGGTAGGAAATACTATATTTGGAGTAGGAGCAGGTATCAACTGCTGATTCACTTTGATAGCTTCTTGGAAAGCTCCTGTTAATGTAGTGATCTCAGGATGTGTTCTCCTGATGAACATGGAAGTTAATGGATCCAAAGCTGAATAATAGATACTCCGGGCAGAGGCATCAGATACTACATATGGGGCAACTAACTTGGACAACATTTTTTGAAACCTAGCATTGAAATTGGCGATAGGTTCATGTTCAAATCTTTTGATCGTAGAAAACATATGGTAATTCATAGATGAATTGATAGGGACTTTGAACCTGTCAAAAAAGGCTTTCTCTAAGACATCCCATGAACCAACAGAGGCTTGGCCAAGAATAATGAACCAATTATAGGCATCTTCCCCTAAGGAAAAAGGAAATAACCTGCACACCACATCTTGATGTTCTATCCTAGCTCTACATCAAGCTTCCTTAAATGTCCTGATATGATCATCGGCATCTTGATAAGGATGATATTTTGGACACAATTTGTCTGGATTCTTTGGTAGCTCATGATATGCATTAAAGGTCAAAGGTGACTCCGCTGCAAAGTAAGACATTGCAACTAGAGGAGGTTGAGCTGATGTTGCAGCTGGCTGGGGTTGAACCAAAGGTACTCCCTGAGGCCGAACAGGAGGAGTTATAGATATCCCGGAAGGTACTTGTAAACCAACGGGAGTTACAAGGGGAGGTTCCAGTGAAGCTCCTGACACACTAGACCCTGGAGTATGATGAATGTCTACGGTTTTAGGTCTGAAACCTCTAACAGGTAGTTCCTCAAAAATTCCACTAGATCTAGACCTGGTATTTATCCTGTGAGCCAGGATTTCTCAATTTTGAGGCAAATTGGCTTAAACTTTGCAAATATTGGCTGGATTTCACCAGATGAGGTGATATTTGTAGTTAGATGGCTAATCAAACTAGATATTTATGAAATATTTGTGAAGATACTGCAAGTACGACGGGATATTTGGGGTATAATGACCCTAGCACGAGATCTCAAGTATCTATAGCCTAAACTCCTCAAAGTTCGAACAAATTTATGGATCCTTGGCCAATATTAGTGAATTCAGAATGATCTACTGTAAAGCTTGCAATATTTGTGTAAGATCTGGAAATCTTCACACGAAATGAGCATATATGAGCTTCTTACAGTAAATATTTACGTAATATTTGAAATTCACAAAATATCTGAGGTTACCTTACTCCTTGCATCATAGAACCTAAAAATAATGATGATGCGTGTAGTATTCCAGATCAGCCCTCCTTCTAGCGCCAATTTATGTTGGTCATGATGTTAGTCATAAACAAGCATAGAATAAAAGTACACATTAACCTTTATTCATCTTGAAAGATATTGTGAATTCAAGGAATTCAGTATCCCAAGTCTCCGGTGATTAGGTCTTAATCGTCTGACGTTACTCAGAGGTTAATGTGCGTTGCTGTTTCCATTTTGGGGCCTTACGTGAAATTGTGCCATCATCATGACGTTCCTGCAGAAATTCTTTACAGAGTAGTCATATTATGCGGTTATTAGATGAAAAGCTATAAAAATACCTCAATCTTTGCATGATATTTTTCAATTGTGCATGCTTTGTATTCAAATATGCTAAATATGTGTGATTACCTACGAGATGTCTGCATATTTGTTTTATTTGCTTAGGATTATCAGTTATTTGCAATTGCGATAATGAAATGTTCTGAAATTGAAAGAAATTAAAAGAATACTACAAATTTAAAGTTGAATCTTCAGCTATTGATCCACATACATACTAGATACTATCATGACGAGAAGAAATCAAACCATATGTTCACCAGGATGTTCCACAGTTAGATACAGTTGATGCAAACTTCAGAGGATGATGAATGAAAATAATATATGCAACATGATGAGCACTCCAAGGGACGCAGCGAATTAAAGAACATATCCAGAATTCAGACATAGATTACTCAAGATTTACGAAGATTTGTAATCGAAATACTCTTCTCTTTCATTAAGTACGCAAAAGACATGTACATATGCAATAACTTTGAAATAAGCCTTGAATACTTCAGCAAACAGATTTCAATTAAGTTTCAAATGTTTTTTTACAAGGCATTCCACCACCTTTTATAAAATAAGGTGAGGAATCAGTTACAAAAGATCTACGATCTAGGTTTATCAATACACATCTATGGTCCCGATTCCCTTGATTTTGTAAATCTTTACAAAAATGGCACAAGTTGCCAGCTGGCAACTATCTATACTACTTATGTTATTATCCCCTTCATGATGTATCTTCATCATGCTCCTCAGCTGATTCATGTGGGTCATCATCATGTGCCTCACTTTCCGAACTTTCACTATCCTGATGATGACGCGGCTGCATATGGGGCTACATACTACTACGGACCTGCTCGTATAAATGCACAACTTGATCTATCCCTCCGCCATCTTGAGTCTTTGCTTTGACAATGGCGTGCTTATGTGCTTCATATTTATCTCTGCTGTTGTCAAGCTTATTTTTCCTGTCCTGTAGTGTTTCCTTGTATTTCTCCATCTGGACCTTGATCCTCATTATTTTATCTATCAATTCCTCTGTCAAAGGGACAGGTGGACCATCTGTCTCTGCTTGGAAGTTGCTGTGAACAGCTTTAATGGCAGACTCTTCATCTTGATTCTCTATTTTTCCTTCCACCTTGCCTTCCAAAGCCTCCAGTATCACTGCCTCTTCAGCCATTAAATCTCGCAACCTCATGCTGACATCCCTCAGCTTATTATTACACCTTTTGAGGACTGCGCACTCAAACTAAGTGTCGTTATACCAAATATCAATTAATAATGCAATATTATTATTCAGCACCTGCTTACTGATAAGCAGTTGTGGATTTATATTTCTTATTTCCCCTAATAGGGTCAGGACTCTCTCCAGCTTGTAAGACCTCTTTCCGGTCTGCATCTGCAATCTATCCACTTTAGCCTTAGAGTCACTTAGGGTGCTCCACCTCTTCAAAGAGGCCTTCATTATTTCAACATCATCCAATGTGGATGACATCTATCTCCTTATTACGGACGCCTCATGCTTCATGAGGTCCAATTTATTTACCTCCTCCTAAGAAATGGTAGTCAATGGGACTGCATGTTCAGTTGCGGTATCATCAGGATTGGTCAGCCCTTTGATATAGGCATGCAACTGAGCAATGTGCTCTTTATGTTGCTTATTTTTCTCCTTCTCTCTTTTCACTTTCTGAATTAGAGAGTCAATGATATCTTTGCCCTCCTAGCCTTCTTGGTCCTCATTGGCAAAGCCCAAATCTACTGTACTGATCTGAAATTCATCGACAGTGATTTTACCTTTTTCCTTCTCCACCACAGGTATGGCAATTTGCGCGGTCCTTCTCCCTGTTGCCGGATCTCTCTTGATGGCCGAAGTCATTCTGGCCTTCCTCCTTGGCTTCATTATGTCTGTAGAGAACAGGGTGGAGACGTCAAATTCCTGAATTTCAATCTCCTCCTCAGCACTTACCTCCTTTGCCAACCACGGAGGCACTTGATCATGTTTTTCAACATCATCCTGATGTTCACCTATATCTCCCGTTTCTGTCAACAGGTGTTGTGGAGATGGTGACTTCCTCAGTTCTTCTTCTTGATGTTCCCTTTGTTGTTGATCTTGCGGCACCTCCTCCTGTTGAGGGATTTCCTTCTCCAGAGGAGCATCTTCATGCTGTGGGGAACCTTGTGGTGCATCTATGTGCTGTGGGGAACCTTGTGGTGCATCTATGTGCTGTGGGGAACCTTGAGGCGCAGCTACATGCTGATCATGATGATAATGACCCACCTCTGTCTTTATTTCATCTGTTCCCACTTCTTCTTCTTCTTGTGGTTTATCCACTGCACCAGATATTGGGGACTCTACCTAATGTGGTGGAGATTGCTCTGCAGCTACTACTTCTTCTGAGCCTGCACCACCCACTTCTTGTACTTTGGTAGCTAGGTCCTCTAGTGTCTCTTTCTCACCAGCCTTCGCCTCCTGAACCTCTACTATAGTAGGTTCCTTCGTTGTATTGTGTGGACTTTGTTGGCCGGTTTCAAGAGCATGGCCTTCTGTCTCTGCCATCTCTATCTCTTTTGTTAGGTGACCCTTATCAGGTGATCCTGCTGGCTGTTCAGGACTTGCATCCTACTTCTCTGTCAGATCCACCACTACAGGACTGGTCACCTCTGTGATCAATGTGTCTAGCCCTATTTCCTGAGCTATTTGCTCTGGGCTCTTTTCTTGCTCTTCTTCTGCTTGTTTCATCTCCTCAAGCACTATTTGATCCATTGGAGGCTTGTGAGGAGTAACACTTACATCAGCAGCAAGTGTTTCCATCTCTTGTGTAGCCACATCCTGCACTACCTCATCATCAGACAAATTTATTGTCTCGTCTAGCAAGACATGCCCTTCTACTTGTGTCTGGGACGTCTCTTTCAACTGCTCCTTAGCAAGTTCTGTTTTGAACTTGACAATGGTAGGAAGTGGAATGTTGTGTTAAAGTTCCTTGTGCACTTCACTACCTTCCCCTTGTAATGAAGTAGGGGGGTGGCTTATTCCACCTCTCATGGAGGTTCTTTGTCTCTTTGGTGGGGAAGACACCAGCACCTGCGGAGCTCTCCTCTTCCTTCTTATTATCAACGGAGTCTCCTCCTCCTCTGGCTCTTCTTCTATGAGGATCCCCTCTACTCCTGGTTGTTTAGAAGATTGACCCACTTCTTGGGTCTCAGTGATTCCAGCCTCTGCTGTCTTACTTTTCTTGGGCCTGTCCTTTTCTGGAGGAGATGCTGATTCAGATCCTGACCCTGTGGCTTGCTCAGCTGCAAACACTGCCCTTTCAATTATAATCCCCTTTTGTCCCTATTCCACCTTCTTGCCCCTTGGGGGTCTTTTGCTCTGCTATTGTGGTGGGGGGACCCTATCTCCTTTGGGCTTCCTTTTCTCCAACAGGAAATCATCATATTCATCTGCAGGGATATCCTGCCCCTTCTTCTTATTGTCCACTGTAATGGCAACTCCCTTCTTCTTCAATGCCTCTACCTGTTCATTAACCCAAGCTTGGGTTAGGCGTAGGGTCCTGGCAATGATCGGGTCCAAGGATATATCCTCCTGCATAGTGAGGTCAGGTGCAAAGATGGTGTCATTATATATCTTTTTCTCCTCATACTCGTCTGCCATGGTCCTGCCATCATCCTTCTTTAATTGTTGAGGAAGGGAGATGCAGTCAAACGTTCTAACTTGGTTCAAAGTTAACCTCTGATACCTCCTTCTCCTGGCTTCTGCCTCATCCTCACAGTCAGCCCAAAAATCCTCTAGGTGCCTTTGGTGAACAGGCTTTCCTAGCACCTTCTGTATCCTGCCGTAAGGATCATATGGTCTTGTTATTGGAAAGGGCTGCAAGTTCATCTTATTTAGGGTGACCATCACCTTCTTGATGTTATCAGAGTCATGGCACATGTAATTGCCAATGCTGACTGGGAACAAAATTGGTGGCAGCTTCTCGGCATCCTTGTACATCTGTATCATGGTGGAGCCCTGCCTGATGAATTCCATTAATACCACGGCATCGGTAGGATACCTTGGCAGCATCAGGGGATGTCCTTCGAAACCTTCAACCCTTATATAGGAAAAGGTTGCTAATTGTATGTACCAGGGCCCATGCCTGTAGAGTACCTCTTGAGCCTCCATGCTCAATCTTTTTGTTCTGTCTTCTTCCATGGTCCTTACCAGATGCATAGAGAATGCATCATTGACCAGTTTGTAATCTTTCAGATAATTGGTCCTCTGCAGCTGGGGGTGATGATCCCAGATAAATGTCGCATTTGTGCCTGTGAGTTTCCCATCTGTAACCAAGGCATCAAAAGTGCCTCTATAGGCACAAGAGTAAACAATATATGAGGACATGAAAAAAGCACAATTCGAACCTCCCAGGTTCATCAGTTGCTCATGCAGAGCATCACTTATAATTTGGCCCCACAGTGGCTTGGTGTCTGAATATAGACACATCATTATTATCTTGTACATCCAGTCCTTGAAACTGCCAGTATCAGGTTGGCCAGTTATCCTGTTCAGGAGTGCGATCATGTACTGATACTCCTCATTGAAATCATACTTGAATAGGTGCATAGGAAGCTTGGCAGCTGCGTTATAGGTGCTGTTCTTAGCCCGCCACGGATACATTTTCTTCCTGGCCAATTTCTTATTGGCCTCGTACTCCCTCTCAGACTTCTTCAAGTCTACACTTTTGACCTTACTTCCCAGTGGCAATCCGAATGTCTGGGAGAGACCCTTGATGGAGAGGTCCGCATATATCCTCCCATGCTTCACTACTTGCCTGGTTTGAGGGTTGTAATTCTGGGCACACTCAATGACGAGCTCCGGAGATTCCATGGAGTATGGAAAACCAACAGCATTCCACAATCCAGATATGAACACTGCGTCCAGCACAAGACTCTTGTCATGCCCATTGTTTAGCTTGGCTGACCAGGCTTCCAAATTAGTGCTTCCTTGATGGGTGTCTGTGATTGCTCCGTATTTAAATAGGACCCCCCTCTGAGCAGAGAACATGGGCTTGCTGAACTCTTCCTGACATTTGACTAATCGCTTCTCAGCCATGAGTGCCTGCAATTAATGACAATTCTATCTCACAACAGGTACATATATGCATGCATACTGTAGTTGAATTTATAAATCATTATGCCTACTGCATGAATTCCAACACTACTTAATCATACGGGTGCATAAACCAGGACTTACATCATCATACCAGAATAAAAACAAGAGGGTTTTATTCACTTACCTGGTTATGCAGATTCACTTTTATACCAGTAGATTGCTGAGACGTTCCTAATTTGGCTGATGATCCCCTCCTTCTTTCTGCTTGTGAGCTTAAATCGTGCAACGGTAGCTGGTATACAGATATGGAAGCTGGTGCTCTATAAAACAAGTTTATCGCAAGGTAAATGTGAAAATGGCGGTTGAATTACCTTTTAACCTCACATTTAGGGTGAATTTAGGGCAACTCTGACAGATTGGATCATGTTCCCTGCTTATCCGTGCGAAAAATGCAGGATCTCGCCAGGTGTTTCATTGGGTTCCGGGGTCGGTGGGAACCACCTACTATGGCTGCGTGCATTAAATGATAATGGCGGCAACAGGAGCAGGAGAATATCCCTATTATAGGATATCATGAGGGCAGGATGATATTCACAAATATCGGGTTGAGTTTCAATATCATCCTCCCTCGTATTGACATTGTTATCGCGATAAGATGTGGATAACAAAAGCATTTTATTTCTGCGTAGGACATCAGGAGGATATTTCGGTGTATCGGGTGATGTTTCAAAATATGATGATGATGAGACAAACTTACATCTCTCGCTCTTTTGGAATATCGGGATGACTTCATCCTGATATTTACTCTCCGTATCGGAAATGCATCATGACGTCATCATCATATTTGGCTAACATGATCATGTTTTAAAAAAAATCCTGCAGCAATGTAAATGTGATGATGATGTCATCAGGATGTATGTTCTTTTGTTTATCATATTCAGATGATGTCATCAGGATATTTGCTAAGGGTGATGTCTGCGTCAGGAGGATGTTAAGAAATATCGGGTTATATGCAAAGTATGACGCTCGCGATAGATAAAAGTGTTTGACGGGAAGAATTTGCTACCATTTGAAGTTGACGTCTGGATATTTGAACCGCATGACATATCGAGGGGATGTTTCAAATATGATGATGAACTTCAACAATATGACCTTCCTCTTATGAATATCAGGTTTGACTGAAACTTTGACTGTTCATAACTCTTATATCCTGACAAATATCAAGGTGATGTAAAAGGCAAACCTGTCTGAATTTCAATGCTCTTTCAAAATATGAGGTCACAGATGTGAAATACGAACCTTCACAAACTAACCTCATGGTGATTTACCTCATCATGATTTTGCATGATGATGCACTCGACTTACTTTTACCAAACTGCCCAGAAGCAGACGCACAAGCCAAACCAAAAAGTTGGGTCCCTGTTTTGCCAAGTCAAAATGGGGCGTGTTGTGTAACCACACAATAGTTATTAAGTAGGGATTGGTCAAAAACTTTAAATGGATATATGGCTACTGATTTTTCACACATGTGGTTGCCCTGGAGGGGCATTCCAAACCAAATTAGGATTGAAGCCAAATTGAAAATGAAGCATATGATAACTGAGTACAATAGAACAAACAAAATATTGTATGTTGTAGTAGAACCAAGAGTTTACAGGGTTTCCAATAGAGGAGTCCAGATAGAAGAAATCTTAGTATTTGATTTTGAAGAGAAATATGTTGACAAAGCAACTAGTGTCCTCATTGAATCTGATTATGATTCTTTTGATGAAGAAGAAAATACTGTGAGTATGTTTAATCGAATCATGGATGAGAAAATTCAAAAATGCATGTAACAAGGCACTTGCATATGGAATGTATTGTGTAAAGGCTGGTGCAAAGTTCACAAAACTACGCATTCTGAGGAAAGTTGTGTAATATGCAGAGACATAATTGAGTGTCAATATATGAAGTACATAACACCAGGTGATAGTCATGAGAAAGGACATATTATCGATAGTCATGAGTCATTGTTGTATAAGAATGTTGGTACCGTACCAAAAAATTCAAATGACAGTGTAAGGTAAACAATTGGTAAACATGTGATGATGCATAAACCTGTAGAAAATACTGCAATACCTATAAGGCAAACCAAAACTTGTTTGAATATTCATGCTCCTACAAGGCCTAAAGTAAACAAGGTATTTCCTATAAGAACTAGAAGTCTAGTAAGAAATAAGAATAATATATGAATTTTGAAATGTGATGGATCTAAATCCAAATAGGGAGCAGCAGCAGGTATAGAGCTTATTAATTTTGAGAGTAAATCCTTTTTGGTAGCATATAGACTTCATTTTCCATGCACAAATAATGTAGCAGAGTATGAGGCTTTGATCTATGGATTATTAATGGCCATAAAGAAAAAGGTGAAAGTCCTTAAGGTATTTTCTAATTATGAATTGGTAGTTAGACAGGTTAGGAAATTGTATGCATGTAATTTCAGAAAAATGGTTAGTTACAGGCATAGGGTATGGGATCTGATTGAATATTTTGATGCTTTCAATATTGAACATGTTCCCATAAAACTAAATCAACATCTAGATGCTTTAGTTGTTGCTTCTTGCTCATTAAAATCCCTAACCTTGTCAGGTTTAAAATGGTTTACTGTAGAATTGGTAAATGTACCCAGTATACCAGACAATATAACTGATTTTCAAGTGTTTAGGGGTGACCAACAAAGTTTAGATTTTGTGACTAACCAGGGTGTTTTTGAGGCCCAGATTATTGATGAGCAAGAAAGACCAGAGATATCCTAGGATGAAGAAGATATAATTGACTTAAAAAGTAACTTCTTACCCAAGGGAGTGATAGAGCTAGAATTTTTATTCTATTTTGATGGGATGGTTAAGCAAAAAGATCTTCCTAAAATAGAGGGGCGTAAATGTGATCCCTTTAATTTAGGAACAAAACAAAATCCTCAAAATGTATTAATTGGAAAAGCTTTCTCTAAGGGATTAAAGAAAGAGATCACAGAAGTATTGAAAGAGTAAAAACATGTCATAGCCTCGAAGTATGAGGATTTGAAAATGTATGACACCTCAGTCATAACACATGTGATCCCTCTGAAACTAGGTGTAAAACCATTTAGGAAAAAGAAAAGGCCAGTTAATACAATATTAGAACTATTAATCTTTGAAGAAGTCAAAAAGTTATTGTCTACCAGGATAATTTTCCCTGTGAGACATTCTACCTAGGTAGCTAATTTAGTACCCGTGAGAAAGAAAAATGGAGATATTCGGTTGTGTGTAGACTTTAGGAATCTGAATAAGGCATATGAGAAAGACAATTATCCTTTATCTCCTTTAGATGAAGTTTTGCAGGCAGTGAATGGTGCTAAAATGATGTCTTTCCTTGATGGATTTTCTAGTTATAACTAAGTGTTGGTAGATAAGGAAGATAGGTTAAAGACCACATTCACATGTAAATGGGGTAATTATGCATATAGAAGTTGAAATGCACCAGACAACTGAGAGGGGGGGAGGTGAATCAGTTGTCCCAAAAACTCAAACACTTCTGCACTTAAAGATTAATCACTTGTCTGTACTTATTATAATTAAACAAAGAATGCATGAAATCAGAAACTTAAACACAGACGCAATATTAAACACAAGAGACACCAAATTTTTATGTGGAAAACCCCAAGGTGGGGAAAAACCACAGAGAGGATTAACTCTCAAAATATATTGCAATCTTTGAAAAATGATGTTTAGGCTTGGTCATTCCATGGGCCTAGAACATACTGGCTCACTGCCATGAAGTACAACTAGGTCTAGTAGGCGCATTGCCTCAACCCTAAACCTAGAACGATTACAATAAGGGTTGTTAAACCCTGAGGGCTGTTAAACCCTATTGGTAGCTCACTACCAGGCTCACTGCCAAAATCACCATCTTCTTCATGTCTGAGATTTATACATTGAAGTACAATAGTTTCTCTACTCTATTCTATCATGCTCACCCTTATCTGCTTGCCCTTTTCCTTATCTTTCCATTTTTACACCAGGACATATTTGTTGATAACTGAGAGGGGGGTGAATTAGTTATCCTACTAATTTCTTCTTTCTCAACTTTCTTAATAATCAATGCAGCATTAATTCAAATTAGCAAACATAACCATGAAATGGAAATACACATGACACAATATTTTTGACATGGAAACCCTGTTAAGGGAAAAACCATGGGGTGACTAACCCAAGATTGTATTCTCTGTTAGAAGAATGGAAATACAAAATGGCACTTGCCAATTAGGGCTCACTGCCTAAGTACACTACTCACAAAAGGCACACTGCCTATAAGAGACACACTGTCTACAATTTATAAAGAGTGTAATACAGTACTTGAATTGATAAGGAGCATCAAAATATGTTGGGGATCAATTCCGGTTAGGCTCAGTACACTGATCTGCTGCACTTCATCTTTCCTCTTTTTTTATGCTGCTCTCCTTTCACATACCGAATCTTCCTTTCTATTTTTACTCAGGTCTATTGCTTTTCTTCACACATTACACACAACCACACCACATCTCATAACTAAAACCATCTTATATATATATATATACATGCAAAAGTGATTTCATCACCTTTCTAGTCGACATCCAGAATAGTTAATAATATCCTCAAACTCTGATCTGTCGGCTGAATCCTTGCACACCAAGTAATGCGGATCAAGCATATACTTGTAGAAGTCATCAATCACATTGGCCAAACATGACTTATGCCTTAAGAACCTTTTCCATCATCAGTAACACATCCAGAATAATGTCTGATGTTCTGCCAGTCAGTTCTTCCTCTGTCCACACTGTCACTTGGGAACCTGACACTCAAGCATTCATATCTCTTTATCCTTTGCACACCGAAGGCTCAAACCCTGGAATCTATCCATCAAGATGTTCCTCTTGACTTCCCCAAATCCGCACTTCCCTGAGATACTTCTACTCAGAGATCCGGACCTATCTGTCGGACCTTACTGACTGCTCTATTCTTGCTTATCATACCTCAACACTTCTTCAATCTGACTTCCGGTGAGGACCTATCATGTCTTGCGGATGTGTAGGATAACCTTTTTTGCCATCAATGACAACATTCATGAGGCTCCAATGTGTCTCTTGCCAACAATCTCCCCCTTTGGCATTCATGGCAACACTTAGTGAAAAATGACTAAGTGTCATACTATACTCCCCCTTAGCTAATGCTCTGTCTTTATGTACATTTTCTGGAGCTCCCCCTTAGCTAGCTACAACATTTTTCACTTCTCCTTACTCCCCCTTTAACATCAATGGCAAAGGGTAGGGTCCACATACCAAAACTTTCAAAATTTCAACTATACTTAGCCGCATAAGTATATACATATGTCATACTTACATATACTGAAGTATGTCTGCAAAAGTTGTTTTTAATTGAATGAATTCTATAGCCCAACTTTGCTTCATTCTGTCCAAAATTGATATATGACTGCTCAATAGGAATGCAAACGTATCTGCCTTTTTTAGATCTGTTGGATCATTGGTCCGGGCTGTGATTTGAGCTTCGTTTATAGCCTCATGCATTGCCTCTAACTTAGGGACAATTATCCCTCTGAGCTCACTCAACCTACTGATTCTGTTTTTCTTCTCTTTTTCAAGCTTCTTAATTTCATTCAAAATTACAACCATTTGACATTCTTGATTTATTATGGATGTAGTAAGTGGATTAAAATTTTGAGAAAGTTTTATCAGTTTATCCTCCTGTTCTTTCATTTTCTTCTCGATCTCCACTGTTGTTTTAGACCAGGATATACAAATTTTGTATACATCACCTCCATCCTTAAGGGCATTTTCTAAACTTTTTATCCCAATACCCATAACTCTTCTATCATTCAAAATTATCCCTTGTAGCTCTGAGAATCTCTTATCCAAAAACTCTTTCCTGACCTTCTCCTCAGCTGATTTCTCTAGAGAATCAAAATGTGTGCTAACATTATTGACTAGAGTTTTGAGATTACCGGAAGAGGAGGCTGTGGGATCCTTCTGAAAAGACATGATCTTTTCCAACACTCCGGATGCTACCTCTATAAGCTCACAGTCTTCCATGTGAGATTTCAATAGTTTCTCTTTGACCTTCGCATTTGCAAATGAATCTAATTTCATTGTTTGCACTAGAGATAGAGAGTCAAAATCTAATGGCCCTTTTAGTAGTTCCGGTTCATCAATCTCCATAGTTGCTTTTGTCAAAAAGTCCTTCACTGATTCTACAGTGTCTCTTGCCAGAGACAGATTCTTCTTTTCTTCTGTAGTCACAGAACTGTCTTTTGGAGCTTTCTCCCCTTCCACAACCTTTGTACTAATATCTTCTTTTCCCTTCACCTCTGCTTCTTTCTCCTTTATTCTTTCTTCTCCTTTGGATCCAGAGTCATTAGGGGAAACCGGAGGAGTGATGTTAGTCTGTTCATGGGCCACCTCTTCCAGAGTAGAGGATTCCAAGTCCTTAGCTGTTTTTGCACTGGTATTCATTACCTCTTCTGTCATTTTCTCAGAAGATTCTTCTGCAACACTTGTGGTCGAGGGGTCAGTACCCAAGTCCTCTATAATAGGAAGATTAAATCTTTTGAAGGATTTTTGGAGGATGTCTTCTGTGTCCTTGGCTACCTTGTCAGTCTCACCAAGTATAAGTTGATTCATCCTTGCTTTGCTCCTGAACTCATCCTTACAATCTTTGAATACCATATTCATTGTCTTGGGATCGATTGAAGGATATAGTTGAATTGCTATCTGTTCTCAGATTTCTAGGTCTTTAGCTTGGGTATTGTTCTTTCTTGTTTCTAGTTCCTTCTCCAAGCTTTTAGGGACCAGAGATATAATTTCAATAAATGCTTTGTTGTAGATATTTAGGTACCTGACTATGGCATCTTGCAATATTTTTTGATCTGCTTCACCATAATCATCATAGAACTCAACCATTGGCTGAAGATTTCCATCCACTGTGACTGATTTGATTATGTCATCAATATGAAGAGTGGGTTTTTCAACATATTCCTCTGTCTTTTCTTCTTCCTTCTGTCTGGTAGAGGGTTCACTGGATGTTTTCTTCTTTTTCTTCCTTTTCCTAATTTCTTCATCAGATTCAGTTTCCTCTTCATCCCTTTGACTAGCATAAGCTCTTGTAGCTTTTGTCTTTGTTCTTTTCTCTCCTTTGCCAGATGATTGTGCTTCTGGTTCTGATGTTCTTGAGCCTTTGGCAGTGGTAGGTGCAGATCTCTTTGATGATCTGGTCTGGGTGGAAGGTTTTGCCGGAACACTTTCCTCATTTTTCTTTTATGCCTTCTTCTTCTCTTCCTCAGCCCTTTCCATCTTTTTCCTGTTGGCATCAAGTGCCTCCTTTGAGATGCCAAAGCCTTTGGTAACATCTTCTACTTCTTTTCTCACTTTCCTCTTGATCTCTGGCTGCCTTAGCTCTGTATGAATTTTTAGACTTAGTTCTTCAAAGGTTCCAAATCTTTCTGCTTTTGGGTCCTTTGGCTGACTAAGCATGTGTTGAACATGTAGCTCTACAATTTGTTTATCAACTTCATACCCCATAGGCATGATCCAGACTATCCTTGGCTCTACTGCCTCCATTTGGCATTGATCAGTGTCTACCATGAAGCACACTGTATCCTTGTATTTCTCAACTACTGATTTGGGGATTCTTTCTTTGACTTGCATTGTATTTTGAAAGTACTTGAAGTAACCCCGCAGAGCTGTATTCCTTGCCTTAGCATCCCCAAGTTCATGCAAGTAATCTCTGATCTGAATTGCTACCGGTTTGTCATTTTGCCATACCCATCCATTTGATCTGGGTAGCTCATTCATGAAGTAGAAAAATAAACATAATATTAGTCCATCATATTTAAAGGAGTTCTTGTCCTTTTTGATCTTCTATATGTTTTCCATTAATTAGCTCAAAAGAAGTTCACAGAGATCATATTCTGCATTCTTTCTCAGCATCTCGTAGGTAGTATATACTGCAGTTCTGGATACTAAATTCTCCCTATTGGAGTGATATATCTTGTATCCTATTATCATAGATGCAAACTTGATATCCAAGTTAGTAATATCTTCAATGGTCATTGCCCTCTTATCAAATTTTGATCCGGTGGCATCAGTTACAATGTTGTTTTTGACAGATTTGAGGACAGGCATTCCTCCGGAGGAGTGTAAACCAGTTACTGCTCTAATTGCCTCCTTGGTAATTTTGCAAGGTCTATTCAGCCATAGAAAGTTGTCATGTACCCTACTCAACACATACCGGACCCATTCATCTTCTTCAAAGTAGGGGAAATGAATGAACTGATCAAAATGTTTCTCTTGGATGCCCTTATATTCTGGTTTAAGCTCAAAAGCATCGTCTATCAATTGTTTGTGATAGATATCTCTTAGTTTGAATTCCCCAAACTCTTCAATATTTGCGTGTATGTAAACCCTAATATCTTCTGTGTGCAAAACACCATGCGGAACACTAGAGAATACTCCTATGGGATCTACCTCCAATGATTTGTATGGATATTTCTTAAATTCAGGGCTGGGCCTATTAGAGATCTTTACTATATTCAGAGTATCCATCATCAAGAATTCTACTAAAAAAAATCAAGAACAGAGAATACTTTTTTACGCTGTTTAGGGAAAATGATGAAGTCTGAATTGATTTGAAAAAAATGTCTTGATCTTTGGGGGAATTTTGTTGTAGAGCTCCTTTTCTCTTTTTCCTCGAATGTGAATGTGCAAATGATGACCAAGAGAGACCTTATATTTCTGTACAAAAACCTAAATTCCTTGTTGCAATAAATGCATACCTTAAATTGTTCCAGTTGCTCTATTTTCCTTGTTTAGAGAGAGAGAAGCTTATCTGGATCATTGCGATACCTGTATGATTGTTATTAGTGATGAGTCATAATGTCCACTTCTTCTTTTGATCATCCCATATGTCCATAAAACAAGATGTTTTATTTTGAATTCATACCGGATCCAGCTTGTGAAAAACCTGTTTTACCGGAAGACTATTTTCCCGGATCAATTCTGGAAGGATTTGATTCTTCAAATCTTCTTTCAGATCTCTCAAATATTTACCATACCCCTTTTAGATGTTTCTCTTATGATCCCTTTTAATCCGCAACTCTCCTTGTGCCAGTTCCAGCACTAATTGATTGGCTGGGGGAATAAGGTTTTCTTTGTCTCCCCCTAAGCCAGAGCTCACTTTTTAATTTCTGGAAGGAATATCAGCACCAGAGTCTGGTGCGGATCCATCCCCTATATTCTCTGTACTTTTCTTCACCCAAATCTTGTTCATCTCCTTTTGAACTTCATCTGCATTCATTTTCTATTTTCCTTTATCTTGATTCTGATTATGATATACCCGACCTCTTTTGTCCTGATTCTTGCTTCTACATAATTTTGCAATATGACCGGATCTATTGCAAATTTGGCAAACAACATTTCTTTACATATTTGATTGATATCTTCTTGATTTGTATTGATTAGCCATATGACCCATTCTATTGCATGCAAAGCATCTACCATTAAATGAGTTGTTTATTTGCATATTTCTGCATTCATGAGATTTGTGTCCATACCTTTTGCAGTTGAAACATTGTCCGGAGAAGAATGTATCAGTCTAATTCATTCTCTTTCTGCACTGATTAGCTTTATGACCAAAGTTATTGCAGTTGTGGTAGTATCCATTGAAGGATGGATATCTTTGAGCATTAGGCTGCCTTATCAGAGGTCTTCTAGACTTGTTCATTAGATTTTCTGATCCAAAATTCTTCTGACCGGATCCGGAGCTTTCTCCTTTCTCATATCCCAAACCACACTTGTCATCTACCCCTTTTTGACTTTCAAGGAGAGCTTCAAGTTGAGAAGAACGTATCTTGAATTTCTCTTTATATTCATTTGCTATTTAAGATCCCTTTTAAGAGAGACAATTTGATTCTCAATTTTTTCTTCATTATCTTTAGCATCTTCAAGATCAGATTCAAGATGTCTGATGATTCTATCCACCTTGTGGCAATCTTCTGATTTCTCCTTGAGGGATTGTCTTAGATCATCTTCAGTTTTTCTTTTCTCGTCAACCTCTTGGGTAAACTTCATAACTCCTGATTCCATTTCATGTCTTACCATAATGATTTCTTTTGATAACTTTTCACATAACTTGGTTTTCTCCTTCAGATCTTCATTTGTATCATTGGCTTCACCTTGACTTGCCAATTGCTGAACTCCTTTCTCTTTTTCATAGAGAGACTTAATTTGTCTTTTAGTTCTCTCATGAAATCATCAACCTGTTTGAGTCTTTCCTTTAACTCATTAACTTTAGAGTTTGATTGCTCAAGATCATCAAGGGTAGTCTTGAGTTGCTCCCTTAACCCATATACATCCATTTGAATTCCCAGATCTTCCTCAAGCTATTAGACTCTGTTAGGAGGAACATGGCTCTGATACCAATTGTTCATAACTGAGAGGGGGGGTGAATTAGTTATCCTACTAATTTCTTCTTTCTCAACTTTCTTAATAATCAATGCAGCATTAATTCAAATAAGCAAACATAATCGTGAAATGGAAATACACATGACACAATATGTTTGACGTGGAAACCCTGTTAAGGGAAAAACCACGGGGTGATTAACCCAAGATTGTATTCTCTGTTAGAAGAATGGAAATACAAAATGGCACTTGCCAATTAGGGCTCACTGCCTGAGCACACTACTCACAAAAGGCACACTGCCTACAAGAGACACACTGTCTACAATTTATAAAGAGTGTAATACAATACTTGAACTGATAAGGAGCATCAACATATGCTAGGGTTCAGTTCTGGTTAGGCTCAGTACGCTGATCTGTTGCACTTCATCTTTCCTCTTCTTTTATGCTACTCTCCTTTCACATACCGAATCTTCCAATCTGTTTTTACTTAGGTCTATTGCTTTTCTTCACACATTACACACAACCACACCACATCTCATAACTAAAACCATCTTATATATATACGCAAAAGTGATTTCATCACCTTTCTAGTCGGCATCTGGAACAGTTAATAATATCCTCAAACTCTGATATGTCAGCTGAATCCTTGCACACCAAGTAATGCGGATCAAGCATATACTTGTAGAAGTTATCAATCACGTCAGCCAAACATGACTTATGCCTTAAGAACCTTTTCCATCACCAGTAACACATCCAAAATAATGTCTGATGTTTTTCCAGTCAGTTCTTCCTCTGTCCACACTATCACTTGGGAACCCGACACTCAAGCATTCATATCTCTTTATCCTTTCCACACCAGAGGCTCAAACCCTAGAATCTATCTGTCAAGATGCTCCTCTTGACTTCCCCAAATCTACACTTCCTTGAGATACTTCTGCTGAGAGATCCAGACCTGTTTGTCGGACCTTACTGACTACTCTGTTCTTGCTTACTGGACCTGAACACTTCTTCAATCTGACTTCCGGTGAGGACCTATCATGTCTTGCGGATGTGTGGGATAACCTTTGTTGCCATCAATGACAACATTCATGAGGCTCCAATGTGTCTCTTGCCAACAATATTTTCCACAACTCAATTACAAGTATTTGTACACTTCATCAACCTTGGAATGATCATAAAGGTTGGCATTACAATCTTCAACCATTGGAACAAACTCCAAGGTCAGTATTACAAACATTTACAAAATAGGTCTTGACCTAATACAAATTATTCTAAGGAATTAGAGTATAAATGTATGCAGTGTTGCAAATATGTGCCTATGATGTGTTGTCATTGATGTCAACATATCTCTTTGTTAGAGACAGTGAAGATAATGTAGTTCAACAAAGTAGATTGCTCAGTATTTCCAGTGAGATGAAGATTAGAGTTTGCAGACTAAAGGGTTTTGTAGAGGATTGTCTAAAGTTGCTCCAGTTAAGATTTGAGAGGTCCGCATGGAGGATTGGTGAAGTTATGGCCATCTGAGTAGAACTAGTTTTTACAGTTGTTCAAAAATAATAGAGCGACATGAATTTGGTCTGGATTGCTCCACATTGGAATATTATGGTCTTCTAATCTAAAGGTATGTTTGGGATGTTGGTGTGTATCCTCAACTCAAGTGGTTCATTGTTTGGAGGTCTGCAAGCAATCTTTCTAGTGTGACAGTCATGATAGTTAGTGTTCTTGAGTTCCCGTATGAAGATGCAAGTGATTCTAGTTATTTGAGGTGGTGTAGTTGTTCTTGTTGATTTCATTATGCTTGTGGAGGTCTCTGGATCGTGTTCCTATTGTGTTGGTGGTCCACATTGAGGATTGAGCTTGTAGTTGAATATTTCTCCTTGGGTGTTGTTGTTCTTTCAAGTCTTGGCCGACCAGATGCTTGGTGCATATTGTGGATGATCTAAGAAGAGTTCTATGGAGTGTGGTGTGTTGTTCAAGGAAGATTTAAGTCCCAGCTTTGTTTAGCTGACAGTGTAATGGTTTGCATGTAGCATTTTAAGTCTTGTGATTGTAATTGTTTGTAATGCCTATCTTGGAGAATGTTTTAGATAGATGATTGTAAGGCCAACTTTGATGTTCATTCCAAAGTTGATGTCATGTATAAATAAGTGTTATGAAGTCATGGAAGTATGTGGATGTGAGCAAAGATACGGAGGTAGTGAGGAAGTGTTTGGGGGTAGAGCAGAGGTGTTGTGAGCTTCAATGGAACTGAACTTTAGCATGGAGAAGATGTTTCTTAGTTCAACCTTTTGGTGTTAAACAAGTGAACATTTTTGTAGGCAGTGAGCCTCCTTTGAGTAGTGAGCTCTGGGTAGTGTGCTCGAAGGCAAGTGCCTTCCCATTTTTCTATTCTTTTAATAGAGAATAAATCTTTTGGGTTAACCCCCACCGTTGTTTTTCCCTTAACTGGGTTTCCACATAAAAATCCTAGTGTTATGTGTGTTGATTATATTTTTGCTCTTGTGTTGTTGTTTCATGCTTTCATAGTTACATCATTAATCTGTTTATAAGTGGTAAAGAAGATTAAATGTAGCAAAAGATAAAGTTTTGTGACAACTGATTTACCCCCACTCTTAGTTGTCTACCCTAATTTCAATAATTGGTATCAAAGACAGTTCCTCTAAAAGAAGCTTGATCGATTGAGGAGATCCAGGATGTCGACATACAAAAAGGATAGTCCAAGATTTGATGGAACAAATTACTCTCTTTGGAAGAATCACATGGAGTGTCATTTGCAATGTATGGGTGATCCTTATTGGTTGATAATTAAGAATAAGTATACTCCTCCATAGAAGGGCCCTACAACTCCAAATCAAATCAAAGATGCTGAAAACAACTTTCAGGCTAAGGAAGCATTGTTGAGTGTTCTGACTGATAAAGAAATGACAAATGTCTTGGAATTGAAAATTGCTCATGAAATCTAGAAGAAGTTGGAAACTCTATATGAAGGTGATGCATATGTCAAATGTGCTAAGCTATAGAGCTTGAAGGGTAGATACAAAAGTTTGAGGATGAGTGAAGATGAAAACATCACTTCCTATATGCAGAAGGTGAATGAACTTGTGTGTAGTATTAGGTGTGCTGGTGGAAAACTGGAAGAATCAGAGATTGTTGGCAAAGTACTTAGATCCTTACCTGCTTCATACAAGCATAGAGTTGCTACTATTGAGGAGATTAGGACTATGATAGATGTTACAAGAGATCAGTTGGTTGGTAAGCTTTCAACATTTGAAATGAGTGAGTTTGGTGATTCTCTTCCTAAATTAGAATCTACATTTAAGGCCAGTATTTTTGGAAAGCAAAGATTTGATCTAGGTGAAATCTCTTCAAGAAGACTAACTAGATATGAGAACAAAAGGAAGGAACTTGAATCCCTTATTGCCAAAAGACTACCAAGAGGATCTGGTAAGCATGAAGGAAAGTTACATTTTAAATGTTTTGCTTGCAATAAGATTGGTCATTTTGCTTCAAGATGTCCAGAGAGGGTTTCAAAGCCAAACCCTAAGAGACCTAGGGTTTAGAAGAAATACTACTATGTCCAAAAAGTTGCTGATGAAAGAGTCACAGATGATGAATCTGATATGGGAAGTACCTCTGGAAATGAATGGGTGTTCGTTGCTATCAAAGAAGAAGATCTAGTGCCTACTAAATCTGCTAGCTGTGTGAATATAGAAAGTGCCTTGGTTGCTCAGGTTGAAGAAAAGGATGAATGGGTGATTGATAGTGGATGTTCTCATCATATGACTGGTGATAAAAGTAAGTTTGTAAGTTTGGAAAGATATGAAGGTGGAATTGTGAAGTTTAGAGACAATTCAGCTGATAGAATCTGTGGCATAGGATCCATCTCTTTTGATGGTAAGAATAACATTAATGATGTTTTGTATGTAGAGGGATTGAAGCATAATCTTCTTAGTGTTGGACAGTTGGTTGACAAAGGGTATGATCTCTGATTCAAGGATGGAAAATACAAAATTTTGGGAAGCTCCAAAACTAAGATTGCATCTGGTACATAGACAAGAGGTAATATCTTTCATTTAAGTGGTATTGGTAAAAGTTGTTTGATTGCTCAGATTGATCAGAGTTGGTGATGGCATAGGAGAATGTGTCATGTAAACTTTGACAACATTGTCAAGATAAGTAATACTTAGGTTGTGAGAGATCTTCCAAAGCTTGTGAAACCTGCTAATAGCATGTGTAAGGAATGTCCATTGGGAAAATAGAACAGAGCTAAATTCAAAAGTAAAGAGCAATTTTCAAATGGATTATTGGAACTTGTGCACACTGATTTGTGTGGTCCTGCCAGAGTTAGGAGTTTGCAAGGAGACATATACTTTATGTTGATGATTGATGATTACTCCCAGATGATGTGGGTCACTTTCTTGAGAGAGAAATCAGGGGCTCTTGATAGATTCAAGGTGTTCAAGGCTAGGGTGGAAAATGAGATTGGTGTGAAGATAAAGTGTTTGAGATATGACAGAGGTGGAGAGTTTACCTCTGGTGAGTTTAATGTTTTTTTGTGAAGAGCACGAAATAAGAAGACATTTATCTTCTCCTAGGACTCCTCAGCAGAATGGAGTTGTGCAAAGGAAGAACTAGACTATTCAAGAGGCTGTTAGAACCAGGATGATGGAGGCAAATGTTCCACATGTCTATTGGAGAGAGGCTGTGAGTACTGCTGTCTACACTCTTAACTAGGTCTAGATTAAAGGTAATACTAGTAAAACACATTATGAACTATGGTTTGGTCATGCTCCTACTGTGAAATACTTCAAAATTTTTAGTAGTAAGTGCTATATCAAGAGATATGAAGATCTAGGCAAGTTTGATGCAAGATGTGATGAAGGAATATTTCTGGGATATTCCAACCAAAGCAAGACATACCGGTGCTTTAACAAGAGGTTGAAAAGTATTGTTGAAAGTGCTAATGTCAAGGTTGATGAAAGAAAAGAGAGGCCTTCCAAGTCTTGTGGTTATGAATCAGATGATCAAAATGAAATTCCAAATGAAGGAAAGAAAGTTCAAACTCAAACTCAGATTCAGATTGCTCCAGAGAATCTAGTGACTCAAGAAGCTAGTGTAAATGTTGAGGAACAAGTTCAAGAATCAGAAGTTCAAGAAAATCCCAAAACTCCTAGGTATGTAAGGTTGAATCATTATGAAGATCAAATCATAGAAGATAAAAATAAAGATGTTCAAACTAGAAGATGAATTGCTGAAGAACGAGTGGAGTATTGTTTGATTTCAAAGATTGAACCAAAATCAGTGAATGAAGCTTGTAATGATGAAAGTTGGATAAAAGTAATGGAAGAAGAATTAATGCAAATTGAAAAGAATCATACTTGGGATCTTGTTCCTAGACCTAAAAACAAAAATGTAATTGGAACTAAATGGGTCTTCCGGAATAAATTGAATGAAGATGGTAAATTTGTGAGAAACAAAGCAAGATTGGTGTGCAAAGGATATTAACAGGTAGAGGGAATTGATTTTGAAGAAACTTTTGCTTCAGTGGCAAGAATCAAAGCAGTTAGATTATTTCTTGCCTTTGCTACTTACAAAGATTTCAAATTTTACCAAATGGATGTCAAGTCAGCATTCCTGAATAGAGAGTTGGAAGAAGAAGTCTACATTGAACAATGAGAAGGATTCTAGTTGTTTGATCAAGGAGATATGGTTTGTAGATTGAGGAAAGCATTGTATGGACTTAAACAAGCCCCAAGAGCCTGGTATGAAAGATTAGATAAGTATCTACTAAAGTTAGGTTTTAGCAAAGGCACAACTGACAGTAACCTTTATTTCAAAATTGATCATGAACACATCTTGATTGTTGAGGTATTTATTGATGATATCATCCTTGGTGGAATGAGAGCATGTGTAAAAAATTTGTTGATTAGATGCAAAGTGAATTTGAGAAGTCCATGCTTGGTGAAATAAATTTCTTCTTGGGTTTGCAAATCATTCAGTCAGATAAGGGCATCTTCATATCTAAGTCTAAGTATGTGAAAGAGTTTTTGAAAAGGTTTGGAATTGAGGATTCAAAACCAGTGAGTACTCCTTTGATAACTAGATGCAAGTTGACTAAAGATGATGATTCCGCTAAGGTAGATCAGAAAAGGTATAGATCAATGATTGGAGGATTGCTTTATCTGACTTATACCAGACCTGATATTATGAATTTAGTTGGCTTTGTTGCTAGATTTCAATATGATCCTAGAGAATCTCATGTTGTAGCAGTCAAAAGAATTTTCAAATATTTGAAGGGGACATTTGATTATGGCTTATGGTATCCTAAGGATGATGATTTCACTCTTCATGCATATACAGATGCTGATTAGGCAGTGTTGTGTGGTTACACAACACGCCCCATTTTTTGACTTGACAAAATAGGGACCCAACTTTTTGTTTGGCTTGGCTCGTGTTTTCTGCTTGCTAGCGGTCTGGTAAAAGTAAGTCAATACAGATGATCCTGCATAAAGGGGACTGGGTAAGTCATCATGATGAGGTCAATTTTTCAAAGTTAATATTTCATGACAATAACCTCATGGTTGGATAGATTACAAAATTTCACGCAAGTTTGCCTTTTCGATCACCCTGACATTCCTTAGAAAACGAGAGTTATGGTAAGTCAAAGTCCTGGTCAAACCTGATATTCTAGGGGGAGGATCATATTTCTTAACATTAGTCATCTTATGAAAGATCACCCTCATCCAATTTTATTACCTGATAAATCATTTATCCAGAGATCCAGACATCAACTTTAGGTGATAGAGGTATTTACCTGTCGAACAACGTCATATATTTTGTGGGGGTCATATTTTGAATATCACCCTAGAGCCAATATCCTGATGACATCATATAGTCTCAATGAAATAAGAGGATTGCCATAATGATGATGTCATCATCCTTTTTACCTCATGGAGGTATATTTTCAAAAATGATCCTTCCTGCATAATGTGACGATGACGTCATAGTGCTACAATGATAAACCAAGTTATTATCCTGATGATGTCATCCTGATATTCTGAAAGGAGGTCATTTTAGTCTGGGGGATCATCATCTTATAACATCACTCGACATTTTGAACATCACCCGATGTTTCGACATGGGTTTTTCCGCTCAAAAGCGGATGATCATATTACACATAGAGGGTCACATTATGAATATCACCCGATATTCAGAATATCACCTGATTTTCAGAGATCACCCTGCTCCTTTTGTCACCGTGACATTAAATGCACGTAAATGCAGTAGGTGGTTCCTGCCGATTACGAATGCGATATATATACCTAGCGAGATCTGGAAGTTCTATATAGAAAATTAGTGGTTTTAATTAATTTGTCTGGATTTGCCCTAATTTTCCCTAATTTTCCTTAAAGAGGAGGTTAAAAGTGAATTTACAGAGTCATTTTACACTTACTTTGTGATAAAAATGAGTTTTTACAGAGCACCGAGCTTTCAAACCCTCATACAACTACCTGCGGATGCATATGACTTGCAGTAGAACAAAACACGTGAACATCACTGGTATTTGAGTCCCTTTCACATAATCATCGGCATAATTAGGAGAATAAGCGTAATCAAGTAAGTAATTGAAACCCTCCTCCTGTCATTTCTGCATGTCCAGGTAGTATGATTTCTACTAGTTTGAAGCTGTGAATTATGCATGTTATAATGAAGTGATGATAAATGAGTATAATGTGCATCACGCCATGAGAATATATTGTTATATGCATGCATGAGAAATATGGTATGGTAAGACTGGTACTGTTTATTGCAAGAGACCATGGCGGACAAGAGATTGAGCAGGTTTGAGGCCGAATTTCTTAAACCCATGTTCGTTCAACCTGAAGGTGTACAATTTAAATATGGTGCCATCATAGATACACACAAAGGAAACACTAATTTCACAGCATGGTCAGCTAAGATGAGTGATGAAAAGAATAATACCACCTTGTTGGACGCAATTTTTGTGTCAGGGATGTGGAGTGCTGCAGGATTCCCTTACTTTAAGGGAAGCTCCGGAATTAATTATTGAATGTGCAAGGAACTACAACCCACAGACCAGAAAAGTAGAGAAACATTATAGGGTTTATGATGATCTATCTATCAAGGAGATTACAGCTACTTTCAATTTTCCATTAGGAAAGAAGGTTGCCAACATGGACTTGAAGAGGTTGGAAACTAAATATGAAAGTAACAAGAAGGCTGCCAGGAAGAGAATGTATCAATGGAGGGCAAAAAATAGTCCTTATACTACAGCTGCCAAATTGCCCGTGCATCTGTATAAGTTTGATTTTGATGATGAATACCAATATATAATAACTCTACTCAGCAGAGTGATAGGCCAGACTGATGCTGGAAGTTTTAAGGATTGGATGTATGGGGTCATCCTAATGTGTGTTTATACAGACAACAAGCCACTGTGGGAAAAAATCATAAGTGATGCCTTACATGATCAGTTCATGAACCTAGGGGGCCTGGAGTGTTTGTTTTACATGACTTCATATGTGGTATATTCATGTGCCTACAAGGGTACATTTGATGCACTTACAACAATACGAAAGATTGGTGAGATGACTAACGATGCCCACATATGGGATCATTATCCTTAGCTGCAAAGAGTAAATTACCCCCTGATTATAAACTAGTGAATGATGCATTTTCTATGCATCTGGTCAGGACAATGGAGGAAGACAGGACTAAAAGACTGAGCATGGAAGCTCAAGAGGTTATTTACAGGCATGGTGCCTGGTTTATAGAATATGCTACTTTCTCCTATATCAGGATAGAGGGTTTTGAAGGTCAACCCCTCATGCTCCCCAGGTATCCCATTGATGCAGTAGTGTTAACGGAGTTTATGAGGAAAGTATCCACAATACTGGATGCATATAAAGTAAATAATAAGCTTCCACCAGTATTGTTTCCAGTAACAATGGGCTGGAATATATGCTAGGATTCTGAAAACATAAGGAAAGCCCTAACTGGATTGAGTATGATGAAATTACAGCCATTCCCACTAGCAAGATCATATGATCCATATGGCAGGATGCAGAAGATCATGGGGAAGCCCATCCATTAGAGGCATCTTGAAGATTTATGGGCAGATTGTGAGGATGAAGCCGAAGCTAGAAGAAGAAAATACCAAAGGATAACCCTCAACCAGATCAGGACCTTTGATTGCATCCCAGTGCCTGCACAATTAAAGAAAGATGATGGCATGATCATGGTGGATGAGTATGAAGAGAAAAAGATATATAATGACACTATCTCAGTGCCTAATCTTACTCAACTTGAGGATATTTCATTGGATCAGTTTACAGGTAGGACCTTACAGTTAACCCAAGCTTGGGTGAATGAATAGATCAATGCAATGATAAAAAGGGGAGTTGCCATAGTAGTAGATAATAAGAAAAAGAGACAAGATATTCCTGATGAGGAATATGATGATTTCCTAATAGAGAAGAGGAAATTTAAGGGAGAAAGGTTGCCACCTCAGCAACAACAGAGAAAAAGACCCCCTAGAAGTAAGAAGACTGATAATTAACCTAAAGGGGTGATAATTGAAAGAGTCATTATAACAGCTGAAGATGCATCAACATCGGGACAGGCATCAGCCTCATCAGCACCACCTCCTATAGATAAACAAAAGGCTAAAAAGATCCAGAGGCCAGCTGTTGAAACTATTGAAACATATGAAGAGGGTCAGGCATCACAAAAACAAATGGAAGAGGATGTTCCTCTTGATGAAGACCCTGTAGAAGAAGACCCTATGCCCCTTATCAGAAAAAGAAAAGCACCTTAGATGATGGTATCCACACCTAAGAAACCAAGAACATCCATGAGACGTGAAATAAAACATGATCCTATAATGTTGAGGGGAGTAGGTAGTGAAGTGTTCAGAAAGGAATTATAGCATGAGGTACCACTTCCTACCATTGTTCAGTTTAAGACTGAACAGGCTGAAGAACAAATGAAGGAAACCACTGGTGCAAGTCAAGGAGGACATTTCTCATTAGATGAGACTATAGACCTATCAGATGATGAAGTGGTAGACAATGTTGCCTCACAACGAATGGAGACTCTTGTTGCTAACACCCACATAACACCACAATGAACACCATCAGTACAGGCGACCGTGTTAGAAGAACTGAAGCAAGTAGAGTAGGAGAAAGAAAAGAGCCTAGAAAAGGTAGCTCAAGAAATTGGGCTTGATAAACTTGTGGATCAGGTAACTAGCCCCAAAGTGATAGATTTAACACACAGGGAGGATGCAGCACATCCTAAAAATCTATTGGGAACAAATGAGAAAATAGAAAATATTGAGAAAGTGAAGACGACGGAAGTAGAAGGCCACGCTTTAGATATGGGTGAGCAGCAACAAGATACATTTGCTGAACCCAAAATAGTAGAAGTACAAGAAAAGGGAGGAAAAGAAAAGGATACATCAATTGATCCTACCCTAAAAGTTCAAGAAGCAATTACTACAGGTGCGGAATAGATTGCAGCTTTAGATCAGGTTAATGTACCTAAGATAGACACAATAACATCCACTAATACGAATATGCCTCAGGATGAGGAAATCACCAAAGTGGATGAGGTAAAGGAGGTAGTGCATGATCATTAGTTGGAAGCATCGCAAGATCCTCCACCTCAAAAAGAAGCTCCTACAGAAAAAGAGGTTCTTCAAAGAGAACAAATACCCTAGGATCACCCTCATGAAGAGAATCATGAAGAAGAAATAAGGAAGTCACCATCTCCATCAAAAATAGATGTAGTTACTGGAGATCAGGATGATCATCATGATGATGGTGGACGCCTAGGATCCAAAAACCAAGTTCCTCCATGGCTTGAGAAAGAGATAAGCACAGAGTCCAGGTTAGAGATACAAGAGTTCAGAGACTCTAATAAAGCCAAAGAGGAAGTCCAGGTTGACTTTAGCCAGAAAAAGAGATCCTGTTATGGGCAGAAGGACCGCCCAGGTAGCCGTTCCAACAGCTGACAAAGAGAAAGGCAAGATCACTCTGGATGAATTCTAGATTAGTACAGTAGATTTGGGATTTGCCAATGAGGATCAAGAAGGCCAAGAGGGAAAAGATATAATTGATTCATTGACTCAGAGGATGAAGAGGGAAAAAGAGAAAAATAAACAGCATAAAGAGCACATTGCTCAGCTGCATGCTTATATAAAAGGGTTAACTAACCCTGATGATATTTCAAGTGATCATGCAGTCCCATTGACTACTATTTCCCAGGATGAGGTGAATAAATTGGATCTCATGAAGCATGAGTCATCAATAATGAGGAAATAGATGTTATCTGCATTTGATGGAGTGGAGGAAATAGTGAAAGCCTCTTTGAAGAGGTGGAATTCTTTAAGCATCTCAAGGAAGAAGGTCGACAAATTACAGATGGAGATAAGAAGAAGGTCCTTTCAGTTAGAGAAAGCATTGAGTGCTTTAGATGAAATAAAGAGGATTAATCCTCAGGTTCTCATAAGTAACCAAATATTAAATAATAATACTACCATTTTGATTGGTATATGGTACAAGGACATCCAATTTGAGTGTGATGTGCTCCAAAGATGCAACAACAAATTAAGAGACATCAGTATGAAGTTGCATGACATGATGTCATATGAGGCAGAAGTCTTGGAGACCTTGGAAGGTGAAGTAGAGGGAAAGATTGAAAATCAATATGAAGAGTTTGCTATTAAAGCTCTGCATAACAATTTCCATCTAGTAGCTGATGACCCTCTAAATCACCTGACGGAAGAAGTCATGGACAAAATCATGAGGATCAAGGTCAGAGTGGAAAACTAAAATGAAACATCTAGCAACAGGAGGAGTAAATTAGAGACTATCTAAGGCAAATACCAGATACATAAGCAAGCCATCACCAAAGCAAGAATTCAAGATGGCGGGGAAGTAGAAAAGATAGTACAATCTTATGAAAATATCCAGACATCTATGCAGGTCCATATACAAGGCGAAAGTCATCAAGATGACGAAGATTTGGGAAGCGATGATCCTAATGCTTCTGATGATGAAGATGAGGAACTTGAAGGATAAAGAGTAGATGAAGATGCAATACCAAGAAAAGACATAAGCATCTGATACTTAGGAAAATAAGCAATTCAAATGGTTGCCAGCTGGCAACCTATGCCACGTCAAATGCTGACAAAGTCAAAGATAAATATCCACCATAGATCTTAATAGATAAATCTTGATCGTAGATCATTTTGTAACTACTCCCTCACCTTGTTCTATAAAAGGTGCAGGGATGCTTTATTTTGAACATTCGAAACTTAATTCAAATCTGTTTGCTGAAATATTTAGGGCTTATTTCAAAGTTGTTGTATACATATATGTTCTTGCATACTTAATGAATGAGAAGACCGTTTTGATTACAATACATCATAAATCTTGAGTAATCAGTATATGAATTCTTGATACATGTTGTGATTTGTTGCGTCCCTTGGAGTGCATATCGACTTACATGTGTTGTTTTCATACCTTTCCTTTGAAGTTAGCATCAAAGGTATCTAGCTGTGGAATGTCCTGGTTGAAATATGGTTTGATTTCCTCTCTTTATAACTATATCTGATGTGTATGTGGCTTAATAACTGAAGGTTCATCATTATTTGAAGTATTCTTTTCAATTTCTTTCAATTTCAGAATAATTCACCATCACAATTGCAATAAATGATAATCAGAAGCAAATAATAATAAATATGCAGATATCTCGAAGATAATGGAAAATCAGTTGCATATTTGAGTTAAAGCATGTCAAATTGACAAATATCATGCAAAGATTTAAGTGCAAATAGATCATCTGGAGAAATATACTGTGAAATAACATTTCTTTGTAGCATCTTACCAAATCCTATTGATGAAAGTAAGGCCCCAAAATGGAAAACAGTAATGCACATCAACCACTGAGTAATGTCAGTAGGTTATGAACTAATCCACGGAGACTTGGGATCATGAATTCTCTGAATTCATCGTATCTTTCAAGATGAGTAAAGGTTGTTGTTCAATTTTTATTCTATGTTTGCTTATGATTAACATCATGATCAACATAAATTGGTTCTAGAAGGAGGGTAGAAGTCAGAAAATAATCATCAATAGTTCAAGTGATGATAAAGATTGTAAGGTAATGCTCAGACACCGCTAAATTTCCAATTAGATGCAAATATTTGTTGTTCTAAGCTTGTACATGCTAATCCTGTGTAAAGTTTTTGAAATCAATCATAAATATTGCATGCTTTACAACCAATCATCATGAATTTGTAGAAATAGGCCTTGTCTCATGTAAATTTGCCCAAATCTTTGAGGTAGTTAGCTTGAAAACTTGATATCCCACCGTTTGTGACACAGAACTTCAAATATCACCTCATATTTGCAGCATCTCTAGAAATATTCCCCAAATATCTAGTCAATACAATTTTTTGACCATAAATACAGTCCTTGCTAGTGAATTCCAACTAATTTTTACAATAATCTAGCCAATTTCCCTCAAAATCAAGAAATCCTGGCTCACAGGATAAATACCAGGTCTAGATCCAGTGGAATCTTTGACGAATTACCTGTTAGAGGATTCAGACCTAGAACTGTAGATATCCATCACACTCCAGGGTCTAGTGCATCAGGAGCTTCACCTGAACATCCTCCTGTAACTCCTATTGGCTTGCAAATACCTACAGGATCACCAGTCCAACCTCAGGTTCAACCTCAGCCCATTATACATCAAGTTCAACCTCCTTTGGTTGCAATGTCATTCTTTGCAGTAGAGTCACCTTTGACCTTTAATGCATATCATCCTTTACCAAAGAATCCAGATAAACTTTGTCCAAAATATCATTGTTATCAAGATGCGGATGATCATGTTAGAACTTTCAAGGAAGCCTGTTGTAGGGCCAGAATTGAACATCAGGACATTGTATGCAGATTATTTCCTTTTTCCTTAGGAGAAGAAGCTTATAATTGGTATATTAGTCTTGGTCAGGGTTCTGTTGGTTCATGGGCTGTCCTTGAGAAAGATTTCACAGATAGATTCAAAGTTCCTATTGATCCTTCAATGAACTATCATTTGTTCACTACAATCAAAAGGTTTGAGGGAGAACCTATTGCCAACTTCAACACTAGGTTCCAAAAAATGCTATCTAAGTTAGTTGCCCCTTATATTGTGACTGATGAAGTAGCAAGGAGTATCTATTATTCAGCTCTAGATCCATTGACTTCCATGTTCATCAGAAGGGCACATCCTGAAATCACAACTTTGACAGGAGCTTTCCAGGAAGCTATCAAAGTCAATCAGTAGCTGGTACCTACCCCAACACCAAACATAGCCTTTCCTACACTGCCTAGATATCCTACATATCTTGCACAATATCCTAATGGAGCTATGATACCTCCAGCAGTCATGCTAGCACCATTACAGATATCTCCACTAAGTATCATGCCTCCTCCTAATGGAAATGGTCAAGTGCCATAGTATTCAAGTCAGACACAAGTGCCTCAGGGCACTGATTAGTCCAACAATAACCATGGATCTTCTTTTTTCAAACCTCAAACTGAAAATCTAGTAGCCAAGGTACAAGAAGAGAAAGAGGAAATCAAGGAAATATTAGCTCAGCTAAGGAAACTTACTACTGAGATTACTCACTTGAGAAGCCAAAACTTCTATTCTCAACCTAATTAGAATAGAGGTTATACCAATGAAAGACCAAGTTATCCTGACAGGGGGTATAACAACAATAACTACAACAATAACAGTGGTAATAACAATCCTCCTAGATAGCCTAGAGTATGGAACTCCAAGCCAAATAATGGTTCGTTACCATAACCTTTAGATAATCAGCCTCCTGGTGAAGCTAAACAGACTACCAGAGTTAATCTTGCTGAGACAGTCCTCACTAATTGGTGTAGGATACACAATACTAATGCTCATGCAGAGCTAGACTGTCCCCAATTTCAAATTGCTGCAAGTATTTTCCAAACTGAAGTATCCAATACTGCAGGAAATTCACATCATGTAGAAGGGAATGAGCTTGTCCCTTGTGGATATGATTCAACTTTAGTACTAGAAAGCTATACTGATCAGCCTTATCAGCAGACTGTGTCATCTCATCTGCATTATACTTAGACATGTGAGGAATCAGCCATGGCTTTTGAGTCAAATTATGTTTTCCCCTTTGAGGATGATAATGAGCCATCAAATGAGCATGAGGAGGTACATGCTTACCAACAATAGTACCAGGGTAAGCATAATTACAACTTGAGAAATAATGCCAACAGACCTACCGGTCCATTGACCTCTTTCTTAACACTGATTAATTTCAATACTCCTGATCCCAAAGCAAGCAATAACCCAGGATTTCCCAAGGTCAATGCTCAGTATTTATCATCACCAAACATAGCATCAAAAGCTTTGAGCATGCCTCATGAGTCTGACAAGTTAGTCACCTATCTGGCAGATGAGATGAAAAAGATCAAAATTAGCCTATCCTTGTTAGAACTACTAAAAACTCCAACCATTAAAAAAGCATTCATGAAATCACTAGATGATCCTGCTCCTAAAGAAGATAGCCATACTTTAGGTCAATCTGGAGGTAAGGATCATGCTGTCAGAGATAATAATGTTAAAACTAAGGTTCCAGCTACTGTTCAAGCTGCAGAGACTTCCCACATGACCTTGTATAGAGATAAGAGTGAATCACCTTCATTTCTCCTTACCATACGAATGTTTGGTAAGAATTTGCATAACTGCCTAGTAGACTCAGGAGCATCCACCAATGTCATGCCCTTGTCCATATGTAATGCTTTAGGGCTGCATCCTGCTAAATCTTTGAAGAAGGTAACCCAACTGGACAAAACAGAGGTGAATGTAATAGGGGAATTAACTCACATTCACATGCAACTGGCATCAGACCCTAGGATCCAATACTATATTGACATTTAGGTAGTTAACATACCTAATACATATGGAATGTTACTTAGTAGAGATTGGTCTAAAACCCTCAACAGATATATGTCTACCGACTTCAGTCATATGTGGTTACCTTGGAAGGGTATACCAAACCAGATAAGGGTAGATGCTGAACCAAGAATGAAACACATGATCACTTAGTATAACAAAACGAATGAGATCATGTATGTGAATGTTGAACCTGGAGTTTACTCCATTAGACCTTAGACTGTCAAGATAGAGGAAATCCTGATGTATGATTTTCATGATGATCATGATCCTGGCAATCATCCTCATGACGATAATGATGTAGTCTTAAGATCTAGTCATGATCATGTAGATGAAATAGAAGTAGATCATTTCAAGAGTTTTGAATTATACTTGTCCAAACAGGTAGAAAGCTATCAATTATTGGATATACCTATTCACGATATTTTGATTAATAGTTGGTGCAGATTACACGATGAAGCACATTCTGAGAAAACTTGTGAAGCATGCATTGACATGATGGAGCTTGAGAAAACATGTGGAGAAGCGTCATCATCATCATCAGAGGTAAGTTCCACATATAGTGATGATGGTCATACTAATTCTTGTTCATCTGCCGCAGGAACAGGAGAAGATGTGAGTCAGAATGAGGATTTTATCCAGAAGACAGAAGAAATTCTAGTCTGTAATGAGAATAAGGGTAAAAGAAATAATAAGATCACCCCTGGGAGTGATTGTTTGATGGAGTCAGATTATGAGTTATCTGATGACGACAGAGGCAGTAATTTGACTAGATTTGAGGATTTTTTATCAAGAGAAATTAAAAAGATGATAGAACAAGGGAGACTTCCACAAGATGCATTGACTGAAGGATGGTGTAGATTGCATGAGGCACCTCACTCATAAACTACTTGTTCACTATGTTTACATATTTTAAAGAGGCATCTAGTGCCTAGTTCAGAAGGTCATCTTTCTGGTGATGAAAAGAAAGAAGAAAAATTAGCTTCCTAGAAGAAAGGAAAGGTGAAGTCTGAGAAGGCTGAAATTCCTAAGTTAAAATGGTTATCATGTGGAGCAGCTGCCAAAGCTGCAAAGAAGAAAGAAGGCTCAGCTAAGTCCCCTGCTGAAGATAAACCATGGATCCTTAGATTTGATGGATCCAAGTCGAAGCAAGGTGCTGGAGTAGGGATTGATCTCATTGATCCATCAGGAAAGTCCTACCTAGCAGCCTACAGACTGTAATTTCCCTATACTAACAATGTAATAGAGTGTGAAGCTCTGATACATGGGATATTGTTTGCCCTTAAGAAGAAAGTAAAAATTCTGCATGTCTATGGAGACTTAGAATTAGTGGTAAGACAGGTGAGAGGAATTTACTCCTGTAATTATAGGAAATTGTCTAATTACAGACATAGAGTGTGGGATCTGATTGAAGACTTTGATGCATTTAATATCACCCACATACCTAGAGAACAGAACCATAGGGCAGATGCTTTAGCCCAGGCTGCTAGTACCTTAGAGACAATATCTATTTCTAGTTTAAAGAAGTTTTTAGTAGAACTGGTATCAGTGCCTTCAGTACCTGATAATGTTACTAATCTCCAAGTATTTGACGATGATTAGCATATCTTGGATTTCATCTCCAAGAGGGATATATTTGATGCTCAGATCATAGATGAGAACAATGTGGAAGATCATGTTTGGGAAGAAAAGGAAATATTAGAGTTGCCTAGCAACAGGATTCCCAAAGGAATGATTGAGTTAGAAAGAGCCTTTGATTTGGATAACATGCTGAAACAGAAGGATCTTCCAAAAGCTGATGGAGGACAATATTCACAAGTGAATATTGGACAAAATGATGACAAAAGAAATGTCCTAATAGGGAAGGTGTGCATGGAAGAAGAGTTAGAAGGAATAACTTAGGCACTCAAAGATTACATCCATGTCATTGCATGGACTTATGATGAACTAAAAACATATGACACATCAGTCATAACTCATACCATACCCCTCAAGCTAGATGCTAAGCCTTTCAGACAGAAGCAAAAGCTTGTTAATGCCTTGCTGGAGCCTATAATTTTTGAGGAGGTTAAAAAATTGTTAAATGCCAGGATCATATTTCCTGTGAGACACTCCACCTAGGTACCTAATCTAGTCCATGTGAGAGAGAAGAATGGAGACATCAGGCTATGTGTGGACTTCAGGAACCTGAATAGAGCATCAGAGAAGGACAATTATCCTTTAGCCTCCTTAGATGAAGTGCTGCAAATTGTAAATGGAGCAAAAATGATGTCATTCCTGGATGGTTTTTCTGGTTATAATCAGGTAATGGTTGACAAAATTGATAGATTGAAAATTGCCTTCACCACAAAGTGGGGGATATTTGCTTATAGACACATGCCATTTGGGCTGATAAATGCTGGAGCAACATTCCAGCATGCAATGGACATAGCCTTCAGAGGCTTAATAGGAAAATGCATAGTCATATACATGGATGACTTAACAGTATTCTCTAAAGATAGAGGAAACCATGTACCAGATCTCAGAAATGTATTGGAAAAATGTGAACAGTATGGGATATCCCTGAACCCCAAGAAATGTATATTTGGGGTAACAACTAGAAAATTACTAGGCCACCTAATGACTGAAAATGGAATTATCATTGATCCTGACAGGGTGGATTCCATCATGAAAATACAGCTTCCTGGAAGCAAGAAAGAACTCAAATCTTACTTTGGTACGATAAATTTTGTCAGGAAGTTCATCACTGGCTTTGCTGAAATAGTTAAACCTTTAAATGCTATGCTAAAGAAGGATACAAAGATTGAGTGGACATTAGAAGCTAGAGCAGCTTTTGAAGACATAAAGAAAGCTATATCTGAAGCTCCGGTGCTGATTAGTCCAAACTACACCAAGGACTTCTATATTTACTCATTTGCTTCAGAGCATACCTCTGCAGCAGTGCTGACACAAAGGAATGAAGAAAAAGAAGAAAAGCCTATAGCATTCATGAGCTGTCCATTCAGAGATGCAGAACTTAGGTATATGGATGTAGAAAGACAAGCTCTTGCTTTGGTCAGAGCAGCGAAGAAATTCAAGTACTATATCCTAAGAAGTAAAGTGATTGTTGTGGTACTTGATGTAGCAGTGAAGATGTTATTGATGCAGAGTGAGCCAGGTGAGAAGAGGGCTAAGTGGATCACTGTCCTACAAGAATATGATATGGATATCACACCCATGAAGCTAGTAAGAGGACATGCATTAAGTTAGATGATATCAGAGATTGATCCAAATATCACAAGTCAATAGTATGTTATTAATGAGAAGGACAGTGGAGAGGGGTACTCAGACATCAGGCATATCCTGATTACTGGAAGATGTCCTCCCAGACTGTAGGCTTCACAAAGAAGAGCCCTGAAAATAAAGTCCCAGAAGTACATGATGAAAGTAGGAGTACTTTTCAAGAAACATTATGAAGGAATATACCTAAAATTCCTAGAGAGGCCTGAAGCAAATAAAGTATTATCAGAGCTACATGACAAGTTTGGAACAACACATGGGTAATCCTTAGCCACCACACATGCAATCCTCGGAGCAGGATACTACTAGCCCATAATTTTCAAGGATACTGCTGAACATATTAAATGCTACCATACATGTCAGGTTGCTGCCAATAAAGAGAGGTATGCTGCTCAACCCCTTCAGCCAGTGATGGAAGCGCACCCATTTACACAATGGGGCATGGATTTCATAAGACCAATTAATCCTCCATCATCATCAGGCCACAAGTACGTTTTAATGATTACTAACTACTGTACTAGGTGGACTGAAGCTACTAGCAGCAAGACCTGCAACGCAGAAGATGTCATCAGATTTCTAAAAAGTAATATAGTCACCAGGTATGGGGTTCCCTATGCTCTGGTAAGTGATAATGACTCTGCTTTTGCTTCAACCAAATTATCAAGTTGGGCCTTTGATTACAGGATCATACTGAAGTTCTCATCCAATTATTATCCCCAAGGGAATGGATTGGCAGAATCCACAAATAAAAATTTGTTGAATATCATAAAGAAGTTAGTAGACAAGAACCCTAGGGAATGGAATACACTTCTAAAATATGCCTTATGGGTAGATAGAACCAAAAACAAGGCTGCATTAGGAAACTCACCTTATCATTTAGTGTATGGGGGGGATCCCATCCTCCCTGTTAACCTAAAGATACCTACCCTGTAGTTTGCCCAAGAGTACCTAAGCATAGACAATAACCAAGAAGTCAGGTTGCTTCAGCTGATGCACCTAGAAGAGAAAAGAAGTCAGGCAATTGATTAATTTACTAAACATCAAGCTATTGTCAAATGCTGGTTTGACAAAAGAGCCAAAGTTAAAGCCTTTAAGATATCTGATTTAGTCCTGATGTGGGATAAAGCCCATGAGAGGAAAGGAGACCATGGTAAGTTTGATAAATTATGGATAGGTCCATTCCAAATTTCTGAGATATTAGGAGATAGCACTTTCAAGCTTAAGAACTTGACAGGTGAGGATGTTCCATTACCAGTTAATGGACAATTCCTCAAATATTATTTCCAATCCTAAGTAGCCTCATGTCAGTCATGTGTGTCATAGTGTATATTTGTATAGTGTTGTTTTGTTTTTATTTTTACTTTGTTTGCTTGTTGAGTTTTGTTTTGGTTAGTCAAGATGAGGCAGCTCATCACCCCATAAAATAACTAAATTGTTAGGATTCAAGTGATGAGAACACATTTATATATAGGTTATGACTCATTTTAAGAAAGTACTTATGATCAGGTCTGTGATATCTTTTCATCAGGGTGCCTTTTCCTAACCAAAGTGATTTTTTCACAATGACTCACCTAATAGCCTTGGGTTTGTTGAAAATACAAGTATAGGTGTTGAGTGAAAAATCTAAAGGGACTCCCTTGCTACCAATGCAATCTCCAACCTAAAACAGCGGGTGACCATACCTTGCATGCTGAGCTTACATGATGACATTAGATATATGAATTATAAATGTTGAAAATCCAAAAATATAATAATATTATGCCATCTAAGTAACTCTACCGGGGCTATAGATGCCTGCTGGCAGTGGGGCTCTACTTAGGGGGATTGTATAGATAACCTTGCTGGGGCTATAGATGCCTGCTGGCAGCAAGGCTCTATCCAGGTTGGCTATGAGGGATGATACCAAACTATGTAGCTTAACATCAGTTACTCATGTTTTCAACTTGCTTTCAAGATGAGGATAATTAATCATTTGCACACTACTGATCCTTTGTTAGCATTGTTACCATGAGGGCATTTTATCATTCAGAAAGATTATGATTCTTATGCTTGAAGAGGGTTAGAATACTATGTTAGAATGTGTTCACATCACTTGAATCATTAGAATTTTGGTGTTTTCTTTGGTGGCAAGTTGTTGTGTGGTTACACAACACGCCCCATTTTTTGACTTGACAAAACAGTGACCCAACTTTTTGTTTGGCTTGGCTTGTGTTTTCTTCTTACTGGTGGTCTGGTAAAAGTAAGTCAATACAGATGATCCTACATATAGGGGACTGGGTAAGTAATCATGATGAGATTAGTTTTTCAAAGTTAATATTTCATGAAAATAACCTCATGGTTGGATAGATTACAAAATTTCATGCAGGTTTGCCTTTTGGATCACCTTGACATTCCTTAGAAAATGAGAGTTATGGTAAGTCAAAGTCCTGGTCAAACCTAATATTCTGGGGGGAGGATCATATTTTTTAACATTAGTCATCTTATTAAAGATCACCCCGATCCAATTTTATTACCTGATAAATCATTTATCCGAAGATCCGAACGTCAACTTTAGGTGATAGAGGTATTTACCCATCGAACAACGTCATATATTTTGCGAGGGTCATATTTTGAATATCACCCGATATTGTGAATATCACCTTATCTTTTGAATATCATCTTGTTGCAAAATATCACCCTAGAGCCAATATCCTGATGACCTCATATAGTCTCAATGAAATTAGAGGATTGCCGTAATGATGACGTCATCATCCATTTTACCTCGCGGAGGTATATTTTCAAAAATGACCCTTCTTGCATAATGTGATGATGACGTCATAGTGCTACAACAATGAACCAAATTATTATCCTGATGACATCATCCTGATATTCCAAAAGGAGGTCATTTTAATCTAGGGGATCATCATCTTATAACATCACCTGACATTTTCAACATCACCCGATGTTTCGACATGGGTTTTTCTGCTCAAAAGTGGATGATCATATTACACCTAGAGGGTCACATTATGAATATCACCTGATATTCAGAATATCACCCAATTTTTAGAGATCACCTCGCTCCTTTTGTCGCCATGACATTAAATGCACGCAAATGCAGTAGGTGGTTCCTGTCAATTATGAATGCGATATATACACCTGGCGAGATCTGGAAGTTCCGTATAGAAAATCAGTGGTTTTAATTAATTTGTCCAAAATTTCCATAATTTGCCCTAATTTTCCTTAAAGAGGAAGTTAAAACAGAATTTACAGTCATTTTACACTTACTTTGCGATAAAAATAAGTTTTTACAGAGCACCGAGCTTTCAAACCCTCATACGACTACCCGCAGACACATACAGCTTGCAGCAGAACAAAACACGTGAAGATCACTGGTATTTGAGTCCCTTTCACATAATCATCAGCATAATCAAGAGAATAAGCGTAATCAAGTAAGTAATTGAAACCCTCCTCCTGTCATTTCTGCATGTCCAGGTAGTATGATTTCTACTGGTTTGAAGCTATGAATTATGCATGTTATAATGAAGTGATGATAAATGAGTATAATGTGCATCACACCATGAGAATATATTGTTATATGCATGCATGAGAAATATGGTATGGTAAGACTGGTATTGTTTATTGCAGGAGACCATGGTGAACAAGAGATTGCACAGGTCTGAGGCCGAATTTCTTAAACCCATGTTCGCTCAACCTGAAGGTGTACAATTTAAATATGGTGCCATCATAGATACACACAAAGGAAACACCAAATTCGTGGCATGGTCAGCTAAGATGAGTGATGAAAAGAACAACAGCACCTTGTTGGATGCATTTTTTGTGTCAGGGATGTGGAGTTCTGTAGGATTCCCTTACTCTATGGAAGCTCCGGAATTAATTGTTGAATGTGCAAGGAACTACAACCCACAGACTAGAAAAGTAGAGAAACATGGTAGGGTTTATGCTGATCTATCTATCAAGGGGATTGAAGCCACTTTCAATTTGCCATTAGGAAAGAAGGATGCCAGCATGGAATTGAAGAGGTTGGAAACTGAATATGAAAGTAACAAGAAGGCTGTCAGGAAGAGAATGTATCAATGGAGGGCAAAAAGTAGTCCTTATACTGTAGCTACCAAATTGCTCATGCATCTATATAAGTTTGATTTCGATGATGAATACCAATATATAATAGATCTACTCAGCAGAGTGACAGGCCAGCCTGATGCTAGAAGTTTTAAGGATTGGATGTATGGGGTCATCTTAATGTGTGTTTATATAGACAACAAGCCACTGTGGGCAAAAATGATAAGTGATGCCTTACATGATCAGCTCATGAACCTAGGGGGCTTGGAGTGTTCATTTTACATGACTTCATATGTGGTATATTCATGTGCCTACAAGGGTACATTTGATGCACTTACAACAATAGGAAAGATTGGTGGGACTACTAATGATGCCCACATATGGGATCATTATCCTCAGCTGCAAAGAGTAAATTACTCCCCTGATTATAAACTAGTGAATGATGCATTTTCTATGCATCTGGTCAGGACAATGGAGGAAGACAGGACTAAAAGACTAAGCACGGAAGCTCAAGACGTTCTTTACAGACATGGTGCCTTGTTTATACAATATGCTACTTTCTCCTATATCAGGATGGAGGGTTTTGAAGGTCAGTCCCTCATGCTCCTCAGGTATCCCACTGATGCAGTAGTGTTAATGGAGTTTATGAGGCAAGTATCCACAATACTGGATGCATATAAAGTAAATAATAAGCTTCCATCAGTATTGTTTCCAGTAAAAATGGGCTGGTATATATGCCAAGATTCTGAAAACATAAGGAAAGCTCTAATTGGCTTGAGTATGATGAAATCACAGCCATTCCCACTAGCAAGATCATATGATCCATATGGAAGGATGCAGAAGATCATGGGGAAGCCCATCCATTAGAGGCATCTTGAAGATTTCTAGGCAGATTGTGAGGATGAAGCTGAAGCTAGAAGAAGAAAATACCAAAGGATAACCCTCAACCAGATCAAGACCTTTGATTGCATCCCAGTGCCTGCGCAATTAAAGAATTATGATGGCAAGATCATGGTGGATGAGTATGAAGAAAAAAAGATATATAATGACACTATCTCAGCACCTGATCTTACTCAACTTGAGGATATTTCTTTGGATCAGTTTACAAGCAGGACCTTACAGTTAACCCAAGCTTGGATGAATGAACAGATCAATGCATTGAAGAAAAGGGGAGTTGCCATAGTAGTAGATAATAAGAAAAAGAGACAAGATGTTCCTAATGAGGAATATGATGATTTCCTGATAGAGAAGATGAAATCTAAGGGAGAAAGGTTGCCACCTCAGCAACAACAAAGCAAAAGACCCCCTAGAGGTAAGAAGACTGATAATGAACCTAAAGGGGTGATAATTGAAAGAGTCATTATAACAGCTGAAGATGCATCAGCATCAGGATAGGCATCAGCCTCATCAGCACCACCTCCTATGGATAAACAAAAGGCTAAAAAGATCCAGAGGCTAGCTATTGAAACAATTGAAACATATGAAGAGGGTTAGGCATCACAAAAACAAATGGAAGAGGATGTTCCTCTTGATGAAGAGCCTACAGAAGAAGACCCTATGCCCCTCATCAGAAAAAGAAAAGCACCTCAGGTGATGGTATCCACACCTAAGAAACCAAGAACATCAATGAGAGGTGAAATAAAACATGATCCTATAATGTTGAGGGGAGCAGGTAGTGAAGTGTTTAGAAAGGAATTATAGCATGAGGTACCACTTCCTACCATTGTTTAGTTTAAGACTAAATAGGATGAAGAACAAATGAAGGAAACCATTGGCGCAAGTCAAGGAGGGCATTTCTCATTAGATGAGACTATAGACCTATCAGATGATGAAGTGGTAGACAATGTTGCCTCACAACGAATGGAGACTCTTGTTGCTAACACCCGCATAACACCACAAGGAACACCATCAGTACAGGTAGCTATGTTAGAAGAACTGAAGCAAGTAGAGTAGGAGAAAGAAAAGAGCCCAGAAAAGGTAGCCCAAGAAATGGGGCTTGATAAACTAGTGGATTAGGTAACTAGCCCCGAAGTGATAGATTTAACACACAGGGAGGATGTAGCACATCCTAAAAATCCAGTGGAAACACCTGAGAAAATAGAAAATATTGAGAAAGTGAAGACAGCGGAAGTAGAAGGCCACACTTTAGATATGGGTGAGCAGCAACAAAATACATCTGCTAAACCAAAAATAGTAGAAGTACAAGAAAAGGGAGGAAAAGAAAAGGATACATCAATTGATCCTGCCCTAAAAGTTCAAGAAGCAATTACTAGAGGTGTGGAACATATTGCAGCTTTAGATTAGGTTAATGTACCTAAGATAGACACAATAACATCCACTGATACAAATATGCCTCAGGATGAGGAAATCACCAAAGTGGATGAGGTACAGAAGGCGGCAGTGCATGATCATTAGGTGGAAGCATTGCAAGATCCTCCACCTCAAAAAGAAGCTCCTACAGAGAAAGAGGTTCCTCAAAAAGAGGAAATACCCCAGGATCACCCTCATCAAGAGAATCATGAGGAAGAAATAAGGAAGTATCATCTCCATCAAAAACAGATGCAGTTACTGGAGATCAAGATGATCATCATGATGATGGTGGACGTTCAGTATCTGGAGACCAAGTTCCTCCATGGCTTCAGAAAGAGATAAGCACAGAGTCTAGGTTAGAGATACAGGAGTTTAATGCTTCAACATTGTTTTCAGAGACTCTAATAAAGCCAAAGAGGAAGGCCAGGTTGACTTCAGCCATATGAAGAGATCCTGTTATGAGTAGAAGGACCACCCAGGTAGCCATTCCTACAACTGACAAAGAGAAAGGCAAGATCACTCTGGATGAATTCTAGATTAGTACAGTAGATTTGGGATTTGCCAATGAGGATCAAGAAGGCCAAGAGGGAAAAGATATAATTGATTCATTGACTCAAAGGGTGAAGAGGGAAAAGGAGAAAAATAAACAGCATAAAGAGCACATTGCTCAGTTGCATGCCTATATAAAAGGGTTAACTAACCCTGATGATATTTCAAGTGATCATGCAGTCCCATTGACTACTATTTCCCAAGATGAGGTGAATAAATTGGATCTCATGAAGCATGAGTCATCAATAATGAGGAAATAGATGTTATCCGCATTTGATGGAGGGGAGGAAATAGTGAAAGCCTCATTGAAGAGGTGGAATTCTTTAAGCATCTCAAGGAAGAAGGTCAACAAATCATAGATGGAGATAGGAAGAAGGTCCTTTCAGTTAGAGAAAGCATTGAGTGCTTTAGATGAAATAAAGAGGATTAATCCTCAGGTTCTCATAAGTAACCAAGTATTAAATAATAATACTGCCATTTTGATTGATATATGGTACAAGGACATCCGATTTGAGTGTGATGTGCTCCAAAGATGCAACAGCAAATTAAGAGACATCAGTATGAAGTTGCATGATATGATGTCATATGAGGCAAAAATCTTGGAGACCTTGGAAGGTGAAGTAGAGGGAAAGATTGAAAATCCAGATGAAGTGTTTGCTATTAAAGTTCTGCATAACAATTTCCAGCTAGTAGCTGATGACCCTCTAAATCACCTGACGGAAGAAGTTATGGACAAAATCATGAGGATAAAGGTCAGAGTGGAAAACTACAATGAAACATCTAGAAATAGGAGGAGTAAATTATAGACTCTCTGAGGCAAATACATGTTACATAAGCACGCCATCACCAAAGAAAGAATTCAAGATGGCGGGGAAGTAGAAAAGATAGTACAATCTTATGAAAATATCCGGACTTCTATGCAGGTCCATATACAAGGAGAAAGTCATCAGGATGACGAAGATTTGGGAAGCGATGATCCTAATTCTCTTGATGATGAAGATGAGGAACTTGAATAATAAAGAGTAGATGAGATGCAATACCAAGAAAAGACATAAGCATCCGATACTTAGGAAAATAAACAATTCATATGGTTTCCAGCTGGCAACCTGTGCCACATCAAATGCTGACAAAGTCAAAGATAAATATCCACTATAGATCTTAATAGATAAATCTTGATCGTATATCATTTTGTAACTACTCCCTCACCTTGTTCTATAAAAGGTGTAGGGATACCTTATTTTAAACATTCAAAACTTAATTGAAATCTATTTGCTGAAATATTCAAGGCTTATTTCAAAGTTGTATACATATATGTTCTTGCATACTTAATGAATGAGAAGACTGTTTTGATTACAATACATCATAAATCTTGAGTAATTAGTGTATGAATTCTTGATACATGTTGTGATTTTCTACGTCCCTTGTGTGAAAGGGAAAAATTAAGAAAATATCAATAATGATAAATAATAACCCAAATACATCAATGGAATTTGAAAGAAAAGAAGATTGAAACTAAAACAAATAAGAATACTTACAGACTCCTTTACTTGTCGTTTTCCATTGCTTGCCTATCTTTCTTTGATCTTGATTGTGAAGCCCTCAGAAGCTTCCCTTGCTTGCTTGCTTGTTGAAGATGACAAAGGTAGAATGGCTTTGATACCTGTTTGTGTTGAATGTGAACTTCAAACACAAGGTAATGGAGGATGCTAGAAATAGAGAGAAGAGAAATTTGGGTATAGTTATTGTACAAGATGAAGTTCTTCCTAATTGCTTAGAGAAGGGTTCTATTTAGAGATTTTCTAAAAATAGAATGGAGGGTGAGGATTAACTGATGAGATCAATGGCTCTCATTTTTTGTGAATCTTTAATTCATAATGGATGAATTAAAAATTTAGAGTGGAGGATAGTGAGTTATGACAATTGAATTAAGAATAAATGGTGGAGGATAGTGAGTTATGACAATTGAATTAAGAATTCAATAGTGGAGAATAATGGGGAACAATTGAATTGAAAATTCAATGAGTGGAGAATAGTGGGGAACAATTGAATTGAAAATTCAATTGGTGGAGGATAATGGGGAACAATTGAATTGAAAATTCAATTGGTGGAGGATAATGGGGGTGGAGGATAATGGGGAACAATTGAATTAAGAATTCAATTTTGGATTTTGGAGGATATTAGCTAATTAAATATTAAGAATATTTAATTATATGTGCAACATGGTGAGGTGGAAGGGATGATGTGGAAAGATGAGGTGGATTGATGAAGTAGATTTTGTGAGGTGGATTTAGGATTTGAGACATTAGAAGAATTTAGGGATTTGAGACCTTAGAAGAATTTAGGGATTTTAATTAAATAAAATGATTTTATTTAATTGTAGGATAATGAACCAATCAAATAAACTTATAATATTTATTTAATTGACAGAAGAAAATAAGAATTAAGATAAATATTAGAATATTTACTTAATTCAACCTGAGCTAATTTTAGGTGTCTACATTTTGCCCCTCTTTGAAGCAATGTGTTTTATCACGTTGTTTCAAAGAATAAGAATAGTTTGATAATGATACATGCCCCAGTTTGGCCCTGGTACATGTTATGATGATAGGATGCCCCCTCGGGAGATTGGACGGGGAGAAGGTGACCAGCGTGAGACGGACAATCTCATGATAAGATATGTTGACATGAGATGAAATGGTTGAATGCAAAAGAAAGGGATGAATGATATGGAATGCAAGATAAAAATGATAACACACACAAGCAAGTAAGCAAGTATGCACAAATGACACAAGCACAAACAAGGTATTGCCCCTGTCAAGCGGTAAACCAATGATATGGATCGATGATGTCTAGTTTCAGGAATGAAATGTCATATAAGATGCGTGTTGGTCTGGTTTCAACAATATAACATCCTGTCGAAGATATTTGATATGATAGTGTTGTCATGGCGGGGAATGATGGATCCCTAGAGCAACACGAAGGATAGTGTCTAGTTTTAGGAAATGAAGCATGTCGTGTAAGACGCGTGTGTTGGTCTGATTTCGATAAGGCAACATCCTGTATAAGACAATTGATTGATTAATTGATTGAGTTGGTTTACGACTGGACAAGGATCAAGACCACTGATTGTGATTGGATCATTTGACAAGATTGACTTGACTTGATTGGCATGGATTAAGGATATACTTACAATTGGATACAGTATGGATATGGGTACGGATATGGATATGAGACACAATTTGATACAGTATGGATATGTAGATGGATATTTGTCACCTTGATATAGCAAGTATTTTGAAGCGCTTTCATCATTGGGCTTTATTATGTTGTAAGAAAATTTAAGCATCTAGGTATAATTAAACCGAGATGACTTGAGTATTGCTTACATGGATTTTGATTTAGCAAGTTAATACAAGCATCTAGCCAAAATTGAATCTAGATGACATGAGTACTTCTTGCATTTTTCAACAGACAAGGATTGCCCCTTTTCATGTTTAGATCTCGGAGTCCTCGATGGTCTTTTACCGATCATGTCGTTAGACAGAAATTGTCACATTAGTAAAGTTTAATCCACAAGTAGCAAACAAAGAAAATAATCATGCCCCCATCATAGCATCTCTAGCTTTTGGCATCCTCGAGTAGCATAGAAAGGCATGATAGCATAAATCAAGACTTTGTAAGTTAATCTAACCAATCCCAAAACATTCTTACATTTAGGTGTGTTTGTTTCTTGCCATAATTGATATGAGATTTAGCTTGAGTGTTTTAGTATGGTGGGCTGCTTTGTTTTTGGATAGGTTGATGTTTTGCGTCATGATTTTTGTTGTTTTGGGAAGCGTGCTTTGTTGCTCTTGTTTGTCTAGCAGAAGGTATCACAATCCTTATTGGTGGGACGGGCCCTAAGGGACTGACCTAGTGCCTCAGGGGCTCATTGCTAAATGGCCTTGCCTACGTGACGGCATAGAGGCAGCCTAGTTTAGGGTAAACCCTAGTGGAAAGTGTTGAGAAGATAACAGCCTTATTGTAGGAGTGATGTGTCCGTTAAAGGGGGTTATCTACGAAAAAGGAGAAAAGATTAAAGTGTTGTGATGATAATTGTTGTTGGGATTTTGAGGATATTTTGATATTTTGATTTTTGTTGTGATGGTTTTGGATTTTTTTATTTTGTGATGTTTTTGATTTTTTGATTTTGTGATGTTTATGGATTTTTTGATTTTGCGATGTTTTTGGATTTTTTGATGTTTGGAAAGGGTATGATTTATTACGATGGTTTCATTGGATTTTGTTTGGATAGCCTTTGCGCTAGATACCAATAACAAGGGAACACTAAGTCTAGAGGTGAAGGTGATGGGGTGGGAAAACAAGGGTGTGATCTCCAAGGACTATGTCGCATAAGTATAACATGCCCCATTGCAGGTAGAGTACGTAGGATTTTTAATGGCAATGCTAATGACGAGAGGAGGATGAGCAGATAATGAATGATTGGCATGGTGTGGAGGGATAAGGTATGTCAAGAGCCATTCAAAACATTTGTCAACATTGTGCCCCCAATTTTTATCAAGACCAAAGAATAGAGGAGGGAAGTTTGGATGGATGGACATGACAAGATAGGTATGTAATGGATAGAGGATAGGATAGGAAATGGTATGAAAGGAAACTGGTAGGAAAAGAGTGATATGCTGATGAGACAAGGTGCCCCCAAATGTGAGTGACATAGAAGATTAGCTTTACACATGATGCTTGTTTGCCAGGTTTTCATCATTGTACTTATCCAAGGTGCCTATTTGCCAGATTTTCACCATTGGATGAAGGGATTTTTCTTTACTTTTTTTTTCTTTTTTCTTTTTTGAATATTTAGATAGGAGAAGGTGGATATTGGAAAGACTCAAGTACATAGTTCCTTGAAAGGTGGGAGTCCCGCTAGATAGATATTGTCAAATGGACAATGTTAAGTGTTCTCACAGATGTTGGTAGGGGATCATATGAAAGTGATGTGGCGTAGGTAGATAGTGGATTATGATACAGAATATGGAGGGAAGCCTTGTGCAAAAGCATGGACCATAGGCATAGGATGAGGAAGATGTGTAGGATGGTAGTGGAAGGGAGGGGAGATGGAGTTATATGGAAGTGTTGTGGAATGGAAGGGAATCATGACCAACGGTTGCACATACCATGGTAAACATTGAAGCTGGTGATGGGCAAGTAGTGTAGGGAGTAATGGAGTTTTTTGCTTGGTGGATGAATGATGGAGGAATTTATGGACCCACATAGACTTAGTATTTTTCTGATTTTTGTTTGTCATATGGGATGGAAGAATTTGAGACTTTTGGATGGAATGGGAGAAAGTAGATGGTTGAGATTCTTGAGAGGTGGATGCCTCATGTAACTTTAGGGATTGTTTCTTAGGTACCCAGACCATTTTGTTTTTAGATAGTACCTGTGAAGGTATGGGTTTGGGTGTATGCAGCTTTTGTGCAACTTTTGGAGGAAGCATTTGTTGCTTGGGGACCCACACCTGTTTCAATTTGGCATTGAGGTGTATGGGTGTATGCAGATTTTGATATGGATACTTCTTTGATTCTTGGCATTTATATCCTAGGTCATGAGGACTCTTAGGATTTTGGACTTTATAGGTAGAGGCATCCACATATTTGTCATTGAATCCCCATGGGATGGTAGAAGTGAGGTTGGTGAAAGCTCCTTATTTAGACAATATGTGCATTTGTCGGCCATGAGTGGGATATTAGAGGATTTATAGATGGATGGATGAGGTGTTGGAAGTAGTGGTGGTAAAATGTATGGAGGGGTGTTAGGATTTGGAAGTAGCAGAGGTAGATTGGATGGTGGAAGGTGTATGGTCACATGCTTTTGACAATTGTAGGATGATGGAGGTGGAATGGTGACATATGTTTTGGGGATATGATAGGGTTTGCGATGGAAAGTGGTAGACTTAGGAGGAGTGGAGGAAGTACCAACATCTTGAGTTTGCTCACCTTGGGGTATGTATCCAAGGTTGTATGAAGGTGGAGGAACATTGACATGGATAGGGTCCAAAATACCTTGTTCATGAAGGCCTAAGCCTTTACCTTGATAGTTCATATTCTAGAGTATACGATGGATAGCGGGATTATGTGTAGGTGGAACACTAGACACAACTTCTTTATTGGATAAGGAAGGAGAGATATCGGATAATGGTTGTTGGTGTTCTAAGAAAGAACATTCATGCATGAAGGTAGTAAGACCAAGGAGATATGGTGGAGGATTTGTAGCTTGGTCAATAATGGATGGTGAAGGATCATTTGGGTCTTGATCATTATTATGCTCTTTATGGTCCCGGTTATGGGGTTGAGCAATTATGTGCACTTGGGAGGCAAGTGTCTCATCAAGGGAAGTGGATGTTTGCTCATTATGGATAGGGCTAGATGACAGGTGACTAGGAGTAATGTAGATATCTTGCTCATGGATGGATATAAGATTATGGATAGGATCAAGGTGCTCAAGGATAGCTTCTTCATAGGTATCATCTTGATCATAATGAAGGTAAATGTTATGGATGGGTTGCACGAAAGTGTTTTGATCTTGAGTTGGACTAGGGCTTAATGTTTCCACATGCTTAGGATTAAACCTTTGACATACCTCTTGGGTTGCTTGAATGGAAGTGGAAGGCTCGTGGATGGGTTCGTGGTCAACAACATGAGAACATGATGACTCTTGACTCTGGTGCATGGTAGAAGACTCTTGAATAGGCTTGATGGCTTGTAGGTCACATGATGGGCTTGAAGGGCTAAGAATTTTAATTGAGGGCTCTCAGATAGGCTCAAGGATAGGTGGACCACATGATGGGGTTACAGGATTGGACATGACCTTTGGAAGTTATTTAGTAGGCTCATGAATGGGTGTTTGACATGGAGGTAGTTTATTCCTAGCTAGTAGCCAATGGATCACATCCTTCGCAAGGGTATGAGTGCATTTTGCTTTCTTTCTAGCTTTTCTTTTACTGTATAAATCTAGCAAATATTTTTCCCAAAACTCATCTGATTCTTTTTTGGTGTGCTATTTAAAATTTAAGAAACTAGATGTCGGTGTTGGTGGAGAGTTTGTAGATCTTTCTGCGGGTGTCCTAGGAGTAACCATGGGGGTAATGTTGAGACGACCAGATTACGGTGTGTGAGGAGGTGATTTTCGCTTCTTAGGGACAACTTGCTTGGACTTCATAGTTTGCTGGAGCCTAGTGAGTACCATGGAATACACTAGGACAAAAGGACTACTGAGATTTGGCTTGTGATTTGGAAAAGACAAACTCTGATGCATAATTTACTGGACCAAAGGTGCTATACTATTTGACCAGAGTCATAGAACTGTGCAAACAAAAACGTGCTACTGTAATACCAAAGGCGAGCTGATGTAGTGTCTGATGTTTTAAAAAGGCAAAATTTTGATAGAGCTGGTTTGTTTCTGATTGGATTCATTTTTGGCAAGAGAAAACATAGCAAACAAAGTCGGCCAAGACGGACTGACACAACAAATAGTGTATGTTCGAGGCTCACAAAAAATCCCAATGTTTCTACAGGTATGAGACAATTTGCAAACAACTATCAAGCACTTTTAATCCCTAGAAACAAGGTTTCATTGCAGTAGATCAGCTCACAACTTAATACTCCGTCGATAAAAATATCATTCCATAAAGGTGTCAGATATTTTGTATCTTTGTGAGAGACGATAGGTAGGGATATCCAACCCTCCCCTTGGAAAGCTCAAGTAGGTCACAAGAGCTTTATGGCCAAGGGAATACTATCTCTTCTCAAGGGAGCCAATGGTGAGTATCTTAAGGGCTTAAATCAATTCCCCTTGCACTGATGATTACTGCAATGTTCGGAGGTAGGTCAGGTAGTCTCTATCTAGAATGGTTCTTAGTAACTTTGAGGGACCAACACCTTATGAGCAATGTGACAAGCTACGAGAAGCTTTAACCAATCCTACTAAGAGTATCAAACACTTCGCTCAATGTGAAAAGTGTTTCCACAAGGAGCTAGTACACCTCTTTTTAGTTTGACATCACAAGGTAAGGCTGACGTTGGTTAGGACTTCGCTTTCACTTTATCCCTCTTATATAGCGGTTCAAAGGAAAACTCTGCTTAGGGTCATCCCTTTTGGATGAAGCGCAATCCAAAAGTAGGCCCTTCTAAAGGATGTACGAAAATGTAAGAGCAAGCACGTCAAACAAAGGTTCAATTATCCCGTTATAAGAAAAATTAAGGTTTCAACTAAACTAGGCACACACACGTTTGTAGTTGTCAATTGTCCCTTATGAAATTGAAGTGTTTTCACATACATGTCCATTGTCCCTTAAGAAAATTGAGGTGTTTTCATATACATGTCAATTGTCCCTTAAGAAAATCAGTGTGTTCCTAAGACTTAGATTGCTGAAATGATTTGTTCAATTATCCCTTAAGAAGGCAATATGTTTCTAAGACTTAATGCAATAAATCAAGATTTCTTCAACACACATCCTACATGAACATGTTAGAAAACCAATTTGCTCTGTGTGAGTGATAAGAAGCTGCAACAAGGCAGTTAGTTCCACAAAAACTCACAAGTCAACAAAAGGTAAACAAATTGACCAAACGCGCTGTGCAAGTAAGTTTGATTTAGATTGAAAAAAATGTTGGTAAAATGTATCATCACCTGAAAATGTCTTCACCACTACAAATTTCATCTCGTCAGCTTTCCGAAAAGTCCAAATTTGTGCGATTTTGATGTCGTATGTGAAAGTTGTGAAATTTTGAAAAAAAGGCCTATTTTACTATGTGGGAATAAAAAGAAAAGAAAAATAAATAACCCCCTTTTGTTTTATTTATTTATATATTTTTTTGTTTTAATTTATTTATTAAAGTTTTTGTTTAATTTTTAATTTGTTCCCATAAATGAGCGAAATAAAAAATAGAAAATAAAAGAAAATTATTATTTTTTATTTTTTTGAAGTATTGAATTTTTGTATTGTGTTTTTGTTTTTTTTATTGGTTATATTTTTTATTGTGAAAAGTGTTTGTTTGTGGTCTGTGATTTGTTGCTGTATGCAGAGGCAGCGGTGGAGAGGTAGTGGCTGGCAGATCGACGGAGGTGGTGGCAGGGATTGGGCGGCTGTGACGGGCAGAGGTTGCGGTGGCGGGCGGCAGGGGCGGTAGAGGGCGCAGGGAGTGGCTGAAGGGGAGGTGCGCATTGGAGATGTGGGCGTGGGGTTCTGGTCGGGCGGTGGAGGGGAGGTGGGGATGTAGGAGGGGAGGCGGGGATGCAGGAGGGGAGGCAGGGATGCAAGATGGAAGGCATGGGAGGGGAGAGGGTTTCTTGGGGCGTGCAATAGGGAGGGATGGGCAGCGCAGGGGCCGGGGTGCAGTGGGCAAAGGAGGCCACAGGAGAGGTGGCAGGGAGGGGGAGGGTTTGGCACAGGGCATGGGGCAGGGGGTCAGGTAGGGTGCTATGGGGTAGGGGGTCAGGTAGGGTGTGGCAGGGGCGGGGGAGATATGCAGAGGGAGGGGGAAGATGGAGGTCGGCAGGGGGAACGGGGGGGGTGGTGGGAGATACACAGAGGGAGGGGGAAGAGGGAGGTCGGCAAGGGGAATGGGGGGGGTGGTGGGGGGTAAGGGGGATGGGGGGCAGGGGGGTGGGCTTCAGCCCTTAAAATTTTATTTGTTATTTTTTTTATTCTTTTTTTATTCTTTATTTTATTTTTATGTTTAAAGTTTTTTTTTTAATTTTTAAATTTATTTATATAACACAAAAACTTTTTAAAGATTTTTTTTTTTGTTTTATGACAATGTTAAAATAGAATCACAAATAAAACCTAAGGCAACAAATTTTTTTTCATTTTTTTCAATTTGTTGTTTTTGATTATTTCTTTTTTATATTTTTTTTGTAAAAAAAAAAATACTTTGAAAAGTAAAAAACAATTTCAAAAATTTTCAACAATTTTCAAATGACAATAACTAGGGAAATGATAGGTGATTTCTCATCTCCGAAGCCTCCTGGACTCAATGGTGAGCATAATGTGTGTGTAGGAGGCCACTTGTGAGAGTTGATTCCCAAAGGTTCTTTGAAACACCTGTATCTGTAACAAAAACTTGAGGCAAACACTCACAAACAAGCTGGGTTAGATCACCGAGCGTGCCAAAATGTGAAAGGGAAAAATTAGGAAAATATCAATAATGATAAATAATAACGCAAATACATCAATGGAAGTTGAAAGCAAAGAAGATTGAAACTAAAACAAATAAGAATACTTACAAACTCCTTTACCTGTCATTTTCCATTGCTTGCCTATCTTTCTTTGATCTTGATTGTGAAGCCCTCAGAAGCTTTCCTTGCTTGCTTGCTTGTTGAAGATGACAAAGGTAGAATGGCTTTGATACCTATTTGTGTTGAATGTGAACTTTAAACACAGGGTAATGGAGGATGCTAGAAATAGAGAGAAGAGAAATTTGGGTATAGTTATTGTACAAGATGAAGTTCTTCCTAATTGCTTAGAGAAGGGTTCTATTTATAGATTTTCTAAAAATAGAATGGAGGGTGAGGATCAACTGATGAGATCAATGGCTCTCATTTTTTGTGAATCTTTAATTCATAATGGATGAATTAGAAATTTAGAGTGGAGGATAGTGAGTTATGACAATTGAATTAAGAATAAATGGAGGATAGTGAGTTATGACACTTGAATTAAGAATTCAATAGTGGAGAATAATGGGGAACAATTGAATTGAAAATTTAATGAGTGGAGGATAATGGGGAACAATTGAATTGAAAATTCAATTGGTGGAGGATAATGGGGGTGGAGGATAATGGGGAACAATTGAATTAAGAATTCAATTTTGGATTTTGGAGGATATTAGCTAATTAAATATTAAGAATATTTAATTATATGTGCAACATGGTGAGGTGGAAGGGATGATGTGGAAAGATGAGGTGGATTGATGAAGTAGATTTTGTGAGGTGGATTTAGGATTTGAGACATTAGAAGAATTTAGGGATTTGAGACCTTAGAAGAATTTAGGGATTTTAATTAAATAAAATGATTTTATTTAATTGTAGGATAATGAACCAATCAAATAAACTTATAATATTTATTTAATTGACAGAAGAAAATAAGAATTAAGATAAATATTTGAATATTTACTTAATTCAACCTGAGCCAATTTTAGGTGTCTACACCTTGGAGTGCATATCGACTTACATGTGTTGTTTTCATACCTTTCCTTTGAAGTTAGCATCGAATGTATCTAGTTGTGGAATGTCCTGGTGAACATATGGTTTGATTTCCTCTTTTTATGACTATATCTGATGTGTATGTGGCTCAATAACTGAAGGTTCATCATTGTTTGAAGTATTCTTTTCAATTTCTTTCAATTTCAGAATAATTCACCATCACAATTGCAATAAATGACAATCAAAAGCAAATAGTAATAAATATGCAGATATCTCAAAGATAATGGTAAATCAGTAGTATATTTGAGTTAAAGCATGTCAAATTGACAAATATCATGCAAAGATTTAAGTGCACATACATCATCTAGAGAAATATACTATGAAATAACATTTCTTTATAGCATCTTACAAGATCTTGTTATGAAATTAAGTCCCCAAAATGGAAAATAGTAATGCACATCAACCACTGAGTAATGTCAGTAGGTTATGAACTAATCCATGGAGACTTGGGATCATGAATTCTCTAAATTCATCGTATCTTTCAAGATGAGTAAAGGTTTTTGTGCAATTTTTATTCTATGTGTGCTTATGATTAACATCATGATCAACAGGCAGGAGATGTGGATGACAGGAAGAGTACTAGTGGTGGTGCATTTTTCTTGGGAAAGAGATTAGTTTCTTGGCTAAGAAAAAAGTAGGAGGCAATATCTCTGTCTACTATAGAGGCAGAGTATATAGCAGTAGCAAGTAATTGTACTCAAGTTTTGTGGATGAAGAAACTGTTGAAGGATATCATAATTGTGTTTGAAGAGCCTGTTACAATCTTTTGTGATAATTCAAGTGCAATAAATATATCAAAGAATCTAGTGTTACATTCAAAGACATGTTGGAATTAGGGCAGACAACTGAGAGGGGGTTGAATCAATTGTCTTAAAACCTTAATACTTGCAACAATTAATTCTTCCTTTTTATTCAAACTAGATTAATGATGAAATTATTAAAGCATGAATCAACAACATATGAGCAGAAACAAATGAATCACACTTGACACCAAGATTTTTGACATGGAAATCCAGTTAAGGGAAAAACCACGATGGGGGTTAACCCACAAAGATTATACTCTATTAAAAGTATTACAAAAGGGGAAGGCACATGCCTTCAGGCTCACTGCCTAAAGGAATGATTACAAAAGGATTACAGATTGTTTGAACTAATGAATAGCATTTTCCAATGCAAGAATTCAGTTCCAGTTAAGCACAAAATACTAATCTTACACACTTCATCTTTACTCTGCCCTGTTTATTGCTCTACCATAATCCAGACCTTAGATCTCTTTCTTTTTGCTCTTAAATATGCCTTTTTTTTGCACTACTCCATCACACCACCACACCACACAATACACTCAAATCCATCGGCTATATATATCCACCTCAAGAGATTCAATCACTTTTTTGTCACCCTTATGAAGAACTTAACAAATAATACAAGTACTCTATTATGTCGACTAAAATCATACAACAATATTGATGCGTACCAAAAATAACACTTGCAGGTCACCATAGATGTCGGCCACTAACATCATATCCCATACGCAACTCACCAAAATACTTCTACTAGATCTGCACAAGGATCTAACACAAGTTGACCTGTTCTTCACTGAACTATTTTTTTCATATTAGGACCCGGTACTCAAATGCTCATAACTTTTAATTCCTTTGTCACCAGAGGCTGAAATATTTGATTTAGATTGTCTTGACATTCCTCTACACTCCCTCAAATTTGCAACACATAATGATTAGCTAGAGAGATCTGCTGACCAAACTACTGAACTTTGTCATATACCCTGTTCATGTCTATTTAGACTTGACAAATCTTGGAATTGACTTCTGATAAGATCTGATACTACACTGCGGATGTGTGGAATGGACTTAGTTGCCATCAATGACAACACATGACATGCCTTGCAGTGTCTCTTGCCAATAATCTCCCCCTTTGGCATTGATGGCAACACTTAGTGAAAAATGACTAAGTGTCATGACTAACTCCCCCTACTGTGTACGCTTATATGTCCTTCCACTGCTCCCCCTTTGATCGATTCTTCATTTTCTTTCATTTTTCACTCTCTCTCACTCCTGATTTAACATCAATGGCAAAGGGTGGGATCCGCAAACCAAATTTTACACCAAAACAAAATCTGTATACAAGGCCACATATGTACAAATAATCCATGTAGTATATTTACATGAACTTGAGAATATCTGTAAAACTATTTTTCAACTACACAAGTTCAGAAGCCCAACTTCTTTTCATGCCATCCAAAATTGAGATGTGTCTACTTAGTAGGAATGCATGTGTTTTTGCTTTCTTCAGATTTGAAGGATCACCTGTCCAGACTGCAACTTGAGCTTCTGATAAAGCAACAAACATTGTTTCTAACTTGGGGGAAATCAATCCCTTGAGCTCACACATTCTCTCCACAATATTGTTCTTTTCTGTAACAAGTTTCTTTATTTCATTAGTCGAGCTAATTGCTTGACCCTCTTGACTTACCAGAGAAACTGTTAGAGGATCAAAATTTTAAGATAGATTCAACAATTTTTGTTTCTGCTCCTTTATCTTCTTCTCAATATCCTCAATAACTTTGGGCCAAGATAGATAAAATTTGTATACATCACCTCTGTCATTAAGAGCATTTTGAATACTCTTTATATTGATATCAAGTACCTTTCTATCATTCTCTATTAGGCCCTTTAGCTCACTAAATCTCTTATCCAAAAATTCATTCTAGACTTTAGTCTCTGCAGATTTCTCTAAGGACTCAAAGTGTGTACTTACAGAATTTACAAGGCTCTTCAGAATTTCATAGGGAGAATCAAATGGATTCTTCTAGAGAGTTGGCATTATCTTCTCCAATATACCAAATGCAAGGTCTAACAACTCATTTCCATCTATGTGAGATTTCAATATCTTTTCTCTTGCCTTGGCTTGTGTGAAAGATGTTATCTTCATCATTTGGACTAGAGAGAGAGTATCCAGGTTGATTGGTCCTTGAATTAGTTCTAGTTTATCAAACTCTAGCATTTATTTACTTAGGAAACTCTTCACTGCATCTGCAGTGTCTCTTGCTACAATTTCTGGACCACCTTCCTTTCCATGAGTTTTCTTAGTGTTAGCATCAGGACTATTTTGTTTGGGTGCATCAACATTTGCACCATTTTATTCTACTTTATCTTGCTTAACCTTGATTTCTTCTTCTTATTCTTGGTTCTTAGCCTTTTCTATTTCATGTTCTTCAATCTTCCATGAATCATCTTCAATTTGAACATTTGCTTCTGTATTCATCTCCATATCTTCTTTGTTAGAATGATCCAAAGGAGTTAGAATACCTCCTGCATCAGCAGTTTCATCTATTCTTTTTACTTCTTCCCTACTTATTGCTTCCTCTTCTAGGACAGAGCAATCATCCATTCCAAAATTGTTGCTCATCCTTTTGTTTCTCTTCTTCATTCGGGACTGGTGTGTCATTAGCAGGCTCATCTAATACAACAAAGAACTTATTTTTGTCCAATGCTTTTCTCAAAATTTGTTCAGTTTCTTGGACTATTTCATCTATCTCTCCAATCATTAGTTTTTTCATTCTTGTCTTACTCCTGAATTCATTTTTGACCTCTTTAAAATTTTTATCTTCTTCTCTCCTAGAGATCACTAGACATAGGGTGGTTAACACATGTTCCCTCAGCTCCATATCTTTTAACTTGGCTACTTCTGTATACACCTAACTAAGTCTTAGGTCCATCAGGTACAACCTGAACTATGTTGCCTCTATGTCATCATGTAGGCAAGGCCATTTAGCAATGAGCCCCTGAGGCACTAGGTCAGTCCCTTAGGGTCTGTCTCTCCATGTCTATTTGTCCTATCACCCATAATAAGTCAATCCTCGTCTAAACTAGGGGCAACTCCTTGATCTGATTACAAATTTGGATTCTTGAGTGCCACATGTTCTTAGAGGATACCAATAAAGGATTGTGATACATTTCACTAGACACTCAAGTACGCGCAACAAAGAAAGCTACCCAAAACAAAAATCTTGGCACAAAACATCAACCTATCCAAAGCAGAGCACCATACCGAAACACTCAAACCAATTCTATATCAATTATGGCAAAAAGACACATCTAATACAAGAATGTTTTGTGAACAAGTTAACTTACAAAGTCTTGGATTTTTGTCATTATGTCTTCCTATGCTACTCAAGGATTCCAAAAGCTAGAGCTGCTATGATGGGGGCATAATCTTTTTCTTTGTCTGCTACTTGTGGATTAAACTTTTGTAATGTGACAACTTTTGTCTAATGACATGATCAAAAAAAGATCATCGAGGACTCTGAAGTCTAAACATGAGAAGGGGCAATCCTTGTCTATTGAAATGCAAGAAGTACTTAGGTCATCTAGATTCAAGTTTGACTAGATGCTTGTATCAACTTGCTATATCAAAATCTATGTAAGGAATACTCAGGTCATCTCAGTTTAATTATACTTAGATGCTTGTATTCCCTTACAACATTTCAAAAAGGGAAAAATACCAAAAAGTACCCAATGATGAAAGAAAAAGACTTGCAAATATCAAGATGACAATCCACATCCATCCCATATCCCAAAATCCATATCAACCATGCAATAAGAAAAATCCTGCAGTATATCAAATGAATGTCTGTATTTCTTCATTTCTTCTTTGCCACCTATCTATATCACCCCTATGTCAATTGAGTACATTTGGACATATCAAAAACATAACATAGGTCACATATCACATCACATGAGTTAGTCATTCACATGATTAAATAATTTGCATACATAACAAGTGCATTAGGTCATCCACATACATTTGCATCCATCTATCACATCAAAAAATCAAAAACATAGACAAATACATATAGAGCTGCATAATCATATAAATAACATCCACATTTGCATTTACATCCATCTAGTATGCATCACATACACAAAGCATCATCAAATAGATTGCATCCATAGAATATAAACATAGAGCAGGAGCATAGAACATCCATAACTGCATCATCATATAAGCATAAAAATGTGTCCAAATGTACAACATATCAAAAAAAATCTTTGTCCATATCTCAGAGTCATATCATAAAAATGTATACAAAGTACAACAAGATGGTGATACATGTCTCAGGGAAAAATAGTACATATACAGGCTATCTCAGCCATCAAAAATGTGTACATCAACTCAAAAATGGTACAAGTGTCTAGGTCTGGCTAACCCTGCTATTGTGGAGCACTGCTCCCTGCGCTGCCCTCTCCTTTGTCTCCCCCTGACTGCTGGGGGCCCCTCACTGATCCTATAGATCAAGACCCACCTGTCCTCTGAGATGCCACAGACTGGCTCCTGAAGCTAGGCACACGCTAATCCACTGACACTGCCCCATGATATAAACATCTATAATACTGAGCCTGATTCTGTGCTCTGGCAAGCTCACTCTATACCTAGGCTAACTGTGTCTGTGCCTGCTGCACCTGTGATACCAAAAAGCTAGAGGTACCATCTGTACCCATAGCTGTCAGTGTTGTATCCCTCTCTACCCTCATCACCCTCGCACTAGCCAAAGATGCGTCTCTCTCTCCAGATATCTCTAATATCCATCCTGCATCTGCATCTCTCCGTGACTCTGCTACTCTCAGATGGGTCCTCAGCTACCTAATCTGACCCTGTAATGTCACAATGGCCTGCTATTGTAGGTAAGGCTATGGAGCCTACCCTACCTATCCTGATGCCACTTGCTATACTGGAACCTGACCCTACACCTGCTACTATCCCACTTACTGTGGTGGCAACATCTATCTCTGTGGTGCCACCTGCTATGCTAGTGCCTGTGCCTGTGGTTGTGCAACTGCCTACTGATCTGAAGGTCCCTCCCCTGACCTCCTCCTCTGTCTTGGTCTGCCACCTCCTCCTCCATCTCCTCCATCCTCCCCCTGATCTCCTCTCCTCCTCCTCCATCCTCCCCTCCTCATGCTGGCTCCACCCTCATCATCTGAATCCTCCTCATCTATGCGAGGAGCTAACTCTCTAGGCCCTGAGTATCTGGGGAATGGATGCACCGTGAACCACTCCTCGTAATCTGGTGTCATGCTAGCATCCATTATGTCCCTCCTCATGGACCAAGCTACATGCAGAATCTGCTGAAAGTCTGTCAAAGCCTCCTCATATGACGCCACGAGACCCCACCTGAATCTCTCTGCATGGGTCCTAGCAAATCGTGCCTGGCCCTATGGTCTGCCCTACACTCTACCAAACTATCTCTGCATCTTGCTCACAATATGTCACTCTAGTATATATCTCATCCTGCCAATGAGCCATCAATTCTGGAAGCAATACGGAAGCTCATCTGCCTCATCATCCCATACCTCGCAATATATGTATGGGTGCCAGACAACCTGATCTACATTATCAACCACGTGTCTCCAATACTTGAGCTTCCACAGCTTGTGCTGGGAAATCCTGCCTACATAGCCATAACTATAGGGCTCACCCCTCTACCTGTGAAAAGGACATATTGGCTATGTGGTAGCTATGTGCTCCCACAACCAAAACTGTAAAAAAGATACACCTACCAACAAGCTAGCCCCTGTATGATATACTACCTAGTGCATATCTCTGTATAAGTATGCTAGTATGTACACCCCCCATGCATACCAAGTCCCATCAGTGATCATGTTCTCTAACACTCTCCCCCAGCCAATCAGGAAGCCGTGTGACCTCCTATCAGGGCATACTATGCCACCGATCAATCCCGCCACTATCCCCAGGAAGTAATCATAGCAGTCATGGATGTCCTGCCATGAAATCACCTATCCCACCAACTCTGAGTCATCGAACACATGCCTGTACTCAACCAGTCTAGCATCATGCTGTGACTCATACTCAACCAACTCTCCCTCAATAGGGAGGTGCAAGATCCTGTACACGTCCTCTAAGAAAATTGCCATCTCCCCCGTCGGTAGATGGAAGGTCCCATCCTCATTGTGGAATCACTCCACCACTACAGTCAACATAGCACGGTTCGCTCAGGCATGAAGCAAACATAGTGCAAACCCATCGCACCTAAAGCCTCGTGGTCAATCTCTGTCAGCATGTACCATTGCAATAACGGCAAAGGGAACTACACCTGTGACATAAGGGTATCCCAGATATCCTCTTGCAACCAAGCAAAGCATAGCATCAAAAAAATCCATATCCAAGTAAGCCTACTCAAAGTGATCAAACTATCCTATCATTGACTTAACATATAAAATTAATCAAAACAACATATCATCTCTTGACTAGATTCTCGGCAATCTCAGAGATCACTTATCAATTGGTGCATCGATCAAGGTGCCAATTGGGTTAATATCATTAAGTCAAATGATTTTCCTAGTGCAAATGTGCTGATCCAGGTGGCAAATGCACCAATCCATAACATATGCGCCTCTTCACCGTGAATGTGCCACTTCTTGATGTGTATGCACCATCATGGTGTATGCGCTGCTTCTTGTGTCACATGCACCGTTATGCAATAGATGCACCAATTCTTGACTCATATGTGCCATAGGATCTCTCATATGCATTTCTTAGTAGTATACATGCCATTTCAGAGCTCATATGCACCAAACGATAGTTCGGCGCATCTGTCCTAGCTTTTTTCCCTAAGCATTTATTGCCCTAATAAATGACTTTTAGTGAGTTTTGACAAATTATATACTAGTGGTCCTACCTCCGCTGGCTGATAGAACCGTCAGACTCGCTCAAACCAGTGCTCCTCATGCGAAATATCCATCTCTATGTCGACTGCTCTAGCTGCCAATGTCTCCTAATCTCTCAAAGACCAATCAACTAAGGACAAGTGTGCAAATGAATAGAACTTGTGGACCTAGCTCCTATATATAACAAGTGAACCATAGCTGACTATGTGACAATTGTGACTACTTCCCATATCTATTCTTCCTAACCATGTCCTATTTTTCTCCATCCTAACCTGCTTTCCACCTTCTTCTTCATGAGATTGTCCGTCTCACGCTTTTTGTTGTCTTCCTGTCCAATCTCTCGAGGGGGCATCCTATCATTAAACTTGTACCAGGGGCAAACTGGGGCATGTATCATTGTCAAAAATTCTTGTTCTTTGAAACAACGTGATAAACACATTGCATCAAAGAGGGACAAAATGTATACACCTAAAAATGACATGACTCTACTTAAATAAATATTTATTTCACCTTCACATTCCTCTATCAATAAATAAATAAATAAATTTATTTATTTGATTCACTTCCTCTCATTTAATTAAATAAATTACATTTATTTAATTAATCTACATCAACTTTATTCTTCTAAAATAATTAAATAATTTTAATTATTTAATTAAATCTTTTATTCTTCCAAATTTAAATAAAATGCAATTTTATTTAAATTAAATCTTAAAATCTCCACAAAAATAAAATATATTTAAATATTTTATTTATTCTTCAAAATTATCTGCAAGTAATTAAATAAATTTATTTATTTAATTATGCTTTCTTATCTTCTAAAAAATCTTCAATATCTTCTAAAAATATATTCCTCTTGTCATACAAAAGCAAAAGCTAAGTTAAAGCAACTTTACTCTTAAATTAGAAAAATAAATTCTAATTTAAGAAAATGAAAACTCTTCCTCATCAAGAAAGCAATTAACTCAACAAAGCTTCTTTTTGAATGACACATGTCCTTCTATTTGTTGCACGTTCCTCAACCATCCTCCTCCATTGATCTTCTCATTTCTTCTCAACCATTGATCTTCTCTCACACAACTCTATAAATACAACCCTCTTCTTCTATCTTTCATCATCCATCATTCGAGTAAACTTATGCTGCAGGAAATATAGCACGCCATTGGCACCCCTACCATCACTTCACTTATCATCCACTCACATTTGTGTTTGAAGCTCATCTTCAAATACAAAAAGTATTAGAGCCAACTTCTCCTTGTCATCTTGAGGAATCAAAGTGAGGAAGCAAGCTTCCTGAGGGCCATTTTTATCTCCATCAAGATCAAGAAAGAAAAGGCAAACAATGGAAGACATAAGGTAAAGGTTGTAAGTATCTTTATTTGTTATTTTAAATCTCTTTTCCTTCATATTTCATTGATGTATTGGGTTTTGTTAGTGATTTGATTACTCCCATATTTCACCCATCACAGCTTCTTTTCTTATCTCCAAGATGTTTCTTATGTCCTTTGGAACTTCTAACAGAATTTCCACCAGTGCTCTATTGAATACATTCAAGTACTTGATAGTGAATTCTTCCAAAAGTCTTTTGTCAGTGTCATTATGTTGCCCTGAGTTCTGTCTTTGTTTTTCCCTTGTGGTTTTCATCAGCGTTACCCATTGATCTCTTCCTATGGGTTAATTTTACTTAGTCATTTTTCGTCAGTCGGCGGGTTCACAAGTTCGTGAACCAACTGACTTGTCGACTTGCCTTGAATTTTTTTAGTACTCCGAGTCTTTGTTAAGTCTCCATACAAGGTCTTTCCCTTGTAGTTGGGGGGTCAGAGATTCTTTGAAGTTTTGAATCTTCGACTCCTAGTTCAAAAGTTCATATTCTTCTCGACTCGGTGACTTCACGTGGTACACTTTCCCAAGAAGTGTTGGCTACGTTGGCATGTTGTACGAAGGAACGACACTTGTCATTATGCATTTAATTTGAGGTATGTGCAGACATAGTGGCACAAAGTGTCACTAAGGAAGGCGAGCAGTCGAGGGAAGATGCAGAAATGGACGAGGTGGGCGATGGCGACGCGGACTTGCAGATCTTGAATTAATTTAAAATTTTATATTTGCAAGTTATCTTTTATTTTCTCTAAAACTATTGGCTCTAGAGGCCCCCCTTTATTATTATTTCTATTTAAACAATCTTTTAATCAGCTGTTTCAAGAAGCCGTTATGGTTTTTCTAGACAATTATGGTTTGGCTTAGCTATATATTCTAAATGGCTAGTTGAACTAAGGACCTTTTTTTGGTAAAAAAGAAAATTTCCTAGGGAAGAGTGATAGCTAAATTTTTTTTTGGTCTTCTATGATATATGAAATACAGTTAATACAGTGGAGTTTTGGGTGATCATGGACTTTGTTCTATGATTATTTAAATTTATGTTTTTCCCTATGTTGAATATTGTTCTACTAATATTAATGGTATTCATATGTTATGGTGGTTGGATGTTATTATTTTTTGCCCGCTGCTTCAAATAATCTATTTGTTGGTATTTTATCTCAAGGTGGTGATTTCCTATATGTGTATGGTATTTTTCAATTTTTTCTATTGTGATCGGGAGTCTGTGAACTTCATGTGTTGGTGTTAGAATTATAGATTCACCTTTATTGTTTTCTAGTTAAAAGCTCTGCCTTTATCTTGCTTTCTAGTTAAAAGCAAAATCAAGTTCATATTCGTCAGAATATCTATAGAACATAGTTGTACCTTGTTAAATAAGCAGAGAGCCGATGTAAAATACCAATACATTAAACTCAACTATTGATTACATTTGTCACTTGTCCGGGCATGAGTATATAGAGTTAGGTGACAAATCTATTAACCAACAAATTTTTGGTGACTCTACTGGGGACAAATCAAAGTTTATTATATCATCTTTGTGAGTTGCTTAATTGGATTTTATGGTTCTTCGTAGGAGACTGCACCAGTTTTGTAGCCTAACATTGATTGGCTGGTAGGAGACCAAGAAGACATTATTACTGGCCTTAGGCTTGTTGCTTGGAAAACCAGAAGAACTAATCAACAGTATCACCAAGCCAATGAAGTGCTAGAAGAGGAAGAAGAACTTGGTGAGATTATAGAAGAAGACGCACGCCATTTCACTAACGCTCAGGAGTTAATTTTCATCAAATCAGTTGTTCCTACACCAAGAAGAGAAAAGCCTCAACAAGTTGGAGTGATTCCTAAAAATAGACTAAGGAACCCTACTACTAGACCAGGGAATCAAAATCCTATCAGACTAATTCTTCCTCACAATAACTAGTAAGTGGTTTGGCAACTCTAGTTAATTGTTTTATATATCTGTAGAAGTGGAACATGAAAAGATATACACAAGGGGATAAGAAAAAGGGTATAGCTGATATTGATTTTGATATGCTCCAATCTTTGAACTTCGCTCCTTATCCTCCCATAAGAAAAGTCAAATACCTAAGCAGGCCATCCTCTCCTCCACCCACAAGAAGTGCCGCTGGTTCATCTTGCTAGAGCTTGACCTTACATGGTATTGTCTTACCTTTACAAGTAAATTTCCTTCCTCTAAATATGGCCCATCCACAGCCTCCACCTATTCCTTGGGGTGCATCCATTGGACCACTCAACCTTGGTGCTAACCTACATGATCTTCCAAGAGGGTCAGGTAAAATTTTGCCTAAGTTTAGAGGTGATGGCAAAGTTACTCCTGAAGAGCACATCAATGCCTTCTTTACTACATGTTCCATCCTAGGGGTTCAACATGAAGATATATCCATTAGGCTATTTGTTGAATCTCTTGCTGACTCAACCAACAAGTGGTTTTACCACCTTCCTAATGCTTCTATTAATGATTGGGCTACAATGAGGCAAAGATTTGAAGAAAGATTTAAAACTACTAATAGTGAACATACACTAGTAGCCCAATTGTCCACTATGAATAAGGAGATTCAGGAGCAAATGAGGGAGTACATGGCTAAGTTCAACAGACTAGACAATAGAATTCCTGCAAATGTTAGACCAAGAGATGGGTTAATGATGTGTTTCTTTATCAATTCATTACCACCAAATGTCATTTATGCCATTAAAAGACAAGGAGTCCCTAACTTGGTTGTCGCACAATCATTGGCCGTAATTGTTGAAGATGATTTGATTACTACTAGAAAATGGGAAAGAGAGTTACAAACTGGCAAAGCTACAATGACCAGTCCTACCAATCCTGTCATTCAAAGAATGGCCAATGACATTATCACATTGAAACATTAGATGCCTAAAGGTCTTATGCAAAATTCTCAAGCAAGTTATAATAGGATGTTACAATTGCCCAGCTCCAATCAGAGGTTAGCCATTAAGGGACCTTTAGCTGGTAAGAGTAATAATATGGTTTGCAATTTTCATCTCACGTCTGACCATGACGGAGCCTCTTGTCTTGAGATGATGTGGTTTATGCAAATGTTGTCCATGAATGAACACACTGAAGAACCATTGGTAGAAGAACCTTCCACACCTGGTGACACTGGTGTGAATTTCTTTAAATATGAATTAGATGAAGAGAATGGAGAAGATATGTATACTAAAGTGGACAATTCCAACTATGCGGTGTTTACTCGAGGCCAGCAAGCACAGAGGGGTCAAAATACTTAAGGCCAATCCAACAATTCAAACCTTGCCCCTAAGTATATCTTGACAAGACAAAACAATGCTAAGAAAGCTAAGGAGGTGCCAACCAAAAATGTAGCCACTGAGGTACCGTCTACTTCATCTCCTAAAATTCATGTCTCAAGTTCATTTGATATTGAAGAATCATGCAAGAATACTAAGATTGAAATTTCCCAAGCTGAGTATTTGAGGCTTAACCCATCTAAACTTGATAGACTAGTTAGGTATGTTAGACAGGAACCTTCCCCTTCTCATTGTAATGCTCAAAAATCCAGTGAAGCTGAAGTACATGTGAAAAGCCAAAACTGTTCAAACTCTAGTTCTCATGACATTGGTCCCCAAAATCCTCTTAACAAGCCACAACCCTTCTATATCTCCCTTTATATTGCTAGTTTTAAACTCAGTAATTATGTTATTAATTCTAGGGCCTTAGAGAATGTTATGCTTGCACAAGTTGCTAAAGCTCTAGGTTTGTCTTATACACCCTCACACGGCAAATGTTTTTCAATGGATGGTTCTCCAGTACCTATCTTGGGTCAAATTAAAGATGCCCAAACTACCTTAGCTGGTTTCCCAAAGAAGAGATTGAAGTTGACTATTCTTGTGGATAACATACCTGATAGTTATGGGATGCTCTTAAGTCGTAGTTTCTGCAAAGACCTAGGAGGAGAAATTCAAATGGATTGGTCACATGCATTGATACCTATTGATGGGAGGAAAGTTTGTCTTAACCTTGAACCTAATGCTAAGTTCACTGTGCTCAAATCTAAAGATCCTAGAGTGGACATTCCGTTTGTGGAAACTGAACCAGGCACTTACATGTGTACATCTACTAAAGATGAGAATATGAATCTAATTAATCCTGATCTGATTGATGAGTTATGGACTCTAGAGTTTGATGGGAGTTGTTCTACCGCATGATCTAGGGTAGGGGTTGTCTTGATTTCACCTGATGGTTACTCTTTACCTTTTTCTTTCAAACTGGAGTTTGAAAACACAAATAACACAGTTGAGTACGAAGCCTTGTTATTGGGCCTTGAATTGGCCAAAGAAAGGGGCATAAAATAGCTAAAAGTTAAAGGAGATGGCGAACTAATTGTTAAGCAGGCAAGAAAGTTGTACACAGTAAAAAATGGTAGATTGAGGCATTATCGTAATAGGGTATGGGATTGTATTGAAGAATTTGATGCTTTTTCCATAGAGGAAGTACCCAGAAAACAAAATTCTAGGGCTGACTCTTTAGCTGTTTCAGCATCCCTCCTCCTACCGCATCCAGATTTTAAAGATAAACCATATGTTGATAACTGAGAGGGGGGGTGAATCAGGTATCCTAATTATTTCTTCTTCTGAACTTTCTTATTAATCAATGCAGCATTGAATCAGACAAACAAACATTACCATGAAATGAAAAACACATGACACAGTATTTTTGATGTGGAAACCCTGTTAAGGGAGAAAACCACGGGGTGATTAACCCAAAGATTATTCTCTGTTAGAAGAATAAGGAATTACAAAATGGCACTTGCCAATTAGGGCTCACTGCCCGAGCACACTGCTCACAAAGAGGCACACTACCTACAAGGAGACACACTGTCTACAAAAGAATGTTATACAATACTTGAACTGATTGGAAGCATCTACATATGCTGGAGTTCAGTTCCGGTTAGGCTCAGTACACTGATCTGCTGCACTTCATTTTTCTCTTCTCTTTATTCTGCTTTCCTTTCACATACCGGATCTCTCTGGCTGTTTCTGCTCTGCTCTACACTTTTTCGCATTCCACACAACACAACAACACTTTTCACAACTGAATCCATCCTCTATATATATCCGCACTAGTGATTTCATTATCTTTCTAGTCGGCAACTGGAATAGTCTATCTTCTCACAAACTCTGTTCTGTCGGCCGAATCCTTGCATACCAAGTAATGCGGATCAAGCATATACTTGTAGATATCATTAATCATGTCGGCCAAACATGATTCATGCCTTCACAACCTTTACCATCAATAGTAACACATCCGGAAAGCAGTCTGATGTTCTGTCAGTCAGTTCTTCCTCTGTTCTCACTGTCACTCAGGAATCCAGTACTCATCTATTCATATCTTTTTCTTTGTCCATCAGCGGAGGCTAAATCCTTGGAATATACTACTCAAGGTAGTCCTCTTGACTTCCCCAAATCCACACTGCACCAAGACACTTCCTCTGAGAGGTCCAGACCAATCTGTCGGACCTTGCCACATGCTCTGTTCTTGTTCATCGGACCACAATAGTTCTTCATCCTGACTTCCGGTAGAGGCACATCATGACTTGCGGATATGTGGGGTGACCTTTGTTGCCATCAATGACAACAACCATGAATCCATATAGTGTCTCTTGCCAACAATCTCCCCCTTTGGCATTGATGGCAATACGTAGTGAAAAATGACTAAGTGTTGACACTATGCTCCCCCTTTGCTGATGCTCTATCTTTATATACAATTTCTGGAACTCCCCCTTAGTTGGATTCCTCATTTTTCACTGCTCCTCACTCCCCCTTTGACATCAATGGCAAAGGGTAGGGTCCGTACACCAAAATTTTCAAAAATTTTCTATACATAGCCGCATATTTACGTACTCACATGAATTGAAGAATGTCTGCAAAAGATGTCTTCAGTTGGATCAGTTCTATAGCCCAACTTTGCTTCATTCTATCCAAAATTGAAATGTGACCACTCAACAAAAATGCAAATGCATCTGCCCTTTTTAGATCTTTCGGATCACTTGTCTGGGCTGTGATTTGAGCTTCTGCTATGGCCTCATGCATGGCCTCTAGCTTAGGGACAATTAACCCCCTGAGCTCACTCAACCTGCTTATTCTATTTTTCCTTTCCTTCTCCAATTTCTTGATTTCACTCAAGACTGCAATAGTCTGACATTCTTGATTTGTTATAGAGGAAGAAAGAGGATCAAAACTTTGAGACAAGCTTAGTAGTGTGTCCTCTTGCTCTTTTATTTTCTTCTCAATGTCCACTGTTACCTTGGACCAGGAGATACAAAATTTGTATATTTCACTGCCATCCTTAAGAGCATTTTCTAAGCTCTTTATCCCAATGTTCATGTTTCTCCTATCATTAATGATCAAACCCTGAACCTCGGAGAACCTTTTATCCAAAAACTCCTTCCGGACCTTTTCTTCAGCTGATTTTTCTAGAGATTCAAAATGTGTACTAACACTGCTGACTAAGGTTTTGAGATTACCGGAAGAGGAGGCTGTGGGATCCTTCTGAAAAGATGGCATGATCTTTTCCAGCACTCCAGATGCTACCTCTATAAGCTCACAGTCTTCCATGTGAGATTTCAGTAGTTTCTCTTTGACTTTCTCATTTGCAAATGAGGCTATTTTCATTGTTTGCACCAGTGACAAAGAGTCAAAATCTAATGGTCCTTTTAGCAGGTCCGGTTCATCAATTTCTATAGTGGCTTTTGTCAAGAATTCTTGAACAGTTTGTGTAGTGTCTCTTGCCGGAGACAGATGTTTCTTCTCTTCTGCAGTTTTGTCCTTTGGAATCTTTTCTCCTTCCTTACTCTTACCACTTTCAGTTGTGGTTTTCTCTGTTGGGGCCTTCTCTTTCTCTGCATCCTTGGTGCTGTCAACCTCTTTTTCTTTAACTGCTGCTTCTTTCTCCTGTAGTTTCTCTTCTTCTTGGGATCCGGAGACTGTAGGGGAAACCGGAGGAGAGATGTTAGTCTGTTCAAGGGCCACTTCTTTCGGAGCAGATGATTCCAAGTCCACAGCTGTTTCTGCACCTAAGTCCTCTACAACAGGAAGATTAAACCTTTTGAAGGTTTTCCGGAGAATCTCTTCAGTGTCCTTGGCTACCTTGTCGGTCTCACCAAGCATAAGCTGATTCATCCTTGCTTTGCTCCTGAATTCATCCTTGCAGTCTTTGAATACCATGTTCATTGTTTTGTGATCAATTGAAGGATATAGCTGAATAGCTATTTGTTCCCTGATCTCAAGGTCTTTTGCCATGGCATTGTTCTTTCTTATCTCTAATTCCATCTCTAGGCTCTTTGGGATTTCAGAGATAATCTCAATAAAAGCTTTATTGTAGATGTTCAAGTACCTTATTATAGCTTCTTGCAGGATCTTTTGATCTGCCTCATTGTAGTCATCATAAAATTCAGCTACTGGTTGAAGGTTCCCATCCACAGTGACTGATTTGACTACACTATCTAGGGATAGAGTGGGCTTTTCAGCAAATTCCTCTGCCATTTCTTCCTTGTCTTGGCCTGTGGAGGGTTTCCCAGATCCTTTCTTCTTCTGCTTCTTTATTTCTTTTACTCCCTCATCTGACTCAGTTCCCTCTTCATCCTTTTGGCTTTCATAAGCCATTGTGGCTTTTGTCTTAGATCTTTTACCGGATGCCTGGACTTCTGGTTTTGAACTTTTGGTTGTGGGAGGTGCAGATCTTTTTGATGATCTGGTCCGGGTGGAAGTTTCAACCGGAACACTTTCTTTACTTTTCTTTTCTGCCTCTTTCTTTTCTTCCTCAGCCTTTCTCCTCTTTTCCTGGTTGGCATCAAGTGCCTCCTTTGGAATGCCTAGGCCTTGAGCAATATTCTCTACTTCTTTTCTCACCTTCCTTTTGATTTCTGGTTCTCAGAGTTCAACATGAATTTTGATACTTAGTTCCTCAAATGTTTCGAACCTTTCTGCCTTTGGATCTGTTAGCACAGTAAAAATTTCAAAATTTTACTATTTCCTTACTCCATCATATTTGAATAAACCCTGAGGAATATCCCAAGAGGACCATAATATAAAATTTTTGTATCTCATAAAATGTCTAGGGATGAGCAGTGTCAAATTTCATCAAAATCAATCCATCGGCAAGAGGTCCTGTGGCTTACACCGATACACAAGCAATTGTTTGAAAACAACCATCGGCGTGAAAATAGAGATCGGAAGAAGAATTATGGAGCTCACCGATGGAGTAAGCAACACCGATGACTTTACATCGGCAAGAAAGGCAAGTGGTCATGCCGATCGGTATGACAAATATCTATCGGATGATCTTTTAGAAGCTGCCCCGACGGTATATATCATACCGATGAAGCACTTTCGGCAAAAGTTTCACCGAACAGCATGCGAGGGTAACAAAGCAATAGTCATCGGTGAGAAATGAACCATCGGAATAGAAAACAAGTAAGCCTCCGATGATCAAGAGTCTTGGCGATAAGAAAGCCATCGGCAAGACTCACAGCGATGCACCTCTATCGGGATAACTTGACATATCGGAACAAAAGAAACAAGTCTTGCCGATTCATATGTCACGGCGATCAAAAGGTGTCGGTGACACTTTACTAAACTTTGCCCGATGAAGGATATGACAAAGGGCATCGGGGAGATGATTTGGATCGGGATATCTTGAGAAAGCTATCCCGATAGTGAATGTCATTCCGATAAAGATAAAAGTTCATACATGAAGAGACTATCGGTAAGACAATAAAGATCGGGAAAACATAATTTTAGTATCCCGATGGTCTCAATCTTCCCGATAAGCAAAGCATATCGGTGGGACTCGCCATATCGCAGAGAGATCTAAAACCCTTGGCGATGAAGGAAGTCATGCCGATGGTCGCACCCACTTGAAATATGATACTACATGGCGTCGGGGATACAATTGAGGGGTCACGCCGATTGACTGTCCGCGCCATAAAAAAAATGTTGAGGTCGCCCAGACATTTCAAAAATCACGCCGATAAGAAGAGTTATGGCGATGTGACACTTCACAGCGATGAACATTGAATTGATCAGATAATTAATACAAATCGGCTACGAAGTTCATACGATCATTATAATTGCAAAAAACTGTCCGAGAGCAGAATACAGAAGAATTCTCAGGGCAAAAGCAAAGGCTTCCAATTCCAGCCATCGAACGACAGGTACACATACACAAACCACTATATTGCCTGTATTTGAATTTCCTGCCAAATTTTTCAAAAAATGGAAACTCCGGGGAAAGGAAAAGGAAGAAAATCACAAGGGGAAACCAGTAAACCAAAAAAGCAAAAAACTGATCAAACCCCTGAAGAAAAAGTGAAAGACAGAAAACTAAATCAGGACTTGATTGATCAGTTGCCTGGGTCAACTCCCAAGGCCAGGAGGTCTGCCCAACTCAGGGCAGAAGTAGAAAAATTGGAAGACAAACATAAGCGCCTAGGAGATATTTGGACCCCAATTAGGGGATATGAACTCTTCAGATTCCACTACAACAGAAGATTTAGAAATGCTCCTGTGTCAAACCCATGGCACATGAATTTAGGCAAACTGGTTGTACCTAATGTATTCTTGAATGTAGAACTCCTGCAACTGTTAGCCAGGCATTACAATTCAGGCCTGAAAGCTATCTGCAACCCTCAAGGAGAACCAATTGTACACCTATCAAAAAATGCTATTTGTGAGGTGTATGATTTGGATGATTTGTGCACTGTCCCTATTGTTTATGAAGATTTGGATAAAGAATACTGGAGAATGGATACAACCTACAATGGATGGAGGTTACCCATTCATAGACCCAGGATTGAAGGAGAAGTGATACCCTTGACTGAGAATGATGGCCCTCCCTTTCATGTATCCATTTTTGAACCATACATTCAATATACTTACTATTATGTAGGCCAAGTCCTTGGCTCAGAGGTCCCTGAGTTCATGACTATTCCTCTAATGGTCATAACCTCTGATATTCAATGTCACAATGCAAGACAATTTGATTATGCCTCCTATGTTTCTACTAGAATAGACTCTGGTCTATCTGCAATAAAAAACAATGCTCCAGCATGCTCGTTTGAGCATTACTCGATGCTCATGCATATGGTCTTATACTATGGCCAGGAAGTAGGATTGTGGCCAAATGAGTTTCAAGTTGTTGCTGCGGATAAGAAAGGGGAGAAGATACCTGTACAAATGTGGACCAGAATCTGGGATAGCAGGTATGCTAACTCCAGCTATGCTCAATTTGAAGAGCATTGTGTTAAAGTGCTATATAGGTATTTCAACCACCCCTGTGAATATTCAATTTCAAATGAAATAAAAAGATTCCTCAGACCAAAAGATTTTGGTGGCCCCCCTACTGTCACTCATAATTGGGGAGATTGGTATTGTTTTGAGGATGCTACTATGATCAGAGTGTATGGTTTTGAGGATGCTCCATTTATATTGCCTAAAACTGTCCCTGACAGAATTGCATATTTGGAAATAATTAGGCAAATGCATTGTTCAAATGTCATGCATCTAAGTTCGCATGATAAACAATCATTCATGCCCAGTACTTTGTGTTTTGGAGATTTTACTGTGGTTTCAAAAGAAGGATACAATCTCATTTTAGATAAACTAATGCATTATAACATGGTGACTGCTGAGGTGAGGAAAGGGTTTGACCCTGAAGGTTTCATTGACTATGCAAGAAGAAAACAAAATCTCAGTGGATACATGCACATACATTATCCACATGATGATGTCATTAGAAATTTGGAAGAGGCTGAAGTCGACTTGGTGGTAGAGAAATATAACAGAGATTTGAATGAAAAGAAAAAGCAGTTGGCAGAAGTTGAAGTGGTATCCTCTGAAGAGGAAGAACTGACTGAACAAGAACAGCCACAAGATAAGACAATAGAAATGTCTAAAAGAAAAATGCAACAATATCAGCCTCCAGTTGTGATACATGATGAGGAGGGGTCTGCTGATGAAGATCCACACCAAAAGGCTTATGATTCTTTTGTGTCAGATGATACATTCATTCATTCGAAGGAATTTAAATCATTCCTGTATAAATACAAGGGAAAAGAAATTAGAGAGTCAGTAGATAATGTTTCTGCTGACAATGAAAAACAGTTATTAGATATGTTGAAGGAGACAGTGGATAAGGAAATGCAGGACATGACACCAAGCAGAGGCAGACAGCTGCTCAAAGATGCAGGGGTTATGATTTTTCCCGGTTTGGATTTAAATTCTGCTCTGGTTTTTGATAGCTTTTTGAATAATGCTGATGATAAGTATAAGCTTACTCCAGAAGGAGTTAATGAAGTCTATATGGGAATGAGATACAATAATGATGAAAATTCTTTAATGATATGGGCATTGTATCCTCCCCATAAGAAGACGGCCATCATAGACACTGAAAAAACTTTTGGCCATGTTATGACTTTCAGAGCAGGTGAAACTGACCCCATAATTACTGCAGACATTGGTATCAATGTTGCAAAGTTAAATAAAGCACAAGCTCAGATGTTAATCAAGGAAAGAGATGCTTATAAGCTGAATTGTGAAAGATTAACAAAAGAGAATGACTACTTGAAGGACGCTGTTAAGAGCACCTTTGGCCAATCTACGAAAAGAATAACTCAAGGTGAGAGCTCACAAAGTAGTCAAGTAATATCCCATGATCAGGCCAAACAAATTCAAATAGATGCATTTGTTACAATACTGCAGAGCAGGTATGCAAACATGGTACGGTGGTTAAACCAGTTTTGGGATAACTACTCGGAAAATCACAAAGCAGTCAAAGAACATGAAAGGCTTGATAAGAGGATACAAGAAAAGATGATCGAGTTGCAAAACAGAGGTGCCACTGATGGTACAGATATCTCTGATGCAAGAGCATTGCTCAAACGGCACCAGAATTATTATGATAAACTCAAAGCTGATGCTAAGGAAGGGACTGATGCCTCAGACGCAGGGGTGCCCAGGATATTCAAAGATAACGGAGAGGTAAAGAGAAAAGAAGAGTGGACTGTTGATTGTCAAGTTATATTGCACAAAGCCACAAGAGCTCTAAAAGATAAAGCCTTTGTATCTACAGAAGTTTGCAAACAACTGGAGGAAATGGTCACCCTTGATATAATCACCAGGAGTGCAGTCGAGCTTACTGATTCTCACCGTGCGCAGGAGTACTTAGATCATCTGGCAAAAGTCTATTTATGGCTAAACAGAGCCTAATTAAGCTTATGTAATTATTGTTTATATTGGTTAAAATCCCAAGAGACTTATTGAAGAGTTGTATCTCTTCATGAAAATATCTATATAAGTTCAAACAATCTATGCTGAAAAATCATCAGCAATAGAAGATATTCATATATACATATACATAATATTCCAAAATGACTATGTTGCATATTTTATTTGAAGAAGAAGTTTGAAGTTCTCTGATTTAGTAATTCTACTTTGGTATCAGTTATTTGTTGAAATTATTCAATTGTGTGGCTGTCTCCATTTCTGCAGTTCCCTGTTATTCAGATTAAGATATCAAGTATATATTTAATCTGTCAATACACATTTGCTGTATCTGTGTGATTAATTCGGTTGGTGTCCATCATAAGGAATTAAACCCTTCTGATTTATTCACAGTAGCCTGGAAGTAGTAAGTTGGGATTACTAAGTAGAGCCATATAATTAGGATTGACACACTGTCTCCAGTAAAATATTATCTGTTAATCTTGTCTATTCATTTCATTTGGTTCCTTCAAGCAAGGATTAAAGTACCTTCTGGTGAATTATAAGATATCTGATTTTATTTGGTTGGATTATCAAGAAGAGTCGGTCAGTCATTTACTTGCACGTTTATACAAGCTATAAACCAGAACTGTGCCAAATATCTAGAATTATTACCATTTAGAAACTACTGTTCTTAGTCCTTCAAATTGACTCTGTTACCCAACAAGGCACTAGTCTCATTCAACTCATTAATTAAAACCTTTTTTTTATTGCTTATACAATTTCTGCCAATTACTTATACATAGAATTAATTAGTCAGCTTTGTCATCTATCCTACATCCTATGCCATTGTAGATAGACCTAGTTAGTCCATTCATCCACACTCAGACTGCTCTAATATTTCAAGGTTCACCCACCTAGGTGTAGCAGGACCTAAAGTGAAGGAAATCATCAAACCTTGAAGGTTGATTTCGTCAAGTTAGTTCAAAAACGTTGCAAATCCAAACATAGAGCCTGGCATCCTCTTAGGATTAGCAATTTGCATTTTTGAGACCTAACAAATTGGCGACTCTGCTGGGGACTTAGTAAAAAGACCTTAGAAATTAATCCTTTCTTTCATAGGGTCATTTAAAATTTCTTTTTGGTAACTCTGCTGGTGACAAAGAACCTTACAGATAAAAATATAAACTTTTCCTATTCAATAGGTGGCGACTCTAGTTACAATTATAACAAAAATTTTAAAATGGATGGTAGGAGATCCAAGATGGAAGGCAGAAACTTGCAGTCATCTCCACCACTTAGAAACATCTCCAAAAGAAATGTGAATCCAAAATATTCCCACCAAGATAATAATCTAGACATCCAGGAGAATGATTTAGAACAAAATATTGCAATTCACAACAAATTCACACCTCTGCATGATTCAAACGAGAACCTCAGTGGAGCAACTGATGATATTTTGGCAAGGTACAGACCCACTCCTCAAGAACAGCGGGATCATGATGCAAAGGTCATGAGGGATATTGATAGGAACCAAGCTGAACATGATTTCAAGGTCTCGTTTGACCAGGGAGAGGAGATAGGATATGAATTGTCAAATCAGGGAATGAATGACAATCCAGAATATCAGGAAATAAATAATCAAGACATGAGTGATGAGAAACAGGAAATACTCATGCTCAGGAAAGAACTCAAAAGGTACAAGATACAAGAGGAGAAGGAGTTATTGCAGCAAGAAATTCAACAGAGGAGAAATAAAGCCAAAACAGCTCCCCCTAAATATGTACCCCCGCATAGAGGGAATATTTCAAGAAATACACAACAAAATACAAATAGTGCTCAAAACTCACATGCTTCTGGAAGTCATCAGAACACTATTCCCCAAATCCCCAGACCACCTCCCATACGTAATGCATCCCTACATATGGCAAATAATTACCCACCCCCTGGTCAACAATATTATAGGCCACAAAATCAACACATAAATCCCCATATGAACCAACATCAACAATATGCATATCATCAGCCACCAGGTGGATATAATTACTATCCCAATCCACCACATCTCAATTTCCCTCCCCAAAACCTTGCTAATATATGTAGTCAATTTGATTTGACTGGATATTAGTTATATCCATATCCTATGGATAGTACTTGGAGAAACATGGTTCCCAAGTTTACTGGAAACAATGCAGTATCTGCAGAAGATCATATCAGAAGTTTTAATGCTTTTGTACAGGATATAGGTATGGACTGGGAAGACATTAGAATGAGGTTATTTATGATGTCCCTCACTGAAGATGCCAGAGATTGGTTTAATAGCTTGCCCGATGCATCAATCAATTCAATAACTGATTTCCATAACCAGTTTAAGGATCAGTATGGTAACCAATACGCTCCTGAGTTTGCACTACATGAACTAATAAGTATACAGAAGTATCAAAATGAATCAGTATTTGATTTCAACCTGAAGTTTTCCAAGTTACATAATAAGGTACCACATGGAGCCAAGTTATCTGACCAGGCAGCACTGAGTATCTATATGAAGGCATTTGACCCCAAAACAGGATATGAACTCAGAAACCGGTGTCCTGCAACGTTGGCTGAAGCACAGAAAATAGCCATAACTATTGAAAATAATAGAAAGGCTGCAGGAATGGTCAGTAAAGGGAAAATCATAGAAATCTTCAGAATCCAAATGCTCAACAGATTAAACCAGAGGGTCAGCATAGGCAGGATAGACCTAGGTTACATGATATGCCTTACAATACAAATTGGAAGGATGGAAGACCTATTGACAACAACAGAAAGCAGCCATATGGAAAGGATACTCCTGATCCATTGAAGAGAAACATGGCACATATGGCAGAAAATAAACCTTGGTGTTCTGTATGTAACTTGCCACATTCACCTGAATACTGTGAGGTAGCTAAATCAATACAGCAAGAGGAAATGCTATACAACTATAATAGGGATAATCACACCATCAATATGATGCAGGATACACCATGTGTGGTAACAGAAGATTATTCTTCTTCAGAGGAAGAAGGGTATGAGTATGATGTAGGGAACCAAAAATATCATGTTAACATGGGAGAACAGCAGGTATTCTCAGACCAGGAAGATATTTATGACAATAAACCATATGGTCAATGGAGAAAACCTACTGAGGCTGAAAAAGAAGCTCTCATAGTAGCTGCAGTGGCTCAAGCTCGAAACACTTATAACTTAACGAATAGAATAACAAATGCTGGGCAAGGAACTCCTGGGAGTGTATTCATAAAAGACCAGAATAACAAAGGGAATAATACAAAATCATCACCTAAAGAACCAGAAAAGGGGGATAAAAATAAAATGAAAGAAAATATAGAAAAAGAGAATACAAAAACAGAAAAGAATGACCATATCATAACCCCTTCTTTTGACATTGCACAGGCAGTGTCTCAGGTGAAAATATCAGTCCCACTCCTAGAGATGATGAAAATAGATAAATATAGGAGTACAGTTGTCAAGATGATTTCTGATACACCTAATCCAAAACATAAAGGATTTGAAAAAACAACAAATAATGTGCATCAGGAAAATTTTAAGATGCCTGAGGTTTACCTTGGTGATACTCTTACAAAAAATCCCTCACAGGTAGATCCATTCTATACTACACTAGTAATCAAGAACAGAATAGTCAGGAATTGTATGATTGATTCAGGTGCTGCTATGAATATCATGCCTATAGCAGTGATGAAAGAATTAGGGATGTGGGTTGATACTATGTATGGCCAATGTTATGCAATGGATAACAGATCTATTCCAGTAGTTGGTATTATGAAAGATGTAGAAATAAAACTTGCTTCGTATCCTGAGGCAACATATAACATTGACATCACTGTGGTTGATATCCCACCGTATTATGGAATGCTGTTATCAAGGCAGTGGGCTGCAATGGCAGGAGGCAATGTTCAATTAGATCTATCATATGCCACCATACCAGTAGGTGACAAGGAAATCAAGTTGTGCAGAGAACCAAGGTATGACAATATTATAGAAAGAATGGACCAGCATCAGGTGAATTTCTTTTGTGACACAGATTTAGGGGTTTTCAAAGTTGGAGAAACTACCCCAGAATTGCATAACACTGACCCAATACACACTGAATCTATGAAAAGAGAAAATGATTTGTGGAAAATGTATTTCGATGGTGCATGCAGCAAGATAGGAAATGGGGCCGGAGTAGTTTTTATCTCACCAGGAGGTCAAACATTCAAATACTCTTTCTTACTAACATTTGAATGCACCAATAACGTAGCTGAGTATGAAGCCCTACTCATTGGCCTAGACATAGCCACCAAATACAAAATAAAAAAGTTGGCTGTCTATGGTGATTCTGAATTGGTCATCTCCCAAGTAAGAGAAAAATATTTATCTAAGAATAAAAGATTAAGACAGTACAGAAATGCAGTTTGGGATAGTGTTGAATTATTTGATGCTTTTTCAATCAGCTGGGTTGATAGGTCTAAAAACATCATGGCAGACTTTTTAGCAAACATTGCATTAAAGAGAGATGATCTAACATTAGGAGGGATCACAGAAGTAGAATTTAAAACTAGACCTACCATCCCTGATAATATACAGAACTGGCAGGTGTTTGATAGCGATGCTGATATAATCAATTTCTTACATTGTGCTGATTATTATGAAAATCAAGAAATTGATTTTAGTGCATTTGTGGAGGAACACAATGGGAAAGAAACCCTATTTTGCCAAGAAGTGGTTCAACTGAAGACAAATAAGATACCCAAAGGGCTTATTGCATTAGAAAAAGCATTTGATGGGCATGATAGATACAAGAAGAAAGAAACACCAGTGATACATGAGAATCTTGAGGAAGTGAACTTGGGGACTCAGACAACCCCAAAAAATGTATATATTGGGAGGAATCTTGACCAGAAAATCAGAAGTAGAATTATCAATCTACTTAGGAAGTATAGGCATGTGTTTGCTTGGTCATATGATGACTTAAAGGCATATAGAGAGGATCTATTTCAACATGAGATACCACTCAAACCAGATGCAAAACCATTCAGACAGAAACAAAGGCCGATTAATCCTACATTGGCTCCGAAAATGCTGGAGGAACTTACAAAGTTAAGGGATGGAGCTATAATCAAACCTATTAGGCATTCTTCCTGGGTCTCAAACTTGGTACCTGTCAGGAAAAAGAATGGTGACATTAGACTGTGTGTGGATTTCAGAAACCTGAATAAATCTTCTCTCAAAGATAATTATCCTCTTCCCAATATGGAGGCGGTATTACAGAAAGTTACTGGATGTGAATTACTATCCATGATGGATGGTTTCTCCGGCTACAATCAGGTTAAGGTTAAGGAGTCTGAACAATTCAAGACCGCATTCACCACTCCGTGGGGAACATATGTATACTTGAGAATGCCATTTGGATTAACTAATGCTGGGGCAACATTTCAAAGAGCGATGGATGTAGCTTTTGCTGAATTGATCAATAAGATTATGATAGTCTATCAAGACGACTTAACATCATATTCAAAAAAGGCCGAAGATCATTGCACACATCTAGAACAGATATTTGTCAAAGCCCTAGAATATGGAATATCATTGAATCCTAAAAAATGCCAATTTGCAGTAACAGAAGGAAAATTGCTTGGCCATATAGTCTCGAAGGAAGGAGTTAAAATAGATCCTGAAAGGGTGAAAGCAATTGATCAGGTCCCTATTCCAAAAAATGTAAAAGCTATACAATCATTTTTTGGTCAGATAAATTTTGTCAGAAGATTTATACCAAATTTCGCAGAGATTGTTTGTCCTATATCAGGAATGCTGAAGAAGAACTTAGATATGAAATGGACAACAGAAGCAATGGAAGCATTTGGTAACATTAAGGAGGCCATCAAACAAGCTCCAGTCTTAATATCCCCTGACTTTGGCAAACCTTTCCAACTTTTTTCATTTGCTTCCTATCATACAGTGGCAGCAGTGTTGTTGCAGAAAAATAATGATGGATATGAACAGCCAATCTCTTTCTTTAGCAAGTCCCTTCAGAATGCAGAGTTGAAGTATGACATTATTGAAAAACAGGCATATGCATTGGTAAAAGCAGTAAAAAACTTTAGACCATATTTGGTAGGGGCTAAAATCATAGCATATGTTCCTAATGCTGCAGTGAAGGATGTACTGATCCAAACTGAGGTCACCGGTAGGAGATGTAGGTGGATCAATAGGATTCAGGAATTCAACATTGAAATCCAAATCACTAAATTAGTAAGAGGACAGGGTCTTGCCAAATTGATGGCTGAAAGTAATCTAGAAGCTTCCCATATATGTAATGTGGATGCAAGTACCAGTATTGAACGCACTCCATGGTATACTGATATAGTATATTATCTAACACATATGAAGAGTCCTGAAGGATATGATGATAACAAAAGAAGGACACTCAAACTACAAGCTTCAAAATATGTACTCATTGGTGGGGATCTCTATTGGAAAAATAGAGATGGGGTTCTACTATTATGTTTGGATGAATATCAATCAAAACATATTATGAAGGAGTTGCATGAAGGCATGTGCGGAGGACATTTCTCAGCAAAAACCACAGCCCACAAAATTTTGAGGGCAGGGTACTATTGGCCTAAAGTCTTTAACGATTCATACCAGTACACTAGAAAGTGTGAAGCATGCCAAAAGTTCTCAGGGAAGTTAAAGTATCATGGAGCACTACCTTTAAAACCTATGCAAGTTGAGGCTCCATTTTATCAGTGGGGTATTGATTTTATAGGTGAAATTTCAGAGAAATCAAGTGGGGGGCACCGATGGATTTTAGTAGCTACTGATTACTTTACAAAATGGGTGGAAGCAATCCCAACCAGACAGGCTACTAGTAAAGTTGTGATAAATTTTCTAATGGATAACATTATATGCAGATTTGGTACTCCTGTAAGACTGATTACTGATAATGGGATGTGCTTCAGATCTGATGAATTCAAAGGTTTTTGCAGCACACATGGTATCACTGTTTCTTATGCTGCTCCTTACCATCCACAGGCCAATGGACAAGCTGAATCAAGTAATAAGAGTCTGTTGAAAATCATAAAAAGAATGTTGGATAGAAATAAGAAGGCTTGGGATTCAAAATTAAGAATGGCAGTATGGGCTGACAGGATTACTATAAAAAGGGCAATTGGGAGATCCCCTTATGAATTGGTATATGGAACCCAAGCAAGATTACCATTAGAAAATCTTATACCAGTATACAAATTCATTCTCCAGGAAGACTTGAATATCCCTGAACCAATGGAGGAAAGGTTGGAACAATTAGCAGAGCTTGATGAAACAAGAAGAATGGCTCAGAAACAGAATATTAAATTACAATCACAGGTAAAATATCTCTTTGACAAAAAGGCCAAAGAAAGAAAGTTTGAAATAAATGATCTGGTACTAATGTGGAATGCAAGATGTCAAGACAAAGGAAAACATGGAAAATTTGAAGCCCTGTGGTTGGGTCCTTTTGTTATCACTGGCAAGGGAGGTGATGATTCTTACTATGTACAGAATATGTCAGGAGAGGAGTAGGAATTGCCAGTACATGGGCAATACTTGAAGCAGTTCTTTTCATAAACATGTACAAAGAGAATTGAGTGTTGCCAGTGCATGGACAACATTCAAATAATTCTCAAAAATATCTTATTCCATGCACAGTAGTCTAGGAATCATTCCCGCTCCCCATCATTTGTTCCTTTCCTTTTTCCAGTTTCATAAAACCTCACCCCAAAATAATAAAATATGTGGTCTAGTTCCCCAGGAGATCTGGATCCTTGTATACTCATAGGGAGTATACATCCTAGACAGAGCCACTGTTAGCACAGTAAAAATTTCAAAATTTTACTATTTCCTTACTCCATCATATTTGAATAAACCCTGAGGAATATCCCAAGAGGACCATAATATAAAATTTTTGTATCTCATAAAATGTCTAGGGATGAGCAGTGTCAAATTTCATCAAAATCAATCCATCGGCAAGAGGTCGTGTGGCTTACACCGATACACAAGGAATTGTTTGAAAACAACCATCGGCGTGAAAATAGAGATCGAAAGAAGAATTATGGAGCTCACCGATGGAGTAAGCAACACCGATGACTTTACATCGGCAAGAAAGGCAAGTGGTCATGCCGATCGGTATGACAAATATCTATTGGATGATCTTTTAGAAGCTGCCCCGACGGTATATATCATACCGATGAAGCACTTTCGGCAAAAGTTTCACCGAACAGCATGCGAGGGTAACAAAGCAATAGTCATCGGTGAGAAATGAACCATCAGAATAGAAAACAAGTAAGCCTCCGATGATCAAGAGTCTTGGCGATAAGAAAGCCATCGGCAAGACTCACAGCGATGCACCTCTATCAGGATAACTTGACATATCAGAACAAAAGAAACAAGTCTTGCCGATTCATAAGTCACGGCGATCAAAAGGTGTCGGTGACACTTTACTAAACTTTGCCCAATGAAGGATATGACAAAGGGCATCGGGGAGATGATTTGGATCGGGATATCTTGAGAAAGCTATCCCAATAGTGAATGTCATTCCGATAAAGATAAAAGTTCATACATGAAGAGACTATCGGTAAGACAATAAAGATCGGGAAAACATAATTTTAGTATCCCGATGGTCTCAATCTTCCCGATAAGCAAAGCATATCGGTGGGACTCGCCATATCGCAGAGAGATCTAAAACCCTTGGCGATGAAGGAAGTCATGCCGATGGTCGCACCCACTTGAAATATGATACTACATGGCGTCGGGGATACAATTGAGGGGTCACGCCGATTGACTGTCCGCGCCATAAAAAAAATGTTGAGGTCGCCCAGACATTTCAAAAATCACGCCGATAAGAAGAGTTATGGTGATGTGACACTTCACAGCGATGAACATTGAATTGATCAGATAATTAATACAAATCAGCTACGAAGTTCATACGATCATTATAATTGCAAAAAACTGTCCGAGAGCAGAATACAGAAGAATTCTCAGGGCAAAAGCAAAGGCTTCCAATTCCAGCCATCGAACGACAGGTACACATACACAAACCACTATATTGCCTGTATTTGAATTTCCTGCCAAATTTTTCAAAAAATGGAAACTCCGGGGAAAGGAAAAGGAAGAAAATCACAAGGGGAAACCAGTAAACCAAAAAAGCAAAAAATTGATCAAACCCCTGAAGAAAAAGTGAAAGACAGAAAACTAAATCAGGACTTGATTGATCAGTTGCCTGGGTCAACTCCCAAGGCCAGGAGGTCTGCCCAACTCAGGGCAGAAGTAGAAAAATTGGAAGACAAACATAAGCGCCTGGGAGATATTTGGACCCCAATTAGGGGATATGAACTCTTCAGATTCCACTACAACAGAAGATTTAGAAATGCTCCTGTGTCAAACCCATGGCACATGAATTTAGGCAAACTGGTTGTACCTAATGTATTCTTGAATGTAGAACTCCTGCAACTGTTAGCCAGGCATTACAATTCAGGCCTGAAAGCTATCTGCAGCCCTCAAGGAGAACCAATTGTACACCTATCAAAAAATGCTATTTGTGAGGTGTATGATTTGGATGATTTGTGCACTGTCCCTATTGTTTATGAAGATTTGGATAAAGAATACTGGAGAATGGATACAACCTACAATGGATGGAGGTTACCCATTCATAGACCCAGGATTGAAGGAGAAGTGATACCCTTGACTGAGAATGATGGCCCTCCCTTTCATGTATCCATTTTTGAACCATACATTCAATATACTTACTATTCTATAGGCCAAGTCCTTGGCTCAGAGGTCCCTGAGTTCATGACTATTCCTCTAATGGTCATAACCTCTGATATTCAATGTCACAATGCCAGACAATTTGATTATGCCTCCTATGTTGCTACTAGAATAGACTCTGGTCTATCTGCAATAAAAAACAATGCTCCAGCATGCTCTTTTGAGCATTACTCGATGCTCATGCATATGGTCTTATACTATGGCCAGGAAGTAGGATTGTGGCCAAATGAGTTTCAAGTTGTTGCTGCGGATAAGAAAGGGGAGAAGATACCTGTACAAATGTGGACCAGAATCTGGGATAGCAGGTATGCTAACTCCAGCTATGCTCAATTTGAAGAGCATTGTGTTAAAGTGCTATATAGGTATTTCAACCACCCCTGTGAATATTCAATTTCAAATGAAATAAAAAGATTCCTCAGACCAAAAGATTTTGGTGGCCCCCCTACTGTCACTCATAATTGGGGAGATTGGTATTGTTTTGAGGATGCTACTATGATCAGAGTGTATGGTTTTGAGGATGCTCCATTTATATTGCCTAAAACTGTCCCTGACAGAATTGCATATTTGGAAATAATTAGGCAAATGCATTGTTCAAATGTCATGCATCTAAGTTCGCATGATAAACAATCATTCATGCCCAGTACTTTGTGTTTTGGAGATTTTACTGTGGTTTCAAAAGAAGGATACAATCTCATTTTAGATAAACTAATGCATTATAACATGGTGACTGCTAAGGTGAGGAAAGGGTTTGAACCTGAAGGTTTCATTGACTATGCAAGAAGAAAACAAAATCTCAGTGGATACATGCACATACATTATCCACATGATGATGTCATTAGAAATTTGGAAGAGGCTGAAGTCGACTTGGTGGTAGAGAAATATAACATAGATTTGAATGAAAAGAAAAAGCAGTTGGCAGAAGTTGAAGTGGTATCCTCTGAAGAGGAAGAACTGACTGAACAAGAACAGCCACAAGATAAGACAATAGAAATGTCTAAAAGAAAAATGCAACAATATCAGCCTCCAGTTGTGATACATGATGAGGAGGGGTCTGCTGATGAAGATCCACGCCAAAAGGCTTATGATTCTTTTGTGTCAGATGATACATTCATTCATTCGAAGGAATTTAAATCATTCCTGTATAAATACAAGGGAAAAGAAATTAGAGAGTCAGTAGATAATGTTTCTGCTGACAATGAAAAACAGTTATTAGATATGTTGAAGGAGACAGTGGATAAGGAAATGCAGGACATGACACCAAGCAGAGGCAGACAGCTGCTCAAAGATGCAGGGGTTATGATTTTTCCCGGTTTGGATTTAAATTCTGCTCTGGTTTTTGATAGCTTTTTGAATAATGCTGATGATAAGTATAAGCTTACTCCAGAAGGAGTTAATGAAGTCTATATGGGAACGAGATACAATAATGATGAAAATTCTTTAATGATATGGGCATTGTATCCTCCCCATAAGAAGACGGCCATCATAGACACTGAAAAAACTTTTGGCCATGTTATGACTTTCAGAGCAGGTGAAACTGACCCCATAATTACTGCAGACATTGGTATCAATGTTGCAAAGTTAAATAAAGCACAAGCTCAGATGTTAATCAAGGAAAGAGATGCTTATAAGCTGAATTGTGAAAGATTAACAAAAGAGAATGACTACTTGAAGGACGCTGTTAAGAGCACCTTTGGCCAATCTACGAAAAGAATAACTCAAGGTGAGAGCTCACAAAGTAGTCAAGTAATATCCCATGATCAGGCCAAACAAATTCAAATAGATGCATTTGTTACAATACTGCAGAGCAGGTATGCAAACATGGTACGGTGGTTAAACCAGTTTTGGGATAACTACTCGGAAAATCATAAAGCAGTCAAAGAACATGAAAGGCTTGATAAGAGGATACAAGAAAAGATGATCGAGTTGCAAAATAGAGGTGCCACTGATGGTACAGATATCTCTGATGCAAGAGCATTGCTCAAACGGCACCAGAATTATTATGATAAACTCAAAGCTGATGCTAAGGAAGGGACTGATGCCTCAGACGCAGGGGTGCCCAGGATATTCAAAGATAACGGAGAGGTAAAGAGCAAAGAAGAGTGGACTGTTGATTGTCAAGTTATATTGCACAAAGCCACAAGAGCTCTAAAAGATAAAGCCTCTGTATCTACAGAAGTTTACAAACAACTGGAGGAAATGGTCACCCTTGATATAATCACCAGGAGTGCAGTCGAGCTTACTGATTCTCACCGTGCGCAGGAGTACTTAGATCATCTGGCAAAAGTCTATTTATGGCTAAACAGAGCCTAATTAAGCTTATGTAATTATTGTTTATATTGGTTAAAATCCCAAGAGACTTATTGAAGAGTTGTATCTCTTCATGAAAATATCTATATAAGTTCAAACAATCTATGCTGAAAAATCATCAGCAATAGAAGATATTCATATATACATATACATAATATTCCAAAATGACTATGTTGCATATTTTATTTGAAGAAGAAGTTTGAAGTTCTCTGATTCAGTAATTCTACTTTGGTATCAGTTATTTGTTGAAATTATTCAATTGTGTGGTTGTCTCCATTTCTGCAGTTCCCTGTTATTCAGATTAAGATATCAAGTATATATTTAATCTGTCAATACACATTTGCTGTATCTGTGTGATTAATTCGGTTGGTGTCCATCATAAGGAATTAAACCCTTCTGATTTATTCACAGTAGCCTGGAAGTAGTAAGTTGGGATTACTAAGTAGAGCCATATAATTAGGATTGACACACTGTCTCCAGTAAAATATTATCTGTTAATCTTGTCTATTCATTTCATTTGGTTCCTTCAAGCAAGGATTAAAGTACCTTCTGGTGAATTATAAGATATCTGATTTTATTTGGTTGGATTATCAAGAAGAGTCGGTCAGTCATTTACTTGCACGTTTATACAAGCTATAAACCAGAACTGTGCCAAATATCTAGAATTATTACCATTTAGAAACTACTGTTCTTAGTCCTTCAAATTGACTCTGTTACCCAACAAGGCACTAGTCTCATTCAAATCATTAATTAAAACCTTTTTTTTATTGCTTATACAATTTCTGCCAATTACTTATACATAGAATTAATTAGTCAGCTTTGTCATCTATCCTACATCCTATGCCATTGTAGATAGACCTAGTTAGTCCATTCATCCACACTCAGACTGCTCTAATATTTCAAGGTTCACCCACCTAGGTGTAGCAGGACCTAAAGTGTAGGAAATCATCAAACCTTGAAGGTTGATTTCGTCAAGTTAGTTCAAAAACGTTGCAAATCCAAACATAGAGCCTGGCATCCTCTTAGGATTAGCAATTTGCATTTTTGAGACCTAACAGGATCTTTGGGCTGACTTAGCATGTGTTGAACATGCAGTTCCACTATCTGTTCATCCACTTCATACCCCATGGGCATGATCCATACAGTTCTTGGTTCTACTACCTCCATTAGACACTGATCTGTTTCTACCATGAAGCATACTGTGTCTTTGTACTTTTCAACAAGGGATTGGGGTATTCTTTCTCTTGCATGCATCATGCTTTGGAAGTTCTTGAAATATCCCCATAGAGCTGTATTTCTTGCTTTAGCATCCCCAAGTCCATGCAAATAGTCTCTGATTTGGATGGCAACCGGTCTGTCATTCTGCCATATCCATCCAACAAGTCATAGTCTGCATTCTCCTTTAACATTTGATAAGCTGTGTAGATTACAGTTCCCGGTACTGAATTTTCCCTACTGGAGTGATAGATTTTGTAACCAATTATCATAGATACAAATTTGACATCCGGTTCAGTGATGTCATCAACTGTCATAGCTCTCTTGTCAAACTTGGATCTGGTTGCATCACTAACTATCTGATTTTTGACAGACTTGAGAATAGGTAATCCACCGGATGAGTGCAGACCGGTTACAGCCCTAATTGCATCTTTGGTGATCTTGAAGGGCTTGTTCAACCATAGGAAGTTGTCATGTACTCTACTTAGTACATACCGGACCCATTCATCTTCTTCAAAACAGGGGAAATGAATGCACTGTGCAAAGTGTTTGTCCCGGATGGCTTTGTACTGAGGTTTGATCTCAAAGGAGTCATCTATCAATTGTTTGTGATAGATATCCATTAGTTTTGATTCTCCAAAGTCTTCAAAATTTGCATGGATGTAAACCCTAATGTCCTCCGTATGTAATACACCATGCGGAACACTAGAGAAGGCTCCTAGTGGATCTACCTCCAAAGATTTGTATGGATGTTTCTTGAATGTGGGGCGAGGTCTATCAGAGATCTTAACTATATTCGGAGTAGCCATTCTTCAAAGATTTGCAGTGAGATAATGAAAACGGAGAATACCTTATGCGCCTTCGGTTTGCACGGAGTGGTTGGATTGATTTCTTTATGCAATGACTTTGGCAGGAGATCTTTGGTGTGCTTGATGAATCTTGTTGCAGAGCTCCACTTTTCGCTTCTTCTTGAGTGCAGAATGAGCAAATGATTTATGAGAAATCTCTTATATTGCTCCGCAAACCCTAATATCTGATGGCAATAAATGCTCGACCTATATTATTCTGGTTTGCCTTATTCGGATAACTTGAAGAACCGGATCAGTCCTGGTCTATGGACATCGTGCGGAACTTTCAATCATGAATAAATTGAGGTGACACATTACAAGAACATCCCAAACGTTTTGTCCAGTCCGCAGAGTAAAATAATGTACTTCCGGATCTCTCCGGACCCTTTTGTAGTCCTCTGTCATTCCGGAGCATCTCCTGGAACAGGTCTTACTTGATCGATCACAACTTCTCTACATCTTCATGCAGACCTCTGAAATCTTGTCTGGATCATCTCAGGACTTCTATCTTCAAACCCTTTACTCTGCATCTTGTGTCACATCCAGCACCACTTGATTTGCTAGGGGAACAGGATTTTCTTTGAGTCTCCCCCTGAGCCAGAGCTCACTTTCTAATTTCTGGAAGGAATATCAGCACCAGAATCTGGTGCGGATCCAGTTTCTGTATTCTCTAAACTTTTCTTTACCCAAATCTTGCTCATCTGATTCCTAACTTCATCCGCATTCATCTTTTGTTTACCCTTGTCTTGATTCTGATTATACACCGGACCTCTTTTGTCCTGATTCTTGCTTCTGCAGACTTTAGCATTATGATCGGACCTATTACAGATTTGGCAAATAACATTTCTTTGCATATTTGACTGATAACCTCTTGATCTGCATTGATTAGCCATATGACCTACTCTATTGCATGTAAAGCATCTACCTTTGAATGATTTGTTTACTTGCATATTTCTGCATTCATGAGACTTGTGTCCATACCTTTTGCAGTTAAAGCACTGTCCAGAGAAGGATGAATTAATCTGATTCATTCTCTTTCTGCACTGATTAGCTTTGTGACCAAAGTGGTTGCAGCTGTGGCAGTATCCATTGAAGGATGGATATCTTTGAGCATTGGGCTGTCTTACCGGAGATCTTCTAGGCCTATTCCTTAGATTTTCTGATCCAAAATTCTTTTGACCGGATCTGGAGCTTTCTCCTTTCTCATATCCCAAACCATACTTGTCATCTGTCCTCTTTTGACTTCCAAGAAGAACTTCAAGTTGAGCAGAACTTATCTTGAATTTCTCTTTATATTCATTTGTTGTTTGAAGGTCTCTTTTGAGAGAGACAATTTGATCCTCAAGTTTTTCTTCATTATCTTTGGCATCTTCAAGATCAGATTCAAGATGTCTGATAATTCTGTCCATCTGATGGCATTCTTCTGATTTCTCCTTAAGAGATTGTCTTAGATTGTCTTCAGCTTTTTTTTTCTCTTCAATCTCTTGAGTAAACTTTATAACTCCTGATTCCATTTCATGTCTTACCATAATGACTTCTTTTGATAATTTTTCACATAACTTGGTTTTCTCAGTCAATTCTTCATTTGTATTGCTTTCTTCACTTTGTCTTGCCAATTGTTGGAGCAGCTCCTTTCTCTTTTTCATAGAGAGACTTAATTTGTCCTTTAATTCTCTCATGAATTCATCAGCCTGCTTGAGTCTTTCCTTTAATTCATTGACTTCAGAGTTTGACTGTTCAAGATCCTTAAGGGCAGTCTTGAGTTGCTCCTTTAAACCATATGCATCCATTTGAACTCCCAGATCTTCCTCAAGCTGTTAGGCTCTATTAGGAGGAACTTAGCTCTGATACCAATTGTTGATAACTCAGAGGGGGGGGTGAATCAGTTATCCTAATTATTTCTTCTTCTGAACTTTCTTATTAATCAATGTAGCATTGAATTAGACAAACAAACATTACCATGAAATGAAAAACACATGACACAGTATTTTTGACATGGAAACCCTGTTAAGGGAGAAAACCACGGGGTGATTAACCCAAAGATTATTCTCTGTTAGAAGAATAAGGAATTACAAAATGGCACTTGCCAATTAGGGCTCACTGCCCGAGCACACTGCTCATAAAGAGGCACACTGCCTACAAGGAGACACACTGTCTACAAAAGAATGTTATACAATACTTGAACTGATTGGAAGCATCTACATATGCTAGAGTTCAGTTCCGGTTAGGCTCAGTACACTGATCTGCTACACTTCATTTTTCTCTTCTCTTTATTCTGCTTTCCTTTCACATACCGGATCTCTCTGGCTGTTTCTGCTCTGCTCTACACTTTTTTGCATTCCACACAACACAACAACACTTTTCACAACTGAATCCATCCTCTATATATATCCGCACTAGTGATTTCATTATCTTTCTAGTCGGCAACCGGAATAGTCTATCTTCTCACAAACTCTGTTCTGTCGACTGAATCCTTGCATACCAAGTAATGCGGATCAAGCATATACTTGTAGATATCATTAATCATGTCGGCCAAATATGATTCATGCCTTCACAACCTTTACCATCAACAGTAACACATCCAGAAAGCAGTCTGATGTTCTGTCAGTCAGTTCTTCCTCTGTTCTCACTGTCACTCAGGAATCTGGTACTCAGCTATTCATATCTTTTTCTTTGTCCATCACCAGAGGCTAAATCCTTGGAATATACTACTCAAGGTAGTCCTCTTGACTTCCCCAAATCCGCACTGCACCAAGACACTTCCTCTGAGAGGTCCGGACCAATCTGTCGGACCTTGCCACATGCTCTGTTCTTGTTCACCGGACCACAACAGTTCTTCATCCTGACTTTCGGTAGAGGCACACCATGACTTGCGGATATGTGGGGTGACCTTTGTTGCCATCAATGACAACAACCATGAATCCATATAGTGTCTCTTGCCAACACCATATAGGATTGAAGTGTTGTATAGACCCAATGTTCTTGACAATGTTAATCACTGGCAAGTTTTCAATTCTGATCAACAAATTATTTCATTTCTTGGAAAGGTTGAATCTTTTGCCAGTATGTTTTTTGAAGGCAGTAAGGATGATAGTAATGATGTCCTAGAGGAAGAAATGAAACCCCCTAGTAGTTCAAGCTCAGAAGTCATTCAACTAAAAGGAAATAAGATCCCTAAAGGTTTGGTTTCTCTTGAAGATCTTTTTAACCAACATGATCATTACATTAAAAAGAAGAATAAAGTTTCAATAATAGCTTTAGCTGATTATGATAATGTGAATATTGGTACCGAAGCTGATCCAAAGATTGTCTGTATTGGTAAGTGTTGTTCTAAAGAAGAAAAAGAATGTTTGATTTCTCTGCTTATTAGATACAAAGATGTCTTTGCTTGGTGTTATGCTGATCTTAAGAGGTTTAGGAATGGGGAAATGTAGCATCATATTCCTTTGAAGCCTGGCACCATACCTTTCAGACAAAAATAGAGGACTTATAATCCAAAACAACCTGAGGCCATTTTTAATGAAATTGACAAAATGTTGAAGGAAAAAATTATCTACCCCATTCACCACTCTACCTGGATGGAAAATATTGTGCCTGTTAGGAACAAAAATAGGGAGATTCAGATTTGTGTTGATTTTACAAATCTGAATCAAACTTCCCTAAAGGATAATTATCCCTTGCCACTTATGGATCATATTTTGTAGATTGTGTCTGGTTCAGAGATGATGTCCATGCTCGATGGGTTTTTAGGGTATAACCAAATTGAAGTGGCCTGAGAAGATCAACATAAAACAACTTTCACTACTCCCATTGGTGTATTTGCATATAATAGGATGCCTTTTGGCCTCATAAATGTTGGGGCCATATTTCAGAGAGCAATGGATTTGACTTTCGGTGACTTGAAAAATAAAATCATTATAGTATATCTTGATGATCTAACAATTTTCTCCAAGAAAAGATCTAATCACTTGAATGACTTAGAATTGGTTTTACAATGGTGTAGGGAGAATGGTATTTCTCTTAATCCTAAGAAATCAATCTTTGCGGTTACTGAAGGAAAGCTATTGGGTCATATTGTCTTAAAGAATGGAATAAAAATTGATCCAGAAAGAGTCAAGGTGATTCAATAGTTAAGCCTACCTGCGACTAAGAATAACACGAGGTCCTTTTTCAGTCAGATAATTTTTTTGAGAAGATTTGTTCCTGATTTTGCTGAGCTGACTAGACACATTGCAAAAATGATGAAAAATAATGTTGTCTTTAGTTGGAATGCTAAAGGGAAAAAAGCAATTAAAGACATAAAAAAAGCCATTGCTAATGCACCCACACTTGTGTACCTTGATTTCCAAAAAAAAATTATTATCTATTGTTACGCCTCTAAACATACTTTGTCAGCTATCTTATTATAGAAGAATAAACAAGGAATTGAAGCTCCCATCACTTTCATGAGTGTGCCATTGAAGAACTATGATCTTAAATACTATACTCTGGAGAAACATGCATATGTAGTGGTGAAGGCACTAAAGAGTTTCAGGTTTTACATTCTACATTCGCATACTATGGTGTATGTTCCAGAATCTACAATAGAAAGTATACTAACTAAGCAAGAAATTGGGTGATTGCTAAAGTACAAGAATATGAGGTAGAGATCAAACCTACTAATCTGGTTCAGGGTAAAGGATTGTGTAAAATGATTGATGAAAGTAAGGAAGAAAATAAAGAGGAAATACCCTTGGTCCTTTTCACTAGCAACACTGATGAGTGGTTCTCTGATATTTCTTACTTCTTAACCTATGGTGACTATCCATCCCACCTTTCGGTAAAGGAGAGGAGAAATCTGAAGCTCAAAGCACACAAGTATGTTATTTGGGAAGGTAATTTGTATAAAAGAGGAATTGATGGAACTTTCCTAAGGTGTGTAGACAAGGATCAACAAAAGAAGTTATTGGAAGCTTTCCATAATGAAGCTTGTGGAGGACACTATTCTACGTCAGTAACAACTTTCAAGATATTGAGACAATATTTCTATTGTCCTAGGATGTTTAAAGGTGCTTATGAATGGTTATCAAAGTGTGAAAAGTGTTCAAGATTTACAGGCAGACCACAATTAGCTACCTTGCCTTTGAGGCTAGTAATCATAGATGAACCTTTTCAGCAATGGGGTTTAGACTTCACTGGACCAATCTATCCTAACTTGAGTGTTGGGCATACTTATATATTAACTGCAATGGATTATTTTACCAAATGGGTAGAAGCTATACCAGTAAAGAGTACTACCTTCGAGGTGGTTTCTACCTTTCTCAAAGAAAACATTATAGTTAGATTTGGTGTGCCTAAGAAACTGGTGACTGATAATGCATCAAGTTTTTCCTCTACAGAAATTACTCTCTTCTATTATGATTTTGGTATCATCTTATCCCATTCATCCAATTATTACCCACAAGGTAATGGCCAAGCGGAGTCTAGAAACAAAAATCTCATCTCTATTTTTAAAAAGCTAGTCAAAGAAAATCAGAAGGGATGGCATAAACATTTGTATGACACTCTTTGGACTGATAGGATAACATATAAAAGAGCAATCGGTATGTCCCCTTTTCAACTTGTTTATGGCATTGACAGTGCAATCCCTATTCCCTTAGAACTAGCTGCATTAAATCTACAAAAGGCAATGGAAGATGAACAGTTTCAATCTACTCTGGAAAAGAAGATTTTGTACTTGCACTAGCTAGAGGAGTAGAGAGAAATTGTTGTGGATAGAATTGCTAGGCACCAACAGACTATAAAGAAGATTTTTGACAAAAGGGCTAAGCAAAGGACCTTTTTTGTGTAGCTTCAGTACTCTTATAGGATCGAAGAAGAGAGCCAAAGGGTGCACAGAAGAAATTTGATTCTTTATGGAAATGACCCTTCAAAATCAAAGAATTTGTGGGAGAAAATGCTTTTCTATTGGCATATCCTGATGGAACACCATTATCTCTTGCCTATAATGGGTAGGATTTGAAATTATGCAATTGGTAGAGTTTCTAAGTTTGATCCTGTACCATAGTTTATTTCCTTGTTTTCCTATTTTTGTTGTGTGTTGTTTCATTTTTGGTGTGACTCTATCACTCTTGGAATAAGGCTTATTCGCCATGTTTTGTTTGGGTTCTCTGCGTCCTCCGGAGTCCTTGTCCCCAATTAGAGCTAGCAACTATTGCCCTGAGTTCTATCTTTGTTTTTCCATTGTGGTTTTCATTAGCCTTACCCATTGATCTCTTCATGTGGGTTAGTTTTACTTAGTCATTTTTCGTTAGTCGATAACCCTTGGTATTCTTGAAGTCAGTCAGCAGGTTCACAAGTTCGTGAACCACCCAACCTGCTGACTTGCCTTGAATTGTTTTAGTACTGTGAGTCTTTGTTAAGTCTCCGTAGAAGGTCTTTCCCTTGTAGTCAGGGGGTTAGAGATTCTTTGAAGTTTTGAATCTTTTACTCCTAGTTCAAAAGTTCATATTCTACTCGACTTGCCAACTTCGCATGGTACACTTTCCCAAGTGTTGGATGCACTGCATGTTGTATGAAGTAATGACACTTGTCATTATGCATTTAATTTGAGGTACATGTGGACATAGTGGCACAAAGTGTCACTAAGGAAGGTGAGCAGTCAAGGGAAGATGAAGAAATGGATGAGGTGGATGATGTCGACGCGGACTTGCAAATCTTGAATTAATTTAAAATTTTATACTTGAAAGTATCTTTTATTTTCTCTAAAACTATTGGCTCTGGACGCCCCCCCTTTATTATTACTATTTAAACAATCTTTTAATCAGCTATTTCAAGAAGTTGTTATGGTTTTTCTAGACAGTTATGGTTTGTTTCATCTATATATTCTAAATGGGTAGTCGAACTAAGGACCTTTTTTTGGCAAAAAAAATTGTTTTCCTAGTGAAGGGTGATAGCTAAATTTTTTTTTCTATCTTCTATGATATATGAAATACAGTTAATACAGTGGAGTTTTGGGTGATCATGGACTTTGTGTTGTGATTATTTAAATTTATGTTCTTCCTACGTTGAATGTTGTTTTGCTGATATTAATGGTATTCATATGTTATGGTGGTTGGATGTTATTATTTTTCGCTCACTACTTCAAATAATCTATCTGTTGGTATTTTATCTCAAGGTGGTGATTTCCTATGTGTATGGTATTTTCAATATTTTCTATTGTGATCGGGAGTCTATGAACTTCATGTGTTGGTGTTAGAATTATAGATTCACCTTTATTGTTTTCTAGTTAAAAGCTCTGCCTTTATCATGCTTTTTGGTTAAAAGCAACCTCAAGTTCATATTCCTCATAATATCCATAGAAGGTAGCTACGCCTTGTTAAATAAGTAAAGAGCTGATGTAAAATACCAATACATCAGGCTCAACTGTTGATTAAATTTGTCACTTGTCTGGGTGTGAGTATATAGAGTTAGGTGACAAATCTGTTAACCAACACATTATAAAGATTATAGTATTTGGTTAATGGTTTTAAATTCCCATCAACAGTGATTGTCTTGACAATGGTTTTCACAGAGGGAATTTGCTTCTTATTTCAGCCTCTAATCTTTGCCTCTTATTTGTCTTCTTGCTTTCGTAAGGCTTGTCTTCAGATATTTTAACAACTTTAGCACCTATGGTCTTTAGCTCCTTAAGCCCATCATTTGAGTTTGTCTTTTCTTGATTGTCCTTTTCCAATCTGTCATGTGATCTCTTTTCCTTCACTTTAGTTCTCTTCTTTTCCTTACCGGATGATATGTCTTCCAGTTTCTCAGGATTGGCAGGTTTTGGGAGAACAGGGGTAGCAGCAAAGCTCCTAGTAGTCATTCGAGTGGAGAAGGATTATACTAGAGTATTTCCTTGTTTCTTATCTTGCTTCTCTTTCTCAGCTTTTTCAATTCTTTCTCTATTCTGCCTCACAGCTTCCTTTGTTATCCCAATGCTTTTAGCATACATTTCTACTTGCTTCTAAGCTTTTCTCTTAATCTATGGCTTCTGGAGTTCAACACGTAGCTTTTCATCAAGCTCTTTATAAGTCACAAACCTCTCAACAGAGTCATCCTTGGGTTTGCTCAAGAGATGTTGAGCATACATTTCCAAAATCTTCTCATCAACCTCATAACCCATAGGCATAATCTAAATAGTTTTGGGTTCTACAACTTCCATTAGGCACTGATCAGTGTCCACCATGAAACAAATGCCATTATTGTATTTCTCAACAACTGATTTAGGGATCCTTTCCCTAGAATGCATCATACTTTGAAAATTTTTAAAGTATCCCCATATTGCAGTTTTCTATGCAATAGAGTCTCCAATGTTGCGTAGATGATCTCTTATTTGAGTATCAACTGGCCTGTCACTAGTCTAGTGCACACCTTTTACACTAGGCACTTCATTCATGAAGTAGAAGAATAGACATATAACAAAAGAACAATATTTGAAGGTGTTTTTCTTGTCCTTCTTAATTTTTTTAGGTTCTCAATTAGTTGGTTTTGCAATAATTCACACAAATCATAATCTGTATTTTCCTTTAACATTTTGTACGCAACATATATGGCCATTTCAAAGATAGAGTTCTCCCTGTTGGAATGATAAATTTTGTAACCAATTACCATTGAAGAAAACTTGACATCCGGATCAATAATATCATTGATGGTCATTGCCCTTTTGTCAAACTTGGCACTAGTTGCATCAGTAACAGTCTGGTTTTTCACATATTTCAACATGGGTAATCCACCAGTTGAATTCAACCTAGTCACAATTTTGATAACATCCTTTGTAATCTTGAAAGGTTTCAACAGCCATATGAACTCATCATGCATTCAACTCAAGATGTAACGAACCCATTCACTCTCATCAAATGTCAAAAAATTAATAACTTGTAGAAAATGTTTGCTCTCTAGGGTTTTGAATTCTAATTTCAAATCATGGTTATCATCTTTTAGATGGTTCTTAAATAGTTCTAGCAATCTTAGAATTCTAAATTCATCCATGTTGCAATGGATGTATGCCCTAATATCTTCTACATGTAGTACTCTATATGGGACACCAGAAAATACACCTAACGATTCGACTTTGATTGACCTGTAAGGATGCTTCTTAAATTTTGGATGGGGCCATTTAGTAATATCAACAACAAGAGGAGTAGCCATCTCAACAAATTATAGATTCAAATTTTCATAGAAAAGTACCTTTTTCTTCTGCAGAGTTAGGGTTGATCAATTGCTGGTCGAATTTATTCTTCATGCTTCAATCTTTGGATTTTTAGTTTAGATGCTCTTCTTCTTGTTCCTTTTGAATGCAAAGTGATTCAAATGCTTGAGCAAGTGACTTTTTATCCTCCACAAAAACCTAATTTGTCATTGTAATAAATGCATTGCCCTAACTTCATCCGGTTACTCTATTTATTGATGTAGTTTATCATGAATTGCTTTGCAAATTGCCATATCCACTTCTTTTCTAAAAATTCTTTCAGAAGATCTATAATAGCCCATTTTACCTTTACTCATCATGCAAGATTCAGACACCCACTTATTGGCTAGGGGAATTAGATGTTTATTGCAGCTCCACCTGAGCTAAAGCTCCTAGTTTAATTACCAGAAGGATTATCAACACCTTATTCCGGTTCGGATCCATCACCACTATTCATTACACCTTTCTTCACCCAAATTTTGTTCATTTCACTCTAAATTTTGTCCGTATCCACTTTACCCTTTCCTTTGTCTTGTTTTTGATCTTTGTTTACTAGACCTTTTCCATCATTGTTCTTGCTTCTATAGAATCTTACAATATGACTAGATCTATTGCAATTAAAGCATACAACATTTCTTTGCTTATTTACTCTTGATCTACACTGATTTGCCATGTGTCCAAATCCATTGCATGCAAAGCAATAGCCATTAAAAGAATTGTCATTTCTTTTATTGTTAGGGTTATTCATTATCATACTTCTGTATTCATTGGATCTATGACCATACCTTTTACAATTGAAGCATTGACTGGAGAAGGATGGGCTACTTTGATTCACTCTACTTCTACATTAAGTAGCTCTATGACCAAATTTATTGCACTTGAAACAATTTCCATTGAAAGATGGATACCTTTGAGCATTAGGCTGTCTTATCAGAGGTTTTCTAGGTCTGTTTCTTTCATTCCTTGGTTGAAAATTTCTTTGTCTAGATTTCACCTTTCTCATACCCACATGCTTGTTACCAGCCTTCTTCTAACTTTCAAGTAGTGCTTCAAGTTTAGCTGAGCTTATCTTGAACTTCTCCTTGTATTCATTTGCAACTTCTAGGTCATGTCTGAGAATGACAATTTTCTTTTCAAGTTCTCTTTCATTGTCTTTGCTTTCTTGTAGATCAAACTCTAGATGGCCAGCTATTCCATCCAATCTATAGCATTCTTTAGTTATTTCTTTTAGAGTTTGATTCAAGTCTTCTTTAGTTTTTTTCCTTTGCTCAATTTCTCTAGTTAGTCTCATCACCCCAGATTCCATCTCATGTTTTAGAACAAAAACTTCTTTTGTCAGCTTTTCACATTCCTTTGTTTTTTATTCCAAAGCCTCATTCATGCCATTTTCTTCAGTAAAATTAGCTAGCTGGAGAAGTAGCTCCTTCTTCTTTGCCATAGATTTCTTTAGTTTATCTTTTAACATCTCAATGCAATCATCAGCATCTTTAAGATTTTCTTTCAGGTCCTCTATCTCTGATTTGGACTGATCAAGATCTTCTAAAGCTATTTTAAATTGATCTTTGAGTGAACCCATTGAAACTCCTTCCCAGATCTTCCTCAAGTTGTTAATCTTCTTCCAAGGAACTTGGCTCTGATACCAATTGTTGGAATTAGGGAAGACAATCGAGAGGGGGGTGAATCAATTGTCTTAAAACATTAATACTTGCAACAATTAATTCTTTCTTTTTTATTCAAACTAGATTAATGATGAAACTATTAAAGCATGAATCAATAACATATGAGTAGAAACAAATGAATCACACTTGACACCAAGATTTTTGACTTGGAAACCCAGTTAAGGGAAAAACCATGGTGGGGGTTAACCCACAAAGATTATACTCTGTTAAAAGTATTACAAAAGGGGAAGGCACATGCCTTCAGGCTCACTACTCAAAAGGAGGCTCACTTCCTACAAGCATGATTACAGATTGTTTGAACTGATGAATAACATTTGCCAATACAAGAATTCAATTCTGGTTAAGCACAAAATACTGATCTTACACACTTCATTATTACTCTACCCTTTTTATTGCTCTGCCATAATCCAGACCTTAGATCTCTTCTTTTTTGCTCTTAAATCTGCCTTTTTTTGCACTACTCCATCATCGCACCACCACACCACACAATACACTTGAATCCATCATCTATATATATCCGCCTAAAGAGATTCTATCACTTTTCTATTGGCCTTATGAAGAACTTAACAAACAATACAAGTACTATGTTCTGTTGGCTGAAAGCATACACCAATATTGATGTGTATCAAAAATAACACTTGCAGGTCACCATACATTATGGCCACTAACATTATATCCCATATGCAACTCACCAAAACACTTATACTATATCCGCAAAAGGATCTAACACAAGTCGGCATGTTCTTCACTGAACTGTTCTATCATATTAGGACCTGGTACTCAGATGCTCATAACTTTTAATTCCTTTGTCTCCAGAGGCTAAAATATTGGATTTAGATTTTCTTGACATTCCTCTACACTCCCTCAAATCTGTAACACACAATGATTAGCTGGAGAGATCCGCTGACCAAAATACTAAACTCTGTCATATACCCTATTCTTGTCTATCTGAACTTGACAAATCTTGGAACTAACTTCCAGTAAGATCTGATACTACACTGTAGATGTGTGGAATGGACTTAGTTGTCTTCAATGACAACACATGACATGCATTTCAGTGTCTCTTACTAACAAGACAAAACACATATCCATCAAGTTTCACTTTTTGAGAGAGAAGGTAAATGAGAATGAAGTTAGATTGGAGTTTGTTCCTTCAAAGGATTAGATTGTGGATACCTTCACTAAGCCTCTACCTAAGGACACTTTTGAGTATCTCAGAGTGAAGCTAGGGGTTACTACCCCTCCTATTTAGAACTAAGGTGCACTAGTGTGCATCAGTCTGGTGGAACTCACAGTCATACCTTGTGATCTGGATTAGTGTTAAGGGGATGCTACTCAGGGGGAGTAGTTAGTATGTTAATTCTAGAGCTTGGTTTGGTTTTATCTAAGAAACAAAAGGGGAGAGATGATTGCAAATATGTGCCCTTTTCCATTGATGTCAAAGGGGGAGGGAAGTCATGTGAAAAACTCAAAAGTAAGTAGTTACTGGTGAAAGGGGGAGCAATGAAGAAAGTGGTTGCAGGTGTGATAAGAGAAAGGGGAAGAAGTCCTTGTCTTGATGGTTGAATCAGTTTTTCACATCATATGTTGCCATCAATGACAAAGGGGGAGATTGTTGCAAATATGTGCCTATGATGTGTTGTCATTGATGTCAACATATCTCTTTGTCAGAGACAATGAAGATAGTGTAGTTCAGCAAAGTAGATTGCTCAGCATTTCTAGTGAGACAAAGATCAGAGTTTGTGGACTAAAGAGTTTTGTAGAGGATTGTCTAAAGTTGCTCCAGTTGAGATTTGAGAGGTCCGCATGGAGGATTGGTGAAGTTATGGCCATCTGAGTAGAACTGGGTTTTACAGTTGTTTAGAAGTAATAGAGTGACAAGAATTTGGTCTGGATTGCTCCGCATTGGAATATTATGGTCTGCAAATCTAGAGGTATGTTTGGGATGTTGGTGTGTATCCTCAACTCAAGTGATTCATGGTTTGGAGGTCTGCAAGCAATCTTTCTAGTGTGACAGTCATGACAGTTAGTGTTCTCGAGTTCCTGTATGAAGATGCAAGTGATTATGGTGATTTGAGGTGGTACAGTTGTTCTTGTTGATTTCATTATACTTGTGGAGGTCTCTGGATCATGCACCTATTGTGTTGGTGGTCTGCATTGAGGATTGAGCTCGTAATTGAAGATTTCTCCTTGGGTGTTGCTGTTCTTTCCAGTCTTGGCCAACTGGATGCTTGGTGTGTATTGTGGATGATCTAAGAAGAGTTCTATGGAGTGTGGCATGTTGTTCAAGGAAGATTTGAGTCCCATATTTGTTTGGTTAACAGTGTAATGGTTCTCATGTAGCATTTTAAGTCCTATGATTTTAATTGCTTGTAATGCCTATCTTGGAGAATGTTCCAGATAGATGATTGTAAGGCCGACTTTGATGTTCATTCGAAAGTTGATGTCATGTATAAATAAGTGTTATGAAGTTGTGGAAGTGTGTGGATGTGAGTGAAGATGCGGAGGTAACGAGGAAGTGTTCAAGGGTAGAGTAGAGGTGTTGTGAACTTCAATGGAACTAAACTTTGGCATGGAGAAGATGTTTCTCAGTTCAACCTTTTGGTGTTAACCAAGTGAATATTCTTGTAGGCAGTGAGCCTCCTTTGAGCAGTGAGCTCTGGGCAGTGCGCCCAAAGGCAAGTGCCTTCCCCTTTTTCTATTCTTTTAATAGAGAATAAATCTCGTGGGTTAACCCCCACCATGGTTTTTCCCTTAACTGGGTTTCCACGTAAAAATCTTGGTGTTATGTGTGTTGATTGTGTTTCTACTCTTGTGTTGTTGATTCACACTTTCATGGTTACATCATTAATCTATTTATAAGTGGTAAAGAAGAATAAATGCAGAAAAAGATAAAGTTTTGTGACAACTGATTCACCCCCCTTCTTAGTTGTCTTCCCTAATTTCAACATCTAGACCATGCAATGCCTTAGATGGGACTCAAACATGATGTTCCATGCCACAACACACTTCCATAATCTTCAAGGGATCTCCACAATTACTGGAATTAACCAAGTCGGCTAAGACTAGTCACACGCTACATTATCTGGGAATAATCTTCAAACATGATCTCATTTCCTTAACGTAGACGAATGTAAAGGTAGGAACATGATTAGGAGGAATCTACAAGCATGTTGAAATCATCATAGGCAACCGCACAAACTCAAACCACTTTATTCATGAGATTCTACACACCAGAGTACATGAACTTCACTGTCTTCAACTGTCATAAAAGAAAGATAGCTTATAGACCATCAAAACATGAACCATTGCAATTGTAGGTACTTATGATCATCCAAGACTTCCCTTTAGAACCACAGAGAAAAATACTTTAATGAGGAGGAATGTGGAGCAAAATACTTTCTCCCTGTCACCAGAGAATAATAAGAGAAAACAGGTTTTACTCTGGTGAATGCAACTCTCTAAATTCTTCACACTAGAGGCTCAAACTCAGGATTTAGCATCTTCAGACATCCCTTTAAATAACTTCCAATCCGTAGACCAAGATCTTCAAGCAGCAAGAAATGCAGAGTAATCTACTAGAGTGTTCTTCAGCATACAACTCACTGTCTATACTGCACTTCACTATAACTCACTTGTTCCTTCCAGAGAGGCCAATTTTCTCAATATCCTCAATATACAAAGTTTCTAAACAAGTAATAGAATAGGACATGGTTGACACCAATGACAACACTGATTAGGCACATACTTGCAACAATAGAAGGATGTCATTTGGCTTAATCAATGCAGGTGCCACATTTCAAAGAGCCATGGATATTTCTTTCCATGGGTTAACAGGTAAATGCATTGTGATTTATATGGATGATCTAACTGTGTTTTCTAAGGATATGTCTAATCATATAGATAACTTGAGAAAAGTACTAAAAAGGTGTGAGAGATATTGGATTTCCTTAAACCCAAAGAAGTGCGTATTTGGAGTAACTAAGGGTAAGTTACTGGGACATATCATTTCTGAAAATGGAATCTCCATTGATCCAGACAGAGTTGAAGGAATCAATAAGTTACAGTTGCCAAGTAGTAAGAAAAAGTTAGTCTTTTTTTGGCAAAATTAATTTTGTCAGAAAGTTCATTACTAAATTTGCTGAAATTGTACAACCACTGAATGCAATGTTAAAAAAGGATGCCAAGATAGAATGGATATCAGTAGGTAGGGCAGCATTTGAGGATATCAAGGAAGCAATCTCTAATGCTCCAGTATTGGTTAGTCCAAATTACACCAAGCCTTTTTATATTTATTCTTTTGCATAAGAACATTCATGTGCAGTGGCTCTAACACAAAAAGGGGAAGAAAATGAAGAAAAGCCTATTGCTTTCATGAGCGCCCCACTAAAGGATGCATAGTTAAAATACCTGGATACTGAGATATAGGCCTTCACATTGGTAAAAGTAGTAAAGAAGTTTAGACACTATATTTTGAGAAGTCAAATAAAAGCTATAGTGCCTGATGCGGCAGTAAAGATGTTGATGTAGAATGAGCCAGGGGAGAAAAGGATGAAATTAATAACAATTCTGCAAGAATTTGATATGGAAATCATTCCCACAAAGTTAGTCATAGGTCAATCCTTGGTGCAAACCATAGCCAATATGAATCCTAACTTAGTGAAACAACAGTACGTAGTGAACATAGGTAGTACACTAGGGTAGTATAGATCCTAATTGCATGACTAATGTGGCAACAAAAGAGTTCCTTTTTTCACATGATTTGATACAAGAATCTTATGAACCTATGGATATAATGATTAAGACACATACTAGAGCTTTTAATCGTACCTATGGGAAGATATCCTTATTGGTTACGGTATATGAGAAATTCGTGGAACAATTATTTGATGTTATCCCCTCATCTAACCTCTTTCACATAAAATTAGGACATCCGTGGCTTAAGGCTATGAAGGTTGTCCCCTCAACAATTCACAAATGCATAAATTTTCCTTTACATGGACAAGTGCACACTATTCATTGTAATACATGGAAGCCCATGTTTACTCAAAAGAACTTTGCTCTTGATTACTTTTGGCCACAACCTGATAGAAAATGCCATCCAAGAAGAGACCAAATTTTCTTAGCATACAAACAAATACAAAGAAAAAATACTATCTAGAGTGGCTGGGCCTCCTATTCAACAAACAACAAGAGAAGAACAACCCGCATTAGAAGAACTACCTAGGTTTAAAGGTAAGGGACTCTATTCTGAAGTTCCTCCTCCATCATCCTTACAAGGATCGAGAGGTACTCGTCAAGAACAAAGCACTTCATCAAAGCAAATTAAATTTGTACAAGCTTCCTCCTCTGAGATATAAAAACCTACGGATAAACATGAGACTCCTTTTGGAGATGTAAGAAATAAAACAAAAAGGAGTAGACAAGCAAGAGAAAGGAAGAAGAGAAGACAAGATTTTGCACAACAAAATATACCTCAACAAGAAAACATTCCACCACCTTACATTGAACCAAACAAAGAAAAACTTAAAGAAAAATAGATTAAGGATAATGACAAAAGTTGGGCTATTGTACCTTATGTACCTCTTTCCTTTGGTATTCAATATTGGGAACATGATGATTTGCTTGTTAACAACCTCTAGTCTGGTTGTAGAACAAGTAAGTATTTCTAACCCTGGTGGTCACCTTTGTCGTAGCATACTTTTCTTCTTTATGTGACGTCCTCTCTTGTGTTGTGTTCCTCTGTGATGTGTTATGTGTTGTTTAGGCCTCCTAGGATGACCCTTGATACTCTCATAAGGTCAGGGATACTAGGAGATGACCTCTATTCTGACCATTCCTCTATTTGTTTCATCATTCTTCTATCTTGCCTCTCCTATATTTTATTGTTGTGTGTTGTGTCTTAGGCGTATAGTGTTGTAGTTGATGACCTTGGGGCATCCTCCTATGTGATTGTTCCTAAGGCACTTGTTCTCCTTTCTCATTTTATTGTTTACCTTCTTCAAGTGATTTTATCTAGTTAGCAAATGATGAAAAACAAAAACTAACTAATACAGACCGCATGTCCCTTCAACAAATAATAAAAAATGGACCTAGTCCATATATGAAGACGAGGTTTATTTATATATCCAACACTTGGCTAGTAGAATCACTCCATGTGATGTTTGATGTTGTCTTATCTTTCTAATAAATCATAACAATACATCTACTCCGTGCACTTTGATTATTTTATATCTCACCTTTTGTTACACTCGGTTCTGAGATGCTTGTAGTATAAGCCCAACGGCTATACTTAGAGTCAAACCTATATGTGTAGCCTTGGCTTCTTTATTTTCATGCATAACTTTCATGTTTAGCTTAGATTAAGATATGTTTGTGGGAACATTTGGCGATCATAAGCACATGTCACCTTTGGGGGCATGGGCTTTGTGAAAGCTCTTGTTCCCTTGTGTGTTTTCTCTCTAACTTAACGTGCTTGATATTGGTAAATGACATCAACCACCTTAAGGTGGGGGCATATAAAAGGTAAGTTGTTTGATGATTTTGGTACTAATGAAGTGTGTTTGTAAGCCCTCTACAGAGGTGGGATGTTGTATCTCCAACATGAGTGCACATCTTTATCTATATTACAATCAAAGAAGCCCTCTGCAAAGGTAGGCTAACATATCTCTTGAGCTAGTTTGTATCCTTTTATTCAAAATCCCTCTATGGAGGCAGGTGTGAGGCTGATTATTTTCCTTCCTTATTTTGCTCGTTATGCATTTTAGTTGATGAAATTATCAGACTTTTAGAGACTATGGTTTCATTATGCAGACTTGATTATATATCCTGATTTTGATATGACATGGATTAGACATATGGTGATTCGATTTGATCATATTTGATGCTATTTTGTGATTCGACATACGAGATATATTATATGATGTTTTGTCATGTGATTTCTATTCATTTAAGTGATGATGATTATTTGACATGTGATAGAAAAAATGTAGTTTAATTCAGAATTATGTTATAGATGATTATTGTTGTATTTAATGGTATGAATTTAATTCCAGTTGCTTCAGCTATGATTATTCATGATATGATTGACACTTGATCAAGATGTGCAGGTTTTACATTCCTAGGCCACAGGAAATTAGAGGTAGAATTCACACAATGTTATTCCCTGTGAAACTGATCCATTCCCAAGAGGGATGAGGATCACGTTTGAACATTGAGTGTTCATTTATGTACTTGCTTTAATTTTATCATTTTGGCCTAGTACCCCTTTGTGTAATTAAATAATATTATGTTTTTTATAATTTTTATTGACTAATACCACTTGGTAATTGTTTTTATTTTTGAGGCTATTTAAAGTGGATTTATTACCCCCTTAGTGAACCTTAGTGTCCCAAAATCTACCCTAGGTGGTTATCCATGGGTCTAGGGTTAATTTTGACTAACTAAACCTTGGATTAACTCACTTTTGGTCAATTTAAACTATTGTTTAGTCAAAGTGACGAAATTTGAAATTAGATAAGGTGGGAGATGAGTCATGCTTTGGGAAAGACTCATCTCCCTTCCCAATGTTTGGGAATCCCTTCCCTAGGAGGACTTGGGAGGTCTCCAAGACTCCCAAGTGTGTGGGATCTTCCTCCAAGACTCTCACACACATGTGAGAGCATCTTGGAGGGAGATGGCTCTCTTAGAGAATAAGAGGATGCCATATGGTATCCCTTATCCTCTTGGAGGTTTGAAAGGAAATGCCACCTCACCACTTGTTCTCTCACACATGTGTGAGAGCACAAGTGGATAAGGTGAGGATTGAGATGGAATTGGAGGATGACACTTGTCACCCTCACACTTCCTCTCCCTTGCAAGTGGCATTGGAAAAAGAAGGAGAAGGTGACAAGTGTCACCTTCTCATTCCTCAAGGCCAATATTGGTGGCCTATATTACCTATTCTTGTTGAGGAGTGTGGGGTTCTTGTATTTTGGAGTTTCTTTCTATTTTGAGCAATATTTGGAGGAGTTAGAGGGAGTTTGGAGATTGGAAGGTTTGGAGAAGCTTGGAGCTCATCACCAAACGTGTTTCCATTATTAGGGCTTTAGAAGGTAAGATCTATGTCTTATTCCTTACCCTTGCATATCTTTATTGTAATGTGTTTGTAGTTTTGGGTGGTTTGTGGTTTTAGTTTTGTGTGGGATGGGAGTTTGGTGAGAGCACCTCCATTTGGAGGTAAGGCTCAACTTGTTTGGGGTAGGGGAAAGGAACCTCCTTGAGGTCACTCCCATATTTGTGTTATTTATGCCTTGAGGGCTTCTTACTTGTTGTGGAGAATATTTGATTGGCAAGAGTGCCATTGGAGTATATTTTGAGATATTTGAGGAGTTGTGTATTTGGAGATTTTGGCTTGAGGCCATAAGATTGGTATTTTAGTATTTTGGGTGGCCTTTGAAGTAGAGGGGTCCATTCCCTACCCCCATTAAACTCATTTTTATGAGTTGTGTTATGTGTTTATCCTTGGGGTTGTGTTTTTGTGTTGCTTGTTGCTTTACTTGTTGTGGTTTGTTGCTATTGTGTGAATCCCTACCTCCCTAGCTCAGGGGTGACACTATTGCGGGTCTGTGGTAGGGAGGAGGGCATTTCAATGTGGATGGGTTTTCTCTCCTTGTTGTGATATTATTTGCAGGTGTTGAACGAAGAAATGGAGTTGAGAGAAGACCAGTTTTGTGTTCTATAGTTATATGTTGATTGGTTGTTTCAGCCATGGCCCTTGTGGCCTTTTTTTAAATTCTGTCAAGTTATGCCACTATGGAGTTGGCTAAATTATGTGTTGTAAGGTAAACAATCTTTTTATTTATTCGAAAGCTGTTTATTTTCCTATGATGTGGAGTTAGTGAGTTTGTGAAATGCATGTTGAAATTGTATATATTTTCCTATCATTTTTCTTTACAAATATATATATATATATATATATATATATATGAGTGAGTTAGATAAATCCTAATATTTTCAAAAGAAAGGATGAGAAATGTTAAACGAAGTTTCTGTTTGGGTTGCATTGGGAGGTTATTCTATTAGTTGTTGTTTATGCCATAGTGCACACTAGAAAATATGAAAGGGAAATTTAATGTGTTATTTCTGCTATAATGTATTGAAAACACCATGTTTTAGTTGTTGTTATGAAAGATAGGCTGATAGAAATTTAAATGAAATGTATTTCTTTTACCTTATTATATTCTTTCAAAAATAATGGAGATACCTAAGTTTATTATGTGTTTCAAAAAAAAAATGCTATTGGTGTAGTTTATGCTATAAATTTGAAAGTTAAATCTCTGTGAGTTAACACTTGCTAGGAGAAAATAGTTTTTGAGTATATATATATATATATATATATATATATATATATGTATATGTATATGTATGTATGTATATATGTACATATATATACATGTATGTATATATACATATATATCTATATATATACATATATATCTATATAGATATGTATATATATATATATATGTATCTATATGTGTACATATATATATGTATACATATATATATAAAACTGTCAATACACATTTAATATACAACAAACTGTGTTCGCAATAATATACAGTGATCAATTTATTTTGCGGCAGACTGCAGCGGAGTTTGAACACAAAAGTTAGTGTTAAAAAAAAAAGGAAGAGGCAGAGGGATGACGGCCCAGTAGCCACCGCCCCTCTGTCGTTTTTGTTGTCATTGGTGTGGGGAGGGGGCCGTGCCTCCCCCCACACCCACGGGTGTGGGGGGAGGCACGAGCCCCTCCCCACACCGTCACTTCCCCATTAGCTGCACCCACACCACACCCCCGAACTCCCTCAAACCACCGCAACGTCGGCTCCTCACTTCCCTGCGTTCACTAAACACCGTGCTCCGCTCCATGACCGCCCTTATTCTCTCCACTCCATTGCAACCTCTACCATGCGGTTGTTCCTCCCCTTCGGCCCATGTACCCTTTGACCCTATAGCGGCGGTGGTGGCTCCATGAAACCCTTCCTTCAAGCCTACAACATGTAAATAAATTTTAGCTTGCACATATATATATATATATATATATATATATATATATATATATATATATATATATATATATATATATATATATATATATATCACTATAAAAACAAACTGGTAATAAGTTGTGTAAACCTCCGTGAAGCATTTTCATGGCCTCCATTATAAAAAACTAACCTAGCCTGCAAAACATGAGACAAAAAACAAAACAAAAGGAAAAAGAATGTATGAGATGGAGAGATTAGGGCACAATGAGAAAATAATAGAATATTAGGGCTTTTTCTATTTTTGGCAAACCAATTTTAAAAAAAGGAGTTAGGGTAAGAGGTTTTGGGAGAGAGTTTATTTTATTCTTATCTTTAAATCCTTCTTTTTACCTTGCTTTTAATTCATTCTTGTATTACTTTTAATTTTGCTTAAATTTAAATGAGATTTTGACATTATTGTTATTGCCTTGTAAATTAATTTTACCTTGGGGAATTGATTTTTGCTAGGTTGGGAAGAGTATTCCCTTTGAATTTAATTTAATTTATTTAATTCCCTAGTGTGATTTAATCATTTTAATTGTTTATTTATTTTACTATTATTTTACAGGAAGGAGTATTTTTACCTTCTTCCTCCTCATTATTTTGAATTCGTTAATAAATGTAATGCCGAAATTATATTTATTAACAGACTCAATGTCGAAATCTAATTTGACATTTGTTATTATTTTATTATATTATTTCAAATTTTTATTCTATCTGTAAGGTCGATTATTTGACCTTGGCAGGATATTTATTTTGTTATTTAAAATTGTTCGAAATTTGTTCTTAAGTTTAGATTTTTTTATTATTAAATTTTATTTAATTTCTTATTGAAGTTTTATTTTAAAATTTTTTTAATCAATTATTGAAAATGCATTATGCTGTCAAATTTTTCCTAGATTTCTAGGGTTTTAATTTTATGATATTTTATTAATTTTTATTTCACCCTTCCACTTTAATCATGTGACCATCATGTCATTATTTTTCTTAATCATTATTTCAATTTCATTTTGACCGAAGTTAGAGATTGGTTTCAAAGTTGGCAGAATCATCTTCACACCTAGGAAACTTAGGGTTAGGATTAAAACCGTTGTATCCCCTAAAGCGACACACTTCATGTCACATACCCCCTAGACAGCTACCATCACGTAGGGGATTGCATGGGGCAACGCAACTCCCTGATTTATGTCGACATGTTTACGCCTTATGCGTATTCCCACTGAGAATGCAGATGCGTGCGAGGGGGTTCCTAGGGATAGGTAGAAATTTTTTTTGTAATTCATGTCATGACCACATGGCAAATGTGGACATGACACGTGTGTTGTGTGTCGTGACCACATGGGAAATGCGGGCATGACATTTGGTATCAAAGCCTAAGTTTAAACACTAGGCTTGTTTAGGGCACATTATTTTTTCCGCAACTTTGATTAATTTGTGGTTACATCATTTTTGTAGGATGCCTCCCTGATGAGTTTGGAGAGTGTAGTCTCACCACACTCCACTCCCCAAGGTGCACACTGACTCTTCAACTAAGGGACAGACACAGCCAGACCCAGAGGTACCGTAGGCACCACCGACCCTACCAGATATTGGGCCACAGATATTACAAGCTTTACAAACAGTTCTAGATAGGCTTCCACCAGCTATAGTTGAGCCACATGTTGAGCCCCACGAGGATCCATGAGAGGAGCCACGCATGGAGCCACGAGCAGAGTCCCGTGTCGAGGCACGTGTGGAGCCCCATGTTGAGCCACTAGGGGCACCACGTGTGGAGCCTTATGTTGAGGTTGTTGGAAAGAGACACATTGGAGCTTCATGATTGTTGTCATTGATGGAAACAAAGGTTATACCACACATCTGTAAGACATGATAGGTCCTCACCGAAAGTCAGATTGAAGAAGTGTTAAGGTCCGGTAAGCAGGAACAGAGCAGTCAATAAGGTTCAACAGACAGGTCTGGATCTCTCGGTAGAAGTATCTCAGTGAAGTGCAGATTTGGGGAAGTCAAGAGGAGTATCTTGAATGATAGATTCCAAGGTTTGAGCCTCTGATGTGGAAAGGATAAAGAGATATGAATGCTTGAGTGTCAGGTTCCCAAGTGACAGTGTGAACAAAGGAAGAGCTGATTGGGAGAACATCAGACATTATTTTGGATATGTTACTGATGATGGAAAAGGTTCTTAAGGCATAAGTTATGTTTGGCCAACATGATTGATGACTTCTACAAGTATATGCTTGATTCACATTACTTGGTGTGCAAGGATTCAGCCGACAAATCAGAGTTTGAGGAAATTATTAACTATTCTGGATGCTGACTAGAAAGGTGATGAAATCACTTGTGTGGATATATATACAGGATTGATTTAGATGTGAATATATATGTGGTGTATTATGTAGTGTGAAGAAAAGTAGAAGAGCAGAGTGAAGATAGTAGAAGAGGTTCAGAATGTGATAGTACAGCTACATCAAGAGAGAGTAAGAATGAAGTGCAGCAGATCAGTTATTGAGCTTAACTGGAACTAAACCTCAGCATGTGTGGATGCTTCTTATCAGTTCAAACATTGAGTTATCTTCCTTTCTTGTAGACAATGTGTCTCCTGTAGGCAATGAGCCTCTTGTGAGCAGTGTGCTCGAGCAGTGAGCCCTAATTGGTAAGTGCCATTTTGTATTTCCATTCTTCTAACAGAGAATACAATCTTGGGTTAATCACCCTGTGGTTTTTTCCCTTAACAGGGTTTCCACGTCAAAAATATTGTGTCATGTGTATTTCTATTTCATGGTTATGTTTGCTTAATTGAATTAATGCTACATTGATTATTAAGAAAGTTTAGAAAGTAGAAATAATTAGGATAACTGATTCACCCCCCTCTCAGTTATCAATAATTGGTATCAGAGCTAAGTTCCTCCTAACAGAGTCTAACAGCTCGAGGAAGATCTGGGAATTCAAATGGATGTATATGGGTTAAGGGAGCAACTCAAGACTGCCCTTGATGATCTTGAGTAGTCAAACTCTGAAGTCAATGAATTAAAGGAAAGACTCAAACAGGCTGATGATTTCATGAAAGAACTAAAAGATAAATTAAGTCTCTCTATGAAAAAGAGAAAGGAGCTACTTCAGCAATTGACAAGTCAAGGTGAAGCCAATGATACAAATGACGATCTGAAGGAGAAAACCAAGTTATGTGAAAAGTTATCAAAAGAAATCATTATGGTAAGACATGAAATGGAATCAGGAGTTATGAAGTTTACCCAAGAGGTTGAAGAGAAAAGAAAAACTAAAGATGATCTAAGACAATCCCTCAAGGAGAAATCAGAAGATTGCCACAAGATGGATAGAATTATCAGACATCTTGAATCTGATCTTGAAGATGCTAAAGATAATAAAGAAAAACTTGAGGATCAAATTATCTCTCTTAAAAGGGATCTTCAAATAGCAAATGACTATAAAGAGAAATTCAAGATAATTTCTGCTCAACTTGAAGTTCTTCTTGAAAGTCAAAAGAGGGTAGATGACAAGTGTGGTTTGGGATATGAGAAAGGAGAAAGCTCCGGATCAGGTCAGAAGAATTTTAGATCAGAAAATCCAAGCAACGGGCCTAGAAGACCTCCGGTAAGACAACCTAATGCTCAAAGATATCCATCCTTCAATGGATATTGCCACAACTGCAATAACTTTGGTCATAGAGCTAATCAGTGCAGAAAGAGAATAAATCAGACTAATACATCCTTCTCCGGACAGTGTTTCAACTGCAAAAGGTATGGTCACAAATCTCATGAATGCAGATATATGCAGATGAACAATTCATTCAATGGTAGATGCTTTGCATGCAATAGAATGGGTCACATGGTTAATCAATGCAGATCAAGAGGATATCAATCAAATATGCAAAGAAATGTTGTTTGCCAAATTTGCAATAGATCCGGTCATATTGCAAAATTCTATAGAAGAAAGAATCAGGACAGAAGAGGTCTGGTATATCATAATCAAAATCAAGATAAGGGAAAACAAAAGGTGAATGCGGATGAAGTTCAAAATGAGATGAACAAGATTTGGGTGAAGAAAAGTACAGAGAATATAGGGGATGGATCCGCACCAGACTCTGGTGCTGATATTCCTTCTAGAAATTAAAAAGTGAGCTTTGGCTCAGGGGGAGACACAAAGAAAACCTTGTTCCCCCAGCCAGTCAATTGGTGCCAAAACTGACACAAGATGAGCTGCAAATTAAAGGGTTCCTAGAGAAACATCAAAATAAGGTATGGTGAATATTTGAGACATCTGCTAAAGATTTGAAGAGTCTAATCTTTCCAGAATTGATCCGGTTAATCAGTCTTCCAGTAAAAATAGGTTATTCACAAGTTTGGTCCAGTATGATTCTAAAATTGAGACATCTTGATCTACGGATAAATCAAATGATTGAGGAAGGTAAGAAAGCCTGTAGGAAAACACTAAGGACAACTCTAAGTATATCACTATGATCCAGAAAGATACATATTTCAGAGTAAAGAAAACAGAGCAATCGGAACAACTTAAGTTGCACATTTATTACAATGAAGAATTAGGGTTTGCATAGAAGTATAAGGGCTCATTCACTCATCATTTACACATTCACATTCAAGTAGAAGAGGAAAAGAGCTTCGCAAACAAGTCTCCTTCATCTCTCACAAGGATCAATCGCGGAATTCAAGTCAATTGGCGATCTTTTCAGCTCATTCTAGGAACCCTAAAAGCTTAAGAGGTATTTTCCACTTTTGAAATCCATTTCTGAATCCTTTTAATATGGACACACCAAATGTTTTAAAGATCTCTGATAGGCCATGCCCTGAATTTAGAAAGCATCCCTATAAATCCCTAGAAGTTGATCCCCTAGGCGCATTTTCAAGCATTCCGCATGGGGTTTTACACGTAGAAGATGTTAGGGTATATGTTCATGCAAACATTGAAGAACTTGGGGAATCCAAACTGGTTGATATCTATCACAAACACCTGATCGATGACTCTTTTTAGTTCAAACCTCAATATAAAGCTATCTGGGACAAGCATTTTGCATAGTGCATTCTCTTCCCCTATTTTGCAGAAGATGAATGGGTCCGGTACATATTAAGTAGAATACATGATAACTTCATATGGTTGAATAGACCATTCAAGCTCATAAAAGATGCCACTAGGGCAGTTACCAAATTGCACTCATCTGGTGGGATACCTGTTCTAAAATCTATCAAAAATCAAACGGTGACTGAGGCTACCAGATCAAAGTTTAGTAAGAGGGCAATGACAATTGAGGATATCACTGATCTGGATGTCAAGTTTTCATCCGTGATCATTCGCTACAAAATATATCATTCTAGCAGGGAGAATTCAGTACCTAGAACTGCTATCTATACTGCCTATGAAATGTTGAAAAAGAATGTTGATTATGATCTCTGTGAACTCCTTCTGAACCAACTTCTGGAAAATCTGTAGAAGATAAAGAAAGACAAGAAGAACTCCTTCAAATACAATGGCTTGATACTCTATTTTTTTTTCTATTTTATAAATGAATTACCTGGATCTAGTGGCTAGATATGCAAAATGATAGACTGGTTACCATACAAATCAGGGATTATCTGCATGGACTTGGCGATGTTAAGGCACAGAATATAGCAACTTGGGTTTATTTCAAGAACTTTTAGAGTATGATGCAAGCAAGAGAAAGAATCCCCAATCTCTAGTTGAAAAGTATAAGGATATTGTTTGCTTCATGGTAGAAACTGATTAGTGCCTTATGGAGGTAGTAGAACCAAGAATAGTATGGATCATGCCAATGGGGTATGAAGTTGACGAGAAAATTGTTGAGTTGCATGTTGATCACATACTAAGTCAGCCAAAAGATCCCAAGGCAGAAAGGTTTGGAACCTTTAAGGAGATAAGTGTAAAGATTCATGTGGAACTCAGACAACCAGAGATCAAAAGAAAGGTGAGAAAAGAAGTTGAAGATGTTGCCAAAGGCTTTGGCATCTCAAAGGAGGCACTTGATGCCAACAGGGAAAAGATGGAAAGGGGTGAGGAAGAAAAGAAGAAGGTAGAAAATAAAAGTGAGGAAAGTGTTCCGGCAAAATCTTCCACCCAGACCAGATCATCAAAGAGATCTGCACCTACCCCTGCCAAAAGCTCAAGGCCATCAAAACTAGAAGCACAATCATCCGGCAGAGGAGAGAAAAGAACAAAGACAAAAGCCACAAGGGATTATGCTAGTCAAAGGGATGAAGATGAGACTGAATCTGATGAAGAAATCAGGAAAATGAGGAAAAAGAAGACAACATCCAGTGAAACCTCTACTGGTCAAGAGGAAGAAGAAAAGACAGAGGAATATGTTGAAAAACCCACTCTTCTCATTGATGACATAATCAAATCAGTCATAGTGGATGGAAATCTTCAGCCAATGGTTGAGTTCTATGATGATTATGGTGAAGCAGATCAAAAGATATTGCAAGATGCCATAGTCAGGTACCTAAATATCTACAACAAAGCATTTATTGAAATTATATCTCTGATCCCCAAGAGATTGGAGAAGGAACTTGAAATAAGAAAGAACAATGCCCAAGCCAAAGATCTAGAAATCTAGGAACATATAGCAATTCAGCTATATCCTTCAATCGATCCCAAGAAAATAAATATAATCTTCAAAGATTGTAAGGATGAGTTCAGGAGCAAAGCAAGGATGAATCAACTTATGCTCGGAGAGACTGACAAAGTTGCAAAAGAAATAGACGAGATCCTCTGGAATGCATTCAAAAGATTCAAGATTCCAATTATAGAGGACTTGGGTACTGATCCCTCGAATACAAGTGTTGCAGAAGAGTCTACTAAGAAAATGACAGAAGATGTAATGAATACCGGTGCAGAAATAGATAAGGACTTCGAATCCTCTACTCTGGAAGAGGTGGTCCATGAACAAACTAACATTTCTCCTCTGGTTTCCCCTATTGACTCTAGATCTAAAGAAGAAGAAATAATAAAGGAGAAAGAAAAAGAGGTGAAAAGTAAAGAAGGAAGTCAAGCTGAAAAGAACATAAGTGACACTGCAGAAGAGAAAAAGAATCTGTCTCTGGCAAGAGACACTGTAGAATCTATCAAGGACTTCTTGACAAAAGAAACTAATGAGATGGATGAACCAGAATTACTAAAAGGGCCATTAGATTTTGACTCTCTATCTCCGGTACAAACAATGAAGATAGCTTCATTTGAAAATGCGAAGGTCAAAGAGAAACTACTGAAATCTCACATGGAAGACTGTGAGCATATAGAGGTAGCATCCAGAGTGTTGGAAAAGATCATGCCATTTTTTTAGAAGGATCCCACAGCCTCCTCTTCTGGTAATCTTAAAACTCTAGTCAATAGTGTTAGCAAACATTTTGATTCTCTAGAGAAATCAACTGAGGAGAAGGTTAGGAAAGAATTTTTGGATAAGAGATTCTCAGAGCTGCAAGGGATAATATCAAATGATAGAAGAGTGATGGGTATTGGGATAAAAAGTTTAGAAAATGCCCTTAAGGATGGAGGGGATGTATACAAATTTTGTATATCCTGGTCTAAAACAACAGTGGAGATTGAGAAGAAAATGAAAGAACAGGAGGATAAACTGATAAAACTTTCTCAAAATTTTGATCCACTTACTACATCCATAATAAATCAAGAATGTCAAATGGTTGCAGTTTTGAATGAAATCAAGAAGCTTAAAAAAGAGAAGAAAAATAGAATCAGTAGGTTGAGTGAGCTCAGAGGGATCATTGTCCCTAAGTTGGAGGCCATGCATGAGGCCATAAATGAAGCTTAGATCACAGCCCAGACCAATGATCTGACAGATCTAAAAAGGGTAGATGCGTTTGCATTCCTGTTGAGCGGTCATATATCAATTTTGGAAAGAATGAAACAAAGTTCGGCCACAGAATTTATTCAATTAAAGACAACTTTTGCAGACATACTTCAGTATATGTAAGTATCCCATATGTATATACTTATGCGGCTAAGTATAGTTGAAATTTTGAAAGTTTTGTTATGCGGACCCTACCATTTGCCATTGATGTCAAAGGGGGTGTGAGGAGAAGTGAAAAATGTTGTAGCCAGCTAAGGGGGAGCTCCAGAAAATGTACACAAAGATAGAGCATCAGCTAAGGGGGAGTATAGTATAACACTTAGTCATTTTTCACCAAGTATTGCCATCAATGCCAAAGGGGGAGATTGTTGGCAAGAGACACATTGGAGCTTCATGATTGTTGTCATTGATGGAAACAAAGGTTATCCCACACATCCACAAGACATGATAGGTCCTCACCGGAAGTCAGATTGAAGAAGTGTTAAGGTCCAGTAAGCAAGAATAGAGCAGTCAGTAAGGTTCGATAGACAGGTCCAGATCTCTTAGTAGAAGTATCTCAGTGAAGTGCAGATTTGGGGAAATCAAGAGGAGTATCTTGAATGACAAATTCCAAGGTTTGAGCCTCTGGTGTGGAAAGGATAAAGAGATATGAATGATTGAGTGTCGGGTTCCCAAGTGACAGTGTGAACAGAGGAAGAACTGACTGGAAGAACATCAGACATAATTCCGGATGTGTTACTGATGATGGCAAAGGTTCTTAAGGCATAAGTTATGTTTGGCCGACGTGATTGATGACTTCTACAAGTATATGCTTGATCTACATTACTTGGTGTGCAAGGATTTAGCCGACAGATCAGAGTTTGAGGAAATTATTAACTATTCTGGATGCCGACTAGAAAGGTGATGAAATCACTTGTGCGGATATATATACAGGATTGATTTAGATGTGAATATATATGTGGTGTATTATGTAGTATGAAGAAAAGTAGAAGAGCAAAGTGAAGATAGTAGAAGAGGTCCAGAATGTGACAGTACAGCTGCATCAAGAGAGAGTAAGAATGAAGTGTAGCAGATCAGTTTACTGAGCTTAATCAAAACTGAACCTCAGCATGTGTGGATGCTTCTCATTAGTTCAAACATTGAGTTATCTTCCTTTCTTGTAGATAGTGTGTCTCCTGTAGGTAGTGAGCCTCTTGTGAGCAGTGTGCTCGGGCAGTGAGCCCTAATTGGCAAGTGCCATTTTGTATTTCCATTCTTCTAATAGAGAATACAATCTTGGGTTAATCACCCCGTGGTTTTTTCCCTTAACAGGGTTTCCACGTCAAAAATATTGTGTCATGTGTATTTCCATTTCATGGTTATGTTTGCTTAATTGAATTAATGCTACATTGATTATTAAGAAAGTTTAGAAAGCAGAAATAATTAGGATAATTGATTCACCCCCCCTCTCAGTTATCAATAGAGGTGCCAGAGATTATGGTAGAGGAGGTTGGTTTGGCCGATAGGGCCTGTAGCAGGAGCTCCACATCATGTTAGGTGTGATGAGGTAGTACGAGTAGAGCACATTGTTCATAGACCTTATGACTATTACACAGATGAGCCTTTCAGAGGGTACATGGATAGAGGAGATCCCATTAGGGATTTGTTAAGGTTGAACCCTCCTACATTCATTGGGACCACAGAGGGAGCTGAGGCAGAGGCATGGCTCATCAGCTTAGATAGATGCTTCATGTTGCATCCTTACGAGGGCAACATGAAGGATCGTGTAGCAGTACACCTATTGCGAGATACAGTAGCTACTTGGTTGCGCACTGAGGAGTGCAAGCATCACCTTTCATTAGACACTCTCACATGGGAGACCTTCATCGAGTGCTTCAATGCACGATACTTATCAGATCATTACAGGTAGCATTGCATAGATGACTTTCATTACCTTCAGTAGAGGGGACTTATAGTGGCACAGTATGAGGGTAGATTTATCGAGTTATCCTAATATGCAGAGTATCTCCATGATGAGAAAATCTTGGTTCATAAGTTTATCAGAGGACTGAACCATAGCATAGCAGGGCCTATTCATATTCAAGGATGAGGGAAGAGTTCACGCCCTTAGTTTCAGGATCATGGACATCAACAACATCAACATAGTTTTCACTGACCATCACAGCCACCTCATAGGGGAGGATTTACTTCTACACCCTTACCTCCTAAGCTCCCACAGTAGTAGCAGTAGAGAGCTAGGACACAACAGAGGGAACATGGGGACATAATAGAGGTTGGTAGCAGTAGGGCCCGCGTAGAGATCAGAGGCAGCAGGGACCACCCGTGGGACCCGCGAGATCACAACAGTCATATAGGGGCTCACAGGGGTCTACTGGTAGATTAGGATAGAAACAGTCGAGTAGGACTCAGACTTGATAGGTACAGGCTAGGGGCCCATGTTATGTTTGTGGTGGAGTAGGACACCTAGCCAGAGAGTGTCCATAGGGTTTTATGGCAGGGGGATAGCCTCGTACAAGAGGATCCTAGCAAACTATTGGAGATGTGGGTAGGTCCCACCGTATGTTCGCAGCGGTTGATAATCACCAGGCTAATTTTTAGGTGTCAGTGATTGAGACGTCAAGTATGATTGGGGGTATCCCCATTTCTATTCTCTTTGATTCTGGTGCTACTGACTCTTTCATATCTCCATCATTAATGGAGCGTTGCAGGCTAGTGGCCTCTAGGCAGGGTGATAGGTGGGTGGTTGAGTTGGCCTCAAGGGCCAAGATGATAGTAGATGCCTTAGTCCACGATTGTGAAATTGCTTTGGGACCCTTTGCCATAGTATGTGACCTTAGAGTTATGACATTAGGATCCTACGATGTGGTGTTGGGTATGGACTGGCTTGCAGCTCATTGAGCCAAGCTAGATTGTCATCGAAAGGTGATTAGCTACTTAGATGATCACGGCACTTCAGTTGAGATAGTGGGCATACAGAAGCCCATAATAGTGCATATGATATCCACTCAGTAGCTTAAACACTGCATGTGGAAGGGATGCCAGATGTTCGCCATCACAGTGAGTGACAGATCAGATGATGAGCTTGAGGCATCTTTGGATGATCATCCCATCCTTAAAGAGTTTGCCGATGTCTTTCCAGCAGAGTTACTAGGGATGCCACCTCGTCGTGAGGTAGACTTTTACATAGACTTAGTGCCAGGTGTCGAGCCAGTGTCTCATGTACCCTACAGGATGACCACACATGAGCTCACAGAGCTCAAGTTACAGTTGGAGGACTTGCTTAAGAAGGGGCACATATGACTGAGCATTTCACCTTGGGGCACTCCTGTCATCTTCATGAAGAAGAAGGATGGGTCTCTTCAATTGTGCATGGACTATAGGCAGTTGAATAAGGTGACGGTGAAGAACCATTATCCTTTGCCCAGGATTGACAATCTTTTCAATCAGATGCAGGGAGCCAGGGTGTTCTCTAAGACTGACCTGAAGTTTGGTTATCATCAGCTACATATCACAGAGGCAGACATCCATAAGACCACCTTCCGGACTTGATATGGCCACTATGAGTTCACTGTGGTCCCCTTCGGCTTGACGAATGCCCCTACAGTGTTCATGAGTCTCAAGAACTGGGTGTTCTGTACCTATTTGGATTAGTTCATGATCATTTTCCTCGATGACATTTTGATCTATTCATGGACCGAGGAGGAGCATGAGGAGCACCTTCATCAAGCTCTATAATCTTTGAGGGAACAGAATCTTTATGGGAACTTGGTGAAGTGTGCATTTTTCAAGACAGAGGTATAGTATCTGGGGCATATCCTATTTGGTGATAGAATCTTAGTAGATCCATGGAAGATTAGGGCTATTAGGGATTGGCCAGCACCAACTAGTGTGACAGAGGTCGGGAGTTTTATGGGTTTAGCTGGTTATTACCATCCCTTTGTTGAGGGTTTTTCTCGGATAGTGCACCCCATGACTTCCCTTTAGTGGAAAGGGAAGAGTTTTCTATGGACTGAGTAGTGTGAGAGGTCCTTTAAGGTCCTCAAGGAGCATGTTACCAGCGCTCCCATTTTAGCAGTTCCTGATCCTGCAGCAGATTTTATGGTTTGCATGGATGCATCACTTGAGGGATTGGGAGCTGTACTTATGCAGGGTCGTAGAGAGATCACGTATGAGTCGCAAAAGCTCAAGACCCATGAGCTGAACTACCCCACGCATGACTTGGAGTTAGCAGCAGTGGTTCATGCTCTAGTTCATTGGAGGCATTTCTTATTGGGTCATCGCTTTGAGCTCCATTTAGATCACCATAGTATATCTTTACATAGCTGAATCTGAATGCCTGTCAGCGGCGTTGGATGGAGTTTCTTTGCGAGTATGACTTTGATGTCCACTACATCAAAGGGAAGAAGAATGTGGTTGTTGATGCATTAAGTCAAAGGCGCCACAAGCTCTTAACCTTGACTCTGAGTGTGGACTTGAGAGGATGCATTATTCAACATCTACCAGAGGATGAGTGGTTTCTTGAGGTACAGCAAGAGATCAGTTCATAGAGGGTCCTTGTGGGCAAGTTTGTAGGGTATTCACTTGAGGCAGATGGGTTACTTTATCATCGACAGCACATCTATGTACACTGGGTAGGTGACCTATGTATTGTAGTGTTATTAGAGGCTCACAGAGCACCATATGCAGCACATCTGGGGGTGAAGAAGATGTATGCTAACCTATGATAGTTGTACCATTGGGTAGGTATGAGACAAGATATTGCAGAGTTTGTTTCTCGATGTCTTGAGTGCCAGAGGGTCAAGGCCAAGTATTAGCATCCAACAAGTCTTCTATACCCACATGAGATACCTAAGTGGAAATGGGAGACCATTTCCATGGATTTTATTGTTGGTCTTCCTATGTCTTCATGTCGCCATGATGCCATCATGGTGACAGTCGACAAGTTGACTAAGGTGGCGCATTTCTTAGCTGTACGCATGACGTACAATGCGCCAACAGTAGCGAGAGTATTCTTAGATGATATTGTGAGGTTACATGGAGTACCTCACCACATTATTTCTAATAGAGATCCAATTTTCACTTCAGCATTTTGGAGAGCCTTGCAGTAGGCGTTGGGCACACAGCTCAACTTTAGCTTTGCTTATTGGTGCAGGAGCACCTACCTGACAGCTGGCCTCCATGAGGCAGTTAGTTTGTTTTGAGTCTTGTTAATGTTTTCAAGAAGGTCGTGTAAGACCAATGCATGTAATAAGGTCATGTTGACCAGACTTTGCTATTTTTAGCTAGTTTGTTATAACAGCTGTTATGCTGTAGGTCCGGTTGGATCTCCCAGCCGCCTGGAGAGATTTCCCAGCCGCTTGGAGTTGGGTCAGTAGTACTCGCATGAGATCCTATTTATGCATGAGGATCGGTTGGTATTGGATATCATCGATCATAGTGTTGCATTGAGCAGAGGAGTTAGGTTGTGCTGTGTGAGAGACAGAGTATTGTAATAGCATCTTTTGAAATCAATAAAGAAATCCTGTTGTGTCAATTCTCTGTTTGGATTCCTTTGGGTGATCGAGTTGCTGTTTTGGTGGGTTCATGGATTCGCTGATCCATTCCACCGGTTGATTCGTCAAATCGTGGAATGGCCATGTACAGTAGTTTAGGATGTAGTTTGTGTTTTCTGTTTGTTCGCATGCAGGTGTGTAGGATCACCGTCGAGAGATGTTGAGAACCCTAGCATGGGTATGTGCTAGGTCGTGCTGGTAGTTCGAGTTTGGAAGATCACCCTGAGAGTGGATCGGGTCATCCCAGGAGGTTCGGTGGATCAAAATTCGCTAAGTGTGAAAATTCGTTACAACGGCATCATCAGGATATTTCTGTGTATATCCTGCAGTTCGGGCGTCATCCGAGTATAGGGAGGTGAGCATGATGCAGTTGAGTGCATGAAGTGAATGTGCATCGGGGTGATCATCATCAGGTATTGTCGAGGAGGAGCGCATCGGCATAAGGTGGAAGATCGGGTTGATAAAACGATCACGGGCCGATAAGGTTAAGTTTGGTCGAGAGCAGGATATTAAGGAGTTGCATATGACATCATCATCATCAAGATATACGTCATCAGGATATTGCAAAGCAGCAGGATATTGAGGGAGCTGCATGTGATGTCATCATCATCAGGATATCGTCATCAGGATATCGGGGTGACGTAAGCATCGGAGGAGAGGTGCGTGAAGTTAAGTATCATCATCAGGATATATGGGAGGAACCGGATGTTCTATATCCTACTGATGAACATGATGTTGAACATCATGATGATGAAGATAGTGAAGATAGAGGTTGTCGGTGAGATGAACAGGGAACGTCAGGAGGATGTTTGCACTTGCCGAATATCATGATGCTGTTGAAAGGCGAAAGGTGAAAAGCGATAAGGAAGTGAACAGTAGTCAGCAGGAGGATATTTCACGCCTCTTCGAAATATGATGATGCTGCCGATAGTCGGATATGATGATGCTGCTGACATGCGAAAGGGTGAAGGCTTGTCTGCAGGGGAAATATGATGATGCTGACAGTGTTAAGAAAAATATGATGATGATGAAGGGTCGCGGACATCCATGCTGTATGTGAAGGTTATAGTGTGGATGCCTCTGCATCACTTATCATCCCGAGATGGATGGACAGACAGAGTGGGTGAATCAGGTGTTGGAGGACATGCTTTGAATGTATGTTATGGACCATCAGTCTAGGTGGGAGGAGTATCTGTATCTGGTTGAGTTTGCCTACAATAATGGCATCCTAGCTCATTGGGTATGCCTCCCTTTTAGGCATTATACGACAAACCATGCAAGACACCATTGAGTTGGGATTAGATAGAGGACAAAGTTGCCATTGGTCTAGAGCTAGTTCAAGATATGGAGCAGTAGGTCACACTGATTAGGCAGAAACTTCAGGAGGCACAGGATAGATAGAAGAAGTATGTCGATGCTAAGAGAACTGATCAGAGCTTCTCAGTGGGTGACAGGGTATTCCTTAGAGTGTGGCAACACAAGAGTCCAATCCATTATGGAAAGGTCTCTAAGCTCACACCACGGTTTGTAGGACACTTCAAGATCTTGGGGCGGATAGGACCTGTTGCCTATCGTCCAGCGTTGCCACCTAGCCTGTCACATATCCATGATGTCTTTCATATTTCTATATTGAGGCAATATATCTCTAATTTATCTCACATACTGGACTGGATTGCTCTACGGGTAGAGGCGGACGGACAATTAGCTTTGGAGCCAATTCGCATATTGGCTCGTCTGACGCTGGGCCTTTGAGGTTGAGAGCTGGACCAGGTTAGGGTCCAGTGGGATCGTTATGATGAGGTCACAATGACTTGGAAGGATGCAGCTAGTTTGAGGGCACTCTATCCTCACCATTTTGATGACTTCTAGGAGCAAGTTTAGTCTTAGGGGGGAGGATGTGAGGCCGATTATTTCCCTTCCTTATTTTGATTGTTATGCATTTCAGTTGATGACATTATCAGACTTTTAGAGACTATGGTTTCATTATGCAGACTTGATTATATCTCTTAATTTTGATATGACATGGATTAGACATATGGTGATTCGATTTGATCATATTTAATGCTATTTTGTGATTCAACATACGAGATATATTAGATGATGTTTTGTGATGCGATTTCTAGTCATTTATGTGATGATGATTATTTGACATGTGATAGAAAAATGCAGTTTAATTTAATGGTATGAATTTAATTCCAATTGCTTCGGCTATGATTATTCATGATATGATTGACACTTGATCGAGATGTGCAGGTTTTACATTCCCAGGCCACGGGAAATTGGAGGTAGAATTCACACAATGTTATTCCTTGTGAAACCGATCCATTCCCAAGAGGGATCAAGATCATGTTTGAAAATTGAGTGTTGATTTATGTACTTGCTTTAATTTTATCATTTTGGCCTAGTACCCCTTTGTGTAATTAATTAATATTATGTGTTGTATAATTTTTATTGACTTATACCACTTGGTAATTGTTTTTATTTTTGAGGCCATTTAAAGTGGATTTATGATCCCCTTGGTGAACCTTAGTGTCCCAAAATCTACCCTAGGTGGTTACCCATGGGTCTAGGGTTAATTTTGACTAGCTAACCCTTGGATTAACTCACTTTTGGTCATGGTTTAGTCAAAGTGACGAAATTTGAAATTAGATAAGGTGGGAGATGAGTCATGCTTTGGGAAAGACTCATCTCCCTTCCCAATGTTTGGGAATCCCTTCCCTAGGAAGACTTGGGAGGTCTCTAAGACTCCCAAGTGTGTGGGATCTTCCTCCAAGACTCTCACACACGTGTGAGAGCATCTTGGAGGGAGATGGCTCTCTTAGAAAATAAGAGGATGCCATATGGTATCCCTTATCCTCTTGGAGGTTTGAAAGGAAATGCCACCTCACCACTTGTTCACTCACACATGTGTGAGAGCACAAGTGGATAAGGTGAGGATTGAGATGGAATTGGAGGATGACACTTGTCACCCTCACACTTCCTCTCCCTTGCAAGTGGCATTGGTGGAGGAAGGAGAAGGTGACAAGTGTCACCTTCTCATTCCTCAAGGCTAATATTGGTGGCCTATATTACCTCCTCTTGTTGAGGAGTGTGGGGTTCTTGCATTTTAGATTTTCTTTCTATTTTGAGCAATTTTTGGAGGAGTTAGAGGGAGTTTGGAGATTGGAAGGTTTGGAGAAGCTTGGAGCTCATCACCAAATGTGCTTCCATTATTAGGGCTTTAGAAGGTAAGCTCTATGTCTTATTCCTTACCCTTACATATCTTTATTGTAATGTGTTTGTAGTTTTTGGTGGTTTGTGGTTTTATTTTTGTGTGGGATGGGAGTTTGGTGAGAGCACCTCCATTTGGAGGTAAGGCTCAACTTGTTTGGGGTAGGGGAAAGGAACCTCCTTGAGGTCACTCCCATATTTGTGTTATTTATGCCTTGAGGGCTTCTTACTTGTTGTGGAGAATATTTGAATGGCAAGAGTGCCATGAGAGTATATTTTGAGATATTTGAGGAGTTGTGTATTTGGAGGTTTTGGCTTGAGGCCATGAGATTGGTATTTTAGTATTTTGGGTGGCCTTTGAAGTAAAGGGGTCCATTCCCTACCCCCATCAAACTCATTTTTATGAGTTGTGTTATGTGTTTATCCTTGGGGTTGTGTTTTTGTGTTGCATGTTGCTTTACTTGTTGTGGTTTGTTTCTACCATGTGAATCCCTACCTCCCTAGATCAGTGGTGACCCTCTTGCGTGTCTATGGTAGGGAGGAGGGCATTTTGATGTGGCTGGGTTTTCTCTCCTTGTTGTGATATTATTTGCAGATGTTGAATGAAGAAATAGATTTGATAGAAGACCAGTTTTGTGTTCTATAGTTATATGTTGATTGGTTGTTTGAGCCATGGCCCTTGTGGCCCTTTTGTAAATTATGTCAAGTTATGCCACTATGGAGTTGGCTAAATTATGTGTTGTAATGTAAACAATCTTTTTATTTATTCAAAAGCTGTTTATTTTCCTATGATGTGGAGTTAGTGAGTTTGTGAAATGCATGTTGAAATTGTATATATTTTCCTATCATTTTTCTTTACAAAATATATATATATATATATATATGAGTGAGTTAGATAAATCCTAATATTTGCAAAAGAAAGAATGAGAAATGTTAAACTAAGTTTCTGTTTGGGTTGCATTGGGAGGTTATTCTATTAGTTGATGTTTATGCCATAGTGCACACTAGAAAATATGGAAGGGAAATTTAATGTGTTATTTCTGCTATAATGTATTGAAAACACCATGTTTTAGTTGCTGTTATGAAAGATATGTTGATAGAAATTTAAATGAAATGTATTGATTTTACCTTATTATATTCTTTCAAAAATAATGGAGATACCTAAGTTTATTATGTGTTTCAAAAAAAATGCTATTGGTGTAGTTTATGCTATAAATCTGAAAGTTAAATCTCTGTGAGTTAACTCTTGCTAGGAGAAAATAGTTTTTGAGTATATATATTTAAATATACATATATATATGGAAATATATATATATATATATATATATATATATATATATATATATATACAATACATCCATATTTTTCTTAAATCTAGTTGTTGTTCACTTATGTGTATATACAGAAAGTTAAAATAACCACAGAGACTAAGATTTGTTGTATGTATTAAATATATATATACACTTATATATATATAAAAATAAAAATATATATATACATAAGTGCATACATATATATACATACCAAATAAAATAAAATACATTTAAACTATGTTATAATAGAAAGACAGTGTATATATATATATATATCAGAGTATATATATGTATATATATATGTATATCTATATCTATATGTACATATAGATATACATATACATATATATATACATATACATGTATATATATATGCATATATATATATACATATATATATAACCGTCAATACACATTTAATATACAACAAACTGTGTTCAAAATAATATACAGTGATCAAGATATTCTATGGCGGACTGCAGCGGAGTTTGCACACAGAAGTTAGTGTTAAAAAATAAAAAATAAAAAGATGAGGAAGAGGCAGAGGGACGACGGCCCAGTAGCCACCGCCCCTCTGCAATTTTTTTTGTCATTGGTGTGGGGAGGGGGCCATGCCTCCCCCCACACCATCCCTTCCCCATTAGTTGTGCCCACACCACACCCCCGAACTCCCTCAAACCACTGCAATGTTGGCTCCCCACTTCCCTGCGTTTGCTGAACGCCGCCTTCCGCTCTGTGACCGCCCCTATTCTCTCCGCTCCATTGCAACCTCTACCATGCGGCCGCACCTCCCCTTCGTCCCATGTACCCTTTGACCCTGTAGCGGCGGTGGCCGCTCCATGAAACCCTTCCTTCAAGCCTATAGCATGTGAATAAATTTTAGCTTGCACATTTATATATATATATATATATATATATCACTATAAAAAAAATTGGTAATAAGTTGCTGTGTAAACCTTCATGAGGCATTTTCATGGCCTCCATTATCAAAAAAAACCTAGCCTCTAAAACATGAGACAAAAAACAAAACAAAAGGAAAAAGAATGTATGAGATAGAGAGATTAGGGCACAATGAGAAAACAATAGCATATTAGGGCTTTTTCTATATTTAGCAAACCAATTTTAAAAAAAGGAGTTAGGGCAACAGGTTTTGGGAGAGAGTTTATTTTATTCTCATCTTTAAATCCTCTTTTTTACCTTGCTTTTAATTCATTCTTGTATTACTTTTAATTTTTCTTAAATTTAAATGGGATTTTGGCATTCTTGTTATTGCCTTGTAAATTAATTTTACCTTGGGGAATTGATTTTTGCTAGGTTGGGAAGAGTATTCCCTTTGAATTTAATTTAATTTATTTTATTCCCTAGCGTGATTTAATTATTTTAATTGTTTATTTATTTTACTATTATTTTATGGGAAGGAGTATTTTAACCTACTTCCTCCTCATTATTCTGAGTTCGTTAATAAATGTAATGCTGAAATTATATTTATTAACAGACTCAATTTTGAAATCCAATTTGACATTTGTTATTATTTTATTATATTATTTCAAATTTTTATTCTATCTGCAAGGTCAATTATTTGACCTTGGCAGGATATTTATTTTGTTATTTAAAATTGTTCAAAATTTGTTCTTAAGTTTAGGATTTTTTATTATTAAATTTTATTTAATTTCTTATTGAAGTTTTATTTTAAATTTTTTTTAATCGATTATTGAAAACGCGTTATGCTGTCAAATTTTTCCTAGATTTCTAGGGTTTTAATTTTATGATATTTTATTAATTTTTATTTCATCCTTCCACTTTAATCATGTAATGATCATGTCATTATTTTTCTTAATCATTATTTTGATTTCATTTTGATCGAAGTTAGAGATAGGTTTCAAAGCTAGCGGAATCATCTTCACACCTAGGAAACTTAGGGTTAGGATTAAAATCGTTCTAACCCCTAAAGCGACACACTTCATGTCGTATACCCCCTAGATGACTACCATCACACAGGGGACTATGTGGGACAATGCACCTCCCTAATTTATGTTGACATGTTTATGTCTTATGCGTATTGCCACCGAGCACGCAGATGCATGCGAGGGGTTTCCTAGGGATAGGTAGAAAAGTTTTTCGTAATTCATGTCATGACCACATGGCAAATGTGGACATGACACGTGTGTTGTGTGTCGTGACCACATGGGAAATGTGGGCATGATAGCAGGGATGGTGTATCTCTTGAGCTAGTGCACATTCTTTTATTTTGAAAGTCCTTTGCGGAGGCGGGGTTGGATCGCGAGACTAGATCATGTTGGCAAGAGACATTGTGTGGCTTCATGATTGTTGTCATTGATGGCAACAAAGTTTATCCCACACATCTATAGCACATAATAGGTCTTTACAGGAAGTCAGATTGAGTGTTTTGGTCCGGTGAGCAAGAACAGAGCATGCAGCAAAGTCTGACAATCAGGTCTGGATCTCTCAGAGGGTGTAACTCAGCAAAGTACAGACTTGGGAAAGTTAATAGGAGTATCATGTCTACTATATTCCAGAGATTAAGCCACTGGTAATGAAAGAGTGAAAAGATATGAGTGCCTAAGTGTTGGGTTCCTAACAGGTAGAGTAGATTGAGGAAGAACTGATCGGCAGAGCATCAGACCTTAATCCAGATGAGAAATTGATGGTGATCAAGCTACTTAAGGGATCACTCATGGTTGGATGACATGATTGATGACTTCTATAACTTGTTGGCAAGAGACACTATATGGATTCATGATTGTTGTCATTGATGGCAACAAAGTTCATCCCACACATCCGCAAGACATGGTGTGTCTCTATCAGAAGTTAGAGTGAAGAATATTGTGGTCCGGTAAACAAGAACATAGCATGTGGCGAGGTCTAACAGATAGGTCCAGATCTCTCAGAGGAAGTATCTTGGTGATCTCTCAGAGGAAGTATCTTGGTGGATTATAGATTTGGGGAAGTCAAGAGGACTACCTTGAGTGATAGATTCCAAGGATTTAGCCTTTGGTGATTGATGAGGTAAAAGATATGAATACTTGAGTACCGGGTTCCTGAGTGACAGTATGAACAGAGGAAGAACTTACTGACAGAACATCGGACTATTTTCTGGATGTGTTACTGATGATGGAAAAGGTTCTTAAGGCATAAGTTATGTTTGGCCGACATGATTAATTATTTCTACAAGTATATGCTTGATCCGCATTACTTGATGTGCAAGGATTCAGCCGACAGATCAGAGTTTATGAAACTATTCCAGTGCCAACTAGAAAAGTGATGAAATCACTTGTGCGGATATATATATATAAGATGGATTTAGTTGTGAGGAGTGTTGTTGTTGTTTTGTGAGGTGCGAATAAAAGCAGAAGAGCAGAGCAGAAGCAGTAAGGAAGGTTCAGTATGTGAAAGGAAAGCAGCATAAGAGAAGAGGAAAGATGAAGTGCAGCAGATCAGTATATTGAGCCTAACCGGAACTGAACTCCAGCATATGTGGATGCTATCAATCAGTTCAAGTATTGTATAACACTCTCTTTGTAGACAGTGTGTCTCTTGTAGGCAGTGTGCCTTCTTGTGAGCAGTGTGCTCAGGTAGTGAGCCCTAATTGGCAAGTGCCATTTTGTATTTCCATTCTTCTAACAGAGAATACAATCTTGGGTTAATCACCCCATGGTTTTCTCCCTTAACAGGGTTTCCACGTCAAAAATATTGTGTCATGTGTATTTCCATTTCATGGTTATGTTTGCTTATTTGGATTAATGTTGCATTGATTATTAAGAAAGATAAGAAAGAAGAAAATAGTAGGATAACTGATTCACCCCCCTATTAGTTATCAACAATTGGTATCAGAGCTAAGTTCCTCCTAACAGAGCCTAACAGCTTGAGGAAGATCTGGGAATTCAAATGCATGCATATGGTTTAAGGGAGCAACTCAAGACTGCCCTTGATGATCTTGAACAGTCAAACTCTGAAGTCAATGAATTAAAGGAAAGACTCAAACAGGCTGATGATTTCATAAGAGAACTAAAAGACAATTTAAGTCTCTCTATGAAAAAGAGAAAGGAGCTACTTCAGCAATTGGCAAGACAAGGTGAAGAAAATGATGCAAATGAAGAGCTGAAAGAAAAAACTAAGTTGTGTGAAAAGTTATCGAAAGAAATCATTATGGTAAGACATGAAATGGAATCAAGAGTCATGAAGTTTACCCAAGAAGTTGAAGAGAAAAGAAAAACTGAAGATAATCTAAGACAATCTCTCAAGGAGAAATCAAAAGATTGCCACCAGATGGATAGAATTATCAGACATCTTGAATTTGATCTTGAAGATCCTAAAGATAATGAAGAAAAACTTGAGGATCAAATTGTCTCTCTCAAAAGGGATCTTCAAACAACAAATGAATATAAAGAGAAATTCAAGATAAGTTCTGCTCAACTTGAAGTTCTTCTTGGAAGTCAAAAGAAGGTAGATGACAAGTGTGGTTTGGGATATGAGAAAGGAGAAAGCTCCAGATCCGGTCAGAAGAATTTTGGATTAGAAAATCTAAGGAACAGGCCTAGAAGACCTCCGATAAGATAGCCTAATGCTGAAAGATATCCATCCTTCAATGGATACTGCCACAACTGCAATCACTTTGGTCACAAAGCTAATCAATGCAGAAAGAGAATGAATCAAACTAATTCATCCTTCTCCAGACAGTGTTTCAACTATAAAAGGTATGGTGACAAATCTTATGAATGCAAAAATATGCAAATAAACAAAACATTCAATGGTAGATGCTTTGTATGCAATAGAATAGGTCATATGGCTAATCAATGCAGATCAAGAGGATATCAGTCAAATATGCAAAGAAATGTTGTTTGCCAAATATGCAATAGATCCGGTCATAGTATAAAATTTTGTAGAAGCAAGAGTCAAGACAAAAGAGGTCCGGTATATCATAATCAGAATCAAGATAAGGGTAAACAAAAAGTGAATGCGGATGAAGTTAAAAGTGAGATGAGCAAGATTTGGGTGAAGAAAAGTATATAGAATGTAGAGGTTGGATCCGCACCAGACTCTGGTGCTGATATTCCTTCCAGAAATTAAAAAGTGAGCTCTAGCTCAGGGGGAGACACAAAGAAAACCTTGTTCCCCAAGCCAATCAATTGGTGCTGGAACTGGCACAAGAAGAGTTGTAGATTGAAGGGTTCATAAGGGAAACATCCAAACAAACTATGGTTAAGATTTGGAAGATCCACATGTTGTTTAGAGATCAGGACTATTCCGGTTCTTCAAGTCATCCGAATAAGGCCAACCGGAATAACTTAGGTCGAGCATTTATTGCAACCTGACATTAGGGTTTGTGGAGCAATATAAGGGTTTTCTCATTAATCACTTGTTCATTATGCATTCAAGAAGAAGAGAGAAAAGGAGCTCTGCAACTACTTCTCCCAAAGATCAAGACGATTCTTCATATAGCTCAATCCAGATTTCATCGTGTGCACCCTAAACAATGCAAAATGTATTCTTCATTCTTGATATCTCTCAGTAAGATTCCTTGATGATGGGTACTCCAAATATAGTAAAGATTTCTGATAGACCTCGCCCCATATTTAAGAAGCATCCATATAAATCCTTGGAGGTAGATCCCCTAGGAGCCTTCTCTAGTGTTTCGCATGGTGTTTTGCACACTGAAGATATTAGGGTTTACATACATGCGAGTATTGAAGAATTTGGGCAATCAAAGTTAGTAGATATCTATCACAAACAGTTGTTAGATGATTCTTTTGAGATTAAACCTTAGTATAAAGCCATCCGGGATAAGCATTTTGTATAGTGCATTCATTTCCCTTGTTTTGAAGAAGATGAATGGGTCTGGTATGTATTGAGTAGAGTGCATGACAATTTCCTATGGTTGAATAAACCATTTAAGATCACAAAGATGCAATTAGGGCAGTAACTGGTCTGCACTCATTCGGTGGAATACTTGTTCTCAAGTCTATCAAGAATCAGACAGTAAGTGATGCAACCAGATCAAAATTTGACAAGAGAGCTATGACAATTGAAGACATCACTGAACCGGATGTCAAATTTGCTTCCATGATAATTGGCTACAAGATTTATCACTCCAGTAGGGAAAATTTAGTTCTGGGAACTATAGTTTACACAGCCTATCAAATGCTAAAAGAAAATGCTGACTATGATCTGTGTGAACTTCTTCTCAGCCAACTATTGGAAAGTTTGCAAAAGATCAAGAAGGATAAGAAGAACTCCTTCAAGTATGGTGGCTTGTTACTCTACCTATTCTTTTATTACATGAATGAGCTTCCCGGATCTAATGGCTGGGTAAGGTAGAATGACAGACTGGTTGCAATTCAGATCAGAGACTATTTGCATGGGCTTGGGGATGCTAAAGCAAGAAATACAGCCATGTGGGGATTTTTCAAGAACTTTCAAATCATGATGCATGCAAGAGAAAGGATTCCCTAGTCTCTTGTTGAGAAATACAAAGACACAGTTTGTTTTATGGTAGAGATTGATCAAAGCCTAATGGAGGAAGTAGAACCAAGAACTGTATGGATCATGCCCATGGGGTATGAAGTTGATGAACAAATTATGGAGCTGCATGTTCAGCACATGCTAAGTCAGCCAAAGGATACAAAGGCAGAAAGGTTTGGAACCTGTAATCAATGAAATCTGATGAAGATAATGACTAATCTAATGTATAATAGACTGATTATACCTTCAAGAAGACCTCACAAATCCATGCGGGAAGGAGATGTGCCATGTAGCTCCTCAAGATTGTTCCCATGATTAAAGTGTAGATGTGGATTACTCAAGTGTTCACAACATACTGCAAATGAGTGATTAGGGATTTGATGACTGATTTGGGTGGAGATTGGGAAGGATTGGAGTGATTTTGATAGAGGTTTGGTAAGATGAGGGGATTGAGACAGGATTTTGGCAGAGGTTTGATGCATGAAGTGGCCTCTCTGGAGAGATTTGGGTAGAGGTTTGGTGCATGGAATGATCTCTAAAATGGCTTAGAGAGGGGTCCTATTTATGGGATTTTGGAGATGAGGATGGAGGGTCAGGATTCATCTGATCAGATCAAGGGCTAGGAATAAAAGTGATTCTTTTATTCCTATGGGATGAATTAAATATTCCCATTTTGGGAAGAGTGGAGGTGAGTGGGGGACAAATGAATTTTAAATTCATGTGAGTGGAGGTGAGTGGGAGACATCTGAATATTATATGCAGGTGAGTGGATGAGTGGGGGACAAGGTTAATTAAGTGTCATCTTAATTAACTTAAGTATGATTAACCTAATTAACATGGATTAGGGAAATGGATAAATCAATTAAATGAATATTAGGAATATTCATTCAATTAATAGGATAGGGTTGTAAGGTTAAATGAATCAATTAGGGTGAATTAATTGATCATAAGGGACATGCAGATTGGGGGAGTGGATTAGTGCGAGGTAGAGAAAATCGGTCTGCAGAGCAATCCAATTTTAGGTGTCTACATTTGCCCCTCTTTGAGATGGTGTTGCGGCTAAGCAACACCATTTCAAAGAAGTTAAAACATAGATATGGGTCGGATAGAAAAAAGATTTTGGTTTGGAAGAATAAGGTAAGGTTTGGGGATAATTGGTAAGGGTGATGCCCCCTCGAAAGGATAGGCAGGTTGCGAGAACACGGTTTTGCTCTCGAAATGGATGGGACAGATTGGTTGAACGGGTCAGAGGATAAGTGATGGGAGGAAAGGATGATGATGTTCGGAGATGATTGGTGGATGATCATTGTGCTGAAACTGAATTTGAGCAATCCTAGGTTTGATATAGCAAAGTGGATATGTTCACCAAGGTATAGAAGACCAGGGTGATGATGTTTATCCAACATTTGCATGGACTAGACACGCAGACAAAGGGATGATCTCATGCATGCCCAAGATAGTACAACCTTGTCAAGACAAGGGAAGGGGACTCATAGCATAAGCCCTTAGTACAAAAAATGTATGATCAACCTTAGATGCATAAGGAGATCAATATGCTAGAACCGACCCTATGGTCAATCAAGATATGAATACTAGCTTGGAGTAATGAGACCAACCCACAAGCACAGCATACAAAAGCAAGACTATGCCCCATTCTAGATGTTTTCGCCACATACCATGATATAATAAGATCAGGGTAGCTTTGATGTGATCTTCGAATAGGACAAAAGATAAAAATCAAAAAACAAAAAGACCAACGAACCAAAACAAGTAACCATTATATCTTTTGCCAAAATGGATGATGGTGTGATAGATTCTGCCTATCGTAGGAAAGATATATCCTAAGGTAGGGATTGATAGATGATTTGATGATGTTTGTAAAAGTGGCTCAAGATGTGATGGTGACAAGCCATGATTGATGCTGATTTGATAGTTGATGATTTTGATTAAGGACAATGCTTTGATAGGTGATGCGATGCTTGGATCTAGTGTCATTTATTGCAGATAGATGTGATGATGATGCGGGATGATGATGAATGCGGTGATGATGAGAGTGTGATGGAGTTTGATTTATTTGTGTGATGGATAGACTATTTTTGGAATTTTGTGTGTTTTCTATTGTTTTTGTATTTTTTGATATGTTGTGATGTTTTTGGATTTTCGGATTTTTTTATGTTTTTGGATTTTGGATTTTTTGGAAAGGAATGGTTTATTATGATGGTTGCCTTGGATTTCGTGTGGATAGCCTTTTGTGCTAAATACCAATGACAAGGGAACACCACTTATAGAGGTGAAGGTGATGGGGTTGGATAGGGTGATTCGATAGCTGATTCATGATAGATGAAATGGACAAGTGATAGGGATGCGTGGATGGATGGGGGATTGCAAGATTTTCTCCAAGGGCTAGGTTGCAAGGAATCATATGCCCCAATGTCTAAAGGATTTTGCATGATGGGCTCAAGTTTGAATGGATGGATTTTGCAGTAGGTGGATGGGGGATAGACGGACAAAAGGAGTATGCCAAGAGGTCTCCAAAGCATGTTGTTGATTTTTTGCCCCTTGTCTTTATCAAGATCTAAGGTGGGAGATATAGTGGATAGAATGGATGGGGAATGATAGGATAATGATAAGACAGTGGATAAGATGTGCAAGGAGATGATGGATGTGGATGAAGGATATGGTTTTGCCCCCAAGTGTAGGGATGCAAAATGGATGGAGAAGGGATTACGCATGACGCCCACAAGGGGTTTTCATCAAGGTACTTGCCCAGGGCACCACAAGGAGTGGTTTTCACCATTGGACGGATTTTTCTCTTTACTATTTTCTTGATTTTTTTATTTTTTTTTTCTTTTTTGATTTTTTGACTTTGTTGATGGAAGGGGGACTCGAGCATCTGTTTCCATAGCAAGGAGAAGATGGTCCCATGTTGGATAGCATTATGGATGATGATTGCATGGATGTTGGAAGATAGGAGAAGATGGAATGGATGGTGGATAATGGATTATGATGTGGATTATGCAAAAGCATGGACCATAGGAATGTGACAGGGAAGATATGTAGGATAGTGAACGAAAGATGGAGAGATGGAGGTATGTGGGAATTGCAAGTGATGGAGGGGAACCAAGACCAGTTGTGGCACACATCTTGATGTATTTGGAAGCTTGTACTTGGGATGTGGAGTTGGGAGTAATGGGAATTGGGATGGGAGATATGTGGATGGTCAATTTGGGGTTTTAGGGACCCAAATAGACTTAGACTTTGGGGGATTTTTAGATGGGGAGTGGGATGTTTGGGATTTTGGGGTGGATTGGGATGTAGATGCCTCATTTGTTTTGATTGATCTTTGCTTAGGGACCCACACCATTTTTGCTTTTGCGTTTTCTTGTGATGGTGTGGGATTGGATAGCCTTTTTGATTTTGCATTTTGATTGGAAGGAATAATATCCTTAGGCTTTTGTACTTTATGAGTTGAGGCATTCAAATATTTGAATCCCATGGATTTAGTGGAAGCTTCATGTTTGAAAGATGTGTGCTTTTGTTGGTCTTGATTCGAGATTTTAGTGGACTTATGGATGAGTGGATAAGGAGATTTGAGGATGGGGATATTAGGAGTTGGGAGGATGGGAGGATAAGAGGATTTGCGGATAGGGATGTGGCAGGTTGGTAGGATAGGAGGTAGAGTGGATTTGATAGGGATCTTTGGAGTTGGAAGTAGTGGAGGTAAATTGGATGGAGGGAGATGGATGGTCACATGCTTTTGCAAATGGTAGGATGGTGGAGGAGGGATGGCGATATATGTTTGGGGAGTGCGATGAGATGCACCATGTTTGGGATTGGATGAATGGATTTTGGAAGGTGGGTGGATGGTATCGACATGTGTAGATTGTTGTTCTTGGGATGCATAGCCAAGGCCATGTGAGGATGGATGGAATGTGGTGTGGATGGGCTCCAAAATGCCTTGTTCGTGAAGGCCTAAGCCTTTGCCTTGATAGTTCATAAGTTGGAGCATGCGACATGCAATGGGATGTTTGGGGCTTTGGAAATAAGATGCGAATCCATTATTTGTTGGAGATAGATAGGTGGTGGAAGGAAGTTGTTCGCCTCCTACAAGGAAGTCACCACGGATGAAAATGCTTGTGCCAAGTGGATAAGGGGATGGATTTGGGATGGGATTGGTAGATGGAGGAAGAGGATTCATGGGGGATGGTAAAGGAGTGGTAGAAGAAGGTGCGGGATCAATAAGTTGACCAATAGATGGGAGGGGATCGGGGATGGGATTAGATGGGATGGGTAGATCTTGATTAGGAGAAGGGATTGATGTTTCAACATGCTTTGGATTTGTGTCTTGACATAGCTCATGTGGTTGGGTAGAAGTGGAATTGACTTGGATAGATGTGGTGGGTGCTTGGATGGATGTGATAGGTGTTTGGATGGATGTGATAGGTGCTTGGATGGATTCTTGAACATGGTTGTATGAAGATTCTTGAGTTATAATAGCGGGTTGTTCAAGCGATTCAGTGGGTGTTGGATTGCATGAGGGTGTTTGATTCCTTGCTACTAACCAATGGATGGTATCCTTCATGAGTTGATGGGTTGAAGAACAATATAATGGATGGATGATGATGGCGGTTGGTGTGGGATTAGGATTGGGATTGGATATGGGGGTGATGGGATTAGGTTGTGATGATTCGTGGATGGGTTCAAGGATAGGTATTGGACTGGATGATGGTGTTGGAGGGCACTCTAGATTGGCATCTCCCTTGTCAAAGGCTATTAGATCTTGCCTAGGATAACTTGGACTCATTGGATTTATGTACAAGGGACCACTTGGACTGGCATGTGCTTCTTGGTCCAAAGGTGGATTCAGGCTCACTAGTGCTTGTTGTGATGACACTTGGTTGTCTCATGGATGGGCTTGGTGGTATGTTGGAATGTTAGAATGAGAAATTGGATAATGTTGGGGTGAAGGATGAGTTGTTGATGTGGCATTGACATGATAGGTGGATGAATTAGGTGGGTATGAAGGAAGTTGATATGAGGTTCAAGGTTGATATGAGGATGATGGAGGTTGATATGATGGAAGTTGATATGAGGTTGATGGTGTGGATATGTAAGGTTGCTATTGAATTTGTTGAGGTTGGGATGGTGTTGGGACTTCTTGTTGTGATATGGTTTGTTGTTGATGTTGGTAAATGTGTTGATGTGATGATGATGGAGGGGTTGCATAGGATAGTGATTGTGGTGAGATGGATTGGTATAGATAGGGGTTGTGATAAGTTGAGAAAGGGTTGATAGGACATGTGGATGAATTTGGTTGATGTGAAGTGGGGTAAGTTGATGCAGAATTGGTTTGATATGTAGATGGATATGATGTGGTAGGTGCTAGATATGATGGTTGTTGGACTTTGCAAGTGGCCAAGATGTGTTGGATTTGATTCGAAAGGTATTGTATGTGTGAGGATTGGCTTGTTTGACCTATTTGAATCAATCCTTGAATGCTTTGAAAGGTTCGCTCCTCTAAAGGGGATTGGTTTTCCTACATGTGGTGAAGCATATGAAGGAGCTTTTGGAGGTCCTCTAAGTTTAACATGATGTCACACAAGTGGTTAAATCTTAAGGCCTTTTGGGCAAGTGCTTGGTTATGATTTGATGATGATGTGGATTGGTTGGATGAAGTTGATTATGATGAAGGTGACTAGGATGTGTTTAGGGATGATTGGGATGGAGGTTGATTTGAGAAGGATGGAGAGAATGATGTTGTTTGGATGATGATTTAGATAGAGTGGTGATGATTTGATGATGCAGGGTGACAAGGATGTGAGTAGAATTGATTATGGATGACTTGGATGTGATTAGGATGAGTGTGATTAGATTTGATTGTGATGAAAGACTGGTCTTATGTGTGTGATGTTGTAGTTTAATTTGGCAATGTTTAGCAAATGATCACATGTAAAAACAAGAATCACTCACACAAGACACAAGCAATTTTGAATTTTTTGAATGGAAGAATATGATAATGATTAGACAAGCACACTTGCAAAACAAATCAACATGCCCTATTGTCTAGTTTGATGGGGTATGGCCAGTTGGGTTTGGTCAATGTTTATACGAGGTAGACTAAGAATTTGAAATTGAAATCCTGTCACACAGCCGGGAGAAGGGGGTAATCCACCCTTCACCTTCACTTCCCAAAGGTAGAAAGTTCTTTGGGGCTTAGCCGAGAGTGACAGGATTCTAGTTTCAAAGAGGGTGTCTTTTGATTCAGCCTTGAATGAGGTCATCCCTAGGGGTGATGAAATCCCCTAGCAGGCCTCCTAGGAAAGGGGTTTTGACAAAAGTGAATCAAATGAGGTGTTTTTGATCTCCAAGATCACCTTGCGGTGCGAGGAGAGAGCATACACACACCCACTGGATTCACACTCGCAGTTGATTAATTGACCCTTAGAAATTGAAATGTGATGAAGACAAATCAAGCAATGGTTCTTTTTAGCCCAATTTCAAAGTGTGATTGAAGACACTAGTTCCTTTTAAGCCCAATTTCAATATGTGATTGATTAAACAATGTTCATTTTACAGGCCCAAATGGAGATGTGTGATGAAAGCAAGATTATGAGATAAAGGATGAAATGAAGGCACCTAATAAAATTCGCTATCCAAGTTGATGTGTTTACTACCCCTACTGTTGCTCCAGTTCTGTATGATCTCCTGCAAGTCAAAAAAATGAAAACGAAGCAAGTAGACTAGCCAAATAGGTTGTGATACAAAAATTGAGAATCTGATGAAATTTGATGAAATATGAACTGATATGAGAAAACTAAGTGCATGAATAGATTCTACACAAGATTCTATGCGATTTAAAAATAAAATTTGCAAAAATTTGATCAAAAACGCAAAAGATATGACGATTTGAAGTTTAAATGTAATTTGGACTTTGACTGAGAAAAATGGTGGGAAAAAGGTACATTCACCTGATAAAAACCTCACAACTACAAAGTGCTCAGAGTCCTCTTTCCGACGACTATTCGTTTGCGAAAATCTGTCTCCGTATCCAAAAATTGTGCCTGTTTGAAAAAAATAGCTGATTTCGGCATGTAGGAGGCACTAGCGGTTGGTTGACTATTTGCAAAAAAGTTAACTGTTTAAAAATAGTGGTGGTCACATGTGATTGTCTCCATTGCCGGTGGTTTAAGGTTGAGGTGGTAGTTTAGGTTAGCCCCGCCCCTGGTCATCCATATGACCAGGGGTCCAGCGAGGGCAAAAAAAAAAAAAACCAACCTAACCTAACTTTTAAAGTTTGAATGAAAACTTATGTGGTGGTGATTTTTGTTTGTTTGGGCACAGGGATGCGAATCTATGTGTAGCCAAGGGCAGCAGCATGGACAGGAGGGAGGGGGTTCAAGAGGGGGTTCGAGAGATGCAGGGAGGAGCTGGTGGTTGGAAGTCGGTAGGGAGGGTGGCAGCGGAGGATGGTGGCTGGGGTCTGCGGAGAGGGAAGTCCGCAGGGGGCAGTGCAGGGAGGGAGTGGTGTCAGGTGTCGGGGGAATGGATGCAGAGGGTGGGAAGCGTGGGGATCATGGGAAGTGGTGGTGATGGGCAGAGAAATGGAGGAAGGAGAGGAAGGGGAGTGTAGGCGGAGGATGGGAGCAGAGGTGGTGTGGTTATTATCGGTGGAGGGAGGTAAGGTGGGGAAGGCGGAAGAACTGAGGGTGGTGAAGGAGGTGGGGTGTTTGGGGGAAGCGGGCGGCAGTGGCTCTGTGGGCAGCGCACAGGGAGGTAGAAGCAGCAGATGGGAGGTGAAGGGTTTGCGACCTTCAACCTGCAAAAAATTGACCCCAAAGCGGCAGAAAATTGACTATTACCTGCCAAAAAAACTAGTTAAACCTGCAAACCAACGACTGGGCATGCCAATGTAATCAATGAAATCTGATGAAGATAATGACTAATCTAATGCATAATAAACTGATTATACCTTCAAGAAGACCTCACAAATCCATGCGGGAAGGAGATGCGCCATGTAGCTCCTCAAGATTGTTCCCGTGATTAAAGTGCAGATGTGGATTACTCAAGTGTTCACAACACAATGCAAATGAGTGATTAGGGATTTGATGACTGATTTGGGTGGAGATTGGGAAGGATTGGAGTGATTTTGACAGAGGTTTGGTAAGATGAGGGGATTGAGATAGGATTTTGGCAGAGGTTTGATGCATGAAGTGGCCTCTCTGGAGAGATTTGGGCAGAGGTTTGGTGCATGGAATGATCTCTAAAATGGATTAGAGAGGGGTCCTATTTATAGGATTTTGGAGATGAGGATGGAGGGTCAGGATTCATCTAATCAGATCAAGGGCTAGGAATAAAAGTGATTCTTTTATTCCTATGGGATGAATTAAATATTCCCATTTTGGGAAGAGTGGAGGTGAGTGGGGGACAAATGAATTTTAAATTCATGTGAGTGGAGGTGAGTGGGAGACATCTGAATATTATATGCAGGTGAGTGGATGAGTGGGGGACAAGGTTAATTAAGTGTCATCTTAATTAACTTAAGTATGATTAACCTAATTAACATGGATTAGGGAAATGGATAAATCAATTAAATGAATATTAGGAATATTCATTCAATTAATAGGATAGGGTTGTAAGGTTAAATGAATCAATTAGGGTGAATTAATTGATCATAAGGGACATGCAGATTGGGGGAATGCATTAGTGCGAGGTAGAGAAAATCGGTTTGCAGAGCAGTCCAATTTTAGGTGTCTACAAAACCTTTGAGGAGCTGAGTGTAAAGATTCATGTGGAACTCAGAGAACCAGAGATCAAAAGGAAGGTGAGAAAAGAAGTAGAACATGTTGCCTAAGGCCTTGGCATCTCAAAGGAGGCACTTGATGCCCACAGGAAAAAGATGGAAAGGGCTGAGGAAAAGAAGAAAGAGGCAGAAAAGAAAAGTGAGGACAATGTTCTGGTCAAATCTTCCATCCGGACCAGATCATCAAAGAGACCAACACCTGTCCCTGCTAAAAGCTCAAAACCGGAAGTCCAGGCATCCAGAAAAGGAGAAAAGAGAACAAAGAAAAAGGCAACAAGGTCCTATGTTAGCCTAAAGGATGATGAGGAAACTAAATCTGATGAGGGGATAAAGGAAATAAAAAGGGAGAAGAAGAAAGGATCCAGTGAACCTTCCACAGGTCAAGACAAGGAAGAAATGGCAGAAGAATTTGTTGAAAAGCCCACCCTATCCTTAGAAAGTGTAATCAAATCAGTCACTGTGGATGGAAACCTTCAACCAATGGCTGAATTCTATGATGATTACAATGAGGCTGACCAAAAGATCCTACAAGAAGCTATAGTCAAGTATTTGAACATATACAATAAGGCTTTCATTGAAATTATATCTCTTATTCCTAAGAGCCTAGAAAAGGAGTTAGAAATGAGAAAGACCAATGCCATGGCAAAAGACCTTGAGATTTGAGAACAGATAGCTATTTAGCTATATCCTTCAATCGATCCCAAGACAATGAATATGGTATTCAAAGATTGCAAGGATGAGTTCAGGAGCAAAGCAAGGATGAATCAACTTATGCTTGGTGAGACCGACAAGGTAGCCAAGGACACAGAAGAGATTCTCCAGAAAGCCTTCAAAAGATTCAATCTTCCTATCATAGAGGACTTGGGTGCTAACCCCTCGGCCACAAGTGTTGCAGGAGAGTCTTATGAGAAAATAACAGAAAAAATTAGGGATACCAGTGTAGAAACAGCTAAGGACTTGGAATCCTCTGCTCTGGAAGAGATGGCCCATGAACAATCTAACATCTCTCCTCCAGTTTCCCCTGCTGACTCCAGATCCAAAGGAGAAGAAAGAGTAAAGGAGAAAGAAGCAGAGGTGAAGGGAAAAGAAGATATCAGTGCAAAGGTTGTGGAAGGAGAGAAAGCTCCAAAAGATAGTTCAGTGACTGCAGAAGAAAAGAAAATTTTGTCTCTGGCAAGAGACACTACAAAATCAGTCAAGGACTTTTTGACGAAAGCATCTATGGAGATTGATGAACCGGATCTACTAAAAGGGCCTCTGGACTTTGACTCTTTATCTCCGATGCAAATAATGAAGATAGTTTCATTTGCAAATGTGAAGGCCAAAGAAAAGCTATTGAAATCTCACATGGAAGACTGTGAGCTTATAGAGGTAGCATCCGGAGTTTTGGAAAAGATCATGCCATCCTTTCAGAAGGATCCCACAGCCTCCTCTTTCGGTAATCTCAAAACTCTAGTCAGCAGTGTTAGTACACATTTTGATTCTCTAAAGAAGTCAGCTGAAGAAAAGGTCCGGAAGGAGTTTTTGGATAAAAGGTTCTCCGAGGTACAGGGTCTGATAATTAATGACAGGAGAAATATGAACATTGGGATAAAGAGCTTGGAAAATGCTCTCAAAGATGGTGGAAATATGTACAAATTTTGCTTATCTTGGCCCATAGTGACCAAAGATATTGAGAACAAAGTAAAAGAGCAAGAGGATAAACTACTAAGTTTGTCTCAAATTTTTTATCCCCTATCATCCTCCATAGTAAGTCAAGAATGTTAGACTATTGCAGTCTTGAGTGAAATCAAGAAGCTGGAGAAGGAAAGGAAAAATAGAATAAGCAGGTTAAGTGAGCTCAGAGGGATAATTGTCCCTAAGTTAGAGGCCATGCATGAGGCCATAAAAGAAGCTCAAATCACAGCTCAGACAAATAATCCAACTGACCTAAAAAGGGCAGATGCATTTTCTTTTCTATTGAGCGGTCATATATCAATTTTGGATAGAATGAAGCAAAGTTGGGCTACTGAATTCATTCAACTAAAAACAACTTTTGCAGACATACTATAGTATATGTAAGTATTCCATATGTATATACTTATGTGGCTAAGTATAGTAAAAATTTTGAAAATTTTGGTATGCAGACCCTACCCTTTGCCATTGATGTCAAAGGGGGAGTGAGGAGCAGTGAAAAATGAGGAATCCAACTAAGGGGGAGCTTTGGAAAATGTATATAAAGATAGAGCATCAGCCAAGGGGGAGCATAGTGTAAACACTTAGTCATTTTTCACAAAGTGTTGCCATCAATGCCAAAGGGGGACGGTAAACAAGAACAGAGCATGTGGTGAGGTCTGACAGACAGGTCTGGATCTCTCAGAGGAAGTATCTTGGTGAAGTACGGATTTGGGGAAGTCAAGAGGACTACTTTGAGTGATAGATTCCAAGGATTTAGCCTCCGGTGATAGATGAGGTAAAAGATATGAATACTTGAGTACCTTGTTCCTAAGTGATAGTATGAACAGAGGAAGAACTGACTGACAGAACATTAGACTATTTTCTGGTTGTGTTACTGATGATGGAAAAGGTTCTTAAGGCATAAGTTATGTTTGGCCAACATGATTAATGATTTCTACAAGTATATGCTTGATCCGCATTACTTGATGTGCAAGGATTCAGCCGACAGATCAGAGTTTATGAAAGATATTGACTATTTCGGTGCTGACTAGAAAAGTGATGAAATCACTTGTGCAGATATATATATAAGATGGATTTAGTTGTGAGGAGTGTTGTTGTTGTTTTGTGATGTGTGAATAAAAGCAGAAGAGCAGAGCAGAAGCAGTAAGGAAGGTCCAATATGTGAAAGGAAAGCAGCATAAGAGAAGAGGAAAGATGAGGTGCAGCAGATCAGTATATTGAGCCTAACTGGAACTGAACTCCAGCATATGTGGATGCTACCAATCAATTCAAGTATTGTATAACACTCTTTTTGTAGATAGTGTGTCTCTTGTAGGCAGTGTGCCTTCTTGTGAGCAGTGTGTTCGGGTAGTGAGCCCTAATTGGCAAGTGCCATTTTGTATTTCCATTCTTCTAATAGAGAATACAATCTTGGGTTAATCACCCCGTGGTTTTCTCCCTTAACAGGGTTTCCATGTCAAAAATATTGTGTCATGTGTATTTCCATTTCATAGTTATGTTTGCTTATTTGGATTAATGCTGCATTGATTATTAAGAAAGATAAGAAAGAAGAAAATAGTAGGATAACAATTTCACCCCCCCTCTCAGTTATCAACATAACTATCTCTTTGATATGCATCACTTAGTAAGCATGGATTCAGCCGACAAACCAGAGTTTGTGAAAATCTTGAGTATTCTGGTTGCCGACTAGAAAGATGTTGAAATCCTTGGTGCGGATATATATACCATATGGATTTTGGTATGAATGTGTGTGTGTTGTGTGATAATGTGTGAAGAAAGGTAGAGATAAGTGTGGAAGTAGTAAAACAAGTCCAGTATGTGACAGAATAGTAGCACTAAAGCAGAGGAAGAATGAAGTGTAGTAGATCAGTATATTGAGCCTAACCGGAACTGAACCTCAGCATATGTGGATGCCTCTAATCAGTTCAAACACCTAGTTCTATTCTATATACCTTATAGACAGTGAGCCTCTTGTGAGCAGTGTGCTCAGGTAGTGAGCCCTAATTGGCAAGTGCTATTTTGTACTTCTATTCTTTTAACAAAGAATACAATCTTGGGTTAGTCACCCCATGTTTTTTCCCTTAATAGGGTTTTCCATGTAAAAATCCTTGTGTTACGTGTGTTTATTTCTTTTCTGCTCTTATGTTCATGTATGCTTATATGTTTTGATACTGTACTAATTGTTAAGAGGAAACTAAACTTAAATAATTAAGGTAACTGATTCACCCCCCTCTCAGTTATTCACCTTGTTTCCAACAATTGGTATCAGAGCCAAATTCCTCCAAACAGAGCCTAACAGCTTGAGGAAGATCTAGGAATCTCAACGGATATGTATGGTATGAGGGAACAACTTCAGTCTGCCCTAGATGATCTTGAGCAATCTCACTCTGAAGTCAATAGCCTAAGGGAAGGACTCAAACAAGCTGATGACTTCATAAATGAACTAAAAGAAAAACTATCTTTGTGAAAAAGAGAAAGAAACTTCTTCAACAATTAGCAAGTCAAAGTGAATCCAATGATACTAATGAAGATTTGAATGAGAAAAACAAGCTATGTGAGAAGCTATCAAAAGAAGTCATTATGGTAAGACATGAAATGGAATCAGGGGTTATGAAATTCACCCATGAAATTGAAGAGAAAATAAAAATGGAAGATAATCTAAAACAATCTCTTAAGGAGAAATTAGAAGACTGCCACAAAATGGATAGAATAATTAGGCATATGGAATCTAATCTTGAAGAAGCTAAAGATAATGAAGAACAACTTGAAAATCAGATAGACACTCTTAAAAGGGATCTTCAAACAACAAATGAATACAAAGAAAAATTCAAGATAAGCTCTGCTCAACTTGAAGTTGTTCTTGAAAGCCAAAAGAGGGTAGATGACAAGCATGGCTTGGGATATGAGAAAGGTGAAAGCTTTGAATCCAGTCAGAAGAACTCTGGATCAGGAAATCCAAGGTACAGGCCTAGAAGACCTCCAATAAGACAACCAAATGCTCAAATATATCCATCCTTCAATGGATACTGCTACAATTGTAATAACTTTGGTCATAAAACAAATTAGTGCAGAAGAAGAATGAATCAGACTAATTCATCCCTCTCTGAATAGTGTTTTAACTGCAAAAGGTATGGTCACAAATCTCATGAATGTAGAAATATGAAAATAAATAATTCATTCAATGGTAGATGCTTTGCATGTAATAGAATGGGACATATGGCTAATCAATGCAAATCAGGAGGATATCAGTCAAATATGCAAACAAATATAGCTTGCTACAATTGCAATAGCTCCGGTTATATTGCCAAATTCTGTAGAATTAAGAATCAGGATAAAAGGGGTCCGGTGCATCATAATCAAAATCAAGACAAAGGAAAAGGAAAATTGAATGCAGATGAATTTCAAAGGGAGATGAACAAGATTTGGGTGAAGAGAAGTACAAAAAATGTTGGGGATGGATCCACACTAGAATCTGGTGCTGATATTCCTTCCAAAAACTAAATAGATGAGCTCTGGCTCAGGGGGAGTCACAAAGGAAAGCAATTTCCCCCATCTAGTCAATTGGTGCCTAAAATTGGCACATGAAGTATTACAGATTGAAGTGTTCTCAAAGAGATATCTAAATAATCCTTGGTAAAAATATAAAAGATCCGCAAGGAGTTTTGAAGAGGTCAATGATCCAAGATTGATTTGGTTTAACAGTCATCCAGTAAAAGTAGGATTTTCACAGTTAGATCCGGTATGATTCAAAATTGAAATATCTTGATCTGTGGATAAATGGAATGATTGGAGAAAGGGAGATAGATTGTCAATTATCACCAATAATAATTCTAAGTGCATCTCAGTGATTCAGAAGGATCTCTCTCAGAACAAGGTCAGAACAAGGGAACCAGAATGACTTAAAGTGTGCATTTATTGCAATATGAAGTTACGGTTTGCACAAAAATATAAGAATTCTTCTTGTTCATTATTTGCACATTTGCATTTGAGAAGAAGAAAGAAAGAGCTTTGCAACAAGATTGCTTCAACCCTATCAAAGATCAACCACATAATTCAATTCAACTAGCGATCTTTTCGGCTCATATCGTGAACCCTAGAAGCATAAAAAGGTATTTCCACTCTTGAACATCTCTCTCTGAATCTTTTGGATGATGGCTACTCCAAATGTTGTTAAGATCACTGATAGGCTGCGCCCTAAGTTCAAGAAACATCCTTACAAATCCCTAGACGTCGATCCTTTAGGCACATTCTCAAGCATTCTGCATGGGGTTCTACATGTAGAATATGTTAGGGTATACATTCATGACAATATTAAGGAATTTGGGGAATCTAAGCTAATGGATATCTATCACAAGAAATTAATAGATGAAACATTTGACCTTAAACCTCAATACAAGGCCATCCGAGATAAGCATTTTGGACATTGCATCCACTTCCCCTGTTTTGTAGAAGGTGAATGGGTCCGGTATGTTCTCAGTAGAATACATGATAACTTCATGTGTTTGTTGAAGCCCTTCAAAATAACAAAGGATGCAATTAGGGCAGTAACTGGATTATACTCATCTGGTGGGTTGCCTTCTCTCAAGTTAGTCAAGAACCAAACAGTAAGTGAGGCTACCAGATCAAAATTTGACAAGAGAGCAATGACAATAGAGAGAAACTAGAAAGAGAAAAGAAAGAGAGACAAGATGCAGAAAAAGAAAGTGATCCGGTGCAAGCCCCCTCTCGGACTATATCCTTAAAGAGTTCTACACCTACCACCTCTAAGAGCTCAAAATCCTCCAAACCGGAAGCAAAGACATCTGGAAAAGGAGAAATGAGAACAAAAATCAAGGCTATAAGATCCTACATAAGTCAAAAGGATGATGAAGAGACAAAGACAGATGAGGAGGTTAAGATAATGAAGAAGAAAAAGAAAACATCTATAGAATCCTCTACTGGCAAAAATAAAGAAGAAGCAGAAGAATTTGTTGAAAGGCCTACTCTATCTGTTGATGATGTCATCAAGGCAGTCACTGTGGATGGGAATCTGCAGCCAATAACAGAATTCTATGATGAGTATAGTGACACAGACAAAAGGATCTTGGAAGAAGCTACAGTTAAGTACTTAAACATATATAATAAAGCATTTATTGAAATCATCTCTCTAATTCCAAAAAGTTTAGAGAAGGTACTTGAACTCAAAAAAGACAATGCCAAGGCAAATGATTTGGAGATCCGGGAACAAATAACTATTCAGCTCTATCTTTCCATCACTCCAAAACAAATGAACATGATCTTCAAGGATTGCAAGGATGAGTTCCGAAGCAAAGCTAGAATGAACAAGCTTATGCTTAGAGAGACTGATCAAGTGGCAAAAGAGACTGAAGACATCCTCTAGAATGCATATAAAAGATTCAATCTTCCTATTATAGAGGACATAAGTGATGAACCTTCTGCCATGGATGTCGAAGGATTAAGTGCATCAAAGGAAGATTCTACTGAGAAAATTGAAGAGTCAAAGGAGAAGACTAAGGACCTAGATTCCTCTATTCTGGAAGAGGAAGTCCTTGAAGAAGTAAACATCTCTCTTTTGGATCCCCCAGCAGACTCCAGAGTTGAAGGAGAAGCAAGAAAAGAGGAGAAAGCAAGTCAAGAAGAGGAGAAAAAGGGAAGAGAAGAAGAACAAATAGAGAAGATCTCTGATGACAACTCTGAGGCTACAAAAGGAAAGAAGTCTCCGGCAAGAGACACTGCAGAAGTAGTGAAGAATTTCTTGACCAAGGAATTAATGGAGATAGATGAACTAGAACTGTTTCATGGACCACTCAATTTTGACTCCCTCTCTCCGGTCTAGACAATGAAGGTACAATCTTTTGCTCAAGCCAAAGCAAAAGAAAAGATTCTGAAGTCTCACATGGAAGACTGTGAGCTGATAGAGATTACATCCGGTGTGTTGGAGAAGATCATGCCATCCTTCTAGAAGGATCCTTTGGCCTCTTCATTTGGTAACTTGAAATCTCTTGTTAATTCCATTAGCACACATTTTGATTCTTTGGAGAAATCAATAGAAGAGAAAGTCCAGAGAGAGTTTTTGGGAAAGAGATTCTTTGAAGTATAGGGACTTATAGCAAATGATAGCAGAAATCTAGATATTGGGATAAAGAGCCTAGAAAATGATCTTAAAGATGACAGAGATTTATACAAATTTTGTCTATCTTGGTGCACAGTGATAGCAGATATTGCCAAGAAGGTGGAAGAACAAGAGAGTAAACTGTCAAGTTTATCTCAAAATTTTGATCCTCTCACCTCATCCATAATAAATCAATAGTGTTAGACTATTACCACTATTAATGAAATAAAGAGGCTTGAAAAGGAGAAGAAGAATAGAATAAGTAGGATAAGTGAACTAAGAGGGATAATTATCCCTAAGTTAGAGGCAATGCATGAGGCCCTAACTGATGCTCAAACCACAGGTCAGACCAGTGATCTGGCAGACTTAAAAACGGCAGAAGCTTTTGCATTTTTGATAAGTGGTCACATCTCAATTTTGGACAGGATGAAGTAGAGTTGGGCAACATAATTTGTCCAGTTGAAGACCACCTTTGTGGATTTACTAAAGTATATGTAAGTACAACATGTATATATATACTTATGTGGCAATATATAGATTGATTTTTGAAAGTTTTGGTGTACAAATTTCACCCTTTTCCATTGATGTCAAAGGGGGAGTGAGGAGTAGTGAAAATTGTGGAATCCAGCTAAGGGGAAGCTCCAGTATTAGTGTACATAATACAGAGCATCAGCCAAGGGGGAGGTTGTTACGACACTTAGTCATTTTTCACTAAGTGTTGCCATCAATGGCAAAGGGGGAGATTGTTGGCAAGAGACACTGTGTGGCTTCATGATTGTTGTCATTGATGGCAACAAATTTTATCCCATACATCTGTAGCACATAGTAGGTCTTTACCGGAAGTTAGATTGAGTGTTTTGGTCCAGTGAGCAAGAATAGAGCATGCAACAAGGTCTGACAATTAGGTCCAGATCTCTCAGAGGGTGTAACTCAGCAAAGTACGGACTTGGGAAAGTTAATAGGAGTACCATGTCTACTACATTCCAAAGATTAAGCTACCAGTAATAAAAGAGTGAAAAGATATGAGTGCCTAAGTGTTGTGTTCCTAATAGGTAGTGTAGACTGAGGAAGAACTGACCGGCAGAGCATCAGACCTTAATCCGGATGAGAAATTGATGGTGATCAAGCTACTTAAGGGATCATTCATGGTTGACTGACATGATTGATGACTTCTATAACTATCTCTTTGATACACATCACTTAGTAAGCATGGATTCAACCGACAGACCAGAGTATGGGAAAATATTGAGTATTTCATTTGCCGACTAGAAAGATGTTGAAATCCTTGATGTGGATATATATACCAGATGGATTTTGGTATGAAGGTGTGTGTGTTGTGTGATAATGTGCGAAGAAAGGTAGAGATAAGTGTGGAAGCAGTAAAACAAGTCCAGTATGTGACAGAACAACAACACTAAAGAAGAGGAAGAATGAAGTGCAGTAGATCATTATATTGAGCCTAACCGGAAATGAACCTCAGCATATGTGGATGCTTATAATTAGTTCAAACACCTAGTTACATTCTATATACCTTGTAGACAGTGAGTCTCTTGTAGGCAGTGAGCCTCTTGTGAGCAGTGTGCTCAGGCAATGTGCCCTAATTGGCAACTGCCATTTTGTACTTCTATTCTTTTAACAAAGAATACAATCTTGGGTTAGTCACCCTGTGGTTTTTCCCTTAACAGGGTTTTCCATGTAAAAATCCTTGTGTTATGTGTGTTTATTTATTTTCTGCTCTTATGTTCATGTATGCTTATATGTTTTGATACTGTACTAATTGTTAAGAGGAAAAGAAACTTAAATAATTAAGATAACTGATTCACCCCCCTCTCAGTTATCCACCTTGTTTCCAACATATCCTCCCTTAAGCATGTCTTTGGCAGTTGTTGTAGCATAAGCCCAACCATCAGGTGTGCCTATAATGTGTTTGAGATGGTGGGAACTTAGCAATAAGTTCCTTCCATCAACTTGTTTTCTATGTTTAAGATGTATAGTATGTCTCTGGCATGCTATACAATGCTCGTGTCTTCCATATGTTTTCCCCCTCGCGTAGTGTAAAGGGTGTGGTGATGAGTCTCCCCTATGCTTGGGTTATGTATGGTGTGTTTTCCCCCTCACATAGTGTAAAGGGTGTGGCAATGAGTCTTCCCTAAGCTTGGGTTTTGTATGGTGTGTTTTCCCCCTTGTGTAGTGTAAAGGTTGTGGTGATGAGTCTCCCCTATGCTTGGGCTTTGTATGGTGTGTTTTCACCCCTTGGTGTAGTGTAAAGGATGTGGAGACGAGTCTCTCCTACATTCTTGGGGTTTGTGTATTGCAATTTTTATTTTCCATACATATATATATGAAAATGAAAATGTTATATCATAGTCTTCTTCGTGTCTTGCATGCCTGTTACTATCTTCTCCATGTCATGTGTGCATGTTACTATCTTCTCTTTGTCTTGCATGCTTGTTACTATCTTCTCCATGTCTTGCATGCATGTTACTGTGTTCATTGTGTTTTGCTTGTCTGCAATGTGTTTTTCTAATGGTTACCTGAGATTGGGGGCTAGAAATAGTCCCTTGATCTTTGTGTATGCCTTCGCTTCAAGTGCCTAGCATGTTTTCTCTATTTTCAACTGTACTTTAATGCATGTATGGGTCATAACATCATACATACATTAAAGTGGGGGCTAAATTTTATGTCATAAAATGTCCCCCTAGGACTTTTACCTCCTAAGTTTAGCTCCCGAGTCCCTTAATTTTGATCATGCATGTTAGAAATGGATCCCGAGACAAAATGCCCTGAAACTGGAGATAAATGGAACATAGGGGACATTGCAGAGATTAACCCTAACCCAAAATAGGTCCCAGGACAAGGGTACCCATGCCCTTGCCCTATCCTATTTTGGCGGGGTCCCAAATTTCAATGATGGCAAAGTTATCGTTAAAGGTGTTCCTTGTCAGCATATTGAGTTTGAATTACAAAATTAAAGTAGGAATGCATATATAAGCATGCTTAGGACTTCATTTGCAAACTGGAAGATGATTTTGATTTCAAGGCAAACTTATGATCATAGAGCATTCAAGGCATTTACTATGTTGTAGAGAAGAATTGTGTTGTTGTTGTGTTTGTTATTTTAGATTTGGCTTAACCTTCTCATGTTGTGAAAGATCTTCATCTACTTGAGAGCTACACCACCAAGGTGATATATCTTTGTGCTTCAATCAATCATTTATCAATTTGTTTTTGCCTCTGTCCTACAAGGACATGCTCTCTCTATCTAATAACGGTGTTGGAAGGCTTGAATGCCATTTCGGGGCTTGACCGAGACAAGCTCCTAAGCACCACAACCCCCAACTCCTCTCTTTGTGATTGTAGATGATAGGTGTTAGATCTTGCAGAGAGGAGTTCTAGAAGACTGTTGCAAAGTATAAGGAATCAAGATCTGAAGAAAAAGGTGGGAAATAGCTCATGAAGGGCTTGGACGCCTGCTCTTTTCCCCTACGTTTCATGTCATGGAGAATCTCTGAAGTGGTTGTAGTTAGTGATGGAAAAGATCTCGAAGCCCTCTGAAAAGCATCTCCTTGGGCTTGGGTGCCCGCTCTTTATCCCCAAACATTTCCATACTATGGAACTCAAAATCTAGTATGTATCTAATCTATGATTAGTCTATTTATGTGCGAGCATTTATTAGGTTTCATCCGTTTATTTATAATTTTGCATAATTAGGCTTTTAAGCTTAATCAAGCTAAAATTAATACATTAATCAGTCAATTCCAAATTTCCCTATCATTTCAAGTGACAACCAACTTGTAGTTTAGCCTTCTTGTAGAAGTTGTGATTCAACTCAGTTAAATGTCCTTGAATGTATTGTGTGAAAGGAGGATCTAGCTAAACTATCCATTAATCCCATGAACCCTCTTTTCATCCTTTACATATAAATAAACCTAGTCTTCACGTTGGGTTCACCAAAATGTAAAGGATGAAAAGAGGGTTCATGGGATTGATGGATAGTTTAGCTAGACCCTCCTTTCACACAATACATTCAAGGACATTTAACCGAGTTGAATCACAAAATTTGCATGAAGGCTCAACTACAAGTTGGTTGTCACTTGGAATGATAGGGAAATTTGGAATTGATTGATTAATGTATTTATTTTAGTTTGATTAAGTTTAAAACCCTAATTATGCAAAATCATAAACAAACAGATGAAACCTGATAAATGCTCGTACAATGATAGACTAAACACAAATTAGATACATACCAGATTTCAAGTTCTGAAGTATGGAAAACATGGGGCCTAAATAGTTGGCACCCAAGCCCAAGGAGTTTCTTTTTTGGAGGGCTTCAGGATCTTTTTCGTCATTGAGTACAACCACTTCAGAGATTCTCTGTCACACAAAACTGAGGGGCAAAAGAGCGGGCGTCCAAGCCCTTCTTGAGTTATTTCCTACCTTTTTCTTCAAATCTTGATTCGTTATTCTCTGCATCAGTCCTCTATTACTCCTCTCTGAAAGATCCGACACCTATCACCTACAATCACAAAGAGAGAGGTTGGGGTTGTGGTGTTTAGGAGCTTGGCTCGGTCAAGCCACGAGATGGCATTCAATCCCTCTAACACCATTGTTAGATAAAGAGTGTGTGTCCTTGCAGGATAGAGGAAAAAACAAATTGATAATGATTGATTGAATCACAAATAGATATCACCTAAGAGGTGTATCTCTCAAGTAGATGAAGATCTTTCACAACATGAGAAGATGAAGCCAAATTTATAATAACATACACAAGAACAAAACAATTCTACTCTGCAACAAAATAAATGACTTGAATGCTCTATGATCATAAGCTCACCTTGAAATCAAAATCATCTTCTAGTTTGCAAATGAAGTCCTAAACATTCTTATATATGCATTCCCACTTTAATTTCATAATTCAAACTCAAGATGCTGACAAGGAACACCTTTAATGGTAACTTTGTCTTCATTGAAATTTGGGACCTTACCAAAATAGGATAGGGCACAGGTGTGGGTGCCCTTGTCTTGGGACCTATTTTGGGTCAGGGTTAAGCTTTGCAATGTTGCTTATGTTCCATTTATCATGGGTTTCAGGGCATTTTGTCTCAGGATTCATTTCTAACATGCATGATCAAAATTAAGGGACCCGAGAGCTAAACCTAGGAGGTAAAAGTCCTAGGGGGACATTTTACAACATAACATTTGGAAAGGAATTTATCATGTTCTAACATAGTTTATTTGATGGAAATGATTAAATTAGGATGTTGGAGTCCTCTGTTTATTGTTGTAATGATATCTTATGCTATTATTATGATTTGGGTTGTAATGTTCCCACATTATGGTTGAGATTCCCATTATTGTTTTTAGCCCATCTTGACATTGGTGTTGAATGAGCATGGCATTTTGTGTAATATTTCTCATATTTGGCATGTATGTTAGAATGACTGGAAATTGTATGCTTATATTTATTTGAATTATTTTCATGCTTTGGGTTAGTTAGCATGTTGATTCATTGTTGGTAATTGAATGCTTTGTGTTTGGATCTGTAACATTAGAAAATGTCCCCTTGGGGACTTTTCCCTCATAAGGTTTAGCTCCCGGGTCTTTTATCTACATTTAGGACATCTTCCATCATATTTTGACATCCCAATGAAATGAGCCCTAAGTTTCATGACAAATGGGACCTAGGGGGATCCCTTGAACCTAACCCTAACCAAAATAGGGCGGGAGGATTTGGGCGCCTACGCCCTAGTCCTTCTATTTTGGGTCAGTCCCAAATTTTGAGTGTTGGCTTGTGACTGTTATTTGGGTCCTATGCCGACATGGTAAGTTTTAATTACAAAATTCTTGGCGGGTGTGTTTGTAGTTGCATATATAAGCATGCTTAGGCATTCATTTGTAAACTAGCTTTCAACTAGATGATTACTAGCTAGCAATTTGGATTCTCAAGTTTATGTGAAGGTGATTCAAGGCATTCATTGTGTAGCAAGAGCAGATTTGTGTTGTCTATGCATTTGTATTTGCACATTTGAGCAATCATCTCCTCATGGAATGAAGAGCTTCTTCCTTCCATGGGATCTTCACTACAAGGTGACATCATTTATGTTCTTGAGCATTTATCATTTGGTTTTTACCTCTACCTCAAAGGGCACACACTATCTATCTAACAATGGTGTTTGGAAGGCTTGAATGTCTCTCTGGGGCTTGACTGAGGCAAGCCTCTAAACACCATAACGCCCTCCCAAAGTTTCTGTGATTCCAGGTTACAGGTTGAAGATACAGGAAAAGTGGAGTTGCAGGAGGGTATTATAGAGTGTCAAATTTGTAGATTAAAGCTAAAAATAGGGATCTAAACTCAGGCACCCGCTCATTAGTCCTTCAGATTCCACAACGAAGAGACCTCTGTGACAGCAGGAACAAGCTGCAGACTGAGTTCCTAGATCTCGACAAAAAGTATGGCACTAGACTAGGGTGCCCACTCATTAGTCCCCAACTGTTCCACTTCCTGAACTTCAAAAACTGGTACATATTTGTCTATTATTTTACATCTTTCTGTAGCAGCATTTTCTGGTAGTCATCTATTTGTTTCCGTATTTGCATAATTAGGGTTTTGATGTATAATTGAGCATAAGTGAGAATAATTGGCAATGAAATCATACAAATCCAAGTTTTCCTACATCTCACAGTGACCTAGGGTCTATTAGTACATTGCCACTCAACCCTAAATCCTTGAATGAAAGGGTGAAAGGAGGATACACATCCAAAAATACCAAAAAAATCAATCATCCAAATTCCATAGTTAAATGTGATAGATTTACATTTCAAATCTTTTCCTAGATGAGTGAGATATTCTGATCAATAGGCTCATCCTTGGATTCATTAGGTGGGGAAACTTGGGGAGCTTCCTATATTTCTTGAAAGAAAAAATGTTGCTCAAGGGGCTACCCTGTAAGTATACTAGGTTATTCTTGATTATTTTCCTCAATTTATAAAGGATGAAGGCTTCTAAAACTTGGAATTTCAAGCTTAATAGGTTGCTTGAGGAATTAATGTCTTTATCCTACCTAAAACTTGGAATCTTAACTTTAGGAGTATTAGGAGGCTCACTTTGTCTAAAACATGGAAACTTATACTTACAAATCTCCTACTGAATAGGCTGATCTGGAATAGTAGTAGCTATCCAGACCTCTTCCTTTTGAAATTGAGCAAGCAAAAGCTTCGTTTGTATAGCTGCCTCCCTCTCAAGATTCTCTTCAAATTGTCTCCTTCGTGTCTCAAACTCCTAGTCAAAATAAAAGGTGTCACAAGGTTGCTAATGCTGCTGTTGGAGATAGGCTTAGTGATCTAACTCCTATTGCTGCAAATTAAAGTTTTCATATTGCCTTCCTTGAAACTCCCCTTCTTGTTGGCACTGATAATCTGAGTAAGCCCACTCTTCCTGCTGTAAGTTATACTGTTGATCCATCTAATATCTTCAATTTTCTACAATTTCACTCATTTGCCTCTCATAGTTTAGCCTTAAATTTTAAATATTCTGAATGTAAGAGGTTGAGCAAGGGTGGGAGGGTGGTAATTATATTGAGCATGCTAGTTTTCTTGAAAAGCCATGGAATTTGGACTAAAACTGGCAACATGGCTAACCTAATATGGCTGATAATGAGGTGAATAAGTAGAATTTTCATAATATGGTGGATGGTAAGACATATTTCCATGAAACTTAGACATATTTGTTCATTCAAAAGCTAGAAAACAAGCCAAATTAGACTTTTTTGAAATAAACTAGCACTTGATCATACTGAAACCAGTAAATTTAAGCTCATAGTTGCCATATGTGTTGTTTTCTTGCCTCCAAAGGTAGAGATAACTGTGTTGGAACTAGACAACTAAGAGGGGGGTGAATCAGTTGTCCCTTTAAAAACTTTTTTACCTTTAACCTTCTTTATTATCTTACTACCAGATTAGTAATGCAAGCATTTAAGTATGAATCAACAACATAAGAGCATAAACATAATCAACACATTTGACACCAAGATTTTGACGTGGAAATGTGGTTAAGGGAAAAACCACGGTGGGGGTTAACCCACAAAATGCGTACCCTATAAAACATACTTAGAAAAATAGAAGACACATGCCTTCGGGTGCACTGCCTAGAGCTCACTGCTCAAAAGAAGAGGCTCACTGCCTACATAATTTATTTAGAAAGAATTAACTAAGAATTAGCATCTATTTCGTGCCTGATTTAGTTTCAATGAATGCTCAAGAAATTTTGCTTTTCCTCCAACTCTTCTTCACTTTCTACACTACTCTTGCTCCTTTCCTTCTCTACTTTGTCCCTGATCCTTCCTTCAAATTTTGTCTATTTTGCACAAGGATAATTTTGGTACTTCTTCAACAAGTATTTATATACTTCATCAACCTTAGAGTGATCAACAAGGTCACCTAAACTTCATGCAGATCATCACACTATCAGCCAAACACAACTGAGACTTGAATATGCTTCTACAACCACTCCACTCTTCATAAAAATGTATTTAAGGCATCTGCAATAGGTTAGGAACATCTAGTCAGCCAAGACTGGGAAGAACATTACCCTCATGAAGAAATCTTCAAACAACAAGCTCAAACTTCAATGTGGACCTCCAACATAGTAGCTACATGATTCGAAGACCTCCACAAGCACATTGGAATCACCAATAACATTCACTCTAAACCATATTATCAGAAACATTTGAATCTTCCTTTGGAACCTCAAGAACACACTCTACCATGACTGTCAGACTGGAAGGATAGCTTGCAAACCTCCAAACCACAAACCACTAGAGTTGATGATACACACTAACTTCCCAAACATGTCTTCAGATCCACAAATCGTAATCTTATATCAACAGATCAATCCGGACCTCTTTCTTGTCACTTTGTCTTTCCTGATTATTGCAGGAACCGGTTCTACTTAGATGGCCATAACTCCTTCAAATCTTCATGCGAACTTCTCAAATCTTGACTGAAGCAACCTCTAACAATCCTCTACACAATCACATGATCTGCATGCATTGATTGTCATTAATTTTCTCAATATCCTCAACAATCCAGTCTTCTACACATACAACAAAATAGGATACAGTTGACACTAATGGCAACAAGAATATGTTGACATCAATGACAACACCACTTAGACACATATTTGCAACAATCTCCACCTTTGTCATTGATGACAACATGTGATGTGAAAAACTGAATCTAACCATCAAGACAAAAACTTCTCCCTCTTTCTCTTCTCACTTCTGTAACTACTTTCAGTATTGCTCCCCCTCACATCAGCAACTAGTTTTTCACATGACTTCTCTCCCCCTTTGACATCAATGGAAAAGGGCACATATTTGCTATCTTTTCTCCCTTTTTGCTTCAGACTAATTCCAAAAAATTGCATATTGACTACTCCCCCTTTGAGTAGTACATCTTTAACATCAATCTGGATCACAAGATATGGATGTGAATCCCACCATACTGATGCACCTTAATGCATCTTAATTCTACTCAGGAGGGGTGTTAACCCCTAACTTCTCTCTGAGATACTCAAAAGTATCTTGGGAAGAGGTTTGGTAAAGATGTCTGCAATCTGATCTTTGGAAGGCACAAACTCCAACTTGACTTCATTCTTATTTATTTTATCTCTCAAGAAATGAAACTTGATAGATATATGCTTTGTCTTTGAATGCAATACCAGATTCTTTGAGATGTTTATTGCACTAGAATTATCACAGAAAATTGTGACTATCTCCTCAAACACAATTCTAATGTCCTTCAACATTTGCTTCATCCATAAAACCTGAGTGCAATTATTTGCTTCTGCTATGTACTCTTCTTCTACAGTAGACATAGATATTGCCTCCTTCATTTTACTTATCCATGAGACTAATCTTCTCCCCTGTTAGGTCTCAAAAATGTAGGTTACAAATCCTAAGAGGATGCCAGGCTCTATGCTTAGATTTGCAATGTTTTTGAACTAACGAAATGGAGTTAACCTATAGGGTTGATGACTCCCTGCACTTCAAGTTCTACTAGACCTAGGTGGGTGTACCTTACTAATGAAACAGATTAAATGGATGTGTGATCTTGAGTGATGGATCTACCCACAATGGAAAATGGTGTGGAATAGATGATTACTTGTTGCCTACTTTTACTTCTAATGTCTGAATAGTGATTGAAAATGGTATGGTTCTAACTTGGTATAAATTGTATAAGCAATATTAAGGCAAAACTAATGAATATGTTCAACTAATGAAATGAATAAGACCAGTGCCTAAATCTATTGGGCTATTTGAGTCAGTGAATGGAAATAGATGTATGTGACTGGTGAGCTTATCTCCTAGCTTAACTCTAACAGTTGGACACTTTGGATATTTGCACCTTGTGCAAATGTGCAAGTTTGTATGTGACAGTGCTCTTCTTATATAATCACAATGATATTCCCTTGAATTACTATGAAATTATGAAAGGAATTTAATTATTGAGTTGATGGAAACCAATCACAATAACTTCTTCAAAAGGATTTAATCTTTGACAAGAACTAATTAAAGTCAATTATCAGAAAAGGATTTTTAATTCACATCAATTGGAAACCAATCAAAGAACTTCACACAGTGACAGCAAATGTGCCCTAACAAATGTAAATCTGAACAATTCGACATAACCACTTTGGAGATAGCACAATAACATATAATCATGAAAATTTACACAACTATTGAACAATGAAAATAAATCACCATGTAGAAATATTTTGTTCCATTATGCTTTTTAGAAAGTATGCATGTGTAATAGAAGTTCTTTAATTAAAATGGAACTGATAATATATCTTCCTTTCATATATAATATATAAAGTCCTTTTCAAGTCAAGAGAGATGCCTCGTAATCAATGGTCTTATGACCATCATATGTTCTAACTTTTATATCAATATTAGTGAAGAGATCACATCTCTTCATAGTGTCTTTTTAGGACTAACAGAATTATGGAAATAAACAAATATGTTTAATACTAAGCCCTGCTGAGCCATAAGTAGATTTGAGCAAGATGATCCAAATATTCTTGGCTTAGGTGTGTCTCAGTATACTCAATGGCATCCCTATTGTCCACCTCTATTGAAACCATCTTCCCTAGATGCAAGAAATATTCCTTGGATGTCGAATCTTCATGTTGTTTTGGTGCCATTTTCTTTCATATGTTTCTGGTTGGTCGCCAAGGGTGCATTGGTGTCTCCATAAAATACTCTTTTCATAGAGTTATGAACCTTTTATTATCATTTCAAGGAGCTATTAATATTTTTATCCTAATGTCATTTTGATCAGGTGTGGTGAACATTCTTCTTGGCATTGGTGAGTGTTTCTTTGACAGGTAGGGATTATCTTATCTTTATCGGCATGGCAATCTCCATCATCAAGAGAATATGATAGTCTCCCAACGAGTTAGGTCTTCCCAATGATCTTATCTCCATCACTCATTCTTATTAGAACATATCAGAGAGACTCTTTCTAAAATCCATTTGTCTCTTATGTCGAGGTGACTTTTATGGTTGGTGAAGCTTAAGGATTTCATTCTGATTGTATATGTCACACCGATAGTCTTAATATTATGCATCGGGGAGAGATTGTTTGCTTCCTGGAGATAAGCCATTGGTCGGTGTGACTCAAAGGCTCGGTGTAACTTTAGGATTTCACTCTTGATTTTTCTACTCACACTGATGAGTATGCGTCGGTGATACATATAGAATGTCTCCCCGATCTTTTGAGATATATAATTTTGATCGTTTAGACATCAATCATCTCTCACCGATTATCACATTATGCTTCAAAAAATGTATTTTTCTGTTCGGGGTGAATTGCTTGAGGTCTTACTGATATAGATGACTTAGAATCATAATTAGGTTGTGGTCAGAGAGCTAGGTATATTAATGAGATTGTCTATGTGCAGATTCTGAAATGGATCTTGTCACACAAATTTTTATTGGTTGGTTTTGAAAAATGAGGGACATTGCTAACGTTATGTGGAGACTAAGTGAATTCTTAGCAGATGAAAAGTGTGAATTTTTTTAGTTCCAACATCCCCAAGAAGAATGCAACACCACTAGTACTTTTTTTGTCATCCACATCTCCTGTCTAATCGGCATCTGTATATGCATGAAGAGTGAAGTTATTGTCCTTTGGATACCACAGTCCATAATCAATTGTCCCCTTGAGATATCTGAAGATTATTTTGACCACCATAACATGGGATTCTTTTGGATCAACTTGAAATCTGGCAACAAGTCCAACTGCATTCATGATATCAGGTCTAGTCTAAGTTAGATAAAGTAGTCCTCCAATCATTGATCTATATCTTTTCTGATTTGCTTTGGGAGAGTCATCATCTTTGCTTAGCTTGCATCCAGTTATCATAGGTGTACCTATTGGCTTTGATTCTTCCATTCCAAATTTCTTTAGCAATTCTTTTACATACTTGGATTGAGATATGAAGATACCTTTATCCGATTGAATAATTTGAAGACCTAGGAAGAAATTCATCTCACCAAACATTGACATCTCAAACTCACTTTTCATCCGATCAGAAAATGCTTTACACATGCACTCATTTCCACCAAAAATGATATCATCAACAAAAACTTCAACAATTAGAATGTTCTCATGATCAATTTTGAAGTAGAGATTACTATCAACAGTACCTTTGCTAAATCCTAGCTTAAGCAAATGCTTATCCAATCTGGCATACCAAGCTCTTAGAGCTTGCTTGAGTTCATACAAGGATTTTCTCAATCTACAAACCATATCTCCCTGATCAGACAACTAAAATCCTTTTGGTTGCTCAATGTAGACTTCTTCCTCCAAATCTCCATTCAGAAATGCTGATTTCACATCCATTTGATATACTTTAAAATCTTTGAAGGTAGCAAATGCAAGAAATAATCTAACTGCTTCTATCCTTGCCACCAGAGAAAAAGTTTCTTCAAAATCAATTCCATCCACTTGAGAGTAGCCTTTACATACCAATCTTGCCTTATTCCTTACTACCTCACCATCTTCATTTAGTTTATTCTGGAAGATCCATTTGGTTCCAATCACATTTTTGTCCTCAGGTCTAGGAACTAGATCGCATGTGTGATTCTTTTCAATTTGCATCATTTCCTCTTCCATTGCTTTAACCCAGTTTTCATCATTGTGAGCTTCACTTACTGATTTTGGTTCAGTCCTTGAAATCAAACAAATCTCTTCTTGATCTTTAGACATTTTCCTCCTAGTTCGAAAACCTTTACTCTTATCTCCTATAATCTGGTCTTCAAGATGATTTAACCTTACATACGTGGGAGTTTTGGAAATTGTTTGAGCTTCTATTTCTTGAACTTGTTCTTCATCATCTGCGTTATCCTCTAGAATCACAGGTTCAAACTGAATCTGGGTCTGAACTTGAACTTGCCTTCCTTGATTTTGACATTCATCTTGATCTTGTGAATCATATCCGGAGTATCTAGAATGTCATTTTCTTTCATCAACTTTAACATTCGCACTTTCAACAATCTTCTTCAATCTTTTATTGAAGCATCGGTAGGTCTTGCTTTGAGTTGAGTATCCCAGAAATATTCCTTCATCACTTCTTGCCTCAAACTTACCTAAATCCTCATCTCTTTTGATATAACACTTACTACCAAAAACTCTGAAGTATCTCACAGTAGGAGAATGACCAAACCAAAGTTTATAAGGAGTCTTACCAAAATTTCCTTTGATCTACACCCGGTTAAAAGTGTATACAACAGTACTCATAGCCTCTCTCTAGTAAACTTGAGGAACTTTTTTTTCCATCATCATGGTTTTGGTAGCTTCTTGAATGGTCTAGTTCTTTCTTTCCACAACTCCGTTTTGCTGAGGAGTCCTAGGAGTAGATAATTGTTTTTTTACTCCATGCTTTTCACAGAAAGCATCAAACTCACAGGAGGTAAATTCTCCACCTCTGTCAGATCTCAGACACTTTAATTTCCAACCAATCGCATTTTCAACCATCATCTTGAACACCTTAAATTTGTCAAGGGCTTCTAATTTTTCTCTTAGAAAGGTTACCCACATCATCCAAGAGTAGTCATTAATTAGTAACAAGAAATATATGTCTCCTTGCACACTCCTAACTCTACCAGGACCACAGAGATCAGTATGTACCAGTTCCAATCTTTCACTTGAACCTTGTTCCTTACTTTTAAAAGAAATTTTGTTCTGTTTTCGCAATTGACATTCTCTACATATGTTATTAGGTTTCACAAGTCTTGGAAGATCTCTTACAGCATGAGTGGAACTTATTTTGACAATGTTGTCAAAATTCACATGACACTTCTCCTATTCCATAGCCAACTTTGATCTGTCTAAGAAATCAAACAACTTTTACCAGAACTACTTAAGTGAAAGATGTTACCTACGGTTTGAGTACCTGATGCAATTTTATTTTCGGAGCTTTCCAAGATTCTACATTTTCCATCCTTGAACCGAAGATCATAACCCTTGTCAACCAACTGTCCAAAACTGAGAAGATTATGTTTCAGTCCTTCCACATATAGAACATCATTTGTGTTGTTCTTGCCATCAAAAGAGATGGATCCTCTGCCACAGATTCTACCAGCTGAGTTGTCCCCAAATTTTACAAGGCCTCCTTCATAGTTTTCAAAATTCACAAACTTACTCTTGTCACCAGTCATGAGATGACAACATCCACTATCAATCACCCATTCATCCCTTTCAATAACTTGAGTAGCCAAGGCACTTTCCACATTTTCATAGCTAGAAGATTCAGTAGACACCGAATCTTCTTCTTTGATAGCAATAAACACCCAATCATTTTCAGAGGAGCCTCCATGATTAGATTCATCATCCGTTACCTCTTCTTCTCCATTTTCTTGGACATAATAACATTTCTTTTGACCTTTAAACCTATTAGGGTTAGGTTTTGAAAACCTTTCCAGACATCTTGAGGAAAATTGACCAATCTTGTTACAAGAAAAGCATTTGAGTGGTAATTTTTCTTCATACTTACTAGATCCTCTTGGCATTCTTCTGGCAATAAGAGCTTCCAGGTCTGCTATTTATATCTCAACATCTTCAAGATCCTTTCTTGTCTTTGCAAGTCTGTTTGATCTTGTAGAAGAGCTTTCACCCATATCATATCTTTGTTTTCCATACACACTGGCTTTAAATGCAGATTCTAACTTGTGAAGAGAATCTCCAAACTCACTTAATTCAAAGGCTGAAATTTTTCCAACCAGATGATCTCTTGTAACCTCTGAGACTGTCCTGATTTCTTCTATAGCTGCAACCTTATGTTTGTATGAATCTAGTAAGGATCTGAGTACTTTTGAAACAATTTCTAATTCTTTCAAAACTCCACTAACACACCTGATGCCACACACAAGTTCATTTATATTTTGCATGTAGATTGTGATGTTTTCATCTTCGCTCATCCTCATAGTTTCAAATTTTCCTCTCAGACTTTGCAATTTTGTACATTGGACATATATGTCACCTTCATACAGATATTCCAACTTTTTCTAGATTTGATAAGCAATTTTCAGACCAAAGACATTTGTCATCTCTGAATCAGTCAGGGAACTCAACAAGGCTTCTTTAGCTCAAAGATTATTTTCAGCATCTTTGATTTGATCAAGAGTTGAAGGACCTTTCTTTAGAGGTTTATACTCAACACTGGTTATTGCCCAATAGGCATCGCCCATGCATTGCAAATGGCACTCCATGCAATCTTTCCAAACAAAATAATTTGTTCCATGAAATCTTGGACTATCCTTCTTGTAAGTCAACATTCTGGATCTCCTCAAGCGGTTAGGCTTTTATGTGAGGATCTGGCTCTGATACCAATTGTTGGAACTAGACAACTAAGAGGGGGGGTGAATAAGTTGTCCCTTTAAAAACTTTTCTTCCTTTAACCTTCTTTATTATCTTACTACGAGATTAGTAATGCAAGCATTTAAGCATGAATCAACAATATAAGAGCATAAACATAATCAAGACATTTGACACCAAGATTTTGAAATGGAAACCCGATTAAGGGAAAAACCATGGTGGGGATTAACCCACAAAATACGTACCCTATAAAAAGTACTTTGAAAAATAGAAGACACATGCCTTCTTGTGCACTACCCAGAGCTCAATGCTCAAAAGGAGAGGCTCACTACCTAAAGAATTTATTTAGAAAGAATTAACTGAGTGTAATGGGCAAAATGGGATAATAACATGAATTATAAAACACCCAATAACATCAATGGAATGTGCAAATAACAAAAGCTTTAAAATAAGAATGATACTTACAATCTTTGTTACCTCATTATTTCCATTGTTCGCCTATTCTATTTTGATCTTTTGGTGACGAATGTAGCCCTCAGGAAGCTTGCTTCCTTGCTTTGATTCCTCAAGATGAGAAGGAGAAATGGCTTAGATACTTGTTGTGTTGAAGGTGAGCTTCAACACAATATGGAATGGATAATGAATGGTGTGAGAGTGGGGGTGCCAATGGTGCACTATGGATTCTGCAGCATAAGTTTACTTGAAAGCAAGTGATTTTTTAGAAATGGAAGAAGAGGGCTGTATTTATAGACCCATGAGAGAGAGGATCAACGGTGTAGAAGAAACAAGAAGATCAATGGTAGAGGATATTTGAGGGAATGTGCGTGAATAGAAGGACATGTATCATTTAAAAAGATGCTTTGTTGAGTTAACTACTTTCTTGATGAGGATGAGCTTTTATTTCTTAAATTATAATATATTTTTCTAATTTAAGAGTTTTGTTGATAAAAACAAAGTTGCTTTAAATCAGTTAACTCAACTTTTGCTTTTGCATGACAAGGAAGATTTATTTTTGCAAGATTTGGAAGATAAGAAAGCAAGATTAAATAAATTAATTTATTTAATTATTTGTAAAAGATTTAGAGGAATAAATAAAATATTTAATTATATTTTATTTTTGAAGATTGAGATTTAATTTAAATAAATTTGCATTTTATTTAAATTTGGAAGAATGAATGATTTAATTAAATAATTAAAATTAGTTAATTGTTTAGAAGAATAAAGTTGATATTGATGGAATTAATTAAATAAATGTAATTTATTCAATTAATGGGAGAAAATGAATCAAATAAATAAGTTGATTTATTTATTTATTGATAGACGAATATTTATGATGAAATAAATATTTAAAATATGTATTTATGTAGAGTCATGTCATTTTTAGGTGTATACATTTTGCCCCTCTTTGATGCAATGTGTTTTATCACATTGTTTCAAAGAATAAGAATATTTGACAATGATACATGCCCCAGTTTGCCCCTGGTACAAGTTTAACGACAGGATGCCCCCTCGAGAGATTTGGATGAGAAGATGACAGAAAGCGTGAGACAGACAATCTCACAAAGAAGCAAGTGGAAAGCAGGTTAGGATGGAGAAAAATAGGACATGGTTTTGAGGAATAGATATGGGAAGTAGTCATAGTTGTCACACAGTCAGCCATGGTTCCCTTGCTATATAAAGGAGTTTGGTCCACAAGTCTTATTCATTTGCACATTTTTCCTTAGTTGATTGGTCTTTGAGAGCTTAGGAGAGTAGAGGAGCTAGAGCAGTCAACAGAGATATGGATATTCTGCGCAAGGAGCACCATTTTGAGCGAGTTCAACGATTTGATTGGCCACCTGAGGCAGGACCACCGGTATGTAGTTTGACAAAACTTGCTAAAAGTCATTTATTAGGCCAATAAATGCTTAGGAAAAATAACTAGGATAGATGCGTCGGACTGCAGTTCGGCGCATATGTGCCATGAGATGGTGAATATGCCCCAAAACCGTGCATCTGGGTGATCTTACGGTGCATATGATAGATGTGCACATATAGGACAAGAGTTGGTGCATCCACTGTGGAACTGCGCATGTGACACAATAAGCAACACATGCACTAGAACGACGCATATACATCAAGGATTGGTGCATTCACGGTGAAGCGGCGCATCTGATATGAATCGGTGCATTTGCCACCTTGTTCGGTGCATTTGCACTAGGATAGTCAGTTGACTTAACGAAATTAACCCAATTGGCACCTTGATTGATGCATTAATTGATAAGTGATCTCTGAGATTGTCGAGAATCTAGTCAAGAGATGATATGTTGGTTTGATTAATTTGATTTCTTTGAGTAGGTTTGTTTGGATATGGATTTCTTTGACGCTATGCTTTGCTTTGCTTGGTTGCAAGAGGATATCTGTGATACTCTAATGTTACGAGAGCATTTCCCTTTGCCGTTGTTGCAACGGTATATGTTGATAGAGATGGACCACGAGGCTCTTGGTGCTATTAGTTTGTAGTACATTTGTTTCATGCCCAAGGTTCGCGTGAACTACGGTTTGTTGACTGTAGTGGTGGAGTGATTCCATAGCGAGGATGGGACATTCCATCTATCGACCAGGGAGATGACAATCGCTTTGGAGGACGTGTACAGGATTCTGCACCTCCCTATTTAGGGAGAGTTGCTAGAGTATGATTCGCAGCGTGATGTGGGATTGGCTTAGTGCAGATGCATTTTTGATGACCCAGAGCTGGTTGAGTAAGTGATTTCATGGCAGGACATTCATGATTCCTATGACTACTTCCTGGGGATAGTGGCAGGATTGATTGATGGTGTAGTATGCCCCGATAGGAGATCACATGGGTTCCCGAATGGCTAGGGGAGGGTGTTGGAGACCATGATTACCGATGGGACTTGATACTCATGGGGTGTGTGCATGCTAGCACACTTGTATAGGGATATGCACTAGGTTGTGTACCACAAAGGGGCCAGCTTGTCAGCAGGTGTGTCTCTTTTGCAGTTTTGATTGTGGGAGCACATAGCGATCACACGACCAATATGTATTTTTCATAGGCAGAGAGGGGATCCATATAGCTATGGATATGTAGGCATGATTTCATAGAACAAGATGGGAAAGCTCGAGTATTGGAGACACACGCTAGTTAATGTGGATCTAGTTATCTGGCGCCCATACCTAGATTGCGAGGTATGGGAGGATGAGGACGAAGAGTTGCCGTACTATTTCTAGACTCAGTGGCTTATTGGCAGGATGCGGTACATATTAGAGCGTCAGATTGTCATCAGAGTATAGAGGCAGTTTGGCAGAGGGCAGGGCAAGCCATAGGGGCAGGTACAATTTGTGAGGACCCATGCAGAGACTAAGGTGTCATCTCGTGTCATCGTATGAGGAGGCCTTGGTAGAATTTCGTCAGATCCCTTATGCAGCTTGGCCTATGAGGAGGGAGATAGTAGATGTGGGTATGCTACCAAACTACGAGGAGTGGTTCACTGCTCATCCATTTCCCAGATATTCAGGAGCTAGAGAGTTAGTTCCTCATATAGACAAGGAGGATTCAAATGACAAGGGTGGAGCTGGAAGGAGGAGGAGGATATAGAGGGGGGGAGAGGGGTCAGGGAGATGATGGTGGAGATGGAGGAGGAGGAGGAGGAGGAGGAGGTAGACTAAGACAGAGGAGGAGGTTTGGGAAGGACCTTCAGGTTGGTAATAGGTTGCACAGCCGTAGGCTACAGGGTAGGTGCAGGTGCTAGTACAATAGGTGGCATAGCAGAGATAGATGTCACCACCACAGCAGGTGGCCCAATAGCAAGTGCAGGGATAGGGAAGGGAGGGTAGGCTCTGCCACCTGACCTACAGTAGCAGGCCATTATTGCATTACAAGGTCAGGTTAGGCAGTTGAGGGCCCACCTGAGAGCAGTGGAGTCTCAGAGAGAGGCAGACGCAAGATGGATATCAAAGATCTCCAGAGAGCGCGACTCAGCCTTGGCGAGGGTGCGAGTGATCAGAGTGGAGAGAGATGCAGTAGTGGCAGCCCTGGGTATAGATATTACTTCAAGCTTTTTGGTTGCACAGGTGTAGCAGGCATAGACACAGCTAGCCTAGGTACAAGGTGAGCTTGCCAGATTGTAGGCTCACACCCAGTACTACAGAGGATTATATCACAGGGTAGTGTCAGCGGACCAACATGCACCTAGCTACACAAGTCAGTTTATGGCATCTCAGAGAGTAGGTGGATCTTGATCTATAGGATCAGTGAGAGGCCCCTAGCAGTCAGGGGGTGATAGAGGAGAGGGCAGTACAGGGAGCAGTGCTCCATAACAGCAGGGTTACCCAGATTTTGACACTTGTATCAATTTTTGGCTTGATGTACACATTTTTGATGGCTTAGATAGCCTGCAATGTATTATTTTACCTCGCGACATGTATCAATATATTTTCACATTTTCTATACATTTTATGATATGGATCTGAGAGATGGATAGATATTTTGATATATTGTACATTTGGACATGTTTTATGCTTATATGATGATGCAGTTATTGATGTTCTACATGCATGTGTTCTATGTTTATATGTTGTGGATGCAATCTATCTTATGATGCTTTGTATATGTGATGTATACTAGATGGATTAGGATGATTTGATATGCAAATATAAATGTGAAATGTTATTGATATGATTATGCAGCTCTATATGTATTTTCTATGTTTTTGATTTTTGATATGATAGACGGATGCAAATGTATGTGGATGACCTAATGCACTTAAAATGATATAATCGTGTGAATGACTATCTTATCTATGCTATGTTTTTGATATGTTGAAATGTACTCAATTGACACAGAGGTGATATAGACAGGCGGAAGAATGGGAATGAAAGAAATATGGGCTTTCATTTTATACTCTGTAGGATTTTCTTATTGCATGGTTGATATGGATTTCTAGGTATGGGATGGATGTGTATACTTTGTCATCATTAGAGCATAAGTACTTTGCTTTCATCATTTGGCACTTTTTGTTTCTTTTCTCTTTTTGAAATGTTGTAAGGAAATACAAGCATCTAGGTATAATTAAATCGAGATGACCTGAGTATTCCTTACATGGATTTTGATATAGCAAGTTGATACAAGCATCTAGTCAAACTTGAATCTAGATGACCTGAGTACCTCTTGCATTTCAACAGATAAGGATTGCCCTTTTTCATGTTCAGACCTTCGAAGTCCTTGATGATCTTTTGTTGATCATGTTGTTAGGCAAAAGTCATCACATTACTAAAGGTTGATCGACAAATAGCAGACAAAGAAAAAGATTATGCCCCCATCATAGCATCTCTAGCTTTTGGCATCCTTGAGTAGCATAGAAAGACATAATGACAAAAATACAAGACCCTATAAGTTAACCTATTCACAAAACATTCTTGTATTAGATGTGTCTTTTTTCGATAATTGATATAGAGTTAATTTGAGGGTTTTCGATATACATTTTTATTTTACTTTAGATAGGTTGATTCTTTTGTGCCAAGATTTTTGCTTTGGAAAGCTTGTTTTGTTGCGCGTGCTTGTCTAGTGAAAGGTATCACGATCCTTTATTGGTATCCTCTTAGAACATGTGGTATTCAAGAATCTAAATCCATAACCAAGTTGAGGGGTTGCCCCCAGTTTAGACAAAGGATCAACTTATTATGGGTGATATGACAAACAGACATGGAGAGATGGACCCTAAGCAATTGACCTAGTGCCTCGGGGGCTCATTGATAAATGGCCTTGCCTACGTGATGAAATAGAGGCAACGTAGTTTGGGGTGAACCTGATGGACCTAAGACCTAGGTAGTGGTATAGATGTAGAAATAAAATGAACAATAGGATAGACAACACTCGACGGAATGGATAGGAGCGGAGCGGAGCCTTGAGGGTGCATTGAGAATGGCCTTGCCTATGTGATAAATCAAAGGTGATGTAGTTCGACAACGGCTCAAGGATCAGGTCAAGATGACCGATATGATGGATACAAGAGACACGAGGTCACAATAGATGGAGGAAGCGGTTTGCCATAGATAGCGCCTATTTACAAGGTTTTCACCACTTGCTTTTATTTTGTTAGACTTAGGGCAGACAACTGAGAGGGGGGGTGAATCAGTTGTACAAAACTCTCTTCAATTAAACACTTAACTTCACTTTGTAATTCAGCAGCATAATAATAAATCAATCATGGAAACATAATGTAATGAATCAAGAGCATAAACACATCAACACATGAGACACCAAGATTTTGATGTGGAAAACCCGGTTAAGGGAAAAACCACGTGGTGATTAACCAAAGATTGTATTCTCTGTTAGAAGAATAGAAAGAACAAAATGGCACATGCCAATTAGGGCTCACTACTTGAGCACACTGTTCACAAGAGGCCGATTGCCTATAGGAGACACACTGTCAACAAAGAAATAAGTATCACCTACTTGAACTAGAAAGTAGCATCTTCACAATGCTTGAATCAGTTCCATTTAAGCCCAATACCTCTGCTCTGCCTTTCACTCTCCTCCTTGCTACCACACTCTCATCTCAATGAGGACACCTTTGAAATGACTTCGCAATCCCTTATTTATACAAGACATCAACTTACGAATGATCATCTAAGTCGGCAAACATCAACAAGAACATCCGTAGGATGTGTAACTCATCCAGTCAACCAATCTCAAGAAGAACACCATCATCCAAAAGTTATTCTTCAATGCGAGCTCCAACTTCAATGCGGACCAGCAACACAAACTGGACACAATCCAAAAACCTCCACAAGCTTGCTTGAATCACCAAGAATATCCATACTTCATCTGCTTACTAAGATCCATCTCCCCTCCATCCGGAACCTCAAGAACATAGTCTATCATTATTGTCACAAAGGAATAGATGCTTGCGGACCTTCAAACCACAAACCAATCTATTTGACACTCCACAAAGACTTCCTCAACACTCCCTCAAATCCACATAATAGGAAAATGCAATTTTGGATCTCACCGGACCTATTTGTGTCACTCTATCACCTCTGAACACCTGCCAGAATAGGTTAAACTTGAACAGGCATAACTTCTGAAAATCTTCATATGGACCTCTAAAATCTCTACTGGATCACCTTAAGACACACATCTACAAACCCTTTAATCTGCATCCTCTGATCATCATCCTATCTTGGACTTTTGCCTTACTCTCATCACCATTCTTCATTGTTCCTGATTGAGACTAATTTTCTCAATATCCTCAGCTCATAGCTCATCCAATCCTTATCATTAATGCAACAGGAGTATGTTGACATCAATGACAACACCAGTTAGGCCAATACTTGCAACAATCTCCCCCTTTGTCATTGATGGCAACATATGATGTGAAAAACTATTTTAACAATGAAGACAAGAACTTCTTCTCACTATTACAACTCCCTCTATCAGCAACAACCATTCACATGTCTTCTCTCCCTTTACTACTCCCCCTTTGATCAGAAACCACTTTTTTTTCACATGTCTTTTCTCTCCATTTGACACCAATGGCAAAGGGTACATACTTGCAATTCCAACACTTCAGAATCATCCATGTTGCTCCCCTTGAGTAGCAACTCCCCATCATCAATCCTAATCACAAGATATGACTGTGCTATCCATCGGACTGATGCACCTCAGTGCACCTTAGTTCATCAACGGAGGGGCAATAACCCCTAACTTCTCCATGAGATACTTAAAAGAATCCTTAGGTAGAGGTTTAGTAAAGATGTCTGCAATCTGATCCTTGGAAGGTACAAACTCTAATCTAACTTCATTCTTGTTCACTTTCTCTTTCAAAAAGTGAAACTTGATGGATATGTGTTTAGTCTTTGAATGCAACACCGGATTCTTAGATATATTTATTACACTTGAGTTGTCACAGAAAATTGTCATAGGTTCCTCATACTCCACTTTGATATCTCTTGGCATCTGCTTCATCCACAAAACTTGAGTGCAACTACCTACTACTGCAATATATTCTGCTTTAGTTGTAGAAATAGATATTGCCTCTTGTTTCTTACTTAGCCAAGAAACCAATCTCTTGCCCAAAAAGAATGCCCCACCACTGGTACTCTTCCGATCATCCACATCTCCTGCCCATTCCACATCTATATATGCATGAAGAGAGAAATCATGATCTCTAAGATACCACAGACCATACTCAACTAGCCCATTTAGATATCTAAAAATCCTCTTGATTGCCATGACATGAGATTCTCTAGGATCAGCCTAGAATCTAGCAACAAGACCAATAACCTACATAATGTCTGGTCTAGTTTGAGTGAGATACAATAGTCCTCCAATGATTGACCTATACTTTATCTGATCAGCCTTAGGAGAGTCATCATCTTTGCTCAAATTACATCTGGTTGCCATAGGAGTATTCATTGGTTTTGAATCTTCCATCCCAAATTTTTTCAACAATTCTTTCACATATTTGGTCTAAGAAATGAAGATTCCTTTCTTTGTTTGAATAATTTGTAGACCTAAGAAGAAATTCATTTCACCAAGCATGGACATCTCAAACTCGCTTTTCATTTGATTTGCAAAAGTTTCACACATACTATCTCTTTCTCCAAAAATGATATCATCAACAAACACTTCAACAATCAAGATGTTTTCATGATCAATTTTCAAATACAAATTATTGTTAGCAGTACCTTTGTTGAAACCAATCTTCAAAATATATTTTTCCAGTCTTTCATACTAGGCTCTTGGGGCTTGCTTCAGTCCATACAATGCCTTCTTCAACTTGCTGACCATACCACCATGATCAGACAATTGAAATCCATCTAGTTGTTCTATGTACAGTTCTTCTTCCAAGTCACCATTCAGGAAGGTAGACTTGACATCCATCTAATACAACTTGAAATCCTTGAAGGCAGCAAATGCAAGAAATAATCTGAATGCTTCAATTCTTTACACCAGAGCAAAAGTTTCTTAAAAATCAACTCCTTTTGTTTGAGAGTAACCCTTGCATACCAATCTGGCTTTATTTCTGATTACTTCACCAACTTCATTCAGTTTGTTCTGGAAGACCCATTTGGTTCCAATCACATTCTTGTTTCTAGGTCTGGGAACAAGATCCCAAGTGTGATTTTTCTCAATTTGCATCAGCTCTTCCTCCATTGCTTTAGTCCAGTTTTCATCATTGCAAGCTTCATTCACTGTCTTAGGTTCAATCTTTGAAATCAGACAATACTCTTCTGAATCTTGAGCAATTCCCCTTCTTGTTTGTACTCCTTTGCTTTTATCACCTATGATCTGATCCTCAAAGTGGTCCAGTCTTACATACCTGGGAACTTTGGAAAATTCTTGCACTTCTAATTCTTGATCAGGCTCATTGAAACTCAACTCTTCTTTCTGATTTTTTGGATTAGTTTGGATCTGACTTACAGAGGAGGCTTGGGCTCCTTGAATTAGAACACCATTCTGATCATCTTTGTCATATTCATAAAACCTTGAGGGTTTCTCAATTCCCTCATCAACCTTCACATTTGTACTTTCTATCATTTTTCTCAGTCTCTTGTTATAACACCAATATGCTTTTCTTTGAGTAGAGTAACCCAAGAATATTCCTTCATCACTTCTAGCATCAAACTTTCCTAGATCTTCATCTCTTTTAATGTAACATTTTCTACCAAAAACTTTGAAATACCTCACAGTAGGAGTGATGCCAAACCAAAGTTCATAAGGAGTCTTACCGGTATTGCTTCTAATTTGAACTTGATTGAGAGTATAGACTGCAATGCTAACAACTTCTCTCCAATAGATCTGAGGAACATTTGCTTTCATCATCATGGTTCTAGATGCTTCCTGGATGGTCCGGTTCTTTCTTTCCACTACTCCATTCTACTATGGAGTTCTAGGAGTAGATAATTGTCTCTTTATTCCATGCTTCTCACAGAATTCTATGAACTCACCAGATGTGAATTCTCCACCTCTATCAGACCTCAGACATTTCAATTTCAATCTAGTTTCATTCTCTACCATAGCCTTGAATATTTTGAATTTCTCAAGAGCTTCTGATTTCTCTTTCAGAAAGGTTACCCACATCATCTGGGAATAGTCATCAATTAGTAACATGAAGTATCTGTCACCTTGCACACTCCTGATTCTTGCTGGACCACAAAGATCAGTATGAACTAAGTCCAATAATCCGGTAGAGGAGAGTTCCTTACTCTTGAATGTGATTCTTCTCAGCTTACCCAACTGACATTCTTTGCACAAGCTATTAGTAGGTTTCACCAATTTTGGAAGATCTCTTACAGCTTGAGTATTGCTTATCTTGATGATATTATCAAAATTCACATGACACATCCTTCTATGCCATAACCAACTCTGATCAATTTGAACAAATAAGCAACTTTTACCAGTACCAACCAAATGAAAGATATTACCTTTTGTTTGAGTACCGGATGCAATCTCTATTTTGGAACTTTCAAAGATCTTGTATTTTCCATTCTTGAATCAGAGATCATAGCCTTTGTCCACCAACTGTCCAACACTGAGAAGATTGTTCTTCAAACCTTCAACATACAGTACATTACTGATTTTGTTCCTTCCATCAAAAGAAATGGTTCCTCTTCCTCTAATTCTACTAGTAGAATTATCACCAAACTTTACCACTCCTCCTTCATACCTTTCCAAATCTATGAACTTATTTTTGTCAGCTGTCATATGGTGAGAGCATCCACTGTCAATGACCCAATCATCCTTCTCTTCAACTTGGGCCGCCATAACTCTTTCCACAGTCTTATGATTGACAGATACAGAGGACATTAGATCTTCTCCCTTGATGGCAATGAACATCCATTCATTTCCAGATTTGTTTCCTGTCTCTGATTCATCATATGTTACTCTTTCATTATCATCTTCCTCATGAACATAGTAATAGTTCTTTTTGAACCTTGATTTGTTAGGATTTGGCCTTGAAAATCTTTCCAGACACTTTGAGGAAAAATGACCAATCTTATTGTAGTTAAAACACTTAAAAGGCAATTTTCCTTCATATTTACTAGATCCTCTTGGCAGTCTTTTTGCAATAAGGGCTTCAAGTTGAGCAGTTTCTACTTCCTCCTCTTCTAGGTCTTTTCTTGTTCTTTCATACCATGAGAGTTTTCTTGAAGAGTTCTCTCTCGGATCAAACCTTTGTTTTCACAGAGGCACTAGCTTTGAATGTAGATTCAGTCTTAGGAGGGGCATCTCCAAACTTGATCATTTCAAATGCAACCAATTTACCAGCCAATTGATCTGACAGTTGTATGGACTCTGAATTCTTCAATGGAAGCAGCCTTGATTTTATAAGAAGCAGGAAGGGATCTGAGAATTTTGCCAACAATCTCATCTTCATCCAAGACTCCACCAGCATTTCTAATTCCACAAACAATCTCATTTACTCTTGGCATAAAAGTAGTAATATTTTCATCATCTCTCATCTTCAAATTTTTAAATTTCCCTTTCAGGCTTTGTAGCCTTGTACATTTAACATACTTGTCTCCTTCATGCAGAAGTTCCAGTTTTTTCCAAATCTCAAAAGCAGTTGGTAGGTCAATAACATTTGAGAGCTCTGAATCAAATAATGTTCTTAGAAGAGCTTCTGTAGTTCACAGATTGTTTCTAGCATCTGTGATTTCATTTGGGGCTTTTGGACCACCCTATGGAGGTGAATACTTTGTTGTAACCATGGTCCAATACGCCATTCCCATACATTGTAAGTGAAATTTCATGCGACCTTTCCAAAGATTAAAATTGGTTCCATCAAACTTTGGACTATCCTTCTTGTAAGACATCATTCTAGATCTCCTCAAGCAGTTAAGCTCCTTTTAGAGGAACTTGGCTCTGATACCAATTGTTAGACTTAGGGTAGACAACTGAGAGGGGGGTGAATCAGTTGTACAAAACTTTCTTCAATTAAACACTTAACTTCACTTTGCAATTTAGTAGCATAATAATAAATTAATCATGGAAACATAATGTAATGAATCAAGAGGATAAACACATCAACACATGAGACACCAAGATTTTGACGTGGAAAACCTGGTTAAGAGAAAAACCACGGGGTGATTAACCCAAGATTGTATTCTCTGTTAGAAGAATAGAAAGAACAAAATGACACATACCAATTAGGACTCACTGCCCGAGCACACTGCTCACAAGAGGCCCACTGCCTACAGGAGACACACTGTCTACAAAGAAATAAATATCACCTACTTGAACTAGAAAGTAGCATCTTCACCATGCTTGAATCAGTTCCGTTTAAGCCCAATACCTCTGCTCTACCTTTCACTCTCCTCCTTGCTACCACATTCTCATCTCAATGAGGACACCTTTGAAATGACTTCGCAATCCCGTATTTATACAAGACATCAACTTAGGAATGGTCATCTAAGTCGGCAAACATCAACAAGAACTTCCGCAGGATGTGTAACTCATTCGGTCGGCCAATCTCAAGAAGAACACCATCATCCAAAAGTTATTCTTCAATGCAAGCTCCAACTTCAATGCGGACCACCAACAGGAACTGAACATGATCCAAAGACCTCCACAAGCTTGCCTGAATCACCAAGAACATCCATACTTCATCTGCTTACTGAGATCCATCTCCCCTCCATCCAGAACCTCAAGAACACAGTCTGTCATTACTGTCACAAAGGAATAGATGCTTGCAGACCTTCAAACCACAAACCAATCTATTTGACACTCCACAAAGACTTCCTCAACACTCCCTCAAATCTGCATAATAGGACAATGCAATTCTGGATCTCACCGGACCTATCTGTGTCACTCTATCACCTCTGAACACCTGCTAGAACCGGTTTAACTTGAATAGCCATAACTTCTTCAGATCTTCATATGGACCTCTAAAATCTCTACTGGATCACCTTAAGACACACATCTACAAACCCTTTAATCCACATCTTCTGATCCTCATCCTATCTTGGACTTTTACCTTAATGTCATCATTGTTCTTCACTATTTCTGATTGAGACTAATTTTCTCAATATCCTCAGCTCACAGCTCATCCAATCCTTATCATTAATGCAACAGGAGTATGTTGACATCAATGACAACACTAGTTAGGCCCATACTTGCAATATATTTTGCATGAAAGCTAAAAGTACACATGACGCATGTTTGTCAAATTTTCATCATGGTACCTATCCCAGGCACCTGTTTGCCAGGTTTTCACCAGAGGACAATTTTTTTGTTTGTTTTTTATCACTTTTTCAAATTTTTTGAATTTTTAAGGACTCCCTTGCATTGGGGTTTTTAGGTATAGAACTTGTGAAGATGCATGCTATTGATAGGATCATCAAATAGTTCACCTACAGATGTAGCCAATTGATATTCTCCTGACCCATAGGCCGCAATGACATAGGGACCCAGCTAGTTGGGTTCAAAATTGCCTTTCTTTTCTAGATCTTTCTGATTTCTAGGATTTTCTCTGAGGACTAGATCACCAACTTGGAATACTCAAGGCTTTACCCTATGGTTGTAGCTTCTGGACATCCGTTATTGATAATCTTTTAGGTGGTCAAAGGCCTGTTGCCTTCTCTCTTCGAGCAACTCTAACTCTTGAAGTCTGGACACTCTATACTCTTCATCAGATATGAGGCCTTTTAATGAAACTCATAAGGATGGGATCTTGACTTCAATGGGCAAGATGGCTTCAGATCCATAGACCATGGAGTATGGTGTTGCACCTGTGGATGTGTGGATGCTTATACGATAGCCCCACGGCATGAGATTTAATTGGATATGCCAATCATGACCAACATCATTGCAAGTCTTTTTTAGGATTTTCAAAATGGTTTTATTTGTTACCTCCTCCTAGCCATTGCCTTGGGGGTAATAGTGTTAGATTTAGAATAGACAACTTGAAGAGACCTAATGTCTCAAGTTACTTCTTGGAACCTCATTCATTCCTTGGTCATCGGCCACACTGGAGCATTGGCAGAGTTTGTTAATGTTACACCGATCACTTTGCTCTCATCGATGGTAGTGAGGCATCAAGTAGACTTTTTGTATCAGCAGGTGTGAGGAGTCTTTAGGTGATCTACAAGGTATCACCAATGAAGGGCTAGCTATTGGCATGACAATCATTGTCGGCATGGTTTGCAAATGTCACTCCGATAGTTTGGGTTACTCCGATGGGAGTTGGCATCGGCATGCGTCATTCCGATGAAGATCAATGTATCGGCATGGGAACCACTATCGACCCAACTTTGAGAAGTCATTCCGATAGTTTTGAGTCTTTCTGATGAAGGCTTGGATCGGAAAGAATATAACTATCGGTGCAATTTCAACATATCTCTCCGACGGTCTTCTATTATTCTAATGAAGGATGAAGGCTTGGGCATCGGTGAGACAAGGAACCATCAGTGTGAATGGTAGAATGGTCTCCGATGGTTTGGGCTATCCTGATGAGGCATAGACTGGCATCATCGACAACAAAATTGCTGACAATAGTCTTACAGTGTGTTTAGATATATAAACCGGGATGTCAAACATGAATTAGTGAATACATGAATATGAATAGTTATGTGACGGTTGGAAGATAGCGATGTTGGGTAGTTGGAACGAATAGTTAGGGCAGCAAAATAGTTTTGCTCTTGAAGACTGTGATAACATATATATAGATTTGGAGAGGTCATCTATAGATGATGATGAGATTTGATCAAATTGTTCATTCTGTAGATGTACAGAGGAAGTGAACTGAGAGTATGATTTGAGAATCGATACCTGAGGAAGAAGGCTAAGATCTTTATTGTAACGTTTCTAAGCTTACTATAAATAAAGACTGTCTCTCTTGTGGTGGTGGGTTTTTTACCTGAAAGGGTTTTCCCACATACATCTGGTGTTGTTCTCTTTTATCTTGTATGTTTATTTAGTATTTTCTGGTGTGTTTATCTTTGTATTTGAATTAAACGTTACCTGTCTGCATTATCCCCTTTGAATTAACATTAGGGAAGCTGTATTCTACACCTCTACTTTCCTTACAAGTGGTATCAGAGCCTGGCCAGTTGTGTTATCCTTGTTGGTAGGTTGGGTTTTTTGTGTTAGTTCTGAGTGGGAATTCTGTAGAGGTCTATTTTGTTAAATAAGATGGCAAGTACATCAAGAAAAATAGACATTGAAAAGTTCAATGGCACAAACTTTGAGTTGTGGAAGCTTAAGGTTGAAGATTTGTTGGTCGACAGAGATCTTTGGGTTGCTATGTCTAGGACTAAACCTTCATCCATGAAGCAAGAAGACTAGGACTTGATAGATAGGAAAGCCAGAGGACTGATAAGGTTAAGTTTAGTGGATTCTGTTCTATTGAACATCCATGAGGAGAAGACTGCAAATGCTTTGTGGAAGAAATTGGGAGATATTTATCAGGGCAAGTCCTTGGTGAATAAACTTTTCCTCTGAAAGAAGTTGTACTCTCTAAAGATGGATGAAGGAGCATCTGTAGTAGACCATCTGAACTCATTTAATATGGTTGTTGCACAGTTGACTTCTATAGGTGTAAAAGTAGAAGAGGAGGACTGCTGCATGCTTTTGTTGTGTTCATTACCTGACTCATGGGATCATCTTGTGATGGCTATTGGAAGTACAACAACCACGTTTACAACTGAAGCAGTTGTTGCTTCACTGTTATCTGAAGAGATGGAGAGGAAATCTTTTGAGATGGCCAAAGAGGCCCTGTCTGTTTGAGGTAGATCAAAGGAAAGAGGCAAGAAGAAAGACAAGAAGTCTAAGTCCAAATCAGAGGGAAGATTGAAATCTCCTGGCACAAAGTCCAAGGTGAAGTGCTGGAATTGTGGGCAGAAAGGACACATCAAAAGAGACTGTAAAGAGGAGAAAAAGAAGAAGAAGAAGAACTTCTCTGACACTGATTCTTCTCAGAGTGATGCTAATGCCTTCATTGGTGCCTTGGCAACACCTGCATCTAAAGATGTATGGCTCGTGGATTCAAGAGCATCTTTTCATATGACATCTCACAGAGAATAGTTCACTAAGTATGAACCGTATGCTAGTGGGAAGGTGTTCCTGGTAAGTGATTCGACACTGGAAATTGTTGGCCGAGGAATAGTCAAAATCTAGTTCCCGAATGGTAGAATAAAGGGAATGAATGGAGTATTACACATACCAGGTTTGGCTCAAAATTTGCTTTTTGTTAGTAAGCTTAATGATGTTGGAGTGCAAGTTACCTTTGTGAAAGGTGGTTGTAAGATGACTAGAGGTTCTATTGTACTGGAAAAGGGTGAATGCATTGAGACTTTGTATAGGTTAGATGCTAAACTAGTGTGCTGTAATAGTGTCTTTGTAAAATTTGAAAAAGCTACTATTGTAACACATGATGCAAACTCTATGGAAGATAAACTTCCTGCAGAGAAAACAATACTCTAGCATCATAGACTTGGTCACATAGGTGAAAAGGGTTTAAAAACCTTGAAAAACAAAACCCTGGTAGATGGACTGATTGATTGTAATCTGGAGTTTGATTTCTGCAAACATTGCATATATGGAAAATAGAACTGTGTTTCTTTTTACTCTAGTTCTCATAAATCTTCTGGTGTTCTAGACTATGTACATTCTGATATTTTTGGTCCAGTTGATGTTCCTTCTCTATCTAAATCAAGATACTACATATCATTTATTGATGATTATTCAAGGAGGGCATTTGCATATTTTTTGAAAAATAAATTAGATGTGTTCAGTCAGTTTAAAGAATTTAAAACTCTTGTGGAAAATTAGATTGGTAGAAAAATAAAATGTTTGAGAACGGATAATGGTGGTGAATATTGCAATGCAGATTTTGATAAATATTGTATTGATCATGGAATAAAAAGGCATAAGACTACACCTTATACTCCACAACAAAATGGACTTGCTGAAAGGTTGAATAGATCATTGATGGAGAAAGCAAGAAATATGTTGAGTTATGTTGGTCTAGAACAAAGGTTCTGGGCCAAGGCAGTTGCTACAGCTTGTTACTTGTTGAATCGTTCTCCTACTTTGGCATTGGTTGATAAGACACCTATGGAAGCATGGTCTGGAAAGAAGCCCTCTCTAAGACATTTTTGTGTCTTTGGCTATGAGGCATATGCTCATATTCCTGAGGTAAGAAGATCTAAGATGGATTACAAGGCAGTCAAATGTATCTTTATTGGCTATGGAGTTGGTGTTAAAGGGTACAAGCTTTGGAATCCTGAAACTAAAAAAGTAAATTACAGCAGGAATGTAATTTTCAGAGAGCTGAAACCTTTGGTTATTGATCCTTAGCTAGAGAAGACAGAAAAGAAGAAAGAAAAGAGTGTTGTTAATATTCCTTTGACCCCTGTAATAGAGGAACAATAAGCACCAAGTGTAGATGATTCAAAAGTGAGTTCGAGTAGCTCCGAAGATTCAAATCCAGAGCAAGAACTTGAACCTACACCTCAGCCATTGAGGCAGTCTACATGTGAAAGAAGACAACTAGATAGGTATGAATTTTTAGTACTTGATTCAAGTTGTGCCTATGCTTTGCTTACTGATACTGATGAACCTAGGACTGTGAAAGAACCTATTAGTTTACCTGATTTAGATTCTTGGTTGGAAGCCATGTATAACAAAATGTCATCATTGGAGAAAAATGGAACCTGGGATCTGGTGCCCTTGCCTGAAGGTAGAAAACCTGTGGGCTGTAAGTGGGTATTTAAAAAGAAATATGGTCCAGATGGTAGTATTGAAAAGTACAAGGCAAGACTGGTTGCTAAGGGGTATTCTCAAAAGGAAGGTATAGATTATGGAGAAATTTTTTCTCCTATAGCTAAGTTGACATCCATTAGATTTCTGTTGTCACTTCCAGTAGCATATGACTTTGAAATTGAGCAGATGGATGTGATGACAACCTTTCTTCATGGGGACCTTGAAGAAGAAATTTATATGTCCCAGCTAGAGCATTTTGTGGTAAAAGGTAAAGAACATCTGGTATGTAAACTTAAAAAGTCTCTTTATGGTTTGAAGTAATCTCCCAGAATGTGGTATTAGAAATTCGATACGTATGTTTTATCTTTGGGATATGTGAGATCTAAATCTAATCATTGTGTCTATTATAAAACTGATGGTGATTGGTGATGGTGTTAGGTTGTCATTGATGTCAAAAGTGTTCAGGAGCATGAGAAATCATCTTACAGATATAGAGAATGGTTTTATACTTCACAGGTTTGATCTTGCATCATCAGGAGTACATCATTTTGTTTGTTGTTGTTAGGAGCAGGAGCATGAGATATCATCTTGTGTGATCTTCATTCATGGTTTACTTGGTTCATACAATCAGTTGGAGAGATGTGTTCTTCACAATGTCATGATTTATCAGTGAACATGACATATTCTTGGTAGGCATGGTCTTCATTATTCATCAAGTTCTTGATAAGGTTGATGATATCAGTTGATTGGTATTCAAAGGTTTGCAATGTGTTGCATAGAATGTCAAAAGGTTGATAAGTGAGTTCATATGAAAGGATCAGAATAGATATACTCAGGAGTATCAAAGATGTCATATTTGGTTTGTTATGTTTGATCATTTCTTCACACAGGATGTTGAGTTGTTGCAATATTGATATTGTGAATTTATTCATGCTTCAGGGTCTTGGTTCATCATGCTCATGTTTTAGTTCACATCATATCTAATAAGGTCATAACAGGTTGTTAAGATCAGATGTGAGGTCATGAAGAATAACTCAGAGATCAGGACATAAGGTTGGTTGTCACAAATTGAATTGATGTTGATTGATGAGCTTTACAATGATGAGATTTAGGATGTGCTTCTTGGTTCATACATCTTCAAAGTTGGTCATTGATGAGCTCTATTTCTAAATCCCAAAGTCTTCAAACTTATTCCTAAAACCTTAGTGTCATTGTGGTGCCCTAAAAACCTAAGTTCAATTCTTTTGCATCTATCATAAACAAAGTTTGCTTTTGTTTTTCATTTGATAGTGACCTGCGAGTGCAGGTTATTTCACTAATGCCACCTGCCAGAGGGGTCTCTTTTCATAGCTTATGACCGGCCCTTTCCTTAAAGCATCGGTCCTTATATGATATGTGGAGCACGTGGGGGATATGCTTTAAGCATAGAAAATTCAAAAGGCAAATGGGAGCGCGGTTTATGAAGTGGTATTTGAAGTTTTTTTTTTTAAAAAGAAACTAGTATGAGATAAATATTATATGGGGTTAAATGTGTAAAAGGAAGAAAGCCCGATTTTTATGGCTTTTAATTTTTTTTTAGAAACTTTCTTTATATTCTAAAGTGGTCGGTCCATACCATTTAGAATTTCAAATGGAGATTTTATTTTTAAAAGAAAGATATAAATTTCTTTTTTTTTTGGTGATAAGATATTTTTAAAATTAGAAATTTTTAATCTATAAACTCCAAGAGATGATTTTAAGGAGATTTTTTGAAGGCAAATATTGATGGAGATTTGGAGATGTTTTTTTTTTGCAAAATGAAGTATATTTTGAGACATTTGCTAGGATTTTTTTGAAGAAGTTCTTTGCAGAGAAAATGAGATTTATTGAAGATGAAAATGTGGATTTGGTTTTTGTCTAAGGAGAAATTAATTTTTGTTGCAGAATGGATAAAGATTTTTTATTTTGCAGGAGATTATTTTTGAAGAAGAATTTGAAGAGGATAATAAAAAAATTTGTTTGAAGAAATTTGCAAGGGTTTTGTATTTTGGAGAATATGAAACATCATGCAGGGATTGAAATGAGAAGGTGAAAATATTTTTGAGGAAGATCAACAAGATTGAATGATGTTTTTGTCTTGTGAGAAAATCAAATTGAAGATTTTATTTGCAGGGATAATATTGAATACAGAAATTGTCCAAATTGAAATGTCAAAGAATGTGAAGGATCATGTACAGAGAAGAGGAAGATCAAAAGATTTTTTAATGCATAGAATTGACGGGAAGATATTTTAGAGAAGAGAATATGAAGGGTTGTAAAAGTATATTCAGATTTTATTTAATGATATTACAGATGCTTTATATAGAGTCTTGTGGATTAACAAGGTGATGTGAGTGATGTTGTGCAGATTGATGATGAACTAATAGGGATCAAATACAGATATACAGATTGACAAGGTGATCAGAAAGACAATATGCAATTGCAATAATAATCAGGTGCATTGATTGTATGACTGGTAAGGCAGAGATGAAATATACAGAGAAAAGTAGTGTTGTTGAGCATATCTGGATGAAGAATAGATTTTTGAATGGAATGACCATTTGAACACATAAGAGAGAATAAAAGTTATGTATTGAAACAGAGAAACCCTCTGAATTTGTGTTTTCAGTTTGTTCTGTAATAGGGGTTGGTGCTCCTTGAAGCTGGTGCTTCTAAATAGTATGCCAGTGAGGCTTGTAGGTCAGTGAGACCTCAATAGTCAGTGAGACATAATATTCAACCAATGAGGCTTTGTAAGATGTTTTCAGAGTTAAGCCAGTGAGGCACTTCATGAGTGGTTTTTCTACCCAGAGAGGGTTTTCCACTCCAGTAATTCTTGTGTCTTGATTCATATTGGTCATCTTTCTATGGTTGTATGTTTTACTCATGAGTTTTGTTTATCATTCTCAGTTATGTGCATATGTGTTTGACAAAGTTATGTGCATATGTGTTTGACAATTCAATGATTACTTTCTCTCCTTATGCTCTCCAAGTTAAAGTTTGAAAAAGATTTGAAAATTCACACAACACTGATTCACCCCCCCTCTTAGTGTTGTCCTTGACTCCTACAATTGGTATCAGAGCCAGTTTCCCTCTTGCAGCTTAATCAGCTTGGGTAGGTCCTGTGTGTGGAGTTCAATGGGTAAGTGCAGGAGAAATAAGAACATGAGAAATGGTAAGATTCTTTCTAGTCAGAAGACACAAAAGAAATCATTCATATCAAATCCAGATGTTGATATAAAGACAGTTGATAAAAATGTTCTCCAAGTTGAATCTGATATTGTGTTAGAAGAAAATTTTTTAGATATTCCTCAGTTTGATGGTTCAAATTTTCCAGTTTGGTATGTTAGAATGCAAGTGTATTTATCCTCCTTAGGATATGATGTTCTAATGTCAGTTGAGAATGGTAATTCTTCAAATAACAAAGAGGCTCTTAAATGGAATCATATAGCCAAGAAGGTTATTCTATCTAGTTTATCTAATGATATTTCTTGTAAGGTTGTGCAATGTGAAATAGCTCAAGATATCTGGAAAGAACTAATAAGAATTTATCAAGATAATGATAAAGAAGAGGACACTCTGGTGTGTGAGGAAAGTGGCAATGAAGGAGTTGAAGTTCAAACTCAATCAGATTCAGAAGAAGCTAGCATCACAAGTGATGATGATCAGGATTATGAGATTGATATGGAAGGTGAGCTCATTTGTGCTCTTGGTGAGATCAAAGAACTCAGAATGGAGAATAAAAGGTTAAAGTTGCAACTTCAAGAGGAAAAGGAATCCAAGATAAAAATTCTTTCAAATCTTCAAGATGTAGAAAAATAGATAATAGATTTGAAGACTCAAATTGCAGAAGTTAAGAAAATAAAAGAAGATGTCAATAATTAACTAAAGGCCAAAGAAGTTGATTGTGAAAAGTATGAATCTGAAATAATCTTTTTAAGAAAGGAGTTAGAAAAGGCTTCCTCTAAATTACACAAGAATCTATTGTTTGAAAACAATATTGAAAAAAGGGAGTGTTCAAAAGCCAGGCAAACTCTCAGAAAGAAAATTGATCTTCATGCTAGTGCTCTTGAAGATAAAGAGAAGACAGAAATTGAAATAAATGTCAAAGATGAAAAGCATAATCAAAGAAGAAGAAAAAATGCTCCTGTTAGACAAGCATACATGTATAGGTATAATTATTCTTTTAATGGTCATTGTTATGCTTGTAATCAATTTGGACACAAATCAGTTAATTGCAGAAGGAATACTGATATTGTTTGCAATAATATTGGACACATTCAAAGAAACTATAAAATGAATAGAATGTTTGATCCTACATGGAAGCATAACATAATTGCTCAGGAGATGTCAAAAAGGTATCAGTCATTTGGTTATAACATAGTTTGTTATAATTGTAATTCTTTTGGGCATAAGGCACAGTTTTGCAGGAATAAATCTAGAGCAGACACCTTGAGCAAAGAAAAGAAAAGGTTTATACAGGTTTGGAGAAGAAAACAAAGTCAGGACAAGAAGGATCCTAAACTTGTGCATCTTGCACAAGTTACATCATTAGTTGGATAACTGAGAGCATGAAGTAAGGGGGAGTTGTTCATGATCTATTAATTATCCCCAAGAAGTTATAGAGGAGATCAGTTGTTGTTTATCTTGTTTTGTTTATCATGCTTGTTTGATAATGATTGATATGAAGTTTCTGATGATATTGGTTTCCAGTGTATGTCAATAATACAGGTGTTCATGTGACATGTTTAGTGGTTCTTGGAGCATACAAGATGTTGAAAGGATGTTAGAAGTTCAGTTTACAAAGAGTTTGTAGATATTGAATAATTTGGTTAGGAAGAACTTGTTGATGTAAATTGGTTTGAGTGTGCTCAGGGATGTCAAGTCATGCTTATATGGAAGTGTTCTTAATGTGATAATCTGACATGGTTCTTTGACAGTTCTCATCATTAATATGTTTCAGGGTAGTATGTACAAATTGTATGATTCTAGTGGTATCAGGGGTTCATGATCAATGACATGTTCAGTGAATGCAAGGAAGAGCTTGATGTTGAAGGTTGTGCAATCTTGATGGGCTGATTTGAATGATAAAGTCAAGAGGCAAGAGTTCTTACAGTATGTTTTAGATATGATTATGTATATATCAGTTTTTTTGCCAGAGTGTTGTTTATCAGATTTGACAGTGTGTTGTAAAAAGATGTGCAGAAACAGCAGGATGGTCTTCATTCTTTGTCATGTCAGAAAAGGTATGAGCTTCAAGTTATGACAATCCAGAGTCTCTTATGACATTGATGGTGAATCTTGTTTTTCTTCAAATCGGAGGCAAGTAAAGGTCTTATCAAAAATGGTCATCTTGGCATCTGTGTAATGAGGGGTCTACATGTTTTGTGCCTGCAAAATTCTTCATCAAAGAGTATTGGTATGCTAATGATTTCTTTGCAAAAGTGTTCAGAAGGTTGAATGTTAGTAAATGGATGGTATGTCAGTAATTGGATGGTATACTTCAGGTGGATATGTTGCTTCAGGACTAATTCAGGAAGTGGATAAGTGTTGAGTTGAGTTGAGTTATGTTGGTTAGTCTTGTCAGTGTTTACCAATGGTATTTCTGAGTAGTAATTTGTTTATGATCTTTAATACATGAAAGATCTTGGAGATTTGTTATTTCAGGTTGTTGATTGAAGAAGAACTATTTGTTTTGAAAGTTTGTGATGTCATCAGGAAGGAGTGTGTCAGTCTTCATCTTCACAGTGGTATTGTCATCAGATGTAAGTTTCATGAAAGACAAATGGCTTCAAAGATTTTGTGGAGTTGTTCTTAGGGGGAGATAATGGTCTTTGTCATCCGATATCAAAAAGGGGGAGAAAGAAAAATATGCATCAGGTGGTTTTGCCATCAATGACAAAGGGGGAGATTGATGGTGTTAGGTTGTCATTGATGTCAAAAGTGTTCAGGAGCATGAGAAATCATCTTACAGATATAGAGAATGGTTTTATACTTCACAGGTTTGATCTTGCATCATCAGGAGTACATCATTTTGTTTGTTGTTGTTAGGAGCAGGAGCATGAGATATCATCTTGTGTGATCTTCATTCATGGTTTACTTGGTTCATACAATCAGTTGGAGAGATGTGTTCTTCACAATGTCATGATTTATCAGTGAACATGACATATTCTTGGTAGGCATGGTCTTCATTATTCATCAAGTTCTTGATAAGGTTGATGATATCAGTTGATTGGTATTCAAAGGTTTGCAATGTGTTGCATAGAATGTCAAAAGGTTGATAAGTGAGTTCATATGAAAGGATCAGAATAGAGATACTCAGGAGTATGAAAGATGTCATATTTGGTTTGTTATGTTTGATCATTTCTTCACACAGGATGTTGAGTTGTTGCAATATTGATATTGTGAATTTATTCATGCTTCAGGGTCTTGGTTCATCATGCTCATGTTTTAGTTCACATCATATCTAATAAGGTCATAACAAGTTGTTAAGATCAGATGTGAGGTCATGAAGAATAACTCAGAGATCAGGACATAAGGTTGTTTGTCACAAATTGAATTGATGTTGATTGATGAGCTTTACAATGATGAGATTTAGGATGTGCTTCTTGGTTCATACATCTTCAAAGTTGGTCATTGATGAGCTCTATTTCTAAATCCCAAAGTCTTCAAACTTATTCCTAAAACCTTAGTGTCATTGTGGTTCCCTAAAAACCTAAGTTCAATTCTTTTGCATCTATCATAAACAAAGTTTGCTTTTGTTTTTCATTTGATAGTGACCTGCGAGTGCAGGTTATTTCACTAATGCCACCTGCCAGAGGGGTCTCTTTTCATAGCTTATGACCGGCCCTTTCCTTAAAGCATCGGTCCTTATATGATATGTGGAGCACGTGGGGGATATGCTTTAAGCATAGAAAATTCAAAAGGCAAATGGGAGCGTGGTTTATGAAGTGGTATTTGAAGTTTTTTTTTTTTAAAAAGAAACTAGTATGAGATAAATATTATATGGGGTTAAATGTGTAAAAGGAAGAAAGCCCGATTTTTATGGCTTTTAATTTTTTTTTAGAAACTTTCTTTATATTCTAAAGTGGTCGGTCCATACCATTTAGAATTTCAAATGGAGATTTTATTTTTAAAAGAAAGATATAAATTTCTTTTTTTTTTGGTGATAAGATATTTTTAAAATTAGAAATTTTTAATCTATAAACTCCAAGAGATGATTTTAAGGAGATTTTTTGAAGGCAAATATTGATGGAGATTTGGAGATGTTTTTTTTTTGCAAAATGAAGTATATTTTGAGACATTGGCTAGGATTTTTTTGAAGAAGTTCTTTGCAGAGAAAATGAGATTTATTGAAGATGAAAATGTGGATTTGGTTTTTGTCTGAGGAGAAATTAATTTTTGTTGCAGAATGGATAAAGATTTTTTATTTTGCAGGAGATTATTTTTGAAGAAGAATTTGAAGAGGATAATAAAAAAATTTGTTTGAAGAAATTTGCAAGGGTTTTGTATTGTGGAGAATATGAAACATCATGCAGGGATTGAAATGAGAAGGTGAAAATATTTTTGAGGAAGATCAACAAGATTGAATGATGTTTTTGTCTTGTGAGAAAATCAAATTGAAGATTTTATTTGTAGGGATAATATTGAATACAGAAATTGTCCAAATTGAAATGTCAAAGAATGTGAAGGATCATGTACAGAGAAGAGGAAGATCAAAAGATTTTTTAATGCATAGAATTGACGGGAAGATATTTTAGAGAAGAGAATATGAAGGGTTGTAAAAGTATATTCAGATTTTATTTAATGATATTATAGATGCTTTATATAGAGTCTTGTGGATTAACAAAGTGATGTGAGTGATGTTGTGCAGATTGATGATGAACTAACAGGGATCAAATACAGATATACAGATTGACAAGGTGATCAGAAAAACAATATGCAATTGCAATAATAATCAGGTGCATTGATTGTATGACTGGTAAGGCAGAGATGAAATATATAGAGAAAAGTAGTGTTGTTGAGCATATCTGGATGAAGAATTGATTTTTGAATGGAATGACCATTTGAACACATAAGAGAGAATAAAAGTTATGTATTGAAACAGAGAAACCCTCTGAATTTGTGTTTTCAGTTTGTTCTGTAATAGGGGTTGGTGCTCCTTGAAGCTGGTGCTTCTAAATAGTATGCCAGTGAGGCTTGTAGGTCAGTGAGACCTCAATAGTTAGTGAGACATAATATTCAGCCAGTGAGGCTTTGTAAGATGTTTTCAGAGTTAAGCCAGTGAGGCACTTCATGAGTGGTTTTTCTACCCAGAGAGGGTTTTCCACTCCAGTAATTCTTGTGTCTTGATTCATATTGGTCATCTTTCTATGGTTGTATGTTTTACTCATGAGTTTTGTTTATCATTCTCAGTTATGTGCATATGTGTTTGACAAAGTTATGTGCATATGTGTTTGACAATTCAATGATTACTTTCTCTCCTTATGCTCTCCAAGTTAAAGTTTGAAAAAGATTTGAAAATTCACACAACACTGATTCACCCCCCCTCTCAGTATTGTCCTTGACTCATACAATTGGATTCTTATAATTGCATTGTATGTGGATGACATGTTATTCGTTGGCAATGGTAAGGGGATGATGTCAAATTTAAAATCTCAGTTGTCTTTGAAATTTGAAATGAAGAATCTGGCGGTAGCGAAGTACATTCTGGGAATGGAAATCAAAAGGGATAGATCAAGTAGAAAGCTTTGGCTTAGCTAGAGGAAGTATATTACCAACGTTCTTAATAAATTTTATATGTCTGATTACAAACAGTTAGTTGTTCCAGTTTTGCAGGGAATGAAACTATCTGTTGAATATTGTCTAGAATCTTCGAATGAAATTGACGACATGAAAAAAGTACCTTATGCAAGTGTTGTTGGTAGTTTAATGTACACAATGGTCTGTACCAGACCAGACATTGCCCAGGTAGTGGGGGTTTTGAGCCGATTGATGGCAAACCTAGGCAAATCACATTGGGATGTTGTGAAGAGAGTTATGAGGTATTTGAAGGGAACTTCTGACTATGCTATTTGCTATCATGGAAACTCGGTTGGATCTTAGAAATCTATCAGCATTCAGGGATATGTTGATTCTAATTGGGCAGGGGACATTGACAGTAAAAGATCCACTAGTGGCTATGTATTCACATTAAATGGTGGTGCTATCAGTTGGATGAGAAAGCGGCAAGCTGTAGTCGCTTTGTCCACAACAAAGGTAGAGTACAAGGCATCTACTCATGCATGCCAAGAAGCCGTTTGGTTGAAGAGGTTGTGTTTTGATGTCAGTTTTGATGCAGTGCAAATACAAATTCATTGTGACAGTCAAAGTGCTATCTGTTTGGCAAAAAATCCTACTTTTCACACTAGGACAAAACATATTCATGTCCAATATCACTTTGTTCATGATATGGTGGAAGACAAAAAGGTAAAAATGGAAAAGGTTGATACTTTGGATAATGTTGTAGATGCCTTACTAAACCAGTGAGCACAACCAAGTTCAAAATGGTGTTCAGATGAAATGGGTCTTCGGGCCCATAATTCTCAGTAATTGTATGAGGATTAAGAGGTAGTAGTAATCTCTTCGACAAGTGGGAGATTGAAGAGACCTAATGTCTCAAGTTACTGCTTGGAACCTCATTCATTCCTTGGTCATCAGCCACATTGGAGCATTGGTAGACTTTGTTAATGTTACACCAATCACTTTTCTCTCACCGATGGTAGTGAGCCATCAGGTAGACCTTCTATATTGGCGGGTGTGAGGAGTCCTTGGGTGATCTGCAAGGTTTCATCGATGAAGGGCTAGCTATCAGCATGACAATCATTGTCAGCATGGTTTGCAAATGTCACTCCGACAGTTTGGGTTATTCCGATGGGAGTTGGCATTGACATGTGTCATTCTGATGAAGATCAATGTATCAGTGTGAGAACCACTATCGACCCAGCTTTGAGAAGTCATTCCGATAGTTTTGAGTCTTTTTGATGAAGGCTTGGATCAGCAAGACTATAACTATCAGTGCAATTTCAACATATCTCTTCGACAGACTTCTATTATTTTGATGAAGGATGAAGGCTTGGGCATCGGTGGGACAAGGAACCATCAGTGTGAATGGTGGAATGGTCTCCGATGGTTTGGGCTATCCCGATGAGGCTTAGACTGGCATCGTTGGCAACAAAATTACTGATGATAGTCTTACAGTGTGTGGTTGGATATATAAACTAGGATGTCAAATGTGAATTGGTGAATATGGGACTAAAGGTCTCACATGAATAGGAACAATTATGCGACGATTGGAAGATAGTGATGCTGGGCAGTTGGAACGAATAGTTAGGGCAGTAAAATAGTTTTTCTCTTGAAGACTGTGATAACATATATATAGATTTGGAGAGGTCATCTATAGATGATGATGAGATTCGATCAAATTGTTCATTTTGTAGATGTACAGAGGAAGTGAACTAAGAGTATGATTTGAGAATCGATACCTGAGCAAGAAGCCTGGGATCTTTATTGTAACTTTTCTAAGCTTACTATAAATAAAGATTGTCTCTCTTGTGGTGGTGGGTTTTTTACCTGAAAGGGTTTTCCCACGTACATCTGGTGTTGTTCTCTATTATCTTGTATGTTTATTTAGTATTTTCTAGTGTGTTTATCTTTGTATTTGAATTAAACATTACCTGTCTACATTATCCCCTTTGAATTAACATTAGGGAAGCTGTATTCCACACCTCTGCTTTCCTTACACAACTGAGAGGGGGGGTGAATCAGTTGTCCAAAACTTTCTTCCAATTAATCACTTAAATTCTTTCCTTAATTCAGCAGCATAATAATAAATCAATCATGGAAATGTAATGTAACAAATCAAGAGAAGAAACACATTAAAACATATGACACCAAGATTTTTGACGTGGAAAACCTAGTTAAGGTAAAAACCACTGGGTGACTAACCCAAGATTGTATTCTCTGTTAGAAGAATAGAAAGAACAAAATGGCACATGCCAATTAGGGCTCACTTCCCAAGCACACTACTCACAAGAGGCCCATTGCCTACAGGAGACACATTGTCTACAAAATAATAAGTGTTACATACTTGAACTAAAGAATAGCATCTTCACCATGCTTGAGTCAGTTCCATTTAAGATCAATACTTCTGCTCTACCTCTTCACTCTGCTCCTCTCTACCACACTCTCATGTCCCCTAGACACCTTTGAAATGACTTTACAACTCCTTATTTATACAAGACATCGACTTAGGAATTATCATCCAAGTCAGCATACGTTACAGAGCAAATACATAAATACAACATGACTTATTACAAAAAGACTTCACGTGGATCAGCACACTATTGGCCACACAGATCTGAGACTTCAATAATCCTTTAGGAACATGCCATTCTTCACAGAACATCTCCAAGATTATCTGTAGGATGTGTAACTCATCCGGTCGGCCAGACTTAGGAAGAACATCATCATCCGAAAGTAATTCTTCAATTACAAGCTCAATCTTCAATGCAGACCACCAACATGAACTGAACACAATCCAAAGACCTCCACAAGCTTGCCTAAATCGTCAAGAACATCCACACTACTTCTGCCTACTGAAATCATTCTCTCCTTCATCCGGAACCTCAAGAACATAGTATGTCATCACTGTCATATTGGAATAGATGCTTGCAGACCTCCAGACCACGAACCAATTGAGTTGTCACTTCACATTGCCTTCCTGAATACTCCACCAAATCTGCAGAATAGGATATTGCATTTCCAGATCTCACCAGACCTATCTATATCACTCTGTCACCTCTGAACATCTACCAGAACTGGTTTTACTTAAGTGGCCATAACTTATTTAGATCTTCATGTGGACCTCTGAGATATTTTTTGGATCATCTTAAGACACATATATACAAACCCTTTGAAGCGTATCCTCTGATCTTCATCTTATCTGGGATCTTTGCCTCACTGTCTTCACTGTTCTTCTTCATTCCTGATACATCTCATCCAATCCTTATCATCAATGCAATAGGAGTATGTTGACATCAATGACAACACCGGTTAGGCCCATACTTGCAACAATCTCCCCCTTTGTCATTGATGGCAACATATAATGTGAAAACCTATTTTACCCATCAAGACAAGAACTTCTCCATACTATCACAACTCCCCCTATCAACAAAAACCATTCACATGTGTTCTCTTCCTTTCCTACTCCCCCTTTGATCAGAAACCACTAGTTTTTCACATGTTTTCTATCCCCTTTGACATCAATGGCAAAGGCCACATACTTGCATCAATTTAGAATCATACTAGTTGATCCCCTTAAGTAGCAGCTTCCCATCATCAATCCAGACCACAAGATATGACTGTGAGATCCACCGGATTGATGCACATTAGTGCACCTTAATTCAAAATCGGAGGGGTAATAACCCCTAACTTCTCCCTAAGATACTCAAAAGAGTCCTTAGGTAGAGGTTTAGTAAAAATGTCTGCAATCTAATCCTTGGAAGGCACAAACTCTAATCTGACTTCATTCTCGTTCACTTGCTCTCTCAAAAAGTGAAACTTGATGGATATATGTTTAGTCTTTGAATGCAACACCAGATTCTTTGATATATTTATTACACTCGAATTATCACAAAAGATTGTGATAGGTTCTTCATACTCCACTCTAATATCTCTTAGCATTTGCTTCATCCACAATACTTGAGTGCAACTACCTGCTGCTGCAATATATTCTACTTCTGCAGTGGATAGAGATAGTGCCTCTTGTTTCTTGCTCAGCCAAGAAACCAATCTCTTCCCCAAAAAAATGCTTCACCACTAGTACTCTTCTGGTCATCCACATATCCTACCCAATCCACATCTGTATATGCATGAAGAGAGAAATCATGATCTCTAGGATACCACAAACCATACTCAACTATCCCTTTTAGATATCTAAAAATCCTCTTGATTGCCATAACATGAGATTCTCTAGGATTAGCTTAGAATCTAGCAACAAGACCAACAACATTCATAATGTCAGGTCTAGTTTGAGTGAGATACAATAGTCCTCCAATCATTAACCTGTACTTTTTCTGATCAGCCTTAAGAGAGTCATCATCTTTGCTCAATTTACATCCAGTTGCCATGGGAGTATTCATTGGTTTTGAGTCTTCCATCCCAAATTTCTTCAACAATTCTTTCACATATTTGGTCTGAAAAATGAAGATTCCTTTCTTTGTTTGAGTGATTTGTAGACCCAAGAAGAAATTCATTTCCCCAAACATGGACATCTAAAATTCACTTTTCGTTTGATTTGCAAAGGTTTTGCACATACTATCTCTTCCTCCAAAAATGATATCATCAACAAACACTTCAACAATCAAGATATTTTCATGATCAATTTTGAAATACAAATTACTTTCAACAGTAACTTTGTTGAAACCAATCTTTAAAAGATGCTTATCCAATCTTTCATACCAAGCTCTTGGGGCTTGCTTGAGTCCATATAGTGCTTTCTTCAACTTGCATACCATATCACCATGATCAGACTATTGAAATCCATCTGGTTGCTTAATGTAAACTTCTTCTAAGTCACCATTCAGGAAGGCAGACTTGACATCCATCTGATATACCTTGAAATCCTTGAAGGCAATAAAAGCAAGAAATAGTCTGACTGCTTCAATTCTTGCCACCAGAGCAAACGTTTCTTCAAAATCAACTCTTTCTACTTGGGATTAGCCCTTGCAGACCAATCTGGCTTTGTTTCTAACTACTTCAGCATCTTCATTTAGTTTATTCCAGAAGACCCATTTGGTTCCAATCACATTCTTGTTCTTAGGTCTGGGAACAAGATCCCAAGTGTGAGTTTTCTCAATTTGCATCAACTCTTCCACCATTGCTTTGGTCTAGTTTTCATCATTGCAAGCTTCATTCACTGTCTTAGGTTCAATCTTTGAAATCAGACAGTACTCTTTTGAATCTTGAGCAATCCTTCTTCTTATTTGAACACCTTTGCTTTTATCACCTATGATTTGATCTTCAGAGTGATTCAGTCTTACATACCTAGGAACTTTGGGAATTTCTTGCACTTCTAATTCTTGAACAGGTTCATTCAAACTTAACTCTTCTTCTTGATTTACCAGATCAGTCTGAATCTAAATTTTAGAGGGAGCTTGGACTTCTTGAACAAAAACATCATTTTGATCATCTTCATCATATTCATAAAACCTTGAGGGTTTTTCAATACCTTCATCAACCTTCACATTTGTACTTTCTACAATCTTCCTTAATCTCTTGTTATAACACCGGTATGCTTTGCTTTGAGTAGAATAACCTAAGAATATTCCTTCATCACTTCTAGCATCAAATTTTCCTAGATATTCATCTCTTTTAATGTAACATTTACTACCAAAGACTCTAAAATACCTCACAGTGGGAGTGATGCCAAACCAAAGTTCATAAGGAGTCTTACCAGTATTGCTTCTAATTTGTACTCGATTGAGAGTATAGACTGTAGTGCTTACAACTTCTCTCCAATAGATCTAAGGAACATTTGCTTCCATCATCATGGTTCTAGATGCTTCTTGGATGGTCCAGTTCTTTCTCTTCACTACTCCATTTTGCTGCGGAGTCCTAGGAGCAAACAAGTATCTTTTTATTCCATGTTTCTCACAGAATTCTATGAACTCACCAGATGTGAATTCTCCACCTCTATCAGACCTTAGACATTTTAATTTTAATCTGGTTTCATTTTCCACCATAGCCTTGAATATTTTGAATTTCTCAAGAGCTTTTGATTTCTCTTTCAGAAAAGTCACCCACGTCATCCGGGAATGGTCATCAATTAATAACATGAAGTATCTATCACCTTGCACACTCCTGATTCTTGCCGGACCACATATGTTAGTATGAACTAAGTCTAATAATCCAGTAGAAGATTGTTCCTTTCTTTTGAATGAGATTCTACTTTGCTTACCCAACTGGCATTTTTTGCACAAACTATTTGTAGGTTTCACCAATCTTGGAAGATCTCTTACAGCTTGAGTGTTGCTTATCTTGATGATATTATCAAAATTCATATGACACATTCTCCTATGCCACAACCAACTCTGATCAATTTGAACAAATAGACAGCTTTTACCAGTACCAACTAAGTGAAAGATATTACCTTTATTTGAGTATCAGATGCAATCTTTGTTCTGAAACTTTCAAAGATCTTGCATTTTCCTTTCGTGAATCAGAGATCATAACCTTTGTCCACCAATTGTCTAACATTGAGAAGATTGTGCTTTAGACCTTCAACATATAGTACATTACTGGTTTTGTTCTTTCCATCAAAAAAATAGTTCCTCAACCTCTGATTCTGCCAGTAGAATTATCACCAAATTTTACCACTCCTCCTTTATACCTTTCCAAATCTATGAACTTATTTTTGTCACCTATCATATGGTGAGAGCATCCACTGTCAATGACCCAATCATCCTTTTCTTCAACTTGGGCAGCCAGAGCTCTTTCTACAATTTTATGATTAACAGATTCAGAGGGCATTGGATCTTCTTCTTTGATGGCAATAAACACCTAGTCACTTCTGGATTTGTTTCCTATTTCTGATTTATCATCATTATCTTCATGAACATAGTAACATTTCTTTTGGAACCTTGATCTATTAATATTTGGCCTTGAAAATCTTTCCGGACACCTTGAGACAAAATGACCAATCTTATTGCAATTAAAATATTTAAAAGGTAATTTCCCTTCATACTTACCAGATCCTCTTGGCAGTCTTTTTGTAATAAGGGCTTCAAGTTGAGCAGCTTTTGCTTCATCTTCTTCTAGGTCTTTTCTTGCTTTCTCATACCATGATAGTTTCTTTGAAGAGTTCTCTCTCGGATCAAACTTTTTTTTTCCTTTAACAGAGGCACTCGCTTTGAATGCAGATTCAATCTTGGGAGGAGCATCTCCAAACTCAGTCAACTCAAATGTAGCCAATTTACCAACCAATTGATCTCCTGTGATACCTAAAATAGATCTAAATTCTTCAATAGAAGCAACCTTGTACTTGTAAGAATTAGGAAGGGATCTAAGAACTTTGCCAACAATCTCATCTTCATCCAAGACTCCACCAACACATCTAATGCCACAAATAAGGTCATTTACTCTTGGCATAAATGTAGTGATATTTTCATCTTCTCTCATCTTCAGATTTTCAAATTTTCCTTTCAGACTCTATAGCTTGGCACGTTTAACATACTTGTCTCCTTCGTGCAGAAGTTCCAGTTTTTTCAAAATCTAAAAAGTCATTTGTAGGTCAACAACATTTGTCATCTCTGAATCATACAAGGCACTTAGAAGAGCTTCTTTAGTCTGCAGATTATTTTCAGCGTCTCTGATTTCATCTACAGTTCTTAGACCATTCTATTGAGGAGTATACTTCTTTGAAGCCATGATCCAATACTGAATTCCCATACATTGCAAGTGACATTCCATACAACTTTTCCAAAGAGTAAAATTGGTTCCATCGAACCTCAGAATATCCTTCTTCTAGGATGACATCCTGGATCTCCTCAAGCAATTAATCTCTTTTAGAGGAACTTAGCTCTGATACCAATTGTTAGATTTAGAACAGACAACTGAGAGGGGGGGTGAATCAGTTGTCCAAAACTTTCTTCCAATTAATCACTTAAATTCTTTCCTTAATTCAGCAACATAATAATAAATCAATCATGGAAATGTAATGCAACAAATCAAGAGCAGAAACACATTAACACATATGACACCAAGATTTTTGACATGGAAAACTCGGTTAAGGGAAAAAACACGGGGTGACTAACCCAAGATTGTATTCTCTATTAGAAGAATAGAAAGAACAAAATGGCACATGCCAATTAGGGCTCACTACCCGAGCACACTGCTCACAAGAGGCCCACTGCCTACAGGAGACACACTATCCACAAAATAATAAGTGTTACATACTTGAATTGAAGAATAGTATCTTCACCATGCTTGAGTCAATTCCATTTATGCTCAATGCTTCTGCTCTGCCTCTTCGTTCTGCTCCTCTCTACCACACTCTCCTGCCCCCTAGACACCTTTGAAATGACTTTACAACTCCTTATTTATACAAGACATCGACTTAGGAATTATCATCCAAGTCAGCATACATTACAGAGCAAATACATAAATACAACATGCCTTATTACAAAAAGACTTCATGTGGATCAGCACACTATCGGCCACACAGATATGAGACTTCAATGATCCTTTAGGAACATTCCATTCTTCACAGAACATCTCCAAGATCATCCATAGGATGTGTAACTCATCTGGTCGGCCAGACTTAGGAAGAACATCATCATCTAGAAGTAATTCTTCAATTATGAGCTCAATCTTCAATACAGACCACCAACATGAACTGGACACAATCCAAAGACCTCCACAACCTTGCCTAAATCATCAAAAACATCCACACTACTTCTACCTACTGAAATCATTCTCTCCTTCATTCGGAACCTCAAGAACATAGTCTGCCATCATTGTCATATTGGAATAGATGCTTGCGGACCTCCAGACCATGAACCAATTGATTTGTCACTTCACATTGACTTCCTAAATACTCCACCAAATCTGCAAAACAAGATATTGCATTTCTAGATCTCACCGGACCTATCTGTATCACTCTATCACCTCTGAACATCTGCCAAAACCGGTTTTACTTAAGTGGCCATAACTTATTCAGATCTTCATGCGGACCTCTGAGATATTTTCTAGATCATCTTAAGACACATATATACAAACCCTTTGAAGCACATCCTCTGATCTTCATCTTATCTGGGATCTTTACCTCACTGTCTTCACTGTTCTTCTTTGTTCCTGATACAGCTTATCCAATCCTTATCATCAATGCAACAAGAGTATGTTGACATCAATAACAACACCAGTTAGGCCCATACTTACAACAAATAGGGGGTAGAAAAGTGGTGCTGGATATGGAATTTGTCATATAGTTCCTTGACATCTTGATTTTTGAAAGGTCTTCCATTATCTGTGATAATGGATGAAGGGATACCATAGTGACAAATGATGTAGTTCAAGATAAAGGAGGCAATCTACTTGCCTGTGATATTGGCCAATGGTACAGCTTCAATCCACTTTGTAAAGTACTCAGTGGTGGTGATTATGAATTTATGGCCACTGGATGAAGGAGGGTGAATCTTGCCCACAAAGTCGAGTCCCCACTGATAGAAAGGCCAAGGAGTCGTTAATGGTTGTAGCTTCTGTGCCGGTGCATGTATCAAGTTCCCATGGATTTGGCACTTCTTACACTTCTTTACAAAATGATAGGAATCTTATTCCATTGTTGGCCAGTAGTATCCCATGTGTATGAGTTACTTAGCTAGGGTAGGGCCACAAGAGTGGGTCCTACATATACCGTCGTGCACTTCGTTCAGGGTGGTTTGATATTCCTCACTATCAAGACATCTAAGGAGAGTACCATCGAGACCTCTACGATATAGGGTATTGGTGACAATGGCATACCGAGATGCCTGACGGATGAAGGTTCATTTTTGGTTACTGGAGAGATCTGGGGGAGGGTATTCTCTTTAAGATAGGCAAATAATTTTCCATAGAGGGGGGAATCAGTTCTGAAAATATGGCAAATGATATGGGATTTAGGGGTGTCATATGTAAAATGAGACGCTGGCTCTACCAAGAACTCATAACATGATTAATTATTTGGAATATCAAGGAGAGATGTAATTGTTGCCATGGCATCTGTAGCTTTGTTCTCAATCCTTGGTATCAACTCAAAAGAGATCTTGACAAAGTATTCTTTGAAGTCATCTACCATTCATTTGTAAGGGATTAATTTCTCATCTTTTGTCTGTTAGTCATCATTTACTTGATTTAAGACCAGTTGTGAGTCACCATACACCTGAAGTTATTGGATATTCCATTCAACTGCTAGCTTGATGCCAATGGATAGGGCCTCATATTCTACCACATTGTTAGTGTAGGGAAATAGTAATCTGTATGATTTAGGAATGGTGTCACCACTAGGGGTGATCAACAAGATACCTGCTCCCAATCCATGTTGAGTATACGAGCCATCGAAATACATTTTCTAGGTTGCTGTGGTTATGTGAAAGATAGACTCATCTGGAAATTCAAAACTCAAAGGGCTATCATCTGTTAGAGGTGCATCTGCTAGTTGATCTGCAAGTACTTGGCCTTTTATTGCTTTCATGTCTACATATTTGATGTCAAACTTGCTGAGAAGCATGACCCATTTGGACAATCTACCAGTTAGGGCTGCTTTGTTGAGTAAGTACTTGAGTGGATCAATTTTTTCTACTAATTTGACTGAATGTGACAACATGTGATGTCTCCACTTTTGTGAGGCAAATACCAGAGCGAGACATGTTCTTTCAATTGGCGTGTACTGCAGTTCATATCCAACAAGTGTTCAACTGATATAGTAGATTGCTTGTTCTTTCCCTTCATAATTTTTTTGTGCAAGGAGAGCTCCTAGAGTTGTTGGTGTGGTCGAGATATACAGCAGCAAAGGTTTAACCTGAATCGGTGGCATCAATACAGGAGATTTCATTAGATATTCTTTTAACTGCTAAAATGCTTGCTCACATGAATCATTTCGTTTGAAAGGGACATTCTTATGTAGGAGGTGGGAAAATGGGTGGCACTTGTCTGCCAATTGAGAAATGAACCTTCTAATAGACTGTAGTTTTCCTTGCAGAGACCTTAGTTGAGTGAGATTCTTAGGAGGTGGCATTTCCATGATGGATTTCACTTTAGCTGGGTTGACTTTGATTCCATTGGCGAATACTATGTATCCAAGTAGCTTACTTGATGTAACTCCAAACACACACTTCTTCGGATTGAGGCACACATTAAACTGTTCCAATCTTTTGAAGATTTTGTCTAGTACTGCCAAGTGTCCTTCTCTTGTGAGTGATTTTTCCAGGATGTCATCAACATAATCTTCCATTATAGTGTGCATCATGTCGTGGAAGATTGTGGTCATAGCTCTCTGATATGTTGCACCAGTATTTTTCAAACCAAATGGCATGACACACCAACAATAGGTGCCCCAAGGACATGTGAATGCAGTCTTGTGTTGGTCTTTAGGTGCAATTTTTATATGGTTGTATCCAGAAAAACCATCCATTAGTGACAGCATGGTGTGCCCTATCGTGAGATCTACAATAATGTCAATGTTTGGTAGGGGAAATCATCTTTTGGACAAGCTTTGTTTAGGTCTCTGAAGTCATTACATATTTGGACTCTGCCATCTAGTTTGGCAACTAGTACTATGTTTGAAATCCACTCAGTATAGCCTATGGGTTTGATGAATCCGACATCTAATAGTTTCTTCAGCTCTTCTTTCACCATGAGGGCCACATGTGGGTGCATCTTTATGAGTTTTTGCTTTACTGGCTTAGCTCCTAGAGCTAAGGATAAGTGATGCATTATGAGATTTGTATCTAGCCCTGGCATATCTGCATATGTCCACACAAAATTGATTTGTTTTCTTTTGAAGAATTTAGTGAATGTTGGCTTTTCTTGTGCTGTTAAAGACTGTGCCATGTGGATCATTCTGGGATTATCACATGTGCTGACATTGATCAACTCTGCTGGTTCTATCAAGATTGAAGATCTCTCCTGATGTGTGAGATTGGGTAGAGGGTCAAGCCTTCCATCCTTTGGCACCTCAAAGAGGTTTTGACCAGCAGATACGTCTATATTTTTACTTTTTTCATGATCTAACACTGCCGCAGATTGGTTTTCACCATTAGATCTTTCTTTTATTTTGATATTTTTGAGACTGAAAGGCTTGGCATTCTCTCCAAAATAGGCCTTGTCATTGAGCTCTATGGCATAGCCAGCTTTGTGGTCCCCTACGAGTATATGATCTCTAAGCTCAAGATAGTCTATGATGGCTTCATCATTCTGAAAGGTATCGAGCTCAGGGGTAGTGTCTTTTAAGTCCCAATCTATGAGTCGGGGTGCAACAATGGTAAGGGGTCATTGGGTTGGTCTGGTTCGATGGTATTGATGGTTAAGATAGAGGTGTTGTGGAGGTCATTGTAAGCATGGATAAAGTCTGCGATGGTACTCTCCATTAGCTGATCTATCAAGCGGAGTATCATTCTTTCCTCACAAATTTCACTATCGTTATTACGTGGGTCAAACTCTAGTGGTCTAGCCTGTGGATCTCGTCTCTCATTTGCATGGGTTGGGTCATACTCATGGACAACATCGATACCTTTTTCATCACAAGATAGCTCCAAGAGACTATCCCACTCATATTCATTGGAATTAGTCTCACTCCCCATTTGTAGTTGCTAAATTTGATCAACCAGATTACTAGCAAATGTTTCTGGTTGTTTGTCTTTATGTTTATTTGCTCTGTTGTTTCTTGTTGTGCCAGTGTAACCTATCCTTGTACTGTCTCAGGTTGTCAAGGTATGAGGTTGGATGGGTTCAGTGATACCATCTTTTCTTGAACCAAGTGGACCATGTCCTTCATACCCCATTCTTTGTAGCATTTGGAATCCTTGACCATATTGTTCAGTTTGTATAGTGGTGTGATGGTCTTATTATGTTGATGAACTGCCTTCTGTTGTGATGTTCACAACATGCCCCATTTTACTCCTTAGCAAAATGAGGACCCCTGTTGTGGTTGTTGTTTCTGCTTCTGCTTGTGTTGCTTTGCTTGGTGGTAAAGGGAAAAGAGGAAAAGTTTGCAAACCTTGTTAAAAAAATAGAGAAAAACACATTTTTAGTACCAGTGCATGATATGGTTGGATTCCTTGTGAAAAATGAGCTAGGGTTGCTTTTTGAACCGTCTTAAAATTTGCCATATTTTGCAAGTTATGATCATTTTGGTAAAATGTACAATAAGGTTTTGCATAATACTAATTCAGTTGTATGTCTTTTTCCTTGTTTGCATCTAGTTAAAATTTTGAAATATACATGCAAGATGGATTTCAGGTTAAAATGAATTGTTGTTTTGAATCCACTTTGTATCTCATATTTGTCTGTTTGGTAGGAAAAATGTACAGGTGCACTTATAAAGTGGCAAGCCCAGGGGGTTATTTTACAATGTTAATACATTTGGTGTTTAGCACAATCTATATTTCATATAAACATTATAACATTACAACGAAATATACTTTATGCGGACATAAAGGGGAGGTTGAGACGAGTTGAAACATTATATATTGTCCAACTTGAATATCCGGGGATGCAAGTGGTAGCCATCGGTATAACTTTTACCATCAGGCGTGCCTTGAAATCTCTCGCCGAAGGTTGTGTCTCTCCGATGAACAAAGGGCCATATCGGCCAGGCAATGCATATCGGCCAAGGAATTTTTGCCCACGCCGATGAGGAGACTTACGCCGATAGAAAGATCAGCATCAGCGAAACATTATACTAATAGAGGAGTGGTATAGTCATCGGTATAACAAAGAGCTATCAGCAGAGAGAGTTTTTGTCGTGCCGATGGGGTAGGCTCATTACGATGAAAAGAGAGCATTGAAAGGGCCATATCGGCCAAGGTAAGGTCATTGGCAGAGGGAGTTTTTGATTTGACGATAGGTGATGTCATGCCAATAGGAAGGAAAAGCAAGCCACTAGGGCTATTTTGGTGGAAGTTATGCCGATATAAGACATCGGCCAAACAATGGAAATCGACAGAGAGGTTTTTTATCACGCCGAAGTAGGTATCACGCCGATGATAGGAAAAGAACATACAAGCTGAATAAAAGGGCTTCATCAGCATAGCAATGATGATCGGCCAATCAATTTTTTGGGCTCGCCAATGGTGTTTCTCACGCTGATGGACGGGAAAAGGGTAGAGTGATAGAGTTTGAGATCATTTATTTTTGAAGCCTGATAGCATTTTTTCGGTCAGCGATGGTTGACCCATGCATTTTGAATGCGTTTTGGGGCATTTTTGGGTTCAATTTCCACATTTTGCACAGTCACACCTTGATTTCATTAGATGTTTTAAATTTCCTGTTGTTTATCAAATGAAATAATACTTATTGCTTATTCTTTTTTCGCAGGTTTGCAGTTGAGGAGAGTGGCTGGAGTTTTGATGATGATGACATCACAGAAAGAGGAGGAAATCTGATCTCAGGAGCAGAGGAAGATAAGGACGAAGGGCAAGGAAGTCAAACGCCATTCATTAATAAGGACAAAATGCAGCTGAGGGCATTATTGCAACAGACCACAGAAGTTATTGTTAACCTACTAAGCTTCCCAGAAGGGCATTTCTCGCCCAGATTGGATGTATGCATAGAGGTATTTTGGGAAACTGGTTCACCTGCATTTATTATTGTAACCAGGGGTTTGAACCAGGGTTTAGTTAGGGTTTTTTTGCTGTAGTGAGGACAATCAGAGTCTTTATATTGTGCCTCTCTACACTGTAATACTTTACAACAGGGATTTTAGGAACACACAGGGATTTTAGCATTTTGCCAGAATTGTAGATTCTTTCTGGGAATAGTGTAGTTTAGAGGAGGTCACCTGTTGTTTGCAATAAGGAGTGCGTGGAACATCTGGCTTTCTTATTATATATGTAAAGCTTGTAAGTTCTCTGTAGTTTGATCAATGAAACTAAGAGTCATTCTGACATTGTAAATCATGCATGACTGTCTGTTTCTAATACAATTGAATCTGGAATTCTGCATCTATCTTCTGAGTGTTTTCCTGCTCTTCTTTGTGTTTTGAAACATTTTCTCTGAGAGCTTGCAATTTTAAGTGTATGTGAAAATGCTCAGAATATACATTTAAAGTTTTATCTATGGATTTGATCAAATTGCTGTATGATTTATATAGTGCATAACAGAACAATTAGATCCTTTGGTAGATTTAAATGAAGTTTAGATTAGATCTTTCTAACTTTTCCCAACCCATCTGAAAACTTAGCTTAAAACGTAGAAATTTGAAGGAAATTTGTTTCATATTTGAAGAAGCATGAACAATAGAGTTGAAAGTAGACAAGTTTTCATAAATGTATAAAGAGGAGGGCTGCAATAATTCAAGAAAACCATAAAAAAGCTTTGCAGCACAGTAACACTTTTATGCAAAAGAATGAACAACACACCGATATTTCATGATCTTTTTGCATAGTTTGAGTCCAGTAAACCAACAGGAAACCTTAAGCTACGTAAGGGCCCTTGAACATTGCAGCTTCACATCGACCAACTGAATTTACCCAACAGGTCAAGACCTGACCATATTAAACTTGGGATTAAGTGAATCTTAACCGATTCCTTCATATCTTTCAAGTCAGTTTTGGTTCATTATATGTGAATTTTAACTAATTGTTATGATTGCATCAAAACAATCACCAATAGTTTCTAGCACTAGAAGGAGGGCCATTTGAGTTAGGGTTTGTTTCAAGAAAATCTGGCTTATAATAGTGATAGAGTGACCAGGTCTAGATCCAGTTCAGGAGATATATTCATGCAATTACCTGATACAAGGCGAAGTAACAAGCCTTTGATTTGGAATCCTAAAATATCACAAGCAGGAAGTTCATCTGGAACACCTCCTGGGTCACCTTTTAACATACGTAGTATTGGGAGTCCTGACAGATCACTATTCAGATCTTTAAATCTAGGTTCAGGCACTCCAAGAGGTCCTAATCCTCCTATAAATCCTATCCCACCAATCAATCTAGGTATTCCTACAAGTTCAGGTCAAGCTAAAACACCTGCAATGGCTTATTTCAATGTCCATTATCCTATTGCCTTCCCTAATTATCATGAGATGCCCAAAAATCCAAAAAAGATATGTCCCAAATACCAGTTACATCAGGATCCAAAAGATCATATTAGAATATTCAAGGAGGCATGTTTTAGGGCCATGTTAGAACATGAGGATGTTGTGTGTAGATTGTTTCCCTATACCTTCAATGAACAAGCCTCTAACTAGTATGTAAACCTACCCAATGGTTACATTTCTTCCTGGTCACTTATGGAAGAAGCATTTCTATCTAGATTTAGAGGACCCGTTGATCCTTGCATCCTGTATCATAAATTGGCTACCATAAAAAGAGGAGAGGGAGAGTTGATTGATAATTTCAATGACAGATTTCAAAAGGCCAACTCTAGGTTAGTAGACCCTTACACCGTGAATGATGATACTTTGTTGGCCATGTACTATGCTGCCTTAGATCCTTTAACTGCCATGTTTGTCAAAAGAAAACCTGACATAGATTCAATATCCAAAGCCTATAAAGAGGCAGCCTCAATAAATCAAGAGATGAGGCATATAACTTATAGCCCATTTGTTAATGGAGGGAATTTTGGGGTGCAAAATTAGGCACAACCATGGAATGGGGCCCCTATGCATCACACTCCATTATTAAATCCGGTTTTTTCTTACACACCTATGTATAGTCCTACTCCAATCCAAGCCATAACTCCTTACACGGGTAACACTTCCAATAACAGCCAAAATAGTGGTAAGCCTTTCTTCCAACCTCCTAGTGATACAACTGTGGTAAAAACAAAAGAGGATAGGGAAGAGATTAAAGAGATCATTGCACATTTGAAAAGGTTAACCACCAAAGTGACACAACTAAGAAACGAGAACCTCTATGGAAGAGGCAACCAAAACTACAATCAAAATCAAAATCACAACCAAGGCCAAAATCAGAACTATAGTTCCAATCAAAATCAGCAGTACAATCAGAACCAAAACTATAATCAGCATCAAGGCCCCAGCCAGGTGCAGCCAATGCAAAATAGGGGGCCAGTGATAGATAATAGGACCTGGGGTAACAATAGCAGAAATCAGAATCAACCTAGGCCACCCAAGACATGGAACACGGGACCCAACGGTACTCTAGCTTCTCCTTTTGAGAATATAGATAATCATGATGAAAAACAAATAGCTGGCATCCAAATGGCCAGTATAGCACCCAAAAATTGGTGCAGATTTCACAATACCAATGCCCATGCTGAGCACGACTGTCCACAGTTCCACTTAGCAGCCAGCATTTTTAATATAGATGTGCAGCCTCCTACTTCTGAATTTCTCATTCCCAAGGGTAATGAGGTAGTACCCTCAGGATATGATACAGCCTTAGTCTTAGAAACGTTTACCTTTGCAACTGCAGAAGAGAAAGAGGATGAATTGCTAGAAGATGGACCATACTATTGTGAAAATCTTTATCCTGAATCAGCCTTTGTGTTAAATGCTTTTCAGTTTCCCTTTGAAACTGAAAATGAGGTATTAACTGAAACAGAAGAAGTGCACGCCTTTCAACAGACAGATAAAAACCACACCTACAATTTAAGGAACAACCCTAGGCCAGCAGGACCTTTCACCACTTCCATTCCTCTAAACAACTTCAATACACCCCCAGATCAGAATGCCAACAACAATCCTGCCATACTTAAAGCTAATCAGCACACAAATAACGAAACAACAGTACAAAAGGATCAAACAAGTAAAACTGAAACAATAGAGACAACAAGATTAATGAATTACTTGTCAGAGGAAATAAAGAAAATTAAGGTCAGTATACCTCTAAATGAATTATTGAAAACCCCAGGGATCAGAAATGCTTTTATAAAATCTCTGGATACATCCATGACAGACGAGGTTTTTGCTAATATAACTGTTCCTAATAGAGATTCACCACCTAAAGAGAAAAGTAAGAAAGTTGAGCTACCTTCCAATACAAATGTAGTAATACATGCAGATAAAAGGGATACTCCCCCTTTCTTGTTAACTATTAGATTGTGTGGGAAGAACATACACAACTGCATGGTAGATTCTGGTGCCTCAGCCAATGTAATGCCCTTAGGAATATGTAAAACTCTAGGGCTAACTCCCACCAAATCTGCTAAGGTTGTCACGCAGTTAGATAAGACTGAGGTTAGTGTGATAAGAGAACTCATGAACATTCAGATGCAATTAGCTTCAGACCCTAGGGTAAGCCAAATCATTGACATTCAAATAGTAGATATACCCCTGAATTATGGAATGTTGCTGAGTAGGGATTGGTCCAAGACATTAAATGGATGTATGGCCACTGACTTTTCACACATGTGGCTACCTTGGAGAGGTGTCCCAAACCAGATTAGAATAGAGGCAGAGCCCAGGATGAAACACATGATAATAGAGTATAATCGAACGAATGAAATATTATATGCTACTATTGAACCTGGTGTTTATAGAATTACTAACAATGGGGTACAGATTGAAGAGATCATGATGTTAAACATTAGAAAAAACTGTCAACAAGGAGACAACATTATTCATTGAGTCTGATGGAAATTCTTCAAATGAAGAAAACAATGCAATAGGTAAATTTGGTCATGCCATTAGACAAGAGGTGGAAGAGTGCATTAAACAAAATCTGCCAATAAAATGTAAACTATATAAAAACAAATGTAGGGCTCATGATAGGCCACATTCTAAGGAGAGTTGTGGAATGTGCAAAGACGTCATTGAATATGAATATAAAAAATGCATAAAGAGGATAGAGTTACAAGAGGAGAATGTGAATCCTGACCAAACACAGAAATACATTTAGGGTAATGTAGATGCTCTGATTTCAAATTTAAGAAAGGGAATAAAGGACAAAGGTAGTTGTCTTTCTGAGTCGCAAACTAAAAGCACACATATGCAAGTTAACCAAACAGAAATACCCATGAGTAAACAAGCCAACACCCCACAGGTGATAAAGAGACACGGCATGCCAAGGAAAAAGGTCAGAAAAATAAAGACGGCATGTGGACGTTAAAATATGATGCATCCAAATCAAAATAGGGTGCAGGTGCAGGTATTGAACTTATAGATCCTCAGGGTAAATCACATCTGGCAGCATATAGATTACAATTTTCCTACACTAACAATATTGCTGAATATGAAGCCTTAATTTTAGGACTTGTCATGGCCATCAAGAAAAAGGTGAAAACGATCAGAGTATTTTCAGACTCTGAATTAATAGTAAGACAAGTGAGGAAACTATACGCGTGCAATTACAAAAAAATGATTTGTTACAGACATAGAGTATGGGGTTTAATAGATCCATTTGATGCTTTCAACATAGAGCATATCCCCAGAGAGCTGAACCACAGGCCAGATGCACTAGCATTTGCTGCTAGCACATTAGAACTCTTGACACTGTCAGGATTAAGGCAATTTGCTGTTGAGTTAGTTAATGTTCCCAGTATCCCAGACAATGTTACACACTTTCAGGTATTTGGAGGGGATCAACAAATTATTGATTTTCTGAATTGTAATGAGGTATTTGAGGCCCAAATCATTGATGAACAAGTAAGGCCTGAGATAACATGGGAGGAAGAGGATATAATCAACTTTTTACCTAAAGGAGTAATAGAATTAGAACATATTTTTGACTTCAATGGAGTGATGAGATAGAAGGACTTGCCCAAAATAGAAGGGGGTAAGTGCAATTTACACAGCTTGGGGACAGAGCAGAACATACAAAATGTACTAATTGAAAAGGCTTGCTCTAAGAAAATTAGAAAAGAAATTTTAGGCATTCTGAAAGAATACAAACACGTAATAGCATGGACATATGAAGACTTGAAAACTTATGATACGTCCATCATAACTCACGTAATACCTTTGAGACCAGAGTTAAACCATTTAGGCAGAAACAAAGGCCTGTGAACGCTATTCTAGAGCCTTTAATCTTTGAGGAAGTTAAAAAATTACTGTCTACTGGAATAATTTTCCCAGTCAGACATTCAGTCTGGGTAGCTAATCTAGTACCAGTAAGGAAGAAAAATGGAGACATCAGATTATGCGTAGACTTTAGAAATTTAAACAAAGCATCTGAAAAGGATAATTATCCTCTGCCTCCAATGGACGAAGTGCTGCAAGCAGTAAACAGAGCAAAGATGATGTCTTTTTTAGATGGTTTCTCAGGTTACAACCAAGTCTTGATTGATAGAGAAGATAGATTAAAAACCACCTTCACTTGCAAATGGGGAAATTATGCATATAGGAGAATGCATTTTGGTCTAATTAATGCAGGTGCCACTTTTCAGAGAGCCATGGACATTGCATTCTGTGGGTTATCAAGTAAGTGCATTGTTGTGTATATGGACAATCTGACTGTGTATTCCAAGGATGCATCCACCCACGCTGAAGATCTCAGGAAAATACTCAAGTGATGTGAAAGGTATGGGATTTCCCTTAATCCTAAGAAATGTATATTTGGCATAACTGAAGGTAAATTATTAGGCCATGTCATTTCTGAAGATGGAATTTCAATTGATCTGGATAGAATAGAATCCATAAAAAATTTGCAAATACCAAACAGTAGGAAAGAGTTGAAATCATTTTTTGGTAAAATTAACTTTGTTCGGAAGTTTATCACGGGTTTTGCAGAGATCGTACAGCCGTTAAATGCTATGTTGAAGAAGGATGTGTAGATGGAATGGATGCCTATGGATAGGGCTGCATTTGAAGATATTGAGGCAATTTCTAATGCTCCTATATTGGCAAGCCTAGACTACACCAAAACATTTTACATATACTCCTTTGCATCTTCTCATTCAGTCACGGCTGCCTTGACACAGAAAGGTGAAAACAATGAAGAAAGGCCCAACGCATTTATGAGCATGCCTCTGAAGGATGCACAGCTGAGATATCTAGACACTGAGAGACAAGCATTTGCATTAATGAGGGCTGTGAAAAAATTCAGACATTACATTCTGCACAGCTAGATCAAAGCCATAGTGCCAGATGTAGCAGTAAAGATGTTGCTGATGCAGAACAAACCTGGAGAAAAGAGAGCCAAATGGATCACCACGCTGCAAGAATTTGACATGGAAATCATTCCCATGAAGCTGGTCAGAGGGCAGGCGTTGGTGCAAACAATAGCAAATACGGATCCAGATTTGATAAAACAATAGTATGTATTGAATTCCCAGAACGCATCAGACTGGTATGATGATTTAAACACCTTTTTGATAGCTAGAAAGTACCCAAACAGGATGAAAGCTTCTCAGAGGAGAGCCTTGAAGATTAAAGCACAAAAATATATGGTACAAGGTGGTCTTCTATTCAGGAAGAACCATGATGGAATTTATTTAAGATGTCTAAACAGAACTGAAGCGGATAAAGTGTTGACAGAATTGCATGACAAGTATGGAACCGGCCATGGTTCCCATCTAGCTACAACACACAAAATACTGAGGGCGGGCTATTACTAGCCCACGATGTTCAAAGATACTGAGAGTCACATTAAAAGTTGCCACACTTGTCAGACTACAGCAAATAAGGGAAGAAATCAGGCCAGCCCATTACAACCTATGATTGAATCAAGACCATTTGCACAGTGGGGCTTGGATTTTATTGGAGTCATCAATCCTCCATCTTCTATAGGACACAAATTTATACTGACAATGACAGACTATTGTACAAGGTGGACTGAGGCTACCTGCTGCAAATTCTCCACAACTGAGGTAGTTATCAAGTTTCTTGAAGAAAACATCATCACCAGGTTTGGAACTCCCTATTCATTGGTATGTGATAATGGCCCTGCTTTCTCTTCTTTAAAGTTTTCTAAATGGGCATTTGAATACAGGATCATTTTAAGGTTTTCTTCAAATTATTACCCTCAAGGTAATGGATTGGCTGAATCAACAGACAAAATTTTATTAGACATAATCAAGAAGTTGATTGCAAAGAGTCCTAGAGAGTGGAATACCCTGTTAAGATATGCATTATGGGTAGATAGGACCAAGTTTAAAACAGCTTTAGGTAGTACACCTTATCATTTAGTTTATGGGACTGATCCCATACTTCCAGTAAATCTGAGAATACCAACCTGGAAGTTTACCAATGAGTATCTAGGCTTTGATAACCATAGGGAAGCTAGGATAGTACAAATGCTACAATTAGATGAGAAAAGAGGTCAAGCCATCGAGAAGTTTGCCAAACACCAAGCGGTTGTTAAGAGGTGGTTTGATAAAAGGGCAAGAGTCAAAACATTTAGGATATCAGACTTAGTGCTGTGCTGGGACAAAGCACATGAAAAGAAGGGGAGCCATGGGAAATTCGATAAACTATGGCTAGGTCCATTACAAGTCTCAGAAATAATAGGAGATAACACATTTAGACTTAAGACCTTGACTGGAGAAGACATGCCATTACCAGTTAATGGCCAACATTTGAAACATTACTTCCAGGTTTGAAGTAGAGGGCGGTCGATTTTGGTGTAATATAGTGTAAGTAATGTACAGTTCTTCTTTTGTTGTTTTCTTTTTTTGGGTTGGCTATTTGTATAGTTTTGTTTTCTATTTCTTTTTGTTTGTTGTTTGTTTCTGTTTGTACAGTTTTGTCTTCTTTTGCTTTTTATACAGTCTGTCTGTTGTTTGGTTTGTTGTTGTCTCCGCGGCAGGGATCTCTATTTTACTTTAGAGTATTAAGGGGGCAAGCCAGTAACCATTCAAAATAGTATAAAATTTAGAATATTCAAGGTAATCATTTGCAATTTATGCATAACTTGTTGTGACTGTCATGAATGTAGAGGGTTATTTACCTTCTGAAATTTTGTATTCAATAAATGTGATTGAGAATTCAAAAGAGGTTTCTCATGATGACACACCTAAAATCCTTGGGTTTGTTGAAAATACTAGTGTAGATATTAGGTGAAAAATCTGAGGTCACCCTTGCTGCCATTACAATTCTCAGCTTAATTTCAGCAAGTGTCCACTCCTTGCATCATGAAGTTACAAATTGCAAAATCTTATGACATCTCTATCAAATATCAGAATGCAAAATCAATAAAGTATAAAAGTATAAAGTGAAAATATAAAAAATAAATAAAGTGGATTATACTGAAAATCCAGATTAAGCCATCTAAGTAACTCTACCGGGGCTATAGATGCTCGCTGGCAGTAGGGCTCTACTTAGGAGAATTGTAACGATAACCTTGCCGGGGCTATGGATGCTCGCTGGCAGCAAGGCTCTATCTGGTTGGCTATGAGGGAATATCCTCAACTACGTAGGCTAATGTCAGTCACTGGTTTGTTCAACCGATCTTCAAGATGAGGATAATTAATCACGTGCACATACTTAAACTGAAAATAAAAATTCATGCACCCTTATTGAATACTTTAGGTCTCAAGTTGAATAGTAATTTGCAGGAAAGATAGTCAGAAGTTATGGATTCATTTCATTTAGTTTTCTTAAATGCTTGGAATTTAATTGTTTTGTTTGTTGCTAGTTGTTGTGATGTTCACAACATGCCCCATTTTACTCCTTAGCAAAATGAGGACCCCTGCTGTGGCAGTTGTTTCTGCTTCTGCTTGTGTTGCTTTGCTTGGTGGTAAAGGGAAAAGAGGAAAAGTTTGCAAAACTTGTTAAAAATAGAGAAAAACACATTGTTAGTACTAGTGCATGATATGGTTGAATTCCTTGTGAAAAATGAGCTAGGGTTGTTTTTTGAACCATCTTAAAATTCACCATATTTTGCAAGTTATGATCATTTTGGTAAAATGTACAATCAGGTTTTGCATAATACTAATTCAGTTGTATGTCTTTTTCCTTGTTTGCATCTGGTTAAAATTTTGAAATATACATGCACGATGGATTTCAGGTTAAAATGAATTGTTGTTTTGAATCCACTTTGTATCTCATATTTGTCTGTTTGGCAGGAAAAATGCACAGGTGCACTTATAAAGTGGCAGGCCCAGGGGGTTATTTTACAATGTTAATACATTTGGTGTTTGGCACAATCTATATTTCATATAAACATTATAACATTACAATGAAATATACTTTATGCGGACATAAAGGGGAGGTTGAGATGAGTTGAAACATTGTATATTGTCCAACTTGAATATTCAGGGATGCAAGTGGTAGCCATCGGTATAACTTTTACCGTCGGGCATGCCTTGAAATCTCTCGCTGAAGGTTGTGTCTCCCTGATGAACAAAGGGCCATATCAGCCAGGCAATGCATATTGGCCAAGGAATTTTTGCCCACACCGATGAGGAGACTTACGCCGATAGAAGGATCGGCATTGGCGAAACATTATGCGAATAGAGGAGTGGTATAGTCATCGGTATAACAAAGAGCCATCGGCGGAGAGAGTTTTTGTCGTGCCGATGGGGCAGGCTCATGCCGATGAAAAGAGAGCATTGAAAGGGCCATATTGGCCAGGGTAAGGTCATCAGCGGAGGGAGTTTTTGATTCGCCGATAGGCGATGTCATGCCGATAGGAAGGAAAAGCAAGCTGCTAGGGCTATTTCGGTGGAAGTTATGCCAATATAAGACATCGACCAAACAATGGAAATCGGCAGAGACGTTTTTTATCACGCCGATGATAGGAAAAGAACATACAAGCTAAATAAAAGGGCTTCATTGGCATAGCAATGATGATCGGCCAATCAATTTTTGGGCTCGCTGATGGTGTTTCTCACGCCGATGGGTGGGAAAAGGGCAGAGCGATAGAGTTTGAGATCATTTGTTTTTGAAGCCTGATAGCATTTTTTCGGTCAGCGATGGTTGACCCGTGCATTTTGAAAGTGTTTTGGGGCATTTTTGGGCCCAATTTCCACATTTTGCATAGTCACACCTTGATTTCATCAGATGTTTTAAATTTCTTGTTGTTTATCAAATGAAATGATACTTATTGCTTATTCTTTTTTCGCAGGTTTGCAGTTGAGGAGGGTGGCTGGAATTTTGATGACGATGACATCACAGAAAGAGGAGGAAATCCGATCTCAGGAGCAGAAGAAGATAAGGATGAAGGGTAAGGAAGTCAAAGGCCATTCATTAAAAAGGACAAAATACAGCTGAGGGTATTATTGTAGCAGACCACAGAAGTTATTGTTAACCTGCTAAGCTTCCTAGAAGGGCATTTCTCGCCCAGATTGGATGTATGCGGAGAGGTATTTTGGGAAACTAGTTCACCTGCATTTATTGCTGTAACCAGGGGTTTGAACCAGGGTTTAGTTAGGGTTTTTTTGTTGTACTGAGGACTGTGAGGGGAGTAATGTGTTAGTTCAAAATAAATGAAAACATAACCCAAACATCAATGAAAGGTGAAGATAAAGAGGAATCAAACCAAACAAGTAGAAATACTTACAAAATCCCCTTTTACCTATCTTTTTCCATTGTTGCCTATCTTGCTTTGATCTTGATTGAAGCCCTCAGAAGCTCTTTTGTGCTTCCTTGCTTGTGTGAAGATGGCAAAGTAAGAATGGTTTTGAATACATGTTCTTGTGTTGAAAGAGAGTTTCAACACTCAACAAATGGAGGACACTTTGGAATAGAATGAATGAGAGAAGAGAAGAATGAGAGATTTTTGAGTATAGTTATCTTGCCAAATGAAGTACCTCCCTAATGGCTTAGGAGAGGGTTCTATTTATAGAATTTTTGAAAATAGAATGGAGGGTGAGGATCCAATGATGAGATCAATGGCCCTCATTAATTGTGAATCTTTAATTCATAAGGAATGAATTAAAAATTCAGAGTGGGGGACAATGGGTTATGACATTTGAATTAAAAATTCAGAGTGGGAGATAATGTGTTATGACATTTGAATTAGAAATTCAGAGTGGGGGACAATGGGTTATGACATTTGAATTAAAAATTCAGAGTGGAGGATAATGGGGAACATTGAATTAAAAATTCAATTTGGTGGAGGATAATTGATTTAAAGATTTATTTTGGAAAATGGAGGATATTAGCTAATTAAATATTTAGAATATTTAATTATATGTGCAACATGGTGAGGTGTAAAAGATGAGGTGGATTGGTGAGGTGGATTTTGTGAGGTGGATTTTAAACTTTAGACCTTTGGAAGAATTTAGGGAATTTAATTGATGTGAGACATAAGAAGAATTTAGGGAATTTAATTAAATAAAATGGCTTTATTTAATTATGGGATAATGAGCTAATTAAATAAATTTGTAATATTTATTTAATTGACAGAAGAAAATGAGGATTAAGATAAATATTGAAATATTTACTTAATTCGTCTCGAGCCAATTTTAGGTGTATACATTTTGCCCCTCTTTGAAGCAATGTGTTTTTATCACGTTGTTTCAAAGAATAAGAATAGTCTGATAATGATACATGCCCCAGTTTGCCCCTGGTACAAGTTATGATAATGATACATGCCCTAGTTTGCCCCTGGTACAAGTTATGATGATAGGATACCCCCTCGGGAGATTGGACGGGGAGAAGGTAGAAGGCGTGAGACAGACAATCTCATGATGAGCTAGGTTGATAGGAGATGAAATGGTTGGATGCAGAAGAAAGAGGTGAATGATACGCGATGCAAGATAAAATGATGACACACACAAGCAAGTAAGCAAGTATGCCCAAATGATATAGGAACAACCAAGGTATTGTCCCTATCGAGCAATAAACCAACGATATAGGTCGATGATGTCTGGTGTCAGGAATGAGACATGTTGTATAAGACTCCGGGTCTGGTTTCGACAATGCGACATCCTGTCTAAGACATATGATAATGATATACGACAGTGTTGTCATGGCGGGGAGTGATGTATCCCTAGAGCAACATGAAGGATAGTTATGACTGATTGATATATTACGACCAGACAAGGATCAAGACCACTGATTGTGATTGGATCATTTGACAAGATTGACTTGACTTGATTGGCATGGATTAAGGATAGACTTGCAATTGGATATGGTATGGATATGGAAATGGATATGAAATGATATTGGATACAGTATGGATATGGATATTTGTCACCTTGATATAGCAAGTATTTTGAAGCGCTTTCATCATTGGGCTTTATTATGTTGTAAGAAAATACAAGCATCTAGGTATAATTAAACCGAGATGACCTGAGTATCGCTTACATGGATTTTGATTTAGCAAGTTAATACAAGCATCTAGTCAAAGTTGAATCTAGATGACCTGAGTACTTCTTGCACTTTAACAGACAAGGATTGCCCCTTTTCATGTTTAGACCTCGGAGTCCTTGATGATCTTTTTCCGATCATGTCGTTAGACAAAAGTCATCACATTACTAAAGTTTGATCCACAAGCAGCAGACAAAGAAGATAACCATGCCCCCATCATAGCATCTCTAGCTTTTGACATCCTTGAGTAGCATAGAAAGGCATGATAGCATAAATCAAGACTCTTAATCTAACCAACACAAAACATTCTTGCATTTAGATGTGTCTTTTTTTGCCATAATTGCTATGAGATTTTAGCTTGAGTGTTTCAGTATGGTGCTCTATTTTGCCTTGGATAGTTTGATGTTGTGCGTCAAGATTTTTGTTGTTGTGAGGAGTGTGCTTTGCTATGTGTGCCTGTCTAGAGAAAGATGCAGACACTGACAGATAGAGGGACGGACAACAAGACATGTGATGGATAGGAAATGGAGCGAAGTCAGACAGATAGAAGGACTAGACATGGAATGGATAGGGAAAGTGGAGCGGACTCTGATAGATAGAAGGACTAGACATGGAATGGACGAGAAAGTAGAGCAGACTCTGATAGATAGAAGGACTAGACATGGAATGGATAGGAAAGTAGAGCCTCGGGGGCGCATCGATAATGGCCTTGCCTATGTGACGACGTAGAGGTAGCGTAGTTCGAGGCTTGGACCATGGATGGACTAGAGGATAGATGACAAGATATGAGATGGACAGGGAAGCAGAGCCTTGGGGGCGCATTGATAATGGCCTTGCCTACGTGACGATGCAGAGGCAGCGTAGTTCGACAAGAACCCTAATGGACCTAAGATATGGATCAGATGAGACATGATATGGAATAGACATGGATCAAATATGGATCAGATAAGACTTATGACAAGGAACCACCACGGATAGGTAGATGTATGGGTGAATGGAATAGGTAGGTAGAAGGAACCAAGGATGTGATCTCCAAGGACTATGTCACATAAGAATAACATGCCCCATTATAGGTAGAGTACATAGGATTGTTCATGGCAATGTTTATGACGATAGGAGGATGAGAGGATAATGAAGGATTTGCATGGTATGGAGGGATAAGGTATGTCAAGAGACATTTAAAACATTTGTCAACATTGTGCCCCCAATCTTTATCAAGACCAAAGAATAGAGGAAAGGAAGTTTGGAGCGATGGACGGGACAGGATAGGTATGCAATGGATAGAGGATAGGATAGGAAATGTAATGGAAGAGTGATATGCTGATGAGACAAGGTGCCCCCAAGTGTAGGTGACATAGAAGATCAACTTACACATGATGCCTCTTTGCCAGGTTTTCATCATGGTACTTATCCAAGGTACCTGTTTGCCAGGTTTTCACCATTGGATGAAGGGATTTTTCTTTACTGTTTTCTTTTTTCTCTCTTTTTTTTTTTTTGAATATTGAGATTGGAGAAGGTGGATATGGAAAGACATGAGCATATAGTTCCTTGAAAGGGGAGAGTCCCGCTAGATAGATATTGTTGAATGGACCATGTCCAGTGCTCTCACAGATGTTGGGAGGGGATCGTATGAAAGTGATATGGCATAGGTAGATAGTGGATTATGATGCAGAGTATGGAGGGAAGGCTTATGCAACAGCATGGACTATAGGCATAGGATGAGGAAGATGTGTAGGATAATGGATGTAAGATGGGGAGATGTAGTTATGTGGAGGTGTTGTGAAGTGGAAAGGAACCATGACCAACGGCTGCACACACTGTGATAAACATTGAAGCTTTTGATGAGATGGTGGTGTAGGAAGCAATGGAGATGTTTGCTTAGGAGATGATTGATGAAGTGATATAGGAACCCACATAGACTTAGTATTTTTAGTGCCTATGTTTTGCTTGTGGGATCTTTGAAGGGAATGGATGTTTTGGATGGAAGTAGGCTTTTGGATGGAAATAAGTGGTTGGGATTCTTGAGATGTGGATGAGGATGCCTCATTTGACTTGCTAGCTATTTTCTCAGGAACCCAAACCATTTTGCTTTTGGGCTTTGCATTTGGAGGTAAGGGTTTAGATGGCTGTTTAGATGAACTTTGCATTGATTTTGATTCTTTATGTCCTAAGGTATGAAGACCATTAGGATTTTTGGTAGGATTTTTAGCTATATGGATAAAGGCATCAAACTTTTTTCTTTTGAATCCCATGGGGTGGGTGGAGTGGATGGAATGATTGGAAGCTGTATGCTTAAATGATGTGTGCTTTCGTTGGCCATGTTTAGGGATGTAATGATACTTATGAATGAGAGGTATGTTAGGTGTTGGAAGCAATGGTGGCAAGGTGGATGGAGGAACATTAGGAGTTGGAAGGAGTGGAGGTAAAGTGGATGGTGGAAAGTGTATGATCACATGCTTTTGACATTTATAGGATGATGGAGGTGGAATGGTGACATATGTTTTGGGGATATGATAGGGTTTGCGATGGAAAGTGGTAGACTTAGGAGGAGTGGAGGAAGTACCAACATCTTGAGTTTGTGCACCTTGGGGTATGTATCCAAGGCCGTATGAAGGTGGAGGAACGTTGACATGGATAGGTTCCAAAATACCTTGTTCATGAAAGCCTAAGCCTTTACCTTGATAGTTCATACGGTAGAGTATACGGTGGACAATAGGGTTATGTGTAGGTGGAACACTAGACACAAGTTCTTTATTGTATGGAGAAGGTGAGATAGTGGATAATGGTTTCTGGTGTTCTAAGAAAGAACATTTGTGCATGAAGGTAATAAGACCAAGGAGATATGGTGGAGGCTTTGTAGCATGGTCAATAATGGATGGTGAAGGAGAATCATTAGGATCGTGATTAGCACTGTGTTCACTAAGATCCAAGTTATTTGTTTGATCTTTTATGCTTACTTGGGGGACAAGTGTCTCATCATGACAAGTGGATGTTGTGGGATCATGGCTAGAGGAAGAGATCTCTTTGCTTTGAAGGAAGGCCATGAAACGGGGTGAATGCTGAAGTAGGTCAGCAAGACTTCCATTGGATAAAGCATGTAGGTCTTGGGTGTCTTGTTCATGGATAGTTGTAGGGGTATGAATAGGATCAAGTGGCTCATGGATAGATTCATCATTATGGCTATCATCTTGATTGTGGAAAAGATACATATTATGGATAGGGTGCATGAAGGGGATTTGATCTTGAGTTGGACTAGGGCTTAATGTTTCCACATGCTTAGGATTAAACTCTTGACATATCTCTTGGGTTGCTTGAATGGAAGTGGAAGGCGCTTGGTCAACAACATGAGAACATGATGGCTCTTGACTTTGATTCATAATAAGAGACTCTTGAATAGGCTTGATGGCTTGATGGTCACATGATGGGCTTGAAGAGCTAAGAATGTTAATTGAGGACTTTTGGATAGGCTCTTGGTCAACAACATGAGGATGCGACGGACCTTGACTCTGGTGCATGGTAGAAGGCTCTTTGATAAGCTCAAGGGGTTCTAGATGACATGAAGGGGTTGGAGGATTTGACATGGTATGGGAAGAATCTTTGGTTAGGTCAAGGACCAGAGTTTGGGGACATGGTTGACTCTCAACTAGTAGTCCTTGGATCACATCCTTCGTAGGTGTATGGGTAGATGAATGAGGTAATGGAGGAGTGGATTTAGAGTTCTCCCTAGCTTTTATTTTGCTGTGTAAATCTAGAAAATATTGTTCCCAAAACTTAGTGGAGGCTTCTTTGGTTGCCCATTTAAAATTTGAGGACCTAGATGGTGGTGTTGTTATAGAACTAGTCTACTTTGGGATAGGTGTCTTAGAATATGGTGAGGGAGGACTAGTAGACGGGGTGATATATGATTTCCCTCTTGAAGTGGTGGTTGCCTTGTCAATAGTATCATTAAGACGGGAAAAGAAGGTATGGTTTTGGGACAAGGCATAGCTAGTACTGGCCCATTCAGCTTGCAAGCTTGTCAATTCTTGTCGTAAGGCATCCATTTGTTGAATAATTGTTATACAATCTTGGGGCGAGGGACCTAAGTTTAATTGCATTATCAGAGATTGAAGTTTTTGATCAAAATATTCTAATTTGTTTGCCATTAACACAAGACTGGAAAAGCTTCCTAGAAAAGATGGTGAAATGGCTGATTTACATGGTTTCAATCAGATTTTGAAAAACTAAAACAGGTTTTTGAAAATGGTTTTTGACAGTTTTGCTCTTGGAAAGCACTGAATTTTTTGTTCTCTGGTTCAAATGTGCAATGCCAGGAGGTAAATGCGCAACAAGTCGATATGCATGCGCAACACTGGTTAAGTTTACATGTGCAAAGATAGAGTTCAAATGCGCAATTATGTCAAATGCGCATAAAGTCGATTCAAACACGCAAAAGGTTGGTACATATGCACAAATCTATCTTTTTTCTTATGTTTTCTCAGAATTTTAGAAATTTTGGATCATTTTCAAGATTTTTAATGTTTTTGGTTTGAAAAACTTGATGTTTCTTGTGAGGTTGATATTCAATTATGGCAAAAACATAGCAAACACATAGAAGTTTTCCATGATTTTTATCTTTTGTTATTTTTTTGTATTTTTGGACTGTTTTGACTCCAAAAACAAGTACACCCTAAGCTGGATAGGCCAGTAGAGGATTTTGGCTTGCTAAAAAATTTGGTTCTTAGTTAGGGCAACCGTTCGAGTGGTTACACATGTGGCGGCACTACTCTCCGTTATGGAGTCTCCTAGCCTCAAAGGGTTGCGCCTATGAGGGTTTTGGGGGAGGTTGGCCATCAGTGTACCACAACAGCACTTGTTGCTTGAGGTTTTCACCCCAAGCACAATTTATTTTAAGTGGCTTGGTAGGGCTTGGCTTTAGCCTGTTACCACTCAGGGTCGTTCCCACTTGGACAAGCATGCATCCAAGGGTAGGCCCCCCTAAAGGTTTGACAAATAGAATGACAAGTCTGGCACCTTGATCACCCAATTAATGGGAGAGCATAAGCCTATTGTCATTCGCAATCACAGAAAACACTTGTTAATCCAACCTAGTTAAAAGTAGAAAAACTATATGAGTTAAGCTAGTTGTGCACTCACACGATTGTTAACTTGGAAGTGTTTAGATCATAGCATTGTTCATTCCCCATTTGTTAACTTTGAAAGTGATTAAGACATAGCATTGTTCATTTTCCATTTGTAAAGATAGCAGTGGCCTACTTTAGGAAAATAGATTCGACAATGCATAGATAACCATTGGGTTCAATTACTTCCTTCCTAGTTTAGAAAACTATGTGAAGTATTGTATGAGATGCACTTGTTACTTTCACCCCTAGTTAGTCTAAATGAACTAGACAAAGCAGCTAAATGATCTAATCCAGCCACTAGTCTTGAAAATGATCGTTAGCTCAAAAACACAAAATCAGAAACCCTAAAGACAAAAAGCAGAATCAGAAGCGCCGCACTGCAGACTAAATACGTAGAAACAGAGATTGCATGCAGTGTTTTACAAAAGTGCTAAGATAGGTATCAAAAGCACTATAACAAGAGATATATGTGCTATTTTAATAGATGCATTGAATCAGAGGACATATGCACAGAAAGAAACAATCGGTCCGCAGAAATTTGCATTTTCTAACCCTAGTTTGTTAAGATTTGGATAAAAATGTATGTAGATGATCTCTTAGCTCAAATATAACCTCACCATTGTGTCCGAGGGGGCATTTCCATAAATTTTGACTACAAATTTGCCTAGATTTCATGAAAAATAGAGCGTTTGGCGAAGAAAACAACTTTCTCAAAATTCACTGCAAAAACATATGCACAATTTCAGAGGTCATATGTGCAATTTCAGAGGACATATGCACAATTTCAGAGGACATATGCGTAATTTCAATGTATATGCACAGTTTGACAGAACAAATGTGCAACGATACATGGTAAATGCGCAAAAAAGGTCATATGCGCAACTGTGGAGGTCAAATGCGCAAAAAAAAAGGTCATATGCACAACTGTGGAGGTCAAATGCGCAAAACCGAGAGGTAAATGTGCAACTGTGGAGGTCAAATGCTCAAAACTGTCATAGGCACAAATCTAAGAGGTAAATACACAACTGTGGGAGTCGAATGTGCAAGACTGCTGTCAGAGACCTGTTTTTCACCTGCACAGACCTGCGACTAAAACAACTAGCTTTTTGGATTAGTAAGGGGGAAAGGGCCCCACGGTGGGCGCCAAAATGTGAGGGGAGTAATGTGTTAGTTCAAAATAAATGAAAACATAACCCAAACATCAATGAAAGGTGAAGATAAAGAGGAATCAAACCAAACAAGTAGAAATACTTACAAAATCCCCTTTTACCTATCTTTTTCCATTGTTGCCTATCTTGCTTTGATCTTGATTGAAGCCCTCAGAAGCTCTTTTGTGCTTGCTTGCTTGTGTGAAGATGGCAAAGTAAGAATGGCTGTGAATACATGTTCTTGTGTTGAAAGAGAGTTTCAACACTCAACAAATGGAGGACACTTTGGAATAGAATGAATGAGAGAAGAGAAGAATGAGAGATTTTTGAGTATAGTTATCTTGCCAAATGAAGTGCCTCCCTAATGGCTTAGGAGAGGGTTCTATTTATAGAATTTTTGAAAATAGAATGGAGGGTGAGGATCCAATGATGAGATCAATGGCCCTCATTAATTGTGAATCTTTAATTCATAAGGAATGAATTAAAAATTCAGAGTGGGGGACAATGGGTTATGACATTTGAATTAAAAATTCAGACTGGGGGACAATGGGTTATGACATTTGAATTAAAAATTCAGAGTGGGGGACAATGGGTTATAACATTTGAATTAAAAATTCAGAGTGGAGGATAATGGGGAACATTGAATTAAAAATTCAATTTGGTGGAGGATAATTGATTTAAAGATTTATTTTGGAAAATGGAGGATATTAGCTAATTAAATATTAAGAATATTTAATTATATGTGCAACATGGTGAGGTGTAAAAGATGAGGTGGATTGGTGAGGTGGATTTTGTGAGGTGGATTTTGAACTTTAGACCTTTGGAAGAATTTAGGGAATTTAATTAAATAAAATGGCTTTATTTAATTATGGGATAATGGGCTAATTAAATAAATTTGTAATATTTATTAAATTGACAGAAGAAAATGAGGATTAAGATAAATATTGAAATATTTACTTAATTCATCTTGAGCCAATTTTAGGTGTATACAAGGACAATTAGATTCTTTATATTGTGCCTCTCTACACTGTAATACTTTACAACAGGGATTTTAGGAACACACAGGGATTTTAGCATTTTGCCAAAATTGTAGATTCTTTCTGGGAATAGTTTAGTTTAGAGGTCGCCTGTTGTCTGCAATAAGGAGTGCGTGGAACATCTGGCTTCCTTATTGTATCTGTATAGCTTGTAAGTTCTCTATAGTTTGATCAATGAAACTAAGAGTCATTCCGACATTGTAAATCATGCATGACTGTCTGTTTCTAATACAATTGAATCTGGAATTCTGCATCTATCTTCTGAGTGTTTTCCTGCTCTTCTTTGTGTTTTGAAACATTTTCTCTGAGAGCTTGCAATTTTAAGGTATGTGTTTGAAAATGCTCAGAATATACATTTAAGGTTTTATCTGTGGATTTGATCAAATTGCTGTATGATTTATATAGTGCATAACAAAACAATTAGATCCTTTGGTAGATTTAAATGAAGTTTAGATTAGATCTTTCTAACTTTTCCAAACCCATCTAAAATACTTAGCTTAAAACGCAGAAATTTGAAGGAAATTTGTTTCATATTTGAAGAAGCATGAACAACAGAGTTGAAAGTTGACAAGTTTTCATAAATGTATAAAGAGGAGGGCTGCAATAATTCAAGAAAACCATAAAAAAGCTTTGCAGCACAGTAACACTTTTATGCAAAAGAATGAACAACACACTAATATTTCATAATCTTTTTGCATAGTTTGAGTCCAGTAAACCAACAGAAAACCCTAAGCTACGTAAGGCCCCTTGAACATTACAGCTTCACATCAACCAACTGAATTTGCCCAACAGGTCAAGACTTGACCATATTAAACTTGGGATTAAGTGAATCTTAACCGATTCCTTCATATCTTTCAAGTCAGTTTTGGTTCATTATATGTGAATTTTAACTAATTGTTATGATTGCATCAAAACAATCACCAACACCTTCATCCTTATATAACCATTGAAGGATATCCTTTTCATTGCTCTCATCTTTGAGGCTTCCCCATTTGATAAACAAACCTTTGGTAGTATTAACCGCTTTGGATTTGTTCAGGGTAGGTCTTCCATATGATCTAGGAGATAGGGGAGCTATGCCAAATAGAGGAATTGGGAGATTGTGTACTCACCCAGGCCCTTATCTTTGAGTGTGAAGTCAAGTTGGGAAGCCTTTGAAGTGGAAGCAAGTGAAGCTGGGCCAACACAAGATGAAGATGAAGCAGAAGCATGGTTATTAGGAATTACAACTTTAGGTTTAGATTGAATGGAGTTGCAATACTGAAATGGATTGGGGTCACCTTGGATCGTGATCTCTTGACCTTCATAGGGGAATTTGATATAGTGGTGGTATGTTGACGGTACTGCTTTCAGAGCATGTATCCATGGTCTCCCAAGAAGAATCTTATATGCTAGCTCCATATCGAGGACTTGGCATGCCACATCTTTTACTATAGGTCCCACTCTGATTGGTAAAGTAACATTTCCCTTGTAAGTTCTCTCCTCATCATCATAGGCTTTGATAGTGATTTTCTTTTTTGGATCTATAGCTTTCTCCACAAACCCCAATGCAAGGGTTAGCTTTAGGGTACAAATATTCAAACTAGCTCCTCCATCAATTAGAACCCTTTTTATCTTGTATTTGTGGATGAAGGCTTCGATATGAAGAGAGGCATTATGAGGTTGGGTGATTGACATATCATCCTTTTCAGTGAATGATAGGGAGTGAGGTGAGGTAATGTGACCTACCATGGTTTGAAACTATTCTTCGGCGAGCTTCCTTGGAATGGAGGCTTCAAAAAGATCTTTATCAAGTATGGCCCTATGGGGTGGGGATAGACGCAGGAGTTCTAGGATGGAGATATATGCTAGTGTCTTATGAAGTTGATCTAGGATACTGTACTGATTATCCAAAGAGGTGGGGGCTCCTCTAAGAGTGACTCTATTACTGTGGCTGGTAACATTACAATCCGAATCTTTGTTTATAGTGATCACATTGATGTGTGAATCACTTTCCAAGATGTGGTTAACAACATAGTCAAAGGACACGTTTGTGTAATTGGCGTTGTTAGTTCCACTATTGTTTTGGTTGGAAGACCATCCCTACTTATAGTTGGTAAGAAGATCCTTGAATGCTCAGTGATCATTATTAGAGGTATGTTCGTTAAGTGACACTTTGTTTTTCTTGATCAAATCTTGGATGGTGTGGTTGAGCGCAATGCAGTCATTGGTTTTGTGCCCCCTATTTCGTTGGTACTCGCAGAAATCATTGTCATTCCACCAAGGAGGTTTGACTTTGATTCATATTCCCACGCTGTTGGAAGTGTTATGATCTTGTGATTAACTTCTGTAGGGTTGTTTCCAATGATTCTCCCAAAGGTGTAAATTTTCTCCTAGGTTGGAAACTTGTAAACCATGATTTAGTGTTTCTTGGTTTGTTTTGCGGGGGGTTGTTTTGAGGATTCGATAAGTTGAAGATTGGTTGTTTTCTTGGCATCTACCACCCCATCATTCACAAGGTTTTTGTTCTTTGTCCAGAATCTTGGTTTATCTGCGTTGGTATTGGTACTAGGAGTGTCCTTATAAAGCTTTATTTGACCCTTTGCGATTAAATCTTTTTTGATGATTAGACCCATCTCAATGACCTTACTAAAGGAAGTAGGACATTGGATTTGTATCTCATAGATTAGGTCCATTTGTAAGTTATGGACAAACATTTCCAACATTTGTTTTTTAGGCACTTGATGGGGGCACTTACTTGCCAACTATCTCCATCTTTGTAGGAAGGCAGCAAAAGATTCTCCACCTTTTTGCTTGGTGTTACAAAGGTCTAAGATTGAGGTGTCATGCTCAATATTGTAGGAGAAGTGTGTGACAAATTTGTCCACAAGTTCGTTAAAGGTTCTAATGTTGGGTGGTAGTCTAGAAAACCACTCCATGGCTTGTCCTCCTAAGCTTCTTGGAAACAGTCGCATAAGATAAGTATCATTGTGGGTGACTTCAAGACATGCAACATTAAATTCCCTAATGTGGTCCCTTGGATCACCCTTTCCTTGATATTTATCAAATTTTGGCATCTCAAATTTAGAGGGGAAAGGTATCATGATCAAGGTTCTATCAAAAGGATATGGTGAAATATCCTCTAGAGAATAATGCTTAGTTGATGTTCCTCTTTGCATGTCTGTCAATTGTTGTTGTAAAGCTTGGATCTATTGGGTCATTAAGCTTAAGGTATCCATAGAATCAATGGTTGCTTTTCTTTTGTCTGTGGGTATTTCCTCTTGTGTGCTTCCCTTAGGGTTTCTTTCTTCCTCAGGTTCTTTTAGAACTTCTACATCAAAATCTTTAAGGAGCTTGACTCCTTGTTGTGCTAAGTGGAGAAAGAATTTAGTAGGGTCTTGGGCAAGTACCTTATCAACTATGCGTTGAAATGGTCTTGATGAGTTTGGAGAACCTCTTCCATAGAAACTTCCTCATCACTATCGTGAGAGGATGGAATAGTTTTCTCAGCTATTTCAATCTATTTTTTCTTTTGGGATCTCGTTAAGACCATGCAAGGTGACCTTGAGATGGGATCGAGTGAGTTTGAAAGATTTGAGCAAGAAGCAAAGAAATGCCAAGGTTTGAACAAGGTTTTCCTTAGATCAATTGGTGTCAAACAAGATGGGTGAACAAAACGATAGTCAAAGTAAGGATGATAGAAATCCATTTACTTGATGCAGACTAGTTTTGCACAAGCCACTAGTGGAGTTCTGAGAGAAAAGGATGATTGATCCTTGATAGTGGAGACTCACTAGGTTTGTTTGAGGGTGATGCGATCAAGGATAGCTTGGTACTAACTTGGTTTTTGTATATCTTGCTTGATTTTGGAAAAGCTTGGATGACGCGCATGTGGCAAAAGTAGCTATGGTTTGGAAGAAGAGTGAAATGTTGACTTGCACGATTTCAATCAGATCTTGGGAAAACTGAAACAAGTTTGAAATGGGTTCTTGAAAAGTTGAAAGTTTTTCTCCTAGGAAGTACAGAACAACTCTCTGGAATGGATACGTAGCAGTAAATGCGCTAGAACAGAAGGCAAAAGTGCTATAGGTCAAAGTACATGGGCAGATCTGGTAGATTTTATATGCACCACAATAGTAATTAAATGCATAGCAAGTCTAAATGGATGCACTGCAAGTTGCAACAGATGCACCGTTCTAGTTTTCAATGTTGTTTTTGCAGAGTTTTTTGGCACATTTTTCAAAAATTTCTATTTTTGGTTGAAAACTTGGTCTTTTTTTTTGCTTTTAAGTTTCAATTATGGTAGATAAAGACATAGCAAGCACATAGAAGTTTTCATGATTTTTATCTTTTATTATTTTTTTTGTATTTTGTGGACTTTTTGACACAAGAACAATTACAACCTAGGCTGGAAAGGATACTATTTGTTGAGTCCCGTAGCTGTGCATATTCAAAGTGTGTAGCTCTAGGATCTTGTAGCACCGGCTCCCCTCCATGGCACTCACTGTTGATAACTGAGAGGGGGGGTGAATCAGTTATCCTAATTATTTCTTCCTTTTTAACTTTCTTATTAATCAATGCAGCATTAATTCAAACAGGGAAACATAACCATGAAAGGAGATACACATGACACAATATTTTTGATGTGGAAACCCTATTAAGGGAGAAAACAATGGGGTGATTAACCCAAAGATTATTCTCTGTTAGAAGAATAAGGAATTACAAAAGTGGCACTTTGCCAATTAGGGCTCACTGCTCAAGCACACTGCTCACAAGAGGCACACTGCCTACAAGAGACTCACTGTCTACAAAGAGAATGTTATATAATACTTGAACTGATTAGGAGCATCCACAAATGCTAGAGTTCAGTTCTGATTAGGCTCAGTATACTAATCTATTGCACTTCATCTTTCCTCTTTTCTTTTTCAGTTTTTCTTTCACATACCTGATCTTCCTTACTGCTTCTACTCTGCACTTCAACTTTTATTTGCACATCCTTAACAACAACAACACTTCTCGCAACTAAATCCATCATGTATATATATCCGCACAAGTAATTTCATCACCTTTCTAGTCGGCACCCGGAATAGTCAATCTTTTCACTAATTCTGATCTATCGGTTGAATCCTTGCACATCAAGTAATATGGATCAAGTATATGCTTTTAGAAATCAGTAATCATGTTGGCCAAACATGATTCATGCCTTCATAACCTTTACCACAATTAGCAACACATCCAGAAAGTAGTCTGATGTTCTGTCAGTCAGTTCTTTCTTTGTTCACACTGTCACTCAGGAATCTGGTACTCAACTATCCATATCTTTTTCCTCATTTATCACCGGAGGCTAAATCCTTAGAATATACCACTCAAGGTAGTCCTCTTGACTTCCCCAAATCCACACTGCACCAAGATACTTCCTCTGAGAGATCCAGACCTGTCTATCAGACCTTGCCACATGCTTTGTTCTTGTTTACCAGACCACAACATTCTTCACTCTGACTTCCGGTAGAGACACACCATGTCCTGCGGATGTGTGGGATGAACTTTTTTGCCATCAATGACAACAATCATGAATCCATATAGTGTCTCTTGCCAACAATCTCCCCCTTTGGCATTGATGGCAACACTTAGTGAAAAATGACTAAGTGTTTACATTATGCTCCCCCTTGGCTGATGCTCTATCTTCGTATACATTTTCCGGAGCTCCCCCTTAGTTGGATTCCTCATTTTTCACTACTCCTCACTCCCCCTTTGACATCAATGGCAAAGGGTAGGGTCCGCATACCAAAATTTTCAAAATTTTAACTATACTTAGCTACATAAGTATAAATATACAAGTTGTACTCACATATACTTAAGTGTCTGAAAAAGTATTCTTCAACTGTACAACTTTTGTTGCCCAACTCTGCGTCATCCTGACCAAAATTAAGATGTGACCACTCAACAGGAAAGCAAATGCTTCAGCCTTCTTAAGATCTATCAGATCAGTGGTCCAGGCTGTAATCTGAGCATCATTTATGGTCTCATGCATGGCCTCTAACTTAGGGATAATAATCCTTCCAAGTTGACCCATCCGGTTAATTATGTTCTTCCTTTCCTTCTCAAAATTCTTTATTACATTTGTGATTGCAATAGTCTGACACTCTTGATTTATTATGGAGGATGAAAGAGGATCAAAACTTTGAGACAAGATTAGTAATTTGTCCTCTTGCTCTTTTATTTTCTTCTCAATCTCCACTGTTACTTTGGACTAGGAGATACAAAATTTGTATATTTTACCGCCATCCTTAAGAGCATTTTCTAAACTCTTTATCCCAATGTTCATGTTTCTCCTATCATTAATGATCAAACCCTAAACCTCGGAGAACCTTTTATCCAAAAACTCCTTTCGGACCTTTTCTTCAGCTAATTTTTCTAGAGAATCAAAATGTGTACTAACACTGCTAACTAAGGTTTTAAGATTACCAGAAGAGGAGGCTGTGGGATCTTTTTGAAACGATGGCATAATCTTATCTATCACTCTGGAAGTAGCTTCTATCATCTCACAGTCTTCCATATGAGACTTGAGGAGTTTTTCATTAGCCTTAGCATTAACAAATGAAGCTATCTTCATTGTCTGTACCGGAGAAAGAGAATCAAAATTGAATGGACCTTGTAGAAGCTCTGGTTCATCAATCTCCATTATTTCTTTGTTCAGGAATTCTTGGACAGTTTGTGCAGTGTCTCTTGCCAGAGACAGATGTTTCTTTCCTTCTGTAGCTTTGGATCTATCCTTAGGAGTTTTCTCTCCTTCTATATTCTCACTACTAGTAGTTGTGGTCTTCTCTGCTGAAATCTTCTGTCCTTCTGCAACCTTAGCACTATCATCTTCTTTTTCTTTTACCTCTGCTTCTTTCTCTTGTGATTTTTCTTCTTCTTTAGATCCAGAGACTGTAGGGGAAACCGGAGGAGAAATTTTAGTCTATTCAGGGCCCACCTCTTCTGTCATTTTCTCAGGAGTTTCTTCTGTGACATTTGTGGTTGAGGGATTAGTACCCAAGTCCTCTATGATAGGAAGGTTAAATCTTTTGAAGGCCTTCCGAAGGATCTCTTCTATGTCCTTGGCTACCTTGTCAATTTCACCAAGCATAAGTTGATTCATCCTTGCTTTGCTTCTGAACTCATCCTTACAATCTTTGAATATCATATTCATTGTCTTGGAGTCGATTAAAGGATATAGATGGATTGCTATTTGTTCCCAAATTTCTAGGTCTTTAGCGTGGGCAGTGTTCTTTCTTGTTTCTAGTTCCTTCTCCAAGCTTTTAGGGATTAGAGATATAATTTCAATAAATGCTTTGTTGTAAATATTTAGATACCTGACTGTGGCATCTTGTAATATCTTCTGATCTGCTTCACCATAATCATCATAAAACTCAACCATGGGCTAAAGATTTCCATCCACTATGACTAATTTGATTATGTCGTCAATGTGAAGAGTGGGTTTTTCAACATATTCCTCTGCCTTTTCTTCTTCCTTCTATCCGGTAGAGGGTTGACCGGATGTTTTCTTCTTTTTCTTCATTTTTCTAACTTCTTCATCAAATTCAGTTTCCTCTTCATCTCCTTGACTTGCATAAGCCCTTGTGGCTTTTGTCTTTGACCTTTTCTCTCCTTTGCCAGATGCTTGGACTTTCAGTTTTGAGCTTTTAGCAAGGACAGGTGCTGGTCTCTTTGAAGATCTAGTCTGGGTGGAAGTTTCTACCAGAGCACTTTTCTTGCTTCCCTTTTCTGCCTCTTTCTTCTCTTCATCAGCTTTTTGTCTCTTTTCCCGGTTGGCATCAAGTGCCTCCTTTGAGATCCCAAGGCCTTGGGCAATATGTTATACTTCTTTTCTTACCTTCCTTTTTATCTCTGGTTCTCTGAGTTCCACATGAATCTTTACACTCAGCTCCTCAAAGGTTCCAAACCTTTCTGCCTTTGGATCTTTAGGCTGACTTAGCATGTGTTGAACATGCAACTCCATAATTTGTTCATCCACTTCATACCCCATGGGCATGATCCAGACTATCCTTGGTTCTACTGCCTCCATTAGGCACTGATCGGTCTCTACCATAAAGCAAACTGCGTCCTTGTATTTCTCAACAAGGGACTGGGGAATTCTTTCTCTTGTTTGCATCATGTTCTGAAAGTTCTTAAAGTATCCCCACAGAGCTGTATTTTGTGCTTGGTTATTACCAAGTCCATGCAAATAATCTTTGATTTGGATAGCTACTGGCCTATCACTCTCCCATACTTAGCCATTAGATTTAGGAAGCTCATTCATAAAGTAGAAGAATAAGCACAAAATTAATCCACCATACTTGAATGAATTCTTTTTATCTTTCTTGATTTTCTGTAGATTCTCTAAGAGTTGGTTCAGGAGAAGCTGACAGAGATCATAGTCTGCATCCTTTCTTAACATTTCATAAGTTGTATAGATGGCAGTTCCAGGTACTGAATTTTCTCTGCTAGAATGATATATCTTATATCCAATGATCATGGAGGCAAACTTGACATCAAGATCAGTGATGTCATCTACTGTCATTGCTCTTTTGTCAAACTTAGATCCAGTAGCCTCACTCACAGTTTGGTTCTTTACAGATTTGAGAACAGGAATCCCACCGAATGAGTGTAATCCAGTAACTGCCCTGATGGCATCTTTAGTGATCTTGAATGGCCCATTTAACCACATGAAGTTGTCATGTATTCTGCTTAGAATGTACCTAACCTATTCATCCTCCGTAAAACAAGGGAAGTGTATGTATTGTGCAAAGTGTTTGTTCCGGAGGCCCTTGTATTGGGGTTTGAGCTCAAATGAATCATCTAACAGTTGTTTGTGATAGATATCTCTTAGTTTGAATTCCCCAAACTCTTCAACATTTACGTGTATATAAACCCTAATATCTTCGGTGTGCAAAACACCATGCGGAACACTGGAAAATGCACCTAGGGGGTCTACCTCCAAGGATTTGTAATGGATGTTTCTTAAATGTAGATCGAGGTCTATCAGAAATCTTTACAAAATTTGAAGTACACATTATCAAGAGATTTGCAGAGAGATATTTGAAAAAAAAAAATACCTTTTGCGCCTTTCAGTTTCACAGAGTTGGTTGGATTGATCTCTGGAAGAAATGACTTCTACAAGTGATCTTCGATGAACTTGAGGAATTTCGTTGCAGAGCTCCATTTTTCATTTCTTCTTGAGTGTAGAATGAACAAGTGATTAATGAAAAACCCTTATATTGCTCCGCAAGCCCTAATATCAGATTGCAATAAATGCTCGACCTACATTATTTCGGTTTGCTTTATTCAGGTGATTTGAAGAACCGGATTCACCCTAATCTTTAAACAACTTGCGGATCTTCCAAATCTTAACCACAGTTTGTTTGAATATATCCATTATGACTCCTTCAATCCGCAACTCTTCTTGTGCCAGTTCTGGCACCAATTGACTGGCTGGGGGAACAAGGTTTTCTTTGAGTCTCCCCTGGAGCTAGAGCTCACTTTTTAATTTCCAGAAGAAATATTAGCACCAGAGTCTGGTGCGGATCCAGCCTCTACATTCTCAGTACTTTTCTTCACCCAGATCTTGCTCATCTCACTTTTAACTTCATCCGCATTCATCTTTTGTTTACCCTTATCTTGATTCTGATTATGATATACCGGACCTCTTTTGTCTTGATTCTTGCTTCTACAGACTTTTGCACTATGACCGGACCTATTACAAATTTGGCAAACAACATTTCTTTGCATATTTGACTAATATCCTCTTGATCTGCATTGATTAGCCATATGACCTACTCTATTGCATGCAAAGCATCTACCATTGAATAATTTGTTCATTTGCATATTTCTGCATTCATGAGACTTGTGACCATACCTTTTGCAGTTAAAACACTATCCGAAGAAGGATGAATTAATCTGATTCATTCTCTTTCTGCACTAATTAGCTTTGTGACCAAAGTGATTGCAGCTGTGGCAGTATCCATTGAAGGATGGATATCTTTGAGCATTGGGCTGTCTTACCGGAGGTCTTCTAGGTCTGTTCCTTGGATTTTCTGATTCAAAATTCTTCTGACCAGATCCGGAGCTTTCTCCTTTCTCATATCCCAAACCACACTTGTCATCTACCCTCTTTTGACTTCCAAGAAGAACTTCAAGTTGAGCAGAACTTATCTTGAATTTCTCTTTATATTCATTTACTGTTTGAAGATCCCTTTTGAGAGAGACAATTTGATCCTCAAGTTTTACTTCATTATCTTTGGCATCTTCAAGATCAGATTCAAGATGTCTGATAATTCTATCCATCTGGTGGCAATCTTCTTATTTCTCCTTGAGAGATTGTCTTAGATTGTCTTCAGTTTTTCTTTTCTCTTCAATCTCTTGGGTAAACTTTATAACTCCTGATTCCATTTCATGTCTTACCATAATGACTTCTTTTGATAACTTTTCACATAACTTGGTTTTCTTAGACAGCTCTTCATTTGCATTATTTGCTTCACTTTGTCTTGCCAATTGTTGAAGCAGTTCCTTTCTCTTTTTCATAGAGAGATTTAATTTGTCTTTCAGTTCTCTCATGAAATCATCAGCCTGTTTAAGTCTTTCCTTTAATTCATTGACCTCAGAGTTTGACTATTCAAGATCCTCAAGGGCAGTCTTGAGTTGCTCTTTTAAACCATATGCATCCATTTGGATTCCCAGATCTTCCTCGAGCTGTTAGACTCTTGTTAAGAGGAACTTAGCTCTGATACCAATTGTTGATAATTGAGAGGGGGGGTGAATCAGTTATCCTAATTATTTCCTCCTTTTTAACTTTCTTATTAATCAATGCAGCATTAGTTCAAATAGGTAAACATAACCATGAAAGGAGATACACATGACACAATATTTTTGATGTGGAAACCCTATTAAGGGAGAAAACCACGGGGTGATTAACCCAAAGATTATTCTCTGTTAGAAGAATAAGGAATTACAAAAGTGGCACTTTGCCAATTAGGGCTCACTGCCCGAGCACACTGCTCACAAGAGGCACACTGCCTACAAGAGACTCACTGTCTACAAAGAGAATGTTATACAATACTTGAACTAATTAGGAGCATCCACAAATGCTGGAGTTCAGTTCCGGTTAGGCTCAGTATACTGATCTGCTGCACTTCATCTTTCCTCTTTTCTTTTTCAGTTTTTCTTTCCCATACCTGATCCTCCTTACTGCTTCTGCTCTGCACTTCAACTTTTATTCGCACATCCTTAACAACAACAACACTTCTCGCAACTAAATCCATCATGTATATATATCCGCACAAGTAATTTCATCACCTTTCTAGTCGGCACCCGGAATAGTCAATCTTTTCACTAATTCTAATCTGTCGGCTGAATCCTTGCACATCAAGTAATGCGGATCAAGTATATGCTTTCAGAAATTATTAATCATGTCAACCAAACATGATTCATGCCTTCATAACCTTTACCACAATCAGCAACACATCCAGAAAGTAGCCTAATGTTATGTCAGTCAGTTCTTTCTCTATTCACATTGTCACTTAGGAATCTGGTACTCAACTATCCATATCTTTTTCCTCATTTATCACCGGAGGCTAAATCCTTGGAATATACCACTCAAGGTAGTCCTCTTGACTTCCGCAAATCTACACTGCACCAAGATACTTCCTCTGAGAGATCCAGACCTGTCTGTCGGACCTTGCCACATGTTCTGTTCTTGTTTACCGGACCACAACATTCTTCACTCTGACTTCCAGTAGAGACACACCATGTCCTGCAGATGTGTGGGATGAACTTTGTTGCCATCAATGACAACAATCATGAATCCATATAGTGTCTCTTGCCAACACTCACTTCTCACACATACTAGATCCAGGTTTCCTTAGGCTCGTACCCCCACCGAACCTTAGGATTGTCCCTGCTACCTCTACTAAGAATCACATAAATCGGGGCCGCTTCAAAGGTCCCACCTTTTGTGCCAACAAATAGAGGATTTTGGTATACTAAACAGTGGTTAAGTAGTTAGGGCAACTATTTGAGTGGTTACACATGTGGCAGCACTACTCTTCATTATGGAGTCTCCCATGCTCCAAGGGTTATGCCTTGGAGGGTTCTGGGGGAGGTTGGCTGTCGGTGTAACACAGCAGCACTCATTGCAGGAAGCTTTCACCTCAAGCACAATTTATTTAAAGTGGATTGGTAGGGCTTGGTTTTAGCCTGTTACCACTTAGGGTCGTTCCCACTTGGACAGGCGGGCATCCAAGGGCAAGCCCCTCTAAATGTTATACATAAAGAATAACAAGTCTAGCATTCTGGTCACCCAGTAAAGGGGAGAGCATAAGCCTATTGTCTTTAAGCAAACACAACAAACAGTGGTTCTTTCACCCCTATTTAAAAGGAAAAAAAACTATATGTGTTATACTACTTGGGCACTCACACATTTGTTAACTTTGAAGTGGTTAAAGATAGCAATGGTTCTTTCCTTTTTGTAAGATAGCAATGTTCTAAACTAAGAAAGATAGCAATGCTATTTGTTTACTATCCTCCTAGTTAAGAGCTATGTGAGATTTGCATGCATACATTGTTTTACTTTTCCTCCTATCTAATCTATGATTTTGTGTGTTATGGAAAATAAAACTATCCCGCTCTCAACCCTGCACAAAGATCAAAGAAATCAATCCTACAAGATAAATGTCAATGTTAGAAAACCTGCAAGAAATCCCTAGAATCATTGTGAAGAATAAATGCGCAGCTTTATAATCTGTATGTGCAGAAACAGAGAATATAAGTGCCGCATTACAAATGCACCAAGACAAGTGTCAAAAGTGCTAGAATAAAAGACAAATGCGTCATTTCTATGGATGCATCGTTAAAAAGGATGTAAGCACTGTGTTTGAGGGTGTATGCACTGGAATACTGCAGGTACCGAAACAAGTTGTAGATGTGCATGTTGCAAGTATGAGGTTAATCAGTGTTGCCATTGATGTCAACATACTCATATTGCATTGACAAGAAGGATTGGATGAGTTGTGTGCTGAGGATATTGAGAAAATTAGTCTCAGTCAGGAAGAGTGAAGAACAGTGATGAGAAGAAGGCAAAAGTACTCAATAATTTGATAATCAAAGGATACGGATTAAAGGGTTTTTAGCTATGAGTCTTGAGATGATCCAGTTAAGTTTTCAGAGGTCCGCATGTAGATTTGAAGAAGTTGTGATTGATCAAGTAGAACCAATTCTGGGAAGTGCTCTGGAGTGAGAGTGCTACAAAGAGGTCTGGTGAGATCTGGAAGTGCATTATCCTATCTTGCGGATTGGATGGAGTGTTTGGGATGTCCTTGTGATATGTCATCTCAATTTGTTCATGATGTGGAGGTCTGGAAGCACATGTTTCAGTATGATAGTGGTGGTAGACTGTGTTCTTGAAGTTCCAGATGAGGAAGAGAAGAGATTCTGGTGAACAGAGGAAGTGCGGATGTTCCTGGTCATTCAGGCTAGCTTGTGAAGGATCTTGGATCGTGTTGAGGTTGTGTTATTGATCCACATTGGTGGTAGAGCCCAGAATTGAATATATTCTTCCAGATGAAGTTCTTGTTCAGACTAGCCAACCGAATGAGTTGTTCATCTTACAAATGTTCTTGTGGTGGCCGACTGGATGTGTTATTCATCTTGTGAATGTTCTTATGGTTAAGTGCCGACTTAGATGCTTATTCCTAAGTCGATGTCTTGTATAAATGAAAGATTGTGAATCCATTTTGAAGTGTGTTGATAAGCGGATGAGTGGGATATAGAGAAAGAGCGAAAGGGTAGAGCAGGTGTATTTCGAGCTTAAATGGAACTAATCTAGACATGGTGAAGATGTCATTCTCTAGTTCAAAGTTGTGATACTTTTGATCTTGTAGACAGTGTGTCTCTTTTGTAGGTAGTGTGCCTCTTTGTGAGCAATGTGCTCGAGCAGTGAGCCCTGACTGGCATGTGCCATTTCTTTTTCTTATTCTTCTAACAGAGAATAATCCTTGGGTTAATCACCCCATGGTTTTTCCCTTAACTAGGTTTTCCACGTCAAAAATCTTGGTGTCTAATGTGTTGATGTTTATCTGCTCCGGTGTTTATGCTCTCTGCCTTCATGAATGGTTAATTGATATACTGTTATCTAACAAAGAAGAATCAAGTGTTTAAGTAGAAGCAAGTTTTTGCACAACTGATTCACCCACCCTCTTAGTTGTGAGCCCTAGATCTAATAATTGGTATCAGAGCCAAGTTCCTCTGAAAGGAGCTTAACCGCTTGAGGAGAACCAGGATGTCGTCATATAAGAAGGATATTCCGAAGTTTGATGGAACCAATTTCTCACTCTGGAAAGGTCGCATGAGATGTCATTTGGAGTGCATGGGAAAAGCATATCTGTCCATGATCACAAAGGCTTATGTACCTCCACAAGGTGGTTCGACAACACTGAATGAAATCACAGATGCTGAAAATAATTTGTGGACCAAAGAAGCTCTTCTAAGCGCATTAAATGATACAGATCTCTCAAATGTTATTGACCTACCAACTGCATATGAAATCTGGACTAAACTGGAACTTCTGTATGAAGGAAATGAGTTTGTCAAGAGTGCAAGGTTGCAAAGTCTGAAAGGGAAATTTGAAAGATTGAAGATGAGAGATGATGAAAATATCACTACCTTTATGCCAAGAGTGAATGAGCTGAAAGGGAAATTTGAAAGATTGAAGATGAGAGATGATGTAAATATCACTACCTTTATGCCAAGAGTGAATGAGCTGGTATGTGGAATCAGGAATGCTGGCAGAGTTCTGGATGAAAATGAAATTGTTTGCAAAATTCTCAGATCCCTTCCTGCTGCCTACAAAATCAAGGTTGCTGCCATTGATGAATTCAGAGCCCATACAACTATCACAAGAGAGCAATTGGCTGGCAAATTGGCTGCATTTGAAATGACTTAGTTTGGAGATGATCCCCCCAAGACTGAATCTGCATTCAAAGCCAGTGCCTTTGTGAAAGGCAAACAAAGATTTGATCCAAGAGAGAACTCTTCAAGGAAGTTGTCATGGTATGATCAAGCAAGGAAAGACATGGAAGAGGAAGAAGCAAAAATAGCTCAACTTGAATCCCTCATTGCAAAGAGACTGCCAAGGGGATCCGGTAAGTATGAAGGAAAACTACCCTTTAAGTGCTTCAACTACAATAAGATTGGTCATTTTGTTTCAAGATGTCCGGAAGGATCTGCAAGATCAAATGCTAACAGACAAATGTTCTAAAAGAACTGTTATTATGTTCATGAAGAAGATGATAATGAAGGAGTAACAGATGATGAATCAGAAATGGGAAGCAAATCCGAAAATGAATGGGTGTTTATTGCCATCAAGGAAGAAGATTCCATATCCTCTGAATCCATCAATCATAAGGTTGTGGAAAGAGCCTTGGCTGCCCAAATTGAAGAAAAGGATGACTAGGTTATTGACAGTGGATGTTCTCACCACATGACAGGTGACAAGAACAAGTTCTTAGATTTGGAAAGGTATGAAGGAGGAATGGTAAAGTTTGGTGATAATTCTGCTAGCAGAATCAGAGGTAGGGGAACTATTTCTTTTGATGGAAAGAGGAAAACCGGTAATGTACTATATGTTGAAGGATTGAAGCACAATCTTCTCAGTGTTGGTCAGTTGGTGGACAAAGGCTATGATCTCCAGTTCAAGAATGGAAGATGCAGGATCTTTGAAAGCTTCAGAACTGAGATTGCATCCGATACTCAAACAAAAGGTAATATCTTCCATCTAGTTGGTTCAAATAAAAGTTGTGTGTTTGTTCAAGTTGATCAGAGTTGGTTATGGCATAGAAGAATGTGTCGTGAATTTTGATAACATCATCAAGATAAGCAATACTCAGGCTGTAAGAGATCTTCCAAAATTGGTGAAACCTACAAATAGTTTGTGCAAAGAATGTCAGCTAGGTAAACAGAGCAAAGTCTCATTCAAAAGTAAGGATCAATCCTCTACCAGATTGTTGGAATTAGTTCATACTGATCTCTGTGGTCTGACAAGAATCAAGAGTATGCAAGGTGACAGATATTTTATGTTGCTAATTGATGACCACTCCTGAATGATGTGGGTTACCTTCCTAAAAGAGAAATCAGAAGCCCTTAAGAAGTTCAAAATCTTCAAGGCTATGGTAGAGAATCAAACCGGATTGAAACTGAAATGTTTAAGGTCTGATAGAGGTGGTGAATTCACATCCGGTGAATTCATAGACTTTTGTGAGAAGCATGGCATAAGGAGACAGTTGTCTACTCCTAGGACTCCACAGCAGAATAGAGTAGTTGAGAGAAAGAACTGGACCATCCAGGAAGCAACCAGGACAATGATGATGGAAGCAAATGTTCCTCAAATGTTTTGGAGAGAAGCTGTCAGCACTGTAGTCTACACCCTTAATCGAGTTCAAATTAGAAGCAATACCAGTAAGACTCCTTATGAACTTTGGTTTGGCATAACTCCCACTGTGAGATATTTTAGAGTATTTGGTAGCAAGTGTTACATCAAAAGAGATGAAGATTTAGGAAAGTTTGATGCTAGAAGTGATGAAAGAATTTTCTTGGGTTACTCCACTCAAAGCAAAGCATACCGGTGTTACAATAAGAGATTGAGAAAGATGATAGAAAGTACAAATGTGAAGGTTAATGAAGGAGTTGAGAAGCCCTCAAGATTCTATGAATGTGAAGAAGATGATCAGAATGATTCTCTGGTGCAAGGAGCTCCATCCTCCTCTGAAATTCAGATCCAGACTGATCCGGTAAATCAGGAAGAAGAAGTTTGTCTGAATGAGCCTGATCAAGAATTAGTAGTGTAAGAAACTCCCAAAGTTCCAAGGTATGTAACTCTAAATCATTTTGAAGATCAGATCATAGGTGACAAGAGTAAAGGGGTACAAACAAGGAGAAGAATTGCTCAAGACTCAAATGAATACTGTCTGATTTCAAAGATTAAACCTAAGACAGTTAATGAAGCTTGCAACGATGAAAACTGGTCCAAAGCAATGGAGGAAGAATTGATGCAAATTGAGAAAAATCATACTTGGGATCTTGTTCCCAGACCTAGAAACAAGAATGTGATTGGAACCAAATGGGTCTTCCGAAACAAACTAAATGAAGTTGGTGAAGTAATAAAAAACAAAGCTAGATTGGTCTGCAAAGGCTACTCTCAAATAGAAGGAATTGATTTTGAAGAGACTTTTGCTCCGGTGGCAAGAATTGAAGTAGTCAGATTATTTCTTGCATTTGTTGCCTTCAAAGACTTCAAGGTATATTAGATGGATGTCAAGTCTGCCTTCCTAAATGGTGACTTGGAAGAAGAAGTGTACATTGAACAACCGGATGGATTTCAATTGTCTGATCATGGTGATATGGTCTGCAAGTTGAAGAAAGCACTGTATGGTTTGAAGCAAGCCCCAAGAGCATGGTATGAAAGGTTGGATAAGCATCTTGTACAGATTGGCTTCAACAAAGGTACTGCTGATAGTAACCTATACTTCCAAATAGATAAGGAAAACATCTTGATTATTGAAGTATTTGTTGATGATATCATCTTTGGAGGAAAGGACAGCATGTGTAAATCTTTTGCAAATCAAATGAAAAGTGAGTTTGAAATGTCAATGCTTGGTGAAATGAATTTCTTCTTGGGTCTACAAATTACTCAGACAAAGAAAGGTATCTTTATCTGTCAAACCAAATATGCAAAAGAATTGTTGAGGAAATTTGGAATGGAAGATTCAAAGCCAATGAACACCCCTATGGCAACTGGATGTAAGTTGAACAAAGATGATGACTCTCCTAAAATGGATCAGACCAAGTACAGATCAATGATTGGAGGACTATTGTATCTCACTCAGACTAGACCAGATATAATGCAGGCTGTTGGTCTTGTGGCAAGATTTCAGGCTGATCCTAGAGAATCTCATGTCATAGCAATCAAAAGAATTTTTAGGTACTTGAAAGGAATAGTTGAGTATGGTCTATGGTATCCTAGAGATCAAGATTTCTCTCTTCATCCTTACATAGATGCAGATTGGGCAGGAGATGTGGATGACCGGAAGAGTACAAGTGGAGGAGCATTCTTTTTGGGAAAAAGGTTGGTTTCTTGGCTAAGCAAGAAACAAGAGGCAATATTTTTTGTCTACAACTAAAGCAGAATACATTGCAACAGCAAGTAGTTGCACTCAGATCTTATGGATGAAGCAGATGCTAAGAGATATGGAAGTAAAATATGAGAAACCTATCACAATTTTCTGTGATAATTCAAGTGCAATAAATATTTCTAAGAATTCGGTGTTACATTCTAAGACCAAGCACATATCTATCAAGTTTCACTTTTTGAGAGAGCAAGTGAACAAGGGTGAACTCAGATTGGAGTATGTACCCTTAAAGGATCAGATTGCAGATATCTTTACTAAACCTCTTCCCAAAGACTCTTTTGAGTATCTCCAGGAGAAGCTAGGGGTCATGGCCCCTCCGGTGATGAACTAGGATGCACCGATGTGCATCAGTCTGGTGGATATCACAGTCATATCTTGTGATCCAGATTGATGATGGGGAGCTGCTACTAAGGGGGAGCAGTTGGTATGATTCTGGTGTGTTAGATTTGCAAATATGAGCCCTTTGCCATTGATGTCAAAGGGGGAGAGAAGACATGTGAAAAATAAGTGGTTGATGATCAAAGGGGGAGCAGTAAAGGAAGAGAAGACATGTGTAGAGTTGTTGCTGATAGGGGAGCTGTGACAGAAAGGAGAAGATCTTGTCTTGATGGTTTTTCACATCATATGTTGCCATCAATGACAAAGGAGGAGACTGTTGCAAGTATGAGGTTAATCAATGTTGTCATTGATGTAAACATACTCATATTGCATTGACAAGAAGGATTGGATGAGCTGTGTGCTGAGGATATTGAGAAAATTAGTCTCAGTCAGGAATAGTGAAGAACAGTGATGAGAAGAAGGCAAAAGTACTCAATAAGTTGATGATCAAAGGATGCAAATTAAAGGGTTTGTAGTTATGAGTCTTGAGATGATCCAGTTAAGTTTTTAGAGGTTCGCATGCAGATTTGAAGAAGTTGTGATTGATCAAGTAGAACCGGTTCCGGGAAGTGCTCCGGAGTGACAGAGTGCTACAAAGAGGTCCGGTGAGATCCGGAAGTGCATTATCCTATCTTGCAGATTGGATGGAGTGTTTGGGATGTCCTTGTGATATGTCATCTCAATTTGTTCATGATGTGGAGGTCCGGAAGCACATGTTTCAGTATGACAATGGAAGTAGACTGTGTTCTTGAAGTTCCAGATGAGGAAGAGAAGAGATTCTGGTGAACAGAGGAATTGCGGATGTTCCTGGTCATTCAGGCTAGCTTGTGAAGGATCTTGGATCGTGTTGAGGTTGTTTTATTGATCCGCATTGGTGGTAGATCCCGGAATTGAAGATATTCTTCCGGATGAAGTTCTTGTTCAGACTAGCCGACTGGATGAGTTGTTCATCTTACAAATGTTCTTGTGGTGGCCGACCGGATGTGTTATTCATCTTGCGAATGTTCTTATGGTTAAGTGCCAACTTAGATGCTTATTCCTAAGTCAATGTCTTGTATAAATGAAAGATTGTGAATCCATTTTGAAGTGTGTTGATAAGCGGATGAGTGGGATATAGCAAAAGAGTGAAAGGGCAGAGCAGGTGTATTTCAAGCTTAAATGGAACTGATCTAGACATGGTGAAGATGTCATTCTCCAGTTCAAAGTTGTGATACTTTTGATCTTGTAGACAGTGTGTCTCTTTTGTAGGCAGTGTGCCTCTTTGTGAGCAGTGTGCTCGAGTAGTGAGCCCTGATTGGCATGTGCCATTTCTTTTTCTTATTCTTCTAACAGAGAATAATCCTTGGGTTAATCACCTCATGGTTTTTCTCTTAACTAGGTTTTCCATGTCAAAAATCTTGGTGTCTAATGTGTTGATGTTTATCTACTCCAGTGTTTATGCTCTCTGCCTTCATGAATGATTAATTGATATACTGTTATCTAACAAAGAAGCATCAAGTATTTAAGTAGAAGCAAGTTTTGGCACAATTGATTCACCCCCCCTCTCAGTTGTGAGCCCTAGATCTAACAGTGCCGACTTAGAGGATGTATGCATCGAAAGTTTGCATGCATTGGAATAGGTTGTAGATGCGCTAGCTTAGAGGATGTATACGCCAGACATTTGCATGTTCTAGAACATTGTTCAAATGCGCCTTGGGATCGATCAGATGCACCGACTGAACTTGTTTGAAGCCTGTACGGAATCTGTACAAAACCTATCACTCAAAAACTTAGTTGTTTTTTAGATTTGGGGCAAAGGCTCCACCGTGGGCACCAGAAATGTAATGGGCAAAATGGGATAATAACATGAATTATAAAACACCCAATAACATCAATGAAATGTACAAATAACAAAAGCTTTAAAATAAGAATGATACTTACAACCTTTGTTACCTCACGATTTCCATTGTTTGCCTATTCTGTTTTGATCTTTTGGTGACGAATGTAGCCCTCAGGAAGCTTTCTTCCTCGCTTGGATTCTTCAAGATGACAAGGAGAAATGGCTTGGATACTTGTTGTGTTGAAGGTTAGCTTCAACATAATATGGAATGGATAATGAATGGTGTGAGAGTGGGGGTGCCAATGGCGCACTATGGATTCTGCAACATAAGTTTACTTGAAAGCATGTGATGTTTTAGAAATGGAAGAAGAGGGTTGTATTTATAGACTCATGAGAGAGAGGATCAATGGTGTAGAAGAAACAAGAAGATCAATGGTAGAGGATGTTTGAAGGAATGTGTGTGAATAGAAGAAGGACATGTATCATTCAAAAAGATGCTTTGTTGAGTTAACTGCTTTCTTGATGAGGATGAACTTTTATTTCTTAAATTAGAATATATTTTTCTAATTTAAGAGTTTTGTTGATAAAAACAAAGTTGCTTTAAATTAGTTAACTCAGATTTTGCTTTTGCATGACAAGGAAGATTTATTTTTGGAAGATTTGGAAGATAAGAAAGAAAGATTAAATAAATAAATTTATTTAATTGTTTGTGCAAGATTTAGAGGAATAAATAAAATATTTTATTATATTTTATTTTTGGAGATTGAGATTTAATTTAAACAAATTTGCATTTTATTTAAATTTGGAAGAATGAATGATTTAATTAAATATTAAAATTATTTAATTGTTTAGAAGAATAAAGTTGATATTGATGGAATTAATTAAATAAATGTAATTTATTCAATTAATGGGAGAAAATGAATCAAATAAATAAATTGATTTATTTATTTATTGATAGAGGAAAATTTAACATGAAATAAATATTTAAAATATTTATTTATGTAAAGTCATGTCATTTTTAGGTGTATACACTGAGAAGTAGCATCTATTTCATGCATGATTCATTTTCAATGAATGCTCAAGAACTTTTGCTTTGCCTCCAACTCTTCTTCACTCTCTACACTGCTCTTGCTCCTTTCCTTCTCTACTCTACTTTTGATCCTTACTTCGTATTTTGTCTATTTTGCACAAGGATAATTTCAGAACTTATTCAACAAATATTTATATACTTCATCAACCTTGGAATGATCAACAAGGTCATCTAAACTTGATGTGGATCATCACACTGTCGTCCAAACACAACTGAGACTTGAATATGCTTCTACAACCACTCCACTCTTCATAAAAATGTATTTAAGGCATCTACAACAAGTTAGGAACATCCGGTTAGCCAAGACTAGGAAGAACATTACCCTCAAGAAGAAATCTTCAATCAACAAGCTCAAAATTTAATGTGGACCTCCAAAATAGTAGCTACACAATGCAAAGACCTCCACAAGTACATTGGAATCACCAATAACATTCACTCTAAACCATATTATCAGAAACATTTGAATCTTCCTTTGAAACCTCAAGAACACACTCTGCCATGACTATCAGACTGGAAGGATAGCTTCCATACCTCCAAACCACAAACCACTAGAGTTGATGGTACACACTAACTTCCCAAACATGCCTGTAGATCTACAGATTATAATCTTATATTACCGGATCAATCCAGACCACTTTCCTATCACTCCGTCTTTCTTGATTATTGCAGGAACTGGTTCTACTCAGATGGCCATAACTCCTTCAAATCTTCATGTAGACTTCTCAAATCTTGACTAGAGTAACCTCTAACAATCCTCTACATAGTCACATGATCCACATGCATTGATTGTCATTAATTTTCTCAATATCCTCAACTATTCGATCTTCTACACAGATAACAAAATAGGATACAGTTGACACTAATGGCAACATGAATATGTTGACATCAATGACAACACCACTTAGGCACATATTTGCAACAAACTGACATACACACCAAATATCAGTGATAAATGATCAAATTTTAGATTAAAAGAGTCCAATCTATCCCACCGGGCATGCCAAAAACTATTATCAATGATGATTGCACCCTAATTGAGTTAAACTCAACTATAATGTGTAACATGGAAACATCCTCAAGCTATGGGTGACTTATAATGAGGATGAATCTCCAGAGAGGGCTAGTTCCTAGGTAGATCACCTAAAACTAATATTTTTCTAAGAAAAGGGATAGAAGGACACTTGAAATAAAAATCCTAAAACCTAAAGGGTGATGCACCAAAACTTTAACTTATTCACTAACTCAACTCACAATCAGCTCTCAAAACATTAATTCTCACAATCTCATATGAAACATGCAACACAAAAGTGATTTGTATGAAGGCCTGAAATTAAACACAACACACAACCTACATTGCATGACACTTCTACACACAAATTTGCAATAATGAGACATAAAAAGGATTCAACACTTAGAATCACAGGGAAACATCAAATCATTACTACAAAATGAGACAAAACTATGAGATAGGAATGCTCTACTGCTTTTATTGATTTGAAAGGAGCTGCATAATCACTATGAAGATCTAAGTTAAAAAATAAAGCTTACAAAACTCTCTGCAAGTGATCAAGAGAGGAAGAAGCAAATCTAACTCCCGAAAAGTAAGTTTTGCCCCCTATATATATCCAAGAAGACTTTCTAAAAGTGAAAGGGAAAGAAACTTAGCTAGCTATCCACCCAAAAAAAGAAACCAAAGTCTCTCTCACGAGCAAAGGGAAAAAACCACAAAAAGATGGCCTAGAATTGATCTAAAATGAGTGATAATAGGTGGAAAGTTTCCCTACCAAGTGGACTTACCCAAATGGACACTAAGATTGCTCAAATATGACTAGAAAACCAAAATAGGAACTTCAGTTGACTCCATCTTTCCATTCTGCATAATGGGAACTCAAGCAAAAAAGAAGGCAAGTGAACTGAAGTTGCCTTATTGAGTGTTCTACACTTGCTATTTTTTCTGCATTTATATAACACTTACTAAAGTAATTTATAAACTATTACTTTAATAATGCCTTACATCTTGTTTTAGTTTCAGTTGTGTAGAATAGAAAGAGGGGCCCGCATTGACTTTGGTTTACAACTTGCAAAATTCTAAATATATGCAAAGTTTACAAATATATGCAAATGTATTTAAGAATACCTTATACATATCAATGAGTATTTAAACATAAGCCAAGGATTTTGATTTATGCTAGAGTCTTTTTTAAATCAAAGGCAAAAAATGCCTTATTGCTAGGTCGATCGCTTAGGGTAAAGGAAACCCTAAAAACAAAAAGCCATGGCCTTTTGTATTCCACTCTTCATTTCCACTTATCATATTTTACTCTGCCAGTTTGGGTGCCGCCATTGCTAGGGTTTTCTCGATCTTCTAGAGGTTTTCTGCATGCATATTCTATGAGAAATCGACAAAATCGAGCTTGGGGTTAGCTGTCTGACTATATAACTTTCTTTTTTTATTCAAAATCTGTGAATATAATGCTTACTTTGAGCTTTTAAAATGTAGAAAATAATGAAATTGCTTCTTCCTTCTGAGCATTTGTTATGTTTGCTCAACCTTTGTAAGATATTTCATCCATTTTTCTACTTCTATAGCTGTAGTTTCAATGAGATATTCTCTCTATTTCTTAGCATGATGCATATTTGTCTCTGTAGACCATGAAGGAAGTATATGTGTTACATTCTAAGCATGAGGGAACTATATTTTGTAAACATGACACTTTTTCTTGTCCACCACTATATATTATACTCATAGAAGCCTTTATACTTGTCTTCAATCTTTGTCATTAATCACTATTTTTTTGTCAATGTAACTTCATGAAACCCCCAATAGTCTATTTTTATCTGTGAATACCTTGACTACTATCTTTTTTCTCCTATGATATGAGCAAATGAATATGATTATGTAGGGCTAAGCCTTTGTGACTGCCTTCCCAAAACTATCCCATGAGAGCTATGACTGTCCCTATATCTCTTTTGATTTCCTTGACTGTGCACTATAAACCTCCAGTCTTCATCTCTAGATACAATTATCCATGATTGTCCTACCTTCAAGACAAGAGAATAGACTGTGAATACTATGTATTGGAGCATAATTGGCTCAACATACCTTTGGAAACCTGAATGACCTGCATGTATCATAGATTGCTTTATTCTGCAAGCTGTCTCTCATGTCAAAGACTATCAATTGATCCCATTCATGGCTTTGTGTTCTCATTGGTTAAGGCAAGATGACTATCATAAATTATATAGTGTTGGAACTGATTGACTGTCTTAAAGGCTTTTAGAGATGATGCCACTTACTCGGATCTACTATTTTGTGCTTTTTGGTTTGACTATCTTATAGCTGATAAACATGTCGCTCCTTTGTATTGGACATTATCAAACTTTTAGTATTATTTTCTTTGATATTAATGGTTGTTCCTTAATGTCTTTTGTAGTTTTATTTGTTCTTTGAACCATTGGCATGCCATTGAGAGCCCTTTTCAAATGGTCACAACCTCTTTTCTCAATGATTTTTTCCACTATCCTAACTTCACTCCTCAAGACTGTCACCTTTGTATGCATATGGACTTCTCTTATGGTGACAGACCTCTTGCATGCCTTAAATGATAGCTATGTTTACTGCTACTACTCTAAAGTTTGACTATGTATATCTCTTTTCTTCTTTTTATAGTCCATTACCTATAGGATCTTATGAACCTAAAAAGAAATCACTGGCATTATACATATACAATGAACAAAATGGAAACCTACTTCTTTTGAATTCAAAACTTGGAAACCATGTCCAATTCCAATGGTATCACTGTCAATGTGTTTAGACTAGGAACTTGATTTTATGATTCCATGCATTTGGATACCTTCTTTTAGAATGTTGTCCTTGTCTCAAATTGACAAAGGACTATGACTGCAATTGAAATACACCACTACCACTATCACCATGGTTTACAAGTCTACCTATACCTAATTGATACAACTTGCATACCCATGGCTTCTTTTACATAGTCAATCACATAACTGTGTTTTCTAGAGCTGCCACCAAGCACAATAACATACCAAAACTCATCTTCATGCTTTGATAGTCCTTCTAGTTGTCTTTATGAGCACCTAAGCTTCATGGTTGAATGATCCTTTCTCACCATGCTTGATATGATGAATGTTATACAGTGTTCACAGATCACTTTGAAAGTAGACTGTCATGCTTTCATGAATGACTGTCACTTTGCATGTGACCTCATTGTTCTTTGCTCTTGTCCCTTACTTCCTATCTTCTTAATGCAATGTAAAAGAAAGGCTCCATTATATAGCACATATAGCTATCTCTTCAAGTGAGTGTCACTAAGTTGTGAACATGTTTGAAATTAGGCACTCTATTCTGAAAATGATGCACTTTTTCTCAGCTTTGCACATCATTTAAGCAATTTTGAACAATCTCATTGCTCACTTATGATTCTCATTTCAAAGAGAAAGGGAGTAACCTCATTACACCTTTGACTTGGCTATTATGAATGGACAATGTGCTTAGTTAACTTATAATTTGATCTTCAAATAAAATATGCTTTTATTTAAAAATCTGAAAGTCTCTTGCTTATCTCATACCCCTCTTAAGACTTAGGGGCAACATGCTGGGCTCAACCCTTGTGGGAACCCATTTTACTCCACATGCTATAATGTCAAATGAAATATGATCCAACAATGAAAAATTTCACCTATACCTGTACAGTGAACAAGCATGTTAGATAAAACATTGAAGCTCAATGTTCTTCTTGATGATTTGACTTTCAGACTCTCTTGCATACATCTGATACTTTCTCAACTAATTTAATGCATCATAAACATATGCTATGTTTCTGTTGATAGGACATATGATGAGATTTGTAGTTGGAGCTCTAACACAATTCTTGCAATCATCTGCAGGTTCATGTGAAGTTCAAGAGCAAGGAGGAGCTGGGAACAATGAATACCAACACAAGACCGCAACATGCAATGATCGATATACTTCCTTTCATGTGTTTTTCTATTACTTTTTATCTTCAGATGTATAGTATATCCTTATGTTGCATTAGTTAAGCTACTCCCATGGCTTGTGTGGGACATTTGAGCATTGTTTTTCTCTCAATGTATAAAACAACAATATTTATGTAAACTTGTATATATTCTTATATTGTAAAAAATTGCTTAACAAAACTAAAGTCCATTTGAAATAATTCATAAGTATGGTTAAGCTTTTAGCAGAAATTTGTTACAATACTTTTCACTTTCTGATGCAATCAACTTTTTCTTCTCTACCAAATTGAGCTGTAAGTGAAAATTGGTAACAGTGACATGACCTAAGTCAATTTGTGTCACTTGGAACTCTTCTAGCCTAATTTCTCCTTTGGCCTTGTCTACTATGGGAACAACAACTTGAGCTATCCTTTTTCCAATTTTTAGATCCCTCTTTATAGTGGAGACTATCCTAGCTCTCCATTTAGCTTTTGATGGATCAAGAGTAAACAAATATTTGAAATCAAAAGGTACCTATTGTTCTTGTGATCAGCCTACCTCTGATGAAATCAATGTTAATGCAACTAATTGAGATCCTCCCTAATCTAGTTTCTTAATTTGAGCATCTTGCATTACTTTGTCTTTATTGACTTCCTCATCGCCACCAAGATCCTACACACTTTCTTGTTGCCTTTCATTTTATCTTTCTCTTGATCCTATTGCTGTTCTACTTGAGCATCCAAATTATCTTTCTTAGGTATATGATCTTCCTATCTTTTCTCTGGAGGAGGCTAATTATCTTGTGCTTGATCACCTTGTTCTTTTGGAACCTTGTCATCCTTAGGCTCTTGTCCCTTCTTTGTCTGATCATGATGATGATGCTCTTGCTCATGCTTATCAATCTTATCTCCTATAGTGGCAAGTGATTTAGACACACTCTTTTATTCAGGTTTATCCATTAGGATATCCTATTATGCTATTTGTTCTTGTGTATTTTTATCCTCATGGATATTTGGATGAGCTCCTTCTTTCTGAGCACCACCACTCATGTTATTCCCATCATCTATCTCCATAGAAATATTCTCTTGCTGCATTTGGCTATCTTTAAGAGCATCTTCTTCATTGCTTCCTTTCTCAGGTAGATAGGTCAAATTGACTATCACTGGACTTGTTACATTTTTAATTAAAGTGTTTAGAGGTCCCATGTGTACCTCTACTTCAGGGGATTCTTCTCTTTCTATTGTTTCATCATGTGACTCCATTGTTGCCTCATCTTTATTTGTATCTTTTGTTGTTACAGCATGGTCTCTATAGGATGGTTGGTTATGTCATTGACCACATCATCTTCTGTAAGATCAATGGTTTGACTTAGTGGTGAAAGGAAGTTAGGTGTGCAGAAAATGCTTCCTACACTAATCTAATGAGGGGAGGAGAGTGCAAATTCAATTTTATCTTTACAATTACAGCTATGTTAACCCACTAACAGAGATATTATAGAAAACACATACACAAGAAAGTAAGATAGAAGAAAAGAAGAGACACAAGATATATGTCGGGAAAACCCTTATGGGTGAAAAACCCCACACTCCAAAACATAGCTCAAATGTATTTCGTAAACAATGAAGGTTACAATACAACACAGAGCCAATGCTCTTGTAGGATTCTTCAACACTCGTATCTGGAGATGTTCTGGTAGCATAACAGTACCTATCAAACCTATAGTAATTCTTCTCTCTAAAGCACCTGTTTATATAACAATTACAAGCCAAAAATGGCTCCACATTGGGATGGGCATCCAACAGGGCCTCATGGCCCAAAACCCACACCTATGGAAACTTTTCAAACATGGTAGGATGCTCTTGACACTTGTCAAGTCACCCCATCCCAAGGAGGTCACCTATTTCAACAATGGGCTATGATAGATGCTCTTACGACTCTTACATCTGTCATAGAATCTGTCATAGCTGTCATAACTTACAGCTATAAGAGAATTTGTCATACATAGGCTATAAATAGCATATTCTCTTACAACATGTCATAGTCTACCTTGCGGTGCCCAAAGATGCCTTTTTCAAAGATGCTCTTTGATGCATGTCTTCGTCTGTCATAGAATCTCCTATTTCTGACTCTTACATGTCATAACTTTGTCATAAGAATCTGTCCTGACCGTTTCAGTCAATATTCCCTTACACAACATCCAATATGCCGACACATGGCAAAATATTCCTACGACTAAGTGGGAAGTCTATCTCCTCATGTGAGAACAAAAATACATGTGGTCATATGCCATCTAGGATGACACATCACCGTGCCAACTACCACAATATGACAACATAGGATTTGCATCCAATTAATACAATAGGCAATAAATAAATAAATACAATGTAAAAATACAAGGAATTACCAAGGTTGAGATACCTTAATTCCCAACATTCTCCCACTTGTCGAACACCTTGTAAGAACCAATAGAATTAACAAGATTTAACTGCTATAGGCCAAGAAGCGCATAGACTCCGAACACCACCTAAACTTATCTATGCCCACTAGCTTCGTCACTACATCTACAACATTCTTCAAAGTATCTACCTTCTCCAAATTTACCTTCCCATCCTCTATCATGTCTCGCACGAAGTGAAACTATAGATCAATATGCTTTGTTATAGCATGGAAAGTTGGATTCTTCGCAAGGCAAATCACACTCTGACTGTCAAAACAAATCGTAATCTGTCCTGCATTAACACCAATATCTAAACACAATCTCTTAAGCCAAATGGCTTCCTTGCAAGCATGAGTTGCTTCCATGTACTCAGCTTCTATCATGGGTAAAGCAACCACAAGTTGTTTCTTACTCATCCAACTAATTGTACCACCAAACATAGTGAACACATAGGCACTGGTGGATCTCCTGCTGTCAATGTCACCTACCCAATCAGAATCCACAAATCCATGAATATAAACTAAATGTGAAGGTCCTATAGCATTACCATGATAGCATATGGAATACTCAGAAGTACCCCTCAAATATTGAAACACTCAATTGCCTCCCAATGTACCCATCCAAGATTAGCCATAAATTGACTAAGGACTCCCACTGCTTGGGCAATGTCTGGTCTTGTGTAGACCATAGCATACATCAAACTGCCAACAACACTAGCATAAGGAACTCTGCTCATGTGCTCCACCTCACTAGGAGATTTTGGACAATCATTAATAGACAACTTTGTCCCCAATGAAACAGGAACACACAATGGTCTATAATCTACCATGCTGAACCTGTCCAACATGGTCTTCGCATACTTACTCTAGCTTAACCAAAGTTTTTTGTTAGCTCTATCTCTTTTGATTTCCATTCCTAGAATGTACCTGGGTGCCCAAAGATTTTTTATCTCAAACTGTGCTGACAACTGAGACTTCAAATCAGAAATCATATTCTTACCATTCCCAATCAACAACATATCATCAACATACAATGCAATAATGATAATGTGATCATTGTCAAACTTGTAATACACACAATAATCAGATTTCAATCTTAGATAGCCAATCGATAACACAAAGGCATCAAACTTCAAGTAGCACATCCCAGGAGACTGCTTCATACCATAAAAAGACTTCTTTAACTTGCAAACCAAATTTTCTTTACCTTTCTCTATGTAATGCTCTGGCTATGACATGCAAATCTCTTCCTCCAAATCACCATGAAGGAAAGTTGTTTTCACATCCATCTGTTCTACCTCTAAATCATAAGAAGCTACAAGAGATAACATAAATCAAATGGATTTTAGCTTTGCAATGGGAGAGAAAATCTCAACATAATCAATTCCGGCCACTTGTGAATACCCGTTCGCAACCAATCTAGCTTTGTACTTTTCAACACTGCCATCTATACCGAATTTCTTCTTGAACACCCATTTTCATCCAATGGGTTTCCATCCATCAAGTAAAGGCACCAAGTTCCATGTTTTATTATTTTCCAAAGAAGCCATCTCATCTTCCATGGCCTCCTCCCAGGAACCTGCATCTTTCATGCCCATAGCCTCTTTCACAGTTCTAGGCTCATCAGTGTTAGTGAGTAAAGCAAAAGCACAACTAGAATCAAGTAATGAATAACCAAACCTATCAGGTTGCTTTCTTGTTTGTGTAGACCTCCTCAATGGTTGAGGTTAAGGTTCTACTTCTTCTTCTGAGCTTCCAGAGCTGCTAGAGTTCTCCTCATCATTAGGTCTCACAGGGTCTGTCTGTTTAGTCTTCTCAGGGGTAGAAGGAACCTAAACCGCATCTTCTTTCTTTTCTATCTATTCTGGCTGTAGAACAACAGAAGAAGGTGTTAGTTCTTTGAAGATAACACTTCTTCTATACAACACTTTTTCAGCCACAAGATCCCAAAGCTTGTATCCTTTCACACCGACACCATAGCCAATGAAAATACATTTAACAACCTTTTTCTCCAATTTAGATCATTTCTCCCTAGGCACATGTGCATATGCCTCACAACCAAAAACATGAATATGTCTAACTAAAGGCTTCTTACCAGACCACACCTCCATAGGTGTCTTACCAACAAGAGCTGATGTAGGAGATCTGTTTACTAGATAGCAAGCAGTGGCTATAGCTTCAGCCCAAAACTTTTGTTCAAGGCTTTCTCCACTAAGCATACTCCTAGCCTTCTCCATTAATGTCTTGTTCATCCTATCTGCAACTCCATTTTGATGTGGGGTGTATGGAGTTGTCTTATGTCTTTCAATCCCTTGCTCTTTATAGAAGTGATCCAACTCTGCCAAACAAAACTCACCACCATTGTCAATTCTCAAACACTTAATCATTTTACTAGTCTAATTTTCAACAAAGGCTTTAAACTCCTTAAACCGACTAAAGACTTCAATCGTGCTTCTGATGAAATAAACCCATGTCCTTCTACTATAATCATCTATGAAAGATACAAAACATATAGATTTGGAAATCAAAGGAACATTAACTGGACCAAACACATCAAAATGAATAAGATCCAACACACCAAAAGACTTATGAGAACTAGAGTAAAACTGAACATGGTTTTATTTTCCATATACACAATGTTCATAAAAGTTGAACTCAAGATTACAATCATTTAACCCCTTAATGAGGTTTTTATTTTTTAGGGTTTGTAGACCCTTCTCACCAATGTGGCCATATCTCAAATGCCATAACATAGTCTTTTCAGTAGGAAGCTTAGCTTCCATAGCATGTGTACTACCATCGGAACTAGTTACAACAGATTTCTTCACTGCTCATTCAGATGGTTGGGATGAAGTGACTGCAGCTCATTTCTTTGAGTCAGAAGAACTATTGCACTATGTAGTGTATGCCTTCAGATGAAACATAGTACCTCTCTGAGTACCCTTTGCAGGCACCATAGATCCTCTAGTCATCTTGCATCCATCTTTCGAAAAGACAACCTGCACACCTGCATTATTCAACATACTTATAGAAAGCAAATTTCATGCAAGGCCTGGAATGTAGATAACTCCAGTGATCCCCTTCATTCATCCATCAGGCAATCAGATTGAGACTCTTCAATGACCAATAATCTTCAAATGAGAGTCGTCACCCAGGTACACTCTTCCACCATCAAACTCTTCATACTTCATGAACCATCTTCAATGTGAGGTCATGTGGAATGATGCACCAAAATCAATCAACCACACATCATCATATGCATGGGTGGCCAGGGCTACGATGAAGGCATCACCATCATCTTGTGACTTGTCAGAAAATGAATCAGGGGTTGTCTTCTTTTTCTTTTTCTTTTCTTCTTTGCATTCCTTTCAGAAATGCCCCATCTTCCCATAGTTCCAATAGAGAGCCTTGGACTTTCCAGGAGATTTGGATCTCCCACAGGATTTGGATCTTACCTTCTCAGCTTTCTTGTCCTTCTTCTTCCCTTTCTCTTTGGGTTTGCCACGAATCACAAGATGCTCTTTGGCTGACTCGGATGTCTTCGTGTACATTTCTTCAGATAATAGCGAGGACACCACATCTTCCATCTTGAAGGTGGTAGTGGTGCTTCTGATAGCCATGACAAGATGATCCCATGAATCTAGCAAAGAACAAAGTAGGGTCATGCAATGATCTTCCTCCTCCATTTTCACACCCACAGATGTCAACTGTGCAATGATCATGTTGAAAGAATTCATGTGGTCAGCAACAGATCCTTCATCTTCCATCTTCAGAGTGAACAACTTCTTTTTCAGAAAAAGCTTGTTCACCAGGGACTTGGCCTGATAAACATCACCCAACTTCTTCCAAAGATCTTTTGTGCTCTTCTCCTCATGGACATTCAACAGGACAGAGTCAGCTAAACAGTCTTATGAGACCCTTAGCCTTCCAATCTTTGAGGTCCCAATCAGCTTGAGACATTGCTATAGGTTTTACACTAGATACAGTTTCCCATAGGTCACGATCAACAAGTAGGTCCTCCATCTTGAGTTTCCACAACTCAAAATTAGTGCCATTAAATTTCTCCACCTCTAACCTTCCGGATGTGGTTGCCATATTCTTTCTGCAATAAGATACAGAATGCTCTACACAACACTCCCACTCAACCTAAGATTAGTTCAAAAAACCCCTACCCAGTAGCTAGAACCAAAACTGGCCAAGCTCTAATACCAACTGAAAGGAAGCTAGGTGTGCATAAAACACTTCCTACACTAATCTAATGAGGGGAGGAGAGTGCTAATTCAATTTTATCTTTACCATTATAGCTATGTTAACCCACAAATAGAGATATTGCAGCAAACACATACACAAGAAAGTAAGACAGAAGAAGAGAGGCACAAGATATACGTGGGGAAAACCCTTACGGGTGAAAAACCCCACACTCCAAAACACAACTCAAATGTATTCCATAAACAATGAAGGTTACAATATAACACAAAGCCAATGCTCTTGGAGGAGTCTTTGACACTCATATCTAGAGATGTTTTGGCAGCATAACAGTCCCTGTCAAACCTATAGTACTTCTCTCCAAAGCACCTATTTATATAACAATTACAAGGCAAATATGGCTCCACATTGGGATGGGCGTCCAACATGGCCTCATGGCCCAAAACGCATGCCTATGAACACTTGTCCAACACTGTAGGATGCTCCTAACACTTGTCAAGTCACCCCATCCCTAGGAGGTTGCCTATTTCCAAAATGGGCTATGACAAATGCTCTTACGACTCTTAAAACTATCATAGAATCCATCATAGTTGTCATAACTTATAGCTGTAAGAGAATCTATCATACACAGGCTATAAATAGCATATTCTCTTACAACATGTCATAGTCCACCTTGGAGTGCCCAAAGATGCCTTTTTTAAAGATTCTCTTCGACAAATGTCTTCACCTATCATAGAATCTCCTATTTCTGACTCTTAAATGTCATAACTTTGTCACAGGAATCTATCATGGCCATTTCAGTCAATATTCCCTTACACAACATCCAAGATGCTGACACATGGAAAAATATTCCTACCACTAAGTGGGATGCCTATATCCTCATGTAAGGACAAAATTACATGCGGTCATATGCCATGTAGGATGACACATCACTGTACCAACTCCTACAATATGACAACATAGGATTTTTATCCAATTAATACAATAGGCAATAAATAAATAAAGACAATGTAAAAATACAAGGAATTACCAAGGTTGAGACACCTTAATTCCCAACAAGTGGGAGGACCTTTGTAACTTTTTCTTCTTGAATTTTGCTCTTGGCCTCCTGTGCCATTTCAGTTTTTACTTTGACTATTGTTTCTACTGGTACACCATGTTGTAGTTCCTTAACTACATTTAACAAAGGATCAACTAATCCTGATGCTGCTAGTGGTGGTGTTTTGGCTCCCCTCATTTTTGGGCTTTGGTATCTGGAAGACCTAGGAACTTTGGCCCCCTACAGTTTATCGCCTCTCTTCCTCTTCAATGTCCCAAGAGGCATCTTATCTTCTTCATCATCACTATCTTCCTCCCCTACAGTATTCCTTTCTAGACTTTGTTCCTAACTTTTCTAGAGCTCCTCTTGTGTTGTTAGTTCTTGGGGTGTAGGCATAGGGATCACCTTAAGCACTGGTTCTGTAGGAGGTGACAATGGTTGATATGCTAGGGATACTCCCTTAGAAGTAATCTTCTCTGCTTCTTCAGATGAACCACCAGGTTCAAGTAGCGTTGTCCCATGGATTTGTTATTTTCATACAAGGAAGTCATCATATCCCTATTCCTCTCTTTCCTTTCTCTTTCCCTTTCTGTCATATGTGATTGCCACACCTTTTTGCTTTAAGTTCATTTACTTTCTCGGCTACCCAATTCTTTGTCCTAGCCATGACCTTGGCAGTGAGGACATCTATCAAGGTTTCATCCTTTTGTGTTAGATCCAGGGCAAAAATTGTGTCATTGTATATCTTTTCCTCCTCATACTTAGGATCCATGAGGTCATCATCATCATTTTTTATTTATGGAGGTACCTTAGGTTGGCCTATGGTCCTCATCTAATCCAGTGTTAACCTTTGGTACTCTCTCCTTCTCACCTCATTCTCATCATCGTAATCTATCCAATAGTCCTCGAGGTGTACAGTATGTTTGTATTTCTTATTGAATCTCTTCTCGATCCTATGGTAAGTATCATAATCTCTGGTTAATGGAAACTATTTTAGATTCAAACTTTTCAAGTCTGCCTTCGCTTTCCTTGTATTTTCTATAGCCCCCACTAGGAACTAGTTAATATCAATGGGAAATTTCCTGTAGGTCCTCCCTTCCTTACTCTTGGATAACTCAAATATAGGCAATTGTTGTCTCATCATTTCCATTAGCACTACCTTATCCGTAGGGTCCCTAGGCAGCATATAGGGTTTTCCACTGAAACCCTCCATCTGGATATATGAATAATTTTTGGCCTAGATGAACCAAGAGCCATATCTACTGATTGCCTTTGTAGCACCTACTGAAAACCATTTGGTTCGATCTCCTTCCATGAGCCTGACAATGTTCATCAGGAAGCAATCATTGACCATTTTATAATGTTGAATTGATAATCTCCTCTCCAGCTAGGGATAGTGCTCCCAAGGAGTCTTCTCATTTGGTAATCTACCCAGCCTTCCTACAATTCATAGGCCATCAAATTTGCCTTTTGCTGCAGAGACATACACCAAATAGGATGTCATCTTGAAAATCATACCCTTACCTTCCTTCCACTTGACCATCTAGTCAGATATTGTATCACTTAAATATATAATTAAATATACTTAAATATATACTTAAATATATTTTTAAATATACTGTCAGCCAGGCTTTTCCAAAATCTAGTGGAAAAAATGACTCTTACTACATATTGCGCTAATATTCAGTGTCACTAGATATCAGCGCTGGACCCCCTTTTGCACACTTAGCGCTAAAAATCACTCCAACAGGATAGCGCTAAAAATTGCACTCACAAGACATGTCCATCGGCACCTAAAACCACCATAATCCACTTGAGTTAAAAATCCCCACTGATGAAGTTAGCGCTAAAAATGCATTGCACATGATTTGCGCTAAAAAGTGCCTCAACCGGATATGTCCAGCAGGAGAAAATTTCTGCACCGATCCGGTTGAAGGCAAACGTTTCACCAAAGGTATTGAAAGGGGTCTGCGCTAAAATTAACTACAACATGATTTATCTAGTAGATCCTTAAAACCTCGCTTGTCTAGTAACCCATGAAATCCCTGCCAAGGCATTCAAGTGAACTTAGCCTTGAAAATGACCTCTATGGGATATGTCCAATGACCCTCAAAATCCCTGCTTTTTGCCAATTTGCCTAAAAAATTGATTTTTTCAAGGTGCAAACTAGATTTTAATGGTGGATTTGAATTGCACGTCCATTTATTACATCATGATGAGCATTTTTAGTATTTTAGGGTGGATTTTGAGCATGTTTTGCATTGATTCATGTCATTGCACCTGAATGTCCAATACCCCCCCCCAAAATCCTGCTTTTTGTAAAAAAAGCTATAAAAACATGAAACACATATCTCCAAATGGATCCTAATGCCCACAAAAACCTCCTAGATCATTATATTGGCCAAATGGGTACTTGAAAATGGTAAAAAAACACAAACACTCATGTGAAAATTACTAGATTTATGAGGCTATTCATCAGAAAGTGACATTGACATTAAACTATTTCCTGAGTGATCCAAGGCTGCAAAGGGATATATTTTGACTTGTCTTGATAAAAAATGATTTGTTTATGATAAAATTGATTCTTGGCATTATGAATTGCAGGTTTAAGGAGTTGTTTAGGGTAAAATTGGATTTATTGATCTTTTATGGTTTAGATGTTAAAATCCTCCTTTCACCCTAATATTGAAGGATCTAGGGTCGAGTGGCAAGCACTATCATACCCTAGGTCACTTGAAAATGAGGGGAAGCTTGGATTAGGGAATTAATTATCAATTTTTCCTTATACTATGCTCAATTAACCATTAAAACCCTAATTATGCAAATACGACAACAAATTGATGAATCACAAAAAAAACTCTTGCAGATGGGAGTAAAATACCAAATTACAAAATACCTTTTTTTGGGGTTTTGAAGCGGAACAGTCAGGGACACTGGTGCGGGCGCCCAAGTCCAAGGTACCTACTTTTTCAGGGAATTTGGACCTCCTTCCAACATTGATCAGCCCTATAACTTCTGTTTCCTGAGATCTACCTGCGGAGGACACTTTTATGGGTGCCCTAGTCTTGGAAGTGCTCCTTTGTATGGCTTTTCTTTAGATCCCAAATCCTTGATGCCTGCCACTCCTTCTTGCAACTCCACTTCTTCCAGATGTGACACCTATAACCTACAATCACAAGACTTGGTTTGGATGTTGTGGTGTTTATAGGTTTGCCTCAGTCAAACCCCAGAGGACTCTTAAGTCTCCAAACACCATTGTCAGATGAAGAGGGCATGCCCTTGTGAGGTAGAGGCCAAAACCAAAGGAATCAATGATAAAAACATAATGATATGTCACCTTGTAGTGAATCTTTCATGGAGGAAAAGGCTCTTCATGCCATGAAGGAATTGATGCTCAAATTTGCAAATATCAATGCACAAAACACACAAGTCTGCTCTTGCAACACAATAGAAAGCCTTGAATCACCTTGAGAACACAATAGCTTCCTAGTAAACATCTAGTTTACAAATGAATGCCTACACATGCTTATATATGCATCTACAAGCACTCCCGCCAAGATATTTGAAATTCAAACTTACTGTGTCGGGAAAGGGGCCCAATAATGGTCACTAACGGACACCCAAAAATTGAGGCTGCCCTAAAATAAGGCAGGACTAGGGCATGGGTGCCCAAGTCCTCCCCCCTATTTTAGGCAGGGTATAACTCAAGGGGCCCTCCTACGTCCTATTTGTCATGGGACTTAGGTCTCATTCCTTTGGGATGCTAAAATATGAACTAAGATGTCATAAATGCACTCTAAAGACCCGGGAGCTAAACCTTATGAAGGAAAAGCCCCCAAGGGGACATTTTCTGATGTTACATTTAGCCCCCACTTTAATGTATGTATGAACACGAGGCCCATACATGCATTAAAGTAAGGTCACAAACACAGTAAACACACCAAGCACGGAGAAGACATGCCAATCACATAGAAAATAGTAACATGGATGCAAAACACAGAGAAGATAGTTACAACCACGCAGAACATGGAGCAGAGAGTTAATGCATAGAAGACACATTAATGCATGGAAGATAGAAATGATATCTTTTCTTTTCATTTTCTTATATATATAATGCAAATGCAAGTACTGGAAAGTAAACAAACCTCCCATAATACACGATGCACCACTTAAGGGCGTAGGTCTCTGTATATGGGGCAACATACATGCAAGACATGCAAAAACTCCCAAAATGCATGAAGCACTCCCCAAGAGCGCTGGTCACTGCATATGGGGGAAACAAACACGCCATACAAAACAAGCACGCCAAAACACACACACTTGAAGACATGGAGAAAACACGGTAGACAAGCAATGATGTGTTCCCTATTTCTAAGCTCATCACCATCTCAGGCACATTACATGCACACACCGACGATTGGGCTTTGCCACAACAATCGCCGAAGACATGCTTAAGGGTTGAGTTAGTCAAAGAACCACTCCTCGCCTCCACAGAGGACTTTTGAAAATGACAAGATGATGCAATCTACTTTGATAAATACACCATCCCCGCCTCTGCAGAGGGCTTAAGAAAAAGCATATGCTCGATATCCCACCTCCGCAGAAGGTTTATATGATTGATTGATTGATTGATTGCAAACAAGCTCAGGATGCACGATGCACTACTCTAGCATAGGTCACTGTGTCTAAGGTCAAGCACACTACTAACATCTATAACAAATAGCTTACCTTATATGCCCCCACCTTAAGGTGGTTGATATCATCTATCGATATCAAGCATGTTAAGGTAGGAAGAAAACACACAAGGGAACATTGACTTTCGCAAAGACCATGCCCCCCAGAGGTGACATGTATTTTACGATCACCAAATGTTCCCACAAACACATCCCTATAAGAAACATGCTAGTGTCTACAAAACAACAACATAAATGCATATGATTAACCACACAAAGAGCCAATGTTATACAACAAATTTAGAGTTCGATTATAACCAGGGGCTATATCATGAAGCTCTCCAAATCGAGTACCACCAAGGCCAAATACAAAGGTGAACAAAGGTGCAAGGAGAAATAGTATTGTTAAGGTTTGTAAATGCGATAGAAACATCATAAAACTCACTACGTAGAAAGCACGAGTGCTTCCACTAGCCAAGCGTCGGATAAGATATACAACCCCATCATTATATTAGGAACTAAGTCCAATTTTTTATTTCTCTTGAAAGGGACACTAGGTCCACATCAGTATAAATGTTTGTCATCATCTGCCAGCTAGGTGGAAACACTAGAGGAAGGGAAACAATAAATAAGAGAAGAGAAAACAAGTGTCTTAGGGATAGTCACATAGGAGGGTGCTCCCAAGTCACCAACCATGACGCTATGTCTGTAAGACATAACACACAACAATGAAATTAGAGAGAACAATTTAGAAGAATGATGATACAAATAGAAGAAGGTCACAACAAAGGCGGTCTCCTAGTATCTTGAACCTTACGGGAGAATCTGAGGTCATCCCAGGAGGCCTAAAAAACACATAACACATCACAGGGGAAACACATTACGATAGAAATAAAAGTTTATAGATACATACCTATAGGGTCTTCATATTAGAAGTCATCAATAATCAAATCATCTTCTTTCTAATCACAAATGTTAGAGAGAAAAGGTGTGTAAGGTACTATTGCCATATTTTTGTCATTATTCTTTTGTTCGGTCTTAAATTCTTCTTGATTTGACTCAATATTAGGTGGAGTATTTTCTTGTTGAATTGTATGCAATATGCTCTTGAGAGATGGAAGAATGAATCTGGTTGGAGTGATTTCTGCCTCTAGCCAAGAGAGCTTTAATGTAGAAGGCCTTAGACCTTTTGAGAAAAGAACATCAGAATGTGAGGAAGGTAAGGTGTTGTGAGAAAAATTAACAATACTTTTGACTCTAGTGATGTCACAAGGGGTAATTTCTATTTTTATATCCTTAGTAAGTTCCAAGTAACCTGAATTTTCAATCAAAGGAAGGAGATTAATGGTCTTCTCCTCTTTAGTGATATCCAAGGTGTGTGAACAATCAACTAAAGGAACAAGGTTTCTAGGATGATCCATAGAGGTTCCATGCATAAAGTTTTGATTGATGTTAGATGAAAGCTCCTCATCAACCCATGGAATGCTCTTTGCTGGAGGGAGTTCTTCATTCACTAATGCTTCCTCTTGGCCAAGGAGAGCATTGGACTGGCAAACTGGTGATGACTCTTCATTTGTTAACACTTCATCTTGGCTAGAGTGAGCATTAGAATGGAGACTTGATGGTGTGATGTTAATGGATGTGTCAATGAAATAATCCTCTTTCATCAAAGTGTCCTCATGAGGGGTAATAACCTTTGGAGAGGGATCATAAGGTAAACCAGAGTTATCATCACATGTTTTATCAATAGGTGCCATAGTAGAATTTCCCATAAAATCATCCAAGGCTTCATCTAACATTTTAAGATCATCACTAGTATATGTATTATTGATCATGAATTTAGTGAGATCATCCAATATTGAAGGGTATATTCCCATGAGAGTTGTGAAGCTATCAAAGTCACCTATATGGCAAAGAATTTCATATGTGGAGCACATAGAGAGATCAACATCATGAATGTGTGCTATTTGTTCCAGAACTTGAGGATATTTATCACTGAATTTAGAGAAATGATCCATGTCTATGATTTATGTAAACAATTCTTCCAAAGAAGTAGCCATGATATATGTCTCAAAATGAATGTAAAATCATATTTTTGAAAGGTTTTGGCAAAATTGGTGCAAACAACAAGAGCAAAAACAACCCAGAATGCTTGATTTCTCAATACTTTTCAAAGCCAATGAATGAATCAATGGATGTTGTAAGGATTCTGATCAAGAATATAAAGTTATATGTATTATATCAGTCCAAAACAGCAATATAGTCACTCTCAACACACTCTTCATGCAAATCCAAGATAATGCCAAGTCAAAATATAGTGAAATTATGTCAAAATAGGCACTTTTTTCACCAAAATTCAATGCAAAAGAGAATAATAAAGGGTGTTGTGAGGAAAATGTTCATGGACAGAAAATAATATCAGAAATCACAGCCACTTGATGCAAAAAAAACCCAACACAACATGATTGTAGCGCCACTTAAGGTCAAACCCTAGTGAAAATATAGCAAAAATAAGCTATTTTTCACGGTTTTTCAACTCCAAGACCTATCAAAAGAGGTGTTGTAAGGAATTTTAGGAGGGATAGAGAAGAATATCAATAATATAAGTCACCTCAATCCATAAAACTGATCACAACATGCTTGGAGTGCAAACTAGGTCAAACCCTAGGGCAAAAATAGCCAAAATGTGTAGTTTTTTGCTGAATTTTCACTACAAGAGCCCGTAAAAAGGGTGTTGTGAAGATTTTTATGAGGGAAGAAAATTATTACCCTGATAATAGCAAATTAATTCAAAAATCTCTTTCACAACACACCTATAGTGCAAATTTAGAGGGTCGATAAGGCTGATTTTAGTGAAGATTGTCGTTTTTGAAGCCCTAGGTTTGAAGTTTTGAAACAAAAGCTATGAGAATGATTTAATGTCTGATTTATGATGGTAATTAAATACTCTCAGATATGAAAATGATTTTCAAGCTTAATCATGCAAAATTCCCATGTAAATTTAATTAAAATGCACCAAAATTGCTAGTTTTTGTTAAAATTTTCGATGCAAAAATGCAAATAATTTAAATTTAATTACAAATTCACACTAAAATGTAAGACTAAAGCCAAATGAAAATTTGAATGAGCCTCTAAAATTAGTAGAAAAATCTGATAAAAGATTTTACCTACGAACCCTAGATTTTGGAATTACTAGGTTATCTAAAAATTGACAAAATTTCCACAAAACCCTAGCAATTAAATGATGAAAATGCAAATCAAGATTTTGAATTTTTGTATTTTTCTGTAGTCAAAATTAGAAAGAATTGACATAATTTAGTAAGCCCAACAATGCAATTTTTTTGTATTTTTCCAATTTTTCATTTTTTTTGAAATTTTCTCAATGTAATAAATTAAATGACCAAATGAATGAATGAAATCACACCAAATCTACAGACAAACACTCAGAAAGTTGTAATTTAAGTTCAAAGACATAGGTTCACCAAAATGTTTAGGGTAAAATTGGATTTATTGATCTTTTATGGTTTAGATGTTAAAATCCTCCTTTCACCCTAACATTGAAGGATCTAGGGTCGAGTGGCGAGCACTATCATACCCTAGGTCACTTGCAAATCACGGGAAACTTGGATTAGGGAATTAATTATAAATTTTTCCTTCTACCATGCTCAATTAACCATTAAAACCCTAATTATGTAAATATGATAGCAAATTGACGAATAATAGAAAAAGCTCTTGCAGACAGGAGTAAAATACCAAATTACAGAATACCTATTTTTGGGGTTCTGAAGTGGAACAATCGGGGACACTGGTGCGGGTGCCCAAGTCCAAGGTACCTACTGTTTTAGGGAATTTGGACCTCCTTTCGACACTGATCAACCCTGTAACTTCTGTTTCCTGAGATCTGCCTATGGAGGACACTTTTGCAGGCACCCTAGTCCTGAAAGTGCTCCTTTATCTGACTTTTTTTCAGATCCTGAATCCTTGATGCTTGCCACTCCTTCCTACAACTCCACTTCTTCCAGATGTGACACCTATAACCTGTAATCACAATACTTGGTTTGGGGGTTGTGGTGTTAATAGGTTTGCCTCAGTCAAACCCCAGAGGACACTTAAGTCTCCTAACACCGTTGTCAGATGAAGAGGGCATGCCCTTGTGAGGTAGAGGCCAAAACCAAAGGAATCAATAATAAAAACACAATGATATGTCACCTTGTAGTGAAGCTTTCATGGAGGAAGAGGCTCTTCATTCCATGAAGGAATTGATGCTCAAATCTACAAATATCAATACACAAAACACACAAGTCTGCTCTTGCAACACAATAGAAAGCCTTGAATCACCTTGAGAACACAATAGCTTTCTAGTAATCATCTAGTTTACAAATGAATGCCTACACATGCTTATATATGCAACTACAAGCACTCTCGCCAAGATATTTGAAATTCAAACTTATCATGTCGACAAAGGGGCCCAATAACAGTCACTAACCGACACCTAGAAATTGAGGCTTCCCTAAAATAGGGTAGGACTAGGGTGCGGGCACCCAAGTCCTCCCCCCTATTTTAGGTAGGCTACAGCTCAAGGGGTCCTCCTAGGTCCTATTTGTCATGGGACTTAGGTCTCAATCCTTCAGGATGCTAAAATATGAACTAACATGTCCTAAATACACTCTAAAGACTCAGAAGCTAAACCTTATGAGGGAAAAGCCCTCAAGGGTACATTTTCTGACATTACAGGAGTTGAGAGGATAAAGGAGCTTGTTTGAGCTGTCTTGGAATGATGAACACACAGAGATGCAGTTCTGACCTAGAAATGAAGAATTATCATTTTGTCAACCAAATTATTGCTTCACCTACAAGAGAAAGTCAGTATGATGTCTTAGATGATGGAGATAAGTCCTAGGAGCTAGAATATGTTGAAGATCATGGCAATTCTTATAGATCTAGTTGAATGCTCAGGACATGTTCCAATAGTCCAGTCATCAAGAATCAGTCCAACAATCATCCAATTGGACTTTCCTACATTAAAAACATACCACATACCCCTCTTGACTAGTCAACACATTAGAGAAGTCATTTTCCCTACTAGACAACTCAAAAGTGACAAGTAACAGGATGATCCAATCAAAACATTAAATCCTATCAGTCTACATCAGCTCATATTTCAAGGGTCATGTGACTTTATTTTGACTTTATTTTGCCTTGAAAATTGGCTCTTTGTCATGTATAACCAAATGGGTACTCATTCTGTCTAGATTCCATGTATTTAGAGGCTTTATTTTATCTTTTTCTCTCAACACAAAATCAAATCTGAGAATGTAACAAACTACTGTACCAAATTAAATGCCATGTAATTTGGACCATTGGTGTTGAGTTAATCTCCACTGTCCATTGAAAAACTCAATATGGTGCCTTGTCTATAAAAGGACCATCATTTTCTCTCATTGTAAGTAGGATTTGATAGTGAATTGATGAGACTCTACCAAAACTTAGTCAATACAAAGCAAATTTTGTAGGTTGTTGGGAATTTGTGTTTCTATGTTCTCTTATTTTGGATTTCATGGTTCATGTCAATTTGAAATTTGTTATTCAGTTGCAATTGTGATTAATGATTTAGATATTTGATGGATTTCATGTCCATACCATTGATGGCTTGCTGATTGTATGGCATTGTGCATGGATAGTCTGGGCATATTTTCATGAGCTGAGTTTGATTGTGTGAATTCATTGAGCTATGCCAAGAGTTAGGTGTTTGATGAACCTTCTACAATTTGAATATCTTTACATTTCCTTAGAAGATTGCACAATCTCTGTGGCATTGTGGGCTTCTTGGTTAAGCAGAGATTCATTTATTATCGAGAATTTATCTATCTGTTTGTTGATCATTCATGCAATTATCTATAGGATCTCTACCCCTTCTCTCTCTCTCCCTTTCCTTTTGTAGTTTCTTCATTAGATCATGTTAGATTAGGTTTCATAAACTTGCATAGTGCTATCACAGAATTCATGTTTAAGGAATGCAAGTTGGTAGGTTGTTTTTTGCATGTTGAAAACACATATCTTATAGCAATATGAGTTTATATCAGTTTTTTTATGTATTGTCAAATTAGAAAACTGATCAAGTTCATGAGCAATCAAACCCTAATGCACTGCATGTAAGTTCCCTTAGTTTGTACAGCTAATACATTCCACTGAAGTTATTCCTGCAAGCTAAGACCTAGCTGTATAAACCTTGGGGCAATCCTATCTGGGATAGGATACCTTTTTCAAGAGAGATGAGAGACCATGTATTTCATCGGTGTTGATGTGTGCCAAAACCACCATCAACAGATAATGCTCCCAGGGAGTCTTCTCATTTGGTAATCTACCCATCCTTCCTACAGTTCGTAGGCCATCAAATGTGCCTTTTTCTGCATAGGCATACACCAAGTAGAATGTCATCTTGAAAATCATACCCTTACCTTCCTTCCACTTGACCATTTGGTCATGTATTGTGTCACTAATTATTTTGGCCCATTGGACCTTTGCTTTATCTTCTTTATACTCAAAAACCATCCTTATTAGACCATACATCCATGGTTCAAAGGTTACACAATTTACCAGGCCGTTCATCTTGCTGAGCATGAATATTATATATTGCACATCTTCATTGAGGTCAAACATGTATAAGTGTTGTACCATTTTAGCTGTAGCTCTGGCTGTATTATCTGGACTTCTCCATCCCTGGTATATTACCTTTCTGTAGACCTTATTGTTGTCCTCAAATTCTTTGGCCAATGTGTCTAAGTCTGGCACATATATAGGTTGGGATACTGACAAATAGAACACCCTAGCAATGCCATCCACAAACAAATTGATATAAAGCCTCTCCCGTTTCTCTACTTTCCTCATGGTGACATCATAGTTTAGTGCACACTCGGCCATAAGGTCGAAAGATTTTGTGGAATAGGGAAAACTAGCTGCGTGATATAAACCTGATGCCACTATGTTCTATAGAATGGGATCATCCTCCCCAGCATCAATCTGAGCTCTGAATGCCTCAATATATGTGCTACCACAATGAGTATCCTCTGTGAATCCTATCTTGTTATACACGTTGCGTGATTTAGGAAACATAACTAGTTTGAACTTGGCATCCATCTTGTCCATCCTAGGTTGCAACATCATGTCCTACAATTTAAACATACCAGTTTCAACAAGCAGTATATATTTGTCTATCTAGGGTTAGCATAATGTTAATTTTTCATGTTCTAGAAAAATGTATAAACCCTACGAATTGAATTTATACAATGCCTAATTGCTATTAGAAACCATCATTTACCGCTTTCAACATGATTATGGCATGATTCATCAAATAACTAGAGGGGTTACAATTTTGTACATACCTGTGATCATTTCTTTTTAACCTATGATTGATGTGGTAAGGACCAGCCTAGCATGCTAGATACAATGCTTCCTATAACTTAGGTCTCTGGTTCGTCTCTGATTCACAGTTAGTTCTTCGCAATGAAATTGTTTAAGCTTATGAATGCAATTGGGCAGATTATGATGATGGAAATCTATTTAACTTAGGAAATTTATGATTTTAGGTCTTATTAATGGCGTCGAGGAGATTTGATGGCCTCTTTTAGCAAGATTGCACAAGATCATCACAGATGTCTGTTGGGATGCGTTCAAATTTAAATGCCAATGGTTGATTGCATTCCATTAAGTGAAAAAAGTGTGGGTATATGGGAATGTATATCCTACTGAGGAATATGCATGTGGATATCTAGCTATGAATATCTAGATGACATCATCGTAGGTCAAGTCAACCCTTGTTTGACCAAAGATTTATCATCGGGTCACAAATTTGCCTTCTAATATGTTTGAATGTGATGTGGACATATGTCATCATGTTATTAGTTCAGACTTGGGTATGGATATTTATAAGATCAAGATATTGTGCTTGTGAAATATCTAGATGACATCATCAAGAAGAAAATCCTTCATTGATGTGCAATAGAATGACGTCATCAGAATATGGATATTAAAATAGAGTCATGACACTAAAAGTGCAAAATATTTCTGCATCTTAATGTCCTGATGATGTAAGCCTGTATATCTTCTTTATATGTGTTAGGTAGGATGATGTCATTAGGATGTGGATGTTAAAAAAAATCATGCCCAGATACTAAGTTAAGATCTAGATGTTATGTAATATCCTGATGATGTAAGCAAATTCGGAGCTCTTTGTAATATTGAGATGACGTGATGTCATCGGAATGTGAATATTTCAGTTAGGATGTTAAGTATTTAAGTGTAATCTTCATAGTTAGGATCCAGTTGAAAAGTCAACTGGGACACGTTGTCAGGATAACCATGTGGCAATAGCACGTAGCCCCGCATAGAATCAACATCTTCAAGAAGATTCCCCATGGGCAAGCGGTGAACAATTATAATATGCCACAGACATTGGTGAATGTATGGATATAAAGTCAATATCCGGATGATGTGAGCGCACATAGGGCCCCTTTGCAAGATTAAGATGAAACGCGGTCATCTGGACATAGTCATTTTTCGATCAGGTCGCTAAGTTAAGGTCGGGATGTTAACTATTATCCCTATGTTTGACGTTTAACTCACTAAGTCTTCTAAATTTGATGTCTAGATATTAGTGAGAACCAAGATACTAAGTTAATATTTAGACGACATGCAATGTGAATATTAGGATGACCAATTGACCAAACTTTCACCGATTGTAACTTCTTCATTTTAAGGAATTTTGGGGTGCTTCAAAAAGCAAACCTGCTTAGATTTTCATGCTCTTTCACATGGTAGGATCTATAATATGAAATTCAAAATTTGAAAATTTGACCTATAACCTAAGGTCTAGACATACACAAGACGACCTCTTGTCATGCATTTGATATTGATTATTTTACCATACCACTCGAAAGCAAAGAACAAGCAAGCCAAGAAAAAAGGTGGGTCCCTATTTTGCTAGGGCAAAATGGGGCATGTTGTGTAACCACACAACAAGAATGTCAATGTGTCTACATTCCACCTCTCCATCAGGGCCATAAGCATGCTACAATGGAATCTAATCATGGGCATGAAAAACACCCACCATAAGCCCACTGCCTGCAAGTGACCCCTCTCCTCATTAGTCATAGTACTGATGTGATCTTGAAGAAGCATCATCAGGCAACCATCTGTGTGCTCTCGCATCTTTGGGATGTCTTGCAGGTAAAACAATAAGAAATTATATCAGTTCCCATCATCAAAACGTAACTAATTACTTAATGTATCAATCAGTGTCTTCTCCTTAGGGCCCTTGTCCTTTCTAGACTTGGGCGCCCTAGGAAGTCCTGGGTGCCCTAGAGAGACATTGATGCCCCAGGGAGACTAGGCTACCCGGGAAGGACACTGGCACCATAGAAGGACATGGGCGCCCCTGTCAAAAACCCTTGTTTGATGAGGCCTTAATGGTACATAAAATGACAAAATCAAATACAACAGAAAAGAATGATGATAGAAGTACAAGATCAGGACCCTACCTTGGTCTCAAAACATCTCTCTGCCACTCAGGCTAAGAGCATCTCTAATTGCCGAAGCTAGCATGGGTCTCAGCCTGGCATGGTCATTCTCCTCTTCTCCTTCTCCTTCTCTCCTCTACACAATATGAAATAAGAATGAATAGTGGAAAGTGAAAACTCCCTTTACATATAGTAAATGGATGAGAATTCCTATCACTATCTAGGTGCAAAAGTAGACACTTTTAATCAAAAGCCTCTATCTTGGGCTGTTGAACTTGGATATCTACACCATTTGTTGCATTGGAATTTGTTGTTGGTGTGGATGTGGTTTGCCGGTCGCACACAAAAAAACAACACAGAAACAAAAGTCACACAACAACCCTTGTTTATCCTGAAAGATATGATGAATTCAAAGAATTCATGATCCCAAGTCCCTGGTGATTAGTTCATAATCTGCTGGTGTTACTCAGTGGTTGATGTGTACTGTTGTTTTCTATTAGTGGTCTTACATAGATCAGTAGATTTTGTCTCTACAACAACGCTATATAGGGAAGCTACTCAACACATGAGATATCTCCAGATGATGTGTATAAGTTGATATTTGCATGAGTTCTACCCTTATCAATGATTTTCTGCATGATATTTTCAATCGTACATGCATCTAGCTTAGGATATGCTAATGATGTTCAGTTACCTATAGGATATCAGTATATACTTCTATTCTGCTTAATATTCATCATGATATGCAGTTATGAAAGTGATTTCTATAAAATCAAAATGAGAAAAAGGGTTAGAAAGATGGAACTCCTAAAATTACTTGACTGAGATCATTGATCCACATACATGTTCCCATACAGCAATGAAGAGAAGAAAACTAAAATCATACTTCACCAGGATATTCCACAAATCAGCATGATCCAATGCAAATCTTCAAGGGTAGAGTTGACAACATGTAACGAAATGAAAGTGCTTCTATAGAACACAACAATCACAAGTACATATTCAGAAATCAACTTGAAGATTACTTAAGGTTTACAATTAGGATGTAATCTAAAGCTTCATCTCCATACAATATGTTCATAAAACATGTACATTTACAATGATCATGAGGAAAGAACCTTGAATGTTTCAACAATTCAATCCTCACTAGTCTCAGTAACTTCCTCTACCTAAAATTGCTACACATCTAATATTTTATGATTGACCTCTCTCTTTTTTGTCCTCTTCCTCTTTTTTTTTTACACAGAGTGCAAGGGCTGAATATATGTCTCTATCTTTGTCCTCCAACACAGTGCCATGACAAACCCTAATGAATTAATGGTCAGCATCCTTAGACGTAGCATCAAACGGTGGGGAATGGATCCCACCAAAACTTTGAACAGCCCCCAGACAAGGCGTCGCTCGCTCAGTAATGTCTTCTACCTGCACTCCTCTTGCATTGAAAGCAGTGTCTCCTTCCGGTGCATCTTTGGCCTCTAATGATCTGGTCTACCGCCTGGGTTGTCCCTCACCATTAAAGCTCTGCCGTATCTCCACCTACACACCATCGGGCCTTGGAATGAATTTACAATCCACCTACCCAGCTTTTCCCGCCAAGAATTTGAACTGCATGTCATCCAGATCATCGGCACCTATGGTCAACATATAGGAGTTTAGGCATCATCACTTAAACAACCAGCAGAAGGATAAAATTATATTAAATCATGCACTGAATAGTGCAAACACATATATCGGGCTCCAGGACAATTTCAAAAATCACCCTGCCATAGCTTCCCGCCATTTCTATTTGAATATCGAGCTGCATCAGGAGATAACGTATGTCAGATATAAACAAGCATAAGATGCACCTGGTGGATTTAAATGATTATGCACTGTGACCTTGAAACTCTTCATTGGTCAGGATATGATGATGATGTCATCATCATGGGCGAGCTTAGCTAAAGTGTGAAAGGATGATGTCATGGTCCTGTCGAGTTTAAGTACGACGGGTTATATTTTAGGATCAGGATGATGTTTAGGATATGACCCCTCAAATGAAATGGCTTCCCTTTTGAAAGATCAGGGTGACATCAACGTGTTGATGACTTCACTTGAACATTGCATTAAAATGATGTCACCATCATGTTATTGAAAAAGGGCTCATCAGATACATACCTCCGCAAGGTAAAGGATGATGATGTCACCATTAAGGTGACATCTGGCTCTTGCATATCAGGTCACATTTTAAGGTCAGGATGATATTCAAAAGATGACCCCCATGAGAAAATGACCCCCCCTCGGGAAAGGTCTGGATGACATCATTAGGTCGATGACTTGGTTTTATCGCTAAAGTTATCATGACGTCATCGTCATGTTATCAGATGGGGTGATGTTGGAAGCATACCTTTGCCAGGCACAAAGGGATGATGATGTCATCATCATGGTGATCTCCTTCATTCATCGGGCTTAGATGACATCATCAGGATGTTGGTATTGGTGTGATATTTGCAAAGGGGGTTGATCTTTGAAAGATCGGGTGATAAACGAAATATCGGGTGATATTTGAAATGACCCCCCCGCAAAAAATATGAAGCCACATGAAAAATTGATATTGCAATAGGGTCATGTTGGAAACATCAGGTGATATTTTGCAAAGGGGGTGATATTTGAAATACCGAGTGATATTTGAAATATGACCCCCCCTGCAAAACATATGCGGCTACTTGACGGGCAGATACAATTACCACCTAAATTTGATGTCTGGATGTTTGCGCACAATGCGATTGTTGGGTGATAAAACAATATCAGGGTGATCTAAAAAGATGAAGAATATTCAAAATATGACCCCCCCCCGGGAATATTAGGTTTGACCAAAACTTTGACTTGCCATAACTTTCTTACTTGGCCAAATTTCAAGGTGATGCAAAAGGCAAACTTGCTTAGAATTTTACACTCTATCATGTGGCAAGCTTCCTGGGGCAAGATTTAGACTTTGAATTTTTTGGGTTCATACATGAGGATCACAAATGCACCTGACTTGATGCACATACATACTAACTAAAGCTGCTTTTTACCATTACCACCTAGAGCACAAAAACAAAGGAGTAAGCCACAGCAAGGGTCCTCATTTTGCTAAGGAGAAAAAAAGGGTGTGTTGTGAACATCACAACAACTAGAAACCAAACAAAACAAATAAAAATTAAAACCATTAAGGAAAACTGAAAGAAATGAATGCATAACTTCCAACTATCTTTCCTGCACATCATCATCTAACTTGAGACTCAATGTATTCAATAAGGTGCATGAATTTTCCTTTCAGCTTAAGTGGGTGCTTGTGATTAATCATCCTCATCTTGAAGATCAGTTGAATAAACCAGTGACTAACATTAGCCTACGTAGGTGAGGACGTTCCCTCATACCCAACCGGATAGAGCCTTGCTGCTAGCAGGCGTCCATAGCCCTAGCAAGGTTATCGTTACATTTCTCCTAAGTAGAGCCCCACTGCCAGCGAGCGTCTATAGCCCCGGTAGAGTTACTTAGATGGCTTAACCTGGATTTTTAGTAAAATCCATTTTATTACTTTGTATTTTATGTATTTGATAGAACTTCATAAGATATTGCATTTATAATTTCATCATCATGATGCAAGGAGTGGTCACTTGCTGAAATTAAGCTGAGAATTGTAATGGTAGCAAGGGTGACCTCTGATTTTTCACCTAATAGCTACACTGGCAAGTTCAACAAACCCAAGGATTTTAGGTGTGTCATTGTGAGAAACATTCCTTGAATACTCAACCCATTCTTATTGAATACAAAATTTCACAAGTCAAACAACTCTCTACATTCATGATAATCACAACAAGTTATGCATAAATTTCAAACAATTAATCCTGAATGATCTAAATTTTCAATTATTTTCTGCAGTTGTTAATCTGCTCCTTCATACTCTAAATCAAAAGAAAGATCCTTGCTGAGGAAACAAAGCAACCAAACAAAACAAAAGGCACTGTACAAACAACTATACAACAAATGTACATTATGATACACATGACTGTCATGGTGCTACTTTAGGCCTGAAAATAGTGTTTGAGGAATTGTCCATTGACTGGCAATGGGACATCCTCACCGGTTAAGGACTTGAGCCTGTAGGTGTTGTCTCCTAAGATTTCAGAAATTTGAAAGGGGCCTATCCAGAGCTTGTCAAAATTACCATGATCACCTTTATTTTCATGTTCTTTGTCCCACATCAGGACTAGATCTGAGATCCTAAAAGCCTTAATTTTAGCTCTTTTCTCAAACCAACGCTTGACAACAGCCTGATGTTTAGCAAACTAGTTAATGGCTTCACCTCTCTTCTCATCTAGGTGCATCAGCTGCAGCAACCGAACTTCCTATTTATTATCTATGCCTTGCTATTCTTGTGCAAACTACAGTGTAGGAATATTTAAGTTAATAGGGAGGATGGGATCCACCCCATACACTAGGTGAAAAGGTGAGTTTCCTAATGTAGCCTTATTTCTAGTTCTATCTACCCACAAGGCATATTTCAACTGAGTGTCCCATTCCCTTGGGTTTTTATCTATCAGTTTTTTTATGATGTTTAATAGGTTCTTGTTTGTGGATTCTACTAATCCATTCCCTTGGGGATAGTAATTGGAGGAGAAATTTAAGACGACCCCATGATCAAAGGCCCAACCTAATAATTTCATTGAAACAAAAGTAGATCTATTATCACATACTAAAGCATATGGAACTCCATACCTGGTCACTATGTTACCTTCTAGGAACTTAATGACATCCTCAGCATTACAAGTTTTACTGTTGACAACCTCAGTCCACCTGGTACAGTAGTCAGTAATAGTTAAGATATACCTATGGCCTGAGGATGACAGAGGGTTGATAGGTCCTAAGAAGTCCATTCCCCATTGAGCAAATGGGTACGTCTCCATCACTGGCTGCAAAGGTTGTGCGGCATATTTTCCTCTACTTGCAGTAACTTGACACACATGACAACACTTGGTGTGTTCAGCAGTGTCTTTAAAAATGGTGGGCTAATAATACCCTGCCCTGAGGATAGCATGAGTCATGGCCAAGGATGACCCATGTGCAGTCCCAAATTTATCATGCAGTTCTGCTAGCACCTTGTCTGTTTCTGGTCTTTCTAGGCACCTTAGGTATACCCCCTCATAGTTTTTCTTGAAAAGGACTCCCCCTTTCATCATGTATTTCTGTGCTCTTATCTTTAGGGCTCTTCTCTGTGAGGCCTACAGTCTTGAGGGACATCTCCCGGTGATCAGGATGTGTCTAATGTTATAGTACCATTCTCCATCATCTTTTGCATTCACAACATATTACTGTCTCAGGATGTTAGGATTAATCTCTGATATCATTTGGCTCAATGCTTGTCCTCTTACCAACTTCATGGGGTGATATCCATGTCATACTCTTAGAGGATAGTGATCCATTTAGCCCTTTTCTCGCCCGGTTCACTCTGCATCAGCAGCATCTTTACTGCTGCATCAGGTACCACAACAATCACCTTGCTTCTCAGGATGTAATGCCTAAATTTCTTGACTACTCGAACCAGAGCAAGTGCCTACCTTTCCACATCCATGTACCTGAGCTCTGCATCTTTGAAAGGACGGCTCATGAAGGCGATAGGTTTCTCCTGCTTTTCTTCATTTCTTTGCATCAACACTTCTGTAGAGGTATGCCCTGAAGCAAATCAGTAGATGTAGAAGTCCCTGGTGTAATCTAGACTGATCAAGACTAGAGCATCTGATATGGATTTCTTGATGTCTTCAAAAGCTGCTCTATCTTCTGGCATCCTTCTTGAGCATGGCGTTCAGGGGCCTGACTATCTCAGCAAAGCCGGTGATAAACTTCCTAACAAAATTAATATTACCAAAGTAAGATTTGAGCTCTGTCTTGCTCCCAGATAGTTGTATTTTCATGATGGAGTATACTCTGTCAGGATCAATGATGATCCCATTCTTAGTTATCAGGTGACCTAGCAACTTCCCTGTGGTCATCCTGAATATGCACTTCTTGGGATTCAAGGATATCTCGTATTGCTTGTACTTCTATATCACCTTTCTCAGGTCCTCCACATGGTTTCCTCTATCTTTGGAGAACACTGTCAAGTCGTCCATGCATATTACTATGCACTTTCCAATTAAGCCTCTGAAGGCTATGTCCATTGCTCGCTGGAATGTGGCTTCAGCATTTATCAGCCCAAACGGCATACGCCTGTAGGCAAAGAATCCCCCATTTGGTGGTGAATGTAGTTTTCAATCTATCAATTATGTCCACCATTATCTGGTTGTAACCAGAGAAACCGTCCCAGAAGGACATCATCTTGGTGCCATTCACAATTTGTAGGACTTCATCTAGAGAAGGCAAAGGATAATTATCCTTTTCAGAAGCTCTATTCAAGTTCTTAAAGTCCACGCACAGTCTGATGTCACCATTCTTCTTCCTCATGGGTACCAGGTTTGCCACCCACGTGGAGTGTCTGATAGGAAATATGATCTTGGCATCAAGTAGTCTTTTAACCTCTTCAAAGATGATGGGCTCCAGCAAGGCATTGATGGGTCTTTGCTTTTGTTGAAAAGGCTTGGCGTCTGGCTTCACAGGTATCGTATGAGTGATGACTGATGTGTCAAAAGTTTTTAGTTCATCATACATCCTGGCAATGACATGAATGTAATCCTTGAGGGCCTGGGTTATCCCTTTCAATTCTTCTTCTATGCAGACCTTGCCAATCAGAACATTTCTCTTTTCATCACCCTGCCCAATGTCAACCTGGGAGTACTGTCCCTCATCAGCCTTTGGAAGATCCTTTTGTTTTAGCATGCTGTCCAAATCAAATGCTCTTTCTAGCTCTATCATTCCTTTAGGGATCTTGTTGCTAGGCAACTCTAGGATTTCTCCTTCTTCCTAGGCATGATCTTCCCTATTTATTTTATCTATGATCTGTGCCTCAAAAACATCTCTATTGGAAATAAAATCCAATATATGCTGATCATTATCATATACCTGAAGATTAGTTACATTATCAGGTACTGAAGGCACTGATACTAATTCAACTGAGAATTTTTTTAAATTTGATATAGACAGAGGTTCTAAAGTACTGGCATCTTGTGCCAAGGCATCTGCTCTGTGGTTTTTCTCTCTAGGTACATGGGTGATATTAAAGGCATTAAAATCTTCTATTAAGTTCCACAGCCTGTGTCTATAGTTGGATAGCCTTTTGTATTTTCAAGAGTATATACATCTCACCTACCTGACAACCAATTCTGAGTCTCCATAGACATGCAGAATTCTCACCTTCTTGCTAAGTGCGAACAACATCCCATGAATTAGAGCTTCATATTCTGCTACATTGTTTGTACATGGGAACTGCAACCTGTATGTTGCTAAGTAGGACTTTCCTGATGGATTGATGAGGTCTACTCCTACTCTAGCCCCTTGTTTGGACTTGGATCCATCAAACCTAAGGATCCATGGTTTATCTTCATCTAAAAGCTTGTCTAGGGCTTCTTTCTTTCTTTTGGCTCTGGCAGCTGCACCGTCGGATATCCACTTCAACTTCGATATCCCAGCTTTCTTAGACACCACCTCGTTTACCTTATGGGAAGCTGACATTTCTTCTTTTCTCTTATTATCAGGGGGGACATCCTTTGGACTAGGTGACGTCTGCCTTCTCAGAATATGTAGGCACAATGAACAAGATGTCTCTGAATGAGGTGCCTCATGTAACTTGCACTAGCCTTCAACCAAGACGTCCTGAGGAGGTCTTTGCTGCCGCATCATCTTTTGGATTTCTTTCAATAGGAACTCTTCAAATTTGGACAGATTGCTACCCCTATCCTCGTCAAATAACTCATAATCTGACTCCACCAAACAATCACTCCTAGGGGTGATTTTCTTCTTGTTCTTATCATTACCCCCGTTACATACCAGTATCTCTTATGTCATATGAACAGAAATTTCATCTTTTTGTGTGCATCCTCTTGTTCCTGCAGAAGACAAACAAAAATCAGTATCACTATCGTTATCTATGGAACTTACCATGAGTGAAGATGCTTCACTATATGCTTGCTCCAACTCCAACATGTCTAAACAGGCATCACAAGTTTTTTCAAAATGAGCTTCATAATGCAACCTGTACCATCCACTAATTAAAATATCATGAACAGGCACATTTAACAACTGACAACATTTCACCTCTTTAAACAAATGCATCTCGAAACTCTTGAAGTGATCTATCTCTAATTCATTCCCAAGATCACAATTAGGTTCTGAATATACTTCATCACCCTGAGGGTCATCATCATGATGATCATGTATGTCAAGCATCAGGATCTCCTCTATCCTAGCGGTCTGAGGTTTGATGGAGTAAACTCCAGGTTCCACATCCATATACATGATTTCATTAGTTTTGTTATATTCAGTAATCATGTGTTTCATGTGAGGTTCAGCTTCGATCCTTATCTGGTTTGGTATTCCCCTCTAGGGCAACCACATATGACTGAAGTCAGTAGACATATATCCATTAAGAGTCTTTGACCAGTCCCTACTAAGCAACATTCCATATGTATCAGGTATATTGACTACCTGAATATCAATGTAGTGCTGGATTCCGGGATCTGATGCTAGTTGCATATGGATGTGAGTCAGTTCCCCTACCACACTTACCTTAGTTTTGTCCAACTGTGTTACCTTCTTTAATGATTTAGCAGGATGTAACACTAAAGCGTTGCATATGGATAGGGGCATCACATTGGTAGATGCTCCTGAGTCCACCAAATAGTTGTGTAAATTCTTATTGAACATCCTTACAATCAGGAGGAAAGGAGGTGACTCACCCTTGTCTTTGTATAGGGTCATGTGGGAGGTCTCTATAGCTTGAACAGTAGCTGAGGTTTTAGGTTTAACATTGACATCCCTGGCAGCATGATCCTTATTTCTAAAATGGTCTGGGGTATGACCATCTTCCTTTTGAGCAAAACCATCTAATGATTTCATGAAAGCATTCTTGATAGTAGGGGTCCTAAGAAGTTCTGACAATGGCATGTTGATCTTAACCTTTTTCATTTCATTAGTCAAATAAGAAACTAATTTGTCAGATCTAGGAGGTGGATTTGTATCTCTTGGTGTAGCATTCTTTGGTGTCAAGTACTAAGCATTGACTTTGGGAAGTCTAGGGTTATTAGTTGCCTGGGGATCAGGTAGAGTATTGAAGTTGTTTGGAGACAATGAGGTGGTCAAAGGGCTAGCAGACCGATTCAGGTTATTCCTCAGGTTGTAGTTATGTCTACCCTGAGGTTGCTATTGATAAGCATTGACCTCCTCAAGCTCAATTGATGGCTCATTTTGATCCTCAAATGGAAAAATGTAGTTGGACTCAAAAGCCATGGCTGACTCTTCACATGCTAAGGTGCAATCCTGATGAGGATGATGCACGAAGCTTTCCAGCATTAAGGTGGTATCATACTCACAGGGGATAATCTCATTTCCCTCTACATAGGGTGGGTTTCCTGAAGTACTGGACACTTCAACTTGGAAAATGCTGGTGGCAACCCTGAGTTGAGGACAGTCTAGCTCTGCATGAGCATTGGTGTTATGAATCCTACACCAGTTTGCAAGTGCTGCCTCTGTAAGGTTTACGCTGGTGGTCTGCTTGGGTTCACCAGGAGACTGATTATCCAGGGGTGATGGCAAGGAACCATTGTTTGGCCTGGTGTTCCACACTCTAGGCTGTCTAGGAGGATTGTTGTGGCCATTATTATTATTGTAATTATTGTTGTACCCCCTATTAGGATAATTTGGTTTGTCATTGGCATAGCCTCTATTTTGATTAGGCTGAGAGTAGAAGTTCTAATTTCTCAGATGGGTGACCTCAATGGTAAGTTTCCTTAATTGGGCTGATATTTCTTTGATTTCTTCTTTCTCATCTTTAGCCTTGGCCACTACATTTTCTGTCTGGGGCTTGAAAAAGGAAGACCCATTATTGTTGGGTTGTTCTATAGCCTGAGGCACTTGTGTTTGATATGGTAACATCTGGTTATTCCCACTCAGTGGTGGCATGATGCTAAGTGGAGGTATCTACAAAGGAGCTAGCATCACAGCTAAAGGCATCATGACCCCATTGGTCTGTTGGTGGGCAGGGTATGCTAGATAACCTAGAAGTGTAGGGAAGGCAACATTTGGTGTAGGAGCAGGAGCTAACTATTGGTTGACCTTGATGGCTTCCTCAAAAGCTCCTGCCAAGGTCGTTACACAGGATGTGTTCTTCTGATAAACATGGAAGTCAAGGGGTCTAAGGCTGAGTAATAGATGCTCCTAGTTGCCTCATCTATCACAACATAGGGAGTAACTACCTTAGATAACATCTTCTGGAATCTAGAATTGAAGTTTGCTATGGGTTCCCCTTCAAATCTTCTAATTTTGGCAAATAGGTGATAGTTCATTGAAGGACCTATAGGCACCTTGAACCTATCGGTGAAGGCCTTTTCCAAGAGGGCCCATGAACTGACTGAACCTTGTCCTAGACTGATGTACCAGTTATAGGCCTCTTCCCCTAAGGAAAATGGGAATAACCTGCATACCACATCCTCATGTTCATATCCAGCCCTACAATAGGCCTCCTTGAATGTCCTAATATGATCATCAGCATCTTGATATGGATGATACCTAGGACAGATTTTATCAGGATTATTAGGCAAAGCATGATAGACATTGAAAGTCAGTGGTGACTATGCAGCAAAAAATGACATTGGAACCAGTGGAGGTTGGATATGAGGTATGACAGGTTGGGGCTGTCCCTAAGGTGTGACAGGTGGTCCTGTAGGTATGTGTAAGCCAATAGGAGTGACAGGAGCACCTCCTGGTGAAGCTCTGGATGCACTAGGATCAAGGGAGTGATGAATGTCCACAGTTCTAGGCCTGAATCCCCTGATAGGTAGTTCTTCAAAAGGTCCACTAGATCTAGACCTGGTGTTTGGCTTGGGAGCTAGGATTTTTCAAAATTTTAAGAAAGATAGGCTGGTTTATGGTCTGATTCTGAAACTGACATGATATTTAAGCAATGTTTGCAGGAATCTATAGTTTTCCTGTTGGCCCTCCTTCGAGCGCCATTTTCTGTTGTTGGTGTGGATGTGGTTTGTCGGTCACACACAAATAGCAACATAGAAACAAAACTCACAAAACAACCCTTGTTTATCTTGAAAGATACGATGAATTCAAAGAATTCATGATCCCAAGTCCCCAGTGATTAGTTCATAATCTACTGGTGTTACTCAGTGGTCGATGTGTATTGTTGTTTTCCATTAGGGGACTTATGTAGATCAGTAGATTTTGTCTCTACAACAACGCTATATAGGGAAGCTACTCAACACATGAGATATCTCCAGATGATGTGTATAAGTTGATATTTGCATGAGTTCTACCCTTATCAGTGATTTTCTGCATGATATTTTCAATCGTACATGCATCTAGCTTAGGATATGCTAATGATGTTTAGTTACCTATAGGATATCAGTATATACTTCTATTCTGCTTAATATTCATCATGATATGCAGTTATGAAAGTGATTTCTATAAAATCAAAATGAGAAAAAGGGTTAGAAAGATGGAACTCCTAAAATTACTTGACTGAGATCATTGATCCACATACATGTTCCCATACAGCAATGAAGAGAAGAAAACTAAAATCATACTTCACCAGGATATTCCACAAATCAGCATGATCCAATGCAAATCTTCAGGGGTAGAGTTGACAACATGTAACGAAATGAAAGTGCTTCTATAGAACACAACAATCACAAGTACATATTCAGAAATCAACTTGAAGATTACTTAAGGTTTACAATTAGGATGTAATCTAAAGCTTCATCTCCATACAATATGTTCATAAAACATGTACATTTACAATGATCATGAGGAAAGAACCTTGAATGTTTCAATAATTCAATCCTCACTAGTCTCAGTAACTTCCTCTACCTAAAATTGCTATAGGTTTGATATTGTCTGATTGACCTCTCTCTTTTTCATCCTCTTCCTCTTTTTTTTTTTACATAGAGTGCAGGGGCTGAATATATGTCTCTATCTTCGTCCTCCAGCACAGTGCCACGACAAACCCTAATGAATCAACGGTCAGCATCCTTAGACGCAGCATCAAACGATGGGGAATGGATCCCGCCAAAATTTCGAACAGCCCCCAGATAGGGCGCTGTTCGCTCAGTAATGTATTCTACCTGTACTCCTCTTGCATTGAAACCATTGTCTCCTTCCGGTGCGTCTTTGGCCTCTCGGGATCCAGTCCGCCGCCTGGGTTGTCCCTCGCCATTAAAGCTCCACCGTATCTCCACCTACACGCCGTCAGGCCTTGGAATGAATTTAAAATCCACCTACCCAGCTTTTCCCGCCAAGAATTCGAACTGCACATCATCCAGATCATTGGCACCTATAGTCAGCATATAGGAGTTTAGGCATCATCACTTAAACAACCAGCAGAAGGATAAAATTATATTAAATCATGCACTAAATAGTGCAAACACATATATCAGGCTCTAGGACAATTTCAAAAATCACCCTACCATGCCTTCCTACCATTTCTATTTGAATATCAGGCTACATCAGGAGATAATGTATGTCAGATATAAACAAGCATAAGATGCACCCGGCGGATTTAAATGATTATGCACTGTGACCTTGAAGCTCTTCATTGGTCGGGATATGATGATGATGTCATCATCATGGGCGAGCTTCGCTAAAGTGTGAAAGGATGACATCATGGCCATGTCGAGTTTAAGTACGTTGGGTCATATTTTAAGATTAGTATGATGTTCAGGATATGACCCCTCAAATGAAATGGCTTCCCTTTCGAAAGATCAGGGTGATGTCAACGTGTTGATGACTTCGCTTGAACATTGCATTAAAATGACGTCACCATCATATTATTGAAAAAGGGCTCACCGGATATAGACCTCCGCGGGGTAAAGGATGATGACGTCACCATCATGGTGACATCCGGCTCTTGCATATCGGGTTACATTTTAAGGTTAGGATGATATTCAAAATATGACCCCCATGAGAAAATGACCTCCCCTCGGGAAAGGTCTAGATGACGTCATCAGGTTGATGACTCAGTTTTATCGTTGAAGTTATCATGACATCATCGTCATGTTATCAGATGGGGTGATGTTGGAAGCATACCTTCGCAAGGCACAAAGGGATGATGATGTCATCATCATGGTGATCTCCTTCGTTCGTTGGGCTTAGATGACATCATCAGGATGTTGGCAGCGGGGTGATATTTGCAGGGGGTGATCTTTGAAAGATCGGGTGATAAACAAAATATCAGGTGATATTTGAAATATGACCCCCCCACAACAAATATGAAGCCACACGACAATCTGATATTGCAATAGGGTGATGTCAGAAACATCGGGTGATATTTTGCAAAGGGGGTGATATTTGAAATATCGGGTGATATTTGAAATATTACCCCCCCGCAAAACATAAGCGGCTACTTGACGGGCAGATACAATTACGACCTAAATTTGACGTCCGGATGTTTGCGCACAATGTAATTGTCGGGTGATAAACTGATATCGGGGTGATCTAAAAAGATGACGGATATTCAAAATATGACCCCCCCCAGGAATATCAGGTTTGACCAAAACCTTGACTTGCCATAACTTTCTTACTTGGCCGAATTTCAGGGTGATGCAAAAGGCAAACTTGCTTAGAATTTTATACTCTATCACATGGCAAGCTTCTTGGGGCAAGATTCAGACTTTGAATTTTTTGGGTTCATACATGAGGATCACAAATGCACCTAACATGATGCACATACATACTGACTGAAGCTACTTTTTACTATTACCGCCCAAAGCACAAAAATAAAGGAGCAAGCCACAGCAGGGGTACTCATTTTGCTAAGGAGCAAAAAGGGGCATTTTGTGAACATCACAACTAAATCCTAGTTTCACCCCCTCTCTTCCCTAATGTGTTGTGCTTGGGTGTTGTTTTAAAAAATAACTCTCACAAGACATTTCTCATCAAGTTTCCCTGAAATCAACATGTGTAGATATTCTCCTTGTTTCTCCTTTTCAGACTAAGCAAGCAGAAACAACAGGGGGCATCTATCTCCCTCGATTTCCTCCCTCATCATGTCTCATCACTCAACCCCTTAGTGTTTTTGACTAACATATTGGTGTGTTGGTTCTAGGTTGATTTGATTTTCAATTCTCTGACAAGTGTTCCTTGCAGGTTGTAGTTCCTAACTTTATGGTCTTGCAGGATTATAGACTTGGGGGCTTTATGCTCTTACACGATAACACTTTATCTTCCTCTATAGTATCCTTTTGGGTATCCTTTTCATAATTGTTGTATTTACTTTCCTTTAGTTGCATATGCACGTAGTGTCATATGTCCACTAAAGTGGGGGCTAAATGTTATGTCAGAAATTGTCCTCCTATATGGAATGGTACAATTTCTCATGGTTTATCTCCTCTCTTTTGGTGTCCTTTTAACCTATGCATTTCTGGCCTTCCTAACCCTGATTGACCTATGTCTAACTAAAGAAATGTCACATTTTGAAATAACTGAAGTCTGAAGGTGAAAAAGAAAGTTTGGATTTGGGATTCGCTAGAGCTCCTTGAAGCAGACCTGGTTGAAAAATTAGGGCTTGGGCTTGGGCGCCCACACCCTAGCCCTACCTTATTTTTTGGGGTTTTCAATCTTGGTGGGATGTCAGCTCCCACCGTGCATCTTAGGATTCCATTTTTGAAATATCATTTTTCATGCAATGTCGACATCTTAATTCAAAATTTGAAATTCCTAAGGTTAGATATTTAAAGACATTTGAAAATCATTTTATTACACACAATCTTTATGTAAGCTTTATGCCAAAACTATACCAAAATTGCCCTTGAAGAACAACACTTTGTTGAAGCTCTTGGCTTTATTTGAAGTTGCTATCATTGAGACATTTTATGGAGAGTAGGAATCAAGATCTTGAGACTATCTTGTTCTTCCTAGGGTTTGTACAACCTTTTGTAGCACCAGGAGAAGGATTGAAGCCTCCAACATCAAGATTGGAAATCCTCCATGGATATGGCTACCTCACCTTCTTGTTCTACATGTCTTCATTGTTCTCATCTCCATGAGGTGATGTTATTGATTTTTCATTGAGTGAAGAAACGTGTTACTCTTTCCTTGATGCTTGAGTCATCTAGGGTTTTATATTTTCTGCATACACATTTGTTAGATGAGCACACACATCTGCAACTCTTTATCATTAGCTATTGTTGAGGTAGGAATACCAAAATTGAGGCTTGACTGAGGAAAGCTCCTATATAGCCACAACCATCTTTCTCCTCCTTTTGCATGTGCAGATTAAACTCATCGAGATCTAGTGGAAAGGAGTGACAAGAAGATGGATATTGCAGATACAGTCGTCAAAGAGTTTTGAATTTCCAAACTGTAATATTTGTGGGGCTTCAAGGTAGGCGCCCAAGCCTACCTAGGCATATGTTTCAGGATCTGGGAACCTTCGAGGACTGTTGGATATTAGTTGTAGAGGATTTTAATAGACAAAAAGTTGTGGGGATTCAGGACAGGCGCCCAAGCCCAGTTGATCCTTATTTTCTAGGTGCACACTCTCTGTACCTTATTCTTTGCATTTATGTGATATGATTATCTGTATCTATCTCTGAAATCAGTCTGTTATAGTCACATTCTATAATTAGGGTTTCATAATTAGTGAACTAAGCAAACTTGTGAAAGCTTAATCAAACATTTACTCAGAGCTAGCTAGCATAAAGGAAAGCATAGGAAACCTGTAGCTTGATCCCTCAAGCTTGGTTCTTATCTTCCTAATGTTTAGAATGTGAAAGAGTAGGATTTGACTTAGTATCATTATTCCACTTTTTCTGACAAAATAGAAACAAAGCTAGACTTGTATACAAAGGCTACTCACAGGTGGAAGGAATAGACTATGAGGAAACTTTTGCTTTGGTGGCAAGACTAGAAGCTATTAGGTTGTTTCTAGATTATGTAGCACATAAGGATTTCAAAGTATATCAAATGGATGTAAAGTCTACTTTTCTCAATGGTGAGTTGGAAGAAGAAGTATATATAGAGAAACCAAATGGATTTCAGTTATCAGGCAAACCAAATATGGAATGCAAATTGAAGAAGGAATTGTATGGACTGAAGCAAGCTCCTAGAGCTTGGTATGATAGGTTAGATAGGTATTTATTGTAGTAGGGATTTAGTAAAGGGTCTGCAAACAGTAATTTGTACATCAAGGTAAGAAAAGATCAAATCCTAATTATTGAGGTCTATGTGGATGATATAATCTTTAGTGGAAATGAAGGTATGTGTAAGAACTTTGTAGATAAGATGCAAAAAAAAATTGAGATGTCAATGTGTGGTGAGATGAACTTCTTTCTTGGGCTACAAATTAATCAGACAGATAAGGGCATTTTCATTTCATAATCAAAGTATGTCAAGGAGTTGTTCAAGAAGTTAGGAATGGAAGAATCTAAACTAGTTTGTACTCCCATGACAACTAGTTGCAAGCAAAGCAAAAATGATGAATCCCCTAAGGCTGATAAGAGCAAATATAGATCAATGATTGGAGGACTGCTATACCCAACATCTACTAGACTAGATATCATGCATGTAGTCTATCTTGTGGCCAGATTTCAAGCAGATCCTAGAGAGTCACATGTCATGGTAGTAAAAAGGATATTTAGGTATTTGAAGGGCACTCCAAACCATGGTTTGTGGTATCTTAAGAACAATGACTTCACCCTTAGTGCCTACACAGATGCAGATTGGGCCATATGTGTAGATGACAGGAAAAGTACAAGTGGTGGTGTCTTCTTCCTTGGAGATAGAGTTGTGTCATGACAAAGCAAGAAGCATGATTCAATATCGTTATCTACTATAGAGGCAGAGTACATTGTAGCAACATCATGTTGCACATAGGTGCTATGGATGAGACAAACTTTGAAGGATATCAAAGTTGAGTATGATGATCCAATTCTTATTTTTTGTGATAATACTAGTGCCATTAGCATTTCAAAGAAACCAGTGATGCATTCAAGGACAAAGCATATTTCTATCAGGTATCATTTTCTGAGAGAGAAGGTTGTAGAGAAAGAAGTGATGCTTGAGTATGTGCCTACAAAAGATCAGGTTGTTGACATATTCACCAAGGCTCTTCCAAAGGATACATTTGAGTATCTTTGGGAGAAGTTAGGGGTTATTTCCCCTCCTTTTTTGAACTAGATGCACAAAGAAGTTCATCAGTCTAGTGTGATTCTAGAATCATTCTTTTCTAGATTGATGATGGATGCTACCTCTCAGGGGGAGCAGGTAGTGGCATTGAAGAGTGTTGATGTCAGGGGGAGGTATTTAGAGTAGTTGAGATTAGTGCAAGTATGTGCAGTATCATACTCAGGGGGAGAAATCTTGAAAAAGGTGTGTCACCCTTTGCCATTGATGTCAAAGGGGGAGAGAGTTCATGTGAAAATCAAAGGGAGAGTAAGATGTATAAAAGAAAGGGGGAGAATGAGATTAGTGTAGAATTGTGTCATGATATTTTTTCACATCATATGTTGTCATCAATGACAAAGGGGGAGATTGTTGCAAGTATGTGCTAATCGGTGTTGTCATTGATGTCAACACATTTCTGTTGTCATCGGTGTCAACTGTATCTTCTAATGATTGTTGTTGTTGGTTGACTGATTTACTATGTTAGGGTAATTTGAATGACTTGTAGAAGTGCTAATGATGTTAGTATATTGTTCTTGTTGCTGGGTTTCCAAGTGCTTTTGATAAAATTTGTTCTCCGTAGGAAACAGTGTGTTGCAAAAGTGTTCTGGCTTGCAGAATAGTGCTAGTATTTTACTCCGCATTTCTCTGATGTTGAAAATATGCTTATGTGGTTTGGAGGTGATATTAAAGGATGTTCAAAGTTGCTATGTTTCAATTTTGAGGTGTTGATTAATTGTACATGTTGTGATGTTCACAACACGCCCCATTTTGCTCCTTAGCAAAATGGGGACCCCTGCTGTTGCTTTGCTTTTTGCTTCTGCTTTGTGTTGTTTTGCTTGGTGGTAAAGTGAAAAGAGAGTCAAATTTGCAAACTTTGTTAAAAATATGGAAAAATGCATTTTCAGTACCATTACATGATATGGTTGGATTCCTTGTGAAAAATAAGCCAGGGTTGCTTTTTGAACCATCTTAAAATTCGCCATATTTTGCAAGTTATGATCATTTTGGTAAAATGTACATTCAGGTTTGTCTATCGCTTGGCATATACAAAGTCCTTTGTATGTGCAAAGTCATATTTTTTATATATACTTGGTCACTTTTGTACATTCGGGCTTGTATATTCTAACATACAAGCAAAATATACATTACAGAATATACATAGCGGACCCGAAATTATTATCAAAAACTCAAAGGTCGTTGTATATTCGGGCTTGTATATTTTCATATACAAGCGGACATACATAGCACTGTTCACATACAATGCACTATTCACATGCAAGTGCGAAAGATGCAAGCGCCAGATACAAGCACCGGACCTAAAGTAATTATCAAACAAGGTTAAAACCTTGTATATTCACGGCCTTGTATATTGGCGGGATACAAATGGTTTTATACATTAGTGGACCCAAAATCATTATCAAAAGGAATTAAGCCCTTGTATATTCGCATTTGTATATCACGATATACAAGGCTATATACAATAATTTTATACAACTCCGGAACTGAGGTGATTTTATAATAGAGTTTTTTGCATGTATATTGGCGATATACATTGGTTTTAAAAGGGAGAAGGACTTGGCCAAAATGCGAAGGAGGGAAAAGACATCGGCGAAACTCTTGCTGATAAAGGAACATCGGCCAAGGTATGGCCATCGGCAAAGGAAGTTTGTGAGTCACCGATGGGCGATCTCACGCTGATGGAGAACAACGAGGGGGTCGTCGGTAAGAGTCATACCGATAAAGGACATCGGTAAGAAGAGAATGATCAGCGGAAAGAATATGGAGTTCACCAATGGTGAATCTCTCGCCGATGAAGGGAAATACAAGCTGATAGAGGATGAACGAAGCAAAAAGGCCATCGGCCAAACCATAGTGATCGGCGGAGAGGTTTTTTGTCACGCCAATAATGTAAGACATGCCGATGGAAGAAAACAAAGGAATAAACCATAGAGAAAGGCCATCGGCCAAATAGCGATGATCGGCCCGAGTATTTTTTGACGCGCCGATGGCAATTCTCACGCTGATGGGCGGGAAGGAACAAGGTGGTGGAATTTTAAACATATTTTTTGGTGCCCGTGGCATTTTTCAGTCAGCGATAGTTGACCTGATAATTTTGAGCAGTCTGTATGCATTTTTGAACGCGTTTTGAGAGTTTTTTGGACCCGATTTCCACATTTTTTGTAGTGTCACCCGGATTTAAACAGATATTTTAATTCCTTGCTGTTTATTTGATAAATTGGTACTTATTGCTAGTCTTGTCTTGCAGGCTTGTAGTTGAGGAAGCAGCTGGAAATTCCACACAGTGACATCATGGGGGAAGGAAATCCGATCTCAGGAGCAAGAAGATAAAGATGAAGTGCGAGGAAGTCAAGGCCATTCAAGTGAAGGACAAGGTTACAGCTGAGAACATTATTGCAGCAGATAAACAGAAGTTATTGCTGAGCTGCTAGAGCTTCTCAGAAGGGGCAATATTTCGCCCAGATTTGACACTACTCAGAGATATTTTGGAGGACTGGTTCATCTGTATTTATTGCTATAACCAGGGGTTTGAACTAGGGGTTTGGTTAGGATTTTTGCTGTAGTGAGGACAATCAGAAAGTTTATATATTCTGCCTCTCTACATTGTAATACTTTAGACAGGGATTTTTAGGAACATACAGCAGGTTAGCTTAGTTTAGAAGTAGAAGAAGGAGGTCCCTGTTGTCTGTAGTAAGGTGTGCGTGGAATATCTGGCTTCCTTACTGTATCTGTAAAGCTTGTAAGTTCTCTGTAGTTTGATCAATGAAACTAAGAGTCATTCCTACATTGTAAATCATGTATGACTATTTGTTTCTAATACAATAGAATCTGGAGTTCTGCATCTATCTTCTGAGTGTTCTCCTGCTCTTCTTTGTGTTTTGAAATATTTTCTTTGAGAGCTTGCAATTTTAAATGTATGTTTGTGAAAATGCTCAGAACTTGCATTTAGGGTTTTTACTGTGGATTTGATCAAATTACTGTAGTATTTACATAGTGCATAACAGAACAATTAGATCTTTCGGTAGAGTAAATGAGGTGTAGATTAAATCTTTCTAACTTTTCCCAACCCATCTGAAATATTTAGCTGAAAATGTAGAAATCTAAAGGAAATTGTCTCAAACTTGAAGAAGCATGCATAACAGAGTTAAAAGTAGACAGTTTTCATAAATGTATAAAGGAGAAAGCTACAATAATTCAAGAAAACCATTTAGAATTTGTAGCACAGTAACACTTGTATGCAAATGAACAAAATACTTGTTGAAATCTATGGTCTTTTTGCATAATCTTAGTCCAGTAAACCACCAAACAACCCTAAACTACGTAAGGCCCCTTGAACATTACAGCTTCACATTGACCAACTGAACTCGACCAACTGAACCATTATAGACTTGGGATTAGTTGAATCTCAAATGATTCCTTCTTATCTTTCAAGTATAGTTTCAGTTCATTATATGTGAATTTTAACTTATTGTTATGATTGCATCAAAACAATCATCAATAGTACAGAGAAAGTTATGTTCACCAGAGTGTGGACAGTGTTTCTAACTTGAGTAGAGGTGACTAGGAGAAATCGTTTTGCTTTGTATTCCTCCACAGTTGTGTTTCTTGGTTTGCGGTTCTAGACTTATGTTTGTAATGCATATATCTTTCTTTAGTTCAAGTGGTTCATGGTTTGGTTCTCCGAAAGCTATCTTTCCTAAGTTGCAGTTGTTGTCAGTGTAGTCCAAGTATTCTAGTGTGAAGATTCTTTAAGTGAGAGTTGCTGAAGTTGTTGTGGAACGTTTTGTTGGTTTTGTTGAACACCCAGAATACTGAGAGGGGGGGTGAATTAGTAATCTCTTAAATTATACACTTATTAAATCATTCATTCATTTTCCTATTCAACAACATTAAAGAAAATTAAATATAGCATGAACAACGACAACGCATGACACATGAACACCAAGATTTTTACGTGGAAAACCCAAAAAGGGAAAAACCACGGTGAGTATTAGCTCACAATATATTATGTAGTAACAATACTGAATCACAAAAGAGGCTCATTGCCTTAGGGCTCACTGTCCAAGGATGCTCACTCCATATAGGCTCACTGCCTAAAGAAAGAAAGAGATAGAAGGGTGGCTCACTACCAAAATGAACTACTAAAATTGTATCTACAAATGCATGATTATAGCTCCAATAATTCTCAGAAAACTATCTCAAAACTCTTCATCTTGAACTGCTCTATTCTTACATGAAGATAAGATCTCTCTTCTTCTGCACTTGTCACATTCACAAAATCACAATCTTTCACATGTCACACAAACTTTCATATTTGTACACTCTCCATCCAAACATCAAATTGGATCTCATATATATATATACACAATACTTAGAATCGTCACATTAGGTCGGCCTACTAAGATGAAGCGTGTAGTTAATCAACATGTAGCTTGTCTACCAAATTCATTCACTAGAATGCTTTGCAGACCCAATTTACATTTGAACCACATTCTCAAATGTTAGATTCAACTATAGAACCACTTAGGATAAAGTTCCAATCAATAGAACTTGCCACACAAAAAACAAACTATCATGTTGGCCTTAAACACAGACTGCCACTATTTCAGACCATCTGTCAAACTACAACTTTCACTATGGACCACAAGACACTTTCAAAATCATATCAAAGACTCTTCACATGTTCCCAATATTACCTTTAGAACCATAGAGTATGATATCAAATTGTGTAAAATGCGGACCATCAGAAACACATGCCCTATCACAGTCAAACTCTGTCAAACCAAGTAGCAATACTCAGTAGCTCAAAACTATCAGTCTGGTGGACTTCAAACTCTATAACTCTAGATTTAGAGACTTCATGCAAGTGTCTACAACACCTCAAAATTGCATAAAATATGCAACACCTGAGGAATGCAGATCAAAACAAATATGTGTTCTACTCTTATTACCTCTGTTCTCTACAATGCTAAACAATTGCAACTTGAAAGTATACTTCTAGAGATGATCAAGGGATGAAACTCTAGATATAGGATCATCTAAGGATTAGGAATATCATACCAGAACTGCATGACTTGATCTTCAACTACAGACCAATGCCAATCAAAATGTTGTCTTTCTATCATTGTCTCTGAACTCTTCCAACACTTAGCCAAATTCCTTAGGTCTTCCTTTGCTAGACCAAAATCTTTGTTCCAACCTTGTTCCTTTTTCTTGTTGCCATCAATGACAACACCATCAAACATCAAGCTCAACCAAATTTCCAACAATATCCCTCTTTGGCATTTATGGCAACACTTGATGTGAAAAATTCTTATACTACTCCCCCTTACTCTTTTCACACTGCTCCCCCTAACTTCATGCTTCTATCCTTGTTTTTTAGTTATTTTTCTTTGTGTTTTTCACATGCTTTATTCTCTCCCTTTGACATCAATGGAAAAGGTGTATGATACAGAAATATATACAAGTGACCAAAACTTCAAAACTATTTGTACTATCCGCATATATACAGATAAAATCAAACTGCTTGCTTTTTTTTAGAGAGAATATCTTTGTAGATCTTTTTCAGTTGCACCAAATCTTCATCCCATCTGACCTTAGTATCATTCAAAACTAATATATGTCCATTAGCCTGGGATACCAACTCTTCTGCCTTCTTCATGATAGAAAGGGCCTTAGTGATTTGCCTTGTCTTATATGCTTCTACTACTAGCTTGGTCATGGATGCAATCTTGAAGCCTGCTATCTCCCAGAGCTAGCCCATTCTATGTTTGATAACCTCCTTCTAGGTCTACAACTTATTTATGTCAGAATGAATGGTTTCAATTGTAGCCCTTTCATTTCCAATAGCATCTTTCACTGGGTCATAACTTCTAGAGATCTTCATTATTTGAGTTTCCCATCCATCTATTTTCTCTTTTATGTCCTTAGTCTTCTCATGCCATGTAAGACAAAATTGATATAGTTGACTAGCTTCTTTAATGGACGTCTATGCATACTCTATGCTCTTATCTAACAAAATTGTATCTTGAGCAAATTTATCACTAAGCTCAATTAATAGCTTGCTATCAATCTCTACCCTTACCTTCTTTTCTATAGCTTGTTCTAGGGACTCAAAATGAGAGTTGATTGATTCAATAAGTTTCTTCAACTGACCAGTAGGAGCTAGTGACGTATCTCTCTTTATTTTGGGCATAATCTTTTAAAAAATTGCTGATGCTATTGGCAGTGAGATGCCCCCTTATCAGTGAGGTGTTTAACACTAACCTCAAGATTCATGACATGACAGTGAGCCTCCCATGGATTTGGGTTAAGTCTGGCATTTGTAGTGAGTGCTGATAGCTTGAGCTTTTGGTGCAACGACAAACGATTCCAACAATTGGTATCAGAGCCATGGGTCACAGGTTCGAATCCCTTGGGTTGCGTTAAGGGGGGATTGTTGGTAGTGAGGTGTTCAACACTGACCTCAGGTTTTGTGACATGGCACTGAGCCTCCCGTGGATCTGGGTTAAGTCTGGCATTTGTAGCGAGCATTGATAGCTTGAGCTTTTGGCGCAACGGAAAACGATTCCAACAGATGCATCTTCAATCATCTCACTATCTTCCATATGTGATTTAAATATCTCTTCTTGTGTCGTAGTTTGAAAAATTGTCCCAAATCTCAACTTCTGTAATGGGGACATTGTGGCAAGGTTAATTGGTCCTTGCAATAGCTTAGGTGCAGTCAAAATCTGAGCTTCCTTTTTCTTTGCCAAAAACTCTCTCAAAGAGTCAATTGACTCATTCTCAGCAGTGTCTCTTTTATCTTCTTCATGAGACATCTCATCATCATGCTTTTCTAGAGGGTCTTCTTGAATAAGTTCTTTCTCATTTTCCTCTATTTCCGGAGTAGGATTGTCAATCATCTATTCATCATCTTCTTCTCTTTGTTCACCTTGGTCCTCAAGGACATTTTCTTCAGGTGCCACTTTTTCTTCTTCAAAGTTCTTTTCTTCCACATGCCCTTTTATTTCTTCAACTTGCCTAGAGCTTACTGGAGGAGGTGTTCCACCTTGACCTAGACTCTATTCTATATTTTCGTCCAGAGATTTGTAGTTCATGTAGCACACATAATGTCTCTTCAGTTTCTTTAACTAGTTTCTCAATATCTCCAGACATTAGAGTGTTGACTCTCTTCTTAGTTCTAAATTCATCATTGAGCTTCTTAGTGGCTTTAAATTTTCTTCACTAGTGATATTTGGACAAATTTTTGAAAAAACATACTCCTTTATCTCAGCATCTTTAGCCATGGCCCCATCTTCTCTTGTTGTCATAATGTTGGCTAAACTATTTGGTAAGTCATCTATGACTTAAATTAGGGATTTATTGTACATATCCAAATATCTTACAACTATTTCTTCAATTATCCCTTTGTCTCCATTAGATCTCTCATCATATGTACTGGCAATAGGCTTCAAATTCCTATGTTGAGCCATTGCATTGACTGTGGCTTCCAAGGATATTGTTGCTTCATTTTCTCTAGTCTTGGTCTTTTCTCCTTTCTTCTTCTTCTTGTCCTTAACCTTTTCAGAGAGCTTCTCCTTTGTGGTCTCATATTTTTTTTCTTTCTTGGCCTTGATTTCTTCATCAGTCTCTGCCTCTTCTTCCTCTTCTCCTTCACCAAGACTCACATACACTCTTTTGGTGGCCTTTGCTTTCTTTATTTTCTACCTTTTCTCTATAGCCTCTGTCTTTTCTTTCTCAACCTCAACTATAGGGAGTGGATTGAAGCTCATAGATGTGTCTGTAGTAGAAGAGGAGGCTCTTTCTCTTCTTCTTGAGCTAGAAATAGGTTTTTCTAGTTCATATTTCTCTTCTTCCTTCTTCGGAGCCTTTGATGTCTGATCTTCCAGAGCACTTGTAGCCTTGGAGACTTCATACTTGGCTTCTAGTCCAGTCGAAGCCTTTTCTTGTATAGTTTTTAGATCTTTTGTAACCTTTGTTGCTTGAACTTTGGCTCTAGCTTGGTTTATTTGTTCCTTTGTTAATCCCTTGCTCATAACATACTCTTCTGCCATCTTTCTAGCTTTTCTCTGTGATTCTAATTGAGTTTGTTCCAGATGCACTTTGAGAGATTTTTCTTCAAATGTTCCAAATCTTTCCTCTTTAAGATCCTTTGGTTTGCTGAGCATTAGACCAGCTAGGCTAGTTATAACATCCTCTGTAACCTCATATCCCATTGCTGGGACCCATACAGTTCTAGGTTCTTATTGATGTATAAATTTGTAGGTCTAATCCAACAACAACATGGGAAACTTCAGAGATGTGGGATTGATCCCTGAAGCAACCTCCAGATTTTAGGGAAGTTGGCTCTTCCTTCTTTCAATAGGGTTTTTGGAAAAGGAAGAAGAAACAAGATTACAGATACAATAAAAGAAAACCTAACCCTATGGCGATGCACCAGATTTATGACTACCCAGTTGCACAATGATTAAACCCCAAATGATTTAACTGGGAAACTAAAGAGCATAAATGCATGATCAATAACCCAGTCTGTAACTCAGATCTATCAGAGGAAAAGAAATAAAAATAAGAAGCAAGAAATAGAAATACACTTTGAATATGCACAAAAACATCATCTCTCTTTATTTGAATGGAAAACATATTACAAAGGCAAAATATCTTGCACAAGGTAAAATATTACAATCCTCATAAAGATGCACTGCTGAGGCAAAAAATGTATCTCTGCTACTACTGAAAATATCTAATCTATGTATAACTCTATGGAACTCTCTCCCGATGTCCTGGATCCATGTATATATAACCCAAAAAACCAAAGAAAATATATTGGAACTACTCAGAAAAATTCTAACTAAAAATCCCATGAAATCTGGCACTAATTTCGACTCTGGCAACTATAACTCTTAGTAAACTCCATGAGAAATGGCTGTTCTATTTTGTCTTCTTGACTGGAACATGCCTTTGCCTCCATTCTTTACCTGTAGTGTGAAAAATTTCCCACTCATCTCCCTTCTCATGGCTACCATAAAATGTTTCCCGTGAAATGCATAAAGAAATGCTTTCTATCTTTTTAGGGCTGCATTTTCTTTTCACCATGAGCATAAGAGTCTTTAATAATAATGAGTCTTCTTACAAAACATTTATCTTTATGTGCTAGAGGGACCCACTGTTGTCTCATTCAAAATAAAAGGCTCCTTCATTTATTTAAATTTGATTTACTTCATCGTGAGCTTAAACAAGACTCTTTTATTTTAATGAGCATTTAGCTTATTAGAGGGCCCACCATGTATTTAATATGAGAGACTTAATATTAAAATAAAACTTAGCCCTTGTGCCCCCTTTGCATTTATGAGTTTATAAAAAATAAAACAAATGTTTTATCTTTCACCAGCTTGACCCACATGTCACTCTAGCGCTCATTTGGTAAGAAACATTTATTCCTCTTCCCTCAAAGACCCGCAGTGCTGCCAAGTGTCAACCTCTGCTTCCTTTATTTTTAAATTCCATGAGCCGTTGATTCTCTTAACATCTGACAATAGCTGAGTCTTATCTTACTGTACATTTGAACTCTCTGTCTATGTTTCCCTTTGCTAACTACTTGTGCCTTTGTATTTGACAGTAATGAGTCTTTCTTGATATGTTGAGTGCTTCTTTGGTAGATGGAACTTTCATGCTAATGACTGAGATTTGAGATACCTTTGGAAATGAATAGAGTCTTCATACCTAAGGTCGAGCCTCCTTTGTTGCTATGCCACTTTCTCACATTATCCACATTTTATTCATGGGCTAAGACTCCATTCATTATACTATGGCTATGGCTTCCTCAAAACTTGACTATGTATCATTGGGTTCACCTTATTTTCACCTTTGTTTCTGGTGCAGTCACGATAGGAGGGTTCATAGAATGAACTATCTGGACTATGTAGCATGACTAAACACAACAGAAACAACTCAAAGAAATAAAGAAAATGCAGATTCAGTCATTCAATATATCATAGAATTCAAATAGAGATCGGTCGACAACATGCGGGCATACAATTAGGGCTCACAAGCCTGATTACATGCATGCACAAAATAAGGCTTTGAAGCTCCCTTCACACAAAATCTAAACTAGGAATTATGAATCAACTGCTAATTACTTTCCTAAGGATCTATTACATCAATATATATCAACTCCGGACCAATAGATTCCTCCGCGTCGGCCAAGGAAGATCACAAATTCCAAAGAAGAGGTGTAACATGCGAATATAGATAGGTCAGACCTAAATGCGTAGACACTTCCATAAAATGAATGGAATTAAGTGTGGATCTCTGAGGAAGGTCAACCATGAACCAAAGATCATTGAATGATGTTTCATTAGGCTCCAAAGATCAAGAAACGCTTCCACAAGTTTCTCCTTCAGCTAGTTGCTAGTGAATACCAGGATGCTCTGCTCTGAGAAAATAGTTGATCTTCTGAGAGTGATATCTTTCTGGTAACCAATCCAAATGCTCTGAATTCTTGATATGATGTAGACGAATGAATGTAGGTGCTAAGTCTAGATCTCCAAGATGTGAATTGCCAAAATTGAACCACAATCTGAAATTGATTCTGACTGAACTGCCTGAACTGAACTGGAAAATGAAAGAATTGAAATGCAAATGTTTTTTGTTTGATGCAAGATTACTCTTGAACCAGGGATGCTCATGCATCAAACATCCAGGGTTATTGAAAACGTGAGTCCCTCACTTTGCTAGGGCTAGGGGAGAACCAAGATGGTCCACCTCAGCCTAAGAAATCCATGATGAATCTTCTTCTGGTCTACCTTTCCACTTCACAAGATATTCTTTGTATTGTCTTCCTCTAGTTCTACGTCCAACTCTACTATCCAAAATGTCTTCAATCTGCTTGTTGTGGTAATTGCTTCTTCAAGTCTTCTTCCATGCTGTCACTGAACTCTACTTCATGATTCTGATATAGGTCTGTAATGTTGAAAATAGGTGCTATACCCAAGGTCTCTGGTAACTTTACTTCATATGCATTTCCTGAATCAAATTTCTTAAGTATCTTACAAGGTCCAAACTTCTTCCTCGTCAACTTGTTATATGTCCCAACTGGAAATCTTTCTTTTCTCAAGTATACCATTACTTCATCTCCAACTTCAAATTCCTTATGTCGTCTCTTCTCATCAGCCTTTTCCTTATACTTACTGTTCATATCCTCCAAATGCTTCTTCACCTGATTATGTACTGTCTTCATATGATCTACAAATTCTTTTGCTTCTGCACTTCTCTTTTCCTCTATATTGATATCTCTTAATTCTGCAACTCCTCTAAGATTTACTTCGGTAACAATCTCAAAAGATGTTCTTCTGGTACTCCTATTTACTAAATTATTGTATGCAAATTCTACTTGTGAAAGAATCAAATGCTAACTTCCTGTCTTCTCTCCAACCAAACATCTCAACAAATTTCCTAAACTCCTATTCACTACCTCTGTTTGTCCATTTGTCTGTGGATGAAAAGTTGAATTGACCTTTAAATCTATCTTCATCTTCTTCCAAAGTGTCCTCCAAAAGTACCCAACAAACTTGTATCTCTATCTGAAACTATACTCTTAGGTAATCCATGCAATCTCACAATCTCCTTGAAAAATAAGTTAGCTACATGCACTGCATTAGTTGTCTTCTTATAAGGTATGAAATGAGCCATCTTTAAAAATTTGTCAACCATTACGAATATTGAATCATGTCCTCTCTGTGTCTTAGGCAATCCCAACACAAAATCTATGCTTATGTCTTCCCAAGGTCTCTCTAGTACTGTCAAAGGTTTATACAATCCAGTATTCTAACTACTCCCTTTTGTAACTTGACAAACTCTACAACTCTGCACTAATCTCTAAACATCCTTATGTATCTAAGGCCAAAAGTAATTTTCATTTACCAAATCCACTGTCTTAACAATGCCAAAATGTCCTACCAGTCCACCACTATGTTTCTCCTTGATCAAATTATCTCTCATCAAACTTATAGGTATGCACAACTGACTTCCTTTGAACAACATATCTTTTTTAATGAAATAGACCAACCAATTACTCATATCTATCACAACAGGTTCCTTACATACTTTCCAAGGTTCTATGAAATCAGTTTCTCCCTCATACATATTCTTCAATTCATCAAAACCCAACACCTCAACTCTCATCTCTGTCAACAAGTTTCTTCTTCTACTCAAGGCATCAACAACTTTGTTTGATTTTCCACTCCTATGCTCCAACACAAAAGTATAACTCTGCATGAACTCTACCCATCTCATATGTCTCTGATTCAATTTACCTTGACTGTTCAAATATTGCAAAGCTTGATGATCTAGGTATAAAAAAAACTCCTTAGGTAACAAGTAATGTCTCCACTTCTTTAGGGCTTGAATTATGGCATAGAACTCTCGATCATAAACTAAATATATTCTCCTTGCATCATCCAACTTCTCACTAAAATATACTACAGTTCTACCTTCTTGACTTAACACTGCTCCAATTGCATTCCCACTTGCATCACAATCAACTTGCACTACCTTATTGAAATCTGGTAATGCTAAAATAGGTTGCTCCATCACTTTCTACTTCAATAACTCAACTTTTATCTACCCCAGATGTCCACGTAAAATCCTTTCTGTCACCTCTCATTGTTTCTGTCATAGGGTTACAAACTAAACAAAAATTTCTAATGAACTTTCAGTAAAAACTAGCCAATCCATGAAATGATCTAACCTCTCCAATGCTCTCTGGTGTAGGCCATTCAACAATTACTTTCACTTTCTTAGGGTCCATCTTCATGTTAGATTCATGATAGAAAACTAAGAGGGGGGATGAATCAATTGTCAAAAAAATTCTTCCAATTAAACCCTTATATCCACTTTGTGATTTAGAAGCATATTAATAAGTCAAGAGGAGTACCTTGACTAATATATTCTAAGGACTTAGCCTCCGGTGATAGAAGAGTGAACAGATATTAGCACTTGAGTGTTGGGTTCCTAATTGGCAGAGTAGACAGAGGAAGACCTAACCGGCAGAGCATCAGACCTAAATCCGGATGTGATATTGATGGTGATTAAGTTTCCTAAGGTATCATTCATGATTGGCCAACATAATTGATGACTTCTATAAGCATCTCTTTGATCTGCATTACTTGGTATGCAAAGATTCAGCTGACAGATTAGAGTTTGGGAAAATATTGAGTATTCCGAATGCTGACTAGAAAGTGGATGAAATCTTTGGTACGGATATATATACCAGATGGATTTAGATATGAATGTGTGTTGTGAGTGGTGCAAAGCATAGCAGAAGAGCAGTGTGAAGGCAGTAAGAAAGGTCCAGAATATAATAGGACAATAGCACCTAAGGAGAGTATGAATGAAGTGCAGCAGATCAGTATATTGGGCTTAACCGGAACTGAACTTTAGCATGTGTGGATGCTTCTCATCAGTTCAAGTATTTTGTTACCTTCTTTTCTTGTAGACAGTGAGTCTCTTGTAGGCAGTTAGCCCTAATTGGCAAGTGCCATTTTGTACTATTCTATTCTTCTAACAAAGAATACAATCTTGGGTTAATCACCCCATGGTTTTTCCCTTAACCAGGTTTTCCACATCAAAATCATTGTGTCATGTGTACTAATGTTATTTTTGCTTTCATGGTAATGCTTGCTTGTATGATTTGATTCTACACTAATTGTTAAAGAAGGATTGAAAGTCAAAATAATTAAGATAACTGATTCACCCCCCCTCTCAGTTATCAACACAAATAACATATACAAGTGAAAGATACAAGCAGGAGTGGTCAAAAGGTCAATAATTTTCAGGAGTGTGGTGGGGCCCACAGCTTGTATGTCCTAGGTTATTTGTATATGATATATACAAAGCGAATATACAAGCACGTATATACAAGGCCCGGACATGAGGAGGAATGTAATTTGGCTGATAAGGTGGCTAGCATCCACAGAGTGTATATTGTGCATTGTATGTATGCCAATATATAAAGAAAGTTAGATACATGTCAAATTTCAAAATGATTCCAATCTGCTTTATAAGAATTTGAAATCCACAGAATGTATATTACGTTTGTATATGCAATATACAAAGCGAAGATGCAAAGGTTAGGATGCAAGGTGGACCTGATAGCGATTGCAAAGTGTTCTATAAGTATTTGGGGTCCGCACTTTATATGTAGGCAGTTGTTTGTATATGCATGTTCTTTTGCATATACAAGGCAAAAAAGGCAAAATTGAGGGGAGAAAAGTCAACGATAGGAAGAAGACACCTGCGTGGCAATTTTTAATTAGTTGTTGAGTTTTTGAAGCATTTTGATGCCATAGATCTCAGCAATAGGAGGGAGATCGACATCCCTGTTTTGAATGCTTGAGAAAGGAAGGATTTTCTGTGTATCTACACCAATTCGAGTGGGAAACTTCATAGCACGAACCATTGCTGCATCCCACTAGTAGGTTGGTCATTTATGGTAGCAGTACAAAGGTATGGGTCTGATTGACTAGCCAACTACCAGGTTTGTGAAGAAAAGCTTTAGACGGTGGTGCAGAACACGAGTTCACCTGCTCATCCTTCTTCTCCATGCTACATTGAATGATTTTGGGTGCCATTTTTGGCGCGATCTATCTGGCAGTTTCTGAAAAAATTTTGAAGTGCCATGTAATTATTGTTGAGTACACAGTCTTGCTATAAAATGTAAACTGTGTTACTCATTTAGGTTGTTGAAGACTTGGCCATTTTTGGGGGAAAAATAACAAAAATAGAGCATTTTCTTGGTTGTTTTATCTCTGTTGGAGTTTATGAGTTGCATTTGAGTGCACCTTGCATATATGTTTAGTTTCTTGTCATTTTATATGAAAAATGCATTATTGTATGTGTTTATCTGTCTATTTCCATGTGTTTTATGTATTCTCTTCTTTTGAATCTGCTTGCTAAGGGTTTCTCAAATTCTAGGGTATAGATTTCTGTATCACATGCTTAATCTTTAACTTCCATTCAAGGAGTGGATTAAATTGTTTTAGGTTGAGTATGGAGAAGATTGTATGTTAGCTGGGATGTATGTAATTAGAGACAGTTAAATACTTATCCTTGGGTGGTGTTTGTAAGGCAAATACCAGTCCTAACCCCTTGAAACTTGAATGCCAGTTACAAACCATTCTCTTGTATACGTCTAGTTGACTCCTTGCCCAAAGATAGGCACCGATCTGTTTCTTGTGTAGTAGTTATGATCCAAAACCCCTTGTCTTGCATCCAAAACATCAAAACAAATCCTTTCATAATTCCCACCTATTAGTTGTAGGAGTAGAAATAGGATCCCTACATACTCTCATCCTCAACCAGTTAGATATGTCCAAGAATACTACTAACCTTGAGATTTATCCTGCAAATCTTGGTCCATACATGAGAGTACTCTGCCTATTATTGTAAAGCTAAATCTTTCTGTCATTGGGCGAGTCAAGGTTAAATCTTTACCTATAGGGATACCCCCCTTGGTGCGGCAAAACCAGAAGTGAAGGGGAGGCAACTCACGCAACCTCCTGTATTAGTTGGTCGAATCTGCCTATGCATTAGAACTGGCAAACCCTCTGCTAGGGAAAACCTAATGTCATATCCATAAAAGTACAAGTCTAAAAGATTGAGGAATCAGACCTGGAAGTGCTTTGTTGTAGAAAACTTAAAAATTATATGTGTGACTCTGTTGTTGGAGATCCCAGAAATTAAAGAAATGAATTTTCATCTTCAACCTGTTTGAAGCTCATTCCTCTGCAAGGAGGTGACGACTTTGTACAAAACAGAAACTGATAAAAGACACAAAAGGTGTTAGTTTTTTATTCTCTCAGTCAGGGAAAGGAATTTGTAGCTGCTGCAACATATCCAGGTATTTTCATAAGTTTTAAAGGACTCCCTATTTGGTGAAGTAGCACTTGTTAAAAGGAAAATATTGGTGAGAGATTGCATGCTTTTGTAAGAACCTAGTTTGTATTTTCAAGTGATGTATGCAATATTATTGAAAAGACTCATTTAGAGGACTTTAGGAAAGCTGAAATAAAGTTAGTATTTTAAAGGCCTAAAGTCATTGTTGATTTAAAATTTGAGTTGAGAGGAGGGTTGCAAAAAACACATAAAGATGTATTGTCAGCCCATGTACCCTTGTGAGGTGTCAAATGAAATAATGTATAGTGATTTGTCCCAACCATATAATAAAAGAAGTTTCAGCATTGATAGATATAAGCCCATCAATTTCAATGGCATTTGTGGTTATCCAAATGCTTTTCCATCTAAAATTAGAAAGTATTTGCCCAAATTCAATGGCATAAAGGATGAATCAGCTGAGAGACACTTGTAGAAATTTATGAATGTGATAGATGACTTTGAGATTGACCATGAAGATGTAGTTATGAGATTATTTGTTTAATCTCTAGATGAAGATGCAAGGAACTGGTTCTCCTATCTTCCAACATACTCTGTCAACTCTTGGCAAGAATTTAAATCTGCATTTCTAGAACAATATGGTGAAAGAATATCTGAATATGTAGTTACCAGTGATTTCATGTATATCCATATTGAAAAAGATGAGTTGATTCCAGCCTTTAACCTTAGATTTATAAAGGCATTGAAACGAATTCCGGAATGTGTGAGACCTAGTGATGCATTGTGCCTAGTAGTCTATTTGGGAGCATTTGATAAGAAAATGAGTTATAGATTGAGAGATAAGGAGCCCACCACATTGCATCAGACACATTAGTTTGCAATGGACATAAAAAACAATTAGAGGCATGGAATTCAAAAGGGTTATTTCTCTAAAAATTTCTACTGCCCTGTGGTCCCCAATGTTTGTGAAAGATATAATTTATGTGTTGAAAATGAATGTCAAAGTACTCACACCCCTGCTATCCCTGTTTATGCATCATTCCAAGTTAATGATAACTCTACCATAGAGGATGATTCCCTGATTTGCCCACCAAATAAAGCTGATTATGATAATTTTTCAAGTAACATTTACATGCCAGTCCTCAGCAAAGAGCATTCATGTTTAAATGATCCAATTGTGCAAAGTTGTGATCATATGGATCAAGAATCAATATCAGTTTCATCAGGAAGTATTAGAGGGCTAGAAAGTGATATAGATAGTTCAGCTTCAGAGTGCATTGAAGTAGCAGAAATCTTGTATGTGGGGCAATCAGATGATAGAGATGATATCCATGATCAGTTCATGGATCAGGTTTGTCCCTCTTATGATTCTAGATTTGATAATGTTGAAGAAGAGGTGGATTGTCATGATGAAGAAGCAAAGACCTTTGCAATGAGTGTGAATCCCCTTTATGATGAACCTTTAGATGCATTGAACATTGTGAGTCATGACCTTCATTGGTGCAGAGTTAACCCTCTTTTTGAAGATGATGATGAATATGAAGAGACAGTTGACCTGGGTGTTGTATCAGTTTGTGAAGAGGGGACATATGAATCAGAATCAGAGATCTTCAACTCTTGTGAAGATAATATGGATCAGGATTTGTTTTCAATGTCAATAAGTGATATAGATGATATTAGTGGTCTCATATATTTGGAGTGTTTTCAGTTTCTGGATCAGCTGGATGAGTGCCTGGTAATGTGCAACAGCCAGATAGACAGTGAGGAATGCCACATGCAATATGATGATATACTGTTTGAGGGATATAACATACATATGTTATCTAATGCTAAAAGATATTCTGGTATGTGTGGTTATATGTCTGATTGTGAGATGCATAATGATAGAGGCAAGTTTTCAAAAATGGTCAAGCATGTAATGGATAGGATTTGTATGTGGGTAGGTTTTGTCAATATTTTTAGTTGTGGTTAGGATCATTCAGATTGGAATCAGGCATTTGATAGAGGAAAATTTTGGTTTTTCCTTTTTGGCTGCCCAGGGCCACCAAAATAATCTTCAAAAATGTGATTTGTGATGCAGGTTGGTGCAACTTTGACTCTGTTGCACAATGGATAAAGCCTAATCTGTGAAACTAGAGATTCTAGAGTTCTCGCCATGCCTACAAGAGGCATGCATCCCCAAACAAAGCCAATGGTGGTGCCTACATGAACAGTTAGGTTTCAAGTATTTAAATTCGTAGGCACCTTCCATAAAATCCAAAAAATTCTAAGTCCTTTGGCATTTGCAGTTGATAAGTGCAAAAAATAGTTTTAAATGCATGTATCTTTGTATATACAAAGGGGTTTGTATGTAAAAATGCAAATATACATTGGCGGGCCAAAAATGTCAATCGGCTTTCAAAAAATGAAAAAATGTGATTATATATCGTGTTTGTATATGCAATGTGCATTCCTAATATACAAAACCCGGACCCAAAGGATATTACATTCTGGTTCATAAAAGGCAGAGGTTCGTGGCTTGCATGTATGAGGTGCTTGTATATGCTTTTGCATTTGCAAAGGCAACAATGGCTAAGTGGAAAGGTCAAAGGCATTTCCCTTTGTATGTTTGCATTGTATGTATCCAATGTATCTCTAATATGCAAATAACATATACAAGTGAAACATACAAGCGGGAGTGGCCAAAAGGTCAACAATTTTCAGGAGTGTGGTGGGGCCTACAGCTTGTATGTCTCAGGTTGTTTGTATATGATATATACAAAGCGAATATACAAGTGCACATATACAAGGCCCAAACGTGAGGGGGAATGTAATTTGGCTGATAAGGTGGCTGGGGTCCGCAGAGGGTATATTGTGCATTGTATGTATGCCGATATACAAAGAAAGTTAGATACATGCTGGATTTCAAAATGATTCCAATCTGCTTTATAAGAATTTAAAATCCACAGAATGTATATTGCGTTTGTATATGCAATATACAAAGCAAAGATGCAAAGGTTAGGATGCAAGCCAGACCCGATAGCGATTGCAAAGTGTTCTATAAGTATTTGGGGTCTATGCTTTGTATGTAGGCAGTTATTTGTATATGCATGTTCTTTTGCATATACAAGGTGAAAAAGGAAAAATCTAGGGGAGAAAAGTCAGTGATAGGAAGAAGACACCTGCATGGCAATTTTTAATTGGTTGTTGACTTTTTGAAGCATTTTGATGTCGTAGATCTCAGCGATAGGAGGGAGATTGACGGCCTGGTTTTGAACACTTGAGGAAGGAAGGATTTTCTGTGTATCTACACCAGTTCAAGCAGGAAACTTCATAGCACAAACCATTGCTGCATCCCACAGGTAGGTTGGTCATTTATGGCAGCAGTGTAGAGGTATGGGTCTAATTGACCAGCCAACTACCATGTTTGTGAAGAAAATCTTTAGGCGGCGGTGCAGAACCCGAGTTCACCTGCTCATCCTTCTTCTTCTCCATGCTGCATTGAATGATTTTGGGTGCCATTTTTGGCGCGATGTATCTGGCAATTTCTGGCAAAATTTTGAAGTGCCATGTAATTATTGCTGACTACACAGTCTTGCTATAAAATGCAAACTGTGTTACTCATTTAGGTTGTTGACGACTTGGGCATTTTTGGGGGAAAAATAACAAAAATAGGAGCATTTTCTTGGTTGTTTTATCTCTGTTGGAGTTTATGAGTTGCATTTGAGTGCACCTTGCATATATGTTTAGTTTCTTGTCATTTTATATGAAAAATGCATTATTGTATGTGTTTATCTATCTGTCTCCATGTGATGTATGCATTCTCTTCTTTTGAATCTGCTTGCTAAGGGTTTCTCAGATTCTAGGGTATAGATTTCTGTATCACATGCTTAATCTTTAACTTCCATTCAAGGAGTGGATTAAATTGTTTTAGGTTGAGTATGGAGAAGATTGTATGTCAGCTGGGATGTATGTAAGTAGAGACAATTAAATACTTATCCTTGGGTGGTGTTTGTAAGGCAAATACCAATCCTAACCCCTTGAAACTTGAATGCCAGTTGCAAACCATTCTCTTGTATACGTCTAGTTGACTCCTTTCCCAGAGATAGGCACCGGTCTATTTCTTGTGTAGTAGTTATGATCTAAAACCCCTTGTCTTGCATCCAAAACATCCAAACAAATCATTTCATAATTCCAACCTATTAGTTGTAGGAGTAGAAATAGGATCCCTGCATACTCTCATCCTCAACTAGTTAGATATGTCCAAGAATACTGTCAACCTTGAGATTTATCATGCAAATCTTGGTGCATACATGAGAGTATTCTACCTGTTATTGTAAAGCTAAATCATTCTATTATTGGGTGAGTCAAGGTTAAATCTTTAGCTATAGGGATACCCCCCTTGGTGTGGCAGAACCAGAAGTGAAGGGGAGGTAGCTCACGCAACCTCCTGTATTAGTTGGCTGAATTTGCCTGTGCATTGGAACTAGCAAACCCTGTGCTAATTCAGGAAGAAAACCAACACAACCACTTACTCCTATCTGTCACAAAAGGTTCCTTACATTCTTTCCAAGGTTCTGCAAAATTAGTGTCTCCCTCATACATGTTCTTTAATTCATCAAAACCCAACACTTCAAATCTCATCTCTGTCAACAAGTTTCTTCTCAGACTCAATGCATCAGCAACTTTGTTTGATTTTCCACTCCTATGATTCAACACAAAAGTATAACTCTACATGAACTCTACCCATCTCATATGTCTCTGATTCAACTTACCTTGTCTATTCAAATATTGCAAAGTTTGATGATTTGTATACAACAAAAACTCCTTAGGCAACAAATAATATCTCCACTTCTTTAAGGCTTGAATTATGGCATAGAACTCCTGATCATAAACTAAATATCTTCTCCTTGCATCATTCAACTTCTCACTAAAATATGCTACTAGTCTACCTTCTTGACTTAATACTGCTCCAATTGCATTTCCACTTGCATCATAATCAACTTGAAATACCTTATTGAAATTTGGTAATGCCAAAATAGGTTCCTCTATCACTTTCTACTTCAACAACTCAAAACTTTTATCTGCTCTTGATGTCCACTTGAAATCTTTTCTGTCACCTCTCATTGTCTCTGTCATAGGGTTACATACTGAATTGAAATTGCTGATGAACTTCTGGTAGAAACTAGCCAATCCATGAAATGATCTAACCTCTCCAATGCTCTCCGGTGTAGGCCATTCAACAATTGCTTTCACTTTCTCAGGGTCCATCTTCAATCCTTCTGTAGAAATCACAAATCCCAAATATACCAACTCTTCCTTCATGAAACTACACTTCTTGATGTTTATCAACAATTTCTCTTCTCTCAATCTCTGCAAAACTTGTCTAATATGCCACAAATGTTCCTCTTTTGTCTTACTAAAAATTAGAATATCGTCCAAATATACAATCACAATCTTACCTAAGAATTTCTTCAAAACATAATTCATCAATCTCATGAAAGTGCTTGGTGCATTTGTCAATACAAAAGGCATCACTAACCACTCATACAATCCTTCATTTGTCTTAAAAGTAGTCTTCCACTCATCTCCTTCTCTAATTATGATCTAATGGTATCCACTCTTCAAGTCTATCTTTGTGAAATATCTTGCTCCACTCAAACAATCCATGATATCATCCATCCTAGGTAAAGAAAATCTATACTTAACTGTGATCTTGTTTATTGCTCTAGAGTTAGTACACATTCTCCATTCTCCATCCTTCTTAGGTGCAAGTACTATAGGTATTGCACAAGGACTCAGACTTTCCTGATCAAACCTTTCCTTGATAGCTCTTGTATTTGTTTGTTTAGTTCTTCATTCTCTATCGATGTCATTCTATGTACTGCTTTGTTAGGCAAACTTGCTCCCGGTATAAGGTCCATGTGATTAATGATGCTCCTTATAAGCGGCAATCCTTTAGGTACATTATCTAATATGATGTCTTCATACTCTATCAACAACTCTCTAATCCTCCCATTCTGATTCTTCAGTCTCCTTCTTCAATGCTTCAGGCTTCTTATGAATCAAGGCATAACACATATTCTCATGTCTCAAACCATCCAGAAATTTTATTCCATCTACCAAACAGATTCTAGCATTTCAACATACTTCACTCTTAGGATCATCCTCCAAAGGAATCAAAGTAATTCTCTTTCCATTTGTTGTTATAGTGTATGTATTCTTTCTCCCATCATGTATAGCTTTTCTATCATACTACCAAGGTCTACCCAGCAAGATATGACAAACATCCATAGGCATAATATCACACAAGACTTCATCATGATAAGATCCAATATGAAATTTCACCAAACACTGTTCACTTACTAGTACCTTATGATCATCCTAAATCTATTCTATCTGATAAGGCTTAGGGTGTTTCAATCTTTCCAACTTCAGCCTAGTCACCATTTTCTCTGAAACTAGGTTATCTAAACTACCACTATCAATTACAACTTTATAACACTTACCTCCTGATTTACATATGGTTCTAAACAAGCTTTTCCTCTGCAGTGGTTCCTCATTTGTCTCTATTTGAAATAGTGCTCTCCTCATCACACGTAATTCTCCTTTCTCGGGTTTTCCAACTGAAATGGGTGATTCAACAGGTTCTTATTCCACATATGCTGCTCTTCCACTATTTTCTATCCTCTTACTTGTACTACCATGATTACATTCAAATGCTCTATGTCCTTTACCTCCACACTTGAAACAAGTACCTCTAAATGTTCTCTTATCAAATCCTCTTCCTTCTCTTCTGTATCCTTCATTTAGGTATGCACTAGGGTTTCCTCTCCGGTAAAAATTTATGTCATCTCTCTGGTAAGCATTGTTATCTCTGTCCTCCTTAAATGCACTGCCAAACTTGTTCTTCTCCGGATATGATCTGTCTCCTCCAAAAAATGTTCTACTTCTCTAAAATTTACCTCTTCTACCTCTCTACCTCTAATCATGTCTTTTATTCAACTTTTCTTCAACCTTTAGGGCAAACTGATATGCTTCTTCCAAAGATGTCATCCTTACCAAGCTTAGTTCCTCTTGAATGTTGAATCTCAGTCCATTGATGTATCTAGCCACTTTCTCCTTGCTTGCTTCACTATGTCCTATCCTTATGATCATTTTATGGAATTCTTCAGTATACTTCTTCACAAATTTCTCCTCTTGTCTCAGGTTTTGCAATCTTTTCAACAGCTCCAACTCATAGTCAGCAAGTATAAACTGATTCTTCAACTTTGTCACCATCCTATCCCATTTTGTAATATTTTCTTTTCCTCTTCTATTTCTTTCCAACTAAACTTCTTTCCACCATATAGCAGCATGTCCTTTTAGCTTTGTCTTTGCAAATTTACCTTCTTTGGATCTTCAACTTCTTCATATTCAAAGTATTCTTCCATGTCATTTATCTAGTCAATCAATTCTTCAGGGTTCAAATTACTAGTATAATTTGGCACATCAACTCTAGGTCTCTTTCCAATCTTTGAAATAACTCGCATCATCTTTACTTGATCTAATTCTTCTTCTTCATCACCTCTTAGAGTTTCACCAGTTTGTTCAATAGATTGAATTTTCTCTTCCTCATCACTTTCAACATTAGGTCTCAGTGTCAATCCTCTTTGCCTATCTTCTTCAACAACATCCAATGAATTCGCATTGTTTTCATCATCTCATCCATTCTACCAGCCATTGTTCCAATAGCAGGAACTCTCCTCGATGGCATTCTTCCTAGGATCAAGTGTAAACTGCCTCAAGTTCGGCGATCAGGCTACAAGGTGACAACTACCTTACAATCGGTGATCAGTTGCAACACAAGTAACCTATCTCAATTCAACGATCTATCCACAGTAAGATCTTATAGATTTCCCTTGCCAACTTCACTCAATTTGCTCCCAAAGATTCAAACTTTTTCTCTGATACCACTTAGTGCAGTCACAGTAGGAGGGTTCACAGAATGAACTGTCCCGACCATGCAATAAGAGTAAACACAATGGAAACAACTCAAAGATATAAAGCAAATGCAGATTTAGTCATTCAGTATATCATAGAATTCAAATATAATCTTTCCAGCAACATGCGGACTTACAATTGGGCTCACAGGCCTGATTACATGCATGTGCAAGATAAATCTTTGAAGCTCCTCGTAGAAATCTAAACTATCATATACTTCTATGTGAATCACTACTTGATAACTTCTTAACTACTTTCCTAAGCATCTATTACATCAATATATATCAAGTCTGGATCATAAGATTTCTCCGCATCAGCCAAAGAAGATCACAAACTCCAATGAAGAGCTATAAAATGTGTACACATATAGGTCAGACCTAAATGCATAGAACACTTCCTCAAAGGAGTAGAATAATGTGCGGATCTTCGAGGAAGGTTAGCCATGAACCAAAGATCATTGAATGATGTGTCATTAAGGTCCGCAAGTCTTCTCCTTTAGTTGATTGTCTGAGACTGTAAGGATGCTCTGTTCTGAGAAAACAGTCAATCTTCTGATAGCAATATCTTTCCGATAACGATGTGTGGATCTCTAAATTCTGGATATGAAGTAGATGAATGAATCTAGATGCTATGTCTAGCTCCACAAGGACTGAAATACAACTGTGGTAAAATGCAGACCAGAATGCAGAAACTGCTTCTGACTGAACTACCTGAACTGAACTTGGAAAATGAAAAGAAACAAATTAAACTGCAAATAAACTGAAATGCAAATGTTTTTGGTTGATGCAAGATTGCTCTTAAACTAGGGATGCTCTTACATCATTTTGTATATCAAAGATACACATTATGATAATACCCTCTATGGGCCTCACCAGTTTTAATTACTTTTAACCTCTTTTTGAATCTAGGATTGTATCTGCATTTTAGATACAAAACATATGCATGCGTAGATACAATACAACATTTCTTCAGAATTTGACTTTTTATAAACCTGATTGTATATTTCTTTCAGGTTTGATCATGCATACTCTCATGTATATCATATACAAGTATAGATACAAATATCTGCAACATTTAATTCCTAACTCTTTGTTATGATCAACTGTACCTTGCCCCACATTAAATGCTAAATTCAAAAAAAATCATGATTCAAATCAAGATAAAGTAAAAGCATATCTATGCATTTAATCTTACTTGACCTTTGGCATGTATGAATTAATTTTCTTAGTACTAGGATGGTGAGTTCACGTGAATTTCATTAATGATGCATCATTTCGCTGATCAGATATGGCTCTATTTAATATCCTTGATAATGAACAATTTTATTTCATTCTCAGAATTCAACGATCATGGAGACTCCTATCTATCTTTGTGGTGCTAGAAGGCAAATTGCTTTCCTTAGTTCTATTATAGATTCACGTCTGAGGAAACTCATCATATAGCATTATGATCCTAGGCTTCACCCACTGGAATTAGAGGCAATTAAAATGGTTCTAGAAAAATATTTTCTTAACAATGAGGACAGGTATCAGGTAAATTCAGACATAGTGTCACGGTTCCTTGCATCCCTTTTAGACCTCGGCAGTAATAAAGTAGAGATACTTCTATTGTTTAGAGACATTTTCAGAGCAGAGTGTCATGTTATAGACCTGGACGTGGTAATTGGGGCTGATCTTGGAGGTGGCATTTTGCGTGCCTTAGAGCTAGCACTGGGGTATGTTCCTAGTGCTATGGTTCAAAGACTACCCTTTCTGAATTTATCCAATTTGTCTCTAGGGCGTCACCATCAATGGGCAGCTGTTGGGTGTATTTTCCTTCATCTCTCCCATGGATTAGACCTGGTGCATAATGATGACTGGGTGGAACAATTTGCAAACTTAGTTAGGACTGGAGATTTTTACAGACCTCCTTAGCTCTGGTAAGTTGTAATCAGAAAAACAAAAGGCAAAAGGCCTCTATTTTGTGAATATTTTGCAAGTTTAAATGACAGGGGAGAAATTCCCCTAACTGTAAATTTTCCACATACAATGAATATAATTACCTGCCTAGCATTCTATCGTGTTCAAATATGTGTATGCACCTTTCATTTCTGCATTTTAATACATGCAATCATACATACAAAAACTCATACAAAAAATATACATTTCTTTTCATTTATAGACTCAATCGCATTTTCCTTTCAGGTCCGGCCTTGTATATTTTAGTATTTGTATATCACATACATGAGTTTATACATACAATACTATATACAAATACAATCATGAAACTGAATGTTTATTTACTTTGTCTCTAAAACACCGTTGGGTCCAGGTTTGCATTTTCTAGTTTAAGCACTTAGGATACATATGCAAAAATGAAATGATTCTCTACATCACAATGAGATAACACAAAGCACCTTAATATGCAAATAAATTTGTATATAAGATACAAATTTAATTAAACCCTGCACTTTCACAAAAAGTTGAATATCTCACAAAAGACAAGGAATTTCAATTTGGTTCAAAAAGAAACCACAAACCAACTTTCATGTAGATTTCACTGGTAACTTCATCTCTTCTTTAGTACTATGTATTTTGAATTTCCACGTGTTTCAACATCAAGTACATTTTCCCTTTACCACCAAGAAAGACCAAACAACAAGCAAAAAAGCAAAAGCCACAGTAAGGGTTCTCATTTTGCTAGAGGGTAAAATGGGGCGTGTTGTGAACATCACAATAGGTGGTTGTTGGTGTGCAAAGATTTGTTGGAGGGATGATGAAGGTGGTTGTTGATATTGATTTGGTGGTTGTTGGTATTGGGTTGGTGGTTGTTGATATTGAATTGGTGGTTGTTGGTGTTGAATTGGTGGTTGTTGGTATTGAGTTAGTGGTTGTTGGTATTGTGGTTGTGGTTGTTGAGATATGTTATATGGGTTTGTGTTAGTTTGATAGGAAGAACCATGTGATGGATTAGTAGGTGCATTAGAAGTGGAAGATTGAACTTGGGATACTTGTGGAGGATTAGCACTAGGGTTATTTGGAATAGAAGAAGATGAAGAAGATGGGTGAGATGCTTGTTGAGGGTTAGCATACGAATTATTTGGTATAGAAGAAGATGAAGGGTTAGCATGCGATTTATTTGAAGGATAATATTGATGTTGGAATCCTAACATGTATGAAGGGGTTAGAAGTGGTTCAAGTGGTGTGGGATTTTGATAGAGAGGATTGTTGAATTGATTAGTGAAGGAAGGAACCTCATGAGTGGGTATATTTTGAATGGTAGGTGGTAATGTGGGTGTGGTTGGAATTGAAGTGGGACCTCCACCACCCATGGTACCAATGGAGATATTTATGGGGTCTTGTTTGTGGATTTGGTATGTATCAAAGTTGCTAGGCAACTTAGCTCCTCTTTTGGCAAGTAAGCGAAAGAAATGGTTTCGATTAGAATCCAAAAGTTTATCTAGAGCATCCAAGAACTTGGGATCTTGCATGTGTTCATCAAGGTCTTGCGATTCTTCTTGGGTTTGTTGACCTAGACTTTGAGATGAGGAAGTCCCTGTTGTATACCCTTTTGGGACAAAGACGTTGGAGTCCATGCCTGTTGTAAACTTGGAGGCATCAATGGGTACTTCAGGAATTGGTACTTCAGGATTACCTTCAGGCAGATTTTGGGTGTTTTCCATTGCCTTTTTATGTTGAGATCAACTTACAGGCATATGATGTGAAAATAGAAATGGATGATGAAGCAAATGATATCTAATTTTACCTGTTGCACAAACACGCTGAAAGACAACAAAGGCACATGTCGACACAGGGAAAAAGTGTGTCGATAGAGAACACAGACACATTTCTACAAATTTTGGAATGACAGTCACAGGCGCACATTGATGAAACATAGGCATGCTTTTAGACAGAAAAAGGGGATGGATGATGTGTTTAGACCTTTTTTAGGATCAAATTTTGAGACAAGATGATTTGCTTGGTTAAGAGTTATAAACCTAGATCAACAAATATTTGGATGGTGAGATAATGATTATCTACCCCAAAATAGACTAATGATTTCGAGGCGAGACAAAATAAAGGTATAGTGAATATTATTGTTATATGGAGCCTAATCAAACTCGAAGGTTAAATTTACCCCACTTTTATCAGCATGGTTTCCCCCTAAATTATTAAACAAGGTCAAGGAGCAGCACCCATTGCGAAGGGTTTGGGGGCAGCACCCCTTACAGGGTCTAGGGGCAGCGCCCCTAGTGCACTCCCTATCACGATACAGGGCAGGGTGAAGGGGAAGCACCCCCAAAACTTCAAACAAATTTTATTATTTTATAAAGGCATCAAGAGTTATTTTTTTCTATTGGCCAAAATAAAAAAAACCCTATTTTGTAATCGACATAAGGCTTGATAAAAGTGGCTAAGGGTTAGGGTTTCCATTGATGTATTGTATCATTTTGCAGCGGTATTGAGTTGCAAGGATTGCTGGTTGTAATTAGTTTGATTTACTGGATAATAATATTGGACTCTCTGTTGGTGGATGTAGCCCGAGTTTGGGTGAACCACGTTACAACTTGTCTCTCGTTGTTATTATTTCTATGTATTTTTCATTCCTCTATTTAATCTTTATTTGCATTTAATTGATAGATTCTACATGCAATCCCTAACAAGTGGTATCAGAGCAAGTTGTATTTGATTATCGTCTATAGGAAGGTCTCATAGTTGAGTGGGAGTCACACGGTTGAGTGGGAGTAATGGCGGACAAGGGTAAATTGAAGGTAGATAAATTCAATGGGCAGAACTATCAGTTATGGAAGATGCAGATGGAGGATTATCTCTATCAAAAGGATTTATGGAGGCCGTTGGAAGGAATAGCCAAGAAATTGGTAACAATGACTGATGAGGATTAGAATCTTCTAGATAGAAAGGCACTGGGAACCATTCAGTTGTGTCTAGCACCATTGGTGGCATTCAATATAATGAAAGTGAAGACAATAGATGATATGATGAAAGATTTGGCTAAATTGTATGAAAAAGCCCTCAGCCTCAAATAAGGTATTTCTCATGAAGCATTTGTTTAATCTAAAAATGATTGAAGGTGGATCTGTGACAGATCATTTAAATGATTTTTATACAATTATCAGTCAGTTAACTTCTGTAAAAATAAGTTTTGATGAAGAGGTGAGGGCTCTTTTGATATTATGTTCTTTTCCAGAAAGCTGGAATAGCTTGGTAATGGCTGTAAGTAACTCTATCTCTGGTTCAAATACCTTGAAATTTGATGATGTTGTTGATGTTATCCTTAGCAAGGAAATGCAACAGAAAAGCTCAGGAGGGTCCACATCAGGTAGTTTTTTGAATGCAGAAAGCAAGGGCAGATCAAAGGAGAGAGGAAAAGGTTCTGGAGGTCATGGGAAGTCGCGAGGAATATCAAAGGACAAGAGGTCCCAATCTAGAGGATAGAAGGATTGCTGGTACTGTGGGAAACTAGGTCATTTGAAGAAAGATTGTTGGTCTCAGATGAATAAAGGAGATAAACAAGAAGGTAATAAGGAGGCAAATGTGGTAAGTAATAAATCTAAAGATGATGCTTTGATTCTTTCCCTAGATAATGTTGATGATTCATAGGTTTTAGATCCAGGGGCCTCATTTCATGCTACGCCCCATAGAAGTTATTTTCTTGATTATGTCCAAGGGGATTTTTGCTTGGTTTATTTGGGAGATAGCGAACCCTATCAGATTGTTGGAAAGGGAAGAATCAAGATTAAGTTATAGAATGGGAATCATTGGCTACTACAAGAGGTAAGGCACATTCCAAGGCTGATTAGGAATTTAATTTCAGTAGGGCAGCTAGCTGATGAAGGTTGCATTGTTACATTTATTGATAAAAATTGGAAGGTTTCAAGAGGCACCTTAATAGTAGCAAAAGGTGTGAAAGTAGGCACCTTATATATTTGTACAAGTCATACTACTCCTTCTACTTTATCTATTGCAGAGAAAAAACAAACAGGTTTAGGAACAGTTGTTGCAGGTTCGCAGGAAGAGACTGAAATAGTTGCTGTAGGTTCTGAGACAACACTATGGTATAACAGACTTGGGCATATGAGTGAAAAAGGTATGAAGGCACTTCATTCTAAGAAAGTTTTACCAGGTCTAAAATGTATTAATATCAACTTCTGTGAAAGTTGTGTGTATGGAAAATAAAAGAGAGTCAATTTTCTCAAGGATGGGAAGCAAAAGAAAGATGAAAAGTTGGACCTTCTGCATACAAATGTATGGGGACTAGCTCAGATATCTTCTCTTGGTGGCTCTTGGTATTATGTTACATTCATAGATGATGCAACTAAGAAGGTTTGGATTTATTTCCTTAGGCAGAAATCTGATGTATTTGAAACATTTAAGAAATGGAGAAGCTTGGTTGAGAATGAGACAGGTAAAAGATTAAAATGTCTCATATTTGATAATGGTGGTGAGTATTGCAGCAAAGAATTTGAGGATTATTGTTCCTTTAATGGAATTCGTAGGCAGAAAATGGTTCTAGGGACTCCACAGGAAAATGGAGTGGCTGAATGCATGAATAGGACAATAATGGAGCATGCAAGGACCATGAGATTGCATGTTGGGCTGCCTTTAAACATGTGGGCAGAGGCTACCAATACCATTGTATATTTAATTAATTGAGGTCCTTTAGTTCTTGTTGATCATGATGTTAATCATTAACAAACATAGAATAAAAGTGCACATTAACCTTTATTCATCTTGAAAGATACGATGAATTCAGAGAATTCATGATCCCAAGTCTCTAGTGATTAGGTCTTAATCTTCTGACGTTACTCAAAGGTTGATGTGTGTTACTATTTCCATTTTGGGGCCTTACACAAATCTCATCAGTAAGATAATGTTTCCTGTAATGATGCTGCACAGATGGTTATTTTACACAAGATATGCTTCAAATATTATGTCTATCTGTGACCCTTTGTATGATATTTATCATTTCTCACATGCTTTAACTTCAAATATGCTGAATATGTTCAGTTATTTACGAGATATCTGCATATTTGTATTTGTTTTCTTAAGATTGTCAATTATTTGTAATTATGATGGTGAAATTCCCTGAAATTGAAAGAAATTGAAAGAAATACTTCAAATTAATGTTGAACCTTCATCTATTGAGCCACACATACATCAAATATAGTCATGAAGAGAAGAAATCAAACCATATGTTCACCAGGACATTCCACAACTACATACAGTTGATGCTAACTTCAAAAGAATTGTATGAAAACAACACATGTAAGTAAATATGCACTCCAAGGGATGCAGCAAATCACAACATGTATCAAGATTTCATGCACTGATTACTCAAGATTTGTTATGGATTGTAATCAAAACAGTCTTCTTCTTCATTAATTATGCAAGAACATATATGTATACAACAACTTTGAAATGAGCCCTGAATATTTCAGCAAACAGATTTCAATTAAGTTTCCAATGTTCAAAATGAGGCATCCCCACACCTTTTATAGAACAAGGTGAGGAAGCGGTTACAATTGATCTACGATCAAGATTTGTCTATTAAGATCTATGGTTCACATTTCATTGACTAAGTCAACTCTTTCCACGTGGCACAGATCGCCAGCTGGCAACCATCTAGGTAACTCATATTTTCCTAAGTACCTGATGCATATGTTCCTTTTATGGTGTATCCTCATCTTCATTGTCATGATCATCACTTTCAGCGCTTTCGCTATCTTCATCATCATGATGATTATCTCTTTGAATATGGACCTGCATAGCTGTCCTGATATTCTCATATGCATGCACTATCTTCTCCAATTCTCTACCATCTTGAGTTCTTGCTTTGGCGATGGCATGTTTATGCACCTGATATTTGCTCTGAAGAGATTCCAATTTATTCCTCTTGCTATTGGATGTTTCATTATAATTCTCCACCTTGACCTTTATTCTCATTACTTTATCCAGTACTTCTTCTGTCAGGTGGTTGAGAGGGTCTTCAGCTACTAGCTGGAAATTACTATGTAGAGCTTTAATGGCAAACTCTTCATCTTGATTTTCTATCTTTCCCTCTACCTTTCTTTCTAATGCTTCCAAAACTTTAGCCTCATGAGACATCATATCATGTAGCTTCATGTTGATGTTTCTTAGTTTATTGTTGCATCTTTTAAGCACATCACATTCAAACCTGATGTCTTTATTCCATATATCAATCAATATGGTTGTTTTATTATTCAGTACTTGATTCTTTATTAAAATCTGAGGATCAATCCTCTTCATTTCATCTAAAATGCTCACGGCTTTTTCTAATTGAAATAACCTCCTGCCAATCTCCATCTGTAGTTTATCTATTTTTTTCCTAGAGGTACATAAAGAATTCCACCTCTTCAAAGAGGTCCTTACCACTCCCTCAGATCCATCTAACGCGGATGACATCCATTTTAGCATTATTACTAATTCATGCCTCATGAGGTTCAACTTGTTGACCTCCTCCTGAGAAATTGTAGTCAATGGGACTACTTTATCACTTGATGTATCATCAGGGTTAATTAACCCTTTTATATATGCATGCAGCTGAGCAATGTGCTCTTTATGCTGCTTATTCTTCTCTTTCTGTCTTTTCACCCTTTGGGTTAATGAATCAATAATGTCCTTACCTCCTGGCCTTCTTGATCCTCATTGGCAAATCCCAAAAATCTTCAAGATTCTTCTGATGGATGGGCTTCCCCATGATCTTTTGCATCCTGCCATATGGATCATATGACCTAGCCAAAGGGAATGGTTGTAATTTCATCAATGTTAAACTAGATATGGCCTTCTTAATATTCTCAGAATCTAGGCACATATACTAGCCCATTGTTACTAGAAACAATACTGGTGGAAGTTTGTTACTTGCTTTGTAAGCATCTAGTATTGTAGTCACTTGCCTCATGAACTCCATTAAAACTACTACATCAGTGGGGTATCTTGGGAGCATGAGGGGTTCCTCTTCAAAGCCTTCAATTCTTATATAAGAGAATGTTGCAAATTGAATAAACCAGGCTCCATGCCTGTATATGACTTCCCGAGCTTCCATGCTCAATCTTTTATTTCTGTCCTCCTCCATTGTTCTTACCAGATGCATAGAGAATGCATCATTGACTAGTTTGTAATCTTGGAGGTAATTTGTTCTTTGCAGCTGGGGATGATAATCCCATATACGTGCATCATTTGTTGTGCCACCAATTCTCCCATCTGTAATCAATGCATCAAATGTACCCTTGTAGGCACATGAATAAACTATGTACAAAGTCATGTAGAAGGAACAATCTGGACCTCCTAAGTTCATCAGCTGCTCATTTAGAGCATCACTTATCATCTTAGCCCACATTATCTTGTTATCTGTGTAAAGGCACACCAGGATGACTGCATACATCCAATCCTTAACATCCAGCATCAGGTTGGCTTGTCACTCTACTGAGCAGGGCTATCATGTACTGGTACTCATCGTCAAAGTCAAATTTATATAAATGAACTGGAAGTTTAGCTGCTGCAGGATAAGGACTATTCTTCGCCCTCCATTGGTACATTTTCTTCCTAGCAGCCTTCTTATTATTTTCATATTCTGCTTCTGATTTCTTCAAATCTATGTTGACAACCTTCTTGCCTAATGGCAAACTAAATGTAGCAGCAAGACCTTTGATTGACAGATCAGCATATACTCTGCCATGCTTCTTTACCTTCCTCATCTGCGGGTTATAGTTTCTTGCACATTCAATGACCAATTCAGGAGTTTCCATGGAATAAGAGAAACTAGCTGCATTCCACATTCTAGATATAAAGACTGCATCCAGCAAGGTGCTGTTACTCTTCGCATCGCTCATTTTAGCCGACCATGCAGCTAAATCTATATTCCCTTGGTGCGTGTCTGTGATGGCACCATATTTGAACTGGACACCCTCGGGTTGAGCGAACATGGGTTTTAGAAATTCTGCCTCTGACTTAGCCAACCGCTTATCTGCCATGGATGCCTACAATTAACAAAACTAGTCTTACAATTGATATCTTATAAGCATGCATATATGTTATATCTTCATTATTCATCATGCATATTATACTCTTTCAATATTTTGTTTCTCTCGATATGCGTAACTTAAAACTTCAACCAAAACACACCATGATACCTGGATGTGCAGAATATGACAAGAAGAGGGTTTCAATTACTTACCTGATGTGTTTATCCTCCTAATTATGTTGATACTTGTGAAAGGGACTCAATTACCAACAATGCTCACGTATCCTGTTCTGGTACAAGCTATATGCGTCCGCAGGTAGCCTTATGAGGGTTTGCAAGCTCGGTGCTCTATAAAAACTTATTTCATCACAAGATGAGTGTAAAATGAGCTTGTAAATCACTTTAACCCCTTCATTAAGGAAAATTAGGGCAAATTAAATGAAACAGCTGATTTCTTTGTACAAAACCTCTGGATCTCGCCAGGTGTATGTATCGGGTTCGCAATCGGTGGGAATCACCTACCACATCTGAGTGCATTTAATGTTATGGCGGCATGGCATGGGGTGATCTTTGCAGGATAAGATGATATTCAAATATCAGGTGATATTTGGATATCAAGTGATGTTCAAATATGATCTCCCTTGGACTAAAATGACCTCCAGTCGAAATATCAGGATGACGTCATCAGGATAATGACTTAGTTCAGTGTTGTGGCTCTATGACATCATCATCATGTTATGTAGGAAGGGTCATGTTTGGAAATATACCTCCTCGAGGCAAAAAGAATGGTGATGTCATCGTCATGTTTATTTCTTCAATTACCAGGTTTGGATGACGTTAGCAGGATATTGGTTCGGGGTGATATTTTGCGACAAGCTGATATTCAAATATCAGGGTGATATTCAAATATCAGGGTGATATTCAAATATCAGGTGACATTAAGAAATATGATCCACGCAAAATATATGATGTTGTTCGATGGGTAAATGCCTCTATCACCTAAAATTGACGTCCGGACCTTCGGATAAATGATTTTATCAGGTGATAATATTAGATCGGGTGATAATATCAGGTTTGACCAAGACTTTGACCCACCATAACTCTCGTTTCCTAAGGAATATCAGGGTGATCCAAAAGGCAAACCTGCATGAAATTTTGTGTTCTATCTAACCATGAGGTTATGGTCATGAAATGTTAACTTCGAAAAACTAACCTCATCATGATGACTTACCCAATCCCTTTTATGCAGGATCATCTGTATTGACTTACTTTTACCAGACCGCCAACAAGCAGAACACACAAGCAAAGCCAAACAAAAAAGTTGGTTCCCTGTTTTGCCAAGTCAAAATGGGGCATGTTGTGTAACCACACAACAGTTCCTTTGAGTTGTGGTATTCCAGAGGAAGCATGGACAAGTAAGAAGGTGAGTTATTCTTTTCTCAAAACCTTCAGATGTGAAGTATTTGCACATGTAGATTCTAAAAATACAACCAAGATAGATGCAAAATCAAAAAAATGTACCTTCGTTGGATATGGCATTGATGAATTTGGTTATAGGCTTTGGGATTTTGAAAATTAGAAAATTGTGAGAAGTAGGGATGTTGTATTCAATGAGAAGGTGTTGTACAAAGATCAGTTGCAGCAGCATGAGAAGAAAGAAAAGGATTATGTGGTACTGGATGATACCCCAGATAGTAATGTTCCAGTGGTTTCTCATGCTCCACAATAGCAACAAGAAATACCACAAACTCTAGTGAATGTTAGATGGTCAACAAGGCTAAGTAGACCTCCTAAAAAGTTTTCTCCCTCTTTGTATTCAATTTTGTTAATAGATGCTGATGAACTGGAAGGATATGATGAAGCTATACAGGTGGATACAAAGGTTTAGTGGGAGCTTACAATGAAAGAAGAAATGAACTCCTTGCTGAAGAATCAGACTTAGGAATTATGTAAGTTGCATGTAGGTAAAAAGGCTTTACCAAACAAATGGGTTTATAGGATGAAAGAGGAAGATGGAGGTAAGAAAAGATTTAAAGCCAGGTTAGTTGTAAAAGGACTTGCATAGAAAAAGGGTATTGATTTTGATGATATTTTTTCTCCAGTTGTTAAGATGACTTCTATTCGTACTATTTTAAGTATTGTGGCTGTTGAAGATTTGCATTTGGAACAGCTAGATGTGAAAACTATCTTTCTCCATGGTGATTTGGAGGAGGAGATATATATGGAATAGCTCCAAGGATTTGAGGTCAAAGGTAAGGAGAAACTGGTGTGTAGATTGAAGAAGAGTTTGTATGGCTTGAAACAAGCACCTCGGCAATGGTACTTAAAATTTGATAGTTTTAAAGTTAAGCAAGACTATAGCCGGTGTAATTATGACAATTGTGTTTATTTTAAGAGGTTGGATAATGACAACTACATTATTTTATGTTTATATGTTAATGACATGCTTGTAGCAGGGTCTAACATGGATCACATAAGCGAGTTAAAATAACAGTTGGCTATATTATTTGAAAATTTTTGAAAATTTTTTAAGGGTACAGCTCGTACAGTATGGATCCATACCGTACGGATCCATACTGTACAAAACCATACCCCTGTTGTGCTAGTCTGTGCATCCTCCATTTTCAGTTATAATTGGTTATCTGGAGTAGTTTTTCTTTACATCTTGCAGGTTTCATGGTCTATTTTGAAGGTTTAAGGTCAGCATTTTCGTGCATCTGAGCCTTCTCTGTCGCCACCATCTTAGACCACCTCTGTGGTGTTTCCTGCAGCTAGCAACTCACCACTAAACCTTTGGAACCCCAAATCCTCCACCCTCCACCACTCCTGTGCCACCGCCCGAGCTCTTAGCTGCCTACACACAAACACCTATTCTCTACCCACCGTCGACCGTCCATATGCCCGACCACCACCTTCGCTGCCTGAGCTCCATATCTCCCACCACCAGAGCTCCATATCTCCCCTCCGCCCTGCTAAACCTACACCCTAGCTCCGCCTACTCCCTGCCCTAAATCCCCCTGTCGCCTGCGAGTCTCCCATCCACCATCATCTCTCCCTGCCGCCCGCGACTCTCCCATCCCCAGTCAAGTCTCCTTAAACCACCTTGCAGAAGTGCTTTTGCCACCTGTTCAAATCCCCTCACGGGCCATGACCTCCACCCAAAACACTGCCTCCTATCACATCGACCTCTCTTTTGGCAAGTCAAAACACTGCACACCGCTTGCCTCGCGGGCTTCAAAACCCTAACCTTAATCTAAACCACAATTTCAAATTTGGACATTCCCGCTCAAAATATGAAGCTGTTTAGTGGGCATCAACCCTTAACAACAAACTGCCACAGTCACCTAAACCACCAGTCTAACAATGCATGTGATCAAACTGTCTCTAACCGCTAGCGGTTAGTGTTATAGTCTAGACTGTCTCCCTTGTCCTCCACATGCCCTAACTGGGCTATTTTTTTTCTTTTCATCATAACTTGGCCATCCGATGTCAAAATCGTGAAAATGAGGACTCAATGGAAAGCTAATAGGATAAACTACGCAGTTGTAAGGAAATTTCTAGGTGACGGTACCTTTTTCCTACCTATTTTATCAGTCAAAGTCAAACTTGCATTTAACCTTCAAATCATCATAGCTTTTGCATTTTTGATCAATTTTTTGCAAAATTTTTTTTGAAATCGCATAGAATTTCCTGAATTTTCTATTCATGCAATCCATTTTGCTGTATTAGTTCATTTTTCAGCAGATTTTATCATATTATCAATTTTCACATCACAATCTCCTTGGCTAATCTACTTGCTCCATTTTCATTCCTGTGACTTGCCAGTGATCATTCGGGGCTGAAGCAACATCTAGAGCAGCATTTCCATCAATTTGGATAGAAATTTTATTAGGTGCATCCATTTTCATCCTTTATCTCTCAATCATTGCTTGCAAACACACTTTGGTTTGGGCAGAAAATAAACATTGTTTGATCATCACACATTGAAATTGGGCATAAAATCAACCAGTGTCTTCAATCACACCTTGAAATTGGGATTTAAAAAGAACCATTGCTTGACTTGTCTTCATCACATTTCATTTTTCTAAGGGATAATTTACAAGTTAGAGTGTGAGTCAACTGGGTGTGTGTATGCTCTCTCCTCGCACCGCAAGGTGACCTTGGGGATCAAAAACACCTCATTTGATTCACTTTTGTCAACCCCTTTCCTAGGAGGCCTGCTAGGGGATTTCATCACCCCTAGGAATGACCTCATCCGAGGCTGAATCGAAAGACACCCTCTTTGAAATCAGAATCTTGTCACTCTTGGCTAAGCCCCAAAGAACTTTCTACCTTTGGGAAGTGAAGGTGAAGGGTGGGTTACCCCCTTCTCCCGGCTGTGTGATAGGATTTCACTTTCAATTCTTAGTCATCCTCATGTAAACATTGCCCAAACTTAACTGGCCATACCCCATCAAACTATACATTAGGGCCTGTTGATTTGTCTTACACATGTGCTTGTTAATCATTATCATATTCTTCAAATTCAAAATTCCAAATTGCTTGTGTCTTGTGTGAGTGCTTCTTGTTTGTACATGTGATCATTTGCTAAACATTGCCAAATCAAGATATAAACACCAAACACATAAACAAATCAATATAAACTTTCATCCTAGTCACCTTCATCCTAATCAACTTCATCCAAACAATCCACATCATCATCGAATCATAACCAAGCACTTGCCAAAAAGGATTTAAGATTTAACCACTTGTGTGACGTCATGTTAACCGTAGAGGACCTCCAAAAGCTCCTTCATATGCTTCACCACATGCATGCAAGCCAATCCCCTTTAGAGCAACAAACCTTTCAAAGCATTCAAGAATTGATTCAAATAGGTCAAACAAGCCAATCCTCACACATACAATACCTCTTGGAAGAAATCCAACACATCTGGCCACTTGCAAAGTCCAACGACCATCCTATCTAGCACCTATCCCATCATATCCATCTACACATCAAACCAATTCTGCATCAACTTATCCCACTTCATATCAACCAAATTCATCCACATGTCATATCAACCCTTTATCAACTTATCACAACCCTTATCTATATCAATCCATATCACAACAATCATTATCCTATGCAACCCCTCCATCATCATCACATCAAAACATTTACCAACATCAACAACAAATCATATCATAACAAGAAGTCCAAACACCATCCCAACCTCAACAAATTCCACAACAACCTTACATGTCATCATCTTCAACTTCATACCAACCTAATTCATCCAACTATCATGTCAATGCCACATCAACAAATCAACCTTCACCCCAACATTATCTAATTTCTCATTCTAACATTCCAACATACCACCAAGCCCATCCACGAGGCAACCAAGTGTCATCACAACAAGAACATGCAAGCCCAAATCCACCGTGGAAACAAGATCAAATTCCCTCAACTTCATACCAACCCCAAAACCATTTGTCTACATATCCTACCATTACACCTAGCTACCAAGACTATCAATGGCCTCCCCACCAAATCCACCTTTGCAACAAGAAGCACATGTAAGTCCAAGTGGTCCCTTGTACATAAATCAAATGAGTCCAATTTATCCTAGGCAAGATCTAATAACCTTTGACAAGGGAGATACCAATCTAGAGTGGCCTCCACCATCTAATCCCACACCTATCCTTAAACCCATCTACGAACCATCACAACCTAATCCTGTCACCCACCTATCCAATCCCCATCCTAATCCTACACCAACCACCATCATTATCCATCCATTATATTGTTCTTCAACCCATAAACTCATGAAGGATACCATCCATTGGCTATTAGCAAGGAATCAAACACCCTCATGTAATCCAACACCCACCAAACCTCTTGAACAACCCCCTATCATAAGTCAAGAACCATCATGTAGCCATGTTCAAGAGCCCATAAGTCAAACACCTATCACATCCATCCAAACACCTATCACATCCATCCAAGCACCCACCACATCTATCCAAGTCAATCCCACTTCTACCCAACTACATGAGCTATGCCAAGAATCAAATCCAAAGCATGTTGAAACATCAACCCCTTCTCCTAATCAAGATCTAACCATCCCATCCAATCCCATCCCCCATACCCTCCCATCTATGGATCACCTTATTTATCCCCCATAAACTTCTACCACCCCTTTACCATCCCCCATGAATCCTTTACCTCCATCTACCAATCCCATCCCAAATCCATCCCCTTATCCACTTGGCACAAGCACTTTCATCAATGGTGACTCCCTTGTAGGAGGCGAACAACTTCTTTCCACCACCTATCTATCTCCAACAAATAATGGATTCACATCTTGTTTCCAAAGCACCAAACATCCCATTGCATGTTGCATGCTCCAACTTATGAACTATCAAGGCAAAGGCTTAGGCCTTCAGGAACAAGGCATCTTGGAGCCCATCCACACCACATTCCATCCATCCTCACATGGCCTTGGCTACGCATCCCAAGGCAAACAACCTAAACATTTCGATACCATCCACCCACCTTCCAAATTCCATTCATCAAATCCCAAACATGGTGCATCTCATCACACTTCCAAAACATATGTCGCCATCCCTCCTCCATCAACCTACCATTTGCAAAATCATGTGACCATCCATCTCCCTCCATCCAATTTACCTCCACTACTTCCAACTCCAAAGATCCCTATCAAATCCACTCTACCTCCTATCCTACCAACTCCCAACATCCCTATGCACAAATCCACTTTACCTCCTATCCTACCAACTCCCAATATCCCAATCATCAAATCACTTGACCTATCTATCCAAAAATCTACTTTTTACCCCTCCATCCATAAAACCACTAAAATTCCCAATCAAGACCAACAAAAGCACACATCTTTCAACCATGAAGCTTCCCCCAAATCCATGGGATTCAAATATTTGAATGCCTCAACTCATAAAGCACAAACGCCTAAGGATATTATCCCTTCCAATCAACCTAAAAAATCCAAAAGGCTATCAAAGCCCACACCATCAAAAGACAAAGCAAAAAAAAAAATGGTGTGGGTCCCTAAACAAAGATCACTCAAATCTAATGAGGCATCCACCTCCCAATCTACTACAAAATCCCAAACATCCCACTCCCATCTAAAAATCCCATAATTCCTTAGTCTATTCGGGTCCCTAAAACCCCAAATCGACCATCCAAAAATCCCCCATCCTGATCCCCATTACTCCCAACTCCACATCCAAAATACAAGCTTCCAAATACATCACGGTGTGTGCAGCCATTGGTCTTGGTTCCCCTCCACCACTTAACATTCCCACATACCCCCATCTCTCCATCTTTCATTCACTATCCTACATATCTTCCCCATCACATTCCTATGGTCCATGCTTTTGCATAATCCACATCATTATCCACATAATCCACATCATAATCCATTATGCACCATCCATTCCATCTTCTCCTATCTTCCAACAATCCATTCATAATCCATAATGCTATCCAACATGGGACCATCCTCTCCTTGCTATGGAAACAAATGCTAGAGTCCCCCTTCCATCAAAAAAGTAAAAAAGCAAAAAAGCAAAAAAATCAAAAAAACAAGAAAATAGTAAAGAGAAAAAAATCCATCCAATGGTGAAAACCACTCCTTGTGGCACCTTGGGCAAGTACCTTGATGAAAACCCCTTGTGGGCATCATGCGTAATCCCTTCTCCATTCATTTTGCATCCCTACACTTGGGGGCAAAACCATATCCTTCATCCACATCCATACTATCTTTTGCACATTCCTATCCACTATCCCCTATTTATCCTATCATATTCCTATCCACCATCCCCTATTTATCCTATCATTCCCCATCCATTCTATCCACTATATCCCCCTCCCTAGATCTTGATAAAGCCAAGGGGCAACATATCAACAACATGCTTTGGAGACCTCTTAACATACTTCTTTTGTCAGTCTATCCTCCATCCACCTACTGCAAAATCCATCCATTCAAACATGAACCCATCATGCCAAATCCTAAGCATTGGGGCATATGATTCCTTGTGAACTAGCCCTTGGAGAAAATCATCATCCCCATCTCCCATCCATCTATCTTGCAATCCATCTATCATGAATCTCCTCTCTATCACCTTCCACTAACAATCCCTCCACCTACTTATTATGTCTCCCTACTAGATCCTTCATCCCCCATCCTACACCTTATCTGCATGTATCTATCCATTTATCACAATCTCCTATCCATTATCTTTTCATCACCAATCCCCCTATCCAACCCCATCACCTTCACCTCTAGACTTGGTGTTCCCTTGTCATTGGTATCTAGCACAAAGGCTATCGACACGAAATCCATGACAACCATCATAATAAATCATGCTCTTTCTACAAAATCCAAAAATCCAAAAACATCACAAAAAATCAAAAAATACAAAAATACAAAAACATCACAAAATCAAAAAATCCAAAAACATCACAAACATCAAAAAATCCCAAAACAATCGAAAACACACAAACGTCCAAAAATAATCTATCCATCACAAAAAAAAAAAAAATCAAACTTGCTCCATCACACTTTCATCATCATCACACCTATCCCACATCATCATCACATCTATCCTCAATAAGCTTACACTAGATCCAAGCATCGCATCACCTATCAAAGCATCATCCCTTATCAAAAATCATCAACTATCAAATCAGCATCAACCATAACTTGTCACCATTGTATCTCGAGCCAATCTTACATCAACAAAACATGATCCAATCATCAATCGATTCTTACCTTAGGATATGTCGTTCCTACGATAGGCAAAATCTATCCAATCATCACAACATCATCACATCATCTATCAATCCCTGCCTTAGGATATATCTTTCCTACGATAGGTAGTATCTATCACATCATCATCCATTTTGGCAAAAGATACAATGGTTACTTGTTTGGTTCGTTGGTCTTTTGGTTTTTGATTTTTATCTTTTGTCCTATTCTAAGATCACATCAAAGCTACCTTGATCTTATTATATCATGGTATGTGGCGAAAACATCTAGAATGGGGCATAGTCTTGCTTTTGTATGTTGTTCTTGTGGGTTGGTCTCATTACTCCAAGCTAGTATCATATCTTGATCGATCCTAGGGTCGGTTCTAGCATATTGATCTCCTTATGCATCTAAGGTTCATCATACCTTTTTTGTACTAAGGGCTTACGCTATGAGTCCCCTTCCCTTGTCTAGACAAGGTTGTACTATCTTAGGCATGCATGAGATCATCCCTTTGTCTGCATGTCTAGTCCATGCAAATGTTGGATAAACATCATCACCCTGGTCTTCTATACCTTGGTGAACATATCCACTTTGCTATATCAAACCTAGGATTGCTCAAATTCAGCTTCAGCACAATGATCATCCCCAATCATCCCCAAACATCATCATCCTTTCCTCCCACCACTTATCCTCCAATCACTTCTATCAATAAGTCCATCCATTTCAAGAGCTCAATTGTGTTCTCGCAAACCGCCTATCCTCTCGAGGGGGAATCACCCTTACGAAATATCCCCAAACCTTACCCTATTCTTCCAAACCAAAACTTTTTTCTATCCAATCCATCTATATGTTCTAACTTCTTTGAAATGATGTTACTTAGCCGCAACACCATCTCAAAGAGGAGCAAATGTAGACACCGAAAATTGGATTGCTCTGCAAACCAATTTCCCGTACCTCTACACTAATCCACTCTCCCCATCTGCATATCCCTGGTGATCAATTAATTCACCTAATTAGTCCATTTAATCTTACAACCCTATCCTATCAAATGAATGAATATTCCTAATATTTATTTAGTTGATTTATCCATTTCCCTAATCCTTGTTAATTAGATAAATCCTGCTTATCTGATTAACCTAGACTTAAGTTAATTAAGATAACACTTAATTAACCCTGCTTACCTCATCATCCACTCACTGAATTTAAAATTCAGTTGTCTCCCACTATCCTCCACTAAACTGAATCTAAAATTTAGTTGTCCCCCACAATCCTCCAATCACTAAATTTAAAATTTAGTTGTCTCCCACTATCCTCCACTCACTGAATTTAAAATTCAGTTGTCCCTCATTATCCTCCACTCTTCCCAAAATGAGAATTATTAATTCATCCACTAGGAATAAAAGATTTGCTTTTATTCCTAGCCCTTAATCTCATCAACTGAATCCTCACCCTCCATCCTCATCTCCAAAATTTTATAAATTGGACCCCTCTCTAGGCCATTAGAAGGGACCTCTTCATGCTTTAGACCTTTGTCCAAATCACTCCACAATATCCTCATCTCATCAAACCTCTGCCAAAATCACTCTGGTCATTCCCCATCTCCATCTAAATCAGGCATCAAACCACTTGTCTCTCATCTACATTGTGTTGACGGTCTTGAGCTATCCACATCTCACATCGTTTGGGTAACATCTGAGGAGCTACATAGGCGCAACTCCTTCCCTCTTGGATCCGTGAGTCATAAGGAAGGTATAATCATGTATTATTTGTATTTGATTTACATATTAATCTTCATTTTGATTTCATTGATTACATTGGCACGCCCGGTCTCGAATCTAATCATCGCTTTTTGAAGGTTTTATTGTCAGAATCTTCCTTTTCTAACCCTCTTTGTGGCAAGTTTTGCAAGTTTTGGGACTAACCTGTTGCAGGTTACGTCTTGGGAAAAAACTGACCTCACCACCGTGATCAAGCCGTTGATTCCATGAATTTTGACTATAAAGTTGGCTATATTATTTGAAAATTTTTTAAGGGTACAGCCCATACCATATGGATCTGTACTATACGGAACCATACCCCTGTCATGCTAGTCTATGCATCCTCCATTTTTAGTTATCGCTGGTTATCTGGAGTAGTTTTTCTTTACATCTTGTAGGTTTAATGGTCTATTTTGAAGTTTAAAGTCGGCATTTTCGTGGATCTGAGCCTTCTTTGTCACCACCATCTTAGACCACCTCTGTGGTGTTTCCTGTAGCTAGCAACTCGCCACTAAACTGTTGGAACCCCAAATCCTCCACCCTCCACCACTCCTGCACCACCGCCTGAGCTCTTAGCTACCTGCACACAAATGCCTATTCTCTACCCACCGCCGACCGTCTATCTGCCTGACCACCACCTTCACCGCCTGAGCTCCATATATCCCACTGCTTGAGCTCCATATCTCCCCTCTACCTTGCTAAGCCTACACCCTAGCTCCGCCTACTCCCTGCCCCTAAATTCCCCTGCCACTTGCAAGTCTCCCATCCACCGTCATCTCTCCCTGCCGCCTGCGACTCTCCCATCCCCAGTCAAGTCTCCTTAAACTGCCTTGCAGAAGTGCTTCTGCCACCTGTTGAAATCCCCTCACGGGCCATGACCAGTGTTTTCAATCACACTTTGAAATTGGGATTTAGAAAGAACCATTGCTTGACTTGTCTTCATCACATTTCATTTTTCTAAGGGATAATTTACAAGTGAGAGTGTGAGTCAAGTGGGTGTGTGTATGCTCTCTCCTCGCACCGCAAGGTGACCTTGGGGATCAAAAACACCTCATTTGATTCGCTTTTGTCAACCCCTTTCCTAGGAGGCCTGCTAGGGGATTTCATCACCCCTAGGGATGACCTCATCTGAGGCTAAATCGAAAGACACCCTCTTTGAAATCAGAATCTTGTTACTCTTGGCTAAGCCCCAAAGAACTTTCTATCTTTGGGAAGTGAAGGTGAAGGGTGGGTTACCCCCTTCTCCCGGTTGTGTGACAGGATTTCACTTTCAATTCTTAGTCATCCTTGTGTAAACATTGCCCAAACTTAACTAGCCATACCCCATCAAACTAGACATCAGGGCCTATTGATTTGTCTTACACATGTGCTTGTTAATCATTATCATATTCTTCAAATTCAAAATTCCAAATTGCTTGTGTCTTGTGTGAGTGCTTCTTGTTTGTACATGTGATCATTTGCTAAACATTTCCAAATGAAGATATAAACACCAAACACATAAACAAATCAATATAAACTTTCATCCTAGTCACCTTCATCCTAATCAACTTCATCCAAACAATCCACATCAACATCGAATCATAACCAAGCACTTGCCAAAAAGGACTTAAGATTTAACCACTTGTGTGACATCATGTCAACCTTAGAGGACCTCCAAAAGCTCCTTCATATGCTTCACCACATGCATGCAAGCCAATCCCCTCTAGAGCAGCAAACCTTCCAAAGCATTCAAGAATTGATTCAGATAGGTCGAACAAGCCAATCCTCACACATACAATACCTCTTGGAAGAAATCCAACACCTCTTGGCCACTTGCAAAGTCCAACGACCATCCTATCTAGCACCTATCCCATCATATCCACCTACACATCAAACCAATTCTGCATCAACTTATCCCACTTCGTATCAACCAAATTCGTCCACATGTCATATCAACCCTTTATCAACTTATCACAACCCTTATCTATATCAATCCATATCACAACAATCATTATCCTATGCAACCCCTCCATCATCATCACATCAAGACATTTACCAACATCAACAACAAATCATATCACAACAAGAAGTCCAAACACCATCCCAACCTCAACAAATTCCACAACAACCTTACATGTCATCATCTTCAACTTCATACCAACCTAATTCATCCACCTATCATGTCAATGCCACATTAACAAATCAACCTTCACCCCAACATTATCCAATTTCTCATTCTAACATTCCAACATACCACCAAGCCCATCCACGAGGCAACCAAGACTATCAATGGCCTCCCCAACAAGCACTAGTGAGCCCAAATCCACCTTTGCAACAAGAAGCACATGCAAGTCCAAGTGATCCCTTGTACATAAATCAAATGAGTCCAAGTTATCCTAGGCAAGATCTAATAACCTTTGACAAGGGAGATACCAATCTAGAGTGGCCTCCACCATCTAATCCCACACCTATCCTTGAACCCACCCAAGAACCATCACTACCTAATCCTATCACCCACCTATCCAATCCCAATCCTATTTCTACACCATCCACCATCATTATCCATCCATTATATTGTTCTTCCACCCATACACTCATGAAGGATGTCATCCATTGGCTATTAGCAAGGAATCAAACACCCTCATGCAATCCAACATCCACCAAACCTCTTGAACAACCCCCTATCATAAGTCAAGAACCACCATGTAGCCATGTTCAAGAACACATAAGTCAAACACCTATCACATCCATCCAAACACCTATCACATCCATCCAAGCACCCACCACATCTATCCAAGTCAATCCCACTTCTACCCAACCACATGAGCTATGCCAAGAATCAAATCCAAAGCATGTTGAAACATCAACCCCTTCTCCTAATCAAGATCTAACCATCCCATCCAATCCCATCTCCCATCTCCTCCCATCTATGGATCACCTTATTGATCCGCCATCAACTTCTACAACCCCTTTACCATCCCCCATTAATCCTTCACCTCCATCTACCAATCCCATCCCAAATCCATCCCCTTATCCACTTGGAAACAACACCTTCATCCGTGGTAAACCCCTCGTAGGAGGTGAACAACTTCCATCCACCCCCTATCTATCTCCAACAAATAATGGACTCGCGTCTTTTTTCTGAAGCAACAAACATCCCATTGCATGTCGCATGCTCCAACTTATGAACTATCAAGGTAAAGGCTTAGGCCTTCACGAACAAGGCATCTTGGAGCTCATCCACACCACATTCCATCCATCTTCTCATGGCCTTGGCTATACACCCCAAGGAAACCAATCTCAACATGTTGGTACCATCCACCCACCTTCCAGAATCCATTCATCCAATCCCAAACATGGTGCATCTCATCGCACTCCCAAATCTTATGTCGCCATCCCTCCTCCATCATCCTACCATTTGTAAAAGCATGTGACCATCCATCTTCCCCCATCAAATTTACCTCCACTCCTTCCAACTCCCAAGATCCCTATCAAATCCACTTTACCTCATATCCTACCAACTCCCCACATCCCTATCCACAAATCCTCTTATCCTCCCATCCTACCAACTCCCCACATCCCTATCCACAATTCCTCTTATCTTCCCATCCTCCTACCTCCCAATATCCCAATCATCAAATCACTTCACCCATCTATCCAAAAACCTACTTTTTACCCCTCCATCCATAAAACTACTAAAATTCCTAATCAAGACCAACAAAAGCACACATCTTTCAAACATGAAGCTTCCCCCAAATCCATGGGATTCAAAAATTTGAATGCCTCAACTCATAAAGCACAAAAGCCTAAGGATATTATCCCTTCCAATCAAAATGAAAAATCCCAAAGGCTATCAAAGCCCACACCATCACAAGAAAAAGCAAAAAAAAAAAATGGTGTGGGTCCCCAAACAAAGATCACTCAAATCTAATGAGGCATCCACCTCCCAATCTACCGCAAAATCCCAAACATCCCGCTCCCCATCTAAAAATCCCCCAAAGTCTAAGTCTATTTGGGTCTCTAAAACCCCAAATCGACCATCCAAAAATCTCCCATCCCGATCCCCATTACTACCCACCCCCCATCCAAAACATAGGCTTCAAAATCAAACACAATGTGTGCCACCATTGGTCTTGGTTCCCCTCCACTACTTGCAATTCCCACATACCTCCATCTCTCCATCCTTCGTTCAATATCCTACATATCTTCCCCATCACATTCCTATGGTCCATGCTTTTGCATAATCCACATTATACACACCATAATCCATTATCCATAATCCATTCCATCTTCTCCTATCTACCAACATCCATGCAATCATCATCCATAATGCTATCCAACATGGGACCATCTTCTCCTTGCTATGGAAACAGACGCTAGAGTCCCCATTCCATCAAAAAAGCAAAAAAGCAAAAAATCAAGAAAACAGTAAAGAGAAAAAATTCGTCCAATGGTGAAAACTACTCCTTGTGGCGCCTTGGGCAAGTACCTTGATGAAAACCCCTTGTGGGCGTCATGCATAATCCCTTCTCCATCCATTTTGTATCCCTACACTTGGGGGCAAAACCATATCCTTCATCCACATCCATAATATCCTTGCACATCTTATCCATTGTCTTATCTTTATCCTATCATATTCCTATCCACCATCCCCTATGTATCCTATCATTTCCCATCCATCATATCCATTATATCTTGTTTCAACCATCTCTCACCCTAGATCTTGATAAAGACAAGGGGCAACATATCAACAACATGCTTTGGAGACCTCTTGACATACTTCCTTTGTCAATATATCCTCCAACCATCTACTGCAAAGTCCATCCATTCAAACATGAACCCGTCATGTAAAATCTTAAGCATTGGGGCATATGATTCCTTGCAACCTAGCCCTTGGAGAAAATCCTTATCCCCATCTCGCATCCATCTATCTTGCAATCCATCTATCATGAATCTCCTCTCTATCACCTTCCACTAACAATCCCTCCACCTACTTATCATGTCTCCCTACTAGATCCTTCATCCCCCATTCTACACCTTATCTACATTTATCTATCCATTTATCAAAGACTCCTATCCATTATCTATTCATATCCAATCCCCCTATCTAACCCCATCACTTTCACATCTAGACTTGGTGTTCCCTTGTCATTGGTATCTAGCGCAAAGGCTATCCACACAAAATCCAAGGCAACCATCATAATAAACCATTCCTTTTCCAAAAATCCAAAATCCAAAAACATCACAAAATCACAAAATCCAAAAAACATCACAAAATCAAAAAATCCAAAAACATCACAAATATCATCAAAAATACCAAAACAATAGAAAACACAAAATTCCAAAAATAATCTATCCATCACAAAAATCAAATTGTGTTTTCATTAATAATTCCTTTGGTTTTTGCATCTACCTCACAAGGGCATGCACTCTCTATCTGACAACGGTGTTCGGAGACTTAAGTGTCCTCTGAGGTTTGACTGAGGCAAGCCTCTAAACACCACAACCCCCTCCCAAAGTCTTGTGATTGTAGGTTACAGGTGTCGCATTTGGGAAAAGTGAAGTTGCAGGAAGGATTGGCAGACATCATTGATTTAGGATCTGAAGAGAAGCAAGACACTGGAGCATTTCCAGGAATTGGGTGCTCACACTAGTGTCCTCTGTAGACAAATTTCTAGAAATAGAAGTTACAGGGTTGATCAGTGTTGGAAGGAGGTCCGGATCCCGTGAAGAAACTAGTACCTTGGACTTGGACGCCTGCACCTTAGTCCCCGATTGTTCCACCTTGGGACCTGAAAAATAGGTACTCTGTGATTTGCTATTTTACTTCCGTCTGCAAGAGCTTTTTCCGTTATTTGTCAGTTTATTGCCGTATTTGCATAATTAGAGTTTTAATGGTCAATTGAGCATAAGAGAAGAGAAATTGGTAATTAAATTCCCTAATCCAAGTTTCCCTACATCTCACGGTGATTTATGGTATGATAGTGAATTGCCACTGGACCCTAGATTATTGAATGTAAAGTAGAAAGGAGGATTTAAACATCAAAACACTAAAACATTAACAAATCCAATTTTCCACTAGACACCCCTCTAATTATTTAATGGGTTCAAGGGGAAGCACACCTTGCAAGATCCAGGGGCAGTGCCCCTAGCGTGCTCCCTATTGTGATACAGGGTGGGGTCAAGGGGCAGCACCCCGAAACCTCAAACGAATTTTATTATTTTATAAAGGTGTTGGGAGTTATTTTTTCTATTGGCCAACATAAAAAAAAATTCTATTTTGTAATCGACATAAGGCTTGATAAAAGTGGCTAAGGGTTAGGGTTTCCGTTGATGTATTGTAGCATTTTGCAGCGATATTGAGTTGCAAGGATTGCTGGTTGTAATCAGTTTGATTTATTGGATAATAATATTGGACTCTCTATTGGTGGATGTAGCCCAAGTTTGGGTGAACCATGTTAAAACTTGTCTCTCTCTATTATTATTTATGTGTATTTTTCATTCCTCTATTTAATCTTTATTTGCATTTAATTGATATCTTCTACATGCAATCCCTAACAAATTTGACTATCTTAAAAGGAGCCACTCTTTTAAGGTAGGCTTGTTCACTAATTGGGTTGATACTAATTGGTATATAAATTTAAGAGAGGCAATTTTTTACACTACAAGATAAACTAGTGGATTCTTTGATCTAGATTTTGGGATTAATAACCAAGTGGATGGAAAGATGGTGTAATGTTTGAGAAAGTTTGGAAAATGATTGTTTATGAGGATGGAATGATCTTATAGTCTCAAAAGGATGAAAACTCGAAAAGTCTAAGACAAATGGAGATGAGGATGAATGTGGATGGTTTCTAAAAATGTTCAGAAAGGGATGGGGGAATGTAGACAAGACCTAAGTGGAATGGTTTAGGAAAAATTTTGTTTTTGATTTTGGGAAAAAAGCAATGCTAGAAGGACAGACTAATGTTTTTGGATTTTTTGGATTTTTGGAAAAAGGAAAATGATTTCAAATGGAAAAATGAAGACAAAGTTTTTGGATTTTTGGTTTTTTGGACAGAAGGAAAATGTTATTGAAAGGAAAAATTAAGGACTATGTTTTTGGATTTTTGGACAAAAGGAAAATGCTATTGAAAGGAAAAATTAAGGACTATGTTTTTGGATTTTTTGAATTTTCGGACAAAAGGAAAATGCTATTGAAAGGAAAACTTAAGGACTATGCTTTTGGATTTTTAGAATTTTTGGTCAAAAGGCAAATGCTATTGAAAGGAAAAATAAGGACTATGTTTTTGGATTTTTTGAAGTTTTGGACAAAAGGCAAATGCTATTGAAAGGAAAAAATAAGGACTATGTTTTTGGATTTTTTTTGTGTTATTTTTACTTTGTTTTTTGGAAGGTAGGAGGTAGGACTATCTCTTGGCAAGAGAACCAAACACAAATACACAATGGCAATTTCAACACTTGTAACATTGGAAATTGGTGCAAAAGGTTATGAACCTTCAAGGTACGATCCACATCCCTTGCATCACAATACAATATGGTCAATGGTCTTATCTAGGTTTACAAGGATTCTAGGGAGTCCCCAATATACGCTAGGTATGGGGGGCACAAATCTATGAACTTGGGTGTCCTAGTCAACTAACGCTCAACTATACGAGTCTTGGCAAACCAAGTATCCTGAAACTTTTTTTCTTGGAGTTGAAGAGGTCCTTCCTTTGAAGTTGAGTCTTTCGATACTCATGACATTTATATACCACACCAGAACTTGTGGTTGGGGTCATCCCTTGATGTGATGAAATCCCCAAGAAGGCCCCCTAGAGAGGATATCAGGCACTTCTGATTTTCAAGATTGTCTTGCGACGCGAGAGAAGAGCATACATGATGAGTCCCTGGGAAATAAGCAAAGAAAGCAAGTAAATGAATGACAAGTGTTTTTTATTTCCAAGGCCACTTTTAAGTGTGAGGAAAGAGCATACACACTTAAGACATTCCAAACACAGTAGACACTCGTTAATTCCTTTATAAAAATGAAATGTTTTCTAAGACTTAGTAGAAAAAAGATATTGCCTTCGACATACATTCTACAACAATATGTTAGTAGTTTCAATAATGTTTATCTTTGGCCAAGGTAGATGCTGCGTAGTGTTAGTTCCAAAACCCAAAGAGAGATTAATTTGAAACCAAAAAAAATGACAGAAAATAGAAAAATAGAAAGCACAGAATTGAGGAAAAGCAAAAAACACAGTAAATAACCAAAAATAGAGAGCAACTTACTCATTTTTTACCTTTTGCACAGGCACGCCGATAGATGACATAGGTGCATCGATAGGCAATAAGGGTGCACCAACAGAATACATAGGCACACTTTTAAGAAACTGGAAAACATAGTCACAAGCGCACATTCACGACACAAGCACACTTCTGGATGACATAGGCACATTTCTACAGAGCACAGGCACTCTTTTGAAATAGCGAACATAAACCTGCCAAAGTATAGTGTCAGTCTGACAGAAAGGATGATTTTGTGATTTGAGGTTGATCCAGTAGCATGGGAGGATTGATCTAAGGAGATGGTTTCTGCCCACTGTCTATCCTAACACAGGCACACTTTTGCGGGGCAAAGGTGCACTTTTACATAGGAAATAGTTTGGGCCAAGGAATTGATGCAAAAATCTATCGAAATATGAATATAAGAACATGAATAGATAGAGTTAGAGGTTAGGACAACACAGGAAAATAGAAAGCAAGCAAAATCAAATGAAATGACCCCTGATCTATAGAAAAACAAGTACACACTGTCAGAAAACATAGACGCACTTTTATGATGCACAGGCGTGTTGACAGTAAACACAGGCGCGTTGACCTGCTGCACAAGCACGCCGACACGGAATGTAGGTGCACTTTCACAATCACAGACGCATTTCTAAACCTGTATCAAATTTTGTATGGAAATTCTCCACACAATTGTTAGTTTTCAAGGATGTGGGTCCCATTGGGCATGCCAAAATGTAATGGTTAAAATATGAATATGCAAAATAGATGAAAGTAATATAAAACACAAAGCAAGTTACCTTTCAAACACACACAAACAAACCATACGGATGGAGCATACTGAGGTAGCACCCAAACCTCAAGTCGATTGCTCTTTGCTCTTGTGGATTGCTCTATTGTCAAGTGTAGTTGATGATCTCCCAAGGAATAATAATGACAGCATAAGTTTACGTAGATGAGAGATACTAAGAAATGGTGAATGAGGTTCAATTTATAGACCTGTGAGAATGCAGATCAACAGTGCAAGAAGACCAGAAAGATCAATGGTTGAGGGAATGTGCGTGAATGAGAGAGGGATAAGTGTCCTTGCCCTCTCATGAATCATGGAAGCTAACAGACCTGATTGATGAGTTGAAGGGATAGATTGATCAGAGGACTGAATTGATTGATCTGTTAATAAATTAGATTAATTTGTTAACTGATTTGATTGATTTGTTGACTGAATTGATTGTTGAGTCAACTCATTTAATTGATATGTTAACTATAATTTGACTAGAGGAAATTATGGTGGGTGAGGATAATTAAGAAATTAAAAAAATAATTATTTAATTTCATGAGCACATGTGATAAATGAATAAAATATTAAATTTTATTCATTTTGGAGGAAATAGATATTTAAATAAATAGTTTGAATTTATTTATTTAAAGTGGAGGGAAATTTGATTATTTAAATAAATAATTTTGATTTTATTTATTTAAAGTGGGGAAGAGATGATTTAATTAAATAATTTGGATTATTTAATTAATATAGAGGAATATGACAATTAATTAAATTAATGTGGAATGATCGGAATTAATTGATTTAATGAGAAATAATGCGAATGTGGTGTGATGATGTGAATAATGCATTGGCGAATTTTAGGTGTCTATAGGAACATTACAACCCAAATCATAAACATAGCATAAGATATCATTACAACAATAAATAGAGGATTCCAACATCCTAATTTAACCATTTCCATCAAAGAAACTATGCTAGAACATGATAAATTCCTTTCCAAACAAGGTTCATTTTCCAACCAAATGAAATCATAATACAATTACATGATAGAGGCTACTTCAAGAACATGGAAGGATCACACTCCAATAATCAAATTACACAAATAAAAATATTACAACATTAATAAATCACCTCCAAAGTGCTCTAATGAACATGAGATACAACATGATCATAAAGTAAATAATACATAAGGAACTCTTCCAGCTCCGAAGAGATCTTCTTATAGGACCAATGGGGAAATGTTACCCACCACCCTATTGTATTGCCATCGTCGAGTGCAATAGATGTCTATGCCACTCTAGGCAACTCCCGAGCTACGGAGAAGAAGATCATAGCAACATCACTATCAAGCCATCTCACACAAACAAGGGTCTCAACAAGACTCCAAGGTAATCCACACAAGGTTGAACATGGGTTCCACACACACCCAACACAACAACAAGGGGATAAAATAACTAGTAGAATTCAATGCACGCCCACACATGAATACAAAAATATCACGATCCAATGCATAATTCACCATAGGGTTACTCATGACCCAACCAAGCAATAGAAGGCAAAGAGATTAACACAAGAGCATCAATTTTTTTAAATTCATGCACATCCTTCTTTAATACATAATCACTAACACACCATTTCAATGCAATGGAGAAGAGAAGGGAAAACACTCCAAATCCATAATACAATTCATCCATTAATGCATGCTAAAACATCATTTTCTCAAAATGGAAATAGCACGTAAAACAAGGTATGACATCATCATGTCAATAAACATACATACAATCATAAAGATCAAACAATGGTGCAAGGGGATTATGGCCTTCTACAGGCAATCCATAGGAAGACTAAGTATCCATTCCTAAGTTCAAAAGTGAACTTTGACCGAAAGTCAACTTTGACCAAAAAGTCAAAACATGGGCAAATGAGGTCAAAACACAACACTCATATCCACATAACCAGAAGTATACAATTGTAAGATAAGGCCTATAAAAGGTCAACTTTGAACAAAAAAGTCAACTATGACCCAAAAGGTCAAAACATGGAGAAATGAAGTCAAAACACATAACACCCATACCCACATGGCCAGAATTATACAATTCCAACATAAGGCCTATACAAAGGTCAACTTTGAACAAAATTCCACTTTGACCCAAAGTCAACTTTGACCAAAAAGTCAACTATGGTGAAAAATGTCAAAACATAGGGAAATGAGGTCAAAACACATAACAGCCATATCCACATGGCCATAAGTATACAGTTCAAACATAAGGCCTATAAAAAGGCCAACTTTGACCAAAAAGCCAAAGCATGAAAAATGAGATCAAAACATGCGACACTCATATCCAATAAGTAGGGAATCCTATTTCCCTCATGGGACTTTTTGTCTCACAAAATAATCCTAAAAATTAAGGTTTAAAACAAAATTTTCATTTGTCAATAAGAGGGAAAAAAACCATAAAACCCCCAAATTCGTCATTTGGAGACCTCCCTCAAGAACACCCAAATTTCTAACTTCCATGATACATAAAATTTCAAAAATCTGAAAGTGCCCTTTTGGTTCTAATATGCACAACATTCTTTTCAATTCAAATAAATTCTTTCTTACTCACAACCTATTCTAGGAAAATTTTGCCATAACTTGGCCTCTTTTCATGTATTTTTAAAATAAAATTTGAATGCAATCCAAAAACAAATTCAATCTAATTCCTATTTGCATCATTGAACTCTATTCATTGCTACAATGAAAAGACCATAAACATCCACCTATTGTGGGCATGGTAAATGCAAAATTTAAATTAAAAAAGAACCAAACCACAAGAAAAATACCTTCTTCCAAGCAAGCTTTCAAATGGAAAAATCTCTTCTTGAGAGGGATGAATCCAATAGGAATTTCTTCCTACACTAAAACAGTCCCAAGACCATTCCAATGCACTCCCACCCACAAGCAAAATCTAATTGTAGCCACCTCCATGAATTTTTCTTTCAAAGGAAGAAGAAGGAGAGAGGGAGAAAAATACAATAAAACACAAAAAGAAAAATAGAACTCTATTTTCCTTATATGCTCCCAAAACCTTTTTTTATTTTCTCATTTCTTTTTTTTAAAATTTCCCATTCCCAAATATCTATTCCAAAATACATTTGAAATAATAGGAAAGTAACTAATAAAATTAATGCAATTATTTCTATAAGGTAATTGCAATATAATTTAACTACATTCCATAAAATCCAAACACTCACATAATTAAATTTAATTTTCTTTATAAAATGATTCTACGTAAGACAAAAGTCTAGAAATAGATAATTCTAATAAATAGAAATTAATCTATTTCCCAAGCACATAATAATGAAATATAACGCATTTTCCACAATTTTAATATTTCTAACTTACGAAAAATAACTCTAATAATTAAATTAGAATGCATTTCACCTGAAAGCATAATTTTTAAAACATAAATAAATAAAATACAAAGCCTTCCTAAGGCACACAATAATTACATATAATTGCTATTCCACAATTAAAACTATTAACTCAAATTAGATAATCCATTTTCTTGTTTCTAACCATTTAAATATTTTGAAAACTCAGAAAACACATTTTTTAAAATAAATTAAAATATAATGCGAAAAGCTAGAAGAAACACATGCAAAGAACTCATTCACACTTTACAAGTTTAATCACAAGACAAGGGTCTAGAATCACAACAGATTTAGATGAGAGGAAAACTGCATAGACACCAAAAACATCCTTCAATTCACAACTAAATAGGATGGGTTAAGCAGCTAACCTACCACAAGAAACATAGGGTCAACAACTTGACCACTAGGACTAGGTAAGGAGAGATGACTAAGCATCCCATGTCAACTTCTCCACATCCCACTCATTGGTCAAGCACCTGTAAAAATATATCTTGCACACTCAAGGCAAAGCATCAAATCCAACAATGGAGATCATAGTCGAAGCAACATATAATGACCAATGAGGATGCATAATCTAGCAAGGCACATATCCATCTTGCAATTACATCATATAATAATCAACTCAATATATCGTTTAATCTGACCATAGAAATAATACGACACAATAAGAGATGCACATGGGTGGGCACTACAAAATGTAATGGTGACATACCCATGTAACTTTCTATTTACTTATGCACCCATTTTGAGGAAAGTTCCTTGATATACTTACATATTATAAAATGACATAATTTTGTGCAAAGCTGAGTCCTTTACCTTATGCCACCTACCTATTCATTACACAGGTTTCTATACATCTATCCCTTATCTCATCACTATGTTAACAAATTTAATTACATTTGTCCTATCCATTCATTTGTTATACCTATACACACACATACTTCTATGTAGTTGATTTTCATGTTGATTTACCACCCTTTTATAACTAGGGTCATTTATATGGTTACTAGGTTGACCCCACAATCATAGACTTGACACTTTGAAATTTGGTGGACTCCTAGCTATACCCTTCATGCCTATGGCTAACTAAACACAAGTTTGCATGATATGTTTTTGTGTCCTTGTATTTATAGGAATTTGTTGTGTGGTTACACAACACGCCCCATTTTTACTTGACGAAACAAGGACCCAACTTTTTTGTTTGTCTTTGCTTGTGTTTTCTGCTTGCTGGTGGTCTAGTAAAAGTAAGACAATACATATGATCCTGCATAAAGGGGACTGGGTAAGTCATCATGATGAGGTCAATTTTTCAAAGTTAATATTTTGTGACAAAAACCTCATGGTTGGATAGAGCACAGAATTTCATGTAGTTTTGCCTTTTGGATCACCCTGATATTCTTTAGAGAACGAGAGTTATGGTGAGTCAAAGTCTTGGTCAAACCTGATATTCTGAGGGGAGGATCATATTTCTTAACATCAATCATATTACTAAAGATCACCCTGATCCCATTTTATAACCCGATAGATCATTTATTCGAAGATCCGAACATTAATTTTAGGTGATAGAGGTATTTACCCTTCAAACAATGTCATATATTTTGCGGGGGTCATATTATGAATATCACCCGATATACAGAATATCACCCTATCTTTCGAATATCATCTTGTCACAAAATATCACCCTAGAGTCATTATCCTGATGACGTCATCCAATCCTAATAGACAAGAAATGGACAAAATGATGACATCATCATCCTTTTTACCTCGCAGAGGTATATTTTCAAAATGATCCTTCCTACATAACATGATGATGACGTCATGGTGCTACAACGATGAACCAAGTCATTATCCTGATGACATCATCCTGATATTCCGAAAGGAGGTCATTTTAGTCTGGGGATCATCATCTTTTTAACATCACCTGACATTTTCAACATCACCTGATGTTTCGACATGGGCTTTCCCACTCAAGAGCAGATGATCATATTACAAATAGAGGGTCATATTATGATTATCACCCAATATTCAGAATATCACCCAATCTTCAGAGATCACCCCGCTCCTTTTGTCACCATGACATTAAATGCCATAAATGTGGTAGTTGGTTCCCACCGATTACGAATGCGATTTATACACCTGGTGAGATCTGGAAGTTTCGTACCAAAAATTAGCTATGTCAATTAATTTTCCCTAATTTACCCTAATTTGCCTTAAAGAGAAAGTTAAAAGTGAATTCACATGCTCATTTTACACTCACCTTGCGATAAAAATGAATTTTTACAGAGCTCCGTGTTTTCAAACCCTCAGACGATTACCTGCGGACGCATACGGCTTGCAACAGGATAAAACACGTGAACATCACTGGTATTTGAGTTCCTTTTCACATAGTCATCAGCATATCAGGAGAATAAGCGTAATCAAGTAAGTAATTGAAACCCTCCTCTTGTAATTTCTGCATGTCCAGGTAGTATGATTTCTACTAGTTTAAAGCTGTGAATTATGCATATTATAGTGAAGTAATGATAAATGGGTATAATGTGCATCACATCGTGATAATATGTTGTTATATGTATGCATGAGAAATATGGTATGGTAAGACTGGTAATGTTCATTATAGGAGATCATGGCGAACAAGAGACTGCTCAGGTCTGAGGCCAAATTCCTTAAACCCATGTTCACTCAACCTGAAGGGATATAGTTTAAGTATGGTACCATCACAGATACACACCAAGGAAACACCAATCTAGTGGCATGGTCAGATAGGTTGACTAATGGAAAGAATAACAGCACCTTATTGGACACCATTTTTGTGTTAGGGATGTGGAGTGTTGTAGGATTCCCTTACTCCATGGAGGCTCTGGAATTAGTTATTGAATTTGCAAGAAACTACAACCCACAGACTAGAAGAGTTGAGAAACATGGTAGGATTTATGCTGATCTATCTATCAAGGGGATTGCTGCCACTTTCAATTTGCCATTAGGGAATAAAGTTGCCAGCATGGATTTGAAGAGGTTGGAAACTAAATATGAAAGTAATAAGAAGGCAGCCAGGAAAAGAATGTACCAATGGAGAGTGAAAAATAGTCCATATAATGTAGCCGCCAAATTGCCAATGCATCTGTATAAGTTTGATTTCGATGAGGAATACCAGTATGTAATAGCTCTACATAGCAGGGTGGCAGGCCAGCCTGATGCTGGAAGTTTTAAAGATTAGATGTATGGGGTCATCCTCATGTGTGTTTATACAGACAATAAGCCATTGTGGCAAAAAATGATCAGTGATGCCCGATATGATCAACTCATGAGCCTAGGAGGCCTGGAGTGTGCTTTTTACATGACTTCGTATGTGGTATATTCATGTGCCTATAAGGGTACATTTGATGCACTTACAACTATAGGAAAGATTGGTGGTACCAATAATGATGCCCACATTTGGGATCATTATCCCCAGCTCCAAAGAGTAAATTACCTCCATGATTATAAATTAGTGAATGATGCATTCTCTATGCATCTAGTCAGGACAATGGAGGAAGACAGGACTAAAAGACTGAGCATGGAAGCTCAGGAGGTTATCTACAAGCATGGTGCCTGGTTTATACAGTATGCTACTTTCTCCTACATCATGATAGAGGGTTTTGAAGGTCAGCCCCTAATGCTCCCCAGATACCCCACTGATGCAATAGTGTTAATGGAGTTTATGAGACAAGTATCTACAATACTGGATGCAAATAAAGCAAACAATAAGCTTCCACTAGTATTGTTTCTAGTGACAATGGGCTAGTATATATGCCAGGATTCTGAAAACATGAAGAAGACCACAGCTGGTCTAGACATGATGAAATTACAGACGTTCCCACTGCCAAGATCATATGATCCTTATGGCAAGATGCAGAAGATCATGGGAAAGCCCATCCATCGGAGACATCTTGAAGATTTCTGGGTAGATTGTGAGGATGAAGCTGAAGTTAGAAGAAGAAAATACCAAAGGCTAACTCTCAACTAGATCAAGACCTTTGATTGCATCCCAGTGCCAACACAATTGAAGAAAGATGATGGCCAGATCATGGCAGATGAGTATGAAGAGAAAAAGATATATAATGACACTATCTCCATGCCTGATCTTACTCAACTGGAAGATATTTCATTGGATAAATTCACAAGCAGGATCATATAGTTAACCCAAGCTTGGGTCGATGAACAAATAAATACACTAAAGAAGAAGGGTGTAGCCCTTACTGTTGATAATAAGAAGAAGAGACAAGATATTCCTGATGAGGAATATGATGATTTCTTGATAGAGAAGAGGAAATCAAAGGGAGAAAGGTTGCCACCTCCGCAACAACAAAGCAAAAGACCCCCTAGAGGTAAGAAGATTGATAATGAACCTAAAGGGTGATAATTGAGAAAGTCAATATAACAGTTGAAGGTACATCAGCATCAGAACTAGCGTCAGCATCATCAGCACCGCCTCCCAAAGATAAGTAGAAGGCTAAAAAGATCTAGAGGCAAGCTGTTGAAACTATGGAAACATATGAGGAGGGTCAACCATCACATGCACAAACAAAAGAGGATGTTCCTCTTGATGAAGAGCCTGTAGAAGAAGACCCACTACCCCTCATCAGAAAAAGAAAAGCACCTCAGGTGATGCCCTCCACACCTAAGAAACCCAGAACATCCATGAGAGGTGAGATAAGACATGATCCTATAATGTTGAGGGGAGTAGGTAGTGGAGTGTTTAGAAAGGAATTACAGCATGATGTATCACTCCCTACCATTGTTCAGTTTAAGACTGAACAAACTGAAGAACAAATGAAGGAAACTACTCACACAAATCAAGGAGGTTATTTCTCATTAGATGAGACTATAGACCTATCAGACGATGAAGTGGTAGATAATGTTGCTTCGCAACGAATGGAGACTCTTGTTGCTAACACTCGCATAACACCACAAAGTACACCATCAGTCTAGGTGGTAGTGTTAGAAGACCTGAAGAGAGTAGAGTAGGAAAAAGAAAAGAGTCCAGAAAAGGTAGCCCAAGAAATGGGGCTTGATACATTGATTGATCTGGTAACCAATTCTGCAGTGATTGATCTTACATACAGAAAGGATGCAAGTCCTAAAAATCAAGCAAGTGTTCTTGATAAAGAAGAAAATGTTGAGGAAGTCAAGATGGTGGAAGTAGAAGGCCACAATTTGAATATCAGTAAGCAACAACAAAAGGAAGTACCTGTTGAACCCAAGGTAGTGGAAGTATAGGACAAGGGAGGAGAAGTAAAAGATACATCAGTTGATCCTGCCCTAAAAGTTCAAGAAGCAATTACTACAGCTGCGGAAGAGATTGCAGCTTCAAATCAGGTTAGTATACCTAAAGTAGACACTATAACATCCACGAAAACTAATATGCCTCATGATGAGGAGATCGCAAAAGTGGATGAGGTATAGAAGGAGGCGGTACATGATCATCAGGTGGAAGCATCGCAAGATCCTCCACCTCTAAAGGAAGCTCCTCCAGAAAAAGAAGTTCCTCAACAAGAGGAAATACCTCAAGATCACCCTCATGAAAAGCATCAAGAGGAAGAAATAAGGAAGTCATCATCTCCATCGAAACCCAATACAGTTACTAGAGATCAAGATGATCATCATGATGATGGTGGACACCCACGATCCGAAGACCAAGTTCCTTCATGGCTAAAGAAAGAGATAAACACAGAGTCCGAATTAGAAATACAAGAATTTGTTGTTTCAATGCTATTTTCAGAGACTCTAATGAAGCCAAAGAGGAAGGCCAGGTTGACGTTGGCCATAAGAAGAGATCCTGTTATGGGCAGAAGGACCACCTAGGTAGCTATTCCTACAGCTGACAAAGAGAAAGGCAAGATCACTCTAGATGAATTCTAGATTAATACAGTAGATTTGGGATTTGCTAATGAAGATCAAGAATGCCAAGAAGGTAAAGATATAATTGATTCATTAACCCAAAGGGTGAAAAGAGAAAAAGAGAAGAATAAGCAGCATAAAGAGCACATTGCTCAGCTGCATGCCTATACAAAAGGGTTAAATAACCTTGATGCTATTTCAAGTGATCATGCAGTCCCATTGACTGCTATTTCTTAGGATGAGATGAATAAATTGGATCTCATGAAGCATGAGTCATCAATAATGAGGAAATGGATGTTATCCGCATTTGATGGAGCAGAGGAAATAGTGAAAGCCTCGTTGAAGAGATGGAATTCTTTAAGCATTTCTAGGAAGAAGGTTGACAAATTATAGATGGAGATAGGAAGAAGGTCCTTTCAATTAGAGAAAGCATTGAGTGCTTTAGATGAAATGAAGAGAATTAATCCTCAGGTTCTCATAAATAACCAAGTATTGAATAATAATACTGCAATTTTGATTGATATATGGTACAAAGACATCCGATTTGAATGTGATGTGCTCCAAAGATGCAACAGTAAATTAAGAGACATCAGTATGAAGTTGCATGACATGATGTCATATGAGGAAGAAGTCTTGGAGACCTTGGAAGGTGAAATAAAGGGAAAGATTGAGAATCAAGATGAAGAGTTTGCTATTAAAGCTCTACATAGTAACTTCTAGCTAGCAGCTGATGACCCTTTAAATCACCTGACAGAAGAAGTCATGGAAAAAAACATGAGGATAAAGGTCAAAGTAGAGAACTGCAATGAAACATCTAGTAGAAGGAGGAGTAAACTAGAGACTCTCCGAGGAAAATATCAGATACACAAGCATGCCATCACCAAAGCAAGAATTCAGGATGGTGGGGAAGTAGAAAAGATAGTACAATCTTATGAAACTATCCGGACATCCATGCAAGTCCATGTACAAGGAGAAGGTCATCAGGATGATGAAGATTTGGGAAGCGATGATCCTGATGCTCCTGATGACAGAGATGAGGAACTTGAAGGATAAAGAGTAGATGAAGATGCATTACCAAGAAAAGACATAAGCATCTGATACTTAGGAAAATATGAGTTACATACATGGTTGCCAGCTGGCAACTTGTGCCACATGGAAAGAGTTGACTTGATCAATGAAATGTGAACCGTAGATCTTAATAGATAAATCTTGATCATAGATCAATTGTAACGGTTCCCTCACCTTGTTCTATAAAAGGTGTAGGGATCCCTCATTTTGAACATTCAAAACTTAATTGAAATCTGTTTGCTGAAATATTCAGGGCTCATTTCAAAGTTGTTGTATACATATATGTTCTTGCATACTTAATGAAGAAGAAGACTATTTTGATTACAATCCATAATAAATCTTGAGTAATCAATGTATGAATTCTTGATACATGCTATGATTTGTTGTGTCCCTTGGAGTGCATATCTATTTACAGGTGTTGTCTTCATTCCTTTCCTTTGAAGTTAGCATCGACTGTATCTAGCTGTGGAATGTCCTGGTGAACATATGGTTTGATTTCTTCTCTTCATGATTGTATCTGATGTGTATGTGGCTCAATAACTGAAGGTTCAACATTAGTTTGAAGTATTTCATTCAATTTCTTTCAATTTCAGAGCATTTCATCATCATAATTGTAAATAATTGACAAACTTAAGAAAATAATACAAATATGCAGAGATCTCGTAGATAATTGAACATATTCAACATATTTGAGGTTAACGCATGTCAAAAGGATAAATATCATGCAAAGATTTAAAGATAGACACAATATTTGAAGCATATCCTATGTAGAATAACTATCTGTGCAGCATCATTATAAGAAGCACTATCTTACAGATGAGATTTATGTAAGGCCCCAAAATGGAAACAACAACACACATCAACCTCTGAGTAACATCAAAACATTAAGACCTAATCACCGGAGACTTGGGATCATGAATTATCTGAATTCATCGTATCTTTCAAGATGAATAAAGGTTAATGTGCACTTTTATTCTATGTTTGTTTATGACTAACATCATGATCAACATAAATTGGCACTAAAAGGAGGGCCCGAAGCTAAAGGATCATCATCAGTACTTCAGGTGATGATAAAGACTGTAAGGTAACGCTTAGACACTGCTAAATTTCCAAGTTAGACGCAAATATTTGTTGTTCTAAGCTTATACATGCTAATCCTGTGTAAAGTTTTTGAGACCAATCATAAATATTGCAAGCTTTATAGCTGATCATCATGAATTTGTAGAAATGTGCCTTGTCTCATGTAAATTTGCCCAAATCTTTGAGGTAAATAGGTCAAAAACTTGATATCCCGTCGTTTGTGACATAGAACTTCAAATATCACCTCATATTTGTAGTATCTCTACAAATATTCCTCAAATATTTAGTCAGTACAATTTTCTAACCATAAATATAGTCCTTGCTGGTGAATTCTAACTGATCTTTACAATCATCTAGCCAATTTTCCTCAAAATTGAGAAATCCTGGCTCACAGGATAAACACCAGGTCTAGATCCACTGGAAATTTTGACGAACTACCTGTTAGAGGGTTCAGACCTAGAACTGTAGATATCCATCACACTCCAGAGTCTAGTGCATCAGGAGCTTCATCTGAATGTTCTCCTCTGACTCCTATTGATCTACAGATACCTACAAGATCACCTGTACAACCTCAAGTTCAGCCTCAACCTGTTATATCTCAAGTTTAGCCTCCTCCGGTTGTAATGTCATTCTTTGCAGCAGAGTCACCCTTGACTTTCATAGCATATCATCCTTTGCCAAAGAATCTGGACAAACTTTGTCCAAAATTTCATCCATATCAAGATGCGGATGATCACATCAGAACTTTTAAGGAAGCCTGTTGTACAGCCAGAATAGAGCATCAAGATGCTATATGCAGATTATTTCCTTTTTCCTTAGGGGAAGAGGCTTATAATTGGTATATTAGTCTTGGTCGGAGTTCAGTCGGATCATGGGTTGTCCTAGAGAAAGCTTTCACTGATAGGTTCAAAATACCTATCGATCCTTCAATGAACTATCACCTATTTGCCACAATTAAGTGGTTTGAGGGAGAACCTATTGCCAATTTCAATGCTAGGTTCCAAAAAATGTTATCCAAGTTAGTTGCTCCATATGTTGTATCAGATGAAGCTACTAGGAGTATCTCTTATTCAGCCCTGGATCCTTTAACTTCTATGTTCATTAGGAGGGCTCATCCTGAAATCACAACGTTAACAGGAGCTTTTCAGGAGGCTATCAAAGTTAATCAGCAGTTAGTCCCTGCTCCTACACCAAACATATCCTTTCCTACACTTCCTGGTTATCCAGGATATCCTCCCTAGCCACAGTATAATGGAGCCATGATGCCTCCAGCAGTAATGCCAGCACCTCTGCAGATACCTCCATTGAGTATAATGCCACCTCCAAACGGAAATGGCCAGATGATGCAATATCCTGGACAAGTCCAAGCACCTCAGGTTATAGACCAGAATAATCAGAACAACAATGGATCCTCATTTGTCAAGCCTTCAATAGAAAATGTAGTAGCTAAGGCTCAGGAGGAAAATGAAGAGATCAAAGAAATATCAGCTCAGCTAAAGAAGCTTACAACTGAGATCACTCATTTGAGAAGCCAAAACTTCTACTCTCAGCCTAACCAAAATAGAGGCTATAACAATGATAGACCAAATTATCCTGACAGGGGGTATAACAACAATAACTACAACAATAACAGTGGTAATAACATTCCCCCTAGACAGCCTAGAGTATGGAACTCCAAGACAAATAATGGTTCCTTACCATCACCTTTAGATAGTCAGCCTCCTGGTGAAGTTAAACAGACTACCAGGGTCAATCTTGCTGAGGCAGCCCTCACTAATTGGTGTAGGATACACAATACTAATGCTCATGTAGAGCTAGACTGTCCCCAATTTCAAATTGCTGCAAGTATTTTCCAAACTGAGGTATCCAATACTGCAGGAAATCCACATCATGTGGAAGGGAATGAGCTTGTTCCCTGTGGATATGATTCAGCTTTAGTATTGGAAAGCTATACTGATCAGCCTTATCAGTAGACTGTGTCGCCTCATTAGCATTATAACTAGACATGTGAAGAATCAGCCATGACTTTTGAGACAAATTATGTTTTCACCTTTGAGGATGACAATGAACCATCAAATGAGCCTGAGGAGGTACATGCTTACTAGCAATAGTACCAGGGGAAGCACAACTATAACTTGAGAAATAATGCCAACAGACCTACCGATCCATTGACCTCTTCCTTACCCCCGAATAATTTCAATACCCCTCCTGATCCCAAAGCAAGTAATAATTTGGGATTTCCCAAAGTCAATACTTAGTATTTATCACCACCAAACATAGCATCAAAATCTTTGAGCATGCCTCATGAGTCTGATAAGTTAGTCACCTATCTGGTAGATGAGATGAAGAAGATCAAAATCAGTCTATCCTTGTCAGAGTTGCTGAAAACTCTTGTCATTAAAAGGGCATTCATGAAGTCCCTAGATGATCCTACTCCTAAAGAGGATATTCATCCATCAGGTCAGTCTAGAGGTAAGGATCATGCTATCAGAGATAATAATGTTAAAACTAAAGTCCCAGCTACTGTTCAAGCTGTGGAGACTTCTCACATGACCTTGTATAGAGATAAAAGTGAATCACCTCCGTTCCTCCTAACCATACGAATGTTCAGTAAAAACCTGCACAATTGTCTAGTGGACTCAGGAGCATCCACGAATGTTATGCCTTTAGCCATATGTAATGCTCTAGGGCTACATCTTGCTAAATCTCTGAAGAAGGTAACCAAACTAGACAAAATAGAGGTGAATGTAATAAGGGAGTTAACTCACATTCACATGCAACTGGCATCAGACCCTAGGATCCAATACTATATTGACATTTAGGTAGTTGACATACCTGATACGTATGGTATGCTAGTCAGTAGAGATTGGTCCAAGACCCTCAATGAATATATGTCTACCGACTTCAGTCATATGTGGTTACCTTGGAAAGGTATACCAAATTAGATAAGGGTAGATGCTGAACCAAGAATGAAACACATGATCACCGAGTACAACAAAACAAATGAGATCATGTACGTGAATGTTGAACCCGGAGTATACTCTATTAGACCTCAGACTATCAGGATAGAGGAGGTCCTGATGTATGACTTTCATGATGATCATGATCCTGATGATCATCCTCATGATGATAATGCTATAATCTTAAGATTTGGTCATGATCATGGAGATGAAACAGAAGTTGATCATTTCAAAAGTTTTGAAATATACCTGTCTAAATAGGTAGAATACTGTCAATTATCAAATATACCAGTTCATGACATTTTGATTGATGGTTGGTGCAGATTACACGATGAAACACATTCTGAGAAAACTTGTGGAGAATGCATTTACATGCTGGAGCTTGAACAAACATGCGGAGAAGTGTCATCATCATCATCAGAGGTAAGTTCCATATGTAGTGATGATGATCATACTGATTCTTGTTCATCTGCTGCAGGAACAGGAGAAGATGTGAGTCAGAAAAAGGATTTTATCCAGAAGACAGAAGAAATTCTGGTCTACAATGAGAAGAAGGATAACAAAAATAATAAGATCACCCCTAGGAGTGATTGTCTGATGGAGTCAGATTACAAATTATCTGATGATGACAGAGGCAGTAATTTGACTAGATTTGAGAAGTTTTTATCAGAGGAAATTAAAAAGATGATAGAATAGGAGAGACTTCCACAAGATGCACTGACTGAAGGATGGTGTAGATTGCATGAGACACCTCACTCAGAAACTGCCTGTTCACTATGCTTACATATTTTAAAGAGGCATATAGTGCATAGTTCAGAAGATCATCCTTCTGGTGATGAAAAGAAAGCAGAAAAATTAGCCTCCCAGAAGAAAGGAAAGATGAAGTCTGAGAAGGTTGAAATTCCTAAGTTAAAATGGATATCAGGTGGTGCAGCTGCTAGAGCTACAAAGAAGAGAGAAAAATCAACTAAGCGTCCTACTGAGGATAAACCATGGATCCTTAGATTTGATGGATCCAAGTTGAAACAAGGTGCTGGAGTAGGGATTGATCTCATTGATCCATCAGGAAAGTCCTACCTAGTAGTCTACAGACTACAGTTTCCCTATACTAACAATGTAACAGAGTATAAGGCTCTAATACATGGGATACTGTTTGCCCTTAAGAAGAAAGTAAAAATTCTGCATGTCTATGGAGACTTAGAATTAGTGGTAAGACAGGTGAGAGGGATTTACTCCTGTAATTATAGGAAACTGTCTAACTACAGACACAGGGTGTGGGATCTGATTGAAGACTTTGACGCATTTAATATCACCCACGTACCCAGAGAACAGAACCATAGAGCAAATGCTCTAGCCTAGGCTACTAGTACCTTAGAGCCACTATCTATTTCAGGTTTAAAGAGGTTTTCAGTAGAACTAATATCAGTGCCTTCAGTACCTAATAATGTTACTGATCTCCAAGTATTCGACGATGATCGGCATATCCTAGATTTCATCTCCAACAGGGATATATTCGATGCTCAGATCATAGATGAGAACAATGTGGAAGATCATGTTTGGGAAGAAGAGGAAATATTAGAGTTGCCTAGCAACAGGATTCCCAAAGGTATGATTGAATTAGAAAGAGCCTTTGACTTGGATAATATGCTGAAGCAGAAAGATTTTCCAAAGGCTAATGGAGGACAATATTCACAAGTGAATATTGGACAAAATGATGACAAGAGAAATCTCTTGATTGGTAAGGTCTGCACACCAGAAGAGTTAGAAGGAATATCTCAGGCACTCAAAGATTACATCCATGTCATTGCATGGACTTATGATGAGGTAAAAACATATGACACATCAGTCATAACTCACACTATACCCCTCAAGCCAGATGCTAAACCTTTCAGACAGAAGCAAAGGCCAGTCAATGCCTTGCTAGAGCCTATAATTTTTGAGGAAGTCAAAAAGTTGTTAAATGCCAGGATCATATTTCATGTGAGGCACTCCACCTGGGTGGCTAATCTAGTCCCAGTGAGAAAGAAGAATGGAGACATCAGGCTATGTGTGGACTTCAAGAACCTGAACAGAGCATCGGAAAAGGACAATTATCCTTTACCCTCCTTAGATGAAGTTCTGCAAATTGTTAATGGAGCAAAAATGATGTCATTCCTGGATGGTTTTTCTGGTTATAATCAGGTAATGGTTGACAAAATTGATAGACTAAAAATTGCCTTCACCACCAAGTGGGGGATCTTTGCTTATAGACACATGCCATTTGGGCTAATAAATGTTGGAGCAACATTCTAGCGCGCATTGGACATAGCCTTCAGAGGCTTAATAGGAAAGTGTATAGTCATATACATGGATGACTTAACAATATTCTCTAGAAATAGAGAAAACCATGTAGCAGATCTCAGAAATGTATTGAAAAAATGTGAACAGTATGGGATATCCTTGAACCCCAAGAAATGCATATTCGGGGTGACAACAGGAAATTTACTAGGCCACCTAATAACTGAGAATGGAATTATCATTGATCCTGACAGGTTTGATTCCATCATGAAAATATAGCTTCCTGGAAGCAAGAAAGAACTTAAATCTTACTTTGGTAAGATAAATTTTGTTAGGAAGTTCATCACTAGCTTTGCTGAAATAGTTAGACCTTTAAATGCTATGTTGAAGAAGGATGCAAAGATTGAGTGGACATCAGAGGCAAAAGCAGGTTTTGAAGACAAAGAAAGATATATCTGAAGCTCCAGTGCTGATTAGTCTAGACTACACCAAGGACTTCTATATCTATTCATTTGCTTCAGAGCATACCTCTGCAGCAGTGCTGACACAAAGGAATGAAGAAAAAGAAGAGAAACCTATAGCATTCATGAGTTGTCCATTCAGAGATGTAGAACTCAGGTATATGGATGTAGAAAGGCAGGCTCTTGCTTTAGTCAGAGCAGTGAAGAAATTTAGGCACTATATCCTGAGAAGCAAAGTGATTGTTGTGGTACCTGACGCAACAGTGAAGATGTTATTGATGCAAAGCGAGCCAGATGAGAAGAGGGCTAAGTGGATCACAGTCCTACAGGAATATGACATGGATATCACACCCATGAAATTGGTAAGAGGACAGGCTTTAAGCCAAATGATATCAGAAATTGATCTGAATATCACAAGTCAGTAGTATGTTATTAATGAGAAGGACAGTGGAGACTGGTACTCAGATATCAAGCATATCCTGATTACTAGAAGATGTCCTCCAAGACTGCAGGCTTCACAAAGAAGAGCCCTAAAAATAAAGTCCCAGAAGTACATGATGAAAGCAGGAGTACTTTTCAAGAAAAATTATGAAAGAATATACCTAAGATGCCTAGGGAGGACTGAAGTAGATAAAGTATTATTAGAGCTACATGACAAGTTTGGAACAGCACATGGGTCATCCTTGGCCACCATACATGCAATCCTCAGAGCAGGATACTACTAGCCCACAATTTTCAAGGATACTACTGAAAATATCAAATGATGCCATACATGTCAGGTAGCTACCAACAGAGAGAGGTGTTACTCAACCCCTACAGCCGATGATGGAAGAGCGCCCATTTGCACACCAGGGCATGGATTTCATAGGACCCATTAATCCTCCATCATCATTAGGCCACAGGTACATTTTAACCATTACTGATTACTGTACTAGGTGGACTGAAGCCACTAGTAGCAAGACTTGCAGTGCAGAAGATGTCATCAGATTTCTGGAAAGTAATATAGTCACCAGGTATGGGGTTCCCTATGCTCTGGTAAGTGATAACAGCTCTACTTTTGCTTCAACCAAATTCTCAAGTTGGGCATTTGATTATGGGATCATACTGAAGTTCTCATCTAATTATTATCCCCAAGGGAATGGATTGGTAGAATCCACTAACAAAGATTTGCTGAATATCATAAAGAAGTTAGTAGACAAGAACCCTAGGGAATGGAATACACTTCTAAAATATGCCTTATGGGTAGACAGAACTAGAAACAAATCTGCATTAGGAAACTCACCTTATCATTTAGTCTATGGGGTGGATCCCATCCTCCCTATTAACCTAAAGATTCCTACCCTGCAGTTTGCCCAAGAGTACCTAGGCATAGACAATAATCAAGAAGTCAGGTTGCTTCAGCTGATGCACCTAGAAGAGAAAAGAAGTCAGGCAATTGATCAATTTACCAAACACCAGGCTGTTGTCAAATGCTAGTTTGACAAAAGAGCCAAAGTCAAAGCCTTCAGGATATCTGATTTAGTCTTGATGTGGGATAAAGCCCATGAGAGGAGAGGAGACCATGGTAAGTTTGATAAATTATGGATAGGTCCCTTCCAAATTTCTGAGATATTAGGAGACAACACTTTCAGGCTTAAGAACTTGACAGGTGAGGATGTTCCATTACTAGTTAATGGATAGTTCCTCAAACATTATTTCCAAGCCTAAGTGGCTTCATGTCAGTCATGTGTATCATAGTGTATATTTGTATAGTTGTTTGTACAGTGTTTTTGTTTTTGTTTTTTGCTTTGTTTGCTTGTTGAGTTTTGTTTTGGTTAGTCAAGATGATGCAGCTCATCACCCCAGAAAATAACAAAATTGTTAAGATTCAAGTGATGAGAACACATTTATATATAGGTTATGACTCATTTTGAGAAAGTCATCATGATTAGGTCTGTGATATCTTTTCATCAGGGTGTCTTTTCCTTCACAATGACTCACCTAACAGCCTTGGGTTTGTTGAAAATACAAGTATAGGTGTTAAGTGAAAAATCTAAAGGGACTCCCTTGCTACCAATGCAATCTCCAACCTAAAATAGCAAGTGACCATACCTTGCATTCTGAGCTTACATGATGACATCCGATATATAAAGTATAAATGTTAAAAAAATCCAAAAATATAATAAAATTAGGCCATCTATGTAACTCTACCGGGGCTATAGACGCCTGCTGGCAGTGGGGCTCTACTTAGGGGGATTGTATAGATAACCTTGCCGGGGCTATAGATGCCTACTGGCAGCAAGGCTCTATCCAGGTTGGCTATGAGGGATGATCTCAAACCATGTAGCTTAACACTAGTTACTCATGTTTTCAACTTCCTTTCAAGATGAGGATAATTAATCATTTGCACACTACTGATCCTTTGTTAGCATTGTTACCATGAGGACATTTTATCATTCAGAAAGATTATGATGCTTAGGCTTAGAAAGAGTTAGAATGCTATGTTAGAATGTGTTCACATCACTTGAATCATTGGAATTTTGGTGTTTTCTTTAGTGGCAAGTTGTTGTGTGGTTACACAACACGCCCCATTTTTACTTGACAAAACAGGGACCCAACTTTTTTGTTTGGCTTTGCTTGTGTTTTCTGCTTGCTGGCGGTCTGGTAAAAGTAAGTCAATACAGATGATCCTGCATAAAGGGGACTGGATAAGTCATCATGATGAGGTCAGTTTTTCAAAGTTAATATTTCATGACAAAAACCTCATGGTTGGATAGAGCACAGAATTTCATGCAGGTTTGCCTTTTGGATCACCCTTATATTCCTTAGAGAACGAGAGTTATGGTGAGTCAAAGTCTTGGTCAAACCTGATATTCTGAGGGGAGGATCATATTTCTTAATATCAGTCATATTACAAAAGATCACCCTGATCCCATTTTATCACCCGATAGATCATTTATCTGGAGATCCGAACGTCAATTTTAGGTGATAGAGGTATTTACCCTTCAAACAACGTCGTATATTTTGCGGGGGTCATATTATGAATATCACCCGATATTCAGAATATCGCCCTATCTTTCGAATATCATCTTGTTGCAAAATATCACCCTAGAGTCATTATCCTGATGACGTCATCCAATCCCGATAGACAAGAAATGGACAAAATGATGACATCATCATCCTTTTTACCTCGTGGAGGTATATTTTCAAAATGATCCTTCCTACATAACATGACGATGGCGTCATGGTGCTACAATGATGAACCAAGTCATTATCCTGATGACGTCATCCTGATATTCTAAAAGGAGGTCATTTTAGTCTCGGGATCATCATCTTTTTAACATCACCTGACATTTTCAACATCACCTGATGTTTCGACATGGGCTTTCCCACTCAAGAGCGAATGATCATATTACACATAGAGGGTCATATTATGAATATCACCTGATATTTAGAATATCACCTGATATTCAGAATATCACCCAATCTTCAGAGATCACCCCGCTCCTTATGTCGCCATGACATTAAATGCCATCAATGCGGTAGCTGGTTCCCACCGATTACGAATGCGATTCATACACCTGGTGAGATCCAGAAGTTTCATACCAAAAATTAGCTATTTCAATTAATTTGCCCTAATTTTCCCTAATTTGCCTTAAAGAGAAGGTTAAAAGTGAATTCACAAGCTCATTTTACACTCACCTTGTGATAAAAACAAATTTTTATAGAGCTCCGTGTTTTCAAACCCTCAGATGATTACCTACAAACGCATACAGCTTGCAACAGGATAAAACATGTGAACATCACTGGTATTTGAGTTCCTTTTCACAGTCATCAGCATATCAGGAGAATAAGCGTAATCAAGTAAGTAATTGAAACCCTCCTCCTGTAATTTTTGCATGTCTAGGTAGTATGATTTCTACTGGTTTAAAGCTATGAATTATGCATATTATAAAGAAGTAATGATAAATGAGTATAATGTGCATCACACCGTGATAATATGTTGTTATATGTATGCATGAGAAATATGGTATGGTAAGATTGGTAATGTTCATTGCAGGAGATCACGGCGGACAAGAGACTGCTCAGGTCTGAGGCCAAATTCCTTAAACCCATGTTCACTCAACCTGAAGGGATACAGTTTAAGTATGGTACCATCATAGATACACACCAAGGAAACACCAATCTAGCGGCATGGTCAGATAGGTTGAGTGATGGAAAGAATAACAGCACCTTATTGGATGCCATTTTTGTGTCAGGGATGTGGAGTGCTGCAGGATTCCCTTACTCCATGGAGGCTCTGGAATAAGTTATTGAATGTGCAAGAAACTATAACCCACAGACTAGAACAGTTGAGAAACATGGTAGGATTTATGCTAATCTGTCTATCAAGGGGATTGCTACCACTTTCAATTTGCCATTAGGGAAGAAAGTTGACAGCATGGATTTGAAGAGGTTGGAAACTAAATATGAAAGTAATAAGAAGGCAGCCAGGAAAAGAATGTACCAATGGAGAGTGAAAAATAGTCCGTATACTGTAGCCGCCAAATTGCCAATGCATCTGTATAAGTTTGATTTCGATGAGGAATACCAGTATGTAATAGCTCTACTCAGCAGGGTGACAGGCCAGCCTGATGCTGGAAGTTTTAAAGATTGGATGTATGGGGTCATCCTCATGTGTGTTTATACAGACAATAAGCCATTGTGGCCAAAAATGATCAGTGATGCCCTATATGATCAGCTCATGAACCTACGAGGCCTGGAGTGTGCTTTTTACATGACTTCGTATGTGGTATATTCATGTGCCTAAAAGGGTACATTTGATGCACTTACAACTATAGGAAAGATTGGTGGTACCACTAATGATGCCCACATTTGGGATCATTATCCCCAGCTACAAAGAGTAAATTACCTCCATGATTATAAATTAGTGAATGATGCATTCTCTATGCATCCAGTTAGGACAATGGAGGAAGACAGGACTAAAAGACTAAGCATGGAAGCTCAGGAGGTTATCTATAGGCATGGTGCCTGGTTTATACAGTATGCTACTTTCTCCTACATCAGGATAGAGGGTTTTAAAGGTCAGCCCCTCATGCTCCCCAGATATCCCATTGATGCAGTAGTGTTAATTGAGTTTATGAGACAAGTATCTACAATACTAGATGCATATAAAGCAAACAATAAGCTTCCACCAGCATTGTTTCTAGTGACAATGGGCTGGTATATATGCCAGGATTCTGAAAACATGAAGAAGACCATAGCTGGTCTAGACATGACGAAATTACAGACGTTCCCACTGCCAAGATCATATGATCCTTATGGCAGGATGCAGAATATCATGGGAAAGCCCATCCATCAGAGACGTCTTGAAGATTTCTGGGTGGATTGTGAGGATGAAGCCGAAGTTAGAAGAAGAAAATACCAAAGGCTAACTCTCAACCATATCAGGACCTTTGATTGCATCCCAGTGCCAACACAATTGAAGAAAGATGATGCCAGGATCATGGTAGATGAGTATGAAGAGAAAAAGATATATAATGACACTATCTCTACGCTTGATCTTACTCAACTGGAAGATATTTCATTGGATCAATTCACAGGTAGGATCATATAGTTAACCCAAGCTTGGGTCGATGAACAAATAAATACACTAAAGAAGAAGGGTGTAGCCCTTCTTGTTGATAATATGAAGAAGAGACAAGATATTCCTGATGAGGGATATGATGATTTCTTGATAGAGAAGAGGAAATCAAAGGGAGAAAGGTTGCCACCTCCGCAACAACAAAGCAAAAGACCCCCTAGAGGTAAGAAGATTGATAATGAACCTAAAGGGGTGATAATTGAGAGAGTCAGTATAACAGCTGAAGGTACATCAGCATCAGAACTAGCGTCGGCATCATCAGCACCGCCTCCCAAAGATAAGCAGAAGGCTAAAAAGATCTAGAGGCGAGCTGTTGAAACTATGGAAACATATGAGGAGGGTCAGGCATCACAAGCACAAATGGAAGAGGATGTTCCTCTTGATGAAGAGCCTGTAGAAGAAGACCCACTGCCCCTCATCAGAAAAAGAAAAGCACCTCAGGTGGTGGCCTCCACACCTAAGAAACCCAGAACATCCATGAGAGGTGAGATAAGACATGATCCTATAATGTTGAGGGGAGCAGGTAGTGGAGTGTTTAGAAAGGAATTACAGCATGATGTATCACTCCCTACCATTGTTCAGTTTAAGACTGAACAAACCGAAGAAGAAATGAAGGAAACTACTCGCACAAATCAAGGAGGTTATTTCTCATTAGATGAGACTATAGACCTATCAGATGATGAAGTGGTAGATAATGTTGCTTTGCAATGAATGGAGACTCGTGTTGCTAACACTCGCATAACACCACAAGGTACACCATCAGTCCAGGTGGTAGTGTTAGAAGAGCTGAAGAGAGTAGAGCAAGAAAGAGAAAAGAGTCCAGAAAAGGTAGGCCAAGAAATGGGGCTTGATACATTGATTGATCTGGTAACCAATCCTGCAGTGATTGATCTTACATACAGAAATGATGCAAGTGCTTAAAATCAAGCAGGTGTTCCTATTAAAGAAGAAAATGTTGAGGAAGTGAAGATGGCGGAAGTAGAAGGCCACACTTTGAATATCGGTAAGAAACAACAAAAGGAAGTACCTGTTGAACCCAAGGTAGTGGAAGTATAGGACAAGGGAGGAGAAGTAAAAGATACATCAGTTGATCCTGCCCTAAAAATTCAAGAAGTAATTACTACAGTTGTGGAACAGATTGCAGCTTTAGATCAGGTTAGTATACCTAAAGTCGACACTATAACATCCATGGAAACTAATATGCCTCATGATGAGGAGATCACCAAAGTGGATGAGGTACAGAAGGAGGCGGTACATGATCATCAGGTGGAAGCATCGCAAGATCCTCCACCTCAAAAGGAAGCTCCTCCAGAAAAAGAAGTTCCTCAACAAGAGGAAATACCTCAAGATCACCCTCATGAAAAGCATCATGAGGAAGAAATAATGAAGTCATCATCTCCATCAAAACCCAATACAGTTACTGGAGATCAGGGTGATCATCATGATGATGGTGGACACCCAGGATCTGGAGACCAAGTTCCTTCATAGTTGGAGAAAGAGATAAACACAGAGTCCAGATTAGAAATACAAGAATTTGATGTTTCAATGCTATTTTCGAAGACTCTAATGAAGCCAAAGAGGAAGGCTAGGTTGACGTCGGCCATAAGAAGAGATCCTGTTACGTGCAGAAGGACCACCCAGGTAGTTGCTCCTATAGTTGACAAAGAGAAAGGCAAGATCACTCTGGATGAATTCCAGATTAATATAGTAGATTTGGGATTTGCTAATTAAGATCAAGAAGGCCAAGAAGGTAAAGATATAATTGATTCATTAATCCAAAGGGTGAAAAGAAGAAAAAAAAAAGAATAAGCAGCATAAAGAGCACATTGCTCAACTGCATGCCTATATAAAAGGGTTAACTAACCCTGATGCTATTTCAAGTGATCATGCAGTCCCATTGACTGCTATTTCTCAGGATGAGATGAATAAATTGGATCTCATGAAACATGAGTCATCAATAATGAGGAAATGGATGTTATCTGCATTTGATGGAGTGGAGGAAATAGTGAAAGGCTCGTTGAAGAGATAGAATTCTTTAAGCATTTCCAGGAAGAAGGCTGACAAATTACAGATGGAGACAGGAAGAAGGTCCTTTTAGTTAGAGAAAGCATTGAGTGCTTTAGATGAAATGAAGAGAATTAATCCTTAGGTTCTCATTAATAACCAAGTATTGAATAATAATACTGCAATTTTGATTGATATATGGTACAAAGACATCCGATTTGAATGTGATGTGCTCCAAAGATGCAACAGTAAATTAAGAGACATCAGTATGAAGTTGCATGACATGATGTCATATGAGGCAGAAGTCTTGGAGACCTTGGAAGGTGAAATAGAGGGAAAGATTGAGAATCACGATGAAGAGTTTGCTATTAAAGCTCTACATAGTAACTTCCAACTAGCAGCTGATGACCCTTTAAATCACCTGATGGAAGAAGTGATGGACAAAATCATGAGGATCAAGGTCAAAGTACAGAACTACAATGAAACATCCAACAGCAGGAGGAGTAAACTAGAGACTCTCTGAGGCAAATATCAGATATGCAAGCACGCCATCACCAAAGCAAGAATTCAGGACAGTGGGGAAGTAGAAAAGATAGTACAATCTTATGAAACTATCCGGACATCCATGCAAGTCCATGTACAAGGAGAAGGTCATCAGGATGATGAAGATTTGGGAAGCGATGATTTCGATGCTCCTGATGACGGAGATGAGGAACTTGAAGGATAAAGAGTAGATGAAGATGCATTACCAAGAAAAGACATAAGCATCTGATACTTAGGAAAATATGAGTTACATAGATGGTTGCCAGCTGGCAACCTGTGCCACATGGAAAGAGTTGACTTGGTCAATGAAATGTGAACCATAGATCTTAATAGATAAATCTTGATCGTAGATCAATTGTAACAGTTCCCTCACCTTGTTCTATAAAAGGTGTAGGGATCCCTCATTTTGAACATTCGAAACTTAATTGAAATCTGTTTGCTGAAATATTCAGGGCTCATTTCAAAGTTGTTGTATACATATATGTTCTTGCATACTTAATGAAGAAGAAGACTATTTTGATTACAATCCATAATAAATCTTGAGTAATCAGTGTATGAATTCTTGATACATGCTGTGATTTGTTGTGTCCCTTGGAGTGCATATCTACTTACATGTGTTGTCTTCATTCCTTTCCTTTGAAGTTAGCATCGACTGTATCTAGCTGTGGAATGTCCTGGTGAACATATGGTTTGATTTCTTCTCTTCATGACTGTATCTGATGTGTATGTGGCTCAATAACTGAAGGTTCAACATTAGTTTAAAGTATTTCTTTCAATTTCTTTCAATTTCAGAGCATTTCATCATCATAATTAAAAATAATTGACAATCTTAAGCAAATAATACAAATATGCAAACATCCTATAGATAATTGAACATATTCAGCATATTTGAGGTTAAAGCATGTCAAAAGGATAAATATCATGCAAAGATTTAAAGATAGACACAATATTTGAAGCATATCTTGTGTAGAATAACTATCTGTGCAGCATCATTATAGGAAGCATTATCTTACATATGAGATTTATGTAAGGTCCCAAAATGGAAACAACAACACATCAACCTCTGAGTAACGTCAGAAGATTAAGACCTAATCCCCAGAGACTTGGGATCATGAATTCTCTGAATTCATCGTATCTTTCAAGATGAATAAAGGTTAATGTGCACTTTTATTCTATGTTTGTTTATGACTAACATCATGATCAACAGAACTTAACGCATTCATTTCAATCATCCAATCACATTAAGGTATATTCCATCATCCACTCATTCTAAGGAGTTAAACACTCAGATTTGGTGCACTAAAAGGGATCTAGATTTGCATGATTATTCTAAAAGCCTATGAATGCTTGAAGAGTGTTGTTTTATATTGTACACACATTTTATACAGGTTAAACCTAGAAGAACATGCCCCCTAGTTACACAACAACCCTACCATGGTATTCTAAAATACTATTCATCCCTAGATACTAGAGAAGGCTAACAAGATAGAGGCAAATAGGGCAAAGTGCAAAATAAAGTTGTGCAATCTATTAGACCAAGTTTGTAGGTATAAGAGATTTTTTGTGACTATAGACTCCTCACCACACAAAGTAAAACTTGAGGTGAATATTATACTATCACATTATGTTTATGATCTCAAGACATCATAGATTCTAGAATCTTTAGTTAGATCCTTCATTCTTTAGTCATAGATTTAAGTATTATTAATACGCACATAATTTACTTTCGTAAAATCGTTATTTCAAATTACTAAATTTATCGGTCCCAACTATTATCATTAATTAATCTCGACTAGTTTATATACTTAATTGATTACATTTATTTAATTAACCTAAATTAACACTTAAAGAAAACTTATTTTCTTTTATAATATCATTGTATCATTTTGATTTAATTAATTGTCCTACAATACTTATGTATAGGGTACTTGTTTTCTTCACAATTATATATAACTTATTATAAAATTAAAAAAACTAAATTATATATAATTTAACCCATCTACTTTAGATATTTGATTGTTTTATAAATTTTGTTGCTCTATCTGTGGTGAAATAGTATACTCTAACTGATTGTGGAAGCCACAGTAATATTAGCAATATGCGGGACTTGATGCCAAGCAGGGAATTTGAGTTTTCAAGTGTTTTGATATTTTGGTTTGATATTTAAGCAAAGTGATTAAACTAAAATTTAAACACTTATATTACCATATTCAATTTCTTACAAGATCTCTAAATTATTTTGCTATAAAAATATTAACACATTAATCATTACATCAACATCTTAAACCATTCTTTTTTTTAAAAATAACGTTCCACTTTTTAGTATAGAACTAGGCAAGTACCATATCTTTATTATTACATACTTATATGGGAAGATTGTGTACTTCTACATTTTATTTTCCTCTTTCAAGTCCATTGCCTTACTTCACATGTCTATCCTAAAGAAGTTGTCACCCCTTTTTAAATCTCGTTCACCTACTCTCATTTTTAAACATCAAGTTCTACCTTTTAAATCCCATTCACCAATATCATTTTTAGACATCAATATGGTTTTTCCTTCTATCACTAATCAATAACGCCCATGGCTCCCTTATCACATAAACTTAGTCCATGCTTTGGAAAGGCTTACTTATTCTCAAGATTAACTAGGAAATGCTTTTTTTTCCAACTCTATTATATTATTTTCTACATAATTTTCAATGGTTATGTGGATAGTTGAGATGACATGTTGAGTATGCACAATTGCAACCTTCACTATTGTTGGTCATGATGTTAGTCACAAACAAGCATAGAATAAAAGTACACATTAACCTTTATTCATCTTGAAAGATACTATGAATTCAAAGATTTCATGATCCCAAGTCTCCGGTGATTAGGTCTTAATCGTCTGAAGTTACTCAGAGGTTAATGTGAGTTGTTGTTTCCATTTTGGGGCCTTACGTGGAAGTTTATCATCATCATGATTCTCCTGCAGAAATTCTTTATAGAGAAGTCATATTATGCAGTTGTTTGGTGAAAAGATGTAGAAATACCTCAATCTTTCCATGATATTTTCAATTGTGCATGCTTTGTATTCAAATATGCTAAATATTTGCGATTATCTACGAGATGTCTGCATATCTGTGTTATTTGCTTAAGATCATCAATTATTTGCAATTATGGGGATGGAATGCTCTGAAATTTAAAAGAAATTGAAGAAATGCTTCTAATTAAAGTTGAACCTTCAGCTTTTGAACCACATGTATATTAGATATTGTCATGAAGAGAAGAAAACCAAACCATATTTTCACCAGGACATTCCACAGCTAGATATAGTTGATGCTAACTTCAAAGGAATTTGTATGAAAACAACACATGTAAGTAGACATGCACTCCAAGGGACACAGCAAATCACCACATATATCCAGAACTCATACACTGATTACTCAAGATTTACTATGAATTGTAATCGACACAGTCTTCTCATTCATTAAGTATGCAAAAATATAAATGTATACAAAAACTTTGAAATGAGCTCTGAATGTTTCAGCAGACGGATTTCAATTAAGTTTCAAATGTTTACAATAAGGCATTCTATCACCTTTTATAGAATAAGGTGAGGAATCCGTTACAAGAGATCTATGATCTTGATTTATCAATACAAATCTACGGTCATCATTTTCTTGACTTTGTCAACCTTTACAAAAATGGCACAAGTTGCCAGCTGGCAACTATCTATATTACTTATGCTTATATCCCCTCTATGATGTATCTTCATCAAGTTCCTCAGCTGATTCATGTGGATCATCATCATGTGCATCACTTCCTGAACTTTCGCTATCCTAATGATGATGATGCCGCATATGGGGCTGCATGCTGTTCCGGATCTACTCATATGACTGCACAACTTGATCTATTCCTCCGCCATCTTGAGTCTTTGCTTTGATGATGGCATGTTTATGTGCTTCATATTTATTTCTGCTATTATCCAGCTTGTCTTTCCTGTCCTGCAATGTTTCATTGTATTTCTCCATCTTGACTTTGATCCTCATTATTTTATCTATAAGTTCTTCTGTCAAGTGGACTGGTGGACCATCTACTTGTGATTGGAAGTTGCTATGTAGAGCTTTGATTGCAGACTCTTCATCTTGATTTTCTATTTTTCCTTCCACCTTTCCTTTCAATATTTCTAATATCTCTGCCTCCTCAGCCATTAAATCATGCAGCCTCATGCTGATATCTCTCAGCTTATTATTGCATCTTTTGAGGACTCCGCATTCAAACTAAATGTCTTTGTACCAGATGTCCACCAACATTGCGGTATTACTATCCAGTACCTGCTTACTGATAAGCAGTTGAGGATTTATCCTCTTTATTTCTCCCAAGATGCTCAGGACCCTTTCCAGTTTGTAAGACCTTTTCCCGGTCTGCATTTGCAATTTATCCACCTTGGTCCTGGAGTCACTCAAAATACTCCACCTCTTCAAAGAGGCCTTCACTATTTCTATAGCATCATCCAATGTGGATGACATCCATTTTCTGATCACATATGCCTCATGTTTCATGAGGTCTAATTTATTTACCTCCTCTTCAGAAATAGCAGTCAATGGGACTGCATGTTCATTTGAAGTATCATCAGGATTAGTCAGCCTCTTTATATAGGCATGCAACTGAGCAATGTGCTCTTTGTGTTGCTTATTCTTCTCCTTCTCTCTTTTCACCTTTTGAATTAGAGAGTCAATAATGTCCTTGCCCTCTTGACCTTCTTGGTCCTCATTGGCAAAACCCAAATCCACTGTGCTGATTTAGAATTCATCTAAAGTAATTTTACCCTTTTCTTTCTCCACTGCAGGTATTGCAATTTGTGCGGTCCTCCTCCTGGTTGCCAGATCTCTCCTGATGGCCGATGTCATTCTAGCCTTCCTCCTAGGTTTCATTATATCTGCGGAGAACAAGGTGGAGACATCAAATTCCTGAATTTCAAATTCTTCCTCTGTATTTACTTCTCTCGCCAACCACGGAGGCACCTGATCATGTTTTTCAGCATCATCATGATGTTCACCCGTATCTCCCGTTTCTGTCAACAAGTGTTGTGGAGATGGTGATTTTTCCATTTCTTCTTCCTGATGCTCACCTTGTTGTTGATCCTGCGGCACATCCTCCTGTTGAGGGATTTCTTTCTCCGGAGGAGCTTCCTCTCGGTGTGGAGAATCCTATGGTGCATCTGTATGTTGATCATGATGATCATAATCTTTCTCCATCATTACTTCATCTGTTTTCAATTCTTCCCCTTGTTGTTTATCCACTGCACTAGATACTGTGGACTCTGCCTGAGGTGCCGGCATTTGTTCTGCAGCCATTATTTGTTCCAAGCCTGCACTATCAACTTCTTGTGTTTTGGCAGCAAGATCCTCTATTATTTTCTCCTTTTCATCAGCCTTCTTTTCTTGAACCTCAACTATAACAGGTTCCGCCGATGTATCCTGTGGACCTTGTTGGCCCAATTCTAGAGCATGGCCTTCTGACTCTGCCATCTCTATTTCTTCTGTTGGGTGCCCTTTGTCAGGTGATCCTGTTGGCTGTTCAGGACTTGCATCCTGTTTCTCTGTCAGGTCTACCACTACAGGGCTTGTCACCTCTATGATTAATGTATCTAGCCCTGTTTCCTGAGCTACTTGCTCTGGGCTTTTTTCTTGTTCTTCTTCCACTTGCCTCATCTCCTCAAGTATAGTTTGAACTGGTGGAGGCTTGTGACGGGTCATGGTTGTACCAGCAACAAGTGTCTCCATCTTCTACGCGGCCACATCTTGCACAACCTCATCATCACACAAGTTTATTGTCTTGTCTAGCGAGACATGACTTTCTGCTTGTGTCTGGGCAGTTTCTTTCATTTGTTCTTCTGCAAGTTCAGCTTTGAACTTGACGATGGTAGGAAGTGGAACATTATGCTGAAGTTCCTTAGGTACTTCACTACCTGTCCCTTGTAATAATGCTGGGGGTTGTCTTATTTCACCTCTCATAGAGGTTCTTTGTTTCTTAGGTGGGGTGGACACCAGCACCTATGGAGCTTTTCTTTTCCTCTTTATTATTAATAGAGCCTCTTCTTCTTCAGGCTCTTCCTCCATGAGGACATCCTCTTCTCCAGGTTTTCTTGAGGATTGACCCTCTTCTAGGGTCTCAGTGATTCCAGCCTCTGCTGTCTTACTTTTCTTGGGCTTTTCTTTCTTTGGAGGAGATGTTGATTCTGATCTTGATCCTGATCCTGATCCTGCTACCTCCTCAGCTACAAATACTGCCCTGTCAATTATAACCCCTTTGGGTTCTTTATCCACCTTCTTGCCCCTTGGGGGTCTTTTGCTCTATTGTTGTGGTGGAGGTAGCTTATCTCCCTTGGTCTTCCTCTTTTCAACTAGGAAGTCATCATACTCATCCCCAGGGATATCCTGCCCCTTCTTCTTGTTATCCACCATAATGGCAACACCTTTCTTCTTCAGTGCCTCTACCTGCTCATCAACCCAAGCTTGGGTTAGTTGTATGGTCCTGGCAATGAAGGGGTCCAAGGATATGTCTTCCTGCATGGTGAGGTCAAGTGCAGAGATGGTGTCATTATATATCTTCTTTTGCTCATATTCATCTGCAATTATCCTACCATCATCCTTCTTCAACTGTTGGGGAATGGAGATGCAATCAAAGGTTCTTATTTGGTTCAAAGTTAACCTTTGATACCTTCTTCTTCTTGCCTCTGCCTCATCTTCGCAATTGGCCCAAAAATCCTCTAGGTGCCTCTGATGAATAGGCTTTCCTATTATCTTCTGCATCTTGCCGTAAGGATCATATGGTCTCGTTAGTGGAAAAGGCTGCAGATTCATTTTATTTAGGGTAACCATCACCTTCTTTATATTGTCAAAATCAGGGCACATGTAGCAGCCAATGCTGACTGGGAACAAAATTGGTGGCAGCTTCTTGGCATTCTTGTACATTTTTATCATTGTGGAGCCCTGCCTGATGAACTCCATCAGTACTACCGCATCAGTGGGATACCTCGGCAGCATGAGAGGATGTCCCTCAAAACCTTCAACCCTTATGTATGAAAAGGTTGCAAACTATATGTACCAGGCCCCATGCCTGTAAACTATCTCTTGAGCCTCCATGCTCAATCTCTTTGTTCTGTCCTCTTCCATGGTCCTCACCAGATGCATAGAGAATGCATCATTGACCAGTTTGTAATCTTTGAGGTAATTAGCTCTTTGCAGCTGGGGATGATGATCCCAGATATACATAACATTTGTGCCTGTAAGCTTTCCGTCTGTAACTAAAGCATCAAAAGTGCCTTTATAAGCACAGGAATAAACAATGTATGATGACATATAAAATGCACAATTTGAACCTCCCAGGTTCATTAGCTGCTCATGCAGAGCATCACTTATTATCTGGCCCCATAGTGGCTTGATATCTGAATACAGACACATCATGATTATTCCATGCATCCAATCTCTGAAACTACCAGCATCAGGCTGGCCTGTTACTCTATTTAGGAGTGCAATCATGTATTGGTATTCCTCACTGAAATCATATTTGAACAGGTGCACAGGAAGTTTGGCTGCTGCAGGATATGTGTTGTTCTCAGCTCGCCATTGATACATGTTCTTCCTGGCTGATTTCTTGTTGGCTTCATATTTCTTTTCAGACTTCTTCAGGTCTACACTTTTGACCTTGCTGCCCAATGGCAATCCAAATGTCCGGGAGAGACCCTTGATGGATAGGTCTGCATATATCCTCCCATGTTTCATCACTTGCCTTGTCTGAGGATTATAATTTCGGGCACATTCTATGACCAGCTCTGGAGACTCCATGGAGTATGGAAAGCCGGCAGCGTTCCACATTCCAGATACGAACACTGCATCCAGCACAGGACTCTTGTCATTCCCATCATTTAGCCTAGCTGACCAGGCTTCCAAATTGGTGCTTCCGTGATGGGTATCTGTAATTGCTCCATACTTAAACAGGACCCCCCTCTGAGAAGAGAACATGGGCCTACTGAATTCCTCTTGACACTTAACTAACCTCTTGTCAGCCATGAGTCCCTGTAGTTAACAAAATCCCATCTCACAACAGGTATACACATGCATGCATATTGCCATTGACTTTATAAATCACCATACCTACTATATTCTTTCAACATTACTTAGTCATATGGATGCATAAACCAGAACTTACATCATCATACCGAAATAAAAACAACATGATGAGGGTTTCATTTACTTACCTGGTTATGCAGATTTCTCTTTTTATACCAGTAGATTGCTAACGACGCTCTTAATTCAGCTGATGATCACTTCCTTCTGTCTGTGCACTCAAATCATGCAACAATCGCCTGTATGAGGATACGGAAGCTGGTGCTCTGTAAAACAATTTTATCGCAAGGTAAAAGTAAAAATGATGGTTGAATTACCTTTTAATCTTGCAATTAGGGTAAATTTAGGGCAACTCTGACAAATTAAATTGTATTCCTTGATTATCCGTGCGAAAACGCAGGATCTCGCCAGGTGTTTCATTGGGTTCTGGGGTCGGCGGGAACCACCTACCATGTCTGCGCGCATTAAATGATAATGGCGGCAACGGGAGCGGGGGGATATCCATACGATAGGATATCATGAAGGCAGGATGATATTCACAAATATCGGGTTGAGTTTCAATGTCATCCTCCTCCCTCGTATTGGAATTGTTATCGCGATAAGATTCGGGTGACAAAAGCACCCTTTGGTTATGTTTGGTACCTCAGGAGGATATTTCGATGTATCGGGTGATGTTTCAAATATGATGATGACAAGACAAACTTACATGTCTCTCTTTTGGAATATCGGGATGACGTCATCCTGATATTCGTTCTTTGTATCAGAAAGGCACCATGACGTCATCGTCATATTATGCGAACATGATCATGTTTAGAAAATATCTTGTCGAAATGTAAATGTGATGATGATGTCATCGTCATGTTTGTTTCTTCGTTTATCCGATTTGGATGACGTCATCAGGATATTGGCTTAGGGTGATATTTCGCGTCAGGAGGATATTAAGAAATATCGAGTTACATTCGAAAACATGACACTCACGAAACATAAGACTGTTTGACGGGGAAGATTTATTACCCGTTAAAGTTGACATCCGGATATTTGGACCGCATGACTTATCAGGGGATGTTTCAAATATGATGATGATCTTCGACAATATGACTGAGGTTATAAAAATATGATCCTCTTCTTGTGAATATTAGGTTTGACCAAAACTTTGACTATTTATAACTCACATCCTGAGGACTATCAAGGTGATGTAAAAGGCAAACCTGCATGGAATTTAATGCTCTTTCAAACTATGAGGTCACAGGGAAGAAATACGAATTTTGACAAACCGACCTCATAATGGTGACTTACCTCATCCTGGTTCCACATGATGATGCACATGACTTACTTTTACCAAACCGCCAAGAAGCAGACAACACAAGGCAAGCCAAAAAAGTTGGGTTCCTATTTTGCCAAGTCAAAATGGGGCGTGTTGTGTAACCACACAGCAACTATCTCATAAATAAGATTATATTGGGATTATGAACAACTAATATATATCCAAGATTTGAATAATTTCAAATCTTGGATATCCTGTTGAAAATCTAAAAATAATTAACATTAACCATATCCCAATATAATCTTATTTATGAGATAGTGAAGGTTGCAATTGTGCATAATCAACATGTCATCTCAACTATCCACATAGCCATTGAAAATTATGTAGAAAATAATATAATAGAGTTGGAAAAAAAAGCATTTCCTAGTTAATCTTGAGAATAAGTAAGCCCTGCCAAAGCATGGACTAAGTTTATGTGATAAGGGAGCCATGGGCGTTATTGATTAGTGATAGAAGGAAAAACCATATTGATGTCTAAAAATGATATTGGTGAATGGGATTTAAAAGGTAGAACTTTAAAAATGAGAGTAGGTGAGCGAGATTTAAAAAGGGGTGACAACTTCTTTAGGATAGACATGGGAAGTAAGGCAATGGACTTGAAAGAGGAAAATAAAATGTAGAAGTACAAAATCTTCCCATATAAGTATGTAATAATAAAGATATAGTACTTGCCTAGTTCTATACTAAAAAGTGGAACGTTCTTTTTTTAAAAAAGAATGGTTTAAGACGTTGATGTAATGATTAATGTGTTAATATTTTTATAGCAAAATAATTTAGAGATCTTATAAGAAATTGAATATAGTAATATAAATGTTTAAATTTTAGTTTAATCACTTTGCTTAAATATCAAACCAAAATATCAAAACACTTGAAAACTCAAATTACCTGCTTGGCATCAAGTCGCGCATATTGCTAAATATTACTGTGGCTTCCACAATCAGTTAGAGTATACTATTTCTAAAGCAGATGGGTTAAATTTTTTTTTACCCGACATCTTTGATGTCACCCCAAACCTTTTGCATACCTCATCGCCGGGACATTTCCACGGATCTATGATTTGATAAAAAATGAAACCATTATAGCAGATCATAAGTGCAATGTACCTGCAACAAAACTCTCCTCTTCCCCTTAGATGTCAACCTCTTCCTGTACATGAAAAGACAGATTAGTCAACTTGAAGAATGCCCTTACCCCACGTTTTTTTTATAGACTACTATTTTATAAACAAACTTACAATGGGGACCTGTCATCTATGACGTGATATACAGTCAGATGCCTTGTTCACCAGCATCTTTTCATTCATGGAAAAGTCGATTGCCAAGTTGGGGTAGTTGTGGATCGTTGGATTGCCAAGTTGCGCTAGGTTCCATGAATTTGGCTGATAATGATGAATTATTAATCAGGATATTTTGTTTGACTATTGCTTAATAAATTGGACCACATCGTTTAACTATATTAGATATTTGTGTAGTTCGAGGTGTAGACCAGATAGTTGAGCAGTTGAAAGATATGGACAATAGTCATAGGTTTGAAACCTGATTTGTCCACTATATACATTAGGAGCAACGTGTATAGTCTAGAGGATATAGGGGGCTCACCTTGTGGTGTTTAGAGTTACCTCTTAGGCTAGCTTTGGGTCAGGGTACTGATTCCTCTGTGATTAAAAAAGAAACAATCGATATTAGATATTTGTGAGGAACTGTAGGAGTGATCTTCGTGTTGCATTGTCCTTATGTTTTGTTTTGCACTCATGTTATATCATAGTCACAAGACCACTTAAAGTGATTGTGCATTTAATCCATCCTTACTCTTACTTTTGGGTGGCATAGGCCTTTTATAATGGTTAAAGTTGGGCTTTTTGTAACTATTATTGTATTAGATGATAAAGATGGCTCCCAAGCACACACAAAAATTTAGTCTACGATGAGGTTATATTCTAGAACCATATGTTATTTTGTCTAGTAATGTTGTACAAACTAATTTTCATTGGTATGACATTTATAGTCTCATTGATTATTATGTGGGTTGTACCCTCTTGGAACAATACATGCTCTTATGGGTCAAGAATTCTTGGGAGTTCCATGACATTAAGTAGTTTTGTGGTTAGGAATTTGTTCAAGGGCTTCTTCTTATTTGTTTTTAGGACCCACATCAAATAAACATGTTGCTTAATCAATTAAGTTGTTGGTTTATGTGAAACACCTTGCTAGCGCTTTCTCACAAGACCTAAGACTTTGTTGCTTCTAAATAAGCCTCCCTCAAAGTGCCTATGTTGGTTAAGATTCTAAGGCTCCAGTCCCTATGTGGACCTTCTTTGAACATATTATTCAAAATGCTAGGCTATTTTATTTCCCACGAGCTAGAGAAGTTCTTCATGGCCTGGCCCCACATACAGGTGTGTGTTAAGCTAGATCTCACCTCCAACCTTAAAGAACCCATAAAGGTTTAGGTCATGGGCCTGCATTTTTTGCAATAGGTCAGCTATATCAATTTGCCCAACACTTACTTTCATTGTCAGGCCTTGGAACACAAAATCAAGGATCGACCACTTATGGCTAAGCTCACCCCTTGGCCAATAGTTGCATCCTCTCTACCACTAACTCAAGAGGCTAGTTAGGCAACTATGAGTTGTAAAAATCTTGTGGTTCCCAAGCACTCAGAGGCAAATGAGCCTCCATCAAATCCTTTGTATGTCTACAAATGTGAGGCCACCGCGATGGCCCATCAAGATGTAGTGGTGCTAGCCTTTAAGCCACCTCCTACTATGTTCATGAAAGGAAACAAAGGTGTGTAATATTCTTCCTAAACTAATCTATGAAAGAAGGTATGTGCAAAAATTAAATTGATCAAGAAATAAATATAAAAGCAATATACCATAACATAGTGATTTATATGGAGAAACACCTTATGTGAGAAAAAACCCACACTCCAAAGCAGCTCAATGTATTATTTAGTAATTAAATAGTTACAATACACTTGCAAAGTTTAAACGTTTATAGAAGTATCACCAACAATAGATTTAGAGAAAATATAGTAACATAACATTACTTATAAAACTCACTATGAAACCTCAATTTCAAGCACCAAATAAATAGGAGAAATAATACATGAAACCATGAAATGGTAATTAGGAAAACAATGAGCTAAAACCATCCAAAATGTGGTGCTAAGATCCTAGTCAAATTTCAACGCTTAAATCCCAAGATGTGTCCAAAAGCTAAAAATAGATCCTTCCTTACACCTATCATAAACTCATCAATCCACTCACCAACTTGGCCAATCCATTTTGGCTCTATTATCTCCATTCAAAGACACCTTATGATGTGTCCTAACATGTGTCATAAGTTGGTCAACATCTATAACTCCCTCTTATAGCTCTAAAAATTTTCGTAAATTTCCTTTCTCTTTAAATCTTCCACAAATAGCCAAGGCCTTAGTAGATTCAAAAGTTTTCTACCACATCTCTGAGAGTAAAGCAACTATGCTATCTCATCCATTTTGAGTTTTAAGGTAGTTCTCCATATTTCCATCACCAAGTAATCCCATGAGTCTAGCAAGTAATATAGTAGTGTCATGCAATGATCATCCTCCTCCATTTACACTCTAATAGAGTGTAGTTGGGTTATAATCATATTGAATGCATCTAAATGATTAGCCGTAGAACTGCCATCATCAATTTTCAAGGTGTACAACTTCTTTCAAAGGGAAAATGTGTTAACTAGGGATTGCCTTGGTACAAGTCTCCCAACTTCTTCCTATGAGCTTGTGTGGTGGCTTCTTCATGTACATTTAACAAAATAGAATCTACCAAGAAAAGCCTAATGAGGTCCTTTGCCTTTTTGTCTAATAGATCCCAAGTTGTTTGTGACATTGTAGTGTATTTTGATCCAAATATATTAGCCTATATGTCTCTATCTATAAGCATATCCTCCATCTTCAGCGTTGACTACTCAAAATTAGTGTTAGTGAACCTTTCCATCTCTATCCTTGATATGTTTTCCATTTTCTTGTATTGAGATCTCCTTTTGCGCAAGCTTTCACTCAAACTATGATTAGAACCAAAAACCTTGTCCATAACACCTAGGGCCCAAGGTGTTGCAAATATGTACCTAATCGGTGTTGTCATTGATGTCAACATATCCTTGTTGCCATTAGTGTCAACTGTATCCTATTTTGTTGCCTGTTTAGAAGACTGGAATGTTGAGGATATTGAGAAAATTAATGAAGCTCAATGTATGCGGACCATATGGTTGTGTAGAGGATTGTCTAAAGTAGCTCTAGTTACGTTTTTAGAGGTCCGCATAAAGATTTGAAGAAGCTATGGCCATCTGAGTAGAACCAGGTTTTGTTGTGTTTAGAAGAGACAGAGTGACAGTTAATCAGTCCAGATTGCTCCGCATTGAAATATTATGATCTGTGGTTCTAGAGGTATGTTTGGGAAGTCAGTGTGTATCATCAACTCAAGTGGTTCATGGTTTAGAGGTCCGCAATCAATCTTTCTAGTGTGACAATCATAACAGACAGTGTTCTTGAGGTTCTGAGAGAAGATGCAAGTGATTCTGATGATTTGGAGGAATGTAGATGTCTTTGTTAAATTAAATGTGCTTGTGGAGGTCTCTAAATCATGTGCCTGCTGTGTTGGAGGTCTATTGAAGACCGAGCTCGTAGTTGAAGATTTTCTTCTTGGTGTTGTTTTTTTTCCCAGTCTTGGCCAACCAGATGATTCTAGCATGTTGCGGATGATCTAAGAGCAATTATATGGAGCATGGCGTGTTGATCAAGGAAGATTTGAGTCCTAGTTATGTTTGGCCGACAACTTAGTGATTCACATTAAGTCAGATGTTTGGAGTGCTAACCTTGATGTTTATTCCAAGGTTGATGAAGCATATAAAGGCATGCAGTTGAGTTGTGGAAAATCATCCTTGTGCGAAATAATCAAATTCGAAGAAAGGATCAGAGGTAGAGCAGAGAAGAGGAGGAGCAGAGGAACAAGAATAGTAAAGGATGAAGTGAGAGTGAAGAAGTATTCGGGAAAAGAGAAGAAGTTTTATAAGCATTCAATGATACTGAACCAGGCATGAAGAAGATGCTATTTCTCAGTTAATTCTTTCTGTATTAAACATAAATTCTATAGGCAGTGAGCTTTGGGCAATGCACCCGAAGGCAAGTGCCTTCCCATTTTTCAAGTACTTTTAACAAGGTATGAATCTTGTGGGTTAACCCCCACCGTGGTTTTCCCTTAATCGGGTTTCCACATTAAAAATCTTGGTGTCAAGTGTGTTAATTGTGTTTCTGCTCATGTGTTATTGTTTCATGTTTCAATGTTTACATCATTAATCTATTTATGAGTTGTGAAAGAAGATTAAAAAGAGAAAAGGTTAATTTTTGGGACAACTAATTCACCCCCCCCCTCTCAGTTGTCTGGCCTAATTCCAACACAAGGTGATCAAGCTCTAATACCAAATGAATGGAGCCAAACATGTGGAATATGCTTCCTACACTAATATATGGGGGGAGAATGTGTACTTGAATTAAATTGATTGTATAGTTAGAAGGACATTAATACAAAATCAATATACCATAACATGGTGATTTATGCAGGGGAAACCCTTACTAGAGAAATCCCACACTTTAAAGAAACCCAATGTATTATTCAATAATCAAATGTGTACAACACACTTGCAGAGTCTAAGCATTTATAGGAGTATGATCAAGAAGAGATCTAGAGAAATTCTAGTAGGATAATAATACCTACAAAATTCATTACAAACCTTCCATCTCAGACACCAAATAAATAGAGAAACCAATACATAAAACTGTCAAATGGTAAATTTTATGAAATAATGAGCTAAAACTACCCAAAATGTGCCATTCAAATCCCTTGTCAAAATCCAATGCCCAAATTCCAATAAGAGTCCACAGGGTAAAATAACACATTCCTTACATCTATCATAAACTCATCAAATCTACTTACCAACTTAGGTGCTTCATTTTGGCCCCATTATCTCCATCCAAAGATGTCTATCTCCATTCAAAGATGTCTTATGATGTGTCATAACATGCATCATAATTTTGTCAACAACAATAACTCTTTCTTACATCTCTCTTATGCACCATAGATGATCTTCTATTTTCTTTGTCCTTTGGTCTTCCATAGATAGCTAGGGCCTCCTTAGTAGATTCTAAATCTTTATCTCACATCTACATTGACAGTAAAAAGCCACTACCTCACCCATTTTGAGTTTTGAGGCACAGCTCTCAATTATCATCACCAAGTGATCCTACAAGTCTAGCAAAGAACATAGTAGTGTCATGGAACAATCCTCCTCCTCTATTTTAACTCCAATAGAGTGCAATTAGGTCACAATCATATTGACCATGTTCAAATTCTCAATCATAAAACTGCCATCATCCATTCTCAAGCTATACAACTTCTTTATCAGGAAAAGCTTGTTAACCATGGATTTAGCTTTGTACAAATCTCCCAACTTCTTCCAAAGAGCTTGTGTGGTAGCTTCTTCATGCACATTAAACAAAATAGAATCTTCCAAGTAGAGCTCGATGAGGTCCTTCACCTTTCTATCTAATTGATCCTAGTCATTTTGTGACATTGTAGTGTGTTTAGATCTAGATGTAGCATCCTATAGGTCTTTATCTATAATCATATCCTTCATCTTGAGCTTTTACAACTCAAATTTAGAGCCAGTGAACCTTTCCATCTCTATCCTTGATGTGCTTACCATTTTCTTGCACAAGATGTCCTTTTGCATAAGCTCTCACTCAAACCATGATTACAACAAAAAATATTCTCCCTAACACCTAGGACCCAAGGTGATAAAGCTTTGATACCAAATTAATGGAAGTAGAGATGTGGAATATGCTTCATACACTAATCATTGAGAGGAGGTATGTGTAAAAAATAAATTAATCATATAGTTATAATAAAATAAACACAAAGTCAATACACCATAACATAGTGATTTATGTGGGGAAATCTATTATTAGAGGAAAACCCGACACTTCGAACCAACTCAATGTATTATTCAATAATCAAATGGTTACAACTCACTTGCTAATTCTAAGTCTTTATAAGAGTATCATCAACAAGAGATATAGAGCAATTTTGACAAAACAATAATACACAAAACTCATTATGAAACATCCATCTCAAGCACCCAATAAATAGAGGAAGACATACATGAAACCATCAAATGGTAATTATGAATCTATGAACTAAAACCACCTAAAATGTGGTGTGTAAATCCCTAGTCAAAATCCAACACCAAAATCCCAAGATGAGTCCATAGGTTAAAAATAGAATGTTTCTTACACTTGCCATTAACTCTGCACAATCTACTCATCAACTTAGGTTCTCTATTTTGGATCTATTATCTCCATTTAAAGATACCTTATGACATATAAGATGCTCTTACATTTCCAATGTGGGAGGCCTAACTTTTGGAGGCCATAAATTTTGATCTAGAAAGATGGTTGAGCCCCCTTTTTTAAATTGAAGATATTAAGAGATCCATGTTTTAATAACCTTCTTGATCCTACTATGACCCATTTTGACATTTTGGGGCCCAAAATCAACCTCTAGAACATTGAAATTTTCAAAATTGTGTTCTATGGCCTAAAAAATACATTTTCTTCTTTTTAAGACTAAGATACAAAGTTGAGACACCCTTCCTAACATTTTCCCACTTGTCAAACACATTGTAAGAGAAAAGAGAATGCCAACACTAATAACTATATGCTACAGGTTGAGAGGTCCATATACTTACTACACCACTTTAACTTCTCTGTGTTGACTTGTTTCATTAATGCATCTACAACATTCTACAAAGTGTCAACTTTCTCCAAGATCAATCTTCCATCTTCTACCATTTAATATTAAAATGATACTATACATCTATGTGCTTCATCCTTGCATGAAAGCTCATATTGTTTGCCAAAAATATGACACCTTGACTATTGCAAATAACTCTAATAGTTCCCTAACTCAGCCCCACTTCTAAACATAATCTCTTAAGCTATATGGCCTCCTTAAAAGCATGAGTAGATTCCATGTACACATCCTCTATAGTGGATGAAGTAACTACAATCTACCTCTTACTCATCTAACTAATGGCACCATCAAATAAAATGAACACATATCCATTGATGGATTTTCTTCTATCAACATCTCTTATCCAATTTGAATCCACAAATCCATGAATATCCACTAGGTATTAGACCCCTCTAGAATCACCATGATGACACATAGAGTACTCAAAGGTATCCTATAATACCTAAAGACACTTTTAATTGCATCTCAATTATCTCATCCAAGATTAGCCATGAATTGGCTAAGAAATCCCACTAGTTGGGCAATGCCTAGTCTTATACAAATCATAACATACCATGACTGAGAAGATTGATACCAAGCTAACTGGTACTAGCTACTTTGAATAAATGAATGCCCCATATTCTGATTCAGAGTCCTTTGAGAACTTGTAGGTGGCTTCCAACAATGAAGAAAAGCCTAAGGATTATTCCTTGTGTGAAGAAAATGCTAAAATGATGACTACTCTGTAGGATAGAATGGATTTCATGGAAGAGAAAGTGAACAAGATTCTCAAGTTCAGTACAAAATTCATGCACATATCTGATACTACTCTCATGTTGCTTTAATTTGGTGAGAAGAAGAGGTCCTTGGAAACTAGCCTCAAGTAGGAGAAGACTAAGAAGAACAAGTCCATGATTTGGGGAATGTCTTTTACCCCTAGTGTTGGTCTTTTGTTGGTTCTGTTCTTTTTTCTCTATTGTTCTTAGTGTTGTTGGTTAGCTATTTGTTTATTGTTTATTATTTGTTTGTGCCCTATAAGGACTATGGACTATTTTGTCTTCAAGCTAGATTTGTAAAGGGTCGAGACCCTTGTTTTTCCCATTTTATCTTATCAAAAACATAAATCAAATATTAATACCACTAGCATGAGGCACTAGAACCTTGTCCTGAATCTTAGTACGTGTAGATAAACATTGCTCTATAGATAACTTGGTCTACATCAAATAGGAACAATCCACAATATAAAAATTAATATGCTAAATCTCTCCAACATAGAGTTCACATACGTACTCTTGCCTAGACAAAGCTTTCTGTTTTCTCTCTTCTAATCTCTATACCCAAAATATACTTGGTAGCCCTTGCGTCTTTCATGTCAAATTTTGTTGAAAGATCAAACTTAAAATGATAAATCACATCCTTATTGTTACCAAAAACAACATATCATCTATATACAATGTGATAATAAGGAAATGATCACCATCCATTTTATAATAGATACAATGTGTGGAGGTCAAAAAAGAGTTCTACTCAATTCATAATCATCATTTCAATAGAGTTGGGTTTCATTCGATCTTATTTACAAGAAACATGATTACAAGTTTAACAATAGAATTTGGAATTGTAAATAATAAATATTACCATACTTATTGTTGAAATCCATAGCATTCTATCAAGAACTCTAGTGCATCATGTTGTAGTCTATACAAAAAAAGTATGATGCACAAAATCTTTAGAATGTGACAAGATTCTCCAAGGAGCTTTCTGCCAAGTCAAATCAGATAGAAACAAATACTAGAGCATAATATCCTAGATATTATATGAAACTATAAAATAAATTGAGTAGGTAGTTTAATGGAAAATAACTAGAAAATATACACAAATCTCTGTGTGATCAATCCACCTCTGAGAAACATGTCACTAGCATAATAAAAAATAATATCGATATTGCTTAGGAGCTTGCTAAGAGTGGTCAAACCCACGATTCAGTCTTCCAGCCTCCATGGATAGCCAGATGACAAAGATGATGAAATAGAGTGTGTGTTCTCCTATCCTAAGTGTGTCAGAGAAATAGAAGTAGTGACATAATAACAAGCTAGGAGTATCTCCCTAGTCTATAGGGAATAACACTAAGCCTAGTGTGCAAATTGGGTACTGAGGGTGGTGGTCTACACCAATGGATTGGCAAGAGGAGTGGGATTGGATAAGTGAATGGATATTGATTTAGTAACAAGATTAGAGGAATATCAAGTGAAGAAGAAAAACTTTTGCAATAATTCACTTCCAATGATTTATTTCACAGAATGTACTTTTAGGATTCAGAGTTTTCAAAGAGCTTGATTCCAATGAAATTAAGAGATTTTTAGAGAGAAATAATGATTGATACTTACTAAAATATTCACTAAATATTTCTTTAGAAAAAGATGCAAATAACATAGAGGACTTATTGGGAGAAGCTGTAGCCTTTAAGCTTCTTTCACAAGCTATTCCTTCTTTGAATGAAACGTTGAAAAGGATGATAAATAGATGCATGTAACAATGTATTTGTAAAAGACATGGATACACTTTAGAGGTAAGATTGCAGCATGCAAAGACCGACATAGCTTAAGGTATTGCAACTTAGGAGAATACTCAATAAATTTAATTTTTTTTTTTTCATTTTCAAGATCAACCTCTATGCTTTTTAAATCCTTTTTCAGAATGTAATGTAATATGTGTTTTCCATTAATTTCTTGGATTTGGTTTCGTCAAATATGAGAAATGTAGATAAGTGCATTTGCAAGGACATTACAATTGTCTCGAGGTATTATGATGTGGTAGAATATAAAAGTAATGCACATGTCAAGGTAGCATAAAGCATAGGATTCTCGCATGTTTCATAGGTGTCTGCACGTTGTGCTTCCATCCTAGGGAAATGGGCTCAAATTTGGCATGTGTGTTCAGAATGGTAATAATACCAATGCTCTAGTATAGATTCTTGGAAAAATTTGGTGCAAGGGAAATAAGCTAAGGTTAAGTCCAAGTGATCCTAAAACATGCTACAAGAATGGATGCTAAGGTGGGTGTAAGAAATAATGTGAAATTGTAGGATATGCAATTTTTGACATTAAATTTTTTCTCCACTTTAGTGGGATAATGACACTAAGTGATAATCTCAAGCTAAAGTACATGAATGAAACACTAAAATGAAATTCCATTAAAGGATATCCATAACAAGGATATTATAGAGGTCACAAAGATTCTTCAAGTGGAAGTTTAGATGCCTCCAATCTAGAACCAACAAAATCATGGTATTAAGAACCGCAAGTCCTATAAAACCACAATGCTAGAAAAAAATAACATGTAATCCTACAAAAACAAAGAAGAGATGGTTAGATCTAATATAATTTTCAAACCAAGAATGTTAGTGAACCATATTATCTAATACACAAATGAAGGAAAACACAAAAGACACAATGTGCACAAACACAAAGACAAACACATACACACAAAAGGAGAAATAAAAGGAAATGCCTTATGAGATGAAAAAGGGTATAAAAGTTGCATGTATGTGCTAATCAGTGTTGTCATTGATGTCAACAAGATTGTGTTGTCATTGATGTCAACAAGCTTGTGTTGTCATTGGTGTCAACTGTGTCTTTTGATGAGGTTGTTGTTGTTTGATTTAGTTTATTTGCTAAAGGTGGTTTGGTTTCTTTCTAGAGATGTTGAAGATGTTGAGGATATGCTTCTGTTGTTGGGTTTCCAAGTGCTTTTGAGAAAATTTGTTTAATATTGGAAATAGTGTGTTGAAGAAGCCCTCTAGCTTACAGAGTGTTCAAGTTTTTGCTCTGCATTTATTTTGTGTTGGAGATTTGAGTGTGTGGTTTGGATATGTTGCTTAGAAGTATTTGAAGATGCTAAATCCATATTTTGGTACTCCGGATCATTATGGAGTAAAAGTTGTGTTCACCAGTTTAAGAATAGTGTTTGATAGTGTTTGCAGTGTGTCTGGGAGAAAGTGTTTTTCTCCGCATTTCTCCGTAGAATGGTTTTAGGTGTTGCAGTTTTGGGGGTCATCCCACAATAATGGGTTACACTTTTTTGCCAAACTTGACATTGAAATCAATATTTTGAACTAAATCTTCACTTTCTGACACCTATAGGCACTAAACCATTAGGAATTTGAAGATGATGCAAACTAGTGATTTGTGAGATTTTGTTTGTAGATTCTAAATATATGTTTTTTAAAAAATTTGGAGTTAAATTGTAAATTTTTTTGCATCTCCTTTGATAACCAGTTTTTAATAGTAAACAACATTTTTTTAAAGTGATGTGTATTCTGTAGCACATAACTTTTTCTCTACAAAGGATAAAATTTTGATTCTTTTGAATTTAGATTGGTAACACCGATATATAGAGCATGCATTTGGTTTCATAATGTTTTGTTGGATATTTTTTTTAATTAAGTTTTGAAGTCAAACCAATTATAATTTAGACATAGGTGTATTTTGTAAAACATAATTTTTTTGTATGTATCGAAACTCAATTTTTTTTGGTTGAAACAAGGACATCAATACCTAGGGCATAATTTTTTTTTGAATTTTTTCACTAATTTTCCATGTGTGTAGAACAGAGAACTTGATGTTCGGTGAAAAACCTACATTCACAAGAAATAAAAAATAAATATAATAATCAAATTAAATATATTTAAAATTATACTTTTTTTGGAAGCTTATAATAAGTACTACATACTTACAAAACATAAATTTTAAATGAATTCATTTGATCCCCCAAAAGGTAAATCAAAAGTGGTTTTTTATCAACATTTTGATAGGTGTAGAGGAGACTCCATTATAGGTATGGTTTAAAACTAGCAGGGTTCTATCCAAGGGGGTTTGAATCTAAAGGGGTTTGATCAAACCCTATTCAATTAAAATCCTTTAAATGGAACATTTCAAGGCTTAAATCATTATATTTTCTAAAAATATGTGATTTCAACAAAAATCAGGATGTCCCAGAAAGTGTAACCCATTATTGTGGTAGCACCCTTAGATGTGTGCTTATAAGGTCCTTATCTACCGTCAATCTAGAAGTTTTGTGATTTGATTCTCTGGAAAGTGATTTCTTGTGTAGCAGAGTTTGACATTGTTGTTTGTAAGTAGATTGTGAACTTTCTTCAGGTGGAAGTTGTGGTTAAATATGTTGGTTTTTAGGTGACTTCAAGATGTTTGTGGATGTTTCTAGATTGTGTTAAAGCTTTGTGTAAGATCCGTGAGGTGTGTTTATCTTTGAGGAAGCGTGTGCTTAAAAGTTTATAGTGTTAACACAAGTTTGGCCGACTTGGTTGTTTACACTAATTGTGGTTGTGCTTCATTGATTGTGAAAGTGTGTTGAAATGTGTTAGAGTGGATTTAGGTCCATGCTAAGGCATGATATGGTATGCATTAATTGCTTTCCTTTGTGGGAATGCTTAGGACTAGACCTAATTTGAATTTTATGGGTTAAGTCGTGTTGCCGACCTTGGAGAATGTTTTCATGATTGATGATGGTATAAATAAGCACTAAGGAGTCATGGATGTATGCATGTATGAAGGAGATGATGTTTGTGATGCAAATTTGATCATGACAGTGAGAGATTTCATGTATTAGGCTACATGATGCAGTGAGTAGAAGGTGTCTACTATTTTAAGTGTTACTACAAAGATGTTTGTGTTGTAATGGTTATTGAGCTTCATTGGAACTGAACTCCATGAATAGGTGAGATGCAATTATATCAGTTCAAATCTTGGTAGTGAGCCACTCTTCTCTTCTTTCTTTCTTTATCAGTGGCCAGTGAGTCCACCTGCAGTGAGCATTCTCTCTTTTGGGCAGTGAGCCCTCTGACAATGAGCCTTTGTAATTCGGTATTGCTACTACATTATATTGTGAGCTAATCCTCACCATGGTTTTTCCCTTTTAGGGTTTTCCACATCAAATTTGGTGTTCTCTTGTGTGTGGTGTTGTTATGATTTAGTTTCAATTATTTACTTTTCATGTTTAATCATCATAACATGTTCAAAGGTTAATGTGGATCTGAATGTTTGTGAGGGTTTAAAGTTTTGATACAACTGATTCACCCCCCTCTCAGTTGTCTTGTGCATTCAACAATTGGTATCAAAGAAAGGTGAAGAAAGATTAACATCTTGAGGTAGATCTGGGATGGCACACAAGAAGGATGTTCCTCTATATGCATTCTAGAAAATAAGAATAGTAAATTATCTAGTTTCTCTTGGATATGAAATCTGGAACTCAGTTGTAACTACCCTCAGGACTGGAAAATCTAAGAAGACTATGGAAACATATCAGAAGGATGTTGATGATAATGAAGCTGACTTTGTGAGAAGAATAAAATTGGGTACCGATAAGCACAGTGATAAATTGCCTTTCAAGTGTTTCAGTTGTGGAAAGATTGGTCATTATGCATTAAGATATCTAGAAAGAATTCTGAGAACTAAGAATACGGAATATATAAGTAGAGTGCCTAAGAAAAACTACTATGTGAAAGAAGATGCAAGTATATCTGATGATGAATCTGATGATGAAGATGATAAGGATAATGACTGCTTATTCACTGATTTAAAAGATGATACTGGTGTTGCTGACCCTGAAGTATGTGTGGAAGAAAATACTCTAGAGGTAAGTTTTAATAATGAAGATACTTTTCATACCAGACAAGAAAAGAACTATTGGGTTATTGACAGTAGTTGCTCAAATAATATGATCAGTGATAAAAGCAAGTTTGTTAAATTTGAGAAATATGATGGAGGACTAATTATATTTGATGATGATTGTACTACTAAGATATGTGGAAGAGGCTCAATCAGTATTGATGGAAAGCATAACACTAATGATGTTCTTTATGTTAAAGGTTTAATGCAAAATCTCTTGAGTGTTGGACAATTGTGTAGCAAAGGATACAATCTTATGTTTTAGGATGATGGCTTTGAGATTAGAAAGGAGTCTAGAACTGTGATAGCTATTGGAAAAAGGACAAATGAAAATATTTATCATCTCAAAGAAGGTGATGGTTATTGCTTTATGACTCAAATAAATGAAAGTTGGCTATGGCATAAAAGGATGTGTCACATTAATTTTGATAGTCTAGTGAAGATAAGTTCAATTCAAGTTGTGAGAGACTTGCCAAAGATTATCAAACCTACTAATGTTGTCTACAAGGAATGTCAAGCTGGAGAGCAAATGAGAAGAAGTTTTGAAGTCAAAGAACAATCTTCTACTGGACTATTGGAATTGGTGCATATAGATCTTTGTGGTCCTACTAGTATAAGGATTTTTCAAGGTGATAAGTATTTCATGTTATTTATTGATGATTACTCTAGAATGACTTGGGTCGCCTTTCTTAAAGAAAAATCAGAAGCCCTAGATAAGTTCAAGGCATTTAAATCTATGGTTGAGAATGAAATGGATATGAAAATCAAATGTTTGAGGTCTAACAAAGGTGGATAACTCACTTCTAATGAGTTTAACATGTTTTGTGAGAATCATGGGATAAAGAGGCACTTATATGCCCCTAGGACTCCTTAGCAGAATGGAGTGGTTGAAAGGAAGAACAAAACTACTCAAGAAGCTGTAAGGACAATGATAAAAGAAGCAAACATACCAGAAGTATACTAGAGAGAAGCAATTCATACTTTTGTCTACATACAGAACAAAGTACAAGTAAAATCAAATGACACAAAGACTCCCTATGAGCTGTGGTATGGAAGGATTCCTACTGTTAAATTCTTCAAAGTTTTAGGAAGCAAATGTTATATCAGAAGAGATGAAGAACTATGAAAGTTTGATGGAAGGTATGGTGAAGGTATTTTCCTTAGGTATTCTACTAAGAGCAAAGCTTACTTGTGCTTTAACAAAAGGTTAAGAAACATTGTTGAGAGTTTGAATGTCAAGGTTGATGAAGACATAGAATATTTTAGAAGTTAATGGATATGTATTAGACTCAGATGAGTCCTCTTACAGACAAGAAGAAAATGTTGTTTGAAAGGAAGTACAGACTAGAGAAGAAGAAGAAGAAACTAGAGAAATAAGTGCAGGTTGAACAAGAATCTCTAGAAAGAATCCCTAAAACTCCCAGGTATGTGCAGAGACATCACATTGAAGACCAAATCATTGGTGATAAGAAAAAAGGCATATTAACAAGAAGTAGAGGTGCTGAAGAATAGGTAAATCTATGTTTACTCTCTAAAATTGAACCTAAAATAGTGATGCATTCAAGGACAAAGCATATTTCAATCAGGTATCACTTTCTAAGAGAGAAGGTTGCAAAGAATGAGGTAAAGCTTGAGTATGGGTCTACAAAGGATCAGGTTGCTGACATTTTCACTAAGGCTCTTCCTAAGAACACATTTGAGTATCTCTGGGAGAAGTTAGGGGTTATTACCCCTCCTTATTTGAACTAAATGCATAAGGAGATGCATCAGTCCAGTGAATTTCAAGATTTATTCTTTTCTAGACTGATGTTGGAAGCTACCTCTTAGGGGGAGCAGGTAGTGGTCATGATGATTGTTGCAGTCAGGGGGAGTAAGAGTTGATACAGTTTGGTGTGTACTCCTAAGGGGTAGTATTCAAAATAGTAGTGAGTTGTGCAAGTATGTGCAGTATCTTAAAAAGAGGGAGAGAGCTATAAAAAGATGTGTCACTCTTTGTCATTGATGTCAAAGGGGGAGAGAGTTCATGTGAAAAGCAAAGGGGGAGAGAGAACAATGTGAAAAAGAAAAAAGTTAGTAATCAGAGAGAGTAAGATGTGTAAAAGAAAGGGGGAGTGTAAGAAAGTAAAGAAGATTTCTACAACATTGTGTCTTGATGCTTTTTCACATCATGTGTTGCCATCAATGACAAAGGGGGAGATTGTTGCAAGTATGTGCTAATCGATGTTGTCATTGATGTCAACAAGCTTGTGTTGTCATTGGTGTCAATTGTGTCTTCTGATGAGGTTGTTGTTGTTTGATTTAGTTGCTTTGCTAAAGGTGGTTTGGTTGCTTTGTAGTGATGCTAAAGATGTTGAGGATATACTTTTGTTGTTCAGTTTCCAAGTTCTTTTGAGAAAATTTGTTTAATATAGGAAACAATGTGTTGAAGAAGTCTTTTGGCTTATAGAGTGTTGTTTGAGTTTTTTCTCCACATTTATTTTGTGTTGGAGATCTAAGTGTGTGGTTTGGATATGTTGCTTAGAAGTATTTGAAGATGCTAAATGCAGATTTTGGTGCTCTGGACCATTGCACAGTAAAAGTTGTGTTCACCAGTTTGAGAATAGTGTTTCATAGTGTTTGCAGTGTGTTTGGGGGAAAGTGTTTTTCTCTACATTTCTCCATAGAATGGTTTTAGGTGTTATAGTTATGGATGTGTGCTTATAAGGTCATTATCTATCCTCAATCCATAAGGTTTGTGATTTGATACTCCAAAAAGTTTCTTGTGTAGCAGAGTTCGACAGTGTTGTTTGTAAGTAGATTGTGAACTTTCTTTAGGTGAAAGTTGTTGTGGTTAAATTTGTTGGTTTTTAGGTGACTTCAAGATGTTCATGGATGTTTCTAGATTGTGTTAAAGATTTGTGTAAGATCTGTGACATGTGTTTATCTTTGAGGAAGCGTGTGCTTAAAAGTTTATAGTGTTAACACAAGATTGGCCGACTTGGTTGTTTACACTAATTATCGTTGTGCTTCTTTGATTGTGAAAGCATGTTGAAGCAATGTTAGAGTGGATTTAGGTATGTTCTAAGGCATGATGTGGTCAACATTCATTCCTTTCCTCCATTGGAATGTTTAGGATCAGACCTAATTTGAGTTTTATGGGTTAAGTCATTTTGCTGACCTTGGAGAATGCTTTCATTATTGTTGATGGTATAAATAAGTGTCAAGGAGTTGTGGATGTATGCATGCGTGAAGGATATGATGTTTGTGATGCAAATTTGATCAGGGTAGTGAGAGATTTCATGTGTTAGGCTATTGGATGTAGTAAGCAGAAGGTGTCTTCTATTTTCAGTGTTGTTGTGAAGATGGTGTTTGTGTTGTAATGGATATTGAGCTTTATTAGAGTTGAACTCTATGCATAGGTTAGATGCAATTATATCAATTCAAAGCCTGGCAGTGAGCCACTCTTCTCTTCTTTCTTTCTTTCTTAGTGGGTAGTGAGTCCACCTACAGTGAGCATTCTCTCTTTTGGGCAGTGAGCTCTTTGGCAATGAGCCTTTGTAATTCGGTATTGCTACTACATTATATTATGAGCTAATCCTCACCGTGGTTTTTCCCTTTTTAGGGTTTTCCACATAAAATCTAGTGTTCTCTTGTGTGTGGTGTTGTTATGATTCAATTTTTGTTATTTAGTTTTCATGCTTAATCATCATAACATGTTTAAAGGTTAATGTGGATCTGAATATTTGTGAGGGTTTGAATTTTTGCTACAACTGATTCACCTCCCCCCTCTCAATTGTCTTGTGCATTCGACAAAAAGTACTTCAAGGAGAAGAAAATGTTGCAAGGAGTGAAGATGGACACTTTAGGGAGTGTAAATTCTAGAGAGAAAAGATAAATTCTTTAGGGAGTGGAATAGGGATAGATTCCTTAGGGAGCATGCCACCAATGCGCTTGGTGTGAAGTGGTATAATAGGGGTGTTGCTAGGGATTGACACAAAAGATAACATAGAAGCCAACAAAAACACATGAAGAAACACTAAGGGATCCACATGCTTGGGGTCAATATGAGTACATTGGAATGATAGTCATGAAGGGACAAGGATAGAATTATCATCATCCCCCAAGCATGTAGACAATAAGAACATAGGAGGAATAGCACATAAAATGTGTTAGTGTAAGTAAGGTCTTTATGTATTGTTGGGTGAATATTTTGTTATCAACTAACTTATAACAAAATGGTTATATCAACCACAGTATATGAAGAGATAAATCTCTCCTCTTAGAAAGGGGACGCTCCCTTCTTATTGCTAACTATAATCAACTAGTAATTAACTAAGCTTATTTACACTAAAACTATCCATGGGGTGTTTCCATATTATTTAATTCTCTTATTTCAGAATAGATGTTCACAAACTTACAATAACAATCCCGTGATGCTTACAATATGTAATGAACCAAAAACTACTAATTGGAGCAATAATAATTGATATCCAATTAAGTTAAACAAAAGCATAATTGAAATGATACTAGCATGTGTCAACACCAAGAAATCTGCAAAAGCACAAAGTCTTTTGTTGCTTCTTACGCCAATTGGAAAAGGAAAATATATGGAATATGATGCATCCCAAAGTCTTCACCGTATGCCACGATAAGATCAAAAAATCTCAAAAAATGACTTGTAGCTCAAAGTCCCTCAAGTTACCTCCAATCACGAACATAAACACAAATCCAAATGTGATATTATAGTCTCAAGGCTTCAAAATCAGACTTAGAACACCTTCTAAATTATTTAATGCCATGCCACAATTCAATCACATACACATGATAATGCAATAGAAAAGACTTAAGAACAATTTCAATGCACCACAAGCTTGATTCAAGACAAGGATTGAATGCTAACTTGCTTCACATATATTGATTGCATAAGATTTACACTTTGAACACAATGTTTCAATATGCTCCTCAATTTGGCAGAGTTTCACTTTAATAGCTAAAAGATAATATTTACAAAAGAGCTCCCTCTTATTTATAGAGAGAGACTATGAGCAAAAATAGGAAATCTACAACTACTTTGACTTATTCAAGATAGATTCCAATTTGATTTGGAACTCTATACTTTTCCTTTATGCTAATTACATATTACAAAATGTCATGGGAAATATCAATTACATAAAACAAACTACATGCAAAAAAAATGGAAAATAAACTAAGCGTTTGAAGACACATTCTCTTCTTCTTCTTTCTCTTTCTCTAGAAAGTCTTCATATCTTTTCAAAGTCACTTGAACTTCAGTGTCATGTGGCACTGGTGTGTAATTGGAGATAGCTAGAACTCATGTGATAGAGTCCCCTATGTTGACATACATACCTTTTTGTACTTGTCCAAAATTGTCTACAACTTGTCTAGAATTACTTGGAAGTCCACTAATTTATCAATAGAAGCTAATGATAAATCTTTTGATTCTATCTCAGTATGAATTAGTGTAGTAAATTCCTAAACAACTGTGTCCATGGGAAGGGTTTTGTGACTGCCATCATGTATCTGACATGGAAGCTCCCCTATCTTATCAGTGATGTCTAATCCTTTATCGATGCTTGTATCTTGGGTTTCATGCAAATCTTCTATCAGCTCCTTGATGATGTCTCTCTTAGGCCTCATTGCGTCCCAGTATTCGATATACATTTTCCTTGTGGGGATCACCCCATTCTCAACTAACACTTCCAAATTGAAATCTTTTAGCTTTATCCAAGTCTCAAGGTCTTTTTCCACCAGTTGCAAGTTTTGTGATAACATGTCAAGTGTTTGATTCAACTCTGATTTGAAATCATTCAAGTTGTTAGAAGAATTTATAAGTTGAGTTCCTTGAGCAATTAGTTTTTTTATCCATACATTCACAGAATGACCTTGTGCCCCAATCTTTTTAGCCTTCTAAATTGCATCATCATCAACACATGTTGTAACAGGTTCAACTGGTTCAAAAGATTGACTTATTTTTAATAGCATAGAAGTAAGTCATTCCACCTTTATCTTAAGTTGATCTTTGACAACCTTATCTCTATCATATCTCTCGAGAAAAGCAACCAATGTTTCTTGCAGTTCCTCCTTGGCACTTTCATGTGTCTGTTTTCCAAGCTCGATCCTTGAGATAACATATACAGTACCTTGGATTTCTTCAACAACTTTATCTGGTGGAGACACTGCCACTTTAGCATATTTGTAACCTGATGGATCAACTATTACCCTTGAAAGTTTTTTATCCTTTTTATCTATCTTGGGCTTTACTGGAACAAGTTGGCCAAAGTCAAAGTCATCCAGGGATACTGTATGTTTCTTTCTCTTTGGATTCTATGATATTAGCCAAGGAGGAAGAATGGAGGAATCATCTTCAGTTTGTGTTACCAATCTTTCTAGCAATGGGGTAGGACCCATGTCTTGTGAGGCGGATGGAATATCAAATGAAATGAAAGTGGTGGAAACAATTGGTGGGGTTTGTGTTAACACTGTAGTAGGAATTTCAACACTTGATACTTTGGATGCAGATATAGATATGAAATTATCAAAATCCAATGGAGTGTCAATAAAAGCATCAGAAATAGGTGATGGCACACTTGACAAACTGGGAAAAGAAGACAAAGAACGAAACATATTCTCCATATTTCCATGAGGGATTTGGAACAATGACTCACTGGTGGGTGAGGAAGGGGATGAATGAACAGAATGGACTGACATAGTAGGAATAGCAAAAATAGTAGAAGCATTAGGTAAAGGTTGTGCACTTGAAGTAAACAGGAGGAGTAGGGGTTTGAATTGCTGAAATTATAGGAGGAGAAGAGGGAGGTACTACCTATGTTGACTCCAATTGAGAAGTAACAGGAGGTTCTTGTGACTCCTCAGCTATAATTTCTTTTTCTTCAACATCTACCTGAGCAGACGTTCCCTCTTTTTATTTCCTTTTTCCTTTATCCCCTTTGGTATTGAAAAAAAACTTTGGCTTCTTGTTGGTACTAGGAGTATCTTCTTTATTCTTTGTTCTCAATTCTTCCCTTTTACCAGAAGGTCCTTCAATATGCTCTTCTTTTGATCCTATTTTGAAAAGTTTTATTTTTATCCCTTTCTTTTGCAACTAAACATTGGTGTTTACAAGAATCAATTGGAACCTTTCCCTTATTGAAGTCATCTGCTTCTGTGATAATTGAATTGGTGGAAGAGGAGTGTCCACAATTTTATTTCCCACATATGCAAAACCCACTATATCATTCTCTTCTTGCATGCCCTCAGGAATATCAGCAAGCTCAAATTTTCTTATCTATTCTAAGGTAAGATGATTGAAGTCTAGCTTCCTTACCTCTTCATCAGTTCTGCATTCAGCCCATATATCTTCAATTTTATGCACGTGGGTATAGTCACCCTTGATCGTATCCTTCATGCCCCGGTAATCAAATTCATTCCTTTTCTTATATGTTTTCATGATTACCCACTACATTTCATTTTCCATTGCTTTGGCTCTTGGAGTTGTAGATATTGAATACTAGCCAATGGTAACTGGGAACTTGAAACCAGCTCTATGAGATTCTACTTGTTTGCTATGTACATTCATTATCTATCTACATAATTCCATCAATATCATCTTGTCTCCTCGATATCTTGGTAACATGTAGGGCTATCCACTAAAACAACCAACTCTAATATATGTAAAAGTAGGAAATTGCAAAAAATGTGCAACCAAACCTTTTCACCTATTCGCAAGTTGCATCATAAACTCTTTTCTTTTCAATTACTTTCTCAAACATACAAATGTAACTATAAAAGAAAACATCATTTACCCTTCTGAAGTGCTTGATGTTCTCCTTCAATGTTAGTTGAGGAGAATATTCATATATTGACATATGCCTCCTATCACCTTCTGAAGTTAGCCAGGAAAGTGCCTCATACAAGTAGTTACATATACCAAATATGAAGTCATATAGAACTTCAAGGAGGTTGACACTTTAGAAAGTTGTTGGAAAATTGAGTCACCAATTTTCTTACCCCAAAATATCTTCTGATTACCCTTCTTTATGAGATATATGTACTCGTACATCCATTCTTGAAGAGAATTGGAGATTGCAAGACCATTGACTTTGCTCAAGAGAGTAATCAGATCAACTACCTCTTTGATGAACTCACTCTAGAAGATGTTCTTTGGCCACCTTGCAATTTTTGGCCTAGGATTCTTGAGCCACCGAGTGTTAATGATTTTCTTATAGTTCTCTACATTCTTCTCATAGTGATCTTGTGTTGATTCCATGGTTATATCAACATAGTCATCAATGTCGATGCACATGAATATCTTGTCAAAGACTTCCTCATCCAACTTTATCACCACTTTACCACTCACATCTATTATGCTCTTACTCTCATTTTTGAAATTAGCAATTGCTATCAACATGAACTCTGGATTCTGAGCTGACAAAGGAAAGGTGGAAACCATGTGAATGTTGCTGTCAAGGACAACCTACATGTTTGAGGCAACATACTATTTGTTCAGTCTCTCCAAAAACTTAGACATATACATGTGCCTAATTTCTGTGTCTTTGATATTGTCCACATTGGACTCCATAGAAGACATCGGGATCATGCCTTGATATTTGTGCTTCATGTTTTTCTTCTTGGGAGAAGGATCAGTCATTTGCTGAGGAGATTGCAAAAATGAGTTTCAACACCTTCCAGAGTTAGAAAAAATTCACCCATCAGGATCCGTGCAATTGAGGAGAAAAATTGCACTGTTGCATCAGAGAGCAATGTTTAGTGTAGTTTGGAGAAAATTCTCCGAACTAGATGGGAATTTCCCTATTTGGTGTAAAGTCAGAAAAATTCTCCACCTTTACATGAAGGTATGATTTTAGGTGTAGTTCAGAGAAAATTCTCTGAAGTACACTTAGGATGGTCAAAATAAAATAGATGTTGTAGACACCTAAAATTGTCCCATTTCATTATTTATGCATCAAACTCATACCGCATCACATACGTCATTTACGTCTGACATACTCAGCATTAATTTAATCATTTTCTTCTTAATTAATTAAATAAATTTTATTTATTTAATTAATCTGCATTATTCTTATCCTGTCTTCCTATGGTTAAATAATTTTAATTATTTAATCATGTCTTCATTCTTCTATTAATTAAATAAATTATTTTTATTTAATTAATTATCTTTATTTCTTCTATTTTCTCACCCATGATTAAATAATTTTAATTATTTAATCATTCTCACTTTCTATTCATCAATAAATAAATAAAATTAAATATTTTATTTATTTCCCAACATGCACATAAATTAAATAAATTTTATTTATTTAATCCTCTATTATCTTGATCATTTTCTTCTAAAAACGTGCAAGTGGGCCCCTTTGTCCATAAAATAACAAAAATCAAAATGTGGGAAGATTTAATAAATTGGAAAAAATCAAATATCCTCATCACTAAATTCTCAAAATAGAAACAACATTCTATCTTTGAGAAAGAATCTTATCTTTGTCAACAACCCACCTAAGCTTTCTAATTAAAATGCATTTTTATGGACACTTGACGTTTGCACGTTCATCCTCTTCTCTCATTCATCCTCATCCATCGATTCTTCCTTTCTTTCTCCACCATTGATCATATTTCCTCCAAGTCTATAAATACCCCCTTCTTCTCTCATTCTCATATCCTCAATTTTCATAGCGTCGAAATTATCTTCATTTGCATAGCATCTTGAGCATCCATGGCAGCCTTTTATATTATAGTTGCATATTTTGAGGATCAATCCACAAATACACCAAGAAATAAAATAAACTAGGTGATATTTCTCCTTTCTACTTTGTTTTGTTTGCATTTAGTTTTGGATTTCTTGAAGGTATCGTAGGTTTTGTTGTTTTAGCTTGATATTTAACAATGGAATTTTCCTATGTACACATTTTGGCATGCCTGGTGGGACCACTAGCCTAATTAGTTTTAGTTTTTCGTTGCTAAAACTGTGTTTTTTGAGAAGTTCTGGATACATGTGCGCTTCTGGTAAATCACAGCTCGCAGTTGCAGAGGTTTGTGTCACCTCTGGTGATTGCATCTCGCCTTTGGTTTTACAGAAAGTCACATATGGCGAGTTGCAGATTGCATTTGAAGAGCAGCGCGTCACCTATAGTTTTTTTGAGTACCTTTGTAGGGTTTGTGCAGTCTTAAATTGTAATTGATTAGTAGTAAGTTGCTTTTGCAGAGGGCTTTGATAGTAAATTGCAGTTGGTTATTTTCATGTGCCTTTGGTTTTGTATGTTAAAAATTAGGGTTTTTGGAAACTAATGGGTGTTCGGGCAACTTGTTTCATTAATTGTCAAAGAATGAAGGTTTAAACTATTGATATATTGTCTGCAAATTCGATCGGTCCAAGGATTTAAGAAAAAATTTCATACTAAAGTAGGCACACTTCATTTTGGTGATTTTAAAATGAATAATTTGTATGCTTCATGTCCCCTTTATCTTTTTTAAGTTTGCTTGTATCGTCTATGTGTAACCTGATTTAGCAATAGAGGTATCCTCTCCCCTGCCTATCTAATGGATCTAGGGTGCAAGAGAAACTATTGCTAACTATAGAGGGCTTACATTACCATTGTGAGAAGGGGTACGACCCAAGTGGCAATAGGTTAAAGACAAACCCTTCCAAGCCACTATATAAAATAATGTGGTTGTGCCGAAAGTCGCAAGCAACAGGTGTTGTTATGCTATACCGACAAATGTTTCCCCCAAAACACTACTGAGCATAACCTTGGTAGGCTAGGAAGCCTCCATTAATAGAGTGAATTGCCACATGTATAGCCACCCGAATGGGAGCCCTTACTACAAGTTGTGTTTAGAAGCCAAAAACCCTCTATTTGTTGGTACATGAGTATAGCTGATTAGGCCTCTGATAGCCATCCCACATTTTTGCAGTTCTTAGCAAAGATAGCAAAGTACCTTAAGATCTACACATCTTGAGGACTTGGAACTTGGTGTGCCTGAGAAGTGAGTGCACTATAAGGGGGAGCCCGTGCCCCAAGTTCATGTAGCTATCCACTTTGAATAGGTGTGGCTAGAGAAATCCAAGTGGGAACCCAACAGGTATAGTCCAGGCCAACCATAAGTTGTAAATATTTGAGAATGGTCTAAGCATGATTGTCTACTATCTTGGTTCCCTTATCAAATTAATTTCTTAAAAAAATAGCCAAAAACACAACTTTTGCCATAAAAAATTGCCTTTGAACTATGTCGAATCACAATTGAATAACAATGACTCACCTTAAAACAAATCTGAATCGCCTCTGGTTAGTGACTTTTAACCTTGCCTTGTCACAAAAAGTCACCTTTGAACTATGTTGAATTTCAGCTGAATAATAGTGAGTCACCTTTGAGCAAATTCAAATCACCTTTGGTTAATGCTTGTTATCTTATCTTTTCTCATAAAATTGCCTTTGAACCATGTCAGCTCGCATTTGAAATAAAATCGCATCACCTTTGAACATTAGTGAGTCACCTCTGGTCAATGACTTGTCACTTAAAACTGTCACACAGAATATTGCCTTTGAGCTATCATAAATCGCATCTGAGCTATTATATATCACCTTTGAACATCAGTAAATTGCCTCTGGTCATTTGCAGTCTGTTATCTGTTTTACTATATTTTCTATCAATCAGATCATCCAATCTATGTATCTGCAATCAATCCATCATCCTAGTCAGTTGTTCTTTAGCAATCTCATCATCCGAAATCATTATTTTAATCCATTGGCTTTAGTCATCATCTCTAGGATTTCCAATCCTTAAATCATCTTATCAATTTATCAACCCATCAGCTAATTGAACCCAATCTCTTTAATCCAACTAAAGCCAATATCAATCCACAAAATATCTTCCAATCAAATCATCTCTTATCTAATGCTAGTGACCAGAAATCAATACAAGAAAGCCATGGAATCCAATCTTAGAGAATTTGAGTCCACTCCTCTCAAAGACGCCACTCAATTTACAATAGGAATGGACCCTCAATTGTTTATACCTAAAGGTTACACCCTTGGGCAATCTTCATCATCAACCCCTTCACAACAACATCATTTTGAACCCTCATACACCGAGTTGAGGCCACAATCTCCATCTGCCCACAGTGATTCATCAGATGAGGATCTTCAAGATCCCAAAGCCTTACGACATGCCAAAAAAATCATAAAGGCCAATTGAGAACACATTCTACTATAATTAATCCAAGAGGGAGTCAAATTACCTAGTGACTTTGATGTGTCAACAATCTGCAAAGAGGATCCTCCTAGTGCTGCTACTGAACATCCTATGGATGTTGTTACTATGTCCACCAGATCTACCATACCTTCGGCACCCTCTATGCCTAACCAAAACAATGCACCCTAAACATCTGCCGCATCCATGAGACTAAATCAATCTAATGTCACTACATCTATAGAACCTTTACTTACACCATCTTATGCGCTCGATCTAGGGGTCTCTAATCTGAATGTTCCTCCTTTTCATGTGTCGACTCCTACCTCCATGAATGCCATTTACACACAAGTTACTCAAACCTCATCATACTCCAACCCTATTGTGTTGCAGTTGGTAACCAACATCAGAACATTATCAATCCAAATCAGCACACTATTAGCCAATTTCAAATCACATCTATGCCATAATATGATATGTCACAACAACATCCTTCTAATCAACAATTGATATATCTAATCCCACCACCTAATCATCAAAAAATTGTACAACAACAACAAGACTCCACATCTGATATACGGTAGGAAATGAATCAACTAAAACATCAAATCACAGACATGAACATGGGTCGAAACAAGAAGTCATTCTCTTTTGAGGATGTCTACCCCTATCCCTTTGACAAATTTCTACCAATGACACCCTTCCCTCTGTATTTTGAAATTCCACCATTTAAAAAATACAAGGGAAGGGGGGACCCTAACGATCACCTCCGAACATTCTATGTTGCTTGCCTTGACGTCGCTTACAATGACACATATCTTTTGCGACTTTTCCCTTGTAGCCTTGGGGAATAGGCAATGGAAAGGTTCTCTCACCTGCCACCTGGAATCAAATCCTTTAAAGAATTAGCTAGAAAATTTGTATCCCACTTCACTTACAACATAGAAAACAAAGTCACCATGAATGACTTAGTAAAAAATAAACAAAGAAATGGAGAAACTTTTTCATCATTCATTCAACGATGGAGGAACATGGCAAGTAAACTCTCGTGGCTTATGCCTAAAAGATAACAAGTCGATATCTTTGTACAGAACCTTCATCTGGAGTTGGCCTTCCAATTACAAATGCATAGTGCTATTTGATTTGATGAGGTCATCTCTAAAGGAAGCAATATGGAGAAAGCTCTCATTTCAAAGGCCTCATTAAAATCTTTAAGGACAATCCACAAACATCAAACAACAAATCAAAATTTTGGAACAAAAATAAAAATGTTGTAAACGACGGGGTTGTCGATGCTAAGAACATGCAAACTGTACAAGCACCTACGCAAGTTCAAACAACACCTAGTACCACACCTTTCCTACCTGTGATCAAATGAATACAAAAGCAACACCAAGATGTAAATTCACCCCATTGGGACAACCAATTAAGGTCATTCTTAGAAAGCTAGTGCAATCAAGAAACATTACCTTTCCTGAACTCAGACCAAATGATGAGCCACACTTTAAAACTCCTTGGTACAAGGATAACAAATATTGTGAATACCATAGGGTCAAGGGGCATAACATTGCTAGCTGTATGAAATTGAAACACACAATTCAAAACCTCATTGATCAAGGGCTCATTAGGGTCACACCAACACAACCAACAAACAATTATGACCTTGATGCCTTAAAATCCCCTTCCTTCACATGATAAAGCAAGTGCTTCCAACACGGGAAAGAATGTCGACTACACCTACGAGTCTACTATTCGCCGTATTGAGTAATCACGAATCTCCACCATCACCATTGGAGGGAAAACCCCTAACTGCGCTATCGCTACCCATCGAACTCGTGTCACTATTCAAGGAGCGCCACCACCGGCCGCTCATGGAATCCCACCTTCAGTCTTCTACCAAATTTTGAATACAACGTTCTTGAACACCTTGGTAAAATCCCTGCTCACATATCCATACTAGAACTATTGCATATATCTCCTGCACACAGAGCTATCCTAGATAAAGCCTTAAGAGAATCATCTGTACCAAATGATATTGATACCACACAGTTCCAAGCTATGATGGCAGACATCTCATCCCCTCATCATTTAACTTTTTTTTATCAAGATCTCATATCCACCGACCCATCTCACCATGATGCACTCCACATAGAGGTATTCATTGACTGATGCCATATTAAGAAGATACTAATGGATGGCAGAGTTGGTCTTAATATTTGTTCTCTAAAGTTAATAAAGCAATTAGGCTACTCTAAGGACCATATCGATACAACCAAAAGAATAACCATCAAAGCATATGATGATGGAGAGTGAGATTCAGAAGGTATTATCACTTTGTTAGGTCTCAAAAATGTAGGTTACAAGTCCTAAGAGGATGCCAGGCTCTATGATTAGACTTGCAACATTTTTGAGCTAACAAATGGAGTTAACCTATATGGTTGATGACTCCCTGCACTTCAGGTTCTGCTAAACCTAGGTGGGTGGACCTTAATAGCTAAAGTAGATTAAGAGTTGTATGACTTGGTTGAATTTATGGATCTATCCACAGTGGCATGAAGTGAAATAGATGAAGGCTTACTAACTACTCCTACTGCAGTTTGAAATGTGAATGTATTGATAAGATTTTATAAAATTCTAAAATGGAATGGCTATGACCAATGCCTACTTCTGTTGGGCTAATAGAGTCAAGAGGTGAATGATATATGATTTACTTACTGGCTACAATTTGAATTGCTTGGCACTTGTGACTGTTTGCACCTTGTACAAACATGCAAGAATGTAACTATCAGACTCTTCTTATTGATCCAAATGATCCTCACCAGGTTGCTGTGATTAATTAATAGGAGAGTTTAATCCCTCTTTGAAGGAACCAGTTAACTAAATCACATAGAAGCAACAAGTGTGCCCTGACAAATCAAATATAGTTCTGATTTGAACAACAAAATGGAATCAAATTAGAGATAATATGATAATTTTATTGATTGTAGGGCTCTTCTTTAACTATCCAAGTGATACCTCCAAATTATTGTGATCTATTAAAAGGATATTTAATTCTTCGAAAGAAACCAATTAATGAAACCACACAAGAACAACAAATGTGTTTTGATAAACTAAGTTTCAACACTTCAATTTAAATAATATGAAAGCACCAATCTGGAGATAGCCAAATAATCAGATATAAACAACAAGCAATTGCCACTAGTGTTGGATCATTAATTTATACATTCTTCTCCATTATATGATTTCAAAAGATCTTGCAATACATAGCATATTGTTTTATTGAGACAATTGATCAACTAATGAGTTCCTAACCTACTACCTCTTATGATGATTTGATTTCATCTGGCATATATCACAGCTTCTAGGGTTATGACCCTTTACTCACCATCCTGTGCGTCTCTCCATTTTCCATGAAGGATAAAAAAAATATAAAACATTAGCCTTATGTCCTTTAAAATTTAATTATCTCCCTTCATCCGGTGAATAATTTTGTCAATATTAATCTCTTGTGGTAATGCTTACTTAATCTTCAAAGTAGAAATATTTCACTCATCAGGGTAACATTATGAAGTTGTATTATTAAAATAATACTCTCATTAGGGTTTTCCTTCATTCTGCATGTATTTTGATTCCTCATAGATAAAATTAATTAAACTTCTCCATTATGTTCACTTGCATGTGTTTTCACCTTCATTCAACAAAAGTATATATTTTGGGTAAAAATAATGACCACTCCTCAACTTCTTTGGTTAATATTTCACCTTTTGAAAAATGTTTTTCAATAATTGTCCACTTCACAATTCTGGTGAAAACATGGGATACACTTTATTTATTTTGTTTGCATAATTTATTCTACCATTTCCTGCCATATCCTTTCCAACTATAAAATCATTTTTTAGTGAGAGTAAGTTATTAATTTTTGCTCGGACTACGCAAATTATCAAAGAACTTCTCACTATTATCTTTGGAGGTAGAAACATCATGTCCATCTTTTATCTGAATCAATGAATTTAATTGTACCTTACCATCAATAGTAATGTTGTTAATATCATTGATACTGGCAAATTGCCTTCATTTTTAAATATGACTTTTAGGAAATTCCATGTTTCCCTTTCTTCTTTCTAGCTTATCATCTTCACATTTGATGAAATTTTTTTTACCTTGGGAGTAAGTCATCATTTTCTAAAATTTCATCTATAATGCCAATACTATCTTTTGTGATTTCATTTTCAGAGTAAGATTGCCCGCATCCTTTTGCATTTTCTGCAAAATACATGACCACAAGTTCAGCCCTAGTGGCAGTAAAATATTTGTAACAAACCTTACAACTTTAAAAGTTTCTTTTGTTTTGACATTAGGGTTATATGTTGCCCATCGGTATATCGATGGGATTCTCACAAGCATCACTCTGATGTATGCAAGTCATGCCAATATTTCATTTGATCTTAGCTATATAATTCTCGAGCCCACATTATCGACGTATCAAGGGAACTCTAAATAACTTCCACTGATATGCCTTGTCTTCCTGATGTGCTTCCTTTGTCCTTCCCTCTATCAGTGTGACTTACGTAATCAGAGAATTCCTAGGAGCTCACTTCGATATGCTATGTCTTGCCGATATTAGGGTTTTGTAACTGACATGATGAATTCCTCACATTCTATTTTGGGCACGAAATGTCAATCTCTCATGCACATCTGCCAAAATATGCAAGACTGTGGGCCGCAAACTAGCTACCTCGTCTTACTAGTTGTTCTTCTAGAACTTCTGATTTAAGAATGTTAACAAGCTTACAAAGCAAATCTAGGTTTGCTTCATAAATCACTTTGAGCATAATGTATCATACAACAATGTGCACAATTGAACCACCAAGGGAGTGAGACTTGATGTTTCTGTAGAAGATGAAGGGAAAAAAGGATCGAAGAGTTGATGTTCAAGTTGGTAAACCAAAGAAAGACATTGTTCACAGTAGAAAGTATGACAATCTGCAAGCATTTGAGCATATTCTTTCCTTGAAGATTTGATTTCAATCTCTTCCATGACAGGCTTCATCTCATTGGCTGCTGATTTGAGGAATACATAAAGAACAAATATTTTTACACCTTCAGAAATGACATTCTTTCTGCTAACATTCTCTCTAATTGCCATTTGTACTTGAGAAGCAACATTCTTTAGCACTGATAGTACATGTGAGTGCACCATTCCTAATGCTCAAGACTGAAGTTGTTGGAATTTTACAAGGTAAATGCCAGACTCCACATATTGTGGATTGTTTGCAACATATGAAATACATTCATCAAGCTGCTTCATCAAAGGAAGAAAGTGACCACTTCCAACACTCATATTTGGCAAGTAAAACTATGTGGCAATAGTCTCCAATTTATTAAAATAGTCAAGTTTACTTTGCAATGCGTCAGCAAATTCAACTAGTGTTTCTTAAACAATCTAATACTGGGGGAGACACATTAGCTCTCAACACTTTCAGTCTATCATACACTGCTTTAGCCGCTTGAGGTACTTGTTGACATTGTGTTGCGGCCTTGAAAACTAATCCAATAACTGCAGCAAGAGTGTTATCATTGAAAACTGTCAGCATTCCCAATACTTGACATAAGACTTGTTCCCAAACTTCACTCCCAGTCTCTAATTGACTTAGTGTATTCAGTACGGGTAGCAGCAAAGCTAGTTTTGAATCTGTCTTTTAAAGTTGGGCTAACAAGACAAATGCATTGATTTGATACTTAGACATGTACACAAGCTTTGGTACTAATGTAATCAGATCTTCCTTCGAGTGTCTAGGAGAATTCTTCAAGACAAAATAAAATTTTAGGTTGTCGTCAATGTTCTAAATAGCCATGTGATACAACACCATCCAATGCCCTCAAAGAACTAACAATTAACCTTAATAGCTTATAGGACTGCTCACACTTGGGCTTCATCATTTGGTTAACATTGTCTACCGGTGAAGGATATTATGCACCTAATTTAGAAGCCACCACCCAGTTTAGAAGTTGAATATTCCCATTTCTATTGTCTATCAAACATCTGGGATTGGGGGCTTTCTGTTGTGAAAGAATAGTAGTAAGAAACTCATTTAAATGTGTGTGTATGCATTGTTGTTTGTTTATATCTATAGGTAACATGCATGTTTGTCTAAAAATGTTTGATGGTGAGCTGGATTGTTTAGCAAAGGAGAACAATGAGTAAGGCTGGTATACATGATTATCCATCTATTCTATTAAACATGTGATATGACTGATGGTGGGTATCATGTTCCCTCTTCTGGGTGGTCCTTCATTTTTGCATTCATGTGGTTCTGGTTTCACCTATAGTTATTCAACTCATAGTTGCCCTTATTACTAGTTGAAATGTACCCATTTTATGATGATTTCAATAGCTTCTCAACCGATTGGTGATAAAAGAATGGGGATAGAGATTCAGATGGAATGAATGCTCTAGAATGACTTCATGTCCTAGGAGGAAGCTAGAACTATAATGTCTCCAAGTTGCTGAGCCTCCACTTCTCTCACAACCTGTAATATGAGGGGAAGTTTGATCCATTTATCAACAAAGTATTTTGTAAAAATCATTATATTTTGGGTTCAATCCCAACATTTGACGCTCCTCATCAATAATTCACTTCAAAACACTCAAAACCCCCTCAACAAATAATTGTTGCTTCTCTCAACAAGTTCTAGCATCAGCTGCTCTGGATCATCTACTCTCTTGTGTGGAATTTTATATTCAATAATTATTTTCATCAATATAGATTTTGCCAATGTATTTCTGAGTGTTGAAGCTGATTTTTGCATTATGGGCACCTAAAATTTCTTCAAAAAATGGTAGGAAATTTTAGGTTCCAACACACTCTACCTATAAGGGTTGGTCCTATTACCACTGACACAAAATTCCAAGTCCTAGATGCCGATCTACCCTACAATATCATCCTTGGTCGTCCTTGGATCCATTCCTTAAAAGCAATTCCATCCACGTATCACCAATGCCTAAAGTTTCTATATGAGGGTCTAGAAATAACCATCCCCACAGATCCCAAGCCCTTTGAATACTGTCGTGCATTCCAAGCCACTTATCAAAATCCTAATTGTGTCCCTATCAATGCTGAAGCCTATCCGTCTACTTCATATGCTAACCCAGATGATCTCAACAAGCCTTCTACTGGTAAGTCCACCCCTAACATCTAAATCAAATATGAAGAAACAAGACTTGGTGAGTATAGCCTCAAAGAGTCATGTTGTGTGGGCGCCATGCCCTTATCGCCCAAATCATATGGTAAACTAGCCATTTCAAAAGCATCTACCTCTAAAGCAATTGTCACCATTCCTCCAACAGTGTTTGTACAATCAGGGTTACTGGATGATGAGGATGTTTCTAATGACATTTCTTCCTAGATCTTTTTCGATGAAAATGATCAAGTATCCTTAGAAGTGGAATGATATAATAATGGGTTTCGAATCATCAAAAATATGGGATACAAAGGAAATCATACTGATATCGTGATGTTCTCTTGAAATCTGCTTTATGAATAATCACTTTGATATTTCCATGATGCCCTTTTACTTATTATGTGATTTTTACTTTTTCGAGGGGCCTAGGAGTCGACACACTTTGAGATCCCTAAGTCTCTTCAAAATATTTTCCATGTCTTTTATAAATATTATCGGTGTATCAGCAGGCCTGGAAACTATGTTACTCCGGTATTGTGAGGCCTACCTTTTTACTCCCTTACTTTGATCATTTTATATTACTATTGGAGACACATTTTAGACTTTTGGGGACTGTTGATCCCGATATGCAGGACTATTAGACTATATGTTTTTACTTTTGATTTATTATGTGAGCATGACTGTGATGAGACTAGATCTTGATTTGATTCAATGATGATGATTTGACATGTGATTTGCTTTATGACATTATTGGGATACTAGTTATGTGCTTATGTGATGGATTTAATATGCGAAATTTATCTTGTGATGGATTATAGAAATGCATAATTATGAATCTAATTATGATGTGATGTTTATGATTGTTGTATATGATAATGTGATGGTGTGAGTATATGTTTACTTTGCTTTGGCTATGATATACATGGATTAATCTTTTGTTTAAGTGCGCAGGTGTTCTAACCAAGCTAAGGATAATCGAAGATTATCCCACACAATTTATGAATTCCCGTGTTAAGCTGATCTAGTTCCAAGAGGAACCAAGATCAACTATGCTATGCATGATGAAATTTCATAATGTTATTGTGTGGTGTTGTTTGGGATAGGTCTACCCCTTTTATATTTGATTGTATTTTGCTGTTGTAAAGGTGTAATGGTTAATTGATTTTATTGGAGTTTTATTTTTTGTGACCCCTTTTTATGTGATTTTACTCACCCTATGGTGCTCAAAATGGGTTAAAAGTGACCCTGGGTTGTACCCCTAGGGTCTAGGGACCTTTTGACTTTGTCTAACCTTAGGTAAACTCCCATTTGGTCACTTAAACTTCACCCTGAAGTAAAGTGACGAAAATAGAAGTTTGGGAAGGAGTGGAAGGTTGGGTCAAACACTCAACCTCATCCACACCTCTTCCCAAGGCTTGGGGGAGTCTTCAAGACCCCTAAATTGTGGACTCAACTCCAAGTCTCTCCTACATTGGTGAGAGTGCCTTGGGGTTTTGTGGGCTTTCATAGGAGAAGATGATTGGGGCACTTGTAGTACCCACATCCTTCTTTGGCTCCACTTTTCTCTCCCACATGTGTGAGAGAGCACAAGTGGAGGGGACAAGACTTGGTTGAATGGGAGGGTGACATGTGTCACCCCCACATTCTATGAAGCTTGCAAGTGGTTGTGAGGAGGAAGGAGGAGGTGACATGTGTCACCTCCCCATTCCTCAAGGCTCATGAGGAGAGCCTACTTCAATCCCTTTTGAAGAGAGGGAGAAGGTTGTTGATTTGTTTCCAATTTTCATTTTAATTTGAATTTGGAGAGTGAGTTAGAGGAATTTTTGGAGGCATATTTGGAGAAGGACTTAGAAGTGGAGTTGGAAGGGCTCTTCTTCAACTATCTTCTTTGTGGGCTATTTTAGGTAGGATTCAAGGCTTGAAGCCTTCCCTTATGTAATTTACATTTCTTGTGTGATGTTTGTGTGTGTGTATTTTTATATTTTGTTGTTGTGGGGATTTTTATGGGTGTTGTGAGAGCCTCTCCACTTGGAGAGAATGCTCAACATGTGTGTGGTGGGGGAGGAGTGAACCTCCTCGAGGTCACATCCTAGTTCTTTAGGTATTTTAGCCTTGAGGGCAAGTTGTGAAAATGAGTAATTTTTGAATGGCTTGAGAGCCATGGAGAAATATGAGAAATTTCTTATATATGTGTTAGCTTGAGGCCTTGTGAAAATTGGTGTTTGAGACATTTGGAGTGGCACTCTTGAGTTGAGTGATGTCCACTCCCCTACCCCATTAAACTTATTTTTATGAGTTTTGTTTTGTGCAAGCCATGGGAGTTCTTGTTGATTGTTTTGTGAGTTTTGTTGTGATGTGGTGTGAAAGCTCTTTATGTGTGGATGACCTCCAAGCTCAGTGGTGACTCATGAGTGAGTCTATGGTAGGGAGGAGAGCGGTATTTCGTGGCTTTTCCCCCTTCCCATATTTGTTATTGCAGGTTCATTAAAGTTTTGGATCTTGAAAGGAAAAAGACTTTTTTATCTTTAAGTTGTCATTTTGGCTCTTGAGAGAGTTATGGCCAAGTTTGGCCTTGTGTATTGTTTCAAGCTAATAGAAAGAAGAACTTATGTCTCTTGTTATGTAAAGTTACATGTTATAAATTTTGAGTTGTATTTAGTTTATTTGAAGTTGGAAATAAAAAAAATAGTTGCTGATTTAATAGCTATGTGATTATAAAAATGTGTTTTGAAAGATTAAAAAAAAGCATGTTCAAATTTATTAGTAGTTTCATATGTTTCCTTCAAATAAATAAAAAGAAATGTTGTTGTTTGTATTCATGATTTTAAAAAAAAAGTTGCTGATTTTATCTCAAACAAAAAAAAAGATTTATAATGTGTTTGTAGACATTTCAAAAAAAATATATGTTTATCTTACCATTCCTTAAAAATAGAAAATGTTGTTTTGTCACTATGAGAGTTTCATTGGTGTACATGTTACAATATATATATATATATATTATTTTTTTACATTAAATAACTTGCTAGAAAATGTGCTGAGATTGAGAAGACTGTGTGTGTATATATATAGCATGTTCTACACATTTAATATTCTAGAAAAATTTAAAAAATAATGATATTGTGAAACCTGTGTATACCCCCTTGAGTATTTACTGATATATATATATATTGGAAACTGAATGTTAAATAGAAAGTAAAATGTTAAAACCTCACTGAAATTTTAAAATGCCGATCCAAAAACAGCGAAGGCATTTTTTTTTTTTACTGTTAGCAATGTTGGAATGGGGGTTTTGAAAAGGGGGGCGACGGCAGTAATGCCGCCGCCCCATTTCCATTGTTATTTTTGTTGAGTGGTGGAGTGGGGATGGGGCGGATGCCCCACCCACCACTCCATTTTATATGGAGTGGGGGGTGGGGCATCCCCCCCCCCAACCTTTTTATTGTTAAACAAAGAACTCAAATTTGAAACCCCGTCGGTGGCGCCACAAACTCAGTCCACCGCTTTGCTTCCTTGGCCATTTGGCCTCCACTTGTGACCTACAATAAACTTATAGTATTTAATGAATATTATATATATATATATATATATATATATATATATATATACAATACAACAGGAAGTATATATACGATATATATACAATAAACTAGATCTGAATATTATATATAATACAACAGGGAGTAAATATATGACAATAAGGCTTTTTTTTTTAAAGGGGGCGTGTATACATAATGTATATACCTCATCCATGCATGGTGGCCATGGTTGCCCCTCTCTCCAAACCTGCAACTCAAAAACAATAAGAAAGAAGAAATGAGAAAATAGAGAAATGGAAATGATAAGAGAAGAGAATAGGGTTAGGTATTTTCCTTTCCATAAGGAAATTAGTATTTTATGTTGGAGGACTTTTAGGGCATGGAATTTAAAATTAGATTTTATTATTTTCCCTCTCCATTTGACTTAGACTCTTTTGTTATTTTTATTTAAATTGGAGATTTAGGGGAAATTTGTTAATGGGTATGTTATTTAATTAGTAAAGTTAATTTTTGCTAGTTGTTATTTCAATTGTGGGAGGTTATGAATTAAATCCTATTGTTTATTTGAATGGGATCATTAAAGTTTAGCATTTTGAGCTAGGGGATTTTATTGATTGATTATTTTAAATGTGAGGTTTAATTATTCCTTATCCCTTCGAATTTAATTTTAGAAACATATTTAATTTTTTAAAAATTGATTTAATTTAATTTATCACATGTGGACATTAACCGAGGAGGTTAATTTTATTTTATCCAATTTAGTTGATCTAGTTTATTAAATCTAGTGTGTAATAAATAATTAATTAATTAAGTCGTTTAATCCAATTTAGTGAATTTAGGGAACCCTTGACTTAAATTTAATTATTAGAATAATTACTATTCACGCCCGTGAGGCATTATGCTGCCGGATTTTTTTGGGATTCAGGGTTAACTTTCCTTAGAGATTTAAACCTTGCATAGAGATAAAATTTAACATTTCCGTAAATTTGATGATCGTAATTAAGTTATTATTTAATTAATTTATGCTTTTGAATTAGTCTTTCAATTTTGACTCGTGTCGGAATCCTTCCACCCACTTAGGTAAACTTAGGGTTTTGATCTTTCAATCCTAACCCTAATGGTGACATTTCTCATGTCGCATTGACCCCCTTATTTAGCCTTCATTGTGTAGGGGAATGCGCATGTGATCGCATTACCCTAAATTTTATTGACATATTTATGCCTTATGCATATTGCCACCGAGCACGCTGACGCGTGCGAAGGGGTTTCTAGGGATGCGTGGAAATTTTTTTATATTTCGTGTCATGACCACATGACAAATGTTGACATGACACTTATGTTGCGTGTTGTGACCACATGGGAAATGTGGGCATGACATTTGGTATCAGAGCCCAAGTTTAAACACTGGGCTTGTTTGGGTACATTACTTATTTCACAAATTCTTCTAATTTGTGACTACCTTGTTCTTGTAGGATGCCACCTAGAATGAGGCGAGTGCGTTCATACCACAATGAGTCCATAGAGGTGCATAGCGACTCATCAGCTGATGGTTAGGGACCGCAGGCACCACAGGCACCACCTGCACCTGATATAGGACCACTGATCTTACAGGCATTATAGGTAGTGCTAGATAGGTTACCACTGACTACAATTGAGCCTATGTATCCAGTCGTGTGTCGAGCCCCACGTTGATCTGTGAGAGGAGCCACGTGTAGAGCCCCACATCGAGCCACGAGAGGCACCACATGTAGAGCTTTATGTTGAGATACCTGACATGATAGTGGAGGAGGCTGGTTCAACTTATAGAGCTCATAGCAGGAGCCCTCCGCATCATGCTAGGCGAGAGGAGGTGGTGAGAGTAGATTAAGTTTTTCACAGGCCTTATGGTTATTGTGTGGATGAGCCTATCCGAGGGCACAGAGACTGTGGGGACCCCATCAGAGATTTACTGAGGCTGAATCTACCTACCTTCGTAGGGACCACATAGGGAGCCGAGGCATAGGCTTGGCTTATCAGTTTAGATAGGTGCTTTGCATTGCGTCCTTACGAGGGAAACACAAAGTCACGTGTGGCAGTTCACGTATTGAGAGACCTAGCAATGACTTGGTGCCGTATTGAGGAGTGCAAGCACCGCTTATCTTTGGATACACTTTCATGGAACACTTTTATTGAGCGTTTTAATGCGCGATATCTATCAAACCATTACAGGCAGCGTCGTATTGATGAGTTCCATGATTTATAGCAGCGAGGGTCTACTGTAGCATAGTATGAGGGCAAGTTCACAAAGTTGTCATGTTATGCGGAGTATCTCCATGATGAAAAAATTATGGTCCACAAGTTTATCAAAGGTTTGAATCAGGGGATATCAGGGCCTATGCACATGGCAGACCCCCAGACCTTGAGTGAGGCTACCGAGAAGGCATACATTGCTGAGGAGATACATGGATGAGGTCAGAGTTCACACCCTCAGTTTCAAGATAGTAGCCAGTAGCAGTAGCAAATTTCTATAGACCACCACCACCACCTCAGAGAGGAGGGTTTAGTTATGCGCCTTTACCTCCTAGGCCTCCAAAGTAGTAGCAGCAGCAGTATCAGCAGAGGTCCAAGCCCCAGCAGAGGGCACAGGGAGGACAGAATTGTGGTTGGCAACAACAGGGCCCACGTAGGGATCAGAGATAGCAAGGACCACCTGCGGGACCTGCAAGATCACATCAGTCTTTTAGGGGTTCTCAGGGATCCACGGGTCAAACTGGAGAGTAGCAGAGTAGTAAGACTCAGAATGGACAGGTATAGGCTAGGGGCCCATGATATGTATGTGGTGGGGTAGGACATTTAGCCAGAGAGTGCCCACAGGGCTTTATGGCATGGGGACAGCCTCGTGCGGGAGGTTCAGAGTAGACAGTTGGTGATGTGGGTAGATCCCACTGTATGTTTGCAGCAGTTGATAACTGCCAGGCTGACTTCCAGGCCTCAATTATCGAGATAATAGGTATGATTGGGGATGTCCCCATTGCTATTTTATTTGACTCTGGCGCTACTGATTCATTTATATCTCCATCGTTAGTGGAGCATTGCAGGCTAGTGGCCTCTAGGCAGGGCAATAGGTGGGAGCTTGAGTTGGCCACTGGGGCCAAGATGTCAGTAGATGCTTTGGTTCAGAATTGTGAGATCTCTTTGGGGGCCTTCACTACATTATGTGACCTTAGGGTTATGCCTTTAGGATTCCATGGTGTAGTTTTAGGCATGGATTGGCTTGCAACTCATAGAGCCAAGTTAGATTATCGCCGAAAGGTGATTAGCTGTTTAGATGATCATGGCACGTCAGTCGAGGTAGTGGGCATTCAAAATCCCATGGCAGTTCGTATGATATCCACTCAGCAGCTCAAGCGCTGCATGCAGAAGGGATATCAATTGTTTGTCATCACTAATAGTGACAAATCTAAGGATGAGCCAGAAGCGTCATTAGATGACCATCCTATCTTGAGGGAGTTTTCCAATGTCTTTCCACCAGAATTACCAGGTATGCCTCCACGTAGAGAGGTAGACTTCCATATTGATCTAGTGTCAGGTGTCGAGCCAGTGTCTCATGCACCCTATAGGATGACCACACATGGGCTCACGAAGCTCAAGTTGCAGTTAAAGGAGTTACTTGAGAAGGGGCACATCTGACCTAGCATTTTACCGTGGGGTGCACCGGTTATCTTCGTGAAGAAGAAGGATGGATCTCTTCATCTATGCATGGACTATAGGCAACTTAATAAGGTGACGGTGAAGAACTGTTATCCTCTGCCTAGGATTGATGACCTTTTTGATCAGATCCAGTGAGCCAGAGTGTTCTCTAAGATAGACCTGAAGTCCAGTTATCACCAATTGCGCATCACAGAGGTGCACATCCATAAGACCGCCTTCCAAACTAGATATGGGCACTATGAGTTTACTGTGGTACCCTTCGGTTTGACGAACACTCCTGCAGTGTTCATGAGTCTCATGAACGGGGTGTTCCTCACATACTTGGATCGATTCATGATCATTTTCCTTGATGATATTTTGATCTACTCGTGGACCAAGGAGGAGCATGAGGATCACTTGTGTCAGGTTTTGCAGTACTTGAGAGAGCAACAACTTTATGGCAACTTGGTGAAGTGTTCCTTTTTCAGGACCGAGGTGCAGTATTTGGGACACATCCTATCTGGCGATGGTGTCTCCGTAGATCCATCGAAGATTAGGGCTATCAGGGATTGGCCAGTTCCCACCAGTGTGACAAAGGTTAGGAGTTTCATGGGGTTAGCCAGTTACTACCGCAAATTCGTAGAGGGATTTTCCAGGATGGCACACCCCATCACTTCCCTTCAATGGAAAGGGAAGAGTTTCACTTGGATTGAGCAGTGCGAGAGGGCCTTTGGGGTCCTCAAGGAGCATCTTATCAGTGCTCCCATCTTAGTAGTTCTTGATCCTGTAGGGGATTTTGTGGTTTGTACAGATGCATCACTTAAGGATTTGGGAGTCGTGCTTATGCAGAGTGGTAGAGTGATCGCGTATGAGTTGCGAAATCTCAAGACCTATGAGTTGAACTACCCCACTCACGATTTAGAGCTCGCAGTAGTGGTTCATGCTCTCGTTCGTTGGAGACAATTTCTATTGGGTCGTCGCTTTGAGCTTCATTCGGATCATCATAGTCTTCAGTACATATTCACACAGTCAAATTTGAATGCCCGCCAGCGGCATTGGATGGAGTTTCTTTGCAAGTATGACTTTGATGTCCACTACATCAAAGGGAAGGAGAATGTGGTTGCCAATGCTTTGAGTTAGAGCCGCCACGAGATCCTAACCCTGACCTTGAGTGTGGACTTGAGAGAGTGCATCATTCAGCATTTGCCTAAGGATGAGTGGTTTCTTGAGGTGCAACATGAGATCTAGTCACAGAGGGCCCTTGTGGGCAAGTTTGCAAGTTATTCCCTTGAGGTATATGGGTTACTTAGACATCGACAGCACATCTACGTACCCCGTGTAGGTGATCTATGTGCAGTTGTTCTTTCAGAGGCTCATAGAGTACCTTATGCAACACACTCGAGGGTGAAGAAGATGCATGCTAACTTGTGACAGTTGTACCATTGGGCGAGTATGAGACAAGATCTTGCAGAGTATGTTGCTCGATGCCTTGAGTGCCAAAGGGTCAAGGCCAAACATTAGCATTCAACAGGTCTTTAATACCCTCAGGAGATACTTGAGTGGAAATGGGACACCATTTCCATGGATTTAATTTCTGGTCTTCCTATGTCATCCATCTGCCATGATGCCATCATGGTGATGGTTGACAAGTTGACCAAGGTGGCGCATTTCTCACATGTATGCACGACGTACAATGCACCATCAATGGCAAGAGTGTCCTTGGATGAGATTGTTAGATTACATGGGGTACCTTGCCGTATCATTTCTGACAGGGACTTAGTGTTCACATCAGCCTTTTGGAGAGCATTACAGTAGACGTTGGACACACAGCTCAACTTTAGTTCTGCTTATCATCCTGAGACAGATGGACAGACAGAGAGGGTGAATCAAGTTCTAGAGGATATGCTCTATATGTATGTTATGGATCACTAGACTAGATGGGAGGAGTATCTGTATCTAGTTGAGTTTGCCTACAATAATGGGCATCACAGCTCATTTGGTATGCCTCCTTTTCAAGCCTTGTATGGCAGACCTTGCAGGACAACGTTGAGTTGGGATTGTATTGAGGACAGGGTTGCGATAGGGCTAGAGTTGGTGCAGGATATGGAGCAGCAGGTGACCTTGATTAGACAAAGACTTCAAGAGGCACATGATTGACAGAAGAAGTATGTTGATGCTAAGAGATTAGATCAGAGCTTCGTAGTTGGGGACAGAGTATTCTTGAGAGTGCGACCGCATAAGAGTCTAATCCATTATGGAAAGGGCTCTAAGCTCACACCATGTTTCATTGGACCTTTTGAGATCTTGGAGCAGATAGGACTTGTAGCCTACCGTCTAGCCTTGCCACCTAGCCTGTCACGCATTGGTGCAGGAACACCCCGAGACACTAAGAATCTGAAAGATTCCTTGCATTTTCTGTTCTGTCCAAGAGTCATATTGTAAGGCCTTCGTGCCATATTAAACCATAGTTGGTTAAGTCTGTATACGTGCCATAAGAGGATTGTAATCGAACTGAAAGATTGAATAATTGTAACTGAAACAACAGAGGTGGTTGTAGGGCAGTTTGCCTTCCACCATGGGTAACTATCAATTTGAGAGTCGTTAAATAGTCGGTCAATGTTCATTGAAGAACGAACAAACAGAGAGGAAAAGAGATGGGGAATAGATTGTGTTTGTATATTTCTGAGAAAGAATAATAAAAAGTTTCATTTTTTGGTGTAATCACAGAGATGTAGATTGGAGTCATTCCACTGGTTGAGATTTCTTTGAAATCAGTGGAATGACCTTCGTAGAGTTAGATTTATTTCTGTTCTATTGAGTTAGTGGTTTCTGTGTGTTGTTCGGTTACAAAAGGTTGTAGAGGAGAATATCGGCTTAAAATTCATGTTCTGTCACTGAACATACATTTTATGTGTATACTGCAATTGTATGTCAGAGAACAGTGTGTGTGTATATCGCAAATGTATGAGAAGATACATCTCGTGTGTATATCGCTAAAGTATATCAGGTATACAATTCCTGTGTATATCGCTAATGTATGTTGAAGAACATTTCCTGTGTATATCACAATTGTATGCGAGTATCATTTCATGAGTATCCTGCATTTGTATATCGCGGTTGTATTTGGTGAATGTGCATTTCGAATGATGCAAGGAGTGACCGGTAGAAACAGTGGAGAGAACCAGCATAGCAAGTCAAATTATGTATGTGCAAAGGATTTACAAAGGAGTCAAAAGTGAAGTGATCGGTGTATTGGTATAATAAAATTTGAACTCGCTGATGGTTTGTGTGTTGCCGATGGGTAAACCGGATTAATAGTTCATTTTTTTTTATGTGTTTCGTATGTTTCCGTAGAACGCTTTGCATCAAATTGGTATCAGAGCTAGCAAAAGATCTGGTGAAAGATTTGGTATCTGAGGGTGTTGTGTATTCGAAGAAGGCAGATGAAGAGTTGGTGACCATTTTGAAGATAGAGATTGTGGAAAGAATTTTGAAGGCTAATAGTAGTGTTAGACTGTTGTAGATGCTCGTGCCATCTAGTTGCAAGAAGGAATAGGATTCCTATGTGTGGGCAGATGATGATGAGGTCTGTCAAGACCATTCACCAATGGAGATTTGGTTGGAAGAGGATGCAGAGTGAGGCCACTGAGGAGAGAGTGGTAGTGCATCTCCAGAATCTATTGTTGGACGTGAGGAATGGGTCTGTGAAGCAGCGTGTATGATGGACAGTTGATGGAGCATTATGTTGTAGTCATGAAGTTTTGATCAGTCTGAAGAGTACTCCATTGTTGGGAGTAGAAGGAGCATGAAGATGCTCTGAAGTTGATAGTAGTTTGATTTTGTTGGTTGGTTGGTCACTAGTCCATTGATATGAAGATTTGAAGCCTGAAGCCTGAAGCTGAAGAGTGAAGGATGAAGCCAGACAGAGATGCAGGAAAAGATAGTTTTCTTTTTGTAGGTACATTTCCAAGGGACTTGGAAATCTTTGTTGGTTGGTTGTATGGTGCAGGAGCACCCCGAGACACTAAGAATTTGAAAGATTCCTTGCATTTTCTGTTCTGTCCAAGAGTCATATTGTAAGGCCTTCGTGCCATATTAAACCATAGTTGGTTAAGTCTGTATACTTGCCATAAGAGGATTGTAATTGAACTAAAAGATTGAATAAGTGTAACTGAAACGGCAGAGGTGGTTGTAGGGCAGTTTGCCTTCCACCGTGGGTAACTGTCAATTTGAGAGTCGTTAAATAGTCGGTCAATGTTCATTGAAGAACGAACAGACAGAGAGGAAAAGAGACAGGGAATAGATTGTGTTTGTATATTTCTGAGAAAGAATAATAAAAAGTTTCATTTTTGGTGTAATCACAAGATGTAGATTGGAGTCATTCCACTGGTTGAGATTTCTTTGAAATCAGTGGAATGACCTCCGTAGAGTTAGATTTATTTCTGTTTTGTTGAGTTAGTGGTTTCTGTGTGTTGTTCGGTTACAAAAGGTTGTAGAGGAGAATATCGGCTTAAGATTCATGTTCTGTCACTGAACATATATTTTATGTGTATACTACAATTGTATGTCAGAGAACAGTGTGTGTGTATATTGCAAATGTATGAGAAGATACATCTCGTGTGTATATCGCTAAAGTATATCAGGTATACAATTCTTGTGTATATCGCTAAAGTATGTTGAAGAACATTTCCTATGTATATCACAATTGTATGCGAGTATCATTTCGTGAGTATCCTGCATTTGTATATCGCGGGTGTATTTAGTGAATGTGCATTTCGAATGATGCAAGGAGTGACCGGTAGAAACAGTAGAGAGAACCAGCATAGCAAGTCAAATTATGTATGTACGAAGGATTTACGAATGAGTCAAAAGCGAAGTGATCGATGTATTGGTATAATAAAATTTGAACTCGTCGATGGTTTGTGTGTTGCCAATGGGTAAACCGGATCAATAGTTCATTTTTTTTTTATGTGTTTCATATGTTTCCGTAGAACGCTCTGCATCACGCATCCATGATGCTTTTCATGTATCTATTTTACAGCATTACATATATGATTTATCTCATGTATTGGATTGGAGTGCTCTATAGGTAGAGATGGACGAGCAGTTGGCTTTGGAGCCAATTCACATATTGGCTCATTAGATGCTAGGCATTCGAGGTCAAGAGTTAGACCAGGTTAGGGTCTAGTGGGACAGGAACGATGAGGTCACAGTGACATGGGAGGATGCAACTAGATTAAGGGCACTTTATCCTCACCTCTTTGATGACTTCCGGGAGGAAGTTTAGTCTTAGGGGGGAGGATGTGAGGCCTACCTTATCACTCCCTTACTTTGATCATTTTATATTACTGTTAGAGACACATTTTAGACTTTTGGGGACTGTTGATCCTGATATGCAGGACTATTAGACTATATGCTTTTACTTTTAATTTATTATGTTAGCATGATTGTGATGAGACTAGATCTTGATTTGATTCACTGACGATGATTTGACATGTGATTTGCTTTATGACATTATTGGGATACTAGTTATGTGCTTATGTGATGGATTTAATATGCGAAATTTATCTTGTGATGGATTATAGAAATGCATAATTATGAATCTAATTATGATGTGATGTTTATAATTGTTGTATATGATTATGTGATGGTGTGAGTATATGTTTACTTTGCTTCGGCTATGATATACATGTTGGATTAATCTTTTGTTTAAGTGTGCAGGTGTTCTAACCAAGCCATGGATAATCGTAGATTATCCCACACATTTTGTGAATTCACGTGTTAAGCCGATCTAGTTCCAAGAGGAACCAAGATCAACTATGTTATGCATGATGAAATTTTGTAATGTTATTGTGTGGTGTTGTTTGGGATAAGTCTACCCCTTTTATATTTGATTATATTTTGGTGTTGTAAAGGTGTAATGGTTAATTGATTTTATTGTTGGAGTTTTATATTTTTTGACCCCTTTTTATGTGATTTTACTCACCCTATGGTGTTCAAAATGGGTTAAAAGTGACCCTGGGTTGTACCCCTAGGATCTAGGGACCTTTTGACCTTGTCTAACCTTAGGTAAACTCTCATTTGGTCACTTAAACTTCATCCTGAAGTAAAGTGACGAAAATGGAAGTTTGGGAAGGAGTGGAAGGTTGGGTCAAACACTCAACTCATCCACACCTCTTCCCAAGGCTTGGGGGAGTCTTCAAGACCCCTAAGTTATGGAGGACTCAACTCCAAGGCTCTCCCACATTGGTGATGGTACCTTGGGGTTTTGTGGGCTTTCATAGGATAAGATGATTGGGGCACTTGTAGTACCCACATCCTTCTTTGGCTCCACTTTTCTCTCCCACATGTGTGAAAGAGCAGAAGTGGAGGGGGCAAGACTTGGTGGAATGGGAGGGTGACATGTGTCACCCCCACATTCCATGAAGCTTGCAAGTGGTTGTGAGGAGGAAGGAGGAGGTGACATGTGTCACCTCCCCATTCCTCAAGGCTCATGAGGAGAGCCTATGTCAATCCCTTTTGAAGAGAGGGAGAAGGTTGTTGATTTGTTTTAAATTTTTATTTTAATTTGAATTTAGGGAGAGAGTTAGAGGAATTTTTGGAGGCTCATTTGGAGAAGGACTTGGAGGTGGAGTTGGAAGGGCTCTTCTTCAACTATCTTCCTTGTGGGCTATTTTAGGTAGGATTTAAGGCTTGAAGCCTTCCCTTATGTAATTTACATTTCTTGTGTGATGTTTGTGTGTGTGTATTTTTATATTTTGATGTTGCGGGAATTTTTATGGGTGTTGTGAGAGCCTCTCCACTTGGAGAAAATGCTCAACATGTGTGGGGTGGGGGAGGAGTGAACCTCCTCGAGGTCACATCCTAGTTCTTTTGGTATTTTATCCTTGAGGGCAAGTTGTGAAAATGAGTAATTTTTGAATGGCTTGAGAGCCATGGAGAAATATGAGAAATTTGTTATATATGTGTTAGCTTGAGGCCTTGTGAAAATTGGTGTTTGAAACATTGGAGTGGCACTCTTGAGTTGAGTGATGTCCACTCCTCTACCCCATTAAACTCATTTTTATGAGTTTTGTTTTGTGCAAGCCATGAGAGTTTTTCTTGTTGATTGTTTTGTGAGTTTTGTTGTGATGTGGTGTGAAAGCTCTTTGTGTGTGGATGAACTCCAAGCTCGGGGGTGACTCATGAGTGAGTCTATGGTAGGGAGGAGAGTGGTATTTCATGGATTTTACCCCCTTCTCATATTTGTTATTGCAGGTTCATTAAAGTTTTAGAGCTTGGAAGGAAAAAGACTTGTTTATCTTTAAGTTGTCATTTTGGCTCTTGAGAAAGTTATGGCCAAGTTTGGCCTTGTGTATTGTTTCAAGTTAATAGAGAGAAGAACTTTTCTCTCTTGTTATGTAAAGTTACATGTTATAAATTTTGAGTTGTATTTAGTTTATTTGAAGTTGGAAATGAAAAAAAAAAATAGTTGTTGATTTAATAGTTATGTGATTGTAAAAATGTGTTTTGAAAGACAAAAAAAATGTATGTTCAAATTTATTAGTAGTTTCATATGTTTCCTTCAAATAAATAAAAAGAAATGTTGTTGTTTGTATTAATGATTTAAAAAAAAAGTTGCTGATTTTTATCTCAAACAAAAAAAAGATTTATAATGTGTTTGTAGCCATTTCAAAAAAAAAAAAATATTTAGCTTACCTTTCCTTAAAAATAGAAAATGTTGTTTTGTCACTATGAGAGTCTCATTGGTGTACATGTTACACACACACACACACACACACACACACACACACACACACACACACACACACACACACACACACACACACACACATATTCAATTTATATATTTTTTACATTAAATAGCTTGCTAGAAAATGTTGTGAGATTGAGAAGACTGTATATATATATTAGAAACTAAATGTTAAACAAAAAGTAAAATGTGAAAACCTCATTGAAATTTTAAAATGTCGATCCAAAAACAACAACGGCATTTTTTTTTCTTTTTTTTACTGTTAGCAATGCTGGAATGGGGTTGATTGAAGTAATATCGTTGCCCCATTGCCATTGTTATTTTTGTTGAGTGATGGAGTGGGGGTGGGGCATCCGCCCCCTGAACCCCAAACCTTTTTATTTTTAAACAAAGAACTTGGATTCAAAACCCCGTCGGCGACACCACAAACTCAGTCCACCGCTTCGCTTCCTTGGCCGTTCGGCTTCCACTTGCGGCCTGCAATAAACTTAAAGTATTTAATGAATATTATATATATACTTCCTGTTGTATTATATATAATATTCAGATCTGGTTTTACCAGTATATATATATATATATATATATATATATATATATATATATATATATATATATATATATATATATATATATATATATATATATATATATATATATATATATATATATATATACAGACACACACACACACACAACAATAAGGGTGTTTTTTTAAAAAGGGGGGAGGGGGGTGTGTATACATAATGTATATACCTCATCCATGCGTGACATCCATGGCTGCCCCTCTCTCCAAACTTGCAACTTAAAAACAATAAGAAAGAAGAAATGAGAAAAATAGAGAAATGGAAATGATAAGAGAAGAGAATAGGGTTAGGTATTTTCCTTTCCATAAGGAAATTAGTATTTTATGTTGGAGGACTTTTAGGGCATGGAATTTCAAATTAGATTTTATTATTTTCCCTCTCCATTTGACTTAGACTCTTTTGTTATTTTTATTTAAATTAGGGATTTAGGAGAAATTTGTTAATGGGTGTGTTATTTAATTAGTAAAGTTAATTTTGGCTAGTTGTTATTTCAATTGTGGGAGGTTATGAATTAAATTTTATTGTTTATTTGAATGAGATCATTAAAGTTTAGTATTTTGAGCTAGGGGATTTTATTGATTGATTATTTTAAATGTGGGGTTTAATTATTCCTTATCCCTTCAAATTTAACTTTAGAAACGTATTTAATTTTTTTAAAATTGATTTAATTTAATTTATCGCATGTGGACATTAACTGAGGAGGTTAATTTTATTTTATCCAATTTAGTTGATCTAATATATTAAATCTAGCGTGTAATAAATAAATAATTAATTAAGTTGTTTAATCCAATTTAGCAAGTTTAGGGAGCCCTTGACTTAAATTTAATTATTAGAATAATTCCTATTCATGCCCGTGAGGCGTTATACTGCGAGATTTTTCTAGGATTTAGGGTTAACTTTTCTTAGAGATTTAAACCTTGCATAGAGATAAAATTTAACATTTCTATAATTTTGATGATTGTAATTAAGTTATTATTTAATTTATTTATGCTTTTGAATTAGTCTTTCTATTTCAACTCATGTTGGAATCCTTCCACCTACTTAGGTAAACTTAGGGTTTTGATCTTTCAATCCTAACCCTAATGGTGATGCTTCTTGCATCGCATTGACCCCCTTAGTCAGCCTTCATTGCGTAGGGGAATGCACATGTGATCGCATTACCCTAAATTTGATTGACACGTTTACGCCTTATGCATATTGCCACAGAGCACGCTGACATGTGCCAGGGGGTTTCTAGGGATGCGTGGAATTTTTTTGATTTCATGTCATGAGCACATGACAAATGTGGACATGACATGTGTGTTGTGGGTCGTAACTGGATGAGAAATGTGGGCATGCTAGATATCCTAGAGTCCCTTCAAAAAGTTTTATTTTAATTGATATTGCTTTATCGACTCGACACATGTAGGTGTCACGCCGATGTACATCAGTCCCTTTGATATATTTTGGGTGTTTTCAGAGTATCGAAGAGACTTGTAACTGACTCATTGCAATAACCCCCAGTCTCTTCAAAATTTTAGTCCCTTCAATTTTCTGATGTCAGCCCCCGATATGTAGATAAGGTGCATGTTTGTCCTTTTACCACTTTAGATTATCGAAGAGACTCTAAATTGAGTCCTCCTGATATGGTAGTTTCCCACTGATATCCCTTGCATGAATTTATTAAAGGGACCTTAGGTTCAATTTTTGTAAAGGGAAATTGTAGGATCAAAAGTACGAATCAAACATGCAAAGCAAATAAACAAACACAAGAGAAATACTAGATTGTAAGTTGCACCAAGAGAGACCAACACCAAGATTGTGAAGGGGGAAAAGCAAATAAAAACCCCCTATGAATATGCAAGTGGCAAGAAGCCAAAAAGGAGAGATTACAAAGATATTTGAGAATCTTCTCAATGAGAGAAATGAGAAGATGAAGAAGAAGAATAAGAAGAAGAAGATATCTGTGAAGAATATGTGTAGAAAGAGAGGACACCTCTTAAATAGAGGTGAAGAATGGAGTTATGCGTAACTCCCATATGCCACCTTGCATAAGGTGTGTGCCACATGTTTCTTCTTAAGGAGGAATCTACCAAAATATATTATTCCTATAGAAGGAATACAAGAGATGTTATCCGACATGTGGGGATAAAACACCAAATTAATAAAAAATATAGAAATATAAAATAATCTTCACTAAGTAAAGATTAATTTCTAATACCCCCCCTTAAGCTTTACTGGGGGAGATTTACAATAAATCCATCAAGGATGATTACATGTTACATGAATGGCATAAAAGTCTTTACAATGAATAAGAATTTGAGAAAGGATCTTGAAGAAAAGTGAAGAATCAGTTTTGAGATAGAGGCAAGTCTTCAAGTAGTCTTGAGAATAATTGTATAGATGCCTTTGTGAACCAACGTTCTTGTATAGATGCCATTGAACAATCTAAATAGTGTGCTCCTTTAGAGCTAAGAGAAGTGGATTGATGGTTCTTGTGCTACCAAGATATTGAACCTATTTCATCAAAGAAACCACAACCACAAATGGATTTCCCATCATTGGAATCATCTCCTAAACTGAATTAGTATAATCATATAAAGAGATATAAATTGCATATTGCATAACAAAAGTTTGTGGATAGAATGAATCCAAATTTGAGTCATGAAGCCAAGAAGGCAAAAGTTAGCTTAGCTAACATAAGAGTGATTCAAAGTAGATAACCTTAAGTCTTGAATAAGAGTGCTAGTAAAAAATTGTAGCACAAATCATGGCTTATAGCCCAAATTATAAAATGCCAACATATAGACATAGCAATAAAAGTTCTAGGTTGCTTCTGACTACATCATTTGTTGAATTGTAAAGGGATCTTATATCAAGTTTAATTATAATGGACTTTGAAAATTAGTCCTAAGATCATAGTGCCATCATTTGAAAATTCAATATTACAGACTTTGAAAAATAGTGTTATAGATGGTTATAAAACCATAATGCCTTCATAAAATATCAAAGGACTTTGAAAATAGTCCTAAAGATGGTATAACAACCATATTGACTTCATCAAAAATTAAGAACTTGATCCCCAATGATCAGTTCATCATAAAAATGTAAGTGCATACCATCAAAGTGGATGAAATATTTTCCATGGGGCCAAAAAAGCACTCCAGTGAGACCTAAAGGGCACCCTATGCAACATTACTGCAAATGCGTCTTGCACATAAAATAATGAAAGGCTTAAGTGCTCTAATGAGCTTTTAATTTCTCAAAAAATTATAATAGATAAATGAGGCACAATATTAGATTCCATTTATCAAGACAACATAATCATAGTTGAGAAGAAACACTAGACTTGTTTTAAATATTGTATGAGATCAAGACTTAGGTAGAGAAAGGCAAAATGATAATTTCGCACAAGTTGTGATAGAAGGAGCTTAGAGATACATTGGAATTTAAAGGGGCACAAATCAAGCCACCTTAATATGTCACAAAAAATAATATCAAAAAGTGTGTTTGAATAATGTCACAATATTTGTGGATTGACATGCAGATCACAGACTATAAAGTCATTAAAGATAAATAAAATTTTTAAAAAATAGTACAAGACGATATTCATGCATTCTGGACTACATGAATATCCCCTTAATTTTTTTATAAGTAACTAAGAATAAAATATTTTAAAGAGATCACTTTACATGTACAATGTTATTGGGTTGATCAAGTCCAATAACAAAGTACATATGTAATTATAAAAAACTCCCTAATTTTGAAAGAAAAGGCAATTTTTTTTAAAGAAATGCTTATTTAAAATGCAATTATTATTATTTTTTTTAAAACTAAAAGACAATTTTTTTTATTAAAAAATGCCTAAATTAAATAAAAAATACAAAATTTTAAAAACTTATATTCTAGGAAAAAACATTATAAGAATTATTTTAAAAACTAATAAAAAAGAATTATAATATATAAAAAAATAAAATAAATTTTATAGGAAAAAAAAAAAACTACATAGATAAGGAAACCCTTAAAAGGGCATATATAAATCGATTATATAAACTTCTAAAAAAAAGAAATTTTAAAAAAGAACCGTGAGTTTTAAGAAGCCACTTAATATCTTTCTATTAATAAAAACAGATTTAAGAGGGCACGAGAGAGAATTTTTAGGTAAATGAAATTTTTTTGTGCAGGGCGAAAGAGTGGAGAGAGCGGTGAGGGTTTGTAACGCCTGCACAGAGGAGATGTAGGTCTTGTAATGCCCGCACAGAGGGATGACAAAGGAGGGCAGTGGCGATGGTCGTTGGACGAACAATGGCGATGGCCATTTAAAAGAGCTAGAGGCCGGTGGTGGCTGAAGATGCAGAGGGGGCATTAGCCGCAGAGGAAGTGGCGAGGGCACAAGGCACAGGGGGTTCAGGGAGTCCGCTGGAGAACGGGGCAGCAGGGGTGGAGGCCTTAGGGCTTGCGAAGGACCCCCCAAAATTTTTCAATTTTTTTTTTTTAAATATAGATTTCGAAGGCCCTCAAAAATTTTGTTTGAGAGCTACAAAAGAATTTTAAAAAATTGTTTATTGATTATTATTATTTTTTTAAAAATAAGGGGCCGAGGCCTCCCTTAGGCCAATGAAGCCCTAAAAAATAACAAAATAATTTTTTTTTAGGGTTTTTAATTTTTAAAATAAAAGTTTGGTTATTTTTTATTAAAGAAAATTGCATTTAATTTTTTTTTTAAAAGTTTGTTTAATTTTTTAAAAGAAGTATATTATTTTTTGAAAAAATTAAAATGTAGTTTGAAAAAACTACGGAAATAATTTTTTTAACTTTTGCAAAATATGGTATAGCATGCAAAAAAAAATTAAAGGAGAATATAATTTTTTTCTGAGATATCTAAAAAATCATGTCAAATTTTTTTTTAAAAGAAAATAGGAAAGCTAAAAATACTAAACATATAAAACTTGAGAATTTTTTTTTTACAAGCTATATTGATTTTTTTAAAAAAAGAATTTGAAACAGATAATGCTTCTTATCTATGTTCTCCAAGGTCTCCAAGGTTACCTACAACAGATCAGTCAAAAGTACTTGCACAGAACAATTAGTAGCAAGGCTCTGATACCATGTAAAGGGAAATTGTAGGATCAAAAGTACTAATCAAACATACAAAGCAAATAAACAAACACAAGAGAAATGCCAGATTGTAAGTTGCACAAAGAGAGACCAACACCAAGATTGTGAAGGGGGGGAAACAAAGAAAAACCCTCTGTGAATATGGAAGTGGCAAGAAGCCAAAAAGGAGAGATTATAGAGATATTTGAGGAGGAGGAAACATGTGGAACACACCTTATGCAAGGTGGCATATGGGAGTTACACATAACTTCATTCTTCACCTCGATTTAAGAGGTGTCCTTCTTTAAGAAGGAGGAGGAGGAGGAGGAGGAGGAGGAGGACACCTCTTAAATAGAGGTGAAGAATGAAGTTATGTGTAACTCCCATATGCCACCTTGCATAAGGTGTGTTCCACATGTTTCCTCTACATGTGGGGATAAAACACCAAATTAATAAAATACAGAAATATAAATAAAGATTAATTTATAATAGTTTTAATGATATGGAAATGTGTTACCCGTATGACTTCATTCTTTTAGGTAAAGGTGATAAGTCATGGATTTAGTTCCGACAGTGGCTCTGGTTGGGGATGAATGGCCGTGAGGTCATTGCAAGAATTCATAAAATATTCTCTAGGACGTAGACCAATAGTGGTGGGGAGGTTGGAAAATAGAAATCCTAATCTACTGGGCATGGAAAAGAAAATTTTTCAAGACAAGAAATATTTCAGGAATTGTCCATGCACTGGCAATTCTGGTATAGGAGTCTTCACCACATTTACCAGTGATGATAAATGGACCTGTCCATAACACCTCAAACTTTCCATATTTTCCTTTGTCATGTCCTCTATTATTCCACATGAGAGCCATGTCATCCTCCTTGAATTTTCTTTCTTTAGCCCTTTTATCAAATAGATATTTCATCCAGTTCAGCCAATTGTTCCATTCTCTCTTCCATGGGTTTAGGAACATTTATGTCTTCTTGGAGAATAAATTTATAAACTAGTAGAAGATTATGTATAGGAAGCCTAGCTTGAGCACCGTATACTAATTCCAATGGGGATTAGTCTGTAGCCTTCTTTACAGTAACCCTATCTGCTCATAAAGCCATTTTTGATTTTGAATCCCATGCCTTATTATTTTCCAACATTCTCTTGATTATTTTTATGATGCTTTTGTTACTTGACTCTGCCTGTCCATTGGCCTGAGGATGTATGGGGAGGCATATGAAATTGTTATGCCATAGGATTCACAAAATATTTTGAATTCATCTGATCTGAAGCACATGCCATTACCTGTAATGAGTCTCATAGGAACTCCAAATCTAGTAATGATATTATCTAATAGAAAATTAACCACCACTTTACTAGTGGCTTGTCTAGTTGGAATTGCTTCTATCCACTTTGTAAAATAATCTGTATCTCCCAGGATCCATTTGTATCCACCACTAGACCTTTCTACAAATTTTCCTACAAAGTCAATTCCCCATTGATGAAATGGAGCTTCAACTTGCATTGGTCTTAATGGTAAAGCTCCTTGGTAATTTAATTTTTCAGAGAACTTTTAACAAACTTCACATTTTCTCACATATTTGTGGGCATCTTTGAAGAATTCAAGTCAGTAGTATCCTACTCTCATTATCTTGTGAGCAATAGTCTTTGCTGAGAAATGTCCTCCACACATGCCTTCATGCATTTCTTGTAACATCTTCTCAGCTTGTGAGCCATTACCTGTAATGAGTCTCATAGGAACTCCAAATCTAGTAATGATATTATCTAATAGAAAATTAACCACCACTTTACTAGTGGCTTGTCTAGTTGGAATTGCTTCTATCCACTTTGTAAAATAATCTGTATCTACCAGGATCCATTTGTATCCACCACTAGACCTTTCTACAAATTTTCCTACAAAGTCAATTCCCCATTGATGAAATGGAGCTTCAACTTGCATTGGTCTTAATGGTAAAGCTCCTTGGTAATTTAATTTTCCAGAGAACTTTTAACAAGCTTCACATTTTCTCACATATTTGTGGGCATCTTTGAAGAATTCAGGCCAGTAGTATCCTGCTCTCATTATCTTGTGAGCAATAGTCTTTGCTGAGAAATGTCCTCCACACATGCCTTCATGCATTTCTTGTAACATCTTCTCAGCTTGTGTTTGATCCAGACATAAAAGTAAAATACTTTCTCTATTTTTCCAATATAAATCTCCATCCATGAAGACATATTTTGATGCAACATGTTTCAAAGTTCTTTTTTTATTATCATTTAGGCCCTGAGGACACTTCATGTTCTTACAATAATACATTACATTAGTGTGCCAAGGTGTATGTTTAATGCTTTCAATAATGTTATCCTCCTCTTGTATGTTGCAAACTTATGCAGCCTCCAAGTTTGATTCAACCATCAACTTGGCCAAACCCTGACCTCTAACAAGCCTGGTGATTTAGATGTCAATGTTAAATTCTTGGATTCTATTGATCCATCTACATCTCTGTCATGTGACTTCATTTTGAATAAAAACATCCTTCACTGCAGCATTTGGTACATAGGCTATCACATGAGCTCCAACCAAATATGGCCTGAATGCCTTCACTACTTTCACTAAGGTATAGGATTGTTTCTCAGTAATGTCATATTTCAACTCTACCCCTTGAAGTGATTTACTAAAAAATGAGATGGGTTTTTGATATCCTTCTGTATTTTTCTACAACATTACAGCCGCCACTGTATGAAAAGATGCAAAAGAGAATATTTGGAATGGCTTATCAAAATTTGGAGATTTCAATACAGGAGCCTCCTTAATATCTTTCTTAATGGATGTAAATGCATCAATGGCCTCTTTAGTCCAATCCACCTTTGTGTTGATAACTGAGAGGGGGGGTGAATCAGTTATCCTACTATTTTCTTCTTTCTTAACTTTCTTGATAAATCAATGCAGTATTAATTCAAATAAACAAATATAACTATGAAATGGAAATACACATGACACAATATTTTTGACGTGGAAACCCTATTAAGGTAGAAAACCACGGGGTGATTAACCCAAGATTGTATTCTCTATTAGAAGAATGGAAATACAAAATGGCACTTGCCAATTAGGGCTCACTGCCCGAGCACACTACTCACAAGAGGCACACTGCCTACAAGAGACTCACTATCTACAAAAAGAGTGTTATACAATACTTGAACTGATTGGGAGCATCTACATATGCTAGAGTTCAGTTCCGGTTAGGCTTAGTATACTGATCTGCTGCACTTCATCTTTTCTCTTCTTTTATGTTGCTTTCCTTTCACATACCGGACCTTTCTTACTGCTTCTGCTCTACTCTACTGCTTTTATTCGCACATCATTACCAACGACGACACTTCTCACAACTAAATCCATCTTGTATATATATCTGCACAAGTGATTTCATCACCTTTCTAGTCGGCACCCGGAATAGTCAATCTTTTCACAAACTCTAATCTATCGGCTGAATCCTTGCACATCAAGTAATGCAGATCAAGCATATACTTGTAGAAGTCATCAATCATGTTGGCCAAACATAACTTATGCCTTAAGAACCTTTTCCATCATTAGTAACTCATCTGGAATAATGTCTGATGTTCTGCCAGTCAGTTCTTCCTCTGTTCATATTGTCACTCAGGAACCTGATACTCAAGTATTCATATCTTTTTCCTCATCTATCACCAGAGGCTAAATCCTTGGAATCTATCACTTAAGGTAGTCCTCTTGACTTCCCCAAATCCGCACTTCACCAGGATACTTCCTCTGAGAGATCCGGACCTGTCTGTCAGACCTCGCCATATGCTCTGTTCTTGTTTACCAGACCACAACATTCTTCACTCTGACTTCTGATAGAGACACACCATGTCCCACGGATGTGTGGGATGAACTTTGTTGCCATCAATGACAACAATCATGAATCCAATAGTGTCTTTTGCCAACAATCTCCCCCTTTGGCATTGATGGCAACACTTAGTGAAAAATGACTAAGTGTTTACACTATGCTCCCCCTTGGCTGATGCTCTATTTTTATATACATATTCTGGAGCTCCCCCTTAGTTGGATTCCTCATTTTTCACTGCTCCTCACTCCCCCTTTGACACCAATGGAAAAGGGTAGGGTCCGCACACTAAAATTTTCAAAAATTTAACTATACTTAGCCGCATAAGTATATACATATGGAATACTTACATATACTGTAGTATGTCTGCAAAAGTTATTTTCAGTTGAATGAATTTTGTAGCCCAACTTTGCTTCATTCTATCCAAAATTGATATATGGCCGCTCAACAGGAAAGCAAACGCATCTGCCCTTTTTAGATCTGTTGGATCATTGGTCTGGGCTGTGATTTGAGCTTCTTTGATGGCCTCATGCATGGCCTCTAACTTAGGGACAATTATCCCTCTGAGCTCACTCAACCTGCTGATTCTATTTTTCTTCTCTTTTTCAAGCTTCTTAATTTCATTCAAAACTGCAACCGTCTGACATTCTTGATTTATTATTGATGTAGTAAGTGGATCAAAATTTTGAGAAAGTTTTATCAATTTATCCTCCTGTTCTTTCATTTTCTTCTCAATCTCCACTGTTGCTTTGGACCAGGATACACAAAATTTGTATACTTCTCCTCCATCTTTAAGAGCATTTTCTAAGCTCTTTATCCCAATATTCATATTTCTCCTATCATTAATTATCAACCCTTGTACCTCTGATAATATTTTTGCAAGAAATTCCTTCTGGACCTTATCTTCTGTTGACTTCTCTAGGGAATCAAAATGTGTGCTAACACTATTGACTAGAGTTTTGAGATTACCAGATGAGGAGGATATGGGATCCTTATGAAACAATGGCATAATCTTTTCTAGCACTCTGGAAGCAGCTTCTATCAACTCACAGTCTTCCATGTGAGACTTTAGGAGTTTTTCTTTAGCCTTTGCATTAGCAAATGAAGCTATCTTCATTGTCTGTACCAGAGAAAGAGAATCAAAATTAAATGGTCCTTGTAGAAGCTCCAGTTCATCAATCTCCATTGTTTCTTTGTTCAAGAAATCTTGGACAGTTTTTGCAGTGTCTCTTTCTGAAGACAGATGTTTCTTCTCTTCTGCATTCTTAGAGCTGTCTCTTGGAGCTTTCTCTCCTACATTCTTACCACTAGCAGTTGTGGTCTTCTCTGTTGAGGTCTTCTCTCCTTCTGCAACCTTGGTACTATCAACTTCTTTTTCCTTCACCTCTGCTTCTTTCTCCTATATTCTGTCTTCTCCTTTAGATCCAGAGACTATAGGGGAAACTGGAGGAGAGATATTTGTTTGTTCATGAGCCACCTCTTCCGGAATAGAAGATTCCAAGTCCTTATCTTTTTCTGCACCGGAATCCATTACCTCTTCTGTCATTTTCTTAGTAGGCTTTTCTACAACACTTGTGGTTGAGGGGTCAATACCCAAGTCCTCTATAATTGGAATGTTGAATTTCTTAAAAGCATTTCAGAGGATCTCTTCAGTCTCTCTTGCCACTTTGTCAGTTTCACCAAGCATTAGCTGATTCATCCTGGTTTTGCTCCAGAACTCATCCTTGCAATCTTTAAAGATCATGTTCATTTGTTTTGGAGTGATTGAAGGGAAGAGCTAAATGACAACCTATTCCCGGATCTCGAGATCTTTTGCTCAAGCATTGTTCTTCCTCATTTCAATCCTTTTCTCTAAACTTTTAGGAATTAGAGAGATAATTTCAATAAAGGCTTTGTTGTAAGTGTTCAAAAATTGAACTATGGCTTCCTCCAGAATCTTTTTATCTGCTTCATTATATTCATCATAGAATTTTGTTAAGGGTTGCAGGTTTCCATCCACAGTGACTGATTTCACTACAACATCTAAGGATAGAGTGGGTTTTTCAACAAATTCCTCTTCCTTCTCTTCTTCTCCTTGACCGGTAGAGTGTTCACCGGATGATTTCTTCTTCTTCTTCAGTTTCTTTATCTCCTCATCTGATTCAGTTTCCTCATCATCCTTTAGGCTAACATAGGATCTTGTTGCCTTTTTCTTTGTTCTCTTTTCTCCTTTTCCGGATGCCTGGACTTCTGGTTTTGAGCTTTTAGCAGGGACAGGTGCAGATCTTTTTGATGATCTGGTCTGGGTGGAAGATTTGACCGGGACACTTTCCTCACTTTTCTTTTTTGCCTCTTTCTCCTCTTTCTCTGCCCTTTCTACCTTTTCTCTGTTGGCATCAAGAGCCTCCTTTGAGATGCCTAAGCCTTTGGCAATTTCTTCAACTTCTTTTCTCACTTTCCTCAAGTTATTTCCGGTTGTCTGAGTTCCATATGAACTTTTACACTTAGCTCTTCAAAGGTTCCAAACCTTTCTGCCTTTGGATCCTTTAGCTGACTTAGCATGTGTTAAACATGCAGCTCCACAATTTGTTCATCAACTTCATACTCCATGGGCATGATCCATACAGTTCTTGGTTCTACTGCCTCCATTAGGCACAGATCAGTCTCTACCATAAAACAAACTGTGTCTTTGTATTTCTCAACAAGAGACTGAGGAATCCTTTCTCTTGCTTGCATCATGTTCTAAAAATTCTTGAAATATCCCCATAGAGCTGTATTTTGTGCTTTGTCATCACCGAGTCCATGCAAATAATCTCTGATTTGGATAGCTACTGGTCTATCATTCTCCCACACCCAGCCACTAGATCCGGGAAGTTCATTCATAAAGTAGAAGAATAAGCACAATATTAATCCACCATACTTGAATGAATTCTTTTTATCTTTCTTTATTTTCTGAAGATTCTCCAAGAGTTGGTTCAAGAGAAGCTGACAAATATCATAGTCTGCATCCTTTCTTAGCATTTCATAAGTGGTGTAGATGGCAGTTCTAGGTACTGAATTTTCCCTGCTAGAATGATATATTTTATATCCAATGATCATGGAGGCAAACTTGACATCCGGATCAGAGATGTCATCTACTGTCATTGCTCTTTTGTCAAACTTGGATCTGGTAGCCTCACTCACAGTTTGATTCTTCACAGATTTAAGAACAGGGATCCCACCAGATGAGTGTAATCCAGTAACAGCCCTGATGGCATCTTTTGTGATTTTGAATGGTCCATTTAACCACATGAAGTTGTCATGTATTCTGCTCAAAATGTACCTAACCCATTCATCCTTAGTAAAACAGGGGAAATGTATGTATTGTGCAAAGAACTTATTCCAGAGGCCCTTGTATTGGGGTTTGAGCTCAAATGAATCATCTAACAGTTGTTTGTGATAGATATCTCTTAGTTTGAATTCCCCAAACTCTTCAACATTTGCCTGTATGTAAACCCTAATATCTTCGGTGTGTAAAACACCATGCGGAACACTAGAGAAGGCTCCTAGGGGATCTACCTCCAAGGATTTGTATGGATGCTTCTTAAAAATGGGGCGAGGTCTATCAAAAATCTTTACTATATTCGGAGTAGCCATCATCAAGGAATTTTACTAAAGATATCAAGAACGAAGAATACCTTTTACGCTATTTAGGGCACACACGATGAAATCCAGATTGAGTTGTATGAAGAATTGTCTTGATCTTTGGGAGAAGTAGTTGCAGAGCTTCTTTTCTCTCTTCTTCGCATGTGAGTGTACAAATGATGAGCAAATGAACTCTTTTATTTCTGAGAAGCCCTAATTTTCATTTGGCAATAAATGCGCAACCTAATTCATTCCGGTTTGCCTAGTTTGTCTTATTCAGAGACAAAACCTTTCCGGATCACTGAGACAGATTTCAAAATTATTCTAGGAGAGTAGTGATAATCTATCTTCCTTTCATTAGTCATTTGATCTATTTGCAGATCAAGACACCATAGTTTGAATCATACCAGACCAAACTTGTAAGGAATCTATTTTTACCGGAAGACTATTTTACTGGATCAATTCTGGTAGGATTAGACTCTTCAAAACTTCTTGCGGATCTCTCAAATCTTTACCATACCCCTTTTAGATGTTTCTTGTATGACCCCTTTTAATTCATAGCTCTCCTTGTGCCAGTTTCGGCACCAATTGACTGGCTGGGGGAACAAGGTTTTCTTTGTCTCCCCCTGAGCCATAGCTCACTTTTTAATTTCTGGAAGGGATATCAGCACCAGAGTCTAGTGCGGATCCAACCTCTACATTCTCTATACTTTTCTTCACCCAAATCTTGTTCATCTCACTTTGAATTTCATCCGCATTCACTTTTAGTTTCCCCTTATCTTGATTCTGATTATGATATACCAGACCTCTTTTGTCCTGATTCTTGCTTCTATAGAATTTTGCACTATGGCCAGATCTATTGCAAATTTAGCAAACAACATTTCTTTGCATATTTGATTGATATCCTCTTGATCTGCATTGATTAGCCATATGACCTATTCTATTGCATGCAAAGCATCTACTATTGAATGATTTGTTCATTTGCATGTTTTTCTACATTCATGAGATTTGTGACCATACCTTTTGTAGTTAAAACACTGTCTGGGGAAGGATGAATCAGTCTGATTCATTCTCTTTCTGCACTGATTAGCTTTATGACCAAAGTTATTGCAGTTGTGGCAGTATCCATTGAAGGATGGATATCTTTGAGCATTAGGCTGTCTTACTGGAGGTCTTCTAGGCCTGTTCCTTGGATTTTCTGATCCAAAATCCTTTTAACCGGATCCAGAGCTTTCTCCTTTCTCATATCCTAAACCACACTTGTCATCTACCCTCTTTTGACTTCCAAGAAGAACTTCAAGTTGAGCAGAACTTATCTTGAATTTCTCTTTATATTCATTTGCTGTTTGAAGATCCCTTTTGAGAGAGACAATTTGATCCTCAAGTTTTTCTTCATTATCTTTAGCATCTTCAAGATTAGATTCAAGATGTCTAATAATTCTATCCATCTTGTGGCAATCTTCTGATTTCTCTTGGAGTGATTGTCTTAGATTATCTTCAGTTTTTCTTTTCTCTTCAACTTCTTGGGTAAACTTCATAACTCCTGATTCCATTTCATGTCTGACCATAATGATTTCTTTTGATAACTTTTCACATAACTTGGTTTTCTCATTCAACTCTTCATTTGCATCATTTGCTTCACCTTGTCTTGCCGATTGTTGAAGCAACTCCTTTCTCTTTTTCATAGAGACTTAATTTGTCTTTTAGTTCTCTCATGAAATCATCAGCCTGTTTGAGTCTTTCCTTTAATTCATTAACTTCAGAGTTTGACTGTTCAAGATCATCAAGGGTAGTCTTGAGTTGCTCCCTTAAACCATATGCATCTATTTGAATTCCCAGATCTTCCTCAAGCTATTAGACTCTGTTAGGAGGAACTTGGCTTTGATACCAATTGTTGATAACTTAGAGGGGGGTGAATCAGTTATCCTACTATTTTCTTCTTTCTTAACTTTCTTGATAATCAATGCAGTATTAATTCAAATAAGCAAACATAACTATTAAATGGAAATACACATGACACAATATTTTTGACGTGGAAACCCTGTTAAGGGAGAAAACCACGCAGTGATTAACCCAAGATTGTATTCTTTGTTAGAAGAATGGAAATACAAAATGGCACTTGCCAATTAGGACTCACTGCTCGAGCACACTGCTCACAAGAGGCACACTACCTACAAGAGACTCACTATCTACAAAAAGAGTGTTATACAATACTTGAATTGATTGGGAGCATCTACATATGCTGGAGTTCAGTTCCAGTTAGGCTTAGTATACTGATCTACTGCACTTCATCTTTTCTCTTCTTTATGCTGCTTTCCTTTCACATACCGAACCTTTCTTACTGCTTCTACTCTGCTCTACTACTTTTATTCGCACATCATTACCAATGACGACACTTCTCACAATTAAATCCATCTTGTATATATATCCGCACAAGTGATTTCATCACCTTTCTAGTCGGCACTCGGAATAGTCAATCTTTTCACAAACTCTGATTTGTCTATTGAATCCTTGCACATCAAGTAATGCGGATCAAGCATATACTTGTAGAAGTCATCAATTATGTCAGCCAAACATAACTTATGCCTTAAGAACCTTTTCCATCATTAGTAACTCATCTGGAATAATGTCTGATGTTCTGCTAGTCAGTTCTTCCTATGTTCATATTGTCACTCAGGAACCTGATACTCAAGTATTCATATCTTTTTCCTCATCTATCACCGGAGGCTAAATCCTTGGAATCTATCACTTAAGGTAGTCCTCTTGACTTCCCCAAATCCGTACTTCACCAAGATACTTCCTCTGAGAGATCTGGACCTGTTTGTTGGACCTCGCCATATGCTATGTTCTTGTTTACCGGACCACAACATTCTTCACTCTGACTTCCGGTAGAGACACACTATGTCCTATGAATGTGTGGGATGAACTTTGTTTCCATCAATGACAACAATCATGAATCCATATAGTGTCTCTTGCCAACACTTTGCACCTTTCTTCAACATTTTTGAGACTGGCTTGACAATTTATGCAAAGTTTGATATGAATCTCCTGACAAAATTTATTTGTCCAAAGAAAGACTGAATAGCTTTCACATTTTTTGGAATAGGAATTTTATCAATAGCCTCTACCCTTTTGGGATCAATCCTTATACCATGCTTTGAGACTATCTACCCTAGTAGATTTCCTTCTGTTACAATGAAAAGGCACTTCTTTGGATTCAAAGAAATACCATATTTTAATGCCCTGATGAAAATTTTCTATAAGTGTAAACAATGGTCTTCTACCTTTTTAGAGTATGCTGTAAGATCATCCTGGTAGACTACCATTATTGTGTTAATCAAGTCAGCAAAAGCTACATCTATGGCCCTTTGAAATGTTGCCCCAACATTTTTAAGGCCAAAAGGCATTCTCACATATAAATAGGTACCCCAAAGTGTTGTAAAAGTAGTTTTATACTGTTTTGATTCTTTAACCTTTACTTGGTTGTACCAAGAGAAACCATCCATCATGAACAATAATTCACATCCTGTCACTTGTAACATTGTCTCCATGTTCAGAAGGGGGTAATTATCTTTTAGTGATGAGATGTTCAAGTTCCTGAAATCTATACACATTCTTATATCACCATTCTTTTTTCTTACAGGTACCAAGTTTGATACCCAAGAAGAGTGTCTAATTGGTTTGATAATACCTCCCTCTCTAAGCTTCATGAGTTATTCTTGCATCTTAGGTGCTAGTGTAGAATTTATAGGTCTTTGCCTTTGTCTGAATGGTTTAGCATTAGGTTTCAGTGGTATTTCATGTTGAAATAAGTCTTCTCTGTATGCCTTTAGATCATCATAGGACCAAGAAAACACATGTTTATATTTTCTAAGTAGGATTATAAGCATTCCTATGATCTTTGGACTGATTCTCTTTCCAATGTAAACCTTTTTAGGGTCTATCTCTGTTCCTAGATTAATCTCCTCAACATCCTTAAGATCCATTGTTGCAGGTTTGAGATTATATTTGTCCTACCCATCAAATACTCTTTCTAAGGCTACAAGACCTTTGGGTATTTTGTTTGTTTTGAGCTGTACCACTTCCTACCCAAAAAGGGTTTCCTTTCCATCTACCTCTTTGACGAATGCATTGAAATCAATCTCTTGGGATTCATATTGGTCCACACAATGAAGGAACTTAATCAGATCTTCATCATCATTGAATATTTGCCAATTATAAATATTATCAGGGATTGTTGGCCTAGTCTTGAAATCCACTTCTGCCATTCCTGATAATGTAATATCATCTCTTTTTAGGGCCACATTTGCTAATAAATCTGCCATTATGTTTTTGGACCTTTCTATCCAGTCTACAGAGAATGCATCAAAGAGTTTAATGGTGTCCCAAACAACATTTCTATATTGCTTCAACCTTTTAATCTTTGATGAATATTTTTCCCTGATCTATGAAGTAATTAATTTAGAGTCACCATATACTGCTAGTAGTTAGATTCCATGTCTTAGGGCAATGTTCAAACCCAGTAGCAATGCCTCATATTCAACAACATTGTTAGTGCATTCAAAGGTTAACAAAATGAATACTTGAATGTCTTGCCTGTTTGGGAGATGAATACTACTCCTACCCCATTTCCTCCTTTACTACATGCACCATCAAAATACATTCACCACACACCATGCTCATCTAATTTAGCCACTCTTTTTATTGGTTCAATGTTTTGTAACTCAGGCTATGATTTTTCAATCCTAAAACTCCCAAGATCTACATCACAAAAACAATTCATTTGGTTTGGATCCAAACATTCTATTATATTCTCATATCTTGGCTCTCTACATAACTTGATTTCCTTCCCATTCACTGGTATTGTAGCATATGATAAATCAAGTTGGAGATTTCCTCCTACTGTAGTAGTCCATTGTCTAGATAGCAACATACCATAGTATGGTGGAGTATCTATTACGGTTATATCAGTTTTGTAAATAGCTTAAGGACATGAGGCTAGCTTCAACTCTACATCTCTCATGATTCCAACTACTGGAATAGATCTATTATCCATTGCATAGCATTTACCATATGTAGTATCTACCCACAGGCCTAATTCTTTCATGACTGGGATTGCATAATGTTTATGGTAGATCTAGAGTCAATCATACAATTTCTTACCAGTTTGTTATTGATTAGGAGTGCTATGTAGAATGGATCCACCTGGGAAGGATTCTTTGTTATGGCATCACCAAGATAGATTTCTAGAGTTCTCATGACCTCTTGTCCAAGATTGTTTATTTTGTTTTCTAGAACTTCTTTGCTTTTGTTATGACTTTTCTGCTGATTCGGTATATTAGAAATCAACTTGAGAGCATTGTCCCTGTATTCATCTATTTTCATCATTTCCATTAATGATACTGATATCTTGATTTGGGACAATGCCTGTGTTATATCAAATGAAGGAGTAACAATAATTTGTTCTGATTTTTCTTTATTTGAGCCCTTTTCTTCAGATTGCTGCTTATTTCCATCCCTCATCTTATTTTGCTCAATCTTGGATATTTCATTATGTGTATTTTTCTGATTTTCTTCTTTTTTTTGGTTATCTAGGGCACCCTTCTTATGATTTTGTTCTTTGATGAATATGCCTCTAGGTGTTCCCTGATCTACATTTATGGTTCGATTCCTTAGATTGTAATTACTTCTAGCTTGAGCCACAATAACAATTGTAAGAGCTCTTTTCTCTTCCTTAGTAGGTTTTCTCATCTGGAACTATGGAACCATATTGGATACATAAGTGGTTTCTTCATCATTATCTTCCTTATTAGAGAAGACCTCTTGTTGACCCATGTTAACATTATACTTTTGGTTGCTCACATCATATTCAAACCCATCTTCTTTAAAGGATGAGGACTCTTCATCAATCAAGTGAGGCCTCATTTCCAACATATTTATAGTATGATCATCCATGTCCTGATTATAAGATACTTCATTTTCTTGTAATGATTGGGCTACCACACAATATTCAGGTGAATGAGGTAGGTTGCATGCCATACACCATGGATTATTTTCCACTACATGTGTCCCATGTTTCTTTAAGGAATCAGGGGTGTCCTTACTATAATTTTGCTTTTATCTATTCTCCATAGGTTTCCCATCCTTCCAATTAGTGTTGTAAGGCATATCATACAACGAGGCCTGTCATTTCTATAATAATTTACTTGCCTAGTTTGATGGTTATTAGGACTTCGGGGAACTCAAATATTTTCTCTTTTACCAAGTTTTCCAGTAGCCTTTCTATTGTTTTCATTATTCACAGACCTTTTGAGCTTTTGCAAGAGTCATAGGAGCTCTATTTCGGAGTTCATATCCAGTTTTAGGGTCAACAACCTTTAAGTATCAAGCCAGGGCCATACCATCAGAAGGTTTCATTTTAGGAGAAATCTTGTGGTATATCTTTGAAAACCTTTGGTTGAAATCCACTACTATCTCATTATAGTTCTTTTGAATGCTTGTTAATTCATGTATGGAAAAATTTGGATCAGAATGACTGCCATACTGCTCTTTGAACTGATCTTTGAAATCTTTAAAAGAATTGATTGAAGCATGAGGTAAATTCTTATACCAATCCCTAGCATCTTCGATCAGAGATAACATAAATAATTTCATGTGGACATCTTCATATTGCAGTTCATATTTATCCATAACCGTCTCAAATTTTCTAATATGTTCATCTGTTGCAACAACATTATTTCCAAAAAATGTTGGGATTACATTTCTCAAGTCATTGTCAATGGGATCAGGATAGGTCTGATACCCAGACAAATCCAACTATCTATATCTATTTATATTGAGAGGTCCTTGTAGATTTTGGTTTGGCTAATACTATTGGTGGTGATGGCGAAGTGCATATTGTAGTACAGTATGGTGTGGATTTGCATTTGTATTTTGCTGGCAAAGTGGAACATGCTACTAACCAGGAGGTGGGTAGGTATTAGCTATATGTTGGGAAGCAATGTGAACATTATGCACTCTTGGGTTCTGTGGTTGAATGTTCTACTGTACATAGCTAGTATTACTTGGATTATGTGGTGCTCTTAAAGTATTAGAACCACTTGCATTATGATGTGACCCTTGTGGATTGCTTGCAATAACATGCCCACTTTGCTTATGGGAAGGCACATACTTTGAGCTACTTGTATTTTTAGACTTTATTTCTTGTAATTCTTGTTTTATCCATTCTTCCTCCTCCTTGAGTTTGGCTAGCCTAAGTTCTTCCTATAGACTTTGTAAGTCTTGTTGCACTTCATTAGCATTTCTTGTGTCTTTTGGTGGACTATATTGAGTCTCTGTGGATGTCATTTGATCAATAGGCTCACTTTGATATCATTCACCTTGTTGTAGTGACATTTTATAATCATATTCTACCTGCATTTGTATCCTCTCTTGTTCAACATGTGCATAAAATTTAAGCTATTTTTGAGGGTCAGGTTTGTATTGGTCTAGAACATCACCAAATCTATTTTGTTTAGACTAGGTAGGATTACTTTTTGATTGGAATCCTTCATGGAATTCTGATTCATGCAAAGGGGTAAAGCTATTATGTGTTAGTATAGGTTGTTTTGATGCATTCTCCTGGATATACTAGTTAGTACTGCGTTCAAACTGATTGGATATCCCAGTCTTCTTAGCAGGGGCCCTTAAGGGTGGAAATGATTGCAACTTTTGACCATCAGTTTTAGATCTCCTACCATCCATGTCACAAGAGATTATGATACTTCAATACATAAGATGACTTAAATTTTGTGTAGAGTCGCCACCTCTCTCAAGAGGATTGATTAATCTTCTGGGTTTTCTCTTCACCAACAAAGTTACGATTTTAACTTCCTAACCCTATTGAGATGGTCTCCTACCAGGTTTCCTTATGTTTTCCTAGTAGAGTTGCCAATTCTGTTAGGTCTCAAAAACATAGGTTGTTAACCTTAAGAGGATGCCAGGCTCTCTTAACGCTTTTGGATAACGAAACATGGCTAATATGATTGAAAACCCCCTTCTCTTTAGGTTCTGCCAGACCTAGGCGGGTGTACCTTGATAGCTAATGTAGATTTGTGTGACCTTAGTGATCTACTCAGTGGCATATGGATGTGAAATAGATGTAAGGCTAAGAGTTATTTCTACTATTAGGTTTTGAAGTGTGAAAGGTTATTATAAAGTGTTTATGACCAGTGCCTAATTCTAATTGGGTAAATTGGGTCAAGATTTGTAGATTTATCTACTTGTCTTAACTTTGACTATCTGGCACCTTTTGAATGTTTACACTTTGTGCAAATGTGTAGGACTATTGGTTATTAGACTCTTCCTTAAGATCTAATTGATATTTCTCCAAGTTACTGTGGTTGTCTGAAACGAATTTAATTCTACTTTGAAGGAAACCAAATAATTTCATATAGAAAGCAGCCAAGCATACCACATAGAGATAGCAAATGTGCTTTGATAAATCTAATTGATTTAAATAATTGGAAAAGACAAATCTAGAGATAGTCAAAATAAGTCATAAGATTAAATATCAATAGAATAGTAGAACACTATAGATATATCCATAGATTTAAACCATTTTTCCCATTATATTATTAAAATCTCATAAAAATTATGTATCTTGTTTTTGAAAGTATGACTAAAAGAAATATTATAGCATATAAGAATTGTTCTTTTTTCAATGATCTTAAACTTGGCCTTGGTTTCCCTTATATATACCCAAAGCAAATAAGCTTCAGGCCGAAACAACATGTTATTCCTGAATTGCACATTTTCATATAACTAAAACATAATTAAGAAATAGATAATATGGGCATAAGCATCAATCAAGATCTGAGTCAGTTAATCATCGTAGAGCACCCATGACTGCTAGCTTGGCAAGGTCCTCCTCTCTAATGCTGCATTATCTGATAAATACACTTTTCTTATTATTATTACTAAAGCAATCCCTTTAGACTTCTACATCACAAAATATAGAAAAAAATTCATTTTCATTTTATCTGACCCCTTCATGCTGCCTTAGCAATGAACAAATTTATCTTAGAGATATGATCAATGTACTCTTGAGTGGTACAAGTATCCATGGAGATTATATCACTCATGATAGATTCCAAAGTGAAGATTTTGTCTAAGCATGTATGGTGTAGTCACAGTAGGAGGGCTCACAAATTGAACTATCCAAACCATGCAACAAGAGTAAACACAATGGAAACAACTCAAAGATCAGAAGCAAATGCAAATTTAGTCATTCAGTATATCATAGAATTCAAATACAAATTGACCGAAAACATGTGGGCTTACAATTAGGGGTCAAAGGCCTGATAACAAAATATCAGAATATGCACAAGATATATCTTTGAAGCTCCTTTGCACAAAATCTAAACTATCAAGTCTAAATCAATCGCTAACTGATTTCCTAAGGATCTATTACATCATTATATATCACCTCCAGTATAAAATATTCCTCTATGTCGGCCAAGGAAGATCACAAGCTCCAATGAAGAGCTGTAACATGTGTACACAGATAGGTTAGACCTAATCATGAAGAACTCCTCCTCAAATGAATGGAATGATTTGCGGATCTCGAGGAAGGTCGGCCACAAACCAAAGATCATTGAGTGATGTGTTATTAGGTTCCACAAGTTAAGGAATGCTCTGCAAGTCTTCTCCTTTAGTTGATTATCTGGAACTGTCAAAATGCTCTGCTTTGAGAAAACAATCGATCTTTTGATAGAGATAACTTTTTGGTACCTTAACCAAATGCTCTAAATTTTGGATATGATGTAGATGAACATGTCTAGGTGCTAAGTCCAACTTTGCAAGGTTTGAAATATAACTACGATAGAATACAGACCAAAACACATAAGCTGCTACTAACTGAACTACCTGAACTAAACTGGAAAATGAAAAGAAACAAACTGAACTACAAATAAACTAAAATGCAAATGTTTTTTTTTTGGTTGATGCAAGATTGCTCTTGAACTAGCAATGCTCCTACTTTAGACATCCAGGGTTATTGAAAAAGTGAGTCCCTCACTTTGCTAGGGCTAGAGGAAAACCAAGGTGGTCTGCCTCAGCCTGAGAAATCCATGATGAATCTTCTTTTGGTCTCTCTTTCCAGTTCACAATATATTCTTTATATTGTCTTCCTTTAGTGCTGCATCCAATTCTGCTATCCAAAATGTCTTCAATCTACTCTAGTGCTTATTGTGGTAACTACTTCTTCAGGTCTTCTGCCATGTTGTCACTAAACTCTGCTTCATGATACTGGTATAGGTCTGCAATGTTGAAAATAGGTGATATACCCAATGTCTCTAGTAATTCCACTTCATATGCATTTCCTGAATCAAATTTTTTGAGTATCCTAGAAGGTCCAAACTTCTTCATCTTCAACTTTCTATATGTCCCAACTGGAAATATTTTTTTTCTCAAGTGCACCATCACTTCATCTCCAACTGGAAATTCTTTATGTGTTCTCTTCTCATCAACTTGCTCCTTATACTTGCTATTCATATCTTCCAAATGCTTCTTCAAGTGATTATGCATTGTCTCCATATGTTCTGCAAATTCTTCTACTTCTGCACTTCTCTTTTCTGCCACATTGATATGTCTCAATTCTACAACTCCTCTAGGGTTTACTCCAATAACAATCTCAAAAGGTGTTCTTTCGGTACTCATGTTCACTAAATTATTGTATGTAAACTCTGCTTGTGAAAGAATCAAACCCCAACTTCCTATCTTCTCTCCAACCAAACATCTCAATAAGTTTTCCAAAATCTTATTCACTACCTCTCTCTATCCATCAGTCCGTCGATGAAATGCTAAACTAAACTTCAAATCTAGCTTCATCTTCTTCCAAAGCGTCTTCTAAAAGTAGCCAACAAACTTAGTGTCTCTGTCTGAAACTATGCTCTTAGGTAATCCATGCAATATCACAATGTCCTTGAAAAATAGGTCAGCTACATGTACTACATCAGTTGTCTTCTTACAACGTACAAAATGAGCCATCTTTGAAAATCTTTCCACCACTACAAATATAGAATCATGTCCTCTCTGTGTCTTAGGCAAACCCATTACAAAATCCATACTTGTGTCTTCCCAAGGACTCTCTAGTACTGTCAAAGGTTTATACAATCCAGTGTTTTAGCTACTCCCTTTTGTAACTTGACAAATTCTACAACTCTGCACAAATCACCTAACATCCTTAGTTATCTAAGGCCAAAAGTAGTTTTCACTCACCAAAGCTACTATCTTGTCAATGCCAAAATGTCCTACCAATCCACCACTATGTTTCTCCTTGATCAAATTATCCCTCATTGAGCTTCTTGTTGGGAATTAAGGTGTCTCAACCTTTGCAAATTCTTAATGTTGTATTTATTTATCCCATGTTGAGTTGGCATAGTTAGCACCTTGTGTATATGCAGCAGGGTAAATTTTGGTGACTTTGGCAGCCGCGGTTTCCCCCTTGAATAATTAATGCGGGTTTGGGGGCAGCACCCCTGGTGTGCTCCCTGTCATGGTACAGGGTGGGGTTGAGGGGCAGCGCCCTCGTGGGGGCTCGGGGGCAATGCCCCCGAAACCTCAAATGATTTTTAATTAATGACAAGTGTCAGTGAGTATCTTTGCATGAGAGAAAGGCATCTTTGGGCGGTCAAGGGCGGTTATGACATGTAAGAGGAATATGATATTTTTAGTCAGTATATGATAGATTCTATGATAGCTGTAAGGTGCGTAAGAGCATATGTCGTAACCTATCTTGGGACTAGGTGCCCACTTCGGGATGGGATGTTGGACAAGTGTCCTTAGGGGTGGGTTTTGGTGCATGAGTCCAAGATGGACACCCATCTCTAGAAGGTTCTATATTTGCCTTGTAAACTCTATATAAACAGGTGCTTGGATGGGAGATAGATAACTTTGGTACAAGTACTGTTATGCTGCCAGAATATCTCTAGATTTGACATTTGAAGACTCCTGAAAGAGCATTGGCTCTGAAACTGTATTGTAATCTGTTATTGTTTACTGTAATACATTTTAGCTGTGTTTTGGAGTGTGGGGTTTTTCACCCATAAGGGTTTTCCCCACGTATATCTTGTCTCTCTATCTTCTGTCTACTTTCTGTGTGTATGTGTATTGCTGCAATATCTCTGTTAGATGTTCTATGTTGCTGTAGTTGTATGAATTAAATTGAATTTGCATACATCTCTCCTCATTAGATTAGTGTAGGAAGTGATTTTCGCACACCTAGCTTCCTTTCAGTTGGTATCAGAGCTTGATCACCTTTTGGTCCTAGTTGTTGGGTAAGGGTTTTTTGAGCTAATCTTAGGTTGAGTGGGAGTCTGTGTAGAGTATTCTATTTTCTATTACAACAAGGAGATGGCAAGCACATCAGGAAGGTTTGAAGTGGAGAAGTTCAATGGCAGTAATTTCGAGTTGTGGAAGCTCAAAATGGGAGACATGTTAGTTGACCAAGACCTTTGGGAAAGTGTGAATGAAACTAAACCAGCTACAATGACACAAGCTGATTAGGATCTCAAGGATCAGAAGGCTAAGGGTCTCATAAGACTTAGTCTTGCTGATTCTGTGTTGTTAAATGTCCATGAGGAGACTACTGCAACACTCCTTTGGAAGAAGTTGGGGGATGTGTATCAAGCCAAATCCCTTGTCAATAAACTTTTCCTGAGAAAGAAGTTGTATTCTCTTTGAATGGAGGACGGAGGATCCATGGCTGAGCATATGAATGCCTTTAACATGCTAGTTGCACAATTGATGTCTATCGGTGTAAAGATGGAGGAGGAGGATCAGTGTATGACCCTGCTTTGTTCTCTACTAGACTCATGGGATCATCTTGTCATGGCAATCAGAAGCACCACATCCACATTCAAAATGGAAGAGGTGGTTTCTTCACTGTTATCTGAAGAGATGCGGAGAAAGTCTTTTGAGGCAGCCAAAGAAGCCCTTGCAGTTCGTGGAAGACCCAAGGAGAAAGGGAAGAAGAAGGACAAGAAAGATGAGAAGGGTAGATCCAAATCCTGTGGGAGATCCAAATCTCCTGGAAAGTCCAAGGCTCTTTGTTAGAACTGTGGCAAGATCAGGCATTTCTGAAGGGAATGCAAAGAGGAGAAGAAGAAAAAGAAGAAAACTCCTGATTCAGATTCTGACAAATCACAAGATGATGGTGATGCCTTCATCGCAGCCCTGACAACCCATGCATCTAATGATGTGTGGTTAATTGAATCTGGTGCATCATTCCACATGACCTCACATCAAGACTGGTTCACTAAGTATGAGGAGTTCGATGGTGGAAAGGTGTATCTCACTGACGACTCTCATCCAAAGATTGTTGGTTGTGGAAGAATCTCTATCCGATTCCCTGATGGTCAAGTGAAGGGGATCTCTGGGGTTATGCACATCCCAGGCCTAGCACGGAACCTACTTTCTGTAAGTAGTTTGAATGATGCAGGTGTGCAGGTTGTCTTTTCAAAAGAAGGATGCAAGATGACTAGAGGATCTATGGTGCTTGCTAAGGGTACTTGGAGAGGTACTCTGTTTCAGCTGGAAGCATGTATTGCACAATGCAATAGTTCTTCTGACTCAAGGAAGAGGGCAGCAGTCACTTCATCCCCACCATCTGAATGAGCAGTGAAGAAATCTATTGTTTCTAATCTTGATGGTTGTAATCGTGCTTTGGAAGTTAAACTTCCTGCAGAAAAGACAATGTTATGGCATAAGAGATTTGGCCACATTGGTGAGAAGGGTCTGCGTACCCTGAAAAATAAGAACCTCGTTGAGGGGTTAGATGATTGTAATCTTGAGTTTGACTTTTGCGAACATTGCATTTATGGAAAACAAAACCGTGTTTAGTTTTACTCGAGTTCTCATAAGTCTTCTGGTGTGTTGGACCTCATTCATTCTGATGTGTTTGGTCCTGTTAATGTTCCTTCGTTATCAAAATCTATATACTTTGTATCTTTTATAGATGATTATAGTAGAAGGACATGGATTTATTTTCTTAGAAGCAAATCTGAAGTCTATAGCAAGTTTAAGGAGTTTAGAGCCTTTGCTGAAAATCAGACTGGTAAAAAGATTAAATGTTTGAGAACTGACAACGGTGGTGAGTTCTATTCTACATAATTCGATAAGTATTGCAAGGAACTTGGGATTGAAAGACATAAGACAACTCCATACACACCACAGCAAAATGGAGTTGCAGAGAGGATGAACATGATACTAATGGAGAAGGCTAGGAGTATGCTTAGTGGAGTTGGTCTAGAACAAAAGTTTTGGGCTGAAGCTGTTGCCACTACTTGCTATTTGGTAAACAGATCTCCTACATCAACTCTTGTTGGAAAGACACCCATGGAGGTGTGGTCTGGTAGAAAGACTTTAGTAAGGCATCTTCGTGTTTTTGGTTGTGAGGCATATGCACGTGTGCCTAAGGAGAAGCAGTCAAAGTTGGAGAACAAAGCTGTTAAGTGTATCTTCATCGGCTATTCTGTTGGTGTGAAAGGATACAAGCTTTGGGACCCCATGGCTGAAAAAGTGTTGTATAGTAGAAGCGTCATCTTTAGAGAGCTTACACCTTCTTCCACTATTTTACAGCCAGAAGAAAAAGAAAAGAAAGAGGATGTTGTTCAGTTTCCTCTCACCCCTAAGAAGACTGAACAGAAAGACAATGTTGGACTTGATGATGAGGAGAGCTCTAGCAGCTCTGAAAGCTCAGATGAAGAAGTTGAACCTCAACCTCAGCTCTTGAGGAGGTCTACACAGATAAGGAAGCAACCTGAAAGGTTTGGTTTTACATTGCTTGATTCTAGTTGTGCTCATGCTTTGCTTACTAACAGTGATGAACCTAGAACTGTATCAGAGGCTTTGGATATGAAGGATGCAGGTTCCTGGAAGGAGGCCATGGAGGAAGAAATGGCTTCTTTGGAAAAGAAACAAACTTGGGACTTGGTGCCTTTGCCTCCTGGACGGAAACCCGTTGGATGTAAATGGGTGTTCAAGAAGAAGATTGGTGCAGATGGCAGTATTGAGAAGTATAAGGCCAGATTGGTTGCGAAGGGGTATTCACAAGTGGAGGGTATATATTATGGTGAGATCTTCTCTCCCGTTGCAAAGCTAACATCCATTCAATTCCTGTTGTCACTTGTAGTAGCTTATGACTTGGAGGTAGAACAGATGGATGTGAAGACATCTTTCCTTCATGGTGACTTGGAGGAAGAGATCTACATGTCACAGCCAGAGCATTACATGGTGAAAGGTAAAGAAAATTTGGTTTGTAAACTTAAGAAGTCTTTGTATGGTTTAAAGCAATCCCTTAGGAGATGGTACTTGAAGTTTGATGCCTTTGTGTTGTCAATTAGATTTGTGAGATCGAAATCGGATCACTATGTGTATTATAAATTTGATGGTGATCGTATTCTCATTGTTGCACTATATGTTGATGATATGTTGCTCATTGGGAAGGGTAAAAATATGATTTCTGATTTTAAAGCTCAGTTGTCAGCTCAGTTTGAAATGAAAGATTTAGGGGTAGCCAGGTACATTCTAGGAATGGAAATCAGAAGAGATATAACCAATAGAAAACTTTGGTTAAGCCAGTGTAAGTATGTGAAGTCCGTGTTGGACAGATTCAACACGGCAGATTGTAGACCATTGTGTGTTCCTATTTCTTTGGGGACAAAGTTGTCTATAGAGGATTGTCTAAAATCTCCTAGTGAGGTGGAGGACATGAGCAGAGTACCTTATGCTAGTGTTGTTGGCAGTTTGATGTATGCCATGGTCTGCACAAGACCAGACATTGCCCAAGCAGTGGGAGTCCTTAGTTGATTTATGGCTAATCCTGGATGGGTTCATTGGGATGCAGTTAAGCGAGTGTTTAGATATTTGAGGGGTACATCCGAGTATTCCATTTGCTATTATGGTAATGTTTCAAGACCTCCACATTCTATTGATATTCATGGATTTGTGGATTCAGATTGGGCAGGTGACATTGATAGCAGGAGATCCACCAGTGCTTATGTTTTTACACTGTTTGGTGGTGCTATTAGTTGGATGAGTAAGCAACAACTAGTTGTTGCTTTGTCCATGACAGAAGTTGAGTATATGGCAGAAACTCATGCTTGTAAGGAAGCTATTTAGTTTAAGAGATTGTGTTCAGATATTGGTGTTGATGCAGGTCAGATCACGATCAGTTGTGACAGTCAGAGTGCAATTTGCATTGCGAAGAATCCAACTTTCCATGCTAGAACAAAGCACATTGATGTTTAGTTTCACTTCGTGTGAGACATGGTTGAGGATGGAAAGGTAAATTTGGAGAAGGTAGATACTTTGAAGAATGTTGTAGATGCATTGATGAAACCAGTGGGCACAGAGAAGTTTAGATGGTGTTCGGAGTCTATGGGCCTCTTGGCCCCTAGCATTTAAATCTTGTCATTACTTTTGACACTTGCAAGGTGTTTGACAAGTGGGAGAATATTGGGAATTAAGGTGTCTCAACTTTTGCAAATTCCTAATGTTGTATTTATTTATCCCATGTTGAGTTGGCATAGTCAGCACCTTGTGTATATACAGCAAGGTAAATTTTGGTGACTTTGGCAGCTATAGTTTCCCCCTTGAATAATTAACGGGGGTTTGGGGGTAGCGCCCCCAAGATAGGGTCAAGGGGCATAGCCCCTTGTGGGGTTCAGGGGCAACGTCCCTGGCGCACTCCCTGTCATGGTATAGGGCGGGGTTGAGGGGCAACGCTCTTGTGGGGGCTCGGGGGCAACGCCCCTGAAACCTCAAATGATTTTTAATTAATGACAAGTGTCGGTGAGTAACTTTACACGAGAGAAAGGCATCTTTGGGTGGTCAAGGGCGGTTATGACATGTAAGAGGAATATGCTATTTTTAGTCAGTATATGACGGATTCTATGACAGCTATAAGGTGCGTAAGAGCATCTGTCGTAACCTATCTTGGGACCAGGTGCCCACTTTGGGATGGGATGTTGGATAAGTGTCCTTAGGTGTGAGTTTAGGGGCATGAGTCCAAGATGGACGCCCATCTCTAGAAGGTTCTATATTTGCCTTGTAAACTCTATATAAATAGGTGCTTGGATGGGAGATAGATAACTTTGGTACAAGTACTGTTATGTTGCCAGAATATCTCTAGATTTGACATTCAAAGACTCCTGAAAGAGCATTGGCTCTAAAACTGTATTGTAATCTGTTATTGTTTACTGTAATACATTTGAGCTGTGTTTTGGATTGTGGGGTTTTTCACCCGTAAGGGTTTTCCTCACATATATCTTGTCTCTCTATCTTTTGTCTACTTTTTGTGTGTATGTGTATTGCAGCAATATCTCTGTTAGATGTTCTATGTTGCTATAGTTGTAAGAATTAAATTGAATTTGCATACATCTCTCCTCATTAGATTAGTGTAGGAAGCGATTTCCGCACACCTAGCTTCCTTTCACTTCTAAGTATGCATAGTTGATTTCCCTTGAACAACATATCCTCCTGAATAAAATAGTCCAACCACTTACTCCTATCTATCAAAATAGGTTCTGTTGTGATGTTCACAACACGCCCCATTATGCTCCTTAGCAAAATGGGGACCCCTGCTGATGTTTGCTTTTTGCTTCTGCTTGTGTTTTTTCTGCTTTCTGGCGGTTTGGTAAAAATGAAGGTCAGGTGCATGATCATCATGATATTGGATAAGGTAGGTCATCATCATGAGGTCAGTTTGTCAAAGTTCATATTTTATTGCTGTGACCTCATATTTAGAAAGAGCTTGAAATTCCATGCAGGTTTTCCTTTTACTTCACTTGAAATTTTTTCCATATGTGAAAGTTATGCACGGTCAAAGTTTTGGTCAAACCTGATATTCGCAGGAGGATCATCATATTTTTATATCCTAAGTCAGTTATCAAGATCATCATGATCTTGGTCTATCACCTGATAAAAATCATGCAGTCGCAATATCCGGACGTCAATCTTAGGTGGTAGTGCCCTTTACCCGTCAAATGACCTTACGCGCATTGTCAGCATCATGATTTCTTTTAGGAGGGTCATATTTTGTAAACTTGGTTTTGCTGTGTGAAGAACATCATCATCATATTTGAACCCCCCCCCCCCCCCCCCCCCGATAATATCCTAAGGTTCAAATATCATGATGACATCAACTTTAAGTAAAGGTAAGTTTCCTCGTCGAGTGGTCTTTTGTATCGCGAGCATCATCATGATATCTTTGCATCGCCTAAAATTTAAACATCATACTGATAATATAAGATCACCCTGACTTAGAAAATTCATCATCGGCATATTTGCATGCGCATACTATAAACCTATCGGAGCGTCATCATCATGATATTTGCTAAAAATTTGAAGGATGATGATGACGACTTTATATCCTCCTGATCTCCTTTTGCATGATCATATTCATATCCTCCTATTCTTCTTCAACATGATGATGATGATGATGTTATTCTTTTCCCCGATATGCAGAAGTGAAATATCATGATGACATCATCTGGACCTTCAGAAGCGAGAGCATCATATTTCCAGAATATCATGATGATGAGGTGTGTGTCGGCTAACATGTTTTTTTTGACACGCCGATTGCGATGGTCATGCCGATGGGCGGGAAATGAGGCGGTGGAATTTTAAAGTGTTTTTTTTGGCGCCTCTAGCATTTTTTCGGTCAGCGATGGTTGACCCGATGAAGTTTGAGCAGTCTGAACACATTTTGACGCGTTTTGAAGGGATTTCTGATCCGATTTCCACAATCTTGCGCAGTCACCTGGAATTTAAACGCTTATTTTAATTTCATGCTGTTTTTATGATAAATGTGAAACTTATTGCTTGTCTTGTCTTGCAGGCTTGCAGTTGAGGAAGCAGCTGGAAAGTCAACATAGTGACCTCATGAAGGAAAGGAAATCTGATCTCAGGAGCAAGAAGATAAGGATAAAGTGCGAAAAGTCAAGGCCATTCAAGTGAAAGACAGAGTTGCAGCTGGAGGAATTACTACAACAGACAAACAAAAGTTATTGCCCAGCTGCCAGAACTTCTCAGAAGGGGCAATATTTCGCCCAGATTTGACACTGCTCAGAGATATTTTTTGAGAACTGGTTCACCTGTATTTATTGCTGTAACCAGGGGTTTGAACCAGGGGTTCAGTTAGGTTTTTGCTGTAGTGAGGACAATCAGAATGTTTATATATTGTGCCTCTCTACATTGTAATACTTTACAACAGGGGCTACAACAGGGATTCTAGGAAAACGCAGCAAGTTAGCATAGTTTAGTGTAGAAGAAGAAGGTCACCTGTTTGTCTGCAGTAAGGTGCGCGTGGAATGTCTGGCTGCCTTACTGTATCTGTAAAGCTTGTAAGTTCTCTGTAGTATGATCAATGAAACTAAGAGTCATTCTTACATTGTAAATCATGTATGGCTATTCATTTCTAATACAACAGAATCTGGAGTTCTGCATCTATCTTCTGAGTGTTCTCCTGCTCTTCTTTGTGTTTTGAAATTTCTTCTTTGAGAGCTTGCAATTTTAAATGTATGTTTGTGAAAATGCTCAGAACTTACATTTAGGGTTTTTACTGTGGATTTGATCAAATTACTGTGGTATTTACATAGTGCATAACAGAAACAATTAGATCCTTTAGAAGATTAAATGAGGTATAGATTAGATCTTTCTAACTTTTCCCAACCCATCTGAAATATTTAGCTGAAAACGTAGAAATCCAAAGGAAATTGTCTCAAATTTGAAGAAGCATGCATAACAGAGCTATAAGTAGACAGTTTTCATAAACAGATAAAGAAGAAAGCTGCAAAAAATCCAAGAAAATCCTCTGAAACTTGCAACACAGTATCACTTTTATGCAAAGGAATGAAAAGTATTGACATAATCTATGACCCTTTTGCATATTCTTAGGCCAGTAAACCACAAAATAAACCTAAACTACGTAAGGCCCCTTGAACATTACAGCTTCACATTGACCAACTGAACTTGACCAACCGAACCATTGTAGACTTGGGATTAGTTGAATCACCAAATGATTCCTTCTTATCTTTCAAGTATAGTTTCAGTTCATTATATGTGAATTTTAACTTATTGTTATGATTGCATCAAAACAGTCATCAACAGTTTTTTGGCGCTAGAAGGAGGGCTAGAAGGCTGTATATTGTAATCATCAACAGTTTTATGGCGCTAGAAGGAGGGCTAGAAGGCTGTATATTGTAATCATCAACAGTTTTTTGGCGCTAGAAGGAGGGCCTGATTTGGTTTAGGGTTAATTTTCTGAGTTCAAATGCTATATTCTGAGATATGTTAGATCTCATAAAATTTCAAAAGGCCTAAAAGGGTGAAAAGAAGGCCCCATTTTTTTTAATGGACACATATGGGGACATTTTTCAAGTTAACAGTCCTTTATTTCAGGGAGCTTTGAATGAACAGTTTTATTCTCAAAGTTTATCTAATTTTTGTTTGTCTAGTTGTTGCAGGATACACCAGACTATTGAACACAATGAACTTAAATGTTTAACATTCCTCACTAGGATAGATTCATATTTGAAAGGACTAATTATTTTTTCAGATGTGTTCAGGGCTGAAAGCTGGCAGGAAAAAGAAATTTTGCAGCAACAAGCTAATACAGCACTAGAAACTAATAGGTGGTTAAAAAATACAATAGAAAAATCAATTCTGGAAGGGAATGATAACAGAGCATCTTTTCTTAGGTCATATTATGGAGGGATTGATAGTAGGTCTCTACTTCCTAATACAGGAAAAGGGGAGTGCAAGTATAAATCTTTTAAATCTTGTAGAAAGGAAACCATTTGTCAGGATAAGGTTTTTATTGCTGATCCTAATGCTTTTGGTAAAGATAGTAAAACATCTTTCCTTGAGTCATTTTATGGAAAGGAGAAATGTGGGCAAATGAAAAAATTAGAGTGCACTGAAATTGATGAGATCCCTACTATAAAAACTAGTGAAGTCATAGAGGAGAAAGTAAATCCCAATCCCATGACTGATTTCTCTGAATTGAATGACCAAGTTCAGGATTGTTGCAGGTTAATAGAAGCAGACTCCACACTGGACGATAAATGTGAGTCAGTTGATGACCAATTCTTAAAAATTGAAAATACAGAAGATCATAGAGCTGCTGTGCATAATCAGGCATCACCCCTGCACCATGTTGAAAATAAAACAGGGGAGTACTCCTGTCAATCTAAAGATGTCATCCCACCTTTACTCTCAAGTGATTTAGAAATAATTAATTTCTGTATATCAGATTATGATGATCAAGATACTTACTTAAGTGCTGATGTGCAGGAAACTAATGAGAACATTGAGAGGTTTGCTGAGTTTGAGGATAAACTGAACATCCAGAATGAAGGAACAAAGCTGGATGAAGATGAAGAAATGATACATCTAGAGTCATTTCTCTTTCAACTTGAAAAAGGACTAGACATAGAGCTGGGCAATGAAAATGCAGAGTTGAATGACGAGCCAGCTATTAACAAACAAGTGTGTTCCACAGAGCTAAAGGCACATCAGGTTGTCTCTTTCCTTTCCTTAGTAAATAATGATAAATGCTATTTTGATTATGGAAATTCAAGAGATAGGACATGCTTATGGATTAATCATAACCCTGATGAGCTGCCTCAGTTGCTAGTTAAGAGCTATTCTGATAAACACAATGAATTTAGAATACCAGAATTTTTTTCAGAATTCAAAGATAAATCTGCTAGAATGAGAACCATAACCAGTACCCTATTACTCCTGCACAATCTAAAGAAATATGCAAGTAGGGGTGTTCTTGGGTCTTTTTCCTGGGTTTTAGTTTGCCTTGTAGAGGCTTGTATATAGTTTGGTAGGGTAGTTGTTTTTGTTTTTGTGTTCTTCTTTTGCTGTTTTCTTTTTAGGTTGGTTGTTTGTATAGCTTGTCTTCTGTTTGTTTTGCTTTTTATTTCTTTCTGTTTGTATAGTTTTTCTGCTTTTTTTTGCTTTTGTACAGCCTGTTTGTTTGGTTTGTTTGTTGTCTCCTCAGTAGGGATCTTTATTTTACTTTAGAGTATTAAGGAGCAAAACTAGCAACCATTCAAAACAGTATATAATTTAGGATATTCAGGTTAACCATTTGCAATTTACACATAATTTGTCACTGTCATGAGTGTAGAGAGTTGTTCATCTTCTGAAGTTTTGTATTCAATAAATGTGATTGAGGATTCGAAGCAGGTTTCTCACGATGACACACCTAAAATCCTTGGGTTTGTTGAACATACCAGTGTAGATATTAGGTGAAAAATCAGAGGTCACCCTTGCTACCATTACAATTCTCAGCTTAATTTCAGCAAGTGCCCACTCCTTGCATCATGAAGTTACAAATTGCTATATCTTATGAAATCTTTCAAAGTTAGAAAATAAATAAATAAATAAATAAATAAAGTGGATTATACTGAAAATCCAGATTAAGCCATCTAAGTAACTCTACCGGGGCTATGGACGCTCGCTGGCAGTGGGGCTCTACTTAGGAGAATTGTAACGATAACCTTGCCGGGGCTATAGACGCTCGCTGGCAGCAAGGCTCTATCCGATCGGCTATGAGGGAATATCCTCACCTACGTAGGCTAATGTCAGTCACTGGTTTGTTCAACTGATCTTCAATATGAGGATAATTGATCACATGCACACAACTAAACTGAAAATGGAAATTCATGCATCTTTATTGAATACTTTGAGTCTCAAGCTGAATAGTAATTTGCAGGAAAGATAGTTGGAAGTTATGAGTTCATTTCATCTAGTTTCCTTGAACACTCTGAATTTAATTGTTTTGTTTTGGTTGCTAGTTGTTGTGATGTTCACAACATGCCCCATTATGCTCCTTAGCAAAATGGGGACCCCTGCTGATGTTTGCTTTTTGCTTCTGCTTGTGTTTTTTCTGCTTTCTGGCGGTTTGGTAAAAATGAAGGTCAGGTGCATGATCATCATGATATTGGATAAGGTAGGTCATCATCATGAGGTCAGTTTGTCAAAGTTCATATTTTATTGCTGTGACCTCATATTTAGAAAGAGCTTGAAATTCCATGCAGGTTTGCCTTTTACTTCACTTGAAATTTTTTCCATATGTGAAAGTTATGCACGGTCAAAGTTTTGGTCAAACCTGATATTCGCAGGAGGATCATCATTTTTTTATATCCTAAGTCATGTTATCAAGATCATCATGATCTTGGTCTATCACCCGATAAAAATCATGCAGTTGCAATATCCGGACGTCAATCTTAGGTGGTAGTGCCCTTTACCCGTCAAATGACCTTACACGCATTGTCAGCATCATGATTTCTTTTAGGAGGGTCATATTTTATAAACTTGGTTTTGCTGTGTGAAGAACATCATCATCATATTTGAACCCCCCCCCCCCCCGATAATATCCTGAGGTTCAAATATCATGATGACATCAACTTTAAGTAAAGGTAAGTTTCCCCGTCGAGTGGTCTTTTGTATCGCGAGCATCATCATGATATCTTTGCATCGCCTAAAATTTAAACATCATGCTGATAATATAAGATCACCCTGACTTAGAAAATTCATCATCGGCATATTTGCATGCGCATACTATAAACCTATCGGAGCGTCATCATCATGATATTTGCTGAAAATTTGAAGGATGATGATGACGACTTTATATCCTCCTGATCTCCTTTTGCATGATCATATTCATATCCTCCTATTCTTCTTCAACATGATGATGATGATGATGTTATTCTTTTCCCCGATATGCAGAAGCGAAATATCATGATGACATCATCTGGACCTTCAGAAGCGAGAGCATCATATTTCCAGAATATCATGATGATGAGGTGTGTGTCGGCTAACATGTTTTTTTGACACGCCGATAGCGATGGTCATGCCGATGGGCGGGAAATGAGGCGGTGGAATTTTAAAGTGTTTTTTTTGGCGCCTCTGGCATTTTTTTGGTCAGCGATGGTTGACCCGATGAAGTTTGAGCAGTCTGAACGCATTTTGACGCGTTTTGAAGGGATTTCTGATCCGATTTCCACAATCTTGCGCAGTCACTTGGAATTTAAATGCTTATTTTAATTTCATGCTGTTTTTATGATAAATGTGAAACTTATTGCTTGTCTTGTCTTGTAGGCTTGCAGTTGAGGAAGCAGCTGGAAAGTCAACACAGTGACCTCATGAAGGAAAGGAAATCTGATCTCAGGAGCAAGAAGATAAGGATAAAGTGTGAAAAGTCAAGGCCATTCAAGTGAAAGACAGAGTTGCAGCTGGAGGAATTACTACAACAGACAAACAGAAGTTATTGCCCAGCTGCCGGAACTTCTCAGAAGGGGCAATATTTCGCCCAGATTTGACACTGCTCAGAGATATTTTTTGAGAACTGGTTCACTTGTATTTATTGCTGTAACCAGGGGTTCAGTTAGGTTTTTGCTGTAGTGAGGACAATTAGAATGTTTATATATTGTGCCTCTCTACACTGTAATACTTTACAACAGGGGCTACAACAGGGATTCTAGGAAAACGCAGCAAGTTAGCATAGTTTAGTGTAGAAGAAGAAGGTCGCCTGTTTGTCTGCAGTAAGGTGCGCGTGGAATGTCTGGCTGCCTTACTATATCTGTAAAGCTTGTAAGTTCTCTGTAGTATGATCAATGAAACTAAGAGTCATTCTTACATTGTAAATCATGTATGGCTATTCATTTCTAATACAATAGAATCTGGAGTTCTGCATCTATCTTCTGAGTGTTCTCCTGCTCTTCTTTGTGTTTTGAAATTTCTTCTTTGAGAGCTTGCAATTTTAAATGTATGTTTGTGAAAATGCTCAGAACTTACATTTAGGGTTTTTACTGTGGATTTGATCAAATTACTGTGGTATTTACATAGTGCATAACAGAAACAATTAGATCCTTTAGTAGATTAAATGAGGTATAGATTAGATCTTTCTAACTTTTCCCAACCCATCTGAAATATTTAGCTGAAAACGTAGAAATCCAAAGGAAATTGTCTCAAATTTGAAGAAGCATGCATAACAGAGCTATAAGTAGACAGTTTTCATAAACAGATAAAGAAGAAAGCTACAAAAAATCCAAGAAAATCCTCTGAAACTTGTAGCACAGTATCACTTTTATGCAAAGGAATGAAAAGTATTGACATAATCTATGACCCTTTTGCATATTCTTAGGCCAGTAAACCACAAAATAAACCTAAACTACGTAAGGCCCCTTGAACATTACAGCTTCACATTGACCAACTGAACTTGACCAACCGAACTGTTGTAGACTTGGGATTAGTTGAATCACCAAATGATTCCTTCTTATCTTTCAAGTATAGTTTCAGTTCATTATATGTGAATTTTAACTTATTGTTATGATTGCATCAAAACAATCATCAACAGTTTTTTGGCGCTAGAAGGAGGGCTAGAAGGCTATATATTGTAATCATCAACAGGTTCCTTACATGCTTTCCAAGGTTTTGTAAAATCAGTGTCTCCCTCATATAGGTTCTTCAATTCATCAAATCCTATCACCTCAACTCTCATCTCTGTCAGCAAGTTCCCTCTCCTACTCAAGGCATCTGCAACTTTGTTTGATTTTCCACTCCTATGCTTCAATACAAATGTATAACTCTGTATGAACTTTACCCATCTCATATGTCTCTGATTCAACTTACCTTGACTATTCAAATATTGCAAATCTTGATGATCTATATACAACACAAACTCCTTAGGAAACAACTAATGTCTCTACTTCTTCAAGGCTTGAATTATGGCATAGAACTCTTGATGATAAACTGAATATCTTCTCCTTGCATCATTCAACTTCTCACTGAAATATGCTACAAGTCTACCTTCTTGACTTAATACTACTCCAATTGCATTCCCACTTGTATCACAATCAACTTGAAATACCTTATTGAAATTCGGTAATGCCAAAACAGGTTGCTCTGTCACTTTCTACTTCAACAACTCAAAACACTTATCTATTCCTGATGTCCACTTCAAGTCTTTTTTGTCACCTCTCATTGTCTTAGTCATAGGGTTACAAACTGAGCTAAAATTTCTGATGAACTTCCAGTGAAAACTAGATAATCAATGAAATGATCTAACTTTTCCAATGCTCTCTAATGTAGGCCATTCAACAATTACTCTTTCTTAGGGTCCATCTTCAATCCTTCTGTAGAAATCGCAAATCCAAAATATACCAATTCTTCCTTCATAAAACTACACTTCTTGATATTTATCAGCTATTTCTCTTCTCTCAGTCTCTGCAATACTTGTCTAAGGTATTGCAAATGTTCTTCTTTTGTCTTAATGAAAATCAAAATGTCATCCAGATATACAATAACAAACTTACCCAAGAATTTCTTCAAGACCTCATTCACAAATCTCATGAAAGTACTAGGTGCATTTGTCAATCCAAAAGGCATCTCTAACCACTCATACAATCCTTCATTTGTCTTAAAAGTAGTCTTCCATTCATCTCCTCTGATTCTGATCTGATGGTATCCACTCTTCAAATCTATCTTTGTGAAATATCTTGCTCTGCTCAAACAATCTATGATATCATCTATCCTAGGTAAAGGAAATCTATACTTAACTATGATCTTGTTTATTGCTCTAGAGTCTGCACACATTCTTGTAGTGATGTTCACAACACGCCCCATTTTACTCCTTAGCAAAATGAGGAACCCTGCTGTGGCTGTTGCTTTTTGCTTGTGTGTATTGTTCTGTTTGGTGGTGAAGGGAAAAGGAGGGTGAAAGTTGCAAACCTTGTTAAAAATAGAGAAAAAACACATTTCAGTGCTAGGGCAGAGTACAGATGAATTCCTTGTCAAAAATGAACTAGGGTTGCTTTTTGAACCATGTTAAAATTCCCTATATTTTGCAAGTTATGAGTATTTTGGTAAAATGTACAAGGCAAGTTTGCATGTTGCATATACAACACCTTTTGTATATCAGGTTGCATATACAAGGCCCTTTGTATACAAGTTCACTTGTATACAAAGTCCTTTGTATATCACTTTCCATATACAAAGTCATTTGTATATGCAAGGTCATTTTCTATACAAGTCTTTTATAATTCGGGTCGCATATATAATGTTCTTTGTATGTTAGGTCGTTGTACCTTGCACATACAAAACTGATTGTATATCGAGTCACATGCATATACAAGGTCTTTTGTATGTCGTTCATATACAAAGTTGCAGAAATGGGTTATCAAGTTTACATACAAAGATGTTTGTATGTTTTCTTTTTATACTTGTATGCATTTGCTAACGTTCTATTTATACATGTAGGTTGGACCCGACGTAGCTCTGAGGTAAAATGAATGTTTGTTTAAATCCGCCGGTTGTATATTTGGTGTTTGTATGTTTGAACTTACAAGCAAAACATACATTGCAATATACAATGACAATATGCGAGACACAGACCCAAAAAGTTTATTAAGCAAGGTTAAGTCCTTGTATTTTGGCGGGCTTGTATATTGGTGGATACAAAGGCTTATACATTGGGTGGACCTAAGAAGTTATAAATTATGTTTAAGTCATTGTATGTTTTGCAATGTATGTATCTTACATACATTTGTAATATACAACGAAATATACATGCTGTGGAATTGAAATGTTATCAAAGTCTGTTAAGTTCTTGTATGTTTCGGTACATGCATTGCAAAACATACAAAGGTGATATGCATTGCAAATATACATCGGGCGGACGTGAAAGAAAGTTAAAGAGAGTTAATTCAATGTATGTTTCGCGCAATGTATGTGTCTTACATACATTGCGATATGCAACGTTTTGTGCACGATGTAGATCTGAAAAGACTATCAAATGGGAAGTAATCATTGTATATTTTGCCGCTTGTATGTATGTTTCAAAACATACATTGCTTAATACATACAAGCACCAGAATCCAAAAGAAATTGAAATCTGATAAATGCAATGTATCAAACTCGAATGTATATTAAGAGATACATTGCATTTCATACATTGCCAATATACAAGACGGAACTTAGAGGAATTTTAAATCCGGTTAATACGATGTATCATGCCCACTTGTATATTGGAAGATACATTGCGTTATATACATTACGCGGAATAAAAAATGAATAGACTGTGGTTTATAAGGAGCGATAAGTCTAAATGTACATACAAAGGTGTTTGTATGTATTAACCCAAGATACAAAGAAAAATATGTAAAGGGCCGAATGCGAAAGGAGAATTAAAGATTGAAAATACTTTGTATGTTTGCTGCGATTGTATATTTAAAACATACATTCGTGATATACAAGGATTTAAGCAAGGAAAAGGGCAGGAAAGCAAGGCAATGGATTTTTTGAATCCATTTTAGAGTCTGATGCATGTTTTTGGTCAATGATGGTTGACTCGGATGTTTTTAACGTTGTATATGCATTTGGGCATGCAAATTTTCATAGTTTCTTGGCCCGATATCTGTGTTTGTGCATTTAGCGCTGGGTTTAGTAAAGTGATTATCTTCCTATTGGTTTAGGAAATGATGATACTTAATTCTTGCTTGTTTATTGCAGATTGCTGAAACCATTTCGAATAGCTGTAAAATGCAGAGTTGCCGGCACAATGACGGCGCGCAATTAGATATAAAGATAGTGCTTTAATGGTAAGGACATCCCAGGTGGCAGATTAGATCATGAGAGATTGCAAGTGCATAAGGGGAAGCAAAGGATTTCAATACGAGGGGGGTTTAAAGATGGAGACATTATTGTTGGGGCGACGTTCGGTATGGGCATGCTTCTCAAATTTTTGGCGGGATTGGTTTTCCACCATCTGATGCTGCACTGGGTGGCTGTGGACCATTGATTAATTAGGGATTTTTGGGAATTGTATTGGGGATACTCAGAGATATATATTCAGCCCCTTTACTGTGTAAAGAAGGAGGTCAATCATTCAAAATCAGACCTCTAGCAATTTCATGTAGGAGATCAGATTACTGAGACTAATGAGGACTGAACTATTGAAACATCAAGGTTCTTTCTTCAGGTCATTATAAATGTACTTGTTCTAAAGCATACTGAATGTAGATGAAGCTTCAGATTACATCCTGATTGTAAACTTTACGTAATCTTCAAGTTGGTTTCTGGATATGTACTGGTGAATGCTGTGTTCAATAGAAGCGCTTTTATTTCATTACATGTTGTTGTCAACTTTCCCTTTGAAGATTTGCACTAGATCATGTAGATTTGTAGAATATCCTGGTGAAGTATGATTCTAGTTTTCTTCTCTTCATTGTTGTATCAGAATATGTATGTGGACCAATGATCTCTGTCAAGTAATTTTGGGAATCTCACTCTTTAAACCCTACTTTTGTCTTTTCTTTCTTTTAATTTCATTGAATCACTTCCATAACTGCAATACACAAATAAATAATAAGCAGAATTAAGAAATATGCTGACATCTCATACATAACTAAATATCATTAGCATATTTGAGTGAAATGCATGTAGTGTTGAAAATATCATGCAAAGACTTGCAAATAATGGTAGAAATCATGCAAATATCAATCTAGAGGCACATTATTTGAGTAAGTTCATATTGTAAAGGCAGAAATTACTGATGAACATAAGGCCCCAAAATGGAAAACAACAACACACATCAACCACTGAGTAATGTCAGCAGATTATGAACTAATCAACGAAGACTTGGGATCGTAAATTCTTTGAATTCATCGTATCTTTCAAGATAACTAAGGGTTGTTGTGTAACTTTTATTTGTGTGTTCGTGTGTGACTAACATCACCATCAACAGGAAACTGGTGCTAGAAGGAGGGCCCCTCTCATCATCAGTAGGTTTCATCTGATTTGATAATGCAAACATAAAGGTAACACTCAAGCATCTCTGTATTTCAAGATGTTATATGAAAAGATTTGTTGTTTTAAGTTTATGCATGCTAATCATTTGTGAAGTTTTCAAGATTAAGCATAAATATAGCCTTGACTAGGGAGTTTTAGCTGATCTTTACAGTAAACCAGCAAATCTTCCTTAAAATTAAGAAATCTTGGCTCCTAAGCCAAATACAGGGTCCAGATCTAGTGGACTCTTTGAAGAATTACCTATCAGGGGATTTAGACCTAAAACTATGGACATTCATCACACTCCTGATTCTAGTACGTCAGAAGATTCAACAGAGCATGCTCCTATAACTCCTCTCAGGTTTCAAACACCTACAGGACCACCTATCACACCTCAGGTCCAACCTCAACCTGTCATACCTCAGGTTCAACCTCCACCAGTTCCAATGTCATTCTTTGCTACAGAGTCACCTCTGTCTTTTAATGCATATCATGCTCTGCCTAAGAATCCTTATAAAATTTGTCCTAAGTATCATCTGTATCAGGATGCTGATGATCATATCAGAACTTTCAAGGAAGCTTGTTGTAGGGCTAGAATTGAGCATCAAGATGTTGTATGTAGGTTATTTACATTTTCCTTAGGGGAAGAGGTATATAACTAGTATACTAGTCTTGGTCAGGGTTCAGTCGATTCATGGGATGCCTTAGAAAAAGACTTTAAGGATAGGTTCATAACACCTATAGATCCTTCAATGAATTATCATTTGTTTGCCACAATCAAGAGATTTGAAGGAGAACCTATTGCTAACTTCAATGCAAGATTCCAGAAAATGCTCTCAAAGGTAGTAGCACCTTATGCTGTAGCAGATGAAGCTACTAGGAGCATTTATTATTCAGCTTTAGATCCTTTGACTTCCATGTTTATCAGGAGAGCACATCCTAGTGTAACAACATTAGCAGGAGCTTTTGAAGAAGCTATCCAAGTTAGTCAGCAATTGGCTCCTGCTCCCACACCAAATATTGCCTTTCCTACACTTCTTGGTTATCCTACATATCCTGGTCACCAACAGACCAATAGAGCCATGATACCTTCAGCCGTGATGCCAGCCCCTTTGCAGATACCTCCACTCAGTATCATGCCACCACCAAATGGGAATGGCTAGATATTGTAATATCTAGGACAAACACAAATACCTCAGGTTGTGGAACCATTCAACAATAACAGTGGATCTTCCTTTTTCAAGCCCCAGGCAGAGAGTGTAGTGGCCAAGGTTCAGGAAGAGAAAGAAGAAATCAAAGAAATATTAGCATAGTTAAGGAAACTTACTACTGAGGTCAGTCATCTGAGGAATCAGAACTTCTACTCTCAACCAAATTAGAATAGAGGTTATGCCAATGACAGACCAAATTATCCTGATAGGGGGTGCAACAATAATTACAATAACAATGGCAACAATAATCTTCCTAGATAGCCTGGAGTGTGGAACACTAGGCCAAACAATGGTTCCTTGCCATCACCCCTAGACAATCAGCCTCCTAGTGAACGTAGGCAGACCACTAGAGTAAACCTTGTAGAGGCAACACTTACAAACTGGTGCAGGATACATAACACCAATGCTCATGTAGAGCTAGATTGTCCTCAATTCAGGATTGCTACAAGTATATTCCAAGTTGAAGTGTCCAATATTTTAGGGAATCCACCTTATGTAGAGGAAAAGGAAATTGTCCCCTGTGAATATGATTTTGCCCTAGTGCTAGAAAGCTTCATGCATCATCCTTGTCTGCAGACAATTTCATCTCATCAAGATCACACCTCAACATGTGAAGAATCGGCTATGGCTTTTGAATCTAACTATGTCTTTCCATTTGAGGATGAAAATGAGCCATCAATTGAGCATGAGGAGGTCAATGCTTATCAGCAGCAGCCTCAGGGTAGGCATAATTACAACTTGAGAAATAATTCAAATAGATCTGCTAATCCTTTGACCACATCCTTGCTGCCAAAAAATTTCAACACCCCACCTGATCCCAAGGAAAGTAATAACCTTGGATTTCCCAAGGTTAATGCTCAATATTTGGCACCACAAAACACAGCACCAAAAGCTGTAAATCTGCCTCCTGAGTCTGACAAGTTGGTCACTTATCTGACTGATGAAATGAAAAAGATCAAAATCAGCTTGCCATTGTCAAAATTGCTTAAAACCCTTACTATCAAGAGAGCTTCCATGAAATCATTGATGATCCTGCTCAAAAAGAGGATAGTCATGCCTCAGGCTAGTTTAGAAATAAAGATCATGCTGCTAGGGATGTTAATGTTAAACATAAACCCTCAGCTACTGTTCAAGCTGCATAGACTTCCCACATGACCCTATATAAAGACAAGAGTGAGTCACCTCCCTTCCTCCTTACCATAAGGATGTTTGGTAAAAATTTGCACAATTGCTTAGTAGACTCAGGAGCATCTACCAATGTGATGCCCCTATCTATATGCAATGCTTTAGGGTATCCTGCTAAATCATTAAACAAACTGACACAATTGGACAAGACAGAGGTAAGTGTGGTAGGAGAACTAACTCACATTCACATGCAGTTAGCATCAAATCCCAGAAATTAGTACTATATTGATATTCAGGTAGTTGATATACCTGATACATATGGGATGTTACTCAACAGAGATTGGTCAAAAACCCTTAACGGATACATGTCAACTGATTTTAGTCATATGTGGTTGCCCTGGAGAGGGATACCAAATCAAATAAGAATAGATGTTGAACCCCGCATGAAACACATGATCACTAAATATAACAAAACCAATGAAATCATGTATGTGGATGTGGAACCCAGAGTTTACTCCATTAGACCCCAGATTGTCAGCATATAGGAGATCCTGATGCTTGACATTCATAATCATGATGATGACCCTCAAGATGATAAAATAATTACAGAATCTGATTATAATCTTGAAAATAAAATAGAACTATATCATTTCAAGAATTTTGAAATGCATTTGTTTAATGAGGTGCAATGATGTCACTTGTTAAATGTGCTTGTTCAGGATATTCTAATTGGTGGATTGTGCAGGTTGCATGATGAAGCTCATTCTAAAAGGACTTGTGATGCCTGTTTAGACATGTTGGAACTAGAACAAGCATACAATGAGGCATCTTCATCATCATCCACAGTGAGTTCTACAGATAATGATAATGATACTGATTTTTGTTTGTTTTCTGTAGGAAAAAGAGGATGCACATATCAGGATGAGAGTTCTATTCAGACGACAGAAGAGATTCTGGTCTGTAAAAAGAGTAATGCTAAGAACAAGAAGAAAATCACCCTAGGGAGTGATTGTTTAGTAGAATCAGATTATGAGTTATCTGATGAAGATAGGGGTAGTAATCTATCCAAATTTGAAGTGTTCTTATCAAAAGAAATTCAAAGGATGACACAATAGCAGAGATCCCTAGAAGATGTTTTGATTGAGGGATGGTGCAGGTTGCATGAAGCATCACATTCAGAAACTGGTTGTTCATTGTGTCTGCATATTCTGAAAAGGCATGCATTACCTAGTTTAGAAGATTTTCCTTCTAATGGTAAGAGAAAAGAAAAAATATCAGTTTCACATAAGACAGATAAGGTGAAGTCTGAGAAAGCTGAGACACCAAAATTAAAATGAATATCAGATGGTGCAACTGCCAAAGCTAAAAGGAAGAAAGAAGGCCCAGACAAACCTTTAATTAAAGAAAAACCATGGATCCTTAGATTTGATGGATCCAAGTCAAAACAAGGAGCTGGAGTAGGGATAGATCTCATTGATCCATCTGGAAAATCCTACTTAGCAACATACATATTGCAATTCCCATGTACAAACAATGTGACAAAGTATGAAGCCCTAATCCATGGGATACTGTTTGCACTTAGGAAGAAGGTGAAAATTCTGCATGTCTATGGAGACTCAGAATTAGGTTTGAGATAGGTAAGATGTATATACTCTTGCAATTACAAAAGGCTGTCTAATTACAGGCACAGGGTATGGGACTTAATAGAAGATTTTGATGCATTCAACATCACACATGTACCTAGAGAGTAAAATCATAGGGTGGATGCCTTAGCCCAGACTGCAAGTACTCTAGAGCCTCTGTCCATATTTAGTCTAAAAAGATTCTTGGTTGAATTGATATCAATACCTTCTGTGCCTAATAATGTAACTAATCTTCAAGTATTTGATGATGACCAGCGTATATTGGATTTTATTTCCAACAGAGATGTTTTTGAAGTGCAGATCATAGATGAAATAAATATGGAAGATCATGTCTGGGAAGAAGAAAAAATCCTAGAGTTGCCTAGTAATAAGATTCCTAAGGGAATGATAGAGCTAGAAAGAGCATTTGATCTCAACAATATGGTAAAACAGAAGGATCTCCCAAAAGCCGATGGAGGAGAGTACTCTCAGGTCAACATTAGAGAGGATGGTAAGAAAATGAACATTCTAATTGGGAAAGTCTATACAGAGGATGAGTTGGAAGGAATAACCCAAGCTCTCAAAGACTATATTCACATCATTGCCTAGACGTATGATGAGCTAAAAACTTACGACACATCATTCATCACCCATATGATACTGTTGAAGCCAGACGTCAAGCCTTTTCGGCACAAGCAAAGACCCGTTAATGATTTACTGGAGCCAATCATTTTCGAAGAGATCAAAAGACTGCTTGAGGCTAGGATCATATTTCCTATGAGACATTCCACTTGGGTGGCAAACTTGGTCCCAGTAAGGAAAAAGAATGGTGACATCAAATTGTGCGTGGACTTCAGAAACTTAAATCAAGCTTCTGAAAAGGATAATTATCCTTTGCCTTCTCTGGATGAGGTCCTACAAATTGTGAATGGTGCTAAGATGATGTCATTCTTGGACGGTTTCTTTGGTTATAATCAGGTAATGGTGGACAAAATTGATAGACTGAAGACCACATTCACCACAAAGTGGGGAATCTTTGCCTACAGGCGCATGCCGTTTGGGTTGATAAATGCTAGGGTAACATTTCAGCGAGCAATGGACATAGCCTTCAGAGGCTTGATTTGTAAGTGCATAGTCATATACATGGATGACTTAACAGTTTTCTCTAAAGATATAGCAAACCATGTAGAGGACCTGAGAAAGGTGCTGAAGAAGTGCAAGCAATACGAGATATCCCTGAACCCCAAGAAATGCATATTTGGGGTAACCACAAGAAAATTATTAGGCCACCTTATAACATAAAATGGGGTCATCATTGACCCTGACAAGGTGGAATCAATCATGAAAATATAGCTTCCTGGAAGAAAGAAGGAGATCAAATCTTACTTTGGTAAGATTAATTTTGTTAGGAAATTTATTACTGGCTTTGCAGAGATTGTCAGACCCTTGAATGCCATGCTCAAGAAGAACACTAAAATTGAGTGGACACCTAAAGCTAGAGCCACTTTTGAAGATATTAAAAAAGGCCATATCAGATGCTCCAGTTCTGATCAGTCCAGATTATGCCAAGGATTTTTACATTTACTCATTTTCTTCAGAGCATACTTCTGCAGTAGTGTTGACACAGAGAAATGAAGAAAAGGAAGAAAAGCCTATAGCCTTCATGAGTTGCCCTTTCAGAGATGCAGAGCTCAGATACATGGATGTTGAAAGACAGGCACTAGCTCTGGTTCAAGCAGTCAAGAAATTTAGGCATTACATTTTGAGAAGTAAAGTGATCGCTGTGGTGCCTGATGCAATAGTGAAAATGTTGTTAATGCAAAGTGAACTAGGTGAGAAAAGAGCTAAATGGATCACTGTCCTCCAAGAGTATGATATGGACATTACACCCATGAAGTTAGTAAGAGGACATGCATTGAGCCAGATGATATCAGAGATTGATCCTAATATCATGAGCCAACAATATGTTGCGAATGCAAAGAAGGATGGAGAATGGTACTCAGACATTAGACACATCTTGATCACTGGAAGATGTCCTTCAAGACTACATACCTCACAAAGGAGAGCCCTAAAGATAAGGTCATAGAAATACATGATCAAAGGAGGAGTCCTTTTCAAGAAAAACTATGAGGGGATATACCTAAGGTGCCTGGAAAAATCAGAAGCAGATAAGGTGTTGGCAGAATTGCATGATAAATTTGGGACTGCACATGGATCATCCCTAGCCACCACTCATGCTATCCTTAGGGCAGGGTATTATTGGCCCATAATTTTTAAAGACACTGTTGAACACATTAAAAGTTGTCATATTTGTTAGGTTGCTGCAAATAGAGAAAAATATGCTACCCAACCTTTGCAGCCAGTGATGGAGATGTGCCCATTCGCTCAATGGGGAATGGACTTCATAGGACCAATCAATCCTCCATCATCTTCAGGCCACAAGTATGTTTTAACTATCACTAATTACTGTACTAGGTGGACCAAAGCTGTCAGCAGCAAGACATGTAATGCTGAGGATGTCATTAAGTTTTTGGAAAGCAATATAGTGACCAGGTATGGAGTTCCATATGCTTTAGTATGTGATAATGGGTTTGATTTTGCTTCAATTAAACTATCAAGTTGGGATTTTGATTATGGGATCATTTTGAAATTCTCCTCAAATTACTATCCCCAAGGGAATGGATTAGCAGAATCCACAAACAAGAACCTATTGAACATCATAAAAAAGTTGATAGAAAAGAACCCAAGGGAATGGAACACTTTATTGAAGTATGCCTTATGGGTAGATAGAACTAGAAATAAGGCTGCGTTAGGAAATTCTCTATTTCACTTAGTATATGGGGTGGATCCCATCCTCCCTGTTAACCTAAGGATTCCTACACTATAGTTTGCACAAGAATACCTAGGCATAGATAATAAACAAGAAGTTAGGTTGCTGCAGTTGATGCACCTAGAGGAAAAAAGAAGTGAAGCAATTAACCAATTTGCTAAACATCAGGCTGTTGTCAAGTGTTGGTTTGACAAAAGAGCAAGGGTTAGGGCTTTCAGGATCTCAGATTTGGTCCTGATGTGGGATAAAGCACATGAGAAGAAGGGAGATCATGGTAAGTTTGATAAACTCTGGATAAGTCCCTTTCAGATTTCTAAAATTTTAGGAGACAACACCTATAGGCTTAAAACCTTGACCAGTGAGGATGTTCCATTACTAGTTAATGGACAGTTTCTCAAACATTACTTCCAAGCCTGAAGTGGCACCATGACAACCATGTGTATCATAGTGTATATTTCTATATAGTTGTTTGTACAGTTTGCTTGTTTTTCTTGCTTTGTTGTTTCATCAGCAGGGATCGTTATTTTGATTTAGAGTATGAAGGAGCAGGCTAACAACCATTGAAAACAATGTGGAATTCAGAACATTCAGGTTAATTATCTAAAATTTATGCATAGCTTGTTGTGACTGTCATGAATGTAGAAAGTTGTTTGACTTGTGAAATTTTGTATTCAATAAGAATGGGTTGAGTATTCAAGGAATGTTTCTCATGATGACACACCTAAAATCCTTGGGTTTGTTGAACTTGCCATTATAGATATTAGGTGAAAAATCAGAGGCCACCCTTGCTACCATTACAATTCTCAGCTTAATTTCAGCAAGTGACCACTCCTTGCATCATGAAGTTACAAATGCAATATCTTATGAAATCTCTATCAAGTACAAAAATAAAAATAAATAAATAAAATGGATTTTACTAAAAATCTAGATTAAGCCATCTAAGTAACTCTACCGGGGCTATAGATGCTTGTTGGCAGTGGGCCTCTACTTAGGAGAATTGTAACGATAACCTTGTCGGCGTTATGGATGCTTGCTAGTAGCAAGGCTCTATCCGGTTGGCTATGAGGGAATGTCCTAACCTACATAGTCTAATATTAGTCACTGGTTTGTTCAACTGATCTTCAAGATGAGGCTAATTAATCATGTGCATCCACTTAAACTGAAAGGAAAATTCATGCACCTTATTGAATACATTGAGTCTCAAATTGAATAATGATTTCCACAAAAGATAGTTGGAAGTTATGAATTTATTTCATTCAGTTTCCTTTAATGGTTTGAATTTAATTGTTTTGTTTGGTTTCTAGTTGTTGTGATGTTCACAACACGCCCCATTTTACTCCTTAGCAAAATGAGGACCCCTGCTGTGGCTGTTGCGTTTTTCTTGTGTGTGTGTTGTTCTGTTTGGTGGTAAAGGGAAAAGTAGGGTGAAAGTTGTAAACCTTGTTGAAAATAGAGAAAAAATACATTTCAGTACCAGGGTAGAGTACAGATGAATTCCTTCTCAAAAGTGAGCTAGGGTTACTTTTTGAACCATGTTAAAATTCCCTGTATTTTGCAAGTTATGAGTATTTTGGTAAAATGTATAAGGGAGGGTTTGCATGTTGCATATACAATGCCTTTTGTATATCGGGTTACATATACAAGGCCCTTTGTATCCAAGTTCACTTGTATACAAAGTCCTTTGTATATCGCTTTCCATATAGAAAGTCGTTTTCTATACAAGTCTCTTACAATTCGGGTCGCATATACAATGTTCTTTGTATGTTAGGTCATTGTACCTTGCACATACAAAACTGATTGTATATCGAGTCACATGCATATACAAGTTCTTTTGTATGTTGCTCATATACAAAGTTGCAGAAATAGGTTATCGGGTTTACATACAAAGATGTTTGTATGTTTTGTTTTTATACTTGTATGCATTTGCTAAAGTTCTATTTATACATGCAGGTTGGACCGGAAGCAACTCTGAGGTAAAATGAATGTTTGTTTAAATCTGCCGGTTGTATATTTGGTGTTTGTATGTTTGAACATACAAGCAAAACATACATTGCAATATACAATGACAATATGTGAGCCGCGGACCCAAAAAGTTTATTAAGCAAGGCTAAGTCCTTGTATGTTGGTGGGCTTGTATATTGGTGGACCCAAGAAGTTATAAATTATGGTTAAGTCGTATGTTTTGCAATGTATGTATCATACATACATTCGCGATATACAACAAAATATACATGCTGCGGAACTGAAACGTTATCAAAGTCCGTTAGGTTCTTGTATGTTTCGATACATGCATTGCGAAACATACAAAGGTGATATGCATTGCAAATATACATCAGGTGGACATGAAAGAAAGTTAAAGAGAGTTAATTCAATGTATGTTTCACGCAATGTATGTGTCTTACATACATTGCGATATGCAACATTTTGTGCATGGCGTGGATTTGAAAAGACTATCAAATGGGAAGTAATCGTTGTATATTCCACCGCTTTTATGTATGTTTCGAAACATACATTGCTTAATACATACAAGCACTAGAATCCAAAAGAAATTGAAATTTGATAAATGCAATGTATCAAACTCAAATGTATATTAAGAGATACATTGCATTTCATACATTGCCGATATACAAGACGGAACTCGAGGAATTTTAAATCTGGTTAATACGATGTATCACGTCCGCTTGTATATTGGAAGATACATTGCATTATATACATTGCATGGAATAAAAAATGAATAGACTGAGGTGTATAAGGAGTGATAAGTCTGAATGTACATACAAAGGTGTTTGTATGTATTAAGCCAAGATACAAAGCAAAATATGCAAAGGGCTAGATGCGAATGGAGAATTAAAGATTGAAAATGCTTTGTATGTTCGCTGCGATTGTATATTTAAAACACACATTTGCGATATATAAGGATTTAAGCAAGGAAAAGGGTGGGAAAGCAAGGTGATGGATTTTTTGAATCCATTTTAGAGCCCGATGCATGTTTTTGGTCAACGGTGGTTGACCCGGATGTTTTTAACGTTGTATATGCATTTGGGCATGCAGATTTTCATAGTTTCTTGGCCTGATATCTGTGTTTGTACATTTATGGCTAGGTTTAGTAAAGTTATTATCTTCCTATTGGTTTAGTAAATGATGATACTTGATTCTTGCTTGTTTATTGCAAATTGCTGAAGCCATTTCGAATAGCTAGAAAATGTAGAGTTGCTAGCACAGTGACAGCGTGCAGGTGGATATAAAGACGGTGCTTTAATAGTGAGGACATCCTAGGCAGTGGATCAGATCTTGAGAGATTGCAAGTGCATAAGGGGAAGCAAAGGCTTTCAATACAAGGGGGGTTTAAAGATGGAGACATTATTGTTGGGGTGGCGCTTGGTATGGGCATGCTGCTTAGATTTTTGGCGGGATTGGTTTTCCACCGTTTGATGCTACACTGGGTGGCTGTGGACCATCGATTAATTAGGGATTTTTGGGAATTGTATTGGGGATACTCAGAGATATATATTTTGCCCCTTTACTGTGTAAAGAGGGAGGTCAATCATTCAAAGTAGACCTGTAGCAATTTCATGTAGGAGATCAGATTACTGAGAGTAATGAGGACTGAACTGTTGAAACATCAAGGTTCTTTCTTCAGGTCATTGTAAATGTACTTGTTCTAAAGCATACTGAATGTATATGAAGCTTTAGATTACATCCTTATTGTAAACTTTATGTAATCTTCAAGTTGGTTTCTAGATATGTACTGGTGAAATCTGTGTTCAATAGAAGCACTTTTATTTCATTGCATGTTGTTGTCAACTTTCCCTTTGAATATTTGCACTGGATCATGCGGATTTGTGGAATGTCCTGGTGAAGTATGATTCTAGTTTTCTTCTCTTCATTGCTATATTAGAATATGTATGTGGACCACTGATCTCTGTCAAGTAATTTTGGGAATCTCACTCTTTAAACCCTACTTTTGTCTTTTCTTTCTTTTAATTTCATTGAATCACTTCCATAACTACAATACACAGATAAATAATAAGCAAAATCAAGAAATATACTGACATCTCGTAGATAATTGAATATCATTAGCATATTTGAGCTAAATGCATGTAGTGTTGAAAATATCATGCAAAGACTTGCAAATAATGGTAGGAATCATGCAAATATCAATCTAGAGGCACATTATTTGAGTAAGTTCATAGTGTAAAGGCAGAAATTACTAATGAACATAAGGCCCCAAAATGGAAAGCAAAAACACACATCAACCACTAAGTAACGTCAACAGATTATGAACTAATCAACGGAGACTTGGGATCATGAATTCTTTGAATTCATCATATCTTTCAAGATAAATAAGGGTTGTTATGTAACTTTTATTTGTGTGTTCGTGTGTGACTAACATCACCATCAACAATTCTCCATTATCCATCTTTCTTTCATGCTAACACTGCAGGTACTATACAAGGACTCAAACTTTCTCTAATCAAACCTTTCCTCAACAACTCTTGTATCTACCTATTCAGTTCTTCATTCTCTACCAGTGTCATTCTGTGTAACTAGTTCCAGGTATACGATCCATGTGATGACTAATACTCCTTATAGGAGGCAATCCTTTAGGTACATTATCTGATATGATTTCTTCATACTCTGTCAACAACTCTGTTATCTCCTCTGGTTGTGATTCAATCTTCTTCTCTAATGTTTCAGGCTTCTTAGGGATCAAGGAAAAACACATATTCTCATGTCTCAAACCATCTAAAAATTTTCTTCCATCTACTAAATAGATTCTAGCATTCCCACATACTTCACTCTTAGGATCATCTTCCAAAGGAGTGAAAGTATTTGTCTTTCCATTTGTTGTTATAGTGTATGTATTCTTTCTCCCATCATGTATATCTTTTCTATCATACTGGCAGGGTCTACCCAACAAAATATGACATACATCCATAGGCATAATATGACACAAGACTTCATCATGATAAGATCCAATATGAAATTTCACCAAACATTGTTCACTCACCAGTACCTTATGATCATCCTAAATCCATGCTATCTGAAAGGGCTTAGGGTGTTTCAATCTTTCCAATTTTAGCTTAGTCACCATCTCCTCTGAAACCAGGTTATCTGAACTACCACTATCAATAACAACTTTACAACATTTACCTCCTAATTTGCATCTTGTGCTGAATAAACTCTTTCTCTATGGTGGTTCCTCATTTGTATCTACTTGAAATAGTGCTCTCCTCATCACAAGTAATTCTCCTTTCTCTGGTTTACCAACTAAACTAGGTGATCCAATAGGTTCTTCTTCAACAAAGATTGCTCTTCCACTGTTCTCTGTCCTTTTACTTGTACTCCCTTGATTACATTCAAATGCTCTATGTCCTTCACCCCCACACTTGAAACATGTGCCTCTGAATATTCTCTTATCAAATCCTCTTCATTCTATTATGTATCCTTCATTCTAGTATGCACTAGGGTTTCCTCTCTGGTAAAAATTTATGTCATCTCTTTGGTAAGCATTATGATCTCTGTCATCCTTCTTGAATGGACTGTCTAGCTTGTTCTACTCTGGATGTGATCTGTCTCCTCTAAAAAATGTTCTACCTTTCTAAAATCTACCTCCTCTTCCTATTTGTCTCTGATCATGCCTCTTATTTAGCTTCTCTTCAACTTTCAGGGCAAACTGATATGCTTCCTCCAAAGATGTCATCCTTACCAAGCTTAGTTCTTCATGAATGTTTAATCTCAGTCCATTGATGTATCTAGCCACTTTCTCCTTGCTTGCTTCACTATGTCCTATCCTTATGATCATCTTATGAAATTCTTTAGTACACTCCTTCACAAATTTCTCCTTTTGTCTCAGGTTATGCAATCTCTTCAATAATTCCAACTCATAGTCAATAGGTATAAACTAATTCTTAAATTTTGTCACCATCCTATCTCACTTTGTCATCTTTTCTTTTCCTCTTCTGTTTCTATCCAACTAAACTTCTTTCCATCATATAGAAACATGTCCTTTTAGCTTTGTATTTGTAAATTTCACCTTCTTTGGATCTTCAACTTCTTCATATTTAAAGTATTCTTCCATGTCATTTATCCATTCAAACAACTCTTCAGGGTTCCAATTGTGAGTGTAATTAGGTACATTAACTCTAGGTCTCTTTCCAATCTTTGAAATAGCTCACAACATCTTTACTTTATCTGATTCTTCTTCTTCATCACCTCCTAGGGTTTCACCAATTTGTTCAATAGATTGAAATTCTTCTTCATCATCACTTTCAACATTAGGTCTTGGTGTCAATCCTCTTCACCTATCTTCTTCAATAGCATCGAATCAAATTCTCATTATTTTCATCATTTCCATCATCTCATCCATTCTACTAGCCATTGTTCCAACAACATGGATTCTCCTCAGTGGCATTCTTCTTAGGATCAAGTACAAACTGCCTCAATTCAGAGATTGGGCTACAAGATGACAACTGCCTCACAATTGGTGATCGGTTGCGACACAAGTAGCCCACCTCAGATCGGCAATCTACTTACAACAAGATCTTATAAAAATTCTTCACCAACTTTGTTCAAGTTTCTCCCAAAGTTTTAAAGTTTCACTCTGATACCACTTGGTGCAGTCATGGTAGGAGGGCTCACAAAGTGAACTATCCAAACTGTTTAGCAAGAGTAAACACAATGGAAACAACTCAAAGATCTGAAGCAAATGTAGATTTAGTCATTAAGTATATCATAGAATTTAAATACAAATCATCCAAAAACATGCCGGCTTACAATTAGGGCTCAAAGGCCTGATCATAGAATATCAGAATATACACAAGATATAGCTTTGAAGCTCCTTTGCACAAAATCTAAACTATCAACTCTAAATCAATCACAAACTCCTTTCTTAAGGATATATTACATCATTATATATCATCTCTAGTACAAAAGATTCCTCCACGTTAGCCAAGGAAGATCACAAACTCCAATGAAGAGCTGTAATGTGTGTACATGGATAGCTTGGACCTAATCATGAAGAACTCTGCAAATGAATAGAATGATGTGCAGATCTTGGGGAAGGTGTTGGTTCTTTCTCTTCGAATCAATAGAGGGTTTGCCAGTTCCAATGCACAGGCAGATTTGGCCAATAAATATAAGAGGTTGCGTGAGCTGCCTCCCCTTCACTTCTAGTTCTGCCACACCAAGGGGGGTATCCCTATAGGTAAAGATTTAACTTTGACTCGCCCAATGACAGAAAGGTTTAGCTTTACAACAATAGGCAGAATACTCTCATGTATGGACCAAGATTTTCATGATAAATCACAAGGTTGGCAGTGTTCTTGGACATATCTAACTGGTTAGGTATGAGAGTATGCACGGGTCCTGTTTCTACTACTACAACTAACAGGTTGAAATATGAAATGATTTGTTTTTATGTTTTGGATGCAAGACAGGGGGTTTTGGATCATAACTACTACACAAGGGCATATCAATGCCTATCTCAGGGCAAGGAGTCAACTAGACGTATACAAATGAATGGTTTGCACTGGCATTCAAATTTCAAGAGGTTAGGACTAGTATTTTCCTTACAAACACCACCCAAGACTGAGTATTTAGCTACCTCTAGTTACACATATCCCAGCTGACATACATTCTTCTTCATACATAACCTAAAATAGTTTAATCCACTCACTGAATGAATGTTAGAAATCAAGCATGCAATACAACAAATCTGTATCCTAGAATCTAAGTAACCCTTAGCAACTAGATTCAGAAGAAGCGGTGCATATAGCAGTGGAGACAAATAACTAAACACATGCAACAATGCATTTTTCATATAAAACAACAATGAAACTGAAAAAGTGCACAACATGCATTCAAAATGACACTCATAAACTCCAGAGGAGACAAAACAGCCAAAAAGCCCTGTTCTTCATTATTTCCTCCAAAGAATTGCCCAAATCTTCCCCTTCCTATAGAATGGCCATGGATTCCTTTTTCAACACAAGCTTTCGGCTAGCTACACATTGACAGACTTCATAAATGCAAAGATCACTTCTTTAGATTTTTGATGCAACAATCAGATCTTTATTAAATTTTGGTCGCTGAAGCCATTAGATCCTCCATGAAACCCAGTAGCGCAAGCAACCTAGACCTCGATTAAACTAGTAGATGTGACATTTTTCTTGGCGTCATGTAGCAAGGTAGTTGATTGTGGAATGAGCACGCAAAAATAGTGCCAATAGATAGTCGTTTCATCCTTCAAACTTAGCCACATAATTGGGCTCTAAATATGCAAGATTGGCAGTCCAAATCCACCCTTACAGGTTGAAAATCCACATCTGCAACATTGAAAAGTCCATTGCCAATGATAACGTCCCACCTAGGTGGTCCTTTTCCTTCACTAACCTTTCATATTCGTGAGATCTAATTACCCCACATTCATCCTATAGTGATCCTTTGATCACTTTATATACCATACCATTGGTATATCTAACGTCGCACAACTTTTCCCTGACGCAACCCGTGATCCACCCGCTAGCTGTCTATCGCTCCATTTCCCGCTGATGGCAAGACCTTATCGGTGTGACCCCAAGTGTTAGAGTGACATCGTCCAGGCACACCGATGCCGCATATGTTACCGATCGGTGGAATGACCCAACACATCGGAAGGAGGTTTCTAGAGCACGCTGATACATATTATCACCTCGATGATTCACCTTGCATATATCCTTATCTTCATTGGCAATCGGCGAGACGTAGGACCTGGCTGCCGATAGGCAAGGTCTCAGCCATGGCACTTCTTTGTATACCTCATCGGTCTATCGGTGGGACTGCGGAATGAGACATTGATGTAGGTTGTCTTGGTGATGGTCCGCCTTTGGATGCTTGTTTGAACCTCCATCAACCTGTTGGCGAGAACACGAAATGGGCCGCCAATGATCACTATCTCACTGATGCAAGGAACAAACCACTGTGAACAACGTGATCGCTGAGACAATAGTCTACTCTTGCCGATGGACTTAGAATTTTTTTTTGGGTTTCTTTGAAAAGGCTTGCAGATGCAAATGTTGAAAACTGTAACTCCAGGTGGGCATCACCATTGGCTCTATCTGGGGATGCATGCCTCTTGCAGGCATGGAAAGAACTCCAGATCTCTTGGATACAGATCAAGCCTTATCCATTGGGTAACAAAGTCAAAACCGCACCAACCTGCATCAAAAATCACATTTTTTTAAAATTTACTTGGTGGCCCAGGGCCACCAAAAAGGAAAAACTAGTATTTTCCTTTGTCAAATATCTGATATTCTTTTGATTTCTTCAAATGAAGCCTGAAAACATTTAACCATCTGCAGCACCCTACTTTACAATTACTTGTGTTGCTGCTCCCTTCTCCTTCAACACATCTACAACAAGATTCATAAGCATCTACCATTCTCAGCAGTAGACTGTCATGATCATATGAGTCACTGATGTTTCTTGGAAAAATAAGAGACTCACATGAAACAAATGAGTCAATATCATAATTTTGCCTTTCATCACAAAATAAAAGCTCCTCTCTACTAAACAAGCAATATTCAGGCACAAGCAATATTTCATAATCATATTCATTTTTATAAACATTCAGATATTCATCATCATTGCTCTCAACAATTTTAACATTAATGTCCACCTGGAATGTCTCAAGAGAAGGTATAAAAAGCTCAGAGTGCAACCCTATGCTAAAAGCTTCATAGTCACCTTGCAAGCAACACAATCCCCATCTGTATCAGCATGAACATCTGTGACTTGTCCATTCACATCTGAATAGTAGCTCTAATTTTCCTCTTCACCAATGGACTGATAATCAACAACAAAAGTTTCAACATCTGCATTGTAGAGGTGGTCATAATCTTAAAGGAAACACTCATATTCAGCATCCATATATATTTCATCATCTTAAAGGCTCACATATGCATCTGAATGCTGACAATCACTAACACACTCCCTACCATCCCTTGATTCAATGTTTTCTATACTCAGAGTGAAGCTCTGCATATCCACCTCATATAAATATTTAGGAATAACTATGATATGCCTATTACTGCAAGACATAACTTATTGTATATCTTTCATTTTATCATCTAAAATGCATTTTGCATCTACCAGCTTCTCTTCTAGAGGCTGATAACAATCTTTGTCTTCACCATTATAGGATGTGCCTATATTTTCTACAACAACTTCTTCATGTTTGTGCATCACATCATGACTGCACCCATTGTTCTGAAATACATTCCTCTCGACAAAATCATCTTTCAATGAACACACTGGGAGAGCTGAAATATATTCACTTTGAAAACTATTTTGAAGGCTTGTAGTCATGAAACCTACTAGCATTCCATATTTCTGATTATTTTCAATATCCATAGCAAATCTGTAAAGCCTGGTGAAGTGTGACTGGTTCCTTATCTCTCAATAAATAACTCATTTCTTCATCAAATGCAGCCAAATAAATTGCCAAGCACAATGCATCATTAGGTCTCATATATTCAGGAATCTGCTTGAGCAACTTAATAAATCTAAGATTAAAGGTTGAAACCAGTTCTTCCTCTTCTTTTTGAATATTCATGAAATGTATGATCAATGAGGCCAAATCAAATCTTTCACCAAACTGCTCTAGGAATGCAACTTCTAAATCTACCCATGAAGAAACTGAACACACGGGCAGGTCTGAAAACCAGACCCTAGCATCATCCTCTAATGACTGGACAAAAAGTATCATTACTACATCTTCAGCCTCTACCTCATAATCTTCTATCAAATTACAAAAAATTTGCAGATATTTGTTTGTAGATTCAGAATTTGATCCGTTATATTTCGGCAAACATTTTCTAATCTTACTCGAGATAACATTTGGATAACCATATATTCCTATGAAATTTAGGGCTTTATATCTTTCAATAACAAATGGTCTTCTTTGAGAGCACAACTAGGACTGTTGCTCTATTTGAATCATTTCGAATGAAAAGATGGAATAGCTAGAAATATGTTACAGCTTTGGATAGGTTTAATCAATAGAGTCACCACCTCCCACAGAGAGGACATAGTATCATGAAGGCATCTTTATTTTCTAGATTCATCACACCATTAGAGTACCACATGGTCTTTATTTGGTTTTGCTGCAACAACTTCACTGGAAACTAGATTTTCCAGTCTTCAAATCACTTGACTCTCCCCAGCGGAGTCACCATTTTGTTGGTTCTTTCTCTCTGAATCAACAGAGGGTTTGCCAGTTCCAATGTATAGGTAGATTCAGCTAACAAATATAGGAGGTTGCGTGAGTTGCCTCCCCTTCACTTCTAGTTCTGCCGTACCAAGGGGGTATCCCTATAGCTAATGATTTAACTTTGACTCACCCAATGATAGAAAGGTTTAGCTTTACAACAACAGGCAGAATACTCTCATGTATGGACCAATATTTTCATGATAAATCACAAGGTTGGCAGTGTTCTTGGACATATCTAACTGGTTAGGCATGAGATTATGTAGGGGTCCTATTTCTACTGTAACTAACAAGTTGAAATATGAAATGATTTGTTTTTATGTTTTGGATGCAAGACAAGGGGTTTTGGATCATAACTACTACACAATGGCATATCAGTGCCTATCTCAGACAAGGAGTCAACTAGATGTATACAAATGAATGGTTTGCACTGGTATTTTCCTTACAAACACCACCCAAGACTTAGTATTTAGTTGCCTCTACTTACACATATCCCAGATGACATACATTCTTGTTCATACTTAACCTAAAATAGTTTAATCCACTGCCTGAATGGAAGTTAGAAATCGAGCATGCAATACAACAGATCTGTATGCTGGAATCTAAGTAACCCTTAGCAACCAGATTTAGAAGAAGCGGTGCATACAAAGTGGAGACAAGCAACTAAACACATGCAACAATGTATTCTTTATATAAAACAACAATGAAACTGAAAAAGTATGCAACATGCATTCAAAATGCAACACATAAACTCTAGAGGAGACATAACAGCCAAAAAAGCCCTATTTTTCATTATTTCCTCCAAAGAATTTCCCAAATCTTCCCCTTCTTGTAGAATGGCCATGGATTCCTTTTTCAAGGAGCACACAAGCTTTCAGCCACCTACACACTGATAGACTTCATAAATGCAAAGATCACTTCTTTAGATTTTCGATGCAACAATCAGATCTTTATTAAATTTTGGTCGTTGAAGCCATCAGATCCTCCATGAAACCCAGCGGTGCAAGAAACCTAGACCTTGATCAAACTAGCAAATGTGACATTTTTCTTGGCATCGTGTAGTGAGGTAGTTGACTGTGGAATTAGCACGCAAAAATAACACCAATAGATAGTTGTTTCATCCTTCAAACTCAGCCATAGAATTAGGCTCCAAATATGCAAGATTGGCTATCCAAATCCACCCATACAGGTTGAAAATCCACATCAACAACATTGAAAAGTCCATTGCCAATGATATCGCGCCACCTAGGTAGTCCTTTTCCTTCGCTGACCTTTTGTATTCATGAGATCTAATTATCCCACATTCATCCTATAGTAATCCTTTGATCACTTTATGTACCAGACCACTAGTATATCTAACGTCGCACACTTTTCCCTGACGTAGCCCGTGATCCACCCGCTAGCGGTCTATCACTCCATTTCCTACCGATGGCAAGACCTTATCGGTGTCACCCCAAGTGTTAGAGTGACATCCTCTAGGAACGCCGATGCCGCATATGTCACCGATCGGCAAAATGACCCGACACATCAGAAGGAGGTTTCCATAGCACGCTGATACATATTGTGATGCAGAGGTGTTAGGTCTCTAGTGGTAATTTAACAAGATCAAAAGGTTTGAAACAATAGTGGGCTTCAACCAATAAGACTCACTAGTCTTCTCCTTGCCCTAAACTCCATCAAAGGGCTCAAACTTGTTTGCAACTTCTAAGATGCACTCTTACACCTTCTAGGGTCTAAACATACCCTAATCAACAAGATTCAAAAGGTTTCATACTCCATTTTGGCTGGTTCATTGACAAACTCTCTTAACTAGGCCTAATCCTAGTAGCCCTATTCAGCGACTAATCTACACTTTTCTCCAATATTTTCCAAAACACTTCCAAAAGTAATGATTGATATAAATACCCTTTACCAAGTTCTATAACATACCCCAAATTCATATACTATTGTTTTGGACCAAACTTGACTGTCCTAACACCCTGCTGTCCTCCTACAAGGCCTAATTTGCCCACTTTTCAAAGGAACCCTATTAGATACTTGTCACACTCACTCCAAACCTTGAAACAGTCTTAGTAGAGGTTCCAAAATAGAGGATTTTCTAGGTTTTAGACAATGATTTGCTCATTCAAGTGTTTAAACACCAAACCCCTATTTCTAGGACCCAAAACCTAGGGTTTACTAGATCTCCCACTTCCAATCACTTCCAAACCTCATTCAAAGGTCTAACACCATCTCCTTGACCATATTAAATAACATCAAACATAAAACCATTACCTTGTTAAGGCAAATCTCTAGTTTTTATAACTGTGCCATCATTCTCATGTTCTTTTGACATACAAACTTGATTTCCAATGGTGATCACCTTCTTCTTTGCACTCCTCCTACCTTGTCAAAGTTAGGAATCATATTGTACCAGTTAATTAGGACCTATTCCATGAGAACCAGAGTCTTACATTCATGGAAAGGTCCTATGATGCATTTAGCCTTTCAAGATACACAAAGACAGTCTGATGTTCCTAGTAGCAGTCAGATAAACAACAATAAAACTACCTACAAAACCTTCTCAGAGCATGAAAATAGGGTCTACTATGGTTAGATGAGAACTTAAAACATTTGCCAAACACCAACAATCAAAGGATCAACAGAAATGAGAAGGAAAATGCAAGAAAAACTAAATTTTACTGTTATTTTCAGTCTGTCGTACAACCCAGGCTTCCAATGGATTCCTCCGTACCATCTCATGCCTTAGACAGGCTTACATAACCTTTTCCTCAACTCCCACAACCAAATCCCATCAGTTGGAGTTGGTTCAACCACCAAAAACTAATCAAAATGATTTTCCCGCCTAAAAGCTTATTACAAAAATTTGAATTTTAAACTTTGTTTTAATTAACTTCTACTCTACCAAATCAACATGTTTGATTTCCTCAGGATCATTATACCTTGTTCCTAGCCTTAGACACCTATATTTGACTCTTGTTTGACTCTAGAGGCACTATTGGCCCAACTTACATAATTTTTGGTCCTAGGGTCCTTACCAGGACCCTCAGGACATTTGATCATTACATCATTTTGCCCATTATAACATGCCATAATTGGTTCTAGGTTGTTCCATTTGACTTGATGATTTCCATGGGCTCCTCCTATGATCATTTGTGTCTTCTTACTCTAATGTGTTCTTTTAGGTGCTCCTGCACCATACTCCCCAGCATGATGAAAACTCTTGTCCCAAGATTCATGTGATCTGCTCCAAACCTCCTGCATTCTTTTTGAAATGTTCCTCTAATTTGTGACAGTGAACATGAACTCTCCAAGGGTTATCCTCCTCCTTCTCCAACCTGCATGACTCTTACAAATAGTTTTAGTATCACAAAACATATTTTGGTGTCCTTCCCTAGGACCTTGTTGATGTGATGCTTCTGCTCTTCCCATCTTGAGGTTTTGATCTATTTTTCCCTATTGTTTGCCTCCCTTTTCCTGCCTCCCTATAGGGCAATCAATGTCCCCAATCCTAATGTAATTTAAGTCCCAAACTTGCTATTCTTTAGGACTGTCATAACCCTTCTTCTTCTGCAACTGTTCCTGCTGTTTCCAATCCTCCTTAACCTGCACATTCAACTGTAGTTTCTCTCCAAAATAGACAATAGCATGTTCCTTCTTGTCTTCACAAGGTAAAGGCATTAGTTTAAACTTTTTACCATCTTTGTGCACCAAATGACTATTTGTATAACCATCATGAACTGTCCTTCTCAAATGTTGCCATGGTCTTCCCAAGATTATATTCCCACATGTCATTGAAATAACATCACATAAAATAGAATCATGATATGGACCAATTGAAAAATCAACATATGCCCTTTGACTAACCCTTACTTGCTGCTCTTGACTTACCCAAGTGGCATTGTAAGGACTAGGATGGTCAAATGTCTTCAATCCCAATTTGTGTACCATAACCCAGTAAACTAGATTATCATGTGAACCTGAATCTATAATCAATTTGTACATTTTTCCATGGCTTAAGCAATTAGTTTTAAAAATGGATACCTGTGGTGCTTGCTGCGCTTTGCCTTTTTTCACCATGAGCAATTCTCCATCTGTTTCTGGATAGGCTGCTGCTGGTTCTTGGTCTTCTTTCTTTTCCTCTTCTTGTGCCAAATGAACTCTTCTTTCCTTGCTTTTATTAACATCATCCCTCTTAGGACATTTGAAAGATGTGTGTCCCACTTCATTACAATGATAACATCTACATGTGAATACTCCTCTACCTGATCCAAACCTACCTCCACCTCTATATCCACCTCTCTAATCTACAGAAAACTCTTTGCCTTTCTCATTGCTGCTCTGTCCTTCATTAGTAGGTTTGCCCCTACCTCTATATCCTCTACCACTACCTCCTTGTCTTTCTTGCTTCCTCTTCACCTTCTCTTCAGCCCTTATTGCTAATTGAAAACATTCTCCAATTGATTTTGGTATGGTCAAAACAATTTCATCTTACAAGTTGTACCTAAGCCCATTAAGGTATCTTGCCACTTTCTCTTCTTCATCTTCCAATCCTCCTCTAATACTAAGCTTATGAAATTGCTCAGTATAGGACATAACATCCATGTCCTTTTGCTTCAAGTTCTGCCTCATCCTCTTTGTTTGAATAGAATAATCAGATGGAATAAACATATCCTTCATCCTACCCCAAGAAGTGATTCTTGTTCTACCTCTAGCCACTCTTTCTATTTGTACACTACTCCACCAAGTAAGTGTTGTCCCTCTCAACTTTTTCTTTGCAAATTTAACCTTCTTATCATCACTTATTTCCTCATACTCAAAAAATGTTTCAAGGGCATCTATCCACCCTAATACCTCTTCACTATCCATCTTCCCTTGTTAGATAGGCAACTCTACATTTGTCTTTGTTCCACTACCTTGAACTGCCTTAAGTAATTTCAGAAATCTCCTTTCTTTAGGTTCTAATTCATCCTCAAGAGGGTTCTCATTTGCCTCATCATCTCCTTCTTGATCATCTTGTTCATCCCTTCTAGGATTCTTCTCCAATGCTTCCAACCTTGCCAAGATTGATGCATTATCTCTTCTCACCTATCTTAACTCTCTTTCCCTTGCAACATCCTATTCTTCTCTCTCCCTCAACTCTTTTTCTCTAGCCTCTAAGGCTTCTCTCAATTCATTATTCTCCCTAGCCATCTGATTCTTAGGGGGCATCTTTACAACTCTCACCAACCCTTAACTCTTCCACAAGATCCTACTACTCCATTGAGGACCTACTTGCTGCTCTGATACCACTATGATGCAGAGGTGTCAGGTCTCTAGTGGTAATTTAACAAGATCAAAAGGTTTGAAACAATAGTGGGCTTTAACCAATAAGACTCACTAGTCTTCTCCTTGCCCTAAACTCCATCAAAGGGCTCAAACTTGTTTGCAACTTCTAAGATGCACTCTTACACATTCTAGGGTCTAAACATACCCTAATCAACAAGATTCAAAAGGTTTCATACTCCATTTTGGCTGGTTCATTGACAAACTCTCTTAACTAGGCCTAATCTTAGTAGCCCTGTTTAGCGACTAATCTGCACTTTTCTCCAATATTTTCCAAAACACTTCCAAAAATAATGATTGATCTGAATACCCTTTACCAAGTTCTATAACATACCCCAGATTCATATACTATTGTTTTGGACCAAACTTGACTATCCTAACACCCTGCTGTCCTCCTACAAGGCCTAATTTGCCCACTTTTCAAAGGAACCCTATTAGATACTTGTCATACTCACTCCAAACCTTGAAACAGTCTTAGTAGAGGTTCCAAAACAGAGGATTTTCCATGTTTTAGACAATGATTTGCTCATTCAAGTGTATAAACACCAAACCCCCATTTCTAGGACCTAGAACCTAGGGTTTACTAGATCTCCCACTTCCAATCACTTCCAGACCTCATTCAAAGGTCTAACACCATCTTCTTGACCATATTAAACAACATCAAACATAAAACCATTACCTTGTTAAGGCAAATCTCTAGCTGTTATAACTGTGCCATCATTCTCATGTACTTTTCACATACAAACTTGATTTCCAACAGTGATCACCTTCTTCTTTTCACTCCTCCTACCTTGTCAAAGTTAGGAATCATATTGTACAAGTTAATTAGGACCTATTCCATGAGAACTAGAGTCTTACATTCATGGAAAGGTCCTATGATGCATTTAGCCTTTCAAGATACACAAAGACAGTCTGATGTTCCTAGTAGCAGTCAGATAAACAACAATAAAACTACCTACAAAACCTTCTCAGAGCATGAAAATAGGGTCTACTATGGTTAGATGAGAACTTAAAACATTTTCCAAACACCAATAATCAAAGGATCAACAGAAATGAGAAGGAAAATGCAAGAAAAACTAAATTTTACTGTTATTTTCAGTCTGCCGTACAACCCAGGCTTCCAATGGATTCCTCCATACCATCTCATGCCTTAGATAGGCTTACATAACCTTTGCCTCAACTCCCACAACCAATTCCCATCGGTTAGAGTTGGTTCAACCACCAAAAACTAATCAAAATGATTTTCTCGCATAAAAGCTTATTACAAAAATTTGAATTTTAAACTTTGTTTTAATTGACTTCTACTCTACCAAATCAACATGTTTGATTTCCTCAGGATCATTATACCTTGTTCCTAGCCTTAGACACCTATATTTGACTCTTGTTTGACTCTAGAGGCACTATTGGCCCAACTTACATAATTTTTGGTCCTAGGGTCCTTACCAGGACCCTCAGGACATTTGGTCATTACACCATTTTGCCCATTATAACATGCCATAATTGGTTCTAGGATGTTCCATTTGACTTGATGATTCCCATGGGCTCCTCCTATGATCATTTGTGTCTTCTTATTCCAAGGTGTTCTTTTAGGTGCTCCTACACCATATTGTCACACCGACGATTCACCTTGCATATATCCTTATCTTCATCGGTAATCAGCGGGACATAGGACCTGGCTGCCGATAGGCAAGGTCTCAGCGATGACACTTCTTCATATACCTCATCGGTCTATCGGTAGGACTATAGAATGAGACACTGATGTAGGTTGTCTTGGTGATGGTCCACCTTCTGATGCTTGTTTGAACCTCCATCAGCCTGTCGGCGAGAACACGAAATGGGCCGCCGATGATCACTCTCGCCGATGCAAGGAACAAACCACTGTGAACAATGTGATCATTGAGACAAAGGTCTACTCTTGCCAATGGACTTAGAATTTTTTTTGGGTTTCTTTAAAAAGGCTTGCGGATACAAATGTTCAAAACTGTAACTCCAGGTGGGCACCACCATTGGTTCTATCTAGGGATGCATGCCTCTTGCAGGCACGGCAAGAACACTAGATCTCTGGGATGCAGATCAGGCCTTATCCATTGGGCAACAGAGTCAAAACTGCACCAACCTACATCACAAATCACATTTTTTTAAAATTTACTTGGTGGCCCAGGGCCACCAAAAAGGAAAAACTAGTATTTTCCTCTGTCAAATATCTAATTTTCTTTTGATTTCTTCAAATGAAGCCTGAAAACATTTAACCATCTATAGCACCCTACTTTGCAATTACTTGTGTTGCTTCTACCTTCTCCTTCAACATATCTACAACAAGATTCATAAGCATCTACCATTCTCAGCAGTAGACTGTCATGATCATATGAGTCACTGATGTTGCTTGGAAAAATAACAGACTCACATGAAACAAATGAATCAATATCAAAATTTTTCCTTTCATCATAAAATAAAAGCTCCTCTGTACTGAACACGTAGTATTCAGGCACAAGCAATATTTCATAATCATATTCATTATTATAAACATTTAGATATTCATCATCATTGCTCTCAAAATTTTTATCATTAGTGTCCACCTGGAATGTCTCAAGAGAAGGCATAAATAGCTTAGAGTGCAACCCTATGCTAAAAGCTTCATAGTCACCCCTGCAAGCAACACTATCCCCATTTGTATAATCATGAACATCTGCGACTTGTCCATTCACATCTGAATAGTAGCTCTTATTTTCCTCTTCACCAATGAACTGATAATCAACAACAAAAGTTTCAACCTCTGCATTGTAGAGGTGGTCATAATCTTCAAGGAAACACTCATATTCAACATCCATATATATTTCATCATCTTAAACGCTCACATATGCATCTGAATGTTGACAATCACTAACACACTCCCTACCATCCCTTGAATCAACGTTTTCTATATTTAGAAGTGAAGCTCTACATATCCACATCATATAAATATTTAGGAATAACTGGGATATGCCTATTATTGCAAGACACAACTTAGTGTATATATTTCATTTTATCATCTGAAATGCATTTTGCATCTGCAGGCTTCTCTTCTAGAGGCTGATAACAATCTTTGTCTTCACCATTATAGGATGTGCCTACATTTTCTACAACATCTTCTTCATGTTTATGCATCACATCATGACTGCACCCATTATTCTGAAATACATTCCCCTCCACAAAATCATCTTTCAATGAACACATTGGGAAAGCTGAAATATATTCACTTTGAAAACTATTTTGAAGGCTTACAGTCATGAAACCTACTGACATTCCATATTTCTGATTGTTTTCAATATCCATAGCAAATCTATAAGCCTGGTGAAGTGTGACCGGTTCCTTATCTCTCAATAAATAACTCATTTCTTCATCAAATGCAGCCAAATAAATTGACAAGCACAATGCATCATTAGGTCTCATATATTCAGGAATCTATTTGAGTGACTTAATAAATCTAAGATTAAAGGATGGAACTAGTTCTTCCTCTTCTTTTTGAATATTCATGAAATGTATGATCAATGAGGCCAAATCAAATCTTTCACCAAACTGCTCTAGGAATGCAACTTCTAAATCTACCCATGAAGAAACTAAACACACGGGCAGGTCTGAAAACCAGACCCTAGCATCATCCTCTAATGACTGGATAGAAAGGATCATTACTACATCTTCAGACTCTACCTCATAATCTTCTATCAAATTACAAAAAATTTGCAGATGTTTGTTTGCAGATTCAGAATTTGATCCATTATATTTCAGTAAACATTTTCTAATCTTACTCGGGATAACATTTGGGTAACCATATATTCCTATGAAATTTAGGGCTTTATATCTTTCAATAACAAATGGTCTTCTTTGAGAGCACAACCGGGACTATTGCTCTATTTGAATCATTTAAAATGAAAAGATGGAATACCTAGAAATATGTTGCAGCTTTGGATAGGTTCAATCAACAGAGTCGCCACCTCCCACAGAGAGGACATAGTATCATGAAGGCATCTTTATTTTCTAGATTCATCACGCCAGCAGAGCACCACATGGTCTTTATTTGGTTTTGTTGCAACAACTTCATTGAAAACTAGATTTTCCAATCTTCAAATCACTTGACTCTCCCCAACGGAGTTGCCATTTTGTTTGTTCTTTCTCTCCGAATCAGTAGAGGGTTTTCCAGTTCCAATGTATAGGTAGATTCGGCCAACAAATACAAGAGGTTACGTGAGCTACCTCCCCTTCACTTCTAGTTCTGCCGCACCAAAGGGGGTATCCCCATAGCTAAAGATTTAACTTTGAATCACCCAATGACAGAAAGGTTTAGCTTTACAACAACAGGTAGAATACTCTAATGTATGGACCAAGATTTTCATGATAAATCACTAGGTTGGCAGTGTTCTTGGACATATCTAACTGGTTAGGTATGAGAGTATGCAGGGGTCCTATTTCTACTCCTACAACTAACAGGTTGAAATATGAAATGATTTGTTTTTATGTTTTGGATGCAAGACAGGGGGTTTTGGATCGTAACTACTACACAAGGGCAGATCAGTGCCTATCTCAGGGCAAGGAGTCAACTAGACATATACAAATGAATGGTTTGCACTGGCATTCAAATTTCAAGGGGTTAGAACTGGTATTTGCCTTACAAACACCACCCAAGACTGAGTATTTAGTTGCCTCTACTTACACATATCACAGATGACATACATTCTTCTTCATACTTAACCTAAACTAGTTAATCCATTGCCTGAATGGAAGTTAGAAATCAAGCATGCAATACAACAAATCTGTATCCTAGAATCTAAGTAACCCTTAGCAACCAAATTCAGAAGAAGCAGTGCATACAGCAATGGAGACAAACAACTAAACACATGCAACAATGCATTTTTCATATAAAACAACAATGAAACTAAAAAAGTGTGCAACATGCATTCAAAATGCAACTCATAAACTCCAGAGGAGATAGAATAGCTAAAAAAGCCCTGTTTTTTGTTATTTCCTCCAAAGAATTGCCCAATTCTTCCCCTTCCTGTAGAATGGCCATGGATTCCTTTTTCAAGGAGCACACAAGCTTTCAGCCACCTACACACTGACAAACTTCATAAAATCAAAGATCACTTTAGATTTTCGATGCAACAATCAGATCTTTATTAAATTTTGGTCACTGAAGCCATCAGATCCTCCATGAAAGCCAATGGCACAAGCAACCTGGACCTTGATCAAAATAGTAGATGTGACATTTTTCACGGTGTCGTACAGCAAGGTATTTGACTATGGAATGAGCACGCAAAAATAATGCCAATAGATAGTCATTTCATCCTTCAAACTCAGCCATAGAATCAGGCTCCAAACATGCAAGATCAGCTATCCAAATCCACCCATACAAGTTGAAAATCCACATCAGCAACATTGAAAATTCCATTGCCAATGATATCGCACCACGTAGGCGGTCCTTTTCCTTCGCTGAACTTTCATATTCGTGAGATCTAATTATCCCACATTCATCCTGTAGTGATCCTTTGATCACTTTATATACCTGACCACTGGTATATCTATCGTCGCACACTTTTCCTTGACACGGTTCATGATCCACCCGCTAGTGGTCTATCACTCCATTTCTCGTCGATGGCAAGACCTTATCGGTGTGACCCCAAGTGTCAGAGTGACATCCTCTAGGCATGCTGATGCCACATATCTCATTGATCAGTGGAATGACCCAACACATCAGAAGGAGGTTTCCATAGAACGCTGATACATATTGTCACACTGATGATTCACCTTGCATATATCCTTATCTTTATCGATGATCGGTGGGACGTAGGACCTGGCTGCCGATAGACAAGGTCTCAGCGATGACACTTCTTCGTATACCTCATCGGTCTATCAGCGGGACCACAGAATGAGATGCCAATGTAGGTTTTCTTGGTGATGGTCCCCCTTTGGATGCTTGTTTGAACCTCCATCGACCTGTCGGCAAGAACATGAAATGGGCTGCCGATGATCACTGTCTCGCTGATGCAAGGAACAAACCACTATGAACAACATGATCGCTGAGACAAAGGTCTACTCTTGCCTATGGACTTAGAAATTTTTTTTGAGTTTCTTTGAAAAGGCTTGCAGATGCAAATGTTCAAAACCGTAACTCTAGGTGGGCATCACCAGAAGGTTAGCCATGAACCAAATATTATTGAATGATCTATTATTAGGCTCCACAAGTTGAGGAATGCTCCGCAAGTCTTCTCTTTTAGTTGATTATCTAGAACTGTCAGAATGCTCTGCTATGAGAAAATAGTCGATCTTCTGATAGCGATAACTTTTCGATACCTTAACCAAATGCTCTAAATTCTAGATATGATGTAGATGAACATGTCTAGATGCTAAGTCCAGCTTTGTAAAGTCTAAAATGTAACTTTGGTAGAATGCAGACCAAAACATAGAAACTGCTACTGACTAAACTGCTTGAACTGAACTGGAAAATGAAAAGAAACAAACTGAACTGTAAACAAACTGAAATGTAAATGTTTTTTTTTCTTGGTTGATGCAAGATTGCTCTTGAACCAGGGATGCTCCTGCATCAATGTATGTGTGTTTTCTATCACTTTATCTTCATTATTGATCTTTTCAAGAGCTATTGGCAATAACTGTGCCAATTCATTTTTCCAAGTGTGTTGTTCCTATAAATTGCCCTAATTATCAAAGAAGCTAGGGAATTCCATATCCAGATGCTGATCAAAATCACCAAGGTCCTCAATCAACAAAGTGTTGAATTTTTCACACTCATTGATAAGTTCATCATATTCCTTAAACACCTGTCTTGGCTCTTAGTTCCTCTTTCTTCTCTGGCATCTTGAGGTGCAACCTCTTATGCTCTTGATAGGCATTGTGTGTTCTTTTGTGCAATTCCCATATTTTATCACTATTTTTGATCATCTATTCAAATCTTTTTCCTAATTAGTTTAGAATCCATTTGGTATTTAATAGCTTTCATCTCAGTTGCCAATTGGTCACTCTTCTTTTGGAAATTTTCTTCTTTGACTTTCCAATAATTGGTACCAGGTCTAGCCTCTATTACTCTTTTGACAGCTTCTAAATAAGGGGAATAGCTACTTGATGATGATGGCAATTTATCTTTATAAGTGGCAATCTCTTGCCTCAATTTTGCATTCTCTGCTATGTATGCATTGTTTTGCCTCATCAATTGCTCAATTTGAGCCTTTGTTAATTTGGCCACATTTACATTCAGGTTGGCCATATCCATTGGGTTAGTGTCCTTAACTCTTTGCACAAACACATGGCCAAAAGCCTTATTTAGGTCATCAATTATTAGAGGTCTTTTATTTGGTGGGTATAAGGCCCATATCAATAGGGTAGCATTATCTGAATTAAAACCTGACCCAGAAACAATTTTTTCTATTCCTTCAATACTCAACTATATTTTCCTATCTAGATTTCTTCTAAAACTATTAAAAATAATAGCTGCATTCATATCCCATCCAGATACTAGAAAAACTCCTTCTTCTTCAAACAAGGTTCTCCCCTTTTCTGGAGTCATGGTTTCTATTGCTTTGTCAATTTCTATTTGGAGTTCTTTTAATTCCTCAACTTGTATTTTAGGAGTAATGTTTTTCGTCTTTTCCCTAGCTTGTTTACCTTTGTACTCATAAAAGAAGGATTTGAACTCAGGGGTTTTGATAAAATCACCATCTGAGATAAATTTTCTGCTTGCCAAATGTCTTATATCCTCTAATAATTCATCAGGAGTTTCCATCATGACCATTTCTCTATTCACAAGAGGCTCATACTTTCTAATTATAGGTTTAAAGCCCTGTATACCTTCATCTCCACTTTCAAATTCTTCATCCTCTTCAATATTGGTATCAACAGAGAAGCTAATGTCCGGTATGGGCTAAGGGGAAAGATGACTCAAGGAAACTTCATACTTAGCTTGTGTCTCCCTAATATTCTTACCTTTTCTTCAAAAACCCCAGGAGGGATATCCATAGTTAATTTTGATTCATGTGCAATTAACATATTCAATCTTTCTACATGATCATCAATTTCCATAAAAACTCCTCTATAGTTGGGGTTGTAGGCTATCGTCCAAGCCTCAGCTGACATTACTTTATGATACAAGTGTCTCCTTTCAATTGTAGAATTTTTATCAACATTCCTAATCAGATCATCATCTATAAAGACAGTATGCTGATATTTTTCAACTTCTAACTAATTTTGACATGATTTATAAAATGCTTAGGATCAAACTTCTCCCTAGCATTCCCTTTAGGCATTCCAAAATGATCTAATTTCTTCTCAATTGCTTCATACCCCTTTTCAGAAAATGAAGTAAAATCTCCAAAATGCAAGGTAGCCAGCATGAAAGACTATTTATTATGATTTTTCAAATGAATAAAATTAGAATAGGCCAATTGCCTTACAATCTCTAAATATGCAATCCTGTCAGGGCAAGTCTTTGGGAGCAAGAATGGTGCTCCTTCATATCCAAAAACTCTGATTTTGGTGCAATCACTGTAGGCATACCAATCACCCCAGTTGTGATTGATTTTCTTGTCCTTATCCATATCCTTAGGTCTGAGAAATTTGTGTATAGTAGGTGACAAATTATAGTCATATGGATGACCTAATAGACCATATATTAGCTTTACAAAATATTCGTCAAAGTACAAGTAGTGTGATTTATCACATCCACTATCCCAAATGGCTGTCCATAGTTGTATGGGCTTAATATATCCATTTCTATCCAAATCCCTGACCTTAAGACATTCATTCCATAGACCAATGTTCTGCCCTTCATATAGAACAAGATGCATAAACAAAGAATAGTACATAAATTTAACACCTCCCCTGTTACCTTTTGTAGCCACCAAACTGTTATGGAGATCATTTGTGAGGTACTCAACATAATCTGATGGTCGAGCATCTAGGCTCTATACATCCACAATCAAAACCATTGGTGCTATTTCCATAAATGTAGGGGCATCCAAGCCTAACACTTGACAAACGGAATAACAAGTGTATCTAAAATATGGCTCAAACAAGTCAATAGAATACAGGGGATCTTCCACCCTAGAAAATACTCTGAGCTGATTATTCTCATAACGAGGCCTGTGAAAATGCAACCTCTACCTCTTATAACTAAAACTGAAATTGTGTTATTCATAAAGGAGGCCGCTAATCCTAAATTTCATATCGAATGATGTAGGAGCATCCCTAGTTCAAGAGCAATCTTGCATCAACCAAAAAAATTTGCACTTCAATTAGTTTATAGTTTAGTTTGTTTCTTTTCAAGTTCAATTCAGGTAGTTCAGTGAGAAGCAGTTTCCTCTTTTGGTCTGACATTTTACCCCAATTGTATTTCAGATCTCGTGGAGTTGGATTTAGCATCTACATTCATTCATTTACATCATATCTAGAATTTAGAGATATGTACTTCAATACTGGAAAGATGTCACTATAAGAAGTTGACTATTTCTTAGAGTAGAGCATCTTGATAATAACTGACAATCAACTATAGGAGAAACTTGTAGAAGCATTTCCCAATCTATGGAGCCTAATGACACATCATTCAAAAATCTTTGGTTCATGGCTGAACTTCCCCAAAGATCCACACATCATTCCATTCATTTTCTAGAAGTGTTCTATGCACTTAGGTCTGACCTTGACATGTTACATCTCTTCTTTGGAATTTGTGATCTTCCTTGGCCCACAGAGGAATCTGTTGATTTGGACTTGATATATATTGATGTAATAGATCCTTAGGAAAGCATTTCATAAGTTACTATTTTCTAGATAGATATCTTATTCATTTTATAGCAAAGGAGCTTCAAAGCTTTATCTTGGACATGTATGTAATCAGGCTTATGAGCCCTAATTGTAAGCCCGCATGTTGTCAGCTGATCTCTATTTGAATTCTATGATTTATGGAATGACTAAATCTGCATTTAATTTTTTTCTTTGAGTTGTTTCTATTGTGTTTACTCTTGTTGCACAGTCCAAACAGTTCATTTTGTGAACCCTCCTACCATGACTGCACCAATTGGTATTAAAGCGAAAGTTTGAATCTTTGGGAGCGAATTGAGTGAAGTTGGAAAGGGAATTTTGTAAGATCTTGTTGTGGACAGATCGTTGAATTGATGCAGGGCACTTGTGTTGCAACCGATCACCGATTGTGAGGCAGTTTTCACCTTGTAGCCCGATTGTCAAACCTGAGGTAGTTTTCACCTGGTCCTAGGAAGAATGCCGCTGAGCAAAGTTGCTACTGTTGGAACAATGGCTAGTAGAATGGATGAGATGATGGAAATGATGAAAACAATGTAAATTCATTTAGATGTTGTTGAAGAAGATAGGTGAAGAGGATTGATGCCCAGACCTAATGTTGAAAGTGATGAAGAAGAATTTTAATCTATTGAACAAACTGGTGAAACCCTAGAAGGTGATAAAGAAGAAGAATTTGATCAAGTGAAGATGCTGTGAGCTATTTCAAAGATTGGAAAGAGACCTAGAGATGATGTACCAAACTATACTGGTAATTTGAACCCTGAAGAATTGATTGACTGGATAAATGACATGGAAGAATACTTTGAATATGAGGAAATTGAAAATCTAAAGAAGGTTAAATTTGCAAAGAGAAAGTTGAAAGGACATGCTACTATAAAGTGGAAAGAAGTTCAGTTGGAAAGAAATAGAAGAGGGAAAGAAAAGATTACAAAATGGGATAGGATGGTGACAAAACTGAAGAATCAGTTTATACTTGCTAACTATGTGTTGGAACTATTGAAGATATTGCAAAACCTAAGATAAAAGGAGAAATATGTGAAGGAGTACACTGAAGAATTTCATAACATGATCATAAGGATAGGACATAGTGAAGAAAGCAAGGCAAAAGTGGCTAGATACATCAATGGATTGAGATTGAACATTCAAGAGGAAATAAGCTTGGTGAGGATGACATCTTTGGAAGAAGCATATCAGTTTGCCCTGAAGGTTGAAGAGAAGCTGAATAAAAGACACGATTAGAGAGAGAGAGGAAGAGGAGGTAAATTTTAGAGAGGTAGGACTTATTGCGGAGGAGATAGATCATTTCCAGAGCAGAACAAGTTTGACAACCCATTTAAGAAGGAGGACAGAGATAACAAGGCTTAACGGAGAGATGGCATAAATTTTTACTGGAGAGGAAACCCTAGTACATACCGGAATGAAGGATACAAGAGAGAAGGGAGAGGATTGGATAAGAGGACATTCATAGGTACTTGATTTAAGTGTCGAGGTGAAGTACATAGAGCATTTGAATGTAATTAGGGTAGTACAAGTAAGAGGACAGAAAAAAGTGGAAGACTAGCCTATGTTGAAGAAGAACCTATTGAATTGGATGATCCCTGTTCTGTTGGTAAATTGAAGAAAGAAAAATCACTTGTAATGAGGAGAGCACTATTTCAAGTAGAGACAAATGAAGAACTATCATAGAGGAAAAGTCTATTAAGAACTAGATGCATATCAAGAGGTAAGTGTTGTAAAGTTGTAATTGTTAGTTGTATTTTAGATAACCTAGTTTCAGAGGAGATGGTGACTAAGCTGAAGTTGGAAAGATTGACACATTTTAAGCCATATTAGGTAGCATGGATTCAGGATGATCATAAGGTACTGGTGAGTGAACAATGTTTGGTGAAATTTCATATTGGATCTTATCATGATGAAGTCTTGTGTGATATTATGCATATGGATGTTTGTTATATCTTGTTGGGTAGACCTTGGCAGTATGATAGAAAAGCTATACATGATGGGAGAAAGAATACTTATACTATAACAACAAGTGGAAAGAGAATTACTTTGATTCCTTTGGAAGATGATCCTAAGGGTGAAGTATGTGGGAATGCTAGAATCTGTTTGGTAGATGGAAGAGAATTTTTGGATGGTTTGAGACATGAGAATATGTGTTATGCCTTGATTCCTAAGAAGCCTAAAATATTTAAGAAAGAAACTAAAGCATCACAACCGGAGGAGATAAGAGAGTTGCTGACAGAATATGAAGACATCATATCAAATAATGTACCTGATGGATTGCCACCTATAAGGAGTATCAGTCATCACATGGATCTTGTTCCTAGAGCAAGTTTGCCTAATAAAGTAGCACATAGAATGACACCAATAGAGAATGAAGAACTGAATAGACAGATACAAGAGTTGTTGAGAAAGGGTTTTATCAGAGAAAGGTTGAGTCCTTGTGCAGTACCTATAGTGTTTGCACCTAAGAAGGATGGAGAATTGAGAATGTGTACTGACTCTAGAGCAATAAACAAGATCATAGTTAAGTATAGATTCCCTTTACCTAGGATGGATGATATTGTGGATTGTTTGAGTGGAGAAAGATATTTCACAAAGATAGATTTGAAGAGTGGATACCATTAGATCAGAATCAGAGAAGGAGATGAATGGAAGACTACTTTTAAGACAAATGAAGGATTGTATGAGTGGTTAGTGATGCCCTTTGCCCTTTGGATTGACAAATGCACCGAGTACTTTCATGAGATTGATGAATGAAGTCTTGAAGAAATTCTTGGGTAAGTTTGTTATTGTATATTTGGATGATATTCTAATTTTTAGTAAGACAAAAGAAGAACATTTGTGGCATATTAGACAAGTTTTGCAGAGCCTGAGAGAAGAGAAATTGCTGATAAACATCAAGAAGTGTAGTTTCAAGAAAGAAGAGTTAGTATATTTGGGATTTGTGATTTCTACGGAAGGATTGAAGATGGACCTTGAAAAAGTGAAATCAATTGTTGAATGGTCTACACTGGACGACATTGGAGAAGTTAGATCATCTCATGGATTGGCTAGTTTCTACTGGAAGTTCATAAAAAATTTTAGTTTAGTTTGTAACCCTATAACAGAGACAATGAGAGGTGATAGAAAAGATTTTAAGTGGACATCAGGAGAAGATAAAAGTTTTGAGTTGTTGAAGTAGAAAGTGACAGAGCAACTTGTTTTGGCATTACCAAATTTCAATAAGGTATTTCAAATTGATTGTGATGCAAGTGGAAATGTGATTGGAGCAGTGTTAAGTCAAGAAGGTAGACCTGTAGCATATTTCAATGAGAAGTTGAATGATGCAAGGAGAAGATATTTAGTCTATGACCAAGAGTTCTATGCCATAATTCAAGCCTTGAAGAGGTGGAGACATTATTTGTTGCCTAAGGAGTTTGTGTTGTATACAGATCGTCAAGCCTTGCAATATTTGAATAGTCAAGGTAAGTTGAATTAGAGACATATGAGGTGGGTAGAGTTCATGCAAGGTTATACTTTTGTGTTGAAACATAGGAGTGGTAAATCAAACAAAGTTGCTGATGCATTGAGTAGAAGAAGAAACTTGTTGACAGAGATTAGAGTTGAAGTGTTGGGTTTTGATGAGTTGAAGAACATGTATGAGGGAGACACTAATTTTGCACAACGTTGGAAAGAATGTAAGGAACCTATTGTTATAGACAGGAGTAAGTAGTTGGACTATTTCATTCAAGAAGATATGTTGTTCTAAGGAAACCAGTTGTGCATACCTAGAAGTTCAATAAGAGATAATTTGATCAAGGAGATGTTAGATCTAGGGCACACAACTAAGAGGGGGGGTGAATTAGTTGTACAAAAACTTGCTTCTACTTCAAACACTTGATTCTACTTTGTTAGTTAATAGCATATCAATTAACCATTCATGAAAGCAGAAAGCATAAACACTGGAGTAGATAAAAATCAACACATTAGACACTAAGATTTTTGATGTGAAAAACCTGGTTAAGGGAAAAACCATGAGGTGATTAACCCAAGGATTATTCTTTGTTAGAAGAATAAGAAAAATAAATGGCACTTGCCAATTAGGGCTCACTGCCTGAGCACACTGCTCACAAGGAGGCACACTACCTACAAAGAGACACACTATCTACAAGATCATAAGTATCACAAACTTGAACTGGAGAATGACATCTTCACCATGTCTGAATCAGTTCCATTTAAGCCTGAGTCACACCTGCTCTGCCTTTCACTCTTCCACTATACCACACTCATTCGCTCCACAACACACTTTGAAATGAACTCACAAACCTTTATTTATACAAGGCATCGACTTAGGAACAATAATCTAAGTTAGCAATCATCCACAAGAACATCCGCAAGTCAGCAATCATCCATAAGAACATTCGCAAGATAGATAATCCATCCGGTTGGCCAACCTGAACAAGAACATCTTCATCTAGAGGTATGTCTTCAATTCTAGGTTCTAACACTAATGCGGACTGACAACACAACCTCAACATGATCCAATAACCTTCACAAGCTTGCCTGAATGACCAGGTACATCTACACTTCCTCTACTCACTGGAATCTCTTCTATTCCTCATCTGGAACTTCAAGAACACAGTCTACCACCACTGTCATACTGCAAGAGGTGCTTTCGGACCTGCAAACCATGAACAAATCGAGATGACACATCACGAGGACATCCCAAACACTCTGTCCAATCCGCAGAATAGGACAATGCACTTTCGGATCTCACCGGACCTTTTTGCAACACTTTGTCACTCCGGAGCATCTCCAGAACCAGTTCTACTTGATCGATCACAACTTCTTCATGTCTTTATGTGGACCTCTAAAATCTTAACTGGAACATCTCAAGACTCATATCTACAAACCCTTTAATTTGCATCCTCTAATACTCAACCGATTGAGTACTTTTGCCTTCTTCTCATCACTGTTCTTCACTGTTCCCGATTGAAACTAATTTTCTCAATATCCTCAGCACACAGGTCATCCAATCCTTCTTGTCAATGCAATATGAGTATGTTGAAATCAATGACAACACTGGTTAACCTCATACTTGCAACAATCTCCCCCTTTGTCATTGATGGCAACATATGATGTGAAAAACCATCAAGACAAGAACTTCTCCTTTCTGTCACGACTCCCCCTATCAGCAACAACTCTTCACATGTCTTCTCTTCCTTTACTGCTCCCCCTTTGATCATCAACCACTTGTTTTTCACATCTCTTCTCTCCCCCTTTGACATCAATGGCAAAGGGCTCATACTTGCAATTCTAACACATCAAAATCATACCAGCTACTCCCCCTTAGTGACAGCTCCCCATCATCAATTCAGATCACAAGATATGACTGTGATACCCATCAGACTGATGCACATCAGTGCATCCTAGTTCATCATTGGAGGGGCCATGACCCCTAACTTCTCCCGGAGATACTTAAAAGAGTCCTTGGGAAGAGGTTTAGTAAAAATATTTGCAATTTGATCATTGGAGGGTGCATACTCCAATCTGACTTCATCCTTGTTCACTTGCTCTCTTAGAAAGTGAAACTTGATAGATATGTGCTTGGTCGTAGAATGCAACACCAGATTCTTAGAAATATTTATTGCACTTGAATTATCACAGAAAATTGTGATAGGCTCCTCATATTCTACTTTAATATCTCTTAACATCTGCTTCATCCATAAGATCTAAGTGCAACTACTTGCTGCTGCAATGTATTCTGCTTCAGTTGTAGACAAGGAAATTGTCTCTTGTTTCTTGCTTAGCCAAGAGACCAACCTTTTTCCCAAAAAGAATGCTCCTCCACTTGTACTCTTCTGGTCATCCACATCTCCTGCCCTATCTGCATCTATATATGCATGAAGAGAGAAATCCTGATATCTAGGATACCATAGACCATACTCAACTGTCCCCTTTAGATATCTAAAAATCCTCTTGATTGCCATAACATGAGATTCTCTAGGATCAGCCTGAAATCTTGCCACAAGACCAACAACCTGCATTATATCTGGTCTAGTCTGAGTGATATACAATAGTCCTCCAATCATTGATCTGTACTTGGTCTGATCTGTCTTAGGAGAGTCATCATCTTTTCTCAACTTACATACGGTTGCCATTGGAGTGTTCATTGGCTTTGAATCTTCCATATTGAATTTCCTCAACAATTCTTTCACATATTTGGTCTGAGAGATAAAGATGCCTTTCTTTGTCTAAGTAATTTACAGACCTAAGAAGAAATTCATTTCACCAAGCATTGACATTTCAAACTTACTTCTCATTTGATTTGCAAAAGTTTTACACAAACTGTCTTTTCCTCCAAAGATAATATCATCAACAAATACTTCAACAATCAAGATGTTTTCATTATCTATTTGGAAATAAAGACTACTATCAGTAGTACCTTTGTTGAAACCAATCTACACAAGATGCTTTTCCAACCTTTCATACCATGCTCTTGGGGCTTGCTTCAATCCATACAGTGCTTTCTTTAACTTGCAGACCATGTCATCATGATCAGACAATTGAAATCCATCCGGTTGTTCAATGTAAACTTCTTCTTCCAAATCACCATTTAGGAAGGCAGACTTGACATCCATCTGATATACCTTGAAGTCTTTGAAGGTAGCAAATGCAAGAAATAATCCGACTGCTTCAATTCTTGCCACCGAAGCAAATGTTTCTTCAAAATCAATTCCTTCTATTTGAGAGTAGCCTTTGCAGACCAATCTAGCTTTGTTTTTGATTACTTCACCAACTTCATTTAGTTTGTTCTGGAAGACCCATTTGGTTCCAATCACATTCATGTTTCTAGGTCTGGGAATAATATCCCAAGTATGATTTTTGTCAATTTGCATCGACTCTTTCTCCATTGCTTTGGTCCAGTTGTCATCATTCCAAGCTTCATTTATTGTCTTAGGTTCAATTTTTGAAATCAGACAGTATTCATTTGAATTTTGAGCAATTCTTCTCCTTGTTTGTACCCCTTTGCTTTTGTCACCTATGATCTGATCTTTAGAATGGTTTAGAGTTACATACCTTGGAACTTTGGGAGTTTCTTGCACTATTGGTTCTTGATCAGGCTCATTCAGACAAACTTCTTCTTCCTAATTTACCGGATCAGTCTGAATCTAAATTTTAGAGGAGGATTGAGCTCCTTGCACCAGAGAATCATTCTGATCATCTTCATCATATTCATAAAACCTTGAGGGCTTCTCAATTCCTTCATCAACCTTCACATTTGTACTTTCTATCATCTTTATCAATCTCTTATTGTAACACCGGTATGCTTTGCTTTGAGTGGAGTAACCCAAGAAAATTCCTTCATCACTTCTAGCATCAAACTTTCCTAGATCTTCATCTCTTTTGATGTAACATTTTCTACCAAATACTCTGAAATACCTCACAGTAGGAGTTATACCAAAGCAAAGTTCATAAGGAGTCTTACCAGTATTGCTTTTGATTTGAACTCGATTAAGAGTGTAGACTGCAGTGCTAACAACTTCTCTCCAAAACATCTGAGGAACATTTACTTCCATCATCATTGTCCTGGATGCTTCTTGGATGGTCTGGTTCTTTCTTTCAACTACTCCATTCTACTGTGGAGTTCTAGGAGCAGACATCTGTCTCCTTATCCCATGCTTCTCACAAAAGTCTATGAATTCATCAGATGTGAATTCACCACCTCTATCAAACCTTAGACATTTCAGTTTCAATCTGGTTTGATTCTCTACCATAGCTTTGAAGATTTTGAACTTCTCAAGGGCTTCTAATTTCTCTTTTAGGAAGGTAACCCACATCATCCGGGAATGATCATCAATCAGTAACATCAAATATCTATCACCTTGCATACTCTTGATTCTTGTCGGACCACATAGATCAGTATGGACTAATTCCAATAATCTGGTAGAGGACAAATCCTTGCTTTTGAAAGAGACTCTGCTCTGTTTACCTAGCTGACATTCTTTGCACAAACTATTTGTAGGTTTTAGCAATTTTGGAAGATCTCTTACAGCCTGAGTATTGCTTATCTTGATGATGTTATCAAAATTCACATGGCACATCCTTCTATGCCATAACCAACTCTGATCAACTTGAACAAATAGACAACTTTTATTTGAACCAACTAGATGGAAGATATTACCTTTTGTTTGAGTACTAGATGCAATCTTAGTTCTGGAGCTTTCAAAGATCATGCATCTTCCATTCTTGAACTGGAGATCATAGCCTTTGTCTACCAACTAACCAACACTGAGAAGATTGTGCTTCAATCCTTCAACATATAGTACATTACCGATTTTGCTCTTTCCATCAAAAGAAATAGTTCCCCTACCTCTGATTTTGCCAGCAGAATTATCACCAAACTTTACCATTCCTCCTTCATACCTTTCCAAATCTAAGAACTTGTTCTTGTCACCTGTCATGTGGTGAGAACATCCACTATCAATAACCCAATCAACCTTTTCTTCAACTTGGGTAGCCAAAGCTCTTTCCACAACCTTATGATTGATAGATTTAGAGGATATTGAATCTTCTTCCTTGATGGCAATAAACACCCATTCATTTCTGGATTTGCTTCCTATTTCTGATTCATCATTTGTTACTCCTTCATTATCATCTTCTTCATGAACATAATAACAGTTCTTTTGGAACCTTTGTCTATTAGCATTTGACCTTGCAGATCTTTCCGGACATCTTGAAGCAAAATGACCAATCTTATTGTAATTGAAGCACTTAAAGGGTAATTTTCCTTCATACTTACCGGATCCTCTTGGCAGTCTCTTTGCAATGAGGGCTTCAAGATGAGCTATTTCTACTTCTTCCTCTTCCATGTCTTTCCTTGCTTGATCATATCATGACAGCTTCCTTGAAGAGTTCTCTCCCGGATCAAATCTTTGTTTGCCTTTCACATAGGTACTGGCTTTGAATGCAGATTCTGTCTTGGGGTGATCATCTCCAAACTTGGTCATTTCAAATGCAGCTAGTGTGCCTGCCAATTGCTCTCTTGTGACAGTTGTATGGGCTCTAAATTCATCAATGGCAGCAACCTTGATTTTGTAGGCAGCAAGAAGGGATCTGAGAATTTTGCGAACAATTTCATTTTCATCTAGAACTCCACCAACATTCCTGATTCCACACACCAGCTCATTCACTCTTGGCATAAAGGTAGTGATATTTTCATCATCTCTCATCTTCAATCTTTCAAATTTCCCTTTCATACTTTGCAACCTTGCACTCTTAACAAACTCATCTCCTTCATATAGAAGTTCCAATTTAAACCAGATCTCATATGCAGTTGGTAGGTCAATAACATTTGAGAGCTCTAAATCATTCAATACGCTTAGAAGAGCTTCTTTGGTCCACAAATTATTTTCAGCATCTGTGATTTCAATCAGAGTTGTCAGACCACCCTGTGGAGGTACATAGGCCTTTGTGATCATGGACAATTATGCCTTTCCTATACACTCCAAGTGACATTTCATGCGACCTTTCCAGAGTGAGAAATTGGTTCCATCGAACTTCGGACTATCCTTCTTGTATGATGACATCCTTGATCTTCTCAAGCGGTTAAGCTCCTTTCAAAGGAACTTGGCTCTGATACCAATTGTAAGATTTAGGGCACACAACTGAGAGGGGGGGTGAATCAGTTGTACAAAAACTTGCTTCTACTTCAAACACTTGATTCTACTTTGTTAGTTAACAGCATATCAATTAACCATTCATGAAAGAAGAAAGCATAAACACCAGAGCAGATAAACATCAACACATTAGACACAAGAATTTTGACGTGGAAAACTTGGTTAAGGGAAAAACCACGGGGTGATTAACCCAAGGATTATTCTCTATTAGAAGAATAAGAAAAATGAATGGCACTTGCCAATTAGGGCTCACTGCCTGAGCACACTGCTCATAAGGAGGCACACTGCCTACAAAGAGACACACTATCTACAAGATCATAAGTATCACAAACTTGAACTAGAGAATGACATCTTCACCATGTCTGAATTAGTTCCATTTAAGCCTGAGTCACACCTGCTCTGCCTTTCGCTCTTCCGCTATACCACACTCATCCGCTCCACAACACACTTTGAAATGAACTCACAAACCTTTATTTATACAAGGCATCGACTTAGGAACAATCATCTAAGTCGGCAATCATCCACAAGAACATCCGTAAGTCAGCAATCATCCATAAGAACATTCGCAAGATAGATAATCCATCTAGTCAGCCAACCTAAACAAGAACATCTTCATCTAGAGGTATGTCTTCAATTTTGGGTTCTAACACTAATGCGGACCAACAACACAACCTCAACATGATCCAAGAACCTTCACAAGCTTGCCTGAATGACTAGGTACATCCACACTTCCTCTACTCACTGGAATCTCTTCTTTTCCTCATCTAGAACTTCAAGAACACAGTCTACCGCCACTGTCATTCTGCAAGAGGTACTTTCAAACCTCCAAACCATGAACAAATCAAGATGACACATCACGAGGATATCCCAAACACTCTGTCCAATCCGCAGAATAGGACAATGCACTTCCGGATCTCACCGGACCTTTTTGCAACACTCTGGAGCATCTCCCGGAACCGGTTCTACTTGATTGATCACAACTTCTTCATGTCTTTATGCAGACCTTTGAAATCTTAAATGGAACATCTCAAGACTCATATCTACAAACCCTTTAATCCGCATCCTCTGATACTCAACCGATTGAGTACTTTTGCCTTCTTCTCATCACTGTTCTTCACTGTTCCTGATTGAAACTAATTTTCTCAACATCCTCAGCACATAGCTTATCCAATCCTTCTTGTCAATGCAATATGAGTATGTTGACATCAATGACAACACTGGTTAACCTCATACTTGCAACAGGAGAAGCATAGTGGTGGATTGGGAGGACATTTTGGCATTGATAAGATAGTGGCTTTGGTGAGTGAAAACTACTTTTGGCCTCAGATACATAAGGATGTTTGGATATTTATGTAGAGTTGTAGAGTTTGTCAAGTTGCAAAAAGGAGTAGTTAGAACACAGGATTGTATAAACCTTTGACAGTACCGAAGAGACCTTGGGAAGACATAAGCATGGATTTTCTAATGGGATTACCTAAGACAAAGAGATGACATGATTCAATATTCATAGTGGTTAATAGATTTTCAAAGATGGCTCATTTCATACCTTGCAAGAAGACAACTGATGCAGTGCATGTAGCTAACCTATTTTTCAAGGAGATTGTGAGATTGCATGGATTGCCTAAGAGTATAGTTTTAAAGATAGACACAAAGTTTGTTGGATACTTTTGGATGACACTTTGGAAGAAGATGAAGACAGATTTGAAGTTTAGTTCAACTTTTCATCCACACACTGATGGATAGACAGAGGTAGTGAATAGGAGTTTGGGAGATTTGTTGAGATGTTTGGTTGGAGAGAAGACAGGAAGCTAGGATTTGATTCTTTAACAAGTAGAGTTTGCATATAATAATTCAATAAACAAGAGTACCAGAAGAACACCTTTTAAGATTGTTATTAGAGTAAACCCTTAAGGAGTTGCAGAACTAAGAGATATCAGCATGGAAGAAAAGAGGAGTGTAGAAGTAGAAGAATTTGCAGATCACATGAAGACAGTGCATAATTAGGTGAAGAAGCATTTGGAGAATATGAACAGTAAGTATAAAGAGAAGGCAGATGAGAAGAGAAGACATAAGGCATTTGAAGTTGGAGATGAAGTAATGGTATACTTGAGAGAAGAAAGATTTCTAGTTGGAACATATAACAAGTTGAAGATGAAGAAGTTTGGACCTTGTAAGATACTCAAGAAATTTGATTTAGGGAACACATATGAAGTAGAGCTACCAGAGACATTGGGTATATCACTTATTTTCAACATTGCAGACCTCTACTAGTATCATGAAGCAGAATTCAGTGACAACATGGAAGAAGACTTGAAGAAGCAGTTGCCACACAAAGCACTAGAGCAGATCGAAGACATTTTGGATAGTAGAGTTGGACGCAACACTAGAGGAAGACAATACAAAGAATATCTTGTGAAGTGGAAAGGCAGACTGAAAGGAGATTCATCATGGATTTCTCAGGCTGAGGTGGATTGTCTTGGTTCTCCCCTAGCCCTAGAAAAGTGAGGGACTCACTTTTTCAATAACCCCAAATGTCTAATGTAGGAGCATCCCTGGTTCAAGAGCGATCTTGCATCAACCAAAAATATTTGCATTTCAATTTGTTTGTAGTTTAGTTTGTTTCTTTTCCATTTCAGTTCAAGTAGTTCAGTCAGAAGTAGTTTCTACTTTTGGTCTGGCATTTCACCCCAATTGCATTTCAGATCTTGTGGAGCTAGATTTAGCATCTACATTCATTCATTTACATCATATCTAGAATTCAGAGATCCGCACTTCAATACTGAAAAGATATCGCTATCAGAAGTTGACTGTTTCTTAGAGCAGAGCATCCTCATAATCACTGACAATCAGTTGAAGAAGAAACTTGTGGAAGTATTTCCTGATTTGTGGAGCCTAATGACACATCATTCAAACATATTTGGTTTGTGGCTGACCTTCCCTAAAGATCCACACATCATTCCATTCATTTTTTGGAAGTGTTCTATGCACTTAGGTCTGACCTATCTGTGTTCACACGTTACATCTATTCTTTGGAATTTGTGATCTTCCTTGGCCAACGTAGAGGAATCTATTGATCCAAACTTGATATATATTGATGTAATAGATCCTTAGGAAAGTAGTTCATAAGTTACTAAGTTCTACATAGATAGCTTATTCATTTTCTAGGAAAGGAGCTTCAAAGCTTTATCTTGCGCATGTATGTAATCAGACCTATGAGCCCTAATTGTAAGCATGCATGTTGCCGACCGATCTCTATTTGAATTCTATGATATATTAAATGACTAAATCTACATTTTCTTTATTTCTTTGAGTTGTTTCCATTGTGTTTAATCTTTTTGCATGGTCTAGATGGTTCATTATGTGAACCCTCCTACTGTGACTACACCATCAAAACTTGTATCTAATTGAAAAACCATTGATATATAATCCCTGGTCATAGGAATAAAACTAGACCCATTCTTCAATTCAATCATATGGGTTTGAGGGTTGTAACTATTCACAAATGCTTTAAGCAATGCAACATTCACAAATAAATTACGCACTACCAATTTCCCCAATTTTAACCTCCATGGATTCAAAATAGGTTTATGTCTATACATTTTCTTGTAGTGATATATAAACAAGTCATACCCTCTTAGAGGGGTCCATGAATCTCCTACTTGTATGTTCACATTTTCTAGTTTTTCAGCATGGGAGTTCAATTGGGTATTTCTCCTAGATCTTTGTCTGGACCCCAAGCATTGTTCTCTCAAATCCTGATTTAGATGTCTCTCCTCTATTTTTTTGTCTCTTTTTAGGATTCTCATTTGTGTTTTCCTATATATTTTTGTGTTTATGATTCAAGGAATCTATGTGTATTCAGTAAATTTAGACTTGTGCTTGGGATACTTACTTGAATGGGCTTTCTCTGGGTCTCGACTTACTGTCCTTAGTCACTCGCCATCTTGATTTTCTTCGACTGTTCAATGATTTCAAAAAATTCTTTTGGAGATTGGATTTTCTATACCCAGTTCTAGTGCATTGATGGTGTTTTGTGGAAAATTTCACATCAAGGCAAGAGTAATTAATTAATTTGAATGTGAGATATTTGATATGTACCAAATAGTCTTGTCAATAACTCATTGGGATGATGACATCTTCTTTCCTCAATGTTCTTTTATTGCCTTTTTTATTTATTTTGGATATCAGAATGACCCCAGATGGTGTCATACTGATATCGTGATGTCCTCCCAAAATATGCTTTATGAATAATCACTTTAATATTTGCATGATGCCCTTTTACTTATTATATGATTTTTACTTTTTCAGGGGGACTAGGAGTTGACTCACTTCGACATCCCTAAGTCTCTTCAAAATATTTTCCATGTCTTTTATAAATATTATCGGTGTATCGATAGGACTGGAAACTATGTTACTCTAATATCCAAGACTCCCTTCGAAATGCTTTATTTTAATCGATATCACTTTATTAGTGGGACACATGTAGGTGTTACACCAATATACATCGGTCCCTTGATATGTTTTTGGTGTTTTTGGAGTATCGAAGAGACTTGTAACTAACTCATTTCAATAACCCCTAGTCTCTTCAAAATTTTAATCCCTTTGATTTTTTGATGTTAGCCCGATATGTAGATAAGTTGCATGTTTGTCCTTTTACCGCTTTGGATTATCAAAGAGACTCTAAATTGAGTCCTCCCAATATGGTAGTCTCCCACCAATATTCCTTGCATGACTTTATTAAAGGGACGTTAGAGTCAGTTTTTATGATATGGATATGACTTCATTATTTTGGGTAAAGGCAATAAGTCATGGATTTAATAGGGTTAAGACTTGAGGTTGAATGGATATACTATTTTGAGCAGGAAAAATTAAAATGGTCTTCTGGGGATGATAATATGGCGAAAAATAGGTTTTCTCACAAAATTTTTTAGCAATTTTATTTTTACTTTTGCAACTAAAGGATTTGGCCTTCTCACCAAAGTATTTTACGTGGTCTAGGTCCATAACAAAGCCTACTTTGTGGTCACCAAGTGGAATACCATCTCGTAGTCCCATGAATTTTGTGATGGCCTCATCATTCTAAAAGATATCAAGAATGGGAGACTCTTATTGATCCCAATCGATAAGGTTAGGGTATACGAGTGAAAGATTCTAGGTTTTCATTGTGGTTGTTAGGGATATAGAGGATAGCATGAATATGGAAGCTTCTTGAAATAAGCTAGTGAGGTGTAAATATGTGTCATCAATGGTATCCTTGGTAGAAATTACAACTCTGCGAAAAGCTTTCAGTACTTCATTGAGAATAAACACAGTGTTTGAGGATCATGATACCTCCTTTCTATATCCTAATCCATGTTTATTATTCTCTTTGTCACAAATATGGCTTCTATGTTTCCTTGTCCATGTAATCCAAGGCCACCTTGTCCTTTGTAACTCATGTTCTTAACAATGCAGAGACCTCTGCTATACTTCTCAACTAGTAATGTAACTGGATCTTGGGCTTCTATGAATATCCAAGAGAAGATGTCTTCAATGGACTTGTCTTCTAATAATCCCCAATGAATGAATACTATGGGGTTAGCCTGTATGACCACAGTTGGACTTGCTTTCACTATTGGTGGTTTTCCATATGATTTGGGTGATAGAGGCAAGTTCCCCACATAGAAAGACTTGTGTAGGTCATACTCACCAAATCCTATGTCCTTGTACCGAACCTTGATCTCAAGAAAAGGTGTATCTATTGAGTGCATAAGATAACTGAGAGGAGGGGGTGAATCAATTGTATCAATAATTTTGAACCCTCACAAACATAATCACATCCATATCAATTCACTTAAACCCTTAATCTGTTATGAAGATTAAACATGAAAAATAGATAACAGAAACTTATTCACATCAACACCTTGCATAAGAGAACACTATATTTTTACATGGAAAACCCTAAAATGGAAAAACCATGGTGAGGATTAGCTTACAATATAAAGTAGTAGCAATACCGAATTACAAGAGGCTCATTGCCAAAGGGCTCACTACTTAGAAGAAAGAATTCTCACTGCAAGTGGACTCACTACCCACTGAAAAAGAAAGACAAAAGAGGAGAGGTGGCTCACTACCATGATCTGATATGATAGCATCTACCACATTCCTGAGTTTAGTTCCAATGAAGCACAACAAACATGACCTTCACAGCCTCTCTGAAAATTGTTGAAAACTTCTACTCATTGTATTAGGTGTTCTACCACATGAAAGTCCTTACTCCCTCTGATTCAAATTCATAATATAAACATCACCATCTTCATGCCCACACACATACACACAAATCCTTTACACTTATTTATATCAACATCAACATTGAAACATTTACCAAGGTTGGCAACACACTCTACAACCCTTGAAACAATCTCCAAGTTCGGCAACCATACATATTAAAATTAGGTCTAGACCTAAACATTCCCATAGAGAAAAGGAACTAAAGTGGACCACTTGACAGCTTAGCTTGGTCCTAAGAACATCTTCACATGCTTCAACACGCTTCCTCAATCCACAAAGCACATCCGCAACTAGTGTTAATACCCAAGTTAGCTAAACTTGTGTAAGCACCAAGAACACATAGGCACACACTTCCAAGAACACAACCATAGTTTGTGAACCAAGAACAAGCCTTTAACATGATCTAGAAACATCCATGAACAACATGAAATCACCTAGGAGCCATCAGCTACAACAAATCTCACTTGAAGACAATTCACAGACTGCTACAACCAACACTGCCTAGCTCTGCTACTAAAAAAAACTACATTCTAGAGCACCAAATTGCAAGTCCTTTGGAAAAAACATAGATATGGACCTTATGAACACTCATCCAGTACCGTTAGACCAAAAACCAAACCGTGGAGAAATGTGGAGCAAAATACTTTCTCCCGGTCACACTGCAAACACTGCCAGGCACAGTGTTGAAATTGGTGAACATAACTCTCAAACCACAATGTTCCAAAGTCCCAAATTCTGTATTTAAAATCTTCAACCACTTCTTTGAAACATATCCAAAACTCACACTCTAGTCTTCAACATAGAAAAAATGTGGAGCAAAAACTTCAACAGTATCTTGTAAGCCAGAATACTTCTTCACATCACTATCTTTAGTATTTATCAAATTTTCTCAAAAGCACATGGAACCCAACAACAAGAACAATATACTAATATCATTAGCATATTTTCAAGCCATTTAGATCACCTAAACACAATAACTCATCAACCAACAATAGTAGCATTAGAAGATAGAGTTGACATCAATGACAACATCGATTAGAACATACTTGCAACAATCTCCCCCTTTGTCATTGATGGCAACATATGATGTGAAAAACCATCATGACACAAGTCTACACTAATCTCATTCTCCTCCTTTCTTTTATACATCTTACTCTCCCTTTGTTTTTTACATGAACTCTCCCCCTTTGACATCAATGGCAAAGGGTGACACACCTTTTTCAAGCTTTCTCCCCTTGAGTATGATACTGCACATACTTGTAGACACCTAAAATTGACTTGCTCTGCAAACCAATTTATTGTATCTCTACACTACCAATTATCCCTTCTATTAATTAAATAAATTCATTTTATTTAATTAATTTATCCCTAATCATCTACCCTTAACCATTTACCCATCCTTGGTGATCAATTAATTCATTTAATTTATCACTATACCTTACAACACTATCCTCATCAATTAAATAAATATTTCTAATATTTATTTAGCTAATTTGTCCATCTCCCTAATCCCTATTAATTAGATAAATTATTCTTATCTAATTAATCTACCCTACTAATCAACCTAAACCTAGCCTAGTTAATTAAATAGCAAATATTTAATTAGCTACCCTAGCCTACCTATCCCCTAGACCTAAATTAATTAAGCTAAACACTTAATTAACTTTGCTTAGCCCATCCTCCCACACACCTTTGAATAAAAATTATTTTTTTAATTCAAAGGATCAAATCTCCCTTACAACTCATTTATCACCCTCTTACACATGTAAGTGTACATGTGTCCTTCAACCTTCACATCAAAAAGGTGTTGAGGATAAAAATGAATTAAAAATTTATTTTTGGGAAGAGTGGATGTGACAAGTGAATTTTTAATTCACAAATAATGAGAGCCCTCCAAAACCATTGACCAAATCTCAACCCTTGATCTCTCTCATCCACTCCTCTTGTGACACTTGTCACAAGGCTATGAATCCAATCATAACCCTAACTCTCAAGCATTTTTAGCCCTTGATCTCATCATTTAATCCTCACCTTCCATCCATTTTCTAAAAATCTATAAATGAGACCCTTCTCTAAGCCATTTTCAACAACTTCTCCTTGCATCCTTACTATGCCAAAATCTCTCCAAAATCTTCTTATTCTAACATCATAATGCCAAAATCATTCCTCATCCCTATCTCAATCTCCATCTAAATCCAAATCCCTCATCCTATTGTGTTGAATCTCAAAGAGCAATCCACATTCATCTACTTGGCTAAATCTAAGGAGTTTGGGTGCAACTCCTTCGATCCTATCTTGGATTTGTGGTCATTGTGAAGGTATATCATTTGTGTTTGCATTTGATTTGTGTTTTTGGCTTTTATTTTGACATCATAGATCACATTGGCACGCCCAGTGAGACCCACAAGGTCCTAATCTAACTATCTTGTGAGTTTTGTTTTGTGAAAGACGTGTTTTTTCCAGATTAGCGCCATCTCCCTATACAGTGGCGCCATTTTACTTGTGTTTTGGCGCTATTCTTTGTCTGTTGTAGTGCTATTTTTAGCACAGAAATCCCCTCATCTTTGACTCAAATCTAACTTTTTTCTTGTTTTTTGGCCTTTCTAGCATTTTAGCTCTCAGTTTTTCCAGGTTTTACATAGAAAGCAAGGGGAGACTTTGGCAAAATTTTCTTAAAATCCATCCATTGACCAACTCTGTGCCATATTGATACTATCGTCACCCTGTTTAGTGCTATCTTTCTCACTGCAGACTGTAAACTAAGAGAAAAACACAGTTTAGCGCTATCTTTCCTATGTATTGGCACTATCCTATATATTGGCACTATCCTGTATATTGGCACTATCTTGTATATTGGTTCTATTCTATTTTTCTTTTTAGTATGTGGGCCTGCCCTTAAGACACATCCATTCAGAGAACTCATTGGCAACCCAAGCGTTACTTTCATCTGGTCCGCTATATGTAAATTGAGGATAAGGTGAAAGCCAAGTCTAATTGGTATGAGCACTTACCATTTGGTGCTAGCTTGAAAGGAAGTAGTACCCTCAAGGTATATTAAACTCCTAGTAGAATATTCATATGTATTTGCATGTCAGAATGATAAATATCATCTAAATACATATGAATATCAAAGATAAATGTGCAAATGTCTACTTGTAGGCACATTATTTAGTTAAATACATAGTGCAGAAGTAAAAACAAGTTCATGACAGCTGATGTTCAGAAGAATTGATCAAACTTACAAATATGATAATCATCTGTTGAATACAGTATAAATAACCTTGTTTGTGAAGTAAATTTATAGGAAATAGGTACATAATCAAATATATAGATGACAATTCAGAATACAGACAGTGCAAGATCCCTTGAAATGGAAAATAGCATGTCACATTAACCTCTAAGTAACATTAGAAGATCATGACCTGGTCAACGGAGACTTGGAGTCATCAGTTTGTTCCAAATTGATCATACTTTTCAAGATAATAAAGGTTTGTTGTGTAAATTTGTATGCATGTTGTTATGACTAACAATCATCATCAACAGGTGTCACTGATGATGAATCTGATATGGGAAGTAACTCAGGAAATGAATGGGTGTTCATTGCCATCAAAGAAGGAGATCTGGTGTCTACTAAATCTACTAGTTGTGTGAATGTGGAAAGTGCCTTGGCTTCTTAGATTGAAGAAAAAGATGAATGGGTGATTGACAGTGGATGTTCTCATCATATGACTAGTGATAAAAGTAATTTCATAAGTTTGGAAAGATATGAAGGTGGAATTGTGAAGTTTGGAGACAATTCAGCTAGTAGAATTCATGGTAGAGGATCAATCTCTTTTGATGGTAAGAATAACACTAATGATGTTCTGTATGTAGAAGGATTGAAGCATAATCTTCTCAGTATTGGATAGTTGGTTGACAAAGGGTATGATCTCTGATTCAAGGATGGAAAATGCAAAATCTTAGCAAGCTCCAGAACTGTGATTGCATTAGGTACACAAACTAAAGGCAACATCTTTCATTTAAGTGGTACTAGAAAAGGTTGTTTGATTGCTTAGATTGACCAGAGTTGGTTATGGCATAGGAGAATGTGTCATGTGAATTTTGATAATATTGTCAAGATAAGTTCTACTCAGGCTGTGAGAGATCTTCCAAAACTTGTGAAACATGCTGATAGCATGTGTAGACAATACCAATTGGGTAAACATAATAGAACTTCATTTAAGAGTAAAGGACAATTTTCAAGTGGACTGTTGGAACTTGTGCATACTGATCTATGTGGTCGAATTAAAAGTGTGCAAGGAGACAAATATTTTATGTTGCTGATTAATGATTACTCCTAGATGATGTGGGTAACCTTCTTGAAAGAAAAACTAGAACCTCTTGACAAATTCAAGGTGTTCAAGGTTATGGTGGAGAATAAGATTGTTGTGAAGATAAAGTGTCTGATATTCGACAGAGGTGGAGAGTTTATCTCTGATGAGTTTGATACATTCTGTGAAAAGCATGGAATAAAAAGATAATTAGTTGCTCCTAGGACTCCTCAACAGAATGGAGTTGTGGAAAGAAAGAACTAGACCATTCAAGAAGCTGCTAGGACCATTATGATGGAAGAAAATGTTCCACAAGTCTATTGGAGAGAAGCTGTAAGTACTACTGTCTACACTCTTAACTGGGTGTAGATCAAAGGCAATTCTGGTAAGACATCTTATGAACTATGGCTTGGTCATCCTCCTACTATGAAATATTTCAGAGTTTTTGGCAGTAAATTCTATATCAAAAGAGATGAGGATCTAGGCAAGTTTGATGCAAGAAGTGATGAAAGAATATTTCTAGGTTACTCTACTCAAAGCAAGGCATACCGGTGCTTCAACAAAAGATTGAAAAAGTTTGTTGAAAGTGCTAATGTTAAGGTTGATGAGAGAAAAGAAAGACCTTCCAGGCCTTGTGGATATGATTCAAATCATCAAGATGAAAGTCAAAGTTAAGGAAAGTAAGTTCAAACCTAGATTCAGATCCAAATTGATCTGAAAAATCCAATGACTCTAGAAGTTAGTGCAGATGTTGAGGAATGAACTAAAAAATTAGAAGTTCAAGAAACTCCCAAACCCCTAGGTATGTAAGTTTGAATCATTCTGAAGATCAAATCATAGGAGACATGAATAAATGTTTTAAAACTAGAAGAAGAATTGCTGAAGATCAAGTAGAGTATTGTTTCATTTCAAAGATTGAAACAAAAATAGTGAATGAAGCTTGTAACGATGAAACTTGGGTAAAAAAAATGGAAGAAGAATTAATGCAAATTGAAAAGAATCATACTTGGGATCTTGTTCCTAGACCTAAAAAAAAAAAATGTAATTGGAACCAAATCGGTCTTCCAGAATAAGCTAAATGAAGATGAAGTTTTGAGAAACAAAGCAAGATTGGTATGCAAAGGATATTCTCAAGTAGAGGGAATTGATTTTGAAGAAACATTTGGTCTAGTGGCAAGAATTGAAGTAGTCAGATTATTTCTTGAATTTGCTGCTTTCAAAGATTTCAAAGTTTACCAGATGGATGCCAAGTTAGCATTCCTGAATGGAGAGTTAGAGGAAGAAGTCTACATTAAGCAACCGGAAGGATTCCAGTTGTCTGATGAAGAAGATATGGTCTACAAATTGAGGAAAGCTTTGTATGGACTTAAACAAGCCCCAAGAGCCTGGTATGCAAGATTAGATAAGTACCTACTAAATATAGGATTTAGCAAAGGCATAACTAACAGTAATCTTTATTTCAAGATTGATCATGAGCACATCTTAATTGTTGAGGTATTTGTTGATGATATCATTTTTGGTGGAAATGGAACCATGTGTAAGAAATTTTCTGATCAGATGCAAAGTGAATTTGAGAAATGAATTTATTTTTAGGTCTGCAAATCACTTAATCAGATAAATATATCTTCATATCTCAGTCTAAGTATGTGAGATAATTGTTGAAAAAGTTTGGAATGGAGGACTTAAAACTAGTAAGTACTCCTATGGTAACTGGATGCAAGTTGAGTAAAGATGATGATTCACCTATGGAAGATCAGAAAAGGTATAGATCAATGATTGGAGGACTAATTTATTTGACTTAGACCAGACCTGATATTATGAATGCAATTGGACTTGTTTCTAGATTTCAAACTAATCCTAGAGAATCCCTTGTTGTAGCAGTCAAAAGAATTTTTAGATATCTAAAGGGAACATCTGATTATGGCTTATGGTATCCAAAGGATAATGACTTCATCTTCATGCATATATAGATGCTGATTGGGTAGGGGATGTGGATGATAGGAAAAGTACTAGTGGTGGTGCATTCTTCTTAGGAAGGAGATTGGTTTCTTGGTTGAGCAAAAAGTAGGAGGCAATATCTCTGTCTACTGTAGAGGCAGAGTTTATAGCAGCAGCAAGCAATTGTACTCAAGTCTTATGGATGAAGCAAATGTTGAAGGATATCAGAATTGTGTTTGAAGAGCCTATTACAATCTTTTGTGATAATTCAAGTGTAATAAACATCTTAAAGAATCTGGTGTTGCATTCAAATACAAAGCACATATCATTCAAGTTTCACTTCTCGAGAGAGAAGGTAAGTGAGAATGAAGTTAGATTGGAGTTTGTTTCTTCAAAAGATTAGATTGTAGATATATTCACCAAGCCTCTACCTAAGGATACTTTTGAGTATCTCAGAGGGAAGCTAGGGGTTATTACCCCTCTTGTTCAAAACTAAGATGCACTAGTGTGCATCAGTTTGGTGGAATTCACAGTCATATCTTGTGATCCTGATTGATGTTAAGGAGATACTACTCAGGGGGTGTAGTCAGTATACAAATTTTGGAGATTAGTCTGAAACAAAAAGGGGAGAAAATATTACAAATATGTGCCCTTTTCCATTGATGTCAAAGGGGAAGAGAAGTCATGTGAAAAAGTAGTTGTTGATGAAAAGGGGAGTAGTGAAGAAAGTGGTTGCAGAAGTGATAAGAGAAAGGGGAAGAAATCCTTGTCTTGATGGTTGAATGAATTTTTCACATCATATGTTTCCATCAATGACAAAGGGGGAGATTGTTACAAAGATGTGCCTATGATGTGTTGTCATTGATGTCAACATATCCCTTTGTCAGAAATAGGGGAAACAATGTAGATTAGTGAATTAGATTGCTTCGTATTTCCAAAGGAATGAAGATCAAAGTACACGGACCATATGGATGTGTAGATGATTGTCTAAAGTAGCTCTAGCTAAGATTTGAGAGGTCTGCATGAATATTTGAAGAAGCTATGGCCATCTGAGTAGAACCAGGTTTTGCAGTGTTCAGAAGAGACAAAGTGATAGGAAATTGGTCCGGATTGCTCCGCAATGAAAACTTATGATCTGTAGATCTAGAGGCATGTTTGAGAAGTCAATGTGTATCCTCAACTCACTTAGTTCATGTTTTGGAGGTCTACAAGCAATCTTTCTAGTGTGACAGTCATGGCAGACAGTGTTCTTGAAGTATCGGGTGAAGATCCAAGTGATTCTAATGATTTGGAGTAGTGTAGATGTTATTTTTGAATTCTGTGTGTTTTTGGAGGTCTCTGGATCATGTGCTTGCTATGTTGGAGGTCTACGTTGAAGATTGAGCTCATTATTTAAGATTTTTCCTTGGTGTTTCTATTCTTCCCAGTCTTGGCTGACTGGATGATTCAAGTGTGTTGCAGTTGATCTAAGAGCAATTCTCTAAAGCGTAGCATGTTGATTAAAGAAGATTCAAGTCCCAGATATGTTTGGCCAATAGTACAACAATTTGCATTAAGTCAAGCTGACCTTGATGTTCATTCCAAGGTTGATAAAGCATATAAAAACTTGTGGATGAGTTGTGGAAAGTTGTCCTTGTGTGAAAATGATAAAATCATAAGAAAGGTACAGAGGCAGAGCAGAGAAAAGGAAAAGTAGAAGAACAAGAGCAGTAGAAGATGATGAGTTAGTATTGGTAATGATGTTAGTCACAAACAAGCATAGAATAAAAGTACACATTAACCTTTATTCATCTTGAAAGATATGATGAATTCAGAGAATTCATGATCCCAAGTCTCCGGTGATTAGGTCTTAATCATCTGACATTACTCAGTGGTTGATGTGTGTTGTTGTTTCCATTTTGGGGCCTTACATTGAGTTCATCATCGTGACATTATTTCTGCAAAGATTCTTCACAGAGAGTTCATTTTATACAGTTGTTTGATCAAATGATACAATTATACTCAAATATTTGCATCATATTCATCAATTACACATGCTTTAGCTTCAAATATGCTAAATATTTTCAATTATCTATGAGATGTCCACATATTTGTATTACTTGCTTAAGATTATTAGTTATTTGCAATTATGAGGGTGAAATGCTCTGAAATTTAAAGAAATTGAAAGAAATGCTTCAAATGAATGTTGAACCTTCAGCTATTGAACCACATGTACATTAGATACAGTCATGAAGAGAAGAAAAACCAAACCATATGTTCACTAGGACATTCCACAACTAGATACAGTTGATGCTAACTTCAAAGGAATTGTATGAAAACAACATATGCAAGTAGACATGCACTCCAAAGGATGCAGCAAATCACCACATATATCCAGAATTCACACACTGATTACTTAGGATTTACTATGAATTGTAATCACAACAGTCTTCTCATTCATTAGGTATGCAAGGATATAAATGTATACAAAAAGCTTTGAAATGAGCCATAAATATTTCAGCAGATGGATTTCAATTAAGTTTCAAATGTTAGAAACGAGGCATTCCTACACCTTCTATAGAATAAGGTGAGGAATCCGTTACAAAATGATCAACGATCTTGATTTGTCCATGTATATATATGGTCGATAATTCCTTTGACTATGTCAACCTTCACAAAATGGCACAAGCTGCCAGCTGGTGACTATCTAAAATACCTATCTTCACTAAGTATTAGATGCTGATATTCACTCTATGATGCATCATCATCTACGTTATCAGCATCATGTGCTTCTTCACTAGGTGCATCACTTCCTAAACTTTCATCATCATCATGATGATGACCCCGTATATGGTGCTGCATGCTGCTCCAGACATGTTCATACAACTGCACAATTTTATCTATTTCTCTGCCATCCTGAGTCTTTGCTTTAATGATGGCGTGCTTGTGTGCCTCATATTTGTGTCTGATGCTGTCCAACTTGTTTTTCCTATTGTTCAATGTCTCATTGTAATTTTCCATCTTGACTTTGATTCTCATTATTTTATCTATGACTTCCTCCGTCAAGTGAACAAGTGGATCATCAGTCACTGATTGGAAATTGCCGTGTAAAGCTTTGATGGCAAACTTTTCATCCTGATTCTCTACCTTCCCTTCCACTTTTCCTTCCAGTGTTTCCAACATTTCTGCCTCAACAAACATCATATCATGCAATTTCATGTTGATATCTCTCAGTTTATTATTGCATCTTTTAAGTACTCCACATTCAAATTGAATGTCCTTATACCATATATCAACCAATAATGCAGTATTATTGCTCAGTACCTACTAGTTGATGAGCAGTTGTGGATTAATTCTCCTTATTTCATCTAAGGCAAATAATGTCTTCTCCAATTGGAATGACCTTTTCCTTGTCTGCATCTGTAATTTATCTACCTTTGTCCTGGAGTCACTGAGAGTATTCCACCTCTTCAAAGAGGCCTTTACCACTTCCTCCATAGTATCCAATGTGGATAACATCCATTTCCTTAATACAGATGCCTCATGTTTCATGAGATCTAATTTATTTACCTCCTCTTGGGAAATAGCAGTCAATGGGACTGCTTGTTCAGTTGAAGTATCTTCAGCACTAGTCAGCCTTCCTATGTAGGCATGCAACTAAGCAATGTGCTCTTTGTGTTGCTTATTTTTCACTTTCTCTCTTTTCACCTTCTGAATCAAAGAATCAATAATATCTTTGCCTTCTTGACCCTCTTGGTCTTTATTGGCAAACCCTAAGTCAACTGTGCTGATCTGAAACTCATCTAAGGTAATTTTACCTTTTTCCTATTCTATAGTGGGTACTGCAATCTGTGTAGTCCTTCTCCCAGTTGTTGGATCCCTCTTAATGGCCGAAGTCATTTTGGCCTTCCTCTACAGTTTTATTATATTCCCAGAAAATAAGGTAGATACATCAAATTCTTGAATTTCAAAATCTACCTCTGCATTTACTTCTTTTTCCAACCACGGAGGTACCTGATCATGTTTCTTCACACCATCATGATATTCACCTTTATCTCCTGTTTCTGTTAGCATATGTGATGGAGAAGGTGATTTCTTTGGTTCTTCCTCATGATGCTCGCTTTGATGTTGATCCTGCGGCACATCCTCCTGTTGAGCAACTTCTTTTTCCGTAGGAGCCTCTTCCTGAGGTGGAGGATCTTGTGATGTGTCTATATGTTGATCATGATGATCAGGATCCTTTTCTTTTATTACCTCATCCACTTTTGACTTTTCCTCCTGTTGAGGAACATTCATAGTAGTGGATACTGGGGAAGTCTCCTTAGGTGCTGATGTTGGTTCTGCAACCACAATTTGTTCTGCACCTGTACTACTTATTTCTTGAACTATAACAATAGGATCTTTTATTACCTTCTTCTCATCAGCTTTCTTTTCTTGAACTTCTGCTACAGTAGGCTTCGTTGATGCATCCTGTTGAATTATCTCTGAAGTATGGCCCTCTGATTCTGCCATCTTCACTTCTTCTGCATGTTGCCCTTTGTCAGGTGTGCCTGCTGGATGTTCAGGACTTGCATCCTGTCTGCCTATCAAATCTACCACTACAGGACTTGTCACCTCTGCTATTAGTGTATCCAGCCCCATTTCTTGGGCTATCTACTCTGGGATCTTTTCTTTTTCAGCTTCCACTTGCTTTATCTCCTCTAGTATAGTTTAAACTGGTGGAGTCTTGTGAGGGGTCATGTGTGTACCTGCATTAAGGGTTTCCATCTTTTATGAAGCTACTTCCTGCACAATTTCATCATCAGACAAATTTATTGTCTCCTCTAGTGAGATATGACCTCTCTCATGTGCCTGGGAGGTTTCTTTCATCTACTCTTCTGCAAGCTCAGTCTTGAACTTGACGATGGTAGAAAGTGGAACAATGTGTTGAAGTTCCCTATGCACTTCACTACCTGCCCCTTGTAACAATGTAGGGGATTGCCTTATTTCACCCCTCATGGAGGTTCTTGGTTTCTTAGGTGGGGTAGATACCACCACTTGTGGAGCTCTTCTCTTCCTTTTGAACAACAAAGGGGCCTCTTCTTCCTCAGGCTCTTCCTCCATGAGGATATCCTCTTCATCTGATTTTCTTGAGGATTGACCCTCTTCTTGGGTTTCAATAATTCTAGCCTCTGCTGTCTTACTTTTCTTGGACTTTTGTTTTCTTGTCGATGGAGGTGATCCTGATCCTAATCTTGATGTGGCTGCCTCCTCAGCTGTAAACACTGCCCTTTCAATAATAACCCCTTTGGGTTCATTATCAACCTTCTTGCCCCTTGGGGGTCTTTTGCTCTGTTGTTGTTGTGGAGGGAGCCTATCTCCTTTAGACTTCCTCTTTTCATTTATGAAGTCATCATATTCCTCATCAGGAATATCCTGTCCTTTCTTTTTGTTGTCCACAATAATGGCAACACCTTTCTTCTTCAATGCCTCTATCTATTCATCAACCCAAGTTTGGGTTAGCTGTATGGTCCTGGCAATGAAGGGGTCCAAGGATATATCCTCCTGTATGGTGAGGTCAGGTGTAGATATTGTATCATTGTATATCTTCTTCTCTTCATATTCATCTACAATTATCCTACCATCGTCCTTCTTCAACTGTTGAGGAATGGGGATACAGTCAAAGGTTTTGATTTGATTTAGTGTTAACCTTTGGTATCTTCTTCTTTGGGCTTCTGCTTCATCTTCACAATATGCCCAGAATTCTTCTAGGTGCCTCTGGTGAATAGGCTTTCCTATGATTTTTTGCATCCTCCCATAAGGATCATATGGTCTTATTAGTGGGTGATGCAGAGCCTAACCTAGAATGAAGCATATAAACCGATTCAAAGACCCTTTTGGAACCTACAAGATGACCTTTATAGTGTATGTTGGCAAGACTTCTCCCAATGTCTCACCGAAGCAATCTCCCTCTTGCCTATCGGCAAGACACTATTCTATCAGGCAAGCTAAATTCTCCTTCGCCAATCCTTACCTCTCTCCGATGAGCCTTCCATCGACCAGACCTTGTCACTCTCACTCTGATGAGCATCTAACTCCCACTTCTCCTTCGGTGAGACTTTTAACTTTCGGGTTGAACCATTCGCTTGAACCATTGCCTTGAACCATTTCATTGAACCGTTGTCTTGAACCATTTCATTGAACCGTTGTCTTGAACCATTCACTTGAACCATGAATCATTTGGTTGAACCCGTGAACCATTTGGTTGAACCCATGAATCCATTAAACTGATGAGCTGGTTCAATCAGATGGTTCAACCATCAACAAAACTTGAATCAGGCGGTTCAACCATCGGCAACACTTCTCTCCACTCTCATCGATGCCACATCTCCATCACCCAGACATAACCTTTCGGTGAAGATATTATCTCTTCCACTGATGCCCTTGGTCACGCTGACATCTTTCATCGGCGAAACTCCATAATGATCTCCCCGATCGGCAAGAACATAAACTATCGAATACCACTCAAAACTTTATGCCGATATACCTTCTTACGCCGATGTCTTCGGCCAAATCGATGATTGGTGAGACCTTCCGCATCGGGCCAACACAACTCTTCTTCACCGATGCCCTTAGTTAGGCCGATAGACCTAGCACCCGCTCCACCGTCGGTAAGACTTTTGTCTATCAGCGCCACCCTTCTCCTTTTCGCCGATGGTAATCCTTATGCCGATGCTTCCTTCGTCGGCGACACGGTTGGAAACTCACACCGATGTCTCCAAAACATACATTTCAGGCTTGAATTGGACCCCGACCTGGCCAGCGATACATATATAGATACTAAGGATGGATACACACAAACTATTCACCCTGTAAATGTAGTGCACACATACTAAATGACGATTCTCCCTGGAGGGGTTCCTGCAATTCCTAACCTTCCATACCTAAAATTGAATAACCAAAAATGGAGAAATTAATCTACAGGTCCATTCCACTGATTTCCCAAAAATCTGCCAGTGGAATGGATTTATTCATTCAATTCGACTCTAGAGGCACAAAACTAAATTATATACAATTTCTACACAAAATGAACTATACAGGGTATCTACACAGCATTCAGAATCTAAAAGAAAACAATTCAGAGAACTTCTATTCCTCCTTAATGTTTCAGAATTACATTTCGACTATTTTACTCCAAAAGACAAAACACACACCACACCCCCGTCACTGCTCTGCTCCATTCCATATTTATTTTTCCCAATGTGAGGGACTGACATTCTCCTCTGTTTCTAGGATTTGAGCTTACCAAGATTATAGGTGGAAACTCCTAATTAATTATATGACAACTGTTTTGCATGGGACAACAAAACTCTTAAGGTTAAGACACATTTGTTTACCCTTCCCTTAATCCAACTTGTCTAGAATGTCAAGTTTGGAGTTCACAAACATGAAATGCCCATACAAAATGTTACATTTGAAAATGCTATGAGGTAGCATGAAATGTCTAAAAAACATATTAATGTCTTATGCATATTTATATTGTCTATGGGGGGCTCCTGCACCATACTCCCCCATTTGAAAAGAACTCATGTCCCATGAGTTAAGGCTTTTATTGAATCCATCTGTAGCTACTGTCTCATATCTCTCTCCTGATCTCAGTGTTGCAAATCTCTGAGCTGCAACTTGCTGCCAGGGAGGCCAATACTCATGCCTAGCAATACAGGCTCTCCTCACACCTTGCTGATCATTGCTTCCTACCATCATCTCTATCTGATCATGGACAGTGGGAACCTCCTTTACTGTTATGATAGAATGTGTTGGTCTTTCAACTGTTAGAGGACACACAATAGTCCCTATTAAGATTGCATCCTTGCACTCCCAATTAGCCGTGGTCATGGACAAACCTGCTTCTAGATCTTCTGTTGATCCATCTAATCTTTGTCAGCCAGAACTAAAATCTTCTTCAAACTGTGATCTCCTCTCCTTGGGATATCCTCAACTTTTTATGACTCTGTTGTAGGTATCTTCAAAAACTCTTTCTTACCTACCAAGATAATCTTACCTGTCTTTTCTTCTTCAGCATCTTCCTTCAATGGAATCAGCACAATAGTTCTCCCATCCTTCTTGATGGTGTATGTGTTAGCATATCCATCATACAATGCTCTCCTATCAAATTGCCATGGCCTACCCAAAAGTAGGTGACAACATTCCAAGGGCAATATGTCACACAAAACTCTATCTTGATAATTCCCAATCTGAAAATCAACATATGCCTGTTCATACACTAAAAGTGATTGACTATTACTTACCCAAGAGGCTTTGTAAGGATTTTTATGTGGAATTCTTTCCAAATTCAGTTTATCCACCATTTCTTGAGATACCATATTGTCTGTTGAACTAGAATCTACTACTACCTTGCATATTTTGACTTTTCTTCTGCAAGTAGTCCGAAAAAGTGCTCTCCTTTGTATCACCTCCTTGGATGTCTTCAAGCTGATTCTCCTTAGCATCAATGCTTCGCCCTCCTCAGGGTATCCACAATTATTAGGAGCTCGATCTCCTTTATAAGTGTTTGAACTTTGTACACTTTCCTCTATCGTCTCTTCCTGTACAAGCTGTACTCTCTTGTCATTTGTTCTATCATCTCTAGATGATGAACCTTGTCTTTCTGGACATTTGAAAAATGGATGACCAAACTCACCACAGGTGTAAAACTTTCTTGAAAAGGTATTAGAACCTCTTCCTCCTCCAAATCTGCCTCTTGTACCTTTCCATCCACCCCTATAATCAGACTGTTCCTGTCCTTTACCAATGTTTTCTTGACCCTCATTGGTTTTCCTTATTGTAGGGGCTGATCCTCTTCCCCTCATGTTGTTGCCTCTTCCTTTGTTACTTTACTCTTGCCTTCTCTTTAGTTTCTCTTCTACTCTTAGGGCCACTTGGAAACACTTGTCCACCATTTCTGGTGTTAAGATGGTCATCTCATCTTGTATGCTATACTTTAGGCCATTAATATACCTGGCAACTCTTCCTTTCTCATCCTCAGCAAGTCCACATCTAAGGGACAATTTGTGAAATTCCTCTGTATAGGTGGATACATCCATATCCTTCTGTCTGACATTCTAGATTTTCCTGTATATTTGCACTTCATAGTCCGCTGGTAGGAACTGAGCCTTGATCTTGTCTAGCATTTGACTCCAGGATGAGATCATGTTCTTGCCACTCTTCACCCTTTCCCCCTGGGTGTAGTTCCACCATGTGAGTGCAGCACCTTTCAGTTTCATTTTAGCAAACTTGACTCTCCTATTCTCCAGTACCTCCTTGTACTCGAAGTAATTGTTCAAAGCCTCGATCCATTCGATGACTTCTTCTGCGTCCATCTTTCCACTGAACATCAGAATCTCCATTCTTGATTCAGACGACTCCTTACCAAGTGATTTGATAGCCTCTAGAAATTGTTTCTGATCTGCAGATATTTTTGTCTGTGTCGACGTCATTTCCTCTTCTCCATCTTCTTCTTCTCCATCAGACTCCTCATCTATTTTCTGGCCTTTTCCTAAGGCTTTCAATTCAGCTTGGAGTGCTTCCTTGACTCCAATCTTGATTAGTTCCTCCATCTCCCTGAACCTCTTGGCCACTTTGGTGGTCATCCCCTTTGGAGGCATATTACTAGCCCCTTCTTTACCTTCTGTGTCTGACATAAACACTCTTAGACTCTGTCAATACCTCTATCGACCTTTCTCTAGCTCTGTCTTCTTAATGACAGAATCAATACACAAATAGCCTAGTTCTTTCACTGAGCTCTGATACCACTTGATGCAGAGCCTAACCCAGAATGAAGCATATAAACCAATTCAAAGACCCTTTTGGAACCTACAAGATGACCTTTATAGTGTATGTCGGCAAGACTTCTCCCAATGTCTCACCGAAGCAATCCCCCTCTTGCCTGTCGGCAAGACACTATTCTATCAGGCAAGTTAAATTCTCCTTCGCTAATCCTTACCTCTCTCCGATGAGCCTTCCATCGGCCAAACCTCGTTACTCTCACTCTGATGAGCATCTAACTCCCACTTCTCCTTCGGCGAGACTTTTAACTTTCAGGTTGAACCATTCACTTGAACCATTGCCTTGAACCATTTCATTGAACCGTTGTCTTGAACCATTTCATTGAACCATTGTCTTGAACCATTCGCTTGAACCGTGAATCATTCGGTTGAACCCGTGAACCATTCGGTTGAACCTATGAATCTATTAAACTGATGAACCGGTTCAATCAGACGGTTCAACCATTGACAAAACTTGAATCGGGCGGTTCAACCATCAGCAACACTTCTCTCCACTCTCACCGACGCCACATCTCCATTGCCTAGACATAACCTTTCGGTGAAGATATTATCTCTTTTGCCGATGCCCTTGGTCACGCTGACATCTTTCATCGACGACACTCCATAATGATCTCCCTGATTGGTGAGAACATAAACTATCGGCTACCAATCAAAACTTTATGCTGATATACCTTCTTACGCTGATGTCTTCGGCCAAATCGATCATCGGTGAGACCTTCCGCATCGGGCCAGCACAACTCTTCTTCACCGATGCCCTTAGTCAGGTCGATAGACCTAGCACCCGCTCCACCATCGGCAAGACTTTTGTCTATTGGCGCCACCCTTCTCCTTTTCGCTGATGGTAATCCTTATGCCGATGCTTCCTTCGTCAGTGACATAGTTGGAAACTCACGCTGATGTCTCCAAAACATACATTTCAGGCTTGAATTGGACCCCGACCTGGCCAGCGATACATATATAGATACTAAGGATGGATACACACAAACTATTCACCCTGTAAATGCAGTGCACACATACTAAATGACGATTCTCCCTGGAGGGGTTCCTGCAATTCCTAACCTTCCATACCTAAAATTGAATAACCAAAAATGGAGAAATTAATCTATAGGTCCATTCCACTAATTTCCCAAAAATCTGCCAGTGGAATGGATTTATTCATTCAATTCGACTCCAGAGGCACAAAACTAAATTATATACAATTTCTACACAGAATGAACTATACAGGGTATCTACACAGCATTCAGAATCTAAAAGAAAACAATTCACATAACTTCTATTCCTCCTCCTTAATGTTTCAGAATTACATTTCGACTGTTTTACTCCAAAAGACAACACAGACCACACCCCCGTCACTGCTCTGCTCCATTCCATATTTATCTTTCCCAATGTGAGGGACTGACATTCTCCTCTGTTTCTGGGATTTGAGCTTACCAAGATTATGGTGGAAACTCCTAATTAATTATATGACAACTGTTTTGCATGGGACAACAAAACTCTTAAGGTTAAGACACATTTGTTTACCCTTCCCTTAATCCAGCTTGTCTAGAATGTCAAGTTTGGAGTTCACAAACATGAAATGCCCATACAAAATGTTACATTTGAAAATGCTATGAGGTAGCATGAAATGTCTAAAAAACATATTAATATCTTACGCATATTTATATTGTCTATGGGGGGCTCCTGCACCAGTGGGAAAGGCTGCAACCACATTTTATTCAAGGTGACCATCACCTTCTTGATGCTTTCTAAATCGGGGCACATGTACTAGCCAATGGTGACTGGAAACAAAATTGATGGCAGCTTCCGGGCATCCTTGTATGTTTTCAACATTGTGGAGCTCTGCCTTATGAATTCCATTAATATTACTGCATCAGTGGGATACCTTGGTAGCATGAGGGGATGTCCTTCAAAACCCTCAATCCTCATATAGGAAAATGTGGCAAACTGTATATACCAGGCTCCATGCCTGAAGATTATCTCCTGAGCTTCTATGCTCAATCTCTTTGTCCTGTCCTCCTCCATGGTTCTCACCAGATGCATAGAGAATGCATCATTTACCAGTTTGTAATCTTGGAGGTAATTGGCTCTCTGCAGCTGGGGATGATGATCCCAAATATGCACATCATTGATTGTGCCTATGACTTTCCCATCTGTAACTAGTACATCAAATGTGCCTTTATAAGCACAAGAGTAAACAATGTATGATGTCATATAGAAAAAACAATTTGAACCTCCCAGGTTCATCAACTGCTCATGTAGAGCATCACTTATTAACTGGCCCCATAGTGGCTTGATGTCTGAATATATGCACATCATGATTACACCATACATCCAATCCTTAAAACTACCAACATCAAGCTGGGCTGTGACTCTACTAAGAAGTGCAATCATGTACTAGTACTCATCATCAAAATTGTATTTGAACAAGTGCATAGGAAGTTTGGAGGCTACAGGATATGTGCTGTTCTTGGCCCTCCATTGATACATGTTTTTCCTGGCCTGCTTCTTGTTATTTTCATAATCTATTTCTGACTTCTTTAGGTCCACACTGTTAACCTTCCTACCCAATGGTAGTCCAAATGTCTGGGAAAGACCCTTGATGGACAGGTCCGCGTATATTCTTCCATGCTTCATCACCTGCCTGGTCTCTAGATTGTAGTTCCGGGCACACTCAATGACCAACTCTAGAGACTCCATGGAGTACGGGAAACCGGTTGCATTCCACATTCCAGACACGAATACGGCATCCAGCATAGGACTTCTATTCTTCTCATCATTCAGCCTGGCCAACCAGGCTTCCAAATCAATGCTTCCTTGATGGGTATCTATAATTGCACCATATTTAAACAGGATCCCCCTAGGAGATGAGAACATGGGCTTCCTGAATTTAGCCTCACATTTAGCTAACCTCTTGTCAGCCATGGATATCTGCAATTAACAAAATCTTATCTTACAATGGGTACTCACATGCATGCAGATAACAATTATCTCTACTAATCATCATGCTTACTGTATTTATTTAACATTAACTAATCATGGGGGTGCATAGACCAGAACCTCAGATCAACAACACCATACCTGACTACACAGAAGCAACAGGATGAGGGTTTCAATTACTTACCTGGATATGCAAATCTCCTTTATACCAGTGGATTTCTAAAAGTGCTCTTAATTCTACTGATGATCACACACTTCCTCCTGTCTGTAAGCTCAGTTCACCTAAATATTGCCTGTATGAGGATATGGAAGCTGGTGCTCTGTAAAAATAATTTTATCGCAAGGTAAAAACTGAAATGATAGTGAATTCACCTTTTAACCATACACTTAGGGTAAAATTAGGGCAATCCTGACAGATTGGATTTTATTCGTTTATTTTTCGCACGGAAACTCAGGATTTCGCCAGTTGTTTCATCAGGCTTTGTGGCTGGCGGGAACTACCTACCATGTCTGCACACATTAAATGTTAATGGCGGCAATGGGAGCAGGGTGATATTCATATGACAAGATGATATTCAAATATCAGGGGGATATTCACAAATATCATCCCGAGTACAAAGTGATCATCCTCCTTGAGAGGAATAACCATCGTCGACAAGATCAGGTGATGAACGTACCCTTTGGTCATGTTTAGTACATCAGGAGGATATTTCGATATATCAGGTGATGTTTCAAAGATGATGATGACCAAACAAACTTATATGTCTCTCTTTCAGAATATCAGGATGATGTCATCTAGATATTCGCTCAGTATATCGATAAGGCATCATGACGTCATCGTCATGTTATACCAGCAGGATCATGTTCAAGAAATATGCCCCCGAGAAGTAAAAATGATGATTACGTCATCGTCATGTTCATTTCTTTGTTTATCAGACCTGAATGACATCATCAGGATATTGGCTTAGGGGAATATTTCGCGGTAGGAGGATATTGCAAAATATCAGGTTACATTGAAAAATATGATCCTCGCGAAATGCATAAGGCTATTGACGGGTAAAGGCTATTATCACCTAAAATTGACATCCAGATATTTGGACTGCATGATTTATCAAGTGATAAATTAGATCAGGGTGATCTTCTGTAATATGATGAATGTTAAGAAATATGATCCTCTCCCTGTGAATATCAGGTTTGACTAAAACTTTGACCGTTCACAACTTTCTCACCTTAACGAATATCAGAGTGATACAAAAGGCAAACCTGCATGAAATTTGATGCTCTTTCTAAATATGAGGTTATTGAAATAAAATATAAAATTTGACAAACTAACCTCATGATGATGACTTACCCAGCCTTTCAATGCATGATGATCTACATGACTTACTTTTACCAAACTGCGAGAAAGCACAAAACAAACCAAAAGGTTGGGTCCCTGTTTTGCCAAGTCAAAATGGGACGTGTTGTGTAACCACACAACAACTTGCCACCAAAGAAAACAACCAAATTCCAATGATTCAAGTGATGTGATCACATTCATCCCTATTATTCTAATTCTCTCTAAGCATAAGCATCATGATCTTCTGAATGATAAAAGCTCATCATGGTAACAATGCTAACAAAGGATCATGTGTGTGCAAATGATTAATTATCTTCATCTTCAAAGCAAGTTGAAAACATAAGTAACTGGTGTTAAACTACATAGTTGGAGATCATCCCTCATAGCCAACCTGGATAGAGCCTTGCTGCCAGCAGGCGTCTATAGCCCCGGCAAGGTTATCTATACAATCCCCCTAAATAGAGCCATTGCCAGCAGATGTTCATAGCCCCGGTAGAGTTACTTAGATGGCCTAACTTTATTTCTTTTCTGATTTTTCTTTTAAAATTTGTATCTGATATCATCATGTTAGCTAATTTATACAAGGTATAATCACTTACAGCTTTAGGTTGGAGATTGTATTGGTAGCAAGGGGGTCCCTTTAGATTTTTCACTTAACACCTATACTTGTGTGTTCAACAAACCTAAGGTTGTTAGGTGTTTCATTGTGATTGATTCACTTTGATCAAGAAAAGGCACCCTAATGAAAGGATATCACAGACCTGATCATGAATACCTCTTAGACTGAATCACAACCTATGTCTAAATCTAATCTCATCACTTGAATTCTAACAATTTGTTATTTTTCTATGGTGATGAAGTGCATCATCTCGACTAGCCAAAACAAAAGCTCAACCAAAACAAAACAAAACAAAACAAAACAAGACAAACAAACAAACAAACACAACTGTACAAGCAACTATACAAATGTACAATATGATACACATGACTATCATGAAGTCACTTAGACTTGAAAATAATGTTTGAGAAATTGTCCATTGACTGGCAATGGGACATCCTCACCTGTCAGGTTCTTAAGCCTATAAGTGTTGTCTCCTAATATCTCAGAAATTTGAAAGGGACCTATCCATAATCTATCAAATTTACCGTGGTCACCTTTCCTCTCATGGGCTTTATCCCACATCAGGACTAAATCAAATATCCTGAAGGCTTTAACTTTGGCTCTCTTGTCAAACCAGCATTTGACAATAGCCTGATGTTTTGCAAATTGGTCAATTGCTTGACTTCTTTTCTCTTCCAGGTGCATCAGCTGAAGCAACCTAACTTCTTGTCTATTGTCTATGCCTAAGTACTCTTGGGCAAACTGCAAAGTATGAATTTTCAAGTTAATAGGGAGGATAGGATCCACCCCATATACTAGTTGGATAGGTGAGTTTCCTAGTGCAGTTTTCATTCTAGTTTTGTCTACCCATAAGGCATACTTCAGAAATGAGTTCCATTCCCTAGGGTTCTTTTCTAGTAATTTTCTTATGATATTCAACAAATTTTTATTGGTGGATTTTGCTAATCTGTTTCCTTGGGGATAATAGTTGGATGAGAACTTGAGTATGATCCCATGATCAAAAGCCCAACTTGACAATTTAGTTGAAGTGAAGGCAGAACCATTATCACTTACTAGAGCATAAGGAGTTCCATACCTGGTAACAATGTTGCTTTCCAAAAATTTAATAACATCATCTGCAGTACAAGTCTTGCTGCTAATAGCCTCAGTCCATCTGGTACAATAGTCAGTAATTGTTAAGACATACCTATGGCCTGAGGAGGATGGAGGATTGATTGGTCCTATGAAGTCCATGCCCCATTGTGCAAATGGGCGTTCTTCCATCACTGGCTGCAAGGGTTGTGTAGCATATTTCTCTCTGTTGGTAGCAACCTGACATACATGACAACATTTAACATGATCAGCTGTATCCTTAAAGATTGTAGGCCAATAATATCCTGCTCTGAGGATTGCATGTGTTGTGGCCAATGTTGATCCATGTGCTGTTCTGAACTTGTCATGTAGTTCTGATAAAACCTTATTTGCTTCTGGCTTTTCTAAGCATCTTAGGTATATCCCTTCATAATTCTTCTTGAACAGGATTCCTCCCTTCATCATATATTTTTGTGACCTTATCTTCAAGGCTCTTCTCTATGAAGCTTGCATTCTGGGAGGACATCTTCCAGTAATCAGGATGTGCCTGATATCTGAATACCATTCTTTACTATCCTTTGTATTGATTACATATTGCTGACTTGTGATGTTTGGATCAATTTCAGATATCATCTGGCTTAAGGCCTATCCTCTTACCAGCTTCATTAGCGTAATTTCCATGTCATACTCTTGTAATACAGTAATCCACATGGCTCTTTTCTCACCAAGTTCGCTCTGCATTAGCAGCATCTTCATTGCTGCATCAGGCCTTACTGCAATCACTTTGCTTCTTAGTATGTAATGCCTAAACTACTTTACTGCCCTGACTAATGCAAGTGCTTGTCTTTCAATATCCACATATCTTAGTTCAACATCCTTGAAAGGACAGCTCATGAAAGCTATTGGTTTCTCTTCTTTCTCTTCATTCCTTTAGGTCAATACTGCTGTAGAGGTATGTTCTGAGGCAATTGAATAAATGTAGAAATCTTTTGTGTAGTCTGGACTGATGAGGACAGGAGCATCTGATATGGCTTTCTTTATGTCTTCAAAAATAGCTTTGGCTTCTGCTGTCCACTCAATCTTGGCATCTTTTTTCAGCATAGCATTTAATGGTCTAACTATCTCTGCAAAACTAGTGATAAATTTTCTCACAAAGTTAATCTTACCAAAGTAAGACTTAAGTTCTTTCTTACTTCCAAGGAGTTGTATTTTCATGACAGACTCCACTCTGGCAAGATCAATGATGATCCCATCTTTGGTTATCAAATGGCCTAATAATTTGCCTATTGTTACCATGAATATGCATTTCTTGGGGTTCAAGGATATCCCATATTCTTCACATTTCTTCAGCACATTTCTGAGATCTGTTACATGATTTCCCCTTTCTTTGGAGAATACTGCCAAGTCATCCATGTAAATGACTATACACTTTCCTATTAAGCCTCTAAAGGCTATGTCCATTTCTCGCTGGAATGTAACTCCAGCATTTATAAGTCCAAATGGCATACGTCTATATGCAAATATCCCCCACTTGGTGGTGAAGGTATTTTTCAATCTGTCAACCTTATCAACCATCACTTGGTTGTATCCTGAGAAACCATCCAGGAATGACATCATCTTAGCTCCATTTATAATCTACAGAACTTCATCTAATGATGGTAAAGGATACTTATCCTTCTCTGACACTCTGTTCAGGTTCCTGAAATCTACACATAGCCTGATGTCTCCATTCTTCTTTCTAACTGGGACTAGATTGACCACCCAAGTGGAGTGCCTTACAGGAAAGATTATCCTGGCATTTAACAACTTTGTGACTTATTCAAAAATTATGGGTTCAAGCAAAGCATTGACTGGGCTTTGCTTCTGTCTGAAAGGTTTAGCATCTGGCTTGAGGGGTATAGTGTGAGTTATGACTGATGTATCATATGTCCAGGCAATAACATGCATGTAATCTTTGAGAGCCTGAGTTATTCCTTCTAACTCTTCCGGTGTGTAGACTTTACCTATCAGGACATTTCTCTTGTCTTCATTTTGTCCAATATTCACTTGTGAATACTGACCTCCATCAGCTTTGGGAAGATCCTTTTGCTTCAACATATTATCCAGATCAAAGGTTCTTTCTAATTCAATCATACCTTTGGGAATTCTGTTGCTAGGCAACTCTAATATTTCATCTTCTTCCCAAACTTGATCTTCCATACTATTCTCATCTATGATCTGAGTATCAAATATATCCCTGTTAGAAATGAAATCAAGAATATGCTGATCATCATCAAAAACCTGGAGATTAGTAACATCATCAGGTACTGATGGTACATATACTAGCTCTACTAAAATCTCTTTAGACCTGATATAGATAATGGCTCCAGTGTACTGGCAGCCTGGGTAAGTGCATCTGCCCTATGATTTTGTTCTCTAGGAACGTGGGTGATATTAAATGCATCAAAGTCTTCAATTAAAGCCCACACTCTGTGTCTGTAATTTGACAATCTCTTATAATTGCAAGAGTAAATTCCTCTTACCTGTCTGACAACTAATTCTGAGTCTCCAAAGACATGCAAAATTTTTACCTTCTTCTTGAGAGCAAACAGTATCCCATGAATCAGAGCTTCATACTCTGTCACATTATTAGTGCAGGGGAACTGTAATCTATATGCAGCTAAGTAGGATTTTCCTAATGGATCAATAAGATCAATTCCTACTCCATCTCCTTGTTTGGACTTAGATCCATCGAATCTTAGGATCCAGGATTTATCTTCAACCAAAGGCTTAGCTGAACCTTCTCTTTTCTTTGCAGCTCTAGCTGCTACTCCACTTGATATCCACTTTAGTTTAGGAATTTCAGTATCTTTGGACTTCACCTTTTCTTTCTTTTATGAAATTGACCCCTTCCTTTTCTTTCCAACATTAGGAGGATGATTCTCTAGATCAGGTACTGTATGTCTTTTTAAAATGTGTAAAAAGAGTGAGCATGTGGTCTTTGAATGAGGTGCCTCATGCAACCTACACCAACCTTCAATTAGTGCATCACGTGGATGCTTCTTTTGTTTTATCATCTTCTTAATTTCTCCTTGTAGACACCCAAAAATGACCACATCATTGCACTACTGGCATTTCGTCATCTATCTAATCACTTGTATTTCAACGTTAATTAAATAATCAAGTTATTTACTTAATTTCACCAAATTCTTCTAAATCACATACTTGTGACGTTAATTAAATAAATCCTCTTTAGTTAATTAATTAAATTAGATTCATCTATTATTCTTCCACAATTAAATAATTTTAATTATTTAATTATCCTCTTTCCAAAAATCAAATCTACATTAATTAAATAAATCCAATTATTTAATTAATTCAACAAATTCCCTCTTATCTACAATTAAATAATTCTTAAATTATTTAATTAAATCAAAATCTGTTCTTTCAAAATCATGCACAACAATTAAATAAATTTATTTATTTAATTTGCTTTCAAATCTTCTAAATTAAATAATTCTAATTATTTAATTATTTCTTCCAATAATATCTTCTCTAAATTTAAATAAATCAATTATTTATTTAAATTGCTTTTTTTTCTAAATTTGAGTTATCTCTAATATAACTTAAGTTTTTTATATTTAATAAAGCAAAATATCTTCTTTTCTCATGCAAATCCCTTCTTCTTGTTTTAAATCACTTAACTAATTGTTACATTCTGTTAATTGCTTTAACTCATTCTTCTATTCTTGATAACTCCTCTCATGCAAAAGAAAGCAAGACACTTGTCTTCTTCTTATTTGTTGCACATTCCTCAACTGTTCTCCTCCGTTGATTCTTCTGATTTATCTGGACCGTTGATCGATCTTCCTTGAAACCTATATAAACCCCCCTCATCTCCTTCATTACCTCTCTCTTCGATCGTATTCTCAGGCATACTTAACAGAGCTTTGAGCATACAAAACGCATCGATTGAGCAACCTTACGATCTCTTAACATTGATCTTTGAGCACATTGAGCACACTACTTGCTTGTTGCAGCTATGGTTTCGCAACTTGATTGAGCAATCTACACTTCTCCAAAAAGGGAACAATACAGGTTTTGGTAAGAGCTTTCATTTTGTCTTTGATTTTATGATAATGGCTTTTACTTAGATTGGTTCGCTTTATGTGATTGGTTTTTGGTTTTATTAGTTTAGATTTAATCAATTTTTCCTCATACACATTCTGGCACGCCCGGTGGGACCCACTAATGCCTCTTTTTCTTTGAGAAATTGATTTTTTTTAAGTCACAGTATGGTACAGCGCAAACGACATCTCAAAGCGCTTCTAGCAGTACCATTAAGTGCTATTGGAGGCACATTACAGCGCCCTTGGGGGCACTGCGGTGCTTCTGGCAGCACAGAGCAGCGCTTTCGGTATAACATAATGGCGCTTCCAGTAGCATCGTTTAGCGCTTTTGGATAAATTAGGTTTTGACTTTGTTTTGTGTTGTTGTAGGGTTTTCTCGTTACATATCTGTTTGTTTTGTTTGACAAGCTATTGTATTTGTCTTTCAAACCTACTTTTTGATACTTCCTAAGCTAATTTATTTAGGGGTATCTTTGGTATTTGCGTTAATCTATTGTATTGCTACACTTTCTGAGTTTTTTAGATTTCACGATTCAGATCTATTAGATATTATTGCTCAAAATAGTAGATCAAACCATGAAATCCCATTTTGACCTAGTTATTTTGACAAAAGCTAATATTTTTGGGATCTGAGACCGTGCAGTGCAGTTGGTATAATAGTATCGCGCTTTCGTATACACAATATAGCACTTCTGGACCTTATTCAGCGCTTCTGGTAGTATCCTGCAGCGCTTCCGGTATATACTACATCACTTTTGGCATAACAGTATCGCGCTTCTGGATGCATAGTACAGCGCGTCTGGATATTGTTCAGCGTGTCTGGTAATATTCTGCGGTGCTTTGGGTCTGTGTTCAACGCTTTTGGAAATACAGTAAGTCATTTCTGGTAAGATAGTGCAGCGCTTTTGGTCAAATATGATTTATTTTTGCTAACTTGTGAATTTTTGGTGGAACTAACTGACTTGTTGCAGTTTCTTATTACTCACATAGAGCAAATAGGTGTTTTTAACATATTCATGCAGGACGAGCATCAAAGAAATCTTGATCTATCTCACTAAGTCTTAGAAACACATTGCATTCTTAAAGGGATAATTGAACAAATCTTTTTTGTAAATCTAAGTCTTAGGAACATACTACTTTTCTTAAGGGACAATGGACATGTATGTGAAAACACCTCAATTTTCTAAGGGACAATGGACATGAATGCCAAAGACTTCATTTTCATAAGGGACAATTGACAACTACAACCGTGTGTGTGTCTAAATTAGTTGCACCTTATTTTTCTTATAACGGGACAATTGAACCTTTGTTTGACGTGCTTGCTCTTACATTTTTGTACTTCCTTTAGAAGGGCCTACTTTTGGATTGCACTTCATCCAAAAGGGATGACCCTAAGCGGAGTTTTCCTTTGAACCGCTATATAAGAGGGATAAGGCGAAAGCCAAGTCCTAACCGACGTCAGCCTTACCTTGTGGTGCCAAACTGAAAAGAGGTGTACTAGCTCTTTGTGGAAATGATTTTCACATTGAGTGAAGTGTTTGATACTCTTAGTAGGATTGGTTAAAACTTTTAGTAGCTTGTCGCATTGCTCATAAGGTGTTGGTCCCTCAAAGTCACTAAGAACCATGTTAGATAGAGACTACCTGACCTACCTCCGAACATTGCGGTAATCATCAGTGCAAGGGGAATCGATTTAAGCCCTTAAGACACTTACCATTGGCTCCCTTGAGAAGAGATAGTATTCCCTTGGCCATAAAGCTCTTGTGACCTACTTGAGCTTTCCAAGGGGAGGGTGAGATATCCCTACCTATCGTCTCTTGCAAAGATACTAAATATCTGACACCTTTATGGAATGATATTTTTATCGACGGAGTATTAAGCTGTGAGCTGATCTACGGCAATGAAACCTTGTCTCTAGGGATAAAAAGTGCTTGTTATTGATTGCAATTGTCTTATACCTGTGGAAACATTGGGCTTGTTTTGGAGCCTCAAACATACACTATCTGTTGTGTCAGTCCCTTGTTTATGCCAACATTGTTTTCTGTGTTTTCTCTTGCCAAACAATTCCAATCAGAAATAGAAACAATCAATCAAAATTTTGCCTTTTTGAAACATCAGACACTACTTCAGCGCCTCTGGTATTACAGCAGCTCGCTTTTGGTAGTACAGTAGATCGCCTTTGGCATAGCAGTAACTCGCCTCTGGTAAAACTCTACTTCAGCGCCCTGGGTATAACAGTAGCTCACTTTTGGTCACTGTAGCTCGCCTTTGGCATAGCAGTAACTCGCTTCTGGTAGCTCAGTCCGTTGCCTTTGGTATCACAGTAGCTCACTTTTGGTCACATAGTCCTGTGCCTCTGGTCAAACAGTATAGCACTTTTGGTCCAGTACTTTGTGCATCAGAGTTTGTCCATTTCTCAAAGCACCTCACAGAATCCCAGCATTACATTTTGTCCTAGTGTATCCCATGGTAACCACTAGGCTTCAGCAAACTATGAAGTCCAAGCAAGTTGGCCCTAGGAAGTACAAATTGCCTCCTCGCACACCACAATCAGGTCATCTCAACATTACTCCCAAGGTTACTCCTAGTACACCTGCGGCAAAACCAATCAGCTCTCCAAATAGGCCGCACATTGACCAATCAAGCAATCCTCAAGAAGGTAGGGTCCCTTTGGTAAGTACACCCCAATACACCACCGGCTTGCCTCTGGATTTTGTCCCACAAGGTTATACTGTAGATCTAGCCCCATCTCAAGAAGAGTGACACTTTGAAATAGGTCAATCCTCTCAAGCTGATGGGCAAGATCTTGACGAATTCATACAAGAGCCTAGAGTCGTGGCCGCCTTTGACAAAATCCTTAATGAGAACCAAGATCATTTCTTTTGCTTGCTTGCAGAGCAAGGAGCCAAGTTACCTCAGGATTTTTCTTTATCCTCTCTCAAGGAGACAAACAACACATTGAGTGCCATACAAGCGGTGCAAACCATGTCCACGATGACTACGGCCTTACCTGCACAAGGCTCGCAATATAGGAATCCCCTTTTTCAAAACCCAACAGGAGAGAGGGCCATATCACCGCTTCTGACTCCTATGGAGATCTATAACAACCAACAAGAAACTCTCCAACGTCAAGCAGAGTTAGCTAAGCAAGCCACCTTAGCTTGATCAAATATGCAACCACCTCCTCAAGTGTCCACCCCAATTGCAAGTGGAATCTTGGTTACCCCATCACGGATAGGTTTCCCACCCAATTACAATCTGGGGAACAATTATGTAGCCATGCAACAAGGGTCTCAACAACTACCACCTCCTATATCATCAAACCTTCATGTCTCTCAACCAATTAGAGTCATGCAACCCCAACCACAACATTCTGCTGCTCTCATCCTCAATCAACCCCAACCACAACATTCTTCTACTCTCATCCTCAATCAACCCCAACCATCACAAAACACTTCTACCTATGTCCCTCCTCCACAACGGTCATCCACGCTAAATTTCTTCAACACCTTACCTATCCACCCTCAACATTCCCAACATCAAGTTTTCCAAAGCTATGTGCCGCCAATCACAACCTAATCAAATGCACTTTAGCTTTCCTCCACCCAACTCTTTTCTTCAACCATCACAAAGCCAACATTCTTACCTAGCGCCACCTCCACCTCTGCCAAATCAAAACCTCCAATTCCAACCCAATCTAAACCAATTGTACAACCCATATAATCCCAACCAATCTTACGACCCTTATAACACCAGTGTGCATGGCTTACACTACAATCTTCCGTATGGGCAACACCAACCACTTCTGGGACAACAGGAGATGTTACCAACACCTCCCACGACTATGGAGCTAAAAATCGCAGAAGTTCAACAACAGCTATCTGATCTTACGTTTGGCCACACCAAGAAGACCTTCTCTTTAGAGGAAGTGTGTCCTTATCCTTTTGATCGGTCATTACCAATGATCCCTTTTCCTCAAAATTTCACTATTCCCAAGTTTGATAAATACAAAGGAAAAGGTGACCCAAAATACCATCTTAGGGAATTCTATCTTGCTTGCTTCGAGGTCTCACATAACGACACATATCTTATGCGTCTCTTTCCTCGTAGTCTTGGAGGTCAAGCAATAGAATGGTTCTCACACTTACCCATGGGTATCAAGTCTTTCAACAAGCTAGCAGAGAAGTTTGCCACCCACTTTTCTTACAACACAGAGCATGAGATTTCCATGACTGATCTATGCAACAACAAACAGAAAAATGGGGAAACTTTCATTTCTTTCCTTCAACGATGGAGACAAATGGCTAGCAAATTTCCTTTCAAGATTCTGGAGAAACAGCTTGTTACCATATTTGTGCAGAACCTCAACCAAGAGTTAGGTTTCCATTTGCAAATTCTTAGTGCTACAACCTTTGATGAAATCACATACAAGGGAATTAACATTGAAAAAGCCCTCATTGCTAAGGGTGTGGTCAAAATCTTCAAAGAAATGAAAGACAACGTGTAGATTAGAGAAATGCAATAAGGTAAAAAGCAAAACCAAATGTAAACAAGAACACAAGATTATACCTCATGCAAAACCTAATCCCATCAAGGGAAAGAGGAGCCCTTGCACCCAAGAAAAGCTCCCAAGACCAAGATTGTCCCTAGATTATTGATTCAAATGTGGAATGCCTTCTCAAATATGCAACTCACTATAAGCTCAAATGTGATTTTGGCATGGTAACTTTGCATGAAAATGGATGATGAAAATGACTTGTGAGAGGTTGTATTTATAGACTTTTTGAGAGGATTTTGATCCAAGGGTGGAGATTGATTGGAGAGATCAATGGTGGAGGATGAAAGTGATGTGGAGGGCCTAGATTTGATCTTGGAAGATGGAGGGCTAGGAATAAAAGTAAATCTTTTATTCATTTTTGGGAAAGGGGTGAATAAATGAGGTTTGGTGAGATGGATTATTTGTGAATTAAAAATTCACAAAGGGAGGGGTAAAATGAATTAAAAATTTATTTTGGGGAAGAGAGTTATGACATGTGTAAGAGGAGTAAATGTGATGTGTGATTTATTTGAATTTTAAATTTGAGGAATGTGGAGAGAAGTGCTAATGAGGATTTGACTTTCTTAATTAGGGTGATTAACCTAATTAATGTGGCTGGAATAAATTAGTAGAAGGATTAGAGGGGGGATAAGATTAATTAATTAGTGATTTAATTAATTAATCCTAAGGCTAGGATGGGATAGGCTAGAGTAGGCAATTAAATAATAGCTATTTAATTGTCTAGGGTAGGGATAGGCTAATTAGTAGGCTGGATTAATTAGTTAACATGGTTTTAATTAATTAATTGGATTTAGGGAAAATGGGGATTTGATTTAATAAATTTTGCATATTTATTAAATCATTTGGCTAAGGTTTGGACTATTGAATTAATAAAATTAATTCAATTTTTGGGATAAAATGGTGTGGATTTAGAAAATGAACGGGGTGATTAATTAAATAAAAATTTAATTAATTAGTTGGAAAGGGAATTGGTAAGTTTAGGGGTGTCGGGAATCAGTTTGGTGGTCGAGACATTTTTAGGTGTCTACATTTGCCCCTCTTTGACGTGGCGTCAGGACCTAGGAGGGAAGTGGCGTCAGGTCGAAGAATATGCCCCAGTTGCCGGGAAGGAGTGAGATGGATAAGGGATGCCCCCTCGAGAGGTTGATGGGAAAAATATCAAGTTTGCAGGTAAGCTCTCGAAAGGATGTGACGGAAGCGAAGGTGATGGAAAAAGAAGATGGTGGGAAGAAAAACAGAGGAAAAAGGCTGAGATCTGCACCCTGGAGGGAAAAGAAAGGGATGGAGGGAGGACATGGCCCACTATATTAGGAAAAGTGGGCCCAAAGAGTGCCACATTTGCACACTTTGACCTTCTAGAAGAAAAAGACAAAGGAGAGATGGGCGAGTGCAACCCACAGTTCCCGCGACTTCATCACATCTCAGAGCGATTCTGAGAGGTTGGGCGGTCTCCCGAGGCTGGACCCCAGGTAGGGCCTAACCCAGACTTTGTGATTTTTTATTTTACGCACTTATTTTTGGGTTTCGGGAAATGGGTTAGGAGCGCGTGGCGCCATAGACAAGGCGGATTAGCGCAATCCTGCGGATTAGCGCTATTCGCCAGGGTAGGTTAAGGCGATTTTGTCGCCATTTTGGAGGAATATTGGCGCTATCCTCTAGATTGGCGCCAAAACTAAGGGCAAAGCAAATATGGCCTTTTGACGCCATATTATGGGTAGAACAGCGCTATCGTCTGGAATAGCGCCATGATGTGGAATAGCGCTATGATTAGTTTTAGCGCTAAAAGGTTAATTGACGCAAAAATGGGGGACTGCGCCATCATCTGGATTGGTGCGATATAGGGTACGCAGTGGCGCCAATGTCTGGATTGGTGCGATACGGGGAGCGCAGTGGCGCCAATGTTTGGATTGGCGCTATAGGCAGGGGAAAGTAGTGCTATTTTTTAAATAGCACTTAGGGATTTTCTATGTGGGGCCACATGATTGGGGCCTTTGAGACATTTAGAAGAAAAAGATGTAGGGGGAAAGTAATTTTGTATCTAACGAAGAAGTGGTGGATGCAGGATACGCAGCAGTTTATACTGCAGTCGCAAGAGCGACGAGTGCGATCCATGATGCCACTATTTGACGAGACATGGTGACCTCGGCTTGCGACACTGGGGCTTTGGACGGTGGCAGCGATGCCTGTGCTGTGAGCTCATAGAGCTCTGATGACGATTGTAGTGGAGCGATACCACAGCGAGACTTCTAGCTTTCTACTGCCGACAGGAGAGATGACCATCACACTTGAGGATGTTTATCGCATCCTCAAGCTGTGGATTCATGGTCGACGTGTGAGGTATGACACGAGGAGGGGGCGGACTGCGTTGATCAGAGTGTTTGGAGCAGAGCACGTGGTGCTTTCCGCAGACGGGAGGGAGATGGATTACGACAGGACGCTGGCGGCAGGTGCAGATCCCTTTGCCTTATATTTGTGTGCGCTGATTGGAGGTGTAGTGCTATCGGATAGGTGAGGCAGGGGTTTTCCTGTGGGCTGGGGTGGGATGATAGAGGGGATGGTGAGACATGAGACTGTCTATGCATGGGGGCCGGTGATGCTAGCACAGCTGCTACATGAGATACACACGGTTACTTATCTGCATGACAGGGCCTTATCTGCTGGGGTTACACTACTACACGTATGGCTTTGGGAGCACATCCCTGTGACTCGGCCGACCTGCGGTTATTATCGGCGGCCGTTTGAGGCATTTGTGTTCTTGTATCGGGATGTCATGTATACTGGACAGGTCCGCCATTGGCGGAGGATACTGGATGATGTGATTAGCATGGTCTATTGTCCATATATTGATTGTGAGGAGTGGCCTGATGATGTTATCCAGCTCCCGTACACCTTTCAGCAGAGATTTCTTATGGGTCGTGCGGATCGGACTATAGAGATGTACCTACCTTCACAGGTGATGTGGCAGTTTGGACGGGTACAGGATGTGCCCCAGCAGATGGCCATATATGCGCGGACACCGCGGGATACAGCTTATTGGCCCATAGCATTACAGCCACAGGTTGCACTGAATGACTGGGCAGCACTTCGGCTAGTTCAGTGGGATTGGAGGAGCACTGTGGTGGATGGAGGTACTACGCCTGCCTATGATGTATGGTGGCAGACACATCGGCCCACCTGATTTACCGATCCGGCAGCAGAGCTATCGAAGGTTGAGGGGGATGGAGATGGAGATGATCCAGATGGGGGTGGCGATGAGGTCATTACGGATTTCCTTGTAGAGGTGATGGATGATGGATCAGAGAGGGTGATCGCCAGAGATGGTCAGCTGGCGGATGAGGGGGTAGCAGCGGTAGCGAGACAAGGGCCAGTGGGTCAGGATGTGCCAGCACAACAGGTTCTAGCTCAGTAGGTTCCTCCGCAGCAGGTTCCTCCGCAGTAGGTTTCAGCAGAGCAGGTTCCTCCGCAGCAGGTTCCAGCAGAGCAGGTTCCTCTGCAGCAGGTTCCTGCACAGCAGATTCCAGTGCAGCAGGTCCAGGCTAGGGGTGGACGGCAGGGGAGAGCACCGCGACGACGCGGTGGACGGCCAAGGACAGAGCAGGGTGATCTATCCCCATCACAGGTGGAGCAGCTGCGGGTCAGTAGGCATGATGTCGAGGCAGGGAGCTCAGGGGCAGGGATGGAGGTAGAGGTTGAGAGGCTGACGCCTCGATGACGGTCACGGGATGAGATGGAGGAGATAGAGACACTTCATGCTTAGGTGGCTAGTTTAGAGGAGGCATTTTTGGGGCGTCGAGAGGCTGAGTTGGGACAGCTGCAGGGAGTAGATGAGCGGTTAGCAGTGGCAGAGGCTCAGTTGGCTTAGGCCAGAGAGGATATGGAGGATTTGAGGATAGAGTGGGATGCAGCGCTCGTGAGAGCACAGCAGGCAGAGATTGCATTGAGCAGTGCACAGGCTATGGGAGGGGGCCTTGCCCCAATTTTGGCAGGGATGCAGACTCAGCTGGCCCAGGCTCAGACACATGCGCATCAGGTACAGGGTCAGTTGAGTCAGGCACAGGGACAGGTAGCTCAGGTACAGGGACAGGTGGCTCAGGTCTGAGGGGAGCTAGCAAAGGCGAGAGCACAGACTGAGTACTATCGGGGGTTATACTATGCAGCCGTACCTGCAGCGCAGCGAGCATCGAGTTACAACCAGGTCAGTAGATCAGGGGCGTCGAGATCACATCGATCTAGATCTATTCAGTCAGTTCAGCAGACGATGCCCCCTCCCACGTATGTGCCCCAGCAGGATCCTTAGGTACCAGCAGCACCACAGCCACAGCCACCGCCAAGATCACAGGCTCGACCAGGGTCATCATCTCCTACCCCCTCAGAGAGAGGATCCTCGATGTGAGAGTTATACCATGATAGCCCTTAGAGGCATTGTATCAGGACACTTTATTTTTTGATGATGTGAGCGATGTACATTTTTTTACAGTGATTATATATGATGCGAGACTTCTGATGGCTTATGATGTTCTATTGTGATTATGCTTATATGATGGATGCACATGTTATATTTTATATGTTGTGGATGTATGATGTGTTTGTGATATATGCATGGTGTTGTGATTTTATGGACTATATAATGTAACTAAATATGCGAATTAACAAATATTTATTATGGATGAACATGTATGGGATTATGTTATATGCCACTAGTTGTTTCAATGGTGATGTGTGTGATGTTGTAATGCAATTGAGATGTTGATATGTATGGAATGCAATGTGATGATGCTATTTATGATATGATGTGTAATGATATGCAGCTGAAATGAATCTACTTGTGTTTTATGCAAAATTAAATGGATTTAAAATGAACCTAATATGTGATGCAAAAATGAACCTTAAACTGAGATGCAAATGGATTAAAATGAACCTTAAAATGAGATGCAAATGGATTAAAATGACCTTAAAATGAGATGCAAATGGATTAAAATGAACCTTAAAATGAGATGCAAATGGATTAAAATGAACCTTAAAATGAGATGCAAATGGATTAAAATGGATCTAACATGATATGCAAATGGATTAAAATATGTTAAATGAGATGCAAATGGTGGTGAGATGTAGCTAAATTATATGTGCTAAATGCAGTATTGGTGATAGGTGGTATGCGAACTAGGTGATAGGTGAGGTAGCCTAATCCTGATACACATGATGTTCCTTGTGTTGACCCTAAATAGTGAGACTGTGGGAGAACGCGTTAGGTGTTGTGGATGATAGGGGTGAGAGTGTCTAGGGGATGGTGGTGGGGGGATTGGAGGATGGTTAGGTCATAAGATGCCACGTCATTGAGGGGGGGGGGTTTGGTTCAAGATGTGTTAAGTGGAATAGGTTAGGATGATGGGGTTAGTGCGGGAGTTAGATTGGTGGCGGGGGGGGTTGGAAAGTGTTGATCAAATCTAGGTCGATATGGGATAGGTGACTGAGTGATTAGATGATGATGTTGAGCTAGTATCAGTAGTTGCACAAAATTAATTGAGAGCATTTCTTAGTTTAATGTAGCAATGTCGGATACAATTCACAAAGGTATGAAATGACCTAGGTGATGATGTATATCCGACAATTGCATGGACTATACCCACAAACAATAGGTTGGTTTCATGCATGCCCAATGTAGTATAATCTTGTCTAGTAGAGGAAGGGGACTCATAGCAGTGAGTGTGAATAATGCATATAAGGTGTTGATGCCTGTATATGCAAAATAGGACTCATTATGCTAGAACCGACCTGGACTTCAAGATATGAATACTATTCTTGGAGTAATGAAGCCAACCCACAAGCACAGCATACTGAAACAATGACTATGTCTACTCCAAGGGCTATCTGCTACGTACCATGATATAATGAGATCAAGGTAGCTTTGGAGTTTACTTGGAGTGAGACAAAAAGATAAAAATCAATAAGCAAAAAGACCAACGAAAGATACAAATAGCCTTTTGTGTGCTCTTGCCAAGAGACGTGATGATAGAATGATAGATTTTTGTCCATTGTAGGAAAGACATATCCTAGGACGTAGATCTGTTTTTGATTGGAGAGTTTTTTTGTGGAAAAAGAACAATCGGGCCAAATGGAAGATTATAGTTGGTAGATTGCTTGATGATTTTTGCACGAGGGACCATGTTTCAATGGTATGTGTAGCATGCATATCATTTCGTAGATCTAGAAAGCTCGGTGAGTGGGAACCATCCCAATGGGTGGGATGGGTGCATCTTAGATACCTGAGTACTGGAAACATCCTTCATATTCCAGACTGCCTACATACCCTGTGTCCACGGGATCAAGGTACTTTTAAGATGCGGGTGAAATGAATATGTAGTTCTGGCAAGACTTGATGATGTGGGAATGGTTGGCGATGTGATGTGATGAGGGTTGAGACGTGTTTAGATGATTGTGGTGGGATGTGAGATTGATGCATGTGGTGATTATTTTTGGATTTTCTAATTTTCTGCTGTTTTTGGGTTTTCTGATTTTATGCTGTTTTTGGATTTTATGATTTTATGTTGTTTTTGGATTTTCTGATTTTATGCTGTTTTTGGATTTTCTGATTTTATGAACTGTACAAAGGAGAGCTTACAAGGATCCTCGTTCCCCAGGTGGGATTGTGGGTGGGTGAGGTAGTGCGGGATGGGCTAACAAACTTGATGTTTCAGAATTTCAAGCCATGGGATGTGTGGGTATGGAGTGTTATGCTGGAAAGAGGACTTATTAGATGGTAGAACCGGCCATTACGCATGGCGCCTGAAACAGGTTTTCACCATGGTACTTATCCAAGGCATCACCGAGGTGATTTTCACCATTGGAAGTTTTTTATTGCACTCTGATTTTTTCTTGATTTTTTGATTTTTTTGGTGTTTTTATTTTTTTTTTACATTTTTTTTGATTTTTTGACTTGTGGTATCAGATGGGTTATGCATAGAATCGCTTGAGATGCAAGATGTTCATTGGCTCATCTAGAGGCTGCCCCTCAGGTGTTGCAAGCTGATAAGCTCCTGACCCATAGTTGGCGGTGATGACATAAGGTCCTAGCCAATTAGGTTCGAATTTTCCTTGCTTCAGATGCTCTTGCAGGTTCTTTTGATTTTCCATTAGGACTAGGTCACCCACCTCAAACTTTCTGGTTCTGATCTTTTTGTTGTAGCTTCTTTTGAGGCGGTTTTGGTATGCCTGTAAGTGATTTAATGCATTCAGGCATTTCTCATCCAACAATTCAAGTTGATGCAACCTTGCGACGTGATAGTCTTCATCAGATATAATATTTTGCAATGATACTCGGAGGGATGGGAGCTCGACCTCTATAGGTAAAATAGCTTCTGATCCAAATACTAGTGAGTATGGAGTGGCTCCAGTAGGAGTGCGGATGCTAGTGCGGTAAGCCCATAGGGCGGGGTTAAGTTGGAGGTGCCAGTCGCGGCCAACTTCATTGACTGTCTTCTTTAAGATGCGGAGGATGGTTTTGTTGGAAGCCTCTGCTTGACCGTTTCCTTGGGGGTAATATGGCGTGGAGAAGTGGTGTTTGATGTCAAATTTTTCGCACAAAGTGCGAACTTCTTGGTTCTTAAATGGTTTCCCATTATCAGTGACAATGGAATGGGGGATATCGTAGCGGCAGATGATGTAGTGGAGAATGAACTTGGAGATTTGGATGCCTGTGGTGAAGGTGAGTGGTATTGCTTCCACCCACTTTGTGAAGTATTCGGTAGCAGTTATTATGAATTTATGGCCGTTGGAAGATGGAGGGTGAATTTTACCTACAAGGTCGAGTCCCCACTGTGAGAAAGGCCATGGTGTTGTGATTGGTTGCAGCTCCTGTGTTGGTGCGTGGATGAGATCGCCATGCTGTTGGCATGGGAGGCATTTTCTGATAAACTGATGTGCATCCTTGTCCATAGTGGGCCAATAATAACCAGTCCTTAGGATCTTATTAGAAAGAGCTGGTCCACTTGAATGTGCCCCACAAATACCTGCGTGTACCTCTTCCAAAGCTGCTTCGGCTTCCCTAGAGTCTAAACATCGTAGAAGCGTGCCATCAAGACTCCTTTTGTAGAGGGTGTCACCTACAAGGATGAAACGGGAGGCTTGACGGATGAAGGATTTTTTCTGTGATGGGGATAGGTTGTTGGGGAGGATGTTATCGTGAAGATAGAGGTAAGTTTCCTGATACCAGGGGGATAAGGGACCAACGATTTTGCACACTAATTCAGACTGGGGAATGTCATATGCTGGGATGGGGAGCTCTTCGATCAGGAACTCACATTTCTTGCTGCCTTGCTTCATGTCAACCAGAGATCCAATGGTGGCCATGGCATCTGCCGCTTTGTTGTTTAACCTTGGGATCTGCTCAAAGTGGATGTCACCAAAATAATCTTTAAAGTCATCGACCATCTTCTTATAGGGAATAAGCTTATCGTCCTTGGTTTTATATTCATTATTGACTTGTCTGATGACTAGTTGAGAGTCGCCATACACAGTTAGTTTGTCTATTTTCCATTGGATGGCCATTCGGAGACCTGTGATTAGGGCCTCATATTCTGCTACATTATTGGTGCATGGAAATGTGATTTTGAATGATTTAGGGATCGTGTCACCTTGAGGGGTAACAAACAGGACGCCTGCCCCCGAGCCTCTGTGAGTGTAGGATCCATCAAAATACATCTTCCATGTATCTGTGGTTGGTGTGATTGTCAAGATGGCCTCGTCTGGAAATTCTGCTATTGTAGGATGCTCTACCAGAATAGGTGCCTCAGCCAGTTGATCTGCTATGACTTGTCCCTTGATTGCCTTCCTCTCTGTGTATTCTATGTCAAATTCGGTGAGAATCATGACCCATTTTGCCATCCTTCCTGTGAGAGCTGCTCTGTTTAGCAAATATTTGAGTGGGTCGATCTTAGCAATGAGCTTAGTCTTATGATTGAGCATATAATGTCTTAACTTTTGTGATGTGAAGACGAGGGCCAGGCATGCTCGTTCAATTTGTGTGTAGTTAAGCTCATAGGAAATCAAGGTGTGGCTGATGTAGTAGATAGCTCTTTCCTTTCCCTATTCATCGTGTTGTGCTAACAAAGCCCCAATTGCTGTGTCGGTTGCAGAAATATACAAGAGGAGGGGCTCTCCTTGTCTTGGTGGAGATAGAATAGGGGGGTTAGCCAGATATGCTTTTAGCTGGTTGAAGGCATCCTGACACTGAGTAGTCCAGGTGAAAGATGAATCTTTTCTGAGGAGATGCTGGAATGGTTGGCATTTGTCAGCAAGTTGAGCAATGAATCGGCGAATAGACTGTAGTTTACCCTATAGGCTTCTCAATTGTTTCAAGGTTTTAGGAGGTGGCATTTCAGTAATAGCCTTGACTTTTGCCAGGTCCACCTCGATTCCTCGTCTGGAGACTATGTATCCCAATAACTTGCCTGAAGTGACGCCAAAGACACATTTTTTGGATTTAGACGAACATTATATTGCTCTAACCTGTCAAAGATCTTGGCTAGCACGTCTAAGTGCTCTTCTCGGGTCTTTGATTTGCCGAGTAAGTCATCAACGTAGTCCTCCATGATGTGGTGAAAGAGGTCGTGGAAGATGACAGTCATCACGCATTGATAAGTAGCTCCTGCATTCTTTAGGCCGAACGGCATTACTACCCAACAGTATGTCCCCCATGGGCAGATAAAGGATGTTTTGTGCTGATCTTCTTCAGTAATTTTGATTTGATTGTATCCCAAAAAGCCATCCATGAGGGATAGCATCTCATGCCCTGTGGTAAGATCCACGATCATGTCAATGTTGGGAAGAGGGAAGTCATCTTTTGGGCAGGCCTTGTTGAGGTCTCTGAAATCAGTGCAACAGCGGATTCTGCCATCTGGTTTAGCAACAGGTACTAGATTCGAGACCCATTCAGGATAATCAATTGGATGTATGAACCCCACGTCTAGTAACTTTTTAAGCTCTGCTTTGACAAGAAGGGCCACCTTAGGATTCATCTTTCGGAGCTTCTGTTTGACTGGTTTCATCAGGACGCACTGCAAGGTGATGTACAACCAAGGCGGGATCTAGCCCTGGCATGTCTGCGTAGGTCCATGCAAAGTTGCGATTTCTGCGTGTGAAGAATGCCAAGAAGTCCTCCTGTTCGAACAGGCTGAGAGATTCTGCTTGATATGTGATTTTTGGCTCTTCCTCTATCCCTAGATTCATTTCCTGCGCTGGTTCAACCAAAATGGGTGATCTGTCAGGATATACCTTATCTATTTCAGGGAGGCCCATGCTTCCATCTCCTGGCGCCTCATGGAGGTTTTCACCAGGAGATACGTCCTTTATTTTTACTTTTTTAGGATCTGACACTGCCGTGGAATAGTTTTCACCATCAGATCTATTTTTTATTTTTGTATTTTTGTGACTAGAAGCAGGGGTTGTCTCCCCAAAATAGGCAGCCGGATTGAGTTCCATGATGTATCCAGCTCTGTGGTCTCCCAAGGGGAAGTTGTCTCTTACTCCCATCATTTCTACAATGGCTTCGTCATTAGGTGTAATATCCAAAATAGGAGGTCCTCGTTGGTCCTAGTCGATGAGGTCAGGGTATACTAATGGTAGGTCATTAGGTGATGAGGCGAGAGTAGTGACAGAGTAGATGGTGCAAATGGAGGAGGCGAAGAAGTCGGCAAAGTCGCTAAAGGAGTCTTGTAGGTCCGTTTCGTTAATGTGGTCGACGTCTAGAGAAACTGGAGCAAACTCAGCTAAGATACATTCACCGGTATTAAGGATGCGTTGTGGTTGGCCATACCCTAACCCTTGAGTAAAGGGGTTCCTTATTGCTTGCAGTGGTTCCACAATGCCCTATTCATGAAGGCCAATGCCGCCTTGTCCTTTGTAACCCATGCTTTTGACTATCTCAGAACCTTTACCGTAACTGTTTGCTGGGATGGTGGGGATGTCGCGTTCTGTTTCCTCGTCCTTGTAAAGCCAGGATGAAATATCTTCAAGTATGTCTTGATCCAGAAGGTGTTTTTTCTCAAAGACAGGCGAGGGTTTGCATTTGATGATGACTGTGTCAGCTGCCTCTGTGTGCGGAGTGCCAAATGTCTTAGGAGTGGGTAATAAGCCCACGCAAAAGGTGCCGTGAAGGTTGTATTCTCCACAGCCTTGGTCGCTGAGCTTAATCTTGACCTCAGGTGGTGAAGGTGTTTGGGATGAAGTGGTGGCTATGTTGGCAGGGTCGATGTATGAAGTGGAAGCTATTGGGGTGATTTGGTTGGTGGCTTTATTGTATGGACAGAAGGTTTGGTTGTGTCCTTCCAGAAAACTACAGTATTGGAAAGGACGAGGATCGGCATAGATAGTGACTTCAGTGCCGTTGTGGGGGAATTTGAGACATTGATGGAAAGTGGAGGGGACGGCTTGCATGGCATGGATCCATGGGCGGCCAAGAAGAATGTTATAAGGGAGGTCAAGATCCAGAACCTGACATTTGGTTTCAAGGATTTTCTGTCCCACTTGAATAGGAAGCTTTATGGTACCTTCTGATAGCCTCTCAGTGTCATCATATCCTTTGATTGTTATGCACTCATTAGCATCCACAACCACATCTGAGTACCCCAAGTGTTTTAGCAATTTTAGAATGCATATATATTTAGGCCAGAACCACCATCTATTAGGACCCTTTTAATGGTGTGTTTGTGAATGTGGACCTCGATGTGTAGTGCATCATTATGTAGGTGCTCGGAGGCAGGAAGGTCTTTTTTAGAAAATGTGATATGGTGTGGTGTGGCAATATGGCCGACCATGGCTTGAAATTGATTGACATCCAAGTTTGCAGGGACTTGTGTTTCCAAAAGGGCCTTGTCGAGAATGTCCTTATGACGGGGTGATGTACGAAGGAGCTCAAGGATGGAGATTTGCGCGGGTGTCTTTCCTAGATGGTCTAGGATGTTGTATCGATCGGTGAGTGATGGTCGGGCATTTGGACAAGGGGGGAGGGGATCAGATGTGGATGGGGGTGTTGGTTCAGTGGGAGGGGCAGTGCAGATTGAGACACGGCCTCGACGGGTTGTCACGGCGCAATCGGGTGCTTGTGCCCGAATGGTGATTGTGTTGACAGAGTGGGATGAGGGTTCAATGCGGCCGACAATGGAATCGTAGTGTGTGGGTGGTGGAGTGACATTGTACGCTTGATTGGATGATGAAGCTTTGTTATGGTTGGGTAAGGGATCCTTGTAAGCTCCAAGATTGGCATTTGGTGATGGCTATGTACTGTGCTCGAGGTTGACAAGATTTTGATCTATTAGGTCTTGGATACAATGTTTTAATTACATGCAGTCCGCTGTTTTATGACCTGCCACGCGGTGGTATTCACAATAATTATTTTCATTATACCATGCTGCCTTGAGGTCATTGTCTTGGCATGGTCTGACAGGCAGGAGTGTGAATTCTCCTTGCTTGAGACATCGATCGAGGATGTCCTCAATAGGTTCCGCTAACGGCGTGAAATTTCGGCGAGGTTTGCGGAGTTTGTTTGGTCCTCGTTGGTTATTGGTGTTCGCTGCATACATGTGTGCCGGTGTGTGATTTTGGATGTGTTGGATGGCCTTTACATCAGTGACGCCGTCGTTCAAATTATTCTTGTTCTTCCCCCAATAACGTGATTTATCATTAGATTGCGTGTTGGTATTGTTGTTGCTGTTGGGGGTGTTATGATTGGATTTGTGGTTATTATTGTTGTTGTTGTTGTTGGACTTGGGATCGTAAAGTTTGATGGAACCCTTGGCAATGAGGGCTCGTTCCACAGTGGTGCCTTTGTCGATAACCTCTTCAAAGGTAGATGCGCATAGAATCTGTAAGTGAAAACCTAATTCCTGATTGAGATTGGCCACGAACATGGTGACAAGTTGTTTTTCAGGAATGGGCCATGGGAGCTTGCTTGCTAGACCCCTCCATCTTTGTAGGAAAGAAGCGAAAGCTTCGCCGTTCTTTTGTTTGGTGTTACAAAGGTCAGTCATTGACACCTCATGTTCAAAGTTGTAGGAAAAGTGATTGACAAACTTCTCCGCAAGCTCGGGAAATGTTTGAATTCCTGGTGGCAGATGGGCAAACCATTCAGCGGCTTGGCCGCCAAGACTTCTTGGGAAGAGTCTCATAAGATACGTGTCGTTGTGAGAGACTTCGAGGCAAGCAATATAGAATTCCCTTAGGTGGTCCCTAGGGTCTCCCTTTCCCTTGTATTTGTCAAATTTTGGTGTTTCAAAGTTTTTAGGGAAAGGGGGCATGTACAAGGTGTGATCAAACGGGTAGGGACAAATATCCTCAAAAGAATAGTATTTGCGTTTGCCCCCAGTTTGTAAGTCATCCACCTTTTGGATTAAGCTTTGTAGCGCGGTGTTGAAATCCTGTGGTTGTTGTGGTTGAAACGTGTAAGGTTGTTGATTGGTGAGATATTGGAGGTGGGGTGGGAGTTGGTGTTGCGGGTTGGTTTGGATGAGATGTTGATGTTGCGGGTTGGTTTGGATGAGATGTTGGTGTTGCGGGTTGGTTTGGATGAGATGTTGGTGTTGCGGGTTGGTTTGGATGAGATGTTGGTATTGCGGGTTGGGGTTTGGATTGGGATGTTGATGTTGCGGGTTGGTTTGGATGAGATGTTGGTATTGTGGGTATAGTTGTTGGAGAACATGTGGTGGGATTTGGGGATTGGGATAGTGTTGACTTGTGGGATTGACGTTGGGTATGTGGATGTTGGATGGGTTAGTCGTGTTGTGGGATTGTTGTGCGAATAGTTGTCGTAGGTATGCAAGGGTGTGAGGGTTTGGTGGGGGCACACTTGTGGAAGTATTTGCTTGTGTGATGTTGCCTTGTATGGCTGTTGTGTTTGAAGCGGAAGGGTTGATGGTAGTTGTGGTAGTTGAGGTGATGACGGGTTGGGAGATGTTAGCAGTGGATGTGGAAGTAGTAGATGTGGTAGCGGTTGAGGTTGTGGATGTGGTAGATACGTTAGGTGTTGACGTTTGAGAGATGGTGGGTTGAGTATGTGATGTAGACGCTTGGGTGTTTGATGGGGTTGGGATAACTGTAGAAGTGGATGGTTGTGATGATGTTGTGATGGGGGGAAGTTGAGCACCAAGTTTGAGAAGATGGTCAAGATATCTCTTTGGATCCGACCTTAGGACTTTATCAAGTAGGTCCGTATTATTGGCATCTTGCGTGAAAGTCAAGACATCTAGATCATCTTGGGGTATGATGGGGACATTTTGTGGTGGTGGTGGGGTTGGTGTTGGTGCTTGTGGTAAGAAGTGAAAAGGGTTGTTGGTGCCAAATGGGGGGATGAAGGAATATGTAGGTGGATTGTATGTCTGATAGATGGGTATGTTGGTAGTGTTGGTGTTAGGCATGCCAAAGGGCCATTGTTCCGCCATTTCTTGATTTCTTTTGTGTTGTGATCTTGTGGTGGGCATACACATATGGATTTGATTTCTAGATGTGGGATGAGGTGGAGACCTTAGAGAATCGAATTGATTGTGTTGGACCCAAAGATGGATGTGGTCATGAGATGTAGTAGAGGGATATGATGAAGATCGATATGTTTTCTAAAGGTTTTATCCTAAGGGTGATATGAATGGGTGATATTGATATTTTTTTTGCACAAATTTTGGACCAAAGATGTATGATAAGAAAGGGATTTGATGTTTTTGATTTTTTGATTTATTTAGGATGGTGAGGATGATATTGTTGATTGAGCTTTTGGATAAGATCTAGATTTGACACACAAAGGATGATGATTTTCTTTGTTTGGGGTAGACTAATGACCTTACACAAAGAGAGGTGATTTTGTTTTTCTTGAAATGTAGACTAATGACTTCTCAAGGAAAATGTGATGTTAATGATAGGATCTAGATCTATCTTTGGCTCAAAAGGGTGACAAGATTTGATGAGGTTTTGATTTGGATGTGAATTTTTTGAAATGATTTTATATAGGTCCAAGGAGACATGCAAAAAAGAAATGAATGGGGATGGATAGATATGTATTTGGGCTGATTATGATGTATCAAAGTGGTCCAACAAGGGTGGTGAGTGATCCTCTAAGGTCAAATAGAAAGTGTAATTTGGGAATTTTTGGAAGAAAAAATAGGTGGACGGTGGGCGGATTTCTAAGAGATGGGTATGGATTGTGGCAGAACAGAAGGTGTAGATCACAACAAAATGGGTCTTTTCTTCAGGCAAGTCAATCTCAGAATAGCGCCAATCCACGGGTGAAAAGGTGCTACAATCAGACTGAGATAGCGATGAAACAAGTTACACAGATTTCTGATGGCAAAATTTTGAATTTCTGAAGGCAAATTTTAGACTTGTCTGTTTCGGATGTGACAAACTGATGTATTCTGTCTCAGGCAAGTCAATCTCAGAATAGCGCCAATCCACGGGTGAAAAGGCACTACAATTAGATTGAGATGGCGCTGAAACAGGGTTTGACAGACTTCTAATGGCAAATTTTTGAATTTCTGAAGGCAGATTTTGGGCTTGTCTGTTTAGGATTTGACCAACTTATGTATTCTGTCTCAGGCAAGTCAATCTCAAAATAGCGCCAATCCACGGGTGAAAAGGTGCTACAATCAGACTGAGATGGCACTGAAACAGGGTTTTGACTGACTTCTGATATCAAATTTTGGATCTGATTGTTTAGACTATGACAAACTGATGTGTTCTGTCTCTTGGCAAGTCGTTTGTGAAAAATCAAAGCACTTTAACACACATTTGAATGCAAAACAAGTAATGATTTTTGTTTGTGAAATGATATGACTTTGTTTAGAACAAGCACATTTTTACAACCTATGGTGAGAATGGGACAGTATTTGTTGAATCCCCTAGCTGCGCCTATTCAAAGCGGGTAGCTCCAAGATCTTGGTAGCACCGGCTCCTCCTTACATTTGCACACACTTCTCACGCATACCAAGATCCAGATTTCTTATAAGGCTTGACCCTCTCCAAACCTTTAGATTATCCTTGCTACCTCAGCTAAGAACCGCATGAATCGGGGCTGCTTCAAGGGTTTTGCCCTCTGCGTCAACAAATAGAAGGATTTTGGCTTACTACAATAAGGGCTCTTAGTAAGGGCATCCGTTCAGGTGGTTATACGTGTGGCAGCGCTACTCTTCGTTATGGAGTCTCCCAGCCTCCAAGGGTTGCGCTTTGGAGGGTTTATGGGGAGGTTGGCTGTCGGTATAACAAAACAACACCTGTCGCTTGAGACTTTCGTCCCAAACGCCTTATTTTATATAGCGGCTTAGAAGAGCTTGGCTTTAGCTCGTTGCCGCTTGGGTCATTCCCACCTTTCGAAGCGGGGTGGCAGGCCCTCTAAAGATTACAAAAGCGATACAATCATGAAAACACTTTTGATCCCCAAGTTCATACAAAGATGCGAAGGGAGAGCATACATGTTCCCTATGACTATACCACACTCAACATGGTTCAATTTTAGATCTTTGGATTAGATGGGGGGTGATTAATGCAAAGTGTTGTGAGAAGTTTTTGATTCCCAAGATCACCAAAAGGTGCGAGGGAAGAGCATACACCTCTCACTCTACTTGACACAATCACGAAGATACTTCACACAAGTATTAAATGGTCTTGATTAGATGCGTGAAAATGCAAGTTTGTTGTTCTTTTTATCCAATGAAGTATGCAATTTGTTGTTCTTTTTATAGCCCAAATTGAAGTGTTTTGATTGTTTGTTTGTTTGGCACACAAAAGGAAGTATATTTTAGAGCACCAAAAGTAAATGTTATGATCACACACTTCAATCAAGGAGTTGTGGTTAATTTTAAAACACCAAATTGAAATGTTTGTTCAAGACATGACAAGGGTTCTTTTTAGTTTCCAAATTGAAGTGTTTGCTAACTAATTAACAAACCATCCTGCAAAAGATTTCGTTAGTACCCGCAGTACCTGCAACAAACAGAAAAAAATAGCGCTGAAACAGACATATACAGGTGCCACTGCGGGCAGAACAACCCGACTTACGTGAAAATAGCGCTAAAATAGTTGATGGCGCTAATTCAAAACTAAGATAGCGCTAATTAAATAAAAGGCGTAAATACAGAGGATAGCGCTAATAAACTCTAATTTTGGTGCTAATACAGAGAATGGCGATAATACTAAGTAGTTAAGACGCCATTGCGCGGTGTTTCTGAAGCTGCGAAAAACCCCGATAGCGCTAATCTGAAGGATAGCGCCAAAACGCGGAACAGAATCTGTTTGGTCATTTCTCTCAAAAATTTGCCATAACCTCCCCCTGTAAATCCTGGTTTTCCTGCAAAACAGAGAACAAAAAACACCAAAAACAACAGGAAGATTGAAAAACACACGTGAGTATGGTTAGCCTATAAAATAAAATCGTGCAGAAATAGCGCTAAAATAGAGATAGAGCTGAAATACGGCTGTAATGGCGCTGCTGCGACTATTGAATGGCGCTGAACCTGCAAAATGTCGAATACTAACACAACAACTCACAAGCAAAGATTAGATTGGACCTTGTGGGTCCCACCGGGCATGCCAATTTAGGCTAGAGAAATGCAATAAGGTAAAAAGCAAAACCAAATGTAAACAAGAACACAAGATTATACCTCATGCAAAACCTAATCCCATCAAGGGAAAGAGGAGCCCTTGCACCCAAGAAAAGCTCCCAAGACCAAGATTGTCCCTAGATTATTGATTCAAATGTGGAATGCCTTCTCAAATGTGCAACTCACTATAAGCTCAAATGTGATTTTGGCATGGTAACTTTGCATGAAAATGGATGATGAAAATGACTTGTGAGAGGTTGTGTTTATAGACTTTTTGAGAGGATTTTGATCCAAGGGTGGAGATTGATTGGAGAGATCAATGGTGGAGGATGAAAGTGATGTGGAGGGCCTAGATTTGATCTTGGAAGATGGAGGGCTAGGAATAAAAGTAAATCTTTTATTCATTTTTGGGAAAGGGGTGAATAAATGAGGTTTGGTGAGATGGATTATTTATGAATTAAAAATTCACAAAGGGAGGGGTAAAATGGGGAAGAGAGTTATGACATGTGTAAGAGGAGTAAATGTGATGTGTGATTTATTTGAATTTTAAATTTGAGGAATGTGGAGAGAAGTGCTAATGAGGATTTGACTTTCTTAATTAGGGTGATTAACCTAATTAATGTGGCTGGAATAAATTAGTAGAAGGATTAGAGGGGGGATAAGATTATTTAATTAGTGATTTAATTAATTAATCCTAAGGCTAGGATGGGATAGGCTAGATTAGGCAATTAAATAATAGCTATTTAATTGTCTAGGGTAGGGATAGGCTAATTAGTAGGCTGGATTAATTAGTTAATATGGTTTTAACTAATTAATTGGATTTAGGGAAAATGGGGATTTGATTTAATAAATTTTACATATTTATTAAATCATTTGGCTAAGGTTTGGACTATTGAATTAATAAAATTAATTCAATTTTTGGGATAAAATGGTGTGGATTTAGAAAATGAACGGGGTGATTAATTAAATAAAAATTTAATTAATTAGTTGGAAAGGGAATTGGTAAGTTTAGGGGTGTTGGGAATTAGTTTGGTGGTCGAGACATTTTTAGGTGTCTACACAACGCTCCTCATCAATAGACGAATGATAAATCCAAATACTGGAACAAAAACAAAAACTTGGTTAAAGATGGTGTGGTTGATTCTAAACATGTCCAAACATTGTAGACACCGCTACAGCTCTCCAAACCAAGTCAAGCTCCATCTCAACAACAACAACAACAGCGGCAACCGTATCAAAATCAACAACAACGACAACATGAGTGACCTCAACAAGATTACCCTCCGCGACGTTAGTTTACTCCCTTGGGAGTGCCTATGGAGTTAGTCCTACAACAGGTTTTATAGAAAGGACTCATCACCTTACCAGATGCTCCCCCATATGGCAAACCAGTTTACAAAAATGCGAGGTATAGAGAAAATGAATATTGTGAATTCCATCGGAGCAAAGGACATAGAACTGCATTGTGCATGAAACTCAAGCACCTAATCCAAAATCTCATCGACGGCAACCTAATCACTTTTGAGAATGAACAAGCAGCTCAAAACACAAACAAAGATCTCGATATGTTCAAGGAACCATTCCCTCATCATGGCCCACCTCCTCCTCAGGATAGAGGTAAAGGTACCAATCATGCTTCCACTCCCTTTGATTCCATTGTAGGTCATTTTGAAGAGAGTCGAGTGTCTACCCTCACAATCAAAGGCAAATCTACAGATTACGCTGTTACAACTCGTTGTGGTCGTGTCACGATTCGTGGTCCTGCACCCAGTCTTCTGGCTCAATCTGATTATAGCCTTGTCGAACATCTAGGGAAAACTCCAGCATAGATCTCTATTTTGGACCTTCTATGGTCATCACCTGCACATAGAGTGGTGCTAGAAAAAGCCCTCCAAGAGTCTTCAGTTCCTAACAACATAGCAGTTGTGGATTTCCAAGCTATAGTAGGTAATATTACTTCACCCTACAATGTGGTCTTCTCTAAGAAAGATCTCCCATCCCATGATCCTTGTCACAATGATGCCCTTCATATTGAAGTTCTCATCCATAAGCGCAAAATCAAATGTATACTCATAGATGGTGGTGCTGGTCTCAACATCTGTTCTTTAAAGTTACTAAAGCAATTGGGATACTCTAAGGATCATGTCAACACTGATCATAGTATTACAATCAAAGGGTATGATGATGCTGAACGCTGTTCAGAAGGTGTTATCCACTTGCCTATACAACTGGGCCCTGTCATGCTTGAAACCAGGTGTCAAGTTCTTGATATTAAGCTGCCTTACAATATTATCCTAGGCCGCCCATGGTTCCATGCAATGAAAGCTGTTCCCTCCACGTACCATCAGTTGCTAAAGTTCCCATACAATGGTACAGAGATAACTATCCCAGGAGACCCCAATCCTTTTGAATTCTGCCATGTCTTGCAAGGAAGCTATAAAAATTGCAACCAAGTGCCAAAAAATGACAAAGCCATTGAATCCCCACTATATGTTGACCCTGCAACTCTCACACAAGCCTCTACAAGTAACCCAAATCCTCTACCTGAGATCACGGCTTGCATCTGAGATATAGGCTTTGGCACTTACGATATCTCAAAATCTTGTTATGCAGGGCGGATGCCTTTATCTCCAAAATCTTACGGCCAACCACCCATTGCCAAAGTAACCAAAAAGGCAGCTATTCCTCCCCCAACATTCCTAACCCAATTCCAACATGGATGGTTATTGGAAGAGGAAACTATTGAGGATATTTCTTCTTGGCTCTATAAGGAGAAAGAACCAGTCACAATACTGGTCAAGCAATATGGCAATGGCTTAAGAATAGTAAAAAATATGGGCTATAAAGGCAAAGGTGGCCTTGGGAAATAGAATCAAGGAACTATGGAACCCATTGTTGTAACAAAGAAGCTAGACAAGAAGGGATTAGGATTTGGTAAGAAGGTACCGCATGCCTTGGACATCGAGTATATCCTCGACGAGGTGGCTGAAACTTTTCCTACCGATTCGACGTCTATAGAGGATATCATCGATGACTCTTCCCTCCATATGACCAACCTCTTTGCAGAATCCTCCATTTTTACACTATCCTTTGTATCCTTAACCTCCACTACCAGCACCCAGAATGTCACACTTGTCTACCCTGAACTTATCGATTGGGACCAACAAGGGTCCCTCGTTATAGATGTATTTCAGAATGATGAAGCTTTGGCTGAGTTCATGGGACTTCAGGAAGGTATCCCTCTTGGCGATCATAAACTAGGTTTTGTAATGGAACTAGAGCCAACAACTTATTTTGGTGAGAATGTCAAATCCTCCAGTCGCAAAAGTACAAATAAAGAAAGATCTCTAGGTGAAAACCACACTGTGGCACCTCCTGATCACAAAATAGTAAAAACAAAGGACGTATCCAAAGGTGAAAACCCAACTGTGGCACCTGAGGATGGAGGATTTGACCTTCCCCTACCATCTAAGTACCAAGAGAAATCAGCTCTCCTAGTGGAAGATTCTACAGAGATAAACCTGGGCACAGAGCAAAATCCAAAGACCACATTCCTAGCAGCATCATTATCAGAAACAGAGCACAAGAACCTTAACACATTCTTCTTACAGAGAACCATCAACTTTGCATGGACCTATGCTGATATGCCAGGACTAGACCCCAAGCTAGTTGTCCATTATCTCACAGTTGATCCCAAAGTGAAACCAGTCAAACAAAAGTTGAGAAAGATGCACCCACAAATCGCTCTCTTGGTGAAAGTGGAAATACAGAAATTGTTAGATGCAAAGTTTATATGACCAATCGACTATTTAGATTGGGTCTCAAACATTGTACCTATGTCTAAACCTAATGGGTGCATCCGCATGTGTAATGACTTTAGAGATCTGAACAAAGCATGTCCTAAAGATGACTTTCCACTACCAAACATTGACATTATAGTGGACTTGACAGCAGGTCACGAGATGCTTTCTCTCATGGATAGATTCTCAGGCTACAACTAGATAAGGATAGCAGAGGAAGATCAACATAAAACAACCTTTACTTGTCCGTGGGGCAATTATTGTTGGTGCATCATGTCGTTTGGTCTGAAGAATTCAGGAGCAACCTATCAGAGAGCAATGACAATGATCTTCCACGATCTCTTTCATCACATCATGGAGGACTATGTGGATGATATACTGGCTAACTATTCTAGGGCAGATCACATACAGGTTCTAGGACAGATCTTCGACAGGCTTGAAAAATATCAAGTAAGGCTCAATCCAAAGAAGTGTGTATTCGGTGTAACATCAGGAAAGCTGTTGGGATATATAGTATCTCGTAGAGGCATCGAAGTCGATCCAGCGAAAGTAAAGGCTATAGTGGAGATGCCTCCACCCAAGAACCTTAAAGCACTAAGGAGCCTTTAGGGAAGGTTGCAGTCCATTCGGTGTTTCATATCACAACTAGCAGATAAATGTAAACCCTTTCAACACTTGCTCCGAAAGGATGTCTCATTTCGATGGGACAACAAGTGTCAGGCAGCATTTGACCAACTTAAAGAGTACCTAGCTACATCTCTTGTATTGGTTCCACCCGTCGCAGACAAACCTTTGATATTATATATCTCCACTACAAACTCAGCCCTAGGGGCCCTACTAGCACAAAATGATGAAACAGGAAAAGAACATGCAATTTATTATATTAGTAGAACCTTGGTGGGATATGGGTTGAATTATTCACCAATGGAAAGAGCTTGTTTAGCAGTAGTGTTCGCTTCCCAAAAGTTGCGGCATTACATGTTGAACCAACACACAAATCTGATAGCCAAAATTGATCCCTTGAAGTATCTACTAGCCAAAGCAGCTCTTACAGGCAGATTAGCTAAATGGGTCATGATCCTTAGTGAGTTTGACATTGAATATATGGAATGTAAAGCCATCAAAGGACAAGCTCTCGCAAATCAACTAGCAGAAGCACCTATGTAGGATACACACCCTATGGTAGCAGACTTTCCAGATGAGAATCTATTCACTCTTTCCAACTCAATAATGTGAAAGCTGTACTTTGATGGTTCCTACACACAACATGGATCAGGGGTCGGCATCTTGTTTGTCACACCTCAAAATGACTATATTCCAAAGTCATATCAGCTTGCATTTCCTTGCACCAACAACATAGCCGAGTATGAAGCACTCCTCATAGGTCTCAATACAATAGTTCAATGGGATATCACAGAATTACAAGTATATGGAGACTCACAGCTAGTCATTCGCCAAGTCACAGATGAGTACCAAACAAAGGATGAAAAGTTGGTCCCCTACAAGCAACTAGTGGATGCCTACAAACCACATTTTTCTAGCATCACATTTGAGCAAATTCCAAGAGAGCATAACAAAGCTACGGATTCTATGGCTTCTGTAGGGTCACTGATTGACATGCCTGCAAATACACAGAAGTGTGAATTCTTGATCGAGCAATTGTTGATACCAGCCGTCGATGTTCCCATTACTGAAATCATCTGCAAACTTGTTGGTCCCAATTCCCCATGGTACGAAGATATCTATGAATACCTCAAGAACAAAACCTGTCCCCCTGACCTATCATCCACCCAATGCAAAACCTTTATCCATCAATCCTCTCGTTACATCATTCTGGGTGATACACTATATCGCCGAAGTCTTGATGGTATCCTCTTACGATGTCTTAACGCGGAAGAAGCTGAAGCTACCTTACGAGACATACACGAAGGTGTCTGTGGCACACATTCTACTGGTCCTAATCTTGCTAAGAAGATAATCAAAATAGGTTATTACTGGCCTACAATAGAGCAAGATGCTGCACAGTTTGCTAAGAAATGTCTACAATGCCAGCAACATGGAGATTTGATTCACGCACCAGCTCATGAATTACAACCTGTGACAACTCCATGGCCTTTTTCTCAATGGGGTCTCGACCTCGTAGGACAAATCCACCCTTCCTCCTCCAATGGCCACAAGTTTATCATTACCGCCACTGAGTATTTCATGAAGTGGGTGGAAGCCATTCCTATGACCTATATCACCGGTAAGCAAATAGCCAAGTTTAGCCTAAACTACCTCATATGCCGGTATGGTATTCCCCAAGCCATTGTCACTGATAATGGGAGACCATTCAAGAATCAAGATGTCCGTGCCTTGTGCACACAATACAATATCCAACATTGCTTTTCAACTCCCTATTACCCATAGAGTAATGGCCAAGCTGAGGCTTCCAATAAAACCATTCTCAAAATACTCAAGAAAACAGTCAATGAAGCTGGTCGTGATTGGCACTTGCAACTCAATCCCGCCCTATGGGCCTACCGCACTAGTATCAGAACACCAACTGGTGCCACACCATATGCCTTGGTCTTTGGCTCTGAAGCCATCCTACCTATAGAGGTCGAGATCCCATCCCTTAGAGTTTCCATGCAGGACCTGATCGGCGGAGAGGAGTATCGCACTTCTAGATTAGCTGAGCTAGAACTCTTAGATGAGAGGCACCTTGCTGCACTTAATCATCTCCATGTCTATCAAAACCACCTTCAGTGTAATTACAACAAAAAGATCAAAGAAAGACAGTTTCAAGTTGGTGATCTTATACTAAAAGAAAATCAGAGAAATCAAGCAGATCAAGAGAAAAAGGGCAAGTTTGAGCCTAATTGGTTAGGTCTCTTCATTATGATAGTAGCATACGGATCAGAAGCTTATACTTTAGCTACACCTGACGGCATTCCTCTGGATGAGCCACTTAACAGTGTCCATCTCAAGAAGTTCTATGCCTGATCCTCAGAGTATTCCAAAAAAAAAAAAATCCAAAAAAAATCCATCCTCTGGTGAAAACCTGGCAAACAGGCACCTTGGATAAGTACCATAGTGAAAACCTGGCAAACAGGTGCTATGTGTAGAGTTAGCATCCATTGTCTATCGAGTCCTATCCACTCCTTGTCCAGTTCGCAGCGTACTTTCCATCCATCCATAATAAAACCATTGACTTTGTTTGCATTTCCATCTCCCTATCTAGTATAGCTTGGAAATTTGTCAGTGTCCATCATCGTCACCCTATGTCTTGATCCTTGTCTACAGTTCGTACTGTCCTATCCTAGGTCAAGTCTTTCTATGTCTTCTTGGTCAGTCACCTATACAATTTCCTCTACCATAATGGGGGCAACTCTTTCCTTAACTTAGGTCTAGGATTGGTTCCTTGTTCGTGGTTCGCAATGCATACTTCAATCTTTTCTCATTTCCATAGGTAACACCCTTTAACGGACACATCGCTCCTACGATAAGGCTGTTATCTTCTCAACACTTTTCCCACATCATCACACCACCCAGAACTACATATTATCATCACATCAATCTTAAGGTACCTTGATCCCATGGATATGGGTATGTAGGCAGTCTGGAATACGAAGGAAGTATCCAGTACTCAAGTACATAAGATCTCCCCCTATACCACCTTGACCCATCTCATCACTCTATCCAGAACTACATATTTATCATTTTTCATCTTTCCTTGTAATGTGCCTTGATCCCGTGGATACAGGGTATGTAGGCAGTCTGGAATATGAAGGATGTATCCAGTACTCAGGCACACATGATCCATCATTCTTCACCCACCCCAATCCATCGACATGTCACCTTTCTAGTCTTCTATTTATCAAAATCCATTTCGCCTCGACTTGACTAACTCAAGCAACAAGCTAGTACATCCTTTCAAAGCAAACGTTCTTAGCAAACCTGAAGCAAAGCAACTTTCTTCCAGAGTCATCTACTGTCCTCCTATTCTGATTGCCAACATCAGCTAGATCTAGCTTAACCAAAGCACTAGATCAACAAGCTTGTCTTCTGCAAAGTGTTCCATGATCGAGACCAACACACGTGTCTCCTACAACATGTGGCATTTGCCGCAGCAAGACATTGTCTTTTTAGGTAGATGACCCCCTTTAACGGACACAGAGTTCCTACGATAAGGCTGTTATCTTTCCTATCCAATCTATCCTGAGCAACCTCTTTGGCAAGAGAATATGTTGGATGTAAGTTTACTTTGTAAGTCAGTCAATTTGTGTTATGGTTTATCTTTTGTTCTTTTATCCATTACATATTCAAGGCTACCTTGATTTATCTATAATCTTGGTACGTCACGATGCAGTATGGATTGGGGGCATAGTCATTGGTTTTTTTTTTTGTGTGCCGTGTTTGAGGAATGATCTTTAGTATCTTTCTTAGCATTCATATTTATCTTGTGTGTGTTACAACCTAGCATCTTACATATTTAATACTCTTCTTGCATTTGCATGTATTGAAGTTTATTTTATGTTCAAGACTATGGCTCATTCACATGTACCAACAAGGTCATATTATGTCTAAGGGATCTAAGATCAAACCACTTGCTTGCAAAGTCAACGTCCACACACTTGGATATTATTGCACCTTGGTCTTTTATACCTTGGTGGCGAACTATCCACGTTCTATATCAAAAATAAGGATTGCTCTTTATAAACAAATGTGAAACCATTGCAACAAGCTCATCCATTTACACCATCCATTTTTCCATGGCCTTATACAGTTTTTCAAGCAATGATTGATCAACAGTCTTTCTCTCATGTTCTCTTCTATCTCCTTTCTTCTATCTATCAACCCAACCTCGTCTATCTCCAACAAATCTTCTAGTCGAGTGTCAACATAGTTCTTCTATCGCTTCCCTATCTTTCCTCTCGAGGGGGTACCCTACGCTAGCATGCGCTGGGGCAACTACCTACACTGGGGCATCAAAAATTGTATCATGTCTTCAACAATCATTTTCTTTGACGCAACGCTGTAAACTACATTGCATCAAAGAGGGGCAAAATGTAGACACCCAAAAATGACCACGTCATTGCACTACTGGCATTTCGTCATCTGTCTAATCACTTGTATTTCAACGTTAATTAAATAATCAAATTATTTACTTAATTTCACCAAATTCTTCTAAATCACATACTTGTGACGTTAATTAAATAAATCCTCTTTATTTAATTAATTAAATCAGATTCCTCTATTATTCTTCCACGATTAAATAATTTTAATTATTTAATTATCCTCTTTCCAAAAATCAAATCTACATTAATTAAATAAATCCAATTATTTAATTAATTCAACAAATTCCCTCTTATCTACAATTAAATAATTCTTAAATTATTTAATTAAATCAAAATTTGTTCTTCCAAAATCATGCACAACAATTAAATAAATTTATTTATTTAATTTGCTTTCAAATCTTCTAAATTAAATAATTCTAATTATTTAATTATTTCTTCCAATAATATCTTCTCTAAATTTAAATAAATCAATTATTTATTTAAATTGCTTTTTCTTCTAAATTTGAGTTATCTCTAATATAACTCAAGCTTTTTATATTTAATAAAGCAAAATATCTTCTTTTCTCATGCAAATCCCTTCTTCTTGTTTTACATCACTTAACTAATTGTTACATTCTATTAATTGCTTTAACTCATTCTTCTATTCTTGATAACTCCTCTCATGCAAAAGAAAGCAAGACACTTATCTTCTTCTTATTTGTTGCACATTCCTCAACTGTTCTCCTCCGTTGATTCTTCTGATTTATCTGGACCGTTGATCGATCTTCCTTGAAACCTATATAAACCCCCCTCATCTCCTTCATTACCTCTCTCTTCGATCGTATTCTCAGGCATACTTAACAGAGCTTTGATCATACAAAACGCGTCGATTGAGCAACTTTACGATCTCTTAACATTGATCTTTGAGCACATTGAGCACACTACTTGCTTGTTACAGCTATGGTTTCATAACTTGATTGAGCAATCTACACTTCTCCAAAAAGGGAACAATACATGTTTTGGTAAGAGCTTTCATTTTGTCTTTGATTTTATGATAATGGCTTTTACTTAGATTGGTTCGCTTTATGTGATTGGTTTTTGGTTATATTAGTTTAGATTTAATCAATTTTTCCTCATACACACTCCTGATAAAAACTCTTCAAATTTGGTGAGGTTACTACCTCTATCTTCATCAGACAGTTCATAATCTGACTCCATAAAACAATCACTTCTTGGAGTGATTTCCTCTTTCTTCTTAACATTTATCTGGTCATACACCAGAATCTCCTCTATTCTCTGTATATGATCTTCATCATAATTCGTCACCTTTTCTGTGGTACCTGCGGAAAACAAGCAAGAATCAGAATCACTATCATTTTCACTATTTGATGAACTTACCTCAGAATATGATGGTGATGCCTTACTGCATGTCTGCTCCAACATCATCATATCTAAGCATGTTTCACAAGTTTTTTCTGAGTGTGCTTCGTCGTGTAATCTGCACCAACCGTCAATCAGAATGTCATAAACATGAATATTTAACAACTGGGAACGTTTTATCTATTTGGATAGATGCATCTCAAAGTTTTTGAAATGATCTATTTCATTCTCGTTCTCAAAATTAATATTAGGCCCTACATAAGGTATATCCTCCTAATGATCATGATGATGATGATGATGAAAGTCAAGGATCAGGATCTCCTCTATCCTGACAGTCTGTGGCCTAACAGAATAAACTCCAGGTTCAACATTTACGTACATTATCTCATTTGTTTTATTATACTCGATTATCATGTGCTTCATCCTAGGTTCAGCATCTATTCTTATCTAGTTAGGTATACCCTTCCAAGGCAACCACATATGACTGAAGTCAGTAGACATATATCCATTCAAAGTTTTTGACCAGTCTCTGCTAAGTAGCATCCCATATGTATCAGGTATGTCGACTACCTGGATATCAATGTAATATTGGATCCTGGGATCAGATGCTAGCTGCATGTGTGTATGAGTCAGTTCACCTATCACACTCACTTCTATCTTATCTAGCTATGTCACCTTCTTTAGGGATTTGGTAGGATGTAGTCCTAAGGCATTGCATATAGACAAGGGCATCACTTTTGTAGAGGCTCCTGAATCCACTAGATAGTTGTGTAAATTCTTGCCAAACATCCTTATGGTGAGGAGGAAAGGTGGTGACTCAGTCTTATCTCGGTATAACGTCATATGTGAGGTTTCCGTAGCTTGAACAGTAGCTGACACTTTAGACTTGGTATTAGCAACATGATCTTTACTATTAGACTGACCTAAAGGATGCATATCCTCTTTAGGAGTAGGATCATCCAGTGATTTCATGAATGCCTTCTTAATTGTAGGGGTTTTCAATAGCTCTGATAAAGATAAGGTGATCTTTATCTTCTTCATCTCATCTACCAGATATGTGACAAGGTTATCAGACTCATGAGTTAAGCTAACACCCTTTGATGCTGTATTCTGAGGTGACAGATATTGGGCATTTACCTTGGGAAATCCAGGATTGTTACTTGCTTTGGGATCAGGAGGTGTGTTGAAATTGTTTGGAGGTAGAGATGATGTCAATGGACCAGTAGGTCTGTTGGCACTACTTCTCAAGTTATAGTTATGCTTGCGAGGATATTGCTGCTGGTATGCATGCACCTCCTCATGTTCAGTGGAAGGTTCATTCTCATCTTCATAAGGGAAGACATAATTTGACTCAAAGGCTAAAGCAGACTCTTCACATGCTTGTGAACCACTCTGATAATTAGTATAACTTTCCAGTACTAGGGATGAATCATATCCATAGGGAACTATTTCATTACCTTCCACCTGAGGTGGATTTCCTGCAGTATTAGACACTTCTATTTGAAAAATGCCAGCAGCAATTTGAAATTGTGGACAATCTAGCTCTGCATGAGCATTTGTGTTGTGTATCCTGCACTAGTTAGTGAGGGTCGTCTCAACAAGATTGACTCTAGTAGTCTGTTTGGCTTCACCAGATGGTTGATTATCTAAGGGTGATGCCAATGAACCATTATTTGGCCTGGAGTTCCATACTCTAGGCTGTCTCTGAGGATTATTGTTATTTCCACCACTACTGTTGAAATTATTATTATTGTATCCTTTGTCAAGGTAATTTGGTCTGTCATTGGGATAACTTCTATTCTGATTTGACTAGGAATAGAAATTTTGATTTCTCAAATGAGTCACTTCTGTAGTCAGTTTTCTTAGCTAAGCAGAGATTTCCTTGATTTCTCCTTTTTCCTCTTGAGCTTTGGCTACTACATTTTTACTTTGAGGCTTGAAGAAAGAGGATCCAAGGTTATTGTTGGATAGGTCAGCACCCTGAGGTGTCTGAATTTGTGCAGGATATTGTGACATCTAGCCATTCCCATTAGGAGGTGGCATGATACTCAATGGAGGCACTTGTAAGGGTGCAGGCATGACTACTGGGGGTATCATTGCACTGTTAGGATATTGTGCAGGATATGATGTAGGATGCTATGCAGGATATGTTGGATACATGCCAGGTAATGTAGGAAATGCTATATTTAGAGTAGGAGCAGGTACTAACTGCTGATTTACTTTGATAGCTTCTTGAAAGGCTCTTGTCAAGGTAGTGATTTCAGGATGTGTTCTCCTAATGAACATGGAAGTCAATGGATCAAGGGCTGAATAGTAGATACTCCTAGCAGAATCATCTGTTACTACATAAGGAGCAACTAACTTGGATAACATTTTCTGGAACCTAGCATTGAAATTGGCAATAGGTTCTCCTTCAAACCACTTGATAGTGGCAAATAGGTGATAGTTCATTGAAGGATCAATTGGTATTTTGAACCTATCAGTAAAAGCTTTCTCTAAGATAGCCCATGAACCAACAAAACCCTGACCAAGACTAATAAACCAATTATATGCCTCTTCCCCTAAGGAAAATGGAAATAATCTGCAGACAACATCTTGATGTTCTATTCTGGCCCTACAATAGGCTTCTTTAAAGGTTTTGATATGGTCATCAGCATCTTGATAAGGATGATATTTTGGACAAAGTTTGTCTGGATTCTTTGGTAACTCATGATATGCATTGAAGGTTAAAGGCGATTCTGTCACGAAGAAAGACATTGCAACTGGAGGAGGTTGAGGTATAACCAGCTGAGGTTGGAATAAAGGTACACCCTGAGGAGATCCTGTAGGTATATTGAAACTGATAATAGTCACAGGAGGACGTTCAAGAGGTGTTCCTGATGCACTAGAACCGAGAGTGTGATGAATGCCAATAGTCCTAGGTCTGAAACCTCTAACAGGTAGTTCTTCAAAAGGTCCGGTGGATCTTGACCTGGTATTTATCCTGTGAGCCAGGATTTCTCAACTTCAGTGGGAAACTAGCTAGATGACTGTAAATATTGGTTGGATTTCACCAGCTGAGGTGATATTTATGATCGGATGACTAATCTGACTAGATATTTGCACAATATTTGCAAAGATAGTGCAAATATGAGGTGATCTTTGAGGTAGAATGACTCTTACCACAGGATATCAAGCTTCTATGGCCAATATTTGTGAATTCACAATGATCTACTGTAAAGCTTGCAATATTTACGTTTGATTTGGAAATCTTTACATAGAATAAGCATCTACAAGCTTGCTACAGTAAATATTTGAGCAATATTTGAAATTCATAGATGCATCCGGGATTACCTTACTCTCTACATCATCAAACCTGAAAGTAATGATGATGAGCATCAATTAATGTTGTGTTAGGAGCGAAGAACCTACATAAGACAAATGATGACTACAGCTATATGTTCTTTCCAATCTAGATTCAGCCCTCCTTCTAGCGCCAATTTATGTTGGTCATGATGTTAGTCACAAACAAGCATAGAATAAAAGTACACATTAACCTTTATTCATCTTGAAAGATATGATGAATTCAGAGAATTCATGATCCCAAGTCTCCAGTGATTAGGTCTTAATCGTCTGACGTTACTCAGAGGTTGATGTGTGTTGCTGTTTCCATTTTGGGGCCTTACGTTGAGTTCATCATTGTGACATTATTTCTACAAAGATTCTTCACATAGAGTTCATTTTATACAGTTGTTTGATCAAATGATACAATTATACTCAAATATTTGCATGATATTCATCAATTACACATGCTTTAGCTTCAAATATGCTAAATATTTTCAATTATCTATGAGATGTCTACATATTTGTATTACTTGCTTAAGATTATTAGTTATTTGCAATTATGAGGGTGAAATGCTTTGAAATTTACAGAAATTGAAAGAAATGCTTCAAATGAATGTTGAACCTTCAGCTATTGAACCACATGTACATCAGATATAGTCATGAAGAGAAGAAAAACCAAACCATATGTTCACTAGGACATTCCACAGCTAGATATAGTTGATGCTAACTTCAAAAGAATTGTATGAAAACAACATATGCAAGTAGACATGCACTCCAAAGGACACAACAAATCACCACATATATCTAGAATTCACACACTGATTACTCAGGATTTACTATGAATTGTAATCACAATAGTCTTCTCATTCATTAGGTATGCAAGGATATAAATGTATACAAAAAGCTTTGAAATTAGCCCTGAATATTTCAACAGATGGATTTCAATTAAGTTTTGAATGTTAGAAATGAGGCATTCCTGCACCTTTTATAGAATAAGGTGAGCAATCCGTTACAAAAAGATCAATGATCTTGATTTGTCTATGTATATCTACGGTCGATATTTCCTTTGACTATGTCAACCTTCACAAAATGGCACAAGCTGCCAGCTGGCAACTATCTAAAATACTTATCTTCACTAAGTATCATATGCTGATATTCACTCTATGATGCATCATCATCTACTTTATCAGCGTCATGTGCTTCTTCACCAGGTGCATCACTTCCTGAACTTTCATCATCATCATGATGATGACCCCGTATATGGGGTTGCATGCTGCTCTGGACCTGTTCATACAACTGCACAATTTTATCTATTTCTCTGCCATCTTGAGTCTTTTCTTTAATGATGGCATGCTTGTGTGCCTTGTATTTGTGTCTAATGCTATCCAGCTTGTTTTTCTTGTTGTTCAGTGTCTCATTGTAATTTTCCATCTTGACTTTGATTCTCATTATTTTATCTATGACTTCATCCATCAAGTGAACAAGTGGATCATCAGCCACTGATTGGAAATTGCCATGTAAAGCTTTGATGGAAAACTCTTCATCCTAATTCTCTACCTTCCCTTCCACTTTTCCTTCCAGTGTTTCCAATATTTTTGCCTCAACAGACATCATATCATGCAATTTCATGCTGATATCTCTTCGTTTATTATTGCATCTTTTAAGTACTCCACATTCAAATTGAATGTCCTTATACCATATATCAACCAATAATGCAGTATTATTACTCAGTACTTGCTGGTTGATGAGCAGTTGTGGATTAATTCTCCTTATTTCATCTAACGCAGACAATGTCTTCTCCAATTGGAATGACCTTTTCCCTGTCTGCATCTGTAATTTATCTACCTTTTTCCTGGAGTCACTGAGAGTATTCCACCTCTTCAAAGAGGCCTTTACCACTTCCTCTGAAGTATCCAATGTGGATAACATCCATTTCCTTAATACAGATGCCTCATGTTTCATGAGATCTAATTTATTTACCTCCTCCTGGGAAATAGCAGTCAATGGGACTGCTTGTTCAGTTGAAGTATCTTCAGCACTAGTCAGCCTTCTTATGTAGGCATGCAACTGAGCAATGTGCTCTTTGTGTTGCTTATTTTTCTCTTTCTCTCTTTTCACCTTCTAAATCAAAGAATCAATAATATCTTTGCCTTCTTGACCCTCTTGGTCTTCATTGGCAAACCCTAAGTCAACTGTGTTGATCTGAAACTCATCTAAGGTAATTTTACCTTTTTCCTTTTCTACAGTGAGTACTGCAATCTGTGCAGTCCTTCTCCTAGTTGTTGGATCCCTCTTAATGGCTAAAGTCATTCTGGCCTTCCTCTTCAATTTTATTATATTCCTGGTAAATAAGGTTAGATACATCAAATTCTTGAATTTCAAAATCTACCTCTGCATTTACTTCTTTTTCCAACCATGGAGGTACCTGATCATGTTTCTCCGCACCATCATGATGTTCACCTTTATCTCCTATTTCTGTCAGCATATGTGATGGAGAAGGTGATTTCCTTGGTTCTTCCTCATGATGCTCGCTTTGATGTTGATCCTACAACACATCCTCCTATTGAGGAACTTCTTTTCCCATAGGAGCCTCTTCCTGAGGTGGAGGATCTTGTGATGTGTCTATATGTTGATCATGATGATCAGGATCCTTTTCTTTTATTACCTCATCCACTTTCAACTTTTCCTCCTATTGAGGAACATTCACAGTAGTGGATACTGGGGAAGTCTCCTTAGGTGCTGATGTTGGTTCTGCAACCACAATTTGTTCTGCACCTGTACTACTTATTTCTTGAACGATAACAATAGGATCTTTTATTACCTTCTTCTCATCATCTTTCTTTTCTTGAACTTCTACTACAGTAGGCTTTTCTGATGCATCCTGTTGAATTATCTCTGAAGTATGGCCCTTTGATTCTACCATCTTCACTTCTTCTACATGTTGCCCTTTATCAGGTGTGCCTGCTGGATGTTCAGGACTTGCATCCTGTCTGCCTGTCAAATCTATCACTACAGGACTTGTCACCTCTGCTATTAGTGTATCTAGCCCCATTTCTTGGGCTATCTACTCTTGGCTCTTTTCTTTTTCAGTTTCCACTTGCTTTATCTCCTCCAGTATAGTTCAAACTGGTGGAGTCTTGTGATGGGTCATGTGTGTACCTGCAGTAAGGGTTTCCATCTTTTGTGAAGCTACTTCCTTCACAACTTCATCATCAGACAAATTTATTGTCTCCTCCAGTGAGATATGACCTCTCTCATGTGCCTGGGAGGTTTCTTTCATCTGCTCTTCTGCAAGCTCAGTCTTGAACTTGACGATGGTAGGAAGTGGAACAATGTGCTGAAGTTCCCTATGCACTTCACTACCTGCCCCTTGTAACAATGTAGGGGATTGCCTTATTTCACCCCTCATGGAGGTTCTTGGTTTCTTAGGTGGGGTAGATACCACTACCTGTGGAGCTCTTCTCTTCCTTTTGAACAACAAAGGGGCCTCTTCTTCCTCAAGCTCTTCCTCCATGAGGATATCCTCTTCATCTAGTTTTCTTGAGGATTGACCCTCTTCTTGGGTTTCAATAATTCCAGCCTCTGCTGTTTTACTTTTCTTGGACTTTTGTTTTCTTGTCCATGGAGGTGATGCTGATCTTGATCCTGATCCTGATGTGGATGCCTCCTTAGCTATAAACACTACCCTTTCAATAATAACCCCTTTGGGTTCATTATCAACCTTCTTGCCCCTTGGGGGTCTTTTACTCTGTTGTTGTTGTTGTGGAGGGAGCCTATCTCCTTTAGACTTCCTCTTTTCATTTATGAAGTCATCATATTCCTCATCAGGAATATCCTGCCCTTTCTTTTTGTTGTCCACAATAATGGCAACACCTTTCTTCTTCAATGCCTCTATATATTCATCAAGCCAGGCTTAGGTTAGTTGTATGGTCCTAGTAATAAAAGGGTCCAAGGATATATCCTCCTGTATGGTGAGGTCAGGTGCAGATATTGTATCATTGTATATCTTCTTCTCTTCATATTCATCTGCAATTATCCTGCCATCATCCTTCTTCAACTATTGAGGAATGGGGATACAGTCAAAGGTTTTGATTTGATTTAGTGTTAACCTTTGGTATCTTCTTCTTCGGGCTTCTACTTCATCTTCACAATCTACCCAGAAGTCTTCTAGGTGCCTCTAGTGAATAGGCTTTCCTATGATTTTCTGCATCCTCCAATAAGGATCATATGGTCTTATTAGTGGGAAAGGTTGCAACCGCATTTTATTCAAGGTGACCATCACCTTCTTGATGCTTTCTGAATCGGGGCACATGTACTAGCCAATGGTGACTAGAAACAAAATTAGTGGCAACTTCTGGGCATCCTTGTATGTTTTCAACATTGTGGAGCTCTGCCTTATGAATTCCATTAATATTACTGCATCAGTGGGATACCTTGGCAGCATGAGGGGATGTCCTTCAAAACCCTCAATCCTCATATAGGAAAATGTGGCAAACTATATATACCAGGTTCCATGCCTGTAGATTATCTCCTAAGCTTCCATGCTCAATCTCTTTGTCCTGTCCTCCTCCATGGTTCTCACCAGATGCATAGAGAATGCATCATTTACCAGTTTGTAATCTTGGAGGTAATTGGCTCTCTGCAGCTGGGGATGATGATCCCAAATATGCATAGCATTGGTTGTGCCTATGACTTTCCCATCTGTAACTAGTGCATCAAATGTGCCTTTATAAGCACAAGAGTAAACAATGTATGATGTCATATAGAAAAAACAATTTGAACCTCCCAGGTTCATCAGCTGCTCATGTAGAGCATCACTTATTAACTAGCCCCATAGTGGCTTGATGTTTGAATATATGTACATCATGATTACACCGTACATCCAATCCTTAAAACTACCAGCATCAGGCTGGCCTGTGACTCTGCTAAGCAGTGCAATCATGTACTGGTACTCATCATCAAAATCATATTTGAACAAGTGCACAGGAAGTTTGGCAGCTGCAGGATATGTGCTATTCTTGGCCCTCCATTGATACATGTTTTTCCTAGCCTGCTTCTTGTTATTTTCATAATCTATTTCTGATTTCTTTAGGTGCACACTGTTAACCTTCCTGCCCAATGGTAGTTCAAATGTCTAGGAAAGACCCTTGATGGACAGGTCCATGTATATTCTTCCATGCTTCATCACCTGCCTGGTCTCTAGATTGTAGTTTTGGGCACACTCAATGACCAGCTCCAGAGACTCCATGGAGTACGGGAAACTGGCCGCATTCCACATTCTGGACACGAATATAGCATCCAGCACAGGACTTTTGTTCTTCTCATTGTTTAGCCTAGCCGACTAGGCTTCCAAATCAGTGCTTCGTTGATGGGTATCTGTAATTGCACCATATTTGAACAGGATCCCCCTAGGAGATGAGAACATGGGCTTACTGAATTCAGCCTCACATTTAGCTAACCTCTTGTCAGCCATGGATATCTGCAATTAACAAAATCTTATCTTACAATGGGTACTCACATGCATGCAGATAATAATTATCTCTACTAATCATCATGCTTACTGTATTTATTCAACATTAACTTATCGTGGGGGTGCATAGACCAGAACCTCAGATCAACAACACCATACCTGACTACACAGAAGTAACAGGATGAGGGTTTCAATTACTTACCTGGATATGCAAATCTCCTTTATACCAGTGGATTTCTGAAAGTGCTCTTAATTCTGCTGATGATCACACACTTCCTCCTGTCTGTAAGCTCGGTTTGCCTGAATATCGCCTGTATGAGGATATGGAAGCTGGTGCTCTGTAAAAACAATTTTATCACAAGGTAAAAACTGAAATGACAGTGAATTCACCTTTTAACCGTGCACTTAGGGTAAAATTAGGGCAATCCTGACAGATTGGATTTTATTCGTCAATTTTCCGCACGAAAACTCAGGATTTCTCCAGTTGTTTCATCGGGCTTTGTGGCCAACGGGAACTACCTACCATGTCTGCACACATTAAATGTTAATGGTGGCAAAGGGAGCAGGGTGATATTCATATGACAGGATGATATTCAAATATCAAGGTGATATTCGCAAATATCATCCTAAGTACAAAGTGATCATCCTCCTTGAGAGGAATAACCATTGTCGACAAGATCGAGTGATGAACGCACCCTTTGGTCATGTTTAGTACATCAGGAGGATATTTTGATATATCGGGTGATGTTTCAAAGATGATGATGACTGAACAAACTTATATGTCTCTCTTTTGGAATATCAGGATGACATCATCCAGATATTCACTCAGTATATCAGCAAGGCATCATGACATCATCGTCATGTTATACGAGTAGGATCATGTTCAAGAAATATGCCCCCGAGAAGTAAAAATGATGATTATGTCATTGTCATGTTCATTTCTTTGTTATCAGACCTGAATGACATCATCAAGATATTGGCTTAGGGGAATATTTCGTGGCAGAACGATATTACGAAATATCGGGTTACATTGAAAAATATGATCCTCGCGAAATGCATAAGGCTATTGACAGGTAAAGGCTATTATCACCTAAAATTGACGTTCGAATATTTGGATCGCATGATTTATTAGTTGATAAATTAGATCAGGGTGATCTTTTGTAATATGACGAATGTTAAGAAATATGATCCTCTCCCTGTGAATATCAGGTTTGACTAAAACTTTGACCGTTCACAACTTTCTCACCTTAACGAATATCAGAGTGATACGAAAGGCAAACCTGCATGAAATTTGATGCTCTTTCTAAATATGAGGTTACTAAAATAAAACATAAAATTTGACAAACTAACCTCATGATGATGACTTACCTAGGCTTTCCATGCACGATGATCTGCATGACTTACTTTTACCAGACCGCCAGAAAGCACAAAACAAGTCAAAAGGTTGGGTCCCTATTTTGCCAAGTCAAAATGGGGCATGTTGTGTAACCACACAAAAGTTAGCAAACAAGTATTTGAGGCAAAGTAGAAGTTTTGTATTCTATCAATGAGACTAAAGCAGGCATGAAGAAGATGTTATTTCTCAGTTCATTCTTTCTATATTAAACATAAAATCTTGTAGGCAGTGAGCCTCTTTGAGTAGTGAACTCTAGGCAGTGCACCCAAAGGCAAGTGCCTTCCCATTTCTTTTAAGTAGTTTTAACAGGGTACAAATCTTGTGGGTTAACCCCCACCATGGTTTTACCTTAACTGAGTTTCCACGTAAAAATTCTGGTGTTATGTGTGCTCATTTTATTTTTTCTCATGTGTTGTTAATTCATGCTTCAATGTTTACATCATTAATCTATTTGTAAGTTGTGAAAGAAGATTAAAAGAGAAAAAGTTAAAGTTGTGACAACTGATTCACCCTCCCTCTTAGTTGTCTGACCTAATTCCAACACTTCTTTCCAATAGTAATCACTATTCTGGAGCTTTTTCTAATCTCACATCCATCATTCTGAAACATAAGATTGTAACCCTTACTACACATCTGGCCAACACTCAAGAGATTATGCTTTAAACCTTTGACATAAAGGACATCATCAATGTTATGCTTTCCATCAAAATTGATTGTACCTTTTCCACAAATCTTAGCAGCTTCCTCACCATCAAACCTAACTACACCACCATCAAATCTTTCAAGTTTAATAAAATTACTCTTATCACCTATCATATGATTTAAGAATTCACTGTCAATGACCAAGTCATCCTTTTCACTCCTAGCATGAAAATAATATATAATAGTATCTTTAGGGTTAGTGCTTGCTTCTGGACTCTTTTTCTTCATAGAGCTTCTAGGGTTAGCGGAACCAATTTAATCTCTTATGGCAATAAATAAGCATTCATCATCCTTATCATCCTCAAAATTAGAATCATCAGCATAAATAATTTGTATAGTAATTTTTCCTAACTAATTTACCTTTTTCCTTATTCTTGATTCTCAGAGCTCTATCTGGACTTCTTGAAGCATAATGACCTATTATTACACAACTAAAATATTTAAAGGGTAACTTACAGCTGAACTTACTAGTACCCTTTTTCATTCTTGTTACAAAGTTAGCCTCCACTTCATCAAAGTCTTCTAGATCTGATTCAACAATATTCTCTATTTTACCAGCTTTAAAAGTAGTCTCATTTTTTGTAGTTCCACCATTTGTGCCAAACCCTCTTATTTCAAAAGAAGTCAGGGTGCCAAGCAATTGGTCTTTGGTAAATTGATTCAAATTTTGTAATTCTTCAATAAGATATACCTTATGACTTTAAGATTTAGGAATAGTTCTAAGTACTTTCAATATTACTTCTTGATCATCTATTTTTCCACCAAGTCCCTTGATACCATTGACAACTTCATCTATCTTTTGTAAGTAGCTTACAATTTTTTCATCTCTAAACATGCACATGGTCTCATAAGTGAGCTTGAAATTCTGCACTTTAGCCCTTTTGACCTTCGTATCTCCTTCATAAACACTTTCCAACCTTTTCCAAATCTCATTAGTAGTTTTCAAATCCACAACTTTCACTAATTCAGAATTAGTAAGTCCACTTAAGAGAGCATTTTTTAACTTACCATCTATTTCTATAGCTCTGATTTCAACTTCAGTATTTACACCACCTAGAGGTATAGTATAACTTGACACATTTCTAGACATCATAACCAAGAGAAATTAGAAATTCTTCCATCCTTATCTTCTATAGTGCATAGTCTGATTCATCAAACAAGGGAGTATCCTTCTTGTGTGCCATACCAGATCTACCTCAAGCTATTAAGCTTTCTTTAAAAGAACCTTGCTCTGATACCAATTGTTGAGTGCACAAGACAACTGAGAGGGGGGATTAATTAGTTGTATCAAAAATTTTAAACCCTCATAAACATAATCACATCCACATCAATTCACTTAAATCTTAATCTATTATAAAGATTAAACTTGAAAAATAGATAATAGAAATTTAATCACATCAACACCATTCACAACAAAACACCATATTTTTATGTGGAAAACAAAAAATAGATAATAGAAATTTAATCACATCAACACCATTCACAACAGAACACCATATTTTTATGTGGAAAACCCTAAAAGGGAAAAAGCATGATGAGGATTAGCTCACAATATAAAGTAGTAGCAATACCAAATTACAAGAGGGTCACTACCAAGAGGTCACTGCCCAGAAGAAAGAATGCTCACTGCAGGTGGACTCACTATCCAAGTGGACTCATTGCCCACTGAGAAAGAAAGATAGAAGAGAAGAGGTGGCTCACTGCCATGAACTAATATGATAGAATCTACCACATACTTGAGTTGAGTTACAATGAAGCACAACAAACATCAACTTTGTAGCCTCTCTAAAAATTGTAGGAAACATTTTCTCATTGCATTAGGCCTTGTTTAGGGGAAAATTGGATTTGTTAATGTTTTAATGTTTTGATGTTTAAATCCTCCTCTCCACTATACATTCAAGGATCTAGGGTCAAGTAGCAAGAACTATCATACCCTAGATCACTTGTGAAATGTAGGGAAACTTGGATTAGGGAATTTAATTATCAATTTTCCTTCTCCTATGCTCAATTGATGATTAAAACCCTAATTATGCAAATATGGCAACAAATTGATGAATATCAGAAAAAGCTCTTGCAAACAGGAGTAAAATATCAAATCATAGAGTACCTATTTTTGGGGTTACGAAGCAGAACAGTCGAGGACACTGGAGCGGGCACCCTAGTCCAAGGTACCAGTTTCTTCGCGGGATACAGACCTCCTTCTGACATTAATTAGCCCTGTAACTTCTATTTTTGGAAATTTATCTATGGAAGACACTAGAGCGAGTGCCCAAGTCCTAGAAATGCTCCTGTGTCCTGCTTTTCTTCAGATCTTGAATCCTTGATGCCTTCCAATCCTTCATGCAACTTCACTTTTCCCAAATGTAACACCTGTAACTTGCAATCACAAGACTTGGTTTGGGAGTTGTGGTGTTTAGAGGCTTGCCTCAGTCAAGCCTTGAAGAACACTTAAGTCTCTGAACACCATTGTCAGATAAAGAGTGCATGCCCTTGTGAGGCAGAGGCAAAAACTGAAGGAATCAATGATGAAAACACAATATAATGTCACCTAATAGTGAAGCTCTCATGGGAGGAAGATGCTCTTCATTCCATGAGCAAATTGATGCTCAAATTTGCAAATACAAACACACAAAACACACAAGTCTACTCTTACAACTCACTAAAAGCCTTGAATCACCTTGAGAACACTTGAACATCACAATTGCCATCTAGTTTACAAATGAATGCCTAAACATGCTTTTATATGCAACTACAAGCAATCCCACCAAGATTTCAAAAAACAAAACTTACCATGTTAGCAAAAGGACCAAATAACGGTCATAAATCGACAATTAAATTTTGGGCCTGACCCAAAATAGGGCAGGACTAGGGCGCGGGCACCTAAGTCCTCCCCCCTATTTTGGGTAGGGTTAAGGTCAAGGGGTCCTCCTAGGTCCACTTTGCCATGAAACCTAAGACTCATTCCATCAGGATACCAAAATATGAACTAAGATGTCCTAAATGCATGCTAAAGACCAGGGACCTGTTGGTGCCTGAATTGACTCTCAGTTTTGGAGCAATTTTCATGCAGGTACCTTCCCAAAAGTTTCTAAGTTTTGGGGCCCCTTAGTGTTTTTCAGCATCCGCATTCATCTTTTTGAGGAGGGGGTTTTCATGTTCTGCCCATCAGCATAAGTTTACATGTGTCTTGGCGATCATATCAATAGCATGGTCTGTTCTTTGTATATCACCGTGACTTTGTGCTATCAGCGAAGGAGTTTCATGTTGGGCCGATGGCATATGTTTGGACGATGGATGTCTATTGACGAGAGTAGTATTGTTGGCTGAGGGTTTTTTTGTGGCACCGATAGACAAGAGTCTTGCCGATGGAGAATTATTTTTGAGGTTTGAACCTTGCCGGTGAACCTCAGTGTGGAACCTCGCCATTGAACAATCGGGTTGAACCGGTTCATCGGTTCAATGGGTTATGTTTGTGTTGCCGACAGAGTAGGAATCAGCATTGAACTTCTCAGTTGAACCTCTCATTTGAACCTAGCTGTTGAACTAATGGTTCAACCTGACAGATGGAAGGTCTCCCCAAAGGACAAGTGGGAAGCCAAGGTGTTATCGATATAACTATGTATGTCGGCAGGAGGATATTGTGTTGTGCCGACGGTCTAAGTCTGGCTGATGGTGAGGTTGGTGTTCGGCATTTCGGGGTGATGGGGAAGATTGTCTTGGCGATAGCAAGACCATCGGAGATAGTTGGTCTATCGGCGAGGGAATTTTGGGCTAGCCCGATGGTCTATCTCTGGCCAACGAAGGGGCTGCGAAGGCTTCATCTGTATGACTCATGTGGTCGGCAGGAGATTTGTGGTGTGTGCCGATGGTAGAATTTTGGTTGATGGGCTTTGGGCGAAGGGTCGTGTGTCGAGCGCGGCAAAATGCTCGACACCTATTGGGCTTGCAGCTATGTTTTTAAAATGCTAAAGTGGTCTCTACGACACCAATGTGGGATTAATCTCCTTGTATTATTTTGAACCTGCGGTGAAGTGCCTTTTGGCGGGAACTTCCTTTTTGAATGCTGCAACAGTTTTCAAGTAGGCCGTGGGTGGTTGAGCCATCAATGGCGACAGTGCAAGGGTATGGGTGATGGGACAGGTGATTAGGTTGCCCCATTATGGATGAGGACTTCCAGATGGTGACCCAGGGCTCGAGGTTTCTCCTGCCTGCTGCATTGATGATTTCTGAGCACCATTCTTTCTGAAGGAAGGTATCTGGCAGATTTTTGTCAACAATCATGTAATTAATTGCTAGAGGTACACTTTCTGGCCGATATAGGCAGACTGTGTTACCATTTTTGTGGTTGTTGAAAGTTGAACATTTTTGGCTCTGTAATGCAATACAGCTGATTTGGTTGCTCTGTACAGCAAAACTTGTGAGTTTATGTATCTCCTGTGGTATGTTTTTGCATGAATCCACTGATTTCATGGTTTATCCTATATGAGTAATGCTATGTTTGCATGTGTTGTGCTAATTCTGTCTCTAATGTTGCATGTATCTTTCTTCTGAGTCCAGATATTTAAGGAATATCTAAGATTCTAGAACATAGAATTCCTGTGTTGAATGTTTGATCTCTTAACTTCTGCTTAAGGGGTAGATTAAATTGTTCTTAGATTGAATATTGGGAAGGATATACTGCAATAGGGATGCCAGAAGTATAGATAGCTTAACACTTTGTATTGGGAGATATCTATAAGGCAGGTATCATATGTATCCCCCTGAAATCCAGTTTTAGTTGTTAATGCATATCATTCACAGGTGTATGTCTACTAACTCCAGGCCCTGAATAGGCACCAATCTTGCTTTGTGTTAGTGTTATATACCATGTCCAGCTTTGCATCCAAATATAAAATCAAAATCAAAACTCCAAAACAACCATTAGGATAGTAGAATTAGTTTTAGGATCCAAGTCCTCTGTCTACAACTGCAAATAGGCCCAAAGCTAGCCCCTTTGCTCTTATCTTACAGTTTTGGTCTACTTACAGGAGGACTTATCTGCTTTCTGTCAGCATCCCAGCCTTTGTATGCATATCCTCATGGATGTTGAGTAGGGAATACCCCCTAGGTTTTGCAGAGCCTGAAGAAGAAGAGGAGATAAAATATAGTCTATCTCCTACACTGTTGGCCCCTGGCCCAGAGATCCTATTGATCATTGATGGCTACCTTGTAGGGAAATCTAGGAGTAAGCATCTAGTCTGGGAAAAAACTAACAGAAATTGGTGACTCTACTGGGGAGTGATTTGAAAATTGTTATTTTTTGTCCTCCCTGGTGAAATATTTGTGGCCCATTCAAGTCGCAACAGAAATTGGTGACTCTGCTGGGGAGACAATGTCATATCCGTGAAGCTTGAGTCTAAGAAATTGAAGAATCAGACCTGGGGGTGCCTTGTTGCAGCAAAAGAAAAAGTTTTATCTGTGGCTCTGCTGGTGGATGACCCAGAAAGAAAGAAATCAATTTTCAGTTTCAGCCTGTTTGAAGCTCATTCCTTTGCGAAGGAGGTGGCGACTTTGTTGAATGAATCTATCAGCTGCTGCAACATATCCAGGTATTTCAAGTTTTTGAAAAGTTCCCTATTTGGTGAAATAACACTGGTTAAAAGGGAAACATTGGTGAAAACAGAGCTTGCATGCTTTTGTTAGAACCTACTCTGTATTTCAAAAGGGCATGCATGTTGTTTAAAAGACTCATATAGAGGACTTTAGGCAGGTTGAAATAGCAGTTTGTATTTTAAGGGCCTAAGGTCATATTGCGATTGAAAATCTGAGTAGAGAAGAGGGTTGCAAAAGCATAAAAAGATGTATTGTCAGCTTATGCACCCTTGTGAGGTGTCAAATGCAAAAATGTATAGTAGTCAATACCAACCACGTAATAAAAGAGGCTTCAACATAGATAGATATAAGCCCATAAATTTCAGTGGCATTTGTGGCTACCCAAATGCTTTTCCACCTAAAATCAGAAAGTATTTGCCCAAATTTAGTGGTGCAAAGGATGAATCAGCTGAGAGACACTTGCAGCAGTTTATAAATGTGATAGATGACTTTGAGATTGACCATGAGGACGTGGTTATGAGATTATTTGTTCAATCTCTAGATGAAGATGCAAGGAACTAGTTTTCTTACCTTCCAGCTCACTCTGTCAGCTCTTGGCATGATTTTAAATCTGCATTTCTAGTATAATATGGTGAAAGAATTTCTGAATATGCAGTTATTAGTGACTTCATGTACATCCATATTGAAGAAGATGAGTTGATCCTAGCCTTTAACCTTAGATTTATGAGGGCATTGAATAGAATTCCAGAATGCACGAGACCTAATGATGCACTGTGCTTAGTTGTCTATTTGGGAGCCTTTGATAAGAAAATGAGTTATAGATTGAGAGATAAGGAGCCCACCACATTACATCAGGCACATCAGTTTGCAATAGATATTGAAAACAATTGGAGGTATGGAATACAAAAGGGTTATTTTTCTAAAAAATTTTGTTGTCCTGTAGTCCCCAACGTAGATGAAAGAGTTAATTCAGGAGTTGACAATGAATGTCAAAGTGTTCACACCCCTGTTGTCCCAGTTTTTGCATCATTCCAAGTTGATGATGTTACTGTTATAGAGGAGGATGTCCTGATTTGCTCAGTAAATGAAGTTGAAAACAATGGTTTTTCAAGTAGTATTTACATGCCAGCTCCTATCAAAGAATATTCATGTTTAAATGATCCAGTTGTACAAATTTATGATCATGTGGATCAACAGTCAGTATCAGTTTCATCAGGAAGTATTAGAGCGCTGGAAAATGATGCAGATAGCTCAACTTTAGAATGCATTGAAGTAGCAGAAATCTTGTATGTGGGGCAATCAGATGATAAAAATGATATCCATGACCAGTGCATAGATTAGGTTTGTTCTTCTTATGACTCTGGATCTGATAGTAATGAATAAGAATTGGACTGTCATGAAAAAGAAGCAGAGAACTTTGCAGTGAATATAAATCCCCTTTATGATGAGTCTGCAGATGTCTTTGATACTGTGAGTCCTGACTTTCAGTGGTGCAGGATTAATCCTCTTTTTGAGGATGATGATGAATATAAAGAGACAGTTGACCTAGGTGATACATCAGTTTGCGAGGGGGGGGCATATGAATCAGATATCTTCAGTTCTTGTGAAGATAATATGGATTTGCAAACTATGGATAATGTATGTTCATCATCACTTGATCCAGACATGTGCAACATTGGGTGTGTGGATCAGGATTTGTTTTCAATATCAATAAATATTGGGGGTCTCATATATTCTGAATGTCTTCAGCTTTTAGATCAACTAGATGAATGCCTGGTGATATGTAACAGCCAGGTGGATGAGGAGAATATACCATCTGAAGAGTATAACATGCATATGTTGCTTAATGCTGAAGGATTTTTTAGCATGTATGGCTGCATGTTTGATTTTGAAATGCAGAGTGACAAAGGCAGTACTACAAAAGGCAAGTTGTCAGAAATGGTAGAATATCTAATTGAGCAGATGACCTTATGGGCAAACTATGCCAATCTTTTCAGTTGGGATTGGGATCTTTCAGTTTGGAATCAGGCATTTGGCAGGATAAAGTTTTGGTTCTTCATTTTTGGTTGCCCAGGGCCACCCAAGTGATGATTAAAAAATATAATTTTTGAGCAGGTTGGTGCAATGATCGACTCCGTGCCCAATGGATAAGGGACTAGTCTGCATCCCAGAGTTCTGTGGTTCTTGCCATGCCTGCAAGAGGCATGCATCCTCAGACAGAGCCACTGTTGGTGCCTGAATTGACTCTCAGTTTTGGAGCAATTTTCATGCAGGAACCTTCCCAAAAGTTTCTAAGTTTTGGGGCCCCTTAGTGTTTTTCAGCATCCGCATTCATCTTTTTGAGGAGGGGGTATTCATGTTTTGCCCATCGGCATAAGTTTACATGTGTCTTGGCGATCATATCAATAACATGGTCTATTCTTTGTATATCACCGTGACTTTGTGCTATCAGCAAAGGAGTTTCATGTTGGGCCGATGGCATATGTTTGGCCGATGGATGTCTATCGGCGAGAGTAGTATTTTTCAGTTGAGGGGTTTTTTGTGGCGCCGATAGACAAGAGTCTTGCCGATGGAGTATTGTTTTTGAGGTTTGAACCTCGCCGGTGAACCTCAGTGTGGAACCTCGCCATTGAACCATCAGGTTGAACCGGTTCATTGGTTCAATGGGTTACGTTTGTGTTGCCGACAGAGTAGGAATCGGCATTGAACTTCTTAGTTGAACCTCTCATTTGAACCTAGCCGTTGAACTAATGGTTCAACCCGACAGATGGAGGATCTCCCCAAAGGACAAGTGGGAAGCCAAGGTGTTATCGGTATAACTATGTATGTCGGTAGGAGGATATTGTGTTGTGCCGACGGTCTAAGTCTGGCCGATGGTGAGGTTGGTGTTTGGCATTTCGGGGTGACGGGGAAGATTGTCTTGGTGATAGCAAGACCATCGGAGAGAGTTGGTCTATCGGCAAGGGAATTTTGGACTAGCCCGATGGTCTATCTCTGGCCGACGAAGGGGTTGCGAAGGCTTCATCGGTATGACTCATGTGGTCGGCAGGAGATTTGTGGTGTGTGCCGATGGTAGAATTTTGGCTGATGGGCTTTGGGCGAAGGGTCATGTGTTGAGTGCGGCAAAACGGTCGACACCTATTGGGCTTGCGGCTATGTTTTTAAAATGCTAAAGTGGTCTCTATGACACCAATGTGGGATTAATCTCCCTGTATTATTTTGAACCTATGGTGAAGTGCCTTTTGGCGGGAACTTCCTTTTTGAACGCTGCGATAGTTTTCAAGTAGGCCGCTGGTGGTTGAGCCATCAATGGCGACAGTGCAAGGGTATGGGCGATGGGACAGGCGATCAGGTTGCCCCATTATGGATGAGGACTTCCAGATGGTGGCACAGGGCTCGAGGTTTCTCCTACCTGCTGCATTGATGATTTCTGAGTGCCATTCTTTTTGAAGGAAGGTATCTGGTAGATTTTTGTCAACAATCATGTAATTAATTGCTAGAGGTACACTTTCTGGCTGATATAGGCAGACTGTGTTACCATTTTTGTGGTTGTTGAAAGTTGAACATTTTTGGCTCTGTAATGTAATACAGCTGATTTGGTTGCTCTGTGCAGCAAAACTTGTGAGTTTATGTATCTCCTGTGGTATGTTTTTGCATGAATCCACTAATTTCATGGTCTATCCTATATGAGTAATGCTATGTTTGCATGTGTTGTGCTAATTCTGTCTCCAGTGTTGCATGTATCTTTCTTCTGAGTCCAGATATTTAAGGAATATCTAAGATTCTAGAACATAGAATTCCTATGTTGAATGTTTGATCTCTTAACTTCTGCTCAAGGGGTAGATTAAATTGTTCTCAGATTGAATATTGGGAAGGATATACTGCAATAGGGATGCCATAAGTATAGGTAGCTTAACACTTTGTATTGGGAGATATCTGCAAGGTAGGTATCATATGTATCCCCCTGAAATCCAGTTTTAGTTGTTCATGCATATCATTCACAGGTGTATGTCTACTGACTCCAGTCCTTGGATAGGCACCAATCTTGCTTTGTGTTAGTGTTATATACCATGTCCAGCTTTGCATCCAAATATAAAATCAAAATCAAAACTCCAAAACAACCATTAGGACAGTAGAATTAGTTTTAGGATCCAAGTCCTCTGTCTACAACTGCAAATAGGCCCAAAGCTAGCCCCTTTGCTCTTATCTTACAGTTTTGGTCTACTTACAGGAGGACTTATCTACTTTCTGTCAGCATCCCAGCCTTTGTATGCATATCCTCATGGATGTTGAGTAGGGAATACCCCCCTAGGTTTTGCAGAGCCTGAAGAAGAAGAGGAGATAAAATATAGAGTCTATCTCCTACACTGTTGGCCCCTGGCCTAGAGATCCTATTGATCATTGATGGCTACCTTGTAGGGAAATCTGGGAGTAAGCATCTAGTCTAGGAAAAAACCAATAGGACCTAAACCTTATGAGGGAAAAGCCCCCAAGGGGACATTTTTTGACATTACATTTAGCCCCCACATTAATGTATTTATAAATGCAAGGCCAATACATGCATTAAAGTAAGGTCACAAACATAGCAAACACACCAAGCATGGAGAAGACATGCCAATCACACAGAAGACAATAACATGCATACAAAACACGAAGAAGACAATCACATAGAACATGAAGAATACAATCAATGCATAGAAGACACATTAATGCATGGAAGATAGAAATGATATCTTTTCTTTTCTTTTTCTCATATATATGAAATGCAAATGCAAGTACTGAAAATTAAACAAACCTCTGATAATACAGGATGCACTACCTTAGGGCATAGGTCTCCGTATATATGGGGCAACACACATGCAAGACATGCAAAACCTCCCAAAATGTAGGAAGCACTACTTGAGGGTGCTGGTCTCTACATATGGGGCAACAAACATGCCACACAAAACAAGCATGCCAAAACAAACACACCTGAAGACATGAAGAAAACATGGCAAACAAGTGATTGAGTGTACCTATTTGTAGGTCCAACACCATCTCAGGCACATTATAGGTACGCACCAACAATTGGGCTTTCACAACAATCACCGAAAGCACACTTAAGGGTTGAGTTAGTCATAGAACCGCTCCCTGCTTCCGCAGAGGACTTTTGAAAATGACAGGATGTGCAATCTACTATGAGAAATACACCATCCCTGCCTTTGTAGAGGGCTAAAGATAAAAAGGATATACGCGATATCCCACCTCCGCAAAGGGCTTACATGATTGATTGATTGATTGCAAACAAACTCAGGATGCACGATGAACTACCCTGGGGTGCAAGTCTCTACATCCGAGGTCAAACACATTACTGACATCTATAACAGACATCTTACCTTATATATGCCCCCACCTTAAGGTGGTTGATATCAGTTTTTGATATCAAGCATGTTAAGGTAGGAAGAAAACACACAAAGGAACACCAATTTTCACAAAGCCCATGCCCCCCAGAGGTGACATGTACTTTGCGATCACCAAATGTTCCCACAAACACATCCCTACAAGAAACATGTTAGTGTCTCCAAGATCATGATAAACAACAACATCAATGCATATGATTAACCACACAAAGAGCCAAGGTTATACAATGAATTCAAATTTTGAGGATAACCGTAGGGCTATATCACGAAGCTCTCTGAATCGAGTACTGCCAAGGCCAAATTCAAAGACAAACAAAGGTGCATAGAGTAGTAGTATTGTTAAGGTTTGTAAATGTGACAAAAACATCATCAAATTCACTACATGGAAAGCATGACTGCTTCCACTAGCCAAGCATCAGATAAAATATACAACCCCATTGTCATATTAGGAACTAAGTCCATTTGTTGATTGCTCTCGAAAGGGACACTAGGTTCACATTAGTATAAATGTTTGTTGTCATCCACCTGCTAGATGGAAACACTAGAGGAAGGGAAACAATAAATAAGAGGAGAAATAAGTGTCTTAGGGACAGTCATGTAGGAGGGTGCCCCCAGATCACCAACCATGATGCTATGTCCGTAAGACACAACACACAACAAATGAAATCAAAGAGAGGCCATTTAGAAGAATGATGATACAAATAAAAGAAGGTCACAATAGAGGTAGTCTCCTGGTATCCCAGACCTTACAAGAGAATCAAGGGTCATTCTAGGAGGCCTAAACAATACATCATGGGGGAAGCACATCATGAGAGAGATAAAGGGTTAGAGATACTTAATTGTAGGGCCCCTTTTGGGCTAGAAGTTGTCTATAAGCAAATCATCATTGTCATCTTCCCACTCCCTAATGTTGGAGGATAGTGGGACATACGATACCATAGCCAAATTCATATCTTTCTCATCATGTTGTTCATCATTAGGATCATTATTTTTTGGTTGAATATTGGGATCAATGTTTTCTTGTTGAGAGGCAAGTTTTATAGCATATTCTTGTCTTATTTTTCTTCTTTCTCTTGCTTTTCTATTTCTCTTTCTTCGACCACTTATCTCTTGTAAGATAGGGCCTTGCCCTTTCATAGGCTTGTGCAATGTAGAAGATGAAGCATTGGGATCAAACCTCATTTTTCGTGGTGGAACATTTTATTGTTGACAATGACCTCCCGATCCTTGTAAGGATTGTGGGGGAGGAACCTCAGCATAGGGACCTTGTCCTTTCGATTTAAAGTTCTCTTCACATGTGAGTTGTTTATCTTTTGTCACTTCTTGTGTAAGAGGACTAGGTACTGATGTAACAGTTTTGCTTTGTAGTTTCTACAGCTCAAAAATGTAAAGTCCGTTCACAGTTCCAGTTTGTTGTTAGATTTGTTGCAAAAGTAATCCAATGTAAAATGTTGTGTACTTGAAGGCTTGTATGTATTTTGAGGTAGGACATGCACTTGTCTATTCAAAGGAAATTTACGCATTTATAGATAGTTGTAGGGACATCTTTCATAACCTTTAACCAAGGGATTCCAAGTTTAATTTCAAAGGTATCGAAATTGGGGGTAACATCAAACCATTGCTCAATATGTTTCTCAAATACATTTACCAACAATGATATCTTACCCAAAGGATTGACAAAGGTTCCCTTATGTGTCTTAATCATCAAGTTTGATGGGTCATAAGAACCTTGAATTAGTTGATGTGAAAAGAGGAACTCCTCATTGGAAACATTAGTCTGAAATTAGGATCAATAAGAGTTCAATCCACCAGGTTTCCCATTATTTTCACAGTGATGTAAAGAGGTCCATTGGAGTCTCCAATTGTTCTATCATGAGGTGTAAACACAATTTCAGGTTTAGGTACTTTTCTTTTCATGTAGGGTCTAGGAGGGAACCTATTGTTTATGTTGTGATTAGACACCATGTTTATATGCTCAAACCAATGCAAAATCAGATTTTGAAATCTTTTCAAAATTGGTGCAAAAGACAAGAGCAAAAATAGCGCAGAATGCTTGATTTTTCAATACTTTTTCAATGCAAATATGAACCAAAGGGTGTTGTAAGGATTTCAGTCAATGGAAGAACGTTATATGTCTGATATCAGTCCAAAACAGAAATAAGATCCTTCCCAACATACTCTTGATGCAAATCCAAGATAATGCCAAGTCAAAATATAGTGAAAATATGTCAAAATAGGCACTTTTTTCACCAAAACTCAATGTAAAAGAGCATAACAAAGGGTTTTGTGAGGAAAATGATGATAGAAAGAAAATAATATTAGTAATAACAGCCAATTGATGCAAAAATACCCAACACAACATGCTTTTAGTATCACTTAAGGTAAAGCCCTAGTGAAAATATAGCAAAAATAGGCTATTTTCACAGTTTTTTAATTCCAAGACCTAGCAAAAGAGGTTTTGTAATGAATATCAGGAGGTATAGAAAATAATATCAATGATATCAGTCACCTCAATCCATAAAATTTATTACAACACACTTGGAGTGCAAACTAGGTCAAACCCTAGGGCAAAAATAGCCAAAATGTGTAGTTTTTTACAAAATTTTCACTACAAGAGCCCGCTAAAAGGGTGTTGTGAATCTTTTTATAAGGGGAATCAAATGAATACCTTGATAACAGAAAATTAATGCAAAAATACCTTTCACAACACACCTATGGTGCAATTTTATAGAGTCGATAAGGCCAAATTTAGTGAAAATCATTGTTTTTGAAGCCCTAGGTTTGAGATCTTGGGAAAACATGCTATGTGAATGTTTTGAAGTCTTATTTATGATGGAAATTAAATAATATCAAATATTAAAATGATTTTCAAGCCCTTTTATGCAAAATGCCAATGCAAATCTAATGAAAATGCATCAAAATTACTAGTTTTTGTTAAAATTTTCTATGCAAAAATGCAAAATATTTTAAATCTAAATGCAAATTTACACTAAATGAAAGACTAAAGCCAAATTATAATTTGAATGAGCCTCTAAAATCAGTAGAAAAATTTGAGAAAAATATTTTACCTACTAACCCTAGATTTTGGAATTACTATGTTATATGAAAATTGTCAAAATTTCTACAAAAACCTAGTAAATTAATAATGAAAATGCAATGGAAATTTCTAAATTTTTGGATTTTTCTGTAGTTTATATCAGATCTGATGTAAAAATCATGAATTAGGAAAATTTAGAAAGAATTGATGCAATTTAGCAAGCCAAACAATGCAATTTTTTTTGTATTTTCCAAAATTTTCATTTTTTTTGAATTTTTCTCAATGCAATAAAATGAATGACTCTATGAATGAATGAAATCAATCCAAATCTGAAGACACACATTTAGAAAGTTGTAATTTAAGTCTAAAAACATGGGTTCACCAAAAGTTTTAGGGGAAAATTGGATTTGTTAATGTTTTGATGTTTAAATCCTCCTCTCCACTATACATTCAAGGACCTAGGGTCGAGTGGTGAGCACTATCATACCCTAGATTCCTTGTGAAATGTTGGGAAACTTGGATTAGGGAATTTAATTATCAATTTTACTTCTCCTATGCTCAATTAACCATTAAAAGCCTAATTATGCAAATACGACAACAAATTGATGAATAACAGAAAAAGCTCTTGCAGACAAAAGTAAAATATCAAATCATAGAGTACCTATTTTTGGGGTTCTAAAGTGGAATAGTCAAGAACACTGGAGAGGGTACCCTAGTCCAAGGTACTAGTTTCTTCACAAGATCTGGACCTTTTTCTGATACCGATCAGCCCTGTAACTTCTATTTCTAGAAATTTATCTGTGGAGCACACTAGAGCGAGCACCCAAATCCTAGAAATACTTCTGTGTCCTACTTTTATTCAGATCCTGAATCCTTGATGCCTACCAATCCTTCCTACAACTTCACTTTTCCCAAATGTGACACCTATAAGCTGCAATCACAAGACTTGGTTTGGGGGTTGTGGTGTTTAGAGGCTTGCCTCAGTCAAGCCCTAGAGTACACTTATGTCTCTAAACATCGTTGTCAGATAAAGAGTGTGTGCCCTTGTGAGAAAGAGGTAAAAACCAAAGGAATCAATGATGAAAACACAATATAATGTCACCTTGTAGTGAAGCTCTCATGGGAGGAAGATGCTCTTCATTTCATGAGGAAATTGATGCTCAAATCTGCAAATACAAACACACAAAACACACAAGTCTGCTCTTGCAACACACTGAAATCCTTGAATCACCTTGAGAAAACTTGAACATCACAATTTCCATCTAGTTTATAAATGAATGCCTAAACATGCTTTTATATGCAACTACAAGCACTTTGGCCAAGATTTCAAAAATCAAAACTTATCGTGTTGGCAAAAGGACCAAATAACAGTCATAAACTGACACTTAAATTTTGGGCCTGACCCAAAATAGGGTAGGACTAGGGGGTGGGTACCCAAGTCCTCCCCCTATCTTGGGAAGGGTTAAGGTCAAGGGGTCCTCCTAGGTCCACTTTGCGATGAAACCTAGGCCTCATTCCATCAGGATGCCAAAATATGAACTAAGATGTCCTAAATGCATGTTGAAGACCCAGGAGCTAAACCTTATCAGGGAAAAGCCCCCAAGGGGACATTTTCTGATGTTACAGGCCTTTAACCACATGAAAGTTCTTATTTTTGCTTATTCAAATTCACAATATAAACATCACCATCCTTGCGCCCACACACATACACATGAATCCTTTACACTTATTTATATAAACATCAACCTTGAAACATTTACCAAGGTCGGCAACATAGTCTACAACCCTTGAAACCATATAGAATTGAAATTTGGTCTGGACCTATACATTCTCATAGAGAAAAATAATGAAATTGGACCACTTCATATCTTAGCTTCATCCTAAAAACATCTTCACATGCTTCAACATGCTTCCTCAATCCATGAAACACATCCACAATTAGTGTTAATACCCAAGCCGACTAAACTTGTGTAAAAACCAAGAAAACTTTAGTAGGCATGCTTCCAAGAACACAACCATATCTTGTAGACCAAGAAAAAGCCTTTAAAATGATCTGGAAACATCCATGAACAACATGAAATCACCTAGGAGCCAACAAATTCAGCTACAACAAATCTCACTTGAAGACAATTCACAGACTGCTTACAACCAACACTACCAAGCTCTACTACTAAAGAAAACTACATTTTAGAGCACTAAGTCACAAGTCCTTTCGACAAAACATAGATATGGACCTTATGAACACTCTGTTGGGCCTCAAAAATGTAGGTTGTAGAGTCTAAGGGGATGCCAAGACCTATGGTCAAATCTACAACGTTTTTGAGCCAATGATTGGAGTTTGACCTTAACGATCAACTTCTCCCTACACTTTAGGTCCTGCTACAACCTAGGTAGGTGAACCTTTGATTATCAAAGCAGGTTGTATGATTAAATCAATGTTGGTTTGCTGCTAGTTTATCTAATTACAATGGCATACTTGTAAATCAGATGAAATATTGTAAACTATTTCTAATGAAAGCAAATGATTTAATCTAAATTCTAATAGAAATAAATAACAACTAACATGAAATGAATCCAAAATAAATACTAACTAACATGAAATGAATCTATAATAGAGTAAAGATTTTAAACATAAAATAAATCAATAGTTAGACTGGTGCTCTGTCTATTCAGGCAATGGAGTTAGGATGTCAGAAACAAATAACTTGTATCAGGTAATAACTCAATCTGATTGGCACATATAACAGTTTGCAACTTATACAAACATGCAAGGAAGAAATTATTAATTCATTCTTAATAATCCAAAGGACATAATTGTATTGAATGTAAAATATTAAAAGGATTTTAATCTTTTCGGAAAGAGCCAATTCAACTTTGCAAAATAATAAATTAGATCAACTCTGGAGACAAATTAATAACCCTAATCAATTAATCATACTTAGTAATCCATTCAACATTCTAAGATTACTATAATTGATGAGAAAGGATTTAATTCTCTTTGAGAAACCAATCAAATCAACTATACTGAATTAGCAAATGTAACCAGACAATTTGAACATATCCTTAACACATTCAAATTGAATAATCAGAAAATGAATGACATGGAGATAATTAAATTGATTCAATTAAAGAACAACAAATAGATGATACCGTCACAATGTATTTCAAATTGGAATCCTCAACTACTGCTTCAGAATGTATCATGCACCATAGCCTTTCTCAAAACAAAATTGCATAGAAGGATCAAATTTGCATCAGATTGAATCAAATCTAACCTAATCTAATCCTAAAATGTTTCAATTGTCTTTTTGTAAAGATATCTATTTCTAATCTAATTCTAACCCTCTATTCTGGGTCCTGGGATCTCTATTTAAAGAGATGCAACAAGCCTCAGACTCGTTACAAAATTCATGATGGTTGATAATTGATTAAACCTAACCATGAGAACCAACATTATTCATTACATAAATTAAATAACTTGATTTGAAACACTCAACAAATCCTCAGAGGCTGGAATAAAATATATAATCTTCCCCATTGAGAGCTGCTTTATTTGCATTCAATACAACCCTAATCTTGCAAAGAAAACAAATTAATCATCAGATAAACAATATATAAACATATAACTTGTAGAACCTTAGGACCTTTATTGTGAAGTATTGTTTCCTTATTTCCTTCATATATTTTTTCACTAATGTGTATTTAGGGTTTTTATCACCGTGACATTTTATCATCAATTATCACTTTGTCATACCCAAGTAATTGTCTTCGGTATTCCCTTTTAGGTCTCCAGTAGTTTCACAAATTCTTTTGGCGTGACTTTTGGTTTGATTAATTTTAACATTAACCTTTTGCCAACACAAAATATTCTCTTTGCTTCTCGGTATGTTCTTTAGTACAACTCTTTATTTAATTCAAAATAAAATACTTGCCTTTGCCAAATTAAATATTTAAATTAACCCTTGTCATCAAAATAGTTAATCTCATGCCATAAAAAACTTTAATCCTTACTCCACTTCTCAACTATATTCACTGCGTAAGTTTCACTTCTATTTGACAAAAATATTTATTTGGGTGAAAATGATTATCCTTTCTTTTTTCACTCGAGTGAAAACATTTACAGCTCATCGGTGAAAATATTTACCAATCTTTCTATGTTCTTCCAAAAATATTTTCTAGGTAAAATGATTACCTATTGAATTGATTCCTTCAAAATATTATTTCAGGATGAAAAATGTCAAAATCTTTTGTTGGATCAGGTTTAAATTTTTGAAAAGATATTTCACCTCCAAGCATAAGCAAATGAAATCAAATATGATGGTTGGAATATTAATCCAGACAATGATTTTGACTCTCTATTTGCAATTTATAATTCTTTAACAAGTTTGATTTTTTCTTTTTGCTTAAATGGGTGTGCAAACTAGTCTTCCACTCAATACTTGTGCTTGACTCTTTACTAACCAGTAGTTGGTGGCTATCCAACCCATTCCTTCTTATAAAGGATCCTTCTAATTTTTTCCTTCATGGTGTAAAAATAAAGCCTCCATTCACTTGTTGTGCTATCGTAGCTTTCAATTTAAAGGTGTGAGAAATAACGTATCTGCTTTGCTTTTATTTGCATGAGAAAGTAAAGCATTTTCTCTATTTACCTATTATTGTATGTGGCTGCATATATAAAAAATAAAGCCTCTTTTAATAAACTTTACTTTCTACCATATCTTTTATCCTCGGTGAATTTTAAAACCCTTGTGTTTCCTTAAATAAAACTTAGTTTTGATTATATTTAACCCCCTATGAGAAATACATGAGATCCTTTAAAATAAATATCTTAAGCTTTATTTAAATGAGGGGCACCACCACTAAAAAGGACACATGTTTATAATGAAGACCCACTTTCCCCTCTTAGAATTTTTAAAAGATTTTAATAAAATACCTAAGCATAATAACAGTTTGGGATATTTAGGGAAAGCATCAAAAGAAAAACCCCTCCGCTGCACCACGTGGAACCCTAGTTCTTATGGGAGTGCACTATGGTATCATGTGGAGAGTTGCAGCTCTTTCGCTTCACTAGGTAGATGGCTTATGTGCCATTGATCTTTCCTATGTTGAATGGTTCCTATAATATTGTGTTTGTAGTTTAAAACTCCATGACTATAGCTAGATGTACCCCGATTGATCACATAAGCATAAAGATGGCACTTTGTTTTGATATTGTTGTGTCTTGGATTTGAATGTTGGTTGCTATGACTTGGATGAGCTTTATCATTATACAAGAGGTGACCTTCAACTAATAGTGGTGTCATATGTTGTAATGTTGATCCTTGTGTTTAGATGCTTGCACACTTGTATAGGCTGTGCCATGTGAGCTTATGGTTGCACCTTATTTTATGGACTGTGCACCATTCACTTAGAGTTGCACCTGAAACTTGATATCCAAGGCTCGAGCCTTGGTTTTTAATGATGTGCCATCTCGTTCATTGTTGAACGCATTCAATGGATGGGGCTGAGCCTTTTACTTGATGATTTGTTTGAAAAATCTGCCCCCTCCATCTTTGCCCATTATAATGGTCATCCACACACCATCTATGCACCTACCACCTGCAACATCAAGAAGAGACCCTGATAGATGATTCAACAAATATGACTTTTTGCTACTTTGCTTTCCCATGGAAGATATGACCTTAATATTGCCCTTCCAACTACTAAGAACTACATCATAGAACCCAAAGCGTATAGTGTTAGCAAGTGAAATGCTATCAACATAACTAACATCAGGTGGTATTTGAAGTCCATCCTTAAGAGCTACCATTGCATTGCTTTCTGCACGAACTATTTGGATGGGAACAAGGGAAACAAGCTTGCAAACCCACATTCCCAGTTTCACCCATGTCTGTTGTTTACAATCATATTTGATATTCACAGTGGAGTTAAGGTATATATACAGGTTCAGTATTTTGTAATGGCAGGTCAATGTGTTTGTAGCTAAATATTATATTACTATTTGTATCAGTTGTTTACCATAATGCTATTTGTCATCATTGATGTTAGAGTTTCATAACAGTAGTTGTTTGGTTGGATACCTTCTTATTTGTTGAATCTATAAGAGCTTTCAGTGGTTTATTGTTCTTCATAAAATCTGAGCAGTTTTCCACCAGATTATACTGATATTATAATTGAACAGAGTCTAGAAGGCTTAGCCGCCAAGACCCGCATAATGTTTTTCAAAATTTGTCATTGCATGCATTGTAGGCTATGTGGCCTGCAGCTAGCAAACATCTTTGATATAATATTGATCATGTTCTAGTCTTTGTATGCTGTCACCCTGCCCATTCCAGGATCTCAGTGACCAGAAAGTGCTAGATTTCATGCATAAATATTGAAAGATTGTCAAGTTGTCAAAATATCCAGTTTGGGACATTACACCAGCTCAGGAATAAGTGGGTGGAGTGTCACTCCTACAAGGTTCTAGGTCCTAAGGTAGCTCTATAATAGAAATGGGCTTCTAAATTAGGCAAGCTTGATTTAGACCTTGTGTAGAGGAATCATGGCTGCTCAAGAAAAGGTTTCACATTTTTCTTATCCTTTCTTTCAAGGGAATGCATGGAGGTCTCAACTGTGAGAGATCAGAATTTCATAGTTTCTTCAAGGAGAGGGATCAATGGTGAGCTGGATTCATTAAGTGATACTGATGTTGAGGGTTTAGAGCTTTTGGAATTGAAGGAAGTTGAGAAAGATGATATGTTTTCCAATGAAATCCTAATCATTCACAAATTGAAAGTCTTAAGATAGAAGTCAATGCTTATAAATTAAGCATTGGTATATAACCAGGCTAATTAAATGGTGAGCTGGATCGATTAACCATTTGTTACAAACAAGTATGTAGGAGCAGATCTAGCAAGCACTTGAGCATTTTAGTTTTTGGAATGTTTGCATATAGTTGTGCTACAAAGATATAGAATCCGTTATGACATGATTACTTTGTACATATATTGGAGGAGATAAAGAAATAGAAGAGGTATACTAGGATGGACGATCTAGCAAAGATAGAAGAGAGGTTTTCAGTCAGAAGGGTATGATATGTATAGATGAGGAGATCTGCAGAGTTGCTGCATGTTTAAGGGGGGAAATAAAAAATGCATTCACTAAGAGAATATGTGGCATGGAAGCTGCAATATTAGGAAGAAAAGAAAAATTTAGGTATTCTCTAGAGGGAATGTTCAGAGCATTGATGGCTCAAACATTAAGGCAGAAATGTGATGATGGATGGGGATAGTTTACCATTATGCATCACTTCATGTCTATGGCAATTAGATGCTACTACAGGTGCATTTCCAAGTTCTAGAATTGATTTTTCCAACATGGGGACCTAAATTTTTTTCAAAATTTTAGCTCCCAACACACTCATCCAAAACCGTAAAGACCAAAAACCAAACTATGGAGAAATGCAGAATAAAATACTTTCTCCCAGTCACACTGCAAACACTGCTAGGCAAAATCTTCAAACTGGTGAACATAACTCTCAAACCACAACATTCTAGAGCACCAAATTCTATATTTAACATCTTCAACCACTTCTTTAAAACATATTCAAACCTCACACTCTGGTCTTCAACACAAAGGATATGTGGAGAAAAAACTTGGACAGTATCCTGTAAGCCAGAATACTTCTTCACAACATTGTCTTTATTATTTATCAAATTTTGTCAAAAGCACTTGGAAATCTAGCAACAAGAATAATATACTAACATCATCAGCACCTTTTCAACCCATTTAGATCAGTTTAACACAATAAATCAATCAACCAACAACAATAGCATTAGAAGATATAGTTGACACCAATGACAACACATACATTTTGACATCAATGACAACATGGATTAGCATATACTTGCAACAATCTCCCCCTTTGTAATTGATGACAACATATGATGTGAAAAAATATCATGAAACAATTTTTCACTAATCTCATTCTCCTCTCTTTTATACATCTTACTCTCCTCTCTCCCTCTTTGACAACAATGGCAAAGGGTGACACACCTTTTTCAAGCTTTCTCCCCCTAAGTATGATACTGCACATACTTGCACTAATCTCAACTTCTTTGAATACCTCCCCCTTAGCAATACTCATCAACATATACTAGCTCTTACTCCCCCTGACTACAACACTCTTCAATGCCACTACCTTCTCCCCTTGAGAGGTAGCCTCCATCATCAGTCTAGAAAAGAATGAATCCTAAATCACACTGAACTGATGCACTTCCTTATGCATCTAGTTAAAAGAAGGAGGGGCATTAACCCCTAACTTGTCTAGGAGATATTCAAATGTATCCTTAGGAAGATCCTTGGTGAATATATCAGCAACCTAATCCTTTGTAGGCATATACTCAAGCTTCACTTCTTTCTCTGCAACCTTCTCTCTTAGAAAGTGATACCTAATAGAAATATGCTTTGTCCTTGAATGCATCACTAGATTCTTTTAAATGTTAATTACATTGGTATTATCACAAAAATAGGAATTGGATCATCATACTCAACTTTGATATACTTCAGAGTTTGTTGCATCCATAGAACCTATGTGCAACATGATGATATTACAATGTACTCTACTTTTGCACTAGATAAGGATTCTGAATGTTGCTTCTTGCTTAGCCACGACACAATTATATCTCTAAGAAAGAATGCACCACCACTTGTACTTTTCTTGTCATCTACACATCCAGCCCAATCTGCATCTGTGTAGGCACTTAGGGTGAAGTCATTGTTCTTAGGATACCACAAACCATGATCCAGAGTGCCTTCAAATACTTGAATATCCTCTTCACTGCCATGACATATGACTCTCTATGATCTTCTTCAAATCTTACTAGAAGACAGACTGCATGCATGATATCTGGTCTAGTAACAATTAGGTATAGTAGCCCCCCAATCATTGATCTATATTTTCTCTGATCAACCTTAGGAGATTCATCATTCTTTCTCAACTTGCAACTAGTTGTCATGGGGGTACAAACTGGTTTAGAATCTTCCATTCCAAACTTTTTCAACAATTACTTGAGATACTTTGATTGTGAAATGAAAATGCCTTTATCTATCTGATTACTTTGCAGCCCAAGGAAGAAGTTCATCTCACCACATATTGACATCTCAAATTCTTTTTGCATCTCAACTACAAAGTTCTTACAAATACCTTCATTTCCACCAAAGATTATATCATCCACATAGACCTCAATAATCAGAATTTGATCTTTACTTACCTTGATGTACAAATTACTATCTGCAGACCCTTTACTGAATCCCTACTACAATAGATACTTGTCTAACCTAGCATACCAAGCTATGGGAGCTTTCTTCAGTCCATACAATGCCTTCTTCAATTTGCATACCATATTTGGTCTGTTTGATAATTGAAATCCATCTAGTTGCTTTATGTATACTTCCTCTTCCAACTCACCATTCAAAAAAGCTGACTTCACATCCATTTGATATACCTTGAAATCCTTGTGTGTTGCATAAGCTAGAAATAATCTAATAGCCTCCAGTCTTGCCACCGGAGCAAAATTTTCCTTATAGTCTATTCCGTCCACTTGTGAGTAGCCTTTACAAACAAGTCTTGCTTTGTTCCTTACCACTTCTCCATTCTCATTCAATTTGTTCCTAAACACCCACTTAGTTCCAATCACATTCTTGTTCTCTGGTCTTGTGGAAAGTTTCAAGTCTGATTCTTCTCAATTTGCATCAATTCTTCTTCCATAGCCTTAACCCAGTACTCATCCTTGCATGCCTCAACCACTATTTTAGGTTCAACTTTAGAAAGTAAACACAAATTTACCTATTCTTCAATAGATTTTCTTCTTGTCAATACACATTTGCTCTTATCACCAATAATCTAATCTTTAGTGTGATGCCTCTGTACATACTTAGGAGTTTTAGAAGCTCTTTTTGGAGCTTCTTGTTCTTCCACTTGTACTTCCAATGTTACTTGAACTTCAACCTGCACTTGCTTCTCTTTAGTGTTTTCCTCTTCTCCACAAGAGGACTTATTTGATTCATATCCATTAATCTCTGAGAACTGTATATCTTCATGAACATTGACATTAGCACTTTCAACAATATTTCTTAGCCTCTTATTATAGCACCAGTAAGCTTTTCTTTTGGTAGAGCATCCAAGATATCTTCAGCACAACTTGCATCAAACTTTCCTAGTTCTTCATCTCTTTTGATATAGCATTTGCTTCGAAAAATTTTGAAGTATTTAGCAGTAGGTATACTTCCATACCATAGCTCATAGGGAGTCTTTGTATCATTTTCTTTAACCTGTACTTTGTTTGGTATGTAGATAGTGCTCAGTATGAATTGCTTCGCTCCAATATACATTTAGATTTTATTCCTTTATCATTGTCCTTACATCTTCTTGAACATTCTCATTCTTCCTTTCAACCACTCCATTATGCTGTGGAGTTCTAGGAGCAGATAAATGCCTCTTTATCCCATGATTCTTACAAAACACATTAAACTCATTAGAAGTAAACTCTCCTCATTTGTTAGACCACAAACATTTGATCTTCATATACATTTCATTTTCAACCATTGCTTTAAATGCTTTAAACATATCTAGGGCTTCTAATTTTTATTTAAGAAAAGTAACCCAAGTCATTCTAGAGTAATCATCAATGAATAACTAACACCACCTTTGAGATGATAAACATTTCCACTTGTCTTCTTTCCAGTAGCAATCATTATTCTAAAGCATTTTTTGACCTCACATCCATCATTCTGAAATATAAGATTGTAACCCTTGCTACACATCTTCCCAACACTCAAAAGATTATGATTTAAACCTTTGACATAAAGGACATCGTTAATGTTATGTTTTCCATCAAAACTGATTGAACCTTTTCCACAAATCTTAGCAGCTTCCTCCACACCAAACCTATGTTGCAAATATGTGCCTAATTGGTGTTGTCATTGATGTCAACATATCCTTGTTGTCATTAGTGTCAACTATTTCTTGTTTAGAAGACTTGTATGCCAAAAGAAGTAAATGAGTTACATATCTTTCTGCCAGAGATAGTGAAGACAATGCAGTTCAGTGAAGTAGATTGCTCCATATTAACAATAAGATGAAGATCAGAGTCTACAAATTAAAGGGTTTGTAGAGTATGATCTAAAGTTTTTCTAGTCAAGATTTAAGAGGTCCATATGGAGAATTGGTGAAGTTATGGCCATCTACGTAGAACCAGGTTTTGTAGTTGTTCAAAGGTGATAGAGTGACAAAAATTTGGTTTGGATTGATCCGCATTGAAATATTATGATTTGTGGATCTAGAGGAGTATTTGGGATGTCGATGTGTATCCTCAACTCAAGTGGTTCATGGTTTGGAGGTCCAAAAGCAATCTTTCTAGTGTGACAATCATGACAGTTGGTATTCTTGAGTTCCCAGATGAAGATGCAAGTGTTTTTGATGATCTGAGGTAGTTCCATTGTTCTTGTTGATTTCATTGTGCTTGTGGTGTTCTCTAGATCTTGTACCTACTATGTTGGTGGTCCACATTAACGATTGAGCTCTGATGCAGGAGCATCTAGTGGTGTAAGGGCAATCTTGCATCACCCAAAAAGAAGTTAATTCAAAATCATTGTAGTTGTTTTCATTTCTTTCCATAATTAGTGTTTTTGGTTCTATAATCGCCTGAATAATAATGTAGAACTTTTAGTTTTCCCAAACTGCTAAAAATAGTAAACTGCTATTTTTAGAAAGTTTGCATTTGGGCATGGAATAAAGTCAAAATTTACAGGAAGTTACATAATGGAAATATAAGACATTTGGTGAAGGAATCACATGAAGATCATTTATGAGCTGAAAGATATTAAAGTTTCTGTTTCCTAAAAAATGCCTAAAAATTATTCAAACTTAGGTTTGAGGCACTAAACGGCCCCGTACGGGCCTGAAAATGGCCAAAACTAGCAAAGCTAGTTCTTAGCACATAGAGCACTCCACGATCTTTCCGACGCATAAAACGGTTCATCAATCAGAGTCCTGGATCAAAAGTTATGGCTCCCAGAAGTTGACCTATTTTTGGAGGGAGATGCAAAATTTGAAATTAGGTTGTTGGCCGCCAAAAAGGCTATTAATATCTATTTTTGGGAACCCTGGGTAGTAGCGGAGTTAAGGGGGCAAGTGTAGAGTCAAGAATAGATAGGAAAACAGAAATCCTAGTGGATTTGGGGGTTACAGAAGGTGGAAGATTCTAGAGCTTGGTGATGGTAGCTGTAGTGTGTTGCAGCCTGTAGAGGACTAATTCCTCTGATTGTAATTAAGCTTCTATAATGTAATGAGTTGCGCAGATCAATAAAAGAAAGTTCTATTCTCTGTGTTCAATTTCTATTATTATGTGTTTTATGATTTACCACCTTCATCAAGTGGTATCAGAGCAAGGGTTCCTGAGTGTGTAGATAGATCGCCGACCGTGAGGCAGTTTTGTACCAGGACCTAAGGTTGTGGGTTTGCTGCAGAGACCAAGATGCCTCCACGAAAAAATCGTGTTGGGAGGAATGCTTTGACAGAAGAGGGTTTTAGAGCCCTACAAAGGCAAATCGATGCATTGCAAGAGGAGCTGCGAAGAGGGTTTGATCTGAGAACAAGAGAAGAAAGCGAAGATGAAGCCGAAGAGGAGCTATCTGACGAAGAACAAGAAGCTGTAGGAGATCTTGTAGAGGTTAGGTTGTTGAGGGCCATTTCAAAGATTGGAAAGAGGCCCAGAATCAAAGTTTCTACATATTCTAGAGATTTGAATCCAGAACAACTCATTGATTGGATCAATGACATGGAGGAGTATTTCGAGTATGAAGATGTGGAGGACCCAGATCGGGTCAAGTTTGCAAAAACAAAGTTAAAGGGCCATGCCAGTATTTGGTGGAAGGAGGTCCAATTAGAGAGGAACATAAGAGGAAAAGGAAAGATCACCAGATGGGATCAGATGGTGGAGAAATTGAAGAAGCAGTTCATTCCTGTGGACTATGAGATGGAGTTGTTGAAGAAGCTGCAGGGACTAAAGCAAGGTAACAAGTCTATTAAGGAGTATACAGAAGAGTTTTATAAGATTACTATTAGGACAGGCCATGCATAGCCCAACAAGAAAAAGGTAGCCCGTTACATTAATGGGTTGAGGCCGAGTATTTAGGAGGAGCTGAGCCTGGTCAGAATGACCACCATAGAAGATGCATACTAGTTTTCCTTAAAGGTGGAAGAGAAGCTGAATAAAAGATTTGACAGCAAGCAAAGGGGAAGAGGTCAAGGCAGAAGGACTGGTGGAAGATCCTATGGGGGCTGAAATGAAGATGCAAAGAAAAGTGAAGAAGCTGGCACCAGTCGAAATCAGAGAGGAGATAACACCTACCGTCCTCATGACCAAAACAATGGTGAGCAAAGAGGAAGAGGAAGAGGTAGACCTGGGCAAGGACCTGGAAGAGGAGGTTTCAAAGGAACCTATTTCCAATGTGGAGAAGAAGGGCATTGAGCATACGAGTGTTCGCAACATCAAGGAAGGATGAATAGAAGACCTAAAGGTAATGCACGAGTTGCACATGTGGATGAAGATGCACAGTCTGAGCACTCTGAAGATGCAGAAAGGGGAGAAACCCTAGTTGTCAGAAGAACTTTGTTGAATGAGGAGAAAGAATCCAATCAGAGGAAGAGTTTATTCCGCACAAGGTGCAAATGTGAAGGTAAGTGTTGTGATATTATTATTGATAGTGGAAGCACTGATAATCTTGTTTCAGAGGAGATGGTTGACAAGTTGAAGTTGACAAGAAGAAAGCATCCACATCCATACAGGATTGCATGGTTGCAGAAGGACCATAGAGCTTTGGTCAATGAACAGTGTTTAGTGAAGTTCAAGATTGGTGACTACCATGATGAGGTGCTGTGTGACATCATACCGATGGATGCATGTCATATGTTATTGGGGAGGTCGTGGCAGTATGATAGGAGCGCTGTCCATAATGGCCATGCAAACACATATTCCCTAACAAAGGATGGAGTTCATCATAAGTTGAAGCCCTTGAAGGAGGTGGAAGAAAAGGTATGTAGCACTGCCAGAATTTGCTTGGTAGATGGTAGAAAGTTTTTGGAGGGAATGAAGCATGAGCATCATTACTTTGCATTGATTCCCAAGATTAGTCAAGAGAACTGTGAAGATGTACCAGCAGAAGTTTCAGATATATTGGAAGAGTTCCAGGACATTATCTCTGATAATGTACCAGAAGGTTTACCACCAGTAAGGAAGATAAGTCATCAAATAGATTTGATACCAGGAGCCAGTTTGCCAAACAAGGCAGCCCACAGAATGACCCCTGTAGAGAATGAAGAGCTGAACAGACAAGTTCAGGAGTTGTTGAGGAAGGGACTGATAAGGGAGAGCCTAAGTCCATGTGCAGTACCTGCAGTACTAGCACCAAAGAAAGATGGAGAATGGAGGATGTGTACAGACTCTCGAGCCATCAATAAGATAATGATCAAGTATAGATTTCCATTGCCAAGAATGGATGACATCATGGACTGTTTGAGTGGAGCCAAGTACTTCACAAAAATTGACCTGAAGAGTGGGTATCACTAGATCTGTATCAGAGAAGGAGATGAATGGAAGACAACCTTCAAGACAAAGGAAGGTTTGTATGAGTGGTTAGTCATGCCATTTGGGCTAACCAATGCACCAAGCACATTCATGTGGCTCATGAACGAGGTACTTAAGGAATTTTTGGGAAGTTTTGTTATTGTTTATTTGGATGATATTTTAATTTTCAGTAAGACTTGGGATGAGCATCTGATGCATATCAGAAGAGTTCTAGAGAAGCTGAGGGAGGAGAAGTTGTTGATTAATCTGAAGAAATGTAGTTTTGCAAAGAAGGAGTTGGTGTACTTGGGATTTGTTGTCTCAGAAGAAGGTCTTAAGATGGACCCAGAAAAAGTAAGGGCTATCATTGAATGGCCTACGCCAAGGAGTGTCACAGAGGTAAGATCTTTTCATGGTTTGGCAAGTTTTTATAGAAAGTTTATCAGGAGTTTCAGTAGCATTTGTGCACCCCTAACTAAGACAATGAGATGGGATAGAAAAGAGTTTAGATGGACTAAAGGAGCAGACAAGAGCTTTGATACATTGAAGTAGAAAGTTGTAGAACAACCTGTTTTGGCACTTCTAGATTTCAATAAGGTATTTCAGGTAGATTGTGATGCTAGTGGTAGTGGTATAGGAGCTGTTTTGAGCCAAGAAGGTAAGCCCGTTGCCTATTTTAGTGAGAAGCTTAATGATACCAAGAAAAAGTATTCTATTTATGATCAGGAATTTTATGCAATAGTTCAGGCTTTGAAGACATGGAGACATTATTTGTTGCCAAAAGAGTTTGTTTTATATACTGATCATCAGGCTTTGCAGTATCTTAATAGTTAAGGGAAGTTGAACCAAAGGCACTTAAAATGGGTTGAGTTTTTGTAGAGTTATACCTTTGTTTTGAAACACAGGAGTGGGAAGTCCAACAGAGTTGTAGATGCCTTGAGCAGAAGGCAAAATTTGTTGACATAAATGAAGATAGAGGTTGTTGGATTCGATGAGCTCAAAAGTTTGTATCCTGAAGATCCAGATTTTGTAGAGGCTTGGAAAGCTTGTCTGGAGCCTGCTACTTTGGATAGGACAAAATGATTAGATTTTATAATCCAAGATGGCATGTTGTTTAGAGGAAGCCAGTTGTGCATTCTAAGGAGTTCCATGAGAGAGAACCTGATTAAGGAGAAGCATAGTGGAGGATTGGCTGGACACTTTGGTCGAGATAAGACCATTTCTATTGTTGGTGAAAATTATTATTGGCCATAGTTGCAGCAAGATGTGAGGAAGTTTGTGCAGAGTTGCAGAGTATGTTAGATGGCAAAAGGAACAAGTCAAAATACAGGATTGTATCAACCATTGCCTGTACCAGAGAGGCCATGGGATTATATTAGTATGGATTTTGTTCTTGGTTTACCAAGGACACAGAGAGGGTATGATTCTATTTTTGTGGTGGTGGATAGATTCTCAAAGATGGCACATTTTATTCCTTGTAAGAAGACTAATGATGTTGTTCATATTGCAGAGTTATTTTTCAGGGAAGTGGTGAGACTACATGGTCTACCAAAGAGCATAGTTTTAGATTGAGATACTAAGTTTGTTGGTTATTTCTGGAGGACATTGTGGAAGAAGTTGAAGACAGATTTGAAGTTTAGTTCTGCACACCATCCACAGACTGATGGACAAACTGAAGTGGTTTTTAGGAGTTTGGGTAACCTGCTACGATGCTTAGTAGGAGATAAGCCTAAGGGATGGGACTTGATTTTACCACAGGCAGAATTTGCTTACAAAAATTCTGTCAATAGGAGTACTGGTAAATCACCACTCCAGATTGTATATGGCAATAGCCCAAGAAATGCTTCTGAGTTAAGGAAGCTGGACAACGGAGAAAAGACAAGTGCTGAAGCTGAAAACTTTGCAGAACATCTAAAGAATTTGCATGAAGAGGTGAGAAAGCACATTAATAAAATAAATATTCAGTACAAGGCTAAGGCAGATCAGAAGAGGAGATATAAGGAGTTCCAGGTAGGAGATGAACTCATGGTTCACTTGAGAAAAGAAAGGTTCCCAATTGGAACATACAATAAGTTGAAAATGAAGAAATTTGGACCATGCAAAATTTTGAAGAAACATGATTCAGGAAATGCATATGAGGTAGAGCTACCGAGTGGGATCAATATTTCCCCTATTTTCAACATTGCTAATTTATCAAAATATCATGAAGGTGGAACAGAGGATGGACCAATAGAAGAATAGTGGAGTATTCCAGCATCTACTTCAACAGAGGAGATAGAAGAGATCTTGGATAGTCGTGTGGGAAGAAGTACTCAGAATAAGCAATATGAAGAATATTTGGTAAAATGGAAAGGAAGGCCTATTGAAGATTCTTCTTGGTTGTCTAAGGCAGAGGTTGACTATTTGGGTTTTCCTCACACAAACACATGAGACGTGACAGGGTCACTTCTCAAATTACCTTGGGTGTCTGATGCAGGAGCATCCAGTGGTGTAAGGGCAATCTTGCATCACCCAAAAAAAAGTTAATTCAAAATCATTGTAGTTTTTTTCATTTCTTTCCATAATTAGTGTTTTTGGTTCCATAATCGCCTGAAAAATAATGTAGAACTTTCAGTTTTTCCAAACTGCTAAAAATAGTAAACTGCTATTTTTAGAAAGTTTGCATTTGGGCATGGAATGAAGTCAAAATTTACAGGAAGTTACATAATGGAAATATAAGACCTTTGGTGAAGGAATCACATGAAGATCATTTACAAGATGAAAGATATTAAAGTTTCTGTTTCCTGAAAAATGCCTAAAAATTATTCAAACTCAGGTTTGAGGCACTAAACGGCCCCGTACGGGCCCAAAAATGGCCAGAATTGGTAGAGCTAGTTCTTAGCACGTAGAGCACTCCATAAGCTTTTCGACGCATAAAACGGTCTGTCAATCAGAGTCCCGGATCAAAAGTTATGGCTCCCGGAAGTTGACGTATTTTTGGAGGGAGATGCAAAATTCGAAATTAGGTTGTTGGCTGCCAAAAAGGCTATTTATAACCATTTTTGGGAACCTTGGGTAGTAGCGGAGTTAAGGGGGCAAGTGTAGAGTCAAGAATAGGTAGGAAAATAGAAACCCTAGCTGATTTGGGGGTTACAAAAGGTGGAAGATTCCAGAGCCTAGTGATGGTAGCTGTAGTGTGTTGCAGCCTATAGAGGACTGATTCCTCTGATTGTAATTAAGCTTCTATAATGTAATGAGTTGCCCAGATCAATAAAAGAAAGTTCTATTCTCTATGTTCAATTTCTATTATTGTGTGTTTTATGATTTACCCCCTTCATCAAGCTCATGGTTGAAGATTTGTCGTTGGCTATTTTTGTTCTTTCTAGTCTTGGCTGATTGGATGCTTTGTGTATATTGTGGATGATCTAAGAGAGGTTCTATGAAGTATGACATGTTGTTCGAGGAAGATTTGGGTCCTAGCTATGTTTGGCTGATAGTATAGTGATTCGCATTAAGTTAGATGTTTGTAGTACCGACCTTGATGTTTATTCCAAGGTTGATGAAGCATATAAATATGTGTGGTTGAGTTGTGGAAAATCATCCTTGTGCGAAAATGATAAGATCCTAAGAAAGGAAGAAAGGCAGAGCAGAGAATAGGAAGAGTAGTAAAGGATGAGGAGATAGCGAAGAAGTGTTTAGGGGGTAGATTAAAAGTACTGTGTGCTTCAATGGAACTAAACTTTGCATGAAGTAGATGTTGTTTCTTAGTTCAATCTTTCTGTGTTAATCATATAAACATTTTGTAGATAGTGAGTCTCTTTGAGAAGTGAGCTTTGGGTAGTGCACCTGAAGGCAAGTGCCTTCCCATTTTTCTATTCTTTTAATAGAGAATAAATCTTGTGGGTTAATCCCCACCTTGTTTTTTCCTTTAACTGGGTTTCTACATAAAAATCTTGGTATTATGTCTGTTGATTTTGCTTCTACTCATGTGATGTTGATTCATGCTTTCATGGTTATATCATTCATCTATTAATAAGTGGTAAAGAAGTTTAATTGCAGAAAAGAATAAAATTTTTTATGACAATTAGTTAACCCCCCCTCAGTTGTCTGCCCTAATTTCAACAATTGGTATTAGAGTCAGTTCCTCGAAAAGAAGCTTGACCACTTGAGGAGATCTAGGATGTCGACTTACAAGAAGGACAGTCTGAGATTTGATGGAATAAATTACTCTCTTTGGAAGAGTTGCATGGATTGCCATGTGCAATGCATGGGTGATGCTGATTGGTTGATAACTAAGGATGAGTATAAGCCTCTGGAGAAAGGTCCCTCAACTCTAGATCAACTCAAAGATGCTGAAAACAATATTTGAGCTAAAGAAACTTTGCTGAGTGCCTTGAATGATACAAAAATGACAAATGTCCTAGAATTGAAAACTACTCATGAAATCTAGAAGTTGTAAACTCTATATGAAGGTGATGAATATGTTAAATGTGCTAAGTTTCAGAGCTTGAAGGGTAGATATGAAAATTTGAGGATGAGTGAAGATGAAAACATCACTTCCTACATGTAGAAAGTGAATGAACTTGTGTGCAATATTAGGTGTATTGGTTGAACGCTGGAAGAATCAGAGATTGTTGGCAAAGTGATCAGATCCTTACCTACTTCATATAAGCATAGAGTTATTGCTATTGAGGAAATCATGACTGTGACAACTGTTACAAGGGATTAGTTGTTTGGCAAGCTCTCAGCATTTGAAATGAGTAAGTTTGGTGATTCTCTTCCTAAATTTGAATCTGCATTTAAGTCCAATGCTTTTGGAAAGCAAAGATTTGATCCAAGTAAAATCTCTTCAAGAAGACTAACCATATTTGAGAAGGCAAGGAAGGATCTTAAAGAAGATGAATCCGAGCTTGAAGAACTTGAAGCCCCTTTTGCCAAAAACTACCAAGAGGACCTGGTAAGTATGAAGGAAAGTTACCTTTCAAATGTTTTACTTGCAATAAGATTGGTCATTTTGCCTCAAGATGTCCAGAGAGGGTTTCAAATCCAAACCCTAATACACCTAGGATTCAAAAGAAATGCTACTATGTCCAAGAAGCTACTGAAGAAGGAGTAACTGATGATGAATCTAATAAGGGAAGTACCTCAGGAAATGAATGGGTGTTTATTGCCATCAAAGAAGAAGATTTGGTGCCTATTGAATCTACTAGCTATGTGAATGTGGAAAGAGCCTTGGCTACTCAGGTTGAAGAAAAGGATGAATGGGAAATTGACAGTGGATGTTCTCATCATATGACAAGTGATAAGAGTAAGTTTGTATGGAAAGGTTTGAAGGTGGAATTGTGAAGTTTGGAGACAATTCAGATAGTAGAATCCATGGTAGAGGATCCATCTCTCTTGATGGTAAGAATAACACTAATGATGTTTAGTATGTAGAAGGGTTGAAGCATAATCTTCTCAGTGTTGGATAGTTGGTTGACAAGGGATATGATCTCTGATTCAAGGATGGAAAATGCAAAATTTTGGAAAGCTCTAGAACTAAGATTGCATCTAGTACATAGACTAGAGGTAACATATTTAATTTAAGTGGTACTGGTAAAAGTTATTTGATTGCTCATATTGATGAGAGTTGGCTATGGAATAGGAGAATGTGTCATGTAAACATTGACAACATTGTTAAGATAAGTACTACTCAAGCTATGAGAGATCTTCCAAAGCTTGTAAAACCTGCTAATAGCATGTGTAAGGAATGTTATTTGGGAAAATAGAGTAGAACTACATTCAAGAGTAAAGAACAATCTTCAAGTGGATTGTTGGAACTTGTGCACATTGATTTGTCTGGTCCTGCTAGGGTTAGGAGTTTGCAAGGAGATAGATACTTTATGTTGTTGGTTGATGATCACTCTCGGATGATGTGGGTCACTTTATTAAGAGAGAAATTAAAGGCTCTTGACAAATTCAAAGTGTTTAAGGCTAGGGTGGAGGATGAGATTGGTGTGAAGATAAAGTGTCTGAGCTTTGAAAGAGGTGGAGAGTTTACCTCTAGTGAGTTTAATGCATTTTGTAAAAAGCATGGAATAAGAAGATAGTTGTCTGCTCCTAGGACTCCTCATCATAATAGAGTTGTGGAAAGGAAGAACCAGACTATTCAAGAGGCTACTAGAACCATGATGATGGAAGTAAATGTTCCACATGTCTATTGGAGAGAGGCTGTAAGTACTACTATCTACACTCTTAACTAGGTGCAGATCAAAGGTAATTTTGGTAAAATACCTTATGAATTGTGGTTTGGTAATGTTCCTTTTGTGAAATATTTTAGAGTTTTTGGTAGTAAATACTATATCTAAAGAGATGAAGATCTAGGCAAGTTTGATGCAAGATGTGATGAAGGAATATTTCAGGGTTATTCTAATCAAAGCAAGGCATACCAGTGCTTTAACAAGAGATTGAAAAAGATTGTTGAAAGTGCTAATGTCAAGGTTGATGAAAGAAAGGAGAGACCTTCAAGGTTTTGTAGATATGAACCAGATAATCAAAATGAAAGCCCAAATGAAGGAAAGAAAGTTTAGTTTACTCCTTAGAATCTAGTGACTTAAGAAGTTAATGTAGATATTGAGGAACAAGTTCAAGAATCAAAAGTTGAAGAAAATACCAAAACTCCAAGGTATGTAAGATTGAATCATTCTGAAAATCAGATCATAGGAGATAAAAATAAAGGTGTTCAAAATAGAAAAAGAATTGTTGAAGAATAAGAGGAGTATTGTTTGATTTCAAAGATTGAACCAAAATCAGTGAATGAAGCTTGTAATGATGAAAGTTGGGTAAAAGCAATGGAAGAAGAATTAATGCAAATTGAAAAGAATCATACTTGGGATCTTGTTCCTAGACATAAAAACAAAAATGTAATTGGAACTAAATGGGTCTTCCAGAATAAATTGAATGAAGACAGTGAAGTTGTGAGAAACAAAGCAAGATTGGTGTGCAAATGTTAATCTCAAGTAGAAGGAATTGATTTTCAAGAATCTTTTGCTCCAGTGGCAAGAATTGAAGTTGTCAGATTATTTCTTGCCTCTCCTGCTTACAAATATTTCAAAGTCTATTAGATGGATGTCAAGTCAGCATTCCTGAATGGAGAGTTGGAAGAAGAAGTCTACATTGAGCAACTAGAAGGATTCCATTTGTCTGATCAAGAAGATAAGGTCTGCAGATTGAAGAAAGCATTGTATGGACTTAAACAAGCCCCAAGAGCCTGGTATGCAAGATTAGACTAGTATCTGCTAAAGTTGGGCTTTAACAAAGGCACTGTTGATAGTAATCTTTATTTCAAAATTGATGATGAACACATCTTGATTGTTGAGGTATTTCTTGATGACATCATATTTGGTGGAAATGAGAGTATGTGTAAAAATTTTGCTGATCAGATGCAAAGTGAATTTGAGATGTCCATGCTTGGTGAAATGAATTTCTTCTTAGGTCTACAAATCATTTAATTAGAAAAAGGCATCTTCATATCTTAGTCTAAGTATGTGAAAGAGTTGTTGAAAAAGTTTGAAATGGAGGATTCAAAACTAGTGAGTACTCCTATGGTAACTAGATGCAAGTAGAGTAAAGATGATGATTCCCTTAAGGAAGATCAGAAGAGGTATAGATCAATGATTGGAGGACTACTTTATCTGACTCATACCAGACCTGATATTATTAATGCAGTTGGCCTTATTACTAGATTTCAAGATGATCATAGAGAATTTCATGTTGTAGCAGTCAAAAGAATTTTTAGATATCTAAAGGGAACATCTGACTATGGCTTATGGTATCCTGAGGGTGATGATTTCACTCTTCATGCATATACAGATGCTAATTGGGTAGGAGATGTGGATGACATGAAGAGTACTAGTGGAGTTGCATTTTCTTTGTAAAGAGATTGGTTTCTTGGTTGAGAAAAAAGTAGGAGGCAATATCTCTGTCTACTACAGAGGTAGAGTACATAGTAGAAGCAAGTAATTGTACTCAAGTTTTGTGGATGAAGTAAATATTGAAGGATATTTGAGTTGTGTTTGAAGAGCCTGTTACAATCTTTTGTGATAATTCAAGTGTAATAAACATTTCAAAGAATCTGGTATTGCATTCAAAGACAAAGCATATATCCATCAAGTTTCACTTTTTGAGAGAAAAGGTAAATGAGAATGAAGTTAGATTGGAGTTTGTCTCTTCAAAGGATCAGATTGTGGATATCTTCACTAAGCCTCTACCTAAGGATACTTTTGAGTATCTCAGAGTGATGCTAGGGGTTATTACCCCTCTTGTTTAGAACTAAGGTGCAATAATGTGCATCAGTCCAGAGGAATTCACAGTCATATCTTGTGATCTAGATTAGTGTTAAGGAGTTGCTACTTAGGGGGAGTAGTCAGTATGCTGATTCTGGATTAAGAAACAAAAAGAGGAAGATATGATTGCAAATATGTGCCCTTTGTTATTGATGTCAAAGGGGGAGATAAGCCATGTGAAAAACTTGGAAGTATGCAATTGATGGTGAAAGGGGGAGCAATGGTTGTAGGTGTGATAAGAGTAAGGGGGGAGAAGTTTTGGTCTTGATGGTTGAAATAGTTTTTCACATCATATGTTGCCATCAATGACAAAGGGGGAGATTTTTGCAAATATGTGCCTAATTGGTGTTGTCATTGATGTCAACATATCCTTGTTGTCATTAGTGTAAACTATATCTTTTCTAGAAGACTTGTATGTTGAGGATATTGAAAAAATTAGCCTCTCCAGAAGAAACAAATGAGTTACATATCTCTCTGGCAGAGATAGTGCGGTTCAATGAAGTAGATTTCTCTGCATTCCCAGTAAGATGAAGATTAGAGTCTACAGATTAAAGGGGTTGTAGAGTATAATCTAAAGTTGCTCTAGTTAAGATTTGAGAGGTATCCATGGAGAATTGGCAAAGTTATGGCCATCTGAGTAGAACCAGGTTTTGTAGTTGTTCAGAGGTGACAGAGTGATAGCAATTTGGTCTGGATTGATCCACATTGAAATATTATGATTTGCGGATCCAGAGGAGTGTTTGGGATGTCGATGTGTATCCTAAGCTCAAGTGGTTCATGGTTTGGAGGTCTGAAAGCAATCTTTCTAGTGTGACAGTCATGACAGTTGGTATTCTTGAGTTCCTGGATGAAGATGCAAGTGTTTCTGATGATCTGAGGTATTACCATTGTTCTTGTTGATTTCATTGTGCTTGTGGTGGTCTCTGGATCATGTAACTATTGTGTTGGTGGTCCGTATTAAGGATTAATCTCCTGGTTGAAGATTTGTCCTTGGGTATTTCTTTTCTTTCTAGTCTTGGCTAACTAGATGCTTTGTGCATATTGTAGATGATCTAAGAGAGGTTCTATGAAGTATGGCATGTTGTTCGAGGAAGATTTGGGTCCCAGCTATGTTTCGTTGATAGTATAGTGATTTACATTAAGTCAAATGTTTGTAGTGCTGAGCTTGATATCTATTCCAAGGTTGATGAAGCATATAAATATGTGTGGTTGAGTTGTGGAAAATCATCCTTGTGCAAACATGATAAGATCCTAAGAAATGAAGAAAGGCAGAGCAGAGAACAGGAAGAGTAGAAAAGGAAGAGAAGTAAAGGATGAGGAGACAGTGAAGTAGTGTTTAGGGGGTAGAGAAGAAGTATTGTGTGCTTCAATGGAACTAAACTTTGCATGAAGTAGATGCTATTTCTTAGTTCAATCTTTCTGTGTTAATCATATAAACATTTTGTAGATAGTGAGTCTCTTTGAGTATTGAGCTCTAGGCAGTGCACCCGAAGGCAAGTGCCTTCCCATTTTTCTATTCTTTTAATAGAGAATAAATCTTATGGGTTAACCCCCACTGTATTTTTTCCCTTAATCGGGTTTCCATGTAAAAATCTTAGTGTTATGTGTGTTAATTTTTCTTCTATTCATGTGACGTTGATTCATGTTTTCATGGTTATATCAGTCATCTATTAATAAGTGGTAAATAAGTTTAATTGTAGCAAATAATAAAAGTTTTTGTGACAACTAATTCACCCTCCCTCTCAGTTGTCTACCCTAATTTCAACAACCTAACTACTCCACCATCAAATATTTCAAGTTTAATAAACTTACTCTTATCACTTGTCATATGATTTGACCATCCACTGTCAATGATCCTTTCATCCTTTTCACTCCTAGTATGAAAAATAGATATAACAATATATTTAGGGTTAGTTCTTGCTTTTGGACTCTTTTCCTTCACCCAACTTCTAGGGTTAGAAGAATCACTTTCATCTCTTATGGAAATAAATAAGCATTCATCATCCTTATCATCCTCAAAATTAGAATCACCTTCAGAAATACTTGCATAGTAATTTTTCCTAACTGATTTACCTTTTTCCTTATTCTTGATTCTCAGAGCTCTATCTGGACACCTTGAAGCATAATGACCTATTTTTCCACAATTGAAACATTTAAAGGGTAACTTACCACTAAACTTACCAGTACCCTTTTTTATTCTTCTTACAAAGTTAGCCTTCACTTCATCAAAGTCTTCCAGATCTGATTCAATCGTCTTCTCTATTTTACCAGCTTTAAAAGTAGTCTCATGTTTTGTTGTTCCACTATTTGTGCCAAACTCTCTTATTTCAAAAGAAGTTAGGATGCCAAGCAATTGTTCTTTGGTAAACTGATTCAAATTTTGTAATTATTCAATAGCAAAGATCTTATGACTGTAAGATTTAGGAATAGTTCTGAGTACCTTCAATATTACTTCTTGATCATCTATTTTTCCACCAAGTCCCTTGATGCCATTGACAATTTCATCTATCTTCTATAAGTAGCTTACAATGTTTTCATCTCTAGACATGTGCACGGTCTCATAAGTGAGCTTCAAATTCTACATTTTATCCCTTTTGACCTTCTCATCTCTTTCATAAACACTTTCCAATCTTTTCCAAATCACATTAGGAGTTTCGAAATCCACAACTTTCACTAATTTAGAATTAGTAAGTCCACTTAAGAGAGCATTTCTTTCCTTACCATCGATTTTTGCAGCTTTGATTTCATCTTCAATATTTACACCACCCAGAGGTACAATATAACTTGACTTGACACATTTCTAGATATCATAACCAAGAAAAATTAGAAAATCTTCCATCCTTATCTTCTAGAGGGCATAGTCTAATCCATCAAATAAGGGAGTATCCTTCTTGTGCGCCATCTTGGATCTACCTCAAGTTGTTAGGCATTCTTCAAAGGAACCTTGATCTGATACCAATTGTTGAGTGCACAAGACAATTGAGATGGGGGGTGAATCAGTTGTATAAAAAATTTTAAACCCTCACAAACATAGTCACATCCACATCAATTCACTTAAACCCTTAATCTGTTATGAAGATTAAACATGAAAAAATGATAACATAAACTTAATCACATCAACACCGTGGACAGTAGAACACCAATTTTTTACGTGGAAAATCCTAAAAGGGAAAAACCACGGTGAGGATTAGGTCACAATATAAAGTAGTAGCAATATTGAATTACAAGAGGTTCACTGCCAAAGGGCTCACTACCCAGAAGAAAAAATGCTCACTACAATTGAACTCACTGTCCAAGTGGACTCACTGCCCACTGAGAAAGAAAGATAGAAGTGAAGAGGTGGCTCACTAACACAAACTAATATGATAGCATCTACCACATGCCTGAGTTCAATTGCAATGAAGCACAACAAACATCACGTTTGTAGCCTCTCTGAAAAAATGTAGAAAACTTTTTCTCACTGCATTAGGCCTTCTACCACATGAAAGTCCTTATTGCCTCTGATTCAAATTCATAATATAAACATCACCATCCTTACACCCACACACATACACACAAATCCTTTACACTTATTTATATCAACATCAACCTTGAAACATTTACTTATTGCAAGTATGTGCTAACTAGTGTTGTCATTGATGTCAACATGTCTATGTTGTCATTGGTACCAATTGTATCCTCTGATATTGTTATTTGTTGATTGACTGAGTTGTCATGTTAAGAACATCATCTGAGTTTGTGCTTCACATTTCCTCTATATTGAAGACTAGAATATGAGATTTGGATATGGTTTAGAGAAGTGTTTGAAGATGCTAAATATAAAATTTGGTGGTCCAGATCACTGTACAGAAAAAGTTCCATTCACCAACTTGAAGACTGTGCCTGGCCATGTTTGGAGAGTGACAAGGAGAAAGTATTTTGCTCCGCATTTCTCCACAGTTTGGATTTTGGTCTTGCGGTTCTGGACTTAAGCTTATAAGGTACTTATTTATCTTCATTCCAAAGGATTTTTTATTTGGTGCTCCAGAAATCAAGTTATTGATTAATAGAGTTTGATAGTGTTTGTTGAGAAGCAGTCTGTGAGATATCCTCAAGTGATATTTGTTGTCTTCAAGTGAGATATGTTGTGATTGGATTTTCTGGCTCCCAAGTGATTCTATGTTGTTTGTGGATGTCTCAAGAATGTATTGAACGTGTGTGTTTGATCTGCAATCTATGATGAAGTTCTTGGAAGCATGTATTCAAGTATGCTTGATGTTTGCTTTTGTTTTGGATGACCTAGTTAACTACACTTGTTGCCGAGGTGATTTGTGGATTATAGAAGCCTGTTCAAATGTGTGAAGAGGTATTTGGGTTTGAACTAAGGCATGAAATGTTCTTATTTCATTCATTTTCTCCTCAAGTTTGTTTAGGTCCAGACCTAATCTGAATTATGTATGTATGTCAACCTTGGAGATAGTTCCAATGGTTGTAGATTGTAATTCTGACCTTGATGTACATTCCAAGGTTGATGATTGGTATAAATGTATATAATGAATTCATGAGTGAAATGTGAGAGAACAAAGATGAAAAGATAAGGTGTGAATTGTAAAAGCAGAGTAGAGCAAAGAAGATATTACTATTATCCTATTTTCCCTCTGCTCAGAGCCAAATAGTCAACCTGATATTTTCCCTAAAAATCCTTTGAAAGGGTCCCTATAAGCAAAGGTGCCATTTTTCCCATGAAACCTTGCCTAAAAAAAACTTGACCATTGGAAAGAGCTTAAAAAAATAGGCAAGTTTGCTTTTTACATCACCCTAAAATTTGGCCAAGCAAAGAAGTTATTCATGGTCAAAGTTTGGGTCAACATGCATTTCAAATGTTCATTTGGCAGGCTTGCAGATCTCCATTGGTCTTAGAAGATGTTGAAAAAATTAGGTTTTATGCATTTTTTGAATGTATATCAGGCCCCAAAGGTGCATATACATTTAGGGAATCTTTCACAAGTCCTCAAGAATATTCTCGGTTTGTATATCGGTGATATACAAAGGGCCGAGATGCAAATGAGACATACAAGGTATATTGTGCATCCATCACATATTCTTCAGGTTTCCCCTTTTGTATGTTTGGAGGGTTTGTATGTTTGCCTTGTATTTTCAACATACAAGCAAATATACATTCGTTGGAAGGATGCAAGGGCAAATTCAAAGATGGAATATACATTGCAGATCCTCAGAATATTCGCTGAATGTATATCGGGTCTGCATGTATATTTGGCTCATACAATGGAGATATACGAAGAGGGGATGCATTGCGGGAATATTCCCTCTTGTATATCAGGTTTTCAAAATGCATGTTGTGTTGTATGTTTGCACATGCAATGAAAAGGTACAAGATTTTCGAACATATAGGTGCATCCGCTACAGTGGAATGCACATTCGGCCTTGTATGTTTCTTTGTATATTTCGCTTGTATGTTTTTGAACATACATGTGAAACATACAGAGAAACATACAAAGGCCAAATGTGCAAGAGATGGGGCCCGCGCACATACAAGGCCATTTGTATATCAGACATACAAGGAACCCTCACCTGAGATACGAGAAGAAATACATTTGCTATAGTGGCTTGTATTTTTTGCTTTGTATGTTTTCACATACAAAGCCGATATACAAAGTTTTATATACAAGCCGGACCCGATTGCATTTTTAACTTGTTTTATTAAAATTTTCAGGTCCACTTTGTATAAGGGTGATTGTATATTGTGGTATACAAGTCAATAATATACAAAGATCGGAGATACAAGCCAGACCCGATAGAGTAGTCAAATACAGTTAATGGTCAGTTTAGGGTCCGCGGCTTGTATGTTTGCAGATATAAAGGAGGTTAGATACAACCTAGATTTCAAAATGTTTCCCATCTGCCTTTTAAGAGTTTGAAGTCCATGACTTGTATATACAAGGGTGATTGTATGCATATACAAGCCGCGATTACAAAGGGCAAAATGTACATTTGCATGTACTAGTTGTTTGTATATTTGCATATACAAGCCGATATGCAAGGGAGATTTCGGCCAGACATGATGCATTGGTAGCTTGTTTTTGGGTCTTTTTGAAGGCTGATGGAGGGTGTAGTTCTTCAACGATGGGTCCCGGTTTTAGTTCAATGGCAAATCAGGAAGTGCCACGTGGCAATGGCGGATGCATATGCAAAGGCTCTTGCATATACAAGTTATTTTCAAATGCATTTTTAAGAGCGACTGTAAGGGCCTTTTGGCGCCAAAGGAGTAGGGATACATACAAAGTTTTCAAACATGCAAAGATAGGATCTGAGGTATTTTCAGAGGCTGATATATACACAGGTGTAGAAGCGATATATACAGGCAGCTGACTAGATCTTTGACCGCTAATATCTTCCCCATTTCAGTGAATTTTGACATGCTGTAAGAGGCAAAAATGCTTGTTTCAGCGGCCATCTTGATGTTTTGAGGGGTTTTTCTCCTCACAGTGGCTCGCGTTGGTGAGTTCTGTAGGCGCATTCATGGCATATGGGCTCTCTACCTTTCAGGACTCTTTCCTGCACAATGAATGATGACTTTGGAGGTTTTTCTCCATGCCCCATCCTTTCTTGTGTCTTGGCTGAGGTTTTCCGCATTTTGGCGTGGCAGAGGCATGGCCCCTGTCCCTTCACCATGCCTCTGCCCATGCTTTCCTACCTTTGGCATTTATGGCCTAGATTTTGTGATTCAGCGACTCCATGCCCTTCTGGCATGAATCTGGCCTATATAAGACAATGTAAAATCTCTTTTAAAGGGGATGGTATTTTTGGGGCTGTTATGCTGCCAAAATTTTGTAGTTAGTCCATTTTAGTGTAATTGTAAGGATAAGGGAATGTGACTCACTGTGCCTAAATCTGGCCTCTACTGTCTTCCTTTACCCACCAATGAGTGCAATTAGCTAAATGGGTGTAATTCTACTATGAAATGTTCTGCATTGTAATAGTTTTTTGGGCCTTCATGATTAATAGATGCTGATTTTTACCTCTTTTATCTCTGAATTTCTGTGTTTCATTTGAAGGTTTAGTTTGCTCTATGGGTAAAGCAGCCCTCTGTAGGTTTAACCTTCATACCAAAGCCTCAAACCATCCTTAAACCTGTGTGAATTCCCCCTCAGTAGCAAAAGAATCATTGCTATGTCCATACCTTATCCACCATCTCTCACTAAATCTGGTGTATTGCCTCTTTTCCCTTCAGCTCTCCTTCTAACTCTTTCCCCTGCAAGCTTTTAGCACTAGATTTAGTATCATCGCTCTAAGTAATAGGCTTAGAGCAAGGAACTAGCCTTCTCTAGAGGTCTAATCTCATAACGCAAGGTCCCACACTTCGAGATCATTCCAATGTTACTCCAGGTTGCATGAGGTGTCACAGCTGCATGCGAAGGGTGCAAATCTAGGTGATAACCATTTCGGGCATGCCCAGTGCATACTACTGGCCCAGCTGGATACTACTGGCCCAGCTTATTCAGAGATGCCCATGCATGGGCTAGAAAATGTGTGAAGTGTGCCATGTTCGCAGGCAAGTCAACGCTGCCAGCTATGCCCTTGCAGCCAATTCAAGTTGAGCAACCCTTCATGAGGTGGGGTATTGATTTCATAGGCCCCATCAATCCACCATCTAGTGCAGGCCACAGGTGGGTGCTTATAGCAACTGATTACTTCACAAGATGGACTGAGGTAGTGGCCCTAAAGGAATCCAATGAAGGTGTCGTTTTGAACTTTTATAGTGATCTGGTAGCTAGATTTGGGGTACCTGAATCCATCATCTCAGACAATGCACTGGCTTTTGTCGGGTTAAAAATAACTGACTGGGCCGTGAGGAATGGGATTTACATGGGCGCTTCATCAAATTATTACCCTCAGGGTAATGGCCTAGCTAAGTCCACAAATAAAAATCTAATAAGGATCATCAAGAGAACCTCAGAGGACAATCAGAGGACCTGGCATACTAATATGAAATCTACTTTATGGGCAGATAGAATAACTCCCAAGAGGTCCATTGGGAATTCTCCATATATGCTTGTTTATGGAAAAGAGGCAAGGTTGCCTATATCAGTGGAGCTGCCAGCTCTTGACATCATGAATCAACTAGAAATGTTTGAAGAGGAAGATCCATGGCGGTCAGATATGCTCAGCTCATGGAGCTTGAAGAAACCAGAGACAAGGCTAAGAAGGCTATGGAGTATCATCAGCTTCAGCTCAAGGGAGTTTTTGATAAAAGGGCCACCCCCAGAAACTTTAAGGAGGGTGATTTGGTGCTCAAGTGGGATGAATTGAAGAACAGGCCAAGGAAGCACTCCAAATTTGATTGCATGTGGAGCGGCCTATTTCTCATCATTGAATGCAAGGAGCACAATGCATTTCAGTTGTCAAATATGGATGGACAAAACTGCCTATCCCAGTCAACGAGATACACCTAAAGAGGCGTTTTGAGGTATGAATGCTCTGTAGATTGGTAGATTAGGTCTCCATGCTTTCAATAAGTGCTACTGCACAATAGTTTAGATGCCCTTCATTTCCCCTAAGTGCTACCTAGCACAGTTGGTGGGTTGCTGTCAGCATTTTGTTTGGCCCCTGGTCTTTCTGTGTCCTTCATTGCTATCATGCCAGGTTTCGGGGTCAAAATGTTTGTCAAGGCACTTCCAGTTTCTTTTGACTCCATGCCCAATGAATGTATAAGGCCACTGATCTTATGTTTAGCAGGCAAACATCCCATAGAGGTCGCCAAAAATGTTATCCTATTTTCCCTCTGCTCAGAGCCAAATAGTCAACCTGATATTTTCCCTAAAAATCCTTTGAAAGGGTCCCTATAAGCAAAGGTGTCATTTTTCCCATGAAACCTTGCCTAAACAAAAACCTGACCATTGGAAAGAGCTTGAAAAAATAGGCAGGTTTGCTTTTTACATCATCCTAGAATTTGGCCAAACAAAGAAGTTATTCATGGTCAAAGTTTGGGTCAACATGCATTTCAAATGTTCATTTGGCAGGCTTGCAGATCTCCATTGGCCTTAGAAGATTTTGAAAAAATTAGGTTTCATGCATTTTATGAATGTATATCAGGCCCAAAAGGTGCATATACATTTAGGGAATCTTTCGCAAGTCCTCAGGAATATTCTCGGTTTGTATATCGGCGATATACAAAGGGCCGAGATGCAAGTGAGACATACAAGGTATATTGTGCATCCATCGCATATTCTTCAGGTTTCCCCTTTTGTATGTTTAGAGGGTTTGTATGTTTGCCTTGTATTTTTAACATACAAGCAAATATACATTCACTGGAAGGATCCAAGGGCAGATACAAAGATCGAATATACATCGCAGATCCCCAGAATATTCACTGAATGTATATCAGGTCTGCATGTATATTTGGCTCATACAATGGAGATATACAAGGAAAGAGATATACAAATAGGGGATGCATTGTAGGAATATTCCGTCTTGTATATCAAGTTTTCAAAATGCATGTTGTGTTGTATGTTTGCACATGCAACGAAAAGGTACAAGGTTTTCGAACATGCAGGTGCATCCGCTACAGTGGAATGCACATTTGGCTTTGTATGTTTCTTTGTATATTTTGCTTGTATGTTTTTGAACATACATGTGAAACATATAGAGAAACATACAAAGGCTGAATGTGCAAGAGATGGGGCCCGCGCACATACAAGGCCGTTTGTACATCAGACATACAAGGAACCCTCGCCTAAGATACAAGAAGAAATACGTTTGCTACAATGGCTTGTATTTTTGCTTTGTATGTTTTCACATACAAAGCTGATATACAAAGGTTTATATACAAGCTGGACCTAATTGCATTTTTAACTTGTTTTATTAAAATTTTCGGGTCTGCTTTGTATAAGGGCGATTGTATATTGCGATATACGAGTCAATAATATACAAAGATCGGAGATACAAGCTGAACCCGACAGAGTAGTCAAATACAGCTAATGGTCAGTTTGGGGTCTGTGGCTTGTATGTTTGCAGATATAAAGGAGGTTAGATACAACCTGGATTTCAAAATGTTTCCCATCTACTTTTTAAGAGTTTGAAGTCCGTGACTTGTATATACAAGGGCGATTGTATGCATATATAAGCCACGATTACAAAGGGTAACATGCACGTTTACATGTGCTAGTTATTTGTATATTTGTTTGTATCTTTGCATATATAGGCTGATATGCAAGGGAGATTTTGGCCAGACATGATGCATCGGTAGCTTATTTTTGGGTCTTTCCGAAGGCCGATGGAGGGTGCAGTTCTTCAACGACGGGTCCCGGTTTCAGTTCAACGACAAATCAGGAAGTGCCACGTGGCAATGGCAGATGCATATGCAAAGGCACAAGTCATTTTCAAATGCATTTTTAAGAGCGACTGCAAGGGCCTTTTGGCACCAAAGGAGCAGAGATACATACAAAGTTTTCAAACATGTAAAGACAGGATCTGAGGTATTTTCAGAGGCCGATATATACACAGGTGCAAAAGCGATATATATAGGCAGTTGACCAAATCTTTGACCACCGATATCTTCCCCATTTCAGCGAATTTTTATATGTTGTAAGAGGCAAAAATGCTTATTTTTGCCTCCTCTTTCATTTGAGCAAATTTTTCTGGGGATTTTCTAGTTTTCATTTTCTTGATCTGGCTTTGCATATTTTGCTCGATTGGATGTTTTAGCGGCCGTCTTGATGTTTTGAGGGGTTTTTCTCCTCACAATGGCTCAAGTTGGTGAATTTCTACAGGTGCATTCATGGCGTATGGGCTCTCTACCTTTCAGGACTCTTTCTTGCACGACGAACGATGACTTTGGAGGTTTTTCTCCATGCCCCATCCTTTCTTGCGTCCTGGCTGAGGTTTTTCGTGTTTTGGTGTGGTAGAAGCATGGCCCCTGTCCCTTCACCATGCCTCTATCCATGCTTTCCTGCCTTTGGCATTTATGCTCTCGATTCTGTGATTCAGTGACTCCATGCCCTTCTGGCATGAATCTAGCCTATATAAGACAATGTAAAATCTCTTTTAAAGGGGATGGTATTTTTGGGGCTATTATGCTGCTAAAATTTTGTAGTCAGTCCATTTTAGTGTAACTATAAGGATAAGGGAATGTGACTCACTATGCCTGAATCTGGTCTCTGCTATCTTCCTTTACCCACCAATGAGTGCAATTAGCTAAATGGGTGTAATTCTACTATGAAATGTTCTGCATTGTAATAGTTTTTTGGGCCTTCATGATTAATAGATGCTGATTTTTGCCTCTTTTATCTCTAAATTTCTGTGTTTCATTTGAAGGTTTAGCATGCTCTATGGGTAAAGCAGCCCATCTGTAGGTTTAACCTTCATACCAAAGCATCAAACTGGCCTTAAACCTATGTGAATCCCCCCTCAGCAGCGAAAGAATCATTGCTATGTCCATACTTGATCCACCATCTCTCACTAAATCTGGTGTATCACCTCTTTTCCCTTCAACTCTCCTTCTAACTCTTTCCCCTGTAAGCTTTTAGCACTAAATTTAGTATCATCACTCTATGTAATAGGCTTGGAGCAAGGAACTAGCCTTCTTTGGAGGTCTGATCTCATAACGCAAGGTCCCACACTTCAAGATCATTCTAATGTTACTCCAAGTTGCATGAGGTGTCACAACTGCATGCGAAGGGTGCAAATCTGGGTGATAACAGTTTCTGGAACGCCTGGTGGGACTTAGATTAAAAAATTCTAAGTTCAAAACACTACATTCAGTTACTAGTTTTGATGTGTAACCAGTGATATCCAGACCTGTAAGAGGTTGAAAACTTTGTATATCTGGTGACTCCAACTTTGGTCCAGCAGAACCATTGTATCTCTTCTTATGAGAAGAATACCTACAAGAAGCAGCACTTCATCTTTCGAGTATCTACAATTATCCCCACCTAGGAGAGGAGGGGTAGCAGCTGAGAAGCACAAGAATACTCATGTCCAGCCCAGGAGAGCCAAGTCGACTCCCCCTGCTATTGGAGCTCACACTGCCTCAAGGACTAAAGCCACAATGATTCCTGTAGTTAGAAACAAGCCCTTTGTGGCTTTCAATCAAGGCAGGCCATTGAATCTAGCTCAGCATGATGATATCCTTGTCGCTACCCTGAAGAGTTTACCATTTTTTCACGGTGAAGACCAAACTACTCTAGCTAAGCATATCCAGGACATCGCAAAGCTGTGTGCTGTCCATCACGTAATAGCAGAAAATGTAGCAATTAGGCTACTCGCAGCCTCCTTAAAGGGCAAATCTTTACAGTGATTTAGAAGCCTGCCGATAAATTCCATAGATTCTTCGGATCGCTTGGGAGAGGAATTGTGCAATTTCTTCGAAGACAAATCTGATCACCTGTCACTAGTGGAGCAACTATCTACAATCAAAAGAACCCCTCACAAGGTCATGTCAGATTTCAATCACTGTTTCCAAAAGACATGGGATAGAATCCCACCAATGATAAGACCTATAGCTGACCATGCATTTCTATATTTTTTGAGAGCATTAAATAGTGACATCTCTATGATGATTCAATCCATGGGAGGGCTTTCCTTGCCACAGGTGTATACCATAGCCATTAGGGCTGAAAATAGCCTCATTCAGGCCAACAAAATTGCTCCTAGGCCACCTTTGTCAATTTTTCCCGCAATTCAACTACCAATCCCAACATATGTGCCCCCCATAGCTGTTATACCCGCTACCCCAGCATTACCAACAACTAATCTATAGTCAAATAGGCTAGAAAATGCTACTCAAAATCAATCTTCTGAGTTACAAGAGATCAAGGGATTGTTGCAATATTTTGGTAATGAGCAGACAAATATGAAAAAGCAATAGTTCCAGAATAGACAGCCCTATCAACCACATAACCAAGGGCAAAACTAGTCTTATCAGGGATAGAACCAACCTTGGCAAGCTAACAGGCCACCCTATCAGAATAACTATCAAGGGGTTAGACAGAATATGAACCAGAGGCCTTTTTAGCCTTACAATCTTGCATCCACCAGTGCCGTTAGTGACATTGTCCCTATTCAGAACAACTTGGCTTTCAAGTATGAATGGTGCTCTCCAAGCAATCAGTCACATAATCAAGCAGCGCATCCAAGTGGAGCCATAAATCAGGCCTTGACAGTGCAAGATATTGCAACTCTGTAGCCAAGCACATCTAATGAGGGGACTGTGCAACAAATAGAACAACCTCAACATGATACTACCTTCATGAATGAGTTTTGTGGCATGAACAGAGACTACACTCCAGTTGTAGCTAACACAAGAGCAAAAAGGAGGAGTTATGAGATGGATCAGGCAACAAATAGAGAAAAAGGACCTGCTGATCCTTCTGCATCCCAATTTCCCCGTGTGTTACAAAGAAATACTCAGGCGACTACCAAAGAGCAGCCTCAATTACAGGCTGATATTATAGCCACCAAACCACATCAGAAGGTAAGCATTGCTGCACCTTTCAATGTTATTAAGAACATGAAAAAGGCAAATGTGACAATGTCCATGTGGGATTCCTTGGCGATCCCGAGCCAAAAAGACATATTGCAGTCTGCTTTGTCTAGCTTAAAAATGTCAGGTGATACAAATGTTGACCCAACCAAAACTATCCTTACCATTTCCCCCCAAGATAGCAACAAGCAGCCAAGCCAGAATGCCAAACCGTTTCCATTTTACGTGTCTCTAATAATTGGAGATAAGCTAGTGCACAATTGTATGGTGGATAGTGGGGCAAGTAGTTATGTTATGCCAAAACAGATTGCAGACCAATTGGGACTGAACTTCTAGCCCCTAACCAAGGGTGTGCTCCAACTTGATGGCACAGCTGTCAACACCGTGGGTGTGATAAAGGACCTAAGCCTTACCTTGCATACCTGTCCAAATGTTTCCATCACTTAGGAAGTGTTCATCATTGACCTTCCTCCTCATTTTGCCATGTGTATGTCAAGGGAGTTCACGGCCAAGATAGGAGGATATTTATCCTCAGACTGGTCCCACATGTTTTTTAGAACTAGATATGGCACCAAGGTAACCCTAAAATCTGAGTTGCTTTCAAATCATCACATAAAACCCTACACACCAAGTGTTGTTAATGCAAGCTGCCTTATCTCCAATGATCCTGAGCTTGTTGCTGCCCAGCAACTGCAAGCTGAAAGTATACCAGAGGTACTGTTAAGAGAGTGGGCCTTGGAAAATACTGTTGATAGTCCTGAGGAACACATGCAAGAGTCTGGTATGGGAATGTACATACTGCATGAGCCAAAATAAAAAATTCCAAGCCTTGTAAAGAGTTCAGAATTGTTGACAGAAGGGTAGGATCAGGTATGGAAAATGTATTTTGATGGCTCTAGAGGTAGAAATGGGTCCAGTGGAGGTGCAATGCTAGTGTCTCCTCATGGCAATAGGTATTATTCTGCCTTTCATTTCACCTTTTCCTACACCAACAACACTACCGAATATGAGGGGCTAATCCAGGGATTGCAATGGGCAAGAAAAAGAAGGATCAGCTGCTTACAGGTGTTCGAGGATAGTGAACTCATTGTAAATCAAGTAAGAGGATTGCATGCTACAAAAAATGATGTCTTGAAATGCTACAAGAATAGGGTGTGGGACATGATTGAAGAGTTCGATGCTTTCAATCTGGTCTCTATTCCCAGAAATCAGAATTACCAAGTAGATAGGCTAGCAGCAATTGGGGCTCAATTTGACATCCCCAGTGATATTTAGAGGGAGAAGGTGCAACCTCATGTAAAATTAGTAAATAGACAATCTATCCTGGACAATGACATTCATTGGCAGGTTTTCGAAAGTGATGAGCAAATCCTGTGTTTTTTGTTAGAAGAAGATGAATTTTTCTGTGGTGAACCAAGATAAACTTAAACAACAGTATGGCAATGACCAAATTGTTTAGCTAAGGACAAACAAGTTGCCCAAGGGACTGGTGACATTAGAGTCTATCTTTGGCACTGATGATCAGATGAAGAAGACTAAAATCAGCATGCAAATAAAAGAGGAACACTACGAGCAGCTGGAGATTTTTAAGGGAAAGCTCCTTAAAATTGGTAAAATCTGCTCAACCGAGGACAGAAGGGCTTTCATTACTCTGTGCCATGAATCTAAAGATGTGTTTGCCTGGGATTATTCAGACCTAAAAGGATTTGACCCTCACATTGCCCAGCACACCATAGAATTAGAGCCAGGGGCAAAACCTTTAAGATAGAAGCAAAGACCCCTAAATCTGAATCTAGAGCCCCTGATGATTAAAGAACTGACTAAGCTGATCAAGGGGAAAATCATTTTTCCAATCAAACATACTTCTTGGGTCTCTAACCTCATCCCTGTGAGAAAAAAGAATGGGGGGATCAGACTATGTGTTGATTTCAGGGATCTAAACAGAGCCTCCCTAAAGGACCACTACCCGTTGCCTTCAACGGAACAAATTCTATAGGTAGTGGTTGGCTCAGAGAGATTCTCCTTGCTTGATGGATTTTCTGGTTACAATCAAGTGTTAGTCAAGGAGGAGGATCAGTATAAAACCGCTTTTACCACTAAATGGGGCACCATGGCCTACAAGAGAATGCCCTTTGGCCTTTCAAATGCAGGCTCAACTTTTCAGAGGGCTATGGACATGGCTTTCAAAGGTTTGCTGTATAAGTTGGTGCTAGTATACCTCAATGACATAACTATTTTTTCCAAGAATGCATCTGAGCATTTATCTCATTTGAGGCAAGTTTTTGAGAGATGTAGAGAGTTCGGGATATCTCTCAATCCCAAAAAATGCATTTTTGCTGTGCATGAGGGTAAGCTGTTAGGACACATCATCTCTAAAGAGGGCATCACCATCGATACAGAGAGGGTAAAGGCTATTATGGAGTTGCCCTTACCCAATAAAAAGAAGGGACTTCAAAGCTTCATTGGCAAAATTAATTTTTTGCGGAGGTTTATACCAGACATTGCAAATCTTCTGAGACCTTTGACGTCCATGTTAAAAAAGAATATAGTTTTCAGCTGGACGAAGGAAGCCAAGCTAAGCTTCGAGTCCATAAAAGAGGCACTTGCAGCTGTGCCAACCTTGGTGAATCTAGACTTCTCCAAGGATTTTATTTTGTATGCTTATGGCAGTCTGGATACCATTTCTACAATTCTGGCGCAGCAACAGAGTGAAGGATTTGAACAGCCAATTGCTTTTTTTAGCCAAGGCTTAGAGTAATATGCATAAAGATACATCTTCATTGAGAAGCATGTCCTTGCAGTGGTGAGGAGCCTAAAGAAATTCAAGCATCTTATTTCTAATAATAAGATACATTTAATGGTCGCTCACCCTGGCGTGAAGGAGTTCCTATTGAGCAAAGATGTCAATGAGAAAAGAGCTGGTTGGATTACTAGGGTCATGGAGTATGACATTGACATCAAAATAACCAAGCTTGTCCGAGGAAGAGGACTCAGTGAACAACTTGCGGCTAATCCTAAAAATGAAGCAAGCGAGGAAGAGGTGGCGTTTCTATCTGTAGAAGATGAACATCAAGCCGACGCAGCAGCAGCGGGCACTAGTTGGGTTCACAGTATGATCCATTTTTTGTAGACTGGTGAATGTCCAGTAGGGTTGGATAGAGCCAAGAGAAGGTAATTTAGACTTCAGTCTATCCCATACGTTCTCATTAATGGCATCCTTTTCTGGAAAGATTTTAACGGGGCATTGTTAAGATGCATTGATGAAACTCAGATTGACAAGGTACTATGTGAGTTTCGCGATGGAATGGCAGGGGGTCATTTTGCCTCGAGGACTATTGTGTGGAAGATTATGAGAGATGGATACTACTAGCCCAGCTTATTCAGAGATGCCCCTGCATGGGCTAGAAAATGTGTGAAGTGTGCCATGTTCGCAGGCAAATCAAAGCTGCCAGTTATGCCCTTGCAGCCAATTCAAGTTGAGCAACTCTTCATGAGGTGGGGTATCGATTTCATAGGCCCCATCAATCCACCATCCAGTGCAGGCCATAGGTGGGTGCTTACAGTAACTGATTACTTCACAAGATGGACTGAGGTAGTGGCCCTAAAGGAATCTAATGAAGGTGCCATTTTGAACTTTTATAGTGATCTGGTAGCTAGATTTGGGGTACCTGAATCCATCATCTCAGACAATGCACTAGCTTTTGTCAGGTTAAAAATAATTGACTAGGCCATGAGGAATGGGATTTACTTGGGTGCTTCATCAAATTATTACCCTCAGGGTAATGGCCTAGCTGAGTCCACAAATAAAAATCTCATAAGGATCATCAAGAGAACCTTGGAGGACAATCAGAGGACCTGACATACTAATCTAAAATCTACTTTATGGGCAGATAGAATAAATCCCAAGAGGTCCATTGGGAATTCTCCATATATGCTTGTTTATGGAAAAAAGACAAGGTTGCCTATATCAATGGAGCTGCCAACTCTTGACATCATGAATCAACTAGAAATGTTTGAAGAGGAAAATCCCATTGCGGTCAGATATGCTCAGCTCATGGAGCTTGAAGAAACCAGAGACAAGGCTAAGAAGGCTATGGAGTATCATCAGCTTTAGCTCAAGGGAGTTTTTGATAAAAGAGCCACCCCCAGAAACTTTAAGGAGGGTGATTTGGTACTCAAGTGGGGTGAACTGAAGAGCAGGCTAGGGAAGCACTCCAAATTTGATTGCATGTGGAGTGGCCCATTTCTCATCACTGAATGCAAGGAGCACAATGCATTTTAGTTGTCAAATATGGATGGACAAAATCTGCCTATCCTAGTCAACGGGATACACCTAAAGAGGTGTTTTGAGGTATGAATGCTCTGTAAATTGGTAGATTAAGTCTCTATGCTTTCAATAAGTGTTGTTGCATAATAGTTTAGATGCCCTTCATTTCCCCTAAGTGTTGCCTAGCATAGTTGGTGGGTTGCTGTCAGCATTTTGTTTAGCCCCTAGTCTTTCTATGTCCTTCATTGCTATCATGCTAGGTTCTGGGGTCAGAATGTTTGTCAAGGCACTTCCAGTTTCTTTTGACTCCATGCCCAATGAATGTATAAGGCCACTGATCTCATGTTTAATAGGCAAACATCCCATAGAGGTCGCCAAAAAAGTTATCCTATTTTCCCTCTGCTCAGAGCCAAATAGTCAACCTGATATTTTCCCTAAAAATCCTTTGAAAGGGTCCCTATAAGCAAAGGTGCCATTTTTCCCATGAAACCTTGCCTTAAAAAAAAACCTAACCATTGGAAAGAGCTTAAAAAAATAGGCAGTTTTGCTTTTTACATCATCCTAAAATTCGGCCAAACAAAGAAGTTATTCATGGTCAAAGTTTGGGTCAACATGCATTTCAAATGTTCATTTGGTGAGCTTACAGATCTCCATTAGCCTTAGAAGATATTGAAAAAATTAGGTTTTATGCATTTTCTGAATGTATATCGGGCCCAAGAGGTGCATATACATTTAGGGAATCTTTCGCAAGTCCTCAGGAATATTCTCGGTTTGTATATCGGCGATATACAAAGGGCCGAGATGCAAGTGAGACATACAAGGTATATTGTGCATCCATCACATATTCTTCAGGTTTCCCCTTTTGTATGTTTAGAGGGTTTGTATGTTTGCCTTGTATTTTTAACATACAAGCAAATATACATTCGCTGGAAGGATCCAAGGGTAGATACAAAGATTGAATATACATCACAGATCCCCAGAATATTCGCTGAATGTATATCAGGTCTGCATGTATATTTGGCTCATACAATGGAGATATACAAGGAAAGAGATATACAAATAGGGGATGCATTGTAGGAATATTCTGTCTTGTATATCGAGTTTTCAAAATGCATGTTGTGTTGTATGTTTGCACATGCAATGAAAAGGTACAAGGTTTTCGAACATGCAGGTGCATTCGCTACAGTGGAATGCACATTTGGCTTTGTATGTTTCTTTGTATATTTCACTTGTATGTTTTTGAACATACATGTGAAACATACAGAGAAACATACAAAGGCTGAATGTGCAAGAGATGGGGCCCACACACATACAAGGCCATTTGTATATCAGACATACAAGGAACACTCGCCTGAGATACTAGAAGAAATACATTTGCTATAGTGGCTTATATTTTTTGCTTTGCATGTTTTCACATACAAAGCCGATATACAAAGGTTTATATACAAGCTGGACCTGATTGCATTTTTAACTTGTTTTATTAAAATGTTTGGGTTTGCTTTGTATAGGGGCGATTGTATATTGCGATATACAAGTCAATAATATACAAAGATCAGAGATACAAGCCAGACCCGACATAGTAGTCAAATACAGTTAATGGTTAGTTTGGGGTCTGCGGCTTGTATGTTTGCAGATATAAAGGAGGTTAGATATAACCCAGATTTCAAAATGTTTCCCATCTGCTTTTTAAGAGTTTGAAGTCCGTGACTTGTATATACAAGGGCGATTGTATGCATATACAAGCCGCAACTACAAAGGGCAAAATGCACATTTGCATGTGCTAGTTGTTTGTATATTTGCTTGTATCTTTGCATATACAAGCCGATATGCAAGGTAGATTTCAACCAAACATGATGCATCGGCAGCTTGTTTTTGGGTCTTTCCAAAGGCCGATGGAGGGTGCAGTTCTTCAACGACGGGTCTCAGTTTCAGTTCAACAGCAAATCAGGAAGTGCCACATGGCAGTGGCGGATGCATATGCAAAGGCACAAGTCATTTTCAAATGCATTTTTAAGAGTGACTGCAAGGGCCTTTTGGCGCCAAAGGACAGAGATACATACAAAGTTTTCAAACATACAAAGACAAGATCTGAGGTATTTTTAGAGGCCGATATATACACAGGTACAGAAGCGATATATATAGGCAGTTGACTAGATCTTTGACCGCCGATATCTTCCCCATTTCAGCAAATTTTGACATGCTATAAGAGGCAAAAATGTTTTTTTTTGCCTCCTCTTTCATTTGAGTAGATTTTTGGAGGGATTTTCTAGTTTTCATTTTCCCGATCTGGCTTTGCATATTTTTCTCGATTAGACGTTTCAGCACTGTCTTGATGTTTTGAGGATTTTTTCTCCTCACAGTGGCTCGAGTTGGTGAATTTCTATAGGCGCATTCATGGTATATGGGCTCTCTGCCTTTCAAGACTCTTTCCTACATGATGAACGATGACTTTGGAGGTTTTTCTCCATGCCCCGTCCTTTCTTGCATCCTGGCCGAGGATTTCCATGTTTTGGCGTGGCAGAGGCATGGCCCCTGTCCCTTCGCCATGCCTCTACCCGTGCTTTCCTACCTTTGGTATTTATGGCCTCAATTCTGTGATTCAGCGACTCCATGCCCTTCTAGCATGAATCTGGCCTATATAAGACAATGTAAAATCTGTTTTAAAGGGGATGGTATTTTTGGGGCTGTTATGCTGCTAAAATTTTGTAGTCAATCCATTTTAGTGTAACTGCAAGGATAAGGGTATGTGACTCACTATGCCTAAATCTGACCTCTGTTGTCTTCCTTTACCCACCAATGAGTGCAATTAGCTAAATGGGCGTAATTCTACTATGAAATGTTCTGCATTGTAACAGTTTTCTGGGCCTTCATGATTAATAGATGCTGATTTTTGCCTCTTTTATCTCTGAATTTTAGTGTTTCATTTGAAGTTTTAGTCTACTCTGTGGGTAAAGCAGCCCCTCTGTAGGTTTAACCTTCATACCAAAGCCTCAAACTAGCCTTAAACCTGTGTGAATCCCCCCTCAGTAATGAAAGAATCATTGCTGTGTCCATACCTTATCCACCATCTCTCACTAAATCTAGTGTATCGCCTCTTTTCCCTTCAGCTCTCCTTCTAACTCTTTCCCCTGCAAGCTTTTAGCACTAGATTTAGTATCATCGCTCTAAGTAATAGGCTTGGAGCAAGGAACCGGCCTTCTCTGAAGGTCTGATCTCATAACGCAAGGTCCCACACTTCGAGATCATTCCAATGTTACTCTAGGTTGCATGAGGTGTCACAACTGCATGTGAAGGGTGCAAATCTAGGTGATAACAATTACACTTCAATGGAAATGAACTCAGGCATGTTGTAGATACTACTATATCAGTTCATGGCAGTGAGCCACCCTTTAGTAGTGAGCCTTTCATTTGGGTAGTGACCCCTTTGGAAGTGAGCCTCTTTTGTTATTCAGTATTGTTACTACATTATATTGTGAGCTAACACTCACCATGGTTTTTCCCTTTTTAGGGTTTTCCACATTAAAATATGGTGTTCATGTGTGTATGGTGTTGATGTGTTTATGTTTTGATTCTACTATTCATGTTTAATCTTCATGATAGAATAAGGAGTTAAATTAAGTGAATGTGAAAGTAATTTTGTTTGAAGAAGTTAAAGTTTTTGAAACAACTGATTCACCCCACCCCCCTCTCAGTTGTCTTGTGCCTTTCAAAATTACCAAGGTCAACAACACACTCTAAAACCATTGAAACAATCTCCAAGTTTGGGAACCATATAGAATTCAAATTAGGTCTAGACCTAAACATTCTCACGAAGCAAAGGAATGAAAGTGAACCACTTCACAGCTTAGCTTGGTCCTAAAAACATCTTTACACACTTCCTCAATCTATGAAGCACATCCGCAATTAGTGTTAATACCCAAGTCAGCTAAACTTGTGTAAATACCAAGAACACTTAGGCATGCATGCTTCCAAGAACACAACCATAGATTAGAGACCAAGCATAAGCCTTTAACATTATCTAGAAACATCCAAAAACAACATGAAATCACCTGGGAGCCAACAAATTCAGCTACAACAAATCTCACTTGAAGACAGTTCACAGACTACTTACAACCAACACTGCCAAGCTCTGCTACTCAGGAAAACTACATTCTAGAGCACCAAATCACAAGTCCTTCAGACAAAACATAGATATGGACCTTATGAACACTCATCCAGAGCTACAAGATGTCATGTCCCCATTTCTGGCATGAATCAAGTGATTGAATATGGATTAGCCTAGTCATCATTCTTGGAGGATAATACCAATCTTGAGGGAATGAACCTAGTTTTTTACTAACCGAATGTGTTATTTTGCAGGTACAAATTCAAAAACTATCAACTTATGACAAAACTAGCAAAATTGGCTAAGTCTGGAAGCCAAGTTAAGCAGGAACTTGACTCCTAAAGCTAGGGCATATCTTCTATCTGTCTGGCATAAAAAATGTGCCTAACTTTCATATCACCCTATTTTAACTTCATCAAATGGTGGCGCTTACTGTGGTGATGGAGTTGAGTCCTTGTAACACTTCAAAGATGGTGAAAACTGTAGGGAAGAATGACAAAAGGAACCCTAGGCACAAATACCATTTGGAATTTCTCAAAAGTATGCCTAAGGGAAATAAGGCTCCAAATCATGTGCAATTGTTGGGTGCTCCCTTGAATGAGGTTGATTTTACCTCTAGAAGTATCATCTACTACAAACTTATAAAGAAAAATATCAATTCAGCCTCTAGGTGCAAATTTCACATTAGATTTCCCAAATGTGCGCCTAGATGAGGAAATGATGTTTTGGGTTAGCAAAGGCTAAGTAGATGTTGTGGGATTATGTTGAGAAGTGCAAGATTGAAAAATCAAACCTTGGAGTAGCTAGGTGCCCAAACTTATTGGTGCAACCACCAAATGAGCCTAGACTAAAGGACATCCAAATGGCACCTAAGTGCATTTTGATGGAGAGTTTGACCGATGAAGATGATTGAGGTATAATGAATCCTCTGGAGAACATGGACATGCATCCAAGTGAGTTGTAAGATTTCAAAAGGTTCAACTAGAGCAAGGCGTACTTTGCCTTCCAACCTTCCCAAAAGTGCACCTAGAAACACAAGGCGCCCTTTTTGTCAGAATCACCTCAATTATGCACCTAAAGGGAAAATGGGCTTCAAGACACCCTACATAGTCAAGGCGCTTGCATTGAAAAAGATGTTATCACTTCTGAAAGTCTCAGGCTCTGCAAATCATTGGTAGAATTGGCTAAGTTACACTAGGCACAAGTTCCATGTCAAATTGACCAAATGAGCACCTACCTTGTAGGTTGATGAAATTAACACTTTGGGGTTGCTTGGTTGAAAGAACATTGCTCCAAGAATCCAAAGGTGAGAGATGAAATTCAAGGGAAGTTGTTATGATGCCTAGGTACATCTTTGGGTAGAACACAACAATTTTGGTGCCTAGAAGGAGTTTCCAGACTAGGCGCATATTTAGTCACATTGCCATTTCTAGCGCCTACTATCATTTCTTTCATTCAAGTGGCGTGTGGCACTAAATAACTTCAAGTGTTGGTGATGATCAAGTTGGAGAAGAGTAGGTGCAATTTCCACCTCAAACCAACTCAAATGCACCTTGAGGAGTTTGCTCACTTTGGGACTTTGAATTCCCAGTTGTTTGTCAAAGACACCTTGGGGAGCAAGTGGACATCATTGGAAAGCCTTTCTCTAGCAAGGTTTAACTTCTAGTAGTCACCATCTCAATTGTCACCTAGACACAAGTAGGGCACAATTTTAGGATCTAGACACTCAAATTAGTGCCTAGGAAGAAAATGAGGTAGTTACAGGTATCTGAGCTCCCATTGGTTGACAGATTGATGTTGGGATCCATTCCAGCTCATGAGGTAAGGTTACCACCTCATGATAAGTTGTTAGAAGGAATATTCTCTTTGGATATGCTCCTTGGGAAACATGCCTTGGTTCCTCCTCCTATGTTGGAAAGCGTGCCTTCATTGCCTTTGGAAGGCCTATAAAAGGAGGGGAGCTCTCTCTCATTTGAACATCTTATCTTTGATGAATTTTCTCTCTGCAAAGCTTTATGCTTGTAATCTTTAGGCCTGCGAGTTTCAAGTAGTTGGGGTGATGCTCCTTCAACAGTGATAAGGTGATGCTCCCTTGTCAAGTTGTGAGGTGTTGACATACAGTTGACATCGTTGTGTTTAAGAGAAGTTGTTCACGTGTGAAGTCATTGTATACATCTAGGCTTCGAGGCATTTCTTTGTAATCAATTGAATAAGATCGTATATTCATGCCATTCAGGGCATCATCTATTGTAATAAGATAATTGTATTGATTTGAATCAAGTGACAATACAAGTGCCCAACTTCAATTTGATTCATGCAAGTTGTCATTGTTATCTTTCTTGAATGATGTTAAGTAGATTGAGCAATTGAAGAGTTAAGTGCAAGTAGTTTTGTTTAAGTAGGAAAATTTTTTGTTAAGTATAGTTGGGTATCATACACAAGACCAAAAACCAAACTATGAAGAAATGCGGAGCAAAATACTTTCTACTAGTCACACTGCAAACATTGCTAGGCACAGTCTTCAAAACAGAGCATTCCAGAGCACCAAATTTTGGATTTAACATCTTCAACCACTTCTCTAAAACATATCAAAACTTCACACTCCAATCTTCAACATAGAAGAAATGTGGAACAAAACCTCAGATAGTATCTTGTAAGTCAGAATACTTCTTCACAACACTGTCTTCAGTATTTATCAAATTTTCTCAAAAGCACCTAGAAACCTAGCAACAAGAACAATATACTAACATCATCAGCACCTTTACAATCCATTTAGATTACCTTAACACAATAACTCAATCAACCAACAATAACATCATTAGAAGGTACAATTGACACCAATGACAACACATACATGTTGACATCAATGACAATGTTGATTAGCTTATACGTGCAATAGTATCAGAGGTGGCTTTGGTTAATGTGGATGGATCAAGATATGAGGATGATGGTTGAGATGCAATGTTGTTAGGTATTTGATTGGAATTTTGGTATCAATATTTCATGGCTCGACAAAATTCAAAAGGATTAGGATCCCCAAGGATGAAAGGAAGCAAGGTATGCGAAAACGCTTCCTACACTGATCTAGTTAGGAAAGACTTATGAAAATTTTTACTTTTATAGTTACAGAGTAGGATGCACATTAACAGAAAGACAATAACGACTTCCAAATGAAAACACAAAACTCACAACACAAGATATACATGGGGAAAACCCTTTCAAGTAAAAAACCCCACACTCCAAAGCCACCCAATATATCAGGAATCAAGAAGATTACAATATACTTGCAAAGCAATCTTTTACAGGAGTATATCCAACTAGAGATCTAGGAGGTAACTTAACATCTATAAGATTCTTACACACAACCTCCATCTCATGTTCTTGATATATAGGAGATACAATACAGTAAACCACCAACAGTAATTACAAAACCATGAGCCAAAACCACCCATAAAGTGGCACCCAAATTATCTTTAATCAAAGATGCCTTGTGATGTGCCAAACCACACACCAACATGTGTAACTCTCTGCTTTACAGCTGTTTTGTGTCCAACAGGTTTTTTACATTTCCCAAAAATAGAAGGTCCAACTTCCAGAGGCCATAACCTTTGATCTAGGTGTCTGATTGACAAACAATTTAATGTGTCGGAAAGCTCGTGAAGAGATCTATCACCCTATAACTTGTTACACTGGTTATGACAATTTTTGGGACATTTAGAGAAATTTCAATTACGGTAATTGAGTTTAAAACTTTTTTCTAGCAGTTTCAAAAAATAGAAACTTTAATATCTCGTGATCCAGCTATGATCTTGAGATGAAACTCACCTGAGATGTTCACTTCGCTATTCCGCACCTTCTAGAAATTTTTTTAGGTCAATCTGAGCTCAATCAAAGGACGTACTAAAAATAGTAATCCTCACTATTTTTAGCTCATTTGAAAACTTTGAAAATTCCAAACCATTATCCAAGATAAAGGGTATTCAAAAATACCAAAACTGGGAAGAATAGTAATCTTTTGAAGTTGCAAGGTTGATACACTTTTCCTAACATTCTCCCACTTGTTGAACACCTTGCAAGAGCAAAGGGAGTATCAACACCATGACTTAATTTCTAGGGGTAGAGAAGTCCATAGACTCTAAACACCATCTGAACTTCTTTGTGCTCACAAGTTTTGTCAAGGAATTTGTAACATTCGTCAAAGTATCAACTTTCTCCAAGTTTACCTTCCCATCCTCTACCATGTCATGAACAAAATGGTACTGGACATCAATATGCTTAGTTGTCATGTGGAAAGTAGGATTCTTTGCCAAACATATGGCACTCTGACTATCACAATAAATAGTAATCCTCCTTGTATCAAACCCAACACAATCTCTTAAGCCAAATGGCTTGTTTGTAAGGATGAGTTGCTACCATGTACTCAGCTTCAGTAGTGGACAAAGCAACCACAAGTTGCCACTTACTCATCCAACTAATAGCACCACCAAACATAGTGAACACATAAGCACTGGTGGATCTCCTGCTGTCAATGTCACCTGCCCAATCTGAATCCACAAATCCATGAATATAAAGTGAATGTTGAGGTCCTGTAGGATAATCATCATAACATAAGGATTACTCAAAAGTACCCCACAAATATCTGAACACTCTCTTCACTACATCCCAATGTACCCATCCAGGATTTGCCATAAATCAACTAAGGACTCCCACTGCTTGGGTAATGTCTGGTCTTGTGCAGACCATCACATACATCAAACGACCAACTGTACTAGCATAAGGAACTTTGTTCATATCCTCTGTCTCAGAAGGAGACTTTGGACAATCTTCAATAGATAACTTTGTCCCCATTGTAAGAGGAATAGTCAAAGGTCTGCAATCCATCATGTTGAATCTCTCGAACACAGTATTAACATACTTACTCTGGCCTAACCAAAGTTTTATGTTTGCCTTGTCTCTTCTGATTTCCATTCCTAGAATGTACCGAGCTGCCCATAGATTTTTTATCTCAAACTGTGCTAACAATTGAGACTTCAAATAAGAAATCAAACTTTTACCATTTCTAATGAGTAACATATCATCGGAATATAATGCAATAATGAGAATATGATCATTGTCAAACTTGTAGTAAAAACAATGATCTGATTTCGATCTTTGAAATCCAATACTCAACACAAAGGCATCAAACTTTGGGTACTGAATCCTAGGAGACTATTTCAAACAATACAAAGACCTTTTCAACTTGCAAACCAAATTTTCTTTACCTTTCACCACGTAGTGCTCTAGCTGTGACATATAGATTTCCTCCTCCAAGTCACCATGAAGAAATGTTGTCTTCACATCCATCTATTCCACTTCTAGATCATATGTTACTACAATAGATAATAAGAACTGAATAGATGTCAGCTTTGCAATGGGAGAGAAAATCTCACTTAGTCAATTCCCTCCACCTAAGAATACCCCTTCGCAACTAATCTAGCCTTATTTTTCTCAACACTGCCATCTACACCGAATTTCTTTTTGAACACCCATTTGCATCTAACATGTTTTCGTCCTTCAGGCAAAGGCACCAAGTTCCAAGTATTATTCTTTTCCAAAGAAGCCATCTCCTCTTCCATGGCCTCCTTCCAAGAACCTGCATCTTTCATACCCATAGCCTCTTTCATAGTTCTAGGCTCATCAGTGTTAGAAATCAAAGCAAAAATACAACTAAAATCATGTAATGAATAACCAAACCTATCAGGTTGCTGCCTTATCCATGTGGACCTCCTCAAAGGTTGAGGTTGAGGTTCTTCATCTTCTTCTAAAATTTTAGAGCTACTAGAGCTTTCCTCATTATCAGGTCCAATAGATTTTTTGGTTCAAATTTCTCAGGGGTGGATGGAAGCTAAACCACATGTTTCTTCTCTTATTTCTCTAGCTACAAGACAATAGAAGAAGGATTGAGCTCTTTGAAGATCATGCTTTTGCTATATAGAACTCTCTCAACTACTAGATCCCAAAGCTTGTACCCTTTCACACTAATGCCATAATTGATGAAGATACACTTTACAACTTTGTTCTCCAACTTAGACCTCTTCTCCTTAGGCACATGTGCATATGCCTCAACCAAATACTCAAATGTGTCTTAATCAAGGCTTTTTACTAGACCATACCTCCATAGGTGTCTTATCAATGAGCGCTGATGTAGGAGACCTATTAACCAGGTAACAAGCGGTAGCAATAGCTTCAGCCTAGAACTTTTCTTCAAGACCAGCTCCACTTAGCATACTCCCCTCTCCTTCAACATTCTATTCATCTGATGCAAGAGCATCCAAGGTGTAAGAGCAATCTTGTATCAACCAAAAAAAATGTTGTTTCTTTTCAATAAGGGCTAAATTTGGCAGGGTTACTATTTTTAGTAAGTTTGCATTTGTGTACGGTTGGATACAAAATCTTACACTGACCTCCAGAATGGTGAATTGAAGCTAATGGTGAAGAAATCACTTCAATATAATTTGTTATTTGTGAGATATTAAAATTTTAAATTCTAAAAATCCTATTGAAATATTCAAAGTCAAATTTGAGGCACTTAGAGGCTTCAGATGGGCCTGAAATTTGGTGGGAAACCCAAGCAATCTACCTTTAGGTATTGTTTGTGCACAACTGTCTTTTTGAGAGCTTTCCGAAAAGGTATTATAATTGAAAATCCAATGGTTGGATCAAAAGTTATGGCCCCACAAAGTTGACCTATTTTTGGTACGAGATACAAATTTTGAAGTTAAGCTGGTGGCTGCCAAAAAGGGCTATATATGACCATTTTTGGTAACCCTTGGGGTAGTAGAGTTAAGGGGAAAGGTGTAAAGTCAAGAAAAGGCGAGAAAATAGAAACCCTAGTTGATTTGGGGTTACAGAAGGCTGAAGATTCGATAGTCTTGAGAGAGGGAGTTGTAATGTGTTGCAGCTTGTAGGGGATTCATCCTTTGATTGTATTTGAGATTTTGTAATGTAATGTTTTGCCCATATTAATAAAATATCATTCTATTTTCTATGTGCAATTTCTATTATTGTGTGTTTTATGATTTACCCCCTTCATCATCATCCTTTCTCCAACTCCATTCTGCTGAGGGATATATAGAGTTGTCTTGTGTCTCTCAATCCCATGTTCTTTATAGAACTTGTCAAAATTTGCTGAACAAAACTCACCACCATTGTCAGTCCTCAAACACTTAATCTTTCTATCCTTTTGATTCTCTACAAGAGCTTTAAACTCTTTGAATCTTTTACTTCTAAGGAAATACACCCATGTCCTTCTACTATAATCGTCAATGAATGAAACAAAGTAAACAGATTTTGAAATCGAAGTAACATTAATAGGACCAAACACATTAGAATGAATCAAGTCCAACACCTCAGAAGATTTGTGAGAACTAGAATAAAACTGAACATGGTTTTGTTTTCCATAAATGTAATGTTCACAGAAATTGAACTCAAGGTTACAATCATTCATACCCTCAACAAGATTTTTATTCTTCAGGGTCCTCAAACCCTTTTCACCCATGTGACCAAGCCTTTGGTGCCATAACATTGTCTTCTCATCTAGAAGTTTCGTCTCCATAGAATGAGCACCCTTAGGTACCCAGAAAGCATGACCATTAGAAATAGATGCAATAGTCTTCTTCACTGCTGGTTACAATGGTGATGATGAAGACTTTGAAGATCTCTTCTTCAAAATAGAGGCAATATTGCACTGAACTGCGCATGCATCAAGTTGAAACAGAGTGCCAATCTGAACACCCTTAGCTAACACCATAGATCCTCTAGTCATCTTGCATCCTCCATTCGAGAAAATAACCTACACACCCACATCATTCAATTTACTTACAAAAAGAAGGTTCTGTGTCAAACTAGGGATATGCAGAACACCATTGATTCCCTTTACTCATCCATTAGGGAATCAAATCAAGACTCTTCCATGGCCAATAATATCTAGGTGAGAATCATCACCCAAGTACACCTTTCCACCATCGTATTCTTCATACTTCAAATACCAGCCCCAATGCAAGGTCATGTGAAAAGATGCATCAGAGTCAATAAGCCACACATCCTTAGATGCATGAGTTGCCAAGGCAACAACAAATGCTTCTCCTTCATCCTGAGAGGACTTGTTAGAATTTGAATCATAATTATTCTTCTTTTTCTTTTTCTCCTCCTTGTACTCCTTGCGGAAGTGACTAGGTTTGCCGCAGTTCCAACACAGGACCTTGGACTTTCCGGGAGACTTAGATCTCCCATGGGATTTGGGTCTTCCTTTTTCTTCCTTCTTCTTATCCTTTTTCTTTCCCTTCTCTTTAGATCTACCATGAACCACAAGAGCCTCCTTAGCTGATTTGGAAGACTTTCTCTGTATCTCTTTAGACAATAGTGAAGAAACCACTTCATCCATCTTGAAGGTGGTAGTGGTACTCCCAATGGCCATAACAAGGTGGTCCCATGAATCTGGTAAGGAACACAGTAATTTCATACATCGATCCTCCTCCTCCATATTCACACCTGTGAATGGGAAAATGAGATAAATCAATAAAGATAATTAACCCAAACAACAATGGAATATGAAAATAACAAGAATAGATAACAGAAAGTATGAAACTTACAACCTTGTTACCCTACGGCTTCCATTGGTTGCCTATTCTCTCTCAATCTTGACTGACGAAGATGGGCCCTCAGGGAGCTTGCTTCCTTGCTTCAATTCCTCAAGATGACAAGGGGGAAATGGCTATGTGATATGATTCCTGCATGACAACGGTATAGAGAAGAGAAGAAGAGAAAAAGAAGAAGATTCCTAGAGGAATTTGAGCATAGTAAGGATGCTAGAAGAAGTCCCCTAAATGGCTTACAAGAGGGTTCTATTTATAGATCCTCTGAAAATGCAATGGAGGGTGAGGATCAACCGATGAGATCAATGGTCCTCATTATTTGTGAATCTTTAATTCATAATGGATGAATTAAAAATTTAGAGTGGAGGATAGTGAGGTATGACAATTGAATTAAGAATTCAAAGTGGAGGATAGTGAGTTATGACAATTGAATTAAGAATTCAAAGTGGAGGATAGTGAGTTATGACAATTGAATTAAGAATTCAAAGTGGGGGACAGTGGGTTATGACAATTGAATTAAAAATTCAGAGTGGAGGATAATGGGGAACATTGAATTAAAAATTCAATTTTAGATTTTGGAGGATATTAGCTAATTAAATATTAAGAATATTTAATTATATGTGCAACATGGTGAGTTGGATTGATGAGGTGGATTTTGTGAGGTGGATTTAGGATTTGAGACATTAGAAGAATTTAGGGATTTCAATTAAATAAAATGATTTTATTTAATTTGTAGGATAATGAATCAATCGAATAAACTTTGAATATTTATTTAATTGATAGAAGAAAATAAGAATTAAGATAAATATAATAATATTTACTTAATTCAATCTGAGCCAATTTTAGGCTATTACATTTTGCCCCTCTTTGAAGCAATGTGTTTTATCACGTTGTTTCAAAGAATAAATAGTCTGATAATGATGCATGCCCCAGTTTGGCCCTGGTACAGGTTGTGATGATAGGATGCCCCCTCGGGAGATTGGACAGGGAGAAGGCGGCAGGCGTGAGACAGACAATCTCATGATAAGATATGTTTACAGGAATGAAATGGTTGAATGCAGAAAAAAGGGATGAATGATATGGAATGCAAGATAAAAAGATGACACACACAAGCAAGTAAGCAAGTATGCACAAATGATACAAGCACAAGCAAGGTATTGCCCATGTCGAGCGGTAAACCAATGATATGGATCGATGATGTCTGGTTTCAGGAATGAAATATGTCGTATAAGACTCTGGGTCTGGTTTCGACAATGTAAAATCCTGTCTAAGACATTTGGTACGATAGTGTTGTCATGGCAAGGAATGATATATCCCTAGAGCAACACGAAGGATAGTGTCTGGTTTTAGGAAATGAAGCATGTCGTGTAAGACTCGTGTGTTGGTCTAGTTTCGACAATGCAACATTCTGTCTAAGACAATTGATTGATTAACTAATCGAATTGGTTTACGACCAGACAAGGATCAAGACCACTGATTGTGATTGGATCATTTGACAAGATTGATTCCACTTGATTGGCATGGATTAAGGATAGACTTGCAATTGGATACAGTATGGATATGGATATGGATATGGATATGGATATGAGACACAATTGGATATGGTATAGATATGGATATGGATATGGATCTTTGTCACCTTGAGATAGCAAGTATTTTGAAGTGCTTTCATCATTGGGCTTTATTATGTTGTAAGAAAATACAAGCATCTAAGTATAATGGAACCGAGATGACCTGAGTATTACTTACATGGATTTTTCAATAGACAAGGACTGCCCCTTTTCATGTTTAGACCTCAGAGTCCTCGATGATCTTTTACCGATCATGTCGTTAGACAAAAGTCATCACATTACTAAAGTTTAATCCACAAGTAGCAGACAAAGAAAATAATCATGCCCCCATCATAGCATCTCTAGCTTTTGGCATCCTCGAGTAGCATAGAAAGGCATGATACCATAAATCAAGACTCTTAATCTAACCAACACAAAATGTTCTGGCATTAGATGTGTTTGTTTCTTGCCATAATTGATATGAGATTTAGCTTGAGTGTTTCAGTATGGTGCTCTATTTTTCCTTGGACAGGTTGATGTTTTTCGTCAAGGTTTTTGTTTGGATGTAATTCTGAAGCAAATGATATTTATGGAAGCTGCAAGGGAGTGCCAATAATAGAGGACTTAAATGTTGATGATCAGGAGTGTAAGATGAGTAAAATCCATACTCTAAGAACACAACCAGAGATCTGTAAAGAGTGGATAGAGGACAGAGAAAGCTGTGAATTTATACGTAAATTGGAATATAGAAATGAGGAGATTCGTATGCATCTTTTTCAAGGTAAAGAACCTCCTAGGTCCACTTTAGCTTCCTCTGGGTCTTTATCTGATGTTTGAATGGTGCACATCAAAGAGGTCTCAGAAGACATCGATAAATGGTAGCTCAATTAACTTGAGAGTTTCTAGATGCACAACCATGTATCAATTGAAGATGATGAGGGATTTTTGTTTGGAAGCGGACTTTGTTGCTCTTGTTTGTCTAGCAGAAGGTATCACAATCTTTATTGGTGGGACGGATGACAAGACATGGATGGACTAGAAGAAAGACAACAAGAAAGACGACAAGAAATGGGACGGATGGGGAAGCGGAGCCTTGGGGGTGCATTGATAATGGCCTTGCCTACGTGACAACACAGAGGCAGCGTAGTTCAGGGACGTGGACCATGGATGTAATAGAGGATAGATGACAAGATATGAGATGGACAAGGAAGTGGAGCGGACTTAGATAGATAGAAGGACTAGACATGGGATGAATAGGGAAAGTGGAGCCTCAGGGGCACATTGATAATGGCCTTGCCTACATGACAACGCAGAGGCAGCGTAGTTCGGGGACATGGACCATGGATGTAATAGAGGATAGATGACAAGATATGAGATGGACAGGGAAGTGGAGCCTCGGGGGTGCATTGATAATGGCCTTGCCTACGTGATAGCTCAGAGGCGACGTAGTTTGACAAGAACCCTAATGGACCTAAGATATGGATCAGATGAGACGCGATATGGAACCGATATGGATCAGATATAGAACAAACAATACTGATGACAAGGAACCACCACAGATATGTAGATGGATGGAAGATAGTAGATACGGATGGTTATGAGGATGGGCAATATTGGATAGAAGGAAACAAGGATGTGATCTCCAAGGACTATGTCGCATAACTGTAACATGCCCCATTGTAGGTAGAGTACGTATGGAAAGACATTAGCATATAGTTCCTTGAAAGGGGAGAGTCCCGCTAGATAGATAATGGACCATGTCCAGTGCTCTCACAGATGTTGGTAGGGGATCGTATGAAAGTGATATGGCATAGGTAGATAGTGGATTATGATGTAGAATATGGAGGGAAGGCTTATGCAACAGCATGGACCATAGGCATAAGATGAGGAGGATGTATAGGATAATGGATGTAAGATGGGGAGATGTAGTTATGTGGAGGTGTTGTGAAGTGGAAAGGAACCATGACCAACGGCTGCACACATTGTGATAAACATTGAAGCTTTTGATGAGATGGTGGTGTAGGAAGCAATGGAGATGTTTTCTTAGGAGATGGTTGATGAAGTGATTTAGGAACCCACATAGATTTAGTATATTTAGTGCTTTTGTTTTTCTTGTGGGATTTTTGAAGGGAATGGAAATTTTGGATGGAAGTAGGCTTTTGGATGGATATAGGTGGTTGGGATCCCTGAGATGTGGATGAGGATGCCTTATTTGTCTTGCTAGCTATTTTCTTAGGAACCCAAACCATTTTGCTTTTGGGCTTTGCATTTGGAGGTAAGGGTTTAGAAGGCTGTTTAGATGAACTTTGCTTTGATTTCGATTCTTTATATCCTAAGGTATGAAGACCATTAGGATTGTTGGTAGGATTTTTAGCTTTATGAATAAAGGCATCAAACTTTTTGCTTTTGAATCCCATTGGGTGGGTGGAGTGGATGGAATGATTGGAAGCTGTATGCTTAAATGATGTGTGCTTTTGTTGGCCATGTTTAGGGATGTAAGGATACTTATGAATGAGAGGTATGTTAGGTGTCAGAAGCAATGGTGGCAAGGTGGATGGAGGGATATTGGAAGTTGGAAGGAGTGGAGGTAAAGTGGATGGTGGAAGGTGTATGAACACATGCTTTTGACATTTATAGGATGATGGAGGTGGAATGGTGACATATGTTTTGGGGATATGATAGGGTTTGCGATGGAAAGTGGTAGACTTAGGGGGAGTGGAGGAAGTACCAACATCTTGAATTTGCTCACCTTAGGGTATGTATCCAAGGCCGTACGAAGGTGTAGGGACATTGACATGGATGGGTTCCAAAATACCTTGTTCATGAAGGCCTAGGCCTTTACCTTGATAGTTCATATTTTGGAGTATGTGATGGACAGCAGGATTATGTATAGGTGCACTAGCAGTGAGTTCCTTATTAGATGAGGAAGAGGCGATAGCCAATAATGGTTGCTGGTGTTCTAAGGAAGAACATTCATGCATGAATGTAGTAAGATCAAGGATATATGGTACAGGATTTGTCACTTGGTCAACAATGGATGGCAGAGGAGTATTACTGGTTTGATCTTCTACGCTTGCTTGGGAGGCAAGTGTCTCATCAAGAGAAGTGGAAGTTGTTGGATTTTGGGTAGGACTAGCTGGGGTGATAGGCCCAGGACCATGGGACACATAAAGTGGGCTTAGAGGATCATCATGGTCTACTTGATCAGGGATAGGCTCATCATCATAGATGGGATCTTGATCATAGAGAGAGTAAATGTTATGGATGGGTTGAATTTGGATAGCTTGCTCATGAATGGTTGTTGGGAGATGGATAGAATCAAGTGGCTCATGGAGAGGTTCATGATTATGGATATCATCTAGATCATAGAAAAGCCATTGGAGCTCTAGCTCAGGCATAGGATCAAGTTGCTCATGGATTGCTTCCTTATCTACGGTAGTATCTTGATCAGGGAAAAGATATAGGTTATGCCTAGTGGGAAATTGGATGTGGGTGCTTTGATCTTGATTTAGACAAAGGGTAGATGTATCCACATGCTCTAAAGTGTGCTCTTGGCATACCTCTTGGGTTGCTTGAATGGAAGTAGAAGGCTCTTGGATAGGCTCTTGGTTGGCAATATGGATGGTTGAGGGACCTTGACTTTGGTTCATGATAGGATGTTCTACGATAAGCTCAAGGGGTTACGGATGACATGAAGGTGTTGGAAGCATTAACAAGACATTGGAAGAATCTATGGTAAGGTCAAGGACCAGAGTTTGGGGACATAGTTGACTCTTTGCTAGTAGTCCTTGGATCACATCCTTCGTAGGTGTATGGATAGGTGGATGAAGGGATGTTTGAGTGGATTTGGCTTTCTCCCTAGCTTTGCTTTGGTTGTATAAATTTGGAAAACATTTTTCCCACCACTCATCTGACTCTTTTTTGGTGTGCCATTTAAAATTTGAGGAACTAGATGGTGGTGTTGTTGTAGAACTGGTATGCTTTGGGATAGGTGTCTTAGAATATGGTGAAGGAGGACTAGGAGCCAAAGTGGGATACGATTTCCCTCGTGAGGTGGCAATTGCCTTGTCATGAGTATGGGAAAAAGACATAGGAGTTTGTGGCGAGGCATAGCTAATGCTGGCACATTCAGCTTGCAAGCTTGTCAATTCTTGTCCTAAGATGTCGATTTGTTGAAGAATTGCTATACAATCTTGGGGCGAGGGACCTAAGTTTATTCACAATTGCAAAGATTGGACTTTTTGATTAAGATATTCTAATTTGTTAGCCATTGACCCAAGACTGGAAAAGCTTACTAGTGTGGATTTGCAAAAACAAATGCGTCACAAGTTGAGACAAGTGTGCTTGGAAGAATGTGTTGAATGTCTTGTCTTATGTGTTTGGTGTTTAACTTGATTTGGCAATGTTCAATGAAATGATCACACTTGTACAAACATGATTCACTCACGCAAGACACATAAGCAACTTTGAATGTTGAACTTTTGAAGATTAAACAAACACACATGGAAAACACACCAACATGCCCTAATGTCTAGTTTGATGGGGTATGGCCAATTAGGTTTGGTCAATGTTTTGATGAGGTTGACTAGGAATTTGAAAATGAAATCTTGCCACACAGCCGGGAAAAGGGGGTAACCCACCCTTCACCTTCACTTCCCAAAGGTAGAAAGTTCTTTGGGGCTTAGCCAAGAGTGACAGGATTCTGATTTCAAAGAGGGTGTCTTTCGATTCAGCCTCGGATGAGGTCATCCCTAGGGGTGATGAAATCCCCTAGCAGGCCTCCTAGGAAAGGGTAAATGAAAGCAAATCCAATTGTAAATTTACTCTTAAGAAATTGAAATGTGTGTGAAAATTGAATGGATAAGAGGTGTTTTTTATTCTCAAGATCACACAAAGCGCATGAGAAGAGCATACACACCCCTAATCGCATACAAAGTCATCAAACAATGAAGACACTAGTTCTTTTTATGGCCCAAATCAGGATGTGATTGAAGACACTAATTTGTTTTAAACCTGATTTCAATGTGTGATCAAACAAGGTTCGTTTTAGAAGCCCAAGTTGAAGTTTGTTTGCAAGCAAGATTATGAAGAAAGGAGAGATAGAATGAGTGCACCTGGATTGTTTTCGCTATCCAAACTGATGTAGACGTTGATCCTGATGTTGTTCCAATCCTAAATAATCACCTACAAGTCACAAAAATGAAAACAGAGCAAGTAGACTAGCCAAATAGATTGTGATGCAAAAATTGAGAATCTGACGAAATTTGATGAAATATGAACTGATATAAGAAAACTAAGTGCATGAACAGATTCTACACAAAATTCTATGCAATTTGAAAAAAAATTCGCTGAAAACTTATCAAAATTGCAAAAGATATGATGATTTGAAGTTTTTAAGCAAGTTTGACTTTGACTGAGGAAAAATGTGAATGGGAAAATGAGATAAATCAATTAAGATGAATTAACCCAATCAACAATGAAATATGCAAGCAAAGGAGATATAAAGAACTAACAAGTGATACTTACAACCTTTAGCTGTCAGCTTCCATTGGTCACCTATTCTCTCTCGATCTTGAATGATGCAAATGGGCCCTCAGGGAGCTTGCTTCCTTGCTTCGATTCCTCAAGATGACAAGGGGGAAATGGCTATGTGATATGATTCCTGCATGACAACGGTATGGAGAAGAGAAGAAGAGAAGAAGAAGAAGATTCCTAGAGGAATTTGAGCATAGTAAGGATGCTAGAAAAATTCCCTCAAATGGCTTAGAAGAGGGTTCTATTTATAGATCCTTTGAAAATGCAATGGAGGGTGAGGATCAACTGATGAGATCAATGGTCCTCATTATTTGTGAATCTTTAATTCATAATGGATGAATTAAAAATTTAGAGTGGAGGATAGTGAGGTATGACAATTGAATTAAGAATTCAAAGTGGAGGATAGCGAGTTATGACAATTGAGTTAAGAATTCAAAGTGGAGGATAGTGAGTTATGACAATTGAATTAAGAATCAGAGTGGGGGACAATGGGTTATGATAATTGAATTAAAAATTCAGAGTGGAGGATAATGGGGAACATTGAATTAAAAATTCAATTTTAGATTTTGGAGGATATTAGCTAATTAAATATTAAGAATATTTAATTATATGTGAAACATGGTGAGGTGGATTGATGAGGTGGATTTTGTGAGGTGGATTTAGGATTTGAGACATTAGAAGAATTTAGGGATTTCAATTAAATAAAATGATTTTATTTAATTTGTAGGATAATGAATCAATCGAATAAACTTTGAATATTTATTTAATTGACAGAAGAAAATAAGAATTAAGATAAATATCAGAATATTTACTTAATTCAATCTGAGCCAATTTTAGGCTATTACAACACCAATAGAAGTCAACTAGGCAACAAGCATATTGAATATATTTAGGTGATCAGCGATAGATCCTTCATCTTCCATCTTTAGAGAATACAATTTCTTTCGTAGGAATAACTTGTTCACTAGGGATTTACCTTGATAAACATCTCCAAGCTTCTTCCAAAGTTCCTTTGCAGTCTTCTCTTCATGGATATTCAGGAGCACTGAATCAGCCAAACAGAGTCTTATTAAACCCTTAGCTTTTTAATCTTTGGGATCCCAGTCTTCTTGATACATTGCCATTATTTTTATACCAGATACATCTTCCCATAAATCCTAATCTACAAGCATGTCCTCCATTTTGAGTTTCCACAACTCGAAATTACTACCATTAAACTTCTCTATCTCAAACCTCCTAGATGTGCTCGCCATCTCTTACCTGCAACAAAGATTTTAAAATCCTCTGCACAAGCTCCGACTCAAACAAAGATCAGCTCAAAAAACCCTCTACCCAACAACTAGAACCAAAGGTGATCAGGCTCTGATACCAAATGAAAGGAAGCAAGGTATGCGGAAATGCTTCCTACAGTGATCTACTAAGAAAAGACTTATGCAAATTTTTACTTTTATAGTTATAGATTAAGATGCATATTAACAAAAAGATACTAACAACTTCCAAATGCAAACACAAGATATACATGGGGAAAACCCTTTCAGGTAAAAACCTCACACTCCAAAGCCACCCAATATATTATTTAGGAATCATGAAGATTACAATATACTTGTAAAGTAAGCTTTTATAGGAGAATATCCAACCAGAGATCTAGGAGGTAACTCAACATCTATAAGATTCTTACACACAACCTCCATCTCAAGTTCTTGATATATAAGAGATACAATGCAGTACACCACCAATGGTAATTACAAAACCATGAGCCTAAACCGCCCATAAAGTGGCACCCAAATTATTTCCAATCAAAGATGCCTTGTGATGTGCCAAACCACACACCAATATGTGTAACTCTCCCCTTTACAACTCTTTTATGTGTCCAACACATTTTTTACATTTCCCAAAAATAGAAGGTCCAACTTTCGAAGGCTATAACTTTTGTTCTGGGTGTCCAATTGACAAACTGTTTAATGTGTCCGAAAGCTCGTGAAGAGATCTATCAACCTATAACTGACAATGCTAGTTATGACAATTTTTGTACATTTAGAGAAGTTTCAATTACAGTAATTGAGTTCAAAACTTTTCATTTAGTGAAGAGATCTAGATATGATCTTGAGATGAAACTCACCCGAGATGTTCACTTAGTTGTTCCTCACCTTCTAGGAAAAATTTTAGGTCAATCTGAGCTCAATCGAAGGACTTACTAAAAATAGTAAGTGTCACTATTTTTAGCTTGTTTGGAAACTTTGAAAGTTCCAGACTATTATCCAAGATAAAGGGTATTCAAAAAGACCAAAACTAGGAAGAATAGTAATCTTTTGAAGTTGCAAGGTTGAGACACTTTTCCTAACAAAGGATAATAATTTATCTACCATTTAGTGTAAAATTGAGGCATTGATGGTATGTGGATGGCATAGCCTGCATGGTATGTGTAGATTAGGAAAACAAAATGAAGTTGGAACACAAACCAAATGCAAATAAACACACAAAGTTATACCTTCACATGTAGACCCAATCTCATCAAGGGAGAGGAGGAAACTTGCACCTAAGAGCTCCTAAGACATGATAATCCCTAGATAAGTGTTTTAATGTGAAATGCTACTCTAATTATGCAACTCACAATTCTAGCTCAAGTGGACATTTGGACATAGTAACATTGCCTACAGATTGGATCCCAAAATGGGTTGAAGGAGGTTCTATTTATAGATTTTTGGAAGGGATTTTGATCCAAGGGTGGAGATTGATTTGGAAGGTCAATGGTGGAGGATAAAAGTGATGTGGAGGGCCTAGATTAGATCTTGGAGGAATGGAGGTCTATGACTAAAAGTGAATCTTTTATTCATTTTGGGAAAAGGGGTTATTAAATGAGTATGGGTGTGAGGGATTGTTTTTGAATTAAAGATTCATATGGGGAATGTAAAATGAAATAAAAATTTATTTGGGGATAAGTGGAGATAAATGAGGTATGGGGATGTAAGAGGAATTAAATGTGATGGGGGATGTTTTTAAATAAAAAATTGACTTAGGTGGATTTATTTCAGTTTTTTATTTGGAGGATGTGGGGAAGGGTGTTAAACTAGGTTTGACCACCCAAATGAGAGGTTAGGATTAATTAAACATAGGATTTATTTAATTAATCCTAGGGCTAGGATGAGGTAGGCTAGGGTAGGCAATTAAATAATAGCTATTTAATTATCTAGGGTAGGGATAGGTCAATTAATAGGCTGAATTAATTAGTTAAGCATGGTTTAGCTAATTAATGAGATTTAGTGAAAAATGGGGAAATAGATTAAATAAATATTGCATATTTATTAAATCAATTGGCTAAGGTTTGGACTAATTGAATTAATGAAATTCATTCAATTTTGGGGATAAAATGATGTGGATTTGGGAAATGGAGGGATAATTAATTAAATAAAAATTTAATTAATTGGATCGGAAGGAGATTGATGTGTTTAGGGATGTCGAGAGTCAGTTTGGTGGTTGAGACATTTTTACGTGTCTACATTTGCCCCTCTTTGATGTGGCATTAGGACCTAGGAGGGAAGTGGCATCAGGTCGAAGAAAAATATGCCCCAGTTGCCAGGAAGGAATTAGATGGGTAAGGGATGCCCCCTCGAGAGGTCGGCAGGAAAATAAATAATTTTCTGGGCGAGTTCTCGAAAGGACGCGACGGGAGTGAAAGTTGGATAGAGGACGGAAAAAGAAGATGGCAAGAAGAAAAATGGAGGAAAAAGGCTAAGATCTATACCCTGGAGGAAAAAAAGGGGGGGAAGGATGACATGGCCCACTATATTAGGAAAAGTGGGCCCTTAGAGTGCCACATTTGCACACTTTGACATTAGAGAAGAAGGAACAAAGGAGAGATGGCAGAGCGCAAACCCCAGTTCCCTTCACTTTGACACATCTCAGAGTGGTTCTGATCATTTGGTCGGGCACTGGAGGCTGGACCCTAGGTAGGGTCTAAGCCTGACTTTTTCATTTTTTTGTTTATGTCACTTTTTGGGGGTTCAGGAAATAGGGTTAGAGTGTGTAGCGCCAAAAGTTAGGTAGATTAGCATTATCCCCTGGATTGGAATTATCCGCCAAGGTAGGATTAGGGTGGTTTGTCACCATTTACCTGGTAGTTTAGCACCATCTTCTGAAGTAGCACCATTTTTTAGAAGAATGGGATTTAGCGTTTTAGCACCAAATTGGTGTTAGGGTAGCGCTATTCTCTGGAATAGCACCATTTAGGGTAGTAGCGCTAATTTGAATTTTAGTGCCATATAGGGGATTAGTGCAATATAGGATATTACCGCTTTTGGTGGAATTCGTACTGTTGGTACTCATTTTGACCTAGAGGTTGAGCTTGCATGTTGGAGGGTTTCTTCATCTAAACCCTAAGTCTTCTTGTCAATCGGCAGAAGCTTGGTGTATCAGCGAACGTTCTTTTTGAGTGCTTTGATTGTGTCTTTGAACTTTCGGTTTGAACTTAAACCCTTTTCTTCAAGGTTCAAAGGTTCAATGGTTCATGGTTCAACGGTTCAGGGGCTTTGGTTCCTTATTTTTTGTAAATGAATCCTTTGCCCATCTATGTGATCCAATCGGTATGGTTGAACCACCACGTTGAACCACCCACTTGAACCCTTTTCTTCAAGGTTCAACGGTTCAAGGTTCAATGGTTCAAAGCTTTATGATTTTGGTCTTATCAGAGTGAGTGGTATCATCGGCGAGGGAAATTCATGTTGGACCGATAGTTGAAGGTCTGGCCGACGGTGATATTAGTGTTCGACATGTCGGGGTGACAATGGTGCAAGTCTCCCCGATGGAGTATGTTTTGAGCCTTCGTCGATGTGACATGGAGTATCGGCCAGTGTTTTTTAGTTGCTCCGACGGTATGTGTCTGGCCGATGGGAGCAAGGAGTTTGGCCATCGGGAGGACTTCGTGCTAGGTCTGGTTGAAGGAGGTGCTTTCAGTATGACATGAGCTATTGGTGGATGAGCTTTTGGCTAACCTGATGGATGTTGTCTAGCCGACGAAGTGTGTTTTGGTGGCCATCGGAGAGACTCGTGTTATCGGTGGGAGTCTGGAGAGTTAGCCAGATGGTCTGTCTCTGGCTGATGATGGGAATGTGATGTAGCGATTGGCGAGACTATTGAGGTCAGCTAGAGGATTTTTGGATGCTCCGATGGTGTGGCTCATGCCGACGGAGGTGGGGAGTGTAGTTTGCATCGGTGAGACTATTGAGGTCGGCGAGAGGTTTTTGGGGTGAGCTGATGGTGTAGGTCTGGGCGATGGGGCTTTGGGCAGAGGACCATGGGTCGAGTGCGGCAAAAGTGCTCAACATTTGATATGCATGCGACCACACTTATAAAGTGCTAGAAGGGTCTCTGTGGCATGCATGTGGCATTAATTTCCCTGCATATTTGAACCTGTGGTGAAGCATGTTTTGGCGGGAAATTCTTCTTTGAACGCTGCGATGGTTTTCTTGGTGGTTGCGGGTAGTTGAGCCATCAATGGCGACTGTGTTGAGGCATGGGCGAGTTGTTGAATAGTCATGTACCTGATTTTTGGCATGAGGACTTCCAGATGGCGGTGTAGGGCTTGAGGTTTCTCCTGCTTGCTGCATTGATGGCTTCTGAGCGCCATTCCTATTAAGGACTGTATCTGGCAGAGTTTTGTCAAAAACATGTAATTAATTGCTAGAGGTACACTTTCTGGCCGATATAGGCAGACTATGTTACCATTTTTTTGGTTGTTGAAAGTTGAACATTTGGCTCTGTAATACAATACAGTTGGTTTTGGTTGCTCTATGCAGCAAAACTTGTGAGTTTATGTATCTCCTATTGTATGTTTTTTGCATGAATCCACTGATTTCATGGTTTATCCTATATGAGTAATGCTATGTTTGCATGTGTTGTGCTAATTCTGTCTCCAGTGTTGCATGTATCTTTCTTCTGAGTCTAGGTATTCAAGGAATGTCTAAGATTCTAGAACATAGAATTCTTGTGTTGAATGTTTAATCTCTTAACTTCTGCTCAAGGGGTAGATTAAATTGTTCTCAGATTGAATATTGGGAAGGATATACTAAAATAGGGATGGCATAAGTATAGATAGCTTAACACTCTGTATTGGGAGATATCTATAAGGCAGATATCACATGTGTCCCCCTGAAATCCAGTTTTAGTTGTTCATGCTGATCATTCACAAGTGTATGTCTACTGACTCCAAGCCCTAGATAGGCACCGATCTAGCTTTGTGTTTGTGTTATATACCATGTCCAGCTTTGCATCCAAATATAAAATCAAAATCAAACTCCAAAACAACCATTAGGACAGTAGAATTAGTTTTAGGATCCAAGTCCTCTGTCTACAACTATAAATAGGCCCAAAGCTAGCCCCTTTGCTCTTATCTTACAGTTTTGGTCTACTTACAGGAGGACTTATCTGCTTTCTGTCAGCATCCCAACCTTTGTATGCATATCCTCATGGATGTTGAGTAGGGAATACCCCCCTAGGTTTTGCAGAGCCTAAAGAAGAAGAGAAGATAAAATATAGAGTCTATCTCCTACACTATTGGCCCTTGGCCCAGAGATCTTGTTGATCATTGATGGCTACCTTGTAGGGAAATCTGGGAGTAAGCATCCAGTTTGGAAAAAACCCAACAGAAATTGGCGACTCTACTGGGGAAGGAAATTTGATAAATGGTTATATCTTGTGGCCCATCCGAGTCACCAATAGAAATTGGCAACTCTACTAGGGAGTGATTTGAAAATTGTTATTTTTTGTCCTCCCTGGTGAAATATTTGTGGCCCATCCGAGTCGCAATAGAAAAAGGGTGACTCTGCTGGGAAGACAATGTCATATCCGTGAAGCTTGAGTCTAAGAAATTGAAGAATCAGACCTGGAGGTGCCTTGTTGCAGCAAAAGAAAAAGTTTTATCTGTGGCTCTGCTGGTGGATGACCCAGAAAGAAAGAAATCAATTTTCAGCTTCAGCCTGATTGAAGCTCATTCCTCTGCCAAGGAGGTGGCGACTCTGTTGAATGAATCTATCAGCTGCTACAACATATCCAAGTATTTCAAGTTTTTGAAAAGTTCCCTATTTGGTGAAATAGCACTGGTTAAAAGGGAAACATTGGTGAAAATAGAGCTTGAATGCTTTTGTTAGAACCTACTCTGTATTTCAAATGGGCATGCAATGTTGTTTAAAAGACTCATATAGAGGACTTTAGGCAGGTTGAAATAGCAGTTTGTATTTTAATGGCCTAATGCCATATTGTGATTGAAAATCTGAGTAGAGAAGAGGGTTGCAAAAGCATAAAAAGATGTATTGTCAGCCCATGCACCCTTGTGAAGTGTCAAGTGCAGAAACATATAATAGTCAGTCCCAACCATGTAATAAAAGAGGCTTCAACATAAATAGATATAAGCCCATAAATTTCAGTGGCATTTGTGGCTACCCAAATGCTTTTCCACCTAAAATCAGAAAGTATTTGCCCAAATTTAGTGGTGCAAAGGATGAATCAGCTGAGAGACACTTGCAGCAGTTTATAAATGTGATAGATGACTTTGAGATTGACCATGAGGATGTGGTTATGAGATTATTTGTTCAATCTCTAGGTGAAGATGCAAGGAACTTGTTTTCCTACCTTCCAGCTCACTCTGTCAGCTCTTGGCATGGTTTTAAATCTGCATTTCTAGTACAATATGGTGAAAGAATCTCTGAATATGCAGTTATTAGTGACTTTATGTATATCCACATTGAAGAAGATGAGTTGATCCCAGCCTTTAACCTCAGATTTATGAGGGCATTGAATAGAATTCCAGAATACATGAGACCTAATGATGCACTGTGCTTAGTTGTCTATTTGGGAGCTTTTGATAAGAAAATGAGTTATAGATTAAGAGACAAGGAGCCCACCACATTGCATCAGGCACATCAGTTTGCAATTGATATTGAAAACAATTGGAGGTATGGAATACAAAAGGGTTATTTTTCTAAAAATTTTTGTTATCCTGCAGCCTCCAATGTTAATGAAGGTCTTAATTCAAGTATTGACAATGAATGTCAAAGTGCTCACACCCCTGCTATCCCAATTTTTGCATCATTCCAAGTTGATGATGTTTCTGTTATAAAGGAGGATGTCCTGTTTTGCCCAGTAAATGAAGTTGAAAATAATAATTTTTCAAGTAATATTTGCATACCAGTCCTAAACAAAGAGCCTTCATGTTTAAATGATCCAGTTGTGCAAAGTTGTGATCATGTGGATCAACAGTCAATATCAGTTTCATCAGGAAGTATTAGAGGGCTGAAAAATGATGCAGATAGCTCAACTTCAGAATGCATTGAAGTAGCAGAAATCTTGTATATGGGGCAATCAGATGATATCCATGACCCGTGCATAGATCAGGTTTATTCTTCTTATGACTCTAGATCTGATAGTAATGAAGAAGAATTAGACTGTCATGAAGAAGAAGCAGAGGCCTTTGTGATGGGTATAAATCCCCTTTATGATGAGTTTACAGATGTCTTTGATATTATGAGTCCTGACTTTCAGTGGTGCAGGATTAATCCTCTTTTTGAGGATGATGATGAATATAAAGAGATAGTTGACCTAGCTGATACATCAGTTTGTGAGGGGGGGCATATGAATCAGATATCTTCAGTTCTTGTGAAGATAGTATGGATTTGCAAACTGTGGATAATGTATGTTCATCATCACTTGATCTAGACATGTGCAACATTGGGTGTGTGGATCAGGATTTGTTTTCAATATCAATAAACATTAGGGGTCTCATATTTTCTGAATGTCTTCAGCTTTTAGATCAACTAGATGAATGCCTGGTGATATGTAACAGCCAGGTGGAGGAGGAGAATATACCATCTGAAGAGTATAACATGAGTATGTTGCTTAATGTTGAAGGATTTTTTAGCATGTATGGCTGCATGTTTGATTTTGAAATGTAGAATGACAGAGGCAGTACTACAAATGGCAAGTTGTCAGAAATGGTAGAATATCTAATTGAGCAGATGACCTTATGGGCAAACTATGCCAATCTTTTTAGTTGGGATTGGGATCTTTCAGTTTGGAATCAGGCATTTGGCAGGATAATGTTTTGGATCTTCATTTTTGGTTGCCCAGGGCCACCCAAGTGATGATTAAAAAATATAATTTTTGAGCAAGTTGGTGCAATGATCGACTCCGTGCCCAATGGATAAGGGACTAGTTTGCATCCCAGAGATCTGGTCCTCACTGCAGTTTTGCACCTGCACGTCCCCAGACAGAGCCAGTGTTGGTACTCATTTTGACCTAGAGGTTGAGCTTACATGTTGGAGGGTTTCTTCATCTAAACCCTAAGTCTTCTTGGCCATCGGCAGGAGCTTGGCATATTGGCAAACGTTCTTTTTGAGTGCTCCGATTGTGTCTTTGAACTTTCAGTTTGAACTTGAACCCTTTTCTTCAAGGTTCAAAGGTTCAATGGTTCGTGGTTCAATGGTTCAGGGGCTTTGGTTCCTTATTTTTTGTAAATGAATCCTTTGCTCATCTATGTGATCCAATCGGTATGGTTGAACCACTGCGTTGAACCACCCGCTTGAACCCTTTTCTTCAAGGTTCAATGGTTCAAGGTTCAATGGTTCAAAGCTTTGTGATTTTGGTCTTATCGGAGTGAGCGGTATCATCGGCGAGGGAAATTCATGTTGGGCTAATAGTTGAAGGTCTGGCCGACGGTGATATTAGTGTTCGACATGTCAGGGTGACAATGGTGCAAGTCTCCCTGACGGAGTATGTTTTGAGCCTTCCTCGATGTGACATGGAGTATCGGCCAGTGTTTTTTCAGTTGCTCCGACGGTATGTGTCTGGCCGATGGGAATGAGGAGTTTGGCCATCAGGAGGACTTTGTGCTAGGTTTGGCCAAAGGAGGTGGTTTCGGTGTGACATGAGCTATCGGTGGATGAGCTTTTGGCTAACCCGACGGATGTTGTCTGGCTGACGAAGTGTGTTTTGGTGGCCATCGGAGAGACTCGTGTTATCGGTGGGAGTCTGGAGAGTTAGCCAGATGGTCTGTCTCTGGCCGATGATGGGAATGTGATGTAGCGATCGGTGAGACTATTGAGGTCAGCCAGAGGATTTTTGGATGCTCCGATGGTGTGGCTCATGCTGACGGAGGTGGGGAGTGTAGTTTGCATCGGTGAGACTATTGAGGTCGGTGAGAGGTTTTTGGGGCGAGCCGATGGTGTAGGTCTGGGTAATGGGGCTTTGGGTGAAGGACCGTGGGTCGAGCACAGCAAAAGCGCTCGACATTTGATATGCATGCGACCACGCTTATAAAGTGCTAGAAGGGTCTCCGTGGCATGCATGTGGGATTAATTTCCCTACATATTTGAACCTGCGGTGAAGCACATTTTGGCGAGAAATTCTTCTTTGAACACTGCGATGGTTTTCTTGGTGGTTGCGGGTAGTTGAGCCATCAATGGCAACTATGCTGAGGCGTGGGCGAGTTGTTGAACAGTCATGTACCTGATTTTTGGCATGAGGACTTCCAGATGGCGGTGCAGGGCTCGAGGTTTCTCCTGCCTGCTGCATTGATGGCTTCTGAGTGCCATTCCTTCTAAGGACTGTATCTGGCAGATTTTTGTCAAAAACATGTAATTAATTGCTAGAGGTACACTTTTTGGCCGATATAGGCAGACTGTGTTACCATTTTTTTGGTTGTTGAAAGTTGAACATTTGGCTCTGTAATACAATATAGTTGGTTTTCGTTGCTCTGTGCAGCAAAACTTGTGAGTTTATGTATCTCCTGTTGTATGTTTTTTGCATGAATCCACTGATTTCATGGTTTATCCTATATGAGTGATGCTATGTTTGCATGTGTTGTGCTAATTTTGTCTCCAATGTTGCATGTATCTTTCTTCTGAGTCTAGGTATTCAAGGAATGTCTAAGATTCTAGAACATAGAATTCCTGTGTTGAATGTTTAATCTCTTAACTTCTACTCAAGGGGTAGATTAAATTGTTCTCAGATTAAATATTGGGAAGGATATACTAAAATAGGGATGCCATAAGTATAGATAGCTTAACACTCTATATTGGGAGATATCTGTAAGGCAGATATCACGTGTCCCCCTCAAATCTAGTTTTAGTTGTTCATGCTGATCATTCACAGGTGTATGTCTACTGACTCCAAGCCCTGGATAGGCACCGATCTAGCTTTGTGTTTGTGTTATATACCATGTCCAGCTTTGCATCCAAATATAAAATTAAAATCAAAATCCAAAACAACCATTAGGACAGTAGAATTAGTTTTATGATCCAAGTCCTTTGTCTACAACTGCAAATAGGCCCAAAGCTAGCCCCTTTACTCTTATCTTACAGTTTTGGTCTACTTACAGGAGGACTTATCTGCTTTCTGTTAGCATCCTAGCCTTTGTATGCATATCCTCATGGATGTTGAGTAAGGAATACCCCCTAGGTTTTGCAGAGCCTGAAGAAGAAGAGATAAAATATAGAGTATATCTCCTACACTGTTGGCCCCTGGCCCAGAGATCCTGTTGATCATTGATGGCTACCTTGTAGGGAAATCTAGGAGTAAGCATCCAATCTGGGAAAAAACCAACAGGCGCTATTAATTGGATTAGTGCCTAATTATAGAGTGTCACCATTTGGTAAAATGGCACTATGTATAGTGCGCAGTAGTGCCATATTTGGGATTAGCGCAAAGTGGTTTGCGCAGTGGCACTATTTTCTGTAATAGAGCTATTTAGAGGAAGTAGTAGAACCATTTTGAAAATGACACAAAGTGTTGTCTGTTTTGGTGCCAAATGATTTTGGCTTTTTTAGACATCAAAAGAAACTGGTTGGTTCAGAAAAAGATAGGTTGATATCTGACCAGAAAGTTGTGGATGCAGGATACGACTTCGTTTATAGTGTATTCACAAGAGTGATGCGTTCCATCTGTGATGGCCCTGTTCAACCATTTAGATGATGTTGCATGGGCTTGACTGGCTAGATTGGGGCTTCTGATAGTGGCGTCGATGCCAGTTCTATGAGCTCATCGAGCTCTAATGATAGCATTCGTAGAGCGATACCATTGGGAGACCTGCAACTTTTTGTTGCTGACTGGAGAGATCACCATCACACTTGAGGATGTTTATCACATCCTCAAGTTACCTATTCATGGCCAATGAGTGAGGTACAACATGAGGAGGGGGCAGAATGCTGTGATCAGAGTGTTTAGTGAGGATCATATTATTTTATCAGTGGACGGGAGAGAGATAGCTGTGAGGGGACACTAGATGTGGGTGCAGATCCCTTTGCCTTATTCCTGTGTGCATTGATTGGTGGGGTGGTTATGCCTGATAGGTGAGGCAGGTGTTTCCCAGTTAGCTGGGGTGAGATGATCGAGGGTATGGTGAGGGATGAGACTGTGTATGCTTGGGGACCGACGATGCTAGGGCAGCTATATCATGAGATGCACATAGTTGCTTATCTCCATGATTCAACGTTGTCAACTAGGGTGACTCTATTGCATGTGTGGATTTGGGAGCACATCACAGTTACATGGCTGACATGCAGGTACTATCACTATCCTTTTGAGGCATTTGTGTTTTTATATTGAGATGCAGAGTATACGTACATTGGATAGGCTCATTATTGGAGGCAGATGTTAGATGATGTTATTCGGGTGACCTGGCGACCTTACATTGGGGTGGAGCTGTGGCTAGATGATGATATCCACATGCCTTTTACATTTTAGCAGCGGTACTTGATGGGTCGAGGAGACCACACCATAGAGATGTATCTACCCTCACAGGTCATGCGGTAGTTTGGATTAAGGCAAGATACTCCGCAGCAGATGGCCATTTTTGCTTGGACCCCTCGAGATGCACCCTTCTGGCCTACAGCCATACAGCCATAGGTTACTCAGGATGACTTTTCCGCTCTATGGCCAGTATAGTGGGGTTGAAGGAGCACCATTAGGGATGCTACCACTACCCCTACATACAACATATGGTGGCAGATGTGGTGTCTGACTCGGTTTATGGATCCAGCTGAGTCAGTACCCGTCGAGGAGGTAGCAGGCTTAGGGGATGATGACTCAGATGATGATGGAGATGACTCGGATGGGGATGACATCCTAGAGGAGGGGGAGGAGATTATTGGAGATGACCTTGTGGACATTTGAGGGGATGGAGAGGAGAGGGTCATTGGTAGGGATGGTCAGTCGATAGATGTGTTAGCAGCAGTGGTAGCAGGACAGGGGCAGGTAGGGCAGCAAGTACATGTACATCAAGTGCCTGTTGAGCAGGTATAGATTGGTAGGGTATGGTGGCAGAGAGGGCCTTGATAGCATGGAGGACAGCTGAGGGTGGACATGGGTGATCTACCCCCACCACAGGTAGCACATCAGTAGGTTATAGGGTAGCAGGCAACAGGTAGAGGCAGGCCCCTTAGGGACAGTTGGAGAGGCTGAGGCTGAGAGGCTCACACCTCGTTGGTGGCCTCAAGGTGAGGAGGAGGAGATGGAGGCCCTACGAGCATAGGTGGCTAGCCTATAGGAGGCATTAGAGGGCCATGATGTAGAGTTGGTTTAGTTGCGGGGGGCATTAGCATTATTGGATGGGGCAGATGGACAGGTGGCTGCGTTGCAGGCATAGCTACCCCAGGCTCAGGGTGAGATTGTCACTTTGACAGGGGAGCGAGCTGCAGCACTTGTGAGAGTACAGCAGGCAAAGGCCCAAGATGACACAGTAGTTTTGATCAAGAAGCGAGATGGGGTCCTTGCCAGGGCATAGTAAGCAGAGGCTACGGTGGGAATCTTGCAGGTGTCAGGTGTTGGTATGACCCCTGTTTTGACTTTGATGTAGACATAGTTGTCGTAGGCACAGGCACAGCTATTGGAGGCTAGAGAACGAACAAACTATTATCGGGCCTTATATCATACGGTAGTGGCTATAGAGCAGCGTGCACTAAGTTATAGTCAGGTCAGTGGATCGTGGGCAGCTAGATCACATAGATCTAGATCAGTTCAGTTGGTTCAGCTGACGATGCCTCCTCCCTTGCATGTACCCCAGTAGGTGCTATAGGTATAGGTACAGGCATAGCCACTACCACCGCCATAGGTAGGACCACAGCCACAGGCACAGGCAGGACCACAGCTACCACCAGGGTTAGGATCCCCTACCCGATCAGATAGAGGGTCCTCCATGTGATATTGTATCATTGTAGCCCTTAGAGGCATTGTGTCAGCACTTTATGTTTTTTGATGTATATATGAGTGATGTACATTTTTTTGCGATGATATATGATGTGATGGAGATTTTTGATGGCCTATATGTTTGTCTATTATGATGATGCTCTATGATGACTATGCAGTATCTTTTTATGGATTTATATGCTTATGGATGTGTTGTGTTTATGTAATGCACTATGTGGATGTTATGGATGGTCCTATTGATGTAGCATGATGGATGCAATGATGGTTTATTTATTGTGATATATGCATGGTTTTGTGATCTATAGACTATATGATGTATAATGCAAAATAAATGTTCAGATTAATAATCAATGTGATGGAAATGTATGTTTATCTTAATAAACACATGTTATGTATGGAAATATGGATATGCAGCTAGATGATTATAAAATGCAGATAGATGATTATGATTGTGATGATGTAATGTAACTAAACGTTTATGAGATGATATATGGAATGTGATGTTTTATTAATTGAACCTAATGTTTATGCAATTTGAATGATTCCTAAATGAACCTAGATGATTATGCAACTTTTAAAGGATTAAAATGAACCTAGATGATGTGCAAATTAAATGATTAGAATGAGCCTAAATGATGTGCAAATTAAATGATTAGAATGAACCTAAATGATCATGCAACTTAAATGATTGAAATGAACCTAAATGATGTGCAAATTAAATGATTAGAATGAACCTAAATGATATGCCAATTAAATGATTAGAATGAACCTAAATGATTATGCAACTTAAATGATTGGAATGAACCTAAATGATGTGCAAATTAAATGATTAGAATGAACCTAAATGATTATGCAAATTAAATGATTAGAATGAACCTAAATGATATGCAACTTAAATAATTAGAATGAACCTAAATGATATGCCAATTAAAAGATTAGAATGAACTTAAATGATATGCATATTTAATGATTAGAATGAACCTAAATGATATGCAAATTAAATGATTAGAATGAACCTAAATGATATGCAAATTAAATGATTAGAATGAACATAAATGATATGCAACTAATATGTGATGATATGGATGATGCTAGGTGAGATGCAACGTGGGTGATATGTGAGGTAGTCGAGTCCTGATACACATGATGTTCTTTGTTTGACCCTGAGTAGTGGGGTTGTGGGAAATGAGACTAGGTGGGGAGAGGATAAGGGTGGGTGAATGGGGATTGGATAGGATTGGGAGTTCTTAGAGGATGGGGTTGGGGAGGTGAGAGGATTGTTAGGTCATGAGACACCACATCATTGGGGGGGATTTACTTTGGTTTAGGATGTGTTAAGTGGTGATACGGTGGGGGGATGGGATTAGCAAGGGGATTGGATGGGTTGGGGGGAAGTGATTATCAAATCTAGGCCGAGATGGTATAGTTGTTTAGGATGATGATTTTGAGCTAGTAACAGTAGTTGCATAAGATTAATTGAGAGCATTTCTTAGTTTATTATAGCAATGTAGGATACAATTCACAAAGGTATGAAATGACCTAGGTGATGATGTATATCCCACCATTGCATGGACTAGACCCACAAACAATAGGTTGATTTCATGTGTGCCTAAGGTAGTATAATCTTGCTTGCCCTAGGAAGGGGACTCATAGCGACGAGTGTCCATAGTGTATATAAGGTGTTTTGATGCCTAAATATACAAATGAGGCATGTTGTACTAGAACCGACCCAGGCTTCAAGATATGAATACTACCCTTGGAGTAATGAAACCAACCCACAAGCACAGCATATAGAAATAATGACCTTGTCTACTCTAGGTGTTTTCCTCTACTTACCATGATATAATGAGATCAAGGTATCTTTGGAGATGACCGAGAGTGAGATAAAAAAGATAAAAATCAATAATAAAAAAGACCAACCAAAAAGATACAAATAGCTTTTGTGTGCTCTTGCCAAGAGACGTGATGATAGAATGACATATATTTGTCCATTGTAGGAAAGATATATCCTAGGACATAGATCAATTGGTTTTGATTGGAAAATTTTTGGAAGATGGGCAAAAGAACAATTTGGCCAGGTGTAGGATTATAATTAGTATGTTGATTGATGATTTTTGCATTAGGTATGATGGATCGAGTGCATACTTAGCGTGTGTATCATATAATGGGTCTAGTAAGCTCAGTGAGTGGGGACCATCCAAATGGGTTGGATGGGTGCATCTTACATACCTGAGTACTGGAAACGTCCTTCGTATTCCAGACTGCCTACATACCCTATGTCCACGGGATCAAGGTACTTTCAAGATGAGGGTGAAAATGAATATGTAGTTCTAGTATGAGTTGATGATGTGGGAATGGTTTAGGATGGGTTTAGGATGGGTGTGATGTGATTGATAGATTGGAGTGATCGATGTGTTGTTACATTTGTTTTTGGATTTTTGATGATTTTGTATTATTTTTGGATTTTTGATTTTGCGATGTTTTTGGATTTTTGATTTTACGATGTTTTTGGATTTTTGATTATTTTGAGCTATACAATGGGAAGCTTACAAGGATCCTCCTTCCATGAACCGAGCTTGGGTGAGGTAGTGCAAAATGGATGATAGGACTTGATGTTTTAGAATTCCAAGCCATGGGATGTGTGCGATATGGAGTGTTGTGACGGGGACAAGACTTATTAGATGGTAGAATCGGCCACTACACATGGTGCCTGAGATAGGTTTTCACCATGGTACTTATCCAAGGCACCACCAAAGTGATTTTCACCATTGGAAGTTTTTGCACTCAGATTTTTCTTGATTTTTAAAAAAAAAATTTGGTTTTTTGAGTTTTTTTGTTAAATTTTTTGATTGGGATACTCGGTGGGTTATGCATAGAATTTCTTCAGATGCAAAATGTTTATTGGCTCATCTAGAGGCTGCCCCTCAGGTGTTGCAAGCTGGTAGGCTCCTGATCCATAGCTAGCTGTGATGACATATGGTCCTAACCAATTGGGTTCAAACTTACCTTTCTTAGTGCGCTCTTACAGGTTCTTTTGATTTTCCATGAGGACAAGATCACCTACTTCAAATTTTTGGGTTCTGATTCCTTTGTTATAGCTTCTCCTGAGGCGATTTTGATAGGCCTGTAGGTGGTTCAATGCATTTAGGTGTTTCTCATCCAGTAGTTCTAGTTGATGCAACTTTGCGACTCGGTAGTCCTCATCAGTGATTATGTTTTGCAAGGATACTCTTAAGGATGAGAGCTTGACCTTGATGGGTAAAATGGCTTCAGATCCAAAGACTAGGGAAAATGGAGTGGCTGCTATGGGAGTACGGATGCTTGTGTGATAGACCCATAGGGCAGGGTTGAGTTGGAGGTGCCAGTCACGGCCAGCTTCATTGATTGTTTTCTTGAGAATGCAAAGGATGGTTTTATTTGAAGCCTCTGCTTGACCATTTCCTTGTGGGTAATATGGGGTGAAGTGTTTGATGTCAAAATTGTTGAACAAAGTGCAGACTTCTTGGTTCTTGTATGGCTTTCCATTATTGGTGATAATGGAATGAGGGATACCATAGTGGCAAATGATGTAATGGAGGAAAAACTTGGAGATTTGGGTTCCTGTGGTGAAGGTGAGTGGTATTTCTTCCACCCACTTTGTGAAGTACTTGGTAGTAGTGATTATGAACTTATGGCCATTGGAAGATGGTGGATGGATTTTCCCTACGAGGTCAAGTCCCCACTATGAGAAAGGCCACAACATCATGATTGGTTGCAACTCTTGTGCTGGTACGTGGATGAGATCGCCATACTGTAGACATGGTAGGCATTTCTTGATAAACCGGTAGGAGTCTCTTTCCATGGTTGGCCAATAGTATCCGGTCCTCAGGATCTTTTTAGCAAGAGCGGGTCCACTTGAATGTACCCCATAGATACCTATGTGTACCTCTTGTAAGGCCACTTCAGCTTCCCTAGAGTCCAAACATCGTAAAAGTGTGCCTTCAAGACTCCTTTTGTACAGGGTATCTCCTACAAGGATGAAGCAGGAAGCTCGGCGGATGAAAGATTTTTGTTGTGAGGTGGATAGGTTGGGAGGGATTATGTTGTCATGGAGATATAGGAAGGTTTCTTGATACCATGGGGATAGGGGACCAATTACTTCGCACATGAGCTCGGATTGAGGAACATCATATGCGGGGATAGGGAGCTCTTCGATCAAGAATTGACACGTCTTACTATCTTTCTTCATGTCAACCAAGGATTTGATGGTAGACATGGCATCTGCAGCTTTGTTATTTAACCTTGGGATCTGTTCAAAGTGGATGTCATCAAAATAGCCTTTGAAATCATCGACCATCTTTTTGTAGGGTAGGAACTTATCATCTTTGGTCTTGTATTCATTGTTTACCTGCTAGATGACCAGTCGGGAATCTCCATACTGATGCAGAGGTAAAACGCAACAGGAGCTTACAAATGGGAAGGAGGAGTCATTAACACAACCAACATGTTAAAAATCCTAGACATGCAGTATGTAATACCTATCGGCTTATCATCATCATCATATTTCTTGCTAACACAGACAGCATCATCATATTTCGAAGAGGCATGAAATATCCTCCTGCTGACTATTGTTCACTTCCTATCAGTGAGACAATTACTATCGGCACCTTTGGAAAAAGGTCACGCCGATCCCCACATCACCCCGATAACTCTTTTCCTTGATCAAGTTGCCTATCGGCAACACTTCTTCTATCGGCCGAGCCGAAAAGGATCTCCTCGATGCTATTACTCCTGCCGATGCTGAACACTTAACGTCAGCAGGATAAATTTGCATCGGGTGATATTTGCAATATCCTGATGACGATGACGTCACATGCACCTGATGATGATGTCACCCGGATATAAGACTCTTACATCCTCTGCAGCATGATAATAAAATGTCGGGTGATATTATACATATCCTGATGATGACCTTTAAGATCCTGATGACGACTTTTAAGAACCTCCTGTCCTTAGCCAAAAAAAATGATTTTTTCCTCCTGCATACGATAGCGATATGCGGATGATGGGTACACACGAAAGATGATCCTGATGATGATATACACACTGAGTATATATCCAACTTATATCATCCTGATGCACTTGAAACATATAGTCTTCGTCAGCTTCATAACCTGATCCGGATAGCGATATACTCACAGATGTTGATGCGATTCACTCCGTCTGGAAAAGCACATGCAGATCCTTGTATATCCGTCAGCTGCATGCAAACTCACAGAACCGCACAAGTTCACAAAGAAAATATGATGATCGGGCCGGATCACCTTCAGATCAAAATTTAATAGTTTATCTTCCTGAACCATAGCACATGAGGATGCTAGGTTGATTCATAGCATGCTACCAATCAATCTCCCACACAATGAAATGCATAAACAGAAAACTAAAATACAACCTAAACTAACATGCATGACCATTCCACCGATTCACAGAATCAAACGGTGGAAGGGTTGAAAGAATCCATTAACCTGTAATCAGAACGGAAATCAAAACATAAACAGCTGATAAACCAGATAATGCAATTGATGAAATCTTATTTAGATGAAACACAAATGTCTTGTTTCTACAACAATGTTTCACAATGTCTGGACTGATCTCTGGATCTCACTCAATCACCAGTACAACATAGCACAACTACTACTCTCATGATGATCTCAAACCCTTACTGATCTGAGTTATTTATAGCAATATCCTACGAGTACTACCAACTCAATTCCCAGCGGCTGGGAGCTTCCAAACGGCTGGGAGAAGACAGCTCAGACAACCTGATAATGAACTCTAACTGTCTGCACACTCTCCTAGGCTGATCTAATACATATGCATTGGTCCAATGGACCTTATTACATTATGAAGTCAAACATGCTAAAAATAGACTAATGTCCTGTCATGCGGACAATGAACTTATATCCTGTCTTGTAGGGGTGCTCCTGCACCATACTCCCCAGAAGAAGAAATCTCAAGTCCACTTGAGATGAGAGTATGAAGATCTGCACCATGTTTCTGGATCTGCTCTTCAGTCATCCAGACTGCTTCAGAATTAGGTTTTCCCTTCCAAGAGACTAGATACTCCAAGTACTGTTTGTTCCGGGTTTGTTTGACCACTCTGGTGTCCAAAACCTTCTGCAACTGTGGAGGATCATGCTTGGGAACGTCATCATTGACTGTATCCTATAGGAGTTCCTGATCTGCATCTGGAATAGACTTGTATGGAGTTAAATCACATACATTGAATATAGGGGACAAACCAAGATCAGGGGGGAGTTGTATCTCATAAGCATTCTGTCCATGCTTGTGCAAGATCTGACATGGTCCAACTTTTCTCTGCATGAGTTTAGTATATTTTCCCTTAGGAAGTCTATCCTTCTTCAAATGAACCCATACCAAATCTCCAACATCAAACTGTACATCCTTCTTCTTTTTATCAGCATATTCCTTATACTTCAAGGTGGTTTGCTGTAGTTGGGTCTTGACTTGATCATGGACCTCTTTGATGGCTTCTGCAAAAGCTTCTCCTTCTGCACTAATAGGGTCTACTGTAGGTAGATCTCTCAATTCCAAAATTCCTCTTGGATGCATACCATAAACTATCTGGAAAGGTGATTTCCCGGTGCTCCTATTGACAGTATCATTATAGGAAAATTCAGCTTGAGATAGAATATTATCCCACTTTTCTCCATGTTGTTTTGTCAAACATCTAAGCAAATTTCCTAAGGAACGGTTCACTACTTCAGTCTGTCCATCCGTTTGAGGATGATATGCAGAGGAAAAAGACAAATTTGTTCCAAGCTTCTTCCAAAGAGTTCTCCAAAAGTGACCAATAAACTTCACATCCCTATCTGACACTATGCTCAATGGCAATCCATGGATTCTGACAATCTCCCTGAAAAACAAATCTGCAATGTATGAAGCATCAGTAGTGGTTTTGCATGGCAAGAAATGTGCCATTTTGCTGAATCTATCCACTACAACAAAAACACTGTCAAACCCTTTCCTTGTCCTTGGTAAACCCAAGACAAAATCCATACTTATGCTTTCCCATGGTCTGGAAGGAATGGGTAAGGGCTGATATAAACCTGCATTAGTCAACCTGCCTTTAGCTTTCTGACATATCACACATGTCTCTACAAACTTTCTGACATCTGATTGTAACTTAGGCCAAAAGTAATGTCTTCGGACAAGATCAAGAGTCTTATCTAGACCAAAATGACCTGCCATAGCTCCACAATGTTTCTCCTTAATGATGTTTAACCTCATAGAACACCTTGGAATACATAACTGTCCACCTTTGAACAACAATCCATCCTGAATCAAAAATTCAGAGAATTCAGCATGATATTTCTCTCCAAAAGAAGTACATACATGATATATCTCCCCAAAATCTTCATCAGTCTCATACATGGTCTTTAGTGAATCAATGCCAACACTTTCTAACTGAATCTGGTTGACTGTTAGAACTCTCTACTCAAAGCATCTGCAACTTTATTCTTGACTCCTTTCTTATGCTTCAATGTAAAAGTAAAAGCTTGTAAGGTTTCTACCCATTTCATGTGTCTGTGGTTCAGCTTTTCCTGGCTGTTTATGAAACTCAGAGCCTGGTTATCTGTGAATACTATGAATTCCTTTGGCATCAAGTAATGCCTCCATTTCTTGAGTGACTGGACTAAAGCATACATTTCCAAATCATATGAGGAATACCTCTTCTTAGCATCATTGAGCTTCTCACTGAAAAATGCAATAGGTCTACCTTCTTGGCTGAGTACTGCTCCAATGGCCATGTGACTGGCATCACATTCCACCTGAAAGATTTTGTGAAAGTCTGGAAGTGCAAGGACTGGCTGCTGTGCCACCTTCTTCTTTAATGTTTCAAAAGAATCATCTGCTCTTTGAGTCCAACCAAATCTGCACTTCTGTCCTCCTTTGATAGTATCAAGCATGGGTGCACAAATATGACTAAACCCTCTTATAAACTTCCTGTAGAAGGTTGCTAACCCATGGAAACTTCTGACATCATTCATAGTCTTTGGGGTTGGCCAAGACAATATGGCACTTACCTTCTCCTTATCCATTTGTAACTTTCCTTGTGAAATGACAAAACCCAAATATGTGATCTCCTCTTGCATGAACAAACACTTGTCTAAATTTATCATCAGCTGCTCTTCATGTAACCTCTTAAGAACCAAATCTATGTGTCTGAGATGTTCTTCTTTTGTGTTGCTGAAAATCAGAATGTCATCTAGATATACTATGACAAACTTACCAATGAACTCTTTCAAAACCTCATTCATCAACCTCATAAAAGTACTAGGTGCATTAGATAAACCAAAAGGCATAACCTTCCACTCATATAACCCTTCATTAGTTTTGAATGCTATTTTCCATTCATCTCCTGGTCTAATCCTGATCTGATGATATCCACTCTTCAAATCTATTTTTGTAAAATACTTAGCACCTCCCAAACAGTTAAGTAAATCCTCTATCCTAGGGATTGGAAACCTATACCTGATTGTGATCTTGTTAATAGCTCTGGAATCTGTGCAAAGCCTCCAAGTACCTTCCTTCTTTGGTGCTAGTACAGCTGGTATTGCACATGGACTTAAACTTTTCCCAATCAGACCTAAATCCAATAATTCTTCAATTTGTCTGGCTATTTCTGCATTCTATTCTAGAGTTAGCTTATAGGCTGCTTTGTTTGGAAGTGTTGACCCTGGAATTAAGTCTATGCAGTGACTAATATCCCTGACAGGTGGTAGGGATCTTGGCATACCCTCTGAGATGATACCTTTGTACTTATCCAATAGCTCTTGGATAGCTGGGTCTATGAACCTTTGCTTTTTCTCTTCCTTGACTTCTTGCTGCTATTCTTTATTCACCCTCATATATGGGATTAGGGCATATGCAACTGCACCTTCTGCTGCTACTTCTTTCATGAACTGTTTACCTTCCATCAGCATTACCTTCACCTCTTTTCCTTTGGATTTCTCCTCCTTCTCTGTTAATGGTAGTAACTTTATATCCTTACCATCTTTAGTGATTGTATAGGTGTTTCTAATACCATCATGTTGTGCCTTCAAATCATACTGCCATGGTCTACCAAATAAAAGATTGCAAGCATCCATCGTGGTAATGTCAAACAACAACTTATCCTTATATGCTCCAGTCTAAAATTCTACCCAAGCCTGCTCTTCTACAATTGTCTGCTGACCTTGGTTAAGCCATGAGACTTTATATGGGGATGGGTGAGGCAATCTCCTAAGCTTAAGCTTTGTCACCATTTCTTCAGACACAATTTTCAGTAGAACCAGAATCAATCAAAACTTTACATGCCTTACCTCCTGCTTTACAAATAGTCCTGAAAAGAGACTTTCTTTGAGGGGATTCTTTGTTAGGTACCTTCATGGTAGTCACTGTTCTTCTCATCATTAGAGACTCTCCACTTTCTGGGTATCCATAATTATCAGGAGCATTCACACTCTGAAAAGCATTAGAGCCTGTCATACTTTGATTATCAGGTTCTTGGACCAGATTTGTTCTCCTTTCTCCTGTTGAGTTTGTGGCCTTTTCTGGACATCTGCTGGCTATATGGCCTTCTTTGTTACAGTTATAACATCTGATGGATCCTCTGCCCTGGGATCTTCCTCTGAAAGGTCTTCTACCTCTGAAGTTTCCTTGCTGACTATAATTTTCCTTACTATTGTCATGACTGGATTCTCCTTGATATCCATGTCCATGTCCTCTACCTCTAAAAGGACCTCTTCCACCCCTTTGTTGTCTTCCTCTTCCTCTATTGTGTTGTTCTTGTTTTCTCTTTAACTTCTCTTCCACTTTCAATGCCAACTGAAAGCATTTCTGAACTGTATCTGGATTATGCAGACTTAAATCTTCCTGAATATTGAACCTCAATCCATTAAGGTATCTGGCTACCTTCTCTTCTTCACTTTCCTTTACCTTTGTTTTCATACAAAGTTTCATGAATTCTTCTGTATATGAGCTGACATCTAGCTCTTTCTGCTTCAGGTTTTGCTTCCTCTTGTGTAATTGGATACTGTAATCCAATGGGACATAAGCTTCCTTTACTAATGCCATCATTTTCTTCCATGTAGTGACTCTACGCTTTCCTTCCTGTACTCTATCATCTTGGATGAAATTCCACCATGCCAAGGCAGCTTCTTTCATTTTTGACTAGGCTATTTTCACTCTCTGTTGTTCTGGTATCTCCTCTGTTTCAAAGAAATTGTTCAAGGAGTCTATCCACTCCATCACTGAATCAGGTTCCATCTTTCCTGTAAACACTGGCAAATCTAATTTCACGTCCATGGTTCTCCTCTCCATGGCCTTGAGGGCGTTCAACAGTGGTCTCTGGTCTGCAAGAACGACCTCCTCGTTCCAACTAGGGATCTCTTCTTCTTCCCTATCTTCTTCTCTACTAGAACCTACTCTGTTCCTCAACTTCTCTAACTCATCCTTCAATTCCTGATTCTGAGCCTTCACGGCCTTGCTCTCTGCAATCTGTTTCTTTACTAGAACTGCCAACTCCACGTTGGTCATCCTTGCCGAAATCTTCGATGTTCCTTCTCCATCCGACATCCTGCTATATCCTGATCTTTTCCAGAAGATCCTTCCTTTACTCTGATACCACTATGATGCAGAGGTAAAACGCAACGGGAGCTTACAAATGGGAAGGAGGAGTCATTAACACAACCAACATGTTAAAAATCCTGGACATGCAGTATGTAATACCTATCGGCTTATCATCATCATCATATTTCTTGCTAACACAGACAGCATCATCATATTTCGAAGAGGCATGAAATATCCTCCTGCTGACTATTGTTCACTTCCTATCGGTGAGACAATTACTATCGGCACCTTTGGAAAAAGGTCACGCCAATCCCCACATCACCCTGATAACTCTTTTCCTCGATCAGGTTGCCTATCGGCAACACTTCTTCTATCGGCCGAGCCGAAAAGGATCTCCCTGATGCTATTACTCCTGCTGATGCCGAACACTTAACGTCAGCAGGATAAATCTGCATCGGGTGATATTTGCAATATCCTGATGACGATGACGTCACATGCACCTGATGATGATGTCACCCAGATATAAGACTCTTACATCCTCCGCAGCATGATAATAAAATGTCGGGTGATATTATACATATCCTGATGATGACCTTTAAGATCCTGATGACGACTTTTAAGAACCTCCTGTCCTTAGCCAAAAAAAATGATTTTTTCCTCCCGCATACGATAGCGATATGCGGATGATGGGTACACACGAAAGATGATCCTGATGACGATATACACACTGAGTATATATCCAACTTATATCATCCTGATGCACTTGAAACATACAGTCTTCGTCAGCTTCATAACCCGATCCAGATAGTGATATACTCACAGATGTCGATGCGATTCACTCCGTCTGGAAAAGCACATGCAGATCCCTGTATATCCGTCAGCTGCATCCAAACTCACAGAACCACACAAGTTCACAAAGAAAATATGATGATCGGGCCGGATCACCTTCAGATCAAAATTTAATAGTTTATCTTCCTGAACCATAGCACATGAGGATGCTAGGTTGATTCATAGCATGCTACCAATCAATCTCCCACACAATGAAATGCATAAACAGAAAACTAAAATACAACCTAAACTAACATGCATGACCATTCCACCGATTCACAGAATCAACCGGTGGAAGGGTTGAAAGAATCCATTAACCTGTAATCAGAACGGAAATCAAAACATAAACAGCTGATAAACCAGATAATGCAATTGATGAAATCTTATTTAGATGAAACACAAATGTCCTGTTTCTACAACAATGTTTCACAATGTCTGGACTGATCTCTGGATCTCACTCAATCACCAGTACAACATAGCACAACTACTACTCTCATGATGATCTCAAACCCTAACTGATCTGAGTTATTTATAGCAATATCCTACGAGTACTACCAACTCAATTCCCAGCGGCTGGGAGCTTCCAAACGGCTGGGAGAAGACAGCTTAGACAACCTGATAACGAACTCTAACTATCTGCACACTCTCCTAGGCTGATCTAATACATATGCATTGGTCCAATGGACCTTATTACATTATGAAGTCAAACATGCTAAAAATAGACTAATGTCCTGTCATGCGGACAATGAACTTATATCCTGTCTTGTAGGGGTGCTCCTGCACCACATACACATTCAGGTGCTCAATTTTACATTTTATTGCCATGCGGAGACCTGTGATGAGGGCCTCATATTCTGCCACATTATTGGTACATGGGAATGTGATTTTGAAGGATTTAGGGATGGTGTTGCCTTGAGGGGTAACAAAAAGGACACCTACCCCTGAGCCTCTATGTGTGTATGATCCATCAAAGTACATCTTCCATGTTTTTGTGGCTGGTGTGATTGTCAAGATAGCTTCATCAGGAAACTCTTCTAGTGTAGGATGTTCTACAGGAATGGGTGCTTTGGCCAGCTGATCAACTATAACCTATCCTTTAATGGATTTTCTCTCAGTGTATTCTATGTCAAATTTAGTGAGAATCATGACCCATTTTGCCATTCTCCCAATAAGAGCTGCTCTATTTAGCAAATATTTCAATAGATCAATCTTAGCGATGAGCTTGCTTTTATGATTGAGCATGTAGTGTCTTAATTTTTGTGAAGTGAAAACTAGGGCTAGAAATGCTCGTTTAATTTGTATGTAGTTGAGCTCATAAGATATGAGAGTGCGGCTGATGTAATAGATGGCTCTTTCTTTTCCGTGCTTATTGTGTTGTGCTAACAAGGCTCCAACAGCTGTCTCTGTTGCTGAGATGTACAATAGGAGAGGTTCACCTTGCCTTGGTGGAGTTAGAATAGGGGGATTAGCCAGGTATTCCTTCAACTGATCAAAGGTAGCTTGACACTGGGTGATCCAGACAAAAGTTATATTTTTTTGGAGTAGCTACTGGAATGGTTGGCATTTATCGGCAAGTTGAGCAATAAACCGATGAATGGACTAGAGTTTTCCTTGGAGACTTCTTAGCTATTTCAGTGATGGCCCTGACCTTTACAGGATCTACCTTGGTTCCTCTTCTGGAGACTATGTATCCAAAAAAATTTCTAGAGGTGACCCTGAAGACACATTTCTTTGGATTGAGGTAGACGTTGTATTACTCCAAACGGTCAAAGATCGTTGCCAATACATTTAGATGTTCCTCTCTTGTCTTTGATTTTTGCAATAAGTCATCTACACAAACTTCCATGATGTGGTGAAAAAGGTCATGGAAGATGACAGTCATGGCTCTTTGGTATGTGGCTCCAGCATTCTTTAGACCGAACGACATTACCACCCAGCAGTATGTTCCCCATGGACATATAAAGGACGTCTTATGCTGGTCTTCTTCTACAATCCAGATTTGGTTGTACCCTAAAAAGCCATCCATGAGGGATAACATCTCATGTCCTGCCGTTAGATCCACTATCATGTCAATGTTAGGCAATGGGAAATCATCCTTTGGTCAGGCTTTGTTGAGATCTCTGAAGTCGGTGTAGCAATGGATTCAACTATCTGGTTTGGCTACTAGTACTAAGTTGGAAACCCATTCAAGATAATCAATTGGTCTGATGAATCCAACATCCAGTATTTTCTTTAACTCTGCTTTGACAAGGAGGGCCACCTGAGGATTCATTTTTTTGAGTTTCTACTTTACTGGTTTCGCATCAGGGCGTACTGCAAGGTGATGGACAACCAACACTGGATCTAGCCCTGGCATGTCTGCATACGTCCATGTAAAATTGTGATTTCAGTGTTTGAAGAATTCTAGGAAGTTTTCTTGCTTGACTGTGCTGAGAGATTCTATCCTGAAAGTGATTTTCGGGTCTTCTTCTATCCCAAGATTCATCTCTTGGGCTATCTTGACTAAGACAAGTGATCTATTTGGATAAACCTTGTCTATCTCCAGGAGGCCCATGCTTCCATCTCCTAGTGCCTCATGGAGATTTTCACTAGGAGATACGTCTTTTGTTTTTACTTTTTTGGGATTTGACACTACCGTAGAATGGTTTTCACCATCAGATCCTTTTTTGATTTTTATGTTTTTATGATTGGAAGTAGGGGTTGTCTCCCCAAAATAGGTATGCGTGTCAAGTTCCATGATGTATCCTTCTTGATGATCTCCCAGGGGGAAATGATCTCTAACCCCCATGATTTCAGCAATGGCTTCATCATTTGGTGCTATGTCAAATACAGGAGGTCCCCATTGGTCCCAGTCTATGAGGTCGGGGTATACCAGTGGCAAGTCATTGAAGGATGAGGCAAGAGTGGTGACTGAGTAGATGGTGCAAATGGATGAGTCAAAGAAATTAGCAAAGTCACTAAAGGAGTCTTGAAGGCCCATTTCGTTGATGTTGTCAACTTCTAAGGAGACCGTAGCGACCTCAGCTAAGATACATTCATAGGTAGTGACGATACATTGTCGTTGACCATACCCTAACCCTTGTGAATAAGGCTTTTTTGTTGCTTGCAGTAGTTCCACGATTCCCTGTTCATGAAGGCCTATACCGCCTTGTCCCTTATAGCCCATGCTTTTGACAATTTCAGAGCCTTTGCCAGAGATTTCTGTTGGGATGGTGGGGGCTTCTTGTTCAGGCTCTTCATCCTTATATAGCCATGATGAAATATCTTCAACCACATCCTGATCGAGGAGGTGTTTCTTTTCAAAGATGGGTGATGGTCTACACTTGATGACTACTGTGTTAGCTGCTTTTATTTTTGGGATGCCAAAGGTTTTAGGATTGGGTAATGTACCTACACAAAAGGTACCATGCAGGTCGTATTCCCCACATCCCATGTCGCTGAGCTTGATCTTGACCTCAGGCGGTGGAGGTACCTGGGATGATGTGGTGGCGATATTTGCGGGGTTGATGTATGAGGTGGATGCTGTAGGATTGGCTTTAGTGGTGGCTTTGTTATATGGGTAGAAGGTGTGGTCATGACCTTCCAAGAAACTACAGTATTGGAAGGGGCCGGGGTCAGCATAGATAGTGACTTCTGTGCCGTTGTGAGGAAATTTGAGGCATTGATGGAATTTGGATGGGACGGCTTGCATGGCATGAATCCATGGTCTACCGAGAAGAATGTTGTAGGGGAGGTAAAGATCAAGAACCTAACATTTTATTTCAAGTATTTTCTGTCCCACTTGAATAGGGAGTTTGATGGTGCCTTCAGATAGTCGTTCGGTGTCATCATAGCCTTTGATTGTGATGTACTCGCTGGTGTCTACAACCACATCAGAGTATCCCAAGTGTTTTAATAGTTTAAGAGTGCATATATTTAGGCTGGAGCCACCATCTATTAAGACTCTTTTAATGGTGTGTTTGTGGATATGGACTTCGATGTCTAGGGCGTCATTATGTAAGTGTTCAGAGGTGGGAAGGTCCTTTTCTAAAAATGTGAGATGGTGAGGTGCAGCGATATGTCCTACCATGGCTTGGAATTGGGTCACATTCAAGTTGGCAGGAACTTGAGTTTCTAAGAGGGATTTATCAAGGATGTCTTTGTGAAGGGGACATGTGCGGAGCAACTCAAGTATGGATATTTGTGTAGGGGTCTTTCCCAAATGCTCTAGGAGGTTATATTGGTTGGTAGGGGATGGACGTGTGTTCAGACGAGGAGGGACGAGATCTAATGTGGATGAGGATGTTTGTTTGGTGGTAGGGGTTGTGCGGATAGATACATGGCCTCAGTGGGTTGCCACAGTGCAATCGGGTGCTTGTGTCTGAATGGTGACTGTATTAACATGGTGAGATGAAGGCTCTATCCACCCTACAATAGAGTCATAGGTTGGAAGAGGTGGGGTGACATTGTATGCTTGATTGGATGAGGAGGCTTTATTATGGTTAGGAAGTGGATCCTTGTAAGCTCCAAGATTGGCATTTGGCGATGGTTGGGTAGTTTGATCAAGGCTGACTAGATTTTGATTTATAAGGTCTTGGATGCAATGCTTTAGTTGCATGCAGTCTGCTATCTTATGGCATGCCAATGTAGATGAGGAAAACAAAATGAAGTTGGAACACAAACTAAATGCAAATAAACACACAAAGTTATACCTTCACATGTAGACCCAATCTCATCAAGGGAGACTAGGAAACTTGCACCCAAGAGCTCCTAAGACATGATAATCCCCAGATAAGTGATTTAATGTGAAATGCTACTCTAATTATGCAAGACAATTCTAGCTCAAGTGAACATTTGGACATAGTAACATTACTTACAGATTGGATCCCAAAATGGGTTGAAGGAGGTTCTATTTATAGATTTTTGGAAGGGATTTTGATCCAAGGGTGGAGATTGATTTGGAAGGTCAATGGTGGAGGATAAAAGTGATGTGGAGAGCCTAGATTAGATCTTAGAGGAATGGAGGTCTATGACTAAAAGTGAATCTTTTATTCATTTTGGGAAAGGGGTTATTAAATGAGTATGGGTGTGAGGGATTATTTTTGAATTAAAGATTCATATGGGGAATGTAAAATGAATTAAAAATTTATTTGGGGATAAGTGGAGATAAATGAGGTATGGGGATGTAAGAGGAATTAAATGTGGTGTGGGATGTTTTTAAATAAAAAATTGACTTAGGTGGATTTATTTCAATTTTTTATTTGGAGGATGTGGGGAAGGGTGTTAAACTAGGTTTGACCACACAAATGAGAGGTTAGGATTAATTAAACATAGGATTTATTTAATTAATCCTAGGGCTAGGATGAGGTAGGATAGGGTACGCAATTAAATAATAGCTATTTGATTGTCTAGGGTAGGGATAGGTCAATTAATAGGTTGAATTAATTAGTTAAGCATGGTTTAGCTAATTAATGGGATTTAGTGAAAAAGGGGGAAATAGATTAAATAAATATTGCAAATTTATTAAATCAATTGGCTAAGGTTTGGACTAATTGAATTAATGAAATTAATTCAATTTTGGGGATAAAATGATGTGGATTTGGGAAATGGAGGGATAATTAATTAAATAAAAATTTAATTAATTGGATCAAAAGGAGATTGATGTGTTTAGGGATGTTGGGAGTCGGTTTGGTGGTCGAGACATTTTTAGGTGTCTACAGTATGTATCCATGAGCAACCTAATATGATGTTGTAAGGAAGATCAAGGTCCAATACTTGAAAATGAGTCTCTATTACTGCGGGACCAACCTCGATGGATAGATGGATGACACGTTTTGACCCTTGTTCTGCATCATCATATGCATTGATGGTTATACAAATAACATCCTCAAAGTATCCCAATTGTTTCAACAACTTTTGTAGAATGAATGTTTAAGCCAACACCACCATCTATAAGAATGTGTTTTACTTTATGTTAATGGATATAGACTTCTATGTGTATAGTGTCATTATGGTAGGGATTTTTCAATGGAAGGTCTTTCTCAGTGAAAACCAAGTGATAAGGTGCAGCAATTTGTCCTATCATGGCTTGGAATTGTGAAACATCAATGTTATTGGGAACATATAACTCTTGAAGGGCTTTCTTGAGTATAGATTTATGTGCAAGTGATGCTTGAAGGAGATCTAAGATGGATACCTGAGCTGGTGTTCTCCCTAGATGGTCCAAGATATTATACATAGAATTTGGATGGGTATTTGGTGCAGCATCACAAAGGGTAACATAACCACGATGAGTTTGTAATTGTACAATCAAGGCCTTTCCCATTAATTAAGAAAGTAGACACGTGACTCTCTTTTATATGACCTACAACAGAATCATAGGAATTTGATGCCTGGTTGTCACTTTTACCTTTGTTTGAAGTAATACCTTTACCATGAGGTGGGAATGGATCCTAGTAGATATTGAGATCATTGTTTGAAGTTTGTTTAGGAGGATCATCGATAGTAACTTCTCTATCAATAAGATTCTAGATGAGGTTTTTCAATTTCATGCATCCAGGAGTTTTATGTCCTTTGACTCTATGGTATTCATAGTGTTCATTCTCTTTATACCAAGAGGGTTTGAATTGAGGTTCATCATATTGACATGCTTCAGGTAGTGTGATGAGACTATTTTGGATAAGTTTCCATAAGACAGATTCAATAGATTCTCCCAGTGGAGTGAATTTACATCCATGCATTGAGTCTTGTTGGGGTTGCTCTCTAGGAGTAGACGTGACATTTTTGGCTAGTTAAAGATTGACAGGTGCTTGGACATTTTGAATGTGTTTGGCATCCACAAAACCATTGTTGACAATGTTTCTATTCTTAAACTAGAAATGGGGTTTTTCATTTGATTGTTGATGATTGTCTTTGGTTTCTTTCAAGATTTTGACTAGTCCTTTAGTAATGAGGGCCTTTTTCTATATTTGTTCCCTTAGAGACAATCTCATTAAAATAATTGGCACATTAGACATGTAGGTGAAATCCTAGTTCAGGATTCAGATTTTGAACAAATATACTTACCAATTGTTTTTTGGGAATAGGCCATGGAAATGTACTAGCCATATTTCTCCATCATTGTAAGAATGATATAAAGGTTTCTTCATTTCTTTTTTTGATGTTGCATAGGTCAGTCATGGAAATCTCATGTTCAATGTTGAAAGAAAAATGAGTTACAAACTTTTCAACCAACTCATTTAAGGTCTTGATACCTAGGGGTAAATGAGAAGACCATTCTATAGATTGCCCTCCAAGACTACAAGGGAAGAGGCACAAAATATATGTATCATTGTGGACTACCTCTAAACAAGTGATGTAGAATTCCCTTAGATGTTCTTTAGGATCACCTTTTCCTTTGTACTTATAAAATTTTGGTAATTAAAAATTAGGAGGAAAAGGTATAATTGGGAGTGACCTATCAAAAGGATAAGGACAAACTTCTTCTAAAAAGAATATTTTCGTGGCATGTCCTTTAAGCTGAGATCTTTAATCTATTTTTGAATATGTAAGATTTTTTGATCAATTTCTGATGTGGGATGTTGATTTGGGGCTAGACCCTAATAATTAGATGATGGTGGTTGAGACACTTGAGGGGGATTGGTGTGTGATATGTATGAATAGATATGTGGTGGATTGTTGGGTAATGTATAAGTATTAGAAGTTTGGGTTTGTGATATATGTGGTGGATTGATATATGAGATGTGAGCATTGGAAGATTAGAGTTGTGATGTAAGATATGTCAATATGTGAGATGTTTGGGGTGTATGTGAAGTGATGACTTGATTGGGTTGCATCATAGATGACATGGATGAAATGACTAAACAAATGGATGACAGAATACTAGAAGAAGCATGACCAAATGATGTGGGAGGTTGGTAAAGTGGATTGGTGAATTAGTTGGTGAATGATGATGAAGAAATGTTATGTGTGGGTGTAGGTGTAGTTGGTATGGTAGTGTTTAGGTGAAAATTGGATTGTTTATTGTTTTAGTTGTTAGATGTTTGAATCCTCCTTTCACCCTTAACATTCAAGGATCTAGGGTCAAGTGGAAATGCACTATCATACCCTAGGTCATTGTGATGATGTAGGGAAACTTGGATTAGGGTGTTTAATCATCAATTTTCCTTCTCTTATGCTTAATTGATCATTAAAACCTTAATTTTGCAAATACGATAGTAAAAAGATGAATTACAGAAAAAGCTCTTGTAGAGGGATGTAAAATGTCAAATCATAGAGACTTGTTTTTAGGGTTCTAAGGCAGAAAAGTCAAGGACACAGGAGCGGGCGCCCAAGTCCAAGGCCTATATTTTTGTTTAGATCTAAGAACTTAGTCTGCAACTCTTTCCTATTGTTCTAGAGATTTTCTTGTTGCAGAACTTCAGGGACTAGGGACTGGGTGCCCTAGTCTGGGGTGTCCTTTTTTCTTCTGTTCTACACTTCTGACACTTTAAGATGTCTTCCTACAACTTCACTTTGTCCATCTCCTCAACTTGTAACCTATAACCATGAAAACTTTGGAAGGGGGTTGTGGTTTTTAGAGGCTTGCCTCAATCAAGTCCTGGAGGACACTTAAGTCTCCGAACACAATTGTCAGACAGAGAGTGCGTACCTAGGGAGGCAAAGGCAAAAACCAAAGGAAATGATGATGAAAACACAATACAATGTCACCTTGTAGTGAAGATCTCATGGGAGGAAGACGCCCTTCATTCCATGATGCAATGGATGCTCAAATCTACAAATAAAAACACATAAAGCACATAAGTCTGCTCTTGCAACACAATGAAAGCCTTGAATCACCTTTAGAATGCATGAACATCACAATTTCCCTCTACTTTCTAAATAAATGCCTAAACATGCTTTTATATGCAACTACAAACATTCTTGCCAAGATTTCGTAAATTCAAACTTACTGTGTCGGCCTAGGGACCAAATAACAGTCATAAACTGACACTTCAAATTTAGGCCTAACCCAAAATAGGACAGGACTAGGGCATGGGCATCCAAGTCCTCCCTACCTATTTTGGTAAGGGTTAAGCTCAAGGAGTCCCCCTAGGCCCTATTTGACAAGATACCTAGGGTTCATTCCATTGGGATGCCAAATTATGAAGTAAGATGTCCTAAATGCATGCAAAAGACTAGGGATCTAAACCTTATGAGGGAAAATCTCCCAAGGGGACATTTTCTGACATTACATTCAGCCCCCACTTTAATGTATGTATAAACACAAGGCCAATACATGCATTAAAGTAAGGTCACAAACACAACAAACACGCCAAGCACAGAGAAGACACACCAATCACATAGAAGGTAGTAATAGGCATGCAAAACATGAAGAAGACAGTTACAGTCATGCAAAACATGGAGAAGATAGTAAATGCAGAGAAGACACATTAATGCATGGAAGACAGGCATGATTCTTTTCTTTTCCTTTTCTCATATATATGAAATGCAGATGCAAGTACTGGAAAGTAAACAAACCTCCCATAATGCAAGAAGCACTCATTGCGCTGGTCTTTATACTGCATATATGGGGTAATACATATGCAAGACATGAAAAACCTCCCAAAATGTAGGAAGCACTCATCGAGCTAGTCTTTAGACTGCATATGGGGCAACAGATGCACTGTACAAATCAAGCACGCCAAACACACACACTTGAAGACATGGAGAAAACATGATAGATAATCGATTGAGTGTACCTATTTCTAGGTCCAACACCTATGATAGGTAAAAATTAGGTTAATAAGATCAAGAATATAATTGAAAACCTAATCCTACCACCATCAAACAATCAAATCCAAAGCATGTAATTCAAGAACAAGATCACCTAGATTGTATGATCCCTTGTTTATGGCGTGGATTGCTTCTCAACAATGAACAATTATGAAGATCAAAGCTGCCATAATGGATGGATGATAATGATAATATGCTAGATGGATGCTAAAATGCTCAATATGCTCAAGATGATAATGTAGATGCTATGAAAATGATGGATCGATCGCTTGAGATGATAATTTGGATGCTATAAAAAATGATGGATAGATGTAGTATGGAATGAGAGGGTGTTTATATAGACCTCAACCAAAATCAATCAACGGTCGAGATTTGGTGGCTATGTGAATGGCTAAGATGAATTGATAGTCATAGGTGAATGTGCAAATGACAAGTGGAGAAAAGATACGACTCATATGTGACCGTGTACATAAAAAGTACTACATGCGAAAGATATTAAATAAAAGATGTAGTACCACACATGTTTTTAAATAAAAGACACACACATGTCAGCTTGTGATAAAAGATAAAGATAAGTGATAAGAGAAATTAATTAAATAAATAAAATTTATTTAATTAATTGGAAAGTGGGATTATGAAGGGAATTTAATTAAATAAATAAGATTTATTTAATTAAAATAGATAGAAATAGAGAATTAAATAATTAAAGATTATTTAATTATAGAATAGAGAAAATAGAAGAAATAGATAATGAATTAATTAAATAAATATGAATTTATTTAATTAATAGAAGAAATAAGTGATTTAGAGAAAATAGAAAAAAGCTCAAGTGTGTTAGATAAATACAGATGATAGCTAATGCAATATTTTATACTAATGATAACTAGGTCAACTTTGGATGTCTACATTTTGTCCCTCTTTGATACAATGTTTGATAGAACATTGTGTCAAAGAAGATATGATGATTCGCTTGATAAACAAGGTTATGCCCCAGTGTAACTTGCAAGTGATATCCCCTCAAGAGGTAAGCCAGGCTAACCAGGAAGGGCTGGGTTGGCTCGTGATAAGATGAAAGGATAAAAACAAAGTTGACATGAAGACAATGGGGGTTGAGTGGGGTAAATTGGGATGGTTTAGAGAAAAATAGGCTTTGGAATAGAAGAATTAGGGTATGGAAAGGGGGTATAAGTAGGTCCCTCAAGGGAAAATAGGCTCATTTGTGCTTGTTGTCTTTAGAAAATCTATAGCTCCCTAGAGTGTTGGTGCTTCAAGTGTTGGAGAGCTATCAGGATGGTGATTCCACGCAGTGATCATCGAGCCAAGCAAGTGAGGACACATGGGTGACCAGCAGGAGTAGGCACACTGGTATGTACCAAAAATTTTGCTAAATGTGTATTTTTTAGGTTAAAAGCATAATAAATGCACGCACATCACCAAAAACGATCAATTTTAGGATAGGAAGTTCAAGTCGCATTTAGAAGAAACGTAGTCGCTTGTGGTAATGTAGATCACTTATAGGCGCAGACTAGTCGCTTAAGGTAAAATGAGGTTGCTTCTAGTCAGCTAGGTGAAGTACAGAAGTGAAATGCACATATGGTAAATGTAGGTCACTTATAGGCAAAAAGTGAGCACGTATTGTGTTTCAGAGCACTTTTAACTAGCAGTAGTGCACATATAGTAAATGAGTCACTTATAAGAAAAAAGTGTGCACTTGCAGTAAAATGGCTCGCTTATGGTCAAAAAGGTAGTACATGTAGAAAACTAGGTCATTTTTAGTAAAGATTGGAAATGTTTAGCAGTCAAAAGTCATTTTTTTAGCACAAGAGATTGATATGGTTAGCGAAATGATGTAGGACATACTACCACCATTGTTGTCATGAGAGCCACATCCTAGGGATTTGTGATTGGTCAGAGCGTTAGATACAGATGAGTGGTTATTTTTATATATCATTGGTTTAGAGAACGTTTTGAGATTAGAGCTAGTGTAGGCACATTAAGGACTAATGACATCGATGGTTGAGAGGTGGAGGAGTGAGCATAGTTCATTCTTGTTGCTGATGGGAGAGGCAATGATTACACTGGAGGATTTGTTCTGGATTTTGTACATCCCGATTGATGGAGATAGAGTAGATTATGAGCCTAACTTGGGTCCAGCTGCATTTAGGTGATTATTTGGGACTCCATACATTGGGGTTAAGGGCTCAAAGATTCTGATGGCAAGGATGGAGGAGATTTTTGATAGATTATAGTGGGTAGTGGTAGCTATTATCAGATGCCTAGTGGAAGATAGACATGTGAGAGGATTTCCAGTTGGATGGGGGACTGTGATGGAGGGGATGTTTTCATATGGGATGAGATATGCATGGGCTGAGTGTGTACTAGGGCAGTTGTATCATTATCTACATGATTGTGCATATATGTTTGGAGCTAGCATGTCTGTAGGAGTCACAGTGTTGCATATATGGGCTTATGAGCATATTCCAGTGATGAGACCAGATGGATGGGTGGCTAGGGTAGCAGAAGAGCAAAATGCAAGGATGTACAAGGGAGCTCTTACCTATTGACATTGCAAGGGTATAGTATACTGGAGGCAGACATTGGATGAGGTGGATAGATTTATATGGAGGCCATGGCTTGGTTGTGAGAGATGGGAGGAGGAGGATGCGAAGCTTGTCTATGCTAGGTAGGCTAAATACATTTTTGGTTGTGGGATATATATTATAGAGCACTATTTTCCCAAGTGGGTGTTGAGGTAGTTTGGAGTACCATAGGCAGTACTAGTAGGTGATGCCATTTTTGGGAGGAATTGGTAGGAGGTTTTTGATTAGGGGCCAGAGATAGTGGTGGATATAGTTTTGATGGAGAGAGAGGGGTTACGACCAGTTATATGGCAATGGAGACATGGTCCTGCAGATCCAGGGACTACCAGATTATGATGCACATTAGGCTACAGGTAGGCTAACTCAGTTGATGAGGCGTAGGGAGATAGCGGAGATTGGGATGGAGAGGCCGAGTAGGAGGAGGTGGTGATGAGCTCCACTAGTACAGGTAGTAGTACCAAAGGTGGCATAGATTCAAGGATAGAGATAGGCTAAGGTACTTGCACAATCACAGGTACAAGTGCTAGGAGATGATGATGTTGGGATTCAGTAGCTAAGGTAGAGGATTAGAGAGGAGAGGAGATGGAGGCAACGAGCTCAGATGAGGCTGAGGAGAGTGGAGATAGACTGACACCAGGTGGTCGTGGGATTGAGGCATGCTAGAGCATAGGCTCAGGATTACCAGGCGTAGCTACAGGCTAGAGGATAGGGAGGCGATGGATAGGATGATGGTACATTGGCGAGGGTGATAGGAGAGAGAGATGCAGTCATGCAGTAGGTGCAGATAGTTACAGCAGAGAGAGATACAACTTTGCAGTAGATGTAGGCTATGAGGGTCGAAAGAGATGCATCTATACAATAGATATAGGCAGTGAGGGCTGAGAGGGATATGGCGGTACAGTAGATGCAGGTGATGAGATTGGAAAGAGATAGAGTAGTAGTTGGCTTGGGGATAGATGGGGCCTCTATGTATCTAGCTACGTAGTTGACATAGTCATAGGGAGAGCTAAGGAGAGCCTAGGGTAAGGCTGAGTATTACAGAGGCTTGTATCATGGAGCAGTGCTGGTAGAGAAAAGGTAGCCTAGCTATAGGAGCAAATCAGAGGCTTCAGCTTCACGGAGGATAGGAGGATCATGGTCTGTAGCCTTAGTGATGGGCCTCCTAGAGATGGTAGACAAGGTGCAGAACCCAGTGGGGGTGGACAGGATGAGTGAGCTGCTAGTAGTTACTAGGGCTTCCTTGTATAGTGTATATTGTGATGAGGCCTATGAGCCTATTGTACATACAGTTTTGATGGCTCATGGATAGATCATGTAGACAATTATATATTGACTTGTTTGATGATATATATATATGATGGCTTTGATTATCTATTGGATATTACAGTGATGATGGATGCACTTATGTTATGATGATGTTATGCATTTTTGTATTTTCATGGTTTATATGGATGTTTATGCAAATGGTATTAATGGAAATGTATTATGCAAATGGTATTATGATAATGAAAATGCACATAATGGTAATGGATAATAATGAGGTTATGATAATGATATCGACCTATATATGCCTAACACACTTGTTTTGTAGGGTGAAGACAAGGGAGACGATAAAAGCGGAAAGGATGATGAAGGAAAGATGATTGATCTTGGTTGAGGACTATATAAGATGATGATGGAATGGAGAAATGATATGACATCTTTTAAAGTAATTTGCTCAAAAGTAAAGAAATGCAATCCTTATGTTTGATATGGCATATGGATGTTATGCACCAAGGTATAAAAGACCAAGGTGTCAAGGTATCCAATGCATAATTAATGTACTACAATTTTGTCTAAATGCATGAGGTCAAAATGTTGAACCAACATACACAAGATATGAATAGTAGCTAGTGTTCCGAGATGGACTTTGATGCTACAAGAAAAAGTTTAAGCTTATTTCCACTACACATAATGATACCTTGCTGGTTATATGTATGGAGATAGTCTTAGCATAGAATAGTCTCAAATGCATAAGATACTATTTAGCTTCTCAGATGTAAAAGATATTGATATGCAAGATACTAATCCCAACATGTACAAGATACTGATATGCATAGGAAGAGAATAAGATCATCCCACAAACACAGTATACGAAAGCAATATGACCATGCCCCATTCTGCACTTCATTGCAATGTACCAAGATATAGATAGATCAAGGCAATCTTGATTTGGCATAAGAAAGGGACAAAAGATAAATCAAAAGATTAAATAAAAGACACTGTCATCACATTCTCTTGCCAAATTTAAGAGATCTTATATAATTTTAAGCTAGTACCTTGTTGAGAGGAAAGTTGCATCTTGTTGAAGGCTAATGATGTTGATAAAATGCTATAGAAAATGTTGGCTTAAGGAATGCGAACAAATGGCTTTGGGCTTACTCTTGATTGGTTAAAGTGCTTGAGATTTTGCTGATATGCATAGTCTACTTCTTGCTTGAGCTAGTCAAAGAGAAGAAGATGGAAGTTGAAAGAAGATGAAGATGGGGTGGATCATCTGTGCTTACATACTGGATACTTCCTTCATATTCTAGACTGCCTACATACCCTGTATCCACAGGATCAAAGCACATTTATGATGATGATGAGACATGGTGAATATGTAGTTTTGGGCTTATTGATGATGTAAGTGATGAAAGATAGAAGAAAGGGAGATGAAAGATTGAAGGATGATTAGAAGAAAGATGAAATATGGATAATGAGAAAGGGGCTATTGTCTATGCCTAAATCAGAGTGCTTCCTTCTCATCTCAAATTGCCTATATACCCTATATCCATAGGATCAAGGCCTTGAATGATAGAGATGAGATGTAGTTCTTGTTTATTGTGTTGGTGATTGATGTCAAAGAATCAACTTTATTTCTTGGATTTTGTGATGTTTTGATTTCTTTTTTTAATTTTGACATATTTGGTTGTGTTTTGAAACTTTTCTATGCTTTGGTTTGGATGTTTGCTGAAATGATATGAGCTAGAGCTATGAGTATCCACTTCCAAGTAAGGTTCAACAATTGCCCCCAGTGTGGGATGAAGATTTATTAGGAAGATGCTATGCTGAATGTGTTCATGCGAATAGTGTGCTAAGGTGCCAAATGATATCTTAACCCCAACGAAGTCTAAACTATGAGAGCTAGCATGGCAGAGGTAAGGGTGAAAAGGCTTTTAGTATGGATGTATAAGGGATAATGGCTTGGGATGTTTAGATAGCGACAATAGTGGATTATGATATGGATTATGAAGGCAAGATAGTAGATGGATATTATGGAAAGCTGTGATCAAACAAATGAAGTAAATGATGGAGGCTGGTCTCTACACATAGCGCCTATTTGCCAGGTTTTCACTATGGTACTTATCCAAGGCACCTATTTACCAGGTTTTCACTAGAGGAAGAATTATTTATGTTGTACTTTTTTTTTGTCATCCAAAGTGCCACAAGGTGGCTTTCACTATTAGATGGATTTTTTTTTTTTGGAATATGCTAAGACTCATGGGTAGAACTTCCTGAGATGAATGTTGTTGACTGGTTCATCCAAGGGAATACCTTCAGGTGTTGAAAGAGTATATGCTCCTAATCCACAGACTGATGTGATGACAAAAGGACCAAGCCAATTAGGTTGAAATTTGCCTTATTTATCATGATGTTGATTCCTTTGATTTTCTTTAAGGACAAGATCTCCAACTTGAAATCTTTGTTCTCTAATCTTTTTGTTGTAGCAGCGGCGTAGGCGATTTTGATAGACTTGAAGATGATTGAGTGTTGTAAGATGTCGTTCATCTAATAGCTCAAGATCATGGAGTCTGGATACTCTTTATTCTTCGTCTGAGATAGTATGCTATAGGGATACTCACAGTGAGGGGATCTCAACCTCAATAGGTAAATAACTTCAGTGCCATACACAAGAGCATAAGGTGTAGCACCAGTGGGAGTTTTGACACTTGTCCTATAAGCCCATAATGTAGGATTAAGTTGTAAATGCCAATCACGACTAGCTTCATTAACTATCTTTTTAAGGATCTTGATGATTATTTTGTTAGAAGCCTTAGCTTGGCCATTACTTTGAGGATAGTAAGGTGTAGAGAATATATGTTGGATATGAAACTTATTGTAAAGATCTCTAACAATAATGAAACTCCATTGTAGAGAATCTATGTTGGATATGAAACTTATAATGAAAAATTTGGATTTACAAATGGAAATGATCAAACAATTGAAATGCATAACCTAAACCCAAATAATTCAATACAGATGAGCTCGATTGATTGATCACTTTGTTGTGTTGATTGCTCGATTCTGCAGCATAACATTGATAGGGAGATAGATGATGGACGGTTGATGGTTGATAAATGCAAGCTAGATGGATTAAAAGAGGATGGATGATGGCTTGAGATGAAAATTCAGCAGAGTGACGTTGCATGAAGAAGAATCATGAATTCCCCTATAATGGGTCAAGAGAGGCTTGTTTTATAGGAAAGGCTTGGTTCCAATGGATGGCTAGGATCAATTAGGGCTTTAGATGAAATGGATAGATAGGATTAAGTTAGGTTTCCTTGTACATCAAGAAATTGTAGTCAATTGACATGTGGCAAGGGAAGATAAGACTTAGGTGTGCTTGTGTAGATAAATACTAAAATTAGGTCCCATTAGTTCTGCATGTGAAAGATTTGAATGAAAGTTGTAATACAACACATGATTGAATGGACAAGTGTTGGAATGTGATGAAAGATGAGGACTTAAATCAAATAAAATATTTGAATTAGTTGTGATATGAGTTGGATATTAATTAAATAAATAAAATTTATTTAATTAATTGGAAAGTGGGATTAGGATATGATTGGGATATGATGTGGAAATTAATTAAATAAATAAAATTTATTTAATTAATTGGGATGAGGATAAGATAAATGGGATTATGAATGGGAAATTAATTGAATAAATAAAATTTATTTAATTAATTGGCTAAGTGGGATGAGGATGTGATTGAATGGGATTTTAATTAAATAAATAAAATTTATTTAATTAATTGGCTTAATGGGATAAGTGGGGTTAAGAGTGGGATTTAGGAAAAAATGCTAAAAGATGTCTAGGATAATGTTTGTAACTAGGTGTTGCTAGACATGGACAAAGTTGGGACAATTTTGGGTGTCTACATTTTGCCCCTCTTTGAGATGATGTTTGAGATGATGAGCTTTGTGTCGAGTAACATCATTTCAAAGAAGTTAAGGTATGGATAGAGGAAAATGATAGGTGATGATGATGTAAGGATATGATGATGATGAAAAGATATGATGATGATGCCCCCTCGAGAGGTTAGGTGAGTTGGACAAACACGGGTAGGCTCTCGAAAAGAAATGGCTTGGATGCAAAAGAAAAATAAGGGGATAGATAGAAGAAATAGAGATGCGTTATGCTACAATGAATGTGAGCAACCATGATGTTTGATATAGCACTAGACGTTATGCACCAAGGTATAAGGAACCAGGGTGACGATGTGTTTCGTGCCCTGGCATAATACAACCTTGTCTAACATATGAGGAAGAAAACTTAGAGCATTAAAGTCCTAATGCACAAAAGGTATAATATGACCTTAGATGCAAAGGATAGTGCAAAAAGCTATTCCAACATACACAAGATATGAATATTAGCTAGAATGATACCGATGTGATACAAATGCAAGATAAAATGATAACACACACAAGCAAGCAAGCATGCACAAATGATTAAAAAACAAACAAGGTATTGCCCTTGTCAAGCTGTAAACCAATGATTAATTGATTGTTTTGATGATAATGATGATAGTTGAGAGTGTTGTCATTGTGGGGAAAGCTATATCCCTAGATCAAAACAAGGTTGTTTGCTGAGTTGGTTGGCTAGTTGGTTGATTGATTTGGCTTACAACAAGGCTAGGATCAAGACCATGGATTGCGCTTGGATAATTTGGCTTGATTGATTAACTTGATTGGTATAGATTAAGGATGACTTGCATTTGGATCATTGCTTGGATTGATTTGAAGGATGATGAAATGATGGATGAAGATTGATGAAGGATAATGATTTGAATTGAATTGATATGAATGGATGATTGGATTGATGAAATGTTGATGATGTGATGATATGTGGTGGATTGAGCTACTTTTGATTGATTTTGATTGGATTTATTTTGATGGTTGGCTTGATGTGCTTTGGTTGATTTGCTTTGGTGTTGATGTTGATGATTGATAGGATTTATTTTGATGGTTAGATTGATGTGCTTTGGTTGTGATGTTTGCTATTGTTGGGTTGATTGTTTTGATAATTGGATTGTTTTGAATGATGATAGTGATCGTGTGATGATTAGAGTGTCCACTCAATCTAAGCATAAGCAACTGTTCTCAGTGTGCTCAAAGGATGTAAAATAAACAAGGTATTGCCCTTGTCAAGTCATAAACCAATGATTGATTGTTTGATTGATGATGATAGATAGTGTTGTCATTGCGGGGAAAGCTATATCCCTAGATCAACACAAGGATGTGGGAACGCTATATCCCATTGATGATGATTGATGATGAGTGATTTGGTCTCATGACAAGATTAGGATCAAAACCCATTGATTTGATTGGATAATGTTCCTTGATTGATTGGCTTGCTTGATATGGATTAGTGTGACTTGGATTTAAGATCATTGCTTAGATTGATTTGATTGATATGATTGGAAGAAGTGATTGATTGAAATGGATGAATGAATGTTATTGATAGGAAGAATTGATGATGATGATTTGATTTTGATTGATTGCTGAAGGAGTTGATTGTTTTGGATGATGTGATTGGTTTTATTGCTTGGATTTTTTTTTTGTTGGATATTTAATTTTTTTTGGATTTTTGAGAATATTTTGATTTTTTTTGGGAATATTTTGATTTTTTTGGATTTTTTTTTTAATGTTTTTGAATGTTTTGGGATGTCAATGGATTTACAATTTGGGTAGCCTTTGTTCTAGATACCAATGACAAGGGAGAAAACCAAGTCTAGGTGCAAGGGATGGATAAAAGGATGGGCTCATAGTAAATGGGATGAAAGGCTCATGAGAGTTGGATGGGATGGAAGGTTCATGAGAGTTGGATGAATAAATAAGAGGATAGGCCATATAAGGGATGGATGCATACCTCATGATAAATAGATAGGTAGGATATAGTGGAAAGCTCATGATAAATAGATGGGGATAAGCTATAAGATGGAAAGCTCATGATAAAGGATACGCCATAGTGGATGGATCCTAAGGGAGCTAGGATGTGATCTCCAAAGGCTATTTTGTATAGGAAGAACTTTCCCCATTCTAGGTGGTAATGCTTAGGATTTTTACATGATTGGATTTTACATGGCACTTATGATGATAGGATGACCTGATGGATTGGTTTAAATGGGATAGATAAATGGTCAATGGATAGGCCTTGGTTTGGAAAGAAGGTATGTCAAGAAATATCTAAACATGTTTCAACATTTTGCCCCTATGTCTTCATCAAAATCAAAAGGCAGAAGAATGGATAAATAGGATAGGCATGTTCATGTAATGGCAAGTAGGATAAGATAGGTTGGTATGATAGAATGGGATAGATAGTTGGGAAATGGATAGGTTGGATGAGACAATGTGCCCCCAAGTGTAAGTGACATAGAAGATCAACCTACACATGATGCCTGTTTGCTAGGTTTTCATCATGGTACTTATCCAAGGCGCCTGTTTACCAGGTTTTCACAATTGGACGAAGGGATTTCTCTTTACTTTTTTGATTTTTTTTTTTTTGTTTTTTTACTTTTTTTTTTTTTTGCTTTTAGATGGGTTGACAATTACACATGGCACCTATTTGCCAGGTTTTCACCATGGTAATGGATAGGAGGGACTGAAGTGGCTAGTGCTATGAAGGTTGATAGTGTCCCTTTAGAGATGGATGATGTCTTCGCATGGACCATGTCATTATGCTCATCAATGTTGATAAGGGATTGCGTGGATGGGAGATGGATTAGGTAGATAGTGGATTATAATGTGGATTATGAAAGGTTCGTGCAAGGATAGATGGATGGGGATAGTGGATTATGATATGGAATTATGGTAGGGTAGGCTAGTGGCTTATGGTGTGGATTTATATAGGCTTATAGAATGAAGATGGATGAAAAGTTTATGCCAAAGCATGGACCATAGGGTTAGCATGGGGGAGATATGTAGGATAATGAATGGAAGATGGGGAGATGTAGTTATGTGGAGATGCCATGGAGTGGAAAGGAATCATGACCAACGGTTGCACACACCGTGATAAACATTGAAGCTTTTGATTAGATGGTGGTGTAGGAAGCAATGGGCTTGTTTGCTTAGGAGATGGTTGATGAAGTGATTTAGGAACCCACATAGATTTAGTATTTTTAGTTCTTTTGTTTTGCTTGTGGGATTTTTGAAGGGAATGGAAGTTTTGGATGGAAGTAGGCTCTTAAATGGATATAGGTGATTGGGATTCTTGAGATGGGGATGAGGATGCCTCATTTTCTTTGCTAGATATTTGCTTAGGAACCCAAATCATTTTGCTTTTGGGCTTTGCTTTTGGAGGTAAGGGTTTAGATAATTGTTTAGATGAAATTTGCTTTGATTTTGATTCTTTATGTCCTAAGGTATGAAGACCTTTAGGATTTTTGGTAGGATTTTTAGCTTTATAGGTAGAGGCATCAAATTTTTTGCTTTTGAATCCCATGGGGTGGGTGGAGTGGATGGAATGATTGGAAGCTTTATGCTTAAATGATGTGTGCTTTTGTTGGTCATGATTATGGATGTAAGGATACTTATGAATGACAGGTATGTTAGGTGTTGGAATCAATGGTGGCAAGGTGGATGGAGGGATATTTGGAGTTGGTAAAAGTGGAGGTAAAGTGGATGCTGGAAGGTGTATGGTCACATGCTTTTGACATTTATAGGATGATGGAGGTAGAAACGTGACATATGTCTTGGGTAGATGATGGGGGGTGTGATGGAAAGTGGTAGGTTTAGGATGCATGAAGGGATTACCAACATCTTGGCCTTGTTTACCTTGGGGTGTACATCCAAGGCCATATGAGCATGGAGGGATCTTGACATGGTTTGGCTCCAAAATACCTTGTTCATAAAGGTGTAGACCTTTGCCTTGGTAGTTCATGTTTTGGAGTATGCGATGGACAATGGGACTTGGTGTGGTTTGAACACTAGACTTGAGTTTGTTATTGGATGGAGAAGGTGAAGTGGATAGAGGTTGTTGTTGTCCTAAGGAAGAACATTCATGTATAAAGGTGGGAAGACCAAGGGGATATGATGGTGGATTTGAAGTGGAATCGATGGTGGATGTGGAAGGAGGATCATTAGGATCTTGATTATGTTCGCTAAGATCCAAGCTATTTGTTTGATCTTTTATGCTTACTTGGGGGACAAGTGTCTCATCATGACAAGTGGATGTTTGCTCATTATGGATAGGGCTAGAAGGTGGATGATTAAGAGCAATTTGGATATCTTGCTCATTGATAGATATAGGATTATGGATAGGATCAAGGTGCTCATGGATAGGTTCATTATTATGGCTATCATATTGATCATAAAGAAGGTAAATGTTATTGATGGGTTGGATTTGGATAGCTTTCTCATGAATAGTTGTTGGGAGATGGATAGGATCAAGTGGCTTGTGGATAGTTGCATCGTTATGGCTATCATCTTGATCATGGAAAAGATACATGTTATGGATGGGTTGCATAAAAGTGTTTTGATCTTGAGTTGGACTAGGGCTCAATGTTTCCACATGCTTAGGATTAAACCTTTGACATACCTCTTGGGTTTCTTGAATGGAAGTGGAAGGCTCTTGGATAGGCTCTTGGTCAACAACATGAGAACATGATGACTCTTGACTTGGATTAGTGATAGAAGATTCACAAATAGGCTTGATGGCTTGTATGTCACATGATGGGCTTGAAGGGATAGGTATGTTAATGGAAGGCTCTTGGATAGGCTCAAGGATAGGTGGACCACATGATGGGATTATGACCTTTGGAAGTTCTTTGGTAGGCTCATGAATGGGTGTTTGACATGGAGGTAGTTTATTCCTAGCTAGTAGCCAATGGATCACATCCTTCGCAAGGGTATGAGTGGATGGGTAATATAATGGATGAGCAATAATAGCAAATGATGTTGTAGGATTAGGACTAGGATTAGGTTGGGGGATAATTGGATTGGGTTTATTCAGATTTGGATTGGATGAAGGGATAATCTTACCACAATTTATGAGGTTTGTGATCAATCTCTTAAGTTTGACGCAATTGGTTGTTGTATGGCCCTTATACCTATGGTATGCACAATAATGATTTTCATTATACCAAGGGGGTTTAAAGATTGGTTGAAAAGGTTCTATCGGTGGCAGCTCAATCAAATTTGCTTGAACCAATTGTTGTACAGTTATGTCCAAGGGATCTTGTGATGGAAGATTGGTAGAACATGAGGATGAAGGTGATGAAGGTTGGTGGACCAATGGACTAGGGGTAGGATCACATGGTGATCTTATGATAGGGCTAGTAGGCTCATGTGTTGGTGGGTGATTAGATGATGAAGGCCACTCTAGATTGGTATCTCCCTTGTCAAAGGTAATTAAGTCTTGTTGCATTAGGCTCACATGGTTTATATACAAAGGGCCACTTGGAGTTGTATGTGCTTCTTGTTGTAAAGGTGGACTCAGGCTCACTTGTGCTTGTTGTGGAGGCCATTGATGGTCTTGGTAGCTAGGTGTAATGGTAGGATATGTAGACAAAATATCTTGAGGTGGACTCAAAGTTGAGGGTATTTGATCTTGTTGGCAAGGTTGACTTGTGCTCACTTGATTTATATACAAAAGGCCATTTGGACTTGATTGTTGTTCATGTGATATCACTTGATTACCTTGTGGATGGGTTTGGTGGTATGTTGGAATGTGAGAATGAGAAATTGAATAATGTTGATGTGGAGGTTGATATGTTGATGTGGCATTAACATGATAGGTGGATGAATTAAGTTGGTATGAAGTTGAAAATGATGACATGTAGGGTTGAGGTGGAATTTGTTGAGGTTGAGATGGTGTTTGGACTTCTTGTTGTGATATGATTTATTGTTGATGTTGGTAAATGTGTTGATGTGATGATGATGGAGGGGTTGCATAGGATAATGATTGTTGTGATATGGATTGATATGGATAAGGGTTGTGATAGGTTGATGAAGGGTTGATATGACATGTGGATGAATTTGGTTGATATGAAGTGGATGGTGATTTTGGACTTGTTTCATCCTCATCAATAAAGAGATAGCCTCCTCAAAGTATAAACTTGGTCTTAAGAGGAGAGGCTCCTTTAATTGTGATCTTGGGCTTTGGTTTGCTTTCATGATTTGGATTAGGAGGATAGTCACCTTTAATTATGACCTTGGGTCTTGGTTTATCCTCATGATTTGGACTAGGAAGAGGGGCTCCTCTAATTGTGACCTTAGGTCTTGGTTTATCTTCATGATTTGGATTAGGAGGATAGCCACCTTTAATTGTGATTAGTTTCTTCTCATGATTTGGATTAGGAAGAGGGGCTTCTCTAATTGTGACGTTAGGTCTTGGGTTATCTTCATGATTTGGATTAGGAGGATAGCCACCTTTAATTGTGATTGGTTTCTTCTCATGATTTAGATTAGGAAGATAGCCACCTTTAATTGTGATTGGTTTCTTCTCATGATTTGGATTAGGAAGAGGGTTTCCTCTAATTGTGACCTTAGGTCTTGGTTTATCTTCATGATTTGAATTAGGAAGAGGGGCTCCTCTAATTGTGACCTTGGGATTTGGTTTTATTTCATTGTTTGAATTAGAGGGGTAGCCTCTTGGAATTGTGATTATAGGCTTAGGTCTTGTCTCATGATTATAAGGATAACCCCCTTGAATTGTCACCTTAGGCTTGGGATTTGTCTCATGATTAGAAGGATAGCCCCCTTGAATGATTACGACCATCTTGACAAGTGTTGACTAGGACTAGGTTGATGATGATGTGGAGATGATTTGGAATGGGTATGGATGAAATTGAGTTGGATATGATGTGTGTTTACTAGGATAAATGTTTAGATTGATTTGTTTATGTGTTTGGTGTTTATAGCTTGATTTGGCAATGTTCAAACAAATGATTATGCATATACACACATGAATCACTCACGCAAGACACATAAGCAAGTTTAATTTTGAAAATGAAATGTGATGATTAAGCAAGTACTTGAAAACACATCAACAAGCCTAATGTCTAGTCAAGTGGGTATGGCCAATTAGGTTTTAGGCTAGATTGCACAAGGTTGACTAAGGAATTGAAAGAGAAATCCTGCCACACAGCCGGGAGAAAGGGGTAACCCACCCTCCACCTTCACTTCCCAAAGGTATAAAGTTCTTTGGGGCTTAGCCAAGAGTAACAAGATTTACAACTCCCAATGAGGGTGTCTTTCGATTCAGCCTCGATTGAGGTCATCCCTTGGAGTGGTGTGTCTCCAAGCATGCCTCCTAGATAGGGTTTACAAAAGCAAACCAAGTGAGCTATCACTTGATTCACACTCGCACTTGTTAATTGACCTTTAGAAAATGAAATGTGTGGAAGACAATTCAAGCACTTGTTTATTTTAAACCCAAATCTAAATGTGATGGAAGACAATGATTCATTTTAAGCCCAATTTCTTGATGATATGATAGCAAGCAAGTTGTTCATTTTATGCCCAAAGTCCAAATGTGTGATCAAACAATGATTAGAGATGGGAGATTAGAATGAGTGCACCTCATAAAAATTGCTTTCCAAGTTGCTATTATGATTGATCCAAATGTTGAAACAGCTCCTTTGATTCACCTACAAGTCACTCATTCCAAAAAGAAACAAGTAAACTTGCATAGAAGAAAGTTATGTGAAAAAGATGAAATCTAAAAATTTCTAATTAAGATGACATGATACAACAGAATGGATTGCATAAATAGAAAATTTAGAAAATTTCATGCACTTTAAAAAAAAAATTGTTGAAAAATAATCAAAATTGCAAATGTTATGCCCATTTGAAGTTTTCAATGAAAGATTGTTAAGATTGAAAAATAAACCCTACAAAAAATCAACAAATAATGTCATCCAACAGTAAAATAGATATGACCATGAGATCCCTTATGATTTTTTAATCAATATCAAAAATTGTTTTGCTCAAATTGGACTCCATATGCAAAAGTTATGTCATAAACTAGGGTTTGAAAAAAATTTATTTTTTTGACAAAAAATCCATTTGTACCATAGATCTGAATAATAATGATATAGAAAAATAGATTTAAATATTTCTAACCACCTGCAAAAAACAAAATGTGATTTGGTTAGCTAGATTGGAAGATATGATTTTTTTTCTAAAAGTTGTGCGTCAAAAATTTCTGAAAAATTAGAATCGTAGGGTCAACTTCAAATAGTCATTACTCTTTGAATACTGAGCCAAATCTTTAATGTAACCACTTTTCGGAAAGCTCTCGAAGTCCTCTTTCCAACAAATCTAAGATCTCCTTTTTGCAGGACTTTGAAGATGCAAGATGAGCTTGATTCATTGATCACTTTGTTGTGTTGATTGCTTGATTCCACAGCATAACATTGATAGGGAGATAGATGATGGACGGTTGATGGTTGATAAATGCAAGCTAGATGGATTGAAAGAGGATGGATGATGGCTTGAGATAAAAATTCAGCAGAGTGAGGTTGCATGAAGAAGAATCATGAATTCCCCTCTAATGGCTCAAGAGAGGCTTGTTTTATAGGAAAGGCTTGGTTCCAATGGATGGCTAGGATCAATTAGGGCTTTAGATGAAATGGATGGATATGATTAAGTTAGGTTTCCTTGCACATCAAGAAATTGTAGTCAATTGACATGTGGCAAGGGAAGATAAGACTTAGGTGTGCTTGTGTAGATAAATACTAAAATTAGGTCCCATTAGTTGTGCATGTGAAAGATTTGAATGAAAGTTGTAATACAACACATGATTGAATGGACAAGTGTTGGAATGTGATGAAAGATGAGGACTTAAATCAAATAAAATATTTGAATTAGTTGTGATATGAGTTGGATATTAATTAAATAAATAAAATTTATTTAATTAATTAGATAAATGAATAGGATGGGATAAGATATGATGTGGAAATTAATTAAATAAATAAAATTTATTTAATTAATTGGAAAGTGGGATTAGGATATGATTGGGATATGATGTGGAAATTAATTAAATAAATAAAATTTATTTAATTAATTGGGATGAGGATAAGATAAATGGGATTATGAATGGGAAATTAATTAAATAAATAAAATTTATTTAATTAATTGGCTTAATGGGATAAGTGGGGTTAAGAGTGGGATTTAGGACAAAATGCTACAAGATGTCTAGGATAATGTTTTTAACTAGGTGTTGCTAGACATAGACAAAGTTGGGACAATTTTGGGTGTCTACACTAACCTCTTGGTTCTTGAAAGGACGACCATTATCAGTGATAATGGCTTGAGGAACTCTGTATCGACAAATGATATAATGTAAGATAAACTTGGATATTTGCTTGCTAGTAATGTAAGTCATTGGTATTACTTCCACCCACTTTGTGAAGTACTTAGTGGTGGCAATAATTAACTTATGACCATTTGATGAGGTAGGATGGATTTTTCCTATGAGATCAAGTCCCCACTATGAGAAGGGCCAAGGAGTAGTGATAGGCTGAAATTCATGTGCTAGTGCATGTATTAGATCCCCATGTTTCTGACATTGTAGACATCTCTTTGCAAATTGCTATGCATCTTTCTCCATAGTTGGCCAATAGTATCCAGCTCGTAGAAGTTTCTTAACGAGACCAGGGCCAACAGAATGTGATCCATAGACACCTTCATGTATTTCACGTAAGGCAACCTTTTCTTCCTCAAAATCAAGACATCGAAGAAGGATACCATCAAGACTCCAGCGATATAAGGTGTCTCCTAGGATAGTGTAGTGAGAGGCTCGATGGTTAAAGGTTTTTCTTTGGGTATTAGATAGTGGAAATGGTAAGGTTTGATTGCAGAGATACTCATATATGTTCTTGTACCAAGGTGAATTGGCACCAACAATCTCACATATAAGCTTAGACTGTGGAACTTCAAATGCTAGAATCAGAAGTTGTTCAACCAGAAACTCACACTTATGTTCATTAGACAGCATGTCTAGAAGACATCCAATCATAGCCATGGCATCTGTTGCTTTGTTTTGTATCCTTGGGATCTGTTCAAAGGTGATACTATCAAAGTACTTCTTGAGATCGTCAACCATTACCTTGTATGGAAGTAGCTTCTCATCTTTTGTTTGATACTCGTCTAAGACCTGTTCAATGACTAATTGGGAATCACCAAAGACCTGTAACTATTTAATAACCCACTATACTACCATGCATAATCCTGTGTTTAAAGCTTCATATTCTACTATGTTATTGATAAATGGAAATATAATTCTGTATGACTTAGGGATACAATCTCCTTGAGGGGTGACAAAAAATGTCCCTGTTCCTGATCCATATTGTGTGTAAGATCCATCAAAGTATAGTTGCCACAATGTTGGTGAAGTTAGATTGAACAATTCTCCATCAAGAAACTCTAGATGTGTTGGATGAATATCTGTGACAAGTGCTATGGCTAACTTGTGATGCTCACAACACGCCCCATTTCGCTTCTTAGCAAAATGAGGACCCCTGTCGTGGCTGTAGCTTTGTGCTTGTGTGTGGGTCTGCTTGGTGGTAAAAAAGAAAAGGAGGTAAGTGTTACAAAACTTGTTGAAAATAAAGAAAAATAACATTAATTACCAGAGCATAATAGGGGTGAATTCCTTGTCAAAAATGAGTAAGGGTTGCTTTTTGAACCATTCCAAAAATCCCAATCTATTGCAAGATATGAGTGTTTTGGTAAAATACACTATAGGAGGGTTTGTATGTTGCATGTACAAAGTCGTTTGTATGTGGAGTCTTTGTACTAGTTGCATAAAAGAGTTGTCGGGTTATTGAATCTTGGTATTTGTATGCATATTGCTAATGTTTCATTCTTTACATACAAATCGGACCCCACAAATTTTGGAGGTAAAATGGATAATGGGGTAAGTCCATGGGTTGTATTTTAGGTTTGTATGATTGGTGAAAAGGAAACATACAAGGTGATATACAACGCTATATACATACCATGGATTTGAAGAAAATATTAAAGTTGGTTTTATCATGGTATGTTTCACGTGTTTGTATGTTGTATTATTTGAGTTGTATTTTTTGATATACATACAACACAGAACTCAGGGAAAATTAAAGTCTGGTATAAGTGATGTATCACGCCTTAATGCATATTGAAAGATGCATTTCACTTTATATATACATGTTGTAGCCAAAAGGTTATGTATTGTGGTTTATAAAAGATGAGAGATCAGGAAGAAAGATAAAAGGAAGTTTGCATGTATCCGGGTTTGTATCTAAAGGATATATACAAGTATGTTTGTATTGTTGATATACAAAGGGAAAGTTAAGTGGGTCCCTCCGACTGTATGCTTTGGGCTTGTATGTTAACAATGTATATTTCTGATATACAAGCCGATATACAAGAAGGGGATACAAATGAATATGCAAGACAGATTCGAAAGGAAGTTTAATAAATGAAAGTCTTTGTATGTTTGGGATAGTTGTATGCTAATGATATGCATGTCAGATATATAAGGAAATAAAAGACATTGCGAGGGATAAAGGTAAAAGGAGACTTGTATGAGTCATTTGTATATGCGCTTATACAAGATAACATACAAAGTAAAGATACAAGTACAGATAAAAAAGGAAAAGGGAAATAGCATTAGTTATGGTTTCTTGCATATTAGTTTGTATGTTGAAAATATACAATGCTAACATACAAGGAAATATACAAAGAAAAGAGATGTATGCAAAAATGAACTAACGGATAAAAACTTTAAAACTTAAACACTGAAATAGAAGGTTGAAACTTTAGGCACATTAACTATTGTAATTAATGCCAAGCTAACACCCAAAAAGAGTAAAATTCAAGGGAGCTAGGGTAAATTTAATGTTATTTTGCTTTCAGATTTACATTGTAAAGAGTTAAATTGCAGAAAGAGGAATTGTTAGAGAAAATCAAATAGAATTCATCAAGGCAATGGAATTACAGAAGTTGGACGGAAGGCAAAACAGTAAAGTAAGTCAACGATGAAAAGTGAGTGGTTAGGAAATATAGGTATTTATCTTAAAACGCCGTTACATTTCAAATGGTAAAAAATGCAAAATGAATTTTAGTAATTTTATTTTGAAATATAACCACTTGTTTAATTACTGGTTTAACTGTTAATTAGCTAGGTCGGGATTAAACAAATGTGAAAGTCAAAATGGTAAGAAAATGGAAATTTGTAGTAAAACCCTAGGTAGAAGGTAAAATGAAAAGTTAAAAGAATGCATTTTTCATAGGATGTCCTCGAAGCAGAAAAAGGTAGATACAGGGGGCAAAGTGAAAAAGGAGAGGAAACCATGCAAAGAAATAGAGAAAGAAGAATTGCCACTACATAGAGGATATAATTCATTGATCAGTTACATTGGAGTAGGGATAGATACAAACATTGGGAATTATGATGCAAATGATGTAATGAAACAACTTGCACAATATCTGAATATAATAGTAAATATGCCAAAAACACTTGATAATACTATGCCACTTTGAGGGGGCAACCTCCTAATCCTCTTTGAGGGGGATACCTCTAATAGTCTTCAGTAAGAACACAATACTCAATATCATATGAAATGAGACTCACTACCTCCTATATATACCTATTTATGCTTAGGATATCACCCAAGCTGACTTAGATAGCCCTATAGAATCCTTAGGACAACCTAAGCAACTAAATAACAATATAATAATGATAATATGACTTAATTAAGAGTTAAGATAGCCACAAGTTGACTATTCATAACCATATACACTATAGAAGTAAGAGCATAACATGCCCCCCACCTTTACAAAAGCATTGTCCTCAACGTTGATCAATTGTGGTAGTTTCTTCATATAATCTTCATCATCCCATGTGGCAACTTCAACTAGAAGATATTTCCTTGATGTCCTCAGCTTATTCATGTGTGTTTGGAAAATTAACTTCAGCTCCAAGATGTGTCTTCCCTTTGCATCTAGCTCTTGATGGTGATGAATGTGTTCTTCCTTTACTTGAACCTTTTGATGTGCCATAGAGGAAGAGGTGAGGAATAGTACATGGTACCCTTGCATTGGTTAAATAGCTTGATCAGGAACTTCTTCTTTCACTTCTTCTTCATCATCTTTTTCTTTTTCTTCTTCTTCTTCAAAAAAAAAAAATTAGCAAATTTGCTGCCTTGAGAGTGAATTTGTTGGAAACCCTAATTTTGCAATAAATCACTTATGTTTTCTTCAATTTCTCCAAGATTTGTACCATAGGCTCCTCTATTATGTATTCAAAAACCCAATACAAATTATACTCCAATTCGGCAAGATGTGAGAGATATGTAGATCTCAAATAAATTGTGTAGAAATCATAATTTTGCAATAATTTGCTCAAATTTGTTCTAATTCCTCTAAAATATGGACTGTATCTTATTTAATATGGTCTTCAAAAACCCTTTAAAAATATTTAAAAAATTTGCTAAAATATGAAATTCACGCTCTTCCCAAAATTGCCTCCAATGTTGAGAAAAAATCTTGCCTCTACGGTGCCTAGATCACGCTCTGATACCACTTGTAATGAAATGACTTGCAAATATCTGAATACAATAGTAAATATGCTGCAAATACTTGATAATAATATGCCACTTCAAGGGGGCAACCTCCTAATCCTCTTCGAGGGGGATACCTCTAATAGTCTTCAGTAAGAACATAATACTCAATATCATATGAAATGAGACTCACTACCTCGTATATATACCTAGTTATGCCTAGGATATCACCTAGGCTGACTTAGATAGCCCTATAGAAGCCTTAGGCCAACCTAAGCAACTAAATAACAATATAATAATGATAATATGACTTAATTAAGAGTTAAGATAGCCACAAGCTGACTATTCATAACCATATACGCTATAGAAGTAAGGGCATAACAAATGATGTCTTACAGAAGATCACGGCAGCAGATGCTACACTAGATATGAAGTGTATATGGGAGAGTGGATTGTACAGAGTTACAATTTTTTTGTTGGCTATGGAGGCCAAGGATTTGTGTTTAGATTTTCTTAACTCTGTATGACTTATCAACCAAGAAAATAATGTTTTATGACAAACTCATTGCATATTTATCCACAGAGGGTATTGCAAGGACATTTGGCCTAGAGATCAATGAGAAGATGGTAGACATTGACATAGATCAATACAATGAGTATTTTCAAATCAATGAAATGGATTGTAGAGGTAAGATATTTTACAGTTGGTACAACCCAAAAAACAAACCCAAGGCTGTAGCCAGAGTGCACAAAAATCTATTGAGAATATACTTCAAAGAGGAAATATACCTGATGATTACAATGCTAAGTAGATTGGTCGGATTGAGGAAGGCTACTAAATGTGAGCCTTCAATGTTTATCATCATTGAGTTCATGAGAGAAGCAGGAAAGGAACAAGGACAGATTCACTGGGCCAAGACCATAAGCACAGCTATATGGAAATAGGCCATGCTAAGGAAGCAAAAGCTGCTATCTTTTTATTTGTCTTCATATGTATTGTATTCATGTGCAATAGAGGTTAGACCATTCATACATTGAATAGACAGGGTTGGGATCAGGACAGAAATTGGTATATGAGCATTACCCTGATCTACAAGAAGAGAGTGCATTGAAGAAATATGCTTTAGTTAATGATGTATTCTATACTAAATGGTTAGAATTTTAAGAGAAGAACCTGATAAGAGGATATCTAAGGATGCAGAAGATACAATTGGGCTGCATAGTTCTTGGTATATTCAATTTGAGCATTTTACCTACATCAGGACTGAAGGATTTGAGGGAAAACCATTCATGTTACCTAGGTATCCCTCCAACAAATTAATTGTTCTAGAGTTTTCAAGGCAAAATCTGAATGCCTTTATAATGTACAAGAAAAAGTTTAGCAGAGGAAACCTTAAGCTACCTTGGTCAATTGGTAGAAATTCATGCTATAGTGAGGAGGTGACTAGTTGTTCAGAATAGGAATTGAGATATTATGGATTTGGGGAGTTTGAGTTAGCTAGAAGGTTTGATCCCTTCCACAGGATTCAAAATATAGTTGATAAAAAGTTTAAGCATCAAGTACATATTGAAGATTTTTGGTTAGATTTCAAAAATGATAAGGAGGTAAGAAAGAGGGCTCATAAAAGGCTAACAATTAAGCAAATGAAAAATGTGGTAGATATTTATGATCCTCTAGAGGTTCAAGAAGATGATAAATTGCTGCATCATAGTTATGTAGAGGCCAAGCTTGCCCCTATTACAAAACCTGATTGGTCACAACCGTGGAACACATATTTGGACATACTATCCAAACTGGTTATATTATTTTCAAAAACATGGTTAAAGGATAGGATTGAAGAACTTAAATCTGAAGGGAGAGAAATCGCATATCTAAAGAAAGAGAGAAAGAGAGAAAGAGAGCCTAGTGATGATCTCCAATGTTTTTATGAGAAGAAAAGAAGAGTTGTGGAAGCTAAAATTGTTGAGAAAGATAAGAATGCTACTCTAATGGATCCCTATGCATTGGGAATAATAGTAGCAGTATCATCTGATACATTTGTAGATGCAAAATCATTGAGCCATGAGATTAGTGTAGAGGAAGCACAGACTTCCAAAGAAGTAATAGGATAGCAAGTTAGAAGAGAACTACCAATAAGTATGTCAAAGGGGTAACTTTGAAAACAAGTGAAGTCATAGGAGCATAGCAAGTAGGTGCCAAGTTGACTAATATACCTAGTGCCTCCACCCCAATAGATAAAAGACAAGCATACGTTCAGGTGAAGATAGAATTGGCTGAGGAAATGATGCAAAGACTCAAAAGCACATGAAGCCAAACAAACCACTGAGACTGTCAATATTGAGAGTGACAGTAGTGAAAGTGAGGAAAGGGGAATGTATGCAGGGAAATAAATTGAAATAGAAGAAGAATCTAGTGAATTCCTAAGCGAGGAAGAGGAGCAAAACACTCTGGCCGAGATGGAAATTGAACAAGGCCCAGTGTATGAAAAGGAAAGGGTATAGGAAGAATTAGGAAAAATAGATCCATTTGGTACCCTACTGTCTCCTGAAATAATCAAAGATGTGCAAGAGGAAGCACACAAAATTGAGGAATCTAAAAAGGAGGTTGCATCTGAGGAGACAACAAAAGAAAAACCTACTCAAGAAAAGGATGAAACAGAAGTTGGCACCTCACGTGTAGATGTCTTAAATATTATAAATATTTATGGTGAACAGAGTGAGGAAGAGAAGAACAAAGAAAGCAGAAAAGAAGAGGAAAAAGAAGTAAAAGAGGAAGATACAATGATAAGTTCACCTGCAAATATAGAGCAAGTACAAAAAGAAAGGGAAACTACAAAGGATACAACCAAGAAACCTAAGAATGAGGAACATACAGAGAATGTTGATGAAAATAAAATTGAAGAACAAGCAAAAGACATAGACATGACAAATATAGAGCAAGCACATGAAGAAGAAGAACAAGAAAAAGAAACATCGAAAGGAGAGGGTCCTGAAGAAGAAGAAGAAGTTGGAGGGGACAAAGAAATGGAAGAAAAAGAAAACGAGCATGAGTCCAAATAGCAGAATGACCCAATGATACCATAACAGCCTCCACCTCAACAACAACAACAACCTGAACAACAACAACAAGAACAACAACAACAACCATAGGGGGAAACAAAAAGACCTTAGGAAGAGGTAATAAATGAAGAAAAGGTTGCTGCAGAAACAAAAGAGATTCTTGCTTGGCTAGGAGCAGAGATAAGAAAGGAAAAGAAGGGGTACAATTGGTACCTATTGATATCAAAAGTCTCTTGGGTGATACCACGCCAAGGAAAGAGAAGAGAAAGGCCATAACAATGTCGGACATACAAAGAGGTCCAGATGGATCTAGGACGCTGAACCTGGCAATACCACAGAAGGAGAAGACTAAGGGGGACTTAACTATAGAAGAATATAAAATACTCAATTTTGACCTAGGACATACTACAAGGGAGCAACACATAATTGAGTGGGAAGACATGCACCAGGTAACAACATAAATGTTAAGAAAAGATAAGGATAAATAGGAGTATTTGAAAGGACACATTGTCCAATTGCAACAGTTCATTAATGGAATATTTGATCCCAATGCAACAGTGCTAGAATTACCCAGTGATATAGCAGTGGTATCTAAAGATGAAATAAAGGACATGGAAAATAAAAGGCTTAAAGCCAATGTGTTTGAAGAATGGTTTAAAGATTTCATGCAAGAAGGAGAACAGGTAATAAAACAAGCAATGGAAAGATGGGGAGGTGGTTGCAAGGGAAAAGAATTAATGTAGTGTACTTATACATAATTGCCAATTTAGAAGGGAAGAATGCAAATTTGAATTGAAATAGTTAACATAAATTGAGGAAAGAATAGAAGAATTAATAAATGAAGGAGTAATTACCCCTTCAATGGAAAATCAAGTGCCACAGGTGAGGTTAGAACTAAAGTTTGAAGAAGAGAATCTTAGAACATGCATAACAATTTCTCAAGATTTAGAAGAAAAAGTAGATGACATGATCAGAATGCATAAAAGGATAATAGAAAAGCTATTAGATCATGAATGTATGGATACACCAGTATATGAGATGGAAAGGGCTTTGATAGAATTTAATGCCATTTTTACACCATGCATGGAAAGTCCTGAAGCATACTTGAGTAAATAGATGATTGGTTCACTAATGGAAGAAAATGCTAATATGAGGAAATACAAGAAGAAGAGTGAGGGTTCAGAAAACAGAGAAAAGAAACTGAAGGAAGGAGTTATAATGCAAGAGTATGTATTAGCAAAGAGTCTAGAAGGGGGTCACACCTTTTTTGATGGTTTAATTAATAATTTCAAAACATATTTGAGGGAGTATATTTTATAAAAGAGGTGAACAATATGGAAAGGAGATCAAATAAGAGGGATGTCTACAGGGAAAGTCAACAAAAAGGCCAAAGTCAAAGAAGAGGGAATCTTATTTTTGAAATGATTCCAATGGCATCCTTTGAAAGAGAAAAGATACCATCTAGATAATTTGAGAAGTGGTTAGAGATGAATATGCACCATCGATCAATAATAGAGGGATCTTAACCGTAGATTAAAGCTTTGTAGCCATAGCAGTCAGAAATTTCAAAGTCTATAAAAGAAGCTCTGCTACATGTACATAATTTACACAGGGATTTTTGAAAGATAGCTGGCAATTGTAATGTGTTTGAACACTTTGATTAGAAAGTATTTTAGTTTAAAAGAGGAGGTCGCCTGTGTTTGCACTAAGGAATGCGTGGAGTGTCTAGCTTTCTTATTGTATCTGTAAGATGTTGTAAGTTTTCTATTAAGTTGATTAATGAAGCAAAGAGTCATTCATACATTGTAAATCATATATGACTATGTATTTTGAATACAAATAAATCTAGAATTTTGCATCTATTTTTAGAGTGTTTTCTTACCCTTATTTGTATTTGAAATAATACCTCTTTAAAATCTTGCAATCTTAGATGTGTGTTCATGAAAATACTCAGGGATTCACATTTAATGATTTAGTCTATTGATTTGATCAAGTGATATATTCCTTACAATGTGAATAACATAACATTTAGATCCTATGGTAAAGTGATGTTCAATTTAAATTTCTCTAACTTTTCCCCAAACATTTGAAGTAATTAGCTCAACGTAGAGATTTTAGAAAGAGCATGTAAAATTGTGTTAATATTTGATGATTTTCATAGTAATTTGAAGAGAAAAGCTTATTTCATCATAAATCATGCAAAGCTTGGTGTTATATTAGTAACTTTATGCAAAGGAATGAATTATTTGTTGATATCTACAACAATTTTGCATAATTTGAGTTCAGGGAGTCATAGATCACCTTGAATCAAGTAAGGCCCCTTGCATATTATAGTTTTAGATTAACCTACTGAATTATCTACAAGGTCAAGACCTGATCATATAGAAACTTGGGATTAAGAACTCTTAAATGATTTCTTCATATCTTTCAAGACAATTTAGGTTCATTATGTGAATTTTAACTTTTGTTATGAATGTGTAAAAATAATCATGAACATAACTGATCAACGATAACTTGTCCTTTTATGGCCTTGCAATCCACATATTGTATGTCAAATTCACTTAAGATCATAACCCATTTCACTAATCTTCCTGTAAGGATTGCTTTAGAAAGAAGATATTTGAGTGGATCATCATTAAATATGAGCTTTGTTGTTTGGTTCAACATGTAATGTCACAACTTTTGGGAATCAAATACCAATGCTAAACATGCTTTTCCCACAGGTGAATAGTTAAGTTCATATCCCACAAGAGTTCTATTGATATAGTAAATAGCTTATTTTTTTCCCAAATCATCATGTTGAGCTAAAAGGGCAACCAATGCTATTGTTGTTGAAGATATGTAGAGTAATAATGGTCAATCAAGTACAGGAGGTACTAACACAAGAGGTGTTGCCAGATATTCCTTGATTTTGTCAAAGGCCTATTGACATTTTTCATCCCACTTAAAAGGTTCACCCTTGCAAAGGAGATGTTGAAAAGGATGACACTTGTCTGTCAGTTGTGAGATAAACTTGTGAATGGATTGCAACCTTCCTTGTAGACTAGAAAGCTACTTCAAATTTGATGGTGGAGGCATTTCCATGATGGATTTTACTTTGTCAGGCTCTAATTCTATTCCTTGTCGAGACACAATGTATCCCAATAATTTACCAGATGTTACACCAAATACACATTTCTTTGGGTTTAGCCTGACTTGATACTTCTCCATTCAATCAAAAATCTATGCTAGTACCTATAGATTTTCTTCTCTTGTCTTGGATTTTGATGCAAAATAGGGGAACACTTATCAAGTCTTACAAACATGAGTGACTGATCTTGGAGGGAAGGATAGCAAACTTGCACATCATGACACCTAGAACCTCCATTCATGAGCCTAACTTGGTTTGGATGGATGAGATGATTTTAAAAACTTAAGGAGGACATGAGACATGTTATTTTGACCAATGGAAGCTTACCAAACTCATAAATTAGCCTAGCAAGTTGTCCTACCCAACGTTCCTTCACAAATGGCCTATTTTCCTTATAGCCCTAGAAATGAGGTTCAAAGGGCTTAACTCCTAAACTTTCCAAACAAATTCCATAAATATTTATCTTTTTAGATATCCATTAAGGCCATATATAACATACTTGACATACAGGGTACTTTGTTTTGGAACACATGCCTTGAAAAATGATTGTTCTTGTTGTTCCAAGGGGTAATTAGACCTAGGTTTACAAAGGAAGTACCCTACCAGAGTGGCCCAGAACTTCCTAACACAGGACTTAGTATGGATTTAAAATGGATGGATTTAATAGGTTTTGGGCCTCCTTGGTCCCTTCAAACTAGTTTTCTAACTCAATCTTCCTCTAGCTATCACCAATGGCTTAATACATAGAGATATCAAACCATTTCTTCACCAAATCTTATCTTAGACTGCTCCCCTTTACCTGCACACAAAATCCATTGTAAAAGACACCTAAATAGACCTACCAAATCTATTTTGGGGCTTTAACACAAATATTTGGGTCAGAACCCCATCGTTCTCCTTAAACCCTACCAAACCCTCTTCAAAATAGCAAAATTGGGACAACGAATTGTTCTCTCTCCTCCTACAATTTCAAGGCACCTAATATGATTTAAATGAAAGGTAAAACATGTATTTACAACATCCAAAATGTGAGAGCCCTTGAAATGGCTGTACGGGCGAGTACCACACACAAGAGTAGCGGATTACATAGGAAAAAGAAGCAAAAATAGTCTTCTCTATTATTATCTTCCTCCAAACTTCAATCTACCTCTATTCATGAACTCAAAGTGATAAATACAATGAAAATTCATCACTTACCATCGTGCAAGATTCTTCTTCTCTCAAAAAGGAAAAAAGGCTCACTAATTTCCCATTAATTTCACTAATTTTAGCCTCAAGACTGTTTTTCCCAAACATAGCACATGCTATTTGGAGTTCCACTACTAGTTGACTTCTAGAATAGAGGGATGGTCTAACTCAGACCTTATTACAATAATAAACTAAAACATGACTCCACCTAGGCTCAAAATGAGCACAAAATCTAAAATTTAAGGCTCCTAGTGAGCATACAAGTCAAAATTAACTATGGTGGTCTCTGCACCATACAACTGGGGTGAAAATATTTCAATCTCTTGATGAAATGAGCTCTTGGACAGAGATTTCATGTTTTTTGATATCTTCTTCTATCATCCATGTAGCATATTCAATTGGAAAACCAAGCCATTTTACCAAATGTTCATTGTAGACTTTGTTTCTTGTCCTCTTAACCTCTCTTGTGTCCAAGATAGTTTCAAGCTTCACTGGCTAACTAGGTGGGAGATCCCTTATCCAATTCTCATCAGCAACTTCTTTAGCTTCTTCATCTACAACATTAGATCCTTTGAAAGGATATAGGTCTACAACATTGAAAATGGGGGATATAGCAACTCCAGGAGGGAGTTCTATCTCATAGGCATTCTGACCAAACTTGTGGAGCACTTTGCAAGGTCCTATCTTCTTCATCATCAACTTTGTATATCTTCCCTTGGATAGTCTCTCCTTCCTCAAATGAGCCAGCACCATGTCACCTACTTTGTATTGAACATCTCTTCTTCTTAGATCAACCTTCTCCTTGTATTTGGCAACACTCTTTTCAAGAGTTTCTCTTACTTGGTGATGTATCTCCTTCATGGTTGTGGCAAAGTCTTCTCCTTGTGCACTCTGGTTGTCTACTCCCCTTAAGTCTCTCATCTTATAAATGCCTCTTGGCTTCATACCATACACTACTTCAAAGGGTGTTCTTCCAACGCTCTTGTTAACAGAGTCATTGTAGGCATATTTGTCTTTGGGCAATAGTAGATTCCATGACTGATTATGCTCCTTTGTTAGGCACCTCAATAGGTTTCCCAAAGACCTATTTACAACTTTAGTTTGCCCATCTATTTGGGGATGGTAGGAAGAACTAAAAATTAGATTTGTTCCTAGCTTCTTCCACAAAGTTCTCCAAAAGTGACCAATGAACTTGTAATCTTTGTCAGACACTATTGTCAAAGGCATTCCATGGATTCTTACAATTTCCTTGAAGAATAGACCAGTAATATGAGAGGCATCATTAGTGGACTTACAAACAATGAAATGTGCCATCTTACTAAATCTATTTACAACAACAAAAATATTGTCATAACCTCTTTGTGTCTTGGGCAGACCTAGAACAAAGTCCATGTTGATTGACTCCCATGGCTGATTGGGTATTGGTAAAGGTTGATATAAACTTGCATTAGAGCTTGATCCTTTAGGCCTCTGGCATAACACATAACTCTCCACAAACTTCTTCACATCATTATGCATCTTAGGCCAATGGTAAAACCTCTTGACCTGCTCCAAAGTTTTGTCATAACCAAAATGACCACTCATGCTACCACAGTGCTTTTCCCTGATCAAATTTTCTCTCATGGAGTATCTTGGCACACACAACTAAGCTCCTTTGAATAGTAAACCATCTTGTACTACAAAATTAGAAAATTCATTATGAAAGACATCTTGGGACTGATTGCAAATAGCAAAAACATCACTAAAATCTTCATCATTCTCATACATACCTTTAAGTGCATCAATACCTACACTCTATAACTTGATCTCCTACACCATCATGGACCTTCTACTCAGAGCATCAGCAACTTTGTTTTCTTGTACTTTCTTGTGTTTGATGATGAATGTGTAGACCTGCATATACTGTTGATAACTGAGAGGGGGGGTGAATCAGTTATCCTAATTATTTCTTCTTTTGAACTTTCTTATTAATCAAAGCAGCATTGAATCAAACAAACAAACATTACCATGAAATGAGAAACACATGACACAGTATTTTTGACGTGGAAACCCGGTTAAGGGAGAAAACCACGGGGTGATTAACCCAAAGATTATTCTCTGTTAGAAGAATAAGGAATTACAAAATGGCACTTGCCAATTAGGGCTCACTGCCCGAGCACACTGCTCACAAAGAGGCACACTACCTACAAAGAGACACACTATCTACAAAGTGATAAGAATCACAGTCTTGAACTGATTGGAAGCATCTACATATGCTGGAGTTCAGTTCCGGTTAGGCTCAGTACACTGATCTGCTGCACTTCATCTTTCCTCTGTTCTTTATTCTGCTATCCTTTCACATACCGGATCTTTCTTATTACTTCTGCTCTGTTTTGCACTTATTCGCATACACCATCACACAATTACACTTTTCACAACTAAATCCATCCTCTATATATATCCGCACAAGTAATTTCATCACCTTTCTAGTCGGCATCCGGAACAGTCTAGTTTCTTACAAACTCTGTTCTGTCGGCTGAATCCTTGCTCACCAAGCAATGCGGACCAAGCATATACTTGTAGATATCATTAATCATGTCGGCCAAACATGATTCATGCCTTCACAACCTTTACCATCAACAGTAACACATCCAGAAAATATTCTGATGCTCTGTCAGTCAGTTCTTCCTCTATTCTCATTGTCTTTCAGGAATCCGGTACTCAGCTATTCATATCTTTTTCTTTGTCCATCACCGGAGGCTATATCCTTGGAATATACCACTCAAGGTAGTCCTCTTGACTTCCCCAAATCTGCACTGCACCAAGACACTTCCTCTGAGAGATCCGGACCAATCTGTCGGACCTTGCCACATGCTCTGTTCTTGTTCACCAGACCACAACAGTCTTCATTCTGACTTCCGGTAGAGGCACACCATGACTTGCAGATATGTGGGATGACCTTTGTTGCCATCAATGACAACAACCATGATTCCATATAGTGTTTCTTGCCAACAATCTCCCCCTTTGGCATTGATGGCAACACTTAGTGAAAAATGACTAAGTGTTTACACTATGCTCCCCCTTGGCTGATGCTCTATCTTTATATACAATTTCTGGAACTCCCCCTTGGTTGGATTCCTCATTTTTCACTGCTCCTCACTCCCCCTTTGACATCAATGGCAAAGGGTAGGGTTCGCACACCAAAATTTTCAAAAATTTTCTATACATAGCCGCATATTTACATACTCACATAAACTGAAGAATGTCTGCAAAAGATGTCTTCAGTTGGATCAGTTCTGTAGCCCAACTTTGCTTCATTCTATCCAAAATTGAAATGTGACCACTCAACAAAAATGCAAAAGCTTCTACCCTCTTGAGATCTGTCGGATCATTTGTTTGGGCGGTAGTTTGAGCATCACTGATGGCCTCATGCATAGTTTCTAACTTAGGGACAATTAACCCCCTGAGCTCACTCAACTTGCTTGTTCTATTTTTCCTTTCCTTCTCCAATTTCTTGATTTCACTCAAGACTACAATAGTCTGACATTCTTGATTTGTTATAGAGGAAGAAAGAGGATCAAAACTTTGAGACAAGCTTAGTAGTGTGTCCTCTTGCTCTTTTATTTTCTTCTCAATGTCCACTGTTACCTTGGACCAGGAGATACAAAATTTGTATATTTCACCGCCATCCTTAAGAGCATTTTCTAAGCTCTTTATCCCAATGTTCATGTTTCTCCTATCATTAATGATCAAACCCTGAACCTCGGAGAACCTTTTATCCAAAAACTCCTTCCGGACCTTTTCTTCAGCTGATTTTTCTAGAGATTCAAAATGTGTACTAACACTGCTGACTAAGGTTTTGAGATTACCGGAAGAGGAGGCTATGGGATCCTTCTGAAAAGATGGCATGATCTTTTCCAGCACTCCAGATGCTACCTCCATAAGCTCACAGTCTTCCATGTGAGATTTCAGTAGTTTCTCTTTGACTTTCTCATTTGCAAATGAGGCTATTTTCATTGTTTGCACTGGTGACAAAGAGTCAAAATCTAATGGTCCTTTTAGCAGGTCTGGTTCATCAATTTCTATAGTGGCTTTTGTCAAGAATTCTTGAACAGTTTGTGTAGTGTCTCTTGCCGGAGACAGATGTTTCTTCTCTTCTACAGTTTTGTCCTTTGGAATCTTTTCTCCTTCCTTACTCTTACCACTTTCAGTTGTGGTTTTCTTTGTTGGAGTCTTCTCTTTCTCTGCATCCTTGGTGCAATCAACCTCTTTTTCTTTAACTGCTACTTCTTTCTCCTGTAGTTTCTCTTCTTCTTGGGATCCGGAGACTGTAGGGGAAACCGGAGGAGAGATGTTAGTCTGTTCAAGGCCCACTTCTTCCGGAGCAGATGATTCCAAGTCCACAGCTGTTTCTACACCTAAGTCCTCTACAACAGGAAGATTAAACCTTTTGAAGGTTTTCTGGAGAATCTCTTCAGTGTCCTTGGCTACCTTGTCGGTCTCACCAAGCATAAGCTGATTCATCCTTGCTTTGCTCCTAAATTCATCCTTGCAGTCTTTGAATACCATGTTCATTGTTTTGTGATCAATTGAAGGATATAGCTGAATAGCTATCTGTTCTCTGATCTCAAGGTCTTTTGCCATGGCATTGTTCTTTTTTATTTCTAGTTCCTTCTCTAGACTCTTAGGAATTTCAGAGATAATCTCAATAAAAGCTTTATTGTAAATGTTCAGGTACCTGATTGTAGCTTCCTGCAGGATCTTTTGATCTGCCTCATTGTAGTCATCATAGAATTCAGCTACTGGTTGAAGGTTCCTGTAGACACCTAAAAATGTCTCGACCACTAAACTGATTCCCGACACCCCTAAACTTACCAATTCCCTTTCCAACTAATTAATTAAATTTTTATTTAATTAATCACCCCGTTCATTTTCCAAATCCACACTATTTTATCCCAAAATTGAATTAATTTTATTAATTCAATAGTCCAAACCTTAGCCAAATGATTTAATAAATATGCAAAATTTATTAAATCAAATCCCCATTTTCCCTAAATCCAATTAATTAGTTAAAACCATGTTAACTAATTAATCCAGCCTACTAATTAGCCTATCCCTACCCTAGACAATTAAATAGCTATTATTTAATTGCCTACTCTAGCCTATCCCATCCTAGCCTTAGGATTAATTAATTAAATCACTAATTAATTAATCTTATCCCCCCTCTAATCCCTCTACTAATTTATTCCAGCCATATTAATTAGGTTAATCACCTTAATTAAGAAAGTCAAATCCCCATTAGCACTTCTCTCCACATTCCTCAAATTTAAAATTCAAATAAATCACACATCACATTTACTCCTCTTACACATGTCATAACTCTCTTCCCCAAAATGAATTTTTAATTCATTTTACCCCTCTCTTTGTGAATTTTTAATTCACAAATAATCCATCTCACCAAACCTCATTTATTCACCCCTTTCCCAAAAATGAATAAAAGATTTACTTTTATTCCTAGCCCTCCATCTTCTAAGATCAAATCTAGGCCCTCCACCTCACTTTCATCCTCCACCATTGATCTCTCCAATCAATCTCCACCCTTGGATCAAAATCCTCTTCAAAAAGTCTATAAATATAACCTCTCACAAGTCATTTTCATCATCTATTTTCATGCAAAGTTACCATGCCAAAATCACACTTGAGCTTATAGTGAGTTGCACATTTGAGAAGGCATTTCACATTTGAATCAATAGTCTAGGGACAATCTTAGTCTTGGGAGCCTCTCTTGGGTGCAAGGGCTCCTCTTTCCCTTGATGGGATTAGGTTTTGCATGAGGTATAATCTTGTGTTTTGTTTACATTTGGTTTTGCTTTTACCTTATTGCATTTCTCTAATCTACATTGGCACGCCCAGTGGGACCCACAAGGTCCAATCTAACCTTTGCTTGTGAGTTTGTGTGTTAGTTTTCGACATTTTGCAGGTTCAGCGCCATTCAACAGTCACAGCAGCGCTATTATTGCCGTCTTTTAGTGCTATATTTGTTTTAGTGCTATTTCTGCGCGATACTATTTTATAGGCTAACCACACTCACTTGCGCTTTTTTTTTCGATCTTCCTGTTGTTTTTTGGTGTTTTCTATTCTCTGTTTTGCAGGAAAACCAGGAATTACAGGGGGAGGTTATGGCAAATTTTTGAGAGAAACAACCAAATAGATTCGGTTCCGCGTTTTGGCGCTATCCTTCAGATTAGCGCCATCGGGGTTTTCTCCACAGCTTCAGAAACACCGCGCAGTGGCGCCTTTACTATTTTATATTATCGCCATTCTTTGTATTAGTGCCTAAATTAGAGTTTATTAGCGCTATCCTCTGTATTTACACCTTTTTTTAATTAGCGCTATTTTAGTTCTAAATTAGCGCCATCAACTGTTTCAGCGCTATTTTCACGTAAGTCAGGTTGTTCTGCCCGCAGTGGCGCCTGTACATATCTGTTTTAGCGCTATTTTTCTGTTTGTTGCAGGTGCTGCGGGTACTAACGAAATCTTTTGCAGGATGGTTTGTTGATTAGTTAGCAAAACACTTCAATTTGGAAACTAAAAAGAACCCTTTTGCCATGTCTTGAACAAACATTTCAATTTGGTGTTTAAAATTAACCACAACTCCTTGATTGAAGTGTGTGATCATAACGTTTACTTTAGGTGCTCTAAAATATACTTCCTTTTGTGTGCCAAACAAACAAACAATCAAAACACTTCAATTTGGGCTATAAAAAGAACAACAAATTGCATACTTCATTGGATAAAAAGAACAACAAAATTGTATTTTCACGCATCTAATCAAGACCATTTAATATTTGTGTGAAGTGTTTTCGTGATTGTGTCAAGTAGAGTGAGAGGTGTATGCTCTTCCCTCGCACCTTTTGGTGATCTTGGGAATCAAAAACTTCTCACAACACTTTGCATTAATCACCCCCAATCTAGTCCAAAGATCTAAAATTGAACCATGTTGAGTGTGGTATAATCATAGGGAACACGTATGCTCTCCCCTCGCATCTTTGTATGAACTTGGGGATCAAAAGTGTTTTCATGATTGTATCGCTTTTGTAATCCCTAGAGGGCCTGCCACCCCGCTTCGAAAGGTGGGAACGACCCAAGCGGCAACGAGCTAAAGCCAAGCTCTTCCGAGCCGCTATATAAAATAAGGCATTTGGGACGAAAGTCTCAAGCGACAGGTGTTGTTTTGTTATACCGACAGCCAACCTCCCCATAAACCCTCCAAGGCGCAACCCTTGGATGCTGGGAGACTCCATAATGGAGAGTAGCACTGCCGCACGTATAACCACTTGAACGGATGCCCTTACTAAGAGCCATTGTTTAGAAAGCCAAAATCCTTCTATTTGTTGACGCAGAGGGCAAAACCCTTGAAGCGGCCCCGATTCATGCGGTTCTTAGCCGAGGTAGCAGGGATAATCTAAAGGTTTGGAGAGGGTCAAGCCTTATAAGAAACCTGGATCTTGGTATGCGTGAGAAGTGTGTGCAAATGTAAGGAGGAGCCGGTGCTACCAAGATCCTGGAGCTACCCGCTTTGAATAGGCGCAGCTAGGGGATTCAACAAATACTGTCCCAATCTCACCATAGGTTGTAAAAATGTGCTTGATCTAAACAAAGTCATATCATTTCACAAACAAAAATCATTGCTTGTTATGCGTTCAAATGTGTGTTAAAGTGCTTTGATTTTTTCACAAACAAATTGCCAAGAGACAAAACAAATCAGTTGATCACAGTCCAAGCAAAAGAAATCCAACAATTTGCCGTCAGACATCTGTCAAAACCCTGTTTCAGCACCATATCTGTCTGACTGTAGCGCCTTTTCACCCGTGGATTGGCGCTATTTTGAGATTGACGTGCCTGAGACAAAATAAAATCAGTTTTTTGTATCCCAAACACACAGATCCAAAAATTTGCCTTCAGATATATGTTTTTCCGGTTTCAGCGCCATATCTGTCTGATTGTAGCGCCTTTTCACCTGTGGATTGGCGCTATTTTTAGACTGACATGCCTGGGACAGAACAAACTAGTCGGTCAGATTCAAAGCAGACAAATCCAAGAATTTTCCCACCAAGAATCCAAAATTTTGCCATCAGAAATCTGTGTAAATTGTTTCAGCGCCATATCAGTCTGATTGTAGCACCTTTTCACCCGTGGATTGGCGCTATTATAAGATTGACTTGCCTGTAGCAAAGACCCACTCTATTGTGATCTACACCTTCTGTTCTGCCGTAATCCATAATCCATCTCATAGAAATCCGCCAACCGTCCAGCCATTTTTTCCAAAAAAAAAAAAATTACACATTCTATTCAACCTTAGAGAATCACTCAACACCCTTGTTGGACCACTTTGATACATCATAATCAACCCAAATACCTATCTATTCATCCCCATTCATTTTTGCATATCTCCTTGGACCAATATAAAATCATTTCAAAAAATTCACATCAAAACCTCATCAAATCACTCATCAAATCTTGTCACCCTTTTGAGCCAAAGATAGATCTAGATCCTATCATTAACATCACATTTTCCTTGAAAAGTCATTAGTCTACACTTCAAGAAAAACAAATCACCTCTCTTTGTGTAAGGTCATTAGTCTACCCTAAACAAAGAAAATCGTCATCCTTTGTGTGTCAAATCAAAATCTAGATCTTATCCAAAAGCTTAAACATCAACAATATCATCCTCATCATCCTAAACCAATCAAAAATCAAAAAACATCAAATCCCTTTCTTATCATGCATCTTTGGTCCAAAAATTTGTGCAAAAATCAATATCACCCATTCATATCACCCTTACGGCAAAAACCTTTGGAAAACATATCGATCTTCATCATATCCCCCTACTACATCTCACAACCACATCCATCTTTGGGTCCAACACAATCAATTCGATTCTCTAAGGTCTCCACCTCATCCCACATCTAGAAATCAAATCCATATGTGTATGCCCACCACAAGATCACAACACAAAAGAAATCAAGAAATGGCGGAATGATGGCCCTTTGGCATGCCTAACACCGACACTACCAACATACCCATCTATCAGACATACAATCCACCTACATATTCCTTCATCCCCCCATTTGGCGCCAACGACCCTTTTCACTTCCTACCACAAGCACCAACACCAACCCCACCCCCACCACAAAATGTCCCCATCATACCCCAAGATGATCTAGATGTCTTGACTTTCACGCAAGATGCCGATAATATGGACCTACTTGATAAAGTCCTAAGATCGGATCCAAAGAGATATCTTGACCATGTTCTCAAACTTGGCGCTCAACTTCCCCCTGTCACAACATCATCACAACCATCCACTTCTATAGTTGTCCCAACCCCATCAAATACCCAAGCATCTACGTCACATACCCAACCCACCATCTCTTAAACGTCAACACCTAATGTATCTACCACATCCACAACCTCAACCGCTACCACATCTACTACTTCCACATCCACTGCTAACATCTCCCAACCTGTCATCACCTCCACTACCACGACTACCATCAACCCCTCCGCTTCAAACACAACGGCTATACAAGGCAACATCACACAAGCTAATACCTCCACAAGTGTGCCCCCACCAAACCCTCACACCCTTGCATACCTACAACAACTGTTCGCACAACAATCCCACAACACGACCAACCCATCCAACGTCCACATACCCAACGTCAATCTCACAAGTCAACACAATCCCAACCCCCAAATACCACCACATGTTCTCCCACAGCTATACACATACCAACAACAACAGACACCAATCAATCCAAACCCCAACCCGCAATACCAACATCTCATCCAAACCAATCCCCAACACCAACATCTCAATCCAAACTCCAACCCGCAACATCAACATCTCATCCAAACCAATCCCCAACACCAACTCCCACCCCACCTCCAATATCTCACCAATCAACAACCCTACGCGTTTCAACCACAACAACCACAGGATTTCAACACCACGCTGCAAAGCCTAATCCAAAAGGTGGATGACTTACAAACTGGGGGCAAACGCAAATACTATTCTTTTGAGGATATTTGTCCCTACCCGTTTGATCGCACCTTGTACATGCCCCCTTTCCCTAAAAACTTTGAAACGCCAAAATTTGACAAATACAAGGGAAAGGGAGACCCTAGGGACCACCTAAGGGAATTCTATATTGCTTGCCTCGAAGTCTCTCACAATGACACGTATCTTATGAGACTCTTCCCAAGAAGTCTTGGCGGCCAAGCCGCTGAATGGTTTGCCCATCTGCCACCAGGAATTCGAACGTTTCCCGAGCTTGCGGAAAAGTTTGTCAATCACTTTTCCTACAACTTTGAACATGAGGTGTCAATGACTGACCTTTGTAACACCAAACAAAAGAACAGCGAAGCTTTCGCTTCTTTCCTACAAAGGTGGAGGGGTCTAGCAAGCAAGCTCCCATGGCCTATTCCTAAAAAACAACTTGTCACCATGTTCGTGGCCAATCTTAATCAGGAATTAGGCTTTCACTTACAGATTCTATGCGCATCTACCTTTGAAGAGGTTATCGACAAAGGCACCACTGTGGAATGAGCCCTCATTGCCAAAGGTTCTATCAAACTTTACGATCCCAAGTCCAACAATAACAACAATAATAATAACCACAAATCCAATCATAACACCCCCAACAACAACAACAATACCAACATGCAATCTAATGATAAATCACGTTATTGGGGGAAGAACAAGAATAATTTGAATGACGGCGTCACTGATATAAAGGCCGTCCAACACATCCAAAATCACACACTGGCACACACATATGCAGCAAACACCAATAACCAACGAGGACCAAACAAACTTCGCAAACCTCGCCAAAATTTCACACCGTTAGCAGAACCTATTGAGGACATTCTCGATCGATGTCTCAAGCAAGGAGAAATCACACTCCCACCTGTCAGACCACGCCAAGACAATGACCTCAAGGCAGCATGGTACAATGAAAATGATTATTGCGAATACCACCACGTGGCAGGTCATAAAACAGCAGACTGCATGCAATTAAAACATTGTATCCAAGACCTAATAGATCAAAATCTTGTCAACCTTGAGCACAGTACACAGCCATCACCAAATGCCAATCTTGGAGCTTACAAGGACCCCTTACCCAACCATAACAAAGCTTCATCATCCAATCAAGCGTACAACGTCACTCCACCACCCACACACTACGATTCCATCGTCGGCCGCATTGAACCCTCATCCCACTCTGTCAACACAATAACCATTCGGGCACAAGCACCCGATTGCGCCGTCACAACCCATCAAGGCCGTGTCTCAATCCGTACTGCCCCTCCCACTGAACCAACACCCCCATCCACATCTGATCCCCTCCCCCCTCGTCCAAACACTCGTCCATCACTCACCGCTCGATACAACCTCCTAGACCATCTAGGAAAGACACCCGCGCAAATCTCCATCCTTGAGCTCCTTCGTACATCACCCCGCCACAAGGACATTCTCGACAAGGCCCTATTGGAAACACAAGTTCCTGCAAACTTGGATGTCAATCAATTTCAAGCCATGGTCGGCCATATTGCCACACCACACCATATCACGTTTTCTGAAAAAGACCTTCCTACCTCCGAGTACCTACATAATGATGCACTACACATCGAGGTCCGCATTCACAAACACACCATTAAAAGGGTCCTAATAGATGGTGGTTCTGGCCTAAATATATGCACTCTAAAATTACTAAAACACTTGGGGTATTCAGATGTGGTTGTGGATGCTAGCGAGTGCATAACAATCAAAGGATATGATGACACCGAGAGGCTATCAGAAGGTACCATAAAGCTTCCTATTCAAGTGGGACAGAAAATCCTTGAAACCAAATGTCAGGTTTTGGATCTTGACCTCCCTTATAACATTCTTCTCGGCCGCCCATGGATTCATGCCATGCAAGCCGTCCCCTCCACTTTCCATCAATGTCTCAAATTCCCCCACAACGGCACTGAAGTCACTATCTATGCCGATCCTCGTCCTTTCCAATACTGTAGTTTTCTGGAGGGACACAACCAAACCTTCTGTCCATACAATAAAGCCACCAACCAAATCACCCCAATAGCTTCCACTTCATACATCGACCCTGCCAACATCGCCACCACTTCATCACAAACACCTTCACCACCTGAGGTCAAGATCAAGCTCAGCGACCAAGGCTGTGGAGAATACAACCTTCATGGCACCTTTTGCGTGGGCTTATTACCCACTCCCAAGACATTTGGTACTCCGCACATAGAGGCAGCTGACACAGTCATCATCAAATGCAAACCCTCACCCGTCTTTGAGAAAAAACACCTTCTGGATCAGGACATACTTGAAGATATTTCATCCTGGCTTTACAAGGACGAGGAAACAGAACAAGACATCCCCACCATCCCAGCAAATAGTTACGGCAAAGGTTCTGAGATAGTCAAAAGCATGGGTTACAAAGGACAAGGCGGCATTGGCCTTCATGAACAGGGCATTGTGGAACCACTGCAAGCAACAAGGAACCCCTATACTCAAGGGTTAGGATATGGCCAACCACACCGCATCCTTAATACCGGCGAATGTATCTTAGCCGAGTTTTCTCCAGTTTCTCTAGACGTCGACCACATTAACGAGACGGACCTACAAGACTCCTTTAGTGACTTTGCCGATTTCTTCGCCTCCTCCATTTGTACCATCTACTCGGTCACTACTCTCACCTCATCACCTAATGACCTACCATTAGTATACCCTGACCTCATCGACTGGGACCAACGAGGACCTCCTATTTTGGATATTGCACCTAATGACGAAGCCATTACTGAAATGATGGGAGTAAGAGACAACTTCCCCTTGGGAGACCACAGAGCTGGATACATCATGGAACTCAATCCAGCTGCCTATTTTGGGGAGACAACCCCTGCTTCTAGTCGCAAAAATACAAAAATAAAAAATCGATCTGATGGTGAAAACCGTTCCACGGCAGTGTCAGATCCTAAAAAAGTAAAAATAAAGGACGTATCTCCTGATGAAAACCTCCATGAGGTGCCAGGAGATGGAAGCATGGGCCTCCCTGAAATAGATAAGGTATATCCTGACAAATCACCTATCTTGGTTGAACCAGCGCAGGAAATGAATCTAGGGACAGAGGAAGAGCCGAAAATCACATATCGAGCAGAATCTCTCAGCCTGTTCAAACAGGAGGACTTCTTGGCATTCTTCACATGCAGAAATCGCAACTTTGCATGGACCTACGCAGACATGCCAGGGCTAGATCCCGCCTTGGTTGTACATCACCTTGCAGTGCGTCCTGATGCCAAACCAGTCAAACAGAAGCTCCGCAAGATGAATCCTCAGGTGGCCCTTCTTGTCAAAGCAAAGCTTAAAAAGTTACTAGACGTGGGGTTCATACGTCCAATTGATTATCCCGAATGGGTCTCGAATCTAGTATCTGTTGCTAAACCAGATGGCAGAATCCGTTGTTGTACTGACTTCAGAGACCTCAACAAGGCCTGCCCAAAAGATGACTTCCCTCTTCCCAACATTGACATGATCGTGGATCTTACCGCAGGGCATGAGATGCTATCCCTCATGGATGGCTTTTCAGGATACAATCAAATTAAAATTGCCGAAGAAGATCAGCACAAAACATCCTTTATCTGCCCATGGGGGACATACTGTTGGGTAGTAATGCCGTTCGGCTTAAAGAATGCAGGAGCTACTTATCAATGAGCAATGACTGTCATCTTCCACGACCTCTTTCACCACATCATGGAGGACTACGTTGATGACTTACTTGGTAAATCAAAGACCCGAGAAGAGCACTTGGACGTGCTAGCCAAAATCTTTGACAAGTTAGAGCAATATAATGTTCGTTTAAATCCAAAAAAATGTGTCTTTGGCGTCACTTCAGGCAAATTATTGGGATACATAGTCTCCAGATGAGGAGTCAAGGTGGACCCGGCAAAGGTCAAAGCTATTACTGAAATGCCACCTCCAAAAACCTTGAAACAATTGAGAAGCCTACATGGTAAACTACAGTCTATTCGCCGGTTCATTGCTCAACTTGCCGACAAATGCCAACCATTCCAGCATCTCCTCCGAAAAGATACAGCTTTTACCTAGACTACTCAGTGTCAGGATGCCTTCGACCAGCTAAAAGCATATCTGGCTAACCCCCCTATTCTATCTCCACCAAGACCAGGAGAGCCCCTCCTCTTGTATATTTCTGCAACCGACACAGCAATTGGGGCTTTGTTAGCACAACATGATGAACAGGGAAAGGAAAGAGCCATCTACTACATCAGCCGCACCTTGATTTCCTATGAGCTTAACTACACACAAATTGAACGAGCATGCCTAGCCCTCATCTTCACATCACAAAGGTTAAGACATTATATGCTTAATCATAAGACTAAGCTCATTGCTAAGATCGGCCCACTCAAATATTTGCTAAACAGAGCAGCTCTCATAGGAAGGATGGCAAAATGGGTCACGATTCTCACCGAATTTGACATAGAATACACAGAGAGGAAGGCAATCAAAGGACAAGTCATAGCAGATCAACTGGCTGAGGCACCTATTCAAGCAGAGCATCCTACAATAGCGAAATTTCCAGACGAGGCCATATTGACAATCACACCCGCCACAGATACATGGAAGATGTAATTCGATGGATCCTACACTCACAGAGGCTCAGGGGCAGGCGTCCTATTTGTTACCCCTCAAGGTGACATGATCCCTAAATCATTCAAAATCACATTTCCATGCACCAATAATGTAGCAGAATATGAGGCCCTAATCACAGGCGTCCGAATGGCCATCCAATGGAAAATAGACAAACTAACTGTGTATGGCGACTCTCAACTAGTCATCAGACAAGTCAACAATGAATATAAAACCAAGGACGATAAGCTTCTTCCCTATAAGAAGATGGTCGATGACTTTAAAGGTTATTTTAGTGACATCCACTTTGAGCAGATCCCAAGGTTAAACAACAAAGCGGCAGATGCCATGGCCACCATTGGATCTTTGGTTGATATGCAGCAAGGCACCAAGAAATGCGAATTCCTGATTGAAGAGCTCCCCATCCCAGCATATGACGTTCCCCAGTCTGAATTAGTGTGCGAAATCGTTGGTCCCTTATCCTCCTGGTATCAGGAAACTTACCTCTATCTGCACGATAACATCCTCCCCAACAACCTATCACCATCACAGAAAAAATTCTTCATCCGTCGAGCCTCCTGTTTCATCCTTGTAGGTGACACCCTCTACAAAAGGAGTCTTGATGGTACGCTTCTACGATGTTTAGACTCTAGGGAAGCTGAAGCAGCTTTGGAAGAGGTACACGCAGGAATTTGCGGGGCACATTCAAGTGGACCAGCCCTTTCTAAGAATATCCTAAGGACTGGTTATTATTGGCCCACTATGGACAAGGATGCACATCAGTTTATCAGAAAATGCCTCCCATGCCAACAGCATGGTGATCTCATCCACGCACCAGCACAGGAGCTGCAACCAATCACAACACCATGGCCTTTTTCACAGTGGGGACTCGACCTCGTAGGTAAAATACACCCTCCATCTTCCAACAGCCATAAATTTATAATAACTGCTACCGAATACTTCACAAAGTGGGTGGAAGCAATACCACTCACCTTCACCACAGGCATCCAAATCTCCAAATTCATTCTCCACTACATCATCTGCCGCTACGGTATCCCCCATTCCATTGTCACTGATAATGGGAAGCCATTTAAGAACCAAGAAGTTCGCACTTTGTGCGAAAAGTTTGACATCAAACACCGCTTCTCCATGCCATATTACCCCCAAGGAAACGGTCAAGCAGAGGCTTCTAACAAAACCATCCTCCGCATCTTAAAGAAGATAGTCAATGAAGCTGGCCGTGACTGGCACCTCCAACTTAACCCTGCCCTATGGGCTTACCACACTAGCATCCGCACTCCTACTGGAGCCACTCCATACTCACTAGTATTCGGATCAGAAGCCATTTTACCTATAGAGGTCGAGCTCCCGTCCCTCCGAGTATCATTGCACAATATTATATCTAATGAAGACTATCGCGTCGCAAGGTTGCATCAACTTGAATTGTTGGATGAGAAACGCCTGAATGCATTAAATCACTTACAGGCATACCAAAACTGCCTCAGAAGAAGCTACAACAAAAAGATCAGAACCAGAAAGTTTGAGGTAGGTGACCTAGTCCTAATGGAAAATCAAAAGAACCTGCAAGAGCGTCCGAAGCAAGGAAAATTCGAACCTAATTGGCTAGGACCTTATGTCATCACCGCCGACTATGGGTCAGGAGCTTATCAGCTTGCAACACCCGAGGGGCAGCCTCTAGATGAGCCAATGAATATCTTGCATCTCAAGCGATTCTATGCATAACCCATCTGATACCAAAAAAAAAAAAAAAAAAATCAAAAACAAGAAAAAATCAGAGTGCAATAAAAACTTCCAATGGTGAAAATCACCTCGGTGACGCCTTGGATAAGTACCATGGTGAAAACCTGTTTCAGGCGCCATGCGTAATGGCCGGTTCTACCATCTAATAAGTCCTCTTTCTAGCATAACACTCCATACTCACACATCCCATGGCTTGAAATTCTAATACATCAAGTTTGTTCGCCCTTCCCGCACTCACTCACTCACCCACAACCCCACCTAGGGAACGAGGATCCTTGTAAGCTCTCCTTTGTACAGTTCATAAAATCAGAAAATCCAAAAACATCATAAAATCAGAAAATCCAAAAACATCATAAAATCAGAAAATCCAAAAACATCATAAAATCAGAAAATCCAAAAACATCACAAAATCAAAAAATCCAAAAACAGCAAAAAATTAGAAAATCCAAAAATAATCACCACAGGCATCAATCTCACATCCCACCACAATCATCTAAACACGTCTCAACCCTCATCACATCACATCGTCAACCATTCCCACATCATCAAGTCTTGCCAGAACTACATATTCATTTCACCCGCATCTTAAAAGTACCTTGATCCCTTGGACATAGGGTATGTAGGCAGTCTGGAATACGCAGGATGTTTCCAGTACTCAGGTATCTAAGATGCACCCATCCCACCCATTGGGATGGTTCCCACTCACTGAGCTTTCTAGATCTACGAAACGATATGCATGCTACACATACCATTGAAACAGGGTCCCTCGCGCAGAAATCATCAAGCAACCTACCAACTATAATCTTCCATTTGGCCCGATTGTTCTTTTGCCCATCTTCCACAAAACAACTCTCTAATCAAAAACAGATCTGCGTCCTAGGATATGTCTTTCCTACAATGGACAAAAATCTATCATTCTATCATCACGTCTCTTGGCAAGAGCACACAAAAGGCTATTTGTATCTTTCATTGGTCTTTTTGCTTATTGATTTTTATCTTTTTGTCTCACTCCAAGAGAACTCCAAAGCTACCTTGATCTCATTATATCATGGTACGTAGCAGATAGCCCTTGGAGTGGACATAGTCATTGTTTCAGTATGCTGTGCTTGTGGGTTGGCTTCATTACTCCAAGAATAGTATTCATATCTTGAAGTCCAGGTCGGTTCTAGCATAATGAGTCCTATTTTGCATATACAGGCATCAACACCTTATATGCATTATTCACACTCACTGCTATGAGTCCCCTTCCTCTACTAGACAAGATTATACTACATTGGGCATGCATGAAGCCAACCTATTGTTTGTGGGTCTAGTCCATGCAATTGTCGGATATACATCATCACCTAGGTCATTTCATACCTTCGTGAATTGTATCCGACATTGCTACAATAAACTTAGAAATGCTCTCAATTAATTTTGTGCAACTACTGATACTAGCTCAACATCATCACCGTAATCACTCAGTCACTTATCCCATATCGGCCTAGATTTGATCAACACTTTTCAACCCCCCCACCAATCTAATTCCCGCACTAACCCCATCATCCCAACCTATCTCCACGTAACATATCTTGAACCAAACCCCCCCCCCCCCCTCAATGACGTGGTATCTTATGACCTAACCATCCTCCAATCCCCCCACCACCATCCCCTCTATCATCCACAACACCTAACACCTTCACCCACAGTCTCACCATTCCGGGTCAACACAAGGAACATCATGTGTATCAGGTTCATTATTAATCCATTTGCATATCATTTTAAGTTCATTTAAATCTATTTGCACATCATGTTAGGTTCATTTTAATCCATTTGCATATCATGTTAGGTTCATTTTAATCCATTTGCATATCATATTAAGTTCATAGTAATCCATTTGCATCTCATATTAGGTTCATTATTAATCCATTTGCATATCATGTTAGGTTCATTTTAATCCATTTGCATCTCATTTTAATTTCATTTAAATCCGTTTGCACATCATGTTAGGTTCATTTTAATCCATTTGCATATCATATTAAGTTCATAGTAATCCATTTGCATATCATGATAGGTTCATTTAAATCCATTTGCACATCATGTTAGGTTCATTTTAATCCATTTGCATATCATATTAAGTTCATAGTAATCCATTTGCATATCATGATAGGTTCATTTTAAATCCATTTGCATCTCATATTAGGTTCATATTAATCCATTTGCATATCATATTAAGTTCATAGTAATCCATTTACATATCATGATAGGTTCATTTTAATCCATTGGCATCACATATTAGGTTCATTCTAAATCCATTTAAGTTTGCATAAAACACAAGTAGATTCATTTCAGCTGCATATCATTACACATCATAGCATAAGTGCATATTAAAAATAGCATCATTACATTGCATTACATACATATCAACATCTCCTAAACACATAATTGCATCCACCAAATCACACATATCATTTGAAAACACATCATACATCCACAACATATAAAATATAACATGTGCATCCATCATATAAGCATCATCACAAAAGAACATCATAAGCCATCAGAAGTCTCGCATCATATATAATCACCGCAAAAAATGTACATCGCTCACATCATCAAAAAAATAATAATAAAGTGTCCTGATACAATGCCTCTAAGGGCTATCATGATATAACTATCACATCGAGGATCCCCTCTCTGAGGGGGTAGGAGATGATGACCCTGGTCGAGCCTGTGATCCTGGCGGTGGCTGTGGCTGTGGTGCTACTGGTACCTAAGGATCCTGCTGGGGCACATACGTGGGAGGGGGCATCGTCTGCTGAACTAACTGAATAGATCTAGATCGATGTGATCTCGACGCCCCCGATCTACTGACCTGGCTGTAACTCGGTGCTCGCTGCGCTGCAGGTACGGCTGCATAGTATAACCCCCGATAGTACTCAGTCCGTGCTCTCGCCTCTGCTAGCTCCCCTCGTACCTGAGCCATCTATCCCTGTATCTGAGCAACCTGTCCCTGTGACTGGCTCAACTGACCCTGTATCTGATGCTCATGTGTCTGAGCCTGGGCCAGCTGAGTCTGCATCCCTGCCAATATCGGGGCAAGGCAACCACCCATAGCCTGTGCACTGCTCAACGCAATCTCTGCCTGCTATGCTCTCACCAGCGCTGCATCCCACTCTATGCTCAAGTCCTCCATATCCTCTCTGGCCTGAGCCAGCTGAGCCTCTGCAACTGCCAGCCGCCCATCTACTCCCTGCAGCTGTCCCAACTCAGCCTCTCGACGCCCCAACGCCTCCTCTAGACTGGCCACCTGAGCACGTAGTGTCTCTATCTCCTCCATCTCATCCCGTGGCTGTCATCGAGGCATCAGCCTCTCAACCTCTGCCTCCATCGCTACCCCCGAGCTCCCTGCCTCGACGTCATGCCTACCGACCCGCAGCTGCTCCACCCGTGATGGGGATAGATCACCCTGCTCTGTCCTCGGCCGACCACTGCGTCATCGTGGTGCTCTACCCAGCCGTCCACCCCTAGCCTGGACCTGCTATCCTAGAACCTACTGCGTAGGCACCTGCTCTGCTGGAACTTGCTCTGCTGGAACCTGCTCTACTGGAACCTGCTGTGCTGGAACCTGCTGCGCGGGAACCTGCTGAGCAGGAACCTGCTGTCCCAGAACATCCTGCCCCACTGGCCCCTATCCTGCTACCGTTGCCTCCCCCTCATCCACCAGCTGACCATCTCTGGTGATCACCCTCTCCGATCCATCATCCATCACCTCTACAATAAAATCTGCAATAACCTCATCACCACCCCCATTTGGATCGTCTCCATCCCCCTCATCCTCTGATAGCTCCGCTGCCGGATCGGTAAATCAGGTGGGCCGATGTGTCTGCCACCATGCATCATAGGCAGGTGTAGTACCTGCATCTACCACGGTGCTCCCCCAATCCCACTGAACTAGTCGTAGTGCTGCCCAGTCATTCAGCGCAACCTGTGGCTGTAATGTTGTGGGCCAATAAGCTGTATCCTGCGATGTCCGTGCATATATGGCCATCTGCTGGGGCACATCCTGTACCCGTCCAAACTGCCGCATCACCTGTGAAGGTAGGTACATCTCTATAGTCCGATCCACACGACCCATAAGAAATCTTTGCTGAAAGGTGTACAGGAGCTGGATAACATCATCAGGCCAATCCTCACAATCAATATACGGACTATAAACCACGCTAATCACATCATCTAATATCCTCCGCCAGTGGCGGACCTGTCCAGTATAAGTATACACGGCATCCCGATACAAGAACACAAATGCCTCAAACGGCCGCCGATAATAACCGCATATCAGCCGAGTCACGGGGATATGCTCCCAAAGCCATACATGCAGCAGTGTAACCCCAGCCGATAAAGCCCTGTCATGAAGATAGGCAACCGTGTGCATCTCATGTAGCAGCTGTGCTAGCATCACCGGCCCCCATGCGTAGACAGTCTCATGTATCACCATCCCCTCTATCATCCCACCCCAGCCCACAGGAAAACCCCTGCCTCACCTATCCGGCAGCATTACACCTCCAATCAGCGCACACAAGTATAAGGCAAAGGGATCTGCACCCGCTGCCAGCGTCCTGTCGTAATCCATCTCCCTCCCGTCTGCGGAAAGCACCACGTGCTCTGCTCCGAACACTCTGATCAATGCAGTCCGCCCCCTCCTCGTGTCATACCTCACACGTCGACCATGAATCAACAGCTTGAGGATGTGATAAACATCCTCAAGTGTGATGGTCATCTCTCCTGTCGGCAGCAAAAAGCTGGAGGTCTCGCTGCGGTATCGCTCCACTGCGGCCGTCATCAGAGCTCTATGAGCTCGCAGCACAGGCATCGATGCCACCGTCCAAAGCCCCAGTGTCGCAAGCCGAGGTCGCCATGCCTCATCAAATAGTGGCATCACGGATCGTACTCGTCACTCTCGCGACTGCAGTATAAACCGCTGCGTATCCTGCATCCACCACTTCTTCATTAGATACAAAATTACTGTCCCCCTACATCTTTTTCTTCTAAATGTCCCAAAGGCCTAGACCATGCGGCCCCATACAGACAAATCCCTAAGAGCTATTCAAAAAATAGCGCTACTTTCCCCTGCTTATCGCACCAATCTAGACATTGGCGCCACTGCACTCCCCGTATCGCGCCAATCCAGACATTGGAGCCACTGCATGCCCTATATCGCGCCAATCCAGACGATGACGCAGTTCCCCTTTTTCGCGTCAATCAACCTTTTAGCGCTAAAACTAATCATAGCGCTATTTCACATCATGGCGCTATTCCAGACGATAGTGCCATTCTACCCATAATATGGCGTCAAAATGCCATATTTGCTTCGCCCTTAGTTTTGGCGCCAATCTAGAGGATAGCGCCAACATTCATCCAAAATGGTGACAAAATCGCCTTAACCTACCCTGGCGAATAGCGCTAATCCGCAAGATTGCGCTAATTCGCCTTGTCTATGGCGCCACGCGCTCCTAACCCATTTCCCGAAACCCAAAAATAAGTGCGTAAAATAAAAATCACAAAGTACGGGTTAGGCCCTACCTGGGGTCTAGCCTCGGGAGACCGCCCAACCTCTCGGAATCGCTCTGAGATGTGATGAAGTCGCGGGAACTGTGGGTTGCGCTCGCCCATCTCTCCTTGGTCTTTTTCTTCTAGAAGGTCAAAGTGTGCAAATGTGGCACTCTTTGGGCCCACTTTTCCTAATATAGTGGGCCATATCCTCCCTCCATCCCTTTCTTCTCCCTCCAGGGTGCAGATCCCAGCCTTTTTTCCTTTGTTTTTCTTCCCACCATCTTCTTTTTCCATCACCTTCGCTTTCGTCACGTCCTTTCGAGAGTTTACCTGTAAAATTGACATTTTTCCCGCCAACCTCTCGAGGGGGCATCCCTTATCCATCTCACTCCTTCCCGGCAGCTGGGGCATTTTTTTTCTTCTTCGACCTGACGCCACTTCCCTCCTAGGTCCTGACGCCACGTCAAAGAGGGGCAAATGTAGACACCTAAAAATGTCTCGACCACTAAACTGATTCCCGACACCCCTAAACTTACCAATTCCCTTTCCAACTAATTAATTAAATTTTTATTTAATTAATCACCCCGTTTATTTTCCAAATCCACACTATTTTATCCCAAAATTGAATTAATTTTATTAATTCAATAGTCCAAACCTTAGCCAAATGATTTAATAAATATGCAAAATTTATTAAATCAAATCCCCATTTTCCCTAAATCTAATTAATTAGTTAAAACCATATTAACTAATTAATCCAGCCTACTAATTAGCCTATCCCTACCCTAAACAATTAAATAGCTATTATTTAATTGCCTACTCTAGCCTATCCCATCCTAGCCTTAGGATTAATTAATTAAATCACTAATTAATTAATCTTATCCCCCCTCTAATCCCTCTACTAATTTATTCCAGCCATATTAATTAGGTTAATCACCCTAATTAAGAAAGTCAAATCCCCATTAGCACTTCTCTCCACATTCCTCAAATTTAAAATTCAAATAAATCACACATCACATTTACTCCTCTTACACATGTCATAACTCTCTTCCCCAAAATGAATTTTTAATTCATTTTACCCCTCCCTTTGTGAATTTTTAATTCACAAATAATCCATCTCACCAAACCTCATTTATTCACCCCTTTCCCAAAAATGAATAAAAGATTTACTTTTATTCCTAGCCCTCCATCTTCCAAGATCAAATCTAGGCCCTCCACCTCACTTTCATCCTCCACCATTGATCTCTCCAATCAATCTCCACCCTTGGATCAAAATCCTCTTCAAAAAGTCTATAAATACAACCTCTCACAAGTCATTTTCATCATCCATTTTCATGCAAAGTTACCATGCCAAAATCACACTTGAGCTTATAGTGAGTTGCACATTTGAGAAGGCATTTCACATTTGAATCAATAGTCTAGGGACAATCTTGGTCTTGGGAGCCTCTCTTGGGTGCAAGGGCTCCTCTTTCCCTTGATGGGATTAGGTTTTGCATGAGGTATAATCTTGTGTTTTGTTTACATTTGGTTTTGCTTTTACCTTATTGCATTTCTCTAATCTACAGTTCCCATCCACAGTGACTGATTTGACTACACTGTCTAGGGATAGAGTGGGCTTTTCAGCAAATTCCTCTGCCATTTCTTCCTTGTCTTGGCCTGTGGAGGGTTTCCCGGATCCTTTCTTCTTCTGCTTCTTTATTTCTTTTACTCCCTCATCTGACTCAGTTTCCTCTTCATCCTTTTGGCTTTCATAAGCCCTTGTGGCTTTTGTCTTAGATCTTTTACCGGATGCCTGGACTTCCAGTTTTGAACTTTTGGTTGTGGGAGGTGCAGATCTTTTTGATGATCTGGTCCGGGTGGAAGTTTCAACCGGAACACTTTCTTTACTTTTCTTTTCTGCCTCTTTCTTTTCTTCCTCAGCCTTTCTCCTCTTTTCCCGGTTGGCATCAAGTGCCTCCTTTGGAATGCCTAGGCCTTGAGCAATATTCTCTACTTCTTTTCTCACCTTCCTTTTGATTTCCGGTTCTCGGAGTTCAACATGAATTTTGATACTTAGTTCCTCAAATGTTCCGAACCTTTCTGCCTTTGGATCTTTGGGCTGACCTAGCATGTGTTGAACATGCAGTTCCACTATCTGTTCATCCACTTCATACCCCATGGGCATGATCCATATAGTTCTTGGTTCTACTGCCTCCATTAGACACTGATCTATTTCTACCATGAAGCATACTATGTCTTTGTACTTTTCAACAAGGGATTGGGGTATTCTTTCTCTTGCATGCATCATGCTTTGGAAGTTCTTGAAATATCCCCATAGAGCTGTGTTTCTTGCTTTAGCATCCCCAAGTCCATGCAAATAGTCTCTGATTTGGATGGCAACCGGTCTGTCATTTTGCCATATCCATCCACTGGATCCGGGAAGTTCATTCATGTAGTAAAAGAAGAGATAAAGGATCAGATTGCCATACTTGAAGGAGTTTTTCTTGTCCTTAATCTTCTGCAGATTTTCAAAAAGTTGGCTTACAAGAAGCTCACACAAGTCATAGTCTGCATTCTCCTTTAACATTTGATAAGCTGTGTAGATTGCAGTTCCCGGTACTGAATTTTCCCTACTGGAGTGATAGATTTTGTAACCAATTATCATAGATGCAAATTTGACAACCAGTTCAGTGATGTCATCAACTGTCGTAGCTCTCTTGTCAAACTTGGATCCAGTTGCATCACTAACTGTTTGATTTTTGACAGACTTGAGAACAGGTAATCCACCGGATGAGTGCAGACCGGTTACAACCCTAATTGCATCTTTGGTGATCTTGAAGGGCTTGTTCAACCATAGGAAGTTGTCATGTACTCTACTTAGTACATACCAGACCCATTCATCTTCAAAACAGGGGAAATGAATGCACTGTGCAAAGTGTTTGTCCCGGATGGCTTTGTACTGAGGTTTGATCTCAAAGGAGTCATCTATCAATTGTTTGTGATAGATATCCATCAGTTTTGATTCTCCAAAGTCTTCAAAATTCGCATGGATGTAAACCCTAATGTCCTCCGTATGTAATACACCATGCGGAACACTAGAGAAGGCTCCTAGTGGATCTACCTCCAAAGATTTGTATGGATGTTTCTTGAATGTGGGGCGAGGTCTATCAGAGATCTTAACTATATTTGGAGTAGCCATTCTTCAAAGATTTGCAGTGAGATAATGAAAACGGAGAATACCTTATGCGCCTTCAGTTTGCACGGAGTGGTTGGATTGATTTCTTTATGCAATGACTTCGGCAGGAGATCTTTGGTGTGCTTGATGAATCTTGTTGCAGAGCTCCACTTTTCGCTTCTTCTTGAGTGCAGAATGAGCAAATGATTTATGAGAAATCCCTTATATTGCTCCGCAAACCCTAATATCTGATGGCAATAAATGCTCGACCTATATTATTTCGGTTTGCCTTATTCGGATAACTTGAAGAACCGGATCAGTCCTGGTCTATGAACATCGTGCGGAACTTTCAATCATGAACAAATCGAGATGACACATTACAAGAACATCCCAAGCATTCTGTCCAGTCTGCAGAGAAAAATAATGTACTTCTGGATCTCTCTGGACCCTTTTGTAGTCCTCTGTCATTCCGGAGCATCTCCCGGAACAAGTCTTACTTGATCGATCACAACTTCTTTACATCTTCATGCGGACCTCTGAAATCTTGTCTGGATCATCTCAGGACTTATATCTTCAAACCCTTTACTCCGCATCTTGTGTCACATCTAGCACCACTTGATTGGCTGGGGGAACAGGATTTTCTTTGAGTCTCCCCCTGAGCCAGAGCTCACTTTTTAATTTTCGGAAGGAATATCAACACCAGAATCTGGTGTGGATCCAGTTTCTGTATTCTCTGAACTTTTCTTTACCCAAATCTTGCTCATCTAATTCCTAACTTCATCCGCATTCATCTTTTGTTTACCTTTGTCTTGATTCTGATTATACACCGGACCTCTTTTGTCCTGATTCTTGCTTCTGCAGACTTTTGCATTATGACCGGACCTATTACAGATTTGGCAAATAACATTTCTTTGCATATTTGACTGACAACCTCTTGATCTGCATTGATTAGCCATATGACCTACTCTATTGCATGCAAATCATCTACCATTGAATGATTTGTTTATTTGCATATTACTGCATTCATGAGACTTGTGTCCATACCTTTTGCAGTTAAAGCACTGTCCAGAGAAGGATGAATTAATCTGATTCATTCTCTTTCTGCACTGATTAGCTTTGTGACCAAAGTGGTTGCAGCTGTGGCAGTATCCATTGAAGGATGGATATCTTTGAGCATTGGGTTGTCTTACCGGAGGTCTTCTAGGCCTATTCCTTGGATTTTCTGATCCAAAATTCTTTTGACCGGATCCGGAGCTTTCTCCTTTCTCATATCCCAAACCGTACTTGTCATCTGTCCTCTTTTGACTTCCAAGAAGAACTTCAAGTTGAGCAGAACTTATCTTGAATTTCTCTTTATATTCATTTGCTGTTTGAAGATCTCTTTTGAGAGAGACAATTTGATTCTCAAGTTTTTCTTCATTATCTTTGGCATCTTCAAGATCAGATTCAAGATGTCTGATAATCCTGTCCATCTGGTGGCATTCTTCTGATTTCTCTTTAAGAGATTGTCTTAGATTGTCTTCAGCTTTTCTTTTTTCTTCAATCTCTTGAGTAAACTTTATAGTTCCTGATTCCATTTCATGTCTTAACATAATGACTTCTTTTGATAACTTTTCACATAACTTGGTTTTCTCAGTCAATTCTTCATTTGTATTGCTTTCTTCAGTTTGGCTTGCCAATTGTTGGAGCAGCTCCTTTCTCTTTTTCATAGAGAGACTTAATTTGTCTTTTAGTTCTCTCATGAATTCATCAGCCTGTTTGAGTCTTTCCTTTAATTCATTGACTTTAGAATTTGACTGTTCAAGATCCTCAAGGGCAGTCTTGAGTTGCTCCCTTAAACCATATGCATCCATTTGAACTCCCAGATCTTCCTCAAGCTGTTAGGCTCTATTAGGAGGAACTTGGCTCTGATACCAATTGTTGATAACTGAGAGGGGGGGGTGAATCAGTTATCCTAATTATTTCTTCTTTTGAACTTTCTTATTAATCAAAGCAGCATTGAATCAAACAAACAAACATTACCATGAAATGAGAAACACATGACACAGTATTTTTGATGTGGAAACCCGGTTAAGGGAGAAAACCACAGGGTGATTAACCCAAAGATTATTCTCTGTTAGAAGAATAAGGAATTACAAAATGGCACTTGCCAATTAGGGCTCACTGCCCGAGCACACTGCTCACAAAGAGGCACACTGCCTACAAAGAGACACACTATCTACAAAGTGATAAGAATCACAGTCTTGAACTGATTGGAAGCATCTACATATGCTGGAGTTCAATTCTGGTTAGGCTCAGTACACTGATCTGCTGCACTTCATCTTTCCTCTGTTCTTTATTCTGCTATCCTTTCACATATCAGATCTTTCTTATTACTTCTTCTCTGTTCTGCACTTATTCGCATACACCATCACACAATTACACTTTTCACAACTAAATCCATCCTCTATATATATCCGCACAAGTAATTTCATCACCTTTCTAGTCGGCATCCGGAACAGTCTAGTTTCTTACAAACTCTGTTCTGTCGGCTGAATCCTTGCTCACCAAGCAATGCGGACCAAGCATATACTTGTAGATATCATTAATCATGTCGGCCAAACATGATTCATGCCTTCACAACCTTTACCATCAACAGTAACACATCCGGAAAATATTCTGATGCTCTGTCAGTCAGTTCTTCCTCTATTCTCATTGTCTTTCAAGAATCCCATACTCAGCTATTCATATCTTTTTCTTTGTCCATCACCGGAGGCTATATCCTTGGAATATACCACTCAAGGTAGTCCTCTTGACTTCCCCAAATCCGCACTGCACCAAGACACTTCCTCTGAGAGATCAAGACCAATCTGTCGGACCTTGCCACATGCTCTGTTCTTGTTCACCAGACCACAACAGTCTTCATTCTGACTTCCGGTAGAGGCACACCATGACTTGCGGATATGTGGGATGACCTTTGTTGCCATCAATGACAACGACCATGATTCCATATAGTGTTTCTTGCCAACATATACTCCATCCACTTCATGTGTCTATGACTCAAATTATCTTGGTTGTTCATGAAACTCAAAGCATGGTTGTCTATGAAGACAATAAACTCCTTAGGCAATAGATAGTGCCTCCACTTCTTGAGTGATTGTACCATAGCATAGAGTTCAAGGTCATAGGAAGAGTACTTCCTCTTGGCTTCATTGAGTTTTTCAATGAAGAATGCAACCGGTCTCCCATCTTGACTCAGGACTGCACCTATGGCATATCCACTTGCATCACATTCAATTGTGAACACCTTGCTGAAATCAGGGAGTACAAGAATAGGTTGTTGAGCCACTATTGTCTTCATGTATTCAAATCTTTTCTTAGCTTCCTCTATCCATTGAAACTTTCTCTACTTATCTCCTTTGATAGTATCCAGAATAGGAGAGCAAATGTGACTAAATTTTTTGATAAACTTTCTATAAAATGTGGCCAAACCATGGAAACTTCTTACCTCTGCTGCTATTCTAGGAGTTGGCTAGCTGAGTATGGCTTCTACCTTGGATGGATCCATCTTTAGTGTACCTTTAGAGATCACAAACCTATGATAGACAAGCTCCTCTTTCATGAATTCACACTTCTTGAGGTTGATCATCAGTTTCTCCTCATTCAATCTCTTCAACGCCATGTCTAAATGCTACAAGTGTTCTTCTTTGGTTATGTTGTACACAAGAATGTCATCTAGATAGACTACCACAAACTTGCCTATGAAATGCTTGAGAACTTCATTCATAAGTCTCATGAATGTACTTGGGGCATTTGGTAACTGAAATGGCATTACTAGCCACTCATAAAGACCTTCATTTATCTTGAATGTTGTCTTCCATTCATCACCCTCTCTTATTCTTATTTGATGATAACCATTCTTTAAATCTATCTTAGAAAAGTAACATATATCACCCAAACTATCCATTAGATCTTCTATCCGAGGTATTGGGAATCTATACTTGATGGTTATCATGTTGATGGATTTTGAATCGGTACAAAGTCTCCATTCTCCACCCTTCTTAGGTGCTAGGACAGTTGGAACAACACAAGGACTCAAAGTCTCCTTGATCAGCCCTTTGTCCAATAGCTCTTGGATCTAATTTTTGACCTCTTCATTTTTTTGTGGTGTTATCTTGTATGTTGCCTTGTTTGGTAAAATTGCACCAGGGATGAGATCAATGTGATGGCTTACATCTTTGATAGGAGGTAGTGAACTTGGTAGGTCTTTAACCAATATGTCTTCATACTTGTCCAATAGGACCTACACCTCCTTTGGTATCATCTCTACCTCTTTTTCTACCTTGATTGTCACAGGCTTTCCAATGATGGCATAACCAACTCCTTCCTTCAGTGTCTTCAAAAACTCTTTCTCTTTCACCATCATCATGCTTGGTTCTTCATGGATTGCTACACCATCTTCTTTTATGGGTGTAAGATTTTAGGTCACTCCATCCTTCACAATCATGCATGTATTCTCTTCTCCATCATGTTTGGTCTTTTAGTCGAATTGTCATGGTCTGCCTAAGAGCAGATGGCATACATCCATAGGGATGATATCACACAAGATCTTATCCTTGTAGCCACCAATGTTGAACTCCACCCAAGCTTGTTCATTCACAAGTACTTGCTGACCCTTGTTAAGCCACGATACCTTGTAGGGTGTAGAGTGAGGAATCTTCTTTATCTTCAACTTTTCTACCATTTCCATAGACAAAAGATTGTCAGTAGAACCAGAATCAACAATCACCTTACATACCTTTCCTTGTGCTTTGTAGAGTGTTCTAAACAAGGCCTTTCTCTATAGGGGCTCTTTGGCTAATGGTACCTTTAGCAATGTCCTTATCATTAAGGATTCTCCTACCTCTAGGCCTGTATGCACAAAATGTGAGTTTACACTCTCTTGGTCCTTCTCTTGCACTATGTGGACTCTTCTATCACCTCCATGTGAACTTGATGCTTGTTTGTATGGACATTTGAATGTAGGATGTCCAACTTGATTATAGTTGTAGCACTTGCCTATGAAGGTGCTTGACCCTCTACCATGGCCTCCAAACCTACCTCTACTATTTGACCTCCTTCCTCTAAAGATGACTCTTTCACTTGACTCTCCTCTTGGTTCATGGTTCTCCTTGTTGCTATCATTTATTTCTCCTTGTTGCTTCTGTCCTCTTCCACCAAAGTTTCCTCTTCCTCTAAAGTTCTTTCCTCTACCCCTTCCATTTTGTTCTTGTTTCCTCTTGATCTTCTCCTCAACTCTTACTACCAATTAGAAGCATTCTTTCACATTCTTGGGTGTAGTGAGACTTAGTTCATCTTGGATATTGAACCTAATCCCATTCATGTATCTAGCAATCTTCTCAACTTCATCCTCATTATGGCCAGTTCTCATACTGAGCTTATGAAACTCCTCTATGTAGGCCATTACATCCATCTCTTTCTGTTTCAAGTACTGCAACCTTCTAAAGGTTTCAATGGCATAATCTTTTGGAAGGAATTGACCCTTCACCTTACACACCATCTGGTCCTATGAACTTATTTTAGTTTTTCCTTGTCTTATTCTTTCTGACTGAACATAGTTCCACCATGTCAGTGTTGCTCCCTTCAACTTGGTCTTTGCTAGTTTGACTTTCTTCTCTTCAAGCATCTCTTTGTATTCAAAGTAGTTATCTAAAGAATCAATCCAGTCTAGTACCTCCTCACTATTCATCTTACCCTCATACATGGTCAACTCCATCTTGACATCAGTGCTTTGTCCTTTCATAGTCTACAGCATCTTCATAAACCTTTTTGCATTTGGATCCATCTCTGTCTCACTGGATCCCTCTTGAGGGTCTACATTCTCACCCTCACACTATTAGTCACTATCTTCCTCAATGACCTCACCTCTTCTCAGGTTTGCTTCAATGGTTGCAAGTCTAGTTAGGACTCCTTGAGATTCCTTCATCAATCTCACTTCTTTAGTGAGGACTGGACTGTTCTTAGGAGGCATCTTGCACTCCCTCTTCTTCTTCACTCTTTCCCAATTAGAACTTGTTCTTTGATACCACTTGATGCAAAATAGGGGAATACTTATCAAGTCTCACAAACATGAGTGACTGATCTTGGAGGGAAGGACAACAAACTTGCACATCATGACACCTACAACCTCCATTCATGAGACTAACTTGGTTTGGATGTATGAGATGATTTTCAACACTTGAGGAGGACATGAGAGATGTTATTTTGGCCAATTTAATCTTACCAAACTCATAAGTTATCCTATCAAGTTGTCCTACCCAATGTTCCTTCACAAATGGCCTATTTTCCTTGTAGCCCTAGAAATGAGGTTTAGAGGATTTAACTCCTAAACTTTCCAAACAAATCCTAGAAATATTTAGCTTTTTAGATACCCATTAAGGTCCTCTATAACATACTTGACATGTAGGGTACTTTGTTTTTTTACACATGCCTTGAAAAATGATTGTTCCTACTATTCTGAGGGTCAATTAGCCCTAGGTTTACAAAGGAAGTACCCTACCAGAGTGGCCCAGAAATTCCTAACCAATTCCAAGAATTAGCATACATTTAAAATGGATGGATTCAATAGGTTTTGGGCCTCCTTTGGCACTTCAAACTAGTTTTCTAACTCAATCTTCCTCTAGCTATCACCAATGGCTTAATACATAGAGATATCAAGCCATTTCTTCACCAAATCTTATCTTAGACTACTCCCCTACACCTACACACAAAACCCATTGTAAAAGACACCTAAATAGACCTAAAAAATCCATTTTGGGGCTCTAACACAAAGATTTGGGTCAGAACCCTATCGTTCTCCTTAAACCCTACCAAACCCTCTTCAAAATAGCAAAACTAGGACAACAAATTGTTCTCTCTCCTCCTGCAATGTCAAGGCACCTAATATAATATAAATGAAAGGTAAAACATGAATTTACAACATCCAAAATGTTAGAGCCCTTGAAATGGCTGTACGGGTGAGTACCACACACGAGTAGTGGATTACACAAGAAAAAGTAGCAAAAACAATCTTCTCTATGATTATCTTCCCCCAAACTTCAATCTGCCTCTATTCACGAGCTTGAAGGGATAAATACAATGTAAATTCATCACTTCCTATTGTATAAGATTCTTCTTCTCTCAAAAAGGCAAACTAATTTCCCACTAATTTTACTAATTTTAGCCTTAAGACTATTTTTCCCAAACATAGCACATGCTATTTGGAGTTCCACTACTAGTTGACTTCTAGAATAGAGGGAGTGGTTTCTAAAATAGAGAGAGTAGTCTGACTCAGACCTTATTACAATAATAAAATAATACATGACTCCACCTAGGCTCAAAATGAGTACAAAATCCAAATTTTAAGGCTCTTAGTGAGCATACAAGTCAAAATTAACTATGGTGGTCTCTGCACTAGATTTCCCTAGATTATCATCAACATAATCTTCCATGATAGTGTGGAAAAGGTCATGGAAAATAATTGTCATGGCTCATTGATAAGTGGCTCTAGCATTCTTGAGACCAAAAGGCATTACAACCCAGCAGTATGTACCCCATGGACAAATGAATGATGTTTTGTCTTGATCTTCCTCTGCTATTCTTATTTGGTTATATCCTGAGAATCTATCCATCAAGAATAGTATTTCATGTCCACCTGTGAGATCTACAATGTTGTCTATGCTTGGTAATGGAAAGTCATCTTTAGGGCATGCTTTGTTAAGATCTCTAAAACCTGTACAACAACGAACTCGTCCATTAGGTTTTGCCATAGGCACCAAGCTTGAAACCCATTCTGGATAATCAATAGGCCTTATGAACTTTGCTTCTAATAGCTTCTAAATCTCTACCTTAACCAAAAGAGCTATTTGGGGGTGCATTCTACGTAGCTTTTGTTTAATGGGTTTTGCATTAGGAGATACTGCTAGGTGATGTACCACAAGTGATGGATCTAGACCCAGCATGTTGGCATAAGTCCATGCAAAATTGATAGCTCTTTTTATGAAGAAAGCTGTGAAATTTCTTCTTTCCTACTCTGATAGTGATGCTGCCAAAAATGTGATCTTGAGATTCTGCTCTGTGCCTAAGTTCATGTCTTGAGATTTTTCAACTAGCACTATTGATTTTTCATGATAATCAGTGGTGACCGAAAGATCAAATCCCCCATCCTCGGGTGCCTCAGAGAGGTTTTCACCCTCAGATACATCCTTTATTTTTACTTTTGCATGGTCAAGAGGCCCCTTTTAGTTTTCACCTAGTGACCTATCTTTTCTTATTCTATTTATTTCACTTTTGTGACTGACGGATTTGATACTTCTACCAAAATATGCTAGTTTAGGGAGGTCCATCATAAAACCTGCTTTGTGATCACCCAATGGAATGCCTTGTCGTAATCCCATGAGTTCAACAATAGCTTCATCATTTTCAAATGTGTCCAATATAGGTGCCCCTTGTTGGTCCCAATTGACGAGGTCAAGATATACAAGTGAAAGGTTAATGGATGAAGGGTTACAGCTAGAGGAAGTGGTAGAAATCATGAAGATAGAGGATTCTTGAAAAAGGTCGGTGATATGGAGGGAGGAGTTGTCGATGGTATCTGAATTAGAAGTCTCTCCTACCGAAGAAGGTCCGGCTTCCACATTAGAAATGCACTTAATGTCTTTGGAAGGTGGTACCTCTGGCTAAAAGCTAAGGCCTTGCTTATTAAACTTCTTAGACACAACAATGAGTTCAATAGGTCCTTGTTCCTATGATCCCAATCTTCCATGTCCTTTGTAACCCATGTTCTTAATAATGCGGAACCCATTGTTATATCTCTCCACTTCAAGTTGTGCTTGGTCGTTCTCATCATATAATATCCAAGAGTTAATGTCATCAATGTCTTCATCATCAACGATTCCACCTTTGATGAATACTATTGGTGGAGCTTTTATAATGATTGCGGATGAAGATGCCTTGGATGTAGAAGGTTTTCCATAAGATTTGTGAGATAAGGGAAGAGTTCCAACACAACAAGATTCTTGCAATGTGTACTCACCTAGACCATGTTCAAAGTAATTGATATAGAGATTTGGAGTGGCTTTGCTAGATGATGGCTTGAGTAGGGCAGATGGGTCCACATAGGATGAAGATGGATATGCTTCGGTGTTGATAGGAATACGGTTAGGGTTTGATATTTAGCTTGAAAGGCATGACAAAACTCAAATGGATTGGGATCAGCATGGATAGTAACTTCAACACCATTATGTGGAAATTTGAGACATTGATGGTATGTAGAAGGAACTGCTTTGAGGGCATGGATCCATGGATGACCAAGGATGATGTTTTAGAGAAGCTCAATATCAAGGACTTGACAATGGGTGTCAATAGTGACAGGACCAACTTGGATAGGCAAATGGATAACTCTTTCAGTATCTCTCTCAGCATCATCATATGCTTTGATAGTAATGACCTTGGAAGTGTCAACATCTTTCTTAGAATATCCCAATTGTTTTATTAATTTTAAGGAACATATATTAAGGCTAGCTCCACCATCCACTAAGATTAGTTTGATACAGGATTGGTTTACAAACACTTCTATGTGGAGGGATTCATTATGTAATGGGTTGATGGATGGTCAAAGATCTTTGTCAGAGAGGATCAAGCATATAATTGAAAACCTAATCCTACCACCATCAAAGAATTGAATCTAACTAAAATCTAAAGCATGCAATTCAAGAACAAGATCACCTAGATTGTATGATTCCTTGTTTATGATGTGGATTACTTCTCAAAAATGAACAATTATGAATATCAAAGCTGCCATGATGGATGGATGATAATGATAATATGCTAGATGGATGCTAAAATTCTCAATATGCTCAAGATGATAATGTAGAGACTATGAAAATGATGGATCGATCTCTTGAGATGATAATTTGGATGCTATAAAAAAAATGATGGATAGATGTAGTATGGAATGAGAGTGTGTTTATATAGACCTCAACCAAAATCAATCAACCATAGAGATTTGGTGGCTATGTGAATGGCTAAGATGAATTGATAGTCATAGGTGAATGTGTAAATGACAAGTGGAGAGAAGATAAGGCTCATATGTGACCATGCACATAAAAAGTACTACATGTGAAAGTTATTAAATAAAATATGTAGTACCATACATGTTTTTAAATAAAAGAGGCACACATGTCGGCTTGTGATAAAAGATAAAGATAAGTGATAAGAGAAATTAATTAAATAAATAAGATTTATTTCATTAAAATAGATAGAAATAGAGATAATTAAATAATTAAAGATTATGTCGATAAGGGCGTGGTTCGGTGGTTAAGTCGCTCGGTTGTAGTGGCGGCCACCAGAGTTCAAACCCCTACTAGGCCAACGAGCTCGCAGGCATTACACCTTCACTGGGCCAACGAGCTCGTGGGTTTGAAGTGTTCTTTCTCGGGGATGAGGTCCCCCATGTTGTGGCCTCACCGGTTCATAGCTCCGGGCAAAAGCGTTGTGTGGAGCCAGAGGGCGTGTCGCACCAGCATCACCGATCACGTTAAAAAGTTTACCAGGTGCATTATCTTTAAAAAAAATAAAAAAATTAAAGATTATTTAATTATAGAATAGAGAAAATAAAAGAAATAGATAATGAATTAATTAAATAAATATGAATTTATTTAATTAATAGAATAAATAAGTGATTTAGAGATAATAGAAAAATGCTCAAGTGTGTTAGACAAATACAGATGATAGATAATGCAATATTTAATACTAATGATAACTAGGTCAATTTTGGGTGTCTACAACACCATCTCAGGCACATTATAGGCACACACAGATGATTGCGCTTCGCCACAACAATCACCAAAAACACGCTTAAGGGTTGAGTTAGTCACAGAACCACTCCCCACCTCCATAGAGAACTTTTGAAAATGTAACCCCACCCGCGTCATGGAGACGCCTTACAGTGAAAAGGAAACATGGCATACCACCCCACCTACATCATGGAGACACCTTACGGTGAAAAGGAGGTATGAGCTCAAAAGTATACAACCCCACCCGCATCACAGAGACGCCTTGCGGTAAAAAGGAGCTATACGCAATAGATTTCAAGATCACAAGATTGTTCAAACACACTTTATCAGCATCTAGAACAGACAACTTACCTTATATATGCCCCCACCTTAAGGTGGTTGATATTAGGTATCAATATCAACCATGTTAAGGTAGGAAGAAAAGATACAAGGGAGCACAAGATCTCATAAAGCCCATGCCCCCCATAGGTGACATGTACTTCACAATCACCAAATATTCCCATAAACACATCCCTGCAAGATACATGTTAGTGTCTACAAAATCATGATAAACAACAACATAAATGCATATGATTAACCACACAAAGAGCCAAGGTTATACAACTAATTTGGAGTTTGAGGATAACTATGGGGCTATATCACAAAGCTCTCTAAATCGAGTACCACCAAGGCTAGATTCAAAGACAAACAAAGGTGCATAGAGCAACAGTATTGTTAAGGTTTGTAAATAAGATAAAAACATCATCAAATTCACTACGTGGAAAGCACAAGTGCTTCCACTAGCCAAGCATTGGATAAGATATACAACCCCATCGTCATATTAGGAACTAAGTCCATTTTTTTATTGCTCTTGAAAGGGACACTAGGTCCGCATCAGTATAAATGTTTTTTGTTATCTGCCTGCTAGATAGAAACACTAGAGGAAGGGAAACAATAAATGAGAGAGGAGAAACAAGTGTCTTAGGGATTGTCATGTAGGAGGGTTCCCCCAAGTCACCAACCACAATGCTATGTTCGCAATACAAAACACACAACAATGACATCAGAGAGAGGCAATTTAGAAGAATGATGATACAAATAGAAGGTCACAATAGAGGCGGTCTCCTGGTATCCCAGACCTTACAGGAGAATCCAAGGTCATCCTAGGAGGCCTAAACAAAACATAACACATCACAGGAGAAGCACATCATGAGAGAGATAAAGGGTTAGAGATACTTACCTGTAGGGTCTTCCAGTCTAACCTTTATCAACAATTAAATCAATGCCATTTTTCCATGGATTAGGTGAATTCTCAACTTTTTCCTTGTCCACTTCTATTAAACCAACTATTCCATCATAGTTCAAATATTCATCTTCAACCTCATAAGGTTCATTAAGAGAGTTTTGATACTCATCATTCTCAATGTGGTGTTTTAAGTCTTCTATTACCCGAGAGTGTGTACTCATGAGAGATGTGTAATTGTCTAAGTTATATTGAGGCATGAAATTAATTTGTATGATATACATTAATCCTTGAACAACATCAATACCATCTTGTCCATCTTGTATTAATTTTCTTATGTTGTGAATCACAGGTATAGCTTCTTTAGCTATCCTCTCGGTTTGCACATATTCTTGGAATTTAGCTAGGTCTTTATCAAGTTTGTCTCTTTGTTCTTTAGTTACATATATTATCTCATCAATATGATTCTTAACATCATGAGAGATTTTTTCTTCTATTGTAGTTGTAGGAGGCACAATGTCTTGTAAAAGTTGTGTTTTTTCTACTGTGTCATTGATTTCATCATTTTGGACCAACATACCCTCATGGGAAGAAACATTTTTGAAAGAATGAATAGAGGACAAGTTTGTATCATCATCACATGGATCAGGTATTGAATGCATTGGAGAAGTACTATCACCATCATCTTATTCATTACTACTCATGGAGAAGAACTCAATTAAGCTTTCTAATATCGCAAGTTATTCACTCATGAGGGTTAAAAATTGGTCAAAATCAAGATCTTTGATAAAGGAATGCAAAGATACCATTGAAAAATGACATGAAGTTTCCATTTAAATTTAATATCATATTTTGAGAAGTTTTTCTGAAAGTATGCAAAAGACAAGTGCAAAACTATATGCAAAAATGGCCTAAAATGTTTGATTTTTTGTACTTTTTTCCATGCAAATAAGTGAAAAAAAGGGTGTTATATGGATTTTTATTAGGGGAAGAAAATTATATGTCTAATATCAGTCCAAAACAACAATAAGATCTTTCACAACACACTCTTGATGTGAATCTAAGATAATGTCAAGCAAAATATAGTGAAAATATGTCAAAATAAGCACTTTTTTCACCAAATCTTGATGCAAAAGAGCATGACAAAGATGTTGTGAGAAAAATGATTATGGAAATAAAATTATATCAGTAATAACAGCCACTTAATGATAATACATCCATCACAACATGCTTTAAGTGCCAGTTAAGGTTAAACCCTAGGGAAAATGTAGCTAAAATAGGCTATTTTTCACAATTTTTCAACTCCAAGACCTAGCAAAAGGGGTGTTGTAATGAATTTTAGGAGGTGAGAAAATAAAATCACTGATATCAGTCAATTCTATACATAAAATTTTTCACAACACACTTGGAGTGCAAACTAGGCCAAACCCTAGGGCAAAAATAGCAAAAATGTGTAGTTTTTCACCAAATTTTCAATACAAGAGCCCGTTAAAAGGGTGTTGTGAATATTTTTAGGAGAGGAAGAAAATTATAACCCTAATAACATACAATTAATGTAAAAATACCCTTCACAACATGCCTATGGTGTAAATTTAGAGAGTTTCTAAGGCCAAATCTAGTGAAAATCGTTGTTTTTGAAGCCCTAGGTTTGAGATCTTGACAGAAAATGTTATATGAATGCTTTGAGGTCTGATTTATGATGAAAATGAAGTACACTCAGATATGAAAATTAATTCCAAGCTTTAATATGCAAAATGCCAATGCAATTCTAATGAAAATACATGAAAATTGCTAGTTTTTTGTTGAAATTTTCTATGCAAAAATGCAAATATTTGAAATCTTCTATCCAAAAATGCAAATATTTGAAATCTAAATGAAAATTTACACTAAAATGCAAGACTACAGACAAATTATAATTTGAATGAGCCTATAAAATTAGTATAAAAATATGAAAGAAGATTTTTCCTACTAACCCTAGATTTTGGAATTACTATGTTTAATGAAAATTGTCAAAATTTCTACAAAACCTTAGCAATTAAACGATAAAAATGCAATGCAAATTTTTGAATTTTTGTATTTTTCTGTAGTTTATATTAGATCTGATGTAAAAATCATGAATTAGGGAAATTTATAAATAATTGATGCAAATTAGTAAGCCTAACAATGAATTTTTTTCAAAATTTTCAAATTTTTCTGAATGCAATAAAATGAATGACTATATGAATGAATGAATGAAATCCAAATCTAAAGGAAAACACTCAGCAAGTTGCAATTAAGTCCAAAAACATGGGTTTAGCAAAAACTTTAGGTGATAATTGGATTGTTGATTATTTTAGTTGTTAGATGTTTGAATCCTCCTTTCACCCTTAACATTCAAGGATCTAGGGTCGAGTGTCAATGCACTATCATACCCTAGGTCACTATTATGATGTAGGAAAACTTGGATTAGGGTGTTTAATCATCAATTTTCCTTCTCTTATGTTTAATTGATCATTAAAACCCTAATTTTGCAAATGCGATAGTAAACGGATGAATTATAGAAAAATCTCTTACAGGGGGATGTAAAATGTCAAATCACAGAGTACCTATTTTTGGGGTTCTGAGGTGGAAAAGTTGGGGACATAGGAATGGGTGCCCAAGTCTAAGACCTATATTTTTGTCTAGATCTGAGAACTTAGTCTGCAACTCTTTCCTATTGTTCCAAAGATTTTCCTGTTGTGGAACTTCAGGGACTAGAGAGTGGGTGCCCTAGTCCAGGTGTCCTTTTTTCTTTTGTTCTGCATTTCTGACACTTTAAGATGTCTTCCTGCAACTTCACTTTGTCCAGATCCTCAAACTATAACTTGCAACCATGAAAATTTTGGGAGGGGGTTGTGGTGTTTAGAGGCTTGCCTCAATCAAGCCCTAGAGGACACTTAAGTCTCTAAACACTATTGTCAAATAGAGAGTGCTGCCTAGGGAGGCAGAGGCAAAAACCAAAGGAAATGATGATGAAAACATAATATAATGTCACCTTGTAGTGAAGATCTCATGGGAGGAAGATGCCCTTCATTCCATGATGCAATGGATGCTCAAATCTACAAATACAAACATATAAAGCACACAAGTCTGCTCTTGCAACACAATGAAAACCTTGAATGACCTTGAGAATGCATGAACATCACAATTGCCCTCTAATTTATAAATGAATGCCTAAAGATGCTTTTATATGCAACTACAAACATTCCCACCAAGATTTCATAAATTCAAACTTATCGTGTCGGCCTAGGGACCAAATAACAATCATAAACTGACACTTCAAATTTAGGCCTGACCCAAAATAGGGTAGGACTAGGGTGCGGGTGCCCATGTCCTCCCCCTATTTTGGGTAGACTTAAGTTCAAGGGGCCCCCCTAGGCCCTATTTTTCAAGATACCTAGGGTTCATTCCATTGGGATGCCAAATTATGAAGTAAGATGTCCTAAATGCATGCAAAAGACCTGGGAGCTAAACCTTCTAAGGGAAAAGTCCCCAAGGGGACATTTTCTGACATTACAGGTAGGTGTTATGGTAGACATGGTTTGAATAGAAATAGGATGTGGTTCTCCCATAGCAGAAATAGCAATGTTGATAGAGTCTTGATCTTTAAGAGTAGATGTGTCAAAGTCACTAGGCAACTTAGCTCCTTACTGATGCAAGAGCATCCATGATCAATGGAAATCCTCATCAACCAAAAAATAAAGAAATATTTTAATTTCCTATAGTTTGGTAATTTTGGAGTCCCTCATGTGCTGGCCCCATTGGTTCATAGCTCCGGGAAAAAGAGTTTCTATGCAGCTAGAGGGCGTGTCGCACCAGCATCACCGATCATGTTAAAAAGTTTACCGGGTGCATTATTTAAAAAAAAAATCAAAAAGCAAATTTAAGGGGAAAATAAAAAAAGGAACCTAGGCATGGATTTTTCGGGAGTTACACTTGAAGACAACTCATTAATTCTCCTCAAATGTAGCTAGAGGATTTGGGACCCCATGTTGAGTTGGCATGTTCTTTTTCCAAAATAGGACCTATTTTGTAAGAGTGGGAATTTGAGTTGCCACTTATTTTTAGCAAATCAAAGATTCTCCCAATTTGGGTAAGGGAGTTGGAGGAGAGAGAAAATGGTGGTTGTGGGGTCATTATGAAGAGGATTTTGGCAATTTTTGAGGATGATTCTTGCAAATTTTAAGAGAAGGAAAAGAGGAGGCATTGATTTTTTTGGAGAGGGTTGATAAGACATTTTATTGCAGGTTTTGAAGGTGTACTACATAAAAAAATGGATTATGGAATCCATGTTTGAAGATCAGCAAATTTGTTTGTTGAATATTGCTGATTGCAGAACAAATTTTACAATGCAGGAGGATGGTTTGAAGATGAAGCATCTATAGTTTGATTGTGATGTTGTTTTTTGTTATACAAAATATTTATATCTATTTTGTAAAGGTTTCATTCAGCCAATATGGCTGCATAAATTTATGTAATCAATTTTCTTTGAAATTGTGAAACATTGTTGCAAGTTGAATAAAGAAGATCAATTCTATTGCTGCATATTTGTGCATCTTATTTGCTGTTGGTAACTTTGAATATGTTTGTGTGAGGTTTGTGTGAGTCCCATTTTCATTAGTTATATCAAAGCAGGTTGTTCCTGAGTCTACAGGTAGATTGTCAAACATGAGGCAGCTTGTAGGCGCAGGACCTATGAGTTGTGGGTGAAGATCAAAATGCCTCCCAGAGTTGCCCAACATGGTAGAGGAAGAGACAGAGGTGGTGGAGGAAGAGATTGATGGCACATCCTTGCCAGACACTTCACAAATCTACTATTAGAAATCAACCCCAACGAGTAATATAGAAAAATGATAGGAAATATAATATGGAAGCGACAGGAAATAATGAAGATGAGATATGCTTTATTAATTGAAATTGTTGTCTATTACAAAATTCATATATCAGCCATATAGTCAGCCCCTCCCATGTAGAGAGTCAAAAACAAATACAAAAATCTATTTTCCTCAGAGCTGTCAGACTTCTACTATTCACCTCTTGATCAGACTTCTATATGTAGGCTCTAATAAACTATCAAACGTTCTTTTTGTAGAACTCACTTTCACAAATTGTCACCCTCTTCTACTCAGGTAGTTGACCTCCTTCTATCTATTCATCCCTCCTCCTCTCAGCTATGAATCCTTTTTATAATGCTTCCTTCATTTTAAAATCTGCAGCAAAGGTAATAACATTTGATCAATCATGGTAGAGAAACTGGGGTCAAAAAATACCACCATATCACCCACAACTTGCAAAAAAATTAAGATGGAGCTGTCGATGCAGAATGCCCATAACGTAGGCAGAATGATAGTCACTAGGAAATGGCCAAGCAAGAATAAAATAAAGAAAAGATGTAAATACATTGCCCAAAGAATAAGTCTGTTGTTTCTAAATTTGACCAATCCGTAAAGAAAGAAGGAAAAATTAGAACGAATCCTCATAATTGCTTTTGCCAGTTGGTCCAACTTTAATGTGCATGATTAGAGGCTTTTAGTCTTTAAAAATTGAAGATAATTGTCCTCCACAACCTCCAGAAAATAATAGAAATTTAATTGCTTAAGAAATGGTCGACAAAGAAAAATTAGAAGAGCCAAGCAATATTATCACACAGGCGGCATGAGGTTCAAAGGCAAAGAGACATGATCAATAGGAGCTTCAAACACACCAAAAATTGTAGAACAAGAATCCTACTTTATTCATAAAAGAAAACCAAAATATTAAAGTAAATAAGACTAAAAACTGGAAAAAGGCAAGATGCCCCTGCATCAAACTCCAGAGCAGGAAGAGATCATGAGCTCCAGCTCATGAGATCTAAAACTGAATGACCCAACTTAATAATCTCTTCTTCAGTAAGGCATGAAGTGTCTTCAATGGGATGATTATACCATTTAACCAGATACTTGAAGTATTCATGCTTACGGGTCTTCTTCAGTACTTATTTATCTAGAATACATTCTATCTGTTGTGGAACAGTGACTGTCCCAGCTTGTTCTTCTTGAGATGAATCAACTACTTCAACTTCATTTATTTCATTATCCCCCTTGTATGGATATAAATCTGTTACATTAAAAATGGGATATATATTCAGCTCTTCAGGTAGTGATATCTCATAAGCATTGGCTGAAAACATCCTAAGGATTATACAAGGACCAGTCTTCTTCATCTAAAGTTTATTGTATATTCCTATAGGAAATCTCTCCCTTTGGAGATGTGCCAATACAAGGTCTCCAATTTGAAACTGTAGCTCCCTTTTCTTCTGATCAGCATGTTTTTTATACTGTAGGTTGCTATCTTCAATGTTATTCTTCACCTTCTCTTGAATGTCATGAATGACTTGAGCAAATTCTTCCCCATCTACACTCCTCTTTTCCATTCCAAAAAGATCATGGAGTTCAAACACATCTCTTGGATGCATTCCATACACCACATAAAAAGGGCTGAAACCTATGCTTTTTTTGGGGAATCCTTATATGCAAATTCAACTTGTGCTAACATAAGATCCCAACTTCCAGTTAAACAACCAATAAGACATCTCAACAAATTTCCAAGGCTTCTATTGACAACCTCGGTCTGTCCATCTGTTTGAGGATGATAAGTAGAGCTAAAATTTAGATTTGTGCCCAACTTCTTCCAAAGAGTCCTCCAGAAATGACCTACAAATTTTGTATCCCTGTTAGAAATTATACTTCTTGGAATACCATGCAACCTTACAACTTCTTTAAAGAACAAATTTGTATTGTTAGTTGCATCACTAGTCTTCTTACATGGTATAAAATGCACCATTTTTAAAAATCTATCAGCTACAACAAAGATTGAATCATTACCCCTTTATGTACAAGGTAAACCCAAAACAGATTCCATACTCACAGAATCCCAAGGCCTGGTTGGAACTGGTAATGGCTGATATATTCCAACATTTTGACTTCTTCATTTTGTATGTTGACAAATTCTACACCTTTCCACATATTTTCTCACATCTACCTTCATCCTTGGCCAATAATAATGAGTACTCAGTTGCTAAAAAGTCTTATCCTATCCAAAGTGACCAGCAAGACTGCCACTATGTTTTTCCTTCAACAAATTATCTCTCATAGAGCCTTTAGGAATACATAACTTATTTTCCTTCAACAACAGACCTTCTTGTATCATATAATCAATCCATGGTTCTTTATTCCTGTAACTAGGATCACTGTAAGCTACAAATGCTTCTCCAAAATCTGCATCTTCTACATACAACTCTTTCAAACTTTCAAATCCCACACTGTTATCTTTATCTCACATAACAACAAATTCTTCCTACTTACAACATCAGCAACTTTATTCATTTGACTACTTTTATGCTTCAAAACAAAATTATAACTCTAAATATACTCAACCCATTTAACATTCATCTGATTCAATTTATGTTGGCTATTAATGAACTGCAAAGCATGATTATCTGTGTACACAATGAATTCTTTGGGAAAAAGATAATGTCTCCATTTCTTGAGGGACTCAACCAAAGCATAAAATTGTAAATCATAAGACGAATACTTCCTTTTTGCATCATTTAATTTCTCACTAAAATAAGCAATTGGCTTTCCCTCTTGACTTAAAAATGCTCCAATAGCCAAACCACTAGAATCACATTCTACTTGAAACACTTTATAAAAATCTAGCAAAGCAAGTATGGGCTATTCACTCACCTTCTTTTTGAGAAATCTAAAATTTTCTTCAGCCTCTTTAGTCCACACAAATGGTCTTTTACTTCCCTTAATAGTCTCCAATATAGGTGCTACCACATGACTAAAATTTCTTATAAACTTTCTATAAAAACTAGAAAGACCATGAAAACTTCTTACCTCCATGATACTCTTTGGTGATGGCCAATCAAGTATAGCCTAAACCTTTTCCTTGTCCATCTTCAATCCATCCTTGGACACCACAAAACCTAAGTAACTAATTCAGTTTGTAAAAACATACACTTCTTCAAATTAATCTGCAACTTTTCTTCATGTAGTCTCTTCATAAATTGCCTTAGATGCTCAAGGTCCTCCTCTTGTGACCTGCTAAACACCAAAATGTCATCCAAATACATAACCACAAATTTACCAATAAATGGTTTCAAAACCTCATTCATTAACCGCATAAAAGTACTAGGAGTATTAGACAACCCAAAAGGCATAACCAGCCATTCATACAACCCATCACTTGTCTTAAAAGAAGTTTTCCACTCATCCCCTGGTCAGATTCTAATTTGGTGATAACCACTTTTCAAATCTATCTTAGAAAAATACATTGAACCACTCAAGCAATCCATTAAATCTTCAATCCTAGGTATGGGAAACCTATATATTATTATGATTTTATTTATTTCCCTTAAATCACACATAAGCCATTCTTATCCTTTCTTTGGAACCAATATTGCAAGAACAACACAAGGGCTTAGACTTTCTCTTATCAACCCTTTCTCCAAAAGTTCCCCCACTTGCTTCTTTATCTCTTCATTCTCCATAGGTGTTAATCTGTATCTAGCCTTATTTGGAAGGCGAGTACCTGGAATCAAATCCATATAACGACTTATGCTTCTAATAGAAATTCATTAGGCAAATAATTTGCAACAATATCCATATTCTCATTCAACATATCTTGTATTTCAATAGGCAAATCATCCAACTTTGTAGAAGTCATTACACATTGTGGTTTAGGAACCAAAGCAAAACTAATTTCTTCATTCTTCAAATCTTTCAAAAATTCTTTACCACTTACCATTATTACCTTACTGCTAATGCTACTATCTTCTTCTTTCTCCTTTATGGGAAGCAAGGTATGCTTCACTCTATCCTTCATAATGGTATATGCATTCTCCTTTCCATCATGGACTAAATTTCTGTCAAATTGCCACGGTCTTCTAAGAAAAACATGGCACACATCCATGGGCATTATATCACACAATACACAATCTTTATAACTACCAATCTAAAAATCAACATAGGCCTACTCACTAACGAATATTTGATGGCCTTTTTGTAACCAAGTTACCTTGTATGGAGTTGGGTGTTTAATCCTTTTAGACTGAACTTCTCTACCATTTTAGTGGCAACAATATTGTCAGTACTACCACTATCTATAATAAGCTTACAACATTTACCATGTGACTTACACTTTGTTCTGAACAATGCTCTCCTTTGAATTGGCTCTTTACTTTCCTTATGTGGCTTTAACAATGCTCTCTTAAGCATCAGGGACTCTCCTGATTCTGCTCCATCCTTGTGATGTATTGGTGATCCCACACTTTCTTGATTATCCTGAACAACTTGATTGCTTCTCTCAAATTTTGAGTGTCCTCCTTGTGATGATTCAACACAGTCCCAACTCTTATGGTCAAATTGATTGTACTTGTAACATTTTCTAGCAAATCCTCTTCCTTTACCTTATGAACCACCTCTTCCATAAGATCTTCCTCCTCTATTTTGAAAACCACCTCTATCATTGCGGGTTGTCCCACTAGAACTTCCAGCTTCTTCATTTTGATGATTTTGCTGTCCTCTACTAGATTGTTGTCCCCTTCCTCTAAAACCTCTTCCTCTCATCTTCTCTTGCTGACTTTGCTTCCTTTGCAACTTCTCTTCTACCTTTAAGGCAAATTGGTAAGCCTCTTCCAGGCTCTTTGGGGACAAAAGGCTCATTTCATCTTGTAGGTTGTATCTCAGACCATTCACGTAATGGGCTATCTTCTCCACATCTCTTTAGCATGCCCAGACCTGATTATAATCCAGTAAACTTCTTCTAAATAATCTTTTATAGACATATCTTTTTGTTTCAAATTTTGTAATCTCTTAAAGAGATTTGCTTGATAATCACCAAGAAGAAACTTGGCCTTCAACTTCACCACCATCCTATACCATGAGTTTATCTTTTCCTTATTTCTCTTTCTTCTTTCATTTTAAACAAAGTCCCACCACATGGTAGCATGACCTTTCAATCTTGTGCATGCAAACTTTACTCTTTTCTCTTCTGCTACACCCTCATATTTGTAAGGAAATGAGAGCATCTCAGAATGTATTTCTAAGAATAGTGGTGTCTTCGACAATTTTAAATTCTTTTCAATTGCTTCAAAAACATGCACAACTATGCCATTAGAGCAGAAATAGACATAGAACATTTCCAACATTGACCCTTAGAGGAAAGTACAAGCAGCATTAACCAGTTTTAACAGTAGAAACATTAAACATGAAAGAAAGAACAAGAACACAGATTTACGTGGGGAAAACCCTTACGGGTAAAAAACCCCACACTCCAAAACACTGAGCCTTCGTATTATTCGGCAACCAAAAAGTTACAATACATTTATAGGCTCATAGCCTTAATAGGAGATTAACATCTTGTTCCTTCTGAAGAATATCTGAACTTTGTTTTCACTCACTCCTCAGTCCCTTCGCATACTGTTAACATGTCGCATACAACACACAGCATAGGACTTCACTGAAGGAGAAAACCATAGCTCACTGGATTGATTGTACCGTCCAACTCTCTCTCTAGTAAATCAATTTTTTCACATTGCTTTAGCAATCCAATCGAATCCGCATGTAGCTGACCGTTCATTCCAACTGTCCAAACCATTCGCATAACTGTCTAACCATTCGCATTCTTGCAGGAAACTTTAGTCCCACATGCACCAGACATTGGACGGTTTCCAGTTTATATACATGACCACAAGTAAGATGACTGTCAACACTTTTTCTGATAAGACTAAGCAGTATACCTTTCACCGACCATTGGAGAGACCTTGACCTTCGGTATAACTTCAGCCCTCTTTGCCGACAATGTTTCTCTTGCCAATGCCAAACCTCCATCGGAGTGACAGGTAAGATCGGGAAGACTTCTCAATGTTGAGCTGACAAACCTTCTCACGCTGACCACACCATCATCAAGACATAGATCATCGGTGACACTTCTACTATCTACACCGATAGCAAACCTCATACTGATGACCAGGCCTTCATCGGAGAGACACAAGAGTATCGGAGCGAGTTCTCAAGGCTTGGCTGATAAAGCTACTCACTCCGATGGTCTTCCATCAGAGTGACCGCTAACATTGGAGTGACTACCACAACCTTCCCTGACATCCAACCTTATGTCGATGGGCTTCTCACATTGGTAAGACCTTGGAGATCGGCATAAGACTCTGAACTCCCACCGATAGTGAAAGTCAAGCCAATGATCACTACCATTGGTGAAACATATGCGGTCGGTGTAACACAAACAAGGTCTGCCGATGGAGATCAGTCAACCCGATAGCTTTCCTTCATTGGTGTAACCATAACTATCGGTGAAACAAGTTAAGTGCTCACTGATGGTGTTCTGTCAGCCTGATACAAAGAACATCCCACTATGAACACTGAGATCACTGTGACTCTTGCCGATCACTATAAATCTAAGACACATGAACTCAACATTCTCCCACTTGATGAAGGATTTACAGGAAAACATCAACACTCTAGGTCACAGAACCAAGGTTAATACTACCTCCACTCCACTGTGCTCACAAGCTACATAGAAGCTCCAACTTCAAAACTTCCAGAACACAACCATGAAAATCATCATCTAGAAACAAGATAGACCATCAACTAGAACAACATTCAGAAAACTAACTGCACCCATCCAACTGAATAAAACCCACGTGACTAAAAATAGCACACATAGCCAGTGCTAACACACCCAATCACTCATACCTTGAAGGTATAAACATCAGTAGACTCATGCCACCTACATATACACCCATCAACTGCAAATACAAGCTCAAAGTGTGAATTGGTCGAAGAAGACCAAACACTTCAAGAACTCCCATTACATGGGTAATGCAGATCTGAAAAAGATCATGGCATACAAAAAATCCACCAATAGCATTCCATAGAAAGTGTAAATAACATGTAGTACCAAGGAAACATCCACCATGATATGCAAAATCTGTAAGCAAATAACCTGCAAGAACAACTCCTCACCACCAGTCCAAAGTTCTCCCAAGTTCTCCACATCCAACAAAGAAAGAGATAACAGAACAGAAATTTCATGCTATCACCCAACAACATAAGTGAAAGCACATGACCACAAACTAGTGATCACTTCAGCTCCGAACAAAGCCTCAAAACAATGTAATGTGAAACACAGCATTAGAGAAAATAACTGAGACCAAGAGAAACACTGCACATCATATACCTATAGACAATCCTTTTACATACACCTCTGAATGCCAACTGTGTCAAGTATGATCTCCTTCAAAACACCCCAAAGTGAACCAGCATAACAACATCCAAACAAACATTCAATCTCCAAGATCAAACGCAACTAACATGGATGTAAGCCTCACAAACCAAAGAAGATCAAACTAATTCATTTCCCATTTTAGGAAATCAGCCCATTAACCATCTCCTAACAGTCCTCATCAATGAATGATATCTCTAAACTCAAATGCAAAAGGAGATAAACATGCTATTCATCTCTCACAATGAATCCTCCAGAACCATCTATGAGCAGTTCAAGATCCATATCTTTGAAAGAAAGCAAAAAAAACACCTGAGAGAAACAATGGGCAATACCTCTCAAGTAATAAACTGTCAAGCAAACTAAGAGTGGGAATGAGAATGTTCTTCCAAGATATCCAAGTCCCAAAGACTTTCTCCAAGAACAATCTCCTCTAGTTCTTTTGTTGAACTCACATTCAACCAAGGTAAAGACTCCTCGAACTTCCAGCTGTAAACTCTGATTAAGCACAACATATACAGTCTCACCTTATTCTCCATGTATCCATGAGTACCTACGAACAATCACCTCATGCTAAACTCCAACTGGATCACTACACCACTATGAAGTAATCAAGCAAATGATAAATGTACCCAAACATAGAGAAGTTACCAGACCACTGTCAAAGCTCCAATCATCTGAAACAAGAACTTATCATGACATCATGATCTTACCATCTCCTTTAGGAGATTCCATGCTCTAGGTGAACATAACCATGGTCTCTAGATCAATGTATCATACCAAAATTCAAAAGCAGAAATCATGATATGAAACAAACCAAAATTCTAAACCAACATCACCTGTCAAGCACCACCAACACCTTAGCCAAGAATTTCATGAATCCTCCATGACTTCAAGATGTTACTCATCCTCAAATAGTGTCCCTGCAAATGTGAAAGAACCCTTCTGCAGCAACAGGATCAAAGAACTCCTCCTAGTAACATCTGCAACACTAAAGAAGATCATTCACCACTAAGTGATGAACTTTCAGTCATTGCTAAAGCTCCCACTGAACAGTGACAATAGAGCTTTCCAAGCATTCTGACCAAACATCTCCTAATCTGAAAAACCTCCAGGTCCACATATTAACATGTCCATGCGACAATAAAAATAAATGGCACCAAGACTCCAAACCAAGGAAATATAAACTATCACTGTCAATAGCTTACACAAACCTATGTGTTCAAGTTATACATGACATCATGATACACATGTTACAGGTCTCCATAACCAACTATTCAGATACTCTACAATATCCATCCTCTGATCTCCAAACAGTCACACCAATGTACAAGAGACCACAGACAAGGCCATCTAACAAGTTTGCACAATCAAATAATCAATCTTGTGGATATAGACTGTCCACTTCCAAGTTATCTCACTGCAATCAATAGGTTGTACACACCTAAAGAACTGCATAACTCATAGATCCAAAATTACTGAAACATACAAACCCATCATTGCACTAGAAAATTGCAAAACTGAGATCTCAGGAAATAGATAACAATGTAGACAACATGACTTAAACACCAGATTACTTACAAAATTGATTTGCTAAATATGTCCACAACCTGAGCACCATAGTCAAGAAACCAGAAGCATTACCACAGAAATACTGAGTGTCATATCACATACCAGCACTCCCATGTAGAGAAAGCATTTCACCTCCTCACACCATGCACATAGCATGCATGCAAAAACTACAACTATATCATCCAACACCACCCCAAAAGCTAGGGTCTAGAAATAGCTTAACGGCAGCTTCACAAAGCCACAAGTTTTTCTTTTGACTGTGTAAAACCTGCAAAACCACTGTGTTTGAAAAACACCCATGCACATCCATACCCACTTCACATCTGGAAGACCCAAAAGTCTACAACATAAACTCCATAACAGTTAAACCAGAATAATGGATCATCATGAATATGCATAACCATAGATTTTAAGGAAAAACTATAAAACCCCTCAAATCCAATAAACATGAATCTGAGTCATGCAAGTACAAAATATCCAATTAAGGAAACAACAGTTCAAGAGCTTCAGGCCCACTTGTAGACAAGTCCCTCAACCATCAACATGCACATGCATCTGAGAGAATCAAGCTACTACAGAAGCTCTCAGACCATCCAATGATCAACTTCATAGCCTACATGCAATCAGGGTAATAGAAAATTATGCCTTCTAATACCAAGAACAGAACACCCAGCATAAGCACAATACTCCATGGCTGACCAGTAACACAAACTTCTTCATATCATCAGAGAGCCTCTCACATAGACACCCAATATGAAAGTTACTGCAGTAATACAACCACAAACCAAACCCCATGCAACATGATTAAATACTGTCAACTAAGAGCCTTAGGCCACACCACGACCAGCTCTAGTTTCTTCATCTTCACCATCCTTCAAGCACTGCTGAAACATGAAGACAAGATTAACAGCCAGACTTCCACTCAAAGCAAAGATCAAACATTAGACGATTCCTTCAGATTTCCTCAAGCTTGTCACACTAAGAAATTAGCACAGAAGGAATACCCAGACCTTATACACTAGGAACTCTTACATGCAGACACATCCAGCACACAAATGTACATATGTGAGCAATAAAGCAGATCCCAGAAGAAGGCTCTGATACCACTTGTAAGAAAATGAGAGCATCTCAGAACGTATTTCTAAGAACAGTGGTGTCTTCGACAATTTTAAATTCTTTTCAATTGCTTCAAAAACACGCACAACTATGCCATTAGAGTGGAAACAGACATAGAACATTTCCAACATTGACCCTTAGAGGAAAGTACAAGCAGCATTAACCAATTTTAACAGTAGAAACATTAAACATGAAAGACAGAACAAGAACACAGATTTACGTGGGGAAAACCCTTACGGGTAAAAAACCCACACTCCAAAACACCGAGCCTTCGTATTATTTAGCAACCAAAATGTTACAATACATTTACAGGCTCATAGCCTTTACAGGAGATTAACATCTTGTTCCTTCTGAAGAATATCTGAACTCTATTTTCACTCACTCCTCAATCCCTTTGCATACTGTTAACATGTTGCATACAACACACAACATAGGACTTCACCGAAGGAGAAAACTAGAGTTCACCGGATTGATGGTACCGTCCAACTCTCTCTCTAGTCAATCAATTTTTTCACATTGCTTTAGGAATCCAATCGAATCCACATGCAACTGACCATTCATTCCAATTGTCCAAACCATTCACATAACTATCTAACTATTCTCATTCTCACAAGAAACTTTAGTCCCACATGCACCAGACATTAGACGGTTTCCAGTTTATATACATGACCACAAGTAAGATGACTGTCAGCACTTTTGCTAACAAGACTAAGCAGTACACCTTTCACTGACCATTGGAGAGACCTTGACCTTTGGTATAACTTCAGCCCTCTTTCCCGACAATGTTTCTCCTGCCGATGCTAAACCTCCATCGGAGTGACAGGTAAGATCAAGAAGACTTCTCAACACTGAGCTGACAAACCTTCCCACGTTGACCACACCATCGTCAAGACATAGATCATCGGTGACACTTCTACTATCTGCGCCGATAGCAAACCTCATACCGATGACCAGGCCTTCATCAGAGAGACACAAGATTATCGGAGTGAGTTCTCAAGGCTTGGCTGATAAAGCTACTCACTCCGATGGTCTTCCATCAGAGTGACCACTAACATCGGAGTGACTACCACAACCTTCCCTGACATCCAACCTTATGCTAATGGGCTTCTCACATCGGTAAGACCTTAGAGATCAGCATAAGACTTCAAACTCCCACTGATAGTGAAAGTCAAGCTGATGATCACTACCATCGGTGAAACATATGAGGTCGGTGTAACACAAACAAGGTCTGCCAATGGAGATCAATCAACCTGATAGCTTTCCTTCATCGGTGTAACCATAACTATTGGTGAAACAAGTTAAGTGTTCGCCAATGGTGTTCTGTCAGCCTGATACAAAGAACATCCCACTATGAACACTGAGATCACTATGACTCTTGCTAATCACTATAAATCTGAGACACATGAACTCAATAATATTCAAAATATTTATCCAAGTCATTGATCCAATCGATCAAGTCTTCACCATTTAGGCTTCTAGCATAAGTTGGTACATCGATCTTGGGTTTGGAACCCAAACTCATGACTGACCTTATCAGTCTTTCACCAAATTCATCTCCTGGATCTGCCTATCTTTCCTCATTTCCTTCTCTTTGTGGTTCTTCTTCCTCATCACTTAAATCTTCAATATCAGGGTTTCCTCTTCTTTGTGCCCTCTCAAGAGCATCTAACCTTTCAATCATATTTTGGATCAAGTCAGGGTCACCAAGGTCTCTTCAGCCTCTACCTCAACCTCTACCCATCCTTCTTGGAGGCATATTGACCACTTAACAATACCCAACCTCAACCTGGCTCTAATACCAAACTAATGGCACAGCCTTGCCAGACACTTCACAAATCTACTATCAAAAATCAACCCCAATGAGTAATACAAAAAATGATAGGAAATATAATATGAAAGTGACATGAAATAATGAAAATGAGATATGCTTTATTAATTGAAATTTCTTTCTATTACAAAATTCATATACTGACCATACAATTGGCCTCTCCCATGCAAAGAATCAAAAACAAATACAAAAATCTATTTTCCTCAAAGTTGTCGGCCTTCTATTGTTCACCTCTTGGTCAGACTTCTATATGCAAACCGTCACCCTCTTATACTCAGGAGGTCAGCCTCCTATCTATTCATCCCTCCTCTCAGCTGCGAATTCTTTTTATAATGCTTCCTTCATTTTAAAATCTGCAGTAGAGGTAATAACTTTCAATCGATCATGGCAGAGAAACTGGGGTTGAAAAATACCACCATATTGCCCATGACTTGCAGAGAAATTAAGATGGAGCCGTCAATGCATTACACCCATGATGTAGGCAGAATGATAGTCGCCAGGAAATGGCCAAGCAAGAATAAAATAAAGAAAATACTTAAATGCATTTCCTGAAGAATAAGTCTATTATTTCTAAATTTGATCGATCCATAAAGAAAGAAGGAAAAATTAGAATGAATCCTCATAATTGCTTTTGCTAGCTGGCCCAACTTTAATTTGCATGATTAGAGGCTTTTAGTCTTTGAAGATAACTGTCATCCAAGACCTCCAGAAAATAATATAAATTTAATTGCTTAAGAAATGGTTGACAGAGAGAAATTAGAAGAGCCAAGAAATATTCTGTCACATAGGTGATAGGAGGGTCAAAGGCAAAGCAACAGGATTGATAGGAGCTTCAAACACACCAAAAATTGTAGAACAGGAATCCTGCTTTATTCACAAAAGAAAACCAAAATATTAAAGCAAATAAAATGAAAAATTTGAAAGATGCAAGATGCCCTTGCATTAGAGATCCTCCTAGAGATGAAATTAGAGCTCTCAAAAGGAAAATGGAAGATTTACAAGAAAAAGTTCATAGAAGAGATATGCATAGAGAAGAAGATGATAGTGAAGATGAAGCTAAAGAGGAATTTGAAGAGGAAGAAGAGGACCCAATAGATCCTAGAGAAAGAAGATTGTTGAAAGCTATTTCTCAGATTGGAAAGAAGGCAAAGGTGGAGGTTTCAAAATTTAATGGGAGCCTCAATCTAGAAGAACTAATAGATTGGATTAATGACATGGAAGAGTTCTTTGAGTTTGAAGAGATCGAAGATCCTCACAAAGTGAGGTTTGCAAGGATAAAGTTAAAGGGACATATAAGAATTTGGTGGAGACAAATCCAGCTTGAAAGAGGAAGGAGGGGGAAAGACAAAATTAGTAGATGGGATAGAATGGTAGAGAAAATGAAAAGATAGTTTATTCCAGTGGATTATGAATTGGAGCTACTAAAAAAATGTAAAGTTTAAAACAAGGAACCAAAATAGTGAAGGAGTATACAAAGGACTTCCATAGGATCCTGATTAGAGAAGGACATGCTAAAGCTACTAAGGAGAAGGTTGCAAGGTACCGTAATGGTCTCAAGCCAAGCATACAAGAAGAGATGGATTTGGTGAGAGTTTACACAATGGAGGATGCATATTAGTTTACACTAAAATTGGAAGAAAGATTAAACAAAATATTTGAAAATAAGAAAAGAGGAAGAGATCATGGTGAAAGAACTGGAAAAAGGTCTTATGGAGAACAAGAAAATAATTAGAAAAATTTAAAAAATACAAACCAAGGTAGCAGCAAAACTCAGAGGTATGAAGACTCATATGCCCCTAGAGATCAAAATTGGAGAGGTAGAGGAAGATCTGGTAGAGGATTTGGAAGATGAGGTTTTCAAGGAACATGTTATAGGTGTGGAGAAGAGGGACATCAAGCTTATGATTGCCTTCATAATTAGGAAAGAACTAGTAGAAGGACTGAAAATAATTCAAGGGAAATGAATGTGAAGGAGGAAAATGCAGAGTCATCACACACCGAAGAAGCATAAAATGGAGAGGTACTTGTTACAAGAAGAGCCCTGATGAACAAAGGAAAAGAATTAGATGAAAGGAAAACATTGTTCCAAACAAGATGTAAGTGTGAAGGTAAAGTATGTAATGTGATTGTTGATCGTGGTAGTACTGACAATCTCATTTCTGAATAGATGGTGAGTAAATTGCAGCTAGAGAGGAGAAAACACCCACATCTGTATAGGATAGCTTGGCTACAACATGACAAGAATGTTTTGGTTAGTGAACAAAGTTTGGTAAAATTTAATATAGGAAATTATCATGATGAGATTTTGTGTGATATTATGCCTATGGATGTTTATCATATGTTATTGGGAAGACCGTGGTAGTTTGACAGGAAAGTAATACATGATGGGTTTGCCAATACATACACCTTGACAAAGGATGGAGCTTGACACAAGTTGAAGCCCTTGAGTAAGGAAGAAGGTAAGGTATGTAATAAAACTATTAATTGTTTGACTTATGGAGTTAAAGAGTTATTGAAAGAGGGTGAGGATGAATATTATGATTGGCTAATGCAAGGTACAACAATGTTGATTGCATTCAAGAGGGGTAGAATGAAGGTTTCAGTGGAGAAAGAAAAAGAGGTAAAATATAATTTTTGTAAGAATTTTGTTGAACCTGATTTATTTGAGGATGATAAGATTAGAAAAGGGAATGATATTGCAGAAATAGACACATTAGAAAATGAAGGTACAAGTGAGGAAGAAGATGAGCAAGTGAAGGTTGAGTTGTTTGATAATCTCTTGATTGATAAAGAGATTGTTAAAGATGAAGATCTTAAAAATAATTTCTTGTTACATGATGGGAAATATGAACCCCTTGATTATTTTACTAAAATTGATGTGACTATAGAGGAGAAAGAGTTTGCAGCTGAACCTTGTCTTTTAGAAGACATAGCGAAAGAGGAACACAATGTTGCAGAAGAGGAATATGATGGACAAATTGTTGTAGTAGTTTCAAGGAAAGAGGTCATGTATAAATTTGATTATTTTAATGAAGAGGACACTGATGCTTATGAATTTCCTAAGTTTCCTAGTGCATATTGGTGGGAGTTGTAGTGTGAGAAAAAAGGGAGAAAGAGAGGGAAAATGAAAGAAGGAAGGGACATTAAATTCCAAAGAAAACTAGTAAAGTATATTTAGGTAGATAAGATAGAGAAGTGGGTTCAGAATAAGCACGTCACTTATAACTGTTTATGAGTTTTACTCATGAAAATTTTCAATCTACCTTGGGTGTCTGATGCAGGAGCATCCGCGATCAATGACAATCCTCATCAACCAAAAAAAAAAAAAGAAAATATTTTAATTTCCTATAGTTTGGTAATTTTGGAGTTAGAAAATAAATGGAATATAGGCCTAATAATATATTAAAAAAATTGGCCTTATTATAATATTGTAAAAATAATAACATTGCAAAAATCTTGGAGTGAGATAGTTTAGGTGGCAATGTTGGGGTGTGAAATTCAAAAAGCAAATTTAAGGGAAAAATTAAAAAAAGGAATCTAGGCATGGATTTTTGGGGAGTTACACTTGAAGATAACTCATTAATGCTCCTCAAATGTAGCTGGAGAATTTGGGCCCCCATGTTGAGTTGGCATATTCTTTTTCCAAGATAGGACCTATTTTCTAGGAGTGGGAATTTGAGTTGCCACTTATTTTTAGCAAATTGTGGGAGTGGATTTTATTTTTATTTTATTGAGAAATTAATATTATGTTTCCATGATCTTTTTCAAATATTCTCCCAATTTGGGCATGGGAGTTGGAGGAGAGAGAAAATGGTGGTTGTGGAGTCATTATGAAGAGGATTTTGGCAATTTTTGAGGATGATTCTTGCAAACTTTGAGAGAAGGAAATGAGGAGGCATGGATTTTGCTAGAGAGGGTTGAGAGGACATTTTATTGTAGGTTTTGAAGGTGTACTACAACAGAAAATGGATTATGGAATCCATGTTTGAAGATCAACAATTTGTTTGTTGAATATTGCAGATTGGAAACCAAATTTTACAGTATAGGCGGATGGTTTGAAGAGGAAGCATCTATAGTTTGATTATGATGTTGTTTTCTATCATACAATAGATTTATATCTTTTTTGTAATGGTTTTCTTCAGCCTATATGGCTGCATACATTTCGGTAATCAGATTGCTTTGAAATTGTGAAACATTGTTGCTAGTTGAATAAAGAAGATCAATTCTATTGTTGCATATTTGTACATCTTATTTATTATTGGTAACTTTGAATATGTTTGTGTGAGGTTTGTGTGAGTCCCCTTTTCCTTACTTTCTTGGCTAGTAGAAGAAATAATCTATTCGGGTCCAATGCTAAAAGCCTATCTATAGTTTGTAAGATATCCAGGTCTTGTAATTCTTCAGCAGGGTCTTGGGATATTTCATGTGATTGTTATTCAAAGTCATTGGAAGATGAAGGACCTAATGTATACCCACTTGGAAGGAAGACATCAAGATTCATACTCGTGGCGAATTGTGTAGCATCAGTGGTTGTGTTGAAGTCATGTTGAGGATTACTTTGATTAGTTTCCATAGCTTTCCTATGTTGGGACCTAGTAAGAGGCATATGATGTTTAAGACCTTGTGAAGATGGATGATGGATCATGGATGGAGTTTTATTTAGACTTTTTATGACAATGTTGAGACTCTAGAATGTTTGTTTGTGTATACATCTAAAAATGACATGACTCTATCTAAATATCTATTTTAAATATTTATTTCATCATAATATTCCTCTATCAATAAATAAATAAATAAATTTATTTATTTGATTCATTTTCCTCCCATTAATTGAATAAATTACATTTATTTAATTAATTTCATTAATATGGGCAGGGGGCCTAGCTCGATTGGTGAGCGCTTCTTGTAGTAGGCACGAGGTCATGAGGTCAGTCTCCCCACTACCCACCTGATATTGTAGCTGGTTCATATCTCCGGTCAAAAGTGCTTACCCATGTTGAATAAAAAAATTAATTTCATCAATATCAATTTTATTTTTCTAAACAATTAAATAATTTTAATTATTTAATTAAATCATTCATTCTTCGAAATTTAAATAAAATGCAAATTTATTTAAATTAAATCCCAATCTCCAAAAATAAAATACAATCAAATATTTTATTTTTCTAAATCTTGCACAATCAATTAAATAAATTTATTTACTTAATTCGCTTTCTTATCTTCCAAAATATCTTCAAAATCTTCTAAAAATAAATCTTCCCTATCATGCAAAAGAAAACGCTGAGTTAACTGATTTAAAGCATCCTTGTTTTATCAACAAACTCTTAAACTAGAAAAATATATTCTAATTTATGAAATCTAAGCTCATCCTCATCAAGAAAGCAATTAACTCAATAAAGCAACTTTTTGAATGACACGTCTTCTTTCTATTCGTGCATGTTCTCTCAAACATCCTCTACCATTGATCTTATTACTTCTTCTACATTGTTGATCTTCTCTCACACAAGGCTATAAATACCCCTCTATTCTTCCATTTCATATCAAGAAGCTTTCAAGTAAGATTACTCTGTCGAATCCATAGCACGCCATTGGCACGTCCACTCTCACATTGTTCATTATCTATCATACATTGTATTGAAGCTCATCTTCAATACATTAAGTATCTGAGCCATTTCTCCATTGTCATCTTGAGGAAACAAAGCAAGGAAGCAAGCTTCCCGAGGGCTACATTCATCATCAAAGATCGATCAAGAATAGGCGGACAATGGAAGCCATGGGGTAACAAAGCTCTATAAGTTTGTTTATTTGTTTTAATCTTTGTTATTTGCATATGCCATTGAGTTATTGGGTTTATAATTCATTTTAATATTATCCAATTTTACTTGTAACATTTCTGGCACCCACCGTGGGGCCTTGCCCCAAATTTCTAACCTTGAAAATTGAGTTTTTGTAAGATAGGCTCCATACACATGTTTAATTGGCACATACAAGAAATCCCACGTCACATATGATCCCTATTTCAGTGCATACATTATTTCGGTGCATATACCATCAGAAGTTATGCTTTTGACATCTATTTCAGTGCATGCAATCCTTCAGTGCACCTATTCCAAGAAGCTGCGCATCTGACTTATTCTACAGTGCTTCTACCTTTTCTACACATACATTCTTTCTCTCTGCACTTATAACCTATTCTCGTACACATTTGTAATTACTGCACTTTTGAGTACTGTTTATGTGCATTCAGTCTCTTAAGCTGTGCATATGTCTTCAGGACTAGCTTAGGGGTTTCTTTCTAGCTTTCTAATGTGAACACTTGTCTTGCAGGATTGATTCTTTAATTTTTGTGCAGGATTAAGAGTTGGATAGTTTCATTTTCTTAAAACGCACATCATAGGTTAACTAGGAAGAAAAGTAAAATATGCATGCAAATCTCACATAGTTCTTAACTAGGAGGGTAGTAACAAAAATCATTTCTATCTTTGTGATATTGCTATCTCTTTTAGTTAAAAATATTTCTATCTTGCAAAGGAAAGAACCATTTCTATCTTTTAATCACTTCAAAGTTAACAACTGTGTGAGTGCCCAAGTAGAATAACACATATAGTTTTTCTCATTTTAAATAGGATTGGATAAATCACTATTTACTGTGTCTTCTAAATGACAATAGGCTTATGCTCTTCCCTTTATTGGGTGACTAGAATGCCAGACTTGTCATTTTTTGTGTATAACCTTTAGAGGGGCCTTCCCTTGGATGCTTGCCTATCCAAGTGGGAATGACACTAAGTGGTAACAAGATAAAGCCAAGCCCTACAAATCCACTATAAATAAATTGTGCTTGAGGTGAAAGCTTCCTGTAATGAGTGCCACTGTGTTATACTGACAGCCAACCTCCCCCAAAACCCTTCAAGGCCTAACCCTTGAAGGCTGGGAGACTCCATAATTGAGAGTAGCACTACCACATGTATAACCACTCAAATGGTTGCCCTGACTACTTAGCCATTGTCTAGTATACCAAAATCCTTCTATTTGTTGGCGTAAAAGGTGGAACCTTTGAAGCAGCCCTAATTCATGTGGTTCTTAGTAGAGATATTAGGGACAATCCTAAGGTTCGGTGGGGGGACGAGCCTAAGGAAACTTAGATCTTGGTATGCATGAGAAGTGAGTTCCATGGAGGGAAGCCAGTGCTACCAGATCCTAAAGCTATCTACTTTGAATATGCATAGCTAGGGGACTGAACAAATACTATCTTTTCCAGCCTAGGAGTGTAATTGTTCTTGTGTCAAAAAGTCCACAAAAATACCAAAAAATAATAAAAGATAAAAATCATGAAAACTTCTTTGCGTTTGTTGTGTCTTTATCTACCATAATTGAAAATCAAAAGAAAAAAAGACCAAGTTTTCAACCAAAAACAAAAAATTTTGAAAAATGTGCCAAAAAATCTCCAAAAACACCAAAAAACCAGAACTGTGCATACATTGAGACTTGTTGCGTATACATTAAGACCTGCTACACTTTTACCTACTATTGTTGCACATATAAACTTTGCCAGATCTGTGCATGTGCTTCAACCTGCTGCACTTTTGCTTTCTGTTGCTGCGCATCCATTCCAGAGAGTTGTTTCATACTTTTTCTAAGAAAAACTTTCAACTCTTCAAACACCTAGTTTCAAACTTGTTTCAGTTTCCCAAATCTGATTAAAACCATGCAAGTTAGTCATCTCATTCTTTTCCACCACATAGCTGCTTTTCCCATGCTTACATCATCCAAAACCTCACAAAATTCTTCCAAAATCAAACTAAGTATCCAAAACTAGGTTAGTACCAAGCTATTCTTGATCGTATCAACCTCAAACAAACCTAGTGAGTCTCCACTCTCAAGGATCGATCATCCTTTTCTCTTGGAACTCCACTAGTGGCTTGTGCAAAAACTAGTCTACATCAAGTAACTAGATTTCTATCATCCTTACTTTTTGACTATCATTTTGTTCCAACCAACTTGTTTGACACCAACAAATTTAAGGAAAACCTTGTTCAAACCTTGACACATTCTATCACCTCTTGTTTAAAACTTTCAAGATCACTCCATCCCATCTCAAATCACCTTGCATGGTCTTAACAAGGTCCCAAAAACAAAAGTAAATTGAAATGGCGGACAAAACTAGTCCATCTCGTCATGACAGTGATGAGGAAATTTCTCAAGAAGAGATTATACAAACTCAGGAAGACCGAAGGTTTCAATGCATAAGGGACAATGTACTTTCCCAAGACCCTACTAGATTCTTTCTTCACTTAGCACAACAAGGAGTCAAACTTCCTAAAGATTTTGACATAGAAGCATTAAAAGAACCTAAGGAAGAAAGAAACCCTAAGGGAAGCACATGAGAGGAAATGACCACAGACAAAAGCAAAGCAACCATTGATTCTACAAACAACCTAAGCTTAATGACCCAACAGCTTCAAGCTTTACAACAACAATTCATAGACATGCAAATAGGAACATCAACTAAGCATTATTCCCTAGAGGATATTTCACCATATCCTTTTGATAGGACCTTGATCATGATACCTTTCCCCTCTAAATTTGAGGTGCCAAAATTTGTCAAATATCATGGAAAGGGTGATCCAAGAGACCACATCAGGGAATTTAACACTGCATGCCTTGAAGTCACCCATAATGATACCTATCTTATGTGACTATTTCCAAGAAGCTTAGGAGGACAAGCCATGGAGTGGTTTTCTAGACTACCTCCTAGCATTAGAACCTTTAATGAACTTGTGGACAAATTTGTCACACACTTCTACAATATTGAGCATGACACCTCAATTTTAGATCTTTGTAACACCAAGCAAAAAGCTGGAGAATCCTTCGTCATCTTCTTACAAAGATGGAGGTAGTTGGCAAGTGCCCACATCAAATGCCTGAAAAAAAATGTTGGAGATGTTTGTCCATAACTTACAAACTAACCTAAGCTACCGAATACAAATCCAATGTCCTATTTCCTTTAGTAAGGTCATTGAGATGGGTCTAATCATCGAAAAGGATTTAATTGCCAAAGGTCAAATAAAGCTTTATAAGGACACTCCTAGTACCAATACCAACATAGATAAACCAATATTTTGGACAAAGAACAAGAACATTGTGAATGATGGGGTGGTAGATGCCAAAAATGTGGCACCAAAACAACCAATCTTCAACTTATCGAACCCACAAAACAAGCCCTCACAAAATAAACCACGAAACATTGAATCATGATTTACAAGCTATCAGCCTTGGAGGAAATTCACAGCCCTAGGGGAAACATTGGAAACTACCCTATGAAATTTAATCACAAATAAAATCATAACACTTCCAATAGCACAGGAATATGAACCAAAAGTCAAACCTCCTTGGTGGAATGACAATGATTTCTGTGAGTACCACCGAAACAGGGGGCTCAAAACCAATGACTGCATTGCGTTCAAGCACACTATCCAAGATTTACTAGATCAAAAAAAATATCACTTGATGGACATACCTCTAATAATGATTACTGGGCATTCAAGGATCCGCTTCCCTACTATGAGCAGGGAGGGTCTTCTAATCAAAATAATAGTGGAACTAACAATGCCAATTACACAAACATGTCATTTGATTATGTTGTTAACCACATCTTAGAAAGTGATCCACACGTCAATGTGATCACTATAAACAAAGACTCAGATTGAAATGCTACCACTCATAGTAATAGAGTCACTCTTAGAGGAGTCCCAGCCTCTTCGTCTAATCAGTACAATATCATAGATCAACTCCATAAGACACCTACACATATCTCTATCCTGGAACTTCTGCATCTATCCCCATCCCATAGGGTCATACTTGACAAAGCTCTGTCAAAAGCCTCTGTTCCAACAAACCTTGCCGAAGAATAGTTTCAAACCATGCTAGGTCACATTACCTCACTTCACTCCCTATCATTCACTAAAAAGGATAATATGTCAATTACCCAACCTCATAACGCATCTCTTCATATCGAAGCTTTCATCCACAAACATAAGATAAAAAGGGTCCTAATCGATGGAGGAGTCAATTTGAATATCTGCACCTTGAAGCTAATCCTTGCATTGGGGTTTGTGGAGAAAGCTATTGATCCAGAAAAGAAAATCACTATCAAAGCCTATGATGAGGAAGAGAGAACTTCCAAGGGAATGGTTGTTTTACCAATCAGAATTGGACTTGTAGTAAAAGATGTGGCATGCCAAGTTCTTGACATGGAGCTAGTGTATAACATTATTCTTGGGAGACCCTGGATACATGCTCTGAAAGTGGTACTTTCAACATACCACCAGTGTATCAAATTCCCCTATGAAGGTCAAGAGATCACCATCCAAGGTGATCCCAATCCATATCAATATTGCAACTCCATTCATTCTAAACCTAAAGTTGTGATTCCTCATAATCGTGCTTCTGCTTCATCTTCATCCCATGTTGACCCAGATTCACTCACTTCCACATCAAAGGCTTCCCAACCTAACCTCAAACTCAAAGATAAGGGCCTAGGTGCGTACACAATTGCCCAATCCTTATGCTTGGCACAACTCCCTCTATCTCCTAGATCATATGGAAGGCCTTCCCTGAGCAAATCCAAGGAAGTCAAAACTACTAAAGGTCTGTTTATCAAATGGGTAAGCCTTGAAGATGAAAGTGATGAAAAAGACATCCTTCAATGGTTATATAAGGATGAAGTCAGTCTATCAACACAAAAAGACCATCACTCCACAATACAAACTGAGCAATATGGTCAAGGATTCGAAATACTACAAAGAATGGGGTATGAAGGACATGTCCCCCTTGGTTTGAGAAAGGGTGGTATCACTGAACCCATCCAACCTTATACCTTGACAGCCCAAGACATTATAGGGCTAGGTTACATTGGCACAACAAGAACCAATAGAGCAAATAAGCATAAAGTTCAACAACTAGAAACATCTGCTACTAATCTGGTTGATCAAATTCACTGACTGCAAATGGGGAGTGAGACTGACTCCAACAAATATGAGTGGGATAGCCTCTCTGAGCTATCTTGTGATAAAAAAGATATCGATGTGGTACATGAGTGTGACCCAACCCATGCAACGGAGGGACAAAGTTCAAGGGCTAGACCGCTAGAGTCTGACCCGCATAATAACTATAGTGAAAGTCATGAGGAAAGAATGATACCCCCCGTGATAGATAAGTTAATGGAGAGTACCATCGCAAGCATTGTCCATGCTTATAATGACCACCATAACACCTTTATCTTGACCATCAATGCCATCGAACTAGACCAACCCAATGACCCTTTACCATTATTGCACCCAGAACTCATAGATTGGGACTTGCAAGACACTCCCCCTGAGCTTGATACCTTTCAAAATGATGAAGCCATCATAGACTATCTTGAGCTTAGGAATCACATACCTGTAGGATAACACAGGGCTGGCTATGCCATAGAACTCAACAACAAGGCCTATTTTGGAGAGAGTGTCAAGCTTTTCAGTCTCAAAAATGTCAAAATGAAAGAAAGATCTAATGGTGAAAACTACTCTGCGGCAGTGTTAGATCATGAAAAAAGTAAAAAAATAGACATATCCAACAGTGAAAACCTCTTTGAGGTGCTGAAGGATGGAAGGCTTGACCCCCTACCCAATCTCACACATCAGGAGAGATATTCAATCTTGATAGAACCAACAGAGCCAATTAATGTTAGCATAGGTGACAGTCCCAAAATGAATCACATGGCACAATCTTTAACCACATAAGAAAAGCCAGCATTCACTGAATTCTTCAAAAGAAAACAAATCAAATTTGGTTGGACATATGTGGATATGCCAGTGCTAGATCCAAATCTCATAATGCATCACTTATCCTTAGCTACAAGAGCCAAGCCAATAAAGCAAAAACTTAGGAAGATGCACCCGCATGTAGCTCTCATGGTGAAAGAAGAGCTGAAGAAACTATTAGATGTCAGATTCATTAGACTAATAGACTATCCTAAGTGGATTTCAAAAATAGTATCAGTTGCCAAACTAGATGGAAGAGTTCGAATATGTAATGACTTCAAGGACCTGAATAAAGCTTGTCCAAAAGATGATTTCCCCTACCAAACATTAACATTATTGTAGATCTCACAGCAGGGCACACCATGCTGTGACTAATGGATGGTTTCTCTGGATGAAGGAGGGTGAATCTTGCCCACTAAGTCGAGTCCCCACTGACAGAAAGGCCAAGGAGTCGTTAATGGTTGTAGCTCCTGTGCCGGTGCATGTATCAAGTTCCCATAGATTTGGCACTTCTTGCACTTCTTTACAAAATGATAGGAATCTTGTTCCATGGTTGGCCAGTAGTATCCCTTACAAATGGATGAGAAATTAATCCCTTACAAATGGATGGTAGATGATTTCAATGAATACTTTGTCAAAATCTCTTTTGAGTAGATACCAAGGATTGAGAACAAAGATACAGACGCAATGGCCATGATTGCATCTCTCCTTGATATTCCAAATAATCAATCACATTATGAGTTCTTGGTAGAGCCAGCATATTGTCCTGTATATGACACTCCTAAACCCATATCATTTGCCACTTTGTTGGAACTGATTCCCCCCTCTATGGAAAAATATTTGCCTATCTTAAAGAGAACACTCTCCCACCTGATCTCTCCAACAACCAAAAATGAACTTTCATTCATCAGGCATCCTAATATGGCATTGTCGCCAATACCCTATACTGCAGAGGTCTCTATGCTACTCTCCTTAGGTGTCTCGATAGTGAGGAACATCAAACCACCCTGAATGAAGTACACGACAGTATATGCAGGACCCACTCTAGTGGCCCTACCCTAGCCAAGAAACTCATGCACATGGGATACTACTGGCCAACCATGGAACAAGATTCCTATCATTTTGTAAAGAAGTGCAAGAAGTACTAAATCCATGGGAACCTGATACATGCACCAGCATAGGAGCTACAAATATTAATGACTCCTTAGCCTTTCTATTAGTGGGGACTCACCTTAGTGGACAAGATCCACCCTCCCTCATCCAGCAGCCATAAATTCATAATTACCTCCACCAAGTACTTTACAAAGTGGATTGAAGCCATGCCCTTACCTAATATCACAGGCAAACAGATTGCCTCCTTTATCTTGAACTATATTATTTGTCGCTATGGTATCCCTTCGTCCATTATCATGGATAATAGACGACCATTCAAAAATCAGGATGTCAAGGAACTATGTGACAAATTCCATATCCAGCACTGCTTTTCTACCCCCTATTACCCCCAAGGCAATGGCCAGGCGAAGGCATCAAATAAAATTATCTTGAAAATCCTAAAAAAGAATGTCAATGATGTCGGCCATGATTGGCATATCTAATTAAATCTAGTGCTATGGGCCTATTGTACAAGTATCCACACACCCACATGTGCAATGCCATACTCCCTGGTCTACAGATCTGAAGCCATCTTGCCCATTGAAATCGAGATCCCATCCTTGCAATTTTTGTTAAAAGGTCTCATATTTGATGAAGAGTACAAAGTGTCTAGACTTCAAGAGTTAGAGCTACTCGAAGACAGAAGGCAACATGCCTTTAACCATCTCAAATCTTATCAACAACGCATGTCCAAAAGTTACAACCATAGGGTAAAACCCTGAGTATTCCAAGTTGGTGATCTAGTCCTTAGAGAAAATCCTAGAAATCAACAAGATCGAGAGAAGAAAGGCAAGTTCAAACCCAACTGGCTGGGTCCCTATGTTATCATTACAACCTATGGGTCAGGAGCTTATCAATTGGCTACATCTGAAGGTAAACTATTTGATGATCCTATCAACAACATTCATCTTTGCAAGTTCTATACTTAAACCCCAATGTAAGGGAGTCCAAAATAATAACAAAAAAAATCAAAAAAGCGATAAAAAAATAAACAAAAAAATCAAAAAATGGAAAAATAACAAAAAAAATCATCCTCCAATGAAAACCTGGCAAACAGGCACTTGAGATAGATACCATGATGAAAACCTAGAAACCAGGCATCATGCGTATTTTTAGCTATTTGTGCAAATAAAATCAAGTGGTGAAAACCTGGTAAACAGGCACTATCTACGACAAACCACTTCATCTATTGTGACCTAATTTCTCTTGTGTCTATCATATCGTTCATCTTGAACCAATCCATTGAACCATTATCAAACTACATCGCCTTTGAGTTATTACATAGGCAAGGCCATTATCAATGAGCCCCCGAGGCTCCGCTCTACTCCGTTCCACTTCTTTCCTATCCATTCCATCAAGTATCATCTGTCCTGCTATCCATACCAATTCTACATCTTTTCCATCGCCTAGATCCTAGGTCCATCAGGTTCACCACAAGCTACATTACCTCTGTGTCGTCACGTAGGCAAGGCCATTTAGTAATGAAGCCCCCGAGGCACTAGGTCAGTCCCTTAGGGTCTGTCTCTCCATGTCTATTTGTCATGTCACCCATAATAATTTAATCCTTTGTCTAAACTGGGGGCAACTGCTCGACTTGGTTGCAGATTTTGATTCGTGAATGCCACATGTTCTAAGAGGATACCAATAAGGATTGTGATACCTTTCACTAGACAAGCGTGCGCAGCAAAGCAAGCTTCCCAAAATAAAAATCTTGGCACAAAGCATCAACCGGTCAAAAAGCAAAGTAAAACATATACCAAAGAACTTAAACTGATTCTATATCAATTATGGCAAGAAGGCACATCTAATGCAAGAATGTTTTGTGGAACAGTTAAATTAGTGAGTCTTGATCTTTTGTTCTTATGTCTTTCTATGCTACTTAAAGATGCCAAAAGCTAGAGATGCTATGATGGGGGCATAATCATGTTTCTTTGTCTTCTATTTGTGGATCAAACTTTAGTAATGTAACAACTTTTGTGTAATGACATGATCACCAAAATATCATTGAGGACTTCAGAGATCTAAATATGAAAAGGGTCAATCCTTGTTTATTGAAACACAAGAGGTACTCAGGTCATCTAGATTCAAGCTTGACTAGATGCTTGTATCAACTTGCTATATCAAAATCCATGTAAGGAATACTCAGGTCATCTCAGTTTAATTATACCTAGATACTTGTATTTTCTTACAAAATTTCAAAAAGAGAAAAGAACCATAAAATGCCCAATGATGAAAGCAAAGTACTTGCACTCTAATGATAACAAAATATCCACATCCATCTCATATCCATAAATCCATATCATCCATGCAATAAGAAAATCATGTAGAGTAACAGTGTTTACAAATGAAAGCCTATGATCCTTTCATCCATCTTCTTTCGCCTATCACTATGTCATCTCTATGTCGATTGAGTACATTTGGACATACCAAAAGCACGGTATAAATTGCATATCATATCACATGAGATAGTCATTCACATGATTAAATCATTTGTATACATAATAAGTGCATCAAGTCATCCATATACATTCGCATCAGTACATCATATCAACAACAAAATCAAAAAACATAGACAAGTACATATAGATCATCTCATAAGTTGCATAATCATATCAACAACATTCACATTTGCATTTACATATCAGATCATCAAAATCCATCTAAGAATACATTAACATCACATAATCAAAATATGCATAACATGTGAAAACATCATAAGATAGATTGCATCCATGGCATGTAAACATAGAACAAGTGCATGTAGAACATCAATAGGTGCATCATCATATAAGCATAAACCATGCCTAAATGTACAATATATCAAAATATCTATCCATCTCTCAGAGTCATGTCATGAAATGTATACAAAGTACAAAAGGATAATGATACATGTCTGGGGGCAAAAATAATACAAATATATACATATCAGGCTATCTGAGCCATCAAAATTGTGTATACATAAAGCCAAAAATTGGTACAAAAGTCCAGAACCGGTTAACCCTACCGCCATGGAGAATTGCTCCCTGCATTGCCCTCTCCTCTATCACCCCCTGACTGCTAGAGGCTTCTCACTGATGCTCTAGATTGGAATCCACCTGCCCTCTATGAAGCCACAGACTGGCTCCTATAGCTAGGTGCACGTTGGTCTGCTAGCACTGCCCCGTAATATAGCCCTCTATAGTACTTTGTCTAAGCCTATGCTCTGGTGAGCACATCCTGTACCTATGCTAGTTGTGCCTGTGTCTGTGTAAGTTGTGCCTATGCCTATGCCTACTGCACCTGTGTAACTAGAAAGATAGTGGTACCATCTGTACCTAGGGCCACCACTGCCGCATATCTCTCTACTCTAATGGCCCGCACCCTCGACAAGGTTGAGTCTCTCTCTAGAGATCTTCGATATGCATCATGCGTCTGCCTCTCTCTGAGACTCTGTTGTTCTAAGGTGTGCCCTCAGCTACCTCACCTAACCCTGTAGCATAGTAATAGCCTACTATTGTAATTCAAGCTGCAAAGCCTGCTATCCCTATCCCTACACCTACTGCTGGGCCATCTACTGTGGTGGCAACATCTGTCTCTACTGTACCCCCTACTCTACCTATACCTGCACCTACCACGTAGCCTGTGGCTACACAACATGCTAATGTCCCGAAGGTCCCTCTCCAGACCTCCTCCTCCTCCTCCTCTGCCATCCCCACCATCACCTCCCTCTCCCTGACCCCCTCTACCCCTCCTTTGTCTCCTCCTCCTGCTAGCCCCATCCTCGTTGTTTAAATCTTCCTCATCTATGCGAGGAACCAACTCTCTAGGTCCTGAATATCTAGGAAATGGATGAGCCACAAACCACTCCTCATAGTCTGGAGTCATCCCTGAGTCTACTATCTCTCTCCTCATTGGCCAAGCTACATAGGGGATTTTTTGAAAGTCTACTAATGCCTCCTCATAAGATGCCACTGGACCCCACCTCAGCTTCTCTGCATGGGTCCTTGCAAATCGAGCCTGTCCCTGTGGCTTGCCCTGTACTCTACCAAACTGCCTTTGCACTCTGATGACAATCTAATGCTCTAGTATGTACCGTGTCTTGCCAATGAGCCATTGAGTCTAGAAACAATATGGCAACTCATCATCCTCATCATCCCATACCTCACAATCTAGGTATGGGCACTAGATAACTGCATCTACATTATCTAGCACGTGTCTCTAGTACTCAAGATTTCCCAGCTTATGCTAGGAAATAACTCCTACATAACCATAACTGTATGGCTCTCCCCACTGTCTCGTGAAAACACAAATTGACCATGTGATCACTATGTGCTCCCACAACCAAAACTACAAAAGGGACACACCTGCTGATAAGCTAACCCCCCTGTGGTACACAACTTGGTGCATGTCCCTGTATAAGTGTGCAAGCATGTACACACCCCATGAGTATTGAGTCCGTCAGTAATCATACTCTCCATCACCCTCCCCCATCTAATCGGGAACCCATGTGATCTCCTATCGGGGCATACTACACCACCAATCAATCCTACCACTATCCCTAGGAAGAGTCATAACAGTCATGTATATCCTGCCATGAAATCACTTGCTCATCAAGCTCCAGATCATCAAAAACATGTCTGCACTTTGCTAATCCTGCATCACACTATGGATCATACTCTACCAACTCTCCCTGAATAGGAAGATGCAGAATCCTGTAAACATCCTCCAGAATGATTGCCATCTCTCTGGTCGGGAGATGAAAAGTCCTGTCCTCACTATGGAATCACTCCACTGTCGTAGTCAATAGACCGAGGTTCGCATGAACCTTAGGCATGAAACAAACATAAGCCAAACCCATAGCACCAAGACCCTCGTGGTCCATCTCCGTAAGCATATACTGCTACAACAGTGGAAAAGCGAACTACTCTCATGATGTTAGAATATCGCCAATGTCCTCCTGCAACCAAGAAAAGCATAGCATCAAGCAAAAACCCATATCCAAACAAACCTACTCAAAGCAATCAAACTATCCTATCACTGACTTAACATATCAAAATTAATCAAAATAGCATATCATCTCTTGACTAAATTCCTAAAAATCTCAGAGATCGCTTATCAATTGACGCATCGATCAAGGTGCCAATTGGGTTATTTTTGTTAAGTCAGCTGACTATCCTAGTGTAAAAGCACTGAACTAGGTAGCTTATGCACCAAATCATATTAGATGCGCTGCTTCACTGTAAATGCATAGCTCCTTGATGTGTATGCATCGTTCTAGCATATGCGCTGCTTCTTGTATCACATGCATGGTTCTGTAGTGGATGTGCCGCTTCCTAGCTTATATGCACATATTTATCATATGCACCGAAAGATCACTCACATGTGTGGTTTTCTGGCATATGCACCATTTCGGGGCGCATATGTGCCAAACTACAGTTTGACGTATCTATCCTAACTATTTTTCCCTAGCATTTATTGCCCTAATAAATGACTTTAAGCAAGTTTTGTTGAACTACATACCGGTGGTCCTACCTTGGGTGGCTGATCGAACCATCAAACTTGTTCAAAATGGTGCTCGTCATGCGGAATATCTATATCTCTGTCGACTACGCTAGCTCCTCTACTCTCCTAAGCTCTCAAGGACAAATCAACTAAGGACAAGTGTGCAAATGAATAGGACTTGTGGACCCAGCTCCTATATATAGCAAGTGAACCATAGCTGACTGTTGTTGTGCCTTGCACACACGCCCCATTCTAAACATGGGGACCCTCCCCCTTTTCTTTTTTTGCTTTGGCTAGTGAGTCATTTGGTTTTCTGATCTCTCTCTCGGAGTGGTTGTATGGTCTAAAGTATCTGTTCCCTAGATAGAATGATTGCATTGAAAAAATCACTCCAAACTTGCTAAGGTGGGTTGTTATTTTCCCTCTGGAGTCCTTGATTTAGTATTTTGTGCTAAAACTAAACTCAACCGACTTTTGCACTAAAACTGAACCCAACCGACTTTTGCGCCGATTTTCAGTCTGTCGGACCTAGCGCTAAAATTCCCTCCGTCCGACCTATGCGCCAAAACCTTGTAGCTCTGACCTTTGCGCTGATTCTCCTTTCGTCAGACCTCCTGCGCTAAAATTCATTCCAACTGACATTGCGCTAAAAACCTCAATCGCCGACTTGGTCAGATCCCCAAACGAACCCTGCAGGTCAGATGAGTTTGAAAACCCTGCCAAATACGTTAAGTCGGATCTCTTGGGTTCGCACTGATTCTTCCCTCAACCAACCAGGTCGGAGACCTCCAATTTTCCCACCAAGTCAGACCAACTGCAAATCTGCGCTGACAGTCCATACTCTCGAGTAATTAATGGCGGATGGGCATGGTTTAAATAGGGAAATTAAGTGAGTTTAACTCATATTAATCGCGTTTTCCAAACTGCGCATCTCGAGCTCCGATTTTCACGGCCAACATTGCCCGAGCCCGAACCTGCGACCTCCCGACAAGTTGGATCTGCGCTGCCATTTACAGGTAGGGTTCTAACCCTCTGCATTCTAAGTTTCTTTAGGGTTTTTCGAAGCAAGACAAGGGAGATTGTTAGGGTTTTCATTTTTTATGTAGTGATTGCTGAAATGTGATAGTTCTAGGTTAGGGTTTGGTGAGTTGATCCCTTCAGTTTTCAAACCCTAGAATAGGATTCTGGTAAAAGACCACAAACTAAGAGGCCTTAGGCGAATTTAGACCCTTTCGGGTCAAAGCCCTGCGAACCCCGCGCACAAAGTTGGCGCTGAATCGGCCTTCGATCGACCTTAATGACCAAACCATCCGATCTGGTCCGACACCCTGGGATCTAGCACCAAAACCCAGCGCCCAATTGCGTTGAGAACGACCTCATCCGACCCTCGCAACTAATATGTCATTCCCAATCGGGTCGGATGGTATAGAAATGTCTGCAACTCTGAAAACTTTTTTTTGCGCTAAAACTTCCTCTGTCTGACTTTGCGCTACAATACCTTGTATCCGACCCAGTCGGATGGTGTCCATAAGCCCGTGAAGTCGGTGCTGCTCGAAAAACCCGCTGAGAGGACTCATCAAACTATTTGCGCTACAATCTCCTTCATCTGACCATGCACTAAAATACCTTGTATCCGACATAGTCAGACCCCGTCGAAACTCGCGCAAGTCAGACCCACCTGAATTCCGCGCAGAAGAAGCCATGTTGCAGCAATTGTTTTGCACCAGTTTGTCCACTGACTGACTTGTAAACCATTGGAGGTCGGACACCTCCAAATTTTGCGCAAGTTGGACACCCTTGAAAATAGCATAAATTTCAGGACGCACAGAACAGACCCTGTTCCAAGGTCGGACCTGCCTCATTTTCCCGCCAAGGTCAGACAGCCTCAATTATAGCACTTTTTCTGCTCAAGGTTGGAGAACCTCCATATTAGTGCAAACCTCTCTAAATGGCTGAATTTGCTAAAGTTTCTTTAGGGAAGATTGTTCGGGGTAGGATAATTAAGGTTGTAGTGCTGTAATAATGATGTTTAGGTGAAATTTTTTTTGCAATGTTTGATATCTCCTTGCATGCAGTGCCCTGTTTATGTTAACTTAGTTTTACTTCAAAATGCATGCTTATAATGAATGATGGATTTATGATTGGTTTATCTAATCCTAGGAGTATATCAAGGAACTTACTTGATATCAAGCTTATAAGGTCTGGTTTTGCAGATTAGATGACTGCACGAGCTCAAGCCATGAAGTACGAGTTCAAAGGGATACCCCCAGAGACTAAAATCCACTCTGGGTGGAGCAACGTGGGAGACACCGATCTAGGTCATATCGACCTAGATGATTTCAGACTCAGAGTCTTCGGACCCACTCCGACTCCTCGGGCTAAGAGACTTAATGACAGTGGACTTGGACAAGCAGCTGCCTTCCTGACCTCCGTTTAATGTGCAGAATTGATGGCGAGTTGTGCAGATAGATATGATATCGTATCTAGACAAATACAGATAGCTAGTGGAGAAATCCTAGCTGATTTGACCCTGCCTGCTTTGGCAGAGATGCTAGATATCCCGTGGCATAAAACCATGACTATGCCCGACAGGCAAGCATCCAAGGAGGCATATAATAAAGATGTGGAGGGATGTAGGAAACATATAAATGACCATTGGGTCAAGAGCAAGAAATCTGCTCTCGTCAAGCTCCCCATAGTGTTATATAGAAGTGATTTCCACGATGAAATCGGGGATATCGTAACCTTTTTGAGCAGAGTGTATGGGTTATCGGCTGCTTCCACTTTTGAAGATTGGATGTTCATTATAATCTCAGAAGTATTGAAGGGAACCAAGTTCCATTGGTCGCAGATCCTTAGCAACAATATACATGAAGCTTTCAGCAACTTCAATGAGAAGAAGTATTTCAGATGGACATCCTACGTCGTCTATGCATTGGCAAGAATGAATCATTGTGACGGATTGTCCAAGATTGGAGAAATTGGGAATGATGAAAAGACGCAGGTCAAGGTATATGAAGGCTATCCTCAGTTAACTTCATCACAATCATTGATACACTTCAAGCGGGTCAACGATGCATTTACTATGTATATAGCAAGGAAGTTGCAAGGTAATACAGCCTTGAGGATTTCAGCCGAGGCTATGAACGAAGTAGTCCAATATGGCCGGTGGTATATCCAATTTGAAAAGTTTACATACATCAGGGTACAAGGCTTCACTGGAATGGCATATAGGTTGCCAAGATATCCTGATGATAAGACAGTGCTCCTAGAACTGTCTAGGCAACTAGTGCCATGTGCCGAAAAGCTCAAGCACCTGCACAGAACAAATGTCTAGTTCCCCATCAAGTTTGGCAGAGGACTCTACACGTGCCCCTCCCTCGCCTTAGCTGAATATTCGGATAAAGAGCTCCAGCTCCTGAACTTACACTATTACAATGCCAGGGCTCACTTTGACCCAAATCAAGTGATGGAGAAGTTTGTGAGTAGGAAGTTGTTTCACAAGGATCATATTGAAGATTTCTGGGCCAACTGCCCTGATGACTATGAGGTCATGAAGAGGGCGCACTCGAGTCTACCCTTGGATTTCATTAAGAAGTTTCATATAATGGCAGTACCAGACCAATTACAGGATGATGAAAATATCATGGTCAGAGGCCCATGGGAGACACAATACCACCTACCCATCCCATTACCCAATTGGGCGAACGCTGAAGAAAGCTCCTTGGATGTGATCATGAAGGAGCCAATTAGATTGAGTAAAGCCTAGGTCAGAGCGCAACTGGGTGTCCTAAGGGGGCAAGGAGTCCAATTGACCTATACGGAAGTCGAATCAGATAAAGACTCTGGCGGAGAAGAAGATGAGCCCGTACTGGGGACAGATGATACGGAGCCAACCGGGGAGAAGGACTCAGACATTGAGGAACATACCCCTTTGGCAACAAGGGCAAGAAAAGTGAAAAAACCTCCTGTAAGATCTCCTCGTAAGAAAGATCCACCTCCTAGGGCCAGAGCTTCTAAGAGGAAAGACATGCCAGGTAGTGCTGGGGAGGCCTCCAAGGCCAAGAAGGTAAAAACAAAAGCAGCAAGCAAGGAGAGTGTTACTACCAAGGATGATTCAACTCCTTCAATCTCCCAAACTCCCATGCCCGATACAGGAATGGCTGTTTTGACTTCCACCTTCTCTACTTCTATCCCTCCTCCTTCTGTTTCATCTACTTCTCCCACCACTTTAGCCGTCATTGTGCAGGAATCATCTCCTTCCACTTCTCCTTCCTCTGACATTACTACCACTTCCTGCCCACTTGCAATCTCCTTCGGTGATCCCAGCAATCCTGTTTCTCCCACTCTCACCATTATGTACCCTACCCTTTCTTCTCCCTTACCATTGCCTACCTTTGCTAATTTGACTCAAATTAGTACTCCTTCCTTCACAATTTCTTCTGCTGTTCCCATTTCACAAATGCCTGCGGGGTCATTGGAAGTACCTTTGTTGGCTGGTATTAAGAAGGTGTGCGCGGAATTAGGATTACAAGAGCACGGAGTAGTGACTAAAAAGAGTAAGGAAGTACTGACCTGTGAAAATGATAAAAGCCCCCTCGACACGTCTATTGGTATAGAAATAATTGATATATCTGATAGTCCCCTGAGCAAGGACCCAACAGAGGAAGTTTTGCAAATTGCCTAGGAAAATGTGCTTGACCCTAAATGAATTGGCCCAAGGAGAAAAGGAGAAAAGCCCTGAGCCCGAACAAGAGCCTTCCAAAGAACTGATTGTATCAGATAAGGATGGAGCCGCTGAGTTGAACAAATCTTCCGCTCTCGAATGGCTGCAGGATAGGATGGTATACCCAGAACCCCAGATTGAAGTAATGAAAATTGATTTGAGCACCATCCTGTCGCAGGCTCAAAGGCCTAAGAAACAAAAGAAGGAAAAGGTACAATCAAGGATCTACTAGAGCGAATTAGGCTCAAGGATTGCGGAGGTAGCTGTCCCTCCGGCTGACGTAGCAATAGATCAGGTCAGGGCGGAAGATTATGTGATATCTACAATTGACTTAGGCCCAACCACCCGTGCCCAAAGGGTGGATGATTTCAAGGGATCAGTTACGTCAATTTTGAAGCAGTTGGATAAGGACGAAATGTCCAAGAAGGAATTAAAGTGCCAAAATGAGGAGCTCAGGACATGCCTTCAATTTTTGGTAAAACTAATAGATGCAGGAGGTGATATAAGGACCGTGCCTACTTTCCTATCTACAGATGAAATGGCAAAGCTGAGCGAGCTAAGATCTAAGTCCCAGGGCTTCAAGAATTCGTTGATGAGTGTTTTTGAAGCAGGATGCAACGCCATAAGTGCATCTGCTCAAGTCCACCAACGTACGGTGGAATTGCTTAAGAAATGGAAGGATTTGCATGATGAATGTGATTTGTTCGACGAATATTACTCTCACATGTATCTGCGAATCAAGGGTATCCGAGAGTTGCCAGCTCAAACCTTGGTCACAGAGAATATTTTGACTGGAGATAGGCTCCCAAAGGCTATTGAGTGGTATCAGTAGTTACTTCTGAGGAAAGAAACCTTTGAGCAAGTAAAGGAAGCATATAAACCCGCCGACGAAGCGCTGAGATCTGTCATATACGATATCAGTGATGCTTTGAGAAGCTGTAGGGATGAGTCTTTTGATGACTATGCTCCTTTCGAGGTCAAAAAATGCAAAGGTAAACTGCATGTTATATTATTTGAAGACACTGTGCTAAGTACGGAAGAACGGCTGGATAAAGCAAGTGACATCAGAGCAGAATTCAAAGCATTCCGCAGGGCAGAGACAGATTTTGAAAGGATATAGACTAGGTTCAGTCAGGAGCTAGAGGTATTCGATTACAGAATACATCATCTGAAAGATCCAGACCCATCTGACATCAATCCGGCACTTGAAGCATGGTTGACCTATCGGAATAAGCTGTCCAGCGGGGATAGTATCGACCTGGATAAAGAATCTTAATATTATTTGAATATTTTATTGATTCAATCCCGTCATTGTTGTAAATTTGATATATCTGGACAGTATGTGATTCATTTTTGTCTTCTTCTTACCTCCTAAATGAGTCCTTTCACTAATGTATTGAGTTGGCTAGTCAAAATGACTAGATTCAATGTATCTGGGGCTATTTTTTCGTCTTTTTCATAGAAGACAAAATGTAATCCGGGAATTAATTTGGGTCATTCTTGATGTAATCTGAACCGTCGGTGTTGAGTTAATCTCCACCGTCCATTTGAAGAGCTAGGGTATGCTGCTTTCTATATAAAGGGCTGCCATTTCCACTTTTTGTAAGAGAGATTTTGATGCCAAATTGTTGACTCTGTGCCATTTGAATTAAATACAAAGTAAGTTTCTGTAGTATTTCTGAGGATTTGCATCTTGTGTCGATTCATTGTGGTTTTCATGGTTTGCTTCTTGCTCTCCCGTAGTTAGATTAGTTGTGCTTTTATGATGTTAATGGTTTATTGCAGTATTTGATGAATGTTCCAAGTCCATACTTTTAGTTATTTGCTGATGGTAAATAACTGTGTAAAGTTAGCCTGGGCTTATTATTTGTGCTGAAGTTCAACTTCATTTTATGAGTTAAGTTGCACCATTTATTGGGTATTTAACGAATGAATGTGGTCTGAAAATCTTTCAACTTCCATTGAAGATAGCACCGTTTTTTGCAGCACTGTAACACCCATTTCAGTTTGGTAACTCAAAAAACTGGTTTAAAAGTCTAGAATATTTGTCTACTAAAGATAACCCTTGCATTGTGAATGTCACTTAAGACTCCCTCTAAAACCCCAAATCTTTTGCATTTTCTTTAAAACCCACTGTTTAGTTATTAGAATAGAAAGTTTCTGCAGCATCTTACCTTGTCAATCAGCTGAAAATCATAATAGGGTTTATGTGTATTTGCTGCCCCAAGCCTGAAGATTTGCAGATTGCATGTAAGACCCCTTGCAGGTACAGCTAGAACATAACCATTGAGAAATTCTAAGCAAGCTAAGACCTAGCTGTGTTATACTTGGAGTAGTCTTACTTGGAGTAAGATACTTTTCAAGAGAGGTGTGAAACCAGCAATCACACCTGCGTTGTTGCGTGCTAAAAACACCATCAACAGAATTGGCGCTAGAAGGAGGGCCTGGCTAAAAATTAGCAAGTCTGGGGACTAAACAGAGACACACTCGATCCAGTTCAGCTGGAGACGAACTGCTATCTCTGACAGAATTCAGGAGAATAAGAAGGGATCAAGGAATACCCAGGGCTCCTCGAGCTCAATCAGCCCCCAGAAATACTACTACAGGTCCCATTAATCCCCCTATCATGGCTTACTTTGCGGGAAATAACCAGTCCCCTCTGCTGTTCAATGACTACCATGACATGCCCAAAAACCCAGACAAGTTCTGCTCAAAGTTCAGGGTACATGACCCAGATAGGACCGCGGATGAACACATTAAGATCTTTGAAGCTAATATGTTCATGTTACAGGTGCAGCACGAAGATGTGATATGCCTACTGTTCCCCTACTCTTTGCAAGATGAAGCTTACTACTGGTTTGCCAATCTCCCGGCAGCATCTATAAATTCCTGGCCAAATCTGAAGACAGCTTTTCTGAATAGGTTTCGTATGCCCGCTACCCCGTCTGATCTTTACCGTTCTTTTGTGGAGATTCGACGAGAGGAAGGTGAGATGATCAGCACCTCCAATAACAGATTCCAGAAACCTTACAGTCGTCTGCAGGCCCCCTATGCTATAGACCAGGCTGCTGCCCTACCTATTTACTATGCTGCCTTAGATAAACTCACCTCCATGTTTGCAAGAAGGGCCAACCCGGTACCAGCCAGTTTAGCCGCAGCATATTCTGCTGCTGTCGAAGTGAGTACCCAGCTTGGACAAACAGCCTCTGGCCCGCTGAATCATATGGGTCCCGTGGCCATGCCAAACCAAATTCCCATGATAAATCATGCATTGGCCAATCGAACCCCTGTAATAAACCCAGTCCCGAGCCCAGCTGCCACGCAAGCTCTAGTAATCCATCCAGGCAACCCAGTATCTAAAATGCCTCTAGCACAAATGCCTTTCCTGCAGTCCTCGGAGGCGGCCAAGACCAAGGAAGATAGGGATGATATCAAAGAGCTGGTTGAACAGATGAAAAAGCTCACTGCTGAAGTTACCTCAAAAACCAGAATGCTTATCTATAGCAGAAGGGGTAGAATCAGTAACATTTTCAGAGCCAGCAGCATTCACAAAATCAAGGCCTGAACCAATTTCCAAATCAAAGTCAGTATCAAAATCAAAGCTTTCAGCAGCGGCCAAATCGATCCTGGAATACCAGGCCTAACAACGGGGGAGTGCCTTCACCTTTGGAAAATTAGAATAACGACACCAGACCCCCAGGTCACGTAATGCTAGCCGAACCCGCCTTATCTACCTGGTGCAGATTGCATAACACCAATGCCCATTCTGAGTTGGATTGCCCAGAATTCTAGATTGCTTCCAGTATCTTTCAAATAGAAATTCAGAACACTGAAAATTAGGAGACTCCACCAACTGGGTATGAGATTGTCCCCTCTCAGAGGTATGATGCTGCTCTCGTTCTTGATAGTTATACATTCCCATTCCAGGATGACAACCAACCTGAAGAAGAAGAGTCTGAGGAGGTCAATGCATATCAGCAGTACAACAAGACTCCTTACACTTTGAGGAGTAGCAAGCCAAAAGGCCCTTTCACCACTTCCATTCCCCCAAATAGTTATCAAGTCCCGCCTGATCCTCAGGCTACCAATAATCCTGAACCCCCCAAAGCCCCTCTTCAAACCGTACATCATGGTACCATTGTTGATCCGGAAATATTCCAGCGTGCTGATATGGTAAAAAGAGGACAGTATGTGGCTGATGAGCTTAAAAAGATGAAGGTCAGTCTTTCTGTGTATGAGTTGTTTAAAATACCTGAGGTCAGAACATCTTTCTTTCAAGACATAGGCACTGCAACCAAGACTGATCATACGCCAAGAGAAAACCTCGCTAAGGATAATATTGATAAAGGGAAAGAAAGGATACATGTGACCGACGTGGAACAAAAAATGACTCTGTATAAAGACAGGAGAGAAAGTCCACCTTTCCTCTTAACCCTCAGGATTTTCAACAAAAATCTTCACAATTGTTTAGTAGATTCAGGTGCTTCCACAAACGTAATGCCATTGTCCGTTTGTAAAGCGCTTGGGCTCACTCCAGCCAAGTCCTCCAGAAAAGTGACACAGTTGGATAAAACCGAGGTGAATGTGGTTGGTGAATTGAACCGGATACACATGCAATTGGATTCTGATCCTAGGGTGCAGCAGTATATCGATATTCAAGTGGTGGATATTCCAGACCAATACGGTATGCTTTTAAGTAGAGACTGGTCCAGGACTTTGAATGGATATATGGTGACAGATTTCTCTCATATGTGGCTGCCGTGGAAAGGATTAGCTAATCAAATCTGTATTGAAAGGGAACCTAAGATGAAGCACATGATCACTGAATTTAATCAGCCCAACGAAATTTTGTTTTCAGAGGTCGATTTGGGTGTCTACCTTCCCCACATCAATCCGCCAGAAGAAATCCTTATGCTGAGTTGCTTAAGACCTCCTAAACCTCTGATAGAAAGACCAGAAGGTACAGTGGCATATGTTCAATCTGATGATGGAGAATCTTCAGAGGAGGACGAACCCAGAGTTTTCAAAGGGTTTCGTAGTTTTGTAGCCAGATTTGTGCAAGATCAAACTGCTGTTGGGAAGCAGGTTCAAATGGAGGAATTATTATTGCCCAACTGGTGTCACATACACGATACATCTCATTCTAAATTTACCTGCCAACTATGTCAAGAGGCAATTAAACAAGTGCAAAAGAAACTAAAGGTTCCCTTAATTCTAAAAGGTGAACCGATGGCTGAAAAGAAGGAAGAATCTGAACCTCTGCTAAAGGAAGAGAAATCAGGGAAGGAAGAGAAACCAAGGAGACAGAGGGAAGACAACAGGGATTTTCGTTTGTGGACTTTGAGATTTGACAGTTCAAGGTGTAGGCAAGGGTCTGGTGCAGGAGTCGAGCTGATTAGTCCTACTGGGAGTTCATTTCTGACATCACAAAGACTGCAATTTCCATGTACAAACAACGTCACTAAATATGAAGCATTGGTGCAAGGATTGCTGCTAGCACTACAGAAAAGGGTCAGAATTGTCCAGGTGTTTGGTGATTCTGAGTTAGTGGTGAAACAAGTGCGAAAATAGTATTTGTGTAATGACAAGAGGTTGAATAGGTACAGGAATAGGGTATGGGATCTGATTGAATGCTTTGATGGTTTTAACATCCATGTCATTCCTAGGAGGCAAAATCATGTTGCAAATGCTTTGGCCCAGACCGCAAGCACATTGGAACCCACGTCCATGGCGAGGTTGAAAAAGTTTTCTGTTGAGTTCATGGCTACTCCCTCTATGCCCGACAACGTTACCAATTTTCAAGTTTTCGAGGATGACCAACACATACTCAATTTTCTTTCCTCATCAGACGTGTTCACTACTCAGATAATAGATGAAGAAGAGGTAGAGCCTGCTGAAATCGATTTAGAAGGAGTACTGAATCTGAAAACAAATACAATCCCCAGAGGAATGGTAGAATTGGAAAGACTGTTTGATGCAGATAATCTAGGAACTCAGAAGAAAGAAGGAGGATCTCCAGGAGGAAAGTGTGACCCATTTAACTTGGGGACAGAGGCGGATGTGAAGAATGTGTTTATTGGAAAGGCCAGCATAGAGGATGAAAGGACTAGAATCATACATGCATTGAGAGATTATCATGAGGAAATAGCTTGGAGTTATGAAGATCTAAAAACTTACGACACCTCGATTATCACACACACAATCCTGCTGAAGCCAGGGGCAAAGCCTTTCAGGCAAAGGCAGAGGCCAGTTAATGCACTTTTGGAGCCGCTAATTTTCAAAGAAGTTCAGAAGCTGTTATCAGCTAAGATCATATTTCCAGTCAAGCATTCTGCGTGGGTGGCGAACTTAGTTCCTGTCTGAAAGAAAAATGGGGAAATTAGGCTCTGTGTTGATTTCTGTAATTTAAACAGAGCCTCTGAAAAGGACAATTACCCGCTACCATCATTGGACGAAGTATTGCAGATTGTCAATGGGTCCCAGATGATGTCATTTCTAGACGGGTACTCTGGTTATAATCAGGTAATGGTGGAATACGAAGATAGATTAAAAACATCTTTCACCTGCAAATGGGGCATCTATGCATATCGGCGAATGCCATTTGGTTTGATAAATGCTGGCGCAACTTTTCAGCGAGCAATGGATGTCGCTTTCAAAGGACTAGTCAGAAAATGCATAATCATCTACATGGATGACTTGACGGTGTTCTCAAAAAGGCGCGAAGATCATGTGGCCGATCTGAGGAAAGTATTGCAGCGATGTAAGGATTACGGCATATCGCTTAACCCCAAGAAATGCATGTTTGGGGTAACTGAAGGAAAGCTACTGGGGCATGTGATATTTGACTAGGGAATATCCATTGATCTGGATAGAATCCAAGCAATACTCAAGATTGCCCCTCCGGCCAGTAAAAAGGAACTTAAATCATATTTCGGTAAGATCAACTTTATGTGCAAATTCATCACAGGATTTGCCGAGATAGTTTGACCTCTCAATGCCATGCTGAAAAAGGATGCTAAAATGGACTGGACCCCAGAAGCTAAGGCTGCCTTCGCAGAAATCAAGCAAGCTATATCCAACGCACCTATTTTGGTTGGCCCTGATTATGTGTTGCCATTTTACATATACTCATTTGCTTCGAAACATACTTGCGCAGCGATGTTAACCCAAAAGAGGTCAGTTGATGATGAAAGACCCATTGTTTTCATGAGTACTCCATTAAAAGACGTGGAACTAAGATACCCAAACGTGGAAAAACAGGCGTATGCTCTTGTCAAAGCAGTCAAGAAATTCCATCACTATATCCTAAGAAGTCAAGTTACCGCCATAGTTCCAGATGCAGCAGTTAAAGCACTGCTAATGCAGAGTGAATTAGGAGAAAGAAGAGGGAAGTGGGTCACCATATTGCAGGAATTTGACATAGCGATTCAACCCATGAAATTGGTAAGAGGCCAAGCTTTGACTAAAACCATGGCCGAGGTAGGACCTGACCTGGTTTCTCAGCAGTATTTATTGGAGGATGTTTCAAAGGATGAATGGTACGGAGATATAATATTTTATTTGCTTAATCAACGTTGTCCGCAACGGCTAAATGCAGTACAAAGAAGTGCTCTCAAGCTCAAAAGTAACAGTTACATGATAAAAGGATCTGTCCTCTACAAGAAGAATCACGAGGGCATTTATCTAAGGTGTTTGGACAAGTCAAAAGTTGATCAGGTATTAACCAGTTTTCACGAGAGGTTCAGGACAGGACATGGGTCGGCGCATTCGACAGCTAATCAGGTTCTTCGGGCTGGGTATTATTGGCCAACATTGTTTAAAGATGCGCATTCACATGTGAGGACCTGTCATATATGTCAAACCGCCGCGCATCGAGAACGCCACGCAGTCATGCCATTGCAACCTGTAGTGGAGGTACGACCATTTGCTCAGTGGGGGCTTGACTTCATCGGTATGATCAACCCACCTTCTTCTGCGGGCCACAGGTATATTCTGACCGCTACTGACTACTATACTCGCTGGTCTGAGGTAATAGCTTGTAAGCAATGCACCACGGAGGTAGTTATCAAATTTATTGAAAAGCATATTATCACTAGATTTAATTGTCCATTTGCTTTAGTTTGTGATAATGGCCCTGCCTTTTCATCATTGCGTTTTTCTAACTGGGCATTCGATTATGGGATCACTCTCAAGTTCTCCTCTAACTACTATCCACAAGGAAATGGGGTAGCTGAATCAACAAACAAGAATCTGCTTGAAGTCATCAAGAGACTTTTGGACAAAAACCCCAGGGATTGGCACACCCAACTAAGGTTCACCTTATGGGCTGATAGAATCTGACACAAAGCCGCCTTAAACACCTCCCCGTATCACCTGGTTTATGGGATTGAACCCATCTTTCCCATCCACTTGAGAATACCGGTACTTCAATTTATGCAAGAATACCTCGAAGCTAACAACCACTTGTCTTCACGACTGGCCCAGCTGTTGCACCTCGAAGAAAAATGTGATGCAGCCTTAGAAAATTTTGCCAAACACCAAGATGTAGTAAAACGATGGTTCGACAAGAGGGCTAAAATTAAAGCTTTTCGTATTTCTGATCTGGTCCTATATTGGGATAAAGCCCATGAGAGAAAGGGAGAACATGGCAAGTTTGACAAGCTTTGGTTAGGACCCTACCAGATTTATGAGATCCTGGGGGACAATACGTATCGACTCAAGAGCCTTATTGATGAGGAGCTGCCATTGCCTATCAATGGCCAGTTCCTGAAGCACTACTTCCAGGCCTGAGAGACATTTATGTCTCGTTCTAGTGTATATAGTTAGAGGTTTTGTTTGCTCCGGTTAGTTTAGGTTGTTGCTAGTTTAGTTTGCTTTCCTGCTTTTGCTATCTTGCCTTGTGCTCTCCTTCGGGCCGGGGGTTTTGTTTCGTCCGGTTGTTCTTGTGCTTTCGTTTGCTGCGTCTACTTTGTCACGGGGTCCTTGTTTCTGACATGGCGGTAGTTGTGTAGACCTACATATGCTTCCTTATTAGGCAAATAATCTGTAGCCTTTCTTTGAGAAACCAAAGTTTCGCTTAGGCCTTGCTGTGGGTTCCGCTATTTTACCAGGAAACATGATGTTTTTTCACTGGAACGAGTCGTTAGTTGGTGCACCTAAGGTATTTTCTAACCATATATCTCTCACACTTAAAGTGCCCCTAAAGTAGCTAAGTAAGTCCGGGTGATCTTGTGTAAGCAAAAGTTTGCATCCCAAATTTTACCACCAACACTAATTCTGCAGATCCAGATGAGAGTGGCCGGTGGTACCAAGTACTGCTAGCCTACTGGGTAAAAATAAAAGGTGTTTTTCAACACCAGACCCACTACAAAGTATTAACATAAAGATTATCATTTAAATACTTTCACATGAAGACTGTTATCTAAAGATTATTAGCATCTGAAATCATCAAAGGCATTATCAAGAAAGAATATCATTGCCGAAGAATTGTTACTGGAAGGATCATCATTCACCTCTATCAAGGCTCATCACGTCTCAACATCAGAGGCATTCTCTTGGTGGTAAAATAATCCCAACTTCATAGCTTAGCACGAAGGATCTTGGGTGAACTTAGTTGCCAAGGGATGGGAATGAATACAATTGCACACACTTAGGTTTTTAGGATATGGAGGGATGCACTGGTTAGTGGTCCTTAATTCTTTTGGTAAGGCACCATGTTTTCTCGTCTAATGAGTGGGGAACACAGAGAGTCTGGGTTCAAACTAACGTTTATCTTAGAAATGCTCTGGAGCGTTTCCCCAGCAGAGTCGCCATTTTTTGTGCCTTGCACACACGCCCCATTCTAAACATGGGGAGCCTCCCCCTTTTCTTTTTTTACTTTGGCTAGTGAGTCATTTGGTTTTCTGATCCCTCTCTCGGAGTGGTTGTATGGTCTAAAGTATCTGTGCCCTAGATAGAATGATTGCATTGAAAAAATCACTTCAAACTTGCTAAGGTGGGTTGTTATTTTCCCTTTGGAGTCCTTGATTTAGTATTTTGCGCTAAAACTGAACTCAACCGACTTTTGCGCTAAAAATGAACCCAACTAACTTTTGCACCGATTTTCAGTCTGTCGGACCTAGCGCTAAAATTCCCTCCGTCTGACCTATGCGCCAAAACCTTGTCACTCTGACCTTTGCGCTGATTCTCCTTTCATCAGACCTTCTGCGCTAAAATTCGTTCCAACTGACATTGCGCTAAAAACCTCAATCGCCGACTTGGTCGGATCCCCAAATGAACCCCGCAGGTCGGATGAGTTTGAAAACCCCGCCAAACAGGTTAAGTCAGATCTCTTGGGTTCGCGCTGATTCTTCCCTCAACCAACCAGGTCGGAGACCTCCAGTTTTCCCGCCAAGTCAGACCAACTGCAAATCCGCGCTGACAGTCCGTACTCTCGAGTAATTAATGGCGGATGGGCGTGGTTTAAATAGGGAAATTAAGTGAGAGTAACTCATATTAATCACGTTTTCCAAACTGCACATCTTGAGCTCTGATTTTCATGGCCAACATCGCCCGAGCTTGAACCCGCGACCTCCCGACAAGTTGGATCTGCGCTACCATTTACAGGTAGGGTTCTAACCCTCTGCATTCTGAGTTTCTTTAGGGTTTTTCGAAGCAAGACAAGGGATACTATTAGGGTTTTCATTTTTTACGTAGTGATTGTTGAAATGTGATAGTTCTAGGTTAGGGTTTGGTGAGTTGATCCCTTCAGTTTTCAAACCCTAGAATAGGATTCTGGTAAAAGACCACAAACTAAGAGGCCTTCGGCGAATTTAGACCCTTTTGGGTCAAAGCCCTGCGAACCCCGCGCACAAAGTCAGCGCTGAATCGGTCTTCGATCGACCTTAACGACCAAACCATCTGATCTGGTCTGACACCCCGGGATCTAGCGCCAAAACCCAGCACCCAATTGCATTGAAAACGACCTCATCCAACCCTCGCAACTAATATGTCATTCCCAATCAGGTTGGATGGTGTAGAAATGTCCGCAACTTTGAAAACTTTTTTTTTACGCTAAAACTTCCTCTGTCCGACTTTGCGCTACAATACCTTGTATCCGACCCAGTCGAATGGTGTCCATAACCCCGCGAAGTCGGTGCTGCTCGAAAAACCCGCTGAGAGGACTCATCAAACTATTTGCGCTACAATCTCCTTCGTCCGACCATGCGCTAAAATACCTTGTATCCGACTTAGTCGGACCCCATCGAAACCCGCGCAAGTCGGACCCACCTGAATTCCACGTAGAAGAAGCCATGTTGTACCAGCAATTGTTTTGCGCCAGTTTGTCCACCGACCGACTTGTAAACCATTGGAGGTCGGACACCCTTGAAAATAGCGCAAATTTCGGGACGCACAGAACAGACCCTGATCCAAGGTCGGACCTGCCTCATTTTCTCGCCAAGGTCGGACAGCCTCAATTATAGCACTTTTTCTTCTCAAGGTCGGAGAACCTCCATATTAGCGCAAACCTCTCTAAATGGCCGAATTTGCTAAAGTTTCTTTAGGGAAGATTGTTCGGGGTAGGATAATTAAGGTTGTAGTGCTATAATAATGATGTTTAGGTGAAATTTTTTTTGCAACGTTTGATATCTCCTTGCATGCAGTGCCCTATTTATGTTAACTTAGTTTTACTTCAAAATGCATGCTTATAATGAATGATGGATTTATGATTGGTTTATCTAATCCTAGGAGTATATCAAAGAACTTACTTGATATCAAGCTTATAAGGTCTGGTTTTGCAGATTAGATGACTGCACGAGCTCAAGCCATGAAGTACGAGTTCAAAGGGATACCCCCAGAGACTAAAATCCACTCTGGGTGGAGCAACGTGGGAGACACCGATCTAGGTCATATCGACCTAGATGATTTTAGACTCAGAGTCTTCGGACCCACTCAGACTCCTCAGGCTAAGAGACTTAAGGACAGTGGACTTGGACAAGCAGCTGCCTTCCTGACCTCCGTTCAATGTGCAGAATTGATGGCGATTTGTGCAGATAGATATGATATTGTATCTAGACAAATACAGACAGCTAGTGGAGAAATCCTAGCTGATTTGACCCCGCCTGCTTTGGCAGAGATGCTAGATATCCCGTGGCATAAAACCATGACTATGCCCGATAGGCAAGCATCCAAGGAGGCATATAATAAAGATGTGGAGGGATGTAGGAAACATATAAATGACCAATGGGTCAAGAGCAAGAAATCCGCTCTCGTCAAGCTCCCCATAGTGTTATATAGAAGTGATTTCCACGATGAAATCGGGGATATCGTAACCTTTTTGAGCAGAGTGTATGGGTTACCGGCTGCTTCCACTTTTGAAGATTGGATGTTCATTATAATCTCAGAAGTATTGAAGGGAACCAAGTTCCATTGGTCGCAAATCCTTAGCGACAATATACATGAAGCTTTCAGCAACTTTAATGAGAAGAAGTATTTCAGATGGACATCCTATGTCGTCTATGCATTGGCAAGAATGAATCATTACGACGGATTGTCCAAGATTGGAGAAATTGGGAATGATGAAAAGACGCAGGTCAAGGTATATGAAGGCTATCCTCAGTTAACTTCATCACAATCATTGATACACTTCAAGCGGGTCAATGATGCATTTACTATGTATATAGCAAGGAAGTTGCAAGGTAATACAGCCTTGAGGATTTCAGCCGAGGCTATGAACAAAGTAGTCCAATATGGCCGGTGGTATATCCAGTTTGAAAAGTTTATAGACATCCGGGTACAAGGCTTCACTGGAATGGCATATAGGTTGCCAAGATATCTCGATGATAAGACAGTGCTCCTAGAACTGTCTAGGCAACTAGTGCCATGTGCCGAAAAGCTCAAGCACCTGCACAGAACAAATGTCCAGTTCCCCATCAAGTTTGGCAGAGGACTCTACGCGTGCCCCTCCCTCGCCTCAGCTGAATATTCGGATAAAGAGCTCTAGCTCCTGAACTTACACTATTACAATGCCAGGGCTCACTTTGACCCAAATCAAGTGATGGAGAAGTTCGTGAGCAGGAAGTTGTTTCACAAGGATCATATTGAAGATTTCTGGGCCAACTGCCCTGATGACTACGAGGTCATGAAGAGGGCGCACTCGAGGCTACCCTTGGATTTCATTAAGAAGTTTCATATAATGACAGTACCAGACCAATTATAGGATGATGAAAATATCATGGTCAGAGGCCCATGGGAGACACAATACCACCTACCCATCCCATTACCCAATTGGGTGAACGCTGAAGAAAGCTCCTTGGATGTGATCATGAAGGAGCCAATTAGATTGAGTAAAGCCTGGGTCAGAGCACAACTGGGTGTCCTAAGGGGGCAAGGAGTCCAATTGACCTATACGGCAGTCGAATCAGATAAAGACTCCAGCGGAGAAGAAGATGAGCCCGTACTGGGGACAGATGATACGGAGCCAACCGGGGAGAAGGATTCAGACATTGAGGAACATGCCCCTTTGGCAACAAGGGAAAGAAAAGTGAAAAAACCTCCTGTAAGATCTCCTCGAAAGAAAGATCCACCTCCTAGGGCCAGAGCTTCTAAGAGGAAAGACATGCCAGGTAGTGCTGGGGAGGCCTCCAAGGCCAAGAAGGTAAAAACAAAAGCAGCAAGCAAAGAGAGTGTTACTACCAAGGATGATTCAACTCCTTCAATCTCCCAAACCCCCATGCCCGATATAGGAATGGCTGTTTTGACTTCCACCTTCTCTACTTCTATCCCTCCTCCTTCTTCCGTTTCATCTACTTCTCCCACCACTTTAGCCGTCATTGTGCAGGAATCATCTCCTTCTGCTTCTCCTTCCTCTGACATTACTACCACTTCCTGCCCACTGGCAATCTCCTCCGGTGATCCCAACAATCTTGTTTCTCCCACTCTCGCCATTACGTACCCTACCCTTTCTTCTCCCTTACCATTACCTGCCTTCGCTAATTTGACTCAAATTAGTACTCCTTCCTTCACAATTTCTTCTACTGTTCCATTTCACAAATGCCTGCGGGGTCATTGGAAGTACCTTTGTTGGCTGGTATTGAGAAGGTGTGCGCGGAATTAGGATTACAAGAGCACGGAGTAGTGACTGAAAAGAGCAAGGAAGTACTGACCTGTGAAAATGATAAAAGCCCCCTCGACACGTCTGTTGGTATAGAAATAATTGATATATCTGATAGTCCCTTGAGCAAGGACCCAACAGAGGAAGTTTTGCAAATTGCCCAGGAAAATGTGCTCGAAAGCCTAAATGAATTGGCCCAAGGAGAAAAGGAGAAAAGCCCTGAGCCTGAACAAGAGCCTTCCAAAGAACTAATTGTATCAGATAAGGATGGAGCCGCTGAGTTGAACAAATCTTCTGCTCCCGAATGGCTGCAGGATAGGATGGTATACCCAGAACCCTAGATTGAAGTAATGAAAATTGATTTGAGCACCATCCTGTCGCAGGCTCAAAGGCCTAAGAAATAGAAGAAGGCAAAGGTACAATTAAGGATCTACCAGAGCAAATCAGGCTCAAGGATTGTGGAGGTAGCTGTCCCTCTGGCTGACGTAGCAATAGATCAGGTTAGGGCGGAAGATTATGTGATATCTACAATTGACTTAGGCCCAACCACCCGTGCCCAAAGGGTGGATGATTTCAAGGGATCAGTTACGTCAATTTTGAAGCAGTTGGATAAGGACGAAATGTCCAAGAAGGAATTAAAGCGCCAAAATGAGCAGCTCAGGGCATGCCTTCAATTTTTGGTAAAACCAATAGATGCAGGAGGTGATATAAGGATCGTGCCTACTTTCCTATCTACAGATGAAATGGCAAAGCTGAGCGAGGTAAGATCTAAGTCCCAGGGCGTCGAGAATTGGTTGATGAGTGTTTTTGAAGCGGGATGCGACGCCATAAGTGCATCTGCTCAAGTCCACCAACGTACAGTGGAATTGCTTAAGAAATGGAAGGATTTGCATGATGAATGTGATTTGTTCGACGAATATTACTCTCACATGTATCCGCAAATCAAGGGTATTCGAGAGTTGCCAGCTCAAACCTTGGTCACAGAGAATATTTTGACTGGAGATAGGCTCCCGAAGGCTATTGAGTGGTATCAGCAGTTACTTCTGAGGAAAGAAACCTTTGAGCAAGTAAAGGAAGCATATAAACCCGCCGACGAAGAGCTGAGATCTGTCATATATGATATTAGTGATGCTTTGAGAAGCTGTAGGGATGAGTCTTTTGATGACTATGCTCCTTTCGAGGTCAAAAAATGCAAAGGTAAACTGCATGTTATATTATTTGAAGACACTGTGCTAAGTACGGAAGAACGGCTGGATAAAGCAAGTGACCTCAGAGCAGAATTCAAAGCATTTTGCAGGGCAGAGACAGATTTTGAAAGGATATACACCAGGTTCAGTCGGGAGCTAGAGGTATTCGATTACAGAATACATCATCTGAAAGATCCAGACCCATCTGACATCAATCCGGCACTTGAAGCATGGTTGACCTATCAGAATAAGCTGTCCAGCGGGGATAGTATCGACCTGGATAAAGAATCTTAATATTATTTGAATATTTTATTGATTCAATCCCGTCATTGTTGTAAATTTGATATATCTGGACAGTATGTGATTCATTTTTGTCTTCTTCTTACCTCCTAAATGAGTCCTTTCACTAATGTATTGAGTTGGCTAGTCAAAATGACTAGATTCAATGTATCTGGGGCTGTTTTTTCGTCTTTTTCATAGAAGACAAAATGTAATCCGAGAATTAATGTGGGTCATTCTTGATGTAATCTGAACCGTCAGTGTTGAGTTAATCTCCACCGTCCATTTGAAGAGCTAGGGTATGTTGCTTTCTATATAAAGGGCTGCCATTTCCACTTTTTGTAAGAGAGATTTTGATGCCAAATTGTTGACTTTGTGCCATTTGAATTAAATACAAAGCAAGTTTCTGCAGTATTTCTGAGGATTTGCATCTTGTGTCGATTCATTGTGGTTTTCATAGTTTGCTTCTTGCTCTCCCATAGTTAGATTAGTTGTGCTTTTATGATGTTAATGGTTTATTGCAGTATTTGATGAATGTTCCAAGTCCATACTTTTAGTTATTTGCTGATGGTAAATAACTGTGTAAAGTTAGCCTGGGCTTATTACTTGTGCTAAAGTTCAACTTCATTTTATGAGTTAAGTTGCGCCATTTATTGGGTATTTAACGAATGAATGTGGTCTGAAAATCTTTCGACTTCCATTGAAGATAGCACCATTTTCTGCAGCATTGTAACACCCATTTCAGTTTGGTAACTCAGAAAACTGGTTTAAAAGTCTAGAATATTTGTCTACTAAAGATAACCCTTGCATTGTGAATGTCACTTAGGACTCCCTCTAAAACCCCAAATCTTTTGCATTTTCTTTAAAACCCACTGTTTAGTTATTAGAATAGAAAGTTTCTGCAGCATCTTACCTTGTCAATTAGCTGAAAATCATAATAGGGTTTATGTGTATTTGCTGCCCCAAGCCTGAAGATTTGCAGATTGCATGTAAGACCCCTTGCAGGTACAGCTAGAACATAACCATTGAGAAATTCCAAGCAAGCTAAGACCTAGCTGTGTTATCCTTGGAGTAGTCTTACTTGGAGTAAGATACTTTTCAAGAGAGGTGTGAAACCAGCAATCACACCTGCATTGTTGCGTGCTAAAAACACCATCAACAACTGTGTGACAATTGTCACTACTTCCCATGCCTATTTCTCCAAACTGTGTCCTATTTTCTTCAATCTACCCCATTTTTCATCTTCTTCATGAGATTGTCCATCTCACACCTTCTGCCTTCTTCTCGTCCAATCTCCTAAGGGGGCATCTTGTTGTTAAACTTGTACCAGGGGCAAACTAGGGCATGTATCATTGTAAAAAATTCTTATTCTTTGAAACAATGTGATAAAACACATTGCATCAAAGAGGGGCAAAATGTATACATCTAAAAATGACATGACTCTGTCTAAATAAATATTTTTAAATATTTATTTCATCATAATATTCTTCTATCAATAAATAAATAAATCAATTTATTTACTTGATTCATTTTCCTACCATTAATTGAATAAATTACATTTATTTAATTAATTTCATCAATATCAATTTTATTTTTCTAAACAATTAAATACTTTTAATTATTTAATTAAATCATTCATTCTTCCAAATTTAAATAAAATGCAAATTTATTTAAATTAAATCTCAGTCTCCAAAAATAAAATATAGTCAAATATTTTATTTTTCTAAATCTTGCACAATCAATTAAATAAATTTATTTATTTAATTTGCTTTCTCTAAAAAATCTTCAAAATCTTCTAAAAATAAATCTTCCTTGTCATGCAAAAGAAAAAGCTGAGTTAATTGATTTAAAGTAGCCTTGTTTTTATCAACAAACTCTTAAATTAGAAAAATATTCTAATTTATGAAATCAAAGCTCATCCTCATCAAGAAAGTAGTTAACTCAACAAAGCAACTTTTTGAATGATACATGTCTTCTTTCCATTTGCGCACGTTCTCTCAAACATCCTCTACCATTGATCTTCTTACTTCTTCTACACCATTTATCTTCTCTCACACAAGGCTATAAATACCCCTCTATTCTTCCATTTCATATCAAGAAGATTTCAAGTAAGATTACTCTGTCAAATCCATAGCGCGCCATTGGCACCCCAACTTTTGCATTGTTCATTATCTATCATACATTGTATTGAAGCTCGTTTTCAATACAATAAGTGTTTGAGCCATTTCTCCATTGTCATCTTGAGGAAACAAAGCAAGGAAGTAAGCTTCCCGAGGGCTACATTCATCACCAAAGATCGATCGAGAATAGGCGAACAATGGAAGCCGTGAGGTAACAAAGCTCTATAAGTTTGTTTATTTGTTTTAATCTTTGTTATTTGCATATTCCATTGAGGTATTGGGTTTATAATTTATTTTAATATTATCCAATTTTACCCATAACAGTTTGTGTGGATGTTTGGCTAAAAGATAAATCTAGATCGATGTTGATTGGGTTTGGATTGAGATTATCTTCCAATAGCTAGACTAATAAACTCAAGAAGAGACAATATGGGATAGTGAGATTCACCAACTCAAGAGGAGACACTCTCCTAAGCTAGCTATTTCACTAGTTTGATAGATACTAACTTATCTACTATTCTAAGAGGCAAATTCTCAAACTCAGACAATTTAGTAGATGTGATCTAGATTTTCTTGGTAAACAAACTGATGTTAAGAGTTGGGTGATACCAAAAATGTATAATAGATGATGATGAAAATACCCTATAGTCTCAAAGGGATAAAGCTCTAAAGTCCAAATGATGATATGATGATGAGTGTGAATGATTGGATGATTGATGGAATGATTGTAGATGGTCTAAAAGATCTAAGGTATGAATGTAAAATCAACTGAATGTGAAAGGTCTCCAAATATGGGTGATTGTTTAATTGGAACTATGTAAAACTAGAAACGCAAGATTGTCTACCAGAAGCGACAACAAGATAATGTAGATGTGGTAACATAATAGCCCATATGCACAATTCTGTCTACCAAAAGTGCAATTCTATAGACTAGAACTACAATTTTGTAGACCAAAAGTGTAACTGTTAGCAAGAAGTGATAGAAATATAGCCCAAACATGCAACTCTATGGATGACATAGGATAAAATATAGAAAAAGAAGTGTAACTTTGTCTACCAAAAGTGCAACTCTAAATGCTAGGAATGTGACTCTGTGTGCCAGAAGCGCAACTCTGTAAACTAGAAGTGCAACTCTATATACCAGAAGTGCAACTCTATGTTCTAGAAGCACAACTATACTGATGAAAAGCACAATATTATTGTTTAGATGTGAAACTTTGTAGTTCAAAAGTGGATTTTTTGTGACTATTTGTTTGTATGTAGGATGGAATGAGTTCTTTGGCAAGAGAATATGTTTTATATGAAAAGGGGGATGGCTGGGTTGTTGTTTTAGTTTGAATCCTCCTTTCCACAAAACATTCCAAGGGCTTTTCAACCAAGAACTTCTCCTATCAAGAGGAGAGTCATCTATCAGGTTGGTTTGCCACTTAGTTTTCTGCTAGGAAATTTAGAAGTTATCACATAGTGTTGCCAATTAATGCTTTAATGCTCTCAAAACCCTAATTTAAGCAAAATAGTAATCAAATATGTGAATTATGACAAATGCTACAGGAATTAGACAAAGGGCAGAGAACCTTATCTCACTATTTTTGCAGTCTGAAGAACAGAAATGTCGGGGACAATGATTATGGTGCCCTAGTCCAAGGTACTAATTTTTCTATGGATTCCTTATCTCCTTTCGGCACTGATCTTTGCTATATCCTCTATTTTCTATGATCCGATAGTGGAGGACAAGGTTGATAGCACCCTTGTCCCAAAATCCCGCATAGTATCCACTTCTTTTTAGATCCTGAATCCTCAATGTCTGCCTACTTTCCCTGCAACTCCACTTTCTCCAGATCTAATACATGTAACCTACAATCACAAGGAGTGTGGGAGGGGGTTGTGGTGTTTAAAGGCTTACCTCAGTCAAGCCTCAGAGAGACATTCAAGTCTTCTAAAAACCATTGTCAGAGAAAAAGAGTGTGTATCCTTGTGGGATAGAGGCAAAAATCCAAATGATAATGATGACAAAACACAAGAGATGTCACCTTGATGATGAATCTCTCATGGAAGGAAGAATCTCTCCAATGCCATGAGGATAAGATGTAATCCAACCTACAAAACAAACATAATAACAATGCTATGCTCTACAACACAATGAAAATCACAAGTATGCCAATAACTTTCAATCATAAACCTCTTATAATGATTTTCTAGTTTGCAAATGATAACCTAAACATGCTTATATATGCAACTATTAAGATTCCCACCAAGAATTTTGTATTTGAAACTTATGATGTTAGCCTAGAAACCAAATAACGGTCACAAACCTAACATTTGAAATTAGGGAAGACCCAAAATAGGGTTGGACTAGGGCACTAGCACCCTTGTCCACCCCCTTGTCTTTGTTTTGGCATCATCAAATTATACCCCCTTAGGTCCCATTTGTCACAAGACCCAATGGTTTTCTCATTGGGAGTCTGAATTACCATGCAAAATTCTCTAAATGCATTCTAAGGACCCAGGAGCTAAACCTTAAAGGAAAAAGCCTCCAAGGGTGCATTTTTCTGACACAACAATTACCCCCCACTTTAATGTATGTATTAAATGCAAAGCCAATACATGCATTAAAGTAAGGTCAACAAACACAGTAAACATGCCAAGCACAGAGATGACACGCCAAACACATTGAAGACAATAACACACATGCAAAACATGGAGAAGACATTTATAGTCATGCAAAACACAGAGAATACAACATTGAAGATACATAGAGCATAGAGAATATAATGAATGCAGTGATTATTTTCTTTTTTATTTTTCCATATAAAATGTAGGATGCAAGTACAGGGAAAGTAAACAAACAAATCCCAAAAAGTGTAGAGGAGTTGTTCACCACCGGTCTTGCACTTTTTGAGAATAGACATGCCAAAAAACAATCCCAAGGTAGAGAGTATTTGTTCACCACCGGTCTTGCACCTTGAGAACAAACATTCCAAACAAATCTCAAAGTGTAGAGGATCTCATCACCATCGGTCTTGCACTTTGAGAACAAACACGCCATACACACACACACCCTGAAGACATGGAGAAAACATGGCATGCAAGAGATGGAGTGAAGCTATTGCTAGATTCATCACCATCTTAGGAACATTACAGGCACACACCACCAATTGGGCTTTGCCACAACAACCGCTAAAAACACGCTTAAGGGTTTAGTTAGTCACAGAACCACTCTCCACCTTGTAATTAGGACTTTTGAAAATGACAAGATAATGCAATCTCTCTGAGAAATACACCATCCCCACCTCGCGATGAGGGCTTAAGATAGAAAATGATATGCTAGATATCCTACCTCTACAAAGGGCTTAAATGATTTTGATTGATTTTTAGATTGTTCAAACATGTTTTACTATGATCCAAAGTAGATAGCTTACCAAATATATGCCCCCACCTTAAGGTGGTTGATATCGTGTATCGATATCAAGCACGTTAAGGTAGGAAGAAAACACTCAAGCGAACATGAGCTCTTGCAAGGCCCATGCCCCCAAAGGTGACATGTACTTTACAATCACCGAATGTCCCCATAAACACATCCCTGCAAGAAAAGTGTTAGTGTCACAATAATAATGATAAATAACAATGCATAGGATCAACTACATGAAAGAGCCAAGCAAGGTGATCTTCACGATTAACAAAGTGTGTGGAGAAGAAGTATTGTAAAAGTGTTGTTAGCAAGATAAGATAACATTGACATCAACATCAAGATAGGGAAATCACAGAGTGATTCCACTAGCCAAGCATCGGATAATTTGTTACAACCCCATCGTCATATATCTACTAGGTCCATTTCTTGATTACTCGTGAAAGGGACACTAGGTCCACATTAGTATAATATGTTTTTCATCATCTGCTAACTAGATGGAAACACTAGAGGAAGGTAAACAATAAATCAGAGAGGACATAAGTGCCCTAGGGATAGTCACATAGGAGGGTGCCCCCAATTCACCAACTGCAATGCTATGTCTATAAGACACAACACACAACAATGAAATTAGAGGAGGGGAAATATAGAAGAATGATGATACAAATATAAGAAGGTCATGATAGAGGTAGTCTCCTAGTATCCTTGACCTTACAAGAGAATCAAGGGTCATCCTAGAAGGCTTAACAACACATAACACATCACGGGGGAAACACATCATGAAGATAAAGGGTTAGAGATACTTACCTATAGAGAGATCCATGCTAGAAGTCGTCATCGAGGATGTCATCATCCTCCCAGTCTTGAATTGTAGATGAAAGTGGTGTGTAAGGTACCAAAGCCCAACTATTGTTCTTGTTTTCACCTTGTTCATCTTTAAGCTCTTCTTGATTTGTTTCAATGTTAGGTTGAATGTTTTCTTGTTCATTTGTGATTTGTTGGGCATAGGCTTGTCTTTTCCTCCTCCTTTCTTTTGGTAGTCTATTTATTCTTATCTTATTAGTTATTTCATCATTATTGTGTTTTTCCATAGTTTGCACAGTAGAGGAGGAAGCACCATGTTCAAATCTCATTGGTCTTGGTGGAATATTTTGTTGTCGATGAAAGCTTCTCGATCCATGTAAGGATGACAGGGGAGGGACCTTAGCATAAATGGCATCTCTTCATGGGTTATGGGACTTTTTCTTATCCACATTTCTCATGTCAAAAATTTCATCAAAGCCATAATAATCTTGTTTTATGCTTGCTTCTTGTTCTTCTCTTATTAGTTGCAAAGGAGGCCTGGCCACTCGAGTTAGTTGTTTTGCTTTGTATTTTCTATATCCTATGAAAATTCTATCTCTTCATGGCTTAGGATTTGTCTCAGGTTGTGGCCAAAAGTAATCAAGAATAAAGTTCCTATCCTTAGCCGGAGGTTGGTAATCATTATGATGAATAGTATGGATCTATCCATGTAAAGGAAATTTTATACATTTGTGAATGGTAGAAGGAACAACATTCATAGCTTTAAGCCAAGGATGTCCAAGTTTTACATGGAAGAGGGTGGATAAGGGGATTATATCAAATGACTGGTCTACAACTTTATCATAGACCGAGACCATTAGAGTTATCTTGTCGATTGGTTTCATTAAAGCTCCCTTATGTGTTTTAATTATCATATTCGACGATTCATAAGATTCTTGTAACATTTCATGCTTAAGGAGGAAATATTCCATGAACACATTTGTCATGCAATTAGGATCTATGAGTGTTCCATGCACTGGTTGCTCCATTATATTTACCGTGATATAAAGAGGCCCTTCAGTATTTACCATTTCTTTGTCATGGGGTGTGATTGTTATTTCAAGCTCAGGGGCTCTTCTTTTTAAATGAGGCCTAGGAACGAACCTTGAATTACTATTATATTGAGAAACCATTTTTAAACTTGCAAAGGAGTTCCAAATTAGACTTTCAAGATCTTCCAAAACTTATGCAAAAAGCCAATGCAAAAGTGATGTTGAATATGCTCTAAAATGCTTGATTTTCAACTTTTCTCAATGCACACAAGTGAAATAAGAGGTGTTGCAAATATTTTCAAGAGGGACAGAAAGTGATATTATTAAAAACAGTCCACTAATGCAAGAATATCTTTCACAACATGCTTTTGAAGCAAATCTAGAGAGTCGATAAGCCAAAACCTAGTGAAAATAGGCCAAAATATGTGATTTTTCACCAAATCTTTATTCAAACAAATGAAAGAAGAGGTGTTGTAAATATTTTCAAGAGGGATAGAAAATTATAGGCCTAATAAAATTCCACTAATTCAAGAATACCTTTCACAAAATGCTTTTGAAGTAACTCTAAAAAGTCGATAGGCCAAAGCCTAGTGAAAATAGGCCAAAATGTACGATTTTCACCAAATCTCAATGCAACAAAGTAGAGAAATTGGTGTTGTAAAGAAAATGATGATGGAAATAAGCTTATAAAAGTAATAAGAGCCACATAATTCCAAAAAATACGTTACAACACGCCTATAGTGCCACTCTGGATCAAACCCTAGTGCAAAATAGCAAAAATATGCAAATTTTCACAAAATTTCAATCCAAAGGCCCAAAAGCAAGGGTGTTGTAAGGAAATTGAGAAGGGGAAGAAAGATAATAATGCTAATAAAATCCAATTAGTGCATAAACATCCCTTACAACACAATTGGAGTGCAAGTCTAGCAAGACGATAGGCCCAAATCTAGTGAAAACATGCAAGTTTTCAAATGCTATGCATGAAATTTCACAAGGAGGCCACTATAATGCAACACAAAATTTATAAATCAGGCCTAATTAGTGTTTTAACAAGGTAGTAAAATATGATGTAAGATTTTGTCTACAACCCTAGCTCATGCAAAACTAGGTTTTCATGAAAAATGCAAAATTTCAAGCAATTTCTAACAAATCAAACATGCAAATGCAATGAAAATGAATTGTAAATGATGAATTTATATATTTTGGATCATATCTATTACAAATAACAGAAATTAGTTGAAATTAGATGCCAATTAATTCAAATTTTACAAAAATGCAAGCCTAATATGCCAATTTTTGCAATTTTATTTTTTTTTTTTGTGATTTTTCAAATGCAATATTGAAAATAATGAATTGAATGATGATGAATTTCAGATCTGATGTAAAAATCAAAGAATTAATGAAATACAATTGAATGAGTGCAAACTATGTCAACAATAAAACCCTAGAATGTAATTTTTTTCAATTTTTCCAAATATATCAATTTTTTTGTAAATTTTTGAACGTAATGAAATGAATGAATGTAGATCTATGAAACAACACTCAGAAAGCCACCAAAAAGTTCAAAACACAGGTTCACCAAAAAATTTTATATGAAAATGGGGATGATGGGGTTGTTTTTGATTAAATAAGTCAGCAAAACCAGGGGCCGAACCCTTACATTAAGACAAAAAGAGCCACCAGACTACTACAACATAAACAACATAAATAGCATATATAGCCTATAGATAGTAGATAGTAATTAGCAGTAGATAGACAACATAAAAATAAATAGAACTAAGGAGATACATTCTCCCAGCTTTTAGATAAAAATTCCACAAATTCATCAAGTTTTTTGAATTTCTCCTCCTCTTCATTAGCATGAGTCCTAAGTTCCTATAACAGAGAGAGGTTAAGCATTGCCATATGAATGAGCATGCTTCTTATAAGCTCTCCCATAGAAGAAACCTTCTACTCCAGATCCTCCACACGACCCCTCAGGATAGGAAGATCATGCTTGTGGTCATGCCCTTCCTTAGTCTCGTCACCAACCTCCTCCACGATCATCTTCTCCCCTTCACCAACATTGTCCATAGGATCACCATCAGCACCTCTTGAATCATCAATCTATTTCCTTTCCTTCTTACCTGCATCATCTTCAGAAATCTCTTGAACATCAAAGTATTTGGAATTCAGTTGATCATCCCCCTGCGTGGAGGCATCAGAAGCACTTTCAGAGTAGTCAATAAGTTTAGCTTGTGGGGTAGGCCTACCAGCAATCCTACCTGACCTCCTTACCCCAAAAGAGAATCCTTCCTTATCTTTAGCGGACAAATTAGCTTTATGTTTATTGCTAGATCCCACAGGGTCACTGCTCAGATTCTTATGGGTCCCCACAGAGTCCCCCACAATATGCTCATCCAACTCCTTAATTTTTCTCTTCTTTCTTTTCACACTCCCTTTAGAAGCTGAAGTATGAGTAACCTTCATCATGGTGGTCTCCTTAGTGGTCATAGAGAAAGAAACCCCTTTCATTTTGTGTGAAATAGGGGTAGGGCAAGGTTCCTCAGAAATGACAAGATCAAGGGGGTCGGGGTTGGAAGAAACCTCACAACTAGGAGTCTAAATTGGCTTAGGTGGCTCCAAATCAATATTAAAATTATATAAATAAAGGATAAGACCTTGGTGCAAAGGGACAGGCTTTTTAGAGGGTTTCTTATCCATCTTATATTTAGCCCTAAAAATAGAGTGTTCAAGGGACGACATTAAGTAGAAAGGGAAAATAATAAGAGCATTACGCCTGAAATGATTAAACAAAGGGAGGTGATAATTATAAAACTTGGTAAAATGACCCTCCAATGTGAAGTATTTCATAAGAAGAAAGCACATCTCATCCCACCGCTCTGGCAGCTTGGCCCATTCAAACCCTCCTTGGTAGGGAACTAATTCCTCTCCTTCCCCCAGAAATAACTTCTGGTTCAAATGATCAACCACCTTCACCTTCCATTGCAACTTAGTCCCCTTAGTAGATAGACCAGTTGCCATGGTAATGACTTTCTCAGAGATCTCAAAACCAATTCTTCTTACAGTAACTCTGCGATTTTGCCAGGACCGGGCAAATTGCATAGACAAATTTTCATCAAACCCATTAAGGTGTTCAAGAAAAGGGTTGATTTCACCTTCCTTGCAATAATCCCAAACCACAATGTTATCTTTGAATTCATAGCAGGAAATTGGCTCCGTGTGAATCATGTCTCCCCCCATTCTTTCCTTTCTCTCAAAGACATAGAAAACACAAAGCCAAGAATTCACAAGGTGTTTTCGAAAGGTAATTCTAACAGCTTGGGAAGGAATAATGAAAATGAGGCTGCACGAGTCATCATTATTCAGGAGCATCTTCCCAAACACCAAATGATGCCAGCCCTTCGCATGCTTGAAAATGATAATCATAAATTTCCTATGATTACCATATAACCAACTCACCCTAACGCGAGTGATAAATAATGCTGAAATGACATTATACAATGAAGTACAATAGAGCCTGTACTTCAAAATACACATCAGTAATGCCCAAAAAAGCTGACTAAACAAGCTGGCACCCTCTCTATGATGAGTCATCCTTGACAAGTCATCTCTTTTTTAATCAGTTCCCTTATATTCGTAGGAAATTTTTAAATTGGCACCAACATTGCCAATTCGTAAATTACTGACCATAATCAGCAAGGGCATCAGAAACCCTATTTCCCTCTATAAATATGAGAGAGTTCCACTCTAGAGATTCTTTGAACTAGGATTTGGATATCCACAATAACATCCTTGAGTCTCCACCCACATGTCGATGCATTTGTAGGGTAAGTGCAAAAAGATGGGGAGCTAAAAAGTGGCCAAATTATTTTCAAAAAAACTTAATACATAACGCGAGCGCGTTATAACATGCTCGCGTTATGGTAATGATGAGCCTAAGGCTCATCAAAACCAAGCCATAATGTACTCGTGTTATAACGTGAGCACGTTATAATGCGAGCACGTTATAATGCGAGCACGTTATGAACTGTTATAAATAAAAAAAAGTTTTTCATCTCATTTCATTTCTATTTTTCTCCTCTATACCCGCGGCCTGCAAACCCTAGGAAACGCACTCGCATTTTGGAAAAGACAATTCAACACCAAAATCTTGTTGATTCATTTCAAAAATGCCACAATGACGTCGAGCATGCCAAAGGAGTGAGTTTTACTTTATTTTTGTTTGAATTTCTTTCTAAATAGGTAGGTTTGAGTTGATTTTTGATGTATATTTCATTAATTATTAGGAAATGTTAATGCACTTCCTCCTCCTCCTCCTCCTCAAAATCCACAAAATTCTGAGGAAATACCTACGGAACAACAACCTGCTCCGTCCATTCCTCAACATGCCCCTAGAACACAAGAAAATATAATGGGGCAAATTGAAAACAACAAAAAAGAAATTGAAGATATAATTGCAAGGTTGAAAGATCCTTCCACTTTAACCTTGCATAGGTCCACGCTTGCTGAAACTCTTGAATCTATGTTATCAAATGTAGATTCAATTAGCAAGCAAATATCTAGTTGGACAAATAAAAGGAGAGATTTTAGAGACTATTATGCAAACAAGCTGTCATACCAAGATGTGAAAAAATTACAAATTACAAAATTAGACTTGTGTTCAATTTTCACAAACCCACAAACAAATCAACCTCCACCCATTACATACAAGAGGTTCCCTATCCATTAGTGCAACAACCAAGTGATAAGGGACAATTTTGGGCAGAGGTGGTGGATGGCTTTTGACCATCCTCCATGCAATAATAATGAGGTCCCGCAATACTTTCTGAAGAAACTCTACTGCGAGTTTGTCCTCAATAAAGTGCCAAACTATTTTGATATGCGGGACTTCCAAGGTAGAGGTGGGTGGTCAGTACAAGATAGACTAGGGGCACGTGTTGACCCATAGTAGGTAGTGAGACGAGTAATCAACAGACCAACCCATGAGCATGTTTCTATCCCTTCGATTGTGAAGGAGAGTGTTGAGGTCAATACACTTTAGTCCATTAGTGCCTTGACCTAGAGCATCATAGAGCATGCCAATCCTACAGCATAGAGTGGGTTGAGAGATAATACGAGGAGTAGGGTCCCACCCCATACTTGTCAGACTTGCGAGTCAGCCTGTGGTTATGACCCCATGGATAGTCAGGATGCAAGTGCACAGGCTGTTGATAACTGAGAGGGGGGGTGAATCAATTATCCTAATTATTTCTTCCTTCTGAACTTTCTTATTAATCAATGCAGCATTAAATCAAACAAACAAACATTACTATGAAATGAAAAACAAATGACACAGTATTTTTGATGTGGAAACCCTGTTAAGGGAGAAAACCACGGGGTGATTAACCCAAAGATTATTCTCTGTTAGAAGAATAAGGAATTACAAAATGGCACTTGCCAATTAGGGCTCACTGCCCGAGCACACTGCTCACAAGGAGGCACAATGCCTACAAAGAGACACACTATCTACAAAAGAATGTTATACAATACTTGAACTGATTGGAAGCATCCACATATGCTGGAGTTCATTTCTGGTTAGGCTCAGTACACTGATCTGCTGCACTTCATCTTTCCTCTTCTCTTTATTCTGCTTTTCTTTCACATACCAGATCTTTCTTACTGCTTCTGTTCTGCTCTACTCTTATTCGCATATCACATCACATCACTACACTTGTCATAACTAAATCCATCCTATATATATATCCACACAAGTGATTTCATTATCTTTCTAGTCGGCACCCAGAACAGTCTATCTTCTCACAAACTCTGTTCTGTCAGCTGAATCCTTGCACACCAAGTAATGCGGATCAAGCATATACTTGTAGATATCATTAATCATGTCAGCCAAACATGATTCATGCCTTCACAACCTTTACCATCATCAGTAACACATCCGGAAAATAGTCTGATGTTCTGTCAGTTAGTTCTTCCTCTGTTCACACTGTCACTTAAGAATTCAGTACTCAACTATTCATATCTTTTTCCTTGTCCATCACCAGAGGCTAAATCCTTGGAATATACCACTCAAGGTGGTCCTCTTGACTTCCCCAGATCTGTACTACACCAAGATACTTCCTTTGAGAGATCCGGACCTGTCTGTCGGACCTTGCCACATGCTCTGTTCTTGTTCACTGGACCACAATAATCTTCATTCTAACTTCTGGTAGAGACACACCATGACTTGTGGATATGTGGGATGACCTTTTTTGCCATCAATGACAACAACCATGAATCCATATAGTGTCTCTTGCCAACAATCTCCCCCTTTGGCATTGATGGCAACACTTAGTGAAAAATGACTAAGTGTTTACACTATGCTTCCCCTTGGCTGATGCTCTGTCTTTATATACATTTTCTGGAGCTCCCCCTTAGTTGGATTCCTCATTTTTCACTACTCCTCACTCCCCCTTTGACATCAATGGAAAAGGGTAGGGTCCGTACACCAAAATTTTCAAGAATTCTACTATACTTGGCTGTATATTACATATTCACAAAAACTGAAGAATGTCTGCAAAGGATGTCTTCAATTGGATCAGTTCTGTAGCCCAACTTTGCTTCATTCTATCCAAAATTAAAATGTGACCACTCAACAAAAATGTAAAAGCTTCTACCCTCTTAAGATCTGTTGGATCATTGGTTTGGGCGGTAGTCTTAGCATCACTTATGGCCTCATGCATGGTCTCTAACTTAGGGATAATCATCCTTCTAAGTTCTCCCATCCGGTTAATTATATTCTTCCTTTCCTTTCCAAAGTTCTTTATTGCATTTTTGATTGCAATAGTTTGACATTCTTGATTTACTATGGAGGAAGAGAGAGGATCAAAATTTTGAGACAAACTCAATAGTTTGTCCTATTCCTCTTTTATTTTCTTCTCAATTTCTACTGTTGCTTTTGACTAGGAGATACAAAATTTGTAAATGTCACCGCCATCCTTAAGAGCATTTTCTAAGATCTTTATTCCAATACTCATATTTCTCCTATCATTAGAGATTAATCCTAGTACCTCTGAGAGTCTCTTATCCAAAAACTCCTTCTGGACCTTTTCTTTAGCTGATTTTTCTAGAGAATCAAAATGTGTACCAACACTGCTGACTAAGGTTTTGAGATTACTGGAAGAGGAGGCTGTGGGATCTTTCTGGACCGATGGCATAATCTTTTCAAGCACTCTGGAAGCAGCTTCTATCAACTCATAGTCTTCCATATGAGACTTTAGGAGTTTTTCATTTGCCTTAGCATTTGCAAATGAAGCTATCTTCATTGTCTGTACCAGAGAGAGGGAATCAAAATTGAATGGACCTTGTAGAAGCTCCGGTTCATCAATCTCTATTGTTTCTTTGCTTAGAAATTTTTGGACAATTTGTGCAATGTCTCTTGCTGGAGATAGATGTTTCTTCTCTTTTGCAGTCTTGGAGCTGTCCTTTGGAGTTTTCTCTCCTTCTACATTCTTACCACTATCAGTTGTGGTTTTCTTTGTTGGAGTCTTCTCTTTCTCTGCAACCTTGGTGTTGTCAACTTCTTTTTCTTTTACTGCTACTTCTTTCTCTTGTAATTTCTCTTCTTCTTTGGATCCGGAGACTGTAGGGGAAACCGGAGGAGAAATGTTGGTTTGTTCAGGGCCCATCTCTTCTGTTGCTTTCTCAGAAGTTTCTTCTACAACATTTGTGGATGAGGGATCAGTACCCAAGTCCTCTACAACAGGAAGATTAAACCTTTTGAAGGCCTTTCAGAGGATCTCTTCTGTATCCATGGCCACCTTGTCAGTCTCACCAAGCATGAGTTGATTCATCTTTGCTTTACTCCTGAACTCATCTTTGCAGTCTTTGAATATTATGTTCATTGTCTTGGGATCAATTTGAGGATATAGCTGAATAGCTATCTGCTCCCGGATCTCAAGATCTTTTGCCAGGGCATTGTTCTTTCTTATTTCTAACTCCTTTTCTAGGCTTTTAGGAATTAGAGATATAATCTCAATGAAAGCCTTATTGTATATGTTCAAATACCTGATTGTGGCTTCTTGCAGGATCTTTTGGTCAGCCTCATTGTAGTCATCATAGAATTCGGCCATTGGTTGAAGGTTTCCATCCATAGTGACTGATTTAACTATACTCTCTAGAGATAGGATGGGCTTTTCAACAAATTCCCCTACCATTTCTTCCTTGTCTTGGCCTGTGGAGGGTTTACCGGATCCTTTCTTTTTCTGCTTCTTTATTTCCTTTACCCCCTCATCTGATTCGGTTTCCTCTTCATCTTTCTGACTTGTATAAGCACTTGTGGCTTTTATTTTAGACCTTTTCTCTCCTTTACCAGATGTCTAACCTTTCAGTTTTGATGTTTTTGAGCTTTTGGTTGTGATAGGTGTAGATCCTTTTGATGATCTGGTCCGAGTTGAGGTTTCCACCGGAGTACTTTTCTTGCTTTTCTTTCCTGCCTCTTTCTTCTCTTCCTCAACCTTTCACCTCTTTTTCCAGTTGGCATCAAGTGCCTCCTTTGGGATGCCTAGGCCTTGAGCAATATGTTCTACTTCTTTTCTCACCTTCCTTTTTATCTCAGGTTCTCTGAGTTCCACATGGATCTTCACACACAGCTCCTCAAAGGTTCCAAACCTTTCTGCCTTTGGATCTTTGGGCTGACTAAGAATGTGTTGAACATGCAGTTCCACAATCTATTCATCAACCTCATACCCCATGGGCATGATCCAGACTATCCTTGGCTCTACTGCCTCCATTAGACACTGATCAGTATCAACCATAAAGCAGACTGAGTCTTTTTATTTTTTAACAATAGACTGAGGAATTCTTTCTCTTGCTTGCATCATGCTCTGGAAGTTTTTGAAGTATCCCCAAAGGGCTATATTTCTTGCTTTGGCATCCCCAAGTCCATGTAAATAATCTCTGATCTGGACTGCTATAGGTTTGTCATTCTGCCATACCCATCCACTTGATCTGGGCAGCTCATTCATGAAGTAGAAAAATAGACATAATATAAGTGTACCATACTTGAAAGAATTCTTTTTGTCCTTTTTGATCTTTTGTATATTTTCCATTAATTGGTTTAAAAGAAGTTCACAGAGATCATAATATGCATTCTTCCTCAGCATCTCATAGGCAGTATATACTGCAGTTCCGGATACAGAATTCTCCCTACTGGAGTGATAAATCTTGTATCCTATTATCATAGATGCAAACTTGATATCCAGATCAGAAATATCTTCAATGGTCATTGCCCTCTTATTAAATTTTGATCTGGTGGCCTTAGTTACAATGTTATTTTTGACAGATTTGAGGATAGGTATCCCTCCGAAAGAGTATAGACCAGTTATTTCCCTAATTGCCTCTTTTGTGATCTTGCAGGGTCTATCCAGCCATAGGAAGTTGTCATGCATTCTACTCAATACGTATCGGACCCATTCATCTTCTTCAAAGCAGGGGAAATGAATGAATTGATCAAAATGTTTCTTCTAGATACCCTTATACTCTAGTTTAAGCTCAAAAGCATTGTCTATCAGTTGTTTGTGATAGAAATCTCTCAATTTGAATTCCCCAAATTCCTTAATACTTGCATGTATGTAAACCCTAATGTCTTCTGTGTGTAAAATGCCATGTGGAACACTAGAGAATGCTCCTAAGGGATCTACCTCCAATGACTTGTATGGGTGTTTCTTAAATTCAGGTCGGGGCCTATCTGAGATCTTTACTATATTCGGAGTAGCCATTTTTCAAAAGATTTGTAGTGAGATATCAAAAATGAAAAATACCTTATGCGCCTTCGGTTACACGGAGTGGTTGGATTGATTTCTGTATGTAATGACTTCTGCAAGTGATCTTTGGTGAACTTGATGAATTTTGTTGCAGAGCTCCACTTTTCGCTTCTTCTTGACTGCAGAATGAACAAGTGATTTATGAGAAATCCCTTATATTGCTCCGCAAACCCTAATATCTGATTGCAATAAATGCTCGACCTACATTATTCTGGTTTGCCTTATTCGGATGACTTGAAGAATCGGATCAGTCCTGATCTATGAACATCATGCGGATCTTCCAACCATGAACAAATCAAGATGACACAACACAAGGACATCCCAAATACTCTGTCCAATCTGCAGAATAAGACAATGCACTTCTGGATCTCTCCGGACCTTTTTGTAATCCTCTGTCATTCCAGAGCATCTCCCGGAACAAGTTCTACATGATCGATCACAACTTCTTCACATCTTCATGTGGACCTCTGAAATCTTAGTTGGATCATCTCAAGACTCATATCTACAAACCCTTTACTCCGCATCTTGTGCCTAATCCGGCACCACTTGATTGGCTGGGGGAACAGGGTTTTCTTTGTGTCTCCCCCTGAGCCAAAGCTCATTTCTTAATTTTCGGAAGGAATATCAGTACCAGAGTTTGGTGCGGATCCAACCTCTACCTTCTCTGAACTTTTCTTCACCCAAATCTTGTTCATCTCATTCCTAACTTCATTCGCATTCATCTTTTGTTTACGCTTGTCTTGATTCTGATTATATACCAGACCTCTTTTGTCCTAATTCTTGCTTCTGCAGACTTTTGCATTATGACCGGACCTATTACAGATTTGGCAAACAACATTTCTTTGCATATTTGACTGATAACCTCTTGATCTGCATTGATTAGCCATATGACTTACTCTATTGCATGTAAAGCATCTACCATTGAATGATTTGTTCATTTGCATATTTCTGAATTCATGAGACTTATGTCCATACCTTTTGCAGTTAAAGCATTGTCTAGAGAAGGATGAATTAGTCTGATTCATTCTCTTTCTGCACTGATTAGCTTTGTGAGATTGTAGCTGTGGCAGTATCCATTGAAGGATGGATATCTTTGAGCATTGGGCTGTCTTACCGGAGGTCTTCTAGGCCTGTTCCTTGGATTTTCTGATCCAAAATTCTTCTGACCAGATCCAGAAATTTCTCCTTTCTCATATCCCAAACCACAATTGTCATCTGCCCTCTTTTGACTTCCAAGAAGAACTTCAAGTTGAGCGGAACTTATCTTGAATTTCTCTTTATATTCATTTGCTGTTTGAAGATCCCTCTTGAGAGAGACAATTTGATCCTCAAGTTTTTCTTCATTATCTTTAGCATCTTCAAGATCAGATTCAAGATGTCTGATAATCCTATCCATCTGGTGGCAATCTTCTAATTTCTCTTTGAGAGATTGTCTTAGATTGTCTTTATTTTTTCTTTTCTCTTCAATCTCTTGAGTAAACTTTATAACTCTTGATTCCATTTCATGTCTTACCATAATGACTTCTTTTGATAACTTTTCACATAACTTGGTTTTCTCAGTCAGCTCTTCATTTGTATTACTTTCTTCACTTTGTCTTGCCAATTGCTAGAGCAGCTCCTTTCTCTTTTTCATAGAGAGACTTAATTTGTCTTTTAGTTCTCTCATGAATTCATCAGCCTGTTTGAGTCTTTCCTTTAATTCATTGACTTCAGAGTTTGACTGTTCAAGATCCTCAAGGGCAGTCTTGAGTTGCTCCCTTAAACCATATGCATCCATTTGAACTCCCAGATCTTCCTCAAGCTGTTAGGCTCTATTAGGAGGAAATTAGCTCTGATACCAATTGTTGATAACTGAGAGGGGGGGTGAATCAGTTATCCTAATTATTTCTTCCTTCTGAACTTTCTTATTAATCAATGCAGCATTAAATCAAACAAACAAACATTACTATGAAATGAAAAACACATGACATAGTATTTTTGACGTGGAAACCCTGTTAAGGGAGGAAACCACAGGGTGATTAACCCAAAGATTATTCTCTGTTAGAAGAATAAGGAATTACAAAATGGCACTTGCCAATTAGGGCTCACTGCCCGAGCACACTGCTCACAAGGAGGCACACTGCCTACAAAGAGACACACTGTCTAAAAAAGAATGTTATACAATACTTGAACTAATTGTAAGCATCCACATATGCTGGAGTTCAGTTCTGGTTAGGCTCAGTACACTGATCTGCTGCACTTCATCTTTCCTCTTCTCTTTATTCTTCTTTTCTTTCACATACCGGATCTTTCTTACTGCTTCTGTTATGCTCTACTCTTACTTGCATATCACATCACATCACTACACTTGTCATAACTAAATCCATCCTATATATATATATATATATCCGCACAAGTGATTTCATTATCTTTCTAGTCGGCACCCGGAACAGTCTATCTTCTCACAAACTCTATTCTATCGGCTGAATCCTTGCACACCAAGTAATGCGGATCAAGCATATACTTGTAGATATCATTAATCATGTTGGCCAACCATGATTCATGCCTTCACAACCTTTACCATCATCAGTAACACATCTGAAAAATAGTCTGATGTTCTGTCAATCAGTTCTTCCTCTATTCACACTGTCACTCAGGAATCCGGTACTCAACTATTCATATCTTTTTCCTTGTCCATCACTGGAGGCTAAATCCTTGGAATATACCACTCAAGGTGGTCCTCTTGACTTCCCCAGATCTGTACTGCACCAAGATACTTCCTCTAAGAGATCCGGACCTGTCTGTCAGACCTTGCCACATGCTCTATTCTTGTTCACCGGACCACAATAATCTTCATTCTGACTTCCGGTAGAGACACACCATGACTTGCGAATATGTGGGATGACCTTTGTTGCCATCAATGACAACAACCATGAATCCATATAGTGTCTCTTGCCAACACAGGCTACATCTGCAGCTGAGCAGATGGTGATGATAGATACCCTCCTAAGTGAGACTTTCGGCCTTGATACTCAAGTAAATATTACAAAGTTTATTAAATTTAATTTATTAAATTTCATTTTTGAAATGCTAGATTAACTAATTTAGTTTGATGATTTTAATGAAATTTTAGGGTCATAGCATTGATGCAGTTTTTAGTGGTTCTCCACCTGCATATTACACTAGATCATCTACTGTCGGTGTATGTATCTAGTAAACAATTATAAATATTACATATGAATAGCATCATTATATGAATGGTATTCTAATATCTAATTTTGGATGTTGAATAGGTTAATATTGGAGATTTTACGGTAACACCTGCCAGTAGTGGTGGACTTCAAATCTTCATGGATGTAATAAAATAAATAGTTTAATGATTGAATTGTACTTACTAGATTTTTGTATGTGACTTGTGTTCTTTATTGTGTGTACTTCCATGTTTAGATGAATGTGTGTATATGTTAGGAGCCATGATTTGCATCACTATTATAGTTTTTTTAATTGAATAATGTTGTTTTATTTCCAGATGATGTAGGCTGCGGAGACACCTCCTGATGTTCATAGGGAAATGGAGCATGGTGTGACCTCTGTGATTCATAGCTCTATGGCATTGACAGGGGTATGAGGTAGATTAGTAAATTTCAATTTACATTCATTGTTATAGTTGTTTATTTTTGAAAAATTAAAAGATTATTGATTTGAAGTTTAATTTCTATCTAGATGGTTTCTATAGGACATGACATCACCACGGCCTATTCCTGCTACTAAGGCAAGTGAGGAGACAAATTATATGGTAGCGGTAAGTGATTATTTTGTTAAATGTTTCATTTTTAATAACATGTAATTTCTATATATTAATGTCTATACTTTTTATTGTAATAGCTAAAGATGTAGGAAGAACTAAATAGGAGGATTTGCCCTCGACTTCATAGTAGACCACCCACATGCGCATCTCCATCCCCTAGAAGATCAAAGGCTACCCATGATATATTCTCTTCACCAGCCAGAGGGGAATGACTTATTATTGTGTTCCTTTGTTGTATGCCTATATGGCATTTGTGGACATATATTTTGTATTGCATATAGTTGACATTGTATGCCTATATGGCATTCTTGTAAGCCTATATGGCTATTTTGTATATATGTTATACTTATATCGACATATATTGATGTATGCCTATATGGATATTTGGTTAATACAAATTTTTTTATTGATGGAGTCCATACTTGCATTATAAATCCACGTTTGAATGGATATTTGTAGATGGCTACTTCAAATATTTAAAGTCCAATTGTATTACATAGGATGTTTGTTGATCCAATAAGCTAGCTATTGTTATTCAAGTATCACCTAAACCTCATTTTGGAACTAAAAGATAAAAGTTGTATTTAAAAAAAAATTGAATCATCATGTTGAACAAAAAATATTAATATTCTTTATGAGCTGCTCAATGAAAAATATTCAAATGAGTATGCTGATTCATATTCTTTATGAGTTGGTCAATTGAAAATATTTCTTAATTTCTTATTATTATACCATATTGGGATGCAAAGAGTATGTTTGTTGTTTTGAATAAGATAGTCAAAATCATATGCTTATGAGCACCTGATGACCATTGTGGTTATTAAATGTAATTCCTCTTGCATATAAGGCGAGGTTATGAGATTACATTGAGTCTTACCTAATTTTAATATGCAACATAACATTGGGGCTACAGGCTTCCATAAGTCATACTATTGTGACCAAATCCACACATCACCCCATTGCGAATGGGGACCCCCTTTTTTTTGAGCTTTGATGCTTTGCATGAAGTTTTGATGATGTCTTTAGTTTATTACATGATGAAGTCAGTGGTGTTTGAGTCCTATAGTCCTTTGATGACCTAATCCTGATGTTTGAGATCCTAAAAATGACTAAGTACGGTAGCCTGATATCCTAAAACACTAAAAATTGACTAAGTCTAAAATTTGGTGGATCCTCCAAATTCTATAATCTACATGTTAAATCTGGTGGATTTGAGACCTATCTCAAACATCCTGAAAGGTATATTGAAAAATATTTAAAGTACACTTCTAGGCACAAAATTGCTCTAGGGAGTTAGGCGTGCTTTCCCACCTCTACAGACTCAAATCAGCGCTTAAGATTGAGACCTCAAAGTGCGCCTATAGAAGAAAACAAACATTTGATCATCCCAAGTTATGGTGCCTTGAATGGAATTGATACAAATGACCTTAAGCATTGAAAATTTGACAAGGAAAACACATTATGAGTTTAGGTGCCCTTCATGCTTCATATCACCTATTTTGGCACCTTTGCAACATAGTAGATGAATAACACCTCAAAATGAGCGCCTAAGGGTGATGTAGTCATACAAGGGTGCAAACAAGTGTTAAAAGCCTTAAAATATCAAGGAATAATCCAAATTCAAGTAAGGTGCATTTTCACACCTTGATCATCATCTAAGGTGCCTTGCAAAGGAGGTCTTAAGCAACATAAACCTTAGGCCCAATTTCTTGCTTCTACAATCAAATTTGACCACTTAAGGAGTGGATTGGTGATTGACATCATTTTGAGCACCTTAAAAGTGTTTGAAGGTTTGAATTGGTGAATGATAGCGCATCAAGGTCTTAGAACCAACTAGAATAAGGAATTAAAGAATTAGTTAACCACTTTGAGCGCCTTGAAGGAGAGAACTATGTATATGAAGATTGATTGAATGTTTGGAGTTTAGGGGCACTTTCCTTGTCATCTAGTCACACATTGGCACCTAGGAAGAGTTGACATGAAACAATCCTTTGAGTGGACTCCTTGATGAGATCTCTCCCATTGCTTAAACTTGTTGAAATCTTAAAAGCTAAGTCAAATGGATTATAGGTGCTCTTTGCCTTCAGAATGACCTTGAATTGGTGCCTAAGCATAACAAGAGAGTTTAAATCCATTCAATATGGCACCTTGTAAGAGGAGAGCTTAAGAGCATGAGACTAGATGGCATTTAAGAGTCAAGATCATTAAAATCTAAAGAAATGGGCTAAGTAAGCTAAGGTGCCTTTGCTTGTCATTCAATACCTCCATGAGCGCCTAGATTGAAATTGCATCCAAGGACATCTAAGAGTAGGCGCCTAGAGGGGAAAAGTCATTCTAAGACCTTCATAATTATTTAAAGCATAAAAAATGCCAAGTATAAAGCTTCATGATGTCGGGCGCTCTTTCACCTCCGTATAGATCTAGATTGGCGCCTTAGATAAAGTATCACAAATCTATATCATTGAGTAAGTTCCAAGAGAGAAAGGCTTACTTCAAGCATGTTTAATCATTCAAGGCCTTACACATAATGAATAGAGCCTAAATTGATGCTAGATGCCTCATCTTGTCTCTACTATCTAGTTTTGGCACCTACGGAGAAATTGCATCTAGTGAACTCATTAATTGGCACCTAGGAGGAAAAGACCTTAAACTTATGAAAGTTACACCCCTTTGCAACTTTACACTACCTCCTTTTGACGATTTTTGGGACAGCAGAAAACCTTTCACCATGGGCAAATACCTCAGAGATATAAAAAACTAAGAGAGGTTTTTGTAGAGGCACTCTACATGATCGTGTTGCCTTAGACGGAATGTTTCTAAGTAACATGGTTTTTGAGTAACATCTCATCAAAGATTGCTGCCTTTTTACACTTTGGACTCTTTAGGGATATCGTTGGTACAATGTAGCTCGGACTGTTTCAACATGTTTGGGTGAAAAACAAAACAATGCCTAGCCTAAACGTACTCATCCGAACGTGTTGGAACTATCAGTTTGGTCACATTAGGAGTAGGACACCAAAAATGCATAACATGATGATGTAAAAATGTGTATATGAGTAAAAATGTAACAAGAAATAAAAAAAGACAAACCTTACAAATTAATGTGCATACTTACAACTCAATGTAACATGACTTTACAAAATCAATGTGAATACTTACAAATTAATCCAATGAACCATCCAAGTCTTCTCTACTCTTTATTGTGTCAAGTATTGCTTCATGGTTAGACTAACGCACCTTCCACAAGATTTTGTTCAAAGGTCTACCCCGATACTTTATCAAATGAACATTGGATGCCACGACAAAGTTCAAGTAATGAAGAATCTTCTGATGCATGTCAAAGTCCTGAAATAGCCAAACATTAGCACTCTTATGTGGGTACATTCTAAGCCATGTTCCAGTAATAACCACTGATCTTGTAGGGTATTCGATGTTTTCTACATCTGTAATAGGGGCCTCCAATTTCTTTTTGGCCTCAACACAACGACATAAGTAATAATTTGTTCCCTCTTTATTATCTTCATCTGTAATTACTACATATACGTGCCCTACATTGATATGTGTAGCAAATTAGATGAAATTAGTCAACATTACGAAAACACTACAAAGTAAGATGGCATTACCTAGTTGAACTAGATGAAATTAGATGCATATACGTGCCCTATATTACCTAGTTGAACTAAATCTGATATGTGGTCAAAGTCAACTGATGATTCCATCTGTGTTAGTTCCAGTGCCGTTGAGGGTCGATACATGTCAAGTGGGCTAAGATAACTTAACTGCCATTCATCAACCCACTCCTTTGACTCCCACTCATCGTAGACTTGAATTGTACAGGAAGAACAAAAGCATGACATCTTTTGCATATGGATACTCTATGAACCTACAATTGAGCTTCTAAAAGAGTGCATCTCATTTGATCCTGTTAGTGTACAACAGTCCTCATATGGTGCAATGTTAGTATCATCTATCAACCAAAAACATCTACGAACTGAAGACTTACCATCATTACCTAGACCCATGGAAGCATTACACCACTCGACAATCAATTTTACATTTGTCAACTTTGCATTGTCTTTATACTTTAACTCTTCTCATGCTATGGCTCTTTTGATACATGCTCTTGCACCATCATGCTCCCCCTTTCCATACCCAACCTCACAAAAGTTCCACATATGCTGAATACCTATAAAATTATGCCTCCTATCAACCAATAGAAATTCTGCGAGTTCTTGAATTGTGACGCACAGTTATCCAACCATATGATATGATGACTGAACGATATGCCCCTTCTAGCCAAATCATTGTAGAACACCTGAAAGCAACCTTGTACGAACTCTATAGAATGCATGCGATCATCACTAATATAGAAATTATACTCCTTTATGATCTTTCTGTCATCCTCTGTACTATCATTCACATGAATAAATGTGATGTGCACAAATATAGAAATCTGTGTGGAGTTGTAATATTGTGATTGCACCTCACACTATGGCTATAGACTATAGTTTTCTGCAAAGTCGACGACTGAAACAATGCTACCAACCAAAAATATGTCCTTGCATAACTTGAAGTGCAAGTCCAACTATCAAGCTCTATGGGCATGTCTTGCATACTCATACACAATGCTGTCATGAAATATAGGCATAAACTGATACACTGGAATCTTTTCAATAACCAATTCACACCTCTTTGCTTCTTTACTATCTTTTGTATTGTATGCCACTGTTTTATACTTGCCAAACTCTACTAGTTCATTTCCAACCGCATGTGTTCTTTCAATATGTTCACATATTTGAAAATGTTACAAGCCACCACAACGATGACATGTGCCATCCAAGCATAATTTCTTGTAGAATATTTGACCTTCCTCTCTTTCACATAAAATTCTTGATATGAAGTCTCTTGAAGATGTTGGTGGGGCACATATGGCACAACCCTACAGAACATTGTTAGTATACATATCTAAACATATAGACCTATAAACATCAAAATGGTTAGAAAATTCAATATGTAATCTACAATAACAAGTAGTGCGTGTGTGATTTATCTTGACATAGAAAGGTTTTAACATTTCAAAATATATTTGACAAATTTTAATTTGAGGATACTTCTCTAGAAATTTACCATAAAACTATGTTTGAGTCTCATCCAAAAAATGCTTTGGATGTGGCTCATGGTTCTGACTACCGATTCTCCTTCTTACCACATCCCTTTGATTCGAAGATACCCTTGTGTAATTTTCTAAAAGTCTTCAATTAGTGATCTCAATGCTTCAACAATTGGTTTATCTTTTCATCTTAGTCTCCCTGAGAATGCCCATAATTCATTGGCATTAGTGTCCTCAATTCTTTGGCATCTTCCAATGGCTCTTGATAAAGTTTTCCTATTAATTCTCAATTCTTAACTCATCTTTCTAATGAGACTAGCTTTCCTCATTTGACTACTTACTATAGTCGATGTAATCACATGCCATGTTGCATTACTATCTTTTGTGCATGAGGTGTTACCCACACTCTCATATGCACTCATTAGATTCTTGACAATAGATTTTTCACTTGAAGCCTCTGATGTTCTCAACCCAAGAATCTTCATGATGGACCTATACTTTATACTTCGCATCATTTCAATGAGTAGTTGACATCTTGTAGTCTCATTTAACTTTTCAAAGAACAATCTCCAAATCTTATGAGCATATCTTCCACAAGTGCATTTTGGAATCTTACCTTCCATTGGCTGCAAAATATTCTCATCAATATCAATCAAATACTTTGGCTTTCTATGCAAAATTCTAGGTGGTGTTTAGTTAGGTAAATTCATCTCAACATTAGGAATTTCATTAATATTTAAATGAGATGGGCTAGATGGCATACCTTCGATCAAAGATGGAATAGATGACATACCTTGAGGTTGAGGTGGGAATGATGGCATACTTCCTTCATCACATGTGAGTGATGATGTACTCTCAACTTGAGATGTGGTAGATGGTGTCCCTACATGTTGACTTGCCATAGAGGACGTGTCTCCAACTATGGTATTCAAATCTCTCATAGCACAAAGTTTTTGCATTCATTCTCTTTGTGCCGCCAATACCATATCTCTATGTGATGGTTGTGGTTCCTCTTCAATTGGCATGTCTTCATTTATCATGTCCAATTTCCTCTTCTCACAAAGTTCCCTCATAGCCACTGCTTTCTTTGCATTCTTAGCTTCTATCTCTTCCTGTGTTGGTTTAATTCTTGATCATTTCCTCGGAATGACAGAGAATTTGTCTATAGCATGATAAAGAGACCAATATTAGTTCCTAAGAAATGAATACAAGATAATAGTGGGATTGCATTTTCATTATGTTGTAAGGATTTATTCTTGTATAGTTTGACATCATGGTATGTTAAGGTCTGTTTATTACACATAATTATTAAAGAGCCCAAGTGTAGAAAATATACATTGCATCATGTGAGATTGTAGGCTGATTTCTTGACTTGGAATGTGTCTATTTTAAACATGTATGATAAAGCATGATAAATTAATTCAAATAGAATTAAGAAAAATGTAATGAACATGCATGTAAAGACTTGACATACCTAAAAAATGAAGATTCAAATGGAGAGAGTACCCAATTATGTAGTGTTTTTTCTTCTTGCATCAAACTCCTTAACAATTTAAGTTTTTCACCACTTGCTTCCTTGTCAATGTTAAATTGAATAAAACTCAAATATAATTACTAACAACAATACTATTAACCAATCTATAATGTTAAATTCCTAAAATTGAATCACAATTAACATTGCAACACTACAAAAATTGAAACTTGAATAGATATATATCAAACTTGGTGTGAAAACTATGTTATTTCCTCCTTCTCAAGTTGGCAAAGTAGAAAAGGTGGTGGAAAGATCATGAAAGGTGGTAGAATGTGTAAAATGTGCATGCGAACTTCCCATTAGCATGAAAGCACTTCTTTTTTGTCAGAGCACGCGCATAATCAGTATGAAAACAAAGCATGTGGGCCTGGATCACGAGGGTCAATACTTTTTTATCATTTCTATAGTAGGACAAAATGTGAGTGCATTATAATGTGCTCGCGTTATAATGCTTTCCGGTTATAATGTGCTCATGTTTTTTCCTGCTATAGATTGATCCATAAATATTTTACCTATCTCACCTTCGATAGCACCTTTACAATATCTCACCTCTAGTTCCATTAGCTCATGTTCTATAGTTCCATTAGGTCATGTTCTATATCTCACCTCTAGTGTCATCAGTCTAACAAGCCTCTCAAAGGAGCTTTTGAAACCTACACCAATCAATGGTGTTAGGCCGATTAGAGGCGTATCAGGGAAAAGTGAAAGGAGATCTCACCAAAGGATCGAAGGTATCAGAGAGACAAGGGATATCTTACACCGATCCATTAGAAGTAAACAGTGTATCGGTGACTCTAAAGTGAGTCCCACCGATAGCATTCATCACACCAAAGAAGAGAAGGATCATCGACGCATCGACCCAAGCATATAAACATCCACCGATGACAAAAGTCTCACCGAAGGCGATTGGTATCGGTGTATCGGCAAAGTTAATTCTAGTATGGCTGATAGTGATTGTGTTGCCGATAGAGAAAATCAAGGTTGACATTGGAGTGTGTCCATTGGTGCATCGGCTTGAGTTCATATGCATTCACTGATGAAAGGAGTCTGGGTGACAAGTATGGTTCGAAGGTATATCAAAGTGATCAGTGTGTATCAACAGAGCGGTTCTCAAGCTTGCCGATGGTAAAGGTCATACTGACAGTTGGAGCATAGTGTTGAGATGTTGATGAGAGAAGTGAGATTAGTGGAAGAGTTTTTAAATGTGACGATAGTGCTCAGTCTCACCGATAATGAAGAATGTGTGTAATTCAGTATCATTTGGACCTTGAGGAAGTTATTTAAAGTCGGTTAAGCAATAATCTTTCACACTGATTGACCTACTGAACATAGGTCCAAACTTGATTTACCTAACCACCAGAGCTAGGTAGAATCTCTTCCATGTCATATGACCCAATCTCCAGTAAATCATCCTCCAAAAGATCTGGGTGCCCTAGAATAATTGTGCCTAGATGATCACAAGCAGGAAAATATGGAAAGCATAATTTTGGTGATCCTAAAAAAATTTCTAGGTAAGATGGTGAAAGGAGGCATTATCTTCCTTAACACAAGAAGGGATGACCACATCCTATGCTTCATCAACTGACACTTCCAAGCCTTACAATTCCTCTTAAATATGGGAGGATCCATGACTGGAAGAGCCAAGCCACTTGGTCCCGCCTTGCTGAAGTATGACATTCTGGGAGAATTAGGAGATTTTCCTTTGGAGATCATGTAATCTTTAAATGCTTTCCATCTTGGTAGGTCCTCTACATTAGAGAAAAACCACTGATGGTGTCTGAGAAATAAGAAATTCTTCATCTCTTTGGTGATCCATTTCTCTTTCCAAACCTTCCCCTTCAGACTTGAATGATCACAAGGTTTTTGAGGGAGAACTTTTCCTATTTCTTGCAAGAGCTTGCCAGATGCTCTGCCATATGATAGGCATAACAATGAAGGGGCAAGCCCTCATAATCAAGTTCTTGATAGAAAATGCCCATCGAGGAAGAAAGACAGATCTTCTTTGGAAGAAGAAGTTCTAGTTTGTGACAAATCCTTATCCAAGCATAAATAGTAGGGGTTCTATCAAGCAATTGCCAATCCACTTCCACAAAGTCTCCTGAAGACTTCCTGATTGATTCCAAAACATCCACACCCTAAAACTGGAGAGGCAATCAATATAATTGAACCCATAGATCTGCATTTGATGACAAAAACTATCTTCAGGCTAGATTAAGAGTCCAGTATTTCAGCTCAAGTCTAAACCCACCAACATCTAAATAACCTGAATACAAAATCTTTGTTTTCCTATCTTTAGAACATAACATTGCCATAAAATAACCCTAATCCCTCAACCCTCAACCCTAATCCATCATCCCTCAACTCTAATCCCTCATCCCTAAACCCTAAATGCTATCCCTATTCCTAAACCCTCAATAGGCTCGATACTATACCTTAAACCCTAATCTCTTATCTCTAAACCCTCCAACCCTATTGTTGGTGATTGTTTTGATGCAATCATAACAATAAGTTAAAATTCACATATAATGAACTGAAACTATACTTGAAAGATAAGAAGGAATCATTTAAGATTCAATTAATCCCAAGTCTACAATGGTACTGTTGGTCAAATTCAGTTGGTCAATGTGAAGCTGTAATGTTCAAGGGGCCTTACATAGTTTAGAGTTTCTTTGTGGTTTACTGGACTAAGATTATGCAAAAGGTCATAGATATCAACAAGTATTTTTGTTCATTCCTTTGCATAAAAATGTTACTGTGCTACAAATTTTAGATGGTTTTCTTGAATTATTGCAGCTTTCTCCTTTATATACTTATGAAAACTGTCTATCTTTAACTCCGTTGTGCATGCTTCTTCAAATTTGAGACAACTTTCTTTAGATTTCTACATTTTAAGCTAAATATTTTAGATAGGTTGGGAAAAGTTAGAAAGATCTAATCCACACCTCATTTATTCTACCAAAGGATCTAATTGCTCTGTTATGCACTATGTAAATCCTACAGCAATTTGATCAAATCCACAGTAAAAACCTTAAATGCAAGTTCTGAGCATTTTCACAAACATACATTTAAAATTGCAAGCTCTCAAAGAAAATATTTCAAAACACAAAGAAGAGTAGGAGAACACTCAGAAGATAGATGCAGAACTCCAGATTCTATTGTATTAGAAACAAACAGTCATACATGATTTACAATGTTGGAATGACTCTTAGTTTCATTGATCAAATTACAGAGAACTTACAAGCTTTACAGATACAGTAAGGAAGCCAGACATTCCACGCACACCTTACTGCAGACACAGGTGACCTCCTTCTTCTACTTCTAAACTAAAAGGTTCCTCTGTTCTAAATGTTACTTCTACAAATTCCTGCTGCTACAAATCTCTATGTAGCCCCTGTGTAAAGTATTACAGTGCAGAGAGGCACAATATAAAGACTTCTGATTGTCCTCACTATAGCAAAAACCTAACTAAACCCTTGGTTCAAACCCTTGGTTACAGCAGTAAATGCAGGTGAACCAGTTCTCCAAAATATCTTTGAGCAGTGTCTAATCTGGGCGAAATATTGCCCCTTCTGAGAAGCTCTGGCAGCTCAGCAATAACTTCTATTTGTTTGTTGTAGTAATGTTCTCAACTGCAACCTTGTCCTCCATTTGAATGACCTTGACTTCTTCGCACTTGATCTTTATCTTCCTGCTCCTGAGATCAGATTTTCTTCCTCCATGATGTCACTGTGATCAAGTTCCAACTACTTCCTCAACTGCAAACCTGTAAAACAAGACAAGCAATAAGTACCATATTTGTCAAATGAATAGCAGGAAACTAAAATATCTGTTTAAATCAAGGTGACTGTGCAAAAAAAATGTGGAAATCAAGTCCAAAAAACTCTCAAAACATGTTCAAGACTGCACACATGCTGCTCAAAACCATCGGGTCAACTATCGCTGATCGAAAAAATGCCACAGGCGCCAAGAAAAATGCGTTCAAAATTCCTATCGCTTTGCTCTTTTCCTGCCCATCGACATGATAATCGCCATTGGCGAGTCCAAGAATACCTTGGTTGATGTTTGTTATTTGGCTGACAGCCTCTATCAGCATGACCTCTACCGAAATAGCCTTAGCGGCTTGTTTTCTTCCCATCAGGCTGACACTATACTATCGGCGAGCCCCAAATGTTTCGCTCCGATTCCCACTGCTACGCCGATAGCCTTTCATCGGTGAGAGTCCCTTTTATTGGTGTGGGCTTAAAATGTTACCCCGATTACCGCTGTCTGGCCGATATGGCCATAATACCTAAGTTTCCGCTCGTCCATCGGCGTGACCTACGATATCGGTGAAGCTAATTAAAACTTCACCGATCGCCATTCTCTAGCCGATACCCCTTGTTACCTTCAATTGGCGTAAGTCTTGCCGACACCGCTCTTCCTATGTTCCATCAGTGTGAGACAGCCCATCGGTGCACTCCAAATGCCTTGCTCCGATTACACTGATTTCACCGATGCCTTTATATCGGTGAGATCCCTGCCGATGACCCCCTTCGTCTATCTCTTATCGGCGAGAGCTTCCTCTATCGATGCGAGCCAAAAAAACTTGGCTGACAACTACTATTATGCTGATAGCCCAAGGCTATCGGCGAGACCATATCTTTTGGCATGATGAATTCAAACTCCATCGATACCAAATGTTACGCCGATGACTAAGTCATCGGGGAGAGACACGGCGTCGGCGAGACCAAAATCACAAAGCCTTTAAACTTGAACCATTGAACCTTTGAATGTGGTTCAATATGGTGGTTCGATGCGGTGGTTCAACGACACATCCCCGCAAGGAAACTGCATGACTTGACATGTTAGAAAAAAAATGAACCCCGCGAACCTTGAACCATTGAACCTTTGAAAGGAAGGTTCAAGCGGATGGTTCAACGTGGCGGTTCATCAATATTTTTCAAAACAACAGTTCACCCCCTTTGAGATATTTTTTGGACACATCGAACCATTTGAACCCCAAACCATTGAACCTTTGAAAGAAAGGTTCAATCAGATGGTTCAATGCATAGGTTCGAACCTTAAAAACATTGCCAATGAATAAATAATGGCGATCAAAAAAAGATAACAAAGTGCGCCGATGCACTTTCTCCCAAACAGACAATTGCGAGATATAGAGTGGAACCCAGACAAAATTCTTTTTAACCTGAAACCACTAAATATGAATATTTCAAAAAAATTTAAATGAATGCCATCAAGGAAAAAGGCAAACAACTGACTGTTTATCATGCAAAACCTGATAGTGCATTTTACCAAATCGATCATAACTTGCAAAATATGATGAATTTTAAGACGATTCAAAAAGCAACCCTAGCTCATTTTTCATAAGGAATCCAACCACATCATGCATTGGTACTGAAAATGCAATTTTCTATATTTTTAACAAGGTTTGCAAATTTGACTCCCCTTTTCCCCTACCACCAAACAGAAAAAACACAAGCAGAAGCAAAAAAGCAAAGCAACAGGAGGGGTCCTCATTTTGCTAAGGGGAAAAATGGGGCGTGTTGTGAACATCACAACACCTATCCCTAATCCTTATACCCTTGACACTCTACTTTAACCCTAATCCCTCAACCCTCAACCCTATCCCAAAACCCTTAACCCTCAAACCTCAATGTACTCAACCCTCAACGTCAAACCCTAATCCCTCAACCCTTAACTCTGATCCCTCAACCCTCAACCCTATCCCTAAACCCTAAAGCCTCAACCCTCAACCCTCAATGTCAAATCCTAATCCCTCGACCCTTCACTCTAATCCATCAACCCTAAACCCCATTCCCTAAACCCTCAACACTATACCTTCAACCCTAATCCCTCAACCCTTAACCCTAAACCTTATCCCTAAACCCTAATCCCTCAACCCTCAACCCTAATCCGTCATCCCTCAACTCTAATCCCTCATCCCTAAACCCTAAATGCTATCCCTATTCCTAAACCCTCAATGGGCTCGATATTATACCTTAAACCCTAATCCCTTATCCCTAAACCCTCCAACCCTATCCCTAATCCTTATACCCTCGACACTCTACTTTAACCCTAATCCCTCGACCCTCAACCCTATCCCGAAACCCTTAACCCTCAAACCTCAATGTACTCAACCCTCAACGTCAAACCCTAATCCCTTGACCCTTAACTCTGATCCCTCGACCCTCAACCCTATTTCTAAACCCTAAAGCCTCAACCCTCAATGTCAAATCCTAATCCCTCAACCCTTCACTCTAATCCCTCAACCCTAAACCCTATCCCTAAACCTTCAACACTATACCTTAAACCCTAATCCCTCAACCCTAAACCTTATCCCTAAACCCTAATCCCTCAACCCTCAACCCTAATCCATCATCCCTCAACTCTAATCCCTCATTCCTAAACCCTAAATGCTATCCCTATTCCTAAACCCTCAATGGGCTCGATACTATACCTTAAACCCTAATCCCTTATCCCTAAACCCTCCAACCCTATCCCTAATCCTTATACCCTCGACACTCTACTTTAACCCTAATCCCTCGACCCTTAACCCTCAAACTTCAATGTACTCAACCCTCAACGTCAAACCCAAATCCCTCAAACCTTAACTCTAATCCCTTGACCCTCAACCCTATCCCTAAACCCTAAACCCTAAAGCCTAAACCCTCAATCCTCAATGTAAAATCCTAATCCCTCAACCCTTCACTCTAATCCCTGAACCCTAAACCCTCAACACTATACCTTAAACCCTAATCACTCAACCCTCAACCGTAAACCTTATCCCTAAACCCTAATCCCTCAACTCTAATCCCTCATCCCTAAACCCTAAATGCTATCCCTATTCCTAAACCGTCAATGGGCTCAATACTATACCTTAAACCCTAATCCCTTATCCCTAATCCTTATACCCTCAACACTCTACTTTAACCCTAATCCCTTTATCCTCAACCCTAACCCGAAACCCTTAACCCTCGAACTTCAATGTACTCAACCCTCAACATCAAACCCTAATCCCTCAACCCTTAACTCTAATCCCTCGACCCTCAACCCTATCCCTAAACCCTAAACCCTAGAGCCTCAACCCTTCACTCTAATCCCTCAACCCTAAGCCCTCAACACTATACCTTAAACCCTAATCCCTCAAACCTCAACCCTAAACCTTATCCCTAAACCCTAATCCCTCAACCCTCAACCCTAATCTATCATCCCTCAACTCTAATCCCTCATCCCTAAACCCTAAATGCTATCCCTATTCCTAAACCCTCAATGGGGTCGATAGTATACCTTAAAACCTAATCCCTTATCTCTAAACCCTCCAACCCTATCCCTAATCCTTATACCCTCGACACTCTACTTTAACCCTAATCCCTCGACCCTCAACCCTATCCCTCGACCCTTAACCCTCAAACTTCAATGTAATCAACCCTCAACGTCAAACCCTAATCCCTCAACCCTTAACTCGGATCCCTCAACCCTCAACCCTATCCCTAAAGCCTAAACCCTAAATCCTCAACCCTCAACCCTCAACATCAAATCCTAATCCCTCAACCCTTCACTCTAATCCCTCAACCCTAAACCCTCAACACTATACCTTAAACCCTAATCCCTCAATCCTCAACCCTAAACCTTATCCCTAAACCCTAATCCCTCAACCCTCAACCCTAATCCATCATCCCTCAACTCTAATCCCTCATCCCTAAACCCTAAATGCTATCCCTATTCATAGACCCTCAACGGGATCGATACTACACCTTAAACCCTAATCCCTTATCCTGAAACCCTCCAACCCTATCCCTAATCCTTATACCCTTGAAACTCTACTTTAACCCTAATCCCTTGACCCTTAACCCTATCCCCAAACCCTTAACCCTCAAACCTCAATGTACTCAACCCTCAAGGTCAAACCCTAATCCCTTGACCCTTAACCCTTAAAACTTGAACCCTAAAACCTATCCCTACATGCTCGACACTCAACACTATATCATAAACCCTAATCCCTTAACCCTCATCCCTAAAGCCTCAACCCTAAATCATTAAACCTTCAACCCTAAACCCTATCCCTAATCTCTCTACCCTCAACACTCTTATTTAACCCTAATCCCTGTTGTGTGGTTACACAAAACGCCCCATTTTGACTTGGCAAAACAGGGACCCAACTTTTCTTTTGGCTTGTGGTATCTGCTTTCTGGCGGTTTGGTAAAATCAGTCATGATCATCATCATGTGGAGTCAAGATCAGGTAAGCCACAATATGAGGTTAGTTTGTCAAAATTCGTATTTCATATATATGACAACGTATCCTGAAAGAGCATTAAAATTCATGCAGGTTTGCCTTTTACATCACCCTGATATTCATCAGGATGTGAGAGTTATGAACAGTCAAAGTCTTGGTCAAACCTGATATTCGCAAGAAGAGGGTCGTATTTTATAAACTCAGTTTTGCTATTTGAAGAACATCATCATCATATTTGAAACGTCCCCCTGATAATATCCTGCGGTTCAAATATCTGGACGTCAACTTTAAGTAATAGTAAGTCTTCCCCGTCGAACGGTCTTTTGTATCGCGAGCATCATATTTTGAAAGTAACCTGATATTCGTTAATATCATCCTGATGCAAAATATCACCCTTAACAAACATCCTGATGACATCATCTGAATACGATAAACAAAGAAACAAACATCCTGATGACATCATCATCATATTTACATTTTGACAGGATATTTTGTAAACATGATCATGTTCACCCAATATGACGATGACGTCATAAGACATTTCCAATACAAAGAACAAATATCATGATGACGTCATCCTGATATTCCAAAAGGAGAATGAGTAAAGTTTAAAGGTCATCATCATATTTTGAAATATCACCTGACGGACCGAAATATCCTCCTGATGTGCTAAAATGTAAACAAAGGTGCGTCGTCACCCGAATTTTGTCGCGATAACAATTTCACGACTAGGGAGGATGATATTGAAACTCAACCTGATATTTGTGAAATATCATCCTACCCTCATGATATCTTGTCGTATGAATATATCCCCCTGCTCCCTTTGCCGCCATTGCCATTAAATGTGCGCAGATAGGGTAGGTGATTCCTGCCGACCCCGGAACCCAATGAAACGTCTGGCGAGATCCTGAGTTTTCGCACGAATGATCAAAGATTGTGATCTAACTTGTCAGAGTTACCCTAAGTTTACCCTAACTGCAAGGTTAAAAGGTAATTCAACTGCCATTGTTACATTTACCTGCGTTAAAATTGTTTTACAGAGCACTAGCCTCCATATCTGCATAACAGCTACCGTTGCGCGACTGGAGCTCATAAACTAAGGAAGGAAGGTGATCAGCAGCTGAATCAAGAGCATCTCAACGATATACTGGTATAAAAAGAAATCTGCATAACCAGGTAAGTGAAATGAAACCCTCATCATGTTGTTTCTATATGATTGAAAGTTCTGGTTATGTATCCGTAGGAATAAGTAATGTGAAATTGATACAATAAGCATGATATTTGCAATATGTATGCATGCATATCCCGTTGTGAGAAGAAATGTTGTTAATTGCAGGTACCCATGGCTGAAAAATGCTCAGTCAAGAATCAGGAAGAATTCAGCTGGCCTATGTTCTCTTCACAGAGAGGGGTCTTGTTCAAATTTGGGGCAATTACAAATACCCATCAGGGGAGTACCAACCTGGAAGCTTGGTTAGCCAAGCTGAATGATGCACAAGATAAGAGTCCAGTATTGGACGCCGTGTTTGTATCCGGCATGTGGAATGTTGCTGGCTTCCCCTACTCCATGGAGTCTCCGGAGCTGGTTATTGAGTGCGCCCGGAATTACAACCCTCAGACGAGGCAGGTGGTGAAGCATGGGAGAGTGTATGCAGACCTATCCATCAAAGGTCTATCCCAGACATTTGGACTGCCAATGGGCAGCAAGGTAAAGAGTGTAGACTTGAAGAAGTCTAAAAGAGAATATGAGGCCAACAAGAAGACGGCCAGAAAGAACATGTATGCTTGGCGGGCCGAGAACAGCACATATAATGCAGCGGCCAAGCTCCCTGTGCACATGTTCAAGTTTGATTTTAATGAGGAATATCAGTATGTGATTGCCCTACTGAACAGGGTGCTTGGCCAGCCTAATACTGGAGAATTCAGAGACTGGATGTACGGCATAATAATGATGTGCCTATATGCAGACATCAAGCCACTATGGGGCCAAATCATAAGTGATGCTCTGCATGAGCAGCTGCTGAACCTGGGAGGTTCAGATTGTGCCTTCTATATGACCTCTTACATTGTTTATTCCTGTGCATATAGAGGTACGTTTGATGCCTTAACCACAGATGGGAAGCTAACAGGCACAAATGCAGCATATATATGGGATCATCATCCCCAGCTGCAAAGAACTAATTACATCAAGGACTATAAACTGGTCAATGATGCATTCTCTATGCATCTGGTAAGGACCATGGAAGATGACAGGACAAAAAGACTAAGCATGGAAGCTCAGGAGGCAGTATACAGGCATGGGGCATGGTATATCCAATTTGCCACCTTTTCCTACATCAGGATAGAAGGTTTTGAAGGGCATCCCCTGATGCTGCCAAGGTATCCTACTGATGCAGTAGTTTTAATGGAATTTATCATGCAGGGCTCCACCATCATACAGACATATAAGGATGCCAAGAAGCTGCCACCAATTTTGTTTCCAGTCAGCATCGGCAACTATATGTGCCCTGACTCGGATAATATTAAGAAGGTGATGGTCACTCTGAACAAAATGAATCTACTGCCCTTCCCAGTAACAAGACCATATGATCCTTACGGCCAAATGCAGAAGATCCTAGGAAAGCCTATTCACCAGAGGCACCTAGAAGATTTTTGGGCTGACTACGAAGATGAGGCAGAGGCCAGGAGGAGGAGGTATCAGAGGTTGACTCTGAACCAGATCAGGACATTTGACTGCATACCCCTCCCTCAGCAGCTAAAGAGTGATGACGGCAGGATCATGGCAGATGAATACGAGCAGAAGAAGATATACAATGATACCATCTCTGCCCCTGACCTCACCATGCAGGAGGATATGTCCTTGGACCCATTCTTTGCCAGAACCATACACTTGACCCAAGCTTGGGTAGATGCACAGGTAGAGGCATTGAAGAAGAAGGGTGTTGCCATCACGGTGGATAGCAAGAAGAAGGGGCAGGACATCCCCACAGACGAATATGATGACTTCCTGCTGGAGAAACGGAAGACCAAGGGAGAGAGGATTCCTCCACCACAGCAGCCAAGCAAGAGAGCCCCAAGGGGCAAGAAGGTGGAAAAGGGACCCAAAGGGGTCATAATTGAAAGGGCAGTATTTACGGCTGAGGAGGCAGCCAGAGCAGGATCAGAATCAGATTCTCCTCCCAAGCCCAAGAAAGCCAAGACAGTAGAGGCTGGAACCACAGAGACCCAAGAAGTGGGTCAATCATCCAGACAACCAGGCAAGGATATCCTCATGGAGGAAGAGCTTGAAGAAGAGGAGGAAGCTCCACTAGTAATTAGAAGAAAGAGGAGAGCTCCCCAGGTGTTGGTTCCTACCGCGCCTAAGAAAACAAGAACCTCCATGAGAGGTGAGATGAGTCAACCCCCAGTGCAAGTACAAGGGGCAGGTAGTGAAGTGTAGAAGGAACTTCAGCACAATGTTCCACTTCCTACCATTGTCAAGTTCAAAACAGAACTTGCAGAAGAGCAACAGAAGGAAACATCTCAGGCACAAGCAGAAAAGCATGTCTCGCTAGACGAGACAATAAACTTGTCTGATGATGAGGTGGTGCAGGATGTAGCTGCACAAGAAATGGAAACACTTGCAGCTGCTGGCATCAGTGTGGCTCCTCACAAGCCTCCAACGGTTCAAACAGTGCTTGAAGAGATGGAACAAGCAGAGGCAGAGCAAGAAAAGAGCCCAGAACCAGAGAAGAGCCTGGAGCAGGTAGCTCAGGACATAGGGCTGGACACACTGATCGCCGAGGTGACAAGTCCTGCAGTGGTTGACTTGACGGAGAAAAGGGATGCAAGTCCTGAACAGCCAGCAGGATCACCTGATAAGGGCCACCTGAAAAAAGAGATAGAGATGGCCGAAGCAGAGGGCCATGCTCTTGAATTAGGCCAACCAAGCCCACAGGATACATCAGCAGGACCTACTATAGTAGAGGTCCAAGAATCAAAGGCTGATGATGAGAAGAAAGAAGCGATGGAGGATCTTGCTGATAAGGTACAAGAGGTGGATGCTGCAGGTACAGAACAAGTAACAGCCACGGAGCAGATGCCATCACCTCAAGCAGATCCTACAATATCAAAGGTGGGGGACATACCACCAGAAGTAGAAAAGCAAAAGGAGGATAATCAACCTCCACAAGGGGAAGAACTGGGGACAGATGAAATAATGAAGGAAAAAGATCATGATCATCATGATCTACCTACAGGTACACCGCAGGGTTCCGCACACAGAGAAGATGCTCCCCCAGAAAAAGAAGTTCCTCAATAGGAGGAGGCGCCTCAGGATCAACAGCAGCAAGGCGAGCATCAAGAGCCAGAAAAAGAAAAGTCACCATCTCCACAACACATGTTGGTGGAAATAGGAGATAGAGGTGAACAGCATCATGATGCTGAGAAGCATGATCAGGTGCCTCCATGGTTAGAAAAGGAGGTGAATGTTGAGGAGGAGCTGGAGATTCAGGAATTTGACGTCTCCACCCTGTTCGCCGCGGATATAATGAAGCCTAGGAGAAAGGCCAGAATGACTTCAGCCATCAAAAGAGATCCGGCGACAGGGAGAAGGACCGCACAAATTACTGTGCCTGTCGTAGAGAAAGAGAAAGGCAAAATCATTGTAGATGAATTCCATATAAGCACAGTTGATTTAGGTTTTGCCAATGAAGAGCAGGAAGGTCAGGAAGGAAAAGACATTATAGACTCTCTAATTCAAAAGGTGAAAAGAGAGAAGGAGAAGAATAAGCAACATAAAGAGCACATTGCTCAGTTGCATGCATACATTAAAGGCTTGACCAACCCTGAGGATACCACAGGTGAAGCTGCAGTCCCATTGACTGCCATTTCTCAGGAGGAGGTAAATAAACTGGACCTCATGAAACATGAGGTATCCGTAATCAGAAAATGGGTGTCATCCACATTGGATGATGCCATTGAAATAATGAAAGGTTCTTTGAAGAGATGGAGCATATTGAGTGACTCCAAAACCAAGGTGGACAGGTTGCAGATGCAGACCGAAAAAAGGTCTTATAAACTGGAGAGAGTCCTCAGCATGCTGGATGAAATAAGGCAGATAAATCCACAACTGCTTATCAGTAAGTAGGTGTTAAATAATAATACTGCATTATTAGTGGATATCTGGTATAAGGATGTACAGTTCGAATGCGGAGTCCTCAAGAGATGCAATAATAAGCTGAGGGAGATTAGCATGAGGCTACGCGATTTAATGGGCATTGAAGCAGACATGCTCGAAACATTAGAGGGCAAGGTGGAAGGGAAGATAGAGAATCAAGATGAAGATTCCGCCTTCAAGGCTCTGCGTAATAACTTCCAGGTGGAAGATGATGATCCGCTAGTCCATTTGACAGAAGAGATAATAAATAAAATGATGAGGATCAAGGTCAAGATGGAGACCTATAATGAGACACTGCAGGACAGAAAGAATAAGCTGGATAACAGCAGGGATAGGTATGAAGCGCACAAGCACGCCATCATCAAGGCAAAGACTCAAGATGGCGGAGGAATAGACCAAGTTGTGCAGTCATACGAACAAATCCAGAGCAGCATGCAGCCCCATATGCAGTGGCGTCATCATCCGGATAGTGAAAGTTCAGAGAGCGATGCACATGATGATGACCCGCATGCATCAGATGAAGAGCATGATGAAGATACATCATGAAGGGGGGAATATCTTCCATATGCAATATAGATAGTTGCCAGCTGGCAACTTGTGCCTTTTTGTAAAATTGACAAGTCATGAAGTAATGACCGTTGATTGGTATTGATAAATCAGATCCGTGGATCTTTTGTAATGGATTCCTCACCTTATTCTATAAAAGGTGGTGGAATGCCTTGTTATATGATTTCGAAACTTAATTGAAATCTGATTGCTGAAGTATTCAGGACTTATTTCAAAGCTGCTGTATATGTACATGTCTTTTGCATACTTAATGAAAGGGAAGAGTATTTTGATTACAAATCTTCGTAAATCTTGAGTAATCTGTGTCTGAATTCTGGATATGTGCTTTGATTTGCTGCGTCCCTTGGAGTGCTCATCATGTTGCATGTATTGTTTTCATTCATTATCCTCTGAAGTTTGCATCAACTGTATCTAGCTGTGGAATGTCCTGGTGAACATATGGTTTGATTTCTTCTCCTCATGACAGTATCAAGCATGTATGTGGATCAAAAGCTAAAGGTTCAACTTAATTAGAAGTATTTCCTTTTATTTCTTTCAATTTCAGAGCATCTCACTATCACAATTGCAAAATAATGGATAATCTTAAGCAAATAGAGAAATATGCTGAAATCCCGTAGGTAACTGAAAATCATTAGCATATTTGAGTTAAATGCATGTAGTATTGAAAATATCATGCAAAGAATCATAAATACTGGTAGAAATCATGCAAATACCAGCCTATAGGCACATTATTTGACTAAATTCACAGTGCAGAGGTAGAATATTGGAAATTTATGCAGAGCGGACATATAGAGCAGGATATTTGGAGAAATAATGATGAACTTTGCAGAAATACGTAATGCCCCTAAATAGAAAACAGCAACACACATCAACCACTGAGTAACGTCAGTAGATTAAGACCTAATCAACGGAGACTTGGGATCATGAATTCTCTGAATTCATCGTATCTTTCAAGATGAGTAAAGGTTGTTGTGTAACTTTTATTCTATGTTTGTGAATGAATAACATCATGACCAACATAAATTGGCACTAGAAGGAGGGCTAAACTGGAAAAGACGCCACTGCTTTAGTCATCATTCATTTTATGCAGACCCCTCGCTCCTAACGCAACATACAGTGAATTCAGGTTTGATGACGTATAAGAGTAAGGTAACCTCAGATCGCTCGTGAATTTCAGTAAATTTCCTAAATATTTGCTGTGAGAAGTTTGTATATGCACATTCTATGTAAAGATTTCCTGATCTCACATAAATATTGCAAGCTTTACAGTAGATCTCTCTGAATTCATTAATATCGGCTAAAGATGCATAAATTTGTTCAAGCTTTGAGACTTTTAGGCCTTAGGCACTTGAGATCTTGTGCTATGAGTCAGGATATCCCAATATCCTGTCATATTTGTAGTATCTTCGCAAATATTTCGTAAATATCCAGTCGGAATTGCAATTTAACCACAAATATCACCTCATCCGGTGGAATCCAACCAATATTTGCAAAGTTTCAGCCAATTTGCCTCCAAATCGAGAAATCTTGGCTTACAAGATAAATACCAGGTCTAGACCTAGTGAAATTTTTGAAGAATTGCCTGTTAGAGGTTTCAAACCTAGGACTGTAGACATTCACCATACTCCAGGGTCTAGTGCATCTAGAGCTTCACCGGGACCTCCTCCTGTAACTCCTGTTGGTTTGCAAATACCTTCCGGTATATCCGTGACACCTCCTGTTCAAACCCAGGGTGTACCTTTAGTTCAACCTCAGCCAACTGCACCACCAGTTCAGACCCCTCAGGTTGCAATGTCTTTCTTTGCAGCAGAGTCACCCTTGACCTTTAATGCATATCACGAGTTACCAAAGAATCCGGACAAACTTTGTCCAAAATATCATCCTTATCAAGATGCTGATGATCATATCAGGACATTTAAAGAAGCTTGCTGCAGAGCCAGAATAGAACATTAGGACGTGGTGTGCAGATAATTCCCTTTTTCCTTAGGGGAAGAGGCTTATAATTGGTTCATCAATCTTGGCCAAGCTTCTGTCAGTTCGTGGGCTGTCTTAGAGAAAGCTTTTCTTGACAGGTTCAAGGTCCCTATTGATCCATCCATGAATTACCACATGTTTGCCACAATCAAAAGATTTGAGAATGAGCCTATTGCCAATTTCAATGCTAGGTTTCAGAAAATGTTGTCCAAGCTAGTTGCCCCATATGTGGTGGCTGATGCTGCTGCTAGGAGTATCTATTATTCAGCCCTGGATCCATTAACTTCCATGTTCATCAGAAGAACACATCCTGAGATCACTACATTGACAGGAGCTTTTCAAGAAGCTATCAAGGTAAATCAGCAGTCGATACCTGCTCCTACTCCAAATATAGCATTCCCTACTTTGCCTGGCGTGCAAGCACAATATCCTGCACAATATCCAAATGGGGCATTGATACCCCTAGCAGTCATGCCTGCACCTTTGCAAGTACCTCCATTGAGTATTATGCCTCCTCCTAATGGAAATGGCCAATTGCCACAATATCCTGCACATGCTCAGACACCTCAGGGTACAGATCTATCCAACAATAACCATGGATCTTCCTTTTTCAAGCCTCAGACCGAAAATGTGGTGGCCAAAGCTCAAGAGGAGAAGGAGGAAATCAAAGAAATTTCTGCTCAACTCAGAAAACTCACCACAGAAGTAACACATTTGAGAAATCAAGGGTTTTATTCACAGTCAGGTCAGAATAGGAGTTATTCCAATGACAGACCAAACTACCCTGACAGAGGATATAACAACAATAACTTCAACAATAATGGTGGAAACAACAATAATCCTCCTAGACAGCCCAGAGTGTGGAACTCCAGGCCAAATAATGGTTCATTACCATCACCCCTAGACAATCAGCCTCCTGGTGAAGCCAAACAGACTACTAGAGTCAATCTTGCTGAAGCAGCCCTTACCAATTGGTGCAAGATCCACAATACCAATGCACATGCAGAATTAGATTGTCCACAATTTAGGATTGCTGCCAGCATCTTTCAGACTGAAGTGTCTAATACTTCTGGAAATCCACCTCAGGCAGAAGGAAATGAAATAGTTCCTTGTGGATATGACTCAGCTTTTGTGTTAGAAACGTACACAAATCAGCCTCATCAGGATTATAATCAGACCTGTGAAGAATCTGCCTTAACCTTTGAAACAAACTATGTCTTCCCCTTTGAGGATGAAAATGAACCTGCAAGAGAGCATGAGGAAGTACATGCATACCAACAGCAATACCCTGGTAAGCACAATTATAACCTGAGGAGTAATGCCAACAGACCTGCTAGTCCATTGACATCATCTCTACCTCCAAACAACTTCAACACACCTCCTGATCCTAAGGCTAGCAATAACCCTGGGTTTCCTAAGGTGAATGCTCAATACTTGTCTCCTCAAAACACAGTAACAAAAGTCGTAAATGCACCTCAGGAGTCTGACAAGTTAGTTAGCTATTTGGCTGATGAAATGAAGAAAATCAAGATCAGCCTGTCCTTATCAGAGTTACTGAAAACTCCTGCCATCAAAAGGGCATTCATGAAGTCACTAGATGATCCTGCTCCTAAAGAGGATAATCATCTTTCAAGTCAATCCAATGGCAAAGATCATGCTGCTAAAGATAATACTAGCAAGCCCAAGGTGTCAGCTACAGTCCAAGCCGCTGAAACCTCCCACATGACCTTGTATAGAGATAAAACTGAATCACCTCCGTTTCTCCTCACCATAAGAATGTTCAGCAAGAACTTGCACAATTGTTTGGTTGATTCAGGAGCCTCAACAAATGTTATGCCTTTGTCAATATGCAACGCTTTAGGACTGCATCCTGCTAAATCCTTAAAGAAGGTCACTCAACTGGACAAGACAGAAGTAAGTGTAGTGGGAGAACTCACTCACATTCACATGCAGCTAGCGTCTGATCCTAGGATACAATATTACATTGACATTCAGGTAGTTGACATACCTGATACATATGGGATGTTGCTTAGCCGAGACTAGTCCAAAACGCTCAACGGATACATGTCCACAGACTTCAGTCACATGTGGTTACCATGGAAAGGTATACCTAATCAGATCAGGATTGATGCTGAGCCTAGGATGAAACATATGATCACGGAATATAACAAAACAAATGAGATCATGTATGTAAACGTAGAACCTGGAGTTTATCACATCAGGCTGCAAACTGTTAAAATAGAAGAGATCCTGATGCTTGATGTTCATCATCATCATGATAATGATTATCATGAGGACATGCTAAGTATGGAATCTGATAATGATCTAGATAATGAGAATGAAATAGATCGCTTCAGAGATTTTGAGATGCATTTATCTACTCAGGTAAAACGTTGCCAATTATTGAAAATACCTGCTAATGATATTTTGATTGATGGATGGTGCAGATTACATGGTGAAGCACACTCACAAAAGACTTGTGAACCATGCTTAGACATGATGATACTGGAGCAGACGTATAGTGAAGCATCATCATCATATTCCGAGGTGAGTGCTACATCTGATGATGATGATGATACTAATTCTTATTTGTCTTCTGCAGGAACAGAAGAGTCGACAGATCATGATGAAGATCATATCCTAAAAATAGAAGAGATCCTGGTGTCCGATCAGATAAATGATGCAAACAAAGAAAAGATCACTCTTGGTAGCGATTGCTTCATGGAACCAGATTATGAGTTGTCTGATGAGGACAAAGGCAGTGACCTAACGAAGTTCGAAGAATTTCTGGTAAAGGAATAGAAAAAATGACACAACAGTGTAAATCTCCCCAGGAGGTTTTAATTAAAGGTTGGTGTAGGCTGCATGAGGCACCTCACTCAGAAACAACTTGCTCACTGTGTTTACACATTTTGAAGAAGCATGCAGCTGTATGTGCTAAACATCATCCTCCTGCTGAGATGGAAGAGAAAATAGAAAAGCCATCAGGCTCACAAAATAAAAGAAAGAAGAAACTTGAGGATGACATCCCCAAGTTAAAGTGGATATCAGGCGGAGCAGCAGCCAGAGCTGCAAAGAAGAAAGAAAGTTCAAGTAAATATCCTGCTGAAGACAAATGTCCTGCTGAAGATAAGCCTTGGATCCTGAGGTTTGATGGATCCAAATCTAAGCAAGGTGCTGGGGTAGGAATTGACCTTATTGATCCATCAGGGAAGTCCTATTTAGCAGCTTACAGACTACAGTTCCCCTGCACCAATAATGTCGCAGAGTATGAAGCTCTGATTCATGGACTGTTGTTTGCCCATAAGAAGAAAGTGAAGATCCTACATGTCTTTGGAGATTCAGAACTGGTTGGCAGACAAGTAAGAGGAATTTACTCCTGTAACTACAGAAAGTTATCAAATTATAGGCATCGAGTGTGGGACCTGATTGAAGACTTTGATGCCTTTAATATCGTTCACGTACCAAGAGAACAGAACCAGAGGGCAGATGCACTTGCCCAGGCCGCCAGTACGTTGGAACCGCTGTCTATATCTGGTCTAAAGAGATTTTTAGTAGAATTGGTGTCAGTACCTTCAGTACCTGACGATGTGACTAATCTCCAAGTGTTTGATGATGATCAGCACATCCTGGACTTCATATCAAACAGAGACATATTTGAAGCTCAGATTATAGATGAGAATGGTATGGAAGATCATGTCTGGGAAGAAGATGAGATATTAGAGTTGCCTAGCAACAGAATTCCCAAAGGTATGATTGAATTAGAAAGAGCCTTTGATCTAGATAATATGCTTAAACATAAAGATCTGCCTAAGGCAGATGGAGGTCAATATTCACAGGTGAATATTGGACAAGCTGATGACAAGAGAAACGTCTTATTGGGTAAGGTTTGTACACCTGAAGAGTTAGAAGGAATAACTCAGGCCCTTAAGGATTACATACATGTAATTGCATGGACTTATGACGAGCTAAAGACATATGACACTTCTGTCATAACTCATACTATACCCCTCAAGCCAGATGCAAAACCTTTCAGACAGAAGCAGAGGCCAGTCAATGCTCTGCTTGAACCAATCATCCTTGAAGAAGTCAAGAAATTGTTAAATGCCTAGATAATATTTCCTGTAAGGCACTCCACTTGGGTGGCGAATCTTGTACCAGTCAGAAAGAAGAATGGAGACATCAGATTATGTGTAGATTTCAGGAACCTAAACAGAGCATCAGAAAAAGATAATTATCCTTTGCCCTCTTTGGATGAAGTTCTACAGATTGTAAATGGAGCCAAAATGATGTCCTTCTTAGATGGTTTTTCAGGATACAACCAAGTAATGGTAGATAAAATTGACAGATTGAAAACTGCCTTCACCACAAAGTGGGGGATATTTGCATATAGACGTATGCCATTTGGACTTATAAATGCTGGAGCTACATTCCAGCGAGCAATGGACATAGCCTTCAGAGGCTTAGTAGGAAAATGTATAGTCATCTACATGGATGACTTGATAGTATTCTCTAAGGAAAGGGGAAATCATGTTGCCAATCTCAGAAGTGTACTGAAGAAATGTGAAGAATATGAAATATCTTTGAATCCTAAGAAGTGCATATTCGGGGTCACAACAGGAAAGTTACTAGGCCACCTGATCACAGAAGATGGAATTATCATTGATCCTGACAGGGTGAATCCATTATGAAGTTACAACTTCCAGGAAGCAAAAAGGAACTTAAATCTTATTTTGGTAAGATAAATTTTGTGAGGAAGTTCATCACCGGCTTTGCTGAGATTGTTAGACCACTGAATGCCATGTTGAAAAAGGATGCACAAATTGAGTGGACACCAGAAGCCAAGGCTACCTTTGAAGATATAAAGAAGGCCATTTCAGATGCTCCTGTCCTCATTAGTCCAGATTATACAAGAGATTTCTACATCTACTCATTTGCCTCAGAACATACCTCTGTAGCAGTGTTAACTCAAAGAAATGAAGAGAAAGAAGAGAAACCAATTGCCTTCATGAGCTGTCTTTTCAGAGATGCTGAGTTGAGATATGTAGATGTTGAAAGACAGGCACTTGCATTAGTCAGAGCAGTAAAAAAGTTTAGACATTATATACTGAGAAGCAAAGTGATTGCTGTGGTACCAGATGCAGCAGTAAAGATGCTGCTGATGCAGAGTGAACCTGGTGAAAAAAGGGCCAAATGGATTACTGTATTACAAGAATATGACATGGAGATCACACCAATGAAGCTAGTAAGAGGACAAGCTCTGAGCCAGATGATATCTGAAACTGATCCAAACATCATCAGTCAGTAGTATGTGATCAATGAGAAAGACAATAGAGAATGGTATTCAGACATCAGGCACATCCTGATCACGGGAAGATGTCCTTCAAGAATGCAAGCTTCACAGAGAAGAGCCTTAAAGATAAGATCCCAAAAGTATATGATGAAGGGAGGAACCCTGTTTAAAAAGAATTATGAAGGAATATACCTAAGATGCTTAGAGAAACCGGAAGCAAATAAAGTTTTGACAGAGTTACATGACAAGTATGGAACGGCACATGGATCAGCGTTGGTCACAACACATGCAATCCTCAGAATAGGATATTACTGGCCTACAATTTTTAGAGACACGGCTGATCATGTTAAATGTTGTCATGTTTGCCAGGTTGCTGCCAACAGAGAGAAATATGCTGCACAACCGTTGCAGCCAGTGATGGAAGAGCGCCCATTTGCACAGTGGGGCATGGATTTCATAGGACCGATCAATCCTCTGTCTTCCTTAGGCCATAGGTATGTCCTGACGATTACTGATTATTGTACCAGATGGACTGAGGCTATCAGCAGCAAAACCTACACTACAGATGATGTCATCAAATTTCTGGAAAGCAACATTATCACCAGGTATGGAACTCCCTATGCATTGGTAAGTGATAATGGTTCTGCCTTCATTTCCACCAAATTGTCAAGTTGGGCTTTTGATCATGGGATCATACTTAAGTTCTCATCCAACTACTATCCCCAGGGAAATGGATTAGCAGAATCCACCAACAAGAATTTACTGAGTATAATAAGAAAATTGATAGAGAAAAATCCCAGGGAATGGAACTCATTTCTGAAATATGCCTTATGGGTAGACAGAACTAGAATGAAAATTGCGTTAGGAAACTCACCCTTCCAACTAGTGTACGAGGTAGATCCTATCCTCCCTGTAAACTTGAAAATTCCTACTCTGCAGTTTGCCCAAGAATATCTAGGCATAGATAATAAACAGGAAGTCAGGTTGCTTCAGTTGATGCACCTGGAAGAAAAACGAAGTCAAGCGATTGACCAATTTGCAAAACATCAGGCTGTTGTCAAACGCTGGTTTGACAAGAGAGCTAGAATTAAAGCTTTCAGGATATCCGATTTAGTCCTGATGTGGGATAAAGCCCATGAAAAGAAAGGTGATCATGGTAAGTTTGATAGATTATGGATAGGTCCCTTTCAGATTTTTGAAATTTTAGGAGACAGCACTTATAGGCTTAAGAACCTAATAGGTGAGGATGTTCCGTTGCCAGTCAATGGACAATTCCTCAAACATTATTTCCAGGCCTGAATGACTTCGTCACAGTCATATGTATCATATTGTATATTTGTATAGTTGTTTGTACAGTTTGTTTGTTGTTGTTGTTGTTTTGTTGGTTGGGACCTTGTTCTGGTAAGTCAGGATGATGCACTTCATCACCCTAGAAAATAATTAAATTGTTGAGATTCAAATGATGAGATCACATTTAAACATAGGTTATGATTCATTCTAGGAAGTATTCATGATTAGGTTTGTGATATCTTTTCATCAGGGTGCTTTTTCTTGGTCAAAGTGAATCCATCACAATGAAACACCTAACAGCCTTGGGTTTGTTGAACACACTAGTATAGGTGTTAAGTGAAAAATCTAAAGGGACTCCCTTGCTACCAATACAATCTCCAACCTAAAGCTGCAAGTGACTATACCTTGTACAAATGAGCTGACATGATGATATCAAATATAAATTTTTAAAGAAAAAATCAGAAAAGAAATGAGATTAGGCCATCTAAGTAACTCTACCAGGGCTATGGACGCCTGCTGGCAGTGGGGCTCTACTTAGGGAGATTGTATAGATAACCTTGCCGGGACTATAGACGCCTGCTGGCAGCAAGGCTCTATCCAGGTTGGCTATGAGGGATGATCTCCAACTATGTAGTTTAACACCAGTTACTTATGTTTTCAGCTTACTTTCAAGATGAGGATAATTAATCATATGCACACACCTGATCCTTTGTTAGCTTTATCACCATAATGAAATTTTATCATTCAGAGGATTATGATGCTTACACTTAGACAGAATTAGAACACTATAGATAAATGTGATCACATCACTTCAATCATTGGAATTTGTTTATTTTCTTTGGTGGCAAGTTGTTGTGTGGTTACACAACACGCCCCATTTTGACTTGGCAAAACAGGGACCCAACTTTTCTTTTGGCTTGTGGTGTCTGCTTTCTGGCGGTTTGGTAAAATCAGTCATGATCATCATCATGTGGAGTCAAGATCAGGTAAGCCCCAATATGAGGTCAGTTTGTCAAAATTCATATTTCATATATATGACAACGTATCCTGAAAGAGCATTAAAATTCATGCAGGTTTGCCTTTTACATCACCCTGATATTCATCAGGATGTGAGAGTTATGAACAGTCAAAGTCTTGGTCAAACCTAATATTCACAAGAAGAGGGTCGTATTTTATAAACTCAGTTTTGCTGTTTGAAGAACATCATCATCATATTTGAAATGTCCCCCTGATAATATCCTGCGGTTCAAATATCTGGACGTCAACTTTAAGTAATAGTAAGTCTTCCCCGTCGAACGGTCTTTTGTATCGCGAGCATCATATTTTGAAAGTAACCTGATATTCGTTAATATCATCCTGATGCAAAATATCACCCTTAACAAACATCCTGATGACATCATTTGAATACAATAAACAAAGAAACAAACATCCTGATGACATCATCATCATATTTACATTTTGACAGGATATTTTGTAAACATGATCATGTTCACCCAATATGACGATGACGTCATAAGACATTTCCAATACAAAGAACAAATATCATGATGACGTCATCCTGATATTCTGAAAGGAGAATGAGTAAAGTTTAAAGGTCATCATCATATTTTGAAATATCACCCGACGGACCGAAATATCCTCCTGATGTGCTAAAATGTAAACAAAGGTGCGTCGTCACCCGAATTTTGTCGCGATAACAATTTCACGACTAGGGAGGATGATATTGAAACTCAACCTGATATTTGTGAAATATCATCCTGCCCTCATGATATCTTGTCGTATGAATATATCCCCCTGCTCCCTTTGCCGCCATTGCCATTAAATGCGCGCAGATAGGGTAGGTGATTCCCGCTGACCCCGGAACCCAATGAAACGTCTGGCGAGATCCTGAGTTTTCGCACGAATGATCAAAGATTGCGATCTAACTTGTCAGAGTTACCCTAAGTTTACCCTAACTGCGAGGTTAAAAGGTAACTCAACTGCCATTGTTACATTTACCTGCGTTAAAATTGTTTTACAGAGCACTAGCCTCCATATCTGCATAACAGCTACCGTTGCGCGACTGGAGCTCATAAACTAAGGAAGGAAGGTGATCAGCAGCCGAATCAAGAGCATCTCAACGATATACTGGTATAAAAAGAAATCTGCATAACCAGGTAAGTGAAATGAAACCCTCATCATGTTGTTTCTATATGATTGAAAGTTCTGGTTATGTATCCGTAGGAATAAGTAATGTGAAATTGATACAATAAGCATGATATTTGCAATATGTATGCATGCATATCCCGTTGTGAGAAGAAATGTTGTTAATTGCAGGTACCCATGGCTGAAAAACGCTCAGTCAAGAATCAGGAAGAATTCATCCGGCCTATGTTCTCTTCACAGAGAGGGGTCTTGTTCAAATTTGGGGCAATTACAGATACCCATCAGGGGAGTACCAACCTGGAAGCTTGGTTAGCCAAGCTGAATGATGCACAAGATAAGAGTCCAGTATTGGACGCCGTGTTTGTATCCAGCATGTGGAACGCTGCTGGCTTCCCCTACTCCATGGAGTCTCCGGAGCTAGTTATTGAGTGCGCCCGGAATTACAACCCTCAGACGAGGTAGGTGGTGAAGCATGGGAGAGTGTATGCAGACCTATCCATCAAAGGTCTATCCCAGACATTTGGACTGCCAATGGGCAGCAAGGTAAAGAGTGTAGACTTGAAGAAGTCTGAAAGAGAATATGAGGCCAACAAGAAGATGGCTAGAAAGAACATGTATGCTTGGCGGGCGGAGAACAGCACATATAATGCAGCGGCCAAGCTCCCTGTGCACATGTTCAAGTTTGATTTTAATGAGGAATATCAGTATGTGATTGCCCTACTGAACAGGGTGACTGGCCAGCCTGATACTGGAGAATTCAGAGACTGGATGTACGGCATAATAATGATGTGCCTATATGCAAACATCAAGCCACTATGGGGCCAAATCATAAGTGATGCTCTGCATGAGCAGCTGCTGAACCTGGGAGGTTCAGATTGTGCCTTCTATATGACCTCTTACATTGTTTATTCCTGTGCATATAGAGGTACGTTTGATGCCTTAACCACAGATGGGAAGCTAACAGGCACAAAGGCAGCATATATATGGGATCATCATCCCCAGCTGCAAAGAACTAATTACATCAAGGACTATAAACTGGTCAATGATGCATTCTCTATGCATCTGGTAAGGACCATGGAAGATGACTGGACAAAAAGACTGAGCATGGAAGCTCAGGAGGCAGTATACAGGCATGGGGCATGGTATATCCAATTTGCCACCTTTTCCTACATCAGGATAGAAGGTTTTGAAGGGCATCCCCTGATGCTGCCAAGGTATCCTACTGATGCAGTAGTTTTAATGGAATTTATCAGGCAGGGCTCCACCATCATACAGACATGTAAGGATGCCAAGAAGCTGCCACCAATTTTGTTTCCAGTCAGCATCGGCAACTATATGTGCCCTGACTCGGATAATATTAAGAAGGTGATGGTCACTCTGAACAAAATGAATCTACTGCCCTTCCCATTAACAAGACCATATGATCCTTACGGCCGAATGTAGAAGATCCTAGGAAAGCCTATTCACCAGAGGCACCTAGAAGATTTTTGGGCTGACTACAAAGATGAGGCAGAGGCTAGGAGGAGGAGGTATCAGAGGTTGACTCTGAACCAGATCAGGACATTTGACTGCATACCCCTCCCTCAGCAGCTGAAGAGTGACGACGGCAGGATCATGGCAGATGAATACGAGTAGAAGAAGATATACAATGATACCATCTCTGCCCCTGACCTCACCATGCAGGAGGATATGTCCTTGGACCCATTCTTTGCCAGAACCATACACTTGACCCAAGCTTGGGTAGATGCATAGGTAGAGGCATTGAAGAAGAAGGGTGTTGCCATCACGGTGGATAGCAAGAAGAAGGGGCAGGACATCCCCACAGACGAATATGATGACTTCCTGCTGGAGAAATGGAAGACCAAGGGAGAGAGGATTCCTCCACCACAGCAGCCAAGCAAGAGAGCCCCAAGGGGCAAGAAGGTGGAAAAGGGACCCAAAGGGGTCATAATTGAAAGGGCAGTATTTACGGCTGAGGAGGCAGCCAGAGCAGGATCAGAATCAGATTCTCCTCCCAAGCCCAAGAAAGCCAAGACAGCAGAGGATGGAACCACAGAGACCCAAGAAGTGGGTCAATCATCCAGACAACCAGGCAAGGATATCCTCATGGAGGAAGAGCCTGAAGAAGAGGAGGAAGCTCCACTAGTAATTAGAAGAAAGAGGAGAGCTCCCCAGGTGTTGGTTCCTACCGCGCCTAAGAAAACAAGAACCTCCATGAGAGTTGAGATGAGTCAACCCCCAGTGCAAGTACAAGGGGCAGGTAGTGAAGTGCAGAAGGAACGTCAGCACAATGTTCCACTTCCTACCATTGTCAAGTTCAAAACAGAACTTGCAGAAGAGCAACAGAAGGAAACATCTCAGGCACAAGCAGAAAAGCATGTCTCGCTAGACGAGACAATAAACTTGTTTGATGATGAGGTGGTGCAGGATGTAGCTGCACAAGAAATGGAAACACTTGCAGCTGCTGGCATTAGTGTGGCTCCTCACAAGCCTCCAACGGTTCAAACAGTGCTTGAAGAGATGGAACAAGCAGAGGCGGAGCAAGAAAAGAGCCCAGAACCAGAGAAGAGCCCGAAGCAGGTAGCTCAGGACATAGGCTGGACACACTGATCGCCGAGGTGACAAGTCCTGCAGTGGTCGACTTGACGGAGAAAAGGGATGCAAGTCCTGAACAACCAACAGGATCACCTGATAAGGGCCACCTGACAAAAGAGATAGAGATGGCCGAAGCAGAGGGCCATGCTCTTGAATCAGGCCAACCAAGCCCACAGGATACATCAGCAGGACCTACTATAGTAGAGGTCCAAGAATCAAAGGCTGATGATGAGAAGAAAGAAGCGATGGAGGATCCTGCTGATAAGGTACAAGAGGTGGATGTTGCAGGTACAGAACAAGTAACAGCCACAGAGCAGATGCCATCACCTCAGGCAGATCCTATAATATCAAAGGTGGGGGACATACCACCAGAAGTAGAAAAGCAAAAGGAGGATAATCAACCTCTACAAGGGGAAGAACTGGGGACAGATGAAATAATGAAGGAAAAAGATCATGATCATCATGATCTACCTACAGGTACACCACAGGGTTCCCCACAAAGAGAAGATGCTCCCCCGGAAAAAGAAGTTCCTCAATAGGAGGAGGCGCCTCAGGATCAACAACAGCAAGGCGAGCATCAAGAGCCAGAAAAAGAAAAGTCACCATCTCCACAACACATGTTGGTGGAAACAGGAGATAGAGGTGAACAGCATCATGATGCTGAGAAGCATGATCAGGTGCCTCCATGGTTAGAAAAGGAGGTGAATGTTGAGGAGGAGCTGGAGATTCAGGAATTCGACGTCTCCACCCTGTTCGCCGCGGATATAATGAAGCCTAGGAGAAAGGCCAGAATGACTTCAGCCATCAGAAGAGATCCGGCGACAGGGAGAAGGACCGCACAAATTGCTGTGCCTGCCGTAGAGAAAGAGAAAGGCAAAATCACTGTAGATGAATTCCAGATAAGCACAGTTGATTTAGGTTTTGCCAATGAAGAGCAGGAAGGTCAGGAAGGAAAAGACATTATAGACTCTCTAATTCAGAAGGTGAAAAGAGAGAAGGAGAAGAATAAGCAACATAAAGAGCACATTGCTCAGTTGCATGCATACATTAAAGGCTTGACCAACCCTGAGGATACCACAGGTGAAGCTGCAGTCCCATTGACTGCCATTTCTCAGGAGGAGGTAAATAAACTGGACCTCATGAAATATGAGGTATCCGTAATCAGAAAATGGGTGTCATCCACATTGGATGATGCCATTGAAATAATGAAAGGTTCTTTGAAGAGATGGAGCATATTGAGTGACTCCAAAACCAAGGTGGATAGGTTGCAGATGCAGACTGGAAAAAGGTCTTATAAACTGGAGAGAGTCCTCAGCGTGCTAGATGAAATAAGGCAGATAAATCCACAACTGCTTATCAGTAAGCAGGTGTTAAATAATAATACTGCATTATTAGTGGATATCTGGTATAAGGATGTACAGTTCGAATGCGGAGTCCTCAAGAGATGCAATAATAAGCTGAGGGAGATCAGCATGAGGCTACGCGATTTAATGGGCATTGAAGCAGACATGCTCGAAACATTAGAGGGCAAGGTGGAAGGGAAGATAGAGAATCAAGATGAAGATTCCACCCTCAAGGCTTTGCGTAATAACTTCCAGGTGGAAGATGATGATCCGCTAGTCCATTTGACAGAAGAGATAATAAATAAAATGATGAGGATCAAGGTCAAGATGGAGACCTATAATGAGACACTGCAGGACAGAAAGAATAAGCTGGATAACAGTAGGGATAGGTATGAAGCGCACAAGCACACCATCATCAAGGCAAAGACTCAAGATGGCGGAGGAATAGACCAAGTTGTGCAGTCATACGAACAAATCCAGAGCAGCATGCAGCCCCATATGCAGTGGCGTCATCATCCGGATAGCGAAAGTTCAGAGAGCGATGCACATGATGATGACCCGCATGCATCAGATGAAGAGCATGATGAAGATACATCATGAAGGGGGGAATATCTTGCATATGCAATATAGATAGTTGCCAACTGGCAACTTGTGCCTTTTTGTAAAATTGACAAGTCATGAAGTAATGACTGTTGATTGGTATTGATAAATCAGATCCGTGGATCTTTTGTAACGGATTCCTCACCTTATTCTATAAAAGGTGGTGGAATGCCTTGTTATATGATTTCGAAACTTAATTGAAATCTGATTGCTGAAGTATTCAGGACTTATTTCAAAGCTGCTGTATATGTACATGTCTTTTGCATACTTAATGAAAGGGAAGAGTATTTTGATTACAAATCTTCGTAAATCTTGAGTAATATGTGTCTGAATTCTGGATATGTGCTTTGATTTGCTGCGTCCCTTGGAGTGCTCATCATGTTGCATGTATTGTTTTCATTCATTATCCTCTGAAGTTTGCATCAACTGTATCTAGCTGTGGAATGTCCTGGTGAACATATGGTTTGATTTCTTCTCCTCATGACAGTATCAAGCATGTATGTGGATCAAAAGCTAAAGGTTCAACTTAATTAGAAGTATTTCCTTTTATTTCTTTCAATTTCAGAGCATCTCACTATCACAATTGCAAAATAACGGATAATCTTAAGCAAATAGAGAAATATGCTGAAATCCCGTAGGTAACTGAAAATCATTAGCATATTTGAGTTAAATGCATGTAGTATTGAAAATATCATGCAAAGAATCATAAATACTGGTAGAAATCATGCAAATACCAGCCTGTAGGCACATTATTTGACTAAATTCACAGTGCAGAGGTAGAATATTGGAAATTTATGCAGAGCAGACATACAGAGCAGGATATTTGGAGAAATAATGATGAACTTTGCAGAAATACGTAAGGCCCCTGAATGGAAAACAGTAACACACATCAACCACTGAGTAACGTCAATAGATTAAGACCTAATCAACGGAGACTTGGGATCATGAATTCTCTGAATTCATCGTATCTTTCAAGATGAGTAAAGGTTGTTGTGTAACTTTTATTCTATGTTTGTGAATGACTAACATCATGACCAACAATCCCTTGACCATTAACCCTATCCCTCAACCTCAACCCTCAACCTCAACCCTCAACCCTCAACCCTAAACCCTCAATTCTCAACTCTCAACATTAAACCCTAATTCATCAACCCTAAACCCTAATCCCTCAAACCTAAACCCTATCCCTAACTCATCAACCCTCAACACTATACCTTAAACCCTAAACCCTATCCCTCAACCCTTAACCCTTAAAACTTAAACCCTATCCCTATACCCTCAACACTTGACACTATATCTTAAGCCTTAAACCCTCATCCCTAAAGCCTCAACCCTCAATCCTTAAACCTTCATCCCTAAACCCTATCCCTAACCCCTCTACCATTGACACTCTAACCCTAACGTTGACATTAAACGCTAATCCCTCAAACCTAAACCCTATCCCTAAACCCTCAACCCTCAACACTATACCTTAAACCCTAATCCATCAACCCTAAAACCTAATCCCTCAACCCTCAACCCTAAACACTATCAATAAACCCTCAACCCTTGACACTATATTTTAAACCCCAATCCCTTAACCCTCAGCCCTAAAGCCTCAACTTCAATCATTAAACCTTCAACCCTAAACCCTATCCCTAATCCCTCTACCCTTAACACTTTACTTTAAACCTAATCCCTTGACCATCAACCCTATCCCTAAACCCTCAACCCTCAACCCTCAACTCTCAACATTAAACCCTAATCCATCAACCCTTAAGCCTAATCCGTCAACCCTAAACCCTAATCCCTCAACCCTAAACCCTATCCCTAAACCCTCAACCCTCAACACTATATCTTAAACCATAATCCCTCAACCCTAAACCCTATCCCTAAATCCAACAAAACTGCTTTGCCTTATGTTAGGTTGTTAAACCCATCATTTTTGACACTCTTCTCTTAAAGATATTTGAGTTGCAAGAATATGTCAGAAAAATGGCTATGACCTTTTTTAATGTTAGTAATGTTATATGGCATGTTTTTCTAGCCTATCTGGGGTTCATTATGCCAATAGGTGTACACACTATGAGAAAAGCTTTGCGTATGGTACATCCATAGTGAGTAATTAATAGTTGAAATCAGAAGGATGATCATTATGAGAAAAGATTTGCATTGGGGAACATCTATGTTTCTTGTTGTCTACCCCGCACTTAGGGGAGGTATATTGTTATGAAACAAGCAAATAATCTCCCATTGTTTACTGGCTCTATCCACAAGAACTACTAAACTAACCTTAAACTGTAATCCCTCAACCCTAAAATTTCAACCCTAAACCCTATCCCTAATCCCTCTACCCTCAACACTCTACCTTAACCCTAAGCCCTCAACTCTTAACCCTAAATGCTATCCCTAAAGCCTCAACCCTAAGCCCTAAACCCTCAAGGTCCTAAACTCTAATCCCTTATCCCTAAACTCTAAATCCTATCCCTAAATGCTCAACCCTCAACCTTAATCACTCAATCCTTATCCACCCCTCTCCTCCCCTATCTGGCTCACTCCCATCTCTACCCTCCTCTACCCTCGACACTATACATACATACATATAGGCATACATAGATACATACATACATATAGGCATACATACATACATACATGATTAATAGCATTGAACATAAAAAAATTTAAGGGGAACATAATGCGAGCGCGTTATAACGCACTCGCGTTATTTCAAACATGACAAATAGCACAAACTTTTGGGGAAAAGAAAAAATGCAAAGCAAAAACTAATGCAAGCACATTATAACACACTCGTGTTATGTTTTTCTTTGGGAATCCCAAGCCTTGGGCTTGGGATTTGCTTTGGATTTATAACCCAAAGGCTTGGAGTGCCTTTTCAACATCCATAGATGTGTTTTTCCATCTTCTTCAAGATTTCACATAATTTCATTCGTGCTAACCCTCAGATTTGTACGTGTTTCAAGGTCAAACAAATCAAACACCTGGGTAATGTTAGGCTTTCTCTTAACTATTTGACGATGTGATTTTTTTCACATTTTAACAATGTTAAGACTTTGATCTTTAATTTCTTTTGTTTGTGTGTCCGTTTTTGGGCAAAAACCATTGTTTGGTCTTTTTTTCATTGTAAATTAACTATTCATTGAAATTTCAAAAAAAATACATATTTAGAAACTAGACTCCATTCTACAAATATTAAAAAAATAAAAAAAAATGATTTTCAATTAGTTTTCAAAATTTATAGGGGTAGCACGGCAAAATTCTATTTTTTACGATGTGTCCACTTTGAAAATTAGTAAAAAAATCAAATATTCATCATAAAATTATTAGAAAAATTGGGCATAAACTACATGCTATTAGCTAATTTCTCCCTGAAGAGATTTTAAAAATACCAAAAAAAAGTTGACCTTTTGAGGGAGCCACAAAACATGCTATGTTATGTTTTTTTGACAGAAACAACACCAATTTCTGTGGCTCCCTCTTTTGAACCCCTTAATCTATGCCATTTAAAAAAAAATAGTTTAGAAAGTAGACTCAAAGCACTACAAACATTGTTTCAGTTGCATCTCCAAATTTTGAGTGTAACTATGCTCAATTTCTCATCCAAGGCCAGTATTTCCTGATTTCAGAAAAAAAAAAAAAAGTGGCCACTTAAGACCCCTTTTTGGCCCCCCATCTTCTTGCACTTACCCAATAACTACATCAATGATCAATTTTGAATCCCCCTAGATATGCAAATGCAAAATGTCTAGAGAAATTGCCAATTTCACCTCCCATAAGAGAGCAGAGGCTTCAGCATAATTTTTACTTTGAATACCTATCCCACCAACATAGGCAGTAACCAGCCTCCCTTTGTCATCCCTGATAATCCCACCACCACTAGCCTTACCATTAGACTTAGAAGCTCCATCAAAGTTAAGTTTGAACCAATGGGACCTTAGAGGGATCCATCTAGTATTTAATCTTTGAATCTATTTAGAGTTATTATATGTCAGAATTTAGTTTAAAATTCTCCAATTGACTACAATTTGCTCTTCCTCTTGAGTAAGTGGTTTGTTAGCAGTTTTGATGTTGGAGCTAACAACACTTTCAATCAGGATCTTAGAAAAATATTGAAAGACTTTAGAGGAGTCCTTGAGAGCTTCCCTAAATATTGTGTTATTCCATTCCTTCCATAAAGTCCAACCAAGGAAGGGAAGAGTTTGGTTCCAAAGCTCCACAAGCCAAGGATGTGAGAAAGTAGGACACCAATTAGCAATGACTTCCCTAATATCAGGATTACAAACCCATTGAATGCCAAATTTCTGTAAAATTGTACCCCAAATTTCCATGGCAAAATCACAGTGAAGAATTAAATGAGAAACAATTTCCTCCTTCTCAAGGCACAAGAAACACCTATTCACCAAAGTGAATCCCCTCTGCAAATTATTTTGGGTTAAAATTTTATTATGAATAGCAGCCCACCAAAACATATTAACTTTAGGAATAAGCTTATGATTCCAAACTTTCCTCCAAAGCTCACTTTTATGAACATCAGGGATCAACAGATGGTAAGCAAAGTTAACCAAGAAACGACCTCTCTTATCAGGCCACCAATACAACTCATCTTCCCTAGGAAAGAGAGGGATTCTGACACACAATAGCATTTGTTGAATAGAACTCATCCTAGGAATAAACGTAGAGCGATGAGCACAACAATCAAGAAGATTTTTCCAGAGTCTGATACCATTCTCACTATGAATATAATGGCAAACTTTTGACCCAAAAAACTATTTGGCAATACTAGCAACAATCCCATAATCCCCCTGAGTAGCAAGGGCCTTGTCAACAACCCAAGTGTCCTAGAAATTTATAGAATTACCATTCCCCAATTTCCACCTAAGCCCTTATTTGAGTAAGCTTCTAGACTTTAGCATTTTGTTCCAAATAATAGAGCCCTGAGGAAGCCCCTCCTGATAAAGGAAACTAAGATTATCAGTCCCATGTAAATACTTAGCTTGCATAATGGCCACCCATTCTTTATGGCTATGGATCAGATTCCAGTTAATTTTGGTAAGGAGGGCTTTATTCATATTTCTTATAGATGTAATATTAAGATCCCCATGGGATTTGGGAAGGCAGACTTTCTCCCAACTAACCAGAGACATTCTCTTTTTATCTTCCACACCTATACATAGAAAATTTCTTTGGATCTGCTCTAATTTGTTAGCACTAAACCTAGGTATTTTAAAAAGAGATAGAAAATAAGTATGAATACCTTGAAGAGAAGCTCATAAAAGTTGTAATTTACCGGCACTACTCAGGAGCTTCCCCTTCTAGCCAATTAGCTTCTTTTAAGTTCATTCCAAAATTCCATTCCAAAATCCCAGAGAGACCTTTGTAACAGTTAGAGGAAGGCCAAGATAGACAGCAAGAAGATTAGCCTCAACACAACTGATTATATTATTAATTTTTCTCTGGAGATCACCCTGAGTGTTGAAAAAATACACATTGCTTTTTTGAAAATTTATGTGTTGACCAGAAGCTTTGGCATAGTCATTGAGAATATTCTTCCAACTTATAGCTTCAACCATAGATGAGATACCAAAGAGGATGGTATCATCCACAAATTACTGCACAGACATAGGAGGTAAAGAAGAAGTAGGTTTAATGCCCACAATTTCCTTAGAGGTAACCTTAGAGTGAACATATCTCCCAAGGGCCTTAGCCATCATGATAAACAAATATAGGGAAAGAGGATCTCCCTATCTAATCCCCCTGGTGGAAAAGAAAAAACCTCTGGGAACCCCATTAACTAAGACTAAGAATTTAGTAGTGGAGATAGCTTCCTGAATGAGAAGGAAGAGTTTATCATTAAAACCAAAATTTTGGATAACCTTAAAAAGAAACTTCCATGAAACTCTATCATATGCCTTAGAGATATCTAGCTTTAGAACCATACCAAGGATCCTACTCTTCTCCATAGAATGAATAGTTTCATGAGTGGATATAACATCTAAAATCTGTCGACTAGGGACAAAGCCTTTCTAAGAAGGGGAAATAATTTTATCCAAGAAAGGTTAGAATCTCAGAACAAGCAATTTGGTACATAGATTATAAATGGTATTGCACAAGATAATAGGTCTAAAATCAGTAAGCAACATAGGATTTGGCTTCTTAGGAACAAGAACAATAAACTATTGTTGATCTGCTTTAGAAGTTTACCAATTCTTAAGAAATCCCTAACAGCAACAATTACATCAAAGACCACAATATCCCAATATTCCTGAAAAAATATCAGAGGAAAGTTGTCAAGGCCTGGGGCTTTGAAAGGACCCATGGAGAATAGGACAGCACAAACCTCTTCCTTAGAAATTGGTTTCAACATTTTGATGTTGTCCTCCTCTGTAATCAACGAGGGGATTTTATCAAGGAATTGATCCATAATCTGCCCATTGACAACATTATCAGCTTGTTCCGATAACAAATTCTAAAAAATCAAAGCATCTTGATTCCCAATCTCATTATCCTCCATGATAGTATTTCCATCCTCCAAACATAATTTAGAAATAGAATTAGCTTTCCTATGCTTCATAGCTAAAAGATGAAAAAAAGCAGTATTTTGATCCCCTTCTTTGAGGCATTGAACTCTGGACTTTTGTTTCCAGAAATTTTTTTCTTTACTCAAGGTTCTTCCAGTTAGAAATTAGATTACTTTCCTCCTGGGCAATGTCTTCAATAATAACTCCTTGAGCCATAAAATTTTGAAGGTCAGCTAATTTACCAAAGATAGTTTTCTTCTGAACAAACACATTACCAAAACTATATTTGTTCCAGCCACGAACATCTTGTTTAATATGTAGGAGCTTCTTAACCAGCCTAAACATAGGAGTACCCTAAACCAGAATTTGCCACCAATGAGTCAGAAGACTTCTAAAATCTTTATGTTTAATCCACATAGCTTCAAATCTGAAAGGGAAGGACCACGCCTATGCTGGGCCATCTAATTAAGGAAAATAGGATTAGGATCAGAAATAGTTCTTAGTAAAGCCACCAAACTCAAATTAGGGTGATTATCCCAATTATTTGAGATAAGGAATCTATCCAATTTAACTTGTATCATTTGGTCCCCTCTTCTTCTATTAGACCAAGTAAAATTCTAATTATGAAGCTCCACATCCAACAACCCAAAGCTATTGATTCAGCAAAATCAAACATACTATCAAAATAGTCAAGAATACCCCCAATTTTCTCTGAAGGGTATAAAGGAGTATTAAAGTCTCCATCCAACATCCAAGGAGAATGAGGGGAAGTGGAAAGGAGAGTAGACAAATCTTTCCAAAAAGTTTTCTACAGGGCCCTTGTGTTTGGGGCATAAATATTGATTAGGGACTAATTAAAAAAAGGCATAGAGAAATTGACAATCAGAAAATATTTACTATAAATAGTAAGAGTACCACAAATTTTGGCATTATTCCACATAGTAACAATCCCTCTAGAAGCACCCATAGCAGGGCTAATACAAAAAGTAGCATTGGGCTAGATTATATCAGCTATCATCTTAAAGTTCTCCTCGGTCATTTTAACTTCTTGAAGTAAAAGAATATCTATTTTATGATCTAGAATATAGTTCTTGACTTCAAACTATTTGGTGGGGCTATTAAAACCCCTTATATTCCAATAAAGAATTCTCATTTGGGAAGTTTTTGAGATTGAATCTCCAGTGTTTTTTGTTTACCACTGGCAATCTCCCTAGCAATCTCTCATTGCCTTGTTTCTCTAAGGGTCAGTCTTCCTTGCCTAGAATCTATTCCAACATCAGCAGCCTTTTTAGTCTTGCGATTCTTTTTCTTAGGGGTAATCCACTCATCTTGATCATTACAATTACCACTAGGTCTGATTTTCATGATCAGAGAAGGAAAAACAGACTGATTCTCAGAAAACTGCTCCTTCAGGGTCCTAATAATGGTCCTATCTATGGCAGGAGAAGGCCTCTGCTTGGAAGATGGTTGAACGGTCTCAACACTATTATTGCAAATAGATTATGGGATTTGGGCATTCAACACATTTGTTGAAGGGGACCCTTCACAATCATCAGTAGCCTCAGTCGACTAGGATTGAATCTCACCATCTTTGAGCACCGGGGGATTCTTTGTATCCTACTGATCAAGGTTCTAGCAATCAACATGGTCAGCCTTCTGAACACCCAACTCCATATTCCTCTTAGTAGTCTCTCTTGTAAGATAGGTATCATTTTCCTCATTACCCCCCATTCCCTGATTGTCAGGGATGTCTTCTTTCGATGAATTATCATCTCTCTTTATTCAAATCAACATTTTCCCCCACTTTCTTAAGCTTACAATGGGTCATTAAATGACCCTTCTTCTTACAAGGCTAACAAAATGTAGTAGCATTTTCATAAAGGATGAACTGAGTCTAGATCCCATATTTAGAGTTCAGCTCTATGGTCATGGGGAGGTTTTTGTGAATCTCCACATTAACACAGAATCTAGCATACACACAATGGGATTTAGCCCAAGTGGTGTTATCTAAAGTCACCTACTGGCCAAAAGTATTACCAATAGCAGAAAAGATCTTTTCATCCCAATATTCCAGAGGAAACCTAGGGAGCCTCACCCAAACTGGGGCAGTCCAGTTCAAATCAGTACTAGGATCAAACTTAGGTCTCCAAGTATGATGCAGAGGATGCAATGAAGCGGACAAAATGAACAAATCTTCTAATTATTGAACCTCTCGAACCCTTTAACTTCTCGGTTGAACCCACTGAACTTGTTAGTTTTGAACCATCAAATTCTTAAACTCATTGAACTTACGAACTATTCGTATCTTTTGAACTCTTGAACCATTCACTTGAACCATTCACTTGAACCATTCACTTGAACTGACAGTGCTTCTTACACCGATATCCTTCATCGGCAACAACTCACAACAGTTGCCCCAATCGGTGATACCTTCTCTGTCAGCCCACTACAATTTCCTCAGGCCGATGACTGTCCTCACACCAATGATCCCTAACCCATTGGCCAGACTGTTATCTTCGGCAGGACTTCACTCCTTTCCGCCGATGTCTATACTTACACTGATACACGTTCTCCTCCTCACTCAATTACGCCGATAGTCCGACGCTCACCTGCAGCACAAAAATCTTCCGCACAGTTCACTCCTCGACTCCATTCTGTACCAATCTCTCCTCGTGGCAAAGTCCATATTCCATCTGGTGATCACCTCATAGTTTCATATCCCCTCTACATAGTTAGGGTTAGTCCAATATGGTACAAGTTATTGCGGACCGCTCCATGAGAACCAGACTCTTACATCCATGGATGGGTCCATTCAGGCATAGTTACACTCAAAAACAAAAATGGAAAATGTCTACTTTGATGCCAGTTAGAAGATAAACACAGGATTACAGAACTAGAAGAAAAACTCACTGTCAAAAAGGAAATTCTTATTTCTTTAATCTAAAATCTGATTGTTACTCCACACACACACCTATATCCGTCTAATCACAAAAGACGCTTAAAACATACTCTCCATGGGTGGCAGGTGCAGCGGTGGGAATGGCAACTATTCTGCAACCGCTCACCTCACAGTTACATGCTGATTCTTGCCAGCTAATCACATTCTTGGTCGCTTGGACCTTAGGAAACACATCACACCAAAATGAACCACAAAACAAAATTAAACTACCTAGGTGTTTATTACATCCATTTTGGTCCTAGGGTCCTTATCAGGCCCCTTAGGATATTTTACCCCTACATTTCTATGATCATCTCTCTGTACCCTTCTTGGGTCTCTTTTCCACAGTGGCCCCTTGGATGCTCCCGCATCATACTCCCCGGAATAAAGGAAACTCTTGTCCCAAGAGTTGGGTGCTCTATTCCAGCCAGTCTGAAAACTATTTGAAAAATTCCTCTGGTGTGTGACAGGGAACATGAACTCACCTAGAGTTATCCGCCTCCTTTTTCTCCAACCTACATATCTCTTCCAATCAGTATTGGTGTTACAAAACACATTCTGATGTCCTCTCCTAGGACTCTGCTGCTGAAGTTCTCCTACCCTGTTCACTGGAAATTTCTGATTTGTTTCTTTTTGCAATGGCTCCTGTTTGGCCTCCTTCTCCTACCTCTCTATAGGACAATCAATGTCCCCAACCTTGATGCAATTCAAGTCCTGAACTTGCTATTCCTTAGGACTATCATCTGCCTTCCCCTGTAACTATTCATGTTGCTTCCAACCAGCATTAACTTGTACATTCAGCTGTACTTTTTCCCCAAAATAGATAACTGTTGGGTGAATATTTTGTCGTTAACTCTCTAACGGCAAAATGGGTATATCAGCCACAGCTATGATGAGACAAAGTCTCTCCTCTCAGCAAGGGGAGGTTCCCTCTAATTGCTTAACTTTTGTAAATCAAACACTTATCAAATTTATGTACACTAAAAACTATGTTTGGGGTGGTTCCATCTCATCTCATTCTCTTTTTTCAGAATAGATGTTTATATTTCAAACTCTCAATATAAAACTTATAAATTATCACAATATCACAGAAACACAAAGTTTTCTGTTACCTCACTCACTACTTGTAACCAGAACTTGTTTGAAGCAAAATGCAGCCCAAAGTCTTCACTCTTCTTCAATATGATAAAAACGATTCAAATATAACAACTTGCAGCACAAAGTCTTCAAACTGTTGTATTTTCACAAACATGAACATATGACCCACAACCGATTTGATAACACAAAGTTTATCAGAATCAAATCTAGGGTGCTCTTCAATCACTTGAAACAAACTCTACCTTTCAATTATTATCAATTAAGATTATGATAGCAAGACATAAGAACAAAACTATCACAACACAAATAATCCCAAGACAAAGATTGGAATTGAACTTGCTTTCTTGTATTGATAAATATTTGAATATTGATTTTCACAATAAGCACAAAGTCTTGATTTGCTTTTCAATTCGCCAGAGTTTTCTTGCAATAGATAAAAGATAAAAAATACAAAGAGAGGTCCCCTTTATTTATAGGGAAAGACCTTGAGAAAATCTAGGAAATCTACAACTACTTTGACTTATTCAAAAATAGGAGTCCTTTTTGACTTGGGACTTCCTATTTTTTACATGTAATTGCATATCAAAAATGTACATGTAAAAATGTCCAAAACTGTTTTGAAAGTACATTTGGAAATCAAAAAATAAACTAAGGGACAAATCAGCTGCTTCGACTTGTGTCACCACCCTTTTTCACGTGGTCATCATAAATAGTGAAGGTTGCCTGCATTTCAATGCTATCTGGTTTGAATGTGTTCTTGAAAATCATCCTGGCCCTCACTATGGCGTCCCTTACTGTGGTGATTGACTTGGCATGATTGGTTAACCTGGTTTTCAAATTGTCCAAGGTTAACTGGTTGTCTAATATGTTGTCCACAGAAGTTATTGAGAATACCTTGTCTTCAAATTTCTGCTGAAACATATCCTCAAATTCCTTGACCATTTCTTCTGCGGAAAGAAACTGGTTATCCTGTGATACCAATTTACAGGGCAACTCCTCCAGCTTATGCAAAATGTTAACATCATTTTCTTCACTGGTTTCCTTGGCAGCTTCGAGATCCTTGATCAAATTTCTTAGCACATTGCTCCTGTACGTTAGAGCTTCCTTTGTCTCTATATATGAATCCCTGTTGGAAATGGCGCCAATGGATATTAAAGTGCTCATTTTCAGCTTCCTCATTTCAACCCACTTATCATGAGTATCTTCTGTGTGCTCAATATCATGAGAGATGGCATCGATGAGATCGTTGAGTTCTGCTCTTACTTTCCTCATCTTATCCGTTTTCTCAAATACCTCCTTGAGCAAAGAGATTCCCTGAGCTCGCATCCTATCTAAGTACTCTTCAAGTACTTTTCCTCTGAGATGAGTCTTTTCCGCTTTCAGGATGACGGGGTCTTCTACAGACACGGCCTCCGGAGTAACTGCTTCTGAATTCAACGTGATCTTTCTTACCACTGCAGTCAGCTGTTCTGCCTTTGCCTTGTAGTAGTCTTTCATTTCCTTTTCCCTGTCGAATTTCTGGATCAGGATGTCCATGGCTGACTGCATATCATTTTTAGCGCTTTCATGGGTGATTTTGCCCAATTCGACCCTAGAAATAGAATAGTCATTCATGTCAAAATTTTCGACAGTTGCATCCTGTGGGGGTTTTGCTATCTCCAAAACCTTCTGCCCTTTTTCTTCAAGTACCCTTGACAGGATCTTTGGTTTCTTCGGAGCCTTAGGTTTTGCAGGTGTCAGCTTAGTGAAATCAAAATCATCTGGAGAGATGACTTGCTTTTTCCTCTTTGGCGTGTAAGCTGATAACCAAGGTGGCAGCAGAGAAGTATTTACATCGGAGTCCATTTCTGCCACTGGTGTTACTGGGACTGTACTTGTGCCGGTGGTAGAAACAATAGGCGGGGTGTTGGTAAAAACCGCACCTGTTACATTGGCACTTGAAATTTGCTCAGTATTCATCACAAAATGATCAAACATAGAAGTATCTCCTATATCAAATGACGAAGAAGACAAACTAGGAATGGAGTCAGAAGAATGAAGAACATTTTCAAAAGTGCCCTGGGGATTATCAAAGATTATCTTAGGAGGAGAGGGAGATTCAGAAGAAGGAATGATAATGGGGGAAGCAGGCACAGGGGGTGCAACAGGTGTATTGTCTTGTGGAGACAAAGCCTCTTTTTCTTGTTCCTCTGACCCCTTGTCTCCGACATCCATCTCTTCTGTAGTTGGCTCTTCAATTGCTGGATCTTCGGCCGCTGGCTCTTCAATCTCCATATCCTTCGCTTCAGGTTCCTTCTCAACCACCTTTGCTTTCTTTGTCACAAATCTGATTTTAGGTTTATGTGTTTTAGAGGATGATGGAGCATCACTCTTATTCTTCGTTCTATTTTCAACCTTCTTACCAGTTTGCTCTTGAACTTCAGTTTCTGAACCAGTGAAGAATTCCTTCAGCGTAATTCCTTTATCTTCCAGCCACTTATTGGTGTTGGCCAATATGGGTTCAAATCTCTTCCTTAGGGAAGTCAGCTCCTTTTGGGACCATTGGATTGGCGGTAGAGGAGTACCAGCTATCTGTTCTGTTTCATACTTGGCATCAACCAATTCTCCATCATCTACAAGGTCCTCTGGGATATCAGCAAGTCCAAGGTATTCAATTTGCTCTAGAGACAGCCTGCTATAGTCCAGTTTTCGGATGTCTTCCTCTGTTCTCAAGTCTATCCAGACATCTTCCACCATGGGTTCATGGAACTGTGTTTTCCTCTTGATTTTATCCTTTACACCTCGGTAATCAAACTTTGGCCTCCTCTTGAATTGCTTCATGGTGACCAGCTGCATCTCCGTTTCCATAGCTCTTGCCTTTGCGGCAGTCAATACTGAGTATCTGCCGATTTCTACAGGGAATCTGAAGCCAGGCTTCTTGAGTTCCATCTGCTTGTTATGCACGACAATCATTTGCCTGCACAACTCCATCAAGACCAATCTATCTGAAGGAAACCTTGGTAGCATATAAGGGTAACCTTGGTAAAAGCCAACCCTCAAGTAGGAGAAAGAGGGAAATTGCAAAAACATACAACCAAAACCATTAACCACTGTCCATGCCTCATCTGAGATTCTTCTCTGCTCCAGTTGGGGATTGAAAAGGCACAAGAATACAGCAAAGAATGCATCATTCACTCTCCTGAAATGGTGAATCGAGCCTTTCAATGTTAGCTGGGAATAGTACTGGTATACTGGGACTACTCTTCTATCCCCTTCTGATGACAACCCTGGAAAAATCCTCATGGAGGCTGCAATGTATACCAGATAGGAAGTCATGAAGAACTTGGAGGTAGTGGATACCTTCGTCAGCTGATCATGCAAAGCGTTACTAATTTGCTCTCCCCAGAAAATGACCTGCTTGCCTTGGAGTATAACCTTAATGAAGGGATACATCCATTCCTGAAATTGTGAAGAGGAAGACAAACCTCTTATCCTGCTGAGAAGGGTAATCAAGTCACCAACTTCTTCCACGAAATCACTTCGAGGGAAGCTGCGTGGCCATCTAGACAAACTTGACCTCGCAATCTTCAACCATTTGTTGTTGATTACCTTCTTTGCCTTCTCTGGATTCTTATCATATTCTTTTTGAGCATCGGTGAAATCAAGCTTCAACACCTCTGTTGCAGGAGGACACATGAACACCTTGTCAATAAACTCAGGGTCCAACCTGATTATTACATTACCACTGGCGTCCACCACAGCTCTGATATCTTTGTTGTAGAAATGGGCGCACTGAAGAACAAATTCTGTATTGTGAGCCGCCACTGGGAAGGAGGATACCAGATGAACATTACTTTCTACTATTTTCCTCATCATAGTACTGGGGTTGCTCGATTTGGTTCTCTCTACGAACTCAGCCATATCAACATGGCCAATCTCTGTATCTCTAATATCTTCAACATTAGAGTGAACTGAGGTGATTGGGAAAACACCCTGGTATTTATACTTCATTGCTTTAGCCTTCTTCGGAGACAAATCAGTCATTTGGACGATCTTTCACTGAGAAGAAATTTGACGTCGAAAGGAGCTCCGCAGAAGAAACTGCAACAGAAATCATGATCATGCAATCAGGGAAAATATGGGCAATCTGGGAAAATTGCATGTTGACGATCACGACTATGGGAGTGCGCTTGAAAAAGGGCTATAGTGCGAGCTGGCCAAGGATCAGAGGAGAAGCGGGCTCGGGAAAATGAAATTGGAAATTTTCCAGTGTTAGGAAAATTTGGGATATTTTTTTGCACGGGCGGCAAAATTCGCCGCCCTTGCATGTGAGGGGTTTGATATTGTGCATCGGCGGCTAAATTTGCCGCCCGTGCAGTTTGAAAGAACCGTGAGATGGTTGGAGCGGCAAAATTTGCCGTCGATGCAGGAAATAGGCAAACTGAGGTTCGTTTGGTAAGAGCGGCGAATTTTGCCGCTTTTGCAGGCGAAAGGAACGAAAAGTTTTTATGTTCGGGCGGCGATTTTCGCCGACACTGCATTTGGGTTCTATATATGTATGAGCGGCGAATTTCGCCGCCCTTACATTGCATGGTAAAGCGAAGTCCGGGACGGCGAAAAACGCCGACGTTGCGTTCGACAACATCTGCAAGTTTTGAGCGCTTGAAAAAGGGCTATTCGCCGATTCAACACTCAGAGATAACCAAAATCGTAAACGCGGCAAAATTCGCCTATGTTGTATGAGAGGAATGCAATGTGGGTTTGGGAAATCTAGGGCACGCAGGTGGACAACACAATGACAACACAACACGAAAACACCAGACCCTAAACAAACACGAAACGTATAAAAAACTAACTAAAAACCAATCAAACGCAAAAAACCTATGATAACCTTAAAGGAAAAGCTTGAACGACGAGTGGCGAGAAGAGACTTACCCGTTCTCGAAGTGGAAACCCTAAGGATAGATCCGTCGGTGATTCGGCGAACGGTGAGATCAAACAAGCGTCGAGCGAGTCGCGTAGGAGTTTAGTGGATAAGGAATGACGAATGGTGAGAAGAAAAGGCTTTTTAAAGGTTGAAACGGGAGTTGAAGCGCCCTGGCACGAGTGGCCATTAATGGCGTCCGACACGAAAATCCTGAAGATCTCGTTCGGGCGGCAAATTCGGACGCTCGTGCATCGCTGTTGACTAATATGCAAAGTCGGCGAAAAAGGCCGCCGATGCAGGAAAAAGGTAAACCGACATATGCGAGAGCGGTGGAATTTGCCGCTTTCGCACTTTTAACCAAAAATGATGTAATAGCGGCAAATTTCACCGCTCTCGCATCAAAAACAAAAATAGACTCAAGGGATATGTAAGAGCGGCAAATTTTGCCGCTCTTGCATATCAAGAGTCAAAATTTCCCAAACTTAAAAAAAAACTAAAATTAACACCTTGACCAATTTACGACTTGGACTTTCCTCGCCTTCATTGAGAAATTAATTCAAGGGAGCGTCGTAAAAACGTCAAATGACCTCGCACGAGAAAAAGAACATCTTTTCTCGATTTGCGATCTTAGAGTGTAGTTTCACGAAACGGACAAGTTTCGTGGGGTTGTCTACAAAATGAGCGTAGCTGATTTTGAGAACAACAGCTGGCTCTAACTGGGGAACTTCCTCCAATCGAACTTTGAAACGATTGAGGGGAGTAGAATCCAGTCTCTAAGTGCCTTCATCCATGCCATTGGGCTATAGAGTCAAGCTAAAAAGAAAAAGACACAAAGACTAAATGAAAACACAAAAATAAAACACACAAATGTACAATTTAACTTATCTGAAACCTCAAGGATTGAAGTGCTTCAGATGATGTCCACTGTGGGGCAACAAGAATGGTGTCCCATCTTGATACTCCAGCAAGAAACTGTTTTCACCACAGAATTGATGAATGGTGAATGGACCTCTCCACAAGGAATCAAACTTTCCGTGCATTCCTTTTGGTTCTCTCCTCTTGTCCCACAACAAGACTTGATCTCCAACCTGAAAATCACGAGCCTTTGCCTTCTTGTCGAAGAGTCTCTTTACTTGATTTTGGTGCTCAGCAATACGGTCCACCACAACAGTGCGTTGCTCCTCAAGTTCGGCCAAATACATGATCCTTTTATCAATAGAACTATCAAAAGTTCTATCTTCCAATGCCTTTACCAACTTCAATGCTGGCAATTCCAAGGTGATCGGTATCTCCGCATTCAGTCCATATAGAAGCTGAAATGGCGACATGCCTATTGCTCTTTTGGGTGTAATTCTATCTGCCCATAAAGCATCGAACAACGCCTTATGCCAAGTTCTCTGATTCTCATCAACCAGCTTCCTGATGATAGTGACCAGATTCTTGTTGCTTGATTCTGCTTGACCATTCCCTTGCGGATAATAGTCTGAAGAATGGGAAAGAGTGATCCCATGCTCGTAGCAAAACTCAGTGATCTCATAAGAGGAAAAACAAGTAGCATTGTCTGCTACAATCTTGTTTGGGATTCCAAACCTGGAAATAATGTTTTCTTTAAGAAAACTGCATACCACCTCTGAAGTGGCGTGTTTGACTGGAATAGCTTCCACCCATTTGGTAAAATAGTCTGTTGCTGTGAGGACATAGTTGTGTCCGGCACTTGATGATGGATTCACTGCGCCAATGAAGTCAATACCCCATTGCTGAAAAGGCTCCTCAATCACCACTGGTTTGAGAGGTAAGGCTGCCAATTTTGGTTTCCCAACAAACTGCTGGCATAATTCACACCTGCGTACCCAATTATACGCATCTTGGAATAGTGTGGGCCAATAGTATCGAGCTCGCAATATCTTGTGAGCCGTTACAGGTGCTGAAAAATGTCCACCACAAGCCAAATTGTGGAAAGACTCCAAAAGTTTACCTTGTTGCGCTTTATCCACGCAACGCAAAAATACTCCGTCAAGACTTCTCTTGTACAAACCATTGTCCCAAAGGACGTAGTTAGCAGCTTTTAACTTGACAGTTCTCCTTTCCTTATAAGACAAGTGAGAAGGGCACTCACCATAGGTAAGGAAATGAGCGATATTGGAATACCACTCGTCAGTTGTAGTAACAAAAAGAACAGTTGGCGTGTCCACAACCTCTTCTTCTTCGTCCCCTGTCTCTTTTGGAACGTTGTCTGCGATCAATTGACACAAACCTTTACCCCGCACAAGCTTGGTAGGCTTGATATCCAGATCAAATTCTTGAATTTTAGCGATCCAGTTACCTCTCTTCGTTCCGAACTCTTGTTGAGTTAGGATGGATTTGACTGTTGTATCAGGCACCATGACAACAGTGTGTGAATTTAGAATATAGAACCTGAAATGCTTAACCGCTTTGACTACGGCGTAGGCATGCTTCTCCATATTTGAATACTTCAATTCATGAGCTTTGAGAGGACAACTCATAAATGATATGGGGGATTCAACGCCTTCCTCATTCTGCTGAACCAGAATAGCTGAAAGTGTGTGTTCTGAAGCGTAACTATAGACTAGGAAATCCTTAGTGTAGTCAGGACAGACAAGAACCGGAGCATGAGCAATAGCTCTCTTGATATCCTCAAACGCTTCCTTACCTTCCGCAGTCCAATGGAAAGTGGCTTTACCCTTCATCATATTAACAATGTGACGGGTTTTTTCTGCAAACTCAGGGATGAACCTTCGCAGAAAATTCACCTTTCCAAAGAAAGAATGAACAGCAGTCTTACTCGCTGGCAGAGTGAGACTTTGAATAGATTTGACCCTCTCCGGGTCGATCTTAGTACCTTCTCGGGATACAATGTGTCCGAGAAGCTTGCCTTCCGTTACCCCAAAAACTGACTTCTTGGGATTGAGTGAAATACCATTTTGCCAACAGCGCTCCAGCACTTGTCGCAAATGATGTACATGATCATGACGGTTTTTGGAGAACACAGTCAAGTCATCGAGATACACCACGATGAACTTACCCATTTCATCTCTGAAAGCAAGATCCATCGCTCTCTGAAATGTTGCGCCAGCGTTGATCAGTCCAAAAGGCATTCTGCGATATGCAAATGTGCCCCGCGGTGTGGTGAAGGCGGTCTTGAACTGATCAGCTTCATTTACCTCCACTTGATTGTACCCTGAAAAACCATCTAACATAGATAACATTTCTGAACCTGTCACTGTTTGCAATACTTGGTCCATGATGGGCAAGGGGTAGTTATCTTTCAAAGAAGACTGGTTGAGATTTCTGAAATCAACACAGATACAGATTTCTCCGTTCTTCTTCCTTACAGGTACTATGTTTGAAACCCATGTGGAGTGATGAATTGGAAAGATAATCCTCGCATTCAGCATCTTCTGAATTTCAGAAAGAATTGTACCTGATATCTTTGGATTGTATTGCCTCTGCTTCTGTTTGTAAGGCAACGATCTAGCTTTGAGGGGAATTTCGTGTCGAACCTCCTTAGGCCTGAAAGACTTCAGATCATCATAGGAGTAAGCCAGAACATCAATGTAATGGCGGAGGAGGGTAATGAATTTGAATCTTTCATCAGCCGTGCAGCATTTTCCGATGTTGACCATCTTGGGATCTGTTTCTGTACCCAAATTGACCTGTTCAAATTCCATGGAGGAATTCGAGTCCTGCTGTTGTTGCCGCTGCTTGATATACTTGTCGTGTTTATCAAAGAGCCTCTCAAGGGAAACCAATCCTTTTGGGATTTTATTTCCTTTCAACTGTAGAAATTCTTCGCCAGTCTGCGAATCTACCTCAGAAACATATTCACGAGGTGGTGATTCACTTCCTTCAAAGTAAAGCTCATCAAAACTATCCATCTTTTCCAGGAAAGCAATGATCTGATTGTCACCATTGAACACCTGCCAATGGTCAGAGTTATCAGGTACACTTGGTCGGAAGACCAGTTCAATAGTGTACTTATTTCCTTTGAAATCCTTGTGAGGCACCATGAGAGTGGCGGAAACAACCAATGAATCTGCACGGTCATTGAACTCTCTTGGCACTGCTGAAATATTGAAAGCATCGAAATCTTCAATGCAATCCCATACGCGATTGCGATAGTGTCTCAACCTTTCATTTTTTGTTTGGTACAAATTTCTTACTTGACAAACCACCAATTCGGCGTCCCCTTGAGCATGAAGGATCTTAACACCTCTGGCACGCGCCGCTTCCAATCCGAGCAACAAGGACTCGTATTCGGCGGTGTTATTGGTATTGTCAAATTGTAGCTTGTATGAAAAAGGCAAAATATCACCTTGTGGCGATATCAAAACCACTCCGGCTCCAGAACCGGTAGAAGAACAGCTACCATCAAATTCTAAAATCCAGACTCCGTCAGAATTTGATTTCTTGGACTTCCTCTGATCAGAAGATTCCTCTTCATCGGTGAGGGAAGAATCTGGAATTGCTATATCTTTACCTGAACTTTCGTCTGAAAACTCCTCTGAGTCTCCATCTGACATATCGGAGCTATCACCCGATGTAGCCTCATCTGATGAATCGGAAAAATCTTCAGTAGATAGAAAATAGTTACCCATTCCCGAGGATTCAAACAAAATTTGAGCTTTGGGGTTTGATGTTTGAGTAACAATATATTTCGCTTCCTTCTCAGGAAGCAATTTCTGCATGACACCTTTAACGGGTATCCTAGCTTCAGACAAATCCATGTTCAACTCACCACCCACATCTTTGCAGAAATTCCGTCCAAGGAGAATGCCGTATGAAGCTGGGACATCAGCTACCAAGACTGTCATCTTGATTCTCTTATCCGGAAAAGCCGCAAATGCAAATTGGGCGTCTTTGATTTGACCCAAAAGTGGAACTTGCTTATTCTCCATAGAGAAACACCTTCCAAAAGTTTTGGTTAAGGTGAGGCCGAGGGCATTTGCTACCTTAGCAGGCATTACATTGTCTGAGGCTCCAGAATCTATTACGCAATTGCTCAATTTATGGCCATTTACAAATAGGGAAACATAGAAGGGCTCGATTTTTCCAGAAACCTCAGGGGGAGTAGTAACAAGATTGTTTTGGGTAGTTTTACTTTTAGAGGAGTCATGGGTAGCTTTGGGAAACTCTTGTCCTGCAGGGACGGTCTTATTTTTGACATATTTGGCTAATCTATCAAACTGTTCAGGATTAGCCTGTAAATATTCAACTTCAGACATTTGTATCTTAGTTCTCCTAGCATGGTCTATTATGTCGAACTGCTGAAAAGAATTAGATACGGAGGAAGAAAAACCATCATTTTGATTTTTGGTTGAAACAGCACTAGTCTGAGGATTAGAAGTAGAAGGTGCAAATTCATTAGAAACACTTACCTGTTTATTTACCACTGGGTCTTTTGACTGGAAAGGTAGTGGAGTCCCCCGTTTAGCGATTGAAATCGCCGGTTGAGATTCTTCTCTCACCTTCCCTTTATCAGCTTGAGGAGCTGACTGATTTTGAGACCTAGTGAAAACAGCATATGCTCCTTCACTCACTTCTCCCTTTTCAGCTTCGTCCTGGTAGTTCAGAAAGCTGATGGTAGAGTCGCCAGCTAACTCTTCTTCTCCTTCTGTGAAGAGATTAGCACCGTTTTCATATTCCAACTCAGGTTGGAAAGGGAGTTCATTCTCGGCTTCATAGTAGCCAACAGCAGAGTTGACCGGCGCTGCCTCAATAGCAAGCTTCCCCTGAGTAGGAGGAAGACGGTTTTGCTGTCCTTGATTCCTAGCAGCAGTGCCTTGATATGAATTGTTTGGGAATGTCCTCCTGGGTATATCTCGATAAGAAGGAGACGCAGATACACCTTGGGACATTTGTCTCTTGAGAGCCAGCAATTCATTTGCTAGCTTTTGCACCATGGGATCCGTGGTGCTTGTGGAATGGTTTTCAGTAGAAGAGGAGCTTTTGTTTCTATTAGCATCCCTTCTTATCTTACCTGCTAGGATAAGATCATCTTCTACTTCTGTTGCCAGGATCTGAGCCGCAGCAAGATCAGTAGGAGCAGCTCGCCTCAATAAGAAACTCACCTCTGGGAGCTGTGTATTAATGAAGAAACATTTGAGATTCTCCGCTGTGGGCTCAGCAGTAGCAGGAATCCTATTCCTCAATTTGTTGAACTTAGCGATGAAATCTCGCATTGGTTCCTGAGGTTCCTTTTTCATCTGTGTCAGCTGTGCCAACAACGCATGAGCATCTTCCGCAGGTTTGAACCTGGCCTCGAACTTAGTTTTGAGAGTAGCCCAGTTGGTTATGGTCTGAGCTTGGAGGTGATAGAACCAGTCTGCAGCAGCGCCTTGTAGTGTTTCTACAAAGAGTCGCACAGCCACGTCTTCGTGCTCGACACCTATTACACCGCAAGCTATACAGAAAGCCGCAATGTGCTCATCAGGATGAACTTTTCCGTCACCATAGAATTTGGGGAAATTCTTCCTTGAACTACGAGGTAGTTCATGTAATGGTGGGGTCAAGTTTAGAGGACCAAAGGTATTACCCCAAGGGCCTTGGGCTGCCATGATACGCCGGTTGAAAGGTGGTATAGTAAACCTTGGTGGTGTATGAACAGCCAAAACTCTATTAGTACTGGCAATAGAAACTTCACCTGGTATTGGAGACCTGGTGTTTGTAGGGGGAAAACTCCTGGTGCGCTGAAGACGAGGTCGTGGAGTTAAGAATCCAAAATTATTCTGCCGCATTAATTCAAATGCAGGATCAATAATACCCTGAGCCCTCTTACTTCTGGTGTACCGGGAATCTGCCAGACTGTATTATACTAACCACAATATTTGCAAGAAAAATGGAAAAGAACTGAAAAAATGCTTCAACTCAAAGCGTGAGGCTTCAAGTTGCGCGTTCCTTCCCCAGTAGAGTCGCCAAAAAACTGTTGGGTGAATATTTTGTCGTTAACTCTCTAACGGCAAAATGGGTATATCAGCCACAGCTATGATGAGACAAAGTCTCTCCTCTCAGCAAGGGGAGGTTCCCTCTAATTGCTTAACTTTTGTAAATCAAACACTTATCAAATTTATGTACACTAAAAACTATGTTTGGGGTGGTTCCATCTCATCTCATTCTCTTTTTTCAGAATAGATGTTTATATTTCAAACTCTCAATATAAAACTTATAAATTATCACAATATCACAGAAACACAAAGTTTTCTGTTACCTCACTCACTACTTGTAACCAGAACTTGTTTGAAGCAAAATGCAGCCCAAAGTCTTCACTCTTCTTCAATATGATAAAAACGATTCAAATATAACAACTTGCAGCACAAAGTCTTCAAACTGTTGTATTTTCACAAACATGAACATATGACCCACAACTGATTTGATAACACAAAGTTTATCAGAATCAAATCTAGGGCGCTCTTCAATCACTTGAAACAAACTCTACCTTTCAATTATTATCAATTAAGATTATGATAGCAAGACATAAGAACAAAACTATCACAACACAAATAATCCCAAGACAAAGATTGGAATTGAACTTGCTTTCTTGTATTGATAAATATTTGAATATTGATTTTCACAATAAGCACAAAGTCTTGATTTGCTTTTCAATTCGCCAGAGTTTTCTTGCAATAGATAAAAGATAAAAAATACAAAGAGAGGTCCCCTTTATTTATAGGGAAAGACCTTGAGAAAATCTAGGAAATCTACAACTACTTTGACTTATTCAAAAATAGGAGTCCTTTTTGACTTGGGACTTCCTATTTTTTACATGTAATTGCATATCAAAAATGTACATGTAAAAATGTCCAAAACTGTTTTGAAAGTACATTTGGAAATCAAAAAATAAACTAAGGGACAAATCAGCTGCTTCGACTTGTGTCACCACCCTTTTTCACGTGGTCATCATACATAGTGAAGGTTGCCTGCATTTCAATGCTATCTGGTTTGAATGTGTTCTTGAAAATCATCCTGGCCCTCACTATGGCGTCCCTTACTGTGGTGATTGACTTGGCATGATTGGTTAACCTGGTTTTCAAATTGTCCAAGGTTAACTGGTTGTCTAATATGTTGTCCACAGAAGTTATTGAGAATACCTTGTCTTCAAATTTCTGCTGAAACATATCCTCAAATTCCTTGACCATTTCTTCTGCGGAAAGAAACTGGTTATCCTGTGATACCAATTTACAGGGCAACTCCTCCAGCTTATGCAAAATGTTAACATCATTTTCTTCACTGGTTTCCTTGGCAGCTTCGAGATCCTTGATCAAATTTCTTAGCACATTGCTCCTGTACGTTAGAGCTTCCTTTGTCTCTATATATGAATCCCTGTTGGAAATGGCGCCAATGGATATTAAAGTGCTCATTTTCAGCTTCCTCATTTCAACCCACTTATCATGAGTATCTTCTGTGTGCTCAATATCATGAGAGATGGCATCGATGAGATCGTTGAGTTCTGCTCTTACTTTCCTCATCTTATCCGTTTTCTCAAATACCTCCTTGAGCAAAGAGATTCCCTGAGCTCGCATCCTATCTAAGTAATCTTCAAGTACTTTTCCTCTGAGATGAGTCTTTTCCGCTTTCAGGATGACGGGGTCTTCTACAGACACGGCCTCCGGAGTAACTGCTTCTGAATTCAACGTGATCTTTCTTACCACTGCAGTCAGCTGTTCTGCCTTTGCCTTGTAGTAGTCTTTCATTTCCTTTTCCCTGTCGAATTTCTGGATCAGGATGTCCATGGCTGACTGCATATCATTTTTAGCACTTTCATGGGTGATTTTGCCCAATTCGACCCTAGAAATAGAATAGTCATTCATGTCAAAATTTTCGACAGTTGCATCCTGTGGGGGTTTTGCTATCTCCAAAACCTTCTGCCCTTTTTCTTCAAGTACCCTTGACAGGATCTTTGGTTTCTTCGGAGCCTTAGGTTTTGCAGGTGTCAGCTTAGTGAAATCAAAATCATCTGGAGAGATGACTTGCTTTTTCCTCTTTGGCGTGTAAGCTGATAACCAAGGTGGCAGCAGAGAAGTATTTACATCGGAGTCCATTTCTGCCACTGGTGTTACTGGGACTGTACTTGTGCCGGTGGTAGAAACAATAGGCGGGGTGTTGGTAAAAACCGCACCTGTTACATTGGCACTTGAAATTTGCTCAGTATTCATCACAAAATGATCAAACATAGAAGTATCTCCTATATCAAATGACGAAGAAGACAAACTAGGAATGGAGTCAGAAGAATGAAGAACATTTTCAAAAGTGCCCTGGGGATTATCAAAGATTATCTTAGGAGGAGAGGGAGATTCAGAAGAAGGAATGATAATGGGGGAAGCAGGCACAGGGGGTGCAACAGGTGTATTGTCTTGTGGAGACAAAGCCTCTTTTTCTTGTTCCTCTGACCCCTTGTCTCCGACATCCATCTCTTCTGTAGTTGGCTCTTCAATTGCTGGATCTTCGGCCGCTGGCTCTTCAATCTCCATATCCTTCGCTTCAGGTTCCTTCTCAACCACCTTTGCTTTCTTTGTCACAAATCTAATTTTAGGTTTATGTGTTTTAGAGGATGATGGAGCATCACTCTTATTCTTCGTTCTATTTTCAACCTTCTTACCAGTTTGCTCTTGAACTTCAGTTTCTGAACCAGTGAAGAATTCCTTCAGCGTAATTCCTTTATCTTCCAGCCACTTATTGGTGTTGGCCAATATGGGTTCAAATCTCTTCCTTAGGGAAGTCAGCTCCTTTTGGGACCATTGGATTGGCGGTAGAGGAGTACCAGCTATCTGTTCTGTTTCATACTTGGCATCAACCAATTCTCCATCATCTACAAGGTCCTCTGGGATATCAGCAAGTCCAAGGTATTCAATTTGCTCTAGAGACAGCCTGCTATAGTCCAGTTTTCGGATGTCTTCCTCTGTTCTCAAGTCTATCCAGACATCTTCCACCATGGGTTCATGGAACTGTGTTTTCCTCTTGATTTTATCCTTTACACCTCGGTAATCAAACTTTGGCCTCCTCTTGAATTGCTTCATGGTGACCAGCTGCATCTCCGTTTCCATAGCTCTTGCCTTTGCGGCAGTCAATACTGAGTATCTGCCGATTTCTACAGGGAATCTGAAGCCAGGCTTCTTGAGTTCCATCTGCTTGTTATGCACGACAATCATTTGCCTGCACAACTCCATCAAGACCAATCTATCTGAAGGAAACCTTGGTAGCATATAAGGGTAACCTTGGTAAAAGCCAACCCTCAAGTAGGAGAAAGAGGGAAATTGCAAAAACATACAACCAAAACCATTAACCACTGTCCATGCCTCATCTGAGATTCTTCTCTGCTCCAGTTGGGGATTGAAAAGGCACAAGAATACAGCAAAGAATGCATCATTCACTCTCCTGAAATGGTGAATCGAGCCTTTCAATGTTAGCTGGGAATAGTACTGGTATACTGGGACTACTCTTCTATCCCCTTCTGATGACAACCCTGGAAAAATCCTCATGGAGGCTGCAATGTATACCAGATAGGAAGTCATGAAGAACTTGGAGGTAGTGGATACCTTCGTCAGCTGATCATGCAAAGCGTTACTAATTTGCTCTCCCCAGAAAATGACCTGCTTGCCTTGGAGTATAACCTTAATGAAGGGATACATCCATTCCTGAAATTGTGAAGAGGAAGACAAACCTCTTATCCTGCTGAGAAGGGTAATCAAGTCACCAACTTCTTCCACGAAATCACTTCGAGGGAAGCTGCGTGGCCATCTAGACAAACTTGACCTCGCAATCTTCAACCATTTGTTGTTGATTACCTTCTTTGCCTTCTCTGGATTCTTATCATATTCTTTTTGAGCATCGGTGAAATCAAGCTTCAACACCTCTGTTGCAGGAGGACACATGAACACCTTGTCAATAAACTCAGGGTCCAACCTGATTATTACATTACCACTGGCGTCCACCACAGCTCTGATATCTTTGTTGTAGAAATGGGCGCACTGAAGAACAAATTCTGTATTGTGAGCCGCCACTGGGAAGGAGGATACCAGATGAACATTACTTTCTACTATTTTCCTCATCATAGTACTGGGGTTGCTCGATTTGGTTCTCTCTACGAACTCAGCCATATCAACATGGCCAATCTCTGTATCTCTAATATCTTCAACATTAGAGTGAACTGAGGTGATTGGGAAAACACCCTGGTATTTATACTTCATTGCTTTAGCCTTCTTCGGAGACAAATCAGTCATTTGGACGATCTTTCACTGAGAAGAAATTTGACGTCGAAAGGAGCTCCGCAGAAGAAACTGCAACAGAAATCATGATCATGCAATCAGGGAAAATATGGGCAATCTGGGAAAATTGCATGTTGACGATCACGACTATGGGAGTGCGCTTGAAAAAGGGCTATAGTGCGAGCTGGCCAAGGATCAGAGGAGAAGCGGGCTCGGGAAAATGAAATTGGAAATTTTCCAGTGTTAGGAAAATTTGGGATATTTTTTTGCACGGGCGGCAAAATTCGCCGCCCTTGCATGTGAGGGGTTTGATATTGTGCATCGGCGGCTAAATTTGCCGCCCGTGCAGTTTGAAAGAACCGTGAGATGGTTGGAGCGGCAAAATTTGCCGTCGATGCAGGAAATAGGCAAACTGAGGTTCGTTTGGTAAGAGCGGCGAATTTTGCCGCTTTTGCAGGCGAAAGGAACGAAAAGTTTTTATGTTCGGGCGGCGATTTTCGCCGACACTGCATTTGGGTTCTATATATGTATGAGCGGCGAATTTCGCCGCCCTTACATTGCATGGTAAAGCGAAGTCCGGGACGGCGAAAAACGCCGACGTTGCGTTCGACAACATCTGCAAGTTTTGAGCGCTTGAAAAAGGGCTATTCGCCGATTCAACACTCAGAGATAACCAAAATCGTAAACGCGGCAAAATTCGCCTATGTTGTATGAGAGGAATGCAATGTGGGTTTGGGAAATCTAGGGCACGCAGGTGGACAACACAATGACAACACAACACGAAAACACCAGACCCTAAACAAACACGAAACGTATAAAAAACTAACTAAAAACCAATCAAACGCAAAAAACCTATGATAACCTTAAAGGAAAAGCTTGAACGACGAGTGGCGAGAAGAGACTTACCCGTTCTCGAAGTGGAAACCCTAAGGATAGATCCGTCGGTGATTCGGCGAACGGTGAGATCAAACAAGCGTCGAGCGAGTCGCGTAGGAGTTTAGTGGATAAGGAATGACGAATGGTGAGAAGAAAAGGCTTTTTAAAGGTTGAAACGGGAGTTGAAGCGCCCTGGCACGAGTGGCCATTAATGGCGTCCGACACGAAAATCCTGAAGATCTCGTTCGGGCGGCAAATTCGGACGCTCGTGCATCGCTGTTGACTAATATGCAAAGTCGGCGAAAAAGGCCGCCGATGCAGGAAAAAGGTAAACCGACATATGCGAGAGCGGTGGAATTTGCCGCTTTCGCACTTTTAACCAAAAACGATGTAATAGCGGCGAATTTCACCGCTCTCGCATCAAAAACAAAAATAGACTCAAGGGATATGTAAGAGCGGCAAATTTTGCCGCTCTTGCATATCAAGAGTCAAAATTTCCCAAACTTAAAAAAAAACTAAAATTAACACCTTGACCAATTTACGACTTGGACTTTCCTCGCCTTCATTGAGAAATTAATTCAAGGGAGCGTCGTAAAAACGTCAAATGACCTCGCACGAGAAAAAGAACATCTTTTCTCGATTTGCGATCTTAGAGTGTAGTTTCACGAAACGGACAAGTTTCGTGGGGTTGTCTACAAAATGAGCATAGCTGATTTTGAGAACAACAATAACAATATGGTCCCTCTTGTCTTCACAAAATAGAGGTTTTAACCTGTACTTCATACCATCTTTATGTACCAAATAACTATTTGTATATCCATATGAATTGTTCTCCTTAAATGTTGCCATGGTCTACCAAAAATTATATGCCCACATGTCATTTGAATAACATCACATAAAATAGACTCATGGTATGGACCAATTGAGAAATCAACATATGTCTTCTTACTAACCTTAACTTGTTGTCCTTGGCTTACCCAAGTAGTGTTGTAAGGATTTGGATGCTCAAATGTTTGCAATCCCAATTTGTTTACCATCTCCCAGGAAACTAAGTTATCATGTGCACCTGAATCTATGATCATCTTACATAATTTGCCATGGCTTAAACAATTTGTTCTAAAAATAGATACCTATGGTGCTAGCTGCACTTTGTCCACCATGAGGCACTCTCCTGTTTCTGAATTGAGAGCTACTTCTAGTGCCTTGTCTTCTATCTTTTCCTCTTCCTATGTCAAATGAAGTCTTTTATCTTTTCCCTTTTCAACATCCTTCCATTTTGGACAATTGAAAGTTGTGTGCCCAACTTCATTGCAAGTATAACACCTGCCAGTGAATTCACCTCTACCTGATCCAAATCTGCCTCCACCTCTATATCCACCTCTCTGTTTTGTAGTGGACTCCTTGCCTTTCTCATTGTTGTTTTGTTCCTCATTAGTAGGCTTGCCCCTACCTCTAGATCCTCTACCAGATCCTTGTCTCTCTTGCTTCCTCTTCACCCTTTCTTCAGCCCTTATGGCCAACTGAAAACATTGACCAAGTGTTTTTGGTATACTCAGACCAATCTCATCCTACAAGTTATACCTAAGCCCATTAAGGTATCTTGCTACTTTCTCATCTTCATCTTCCACTCCACCTCTAATACTAAGCTTATGGAATTGCTCAGTATAGGACATCACATCCATGTCCTTCTGCCTCAAATTCTGTCTCATTCTCTTTGTCTAAATGGTATAATCAGATGGAAGAAACTGAGTCTTCATCATGTCCTTCATCTTATTCCAAGAAGTGATTTTTGTTACACCTCTAGCCACTCTTCACACTATTCCACCATGTAAGTGATGTCCCTCCCATCTTCGCCTTTGCAAATTTCACCTTTCTCTCATCACTGATTTCTTCATATTCAAAGAAATTTTCAAGGGCATCTATCCATCTTTCCCTGATAGATGGGCAACTCCATAGTTGCTTTTGTTCCACCACCCTGAACTGCTTTAAGCAATCTCAGAAGTTTCTTTTCTTCAGGATTGAATTCATCCCTAGGAGCTTTCTCTTCTGTCTCCTCATATTCTTCTTCATCTTCCTCATCATCTTGTTCCTCTCTTTTCTTCTCCAATGCTTCCAATCTGGCCAAGATTATAGCATTCTCCCTTCTCACCTGTCTTAGCTCTCTTTCTCTTACAGCATCCTGTGCTCTTCTCTCTCTCAGTTCTTTTTCTCTTGCCTCCAATGCTTCTTTCAATTCTTCATTTGCCTTAGCCATCTTATCCTTCAGCAACATCTTGACAACTCTAAATCTTTCCACTAGATCCCTTTTCTCCCTCAGATACATAATACTTTACCCAGAGCTTTTGCTGGCTCTGATACCAATTTGATGCAGAGGACGTAGTGAAGCGGACAAAATGAACAAATCTTCTAATTATTGAACCTCTCGAACCCTTTAACTTCTCAGTTGAACCCACTGAACTTGTTAGTTTCGAACCATCAAATTCTTAAACTCATTGAACTTACGAACTATTCGTATCTTTTGAACTCTTGAACCATTCGCTTGAACTGTTCACTTGAACCATTCACTTGAACCGTTCGCTTGAACCATTCGCTTGAACCAACGATGCTTCTTACACTGATATCCTTCATCGGCAACAACTCACAACAGTCGCCCTGATCGGTGATACCTTCTCCGTTGGCCCACTACAATTTCCTCAGGCCGATGACTGTACTCACACCAATGATCCCTGACCCATCAGCCAGACTGTTGTCTTCAGCAGGACTTCACTCCTTTTCGCCGATGTCGATACTTACACTAATACACATTCTCCTCCCCACTCAATTACGCTGATAGTCCGACACTCGCCTGCAACACGAAAATCTTCCGCACAGTTCCCTCCTCGACTCCGTTCTGTACCAATCTCTCCTCGTGGCTCAAAGTCCATATTCCATCTGGTGATCACCTCACAGTTTCATATCCCCTCTACATAGTTAGGGTTAGTCCAATATGGTACAAGTTATTGCAGACCGCTCCATGAGAACCAGACTCTTACATCCATGGATGGGTCCATTCAGGCATAGTTACACTCAAAAACAAAAATGGAAAATGTCTACTTTGATGCCAGTCAGAAGATATACACAGGATTACAGAACTAAAAGAAAAACTCACTGTCAAAAAGGAAATTCTTATTTCTTTAATCTAAAATCTTATTGTTACTCCACATACACACCTATATCCGTCTAATCACAAAAGATGCTTAAAACATACTCTCCATGGGTGGCAGGTGCAGTGGTGGGAATGCCAACCGTTCTGCAACCGCTCACCTCACAGTTACATCCTGATTCTTGCTAGCTAATCACATTCTTGGTCACTTGGACCTTAGGAAACACATCACACCAAAATGAACCACAAAACAAAATTAAACTACCTAGGTGTTTATTATGTTCATTTTGGTCCTAGGGTCCTTATCAGGCCCCTTAGGACATTTTACCCCTACATTTCTATGATCATCTCTCCGTACCCTTCCTGGGTCTCTTTTCCAAAGTGGCCCCTTGGATGCTCCCGCATCAAAGTACATAGAGCAAGAGAGTGAGTGCCATATAGCCATAACCCTCCCACCAAAATGGCTAACATATCCTCTCTACTAGTAAATTTAAAGAGAAATAATCCTCTTGCCATACCTATGACAGATACCCTGCCTTTGACCTTCCACTAATTAGACACCCACTTCCGCACCATTTCAATATTAGGGCGAAGAGAAAAAAAATTTATGAACCAGAGCCAGGTCCATGGCTACCATGATTTTCTCAACCAGATCATCAGGTATGTCCAGCGCCATACCTTCCACTGGTTCCTTTTGAATTGGAACCCTAGAAGTGCCTTTAGGAGAAAGATTCTCCTTTCCTATCAAAACCCCTTTCCATCCCTTGGAACAATCCTCACCCACCAATGGTTGGGTCCTAGAGGTACTACCTGAGGCAGTAACCTCCATCAACAAAGGACAAAGTAAGCAGAAACCATAAAAAACCCTAGAAAGCCATAGAAAGCATATCGAAAGTATCCCTACACAATCTGCAATTGAGATGTTACTTGATGGGATTGTTGTTTTAGATAGAATCCTCCTTTCCACAAAACATTCCAAGGGCTTTTCAACTAAGTGCTCCTATCGAGAGGAGAGTCATCTATTAGGTTGGGTTGCCACTTGGTTTTCTGCTAGGAAATTTAGAAGTTATCACACAATGTTGCCAATGAATGCTTTAATGTTCTTAAAACCCTAATTTAAGCAAAACAATATTCAAATCTGCAAATTATGACAAATGCTACAGGAATTAGACAAAGGGTAGAGAACCTTAACTCACTATTTTTCATAGTTTGGAGAATGAAAATGTTAGGGACAATGGTGATGGTGCCCTAGTCCAAGGTACTGATTTTTCTGTGGATTCCCAATCTCCTTCCGGCATTGATATCTGCTATATCTTTTATTTTTCATGATCCAATAGTGGAGGACAAGGTTGATGGCCCACCCTTATCCCAAAATCCTGCACAGTGTCTGCTTCTTTTTAGATCCTAAATCTTCAATGTCTTCCTACCTTCCCTACAACTCCACTTTCTCTAGATCTGATACCTGTAACATGCAATCACAAAGAGTGTGGGAGGGGTTGTTGTGTTTAGAGGCTTGCCTCAGTCAAGCCCCAAAGAGACATTCAAGTCTTCTGAACACCGTTGTTAGAGAGAGAGAGTGTGTATCCTTGTGGGATAGAGGCAAAAATCCAAATGATAATGATGATAAAACACAAGAGATGTCACCTTGATGATGAAGCTCTCATGGAAGGAAGAAGCTCTTCAATGCCATGAGGAGAAGATGTAATTGAACCTACAAAACAAACACAATAACAATGCTATGCTCTACAACACAATGAAAATCACAAGGATGCCAATAGCTTTCAATCATAAACCTCTTCTAATGATCTTCTAGTTTGTAAATGATAACCTAAACATGATTATATATGCAACTATTAAGATTCCCGCCCAAGAATTTCATATTTGAAACTTATGATGTCAACCTGGGAACCAAATAATGGTCACAAACCCAACATTTGAAATTAGGGCAGACCCAAAATAGGGCTAGACTAGGGCGCTAGCGCCCTTGTCCACCCCCTTGTCTTTGTTTCGACATCATCAAATTAGGCCCTCTTAGGTCCCATTTGTTATAAGACCCAAGGGTTTTCTCATCAAGAGTCTAAATTACCAACCAAAATGCTCTAAATGCAATCTAAGGACCCAGGAGCTAAACCTTAAAGGAAAAAACCCCTAAGGGTACATTTTTCTAACATAACAGAATCAAACAGTAAGACACAATGGTTTTAGGCTCTTTCATAATTGGGTGCACAAGGCTATGAACCTCCATGGATAACAAATGGAAAATACTGGTAGATCACAAGAAAACATCCCAAACACTCTTGCACAAGCCTAATATTTATTTAATAAAGGTGTGTCATATCTCGTGGACTCAACCAGGTGCAACATTAACCCCCACTATTAGATAATGGAGGCTTCTATCCTGTTGATACCATCTACCATTTCTTGGATGGGTAGGGCATGCTAGGTCATGTACCACCTTACAACCCTTACTTTAGAGACTAAAATCTTGCCAAAAGTGTATTCCAACTCAAACAATTGAGGTAATAACATGAGCTCTTCTCCCCCTCCTACAATGATGCAATATAGGATATGATGATTGGAGGCCTTATCTAGGTTAACAAGGTGTCTAGGGAGTCCCCAAATATATGTAGGGTATGGTGGGATTCAAGTCTATGAACGAGGGTGTCCCAATCATCTGACCAAGCACCAACCAAATACAAGTCTTAGCAAACCAAATATCTCATGATTTTTTCTAAGCAAGAAGGGGTCCTTCCTTTGAAATGAGTCTTTCTATTCTCATAACATTTATAGCTCATGGCAAAACACATGGTTAAGGTCATCCTTAAGGGTGATGAAATCCCTTAACAGGCCTTCTATAGAGGATATTGAGTACTTTTGATTCTTAAGATCATCTTGCGACATGAGAGAAGAGCATACATATGACTCTTAAGTCCTTGGGAATAAAGTAAATAAAGTGATAAAATTAAATAATCTAGTACTTTTGATCTCCAAGATCACCTTTTGATGTGAGGAGAGAGTATATGCACATAGACATTCAAGATATAGCAAGCAATTTTATATTCCCTTAATATAATTGAAGTGTTATACTAGACTAGTGATAAAATCAAATCTTTGTCAAGCATCATGCACCAAATTCATTAGTAGTTTCACTTTCTCACTTCTTTGACAAGTGATAAGAAGTTGTACAAATGATGTTAGATTCCAAAAAGCCACTTGTTAGATTAAAAACTCAAATCAAAACTATTAGAACCAAAAGCATCAGTACAATGACCAATAATGAATCAATATTAACCAAAAGTGCAACATAATTGACCAAAAGTGTATGCACTGCTAACTAAAAGTGCAACAAAATTGACCAAAAGTGAAACATTTTACCAAAAGCGTAGAGAATTTGACCATATGCTCAACTTGGTTGTACAAAAGTGCCACTCTATTTCCCAAAAGCACAACTCTATCTCAATCCTGCAAATAGAGAACATAAATAGTCAAAAGTAGAATGTTATTTGTTAAAAGTGAATAAAGATGTCTTAGATATGCCAAGGAATTATTCAAAAGTATCACCCTGTCAGGCCTGCACAAATCAGACAACAAAAAGGTAGGATAATGGATTACTTAGGTCAAAAAGTAATTAAAACATGTCCACAAATACATCAACTTATGAAACAAATTAGAATGAATGCTTGAAAATACATTAGCTTGCATGCAAATAGAAAGATCAAGAGCCTAATTGATGTAGGAGTATCCCAAGTTGTAGAGATATCTTGCATCAACCAAAAAACACTTGCATTCTTTTCTTTTCATTCATTTTAGTTGTAGTTCAGTGATTTGTAGTTCAGCATTTTCTATCGTATTTTACCGCATCTTCATATTAGAGCTCACAGAGAAGGAATATACTTCTATGCCATGTCAGATACATCATACTCAGATTTTAGGAGATTTGGATTCATCTACAGAAAGTTATCGCTATTAGAAGTTCATCATCTTTCATAGAATAAAGCATTCATTTAGTCAACATGAGGACATAATGTATGTGGAGCACGTTTGTGACTTGTGGAGCCTAATGAAACATATCACAAGGCAAATAAGGACCAAATAGACCTTCCTTGAGGTCCACACCAAGTTTAATTCATTTGTAGAGAAATACCATGAGTTCTAGACCGACCTACATGTTTTCTACACGTTTCATCATTCATTGGAGTTTGTAACCTCTTGTGGCCAACACGGAGGATTCTATGAGCTTGAAGATGCTATATATACATCTCTTAAATGCATTAGACATTCATTCATTCATATTTGATGATAGTATAGAGTTGAAGATAGTTTCTTTTCAGAAGGTACTTCAATGACATATCTTTCATTTATGTTGTAATCTAGGAAGCAGGCCTATGATCCCTCTGATTGTAGCCTGGGCATGTTGCCGGCATATAAGCATTTTGATTATCTAATATATTGAGCATTTGAATCTTCCATTGCATTATGTTATTGTGTTGTTTTCATTGTGTTTACTCTAGTTGCATGGTTTGGACGGTCCCTTCTTAAGACCCTCCATCCATGACTGCACCAAGTGGTGTCAAAGAGAGTTTTTGAATCCTTTCAAAGTGAAGGCCTTCCAAAAGATCTTGTGTTGAATAAATCACTGACCTGAGGTAGTCTACTTGTGTTTTTCAACAAAGCATTGATTGTAAAGTAGTTGCTACCTTGTAGTCAGATCTCTAAATTGAGGCAGTTGCATTGGATCCTAGGAAGAGATGCCGCTAAGGAGGATGTCTGCTATGGCCAATGTTGCTAGAAGAATGGAAGAGATGATAGAGATGATGAAGATAATGAAAGTTAGATTGGATGTTGTAGAAAAAGATAGAAGAAGGGGACTAAACCCTAGACATGAAGATAAAAGTGATGATGAATTTCAAGTTGTTGACCAAAATGAAGAAGTCCTAGAAGAAGAAGAATCAAATCAGGTAAAGGTGTTGAAGGCCATTTTTAAGATGGGTAAGAGACCTAGAATGGAAGTATCAAACTATATCAAAAAATTGAATCCTCAAGAATTGATTGACTGGATAAATGACTTGGAGGAATACTTTGAATATGAAGAAATTGAAGATTCAGAGAGAGTGAGATTTGCAAAAACTAATTTGAAAGGACATGCCACTATTTGGTTGAAAGAAGTTCAATTGGATAGGAATAGGAGAGGAAAAGAGAAGATCATAAAATGTGATAGGATGGTGACAAATTTGAGGAATCAGTTCATACCTACTAACTATGAGTTGGAATTGTTGAAGAGATTACAAAACCTAAGGCAAAAGAAGAAATCTGTGAAGGAGTACACGAAAGAATTTTATAAGATGATCATAAGGACTAGACATAGTGAAGCAAGAAAGGAGAAAGTGGCAAGGTATGTAAATGGATTGAGAATGAATATCTAAGAAGAACTAAGTTTGGTGAGGATGACAACAATAGAAGAAGCATATTAGTTTGCATTGAAAGTTGAAGACAAGTTGAATAAAAGGCATGAGCAAAGACAAAGAGGTAGAACACATTCCATATGAAAAAGACCTTATGCAAAGGCAAAAAAGGAGAGTAGCCCATACCGGAAGGAAGAAACAGACAATAATTCATACTACAAAGGGAGAGATGATAGAAATTTCTACCACAATAGTAGAGGGAATCATAATTCTTACCACAATAAAGGAGACCAAAAGGATGAAAGAGGATTTGACAAAAGATCATTCAGAGGAACTTGTTTTAAGTGTGGAGGAGAAGGACATAGAGCATTTGAATGTCATCAAGGAAGTAATAGCAAGAGGATAGAAAATAGTGCAAGAGCAACTTATGCAGAGGAAGAACCTATTGGATCACCTAGTTTAGTGGGAAAGCCAGAGAAAGGAGAGTCATTAGTCATGAGGAGAGCATTATTTCAAGTAGAGACAACTAAGGAGCCACCGCAAAGGAAAAGATTGTTCTGAACAAGATGTAAATCAGGAGGTAAATGTTGTAAGGTTATCATTGATAGTGGTAGTACTTCTAATTTGGCTTCAGAAGAGATGGTGACAAAACTAAACCTGGAGAGATTAAAACATCCAAAGCCCTATAAGATAGCATGGATTCAAGATGAGCACAAGGTATTGGTGAGTGAAGAATGTTTGGTGAAATTTCATATAGGATCTTATGTTGATGAGGTATTGTGTGATATTATGCCGATGGATGTATGTCATATATTTTTGGGGAGACCATGGTAGTATGATAGAAAAGCCATACATGATGGGAGGAAGAAAACTTATACTATAACATCAAATGGGAAGAAACATATCTTGATACCTTTGGAAGATGAACCTAAAAGAAATATGTAGAAATTCTAGAATCTGTTTGGTTGATGGAAGGAAATTTTTGGATGGATTGAGACATGAGAATATGTGTTTTGCTTTGATTTCGAAGAAGTGCAGAACCTTGAGTGTAGAAAACACCATAGCAAAAGAAGAAGAACCACCACCAGAGGAAATAACTAAATTGTTGATAGAGCACCAAGATATCATATTAGATAATGTGCGTGAAGGATTGTCACCAATCCAGAGTATCAGTCATCATATGGACCTTATACTAGGAGCAAGTTTGCCTAACAAAGCAGCACACTAGATGACACCAGTAGATAATGTGGAGCTAAATAGACAAATATAAGAGCTGTTGAGGAAATGATTGATCAGAGAAATTTCAAGCCCATGTTTGGTACCTGTAGTACTAACACCAAAGAAAGATGGAGAATGGATGATGTGTATAGACTATAGAGAAATCAAAAAGATCATAGTTAAGTATAGATTTCCATTGCCAAGGATGGATGACATCATGGACTATTTGAGTGGAGCAAAACATTTCACAAAAATAGACTTGAAGAGTGAATACCATCAGATTAGGATCAGAGAATGAGATGAGTGGAAGACCGCATTTAAGACAAATGAAGGATTGTATGAGTGGTTAGTGATGCCCTTTCGATTAACTAATGCATCGAGTACTTTCATGAGATTAATGAATGAGGTTTTGAAGAAATTCTTGGGTAAGTTTATTATTGTATACTTGGATGATATTCTAATTTTCAGTAAGACAAAAGAAGAACATCTATGGCATATTAGACAAGTATTGCAGAGGTTGAGAGAAGTGAAATTGTTGATAAACATCAAGAAATGTAGTTTCATGAAGGAAGAATTGGTATACTTGGGATTGTAATTTCTACAAAAGGATTGAAGATGGACCCTAAGAAAGTTAGAGCAATTGTTGAATGGCCAACACCTATGAACATTGGAGAGGTAAGATCATTTCATGGACTAGCAAGTTTCTACCAGAAGTTCATCAAAAATTTTAGTACTGTATGCACACCAATGAAAGAGGTAATGAGAGGTGAAAGAATGGATTTCAAGTGGAAATTATGAGCAAATAAGAGTATTGAAATGTTGAGGCAGAAGGTGATAGAGCAACCAGTGTTAGCATTACCAAATTTCAACAAATTATTTCAATTTTATTGTGATGCCAGTGGGAATGTAATGGGAGCATTGTTAAGTCAAGAAGCAAGACCAGTAGCATGTTTCAATGACAAGTTGAATGATGCAAGGAGAAGATATTTAGTTTATGATCAGGAGTTCTATGCGATAATTCAAGCCTTGAAGAAGTGGAGACATTACTTGTTGCCTAAAGAATTTGTGTTGTACACTAATCATCAAGCTTTGCAGTATTTGTATAGTCAAGGTAAGTTGAATCAAAGACATATGAGATGGGTAGAGTTCATGCAGAGTTACACATTTGTATTGTAACATAGGAGTGGGAAGTCAAACAAAGTTGCAGATGCATTGAGAAGAAGAAGGAATTTGTTGATAGAGATGAGAGTAGAAGTATTAGGTTTTGAAGAACTTAAGCATATGTATGAAGAGGGTCTTGATTTCGCAGAACCATGGAAAGCATGTAAGGAACCTATTGTGAGAAATAGAAGTAAGTGGTTAGATTAATTCATTCAGTAGGATATGTTGTTCAAAGGAAATCAGTTGTGTATACCTTGTTACAAGTATGAGGTTAATCAGTGTTGTCATTGATGTCAACATACTCATATTGCATTGACAAGAAGGATTGGATGAGCTGTGTGCTAAGGATATTGAGAAAATTAGTCTCAGTTAGGTACAGTGAAGAACAGTGATGAGAAGAAGGCAAAAGTACTCAATACGTTGATGATCAAAGGATGCAGATTAAAGGGTTTGTAGTTATGAGTCTTGAGATGATCCATTTAAGTTTTCAGAGGTCCGCATGTAGATTTGAAGAAGTTGTGATTGATCAAGTAGAACCGGTTCCAAGAAGTGCTCCGGAGTGACAGAGTGCTACAAAGAGGTCCGGTGAGATTCGGAAGTGCATTATCCTATCTTGCGGATTGGATGGAGTATTTGAGATGTCCTTGTGATGTGTCATCTCAATTTGTTCATGATTTGGAGGTCCAGAAGCACATGTTTCAGTATGACAGTGGCGGTAGACTGTGTTCTTAAAATTCTGGATGAGGAAGAGATGAGATTCCGGTGAGCAGAGGAAGTGCAGATGTTACTGGTCATTCAGGCAAGCTTGTTAAGGTTCTTGGATCTTATTGAGGTTGTGTTATTGGCCCGCATTGGTGGTGGAGCTCAGAGTTGAAGATAATCTTCCGGATGAAGTTCTTGTTCAGACTAGCCGACCGGATGGGTTGTTCATCCTACAAATGTTCTTGTGGTGGCCGACCGGATGTGTTATTGATCTTGCGAATGTTCTTATGGTTGAGTGCTGACTTAGATGCTTATTCCTAAGTCAACGTCTTGTATAAATGAAGGTTTGTGAATCCATTTTGAATGAAGTGGCATGAAGCAGATGAGTGTGGTATAGCGAAAAAGCGAAAGGCAGAGTAGGTGTGTTGTGAGCTTAAATGGAACTGATCCAGACATGGTGAAGATATCATTCTCTAGTTCAAGGTTGTGATACTTATGATCTTATAGATAGTGTGTCTCTTTTGTAGGTAGTGTGCCTCTTTGTGAGCAATGTGCTTAGGCAGTGAGCCCTGACTGGCATGTGCCATTTGTTTTTCTTATTCTTCTAATAGAGAATAATCCTTGGGTTAATCACCCCGTGGTTTTTCCCTTAACTGAGTTTTCCACATCAAAAATCTTGGTGTTAAATGTGTTGATGTTTATCTGCTTCAGTGTTTATGCTTTCTGCTTTCATGAATGGTTAATTTATATGCTGTTAACTAACAAAGAAGAATCAAGTGTTTGAAGTAGGAGCAAGTTTTTGCACAACTGATTCACCCCTCCTCAGTTGTGAGCCCTAGATCTAACAATTGGTATCAGAGCCAAGTTCCTCTGAAAGGAGCTTAACTGCTTGAGGAGATCCAGGATGTCATCATATAAGAAGGATAGTCCGAAGTTTGATGGAACCAATTTCTCACTCTGGAAAGGTCACATGAGATGTCTCTTGGAGTGTATGGGAAAAGCATATCTGTCCATGATCAGGAAGGCTTATGTACCTCCACAGGGTGGTCCAATAACACTGAATGAAATCATAGATGCTGAAAATAATTTGCAGACCAAAGAAGCTCTTCTAAGCGCATTGAATGACTCAGATCTCTCAAATGTTATTGACCTACCAACTACATATGACATCTGGACTAAACTGGAACTTCTGTATGAAGGAGATGAGTTTGTCAAGAGTGCAAGGTTGCAAAGTCTAAAAGGGAAGTTTGAAAGATTGAAGATGAGAGATGATGAAAACATCACTACCTTTATGCCAAGAGTGAATGAGTTGGTGTGTGGAATCAGGAATGCCACTGGAGTTCTTGATGAAGATGAAATTGTTTGCAAAATTCTCAGATCCCTTCCTACTGCCTACAAGATCAAGGTTGCTGCCATTGATGAATTCAGAGCCCATGCAACTATGACAAGAGAGCAATTGGCTGGCAAACTAGCTGCATTTGAAATGACTGAGTTTGGAGATGATCTCCCCAAGACTGAATCTGCATTCAAAGCCAGTGCCTATGTGAAAGGCAAACAAAGATTTGATCCGAGAGAAAACTCTTCAAGGAAGATGTCATGGTATGATCAAGAAAGAAAAGACATGGAAGAGGAAGAAGTAGAAACAGCCCATCTTGAAGCCCTCATTGCTAAGAGACTGCTAAGAGGATCTGGTAAGTATGAAGGAAAATTACCCTTTAAGTGCTTCAATTGCAATAAGATTGGTCATTTTGCTTCAAGATGTCTGGAAAGATCTGCAAGGTCAAATGCTAACAGACAAAGGTTCCAAAAGAATTATTATTATGTTCATGAAGAAGATGATAATGAAGGAGTAACAGATGATGAATCAGAAATGGGAAGCAAATCTAGAAATGAATGGGTGTTTATTGCCATCAAGGAAGAAAATTTAATATCCTTTGAATCTGTCAATCATAAGGTTGTGGAAAGAGCCTTAGCTGCCCAAATTGAAGAAAAGGATGATTGGGTTATTGACAGTGGATGTTCTCACCACATGACAGGTGATAAGAACAAGTTCTTAGATTTGGGAAGGTATGAAGGAGGAATGGTAAAGTTTGGTGATAATTCTGCTGGCAGAATCAGAGGCAGGGGAACTATTCCTTTTGATGGAAAGAGCAAAACCAATAATGTACTATATGTTGAAGGATTGAAGCACAATCTTCTCAGTGTTGGTCAGTTGGTAGACAAAGGCTATGATCTCCGGTTCAAGAATGGAAGGTGCAGGATTTTTGGAAAATCCAGAACTGAGATTGCATCTGGTACTCAAACAAAAGGTAATATCTTCCATCTAGTTGGTTCTAATAAAAGTTGTCTGTTTGCTCAAGTTGATCAGAGTTGGTTATGGCATAGAAGGATGTGTCATGTGAATTTTGATAACATCATCAAGATAAGCAATACTCAGGCTGTAAGAGATCTTCCAAAATTGGTGAAACCTACAAATAGTTTGTGCAAAGAATGTCAGCTAGGTAAACAGAGCAGAGTCTCTTTCAAAAGCAAGGATCAGTCCTTTACTGGATTGTTGGAATTAGTTCATACTGATCTTTGTGGTCCGACAAGAATCAAGAGTATGCAAGGTGACAGTTATTTTATGTTACTGATTGATGATCATTCCTAGATGATGTGGATTACCTTCTTAAAAGAGAAATCAGAAGCCCTTGAGAAGTTCAAATTCTTCAAAGCTATGGTAGAGAATCAAACTGGATTGAAACTAAAATGTTTAAGGTCTGATAGAGGTGGTGAATTCACATCCGGTGAATTCATAGATTTCTATGAGAAGCATGGTATAAAGAGATAGTTGTTTGCTCCTAGGACTCCACAGCAGAATGGAGTAGTTGAGAGAAAGAACTGAACCATCCAGGAAGCAGCGAGGACAATGATGATGGAAGCAAGTGTTCCTCAGATGTTTTGGAGAGAAGCTGTTAGCACTACAGTCTATACTCTTAATCGAGTTCAAATCAGAAGCAATACCGGTAAGACTCCTTATGAACTTTAGTTTGGCATAACTCCCACTATGAGATATTTCAGAGTATTTGGTAGCAAGTGTTACATCAAAAGAGATGAAGATCTAGGAAAGTTTGATGCTAGAAGTGATGAAAGAATTTTCTTGGGTTACTCCACTCAAAGCAAAGCATACCGGTGTTACAATAAGAGATTGAGAAAGATGATAGAAAGTACAAATGTGAAGGTTGATGAAGGAGTTGAGAAGCCCTCAAGATCCTATGAATGTGAAGAAGATGATCAGAATGATTCTCTGGTGCAAGGAGCTACATCCTCCTCTGAAATTCAGATCTAGACTGATCCGGTAAATCAGGAAGAAGAAGTTTGTCTAAATGAGCCTGATCAAGAATTAGTTGTGCAAGAAACTCCCAAAGTTCCAAGGTATGTAACTCTAAATCATTCTGAAGAATAGATCATAGGTGACAAAAGTAAAGGGGTACAAACAAGGAGAAGAATTGCTCAAGATTCAAATGAATACTGTCTAATTTCAAAGATTGAACCTAGGATAGTTAATGAAGCTTGCAATGATGAAAACTGGACCAAAGCAATGGAGGAAGAATTGATGCAAATTGAGAAAAATCATACTTGGGATCTTGTTCCTAGACCTAGAAACAAGAATCTGATTGGAACCAAATGGGTCTTCTGGAACAAACTAAATGAAGTTGGTGAAGTAATCAGAAACAAAGCTAGATTGGTCTGCAAAGGCTACTCTCAAATAGAAGGAATTGATTTTGAAGAAACCTTTGCTCCGGTGGCAAGAATTGAAGCAGTCAGATTATTTCTTGCATTTGCTGCCTTCAAAGACTTCAAGGTATATCAGATGGATGTCAAGTCTGCCTTCCTAAATGGTGACTTGGAAGAAGAAGTGTACATTGAACAACTGGATGGATTTCAATTGTCTGATCATGATGATATGGTCTGCAAGTTGAAGAAAGCACTGTATGGTTTGAAGCAAGCCCCAAAAGCATGGTATGAAAGGTTGGATAAGCATCTTGTATAGATTGGCTTCAACAAAGGTACTGCTGATAGTAACCTATACTTCCAAATAGATAAGGAAAACATATTGATTATTGAAGTATTTGTTGATGATATCATCTTTGGAGGAAAGGACAACATGTGTAAAACTTTTGCAAATCAAATGAAAAGTGAGTTTGAAATGTCAATGCTTGGTGAAATGAATTTCTTCTTGGGTCTACAAATTACTCAGATAAAGAAAGGCATCTTTATCTGTCAAACCAAATATGCAAAAGAATTATTGAGGAAATTTGGAATGGAAGATTCAAAGCCAATGAACACCCCTATGGCAACCAGATGTAAGTTGAGCAAAGATGATGACTCTCCTAAAACAGATCAGACCAAGTACAAATCAATGATTGGAGGACTATTGTATCTCACCCAGACTAGACCAGATATAATGCAGGCTGTTAGTCTTGTGGCGAGATTTCAGGCTGATCCCAAAGAATCTCATGTCATGGCAATCAAAAGAATTTTTAGATACTTGAAAGGAACAGCTGAGTATGGTCTATGGTATCCTAGAGATCAGGATTTCTCTCTTCATGCATACACAGACGCAGATTGGGCAAGAGATGTGGATGACTTGAAGAGTACAAGTGGAGGAGCATTATTTTTGGGAAAAAGGTTGGTTTCTTGGCTAAGCAAGAAATAAGAGGCAATATCTTTGTCTACAACTGAAGCAGAATACATTGTAGCAACAAGTGGTTGCACTCAGATCTTATGGATGAAGCAAATGCTAAGAGATATGGAAGTAAAATATGAGGAGCCTATCATAATTTTCTGTGATAATTCAAGTGCAATAAATATTTCTAAGAATCTGGTGTTGCATTCTAAGACCAAGCACATATCTATCAAGTTTCACTTTCTGAGAGAGCAAGTGAACAAGGGTGAAGTTAGATTGGAGTATGTACCCTCAAAGGATCAGATTGCATATATCTTTACTAAACCTCTTCCCAAGGACTCTTTTGAGTATCTCCAAGAGACGTTAGGGGTCATGGCCCCTCCAGTGATGAACTAGGATGCACTGATGTGCATCAGTTCAGTGGATTCACAGTCATATCTTGTGATCCAGATTGATGATGGGGAGCTGCTACTAAGGGGGTGCAGCTGGTATGATTCTGGTGTGTTAGAGTTGCAAGTATGAGCCCTTTGCCATTGATGTCAAAGGGGGAGAGAAGACATGTGAAAAACAAGTGGTTGATGATCAAAGGGGGAGCAGTAAAGGAAGAGAAGACATGTGAAGAGTTGTTGCTGATAGGGGGAACTGTGACAGAAAGGAGAAGATCTTGTCTTGATGGTTTTTCACATCATATGTTGCCATCAATGACAAAGGGGGAGATTGCTGCAAATATGAGGTTAATCAGTGTTGTCATTGATGTCAACATACTCATATTGCATTGATAAGAAGGATTGGATGAGCTGTGTGCTGAGGATATTGAGAAAATTAGTCTCAGTCAGGTACAGTGAAGAACAGTGATGAGAAGAAGGCAAAAGTACTCAATACGTTGATGATCAAAGGATGCGGATTAAAGGGTTTGTAGTTATGAGTCTTGAGATGATCCATTTAAGTTTTCAGAGGTCCGCATGCAGATTTGAAGAAGTTGTGATTGATCAAGTAGAACCAGTTCCAGGAAGTGCTCCAGAGTGACAGAGTGCTACAAAGAGGTCTGGTGAGATCTGAAAGTGCATTATCCTATCTTGCGGATTGGATGGAGTATTTGAAATGTCCTTGTGATGTGTCATCTCAATTTGTTCATGATTTGGTGGTCCGGAAGCACATGTTTCGGTATGACAGTGGCGATAGACTGTGTTCTTAAAATTCCAGATGAGGAAGAGAAGAGATTCTGGTGAGCAGAGGAAGTGCGGATGTTATTGGTCATTCAGGCAAGCTTGCTAAGGTTCTTGGATCGTATTGAGGTTGTGTTATTGGTCCGCATTGGTGGTGGAGCTCAGAGTTGAAGATAATCTTCTGGATGAAGTTCTTGTTCAGACTAGCCGACCGGATGGGTTGTTCATCCTACAAATGTTCTTGTGGTGGCCGACCGGATGTGTTATTGATCTTGTGAATGTTCTTATGGTTGAGTGCCGACTTAGATGCTTATTCCTAAGTTGACATCTTGTATAAATGAAGGTTTGTGAATCCATTTTGAATGAAGTGGCGTGAAGCGGATGAGTGTGGTATAGCGAAAAAGTGAAAGGCACAATAGGTGCGTTGTGAGCTTAAATGGAACTGATCTAGACATGGTGAAGATGTCATTCTCCAGTTCAAGGTTGTGATACTTATGATCTTATAGACAGTGTGTCTCTTTTGTAGGTAGTGTGCCTCTTTGTGAGCAGTGTGCTCAGGCAGTGAGCCCTGACTGGCATGTGCCATTTGTTTTTCTTATTCTTCTAATAGAGAATAATCCTTGGGTTAATCACCCCGTGGTTTTTCCCTTAACCGAGTTTTCCACATCAAAAATCTTGGTGTTAAATGTGTTGATGTTTATCTGCTTCAGTGTTTATGCTTTCTACTTTCATGAATGGTTAATTTATATGCTGTTAACTAACAAAGAAGAATCAAGTGTTTGAAGTAGGAGCAAGTTTTTGCACAACTGATTCACCCCCCCCTCAGTTGTGAGCCCTAGATCTAACAATTGGTATCAGAGCCAAGTTCCTCTGAAAGGAGCTTAACTGCTTGAGGAGATCCAGGATGTCATCATATAAGAAGGATAGTCCAAAGTTCGATGGAACCAATTTCTCACTCTGGAAAGGTCGCATGAGATGTCTCTTGGAGTGTATGGGAAAAGCATATCTGTCCATGATCACGAAAGCTTATGTACCTCCACAGGGTGGTCCAATAACACTGAATAAAATCATAGATGCTGAAAACAATTTGTAGACCAAAGAAGCTCTTCTAAGCGCATTGAATGACTCAGATCTCTCAAATGTTATTGACCTACCAACTGCATATGAGATCTGGACTAAACTGGAACTTCTGTATGAAGGAGATGAGTTTGTCAAGAGTGCAAGGTTGCAAAGTCTAAAAGGGAAGTTTGAAAGATTGAAGATGAGAGATGATGAAAACATCATTACCTTTATGCCAAGAGTGAATGAGTTGGTGTGTGGAATCAGGAATGCCGCTGGAGTTCTTGATGAAGATGAAATTGTTTGCAAAATTCTCAGATCCCTTCCTACTGCCTACAAGATCAAGGTTGCTGCCATTGATGAATTCAGAGCCCATGCAACTATGACAAGAGAGCAATTGGCTGGCAAACTAGCTGCATTTGAAATGACTAAGTTTGGAGATGATCCCCCCAAGACTGAATCTGCATTCAAAGCCAGTGCCTATGTGAAAGGCAAACAAAGATTTGATCCAAGAGAAAACTCTTCAAGGAAGATGTCATGGTATGATCAAGAAAGAAAAGACATGGAAGAGGAAGAAGTAGAAACAGCCCATCTTGAAGCCCTCATTGCTAAGAGACTGCTAAGAGGATCCAGTAAGTATGAAGGAAAATTACCCTTTAAGTGCTTCAATTGCAATAAGATTGGTCATTTTGCTTCAAGATGTCTGGAAAGATCTGCAAGGTCAAATGCTAACAGACAAAGGTTCCAAAAGAATTGTTATTATGTTCATGAAGAAGATGATAATGAAGGAGTAACAGATGATGAATCAGAAATGGGAAGCAAATCCAGAAATGAATGGGTGTTTATTGCCATCAAGGAAGAAAATTTAATATCCTTTGAATCTGTCAATCATAAGGTTGTGGAAAGAGCCTTAGCTGCCCAAATTGAAGAAAAGGATGATTGGGTTATTGACAGTGGATGTTCTCACCACATGACAGGTGATAAGAACAAGTTCTTAGATTTGGAAAGGTATGAAGGAGGAATGGTAAAGTTTGGTGATAATTCTGCTGGCAGAATCAGAGGTAGGGGAACTATTTCTTTTGATGGAAAGAGCAAAACCAATAATGTACTATATGTTGAAGGATTGAAGCACAATCTTCTCAGTGTTGGTCAGTTGGTAGACAAAGGCTATGATCTCCGGTTCAAGAATGGAAGGTGCAGGATTTTTGGAAAATCCAGAACTAAGATTGCATCTGGTACTCAAACAAAAGGTAATATCTTCCATCTAGTTGGTTCTAATAAAAGTTGTCTGTTTGCTCAAGTTGATCAGAGTTGGTTATGGCATAGAAGGATGTGTCATGTGAATTTTGATAACATCATCAAGATAAGCAATACTCAGGTTGTAAGAGATCTTCCAAAATTGGTGAAACCTACAAATAGTTTGTGCAAAGAATGTCGGCTAGGTAAACAGAGCAGAGTCTCTTTCAAAAGTAAGGATCAGTCCTCTACTGGATTGTTGGAATTAGTTCATACTGATCTTTGTGGTCCGACAAGAATCAAGAGTATGCAAGGTGACAGGTATTTTATGTTACTGATTGATGATCATTCCTGGATGATGTGGATTACCTTCTTAAAAGAGAAATCAGAAGCCCTTGAGAAGTTCAAATTCTTCAAAGCTATGGTAGAGAATCAAACTGGATTGAAACTAAAATGTTTAAGGTCTGATAGAGGTGGTGAATTCACATCCGGTGAATTCATAGATTTCTATGAGAAGCATGGTATAAAGAGATAGTTGTTTGCTCCTAGGACTCCACAGCAGAATGGCGTAGTTGAGAGAAAGAACTGAACCATCCAGGAAGTAGCGAGGATAATGATGATGGAAGCAAGTGTTCCTCAGATGTTTTGGAGAGAAGCTGTCAGCACTGCATTCTATACTCTTAATCGAGTTCAAATCAGAAGCAATACCGGTAAGACTCCTTATGAACTTTAGTTTGGCATAACTCCCACTGTGAGATATTTCAGAGTATTTGGTAGCAAGTGTTACATCAAAAGAGATGAAGATCTAGGAAAGTTTGATGCTAGAAGTGATGAAGGAATTTTCTTGGGTTACTCCACTCAAAGCAAAGCATACCGGTGTTACAATAAGAGATTGAGAAAGATGATAGAAAGTACAAATGTGAAGGTTGATGAAGGAGTTGAGAAGCCCTCAAGATCCTATGAATGTGAAGAAGATGATCAGAATGATTCTCTGGTGCAAGGAGCTCCATCCTCCTCTGAAATTCAGATCTAGACTGATTCGGTAAATCAGGAAGAAGAAGTTTGTCTAAATGAGCCTGATCAAGAATTAGTTGTGCAAGAAACTCCCAAAGTTCCAAGGTATGTAACTCTAAATCATTCTGAAGAATAGATCATAGGTGACAAAAGTAAAGGGGTACAAACAAGGAGAAGAATTGCTCAAGATTTAAATGAATACTGTCTGATTTCAAAGATTGAACCTAGGACAGTTAATGAAGCTTGCAATGATGAAAACTAGACCAAAGCAATGGAGGAAGAATTGATGCAAATTGAGAAAAATCATACTTGGGATCTTGTTCCTAGACCTAGAAATAAGAATCTAATTGGAACCAAATGGGTCTTCTGGAACAAACTAAATGAAGTTGGTGAAGTAATCAGAAACAAAGCTAGATTGGTCTGCAAAGGCTACTCTCAAATAGAAGGAATTGATTTTGAAGAAACCTTTGCTCCGGTGGCAAGAATTGAAGCAGTCAGATTATTTCTTGCATTTGCTACCTTCAAAGACTTCAAGGTATATCAGATGGATGTCAAGTCTGCCTTCCTAAATGGTGACTTGGAAGAAGAAGTGTACATTGAACAACTGGATGGATTTCAATTGTCTGATCATGATGATATGGTCTGCAAGTTGAAGAAAGCACTGTATGGTTTGAAGCAAGCCCCAAAAGCATGGTATGAAAGGTTGGATAAGCATCTTGTATAGATTGGCTTCAACAAAGGTACTGCTGATAGTAACCTATACTTCCAAATAGATAAGGAAAACATATTGATTATTGAAGTATTTGTTGATGATATCATCTTTGGAGGAAAGGACAACATGTGTAAAACTTTTGCAAATCAAATGAAAAGTGAGTTTGAAATGTCAATGCTTGGTGAAATGAATTTCTTCTTGGGTCTACAAATTACTCAGATAAAGAAAGGCATCTTTATCTGTCAAACCGAATATGCAAAAGAATTGTTGAGGAAATTTGGAATGGAAGATTCAAAGCCAATGAACACCCCTATGGCAACTAGATGTGAGTTGAGCAAAGATGATGACTCTCCTAAAACAGATCAGACCAAGTACAAATCAATGATTGGAGGACTATTGTATCTCACCCAGACTAGACCAGATATAATGCTGGCTGTTAGTCTTGTGGCGAGATTTCAGGCTGATCCCAAAGAATCTCATGTCATGGCAATCAAAAGAATTTTTAGATACTTGAAAGGAACAGCTGAGTATGGTCTATGGTATCCTAGAGATCAGGATTTCTCTCTTCATGCATACACAGATGCAGATTGGGCAGGAGATGTGGATGACCGGAAGAGTACAAGTGGAGGAGCATTATTTTTGGGAAAAAGGTTGGTTTCTTGGCTAAGCAAGAAACAAGAGGCAATATCTTTGTCTACAACTGAAGTAGAATACATTGTAGCAACAAGTGGTTGCACTCAGATCTTATGGATGAAGCAAATGCTAAGAGATATGGAAGTAAAATATGAGGAGCCTATCACAATTTTCTGTGATAATTCAAGTGCAATAAATATTTCTAAGAATCTGGTGTTGCATTCTAAGACCAAGAACATATCTATCAAGTTTCACTTTCTGAGAGAGCAAGTGAACAAGGGTGAAGTTAGATTGGAGTATGTACCCTCAAAGGATCAGATTGCAGATATCTTTACTAAACCTCTTCCCAAGGACTCTTTTGAGTATCTCCAAGAGAAGTTAGGGGTCATGGCCTCTCCGGTGATGAACTAGGATGCACTGATGTGCATCAGTTCGGTGGATTCACAGTCATATCTTGTGATCCAGATTGATGATGGGGAGCTGCTCCTAAGTGGGTGCAGCTGGTATGATTCTGGTGTGTTAGAGTTGCAAGTATGAGCCCTTTGCCATTGATGTCAAAGGGGGAGAGAAGACATGTGAAAAACAAGTGGTTGATGATCAAAGGGGGAGCAGTAAAGGAAGAGAAGACATGTGAAGAGTTGTTGCTGATAGGGGGAGCTGTGACAGAAAGGAGAAGATCTTGTCTTGATGGTTTTTCACATCATATGTTGCCATCAATGACAAAGGGGGAGATTGTTGCAAATATGAGGTTAATCAGTGTTGTCATTGATGTCAACATACTCATATTGCATTGATAAGAAGGATTGGATGAGCTGTGTGCTGAGGATATTGAGAAAATTAGTCTCAGTCAGGTACAGTGAAGAACAGTGATGAGAAGAAGGCAAAAGTACTCAATACGTTGATGATCAAAGGATGCGGATTAAAGGGTTTGTAGTTATGAGTCTTGAGATGATCCATTTAAGTTTACAGAGGTCCGCATGCAGATTTGAAGAAGTTGTGATTGATCAAGTAGAACCAGTTCCAGGAAGTGCTCTAGAGTGATAGAGTGCTACAAAGAGGTCTGGTGAGATCTGGAAGTGCATTATCCTATCTTGCGGATTGGATGGAGTTTTTGAGATGTCCTTGTGATGTGTCATCTTAATTTGTTCATGATTTGGAGGTCCGGAAGCACATGTTTCGGTATGACAGTGGCGGTAGACTGTGTTCTTAAAATTTCAGATGAGGAAGAGAAGAGATTCCGGTGAGCAGAGGAAGTGCAGATGTTATTGGTCATTCAGGCAAGCTTGTTAAGGTTCTTGGATCGTATTGAGGTTGTGTTATTGGTCCGCATTGGTGGTGGAGCTCGGAGTTGAAGATAATCTTCTGGATGAAGTTCTTGTTCAGACTAGCCGACCGGATGGGTTGTTCATCCTACAAATGTTCTTGTGGTGGCTGACCGGATGTGTTATTGATCTTGTGAATGTTCTTATGGTTGAGTGCCGACTTAGAGGCTTATTCCTAAGTTGACGTCTTGTATAAATGAAGGTTTTTGAATCCATTTTGAATGAAGTGGCGTGAAGCGAATGAGTGTCGTATAGCGAAAAAGTTAAAGGCAGAGCAGGTGCGTTGTGAGCTTAAATGGAACTGATCTAGACATGGTGAAGATGTCATTCTCCAGTTCAAGGTTGTGATACTTATGATCTTGTAGACAGTGTGTCTCTTTTGTAGGCAGTGTGCCTCTTTGTGAGCAGTGTGCTCGGGCAGTGAGCCCTGATTGGCATGTGCCATTTGTTTTTCTTATTCTTCTAATAGAGAATAATCCTTGGGTTAATCACCCCGTAGTTTTTCGCTTAACTGAGTTTTCCACGTCAAAAATCTTTGTGTCAAATGTGTTGATGTTTATCTGCTTCAGTGTTTATGCTTTCTACTTTCATGAATGGTTAATTTATATGCTGTTAACTAACAAAGAAGAATCAAGTGTTTGAAGTAGGAGCAAGTTTTTACACAACTGATTCACCCCCCCTCAGTTGTGAGCCCTAGATCTAACATACCTAGGAGTTCAATGAGAGATAATTTAATAAAGGAGAAACATAGTGGTGGATTAGAAGGATATTTTGGGATTGACAAGATAGTAGCTTTGGTAAGTGAACATTATTTTTGGCCTTAGATATATAAGGATGTAAGGAAGTTTGTTTAGAGTTACAGAAAATGTCAAGATGCAAAAGGAAGTAGTCAGAATACTGGATTATACAAACCTTTGATAGTATTGGAGAGACCTTGGGAAGATATAAGCATGGATTTCATATTAGGTTTCCAAGAACATAGAGGGGATATGATTCTATATTTGTAGTAGTGGAGAGATTCTCAAAGATGGCACATTTCATTCCTTGTAAGAAGACAAATGATGATGTACATGTTGCTAACCTATTTTTCAAGGAGGTTGTGAGATTGCATGGATTACCTAAGAGTATAGTTTCAGATAGGGATACAATATTTGTTGGATATTTTTTGAGGACATTGTGAAAGAAGATGAAGACAAACCTAAAGTTTAGTTCAACATTTCATCCACAGATAGATGGATAAATAGAAGTGGTAAATAGGAGTTTGGGTAACTTGAAACATTGAGATGCTTAGTAGGAGACAAGGAAGAAAATTGGGATTTAATTCTACCACAAGCAGAGTTTGCATACAACAATTCAGTGAATAGAAGTACATGGAAGATACCATTTGAAATTGTGATAGGAGTACAACCTAGAGGAGTTGTAGAGTTGAGAGACATTAGTATGGAGAACAAGAGAAGTGAAGAGGCAGAAGAATTTGCACGATACATGGAGACACTACATAATCAGGTCAAGAAGCATTTAGAGGAGATGAATAGTAAGTATAAGGAGCAAGTAGATGAGAAGAGAAGACATAAATAATTTTTAGTTGGAGAGGAAGTAATGATATATCTGAGAAAGGAGAGATTTCTAGTGGGGACATACAACAAGATGAAGATGAAGAAGTTTGGACCATGTAAGATTCTTAAGAAGTTTGATTCAAGGAATGCATATGAAGTGGAGCTACCAGAGACATTTGGTATATCACCTATATTCAACATTATAGATCTATATTAGTATCATGAGGGAGAATTAAGTGGTAGTCTTAAATATGGATTGAAGGACCAGTTACCACAGCAACAACTAGAGCAGATAGAGGATGTCTTAGCTAGCAGAGTTGGACGCAATACCATAGGCAAGCAATATAAAGAGTATTTGGTTAAGTGGAAAGGAAGACGGGAAGTAGATTCATCATGTATTTCTCAAGCTAAGGTAGATCACCTTGGTTTTCCTCTAGCCCCAGCAAAGTGAGGAACTCACTTTTTCAACAACCCTAGGTGTTTGATGCAAGAGAATCCCAAGTTGCAGAGAAATCTTGCATCAACCAAAAAAACATTTGAATTATTTTCTTTTCTTTCGTTTTAGTTGTAGTTTAGTGATTTGCAATTCAACATTTTCTACTGCATTTTACTGCATCTTCATATTAGAGCTCACGGAGCAGGAATTAGCTTCTATGCCATGTTAGATACATCATACTCAGATTTTAGGAGATTTGCATTCATCTAAAGAAAGTTATTGCTATCAGAAGTTCATCAACTTTCACAGAACAGAGCATTCATTTAGTCAGCATGAGGATAGAAGGTATGCGAAGCACTTCCATGACTTGGGGAGCCTAATGAAACATATCACAAGGCAAATAAGGACTAGATAGACCTTCCTTGAGGTTTGTACCAAGTTTCTTTCATTTGCAGAGCAATACCATGAGTTGTAGGTTGAGCTACATGTTTTCTACATGTTTCATCATTTATTGGAGTTTGTAACCTCTTGTGGCCGATGCAAAGGATTCTATGAGCTTGAAGATGATATATATACATCTCTTAGATGCATTAGAAATTCATTCATTCATATCTGATGATAGTATAGAGTTGAAGATAGTTTCTTTATGGAAGACACTTCAATGCCATAGATTTCACTTTTGTTGTAATCTAGGTTCAACAAGCTTGTGAGCCCTCTAATTGTAGCATGTGTGTTGCTGGAATATAAGCATTTTGATTATCTAATATATTGACCATTTGAATCTTCCATTGCATTCTATTATTTTGTTGTTTCTGTTGTGTTTACTCTAGCTGCATGGTTTGGATGGTCCCTTCTTAGGACCCTCCATCCATGACTGCACCACTAAGAACCCTACAAAATTCAAAAACCACAAGATAAAAAGTATAAACCAAAAGCACCACTCTGCAAACCAAATTCACAACATTGTCGACCAAAAGTGCAACTCTATAGACCGGATGTACAACTATCACTAGTACAAAAAGAGCAATATATTACTAAAAAACTACTAAAAATTGCATATATGTGACTAAGCTTGGTCACGTGACCATTAGTAGTTTATTGCTAGTCATTTATAATGTGATCTGATTCATGACTAAACCATTTTTAGTCATTTATTGGTTGTTTTGATTGATCAATTTTGTAGTATATTTAGTCATTAATTTAGTCATTGATTGTTGTTAACTGGTCATTTATTTAGTCATCGTAGTCATTTATTTAGTCATGGTAGTTGTTTATTTTTTCATGGTAGTCATTTGTTTATTCATGGTAGTCATTTATTTAGTCATTGTAGTTATTTATTTAGTCATGGTAGTCAATTATTTTAGTCATGGTAGTCATTTATTTGGGTGAATCAGTGATTCAAGTTACAAATCAAATCTAACTTAATTAATCCTCACAAATTTATGCATATAAACTTCCAAATTAATAATTATTCAATATAAAAGAGGTGCCAATGCCGAGAGATGAACAAAATGATTTCATTGCTCAAAAACCTTATTTCAGTTTTTATTGTATATTACTTCACTCACCGATCTTGATACCTATATACAATATGAATCATCTATATAGATAGAGGCATGTAAGGATAAAAACAAAAAATGTGTTGAAACAAGCTTTGCCTTATGAAAGATGCAAGCACTAGGTACCACATTTACTTATCGCTTTCCATTAATAAATGTGGTAAACGTGCTACAAGGATGTGGGAATCTCTTCTTTGCCTGTACTGCAATGAAGAATTTTTCTTCATTCTCACAACAGATAAACAAAAACTAGAGCAACTAGAAACAGTTTGGGTTGTAAGAACATTTAGAGCCCCAGCCTTGAATTGATGGTAATACCCTCTCTTTTTCCCAAATACTAATCAAGTGTCCTCTGCTCTTCAATCTCCATTTTTATTGGTTGCACTTGTGTGAACAGAAATGACAAAGTCTCATAATTGTCGACCACCCATTTCACAGCCAGAGGGAAAAATGGATAAACTCTATGAAAAAATTACTCATAAATGGCGTCCACTATTGGATCTACAGTGGGACCCAAGTATGACCACATGGAAATGATGCCACGGGGCTTCTTCAAGACGTGCTTTACCTGTAGGTAAAATTTATCCAAGTGGAACCAGTGGATGGTCGTGGCGATAGTGACAAGGCCGACAGAGGAATCAGGGCCGATGATGGAATCGGGCCACATACACAAGCAAGGGAGTATTCAATTCAAATCCATCAATTCTAATGTTATTCACAACCTACACAGACACCAAATTTATTGAACAATCGAAACCCTAAGAGAAAGATATTAAAATATAGGCTACATAAGAAGTTATTGCTATTTACCTCAACTATAGGCAGGTGATCATATGGATTATTAGATGGCGAAGACATATATCGACGTGCAAATTTTAGGGCTTCTTGAGGCCTTTTTGACAAATCATTAATATGATTCTCCAACTGTTCATATTCTTCCTGATTTCAACTAAAAGCATTATTGCTCAGAACAAGTTATCAGAGCTCCTTCAGATTCTCAAGCTCTGTCAGAATGGGGCCTCCCACACTGCTTCCTGACAGAATAAAATAGCAAAGGGCAGTAAGCATGGCCATTTTTGGAGGCAAAGAGCCTTCCATTAACAGATTATCCTGAAATACAAGCTCCTCAAGATTTTGATGTAGTCATGAATGTTCTGAGAGATTTTGAAGATGAATGAGCCCCTGCAAAAGTGATAAGGGGTTTATTGCACAGTGATTAAGGTTTATTTACCATCTAAAGAGGATTTCAAAATGGATTCCAACATAAATAAACTAGAATACATAAATCTCCTGCTTGTCTTGCACAATAAATATTATTAAATAGTTTATTGCACAATGATTAGGGTTTATTTTCCCGCTAAAGAGGATTTCAAACTAGATTCCAAAGTAAATAAACTAGAATACATAAATCTCCTGCTTATCTTGCACAATAAATATTATTAAATACATTATAATATAATATTATAATATTAATAATATAATATTAATATAATATAAATATAATATTTTATTATGTTATAATATTATATAATATAAATATTATATTATATAATATCATATTATATTATTATATATTATATTATATTGTATTGTACAATATAATATATTATTATTATATTATATTATAATACAACCCACTCCCTCAATTCGAAATATTTTTTTAATTATCCACTTTAATATCATATTGTCCAATTTTTATTTGTGTGACTAATTATTTAATTGTGTTTTTTACCCAATGATCAAATTAGTCACTTATGATGATCAAATTAGTCATTTATTTAGTCATTTATAGTTGTGTTGCCAAAAATGAGTAGAATTTAGTCATCTTTAGTTATTGTGACTAAAAGTTTTAGTCACGTAGTCATTTATTTGCCAAAATTCTACTAGTGTATATTGACGAAAAGCACAACTCTATGGACCGAATGCACAACTCTATCAGTCGAAAGCGTGACTTCATACCTATAGCCTAAAAAATAAAATTTCTCAAGAAAATATATGTTAAATTCAGGGAGTGGGTTCCACCAGGCATGCCAAAATGTGTATGGGGAAATCTAGAATACTTAGGAACATCATCACAATAAAGATTAGTTACCAAAATCCATCATAACTTTCAAGAAATCAACAATGGAGCAACAAAGATAGGATAAAAGCATTAAACACTAACTATTACCCATTGAGTGTAATTCCTTGGTGTATTTTGTGAATGTGGATTACTCAAAATACTAGAAGCATAACTGTGATAAGCATGATAGATAGAAGGATGCATGATTGCTTCAATGAGTACTCAAAAGCACTAGGAGATATGGATACTAAATTCTCAAAATCATGAAAGGTTTATGAAGAGGTGAATGGGTGTATTTATAGCTTTCAGAGAAGATCGATCAACGGTGGATGAAATGAGATAAAATCAACGGATGAGATAGATTGAGGAATCATGAATGAATGTGCACATGACAAATGTACATGCAAAAATTTGATTTGTTGACTAAAGATAAGATTGATTTTCATAAAAATAAAATGCTTTATCTATTTAATGAGTTGATTGAGAAAAACAAGGATTTAAAGCTAGTTGAAATCAACTTTTGATTTACTTTTTGACAAGCAAATGATAAAATTAAATAATAAATTATTTAATTTATGTGCATGGAAGATTTTTAGAGGAAAAAGAATAAATTTGGAAGATGAGTGGATAATTAGAAATTAAATAAATAAATTTATTTAATTTGTTGTGCATGATGGAAGAAAATATATAAAATAATGTTCTATTTATCTAGGAGATAAGAAAAGTTAACTTAAATAAAGTAGAATAATATATTAAATTTTGGAAGAATAATTATCCAATTAAATAATTAAAATTATTTAATTGTTCTCCTGATAATGAGATAGAACAATAATCAGATATGATTATTAGAAACCCGAGGAGAATTCATGTGAAGAGATAGTGTCAGGTTGTGTGATCATAATTATAGGTGGTGTGTGGCAATGGGAGTTGCTTCTCCCAATTATATGATTGTCTTCTCTGAGTTTGTTTTTTCATGTGATTTCTCAGAAAGTATTTATGCTATGGAGGAGGTTGGTGGTACTATAGGTTTGGATGGGTCAGATGGCAGTGTTGGTGGCTGCAGTGGAGGCATTGACAAAGGCAAGGCGGTGGCCCCTTCCCTACGGCAACATCAACTTAGAAGGAAGATTGTTAGCAGCATAGTGGGTGGTAAAATGCAGAGGGCTTATGCCCCCAGAGAGAGGTTGAGGAGGCTATCTGGGGAGGAAGCCATGGTGAATTTTTCAAATTTGATCAAAGTTGAAGTCAAGAACACGGTCTTGTAGGAGTGGCTCTACAAAATGTTAACTTTAGCTAAAGTGGTGGATAGTCAGGACAGAGGGAAGGTTCGGGAGGTGATGTCTGCACTGTTACTTGACTCAAGTACAACACGTGGGTGCTAGAATGTCTTTGGCACTACGCAATTGATGACTATGGCAACCTTGAATTTGATTGTTGCGGCCTCTGTCTTAATGCACGAGGATTTGGTGGAGTTTTCCATAGCTATAGAGGAGAATCAAGAGATTTTTTTGGCCATATGAATAATGTCTTGTTGGGTGTGGTGGAGAATCATCAGACTATAGAGATGATTGTAGTCAAGATGGGGATGCGGGTGGAGGAACATGCTTGACCGGTTTACACTTGCACCTATGATGAGGAGGGAGTTGTGGTGGACTTGACTGGATCTGTAGCTAGGTAATTGGTTTTGTTTATCTATAGATAGGTATTGGGAGAAGGCCTTGTAATTTTCCCTCTCCATATAAAATATGTATATGTTTTAAGATATTTTTATTAATCACAAACTTAAGGGTTTTACCCTATTTTTTATGGGTCCCTAGTCCCTAACCAGGGTATATACAACAAAAAAAACTATTTAATTGTTGTGGATAGGAAGAATTAAAATGTTGAATTAATTAAATAATGGATTTATTAAATAATTAATTGGAAAATAGAAGAATTAATGTGGTGAAATGATGAAATTAATTAAATAATTAAGAATCATTTAATTAATGTTTGGTTAAGGTGAATTAGAAGACTTGATGTTAGAAGAATGTTGCGTATGCAAGCTAATAATGTGATGGCCATTTTTGGGTGTCTACACAAGGCAAGAAAAAAGTAGGAGCAACTTACATCAATGTGAGAAAGAAAGTGACTCATGAAAGTCTCAAGAGAGGGGAAGAATGTGTAAGTTGAATGTGTGCAATGACCTTATTAACTTATTTTATCTTGCAATTTCTGCCCAGTGTTCATCAAAATCCTAAATTTTGTTCTCCTGTATTGCATTCCCATATTGTATCATCATATATATCTGATCTAAGATATTTTCAATGGGCCCCCATCCTCAAAATATTCAAGAGAAAGAACCTAAGTGTTTTCCTTTTGGTAAGTTCATGAGTTTGTGAACCTGCCAAAAGCTTGAAAACCTGAATGTTTCAGTGATTCGGCAAGTTTTGTGAACCCACAAACTTGATGAAAGGTTTGAAAGTTTGAAGAAATGATGATTCGCCAAACAAGAGGAAGAATCATGAAACAAGAGGTTCGTAAGTTTGTGGTTTCATCAAAAGGATGAAAGAGTGAAAGGAAAAGAGGAACCAAGATCGCAAAGAAGAGGTAGATGAAAGTTGAATGAATCAAGTGTTTCAACATTTCAGTAGGTTTGTGAATCTGTGAATCTTCCAAAATGGTTTGTGAGTTCTAATTTTCACTAAAACACTGAAAGGAAGGAGTAAACATGAAGGTTTTCAGTGGTTCTAATAGTTCATGCACCTCCTGTTTTACTGAAAGTTTGTGACAGGCCATCAATTTTAGAACAAGTCTTGACATGCGAAGGCTTCTCGCAACCATTGGAGTGTGTTAGTTCTGACATAGTCTCTAGTTGCACCATTGGTGAGTTCATTCAAGTCATCACTTGGTGGGGCCAAGTTACTTAGATGATTCATTGAAAGAAACAGATCACATAGCCAGGCCACATGGCATTACCATGCATGTTCTAAATTTATCGATTCTGACAACTTTAGAATGATGCAATATTTGTCGATTAGCGGCTGAGTCATCTCATAGTAGGTCCCTCCTGTGTTACACAAAAGAAAATGTTTAGAGTCCCTTTGGATCCCAAATGTTAGCCCCGCAAACCTCTAGGAGATATCAGCTCTAACAACATTCTCTGATTGTGTCATTGGTTGTATCAATGACTCAATGACCCAGTAGGCACAAATTCTTGCAAGGAGAGAAGTTGAAAGAGGAACAAAGGGAGACATGGCAAGAAGACACTTGTCACAACTATGCCTCTTGTCATAGATCCAAGCATTGTACTCTTTCATGGTGCACCATTGGTTGTCCATTCCAGATCAGTAGGCAATGGGGCTTAACTATTTAAAGCATAATAGAAACAAAGGAAATGGTAATCCCTATTTCAAAGACTCCACATGGCATGACTGCATGACTCTTTAGCGAAGTGAGCCTGACTCTCCCTAGGTAATGCACCTTTGGCTCCTCTAAGCCACATCACTAGTAATGTGTCCTTTTCTCTCTACAAGGCATCAAAGGATCCCAAACAATTCAATCATGGGTTAAAAAGCATCCTACGCTCTACGCATCACCAAAGCTCTTCAGTTGCAATAAAAGGAAGGTGATGCAACACAATGGATGCAAGTGAGTCAACAAGCCTCTGGGATTTACGAGGAAGAATTTGATGCATCTCCACAGGGGACATATGGTAGTTTGACGTCCCTCCAATGCAACTCTCAAATCAGTCATATCATCATACTCATATGACCGTACTATAGCATACACAGTTCCTCTCAAAATAAATCAGATTTACTCTTCATAATTCTACCCCTTTCTCTTCTTTAAATCTACTTTATACTCATAAATAATTTATTGAAATCCTTTCTTTCTAACCAAACTTTCTTTCATACTTTATACATGTCAAGGGAGGCATCCTCTATGAATATATGTGTCTTTTTGTAATGGACACACCTCCTTTTTGAATCGCACCTTTTGTAAATAGTTTCCTTTACACATAATCGTATCTCCTTTAAATGGCTATATTTAAACAAGTCATACTCTTTATGATAACAAGTCACCATTTACTATAACAAATTACATCCTCTTATCTTTTTGAAATTGCACTATTGCTTATATTTAACTTAAGACATCTTGTCTTAATATATATGTGGAACTCCATATGAAAGGAGGTTGGCCTCCTCTAAACAAATTCTCTTATATTAAATTTTAAACTCTAAATGATATTCATTGCTTTTCTTATTATGGTTGTTGCCTATGAGATAAGGTCGGCCTTGCTGATTTTAATATGGTTTTAAATCAAGGTGCTCATATATAGGTCAGCGTATATTATATTTAAATCTTTAATTTAAATATATTATATCCTCACCATTTGTAACTTGAGTCGGCCACCATATCATAATTGTTCTTCACCAAACTACTTCAATATCATTGCTTATTCAATATCAATGACAATGACCTAGTAATCTCTTTATTCTTGCTTTGACATCAATGACAATATCTAATAATCTCATCATACGTCTTTGACATAACAATCTTGCCAATAATCCCATCCATACACTTTTGACATCAATGACAACCATTTTGTCCATGCACCTTTGACATCAACGGCAACATTGCCAACATATGGTTGGTTGTCTTAGGTAGTGAACCATTCCCAAATACTTCTCATAGCTTCTTGGCAAGAACTTAAATGAAATATTTGAAAGTTGGTGAGTATGAAGTAAGAGAGTAGGAAATTAAAGCCATTAAATGTTTCATTGAGTTTGTTAAAGAGGGAGTTGATAAATTGGTGGAGCCAACATTTGAATAAGTGGTTGTTAGCAGGAAGAGATTTTGGCCAATTGCAGAGTCTAGAAGTTTTTGAGAGGGATCCCTAAGAGTTCTTATAAGAATTGAAGAGATAAAAGAAAAGTTTAAAGTCCAAGGGATAAATGAGTTGCAATGTAGCCACTAAGGAGGAGAGAAGGCACAAAGGTTGTTGTAAAGCCAAAACCAAGAGAAGAGGTTTGGTCATTAGTTGGAGGGAAACCAAGAGGATGGATCAAAGATCCTTTGATGAAGGGGGTAAATCATAAAACACACAATAATAGAAATTGAACACAGAGAATATAACTTTCTTTTATTGATCTGGGCAACTCATTACATTACAGAAGCTTAATTACAATCAGAGGAATCAGTCCTCTATAGGCTACAACACACTACAGCTACCATCACCAAGCTCTAGAATCTTTCACCTTCTATCACCCCTAAATCAACTAAGGTTTCTGTTTTCCTGCCTATTCTTGACTCTACACTTGCCCCCTTAACTCCGCTACTGCCCAAGGTTCCCAAAAATGGTTATTAATAGCCTTTTTGGCAGCCAACAACCTAATTTCAAATTTTGCATCTCCCTCCAAAAATAGGTCAACTTCTGGGAGCCATAACTTTTGATCCGGGACTCCGATTGACGAACTGTTTTATGCGTCAGAAAGCTCACGGAGTGCTCTACATGCTAAGAACTAGATCTGCTAGTTCCGGCCATTTTTGGGCCCGTACGGGGCCGTTTAGTGCCTCAAACCTGAGTTTGAATAATTTTTAGGCATTTTTCGGAAAACGGAAACTTTAATATCTTTCAGCTCGTAAATGATCTTCATGTGATTCCTTTGCCAAAGGTCTTATATTTCCATTATGTAACTTCCTGTAAATTTTGACTTCATTCCATGCCCAAATGCAAACTTTCTAAAAATAGCAGTTTACTATTTTTAGCAGTTTGGGAAAACTGAAAGTTCTACATTATTATTCAGGCGATTATGGAACCAAAAACACTAATTATGGAAAGAAATGAAAACAACTACAATGATTTTGAATTAACTTCTTTTTGGGTGATGCAAGATTGCCCTTACACCACTGGATGCTCCTGCATCATCCTTGAAGGGAAAGATATCCCACTTGAGGAACAAATGATTTGAAAATAAGAGTTGAGAGGTCCATTGTAATAGTTAGAAGGAATGAATCCATAGGATAGAAAAGGCCATGTCTAGAGAAATTTTCAACCTATGACTTGATTAATGAGAAATATGTTATTTTTCTATTTATTATGCAATACTATGTGTAAGTGTATGTGTGAAGCTATGTAGCCTAAGGAATCTCTTCCTTGGGATGGCTAACCATGATTGTATTAACTACAAGATTTCTATGGTTTATTGTAAACTTCTACATCCTTTTTTGTCTTGATCACTAATAGCTAAGGATGTGCACGAATGAGGAATATTTAAAAATGTAAGAGGGAAGTTGCTAGATTGTGAGGGTAAAGTTCTCTTCAATCAACCTTCTTGATACTTAGGCTTTACAACTTTAGGTAAATATTGAAGATAACACCATCAAACATATATGTGTCCTAGATATCAATGTAGATGCATTCATTTTAGTGCTCAAAACTGAAATGTTCATAGGATGATGCATATGATGATTGATTATTCCTATATATTAACTAAATGCACAAATGAATGTCTTTAAATACTAAGACAAAACAATAAATTACACAAGTTTGTATCAAGTTACCTCTCAATAGCTAGTGAAAAGATCAGAAAAATTTCAATTTTTAAATTTTAAGAGTCAATCCTACACAACTTGCCATCGACTTACACATTGTGTAACTAAACTAAAATAAGATGTGGATTTCAAAATAGAGAATCGATATATACATATTAATATGAAGATATATATAATAAATAACTAGCAATGGAGAATATAAATAATTAAAAATATCACAAACCAAACTGACCCCCAAAAAAAAAAAAAATGTCACTTATCACTAACTAAAATGTCACTTATAGTATACAATTATATGAAATGAACCCAAAACTAAATGGAAAGGCATTAGTATGCAAATTTCGTCATTACAATCATTAACCCTAATAATTGTCAAGGCGAAAAGGAAAAGTTGTGGAAGATACATGCATCTTATGATATTTTGGGAGAGATTGTGACGGTTTTAACTTTTATATTGTTTTAACGTCAACATTGCCGATTTCCAGCTCTTCCACGTGGTTTGACCGGATGCTTCGGTGGAAGATAACATGAACACCAGTATCCAATGTTTCCTTTAGTACATATACTTCTCTGCGGTACATGTTCCTCCTCCTCAGCTCACATCATTCCTCCACCTTCAAAATTTGAAGTATGGGGGAACTGACGAAGCGTGATAGTAGTAGTAATATATGCAGTCAGTCATCTTCTGGTTTGTCCAATTAATAATGTAAGCACCAATTTGTGGGGATTGAGAGAGGCTTAAGAAGTGCTTAAGAAAAATGGGGATTTTGAGACTTCCACATGCAGAATCCTCCCTGCAACTCTTGCTGGTTGCCTTTCTAAAGAGTTGAATTCGTCGCCTCTGAATGGGAATGAACATGGTTTTGTATGGAGTTATCAAGGAAGCCATAAAGCAGCAAAGTTGAGAATATTACAATAACTACTGTTAGTTTACCCAATAGGAGGAAAGAGCACAGATAGAGCCAACCGGAAAGAGCAGCAGAAGAAACCCACCAAGGAAACCCAGATAGAGACTTTAAAAGGAGTGGGGAGGAGGGCAAAGTTTACAAATAAGAAGCAAGATGAAGCTTAGGCACTCTAGAAGAAGCAGCCATAGCCTCTGACCAAGTCCAAGGTTTTCAGGTATTTCTCAACTACTGTTGATGATGTCTGTAGATCCTGCAGCATGGTGTAGAAAGAGCAAGCACTAGAATTTGTTGTGATTTAAGCAAAAGTGAGTTTCTTATTGATGGTCGTTTTAGACTTTTAGTGTGGACTCAAATATGTAAGTATTTGGTTCTGATTTAAGCAAAATTTATTCTTGTAAGACAATTAGATTTCCACATACTGTAACCATTCTGGAAGTGATAGTTACCAAAACACACTCTAGGTGTGGTAATCTATAGTGTAAAATCATTAAGCTCTCCTGATTGCTGATACAAGTGTTTGAGCCCTGAACATGGCCAGGGCAAATCAGAAAATAATTTGGTATGGCCTCCTCCTCACTCCTCTTTAAGGCTCTCCACCACTAGTTTTTTATCTTTAGGTGGATTCCTTGTGCTTGTGTATATGGGGGACTCATTATGTTCTTTTATTCTCTTCTTGGGGCAGAGAAATCTTGTGTAACTAAAAATCACAAGTATTTCTCCTTGCTGCTGTACGGATTTTGTTGAGAACCCCGTAGAAAAACCATGTTCACTCTCATCCAGAGGTAACGAGTTCAACTCGTGGGAAAGGCAATCAGCAAGAGTTGCAGGGGATGTCCTCTTCCGAATTTATGCTTCTCAAACGCTCCCATGAGGTTTGTGAATCCCACAAATTAATTGGACTACTGTAATGCTTTCTGAAGATCGGCATATGTCTGTTATTAGTTGTTTCTTGACATCAATAAAATACAGTATTTAACAAGATATCGAAATTTACTGGCATGAAGGATCAATAATGAAATGCTTGGTACTGGCCAAATCTACATATCAATGTTTAAGGAAAAAACTTTTTAATTGGGCATCATTAACCAGTGCACTTAGTAGCACCAGGCATTATATAATCTTACCATTTAACCTACATTTAAAAAAATGATTGCAACAAATTGCAAAATAAAGGATACAGTGTTGGTTGATCATATAAAAATGGGAAGCGAAGTATACAATAGTTCTATCACATAATATAAAATTTCAGTAATTAGTATTGTAGAATATTTTATATATAAGAGAGAGTCATATATCTTTATACACTTCAGCATTCCTCCTCCACTCTCACTCCCTATAAGGAAAATAAGAGGAAACAAATAAATAAATAAATAAAAAAGCAAGTCATCATACAATGCTTGTAGGGAAATAAACACACCCTACGAATAAATTTAGCAAATAAATCAATACAATTTAAACTTCAGAAAAATTAAGTAGTTGAGTATGATAATTGGGATAAGAAATAAACATGTGCTAAAAATAGAATGAAGAAGAATTGGGGGTTATTTTTGAATTTGGTGTAATGTGAACTTCAATTGGTGTGATCCTATGATAAGATGATGGAAATTCAGAATTGAAACTAGATTCTATGTTAGAGAATTAAGATTTGAGAATCTAAGATCATGGGATATAATCAGTCTTATCTGCCAATTGGTGTGGTTTTATCTTGATGGCATGATTCTATCTAATGCTCAATTTGTCATCTAGTACCTACAAAAGATGTTTGCTTGATGTATATCTATGTAAGGAAAAACTAGGCGGTGCTAAGGAGCACCACTGGAACCTACCATAATAGAGAGAAAGAGTGATCCACTTCCTTGATAGTGGTAAGGCTCTAATACAAATTTAATAGCAATTGAAATAGAGAAAAATAGAGATATTGAACAATGATATAGATAGAGTAGCCAATAGTTGAACCTACAGGTGTTAATGACAAACATGTGAATATGTTGTCTTAATTTTATTATATAATTTCCATTGTATTAGAATTACCCAGGGTTATGCCTTTAAAACGTACCCTAGACACACAATTTGAAAATTTTAGTATACTAGTCAATGGCTAACAATCATGTTACGGAAGAGTTGGTTGTTGTTTATTCTCCTATGCATGAAATGACCAAAGGCTAAACACTCTAAGACCTCACCCATATTGGCATATCTCCCTTTCTTTGTACCATCCCCTTTTAATTAATTCATTATTTGTTGACCCAATATACCATTATCACATCTCATTAGGCTAAGGGATAAGTGTTAGGGAAATAATTTTAATACAAGGGTCATAAATTAGTAATTTCTTGAGAAAATTCAACAAATTGGGAAACATAAATAACTCAGATTTATTTATTGGTGGAATTCCCAATGTGGGGTGTAGGGTTCCATGAGGATGGAGTTATGAAACACCCAAATCTCATGGCAAAGGCTTCATGATAGATTTATGGAAAATATTTAATGTGGGGTTAAGGCATGCATGACAAAGTAGTATTTAATGATGAGTTACAAGTTGACTTAATGGAAGAGCATATTCATGATTATTTATGATAGATATAAGTGGGTATTAGAGAGGTATCTTTGATTAGCTAAAAATAACTAAAAGAGTTATGACATCTTTTTATGAGGCCCATATGAGGAAAGAATATGAAAAAATTAATATTTTTCTATTTTCAAGCAAGGGTGGTGTGGGATTTTTTGCCCCCTCTTTGGGCCCTCTAGTGGCTATAAAATCCAATCCATTTCTCCATATTAGATCATATAATCTTCTCAAAATAAAACTTCATAAAAAATGAACCTTGTGTTCATAAAATTAAGGAAAAAAACCCTTGGGATTTAGAGATTAGTGGATGAAACCCTATTGGTTTCTTAGAGTTTGGAGGAAGGAAACCCTTTGAATTCTTAAGAGTAGCTTCATATGGAAGTTGTATCTGCACTTCAAGTTTGGAGGATTTTAGGATACATTTAGGGTATTTTAGCATTTTGTGTATTTTCAAAATATATCTGTAATTGAAATAGATTTGTAATTTTAGAAGCTTCAACATATTAGAAAGTAAATTTTTTTAATAATTTGAAGCATAAATATATATTATGTGGAGGAAGAAAACTCTACCTAAGGTAGAACCTTGCATCCCAATTTCCCACCTTCTCTCCAACCAAGCATCTAAATATGTTTCCTAAGCTCTTGTTCACAACTTTTGTTTGCCCATTAGTCTGAGGGTGATATGTTGAACTGAACTTCAAATCTATCTTCATCATTTTCCAGAATGTCCTCCAAAAGTATCGCACAAAATTAACATCCATGTTTGAAACTACGCTCCTTGGTAAACCATGCACTTACAATCTCCTTGAAAAATATATCATCTATGTGTACCTCATCATTGCTCCTCTTACATCAAATGAAATGTGCCATTTTAGATTTAACATGTCCATCACTACTAGTTTGAATCATTCCCATTTTGTGTCCTTGGAAATCCTAATACAAAATCTAGTACTTGTGTCCTCCCAAGGCTTCTTTAGTACTAGAAATAACTAATATAATCCATCATTCTAACTACTTCCTTTGGCAACTTTCCAAATTCCACAACCTTGAACAAAGTTTCTTACATCCTTGTATATTTGGAGCCAAAAATATTTCCTAAGTTAATAGAGGCAATTGTCTTGTATATCTGAAAATATCTAGCTAAACCTCCACAATGCTTCTCTTTGATCATATTTTATCTCATGGAGCTTATCAGTATATACAATTGTCTTCCTTTGAATAGCATCTCATTTCAAATCAAATAATCCAACCATCTACTGCTATCCATTCTTACTAGTTCTTTGCATGATTTCCATGCCTCTACAAAATCAAGATCAACTTCATACAAATGCTTTAGCTCCTCAAAACCAACTACCTCTACTCTCATTTCTATTAGTAGATTCTTTTACTCAATGCATCAACAACTTTGGTTGATTTCCCACTCCTATTTTTAGTACAAAAGTGTAACTTTGCATGAACTCCACCCATTGCAAATACTTCTAGTTCAACTTATCTTGGCTATTCAAGTACTCTAGTGCCTAGTGATCAACGTAAAACATAAACTCCATGGGTAATAGGTAACACCTGCATTTATTCAATGCTTGAACTATGGAATAAAATTCATGGTCATAGACTAAATATCTCCTTTTGCCATCATTCAAATTTTTACTGGAATAGGCTACTGGTCTTCCCTCTTGGATTAGGGTTTCTCCAATTGCATTTCAACTTGCATCATAATCAACTTGGAATGTCCCGTTGAAATTTGGTAAGGCCAATACTAGCTATTTTGTTACCTTCTTCTCTAACAACTCAAAGCTCATATCAACATTGGTATGACCCATTTGAATTCCTTCTTATCCCCCCATTATCTCAATTAGTGGCACACAAATGTTACTAAAATTCCCAATGAACTTTCTATAGAAACTTGTCAATCCATGAAAAGACCTTACTTTCCCAACATCTTCTTGTATAGGCCACTCCACAATGGCTTTGACTTTCTTTGGATCCATCTTCAACCCTCAAACTAAGATCACAAATCCTAAACACACAAATTCTTCTTTTGTGAAACTACACTTCTTCAAACTGATCAATAACTTTTCTTCTCCCAATATTTATAGTACTAACCTAATATGCTCTAGTTGTTCTTCCCTAGTTTATTAAAAATTAGAGTATCATCCAATTAGAAAATTATAAACTTACCCAAAAACTTTCTCAGTACCTCATTCATCAATGTCATAAATGTACATGGTGTAACATTCAATCCAAAAGGCACAACTAGCCACTCATACAATTCTCATTACTCTTGAATGTTATTTTCCATTTGTCTCCTTCCCTTATTCTGATTTGATGGTAACTGTGCTCTTCAAATTGATCTTGGTAAAGTGCCTTGATTTTCTCATACTGAACATTATGTCATCCATCCTTGCAATAGGAATCTATACCTTGTTATGATCTTATTGATTACTTTAGGATCAATACATATTATCCACTTACTATCCTTCTTGGGTTCTAGTACTGCGAGTACCACACATAGGCTCAGACTCTCCCTAATTATACCCTTCCTTAGTAACTCTTTTGTACTTGTCTATTCAATTCTTCATTTTCTACTAGTTTTATCTTATGTGGGGCATTATTTGGTAAACTAGCTCCCTGAATTAGGTCCATCTGATGATTAATACTCCTCACTAGTGGCAATCCCTTTGGCATGTTGTTAGGTATGATGTCATTATATTTAATTAACAGCTTTGAAATTGACTATGATGACTCCTTATCACTTGTGGAGGTGTTCTCTACATCTATGGTTCTTCACACCTTAGGAATCAATTGAAGAACTTCCTTCCATCCACCAAGCATATTCTAGCATTGTTGTAAACTCTATCATCTCTATCTTTGGTGGCATCAACCCATGTCTTCGATAGTTCCTTGTTATATACTATACATGTATTTTCCCTTGCATCATGTATAATGTGTAGGTCAAATTTCCATGGCCTCCCCAATAGTAGATGACATACATCCATTAGAATTATATTGCACAAGACTTCATCATGGTAACCACTTATCTTGAATCTTACCCAACATTTTGTATTGACCATTACCTTATATTCCTTTTGTAGTCATGTAATCGCATAAGGGTTTGCATTAGCCTATTCAAATTAAACTTCTCAATCATTTTCTTAGGTACTAGGTTATTTGTACTTCCATTATCAATAACAACTTTACACCACTTGCCCCTTGCTTTACATCTAGTCTGGAATAGGTTCTTTCTTTGTATTGGTCCTTCTTCCTCATGGAACTTTAGCAAGGCCCTATTCATAACTAGTGACTCTCTATTTTTGGGGTCATCCTCTAACTCATATAATCTCTAGGGTTCCTCATCTCCAAACACATCTCTTGTTCTACCATATGCTCACTTTCCTTGGCCTTGAATACACTCAAATGCCTCATGCTTTTCTTCTCCATATTCAAAACATGTCCATCTAAAAGGTCTTTTCTCATTCCTTCCATAGCCTCCTCTTCCTTGCTAATACCCATCTCTATAGTATGTCACCTTATCATGTATCTTTAGTGTAGTTGTTTCCATCCTCCTATATTTTTTGGTAGTGTCATGACTCCATCCTTGATCATAGTAAGTACCACCATTCTTGTGGTAGGTATTGTAAATCTTTGTTTCTTCCCTATATGGTCTTCTATCACTACACTATGATCTTTACTTCTGGGGTCTTTCCTCTTTTAATGTTTGTCAATTTTTCCTACTCTCAAACTTTCTATTCAATTTGTCTTAGATACCTTGGTTGCAAATTGTTTTGCCTCTTCTATGGTGGTGAACCTGATCAAACTTATCTCCTCTTGGATACTTTCTCTCAATCCATTGATGTATCTCACAACCTTATCTTTGCCTACTTCACTATGCATTGTCCTAATGATTATCTTGTGAAGTTCTTCATTGTACTCCTTTACAATCCTATTCCTTTATCTTAGGCTTTGTAATTTCTTTAGTAATTACAGTTCATATTCCATTGGTATAAATTGTATTTCAACTTTGCAAACATCCTATCCCATTTTTTATTCTTTCCTTTTCCCTCTTATTTCTTTCTAATTGTGCTTCCTTACACCAAACAACAACATGTCCTTTTAGATTAGTTTTTGCAAACCTAACCCTTTCGAGAACTTTAATTTTCTCATACTCAAAATACTCATCTAAATAAATTGTATTTCAACTTTGCAAACATCCTATCCCATTTTTTATTCTTTCCTTTTCCCTCTTATTTCTTTCTAATTGTGCTTCCTTACACCAAACAACAACATGTCCTTTTATATTGGTTTTTGCAAACCTAACCCTTTCGAAAACTTTAATTTTCTCATACTCAAAATACTCATCTAAATCATTTATCTAGTCAATCAATTCTTCATGATTCAAGTCACTGCAATAGTTAGAAATCTCAATTCTAGATCTCTTACTTATTTTGGAAATGGACTTCAACACCTTCACTTGATTTGATTATTCTTCTAGGTCTTCTAGATCTTGCACATATTGTTTTGCATCTTCTTCCACATTGCTCTCATCATCTTCTCTTGGGCTTTGACCACTCTTCCTATCTTCCTCCAAATCCTTTGCCTAGATTTTGTTCTCCCTTACCTCTTTCAATACTTTATCTAACTTTATAACAATGTTAGTAGCATCTTGGACTCTTCGTGGTGACAACATTGCTAGGATCTAGTGTAAACTATCTTAAAGGTCAGAAATATACCTACAATTACCCCTTGTAACTACTTCTCAATTGGTAATATGTTGAAAAGATTCTTGTAGCTTGCCTTAATTTAGTTATATGTTCACAAGCATAACTTTTGGAATACTAACTTGTTCTTCTCTAGATTTAAACCTTATGTTCCAATACCACTTAATGCAGTCATGGATAGATAATCTAATGAAGGATAGTTGAACCATGTAGTGAGAATTCAAAACACACAACACTCACAACAAAGATAAATGAAATAGTAACATGATCTTTATTGAATTCAAACTACAAATTGATAATGATTTGCCATAATGGGCTTCGTACATTCTAGGTCATATCCATTTCATTACTACTATGGAAATTATTAAATTCAAAGGAAATACAATACATTTTATGACATTTGTATCCTCATCTTCATACTCCATCCAAACTCTTTATCCTTATATTTAGACCCGAATCTTCAAATCTCTACCAATTCTCCCTAACTCTGTTTGATGATTTTAAATGATTATTAGTGACATATATATAACAACATATAACCTCCAAAATTATTTGTGTAAGCTTCAAGGTGGCATAAATTTCAATGCTTCATGAATCATATAGTTAGCCAGTGAAAACAAGTTCTTTGATTAAAGTGGTGATAATGGAATAGAGAATCCATGTGGTGCTCAATGTTCATCCTTTAGGGTCTAATTAATCTACTCATATGCTCCCTTGTTGGTGAAAACTGAAAATAATCTTGTACAAGTGGAAAAGTTACAACTATATAAGTCTACCAACTTAGTATATATATTCAAAAACTATATTATACCATTTTGTTGATCTAATTCTCCTCAAACATGGACATGGCATCCATTCATCATTGTACAACATACCCCAAAAATCATAAAATTGAATATCAACTTGTGGTGAAATGCGGTGGCTTCTTCTACAACTAACTAGTAAATGAAAACCCACAAACATACAAACAAAGTGAAAAGAAAATATTTTGGGTTGATGCAAGATTTTTCTTGTTACTTGGGATGATCATACATCAAAGAGGGAAGAACATATTTTTAGATGAGGAAAAATAATATATTTTCATGAGACCCTAATAGGAATTCAGAGAGGTCATGAACAAACTAATGGCACAAATATTGCATTTTCAAAGAAATATAAAAAATATAGATTTCGATGAAACACCTTATAGAGAAGGATGTTTCTTTTGTAAATAACCAATCCATAGTTATCTCCATACTAAATATTACTAAGTGTTTGGAAAAGGTGTCTCAACATTGCATTCCTAATGTTCATATTTATTAATTATTTATATTTATTTTATTGTTATCCTCACATGAGGAGTGGGTCATCCCACATTGAGGTGGCACTATTTGCCATATCTCAGTATCTTCAAATGTGTGTAAGAGGTTGTTAGAGAAACTAAGTGTCATTATCACACTATAAGGTGAGGGTTATGATAAATTCTTATAACATGTAAGAGCACGATTATAGGGGGTTACATTAGAAACTTCACCAAAATTATGATAGTCTTATGATGCATGTCATAGAGCATCGTTGAATGGAGGAAGAAGATGAAACTAGGCACCCAAGTTAGGTGGTCGAATATGATTGTTAAGAGGTAAAAAGGGGGATGAAGGAATGTATGATTCACTAGATTAAACCATCCTTTCACTCTAACATTCAAGGAAAAAGACTGAGCCAAGCCACTACAACATGGAAGAGGGCTCATCTACAAATCTTTGTACTCTTGTTTGCCAAGGAAAGATGAGATTTAACCAAGTTTTTATCAAACCCTAGGCCAAGTATGAAAGTAACCCTAGTTCTAAGATAATCAACTTGAAACAAATGTTTGACAATAGAAATCTGGAAACCAAAAGTACAGATAGGATCAATAAGATGTTGGAACTTGTCTCTCGAAAGCAGAGGTGTCAGATGAGAAATTTGGTAACCACCCAAGTCTAGATGTTTGAATATTTCAGAGGTTAGAACTGATGAAATGCTACAAATGATGTCAAAAACTCAAATCCAGAAGATAGAGGCATTGTAGACTAGGGCAAAAACTGCCCAAGTCTAGTTAGAGGGATTTTCTAATATTGTTTTCAGATCCTGAAACTATAATGTCGATATTGCTTCCCTGTAGCTCCACTTCTCTAAAACCTGTACCTATAACCTACACACAAGATGAAAAGAGAGGGGTTTGGGGGTTGTGGTGTTTAGGAACTTACCTCAGCGAAGCCCCAGGTTAGCATTCAAGCTTTCCCAACACCATCGTTAATGAGAGGGCGTGCTCTTGCAGAGCAGAGGCCAAAGATAATCCAAATGATGAAATGATTCAAATAGAAATAATGTCACCTTGGTGGTGAAGCCCTTGAGAGAATGAAAGCTCTTCAATTCACAAGGAGATGGATGATGAAGCCATATCTATAACAAACACACAAATACTAACACAAATCTATAACAAATACACAATGAATGCCTTGAATGCTCTTTGCTCCCATATCATAAGTTCACGTTATCCCTCTAGGTGTAAAATGAAGTCATAAGCTCACTTATATATATGTTTTCCTGCTAGCATTTACGAATTTAAATCACAAGAACTAACAAGGAGGAACATTTTTAAAGGTCCCATGCTGACATATCAAAAGTTAGCCCCAACCAATTAAGAGAGACTTGGGCGGTTGGAGCCCAAGTCCAGGGGCCTAAATTAGGTCACGGATAAGTTAAAATAGGTCCTAGGGGTTCCAAAATGTCCTAGGTGTCAGGAAGTTTCCTTCAGGATGATCAATTATAATGTAAAATTAAGTATAAGGAAGTAAATATGACCTAGGAGCTAAACTAGGAGGTAAAAAGGCATGTGGCCACTTTGTACTACATAACATTTAGCCCCCACTTTAATGTATGTATGACCTTGTGATCCATACATACATTAAAGTATGGTCAAAATACATCAAACACATCAAACACACCCTAAGTTTGAAGACTATCGCTAGCCCCCAAGCTTAGACAAAAATAACAAGACACTTAGCAGTCACATAAGACACAATGAATATAGTAAGGAAGCATACAATACACAGAGAATACAATGAAAGCATGCAATACACAGAGAAGACATGAATATAGTCACACAATACACAAAGAAGACATGAATAGAAGACATGAATAGAAGACATGAATAGAGGATATGATTAAGAAATTACATCTCCATATATATATAAAATGCTAATTAAAGTAAACAAAAACATAACGTGGAGAGGGACTCATTGCCACACAACTTTAGACCACACAAAACACATAGAGTGTAGGGAGGGACTCATTGCCACACAACTTTAGACTATGCCACAAACACGTAAGACATGTAGAGAAGACCCATAAAACACATGGAAGACACATAGAATACATGAGCACTACATAGTATGTCATAGATGCACTATACATCTTATGCATGGAAAACACAAGCGATAAGGTGGAGTTCATCACTACTCTAGTATCTGAAACATGCCAAACACACTTGACGATTGAGCTACACTACCACAACCACCAAAGACACGCTTAAGGGTGAATATCTCAAGATCCAACCTTGCCTCGCGATGAGGACTTTGTATAAAAAGATGTGCACTAGCTCAAGAGATACACCATCCCTCCTCACAATGAGGGATTTGTAAAATGCAACCCCACCTATATCATGGAGATGCCTTACAGTTAAAAGGAAGCATGTGCTCAAGGTATACAACCCCACCTGCATCACAGAGATGCCTTACAGTGAAAAAGAGGTATACACAATAGATAAAATACACAACCCCACCTGCATCATGGAGACACCTTATGGTGAAAAGGAAGTGTACAAAACATGCTTTGCCAGTGTCAAAATAATCAAGCAGATACCATTATATATGCCCCCACCTTAAGGTGGTTGATACCACTTGCTCGTATTAAGCACATTAAGGTAGAGTGAAAAATGCAAGGGAACAAGAGCTTTCGTAAAGCCCATGCCCCCAAGGGTGACATGTGCCACGATCGTCTAATATTCCCACAAACTCATCAAGATGAGTTGATAAGATAATGAACAAGATATAAACTTCGATTAGAAAATCTTACTCTAAGATAACAACCAAATCAATTTGTGAAAGCTATGCATGATTATATCACATGAGAGACCAAGGCTACACTTGCGGATTTGGTACTGAGTATAGCCATTGGGCTTATACTGCAGGTATCTCAGAACCGAGTGTAACAACAAGGTGAAATACAAGACCAACCAAAGTGTGTTGAAGCAGATTGAGACTATTGAAAAATGTTTGTTACAAGAGATTTCACATCACGAATCACAACATGGAGTGATTCTACTAGCCAAGCATTAGATATATATATCAACACCATCTTCATATATGGACTAGGTCCATTTTTTCTTACTTGCTGAAGGGACACACGGTCCTTATCAATATTTGTTTGTTTTCATCATCTGCACACTAGTAGAGTCACTGAAGAATGTAAACAATAAAATGAGAGAGGAGACAAGAGTGACTTGGGTTTATAACATGGGGAGATGCCCCAAGACATCCCCCTCGATGTTATGTTTGCAAGGCACAACACACAACAATAAAGTAGATGAGAGGAAAGTAGAAGAATGATGAAACATATAGCAGAAGTGAATAATAGAGCCGGTCTCCTTGTATCCTTGACCTTACAAGAGTGTCAAGGGTCATCTAAAGAGACCTAAACAATATATAACACAACATAGGGGAACACAACACAACATACAGAATTCTATATATCTAAGAAGAGGCCAAACTTGCAAGCATTTTAGAGAGGTGCTCCACATTGTGTGAGAATTTCATACCTAATTGATGTTGATTTCCAGGATGGACATGCAGTGCTTGCTTCTTAGGACCAAGTATGTTAAAGATCTTTTGTTTCTTACAAGGAGGGGAATCAGTGGCATTTCCCACCGAAGACATTCACCTTGCTTGTTTCCTTTCCTTTGCCTTTTTAGTCTGATTTATGAGCCTTTCATGATGAAATGGAATGCTTATCATTGACACCACTTTCTTTTGCTTCAAGTGATTAAATATAGGATGTTCCATTTTCATATCTTGTGTGTGTTGGTTATCTCCTGATCCATAAAGGGATAATGGAGGAGGAACCTCAACATAGATACCTTTTCTACGTGGGCAAGGTAGATCAGATTCAATTGTCATCTTATCCACTTCTAACATACCCACTATGCCATAATAATCAAGATAGTCATCTTCAATCTCTATTGTATTTTGTTCTGCCATAATGTTGTCTCTATGCTTAGGAAAAGGATCGGTGAATATTTGTATATTTTGATTCAGAGGTGCTACCGACTTATTTCAGTTTTCATTTACACCAATAACTTGTATCACATTAGAATCGATGAGGTCTTGAATTTCATATTTAAGACACATACATCTTTCAGTGTCATGTCTTAGAGAGTGGTGATAGAGACAATCAGCATTAGCATTGAATGAGGGTCCTTGTGGCCTTAAACTATCAAAAGGACAAGTAGGAGGAAGCTTCAAAAGATTGTTATTCACTTCTTGAATCATTATCGAATGGAGAGAATCTGATAATGGAGTGAATTGTCTTCATTCCTATTTGAATTGAAATGGTGCCCAAGGAGGCTTTGAAATAGTAGACACTTGTGAGTGAAAGTTACTTGAATGTTGTCCATTGATCTTGATGAAATTCTTGTTGTTCTTCTTGAATGAATTTTGAGATGGTCCAGCCACAGATTGACCAGTAGGAGCCGATGAGGTGTGATTCTCATACTAACTAGATGAAAGTTGGTAATCTCGAAGAGCTATGCATAAATGTTGAAAATAAATATACTTCATCAACAATATCTTATCGCGTATGTTCGGTCATAAATTTGTAATGATTACTTTCTAAAGATCCCCATCTTTAATCAGATATTGTATCTATGAGATAAGACCTTGATATTGACTAATGAACTTTGTCAACTTCTCCTTCAAGCCTTGTTTACAATGAACCAAATCAATCAAAGAGACAGTGGGTCCAATGTTTGCTTGGAAATGTTGCAAGAATTGATCCACCAATTGTGAGAAAGAATTGATTGAATTAGGAGGTAAAGAGAAAAACCATTCCAAAGCAGTATCTTTGGGAGATCGAGGAAAGAGTTTTGCTAACAATTCCTCATTTTAAAGAAGAAATAACTACACATCACTGTGAATACTACCACATGAGTATTAGGATCATCTTTACCACCATACTTTTCAAAGCGAGGGGTATCAAATTTTTCAGGCATTGGAGTTCTTAGAATTGCATAGGATAAAGGGCTATGAGCATGATATGTAGGTAAAGAAGGCTAAGAAGAAGAATTAGCCAAGTTTGCCACTTTCTACTATGAAGAAGACATACCCTGTAAAAGTTGATTTAGGAGAGCATCATTGGATGGAGAATTGGCTTGTGGATTTGATAAATATGGATTAGATATTGCGGTTGTGAAATTATAGGGTGGTTGAAAATAGGAAGTTATAATAGGTGGTTGAGAATAATTATGCATTGGTATGGATATGTGAGATGTAGAATTTTGATAATTAAATCTAATGGCTTTGTAAGTTTTGGTAGATGTTCCCATGTTAGTGCTAGAATTAGTACAAGCATGTGGATTGGTGGTGAGAATTGATGATGTAAAAGTGGACATTCCTGTAGTCGGTATGGGTACCGAGACCGGTGAGCTTATATATGTCAGTGGTGACACATTTTTAATGTTAATCATGTAGCTAGCCGTATGCATAATGTTATGATCCATGATGTGGGCTAATCCACGAAGGATGTCAACACCTTCTTTTCCTTCTTGTAACAATCCTCATATACCTTCGACAATAGGTACCACCTCTTGAGCTAGGTATGCTTGTTCGACAACTTGTTGAAATTCAGCTAGTTATTTGTCCAATTTCTGAAGATGTTCCTTAGGCACACGAATATCTTTATTACCCATTTCTTCAAGAGGAGGAATTATTGGTTCTTCTATGTTATCATTGAAGATGTCACGTTGAGGTGTTGATTCACCCTTTGTAAAGTGGTTGTATAATGGATTTTTCGATGTTTGCACATTGTTGCTATCAATAGCATTAGAACCCATTAGTCTACAACTTCTTCTTACAAATATGTTCCTAGTAGGGTAGCGAGTTATGCAACTCATGCAAATTCCAATAACACTCAATGCACAGACTAAGAGTACAATCAACAAGATTAAGGTAGTTATGTTTGTTGAAATACACAACGTGTAATTGCAAATTTTGAAATTTGAATGCAAGAATAGACAATGAAGACACACTACAACTCAAAATCAGATTTGAATGAGTGTTTAAAAGAGCAGAAAAATTCAAAACAAGATTTTGACTACAAACCCTAGATTTTTGCAAAAAACTAGGTTATATGAAAAATACAAAATTTCAACAAAACCCTAACAAATGATATATGCAAATGCAAGGTGTAAGATCATGAAATGATTAATTTTTGTGATTTATCTCAAATCTGATTTAAAAATTAGATTTTCAAATGTATCGAATGACATGCAATGAAATAATGCAAAACTATACCTTAATGCAATCTTAGAATGCTTATTTTTCAATTTTTATTTTCAAATGTATGCTAAATTTTTCAATGCAAGATGATTAATATGCTATGAATTAATGCAAGGACTGATTACAACACTCAGCAAGATGCAAGTTTAGAAAAAAAAAACATGGGTTAACCAAAATTTTAAGAGGTAAAAAGGGGGATGAAGGAATGTATGGATTCACTAGATCAAACCCTCCTTTCACTCTAACATTCAAGGACAGAGATTGAACCAGGGCACTACAAAATAGAAAAGGGCTCAACTACAGATCTTTGTGCTCTTGTTTGTCAATGAAAGATGAAATTTAACCAAGCTTTTATCAAACCCTAGGATAAGTATGAAAGAAACCCTAGTTCTAAGATAATTAGGTTGAAACAGATGTTCGGCAATAGAAATCTGGAAACCAAAAGTATAGAGAGGATCAGTAAGATGTCAGAACTTGTCTCCCGAAAGTAGAGGTGTTGGAGGATAAATTTGGCAACTGCCCAAGTCCAGATGTTTGATTCTTTCAGAGGTCAGAACTAATGAAATGTTGCAAATGATGTTGGAAACTCAGAGATCTAGAAGCTTCAGGCCCTGTAGACTAGGGCGGCAACCACCCAAGTCTAGTTAGAGGGATTTTCTGACATTGTTTTCGGATCCTAAAACTACAATGTCTACACTACTTCCATGTAGCTCCACTTCTCCCTAAACCTATACTTGTAACCTGCACACAAGATGAAAAGAGGGGTTTTGCAGTTGTGGTGTTTAGGAGCTTGCCTCACTCAAGCCTCGAGTTATAATTCAAGCTTTCCCAACATAGTCGTTAATGAGAGGGCATGGTCTTGCAGAGTAGAGGCCAAAGATAATTCAAAAGATGAAATAATTCAAATGATTCAAATAGCAATAATGTCACCTTGGTGGTGAAGCCCTTGAGAGAATGAAAGCTCTTCAACTCACAAGGAGATGGATGATGAAGCCATATGTGCAACAAACACACAAATACTAACACAAATCTACAACAAATACATAATGAATGCCTTGAATGCTCTTTGCTCCAATATCATAAGTTTGCGTTATCCCTCTAGGTGTAACATGAATTCATAAACTCACTTATATATGGTTTCCCGTGAACATTTATGAATTTAAATCACAAGAGCCAACAAGGAGGAACATTTTTAAAGGTCCCATGCCAACATATCAAAAGTTAGCCCTAACAAATTAGGAGAGACTTGGGCAGTTGGCACCCAAGTCCAGGGGCCTAAATTAGGTTAGGGATAAGTTAAAATAGGTCCCAGGGGTCCCAAGTGTCAGGAAGTTTCCTTCAGGATGATCAATTATGATGTAAAATAAAGTATAAGGAAGTAAATAGGACCTAGGAGCTAAACTATTAGGTAAAAAGGCATATACCCACCTTTTACTCCATAACAATGATAAGTTAGGATAATATGACAAAGTGTAAGGAATATGATAAATATTTCCTAAAGACCATGACCAAGAATGGGGTGTTGGAATTTGTGCCATTTTAGGTGTCACTTTTGGGCTTAGGGATTAGGTATATGGTTTTGTAAAAACATTTGATGGTTTTTAGTTTTATTATAATCTATTTATTGATGCTTAGAAATGGGGCTTTGTATGGGTTGTATGGTTGATTTACAAGTATAATTATGTTGTGAAATTTCTCTAGATTTGCATGTTGGTGATACCCCTATAGAGGCATAGTTTGGATAATTTATTATAATCATTGTTTCTAAATAATACAATTGGTCTTGCTTTTGGAGTGTGGGGTTTTCCTCCTAGAAGGGTTTTCCCCATGTAAACCTTGTGTTATGGTATACTTTCTTGTGTATTTTTGTAATTATAATTATTAAATTTATTTGCACATACCACTCCTCATTGATTAGTGTACAAAGCATTTTATGGACCTAGGCTTCCTTTCATTTAGTATTAGATCTTGATCATCTTAGATTATAGGTGTTAGGGACAAGGGTTTTTTGTACTAATATTGGATTAAGTGTGAGCTTGTGTAGGAGGAGATCTTGTTGTAAGAAAAATGGTAAGCACCTTGAGGATAGAAATTTCTTTGGCATTAAATTTAAGCTTTGGAAGCTCAATATGGAGGATATTCTTAGAGATAGAGATTTATGGGCTACAATATCTAGATCCAAACCTACTACAACATCACAAGAAGACTAGGATAAGTTGGATACAAAAGTAATGAGTCTTATTAGATTCTATTTTGCCAACTCTATGTTGTTAAATCTACACGAGGAAGCCACTACAATGAATCTATCGAAGAATTTGGGAGATTTTAACAAGGTAAATATTTTGTGAATAAAATTTTCTTGAGAAAGAAGTTGTATACCCATAGGATGGAGGTTAGTGGTTCTATAGACAAGAACCTAAATGCATTCAATATGATTGTGACCTAGTTTCATTTCATAAGAATGAAGATGGAAGAGGCTTGAATCATTTCATGACACTTTTGGTGATGGAAATTGAGATTACTACCTCTAAATGCAAAATGGATGAGGTAGTTGCATCATTACTTTTGAATGAGACGTGGAGACAAAATTCAAATTAGCTAGGCATGTTAGAAATGAAATCAACACTACTTCAATGGAAATCTAATTCAATATAAATTTATGCAGTCATTAACTGTGTGTTATTAATGGAGATTGTAACACAGAAACAAAACTATGCTTCACAGAAATGCAAAATCAGAAATATGAACACATAACAAAATGTTTAATGTGGAGAAAACCCTTTTGGGTTAAAAACTCTACACAGGAAAGAGGCCCAATGTTTGTATTAATCTAAAAATGATTTACAATATAACAGCACTTCAACTCCCTCCACCAGTCTTCAATTTGACAGCATTTCGACAGCACTCGAGTACCTAAAATCTATATTACAACAACTAATACATGGAAAATACTTATAAAAACATTTTCTAACTCATCTTAGGCATTCACCTTCTCTCTCCTAAGATTCTCCAACCTGTAAACATTAATTACCATCTTACAAACATCTTACACTTGTCCAAAAATAGCCATGCAAAGGTTGGGGGTCCAAGACTAAATATGGCCTCTTATAGCATCTTATGACACATCATAACCATCATAGATTCCACAAAAGAGTATCTTTCCAAGATAGGAACATTGGGCTAAATATAGCAGATATACAACTAACATATCCATCATATGCGTCATAGAATCTCATAATCTTATGACAACTTGCAGCTGTCATAGATTCACTTACCAAACATTATGACAGTTGTCATACATGCCAAAAATAGTATATTCCTCAAGGAAGAATGCCTACCCTCATTTACTTTGAGTTTTTACATTTGTCAACTATAAATGTCACTCTGTAATTATCGTCGGTAACTCTAAAATTACAACTGTCAATGAGACTACCTCATTCCCTTATGGGTAATTACAAATAACAAATAATAAATGAAATAAAATATAATATTGGAATTTACAAGGTTAATGGTACCTTATTTCAATATTCTCCCACTTGACATTATACATTATAAATCAACCCATAGGAAAATAAATGAAAAATAATTAGGCACTAGAAACAAGGCCCATGGCCTCTCTGCACCATACAAACTTCTCTGTGCTTACAGGCTTGGTCAATGAGTCTGCATCATTCTCCTGATTGTCTATCTTCTTCAGCTCAATCTCTCCATTTTCAACCAACTCTCATACAAAGTGATACTGAACATCAACATGCTTAGTTCGATCATGATACATGGAATTCTTGGCCAAACAAATAGCACTCTAGCTATCATAACCAATCTAAATGATCTTGTAATCAAAACCAATACATGTACATAGTCTCAACCAAACTGCCTCCTTAGACACATGAGTAGTAGCCATATACTCTACTTTTGTTGTGGACAAAGCAACTGTGGGCTGCCTCTTACTCATCCAACTCACTGCACCTCCAAACAAAGTAAACACATAGCCACTAGTGGACCTTCGACTATCCAAGTCACCTGCCCAATCTGCATCAACAAAACCCTATATGTCTAAAGAATTATCAACACTATTAGTACTATAATAAACCAAACAATGGTTAGGAGTACCTACAAGATATTTAAACACCATCTTCACATAGTTCCAATGCTATCTACCAGGGTTAGACATAAATTTGCTCAAAACTCCCATTGCTTGGGCAATATCTGGTCTAGTACAAACCATTGTATACATCAAACTCCCTACAACACTAGCATATGGCACATTAGACATATCCTCAAGATCATCCTCAATTTTTGGACACATATCTAATGAAAGCTTAGTACTAATGGGTAAAGGAACTCTAACTGGGTTACAGTCGTACAAACTAAACCTCTGCACAATAGTATTCACATAGTTACTTTGTGATAGCCAAAGCTTTCTATTAACTCTATCCCTCCTGATCTCCATTCCTAAAATATACCTTGCAGCACCAAGATCCTTCATTTCAAATGCACCTAAAAGTTAGGCTTTAAGCTCACTGACCATACCCTTAGTATTGCTAAAAAACAACATGTCATCAACATACAAAGCAATAACCAGTATAGAATGATCAACACAATGAATGTAAACACAATGATTCTCCTCGCTTCTAACAAAACCCAATTTCAAAAAAAATGAATCAAACTTTTGATACCACATTCTGGGGGACTGTTTCAGACCATAAAGAGACCTCTTTAACCTACAAACCCAATGTTCTTTTCCTTTTACTTCAAAACCTGTAGGTTGTTGCATATAAATTTCTTCTTCAAGATGTCCATGCAAGAACGCAGTCTTAACATCCATTTGTTCAATCTCCCAATCATAAGTTGTAGCAATGGATAAGAGAAATCTAATAGAAGTTAATTTAGCAACAGGGGAGAATATCTCACCAAAATCAACTCCCTCTCTCTGGGAGTAGCCCTTGGCTACCAATCTAGCCTTGTACTTCTCCAATGACCCGTCTACTCCAAACTTCTTCTCAAAGACCCACTTACAACCTATGGCCTTTCTTCCTTTGGGCAAATGAACAAGATCCTAAGTGTTACAAGAGTCTAAAGCCATCATCTCCTCCTGCATGGCTAACTGCCAAGACTCACTATCATCTATAGAAATAGCTTCCCTATAGAATCTAGGTTCATCGTTAGTACTCAATAAAGGCTATACCTGTCAATTGGATTCCATTGTCTTGTGGACCTCCTCAAGGGTGCAGTAAGAGACTCTACTCATTCTTCTACATGATCATCTATACCAACTTCTTCTGTCACAACAGATTCATCTTCATTAGAACTACTCGAATCTTCTTCTTCTTCACCCCCTAATCCATCATTTTGTTCTTCTTAAGGTGCATCTTTCTGCTCTAAATCAAAGTGCACCTTCTTTACCTTTTCTTCTTTCTCTTTTGGCTTCTCAGGTTCAAAAATAGCTCTAAGTTCTCTGAAAATAACATCTCTAGAAAAGATAATCTTGTGGGTTAGTGGATTCCAAAGCTTATAACCTTTGAAATTATCACCATATCCAATGAATGTACACTTTTCAGCCTTTGGATCCAACTTAGATCGCTTTTCCTTAGGCACATGAACAAAAGCATCACAGCCAAAAACCCTTAAATGTGAAATAGAAGGTTTCTTACCTGTCCACACTTCATAAGGTGTTGAATTAAGAGCCTTACAAGGAGATTTGTTTATCAAGTAGCAAGCAGTACACACAGCCTCTGTCCAAAAGCATTTATCCAACTATGCATCACTAAGCATACTTCTAGCTCTTTCCATAATTGTTCAGTTCATCCTTTTTGCAACACCATTCTGCTGTGGTGTATACAAAGTTGTCTTTTGTCTAATTATACCTGCATTCTTGTAAAACTCATCAAATTCCTTAGAGCAATATTCCCCTCCATTGTCAAATCTTAATATTTTTATCTTTAAACCTGATTGGTTCTCTACTAAGACTTTGAATTCCTTAAACTTAGTGAAAACTTCAAATTTATGCTTCATAAAATGAATCCATGTAAATACGGATACATCATCAATGAAGGTTACAAAATAATGAGATTTTCTGATAGATTCATTATCCATAGGTCCAAACACATCCGTATGAATAATTTCTAACTTCTCTTTTGCTCTATTACTTCTTGAAGGAAATGATTTTCTATTTTATTTACCAAACACACAATGCTCATAGAAATCAAAGTGCTCATTAGAATAGGAGAAACCATCCAACAAATTTTTATTCTTAATATTTTTTAATACATTATTGCTTGTGTGGCCTAATCTATGGTGCCACAACATACATGTATTTTTAGTATTAGCCTCAGATACATAGGAGACATTATAAACTGTAGTGGCTTCAAGCTTGAATAGGCTTCTGAATCTCTTCCCCTTCGCTACCACCAAGTTCCCTCTCACTAATCTATAGCCATGCTTGTCAAATGTCACATGCATTCCCAAATCATTCAACTTTGAAACTGAAATTAGATTTCTAGCTAATCCAGGAACATGCAAAACACCAGGGAGGGTTTTAATCCTCCCATCACTGAAACACAACAATACCTTTCATTTCCTGGCAATCAAATATGAAGAATTATAACTAAGGTAGATAGTACCTCCATCATATTCTTCATATGTGGAGAACCATTCCTTATGCGGGGTCATATGAAATGAGCATCCTGAGTCAACCAACCAATTTTCATCAGAAACAACATTACATGCAGAAAGTAAAGCATCTTCACCTGCATTCAAGGACTTATCTGAAGTAGTCTCCCACTATTTCTTAGGGTTCCTTTACTCCTTCACATGTCCCCTTTTACCGTAGTTCCAACACTTAACTCTATTCTTTTTACAAGGAGTCTTAGACCGGCCCTTGGACTTGTCCTTAGCCCCTTTCTAATCTCCTTTACGTCCTCTTTCCTTAGACCTTCCACTAACACTAAGAGCATCCCCAGAACTATCTGAACTCTTCTTCCTCAATTCCTGTGACAATAGCACTAAAACAAGATCATCCAACTTCATATCCGCAAGGTTAGCAGTGATAGCAAGGATAACATTCTCCCAAGACTCAGGTAAAGAACAAAGAAGTAAGATACATTTATCTTCCTCGCTAACCTCAACATCTACTAAATCAAGCTGACTCACTAACAAATTAAAAGAATTTAAATGCTCTGCAACTGATTCACCTTCTCGCATTTTCATGGAAATTTTTTTTCATTTTAAATAAAGTTTATTTACCATACTTTTGGCTTGATAGATCTCTCCCAACCGTTTCCACAACTTGTATGCAGTCTCTTCTTTTGCGACATTCAATAGGACAGAGTCTGAAAGACACAACTGGATGGTTTCCCATGCCTTCTTATCCAGTCTATCCCACTCATCTTGAGAGACATCATTGGGTTTCTTCTCTTTTTGAACATCCAACCATTGGTTTCTTTCTTCCAACAAATCTTCCATTTTTTAGCTTCCACAACTCATACCCCGTTCTGTTGAACTTCTCAATGTCCATTCGAGAGGTTGATGCAATGGTGGATGCAGCCATAAAAATAACACGAGATCTGCAAAATAAACATAACCAAATCTCCCACTGTAGCTACAACTTCCACACTACCACCCAAGAGTCAAAGCTGGTCCTGCTTTGATACCAAATGTTAGAAATGAAAGCAACACTACTTCAATAGAAATCTGATTCAATATAAATTTTTGCAATCATTAATTGTGTGTTATTAATGGAGATTGTAACATAGAAACAAAACTATGCTTCACAGAAATGCAAAATCAAAAATATGAACACATAACACAATGTTTAATGTGGAGAAAACCCTTTTGGGTAAAAAACTCCACATAGGAAAGAGGCCCAATGTTTGTATTAATCTGAAAATGATTTACAATACAACAACACTTCAACTCTCTCCACCAGTCTTCAATTTGATAGCATTCCAGCAGCACCCGAGTACCTAAAATCTATATTACAAAAATTAATACATGGAAAAGACTTATAGAAACATTTTCTAACTCATCTTAGGCATTCACCTTTTCTCTCCTAAGATTCTCCAACTTGTAAACATTAATTACCATCTTACAAGCATCTTACACTTGTCCAAAAATAGGCATGCAAAGGTTGGGGGCCCAAGACTAAATATGACTTCTTACAACATCTTATGATGTGTCATAACCCTAATAGATTCCACAAAAGAGTATCTTTCCAAGATAGGAACCTTGGGTTAAATATAGCAAATATATAACTGACATATCCACCATATGCGTCATAGAATCTTAGAATCTTATGACAACTTGCAGCTGCCATAGATTCACTTACCAAACATTATGACAGTTGTCATACATGCCAAAAATAGTATATTCCTCAATGGAGCATGCCTACCCTCATTACTTTGAGTTTTTGCATTTGCCAACCGTAAATGTCACTCCATAACTGCTGTCGGTAACTCTGAAATTACAACTATCAATGAGACTACCTCATTCCCTTATGGGTAATTACAAATAACAAATAATAAATGGAATAAAATACAATATTGGAATTTACAAGGTTAATGGCACCTTATTCCAACAAGGTAGGCCTTAGCTATTCATGGAAGATCAAAAGAGAAAGGAAGGAAGGACAAGAAGAAAGATAAGTCTAGATCCAAATCCCATTGGAGATCCAAATCTCCTATAAATACCAAGGATAAGTGTTGGAATTGTGGAAAGCCTAGACATTTCAAATAAGACTGCATGAAGGAGAAAACAAAAAGAAACATGATTAGGTGATGAGTCCAAAAAGTCTCAAGATGAAGGTGATTCCTTTGTCATGGCCTTGGAAACACATGCATTAATAGGTGCATGCTTGATAGACTCTAGAGATTCCTTCCACATGAGCTCACATTGGGTTTGGATTTTGAAGTACAAATAATATGTGTTGGCAAGAGACACTGTTTGCCTTCATTATTGTTGTCATTGATGGCAACAAAGTTCATCCCACCCATCCGTAGGACATGGTGTGTCTTTTCCAAAAGTTAGATTGAAGAAGTGTTGTTGTCTGGTAAGCAAGAACAGAGCAGGCAGCAAGGTCTAACAGTTAGGTCCGGATCTCTCAGAGGAAGTATCTCAGTAAAGTGCAGATTTGGGGAAGTTAAGAGGAGTACCTTGACTGATATATTTCAAGGATTTAGCCTCCGGTGATAGAAGTGTGAAGAGATATGAGCACTTGAGTGATGGGTTCCTGATTGGCAGAGTAGAAAGAGGAAGACCTAACCGGAAGAGCATGAGACCTTAATCCGGATGTGATATTGATGGTGAATAAGTTTCCTAAGGTATCATTCATGATTGGCCGACATGATTGATGACTTCTACAAGCATCTCTTTGATCCACATTACTTGGTATGCAAAGATTCAACCGACAGTTCAAAGTTGAGGAAAATATTGGCTATTCTGGATGCCGACTAGAAAGGTGTTGAAATCATTGGTGCGGATATATATACCAAATGGATTTGGATGTGAAGGAAAGTTGTGTGTTGACAAGTGCGAAGAAAAGTAGAAGAGCAGTGTGAAGACAGTAAGACAGGTCCGGAATGTGACAGGACAGCAACAGCAAAGAAGAGGAAGAATGAAGTGCAGTAGATTAGTGTATTGAGCCTAACCGGAACTGAACTTCAGCATGTGTGGATGCTTCTCATCAGTTCAAGTTTCTTATAACCTTCTTTTCTTGTAGACAGTGAGTCTCTTGTAGGCAGTGAGCCTCTTGTGAGCAGTGAGCCCTAATTGGCAAGTGCCATTTTGTACTATCTTATTCTTCTAATAGAGAATACAATCTTGGGTTAATCACCCCATGGTTTTTCCCCTAACAGGGTTTTCCATGTCAAAATCAATGTGTCATGTGTATTGATGTTATTTCCATTTCATGATTATGTTTGCTTATTTGAATTGATGCTACATTAATTATTAAGGAAGTTCAGAAAGCTGAAATAATTAAGATAACTGATTCACCCCCCCTCTCAGTTATCAACAATTGGTATCAGAGCCTAACAGCTTGAGGAAGATCTGGGAATTCAAATGGATGTGTATGGTATGAGGGAACAACTTCAGTCTACCCTAGATGATCTTGAGCAATCTAACTCTAAAGTCAATGAATTAAAGGAAAGACTCAAATAGGCTGATGACTTCATAAATGAACTAAAAGGGAAACTGAGTATCTCTATGAAAAAGAGAAAGGATATACTTCAGCAATTGGCAAGTCAAGGTGAAGCAAATGATACAAATGAAGACCTGAAGGAGAAGACCAAGCTATGTGAAAAGTTGTCAAAAGAGATCATTATGGTAAGACATGAAATGGAATCAGGAGTTATGAAATTCACCCAAGAAATTGAAGAGAAAAGAAAAACTGAAGATGATCTAAGACAATCTCTCAAGGAGAAATCAGAAGACTACCATAAAATGGATAGAATTATCAGACATCTGGAATCTAACCTTAAAGAAGCAAGAGATAATGAAAATCAACTTGAGAATCAGATTGTCACTCTTAAAAGGGATCTTCAAACAGCAAATGAATACCAAGAGAAATTCAAAATAAGCTCTGCTCAACTTGAAGTTCTTCTTCAAAGCCAGAAGAGGGTAGATAACAAGCAAGGCTTGGGGTATGAAATAAGTGAAAGCTCCGGATCCAGTCAGAAGAACTCCAGATCAGAAAATCCAAGAAACAAGCCTAGAAGACCTCCGGTAAGGCAACCAAATGCTCAAAGATATCCATCTTTCAATGGATACTGCCACAACTGCAATAACTTTGGTCATAAAGCAAATCAATGCAGAAGAAGAATGAATCAGACTAATACATCCTTCTCCAGACAGTGCTTCAATTGCAAAAGGTATGGTCACAAATCCCATGAGTGTAGAAACTTGCAAATGAACAATTCATTCAATGGTAGATGCTTTACATGCAATAGAATGGGACATTTGGCTAATCAATGTAGATCAAGAGGATATCAGTCAAATTTGCAAAGAAATGTTGTTTGCTACAATTGCAATAGATCCGGTCATATTGCCAAATTCTGTAGAAATAAGAATCAAGACAAAAGGGGTCTGGAATAGCATAATCATAACCAAGACAAAGGAAAAGGAAAAGTGAACGTGAATGAAATTCAAAGGGAGATGAATAAGATTTAGGTAAAGAGAAGCACAGAGAATGTTGGGGATGGGTCCGTACTAGAATCTGGTGCTGATAATCCTTCTGAAAATTGAATAGATGAGCTCTGGCTCAGGGGGAGTCACAAAGAAAAACTAATTCCCCCAGCCAGTCATTTGGTGCCAGAAATTGGCACATGGGAAGTTGTGGATTAAAGGATTCTTAGAGAAACATCTAAAGTAGGTTTGGTAAAAGATATGAAAGATCCGCAAGAAGGTTTGAAGAGTCTAATCTTCCAAGGTAGATCCAGTTTTTACTATCATCTGGTAAAAGAAGATTTCTCTCAATTAGATCCGGCTTGATTCAAAATTGAGGAATCTTGATCTGCAGATAGATCAAATAGCTATGGAAAGGAAAATAAATTGTCATTATTCACCAAGAATAACACCAAGTGTATCTCAGTGATTCGGAAAAAGATATATCACAGATTAAGATGAACAAGGCAATCGAAATGACTTAAGTTGCGTATTTATTGCAATATGAAATTAGGGTTTGCTCAGAGATAAAAGGATTCATTTGCTCATCATTTGTACACTTGCACTCGAGAAGAAGAGAAAAAGAGCTCTACAAACAAGCCTTCTTTATCTCTCCCAAGGATCAACCACAGAATTCAAGTTAACCAGTGATCTTTTCAGCTCATTCCGTGAACCCTAAAGGTGAAAAGGTACTTTCTGTTCTTAAAATCTATCTATGAATCCTTTGTAAAATGGCTACTTTGAATATTATGAAGATCACTGATAGGCCTCGACCCAAATTCAAGAAACATCCCTACAAATCCCCGGAAGTAGATCCCCTAGGGGCATTTTCTGGTGTTCTGCATGGAGTTTTGCATATAGAAGATATTAGGATTTATATTCATGCAAACATTAAAGAATTCAGAGAATTCAAATTGAGGGACATATATCACAAGGAACTGATAAATGAATCATTTGAGCTTAAACCCCAATATAAGGCCATCCGAGAAAAACATTTTGGGCAGTGCATTCATTTCCCCTATTTTGATGAAGATAAGTGGGTTAGGTATGTTTTGAGCAGAGTGCATGATACTTCATGTGGCTAAATAAACCATTCAAGATCACAAAAGATGCTATTAAAGCGGTAACCGGTTTGCAATCATCCAAAGGATTACCTGTTCTCAAATCAGTCAAGAATCAAACTGTGAGTGAGGCCACCAGATCAAGGTTTGACAAGAGAGCGATGACAATAGAAGATATCACTGATCCGGATATCAAGTTTGCCTCCATGATCATCAGTTATAAGTTATATAACTCTAGCAGGGAAAATTTAGTACCCAGAACAACAATTTACACTGCCTATGAAATGTTGAGAAAGAATGTATATTATGACCTTTGTGAACTCCTTCTAGACCAACTTTTGGAGAACCTGCAGAAGATAAAGAAGCATAAGAAGAATTCCTTCAAATATGGTGGCCTGATACTCTGTCTATTCTTCTACTACATGAATGAGCTACCTGGATCTAATGGGTGGATATGGCAAAATGACAGACCAGTAGCAATTCAAATTAGAGACTATTTGCATGGACTTGGTGATGCCAAGGCACAAAACACAACACTCTGGGGCTACTTCAAGAACTTTTAGAACATGATGCAAGCCAGGGAGAGAATCCCCCAATCTCTAGTTGAAAAGTATGAAGATACAGTTTGCTTTATGGTAGAAACTGATCAGTGCCTAATGGAGGCAGTGGAGCCAAGAGTAGTCTGGATCATGCCTATGGGGTATGAAGTTGATGAGAAAATTGTATAGCTACATGTTCAACACATGCTAAGTCAGCCAAAGGATCCTAAGGCAGAAAGGTTTGGAACCTTTGAAGAGTTGAGTGTGAAGATCCATGTGGAGCTACGGCAACCCGAAATGAAGAGAAAAGTGAGAAAAGAAGTTGAGAATATTGCCAAAAGTTATGGCATTTCAAAAGAGGCACTTGATGCCAACAGAGAAAAAGTGGAAAGGGAAGAAAAAGGAAAGGAAGAGGTAGAAAAAGAAAGTGCTCCGGTAGAAGCCCCCTCCCGGACCAGATCCTCTAAGAGCTCTGCTCCTAAAAGCTCAAAGGCATCAAAACTGGAAGCTCAGACATCTGGAAAAGGAGAGAAGAGAACCAAGAAAAAGGCAACAAGATCTTACACAAGCCAAAAGGATGAAGAAGAGACAGAATCAGATGAGGAAATTAAGAAAATGAAGAAGAAGAAGAAAGTATCTGGAGAATCCACCACTGGACCAGACAAGGAAAAAGAAAAGATAGATAAATGTGTTGAGAAACCTACTCTTGACGACATCATCAAGGCAATTACTGTGGACAGAAACCTGAAACCATTAACAGGATTCTATGATGAATACAATGAAGCTGACCAGAAGATCCTACAGGATGCCACAGTTAAGTATCTGAATATCTACAACAAAGCTTTCATTGAGATCATATCTTTAATTCCTAAAAGCCTTGAGAAGGAACTTGAAATGAGAAAAAAAAATGCCAAAGAAAAGGATATGGAGATCCAAGAATAGATAGCCATTCAGCTCTATCCCTCCATCACTCCTAAGCAAAAGAATATGATCTTCAAAGACTATAAGGATGAGTTCCAAAGCAAAGCTAGAATGAATCAGCTTATGCTCGGTGAAACTGACAAAGTAGCAAAAGAGACAGAAGAGATCCTCTGGAATGCTTACAAAAGATTCAACATTCCTATTATAGAGGACTTGGGTGATGATCCCTCAGCTATAGATGTTGAAGAAGAATCTACTAAGACAGTGGCAGAAGAGGTAAAGGATACAGGTGAAGAAAAAGATAAGGACTTAGATTCCTCTGCTCTGGGAGAGGAGGTCCATGAATAAGCAAACATCACTCGTCTAGTTTCCCCTATAGACTCCGGATCTAAAGTAGAAGAAAGAGTAGAAGAAAAGATCAGTCAAGAAGTAGAGGAGAAGGAAAAAGAGGATGACAGTAGTAAGGCTGTAGAAGGAGAGAAAACTCCAACAGAAAAGGCCACAGATGACAGTGGAAAGGCTGCAGAAGGGGAGAAAATCCTGTCACCGGCAAGAGACATAGCAGAAGCAGTTGAGGAATTCTTAACCAAGGAGATGATGGAATTTGATGAACCGGAACTTCTTTAAGGACCGTTCAATTTTGACTCCCTCTCCCCGGTTCAAACCATGAAGCTAGCATCCTTCACTTCAGCAAAGGCAAAAGAAAAACTTTTGAAGTCTCACATGGAGGACTGCAAGCTCATAGAAATAGCATCTGGTGTACTTGAAAAGATCATGCCATCTTTTCAGAAGGATCCCTCAGCCTCCTCATCTGGTAATCTCAAATCTCTAGTTAATAGTGTTAGCACACATTTTTATTCCTTAGAGAAGTCAGCAGAAGATAAGGTCCGCAAGGAGTTTTTGGTAAAAAGATTATCAGAGGTACAAGGGCTAATAACCAATGATAGGAGAGTTATGGATATCAGAATAAAGAGCCTAGAAAATGCTCTCAAAGATGGGGGAGATATATATAAATTTTGTTTATCTTGGTCTAAAGTAACAAGGATATTGAGAAGAAAGTAAAAGAGCAAGAGGATAGATTGCTAAGTTTGTCTCAAAGTTTTGATCCTCTTACCACTTCCATAATAAATCAAGAATGTTAGACTATTGTAGTCTTGAATGAAATTAAGAAGCTTGAGAAGGAGAAGAAAAATAGAATAAGTAGATTGAGTGAACTTAGAGGGATAATTATCCCTAAGTTAGAGGCCATGCATGAAGCCCTAAAAGATGCTCAAACCACAGCCCAGACCAGTGATCCGACAGATCTGAAGAGGGCAGAAGCTTTTGCATTCCTATTGAATGGTCACATCTCAATTTGGCCAGGATGATGCAGAGTTGGGTGACAGAAGTTTTACAGTTGAAGGATACCTTTGCGGACCTACTTAAGTATATGTAAGTATAACCTGTAATATACTTATGAGATTAAGTATAGATTGAGTTTTTGCAAATTTTGGTGTACGGACCCCAACCTTTGCCATTGATGTCAAAGGGGGAGTGAGGAGTAGTGAAAAATGAGGAATCTAGCTAAGGGGGAGCTCCAGAAAATGTACATTAGAATAGAGCATCAACCAAGGGGGAGTGCAGTGTGACACTTAGTCATTTTTCACTAAGTGTTGCCATTAATGCCAAAGGGGGAGATTGTTGGCAAGAGACACTGTTTGGCTTCATTATTGTTGTCATTGATGGCAACAAAGTTCATCCCACCCATCTGCAGGACATGGTGTGTCTTTTCTGGAAGTTAGATTGAAGAAGTGTTGTGGTCTGGTAAGCAAGAACAGAGCAGGCAGCAAGGTCCGACAGTCAGGTCCGGATCTCTCAAAGGAAGTATCTCAGTAAAGTGCGGATTTGGGGAAGTCAAGAGGAGTACCTTGACTGATATATTCCAAGGATTTACCCTCTGGTGATAGAAGTGTGAAGAGATATGAGCACTTGAGTGATGGGTTCCTGATTGGCAGAGTAGACAGAGGAAGACCTAACCAGAAGAGCATCAGACCTTAATCTAGATGTGATATTGATGGTGATTAAGTTTCCTAAGGTATCATTCATGATTGGCTGACATGATTGATGACTTCTACAAGCATCTCTTTGATCCACATTACTTGGTATGCAAAGATTCAGCCGACAATTTAGAGTTGAGGAAAATATTAACTATTCTGGATGCCAACTAGAAAGGTGTTGAAATCATTGGTGCGGATATATATACCAGATGGATTTGGATGTGAAGGAAAGTTGTGTGTTGACAAGGGTGAAGAAAAGTAGAAGAGCAGTGTGAAGATAGTAAGACAGGTCCAGAATGTGATAGGACAGCAACAGCAAAGAAGAGGAAGAATGAAGTGCAGTAGATCAGTGTATTGAGCCTAACCGGAACTGAACTTCAGCATGTGTGGATGCTTCTCATCAGTTCAAGTTTCTTATAACCTTCTTTTCTTGTAGATAGTGAGTCTCTTGTAGGCAGTGAGCCTCTTGTGAGTAGTGAGCTCAGGCAGTGAACCCTAATTGGCAAGTGCCATTTTGTACTATCTTATTCTTCTAACAGAGAATACAATCTTGAGTTAATCATCCTGTGGTTTTTCCCCTAACAGGGTTTTCCACGTCAAAATCACTGTGTCATGTGTATTGATGTTATTTCCATTTCATGATTATGTTTTCTTATTTGAATTGATGCTGCATTAATTGTTAAGGAAGTTCAGAAAGCTGAAATAATTAAGATAACTGATTCTCCCCCCCTCTCAGTTATCAACAATATGATGGTGGGAACTTGTACCTAGAAGATGAATCTCACCTGAAGATTGTTGTCCATGGAAAATTCTTGATTTGATTCCTTAATGGATGTGTGAAGGGGATCAATGGTGTAATACATATCCTTGGTTTGGAAAGGAACTTATTTTTTAGTTAGTAAACTCAATTGTGTGGGTATGTAGGTTGTTTTGTCTAATGTAGGGTGCAAGATTATGTGAGGAGTTATGGTGCTTGCTAATGGTGTTCATGTGGACACTTTATTTTAGATAGATGCATGGACAATTTAGTGTAATAGTTTTATAAGGCCTCATGCATATGCTTCTTGTATGTCTCCTTGTATATATTTGATTTTTGATACTATACTCATTAGTGAGGTTTTGTATGGATATCAATGTACTTTATCAATTATGTTTTGTACTGGCATCTAAGTATTTATTATTTGATGCATATGTTGTGACTATATGTGTTTGGACTATTCAATGTTTCAACTTCATTGTTTTCACTATATCTATTATATGTGATTGATTATGTTATCTAGTTTAGCACCATGTGTATTATTGATTATCAATGTTTTCATTTATGTTTTAAGATCATGTGGATTTAGATTGAATTCTAGTTGATGTAGTTCATTGATGTTATCTCCTTTATATTATATCACATGGGGTGTTTTATTATGCTTTGGCTATCTTGTATGCAACATGTATGCTTGATGTTTTATTGAGTGTGCAAACATATGTTTTATCCAAGTGATGGTTGAATGGAGATGGTTCAATTAGGACAAATGTGTTGTGTATATCTCCCTATCTCACTAGATTCAAGTTACAAGATGTATCTCGTGATATTTGTGAAACCATGATCTAGATTGAGGTTAATTATGGATCCATGTATTGTGAATAAACTAGTAATGTGTGTGTTCTCATTAGATATATTTATTCATCTCTTGGTTTCCATTTACATTTATTGGGTTTCTACATTTTCTTATTGAGGAGTGTTTGTGATTCACCTATATACTTATATGTGAAGTTGAGTATTTTAATTACCATCATGAGATGGTCCTATGCATTTAAAATTGAAATATTTTTTGGGCTTTATGCCTTAACCAAATTGATTAAATAGCATGTGTTAATTCATTTGGGAAAAGAAATGCCTAATTGTAATTAATTGGAAACATTAGTGATTTCCTAAGGTATATATGTTTATTTGGAAAATAACCTTTGGGAAAATATCTATTTTAAAAATATATAATTTGCAATATCCACTTGTGAAATATCTTGTGAGTGGGAAATGAAAAGAAAAGGTTTTAGGGTTTAGGAATTTTCAAAAAGTAAAAATAAAAGGAAGAGTTTATTTTTATTATCTTTTTCCCTTTTCTTGAAAACTCTCTCCCTCATTCTAGCTTGTGGTTTTACTTGATCTAGAAGTTGATTTGCGATAGCTTGTGGATTGATACACATGTAAAGAAACAAGATTTGAAAATCTTGTTTATTATGTGTTTAGCATAAAAAATTGCATACCCATGCAATTTCACACTACGTTTGGAACTACTTTGGTGCTTACTTCTCTATTTTGCATTTTAGGCTTATTTTTACTTAATTGCAAATTCTTTTTTTTTTAATTTCATCAAATTTCATTCTAATGCTTTGTGATTCTCTTAGTCTGAAGACACTTCATAAAATCTTGAGATAAATTCACTCAGATGCTAGTGCTTAGTGTGGGCATTAGTGCACCATGCTAGCATCTTGCAAATGTTAAACAACCAGTGAGCTATTTTAGGACATGTTGAAGTATCTCCTAAGGCTAATGAGATTCTTGTAATGCTTCTTCAACCTCAAACATATCTTTCCTCTTTGCATGTTGACTTCTCTTTCCATCTCAATCATAGACATCCAATTTTTGAACAAGCTTGAACTCTCTCACTCTCTTTTGTAACTTTTAAAAAATATTGTGAATTCTTTTTTGTGCTTCTCTCTACATTAATTATTGAGGATTCTTATGCTCTCTTGAATTGTAGAGTTGTCTTTTATAGCTCTTGGAGATCTTTTCTTGCATCTTGCCCATTAACGAAGCTCTCTTTTCTTGGGGTTTTGAAGTTGTTTGTGACCAGATTTTAGTCCTCAAGGAGTTGTAGCTTCCTCCTTTGTCATCTAAGCTAGTAATATTGTTTACATTGGTGAATATGGATTTTACATTCTAAATCTATTTCCTCATAGCTTGTTTTTATTTACTTTTTAAGTGCATGGTGTAGATCACCATTCATTTTTCCTTTGTGCATGCTCTAGGGTATTCTTCCCCATAGACCAAGGAAGGTACTACTATCTTTTACTTCATTGTCATTGTTGCTTGTTTCTTACTCACATTTAAGGAATAAGCACACACACTTCTTTTCAAATTCTATATCTTTATTCTTGTTGCTCATGGAGGTCAAAACACCAAAGCAGGGGCTTGACTTAGGCAAGATCCTTAGTATCCCAACAATTTTTCTCTATTTTAGTATCAGGTACTTCAAGGAATCACATTCGAACACGTGAATTTTTGTTGGTGTTTCATCTTTTTCTTCATTAATATTTTGTTTTGCTTCATTCTCATAGAATATTTGTGTTATTTTATATCCCTGTTGTCACCTAGATATCACTGGGTCATTTCCCTACCTATAGTTATGATGTGCAGTTGCTAAGAAACCTCTCTGGGAGAATACTTTTTTTATTTTTGTATATTTGAGGATGCTAGTGCTTAGCACAGACATCCCTAGGGTGCACTATCATCTAGGGTAGTAAGCCCCCTCTTTTGGTACCAGGTTCCTCTATCCTCCCTCTTTTTATTTCTGTATCTAGTTTTCTCAAACTCTATCTATAATAGTGTTTTATTAGCATTCAGTTAATCTTCCTTCTTTCCTTTAAACATTTAGCATAATTGATTTCATTTTTGTTAGTAAAAAAGTGGTTCTATAGATATAAGTTTATTTGAAATATTAGATAACAGAAACTAAGTAGAACCTAAGTGTAATGATAGTGAAAAAACCCTTGATTGACACATTTGATCGAGGAGTAGTTTTTCCTTTGCCAAATTTTGGTGAATCCACTATCTTGCACATATAACATTTTCTTCATTGTCGTGGTTTACCCTATGTTTGGGTGAACCTAACGTTTGATTGTGTTGTGTGTTATAAAGCCAAAAACTCTATTTATGAGCTTTCCAACCTAGTCCTCTAACTTGCAATACATTGTTCGAAGAATTTTATGCCATCTTTCATTAATAGCTCAATCTGGTGCCCTTAAAACTCCAATTCATTTAGCCCCATATTTTGTAAACCTCTCTTTTGAGAAAGTTGTTAAAATTATTACTTCTCCTTCTTCTTCTAGAATTGTCCCAATGACCTCTTTCGATGATGAAGAAGCAACTTTCGACCATGAGGTAGCCTTTGGTTATGTCGCACCAAAGGAAATTCATGAGTTAGATTGCCATTTGGCTTATTTCCAAGATTTTCTATGTCATGAAGACTTACCAAGATCTAATGTCCCTTTGGTTGATGCTCTTTGCGTTATGTTAACTAGTCATCATAAAGGTCTTGGTTTCCTATGTGGCATCGCCCATATAGTGCACAACGATATGCCACCATTGGTAAGCTATATTTCAAAACCCCATGACTCTCACCCAAAAATTACTGGCAATCAACTACTATACTTCTTTCTACTTTAGGCATTCACATTTTTACATCTTCACAAATGGGTACCAATGCTCCACAACATGGTAGTGTAGATATTAGTTTTTTTGGAGGTGTTGTGAACCCCATAAATCATTTATATGGGTTTGTTCCGCCCTCGAGGGCCTTATAGTTTACTTTCCTTTCTAGTTCCCTTAGAGTTACCCAACAACTTTATGTACCTCTCATTTCTACTCCTCTTCCTACACCCACTCACACCACTGATCCCTTTACTAACCCTTTTACAAAATGTTGGTTCCCTTCAACAACAACTTGCTTCACTTTCCACTTCATTCACACAACTGCTTGTTCCTACCTATTTTAGGTGCAACCCCTTATCTCTTTCTATTCTTGCTATGCCTGTCCCAGAAGGGTTTGAGGCACCTAGCTTTGAAAAGTACTCTAGGAAAGGAGACCCCTAGACTCATGTATCCTCTTTCACTTCTTTGTGTAGTGGTTTTAGTTTTCATGATGCTTTACTTGCAAAGCTATTCCTGCAGTCCTTGAAAGATACTATGTTGGACTAGTTTTGTTTATTTCCTGACCATTCTATTTTTTCTTTTGATCATTTGGTGAATCAATTCTTACAACATTTCTAGGACAATGTTGGGCTGCAAGTCACATTCACTAACCTCATTCACTATCGATAGGGAAGTAATCAAAAAGTAACTAACTTCATATGTCATTATCAGTCACTCTTCTCATAGATCCCTTATGATCTACCAAACTTTATGTGTAGTAGGTTTTTATTAGAAACCTATAGTTTCATATTAGGGATAAGATCTTGTTGATGATGTATCCATCGTTCACACACTTGTGCACAACACTTCATGACTATCAGTAGTCGTTCAACCAATTTGAGGTATCTATTTCACTGCTAGTCAGTCTGGTGCTTCTTCTTCCTTTACAAATTATAAGAAAAATAAAAAATTCCTTAAACACAATGCTTCAACAATGATTAGCACTAAAATAGTTGAAGCACCTTCTTAGATACTCTAGCCCTCTCTGCTCCTAAATCATCAAATAATCATAAGTTTACTACTCTCATGAAGTCTCTCTATTCTACAGTAATTACTAAATAATAATTTGGTGTAGCTACTTCCTATTCATCCTCTCGACACTTGCAAGCTGGTTCCACCTTCTTATGACTTGAAGGTATTTTTCCAGTTCCATAATGTCCCTGGCCATGAAACAAAAAGATGTTTGCATCTGAAGCACATTGTGTGAGACCTCATTGACTAGAATGTCATCCAAGTCTTCAGTACAAATGACAAAGGAAATAAATTAGTCACCCTATGAAACCAACATTTGCAAATCTACACAAATCCTATGCCACATCACTATAATTTTGTTGACCTTGCTCCTTCCTCTGTGGCACTAGATTTGACTTCTAACATCCCCTCTTCTTCTTATACCAAGGTGGTGGCCATGGTGGATGTTCACTCTTTCCCTACTTGAGAGCATCCCATTCATAAGCCCACCATTTTCTTCTCTTCTTCTGACATTCCCGCCAATATATATGAGGGTCCTTTGTACGTTGGCACCAAGGTTAATGGGAAACATGTCAAGGGTCTCCTAATTAACCCTGATTGCCTAGTAAATGTCATTATAAGTGAGCTTCTATATATTCATGAATTGTATAAGGATGTATCTAATTCTGAGATATATTTATATGATGTCATGATGGTATGTCCCGCCCTACTCTGGGATCGATCACCCTAGTTGTTCAAGTGGGACCCAAAACCCTAGATGTTCCTATCTCCATTATACCCACCTCAGATAATTTTTGTTTGAGGTTGGGCCAGCCATGACTCACTTCTATAAGAGTGGTCCCCTTGGTAGTTCATCAATGCCTAAAGTTTCCTCATGACGGTGTAGTGCATACAATATTCCACAATGGATTTTGCCTCTCGCCACGCATGGAAACTTTTCCCTAGACTACTTCTTGCTAGCCCTGACTAAGCTGCTTCGACCACATAATGACTTCTTTTTTCTTTCATACTAGAAATTCAAAGTGATTCGAATAGCGCAATTGTATGCTGGCCGTACCTCCTCCTTGTCTATGACTACTTCCCCTTTGGTGTCTTTGTCTTTAGATGTTGCTCCTATTCCTTCCACTGCCCCCTTGACAGTTAAAGGAAATCATCCCATACAAGTACACTTCCATGATCTCATGCTCTTAGCTTGTACTTTAAGGTTCCACCTTCAACTTCCTATTCGAGGCCTCAAAGTCCACCTATGTAACAGTGTATTATTAGCATTCAATTAATCTTCCTTCTTTCCTTTAAACATTTAGCATAATTCATTTCATTTATGTTAGTAAAAAAAGTGGTTCTGTAGATATAAGTTTATCTGAAATATTATATAATAGAAACTAGACATAACCTGAGTGTAACGATACTAAAAAAATCTCTTGATTAACACATTTGATCAAGGAGTAGTTTTTCCTTCACTATAGTGTGTGTGGAGGCAAAAGGAATTCTTCAACCCTTGTGTGTGAAAATTGTATTGCAACATAAAATTATTCATATATTTATATTTTAAATCATGCTTGATTGATCATGTTGAAACCATGCCCACATTAGGTGGATAGCATATGGGGATTTATTCCTATGTTTAAATTGGTTTTTTAGTTTATATTGGATTTAATTCATTTAGTTTTATTTCATGTTATTTATTTTTGAGAAACCCATTTTATAGTTGTTATGATGGAAAAAATTAATAGAATTCTTATGTTATGCAAAAAGTTTAGTGTTGTTTACATTCAGATCATAAGGGTACAATTTGTTTTAAGAAATTTTGAAGTTTTAATTTTAGAAAAAATTTCATGGTTCATCAAAGGTGAAAATGTATTTATGTCCTAGAAATGTGATTTATTCCTTGTGTGTGAAGCATGCGTTTGTGAAATTTGAAATATAGGACTTGTATGCCATTTGCATTTTGTGGGATGAAGAGTCTCATGTATCTTATGTTTTTCTCAACCTTTTGTACATGATGATCACAAACTTTGACCTTATTTTTTGTGCCTTGACTTTTTGGGTGAAGGTTGACTTTTGGAGCTACAATTGGGTACTAATGTTAAGACTAGAGTGGAACCATTCCATGGTTGCAAAATTGGGATGTCCCTAATATGAATTATTTTATGGAAAACATAATGATATTAAAATGAATTGGGATTTCAAACATCTAAAATGGATTACTCTAAAATGTTGGAAACAAGGTAGATAACTGAGAGGGGGGTTGAATCAATTATCTTAAATATTTTAACTTTTTGTTCTTCTTTAACAATTAGTGCAACATCAAAACATATAAGCATACATAACCATGGAAGCAGAAATAAACTCAACACACATAATACAATATTTTTGACGTGGAAAACCCTATTAAGGGAGAAACCACGGGGTGACTAACCCAAGATTGTATTCTCTGTTAGAAGAATAAGTACAAAATGGCACTTGCCAATTAGGGCTCATTGCCCAAGCACACTTCTCACAAGAGGCTCACTGCCTACAAGAGACTCACTGTCTACAAGGTATAAAGAAAGTAACTAGGTGTTTGAACTGATCAGAGGCATCCACATATGCTGAGGTTTAGTTCTGGTTAGGCTCAATAAACTGATCTACTGCACTTCATTCTTCCACTCCTTTAGTGCTGCTATTCTATCACATACTAGACTTGTATTATTCCTTCCACACCTATCTCTGCCTTTCTTCATACACTATCACATACCACACACATCCTCACATCAAAATCCATCTGGTATATATATCTGCACAAAGGATTTCAACATCTTTCTAGTCGGCATCCATAATACTCAAGATTTTCCCAAACTCTGGTCTGTCGGATAAATCCATTCTTACTAAGTGATGTGTATCAAAAAGATAGTTATAGGAGTCATTAATCATGTCAGCCAACCATGAATGATCCCTCAAGAAACTTGATCTCCATCAATTCCCCATCTGGATTAAGGTCTGATGCTCTGTCGGTCAGTTCTTCCTCAGTCTACTCTGCCCAACACTTAGGTGCTCATATCTTTTCATTCTTTCATCACCGGAGGCTTAATCTCTAGAATGTAGTAGTCATGGCACTCCTCTTGACTTCCCAAAGTCTGCACTTTGTTGAGATACTTCCTCTGAGAGATCTGGACCTAATTGTCAAACATTGCTACATGCTCTATTCTTGTTCACCAGACCAAAACACTCTTCAATCTGTCTTCCAGTATAGACATATTATGTGCTCCGGATGAGTGGGATGGACTTTGTTGCCATCAATGACAACACTCATGAAGCCACATAGTGTCTCTTGCCAACAATCTCCCCCTTTGGCATTGATGGCAACACTTAGTGAAAAATGACTAAGTGTCATAACAAACTCCCCCTTGGCTGATGCTCTATCTTATGTATACTTTTACCAGAGCTCCCCCTTAGCTGAATTCCACATTTTTCACTACTCTTCACTCCCCCCTTGACATCAATGGAAAAGGGTAAAATCTGCACACCAAAATTTCTAAAAATCAGCCTATACATATCCGCATAAGTATATATATAAGTTATACTTACATATACTTAAGTATATCTGCAAAGGTGGTCTTCAACTATATAACTTTTATCGCCCAACTTTGCTTCATCCTCTCCAAAATTGAAATGTGGCCACTCAATAGAAATGCAAATGCTTCTACCCTTTTTAAATCTACCGGATCACTGGTCCGGGCTGTAGTCTGAGCATCAGTTAGAGCCTCATGCATGGCTTCTAACTTAGGGATAATTATCCCTCTTAGATCACTCATTCTGTTTATTCTATTCTTCTTCTTCTTCTCAAGCCTCTTTATCTCATTCATAATGGAAATAGCCTGGCATTCTTGATTCATCATGGATGAGGTGATAGGATCAAAATTTTGAGATAAACTTAACAGTTTACTCTCTTGTTCTTCCACCTTCTTGGTAATATCTGTTGTCACGGTGGACCAAGATAGACAAAATTTGTATAGATCTCCATCATCTTTAAGAGCATTTTCTAAGCTCTTTATCCCAATATCCAAATTTCTCCTATCATTTGTTATAAGTCCTTGTATCTCAGAGAATCTCTTATCCAAAAACTCTTTCTAGACTTTCTCTTCTGCTGCTTTCTCCAAAGAATCAAAATGTGTACTAACAGAATTAACAAGAGATTTTAGATTACCGGATGAAGAGGCCGAAAGATCTTTCTAGAAGGATGGCATGATCTTCTCCAACACACCGGATGCAATCTCTATCAGCTCATAGTCTTCCATGTGAGACTTTAGAAGTTTTTCTTTTGGCTTTTCTTGGGTAAAGGATGCTATCTTCATTGTCTGAACCGGGGAGAGGGAGTCAAAATTGAATGGTCCTTGAAATAGCTCCGGTTCATCTAATTCCATCATTTCTTTGGTCAAGAAATCTTTAACTATTTCTGCAGTGTCTCTTGTTGGAGACAGAGTCTTCTTTCCTTCTACAGCTTCAGAACTGTCACCTGGGGTCTTCTCTGTTTGATTTTCTTCTCTTCCTTTTACCCCTTCTTCTTGACTGATTCTCTCTTCTTTTCTTGCTTCTCCTTCAGTTTTAGAGTCTGCTGGGGGATATGGATGAGACATATTTACTTCTTCATGGACTTCCTCTTCCAGAACAGAGGAATGTAGGTCCTTGGTCTTCTCCTCACCTGTCGCCTTTGACTCTTCTGCAATTTTCTTAGTGGAATCTTCCTTTGATGCACTTAATCCTTTGACATCAGAAGGTTCATCACTTATGTCCTCTATAATAGGAAGATAGAATCTTTTATATGTATTCTAGAGGATGTCTTTAGTCTCTTTTGCCACTTGATCAGTCTCTTTGAGCATAAGCTTGTTCATTCTAGCTTTGCTCTGGAACTCATCCTTGCAATCCTTGAAGATCATGTTCATTTGTTTAGGAGTGATGGAAGGATAGAGCTGAATAGCTATATGTTCCTAGATCTCCATATCCTTTTCCTTAGCATTATTTTTCCTCATCTCAAGTTCCTTTTCTATACTTTTGGGGATTAAGGAGATGATTTCAATGAATACTTTGTTATAGATGTTTAGATACCTGACTATAGCTTCTTGCAAGATCTTCTGATCAGCTTCACTATAATCATCATAAAATTCAGTCATTGGTTGTAGGTTCCCATCCACAGTGACTAATTTGATGACATCATCAATGGAGAGAGTAGGCCTTTCAACAAATTCTTCTACCTCTTCTTCCTTGTTCTTGTCGGCAAATGATTCCACATAAGTTTTCTTTTTCTTTTTCATTTTCTTAACCTCCTCATCTGTCTCTATCTCTTCATCATCCTTTTGACTTATATAGGATCTTGTAGCCTTGGTTTTTGTTCTCTTTTCTCCTTTTCTGGATGTCTTGGCTTTCAGTTTTGAGGCTTTTTGGCTCTTTGAGGTGGCAGGTGTAGAGCTTTTGGAGGATCTGATCTGGGAGGGGACTTGCACTGGATTACTTTCTTTCTCTACTTCTTGTCTCTCCTTCTCAGATCTTTCTAATTTCTCTCTATTTGCATCGACTGCTTCTTTAGAAATGCCAAATCTTTTGGCTACTTCCTCTACTTCTCTTCTCACTTTTCTTTTCATCTCCAGTTGTCTTAGCTCAACATGAATTTTCACACTCAACTCTTGAAAGGTTCCAAACCTTTCTGCCTTAGGGTCTTTGGGCTGACTCAGCAGGTGTTGGATATGCAGCTCTAGGATTTTCTCATCAACCTCATACCCCATTGGCATAATCTAGACTATCCTTGGCTCCACTGCCTCCATCAGGCATTAATCAGTGTCTACCATAAAGCACACTATATCCTTGTATTTCTCAACCAATGATTGGGGAATTCTTTCTCTGGCCTACATCATACTTTGAAAGTTCTTGAAGTATCCCCAGAGTGCAGTACTTTGAGCCTTGGCATCACCAAGCCCATACATGTAATCTCTAATTTGTATGGAAACCGGTCTGCCATTTTGCCATACCCAACCACTAGATCCAGGGAGTTCATTCATGTAGTAAAAGAAGAGACATAATATCAGGCCACCATATTTGAATGAGTTCTTCTTGTCCTTTTTGATCTTTTGCAAGTTTTCTAATAGTTGGCTCAGAAGAAGCTCACAAAGATCATAGTCAACATTTTTCCTTAGCATTTCATATGTAGTATAAATAGCAGTTCTGGATACAGAATTCTCCCTGCTGGAGTGATAGATTTTATAACCAATTATCATAGAGGCAAATTTGATATCCGGATCTATGATGTCTTCTACTGTCATTACCCTCTTATCAAATTTTGATCCGGTAGCCTCACTTATAGTTTGGTTTTTGACAGACTTGAGAGTAGGTATCTCACCGGATGAGTGCAATCCGGTTACCGCCCTAATAGCATCTTTTGTGATCTTAAATGGCCTCATCAACCACATGAAGTTGTCATGCACTTTGCTCAGAACATACCAGACCCATTCATCTTCTGCAAAACAGGGGAAATGGATGCAATGTCAAAAATACTTGTCCCGGATGGCCTTGTACTTAGGTTTGAGTTCAAATGATTCATCTAATAACTGCTTGTGATAGATATCCATCAGCTTGGATTTCCCAAATTCCTCAATATTCACATGAATGTATGCCCTAACATCTTCTACATGTAAAACTCCATGCGGAATGCTAGAGAAGGCACCTAAAGGATCAACTTCTAGAGATTTGTAAGGGAGTTTCTTGAACTTAGGGCGCATCCTATCAGTGATTTTGACAACATTCAGAGTAGCCATCTTTCAAAGGATTCAGAAAGAGATATTCAAGAGCAGAAAATACCTTTTACACTTCTAGGATTCACGATAAGAGACAAAAAGATCACTAGTTGAATCAAATTCTATGGTTGATCCTTGAGAGAGTTAAAGCAATCTTGTTGCAGAGCTCTTTCTTCCTTCTTCTCGAATGCAACTGTGCAAATGATGAACAAAAGAATGCTTTTATTTCTGTGCAAACCCTAATTCCATTTTGTAATAAATGCACAACTTAAGTTATTTTGGTTGCCTTGTTATCCTTGTCCTGAGAGACCTTTCCAGATCATTGAGATGCACTTGGAGTTAATCTCAGTGATTATTGACAATCTATCTACCTTTCTTCAATCATTCCATTTATCCACAGATCAAGATATTTGAATTTTAAAACATACCAGATCTAACTATGGGAATCCTATTTTTACTGGATGACTGTTAAACCAAATCAATCTTGGATGAATAACCTCTTCAAAACTTATTGCAGGTCTTCCATATCTTTACCAAGGCTTATTTAGATGTTTCTCTGAGAACCCTTTAATCCGCAACTTTCCATGTGCCAATTTCAGGCACCAATTGACTAGCTGGGGGAATTTGTTTTCCTTTTTGACTCCCCCTAAGCCAGAGCTCATCTATTTAGTTTTTAGAAGGAATATCAGCACCGGATTCTGGTGTAGATCCATCCCCAACATTTTCTGTACTTCTCTTTACCCAAATATTGTTCATCTCCCTTTGAACTTCATCCACATTCACTTTTCCTTTTCCTTTGTCTTGATTTTGATTATGATGCACCGGAGCCCTTTTATCTTGATTCTTACTTCTGTAGAATTTGGCAATATGACCGAATCTATTACAATTGTAGAAAACAACATTTCTTTGTAGATTTCACTGATATCCTCTTGATCTGCATTGATTAGCCATATGTCCCATTCTATTGCATGCAAAGCATCTACCATTGAATGAATTATTCATTTGCATATTTCTACATTCATGGGATTTGTGACCATACCTTTTGTAGTTAAAACACTGTCCAGAGAGGGATGAATTAGTCTAATTCATTCTTCTTCTACACTGATTTTCTTTATGACCAAAGTTATTGCAATTGTGGCAATATCCATTGAAGGATGGATATCTTTGAGCATTTGGTTGCCTTACCGGAGGTCTTCTAGGCCTGTTCCTTGGATTTCCTGATCCAAAGTTCTTCTGACTAGATCTAGAGCTTTCCCCTTTCTCATACCCCAAGCCTTGCTTGTCATCTACCCTCTTTTGGCTTTCAAGAAGAACTTCAAGTTGAGCAAAGCTTATCTTGAATTTCTCTTTGTATTCATTTACTGTTTGAAGATCCCTTTTAAGAGTGTCTATCTGATTCTCAAGTTGTTCTTCATTGTCTCTAGCTTCTTCAAGATCAAATTCCAGATGCCTAATTATTCTATCAATTTTGTGGTAGTCTTTTGACTTCACCTTGAGAGATTGTTTTAGATTAGCTTCACTTTTTCTTTTTTCTTCAATTTCTTGGGTGAATTTCATAACTCCTAATTCCATTTCATTTCTTACCATAATGACCTCTTTTGATAACTTCTTACATAACTTGGTTTTCTCATTCAGATCTTTATTAGTATCATTGGCTTCACTTTAACTTGCTAATTGTTGAAGTAGTTCCTTTCTTTCCTTCATTGAGATACTTAGTTTTTCTTTGAGTTCATTTATGAAATGATCAGCTTGTTTGAGTCTTTCCCTTAGGTTATTGACTTCAGAGTGAGATTACTCAAGATCATCTAGGGCAGACTGAAGTTGTTCCCTCATACCATACATATTCATTGAGATTCCCAGATCTTCCTCAAGCTGTTAGGCTCTGTTAGGAGGAACTTAGCTCTGATACCAATTGTTGGAAACAAGGTAGATAATTGAGAGGGGGGGTGAATCAATTATCTTAAATATTTTAACTTTCTATTCTTCTTTAACAATTAGTGCAACATCAAAACATATAAGCATACATAACCATGGAAGTAGAAATAATATCAACACACATAACACAATATTTTTGACGTGGAAAACCCTGTTAAGGGAAAAACTATAGGGTGACTAACCCAAGATTGTATTCTCTGTTAGAAGAATAAGAAGTACAAAATGGCACTTGCCAATTAGGGCTCATTGCCTGAGCACACTGCTCACAAGAGGCTCACTGCCTACAAGAGACTCACTGCCTACAAGGTATAAAGAAAGTAACTAGGTGTTTGAATTGATCAGAGCCATCGAAATATGCTAAGGTTCAGTTCCGGTTAGGCTCAATAAATTGATCTACTGCACTTCATTCTTCCACTCCTTTAGTGTTGATGTTCTGTCACATACTGGACTTGTATTATTGCTTCCACACCTATCTCTACCTTTCTTCACACACTATCACATACCACACACATCCTCACATCAAAATCCATTTGGTATATATATCCACACAAAGGATTTCAACATCTTTCTAGTCAGCATCCGGAATACTCAAGATTTTTCCAAACTCTGGTCTGTCGGTTGAATCCATGCTAACTAAGTGATGCGTATCAAAAAGATAGTTATAGGAGTCATTAATCATGTCGGCCAACCATGAATGATCCCTCAAGAAACTTGATCTCCATCAATTCCCCATCCAGATTAAGGTCTGATGCTCTACCAGTCAGTTCTTCCTTAGTCTACTCTACCCAACACTTAGTTGCTCATATCTTTTCACTCTTTCATCAGCGGAGGCTGAATCTCTGGAATGTAGTAGTCATGGTACTCCTATTGACTTCCCCAAGTCTGCACTTTTTTGAGATACTTCCTCTGAGAGATCTAGACCTAATTGTTGGAACTTACTACATGCTCTGTTCTTCTTCATCGGACCAAAACACTCTTCAATTTGTCTTCCGGTATAGACATACTATGTGTTGCGGATGAATGGGATGGACTTTGTTTCCATCAATGACAACACTCATGAAGCCACATAGTGTCTCATGTCAACATAAAAGGCATGATATATAGCTTACACTGAAGGCCCTCATAGAATCATGTAAGATAGTGCTAAACATACTTGTACCTAAAGGCCATGAGGGAATCACAAAAGCTAGAACTATGAACATCACTCACATATAAGACCCTAAGGGAGTTGTTGTGAGGCTGATTATTTACCTTCCATATTTTGATCGTTATACTATCCAGTAGATGACACTATCAAGCCTTAGTGACTATGCTTCATTTTGTAGACTTGATTTGATCCACTGATTATGTTAGGACTTTGATTTGACATATGCGATTCGTTTTGATCATAGTGATGCTAATTGTGGAAATTGATTTTACGAGTTTATATTTGATGATGTTTTGTGATGAGATTCTAGTTGTTTTTGTGATATGGATTAAATGACATGTGACTAGATAATGTAGTGTAATTTGGATTTTTGTATTGAGTTTTGTTGTTGCATTCATTTGCGTAAATTTAATTTCCAGTTGCTTCGGCTATGACTTTCCATGACAGGACTAACACTTGATCGAGATGTGCAGGTTTTACATTCCCTAGCGATGGGAAATCAGAGGTAGAATTCACACTATGTTATTCCCTGTTAAGCCGATCCATTCCCAAGAGGGATAAGGATCGCGTTTGAATTTGAATGATGAATTATAGTGCTTGATTTAATTTTATTTATTTTTAGCCTTAGTACCCTTTTGTTTAATTAAAATTGATTAATAATAAGTGTTGTAAAATTTTAATTGATTTATGCCACTTGGTATTTTTATTATTTTTTTGGGCCATTTAAATGTGGATTTTTAACCCTTTTCATGAACCCTAGGGTCCCAAAAGTTACCCTAGGTGGTCAACCATGAGTCTAGGGTCAACTTGGACCATCTAACCCTAATTTTGACTCACCTTAGGTCACCCTAAACCATGGTTGAGTAAAAGTGACGAATTTAGAAAAGAGGGAAGATGGAGGATGGGCCTTGCCTTGGGAAGAACCCATCTCCCATCCCTAAGTTTTGGGAATCATTCCCAAGGAAGACTAGGGAAGTCTCCAAGAGTCCTCCCAAACTCCCAAGTGAGTGGGAGCACCACTCAAGACCCTTGTCTTCTTGAGGAGTGAGTGGGAATCCAACTCACCATTTGTCCCCCTCCCACTTGTGTGGAAGCACAAGTGGATGAGGTGGATATGGAGGTGGAGTGAGAGGAGGACATTTGTCATCCTCTTACCTTCTCACTCTTACAAGTGGCTTTGGAGGAGGGAGGAGATGGTGACAAATGTCACCTTCCCATTCCCTCAAGGCCAAGTGGATGGCCTATAATAGCTCCTCTTGTAGAGGAGTGGGGGTTCTTCTTTTTCTAGTTCTTTTCCTTAGAATTTGATGGTGCTTTTCCTTGCAAAATTTAGTTTTCTTGCTATCTTTGGGGGAGTTGTGAGAAGTTGGGAAGAAATTCTAGAAGTTGGAAGGCTTGGGAAGGCTTGGAAATCTTCACCAATTCTACTTCCATTGTTAGGGCCTTGAAGGTAGGCCTCTTAACTTGCTTCTTACCTTGCTTATATGATGAATCATGTTTTAGATTTTGGTGGTGTGTTGTTTGCATTGTGATGTTTGCATTGTGATGTTGGGTTGGGTGTTATGGTGAGAGCACCTCCAATGGAGGTAATGCTCAACTTGTATGGGTAGGGGAGAGGAACAATCCTTGGGGGCTCTCCCACAGTTGTATTTGTGCCTTGAGGGCTTTTATTTGTGGACAAGAATATTGAATGGCAAGAGTTCCATGGAGATTTTATGTGATATTTGTGGAGGTTGGTGTTATGGAGATTTTTGGCTTGAGGCCATGGGTTGTGATTTATTGGATGGCAAGAGTGCCATGGAGTACTTGTGATTTGGAGGATGGTGTGTTTTGAAGATTTTTGGCTTGAGGCCATGTGTTGAGATTTTTGTTTTATCATTTGGGAGCCCTTTTAAGTTGAGAGGTCTATTCCCTACCCTCACCAAACTCATTTTTATGAGTTGAGTATTGTGTTAATCCTATGGGGTTGTTCTATTTTTGTGTTTTGTGAGTGATTTTGTTGTGGAATGAAACCCTGTGTGAAATCTCTACCTCCCTAGCTCGAGGGTGACCCACTTGCAGGTCTACGGTAGGGAGGAGAGCTTTTCCTTTAGAAGTGGCTGTATTTTGTTATTTTTCTATTGTGTTTAGTTGCAGGTTGACAAGTGAAGAGATGGAGTGTTTGGAGCTCATGTCGGAGTACATGTAGCCTTCTTTATGTGGCCTTGTAGTGTGTTTATGGCTGTTGGAGCCATGGCCATTATGGCCCCTTTTGTATAGTATTTATTTGGAGAAAGAAAGTTAAGTTATCTGCCATAGAGTTGGCTGAGATAAGTTGAGTAATGTAAACACTATGGTAGTTCTATTAATGTTGTGCATATTCTATTTTATGAAGTTGGTTATCAAAATAAAATTGTGTAATGAAAACAATGCTTTCAATCTATTCGAATGCTGATTGTTCTCCCTATAATGTAAGTTAAGAATAGAGATTTGCATGAGAAATAAATTTATGTTTTACTGGTTAGATTTTGATATAGATAAAGGAAGGAAATGCATTTTCTGTTTCTGTGTATTGATCCAAAAGAAAGGGGTTAAAGTAGTTTTCTGATTTGTGCAGTAGAAATCTATATTAAAGTGTTACAGAAAATAGGAGAAGGAGATGTATTTCTATATAAAATTAAATTGATCCAAACAAATACTTGCATTCTGTCATTGAATTGTACAAGTGAAAATAGTTAAGTTGTTATTAAGTTTCCATTTACTTGATTGTATTAATGTAAAAAAAAAGATATATCTTTGTTGTCTTTGTGTTTTTGCCATTGTGTGATTTTAAAAAAAAAAATACAACAAACATACATATAAATGCTCCTGTAATGATGTCTTTTAAAATAGAATTGTTGTTTTCTAGATATTGTTTAAATCTAAAAGCCTTCCCTTTTAATGTAGGACTTGACAAGTGAATATATGCAATTCAAAAAAAAGAAATCACACTGGTTGATTTTAAAATCTGGTGAATCTAGTTGTTTTTTTGTTATGATCTGCTCCATACAGAAAATGGTAGGAGGAAAATAAAATTAGAAGGGAGCTTATTTTACACATTGTATGAATTATCATAAGCACATATACTCGTATATACATATGTAAATGCCTGTGGGAAGAGTGTATATTTATATATAAAATAATAATAATAATAATAAATTAAATAAACTAAAGGAATTTACGATCAGGGGTACCTTTCAGAATATATTTATTTATTAAACTAAGATTTATTGAGAAAAAAAAAAGTGGGTGAGTGAGGCTGTGGAGGGCAGCACCCACCATAGTCCCCACGGCCCTTGACCTCTTATAACTGGTTTGGGGGGGAGGCACGGCCCCCTCCCCACACTTAAACCCTTTGGCTAGCGGCACCGCCCCGTCAACCATTCTACGGACTGCGCACACCGCTCAGTATTCCATCGAGCCTTCCCTCCACGTGATCCTCCCGCTGCCTTCTGCGGCCGTCACCTTCAGCGCTCTGGCTACCCTGCATACATTCTTCCCTCCCTCACGCGGCCCTCCACTTCCCTATCCTCCACCACTACCTCACCGCTCCTCCTTACAGTGTTTGACCCCTCTCCACCGCTCCTCCCACGGTGACCACTCCCCTCCATTTCCCCCCTTGTTCTGTCTATGCTCCCCAACAACGTCTAGAACCTGACTCCCTTCCACCACACCGTCGTTCCACCACTGCGGCCCCCTTTGCATAGCACCGCCCCACTTCCTTACCACTGACGACCTTGTCCACATGGCGGTGGCATTACCATGGGTCCTCTTTCTTGCAGATAGGGTTTTACCCTATACTCTTTTAATATATACTGTTATATATATGCTCTGCTGCTCAATAAAATATATATATATATATATATATATATATATATATATATATATATTTACAAGATAATCAGACAATGGAAACTGTCTAAGTTGAATGCAACCTCCGGGGTGCTCTAATGGCTTCCATGCCATTGTAGAGGAATCCCTAAACCTGCAAACATGTGGAGCAACAAAACAAAGCAAAAAGAAACATGAGGGAACGAGATAGAAAATTAGGGCCACCTTATTGAGTAACAATATGATTTGACTTAGGGATTTCTTTTAGTAAGCCAATTTTAAGTTTTGGATTAGGGTTTCAAACTAGACTTATTTTTATTTCTTTTTTTTTTAGAGGAGTTCATTCATGAGGAGTTGTTTAATTCTAATTATCTTAAATGAGAACTCTCTTTTTACCCATGTAACTTAATTAATTGGACTTAATAAATCTGTTAATTCTTTTCTTGAAGAGGTTTTGAATTTTAATTATTTTATTTGCCTTGTGATTTCATTATTTTAATTTTAAATCGGTTTAATCTTGTTCTTAAGTTTTATTTAAAAGTTTATTCTTAAAATTCACTTAAATTCCCTTGCATTTAGATCCACTATAATGGGGCTTTTAATTTCATCTCCTTTTTACTTGGTGGGGATATTTACCATTTGAGATTATTGAGTTATTTTATCATTAATTTTTACATTGCTAATTATAATTGATTCCTTACCATTATTTTACGAGGAGGGTTATTTAAACCCTCCTCCTTCATCCATTAATTTCGAGTGAGATATTAAATATAATGCCAAATTATATTTAACAATGAACTCGGTTTCTTCGATTGAATCAAATCGATGTCTTGTCGTTTTAATTAATTTTATTATTTTTAATTTAAACCGGTGATTTTGCTTCTAAGATTACTTAATATTTAATCATATATTTTAATTATGTTCTTTCTATTGATGTTTTATTTAAATATATTTATTATTGCGTTTATCGAAAAGCGTAATGCTGCTGAAGTTATTTCTAGATTCCTAGGGTTAAGTTTATACGATATCTATTTATCCTTTGATACTTTTTGATCCACCCATCCACTTCATTCGTGCGCCAACATGTCAACTTAATCGATCACCTTTCGTTTCGAGTGTAGTTAGGGATCAATGTTGGTGAAATATTCCACACCTAGGAGACTTAGGAGTACAAACAAAATCGACCTAGCCCTAGAAGTGACACTCTTCATGTCACTTACCCCCTTGATAGCCTTCACCTTCATGATACATTGAAATGTCTACGCCTATGCATATTGCCACCGAGCACGCAGATGCGTGTGAGGGGACTCTTAGGGATAGTTAGAAAAAAAAATTTGCAGTTCGTGTCATGACCACATGGCAGATGTGGTCATGACACGCGTGTTCGTGTGTCGTGTCTGCATGGGAGATGCAGGCATGACAGTTGTGAAAGACTAGTACTATAGATATAATTATTCTTGGACACCAAGAGGGTCTTGAATGGCACACGACAACTAAGAGGGGGGGTGAATCAGTTGTATCAAAATTCTAACTTCTATAAACCACAATTTCTTAACTTATTTTCTTATTCTATTATCAACAATAAACATGAATAGTAGAATCAAAAATTTGAACACATCAACATCACATGCACATGAACACTAGAATTTTTACGTGGAAAACCCTAAATAGGGAAAAACCATGGTGAGTGTTAGCTCACAATATAAATGTAGTAACAATACCGAATATCAAATGGCGGCTCACTGCCAAAGAGTTCATTGCTAAAAAGGATGGCTCACTGCCGAGGGTGGCTCACTACCGGGGGTGGCTCACTACCAAGGATTAAACTAATATAGTAGCATCTACAACATGCCTGAGTTCAGTTCCATTAACATACAATATATCTCCTCTGCTCTACTCTGCTTTTAAAATTCACACCTTATCTTTGCATCTTTCACTCACACATTAGACACAAATTCATTACAAGTATTTATACAATTCATCAACCTTGGAATGCACATTAAGTTCGGCATTACAATCATCAACCATTGGAACAATCTCCAAGGTCGGCATACACACATGCATCAAATTAGAACTAGACCTAAACAATCTTGCAGACTAGTGAATAAAGGAGGAACACTTCACTCCTTAACACAGACTCAATTACATCTTCACATGCTACCACACACTTGTACAATTCAAGACACTCATCCGCAAAGAGTGTTAATCATCCAGGTTGGCCAGACAGGTGCAATCACCAAGAACACTTGAACACACGCTTCCAAGATCTTCATTGCAGCTTGCGGATTAATCACACATCTTCAATGCATTCAGGGGACATCTATGAACATCATAGAATCATTTGGAGACTAGCAAATCTAGCTGTATCAAATCTCAACTTGTTTCACTTGAAGATGGATCACAGACTGTTCTCAATCAGACATTGTCAAACTCTGCTAATTAGAAACTTGTTTTTTGGAGCTTCAAATCACTTAACCTTTGGAATGAATATGACTAAGTACCTTACAAGTTTATGTCCAGAACCATAAGACAAAACTCCAATCCATGGAGAAATGTGGAGAAAAATACTTTCTCCCAATCACCCTGCAATACTTGCCAGGCACCGTCTTCATACTGGTGAATAGAACTTTTTTTGCACAATGATCCAGACCACCAAATTCTAAATTTAGCTCCTTCAAACACTTCTCTAAATCATATCCAAAGCTCATACTCTAGTCTTCAACACAAGAAATATGTGAAGCAAAATACTCAGATAGTGTTCTTCAATCCATTAACAAACAACAATGCCAAAAGATATAGTTGACACAAATGACAACACAGATATGTTGACATCAATGACAACACCAATTGGCACATAATTGCAATAGAGAGGATCATGAAATATGGTACTTATGCCATTACTTGTCTCTAGAGGCCTTGAGGAAATCACACAAGATAATGATGACACCCTATGTCTGATACTTAGTAGATCCTTTCCTATTTTCATTGGGTCATTAGTACCCAGTGTGTCCTTCTAATCTCTTTTCTTTAGTGTGATGATGTGCCTACTCATTTCTTTAATTTTGTGGGCTGCTACTATTGATATGGGTTTTGACACACCAATAGTTTGGAATAGTAAAGGTTCCCCTACTTGGAAGGTGGCTAGCTTCAAGAGTCTTGATTAATTGAAAGATATCAAGTTTATTGAGTTAGATTCAAATTTTAGGGTTTAAGTGATAATTTCATTCAAATGTATTTTTAATTCTCATCTTGAAATTCCAAGATGCATGATTTTGGATTTGAATGAGAATCCTTCATATGTAATTTAACTTACAAGCCAGAAGTCCAAGATATGAGATCTTTTGAGTTAGGATTTACAAGGTCAATTTTTATAAGTGCAAATTGGACTTATTAATATGAAGTCATAGATTTTAGGTTTCTAATCATTTTTTTTGTGCCTCGTAAACTTTTTTCACGTGACCGGTGATGCTGACACAACACGCCCTTCAATACCACGGGGATAGGGGGAGACTGGACCTCATGACCATCTTTACCGCAATGGAATTACTTAGCCAATTGAGCCAAGGCCCTTGCCCAATTTCTAATCTTAAATACCCTTACTTAAACAATTAACTCAAAAATATACCTATAATTTTGGTGCCAACAAGATATTTCCATAATTATTTAATTGATTCAAACCACATTTCAACACAAATGTCTTGAAATAACAAAATTTTTCATACTTGGTAAGCCATCCAATATTCTACCATGTCAATTAGGGTTTAAAAAATGATCAATCATTATGTGAGTAGAACCTAGACTAGGGTAAAAACCTAAAAAATTATACCCATAATTGGACAAAGAACAAAATTTATGCACAATTCAACAACCCAAATGAAATGCTAGAAACCCTAATTAATAAAAGTGAACAAAAAGAAAAGGAAAATGCAAGAAAAACATTATGCCCTTGTGATATCCCTATGCATATAACATTCAATTCTGACCAACACACTTAAACCCTTTAGGATGATAACCATATGGACACAAAGACCCATGATGAGTGTACAAAGACCCTACAAACACATAATGAAACCTCCATTATGGTGAGAAAACTGGATTGCATGGACATGATCCCTTTCCAACAATGTGACGTGCATGACACAAATGTATGTCAAGAACTACTCAGATTCTTAAAGGAATAACCCATATACCAATGAATGCAATAGTGTGCAAGAATACAATGAAAATTGTGCAAGATACTAAATCCAAGATGCAAAATTCAAACTAAAGGTCAAAGAAAAAACAAAAAGGGTCCAAAGAGAGAGAGATTTGGGACATCAACGCAACTCACAAAAAGATGAATTGACTAGTGATTGGAACATTGGCTTAGGGATGAACAATGTGACAACAACACAACTCAATTTTTTCCTTACCAAACAAAAAATAGCAAAGAAAAAAGACAACTAGAAATGAAAAAAAAAGAAGGGTCCCTAATCACAAAAATATAGAGATGTGTTGTGGAGGCCACAAAAATTCCCCCCACATTAAAGCAAAAGAAAACCACCAAAAATTAAATCAGAAATCACACAATAAAAGATAACACAATCTCTGACTACGAAACCCTTTGTTAAAAGAAAGATCATGTCTAGCTTTACATTAATGGAAATCTTTATTACATCTAAAGAAGAAATCAAAAATGGTCTTCTCCAAATGAATTTAAAAAAGGAACTGTGAGGGTAAAATAGTGCATCAATCAAATGAATAATAGATGACCCAAACATCAACAGAATAGAGAAACAAAGAAGATTCAAGTACACAAAGCAATGAACAAACACAGCAAACCTCTTCCGTTTCGAAACTTCTGTTGTTCGCCTATCACGAATCGTCCTTTCGCAGATGAGATGAGCCCTCAAAGAGTGCAATCTTTTAAAGTTGTTTGAGGAAGTCGATGGTGAACGGCTATGGTGTGATATGCAATGAAGGTGAGCTCCAATGCAACAATGGTGATCTCAAGCTTGTGGATGACAAGTGGGTGCCAAAGGCGCGCTGGTGATATTTCTGCAGAGTAACGATGTCAAAAGCCTGGATGATTAGAATGGAGGGATGAAGCTTCATTTATAGACTTGGAGGAATAGGGATCAACGGTTGAGAGAAGATATGAAGATCAACGGTTGAGGATGGTTGAGGAATGTGCAACCTGTGGAAACGTGACAAGTGTCCCAGCTCCATCATGAAAGGTGGGATGTGACAAAACTGATTGGAGAGTTAACTCCATTGACTGGTCTGTTAACAGAATTGATTGATCAGTTAGAAGAGTGGATTGTGGAACTGACTGGATTGATTGAGGATTTGACTCAACTGACAGGTTAGTTAACAGATTTGATTGATTGGTTAACTGACCTCTGATTGGAGAAGAAATAGGCCATGTGGGTGAGGGAAAATAAGGAAATTAAATATTAAATATATTTAATTACATGTGCAACCTGATGAGGTGGACAAGGTGAGGTGGAAAAGGTGAGGTGTAAAGGTGATGTGGAATTTTGAATTTAGAACTTTAGGATAGAGGAAATAGGATTAATTAAATAATTTATGATTATTTAATTGTGAAGGACTTTAGAAGAATTTTAATTAAATAAATAGAATTTATTTAATTGTGAGATAGTGAATTGATTAAATAAATTTGGAATATTTATTTAATTAATAGAAGAATGGAATAAATATTTAGAATATTTATTTAGGATGATTTGTGTCATTTTTAGGTGTATACATTTTGCCCCTCTTTGATGCAATGCAGTTTACAGCGTTGCTTCAAAGAATTTGATAGTCTGAATGATGATACATGCCCCAGTTTGCCCCTGGTACAGGTTAAATGACGATAGGATGCCCCCTCGGGAGATTGAACGGGAAAAACGGCGAAAGTTTTGGAGACGAACGATCTCACGATGAGGAAGGGGTAAGGATAAGTTGGAGGAATAGGGACGCGGTCAGGGATGCAGGAAGAAAATGGGAGGAAAAACGGACACGGGAAGTAGTCACAGTCATCACCTAGCTAGAATTAGGGTTTGGAGGCTATAAATAGGAGCTGGGTCCACAAGAATAGTCATTTGCACACTTGGTTGATCTGGATTGGAGAAGGAGAGCTCAGAGCAAACTTAGAGCAGCATGGCAGCCAGAGCAGCAGACATTCCTCGCGAGGAGCACCGATTCGAGCGAGTCCGAAGATTCAGGCGGCCAGCAGAGGCAGGACCCCTGGTATGTGGTTCGAAAAATTTCCTCTAGGGTCGAGTTTAGGCGTCATAAATGCACGTAGAAAATAGGTGAAATGAATGCACCGAAACGCAGAACGGCGCATATGCCTCGCGAAGATGCGCTTTTGTAATTTCGCGGTGCATATGCCAGTTTCGGCGGCGCATGCGTGAAAGCTGCGCATTTGTGCATTTTGGCGGCGCTTTCGTAATTGGGCGGCGCTTTTGTATTTATGCCGCGCATGCGTGAAATGTAGCAGCGCATTTGTTAAAGTTGCGCATATGTGGATTCTTGCGGCGCATGCGTAATTTCGTGGCGCATGCGTGGATTGTTGCGGCGCATGTGTTATAACGACGCATACGTGCGCTGTAGCGGCGCATATGCATTTTTGCGGCGCATATGTTGATTTTTGCGGTGCATATACCAGAAATGGCGCATTTACCACCTGTAGTGGTGCATTTGCTTGGGATGGCAAATTACTTAGCCAAATTGATTCGATTAGCGTCCTGTTTGACGCGGGAATCGATGAGCTATCTCCGAGATTGCAGGAATCTAGTCAAGAGATGTAGTGTGCTGTTTTGATCAATTTGAAATGCTAAGTTTAGTTGATATAGTTCAATAGATATGTTGAGTATGGTATATGCAGCTTGAGACTGACGCCTTGCTTTGTGTGTTTGCAGGAGGAGATACGAGAGACTCTGCAGTCGAGGGAGATGTTCCCTATGCCGTTGTTGCAGAGATATATGCTGACAGAGGCCAACAGAGTGGCGCTTGGTGCCATGGGTTTAGATTATGTATGCTTTATGCCTGAGGTGCGGGCGAACCGAGGATTATTGACAGCGGCCGTGGAGAGATTTCACAGCGAGGATGGGACCTTCCCACCGGAGAGATGACGGTGATGCTGGAGGACGTCTACAGGATACTGCACTTGCCCGTAGTAGGTGAGTTGGTGGAGTACGATGCTCAGCAGGACGCGGGACTCGCCGAGTGTCAGCGAGTATTTGATGATCCTGAGCTGGTGGGGCAGGTCATCCCGTGGCAGGACATATATGACTGCTACGACTACTTCCCTGGGATTGTGGCTGGGCTGATTGGGGGCGTTGTATGCCCGGACAGGAGATCGCATGGGTTCCCCATTGGATGGGGTAGGATCATGGAGCAGATGCTGACTGAGGGCACCTGATATGCGTGGGGACCCTGTGTGCTGGCCCACCTTTATCACGACATGCATCAGGTGGTTTACCATCGCAGCACGAGTCTATCAGCTGGGGTGTTGCTGTTACAGTTCTGGCTGTGGGAGCACATAGCGGTGACCAGGCTGATATGCGTCTTTGCTAGGCAGAGAGGAGAGCCATACAGCTATGGCTACGCAGGAGTGATTTCCCAGCACAGGCTGGGGAAGCTAGAGTATTGGCGGCACACGTTGGATGGGATAGATGTGGTCGTCTGGCGACCATATCTGGACTGCGAGCCTTGGGATGATGAGGGAGATGAGCTGCCTTTCTACTTTCAGACCAGGTGGTTGATAGGCCGGACATGGCACATACTGGAGAGGCAGATGGTGGGCCGAGTGCTGCGACAGTTTGGTAGGAGACAGGGCATGCCACAGGGACAGGCCATGTTTGCCCGGACACATGCAGAGAGGGTCAGATGGGGGCCGATGGCTTCTTACGAGGAGGCCTTAGTAGAGTTCTAGCAGTTGCCTTACGTGGCATGGGACATGAGGCGAGAGATAGCAGATGCGGGGGTTACACAGGAGTATGAGGATTGGATTACCGCACATCCATTCCTGAGATATTCAGGACCTGGCATGCTGGTGCCTCGTATTGACGAGGCGGACTCAGAGGAGGAGGGAGAGGCTGGCCCAGGGCAGAGGGCCACTAGAGGAGGATGAGGACGCGGTGGCCGGGCTGCAGAGAGGCCGAGGTAGCGGAGGAGGATAGATCAAGCTGGGCAGGCAGTGCCTGGTCAGGGAGAGGTGCAGCAGCAGGTACAGATGCCACCACCCCAGCAGGTACCACAGCAGCAGGTACCACAGCAGCAGGTGCCGCAGCAGCAGGTGCCCCAGTAGCAGGGGCTAGGACAGGCAGAGGCAGCCCAGGGGCCAGTGCAGGGTGAGGCACATGAGAGGACTATAGCCAGCCTGAGGGGACAGGTGCGAGAGCTGTAGGCACAGCTGAGGAGAGTGGAGAGGAGGTGAGATACAGACGCAGCGGTGATCGCTGGTTTAACTCGTGAGCAAGACATGGCAGATGCCCGGGTACGCCTTATCTGAGTAGAGAGGGACACAGCAGTGGCTGCCATGGGTACCGATGCAGTGAGCTCGTTTCTGGTTGGGCAGGTGCAGCAGGCATAGGCACAGGTAGGCCAGTTGCAGACGCAGTTGGCACAGGCGCAGATAGACCTAGCCAGAGTGCAGCAGCAGGCACAGTACTACCGAGGCTTGTACCATGGTTCCATAGCGTCGAGCCAGAGGGCAGGGAGTTTCAGGAGTCAGTCTGGGGTGGCTCACAGAGCAGGGCCTTCACAGTCAGGGGCATCCGTGATGGGACCTCAGCAGTCAGGAGCTGGCAGTGGTGGCCCACAGTAGCAGGGGTAGACCCATACCAGATTTTGTACATTTTTGGGACATGTATCACCGTCTATTTAGACGCATATTGTATATGACACTTTGATTTTGAGAGAGATGGTGATATTGTACATTTGGACCTCTTTGTATATGATAGTATGGATGATGATGCAGCTTTGTGTATCTATTGCATGCGTTATGAGATGATGATTTTACTTCTATTGTATGATGTGATTCTATTGCCTAGTTAGATGGTCTATATGATGCTATGTGAGAAATACTTTGATATGCTGCTATATGATGTCTATATGATCTAATGTGACAAATGAATGCAAAATGTAATATGATGTATATGTGATGATGCAAATGTATGTATATGAAACATGATTTCTATGTTATGATGCAACTGTATATGTGGTGTCTAAATGAGCTAATGCAGATGTGCGTATGGAACATGATTTCTATGTTATGATGCTGTATAGATATGTGAGATGCTACTGGATGTTTTTATGATGTAATGCTTTGAATGTATGCAGTTGTAACATGAGTACTATGTGGTGATGTAACTATATATGTGATGCACTTAGCTATGTTGTTTGATTTTCTAGCTTTTTAAGATTAAGATGTGATGCAAATGTATTGGTGACCTAATGCATTGGATGGTGCATTCTACTGACCTAATCATGTGCATGACTAGCTTCTACGAATGATATGATATGCTCCTACATGCCTTGTTTTTTGTGATGTCCAAATGTACTCTATCGACATAGGAATGACATGATGGATAGAGGAATGGGTGCGAAAGAATGACTTAGGAGCTTTTCTTGATATCGTTACTCTGCATAGTTTGAATAATGAGGATTGTATGGATGGGTATATGGATATAGGACGGATGTTTTGCTTTTAGATTGCTTTATTTCATCATTGGGCATTTTGTTTTTTTTTGGTACATTTCTGAAATGTTGTAAGTGAATACAAGCATCTAGGTATAATTGAACCGAGATGACCTGAGTATCGCTTACATGGAGTGTGATTGAGCAAGTTAATACAAGCATCTAGTCAAAATTGAATCTAGATGACCTGAGTACTTCTTGCGTTTCAACAAGCAAGGATTGCCCCCGTTCATGTTAGACCTTCGATGTCCTCGATGATCTTTTTGCTGATCATGTCCTTAGACAAGGCGTCGCATTACTAAAGTTTAATCCACAAACAACAAACAAAGAAAGTAATCATGCGCCCATCATAGCATCTCTAGCTTTTGGCATCCTTGAGTAGCATAGGAAGGTATGATAGCAAAAATCAAGACTCTGTAACTTAACCCTAGGTTCCAATCCACAAAAGCATATTTGCGTTGATATGTGTTAATTTCTTGCCTTAATTTGCATAAAATCATTTAGAAGACCTTGGGTATTTGCTTTGCATTGGATAGGTTAAGATGCTCATAGTCAAGATTGCTGCTCGAAGCGCGGGTGTTTGCTTGCATTTGCTTGCTTGGTGAGAAGATTGCACAATCCTTATTGAGAAGACGGACCCTAAGGGACTGACCTAGTGCCTCGGGGGCTCATTGCTAAATGGCCTTGCCTACGTGACGACGCAGAGGCAACGTATTTCGGGGTAAACCCTAATGGACCATGGATGGACTAGAAGAAAGACGACAAGAACAAAGACAAGAGAGGAGACGAATGGGACCTTGGGAGAGATGGAAGCCTCGGGGGCGCATTAGAATAATGGCCTTGCCTACGTGACGGCGCAGAGGCAATGTAGTTCACGGATTCGGACCACAGACACTGACGAGAGACACTACGCTAGGCTCACTTCGAGGAGACGGTATGGGACAAAACCTTGGTTGACAAGGCCACAAGGTGAGTATCAAGCCATGATAGGTAACCGTCAAGTGTTTATTGTGGGGATGGATATGGGTCGAATGGGGAAAATAGAGGGAGAATGGGCTCAAGGTGATTGGATTCCCAAAGATGGAGAATGCAGTTTGTCACAAGTGACGCCTGTTTACCAGGTTTTCATCACTTGCTTTTATTTGCACGAGAAGCTAGAAAGTAACATGACGCCTGATTGCCAGGTTTTCATCATGATACCTATCCAAGGTGCCTGTTTGCCAGGTTTTCACCAAAGGACAATTTTTTTTTTTTTTTTTTTTGCTTTCTATTATTTTTTTTTTTCAATTTTTTTTGTATTTTCTCTTTGTAACTTTTTTTTTCGATTTTTTTGATTTTTTTGATTTTTTGACTTTATTGTGCCCCCTTGCATTGGGGTTCTCTTAGGTATAGAACCGGCGAAGGTGCATGCTGTTGATTGGATCATCAAACAATTCACCTTCTGATGTGGCCAACTAATATGCCCCCGATCCGTAAGCTGCTACAATTACATAGGGTCCAAGCCAGTTAGGCTCGAACTTACCTTTCTTTTCTCTGTCCTGCTGATTGCGAGGGTTCTCTTTTAGGACGAGGTCCCCAACCTTGAAGCATCTTGGTCTAACCTTGTGGTTGTAGCTTCTTGACATCATCTGTTGATAGGCTTTGAGATGGTCAAAAGCTTTTTGGCGCCTTTCCTCTAGCAGTTCTAGCTCTTGTAGCCTGGAGACTCTATACTCTTCATCTGATATGAGACCTTTCAACGACATCCGAAGGGATGGGAGTTCGACCTCAATGGGAAGGATGGCTTCGGAACCATAGACGAGGGCATAGGGTGTAGCACCTGTGGGAGTGCGTATACTGGTTCGATAGGCCCACAGAGCGGGATTGAGTTGGACATGCCAATCGCGACCAGCTTCATTGACGGTCTTCTTGAGGATTTTCAGAATGGTTTTGTTCGACGCCTCAGCTTGGCCGTTACCTTGGGGGTAATATGGAGTGGAGAAGCGATGTTGGATCTTGAAACGGTCACAAAGTTCCTGGACATCCTGATTTTTGAAGGGTCTCCCGTTATCCGTTATGATGGATGAAGGGATGCCATATCGGCAGATAATGTAATTCAGAATGAAAGAGGAAATTTGCTTTCCTGTGACGGTTGATAAGGGAACGGCTTCAATCCACTTTGTAAAGTACTCAGTGGCGGTTATGATGAATTTATGGCCGTTGGAAGAGGGCGGATGAATCTTTCCCACGAGGTCAAGTCCCCACTGGCAAAAGGGCCAGGGTGTCGTTAGAGGTCTCAACTCCTGAGTAGGTGCATGAATCAGGTTCCCATGTATCTGGCACTGTTTGCACTTTTTGACGAACTGATATGAATCCATTTCCATATTGGGCTAGTAATAACCCAAACGCATGAGTTTTTTAGCTAAGGAAGGACCGCTGGAGTGTGTTCTGCAGATCCCTTCGTGCACGTCTCGCAAGGCAGTTATAGATTCTTCTTGTTCTAGACAACGGAGTAAAGTACCATCCAGACCACGTCGGTAAAGGGTATTGGCGATAATGGTGTAATGGGAGGCTTGCCGGATGAAAGTTCGTTTTTGGTTGGAAGAGAGGTCCAAAGGAAGGACATTGTCCTTGAGGTAAGTGTAGGTCTTACCATACCAAGGTGAATCAGATCCCACTAGGTGGCAAATGGAATGGGTTTCAAGGAGATCATAAGCCGGCTGTCGAATTGTTTCTACTAAGAACTCATACCGTGACTCCTGTTCAGGTATCTCAAGAAGAGAGGCTATGGTCGCCATTGCATCGGCTGCTTTGTTCTCTATCCTGGGTATTTGCTCAAACAAGATGGTCCCAAAATGTTCTTTGAGGTCGTCGACCATTCGCTTGTATGGGATGAGCTTCTCATCCTTGGTCTGATACTCATCGTTGACCTGGTTTATGACAAGCTGAGAATCCCCATAGACACATAGTGCTCGGATTTTCCACTCAGTGGCCATCTTGAGACCAATTACCAAAGCCTCATACTCTGCTATATTGTTAGTGCATGGGAATAACAACCTGTAGGACTTTGGAATTGTGTCGCCTTGGGCAGTGATAAACAAGATACCTGCCCCCAATCCATGGTTGGTGTAAGACCCGTCGAAGTAGAGTTTCCAAGGAGATGTTGACAGAGTGAATAAAGACTCATCTGGGAACTCAAACTGCATTGGTGAAGTGTCCTATAACGGTGCCTCAGCTAGTTGGTCTGCAATGATTTGCCCCTTGATGGCTTTTCTATCCACATACTCTATATCATATTCGCTAAGAAGCATAACCCATTTGGCTAGTCGACCTGTGAGAGCTGCTTTGCTGAGAAGATATTTTAGTGGGTCGATCTTGGCAATGAGTTTGACAGGATGTGCCAACATGTAGTGTCAGAGTTTTTGTGAGGCAAAAACCACCGCAAGGCATGAACGTTCCACCTGTGAGTACTGCAACTCGTAGCCCACTAAGGTTCGACTGATGTAGTACACAGCTCTTTCCTTGTTCTCATAGTCTTGCTGCGCTAGGAGAGCCCCAAGAGCCGTAGGTGTAGCAGATATGTAGAGAATCAAAGGCTTTCCTTGGATCGGAGGCATGAGTATAGGAGGATTCATGAGGTATTCCTTGAGCTTGTTGAATGCCTCTTCGCACTGCTCATCCCATTTAAATGGAACGTTCTTATGTAGGAGATGGCTGAAAGGATGGCACTTGTCGGCCAACTGTGAGATGAACCTACGGATGGCCTGTAGCTTGCCCTGTAAGGATCTTAGCTGTGTTAGAGTTTTGGGCGGAGGCATGTCCATGATTGCTTTGACCTTGGTCGGGTCTACCTCTATGCCGTTGGCTGACACGATGAAGCCTAGCAGCTTGCCTGATGTGACCCCAAACACACATTTCTTCGGGTTCAGTTTTACTTGGAATTGATCCAACCGTTGGAAGACTTTTTCTAATGTGTCCAGGTGTGAGTCCCTGGTGAGTGATTTTGCCAAGATATCGTCAACATAATCTTCCATGGTCACATGCATCATGTCGTGGAATATGGTTGTCATGGCCCGCTGATAAGTAGCACCTGCATTTTTCAGCCCAAATGGCATGACATTCCAGCAAAAGGTACCCCATGGACAAGTGAAAGCGGTTTTGTGCTGATCCTCTGGTGCTATTTTGATCTGGTTGTACCCTGAGAATCCATCCATAAGTGACAGCATTGTATGTCCTGCCGTGAGGTCGACTATGATATCGATGTTAGGCAAGGGAAAGTCATCCTTGCGGCATGCTTTGTTTAAGTCTCTAAAATCGTTGCATAGTCGAACCCTGCCATCTGGTTTAGACACGGGCACGATGTTTGATATCCATTCGGGGTAATCAATGGCCCTGATGAACCCCACGTCTAACAATTTCTTGAGTTCTTCTTTGACCAGAAGGGCTATATGGGGATGCATTTTTCTCAGTTTTTGCTTTACGGGCTTCACCCCTGGATCCAATGGCAAGTGATGTAGAATCAGGTTTGGGTCCAAACCTGGCATGTCGGCATATGACCAAGCAAAGCTGCCTCTCTTCTTTCTAAAGAATGGTACAAACTTGGTTTTTTCAGGCAGCGTGAGAGATTTTGCAAAGTGGATTATCTTAGGCTACTCTTCGGTTCCAATGTTCACTGGCTCTGTTGGCTCTACCACGATCTATGACCTTTCTTGATACATGTCACTTGGGAGGGTGTTAAGCAATCCATCGTCAGGTGCCACAGTTGGGTTTTCATCTTCAGATACGTCCTTTCTTTTTACTATTTTATGATCTGACACTGCCGCATGGCAGTTTTCACCGTCAGATCCCTTTTTGATCTTTACATTTTTGTGACTAGAAGGCTTGGCACCCTCCCCGAAGTAAGCTACAGTATTGAGTTCGATAGCGAAACTGGCTTTATGATCTCCTTTTGGTAAATGATCTCTAAGTCCCATATAGTCAATGTAGGCATCATCATTCTGGAACATATCTAATTGAGGGGTCCCTTGCAGGTCCCAGTCAATAAGCTCAGGGTGTAAGAGGGGAAGGGAGTCGGATGAAAGACCTGATTCATTGATAGTGTGGATGGAAATACTAGGAGCACAGGTGGGGGTAGTGTTCTGGGTGGTATTTTCTTCCAGGTTGTTTATCGCAATGGAATCTATACTTTCCTCGAAAGCCATAACTTCAAGGAGGGGCAAATCAGACTCCAGTGGTTTGTCCCATTGCGTTTGTCTCTCATGATATGGGCTAAGGGTTTGGATGGTGTCAATCTCCTTGTCATCGTAGGAGTGCTCTGTCAGCTTGTCCCATTCATATTGATTGGAATCATCTGAATCTACGTCACTGTCCACTTGGAGTGTTTGAATTGTCTCCGCTAGGCAGGCATTTTCTTTGGCTTTACCTTTACCTTTGTAGCCTAGGCCAGTCGTGTTTCTAGCCGAAGAGGAGGAAGAGGGTTGTATAGGTTCGATGATCCCCTCTTTTCTGAGGCCGATAGGGCCTTGTCCTTCATATCCCATCCTATGCAAGATGGTTTCACCCCGCCCATAGAGCTCTGTAGGGAGTCTGGGTGGATCTTGGGATGTGTTTTCTTCTTCGGCATAAAGCCATTGCAAAAGATCTCGCTCCTCTGATTCATCGGATAAGGTCCCCCATTTTACAAAGGGGTTTGCGGGAGTTGTAGGAGGAGCAGAGGGCTTTGGAAAATGCCTGGGTTGATGCTTGGGCTGGCCAAAGGAGCGAGGAGACAAGGGCATTTTTGCAAGGTTGAGGCTATGCTCAATCTGGTATTCCCCCACGCCATTTTCTTTTATGGTGATTTTCATTGGTTTGGGCCGTGAAGAGGAAGCTTCGGCAATATGGTCTTGTGGCGGAGTAGGGGAGATATGGGCTCTATTGTTGGGAATGACGCATTCAGGTTTAGCTTGGAAAGAATTGCAGTGTTGGTAGGGATCAGGATCGCCGTGTATGGTGACCTACTTGCCATCGTGTGGGAACTTTATGCATTGATGGTAGGTGGAGGGGACAGCTTTCATGGCATGGATCCATGGTCTCCCTAGCAGAATATTGTAAGCAAGCTCTCGATCAAGGACTTGGCACACCACATCTTTAATTACCGGTCCCACTTGAATGGGTAGGACAACCGTGCCCTTTGTGGTGCGTTCCTCCTCGTCATAGGCCTTTATGGTAATCTTCCTCCGTGGATCCACTGCCTGTTCAAAGAACCCCAATGCAAGGACTAGCTTCAAAGTGCAAATATTCAAACCAGCACCTCCATCAATGAGAACCCTCTTGATGCGGTGCTTGTGCACGAATGCGACAATGTGTAGAGGAGTGTTGTGGGGTTGAGACATGGAAAGGTCATCTTGTTCTATAAATGAGATGGAAGTGGAGGATGTCAAATTACCCACCATGGTTTGAAACTTTTCTTGGGCTAGATTAGTGGGGACAGTAGTTTCCACTAAGGCCTTCTCAAGAATCTCCTTATGAGAAGGAGATAGACGCAAGAGCTCCAGTATAGAGATGTGAGCCGGCGTTTTTTGCAATTGGTCAATGACATTATATGGGCGGGAGTTGGACGGAGAAGGTGACGACCTTGGAGGAGTGGTGTTGATCGTGACTCTACCACTGCGGGTAATTATACTACAACCAGTTCCGTTAAGTCCTGGTTGTTGGTTGGGGGATATGACGTTGACTTGCAGAACGTGCTCAGAAATGCAGTTAATGGTGTACTCAAAGGGAACGCTTGCATAGTTAGCATTACTCGACCCACTGTTCTGGTTTGGCCTGGTGCGATTGTTGTCATTATTGTTATGGCTATTGGAGTTGTTGCCATTGTGACCATTGTTGTGGTTGTAACCATTGTTGTTGTGACCGCTGTTGTGATTGTTGTTATACGGCCGGTTGTGGTTTAGGAGAGGATCTCGGTAGGCCACATGAGATTCATTGGAGGTATGCTGTTGTGTCCCTCCCTGATTCTGGTCCAGTATATCTTGTATGACATTCTTAAGATGGATGCAATTATTGGTTGTGTGCCCCCTTCCTCGATGATACTCGCAATAGTCTATGTCCTTCCAATAGGGAGGTTTGACTATAGGCTCATAGTCACTTGTTGGCGGTAGAGAAATTTCATTGTTAGCCAACAACTTCCTGAGAGCAGACTCTTGAGATTCTCCTAACGGCGTGAATTTTCTCCTTGGATTTGAATTGAACCAAGGTCTGGATTCCCAAGGGGGTGGCTTGTTGAGTGCACCATTATTTGTTTCTTCCTTAAGAGTGAATATGGGTTGTTGTTTAGGGGTTGCCGCCTTGGCATCCACTACTCCATCATTGACCACATTCTTGTTCTTGGTCCAAAACTTTGACTTGTCAGTTGTGTAATTGGAAGGAGGTGTGTCCTTGTAGAGCTTGAGAGTTCCTTTAGCAATCATAGCTTTCTCAATGAATAGCCCCATTTCAATGACCTTGGTGAATGAGGTAGGGCATTGTATCTGAATCTGATAGCTAAGATCAGGATTCAAATTGTGGACAAGCATTTCCAATAGTTGTTTCTTAGGCATGTCGTAAGAACACTTACTAGCTAGCTGTCTCCATCATTGTAAGAAGGTGGCGAAAGACTCACCTCCCTTTTGTTTGGTGTTGCATAGGTCTAGCATAGATACCTCGTGTTCTATGTTGTAAGAGAAGTGCGTTATGAATTTATTGACAAGTTCATCAAAAGTTTTGATTCCTGGTGGGAGACGCGAGAACCACTCCATAGCTTGACCTCCTAAAGACCTTGGGAATAGTCTCATTAAGTAGGTCTCGTTGTGAGCTACTTCTAAACATGCTGCAGTGAATTCCCTGATATGATCTCTAGGGTCCCCCTTCCCTTTGTATTTGTCAAATTTCAGGATTCCGAACTGAAAGGGGAATGGTTTCATGACCAAACTTCTGTCAAAGGGGTATGGTGCTATATCTTCCAAGGAGTAGTTCTTGGAACTGGTGCCAATCTTAAGGTTGGAGATTTCTATCTTTAGACCCTCAATTTGTTGTCTCACATCCGCCATAGGAGCATTTTGATCTATGTGTTGTTTTCCCCTCTCATTGGCCTGGGGGACCGTGTCATTTGTGCCTCTCTCATGCGCATTTGGGACTGTGTCATTTGTGTCCCTCTCACATTCATTGTCTGCATTTTCCATGATGGAGTTAATGTCAAAGTCTGCGGGGAGTTTGAGTCTGAGACTAGCAAGATGATGGAAATATTTGGTGGGATCCTCAAGGAGTACTCTCTCCACTAGGCGTTGGAATTTGCTATCTTGCATGTGTGCCACTAATTCTTCACGAGAAATTTCTTCATCATCATCGCATGGTGGGGCGATGTGATCGAAAGAGTCGGCCATTTCAGTTAGCTTGTTGTACTGGGATCGAGTAAGAACCATGCAAGGTGGGGTGGGATGAAATGGACTAGGATTAGAAATCTTGGCAAGGTGCCGACTAAGATTGTAATGAATGGGATATCTAGGACAAGACTTGGACAAAGGGTTCTCTCGCTCAATGACTTCAGGTAAGACGGTTGACACAAGACTCTAGCCACTAGCAAGGGTAGTCGATACCAGTCTCACTGTGTAGGGCTTAGTCGTTCAACAAGACTACTAGCAAAAGGTACTGTGACCTACTAGGCTTACATGAATTCACGAATGAAACGAAGAAGGACCTATGTCGAATCGGTATGGGACAGAGTGACGTTGGACAGAAGGTGACTGGGACAACCGACGAAAGAGAGAATTGGGTGAAATGGATGAAAACTGACTGCAAGGTTGATTCTGACCTCAGAAAATGAAACTAGGCTGAAATGGGTACTCTGAACAGCTGACGAAAATTTCTCAAAAATAGGGCAGATGCTCACTGTCACACATGCGCAGAAACAGATGCGCAGCAAGAATGGGTAAATGCGCCGTAAGTCGCTGGATATGCGCCGCTCTGATGAAGTATGTATGCGCAGTAACAGTGCGCAAATGCGCAGCAGAAAAGTATATGCGCAGCAGGTCACCGTATATGCGCAGCAAGTCGCTGTAAAAGCGCAGCAGAACAGTGTATATGCGCAGCAGAAAGGTATAAAAGCGCCGCAAGTCGGTACAAAAGCACAGCAAGTCACTGTATATGCGCAGCAGAAACAGATATATGCGCAGTTCTGGTATTTTTTTGCAAATTTTTGGGATTTTTCTCTGTTTTTGGTATTCTTTGGCTAGAATAGGTCCTCCTGATCTGATATTATGAATTAATTTAGCAAGAAAACACAGCAAGCACAAAGAGTATTTTGTAGTTTTCCATTGTTTTTGTAGTTTTTCGACTCTATTTTGGACAAAAGCAAGCACAAAATCCTAGGCAAGAAATGGATTATAAGGGATTTGGGCCACTAAAACAAGAGGTAGTTAATTCGGGCAACCGTTCAAGTGGTTACACGTGCGGCAGCGCTACTCTCCGTTATGGAGTCTCCCAGCCTCACAGGGTTGCGCCTGAGAGGGTTTTGGGGGAGGTTGGCCGTCGGTGTAACATAACAGCACTCATTGCAGGAGGTTTTCACCTCAAGCACAATTTATTTTAAGTGGCTCGATAGGGCTTGGCGTTAGCCTGTTACCACTCAGGGTCGTTCCCGCTTGGACAAGCGTGCATCCAAGGGCAGGCCCCTCCTAAAGGTTAAACAAGTAAAATGACAAGTCTGGCACTCTGATCACCCAGAAGAGGGGAGAGCATAAGCCTATTGTCATTCGCAAGCACAGAATACACTGATTAATCCACCCTAGTTAAAAAGATAAAAACTAAATGGGCTAAGCTACTCAAACAAAACTTTGAAGTGATTTCGACAATATTGCAGTGGTTCAATTTTAAATCCCAGAAAGCAGTTTGTGAGTTCAATTTTAAATCCACGTTGCACGAGATTGTTAACTTTGAAATTCAGGTCTCACGATATAGCAATGGTTCATTTTAACTTCAGAAAGCAGTTGTGAGTTCAATTTTAAGTCCACGTTGCACGAGATTGTTAACTTTGAAATTCAGGTCTCACGATATAGCAATGGTTCATTTTAACTTCAGAAAGCAGTTGTGAGTTCAATTTTAAATCTTAGATAGCAATAATTTGGAAGTTTGTTTGCAATGCAAGCATGAAATAAACCAGTTACTTCCTCCCTAATTAAGACTAGATGAAGATTTGTAATGAACAACCATTTTACTCTTTCCCAAAAAACGAAATGTGAGCTAGTTAGATGCAACTACATGTAACTGAACCCGAGCCTATCCTGCAAAACCGCTCCAGCAAACACCTGCAAAAGGGTTAGCGTTAGCAAAATACTCTAGAAAAGTACCAAAACCTGAGCCAGTTACAAATGCGCAGCTTCAGTGATCAGATGCGCAGAAGTGATCAACAGAAGCGCAGCATTAACGAATGCGCCGTAAAAATGAACAGATGCGCCGTTAAAATGAACAGATGCGCAGTTTTAACATATGCGCAGCAACAGTCGTCAGAAGCACCGTAACAGACAACAGATGCGCCATTTTAACGTATGCGCAGCAATATTATATGAAAGCGCAGTAACATTTAACAAATGCGCCGTTTTAATAAAAGTGCTGTAACAGTCTGTAAAAGCACAGTAACAGTCAACAAATGCGCAGCTTTAACAAAAGCACCGTAACAGTCTGTAAAAGCACCGTAAAAATGAACAGATGCACCAAAAGAACCTGTGTGTGACTCTGCGGGACCTGTACGGAACCTGCCTTCAAAAAAGCTCAAAAATGGTAAAATAAAGGGGCAACAGCCCCACGGTGGGCGCCAAAAATGTGAGGGTAAAATAGTGCATCAATCAAATGAATAATAGATGACCCAAACATCAACAGAATAGAGAAACAAAGAAGATTCAAGTACACAAAGCAATGAACAAACACAGCAAACCTCTTCTGTTTCGAAACTTCTATTGTTCGCCTATCACGAATCGTCCTTTCGCAGATGAGATGAGCCCTCAGAGAGTGCAATCTTTTAAAGCTGTTTGAGGAAGTCGATGGTGAATGGCTATGGTGTGATATGCAATGAAGGTGAGCTCCAATGCAACAATGGTGATCTCAAGCTTGTGGATGACAAGTGGGTGCCAAAGGCGCGCTGGTGATATTTCTGCAGAGTAACGATGTCAAAAGCCTGGATGATTAGAATGGAGGGATGAAGCTTCATTTATAGACTTGGAGGAATAGGGATCAACGGTTGAGAGAAGATATGAAGATCAACGGTTGAGGATGGTTGAGGAATGTGCAACCTGTGGAAACATGACAAGTGTCCCAGCTCCATCATGAAAGGTGGGATGTGACAAAACTGATTGGAGAGTTAACTCCATTGACTGGTCTGTTAACAGAATTGATTGATCAGTTAGAAGAGTGGATTATGGAACTGACTGGATTGATTGAGGATTTGACTCAACTGACAGGTTAGTTAACAGATTTGATTGATTGGTTAACTGACCTCTGATTGGAGAAGAAATAGGCCATGTGGGTGAGGGAAAATAAGGAAATTAAATATTAAATATATTTAATTACATGTGCAACCTGATGAGGTGGACAAGGTGAGGTGGAAAAGGTGAGGTGTAAAGGTGATGTGGAATTTTGAATTTAGAACTTTAGGATAGAGGAAATAGGATTAATTAAATAATTTATGATTATTTAATTGTGAAGGACTTTAGAAGAATTTTAATTAAATAAATAGAATTTATTTAATTGTGAGATAGTGAATTGATTAAATAAATTTGGAATATTTATTTAATTAATAGAAGAATGGAATAAATATTTAGAATATTTATTTAGGATGATTTGTGTCATTTTTAGGCGTATACAGGAACATTACTTGGAAGATGGTTTTCAATGCTTGATTTATCCAAGCACATAGAAATACATTCATACTATAGTTGGAATAGGTTAATTTTACAATGATATTCACACCAAATTCACCTAGGTGTGTGAAAATGTATTGGTTCCCTTTTCTTGTCTAAATAAGTAGGATAATACAACTTGAGTATCAAGTTCTTAAGATCTTATTAACATTTTTTTAGGAAAATGTCTTCTTTAAATGTGATAGTGGTATAGGAGCACCCAATATCTCTTTTGTGTCAAATTGGCAAACTAAGTCCTTTATTAGAGTCTAAGTGTTTTTTTGTGTCATTTTTCATTGAATAAGGTCACCATAGACCAAGAGGCATGTAATAAGGTCACAATGACCAATTCCATATGTGTTTAGGTCATAATATAGGTGGTTGTCAAAAACAAAGTAAAATAATGCAAGTTGTATAAAGAAGTTGCTTTGTTAACTTAACAAACTATGATAATTAAGGTCCCCAATGGTCACCAAGTTTCAAATATGGTTGAAACCAATTGGGCATCACTCCATACATGTAAGTAGGCCTTCAACAATCAAAGATGTGGGGGAAGGAAAATGGAGATAAAACAATGAACAAAATTTAGTTTTTTTGTATATTTTTCCTACAATGTTGATGTTCCCAAGGATGGTACGGCCCCATACTACCTCCAAATGACATAAAATTGGATTTTTTGGAAAGGTATTTGAATAACCTTTCATTTGATTCTAATTTTATAAATGTTTATTGAGTTTTGCAAAGGTTACATCCATTTTTGTAAAAACTATTTTAAACTGCCAAAAACCCTCATCTAGGGTAACAATCCTATTGCAGAGCATGGTACGGACTCATGGAATATTTTATACATAAATGGTTGAAACCCATTTTAGAGGGAATTCTTATATCAAATGGGTTTTTTATTGGGTTCAATTGCATTGAGTTTGGAGGAGATATCCCCATTTGTCTAAAACTGGTCTGAAATAACCTAGATTTGAAGGGTCATTGTGAGAATTTGTGAAGCCAATCAAGAGCATAAGTTTGTGAAACTTTGTAAAACAAAGTTGTAGCCACCTTGTATTGCATCAAAGTGGTATCAGAGCTCCAGGGATTATATCTTTTGAAGGTGATAAATTTGAGAGAAGTTGAGAAGTAAGGAGAAGTTTGTTTGAGTAGAGAATAAGATGGATTTGCTGAGAAGACTTTTGCAGGAAGATGGTTCACAAAGGAAGAAGAATCAAGAAGAGAGGAAGAGAAAAGAGGAAAAGTTAAGGAAAGAGAAGTTTGATAGAGAGATAGCAGCACTGAAGAAAGACATAAGAAGATTTGATTTGGAGTTCCAGGAGTTCTTGATGAAGATGGAGCAAAGGATTGAGCAAATGACAAGTTGGCACTTGAAGATTAAGAAAAGAATTACATGGCCCATTAAGGAGATTGTCAAAAGAAGGAAAAGACAAGAAAGGGAAGCAACTAAAAAGAAAAAAAGAAGAAGAAATGCTGACAGTAAAGAATGAGTTGAAAGAACAAGATACGATGTTGATAACAAAGCCTGAGATAGAGACAATGAAGGATGAACTCCTTGAGGTAGCAGAGAACTGGATGAAAGGTATGGAGGATAAGAGTGAAGAAAGCATAGTTACATGGCAAAGTCAAAAGGTGAAAGAGAACATTTATCATTTCATGATTACAACCTTGATAGGATTTCAGCTATGGTACAAAGTACAAGAAGAAGGACAAGTTACTAGGATAAAAAATTGAAGTGCATCAAAGCATAAAGAATCTAATTTCAAGTGGCAGAATAGGGGGAAGATTAATTTGCATGGATAAGTTCAAGCCAAAGGTAAGGATGAAATCAAGTTGGATCAGTTACAAGAACTAGGAGGAGCATCAAAGCATTGAAGATTAAGGGATTATTGTAGGTCAAAAGGTAGAAAACTTCCAAGGGACTTGGAAGAATTTCATGGCTGGGAGTATGGTGCAGGAGCACCCAATATATCTTTTGTGTCAAATTATCAAACTAAGTCCTTTATTAAAGTCTAAGTGTTTTTTGTGTCATTTTGCATTGAATAAGGTCACCATAGACCAAGAGGCATGTAATAAGGTCACAATGACCAATTCCATGTGTTTAGAGTCATAATATAGGTGGTTGTCAAAAACAAAGTAAAATAATGCAAGTTGTATAAAGAAGTTGCTTTGTCAACTTAACAAACCATGATAATTAAGGCTCCCAACAGTCACCAAGTTTCAAATATGGTTTCCACCGATTGGGAATCACTTCATACATGTAGATAGGCCTTAAACAATCAAAGGTCTGGGGGAAGGAGAATGGGGATAAAACAATGAACAAAATTCAATTTTTTTGTATATTTTTCCTGCAATGTTGATGTTCCCGAGGATGGTATGGCCACATACGGCCTCCAAATGACATAAAATTAAAATTTTTAGAAATTTATTTGAATCACCTTTCATTTGATTCTAATTTTATAAATTTTTATTGAGTTTTGCAAAAGTTACAGCCATGTTTGTAAAAATTGTTTTAAAATGCCAAAAACTCTCATCTAGGGTAACAGTCTTTGTGCAGAGTGTGGTACAGCCTCCTAGAATACTTTTTGCATAAATGGTTGAAACCCATTTTAAAGGGCATTCGTATCTCAAATGAGTTTTTTATTGGGTTCAATTTCATTGAGTTTGGAGAGAGATATCCTTGTTTTTCTAAAACTGATCTGAAATAACCTAGTTTTGAAGGGTCATTGTGAGAGTTTGTAAAGCCAATCAAGAGCATAAGTTTGTGAAACTTTGTAAAACCAAGTTGTAGCCACCTTGTATTGTATTAGATAGTGAGTATCATTTTGACATGCCTACTTTGATTACCTAGAAATATTTTCACTACCATCCAAGCATCCATAGAACCAAAACATTTGCCTCTAGTCCCACTCTAGGCATAGCTCTACTACTAACTAGGTGTCCATGTCCCTAGTAGAGATTACTTGAATCACCCAAAATGAAAGATATATTTTTATTTTTCTTTTCTTTATTTCTCTCTTTCTTAAATTTTTTTTAATATTTCTCATTCCATAAGCACTAAATCCCATATTTTATTTGGGGAGCATCATGGTAATACAATGTGATTTTCTTTTAATTTAATAATAATTTATTTTTTCACTTGATATCCCAACTATAGTTGCCTCACTAGATAGACTCAAGATCATTAAATTTGTGAAGGGTGAAGGATGAAAAGGTATGCAAACTACATCTTGGAACCACCCAGACTTTCTTAGGCATGAATATATTTCTACACATCCAAATGAAAGGATTCATGAAACCTTCACCCTAGGAATCAACCTATTACAAATGTAGAAGGAATAAACATCTACGAAAGAAGCTAGGAAGTGTACTCAAACCAATTTCCAAGACACACATGATTTTGTCTCGTCAATAAAGAAATTTATGATTTAAGAACAAATTTAGCAAAATGAGGGAAATAGACTAATAGATTTACAATATAACCAACAACTCTATAAGAAAATAAAATAAAGAAAACTCCTAATCAAAAAACTAAAAATCAAAACCAAAAAGAGAATAATCCAAAAGTAAACCAAAATTTCCTACACTACCTAGTATAGACAAACATGAAAGCTCAAGGGTATAGATAATAACCTTCCATTACTTCTTTTTATCATGGAATCCAATAATAAGAGATTTGTAGTTATAGTCCTAAGTGTTGGTATGAATGGGGTATATTAACTAACTAGTTCAACATTAGGTCCTATTCACACTTGTCTAGTTAAGTTTATTTAGGGCATACTTAGGGTACACTAAGGATAGTTATCACTTTGTGTCTGAAGTCATAAGATTAAGACACTTGTCATAATCTTATTTAGGTATATACTTGATGTAGGAGCATCCCTGGTTCAAGAGCAATCTTGCATCAACCAAAAATATTTGTATTCATTTTGTTTTCTTTCATTTTCCAGTTCAGTATAGTCAGTTCAGTCAGAAGCAGTTTCTGTATTTTGGTCTACATTCTACCGCAGTTTCATTTCAGACCTTGCAGAGCAAGACTTAGCATCTAGATATCATCATGCACATCGTATCTAAAATTTAGATTATTTGGATCAATTATGAGAAAGATATCTCTATCGTCAACTTTTTTCTTAGAACAGAGCATTCAAATAGTCTTAGATAGCCAGCTAAAGGAGAAGACTTGCAGGGCACTTCCATGACTTGCGGAGCCAAATGACACATCATTCAACATAGTTTAGGATGTGGCCGACCTTCCCTGAGATTTGCACCTGGTTTCATTCACTTGTAGAGGAGTACAAGTTGTTTAGGGCTGACCTATCTGTGTACACAAGTTACATCTCTTTCATTGGAGTTTGTAATCATTCATGGCTAACACAGAGGATTCTTGTGATCTGGAGATGATAAATAATCATGTAATAGATGCATAGGAAAGTAGTTAGAAAGAATCAATGATAGATACTTCATAAGTTAGATTTTCTTCTGTAAGGTGCTTCAAAGCTATATCTTGTGCATGTGTTGTAACTAGAGAATCAGGCCTATAAGCCCTAATTTGTAAGCCTACATGTTTCTGACATGTTAGTATTTTGAATCTATGATATACTGAACATCTAAATCTGCATTTGCATTTTATAATTGAGTTGCTTCCATTGTGTTACTCTTGCCGCATGGTCTAGAGTGTTCACTCCGTGGACCCTCCTAATTGTGACTGCACCAAGTGTGTCAGAGCAAAGTTTGAATCCTTTGAGAGCAAATTTGAGCGAAGTTTGAATCCTTTGGGACTGAAGTTGAGCGAAGTTTGAATCCTTTGGGAGCAAAGTTGAGCAAAGTTTGAATCCTTTGGGAGCAAGGTGAGCAAAATTGGTGAATGCATTTCATAAGATCTTGTCGTGAATAGATCACTGAATCTGAGACAGACTACATGTGTTGTCAACCAATCGTCGATTGTGAGGCAGTTGTCACCTTGTAGCCTGATCGTCAAATTTGAGGCAGTTACACTTGATCCTAGGAAGAGATGCCACTGAGGAGAATACTTGTTGTTGGTACTATTATGTCAGAAAATGTCCCCTTGGGGGCTTTTCCCTCCTAAAGTTTAGCTCCCAAGTCATGTTTATGCATTTAGAGCATTTTTCATGTTAATTTAACATCCCGATGAGAAAACCTTAAAGTTTCATGGCAAATGGGACCTAGGGGTGCACTTGGCATAAATCTTGCCTAAAATTGGGCAGGACTTAGGTGCATGTGTCCTAGTCCTACCCTATTTTAGGTGAGGACCAATTTCAAAGTGTCGGTTTATGACCCTTATTTAGGTCCTATGCCGACATGGTAAGTTTCAATTACAAAATTCTTGGCAGGAATGTTTTTAGTTGCATATATAAGCATGATTAGTTATTCATTTGTAAACTAGATGGAAACTAAAAGGAAATTTTGATTCATGAGATTATGTGAAGGTGATTCAAGGCATTCATTGTGTTACTGAGTAGAATTTGTGTTGTTCTTGTGCTTGTATTTGTAGATTTGGCATCCATCTCCTCATGCCATGAAGAGTATCTTCCTTCCATGAGATCTTCACTGCAAGGTGATATCAATTATGTTTTCAATCATTTATCATTTGGATTTTGCCTCTATCCCATAGGGATATGCACTCTTTATCTGACAACAATGTTCAGAAGACTTGAATGTCTCTCCAGGGCTTGACTAAGGCAAGCCTCTAAACACCACAACCCCCAACCCATTTTTCTATGATTGTAGGTTATAGGTTGCAGGAGTAGAAAAAGTGGAGTTGTAGGAGAGTAGTGCAGACTGTTGGAATTGCATATCAGAGAAGAAAATAGGGACCTAGACTCGGGCTCCCACTCATTAGTCCTCCAGATCCCACAACAGAAAAATCTTTGGAACAATAGGAATAGGTTATAGACAAGATTTCTGGATCTTGACAAAAACTATGGCACTGGAATAGGGAACCCACTCATTAGTCCCTGACTTTTCCATTTTCCAAACTTTGAAATCTGATACGCATTTGATTGTCATTTGATATCTCTGTGTGCGAGGATTTTCTGTAATTTGTCTGTTTGCTTCTGAATTTGCATAATTAGGGTTTTGAGCATAAGTGGACTTAATTGAATAACAAAATCACACAATTCCAATTTTCCCCTATATTCTGAGTGATCGAAGGCATGTAATAGACTTCCTACTCAACTGAAGTCCTTGAATGTTTAGAGGTGAAATGAGGATTCATACAAACTAGCAAAACCAACCCTAAACACAAACAAATCCTCTTCATCAAATTTCACCTTAAACATTTTGGTGAACCCATGTTTTTGGACTTTTTAGCACCTTGTTGAGTGTTGTTCTTCAGATCTACATTCATTTCATTCATTAATTTCATTATTCATCTAAGTGCATTTGAAAAATTACAAAAAACTTGAAATTTTTTTTAAAAATTGGCATTTTTAGCTTGTATTTTCATATAATTTGAATTAGTTGCATTTAATTTCATTAAAATTCTATCATTACCATCAAATTTAATTTAAAATATAGAAATTTTCCATTCAACATTCATTTAGATTGCATTTTCATGCTTAAATTGATAAAAAAATTCTTGAAATTGTGCATTTTTTCATATAACCTAGTTTTGCATTAGCTACAGTTTGTAGTCAAAATCTTGTTTCAGATTTTACTAACCTTTTAAGACACTCATCAGGACTAATTTCTAACTATAATGTTTCATCATAGTGGTTTGCTTGCAAAATTTCATGCCTAGGGTTTGAAAACCTTGATTTTTTTTCTAGATTTGGCCTTATCGACTCTCTAGATTTGCACCATAGGCATGTTGTAAAGGATTTTTCTACAATAATTGGTATTTATTAGGGTTATTATCTTCTATCCCTCCTAAAATTTTTTACAACACCTTTTTATTGGCCTCTACAGTGGAAATTTGGTGAAAATTGCATATTTTAGCTATATTTTCCCTAGGGTTTGACCTTGAGCTACATTATAAGTGTGTTGTGATAGATTTTTAGGCATTAGGTGGCTGTTATTACTATTATAATTTTATACCCATCATCATTTTCCTCACAACACCCTTTGTCATACTCTTTTGCATTGAAATTTGGTGAAAAATTGCATATTTTAGCTATATTTGCCCTAGGGTTTGACCTAGATTTGCACTCCAAGCATGTTGTGAAAAATTTTATGGCTTTAGGTGGCTGATATTACTAATATAATATTCTTCACATCTTAAAATTCTTTAAAACACCCCTTTTATTGGGTCTTTGCATTGAAAAGTGTGAAAATTTGCATAGTTTAGTGTATTTTCACTAGGTTTTGACTTGTCATCATCCTAGGTTTGCATAAAAAGCATGTTGTGAAGGATAATATTGATTTATTGGACTAATATCAGACATATTATTTTCTTCCCCTGATCAATTTCCTTACAACACCTTTTATCCTAGTGATTTGCATTGAAAAAGTCAAAAAATCAAGCATTTTGGATCTTAAACATATCCTGCTCCTAGGGTTTGTTTTATTAGTTTGTGCATTCTGTGTTGCATACTCTTGCATGAGCCTTATGTCCTACTACCCTAATAGAAATATCCCTTTAAGAAGAAGTAGGAGACTCATGGGATCTAGTGCCCTTTAAGAAAACGATACTCAGACCTCTGAAAATCCATTGAATACCTTCTTTACAAAAGGAGAGACAAATTTTGCAAGATATTATACCTCATACAACCACTATGGAAGATCAACTATATCATGATGTCAATGATACTATTGAGGTGGTCGCACATGTACCTGATGAGCAAATAAACAAACTTGATAAAGAGTTAGCTAATTTTCAAGCATTTGTTGAAACTGAAAGAATAACGGAAGAAGTTGTACCTGTGATTCACCACATAAGAGAATTGATAAAGGAAGGAAAATATGGCATTGATGTTATCTAAGGTTTAACACATATTGTACACAATAATGTCATGAAAGAAATTGAATGTGTGAATGGTATCAAAAACATATCATTGTCTCATATGCAAGTATCGACACCTATACCGATCACTGGAGTGACTACATTTACATCGATAATTTTAACAACTAATACAAATGCTTGTAGTAATGCTACCACTGGTATTGGAGTATCTAATGGAACTAATTCACAAAATTACAAAGACATGGGATTTAATTATCAGAATTTGGTTTCTAAGGGGACCTCTTCTATGAATAATTGTTCTCAACCACCTATCCATTCCACTTATTCTAAGCTACCTATTACCTATTCGCAACCACTTTCCACATATCACTATATATGTCCAACCACCATTAAACTATTCATATCCTTTGCTTATCACAACTTAGGCTCAATCACCTCCTCACTTTGGTTCCAATTCCTCGTAGCAAACTACATCTCCCAATGATGCCCTCTTAAACCAACTTTTGCAAGGCATGACTTCTTTACAACAAAAAGTGACAAACTTGACAAATTCTTCACAACCTAATATACCAGCTTATCATGCTCATAATCCCCTATCCTATGCAATCTTGAGAACTCCTATGCTTGAGAGGTTTGAGACTCCTCTCTTTAAAAAATATGGTGGAAAAGGTGATCCTAATACTCATGTGGCAGCATTCATGACTATGTAGTGATTTCTACTTTGAAGAGGACTTGCTAGCAAAACTCTTCCCATGAAATCTTAAAGATACCGCTTTAGAACGGTTTTGATCTTTACCTCAGAAATTCAATACACTCCTTTTTACAGTTGGTTGATCAATTTTTACAACATTTTCAAGCAAATATTAGAGCTCAAGTTTCTTTGATTGATTTAGTTCATTGCAAGCAAGGTCTAAAAGAGAAGTTATCTGAGTTTATTAGTTGATATCAAGCTCTCTATGCACAAATTCAATACCAGATGAAGGATGAGGATGTTCAGAAGGTGTTTATTACAAATTGACAACCTAACATCCATGATAAGATTCTCTTGATGAAGTATAACTCCTTTCAACATTTATGCACCGCCCTTCATGATTATCAACTTTCATCTTGTTGGTATGAAAACCAAAACTCATCGGATCAAGTTGGTCAATCCATGGGTGGACCATCACAAAACAAATTTAAGAGGAATAATAATAGGAGTTTCATCAAGATTAATGGACTAAATTCAAATGACTTTTCTCAATTGTCTGCTATCACTAATCCGAAGAAGGCACCATATCAACAAAGAAAGTTTACTCCAATATCCAAGTCTTACCATTCTATCATGAATCAAGCTGTGAGTAATAATCTTATGAAGCTTCCCCCAATTAAGCCTTTGGATCCTAAAAGACCTCAAGGACCTTAATTTGATGCTAATGTCTTTTGTCATTTTCATCAGACACAAGGACATGATACTAAATGATGTATGCGTCTTAAACATGAAATACAAGACCTCATCGACTTGAATGTGATATAGGTATCGGGTGTGAATGAAAATGGAAATAAGTTGATTGCTCCACTGAATTAGAATTTACAAATCTTTACTAATCCTTTCCCAAAGCATACTGATAACAATATGATGGAACAGGGTTTAGTAGAAGTAGATGATGAGGATTATTTGGAATACAATAACATCGTGGGCATAATAGAAGTGGATAAGGAAAAGTTGGATAACCCACCTTATCCATGCAGAAAAGGAATTTATGCTGAGGTTCCTCCTCCATTATCCTTACAAGGATTGGGAGATAACCAAAATGCATTAGAAAAAAAATGGAACAACCGATACAAACAACTATAAAAAAGAAAAAGAGTAAGATAGTACAAGATGATTCTTGTCACTATGGTAGATGAAATCATCAATGAAAGTTGGCTAAAAATTAGAAAAGAGTAAGACAATTATCATCAGTGGGAAATAATAGTGGTCCTCCTCACAAGAAATAAAAGGTCTCACTTACACAAGAATCTAAGAAACAAGCATTTCATGGATTTTCTGACAATAAACAAGACTCTCATAAGAACCACTCAACCTTCGCAAAAAACTTGATCGAATACCTCTCCAGGAGGTTTGCAAGTTCTAAAATTTAGTATGATGGTACTACTAGGTAAGTATTTCTAACCCTTTATCTCTCGTGATGTGTTTCCCCCATGATGTTTTATGTGTTGTTTAGGCCTCCTGGGATGACTCTTGATTCTCTTGTAAGGTCTAGGATACCAGAAGACCGCCTCTATTGTGACCCTTCTTCTATTTGTATCATCATTCTTCTATATTACTTCTCCTCTATTTTTCACTATTGTGTGTTGTGTCTTACATACATAGCATTGCGGTTGGTGACTTGGGGGCACCCTCATACGTGATTGTCCCTAAGGCACTTGTTTCTCCTCTGTCAATTTATTGTTTCCCTTCGTCTACTGATTCTATCTAGTGGGAGGATGACGAAAAACATATTATACTGATGCGGACCTAGTGTCCCTTTAGCTAGAAATAAAAAAATTAGACTTAGTTCCTATATGACGATGGGGTTGTTATATATTATCCAACTCTTGGCTAGTAGAATCACTCCATATCATCTTGATGGTGTCTTATTGTACTTACAAAACATAACAATACTGCTGCTCCATGCACTTTGTTATCTTTTTTCTTGCATTAAGCATTGTTGTTTATCATGATTATATGGACACTAACACTTTTCCTACATGGATGTTTTTGTGGGAACATTTGGTGATTGTAAGGTACGTCATGTCACCTTTGGGGGGCATGGGCTTTGCAAGAGCTCATGTTCCCTTGTATGTTTCTTCCTACCTTAACGTGCTTGATATCAGTACCTAATATCGACCACCTTAAGGTGGGGGCACATATAAAGTAAGTTGTCTATTGTAGATGTTAGCAATGTGCTTGTTCTTAGGTGTAGCCTTAAAGACTAGTGGCAATGAGTCCCTCCCGCACTCTGAGATTTGTTTGAAATCTATTGCAATCATTTAAGCCCTCTGCAGAGGCGAGGATGGTGTATTTCTCGTGGAGAGTGCACATCCTATCATTTTCAAAAGTCCTATGTGGAGGCGGGGAGCAGTTCTGTGACTAACTCAACCCTTAAGTGTGTCTTTGGTGATTGTTTTGGCGAAACCCAATCATCGGTGTGTGCCTATAATGTGCCTGGGATGGTGTTGAACCCAGAAATAGGAACACTCCATCGCTTATCTGTCATGTTTTCTTTGTGTCTTCCAAGTGTGTGTATTGTGTGTTTGTTCCCAAGCATAGGCTTAAAGACCGATGGTGATGAGTCCCTCCTATGCTTTGGGATTTATATGGCATGCTTGATTTGTATTGCGTGTCTATTGCCCCATATACAGTCTTAAAGACTGGTGGCGATGAGTCCCTCCTGCATTATGGGTGGTGTGTTTGCTTTCCTTGTACTTGCATCTGCATTTCATATATATGAGAAAAAGAAAAAGAAAAAAAAAATCATTCACTGTCTTCACTGTGTCTTGTGTGTCTTTAATGTTGTATTCTCTATGTTTTGCATGACTGTAACTATCTTCTCTGTGTTTTGCATGCCTATTACTATCTTCTCTGTGATTGGCATGTCTTCTCCATGCTTCGCATGTTTGTTGTGTTTGTTGACCGTACTTTAATGCATGTATTGGCCTTGCGTTTTTACATACATTAAGGTGGGGCTAAATTTTATGTCAGAAAATGTCCCCTTGGGGGCTTTTCCCTCCTAAGGTTTAGCTCTCGGGTCCTGTTTATGCATTTAGAGCATTTGTCATGTTAATTTGACATCTTGATGAGAAAACCCTGAAGTTTCATGGCAAATGGGACCTAGGGGGTGCACTTGACATAAATCCTACCTAAAATAAGGGGGAGGACTTGGGCGCCTATGCCCTAGTCCTGTCCTATTTTAGGTTAGGACCAATTTCAAAGTGTCAGTTTATGACCGTTATTTAGGTCCTATGCTGACACGGTAAGTTTCAATTACAAAATTCTTGGCGGGAATGTTTGTAGTTGCATATATAAGCATGATTAGTGATTCATTTGTAAACTAGATAGAAACTAGATGACAATTTTGATTCATGAGGTTATGTGAAGGTGATTCAAGGCATTCATTGTGTTGCAAAGTAGAATTTGTGTTCTTGTGTTTGTATATGCAGATTTGGCATCCATCTCCTCATGGAATGAAGAGCATCTTCCTTCCATGAGATCTTCACTAGAAGGTGATATCAATTGTGTTTTCAGTCATTTATTCTTTTAGATTTTTCCTCTGTCCCACAAGGATACACACTCTTTATCTGACAACGGTGTTCAGAAGACTTGAATATCTCTCCAAGGTTTGACTGAGCCAAGCCTCTAAACACCACAACCCACAACCCATTTTTCTGTGATTGCAGGAGAGCAGTGTAGACTGTCAGAATTGCAAATCAAAGAAGAAAATAGGGACCTAGACTTGGGCACCCTCTCATTAGTCCTTTGGATCCCACAACACAAAAATCTCTGGAACAACAGGAATAGGTTGTAGACAAGATTTCTAGATCTTGACAAAAACTATGGCATTGGACTAGGGTAGCTGCTCATCAGTCCCTGACTTTTCCATTTTCCAAACTTTGAAATCTGGTACGCATTTGATTGTCATTTGATATCTCTTTGTGTGAGCATTTTTCATGATTTGTCTATTTGCTTCCGAATTTGCATAATTAGGGTTTTGAGAAAAAGTGGACTTAATTGAATAACAAAATCACACAATTCCAATTTTCCCTTATATTCTTAGTGACCAAAGGCCTGTAGTAGACTTCCTACTTAGCCAAAGTCTTTAAATATTTAGAGGTGAAAGGAGGACTCATACAAACTAGCAAAACCAACCCTAAACACAAACAAATCCTCTTCATCAAATTTCACCTTAAACAGGTACTATGGCTAGAAGAATGGGTGAGATGATGGAAATGATGAGGACAATGCAAGTTCGATTGGATGTTGTTGAAGAAGATTGAAGAAGAGGACTTACACCTAGACCTAATGTTGAAAGTGATGATAAAGAATTTCAGTCCACTGATCAAAATGAATAAACCCTAGAAGAAGAAGAAGAATCAGATCAAGGGAAAATGTTGCAAACTATTTGAAAGATTGGGAAAAGACCTAGAGTGGATGTACCAAATTATACTGGCAATTTTCATCTAGAGGAATTGATTGATTGGACAAATGACCTAGAAGAATACTTTGAGTATGAAGAAATTGAAGATCTAGAGAAGGTGAGATTTGCAAAGACAAAGTTGAAAGGACATGCTACTATTTGGTGGAAAGAAGTTTAGTTGGATAGAAATAGAAGAGGAAAAGAAAAGGTCATAAAATGGGATAGAATTGTGACATAGTTGAAGAATCAGTTTATACCTGCTGACTATGAGTTGGAATTGTTGAAGAGATTGCAGAACCTGAGACAAAAGGAGAAATCTATGGAGTATACTAAAGAATTTCATAAGATGACCATAAGGATAGGACATAGTGAAGCAAGCAAGGAGAAAGTGGAAAGATACATCAATGGACTGAGATTGAACATTCAAGAAGAACTGAGTTTGGTGAGGATGACAATATTGGAAGAAGCATATGAATTTGCCCTGAAAGTTGAAGAAAAGTTGAACAAGAAGCATGAGCAGAGACAGACAGGTAGAGGAGGTAAATTTTAGAGAGGTAGTATTGCAAGTATGTGATAATTGGTGTTGTAATTTGATGCAGGAGCATCCAGGTTCATGTACAATCCTCATCAACCAAAAAGATTTATTTTTACTTTTTGTTGTCTATTTTTTGTCTGCAGGAGTTACCTCATGGATGAATTGAGAAAATTTGGAGAATTTTCCTAAGGAAGTTGGCCTAGTGACAAATGGATCTTGAAGAAGGCCCAAATGGGTATCCGTACCTAAATTTTGGTGAAGAGATGGTCAAAATTGGTGAAGTTATGCTCCAGCACAATTTTCTGTACCCTCTGACCTGGCGCTAAAAACCAATCCAACCAACCTGGCGCTAAATTCCAAAAGGTCCGACACCCTGGAAATTCGTGCTAAAAATTTGCACTAAAAAGGAAAGGGTCCAACCTTGTGCTCAAAATAGTTCTTTCCAACCAAGTTTGACGCCTTCAGATTCCCTGCCAGGTCAGTGATGTCACCTTTATTCGCCAAGCGATTTTCATAAGGTCTGTGCTAAAAGTCGTCACCTCTGACTTACGCTAGAAGTGAGTTCAACTGCCAAAGTCTAACGATGTCCAAATCTGCACAAGGTAGTCAGAATGAAATTCCACGCAGAATGGTTCAGTGTTATAAGGCATGCACTTCAACTTTGTGCCAAAATGTAGCTGTACTGACTGAGTCGGACAAGGCCGAAACTCGCGCTAGTTGGACAAGGTTGATTTCCGCACTAAGTTGGCAGAGGTCATTTCTAGTGCTTTCCTCTACATAGGTCAGATAGGATTGTTTTTAGCACTTTTTCTTAGTGAGGGTCAGAGAAATCCAAATCTAGCACTTTTTCCCATTGCGCTAAAATCCAACTAGACCAACTTTCCCGCCAGCAAACCAGAAATGACAAAAGGTTAGTTTTGACAGTCTGCATGGCCATTCCAAGGGCAATCAAGGCATGACACGTGTCAAGAACATCAATGAAGGTCAGTGGCCACCAAAGAAGTCTATAAATACATGGGATTTGTTCTTTGAGAGGAGCTTCTCCTCACTCACGATGGTAGTATGTTGTTAGAGTCTTCTAGAATTTTCTCTAGCTTGCACGATCAGTTGATCTGCATCTTATAGCATTGTAAGGTTGATGCCAATATCTTTGTAATGTAGACTATACTCCTATTGTAATTGTCTCTTGCATATAACTAAAGCATTACTATTTTGTTGTTCTGCTATTATTTTTCTATTGTGATTTGTCATCGGCTACTTGGTTTAGCTATCTGATAAGATTCTTGAACCTTGACCTGCATTAAGTGGTATCAGAGCAAGGTTTTGCACTCCTTGAGGCCGTGGGATTGCTGCAAAGGATCTGAGACATGGCACACTATGACAGAAGAAGGAGAGGAGCACCTCCAAGGATTGGAGATGCAGCGTTGGTGAAAATGCTCAGAGGCATCATAGCTAGGCTAGATGCAATGGAAAGAATACAGCGTAGAGGAGTACCTGTAGCAGATGTAAGTGACAATGAGGAAGCAGAAGTTAGTAAAGAGGAAGTAGAAGAAGGAGAAGATGGATTTGAGGGGAGATTTTTGCATGTAATGACAAAGATTGCCAGTAAACCTCATGATGAGCTACCCAGTTATAATGGTAGTTATTGCCATGAAACTAGATGAGTGAATAGACTGGATTTCAGAAATGGTAAAGTTTTTTGAGTTGGAATCTATTGAAGATCCAAAAAGGGTGAAACTTGCAGCTTTAAAGCTAAAAGGACATGCATCTCTATGGTGGGATCATGTGCAAGTTGAAAGACAAAGAAAAGGAAAGGAAAAGATTAAGACCTAGGAGAGGATGTTAACCAAGTTGAAGGCAAAATTCCTGCCAGCCGATCATCAAATCACTATGTTCAAGATGTTGTAGAACCTCAAGAAGAGGGAGAAGAGTGTGCAAGATTACACTGAAGAATTTTATAGATTGAATATTAGGGATGGTGACATTGAAGATGATGTTGAGAAGATTTCTAGGTATGTGAATGGGTTGCATTATTCAATCCAAGCTGAAATTAGCATGGTTAGAATAACCAGCATAGAAGAAGCCTATCAATTTGCATTGAAGGCAGAAGAAAAGATCTCTAGAAGGCAGAATAGCTCTAGAGGGAGAGGTAAATCCTCTAAAGGAAGAGGACAGTCAAATTCAGGATGTGGATATCAGGATAAACAAGGTGAAGCAAGTTCTTCCAATACCCAAGGAGGTCGAGGAAGAGGTGATTATTCCCAAGGTAAAGGAAATTCTAGAATAGGAAGAGGGTTCAGTGGAACATGTTTCTAGTGTGGACAGACTAGACATAGAGCATTTGAATGTCCTCAGGTACAACAGAGCAGTGGGAAAGGAAAGGAGATTAGAGCCCATATGGCACAAGCTGAGGAGGAGAGTGTGGCTAGTGCAGCCTCACCAAAGCATGGAGAAGAAGCCAAGGATGGAGAATCCTTGATGATGAGGAAAGTTCTTCTAGCCCCAGAGAAGGTATGAGAGGAACTAGAACAACAAACAAGCCTATTTAGAACTAGATGTAAGTCTAGAGGAAAATGCTGCAAGGTCATTATGGACAGCGATAGTACTGACAATTTAGTATCAAAAGAAATGGTGCAAAAACTAAATCTGAAAAGATTGAAGTAGCCCATTCCATACAAGGTCTCTTGGCTACAAAAGGGACATCAGTTATTGGTAAGTGAGCAATGCCTTGTCAAATTCCATATTGGAAACTATAAAGATGATATATTGTGTGATGTTATGCCGATGGATGCATGCCACCTACTGTTGGGCAGACCTTGGCAATATGACAGGTAGGCCATTCATGATGGAAAGAGTAACTGTATAACACTCAAGAAGGATGGGGTTGAGTATATACTGAATCCTTTAAAGGATAAGGATGTGGATGATGAGAGGAATAATAGGGTTTGTCTAGTAAGTGGAAAACAATTCCTAAAGGAAATCAGAAAGGAGAAGGTCTATTATGCCTTCTGTCGTGCAGTTACACAACACGCCCCATTTTGACTTAGCAAAATAGGGACCCAACTTTGCTGGCTTGTTCCCTTGTTTTTGTGCCCTGGATGGTAACGGTAAAAGTCATATCAGTCAGTATGCATATGCCTAATGTCAGGTATATTTGTGATCTTGAAATCCGAACCTAAATTTCAAAGTTTGAATCCATCTCAGAAAGCTTGCCATGTGAAAGAGCTTGAAATTCTAGGCATGTTTGCCTTTTACATCACCCTGAAATTCGTCCAAATGAGAAAGTTATGACAGGTCAAAGGTTTAGTCAAACATGATTTTGAGAGAGTCATATTTCATAACAACGGTCATCATGATATTATAACATCACCTGATATTATAATATCACATTGATATTATAATATCACCCTGCTTAGAAAATCTACCATCTGCATATTTGCATGCGCACGTCAAATTCCTATCAGAAGGTCATTTACCTATCAAAGCATTCGCATATTCAAAAGAGGGTCATATTTACTAATATGACTGATTTTTGCTAAACATGACGGCGACGTCATCTTTTGCATTTTAATGAAGCCCGGATATGATGATGATGTCACCATCATATTCGATTCAATGAAGAGGGTCATATTTGTTAATATCCTGCATATTGATAATATGCATACACTTCGGACTCAAAGATTTATTAAAGAGAGTTTAATCATTGCATGTGTCTTGTATCATATATGCATTGCGGTATACATACATTTATTTGTGTGCAAGTTGGATGCGACATAATGATGATATTATCTTTTTCAAAGGGGTGATATTCGTCGACAACAGGATCATATTTCAAATCCTCCTATTTTCCTTCGACATGATGATGATTATGATGTCATTCTTTCCCCCGATATACAAAAACTAAACATGATGGTGATGTCATATATAATATGGAAGGTGATATTCCTGACAGCAGGATCATATTTGAAAACCCCCTGATTTTCCTTTGGTATGATCATGAGGTCATCCTGTAGCATGATAATGGAGCCTGTTTCTGATGGTGACATCACCATCACGTCCTGATCTGTGAAAAGGAGTCATTTTGATTAATATGCCTCATATTAACTAAGTGCATGTTCGGAATCTACATGGATAAAAGTTAGAATGGACATTTTAATGAAGTTCGATAAGGTGGTACATACAATTCTATGTGTGTTGGAGAATACTAAAAGAAAGTCTTGTGGGGCCACCGCATATCGATGTAAGTTTTACCATCGGTAGAGCTTTGTATTGTCTCGCCGACCATATGTGGTCTGCCCAATGAAAAGTGCTCATCGGTGTAATTTTTGCCATTGGATGTGCTTTGTATTATCTCCCCGATGGGAGGTGTCTCGCCAAGAGGAGCCCATCGGTATAGCCTTGGACATCGGTGATGTTGGATGTTTTATCACTGATCGTAAGTATCTCTTTGACAAAGATAAGGTCTTCGGCCTGACTTTTGGCATCGATGGAAATTGTTTTTGTCACGCTAATTGGTTTGGTCTCACCGATGGAAAGTGGTCATCGGTGTAAGATTAGATATCGGCCTTGCTCTGTTTTGTCACCCCAACGGGTTTGGTTACACCGATATATATGAACTAGAAGGTGCATGATATACAACCTGATGATATACAAGTGTCGGATGCCAAATGAAATTTAAATATAGAAAAGGCCATGTATATTTTGTGGGTTTGCATGATCATGATATATCACTCGATATGCATGCTGATGATGCAAACCACGGATTCGAAAGGAAAGTTAAATGCAAAGAGTTCCTTGTATGTTTTTGCTTGCATGATCATATTGAGATATAACCCGATATATAAAAGGAAGTCAAAGCCTGATATACAAAAAAAATAGGCAGAAAAATAAAGCAATTGGTTTTGAAACCATTTGGGGCCCAATATCCTGATGTTGGTCAGCGATGGTTGACCTAGGTATTTTAACAATGTATATGCATTTAATGCATAATTTCCACAGATTTGGAACCCGATTACCCGTATTTGCACAATTTGGGCCTGTTTAATGAAATGTTCATTTTTTCCTACTGTTTATTAAATGCTGCTGTGCTTAATGCTTGTCTGTTTATTGCAGGATCTTGTAGCTGATAATTGCAGAGTTGCACATGGAGGCAACATGACCTTGAGTGATGAGGAGGATATTGTCAAATATGCTGTTTGCCAGCTGGAGACCGAATCAAATCAAAGATGCTGGAATATTCTGTGCCAGCTGTATAATTTGCCAGTCTGGCAAAGCATGTGCTTTTCATCTGGACCGTTGATTGTGTTGGGAGGATCCTGATCATTGGATCATTGTAACTATTTTTTGGACTCTTGTTCTATAAAAGAGCCAGAGCTTGTCAAAACTAAAAAAAAACACAGACTCCACAGCAGGAGGATATCTGGCAAAATAAGGCCAATTTACTGTAGAATTAGCAAGAGATCGAATTGCTGAGACTAATGAGGACTGAATTGTTGAAATGTCAAGGTTCCTTCTTCAGATCACTGTAAATGTACCTGTTCTTGAGCATATTAAATGGAGATGAAGTTTTAGATTACACCTGATTGTAAACTTTACGTAATCTTCAAGTTGATTTCTAGATATGTAATGGTGAATGTTGTATTCAACTGGAAGCGCTTTCATTTCATTGCATGTTGTTGTTAACTTTTCCTTTGAAGATTTGCACTGGGTCATGCTGATTTGTGGAATGTCCTGGTGAAGTATGACTCTAGTTTCCTTCTTTTCATTGCATGTATGGGAGCTTGTATGTGGATCAGTGATCTCAGTCAAGTAGTTTTGGGAATCTCATTCTTTAACTCTTTTCTTCATTTTAATTTCAGAGTAATTCCCCATCATAATTGCAAATAACAGATAATCAGAAGCAAATAACATGAAATATGTTGACATCTCGTAGACAACTGAATATTATTAGTATATTTGAGCTAAATGCATGTAGTGTTGAAAATATCATGCAAAGAATTGCAAATAATGGTAAAATTCATGCAAATATCAACCTGTAGGCACATTATTTGAGTGAATTCATAGTGCAGAGGTAAAATAATTTGGAGATTTATGCAGGGTAGATATAAAGAATAGGATATTTGGAGAAATGTTGATGAACTTTACAGAAATTACTGAAGAACATAAGGCCCCTAAATGATTAACAGCAACACACATCAACCACTGAGTAACGTTAGTAGATTATGAACTAATCAACAAAGACTTGGGATCATGAATTCTTTGAATTCATCGTATCTTTCAAGATGAGTAAAGGTTGTTGTGTAACTTTTATTCTATGTTTGGTATATGACTAACATCATGACCAACACCTTCCTACCTCAAATTACAGAAGCTGTGACAGCTGTGAAGGGGGAAGCAGTTCCCATAGAGGTCAGGGAAATTTTGAGTGTGTTTGATGACATACTAATGAAGGACTTACCAGATGGATTACCTCCAGTTAGAAGCATAAGTCACTGCATGAATTTGATACCAGGAGCAAGTCTACCAAACAAGGAACCATATAGGATGACACCTATGGAAAATGAAGAGTTGAATAGGCAAGTGCAAGATCTATTGGATAAAGGTCTGATTAGAAAAAGTCTCAGTCCATGCGTTGTACCTGCAATATTGGCACCTAAGAAGGATGGAAAATGGTTGATGTGTACTGATTCGAGAGCTATAAACAAGATCACCATTAAGTACAGGTTTCCATTGCCTCGTATGGATGACTTGATGGATTGCTTGAGTGGAGGAAAGTATTTTAGCAAGATTATGTTGTACCTTGCACACACATTTCATTTTGACAAATGGAGACCCCCTCTTTTGCTTTGGCTTGAAGTTTTGACCTTTGTTACTTATATGATGAGAGAGTGAATTTGAGCTTAGAATGCATGATTTGTTCCAAATTTAAGTATTTTGCATGTTTGGAGTCATTTGATGTCTTTCATGGTTGATTTGGAGGTATCTTGGGTGGTCTTGTGCTTAAAAGATAGTCATTTGTTGTCTTTTGTGCTAAAATTGAGTGTTACTGCACTTTGCTCTAAAATCCTGTCACTGGATATTGCCCTTGAAAGTGCTTCTGCAGGATGTTTCATGTTGAAATTCCTAGTTTCTAGGTCTTAGAGTTGCAAAATCATGTCAAATTCCACTAGATTTCACTAAGGGGTCCATATGCTTTCACCCTGATTCATAGTTCTGAAGCCCTGATTTGGCTAAGTCTGAAACCCTAAAAATCTTAAAAAATGGTTGTCTAAAATCTGGTGGAACCTTAAAATTTTAGAATTTGCGTGTGAAATCCTATGGATCTAGAACCTATCTCAAACATCTCGAAAGTATATTTAAAAATATTTAAAGTATATCTAAAATTATACTTAAATATATTTTTAAATATACTTTCATCCTGGACCTTTCCAAATCTGGTGCTAAAAATGACCCCAACTGACCTTAGCGCTAAAAACAACCTCTACCGACCTTTGTACTAAAAACCCACTTTGCAAACTTGCGCTAAAATGGCCTTCCACCAACTTAAGTCTCGTAGGTCGGTTGGTGCTAAAACTTGCACAAGTCGGTCACTTTGAAAAACCCTGCCAACAAACTTTGCGCTAAAAACAGACCCAACGGACCTGCGCTAAGAATGGAACTGATTGACCTCATGAAGCATCATTTTATTTGGTTGGACCCAAAATCCACACTAAGGTCAGATGAACCCAAAATCCGCACTAAGGTTAGATGAAGTCAAAATCCCCGCTAGGTCAGTTGGAAGCAAAATCAGCGCTAAGTCACTGACCCCCAAAATTAGCATTTTTTGGTATTTTGGCCCTAAAATTGAGTTTTTCAAGGAGAAAATTGGATTTTCTTGATGGATTTGAATTGCATATTTATTTGGCATATCATGATGAACATTTTACCATGTTTGTGTGGATTTTTGGCACATTTTACGACAATTAATGCTACTACACATAAAAGGTCGGTGACCCCCAAAAATCTCGTTTTTTGTAGAAAAGGCTAGAAAAACATGAAATAAAAGTTCTCAAATGGATCCTAATGACTGCCAAAACTTCCTAGATCAATATATTGGCCAAATGGGTACTTGAAAATGGTAAAAAATGTAGAAAATCATGTGAAAATCACTAGATTTATGAGGTTGTTCATAAGAAGACAACATTGACAATGAGTTGTTTTTTACTGATCCATGGCTGCAAATGGACATGTTTTGATCCAAATTGATAAAAACGGACTTGTTAAGATGAAATTGATGCTTTTCATGGTGAATTGTAGGTCTTGGAGGAAATAAGAGCCAATTGGAGCCATCTTAGAAGGTGAACACACAAGAGGTGCAGTGTTGATCCAGAACTGCGGAATTGGCATTCTATCAACCAAATTGCTGCTGCACATGCAAAAGGAAGTCAGTATAATGTCCAAGATGATGGAGATGAGTCCTAGGAGCTGAAAGACATAGAAGATCATGCAAAATCACTGTTGTTCCTCTAGATCCAATCTAATGTCCAAGACATGCATATAGTTGTTCCAACAGTCCAGTCATCAAGAATCAGTGCAACAAGCATCCAATTTGATATGTCTTCATCGAAGAATGTGCCACATACTCCCCTGGGTTCACTTATCACCTGGAATCCCATGAATTCACATTAGCTCAAATTTTTAAGTATCATGTGACTCTATTTTGGCTATATTAGGCCTTGAAAATTGACTTTTCATCATGTACAACCAAATGGGTATCCATTTTGTCTAGATTCAATGTATTTGCAAGCTATTTTTTGTCTTTTTCCTACAAGACAAAGGCAAATTTGAAAATGTAACAAACTGTTGTAATTCATTAAATTCCATGTAATCTGGACCATTGGTGTTGAGTTAATCTCCACCATCCATTGAAAAACTCGGTATGGTGCTTTGTCTATAAAAGGGCCATCCTTTTCTCTCATTTACAAGTAAGATTAGATACTAAATTGCTGAGACTCTGCCAAATTGTGATCAATACAAAGCAAGTTTTGCAGGTTGCTAGGAATTTGTGTTCTTGTGTTGTCCTCTTTGGTTTTCATGGTTCATGTCAATCTGAATTTAATTAGTTGTGATTTTGCAATGATGGGTAAATGTTAAGATATCTGATGAATGCTTTGGTCCATACTATTAGTGCTTGCTGATGGTAAGTTGTTGTGTATAGTTAGCTTGGGCCTTGTCATTGAATATAGTTCAGTTGCATTCTACTAGTTAAGTTGTGCCATTGTTTGGCCATTTAATGAGTGAGTGCAATTTGAAAATCATAAGGATCCTTTGAAGATTGCATCATTTCTTGCAACATTGTGGGTTTCCTATCCTGGTGAAACAGGGAATGGTTTATTGAAAGTATTTTTCTATTTGCAACATTTTACCCAGTTGTGACTGTCACTTAGGATCTCTTATCCCTTCTCTCTTTCCTTTTCCTTTTGCATTTTATTTATATCAAGTTTGTTAGGTTAGGTTATAAGCAACATCTACATTACAAATCTGTTGAAAGTATCATAGGGTTTCTATATACATTGCTGCCATCTTCCATAAACCTTGCATTTTGTGTAAGACCCCTTGTTGGCACAACTAGAACATTCCACTAAGATATTCCAAGCAAGATAAGACCTAGCTGTATTATCCTTGGGGCAGTCCTATCTTGGATAGGATACCTTTTTCAAGAGAGATGTGATACTAGCAATCACACCTATGTTATTGTGTGCTAAAACACTCATCAACAGATTGATTTGAAAAGTGGATACCACCAAATCAGAATTAAAGAAGGGGATGAATGGAAGACAACATTCAAAACCAAGGATGGATTGTATGAGTGGTTAGTAATGCCATTTGGGTTGACAAATGCACCCAACACTTTTATGAGACTGATGAATGAGGTAATGAAACCATTCCTTGGAAAGTTTATCATAGTTTATTTGGATGACATTTTGGTTTTCAACAAAACAAAGGAGGAGCACCTACTACATCTTAGAACAGTCCTGCAGAGGTTACAAGAAGATAAGTTGATGCTGAATGTGGAGAAATGTAGTTTTATGCAAAAGGAACTAGTATATTAAGGTTTGTAGTGTTTGAAGATGGATCCAGAGAAGGTTAAGACAATACTGGATTGGCCTTCACCTAGAAGCATGTTTGAGGCCAGAAGTTTTCATGGCTTGGTGAGTTTCTACAAGAAGTTCATTAGAAATTTTAGTGGCATATGTGCACCAATCACCAAAACAATCAAAGGTGTTAGGAGATAGTTCCAATGGACAGCTATAGTAGAAAAGATTTTTCAGATGTTGAAGAAGAAGGTGATAGAATAGCCAGTGTTGGCGCTACTAGACTTTAACAAAATTTTCCAAGTGGATTGTGATGCTAGTGGTAGTGCAATTGGAGGAGTGTAAAGTAAACAAGGTAGACCCATTGCCTACTTCAATGAGAAACTTAATGAAGCAAAAAGGAAATACTCAGTTTATGACCAAGAATTATATGTTATAGTGTAGGCCTTAAAGACGTGGAGGCATTATTTGTTGTCAAATGAGTTCGTGTTGTATACTGACCATCATGCCTTACAGTACATCAACAGTCAAAGTAAGTTAAACCAAAGACATGAAATGGGTGGAATTACTGCAAAGTTATTCTTTTGTTTTGAAACATTGAAGTGGTAAGTCAAATCAGGTAGTAGATGCACTTAGCAGAAGATGTTTGTTGATGAATGAGTTACGAGTTAATGTTGTTGGCTTTGATGCAATAAAGGATTTGTATCCAGATGATCCTAATTTTAAGGAAGCATGGACTGTTAGTAAGAATCTAGTGATCAAAGATAGGACACCATGGTTGGAATACTTTATCCAAGATGGTTTGTTGTTTAAGGGGCAGAAATTATGCATACCTAGAAGCTCAATGAGAGAGAATCTCATCAGATAAAACCATAGTGGAGGCTTAAGTGGACATTTTGGAGTAGATAAAACAGTGGCATAGCTGAATGAAAGTTATTTTTGGCCTAGACTTAGTGCGGATGTGAAAAGATTGGTATAAAGTTGTAGGATCTACCAACATGCTAAGGGAGCACGATAGAATACATGATTGTATCAGCCATTACCTATACCTGATAGACCATGGGAACATATAAGTATGGATTTCGAGATTGAGTTCCCAGCAGGGATAGATACCTCACCTATATTCAATGCTGTTGATCTGTATAAGTTCTATGAAGGAGAGTCTAATTCACAAGGAGGGATACATTTGCATTCACAAGGATGGATAGATCAGTTGCCTAAAAAGAAGATGGAAGAAGTCGATAAGGTGATTGACTCATGAGTGGCTAAGAAGACCAGAGGAAAGAAGTACATGGATTATCTGGTCAGATGGAAGAATAGGGCTGCAAAACTTTTCAAGTTTGGAATTTCAGTTCTAGACTTGCCAAAATATTCTTGAGTTTTTAACTCAAAGAACATTTCAGTTACCGGGCATGTCTGATGCAGAAGCATCTGGGTTCACATGCATTCCTCATCAACCAAAAAGATTTTTTTTTACTTTTTGTTGTATGTTTTTTGTCTGTAGGAGTTACCTCAAGGATGCATTGAGCAAATTTGGAGAATTTTCCTAAGGAAGTTGGCCTAGTGAGGGATGGATCTTGAAGAAGGCCCAAATGGGTATCCATAACTAAATTTTGGTGAAGAGATGGTCAAAATTGGTGAAGTTATGCTCTAATGCAATTTTTTATACCCTCTGACCTGGCGCTACAAACCAGTGCAACCAACCTGATGCTAAATTCCCAAAGGTCTAACACCCTAGAAATCCATGCTAAAAAGGAAAGGGTCTAACCTTGCACTCAAAATAGTTCTTTCTGAACAAGTCTGACACCTTCAAATTCCCCACCAGGTCAGTGACGTCACCTTTCTCTGCCAGGCAATTTTCATAAGGTTTGCGCTAAAAGTCGTCACCTCTGACTTGCACTAGAAGTGAGTTCAACCGCCAAAGTCTGACAATGTCGAAATCCATGCAAGGTGGTTGGAATGAAATTCCATGTAGAATGGTTCAACGCTAGAAAGCATGCACTCTGACTTTGTGCCAAAATGTAGCTGCACCGACTGAGTTGGACAAGGCTAAAACCTGTGCTAGTCGGACAAGGTTGATTTCTGCGCTAAGTCAGCGGAGGTCATTTCCAGCGCTTTCCTCTATGTAGGTCGGATGGGATCATTTTCAGCACTTTTTCTCAGTGAGGGTCAGAGAAAGCCAAATCCAGCACTTTTTCCTATTGCGCTACAATCCAACTGGACCAACTTTCCTGCCATCGAACCAGAAATGACAAAAGGTTAGTTTTGACAGTCTGTACGGCTGTTCCAAGGGCAATCAAGGCATGACACGTGTCAAGAACATCAAGGAAGGTCAGTGGCCACTAAAGAAGTCTATAAATACATGGGATTTGTTCTTTGAGAGGAGCGTCTCCTCACTCGCAATGGTAGTATGTTGTTAGAGTCTTCTAGAAGTTTCTCTAGCTTGCACGATCAGTTGATCTACATCTTATAGCATGTAAGGCTGAGGCCAATATCTTCGTAATGCAGACTATACTCCTATTGTAACTGCCTCTTGCATATACATAAAGCATTACTGTTATGTTGTTTTTCTATTGTTGTTCTGTTGTGAGTTATCATTGGTTTCTTGGTTCAACTGTCTGATAAGATTCATGAACCTTGACTTGCATTATAATTGATGTCAACATATCTGTGTTGTCATTTGTGTCAACTATATCTTCTGGCATTATTGTTTGTTAATGGATTAAAGAACACTGTCTAAGTATTTTTCTCTGCATATTTCTTGTGTTGAAGACCAGAGTATAAGGTTTGGATATGATTTAGAGAAGTGTTTGAAGAAGCTAAATCAAGAATTTGGTGGTCCGGATCAATGTGCAAAAAATGTTCTATTCACCAGTATGAAGATAGTGCCTAACAAGGTTTGTAGGGTGACTGGGAGAAAGTGTTTTGCTTTGCATTTCTCCGCAGATTGGAGTTTTTTCTTGTGGTTATGGACTTAATCTTATATTGTACTTAGTCATGTTCATTCCAAATGATAAGTGATTTGAAGCTTTGGAAAACAAGTTTCTAATTAGCAGAGTTTGACAGTATCTGATTGAGAATAGTCTATGATCCATCTTCAAGTGAAACAAGTTGAGATCTGTTGCGGCTAGATTTGCTAGTCTCCAAATGATTCTATGATGTTTGTAGATGTCCCCTAAATGCATTGAAGTGTGTGATTAATCCACAAAATGCAATGAAGATCTTGGAAGCGTGTGTTCAAGTGTTCTTGGTGATTGCACCTGTTTGGCTGACCTGGATGATTAACACTCTTTGTAGATGAATCTCTTGAATTGTACAAGCATGTGGTAGCATGTGAAGATGTAATTGAGTCTGTGTTAAGGCATGAAGTGTTCCCCCTTTATTCACATGTCCGCAAGATTGTTTAGGTCTAGTTCTAATTTGATGTATGTGTGTATGCCGACCTTGGAGATTGTTCAAATTGTTGATGATTATAATGCCAACCTTAATGTGCATTCCAAGGTTGATGAATTGTATAAATACATGTAATGAATTCATGTTTAAGGTGTGAGTGAGAGATGTGAAGATAAGGTGTGAATTGTAAAAGCAGAGTAGAGTAGAGGAGATATACTACACTTCAATGGAACTAAACTCAAGCATGGTGTAGATGCTACTATATCAGTTCAATCCTTGGTAGTGAACCACATCTGGCAGTGAGCCACCCTTGACAATGAGCTATCCTTTTGGGTCATGAGCCCTAGGAAATGAGCCCTTTGGTAGTGAGCCACCATTTGATATTCAGTATTATTACTACATTTATATTGTGAGCTAACACTCAGCATGGTTTTTCCCTATTTAGGGTTTTCCACATAAAAATTTTGGTGTTCATGTGCATGTGATGTTGATGTGTTCAAGTTTTTGATTCTTTTATTCATGTTTATTGCTGATAATAGAATAAGGAAATAAGTTAAGAAATTGTGGTTTATAGAAGTTAGAATTTTGATACAACTAATTCACCCCCCCTCTCAGTTGTCGTGTGCCATTCAACAATTGGTATCAGAGCAGGTTCCTTTGAAGAAAGCCTAACAACTTAAGGAAGATTCGAGATGGCACACAAAAAGGACACACCTCAGTTTGATGGAGTTGACTACACATACTAGAAGGTACGAATGAAAAGTTATCTTATTTCCATAAGTTACAGTGCCTGGATGATAGTCAAAATGGAATATACAATACCTGAAAATGGTTCAAAGACTAAATAAGAAATCTAAGACTTTGAATTGAATCACAAAGCTAAAAATGATCTATTGAATGCTTTATCAAATGTTGAAATGGCTAAAGTAGTGGATCTTAAAACTGCTCATGAAATTTGGGAGAAATTGAAGAATGTTTATGAAGGTGATGCATCTGTCAAGAAAGCTAAGTTGCAGAATTTAAAGACTACATATGAAACCATGTGAATGTCTAAAGATGATAACATAACAAATTATATACATAAGATTGATGAAGTTGTTAGTAGCATCAAGGCCCTTGGTGGAAAGTTTGAAGATGAAAATGTTATTGATAAAATACTCAGAACTCTTCCAAAGTCCTATAGTCACAAGGTATCTGCCATTGAAGAATTTCTTGAGTCTTTGAAATAAGGGAATTTGGTACTGCTGATGGTCCTATGAAAAATGATACTACTTTCAAGGCTGAGGAAGAAAAGACTTCTAGATCAGAGAAGTATGCTATGGAATCAGATGAAGAAGATTTTGCCGAAATTGAGGGTAATTTTGCAAGCAGAATAAAAAGAGCTAGCAAAGGAAAATTAAAAGGTAAGTTACCCTTCAAATGTTTCAATTGTGGAAAAATTGGTCACTATGCTTCAAGATGTCCTAACAGAGCCTTAAAATTCAATGAAAATAAAGGAAAGATGGTAAGGAGTTACTATGTTAGAGATGATGATAGTTTTGATGACGACAATAGTAGTGATTGCTTTTTTATTGCACTTAGAGAAGAACCTATTTCTGCTAACCTTGCTAGTTGTGTGAAGGATAGAAGTCCAGGAGAATTGTCTACATTTCATGCTAAAAAGGAAGATGAATGGATCATTGACAGTGGATGTTCAAATCACATGATTGGAGACAAAAGTAAGTTTGTCAAGTTTGAAAAGTATGATGGAGGACTGGTAAGATTTGGAGATGATGCAACTGGTAAGATTTGTGGAAAAGGATCAATTACTTTTGATGGAAAGCATAATATAGATGATGTTCTTTATGTCAAGGGCTTGAAGCATAACCTTCTAAGTGTTGGACAAATATGCAACAAAGGATACAATCTTGTGTTCAAGAACAAAGGATGTGAGATAAAAAAAGCTTTAGAACCATAATTACTGCTAGTAAGAAGACTCATGGTAATGTTTATCACTTGAAAGGCTCTGACAACTATTTTTTGTTGGCTAAGATAGATGAAAGTTGGCTATGACACAGGAGAATGGGTCTCATCAACTTTGATAATCTGGTGAAAATAAGTACTACTCAGATTGTAAGAGATCTACCTAAGATTGTGAAGCCTGCCAATGTTACTTGTAAAGATTGTCAATTGGGGAAGATGACAAAGACCACCTTCAAAAGCAAAGAACAATTCTCTGTCGGTCTACTGGAGTTGGTGTATATAGAGTAAGAAGTCTGCAAGGTGACGGGTATTTCATACTTCTTATTGATGATTATTCAAGAATGACTTGGGTTACTTTCCTTAGAGAAAAATTAGAAGCCCTAGACAAGTTCAAAACTTTCAAAGCTATGGTTTAAAATGAATTGGATCTAAAAATAAAGTTCTAAAGTTCTGATAGAGGAGGTGAATTTACTTCAAATGAGTTCAATGCTTTTTGTGAATAACATGGAATAAAGAGACATTTGTCTGCCCCCAGACTCCACAATAAAATGTAGTCGTTAAAAGGAAGAATAAAACTATTCAAGAAGCTACTAGAACAATGATCAAGGAAGCAAACCTATCGAAAGTGTACTTGAAAGAAGTAATACACACTATTATTTATATTCAGAATAGAGTGCAAGTCAAAGCAAAAGAGACCAAGACACCCTATGAACTATGGTATGGTAAGACTCCTATAGTCAAATATTTCAAAGTTTTTCGAAGCAAATGCTATATCAGAAGGGATGAAGAATTAGGAAAGTTTGATGCTAGATGTGATGAAGGAATATTCCTAGGTTACACAACCAAGAGCAAGGTTTACCAGTGCTATAATAAAAGATTGAAAAAGATCATTGAAAGTGCAAATGTAAAGGTAGATGAAGATCTCCAATTGGATGGATATCAATGAGATGAATTTGTTGTCACAGAGAAGGTAGAAAAAGGCAAAGAAAAGGAAGTTTAGATTGAAGTACAAGTTGCTCCTAAAGAAGAAGAATTTCAAGAAGATGCTCCTAAAAGAATTCCAAAGACTCCCAAATATGTTCAAAGAGTTCATTCAGAAGATCAGATTATAGGTGATAAAAAGAAAGGTGTATTGACAATAAAGAGAGCTGCAGAAGAACAAGTAAATCTCTACTTACTTTCAAAGGTGGAACCTAAGACAATAAATGAAGCTTGCAATGATGAACATTGGGTCAAGGCAATGGAAGAAGAATTAATGCAGATTGAGAAGAACAAGACTTGGGAACTTGTCCCTAGACCTACAAACAAGAATGTGGTTTGAACAAAGTGGGTTTTCCAGAACAAACTGAATGAGGTTGGAGAAGTTGTGAGAAACAAAGCAAGACTTGTGTTTAAAGGTTACTCACAAGTGGAAGAGATAGACTATGAAGATCCTTTTGCTCTGGTGGCTAGATTGGAAACAATCAAACTATTTTTGGCCTTTGATGTACATAAAGATTTCAAGGTGTATCAAATGGATGTGAAATCTACCTTTCTGAATGGTGAGTTAAAAGAAGAAGTATACATAGAGCAACCAGATAGATTCCAGTTATCAAACCTACCAGATATGGTGGGCAAATTGAAGAAGGCTCTGTATGGATTAAAGCAAGCTCCCAGAGCTTGGTATGCAAGACTGGATAAGTATCTATTGCAATAGGGCTTCAGTAAAGGGTCTGCAAATAGCAATTTGTATATCAAGGTAAGAAAAGATCAAATCTTGATTGTTGAAATCTATGTGGATGATATTATATTTGGTGGAAATGAAGGAATGTGTAAGAATATTGCATATGAGATGTAGAAGGAGTTTGAAATGTCCATGTGTGGTGAGATGAATTTCTTCCTTAGATTGCAAATAAATTAGATAGACAAAGGTATCTTCATTTCTCAATCAAAGTATCTTAGAGAGTTATTAAAGAAGTTTGGAATGGAAGAATCTAAACTGGTGAGCACTCCTATGATTATTGGATGTAAGCTAAGAAAAAATGATGAATCTCCTAAGGATGATCAAAGGAAGTACAGGTCAATGATTGGAGGACTACTTTATCTAGCTGCCATCAAATTAGATATCATGCATGCAGTTTGTATTGTGCCTAGATTTTAATCAGATTCTGGAGAATCACATGTTGTGGCAGTAAAAAGCATTTTCAGGTACTTGAAAGGTACTCTGGATCATGGTCTATGGATCCAAAATATAATGACTTCTCCCTAAGTGCCTATACAGATGTAGATTGGGATGGTTGTGTTGATGAAAGGAAAAGCACAAGTGAAGGTGTATTCTTCCTTGGAGATAGGGTAGTGTCCTGGCATAGCAAGAAACAAGAATCAGTCTCCTTATCTACTGTAGAGGCAAAATATATTGTTGTAATAACATGATACACTTATGTGTTGTGGATAAAACAAACCTTGAAAGATATCAAAGTTGAGTATGAGGAGCCAATCCCTATTCTTTGTGATCACAGAAGTGCCATAAACATTTCAAAGAATCCAGTGATGCATTCAAAGACAAAACATGTTTCAATCAAATATCACTTTTAAGAGAGAAAGTTGCAGAGAATGTTGTGAAACTTGAGTATGTGCCTACAAAGGATCAAGTTGCTGATATATTCACTAAGGCCCTTCCAAAGGACACAATATTTGAGTATCTCTAAGAAAGGTTAGGGGTTACTGCCCCTCCTTCATTGAACTAGGTGCATAAGAAGATGCATTAGTCCAGTGTGCCTCAAAGACTATTTTCTTCTAGACTAATTTAGGGGGATTACCCCTCAGGGGAAGTAGGTAGTAATTTGAGATGATTGTTGTAGTTAGGGGAAGTAAAGAATGATTCCAATATGATTAGAGTAGAAGTATGCAAGTATGTGCAATGGAGAAGATGTGAAGCCCTTTGCCAATGATGTCAAAGGGGGAGAGAAATCATGTGAAAAACTCAAGGGGAGTAAGAGTGCAGAAGTATAAAAACAAAGGGGGAGTTTTGAAGCAGAATTGTGTCTTGATGGTGGAACATGTTTTTCACATCATATGTTACCATCAATGCCAAAGGGGGAGATTGTTGCAAGTATGTGCTAATTGGTGTTGTCATTGATGTCAACATATCTATGTTGTCATTTGTGTCAACTATATCTTCTGGCATTGTTGTTTGTTAATGGATTGAAGAACACTGTCTGCGTATTTTTGCTCTGCATATTTCTTATGTTGAAGACCAGAGTATGAGCTTTAGATATGATTTAGAGAAGTGTTTGAAGAAGATAAATCTAGAATTTGGTGGTCCAGATCATTGTGTAGAAAATGTTCTATTCATTAGTATGAAGATGATGCCTAGCAAGGTTTGCAAAGTGACTGGGAGAAAGTGTTATGCTCTACATTTGTCTAGAGAATGGAGTTTTGTCTTGTGGTTTTGGTTAAGCTTATAAGGTACTTAGTCATCTTCATTCCAAAGGATAAGTGATTTGAAGCTCTAGAAAACAAGTTTCTAACTAGCAGAGTTTGACAGTGTCTAATTAAGAATAGTCTGTGACCCCTTTCAGCATTGCAACTTTGTCCTCTCAAAACCTGATTGCATCATACCCAACAATAGAGCATCTACATCCCCTACCCCATAACATGATTCTACCTCTAAAGCTTCCTCATCCAAGCCCAAAGAGCAGAAAATTACCATCAAAGAAATAGGAAGAGGGGAATACTCCATCGAGCACATCCTCAACTTGGCCAAAATGCCTTTATCTCCTAGATCCTTTGGGTGACCCAAGGATTTTCCAAAGCCATCTGCTCCTCCTGCACCTCCCACAACTCCCTTTGTAAAATGAGGGACCCTATCAGATGAAACAGAGGAAAGAGACATCTTACAATGGCTCTACACAGAAGAAGAAGACAACACACAACAAGAACCACCTAAGCTCCCAATGGAAATCTATGGGCGAGGTAAGTCTATCCTACACATAATGGGTTATGAAGGACAAGGCCCCATTGGCCTAAGAAAATAAGGAATAATAGAACCCATTCAACCTTCTTCAACCTCATTGGCAAGAAATACAAAGGGCCTAGGATATAAGGACAAGGGAAAAGCTAAAGCAAATGCTTGTCTTGTGGAAATTAACCATAACCTTCAAGAGGACAGTGACACAGATTCTAATGAATATGACTGGGATGAGCTAACAGAGCATTCCTATGATGACAAGGAAGTTGACACTATTCAAGCTTATAGCTCCTACCATGAGGGACAAATGCTATCACATAGACCATTAGAATGTGATTTACCTATCCCTGAGAATACAACTTTCGAGGAAGGTTCGAGTTCTATCGTAATAAACAATTTGGAGGAAAGTACCATCCTAAACACTCTCCCTACCAATGCTCCTAGGATATCCATTCAAACTATCAATGAATCAGATCTATACTCTGACTCCCTCCCCCTTGTGCATCCTGAACTTATCGACTGGGATCTATAAGGAACCCCACAACTAGACATGTTCCAAAATGATGATGCCTATATTGACTACATGGAACTTAGGGACCACCTACCTAAAGGAGATCATAAAGCTAGCTTCACCATTAAACATAATACTATGGCTTATTTCAGAGAGGGTACCAAGCCTTCCAGTCACAAAAATATCAAAATAAAAAATGGATCTAATGGTGAAAACCACTCAGCGGCAGTGTCAGATCCCAAAATAGTAAAAAGAAAGGACACATCCGATGATGAAAACCCAACTGTGGCACCTGACAAAGGCTTGACACTCTCCCTAATGACATGCACCAGGAGAAGTCTCAGATTGTTGTGGAACCTATAGAACCTATTAACATTGGAATAGAGGAATAGCCTAAGATCATTCACTTTGCTAAGTCTCTAACCCCACTAGAAAAGACTAAGTTTGTACCATTCTTCAAGAAAAGGCAATTCAATTTTTCTTGGTCATACATAGACATGCTGAGATTGGATCCAGATTTGATTCTACATTAGCTCCCATTAGATCCAGGAGTGAAACCAATGAAACAAAAGCTTAGAAAGATGCATCCACACATTGCACTGCTAGTAAAAGAAGAACTCAAGAAACTACTAGATGTAGGGTTCATCAGAGCTATAGACTATCCAGAATGGGTCTCCAACATAGTACCAGTGTCCAAACCTAATGGCTGAGTCAGACTATGCAATGATTTTAGAGATCTAAACAAAGCTTACCGCAAGGATGATTTTCCGTTGCCAAATATAGATATCATAGTTGACTTAACAGCAAGGCATACCATGCTATCTCTCATGGATAGCTTCTTTGGATATAATCATATCAAGATAGCACTAGAAGAATAGCATAAGACAACTTTTACTTGTCCATGGGGCACTTTCTGCTAGAATTTCATGCCATTTGGGCTAAAAAATGTAGGAGCCACATATCAATGTGCTATGACCACTATATTCCATGATATGATGCACGCCACAATGGAAGACTATGTAGATGATATCCTTGCAAAGTCACTCACAAGAGAATCACACCTGGATATGTTAGAGAAAGTCTTTTAGAGACTAGAACAATTCAAAGTCAGGTTGAACCCAAACAGATGTGTGTTTGGAGTCACCTCAGGCAAGCTCTTAGGTTTCATTGTATCGGCAAATGGAATAGAGGTAGAGCCTACCACAGTCAAGGCTATTATGGACATGCCACTACCCAAGAATCTTACTCAACTAAGATCTCTACAAGGAAAGCTACAAGAAATCCATAGGTTCATATCACAACTGGCAGACAGGTGTCAACCCTTCAGTCATCTCCTACATAAGAACATTCCATTTAGGTGGGATGAGAAATGAGAAGAGGCATTCGACAAACTAAAAGAGTATCTTATGAATCCACTTATTCTCATGCCTCCTATCGAAGGGAAACTATTGTTACTTTACATATTTGCTACACCAATAGCTCTTGGGGCTCTTCTAGCACAACAAGATTATGAAGGTAAAGAAAGAGCCGTCTACTACATTAGTCACACATTGATGGGCTATGAATTGCAATACTTTCAAATAGAAAGATCATGTCTTGTTGTGGTTTTTGCTTCCCAAAAACTACAACACTAAATGCTAGCACATCTAGTCAAACTTATTGCAAAAATAGATCCACTGAAATACCTACTAAGCAAAGTAGCTCTAACAGGTTGCCTAGCCAAATGGGTAATGCTCCTAATTGAATATGACATTGAGTATGTAGATAGAAAAGCTATCAAGGGGCAAATCATTGCTGATCAGCTAGTAGATGCACCATTATAGGACACCACAATTTCAGTATCACAACACATTCCTAGAATCTCTACTTTGATGAGTCCTACACAAACCATGGATCGGGGGCAGGAATCTTGTTTGTAACTCCTCATGGTGACACCATACCGAAGTCCTATTATCTGTTATTCCCATGCACCAACAACATAACAGAGTATGAGACCTTAGTCATTGGTCTCAAAATGGCAACATAATGGAAAATCAAATAGCTACATGTCTATGGGGACTCTCAACTAGTGATCAACTAAGTCAATGATGACTACCAAACCAAAGATGAGAAGCTTGTCCCATACAAGTGGATGGTCGATGACTTTAAAGGGTACTTTGTGATCATCTCTTTTGAGCAGATACCTCACATTGAAAACAAAGTAGCAGATGCCATGGCAACCATTGCCTCGCTCCTCAAGATCCTAGAACATGAGTCACGGTACGAGTTCTTGGTGGAGTCAATTTAGCAGCCAGCTTATGATCTTCCTGAAACCCATTCCATATGCCTATTAGTTGGATTTGATTCACCTTGGTATGGTAAGGTTTACACTCACCTCAAGGACAACACCCTCCCACCTAACTTATCTTCAAACCAATGTGAAACCTTTATACGCCAATCCTCTCGTTATACCATTATTTCTAACACCCTATACCGACGTGGTCTAGATGGTACTTTACTCTGTTGTTTAGAACGGGAAGAATCCCAAACCGCCTTACAAGATGTACATGAAGGGATCTATGGAACACACTCTAGCAGTCCTTCCTTAGCTAAGAAACTCATGCATTTGGGTTATTATTGGCTGAACATGGAAATAAATTCATATCAGTTTGTGAAGAAGTGCAAGCAATGCCAGATACATGGGAACTTGATACATGCACCAGCTCAAGAACTAAGACCTTTAATGACACCTTGGCCCTTTTGTCAATGGGGACTCAACCTTGTAGACAAAATCCACCTGCCCTCATCTAACGACCACAAATTCATAATAACTACCACTGAGTACTTTACCAAGTGGATTGAAGTCGTCTCCCTCACCATTGTCACAGATAAACAAATCTCCTCATTCATCCTTAATTACCTCATCTGCAGATATTGAATTCCCTCATCCATTATCATGGATAACGGAAGACCCTTCAAAAACTAGGATGTCCAAGAACTCTGTGACTGATTCAAAATCCAACACCGTTTCTCCACACCCTATTACCCCCAAGGTAATGGCCAAGCAGAAGCATCTAACAAAACAATCTTGAAACTCCTCAAGAAGACAATCAATGATGCTAGCCATGATTGGCACATCCAACTCAATCTTGTTCTGTGGGCCTATCGAACCAGTATATGCACTCCCACAGGTGCTACCCCTTACACCCTTGTCTATGGGTCAAAAGCCATCTTTCCCATCGAGGTCGAGTTACCATCTCTAAGGGTGTCGTTAAAAGGTCTCATAATTGATGAAGAGTATAGAGTTTCTAGATTGTAAGAGCTAGAACTGTTAGAGGAAAGGAGACAGAAAGCCTTTAATCATCTCAAGGCATATCAACAAATGATGTCATGAAGCTACAACCACAGAGTCCATCCAAGAGTCTTTAAGGTTGGAGATCAAGTACTTAAAGAAAATCCCTGCAATCAATAGGATCGGGAAAAGAAAGGCAAGTTTGAACCCAACTGGCTTGGACCTTATGTGATCATTGTTGCCTATGGATCAGAGGCATATTAGTTGGCAACATCAGAAGGTGAGCTATTTGATGACCCAATCAATAGTATGCATCTTCATCGGTTCTATAGCTAAGAGAACCCCAATGTAAGGGGGGCATAAAATACAAAAAAATCAAAAAAATCATCCTTTGGTGAAAACCTAGCAAACAGGCACTTTGGATAGGTACCATGATGAAAACCTGGAAAACATGCATCATGTGTAATTCTAGCTTTTGTGCAAATAAAAGCAAGTGGTGAAAACCTAGTAAATAGGCGTTACTTATGATAAACTGCTTCCTCCATCTTTGGGAAGCCAATCACCTTGTGTCCATCCTTCCTTCAAATCGTGTCTCATCTGATCCATATCAGTTCCATAATAAAATCCTAATGGTAACCTATCATGGCTTGATACTCTATCTCTTTTGTCACCTTATCAACCAAGGTCTTATCCAGTATCCTATCCATAGTGTCAGCCTAGCATAGTGTCTGTCGTCAGTATCCACGTAGTCCAAGTCCCTGAACTATGTTGCCTCTATGTTGTCACGTAGGTGAGACCATTATTCAAATGTGCCCCCAAGGCTCCACTTTCCCATCCATCCCATGTCTAGTCCTTCTCAGTTTATGCCACTTTCTATCACCTAGGTTTTAGGTCCATGTTGATGATGATTATTAGTCATAACAACATGCATAAAAATTTGCACAACAAACCTTTATTATCTTGTAAACTACGATCAACTTAGGATAAGAGGATGACTCCAAGTCTCCATTGATTAGGTCATGAACATCTGACGTTACTCAAAGGTTGATGTGACATGTTGTTTTCCATTTCAAGGGGCCTTACATTTGTTTGAATGATCAGTAGATTCTATTTCCTGTAAATATGCTCCATAGAGAGGTTACTGCTACTCTATTTCAAAGATAACTAATGTATTTGCATGTTTGATCAGTTCTTCTGATTATTGATCATCATGAACTTGTTCTTTCCTTTACACAGTATATTTACTTAAATAATGTGTCTGTAGGTAGATATTTGCATGATATTTGTCAATTTAACATGCTTTAACTCTAAATATGTTATGTATTTCCAATTATCTACGAGATGTCAGTATATTTCATGTTTCTTGCTTCTGATTTTATGTTATTTGCAATTATGATGGTGAATTGTTCTGAAATTGAAAGAAATTTAAAAAGAATGCTTCTAATTTTGGTGAATCTTTAGCTATTGAACCACATACATACAAGATACATTCATGAGGAGAAGAAATCAAACCATATTGTCACCAGGATGTTCCACAGCTAGATACAGATGATTCTAACTTCAAAGGATAAGGAATGAAAATAATACATGTAGACTGACAAGCACTCCAAGGGACACAGCTGATCAAAGCATGTATCAAGATTTCAAACATAGATTACTCAAGATTTATGATGATTTGTAATCAAATTGTCTTCTCTTTCATTAAGTATGCATAACATGTAAATTTACAATAGCTTTGAAATAAGTCCTGATATTTCAGCAATTAAATTTCAATTAAGCTTCCGAATGTTCAAAATAAAGCACCCTTGCACCTTTTATAGAATAAGGTGAGGGAGTGGTTACAAATGACCTATAGTCAGGATTTGTCAATTAAGATCAATGGTAGATTATCATTTTTTGACTTAGTCAACCTTCCTTCATGGCATAGGTTGCTAGCTGGCAACCATCTAGATGACTCATTATCTTATGACTACCTGATGCATATGTCTTCTTTGTGGTGCATCTTCTTTCATTCTTCGAGTTCCTCTTCTTCATGTTCTTCTTCTTCATCATGCTCATCATCTTCGTTGCTTTCTGTATCACTATCACCCTGATGAACATCATCATGTATATGGACCTTCATTGCCATCCTAATATTTTCATAGGCATGCACTATTTTGTCTACCTCCCTGCCATCTTGAGTTTTCACTTTTGTAATGGTGTGCTTATGAGACTTGAATTTATCTTTGATTACTTCCAGCCTAGCCTTTCTGTGGTTCAACGTCTCATTGTAATTCTCCACCTTGACCTTGATCCTCATTATCTTATTCATCACCTCTTCTGTCAGGTGGGTGAGGGTGTCATCGGCCACCAACTAGAAATTATCATGCAGTGCCTTGATGGAAAAATCTACATCTTGGTTTTCTATTTTTCCCTCTACTTTTCCTTCCAATGCTTCTAGTATCTCTGCTTCATAGGCCATCATACTGTGCAACTTTATGCTACACTTCTTTAGGATATCACATTCGAACCTGATATCTTCATACCAAATGTCTATCACCAGGGCATTGTTATTATTTAACACTTGATTGTTAATTAGAATTTGAGGATCAATCCTCTTTATTTCACTCAAAGTAGTTAGGTCCTTTTCCAATTGGAATGACCTTCTTCCGGTTTCATTTTGTATTTTGTCCACTTTTCTCTTCAAACTGCTTAGAGAATTCCATCTTTGTAAAGATGTTCTCAATACATCCTCGTCTCCTGTAAGGGATGACAGCATCCACTTATCCATGATCATGGCCTGATGCTTCATGAGGTCCAATTTATTAACCTCCTCCTGGGAGATGATAGTCAATGGGACTGTCGGATCTGCTGGTGTACTATTAGGGTTAATCAACCCCTTTATATATGCATGCAGCTAGGTAATGTGCTCCTTATGCTACTTATTTTTCTCTTTCTCTTTCTTCACCCTTTGGGTCAAAGAATATATGATATCCTTCCCTTCCTGAACCTCCTGGTCTTCATTGGCAAAACCCAAATCCACAGTTGTGATTTGGAACTCTTCCAGGGTGATTTTGCCCTTCTCTTTTTCTATAGTGGGAAGTGCTACTTGGGCAGTCCTTCTGCCTATAGCAAGATCTCTTTTGATAGTAGATGTTAATCTAGCTTTTCTCTTTGGTTTCATGATGGTCTCTACAAACAAGCTAGAAACATCAAATTCTTGAATTTCAAAACCTTGTTCCATACCTAATTCTTTTTCAAGCCATTGAGGCACTTCATCTCCGGATCCTTGATATCCTATGTCATCATCATGTCTGCCATGATCTCCAGTATCTATCTCCATTCTGGGTGGAGAAGGCGACTTCCTAATTTCTTCCTCATATTGTTCCTCATGAGGGGGATCCTGTTGCATTTCTTCTTCTTGAGGGGCTTCTTTTTGTAGGGGAGGATCTTGTGGAATATCCACCCGATGATCTTGTGCTTGATCTTGCACTCCCTCTTGTTGTGTTTCATCCACCTTGGTATTTTCCTCATCTTGAGGCATGTTGGCATTTGTGGATGTCTGCGTACCTAGTCCTGGTACATCACCCTGATCTATGATCAACTCTTACTCTGCACCTGATGTACTAGCATCTTGTGTCTTAAGGTCCTCATGACCTGATGTATCTTTTTCTCTTGTGGTCTCTTGAGTTCAGGCAGCATCATCACCTGATGTGTCTCTATCAGCTTCGCCCTTCTGCTAGACTTCTACTATCTTTGGCGCAGCGGGTATTTCATGTTGTTACTGGCCCATACCTAGAGCATTGCTCTCTTCTTTAGCCCGCTTGGCTAATTCAATTTTCTCTGTGGCATCAAGTACACCCGCCTTGTCTTTGGGGCTCACATCCTCCCTGTATGTCAAATCTATAATGGCAGGGCTAGTTACCTTATCTACCAACTTGTCAAGCCCGATTTGTTGGGCTGCCCTTTCTGGGCTACTTTCTTTCTCTTCTTGAGCTGTTTGCTTCAATCCTTCCAATACCGCCACTTGTGCTAATGGGGTCCCATGTGGGGTCATGTAGGTACTGGAAGCAAGGGTCTCCATCTTCTAGGAGGCTACATTCTATACTACTTCATCATCTAATAGGTCTACATTGTCTTCCAATGAGAAAGGACCACCATGACCTACTTTGAAAGTCTCTTTTGTTTGTTCTTCTACTCTATCTGTTTTAAATTTGATAATGGTGGGAAGTGGCACATCATGTTGCATCTCTTTTCTAAACACTTCACCACCAGCTCCCCTTAATACTATGGATCAGTCCTGATCTCACCCCACATGGATGTTCTCTGCTTCTTGGGTGGTGACATCAGGGGCATCGCCCTCCTCTTCCTGCTGACCATCATCAGGTCATCACCTACAGGCTCTTCACTTACTGGCTCTTCATCAAGAGGGATATCTTCTTCCACTTCCTTTTGTGAGGTCTAGCCCTCATCCTATACTTCTGCAGTCTCTACAGCTGGCCTCAGGATTCTTTTAGTCTTTGGTTTATCCATTAGAGGTGGTGCGGATGAGGTGGATACCTGCCCTAATGTTGATACACCTATAGCTAGTATGGAAACTATTTCGATTATCACCCCCTTAGGATCATCATCAATTTTATTTCCTCTGGGGGGACCTTTTCTCTATTTCTGAGTGGGTAGCCTCTCTCCATTAGATTTTCTTTTCTGACTGAGGAAGTCATCATACTCCTCATTTGGGATTTCTTGCCTTTTATTCTTGGTGTCCACTGTAATGGCCACACCCCTCTTCTTCAGTCTATTTATTTGTTCATCTCCCCATGCCTGGGTTAACTGCAGCACCCCACCTATAAACTAATCTAAGGAGATATCCTTTGGCCGTGTTAGATCAGGGGCTGAGATGGTGTCATTATACACCTTATCTTCATATTCATTTGACATGGTTCTTCCATCATCTTTCTTCAGTTCTGCTGGCATTGGGATGTAGTCAAATGTCCTTATCTGATTGAGGGTGAGCCTTTGATATTTTCTTCTTCTCACTTCAGTTTCATCCTCACAATCAGTCCAGAAATCCTCTAGGTGCCTCTAATGAATAGGTTTCCCCATTATTTTCTTCATCCTGCCATAGGGGTTATATGATCTAGCCAATGGAAATGGCTGCAGATACATTAGGTTCAGACCTCCTATGGCATGCTTTATGCTCTGTGAATCTGAGCACATATACCAGCCCATGGATATTGGAAAAAGTACAGGGGGTATCTTCTTCTGTGCTTTGTATGTCTCCACTATCGTAGACACCTATCTCAAAAATTCCATCAGGACTACCCCATCAATAGGGTACTTGGGCAGCATAAGGGGTTGGTCCTCAAATCCTTCCACCCTCATATATGAAAATGTGGCATATTGGATGAACCAGGCTCCATGCCTGTATACAACTTCTTGAGCCTCCATGCTCAGTCTCTTGGTTCTTCTTTCACCATTGTTCTAACCAGATGTATAGAGAATGCATCATTCACCAATTTATAATAAAAGAGGTAGTTCTTTCTCTGTAACTGAGGGTAGTGATCCTATATGTGGGCATCATCTACCCCAACGCTAACCTTACCAACTGTAGTCAGGGCATCAAATGTCCCTTTGTAAGCACATGAGTAGACAACATATGAGGTCATATGGAATGAGCAATCTTGACCTCCCAAGTTCCTCATCTGTTCATCCAAAGCATCACTGATGACCTTGGCCCATAATGTCTTGTTATCTGTATAGAGGACCATCTGGATGATTCCAAACATCCAATTCTTGAAATTTCCAGCATGAGGCTGGCCTATCATCCGGCTGAGCAGGGCAATCATGTATTGATACTCATTATCAAAATTGAACTTGTACAGGTGGATGGGCAACTTAGCAGAGGCAGTGTAGGTGCTGCTCTTAGAACTCCACTGGTACATCCTCTTCCTTGCATTCTTTTTGTTGTTATTATACTCTGTTTCCAGCTTCTGTAAATCCACACTGACCACCTTCTTTCCAACTGAAAAATTGAAAGTAGATGTGATGCCCTTCACTAAAAAGTCAGCGTAAACCCTTCCATGTTTCTCCACCCGCCTGGTCCGAGGGTTATAATTTCTGGCACATTCTACTACCAGTTCTAGCGTTTCCATGGCATATGGGAATCCGGTGGCATTCCACATTCCTGATACATATACTGCATCTAGAAGGGTATTGTCCTTATCTTGGTCTATTCTGGTTGATCATGCCCTAAATCTGTATCTCCTTGATGAGTGTCCCCGATGATGCCTTACTTGAATTGTACCCCTTCAGGCCGAACAAACATGGGCTTAAGAAAGTCTGAATCAAACTTGATCCATCTGAGGTCGGCCATGGATTCCTGCAATAAACATTATTTGTCTTACTTCACAATATCCATATGCATTTACACACACTACATATATATCACTATGGCATCATGCATAAACCATTCATTATTCATTGCTTCATCATGATATGCATATTTATAGACACAAACCATAGGAAGGAACATACTACCTGAACATGCAGAAATCGACAACAGGCGGGTTTTTTAATTACTTACTTGATAACACTTTACTCTTGGGTTAGATGGGTGATTATAGAAAGGGTTGCAAATGCTGATGAACACCGTTCTGTTATGCTGGAAGATCTCATCCGTTCACAGGTAGCTCGTATGAGGGTTTGACTTCTCTGCTCTGTAATTTCTTATTTTTCACAAGGTACATGAAAATAACCTTGGAAAGTTACTTTTAAATGCATCCGTAGGAGAAAATTAGGGTAATACTATGTTAAATCGATCAAATCCATAGATCCTCTGTAGAGAATCCATGGATGTTGCCATGTATTTGAATTGTATTCGCAGTCGGCAGGAATCCATCTACCGCATTTATGTCCATTTAATGTTAGGAATAGGAGGGGAGGGGTGATCTTCGAAAGATCAGGTGATATTGAACATATGACCCCCTTTTGATAAAATGACCTTCTATCTTTGAGAAGCAAAACTAATGCAAAAGAATCAGGTGATGTGGTCAACATTTGACCATATGTATATCGGGTCATGAATTTAAGATCAGTGGATGTTTGTGAGGCCTACACTTTTTCATTTCCATACATGTGACTATTTAGCTTATATTTATGGGACTGTTGTTCCCAAATTTTCAAACTATTAAAATCTTATTATGTTAAAGGAAAACTAATTGGGTGATGTTAGATAGAAAATTGTCATGTGATTTCATTATGTTTATAAGAACTGTGGTATGCTTTAGAAATGCATATATTTTAATTGCTTCGGCTATGATATCTTTATGAGTTATTGACTTTGAGTTTGAGTGTGCAGGTATTACTAACAAAACCACAAATACAGGAGATCATTCCATACCCTATGTTGTATCCCTTGTGAGCCGATCTAGTTCCATGAGGAACTAAGATCAACCTTGTGTTTGGTAAATTGTTGTAATGTTGTATTGTTGAAATGTTACATGAGGTTAAGATAAATAGTTCTATCTTCTGAATTAGTTATATTATGATATGTGTGGTAAGAGATGTGTTTTGAATCTTGTTTTAACTTTATTTCTTTTTGACCCTCTTCTTGTGTTTTTACTTGACTCTGGGAGTCCTAACTAGGTTTAAAACAACCCTAGGTTATAACCCATGGGTCTAGGGATCTTTTTGACTAGGATAACCTTGGGATAACCTCCATATGGTCACTTCAACTTCAGGGTGAAGTTAAGTGACGAATTTGGAAGCATGGGGACAATGGGATGAGTGGAATCCATACTTAGACCCACTTCCAAGTCATGGAATGACTCCATGATCCACCAATAATGGAGTGCTTTATCTCTTTGTGCCTCTCTTTTGATGGGAGTGCTCCATTACAAGGGTGGTGTGTCAACCATTCACTCCTTAATTATATTTTAATTATTTACTTTATTCTTACATGTGTTGTTAAAAGGACTATGGTGGGGAACCTCATGAGTGGGTTTATTTTTTATTCCCACTTGGGATAGTGGGGATATTTTATTAATTCCACTTGGGATAGTGGGGATATTTTATTAATTCCACTTGGGATAGTGGGGTTATTTAAATATTACATCTTTTAAAAAATAAATTTTTAATTCATCAACTATAAATTTAAAATTCACAAATAATGTGAGCCCTTGATCTCAACTCTTGATCCTCACCTTCCATTCCCTTCTCCGAAAATCTATAAATGAGACCCTTCTCTAAGCAATTAGGAAGACAAGAATTTTGCATGGGACTTCATTTTTTTTTTGCAGGTGAACTTGATTCTTGCAGGAGAGGACTTCATTCTTGCAGGGGGACTTCATTCTTGCATCATCATCATGCCCAATTTCCTCTAGGAATTCTTCTTCTGGCATCCTCATAATGCCCAATTCTTTCTCTATTCTTCTCTTCATAGCCTCATAATGCCAAAATTATTCTAGCCATCCTATATCCTCCATACATTATCCCTTGCTTGTGATCATAGAGAGATTATTTTTGGGGTTGGATCTTGGAGGAAAAAGAAGAAGATTTTGGAGAAGGAAGTAAAGAGGAGCTCTTCATCAGATTCTTCTATAATTAGGCTTTGGAAGGTTGGTGAACAAATTCTATCCTCTTGTGTGATCTAATGTTTGATATGCATGTTTATATTTTGGTTGTTGAAAGAGTCTTGTAATGTCTTCTTTGAGCTTTTCTATTTATTTTTGGGTTTTGTTTTGGGGTGTAGAGAGAGCTCCTTCCAGTTGGAAGGCAATGCTCATCATGTTTAGGGAGGAGAGGTGTGACCCTCCTCGGGTGTCATCCTAGTTTTGGTTACATGATATGCCTTGAGGGCAAATTGGTACTATTTTTAGCCTTGAGGGCTTATTGGCTTTGAAAGCCTATTTGGATATCCTTCGTTACTTGATTCATTGGAAGGCTTGAGGCCTTGTGGAAGATTATACTATTGGTTTGAGGCCTTGTGATTATATTGGCTTGAGGCCTTGTGATAATTTGTGAAAGGATGGCACCTAGAGGTAGAGATTGTCTACTCCCCTACCCTCCTCAACTCACCTAAGCTGGTTCATTGTAATGTGAGTATACCATGGGTGTGTGTGTGTGTTATTTGATTTGTTGTTGTTATTCAATGTTGTGATGTGTTTAAGTCTATTTTACCCTAGGTATGTGGATGGTCTCCCTAGCTCGGGGGTGACCCACTTGTGGGTCTACGGTAGGGAGGAGAGCAGTTTGTGTGGTGTTTCTTTCTTTGTGTGTTATGCAGGTATTCTTGGAGCTTATTATGAAGCTTGGAGAAGATTATTGGATCTTAGAAAATATTTTATTTTCCTTAAGTCATAAGGAGAGCCTGATCTTTTAATAGTTCCTTCCTTGTTGTTTTTTCTAAAAGGAGAAAATTATCTCCCTATTGTTGTAAAAATTGTTATTTTTAGAGTTGTGAGGAAATCCTCTCTTTTCTTGGGCTGATAGTTGTAATATTCTTGTTCATTAAGTTTTACCATTTAGAATTAAGAAAAGGAAAAGAAAATTTATTTTTAAAAGGATATTAAAATTATCTAGTTCCTTCTTCTTCTACTTGCAACATTGTGAGTTAGTTGATATTTTAATTAAGTTTGTAAAAGTGTTAAAAAATATCCCCACCATGAAATAAATAAAATTTGGGTTGCAGTATTGCTTTTGAAATTACTGCCACCTTGAGGGTCTCATCCTAGAATGGGGACCTTTTCATTTTTACTATGCACTTTTACTATTCACTATTCACTATTCACTTTTACTATTCACTTTTCACTATTTACTATTCCCTTTTCACTATTCACTATTCACTTTTACTATTCACTTTTCAGTATTCATTTGAAGGCAAACTATATGTAGTTTAAAACATTTGACTTGAAATAGAAATCTTAAATCGAGGAAAATGGGATTTATTTATGCATAATGTATAATACGAATTGAATAGATGCTTAAACTCAGAGTTACAATTCAGAAATACAATGTTTATATTTGCAAAAACAAAATTAACTCATTGCTCTGTTTTTAATGAATTATTTTATACTTTCTTTATAGTTAAAGAACTTATTAATAAAATTGAGAGTTAAGTGAACTGAGATAATGGCGGTATATATATATTTATATATATATTTAAATTAAATTTCAGAGAAACGGTAAGATGAACGTGATAGAAATACAAGCAAAATTAGTATTAAATTCTAGAAATTGGAAAGGACAAATGACCGTGCTTTACTAAAAAATGATCTATCTCCTAAAACAACAATTGTTCAAATATAATTCGTGAGTTTAACCTAAGTCAAGGAACCACGCGTTTCCTTGTCTAGGGTGTGCGCACATGTATTTGGTATGCCGCCGTCAACTATATTATTTTCGCCTTAAGCATACACCACCGAGCACGCTTACGCGTATGAGGGGGTTTACAGGGTAGTAAAGGAAAATTTTTGATAGTTCGTATCATGACCACATGATGCATGTGGACATGACACGCATGAATGCATGTTGTGACTGCATGGGAAATGTGGCCATGACATTTGGTATCAGAGCACATGTTTCAACATTGGGAGCTCTAGGGTTTGCATGTTGTTTAGACCGATATGGAGTGGGTTGAGCATGGTTTGATCTTTGTCCTACTACATGTAGCTGCGAGAGAGTGAGGTTGTGGTTTATCGACTAACCTTCACCTTGGAGGAATACCCATCCTCTTGTTTTGTCATCATAATGGCCTTGTCACAAGAGTATCGAAGTCTTCTGCTTATGTTTTGTGGTGGTTGTGATCCTCTTGGTCGATTGTCCTCTTGAGTCAGTTGGTCTAGGTGGTGAGGGTTGCGTTGGACTCTTCCTCACCCTTGTGTATCTTATGGAGTGTAGTGATGTAATGTGCACTTTCTTGGATTGCGATTATTTCTTTCAGTTGTTTGGTGACCTTTTTGTATCTTGGTTGTGTGGACCAGCCTTGTTATTTTATCCTCACCTCTTTGATGACTTCCAAGAGGAAGTACAGTCTTAGGGGGGGAGTATGTGAGGCCTACACTTTTTTATTTTCGTACATGTGACTATTTAGCTTACTGTTGTTGGTATTTTTATATTTATGGGACTGTTGTTCCTAGATTTTCAAACTATTAAAATCTTATTATGTTAAAGGAAAAACTAATTGGGTGATGTTAGATAGAAAATTGTCGTGTGATTTCATTATGTTTATAAGAACTGTGGTATGCTTTAGAAATGCATATATTTTAATTGCTTTGGCTATGATATCTTTATGAGTTATTGACTTCGAGTTTGAGTGTGCAGGTATTACTAACGAAACCACAAATACAAGAGATCATTCCTATTGTGTGGTTACACAACACACCCCATTTTGACTTGGCAAAACAGGGACCCAACTTTTGGCTTGGCTTGTGTTGTCTGCTCTTTGGCGGTTTGGTAAAAGTAAGTCATGTGCATCATCATGTAGAGTCAGGATGAGGTAAGTCACCATTATGAAGTCAGTTTGTCAAAATTTGCATTTCACTTCTGTGACCTCATATTCTGAAAGAGCATTAAATTCCATGCAGGTTTGCCTTTTGCATCACCCTGATATTCATCAGGATGTGAGAGTTATGAACAGTCAAAGTTTCGGTCAAACCTGATATTCGCAAGAGGATGGTCATATTTTTATATCCTCGGTCATATTGTTGAAGCTCATCATCATATTTGAAACATCCCTCGATAAGTCATGCGGCTCAAATATCCGGACGTCAACTTTAAGTAGTAGTAAATCTTCCCCGTCAAGCGGTCTTTTGTATCGCGAGCGTCATGTTTTAGAATGTAACCTGATATTTCTTAATATCCTCTTGACGCGAAATATCACCCTTATCAAATATCCTGATGATGTCATCCAAACTGGATAAATGAAGAAATGAACATGACGATGACATCATCATCACATTTACATTTCGACAGGATACTTCCCAAACATGATCATGTTCGTCTAATATGACGATGACGTCATGATGCATTTCCAATACAGAGAACAAATATCATGATGACGTCATCCCGATATTCCAAAGGAGAGTCATGCGAGTTTGTCCCATCATCATCATATTTTGAAACATCACTCGATACACTGAAATATCCTCCTGATGTACCCAGCATAAACAAGGGTGCTTTTGTCACCCGAATCTTGTCGCAATAACAATTTCAATAGGGAGGATGATATTTGAAACTCGACCTGATATTTGCGAATATCCTCCTGCCCTCATGATATCCTCTCATATGGATATCCCCCCGCTCCCATTGCCGCCATTATCATTAAATGCACGCAGACATGGTAGGTGGTTCCTGCCGACCCCGGAACCCAATGAAACACCTGGCAAGATCCTGCATTTTCGCACGAATAATCAAGGAATATGATCCAATCTGTTAGAGTTGCCCTAAATGTACCCTAACTGCGAGGTTAAAAGGTAATTCAACCACCATTTTCACATTTACCCTACGATAAAATTGTTTTTATAGAGCACCAGCTTCCATATTCGCATACCAGCTACTGTTGCACGATTTGAGCTCACAGACAGAAGGAAAGAGGTGGTCATCAGCTGAATTAAGAACATTGTTGGCAATCTACTGGTATAGAAGAAAAAATCTACATAACCAGGTAAGTAAATGAAACCCTCATCATGTGTTTTTCTTTAGGTATGATGATGAAAGTTCTGGTTTATGCATCCATATGATTAAGTAATGTCGAACAAATACAGTAGGCATAGTGATTTATGAAGTTAATTGCAATATGCATGTGTGTATACCTATTGTGAGATAGGATTTTTGTTAATTGCAAATACTCATGGCTGACAAGCGGTACGTTAAGTGTCAAGAGGAATTCAGTAGGCCTATGTTCTCTTCTCAGAGGGGGGTCCTGTTTAAGTATGGTGCAATTACAGACACCCATCAGGGGAGCACCAATCTGGAGGCCTGGTCAGCTAAACTGAATGATGGGCATGACAAGAGTCCTGTGCTGGATGCGGTGTTTGTGTCAGGAATGTGGAACACTGCTGGTTTTCCGTATTCTATGGAGTCTCCGGAGCTGGTTATAGAATGTGCCTGGAATTATAATCCTCAGACAAGGCAAGTGGTGAAACATGGGAGGATATATGCAGACCTCTCCATCAAGGGTCTCTCCCAGACATTTGGATTACCATTGGGCAGGAAAGTTAAGAGTGTGGAACTGAAGAAGGCAGAGAGGGAGTATGAGGCCAACAAGAAATCAGCCAGAAAGAACATGTATCAATGGCGAGCAGAGAACAGCACATATCCTGCGGCAGCCAAACTCCCTGTGCATATGTTTAAATATGATTTCAGTGAGGAGTACCAATATATGATTGCACTCCTGAATTGAGTAACAGGCCAACCTGATGCTGGTAGTTTCAGGGATTGGATGTATGGAATTATAATGATGTGTCTGTATTCAAACATCAAGCCACTGTGGGGCCAAATAATAAGTGATGCTCTACATGAGCAGCTGATGAACCTGGGAGGTTCAAATTGTGTATTTTATATGACATCATATATTGTTTATTCTTGTGCTTGTGCTTGTAAAGGCACTTTTGATGCCTTAGTTACAGATGGAAAGCTCACAAGCACAAATGCTGCATATATCTGGGATCATCATCCCCAGCTACAGAGAACCAATTACCTCAGAGACTACAAACTGGTCAATGATGCATTCTCTATGCATCTGGTAAGGACCATGGAAGAAAACAGAACAAAAAGATTGAGCATTGAGGCTCAGGAGGTAGTTTACAGGCATGGGGCCTGGTACATACAGTTTGCAACCTTTTCTTACATAAGGGTTGAGGGTTTTGAGGAACATCCCCTCATGCTGCCGAGGTATCCTACTGATGCAGTAATATTAATGGAATTTATCAGGCAGGGCTCCGTGATGATAAAAATGTACAAGGATGCCAAGAAACTACCACCAATTTTGTTCCCAGTCAGCATTGGCAACTATATGTGCCCTGACTCTGATAATATAAAGAAGGTGATGGTCACCCTAAATAAAATGAATCTGTAACCGTTTCCGATAACAAGACCATATGATCCTTACGGCAGGATACAGAAGATACTAGGAAAGCCTATTCATTAGAGGCACCTAGAAGATTTTTGGGCTGACTGCGAAGATGAGGCAGAAGCCAGGAGAAGAAGGTATCAGAGGTTGACTCTGAACCAAATTAGAACTTTTGATTGCATCTCCCTTCCCCAACAATTGAAGAAGGATGATGGCAGGATAATGGTAGATGAATATGAACAAAAGAAGATATACAATGACACCATCTCTGCACCTGACCTCACCATGCAGGAAGACATATCTCTGGACCCATTCATTGCCAGGACCATACAACTAACTCAAGCTTGGGTTGACGATCAGGTGGAGGCATTGAAAAAGAAAGGTGTTGCCATTACGGTGGACAACAAAAGGAAGGGACAAGATATTCCTGGGGAAGTATATGATGACTTCCTACTTGAGAAAAGGAAGACTAAGGGAGATAAGTTACCTCCACCACAACAACAAAGCAAAAGACCCCCCAAGGGGCAAGAAAGTGGATAAACAACCCAAAGGGGTTATAATCGACAGGGCAGTATTTACAGCTGAGGAGGCAGCCGGATCAGGATCAGGATCAGGATCAGAGTCAGAATCCCCTCCAAAGAAAGAAAAGCCCAAGAAGAGTAAGACAGTAGAGGCTAGAATCACTGAGACCCTAGAAGTGGGTCAATCCTCAAGGAAACGTGATATAGAGGATATCCTTATGGAGGAGGAGCCTGAAGAGGAAGAAGCTCCACTAGTAATAAAGAGAAAGAGGAGAGCTCCACAGGTGCTGGTGTCTACCACACCTAAGAAACAAAGGACCTCCATGAGAGGTGGAATAAGCCAACCCCCTGAACTATTACAAGGGGAAGGTAGTGAAGTACCAAAGGAACTTCAGCATAATGTTCCACTTCCTACCATTATCAAGTTCAAAACTGAACTTACAGAGGAACAAATGAAAGAGACCTCCTAGACACAAGCAGAAGGACATGTCTCGCTTGATGAGACAATAAATCTATCTGATGATGAGGTAGTGCAGGATGTGGTTGCACAAAAGATGGAAACACTTGCTGCTGGAGTATCTATGACTCCTCATAAGCCTCCACCAGTTCAAACTGTACTTGAGGAGATGAGACAAGCAGAAGAAGAGAAAGAAAAGAGCCCAGAGCAGGTAGCTCAAGACATAGGGCTAGAAGCATTAATCACAGAGGTGACAAGTCCTGTAGTGGTGGACCTGACAGAGAAACAGGATGCAAGTCCTGAACAGCCAGCAGGATCACCTGACAAAGGCCACCCAACAAAAGAGATAGAGATGGCAGAGTTAGAGGGCCATGCTCTTGAGTTAGGCCAACAAAGCCCACATGATACATCAGAGGAACCTGCTATAGTAGAGGTTCAGGAAGAGAAGGCTAATAAGAAGAAGGAAGCACTAGAGGATCCAGCTGCCAAAATACAAGAAGTTGATAGTGCAGGCTCGGAAGAAGTAATAGCTGCAGAACAACCGCCAGCACCTTAGGCAGAATCCCCAGTATCTGGTGCAGTGGATAAGCCACAAGGGGAAGAAGAATTGGGAACGGATGAAGTAATGACAGAGGAGGATCATGATCATCATGATCAGCATGTAGATGCGCCCCAGGGTTCCCCACACCAAGAAGATGCTCCCCCAGAGAAGGAAATTCCTCAACAGGAGGAGGTGCCACAAGATCAACAACAAAGTGAGCATCAAGAAGAAGAAAAGGAAAAGTCACCATCTCCACAACATCTACTGATAGGAACGGGAGATATGGGTGAACATCATGATGATGCTGAAAAACATGATCAGGTGCCTCCGTGGTTAGCAAAAGAAGTAAATATTGAGGAAGAGTTTGAAATTCAAGAATTTGACGTCTCCACCTTGTTCTCTGCGGATGTAATGAAACCCAGGAGGAAGGCCAGAATGACTTCAGCCATCAAGAGAGATCCGGCAACTGGGAGAAGGACCGCACAAATCGCCATACTTGCGGTGGAGAAAGAAAAAGGTAAAATCACTGTTGAAGAATTTCAAATTAGTACAGTAGATTTAGGCTTTGCCAATGAGGACCAAGAAGGTCAAGAGGGCAAGGACATCATTGACTCTCTAATTCAAAAGGTGAAAAGAAAGAAGGAGAAGAATAAGCAACATAAAGAGCACATTGCTCAGTTGCATGTCTACATCAAAGGGCTAACCGATCCTGATGATACCACAACTGAACATGCAGTCCCATTGATTGCCATTTCTCAGGATGAGGTCAATAAATTAGACCTCATGAAGCATGAGGCATCCATAATAAGGAAATGGATGTCATCCACATTGGATGATGCTGTAGAAATAATGAAGGCCTCTTTGAAGAGGTGGAGTATTTTGAGTGACTCCAAGACTAAGGTGGATAAATTGCAGATGCAGACCGGGAAGAGGTCTTACAAATTAGAGAGAGTCCTGAGCCTTTTAGGAGAAATAAAGAATATAAATCCACAACTGCTTATCAGTAAGTAGGTACTGAACAGCAATACCGCATTATTGATAGACATCTGGTACAAGGACGTTCAGTTTGAATGTAGAGTCCTCAAGAGATGCAATAATAAGCTGAGAGATATCAGCATGAGGCTACATGATTTAATGGGTGTTGAGGCAGAGGTATTAGAAACATTGGAGGGGAAAGTGGAAGGAAAGATAGAAAATCAAGATGAAGAGTCCGCCATCAAAGTTGTACACAGTAACTTCCAATCAGAGACAGATGGTCCACCTGTCCACTTGACAGAAGAACTGATAAATAAAGTAATGAGAATCAAGGTCTAGATGGAGAAATATAATGAAACACTGCAGGACATGAAGAACAAGCTGGATAACAACAAAGACAAGTATGAAGCACATAAGCACGCCATCATCAAAGCAAAAACTCAAGATGGCGGAGGGATAGATCAAGTTGTGCATTCATATGAGCAGGTCCGCAGTAGTATGCAACCTCATATGCAGCAGCATCATCATCAGGATAGTGAAAGTTCGGGAAGTGATGGACATGATGATGATCCGCATGAATCAGCTGAGGAACATGATGAAGATACCTCATAAAGGGGATATTTGCATAAGTAGTCTAGATAGTTGCCAGCTGGCAACTTGTGCCATTTTGTAAAAGTTGACAAAGTCAAGAAAATGATGACCGTAGATTTGTATTGATAAATCAAGATTGTAGATCTTTTTGTAACGGATTCCTCACCTTATTCTATAAAAGGTGGTGGAATGCCTTATTGTATTCATTCGAAACTTAATTGAAATTTGTTTGCTGAAATATTCAGGGCTCTTTTCAAAGTTATTGTATATGTACATGTCTTTTGCATACTTAATGAAAGAGAAGAGTATTTCGATTACAAATCTTCGTAAATCTTAAGTAATCTGTGTATGAATTCTAGATATGTGCTTCGATTTGCTGCATCCCTTGGAGTGCTCATCATGTTGCATGTATTGTTTTCATTCATCATCCTCTGAATTTTGCATCAACTGTATCTAGCTGTGGAATGTCCTGGTGAACATATGGTTTGATTTCTTCTCCTCATGACAGTATCAAGTATGTATGTGGATCAATAGCTAAAGGTTCAACCTTAAATTGAAGTATTCCTTTTAGTTTCTTTAAATTTCAGAGCATTTCATCTCCCTAATTGCAAATAATTGATGATCTTAAGAAAATAACACAAATATGCAGACATCTCGTAGGTAAACATAAATATTTAGCATATTTGAATACAAAGCATGCACAATTGAAAATATCATGCAAAGATTGAAGTATTTCTATATCTTCTCACCAAAGAACTGCATAATATGACTTCTCTGTAAAGAATTTCTGTAGGAATGACATGATGATGATAAACTTTCATGTAGGGCCCCAAAATGGAAACAGCAACTCACATTAACCTCTGAGTGACTTCAGACGATTAAGACCTAATCACTGGAGACTTGGGATCATGAATTCTTTGAATTCATAATATCTTTCAAGATGAATAAAGGTTAATGTGTACTTTTATTCTATGTTTTTTTGTGACTAACATCATGACCAAGAATTCCATACCCTATGTTGTATCCCTTGTGAGCCGATCTAGTTCCACGAGGAACTAAGATCAACCTTGTGTTTGGTAAATTGTTGTAATGTTGTATTGTTGAAATGTTTCATGAGGTTAAGGGAAATAGTTCTATCTTCTAAATTAATTATATTGTGATATGTGTGGTAAGAGATGTGTTTTGAATCTTGTTTTAACTTTATTTCTTTTTGACCCTCTTCTTGTGTTTTTACTTGACTCTGGGAGTCCTAACTAGGTTTAAAACAACCCTAGGTTATACCCCATAGGTCTAGGGACCTTTTTGACTAGGATAACCTTGGGATAACCTCCATATGGTCACTTCAACTTCAGGGTGAAGTTAAGTGACGAATTTGGAAGCATGGGGACAATAGGATGAGTGGAATCCACACTTAGACCCACTTTCAAGTCATGGAATGACTCCATGATCCACCAATAATGGAGTGCTTTATCTCTTTGTGCCTCTCTTTTGATGGGAGTGCTCCATTACAAGGGTGGTGTGTCAACCATTCACTCCTTAATTATATTTTAATTATTTAGTTTATTCCTACATGTGTTGTTAAAAGGACTATGGTGGGGAACCTCATGAGTGGGTTTATTTTTTATTCCCACTTGGGATAGTGGGGATATTTTATTAATTCCACTTGGGATAGTGGGGTTATTTAAATATTACATCTTTCAAAAAATAAATTTTTAATTCATCCACTATGAATTTAAAATTCACAAATAATGTGAGCTCTTGATCTCAACTCTTGATCCTCACCTTCCATTCCCTTCTCTGAAAATCTATAAATGAGACCGTTCTCTAAGCAATTAGGAAGACAGGAATTTTGTAGGGGACTTCATTTTTTTTTGTAGGTGAACTTCATTCTTGCAGGAGAGGACTTCAATCTTGCAAGGGGACTTCATTCTTGCATCCTCATTGTTAGCACTCATTTCGACTTGGAGGTTGATTTTTCATGCTTAGGGGGTTTCTTCACTTAAACCCTATTTATTCTTTCCCATCGGCGTGACCTCGCAGGCGTTTTGGCGATCAGGTTGGTGGTAATGATGTGCTATCAGCGTGACATACACCATCGGCATGTCTTTTTTCTGGTTCCCCGACGGGATTGTTCTTACCGATGGTGCCATCGGTGTGATGTACTCTATCGGTGAAGCATTTTCCTGTTCGACCGACGATTGATGTTTGGCTGATGAAGTGTTCATCGGCATGTGTCTCACCGAGGGATGTATGTATCAGGGTGATCGCTGTTATCGGCATGATTTGTTTGTTTTGGGCCAATGGCTTTGGTCTGGCTGACGGGGGGCATTGTGACTATGTGCATTGGCTGGACTATATGTTTGGTCTTGCCGATGAAGTGTTCATCGCCAAGATTCTGGCTATCGGGTGGACGGAGAAGTGTTGGCCCGACAGTTGGGGCCTTGCCGATGGAGGCGGGCTATCGGTAGGAGTTGGGCCGATGGCTCGATGGGGGGTGTGTTTTATTTGTTGCTGTCGGTGTGACTTTGTTCATCGGCAGAGGTATTTCGTGTTGCTCTGACAGTGTTAGTCTGGGCGATGACGAAGGTGGCGTCGGCGAGACAACTGGAGTTGGCGAGGGATCTTTTGGATGGGCCGATGGTTAATCTCTGGCCGATGAAGGGAATGTGGAGTTTGCGATCGGCCAGACTACTATTGTCGGTGGGAGATTTTTGAGGTAAGCTGATGGCTTAGGTCTGAGCGATGGGTTTTTGACGAAGGCATATGTGTCGAGCGCGGCAAAAGCGCTCGACACTTGATGTGTATGCGATCAGGCTTATAAGGTAGTGAAAGGCTCTCCACACCATGCATGTGGGATTTTTCCCCTTGCATTATTTTGAACCTACGAAGGAGGCGTTTTGGCGGGAAGCCTCATGTTGACTATAGCGACGGTCTCCAAGTGAAATGCGGGTGGTTGAGCCATCAATGGCGACTGTGCTGGGGCATGGGTGAGTTGTTGCACAGTCAGGTACCAGATTTTTGACATGAAGACTCCCAGATGGCGGCGCAGGGCTCGAGGTTCCTCTGTCTGTTGCTGTAATAAATTTTGAGCGCCATTCCTTTGAAGGATCGGTATCTGGCAGATTTTGTAAGAGTCATGTAATTAATTGCTGTGGTACACTCTCTGTCTGTTATAAGCAGACTGTGTTACCATTGTTTAGGTTGTTGAAAGTTGAAGATTTTTGGCTCTGTAATTCAAAACAAGCTGATCTGGTTGCTCTGTACAGCTAAACCTATGAGTCTATGTATCTCTTGTTGTATGTTTTGGCATGAACCCACTGATTTCATGATTAATCTTATATGAGAAATGCTATCTTAGTATGTGTTTTGTTAATTCTGTCTCCAGTATTGCATGTATTCTTCTTCTGAATCTGGATATTTGGGTAATATTTGAGACTCTAGAACATAGAATTCCTATGTTGAATGTCTGATCTTTTAACTTCTGCTCAAGGGGTAGATTAAACTGTTTTTAGGTTGAACATTGGGAAGGGTATACTGCAGTAGGGATGCCATAAGTAGAGATAACTTAACACTCTGTATTGGGAGATATCTGTAAGGCAGGTATCGTATATATCCCCCTGAAATCTAGTTTTAGCTGTTCATGCTGATCATTCACAGGTGTATGTCTAGTGACTCCGGACCCTGGATAGGCACCAATCTTGCTTTGTGTTTGTGTTACAACCATGTCCAGCTTTGCATCCAAACTTAAAATCAAAATCTAAATCTAAAACAATCTTTAGGACATTAGAATTAGTTTTAGGATCCTCAGTCCTCTGTCTACAACTGCAAATAGGCCCAAAGCTAGCCCCTTTGCTCTTATCTTTCAGTTTTGGTCTACTTACAGGAGGACTTATCTGCTTTCTGTCAGCATCCCAGCCTTTGTATGTATATCCTCATGGATGTTGAGTAGGGAATACCCCCCTAGGTTTTGCAGAGCCTGAAGAAGAAGAGGAGATAAAATATAGAGTCTATCTCCTACACTGTTGGCCCCTGGCCCAGAGATCCTGTTGATCACTGATGGCTACCTTGTAGGGAAATCTGGGAATAAGCATCCAGTCTGGGAAAAAACCAACAGAAATTGGCGACTCTGCTAGGGATGGTGATTTGAAAATTGTTATTTTTGAAAGAACCCTGATTTATAAAAGAAAACAGTTCCTAGTAATAGGTGGCGACTCCGAAGTAATCTCCCAACCGGTCAAAGTAAAATTTATATATGCAGGGGAGAAGATCCCAACAAAATCCTTTATTTGAAGAGTTACCAGTAACAAGAAGAATGATGTACAGAAGAAAGGGAGCTGTCTCAGTTAGTCATGAGGGTTCCCCCAGAAAAAATGATGATATGCAAGACAATCCAAGGTCTTCAGACAAGACAGTACCTTATTTTTCAAATGCAGAAGCTGATATTCAGGGTGCATATGAGAGGCAGCAGGGTGGTAACATGAGAATGAGGTCAAAAGTGTTCCAAGAACGCCCATTTCTAGACCCTAGTGACAGATTTGAAGAGGTAGAGTCTTTGAGGGATGATGAAGACGAAGATCAGAATATGGTAAAACCATCCTCCTCTAGGCCCAGCGAGGAAGAACTAGCTGATGAAATTAGGAGCTTAAGGGCCGAGTTTGAATATCAGCAGGCAATATCAATCAGAGATGACTTGAGGAAGAAAGTGCAAGCTTTGAGGACTGCCCAGAATAATTCAATTCCTACCCTTGAGAATGCAAATGTGCAGAGACAACAACAGAGAAATGAAGTACAACATCAGCATAATGATGAGAGACAAAATGTGAATGATGCTAGGATACCACTGAACAATGTAAGAAACTAGAATGCAAACAGAAATATTAATATTAATCAGTTAAACAGACAGCCAATGCAGCTAGATAGATTCAGACAGCTGGTATTTGATGGTATTCCTAGGTATCCTAACCCCATTGATAAGCATCTGAGGCTGCAAGTGCCTAAATTTTCAGGAAACAACACTGTGTCAGGAGAAGATCATCTAAAAGCCTTTCAAAATGTCATGGATAACTTTGAGGTTGAACATAAGAATGTTTTCATGAAGTTATTCATGCAATCCTTAATAGATGAGGCAAGAGAATGGTACAAGAATCTGCCTGATTAGAGTATTTCATCATGGGATGATTTTAAAAGGATGTTCAAGGAGCAATATGGTGACAAAACTGACCCTAGCTTTTTTGTAAATGAGTTCACCAGTATCACTAAAGGGTCAAATGAGCAGGTTGCAGATTTTAATGCAAGATTTACTAAAGTGTTAAACAAATTGCCACATCACATGAGGCCAAATGAACCAATGTGCATAATATTGTATATCAATGCCTTTGATGCAAAAACTGCATATGGATTAAGAGATAAAGGTCCTGCTACTCTCAGGGATGCTTTCAGAATTGCAGTAAATATTGAGAACAACAGGAAAGCATCAGGCAAGACTAACAGAAGGGATGATGTGAAAATTCTGCAGAATCCAAACAAGCCTCTGAACACTCAAGGTAATACATCTGCCCCTGAAGATAAGATAGACAAATTGGCAAATGTTGTTAAGGACCTAAGCTATAGATTAGCTAGAAGTGAAAAAGGGATAGGTCCTGATAGGCAAGTCTATCAAAGGCAGGAAAAGAGGCCATCATTGCATGATATGCCTTATAATACCAATTGGCATGATGGTAAACCTATATTCCCACGTAACAACACGAATCAAAAAGCTCAACATGTCAAAGAAACTCCTGATCCTCTAAAGAAAGCTGTAAATATTGTTGATGATGCTCCATGGTGTATAATTTGTCAGATGCCACATTCATAGTCATAGTGTATGATTGCTCAGTCCTTGTGTGATAATACTACATCTTGTAATGAATGCAATGAGCCACATTATGTGCAAGATGATGATGTAAATATGATGTCCATAAGCAATGGATACACTCTTTATGATGCTGATGAGAGTACAAATGATGGAACTTAGGGCTGCCAACAGTTCCCATATGATGAAGATGATGAAGTTAACTATGCCTATGCTCAGAACTCACACAATTTTCTGAGTAACTTACAACGACCTTCTGATGAGGAAATTAGGGCTTTCACAGCTGCAGCAGTTGCTCAAGTCAAGAGCAACTACAATCTTAGAGGTAAAAATCAGGTAAGCAGCCCACATCAGCCAAAAGATGTTACTATAGGACAGCCAGTGCATGGTAATAAGGGGATGGAATTACAAAAAAGGCAGTGGGTTAATAATAAACAGAATTTCAGACATAGAACAGGTCATGAATCCCAAGGACCAGAAAATAGAATCCCTCAGGCTGAAGATCAAGGTAAAGGTTCCCAAGACAAGAATGATGATCAGGGAACTATGAAAGTAAAAGCTAAATCAGTTCAGGATAAAAACAAGATTGTGGAGCAAGCTACAACTGTTATACAAAATTATGTTCCATTTGATATAGCTCAAGTCCTCTCCCAGGTAAAAGTCTCTGTTCCACTTACGGAACTCATGAAAGTGGAAGAAATCAAGAATAGGACAGTATCCCTAATTTCAAGGGTGCCCTTTCAAGCTAAACAAAATGTTCAGATCCAGGGTGAGAAACATGTCATGTGTAATGAAGAAGATGAGGCTCTTGAAGTCTATTTAGGAGTGACTATGACAAAGTGTCCTTCATAAGTGGAACCATTTTATGTTTCCCTGGTTATAAATGGAAAAATAATCAGAAATTGTATGCTTGACTCTGGAGCATCTACAAATGTCATGCCTTTGGCCATCATGCAACAAGCTGGATTGAAAATTGACAAGGCATGTGGAAAATGTTATGCTATGGATGCCAGAGAGGTACCAGTTATTGGAATCATGAAGGATGTAGATTTCAAACTGGCAGCATTTCCTGAAAAGAGATATAAAATGAATATAACAGTGGTTGACATCAAGCCACAGTATGGTATGTTGTTGTCAAGAAGATGGGCAGCACTAATTGGTGGAAGTATGCAGTTGGACCTGTCATATGCCATGATTCCAATGAATGGTAGGGATGTTAAGCTAATCAGAGAACAAAGATCATCAGAGACAATGGAAGACCAAGAAGCAGAGGAACAGATATGCTTTGTAAACACTGACTGTGATAACTTCAAGGTTGTCTCAGATGATAGAGAAGATAAAAAGAAAAATGTCTGCATTGAAGAATTGGATCAGCAAGGTTTGTGGACCATGTTTTTTGATGGAGCTTGTGCAAAAGAAGGCTCTGGAGCTGGAGTTGTTTTCCTGTCTCCAACTGGTAAGCTCCTCAAATTCTCTTTCTTGCTGAGGTTTGTTTGCACAAACAACATTGCAGAATATGAGGCTTTACTCTTAGGCCTAAATATAGCTCTCAAACATGGAATTAAAATGCTAAGAGTATTTGGGGATTCTGAGCTGATTGTATCCCAAATTAGAGATAGGTATGCTTCAAAAAACAAAAGATTGAAACAATACAAGCATGCTGTTTGGGATACCATTGAACTATTTGATGCATTTTCAATAGACTGGGTAGAGAGGTCGAAGAATGTTATGGCTGATTTCTTAGCAAATGTTGCAATAAGGCCAGATGACATCACTCTGTCAGATGTTACAAATGTAGAAGTTAAAATTAGACCTGCAGTACCAGAAAATATATGCAGTTGGCAAGTGTTTAATGATGATAAGGACTTGTTAAAATTTTTGCACTGCATAGATGAATATGAGAATCAAGAAATTGATTTCCAAGCTTTTGTAGAGACTATAGATGGAAAAGAAACTCTTGTGGGAAAAGAGATAATTCAATTGAAGACTAATAAAATCCCCAGAGGGTTAGTAGCTTTGGAAAGAGCTTTTGACAGTAGAGACAAATTGGTCACAAGGACATCTCCCACAAATAAGGAAGATTTAAAAGAGATAAATTTGGGGACATCTCAAGCCCCTCAAAAGGTATACATTGGTAAATAGCTCAAACCACACATTAGGAGTATGCTGATTGCATTACTGAAAAAGTATAAACATGTTTTTGCTTGGTCATATGAGGACCTAAAAGCCTATAGGGAAGATTTATTCCAGCACGAGATCCCATTGAAGCGGAGCTAAGCCATTTAGACAAAAGCAAAGACCTATTAATCCTACCTTAGCTCCAAAGATGCAAGAAGAACTCAAAAGGCTGAGGGAAGCTGGAATAATTATGCCAATCAGGCATTCAACTTGGGTGTCTAACCTTGTCCCAGTCAGAAAAAAGAATGGTGATATTAGGCTTTGTGTTGACTTCAGGAACTTGAATGTATCCTCTTTAAAGGATAACTATCCACTGCCTAATATGGAAGCTATGTTGCAGAGAGTGACTGGTTGTGAACTCTTATCCATGATGGATGGATTTTCAGGTTATAATCAGGTGAAGGTGAAGGAATCAAAACAGTATAAGACTGCCTTCACCACTCCATGGGGAACTTATGTGTATGTTAGAATGCCCTTCGGACTAACCAATGCAGGTGCTACATTTCAAAGAGCAATGGATGTTGCTTTTGCAGGGTTGATTGATTCAATCCTAGCTGTATATCAGGATGACTTGACTGCTTACTCAAAGAAAGAAGAGCAGCATTGTTTGCATCTGGAGCAGATTTTCATAAGAGCACTAGAGTATGGTATTTCTTTAAATCCAAAGAAGTGTGCCTTTGGGGTAGTTGAAGGAAAGCTCCTGGGACATATTGTTTCCAAGGATGGAGTCAGGATAGATCCAGAGAGAGTGGCTACTATTGACAGAATTCAAATGCCAAAAACTGTAAAAGGAGTTCGGTCCTTCTTTGGACAGATAAATTTTGTTAGGAGATTTGTTCCCAACTTTGCAGAAACCACAAGGAACATTTCCAAGATGATGAAGAAGGATGCAACTGTCCACTAGGAAAGTGAAGCAATAGAATCATTTCAGAGTATCAAAGAGGCAATCAAGATGGCCCCTGTTCTTAAATCTCCTGATTTTTCTAGGCCATTCCAAGTATTTTCATTTGCTTCCTTTCATACTGTTGCTGCATGTTTGCTACAGAAAAATGAAGATGGTTTTGAGCAGCCCATCGCTTTCTTCAGTATGTCCTTGCAGGCCTCTGAGTTGAAGTATGATATTATGGAAAAACAGGCATATGCACTAGTCAGAGCCATCAAAAGTTTCAGACCATACTTGGTAGGATCATATATAATTGCACATGTACCCCATGTAGCAGTCAAAGACATATTCACTCAACAGGAGGTGACTGGAAGAAGGTGCAGATGGATAAACAAACTGCAAGAGTTCAACATAGACATACAGATTACCAAGCTGGTAAGAGGACAAGGATTAGCCAAGATGATGGCACAGTCAAACTTGGAAGCATGCCAAGTTAATGCAGTCCAAAATGAGAGTGTAAATGTATCAGGATCTGAATGGTACAAGGATATTATCTACTACTTGCAAAATCTGAATTGTCCTTCCCATTTTAGTGACAGTCAAAAGAGGACTTTAAAGTTACATGCAATCAGGTATGTTGTTGTTCAAGGTGAGCTATACTGGAAAAACCCTGATGGTGTGCTGCTGAGATGTGTGGATGAGGATATGGCTAACAATGTTTTGATTGATATGCATAAAGGATTGTGTGGTGGACATTATACTGCCCAAACAACAGCTCATAAAATTCTCAGAGCAGGATATTGGTGGCCCACTCTCTTTTCAGATGCACAAAGGTTAGTGAGGAAGTGTGACCCTTGCCAAAGATTTTCAGGAAAGTTGAAATATGATGGTGCTTTACCCCTCAGGACTGTAACTGTGGATGCTCCATTTCAGCAATGGGGAATTGACTTCATAGGGGAAATTGCAGACAAATCAAGTGGGGGACACAGTTGGATTTTGGTGGCAACTGATTACTTTACCAAATGGATTGAGGCCATTCCAACTAAGAGAGCTACAAGTAAGGTGGTGACAGATTTCATGCTAGAAAATATTATCATCAGGTTTGGAGTACCATTCAAGATAGTCATTGATAATGCTATGTGCTTCAGATCAGGTGAATTTGTTGATTTTTGCAACAGGTATGGGATAAATCTATCATATGCATCACCATATCACCCACAAGGGAATGGTCAAGCAGAATCAAGCAATAAAAGCATCATGAAAATTATCAAGAGGATACTGGACAAGAACAAGAGAGCTTGGGACTCAAAATTGAACTTAGCAATATGGGCTGACAGAGTGACAATGAAAAGGGCTATTGGGATGTCACCCTTTGAGCTAGTATATGGTACATCAGCTAGATTGCCCATAAACAATCTACTGCCAGTTTACAGATTCATTCAGGAAAATGATGAGGAGATTGAAGACTCCATGATAGAAAGAGTGAACCGGCTGGTTGCATTGGATGAAAACAGAAGGAAAGCCCACCAGATCAATCTCAAGAGACAACAAGATGTGAAATATCAGTTTGACAGGAGAGCTACTAAAAGGAAATTTCAGGTCAGTGATCTGGTGCTCATATGGAATGCAAAAGGTCAAGAAAAGGGTAAACATGGTAAGTTTGAACCCTTATGGATGGGCCCATATTAGATTTGCAGCACTCATGGGGAGGATTCTTATTTCCTCCAGGCCCTAGATGGTGAAGTTCTGGAATTGCCTGTGCATGGCCAATTCCTTAAGTTCTATTTTGCATAGATGACTTGTCTCTGTGCACATTTGTAAAAAATATGTATATAGTGTAAATGCCTTGTATAGTTCGTGCTTTTTGGTTTTTTGCCTGGTCTGCCTGGAGATCTGGTTCTCGCTGCAGGTTCTTCACCTGCACGTCCCCATTCGGAGCCAGTGTTAGCACTCATTTCGACTTGGAGGTTGATTTTTCATGCTTAGGGGGTTTCTTCACTTAAACCCTATTATTCTTTCCCATTGGCGTGACCTCGCAGGCATTTTGGCGATCAGGTTGGTGGTAATGATGTGCTGTCGGCGTGACATACACCATCGGCATGTCTTTTTTCTTGTTCCCCGACGGGATTGTTCTTACCGATGGTGCCATCGGTGTGATGTACTCTATCGGTGAAGCATTTTCCTGTTCGACCAACGATGGATGTTTGGCCGATGAAGTGTTCATCGGCATGTGTCTCACCGAGGGATGTATGTATCGGGGTGATCGCTGTTATCGGCATGATTTGTTTGTTTTGGGCCGATGGCTTTGGTCTGGCCGACGGGGGGCATTGTGACTATGTGCATCGGCTGGACTGTATGTTTGGTCTTGCCGATGAAGTGTTCATCGCCAAGATTCTGGCTATCGGGTGGACGGAGAAGTGTTGGCCCGATAGTTGGGGCCTCGCCGATGGAGGCAGGCTATCGGCAGGAGTTGGGCCGATGGCTTGATGGGGGGTGTGTTTTATTTGTTGCTGTCGGTGTGACTTTGTTCATCGGTAGAGGTATTTCGTGTTGCTCCGACGGTGTTAGTCTGGGCGATGACGAAGGTGGCATCGGCGAGACAACTGGAGTCGGCGAGGGATCTTTTGGATGGGCCGATGGTTAATCTCTGGCCGATGAAGGGAATGTGGAGTTTGCGATCAGCCAGACTACTATTGTCGGTGGGAGATTTTTGAGGTAAGCCGATGGCTTAGGTCTGAGCGATGGGTTTTTGACGAAGGCATATGTGTCGAGCGCGACAAAAGCGCTCGACACTTGATGTGTCTGCGATCAGGCTTATAAGGTAGTGAAAGGCTCTCCACACCATGCATGTGGGATTTTTCCCCTTGCATTATTTTGAACCTGCGAAGGAGGCATTTTGGCGGGAAGCCTCATGTTGACTACAGCGACGGTCTCCAAGTGAAATGCGGGTGGTTGAGCCATCAATGGCGACTATGCTGGGGCATGGGCAAGTTGTTGCACAGTCAGGTACCAGATTTTTGACATGAAGACTCCCAAATGGCGGCGCAGGGATCGAGGTTCCTCTGTCTGTTGCTGTAATAAATTTTGAGCGCCATTCCTTTGAAGGATCGGTATCTGGCGGATTTTGTAAGAGTCATGTAATTAATTGCTGTGGTACACTCTCTGTCTGTTATAAGCAGACTGTGTTACCATTGTTTAGGTTGTTGAAAGTTGAAGATTTTTGGCTCTGTAATTCAAAACAAGCTGATCTGGTTGCTCTGTACAGCTAAACCTGTGAGTCTATGTATCTCTTGTTGTATGTTTTGGCATGAACCCACTGATTTCATGATTAATCTTATATGAGAAATGCTATCTTAGCATGTGTTTTGTTAATTCTGTCTCCAGTATTGCATGTATTCTTCTTCTGAATCTGGATATTTGGGTAATATTTGAGACTCTAGAACATAGAATTCCTATGTTGAATGTCTGATCTTTTAACTTCTGCTCAAGGGGTAGATTAAACTATTTTCAGGTTGAACATTGGGAAGGGTATACTGCAGTAGGGATGCCATAAGTAGAGATAACTTAACACTCTGTATTGGGAGATATCTGTAAGGTAGGTATCGTATATATCCCCCTGAAATCTAGTTTTAGCTGTTCATGCTGATCATTCACAGGTGTATGTCTACTGACTCCGGGCCCTGGATAGGCACCAATCTTGCTTTGTGTTTGTGTTACAACCATGTCCAGCTTTGTATCCAAACTTAAAATGAAAATCAAAATCTAAAACAATCTTTAGGACATTAGAATTAGTTTTAGGATCCTCAGTCCTCTGTCTACAACTGCAAATAGGCCCAAAGCTAGCCCCTTTGCTCTTATCTTTCAGTTTTGGTCTACTTACAGGAGGACTTATCTGCTTTCTGTCAGCATCCCAGCCTTTGTATGTATATCCTCATGGATGTTGAGTAGGGAATACCCCCCTAGGTTTTGCAGAGCCTGAAGAAGAAGAGGAGATAAAATATAGAGTCTATCTCCTACACTGTTGGCCCCTGGCCCAGAGATCCTGTTGATCACTGATGGCTACCTTGTAGGGAAATCTGGGAATAAGCATCCAGTCTGGGAAAAAACCAACACTCATCATGCCCAATTTCCTCTAGGAATTCTTCTTCTGGCATCCTCATAATGCCCAATTCTTTCTCTATTCTTCTCTTCATAGCCTCATAATGTCAAAATTATTCTAGCCATCCTATATCCTCCATACATTATCCCTTGCTTGTGATCATAGAGAGATTATTTTTGGGGTTGGATCTTGGAGGAAAAAGAAGGAGATTTTAGAGAAGGAAGTAGAGAGGAGCTCTTCATCAGATTCTTCTATAATTGGGCTTTGGAAGGTTGGTGAACAAATTCTATCATCTTGTGTGATCTAATGTTTGATATGCATGTTTATATCTTGGTTGTTGAAAGAGTCTTGTAATGTCTTCTTTGAGCTTTTTTGTTTATTTTTGGGTTTTGTTTTGGGGTGTAGAGAAAGCTCCTTCTAGTTGGAAAGCAATGCTCATTGTGTTTAGGGAGGGGAGGTGTGACCCTCCTTGGGTGTCATCCTGGTTCTGGTTACATGATATGCCTTGAGGGCAAATTGGTACTGTTTTTAGCCTTGAGGGCTTATTGTCTTTGAGAGCCTATTTGGATATCCTTAGTTACTTGATTCATTGGAAGGCTTGAGGCCTTGTGGAAGATTATACTGTTGGTTTGAGGCCTTGTGATTATATTGGCTTGAGGCCTTGTGATAATTTGTGAAAGGATGGCACCTAGAGGTAGAGATTGTCTACTCCCCTACCCTCCTCAACTCACCTAAGCTTGTTCATTGTAATGTGAGTATACCATGGGTGTGTGTGTGTGTGTTATTTGATTTGTTGTTGTTATTCAATGTTGTGATGTGTTTAAGTCTATTCTACCCTGGGTATGTGGATGGTCTCCCTAGCTCGGGGGTGACCCACTTGCGGGTCTACAGTAGGGAGGAGAGCAACTTGTGTGGTGTTTCTTTCTTTGTGTGTTATGCAGGTATTCTTGGAGCCTATTGTGAAGCTTGGAGAAGATTATTGGATCTTAAAAAATATTTTATTTTCCTTAAGTCTTAAGGAGAGCCTGATCTTTTAATAGCTCCTTCCTTGTTGATTTTTCTAAAAGGAGAAAATTATCTCCCTATTGTTGTAAAAATTGTTATTTTTGGAGTTGTGAGGAAATCCTCTCTTTTCTTGGGCTGATAGTTGTAATATTCTTGTTCATTAAGTTTTACCATTTAGAATTAAGAAAAGGAAAAGAAAATTTATTTTTAAAAGGATATTAAAATTATCTAGTTCCTTCTTCTTCTACTTGCAACGTTGTGAGTTAGTTGATGTTTTAATTAAGTTTGTAAAAGTATTAAAAAATATCCCCACCATGAAATAAATGAAATTTGGGTTGCAGTCTTGCTTTTGAAATTACTGCCACCTTGAGGGTCTCATCCTAGAATGGGGACCTTTTCACTTTTACTATTCACTATTCACTATCACTATACACTTTTACTATTCACTTTTCACTATTTACTATTCACTTTTACTATTCACTTTTCACTATTCATTTGATGGCAAACTATATGTGGTTTAAAACATTTGACTTGAAATAGAAATCTTAAATCAAGGAAAGTGGGATTTATTTATGCATAATGTATAATACGAATTGAATAGATGCTTAAACTTAGAGTTGCAATTCAGAAATACAATGTTTATATTTGCAAAAACAAAATTAACTCATTGCTCTGTTTTTAATGAATTATTCTATACTTTCTTTATTGTTAAGGAACTTATTAATAAAATTGAGAGTTAAGTGAACTGAGATAATGGCGGTATATATATATATATTAAATTTCAGAGAAATGGTAAGATGAACGTGATAGAAATACAAGCAAAATTAGTATTAAATTCTAGAAAATGGAAAGAAGAACAAATGACCGTGCTTTACTGAAAAATGATCTATCTCTTAAAACAACTATTGTTCAAATATAATTCGTGAGTTTAACCTAAGTCAAGGAACCACGCGTTTCCTTGTCTAGGGTGTGCACACATGTATTTGGTACGCCGCCGTCAACTATATTATTTTTGCCTTAAGCGTACGCCACTGAGCATGCTTACGCATACAAGGGGGTTTACAGGGTAGTAAAGGAAAATTTTTGATAGTTCGTATCATGACCACATGACATATGTGGACATGACACGCGTGAATGCGTGTTGTGACCGCATGGGAAATGTGGGCATGACAATGTTCAAAATATGACCCCGCAACTAAAATGACCTCCCTCAGAAGATCGAGATGACATCACCATGTTAGCTACCTTGTTTAAACATTATGTTGTAATGACGTCACCGTCATGTTATTGAATATGGTGGGGATCAGATATATACCTCTACGGGGTAAAGTGAAATGATGACTTCATTTCTAGGGGGATATTCTTTATTCGTTGGGTTTAGATGACATCATCAACATATTGGCATTGGGTGATATTTTGCGAAAAAGGTGATATTTGTAACATGACAAATATTAAAAATATGACCTCGCAACTAAAATGTGAAATTGTTAGACGGGTAGATTATAGCTATCACTTAAAATTGACGTCCAAACTTCGCAGACCAAATGATTATCAGGTGATAAATTCATGTCGGGTGATCTTATATAATGTGACTGATGTTTGAAATATGACCCCTCTTCTTGGAATATCAGGTTTGACCAAAACTTTGACTCAACATAACTTTCTCCCCTTAGAGAATTTTAGGGTGATCCAAAAGGCAAACCTACTTGGAATTTCATGCACTTTCCAACCATGAGGTTGATGGTATGAAACATTGACTTTGGCAATTGACCTCAACATGGTGACTTTTCTACCCCCTGCAGGATGACCTGCATGACTTATTTTTACCAGACCGCCCAAAAGCAAAAAAATAATAAGCCAAAGCAGCAAAAAAAGTTGGATCCCTATTTTGTCAAGTCAAAATGGGGCATGTTGTGTAACCACACAACAACTTGCCACCAAAGAAAACAACTAAATTCCAATGATCCAAGTGATGTGATACATTCTAACATAGTATTCTAACTCTTTCTAAGTATAAGTATTATAATCTTTCTGAATGATAAGGTTTTCATCATGGCAACAATGCTAACAAAGGATCAGGTGTGTGCAAATGATTAATTATCCTCATCTTGAAAGTAAGTCAAAAACATGAGTAACTGGTGTTAAGCTACATAATTTGGGAGCATCCCTCATAGCCAACCTGGATAGAGCCTTGCTGCCAGCAGGTGTCCATAGCCCTGGTAAGGTTATCTATACAGTCCCCCTAAGTAGAGCCCCACTACCAGCAGGCGTCTATAGCCCTGATAGAGTTACTTAGATGGACTAATTTTATTTTTTTTGGATTTTCAATATTTATCTATATTCATATGATGTCATCATGTAAGCTTAGTGTGCAAGGCATGGTCACTTGCTAATTTAGGTTGGAGATTGTATTGGTAGCAAGGGAGTCTCTTTAGATTTTTCACTTAACACCTATACTTATGTGTTCCACAAACCCAAGGTTGTTAGGTGAGTCATTGTGAAAGAATCACTTTGGTCAAAAAAAGGCACCCTGATGAAAAGATATCATAGACCTGATCACCAACACTTCTCAAAATGGGTCATAACCTATATATGAATTTATTCTTATCACTTGGATCTTAACAATTTAGTTATTTTCTAAGGGTGATGAGCTACGTCATCCTGACTAACCAAAACAAAACTCAACAAGCAAACAACAAAAACAAAACAAAACCAAGACTGTACAAACAACTATACAAATATGCACATTGTGTTGGCAAGAGACACGTTGTGGCTTCATGAGTGTTTTCATTGATGGCAACAAAGTCTATCCCACACATCCGCAGGACATGGTATGACCATATCGGAAGATAGACTGAGGTGTATCTTGGTCTGGTAAGCAAGAATAGAGCATGTAGCAAGGTCCAACAGTCAGGTCTAGATCTCTTAGAGGAAGTATCTCAGTAAAGTACAGACTTGGGGAAGTCAAGAGGAGTACCATGACTAATAGATTCTAGGGATTGAGCCTCCGGTGATAAAAGAATGAAGAGATATGAGCACTAAGTATTGGGCTCCTGTTTGGCAGAGTGGACTGAGGAAGAACTGACTGGCAGAGCATCAGACCTTGATCTAGATAAGATATTGATGGTTATCAAGCTTCCTGAGGTATCATTCATGATTGGCCAACATGATTAATGACTTCTATAAGCATCTCTTTGATACGCATCACTTGATAAGTAAGGATTCATTCGATAGACCAAGAGTTTGAGAAAACATTGAGTATTCTGGATGCCAACTAGAAATTGGATGAAATCCTTGGTGTGGATATATATACTAGATTGATTTCGATATGAAGGTGTGTGTTGTGTGGTGGTGTGTGAAGAAAAGTAGAAGAGCAGTGTGAAGATAGTAAGATAGGTCCGGTATGTGACAGGACAACAACACCAAAGAAGAGGAAGAATGAAGTGCAGTAGATCAGTATACTGAGCCTAACTGGAACTAAAATTTAGCATATGTGGATGCTTCCCATCAGTTCAAGTATCTTGTTACTCTCTTTATAATTTGTAGGCAGTGAGTCTCTTATAGGAAGTGAGCCTCTTGTGAGCAATGTGCTCGGTCAGTGAGCCCTAATTGGCAAGTGCCATTTTTTATTTCTATTCTTCTAACAGAGAATACATTCTTGGGTTAGTCACCCCGTGGTTTTTCCCTTAACAGGGTTTTCCACATCAAAATCATTGTGTTATGTGTATTGACTTTGTTTCTACTTTCATGATTATGGATGCTTATTTACTTTGATGCTGCACTAGTTAAAGAAAAATAGAAAGTCAAATTAATTAAGATAACTGATTCACCCCCCCTCTTAGTTATCAACAATTGGTATTAGAGCCAAGTTCCTCCAAACAGAGCCTAATAGCTTGAGGAAGATCTAGGAATTCAAATGGATATGTATGGTATGAGGGAACAACTTCAGTCTACCCTTGATGATCTTGAGCAATCTCACTCTAAAATCAATAACTTGAGAGAAAGACTCAAAAAGGCTGATGATTTCATAAATGAACTAAGGGAGAAACTAAGTATCTCTATGAAAAAGAGAAAGGAACTTCTTCAACAAATAGCAAGTCAAAGTGAAGCCAATGATACTAATGAAGATCTGAATGAGAAGAACAAAATATCTGAGAAGCTATCAAAAGAAATCATTATGGTAAGACATGAAATGGAATCAACAGTTATGAAATTCACCCAAGAAATTGAAGAAAAAAGAAAGACTGAAGATAATCTAAAACAATCTCTCAAGAAGTCAAAGGACTGCCATAAAATGGATAGACTAATTAGGCATTTGGAATCTGATCTTGAAGAAGCCAGAGATAATGAAGAACAACTTGAAAATTAGATTGTCACTCTAAAAAGGGATCTTCAAACAGCAAATGAATACAAAGAGAAATTCAAGATAAGCTCTGCTCAGCTTGAAGTTCTTCTTGAAAGCCAAAAGAGGGTAGATGACAAGCAAGGCTTGGGGTATGAGAAAGGTGAAAGATCTAGATCTGGTCAGAAGAACTCTGGATCAAGAAATCCAAGGAATAGGCCTAGAAGACCTCTAGTAAGGCAACCAAATGCTCAAAGGTACCCATCCTTCAATGGATACTACCACAATTACAATAACTTTGGTCATAAAGAAAATCAGTGTAGAAGAAGAATGAATCAGACTAATTCATCCTTCTCTAGACAGTGTTTCAATTGCAAAAGGTATGGTCACAAATCTCATGAGTGTAGAAATGTGTAAATGAACAATTCATTCAATGGTAGATGCTTTGCATGCAATAGAATGGGACATATGGCTAATCAATGTAGATCAAGAGGATATCAGTCAAATATGCAAAGAAATGTTGTTTTCTACAATTGCAATAGATCCGATCATATTGCCAAATTTTGTAGAAGTAAGAACCAAGACAAAAAGGGTCCGGTGCATCATAATCAAAACCAAGACAAAGGAAAAAGAAAAGTGAATGCGGATGAAATTCAAAGGGAGATGAACAAGATATGGGTGAAGAGAACTATAGAAAATGATGGGGATGGATCCACGCTAGAATCTGGTGCTGATATTCCTTCTAAAAACTAAATAGATGAGCTCTGGCTCAGGGGGAGTAACAAAAGAAAAATAATTTCCCCCAGCTAGTCAATAGGTGCTTGAAATTGGCACATGAAAGGTTGCGGATCAAAGGGTTCTTAGAGAAATATCTAAATAAGCCATGGTAAATATATGGAAGATCCGCAAGAAGTTTTGAAAAGATTGATCTTCCAAGATTGATCCGGTTCAATAATTATCTGGTAAAAGCAGGATTTTTACAGTTAGATCCAGTATGATTTGAATTTGAGATATCTTGATCTGCAGATAAATGGAATGGTTGTGAAAGGTAGATAGATTGCTGATATCCACTAAGAATAACTTTAAGTGCATCTTAGTGATCCAGAAAAATCTCTTAGGACAAGGAGAATAGAGCAACCGGAATCACTTAAGGTATGCATTTATTGTAAATAGAATTAGGGTTTGCGCAGAAATAAAAGGGTTCTTTTGTTTATCATTTGTACATTTGCATTCAAGAAGATAAAAGGAGCTCTGCAACAAATTGTCTCAAATTTCTCAAAGATCAACCGCTGAAGTTGATTCATCCAGCAAATTGATCTGACTCATTTCGTTAACCCTAGAAGCGTAAAAGGTATTTTCTGTTCTTGAATATCTCTCTATAAATCTTTTGGAAGATGGCTACTCTAAATGTTGTGAAGATTACTGATAGGCCGCGCCCTAAATTTAAGAAGCATCCCTACAAATCTCTAGAAGTGGATCCCTCAGGTGCATTTTCTAGCATTCCACATGGTGTTTTGCATGTAGAAGATGTTAGGGTTTACATTCATGCGAATATTGAAGAATTTGGGGAATCTAAGATGATGGACATCTACCACAAGAAGTTAATAGATGGTTCATTTAAACTCAAACCTTAGTACAAAGCTATTTGAAACAAACATTTTGGACATTACATCCATTTCCCCTATTTTGCAAAAGATGAATGGGTCTGGTATGTTTTGAGCAGAGTGCATGACAACTTCATGTGGTTGAATAGGCCATTTAAGATCACAAAGGATGCCATTAGGGTGGTGACCAGATTGCACTCATCCGGTGGATTACTTGTTCTCAAATCCGTCAAGAATCAGACTATGAGTGAGGCTACCAGATCAAAATTTGACAAGAGAGCAATGACAATTGAAGATATCACTAATCCGGATATCAAGTTTGCCTCCATGATAATTGGTTACAAGATATATCACTCTAGCAGGGAAAATTTAGTACCTGAAACTGTAATTTATACTACTTATCAGATGTTAAGAGAAAATGCTGACTATGATCTCTGTGAGCTTCTCCTAAACCAACTGTTGGAGAATTTGTAGAAAATAAAGAAAGATAAAAAGAATTCTTTCAAATATGGTGGCCTGATACTTTTCCTATTCTTCTACTACATGAATGAGCTACCCAGAACTAGTGGCTGGATATGGCAAAATGATAGACCTGCTGCAATACAGATTAGGGATTATTTACATGGGCTTGGTGAAGCCAAGGCACAAAACATAGCACTATGGGGTTACTTCAAAAACTTCCAAAACTTGATGCAGGCCAGAGAAAGAATCCCCCAATCTCTAGTTGAAAAATACAAAGATACAGTGTGCTTCATGGTGGATACTGATCAATGCCTAGTGGAGGCAATGGAACCAAGAATAGTATGGATCATGCCAATGGGGTATGAGACTGATGAGAAAATCCTAGAGTTGCATATTCAACACCTTTTGAGTCAGCCCAAGGATCCTGAGGTAGAAAGGTTTGGAACCTTTGAAGAGTTGAGTGTAAAGATTCATGTAGAGCTAAGACAACCGGAAATAAAAAGAAAAGTGAGGAGGGAAGTAGAAGAATTTGCCAAGAGGCATGGAATCTTAAGAGGCACTTGATGCAAACAGAGAAAAGATGGAAAGAGCAGAGAAAGAAAGGCAAGAAATTGATAAAGAAAGTGCTCCGGTGCAAGCCCCCTCCCGGACTAGATCCTCCAAGAGCTCTGCACCTGCCACCTCTAAGAGCTTGAAAGCATCAAAACCGGAGGTTAGAACATCCAGAAAGAAAGAGAAAAGAACTACGACAAAGGCCACAAGGTCTTATGCCCGTCAAAAGGATGATGAAGAGACTGAGTTAGATGAGGAGGTCAAGAAAATGAAGAAGACAAAGAAAGTATCCAGTGAATCCTCTATTGGTCAAAACAAGGAAGAAGAGAAGGCAAAAAAATGTGTTGAAAAGCCTATTGTTGATGATGTCATCAAGGCAATCATTGTGGATGGAAATCTGAAACTAATGACATAATTATATGATGAATGTAGTAAAGCTAACTAGTAGACTCTGCAAGATGCCACAATCAGGTATCTGAATATCTATAACAAAGCATTCATTGAAATCATATCTCTAATTCCTAAAAGCCTTGAGAAGGAACTTGAGATGAGAAAGAATAATGCTAAAGAAAAGGATATGGAGATCTAGGAACAAAGAGCCATTCAACTCTATCCTTCCATCACTCCTAAGCAAAAGAACATGATCTTCAAAGATTGTAAGAATGAGTTCTGGAGCAAAGCTAGAATGAACCAGCTTATGCTTGGAGAAACTGACAGAGTGGCAAAAGAAATAGAAGATATCCTCAAGAATTCCTTCAAAAGATTCAATATTCCTGTTATAAAGGACTTAGGTGATGAACCTTCTGACATGGATGATGAAGGGCAAAGCACATCTAAGGAAGATCCTACTGAGAAAGTTGTGTTGAAGATTGTTTTTACACATTCATAACAAAAGTTAAAATTCATAAAATGAACCTAACTATCTTGAAAGATATGAAGAAATCAATTAAGATTACTTAATCCTAAGTTTCTGTATGGTCAGGTCTTGACCTGTTGGACAATTTAGTAGGTTACTATGAAGCTGTGATATGCAAGGGGCCTTACATGATTTAAGGTGACTGATTGCTTACTAGACTCAAATTATACAAACTGCTACAAATATCAACAAATTATTCATCCATTTGCATAAATCAGTTATTGTATCTTGAATCTTTGTATGATTTTATACTAAAACATGCTTTCCTTTTCAAATATGTATAAAGATTGCCAAATATCAATTCAATTGCTCTTAATTTCTTCAAAGGTTAGACAATCTTCTTTAGATTTCTATGTTTGAGCTAAATATTTCAAAGTTTGGGAAAAGTTAGAGAGAATTCAAAAAATCAACATCACTTGCTACAAGATCTAAATGCTCTGTTATGCACAGAATAAGAATTACAACAAATTCAATTAAATCAGCAAACTAAATCATTAAATGCCAATATCCTGAGTATTTTCATGAATATGCATCCAAGATTGCGAGCTTTAAGATAAATTGTTTCAAAAATAAAGAAGAGCCAAAAGACACTCAGAAAATAGACGCAGAATTCCAGATTCATTTATATTCAAAACACAGTGATTTATGGTTTACAATGTAGGACTGACTCTTAGCTTCATTAATCAAATTCACAAAAAATTACAATGCTTTATAGATAAAATAAGAAAGCTGGATGTTCCACGCATTCCTTAGTGCAGACATAGGTGACCTCCTCTAAACCAAAATACTCTTTCTATTCAAAGTTTCAAAACAAATTACAATTGCTAGCTAATTTCTAAAAATCCCTGTGTAAATAATATACAAGTAGCCACATTCTTTATATAGATTTTGAACTTTCAAATTGCTACAGCTACAACTTTAATCCATGGTTGAGATCCTTCCATTTTTTATCCACGGTGTATATTCATTCTTAACCATCTGCCAAAATATCTATTTTACATCTTTTCTCTCCCTCAAAGGATGTTGTTGGAATCTTTTACAAAATAAGATTCCCCCCTTTCTTTATTGACTTTCTTCGCTGAGGTTCTTTATTTGACTTCTTTTCAAAAACTTTTGCTCTTGCTTGTCTTCTCACTTTTTCAAATACTTCTTAAAATTGCCAATTACACCTTCAACAAAGGTGCGGCCCCCTCCTGGACTCTTTGCCAAAATATAGTCTTGCATCACAACTCCCTCTTTCAACTTCTTTTCCTTGTCCTCTGAGCTCTCTCTTCTCTTCTTGTATTTCTTTATTTTCACACTTTCTTCCATCAATGTATCCATCATTTGCTTGCTGAGATTCACTCAGGATTTTCTATGGAGGGTGCAAATATAGCATGGAACTCTGTCAATGCCCTCTCTAAGTCATACTCTGGCATATCCATGCATTCATGTTGCAGGAGTCTTTTTGTTATCCTCTTATGTATTTTGATCATTTCACCTGCTTTCTCCTCTAAATCATGTATGACTATTGCACATTTCCTGAGGTTATCTTCCTCAAACTTGAGCCCTAATATTATCTATGGCACTTGATTTGCCAATGTGACAGTAAGTGCTCCTTCATTAATTAGTTATTCTGCTCTTTCTTCCACTTTTGTCAACTGCTCAATCTCTGACATGCATTCTTCTTTTCTATTTTGGCACTTGTGTGTAAGCATCATACACTTATTCTTTTCTTCTGCACTTACCTTCCAACTTCTCATAGCTTGCCTTATTGTTTACTCACCTTTTTGCATAAAATCATTAAAACATTCATCAAATATGTTAGCCTTGAGCTTTTTATTCTCCATATCTTTTAGTTCCTCTTTTGATATTATTGCTATGTTAGTAGGCAATTTTGGAATTGGGGTACTGGGATCAAATATCCCGTTAATGAATTGTTGAAGTTGGACAATGTGTCCTTTTAAATAATCTTGCTTATCTTTATCCTTTTTCAGCATTTTTGTTGTCACCTGGTACATATCTTCCCATTCATTGATGTGTTGTTCTCTTGTAGAATGCCCAAGGTCAATATTCAATATCTTGTATTCCTCCAAGGATATCTCACCTTTTGCCTTTTCTTTCTATGGTATAGCTAGATTTAGCATTCTAGATCCACTTGGACCTCTCTGAATGGCAGACATTGTTCTAGCTTTTCTCCTTTCTTTTCTTGAAGTAGTCCTCTCACCTAATAAACTTTTAATGTCGATTGGTGCTAATTGGACTTCTTTTTTGTCTTTTCTGATTTCTCCTCCTAACCAGGCAGGAATTTCTTTTGTGCCCTCTACACTCTTAAGTTCATCAATTTCCTCCTCATGAGGTCTATCTATTTCTCCTTCTTCTTGTTACTATTGTTCCTGTTATTGTTGCTCTTGTTGTTGCTCTGGAATTTGTTCTTGTTGTTCCTCCTGTTGCTGTGGAATTTGTTCTTGTTGCTGTGGAGGCTCTTGTTCCATGGGATCCTTTTCTTGTTCTTTTGATTCAACCTCTTCTTCTTCCTCTTATATTTCAGTATCCCCTCCATCTTCAGCCTCCTTTCCAGGAACTTCTTCTGCTGGTCCTTTTCCTTGATCATCCTCTACATGTTCATCAGTCTCATTTTCATCTATCCTTTCTGTGTCAACTGTATGTTTAGGCCTCTTAGTTTCATCTTCTACTTTATCTATACCTACTGTCTGTACTTGTTCTGTATGTAAAGGTGAACTTGCCTTTACCTCATCTTCTTTTACTTTTTCCTCTTGTTCTTGCATATTTTCTATATTTTTCTCTTCTTCACTTGTCTCACCATATATATTCAACATGTTTAGAGCATCTATACCTGAGGTATCTTCCTTTGCTTCTTCTTCTACTGAAGCATGTGTTTCTGTAATCATTTCTTCAGGTATTTTCTCTTTTTCAGCTTCCTTAATTTTATGTGCTTCCTCCTGCACATCTTTAATAATTTCAGGTGGCACAAAATTATCAAATGGATCCACTGATCCTGTTTCCTCTTGTTCCTTTTCCTCTTCAAATTCCATACCTTGCTCGATTCCTATTTCAGCTTGAATTGTTGGCTCATCCTCTTCTTTGCTCAGAAAATCACTTGAATCTTCTTCTACATCAATCTCTTTTCCTTTATACATTGCTTTTTCTTCACTATCACTGCTCTCAATATTCACAATTTCTACAATTTGTTTAGCCATGTGAATTTCTGACTCTTGTTGTATCTCTTCAGCCAATTCTACTTTTACCTTAACATATGTTTTACTTTGCTCAGGTGAAGTGGAGGCACTAGATATATTACCCATCTTTTCATCTACTTCCCATGCTCCAATTATACCAGCTGGTTTAGAAGTTTCACCTTTAGACAAACTTATTGGAATTGCTCTTCTTACCTATTGTCCTGCTGCTTCTTTAGCAGTCTGTGCTTCTTCTGCATTTATTTCATAACTCATTGACTTTCCATCAACAAAAGTGTCTGATGCCACTGCTATTGTTATGCCTAATGCATATGGATCCATTAAGGTAGCATTTTTGTCCTTTTCTACAATTTTTTCCTCAACAATTTCTCTTATTTTTATAAAAACATTGTAGGTCTTCACTAGGCTCTATCTTTCTTTTCCTCCCCTTCTTTGGGTAGGTGACCTCTTTTCCTTCAGCTTTCAGTTCTTCAATCTTATCTTTTAGCCATGTTTTTGAAAATAATATTATTGGTTCAGACACTACATCTAGAGATGTATTCCAGGGCTTTGACCAATCAGGCTCTGTAATAGGAGCCAACCTTGCTACTACATAACTGTGATGTAACAATCTGTCATCATCTTGAATCTCTGGACGCACATATATATTACCTATAGATTTCATCTGCTCAATAGTTAATCTTTTGTGAGCTCTTTTTCTTACTTCCATGTCATTCTTGCAGTCAGCCCAAAAATCTTCAATATGTATCAGATGTTTATAATTTTTATCTACAAAGTTCAGGATCCTATGGAAAGGATAAAATCTCCTTTTTAAATCAAACTCCTGAAAACCATAGTATCTTAGTTCTTGCTTAGAATACCCTGCAACTTCCTCACTATAACATGAATACCTGCCAATAGCCCAAGGCAATCTTACATTTCCTCTGTTATTGAATTTCCTTTTGTACATTCTAAAAACATTTAAATTATGTCTTGAAAATTCCAAGACAATCAACTTATCAGACGGATACCTAGGCAACATAAATGGTTTCCCTTCAAAGCCCTCAGTCCTTATGTAAGTAAAATGTTCAAACTGTACGAAGCAAGAACTGTGCAATCCAATTGCATCCTCTGCATCTTTAGATAACCTCTTGTTAGGCTCTTCTCTCAATATCCTTACGAGGTAGGTATAAAAAACATCATTAACCAAAGCAAAACTTTTTAAGGCATTTTCTTCCTCTAGGACAGGGTAATGTTCATATACTAGTTTCTGATCTGGACCATTCCCCAGGGTGCCTACCCTTTCTATTCCATGAATGTAAGGTCTGATTTCTGCAGCACATGAGTATAACACATAAGAGGATGAATAAAATGGCAAGATTTTATGTTGCCTTAACATGGCCTATCTCCAAATAGCAGTACTAATTGCCTTGGCCCAATGGATTTGTCCTTGATCTTTTTCCCCTGTTCTTATGAATTCTATGATAGTGAACATCCAAGGTTCACACTTAGTACCATCTCTCATTCCCACCAACCTACTCAGGATGGTTATCATCAAATAAATCTCTTCTTTAAAGTATATCCTCATCATGTTGTTTGGTATCTAGGCCACAGCCTTGGGTTTGCTTTCTAGATTATACCAATTATGGAATATTTTACCCTTACATTCTCTTTCATTGGTGTAAAAATTCTCATTATACTAATCAATGTCAATATCCCTCATTTTCTCATTAATCTCTAACCCAAATGTTTTGGCAATAACTTCTGTCGTTAGATCAGCGATTAGTCTATCCTGCAACATGACCTTCCTTGTAGTTGGATCATATAAAATTAGACAGGCCAAACATAAATACTTAGCTTCCATTGCTAGAGGGAAACCCATAGCTCTGTATAATCCACTTTCCAAGATACATTTCATATCAGGGGAAGAATTCGCAACAGTGATTTTCTTCAACACATCTTCTGCATCATAATTGCCTATGTTTGTATCTGTGCCTACACCACTCGTACTAATCAGGGATAGACAACCTCTGTGCAATAGCAACTCTTCTTTCTCCACCTCTTTTCATGGTTTTCTTTCTTTCTTTACCTCGCCCCCTGTATCCTTCTTCTGTTTAGGGGTCATCCTGTAGAAGCATGCTTCTTTTAGCTTTCGTTTCAATTTTCAGTCTAGGGTTTTACCGTGAATTTCTATTTTTACTATTTTACCCTAATTTGTTTTTTCCTTTTTGTTTTAACCTTTAAATTCATTAAGCTCTATTTAGCTAATTAACAATTAAAACAGTAATCTGACCAATGCTTACATTTTGCAACGAAATTACTGAAATTAACAGTATTTTACCACCTGAAAATAAACGGTGTTTGGGATAAATACCTATTTTTTGTGACTGTTTACCCGTTGACTTACTTTTACCATTTTCACCTTTCTCCAGCTACTGTAACTCTGTCACCCTGGTAAATTTTGCTCATTCACTGCAACAGCTCTCTTTTCTATAAATTTTCATGCTTAACAGTATATTTGAAAATGAAATAACATTAAAATTGCCCTAACCCTCGTTAAATTTCACTTTGTTTGAGTGTTAAATATGCATTAATTATAGCAATTAATGCATATTTAACGTTCAGCTTTCTACTTCAGTGTTTAAGTTTTTTTGAACCTTTTTACTGTTAGTTAAAATTTGCATGCATACCTTTTCTTTGTATATTTCATTGTAGGTTTCCTTTGTATATTTTCATTGTATCTTTCGACATACAAACACTTTATGCAAAGAACCAACTAATGCCTTTTACCTTTTTTTTGCTTTTTTGTACACCTTTGTATCTTTCATTCTGTATATTGTTCTTGTATATTCCTTTGTATAATCACATATACAAACCCCTTATACATTCATTTCCTTACCCTTTTTCTCTCGCGATGCCTTTGATTCTTTGTATATTGGCATTGTATATTATAAACATACAAACACCCAAATATACAAAGACTTTTCTATTTTTAATTTCCTTTGACATCCAAGCTCTGTATATTAGCTTGTATATCAGATATACATTATAAACATACAAAACTAATATAAAATTGGTGGGTCTGCTTTACCTTTTAAATTTGCATCTCCGCGATGCATATAACCTTCATATCACTTTCAGACTTTAACCTCTTATAAATCACATTGTACTTACCTTCAAGTCCGCAATGTATATAACTCAATGCATCTTTTGATGTACCATTTGGACATGATGCATTGTATTAACCGTATTTCAATTTCCTTGAGTTCCGGCTTGTATGTATAAAGCAATGTATGTTTCGGAACATACATACAAGAGTGGAAATATACAATAGTTTAATTCAATTCCACAATCATTTTAGTTTCGTGTTGTATATATTGCAATGCATCTTTTTCGATACCTACATACAAAGCACAAAATATGCAATAGTTATATCCCATTTTATAAAATTTTGATTCCGTAACATGTATAATCTGTTATATATCCCACTTGTATATTTTGCCTTTGCCAAACATACAAGCCTAACATACATTCACTGGAATCGACTCACTATTCATTTCCAATTTAATTCCTCTCAGGTCCACTTTGTATGTAATCCGCAATGTATATGACCGAAACATACTCATACAAAGTGCAAAACATACAACGATTATGCCACCTTTAATACTTTTTTAATTCCGCGCTATGTATAATCTGTTGTATATTTACTTGTATGTCTACCATTTGCCAAATATACAAACCAAAATATACATAGTGGAGTTCAACATTTATTCATTTAAACCTTGACTCTTTTTGGGCCCGACTTGTATATTTAGATAAAGCGTTAGCAATATGTATACAAGTATAACAACATACCAAAACCCGATGACTTCCACTTTTGCGACTAACACAAAGACACGATATACAAATGCATTTGTATATGAAATGACTTTTTATATACAAAGAACTTTGTATATACAAAACACAAACCCTCTGATTGTACATTTACCCAAAACACTTATAACTTGCAAAATATAGGGAATTTTGATATGGTTCAAAAAGCAACCCCTATTCATTTTTCATAAAGAATTCACCCATACTATGCACTGGTACTCAATGTTATTTTTTCTGTATTTTCACCAAGGTTTGTACTTTCAGTTACCTTTTTCCCTTTACCACCAAGCAAACCCACACACAGAAGCAACAAAAAGCTAGCTATAGCAGGGGTCCTCAGTTTGCCAAGTAGTAAAATGGGGCATGTTGTGAGCATCACAACAACTAGCAACCAAATAAAACAATTAAATTAAAACTATTAAAGAAAATGAAATGAAATAAATTCATAACTTCCAACTATCTTTTCTGCAAATCATCATTTAACTTGAGACCTAATGTATTTAATAAGGTGCATGAATTTTCATTTTCAATTTAAGTGGGTGCACGTGATTAATTATCCTCATCTTAAAAATTAGTTGAACAAACCATTGACCAACATTAGACTACCTAATTGATGTCATTCCCTCATAGCCAACCGGATAGAGCCTTGCTGCTAGTAGGCGTTCATAGCCCCAACAAGGTTATCATTACAATTCTCCTAAGTAGAGCCCCACTGCCAGCAAGCGTCTATAGCCCAAGTAGAGTTAATTAGATGACTTAACCTGGATTTCAATAAAATCCATTTTATTTATTTATTTTATTTTTAACATATATTTCATAAGATATTTTAGTTGTAACTTCATGATGCAAGGAAAAATCACTTGCTACAATTAAGCTAAGAATTGTAATGGTAGCAAGGGTGACCTTTGATTTTTCACCTAATATCTACACTGGTAAGTTCAACAAATCTAAGGATTTTAGGTGTGTCATTGTGAGAATTTCCCTTGAATACTCAACCCATTCTTATTGAATACAAAATTTCACAAGTCAACTAACTTTCTACATTCATGACAGTCACAAAAAATTATGTATAAATTTCAAATAATTCATCTGAATGTTCTAAATTTTCTATTGTTTTCAATGGTTGTTAATATGCTCCTATATACTCTAAAACAAAACAAACATCCTTACTAAAGCAACACAACACACAACAAAACAAAACAAAACTAGCAAAGCTATACATTATTCACATTATGATACAATAGACAAACAACCCTCACCTCAAGGCTGAAAGTAGTGTTTCAAGTGTTGGCCATTAACTGGTAATGGCACATCTTCTCCAGTCAAGGTCTTAAGCCTGAAAGTGTTGTCTCCTATTATTTCTGACACTTGTAAAGGACCTAACCATAACTTGTCAAATTTTCCATGACTTCCTTTTTTCTCATGTGCCTTGTCCCAGCACAGCACTAAGTCTGAAATTCTAAATGTTTTGACTCTTGCCCTTTTGTCAAACCATCTCTTTACCACTGCCTGATGTTCAGCAAAATTTTTAATGGCTTGATCTCTTTTCTCATCTAATTCTAACAGTTGGATTATTTTGGCTTCTCTGTGATCATCAAAGCCTAAACACTCATTAGCAAACTTCCAAATTGGTATTCTTAAATTAACTAGAAGTATGGGATTAGTCCCATAAACTAAGTGATAGGGTGCCTTGCCCAAGGCTGATTTAACCCTGGTCCTATCTACCCACAGCACATATTTCAATAATGTGTTCCATTCTCTTGGGTTCTTTTCAATTAGCTTCTTGATTATATCTAATAAAATCTTGTTTGTAGACTCAGCTAACCCGTTCCCCTGAGGATAATAGTTTGAAGAAAACTTTAAAACAATTCCATGTTCAAATGCCCATTTAGAAAATTTTAAAGAAGAAAATGCAGGGCCATTGTCACATACCAACGAATATGGAGCTCCAAACTTGGTTATGATGTTTTCTTCAAGGAATTTGATGACCTCAGTAGTAGAGAATTTGCAACATGTGGCTTTAGTCCACCTTGTACAGTAATCAGTCACTATCAATATAAATTTGTGTCCTGCAGATGATGGAGGGTTGATGACTCCAATGAAATCTAAACCCCACTATGCAAATGGTCTAGACTCAATGACCCACTATAATGGATTAGCCTGATTTTTCCCTTTATCTGTTGTAATCTGATAGATGTGGAAACTTCTAATGTGACTCTCTGTATCTTTAAACATAGTAGGCCAGTAATAACATGCTCTCAATATTTTATGTGTTGTGGCTAAATGAGAACCATGAGCAGTTCCATACTTATCATGCAAGTCTAACAACACCTTATCTGCTTCATCTCTATTCAAACATCTTAAATAGATTCCTTCATGGTTCTTCTTGAATAGAAGACCTCCTTGCACCATATACTTCTTTGCTTTGATCTCCAAAGCTCTTCTTTGTGAGGAGTTCATCTTGCTTGGGTATTTCCTTGATATTAGAAACATGTTCAAATTGTCATACCACCCTGATGCATCGCTAGTGTTCAACACATATTGCTATTTTACCAAATTTGGGTCTGTATTAGCTATGGTTTGCACTAGAGCTTGTCCTCTGACTAGCTTCATTGGAATGATTTGCATATCAAATTCTTGCAAAGTTGTGATCCACTTAGCTCTTTTCTCTCCAAGTTCATTCTGCATCAGCAGCATCTTTACTGCTGCATCTGGAACTATGGCTTTAACCTGACTGCGTAAGATATAATGTCTAAACTTTTTTACTACTCTTACCAGTGCAAACACTTGCCTTTCTGTATCAAGATATTTTAACTATGCATCCTTCAGAGGTGCACTCATAAACATTATTGGCTTCTCTTCATCATTTTCTCCTTTCTGTGTCAAGGCAGCTGCAACTAAATGTGTGGATGCAAAAGAATAAATATAGAATGGCTTTGCATAATCTGGACTTGCCAATACAAGATCTTCAGAAATAGCCTCCTTAATATCTTCAAATGCAACTTTTGCTACTGGTGTCCATTCTATATCCCCATCTTTCTTCAACATGGCGTTTAATGGTCGCACAATCTCTGCAAACTCTATAATGAACTTCCTGACAAAGTTAATTTTACCAAAAAATGATTTTAATTCCTTTTTAGTGTTTGGTAATTATAATTTTTTTATCCCTTCTATTCTGTCAGGATCAATAGATATACCATTCTCGGAAATGACATGTCCTAATAATTTTTCTTCTGTTACTCCAAATACACATTTCTTAGGGTTAAGAGAGATTCCATACCTTTCACATCTTTTGACTACTTTCCTCAAATCCTCATCATGAGTAGATGCTTCTTTAGAATAAATAGTTAGATCATCCATATAAATTACAATGCACTTACCTATTAGTCCATGGAATGCAATATCCATGGCTCTCTGAAAAGTGGCACTTGCATTGATTAGACCAAATGACATTCTTCTGTAAGCATAATTACCCCATTTACATCTAGAAAAGACATCATCTTGGCCCCATTCACTGCTTGCAACACTTTTGTAATAAGTGAGAATAAAATGAAGATTAAAACTAAATCAAATGCAAAATACAAAATGATTATACCTTCATAATGAACTCACAAATCCAAGAGGGAAGGAGTTGCACCCACGAGATCCTCAGATTTTACCCAAGACTAGAATGTATGTGGATTGCTCAAATGCTCAACACAATGTAAGATGAGATGGGGATTGATAGGTTAGATGGAGATGAGGCAAGATTTTGACATTAGGATGTGTTGATGATTGTTTTGATGCAATCATAACAATAAGTTAAAATTCACATATAATGAACTAAAACTATACTTGAAAGATAAGAAGGAATCATTTGAGATTCAACTAATCCCAAGTCTACAATGGTTCGGTTGGTCAAGTTTAGTTGGTCAATGTGAAGCTGTAATGTTCAAGGGGCCTTACGTAGTTTAGGTTTGTTTGGTGGTTTACTGGACTAAGAATATGCAAAAAGGTCATGAGATATATCAATACTTTTCATTCCTTTGCATAAAAGTGTTACTGTGCTGCAGTTTTAGATGGTTTTCTTGATTTATTGTAGCTTTCTTCTTCATACATTTATGAAAACCGTCTACTCTTAACTCTGTTATGCATGCTTCTTCAAATTTGAGACAATTTCCTTTAGATTTCTACATTTTCAGCTAAATATTTCAGATGGGTTGGGAAAAGTTAGAAAGATCTAATCTATACCTCATTTAATCTACCGAAGGATCTAATTGTCTCTGTTATGCACTATGTAAATACCACAGTAATTTGATCAAATCCACAGTAAAAACTTTAAATGCAAGTTCTGAGCATTTTCACAAACATACATTTAAAATTGCAAGCTCTCAAAGAAAAAATTTCAAAACACAAAGAAGAGCAGGAGAACACTCAGAAGATAGATGCAGAACTCCAGATTCTATTGTACTAGAAACGAATAGTCATACATGATTTACAATGTAGGAATGACTCTTAGTTTCATTGATCATACTACAGAGAACTTACAAGCTTTACAGATACAGTAAGGCAGCCAGACATTCCACGCGCACCTTATTGCAGACAAACAGGCGACCTCCTTCTTCTACACTAAACTATGCCCAGAAAGGCTCTACAATTCTGGCAAAATACTAAAATCCCTGTGTAGCCCCTGTTGTAAAGTATTATAGTGTAGAGAGGCACAATATAAAGACATTCTGATTGTCCTCACTACAGCAGAAACCTAACTGAACCCCTGGTTCAAACCCCTGGTTACAGCAATAAATACAGGTGAACCAGCTCTTCAAAATATCTCTGAGCAGTGTCAAATCTGGGCGAAATATTGCCCCTTCTAAGAAGTTCCGGCAGCTCAGCAATAACTCTTGTTTGTCGGTTGTAGTAATACTCTCAGCTGCAACCTTGTTCTTCACTTGAATGGCCTTGACTTTTTCGCACTTCGTCTTTATCTTCCTGCTCCTGAGATTGGATTTCCTTCCTCCATGAGGTCACTGTGTTGACTTTCCAGCTACTTCCTCAACTACAAGCCTGCAAGACAAGACAAGCAATAAGTATTACATTTATCACATAAACAGCAGGAAATTAAAATAATCATTTAAATCCAGGTGACTGTGCAAAATTGTGGAAATCGGGTCCAAAATACTCTTAAAACGCGTTCAAAACGCATACAGACCGCTCAAAACCCATCGGGTCAACCATCGTTGACCGAAAAAATGCTGCGGGCGCCAAAAAATGCTTTAAAACTCCACCGCTTCATTTCCCGCCCATCGGCGTGTCAAAAAAATGTATGGCCGATATTCGTTGTTTGGCCGATAGCAAGACTTAAAACTTTCATCTGCATGATATTTTGGAAATATGATGCTCCCCCTTTCAAATGTCCAAATGATGTCATCAGGATGTTTCGCTTCTGTATATTGGGGAAAAGAATGACACCATCATCATCATCATGTCGAAGGAAAATAGGAGGATATGTAATATGATCCTGCTACTGAGGAAAGGAATATGATGGTGACATCATCGTCATATCCGGGCTTCATTAAAATGCAAATGATGACGTCACCGTCATGTTTAGTTAAGATCAGGGGATAAATGTAATATCGGGTCACCTAAGGAGCATGATCAGGTGGTGAATGTAATATGACCCCTTTGCGGCCAAGGTAACCCTCTCGAAAGATCAGGATGATGATGATCATCAGGATATCCGGGGCTTTTGTTGAACTTAGAATATGACGTCATCATCATATTCACGAACCGGATCATGTTTTGGAAAATATCCTGCCGAAGGGAAATGCGATGATGATGATCATCAGGATATTTGCTTCTTCATTTATCAGATCGGGATGATGTCATCATGATATCCGGGGCTTTTGTTAAACTTAGAATATGACGTCATCATCATATTCGCGAACCGGATCATGTTTTGGAAAATATCCTGCTGAAGGGAAATGTGATGATGATGATCATCAGGATATTTGCTAAAGGTCATATTTCTCGGCAGGAGGACTTTATGAAATGTCGGGTGATATTCGGAATATGATCCTCCTCATCGAATATCATGATGAGGTAACCATCATATTCTGCCTTAGGAGCATGAGGATGAGTTGAGGTCATCATCAGGTTAGCGCTAGGGTGATATTTAAAATATGATCATGTTGTTGAGGAATAGAATATCACCCTCCCTTAAAAGATAGGGTGATCATCATGATCATGCAAAAGGAGATCAGGAGGATATGATGACGTCATCATCATCTTAGCGAATATCAGCAAATATGACCTTCTTGTGAAAGATCAGGATGATGACCCTCCGATAGGATTTTGGCATGCGCATGCAAATTATGCAGATGGTGGATTTTCTAAGCAGGGTGATATTATAATATCAGCATGATATTATAATATCAGGTGATGTAAAAATATCATGATGCTCGTTGTTATGAAATATCGGGTTACACTCAAAACATGATGCTCACGATGCGCATAAGGTCATTTGACGGGTAAAGGGCACTATCACCTAAGATTGACGTCCAGATATTTTGACTGCATGATTTTATCAGGTGATAGATCAAGATCATGATGACCTTGACAACATGAAAAAATATGATGATCACTTGCGATTATCAGGTTTGACCAAAACTTTGACTGTGCATAACTTCCACATATGGACGAATTTTCAAGTGATGTAAAAGGGAAACCTGCATGGAATTTCAAGCTCTTTCTAAATATGAGGTCACAGAAATAAAACATGAACTTTGACAAACTGACCTCATGATGATGACCTACCTCATCCCGACCTTCATGATGATGACCTACCTGACTCATTTTTACCAAACCGCCAGAAAGCAGACAAACACAAGCAGAAGCAAAAAGCAAAGCGACAGCAGGGGTCCCCATTTTGCTAAGGAGCAATAATGGGGCGTGTTGTGAACATCACAACAACTAGCAACCAAAACAAAACAATTAAATTCAAAGTGTTCAAGAAAACTAGATGAAATGAACTCATAACTTCCGACTATCCCTCCTGCAAATTACTATTCAGCTTGAGACTCAAAGTATTCAATAAAGATGCATGAATTTCCATTTTCAGTTTAGTTGTGTGCACGTGATTAATTATCCTCATCTTGAAGATCGGTTGAACAAACCAGTGACTGACATTAGCCTACGTAGGTGAGGATATTCCCTCATAGCCGATCGGATAGAGCCTTGCTGCCAGCGAGCGTCCATAGCCCCGGCAAGGTTATCATTACAATTCTCCTAAGTAGAGCCGCCCCACTGCCAGCGAGCATCCATAGCCCCGGTAGAGTTACTTAGATGGCTTAATCTGGATTTTCAGTATAATTCGCTTTATTTATTTATTTATTTATTTTTTGTTTTCTAATTTTGAAAGATTTCATAAGATATAGCAATTTGTAACTTCATGATGCAAGGAGTGGACACTTGCTGAAATTAAGCTGAGAATTGTAATGGTAGCAAGGGTGACCTCTGATTTTTCACCTAATATCTACACTGGTAAGTTCAACAAACCCAAGGATTTTAGGTGTGTCATCGTGAGAAACCTGCTTCGAATTCTCAATCACATTTATTGAATACAAAACTTTAGAAGATGAACAACTCTCTACATTCATGATAGTAACAAGTTATGTGTAAATTGTAAATGATTAACTTGAATACCCTAAATTTTATACTGTTTTGAATGGTTGCTAGTTTTGCTCCTTAATACTCTAAAGTAAAATAAAGATCCCTGCTGAGGAGACAACAAACAAACCAAACAAACAAGCTGTACAAACAACACAACAAAAGAAAAAACTGTACAAACAGAAAGAAACAAAAAGCAAAAACAAACAGAAGACAAGCTATACAAACAGCCAACCCCAAAAGAAAACACACAAGAAGAACTGTACATTACCCACAGTATTTTACATTAAGAAAAAAGGACTGCCCCCCTTTTACCTCAAGCCTGGAAGTAGTGTTTCAAATGCTGGCCATTAACTGGTAATGGCATATCTTCTCCAGTCAAGGTCTTAAGTCTAAAGGTGTTATCTCCTATTATTTCTGAGACTTGTAATGGACCCAGCCATAATTTATCAAATTTTCCATGGCTTCCTTTCTTTTCATGTGCTTTGTCCCAGCACAACACTAAGTCTGATATCCTAAATGTCTTGACTCTCGCCCTTTTGTCAAACCACCTCTTAACAACCGCTTGGTGTTTGGCAAACTTCTCGAGGGCTTGACTTCTTTTCTCCTCTAGTTGTAACATTTGCACTATTCTGGCTTCCCTATGGTTATCAAAGCCTAGATATTCATTAGCAAACTTCCAGGTTGGTATTCTCAGATTAACCGAAAGTATGGGATCAGTCCCATAAACTAAGTGATAAGGTGTGCTACCTAAAGCTATTTTAAACTTGGTCCTGTCTACCCATAATGCGTATCTTAACAGAGTATTCCACTCTCTAGGACTTTTGACAATTAACCTCTTGATTATGTCTAATAAAATTTTATTTGTTGACTCAGCCAGTCCATTACCTTGAGGGTAATAATTTGAAGAAAACCTTAGAATAATCCCATATTCAAATGCCCATTTAGAAAATTTTAAAGAAGAGAAAGCAGGGCCGTTATCACATACCAATGAATAGGGCGTTCCAAACCTGGTGATAATGTTTTCTTCAAGGAACTTGATAACTACCTCAGTTGTGGAAAATTTGCAGCAGGTGGCCTCAGTCCACCTTGTACAATAGTCTGTTACTGTCAATATAAATTTGTGTCCTGCAGAAGATGGGGGATTGATGACTCCGATAAAATCCAAGCCCCACTGTGCAAACGGTCTAGATTCGATCACAGGTTGCAGTGGATTGGCCAGATGTCTCCCTTTGTCTGCTGCAGTCTGACAGGTTTGGCAACTTCTGATGTGACTTTTAGTATCTTTGAACATAGTGGGCCAGTAATAGCCCGCCCTCAGTATTTTGTGTGTTGTAGCTAAATGGGAGCCATGGCCGGTTCCGTACTTCTCATGTAGTTCTGTCAACACTCTATCAGCTTCAGTTCTGTTTATGCATCTCAAGTAAATTCCATCATGGTTCTTCCTGAATAGAAGACCTCCTTGCACCATATAATTCTGTGCCTTAATCTTCAAAGCTCTCCTCTGAGAAGCCTTCATCTTGCTTGGGTACTTTCCAGCTATCAGGAAGGTGCTTAAATCATCGTACCAGCCTGATGCGTCTTGGGAATTCAATACATATTGTTGTTTTATCAGATTTGGATCCATGTTTGCTATTGTCTGCACCAACGCCTACCCTCTGACCAGCTTTGCGGGAATGATCTCTATGTCGAATTCTTGCAGTGTGGTGATCCATTTGGCTCTTTTTTCTCCAGGCTCATTTTGCATCAGCAACATTTTTACTGCTGCGTCTGGTACCATGGCTTTAATCTGGCTGCGCAGAATATAGTGTCTAAATTTTTTCATAGCCTTCACTAATGCGAATGCCTGTCTTTCGATATCTAGATATCTCAGCTGTGCATCCTTCAGAGGCGCACTCATAAATGCTATGGGCTTCTCTCCATTATTTTCACCTTTCTGTGTCAAGGCAGCCGCGACAGAATGAGAAGATGCAAAGGAGTAGATGTAAAATGGGCTTGTGTAGTCTAGACCTGCCAATACAGGGGCATCAGAAATTGCCACCTTGATATCTTCAAATGCGGCTTTGGCCACTGGCGTCCATTCCATCTGTGCATCTTTCTTCAACATGGCATTCAATGGCTGCACGATCTCTGCAAAACCTGTTATAAACTTCCGAACAAAGTTAATTTCCCCAAAAAATGATTTCAATTCTTTCCTACTGTTTGGTATTTGCAAATTTTTTATGGATTCTATTCTATCCGGATCAATTGAAATTCCATTTTCAGAAATGACATGGCCTAATAATTTACCTTCAGTTACGCCAAATATACATTTCTTAGGATTAAGGGAAATCCCGTACCTTTCACATCGCTTGAGTACTTTCCTGAGGTCCTCAGCGTGGGTGGATGCATCCTTGGAATACACAGTTAAATCATCCATATACACAACAATGCATTTACCTGATAATCCACGAAATGCAACGTCCATGGCCCTCTGAAAAGTGGCACCTGCATTGATTAGACCAAAAGGCATTCTTCTATATACATAATTTCCCCATTTGCAAGTGAAGGTGGTTTTTAGTCTATCTTCTCTATCAATTAAGACCTAATTATAACCTGAAAAACCATCTAAAAAAGACATCATCTTTGTGCCATTTACTGCTTGCAGTACTTCGTCTATTGGGGGCAAAGGATAATTATCCTTTTCAGAAGCCTTGTTTAAATTTCTAAAGTCTACGCACAACCTGATGTCTCCGTTTTTCTTCCTCACTGGTACTAAGTTAGCTACCCAGACAGAATGTCTGACTGGGAAAATTATTCCAGCGGACAGTAATTTTTTAACTTCCTCAAAGATTAAAGGCTCTAGAATGGCATTTACAGGCCTCTGTTTCTGCCTAAATGGTTTGACTTCTTTTCTTAAAGGTATTACGTGAGTTATGATGGACTCATCAAATGTTTTCAAGTCTTCATAAGTCCATGCTATGACATGTTTATATTCTTTCAGAACGTCCAGAACCTCTTTTCTAATTTTCTCAGAGCAAGCTTTCCCAATTAGTACACTTTGTGGATTTAGCTCAGTCCCTAAGTTATGTAAATCACACCTACCCCCTTCTGTTTTGGGTAAGTCTTTCTGTCTTATTATTCCGTCGAAGTCAAAGATGTGTTCTAATTCAATTACTCCTTTTGGTAAGAAGTTGCTCTTTAAGTTGATCATATCTTCTTCGTCCCATGTTACTTCAGGCCTTTCTTGTTCATCAATGATTTGGGCCTCAAATGCCTCATTACAAGTCAGAAAATTAATAATTTGTTGATCCTCTCCAAATACCTGAAAGTGTGTAACATTGTTTGGTATACTGGGCACGTTAACTAGCTCAACAACAAATCGTCTTAGTCCTGTCAGTGTCAATGGTTCTAATGTACTAGCAGCAACTGCTAACGCATCTAGCCTGTGGTTCAGCTCTCTAGGAATGTGCTCTATGTTAAAAGCATCAAACAAATCCATTAAACCCCATACTCTATGTCTGTAACTAATCATTTTCTTATAATTGCAGGCATATAGTTTCCTCACTTGTCTGACTACTAATTCAGAGTCTGAAAATACTCTGATGGTTTTATCCCTTTCTTGATGGCCATGACAAGTCCTAAAATTAGGGCCTCATATTCAGCAATATTGTTAGTGCAGGAAAATTGTAATCTATATGCTGCCAAATGTGATTTACCTTGAGGATCTATGAGTTCAATACCCGCACCTGCGCCCTGTTTTGATTTGGACCCATCACATTTTAACGTCCACATGCCATCTTTACTTTTCTGATCTTTTACCTTGGCATACTTTGTCCCTTTTATTGCCTGTGGGGTGTTGTCTTGTTTATTCATGGGTTTTTCCATTTGGTTATCTTGCATATGTGTGTTTTTAGTTTGCAACTCAGAAAGATAACTACCCTTGTCCTCTATTTCTTTTCCTAAATCTGGAATCAGGGCATCTATATTATCCTGAACATATCTCAGTGTTGGATCAGGATTCCCATCTTTCTCTTGTGACTCTACCCTCCCTATGCACCTTTTGTATTCATATTCAATGATGTCTTTGCATATTTCACAATTCTCCTCAGAATGTTGCCTATCATGGACTCTACACCTATTTTTATATAACTTACATTGGACTGGGAGATTGTGTGTAACGCACTCTTCCACTTCTCTTCTAATGGCATGACCAAATTTGCCTATTGCATTGTTTTCTTCATCTGAAGAATTCCCGTCAAACTCAATGAATAGTGCCGTTCTATTGCTGACACACTTCTTTCTAATGTTTAACATCATAATCTCTTCAATCTGCATCCCATTGTTGGTAATTCTATAGACACCTGGTTCAACAGCAGCATATAATATTTCATTAGTTCGATTATACTCTGTTATCATATGTTTCATTCTGGGCTCTGCCTCTATTCTGATCTGGTTTGGGATGCCTCTCCACGGTAACCACATGTGTGAAAAGTCAGTAGCCATATATCCGTTTAATGTCTTGGACCAATCCCTACTTAGCAACATTCCATAATTTACGGGTATATCCACTACTTGAATGTCAATGATTTGGCTTACCCTAGGGTCTGAAGCTAATTGCACTTGAATGTTCATGAGTTCTCCTATCACGCTAACCTCGGTCTTATCTAATTGCGTGACAACCTTGGCAGATTTGGTGGGAGTCAGCCCGAGAGTTTTACATATTCCTAAGGGCATTACGTTGGCTGAAGCACCAGAATCTACCATGCAATTGTGTATATTCTTCCCACACAACCTAACAGTTAACAAGAAAGGTTGAGTATCCCTCTTATCCGCATGTATTACCACATTTGTATTGGAAGGCTGCTCAACTTTCTTACCTTTCTCCTTAGGTGGTGAATCACTATTAGGAACAGTTATATCAGCAGACATCTTGTTTGTTATGGATGTATCCAGGGATTTTAAAAAAGCATTTCTGATCCCTAGGGTCTTCAATAATTCATTTAGAGGTATACTGACCTTAATTTTCTTTATTTCCTCTAATAAGTAATTCATTAATCTTGTTGTCTCTATTGCTTCTGTCTTGCTTGTTTGATCCTTTTGCACTGTTGTTCCATTATTTGTGTGCTGACTAGCTTTAAGTATGGCAGGATTGTTGCTAGCATTCTGATCTGGGGGTGTATTGATGTTATTCGGAGGAGTGGAAGTGGTGAAAGGTCCTCCCGGCCTAGGGTTGTTCCTCAAATTGTAGGTGTGGCTTTTATTTGTCTGTTGAAAGGCCTGTACCTCTTCTGTTTCATTTAATATCTCATTTTCAGATTCAAAAGGAAACTGAAAAGCATTTAACATAAAGGCTGATTTAGGATAAAGACTTTCACAACAGCATGGTTCATCCTCTAGCAATTCATCCTCTTTCTCTTCTGCAGTTGCAAAGGTAAACGTTTCTAAGACTAATGCTATGTCATATTCTGAGGGTACTACCTCATTACCCTTAGGAATGAGAAATTCAGAGGTAGGAGGCTGTACATCTACGTTGAAAATACTAGCTGCCAAGTGGAATTGTGGACAGTCGTGCTCAGCATGGGCATTGGTATTGTGAAATCTGCACCAATTTTTGGGTACTGTACTGGCCATTTGTATGCTAGTCGTTGGTTTTGTACCATGATTATCTGTATTCTCAAAAGGAGAAGCCAGAGTACCGTTGTTGGGCCCAGTGTTCCATGTCTTGGGTGGCCTAGGTTGATTCTGATTTTTGTTATTATTGCCCCAGGTCCTATTATCTATCACTGGCCCCCTATTTTGCATTGGTTGCCCTTGACTGGGGCCTTGATGCTGATTGTAGCTTTGGTTCTGATTGTACTACTGATTTTGATTGAGACTATAATTCTGATTTTGGCCTTGGTTGTGATTTTGATGTGGATTGTAGTTTTGGTTGCTTCTTCCATAGAGGTTCTCATTTCTTAGCTGTGTCACTTCGGTTGTTAATCTTTTTAAATGTGCAGTAATTTCTTTGATTTCTTCCCTATCCTCTTGTGCTTTTGCCACAGTTACATCCCTAGGAAGTTGGAAGAAAGGCTGACCATTATTTTGACTGTTATTGGAAGTACTAGCCGTGTAAGGAGTTATAGCTTGGATTGGAGTAGGATTATACACAGGTGTGTAAGAAGGAACCGGATTTACTAGTGGAGCGTGCTGCACAGGGACTCCATTCCATGGCTGTGCCTGATTCTGCACCCCAAAATTTCCTCCATTGACAAATGGACTATAAGTTGTATGCCTCATTTCTTGGTTCACTGAGGTTGCCTCTTTATAGGCTTTAGATATTGAATCTATGTCAGGTTTTCTTTTGACAAACATGGCGGTTAAAGGATCCAAGGCAGCATAGTACATAGCCAACAAGGGAGCATCATCTATGGTATAAGGGGCTACCAGCCTAGAATAGGCCTTTTGAAATCTGTCATTGAAATTATCAATTAGCTCTCCCTCACCTCGTTTTATAGCAGCCAATTTATGATACAAAGCGCAAGGGTCAATGGGTCCTCTAAATCTTGACAGAAATGCTTCTTCCATAAGTGCCCAGGAAGAAATGTAACCATTGGGTAAGTTTACGTACCAGCTAGAGGCCTGCTCATTAAAGGTGTAAGGAAACAATCTACACACAACATCCTCGTGCTCTAACATAGCCCTAAAACATGCCTCCTTAAATATTCTAATATGATCTTCTGGGTCTTGATGCAACTGGTATTTGGGACATATCTTTTCCAGATTCTTTGGCATCTCATGATAATCATTGAAGAGTATGGGAGAATTGACATTGAAATAAGCCATTGCAGGTTTTTGAGCTTGACTTGAACTTGCAGGAATACTCGGATTGATTGGTGGATTAGGATTTACAGGAGGATTGAGACCTCCAGGAGTTCCTGAACCAAGATTTAAAGATCTGAACAATGATCTATCAGGACTTACAATACTACGGATGTTAAAAGGTGACCCAGGAGGTGTTCCAGATGAACTTCCTGCTTGCGATATCTTTGGATTCCAAATTAAAGGGTTTTTACTTCGCCTTGTATCAGGTAGTTGCACAAATATATCTCCTGAACTAGCTCTAGACCTAGTCACTCTATTACTGTCGTTAGCCAGTTTGAAATGAAACCTAACTCAGGAAGGCCCTCCTTCTAGCGCCAGAAAACTGTTGATGATTGTTTTGATGCAATCATAACAATAAGTTAAAATTCACATATAATGAACTGAAACTATACTTGAAAGATAAGAAGGAATCATTTGAGATTCAACTAATCCCAAGTCTACAATGGTTCGGTTGGTCAAGTTCAGTTGGTCAATGTGAAGCTGTAATGTTCAAGGGGCCTTACGTAGTTTAGGTTTGTTTGGTGGTTTACTGGACTAAGAATATGCAAAAAGGTCATGAGAGATATCAATACTTTTCATTCCTTTGCATAAAAGTGTTACTGTGCTGCAGTTTTAGATGGTTTTCTTGATTTATTGCAGCTTTCTTCTTCATACATTTATGAAAATCATCTACTCTTAACTCTGTTATGCATGCTTCTTCAAATTTGAGACAATTTCCTTTAGATTTCTATGTTTTCAGCTAAATATTTCAGATGGGTTGGGAAAAGTTAGAAAGATCTAATCTATACCTCATTTAATCTACCGAAGGATCTAATTGTCTCTGTTATGCACTATGTAAATACCACAGTAATTTGATCAAATCCACAGTAAAAACTTTAAATGCAAGTTCTGAGCATTTTCACAAACATACATTTAAAATTGCAAGCTCTCAAAGAAAAAATTTCAAAACACAAAGAAGAGCAGGAGAACACTCAGAAGATAGATGCAGAACTCCAGATTCTATTGTACTAGAAACGAATAGTCATACATGATTTACAATGTAGGAATGACTCTTAGTTTCATTGATCATACTACAGAGAACTTACAAGCTTTACAGATATAGTAAGGCAGCCAGACATTCCACACGCACCTTATTACAGACAAACAGGCGACCTCCTTCTTCTACACTAAACTATGCCTAGAAAGGCTCTACAATTCTGGCAAAATACTAAAATCCCTGTGTAGCCCCTGTTGTAAAGTATTACAGTGTAGAGAGGCACAATATAAAGACATTCTGATTGTCCTCACTACAGCAGAAACCTAACTGAACCCCTGGTTCAAACCCCTAGTTACAGCAATAAATACAGGTGAACCAGCTCTTCAAAATATCTCTGAGCAGTGTCAAATCTGGGCGAAATATTGCCCCTTCTAAGAAGTTCCGGCAGCTCAGCAATAACTCTTGTTTGTCGGTTGTAGTAATACTCTCAGCTGCAACCTTGTTCTTCACTTGAATGGACTTGACTTTTTCGCACTTCGTCTTTATCTTCCTGCTCCTGAGATTGGATTTCCTTCCTCCATGAGGTCACTGTGTTGACTTTCCAGCTGCTTCCTCAACTGCAAGCCTGCAAGACAAGACAAGCAATAAGTATTACATTTATCACATAAACAACAAGAAATTAAAATAATCGTTTAAATCCAGGTGACTGTGCAAAATTGTGGAAATCGGGTCCAAAATACTCTTAAAACGCGTTCAAAACGCATACAGACCGCTCAAAACCCATCGGGTCAACCATCGTTGACCGAAAAAATGCTGCGGGCGCCAAAAAATGCTTTAAAACTCCACCGCTTCATTTCCCGCCCATTGGCGTGTCAAAAAAATGTATGGCCGATATTCGCTGTTTGGCCGATAGCAAGACTTAAAACTTTCGTTTGCATGATATTTTGGAAATATGATGCTCCCCCTTTCAAATGTCCAGATGACGTCATCAGGATGTTTCGCTTCTGTATATTGGGGAAAAGAATGACACCATCGTCATCATCATGTCGAAGGAAAATAGGAGGATATGTAATATGATCCTGCTGCTGAGGAAAGGAATATGATGGTGACGTCATCGTCATATCTGGGCTTCATTAAAATACAAATGATGACGTCACCGTCATGTTTAGTTAAGATCAGGGGATAAATGTAATATCGGGTCACCTAAGGAGCATGATTAGGTGGTGAATGTAATATGACCCCTTTGCGGCCAAGGTAACCCTCTCGAAAGATCAGGATGATGATGATCATCAGGATATCCGGGGCTTTTGTTGAACTTAGAATATGACGTCATCATCATATTCGCGAACCGGATCATGTTTTGGAAAATATCCTGCCGAAGGGAAATGCGATGATGATGATCATCAGGATATTTGCTTCTTCGTTTATCAGATCGGGATGACATCATCATGATATCCGGGGCTTTTGTTAAACTTAGAATATGATGTCATCATCATATTCACGAACCGGATCATGTTTTGGAAAATATCCTGCCAAAGGGAAATGTGATGATGATGATCATCAAGATATTTGCTAAAGGTCATATTTCTCGGCAGGAGGACTTTATGAAATGTCGGGTGATATTCGGAATATGATCCTCCTCATCGAATATCATGATGAGGTAACCATCATATTCCGCCTTAGGAGCATGAGGATGAGTTGAGGTCATCATCAGGTTAGCGCTAGGGTGATATTTAAAATATGATCATGCTGTTGAGGAATAGAATATCACCCTCCCTTAAAAGATAGGGTGATCATCATGATCATGCAAAAGGAGATCAGGAGGATATGATGACGTCATCATCATCTTAGCAAATATCAGCAAATATGACCTTCTTGTGAAAGATCAGGATGATGACCCTCCGATAGGATTTTGGCATGCGCATGCAAATTATGCAGATGGTGGATTTTCTAAGCAGGGTGATATTATAATATCAGCATGATATTATAATATCAGGTGATGTAAAAATATCATGATGCTCGTTGTTATGAAATATCGGGTTACACTCAAAACATGATGCTCACGATGCGCATAAGGTCATTTGACGGGTAAAGGGCACTATCACCTAAGATTGACGTCCGGATATTTCGACTGCATGATTTTATCAGGTGATAGATCAAGATCATGATGACCTTGACAACATGAAAAAATATGATGATCACTTGCGATTATCAGGTTTGACCAAAACTTTGACTGTGCATAACTTCCACATATGGACGAATTTTCAAGTGATGTAAAAGGGAAACCTGCATGGAATTTCAAGCTCTTTCTAAATATGAGGTCACAGAAACAAAACATGAACTTTGACAAACTGACCTCATGATGATGACCTACCTCATCCCGACCTTCATGATGATGACCTACCTGACTCATTTTTACCAAACCGCCAGAAAGCAGACAAACACAAGCAGAAGCAAAAAGCAAAGCGACAGCAGGGGTCCCCATTTTGCTAAGGAGCAATAATGGGGCGTGTTGTGAACATCACAACAGGATGGTAGGATGAGGAGATTGTGGAGAGATTTTGGCAGAGGTTTGATGCATGAAGAGGTCTTTTCAAAATGGTTTGGAGATGGTTTCATTTATAGATTTTCTGAAAGGAGGATGGAGGGTGAGGATTGAAAGGTGAGATCAAGGGCTAGGAATAAAAGTAAATCTTTTATTCATTTTGGGAAAAGGGGTGATAAATGAGGTATGGGTGTGAAAGAATGTGAAATGAATTAAAAATTCATTTGGGGAATGGGAAATGAATGAATAATTCATTTGGGGATAAGAGGTAATGAATGAGGATGGGTGAGGTAAGGGGTGTGTAAGAGAAGTAAATGTGATGTGTGATTTATTTGAATTTTTAATTTGGGGGATGTGGGGAAGGGTGTTAAACAAGGTTTGACCACCCAAATGAGAGCTTAGGACTAATTAAACAGAGGTTTTGCTTAATTGATCCTAGGGCTAGGATGAGGTAGGCTAGGGTAGGTTAGGGTAGGTCAATTAGTAGGCTAGATTAATTAGATAAGCATGATGTATCTAATTAATGAGGATTAGGGAAAATGAGAATTTAACTAAATAAATATTGTGAATATATATTTAATCAAATGAGGATATAGTTGTGAGGTAAAAGTGATAAATTAAATAAATTAATTGATCACAAGGGATAGACAGATGGTTTAGGGAAGATACGGGAAATTGATTTGCAGAGCAAGTCAATTTTAGGTGTCTACATTTGCCCCTCTTTGAGATGGTGTTACGGCTAAGTAACATCATTTCAAAGAAGTCAAAACATAGAGTTGGATTTGATAGAAAAAAGATTTTGGTTTAGAAGAATAGGGTAAGGTTTGGGGATAATTGGTAAGGGTGATGCCCCCTCGAGAGGATAGGTGGGTTGCAAGAACACGGTTGTGCTCTCGAAATGAATGGAGGAGATTGGTTGAAGTGGTTGGAGGATAATTGGTGAGATGAAGGTGTGATAATGTTGGGAGATTGATTGGTGGATGATCATTACACTGAAAATGAAATAGAGCAATCCTAGGTTTGATATAGCAAAGTGGATATGTTCACCAAGGTATAGAAGACCAGGGTGATGATGTGTATCTAACATTTGCATGGACTAGACATGCAAACAAAGGGATGATCTCATGCATGCCCAAGATAGTACAACCTTGTCCTGACTAGGGAAGGGGACTCATAGCATAAGCCCTTAATACACAAAGGTATGATGAACCTTAGATGCACAAGGAGATCAATATGCTAGAACCGACCCTAGGATCACAAGATATGAATACTAGCTTGGAGTAATGAAAACAACCCACAAGCATAGCATACAAAAGCAAGACTATGCCCCATTTTAGATGTTTTCGCCACATACCATGATATAGTGAGATCAAGGTAGCTTTGATGTGATCTTTGAATAGGACAAAAGATAAAAATAAAAAACAAAAAAACCAACGCACCAAACAAGTAGCCATTGTATCTCTTGCCAAGATGGATGATGATTGGATAGATTCTGCCTATCGTAGGAATGATATATCCTAAGGCAAGAATCGGTTGATGATTGGATCATGTTTTGTTGATGTTGTAAGATTGGCTCAAGATATTATGGTGATAAGTTGTGGTTGATGTTGATTTGATAGTTGATGATTTTTGATTAAGGGATAATGCTTTGATAGGTAATGCGATGCTTGGATCTGGTGTAGTTCTTATTTGTGATGGTGATGTGGGATGATGATAGATGTGATGATGATTGAAAGATGATGTGTTGGATGATGAGATGTTGATGGAGAAATGTTGGTGTTGGGATGGATATTTTTTGGGATTTTATGTGTTTTCTATTGTTTTTGGTATTTTTGGATTTGTTTGATTTTGTGATGTTTTTTGGATTTTCTAATTTTGTGATGTTTTTGGATTTTTATGATTTTGGAAAAGGAATGGTTTATTATGAGATGGTTGCATTGGCTTTCATGTGGGTAACCTTTGCGCTAGATACCAATGACAAGGGAACACCAAGTCTAGCGGTGAAAGTGATGGGGTTGGATTGGGGGAGGAGATTCATGATGGATGGATTGGAAGATAGAGATATGGATGTAAGATAGATGGATGGGAGATGGAGATAAGGATTTTCTCCAAGGGCTAGGTTGCAAGGAATCATATGCCCCAATGCTTAAATAATTTTGCATGATGGGCTCATGTTTGAATGGATGGTCTTTGTAATAGATGGATGGAGGATGTACTTATAAAGGGAGTATGCCAAGAGGTCTCTAAAGCATGTTGTTGATATTTTGCCCCTTATCTTTGTCAAGATCTAAGATGGGAGATGGATATAGTGGATAGAATGGATGGGGAATTATGGGATGAATAGGGGGTAGTGGATAGGAATATGATAAGATAAGGATACATGGATAGGATATGCAAAAGGATGTTATGGATGTGGATGATTATATTGTTTTGCCCCCAAGTGTAGGGATAAGAAATGGATGGAGAAGGGATTATGCATGATGCCCACAAGGGGTTTTCATCAAGGTACTTGCCCAAGGTGCCACAAGGAGTGGTTTCCACCATTGGATGGATTTTTTTCTTTACTATTTTCTTGATTTTGTTGATTTTTTTTTTTGCTTTTTTGGAAGGAATGGGGACTCTAGCATCTGTTTCCATAGCAAGGAGAAGATGGTCCCATGTTGGATAGCATTATGGATTATGATTGCATGGATTGTTGGAAGATAGGAGAAGATGGAATGGATGGTGGATAATGGATTATGATGTGGATTATGCAAAAGCATGGACCATAGGAATGTGATGGGGAAGATATGTAGGATAGTGAAAGATGGAGAGATGGGGGTATGTGGTAATGTTAAGTTGTGGAGGGGAACCAAGACCAATGGTTGCACACACCGTGATGTATTTGGAAGCTTGTACTTTGGATGTGGAGTTGGGAGTAATGGGGATCGGGATGGGAGATTTTTGGATGGTCAATTTGGGGTTCTAGGGACCCAAATAGACTTAGGATTTATGGGATTTTTAGATGGGGAGAAGGATGTTTTGGAGTTTGGAGTGGATTGGGATGTGGATGCCTCATTAGAGTTTGGTGCTTTTTGTTTAGGGACCCATACCATTTTTGTTTTTTCTTTTTCGTGTGATGGTGTGGGCTTTGATAGCCTTTTGGATTTTTGATTTTGATTGGGAGGGATAATATCTTTAGGCTTTTGTGCTTTATGCATTGAGGCATTCAAATTATTACTTTTGAATCCCATGGATATGGGGGAAGCTTCATGTTTGAGAGATGTGTGCTTTTGTTGGTCTTGATTGGAAATTTTAGGGGGTTTATGGGTGGAGAAATTAAAAGGGGATTTATGGATAAATGGATGAGGAGATTTGAGGATAGGGACATTAGGAGTTGGTAGGAGTGGAGGTAAAGTGGATTTGATAGAGATATTTGGAGTTGGAAGTAATGGAGGTAAATTTGATGGAGGGAGATGGATGGTTACATGCTTTTGCAAATGATAGGATGATGGAGGAGGGATGGCGACATATGTTTTGGGAGTGTGATGAGATGCACCATGTTTGGGATTGGATGAATGGATTTTGGAAGGTGTATGGGTTGTACAAACATGTTCAAATTGTTTTTCTTGGAGTGTATAGCCAAGGCCATGTGAGGATGGATGAAATGTAGTGTGGATGGGCTCCAAGATGCCTTGTTCGTGAAGGCCTAAGCCTTTGCCTTGATAGTTCATGTGTTGGAGTATGCAACATGCGATGGGATGTTTAGTGCTTTGGAAACAAGATGTGAATCCATTATTTATTGGAGAAAGATAGGTGGTGGATGGAAGTTGTTCACATCCTACAAGGGGTTTACCACAGATGAAGGTGCTTTTTCTAAGTGGATAAGGGGATGGATTTGGGATGGGATTGGTAGATGGAGTTGAAGGATTCATGTGGGATGGTAAAGGGGTGGTAGAAGATGGTGTGAGATCAATAATTTGATCAATGGATGGGATTAGATGGGATGGTTAGATCTTGATTAGGAGAAGGGGTTGATGTTTCAACATGCTTTGGATTTGATTCTTGACTTAACTCATGTGGTTTGATAGATGTGGGAGTGACTTGGATAGATGTGATAGGTGCTTGGATGGATGCAATAGGTGTTTGACTTATGTGTTCTTGAACATGCCTGCATGATGGTTCTTGAGTTATGATAGGAGATTGTTCAAGAGATTTGGTGGATGTAGGATTGCATGAGGGTATTTGATTCCTTACTAATAGCCAATGGATGGTATCCTTCATGAGTTTATGGGTTGAAGAACAATGTAATGGATGGATAATGATGGTGGATGGTGTGGGATTAGGATTGGGATTGGATGGGTAGGTGATAGGATTAGGTAATGATGGTCCATGGGTAGGTTCAAGGATAGGTGTTGGACTAGATGGTGGTGTTGGAGGGGTGGGAGATTGGGGGGATTCCTTTGCTTTGCTTTCATTTTTAGGTGATGTTCTTTGGAGGAAATCCCACAAGGTTCTTTGGATGTGATAGTGTTGGGACTTGGAAGATTTGATGGTGGATTAGATGGTGGATGGGTGATAGGGATTCATGGATTGGGAGATATATAAGGTGATGGATTAAGGTTGATAAGGTTGGAGGGATATTGTGATGGGAGGATTGGAGGATGGGGATTAGGAGATGGGGGATTTGGTTGTTGATATAAGCTTTGGATTTCAGATATAAGGTGTGCTAGATTGGTGTTCCCTTGATCAAAGTTAGCATGACAAAGGTTGGGGAATGGATAAGTATGATGGCATGGATGTGTAAGGGGATGTGAATTATATGAGGGTAAAGGTTGATATGAGGTTGATGGTGTGGATATGTCAGATGTTGGTTGGTATGAAGGTTGAAAGAATGACGATTGATATGATGTGGATGGGGATTATGTGTAGGGTGTTTGTTGATATGATGAAGGTTGGTATGAGGTCAATGGTGTGGATATGTAAGATGTTGAAGGTTGATATGATGAGGGTTGATATGATGAAGATGGGGTAGGGGTTTGGGATTCTCCAATGATGAGGTGAGCTAAGGGTATATCTTTAATGTCATTTTTGAATTGTTCCTTAGCATTAGGATCCATGTTCTCATAGACTTTTCTATGTCTTTGTAATTGTTGTATTGCTTCATAAAGATCCATTTTGTGGGAGAGATATGAGATGATGGGGGATGATGGATAGGTGTGATGTTGGGAATCAAAATTTCAAGACCTTAAGATGATTTGATTTGATTTGTTTTTGTTGGATGGTTCTCTATGCTTTTGATAGACTAATGATCTTAAGCAAGAGGATTGATGTGATCAACTAAGGTCTTGATTTTTTTTATTGGGTTGATTTGGATGTTGGATTGGGATGATAATGATGTTGAGGGATTTTGATAATGATGTGGATAGTTTTGGTTGGGCTTTTGGATGAGGGGATTGATGGAGGATGAAGGAGACTAGGTCCTTAACAAAAGTTTGATGTGCCAAGAATGATTTGTTGATTAAGGATTAGGAATTGGAATGTTTGATTGGAGTGGATAATGGAGAAGGGATGATTGATGTTGGATTTGATTTTGGATTTTGGATTATGATGAGATGGGATTAGAATGATGTCAATGAATTAGATTAAGGATGATGAGAGTGATTAGGATAAGATTAGATTGAGTGATTTGGATGATGATGTGGATAAGATAGGTGATTAGGATGATTAGGATAGATGAGTGATTGGATTTGAATGTGTTTGAAGAATGAGGTGAATGACTTGTCTTATGTAGTTGATGTTTATCTTGATTTGGCAATGTTCAATGAAATGATCACACATGTACAATCATGAATCACTCACACAAGACACAAGCAATTTTGAATTTTTAATTGGAAGAATATGATGATGATTAGACAAGCACACATGCAAGACACATCAACATGCCCTAATGTCTAGTTTGATGGGGGTATGGCCATTTAGGTTTGGGCAATGTTTACAGGAGGTTGACTAATGAATTGAAAGTGAAATCCTATCACACGGCCGGGAGAAGGGGGTAACCCACCCTTCACCTTCACTTCCCAAAGGTAGAAAGTTCTTTGGGGCTTAGCCAAGAGTGACAAGATTCTAATTTCAAGGAGGGTGTCTTTCAATTCAGCCTCGGATGAGGTCATCCCTAGGGGTGATGAAATCCCCTAGTAGGCCTCCTAGGAAAGGGTAAACAAAAGCGAATCAAGTGAGGTGTTTTTGATCTCCAAGGTCACCTTGCGGTGTGAGGAGAGAGCACACACACGCGCACTTGATTCACACTCGCACTTGGTTAATTGCCCTTAGAAATTGAAATGTGATGAAGACACTTCAAGTAATGATTCTTTTTAGCCCAATTTCAAGATGTGATTAAAGATCATGGTTGATTTTAAGCCCAATTTCAATGATGTGTGATCAAACAATGATTCATTTTAGAAGCCCAAATTCAAGTGTGTTTGCAAACAATGATTATGAAGAAATGAAAGATAGAATGAATGCACCTAATTGTTTCTCTATCCAAATTGATGTAGATGCTGATCCTGATGTTCTTCCAGCCCCGAATGATCACCTGCAAGTCACAAGAATGAAAACGGAGCAAGTAGACTAGCCAAGATGATTGTTATGCAAAAATTATGAATCTGCTAAAATCTGATGCAAAATGAACTGATATAGAGAAAAGAAGTACATAAACAGATTTTTCAAGAAATTCTATGTGATTTCAAAAAAAAATTTGTGAAAATTTGATCAAAAACGCAAAAGATATGAGCATTTGAAGATTTCAAGCATGTTTGACTTTGACTGCAAAACAAGGTTTGATAAAGGTATAGTCACTAGATAAAATCCTCACAACTATGAAGTGCTCAAAGTCCTCTTTCCAACGACTATTCATTTGTTCAATTTCACCACCGTATGCGAAAGTTGTGCCAGTTTGAAAAAAATAGCCTCCTTCGGCATGTAGGAGGCACAAGAGGTCAATCTGGTAGTTAAGAGAAAAATGCTGATAGTTTGTGATTTGTTGGTCACATGCTGCTATTTTCTCATTGGTGGTTTGTTGTTTACTGGTAGTTAGGGTTTAGGTTTATGTTTGGGCTTTAGCCCCTGGTCGGTCATATGACCAAGGGTGAGGTCCAAACAAAAAATAAAAAAAGAAATAGAGGGAGGGGTGCCAAAGCCCCTCCCTACCCCTGCCCTAGGTCGATACTCTCGGTTTAGGTTTAGGTTTAGAGGTTGACCAGGAGTCTAATGGTTGCGGAGGTTTGGGTGGTTGACTAGGGGAGCAACACCGGCTGGTGGGTAGCAGTTTGGCGAAGCGGGAGGAGGTGTCGGGTGCTACAGGGGGCAGAGAGGAGGTGTGGGCGGGGGACGGGGGAGGGCTGAGGGTGGCCGGGGGGGGCAGGAAGATGGCAAGGTTGAGGGTGGAAGGGAAGGGGTGGGCGACTGCGTGGGGGGAGGGATGGATGGCGGTGGGAGAGGCTGCGGTGGTTTAGTTTCTGCGAGCTGTGGATTGGGAGGCCATGAGCTAGGCAGCTTAGGGGTTTGAGGAGCGGCAGTTGGGAGATGCAGGCTCGAGGCAGTGATGTGGTGGCTGGCGGGTGTTAGAGGAGGCGATGGGGATTTAGGCAGGTATTGACATAGGCGGTGGCGGCAGCTTGGATCGGGGGAGTTGACTGGTGATGGGTGGTGGTAGGGTTGTAGGCGGATGGCAGTGGAAGAGCGATGGCGACTGGGGTTTTTGGCAATGGCAACAGGGTGGCAACGGGGCGGTGACCAGGTGGTGGCTGAGTGGCGGATAGGGGGTTTCCAACGGGTGGTGACTGGTTTAAAGAACTGCCTGTAAAACAAACATATTAACCTTGCGAAAACCAGTGCCCTGCAACACTGAAAACCACCTATTACAGCAAATAGGCATGTTCATAGATCAATACGACAGGGGGTATAGTTCCGTATGGTATGGATTCATATGGTACGGATTGTATCCTAACAAAATTTCAAATTTTTTCAAAAAAAATTCACAGAACCTAGGCAAATTTACTATCAAAATTCACAGAAATAGTGACTTGATCACAATAATGCAGTCCATTTTTGCCCAAGACACAACCTGTAATAGTTTATCACCAAAACTTGACAAAACTGTTAGAAAATGAAGATTTTGACAAAAAAACCTTCACAAAATGACGATTATGATCCGAGACTAGGCGTGCCAATGTAATAAGCGAGAATAAAATGAAGATTAAAACTAAATCAATTGCAAAATACAAAATGATTATACCTTCATAATGAACTCACAAATCCAAGAGGGAAGGAGTTGCACCCACGAGCTCCTTAGATTTTACCCAAGACTAGAATGTATGTGGATTGCTCAAATGCTCAACACAATGTAAGATGAGATGGGGATTGATAGGTTACATGGAGATGAGGCAAGATTTTGACATTAGGATGGTAGGATGAGGAGATTGTGGAGAGATTTTGGCAGAGGTTTGATGCATAAAGAGGTCTTTTCAAAATAGCTTGGAGAGGGTTTCATTTATAGATTTTCTGAAAGGAGGATGGAGGGTGAGGATTGAAAGGTGAGATCAAAGGCTAGGAATAAAAGTAAATCTTTTATTCATTTTGGGAAAAGGGGTGATAAATGAGGTATGGGTGTGAAAGAATGTCAAATGAATTAAAAATTCATTTGGGGAATGGGAAATGAATTAAGAATTCATTTGGGGATAAGAGGTAATGAATGAGGATGGGAGAGGTAAGGGGTGTGTAAGAGAAGTAAATGTGATGTGTGATTTATTTGAATTTTTAATTTGGGGGATGTGGGGAAGGTTGTTAAACAAGGTTTGACCACCCAAATGAGAGGTTAGGACTAATTAAACAGAGGTTTTGCTTAATTGATCCTAGGGCTAGGATGAGGTAGGCTAGGGTAGGTTAGGGTAGGTCAACTAGTAGGCTAGATTAATTAGATAAGCATGATGTATCTAATTAATGAGGATTAGGGAAAAGGAGAATTTAACTAAATAAATATTGTGAATATTTATTTAATCAAATGAGGATATAGTTGTGAGGTAAAAGTGATAAATTAAATAAATTAATTGATCACAAGGGATAGACAGATGGTTTAGGGAAGATACAAGAAATTGATTTGCAGAGCAAGTCAATTTTAGGTGTCTACAACTTCATCTATGGAAGGCAGAGGATAATTATCTTTCTCAAATGCCTTGTTCAAATTCCTAAAATCTACTCATAACCTGATATCTCCACTTTTCTTTCTAACAAGTACTAAGTTAGCTACCCAAGTTGAATGTCTGATACGGAAAATTATTCTAGCAGAAATCAGTTTCTTCACTTCCTCAAATATCAAAGGTTCTAAAATTGCATTCACAGGCCTTTGCTTTTGCCTGAATGGTTTGATATATGGTTTTAAAGGTATCACGTGAGTGATGATGGACGTGTCATAGGTCTTTAGATCTTCATATGTCCATTCTATAGCATGTTTATAATCTTTTAGAACATCAATAACTTCTTTTCTAATCTTCTTAGAACAGGCCTTTCCAATTTGTACATTCTAGGGATTTTGCTCTGTTCCTAAGTTATATGGATCACACTTACCTCCCTCTATTTTAGGAAAGTCCTTTTGTTTTACTACTTCATCAAAATCAAAGATCTGTTCTAACTGTATTACTCCTTTAGGCAAGAAATTACTCTTTAAGTTGATTATGTCTTCTTCATCCCAAGACACATCATGCCTCACTTGTTCATCAAAAATCTGAGCCTCAAATACTTCATTGCAAGTTAGAAAATCTACAATTTGCTGATCCCCCTCAAATACCTGAAAATGAGTAACATTATCTGGTACACTAGGCACATTCACTAATTCTACAACAAATCTTTTCAATCTTGACAGTATTAAAGGTTCTAAAGTGCTAGCAGCAACTGCTAGTGCATCTGGCCTATGGTTCAATTCTCTAGGGATATGCTCTATATTGAAAGCTTCAAAGGACTCTATTAAATCCCATACCCTATGCCTATAACAAACCATTTTCTTATAGTTGCATGCATATAACTTTCTTACCTATCTGACTACTAGCTCAGAATCAGAAAAGACTCTGATCATTTTTACCTTTTTCTTTATAGCCATGACCAGTCCATAGATTAGAGCTTCATACACTACAACATTGTTAGTACAAGCAAACTGTAGCCTATATGCTGCTAAATATGATTTTCCATGAGGATCTATGAGTTCTACCCTAGCACCTGCACCCTGTTTAGATTTGGAACTGTCACATTTTAATGTCCACATGCCATCCTTATTCTTTTGACATTTTGCTTTAGCATGTTTTACCTTTTCTATCACCTGTGCAGTGCTATCTTGTTGATTCAATGGCAATTCATTTTGGCTTACTTGTACATTTGTCTTTTCAATTTGTAGATTAGAATGACAAACACTTTTACCTTTTGCCTTTCTTCCTAAATCTGGAGTAGATCCATTCATATTTTTCTGAAAATAACTCTCTGGTTGATTAACTTTTCCTTCTTGGGATTCCATATCCTTTGTGCATTTTTTGTACTGATACTCAATAATGTCTCTGTACATTCCACAATTCTCTTCAGAATGTGGCTTATCATGAACTCTACACCTATCTTTGTATAACTTGCATTGAATTGGAATATTTTGTTCTATGCACTTTTCTATTTCCTGTCTGATGACTTGACTAAAATTATTCAATGCACTATTTTCTTCATAAGAGGAATTTCCATCAGACTCAATAAATAATTGTCTCTCTATTGACAGATTTTTCTCTAAAATTCAGCATTAAAATTTCCTCAATTTGTACCCCTTTGTTAGTGACCCTGTAAACACCAGGTTCAATAGAAGCATACAATATTTCGTTAGTCCTATTGTACTCTGTTATCATGTATTTCATCCTGGGTTCAGCTTCTATTCTAATATGATTTGGCAGACCTCTCCAAGGTAACCACATATGTGAAAAATCGGTGGCCATATATCCATTCAAAGTCTTAGACCAGTCTCTACTCAATAGCATCCCATAATTTGTAGGTATATCCACTACTTGGATGTTAATGAACTGACTTACCCTGGGGTCTGAAGCTAACTACATCTGCATATGCATTAATTCTCCAATCACATTAACTTCAATTTTGTCTAACTGTGTAACAACCTTGGCAGATTTGGCAGGGGTCAATCCTAAAGTTTTACATATCCCTAAAGGCATTACATTGGCTGAGGCACCTGAATCTACCATACAATTATGTATATTCTTTCCACATAGTCTAATGGTTAACAAGAAAGGAGAAGCATCTTTCTTATCTGCATACATTACAACATTGGTATTAGATGGCTGCTCAGCTTTCTTACTTTTTTCTTTTGAATGTGCATCTCTATTTGGAAAATTTACTTCGGTAGAAACTTCACCTGTCATAGATGCATCCAAAGATTTAATAAAAGCATTTCTAACCCCTGGAGTTTTCAACAATTCACACAAAGGTATACTAACCTTAATTTTCTTTATCTCCTCTGACAGATAACTCATCAGTCTCATTGTTTCCACAGTCTCTATTTTATTGATTTGGACCTTTTGTGCAACTGTTCCATTATTTGCATTATGATTGGCTTTCAGTATAGCAGGGTTATTGCTAGCATTCTAGTCTGGGGGAGTATTGAAATTGTTAGGAGTGGAAGTGGTGAAAGGTCCTCCTGGCCTAGGGTTATTTCTTAGGTTGTAAGTATGATTCTTAGTTGACTATTGGAAGGCTTGCACCTCCTCTGTCTCATAAAACACCTCATTTTCAGTTTCAAATGGAAACTGAAAATCATTTAGTACTAAGGTTGTTTCAGGGTATAAATTTTCACAAAAATATGGTTCATCTTCTAACAATTGGTCATCCTCCTCTTCTCTAGAGGTGAAAGTCTCTAAAACTAGAGCAGTATCATATCCTGAGGGTACTATTTCATTACCTTTGGGAACTAAGAACTCAGAAGTAGGAGCTTGTACATCCACATTAAAAATACTTCCTGCCAGATGAAACTAAGGATAGTCTAATTCAGCATGGGCACTACTATTATGGATTCTACACCAATTCTTCAGTGCTACATTGGCCATTTGAATCCTAGCAGTTTGCTTTGTGTCTTGGTTATCTACATTCTCAAATGGAGATGCCAGAGTGCCATTATTAGGCCCTATGTTCCAGGTTTTAGCTATCTTAGGCTGATTCTGATTCCTGTTATTGTTATTCCAATCTCTGTTATCTATAGCTGGTCCTCTATTTTGCATTTGTTGTCCCTGATTATGACCCTGATTAGAACCCTGACCTTGGTTATAACCCTGATTCTGATTTTGGTTATGGTTGGGATTATAATTCTGGTTTTGGCTCTGGTTATAGTTCTGATTATATCCCTAGTTGCTTCTACCGTAGAAATTCTCATTTCTCAATTGTGTCATCTCAGTGGTCAATCTTCTTAAATGTGTAGTAATTTCTTTGATATCTTCTCTTTCCTCTTTTGCTTTTGCTATAAATGTATCCTGAGGTGGTTGGAAGAAAGATTGGCCATTATTTTGATTAAGATTAGCAGTATTACCAGTGTAAGGTACTATAGCCTGAATTGGAGCAGGATTATACATAGGTGTATATGTAGGGACTAGATTTAGCAATGGAGTATTCTGAGTAGGAACTCCATTCCAAGGTTGTGCCTAAGTTTGCATTCTAGGATTTCCTCCATTGAGGAATGGATTACAGGTTGTCTGCCTCATTTCCTGGTTTACAGAGGCTGCCTCTTTGTAGGCTTTGGATACTGTATCTATGTTAGGCTTTCTTTTGACAAACATGGAAGTTAATGGATCTAAAGCAACATAGTACATAGCTAACAATGTATCTGGATTTACTATGTATAGTGCTACCAACCAAGAATAAGCCTTTTGAAACCTATCATTAAAATTATCAATTAGTTCTCCCTCACCTCTTTTGATTGTGGCCAATTTATGATATAAGATGGAAGGATCTATAGGTCCCCTAAATCTAGATAGAAATGCTTCCTCCATAAGTGTCCAAGACGAAATGTGACCACTAGGTAAATTCACATACCAGTTAGATGCTTGCTCATTGAAAGTGTAAGGGAATAATCTACACACAATATCTTCATGTTCCAGCCTAGCTCTAAAGCATGCCCCCTTAAATATCCTGATATGATCCTCTGGATCCTGATGTAATTGGTATTTAGGAAATATTTTCTCAGGATTCTTTGGCATCTCATGATAATCGACAAAATATATGGGAGAGTTGACATTGAAATAAGCCATTACAGGTACCTGTGCTTGACCTAGACCTGTAGGAATACTCAGATTTCTAGGTGGACTTGGATTTCTAGGAGGACTGGGACCTCTAGGCAGACTAGGACCCCTGGGAGGACCTGAACCAAGATTCAAAAATCTATATAAAGAACTATCAGGACTCATAATATTATGGATGTTATAAGGTGATCCAGGAGGAGTTCTAGATGAACTTCCTGTATTTGATATTTTAGGATTCCAAACTAAAGGACCTTTACTCTATCTCCTATCCGGTAATTGCACAAATATGTCTTTAGAATTGGATCTAGACCTAGTCACTCTACTGCTATAATGAGCCAGTTTTACTTGAATTCAACCTTAACTCCAATCAGGCCCTCCTTCTAGTGCCAAAAACTGTTGATGATTGTTTTTACACATTCATAACAAAAGTTAAAATTCATAAAATGAACCTAACTGTCTTGAAAGATATGAAGAAATCAATTAAGATTACTTAATCCCAAGTTTCCATATGGTCAGGTCTTGACCTGTTGGATAGTTCAGTAGATTACTATGAAGCTGTAATATGCAAGGGGCCTTACGTGATTTAAGGTGACTGATTGCTTACTAGACTCAAATTATGCAAACTGCTACAAATATCAACAAATTATTCATCTATTTTCATAAATCAGTTATTCTATCTTGAAGCTTTGTATGATTTTATACTAAAACATGATTTCCTTTTCAAATATGTATAAAGATTGCCAAATATCAATTCAATTGCTCTTAATTTCTTCAAAGGTTAGACAATCTCCTTTAGATTTCTACGTTTGAGCTAAATATTTCAAAGTTTGGGAAAAGTTAGAGAGAATTCAGAAAATCAACATCACTTGCTACAGGATCTAAATGCTCTATTATGCATAGAATAAGAATTGCAACAAATTCAATTAAATCAACAGACTAAATCATTAAATGTGAATATCCTGAGTATTTTCATGAATATGCATTCAAGATTGTGAGCTTTAAGAGAAATTGTTTCAAAAATAAAGAAGAGCCAGAAGACATTTAGAAAATAGACGCAGACTTCCAGATTCATTTATATTCAAAACACATAGCCATTTATGGTTTACAATGTAGGAATGACTCTTAGCTTCATTAATCAAATTCACAAAAACTTACAATGCTTTAAAAATACAATAAGAAAGCTGGATGTTCCACGCATTCCTTAGTGCAGACACAGGTGACCTCCTCTAAACCAAAATACTCTTTCTATTCAAAGTTTCAGAACAAATTACAATTGCTAGCTAATTTCTAAAAATTCCTGTGTAAATAATATACAAGTAGCCATGTTCTTTATATAGATTTTGAACTTTCAAATTGCTATGGCTACAACTTTAATCCACGGTTCAGATCCTTCTAGTTTTGATCCATGGTGTATATTCATTCTTAATCGTCTGCCAAAATATCTATTTGGCATCTTTTCTCTCCCTCAAAGGATGCTGTTGGAATCTTTTACAAAATAAGATTCCCCCCTTTCTTTATTGACTTTCCTCACTGAGGTTCTTTATTTGACTTCTTTTCAAAAACCTTTGCTCTTGCTTGTCTTCTAACTTTTTCAAATACTTCTTAAAATTGCCAATTACACCTTCAACAAAGGTGCGGTCCCCTCCTAGACTCTTTGCCAAAATATAGTCTTGCATCGCAACTCCCTCTTTCAACTTCTTTTCCTTGTCCTCTGAGCTCTCTCTTCTCTTCTTGTATTTCTTTATTTTCACACTTTCTTCCATCAATGTATCCATCATTTGCTTGCTGAGATTCACATTAGGATTTTCTATGCAGGGTGCAAATATAGCATGGAACTCTGTCAATGCCCTCTCTAAGTCATACTTTGGCATTTCCATGCATTCATGTTGCAGGAGTCTTTCTATTATCCTCTTATGTATTTTGATCATTTCACCTGCTTTCTCCTCTAAATCGTGTATGACTGTTGCACATTTCTAGAGGTTATCTTCCTCAAACTTGAGCTCTAATGTTATCTATGGCACTTGATTTGCCAATGTGACAGTAAGTGCTCCTTCATTAATCAGTTCTTCTGCTCTTTCTTCCACTTTTGTCAACTACTCAATCTCTGACATGCATTCTTCTTTTCTATTTTGGCACTTGTGTGTAAGCATCATACACTTATTCTTTTCTTCTGCACTTACCTTCCAACTTCTCATAGCTTGCCTTATTGTTTGCTCACCTTTTTGTATAAAATCATTAAACCATTCATCAAATATGTTAGCCTTGACCTTTTTATTCTCCATATCTTTTATTTCCTCTTTTGATATTATTTCTATGTTAGTTAGTAGGTAATTCTGGAATTGGGGCACTGGGATCAAATATCCCTTTAATGAATTGTTGAAGTTGGACAATGTGTCCTTTTAAATAATCTTGCTTATCTTTATCCTTTTTCAACATTTCTGTTGTCACCTGGTGCATATCTTCCCATTCATTGACGTGTTGTTCTCTTGTAGATTGCCCAAGGTCAATATTCAATATCTTGTATTTCTCCAAGGATATCTCACCTTTTTCCTTTTCTTTCTATGGTATGCTAGATTTAGCATTCTAGATCCACTTGGACCTCTCTGAATGGCAGACATTGTTCTAGCTTTTCTCCTTTCTTTTCTTTAAGTAGTCCTCTCACCTAATAAACTTTTAATGTCGATTGGTGCTAATTGGACTTCTTTTTTCTCTTTTCTAATTTCTCCTCCTAACCAGGCAGGAATTTCTTTTGTGCCCTCTGCACGCTTAAGTTCATCAATTACCTCCTCATAAGGTCTATCTATTTCTCCTTCTTCTTGTTGTTACTATTCCTGCTGTTGTTGCTCTTGTTGTTGCTCTGGAATTTGTTCTTATTGCTGTGGAATTTGTTCTTGTTGCTATCAAGGCTCTTGTTCCATGGGATCCTTTTCTTGTTCTTTTGATTCAACCTCTTCTTCTTCCTCTTCTATTTTAGTAACCTCTCCATCTTTAGTCTCCTTTTCATGAACTTCTTCTTTTGCTGGTCCTTTTTGTTGATCATCCTCTACATGTTCATCAGGCTCATTTTCATCTATCCTTTCTGTATCAACTGTATCTTCAGGCCTCTTAGTTTCATCTTCTACTTTATCTATACCTCCTGTCTGTACTTGTTCTGTATGTATAGGTGAACTTGCCTTTACCTCATCTTCTTTTACTTTTTCCTCTTGTTCTTGCATATTTTCTATATTTTTCTCTTCTTCACCTAGCTCACCATATATATTCAACATGTTTAGAGCATCTATACCTGAGGTATCTTCCTTTGTTTCTTCTTCTATTGAAGCATGTGTTTCTGTAATCATTTCTTCAGGTATTTTCTCTTTTTCAACTTCCTTAATTTTATGTGCTTCGTCCTGCACATCTTTAATAATTTCAGGTGGCACGAAATTATCAAATGGATCCACTGATCCTGTTTCCTCTTGTTCCTTTTCCTCTTCAGATTCCATACCTTGCTCGATTCCTATTTTAGCTTGAATTGTTGGCTCATCCTCTTCTTCACTCAGAAAATCACTTGAATCTTCTTCTATGTCAATCTCTTTTCCTTTATAAATTTCTTTTTCTTCACTATCACTACTCTCAATATTCACAGTTTCTACAGTTTGTTTAGCCATGTGAATTTTTGACTCTTGTTGTATCTCTTCAGCCAATTCTCCTTTTACCTTAACATATGTTTTTCTTTTCTCAGGTGAAGTGGAGGCACTAGATATATTACCCATCTTTTCATCTCCTTCCTGTGCTCCAATTACACCAGTTGATTTAGAAGTTTCACCTTTAGACAAAATTATTGGAATTGTTCTTCTTACCTGTTGTCCTGCTGCTTCTTTAGCAGTCTGTGCTTCTTCTGCACTTATTTCATAACTCATTGACTTTGCATCAACAAACGTGTCTGATGCCACTGCTATTGTTATGCCTAATGCATATGGATCCATTAAGGTAGCATTTTTGTCCTTTTCTACAATTTTTGCCTCAACAATTTTTCTCTTCTTTTTATAAAAACATTGTAGGTCTTCACTAGGCTCTGTCTTTCTTTTCCTCCCCTTCTTTGGGTAGGTGACCTCTTTGCCTTCAACTTTTAGCTCTTCAATCTTATCTTTTAGCCATGTTTTTGAAAATAATATTATTGGTTCAGACACTACATCCAGGGATGTATTCTAGGGCTTTGACCAATCAAGCTCTATAATAGGAGCCAACCTTGCTACTACATAACTGTGATGTAACAATCTATCATCATCTTGAATCTCTGGAGGCACATATATATTACCTATAGATTTCATCTGCTCAATAGTTAATCTTTTATGAGCTCTTTTTCTTACTTCCTTGTCATTCTTGCAGTCAACCCAAGAATCTTCAATATGTATCAGATGTTTATAATTTTTATCTACAAAGTTCTGGATCCTATGGAAAGAATCAAATCTCCTTTTTAAATCAAACTCCTGAAAACCATAGTATCTTAGTTCTTTCTTAGAATACCCTACAACTTCCTCACTATAACATGAATACCTGCCAATAGCCCAAGGTAATCTTACATTTTCTCTGTTATTGAATTTCCTTTTGTACATTTTGAAAACATTTAAATTTTGTCTTGAAAATTCCAAGACAATCAACTTATCAAACGGATATCTAGGCAACATAAATGGTTTCCCTTCAAAGCCCTCGGTCCTTATGTAAGTAAAATGTTCAAACTGTATGAACCAAGAACTGTGCAATCCATTTGCATCCTCTGCATCTTTAGATAACCTCTTGTCAGGCTCTTCTCTCAATATGCTTACCAGGTAGGTATAAAAAACATCATTAACCAAAGAAAAACTTTTTAAGGCATTTTCTTCCTGTAGGACAGGGTAATGTTCATATACTAGTTTTTGATTTGGACCATTCCCCAGGGTGCCTACCCTTTCTATTCCATGAATGTAAGGTCTGATTTCTGCAGCACATGATTGTAACACATAAGAGGACAAATAAAATGGTAAGCTTTTATGTTGCCTTAACATGGCCTGTCTCCAAATAGCAGTACTAATTGCCTTGGCCCAATGGATTTGTCCTTGATCTTTTTCCCCTGTTCTTATGAATTTTATGACAGTGAACATCCAAGGTTCACACTTAGTACCATCTCTCATTCCCACCAACCTACTCAGCATGGTTATCATCAAATAAATCTCTTCTTTAAAGTATATCCTCATCAGGTTTTTTCGTATCCAAGCCACAGCCTTGGGTTTGTTTTCTAGATTATACCAATTATAGAATATTTTACCCTTACATTCCCTTTCATTGGTGTAAAAATTCTCATTATACTGATCAATGTCAATATCCCCCATTTTCTCATTAATCTCTAACCCAAATGTTTTAGCAATACCTTCTGTGGTTAGATCAGAGATTAGTCTATCATGTAACATGACCTTCCTTGTAGTTGGATCATATAAATTACATAGTCCAAACATAAATCCTTAGCTTCCATTGCCAGAGGGAAACACGCAGCTCTGTATAATCCACTTTCCAAGATACATTTCATATCAGGGGAAGCATCCGCAGCAGTGATTTTCTTCAACACATCTTCTGCATCATAATTGCCTATGTTTGTATCCGTGCCTACCCCACTTGTACTGATCAGGGACGGACAACCTCTATGCAATGGCAACTCTTCTTTCTCCACCTCTTTTCATGGTTTTCTTTCTTTCTTTACCTCGCCCCATGTATCCTTCTTCTATTTAGGGGCCATCCTATAGAAGCATAATTCTTTTAGCTTTCATTTCAATTTTTAGTCTAGGGTTTTACCGTGAATTTCTATTTTTACTATTTTACCTGTGGTTGGTGAAAAGTCAGGTTTAGCAGATCAGATATAGTCATGAAGCCCTAACCCTACCATCATCAAGGAATCTAATCTAAATGAAATCAAAGGACAATGCAATTCAAGCATAACATCACCTAGACCGTGCGATTCCTTATTTGAGAGATGTGGACTACTTCTTCAACAATGAACAATTGCAATGCTGAAAGCTGCCATGATGGATGATGAAAAGCTCAAATGAATGCTCAGATGCTCAAGATGCTCAAGATGATAATGTAGGTGCTATATGATTGCTGGATCCCCCCTTTCATATGGAATGAGAGGGTGTTTATATAGGACTCAACCAAGATCAATCAACGGTGGAGATTCAGAGGCTATGTGAATGGCTAGGATTGAAAGATACTAAATTTAGGTTCCATTAGTTGTGCATGTGAAGGATATGAATGGAAGTTGTCTTACAACACATGATTGACTGGACAAGTGTTGAAATATGATAAAAGATGAGTGTTTAATTCAAATAAAATATTTGAATTAGTTGGGAAATGAGTTGGATATTAATTAAATAAATTAGATTTATTTAATTAATAGGATAAATGAATAAAATGGGATAAGATATGATGTGGAAATTAATTAAATAAATAAAATTTATTTAATTAATTGGCTGAATGGATTAGGGAAATTAGGACAAAATGCTACAAGATGTCTAGGATAATATTTTAAGAAGGTGTTGCTAGACATGGACAAATTTGGGTGTCTACATTTTGCCCCTCTTTGATACAATGTTCGATAGAGCGTTGTGTCAAAGAAGATATGATATGCGTTCGATAAACAAGTTATGCCCCAGTGTAACTGGCAGGGGATGCCCCCTCGAGAGGTAAGCCAGGCTAACCAGGAAGGGCTGGGTTGGCTCTCGATAGAAAAAAAAGGCTAAAAAGAAGGCAGACACGAAGAAAATAGAAATGAGTAATCTTGGCTGAGTATGATGGAATGAATAGATAGAATGAATAGATAGGATGTTGATGGGCAGCTTTCAAATAATTGCTCAGAATGAAAAGAAATGCAGTCCTTATGTTTGATATAGCATATGGATGTTATGCACCAGGGTATAAGAGACCAAGGTGTCGAGATATCCAATGCGCAACTAGTGTGTTACAATCTTGTCTGAATGCATGAGGTCAAGATGTTGAGCCAACATGCACAAGATATGAATAACAACTAGTGTTGGACTTTGACACTACAAGCAATGGTGTGAGCTTATCTCCACTACACATAATGATAGCTTGCTAGTTATATGTATGGAGTTAGTCTTAACATAGAATAGTCTCAAATGCATAAGAGACTGTTTAGCTTCTCAGATGCTAGAGATATTGCTATGTAAGATGCTAATCCCAACATGTACAAGATACCAATACGCATAGGAAGAGAATAAGATCATCCCGCAAAGGCAAGATAAAATGATAACACACACAAGCAAGGCAAGCAAGCAAGCATGCAAAAATGATTCAAAAACAAACAAGGTATTGCCCCTGTCAAGCTGTAAACCAATGATTAATTGTTTGATTGATGATAGTGTTGTCATTGTGGGGAAAGCTATATCCCTAGATCAACACAAGGTTGTTTGCTAAGTTGGTTGGCTAGTTGATTGATTGATTTGGCTTACAACAAGGCTAGGATCAAGACCATTGATTGCGTTTGGATAACTTGGCTTGATTGATTAACTTGATTGGTATGGATTAAGAATGGGCTTGCATTTGGATCATTGCTTGGAATGGTTGGAAGATGATGAAATGCTGATTAGATTGATTTGGAGTGATGAAATGCTAATGATGGGATGATATGTGGTGGATTGAGCTGCTTTTGATTTGCTGAAGTGATTGGATTTGTTTTGATGGCTAGCTTGATGTGCTTTGGTTTTGATTTGCTTTGGTGTTGATGTTTTCTATTGCTGGGTTGATTGTTTTGATGATTGGATTATTTTGATTGATGATAGTGATGGTGTGATGATTAGAGTGTCCACTCAAATCTAAGCATAAGCAAGTGTTCTTAGTGTGCTCAAAGGATGTAAAACAAACAAGGTATTGCCCTTATCAAGTCATAAACCAATGATTGATTATTTGATTGATGATGATAGTGTTGTCATTATGGGGAAAGCTATATCCCTAGATCAACACAAGGATGCTTGATGATTCATGATGATTGATTGGGCTCATGACAAGATTAGGATCAAAACCTATTGATTTGATTGGATAATGGTCCTTGATTGATTAGCTTGCTTGATATGGATTAGTGTGACTTGGATATAAGATCATTGCTTAGATTGATTTGATTGATATGATTGGATGAAGTGATTGATTGAAATGGATGAATGAATTGATGATGATGAGGATTTGATTTTGATTGAATGTTGAAGTGGATTGTTTTGGATTGATGATGATTGGTTTTATTGCTTGGCTTTTTTGTTGGATATTGATTTTGTTGGATTTTTTTGACATATTTGATTTTATTTTTTTTTGTATTTTTTGAGGATATTTTGGGACATCAATGGATTTACAATTTGGGTAGCCTTTGTGCTAGATACCAATGACAAGGGAAAAAAAACAAGTCTAGGTGCAAGGGATGGATAAAAGGATTGGATGGATAAAATGATGGGCTCATAGTAAATGGGATGGAAGGCTCATGATAAATGGATAGGCCATATAGGGGATGGATGCATGCCCCGTGATAAATTGATAGGTAGGCTATAGTGGAAAGCTCATGATAAATAGATGGGGATAAGCTATAAGATGGAAAACTCATGATAAGGATACGCTAGAGTGGATGGATCATAAGGGATCTAGGATGTGATTTCCAAAGGCTATGTTGCATAGGAAGAACTTGCCCCCATTCTAGGATATTTACATGACAAGGCTCATGACAATGGGATGACATGATAGGTTTTACATGACAAGGTGTATGATAGGTGGATAATGATAAGATGGATTGATTAAGAAGGTATGAGGTATACCAAGAGATATCCAAAGCATGTTTCAAGATTTTGCCCCTATGTCTTCATCAAAATCAAAACGCAGAAGGATGGATGAATGGATAAATGGGTTCAATAGGATAGGCTTGTTTATGTAATGGCTAAGGATGGTAGGATGGTAAATGATATAATGGGATAGATAGTTTGGAAATGGATAGGTTGGATGAGACAATGTGCCCCCAAGTGTAAGTGACATAGAAGATCAACCTACACATGACGCCTGTTTGCCAGGTTTTCATCATGGTACTTGTCCAAGGCGCCTGTTTACCAGGTTTTCACTGTTGGACGAAGGGATTTCTCTTTACTTTTTTGATTTTTTGATTTTTAATTTTTGTTTTTTTTATTTTTTTTAATTTTTTGCTTTTTTGCTTTTTTTTTTTATTTTTTGCTTTTAGATGGGTTGACAATTACACATGGCACCTGTTTGCCAGGTTTTCACCATCGTAATGGATAGGAGGGACTCAAGTGGCTAGTTCAATGGACGTTGGTAGTCCCATTAGAGATAGATGATGTCTTCGCATGGACCATGTCAAGTGTGCTCATTGATGTTGATAAGGGATTGCATGGATGGGAGATGGATTAGGTAGATAGTGGATGATGATGTGGAATTATGGTAGGGTAGGCTAGTGGCTTATGGTGTGGATTTATATAGGCTTATGGAATGAAGATGGATGAAAAGTTTATGCCAAAGCATGGACCATAGGGATAGCATGGGGGAGATATGTAGGATAATGGATGGAAGATGGGGAGATGTAGTTGTGTGGAGGTGTTGCGGAGTGGAAGGGAACCATGACCAATGGTTGCACACACCGTGATAAACATTGAAGCTTTTGATGAGATGGTGGTGTAGGAAGCAATGGAGATGTTTGCTTAGGAGATGGTTGATGAAGTGATTTAGGAACCCACATAGATTTAGTATTTTTAGTGCTTTTACTTTTCTTGTGGGAGTTTTGAAAGTTTTGGATAGGCTCTTAGATGGATATAGGCTTTTGGATGGAGGTAGGTGATTGGGATTCTTGAGATGTGAATGAGGATGCCTCATTTGCTTTGCTGGCTATTTTCTTAGGAACCCAAACCATTTTGATTTTAGGCTTTGCTTTTGGAGGTAAGGGTTTGGATGGTTGCTTAGATGTGGATGAGGATGCCTCATTCGCTTTGCTAGCTGTTTGCTTAGGAACCCAAATCATTTTGTTTTTGGGCTTTTCTTTTGGAGGTATGGGCTTGGATAGCTTTTTGAATGTACTTTGCTTAGAAGATGGATGATTTAGAGACTTTTCACATTGATGCCCCAAGGCATGAGGGTCCTTAGGAGTTTTAGTTGGATTTTTGGCTTTGTAGATAAAGGCATCCAAATTTTTGCTTTTGAATCCCATGGGTTTGGTGGAAGCGAGGTTGGTGGAATGAGTGGAAGCTTCATGTTTAGGCAATGTGTGCATTTGTTGGCCATGATTAGGGATGTAAGGATACTTATGAATGATAGGTATGTTAGGTGTTGGAAGCAATGGTGGCAAGGTGGATGGAGGGATATTTGGAGTTGGAAGTAATGGAGGCAAAGTGGATGGCAGAAGGTGTACGGTCACATGCTTTTGACATTTATAGGATGATGGAGGTGGAATGGCAACATGTGTTTTAGGTAGATGATGGGGGGTGTGATGGAAAGTGGTAAATTTAGGATGCATGAAGGGATTACCAACATCTTTGCCTTGTTTACCTTGGGGTGTGTATCCAAGACCATATGAGCATGGAGGGATTTTGACATGGTTTGGCTCTAAAATACCTTGTTCATAAAGACCTAGGCCTTTACCTTTGTAGTTCATGTTTTGGAGGATGCGATTGACTATGGGACTAGATGTGTTTTGTGAACTAGACTTGAGTTCTTTATTGGATGGAGAAGATGAAATGGAGGACAATGGTTGTTATTGTCCTAAGGAAAAACATTCATGGAGGAAGGTGGTAAGACCACTAGGACATGATGGTGGACTTGAAATGGGATCGATGGTAGATGTGGAGGGAGGATCATTAGCATTGTGTTCACTAAGATCCAAGTTATTTGTTTGATCTTCTATGCTTATGTGTTCTTGAGAGGCACATGTCTCATTATGACAAGTGGATGTTTGCTCATTATGGATAGGGCTAGATGGAGGATGACTAGGAGCAATTTGGATATCTTGCTCATGGATGGTTATGGGATTATGAATAGGATCAAGGTACTTTTTAATAGGTTCTTCATCATAGATATCATCTTGATCATGAGATACATAAAGTTTTGCCAAATGGATCATCATGGTTTTCATGATCTTAGCTAGAACCTTGATCATAACTATGAGCAAAAATAGGATTAAGTGGGCTATAAAAGGGATAAATTTTCTCATGAATGAGGTCATGGTGATGGCTAATAGCTTGAGGGCAACCCATAAGTAGGTCATGGATAGGTGGAACTTAGAGGTGCTTTGATCTTGATTAAGATTAAGGTTCAATATTTCCACATGTTTAAGATTATGCTCTTGACATACCTCTTGACTTTGGATGGAAGTGGAAGGTTCTTGAGTGAACTTGATAGGCTCTTGATGGTTATCAACATGAAGGCATGATGGCTCTTGACTTAGGCTTGTGGTTGGAGACTCTTGAATAGACTTGTTGGCTTGTAGGTCACATGATGGGCTTAAAGGGCTAGGTATGTTAATGGAAGGCTCTTGAAGAGGCTCAAGGATATGTGAACCACATGATGAGATTATAGGATTGGACATGACCTTTGGAAGTTTTTTGGTAGGCTCATGAATTGGTGTTTGACATAGGGGTAGTTTATTCCTATGGATCACATCCTTTGCAAGTGTATGGGTGGATGGGAAATATAATGGATGGATGATAATGGTAGATGGCATTGGATTAGGATTAGGACGAGGATTAGGTTAAGAGCTAATTGGATTGGATGGATTAGGATTTGGACTAGATGGGGGTGACACATAGGATGGGGATGATGTGGCACAATTTCCCATTATAGGTGGGTACACCTTGTAAACAATTGAGACAAATATTGGGCATTGATTTGTATTATGGCCTTTGGTCCTATGGTATGCACAATAATCATGTTCATCATATGGACTTTCTTCACATGGTTTGACTTTAGGAAGTTCAATGAGTTTTTCTTCAAGCATCCTTTGCAAAACTCTCTCAGCCGCATCCTTTGGTGAACAATTAGAATGACATGGTGATGAAGGTAATGAAGGGCTTGGTGGTTTGGAAGGTAAAGAGATCAATGGACTATGATTGGGATCACATGGTGGTGTTGGGATAGGACTTGTTGGTTCATGTGATGGCATGTGATTGGATGATGAAGGCCACTCTAGATTGGTATCTCCCTTGTCAAAGGTAATTAAGTCTTGCATATGATAACTTGGACTCATTTGATTTATGTACAAGGGGCCATTGGGATTTGGATATGATTCTTGTTGGAAAGGTGGATTTAGATCTATCAATGGTGCTTGGTGGTCTTGTTGAAAAGGTGTACATGGACTTACTTGATTTATGTACAAAGAGCCATTGGGACTTGGATGTTGTTCTTGTAATATCACTTGATGGCTTTGTGGATGGGCTTGGTAGTGCATTGAAATGGTGGCATGAGGGATTGGATAAGGTTGAGGTGGATGTTCATAGGTTGATGTGGTATTGACTTGGTGGATAGGTGGATTAAGTTGATAGGAAGTGGATGGATATGACATGTGGCTATGAGGTGGATTAGGTTGGTATGGAGTGGCTAAGGATTGTTGTACTTGTCGAGCTTGACTAGTGGCTAAAAGGTGTTGGACTTGGGCTATGGAGTGTTGTAGTTGAGGTGATTGGCTTGCGTGGGGTTGAGCTCTTTGGAGGAAGAATTGTAATATTTCAATGGCATCTCGGTTGAGGGGTTGTGATCCTTGATAAAGATTTTGGAGGAATCTTTAGAATTTGATTTCTAGGTCCTCTAGTGTAGACATGTTGTCACCAAGTGTTTGTCTTAAGTCCTTTTAGCAAGTGCCTGCTTAGGGATTTGGATGATGATGTGGAATGTTTAGATGATGTGTGTTGACTAGGATGAATGTTTAGATTGATTTGTTTATGTGTTTGGTGTTTATAGCTTGATTTGGTAATGTTCAAACAAATGATTATGCATATACACACATGAATCACTCACGCAAGACACATAAGCAAGTTGTTAGTTTGAAAGAATGTGATGATGGTTAAGGAAGCACGTGAAGATAATTCAACAAGTCCTAGTTAAGGCAAGGCCACTATCACAAGGAGGTTCTAGTGAAAATCTGGGGGACTGGCACCCCACGAGCATCCAGCAAGCCACTTAAGACTTTAACTAACCCTACTAGGAGTTTTAATATACACAAAGGTACACCTCCTTTCGAGTTAGCACTGTATGGTGAGCGCTAATACCGGTTAGACTTGGCTTTCGCCTTATCCTCTAATTTTTGTAGTGGACCGGATGAAAGTACTGCTTGAGGTCATTCTCTTGGGATGGATACCAAGGCAGGCCTCTCTAAGGCTAAACAAAAGCAACACAAGTAAATGTTTTTGATCTCCAAGTTCATGTTGGGACGCGAGGAGAGAGCATACACATTTACTTGGTCACACTCGCATGGGGTTCATTAACATTAGAAATCAATGTGTGATCAAACAGTTCAAGCACTTGTTCATTTTAGATCCAAATCCAAATGTGATGAAAGACACTTATTCATTTTATCCCAATTTCTCGATGATGTGATAGCAAACAATGTTTGTTTTAATCCCAAAGTCCAAATGTGTGATCAAACAAAGAGATGAAAGATTAGAATGAATGCACCTGATACAATCACTTTCCAATTTGCTGTAGATGTTGATGCCAATGCTGCTCCAGCTCCTTAGATGCCTCTACAAGTCACCAATTCCAAAAAGAAACAAGTAAACTTGCAAAAAAGATGATTACATGAAAAGGATGAAATCTAAAAATATTGATAAAAATGATCTGATACAAAAAAATAGATTGCATAAACAGAAAGTTCAAGAGATTCTAAGCAATTTGAAAAAACGTTTCGTTGAAAAATGATCAAAATTGCTCAAGTTATGCTCAAAATGAAGTTTGCAATGAACCTAAACTTTGACTGATAAAAAAGAGGGTAAAATGATACAATCACCTAATAAAACTTGCTCCACTGTGTAGTTCATCCTCTCAGCTTGCCAACGAGTCCTTGTTTGTGTGATTTGGCCTCTGTATGTGAAAGTTATGATAGAAATACGAAGATGCACAATGACAGCAAGCAGAAGCAAGTTACAGTTGCCAGATGCGACATACTGTTGATCAGAGGTGATCTGTATTTTGCAATAGGCAGGATACTGTAGATCAAATGTGACACGAAAAATACTAGATGCGGTTCCTGTTAGCTTGTAAGCGATGCGGATATACCCAGAAGCGACCGATTGCGGGCTAAAAGCGACCTGTATCTGCAAAAACACAGTCAAAACCCTGCCCTGCACAGGCGATCACTGTCAGTTCATAAACGATGCTTATCAGTTTAAACGCGGCTTCTGTAGGATCATAAGGGATGCAAATCAGTTTGAAAGTGACCACTGTTCAATCAAAAGCGACGCACATAAACTCATAAGCGGTCACTGTTAATTCATAAGCAACGCTCATCAGGTTAGAAGCGACCACTGTTAGTTCATAAGTGAGCAACACATTTCAAAAGTGAAACTAACAGTGTAAAACATTATAAAGCACATAGGCAAATTCTATTGAAGCAAAAGTGATGCATTTCATACCTTAGGCGATCACTGTTGATGTAAAAGCGATCCAGAAAATGATAGATGCGGCCGATCCCAGTGTAAAAGCGATGTGGATATCCAAAAAGTAGTGGATTTTTGCTCATAAGCGATGCAAAAATGGATGGAAGTGACAAGTAATAGCTTATATGCAACTAACAAAAGCCCAAAAGCGAGACATAATAGCCCAAAAGCGATCTGGAGAGTTTCAGGAGACAGAATGCAAATGTTAACCATAAGCGACCAATTTTACCATATGCGGTCTCTTTTTGTTCAAAAGCGAGCACTGTTTGTTTAAAAGTGGCTAAATTTGACCATAAGCAACTGCTGTTTGCCCAAAGGTGAGCTAATTTAGCCCAGGTGACTGCTGTTTGATCAGAAGCGACCTAAATTACCAGAAGCGCATTGTTGCAGTCCGGTTGTTGTTTTCTTCACCAAATGCTCCATTTTTCATCAAATTTAGGCAAATTTATACTCAAAGTTTATGGAAACGGCATCCCGGACACAATGGTGAGGTTAGATTTGGGCTAAGAGATCATCTACATACATTTTTAGCTAAAGCTTTGCAAACTAGGGTTAGAAAAATGTAAATTTTTGCTACAAAAGCTTGCAAAAATGAAAGATTGGCGCTCCAAGAGATCTAAACTTCATAAAAACAACTCAAAAAAGAGAGGTTAATCAAGGATGTGAGTCCCACTGGGCATACCAAAATGTGGTTGGTGAAAAGTCAGGTTTAGTAGATCAGACATAGTCATGAAACCCTAACCCTACCATCATCAAGGAATCTAATCTAAATGAAATCAAAGGACAATGCAATTCAAGCATAACATCACCTAGACCGTGAGATTCCTTGTTTGAGAGATGTGGACTGCTTCTTCAACAATGAATAATTGCAATGCTGAAAGCTGCCATGATGGATGATGAAAAGCTCAAATGAATGCTCAGATGCTCAAAATGCTCAAGATGATAATATAGGTGCTATATGATTGCTGGATCCCCCCCTCTCATATGGAATGAGAGGGTGTTTATATAGGATTCAACCAAGATCAATCAACGGTGGAGATTCAGAGGCTATGTGAATGGCTAGGATTGAAAGATACTAAATTTAGGTTCCATTAGTTGTGCATGTGAAGGATATGAATGGAAGTTGTCTTACAACACATGATTGACTGGACAAGTGTTGGAATATGATAAAAGATGAGTGTTTAATTCAAATAAAATATTTGAATTAGTTGGGAAATGAGTTGGATATTAATTAAATAAATTAGATTTATTTAATTAATAGGATAAATGAATAAAATGGGATAAGATATGATGTGGAAATTAATTAATTAAATAAAATTTATTTAATTAATTGGGATGAGGATAGGATATGATTGGGATGTGATGTGGAATTAATTAAATAAATAAAATTTATTTAATTAATTGGCTTAATGGATTAGGGAAATTAGGACAAAATGCTACAAGATGTCTAGGATAATATTTTAAGAAGGTGTTGCTAGACATGGACAAATTTGGGTGTCTACATTACCCTAATTCATTTTTTTCTTTTTGTTTTAACCTTTAAATTCATTAAGCTCTATCCAGCTAATTAATAATTAAAATAGTAATCTAACCAATGCTTACATTTTGCAATGAAATTACTGAAATTAATAGTATTTTACCACCTAAAAATAAATGGCTTTTCGAATAAATACCTATTTTTCGCGACCGTTTACCCGTTGACTTACTTTTACCATTTTCACCTTTCTCCAGCTACCGTAACTCTGTCGCCCTGGTAAATTTTGCTATTCACTGCAATAACTCTCTTTTCTACAAATTTTCACGCTTAACAGTATATTTGAAAATGAAATAACATTAAAATTGACCTAACACTCGTTAAATTTCACTTTGTTTGAGTGTTAAATATGCATTAATTACAGCAATTAATGCATATTTAATGTTCAACTTTCTACTTTAGTGTTTAAGTTTTTTTGAACCTTTTTACCATTAGTTAAAATTTGCATGCATACCTTTTCTTTGTATATTTTCATTGTATCTTTCGACATACAAACACTTTATGCAAAGAACCAACTAATGCCTTTTACCTTTTTTTTCCTTTTCTGTACACCTTTGTATCTTTCGTTCTGTATATTGCTCTTGTATATTCCTTTGTATAATCGCATATACAAACCCCTTATACATTCATTTCCTTACCCTTTTTCTATTGCGATGCCTTTGATTCTTTGTATATCGGCATTGTATATTATAAACATACAAACACCCAAATATACAAAGACTTTTCTATTTTTAATTCCTTTTGACATCCAGGCTCTCTATATTAGCTTGTATATCAGATATACATTATAAACATACAAAACTAATATACAACTGGTGGGTCCACTTTACCTTTTAAATTTGCATCTCCGCGATGCATATAACCTTTGTATCACTTTCGGACTTTAACCTCTTATAAATCACATTGTACTTACCTTCAGGTCCACAATGTATATAACTCAATGCATCTTTTGATGTACCATTTGGACATGATGCATTGTATTAACTGTATTTCAATTTCCTTGAGTTCTGACTTGTATGTATAAAGCAATGTATGTTTCGGAACATACATACAAGCGCGGAAATATACAACAGTTTAATTCAATTCCATAATTATTTTAGTTACGTGTTGTATATATTGCAATGCATCTTTTTTGATACCTACATACAAAGCACAAAATATGCAATAGTTATATCCCATTTCATAAAATTTTGATTCCGCAACATGTATAATCTGTTGTATATCCTGCTTGTATATTTTGCCTTTCCCAAACATACAAGCCTAACATACATTCACTGGAATCAACTGACTATTCATTTCCAATTTAATTCCTCTCAGGTCCCCTTTGTATGTAATTTGTAATGTATATGACCAAAACATACTCATACAAAGTGCAAAACATACAACGACTATGCCACCTTTAATACTTTTTTAATTCCGCGCTATGTATAATCTGTTGTATATTTACTTGTATGTCTACCATTTGCCAAATATACAAACCAAAATATACATAGCGGATTTCAACATTTATTCATTTCAACCTTGACTCTTTTCGGGCCCGACTTGTATATTTAGATAAAGCGTTAGCAATATGTATACAAGTATAACAACATACCAAAACCCGATGACTTCTGCTTTTGCGACTAACACAAAGACATGATATACAAACACATTTGTATATGAAATGACTTTGTATATACAAAGAACTTTGTATATACAAAACACAAACCCTCTAATTGTACATTTACCCAAAACACTTATAACTTGCAAAATATAGGGAATTTTAATATGGTTCAAAAAGCAACTCCTATTCATTTTTCACAAAGAATTCACCCATACTATGCACTGGTACTCAATGTTATTTTTTCTCTATTTCCACCAAGGTTTGTACTTTCAGTTACCTTTTTCCCTTTACCACCAAGCAGACCCACACATAGAAGCAACAAAAAGCTAGCTATAGCAAGGGTCCTCATTTTGCCAAGAAGTAAAATGGGGCATGTTGTGAGCATCATAACAAGTTGCAGAAGAGGTAAAAGAGACAAGTGAAGAGAAGACTAAGGACTTAGATTCCTTTGCACTAGAAGAGGAAGTCCATGAAGAAGTATACACCTCTCTTCCGGATCCTCTTGTAGACTCTGGATCTAAAGGAGAAGAAAGAATAGAGGAGAAAACCAGTCAAGGAGAAGAGGTGAAGGAAAGACAAGAAGAACAAATAGAGAAGACACCAGGAGATGGTTCTGAGACTGCAGAAGGAAAGAAGATTCTGTCTCCGGCAAGAGACACTATAGAAACTATTAAAGATTTCCTGAACAAAGAAATGATGGAGATTGATGAACTGGAACTGCTTCAAGGACCATTCAATTTTGACTCCCTCTCCCCGGTTCAAACAATGAAGATAGCTTCCTTTGCCCAAGCAAAGGCAAAAGAAAAACTCCTGAAGTCTCACATGGAAGACTGTGAGCTAATAGAGCTTGCATCTGATGTATTGGAAAAAATTGTGCCATCCTTTCAGAATGATCCTTCGGCCTCCTCATCTGATAATCTAAAATCTCTTGTAAATTTTGTTAATACACATTTTGATTCCTTAGAGAAGTCAGCTGAAGAAAAGGTGTGGAAGGAGTTTTTGGGAAAGAGACTCTCTGAGGTGCAGGGTCTAATAACAAATGATAGGAGAGTTATGGATATTGGGATAAAGAGCTTAGAAAATGCTCTTAAAGATGGGGGAGATATATATAAATTTTGTTTATCCTGACCTAAAGTGACCAAGGATATTGAGAAGAAAGTAAAAGAGCAAGAGGATAAACTATTAAGTTTATCTCAAAGTTTTGATCCTCTCTCCTCTTCCATAGTAAATCAAGAGTGTCAGACTATTGCAGTCATAGATGAAATAAAGAAACTTGAGAAGAAGAAAAATAGAATAAACAAGTTAAGTGAACTTAGAGGGATCATTATCCCTAAGTTAGAGGCCATGCATGAGGCCCTAACTGATGCTCAGGCCACAGCCGGGACCAGTGATCCGATAGATCTTAAGAAGGAAGAAGCTTTTGCATTCCTGTTAAGTGGTCACATCTCAATTTTGGATAGGATGAAGCAGAGTTGGGCGATAGAAGTTGTACAGTTGAAGAATACCTTTGTAGATATACTTCAGTATATGTAAGTATAGCACGTATAGATACTTATGCGGGTAAGTATAGATTATTTTTGGGAAATTTTGGTGTGCAGACCCTACCCTTTGCCATTGATGTCAAAGGGGGAGTGAGGAGTAGTGAAAAATGTGGAGCATAGCTAAGGGGGAGCTCCAAAAAAATGTACATTAGAACAAAGCATCAGCCAAGGGGGAGTGTAGTATAACACTTAGTAATTTTTCACTAAGTGTTGCCATCAATGCCAAAGGGGGAGATTGTTGGCAAGAGACACATTGTGGCTTCATGAGTGTTGTCATTGATGGCAACAAAGTCCATCCCACACATCCGCAGGGCATGGTATGACCATACTAGAAGATAGACTGAGGTGTATCTTCGTCCGGTAAACAAGAACAGAGCATGTAGCAAGGTCCGACAGTTAGGTCTGGATCTCTTAGAGGAAGTATCTTAGTAAAGTGCAGACTTGGGGAAGTCAAGAGGAGTACCATGACTAATAGATTCTAGGGATTGAACCTCTGTGATAAAAGAATGAAGAGATATGAGCACCTAAGTATTGGGTTCCTATTTGGTAGAGTAGACTGAGGAAGAACTGACCGACAAAGCATCAGACCTTAATCCGGATAAGATATTGATGGTTATCAAGCTTCCTGAGGTATCATTCATGATTGGCCGACATGATTGATGACTTCTATAAGCATCTCTTTGATACGCATCACTTGATAAGTAAGGATTCAGCCGACAGACCAAGAGTTTGGGAAAATATTGAGTATTCTGGATGCCGACTAGAAAGTGGATGAAATCATTGGTGCAGATATATATACCAGATTGATTTAGGTATGAAGGTGTGTGTTGTGTGGTGGTGTATGAAGAAAAGTAGAAGACCAGTGTGAAGACAGTAAGACAGGTCTGGTATGTGACAGGATAGCAGCACCAAAGAAGAGGAAGAATGAAGTGCAATAGATTAGTATACTAAGCCTAACCGGAACTAAACTTCAGCATATGTGGATGCTTCCCATCAGATCAAGTATCTTGTTACTCTCTTTATAACTTGTAGACATTGAGTCTCTTGTAGGTAGTGAACCTCTTGTGAGCAGTGTGCTCTTGCAGTGAGCCCTAATTGGCAAGTGCCATTTTGTATTTCTATTCTTCTAATAGAGAATACATTATTGGGTTAGTCACCCCGTGGTTTTTCCCTTAACAGGGTTTTCCACGTCAAAATCATTGTGTTATGTGTATTGACTTTGTTTATGCTTTCATGATTATGGATGCTTATTTGCTTTGATGCTGCACTAGTTGTTAAAGAAGAATAGAAAGTCATATTAATTAAGATAACTGATTCACCCCCCCTCTCAGTTATCAACACACTATGATACACATGACTTGCATGACATTATTGCAGGCTTGAAAATAGTGTTTGAGAAATTGTCCGTTAATTGGTAATGGAACATCCTCCTCGGTTAAGGTCTTAAGCCTATAGGTGTTGTCTCCTATAATTTCTGAAACTTGAAAGGGACCTATCCAAAGTTTATCAAATTTACCATGATCTCCTTTCCTTTCATGTGCTTTGTCCCACATAAGGACAAAATCTGAGATTCTAAAAGCCTTGACTCTGGCTCTTTTGTCAAATCAATGCTTGACAATAGCCTGATGTTTAGCAAATTGGTCAATTGCTTTACTTCTTTTTTCTTCTAGGTGCATCAACTGAAGCAACCTGACTTCTTGTTTATTATCTATGCCTAGATACTCTTGTGCAAACTGCAATGTGGGGATCTTGAGGTTAATAGGGAGGATGTGATCCACCCCATATACTAGGTCAAAAGAAGAATTTCCTAATGCAGCCTTCATCCCAGTTCTATCTACACACAAGGCATATTTCAATAGGGTGTTCCAGTCCCTTGGGTTCTTTTCTATCAATTTCTTTATGATGTTCAGTAAATTGTTATTTGTGGATTCTACTAATCCATTCCCTTGGGGATAGTAATTTGAGGAAAATTTCAAGATGATTCCATGGTCAAAAGCCCAACTTGATAACCTTATTGAAGCAAAAGTGGACCCATTATCACATACCAAAGCATAAGGAACTCCACACCTAGTTACTATGTTGCTTTCCAAAAACTTGATTACATCCTTAGCATTGCATGTCTTGCTCCTAACAACTTCAGTCGACCTGGTACAATAATTAGTGATAGTCAAAACATACCTATGACCTGAAGATGATGGAAGATTGATAGGTCCTATGAAGTCCATGCCCCATTGAGCAAATGGGTGCATCTCCATCACTGGCTGCAAAGGCTAAGTGGCATATCTTTCTCTATTTGCAGCAACCTGACACATATGACAACATTTGATGTGTTCAGTAGTATCTTTAAAAATAGTGGGCCAGTAATATCCTGCCCTGAGGATAGCATGAGTGGTAGCTAAGGATGATCCATGTGCAGTTTCAAACTTGTCATGTAACTCTGCTAGCACTTTATCTGCTTCTTGCCTTTCTAGGCACCTAAGGTATATTCCTTCATAGTTCTTCTTGAAAAGGACTCCACCTTTTATCATGTATTTCTATGATCTTATCTTTAAGGCCCTCCTCTGTGAGGTCTTCAATCTTGAAGGGCATCTTCCAGTAATCAAGATGTGTCTGATGTCTGAATACCATTCTCCATCCTCTTTTGCATTTATGACATATTATTGGCTCATGATGTTAGGATCAATTTCTGATATCATCTGGTTCAAAGCTTGTCCTCTCACCAATTTCATGGGTGTTATGTCCATATCATACTCTTGGAGGACAGTAATCCATTTGGCTCTCTTCTCACCTGGTTCACTTTACATTAAAAGCATCTTTACTGCTGCATCTAGTACTACAGCTATCACCTTACTTCTCAAGATGTAATGTCTGAACTTCTTGACTGCTTGAACAAGAGCAAGTGCTTGTCTTTCAACATCCATGTATCTAAGTTCTGCATCTCTGAAAAGACAACTCATGAAGGCTATAGGCTTTTCTTCTTTAGCCTCATTTCTCTGTGTTAATACTACTACAGATGTATGCTCTGAAGCAAATGAGTAAATGTAAAAATCTTTGGTATAATCTGGACTAATCAGAATAGGAGCATTAGATATGGCTTTCTTGATATCTTCAAAAGCTGCTCTAGCTTCTGGTGTCCACTCAATTTTGGCATCATTTTTTAGCATGGCATTCAATGGTCTGACAATTTCTGCAAAACCAGTAATAAAATTTCTAACAAAATTAATCTTACCAAAGTAAGATTTGAGCTCCTTCTTACTTCTAGGAAGTTGTATCTTCATGATTGATTCTACTCTCTTAGGGTCTATGATGGTCCCATTATCTGTTATCAGATGACCTAATAACATCCCTATGGTTACCCCAAATATGCATTTCTTAGGGTTTAGGGATAATCCATAATGTTCACATTTCTTTAACACCTTCCTGAGGTCTTCTATATGATTTCCTCTCTCTTTAGAGAAAATTGTCAAGTCATCCATGTATATGACTATGCATTTACCAATCAGCCCTCTAAAGGCTATATCCATCACTCACTGGAACGTTGCTCCAGCATTTATCAATCCAAAAGGAATGCGCCTGTAGGTGAATATTCCCCACTTTGTGGTGAATGTAGTTTTCAATCTATCTATTTTGTCTACCATAACCTGGTTGTAACCTGAAAAACCATCCAGAAATGACATCATCTTTGCACCATTTACAATCTGCAAGACCTCATCCAGAGAAGGCAAATGATAGTTATCCTTCTCAGAAGCTCTATTTAAATTTCTGAAGTCTACACATAATCTGAAGTCACCATTCTTCTTTCTTACTAGGACCAAGTTAGCCACCCATGTGGAATGTCTCACAGGAAATATGATCCTGGCGTTAAGCAGTTTCTTAACTTAAAAAATGATGGCCTCCAACAATGCATTGAAAGGCCTCTATTTATGTCTAAAAGGCTTGACATCTGGCTTTAGATGTATAGTATGAGTGATGATTGATGTATCATAAGTTTTCAACTCATCATATGTCTAGGCAATGACATGGATATAATCCTTAAGTGCCTAGGTTATTCCTTCTGGCTCTTCTTCTGTACACACTTTTCCAATCAGGACATTTCTTTTTTCATCATCATGTCCAATGTTAACCTGTGAATACTCTCCCCCATCTGCTTTAGGGAGATCCTTCTGTTTTAGCATGTTGTCTAGATCAAACGCTCTTTCCAGCTCTATCATTCCTTTAGGAATCTTGTTACTAGGCAACTCTAGGATTTCTTCTTCCTCCTAGATATGATCCTCCACATTTCTTTCATCTATGATCTATGCATCAAAGACATCCCTGTTGGAAATAAAGTCTAAAATATGTTGATCATCATCAAATACTTGAAGGTTGACCACATTATCTGGCACAGAAGGCACTGATACTAATTCTATTGAAAATATTTTTAAACCAGATATGGACAGGGGTTCCAAGGTGCTTGCAGCTTGGGCCAAGGTAGCTGCCCTGTGCTTTTGTTCTCTAGGTACATGGGTGATGTTGAATGCATCAAAATCTTCTATCAGGTCCCATACCATATGTCTGTAATTAGATAGTTTCTTGTAATTACAAGAATATATGCCTCTTACTTGTCTTACAACTAGTTTTGAGTCTCCATAGACATATAGAATCTTCACCTTCTTTCTTAGTGCAAACAATATCCCATGAATCAGTGCTTCATATTCTTTCACATTATTAGTGCATCAGAATTGCAATCTGTATGCTGCTAAGTAAGATTTACCAGATGGATCAATGAGATCTATTCCTACTCCATCTCCTTGTTTTGATTTGGATCCATCAAACCTGAGGATCCATAGCTTATCTTCAGTTAAAGGCTTATCTGGGCCTTCTCTCTTCTTTTTAGCTCTAGCAGTTGCACCATTTGATATCCACTTCAATTTTGGTGTTTCCATTTTCTCAAACTTCACCCTATCTGGCTGATGTGAAGGTGATATTTCTTCTTTCCTTTTACCATAAGGAGAAGGATTCTCTAGAATAGACAACCTCTGCCTCTTCAGAATATGCAAACATAGTGAACAAGTGGTTTCTAAATGTGGTGCTTCGAGTAACCTGCACCATCCCTCAATCAAGGCATCTTGTGGGGATTTTTGCTACTGTATCATCTCTTGAATTTTTTTTGATAAAAATTCTTCAAACTTGGACAAATTACTACCCCTATCTTCATCAGATAACTCATAATCTGATTCCACCAAACAATCATTCCGTGGGGTGATTTTCCTATTACTCTTAGTATTCTTCTTACTACATACCAAAATCTCTTCCGCTTGAATATGACCTTCATCCTGATATGTGCATTTTTCTGTTCCTACAGATGACAAACAAAAATCAGTATCAGTATCACTATCTATAGAACTCACCGTGGATGATGATGATGATGCCTTGCTGCATGCTTGTTCCAGTTCCATCATGTCCAAGTAGACATCACAAGTTTTTTTAGAATGTACCTCATTATGTAACCTGCACCAACCTTCAATCAAAACATCATGAACAGGCATTTTTAACAATTAACATCATTGTAGCTCTTTAGACAAGTGCATCTCAAAATTCTTGAAGTGATCTACCTCTATTTCATTTTTAGGGTTACAACCAGATTCTGAAATCATTTTATCATACCAAAGATCATCATCATGAACATGAACGTCATACACGAGGATCTCCTCTATCCTGACGATCTGGGGTTTGATGGAGTAAACTCCGGGTTCTACATCCACATACATGATCTTGTTGGTTTTATTATATTCAGTGATCATATGTTCTATGCGAGGCTTAGCATCTATCCTGATTTGATTTGGTATTCCTTTCCAAGCCAACCACATGTGGCTAAAATCAGTTGACATGTATCCATTAAGGGTTTTCAACCAATCTATGCTAAGTAGCATCACATAAGTATCAGGTATATCAACTACCTGAATATTAATGTAATACTGAATTCTTGGATCCGATGCTAACTGCATATGAATGTGAGTCAGTTCTCCTACCACACTCACCTCTGTTTTGTCTAACTGTGTTACCTTTTTCAATGACTTAGCAGGATGCAACCCTAAGGCATTACATATGGATAGGGGCATTACATTGGTAGATGCTCCTGAATCTACTAAGCAGTTATGCAAATTTTTGTTGAACATCTTTATGGTAAGGAGAAAAGGAGGTGACTCACTCTTGTCTCTGTAAAGGGTCATGTGGGAAGTCTCGGTAGCTTGGACAGTAGCTGGAGCTTTCTATTTAACATTAACATCCCTAGCAACATGATCTTTGTTTCCAAACTGACCCGAGGTATGATTATCCTCTTTTGAAGCAGGATCATCTAATGATTTCATGAAAGCTTTTTTGATGGTAGGAGTTTTAAGTAACTCTGACAATGGCAGGCTGATTTTGATCTTCTTCATTTCATCTACCAGATAAGTGACTAACTTATCAGACTCAGGCAGTAGATTACTAGCTTTTGGTGATGTATTTGGTGGTGCTAAGTACTTAGCATTAACCTTAGGAAATCTAGGGTTATTGCTTGCCTTAGGATTAGGAGTGTTAAAATTATTTGGAGGCAAGGATGTAGTCAAAGGACTAGCAGGTTTGTTTGAGTTATTTCTTAGGTTATAATTATGCCTACCCTAATATTGTTGTTGATAAGCATGTACTTCTTCATGTTTAGTTGATGGCTCATTTTCATTCTCAAATGGAAACACATAGTTAGTCTCAAAAGCCATGGCTGACTCCTCACATGCTAGGGTATAATCCTGATGCGGTGGCATTGCCTGTTGATGAGGATTATGAATGAAACTTTCTAGCACTAAAACAGAATCATATCCACATGGGACAATTTAATTTCCTTCCACACAAGGTGGATTACCTAAAGTATTACACTTCAGTCTGGAATATACTGGCAGCTATTCTAAACTGTGGACAATCTAGCTCTACATGAGCATTGGTGTTATATATCCTACACCAATTTGTAAGGGTTGCCTCTGCCAGGTTCACTCTAGTGATCTGCTTAGGTTCACCAGGAGGCTAATTATCTAAGGGTGATGGCAGAGAACCATTATTTGGCCTAGTATTCCATACTCTAGGCTGTCTAGGGGGGTTATTATTACCATTGTTGTTGTAGTTGTTATTGTATCCCCTATTAGGATAATTAGGTCTATCATTAGCATATCCTCTATTCTGATTTGGTTGAGAATAGAAATTTTGACTCCTCAAGTGAGTGATCTCTATGGTGAGTTTCCTTAACTATTGTGATATCTCTTTAATCTCTTCCTTCTCTTCCTGAACCTTGGCTACTACATTCTCTGTCTAAGGTTTGAAAAAGGAAGATCCATTGTTATTGTTGTTAGATTGTTCCACAACCTGAGGTACTTGTGTTTGTCCTAGATATTATAACATTTGGCCATTTACATTTAAAGGTGGCATGATACTGAGTGGAGGTATCTGCAAAGGACTTGGCATCACAACTGGAGGCATCATGACTCCATTAGTCTGTTGCTGAGAAGGATATGTAGGATAAGCAGGGAGTGTTGGAAATGCAATATTAGGTGTAGGAGCATGGATCAGTTACTGACTGACTTTGATAGCTTCTTCAAAAGCTCTTGTCAAAGTTGTGACATGAGGATGTGCTCTCCTAATAAAAATAGAAGTCACGGGATCCAAAGCTAAGTAGTAAATGCTTCTAGTAGCTTCATTTGTTACAGTATAGGGAGCAACTAGCTTAGAGAGCATTTTTTGGAACCTTGCATTGAAATTGGCAATAGGTTCTCCTTCAAATCGCTTGATTGTGGCAAAGAGATGATAATTCATTGAAGGATCTATAGGTATTTTGAACCTATCTTGAAAAGCTTTCTCCAAAGCAGCCCATGAACTGACTGAACCTTGACCAAGACTAATATACCAATTATATGCCTCTCCCCCTAAGGAAAATGGAAATAACCTACATACCACATCCTAATGTTCAATTCTAGCCCTACAAAAAGCTTCTTTGAAAGTTCTAATGTGATCATCAACATCCTGATATGGATGATATTTTGGACAAATTTTATCAAGATTTTTAGGCAAAACATGATATGTCATGAAAGTCAGGGGTGACTCTGCTATAAAGAATGACATTGTGACCGGTGGCGGTTGGACTTGAGGTGTAACAGATGGTCCTGTAGGTGTTTACAACCCGATAGGAGTTACAGGAGCACATTTTGGTGAAGCTCCTGAGGCACTAGAACCAAGAGAATGATGAATATCCATTGTTCTAGGTCTAAATCCCCGAATAGGCTATTCTTCGAAGATTCCACTGGATCTAGACTTGGTATTTGGCTTGAGAGCTAGGATTTCTTAAATTTAAGGAAAGTCAACTTGATTACTATAAAGATCTATTGAAACTCCCTAACAAAGGTTGTATTTATGGTCAGAAATTCAAACTGACTGGATATTTACAGGATATTTGCATACATGATGCAAATATAAGGTGATATGAGACTTTCTATCACACAAGCAACTGGATATCAGGTTTCTTAAGCAGATTACCTCAAAGCTTTATCAAAAGACCTAAAATAAAGCTAACCTTTGAGAATATCATGATGATCGACCACAGCTTGAGATATTTATGATCAATTTTAAAAACTTTGCACAGTACAAGCATGCATGGACTTCAAACAACAAATCTTTGCGTATGACTTGAAATATAAAGCTGCGTAAGTGTTACCTTTCTGTCTATATCATCATATCAGACAAATCTGATGATGAGGAGGCCCTCCTTCTAGCACCAATTTATGTTGATGATGATTATTAGTCATAACAACATGCATAAAAATTTGCACAACAAACCTTTATTATCTTGTAAAGTACGATCAACTTACGATAAGATGATGACTCCAAGTCTCCATTGATTAGGTCATGATCGTCTGACGTTACTCAGAGGTTGATGTGACATGTTGTTTTCCATTTCAAGGGGCCTTACATTTGTTTGAATGATTAGTAGATTCCATTCCTGTAAATATGCTCCACAGAGAGGTTATTGCTACTCTATTTCAAAGATAACTAATGTATTTGCAAGTTTGATCAATTCTTCTAATTATTGATCATCATGAACTTGTTCTTTCCTTAACATAGTATATTTACTCAAATAATGTGTCTGTAGGTAGATATTTGCATTATATTTGTCAATTTAACATGCTTTAACTCTAAATATGCTATGTATTTCCAATTATCTACGAGATGTCAGCATATTTCATGTTTCTTGCTTCTAATTTTCTGTTATTTGCAATTATGATGGTGAATTGTTCTAAAATTGAAAGAAATTTAAAAAGAATGCTTCTAATTTTGGTGAATCTTTAGCTATTGAAACACATACATACAAGATACATTCATGAGGAGAAGAAATCAAACCATATTGTCACCAAGATGTTCCACAGCTAGACACAGATGATGCTAACTTCAAAGGATAAGGAATGAAAACAATACATGCAGACTGACAAGCACTCCAAGGGATGCAGCTGATCAAAGCATGTATCAAGATTTCAAATACAGATTACTCAAGATTTATGATGATTTGTAATCAAATTGTCTTCTCTTTCATTAAGTATGCATAACATGTAAATTTACAATAGCTTTGAAATAAGTCCTAATATTTCAGCAATCAAATTTCAATTAAGCTTCCGAATGTTCAAAATAAAGCACAATTGCACCTTTTATAGAATAAGGTGAGGGAGAGGTTACAAATGACCTATGGCCAGGATTTGTCAATTAAGATCAACAGTAGATTATCTTTTTTTGACTTAGTCAACCTTCCTTCATTGGATGACTCATTATCTTATGAGTACCTGATGCATGTCTTCTTTGTGGTGCATCTTCTTTCATTCTTCGGGTTCCTCCTCTTCATGTTCTTCTTCTTCATCATGCTCATCATCTTTGTTGCTTTCTATATCGCTATCACCTTGATGAACATCATCCTGTATATGGACCTTCATTGCTATCCTGATATTTTCATAGGCATGCACTATATTGTCTACCTCCCCGCCATCTTGGGTTTTAGCTTTTGTAATGGCATGCTTATGAGACTGGAATTTATCTTTGATTACTTCTAGCTTAGCCTTTCTATGGTTCAACATCTCATTGTAATTCTCCACCTTGACCTTGATCCTCATGATCTTATTCATCACCTCTTCTGTCAGGTGGGTGAGGGGGTCATCAGCCACCAGCTGGAAATTATCATGCAGTGCCTTGATGGAAAAATCTGCATCTTGGTTTTCTATTTTTCCTTCTACTTTTCCTTCCAATGCTTCCAGTATCTCTACTTCATATGCCATCATACTGTGCAGCTTTATACTGATATCTCTAAGCTTGCCACTACACTTCTTTAGGATATCACATTCGAACTTGATATATTCATACCAAATGTCTATCAGCAGGGCATTGCTATTATTTAACACCTGATTGTTAATTAGAATTTGAGGATCAATCCTCTTTATTTCACTCAAAATAGTTAGGTCCTTTTCCAATTGGAATGACCTTCTTCCTGTTTCATTCTGCATTTTGTCCACTTTTCTCTTCAAACTGCTTAGAGAATTCCACCTTTGTAAAGATGTTCTGAATACATCCTCGGCTCATGTAAGGGATGACAGCATCCACTTATCCATGATCATGGCCTGATGCTTCATGAGGTCCAATTTATTAACCTCCTCCTGGGAGATGACAGTCAATGGGACTGTCGGATCTGCTGGTGTACTATCAGGGTTAATTAACCCCTTTATATATGCATGTAGCTGGGCAATGTGCTACTTATGATACTTATTTTTCTCTTTCTCTTTCTTCACCCTTTGGGTTAAAGAATCTATGATATCCTTCCCTTCCTGACCCTCCTAGTCTTCATTGGCAAAACCCAAATCCACAGTTGTGATTTGGAACTCTTCTAGGGTGATTTTGCCCTTCTCTTTTTCTACAATGGGAAGTGCTACTTGGGTAGTCCTTTTGCCTCTAGCAGGATCTCTTTTGATAGCAGATGTTAATCTAGCTTTTCTCTTTGGTTTCATGATGGTCTCTGTAAACAAGATAGAAACATCAAATTCTTGAATTTCAAAACCTTGTTCCGTACCTATTTCTTTTTCAAGCCACTGAGGCACTTCATCTCTGGATCCTTGATATCCTTTGTCATCATCATGTCTGCCATGATCTCCAGTATCTGTCTCCATTCTAGGTGGAGAAGGTGACTTCCTAATTTCTTCCTCATATTGTTCCTCATGAGGGTGATCCTATTGCATTTCTTCTTCTTGAGTGGATTCTTTTTGTAGGGGAGGATCTTGTGGAATATCCACCTAATGATCATGTGCTTGATCTTGCACTCCCTCTTGCTGTGTTTCATCCACCTTGGTATTTTCCTCATCTCGAGGCATGTTGGCATTTGTGGATGTCTGTGTACCTGGTCCTAGTACATCACCCTGATCTATGATCAACTCTTTCTTTGCACCTAATGTACCAGCATCTTGTGTCTTAAGGTCCTCATGACCTAATGTATCTTTTCCTCTTGTGGTCTCTTGAGTCTAGGTGGCATCATCACCTGATGTGTCTCTATCAACTTCACCCTTCTGCTGGACTTCTACTATCTATGGCACAGCGGGTATTTCATGTTATTGTTGGCCCATACCTAGAGCATTGCTCTCTTCTTCAGCCTGCTTGGCTAATTCAATTTTCTCTGTGGCATCAGGTGCACCTACCTTGTCTTTTGGGCTCACATCCTCCATGTATGTCAAATCTATAATGGCGGGGCTAGTTACCTGATCTACCAACTTGTCAAGCCCAATTTGTTGGGCTGCCCTTTCTAGGCTACTTTCTTTCTCTTCTTGAGCTGTTTGCTTCAATCCTTCCAATACCACCACTTGTGCTAATGGGGTTCCATGTGGGGTCATGCAGGTACTAGAAGTAAGGGTCTCCATCTTCTGGGAGTCTACATTCTGTACTACTTCATCATCCGATAGGTCTACAGTGTCTTCTAATGAGAAAGGACCACCATGACCTGCTTTGAAGGTCTCTTTTGATTGTTCTTCTATTCTCTCTATTTTAAATTTGATAATGGTGGGAAGTGGCACATCATGCTGCATCTCTTTTCTAAACACTTCACCACCAGCTCCCCTTAATACTATGGGATTAGTCCTGATCTGACCCTACATAGATGTTCTTTGCTTCTTGGGTGGTGACAACAGGGGCACCGCCCTCCTCTTCCTGCTAACCATCATCGGGTCATCCCCTGTAGGCTCTTCACTTACTGGCTCTTCATCAAGAGGGATATCTTCTTCCACTTCCTTTTGTGAGGTCTGGCCTTCATCTTGTACTTCTCCAGTCTCTACAGTTGGCCTCAAGATTCTTTTAGTCTTTGGTTTATCCATTAGAGGTGGTGTGGATGAGGCGGATGCCTGGCCTGATGTTGATACACCTACAGCTGGTATGGAAACTCTTTTGATTATTACCCCCTTAGGATCATCATCAGTTTTATTTCCTCTACGGGGACCTTTTCTCTATTTCTAAGTGGGTAGCCTCTGTCCATTAGATTTTCTTTTCTCACTAAGGAAGTCATCATACTCCTCATCTAGGATTTCTTGCCTTTTCTTCTTGGTGTCCACTGTAATGGCCACACCCCTCTTCTTTAGTTTGTTTATTTGTTCATCTACCCATGCCTGGGTTAACTACATCACCCCACCTATAAATTGATCTAAGGAGATATCCTCTGACCATGTTAGATCGGGGGCTGAGATGGTGTCATTATACACCTTCTTATCTTCATATTCATTTGACATGGTTCTTCCATCATCTTTCTTCAGTTGTGCTAGCACTGGGATGTAGTCAAATGTCCTTATCTAATTTAGGGTGAGCCTTTGATATTTTCTTCTTCTCACTTCGGCTTCATCCTCACAATCAGTCTAGAAATCCTCTAGGTGCCTCTAATGAATAGGTTTCCCCATTATTTTCTGCATCCTACCATAGGGGTCATATGATCTAGCCAATGGAAATGGCTATAGATACATCAGGTTCAAACCTCCTATGGCATGCTTTATGCTCTGTGAATTTGAGCACATATACCAGCCCATGGATATTGCAAAAAGTATAGGGGGTATCTTCTTTTGTGCTTTGTATGTCTCCACTATGGTAGACACCTGTCTCAAAAATTCCATCAGGACTACTAGATCAGTAGGGTACCTGGGCAGCATAAGGGGTTGGTCCTCAAATCCTTCCACCCTCATATATGAAAATGTGGTATATTGGATGAACCAGGCTCCATGCCTGTATACAACTTCTTGAGCCTCCATGTTCAGTCTCTTGGTTCTGTCTTCCTCCATTGTTCTAACCAGATGCATAGAGAATGCATCATTCAACAATTTATAATCAAAGAGGTAGTTCTTTCTCTGTAACTAAGGGTAGTGATCCCATATGTGGGCATCATCTACACCACCACTAACCTTACCAACTATAGTCAGGGCATCAAATGTCCCTATTTAAGCACATGAGTAGACAACATATGAGGTCATATGGAATGAGCATTCTTGACCTCCCAGGTTCCTAATCTATTCATCTAAACCATCACTGATGACCTTGGCCCATAATGGCTTGTTATATGTATAGAGGACCATTTAGATGATTCCAAACATCCAATTCTTGAAATTCCCAACATGAGGCTGGCCTGTCATCCTGCTAGTAGGGCAATCATGTATTGATACTCATCATCAAAATTGAACTTGTACAGGTGGACGGGTAACTTAGCAGAGGCAGTGTAGGTTCTTCTCTTAGACCTCCACTGGTACATCCTCTTCCTTGCATTCTTTTTGTTGTTATTATAATCTATCTGCAGCTTCTATAAATCCACACTGACCACCTTCTTTCCAACTGGCAAATTGAAAGTAGATGGGATGCCCTTCACTGAAAAGTCAGCGTAAACCCTTCCATGTTTCTCCACCCACCTGGTCTGAGGGTTATAATTTCTGGCACATTCTACTACTAGTTCTAGGGTTTCCATGGCATATGGGAATCCAACGGCATGCCACATTCTTGATACATATACTGCATCCAGAAGGGTATTGTCCTTATCATGGTCTATTCTGGTTGACCATGTTGCTAAATCTGTATCTCCTTGATCAGTGTCCCCAATGATGCCGTACTTGAATTGTACCCCTTCAGGCCGAACAAACATGGGCTTAAGAAACTCTGAATCAGACCTGATCCATCTGAGGTCGGCCATGGATTCCTGCAATAAACATTCTTTGTCTTACTTCAAAATATCCATATGCATTTACACACACTACATATATATCTCTAAGGCGTCATGCATAAACCATTCATTATTCATTGCTTCATCATGATATGCATATTTACAGACACAAACCATAAGAAGGAACATACTACTTGAACATGCAGAAAATGACAGCAGGAGGGTTTTTTAATTACTTGCCTGATAATGCTGTACTCCTGGGTTAGATGGATGATTACAGAAAGGGTTGCAAATGTTGATGATCACCGTTCCATTATGCTAGAAGATTTCATCCGTTCACAGGTAGCTCATATGAGGGTTTGACTTCTCTGCTCTGTAATTTCTTTATTTTTGCAAGGTAAATGAAAATAACCTTGGAAAGTTACTTTTAAATGCATCCGTAGGGCAGAATTAGGGTAAAACTATGTTAAATCGATCAAATCTATTGATCCTCTGCAGAGAATCCATGGATGCTACCATGTGTTTGAATTGTATTCGCAGTCGGCAGGAATCCATCTACCGCATTTATGTCCATTTAATGTTAGGGATAGGAGGGGAGGGGTGATCTTCGAAAGATCATGTGATATTGAAAATATGACCCCCTTTTGATAAAATGACCTACCTTTGAGTGGCAAAACTAATGCAAAAGAATCAGGTGATGTGGTCAACATTTGACCATATGTATATCGGGTCATGAATTTAAGATCAGGGGATGTTCAAAATATGACCCCGCAACTAAAATGACCTCCCTCGGAAGATTAGGATGACATCACCATGTCAGCTACCTTATTTAAACGTTATGTTGTAATGACGTCACTGTCATGTTATTGAATATGGTGGGGATCGGATATATACCTCCGTAGGGTAAAGTGAAATGATGACTTCATCTCTAGGGGCATATTCTTTGTTCATTGGGTTTAGATGACATCATCAGCATATTGGCATTGGGTGATATTTGTAAGATGACAGATATTAAAAATATGGCCCCGCAACTAAAATGTGAAGTTGTTAGATGGGCAGATTATAGCTATCACTTAAAATTAACGTCCGGACTGTGTGGACCAAATGTTTATCAGGTGATAAATTCATGTCGGGTGATCTTATATAATGTGATTGATGTTTGAAATATGACCCCTCTTCTCAGAATATCAGGTTTGACCAAAACTTTGACTCAACATAACTTTCTCCCCTTAGAGAATTTCAGGGTGATCCAAAAGGCAAACCTGCTTGGAATTTTGTGCACTTTCCAACCATGAGGTTGATGGTATGAAACATTGACTTCAGTAGCTGACCTCAACATGGTGACTTTTCTATCCCCTGCAGGATGACTTGCATGACTTATTTTTACCAGACCGCCTAAAAGCAGAAAAACAACAAGCCAAAGTAGCAAAAAAAGTTGGGTCCTTGTTTTGTCAAGTCAAAATAGGGCATGTTGTGTAACCACACAACAGTCCATTAGGGTTTACCCTGAACTACATTGCCTCTGCATCATCACGTAGGCAAGGCCATTTAGCAATGAGCCCCCGAGGCACTAGGTCAGTCCCTTAGGATCTGTCTCACCAATAAGGATTGTGAAACCTCTCTCAAAGGCAAGAAAGTGCAAGCAAAAACCCACTTTTCAAACAGAAATTTTGACGCAAGACCTCAACCTATCCAAAGCAAAGCAAGCAAGTATCTAAGACACTTTAAATGATTTTACCTAAATTATGGCAAGAAACAAACACATCTAAATGCAAAAATGTTTTGTGGTTGGGATCAGGTTAGGTTACGGCATCTTGATTCCTGTTATCATGCCTTTCTATGCTACTTGAGGATGCCAAAAGCTAGAGATGCTATGATGGGGGCATGATTAGTTTCTTGTTTGTTGTTTGTGGATTAAACTTTAGTAATGTGACACCTTGTCTAATGACATGATCAGTAAAAGATCATCGAGGACATTAATGGTTTAAACATGAAAGGGGGCAATCCTTGTCTATTGATATGCAAGAAATACTCAGGTCATCTCGGTTCAATTATACCTAGATGCTTGTATTAACTTGCTAAATCAAAATCCATGTAAGTGATACTCAGGTCATCTCAGTTCAATTATACCTAGATGCTTGTATTAACATACAACATTCAAAAAAAGTACCGAAAACATAAAAGCCCAATGATGAAATAAGCACTTCAAAATACTTGCAGCATCAAGATGAAAAATATCCGCATCCATATCGTATCCATTCGCATCCATTTACATCCGTATCCATCAATAAAGATCCTATGCAGAGTATCAATGTTTACAAAAGCTTGTGAGTCCTTCTATCGAGTCTTTCTTCTATCAATCAGATTTATATCTATCATCATATCTTTCATCCTTGTCCACTCAATCTAAGCAATGATCCACATGCAGGTCCATCCTTAATCCATACCAATCGAGTCAAGTCAATCTTGTCAAATGATCCAATCACAAACAATGGTCTTGATCCTTGTCTAGTTGTAAACCAACTCAATCAGTTATAGTCAATCCATTGTCAAAATCAGACCAACACACATGTCTTACACGACATGTTTCATTTCTTGAAACTAGACACTATCCTATCATGTTGCTCTAGGGATCTATCATTCCCCACCATGACAACACTATCATATATCAATATCGATTAATCATTGATTTACAGCTGGATAGGGGCAATACCTTGTTTGTTCTTGTATCATTTGTACATACTTGCTTGCTTGCTTTTGTGTGTTATCATTTTATCTTGCATTTCATATCATTCAACTCTTTATTCATCCATTCTCTTCAAACCTAACATGTTTTCTCCTTCTTCACCATGAGATTGTCCATTTCATGTCCTTCTGCCCTCTTCCCGTCCAATCTCCCAAGGGGGCATCCTAACATCATAACCTATACCAAGGGCAAACCAGGGCATGTATCGTTATCAAAAATCTATTCTTTGAAGCAATGTGATAAAACACATTGCATCAAAGAGGGACAAAATGTATACGCCTAAAAATGACACGATTCTTAATATTTACTCTCTTCTAATTCTTCTATCAATAAATAAATAAACAAATTTATTTATTCTATTCATATTCCTCTAAATTAATTAAATATCAAAATATTTAATTACCTCTTCTAAAGTCAATTTTTTTTTTTTTTTTTTTTTAAAATGCGCCTGGTAAACTTTTTAATGTGACCGGCGACGCTGGTGTGACACGCCCTCTGGCTCCACGCGAATGCTTTTGCCCGGAGCAATGAACCGATGAGGCCACAACTGGGGGACCTCATCCCCTAGGAAGAACACTTCAAACCCGCGAGCTCATTGGCCCAGCGAAGGCGTCAAGCCTTGCGAGCTCGTTGGCCCAGCGGGGGTTTGAACTCTGGTGGCCGTCACTACATCCTGAGCGACTTAACCACCGAACCATGCCATCATCGGCAAAATTGAATTGTAGTTTTTTTTTTTAAAATGCGCCTGGTAAACTTTTTAACGTGACCGGCGACGCTTCTAAAGTCAAAATTAAATAAAATCTTTTATTTAATTAAATTCTTCCAAGCAATTAAATAATTCTTAATTATTTAATTAAATCAAATTATTCTTCCAAATTTAAATAAATCAATCAAATTTATTTAAATCCTCTCAATCTCTAAAAATAAAATATAATCAAATATTTTATTTATTCTTCCAAATCATGCACAAACAATTAAATAAATTTATTTATTTAATTAGCTTTCTTATCTTCTAATTCTTCAAATATCTTCTAAATCTTCTAAAAATAAGTCTTCTTCTCCATGCACACAAAATTAAATAATTTATTATTTAATTTCTCTTAAATCATGCAAAAGAAAATCTCAAGTTGAGTTAACTGATTCAATCAACCTTGTTTTTATCAATATCTCTTAAATTAGAAAAAAGCTTTCCAATTTATGAAAAGCATGTCTTATCTTTAGAAAAGAAAGTAGTTAACTCAAATAAAATAGCTTTTGTGTGACACTTGTCTTCTTATTCGCACACGTTCCTCAAGATTTCTATACCATTGATCTTCTCTCTCATGAGTCTATAAATTGAACTTTGTTCTTCCATTTCATTCATCCAAGTTTTAAGTAAACTTACTCTGCGGGAATTACAGTGCGCCTTTGGCACCAATTCCTTCATTGCTTGCGATCAAACTTGTTACTACACACTACTATCATTGTTGTGAAGCTCATCTTCATGGATAAACTATCATAGCCATTCCCATTTGACATCTTGGAATTATAGCAAGGAAGTGCACCTTCTGAGGGCCATATTCATAGACAAGATCATTTGAGATAGGTGATCAATGGAAGCTGAGAATTAAAGGAGGTTTGCTTTTGTATTGTTCATTGTTTGATTGATCTCTTTTGTTCATTATTTCATTGAATTTTGGGTATTATTGATATTATTATATTGATTATTCATTTAGATCCAATTTTCCCTTAACATGATGTATTGAAGAAGTGCAATGGCAAGCTCAGGGATATCAGTGTCAAGCTAGACAACATGATGACATATGAGGCAGAAACCCTGGAAGCTTTGGAAGGGAAAATAGAAGGTAAGATTGAAAATCAAGATGTAGATTTCACTATTAAGGCTTTGCATGATAATTTCAAGTCTATAGTAGATGACCCCCTCACCCACTTGACAGAGGAAGTAATGAATAGAATCATGAGAATAAAGGTTAAAGTGAAGACATACAATGAGACATTAAATAATAGGAAAGGCAAAATGGAAGCTCTCAAGGCTAAGTTCCAATCTCATAAACATGCAATAGTGAAAGCCAAGACCCAAGATGGGGGAGAGGTTGACAAAATAGTGCAAGCATATGAATCTATCAGGACATTAGTAAAGGTCCACATGAAAGAGAATGTTTATCAGAGTGATAATGATAATGAAAGTGATGAAGATGAAGAGAATGATGAGCAAGAAGAAAGTGAAGAGGAAGGACATGAAGATTAAATATAGATGCATCACTAAGTGAACATATGCATGGGATACTTATGAATAGTGAGTCATACAGATGGTTGCTAGCTGGCAACCTATACCACAGATAAAAGGTTGACTAAGTCATAAGAAGATTGTCATCCATTGATCTAAATTGATAAATCTTGACCATTGGTCAATAGTAACTGCCTCCTCACCTTATTCTATAAAAGGTGCATGGGTGCAATCTTTTAATCATTCGAAACTTAATTCAAATTTGATTGCTAAAGAATTCAGGACTTATTTCAAAGTTATTGTGAATGTACATGTTTTGCATACTTAATAAACGAGAAGCTATTTTGATTACAAATCATCGTAAATCTTGAGTAATCTATGAGTGGAATTTGGATATATGTATTGATTAGTTGCATCCCTTGGAGTACTTTTCAGTCTTCATGTATTGTTTTCATTCTTTGTTCCTTTGAAGTTAGCATCAACTATACCTAGCTGTGGAACAACTTGGTGAATTATGGTCTGATTTCTTCTCTTCATGACTATATTCTGAGTGTATGTGATTCAATAACTAAAGGTTCACTAAAATTAGAAGCATTCTTTTAAATTTCTTTGAATTTCATTATAGATCATCTCCATAATTGCAAATAACATATAATCAAAAGCAAATAAACATGAAATATGCAGATATCCCGTAGATAATTGAAAATATAGAGCATATTTTGAAGGAAAGCATATCAAATCAATAAATATCATGCAAATATAGATAAATATCCATGAGGAACACATAAATATATACTTGTAGACACATCATTAAATAAATATGCAGTGTAGAAGAATGTGTAAGTTCATGATGATCAATGATTAGAAGAATTGATCAAACTTACAAATATCACAGTGATATTTGGAAATAGAGTAGAATTAACCTCTCTGTGGAGTGAATTTACATAATACAATGCAATATTGATCACCTAAGAAAATGTAAGACCCCTTGAAATGGAAAACAACATGTCACATCAACCTTTGAGTAATGTCAGACGATCATGACTTGATCAACAGAGCCTTGGAGTCATCAATTTATCTCAAATTGATCATACTTTACAAGATAATAAAGGTTTCTTTTGCAAATTTTTATGCATGTTATTATGACTAATAATCATCATCAACAGAGAGAAAGAGGTAAAAGATAGAGGAATATGAAGAGAAGCCTACCCTTTCAGTAGATGACATCATTAAATCTATTACTGTAGATGGAAACTTAGCTACAATGACAGAATTCTATGATGACTATAGTGATGCTGACAAAAGAGTACTTGAGGAAGCAATGGTAAGATATTTGAATATCTATAACAAGGATCTTATTAAGATATGTTCATTGATACCAAAAAGCCTTCAAAAAATTTTGGAACTGAGAAAAGAGAATGCAATAAGCAAGGATCTTGAGATCTGAGAACAAATATTAATACAATTATGCCCCCAAATTACTCTGAAGCAAATGAATTTGATATTCAAAGAAGCCAAGGATGAGTTCTGAATTAAAAATCAAATGAATAAGCTTATGCTTGGGGAGACAGACAAGATTGCAAAGGAAACCAAAGAGATTCTTTGGAGTGCTTTGAAAAAGCATAATCTTCTTGGTGCAAAGGAGGTAAATGTAGAGATTGAGTCCTCAGACATGAATGTTGAAGGATTAAAGAAGAATAAGCAATAGACTAAAACTCTAGATTCCTCTGTTCTGCAAGAGGAAGTGCAAAGAGAAGAAGTGGAAGTATTGATAGAAGAAGCAAGTGTTGGCCATGATCCTCCAGATCCTCTTGCTACTAATGACTCCAGAAAGGACCAAGAAAAAGAAGAAGAAAAAGAGAAAGAAAAGGAAGAGGAAAAAGCAAATGGAAAAGAAGAACTAACAGAAGGAGATGGTGCTAATGCACCAGAGCAAGACAGTCTGGTTGCTGCCACTGACAAAGCATAAGGGAAGGAAACTAAAATAACAAGTGTAGCAAGAGACACTGAGGATGTAGTGCAGAGTTTTCTCAGTAAGAAGATGCTAGAGTTAGATGAGTCAGAACTGATACAAGAACCAATCAATTTGGACACTCTCTCTGTGGACCAAATGTTGAAGATATCATCACTTACACAGGCCAAGGCAAGGGAGAAAATTCTCAAGTCTCACATAGAAAACAATGAGTTGATAGGCCTAGCATCTAGAGTACTGGAGAAGATCATGCCCACATATCAGAAAAATACATCTGATTCTCCTTTTGGTAATTTAAAAAATCTTGTGCATTCTGTAAATACAAATTTTGAGTCTTTTGAGAAGTCAGCCGAAGTAAAGGTCTGGAAAGAATTTTTGGATAAGAGGTTTAGTGAACTAAAAGGCCATATAGATAATGATAGAAAAACACTCAATATTGGTATAAAGAGTATTGAAAATTCTCTTAAGGATGGTGGTGATGTATATAAGTTTTGTTTATCATGGCCCAAAATAGTAGAGGATATTGAGAAAAAGATAAAGGAGTAAGAGAAAAAGCTGCTAGACCTATCTCAAAGTTTTGATCCTTTAATAGTATCTCCGATGAGCCAAGAGTGTTAAGCAATTAGCCTGGCAAATAAAATAAAGAAGCTTATCAAAGAAACGAAGAACATTATGGAAAGAATGGGTGAGCTCTGAGGACTGATTACCCCTAAGTTGGAAACAATGTTTAACACTTTTTCAGAGGCCCAAAGTACTACCCAGGCAAGCAATCCCTCAATTATAAGGAAAAAAGAAGCATATGCATTCCTACTGAGTGGACACATTTCAATTTTAGATGGTATGAAGAGAGGTTGGGCCACCGAATTTGCATAGTTAAAGAGTACTTTTGCAGATATCCTTAAATATATGTAAATATAACATATGGACTATTTGTACCTATGCGGCCTTATATATAGAATTTTTGCATGATTAGTGATTGTGGATCCCACTCTTTTCCATTGATGTCAAAGGGGGAGTGAAGAGTAGTGAAAAATGAAGAATCCGGTGAAGGGGGAGCACCAGAAAGTAGTGTGAACAACAGTATGGAGCACAAGCAAAGGGGGAGTTATTCCGACACTTAGTCATTTTTCACTAAGTGTTGCCATCAATGCCAAAGGGGGAGATTGTTGGCAAGAGACACTATTAGGCATGATAAATGTTGTCATTAATGGAAACTAAGTCTCTACTGCACATCCAAATTTCATAATTTTCCCATACCGGAAATCAGATTGAAGATTTGTCTAAGTCCGGGAAGTCAAGAACATAGTGTGTGATAGGGTCTGGTATCTTTGTCCAGATCTCTCCGGGAGTAGATCAAAGTTTGTTGTGGATCTGAGGGAGTCATAAGCATTGTTAGGATAATCTAAATCTAGAGTTTTGGCCTCCGGTGATGAAGGATTAAATAGTTATTAGCATCTGAGTATCAGGATAACAGTTTGACAGAACAAGTAGAAGAAGAATAGGCCGACCTTGTAATTTATCTTGGTTCCAGATGTATGGAAGTTGTTGGTTGGATAAGTTGTGATAATCAGTGTTAGTAGCTGACCTGATTAATGATTTGTGAGTGCAAGTTTTGGTCTGTGTTACAAGTGTTCATGGATTTAGCCGACAGAGAAGAATTCTCAATAAAGTTCTAAGTGTTCTTGAAGCCGACTAAAAAGTGGTTGAAGATCAGGATGTGGATATATATAGCAGATGGATTTGAATGATTTTGGTGTGTGTGTGTGATGCGACTATGGGATAAGTGCAAAAAGAGTAGAGATCTAAGATTCAAATGTGAGCAGAATAGTGAAAAAGGCAGAGTGAAGATGAATTGTATCAAGTCAATATTTTGTGCTTAACCGGAACTGAATCCTTGCATTGATAGATGCTAATTATAAGTTCAATCTCATTATAATCTTCTTTCTGTAGGTAGTGAGCCTTCTCTAGGCAGTAATCCTTCTTTGAGAAGTGAGCTCTAGTTAGTGAGCCCAAATGCATGTGCATTCCCCTTTGTAATACTTTTAACAGAGTATAATCTTTATGGGTTAACCCTCACCGTGGTTTTTCCCTTAACCGGGTTTCCATGTCAAAAATCTTGGTGTCAAGTGTGTTACTTATGTTTCTACTCATGTGTTATTGATTCATGCTTTAATGTTCATATCATTAATTTAATTAGAAGTTTTAAAAGAGGATTAAAAGCAAAAAAGTTTGAATTGTGTGACAACTGATTCACGCCCCCCCTCTCAGTTGTCCAGACCAATTCCAACGGGCCTTCTTTACATAGTCAAATAGGATAGGTCTCTCAAAGCTACTTCCATCTTCATCCATTGATCATCAGAGAGGTTTGGCCAAATGTGGTGTGGCTCAGTAACTACTATCTTGTCTAGTTTCAACAACATCTTTGCTTTTTCATTATTCACATGAAGGGTACGAAGGATCAATATCAGGTGAGAAAATACTTTGTATGAAGAGATAGTCCTTAACCAATCATCATAAATGTTGAAGAGAACCATTTGGGACTCAATAAGCTTCAGAATCAGGTCAGCAAACTTTTCCTTGGAATGGCAACTAGAGCTCACTGCCTTTCATGACAATGTTGGGAAAGTCAAGTAAGTGAACTTCCAAGGGGTCAAGCATTTCCTTACGTATAACAATAATCTATTTTGGTTGCTCCTCAATAGGTAATGACCTTACCAATGTAACTACTTTTTTAGCTATCTTCCATTCTGCTAGCTGACCAAGTCACTTCTGCCTTGCCCCAACACTAGTATGGATAACCTTCAAAATAGTTGCCTTGTCCTTAGGTTGAATAATTGCTCCATTTATGGGGTTTGTTGTAAGATTTCCTTCAAAAAATTTATGGATAGTGACATGATGTACATTTATATCATCCACAAACTATATGATTTGGTTGTTGAAGATCTTACAGGCTCTGAAACAAAAGTTCCTAGTATGGCAGGCTCAGATTTATTAATTCCTAACTTCCCCCGCAAAGACATTTCTCTCATTTCTTTACTATTAGAGCCCATCAAAACAATGCTTGGTGTGGATGTTATGGGTACTGATGATAAAACATTACTTTGATCTGCAATCTCCATATTTATGTTAATTGAAATAGGATCATTTAGTCATGGAATGATGTTTTGTAGTGCTTCACTTTGGTCTTTTACTGGTGTTGCAATCAAATTTCACATCATGGGAACCTAAAATTTTACAAAAAATAGAAGGAAATTTTAGGTCCCAACACTTTCCATGGTTCATCCTCCTCAATATCTTTCAAGATCCATTTAGTATCCAAAGAAATGCCTTACAATTTGATGTCTTTGAGACCAAGGCCCTCCAAAGCCTTAGGCATACAATACCAAGACCAACTTATTGCATGTCTCTTTTTGTTTCCCTTCCCATCTGACCATAGGAAATCCCTAACCAATTTTTGATATTTATCAATTTGGTAACTAGCGAATAACCAAGCCAAGGCATAGTAAATACTATAATAGGCTAAAACCTTCTAACAATCTTGTATTCTTCCTTCAAGGGATAACAAATGTATTTGCTATTTAACACATTTCTTTCTCAAATTTTCTAAACATCCATTCTCACATTTCCTTCAAGGATCAATGCAGAAAGGAAAGCCTAGATATCTAACTATCTTATATGGGCCACCACATTGCTAGTTAGACCCAGCCAGCCAATCAAGAGGATTCTCTTTCCACCCTAAGATTATTGATTTATGGTTAATAATTTTGGCTCCTAAAGCCTCACAAAAAATATTAATCCTAGTTCATCTCAACAAACAAGGCAATGTCATCTACAAATTGGGCACTCAATATTTCATCCTTGTTAGGAAGCAGGATACCCCTGATGAGAGGAAAAAGAAGATTAGTTTTCAACATATATTGTAGGGTATTAGTTGTAATGACAAATAAGGTCGATGCCAAAGGACAACCTTGTCTTATAGACCTTTGTAGTAGAAAAGGCTCAATAAGATACCCATTGATATCAATATGAGTATAGGCATTACAATAAAACACTTTTATCCTTTAGAGAAAACATTTTTGAACCCAAAAGCTTCCAATACTGTCAACACAATCCCCATTCATTCCTATCATAATCTTTTTCAAAGTTAAGCAACACCATATAGGAATTTTGCCCAGTGTGCTTAGCCAATACAAACTCTCCCAACTAGGTATCAAGTTTTCAAGAATATACCTCCCTTTGATGAAACTAATCCGGTTGACAAAAATAACTTTCTTTAGAATGCCAATTAATCTAAGAACCAATAGTTTAGCAAGAATCTTATATGAAGAGTTCAGGAGAGTGATAGGTCTCCATTTTTTTATCAGAGACTTATCCCCTTCTTTAGGCAATAACTTGAAAACACCTTTTTTAATACTAGACCCCAAGGTCCCTTTCTCAAATGCTTCAACATAGACCTCCATAAGATATTCTACAATCCAGTCATTATTGGTCTCATAAAATTCAATTTGAATACCATCTAGCCCTAGAGACTTACCAAGATTAAAAGAATTAATGGCTCTAATAATTTCCTCTTTAGAAATATTTGTACTAACTTCCTCAATATCCCAGTCATCCAATTTTTTTGGGATGATTCTTTTACAAAAGAGTTGCCTCAATAATTTTATTATTGTCCTCAGTGGAGAACAAGTTTTTGTAGAAATTTTGAAAGGCTTCCCCCATCTCCTTGAGGTAACTACTCATAGTGTTCCCCACCAATATAGGTCCAACCTTTTTTCTTGAGTGCTTAGCTTTCAAAATATTAAAGAAATATTATAAACGTGTGTCACCTTCCTTTAGCCAATTGATCCTAGCTCTAATATTTACCCCTTAGTTTTTGAAGTTTTGAATACATATCAATTGGTGATTTGTGCTTGCAATATCAACATATAAGTCTTTGTCATTCAAATTATTTTACAACTTAAACTCTAGGTCTAAGAGCTTATCCTCCAGACTGTTCTTTTCTTTTCTCTTGTCAAGAGCCTTTTTTTCCACAATCTTTAAAATCTCTTTCCAAGAAAGGATCAATATTTCCCACATAACAATTGCAGATTTGTAATAAAGGCCTTTATTAATCATTCTCATTCTATATATTCTAACCATATAGTCCTTGTCTTTGAGTAGGGTGGTATTAAGCTTAAAAACCTAACTCTTTCTACAATTGCCTTCCTCTTTACTATCCTTGAAGTTAATCTAAATCTCAATAAGGGGATGATTAGACATGGTAGAAGGGAAAAATGGAGTAGGGAAATCCTCAAACTTATGCTTGAATTCAAAAAATTCTTTGTTGACATAATATCTATCTAATCTTGTATAAACTCTTTTTCCCAGACCTTGGTTGTTACACCAAGTGAACTAAATCTTGTTTTCTCTATCCTTCTGATTTTCAAGAGGATCCCACAAATTCTAAGACCTTTTCATTTTTACTAGAAATATAGTTCATTACCTTTCCAAAGAACCTCTTTACCCCTTAGCTTGTCACTTTTGTGCTCAATCATATTAAAATCCCCTGCCAGGATCTAGGAAATTTTAGAAAGAGAACATGCCAACCAATTACACATCTTGCATCTTTGTTTATAGTCATTGGAAGCATAATTAGAGAATGTAGACACCCAAAATTGACCTAATTATCATTAATATCAAAATATTGCATTAGCTATCATCTGCATTTGTCTAACATACTTGATCAATTTCCCTATTTTATCTAATTCACTTATTTCTTCTATTAATTAAATAAATTCATATTTATTTAATTAATTCATTATATATTTCTTCTAATTTATAATTAAATAATCTTTAATTATTTAGTTATCTTTTCATTCTATCTATTTTAATTAAATAAATCTTATTTATTTAATTAAAAAACCCTTCATAAGCCCATTTTCCAATTAATTAAATAAATTTTATTTATTTAATTAATTTCTCTTATCACTTATCTTCATATTTTATCATGAGCCGACATGTGTGGTACTACATCTTTTATTTAATATCTTTCACATGTAGTACTTTTTATGTACACCGTCACACATAAGCCTTATCTTCCCTCCACTTGTCATCTACAAATTCACCTATGACTAACAATTCATCTTAGTCATTCACATAGCCACCAAATCTCCACCTTTGATTGATTTTGGTTGAGGTCTATATAAACACCCTTTCATTCCATACTACATCTATCCATCATTTTCATATAGCATCTACATTATCATATTAAGCATTTTAGCATCCATCTAGCATATTATCACTATCATCTATCTATCATGACATCTTTTATCTTCATAATTGTTCATTGTTGAGGAGTAATCCACATCATAAACAAGGAATCATACAATCTAGGTGATTTTGTTCTTGAATTGCATGTTTTTGATTTCACTTGGGTTCAATTCTTTGATGGTGGTAGGATAAGGTTTTCAATTATATGCTTGATCTTATTAACTTGATTTTTACCTATCACAAAGAAAATTCCAAACTTGGTACCCTCATTCTCTATATTAATCCACACACTTTTGATACATGGGGAAATACCATTCTCAACAACCCAGGTGGACCAAGACTCCCTCAATAGGATGGTTGCCCCACCCTTGCCTCTATCATGATTAGTAGAGAAGAATATAGATTTCCTCCAAAAGAACTTAAGAATAGAATCAAGCTAAAAGCCAATAGCCTTCGTCTCTTGCAAATAGAGAAAGTGTTATTTTTACCATTACAAAAAGACCTAATAATGTATTTTCTATCAAGGGATTCCAAACTTCTGACATTCCAACTAACACAATGCAAGATCATTTAGAGGTGGATTGAGAAGCCCCGAACTTCTAATTTTCATAGAGCCTATTAAAGCATTTAGGCAACTTTTCATTTTTACCTTCTTTATTGGTCTTTTCCCCTCCCACTTCCTAATTAGGAGGTTTCCTCTTTTTTATCTCATCTCTTGGATATTTTCTAGAATCAATTTCCATTCCTTCATCTGAGAAGAGTGGATTAACACACTCTAGGTTTATTTTATCTTTTTGAGTTCTTGGTATGGACTTCCTCATTTGTTTTTTCCCCAACCTCAGTAGTTTTTGGTAGTATATGGGGGGGTTCTTGAATTATTTTGTCAACCTTATCTCTAACTTTATCTAATACCAATTGTTGAGCATCTTTTTAACAAATTCCCCAGTAAAACCAGGTGTATCCACCTTATTAATTTCAATTTCCTTCCTAACAGGAATGATGACACCTTCTTCTTCTCCCATAAGGGATAGTTTATGGCTTGTGTCTACTGTCCCCGAGCTATCATGAATCTCCAAGGTTCTATTACCATTACTGTCAATCTTGTGTCCTACATTAGAAGGTACATTTTGTTGGAATTAGGGCTGACAATTGAGAGTGGCGTGAATCAGTTGTCATAAAACTTTAATGTTTGCTGCATTTAATTTCTTCTTTACAATTTCTTAATAGATTAACGATATAATCATGAAAGGCAAGAATCAATAACTCATGAACAGAAACACAAATAACACACTTGACACCAAGATTTTTAATCTGGAAACCCAGTTAAGGGAAAAACTAAGGTGGGGGTTAACCCACAAGGATTATACTTTGTTAAAAGTATTACAAAAGGGGAAGGCACATGCCTTCAGGCTCAATGCCCAGAGGTCACTACTCAAGAGAGGCTCACTACCTAAAAGAATGATTACAAAAGGATTATAGATTGTTTAAACTGAAGAATAGCATCTGCCATTGCAAGAATTCAGTTTTGATTAAGCACAGAATACTGATCTTACACACTTCATCTTTATTCTACCCTATGTACTGCTCTGCCATAATCTGGACCTCAAATCTCTTCTCTTTCACAGCTTAATCTACCTTTTCACACTTACTCCATCATCGTACATCACATATATCTCAGTACACTTGAATCCATAGACTATATATATCTGCCTCAAGAAATTCAATCACTTTTCTGTTGGCCTTATGAAGAACTTGACAAACAATACAAGTATTCTATTTTGTTAGCTGAATCCATACATCAATATTGATGCATACCAAAAATAACACCTGTAGATCACCATACATGTCTGCCACTAAGATTATATCCCATATGCAACTCACCAAAACATTTCTACTAGATCCGCACAAGGATCTAACACAAGTCCGCCTGTTCTTTACTAAACTGTTCTTGTCATATTAGGACCGATGCTCAGATGCTCATAACTTTTAATCCCTTTGTCTCTGGAGCATGAAATCTTGGATTTAGATTTCTTGACACTCCTCTACACTCCTTCAGATTCACAATGTACAATGATTAATTGGAGAGATTTGTTGACCAAAATACTGAACTCTATCATATACCCTATTCATGTCTATCTAAACTGGATAAATCTTGGAAATGACTTCCATTATGATATGATACTGTATTGTGGATGTGTTGAATGTACTTAGTTTCTTTCAATGACAACACATGACATGCCTTGCAGTGTCTCTTTCCAACAATCTCCCCCTTTGGCATTGATGGCAACACTTAGTGAAAAATGACTAAGTGTCATGACTAACTCCCCCTACTGTGTACACTTATATATTCTTCCACTGCTCCCCCTTTGATGGATTCTTCATTTTCTTTCATTTTTCAATGTCTCTTGCTCCCCCTTTGACATCAATGGCAAAGGGTGGGATCCACAAAACAAAATTTTCACAAGAAATTTGTATATCAGATCGCATATGTACAAATAATCCATGCATTATATTTACATGAACTTGAGGATATCTGTAAAACTATTTTTCAACTACACAAGTTCAGAGGCCCAAATACTTTTCATGCCATCCAAAATTGAGATGTGTTCATTTAGTAGGAATGCCTATGTTTCTGCTTTTTTTAGATCTGCTAGATCACTTGTTCGGACTGCAACTTGAGCTTCTGATAAAGCAGTAAACATTGTTTCTAACTTAGGGGCAATCAATCCTCGGAGCTCACACATTCTATCCACAATATTGCTCTTTTCTTTTAAAATTTTCTTTATTTTATTAGTCAAGTTGATTTCTTGACACTCCTAACTTACGGGAGAAGCTGTTAGAGGATCAAAATTTTGAGATACATTCAACAATTTTTGTTCCTACTCCTTTATCTTTTTCTCAATATCCTTAACAACTTTGGGCCAAGATAGACAAAATTTGTATACATCACTTCCATCATTAAGAGCATTTTGAATACTTTTTTATATTGATATCAAGTACCTTTCTATCATTCCCTATTAGGCCCTTTAGCTCACTAAGTCTCTTATCCAAATATTCATTCTAGACTTTGATTTCTACAGACTTCTCAAAAGACTCAAAGTGTGTACTTACAAAGTTTACAAGGCTCTTCAGATTTCCATAGGGAGAATCAGATGGATTCTTCTGGAAGGTTGGCATTATCTTCTCTAATATACCAGATGCAAGGCCTAACAGTTCACTATCCTCTATGTGAGATTTCAATATCTTTTCTCTTGCTTTGGCATGTGTGAAAGAAGCTATCTTCATCATTTGGACCAAAGAGAGAGTATCCAGGTTGATTGGTCCTTGAATCAATTCTGGTTCATCAAACTCTAGTATCTCTTTTCTCAAGAAACTCTTCACTAAATTTACAGTGTCTCTTGCCACAATTTCTGGACCACCTTCCTTTCATTGAGTTTTCTTAGTATTAGGACTATTTTGTTTGGGTGCATCAATATTTATACCATCTTCTTCTGCTTTATCTTCCTTACCTTTGACTTCTTCTTTCTCTGCTTCATCTTTCTCTGTGTTATCTACAAGGGGATTCTTTCCTTTGTCCTCACCATCTACAATCTATTCCAGAGGATCTTGTGTAGCAGTAGTATTCTCAACATTGTCTTCATTACCAGATTGATCATAAAGAGTTAGAGTATCTCTTGCATCATTAGTTTTATCCACCATTTCTATATCTTCCTTGTTTATTTGCTCCAATTCTGGAACTAAGGAGTCATCGACCTTGGTTTGTTGTTCATTAGTTTTCATTTCTTCAATATCTGGGATTAATGAATCAATCCCATCATCAGTTTCCACTTCAACAAATAGAAGATTGTGTCTCTTCAATGCACTTAGAAGTATTTCTTGTGTTTCTTTAACTATTTTGTCTAATTCTCCAAGCATCAGTTTGTTCATTCTCTTCTTGCTCCTGAATTCATCCTTCACTTCTTTGAATATCATATTCATTTGAACTTGAGTGATCTGAGGGCATAGTTTTATCAATATATGTTCTCTAAGCTCTATATCCTTGCTTTTTGCATTTTCTTTCCTCAACTCCAAAATATCTGCAAGACTTTGAAGAATCTCAAAAGTTATTTCAATCAAGGCCTTATTATAGATATTTAGATATCTGACAGTTGCTTCCTCTAACACCCTCTTATCTGTATCACTATATTCATCATAGAATTCAGTCATGGGTTTCAAACTTCCATCCATAGTGACTAATTTTATTACATCTTCCACAGAAAGTGTGGGCTTCTCAACATATGTATCTATATTCTACCTTTTGCTTGCCCTTTTGCTTCCAAAGGGCTTCTCCTTAGTCACCTTGGCATCTTTTGTTCCAGAGGCTTTCAACTCCTTTACCTCAGCATCTGAATCTGTTTCTTCTTCATCAACTTTTGTGCTCTTATAGGTTCTTGTGGCCTTTGTTTTTACTCTTTTCCCTTCTTTTCCTGATGATTTTCCTTCCGGTTTCTCAAGATTGGCAGGTTTTGGGGGAACAGGGGCAGCAACAAATCTTCTAGTAGTCCTTGATGTGGAGGAGGATCCTACTGGAGCACTTCCTTGTTTCTTATCCTGCTTCTCCTTCTCTACCTTTTCAATTCTTTCCCTAAATTGCCTTACAGCTTCATTTGTGAGACCTAGATTCTCAGCCAACTACTCAACTTCTTTTCTTACATTTCTTTCAGTTTCAGGTTCTCTAAGCTCAACATGCAGTTTTAAACTTAGCTCCTCATATGCCCCAAATCTTTCAACTGTTGTGTCTTTTGGCTTGCTCAGAAGGTGTTGAGCATACATATTCAAGATTTTTCCATCTACCTCATACCCCATGGGCATGATCCAAACAGTTCTAGGTTCCACTGCTTCCATTAAGCACTAATTAGTGTCAACCATAAAACATATTTCATTCTTGTATTTCTCAACAATCGATTTAGGGATTCTTTGCCTTGAATGCATCATACTCTAGAAATTCTTGAAGTATCCCTAGATTGCAGTTTTCTAAGCTTTATAGTCACCAATGTTGTGTAGATAATCTCTGATCTGAATAGCAACTAGCTCATCATTAGTCCAGTGTACACCTTTTACTCCAGGTACCTGATTCATAAAGTAGAAAAACAAACATAGAACCAATGTTCCATATTTAAAGGTGTTTTTCTTATCTTTATTGATTTTTGTTCAAGTTCTCAATTAATTAGTTTTGTAATAATTCGCACAAGTCATAATCTGCACTTTATTTTAACATTTTGTATGTAGCATATATGGTTGTTCTAGAGACAGAGTTCTCCCTGCTGGAGTGGTAAATATTGTAGCCAATCACCATAGAGGCAAACTTAACATCTGGTTCTATAAATATCATTGATGGTCATTGCCCTTTTGTGAAACTTGGCACCGATTGCATCAGTTACAGTCTGGTTCTTCATAGATTTTAGCATGGGCAAGCCATCGGTTGAATTCAACCCAGTCACAATCCTGATAGCATCCTTTGTAATTTTAAATGGTTTCATCAGCCACAAAAACTCATCATGCATCCAGCTTAAAACATACAGGACCTATTCATCTTCATCAAATGTTGGAAACCCCATAATATGAATGAAATGTTTATCTTGTAGTGCCTTATACTCAGGTTTAAGATAGTGATTTTCATCCCTTAGATGATTTTCAAACAAATCTACATACCTTGAGTCCCCAAACTCATCTATGTTTGCATGAATATAGACCCTAATATCTTCAACATGAAGCACACCATACAGAACACTTGAAAATGCACCTAATAGGTCGACTTCTACTGATTTATGTGGATGCTTTTTAAATTTTAGTTGAGGCCTTTTAGTAATATCAACAACCAAAGGTGTAGCCATTGCAAAGATTAAAAGTTCAAAGCTTCGTAGATAAATAACTTTTCCATAAAATTAGGGTTGGTAGACAAATTTGTTGGTCGCACTTCAAATCCTTGGAATCTCAGCATAGACACTATTCTTCTTGCTCTCTTTGAATGTAAAGTGATTCAAATGAAGAGTGAATGGCCCTTTTAAGCTCTGCAAAACCTAATTTGACTTTGTAATAAATGCTCTTCCCTAACACATCCAGTTACACTATTTTTGCATACAGTCAACCTTCAAGTGCTCCACAAATCGCCATATCCACTTCTTTTCTTTCAGAAATCCTTTCAAATATCCTATAATAACCCAAACTATCTTATCACATCATGCTAGATTCAGGCACCTACTTATTGGCTGGGGGAATTTGATTTTTAATGCTTCTCCCCCTAAGCTAGAGCTCCTAATTCAATTTTCAGAGGAACTGTCAGCACCAAATTCAAGTACGGACCCATTACTAATGTTCATAACACTTTTCTTGACCCATGTCTTGCTCGTTTCACTCTAAATTTCATTCACATCAATTTTTCCCTTACCTTTGTCATGTCTCTGCTCATCTAGTTTTCTATTTACTGGACCTCTTCTTTCATTCTTCCTACTTTTGCAGAATCTTGCACTATGACCAGATCTATTGCAATTAAAGTACACATCATTTCTTTGCTTATATACTTGATTTCCTCTTGATCTATACTGATTAACCATGTGTCCAAATCTATTCCAAACAAAATAGTAGCCATTGAAAGAGTTGCCATTTCCTCTATTGTTAGAGTTATTCATTATCATACTTCTGCATTCATTTGATCTATGACCATACTTCTTACACTTGAAGCATTGACCGGAGAAGGATGGACCATTTTGATTTACTTGGCTTCTACACTGAGTAGCTCTATGACCAAATTTATTGCAATTGAAACAATTGCCATTGAAGGATGGATATCTTTGAGCATTAGGCTGTCTTACCAGAGGTCTTCTAGGTCTATTTCTCTCATTCCTTGGTTGAAAATTTCTTTTTTCCGGATCTGAAGCTTTCACCTTTTTCATATCCAAGACCATGCTTGTCATCAACCTTTTTTTGACTTTCAAGCAGTGCTTCAAGTTTAGCTGAGCTTATCTTGAAATTCTCCTTGTATTCATTTGCAACTTCTTGGTCATGTCTAAGAATGACAATTTTCCTCTCAAGTTCTCTCTCATTGTGTCTGCTTTCTTGTAGATTAGACTCTAAGAGGACAGCTATTCTGTCCAATCTACAACATTCTTTAGTTCTTTCTTTTAGATTTTGATTCAAGTCTTCTTCATCTTTCTTCCTATCTTCAATTTCCTTGGTTAGCCTCATCACCCCGGATTCCATCTCATGTTTTAGGACAACAACTTCTTTAGCTAACTTCTCACATTCCTTTGTCTTCTCCTTCAGGGCCTTATCCTTGTTCTCTTCATAATGATTTCCTAGTTGAAGAGGTTGCTCCTTCCTCTTTTCATTGGATTTGCTCAATTTTTCTTTTAAAGTCTCAATGAAGTCTTCAATATTTTCAAGGTTCTCTTGTAGCTCTTTGACTTCTACTCTAGACTGATGAAGATATTCTAAAGTGAGGTTAAGTTGTCCTTGGAGGTTGTATTCATCCATTTTACTACCTTCCCAAATCTTCCTCAAGCTATTAAACTTTTTCAAAGGAACCTTGCTCTGATACCAATTGTTGGAATTAGGGCTGACAACTGAGAGGGGGTGAATCAGTTATCATAAAACTTTAATGCTTGCTGCATTTAATTTCTTCTTTACAATTTCTTAATAGATTAATGATATAATCATGAAAGGCAAGAATCAATAACTCATGAGAAGAAACACAAATAACACACTTGACACCAAGATTTTTAATGTGGAAACTCGGTTAAGGGAAAAACCATGGTGGGGGTTAACCCACAAGGATTATACTCTGTTAAAAGTATTACAAAAGGGGAAGGCACATGCCTTTGGGCTCACTGCTCAAGAGAGGCTCACTACCTACAAGAATGATTACAAAAGGATTATAGATTGTTTGAATTGAAGAATAGCATTTGCCAATGCAAGAATTCAATTCTAGTTAAGTACAAAATACTAATATTACACACTTCATCTTTATTCTGCCCTGTTTACTACTCTGCCATAATCTGGACCTCAAATCTCTTCTCTTTCGCACCTTAATCTACCTTTTCACACTTACTCCATCATCTCACATCACATATATCTCAATACAATCGAATCCATCAGCTATATATATCTGCCTCAAGAAATTCAATCACTTTTCTGTCAGCCTTATGAAGAACTTGACAAATAGTACAAGTATTCTGTTCTGTTGACTGAATCCATACATCAATATTGATGCGTACCAAAAATAACACTTGTAGATGACCATACATGTTGGCCACTAACATTATATCCCATATGCAACTCACCAAAACATTTCTACTAGATCTGCACAAGGATCTAACACAAGTTGGCCTATTCTTTACTGAACTGTTCTTATCGTATTAGGACCCGGTGCTCAGATGCTCATAACTTTTAATCCCTTTGTCTCCGAAGGCTGAAATCTTGGATTTAGATTTTCTTGACACTCCTCTACACTCCCTCATATTCACAACATAGAATGATTAAATGGAGAGATCCGCTTACCAAAATACTAAACTCTGCCATAGACCATGTTCCTGTCTATCTGGACTGGATAAATCTTGGAACTGACTTCCGATATGATCTGATACTATACTGTGGATGTGTCGAATGGACTTATTTTCCATCATTGACAACACATAACATGCCTTGCAGTGTCTCTTGCCAACACCTTTTTGGTTCTCATATCAAAGTTATCAATAGTTTTATCCCCTTGCTCAACAAGGTTTTTTATCTCCTTTATTGTTACCCCCTGAATTATTCTTCTGGATTTTAGGACATTATTTTCTTTGGTGACCATTTTTATTACATAGGAAACAAGCATTTAAGGTTCCCAAAATCTCTAAATTGTAATCCAAACACTCATTTTCTATTTGAATTTCCAAATGTCAGGAACTTCTATATTAGGTTTCAATGAATAAGAACCCTAGCATTAAGGTGAGGCAATGTCACCCAAGTTTCTTCAGTCTATAGGACTTCTCCCAAGGGTTTCAAGAAATGTGGAATAAATTTCCACAATTATGGAGCAAGGTCTTTTATTTCTAGCCATCTAGGGGCCAAGTAATCCAATATTTGTCCTAGTTTGGAGTCTACAGTCTAAGGTACAACCCTAAAAACTAACTGGCCAATGTTCTAGAATTCTATCTTGCATATTATGGTTCTTCAATAAAATTACAAATAGGCCCTCTTGAATCATCCTGTAAAAATTCACATAAAGCCCTAATTTCTTACCCCATAATTTTCCAAGCCAGTCATCAAAGAATTTTCTTGAAGGAAGCAAATTGTTATCCAAACAAACAAAGAAAATAGAAATATTACTTAGTCATTTATATTCTTATTTCAATGCATGTAACATATCAGAACAGGGAGAAATGGTGTAGACTTTAGGTAGAGACGGTATCCTACAATGTTCTCCTTCTATGAGAAGCTCACTTTTGATTCCACCAACACCTCCCATCCTTCTTCTTCCACAACTACCATTGTTGACTACTATAAAAGAAACTAACTCTAGAATGCCCTGAACCTTTCCATCTAGGACTTCTTTGTATGAAAGATTACCAATTTCCTCTTCCACCTATTGGTTTTCTTTCTGAATCAGCAGAGGGTTTGCCAGTTCCAATGTACAAGCAGATTCGGCCAACTAATACAGGAGGTTGCATGAGCTGCCTCCCCTTCACTTCTGGTTCTAATGCACCAGGGGGGGTATCCCTATAGCTGAAGATATAACCTTGACTCACCCAATGACAGAAAGATTTAGCTTTACAAAAATAGGTAGAATACTCTCATTTTAGGACCAAGATTTGTGTGATAAATCACAAGGTTGGCAATGTTCTTAGACATATCTAACTGGTTGTGGATGAGAGTATGCGGGGGGTCCTATTTCTACTCCTACAACTAACAGGTTAGAATTATGAAAGGATTTGATTTAATGTTTTGGATGCAAGATAGGGGGTTTTGGATCATAACTAATACACAAGAAGCAGACCGGTGCCTATCTTAGGGCAAGGAGTCAACTAGACGTATACAAGAGAATGGCTTGCAACTGACATTCAAGTTTCAAGGGGTTAGGACTGGTATTTGCCTTACAAACACAACCCAAGGATAAGTATTTAACTATCTCTACTTACATACATCCCAGCTGTCATACAATCTTCTCCATACTCAACCTAAAACAATTTAATCCACTTCTTGAATGGAAGTTAAAGATTAAGCATATGATACAAAAATCTATACCCTAGAATTTGAGGAACCCTTAGCAACCAGATTCAAAAGAAAAGAATGCATACAACACATGGAGACAGACAGATAAACACATGCAATAATGCATTTTTCATATAAAATGACAAGAAACTGAACATATGTGCAAGGTACACTCAAATGCAACTCATAAACTCCAACAGAGATAAAACAACCAAGAAAATGCTCTGTCTTTCGTTATCTTTCCCCAAAACAAATGCCCAAATCTTCAACCACCCTAAATGAGTAACACAGTCTCTCTCTTATAGCAAGACTGTGTACTCAACAATAATTACAAGGCAATTCAAAATTCTTGCCAAATACAATGCACCAAGAATGGCACCCAAATCAATCAATGCAGTATGGAGACAAAGAGGAAAGAGCAGGTGAACTCAGGATCTGCACCGCTGCCTGAAGATTTCCTTACAAATCTAGTAGGTTGCTATCAATCATCGACCCATACCTGCGTGATTTCACCATTAATGGCCCCGCTACCCGTAGCTCCTCTTGAAATGCAGCCGCGACTGCATAAGAAGTTTTTCTACCTGAAATGCAGCTACAGATACAAAGAAAACCTTCACTGCATGAAAGTTTAAAATCAGTTGTCAATCCTCTTCCTATCGCCAAAATCAGTGGTGCCAAAACACACTAAAAAGTCATTAATCAATCAGAACGTGCCACGTAGGCACCCTGGGCTTCTATTGCTAACTTTTCTGCCATCTATTTTGCCCCCTTTTCACCTTGTATATGCATATTCAAATGCATATACAACTTCCTGCTTTCCTGCCTTTCAAATCCTTTGTATATGCCAATGCATATACATACAACTATTTAACATACAAGGTGGACCCCAAATCTGTATAGAACAAATCAAAATTCTACTTGGGTCCAGCTTGTATCACCTTTTGCATCTTTCCATTTTGTATATTGCATATATAGAATGCAATATACATGCCACGGATTTCAAATTTTATGAAACAGATTGGGGCAGTTTTCAAATCCAAGCCTTTGTATCTCATCCCTTATTATATCGGCATATACAAATGCCATATACATGCAAGCCGCAGACCCTAAATGTTTATGAAGCAGCTTGGAATCTCCATCAGGTCCGGATTGTATCTAACTCATTGCACTTCAAATTGTATATCGACATGTACAATGCACAATATACATGCAAGCTGCGAACACCAGCGCTAAATTTGCCACATTTGACATTTAAGTCAGGTCTGGCTTGCATCTTTAGAATGCATGTTCCACTTGTATGTACGATCGGTGGGTCCCACTATTTGCATCTTTTTCCCTTTGCATGTTTTGATTGTATGTTGGGAACATACAAACCCAACATACAATGCGCGGACACCACCAACTTTACAAATGCAATTAACTATCTTGCCACGTCCACCTTGCACCTATTCATTTGTATATTTCCTCCTGTATATCAGACATGCATTCACCATTGCATCTGTCTCGATGTACATTGACCCTTGTATGTTTCGCTTGTATGCCACCAATGTATATTTTCTTTGCATGTTTTCCTTTGTATCTACCCATTGCATGTCTAAACATACAACACAAATATACATGCAAACCCTCATATACAAGAAAGGAATATTCCCAAAATCTGTGATAGATTCCTCAATGTATATGCACCCTTTTTAAGCCTGATATGCATACAAGAATGCATATAACTGATTTTTCACCATTTTTGAAGGCCGATTGAACATACAAACCGCCTTGTATGTCCGAATACACATATGAACCTAAATATTCATGCAGGCACCAACACTGGCTCTGTCTGGGGACGCATGCCTCTTGCAGGCATGGCGAGAACCATAGATCTCTAGGATGCAGACCAGTCCCTTGTCCATTGGGCGCAGAGTCAAAACTGTACTAACCTGCATCACAAATCACATTTTAAACATAATTTTGGTGGCCTTGGGCAGCCAAAAATGAAGAACCATAATTTTTTCCTATCAAATGCCTAATTCTAATTTGAATAATCCCAACCACAAGTGAAAACGTCAACAAAATTTGCCCACATGTTGATCTTGTCAATCACATACTTCACCATTTTTGAAAAGTTGCCTCTTGTAGTATTGCCTCTGTCACTCTGGATTTCAAAATTAGACATATAACCATACATACTAGAATATCTTTTGGCATTAGGCAACATATGTATGTTATATTCCTCAAACGGTAAATCATATTGCTCTTGGCATTCCTCATCATCTACCTGGCTGTTGCACATTACCAAACACTCATCCATCCATAAACTCAAAACATTCAAAGTATATGAGACCTTCAATATCATTCATATCACTTATTGACATTGAAAACAAATCTTGATCCATACACCCATAATTGCACATGTCTGAACCAACTAATGATGAACATTCATTATCCACAGTTTTCATATCCATATTATCTTCACAAGAGCTGAAGATATCCGATTCTGACTCATATGTCTCCTCTTCACAAACTGATGTAGCACCTATGTCAGATGTCTCCTCATATTCATCATCATCCTTAAAAAGAGGATTAATTCTGCACCAATGAAGGTCATGACCCACAATGCTCAATGCATCTAAAGGCTCATCATAAAGGGGATTTACACTCATTGCAAAGGTCTTTGCTTCTTCTTGATGACAATCCAACCCTTTTTCATTATCCAACCTATAGTCATAAGAAGAACAAACTTGATCCATGAACTAATCATGGATATCATCACTATCATCTGATTGCCCCACATATAAGATCTCTGCTACTCCAATGCAATTTGAAGCTGAACTATCTATATCACTTTCCAGCCCTCTAATACTTCTTGATGAAATTGATATTGATTCATGATCCATATGATCACAACTTTGCACAACTGGATCATTTAAACATGAAGGCTCTTTGCTGAGAACTGGCTTGTAAATGTTACTTGAAAAATCATTATTATCAACTTCATTTGTTGGGCAAATTAGAACATCCTCCTCTACAACAGAGTCATCATTATCTTGGAATGATGCATAAATAGGAATAGCAGGGGTGTGAGCACTTTGACATTCATCTTCAACATATAAATTATATCTTTCATTATCATTGGGTACAGTAGGGCAGCAGAAATTTTTAGAGAAATAGCCCTTTTGAATTCCATGTCTCCAATTGTTTTCAATGCCCATTGCAAATTGATGTGCCTGATGCAATGTGGTGGGCTCTTTATCTCTCAATCTACAACTCATTTTCTTATCAAATGCTCCCAAATAGATCATTAGGCACAATGCATCATTAGGTCTCATACATTTTGGTATTCTATTCAATGCCTTCATAAATCTAAGGTTAAAGGCTGGGATCAACTAATCTTCTTCAATATGGATATACATAAAATCACTAATGACTACATATTCAGAAATTCTTTCACCATATTGTTCTAGAAATGCAGATTTGAATTCTTGCCAAGAGCTGACAAAGTAGGCAGGAAGGTAGGAGAACTAGTCCCTTGCATCTTCATCTAGAGATTGAACAAATAATCTCATAACTACATCCCTATGGTCAATCTCAAAATCATCTATAACATTTATAAATTGCTGCAAGTGTCTTTCAGCTGATTCATCCTTTATACCATTGAATTTAGGCAAATACTTTCTGATTTTAGATGGAAAAGCATTAGGATAACCACAAATGCCATTAAAATTTATGGGCATTTATCTGTCAATGCTGAAACTTCTTCTATTAAATGGATTGGACTGATTACTATACATTATTGCATTTGACACCTCACAAGGGTGCATGGGTTGATAATACATCTTTATGTGTTTTTTTTTTGCAACCCTCTCCTCAACTCAGATTTTAAATCAATAATGACCTTAGGCCTCTAAAATATAAATTGTTGTTTCAAATTTCCTAAAGTCCTCCAAATGAGTCTTTTCAATAATATTGCATACTTTACTTGAAAATACAAACTATGTTCTCAGCAAATACCAAAGCATGCAAGTTTCACCAACATTTCCCTTTTACCAGTGCTATTTCACCAAATAGGGAATCTTTTTACAATTTATACAAATACCTGGATATGTTGTAGCTGCTGATAGGTTCATTCAACAGAGTCGCCACCTCCTTGGCAGAGGAATGAGCTTCAAATAACATGAAGCTAAAAATTCATTGCTTTCTTTATGGGTTCTCCAACAGCAGAGCCACACATACAACTTCTTCTTTTGCTGCAATAAAGTACTTCCAGGTTTGATTCTTCAATCTTTTAGACTCAAACTTCCATGGATATGACAATATATCCCCAGTAGAGTCACCATCTATTGGTTTTCTTTCTGAATCAGCAGAGGGTTTGTTAGTTCCAATGCACAGACAGATTTGGCCAACTAATACAGGAGGTTGCTTGAGCTACCTCCCCTTCACTTTTGGTTCTGCCGCACCAGGGGGTATCCCTATAGCTAAAGATATAACCTTGACTCGCCCAATGACAGAAAGATTTAGCTTTACAAAAACAGGCAGAATACTTTGATTTTAGGACCAAGATTTGAGTGATAAATCACAAGGTTGGCAATGTTCTTGGACATATCTAACTGGTTGTGGATGAGAGTATGCAGGGGGTCCTATTTCTACTCCTACAACTAACAGGTTAGAATTATGAAAGGATTTGATTTAATGTGTTGGATGCAAGACAGGGGGTTTTGGATCATAACTACTACACAAGAAGCAGACCGGTGCCTATCTCAGGGCAAGGATTCAACTAGACGTATACAAGAGAATGGCTTGCAACTGACATTCAAGTTTCAAGGGGTTAGGACTGGTATTTGCCTTACAAACACAACCCAAGGATAAGTATTTAATTATCTCTACTTACATACATCCCAGCTGACATACAATCTTCTCCATACTCAACCTAAAACAATTTAATCCACTCCTTGAATGGAAGTTAAAGATTAAGCATATGATACAAAAATCTATACCCTAGAATCTAAGGAACCCTTAGCAACCAGATTCAAAAGAAGAGAATGCATACAACACATGGAGACAGATAGATAAACACATTCAATAATGTATTTTTCATATAAAATGACAAGAAACTAAACATATGTGCAAGGTACACTCAAATGCAACTCATAAACTCCAACAGAGATAAAACAACCAAGAAAATGCTTTGTCTTTTGTTATCTTTCCCCCAAAAAAAATGCCCAAGTCTTTAACCACCCTAAATGAGTAACACAGTCTCTCTCTTATAGCAAGACTGTGTACTCAACAATAATTACAAGGCAATTCCAAATTCCTGCCAAATACAATGCACCAAGAATGGTGCCCAAATCAATCAATGTAGTATGGAGACAAAGAGGAAAGAGCAGGTGTACTCAGGATCTGCACCACCGCCTAAAGATTTTCCTTACAAATCTGGTAGGTTGCTATCAATCATTGACCCATACCTCTGTGATTTCACCATTAATGGCCCAGCTACCTGCAGTGACTGCATAAGAAGTTTTCCCACCTGAAATGCGGCCACAGATACAAAGAAAATCTTCGCTGCATGAAAGTTTAAAAATGGTTGTCAATCTTCTTCCTATCACCAAAATCAATGGCACCAAAACACACTAAAAAGTCACCAATCAATCAGAACGTGCCATGTAGGCACCCTAGGCTTCTATCATTGAAATTTCTGCCATCTATTTTGCCCCCTTTTCACCTTGTATATGCATATTCAAATGCATATACAACTCCCTGCTTTCTTGCCTTTCAAATCCTTTGTATATGCCAATGCATATACATATAACTATTTAACATACAAGGCAGACCCCAAATCTGTATAGAACAAATCAAAATTCTACTTGGGTCTGGTTTGTATCACCTTTTGCATCTTTCCATTTTGTATATTGCATATATACAATGTAATATACATGCCGCAGATTTCAAATTTTATGAAACAGATTGGGGCAATTTTTAAATCCAGGCCTTTGTATCTCATCCCTTTGTATATCGGCATATACAAACACCATATACATGCAAGCCACAGACCCCAAATGTTTATGAAGTAGCTTGGAATCTCCATTGGGTCTGGATTGTATCTAACTCATTGCACTTCAAATTATAAATTGGCATATACAATGCACAATATACATGCAAGCCATAGAGGCCAGGGCTGAATTTGCCACATTTGACATTTAAGTCAGGTCCGGCTTGCATCTTTAGAATGCATGTTCCGCTTGTATGTGTGATTGGTGGGTCCCACTGTTTGCATCTTTTTCCCTTTGCATGTTTCGATTGTATGTTGGGAACATACAAACCCAACATACAATGCACGGACACCACCAACTTTACAAATGCAATTAACTATCTTGTCGCGTCCACCTTGCACCTGTTCATTTGTATATTTCCTCTTGTATATCAGACATACATTCACCATTGCATCTATCTCGATGTACATTGACCCTTGTATGTTTCACTTGTATGCCGCCAATGTATATTTTCTTTGCATGTTTTCCTTTGTATCTACTCGTTGCATGTCTAAACATACAACACAAATATACATGCAAACCCTCATATACAAGCAGGGAATATTCCCAAAATCTGTGATAGATTCCTCGATGTATATGCACCCTTTTTAAGCCTGATATGCATACAAGAATGCATATAACTAATTTTTCACCATTTTTGAAGGCCGATTGAACATACAAACTGCCTTGTATGTTCGAATACACATATGAACCTGAATATTCATAGCAACACCACCATCAATCTGATTTCTCCAATCTTCTTAACTCTCCTAGTACTAAAATTGTCTCCTCAAACTCAAGGTATTCATTGAAAATGATTGTTCAAGTTCCTTCTACATTAATTTATTGCCCTCCACTTACTATCCCTATTGGATGGCACTAGATAAATTAACACAAGATCTCTAGCATACAAAAATCCCTCCCAACTAACTGGACAAACATCCGATGACTGATTCCCAATGCCACACAAACCCTCGGGAAAAGCCCACCACTAAACACACAAAAACAACATGATTAAAAGGGAGGGAAACAATTCAAAAAATAAAAAATACAACCTAGAAACAAACTAAAGCAATTTTCCACCAACACTCTAAGGAGTAGTAGAAACCAATGACACAAAGACTGATGAATGACATGAATCTTAACCTACACTAGGGCATCTTAGAGTAGAGCAAGAGGATGACTATTCAACTTCCTCACTCCTCTCATAGCACTTGTCACTCTATCTATTATTTGATTTTTAGCCAAGACAACTTTTACAACTCGTTGGGGTACATATGTGTATGTTATAATGTCACTTGGACTCACATATGTTGGAGCAACATTTCAAGGAGCAATGGATGTGGCCTTTGCAAATATAATAAATGATATCTTAGTTGTGTATCAGGATGATATAATAGTCTTCTCAAAGAAGGAAGAGAAGCATTGTGGTCAGTTGGAGTATATTTTCAAGAGATGTCTAGAGTATGGAATATCCCTGAATCCAAAGAAATACATGTTTGGGGTCACAGAAGGAAAGTTATTAGGGCATATAGTATTAAAGGATGGAGTTAGAATCTATCTAGAAAGAGTTGTTGCAATTGAAAAAATTCCTCATCCTATAATAGTCAAAGGTATCCAATCTTTCTTTGAGAAAATCATTTTTGTAAACAAATCATTCCTAATTTTGTTGAGAAAACAAAGGATATATCTATTATGTTGAAGAAATGGTGGAGTATAGTATGGGAAGGTGAGCCAACTCAATTATTTTAGGATATTAAAGATGCAATCAAGCAGACTCTAGTGTTAGCCTCACTAGAATTTTCTAGGCCTTTTCAATTGTTTTCATTTTCTTCATATCATACTATTGCATTTGTATTGTTACATTAAAAAATTAGGATGGACATGAACAACCCATTTCATTTTTAGCAAGTCTCTCCAACATGTTGAATCAAAATATGATATTATATAGAAACAAGTTTATGCTCTAGTAAAGGTTGTGAAGAATTTTAGACCATATGTGGTAGGTGCTGAAATTATTTGCTATGTACCACATGCAATTGTTAAAGATATCATTACATAGCAAGAAGTGTCAGGTATAAGGTGTAGGTGGATCAATAAATCAGAAAGCTAGTTAGAGGATAGGGATTAGCTAAGCTGATGATTGAGTCAAATCTAAATGTTGTAGAGATAAATCAAGTGGAGGAGGAAGTTGAAGAAAAAAGGTGCAATCTAGAACACTCTCTTTGGTATAAGGATATAATTTATTACTTGATTCATATGAATTATCCTATTGGGCTTAATGATAATCAGAAAAGAACATAAAAGTTGCATGTTTTGAAGTATACGATAATTGATAGAAATCTGATGTGGAAAAATAATTATAGAGTGCTTTCAAGGTGCCTTGATGAAGAAGAAGCTAGGAAAGTGTCATAAAAAATGCATAATGGCATATGTGCTGGTCACCTTCTAGCAAATACTACAACTCATAGGATTCTCAGAGATGGATATTGGTGGCTCACTTTGTTTGTTAATGTACACAAGTTGGTAAGAAAATGTGATGCTTGTCAATGACTTACAAAAAAGGTGAAAGAATCGGGTGCATTGCCCTTGAGGCTTATGGTAATAGAAGCTCCATTTCAGAAACGGGGGATTGATTTTGTTGGTGAGATTATTGAAAAATATAGTGGAGGGCATGAGTAGATTTTAGTAGTAACTGATTACTTTACTAAGTGGGTTGAGGCTATTCCCACTAGGAGAGCTACTAGTAAAGTGGTGATTGATTTCATATTAGATCACAGTGGGAGTAGATTTGATGCTCCTAGTAAGATTATAGTTGATAATACAACATGCTTCAAGTTAGTTGAATTCATGAAAGTTTGTTCTAAATATGGAATTACTATATCATACCCATGTCTATACCATCCACAGGGGAATGGACAATCTAAATCTAGTAACAAAAATATGATGAAGGTGGTTAAAATATTGTTAGGTCAAAATAAAAAGGCATGGGATTCCAATATTAAGCTTGTACTTTGGGCTGATAGGATTAATCCTAAGAAATCTACAGGTAAATCAACTTTTGAACTAGTTTATGGACTTCGTGCTATAATGCTTGTTAATAATTTATTGCCAGTGTATAAGTTCATTTAGGAGGTTGATGTAGGGGAAAATAATGCAATGGCTTGTAGAGTCAATTAGTTGATTGAGCTAGATGAAAGTAGGAGGAATGCTCTAAAGAACAATCTAAATATGTAACAATAGAAGAAATATCTATTTGATAAGAGGGAAAGACCAAGAAAGTTTGAAATATGAGATATGGCCTTCGTGTGGAATGTAAGATCATAGGATAAACATAAACATGGGAAATTTGATCCCATGTGGGTGGGCCCTTTTATTATTGAGAATTTGTATGGTGAGGACTCATTCTTCATCAAGAGTTTGACTGGAGAGTTTTAGTAAATGCTAGTGCATGGAAAATTCTTGAAACATTATTTCTTTTGGGCTTTGACTCATGATGTAGGAGCATCTAGAAGTCATTCAAAGTAACTTGAGACAATTAATGTTGAGTTGCAGAGTTCCAGGAAGAAGACATCGGAGATCACCACATTTTACCGCATTTGCATATCAAAGCTTGCAGAGCCAGAGTGAGCATCTACATATCAACGGCTACATCATATCCAAAATTTAGGTCATTTGGACACGTTTCTTGAGAGATATCATTATTAGAAGATTACATATTTTCACATAGCAGAGAAGTCAGTGTTTAGTTGAAGCCTAATTGATTTACGAAACAATTCCATGACTTGAGCCTAATAGAACATCATTCAAGGTAATTTAAGACCTATCCGACCTTCATGAAGAACTGCACCAAGTTTCCATCGTTTGCGGAGCATTGCTGAGTGCTTAGGGCTGACCTATTTGTTTCCTACACGTTTCATGTGGCAGTTAACTTTTGGTCGACAAGGTAATGTTTTAAAGGCTTGTGGAGAATATAAATGAGAGATGGAATATTGTTTCTAAGTAGTGAACAAGTGTGTGGAAGAAAGGATGCAAAAAGAGGAAAATTGTTTTGATCCTAGAAGATAGCAGGGCAGGAGAAGAAGACAGAGCAGAGAGTAGGAGAAGATACAGAGTAGAGGATTGGTAAGGAGAAGAAAAGATACATGGAAAAAAAATATTGTTGTATGAATCTTTTGTAACTTGGGTTGTGGCCTAACATCTGAAAAGCCCTAGAGGCATATGTAATGTGATTTGGAATTCTAATTTAATGAGAAGTGATCTTTGAAGGCTGGGTTTTTCCCTTTTTAGGTTTTCCCAGGATATATCTTGTGTCATGAGTTTATGAGAATTCCTTATCATTCTTTAATTATCTATATGTTGTTATATCTTTGTTATGATAATTGTATTAGTTGTTTAAAGCTGCAAGGTTGGACAGTCCTTCATTTAGACCCTCCTACCTTGACTACATCAAGTGGTATCAGAGTTGGTTGTGAAACTGTTGGGATAGTTGCAAATCTATTGGGATGGTTGTGGATCTATTGGGAAGATATAAAATGTTGGAAGAAAGTGTGAAACCCTAGAGGGTAACAAATATCACCGCAGGCAAAAGATCAAGGCAAGAAAGATCCAGGTATGCTTTTCACATTAAGTTGTTTATTTGATTTGTTTCAATGGACAAGATTGGAAAAAGGGTGAAGAAAGAAACTGAAAACCTAATATGCAAAAAGGATATTCTGGAAGAAGAATTAGAAAATGTAAAAAGGGGGAATGAAGAATTAGAAGAAGAGCTAAATTTGTTCGACTATGTCAAAAAAAGATTTGAAGAATTGGAAGAAGTTGTTTAAGAAGGTGGAAAAGAGGAATAGAGATTTGGAGAAAAAAATAGAAGAGTTGAAAAAGGAAAATAGTTTACAAGAGAGTGAAATATCTAGATTGAAAGAACATGTTAATTAGTTGGAGCAGTCACTTGTAGCATGTGAGGAAGAGAATGAAAGTCTAAGATCTAAGTCTGAACTTATGATGTTTCTTGTGATACTAATGATTTGTGTGATACTGTAGAAGCTTCTTTAGAAGGTGAGATTGAAGATGACAATGTAATTGAACCTGCAGTTGTTGGTGATGGTATTAGTTTCAAAATCATGCAAAGAATGGGATATGAAGCAAAAGGATTGGGAAAGTGTCAGCAAGGAATTACAAAGCCTATTGAACCAGTAATGAGATGAAGAAGTGAAGGCCTTGGATATATCAGAGGTAAGGATGTTGTCACAAGTTCAAACAAGTCAACTCAGAGAAGAAAAGGTATGCATTGTTCTTATTGTAATAGACATGGACATGAAAAGGAATTGTGTTGGGATCTATACCCTTGTAAGTTCTATGGATTAAGGAATCACTCTGAAAAGATGTGTTGGAATAAAATGCGGAGAAGAAAGCCTATGACAGACTGTATGTAGATGGATTATGGATGGATTGATGGATCAAAATGGCAATTTGTTACCGGTATGTTCAAAGGGTTGTATAAACTGAAGTATTCATATGTTGGAGGACCTAGAACAAGATGCGGAGAGAGAAGACCACATGTGAAGCAGAACTAGGACAATAATTCATATCACAAAGGGAGAGATAATAGAAGTTTCTACCGCAGTAGCAGAGGAAGTCATATATCTTACCACAGTGAAGGATTTTGGAGGAATGAAAGAGGATTTGATAGTGAAAGGAAGCTAGGTGTGTGGAAGTCGCTTCCTACACTAATCTAATGAGGGGAGGAGAGTGCAAATTCAATTTTATCCTTACTATTACAACAATGTTAAACCCACTAATAGAGATAACAGAGATATTGTAGAAAACACATAAACAAGAAAGTGAGACAAAAGAAGAGAGACACAAGATATACATGAGGAAAACCCTTATTGGCTGAAAAAATCAACACTCCAAAACCTACACAATGTATTATCAAAACTAAAATGGTTTACAATACACTTGAAATGCAAACTCTCAGGAGTATTCGACACTCATATCTAGAGACAAACCAGCAGCATAATAGTACCTATCAAACCTGTAATACATCTCCTCTTCCAAGCACCTGTTTATATAGAAAATACAAGGCAAAATTGCCTCTATCTTGGAATGGGCATCCAACTTGGCCTCATGGCCTAAAACCCACACCTATGGACACTTGGTCAACATTGCAAGATGCTTTTGACACTTGTCCACACACCCCATCCCAAAGAGGTTGCCTATTTCAAAAATGGGCTATGACAGATGCTCTTACGACTCTTACGACTGTCATAGAATCTGTCATAGCAGTTACAACTTCTAGCTATAAGAGAATCTATCATACACAGGCTATAAATAGCATATTCTCTTACATGTCATAGTCCACCTTGGGGAGCCCAAAGATGCCTTTTTCAAAGATGCTCTTCGACACATGTCTTCACTTATCATAGAATCTCCTATTTCTGACTCTTACATGTCATAACTTCGTCATAGGAATCTGTCATGACTGTTACGGTCAAAATTCCCTTACACAACATCTAAGATGCTGACACATGGAAAAATATTCCTACCACAAAGTGGGATGCCTATCTCCTCATGTGAGGACAAAATTACAAGTTGTCATCTTCCATGTAGGATGACACATCACCGTGCCACATCCCACAAGATGACAATATGAGTTTACAATTTAATTTACAACATAGGTAATAAATAAATAAATACAATGAAAATAATACAAGGAATTACCAAGGTTGAGACACCTTAATTCCCAACATTCTCCCACTTGTTGAACACCTTGTAAGAGCCAATAGAATTAATAGAATTTAACTGCTATAGGCCGAGAGGCCGATAGATTCCGAACACCATCTAAACTTCTTTGTGCCCACTTGCTTCGTCAATGCATCTGCAACATTCTTCAAAGTATCAACCTTCTCCAAATCTACCTTCCCATCCTCTACCATATCTCATACAAAGTGAAACTATACATCTGTATGCTTTGTTCTGACATGGAAAGTTGGATTCTTTGCAAGGCAAATCGCACTCTGACTGTCACAACAAATCGTAATCTATCATGCATCAACACCAATATCTAAACACAATCTCTTAAGACAAATGGCTTCCTTACAAGCATGAGTTGTAGCCATATACTTAGCTTCTGTAGTGGACAAAGTAACCATAGGTTGTCGCTTACTCATCCAACTAATTGCACCACCAAACATTGTGAACACATATGCACTGGTGGATCTCCTACTGTCAATGTCACCCGCCCAATTAGAATCCACAAATCCATGAATACAACTTGAATGTGGAGGTCCTGTAGCATTGTCATGATAGCAAATGGAATACTCAGAAGTGTCCCTCAAATATTTGAACACTTGCTTAATTGCATCCCAATGTACCCATCCAGGATTAGCCATAAATCAACTAAGGACTCCCACTACTTGGGCAATGTTTGGTCTTGTGCAAACCATAGCATACATCAAACTACTAACAACACTAGCATAAGGTACTCTTCTCATGTCCTCCACCTCACTATGAGATTTTGGACAATCACTAATAGATAACTTTGTCCCCAATGATACAGTAACACACAATTGTCTACAATCTTCCATGCTGAACCTATCCAACATGGTCTTCACATACTTACTCTAGCTTAACCAAAGTTTTATGTTAGCTCTATCTCTTTTGATTTCCATTCATAGAACGTACCTGGCTGCCCCTCAAACTATGCTGCCAACTTTCACTATGTAATGCTCTGGCTGTGACATGTAGATTTCTTCCTCCAAATCACCATGAAGAAAAGTTGTCTTCACATCCATCTGTTCTACCTCTACATCATAAGCAACTACAAGATATAACAGAAATCTAATGGATGTTAGCTTTGCAATGGGAGAGAAAATTTCATCATAATCAATTCCCTCCACTTGTGAGTACCCCTTCGCAACCAATCTAGCCTTGCACTTTTCAACACTACCATCTGCATCGAGTTTATTCTTAAACACCCATTTGCAACCAATGGGTTTCTGTCCATCAGGCAAAGGCACCAAGTCCCATGTTTTGTTCTTTTCCACAGAAGCCATCTCATCCTCCATGGCCTCCTTCCAAGAATTTGCATCTTTCATGCACATAGCCTCTTTCACAGTTCTAGGCTCATCAGTGTTAGCAAGTAAAGCAAAAGCACAACTAGAATCAAGTAATGAATAACCAAACCTATCAGGTTGCTTTCTTGTTTGTGTAGACCTCCTCAATGGATGAGGTTGAGGTTCTACTTCTTCTGAGCTTTTAGAGCTGCTAGAGCTCTCTTCATCATCAAGTCTCACAGGGTCTATCTGTTCAGTCTTCTCAGGGGTAGAAGGAAACTGAACTGCATCCTCTTTCTTTTCTGTCTATAGAACAATGGAAGAAGGTGTTATCTCTCTAAAGATAACACTTCTGCTATACAACACTTTTTCAGCCACTAGATCCCAAAGCCTGTATCCTTTCACACTGACACCATAGCCAATGAAAATACATTTAACTACCTTGTTCTCCAATTTAGACCATTTCTCCCTAGGCACATGTGCATATGCCTCACAACCAAAAACACTAAGATGTCTAACTGAAGGCTTCTTACCAGACCACACCTCCATAGGTGTCTTACCAGCAAGAGCTGATGTAGGAGATCTATTTACCAGATAGCAAGCAATGGCAACAGCTTCAGCCCAAAACTTTTGTTTGAGGCTTGCTCCACTAAGCATACTCCTAGCCTTCTCCATCAATGTCCTGTTCATCCTCTCTGCAACTCCATTTTGCTGCGGGGTCTATGGATTTGTCTTATGCCTTTCAATCCCTTGCTCTTTGCAAACATTATCAAAATATGTTGAACAAAACTCACCACCATTGTCAGTTCTCAAACACTTAATCTTTTTACTAGTCTGATTTTTAGCAAAGGCTTTAAACTCTTTAAACCAACTAAAGACTTCGGTCTTGCTTTTGATAAAATAAACCCATGTCCTTCTACTGTAATCATCTATGAAAGATACAAAATATATAGATTTTGAAATCGAAGGAACATTAACAAGACCAAACACATCAGAATGAATAAGATCCAATACACTAGAAGACTTGTGAGAACTAGAGTAAAACTGAACACAGTTTTGTTTTCCATAAATGCAATGTTCACAAAAGTCAAACTCGAGATTATAATCATTTAACCCCTCAACGAGGTTTTTATTTTTTAGGGTACACAGACCCTTCTCACCAATGTGGCCATATCTCAAATGCCATAACATAGTCTTTTCAGCAGGAAGCTTAGCTTCCATAGCATGTGCACTACCATCAGAACTAGTTACAACAGATTTCTTCACTTCTCATTTAGATAGTGGGGATGAAGTGACTGCAGCTCATTTCTTTGAGTCAGAAGAACTATTGCACTGTGAAGTGCATGCCTCTAGCTAAAATAGAGTACCTCTCCGAGTACCCTTCGCAAGCACCATAAATCCTCTAGTCATCTTGCATCCATCCTTCGAAAAGACAACCTGCACACCTACATCATTCAACATACTTATAGAAAGTAGGTTCTTGTGCAAGGCCTGGAATGTGCATAACTCCAATGATCCCCTTCACTCATCCATCAGGGAATCAGATTGAGACTCTTCCATGACAAACAATCTTCAGATGAGAGTCGTCACCCAGGTACACTCTTCCACCATCGAACTCTTCATATTTCATGAACCAGTCTCGATGTGAGGTCATATGGAATGATGCACTAGAATCAATCAACCACACATCATTAGATGCATGGGTGGCCAGGGCTACGATGAAGGTATCACCATCATCTTGTGACTTGTCAGAATCTAAATCAGGAGCTTTCTTCTTCTTTTTCTTCTCCTCTTTGCATTCCTTTCAGAAATGCATAGTTTTTCCACAGTTCCAACAGAGAGCCTTGGACTTTCCAGGAGATTTGGATCTACCCTTCTCAGCTTTCTTGTCTTTCTTCATCCCTTTCTCCTTGTGTCTTCCATGAACCGCAAGAGCCTCTTTGGTTGATTCGAATGTCTTCCTCTGCATTTCTTTAGATAATAGTGAGGACACCACATCTTCCATCTTGAAGGTGGTAGTGGTGCTTCTGATAGCCATGATAAGATGATCCCACAAATCTAGTAAAGAACAAAGCAGGGTCATGCAACGATCCCCCTCCTCCATTTTCATACCCACATATGTCAACTATGCAATGATCATGTTGAAAGCATTCATGTGATCTACAACATATCCTCCATCTTCCATCTTCAGAGTGAATAACTTCTTTTTTAGGAGGGTAAAAGTAAGAAACTTGGTCCACATGTAGGGGAAGTTGCGCGGGAAAAAAAATTCCTGACAGGAACGGACACCCGAAGCTAAGCGGGTACCCATTTAGTAATAGGTACCTGAGCCTAAATGGGTACCTATTATATAATAGATATAATAGAAATGGGTACCCATTCTTAAACATAATAGGTACTCGTTATATAACGAGTACCCGTTTTGTTTATAAATAGGTACCCGTTCTATGAATTTTGAAATCACTAACCACCTTTTTCCTTCCCTTTGCTTGGGTTTTAGGCTTGGGATAGGCATGGTTAGCTAACCTTGAGCCTTGGAACTACAAGTTTTTTTCTAAGTACAGAACAAGAGGAAAGATTGAGTTTACCTATATGGTTGATGACCTTTTTTTCTGATTTTTTTTTACGAAATGAAAACCCATTACAGATGACAGTGTCTAGTTTTCAAATATGTAATTTTTTTCGTTATTGGACATGTTTTTCTATTTATTATTGAATTTATGAGAAAACTAGTCCAAAAACTTGAAATGATAGGTGTTTGTATTTTTTTAATAACTTTTAATTTTTAATTTTTTTTAAAAACAAATTATATGTCATCAATCTACACATCATTTTTTACACAATGAAAAAAAAATTACTTTTATGATTTTTTTTGCCCAAATTATGTTGGTCGTACACGAGGGGTTTTCAAAAGTAGCAATTAGGCCTAATAAAAAATTAATCAAAAAAAATTATTAAAAAAATCCTCATCAAACATCACTGTACTACACATCTTTTCCCAAAAGGATTTTGAAAAATAATTTTATTTAGGTCAAATTATGTTGACCATACATGTGCATGGTATGGTTAAAAAAAAGTGACTTTTAAATAGTGGTTTTTAGAAATGCCTATTGAAAATCAATTTGTATCATCTGGGTATTGAAAAAAATTACATATTTGAAAACTAGTCTCTAAGTACTACATTTTATATTTAGTGACTTTTTAAATATTCCATCTCTAAGTGCTTTAAATTTTAAGGTCAAATGTGACAAATTCTGAAAATCAGGGAAAACACTTCCACTTTTGGCCAAAAAGTGGACCCAACTTCTTGCACTGATCCAGGAAGAGTTTGTTTACCAAGGACTTGCCCTGATAAACATCACCCAACTTCTTCCAAAGATCTTTCGTGCTCTTCTCCTCATGGACATTCAACAGGATAGAGTCAGCTAAATAGAGTCTTATGAGACCCTTAGCCTTCTGATCTTTGAGGTCCCAATCAGCTTGTGACATTGCTATAGGTTTCACATCAGATACTATTTCCCATAGGTCACGATCAACAAGTAGGTCCTCCATCTTGAGTTGCCACAACTTGAAATTAGTGCCATTGAATTTCTTAACCTCTAACCTTCCAGATGTGGTTGCCATCTCCTTGCTGCAACAAGATATAGAATACTCTGCACAACACTCCCACTCAACCTAAGATTAGCTCAAAAGACCCCTACCCAACAACTAGGACCAAAGGTGATCAATCTTTGATACCAACTGAAAGGAAGCTAGGCGTACGGAAATCGCTTCCTACACTAATATAATGAGGGGAGGAGAGTATAAATTTAATTTTATCCTTACTATTACAACAATGTTAAACCTAGTAATAGAGATAACAGAGATATTGCAACAAACACATAAACAAGAAAGTGAGATAGAAGAAGAGACACAAGATATACGTGGGGAAAACCCTTATCGGGTTAAAAACCCCACACTCCAAAACCTACACAATGTATTATCAAAACTGAAATGGTTTACAATACACTTGTAATGCAAGCTTTTAGGAGTCTTCAACACTCGTATCTAGAGACAAACTAGCAGCATAACAGTACCTATCAAACCTGTAATACATCTCCTCCTCCAAGCACCTATTTATATAGAAAATACAAGGCAAAATTGCCTCTATCTTGGAATGGGCATCCAACTTGGCCTCATGGCCTAAAACCCATGCCTATGGACACTTGGTCAACATTGTAAGATGCTTTTGACACTTGTCCACACACCCCATCCCAAAGAGGTTGCCTATTTTCAAAATGGGCTATGATAGATGCTCTTACGACTCTTATGACTATCATAGAATCTGTCATAGCAGTTACAACTTACAGTTGTAAGAGAATATGTCATACGCATGCTATAAATAGCATATTCTCTTACAAAATGTCATAGTCCACCTTGGGGCGCCCAAAGATGCCTTTTTCAAAGATGCTCTTCGACACATGTCTTCACCTGTCATAGAATCTCTTATTTCTGACTCTTACATGTCATAACTTCATCATAAGAATCTGTCATGACCTTTACGGTCAAAATTCCCTTACACAACATCCAAGATGCTGACACATGGCAAAATATTCCTACCACAAAGTGGGATGCCTATCTCCTCATGTGAGGACAAAATTACAAGTTGTCATCTTCCATGTAGGATGATACATCACCGTGCCACATCCCACAAGATGACAATATGAGTCTACAATTTAATTTACAACATAGGCAATAAATAAATAAATACAATGAAAATAATGCAAGGAATTACCAAGGCTGAGACACCTTAATTCCCAACAAATAGGAGAGGAACCTGTTTTCAAGTTTAGAGGTGAAAAGCATTGAGTGTTGAATGTCACCAAGAGGATACTACTGGAGGAACAATACTGATCCAGAGATAACTTATGCAGAGGAAGGAGAACCTTTTGAATTATCAAGTTCAATAGAGAAACTAGAAGAGGGTGAGATATTGATCTTAAGGAGAATTTTGTTGTAGACTAATCATCTGAGGAACTACTGCAAGAGAAAGTTTGTGTAAACATGTGTAGGGAAGTTCATATTGCAAAGAAAGAAGGGATGATAGGAAATTGTAATGGAAGAGAGAGTTTGTATACCAGAGTAAAGTAAGTGTGGATAAAGAAATAGAGAGAAGTATGTAAGAGCAGTGTATGCAGAGAAGAAACTGGAAGATTTTGATGTGTGTGGAGGGAGTTGTAATTAGAACTAGGAATTAGAAAGTGTTGCGAAGGAAATTCACTAATGTATTGAATGTATCAAGGAAGTAACATGATTGTTCCAGAGGATGCATGTATGTATTGATTGACTCTTAATTGATTGATGTTGATATTGATCCTAAGGTAGCCTACAAGTGTTTGTCAACAGAATGCCAAACTGAGAGGCAGTTGCAACATTGTAGCCAGACCGCCAAACCTAGACCACCACAAAATGAAGAACTTGAGGTAGCTTGCAGAGAAGACTTGCTCAGACTGCTGATCATTGAGGTAGTGCAAGGCTTGCAAGCAAAGCACCGAATTAGATCCCTGGAAGTGGGAAAGAACTTGAGGCAGTTTGCAGGGAGGACTTGAACAGGCCGCTGACCTTGAGGTAGTTGCAAGTACCTGTGAATAGATCGCTGAACATATGCTAAGAGATAGCATTGATTCTGATAGAATACATACCAAAGTGAAGAGGCTCACTTTTTAATTAAGCCCGAGAGTTTGATGCAGGAGCATCCTAAAGTCATTCAAGGTAACTTGAGACAGTTAATGTTGGGTTGGAGAGTGCCATGAAGAAGACATTGGAGATCACTACATTTTGCCGCATTTGCACATCAGATCTTGCAGAGCTAGAGTTAGCATCTACATATCATCAACTATATCATATCCAAACTGTAGGTCATTTGGACTCATTTCCTGAGAGATATCGCTATCAGAAGATTACCTGTTTTCATAGAACAGAGCAGTCAGTGTTTAGTTGAAGCCTAATTGATTTGTAGAGCAATTCCATGACTTGCAGAGCCTAATGGAACATCATTCAAGGTATTTAGGACCTAGCCAACCTTCATGGAGAACTGTACCAATTTTCCATCATTTGCAGAGCATTGCTGAGTGTTTAGGTCTGACCTATTTGTTTTCTACACGTTTCATGTGGCATTTAACTTTTGGCCAGCAAGGTAATGTTTTGAAGGCTTGCGGAGGATATAAATGAGAGATGGAAGATTATTTCTAAGCAGTGAACAAGTGTGTGGAAGAAAGGATGCGAAAAAAGGAATTGTTTTGATCCTAGAAGATTTCAGGACAGAAGTAGAAGACAGAGTAGAGAGTAGGAGAAGATACAGAGTAGACGATTAGGAAGGAGAAAAAAGGAGACATGGAAAAAAATATTGTTGTATGAATCTTTTGTAACCTGGGTTGTAGCCTAGCATCTAAAAAGCCCTAGAGGCATATGTAATGTGATTTGGAATTTTAATATAATGAGAAGTGATCTTTGAAGGCTAGGTTTTTCCCTTTTAGGGTTTTCCCAGGATATATCTTGTGTCATGAGTTTATGAGCATTCCTTATCATTCTTTAATTATCTGTATGTTGGTGTTAAATATATTTGTTATGATCATGGTGTTATTTGTTTAAGACTGCAAGGTTGGACAGTCCTTCATTTGGACCCTCCTACCATGACTACATCAACTCATCTTTCATGCACATTAGTCTTAGGTTTCCTTTCTGTTATGTCTTGTGTTGTGGAACCATGGTTGTATGTGATCTATGGTAAAGTGTTTTTGTATTTGTTATGTGTGGTCTACATCCTAGATTTCATAGAATTCTCACCATGTCCAACTAGAACATGTGTCTCTGAACAAGAGTCACTTAGAGCCTTGGTCCATTTTCCTATTTGATGCCCATGTTTGAAAAGTCAATTTTCCTCTTAAAAAATGATATCCTAATTTTTGGCCCCTATTGTGTCTTAGTTTACTCAAACCAAGTGAGATTTCTTTAAAAGTCCCTTTGAATAGTCTAGAGTAGTCAAAATTACCAAAATAGCTAAAAATAACAAGTTTTCTATTTTTAGTATGTTTGCATTTGAGTACATATGGGCCAAAAGTTTTACCTAGAGCTCTAGAATTGTTAAATGAATACTGAGTGAATTTTAGCCAAAATTCATGTTCAAATATTAAGTTATTAAAGTTTCAAGTTTTTTGAGAATTTTGAAAAGAACCATAAATCTATGTTTTGAGGCTTTAAACAATTGAATTTGGATCCAAAATATCATTTCAGATCTGTAATATTATTGTTAAAATGAGAGATCAGATGAGCACTCGAATCAAATGAGAGCTCAAACAAGTAAAAAAAAAAGAGAGCTTAAACGAGTACCCAAATCAAAAGTTATGGCTCTCAAGAGTTGTGCTACATCATACATTTCTAGTTTTGAAGTTTAAATTCCCAAAAGGTAGAGGAAAAGGTGAAAATTTTCAAATTTAAAAGATGGATGAAATTAGAGTATTCCCAACAACATGATGTATTTGTTTTTCCAAAAATATTATAATAGTTTTCCTACTTTTTCAGAAAAGGCTCTACATATTGTAAAATCTTTTTCATTTTGTAAAGGGGAAAATTGGGAGAGAAGTTATTTGTAATCAAAACTCTGTGTAATTTTTTTGATGATAATGGATATTTGATCTTGTTGTAGTGTGAATATTGTAATGGATTTTCTCTAAAATAAATATATGAGTGATGGCTTTTTAATTTTATTGTCTCCTTCATAGTGTTGCGTGTTATTGGAAAGAAGTAGGCCTGGTTTTCAAGGAAAACAAAATTTTTTGTACTTGTACAGTTGTTGTAGGAATTTTCATGTTTGATTAGTTCATTTCCAAGGGGGGTGGTAAATATTTTCAAGTAGCAAGTGGGGTATATGGTATTTTTAAGGACTGTTAAGAAGAATCAAATTTAAAGGTTACCTTCATGGGTTTAAATTACTATAAGGTAGTGATATTGTTGTTAAACCCCATAGGTAAAATTTTGTTATACTGGCATGTTGTAGTTAGTTTAGCCTCTATGGTCTGAAGGAGTAGGCATTGATCTCTTCAAAATCCCATCCACTTGCATACTCATAATGAAGAAATCAAACATTTGTTACTATACATTAGTATTTTAGGGTTTCATCCATCATTCACAGGTTTGTTGTTTTAGATCTGTAATATTTTTTGTTAAAACATCATTATTGTAGCCATGAAAAAATCTATGTATGGTGTTGTAGTGCTCATGTCTAGTCATTGAGGGTACAATAAAGGTTGACATTATTAAGCCATTTTCAAACCATTGTCATACTTGCATGAAAAAATCATTTTCCTTTTCTAAAATATTCACTTTAGGTATACCCACCTAGGTTTAGCAGAGTTTAATGTGTAGGAGGGATTATCCATCTCTTGTTCATTGGCCATCCTCTAAGTTAATTTGAAAAAAGGGATTCATAGCCCCTTGGAAGGATTATCTGATAGAAGGTTGGAGAACCAACAAGGGAAAAAAAAATCTAAAGAATTAGCCTCCTATTTTCTAGGAATCAAGGCCAAGAAGATAGAATTAATAGCCTTAAGAATCTTCTCATTGGCCTTGGATTCCAAAACAACCTCTAATAGATCAAGCTTCAGAATATCCCAAAATTCTTTTAAAAATTCAATAGGGAAACCATTAGCACCAAGGGATTCACCTTTCTTCACCTAAAAAACAACCTTCTCAAGATCTTTAATAGAAATTAACCCATGAGAAGATTATTCACATCCTCAGAAACTAAAGAGGGGATACAATCCAAAATTATTTATTCCTCCTCCAAAACACTAGGGCCACTTTTCATGAATGAGGAGAAAAAATGTATGACAACTTCCCTAGTAATATGTTGGAAAGAGGAAACTTGATCTCCTTGAGATGAGATGAGAGATGATATACCAATGTCACTTATCCTTTCTTTGACCAAATTATGGAAGAAATATGTGTTCTTATCTCCCCCTAAATCCAGTTGATTCTCAATTTTTGCTTCTAGAATATCTCCTCCCAGAGCTGCCACCCATTAAGCTCTTTGGGATACAATGACTCCTCAAGAAGATGTTCCTTGGTCATTCCAAATTCCTTAATCTAGAAAGTGATACTATCTAATTTTCCCTAAACCTATGACATTCTCCAAAAAATATTTCCAAAAGAACATATGTTCCACCGCTATTGAACTTAACAAAAGAAATATATTGAAGAAAGAATACATAGTTGTACCAGACAATGGATTTCCCTCCAACCACCATGTGACCATGTATCCATGAATATTTGGGTGTCTAAGCCATATTATTTGAAACTTAAAATGAGACGCTTTAGGAAGGGAAAACAAAGGGGAAATTTTGATAGGCTAATGATTTGATCCCTTCCAATGCAAAAAGTTAGAAGAAGAGACCCAATTCTCAACAACCCACTAATAAAAGACTAAAAACATGTCAAGTATTTTTTAAATGGAATTAATTCCACATCCTCTATTATTCCAAGTAAAAGTTCCACATCTTGGTTTAACATCCATTAGGTTAAAAAAAAGACATTATTCCTAGAAAAAGAAGAAGATGGGCCTAGTCAACTAGAACCTCCAAGTTTCTCATCAAGGCTAAGATAACATTAAAATCATCTACCAACATCCAAGGAGAAAAAGAGACCATAGATCAAACAAATCTAATGTGGGACCAAAGAATATCCTTACCTTGAAAATCAATAGAAGCATACACATTAGTGAGGAAAATGGAGTTTCTTGAATCAAAGAACCCACTAATGATAAGGATTTTTTGCTCATAGTCCATTAGGGAGTAATCCTGCAAGGATCCCATAAGAAATCCAATCCTCCAATAGATTCTTGAGCCCTAATATACTAACATTGACTACCTTCCCAAATATTAGAAGATAGGGTAGACATTTTCTCCACAAAAAGCTTAGTTTCTTGAAGAAAGATGATGTTAGTCTTGCATTCTTAGATAAGATCTTGAACAACCTTTTGACAAGGGGTGCTTCCCAAACACCTATAAATTCATGAAATCACTATCATTTTGGGGAACAAAGAAGTGAGTATCTAATGTTGTAATGACACCAGATTCCACTAGTGATTGTGCAATCATCTTCACCTTCTCTTGATCTCTTTGTCTCCTCACTTTGGAGAGCTTAAATCTAATCCAACATTCTTAAGACTTTTTGGTTGGAAACCTAACAACAATGGATCTTTCTTATTAAAACTATCCTTTACAGCTAGGTCTTGAGAAGCTTCTGGCATAACAAATCTACAATCTTCAATCTAAGCCTCTATCAAAACAGGAGATGTTGTAATTAACCTAGGATCAATAGTATCAACTTCTTAATGCCTAACATATCCCTCAATATGACTAGGAGAGGGGGGAACCCCTTCTTTAGATAAGATATGTAGATAGGTTGAGGCATTAATTTCTGTTGGGTTGTACGAGATACCAAAATCAGAGAGATCCAAGTCCTAGCCAACAAGAGGCTTTTAAAACATGATGGAATTAGATTTATCAAAATTTTCAAGGACATCAAACATGTTATTAAATTTGCCTCATGGGAGATTTTTCTTCTCATAGTTTACATTCTTTACATTATACCAAGGTTTCACAAGGATAAACCCATTCGAGTCCAGCTCTTCCATATGGGTTGGAGCTTTCCCCTCTACATTGACTTTAGCTATAGAATTCCCTGGATAAGATTGTGGGGCTCCTAGGGCCTTTATTAGATAATTTTTTTATAAATGTCCATATGAATGACAAGCACAACATATTAAAGGCAAAGACTCATAATCTATTTGTTGAATCCATTGCATGTTCCCCAATTGAATCTCTAAACAATCAATAAATAAATTATTCAAATAAATTTGAACATGAATACACACATAGGTAGTTACCTTTCTTCTGAGCATCATATAGATTGTAGAATATAAAGTCTCTAAAATTCCATGGGAAGCCAATGGAGATAGACCTAAACTAGAATCTTAGAAGGAAGCTCCTCCACTAGATCAAAATCCACATGTCAAGGTTTAATGAATAAACTAGCTTGATTGTGAAAGTACGTACCACCCTCAAAGATTATATTCCAGTCAACTATTCTTGAAAACCCATAAAGAAATACCCATTCACAAAAAGAATAACCTCCATATCTCATTTGGGTTAACAAGTCTTTCAAGCTCGAGTTTCCAAAAAGTGGAGAGAAATTTTAATACCCATAAACTTGTAGATCAGACCATCTTCGAAGAGATTTAAAACATTATTAGCAATCAAATCAGTGTTTATGACCAAAATGGGCCTATTTGCATAGTTCTTCTCTAGGAAACCATTCATCCTGGGATGATTTTCTAATTTCTAATGGACACTTTGATCTAGCTTGTTACATGCACTAAAAATCAAACAACATTGTCATGCTTGGAAGAGGAGGGTTCATCAATTCTAATAACATCTTTAAAATATAAAGGGGGATCCCCCATGCCTCCAACTACCACCATGCAACCAAGAAACCCTAGTCACTAAGAAAAGAAAAATCATCATAGAAAAATAACATAAAAAAGGGGGAATAAAACCCTACATCATGTCAAGAAAACCCCACCATAATCTAGACTAGGGCAGCTACTAATCGCAGACCCAAAGGTCCACCAAACACTTGAGGCCCATGACCTCGTGCCAAGGTCAACATCTACCATGTTGTCCTCCTTCATAATAAGCTCCACATCAACATGCACAAAATATATTCTAACTTTTAATCCTCAATCTCTCTTATGTTAAAGCTAAGGTATAGAAACATATTTATGATCTTAATACCCTGTAGTGAATTATGTGTTGTCTAAAGACTTCCAAAATCCATTAGTAATATCTAAATTTTGATTAATTTTGAGTTTCAATATGACATCTATAATACATTAGAAATGAGAACATACTAAATTTCAATGAACATACATGGTAATAGGGGCCATTTCACTTCTCATACACATCCTTGCATACTACTAAATATAGAAAATACACATTATATTATATCTTATAATTTTAAGATATTTTTAATATACATATTTCAAACTCATATGCAATCACTAGATCAAAACCACAAATAATACGCCCAAGAATTGGACAAAATTTCCTCTTTTTTAACTTTGATGGGATATTGCTATTGATTCACTTGATTGTCTTCAAATAGTGATTATTTTACTTCCATATTTGAGTTGTAGGATATAGTAAACTTGAGAATGGGATTGGAATGCCTCACTTAGGTTGGCCAATCAATTATTCCTAGTTACTAATTGAGTGTCAAATAAAGAAGAATGTGTATTATCTATTCAAAGTTGTCAAAAAAATCTATATCATATATATACATATATACGCAGTGTAACTTTTATAGTCAGGATCATTCCCAAAGGCATGGCCACACCTATTTACTGGTAGCATCTATATGCAAGTCGTGTCTATATGTAGACTACAACTACTATGAGGAGGAGGGTGTTTAGATTTCAAGTGGACTATGATAGTATTTTCCCACTTGTCATTATTAAATCAAATTCCTAGGAATATTAACCAACATAGAGCCTAGCATTTGAGGAAATAATAAAATTAGAATTAAGTATAGTTGGAGTGCACATACTTCTATTTCCCTATAATCTTCCTTGGTGAAGTCTTTGTCATGGAGCAATCTTCTCCTCATCTAGAGTGTACCTCTATTTCTTTGCCCATCCTCTAAAACTCTATTTATGTAAATTAATAGATATTCTTCTAATATTTGCCCCCTTTTTTTCCTTCCTATACTCTCCCTTCAAACCCATCACTCCCATTTGCAAAAAAATGGGTCATAATGTTTCTATTATGGCATTGTTTTGACTTGACTCTATTTTCTTCCCTACATAAATTTCATTAAGATTGAAAAATGGAATCCCTTACTTCTATGTCATCTTGAGACTTGTATAAAGTTCATTTAATGCCTAGGCATATGGGCTTCCCTCTACTAGGATTATAACATTAAGGTGCTCCACATCATGAGAAAAAGGAATAATAAGACCATTTCAGCCCAACATAGTGGCTATCATCCTGAGGAAGGAACCCAAATTCAAAATCTTTAAAACATACAAGAACAAGAATACCACTACTATCAATGGCCATGCTATATGACTAATTCATATCCCCACTTTGGTCATCCTCTAGGCCCCTGCATATACAAACTAAGATTGTGTGAAGATATCCATCCAAATGATCTAGACTTTCTCATTTCTCTCTTAGGTTGAAACCGAGGTACACATTAAATTTCTTCTACAACAAGATCCTTAATTAAACTGAGGTACACATTAAATTTGTTCTACAACAAGATCCCTAATTCCATGCATTTGTAAAAGTAATAGTTATTTTACTCCTAGATTATGTGACTAAAATTTTCAAACAATATATAAATTAAAGAAAACAATCTTCTTTCAAATTTATGTAATCTATAAATGATATTTTACTCTGAGGCCTGAGCACCCATTAAATTTAAACATCTTAAGTTGAGCTAATTGTGCTCCCACCTTAGAACTCACCTGAATCTTGTGAGTAGCGGTTATGTCTATAATCCAACCTGGCATTGGGATGTAGTGCCACATAAATTCCATTGTGCAGATATAAAAGGGAAGGAAGAAGATAAAAATTGTTTCCAAACAAAAATTGGCACTGCAAAATCAATTTAAAAAAAATTGAAATTGACTAATGGAAACAGCAAGGTCAAAACATTTTAGTGGCTATTGTGGGTCCCATCATGATAGCCGATACATGCAATTTTGTATGGTATTGAAGGGTATAGTATGGTATGGATTGTATGTTAGAATCATGACGTGTGTCATGCCCACATTTCCCAAGTGGTCACAACGCGCATTCATGCGTGTCATGTCCACATGCGTCATGTGGTCATGATACGAACTATCAAAAAATTTCCTTTACTACCCTGTAAACCCCCTCGCACGCGTAAGCGTGTTCGGCGGCGTATGCTTAAGGAAAAAATAATATAGTTGATGGCAGCGTGCCAAATACATGTGTGCACACCCTAGACAAGGAAACATGTGGTTCCCTGACTTAGGTTAAACTCACGAATTATATTTAAACAATAGTTGTTTTAGGTGATAGATCATTTTTCAACAAAGCACGATCATCTGTTCATTTGCCCTCTCTTCCTTTTCTTGAAATTTAGTTTTTATTGTATTTCTATCATGTTCATTTATCGAACAACAATAACACTACATCCTTTACATTATTCCTAATTTCTTGGTAAACCAGATCACTTACACAGGATTGATTAACTTCACTTGACTCAGTTCACTTTAACTCTCAATTTCATTAATAAGTTCCTTAACTATAAAGAAAGTATATAATAATTCATGAAGAAAAAAGAGCAATGAGTTAATTTTGTTTTTTGCAAATATAAACATTGTATTTCTGAATTGCAACTCTGAGTTTAAGCATCTATTCAATTTGTATTATACAATATGCATAAATAAATCCCACTTTCCTTGATTTAAGATTTCTATTTCAAGTCAAATGTTTTAAACTACATATAGTTGCCTTCAAATGAATAGTGAAAAGTGAATAATAATGGTAAAAAGTGAATAGTGAATAGTAAAAGTGAATAGTGAATAGTGAAAAGTGAAAAGTGAATAGTGAAAAGTGAATAGTAAATAGCGAAAAGTGTATAGTAAAAGTGAATAGTGACAATGAATAGTGAATAGCATAGTAAAAGTGAAAGGTTCCCATCCTAGGAAGAGACCCTCAAGGTGGCAGTAATTTCAAAAGCAATACTGCAACCCAAATTTCATTTATTTCATGGTGGGGATATTTTTTTAACACTTTTACAAACTTAATTAAAACATCAACTAACTCATAACATTGCAAGTAGAAGAAGAAGGAACTAGATAATTTTAATATCCTTTTAAAAACAAATTTTCTTTTCCTTTTTCTTAATTCTAAATGGTAAAACTTAATGAACAAGAAAATTACAACTATCAACCTAAGAAAAGAGGGAATTTCCTCACAACTCCAAAAATAACAATTTATACAACAATAGGGAGATAATTTTCTCCTTTTGGAAAAATTGATAAGTAAGGAGCTATTAAAAGATCATGCTCTCCTTAAGACTTAAGGAAAATAAAATATTTTCTAAGATCTAATAATCTTCTCCAAGCTTCACAATAAGCTCCAAGAATACCTGCATAACACACAAAGAAAGAAACACCACACAAGTTGCTCTCCTCCCTACCGTAGACCCGCAAGTGGGTCACCCCCGAGCTAGGGAGACCATCCACATACCCAGTGTAAAATAGACTATACACATCACAACATTGATCAACAACAACAAATCAAATAAAACACACACCCTCAAGGTTTGACTCACAATACAATGAACCAGCTTAGGTGAGTTCAGGAGGGTAGGGGAGTAGACAATCTCTACCTCTAGGTGCCATCCTTTCACAAATTATCACAAGGCCTCAAGCCAATAGTATAATCTTCCACAAGGCCTCAAGCCTTCCAATGAATCAAGTAACCAAGGATATCCAAATAGGCTCTCAAAGCCAATAAGCCCTCAAGGCTAAAAACAGTACCAATTTGCCCTCAAGGCATATCATGTAACCAGAACCAGGATGACACCCGAGGAGGGTCACACCTCCCCTCCCTAAACATGATGAGCATTGCCTTCCAACTGGAAGGAGCTCTCTCTACACCCCAAAACAAAACCCAAAAATATACATAAAAGTTCAAAGAAGACATTGCAAGACTCTTTCAACAACCAAGATATAAACATGCATATCAACATTAGATCACACAAGAGGATAGAATTTGTTCACCAACCTTCCAAAGCCCAATTATGGAAGAATCTGATGAAGAGCTCCTCTCTACTTTCTTCTCCAAAATCTCCTTCTTTTTCCTCCAAGATTTAACCCCAAAAATAATTTCTCTATGATCACAAGCAAGGGATAATGTATGGAGGATATAGAATGGCTAGAATAATTTCGGCATTATGAGGCTATGAAGAGAAGAATAGAGAAAGAATTGGGAATTATGAGGATGCCAGAAGAAGAATTCTTAGAGGAAATTGGGCATGATGAGGATGCAAGAATGAAGTCCCCCTGCAAGAATGAAGTCCTCTCCTGCAAAAATGAAGTTCACCTGCAAAAAAAAGAAGTCTCCTGCAAAATTCCTGTCTTCCTAATTGCTTAGAGAAGGGTCTCATTTATAGATTTTTGGAGAAGGGAATGGAAGGTGTTAGGTCTTAGAAATGCAGGTTGCCAATCCTAAGGGGATGCCAAGCTCTATGTTTAGATTGGCAACGTTTCTGAACTAACTTGTTGAAATCAACCTTCAAGGTTTGATGATTTCCTTCGCTTTAGGTCCTGCTACACCTAGGTGGGTAAACCTTGGAAAATTAAAGTAGATTGAATGTGAATGTGTGGACTAATTAAATCTATCTACAATGGCACAAGATGTAGGATAGATGAAATGCTTGCTAATTGAGTTTAATGTCTAATGATAAAAATTGTATAAGCAATATCAAGGTAAAAGGTTTTAAGTAAAATAAGACTAGTGCCTTGTTGGGTAACAGAGTCAATTTGAAGGACCAGGACTAATGGTTTCCTAATGGTAATAATTCTAGTTGTTCGGCACAGTTTTAGTTTATAACTTGTATAAACGTGCAAGTAAATGACTGACAAACTCTCCTTGATAATCCAACCAAATAAAATCATATATCTTATAATTCACCAGAAGGTATTTTAATCCTTACTTGAAGGAACCAAATGAAATGAATGAACAAGATTAACAGATAATATTTTATTGGAGACAGAATGGCAATCTAATTGTATGGCCCTACTTAGTAATCCAAACTTAATACTTCCAGGCTACTGTAACTAAATCAAAAGGGTTTAATTCCTCAAATGGATACCAACCTATTTAATCACACAGATATAGCAAATGTGTATTGACAGATCAAATATATACTTGATATGTTTAATCTAAATATCAAGGAAATGCAGAAATGGAGACAGCCACACAATTGAATAATCTTAACAAACAACTGATACCAAAGCAGAACCATTGAATCAGAGAACTTCAAACTTCTTCTTCAAATAAAATATGCAACATAGTCATTTTGAAACATTGTATATATGATGTATCTGAATATATTCTACTGCTGATTATCTCTCAGCATCAATTGTTTGGACTTATATAGATATTTCTATGAAGAGTCATAACTCTTCAATAAGTTTTTTGGGAACTTTAACAAACATTAACAACTATAACAAAATTATGATTAGGCTCTATTTAGCCACAAGTAGACTTTAGCCAAGTAATCCAAGTAATCCTGCTCATGATGAGAATCAGTAAGGTCAACAGCACTTCTAGTAATTATATCAAGTGTGATCATGCTCTCCAATTGTTTGCAAACTTCTTTAGACGCAGAGGCTTTGTCTTTCAGAGCTCCTGTGGCTTTGTGTAATATACTTTGACAATCAATAATCCATTCTTCTTTACTCTTTACCTTGCCATTGTCTTTAAATATCCTGGGCACTCCTGCGTTTGAGGCATCATTTCCTTCCTTAGCATCAGCTTTAAGTTTGTCATAATAATTTTGATGTTGTTTGAGAAATGCTTTTGCATCAGAGATATCTGTACTATCAGCAGTACTTCTGTTCTGTAGCTTAGTCAATTTTTCTCGTATTCTCTTTTCAAGTCTTTCATGTTCTTGAACTACTTTATGATTCTCTGAGAAATTATCCCAAAACTGGTTTAACCACCGCACCATGTTTGCATACCTGCTCTGCAGTATTGTAACAAATGCATCTATCTGGATTTGGGTTGCCTGATCAAGGGATAACACTTGAATGCCCTGTGAGCTCTCACCTTGAGTTATTCTTTTTGTGGACTGGCCAAAAGTAGTCTTAACAGTGTCCTTCAAGTAATCATTTTCTTTTGTCAGTCTTTCACAATTCAATTTGTATGCATCTCTTTCTTTGATCAACATTTGAGCTTGTGCTTTATTCAATTTTGCAACATTGATACCAATGTCTGTTGTAATTATAGGGTCAGTTTCCCCTGCTTTCAAAGTCATAACGTGGCCAAAAGTCTTTTTAGTATCTATGATGGCCGTCTTCTTATGGGGAGGGTATAACACCCATATCATCAAGGAATTTTCATCATTATTATACCTTGTTCCCATATATACTTCATTAACTCCTTCTAGAGTAAGTTTATACTTATCATCTGTGTTATTCAGAAAACTGTCAAAAACCAAAGCAGAATTTAAATCCAGACCAGGAAAAATCATAACCCCTGCATCTTTAAGTAACTGTCTACCCTTGCTAGGTGTCATGTCTTGCATCTCTTTATCTATTGTTTCCTTCAGCATATCTAATAATTGTTTTTCATTATCAGCAGAGACATCATCTACTGACTCTCTGATTTCTTTCCCTTTGTATTTATACAAAAATGATTTAAATTCTTTTGATTGAATAAACTTATCATCTGAAATGAAAGAATCATAGGCTGTTTGGCGTGGATCCTCATCAGCAGACCCCTCCTCATCATGTAGTACAATAGGAGGCTGATATTGTTGCATTTTCCTCTTGGACATCTCTACCTTTTTATCTGGTGGCTGTTCTTGCCCTGTCAGTTCTTCATCTTTAGAGGATACAACCTCAATTTCTGCTAACTGCTTTTTCTTTTCATCTAGATCCCTGTTATACTTTTCTACCACCAATTCGACTTCTGCTTCTTCTAAATTTCTAATGACATCATCATGTGGATAATGTATGTGCATGTATCCACTGAGATTCTGTTTTCTTCTTGTAGAGTCAATAAAGCCTTCAGGGTCAAATCCTTTTCTCATCTCAGCAGTCATCATGTTATAATGCATCAATTTATCCAGAATGAGATTGTAACCTTCTTTTGAAACTATAGTAAAATTTCCAAAACATAAGGTGCTGGGCATAAACGATTGTTTGTCATGTGAACTCAAATGCATCACATTTGAACAATGCATTTGCCTGATTATCTCCAGATATGCAAGCCTGTCAGGGACAGTCTTGGGCAATATGAATGGAGCATCCTCAAAACCATAAACTCTAATCATAGTAGCATCTTCAAAGCAATAACAGTCTCCCCAATTATGAGTGACAGTAGGGGGACCACCAAAATCTTTTGGTCTGAGGAATCTTTTTATTTCAGTTGAAATTGAATATTCATAGGGATGATTAAAATACATATACAACACTTTTACATAATGCTCTTCAAATTGAGCATAGCTGGAGTGGGCATATCTACTATCCCAAATTCTGGTCCACATTTGTACAGGTATCTTTTCCCCTTTCTTGTCTGTAGCAACAACTTGAAACTCACTTGGCCATAACCCTACTTCCTGGCCATAATACAACACCATGTACATAAGCATTGAGTAATGCTCAAAAGAGCATGCTAGAGCACTATTTTTTATTGCAGATAAACCAGAGTCCATTCTATTAGCAATATAGGAAGCATAATCAAATTGCCTTGCATTATGACACTGAATGTCAGAGGCTATGACCATCAGAGGAATGGTCATGAACTCAGGGACCTCTGAACCCAGGATTTGGCCTACAGAGAAATAGGTATATTGTATATATGGTTCAAATATGGCTACATGAAAGGGAGGGCCATCATTTTTAGTTAAGGGCATCACTTCTCCTTCAACCCTGGGCCTATGAATGGGCAACCTCCATCCATTGTAAGTTGTGTCCATTCTCCAATACTCTTTATCCAGATCTTCATAAATGATAGGGACAGTGCATAAATCATCTAAATCAAAAACCTCACAAATAGCATTTTTTGACAAATGCACAATTGGTTCTCCTTGTGGGTTACAGATGGCTTTCAGGTTTGAATTATAATGTCTAGCAAGCAATTGAAGGAGTTCCACATTCAGGAATACATTAAGTACAACCAGTTTTCCTAAATTCATGTGCCATGGGTTTGACACAGGAGCATTCCTAAACCTTTTATTATAGTGGAATCTGAAAAGTTCATATCCCTGAATTGGGGTCTAGATATCTCCTAGGCGTTTGTGTTTATCTTCTAATTTCTCCACTTCTGCCCTGAGTTGGGCAGACCTTCTGGCCTTGGGAGTTGACCCAGGCAATTAGTCAATTAGATCTTGATTGAGTTTTCTTTCTTTCACTTTCTCCTCAGGGGTTTGTTCAGTTTTTTGTTTCTTAGGCTTACTAGTTTCCCCTTGCAACTTTCTTCCTTTTCCCTTTCCCAGAGTTTCCATTTTAAAACTTTGGCAGAGAATTTAAATACAGGCTATACAGTGGTTTGTGTATATGTACCTATCGTTCGGTGGCTGGAATTGGAATCCTCTGCTTTCGCCTTAAGAGTTCTTCTGTATTCTCTTCTCAGACGGTTTTTTGCAACTATAATGATCATATAAATTTCGTAGCTGTTTGTATTTAATTATCTGATCAATTCAATGTTCATCGCTGTGAAATGTCACATCGCCATAACTCTTCTTATTGGCGTGAATTTTAAAATGTCTGGGTGACCTTAATGCTTTTATGGCGCGAACAGTCAATTGGCGTGACCCCTCAATTGTATTCCCAATGCTATGTAATGTCATATTTTCAAGTGGGCGCGACCATCGGCATGACTTCCTTCATCGCCATGTGATTTAGATTTCACTCCGAAGTAATGAGTCTTACCGATATGATTTGTTTATCGGGGTGATTAATACTATCGGGATAACATAATTATGTTTCCCCGACTTTTGTTGTCCCACCGATAGTCATGTTACTTTGGATTAGAATGACTGTTTTAATGTCTTGCTGCTAGAGTATACCCATCTGAATGAAACATACTATCGGGATAGCTTTCAAAAGATAACCTGATCCGAATCATCTCACCGATGGTTCTTTCATATTCTTTATCGGGCAGAGTATGTTAAAGTATCACCGATACCTTTTGATCGCCATGACTTGTGAATCAGCGAGACCTAATTCCCTTGTTTCGATATATTGAGTCGTCCCGACAGATGCTTGTATCACTGTGAGTCTTGCCGAAAGCTCTCTTATTGCTAAGACATTGAGTATCAGAAACTTCTTTGTGTCTTATCCCAATAGTTTACTTCTTGCCGATGGTTATTTGCTTCGTTACCCCCACAGGATGTTCGGTGAGACTCTTGCTGAAATACTTCATCGGTATGATATATACCATCGGGGCAACTTTCAAAAGGTCATCCGATAGTTGTCTGTCATACCGATCGGTATGACCACTCACTTCTCTTGCCGATGTAAGGTCATCGGTATTACTTATTCCATTGGTGACTTCCATAGATCTCCTTCCGATCTGTCTTCTCACACTGATGGCTATTTTGAAATGATTCCTTATGTGTCGGTGTAAACAAAACAATATCTTACCGATGGATTGACTTTGAAGAAATTTGGCATTGCTCATCCATAGACACCTTGTGAGATATATTAAATTTTTATTATGGTCTTTTGGGGTGTTTTTTTTTAGGATTTGTTCAAGCATAATGGAGTGAAAAGATAGTAAAATTTTCAAAATTTTACTGTCCTAATAGAAGGTGAGGATCAAGAGTTGAGATCAAGGGCTCACATTAGTTGTGAATTTTAAATTCATAGTGGATGAATTAAAAATTTATTTTTTTAAAAGATGTAATATTTAAATAACCCCACTATCCCAAGTGGAATTAATAAAATATCCCTACTATCCCAAGTGGAATTAAAAAATATCCCCACTATCCCAAGTGGAATTAATAAAATATCCCCACTATCCCAAGTGGAATTAATAAAATATACCCACTCATGAGGTCCCCCATTATAGCCCACATGTAGAAATAAAATACAATGAGAAAACTTAAAATGACATAGAGTGGGTGACACAACACCCACATAAAAGGGAACCCCACCAAAAGAGGCACATAGAGACAAGCCCTCCATAATGAGGGGGATCATGGAGTGCTCCATGACTTGGAAGTGGGCATGAGTGGGGATTCCACTCATCCCATCTCCCCCAAGCTTCCAATTTTCGTCACTTAACCTCACCCCCAAGTTGAGGTGACCCTATGGCAGTTAACCCAAGGTTAACCTAGTCAAAAAGGTCCCTAAACCCAAGGGGTACAACCAAGGGTTGTTTTTAGACCTAGTCAAGACTCCCAGAGTCAAATAAACACATGAAAAGGGTCAAAAATAATTAAAGTTAAAACAAGATTCAAAACATCAACTTATAACACTTATCATAATAAAAGTAATTTAGATAAAAGCCCTTATTCCCTTAACCTCATGCAAAAATAACACATTACGACAGTACTACAATTTTCCAAAACAAGAGGTTGATCTCAGTTCCTCATTGAACTAGATCAGCTCACAAGGGAACAACATAGGTATGAGATGGTCTCCTATAATAGTGGTTTTGTTAGAAATACCTGCACACTCAAACTCGAAGTCAATATCACATATAGATATCATAGCTGAAGCAAAACTAAATACATGCATCTTAAACATTCAACCATAGAATCATATTGAGTTTTCCCTTTCCATTCTTCATTTTCTTCAAAACAATATCTAAATTATCATTACACAATTATTTCCTTAAAATCAAATAGGTTCAATAATCTAGAATGCAGAAAATAACATCTAATATCATTGCACAATTAGTTTCTTAAAAATCAAATAGGTTCAATAATCCAGAATGCAGAAAATAACATCTAATATCATTGCACAATTATTTTCTTAAAAATCACATGTTCAATAATCTAGAATTCAGAAATCAATAGTCTCTTAACATAATAATAATAACAAAAGCACTACAAATAGTCTCATAAACAGTAATGTAAAAAGGTAGGCCTCACATACTCCCCCCCTAAGACTGTACTTCCTCCTGGAAGTCATCAAAGAGGTGAGGATAAAAGGAATTCATAAGCTTTTAAAGTATGATACTAAATGTTATAAAGGCATAATCCTATTCACAAAGCACACTATATTGATTGAAATCAACATAAGGAATTCACACATCGTACAACCTGTTTATATAGAACATCAACTCATATACAGATACATCAATTACAGATCTGACATCTAAACACATATTTTCATTCATCCACATTACAGGGATTAACTTCACAAGGCTCACATAAAGGTTTAGGGGGATGTCATAGTCTCATCATAGAACTAAGTAACAAGGCTGATCCACACAACCAAGATAAAAAAAAAAAAAAAATCACCAAACAACAGAAAGAAATAATCGCAATCCAAGAAAGTGCACATTACATCACTACACTCCACAAGATACACAAGGGTGAGGAAGAGTCCAACGTAACCCTCACCACCTAGACCAAGAGGATCACAACCACCACAAAACACAAGCGGAAGACTTCAATACTCATGTGACATGGCCATCACGATGACAAAACAAGAGGATGGGTATTCCTCCAAGGTGAAGGTTAGTCGTCAAACCACCACCTCTCTCTCTATCACAGCTACACGGAGTAGGACAAGGGTCAAACCACACTCAACCCACTCCATGTCGGTCCAAACAACATGCAAATCCCAGAGCTCCCAATGTTGAAACATGTCTGATACCAAATGTTAGAATCATGACGTGATGTATGTTAGAATGATGACGTGAAGATATCCATCCAAATGATCTAGACTTTCTCATTTCTCTCTTAGGTTGAAACCGAGGTACACATTAAATTTGTTCTACAACAAGATCCCTAATTCCATGCATTTGTAAAAGTAATAGTTATTTTACTCCTAGATTATGTGACTGAAATTTTCAAACAATATATAAATTAAAGAAAACAATCTTCTTTCAAATTTATGTAATCTATAAATGATATTTTACTCTGAGGCCTAAGCACCCATTAAATTTAAACATCTTAAGTTGAGCTAATTGCGCTACCACCTTAGAACTCACCTGAATCTTGTGAGTAGCGGTTATGTCTATAATCCAACTTGGCATTGGGATGTAGTGCCACATAAATTCCATTGTGTAGATATAAAAGGGAAGGAAGAAGATAAAAAGTGTTTCCAAACAAAAATTGGCACTGCAAAATCTATTTTAAAAAAAATTGAAATTGACTAATGGAAACAACAAGGTCAAAACATTTTAGTGGCTATTGTGGGTCCCATCATGATAGTCGATACATGCAATTTTGTATGGTATTGAAGGGTATAGTATGGTATGGATTGTATGTTAGAATCATGACATGATGTCTTAGGCATGCTATTTTGTATGGAGAATAGTCACTACTATTTTTAAACATTGTCCATTTCAATAGTCAAAAGTAAATTTTGGCTAGTAAAAATAGGACAAATATTTTCCACTTTATATTGTGGATGAGGTGTAAAATTACTATTGATTGTTTAACCATTGAAATGGATGATATTTAAATAGAATAATAGGCACTGCCCTCCTGTAGGCCCTCACAAATATCTAAGACAGTTGAACACTGTGCTATAAATTATTAAGCAATAGTCAACGAAATATGTCGATTAATAATTTATCATTTTCAGCTAAATTCACGGAACCTAAGGCTGCAATCCAACGATAAAGAACTAGCTCATCTTCTCAATTGCTTTTTCAATGAATGAAGTGCTGCTGGTGAAAAAGGCATCTGACTGTATATCACGTTATAGATAACAGTTCCCTATCGTAAGTTTGTTTATAGAATAGTAGTCTATGGAGAAAGTTGGGTAAGGGCATTCCTTCGGTCTATTCATGTCTTTTCAACTATAAGAGGTTGAAACGAAAGGGGAAGAGGAGAGTTTAGTTGAAGGTGCATTGCATATATGATATGTTTAATATAGTTTCATTTTTTATCAAACATAGATCTGTGGAAACGTCCCAACGATGAGGTATGCAAAAGATTTGTTGTGACATAGAAGATGTCCTGGCATTCAATTGACCCATGTGCTATAGATATTTGTTTGTTTTATAAATTTAGATGCTTTGTGTAGGGAAGAAATAGAATTAGCTAATTGTGGATCAAACATAGATCTGTGGAACTGGCATACAATTGGCTCATGTGCTTTAGATATTTGTTTGTTTTATAAATTGAACATGGTTTTGTATGTATCTTTCAATGAAGCTACAATTAGCCTCGTTTGGGAGCCCACAATGAAAACTGTAAGTTTTCAAAAGCACAGGGATAAAGTAGAGATTGACCAACAAAAAGTTGAGCTGAAGAAACCCAGAAAGCAGAAAGAAGTTGTGGAGAGGCATTACAGAGGAGTGAGGAGGAGGCCATGGGGGACATATGTAGCAGAGATCAGGGATTCAAACAGACAAGGCATCTGTGTGTGGCTTGGAACATTTAACTCTACAGAAGAAGCAGCCATGGCTTATGACAAAGCTGCCTTCACTATGAGAGGTTCTAGGGCTATTCTCAATTTCCCTAATCATGTTGTGTGCAGATCACTGGAAGCAACAACAGGCACTGGTGGTTCTGATGAAATATTGATGTTCCCCACAAGTACCCAATTGATCTTATCTTCATCAAATGAATATTCCTCGAGTGCTACCTCACTATCACTTGGGAGGTCATAAGTGACACAAGCTGCCATCCTGATGACAAGCATGCGATAAAGTCTAAGAGGCCAAGATTCCATGAAGCAGCCTCCTCAAATCAAAGCCAAAGTGATAATAGTCATGAGGTAGCAAAGACTGTAAAATTTGAAAGTGAAGAGACAGTGTTAGAATTGGAAGTTCTGAGTGTGGATTATTTGGAGGAGCTTGTGTTAGCAGAACTACTTTAATCTATTCAGTGTAGTTAGTGTTAGAAAATCTAATCCGGAATGGCTAGTTAATGCACCTACCTCGTCAAAGATCATCCAAGATCATCCAGACATCTCCTTCTTATCACACCCCTGCAAAACAATTAATACCATTTTGCTGGCCTGTCAAAACAATTAATGCTCGTCAGTGCCATTCAATTCGGTAGGTGATTTTGAAATTGTTTGAGTGAAAGATTTTTTTGGTGAAGAAAAGACAAAAGGAAAGAATGTAAGAAGGAAGAAAAAGAATATATGCAACAACAATATAGTAGTGCACAACATAGAAGATTTGTTGTAGCAGCAATAGGAAGAATATTGCAGAGAGAGTTTAGAGAATAAAGCTCCAGACAGCTCGAGACTCACACAACAAATAGTTAGTGGAAAGAGCACAACAACTCCAAATAGAGAAGGACAACTGTAATGTCCAGAAAGCTCCAGAGAGGGCAGTATATGTAAGGAAAGAAGAAATAGAGTTGTAGCTCTGGTGTTTGTATTTTTTGAATGTAAAATAGTTTTTATCATCAATAGAAACCTATGTTTGTGTATTTTGTTTTGTGTCCCCTCTCTCATGTTTGTTATTCTTCACTTCAACCACGTGATAAGAGGTGAAGTGCTTCCAACAAGTGGTATCAGAGCTTGGGTTGGCAGAGCTAGAGTTTTAACTTTTTGGGTATTGAGAGTAAAAGCCCTAAGTTTTCTAGGTATAAACTGTCTCCCCTGATTTAGAAAAATGGTTGAAGGAGACAACAAGAGTTGGAAGTAGCCACCCATGTTTGATGGAAAGAACTATGATGTTTGGTTGAAGAAGATGAAGACCATCTTGGTTGCAAATGATTTGTGGGAACTTGTGGTCAGTGGGTTCACATAAATGACTGACCCAAATGCTTTTGGAGCCCTAACAAATTCTCAGAAGAACCAACTAAAGGAAACAAGGATGAATGATGCAAAAGCCCTTAATTTGATTGAGGCAGCCTTGACAAAGGCTATTTTCCCAAGAATAGCAATAGCTAAGTATGCAAAGAAGACTTGACAGATTCTTGAAAACAATTATAAAGGTACTAACAAGGTGAAGTTGGTGAAACTCCAACTCTTTTGGAGAGATTTTGAGACCCTACAAATGAAGGATGGAGAGTCTCTTTCAAACTTCCACACCAAGGTTTCCACCTTGATAAATCAGTTAAGAATTAATAGAGAAACCATGGAAGAGCAAAGGATTATTGAGAAAATCCTTAGAAGTTTTCCCTTGAGGTTTGACCCTATTGTCATAGCAATAGAAGAGGTCAAAGACCTCTTAAAGATGACAGTGTATGAGTTGATGGGTTCTTTTCAAACCCATGAGCAACAGTTGTGTTTAGGGTAAAATTAGGATACGGTTTGATTTGATGGTTTGCATGTGTATCCTCCTTTTACCCTAAAGCATTTAAGGACCTTAAGTCAAGTAAGACTCTACTATCAGGGCCTTGGTCACTTAGAATGTTGGGAAAATTGGATTTGTGTGGTTTGATTGCTTGATTATGCCCAATTATGCTTAAAACCCTAATTATGCAAATACGAAAGCAAACGAACGAATACCAGAAAATGCTACTACAGAAAGATGTAAAATAATAGACAAATGTGTACCAATTTCTGAAGTTCAGGAAGTAGAATAGTCAAGGACTAATGAGCGGGTGCCCTAGTCCAGTGCCATGCTTTTTGTCATGAACTGGGAACTTTATTTGCAACTTGTTCCTGCTGTCTCAGGGATTCTTCCGTTGTGGGATCCGGAGGACTAATAAGCGGGCGCCCAAGTCTAGGTCCATGTTTTCATCTTTGATCTGCAATTCTAACACTCTGCAACCCTTCTATGCAACTCCACTTTTCTTGCTTCTTCAACCTATAACCTGCAATCATGAAAAAATGGGGAGGGGGTTGTGGTGTTTAGAGGCTTGCCTCAGTCAAGCCCTGGAGAGACATTCAATTTTTCCAAACATTGTTGTTAGATAGAGAGTGTGTGCCCTTGGAGGACAGAGGCAAAAACCAAATGATAAATGCTTGTAAACACAAATGATATCACCTTGTAGTGAAGATCTCATGGAAGGAAGAAGCTCTTCTTGCTATGAGGAGATGGATGCTCAAATCTACAAATATAAACACATAAACAACACAATATCTGCTCTTGCCACACAATGAATGCCTTGAATCACCTTTAGAATGCATAAAGTTCACAATAGCCATCTAGTTTACAAATGAATGCCTAAACATGCTTATATATGCAACTACAAACATTTCTGCCAAGAATTTCGTAATTGAAACTTACCCTGTCGGCATAGGACCTAAATAATAGTCACAAACCAACACTTTGAAATTGGGCTTGACTTAAAATAGGGCAGGACTAGAGTGCGGGCACCCAAGTCCTCCCCCCCTATTTTAGGCAAGATCTATCTCAAGTGGTCGCCCTAGGTCCTATTTGCCAAGACACTTAGGAGTTTTCTCATCGAGATGCCAAAATATGATGTAAGCTGTCCTAAACACAGATTAAAGACCTGGGAGCTAAACCTTAAGAGGGAAAAGCCTCCAAGGGGATATTTTTTGATGTTACATTTAGCCCCCACTTTAATGTATGTATAAACGCAAGGCCAATATATGCATTAGAGTACGGTCAATAAACACAGCAAACACGCCAAGCACGGAGAGGACACGCTAATCACAGAGAAGACAGTAACATGCACACAAAACACAAAGAAGACAATTACAGTCATACAAAACATAGAGAATACAACATTGAATGTAGAGAAGACAGTAAATGCATAGGAGACATGAATGATTTTTTTGCTTTTTCTTTTTCCCATATATATATATGAAATGCAAATGCAAGTATAAGGAAAGTAAACACACCACCCATAATGTAGGAAGCACTCATCATGCTAGTCTTTAAACTGCATATGGGGCAACACACACGTAAGACACGCCAAACCTCCCATAATGTAGGAAGCACTCATCGCGCTAGTCTTTAAACTGTACATGGGGCAACAGACATGCCAAACAAATCAAGCACACCAAACACACACTTTGAAGATACAGAGAAAACATGGTAGACAAGCAATGGAGTGTTCCTATTTCTAGGTTCATCACCATCTCAGGCACATTACAAATACACATCAACGATTGCACTTCACCACAACAATCGCCGAAGACACATTTAAAAGTTGAGTTAGTCACAAAACCGCTCCCTACCTCCACAGAGGACTTTTGAAAATGATAGGATGTGCACTCTCTTCAAGAAATACACCATCCCAACCTCCACAAAGGGCTTAAGATGATTGATGATTGATTGATTGCAAACAAAACTCAGAGTACAAGAAGTACTCATCACACTAGTCTTTAAACTACACCTGAGGACAAGCACATTGCTAACATCTACAACAGACAACTTACCTTATATATGCCCCCACCTTAAGGTAGTTGATATCAGGTATCGATATCAAGCATGTTAAGGTAGGAAGAAAACATACAAGGGAACACAGACTCTTGCAAAGCCCATGCTCCCCAGAGGTGACATGTACATTACAATTGCCAAATGTTCCCACAAACACATCCCTATAAGAAACATGTTAGTATCTACATAATCATGATAAACAACAACATCAATGCATATGATCAATCACACAAAGAGCCAAGGTTATACTACAAATTTGAAGATAGAGGATAACCGTGGGGCTATATCATGAAAATCTCAGAACCGAGTGTCACCAAGACAAGATTCAAAGACAAAAAAAGTGCACGGAGCAGTAGTATTGTTAAGGTTTGTAAGTGAGATAAAATACCATCAAAAATCACTATGCAGAAAGAACGTAGTCCTTCTACTAGCCAAGCATTGAATAATATATTACAACCCTATCATAATATTAGGAACTAAGTCCAATTTTTTATTTCTCACTAAAGGGACGCTAGGTCCGCATTAGTATAAATATTTTTTCGTCATCCACCCGCTAAGTAGAAATGCTAAAGGGAAACAATAAATGAAGAGAGGAGAAACAAGTGTCTTAGGGACAATCACGTAGGAGGGTGCCCCCAAGTCACCTACTTCGACGCTATGTCCGTAAGACACAACACACAACAATGAAAACAAAGAGAAGCAATATAGAAGAATGATGATACGAATAGAAGAAGGTCACAATAGAGGTAGTCTTCTGGTATCCTAGACCTTACAAGAGAATCAAGGGTCATCCCAGGAGGCCTAAACAACATATAACACATCATGGCGGAAACACATCATGAGAGATAAAGGGTTAGAAATACTTACCTATTTTATCCCAATGTTAAGAGCATACATATCTAGGATATATGTCATGTTGTTTGGTCTTATTGATATTGCATGAACATTGAGTTTAGGATGACGAGGGGCTTTCTTTTCTTCAAAAGGATTATATCCAATGCTGCTTGTGTAATGTGTTGAAGCAGATTCTATAGGTACTCGAATTCCTTGTTGATTTACACCACATCCCTTACCTAGATAGTCACAATTTTTATAAAGGATTTTAAATCCTCGACCATAGAGGGATGTCATTTCTTTAGGGGATAGTGAAGCCTCATTGGTCTCGTAGTTTGTGGTATAAGTGAGAGTATTATTTTTATTTTCAACCAAGGGGACTTTAGGTTTCTTAGGTGCTTCAAAAGATTGCTTAGGTGAAATCAATGCTACTTTTGATGTGTCAAGGCTATTAATTTTATATTCCCCTATACTAGAAGGATTAAAATCTAATGGGCCCCAATCATCACCAAAGAGTGCATTCGAAGGTATAGAATCTTTCACAACATCATTCATGGCTAGAGGCATTGATGAATCAGCTCATAAATTGTTTAAGCTCATATGATTGTAAACTGGTTTTTGTGTTTCAATATGTAAATAGTTATTTGGTTCAAGATCAGCATGAATAGTATGAAGTTTACCTTTGAATATAAATTTGATTGAGAGATGTAGGGTGGAAGGAACCGCCCCCAATGCATGAATCCAAGGTCTACCAAGAATCGTGTTGTAAGATAGAGAACAAGGCATGACATAAATCAAGGTAGGCACAAGCACAAGTCCTACTTGTATAGGTAGAGTTATAGTGCCTATGGATTGTCGTTCAACATTATCAAAGCCATGAATGCTAATGCTATCAGTTTTGATTTAAGATGTGTCAGCCTTAATCTTATGTAACAAATCCATACCACAAACATTCAGAGCTGATCGATTATCAATCATAACTTGTTTTACCAACATTTTATTTATTGTGACAATGATTATAAGTGGATCATATTGGTTTTGAACTTCAATTAATGGTAATTCATGTGGTTGAAAGAGAATACCCATGTTTGTCACATGCATACAATCTAATAGAGTTGCTACATCATTCGTCTTAACAACAGGTGGTACAATCACCTTTTGTAAAGCTTCTTGGAGCATTCCATGGTATGTAGGTGATGTTTATAATAAATCCCAAAGAGAGATCTTAGCCAGAGTAGCGTGAAGCTGTTCAACAAGATCATATTCTTGACCACTTTTATGAGTAAGACAAGGTGGTGGAGGGAGCATAGGTTGGGAACATGGAAGAGAGACAGGAACATGTGGTGCTTGCCTACTTTTCTTATTATTATAGATGTTGTATGTGTGAGCAATCACATTGTAGTGTGGTTATTGTAACACATTTTGAACACCTTGACTCAGTTGAGCAATTCGTTATGCATGTTTGTAGATGTGATCCGGGGGTCAACCTTGAACAGTAATCATTGGCTTTAAGCAAGAGGGTGCACTAGGTGCCCCTCGGATAATCATCTTAGGAATATTTCTACAAAATCTATTTATGAATATTGAATTAACACTGTTTTCCTCTTGATTATTCCCAACATCTATCCCTAAATGGTTTAATGTGAGAGACCTTTTCTCATCCACTAATGCTACATCTTGGCTAGGGAGAGCACTAGGATGAGAGGAAGGTATGGTGTTGTTAGTCAAACTAGAGCTATCCATAGTCTTCTCATCAAGGGTTCTTGAGTTTTCAATCAAAGGTGGAGGGTCTAATGGATTATCCGTAGAAGTCTCATGCACCAAATGACCGTTAGGTGAATAGTCATTTTCCACCAATGAAGAATCCTTCTTGAGAGGGAGCCCTTTATCCACTAATGTCTCACTTTCCAAAGAGGGTAGGGTGATGTTCAAGAATGTGTCAATGATTTCATCCTCTTGTGTTAGTATATCCTCATGGGAGGAATCATTTTCTATGTCATCATCATATATTTTAGCTATGAATTCCAATGCGTTAAAAGGAGTTTCACACTCATTATCGTTAATGTGTCTTGTTAAATCTTCTACTACCCAAGGGTATGTACTCATGAGAGATATGAAATTGTCATAATCAGATACATAGTCAAGGATTTCAAATGAAGAGCATTTAAATATATCCTTGTGATACATAGCTTGTAAGTAAGTGAGAACACGAGGATTCATATTAAGAAATTTGTAGAAACTCTCCAAGTGTTTGATATATGCATGTAAAGATACCAAATATTGATGAGATAAAGATTCCATGGTGAAATTTCTTGTAACATAAATGCAAAATCAGACAAGTGCAAAACTATGTATGAAAATGACCTAAAACGCTTGATTTTTTCAACTTTTTTCGATGCAAATAAATGAAAGAAAATGTGTTGTAAGAAAATTGATCAGGGGTAGAAAATAATATGTCTGATATCAGTCCAATACAACAATAATATCCTTCACAACACACTTATGATGCAAATCTAGAATGATGACTAGTCAAAACCTAGTGGGAATACACTAAAATATGCAGTTTTTTCACCAAATCTCAATGCAAAAGAGTATGACAAAGGGTGTTGTGAGGAAAATGATGATGGAAAGAAAATTATAATAGTAATAAAGGCCGTCTAATGCCAAAAAATCTGTCACAACACGCTTATAGTGCCACTCAAGATCAAACCTTAGTGGAAATATAGCAAAAATATGTAATTTTTACAATTTTTCAACTCCAAGACTTAGCAAAAGGGGTGTTGTAAAGAATTTCAGGAGGTGAAGCAGATTATAGCAATAATATCAGTCACCTAAATCTATAAAACTTGTCACAACACACTTAGAGTGCAAATCTAGGTCAAACCCTAGGGTAAATATAGCAAAAATATGCAAATTTTCACCAAATTTTTGATGCAAGAGCCCAATAACAAGGTGTTGTGAAGATTTTTAGGAGGGGAAGAAGATAATAACCCTGATAAAAACCAATTAATGCAAAAATATTATTCACAACATGCCTATGGTGCAAATCCAGAGAGTTGATAAGACCAAATCTAGTGAAAATCAAGGTTTTTCAAGCCCTAGGCATGAGATCTTAGTCCAAATGCATGAAAAGGTTATATGAAGATTTTATAATCTGATTTATGATAAAAATTAATTCCAATTAGATTTGAAAATGATTTTCAAACCCTACAATGCAAAATGCAAGTGCAAATCTAATGAAAAATGCTAGTTTTGTTGAAATTTTCTATGTCAAAATGCAAATTTTTAGAATCTAAATACAAATTTACACCGAAATACAACACTATAGAAAAATTTAAATTTGAATGAGTGTCTAAGATCAGTAGAAAAATCTAAAACAAGATTTTACCTACAAGCCCTAGTTTTTGAAATTACTAGGTTATATGAAAAATTCAAAATTTCTAACAAAACCCTAGCAATTTTATGATGAAAATGCAATGCAAGTGATTGAATTTTTGTAATTTTCTACAATTTAGCTCAGATCTAATGAAAAAATCATAAATTTAATGAAATTCAAATTAATTGATGAGAATTATATGAAAATGCAAACCCTAGAATGCAATTTTTCTCAAATTTTTCAAATTTTGCAATTTTTCCAATGCAATAAGATGAATGATGATATAAATGAATGAAATAAATGTAAATCTAAATAAAAACACTCAGAAAGGTGCCAAATTCATTTAAAACATGGGTTCACCAAAATGTTTAGGGTAAAATTAGGATAGGGTTTGATTTGATGGTTTACATGTGTATCCTCCTTTCACCCTAAAGCATTCAAGGACCTTAAGTTGAGTAAGACTCTACTATCAGGCCCTTGGTCACTTGGAATGTTGGAAAAATTGGATTTGTGTGGTTTGATTGCTTGATTATGCCCAATTATGCTTAAAACCCTATTTATGTAAATACGGAAGCAAACGGATGAATACCAGAAAATGCTACTACAAAAAGATGTAAAATAATAGAAAAATGTGTACCAATTTCTGAAGTTTGAGAAGTAGAACAGTCAAGGATTAATGAGCAGGCATCCTAGTATAGTGCCATGTTTTTGTCAGGATTTGGGAAGTTTATCTGTAACCTGTTCCTGTTGTCTCAGAGATTCTTCCGTTGCGAGATGTAGAGGACTGATGAGCGGGTGCCCAAGTACATGTCCCTATTTTTAGCTTTGATATGCAATTCTAACATTCTACAACCCTTCTCTGCAACTCCACTTTTCCTACTTCTTCAACCCGTAACCTGCAATCATGGAAAAATGGGGAGGGTGTTGTGGTGTTTAGAGGCTTGCCTCAGTCAAGCTACGGAGAGACATTCAAGTCTTTCGAACACCATTGTTGGAGGACAGAGGCAAAAACCAAATGATAAATGCTTGCAAATACAAATGATATCACCTTGTAATGAAGATCTCATGGAAGGAAGAATCTCTTCATGCCATGAGGAGATGAATGCTCAAATCTGTAAATACAAACACATAAACAACACTCTACTCTTGCCACACAATGAATGCTTTGAATCACCTTTAGAATGCATAAAGTTCACAATAGCCATCTAGTTTACAAATGAATGCCTAAACATGCATATATATGTAACTACAAACATTCCTGCCAAGAATTTCATAATTGAAACTTACCGTGTCAGCATAGGACCTAAATAATGGTCACAAACTAACACTTTGAAATTGGGCCTAACCTAAAATAGGGCAAGACTAGGGTGTGGGTGCCCAAGTCCTCCCCCCTATTTTAGGTAGGATCTATCTCAAGTGGTCCTCCTAGGTCCTATTTGCCAAGATACTCAAGGGTTTTCTCATCGGGATGCCAAAATATGATGCAAGATGTCCTAAATGCATATTAATGACCTAGGAGCTAAACCTTAAAAGGGAAAAGCCCCCAAGGGGACATTTTATGATGTTACAAGTTGAATAGATCCACTCCTTCCCTAGAGCAAGCCTTCAAATCTCAGAGCAGTGTTAGAGGCAAGGGAAGAGGAAGAAAAAACAAAGGTAAAGGTAGAGGTAGAAGTAACTCTGGAAGAGGAGGCTCAAACAACCAAGAAGATAGACCAAACACCTCACAACAAAGAAGAGTAGCAACTCCAACCAAAGGTATGAAAAATCAAATGTGTAGTGTTACTATTGCCACAAGTTTGGTCATTATGCAAATGAATATAGGAAGAGGTAAATGACCAAGGGAGTCAGAATGCTCATGTAGCAAATGAGAACAAGGCTGAAAATGAAAAACAATCAAAGGTGTTTTTTGTATGCAACCTTGTTGAGCAGAGTAACACTAAAGTATGGTACTTGGACAACATGTGTAGAAAACACATGAGTGGTAATGAAAATTTGTTTTCCTCCATTGACAAGAATTTCAAGTCTAAGATCATGATGGGGAACAGTGAAAAAGTTCATGTTGTGGGAAGAGGCATTATCACAGTCCTAACCAAGCAAGGTGAGAGAAGATAGATCCAAGATGTCTATTATGAGATAGGCATAAAACATAACCTATTGAGCATTGGACAGATGGTCCAAAATGGTTATAGAATTTTCATGGAGAAAGGGGCATGCATCATCTATGACAAGGATGGTAGCAATAAAGTCATTGCAGCATTGCAGATGATGAGGAATATATTGTTCCCTCTTAAATTATAGTCTCTAACACTCTATGAAGTTACACCTGTCAAGCCACAGATGGCTCCAGATGGCTCCAGATTCAACCAAATGGTGTCTACAGTAGTGTCTTAGCAGTCGGCCTTCAAGATAGTCATCAAAGACCAATCCAATCTTTGCCATTTGAGGTATGGGCATTTAAGATTTTTTAGCTTGATTCTTTTTTCCAAAAAAGGCATGGTTAGATGGCTACCAACAATTGTTGAGCCTGATAGGAAATGTGAAGTCTACATTCTAGGAAAGGAGCACAGACAATCCTTTTAATCAGGGCATTCTAGGAGAGAAAGAGGACCATTGGAGTTGGTGCATTCTCATTTGTGTGCTCCCATGAAAACCCACACACTAGGTGGTAATGTATACTTCATGACCTTCATAGATGACTACAGTAGAAAGACATGGGTTTATTTCTTAAAGAATAAATCTGAAGCATTTGAAAATTTTAAGGAGTTTAAGGCCATGGATGAAAAGAAAAGTGACCATTATATCAAGGTCCTCAAAATGGACATAGGGGGAGAGTATATCTCCAAAGAATTTATGAATTTCTATAAGTATGAAGGTATTCAGAAATAGTTCACAACATGTTACACTCTACAACAAAATGGAGTTGCTGAGAGGAAGAACAGAACCATTATAGAGATGGTAGTAGGCATGTTGAAGGCTAATGGAATGCCAAATGATTATTGGGGTGATGCAATAGCAACAATAGTATACATGCTAAATAGAAGTCCTACAAAGTCTGTAAGGGACAAAATTCCATAAGAAGCATGGATAAATGACAAATGGAGTGTGGAGCACCTACAAATATTTGGGTGTGTGGCATATGCATTCATGCCAAAAGAGAAAAGGCAAAAATTTGATAAAAAGGGAGAAAGGTGCATCTTCATTGGGTACAACAAAGAATCCAAAGGCTACAAGTTGTATAATCCCATCACCAAGAAGGTTATAATCAACAGGGATGTAGAATTCATTGAGAATGATATAGTGCAGTTGACCCCACCACATGTATCTTAGCAACGATACTCATAGATGATGATGGAAATGAAGGAGGAACTTCCAGTAGTGAAGCAAAATCAATTCTGAAGCTCTCTCCAGCCATCCCCAGAGCACTTCAAAATTGGTCCCCAGAGCTCTCAGAAACTCTCCATAGTCAGGCAGTTCAAGACTATAGCAACATAGTCAACTCCAAAGCACTCCAGAGTCAAGCAATAGTAACTCCAAAAGCAATTTAGATCCTACACTCACTTCTCTGATACTAAGAAAGATAAGGAGCATGAGGGAGATTTATGAAAATACAAGGTATGATGATTTTGATGAAATTCTGGACTTTGCTTTGTTCTCTCATAGTGATCCAATAGATTTTGTAGAGGTTGTGAAAGAAGAAAAATGGTGTAAGGCCATGGATGAGGAGTTGGATGCAATAGAAAGGAATGAGACATGGGAGTTAACAACTTTACCCAAGGGTAAACAAGTCATTAGAGTTAAGTGGGTCTACAAGACCAAGAATACTATTGAAGGAAAGATAGAAAGGCATAAACAAGGCTAGTTATTAAGGGTTACAAACAACAGCCTAGAAGAGATTATGATGAGACATATGCACTAGTTGCAAGGATAGAAATGATGCAGGCTATCATAGCTATTGCATTCTAGCACAAGTGGAAGGTATATCAAATGGACTTGAAGTCAGCCTTCCTAAATGGAGTATTGAAAGAGGAGGTGTATGTGGAATAGCCACCTGGCTATGAAGTTTCAGGGCATGAAAACAAAGTATACATACTCTAGAAAGCTCTCTACGGGCTTAAGAAAGCGTCTCAGGCATGGTACATCAAGATAGATTCATATCTGCTAAGTAATGGCTTTAGCAAAAGTAACAGTGAGCCCACATTATACATCAAAGCAATCAATGGTAAGATTTTAATTTTGTTTTGTATGTAGATTATTTAATTTTTAGAGGGAATAGTGACCTCTTCATTTCTAATTTTAAAGAGGTGATGAAGAAAGAATTTGAGATGACTGATTTAGGTCTGCTGAGATATTTTCTTGGCATTGAGGTCCTACATATAGAGCATGGAATATTTATTTCACAAACTAACTATGCCAAATAGATCTTGAAGAGATTTAAAATGGAGAGCAGTAAGCCTGCACCAACACCAACAGATACAGGTCTAAAACTGAGCAAGGAGGATAGTAGAAATGAAGTGAACCCAAACCTCTACAAGAGTATTTTTGGAAGTCTAATGTATTTGACAAATACAAGGTCTAATTTAATGTATGTGGTAAGCTTGATATCTAGGTTCATGGAAAAACCTAAGGACACACACTGACAAGCAGGAAAGAGAATCTTGAGATATGTCAATGGCACACAAGGCTATGACATATTGTACACCTCATCCAATGAGTTTGAGCTGGTTGGTTACACAAATAGTGATTGGCTAGGAAGTGTAGATGACAAGAAGAGAACATTTGGATAAGTGTTCCACATGGGTTCAAGACCCATTTCATGGGCATCAAAGAAGCAACCCATAGTTTCTCTCTCCACAAAAAAAGTTGAATATATAGCAAAAAATGTAACAACATGTTAGGCTATTTGGCTGCGAAGAATCCTTGTAGATTTGAATGAACATCAAGAAGATGGTACAACCATATTTTACGACAATGTTTCCTCCATAGCCTTGATAAAGAATCTAGTCTTCCATGGACAAAGTAAACATATTAAGATCTTATATTACTTCATAAGAGACCTAGTAGAGCATGGAGAGATTAAACTACAATTTTGTAGCTCTAAGAAGTAGCTCACTAATATATTAACTAAGGTACTATCTAAGGAAAGATTTGAATGCCTAAGAGATAACATGGGCATCATGGACAACTCCAGATTTCAATTCTGGAAAGAAAGCTCCAGACAGCTCCAGAGAACTATAGATAACTCTAGAAATATAAAATAGAAAAGGTATGTGGCTTTAGATTAAGGGGGAGTGTTATAAAATCTAATCTGGAGTGGGCAGTTAATGCACCTACCTTGTTAGAGATCATCCAGAGATCTCCTTCCTGCTGCACCCCTACAAAATAGCTAATACCATAGAAGATTTATTGTAGCAACAACAAGAAAAATATTGTAGAGAGTGTGTAGAGAATAGAGCTCCAGGAAGCTCCAGACACACAACAAATAGTTAGTGGAAAGAGCAGAACAACTTGAGACAAAGAAGGACAACTGTAATTTCCAGAAAGCTCTAGAGATGGCAATATTTATAAGGAAAGAAGAAACAGAGTTGTAGCTCTAGCACTTGTATTTGTTGAATGCAAAACAGTTTTTAACATCAATATATATCTCTATTTGTGTATTTTGTTTTGTGTCCCCTCTCTCTCCTATTTGTTTATTCTTCCCTTCAACCATGTGGTAAAAGGTGAAGTGCTTCCAACAGTTAGAACAATAAATTTTGATTGTTTTAAAATTGTTTGATTAATGAATTGTTTAATATTAAAATAAAGTGATAAGTGTAGTGTGTTTAAATTGTTTAATATAAGTGTAGTGTGTTTGGATGTTGTATTAAAATTTAAATACCTACAATACCATATTTAGTTTATCAGGAGATCAGAGTGTAGCATTTTTGTGCACTATATAAAAATTTAAACTCCTACAATATCATATTTGATTTCTTGGGAGATCTTAATAAGGCCCCCAAATTACTCCACCATAAAGAGCCAAGACGACCACACTATATTAGGTAGCTTTTTAAACCATTTCTTATTTTCTACTTGACTTTCTACATTTTAGCACTCTACTTAAACATCATCCACTTCAATGGTTAAACAACTAATAGCAATACCAAAAGTGATAAATATTTGTTCTATTTTTATTGGCTAAAATTGATATTTGAATATTGAAGTGGATATTTAAGAATAGCCATGTTTTAGTACATAAGAAAGCACTAGATCTTTATAATAACATTTATTGTCATTAAATATGGGAAGATTTCATCTTCTTACTTTTTCTTTTCCTCTTTCAAGTCCATTAGCTTCTTCCCATGTCTATTCAAAAGTGGTTGTGCCTTTTAAAATCCCATTCACCTATATTAATTTAAAACATCAATACATTTTTTCATCATAACTTAATTCATATCTCAATCAATAATGCACATGGCTCTCTTGTCACATAAACTCAATCCAAGTTTTTTACAAGTCCTTAATTATTTTAAGATTAATTAGGAACTATTTCTTTATTTAAATTATTTTACTTTCTTAACAATTACACTTACTGTGAAATGGGCACTATAAGCACTAAAAATACACATGATCCTACACAATGATCTAATGATGAGCTATAATCCTAAACATGTACATGTAAGTGTGTAATTATGCCCTCTCCGTAGCATTTCTCTTGGTGACACATCGATCAAAGTTCAACATCTTGTTTGTGTTTCTCCAGTCCTCTAGCTAACCCTCCTAGGCCTTCTGCCTTCATCCTTCACTCCTTTTCGACATTTCGCTTTTGTCTCTTTCCAACCTTGTTGATTTAGGCCCATAGTTTCACAAGGTTGGAAATACACTTTCCTTGAGCTCCTTTCATCCATTTCAACATTTCAAAGGCCTCTAATTGGTCTCCTAGATCATCCCCCTTCATCATTTTTGGCACCCATTTCTTCCTTTCTAGGTCATCCCCTATTAATTTCTAATCCCCCTAGGCAACTGATGGTCCCCCTAGGGGTGAACTACTCCTCTACAAGGGCCAAAACTCTTTCCCTCTACCTTCTAGTCAATCTTCATATTCAGATGTCATCCTTAGCCCCTTTTGACCATTTCCAGCCCTCAAAACACTTGCAGGACCCTATCCTAGTTGGTTGTCCCCTGTCACTTCTTGATTCCCTTGGGCAACCCATAATCCCCCCAAGGGGCTACTCTTGATCCCCAAGGTGACCATCCATATCAAAAGGGTTGACCTAGTCGTATTTTGAACACAAATTTGTCTTTAGTTCAAACCCAAATTACCTTGGTTTTGTCTCCAATTTGCATGTAAATTTGACCCTAACTAGGCCTAGTCTATTCTTAGCCCATTCTTCACTCCCAATCATCCATAATTATCTCCCATTGATTTATTCTTATTTCACCTTTTTCTCATACTAACACTCCTTCGATGAATGATAAGCTATCAAGCTTAGTTCACTACATCCAGTCAACCTAGTTTTCTAATCAATCAAGCATGTTAACTCTTCAATCAAAGTAGTTAACTTCTTAATAAACCCCACCTCTTGTGAGCTCTTCAACACTATAAATACCCTTCTCTTATGGGAGGCAAATCCATTGTTGCAGCCATTTGATAAGCTTTTCTTTTGCTCTCCACTAACATCTCGATGCTCATTGTAGGACACATGTGCCTTCTATTTTATGTTTATGATAGTTTGCTAACCTTTGTAAAGCTTCCATAGTATTTATATGATCTTAAATGTCTTCCAATCCATAGCCATTATGCTCAAATAGTGTATTCATATTGTTATGTAGGAAAAATGGGAATAGGGTTGATTTGATGATATGCCTAGACCCTCCTTTCACTTCATACATTCAAGGATATTTAACCGAGTTGAATCTCAACTTTTGCAAGAGGATTCACCTACAGGTTGGTTATCACTTGTAATGATAGGGAAATTTGGAACTTACTAATTAATGTATTAATTTAATGCCCAATTATGCTTAAAACCCTAATTATGCAAAATCATAAATAAACAAATGAATTCTGACAAATGCTCACATACAGAGATGTTATATTCAGAGTATATACATACCAGATTTCAAGATTTTGGATGCAGAAAAGTTGGGGACTAACGAACAGGCACCCAAGTCCAAGGTAGGAACTTCTTCAAGGATTTTTAGAACTTGTCTATTACTGATTACCATTGTCTAAGAGATTATCTGCCTTGCAAATCTAGAGGGCTTCGAGGTGGGCACCCAAGCCTTTGTAGTGCTTTTCTTCTTCGATCTGGAATCTACACACTCTTTCACAGACCTCTGCAACTCCACTCTACAAGATACGACACTTGGGTAAGTGCAAGAAGATGGGGGGCCAGAAAGGGGTCTTAAGTGGCCACCTTTTTTCTGAAATTAGGAAATACTAGCCTTGGATGAGAAATTGAGCATAGTTACACTCAAAATTTGGAGATGCAACCAAAACAATGTTCGTAGCGCTTCGAGTCTACTTTCTAAACTACTATTTTTTTTTAAAATGGCATAGATTAAGGGGTTCAAAAGAGGGAGCCACAGAAATTGGTGTTGTTTCTATCAAAAAAACATAACATAGCATGTTTTGTGGCTCCCTCAAAAGGTCAACTTTTTTTTGGTATTTTAAAATCGCTTCAGTGAGAAATTAGCTAATAGCATGTAGTTTATGCCTAATTTTTCTGATAATTTTTTGATGAATATTTGATTTTTTACTAATTTTCAAAGTGGACACATCCCAAAAAATAGAATTTTGGCCGTGCTACCCCTATAAATTTTGAAAACTAATTGAAAATCATTTTTTTATTTTTTTAATATTTGTAGAATGGAGTCTAGTTTCTAAATATGTAATTTTTTTCAAATTTCAATGAATAGTTAATTTACAATGAAAAAAAGACCAAACAGTGGTTTTTGCCCAAAAACAGACACACAAACAAAAGAAATTAAAGACGAAAGGATTAACATCATTAAAATGTGAAAAAATCACATTGTCAAATAGCTAAGAGAATGCCTAACATTACCCAGGTGTTCGATTTGTTTGACCTTGAAACACGTGCAAATCTGAGGATTAGCATGAATGAAATTATGTGAAATCTTGAAGAATATGGAAAAACACATCTGTGACTGTTCAAAAGGCACTCCAAGCCTTTGGGTTGGAAATCCAAAGCAAATCCCAAGCTCAAGGCTTAGGATTCCCAAAGCAAGACATAACGCGAGCGCGTTATAACACGCTCGCGTTATATTTTTCTTTACATTTTTCCTTTTTCGCAAGTCAGTTGTTTGTCATGTTTGACATAATGCGAGCGCATTATAACACACTCGCATTATGTTCCCCTTAAATTTTTTTACGTTCAAGGCTATTAATCATGTATGTATGCCTATATGTATGTATGTATAGTGTCGAGGGTAGAGATGGGAGTGAGCCAGATAGGGGAGGAGAGGGGTGGATAAGGATTGAGTGATTAAGGTTGAGGGTTGAGCATTTAGGGATAGGATTTAGAGTTTTGGGATAAGGGATTAGAGTTTAGGACCTTGAGGGATTAGGGTTTAGGGTTGAGGCTTTAGGGATAGCGTTTAGGGTTAAGGGTCGAGGGATTAAGTTTAAGGTAGAGTGTTGAGGGTAGAGGGATTAGGGATAGGGTTTAGGGTTGAAAGTTTAGAGTTGAGGGATTAGGGTTTAAGGTATAGTTTAGTGGTTCTTGTGGATAGAGCCAGTAAACAATGGGAGATTATTTGCCTATTTCATAACAATATACCTTCCCTAAGTGCGGGGGGGACAACAAGAAACATAGATGTACCCCAATGCAAATCTTTTCTTATAATGATCATCCTTCTGATTTCAATTGTTAATTACTCACTGTGGATGTACCATATGCAAAGCTTTTCTCATAGGGTTTAAGGTATAGTGTCGAGGGTTGAGGGTTTATTGATAGTGTTTAGGGTTGAGGGTTGAGGGATTAGGTTTTAGGGTTGATGGATTAGGGTTTAATGTATAGTGTTGAGGGTTGAGGGTTTAGGGATAGGGTTTAGGGTTGACGAATTAGGGTTTACGGTTGACGGATTAGCATTTAATGTCGAGGTTAGGGTTAGAGTGTTGAGGGTAGAGGGATTAGGAATAGGGTTTAGGGTTGAAGGTTTAAGGATTGAGGGTTGAGGCTTTAAGGATGAGGGTTTAAGGCTTAAGATATAGTGTCAAGTGTTGAGGGTGTAGGGATAGGGTTTAAGTTTAAAGGGTTAAGGGTTGAGGGATAGGGATTAGGGTTTAAGGTATAGTGTTGGGGGTTGATGGTTTAGGGATAGGGTTTAGGTTTGAGGGATTAGGGTTTAGGGTTGATGAATTAGGGTTTAATGTTGAGAGTTGAGGGTTGAGGGTTGAGGTTGAGGGATAGTGTTAATGGTCAAGGGATTAGGGTTAAATAAGAGTGTCGAGGGTAGAGGTATTAGGGATAGGGTTTAGGGTTGAAGGTTTAATGATATAGGGTTGAGGCTTTAGGGATGAGGGTTAAGGGATTAGGGTTTAAGATATAGTGTCGAGTGTCGAGCATGTAGGGATAGGTTTTAGGGTTCAAGTTTTAAGGGTTAAGGGTCAAGGGATCAGAGTTAAGGGTTGAGGGATTAGGGTTTGACGTTGAGGGTTGAGTACATTGAGGTTCGAGGGTTAAGGGTTTCAGGGTAGGGTTGAGGGTTGAGGGATTAGGGTTAAGGGATAGGATTGGAGGGTTTAGGGATAAGGGATTAGGGTTTAAGGTATAGTATCGAGCCCGTTGAGGGTCTAGGAATAGGGATAGCGTTTATGGTTTAGGGATGAGGGATTAGAGTTGAGGGATGATGGATGACGGATTAGGGTTGAGGGATTAGGGTTTAAGGTATAGTGTTGAGGGTTTAGGGATAGGGTTTAGGGTTGAGGGATTAGAGTGAAGGGTTGAGGGATTAGGATTTGATGTTGAGGGTTGAGGGTTTAGGGTTTAGGGTTCAGGGATAGGGTTGAGGGTCTAGTGATTAGAGTTAAGGGTTGAGGGATTAGGGTTTGACGTTGAGGGTTGAGGGTTGAGGTTCGAGGGTCAAGGGTTTAGAGATAGGGTTGAGGGTCGAGGGATTAGGGTTAAAGTAGAGTGTGGAGGGTGTAAGTATTAGGGATAGGGTTGGAGGGTTTAGGCATAAGGGATTAGGGTTTAAGGTATAGTATCGAGTCTGTTGAGGGATTAGGAATAGGGATAGCATTTAGGGTTTAGGAATGAGGGATTAGAGTTGAGGGATGATGGATTAGGGTTGAGGGTTGAGGGATTAGGGTTTAGGGATAAGGTTTAGGGTTGAGGGTTGAAGGATTAGGGTTTAAGGTATAGTGTTGAGGGTTGAGGGTTTAGGGATAGGGTTTAGGGTTGACGGATTAGGGTTTAGGGTTGACGGATTAACATTTAATGTCGAGGTTAGGGTTAGAGTGTCAAGGGTAGATGGATTAGGGATAGGGTTGAAGGTTTAAGGATTGAGGGTTGAGACTTTAGGGATGAGGGTTTAAGGCTTGAGATATAGTGTCAAGTGTTGAGGGTGTAGGGATAGGGTTTAAGTTTTAAGGGTTAAGTGTTGAGGGATTAGGATTAGGGTTTAAGGTATAGTGTTGGGGGTTGATGGTTTAGGGATAGGGTGTTAGTTACCGTTGCACCAAAAGATCAACCTGTTAATGCCTGATACAACCAGTTGACTTAACAAGTACGGGAGGTGGTTAAGCCCTTGTCACAAACCACCGCAGTGCAGTGCTAAACAAGAAGGCCAAGGGTCACACCTTGCAACAATCCCCCCAGCGCAACCGCGGGGTTTGAACCTGTGATCTTGGCTTTGATACCAATTGTTAGTTGTCGTTGCACCAAAAGATCGACCTGTTAATGCCTGATACAACCACTTGACTTAACAAGCACAGGAGGTGGTTAAGCCCTTGTCACAAACCACCGCAGCACAGCGCTGAACAAGAAGACCAAGGGTCACACTTTACAACATAGGGTTTAGGTTTGAGGGATTAGGGTTTAGGGTTGATAAATTAAGGTTTAATGTTGAGAGTTGAGGGTTGAGGGTTGAGGGTTGAGGTTGAGGGATAGGGTTAATGGTCAAGGGATTAGGGTTAAATAAGAGTGTCAAGGGTAGAGGGATTAGGGATAGGGTTTAGGGTTAAGGCTTTAGGGATGAGGGTTAAGGGATTAGGGTTTAAGATATAGTGTCGAGTGTCGAGCATGTAGGGATAGGTTTTAGGGTTCAAGTTTTAAGGGTTAAGGGTCGAGGGATCAGAGTTAAGGGTTGATGGATTAGGGTTTGACATTGAGGGTTGAGTACATTGAGGTTCGAGGGTTAAGGGTTTCAGGATAGGGTTGAGGGTCGAGGGATTAGGGTTAAGGGATAGGATTAGAGGGTTTAGGGATAAGGGATTAGGGTTTAAGGTATAGTATCAAGCCTGTTGAGGGTCTAGGAATAGGGATAGTGTTTAGGGATAAGGGATTAGAGTTGAGGAATGATGGATGATGGATTAGGGTTGAGGGATTAGGGTTTAGGGATAAGGTTTAGGGTTAGGGTTGAGGGATTAGGGTTTAAAGTATAGTGTTGAGGGTTTAGGGATAGGGTTTAGGGTTGAGGGATTAGAGTGAAGGGTTGAGGGATTAGGATTTGACATTGAGGGTTGAGGGTTTAGGGTTTAGGGTTTAGGGATAGGGTTGAGGGTTGAGGGATCAGAGTTAAGGGTTGAGGGATTAGGGTTTGACGTTGAGGGTTGAGGGTTGAAGTTCGAGGATCAAGGGTTTAGGGATAGGGTTGAGGGTCAAGGGATTAGGGTTAAAGTAGAGTGTGGAGGGTGTAAGGATTAGGGACAGGGTTGGAGGGTTTAGGGATAAGGGATTAGGGTTTAAGGTATAGTATCAAGTTTGTTGAGGGTTTAGGAATAGGGATAACATTTAGGGTTTAGGGATGAGGGATTAGAGTTGAGGGATGATGGATTAGGGTTGAGGGTTGAGGGATTAGGGTTTAGGGATAAGGTTTAGGGTTTAGGGTTGAGGGATTAGGGTTTAAGGTATAGTGTTGAGGGTTGAGGGTTTAGGGATAGGGTTTAGGGTTGATGGATTAGGGTTTAGGGTTGACGGATTAGCATTTAATGTCAAGGTTAGGGTTAGAGTGTTGAGGGTAGAGGGATTAGGGATAAGGTTTAGGGTTGAAGGTTTAAGGATTGAGGTTGAGTGCGAGTCAAAGGAGTGGGTTGATGATTGGCAGTTAAGTTATCTTAGCCCACTTGACACGTATCGACCCCCGACAACACTGGAACTAACACAAATGGAATCATCAGTTGACTTTGACCACATATTAGATTTAGTTCAACCAGGTAATATAGGGCACATATATGCATCTAATTTCATCTAGTTCAACAAGGTAATGCCATCTTACTTTGTAGTGTTTTTGTAATATTGACTAATTTCATCTAATTTGCTACACATATCAATGTAGGGCACGTATATGCAGTTATTGTAGATGAAGATAATGAAGAGGGAACAGATTATTACTTATGTCATTGTGTTGAGGCCAAAAAGAAATTGGAGGCCCCTGTTATAGATGGAGAAAACATTGAATACCCTACAGGCTTAGTGGTTATTACTGGAACATGGCTTAGAAGGTACCCACATAAGAGTGTTAATATTTGGCTATTTTAGGACTTTGACATGCATTAGAAGATTCTTCATTACTCGAACCTTGTCGTGGCATCCAATGTTCATTTGATAAAGTATCAGGGTAGACCTTTGAACAAAATCTTGTGGAAGGTGCGTGAGCCTGACCATGAAGCAATACTTGAAACAATAAAGAGTAGAGCAGACCCGGATGGTTCATTGGATTAATTTGTAAGTATTCACATTGATTTTGTAAAGTCATGTTACATTGAGTTGTAAGTATGCACTTTAATTTGTAAGGTTTGTCTTTTTTTATTTCCTCCTACATTTTTACACATATACACATTTTTACATCATCATGTTATGCATTTTTGGTGTCCTGCTCCTGATGTGACCAAACTCATAACTCACCCTACTTCCTCTAGACACCATTTGATGATCTCTCCAACACTCTGGATCCAGGGTGCCCAATCATGATGATGACCTATATACCATCTTCCCAAGGCCCTCATAAACAATGAAAACAAGACCAAGGGCGCCCAAGCTAAATAGACTTATTTCTTTCAATTTTGATGATCCAAACTCTTGCAAAATGACATCCACTTTCATGCCTTTAGATCGTCCTTCACATACAGGGCACCAAATCAAGTTGAAAAATCTACATAAGGGTGCCAAAATGGATGAAAGGAGACATGAAATGCGCCTTAGGACACCATGCTAAGGTTTGAGCCATTAAAGTCTCTTGATATTAGGCACTCATGATGATGAAACTTAGAGTTTTTTCCTTTCCTAGGCGCTCATCTAAGATGTTTGAATGATAAGGAGTGCCTACACCTCTATAATGTACATTGGGCACCAAAATCAAGGTGATTTTAAGTCACTTTGAGTCATTTGGGGTTAGTTTGAGTCTTTGAGTCATGTTGCAAAAAAGTGTCAATGTTGTCAAGTTGCACAAAGTAACTTTTGCATTTTTGGTGTCCTGCTCCTGATGCAACCAAACTGACTATTCCAACACGTCTGGATGGGTACATTTATGCTAGGCATGGTCCTGTTTTTCACCCAAACATGTTGAAACAGTCTGAGCTACATTGTACTAATGATATCCCTAAAGAGTCCAAAGTGCAAAAAGGTAGCAATCTTTGACAAGATGTTACTCGAAAACCATGTCACTTAGAAACATTCCGTCTAAGGCAATGCGATCATGTAGAGTGCCTCTACAATAACCTCTCTTAGTTTTTTATATCTCTCAGACATTTGCTGGTGCAGGAGCACCCCTTTGAAATAAAGAATAAGTCTAATTATAGTATGTTTTTAGTTTATGATGTAATAAGGTCCACTGGACCAATCCTTATGTTTTAGTTAATCTAGGTTTGTGTGCAAGATAGATATAGTTTGTTATGCTAGCTATCTTCTCCCAGCCACTGGGAATCAAGTTTGTACTACTCGAGAGGAGTAGTTATTTATGCCCTAGATCAGTTTGTTTAGACATAGTTCAGGATTGTGGATGAAAACTAGAGACATTGTGTATAGAGATTTGATAGAGCAGTGTTGTGCAGTGGGATTGTGAAATCAGATATTTTGTATGTATTCCTAAAATTGAAATAAAGAAGATCCCATTGGTGTTATCTGTCTGATTTTGATTTATCTATGTGATCACTTTTCTTATTTTGCAGTTGAGATGGGATCATTCATCATTCCACTGGTTGATTCTCTGAATCAGTGGAATGGACATGTACAATAGTTTAGTTTTCTTTTCTATTTTTATGTTCATGCATTTCATGTTTTTGGGATCGATTTGTAGCATGCCATGATCTATCCTAGCATCCTCATGTGGTAGGGTTTGAAGGATAAAATCTACATTAAGATTGCCCAGGAAATAGATTGGCTCGACCTTAGCATTTTCTATGTGAAATTTGTGAAGTTTCGAGGGTATTGTTGAAACATACATTTGACGAATATACAATTTTTGTATGCGACATACAGTCTGTGTGTATATCACATTTATTTTGTGTGTATCTATCATTCACATATCGCTATTGTATGTTGGAACATACAAGCAGTCGAGGGTACATTTGATACATGTAAGCGAGTCAAAGATACATTCACCAAAGATAGATGGGAGATGTATCTTTTGTCTATATATCAGGTTTGTACATTCTAAATGTACATTGAAGAAATACATTTAAGATATACAAAGTTTGTGTATATCACTGAGGGGCATCGGGTCATACAAGTTCTGAGTATACATCTTTTGGTATACATTCTATGAGTATACTGCAGTTGCATGTTTCTATATATACGTCAAATGCACGTTGTGGTTTGCATATAGCGAATGTATATTTCAAATATACATTTGGGTGATACAAGGGAAGGTCAACAACATCGGTGAGACAACGTGTGTTAAAGGGACATCACTTTTGAAGGCCACAACGTATTGTTGAGAAGCAGAGGTTCATAGATCCAGTTGTTCAAGAGTTATTGGATAAGTATAAAGGCATCATCTCTGATGGAATGCCAAGATCCCTACCACCTATAAGGGATATCAGCCATTACATAGATCTAATCCTAGGATCTACACTTCCAAACAAAGCAGCATACAAGCTAACTCTAGAATAGAATGCCGAAGTAGCAAGACAAATCAAGGAATTGTTAGACACAGGTCTGATTGGTAAAAGCTTAAGCCCATGTGTAGTACCAGCTGTACTAGCACCAAAGAAAGAAGGCACTTGGAGGCTTTGCATAGATTCCAGGGCTATTAATAAGATCACAATCAGGTATAGGTTTCCAATACCTAGGATAGAGGATTTACTTGACTGTTTAGGAGGTGCTAAGTATTTTACAAAAATAGATTTGAAGATTGGTTATCATTAGATCAAAATTAGGCCAGGAGATGAATGGAAAACAACATTCAAAACCAATGAAGGGTTGTATGAGTGGAAAGTTATGCCTTTTGGTTTATCTAATGCACCTAGTACTTTTATGAGATTGATGAATGAGGTTTTGAGAGAATTCATGGGCAAGTTTGTCATAGTATATCTAGATGACATTCTAATTTTCAGCAATACAAAGGAAGATCATCTCAGACATACAGATTTGGTTCTTAAGAGGTTACATGAAGAGCAGCTGATGATAAATTTGGATAAGTGTTTGTTCATGCAGGAGGAGATTACCTATTTAGGTTTTGTCATTTCCCAAGGAAAGCTACAAATGGATAAGGAGAAGGTCAGTGCCATATTATCTTGGCCAACTCCAAGGACTATGAATGATGTCAGAAGTTTCCATGGGTTAGCAACCTTCTACAGAAAGTTTATAAGAGGGTTTAGTCATATTTGTGCACCCATGCTTGATACTATAAAAGGAGGACAGAAGTGCAGATTTGCTTAGACTAAGGAAGCAGAAGATTCCTTTGAAACATTGAAGAAGAAGGTGACCCAGCAGCTAGTCCTTGCACTTCCAGACTTTAACAAAATCTTTCAGGTAGAATGTGATGCAAGTCACATGGCCATTGGAGCAGTACTTAGCCAAGAAGGAAGGCCAGTTGCATTTTTCAGTGAGAAGCTAAATGATGCTAAAAAGAGGTATTCATCATATGATTTGGAAATGTATGCTCTAGTTCAATCACTCAAGAAATGGAGGCATTACTTGATGCCAAAAGAATTCATAGTATTCATAGATAATCAGGCTTTGAGTTTCATAAACAGCCAGGAAAAACTAAATCATAGGCATATGAAATGGGTAGAGACTTTACAAGCTTTTACTTTCACATTGAAGCATAAGAAAGGAGTCAAGAATAAGGTAGCAGATGCTTTGAGCAGGAGAGCTCTAACAGTCAACTAGATTTAGTTGGAAAGTGTTGGCATTGATTCATTGAAGACCATGTATGATGTTGATGAAGATTTTGGAGAGATATATCAGGTATGTACTTCTTTTGGAGATAAATATCATGCTAAATTCTCTAAATTTCTGATCCAAGATGGATTGCTATTCAAAGGTGGACAGTTGTGTATTCCAAGGTGTTGTATGAGGTTGAACATCATTAAAGAGAAACATTGTGGAGCTATGGCAGGACATTTTGGTTTGGATAAGACTCTTGATCTTGTCAGAAGACATTACTATTGGCCTAAGTTACAATCAGATGTCAGGAAATTTGTAGAGACATGTGTGATATGTCAAAAGGCAAAAGGAAGATCAACTAATGTAGGTTTATATCAGCCATTACCCATTCCTTCCAGACCATGGGACAGCATAAGTATGGATTTTGTTTTGGGTTTACCCAAAACTAGAAAGGGATATGATAGTGTTTTTGTTGTAGTGGACAGATTCAACAAAATGGCACATTTCTTGCATTGCAAAACCACTACTGATGCTTCATATATTGCAGATTTGTTTTTCAAAGAAATAGTCAGAATACATGGATTGCCATTAAGCATAGTGTCAGATAGAGATGTGAAGTTCATTAGTCATTTGGAGGACTCTTTGGAAGAAACTTGGAACAAATTTGTCTTTCTCATCCACATATCATCCTCAAACGGATGGACAGACTGAAGTGGTAAATTGTTCCTTAGGGAATTTGCTCAGATGTTTGACAAGATAGCATGGAGAAAAGTGGGATACTATCCTATCTTAGGCAGAATTTTCCTATAATGATATTGTCAATAGAAGCACCGGGAAATCACCTTTTCAGATAGTCTATGGTATACATCCACGAGGTATTTGGAGCTAAGAGATCTACCTATAGGAGATTCTATTAGTGTAGATGGTGAAGCTTTTGCAGAAGCCATAAAAGAGGTTCATGATCAAGTAAAGACCTAGCTACAACAAACTACCTTGAAGTATAAAGAATATGCTGATAGAAAGAAGAAAGATGTACAGTTTGATGTTGGAGATTTGGTGTGGGTTCATTTGAAAAAGGAAAGACTTCCTAAAGGTAAATATACCAAACTCATGCAGAGGAAGATTGGACCATGTCATATTTTGAGAAAGCATGGACAGAATGCTTATGAGATACAACTTCCTTCTGATCTTGGTTTATCACCTATATTCAATGTATGTGATTTAACTCCATACAAGCATCATCCAGATGAAGAACAAGAATTGCTGCAGGATACAACAGCTGATGACATTCCAAAACATGATCCACCATAGTTGCAGAGGATTCTAGACACAAGAGTGATCAAGAGGACCAAGAACAAAGAATATCTAGAATATTTGGTGGCTTGGCAGGGAAAACCTGACTCAGAAGCAGTGTGGATGATTGCAGAATAGATCAACCAACATGGTTCAGACCTACATACTCTCATCTCAAGTGGACTTGAGATTTCTTCTTCTGGGGAGTATGATGCAAGAGCACCCCTTTGAAATAAAGAATAAGTCTAATTATAGTATGTTTTTAGTTTATGATGTAATAAGGTCCATTGGACCAATTGTTATGTTTTAGTTAATCTAGGTTTGTGTGCAAGACAGATATAGTTTGTTATGCTAGCTGTCTTCTCCCAGCCACTTGGAAGGCTCCCAGCCGCTGGGAATCGAGTCTGTACTACTCGAGAGGAGTAGATATTTATGCCCTAGATTAGTTTGTTTAGACATAGTTCAGGATTGTGGATGAAAACCAGAGACATTGTGTATGGAGATTTGACAGAGCAGTGTTGTGCAGTGGGATTGTGAAATTAGATATTTTGTATGTATTCCTGAAATTGAAATAAAGAAGATCCCATTGGTGTTATCTGTCTGATTTTGATTTATTTGTGTGATCACTTTTCTTATTTTGTAGTTGAGATGGGATCATTCATCCATTCCACCGGTTGATTCTGTGAATCGGTGGAATGGACATGTACAATAGTTTAGTTTTCTTTTCTATTTTTATGTTCATGCATTTCATGTTTTTGGGATTGATTTGTAGCATGCCATGATCTATCCTAGCATCCTCATGTGCTAGGGTTTGAAGGATAAAATCTAAGTGAAGATTGCCCAGGAAACAGATCGGCTCGACCTCAGCATTTTCTATGTGAAATTTGTGAAGTTTCGAGGGTATTGTTGAAACATACATTTGACGGATATACAATTTTTGAATGCGACATACAGTTTGTGTGTATATCTGTCATTCGCATATCGCTGTTGTATGTTGGAACATACAAGTAGTCGGGGGTACATTTGATACATGTAAGCAAGTCAACAGCGAGTTAAAGATACATTCACCAAAGATAGATGGGAGATGTATCTTTTGTCTGTATATTGGGTTTGTACATTCTAAATGTACATTGAAGAAATACATTCAAGATATACAAAGTTTATGTATATCGTTGAGGGGCATCAGGTCATACAAGTTCTGAGTATACATCTTTTGGTATACATTTTGTGAGTATACTGCAGTTGCATGTTTCTATGTATACGTCAAATGCACATTGTGGTTTGCATATAGCGAATGTATATTTCAAATATACATTCAAGTGATACAAGGGAAGGTCAATGGCATCGGCGAGATGACATGTGTCAGAGGGACATCACTTTCAAAGGCTGATGGGTTAAGTGTTGCCGATAGGCAACTTAGTCAATAGAGGTGACCGGTAGCGGAGGTAACGGGAACCTGTTCAACAGGTTAGGGTTTACATGTTTTGGGGTGACTTCAGTCATCGGAGCAAGTCAGTTTGGAGAAGCTGACAGATGAAGTCTTGCTGATAGGCACATAAATAGATACTCATCGATGTAAGAGTGGGTATCGATGAGCGAGGAGAATGTTTCACCAATGGTCAAGTCTTACCGATGAAGATGATTCAAGGAGGATATCAGAGTAACATGGTATGTTGGCGAAAGAGATTTCAGGTAGGCTGATAGGCAATAAAGTGAAAAAACATCCATCAGCGTGAGGTGGAGTTCAGTGTGACAATTTTCTTGGGTGCTGATAGTTGTTGTTTGGCCAATAGTGTATATCAGGGAGACATTATGGTAGATCTTGCTGATGGGATGAGAAATATCAAATTTGACCAGTAGAGAACATTTTTGGCTGTGGCTCTGTGTCATTTGCCCGTGGTGAAAGGTTTTCTACTGCCCCAAAAATTGTCAGGAGGTAGTGTAAAGTTGCAAAAGGGTGTAACTTTTCTCCTGCTCCTGATGCAACCAAACTAACTGTTCCAATGCGTCTATATGGGTACATTTACGCTAGGCATGGTCCTATTTTTCACCCAAACATGTCGAAACAGTCTGAGCTACAGTGTACCGACGATATCCCTGAAGAGTCCAAAGTGCAAAAAGGCAGCAATTTTGACAAGATGTTACTCAAAAACCGTGTCACTTAAAAATATTCTATCTAAGGCAATGCGATCATGCAGAGTGCCTCTATAATAACCTCTCTTATTTTTTTATATCTCTGAGACATTTGCCCGTGGTGAAAGGTTTTCTGCTGCCCCAAAAATTGTCAGAAGGAGGCAGTGTAAAGTTGCAAAGGAGTGTAACTTTTGTCATGCTCTTGATGTGACCAAACTGACTATTCCAATGCATCTGTATGGGTACATTTACGCTAGGCATGGTCCTATTTTTCACCCAAACATGTTGAAACAGTCTAAGCTACATTGTACCGATGATATCCCTGAAGAGTCCAAATTGCAAAAAGGCAGCAATCTTTGACGAGATGTTACTCAAAAACTGTGTCACTTAGAAACATTCCGTCTAAGGCAATGCGATCATGTAGAGTGCCTCTACAATAACCTGTCTTGGTATTTTATATCTCTGAGGCATTTGCCTGTGGTGAAAGGTTTTCTGCTGCCCCAAAAATCGTCAGAAGGAGGTAGTGTAAAGTTGCAAAGGGGTGTAACTTTCATCCTGCTCCTTGATAGGGAGACCTATGGGTTTAGCAAACCTATCTTGACACAACACTTCAAGACCTATATCAATCCCAAGTCTCCCTACCAATTCAAGTGCTCAAAGACATTTTCTGCCCCAAAATGCCTATATCAACCTAACCAGTCTATTACAGAGGTGAAAGACCTGTTTGCCTATTGTTCCCAATACAGACATTGCTTACTTGGTGTGAGGTATTCTTCTTTACTCTCACTATTTCCAAGATTCCTAATCTCCAAGGCTCATAGCCTTCTTGAGCCCATTATCAGCCCTCCTCTCCGGGTCCAAGGTTCTGATTGCTTGGTACTCAATTCTTCCACTCTGTTTTCACCTCTGTCTCTTAGACTGCAACTTGCATACTAGCCAGGCTATGGCACAGCTCGCCTAGTACAAGTTCACATGGCCTCTCTCTGTCAACCCGTTCACAACAACAGAAAGAAAAACTAAAAAAAGAGACTCTGTTTGATTCCCCCCATGACTGTACAAAGAATATGCGAGGACATCAAAATAGAGTCATTATGTACAAACAGAAACAAAACTAATAGGAATTAAACTGTCTACTCTACTAAAAACTAGATTACGCAAGTACTCTACAGACAAAATTCAAATGGATTCAACTGTCAATGTTTTTATTATCAGAAGTTCCTCTATTACATTCACGGCATCTCAGGCTTCAAAACGTTCCAACAACCATCACAGACTGAATCACATCTTATATAATAACTACCCTTGTCTGTTACCAGACAGTTAGGGCTTTTCTGCAGTAGTAGGTTCTCACCGGCGAAACACATCGGCATCGCTGGAACTTCTACTCATTGGTCAAACAATGCCTATCGGTATTCTCAGATCCCGCTTCCCCGATAGCTTATTTCTTGCCGATGAGTCTAATGGCATTTTTACTTAGGTTACTTTCACTAACCATCATCGGTGTGACAAACACCATCGGCAGACTCCAATCTTCTTCTGCTGATACCCATCTTCTCCCCGACATAACTGTTTGCGGTTTGGTTCTCGCCTATCGGCGAGACATCAACTATCGGCAGCTTCTAAACTGCTCATGCCGATAAACTCCATCTTGCCGATGGCACCTTCTAAACCAACTATCGGCGTGACTTTAGCATCGGCCAAACCTTCGGTTCCTCCGCTGATGTTATTTCTCTCGCCGATGTGTTTTGCATCAAATTTACTTTCGCCAAGACTAACCCCATCGGTATAACTTAAAACCTATTCGCCAATCATGCCTCTCACACCGATAAGCCTTCTATCGGTAAGACCTTTTGTTCTCCTGCCAATATGCAAAAGACTTCCCCATCGATGAGACTCCTTCCATCGGCAACTCCTTCCATTCTCCTGCCGATACATTCGGTCACTCCGATGAGTCTTCAATCTCTATCATTGGCATGACTAACATCATTGGCCGAACTTTATCCTCGTCACCTGATTTCACACCTCATGCCGGTATACTTCTCTGTCGGCCAGACTAATTCACTCTCTACCCGATGAGACTCAACACAACACTTGGTCATCGGTGAGACACCATAGCGTTGGTAGACTCCATACTTGTTATCCTGACGACGTCTCTCTTACCGATAGACCAAAATACAATATCCTCGGTGAACCAAGATGCATCTTATGCCGATGCCACTTTCGAACCCAACTGTCGGTTTAACTCTTTCCTCTCTCACCCTGATGAATTTCAAAAGTGAATAAGTATAAGCTTCTTCCCGCTCTGCCCTATTTTGGAAATTCAAAACATCACAACAAAATGCAAACATATATACACATGGGCTCCAAGCCCTTGGTGCTCCTGCACCCGATATGCAAAAGACTTCCCCATCAATGAGACTCCTTCCATCGGCAACTCCTTCCATTCTCCTGCCGATACATTCGGTCACTCCGATGAGTCTTCAATCTCTATCATTGGCGTGACTAACATCATTGGCCAAACTTTAGCCTCATCACCCGATTTCACACCTCATGCCGGTATACTTCTCTGTCGGCCAGACTAATTCACTCTCTACCCGATGAGACTCAACACAACGCTTGGTCATCGGTGAGACACCATAGTGTCGATAGACTCCATACTTGTTATCCCGACGACGTCTCTCTTGCCGATAGACCAAAATACAATATCCTCGGTGAACCAAGATGCATCTTATGCCGATGCCACTTTCGAACCCAACTGTCGGTGTAACTCTTTCCTCTCTCACCCTAATGAATTTCAAAAGTGAATAAGTATAAACTTCTTCCCGCTCTGCCCTATTTTGGAAATTCAAAACATCACAACAAAATGCAAACATATATACACATGGGCTCGAAGCCCTTGGTGCTCCTGCACCATACTCCCCTGTGTGGAAGAAGTCAAGTCACCTCCGGTGACAACAAGGCAAAATCAATGCCCCGTTTCTTAAACTTTGACTCTGCAATCCAGGTAGCCTCTGCTTCAGGCAATTGTTTCCACTTGATCAGGTGCTCCATGTACACACCATGTTTGGTCTGCTTCTGCACGCGAGAATCCAAAATTCTCTCAGCCTGTGGTGTGATTTTTGGAGGTAAGGTGACATCATTCAATGTCTGTGTAGCTTCTGCACGAGATTCCCCTGCTGCTGAATGAGGACCTTTATATGGCACCAAGTCCTGAACATTGAACACTGGGGAAATTGCCAAGTCTGCTGGCAAATCAATCCTATAGGCATTGTTGCCATACTTGTTCAGAATTCTGCAAGGACCAATCCGTCTCATCTGCAATTTGGTTGGTATCCCTTTCTGTAATTTGGCTTTGTTCAAATGAACAATGACCAAATCACCAACTGCAAATTGAATATCCTTTCTATGTGCATCTACCCTATCTTTGATTTTCAGGGTGTTTTCCATCAATTGCTGCTTCACTTGGTCATGAATCTCCTTCATAGACTGTGCAAAATCCTGTGCATGACCACTTCTAAACTCCATGTCTCCAAGAATTCTGAGTTCACATACACCTCTAGGGTGCATTCCATAGACGATTTCAAAAGGACTCTTGCCAGTAGTCCTGTTCACACTGTCATTATAGGCAAATTCTGCCTAATAAATTACTTGATCCCAACTCTGTCCATATTCTTTTGTCAAACACCTTAACAGGTTGCCCAATGTCCTGTTCACCACTTCTGTTTGGCCATCTGTCTGTGGATGATATGCTGATCCAAAAGACAGATTTGTCCCTAACCTCTGCCATAGAGTTTTCTAGAAATGTCCCATGAACTTAGCATCTCTATTAGACACGATGCTTTTTGGGAGTCCATGAATTCTTATGACCTCCTTGAAAAACAAATGAGCTATATGACTAGCATCATGAGTCACCTTACAAGGAATGAAATGACTCATCTTGCTGAATCTATCAACAACTACAAAAATACTATCAAAACCAGTCTTAGTCTTTGGTAGACCAACTACAAAATCCATACTTACACAATCCCATGGTCTGGAAGGAATGGGCAATGGTTGATACAGTCCAGCATTTGAAGAAGTTCCCTTGGCCTTTTGACAGATGATACACTGCTCCACATACTTCCTAACGTCTTTGTGCATCTTCAGCCAATAATAGAACCTCTGGACTAATTCCAATGTTTTGTTCAGACCAAAATGTCCACTCAAACTGCCATTATGCTTCTCCTGTATGAGATTTCTCTCATGGATCTGTTTAGGACACACAACTGTCCACCTTTGAATAGCAAACCCTGCTGCAATGTGTAATCTGCAAATTCACTATGAAAGTGATTCTCAAAGTCTTGACAGACTTTGTATGCCTCAGCAAAATCTTCATCCTCCTTGTAGAGAGCTCTGAACTCTTCCATTCCTATGCTTCTTAGTTGCACTTCGTGTACGGTGAGCAACCTTCTGCTTAAAGCATCTGCTACTTTGTTGAGCTGTCCCTTCTTGTGCTTAATTGTAAATGTATAAGACTGCAAATACTCCATCCACTTGATATGCCTATGGCTCAACTTATCTTGTGAGTTCAGAAAACTCAAAGCTTGATTGTCTGTATACACAACAAATTCCTTAGGTAGGAGGTAATGTCTCCATTTTCTAAGTGCTTGAACTAGAGCATAGAGCTCCAAGTCATATGAAGAATATCTACTCTTTGCTTCATTTAGCCTCTCACTGAAAAAGGCTACTGGTCTATTCTCTTGGCTGAGTACTGCCCCTACTGCAATATTGCTAGCATCACATTCTAAAGTAAACAACTTATCAAAACTAGGCAGCACTAACACTGGCTGTGTGGCTACTTCTTTCTTCAATAATTCAAAACTGTGATTAGCTGATTGTGTCCATTGAAACTTTGTTTTCATTCCACCTTTGATCGTATCAAGCATGGGTGCACAAATAGCACTAAAATTCTTTATGAATTTTCTATAAAACTGAGCTAAACCATGAAAACTTCTCACCTCAGTTGCTGCTCTGGGAGTAGGCCAACTCAATATGGCTTCTACCTTTGACTTGTCCATTTTCAATTCTCCTTTGGACAACACAAAACCAAGGTATACCAATTCCTGCTTCATGAATTCACACTTCTCCAAATTTATGGTTAGTTGTTCATCATGTAACTTTTTCAAAACAGTATTTACATGTTCAAGATGCTCTTCTTTAGTTTGACTAAAAATCAAGATGTCATCTAGATAAACAACTACAAATTTACCCGTATAGTCCTTAAGGACTTCATTCATGAGCCTCATGAATGCGCTGGGAGCATTTGATGAACCAAATGGCATAACAAGCCACTCATACAGTCCTTCTGTAGTTTTGAAGGCTGTTTTCCACTCATCACCTTCCTTGATTCTAATCTGGTGATAACCACTTTTCAGGTCTATCTTAGTGAAATACTTAGCTCCTCCTAAACAGTCCATAAGATCTTCAATTCTGGGAATTGGAAATCTGTACCTTATGGTGATCTTATTGATAGCTCTGGAGTCCATGCACAATCTCCATGTTCCTCCTTTCTTTGGTGCCAACACTGTAGGCACTGCACAAGGACTTATGCTTTTTCAAACTAACCCCTGGTCAAGCAATTCTTGTACCTGTCTGGTTATCTCCTTATGTTGTTCTGGAGTCATTTTGTAAGGAGCCTTGTTAGGCAAAGATGCTCCTGGAATCAGATCTATCTGATGGCTTATAGTCCTCTGTGGAGGTAGTGTTGCTGGTGTTCCATCACTAATGATGTCCTTATACTGTTCCAGTATAGTCTGCATTTCTTTTGGAATCACTACCTTTTTGTCTCTCTTCTCCTCCTTAGGCTTCACTATGATAGCATAACCAATACCATCCTCCTTAAGAGTGTTCAAAAACTCTTTACCACTCACAACTAAGATACTAGGACTCTTAGTCTTATTTGCTTCTTCATCTTCCAAAGATTGTATTTTATAGGTGACACCATCTTTTTGAAAAGAATATGCATTCTTCTCACCATCATGTATGGCCTTCCGGTCAAACTGCCATGGTCTGCCCAATAAGAGATGACATGCATCCATAGGTAGGATATCACAAAGTACCTTGTCTTTGTATCCACCTATACCAAACTCTACCCAAGTTTTCTCATTGACTATCACATGTTGACCTTTATTTAACCATGTAACTCTATATGGATTTGAATGAGGTATTCTTTGCAAATTTAGTTTTCTAACTGCTTCATCAGACACTATATTATCAGTAGACCCTGATTCTATGATTACTTGACATACCTTATTCATAATCTTGCATCTGATTCTAAATAATGCTCTCCTTTGGCTTGGTTCAGATTTCACTGGTTCTTTGATCAATGTTCTCCTTACCATGATGTTCTCTCCCACTTCTGAGGTTAGACTGACTTCAGGTGTTTTGCTGCTTGAAGCATCATCTTGCACATAATGATTTCTTTTGTCAACTCCTTGAGAAGAAGATGTGCCCTTATCAGGACACCTATATGCTGGATGGCCCAATTGACCACAATTGTAGCATTTCATAGTGGCAAAGTAGGATCCTCTGCCTGATCCTCCTGATCTTCCTCTGTTAGATCCCCTTCCTCTGTAGTTTCCTCTACTACTAGTCTCTCCACTCTGCTCTGTGAGTTTGGATTCTCCTTGGGGTCTTTGATCAGTATTTCTACCACCATAATTTCCTCTTCCTCTATTGTCTCTACCTCTTCCTCTTGATCTGCTGTTTGATTCTTGTTTCTTCTTTCTCTTCTCCTCTACCTTGAGTGCTAGCTGATAGCTTTGATGCACTGTTGTAGGGCTGAACAAGCTGATTTCCTCTTGAATACTCCATCTCAAACCATTGAGATATCTTGCTACTTTCACATTTTCCTCTTCCATCACCTTAGACCTCAGGCATAGTTTTTGAAACTCCTCAGTGTATGCACTGACATCTAATTCTCTTTGTCTCAAATTTTGTTGTTTCTTATACAACTGGACTTCATAATCTCTAGGCATGTATACCTCTTTGATTTTAGCCACCATACCCTTCCAAGTAGCTATAGGTTTCTTGTCTTCTTTCTCTCTTTCAGTTTGAACAAATTTCCACCATGTCAAGGCAGCTCCTCTGAGTCTTGATTTAGCCACCTTCACCTTTTGAGCTTCACTCACTCCATCACATTCAAAGTGATTTTCTAAACCTTCTATCCATTCCATAACCAAATCAGGTTCCATCTTTCCACTAAAAAGAGGAACTCCTTCCAATGACTTACCACTCATGGCTTTCAAGGCCTTCAAGAAAGGTTCTTCTTCCATCTTAGGATCAGGTGTGGGCTCTTCATCTTCTATAGACACACCTTTTTCCTTGTTTACTTTCTGCCTGACTTCTTCAGTCTTTTCCATCATTACACCTAGTCTACTTTCCATTTCTGCCAATCTTTCCCGTAGGAGTCTATTCTCCTCTTCTTGATCATCAACCTTCTTTGCTAACTCTGCATTAGTCACCATCTCTCTGGCTGAACCTACAGACTCACTTGAACTTGGTGATAACATACAACTTCTTCTATTCCAACCTAGGAATAGCCCAAATCTTTAATTTGGCTCTGATACCAATTTGATAGGGAGACCTATGGGTTTAGCAAACCTATCTTGACACAACACTTCAAGACCTATATCAATCCCAAGTCTCCCTACCAATTCAAGTGCTCAAAGACATTTTCTGCCCCAAAATGCCTATATCAACCTAACCAGTCTATTACAGAGGTGAAAGACCTGTTTGCCTATTGTTCCCAATACAGACATTGCTTACTTGGTGTGAGGTATTCTTCTTTACTCTCACTGTTTCCAAGATTCCTACTCTCCAAGGCTCATAGCCTTCTTGAGCCCATTATCAGCCCTCCTCTCCGGGTCCAGGGTTCTGATTGCTTGGTACTCAATTCTTCCACTCTGTTTTCACCTCTATCTCTTAGACTGCAACTTGCATACTAGCCGGGCTATGGCACAGCTCGCCTAGTACAAGTTCACATGGCCTCTCTCTGTCAACCCGTTCACAACAACAGAAAGAAAAACTAAAAAAAGAGACTCTGTTTGATTTCCCCCCATGATTGTACAAAGAATATGTGAGGACATCAAACTAGAGTCATTATGTACAAATAGAAACAAAACTAACAGGAATTAAACTGTCTACTCTACTGAAAACCAGATTATGCAAGTACTCTACAGACAAAATTCAAATGGATTCAACTGTCAATGTTTTTATTATCAGAAGTTCCTCTATTACATTCATGGCATCTCAGGCTTCAAAACGTTCCAACAACCATCACAGACTGAATCACATCTTATATAATAACTACCCTTGTCTGTTACCAGATGGTTAGGGCTTTTCTGCAGTAGTAGGTTCTCACCAACAAAACACATCGGCATCGCTGGAACTTCTACTCATCGGTCAAACAATGCCTATCGGTATTCTCAGATCCTGCTTCCCTGATAGCTTATTTCCTACCGATGAGTCTAATGGCATTTTTACTTAGGTTACTTTCACTAACCATCATCGGTGTGACAAACACCATCGGCACACTCCAATCTTCTTCTGCCGATACCCATCTTCTCCCCGACATAACTATTTGCGGTTTGGTTCTCGCCTATCGGCGAGACGTCAACTATCAGCAGCTTCTAAACTACTCATGCCGATAAACTCCATCTTGCTGATGGCACCTTCTAAACCAACTATCAGCGTGACTTTAGCATCGGCCAAACCTTCGGTTCCTCCACCGATGTTATTTCTCTCGCCGATGTGTTTTGCATCAAATTTACTTTCGCCAAGACTAACCCCGTCGGTATAACTTAAAACCTATTTGCCAATCATGCCTCTCACACCGATAAGCCTTCTATTGGTAAGACCTTTTGTTCTCCTGCCGATATGCAAAAGACTTCCCCATCGATGAGACTCCTGCCGATACATTTGGTCACTCCGATGAGTCTTCAATCTCTATCATTGGCGTGACTAACATCATTGGCCGAACTTTAGCCTCGTCACCTGATTTCACACCTCATGCCAGTATACTTCTCTGTCGGCCAGACTAATTCACTCTCTACCTGATGAGACACCATAGCGTCGGTAGACTCCATACTTGTTATCCCGACGATGTCTCTCTTGCCGATAGACCAAAATACAATATCCTCGGCGAACCAAGATGCATCTTATGCTGATGCCACTTTCGAACCCAACTGTCGGTGTAACTCTTTCCTCTCTCACCTTGATGAATTTCAAAAGTGAATAAGTATAAACTTCTTCCCGCTCTGCCCTATTTTGGAAATTCAAAACATCACAACAAAATGCAAACATATATACACATGGGCTCCAAGCCCTTGGTGCTCCTGCACCACTCCTGATGCGACCAAACTGACTATTCCAACGCATCTGGATGGGTACATTTATGCTAGGCATGGTCCTATTTTTCACCCAAACATGTCAAAACAGTCCGAGCTACATTGTACCGACAATATCCCTGAAGAGTCCAAAGTGCAAAAAGGCAGCAATCTTTCACGAGGTGTTACTCAAATACTATGTCACTTAGAAACATTTCATCTGAGGCAACGTTATCATGTAGAGTGCTTCTACAATAACCTCTCTCAATTTTTTATATTCTGAGGCATTTGCCCGTGGTGAAAGTTTTTCTGCTGCCCCAAAAATCATCAGAAGGAGGTAGTGTAAAGTTGCAAAGGGGTGTAACTTTCGTCCTGCTCCTGATGTGACCAAAATGATTATTCCAACGAATCCGGATGGGTACATTTATGCTAGGCATGGTCCTGTTTTTCACCCAAACATGTCAAAATAGTCCGAGCTACATTGTACCGACGATATCCCTGAAGAGTCCAAAGTGCAAAAAGGTAGCAATCTTTGACAAGATGTTACTCAAACACCATGTCACTTAGAAACATTCTATCTGAGGAAACACGATCATGTAGAGTGCCTCTACAATAACCTCTCTCAGTCTTTTATATCTCTGAGACATTTGCCCATGGTGAAAGGTTTTCTGCTACCCCAAAAATTGTCCAAAGGAGGCAGTGTATTAAGTCAGGATGAAAGCCTATTCACTCTAGGCGCCAATCTCAAGTTGCACAATCATGAATGGGTGCCTAGAGCAATAAGGCACTACATCATGGTTCCAGAACCTTGAAATGGAGCCCAAGCATGTAGGAGGAATTTTCAAGGAGCTAGAATATTTTTGAAACTCTAAGGAACTAGTCCAAAGACTCTATGGCGCCATCTTGATACCATTGAGTCAACTTTGGAACTCAAACATATTGAAACAAGGTCTAGGAAGCTAGGCACCATCTCTTGCCAGTTTAACCTCTCAGATGCACCAACACTGGAAAGACTCTTAATGAGCACCTAAGTTTGAATTGATCTTGTGATTGAAAGTTTGGTGATGTATTGGTGCAAGATGATCTTTAGTTGAAGCAATCTAAGTTCCAAGAAGGGTTTAGAAGTTATCAACCTCTTCACTAAGTTAGGTGCACTTTACAAGCTTTCTTACCCAAGAGTTGCACCTCATTAAGACAAGGCACATCTTAACCTCTGAGACTTTTCCAAAGAAGCACTTCAGTTTATTGCACCTTTGGACCTTGTTTTGCATTCTGAAAGAGAAGGGGCACTTTGGAGGCATTTCTAACCTAGATTGATGCTTAGGTATAGTCATCTCTCTGGACCATTACAATGTGTTTTAAAATGAAGGAGGACATTTCATAAGTTGGGGAATTGATCACTGAAGACCTTGGAGTGTTTGAATTACTCTAAGCAAGAAGGTGCATTTCCATGGAGTAGCATACTCTAGATAGCGCCTAATGCCATCAAGGTACAATTCCACCCTCACTTTGGTGCCTATCATCAAGAAGGGGCATTGGGCATTCCTTTAAAAGTTTTGAGCATTTGAAGTTCATGAAATCACCAAGGAATGTTGGGCGCCATGTGTATCCTCAACAAGCTTGAGTTTGCACCTAGACAAGTTGGCGCTTATTCATGTTTTAACTTCCCTCTTGAAGTGCCTAACTTGGGAAAAAGTTATCTTGTTGTTAGTCAAGTGTTTCATGTGTTTTGGAGACTCCAAAAGACTTCCTCTTGCTAGGTGCTCTTCTTGGCAACTATAACCTTCAACTGGCGCCTAGATCCTGAAGAAAAACACTTGCAAGTGTGGGTGCACTTTCCTTGTGATGGAGAATCAAACTGGTGCCTAGAAATCATAATGCATGAAGTGAGCACCTAGGATCCTATTGGTCCAATAAGTGGTTTTGGGATCCGTGTCAAGTCATTGTATTAGTTTGCCAACTCAGAATGATTTTCATGCACTTAGACTTCAAGGCGCCAAAACTAGTAGGAAAATATTTGGGGGGAAACCACGCTGATAAAAGTTGGATAAATTTAACCTCTGAGTCTGATTAGGCTCCATATAACTATTGATAACTGAGAGGGGGGGTGAATTAGTTATCTTACTAATTTCTTCTTTCTTAACTTTCTTAATAATCAATGCAACATTAATTCAAATAAGCAAACATAACCATGAAATGGAAATACACATGCCACAATATTTTTGATGTGGAAACCCTGTTAAGGAAAAAACCACGGGGTGATTAACCCAAGATTGTATTCTCTGTTAGAAGAATGGAAATGAAAATGGCACTTGCCAATTAGGGCTCACTGCTTGAGCACACTGCTCACAAAAGGCACACTGCCTACAAGAGACACACTGTCTACAATTTATAAAGAGTGTAATACAGTACTTGAACTGATAAGGAGCATCAAAATATGTTGAGGTTTAGTTTTGGTTAGGCTTAGTATACTGATCTGCTGCACTTCATCTTTCCACCCTTTTTATGCTACTCTCCTTTCACATACCAAATCTTCCTTTCTGCTTTTACGCAGGTCTATTTCTTTTCTTCTCACATTTCACACCACCACAACACTTCTCACAACTAAATCCATCTTGTATATATATCTGGACAAGTGATTTCATCACCTTTCTAGTCAGCATCTAGAATAGTCAATCTTTTCACAAACTCTGATCTGTCGGCTGAATCCTTGCACATCAAGTAATGTGGATCAAGCATATACTTGTAGAAGTCATTAATCACATTGGCCAAACATAACTTATGCCTTAAGAACCTTTTCCATCATCAGTAACACATCTAGAATAATGTCTGATGTTCTGCCAGTTAGTTCTTCCTCTGTTCATACTGTCACTTGGGAACCTGACACTCAAGCATTCATATCTCTTTATCCTTTCCACACCGGAGGCTCAAACCTTGGAATATATCATTCAAGATACTCCTCTTAACTTCCCCAAATCGGCACTTCACTAAGATACTTCTACTAAGAGATCCGGACCTATCTGTCGAACCTTACTGACTGCTCTATTCTTGCTTACCAGACCTCAACACTTCTTCAATTTGACTTCCGGTGACGATTTATCATGCATTGCAGACATGTGGGATAACCTTTGTTGCCATCAATGACAACAATCAAGAAGCTCCAATGTGTCTCTTGCCAACAATCTCCCCCTTTGGCATTGATGGCAACACTTAGTGAAAAATGACTAAGTGTTATACTATACTCCCCCTTAGCAGATGCTTTGTCTTTATGTACATTTTCTGGAGCTCCCCCTTAGCTGGCTACAACATTTTTCACTGCTCTTCACTCTGCCTTTGACATCAATGGAAAAGGGTGGGAACCGCGTATCAAAATTTTCAAAAATTTAACTATACTTAGCCGCATATAACATACTCACATAAACTAAAGAATGTTTGCAAAAGATGTCTTCAATTGGACGAATTCTGCAGCCCAACTTTGCTTCATTCTATCCAAAATTGAGATGTGACCACTCACTAGGAACGCAAAAGATTCTGCCCTCTTAAGATCTGTCAGATCATTGGTTCAAGTGATAGTCTGAGTATCACTTATGGCCTCATGCATGGCCTCTAACTTAGGGATAATGATCCTTCTAAGTTCACCCATCTGGCTAATTATGTTCTTCCTTTCCTTCTCAAAATTCTTTATTGCATTTGTGATTGCAATAGTCTGACACTCTTGATTTACTATGGAGGATGAGAGAGGATCAAAACTTTGAGACAGACTTAGTAGTTTATCCTCTTGTTCTTTTACTTTCCTGTCAATATCTTTGGTCACTGTGGGCCAAGATAAGCAAAATTTGTACATATTTCTGCCATCTTTAAGAGCATTTTCCAAGCTCTTTATCCCAATATCCATAAAGAATCAAAATGTGTACTAACACTGTTGACTAGAGTTTTGAGATTACCGGAAGAGGAGGCTGTGGGATCCTTCTGAAAAGATGGCATAATTTTTTCCAACACTCCGGATGCTACCTCTATAAGCTAACAGTCTTCCATGTGAGATTTTAGTAGTTTCTCTTTGACCTTCGCATTTGCAAATAAAGCTATTTTCATTGTTTGCACTGGTGATAGAGAGTCAAAATCTAATGGCCCTTTTAATAGTTTTGGTTCATCAATCTCCATAGTTGCTTTTGTCAAAAAGTCCTTGACTGATTCTACAGTGTCTCTTGCCAAAGATAGATTTTTCTTTTCTTCTACAATCACAGAACTATCTTTTGGAGCTTTCTCCCCTTCCACAACCTTTGTACTGATATCTTCTTTCCCCTTCACCTCTACTTCTTTCTCCTTTACTCTTTCTTCTCCTTTGGATCCAGAGTCAGTAGGGGAAACCAGAGGAGTGATGTTAGATTGTTCATGGGCCACCTCTTCTGGAGCAGAGGATTCCAAGTCCTTAACTATTTCTGCACCGGTATTCATAACCTCTTATGTTATTTTCTCAGAAGACTCTTCTGCAACACTTGTGGTCGAGGGGTTAGTACCCAAGTCCTCTATAATAGGAAGATTAAATCTTTTGAGGGCTTTTTGAAGAATCTCTTCTGTGTCCTTGGCTACCTTGTCAGTCTCACCAAGCATAAGTTGATTCATCCTTGCTTTGCTCCTGAACTCATCCTTACAATCTTTGAATACCATATTCATTGTCTTGGGATCGATTGAAGGATATAGCTGAATTGCTATCTGTTCCTAGATTTCTAGGTCTTTGGCTTGGGCATTGTTCTTTCTTGTTTCTAGTTCCTTCTCCAAGATTTTAGGGATCAAAGATATAATTTCAATAAATGCTTTGTTGTAGATATTTAGGTACCTGACTATGGCATCTTGCAATATTTTCTGATCTGCTTTACCATAATCATCATAGAACTCAACCATTGGCTGAAGATTTCCGTCCACTGTGACTGATTTGATTATGTCATCAATGTGAAGAGTGGGTTTTTCAACATATTCCTCTGTCTTTTCTTCTTCCTTCTGTCCAGTAGAGGGTTGACCGGATGTTTTCTTCTTTTTCTTAATTTTCCTGATTTCTTCATTAGATTCAATCTCCTCTTCATCCCTTTGACTGGCATAAGCCCTTGTGACTTTTGTCTTTGTTCTTTTCTCTCCTTTGCTGGATGATTGTGCTTTTGGTTCTGATGTCCTTGAGCCTTTGGTAGTGGTTGGTGTAGATCTCTTTAAGGATCTGGTCCGTGTGGAAGGTTTTACCGGAGCACTTTCCTCATTTTTCTTTTCTGCCTTCTTCTTCTTTTCCTCAGCCCTTTCCATCTTTTTCTTGTTGGCATCAAGTACCTCCTTTGAGATGCCAAAGCCTTTGGCAACATCTTCTACTTCTTTTCTCACTTTCCTCTTGATCTCTGGCTGCCTTAGCTCGGTATGAATTTTCATACTTAGTTCTTCAAAGGTTTCAAATCTTTCTGCTTTTGGGTCCTTTGGCTGACTGAGCATGTGTTGAACATGCATCTCTACAATTTGTTCATCAACTTCATACCCCATAAGCATGATCCAGACTATCCTTGGCTCTACTGCCTCCATTAGGCATTGATCAATGTCTACCATGAAGCACACTGTATCCTTGTATTTCTCAACTACTGATTTGGGGATTCTTTCTCTAATTTGCATTGTATTTTAAAACTGCTTCAAGTAACCCCATAGAGCTGTATTCCTTGCCTTAGCATCCCCAAGTTCATTGAAGTAATCTCTAATCTGAATTGCTACCGGTTTGTCATTTTGCCATACCCATCCATTTGATCCAGGCAGCTCATTCATGAAGTAGAAAAATAGACATAATATTAGTTCACCATATTTAAAGGAGTTGTTCTTGTCCCTTTTGATCTTCTATATGTTTTCCATTAATTGGCTCAAAAGAAGTTCACAGAGATCATATTCTGCTTTCTTTCTCAGCATCTCATAGGCAGTATATACTGCAGTTCCAATTACTGAATTCTCCCTACTGGAGTGATATATCTTGTATCCTATTATCATAGATGCAAACTTGATATCCAGGTTAGTAATATCTTCAATGGTCATTGCCCTCTTACAAATTTTGATCTGGTGGCCTCAGTTACAATGTTGTTTTTGACAGATTTGAGGATAGGTATTCCTCCGGAGGAGTGTAAACCAGTTACTGCCCTAATTACCTCCTTGGTAATTTTGCAAGGTCTGTTCAGCCATAGAAAGTTGTCATGTACCCTACTCAACACATACTGGACCCATTCATCTTCTTCAAAGTAGGGGAAATGAATGAACTGATCAAAATGTTTCTCCTGGATGCCTTTATACTCTAGTTTAAGCTCAAAAGCAGTGTCTATTAGTTGTTTGTGATAGAAATCTCTTAGTTTGAATTCCCCAAACTCTTCAATATTTGCGTGTATGTAAACCCTAATATCTTCTGTGTGCAAAACACCATGTAGAACACTAGAGAATACTCCTAGGGGATCTACCTCCAATGATTTTTATGGATGTTTCTTAAATTCAGGGCGGGGCCTATCAGAGATCTTTACTATATTCAGAGTATCCATCTTTCAAAAGATTTGCAAAGAGATATTGAGAACAAAAAATACCTTTTGCGCTTCTAGGTTACACGAAGTGAGCTAAATCAATTGCTGGATGAATTAGATTTTGCAAATGATCTTTAATGGGCTCAAGGAATTTTTGTTGCAGAGCTTCTTTTTGTTTCTTCTTGAAAGCAGAATGAACAAATGCTCAATGAAAAACCCTTATATTGCTCCGCAAACCCTAATATCAAGTTGCAATAAATGCTCGACCTAAGTCATTCCGGTGTGCCTTATTCGGATGACTTGAAGAACCGGATCAATCTTGATCTTTAAACATCTTGCGGATTTTCCAAATCTTAACCATAGTTTACTTAGATGTTTCTCTTATGAGCCTTTTAATCCGCAACTCTCCTTGTGCCAGTTCTGGCACCAATTGACTAGCTGAGGGAACAAGGTTTTCTTTGTATCTCCCCTGAGCTAGAGCTCACTTTTTAATTTCTGGAAGGAATATTAGCACCAGAGTCTGGTGCGGATCCATCCCCTACATTCTCTGTACTTTTCTTCACCCAAATCTTATTCATCTCACTTTGAACTTCATCCACATTCACCTTCTGTTTTCCCTTATCTTGATTCTGATTATAATATACCAGACCTCTTCTGTCCTGATTCTTATTTCTACAAAATTTTGCAATATGACCGGATCTATTGCAAATTTGGCAAACAATATTTCTTTGCATATTTGATTGATATCATTTTGATCTGCATTGATTAGCCATGTGACCCATTCTATTGCATGCAAAGCATCTACCATTGAATGAATTGTTTATCTGTACATTTCTGCATTCATGAGATTTGTGACCATACCTTTTGCAGCTAAAACACTGTCTGGAGAAGGATGTATTAGTCTGATTTATTCTCTTTCTGCACTAATTAGCTCTATGACCAAAGTTATTGCAGTTGTGGCAATATCCATTGAAGGATGGATATCTTTGAGCATTAGGCTATCTTACCGGAGGTCTTCTAGGCCTGATACTTGGATTTTCTGATCTAAAATTCTTTTGACCAGATCTGGAGCTTTCTCCTTTCTCATATCCCAAACCACACTTGTCATCTACCCTCTTTTGACTTTCAAGAAGAACTTCAAGTTGAGCAGAACTTTTCTTGAATTTCTCTTTATATTCATTTGCTGTTTGAAGATCCCTTTTAAGAGAGATAATTTGATCCTCAAGTTTTTATTCATTATCTTTAGCATCTTCAAGATTAGATTCAAGATGTCTGATAATTCTATCCATCTTATGGCAATCTTCTGATTTCTCCTTGAGGGATTGTCTTAGATCATCTTTAGTTTTTCTTTTCTCTTCAACCTCTTGGGTAAACTTCATAGCTCCTGATTCCATTTCATATTTTACCATAATGATTTCTTTTGATAACTTTTCACATAACTTGGTTTTCTCCTTCAGATCTTCATTTGTATCATTTGCTTCACCTTGACTTGCCAATTGCTGAAATAGCTCCTTTCTCTTTTTCATAGAGAGACTTAATTTGTCTTTTAGTTCTCTCATGAAATCATCAACCTATTTGAGTCTTTCCTTTAACTCATTGACTTCAGAGTTTGACTGCTCAAGATCATCAAGGGCAGTCTTGACTTGCTCCCTTGACCCATATACATCCATTTGAATTCCTAGATCTTCCTCAAGCTGTTAGACTCTGTTAGGAGGAACTTGGCTTTGATACCAATTGTTGATAACTGAGAGGGGGGGTGAATCAGTTATCCTACTAATTTCTTCTTTCTTAACTTTATTAATAATCAATGCAACATTAATTCAAATAAGCAAACATAACCATGAAATAGAAATGCACATGACACAATATTTTTGACGTGGAAACCCTATTAAGGAAAAAACCACGGGGTGATTAACCCAAGATTGTATTCTCTGTTAGAAGAATGGAAATGAAAATGGCACTTGCCAATTAGGGCTTACTGCCTAAGCACACTGCTCACAAAAGGCACACTGCCTATAAGAGACACACTGTCTACAATTTATAAAGAGTGTAATTTAGTACTTGAACTGATAAGGAGTATCAGCATATGCTGAGGTTCAGTTCTGGTTAGGCTCAATATACTGATCTGCTGCACTTCATCTTTCCACCCTTTTTATGCTGCTCTCCTTTCACATACCAAATCTTCCTTTCTGCTTTTACTCGGGTCTATTTCTTTTCTTCACACATTTCACACCACCACAACACTTCTCACAACTAAATCCATCTTGTATATATATCCGCACAAGTGATTTCATCACCTTTCTAATCGGCATCCGGAATAGTCAATCTTTTCACAAACTCTAATCTGTTGGCTGAATCCTTGCACATCAAGTAATACGGATCAAGCATATACTTGTAGAAGTCATTAATCATGTCGGCCAAACATAACTTATGCCTTAAGAACCTTTTCCATCATCAGTAACACATCTAGAATAATGTCTGATGTTCTGCCAGTCAGTTCTTCCTCTTTTCATACTGTCACTCGGGAACCCGACACTCAAGCATTCATATCTCTTTATCCTTTCCACACCAGAGGCTTAAACCTTGGAATATATTAGTCAAGATACTCCTCTTGACTTCCCCAAATTTGTACTTCATTGAGATACTTCTACTGAGAGATCTGGACTTGTCTGTTGGACCTTACTGACTGCTCTGTTCTTGCTTACCGGACCTCAACACTCTTCAATCTGACTTTCAGTGAGGACTTATCATGCATTGCAGATGTGTGGGATAACCTTTGTTGCCATCAATGACAACAATTAAGAAGCTCCAATGTGTCTCTTTCCAATAATAACAACAATATTTATATCATGTCCCTTTACTTTATGAAACAAGCAGTATGTGTCAAGTCATAGGGATAACACTATGGTCCTTAGAAATTTCTCTGTGACTTTTGATAAGATTATCTACTATTATGTGGATGCTTGATAGTATTATCCTGATCCATTGGTGAGCTTAAAATTTCATCAGCCGATAGGCCATGTGACCATGACTCTGTTTGATTTCACTTCTGACAAACATCCCATCATTGACTCTTATCGGTCAGACAAACTGCTATCAGTGACTTTATATCCTTTCACACTGATGTCTTTGTCACTCTGATACAAGACTCTAAGTCCCTCGCCTATCGGTAGGAATTAATACCATCGGCACACTCAAAAACTCTTCTGCTGACACACCGATTTCACCAATGACAACCTTCGGACCACACCCATCGGTGAGACTCCAAACATCGGTGAACTCTAATCTCGTTGGGCCGATACAACGATGGATTTTGACTGTCGGTGTGATCCCCTTCATTGGCGAATCTCTCAACTACTCTGATACACCAATGTCTTCGACTTCGAACCACACTCGTCAGCAAGACAGACCACTATCAGCGAAGCCTAACCAAGGTTTGTCGATACGCCGATACAACCAACTCTTGATGTTGATACAAGGTTCTTTTGAAGGCAAAGGGCGCCTAGGCTTATGGGGCTCAATTTGATGTATTTATTGAAAATGCCACTTAGTCCTTCATTTGCATTCTAGGTGCCATTTCCTATTGACTTATACACTCCTCCTCAGGCTAGGGTGCCATAATGAAGTGGTTTAGACAATAGGTGTGCTTCACTTACTAGAGGCTTGTTCTCCTTCCACCTTAGGCACACTTTTATGGTGGAATAGGTGTCAATGGGTGCCTTGTCTTAAATGAATGCACTCTCTAAGTTGGGCTCCCTTTTGAGGCTTTATGAGTTGTAAATTGCACCTTAACCCTTCATGCTTGTTGCTCAATGTTTGAATGTTTAAGAAAGTCTCCTTTAGGCGCTCATCTTAATGACTTTTTCTCAAGGCGCAATCATCCTAATGACTTGGATATTCATCCTAGTGTTTTAGGATATCAGGCTACCAGACTTAGTCATTTTTAGGATCTCAAACATAAAGAATAACATGATGATTCATTTTTTTGTATTGCACATAGTTGACATTCTATGCTACTCATAAAGAATATTAATATTTTATGTTCAACATGATGATTCATTTTTTTTTAAATACAACTTTTATCTTTTAGTTCCAAAATGAGGTTTAGGTGATACTTGAATAACAATAGCTAGCTTATTGGATCAACAAACATCCTATGTAATACAATTGGACTTTAAATATTTGAAGTAGGCATCTACAATCATCCATTCAAACATGGATTTATAATGCAAGTATGGACGCCATCAATAAAAAAGATTTGTATTAACCAAATATCCATATAGGCATACATCAATATCTGTCGATATAAGTATAACATATATACAAAATAGCCATATAGGCTTACAAGAATTCCATATAGGCATACAATGTCAACTATATACAATACAAAATATATGTCCACAAATGCCATATAAGCATACAACAAAGGAACATAATAAAAAGTCATTCCCCTCTGGCTGGTGAAGAGAATATATCATGGGTAGCCTTTGATCTTCTAGGGGATGGAGACGCGCATGTGGGTGGTCTACTATGAAGCTAAGGGATACTCCTCCTATTTAGTTCTTCCTGCATCTTTAGCTATTACAATAAAAAGTATAGACATTAATATATAGAAATTACATGTTATAAAAAATGAAACATTTAACAAAATAATCACTTACCGCTAACATATAATTTGTCTCCTCACTTGCCTCAGTAGCAAGAATAGGCCCTGGTGATGTCATGTCCTATAGAAACCATCCAGATAGAAATTAAACTTCAAATCAATAATCTTTTGATTTTTCAAAAATAGACAACTATAATAATGAATGTAAATTGAAATTTACTAATTTGCCCCATACCCCTGTCAATGCCATGGAGCTATGAATCGCAGAGGCCACACCATGCTCCATTGCCCTCTGAACATGGGGAGGTGTCTCTGTAGCCTACATCATCTAGAAATAAAACAACATTATTCAATTACAAAAACTATAATAGTGATGCAAATCATGGCTCCTAACATACACACACATTCATCTAAACATGGAAGTATACACAATAAAGCACACAAGTCACATACAAAAATCTAGTAAGTACAATTCATTCATTAAACTATTTATTTTATTACATCCGTAAAGCTTTGAAGTCCACTACCACTGGCAGGTGTTGCCGTGAAATCTACAATATTAACCTATTCAACATCCAAAATCAGATATTAGAATACCATTCATATAACGATGCTATTCACATGTAATATTTATAATTGTTTGCTAGTTACATACCCCGATAGTAGATGATCTAGTGTAAAATCTAGGTGGTGAACCACTAAAAACTGCATTGACGCTATGACCCTAAAATTTCATTAAAATCATCAATTTAAATTAGTTAATCTTGCATTTGAAAAATGAAATTTAATAAATTAAACTCAATAAACTTGCTAATATTTACCTGAGTATCAAGGCTGAAAGTCTCACTCAGGAGGGTATCTGTAATCACCATTTGCTCAGCTGCAGATGTAGCCTGTGCACCTGCATCCTGACTATCCATGGGGTCATAACCACAGGCTGATCTGCAAGCCTAACAAGCATGGGGTGGGACCCTACTCCTCGCACTATCTCCCAACCCACTCTGTGCTGCAGGACTGGCATGCTCTATGATGCTCTGGGTCAAGGCACTAATGGACTGAAGTGTATCGACCTCAACACTCTCCTTCACAATGGAAGGGATAGAAACATGCTCATGGGCTGGTCTGCTGATTACTCGTCTCGCTACCCGCTATGGGTCAAGACGTGCCCCTGGTCTATCTTGTGCTGACCCCCCACCTCTACCCTGGAAGTCCCACATATCAAAATAGTTTGGCACTTTATTGAGGACAAACTCGTAGTAGAGTTTCCTCCAAAAGTATTGCGGGACCTCATTATTATTGCATGGAGGATGGTCAAAAACCATCCACCACCTCTGCCCAAAATTGCCCCTTATCGCTTGGTTATTGCACCAATGGATAGGGAACCTCTTGCATGTAATGGGTAGAGGTTGATTTGTTTGTGGGTTTGTGAAAATCAAACACAAGTCTAATTTTGTGATTTGTAATTTTTTCACATCTTGGTATGATAGGTTGTCTGCATAATAATCTCTAAACTCTCTCCTCTTATCCGTCCAACTAGTTATTTGCTTGCTAATTGAATCTACATTTGATAACATACATTCAAGAGATTCAGCAAGCGTGGACCTATGCAAGGTTGAAGTGGAAGGATCTTTCAACCTTGCAATTATATCTTCAATTTCTTTTTTGTTGTTTTCAATTTGCCCCATTATATTTTCTTGTGTTCCAGGGGCATGTCGAGGAATGGATGGAGGAGGTTGTTCCGCAGGTATTTCCTCATGATTTTGTGGATTTTGAGGAGGAGGAGGAGGAGGTGCATTAACATTTCCTGACAATTAACAAAATATACATCAAAAAAACTCAAACCTACCTATTTAGAAGCAAATTCAAACAAAAAACAAATAAAACTCACTCCTTTGGCGTGCTCGACGTCGTGGCGGCATTTTGGTGATGAATCATCAAGATTTTGGTGTTGAATTGTCTTTTCCAAAACGCAAGCGCTCTTCCTAGGGTTTGCAAGCCACAGGGATAGAGGAGAAAAATAAAAATGAAATGAAATGATAATCCTTTTTTCAATTTATAATAGTTAATAACGCACTAGTGTTATAATTCTCTCACGTTATAACGTGAGCACGTTATAACACGAGTGCATTATGTATGATTTTTTTTAAAAACCATTTGGCCACTTTTTGGCCCCCCATCTTTTTGCACTTACCCACCTGTCACCTGCAATCACAAGGAATGGGGTTGGGGGTTGTGGTGTTTAGGATTTTGCTTTGGTCAAGCCTTGGAATGACATTCAAGCCTTCCAACACCATTGTTAGATAGAGAGTGTGTGCCCTTGTAGGACAGAGGCAAAAAAAATTGATGAATGATTGATTCAAACACAAATACATATCACCTCAGAGGTGTAGCTTGCATGTAAATGAATATCCTTCACATCATGAGAAGATGAAGCCAAATCTACATAACAAACACAATAACAAGACAAGTCTTCCCTACCATAATGAATGCTTTGAATGATCTAAAATCATAAGTTTTCCAAAATATCATAAATCATCTTCTAGTTTACAAATGAAACCCTAAACATGCTTATATATGCATTCCCGCTATAAATTTTGTAATTCAAACTTAAGATGTTAGCAATGAAACCTTTTAACAGTCACATAACTGACATCCAAATTTAGGACCCACCTAAAATAGGGCAGGACTACGACGTGACCGTCCAAGCCCCTAGTTCTTATTTTAAGGTAGGGTCAAACTTAACAATGTCCCTCAAGCCCCATTTGACATTTGTTTCAGGCCATTTTGTCTTGAGAGTTAAATTTAACATGCATGATGAATAACAAGGGACCTGGGAGATAAACTTAGGAGGTAAAAGTCCTAGGGGACATTTTACAACATAACATTTAGCCCCCAATTTAATGTATGTATGATCTTACTACCCATACATGCATTAAAGTACCCAGTCAAAACACAACAAATATGCCAAGCACTTGAAGCTAATGCATACACAAAGATTGAGGAACTATTCCTAGCCCCCAGTCTCAAGTAGACATTAGAGAAAACATGTTGCAGACATGCCAAACACAAAGAAGACAATAATAGGCATGCAAAACATGGAGAAGACACTAACAAGCACACAAGACATGGAGAAGACAGTATTGAAGACACGTAAAACATGATGAAATATAGTGAATGTAGTGAGTATTTCTTTTTCATTTTCACACACACACACACATATATATAGATATGCATATACATGGAAAGTAAAAATGCAACACACAACCCCAAAATGCATGAGGGGAATTTCGCCACACTCTTTAGACTACATATGGGGGAGAAGACACACAATACAAATCTCAGAGTGTAGGAGGGGTATTTCTCCATGCTCTTGAGCCTACACTTGAGAACAAGCATGCCATACAAATCCCAAAGTATAGGATGGGCATTTCACCATGCTCTTGAGACTATACTTGGGAAAAAACATGCCATACAAAGCCTGAGTGTAGGAGGGGCATTTTACCATGCTCTTGAGACTACACATGGGGGAAAACACACGAAGACACATAGAAAATATGAGCGCCATATAGCATGCCTAAGACATACTATACATCTTAAACATGACAAATAAGGTGATGGAAGGAACTTATTGCTATGCCCCCACCATCTCAAACACACTATAGGCACACCTAATGGTTGGGCTTATGCCACAACCACCAAAGACATGCTTAAGGGAGGATACACCAACCCTGCCTACTTGGAGGACTTTTGAAATAAAAAGGATGTGCACTAGCTCAAGAGATACACCATCCCCACCTCCGTAGAGGGATTTATGATTGCAATATAGAATAAAGATGTGCACTCACACTAGAGATACAACATCCCATCTCCATAGAGGGCATACAAACACACTTTGTTAGTACCAAAATCATCAGATAGCTTACCCTAATATGCCCCCACCTTAAAGTGGTTGATATCATGTACCAATATCAAGCACGTTAAGGTAGAGAGAAAACACACAAGGGAACAACATCTTTTGCAAAGCCCATGCCCCCCAAAGGTGACATGTGCTCATGATCACTGAATGTTCCCACAAACACACACTTCTTAATCTAAGCAATGCATGAAAACAAAGAAGCCAAGGCTACACAAATGGGTTCGAGTCTGAGTATAGTTGTGGGGCTTATACTACTAGCATCTTAGAACCAAGTGTAACAACAAGGGGATACATCCAAAACAATCAAAGTGCACAAAAAAGATGTATTGTTATGATTTGTTAGAAAAGATAAGGCAACATCAAATATCACATGGAGTGATTCTACTAAACAAGCATCAGATATATAAATCAACCTTGTCTTCATATATGGACTAGGTCCATTTTCACTTGCTTGAAGGGACACGTAGTCTATATCAGTTAGTTGTTTGTTTTTTGTCATCTATTGACTAGATAGAATCACTAGAAGAAGGTAAACAATAAAAAGAGAGAGGAGAACAAGTGTCTTAGGAACAATCACGTAGGAGGATGCCCCCAGGTCATTAACCACAATGCTATGCACCTAAGACACAACACACAACAATGAAAATAGAGGAGAAGCAAGATAGAAGAATGATGATACAAATAGAAGAATGGTCACAAAAGAGGTAGTCTCCCGGTATCCTTGACCTTACAAGAGTGTCAAGGGTCATCCAAGGAGGCCTAAACAACACATAACACATCATGAGGGGAACACAACACAAAGAGAAGGGTTAGAAATACTTACCTGAATACGCAACCATGCTAGGGGTTATTAGAACTTGTGAGCATCTTAGAAAGATGCTCCATCAAGTTTTGTATGAAGTTTGAGTGATTCATAGATACTTGATAGTTGTTTTCAGCATGTTTATGCGGTACTTGTCTCTCAAATCTTCGTATACTTGAAATCCATTGTTTCTTATGATGGGGAGAACCACTGTCATTTCCTGCTACTGATAACCATCTTATTCTTTTCTGATCCTTTGATTTCTTATTTTGTTGAGTTTGTCTATCATAGTGAAAAGGACTATCTTCCACTGTATCAACCTTTTCCTATGTCATAATCTTTTGTTTAAGTTGTTCTATTTGTCTTTCCAATTTATTTTGGTTAGCTCCTGATCCCTAAAGGGATAATGATAGAGGAACCTTAGCATAAATACCATTTCTTTGTGGATGAGGTGAATTCTCAATTTTCTCCTTATCCACTTCTATCATACCAACTATTCCATCATAATCCAAATAGTCATCTTCCTGCTCTATTGTATTTTGTTCCATCATATTGTTCTAATTATGTCTAGGGAATGGATTAGTGAAGATCTATAAATTCTAATTCAGAGGACCGACCGACTTATTTCCATTGTCATTCACACCAGTTACTTTTATAACATTCAAGTCGATGAGGTCTTGAATTTCATGTTTAAGATGCATACATCATTCAGTATCATACCCTTGTTGCCGATGATAATGACAAAAATAATTAGCATCAAAGTAAGGTCCTCGCATTCTATTAGCATCTAATGGTTTGATTGGAGGAAACTTCAAGAGATTATTACTCACTACTTGATTCATGATAGAATGTAAGGAGTCAGATATTAGAGTGAATTGTTTTTGTTGTTGTTAATTATGAAACGATGCCCTCTTTGGATTAGTGATAGTGGACACTTGTGAAAAAATGTTTGAATTCTGTCGATTAACCTTGATGAAACTCTTATTATTCCTCTTAAAGTTGTTTTGTGACAATCCACCTATGGATTGACCAACTTGAGCCGATGAGTTTTGGTTTGCATACTGACTAGACAAAATTTGGTAATCACAAAGAGTTGTGCATAAATTTTGAAAAGAGTTATACTTCATCAAGAGGATCTTATTGCGGATATTAGGTTGTAGATTTGTAATAAATACCTTCTGAACATCCTCATCATTCACCTGGTATTGAATTTGTGCATAAAGAGCTTGATACCGACTGATAAACTTAGTTAACTTCTCTTTTGGACCTTGTTTGCAATGAACTAAATCAATCAATGATACTTGAGGTCCAATGTTTTCTTGAAAATGTTGTAAGAATTGATCAACTAGCTAATAAAAAGAGTGTATTAAATTTAGAGCTAAAGAGAAAAACCATTCTAAAGTAGTATCTTTAAGAGATCACGGGAAACGTTTTGCTAAAATGTCCTCTTCAAAGTAGAAATCACTACACATAGCCATGAATGTTTCCACATGAGTATTAAGATCACCTTTTCCACCATATTTTTCAAAGCAAGGAGTTTCAATCTTTTCTGGCATAGGAGTTCTCAAGATTGCATAAGATAGAGGATTACGAGCATGATAAGTTGGTATATTATTGTAAGGGGGAAAATTTGGATAGTTGGTTTTTGGTAGTTTTGGTGTATATCCTCCTTTCACCCTTCTCATTCAAGGACCTAGGGTTGAGTTGCAATGTACTATCCTACCCTAGGTCACTATGAGATGTAGGGAAACTTAGATTTTTATGATTTGATTTCCAATTATGATCTCTTATGCTTAATGATACCTTAAAGCCCTAATTATGTAAATATGACTATAAACAGATGAATTACGAAAAATGCTGCTATAGAAAGATGTGAAATAACAAATAACTATGCACCTGCTTTCGGGGTTTGGAGATGGGAAAGTTGGGGACTAAAGAGTGGGCACCCAAGTCCAATGCCCTACTTTTTGTCGAGATCTAGAAGCTTAGTCTGCAACCTATATCTGTTGTACCAGATATTTTCTCATTGCAGAATTTTGAGGACTAAAGAGCTGACACCCTAGTCCAGGGAGTTGTTTTCTTCTCTAATCTACAATTCTAACACTTTGTTCTACCCTCCTGCAACTTAACTTTGTCTACAACTCCAACTTATAACTTGCAATCATGAAAACTTTGGGAGGGGGTTGTGGTGTTTAGAGGCTTGCCTCAGTCAAGCCCCGAAGAGACATTCAAGTCTTCTGAACACCATTGTCAGATAGAGAGTGCATGCCCTTGGGAGGTAGAGGCAAAAACCAAATGATAAATGATTACAAACACAAATGATATCACCTTGTAGTAAATATCTCATGGGAAGAAGAAGCTCTTTATGCCATAAGGAGATGATTGCTTAAATCTGCAAATACAAACAAATAGACAACACAAATCTGCTCTTGCAACACAATGAAAGCCTTAAATCACTTCTAGAACACAATAGCTTGCTAGTAATCCTCTAGTTTACAAATGAATGCCTAAACATGTTTTTATATGCAACTACAAACACTCCCGCCAAGAATTTCATATTTCAAACTTACCATGTTGGCATAGGACCCAAATAACGGTCACAAGCTGACACCCAAAAATTGGGACTCCACCAAAATAGGGCAAGACTAGGGTGCGGGATCCCTAGTCCTCCCCCCTATTTTAGGCAGGGGTTATCTCATGTGGTCCCCCTAGGTCCTATTTGCCAAGACACTTAGGGGTTTTCTCATCAGGATGTTGAAATATGATGTAATATGTCCTAAGTGCACACTAAAGACCCAGGAGCTAAACCTTATAAGGGAAAATCCCCCAAGGGGACATTTTCTGATGTTACTTTTAACCCCCACTTTAATGTATGTATAAATGCAAGGCCTATACATGCATTAAAGTATGGTCAACCAACACAGTAAACACACCAATCACAGAGAAGACATGTCAGATACATTGAAGACAATGCCAGGAACGTAAAACATAAAGAAGACAGTTATAGTCACGCAAAACATGGAGAGTACATTAAATGCATAGGAGACACATTAATGCATGGAAGATAGGAATGATTTCTTTTCTTTTATTTTTCTCATATATATGAAATGCAAATGCAAGTACAGGAAAGTAAACAAACCTCCCATAATGCAAGTTGTACTCATCGCACAGGTCTTTAAACTACATATATGGGGCAACACACATGCAAGACATGCAAAACCTCCCAAAATGTAGGATGTACTCATTATATAGGTCTTTAAACTACATATGGTGTGACAAACATGCCAAACAAAGCAGGCACACCAAAAACACACACTTTGAAGACACAGAGAAAACACGGCAGGCAAGTGATGGAGTTTTCCTATTTCTAGGTCCAACACAATCTCATGCACATTACAGGCACACACTGACGATTGGGCTTCATCACAACAATCATCGAAGACACACTTAAGGGTTGAGTTAGTCACAGAACTGCTCCCTGCCTCCGCAGAGGACTTTTGAAAATGACAGGATGATGCAATATGCTTCGAGAAATACACCATCCCCGCCTCTGCAGAGGGCTTAAGATAAAAAGGATATATGCTATATCCTACCTCCACAAATGGCTTAAATGATTGATTGTAAACAAACTTAGAGTGCAGGATGTACTCATCGCAAAAGTGTTTAAACTGCACCTAAGGTCAAGCACATTGCTAACATCTATAACAGACAACTTACCTTATATATGCCCCCACCTTAAGGTGGTTGATATCAACATCGATATCAAGGACATTAAGATAGGAAGAAAACACACAAGGGAACACATACTTTCACAGAGCCCAAGCCCCCTGGAGGTGACATGTACTTTACGATTGCCAAATGTTCCCACAAACACATCCCTGCAAGAAACATGTTAGTGTCTACAAAATCATGATAAACAACAACATCAATGCATATGATTAACCACACAAATAGCCAAGGTTATACTATGAATCCAGAGTTCAAGGATAACCATGGGGCTATATCACAAAGATCTCCAAATCGAGTACCACCAAGGCTAGATTCAAAGACAAACAAAGTGCGCATAGCATCAATATTGTCAAGGTTTGTAAATGAGATAAAAACATCATCAAAATCACTACACATAATGCACGAGTGCTTCCACTAGCCAAGTGTCGGATAAGATATACAACCCCGTTGTCATATTAGGAACTAAGTCCAATTTTTTATTTCTCATGAAAGGGACACTAGGTTTGCATCAATATAAATGTTTTTCGTCATCCGCTTGCTAGATAGAAACACTAGAGGAAGAGAAACCATAAATAAGAGAGGAGAAACAAGTGTCTTAGGGACAGTCACGTAGGAGGGTGCCCCCAAGTAACCAACCACAATGTTATGTCTATAAGATACAACACACAATGATGAAATCAGAGAGAGAGGCAATATAGAAGAATGATGGTACACATAAAAGGTCACAATAGAGGCAGTCTCCTAGTATCTTGAAACTTACAAGAGAATCAGGGGTCATCCCAAGAGGCCTAAACAACACATAACACATCACGGGGGAAGCACATCACAAAAGAGATAAAGGGTTAGAGATACTTACCTATAGGATCTTGCAGACTAGCGGTCATCAAGTAAATCATTGTCATCCTCCCACTCCCAAATTTTAGAGGAAAGTGGGACATAAGGTACCATAGCCCAATTCTTGTCTTTGTCTTTAGATTCTTCATTCTTAGGATCATCTTTGTTTGGTTTGATGTTTGGATAAATGTTTTCTTGTTGAGTTGTATGCATTATACTCTTGAGGGATGGAAGAAGAAATTTTATTTGAGTGATTTCAGTATCTATCCAAGAGAGTTTTAATGTAGGAGACATTTCCTCATCCACTAGTGCTACATCTTTTGAGAAAAGAGCATCAGAATGAGGGGAAGGTAAGGTGTTGTAAGGACAATTATCAATGTTTGTATCTTTAGTGATGTTCAAAGAGGTAATTGATGTTTTTAAATCCTTAGTGATGTCCAAATGTCTTGAATGTTCGATCAAAGGAGGGAGATTAAGGGTCTTCTCTTCCTTAGTGATATCCAAGGTGTGTGAACAATCAACTAAAGGAACAAGGTTGGTAGGATGATCCATAGAGGTTTCATGTATTATGATAGAGTTTTTAATGTTGTTAGATTAAAGCTCATCATCTACCCTTGGAATGTTCTTTGTTGAAGGGAGTTCTTCATTCACTAATGCTTCCTCTTGGCCAGGAAGAGCATTGGAATGGCAAAGTGATGATGGCTCTTCACTTGCTAATGCTTCATCTTGGCCATAGTGAGCATTAGAATGAAGGTTTGGTGGTATGATGTTAAGAGATGTGTCAATGAAATCATCTTCTTGCATCAAAGTGTGCTCATGAGGAGGAACAACCTTAGGAGATGGTTCATAAGGTAAACCAAAGTTATCATCACATGTTTTTGCAATAGGTGCCATAGGGGAATTTTCCATAAACTCATCTAAGGTTTCATCTAACATTTTGAGGTCATCACTAGTATATATACTATTGATCATGAATTTAGTGAGATCATCTAATATCAAAGGATATATTACCATGATATTTGTGAAACTATCAAAATCAGATATATAAAAAAGGATTTCATATGTGGAGCACTTAGAGAGATCAACATCATGTATGTATGCTATTTTTTTCCAGAACTTGAGGATGTTTATTAAGAAATGTAGAGAAATGATCAATGTCTATGATGTATGCAAACAACTCTTCCAAAGAAGTAGCCATGATATATAAATTAATCTCAAATCATATGTTTAAAAGCTTTTCAAAAGTTTACACAAAAGACAAGTGCAAAACTATATGCAAAATGACCTAAAATGCTTGATTTTTTGTACTTTTTCAATGCAAATATATGAAAGAAAAGGTTTTGTAAGGATTTTGATCAAGGGAAGCAAATTATATGTCCAATATCAGTCCAATATAGCAGTAAAATCCTTCACAACACACTCTTGATGCAAATCTAAGATGACACAAGTCCAAATAGATTGAAAATATGCTAAAATATGCAATTTTTTCACCAAATCTCAATGCAAAAGAGCATGACAAAGGGTGTTGTGAGGAAAATGATGATGGAAATAAAATTATATCAGTAATAACATCCACCTAGTGCCAAAATATCTGTCACAACACACTTATAGTGCCACTCAAGATCAAACTCTAGTGAAAATATAGCAAAATATGCAATTTTTCATGATTTTTCAATTCCAAGACCTAGAAAAAGGGGTGTTGTAAAGAATTTTAGGAGGTGCAGAAAATAATAGCAATTATATCAGTCACCTCAATCCATAAAATTTGTCACAACACACTTGGAGTGCAAACTATGCCAAACCCTAGGGCAAAAATAGCAAAAATGTGTAATTTTTCACCAAATTTTCATTACAAGAGACCAATAACAAGGTGTTGTAAAGAATTTTAGGAGTGGAAGAAGATAATACCCATAATATCAGTTAATTAGTGCAAAAATATTCTTTACAACACACCTATAGTGCAAATTTAGAGAGTCGATAAGGCCAAATCTAGTGAAAAACAACATTTTTGAAGTCCTAGGTTTGAGATCTTGATGTAAAAAGCTATATGAATGTTTTACAAGATGACATATGATGAAAATTAATTTTTTTCAAATCTAAAAATGATTTCCAAGCTCTAACATGCAAAATGCAAGTGCAAATCTAATGAAAAATCAATGAAAATGGTATTTTTTTGTTGAGATTTTCTATGCAAAAATGCAAATTTTTGAAATATAAATGCAAATTTGTTCTAAAATGCAAGACTAAAGTCAAATAAAAATTTTAATTAGTCTCTAAAATCAATAGAAAAATCTGAAACAAGATTTTACCTACAAACCCTAGATTTTGGAATTACTAGGTTATATGGAAAATTCACAATTTTCAACAAAACCCTAGCAATTTTATGGTAAAAATGCAATGCAAACTAATGAAATTTTGTAATTTTCTGTAATTTAAATCAGATCTAATGAAAAAAGAATAAATTTGATGAAATTAAAATTAATTGATACAAAATAGAAACCCTAGAATGCAATTTTTTTTCAATTTTTTCAATTTTTCAATTTTTTGTAAATTTTCCAATGCAATAAGATGAATGGCTATATGAATGACTGAAAATCAATGCCAATCTAAAGAAAAACACTCAGCAAGGTGCAAACAAGTCCAATAACATGGGTTCACCAAAATGTAAAGGGGGAAATTTGGATAGTTGGTTTTTGGTAGTTTTGGTGTATATCCTTCTTTCACCCTTCACATTCAAGGACCTATGATCGAGTTGCAATGTACTATCCTACCCTAGGTCACTGTGAGATGTAGGGAAACTTAGATTTTTATGATTTGATTTCCAATTATGATCTATTATGCATAATGATACCTTAAAACCCTAATTATGTAAATACGACAGTAAACAGATGAATTACAGAAAATGCTGCTACAGAAAGATGTGAAATAGAAAATAACTATGCACCTATTTTTGGGGTTTAGAGACAAGAAAGTCAGGGACTAAAGAGTGTGCACCCAAGTTCAATGCCTACTTTTTGTTGCGATCTGGAATCTCAGTCTGCAACATGTATCTGTTGTACCAGAGATTTTCCTGTTGCAAAACTTTGAGGACAAAAGAGCGCACACCCTAGTCCAGGGAGCTATTTTCTTCTTTGATTTACAATTCTAACACTTTGTTGTACCCTCCTGCAACTTCACTTTGTCTGCAACTCCAACTTGTAACCTGCAATCATGAAAAATTTGGGAGGGGGTTGTGGTGTTTAGAGGCTTGCCTCAGTCAAGCCCTGGAGAGACATTCAAGTCTTCCAAACAACGTTGTTAGATAGAGAGTGCATGCCTTTGGGAGGCAGAGGCAAAAACCAAATGATAAATGCTTACAAACAAAAATGATATCACCTTGTAGCAAAGATCTCATGGGAGGAAGAATCTCTTCATGCCATGAGGAGATGATTGCTCAAATCTACAAATACAAACACATAGACAACACAAATCTACTCTTGCAACATAATGAAAGCCTTGAATCACTTCTAGAACACAATAGCTTGCTAATAATCATCTAGTTTACAAATGAATGCCTAAACATGCTTTTATATGCAACTACAAACACTCCCACCAAGAATTTCATAATTCAAATTTACCATGTCGGCATAGGACCCAAATAATGTTCACAAGCCAACACCTAAAAATTGGGACTACCCCAAAATAGGGCAGGACTGGGGTGTGGATGCCCAAGTCCTCCCCCCTATTTTGGGAAGGGGTTATCTCAATTAGTCCCCCTAGGTCCTATTTGCCAAGACACTTAGGGGTTTTCTTATTGGGATGTCGAAATATGATGTACTATGTCCTAAGTGTACACTAAAGACTTGGGAACTAAACCTTATGAGGGAAAAGCCCCCAAGGGGACATTTTCTGATGTTATAATTATGTTGTGAAGAATTTGTCAAGCTCATCACCTTTTGTTGTAAAGAGGTCATGCCTTGCACTTGAGTTGGTTTAGGAGGGCATCATTAGGAGATGCGGTTTGAGAATTTGAAGCCATGGTAATGAAATTTTGAGGAGATTGATTGTGAGTGATAATGAAAGGTTGTTGAGAGTAATTGTGAGTGGAAGGTGATTGAGAATAGTTGTATGTAAGAGGTGGTTGAGAGTGATTATTCATAAAATAAGTCACCCTAAGTGGTTGGTTTTGATAGTTGAATCCCACAAATTTGTAATTTTGTGAATTAGTGCCATTAGATACTCCAATAGTAGTGGTAGCAATACTACAAGCATGTGCATTAGTAGTTAGAATTGATGATGTAAAAGTAGACATTCCAGTAGTCGATATAGCTGTCGATACTTGTGTATGAGATGGTGATGACATGTTATTAATAACATTCACACATTTAGTCACTGGCATAACATTATTATGCACTATATGCACGAAGCCTTGAAGCGCCTTAAAACCATCTTGTCCTTCTTTTAGTAACTCTCCTATGTTATGAATCACAGGTACAACTTCTTCTACTATCCTTTCATTTTCCATAAATGCTTGAAAATCAGCTAGTTCTTTATCTAGTTTGTTTATTTTCTCATCAGGAACATGTGTTATCACCTCAATAGGTTCCTCAACATCATGAAATATTTTTCTTCCATTGTAGTTGTAGGAGGTATGATATCATGTAAAGTTTGTGTTTCTCCTTTTGTAAAGAAGGTGTTCAATGGATTTTCAGATGTAGGAACACCATTGGTTTCAGGGGCACTAGAACCCATTAGTCTAATACTTCTCCTTAAAGGAATATTTCTATTAGGGTAGCAGGTTATAAGACTCATGCAAAAGCATACAACACTCAAAGCACATACTAATTGAACACACCCTAGGATGAAGGTATGTTTGAGACCTAAAGTGCTTGATTTTTTTTCACTTTTTTCAATGCAAATGCCTAAAAGATGTAGTGTTGTGACAAAATTGCAAAGAGGTAGAAAATTGAATTTTTATTATTAGTCCAATAATGCAGCAATATCTTTCACAACACACCTATCATGCAAATCTAGATGAAGAATGAATTAAAATCTAGTTAAAATGTGATGCAGAGTGGCACAAGGGAAGCAACACACAAAGGTTTACTCTATTGTCCTTTGCCCACTCACCCACTTCAACTAGCCTTCAACCAACCAACCAAAAGCACATAAAAGGCATATGAAGGATTTGATGTCCAGACTATTGTCCAACCCCTAAGGCTTCTCCAAAACCTTAAGAAAGATCAACAAACACCTTCTATGCAGTTGGTTTGATCTCCAACTTCCCAAAACTCTTCAACCTATACCTTGACTAGTAAGGCTACTAGCCCTCCAAACTAGGTTTTCTCAACAAAACTTGACAAAATCCCAAAGGTCTAGGCAAACAAATGATGGAATTGAACACCCTTCTGGGGACCCTAACAAACCTCCAAATCTCCTGCTCCAACTCTACTCCAGCAATCCAGAACGCCTACTAGGTCTCTAGGCCTAATTGATCAATTTAGGCTAGGTTACAAAGCAAGTGCTCAAAATTGGGTGCATAGGTCAGGGGCAAGAACTTGGAATGACTCTACCATCCCCAAACAACACAAATCCACCATTCATTCGCTCACTCTCTCAGACTTTTGTCATTTACATCATCAAATTGCATAATTTCAGTCAAATACATAGAGGTATTTGACCTAGGGCATCACATTAAAAATAGTAAACTATATTTTCTCAAAAAATGCTTTTGGAATCAAGTAGTATACACCCCTAGCCTACATTTCACTGAGTGGCATGAAATTTCATCAGTGGAAATGCATTCTAGGGCCAAATTTGTGGGACTGCCCTAGAAAACATGGTTTCTAGACCAGTTTTGAAAGAAAATTCAATAACTTTTGACTTCGACCACTTCAAGACCTCAAAATAGTTGCATTTGAACCCAGACTCTCTCTAGTTTTAGAAAAAATACATTAGACCAATATTTCAGTCCGTACAGTCTGTACACAACAAGAAAAATAGCAAAAAATAGTCAGTTTTCTTGATTTTTGTGCCCAAATTCCGTACAAAAACTTCCTCCTCCATACTGGAGCAAGATTTCCTCCATATCAACCTATCCAAGTCAGTTTACAACTTCTACAAACAGTTTTAATAACCAAAATGAAGTTGCAACCGGTCAATGTGTCATTGACACCATTGACAACACTTGACACTATGGAGTTTTTGCATTTTCCAAAGGATGGCGATTTGTTTTTCTTGTCCAATGGAATCAAAACATCCTCCATACTCCCAAAACATGATAAAACACACAAATAATTAAAAAAAACTCAAAAACCAACCCTTATACCTTCTATGCCTAAGTGGCATAACAAGGATCCAAGTGGACTAAGCATGATTGAGGTTTATATGGTCACCTCAATCATCTTGACCACACAAAAAGGACCATATACTCATGGCTGAAGCCTTATTATAATCAAAACCACAACTTTCAAAAAAAATGCAAACAAAGTGACTTTAGGAACCAAGGTGCTCCTAGGTGCCCTGCACCATACACCCACTGTCAAAGAGAACTCAAGTCTCTTGAGTTGGAATGCTGTCAAATGTGAAACCTACCTTCTCAATGTCTGCCCTGCTCATCCAAGTGGCATCCTCCTGAGGTTTGTTTAGCCACTTCACCAAATAGTCATGATAGGTGTGCCTTCTAGTTTGTTTTCCAATCCTCTTGTCCAAAATGCACTCAATTTGATTTGGAGATGAAGGAATGAGTTCCTGGAGTGTGTGATCAGTTTGATCTTCTTCAACAACAGTCTGAGGATCAGATCCTTTATAGGGATAAAGGTCTGAAACCATAAAAACTGGAGACAAAGCAATGCCATCCAGAAGTTTGATTTTGTAGGCATTTTCTCCACATTTCTTGAGCACTTCACAAGGCCCAATCTTCTTCATGAGTAGCTTAGTGTGTTTACCTGCAAGGAGCCTCTCCTTCTTCAGATGAACCATTACTAAATCACCTTCCTTGAACTGCAAATCCCTTCTTTTTCTGTCAGCAAATTGTTTATATTTCTGAGAACTGGACAACAATTTCTGTTGTACTTGTTCATGGACATCTTTCATGACTTGAACGAAGTCTTCAGCCAAGGCACTGCTATTTTCTAGTCCTTTAACCTTCCTTAGTTCCAAAATACCCCTTGGGTGAGTGCCATAAATAATTTGGAAAGGAGACAGGCCGGTGCTTGTATTGATAGTGTCATTGTATGAGAACTCTGCCTGAGCCAAAATTGAATCCCAACTAGCACCCTACTCCTTGGTTAGGCATCTTAGGAGGTTGCCAAGTGACCTATTAATCACCTCTGTTTGTCCATTAGACTGAGGGTGATAGGCAGATGATAAGGACAAATTTGTACCTAGTCTCTTCCACAGTGTCCTCCAGAAGTGTCCAATGAACTTGGGGTCTCTATCTGAGATTATGGACAAAGGTAAACCATGTAACCTGACTATTTCCTTGAAGAAAAGACCTGCTATGTGTGAGGCATCATGTGTGGTTCTACATGGGATGAAGTGAGCCATTTTTGAGAACCTATCTACAACCACAAAAATGCTGTCATGTCCATTCTTTGTCCTAGGCAAACCAAGTACAAAGTCCATACTTATGGAATCCCAAGGCTTTGAAGGAATAGGTAGAGGAGTGTATAAACCTGCATTGGATGTATGCCCCTTTGCTCTTTGGCAAATTTGACAAGTTTCAACAAACTTCCTTACATCGGTTGGCAATTTTGGCCAAAAATAGTACCTCCTAACCAATTCTAGGGTCTTATCAATACCAAAGTGACCTAACATGCTACCACAATGTTTTTCCTTTATTATATTCTCTCTAACAGATCCTCTTGGGATACACAATATGCTACCCTTGAAAAGATATCCATCTTGCAACAAAAAATCAGAAAAATCAATATTATACCTTCCTGTCATGGCCTTGCAAGATAGGTATGGCTCTTTGAAGTCTTCATCTGCTGTATACTAATCTTTAATGGCATGAATACCTATACTTTCCAACTGAATAGTTTGCACAACAAGATTTCTCTTGCTTAAGGCATTAGCTACCTTATTGGCCACTCCTTTCTTATGTTTTATAGAGAAGGTGTATGCTTGGATGTATTCCATCCACTTGACATGTCTGTGATTCAACTTTTGCTGCCTGTTCAAGAAGCTTAATGCATGGTTATCAGTAAAAACTATAAATTCCTTTGGCAATAAGTAGTGTCTCCATTTCCTCAATGACTGAACCATGGCATATAACTCTAGATCATAGGTGGAGTAGTTTTGTTTTGCCTCATTTAACTTCTCACTAAAGAATGCTACAGGCCTCCCATCTTGACTTAGGACTCCTCCAACAACCCTCTTACTTGCATCACACTCTACCACAAAGACCTTGTCAAAATTAGGTAGCACTAGGATTGGTTTTTCTGAAATTTTTTTCTTTAATAGTTCAAAGGCTTGAGTGGCCTCATTTGTCCATACAAACACACATTTCTTACCCCCTTTTATGGTGTCAACAAGTGGAGCACAAATGCCACTAAACCCTCTAATGAACTTTCTATAAAAGTTGCATAAACCATGGAAACTCCTTACCTCCGAGGCTGTTGTAGGTGTGGGCCAATTAAGAATGGCTGCAACCTTACTTGGATCCATGTTTAGGCTGCCCTCAGAGATGACAAACCCCAAAAATATCAACTCTTCTTGTAGGAAGACACATTTGTCAAGATTGATTCTCAACTTCTCCTCTTGAAGCCTCCTGAGCACTTGATGGATATGCCTTATGTGGTCTTCCTTGCTGTCACTAAAAATCAGTATATCATCCAAATATACAACAATAAACTTGTTAAGGAAAGGTTTTAGCACTTCATTCATCAATCTCATGAAGGTGCTTGGTGCATTTGACAAGCCAAAAGGCATGACAACCCATTCAAATAGTCCTTCATTAGTTTTGAAGGCGGTTTTCCACTCATCCCCTTCCCTTATCCTGATTTGGTGATAACCACTTTTTAGATCTATCTTGGTAAAATACTTAGCCTTACCCAAGCAATCCATTAAATCTTCTATTCTAGGCATTGGAAATCTATACCTAATAGTAATCTTGTTGATGGCCCTGGAATCAGTGCATAGTCTCTATGTTCCTTCCTTCTTGGGTGCAAGTACTGCAGGTACTGCACATGGGCTAATACTCCTCCTGATAAGCCCTCTATCCAACAAGTCTTGGATTTGTCTTGCCACTTCAGCATTTTGCTCTGGAGTCAACTTGTAGGCTTCTTGGTTTGGTAGGGTGGATCCTAGGATGAGATCAATGCAATGACTAATCTCCCTCTTTGGTGGAAGGGCATCCTTGCCTTCATTGGCTATCACATCCTAAAACCTCTCCAATAGTTCTTCCACTTCCTTTGGTCCAATCCTCCTAAGAGGTTGCTGCACTTTGACCTTCTTGGGATTCACATCTTTGGGCTTGATGACTACTGCAAAACATGGCACTTTCTCTTCCTTGAGGTTAGCCAAAAACTCTTTTTCACCTACCAACATAACTGAACTAGAAATGACTTTCTCTTTGTAATCATCAATCAAAGGAGTCATTGTAAACTTTTCACCATTCTTGGACAAATGAATCACATTGTTCTTACCATCATGTTGGGCACTTGTGTCATGTTGTCAAGGCCTTCCAAGAAGAAGGTGGCATGCATCCATATCCACTATCTCACAAAGAACCTTATCATGATATTCACCTATCTTGAATTCAACCCAACATTGCTCTTTTACTACAATTTGTTGTTCCTTGGTTAGCCAAAAGACTCTATAGGGGTTAGGATGAGGCATTCTTTCCAATCCTAACTTAGTCACCATTTCATTAGAAGCCAAATTTTCAGAAGAACCTGAATCTACTATTACCTTGCAAACTTTTCCTTTCACCTTGCAAGTGGTTCTGAACAAGTTGTTTCTTTGGGGCTGCTCCTTGGTGGCTGGCATGATGAGGGATCTATTAAACATGATGCATTCTCCACTCTCAGGTGCTGCAGACTTGGAAGAGGCTGTTTGGTAACTTGTGGTGCTTTGACAGTCCTCTTCTTGAAGGAGTTGTACTCTTCTTTCTTTCTGATTTGCAGCAGTGTTTCCCATCTTCTCCGGGCACCTAAAGGACTGATGTCCAATCTGATTGCAAGAGAAACACCTTCCAGTAAACACATTGGGACCTCTACCCCCACTTCTTCCTCTACCATTACCTCTGCCCCTAAACTGACCCTTATCAGCACTATTTTTATCAGCCTGCCCTTGGCTGCCTTCTTGTGATCCGCCACCTTGGAATCTAGAGAAATTATCTATGTTTTGAAATTTGCCCCTGCCCCTAAAGTTTTGATTTCCTCTACCTCTGCTGCTGCTGTATGAATCACCTTTTCTTCTTTGTTTATCCTCAATTCTCAATGCCATTTGAAAACACTTATGGACTGTCTCTGGGTTAAAGAGAGTTAATTCATCTTGAATGGAGAACTTGAGGCCATTAAGATACCTTGCAAGCTTCTATTTTTCATTCTCAGGCATCTTGGCTTTCAATGTCATCTTGTGAAACTCCTCTATGTAGGTGTTCACGTCCATGTCCTTTTGTCTCAAGTTGTGCAACTTCTTGTTCAAGTTGACCTCATAATCCTCAGGGACAAATTGCTTCTTGATTTCAAGTACCATCTTCCTCCATGTAGAGATAGGATTCCTATCATCTTCTATCCTTTCATTTTGAATAAAATTCCACCAACTCAAGGCTAGCCCTTTCATTCTTGATTTGGCAATCCTTACTTTATGATTTTCTGCCACTTCTTCACATTCAAAATAGTTCTCCATTGCCTCAATCCAATCAAGGCACTCCTCTGGATTCATCTTACCAGGAAACATAGGTAAGTCTGCCTTAGTGTCCTTCCTACTCAACTTTCCAAGTGCATCTAGGAATTGTCTCTTTGACATGCCTCCTTGTGGCTCTTCCATAGGCACTTCTTCTTCCTCATCTTGATCCTCTTCATCTAAATCTAAGATGACTTCTGACTTCTTTTTCTTGTCTTTGTCTTTCTTCAACTTTTCTATCTCAGCCTCCATCCTTTTGTTCTTGGTTGCTTGCTCTCTCACTATCTTTGCCAATTCGGCATTAGTCACTTTTGAAGGAATTTCCTCCTCTTCTCCTCTATCTCCCATCTCTTTGATGGCTCTGATACCACCTGATGCAGAGTGGCACAAGGGAAGCAACACACAAAGGTTTACCCTATTGTCCTTTGCCCACTCACCCACTTCAACTAGCCTTCAACCAACCAACCAAAAGCACATACAAGGCATATGAAGGATTTGATGTCCTGACTATTGTCCAACCCCTAAGGCTTCTCCAACACCTTAAGACAAATCAACAAACACCTTCTATGCAGTTGGTTTGATCTCCAACTTCCCAAAACTCTTCAACCTATACCTTGACTAGTAAGGCTACTAGCCCTCCAAACTAGGTTTTCTCAACAAAACTTGACAAAATCCCAAAGGTCTAGGAAAACAAATGATGGAATTGAACACCCTTCCAGGGACCCTAACAAACCTCCAAATCTCTTACTCCAACTCTACTCCAGCAATCCAGAACGCCTACTAGGTCTCTAGGCCTAATTGATCAATTTAGGCTAGGTTACAAAGCAAGTGCTCAAAATTGGGTGCATAGGTCAGGGGTAGGAACTTGGAATGACTCTACCATCCCCAAACAACACAAATCCACCATTCATTTGCTCACTCTCTCAGACTTTTGTCATTTACATCATCAAATTGCATAATTTCAGTCAAATACATAGAGATATTTGACCTAGGGCATCACATTAAAAATAGTAAACTGTATTTTCTCAGAAAATGCTTTTGGAATCAAGTAGTATACACCCCTATCCTGCATTTCACCAAGTGGCATGAAATTTCATCAATGGAAATGCATTCTAGGGCCAAATTTGTGGGACTGCCCTAGAAAACAGGGTTTCTAGACCAGTTTTGAAAGAAAATTCAATAACTTTTGACTCTGAACACTTCAAGACCTCAAACTAGTTGCATTTGAACCCAGACTCTCTCTAGTTTCAGAAAAAGTACATTAGACCAATATTTCAGTCCGTACAATCTATACACAACAAGAAAAATAGTGAAAAATAGTCAGTTTTCTTGATTTTTGTGCCCAAATTCCGTACAAAAACTTCCTCCTCCATACTGGAGCAAGATTTCCTCCATATCAACCTATCCAAGTCAGTTTACAACTTCTACAAATAGTTTTAATAACCAAAATGAAGTTGCAACCGGTCAATGTGTCATTGACACCATTGACAACACTTGACACTATGGAGTTTTTGCATTTTCCAAAGGATGGCGATTTGTTTTTCTTGTCCAATGGAATCAAAACATCCTCCATACTCCCAAAACATGATAAAACACACAAACAATAAAAAAAACTCAAAAACCAACCCTTATACCTTCTAGGCCTAAGTGGCATAACAAGGATCCAAGTGGACTAAGCATGATTGAGGTTTATATGGTCACCTCAATCATCTTGACCACACAAAAAGGACAATATACTCATTTCTGAAGCCTTATTACAATCAAAACCACAACTTTCAAAAAAAATGCAAACAAAGTGACTTTAGGAACCAAGGTGCTCCTAGGTGTCCTGCACCAAAATGCAAGGATTTTAAACCTTAATTGTGAAATTAGGGCATGAAACTATGCAAAATGATGTATGAATGAATTCTAATCAGGTTTAAGATGTGAAATAGCTCAATTCAAATATTAAAATGATGTCACAAGTTCTACAATGCTCAATGTAAGTGCAATTTTAAAGAAAGATGAGTGAATATGCTAGTTTTTGTTGAAATTGACTATGTGTAAATGCAAAAACACACTATGATGAAACACTACAATCTAAAACTAGACCTAAAAGAATGTTTAAAAGAGTAGTAAAATCTGAAACAAGATTTTAACCACAAACCCTAGCTTTTGGAAAAACTAGGTTATATGAAAAAATTTACAATTTCAAGCAAATTTAACAATTTAAGCATGAAAATGCAATGCAAATGATTATAGAATTATTTACTACTATAATTTATATTAGATATAATGTAAAAATCAGAGATTAGATGAAATGCAATGAAATTAATACAAACTATGCAAAAATTGAAGCCTAGGATGTCAATTTTTTTCAAATTTTTCAATTTTTTTGTAAATTTTCAAATGCAATAAGATGAAAATGAAATGATTGAATGTAAATTTGAAGTACAACACTCAGCAAGGTGCAAAATTCAATTAAAACATGGGTTCACCAAAATGTTATGTAGGAAAAGTGGGAATAGGGTTGATTTGATGATATGCCTAGATCCTCCTTTCGCTACACACATTCAAGGACATTTAACTGAGTTGAATCTCAACTTTTGCAAGAGGATTCACCTAAAAGTTGGTTGTTACTTGTAATAATAGAGAAATTTGGAACTTACAGATTAATGTATTAATTTAATGCCAAATTATGATTAAAACCCTAATTAAGCAAAATCGTAAATAAACAAATGAATTATGACAAATGCTCGCACACAGAGATGTTATATATTCAGAGTAGATACATACCATATTTCAAGATTATAGATGTGGAAAAGCTAGGGGCTAAAGAGTAGAAGTCCAAGCCCAAAGTAGGAACTTTTTTAAGGATTTCTGGAACTTGTCTGTTACTGATTACCAATGTCTTAGAGATTTTTTGTCCTACAAATCTAGAGGGCTTTGAGGTAGGTGCCCAAGCCCTTGTAGTGCTCTTCTTCTCAAATCTAGAATCTATACACACTATCACATACCTCTAGAACCCCACTCTATAAGATATGACACCGGTCACCTACAATCACAAGGAATGGGGTTCGCGGTTGTGGTGTTTAGGAGCTTGCCTCGGTCAAGCCTCGAAATGACATTCAAACCTTCCAACACCATTGTTAGATAGAGAGTGCATGCCCTTACAGGATAGAGAAAAAAATAAATTGATAAATGGTTGATTCAAACACAAATAGATATCACCTTGGAGGTGTAGCTCACATGTAAATGAATATCCTTCACATCATGAGAAGATGAAGCCAAATCTGCATAACAAACACAATAACAAGATAAGTCTTCTCCGCCACAATGAATGCTTTGAATGCTCTAAAATCATAAGTTTTCTAAAATATCATAATCATACTCTAGTTTACAAATGAAACCCTAAACATGCTTATATATGCATTCTCACTACAAATTTTGTAATTCAAACTTAAGAAGTCAACAATAGAACCTTTTAACAGTCACATAACTGACATTCAAATTTGGGACCCACCTAAAATAGGGTGGGACTAGGGCACGAGTGCCCAAGCCCCTAGGTGGACTATTTTAAGGCAAGGTCAAACTCAATAATGTCCCTCAAGCCCCATTTGACATTGCTTTCAGGCCATTTTGTCTCGAGAGTTAAATTTAACATGCATGATGAAAATCAAAGGGACCTGAGAGTTAAACTTAGAAGCTAAAAGTCCTTGGGGGACATTTTACAACATAACACATAGCACTCTTAGCTCTCCCTGAGCTCATTCATTTTCAATTTCAGCTCTCAAATCTCGAGTCATTTTGAATCAATTGCTCCCTTCAACCCTATTGCCAAGAGGAAGACCCCACTACTGCAAAGTAGAAAGAGGTTTCCAAATACAAGTATTTTTTGAGGATAGTGTGAAACTCATGCACCAAAGGATTCAAGTTATTTTCATGTTTTTCATAGATATATAAATCACAATTTTTTTAGAGAATGTAATCATTGTGTTGCAATTTTCTTGATAGGATTTATTTCCACTTGATTAGATTAGCATCATTTAAGTTAGTTTCATTGCAATTCATATATTAGATTTCATTCAAAGTATTTTCAATTCCTAGTTTAGATTCAAAATCATCTCAAAAAACACAAAAAAAACATAGCTTAGATTGCATTTGGGAAAATTCATGTTAAATTGCATTCATATTTCAATGCCTAGTTAACTAAATCACTTTATCACTCATTCGAAAAAAGAACAAAAAAATATTTTGCATTCATTTAGTTTGCATACATCAAAATAAATAATATTAGGAAAAGAGAAAACCAAAACCCTCGATTTCATCATGAGTTCAATTTCAAAACATAGTAAAAAAAACCTTGATATTATCACAACGTCGAGTCATAGAAAAATTTTGGTCACATCACAAAGTCAAAGCTAAATAAAAGGTGAACCCTTGGTCAACTTTAGTCCACTCTCTCTTATCCAAGCATGCCTAGGAATTAGAGGTGAGTGGGTTAGAGCTATCCTTGAGGAAATAGAGTCGATACACCCAAGACAACAACACACTCAATAGACAATAGAACAAGAACACACCCTTAGGGTCATGCAACAAGTGAGCATCATACAAAAAATCATATAGGCAAATGAAGAAAGGTTACAACATTCAATACTCATCAATGAACAAGATTGGCATCCATATAGGTGTTGGAACCTAAGGAATCCAAATAGGAGATCAATAGCTAGTGACCCTTCAAATCATAGGGTTATCTCTATTATAGAACAAACATTGACACACACCAGGCCCCAGGACTGGCCAACCACTCTACGTGATATTTTTCTTCCATGTGAACAGAACTACCCCCAAGTTATGCTTCCACTCAACTAGATTTTTCCACAAGAGTGAGAGTGACTTGGACGTCGCCATCAGCAAGGAAAGGGTTCATGTGTTGTATCAAAGCTGAATCATCTACATTTGTACTTGAGCCACTTTTTGAGGAGTACATATTTTGGTGAACCCAACTTGAAGAGCAAAATCCTTTTTGGTTGAGATTCCTCACTTTTCCATCCATCCTACCTTCCACCATTTTCATTTTCATCTTCATCCTCTGATGTAGAGTGTTCAACGAAAATGTGGTTTCAACCTAACATTTCACTTTATGACCCTTTGGTGAGAATTAACTCATCGGTGAACCCAATTATTTTTTCCCTGATACGCCGAGCACTCTATTGTTGACTCTTATTGGTTAGACAATCATTATCAGCAAAGCCTTATAAACATTGGCCGATTCCCCGATACACTGGACTTTGGTGTGACTACTATTGTCGGCAGCCGCTTGCAACCTCAGGCCGATATACTGATAACACCTTCGAACTCAATCGTCGAAGTGACATTCTACATCGGCGAATGTTTCAACCATTCTCCTGATACGCCGATGGAATTATCTTTGGGGGGACTTATAACATCGGTGAGGTTGAGAATTACTCCTCTGATACACACCGGTCACTCCGATGCTAATGTCTTCGAACCAAACTTGTTGGCCAGACTCTTCTCATTGGCCACGGTAAAATTAACTTCACCGATACGCTGATACAACCGTCATCAGCGTGACCACTCCCATCAGTGAACCCTTATGATCTTAGGCCGATGTGCCGATGACTTAGTGGAAACACTCTTCGGTGAGATAATTTCCAATTCTTCCCGATATGAGTTTCTTCTACCTTTGCGCTTTCAGCCAGATGCTTCTTATCAGCCTGGTGAACAATATTTCCTCGGATATGTCTCTGTCTCACCGATGAAACTTCTATGTGACTCTACAACTTCATGGTCCCACTACCTTCTTCCAAAACCTAGCACATGGTGATGCTAGGCTGGTCTACTGCGCAGCACAGTCGATCCAGTCCTCTCCACCGTCAAACAGAACACAACTGACAAAAATAAAAACAAGAAATAAAAACATATATGTACACCAAGAAGCCATTCCACTGATTCGACAGAAATCTCACTAGTGGAATGCTTCATCGATCCATGGTACGACAACTTGCAAGATAAAGATTAACTACGACTGCAAAAGGAAAATTGTTATTTACAATTATGAGATTTTTGACACACAAGGGATGGAACAAAGTTTCTTTATTCTTCAATTTTATTAATACACAGGAAACAAACACACACATACAAGATACTGAACCCCTCTTGTTTGATCTACCTTGTTTTTAACCCACTATTGAGGGAGTTCAACCATTCCTGAGCAGTTGGGGAAGCTCAACCACTTCCTATCCCCAAACTACCCTATTCTTGAACTGTCTACATGGTCAGTTACAAACTGAATAAAAACAAAAACTGAAAGTAAAACAACTGATCGATTTGACCTTATTACAAATAAAATAAGAAATTTGTTAGGTGCCCCTGCACCATACTTTCGGGGTTAACAAAACTCAAGTCCCTTAAGGGACCAAGTCTGAAATGGAAACCCCATGTTTGATGATGTCCTCCTCACTCATCCAGGTTGCATCCTCATTAGGTAAACCATGCCATTTGACTAGATACTACTTGTAGGTCTTATGTCAAGTCTTTTTCTAAACCTTTGTGTCCAAAATACATTCCAACTATACTGGCTAACTTGGTAGAAGATCAGAAATCCATTCTGCATCCCCTGCTTCTGTCACATCTGAACCAGCAACATTGTCTCCTCTGAATGGAAACATGTCAGACACATTGAAAATGGGTGATATTGCTAAACATGGAGGAAGTTCAATTTCGTATGCATTAGGCCCAAATTTGTGTACAATCTTGCATGGACCTATCTTCTTCATAAGAAGCTTCGTGGGCTATCCCTTTGGAAGTCTTTCCTTCTTCAGATATGCCATTACCAGATCCCCAACTTTGTATTGGACATCCCTTTTCTTTTGATCAACTCTCTCTTTGTATTTCCCTGTGTTCTTCTGGATAGTTTCCCTTACAACATCATGGATATCCTTCATGCTGACTACAAAATCTTCTCCTTGTGCACTCCTTTTCTCCATGTTCTAGAGATCCCTGAGCTCCAAAATTCCCCTTGGGTGATTCCCATATACAACTTCAAAATGACTCTTTCCTGTGCTCCGATTGACAGAGTCATTATATGCAAATTCTACTTGTGGGATGACCATATCCCATGCTTCTCCATGTTGTTTAGTCAAACACCTCAAAAGATTACCTAGTGATCTATTACCGACCTTAGTTTGTCCATCTGTCTGATGGTGATAGGTTGACGTGAAAGATAATTGAGTGCCCAATTTCTTCCACAAAGTGCACCAAAAATGTCCCACAAATTTAGGATCTCTGTTAGTGACAATATTCAATGGCAAACCATGAATTCGAACAATCTCCTTAAAGAATAGACCAGCAATGTGTGAAGCATCATTGGTACATTTGCATGGCACAAAATGAGCTATTTTACTGAATCTATCAACTACAACAAATACACTGTCGAAACCTCTTTGAGTCTGGGGAAGACCCAAAACAAAATCCATACTGATGCACTCCCATGTTCTTTGTGGAATTGGAAGTGGTTGATAGAGACCTGCATTGGATGAAGTTCCTTTTGCCCTCTGACAAATGCTACAAGTTTCTACAAATTTCCTGACATCTGTTTGCATCTTAGGCCAGAAGTAAAGCCTTCTCACTTGTTCCAGCATCTTGTCTAGTTCAAAATGACCTCCAAGACTACCGCAATGCTTCTCTTTTATGATGTTCTCCCTCATGGAACACCTAGGTACACACAGTTGGCTGCCTTTGAATAGTATCCCTTGCTGTAACAAATATTTAGAAAAATCAAAATGATAGGAATCTAAAAATTGTGAACAAACTACATATATCTCCTTGAAGTCCTCATCATCCTGGTACATATTCTTGAGAGAATCCACTCCCACACTTTGCAACTGGATTTCTTGTATAGTGCACACTCTTCTGCTCAGAGCATCTGCCACCTTGTTGGCTTGTCCCTTCTTATGTTTGATGGAAAAAGTATATGCCTGGAGTTGTTCGACCCACTTCATATGCCTGTGATTTAGCTTCTCCTACAAACTCAGAAAATTCAAAGCATGGTTGTTAGTATAAACAATGAATTCCTTGGGCAAGAGATAATGTCTCCATTTTTTCAATGCTTGCACGATTGCATACAATTCTAGATCATATGTGGAATACTTTCTTTTAGCATCATTCAGCTTTTCACTAAAGAAAGCAATAGGTCTGCCTTCCTGACTCAAGACAGCACCAATGGCAAGGTTACTGGCATCACATTCCACAGTAAACAACTTATTAAAATTAGGCAAAACCAAAATGGGTTTCTCTGCTACATTTTGTTTAAGAATCTCAAAAGACTCATTTGTTTCTTTATTCCAAACAAACTTACATTTCTATCCTCCTTTTATGGTATCCAGAATGGGTGCACAAATATGACTGAATCCTCTTATAAATTTCCTATAAAAGGTTGCCAAACCGTGAAAACTTCTTACATCACTTATAGTTTTAGGTGCTGGCCAAGACAGAATAGCATCTACCCTTTCCAGATCCATTTTCAAATTGCCCTGGGATATCACAAATCCAAGGTATGTGAGTTCTTCCTTCATGAAGACACTCTTCTCCATATTAATCATTAGTTTCTCCTCATGCAGCTTCTTCAACACCTGTTCCAAATGCTGCAAATGTTCTTCCTTTGTCCTGCTGAAAATCACAATATTATCAAGATAGACAACAAATTTGCCAATAAAATATTTCAATACCTCATTCATTAGGTGCATGAAAGTGCTTAGAACATTGGATAGTCCAAATGACATCACCACCCACTCATAAAGACCCTCATTAGTCTTAAAGGCTGTCTTCCATTCATCCCCTTGTCTAATCCTGATCTGATGGTATCCACTTTTGAGATCAATTTTAGAAAAGTATCAAGCTCCAACCAAATAATCCATTAGGTCCTTTATTCGGGGCATAGGAAACCTATATCTGATGGTGATCTTACTTATGGCTCTCGAATCAGTACATAACCTCCATTTGCCATCCTTCTTGGGAGCTAAAACTATAGGTACAACACATGGACTAAAACTTTTCCTCACCAAGCCCTTATCCAACAGTTCTTGTACTTGTTTAGCAATCTCCTCATTCTAAGCAGGTGTCATTTTATAAGTTGGTTTATTTGGCAATGTGGATCCTAGGATGAAGTCAATATGATGACTTATGTCTCTCATAGGGGGTAGTGTATTGGGCATATCCTCCACCATGATACTCTTATACTTGTCTAACAATTCTTGCACTTCCTTAGGGACTTTTTCCTTGCCATTTTTAGACAAATTAGAATTGTCTTTAGGTTTCAAAATCAGAGCATACCCCTGGGATCCCTCATCTTTCAGAGTATGGAGAAACTCTTTCCCACTCACTAACATGATAGTTGAGCCTACATTCTTGTCTACATCCTCTTCTGGCTAAGGATCCATCTTATACTGTCTACCATTCTTAGTGATAACAAAGGAATTGGATTTACCATCATGATGGGCTTGTACATCATACTGCCAAGGTCTTCCTAATAGTAAATGGCATGCATCCATGGGAATTATATCACACAATAGTTTGTCCCTATATTCCCCTATTTGAAATTCTACCCAAGCTTGTTCATCAACCAAGACTTGTTGCCCTTTGTTCAGCCAGGACACTTTGTATGGACTAACATGTGGCAATCTTTTCAAATTCAATTTCTCTACCATTTCTACTGAAACTAAATTTTCACTTGAGCTAGAATCAACAATTACCTTACACCTTTTGCCAGAAACTTTACACAGAGTTCTAAATAGTGTCTTCCTCTGGGGTGGTTCTTTGTTCTGTGGTACCTTCAACATTGTTCTTCTCATCATGAGATTCTCTCCATCTTGTGTTGTAGTTGCGCTTCCCATAGGTGAGTTCACACTCTGGCAATCTTCTTCCTAAATCAGCTGGCTCCTTCTCTCTCCTACATGAGAACTTCAGGCTTTCTCCAGACACTTGCCTACTATATGCCCAATTTGGTTACAATTATAACATCTTCCCATGAAGACATTAGGACCTCTGCCTGGTCCACCAAATCTGTCTCTCCCATTGGGTATCCTTCCTCTGAAACCCCCTCTGGAACTAGATTCTCCACTATGTTCTTGCTGACTGGACCCCCCTTGATTCTTCTGGAACTAATTTCTGCCACCAAAACTATTTCTACCCCTAAAATTTCTTCCACCTCTGCCTCTGTTCTGCTATTCTCCTTTTCTTTTCAACTTCTCTTCTACTCTTAGTGCAACCTGGAAACACTTGTCCACAGTTTCTAGTGTCAAGATGGTAATCTCATCTTGTATACTATACTTTAGGCCATTAATATACCTGGCATCTCTTCCTTTCTCATCCTCAACAAGTCCACACCTTAGAGACAATTTGTGAAATTCCTCTGTATAGGTGGATACATCCATATCCTTCTACCTGAGGTTCTGCATTTTCCTATATATCTGCACTTCATAATCCGCTGGTAGGAACTGAGCCTTGATCCTTTCTACCATTCAACTCTAGGATGAGATCATGCTCTTGTCACTCTTCACCCTTTCTCCCTGGGTGTAGTTCCACCAAGTGAGTGTAGCACCTTTCAATTTTGTCTTTACAAACTTGACTCTTTTATTCTCTGGTACCTCCTTGTACTTGAAGTAATTGTTCAAAGCCTCAACCCATTCGATGACTTCATCTATGTCCATCTTTCCACTGAACATCAGAATCTCCATTTTTTATTCAGATGACTCCTTACCGAGTGTCCTTATGGCCTCCAGAAATTATTTCTGGTCTGCAGAGATATCTGCCTATCCTGGGGTTGTTTCCTCTTCCCCATCTTCTTCTTCTTCATTAGATTCACCATCTGATTTCTTTCCTATCTTCAGTGCCTTCAACTCAGCCTAGAGTGTTTCCTTGACTCCAACCTTGATCATCTCTTCCATCTCTTGGAACTTCTTAAGCACTTCTGCTGTCATCCCCTTTAGAGGCATGCTGCTAGCCTCTCCTTCTCTCTTGTCTGCTGACAAACACAGACTTGTTCAAAACACATCACACATAGACCGCCTAAAGCTTTGATACCAAAATGATGTAGAGTGTTCAATGAAAATGTGGTTTCAACCTAACATTTCACTTTATGACCCTTCGATGAGACTTAACTCATCGGTGAACCTAATTATTTTTTCCCTGATATGCCGATCACTCTGTTGTTGACTCCTATCGGTCAGACAATCATTATCGGCAAAGCCTTATAAACATTGGCTGATTCCCTGATACACTAGACTTTGGTGTGACTACTATCATCAGCAGCCGCTTGCAACCTCAGGCCAATATACCGATAACACCTTCAAAATCAACCGTTGGAGTGACAATCTACATCGGTGAATGTTTCAACCATTCTCCCGATATGCCGATGGAATTATCTTTGGGGAGACTTATAACATCGGCGAGGTTGAGAATTACTCCTCTAATACACACCGGTCACTCTGATGCTAATGTCTTTGAACCAAACTTGTTGGCCAGACTCTTCTCATCAACCACGGTAAAATTAACTTCACCGATACGTCGATACAACCGTCGTCGACGTGACCACTCCTATCGATGAACCCTTATGATCTTAGGCTGATGCACTGATGACTTAGTGGAAACACTCTGCGGTGAGATAATTTCCAATTCTTCCTGATATGAGTTTCTTCTACCTTTGCGCTTTTGGCCAGATGCTTCTTATCAGCCTGGCAAACAATATTTCCTCTGATATGTCTCTGTCTCACCGATGAAACTTCTATGTGACTCTACAACTTCATGGTCCCACTACCTCCTTCCAAAACCTAGCACATGGTGATGCTAGGCTGGTCTACTATGCAGCATAGTCGATCCGGTCCTCTCCACCATCAAATAGAACACAACTAACAAAAATAGAAATAAGAAATAAAAACATATATGTACACCGAGAAGCCATTCCACTAATTTCAATAGAAATCTCACCAGTGGAATGCTTCATCGATCCATGGTACGACAACTTGCAAGATAAAGATTAACTACAACTACAAAAGGAAAATTGCTATTTACAATTATGAGATTTTTGACACACAAGGAACGGAACAGAGTTTCTTTATTCTTCAATTTTCTTCATACATAGGCAACAAACATGCACATACAAGATACCGAACCCCTCCTATTTGATCTACCTTGTTTTTAACCCACTGTTGAGGGAGTTCAACCATTCCTGAGCAGTTGGGGAAGCTCAACCACTTCCTATCCCCAAACTACCTTGTTCTCAAACTATCTATATGGTCGGTTACAAAATAAACAAAAACAAAAACTGAAAGTAAAACAACTAGTCGGTTTGACCTTATTACAAACAAAACAAGAGATTTGTTAGGTGCCCCTGCACCATCCTCATCCTCACCATCTCCATCATTCATTCCATTTATTTTGTGGTATCTACGACACCCTTGAATATGAAAGAATTAGGAGAAAATAAAGGGATTGTTCCTTCAAAGGAACCAAAAATGCTATCTTTCGATCTAGGAACATATATCAAACTACTTTGACTATGAAGACTCTAACTATGAAAATAATATGAGAGAACTTCATCATTCTCTCACATTCAAAAATATCACATGGGAATAAGGAATGGTCATCCAACTAGCTTACTCTAGAGTACCTAGAATGCTTGTGTAATTAGAAATCCACTAGGTAGATCAACCCTCAACAAGTGACACAACAACACACTTAGATAATGAGGTAGTATTCTTAGAAAAGAACTTACAAGAGGCTAGGGAGGCTCAAGAGGCCTTACATGTCACTTGTAAAGAAGAACAAAGAGATAAAACTTCAAGAGAACAAGTAGTTGGAATAAATCTCAAAAACACACAAAGAACATGGATTGTTACTCCCATAGATCTCATAGAGACATTGGTCTAGTGAATCAAGACCCTAGAGGAAGAGCAACCTTCATAAGATAAGAGAATCAAGTTAAATGAAAATTTGCAAAACATAAGAACTAAGGAAAACCAAGGGGCATTTCAAAACCCCCTTATCTAAGATTCTATTCATGCAATGGAAGCAATGATACATTTCCAAGTGGATCCCATCCAACATAGAACTATCAAGCCACTTACTCCACTATATGAGGATATCAAGCACGAATCCAAAAAACTCTACCAACAGGGTTGATACTCTCAACCTCACAATCTCAGAATGTGTTCTTAGGGACTTACTTAGGATAATTAAAAGAACCTCTAGACCACATAATCCAGAATGTGATACTACAAGGACCTTTCCCAGAATTGCCAAAGTTTAAAGGTGAAGGAGATCCCAATTTGTACATCAAGTCGTATACCAAAACTATAAGAGAAGTTTCATGGGATAGAGTTGTGACAAGAATCTTCCTAAAGACACTTGAGGGAATTATGTTAGATTAGTACTATCACTTACCCAATTCTTCAATCCACTCCTTCTACCAACTCATAGGTAAGTTTGTCATGGCTTTTAACATGAACAAACTCATTAAGACTGGAATATGTGAATTCATAATGATAAAACAAGATGTGAACAAGTCGGTGGCACATTTCATCACATAATGGAGACAAGTTCTATATTCATCAACAAGTGCCTCAAATATGGACCTCAGAGAACTATGTGACCTCTTCTTGCATGCCCTTAATAGGGACACCCGAGAGGAAGTCCAAAATCTACCTCACAAATCTTATGAGGAAGCACTAGAGAGTGTGTTGCAAATCAACCAAGCTGCCATTGATAGTGGGTGAAAAACTTACGATTCAAATAGGAGGTTAACAAATTCAACAAATGATGATAATGGAAATAACTCCTCTAGTGTTAAAATACTAAAGAATAATAGAAGTACAACTACGGATGGGGCGATAGATCAATTACCCATAAACAAGAAGATAAGGGATGACTATAATGGAAGGGATTATTTCCCTCCTAATGTTAATGTAGTAGAATGGCCTCACAACAACACTTATTACCAAAGTAAAACCAATAGAAATAGAACTGAAACTCAAAGGACAACCGAAATGATTCATACTGACCTCCCTATGAATATAATCAATTTTTTTCTTTCCACAGGACAAGGGGGCATAGTACCGAGTCATGCTGGGAGTATAACATGTTAAAAAATAAACTCCTAGAAGATCAACAAAAGTTGTTTATTGAAATTTTCCTCAACCCACAAGAAGTCACATAAAATAATAATGATGACACTAAACAAACACCCATCACACCAAAAAATGCAGACATGAAGATATTCCAAGATCCCTTTTCAGCCCATAGAAATGACAATACAAGTGGTCAAGACGTGATAGCTAGTGGATCTGCTAGCATAGCAAAAAATTTGGAAGAGAATATACCCATTCAATTATGACCAAAGGGAGAAACAAAAATATTATGGCTAGTAGAAATAATACATTACAAGGAAGATATTGGCTCACCAGTTGAACCAGAAGAATCTCATGGAAAGATAGTCTTAGTTTTGGAATCTACATTACCTCCAATTGGGAATTATGATTTGGTTGAAGATCTTAAGAAAACCTATGTGCATATCCCTTTTATAGATCTCCTTAGAAATTTACCTTCACATCGATCAACCCTCCTACATGAAATTGGGTTGAAATACCTTGATAGAATCACTCCACCACTCAATGAACAAATCAATTAGGTAGATATCAACATGAACCCACAAAATGTAGAACTTAAAGACCCATGTTTCTTATTTGAATTAAAACAAATTCCTTTAGAAGTAGAGTTAACAAAGAAAGGAGACCTAGATCTATATCTACAAGTGTGGATTTATGACACTTGCATAGAGAGAACTTTTAGTGATGATGGGGCAACATTAAACATACTCCCATTTTCCCTCTTGGAAAGGATGTGGTATGGGCACATGAATATCATGGCATTCCATGACATGTTGAGAGGATATGATAATCTAAAAGCAACCACAATAGGAAAAATCACCCTACTAGTCTCTTTAGGATCAAAGACGGTCCCTACTATGTTCTATGTCATTTACAAGGACACCAGATATAACTTACTATTAGGGAGACCCTAGATTCATAGAATGAAGGTGATTCCTTCCACCCTATTCCAAGCAGTATGATTCTTACATTTGGGAAAAGTATATGTTTCAAAAGATGATCTGGAACCATTTAGCATAGTCAAAGAAAACACAACTAAAAATAAAATAGGCATCCCCATTGACTATGAGTTACCTATGAATAAAATTTCCATAGCTAGTCTCAATCCACAAACGTTACAATTGAAAAAGGTTGAACCTAATGAAACAATAAACAATGCAGAGGTTAAAACCATTAAAAATGAGGAACCAGTAAAATAAAGAGAAATAGTTCCAAAAGGTACTATAGATAAAATCATGGAGAGGTTAGAAAAGGAGGGTCCCATCCAAATCCCTTTGGATGTATTTACAATTAACGAATCTTGCAAAGTAGAACTAAGGAATATTTCTCAAACTATCCCTTGTATAAGTGAAAAACCTCAAAAGACAAAATGGCTTGAATTCAAAACTGCAACACTAGACTTAATAGAAGTAGATCCACACACTTTCTTAGATCCCAAGGAAGAGACATCAGAGAGCTATACACCTTAGATACCACCAAAAGAAACAACATCAAGTGAGTCTTATTTTCCACTTTCACCCTTAGAAGATACTTATACACCATGGACACCTCAACACAAAATGAATATAATGATCAAGAAGAAGTTAATTCAGTGGATAACAAGTCAACAAATGTTCCGAACATTTCATTAAGAGATTTTATAACTCCCAAACCCATAGAACTACCTTCTACTTCAACCTCTATAAAATCCAATGACCTTGATACATGGGAAGCCCCTTTGGTACAAATAAAAATGGTTGAAAGGATTCCTAATGAAGATGAGGTAAGAAAAGGAGAGTTTTGTAAAGAACATAAGTTATGAATAACCATAGGAACAAAAGATCCCATCATCCTTAAGTTTCCTAAAAAGTATGTAGGGTATTCAATGGACTTATGGCCAAAACCAAATGGGAAGATAGGTATATGCTTCATACCTCTAAATGAGCAAAGAGGACCACAAAATCCTCTTGAATTGTTTGAATTCCTATAGAGTTTCCAAGAATGTAATGAAGTAAAAATCTACATGTAGGATGAATTAGACTTACTGAACTTTTGAATTGCAATAGAGTCTTGTATTGGACTCCTCACCAACATGCCTTTAAATCCTTGGCTCACCTCACATTACTACGTGAAGTCACAAAACTAAGTTGGGTGAATGCACCAAGTTGTGGGACCAAAAAGTCACCACTTTGGCTTTTTGGTCCCATGCAAGATATAACTCGAGTGCGTTATAATGTGCTCATGTTATAACTTACATAAAGTTAAAAAACACAAAAACTCAGACCCATGGCCATTTCTACACTTTTGGAAGGAAAAAATCAATCACAAGAGTGTGAGTGCATTAGAGGAAAGAGAAATCAAGAAAGTGCTAATAGAAATTGATGTTTTCACCATACCACCTTGTTGATATGCACCAGACAAATGAGAGGGGGTGAATCAGTTGTCACAAAAACTCAAACACTTTCTGCAATTAAACATTCATCACTTATCCACAATTATTATGATTTAACAATGAGTGCATGAAATCAAAAACTTATCCATAGATACAACATCAAACACAAGAGACACCAGATTTATGCAGAAAACCTGATGCACAACCATCCCTGGTTTAAGAGAAATCTTGCATCAACCAAAAACATTTGCATTTCAGTTTGTTTGTAGTTCAGTTCAGGCAGTTAGTCAGAAGCAATTTCAGCTTGTGGTCCAGTATTAGCATTTCACATCTTGTAGATCTGGACTTAGCATCTACATTCATTCATCTACATCATATCAAGAATTCAGAGCATTTGGATCAGTTACCGAAAAGACATCGCTCTCAGAAGATCAACTATTTTCTCAGTGTAGAGCATTCTAACAGTTCCTGATAATCAGCTGAAGGAGAAGGCTTGCGGATCATTCCTTGACTTATGGATCTCAATGACACATCATTCAATGTCCTTTGGTTCATGGCCAACCTTCCCCAAGGTTCCACACATTATTCCATTCATTTGAGGAAGCATTCTATGCATTTAGGTCTGACCTACCTGTGAACACGTTACAACTCTTCAATGGAGTTTGTGACCTTCCTTGGCCGACGTAGAGGAATATATTGGTCTGGAAATGATATATAAAGATGTAATAGATCCTTAGGAAAGTAGTTAGCAATTGATACACAATCCTTAGTTTAGATTTTGTGTGGAGGAGCTTCAAATCTTTATCTTGCGCATATATGTAACCAGGCTTGTGATCCCTAATTAGAAGCCCGCATGCTGCTGGCTAGATTGTATTTGAATTCTATGATATACTAAATGACTGAATCTGCATTTGCTTTATATCTTGAGTTGTTTCCATTGTGTTTACTCTTGTTGTATGGTCCAGACAGTTCATTTTGTGAACCCTCCTACCGTGATTGCACCAAGTGGTATCAAAGCGAAAGTTTGAATCTCTAGAGCAAATTGAGTGAAGTTGACGAAGGAATTCCATAAGATCTTGTTGTGAGTAGATCACCAATCCAAGGTAGGTTACTTATGTACAACCAATTTCTGATTGTGAGGCAGTTGTCACTTGTAGCCTGATTGCCAAAATTGAGGCAATTTGCACTTGATCCTAGGAAGATGCCACCGCAAAGAGTTCCTCCTATTGGTACAATGGCTAATAGAATGGATGAGATGATGGAACTGATGAGAACAATGCCAATTTGATTGGATACTGTTAAGGAAGATATGTGAAGAGGATTGACACCTAGATCTAATGTTGAAAGTGAAGATGAAGAAGAATTTCAATATGTTGAACAAACAGGCGAAACCCTACGAGGTGATGAAGAAGAAGAATTAGATTAGGTAAAGATGTTGTGAGTTATTTTAAAGATTGGAAAGAGACCTAGAGTTGATGTGCTGAATTATACTCATAATCTAAATCCTAAAGAATTGATTGACTGGATAAATGACATGGAAGAATACTTTGAATATGAGGAAATTGAAGATCTGGAGAAGGTGAAATTTGCAAAGATAAAGTTGAAAGGACATGCTACTATATGGTGGAAAGAAGTTTAGTTGGAAAGAAATAGAAGAGGGAAAGAAAAGATTACAAAATGGGATAGAATAGTGACAAAGTTGAAGAATCAATTTATACCTGCTGACTATGAGTTGGAGCTATTGAAAAGATTACAAAACCTGAGGCAAAAGGAGAAATCTATGAAGGAGTACACTAAAGAATTTCATAAAATGATCGTAAGGATAGGACATAGTGAAGCAAGCAAGGAGAAAGTGGCTAGATACATTGATGGACTGAGATTCAACATTCAAGAACAACTAAGCTTGGTAAGGATGACATCTTTAGAGGAAGCATATCAGTTTGCCTTGAAAGTTGAAGAGAAGCTGAATAAGAGGCATGATTAGAGACAGAGTGGCAGAGGAGGTAAATTTCAGAGAGGTAGGACTAATTCCAAAGAAGATAGATCACATCTGGAGCAGAACAAGTTTGATAGCTCATTTAAGAAGGATGACAGAGATAACAATGCTTACCGGAGAGATGACATAAATTTCTACTAGAGAGGAAACCCTAGTGCATACTGGAATGAAGGATATAGAAGAGAAGGAAGAGGATTTGATAAGAGGACATTCAAAGGTACTTGTTTCAAGTGTGGAGGTGAAGGACATAGAGCATTTAAATGTAATCAGGGTAGTACAAGTAAGAGGATAGAAAATAGTGGAAGAGCAGTCTATGTGGAAGAAAAACTTGTTGACTCACCCAGTTCAGTTGGCAAACCTAAGAAAGGAGAATCACTTGTGATGAGGAGAGCACTATTCCAAATAGAGACAAATGAGGAACCACCACAAAGGAAAAGTTTGTTCAGAACAAGATGCAAATCAGGAGGTAAGTGTTGTAAAGTTGTAATTGATAGTGGTAGTTCAGATAACCTAGTTTTATAAGAGATGGTGACTAAGCTGAAGTTGGAAAGATTGAAACACCCTAAACCCTATCAGATAGCATGGATTCAGGATGATCGTAAGGTACTGGTGAGTGAACAATGTTTGGTGAAATTTCATATTGGATCTTATCGTGATGAAATCTTGTGTGATATTATGCCTATGGATGTATATCATATCTTGTTGGGTAGACCTTGGCAGTATGATAAAAAAACTATACATGATCAGAGAAAGAATACATACACTATAACAGCAGATGGAAAGAGAATTACTTTGATTCCTTTGGAGAATGATCCTAAACATGTGCTATGTGGAAATGCTAGAATCTGTTTGGTAGATGGAAGGAAATTTTTGGATGGTTTGAGACATGAGAATGTGTGTTATGCCTTGATTCCTAAGAAGCCTGAAGCATTGAAGAAGGAGACTGAAGAATCACAACCAGAGGAGATAAGAGAATTGTTAACAGAATATGAAGACATCATATCCGATAATGTACCTTATGGATTGCCACCTATAAGGAGTATCAGTCATCACATGGATCTTATACTGGGAGCAAGTTTGTCTAACAAAGCAACACACCGAATGACACCGGCAGAGAATGAAGAATTGAATAGATAGATACAAGAGTTTTTGAGGAAAGGTTTGATCAGAGAAAGTTTGAGTCCTTGTGCAGTACCTGTAGTGTTAGCACCTAAGAAGGATGGAGAATGGAGAATGTGTACTGATTCCAGAGAAATAAACAAGATCACAGTTAAGTATAGATTTCCTTTACCTAGGATGGATGATATCATGGATTGTTTGAGTGGAGCAAAATATTTCACAAAAATATATTTGAAGAGTGGATACCATCAGATCAAAATCAGAGAAGGAGATGAATAGAAGACTACTTTTACAACAAATGAAGGATTGTATGAGTGGTTAGTGATGCCCTTTGGATTAACAAATGCACCAACTACTTTCATGAGATTGATGAATGAAGTCTTGAAGAAATTCTTGGGTAAGTTTGTTATTGTGTACTTGGATGACATTCTGATTTTTAGTAAAACAAAAGAGGAACATTTGTGGCATATTAGACAAGTTTTGCAAAGATTGGGAGAAGAGTAATTGCTGATAAACATCAAGAAGTGTAGTTTCATGAAGGAAGAGTTGGTATATTTGGGATTTGTGATTTCTGAAGAAGGATTGAAGATGGAACCTGAGAAAGTGAGAGCAATTGTTGAATGGCCTACACCGGAGAGCATTGGAAAGGTTAGATCATTTCATGGCTTGGCTAGTTTCTATCGGAAGTTCATTAGAAATTAGTTTAGTTTGTAACCCTATGACAAAAACAATGACAAGTTACAGAAAGGATTTCAAGTGGACATCTGGAGTAGATCAAAGTTTTGAGTTGTTGAAACAGAAAGTGATAGAGCAACCTGTTTTGGCATTACCAGATTTCAATAAGGTATTTCAAGTTGATTGTGATGCAAGTGGGAATGTAATTGGAGCAGTATTAAGTCAAGAAGGTAGACCTATAACTTATTTCAGTGAGAAGTTGAATGATACAAGGAGAAGATATTTAGTCCATGAACAAGAGTTCTATGCCATAATTCAAGAGTTGAAGAAGTGGAGACACTACTTATTGCCAAAGGAGTTTGTGTTGTATATAGATCATCAAGGTTTGCAATATTGGAACAGTCAAGGTAAGTTGAATCAGAGACATATGAGATGGGTAGAGTTCATGTAGAGTTATACTTTTGTGTTGAAGCACAGGAGTGGTAAATCAAACAAAGTTGTTGATGCCTTAAGTAGAAGAAGAAACTTGTTGACAGAGATGAGAGTTGAAGTGTTGGGTTTTGATAAATTGAAGAATATGTATGAGGGAGACACTGATTTTGTAGAACCTTGGAAAGTATGTAAGGAACCTATTGTAATAGATAGGAGTAAGTGGTTGGACTATTTCATTCAAGAAGATATGTTGTTCGGAGGAAACTAGTTGTGCATACCTAGAAGTTCAATGAGAGATAATTTGATCAAGGAGAAGCATAGTGGTGGATTGACAGGAAATTTTGGCATTGATAAGACAGTTGCTTTGGTGAATGAAAATTACTTTTGGCCTCAGATACATAAGGATATTCAAAGATTTGTGCAAAGTTGTAGAGTTTGTCAAGTTGCAAAAGGAAGTAGTTAGAACACTGGATCATATAAACTTTTGACAATACCGAAGAGACCTTGGGAAGAGATAAGCATGGATTTTTTGATGGGATTACCTAAGACACAGAGAGGACATGATTCAATATTTGTAGTGGTGGATAGATTTTCAAAGATAGCTCATTTCATACCTTGTAAGAAGACAACTGATGCATTGCATGTAGCTGACTTATTTTTCAAGGAGATTGTGAGATTGCATGGATTACCTATGAGTATAGTTTCAGATAGAGACACAAAGTTTGTTGGATACTTTTGGAGGACACTCTAGAAGAAGATGAAGACAAATTTGAAGTTTAGTTCTACTTTTCATCCACAGACTGATGGACAGACAGAGGCAGTGAATTGGAGTTTGGGAAACTTGTTGAGATGTTTGGTTGGAGAGAAGACTGGAAGCTGGTATTTGATTCTTTCACAAGTAGAGTTTGCATACAATAATTTAGTAAATAGGAGTACTAAAAGAACACCTTTTGAGATTGTTACCAGAGTGAATCCTAGAGGAGTACCAGAATTAAGAGATATTAGCATAGAGGAAAAGAGGAGTGCAGAAGCAGAAGAATTTGTAGATCACATGAAGACAATGCATAATCAAGTGAAGAAGCATTTGGAGGACATGAACAGTAAGTATAAGGAAAAGGCTGATGAGAAGAGAAGACATAAGGAATTTAAAGTTAGAGATGAAGTAATGGTGCACTTGAGAAAAGAAAGATTTCCAGTTGGGACATATAAAAAGTTGAAGATGAAGAAGTTTGGACCTTGCAGGATACTCAGGAAATTTGATTCAGGAAATGCATACGAAGTGGAGTTACTGGAGACATTGGTATATCAGCTATTTTCAACATTGCAGATCTATATTAGTATTGTAGATTAGGTGAACAAGTGAAGTTAAAAATACAAACTAAATGTAAATAACACTAAAAGTTATACCTTCACATGTAGACCCAATCTCATTAAGGGAGAGGAGAGCATGCACCCAAGAGCTCCTAAGACATGATGATCCCTAGATAACTGATTCTAATGTGAAATGCTACTCTAATTATGCAACTCACAAATTCTAGCTCAAGTGGATATTTGGACATGGTAACATTACTTAAAGATTGGATCCTCAAATGGATTGAGGGATGTTGTATTTATAGAGATTTTGGAGGGATTTTGATCCAAGGGTGGAGATTGATTTGGAAGATCAATGGTGGAGGATGAAAGTGATGTGGAGGGCCTAGATTCAATCTTGGAGGAATGGAGGGCTAGGAATAAAAGTAAATCTTTTATTCATTTTGGGAAAAGGGGTTATTAAATGAGTATGGGTGTGGGGGATTATTTTTTAATTAAAGATTCATATGGGGAATGTAAAATGAATTAAAAATTCATTTGGGGATAAGTGGAAATAAATGAGTATGGGTGAGGTAAGGGGTGTGTAAGAGGAATTAATTGTGATGTGGGATGTTTTAAAATAAAAAATTGACTTAGGTGGATTTATTTCAATTTTTTATTTGGAGGATGTGGGGAAGGGTGTTAAACTAGGTTTGACCACCCAAATGAGAGGTTAAGATTAATTAAATATAAGTTTTATTTAATTAATCCTAGGGCTAGGATGAGGTAGGCTAGGGTGGGCAATTAAATAATAGCTATTTAATTGTCTAGGGTAGGGATAGGTTAATTAATAGGATGAATTAATTAGTTAAACATGGTTTAACTAATTAATTGGATTTAGTAAAAAAGGGGGAAATTGATTTAATAAATATTGCATATTTATTAAATCAATTAGCTAAGGTTGGAACTATTGAATTAATGAAATTAATTCAATTTTAGGGATAAAATGGTGTAAAATCAAGTGATGAATGGATAATTAATTAAATAAAAATTTAATTAATTGAATAGAAGGGAAATTGAGATGTTTAGGGATGTCGGGAGTTGGTTTGATGGTAAAAGATATTTTTAGGTGTCTACAAGTATCATGAAGCAGAGTTTAGTGACAACATGGAAGAAGACTTGAAGAAGTAGTTACCACAACAAGAACCAAAGAAGATTGAAGATATCTTGGACAATAGAGTTGAACACAGCACAAGAGGAAGACAATACAAAAAATATCTTGTGAAGTGGAAAGGTAGACCAGAAGAAGATTTATCATGGATTTCTCAAGTTGAGGTGGACCGTCTTGGTTCTCCCCTAGCCCCGGCAAAGTGAGGGACTCTCTTTTTCAATAACCTTGGATGTCTGATGTAGGAGCATCCTTGGTTCAAGAGCAATCTTGCATCTACTAAAAACATTTGCATTTTAGTTTGTTTGCAATTCAGTTCAGGCAGTTCAATGAGAAGCAGTTTCAGCTTGTGGTCTAGTATTAGCATTTCACATCTTGCAGATCTGGACTTAGCATCTAGATTCATTCATCTACATCATATCAAGAATTTAGAGCATTTGGATTAGTAACCAGAAAGACATTTCTCTCAGAAGATCAACTATTTTCTCAATGCAGAGCATTCTAACAGTTCCTGATAATCAACTGAAGGAGAAGGCTTGCAGATCATTCCTTGACTTGTGGATCTCAATGACACATCATTCAATGTCCTTTGGTTCATGGCCAACCTTCCCCAAGGGTCCGCACATTGTTCCATTCATTTGAGGAAGTGTTCTATGCATTTAGGTCCAACCTATCTGCAAACATGTTACAACTCTTCATTGGAGTTTGTGACCTTCCTTGGCTGACGCAGAGGAATCTATTGTTCTAGAAATGATATATAAATATGTAATAGATCCTTAGGAAAGTAGTTAGCAATTGATACACAATCCTTAGCTTAGATTTTGTGTGAAGGAGCTTCAAAGCTTTACTTGCGCATATATGTAATCAGACCTGTGAGCCCTAATTAGAAGCTCGCATGTTGCCTGCCAGATTGTATTTGAATTCTATGATATACTGAATGACTAAATCTGCATTTGCATTATATCTTGAGTTGTTTCCATTATGTTTACTCTTGCTACACGGTCTGGACAATTCATTCTATGAACCCTCCTACTGTGACTACACCAAAACCCCAAGGTGGGGAAAAACCACGAAGAGGATTAACTCTCAATATATATTGCTATCTTGAAATAGTGATGTTCAGGCTTGGTCACTCCATGGGCCTAAACATACTGGCTTACTTCCATGAAGAACAACTAGGTCTAGCAGACTCACTGCCTCAACCCTAAACCTAGCAAGATTATAATAAGGGCTATTAAACCCTATTCACTGCCACAATCAATGCCTTTCTCTATTTGCAACTGAAGCATAATAAATTCCCTATTCTACCTTTCCTCTGCTCTTCTTCCTCTATTCTTCTCTTCCTCTTCTTTCCTCTGCCCCTTCTCTACTCTACCTTTGGACCTTTCTTAATATCTTTCCATTTCTGCTCAAGGACACCTTTTCCATGACTTAGCCACAAGTATTTATACACTACATCAACCTTGGAATAATCATCAAGGTCGGCATCAACCATTGGAACAATCTCCAAGGTCTGTATTACAAACATTTACAAAATAGGTCCTAACCTATTACAACAATGTGCAAGGGGAATGAAATGCAAATCATGCCATTTCTTAGCTGGGACTCAAACATGATCTTCCATGCCACAATATGCTTCCACAATCTTCTAGAGATCTCTTTAATCACTGGGATTAACCAGGTGGGCCAAGACTAGTTACACGCTACATTATCTGGGAACAATCTTCACACACCATCTCAATTTCTTAATGCGGACCAAAGTCCAGATCAGAACATGATTAGGAGACATCCAAAAGCACGCTATAATCATCAGGAGCAACTGCACAAACCTTAACCACTTTATCCATAGGAATCTTCTCACTGGAACACATGAACTTCATTGTCTTCAACTGTCATAAAAGAAAGATAGCTTGCAGACCACCAAACCATGAACCATTGCAACTGTAGGCACTTATCATCACCCCAGACTTCCCTCTAGAACCACAGAGAAAAATACTTTATTGTAGAGGAATGCGGAGTAGAATACTTTCTTCCAGTCTCAACTGAACTTATAGAAAAAGTAGGTTTCACTCTGGTGAATACAACTCACTCAGATCTTCATGTGGATGGGTCAAACCTGGAATATAGCATTCTCAGACATACCTATAACTTACTTCCAATCTGCAAACCATGATCTTCAAGCAGGAATAAATGCAGAGCAGCTTACCGGACTGTTCTTTAGCATACAACTCACTGTCTATACTGCATTTCTCTGTAACTCACTTGTTTCTTCTAGAGAGGCTAATTTTATCAATATCCTCAACATACAAGTCTTCTAAACAATTAATAGAATAATATACAGTTGACACCAATGACAACAAGAATATGTTGACATCAATGACAACACCAATTAGGCACATACTTGCAACAATCTCCCCCTTTGTGATTGATGGCAACATATGATGTGAAAAACTACAATAGCCATCAAGATAGGATTCTCCCCCTTTTTCTTTACACACCTGCACTCTTTCTTTCTCCAAAATTCTCCCCCTTTCTCTTACACATCTACACTCTAAGTTTTTCACATGACTTTTCTCCCCCTTTGACATCAATGGAAAAGGGCACATACTTGCACTCTTCTACTCTGATCTAATCTCTCTTCTGAACTTTCTTCATCTAACTGCTCCCCCTTACTTGATGCTTTCCTGACTACAACTTTGGTTCTTTATGTGAAGTTCTCTCTTTCTTTGTTGGCAATTCTCACCTTAGGATCTTGCTACTACTGCCTTGTTTTCTCTGCCAGCAACACTGCAATACTTACTGTTATTTTATGTGAAATTCATATTAGCATCATTTACCTACTTTCTCTATGAGATAATTTCATAATCTTCTGGACTTCAGCAACCATCTATGATTATTACTTGCACTACTACACCTTTTTCCTTTTATGCTCTGACTGATCCCTCTTAGGAGTACACACCAGACCATATTCTGAACCTTCACATGCTCACACTTCCAGAGTAACATATCTTGTTTTATTAAGGCTTCAGACATGACTCTATCTGTAGGTTTTCTTTTGCAAGCTTCCCTTATCATCAATCTAGTTGAAACAATGTCTTCTTTAACCTAACATTCAAGTAGGCATTCTTCACATATGATTTGAAGTCCTTATGTGCTACAAGCGCTAGAAACAACCTAAGTGCCACCAGAGCAACATTTTCCATCTATGAGTACCTTTTACACATGACCTTGCCTTATTCACCACTTCTCTACTCAATTTAATCTGTTCATCTGCAATTCCTTTTCTTTACCGATGCACGTTTGCTCTTTTTATCCAAGAACATGTCTTTAGTGTGATACTTCTACATAATTTCTAGGGATCTTAGGAATTGTTTTTGAAACTTCTTCTTCTTTAACTTGACTATCTTCTTGTTCACCATATATTTTTTGAACAACATACCTGAAACACATATAATGATATTCAACTATAGAGGCATACTGATCCAATCTCTGTTACTTACTTTATATATTTCTCATACTTTAGTCATTTTGGGCTTCTGGACCATAATCTTTTTGAGCCTTGATCTATAGAGTTCCTTTCAAGCAATCTCCCATGTAAGTCCTCATATCTTTGTGTCGAATCTTAGCACTGACTATCTGGCTGGGGGATTTAGAATTTTCAATACAGCTCCCCCTGAGCCATGACTCATAATCTACTTCTTGGAGGAAGTAGCTGCTCCAAAGCCTGGTGCAGACTCATTTCTTCCTTCATTTATTTCCTTCCTAAGACAAACCTTGTTCATTTCTTCCTTGACTTCTGCTGGATCAACCTTTTCAACTAATTTCTTCAATTCTTCTTGATTATCCTTCTTCATGTTCTTACTTCTACAAAATCTTGCAACATGTCCAGGCTTGTTGAAACTAAAGTACATAGTATTTTTCTGACCATTATTCCTTTCATTCATCTTTGACCTGCATAGGTTAGCTTTATGACCAAATTTATTGCATATATAACAATTGCCACTAAAGGATTCCATTTTCCCATTTATCCCATAGCCTTTTCTCACTTGGCTTCTACACTCATTAGCTCTATGTCCCATTTTATGACAAGCATATAATCGAATGGAATTTTGACTAGAGAAGGATGGGATATTTTGATTCACCCTATTTCTACACCAATTAGCCTTGTGACCAAATTTGTTACATAAATTGCAGTAATCATTGAAAGAAGAGTACCTTTGAGCATTTGGCTATCTAATTGATAGTCTTCTACTTCTCTGAGTTCATCTAACCTTGTCTTCTTCCTGACTTGTTCTGAATCCTTTGTCTTTTCCAAATGTTATGTCTTCTCTATCATTTTTCCATTCTTCTATTAGCTTATCATATCTGGTAGTACTCTCACTGAATTGATCTCTTTGAGCCTATACATGTTTCAGATCAGCTTTCAAGTCTTTAACCTTTTCTTTAAGCTTCATACAGTCTTTAATTTTGTCTTTCAGACAATTCTTGATCTTTGTCCTTTCTTCAATGTTCTCTTTTAGAGTTTGTTGTAACTACCTGATTTACCTTCTTAAATCTTCTTTCAAATTCATGTCTTCATTTGCAGTTCTTGAGTTGTCTCTACCAATACTGGCAATTAAGCACATATTCATTTGATTCACAGTAGCTTTGTGATCTTCCATATCGCATTCGGTGGTCTGGGAATTTTCTTGTTTTTCAATTTGCAAACCCTTGTTTGTTGAGACTGAATTCTCCTAGATGTTTTCAATAACCTTAACATTTGTACTTTCCACAATCCTTCCCAATCTATTGTTGTAACACTGGTAGACTTTGGTCCAGGATGAGTATCCAAGGAAAATGCCTTCCTCATACTTGGCATTGTCCTTTTCCATTCTGATGAGGCATTTGCTTCCAAAGATTTTGAAATATTTCACAATGGGTATCGATCCACACCATATCTCAGTAGGGGTCTTTCCTTCTTTGGTTGTTACTTGAACTCTGTTTAATGTGTAGACAGTGGTTTGTATTGCCTTCTTCCAAACTAAATCTATTAAACTTGCTTCTTCCATCATTAATTTTGCATTCTCTTGAATATTTCTACTTGCTTCTTCTATTATCTTAATTTTGGCAGATAGCTATTTTTCTATCCCATAGGTTTCACAAAATATACTGAAATCATTGGAGATATGTTCTTCTTCTTTCCCAATTCTTAGGCCTTTGATGTTCATGCCTAGCTTATTTTCAAGGGTTTCTTTAAAAATTTTGAGTGCCTCTAGAATCTCTAATTTATCTTTTAAAAAACTGACCCAAGTCATTCTAGAAAAGTCATCAATGAAAAACATAAAGTACCTTTGACCATGGAGGCTTGGTATTCTTGTAGGACCACAAAAGTTTGTATGAATTAATTCCAATCATTTAGTGGAGGATCTTTCTTTATCTTGCCATGCTTTTCTTGACAATCTTTAACATTTCCTACAACTGATGTTGCTTGAGTAATCAATCTCTGGTAGGTCCTTCACAATCTGCACCAAGTTTGTTAAATCATCAAGATTTGTATGGCAAAGTCTTCTATTCCAAACCTAGCTTTCATTTGTCTAAGATGTGTATCCAAGAAAGTCACTTTTTTTGAGATGATAGAGATTCTTTTTAGTTCTTTTTGCAATTGCTATTGTAGCTCCAGATTTTTCTTTGACTTCAAGAGAATCATTCTCAAATACAAACTTGAATCCCTTCCTACATAACTGTCTGACGCTTAAGAGATTTTGTTTCAAACCTTTTATATAAAGAACATCTTTAGAAATTAGTTTGTTGCCAAAATTTGTTGATCCTATTCCACAGATTTCAGTAGTGCAGTCATCTCTGAACCTGACTAGCCCTTCATTGCATTCTTCTAGAATAACGAACTTACTCATGTCTTTAGTCATATGGTTTGAGCAACTACTATCAATAACCCAACAATCTTCATCACTAATACAAGCTTCAGACCAACTTCAATGGTTGTCATTTTATTCTTCATAAATCTCTTCCTTGGACAATCTACTCTTGATATCTTTTAATGAGCATTTAGTTGTATTGGAGAGTATTTTCTTTTCTTTTGTTTCCATTTGGATCTCCCTTGAGTTGTTAGACTCTTTTCAAAGGGTCTTGGCTCTGATACCAATTGTTGATATGCGCTGGACAATTGAGAGGGGGGGTGAATTAGTTGTCACAAAAACTCAAACACTTTCTCTAATTAAACATTCATCACTTATCCATAATTATTATGATTTAACAATGAGTGCATGAAATCAGAAACTTAACCACAGATACAACATCAAACACAAGAGACACCAGATTTATGTGGAAAACCCCAAGGTGGGGAAACGCCACAGAGAGGATTAACTCTCAATATATACTGCAATCTTGAATTAGTGATGTTTAGGCTTGGTCACTCCACAGGCCTAAACATGCTGGCTTACTGCCATGAAGAATAACTAGGTCTAGTAGAATCACTGCCTCAACCCTAAACCTAGAAAGATTACAATAAGGGTTGTTAAACCCTGAGGGATGTTAAACCTTATTCACTACCATGATCAACACCTTTCTCTATTTGCGACTGAAGTATAATAAATCCCCTGCTCTGTCTTTCCTTTGTTCTTCTCTTCCGCTTCTTTCCTCTACCCCTTCTCTACTCTGCCTTTGGACCTTTCTTAATATCTTTCCATTTCCACTCAAGAACACCTTTTCCACCACTTAGCTACAAGTATTTATACAATACATCAACCTTGGAATGATCATCAAGGTCGGCATCAACCATTAGAACAATATCCAAGGTCGGTATTACAAACATTTACAAAATAGGTCCTGACCTATTACAACAATATGCAAGGGGAATGAAATGTAGATCATGCCATGCCTTAGCTAGGACTCAAACATGATCTTCCATGCCACAATACAATTCCACAATCTTCTAGAGATCTCTGCAATCACTGGGATCAACCAGGTCAGCCAAGACTAGTTACACGCTACATTATCTGGGAACAATCTGCACACACCATCTCAATTTCTTAATACGGACCAAATTCTAGATAGAAACATGATTAGGAAACATCCACAAGCATGCTATAATCATTAGGAGTAACCACATGAACCTTAACCACTTTATCCATAGGAATCTTCTCATCAGAACACATGAACTTCACTTTCTTCAATTTTTATAAAAAAGAGAGAGCTTGCGGACCAACAAACCATGAACCATTGCAACTGTAGGCACTTATCATCATCCCAGACTTCCCTCTAGAACTGTAGAGAAAAATACTTTATTGTGAAGGAATGCAAAGCTGAATACTTTCTTCTTGTCTCAACTAAACTTACAAAAAAAGCAAGTTTCACTCTGGTGAATACAACTCACTCAGATCTTCATGTGGATGGCTCAAACCTAGAATATAGCATCCTCAAACATACCTCTAACTTACTTCCAATCTGTAGACCATTATCTTTAAGTAGGAATAAATGTAGAGTAGTTTACCAGACTATTCTTCAGCATATAATGCAGTGTCTATACTACATTTCTCTGTAACTCACTTGTTTCTTCCAGAGAGACTAATTTTCTCAATATCCTCAACATACAAGTCTTCTAAACAAGTAATAGAATAAGATATAGTTGACACCAATGACAACAAGAATATGCTAACATCAATGACAACACTGATTAGGCACATACTTGCAACACCCCTCACCAATCCCACTCCCGAAGATGTCATGAAGGAAATGTAGAGGGTGTAGTAGTCAAAGAAGGTAGGGTTTGATTAATTTTTATGAGTTTGACAATAATTTTTTACTTTTGCAATGTTTGATTGGTTTTTTATATTGAATTTATAGTTAATGAGGTAGCACAAAACACAAATCCAGTAGAGGAGAGTCAAAACAACCCTAAAAACCCTCAAAACCCCCCACCTTCACATCCTCACCATGAAAGAGATACACAGGAAAAATATTTAGGGCAAATAGAAAAAAATAAAAAATATCTTCAAACTCTAATTTAAATGTTAAATAGTCCCAAGTGCAAGCACCGATCATAGGAGAGCACTTGCCAAGTCATTAGAGGTGATTGTTTCTCACACTGAATCTATGATAAACCAAATCACTAAATTTCATGACTATAGGAAAAGGTGTCAGAAATACTATGCTAACAAATTGTCTTATGAACAAGTAAAAGACCTAAAAATTACAAAATCTCCATTATCTTCACAGTTTAAGAATCCTAAAACTAGCCAAACATAAGAAGAGACTTGCAAATGCTTCCCGATTCATTGGTGTAGGAACGAAGATATATCCCAAGACTTTTGGGATAGATGGTACATGGTGTTTGATGAGCATAAATGCAAAAAAAATGAGGTTCCATAATATTTCTTGAGGAAATTCTATTGTAAGTTTATCCTTAAGAAGATTCCTAATTATTTTGACATTCGAGAGTTCCAGGGCAGAGGTGGTAGCTCTATCCAAGATAGAGAGAGGGGCACAATGAGACCCAAACCATGTATCTAGACCCCTGATGAGGACAACACATGTGTCACTCCCTTTGACTTTGAAGGAGAGTGTTGAGGTGGAGACACGACATTCATTGAGTGCTCTCATGTAGTCTCTAGTAGAACACAATGATAATCTCACCTAGGCCGATGAGGGTGAGAGGAGGTGTCATTTGTGTCCACATCTTTGCATTTTATGTGGGAACTTGTGTGATTATGGGATGCAAGACTCTCTGTAGGACTCTCGGCAGGATGTTGCAATGCATGGGCAACAACAAGTGACAGTCACATCCATATTGGATGATCTTGTTCTCACAGATGATCTTACAACATATGTTTGGTTCTGACTCCTAGGTAATTTTTTACAAGGGTCATCTTGATTTAATAAATTTTTATTTGAAATTTGTAATTAATTTTATATGACTATCTATATTATAAGTCAAAATTAATGTATGTACTTGTCTATGCAATGATATTCTAGGGTCAAATTCTTCATCTTGCCTCTATTAGCCATGTAGTAGTAGGTTATGAGAGGAGGTCAAGTTAGCAGGTATGTAATTTATCACATGATAGTAAATATAGTACATATATCAATGGTAATATTATTTAGTGATAATTTGACAATTTCAACAGGATGCTTCACCAACACTGCCATGATTTCCTTGGTCCTATGGATGTAGAACCACTTTTACAGAGGTAAATGTAACCATTTGTAATCATTATGCATTTAAATAATGTTATGTATCTATTTTGGTTGAATATCCTTGAACTAGATGTTTTCAAATGTTGAATATGGAGACTCCTCATCTTTGTCACAACCTCATCTTCTTTCAGTTAACCAAGACCTTTAATGCCATTGACCACTTCATTCGCCCAAACCATATATCCAACAATGTCTTCATTCTCTGACATTTTTAGGTTCTCAAATTTTCTCTTGAAGATTTGTATCTTGGCTTCCTTTAATTTGTTATCTCCTTCGTAGATGGTTTTAATTTTATCCCAAACTTCTTGAGCAGAACTGCAACTCATTACCTTTGAAATCTCTGAATCAGCTAACCAACTCATGATAGCAAACTTTGCCTTGGCATTGTTATCATACTTCTTAACTTCATCTGCATCTACAGGAATAGTAGCATGAACTATGTAACTAGTCTTGACAGAGTCCCAAACATTGCACCCTAGAGAATTGATATAAGCTTCCATCCCTAGCTTCCAAAAAGAATAATTTGTCCTAGTAGAGGAGGGTCAAAACAACCCTAAAAACCCCCCACCTTCACATCCTCACCATGAAAGAGATACATAGGAAAACTATTTAGGGCAAATAGAAGAAAATAAAAAACATCTTCAAACCCTAATTTAAATGTTAAATAGTCCAAATGCAAGCACCGATCGTAGGAGAGCGCTTGCCAAGTCATTAGAGGTGATTGTTTCTCACACCAAATCTATGCCAAACCAAATCACTGAATTTCATGACTATAGGGAGAGATGTCAGAAATACTTTGCTAACAAATTGTCTTACGAATAAGTAAAAGACCTAGAAATTACAAAATCTGCATTATCTTAACAATTTATGACTCCTAAAACTGGCCAAACATAAGAAGAGACTTGAAAATGTTTCTTGATTCATTGGTGTAGGAACAAAGATATATTCCAAAACTTTTGGGATAGATGGTACATGGTGTTTGATGAGCATAAATGCAAAAACAATGAGGTTCCATAATATTTCTTAGGGAAACTCTATTGTAAGTTTATCCTCAAGAAGATTCCTAATTATTTTGACATTCGAGAGTTCTAGGGCAGAGGTGATGGCTCTATCCACGATAGAGAGTGGGCACAATGAGACCCAAACCATGTACCTAGACCCCTAATGAGGCCAACACATGTGTCACTCCCTTTGACTTTGAAGGAGAGTGTTGAGGTGGAGACATGACATTCATCGAGTGCTCTCATGTAGTCTCTAGCACAACATGATGATAATCTTGTTGAGAATTAAGGTGTCTCAACCTTGGTAATTCCTTATATTTTTACATTAATTGCCTATTGTATTAATTGGATGCAAATCCTATGTTGTCATATTGTTGGAGTTGGCACGGTGATGTGTCATTCTACATGGCATATGACCACATGTATTTTTGTCCTCACATGAGGAGATAGGCATCCCACTTAGTGGTAGGAATATTTTTCCATGTGTTGGCATCTTGGATGTTGTGTAAGGGAATATTGATTGTAATGGTCATGATAGATTCCTATGACAAAGTTATGACATGTAAGAGTCAGAAATAGGATATTCCATGATAGGTGATGACATGTGTCGAAGAGCATCTTTGAAAAAGGCATCTTTGGGTGCCCCAAGGTGGACTATGACATGTTGTAAGAGAATATGCTATTTATAGCCTATGTATGATAGATTCTCTTACAGCTATAAGTTATGACAGCTATGACAGATTCTATGACAGTTGTAAGAGTCGTAAGAGCATCTGTCATAGCCCATTTTGAAAATAGGCGACCTCCTTGGGATGGGGTGACTTGACAAGTGTCAAGAGCATCCTATAGAGTTGGACAAGTGTCCATAGGCATGGGTTTTGGGCCATGAGGCCATGTTGGACACCCATGCCTATGTAGAGCCATTTCTACCTTGTATATTCTATATAAACAGGTGCTTTTGAGAGGAGATGTATTACAAGTTTGACAAGTACTGTTATGCTGTCAGATCATCTCTAGATATGAGTGTTGAAGACTCTTGAGAGCTTGCATTGCAAGTGTATTGTAAGCCATTTCAGTTTTGATAATACATTGTGCAGGTTTTAGAGTGTGGGGTTTTTCACCTAATAAGGGTTTTCCCCACGTATATCTTGTGTCTCTCTTCTTCTATAATACTTTCTTGTTTATGTGTTTGCTGCAATATCTCTATTAGTGAGTTTAACATTTCTGTAATAGTAAGGATAAAATTGAATTTACACTCTCGTCCCCTCATTAGATTAGTGTAGGAAGCGATTTCTGCACACCTAGCTTCCTTTCAGTTGGTATAAGAGACTAGCCAATTTTGGTTCTAGCTACTAGGTAGGGATTTTTTGAGCTAATCTTAGGTTGAGTGGGAGTGTTGTGTAGAGTATTATGTATCTTGTTGCAGCAAGGAGATGGTAACCACATCTGGAAGGTTAGAAGTTGAGAAATTCAATGGCACTAATTTCGAGTTGTGGAAACTCAAGATGGAGGACCTATTTGTTGATCATGATCTATGGGAAACTGTATCTGGTGTGAAACCTACAACAATGTCACAAGCTAATTGGGACATCAAAGATCAGAAGGCTAAGGGTCTCATAAGACTCTGTTTAGCTGACTCTGTCCTATTGAATGTCCATGAGGAGAAGAGCACGAAAGATCTTTGGAAGAAGTTAGGTGATGTTTATCAAGCCAAGTCCTTGGTAAATAAACTTTTTTTCTGAAAAAGAAGTTGTTCACTCTGAAGATGGAAGATGGAGGATTTGTTGCGAACCACTTGAATTCTTTCAACATGATCGTTGCACAGTTGACATCTGTGGGTGTGAAAATGGAGGAGGAGGATCGTTGCATGACCCTGCTTTGTTCTTTGCCAAATTCGTGGGATCATATTGTCATAGCTATCAGAAGCACCACTACCACCTTCAAGATGGAAGATGTGGTGTCCTTTCTATTATTTGAAGAAATGTGGAGGAAGACATCCGAATCAGCCAAAGACGATCTTGCGGTTCATGGAAGACCCAAGGAGAAAGGGAAGAAGAAAGATAAGAAAGATGACAAGGGAAGATCCAAATCCCATGGGAGATCCAAATCTCCTAGAAAGTCCAAGGCTCTCTATTGGAACTGTGGAAAAACTGGGCATTTCTGAAAGGAATACAAAGAGGAGAAGAAAAAGATGAAGAAACCTCCTGATTCAGATTTTGACAAGTCACAAGATGATGGTGATGCCTTCATTGCAGCCCTAGCCACCCATGCATCTGATGATGTGTGGTTGATTGATTCTAGTGCATATTTCCACATGACCTTGCATTGACGCTGGTTCATGAAGTATGAAGAGTTTGATTGTGGAAGAGTGTACCTTGGTGACGACTCTCATCTAAAAATTGTTGGTCATGGAAGAGTCTCAATCTGATTCCTTGATGGATGAGTGAAGGTGACCACTGGAGTTATGCACATTCTAGGCCTTGCATGGAACCTACTTTTTGTAAGTATGTTGAATGATGCAGGTGTACAGGTTGTCTTTTCAAAGGATGGATGCAAGATGACAAGAGGATCTATGGTGCTTGCAAAGGGTACTCAGAGGAGTGCTCTGTTTTAGTTGGAGGCATGCACTACATAGTGCAATAGTTCTTCTAACTCAAAGAAACGAGCTGCAGTCACTTCATCCCCACCATCTGAATGAGCAATGAAGAAATATGTTGTAACTAGTTCTAATGGTAGTGCACATGCTATGGAAGCTAAGCTTCCTACTGAAAAGACTATGTTATGGCATTTGAGATATGGCCACATTGGTGAGAACAGTCTACGTACCCTGAAAAATAAAAACCTCATCGAGGGGTTAAATCATTGTAATCTTGAGTTTGACTTTTGCGAACATTGCATTTATGGAAAGAAAAATTGTGTTTAGTTTTACTCTAGTTCTCACAAGTCTTCTAGTGTATTGGATCTTATTCATTCTGATATGTTTGGTCCTATTAATGTTCCTTCAATTTCAAAATCTGTATATTTTGTATCTTTCATAGATGATTATAGTAGAAGAACATGGGTTTATTTTATCAGAAGCAAGACTAAAGTCTTTAGTCAATTTAAGGAGTTTAAAGCCTTTGCTAAAAATCAGACTAGTAAAAAGATTAAGTGTTTGAGAACTGACAATGGTGGTGAGTTTTGTTTAGCAGAATTTGATAAGTTCTATAAAGAGAAAGAGGTTGAAAGACATAAGACAACTCCTTATACCCCGAAACAAAATGGAGTTGTAGAGAGGATGAACAGGACACTGATGGAGAAGGCTAGGAGTATGCTTAGTGGAGCAAGCCTCAAACAAAAGTTTTGGGCTGAAGTTGTTGCCACCACTTGCTATCTGGTAAATAGATCTACATCAGCTCTTGTTGGTAAGACACCTATGGAGGTGTGGTCTGGTAAGAAGCCTTTAGTTAGACATCTTCGTGTTTTTTGTTGTGAGGCATATGCACATGTGCCTAGGGAGAAATAGTCTAAATTGGAGAACAAGGCTGTTAAATTTATTTTCATTGGCTATGGTGTCGGTGTGAAAGGATACAAGCTTTGGGATCCTGTGGCTAAAAAAGTGTTCTATAGAAAAAGTGTTATCTTCAAAGAGCTAACACCTTCTATTGTTCTACAGACAGAACATACAGAAAAGAAAGAAGATGCAGTTCAGTTTCCTTCTACTTGTGAGAAGATTGAATAGACAGACCTTGTGAGATCTGATGATGAGGAGAGCTCTAGGAGCTCTAAAATCTCAGAAGAAGAAGTAGAACCTCAACCTCAGCCATTGAGGAGGTCTACATGAACGAGAAAGCAACCTGATAGGTTTGGTTATTCATTACTTGATTCTAGTTGTGCTCTTGCTTTACTTACTAACACTGATGATCCTAGAACTGTGAAAGAGGCTATGAGCATGAAAGATGCAGGTTCCTAGAAGGAGACTATGGAGGATGAGATGGCTTCTTTGGAAAAGAACAAAACATGGGACTTGGTACCTTTGCCTGATGCATGGAAACCCGTTGGTTGCAAATAGGTGTTCAAGAAGAAATTTGGTGCAGATGGCAATGTTGAAAAGTACAAGGCTAGATTGGTTGCGAAGGAGTACTCACAAGTGGAGGGAATTGACTATGGTGAAATTTTCTCTCCCATTGCAAAGCTGACATCCATTTGATTTCTATTATCTCTTGTAGCTGCTTATGATTTAGAGGTAGAATAGATGGATGTGAAGATAGCTTTCCTTCATGGTGATTTGGAGGAAGAAATCTACATATCACAGCCAGAGCATTACATAGAGAAAGGTAAAGAAAATTTGGTTTACAAGCTTAAGAAGTCTTTGTATAGTTTGAAGCAGTCTCCTAGGATGTGGTACTTGAAGTTTGATGCCTTTGTGCAATCAATTGGATATCTGAGATCAAAATCAAATCATTGTGTGTATTACAAATTTGACAATGACCGCATTCTCATTATTGCATTGTATCTTGACGATATGTTGTTGATTGGGAATGGTAAGAATATGATTTCTAATTTAAAGTCTCAGTTGTCAGCACAGCTTGAGATGAAAAATCTTGGGGCAGCCAGGTACATTCTAGGAATGGAAATCAGAAGAGACAAAGTTAACAGAAAACTTTGGTTAAGCCAGAGTAAGTATGTGCAGACTGTGTTGGATAGGTTCAACATGGTAGATTGTAGACCGTTGTGTGTTCCTGTTTCGTTGGGGACAAAGTTGTCTATTAATAATTGTCCAAAATCTCCTAGTGAGGTGGAGGACATGAGAAGAGTACCTTATGCTAGTGTTGTTGGTAGTTTGATGTATGCTATGGTCTGCACAAGACCAATGATGTAGAGCTGCCAACGGAAATGTTCAACAGGGGTGTATATTATTTACTAACATACATTTATCACATCGATGTGTCCCTGACACTACTATCGCCAAGACTTCTCTCGTCGGCATAGCTCAAAACTGTCCTACCGATCTCATACGTCCTGCTGACATATGCACTTGCATTGGTTGCCTATCGGCAACACATATCCTATCGGCTTCCCCGATATGTTTCACTCTGATGTCTACACTCACATCGATATAATCGGCCTTGTACATACAAACTTTGACTTGCTGTGCCGGTTCCTTCCTACCGGTCCTACCAGTCGGTATTTGCATCCATAGAAAATGTATGTTTCAACATACAACCATTATATGCAATCAGAATATACAAATGACAACCCCTATTGCCAGTTCCCTTTACCTTCGATGCTGGTAACTTTATGCATCTTAACCCGATGTATCTGTGGAATGTATATTTCAATATACATTAAAAAACATACAACTCGAAATATGCATTCACCGAATATGCCTTCGAAATATGCCTTCACTGAAATCAACCGTTGACTTTCCTTGTATCAACTCGATGTACATTCATCACATATAATCTGCCATATGCATCTACGGGATACTCACAACCATTCAACTGTGGGATACACAGAGAATGAATCCGATATGCATTAGCGATATACACAGAGATTATATATCAATGTTGTATATCCACAATCTGCATCTTAATTATACATCCGAAGGATTTGGTCAACGTTGACCACTGTACCTGAAGCTTTCTCTCTCCTTTGTATGCTGATGGACTTGTACATTTACAATGTGCATTTGCGTCCTGCAACTGCAATAGACAATTGCTATATACACACAAACTAGATATCCCTCATACAAAAGTGATATACCCACAATTTGTATATCTATTGAAACCACGCGGATTTTCCCAGTTTTGACTTGATTTATACTTAGCGATTGCACAGAACTATCTCTCCTACAAACATACAAAATTTTGTACTTTATCTAAGCATGTTGTAGCCGATCCTGTGAACACAAATAGAACAAAACAAAAAACCTAATCTAATATATACAGCCATTCCACCGATTACGCAGTAATCAACTGGTGGAATGGATTAAAGAACCCATCTCGACTGCAAACCAAAAAATTGACTACACAAGGGAATCGAACACCAGAAAATAACATGAACAAGATCTTTCTCTTATTGCTTCCAAAAATTGATACAGATATCTGATTACACAGTTTTGGAACTTTTCTGCTTTCTATATCATCCTTAGTCTATCTTAACCTCTATATATCCGATCGATCTAAGCTGAGCTATTTAACTACTTGCCAACAGTAGTACTCACTTGATTCCCAGTGGCTGGGAGACAATTCCAAGCAGCTGGGAGACATAACCAACTAACAAACTTCTAACAAACTAACAACCTTATCATAACAGATTGATAAGTGTCCTAGGGACTTACAAACAAAAACCGAATTACAAACACCACTGACAAGTCTGGTCAAAACAAACCTTATTACATTAAATATAGAAAATGCATAAGACTCTAGTCTTCTTGGGGTGCTCCTACACCATACTCCCCGAGAGAAGAAATCTCAAGTCCACTTGAGATGAGAGTTTGAAGATCTACACCCTATTTGATGATCTGCTCTTCAGTCATCCAAACTGCCTCTGACTCAGGTTTCCCTTGCCAAGCCACCAAGTATTCCAGATACTCTTTGTTCCTAGTTTTCTTTGCCACTCTTGAGTCTAAAATCTACTATAGGTTTGGTGGATCATGTTTAGGAATATCATCAGCTGATGTACCCTGTAATGGGTCCTGGTCTACATCTGGATTATGCTTGTATGGAGTTAAATCACATACATTAAAAATAGGTGACAATCCAAGATTAGAAGGAAGTTGGATTTTATAAGCATTCTATCCACATTTCTTCAAAATCTGACATGGTCCAATCTTCCTCTGCATTAGTTTGGTATGTTTTCCTTTTGGGAGTCTTTCCTTCTTCAAATTAACCCAAACCAAATCTCCAACATCAAACTATACATCTCTTCTTTTTATCAGAATATGCTTTGTACTTCAAAGTAGTTTGCTAGAGTTGGTTTTTGACTTGATCATGCACCTCTTTGATTGATGATGCAAAAGCTTCACCAACTGCACTAATAGATTCTCCTATAGGTATATTTCTTAACTCTAAAATACCTCTGGGATGGATACCATATACCACCTAAAAAGGTGATTTCTTGTACTTCTATTGATGGTGTCATTATAAGAAAATTCTGCCTGGGAGAGGATGTTATCCTACTTCTCTCCATGCTGCCTTGTCAAACATCTTAGCAGATTTACCAATGAACGGTTAACCACTTCAGTCTGTCCATCTATTTGATGGTGATAAGCTAATGAGAAAGACAAATTGGCTCCAAGCTTCTTCCAAAGAGTCCTCCAAAAATGACTAATGAATTTCACATCTCTATCTAACACTATGCTCAATGGTAATCCATGTATCCTCACTATTTCCTTGAAAAATAGATCTGCAACATATGAAGCATCACAGGTAGTTTTGCATGGCAAGAAATGTGCCATTTTACTGAATCTATCCACTACAACAAAAACACTATCATACCCTTTCCTTGTCCTAGGTAAACCCAACACAAAATCCATGCTTATGCTTTCCCATGGCCTAGAAGGAATGGGCAATGGCTGATATAAACTTGCATTAGTAGATCTTCCTTTGTCCTTCTGACAGATCACACATGTCTCCACAAATTTTTTGACATCTGACTGGAGCTTTGGCCAAAAGTAATGCCTCTTTACCAGATCAAGAGTCTTATCCAGACCAAAATGTCCTGCTATGGCTCCACAATGTTTCTCCTTAATGATGTTTAGCCTCATAGAACACCGTGGAATATGCAACTTTCCACCTTTGAATAGTAATCCATCCTGTATCAGAAATTCAGAGTACTCAACATGATACTTGTCTCCAAAAGAAGTACATAATTTATAGATCTCTCCAAAATCTTCATCAACATCATACATTGTCTTTAAAGAATCAATACCAACACTCTCTAATTGAATCTGATTTATGGTGAGAGCCCTCCTATTCAAAGCATCTGCTACCTTATTCTTGACCCCTTTCTTGTGCTTGAGTGTGAAAGTGAAAGCTTGCAAAGTTTCCACCCACTTCATTTGTCTATGGTTCAACTTCTCTTGGCTGTTTATGAAACTAAGGGCCTGATTATCTGTAAATACTATGAATTCCTTTGGCATCAAATAATGCCTCCACTTTTTGAGTGACTGGACTAGAGCATACATCTCCAAATCATAGAATGAATATATTTTCTTAGCATCATTTAATTTCTCACTAAAAAATGCAATAGGCCTCCCTTCTTGACTGAGTACTGCTCCAATTGCCATGTGACTTGCATCACATTCAACTTGAAAAATCTTGTTAAAATTAGGAAGTGCAAGAACTGGCTGCTGTACCACTTTCTTCTTCATTGTTTCAAATGAATCATCTGCCTCCTTTGTCCAAGTGAATCTGCACTTCTGTCCTTTTATTGTGTCAAGCATGGGTGCATAGATATGACTAAAGCCTCTTATAAACTTCCTATAGAAGGTTGCTAACCCATGGAAACTTCTGACATCATTCATGGTTCTGGGAGTTGGCCAAGACAATATGACACTTACCTTTTCATGATCCATTTTCATCTTTCCTTGTAAGATGACAAAACCCAAGTAGACAATCTCCTCCTGCATAAACAAACACTTCTCCAAGTTTATCATTAGCTGCTCTTCATGTAACCTTTTGAGAACCAGGTCTACGTGCTTGAGGTGTTCTTCCCTTGTATTGCTGAAAATCAGAATGTCATCAAGATATACTATGACAAATTTTCCTATAAATTCTTTCAAGACCTCATTCATCAATCTCATAAAAGTACTAGGTGCATTGGATAAACCAAAAGGCATGACCTTCCACTCATATAAACCCTCATTGGTCTTAAATGCAGTTTTCCATTCATCTCCTGGCCTAATCCTGATTTGATGATAGCCACTTTTCAAATCTATTTTTGTGAAATATTTGGCACCTCCTAAACAATCAAGCAAATCCTCTATCCTAGGTATTGGGAACCTATACCTGATTGTGATCTTAATAGCCTGTGAATCAGTGCAAAGCCTCTAAGTGCCTTCTTTCTTTGGTGCTAGTATAGATGGTACTGCACATGGACTTAAACTCTTGCCAATTAGGCCTGTGTCCAACAATTCCTCAATTTGTCTTGCTACTTCAGCATTCTATTCTGGGGTGAACTTGTATGCTACTTTGTTTGGCAGTGTAGATCCTGGAATCAAATCTATGCAATGGCTGATATCTCTTATAGGTGGTAGAGACCTTGGCATTCCATTGGAGATGATACCTTTGTATTTGTCCAATAGTTCTTGGACAGCTGGATCTATAAACCTTTGTCTTTTCTCCTCCTTTGACTTGTTGCTATTGTTCCTTATTCACTTTGAGGCATGGAATTAGAGCATATGCAAATGCTCTTTCTTCTGCTATTTCTGTTAGGAACTATTTGCCTTCTACCAGCATTACCTTGACTTCTTTTCCTTTTGATTCTACCTCCTTCTCCATTAGTGGTAGTAATTCAAATACCTTACCATCCTTGGTGATTGAATATGTATTTCTGACTCCATCATGTTGTGCTCCCAAGTCATATTGCCATGGTCTGCCAAATAGGAGATGGCAAGCATCCATCTGAGCTATGTCAAACAATAACCTATCCTTGTATGGTCCAATTTGAAACTCTACCCAAGCTTGTTCTTCCACAACTGTTTGCTGACCTTGAGTGAGCCATGAAATTTTGTATGGGCAAGGATGTGGCAGCCTTCTAAGCTTAAGCTTTTCTACCATTTCAATAGACACAAAATTTTCCGTAGATCCAAAATCAATCAAAACTTTACATACCTTTCCTCCTGCTTTGCAAGTAGTTTTGAAAAGAGACTTTCTCTGTGGGGGTTCTTTGTCAGGCTCGTTCATGGTGGTCATTGCTCTCCTAATCATCAAAGATTCTCCTGTCTATGGATATCCATAACCATCAAGAGCTTTTACACTTTGATAAGTGTTTGAACTGGTCATACTTTGACAATGAGATTCTTGGAGCAGATTTGTCCTCCTGTCTCCCATTGAAGTTGTTGCTTTTTCTGGACATCTACTAGCTATGTGGCCTTCTTGATTAAAATTGTAACATCTGAGAGGTCCTCTGCCCTGGGATCTCCCCCTAAAAGGTGGTCTTCTACCCCTAAAATTTCCTTTCTAATTTTGACTGCTGTCTCCTCTGCCGCTCTCTTGATTGTAATCACTTTGGTGTCTAAGTCCATTCCCTATGCCTTTGAAAGGACTTCTTCACCCTCTTTTCTATCTTCCTCTTCCTCTACTGTTCTGTTCTTGTCTCCTCTTTAATTTTTCTTCCACTTTGAGTGCCAATTGGTAGCACTTCTAAACTATATATGGGTTATGCAGATTTAAATCTTCCTGAATGTTAAACCTTAATCCATTAAGGTATCTTACTACCTTCTCTTCCTCATTCTTCTTTGCTTTTGTTTTGATACAAAGTTTCATGAACTTTGTTGTGTATGAGCTGACATCTAGCTCCTTATGCTTCAAATTTTGTCTCCTCTTATGTAGTTGGATGCTGTAATCCAATGGAACATAGGCTTCCTTCACTAAAGCCATCATCTTCTTCCAAGTAACAACTTTGTTCTTTCCTTCTTTCACCCTATCATCTTGGATGAAATTCCACCAAGTTAGTGCAGCCTCTTTCATTTTAGATTGGGTAATCTTCACCCTTTGGTGTTCTATCCACTCCATCACTGAATTAGGATCCATCTTTCCTGTAAATACTGGCAGATCCAATTTTATATTCATGGTCCTTCTCTCCAAGGACTTGAGGGCATTGATTAAGGGCCTCTGGTCTGCAAGAATATCTTCCCGCCTAGGGATCTCCTCTTCATCCCTGTCATCCTCAGTAGAATCTTCTTTTCCCTTTGCTACCATGTCCCTCAACTTCTCTAACTCATCTTTCAAAGCCTCATTCTGAGCTCTAACTGCCTTACTTTTTGCAATCTACTTCTTTACCAAGACATCCAATTCAGCATTGGTCATCCTTGCTGGAAATTCTAATGTTCCCTCTATATCAGACATTTTGTCTTCACCTTTTCCCAATCGCTACATTGACCAAGCAGTGGGAGTCCTTAGTCAACTCATGGCTAACCCTGGATGGGTACATTGGGATGCAGTTAAGTGAGTGTTTCGATATTTGAGGGGGACTTCTAAGTATTCCATATGCTATCATGGTAATGCTATAGGACCTCTGCATTCAGTTTGTATTCATGGATTTGTGGATTCTGATTGGGCAAGTGACACTAACAGCAGGAGATCCACTAGTGCCTATGTGTTCACTATGTTTGGTGGTACAATTAGTTAGATGAGTAAGCGACAAACTGTGGTTTCTTCATCCACTACTGAAGCTGAGTATATGGCTGCAAGTCATGCTTGCAAGGAAGCCTTTTGGATTAAGAGATTGTGTTTAGATAGTGGTGTTGATGTAGGTCGGATTACAATTAGTTGTGATAGTCAGAGTGTGATTTTCCTTGCAAAGAATCCAACTTTCCATGCCAGGACAAAGCATATTGATGTGTAGTTTCACTTCATGCGAGACATGGTAGAGGATGGGAAGGTAAATTTGGAGAATTTAGATACTTTGAAGAATGTTGCAGATGCATTGACAAAACCAGTGACCACAAAGAATTTTAGATGGTGTTCGGAGTCTATGGGCCTCTCAGCCTATAGCAGTTAAATCCTGTTAATTCTATTGGCTCTTACAAGGTGCTCGACAAGTGGGAGAATGTTGGGAATTAAGGTGTCTCAACCATGGTAATTCCTTCTATTTTTACATTATATTTATTTATTAATTGCCTATTGTATTAATTGGATGCAAATCCTATGTTGTCATATTATGGGAGTTGGCACGGTGATGTGTCATCCTACATGGCATATGACCACATGTATTTTTGTCCTCACATGAGGAGATAGGCATCCCACTTAGTGGTAGGAATATTTTGCCATGTGTCGGCATCTTGGATGTTGTGTAAGGGAATATTGACCATAATGGTCATGACAGATTCCTATGACGAAGTTATGACATGTAAGAGTCAGAAATAGGAGATTCTATGACAGGTGATGACATGTGTTGAAGAGCATCTTTGAAAAAGGCATCTTTGGGTGCCCCAAGGTGGACTATGACAAGTTGTATGAGAATATACTATTTATAGCCTATGTATGATAGATTCTCTTATAGCTATAAGTTATGACAACTATGACAGATTCTATGATGGTTGTAAGAGTCATAAGAGCATCTATCATAGCCCATTTTGGAAATAGGCGACCTCCTTGGGATGGGGTAACTTGACAAGTGTTAGGAGCATCCTACAAAGTTGGACAAGTGTCCATAGGCATGGGTTTTGGGCCATGAGGCCATGTTGGACGCCCATCCCTATGTGGAGCCATTTCGGCCTTGTATATTCTATATAAACAGGTGCTTTTGAGAGGAGATGTATTACAGGTTTGACAGGTACTATTATCTTGCCGGATCATCTCTAGATACGAGTGTCGAATACTCCTAAGAGCTTGTATTGCAAGTGTATTGTAAACCATTTTAGTTTTGATAATACATTGTGCAAGTTTTGGAGTGTGGGGTTTTTCACCTGATAAGGGTTTTCCCCATGTATATCTTGTGTCTCTCTTCTTCTGTCATACTTTCTTGTTTATGTGTTTGCTGCAATATCTCTGTTAGTGAGTTTAACATTGCTGTAATAGTAAGGATAAAATTGAATTTGCATTCTCCTCCCCTCATTAGATTATTGTAGGAAGTGATTTCCGCACACCTAGGTTCCTTTCAAATCTCACCCAGGCCAATGAGGGTGAGAACAATAGGTATCATTTGTGCCCACATCTTTGCAGCTCATGTAGGAACTTGTGGGATTATGGGATGCAAGACTCTCTATAGGAATCTTAGCAGGTGTTGCAACGCATGGGCAACAACAAGTGATGGACACATCCATAATGGATGATCTTGTTCTCACAGATGATGTCTTATAGCATATGTTTGGTATGACTCCTAGGTAATTTTTTACAAGGTTCATCTTGATTTAATATATTTGTATTTAAAATTTGTAATTAATTTTATATGACTATCTATATTATAAGTCAAAATTAATGTATGTAATTGTCTACGCAATGAAATTCTAGTGTCAGATTCTTAATCCTGCCTCTATTAGCCATCTAGTGGTAGGTTATGAGAGGAAGTCAAGTCAACAGGTATGTAATTTATCACATGATAGTAAATATAGTACATATATCAATGGTAATATTAGTTAGTGATAATTTGACAATTTCAACAGGATGCTTCACCAGCACCTCAGTGGTTTCCTTGGTCCCGTGGATGTAGAACCACTTTTACAGAGGTAAATTTAACCATTTGTTATCATTATGCATTTAGATAATTTTGTGTATCTATTTTTGTTGAATAACCTTGAACTAGATATTTTCAGATGTTGAATATGGAGACTCCTCATCTTCGTCACAACCTCATCTTCTTTCACTTAGCCAAGACCTTTAATGCCATTGACCACTTCATTCACCTAGAGCATATATCCAGGAATGTCTTCATTCTATGACATTTTTAGGTTCTCAAATTTTCTCTTGAAGATCTGTATCTTGGATTGCTTTACTTTCTTATCTCCTTCGTAGATGGTTTTAAGTTTATCCCAAACTTCTTGAGCAAAACTGCAACTCATTACCTTTGAAATCTCTAAATCAGCTAACCCACTCATGATAGCAAACTTTGCCTTGGCATTGTTATCATTCTTCTTAACTTCATCTACATCTATAGGAATAGTAGCATGAACTATGTAACTAGTCTTGACAGAGTCCCAAACACTGCACCCTAGAGAATTGATATAAGCTTCCATCCTTAGCTTCCAAAAAGCATAATTTGTCCCATCAAACCTAGGTATCTTGTTGGATCAATTTTGTGCCATCCTGGACTGTCCTCAAGTGGTTAAGTTTCCCTTAGAGGAACTTAGCTCTAATACAAAATATTGAACACACCAATATATTGAGAGAGGGGGTGAATTAGTATCTAAATAATTTTAAATTTTAACAACTTCAACTTATCTGGAGTAGATGAAAACTTAATCATCACAGCATGAACATGAAAGATTAACGCAATGCCCATAAACACAAGACACCAGATATACATGGAAAACCCTAGAAGGGAAAAACCATGATGAGGATTAACTCACAATATATGAAGCTCAAATAACAACTTTGTTTTAGGGCTACAACCCAAGGAACATTCTACTCCCTGAACAAGTTTGATTTATGGTCACTCCCAAGGAAGCTTCTACTCCCTGAAGACTTTGTTTTTAGGGTCACTCCAAAAGAAGCTACTACTCAACTGATTTGAGAACACACTTACAAAATATTATAGTATGTTAGTCTTTACTATCTGAAAACTGACATTGAAACTCACACTTTTGATGATTGCACTTCTATCTCTTCACACTTTCTTCTGATGATCTGATCAGTTGGGCACCCTCTACACTTGATCACTATCACATATAAGTCTTCAAGATGAATTAGGATAGCATCAACAAATTCTGCTCTTTCTCCTTCCGTTGCACATCAATTTTTCATTAATTCTTCGTTTTATCTGCTTGCGAGCTTTTTGATCAACTTGCAATCACACCTCTCCTCACTCAATTTGATTCACTATTTATACATGATATTAAATTGATTACATTGATTGTCAGCTAGATACAACATGAAAAATACATTTACAAGTCGGCCAGACAACACATAATATGAAATGTGTAGAAGCTAGCTCCTAAGTGAAATCACACGTTACACTTGCAGAAGATCCATGCCTTGCAGACCCCAACACTTGCTTAACTAGGTCCAAAATATCCTTCACAACTTTAAACACCAAGGAATTACATCCACACACTCCACTCATTTGGAAATAGGAAAACTTTAAGGAAAACACATGAAGACTTGAAGTTAATTGTCACATCAACTTGAAAACCTTGTGCAGTACTGGAAAGAAGAAAGAACTTCATGAAACTTTTCCAAATGAGTCCACATGACTCATACAACCTCCTCAAACACTCCTTTTCCACCACACATTAGATAATTGTGCCGCACAACTTCAATCATTAACTCTGAGAAGAATCTATCATTCGGAACACACTGCAACATGTTGTCATTTGAAAAATTGAGTTACAAACCACCAAGAATGTTGAAACTGCAAGGAAGCATGTAATACACATCCATAAACATGTCCTCAAAACTGCAAGGGAAATCAGTCATTTTTAGAGGAATGCAGAGCATTCCAACAGGCCTTCAACACTAGCATACTCTTCCAGAACACATGTCGGTACTCTATCATGCATAAATTTCATAGTGGGAGGAGAAATGATCTAAAGACTTGGAATTATCACCTTCATATCATCTTGAACACAATTCCAAAACTACATGGCCATATCTACAAATGCAGAGGAATGTGGATCATTCCACTATCCGACATAAAACATCTTCACAGAGACAACATTGTCTTCAATTAGTCAACAACAAAACACTCTTCCGGTAATGCAATCATCATGGAACTTGGAACATACATGTACTTCAATCCATCAGTAGCATCAGCAATGCATCGAATCATCTTCGTGCTTTGAATTCCTATATTAATATGAACTATATCTTCTCCCTTCTCTTGTTGGATGGGACATGACATCCAACCATGAACTCCAACACACCACCATGATAGTGTTGACATCAATGGCAACCTAGTGACATTGTTGACATCAATGACAACCCTAGGAACTATATGTCTAACAACTAGGACTCAAATGGAAACCTATTGGTTCTTTATGTTTATACTCTTCATGAAGGTTAAGGCCACTTCCAGGAAGGAAGGTGTGTGGGAGACCGTCAATCTGTGGATGGAGGTAAAGCACTTGGATGATGTTCTCCCTCTATAGTAGAAGACCCATCGATATTTGAGTGATAGATGTCAAGATCCCAGATGCAGTGTACTTCTTAGTTGACTTATGATTGTCAAACTTATGTAAACTTGTTCATATTGCCAAGTGCAACATATTTGTAAATGTAAAGTGAAATGTTTTCACTATGATTTATCTTTGAATATATTGTATTTCAAGGTTGAAAAATATTCAAAAAAGATATGCTTTTTATTTATTTGTAGTTATGCAAATGATAAAAAAAATTCTCTCATGTTTATCATGTTCTTTTACTTTCTTAGTAATTTTGTGTGTAATCTCGAGTAATATGAGATGGTATGTTACAATCTCCCTCTAGGGAACAGTAAAGCTAATCAACAAGAATGGAAGAAATAGTAGCTTGAGCTTCAGGCATTCCCCCTAGGCCAGCTACTAGATTCATTCCAATGATAAATCTAAGAATTCCCTAAATAGAAAGAGATATTTAAATTAGCATTTTTTTACCACCTCACAACCTAAATAATTTCACTCAAGAGATGAAGAAGTGGGGAAGAAAAGAGAATTAGGGGGTGGAGATCCCAAGAATCATTCCAAAAAGGATCTATATGACAATTGTTTATAATCCATAAAGGACCTCATTTGAGAATTTAGGCCCCCTTCTTAATTGTAAGAGTTGGCTAAGATAGGAGCCACCCAAGATCTAGGACTTCATGATAGCACAAGAGAGAGAATGAGAGAATAATTCTATTCTATCAATGAATGCAAAATTGTTCATCTTATGTTACAATTTACATGAAGAGCCTTGCTTATAAAGACAAGGATGGGAGCTAAGATTTTGTATTCATGTGACAAGTGTCTTAATCCTATGACATGTGACAACTATAGCACATGTGTAGTATAAGATAACTATAAGACAACTATCAACAACTAGCAACAACTAGACACAACTAAAAATAACTAGAAACATCTAATAAACTCACTAAGTCAACTTAACATGTGAATTAAGTGTGAGAATATTATATAACTAATAAATAGTTAAATAATATAAATTATTCTCACAACAAGGGTGTTGCAAGTATGTGCCTAACCGGTGTTGTCATTGATGTCAACATATATGTGTTATAATTGGTGTCAACTGTGCTCTTATTCTATTGCTTACTTGTAATAAGCAAGATGCTTTGTATTTACTTATGTAAGTGATCTTGATGTTGAGTATATTGAGAAAATTAGCTCCTCCAATAGAAGCAGTGAGTTGCAGTGGAAATAGTGTATTGCATATGAAAGAATAGTCCAGAAGATTGTTGTGCATTTCATGTCGAATTCAAATATCTTTGTCTGTGGATTGGAAGTTATTTAGAAGTCTATCTGAAGATGCTATGTTCTAAGTTTGAGCCTCTGATATGAAAAATTTAGTGAGTTATGTTCACCAAAGTGAAAACAACTTTTCTGTATGTTTCGCAATGACGGGGAGAAAGTATTATGCTCTACATTCCTCTACATTGAATTATTTTTGTTTGTGGTTCTAGAGTTAAGTCTGGAATGATGATAAGTGCTTTCAACTACAATGGTTCATGATTTGGTAGTTCACAAGCTATCCTTCCTTATGACAGTGGCTGACAGTGTTGTTCTTGTGCTCTGATTTGAAGAATCTTCTTAACAGAGTGGTTAGAGATCATGTGGTTGTTCCTAGTGACTACAATGTGCTTGTGGATGTCTCTTGATCATGTTACTATTGATAACTAAGAGGGGGGGAATCAGTTATCCTAATCTTGCTTCCAATTCAAACACTTAAATCCACTTTGTTATTTAATAGCATAGCATTAATCATTCATGAAGGCATAAAGCATAAACACCAGAGTAGATACACATCAACACATGAGACACCAAGATTTTGATGTGGAAAACCTGGTCAAGGGAAAAACCATGAGATGATTAACCCAAGGATTATTCTCTATTAGAAGAATAAGAAAAATAGATGGCACATGCCAATTAGGGCTCACTGCCCGAGCACACTGCCTACAAGAGACACACTGTCTACAAAGTAACAAGTATTACAAACTTGAACTAGAGATTGACATCTTTACCATGCCTGGCTCAATTCCATTTAAGCCCAAAAACTTCTGCTCTATCTTTCGCGCTCCTTTTCACTACCACACACTCATCACACCAAGACACACTTCAAAATAAATTCACAATCCCTTATTTATACAAGGCATCGACTTAGGAGGAATCATCTAAGTCGGCAAACACCTACAAGATCATCCACAAGACGTGTAATACATCCGGTCGGCCAGACTCAGGAAGAACACCAACAACCGGTGGTCTTTACATCAAATCCAAACTCTAACTTCAATGTGGACCACCAATAAGACTTGTACACGATCCAAGGATCACCAAAACCTTTCCTGAGTCATCAAGAACATCCGCACTTTATCAGCTTACTGGAATTCTTCTCTTCTTCATCTGAAACTTCAAGAACACGGTCTATCATCACTGTCACAAAGAAAAAGATGCTTCCGAATCTCCAAACCATGAACAAATCTATTTGTCACTTCACACTGACTTCTTCAAAACTCCCTCCAATCCGCAGAATGGGATAATGCAATTCTAGAGCTCACCAGACCAATCTGTGACACTTTGTCACCACTAAACATCTGTCAGAACTGGTTCTACTAGAGCGACCATAACTTCTTCAGATCTTCATGCGGACCTCTGAAATCTTGACTGGAGCATCTCAAGACTCATATCTGAAAACCCTTTAAACCGCATCCTCTGATCTTCATCTTATCTTGGACTTTTATCTTAATGTCATCATTGTTCTTCACTGTTCCTGATTGAGGCTAATTTCTGAATATCATTAACACACAGCTCATCCAATCCTTCTCATTAATGCAATATGAGTATGTTGACATCAATGACACACTGGTTATCCCCATACTTGCAACAATCTCCCCCTTTGTCATTGATGGCAACATATGATGTGAAAAACCATCAAGACAAGAACTTCTCCTTTCTGTCACAGCTCCCCCTATCAGCAACAACTCTTCACATGTCTTCTCTTTCTTTACTACTCCCCCTTTGATCAACAACCACTTGTTTTTCACATGTCTTCTCTCCCCCTTTGACATCAATGGCAAAGGGCTCATACTTGCAATTTCAACACATCAGAATCATACCAGCTGCTCCCCCTGAGTAGCAGCTCCCCATCATCAATCTGGGTCACAAGATATGACTGTGATATCCACCAGACTGATGCACATCAGTGCATCCTAGTTCATCATCGGAGGGGCAATAACCCCTAATTTCTCCCTGAGAAACTCAAAGGGTTCCTTGGGAAGAGGTTTAGTAAAGATATCTACAATCTGATCCTTAGAGGGCACAAACTCCAGTCTAACTTCATCTTTGTTTACTTTCTCTCTCAGAAAGTGAAACTTAATAGATATATGCTTAGTCTTAGAGTGCAACACCGGATTCTTAGAAATATTTATTGCACTTGAATTATCACAGAAAATTGTGATAGGCTCCTCATACTCTACTTTAATATCTCTTAGCATCTACTTCATCCATAAAACTTGAGTGCAACTACCTGTTGCTACAATATATTCTGCTTCAATTATAGACAGAGATATTGCATCTTGTTTCTTGCTTAGCCAAGAAACCAATCTCTTTCCCAAAAAGAATGCTTCACCACTGGTACTCTTCCGGTCATCCACATCTCCTGCCCAATCTGCATCTATGTAAGAATGAAGAGAGAAATCATGATCTCTAGGATACCACAAACCATACTCCACTATCCCTTTTAGATATCTAAAAATTCTCTTGATTGCCATGACATGAGATTCTCTGGGATCAGCCTGGAATCTAGCAACAGGACCAATAGCTTGCATAATATCCGGTCTAGTTTGAGTGAGATACAACAATCCACCAATCATTGATCTGTACTTTGTCTAGTCTGCCTTAGGAGAGTCATCATCTTTGCTCAACTTGCATCCGGTTGCCATGGGAGTATTCATTGGCTTTGAATCTTCCATCCCAAATTTCCTCAACAATTCTTTCACATATTTGGTCTGAGAAATGAAGATCCCTTTCTTTGTTTGAGTAATTTGCAGACCCAAGAAGAAATTCATTTCACCAAGCATAGACATCTCAAACTCACTTTTCATCTGATTTGCAAAAGTTTTACACATACTATCTCTTCCTCCAAAAATGATATCATCCACAAACACTTCAACAATCAAAATATTTTCATGATCAATTTTGAAATACAAATTACTATCAACAGTACCTTTGTTGAAACCAATCTTCAAAAGATGTTTATCCAGTCTTTCATACCAAGCTCTTAGGGCTTGCTTCAATCCATACAGTGCCTTTTTCAACTTGCAGACCATATCACCATGATCAGACAATTGAAATCCATCTAGTTGCTCAATGTATACTTCTTCTTCCAAATCACCATTTAGGAAGGCAGACTTGACATCCATCTGATATACCTTGAAGTCTTTGAAGGCAGCAAATGCAAGAAATAATCTGACAGCTTCAATTCTTGCCACCAGAGCAAAGGTTTCTTCAAAATCAATTGCTTCTATTTGAGAGTAGCCTTTGCAGACCAATCTGGCTTTATTTCTGATTACTTCACCAACTTCATTTAGTTTGTTTCGGAAGACCCATTTGGTTCCAATCACATTCTTGTTTCTAGGTTTGGGAACAAGATCCCAAGTGTGATTTTTCTCAATTTGCATCAACTCTTCCTCCATTGCTTTGGTCCAGTTTTCATCATTGCAGGCTTCATTTATTGTCTTAGGTTCAATCTATGAAATCAGACAATACTCATCTGAATTTTGAGCAATTCTCCTCCTTGTTTGCACTCCTTTGCTTTTGTCACCTATGATCTAATCTTCAGAGTGGTTTAGAGTTACATACCTTGGAACTTTGGGAATTTCTTGCACCTCTAATTCTTGATCAATCTCGTTGACACTTATCTCTTCTTCCTGTCTTACCGGATCAACTTGACTTTGTTTCTCAGAAGGGGCTTGGATACTTTGAATCTAATAACTAGTCTGATCATCTTCATCATATTCATAAAACCTTGAGGGCTTCTCAATTCCTTCATCAACTTTCACATTTGTACTTTCTATCATCTTTTTTAGTCTCTTGTTGTAACACTGGTATGCTTTTCTTTGAGTGGAGTAACCCAAGAAAATTCCTTCATCACTTCTAGAATCAAACTTTCCTAGATCTTCATCTCTTTTAATGTAACATTTGCTACCAAATACTCTGAAATATCTCACAGTAGGAGTGATGCCAAACCAAAGTTCATAAGGAGTCTTACCGGTATTGCTTCTGATTTGAACTTGATTGAGAGTGTAGACTGCAGTGCTGACAGCTTCTCTCCAAAACATCTGGGGAACATTTTCTTCCATCATCATTGCCCTGGATGCTTCTTGGATGGTCCAGTTCTTTCTCTCTACTAATCCATTCTACTGTGAAGTCCTAGGAGCAGACAATTGTCTCTTTATACCGTGCTTCTCACAAAAGTCTATGAATTCACCGGATGTGAATTCACCACCTCTATCAGACCTCAGACATTTTAGTTTTAATCCGGTTTGATTCTCTACCATAGCCTTGAAGATTTTGAACTTCTCAAAAGCTTCTGATTTCTCTTTCAGAAAGGTAACCCACATCATCCGGGAATGATAATCAATTAGTAACATGAAGTATCTATCACCTTGCACACTCTTGACTCTTGTCAGACCACATAGATCAATATGAACTAATTCCAATAATCCGGTAGAGGACTGATCCTTGCTTTTAAATGAGACTCTACTTTGTTTACCTAGCTGACATTCCTTGCACAAACTATTTGTAGGTTTTACCAATTTTGGAAGATCTCTTACAGCCTAAGTATTGCTTATCTTGATGATGTTATCAAAATTTACATGACACATCCTTCTATGCCATAACCAGCTCTGATCAATTTGAACAAATAGACAACTTTTATTAGTACCAACTAGATGGAAGATATTACCTTTTGTTTGAGTACCAGATGCAATCTTAGATCTGGGGCTTTCAAAGATTCTGTATCTTCCATTCTTGAATTGGAGATCATAACCTTTGTCCACCAACTGTCTGACACTGAGAAGATTGTGCTTCAATCCTTCAACATACAATACATTACCAGTTTTGTTCTTTCCATCAAAAGAAATAGTTCCCCTACCTCTGATTCTACCAGCAGAATTATCACCAAACTTTACCATTCCTCCTTCATACCTTTCCAAATCTAAGAACTTGTTCTTGTCACCTGTCATATGGCGAGAGCATCCACTGTCAATAACCTAGTCATCCTTTTCTTCAACTTGGGCAGCCAGAGCTCTTTCTACAACCTTATGATTGACAGATTCAGAGGATATTGGATCTTCTTCCTTGATGGCAATAAACACCCATTCATTTCCAGATTTGTTTCCTAACTTTGATTCATCATCGGTTACTCCTTCATTATCATCTTCTTCATGAACATAATAACAATTCTTTTGGAACCTTTGTCTATTGGAATCTGACCTTGTAGATCTTTCCAGACATCTTGAAGCAAAATGACCAATCTTATTGCAGTTGAAGCACTTAAAGGGTAATTTTCCTTCATACTTACTGGATCCTCTTGGCAGTCTCTTTGCAATGAGGGCTTCAAGTTGAGCTGTTTCTACTTCTACTTCCATGTCTCTTCTTGCTTGATCATACCATGACAGCTTCCTTGAAGAGTTTTCTCCCAGATCAAATCTTTGTTTACCTTTCACAGAAGCATTGGCTTTGAATGCAGATTTAGTCTTGGGGGGATCATCTCCAAACTCAATCATTTCAAATGTAGCTAGTTTGCCAGCCAATTGGTCTCTTGTGACAGTTGTATGGGCTCTGAATTCATCAATGGTAGCAACCTTGATTTTGTATATAGCAGGAAGGGATCTGAGAACTTTGCCAACAATCTCATTTTCATCCAAGACTCCACCAGCATTCTGATTCCACACACTAGCTCATTAACTCTAGGCAATTTTCATCATCTCTCATCTTCAGTCTTTCAAATTTCCCTTTTAGACTCTGCAACCTTACACACTTAACATACTCATCTCCTTCATGTAGAAGTTCCAGTTTAGTCCAGATCTCATAGGCAGTTGGCAGGTCAATAACATTTGAGAGCTCTGAGTCAGTTAAAGCACTTAGAAGAGCCTCTTTGGTCTGCAAATTGTTTTTAGCATCTGTGAGTTCATTTAGGGTTGTCGGACCACCTTGTGGAGGAACATATGCTTTTGTAACCATGGATAGGTACGCCTTTCCCATACACTCCAAGTGACATTTCATGTGACCTTTCCAAAGAGAGAAGTTGGTTCCATCAAACTTCAGACTATCCTTCTTGTATGATGACATCCTGGATCTCCTCAAGCGGTTAAGCTTCTTTTAGAGGAACTTGGCTCTGATACCAATTGTTGATAACTGAGAGGGGGGTGAATCAGTTATCCTAATCTTGCTTCCAATTCAAACACTTAAATTCACTTTATTATATAATAGCATAGCATTAATCATTCATGAAGGCATAAAGCATAAACACCAGAGTAGATACACATCAACAGATGAGACACCAAGATTTTGACGTGGAAAACCCGGTCAAGGGAAAAACCACGGGGTGATTAACCCAAGGATTATTCTCTATTAGAAGAATAAGAAAAATAGATGGCACATGCCAATTAGGGCTCACTGCTTGAGCACACTGCTCACAAGAGGCACACTGCCTACAAGAGACACACTGTCTACAAAGTAACAAGTATCACAAACCTAAATTGGAGATTGACATCTTTACCATGCCTAGATCAGTTCCATTTAATTCCAAAAACTTCTGCTCTACCTTTTACACTCCTCTTCGCTACCACACACTCATCACACCAAGACACACTTCAAAATAAATTCACAATCCCTTATTTATACAAGGCATCAACATAGGAACAATCATCTAAGTCAGCAAACACCTACAAGATCATCCACAAGACGTGTAATACATCCGGTCGGCCAGACTCAGGAAGAACACCAACAACCGGTGGTCTTTACATCAAATCCAAACTCTAACTTCAATGTGGACCGCCAATAAGATTTGTGCATGATCCAAGGATCACCAAAACCTTTCCTGAGTCATCAAGAACATCCGCACTTTATCAGCTTACTGGAATTCTTCTCTTCTTCATTCGGAACTTCAAGAACACAGTCTGTCGCCACTGTCACAAAGAAAAAGATGCTTCCAGATCTCCAAACCATGAATAAATCTATTTTTCACTTCACACTGACTTCTTCAACACTCCCTCCAATCCGTAGAATGGGATAATACAATTCCAGAGCTCACCGGACCAATCTGTGACACTTTGTCACCATTGAACATCTATCGGAACCGGTTCTACTGGAGCGACCATAACTTCTTTAGATCTTCATGCGGACCTCTGAAATCTTGACTAGAGCATCTCAAGACTCATATCTGAAAACCCTTTAAACCGCATCCTTTGATCTTCATCTTATCTTGGACTTTTATCTTAATGTCATCACTGTTCTTCACTGTTCCTGATTGAGGCTAATTTTCTCAATATCCTCAACACACAGCTCATCCAATCCTTCTCATTAATGCAATATGAGTATGTTGACATCAATGACAACACTGGTTATCCTCATACTTGCAACAATTACTACCTTTGGATTGGTCCGCAAAGAGAAATTTAGATCGTGAAAGAAGAATGTTCTTAGATGACCTAGTGTTAACTCCAGTCTTGGCTAACTTGGTTGTTTTCACTATTTGCAGAGATGCATTCAAGATTGTAGAAGCATGTTGTGGTATGGAGGATTGTATTTGAGCCCCATCTAAGGTGTGGTGTGTTCATCATACTTCTCTACATCTTTCCTTAGATAAATTTTGTAATAGATCTAGACCTATTTCTTTGTATGTTTTGTAATGCTAACCTTGGAGAATGTTCCAATGGTTGACGAATGTAATGCCGACCTTGATGTACATTCCATGGCTGATGAATAGTATAAAAGCATGTAATAGAGTTGCAAAAAAGTGTGTGTGGAGAGAAGATGAAGAGATAGGTGTGAAGGTGTAAAAGAGTAGAGCAGAGATGTTGTCTTTTGCTTGAATGGAACTGAACCCAGGCATGGAGTAGATGCTACTTAATCAGTTCACCATTTTGGTAGTGAGCCACCCTTTGACAATGAGTTTTTCTTTGTAGTGAACAATTTGGACAGTGAGCCCTGTAGGCAGTGAACCTCTATTTTTCGATATTGTAATAGCTCATATATTCTTGTTGGCTAACACCCACCGTTGTTTTTCCCTTTTAGGGTTTTCCACATAAAAATCTGATGTCTACTATGTTGGATGTGAAATTGTGATTAAGTCTATTGTTTCATGCTTTCATGGTTAAATCTAATAATCATTGATTAAATAGTTGATGGTTTGATATTCATATGAAGTTAAGTTTTTGGGATAACTGATTCACCCCCCTCTCAGTTGTCTGGTATACTTCAACAATTGGTATCAGAGTGAGGGTTCCTCAGAAGAAAGCCTAATAGTTTGAGGTTGATCTGGGATGTCACACAAGGATGAACTATCTTCAAATTGTTCCAATTGTGGTGAAGTTGGTCATTATGCATCCAGATGTTCAAAAAGAAAATTAAAAAATTATTATGATGAAAAAGGTAAAAGAAGAAAGACCAAGAAAACATTTTATGATGTTAAAGATGATGAAGATGATGACTATTGCTTTCACTCAAAGGATGACAATTATAAAGATGATGAAAGTTTTGATCCAGAGGTAAGTACTGACAATGAAGATATAAGGAACTATTGGGTTATTAATAGTAGTTGTTCAAACCATATGACTGGTGATAAAAGTAAGTTTGTTAATCTTGTAAAGAATGAAGAAGGATTAGTTAGATTTGGAGATGACTGTACTACTAAATTATGTGGAAAAGGTTCAATCAGTTTTGATGGAAGACAACATATAGATGATGTCCTCTATGTTGAAAGCCTAAGACAAAATCTCCTAAGCATTGGACAATTGTGCAGAGAAGGATATAGTTTCATATTTCAGAATGATACCTTTGAAATCAGAGATAAATTTGGAGTTGTAATAGCTAGTGGAAAAAGGATAGAGGGAAATCTTTATCATCTTAGAGAAGGCAACATTATCTACTCTATAACTTAGAATCATGAAAGTTGGCTTTGGCATAGGAAATTGTGTCACATCAATCCTAATGATCTAGCAAGGATAACCTCAGCTCAAGTTGTGAAAGATCTGCCAGAGAGGATACATTTTAGCAACATCACTTGCAAGAAGTGTCAAGTTGAGAAGCAAGTAAGAGGAAGTTTACAGAATGAAGAAAGAGCCTCAACTGGACTAATGGAATTGGTTCATATAAACCTTTGTGGACCTACAAGAGTGAAAAATCTCCAAGATGACAGGTATTTTATGTTCTTTGTTGATGATTATTCTAGAATGAGTTGGGTTAGCTTTCTCAAAGAAAGATCGGAAGCTCTAGATGCATTTAAAACCTTCAAAATAATGGTTGAAGATGAATGAAATGTGAAAATCAAATGTTTGAAGTTTGACAAAGGAGAAGAGTTCACCTCTGATAAATTCAATATGTTGTGTGAGACTCATGGAATAAAGACACAGCTATCCAGAGGGAATAGAGTGATGGAAATAATGAGCAGGTCTGTTCAAGAAGCTATAAAGACAATGATAGAGGAAGCTAACCTACTGGAAGCATATTGGAAAGAAGCTATACATACTGTTGTCTACATTCAAAATAGATTTCAAGTAAAAGGAAATGGCACTAAAAGTCCCTATGAATTGTGGTATGGAAGAACTCCAACGGTAAAATATTTCAAAGTTTTTGGAAGCAAATGCTATATCAAAAGAGAAGAAGAGCTAAGCAAGTTTGATGCTAAGTATGATGAAGGAACTTTCCTTGGATACTCTACTGAGAGTAAGGCCTACCGGTGTTACAATAAAAGATTGAAAAATATCATTAAGAGTGCAAATGTCAGGGTTGATGAAGATTTATAGAAGTATTCAGAAATCAATAATCATGCATCAGATTCAAAGAGGCTTCCTTACAATACAAAAATGGAAAAGGTATTTACCAAAGAAGAAGATGATACTAAAGAGAAGAAAATGAAGAATGATCACCAGTATGAAGTAAAAGGACAAATAAATTGGTGTTTGATTGCTAATGTTGAATCTAAATCGGTGACTAAAGTCTGCATCAATACAAATTTCTCTCAAGATGAATACCTGTCCACTGACAGTGAATAATCCAAAATTGCTCTTGAAAATCTTGAGAAATTTGAAGAAAACATGGACTTCAAAGTAAATATAATAGAAGCAAATGAATACATCAAAGAGTTAAAAAGGCAAATCAAGGGCCTTAAGCAAAGACTTGAGGAAAATGGTGAAGATTTGAAGTTAGCAAATGAAGAAAAAGAAAAAATTGAAGAATGCTTGAACAACAAAACAAATGATTGCATAAAGCTTGAAGAAGAAGTTGTGGATCTGAAAGCTGATCTGAAACATGCATGGGTCCTGTAAATGGTAAAATTTGGACAAATCAAAAGATAAAACAATTAACATGTGATTACCTTAATCCAAACCTTCTGAATACTTGATACCTTGAATGATCAATGCACGTTGTTTTGTTCAAATTTTTGGATTGTTGATCGCTCACGTTCACAACATAATGATTGAATTGATATTAGATAGATGAAAGATGATTGATGGATGAGAGATTGAGAAGAAAATTCAGTAGTGTAATGGTGCTTGAAAGTTCATCCATGCAAATGACATTGTTGAGGGTGAATTTATAGGAAAATATGAGAGAATGGAGGGATAAGATTTCCATTTTGCAAGTGATAATTGAAATTGGAATGTTGCTTGTGCAACTTGGGAGAGAAAATGGAAGGTGATCTAGTCATCTAGAGAGCATTTGAGAGATGAGTTGAGATGGAAATGGAAGGTAAGTTAATGATTTAAATAATTTAATATTATTTAAATCATGAGGAAAATGAGGATAAAGTGATAAATAGAAATAAAATAAAAGATCTATTTTATTTTATTTAAGAGGAAAGAAGGGTTAAATAAATTTATTTATTTAATAATGTGAGGGATGGGGTTAAATTAAATAAATGTTATATTTATTTAATTTATTAGAGGAAAATGCTAGATTAAGTGATGATATGGGTATCTAGGGCAAAAATTCTACAAGATGCCTAACTGATGCAGTGTTGTGACAAGGTGGACATTTTTGGGTGTCTATATTTTGTCCCTCTTTGAGATGATGTTCGAGATGATGAGATTTGTGTCGAGTAACATCATTTCAAAGAAGCTAAGATACGCGTAGGTGAAAAAGATAAGATGTTGATGGAAAGAAAGATGGGAATGGGATGATGATGCCCCCTCAAGAGGATAGGCGGGTTGAACAAACATAGGTAGGCTCTTGAAATGAAATGGATTGGTCAAGGAGGGATAAGATGAATGATGCCAGATTGGAAGTGGAGGAAAGAGATGAAGGATACGTTATGCTGCAATGAAAGTGAGCAATCATATGTTTGATATAGCATGAGACATTATGAACCAAGGTATAAGAACCCAGGTGACGATGTGTCCCGTGCCCCAGCGTAATACAACCTTGTCTAGATACAAGATATGAATATTAGCTAGGAGGATATATATGCAAATGCAAAAATGATAACACACACAAGCATATCAAGCAAGCAAGCATGCACAAATGATACAAAAACAAACAAGGTATTGCCCATGTCAAGTTGTAAATCAATGATTAATTGTTGATTGATGATAATAGTGTTATCATTGCGGGGAACGATATATCCCTAGGTCAACACAAGGATGTAGGAATGATATATCCCATTGATGATGATGATGATTGATGATTGATTAGGGTTACAACAAGGCTAGGATCAAGACCATTGATTGCAATTGGATAATTTGGAAAGATTGATTAGCTTGATTGGTATGGATAAAGGATGACTTGCATTTGGATTTATTGGGTGGATGATTGATAATGAGATTGATTTGAAGAAGTGATTGAAGAATTGATTGGAGTGATTGATTGGAAGAATTATTTTGAAAGAGAGATGAATTGATGGAGATAGATGATAGAAGAAGATGATGAGAGAAGAACGAGGAATATCATCTATGCCTGAATCTGGGCACTTCCTTCATACTCCAGACTGCCTACATACCCTGTATCCATAGGATCAAGGCATTTAACAATAGAGATGAGATGTAGTTTTAATTTGTGTTTTATTTATGGTGAAGATGAAAGTTGATGGATTGATTTGATTTTCACTGATTGATTCGATTCAGCTGCTTTGATTTGATAAGTTTGATTGGATTTGTTTTGATGTGATTTTGATGTGATGGATTTGATTTGATTTCGATGATGTGATGTTGATGATTGGATGATTTGATTGCTGATTTGATTTGATTGGAAACAAAATGGATTTGATTAGAAGAAGTGAATTGATTTGATTTGATGATGTGATTAGATTAATGAGAAAAATGATTTGAAGGATTGATGAGGTGGATTGATGTGATTTGATTGATTAGAAGAAAGCGATTTGATGAATGATGATTTAATTGACTAAAGAATTGATTTGATTGATTGGAAGAATTTATGAGATTGATTTGATTTTATTGCTTGTATTTTTGTTGGATATTTGATTTGTTTGTATTTTTTCAGGACATTTTATGATTCTTTTGGATTTTTTTTAGGACATTTTATGATTTTTTTGGATTTTTTCAGGACATTTTATGATTTTTTGGATTTTTTCAGGACTTTTTATGATTTTTTGGATTTTTTCAATGCTTTTTATGATTTTTTGGATTGTTCGAGGCTTTTTATGATTTTTTAGATTTTTTTCAAGGCTTTTTATGATTTTTTAGAATTTTTTCAGGGCTTTTTATGATTTTTTGGAATTTTTTTCGAGGCTTTTTATGATTTTTTTGGTATTTTTGATATGTTTTGAGATGTCAATGGATTTACAATTTGGGTAACTTTTGTGCTAGATACCAATGACAAGGGAAAAAACCAAGTCTAGATGCAAGGATAATGTAGGATTGGATTAGATGGATAAAAGGATGGTCGATGGGATAAGGGATACAAGGCGCATGATAGATGGATAGATAAAAGGATAGGCTATAGTGGATGGATGTATGCCTCATAATGGAGTTAGGATGTGATCTCAAAGGCTATGTCACATAAGAACAACATGCCCCATTCTAGATAATATGCTTAGGATTTTCATGACAATGCTTATGGTGATAGGACTCATGATAGGATTAGGTCTATGAGAATTGGATGATGATAGGATGGATTGGAAGGGATAAGGTATATCAAGAGTTTATCCAAGGCATGTTTCAACATTTTGCCCCCAATCTTTGCCAAGATCAAAAGGAGGAAGGGAGGATGGATGGACTGCAATGGGGTCAGTATATGTATGTGGGTGTAATGGATAAGAATGGTAAGATAGGAAATGATAGGATATGCAATAATAGGCTAGATAAGACAGTGTGCCCCCAAGTGTAGATGTTATAGAAGATAAACTTACACATGATGCCTGTTTGGTAGTTTTTCATCATGGTACTTATCTAAGGTGCCTGTTTGCTAGGTTTTTACCATTGGACGAAGGGATTTCTCTTTACTTTTTTCATTTTTTTTATTTTTTTTAATTTTTTTATTTTTTTGACTTTTTTTTTTAATTTTTGGATGGGATAGGTGGATATGGATGAAAGGGACTCAAGTGTCTAGTTCCCTGAAAGTGTCCCATTAGAGATGGATGTCATCGCATATGGACCATGTCAAGTATGCTCATCAGATGTTGGTAAAGGATGACATGAGAGGAAAATGGATTAGGTGGATAGAGTAGGTAGATGGTTGATTATGGGAGGTACAATAGCGGATTATGATGTGGATTATGTAGGACTTATGGATAGAATGATTATGCAAAAGCATGGACCATAGGAAGATGATGGCTAAGATGTACAGGATAATGAATGAAAGGTGGGGAGATGGAGGTATGTGGAATTGTTGCAAGATGGAATGTAACCATGACCAATGGTTGCACACACCATGATAAACATTGAATCTTTTGAGTGGATGGTGGTGTAGGAAGTAATGGTGTTGTTCGCTTAGGAGATGGGTGACTAAGTGCTTTAGGTACCCACATAGACTTAGTATTTTTCTGATTTTTATTTTGCTTGTGGGATTTAGGAATTTGAGACTTTTGAATGGAATGGGAATGTGAAGGGGAAGTGGATGGTTGGGATTCTTGAGAGGTAGATGCTTCATTTGATTTGCTTGCTTTTTGCTTAGGTACCCATACCATTTTAGTTTTTGACTTTGCTTGTGGAGGTATGGGTTTGGATGTATGCAGCTTTTGTGCAGCTTTCACAGTAATTACTTGTTGCTTGGGGACCCACACCTTTTTCATTTTTTCTTTGAGGTGTGTGGGTACATGTAGATTTTGAGATGGATGTTTCTTTGATTCTTGGATTTTGTGTCCTAACACATGAGGATACTTAGGACTTTTGACTTTATAGGTAGAGGCATCCAAATTTTTGCTTTTGAATCCCATGGGTATGATGGAAGTGAGGTTGGTTGAAGCTCCTTGTTTAGATAATATGTGCATTTGTTTGTCATGATTGGGATTTTGGGAGGATTTATGGATAGATGGATAAGGTGTTGGAAGTAATGGAGGTAGATTCAATGGAGGGATATTAGGAGTTGGAAGAAGTGGAGGCAAATTGGATGGTGGAAGATGAACGGTCACATGCTTTTGTGATTTATAAGATGATGGAGGTGGAATGGCAACATATGTTTTTGGAGTGTGATGGGATTTATGATATGAAGTGGTGGACTTAGGAGGTGTGGAAGTGTTGGCAAGAGACACTGTGTGGCTTCACGAGTATTGTCATTGATGGCAACAAAGTCTATCCCACACATCCGCAGCACATAGTATGCTTATACCAGAAGTCAGATTGAAGATTGTTTTGGTCTGGTGAACAAGAATAGAGCATGTAGCAAGGTCCAACAAACAGGTTTGGATCTCTCAGATGGTGTAACTTAGCAAGTTACAGACTTGGACAAGTCAAGAGGAGTATCATGACTACTATATTCCAGAGATTGAGCCTTTGGTGATGAAACATGGAAAAGATATGAGCATCTAAGTGTTGGGTTTCTGACAAGCAAAGCAGACTGAGGAAGAACTGACTGGAAGAGTATCAGACTTCAATCTGGATAAGTAATTTATGTTGATCAAGCTATTTAAGGGATCATACATGGTTGGCCAACATGATTGATGACTTCTATGTCTATGTTTTTGATACACATCACATATTCAGCATGGATTCAACCGACAGATTAGTATTTTGTAAATATCTTGAGTATTCCGGTTGCCCACTAGAAAGTTGTTGAAATCCTTGATGTAGATATAAATACCAGATGAATTCCAGTATGTTGAAGTGTGTGTGTAGATGTGATGAAATAAGGTACGAAGAAAGGCAGAGATAAGTGTGAAAGCAGCAATACAAGTCCGGTATGTGACAGAGCAGTAGCACTAGAGAAAAGGAAGAATGAAGTGCATTAGATCAGTATATTGAGCCTAACTGGAACTGAACTACAACATTTGTGGATGCCTCTCATCAATTCAAACACCTGGTTACCTTCTATAAACTTTGTAGACAATGAGTCTCTTGTAGGCAATGTGAGTCTTGTGAGCAGTGTGCTCGGGCAGTGAGCCCTAATTAGCAAGTGTCATTTTGTACTTCTTATTCTTTTAATAGAGAATACAATCTTGGGTTAGTCACCTCATGGTTTTTCCCTTAATAGGGTTTTCCACATAAAAATCCTTGTGTTATGTGTATTGATTTTATTTCTGCTCTCATGATTATGTATGCTTATTTATTTTGATGTTACACTAATTATTAAGGGAGAAAAGAAAATTAAGATATTTGAGATAACTAATTCACCCCCCCTCTCAGTTATCTACCTTGTTTCCAACAATTGGTATCAGAGCCAATTTCCACCAAACATAGCCTAACAGCTTGAGGAAGATCTGGGAATCTCAATGGATATGTATGGTATGAAGGAACAACTTCAGTCTGCCCTAGATGATCTTGAGCAATCTCACTCTAAAGTCAATAACTTGAGAGAAAGACTAAAACAAGCTGATGATTTAATAAATGAGATAAAAGAAAAACTGAGTATCTCTGTGAAAAAGAGAAAGGAACTACTTCAAAAATTAGCAAGTCAAAGTGAAGCCAATGATACTAATGAAGATCTGAATGAGAAAAACAAGCTATGTTAGAAGCTATCAAAAGAGGTCATTATGGTAAGGCATGAGATGGAATCAGGGGTTATGAGATTCACCCAAGAAATTGAAGAGAAAAGGAAAATTGAAGATAATCTAAAACAATCTCTCAAGGAGAAGACAAAGGACTGCCACAAAATGGATAGAATAATCAGGCATCTTGAATCTGATCTTGAATAAGCTAGAGATAATGAAGAACAACTTGAGAATTAGATAGACACTCTTAAACAAGATCTTCAAATAGCAAATGAATACAAAGAGAAATTCAAGATAAGCTCAACTCAACTTGAAGTTCTTCTTGAAAGCCAAAAGAGGGTAGATGACAAGCGTGGCTTGGGATATGAAAATGGAGAAAGCTCTGGATCTGTCAGAAGAACTCTAGATTAGGAAATCAAAGAAACATGCCTAGAAGACCTCTGGTAAGGCAACCAAATGCTCAAAGATATCCATCTGTCAATGGATACTGCTACAATTGCAACAACTTCGGTCATAAAGTAACTCAGTGCAGAAGGAGAATGAATCAGACTAATCCATCCTTCTTTAGACAGTGTTTCAATTGCAAAAGGTATGGTCACAAATCTCATGAATGCAGAAATATGCAAATAAATAATTCATTCAATGGTAGATGCTTTGCATGCAATAGAATGGGACATATGGCTAATCAATGCAGATCAAGAGGATATCAGTCAAATATGCAAAGAAATGTTGTTTGTTACAATTGCAATAGATCCGGTCATATTGCCAAATTTTGCAGAAATAAAAATCAGGATAAAAAGGGTCCGGTGCATCATAATCAAAATCAAGACAAGGGAAAAGGCAAAGTGAATGTGGATGAAGTTCAAAGGGAGATGAGCAAGATTTGGGTGAAGAAGAGTACAAAAAATGATGGGGATGGATCCGCACTAGAATCTGATGCTAATATTCCTTCTGGAAAGTGAACAGATGAGCTCTAGCTCAGGGGGAGTCACAAAGAAAAATAAATTCCCCCAGCTAGTCAATTGGTGCCTAAAATTTGACACATGAAATGTTGCGGATTAAAGGGTTCTTAGAAAAATATCTAAATAACCCTCATTAAAGATATGAAAGATCTGCATGGAGTTTTGCAAGAGTTTAATCATCCAAGATTGATTCAGTTTGATAGCCATCTGGTAAAGTAGGATTCTCATAGATAGATCCGGTATGATTCAAAATTGAAATATCTTGATCTGCAGATTCATGGCATGTTTGGAGGAAAGAAGATACATTGTCAATTATCACTGAAAATGATTCTGAGTGCATCTCAGTGATTCAAAAGGATCTCTCTCAGAACAAGGCAACAGAATGACTTAAGTTGTGCATTTATTGCAAAAGGAAATTAGGGTTTGCACAAAGCTAAAAGGGGTTCATTCACTTATTCTTCACACATTTTCTTTTGAAAAGAAGAAAAGAAGAGATCTACATCAAAGTGTCTACAACTCTCAAAGATCAACTGCACAATCCAATTCAACTAGTAATTTGTTCTGGCTCTTTTTGAACCCTGAAGCGTAAAAAGGTACTTCCATTTTGAAAATCTCTCTCTAAATCCTTTGCAAAATGGCTACTCCAATGGTTCTTAAGATCACTAATAGGCCACGCCCAAAATTCAAGAAACACCCCTATAAATCCTTATAAGTTGATCCATTATGCACTTTTTCAAGCATTCCACATGGGGTATTGCACGTAGAAGATGTTAGGGTTTACATCCATGCCAATATTGAGGAATTTGGAGAATCTAAGTTGATGGACATCTACCATAAACAATTAATAGATGAAATCTTTGAACTCAAATCTCAATACAAGGCCCTCTGGGATAAGCACTTTGGACATTGCATCCACTTTCCTTGTTTTGCAGAAGATGATTGGGTCCAGTATGTTCTTAGTAGAATACATGACAATTTCATGTGGTTAATGAAGCCCTTCAAGATAGAAAAAGATGCCATTAGGGCAGTAACTGGATTACACTCATCTGGTGGGTTACCTACACTTAAATTTGTCAAGAGCCAGATAGTAAGTGAAGCTATCAGATCTAAGTTTGACAAGAGAGCAATGACCATAGAAGACATCACTGATTCGGATATCAAATTTGCCTCTATGATAATTGGATATAAGATCTATCATTCCAGCAGGGATAATTCTGTGTCCAGGACTGCAATATATACAACATATCAGATGTTAAGGGAAAATGTAGATTATGACCTATGTGATCTTCTTTTAAACCAACTATTAGAAAACCTACAAAAGATCAAGAAGGATAAGAAGAACTCATTCAAGTATGGTTGTTTAATATTGTGTCTATTCTTCTACTACATGAATGAGCTGCCCGAATCAAGTGGTTGGGTATGGCAAAATGACAGACCAGTTGCCATACAGATTAGAGACTATATGTATGGACTTGGTAATGCTAAGGCTCAAAGTATAGCACTCTGGGGATACTTCAAGAACTTCCAAAGTATGATGCAAGCCAGAGAAAGGATACCTCAATCCATAGTAGAAAAATACAAAGATACAATGTGTTTTATGGTAGATACTAATCAATGCCTAATGGAGGTAGTTGAGCCCAGAACAGTTTGGATTATGCCAATGGGATATGAGGTCGATAAGAAAATCTTGGAGATGCATATCTAACACTTGCTAAGTTAGCCTAAGGACCCTGAGGCAGAAAGGTTTGGAAACTTTCAAGAATTGAGTGTAAAAATACATGTTGAGCTAAGACAACTGGAAATAAAGAGGAAAGTTAGAAGGGAAGTAGAGGAAATTGCCAAAAGATATGGTATATCAAAAGAGGTAGTTGATGCAAATAGAGAGAAAATAGAAAAAGCTGAGAAAGAGAAACAAGAAGCAGAAAAAGGAAGTGTTCTGGTTCAAGCCTCCTCCCAGACTAGATCCTCCAAGAGCTCTGCACCTACCACTCCTAAGAGCTCAAGAGCCACCAAACCAGAAATCAAGACATTTGGAAAGGGAGAAAAGAGAATGAAATCAAAAGCCACAAGCTCTTACACAAGTCAAAAGGATGATGAAGAAATAGAGTCTGATGAGGAAGTTAAGAAAATGAAGAAGAAGAAGAAAACATCCAGGGAATCCTCTACTGGTAAAAACAAAGAAGAAGAGGTAGAAGAATATGTTGAAAGGCCCACTCTTTCTATTGATGATATCATCAAGGCAGTCACTGTGGATGGGAATATGTAAGAAGTAACAGAATTTTATGATGAGTATAGTGACACTGACAAAAGGATCTTGGAAGAAGCTACAGTCAAGTACTTGAATATTTATAAATAAGCATTCATTGAAATCATTTCTTTAATTTCCAAAAGTCTAGAGAAGGTACTTGACCTTAGAAAATAGAATGCCAAGGCAAAGGACTTAGAGATCCAAGAATAGATTGCAATTCAACTCTATCCTTCCATTACTCCAAAGCAAATGAACATGATCTTTAAGGACTGTATGGATGAGTTCTAGAGCAAAGCAAGAATGAACAAACTTATGCTTGGAGAGACTGATCAGGTAGCAAAAGAAACAGAAGACATCCTCCATAATGCCTTCAAAAGATTCAATCTTCCTATTATAGAGGAAATAGATTAAGAACCTTCTACCATGGATGTCGAAGGATTAAATGTATCAAAAGAAGAATCTATTGAGAAAACTGTAGAAGGGTCAAAAGAGATAGATGAGGAGATGTCTAAGGACTTGGATTCCTCTGTTTTGGAAGAGGAAGTTCATGAAGTAGTTAACATCTCTCCTCCGGATCCCACTATAGACACTCTAGATCCAGGATCCAGGAATTGAAGGAGAAGGAAGAAAAGAGGAGAAAGTGAGTCAAGAAGAGGAGGTAAAGGAAAAAGAGGAAGAACAAATAGAGAAGATCTTTGATGACAGTTTAGAGATTCCAAAAGAAAAGAAGACTTAGTCTCTAGCAAGAGACACTATAGAGGCAGTAAAGAATTTCTTGAACAAAGAGATGATGGAGATAGATGAACCAGAACTTTTCCAAGGACCACTAAATTTTGATTCCCTCTCTCCGGTCCAGACAATGAAGATAGCATCTTTTGCTCAAGCCAAGGCAAAAGAAAAACTCTTGAAGTCTCAAATGGAAGACTGCGAGATGTTAGAAATTGCATCTGGTATGTTGGAGAAGATCATGCCATCCTTTCAAAAGGATCCTTCAGCCTCTCCATCTGGTAACCTGAAATCTCTGGTAAACTCTGTGAGCACTCATTTTGATTCTTTAGAGAAATCGGCAGAGGAAAAGGTCCAGAAAGAATTTTGGAATGAGATTCACTGAAGTACAGGGACTCATAGCTAATGATAGGAGGACCCTGGATATTGGGATAAAGAGCCTTGAAAATTCTCTTAAAGATGGTGGGGACATGTACAAATTTTGTCTATCCTAGTCTAAAGTGATAGAGGATATTGAAAAGAAGGTGAAAGAACAAGAAGGTAAACTGTCAAGTTTATCTCAGAATTTTGATCCCCTCACTACATTGATAATGAATCAAGAATGCTAGGCTATTGCCATTATAAATGAAATAAAGAGGTTGGATAAATAGAAGAAGAATATAATAAGCAGGATGATTGAACTTAGAGGGATAATTATCCCTAAGTTAGAGGCAATGCATGAGGCCTTAACAGATGCTCAAACCACAGCCCAAACTAGTGATCCGACAGATCTAAGAAGGGCAGAAGCATATGCATTTTTGTTGAGTGGTCACATCTCCATTTTGGATAGGATGAAGCAGAGCTGGACAACAGAATTTGTACAGTTGAAGACCACTTTTACGGATATACTTAAGTATATGTAAGTATAACATGTATATATACTTATGCGTCTATGTATAGGTTGATTTTTTTTTGGTATGCATATTCCACCCTTTTCCATTGATGTCAAAGGGGGAGTGAGGAGTAGTGAAAAATGTGGAATCCAGCTAAGGGGGAGCTTCGGTAAAATAGTACACAAGATAGAGCATTAGCCAAGGGGGAGTTTGTTGCAACACTTAGTCATTTTTCACTAAGTGTTGCCATCAATGCCAAAGGGGGAGATTGTTGGCAAGAGACACTATGTGGCTTCATGAGTATTGTCATTAATGGCAACAAAGTCTATCCCACACATCTACAGCACATAGTATGCTTATACTGGAAGTCAGATTGAAGATTGTTTTGGTCTAGTGAACAAGAACAGAGCATGTAGCAAGGTCTGACAAACAGGTACGGATCTCTTAGATGGTGTAACTCAGTAAGTTGCGGACTTGGACAAGTCAAGAGGAGTATCATGACTACTATATTCTAGATATTGAGCCTCCGGTGATGAAACATGGAAAAGATATGAGCATCTAAGTGTTGGGTTTCTGACAGGTAGAGCAGACTGAGGAAGAACTGACCGGAAGAGTATCAGACTTCAATGTGGATGAGTAATTGACGTTGATCAAGCTATTTAAGGGGTCATACATGGTTGGCCAACATGATTGATGACTTCTATGTCTATGTTTTTGATACGTATCACATATTAAGCATGGATTCAACCGACAGATCAGTATTTTGTAAATATCTTGAGTATTCCGGTTGCCCACTAGAAAGTTGTTGAAATCCTTGATGCAGATATAAATACTAGATGAATTCCATTATGTTGAAATGTGTGTGTAGATGTGATGAAATAAGGTGCAAAGAAAGGCAGAGATAAGTGTGGAAGCAGCAATACAAGTCTGGTATGTGACAGAGCAGTAGAACTAGAGCAAAGGAAGAATGAAGTGCATTAGATCAGTATATTGAGCCTAACCGAAACTGAACTACAACATTTGTGGATGCCTCTCATCAATTCAAACACCTGGTTACCTTCTATAAACTTTGTAGATAGTGAGTCTCTTGTAGGTAGTGTGCCTCTTGTGAGCAGTGTGCTCGGGCAGTGAGCCCTAATTGGCAAGTACCATTTTGTACTTCTTATTCTTTTAACAGAGAATACAATCTTAAGTTAGTCACCCCGTGGTTTTTCCCTTAACAAGGTTTTCCACGTAAAAATCCTTGTGTTATGTGTATTGATTTTATTTCTGCTTTCATGATTATGTATGCTTATTTGTTTTGATTCTGCACTAATTATTAAGGGAGAAAAGAAAATTAAGATATTTGAGATAACTGATTCACCCCCGCTCTCAGTTATTTGCCTTGTTTCCAACATGAAGAATTACCAACATTGTTAGATTGTTGACCCTAGGGTGTGTATCCAAGGCCAAATGAGCGCAGAGGGACCATGACATGGGTTGGCTCCAAAACACCTTGTTCAAGAAGGACTAGGCCTTTACCTTGGTAGTTCATCTTTTGGAGTATACGCTTGACTATGGGACTATGTGTAGGTGGAACACTAGACATGAGTTCCTTATTAGATGGAGAAGGTGAGATGGTAGATAATGGCTGCTGTGTTCCTAGGGAAGAACACTCATGAATGAGGGTGGTAAGACTAATAGGATATGATGGCTTTGAAATAGGGTCAATGGTGGATGTGGAAGGATCAGTAATATCTTGCTTATGTTCCTTATGATCCAAGGTATTTGTTTGATCTTCTATACTTAAGTGCTCTTGGGAGGCATATGTCTCATTATGAGAAGTGGAAGCTTGTGCATTAGGGCTAGATGAAGGATGGATAGGAGCAATTTGGATATCTTGCTCATGGATGGGTATGGGATGATGGATGAGATCAAGGTGCTCATGGATAGCTTCTTCATAGATAATTTCATCTTGATCATGGAAGAGGTAAATGTTATGGATGGGTAGCATGGAAAGGATTTGATCTTGATTTGAAGGAAGGCTCGATGTTTCCACAAACTTTAGATTAAGCTCTTGATATAACTCTTGAGTTTCTTGAATGGAAGTGAAAGTGGGAGGCTCTTGGATGCAGGATTTTTTTAGTGGTGAATCTTCACCAATTGGCAAATAGTTGAAATAGAGGCCTACAAAAATGGCAAATATATCAGGCTACAAAGGGGACTAAATCGCCCCATTTTTAGAAAAAATAATTCAGTATTAATTAAGTCACCAAAACATTATTATTTTAAACTAATAAGTTAAATTATTTCGCCAGGTACACGATGCATTATTAAATGTGATTCGCCAATAGTTTATAATATAATTATACATCTTAATGGCATTCGCCAGTAATATTATATTCCTGCCATTAATTTGGGATAATATTCGCCTTTAATAATAAATTATTATGTAGTTTTAGGGTTATTTTCACTTTTAATATGGCTTTGTTTATTACCATTGATTATGAATTTGATCTCATGGGTCTTATTTGATTCTGGGGGCCTTACGCACATGCCTTTTAAAAGGCTTGCTTGAGGCCTAGAATTTCTTTCCCGCCGAATTAGAATCAAAGCCATAATAAACCCTAAGCTAAGGTCCCATGCACGGATCCATCCTATCACTGGAAAGAAAAAAATAGTCATAGTAGTAGCACGATCACTAGTAGAGGATGGGCAGCATAGTCTGTAGCATCACTTCCTTCTAGTTGTAGATTCATTACCAACAATTTATCCAGAGTTTGCTTATAGATACCTATAGTTCAATTCCAGGTGTAGATCCAAATCCAATACCAATTTGTTGATCCAAATCTCACAAAGGCCCCTACAAGACAAAATATAAGGTGCAAAATTAGTCTTTTTTAATTTGATTTATTGTTTAGTTTGGTTTGAAAAACATATTGTTATTGATGCACAGAATTGTAGATTTCATTACAATTTTAGATTGAAATTAAATTTATGATAAAAAATTTAAAATAAAGAAAACAATAGAGAACAAAATTCAATAAATTAAAAAAAATTGTAGCATTTTCTGTTGGCCCTACTCCCTCTTATCATCATATTTAAAACAAAAAATATATGTTTTAACTTTTTTTAAAACATAAACATCTATGCTTGTTTTTATTTTTTAAATTTTTTAAGAGAAAATGCAGAAACATGTATTCTTTATTTTACATTCTTTAAAAGAATTAAAATAAAAATAAAATCCTTCATTGCAATCATGCATGGCCATACCAATAATGTGAAACTTTTAAATCTCCCCCATCAGATTTTACCTACAACATGTAATAATACCAATATCAATTCAAATAAATAAACCATTTAAAAATAATGTTAACCATTTGCAAAAAATAAAATCAATAACAGAGATAAACAATAGAAACAGAGAAGCCCATCAAAATGGAGGAGGTGAGAAATGGGTTTCTCATATTCACATTTAAAAAATCAATCTACAACAAACATGAAAGCATTTAAAAAATCATCATACAACAAAACAATTAGGAAAAAATGAAATCTTTTAAAAAATCATTCTCTAACAAAACAATTAGGAAAAAATGAAAGAATTAGGTAGGAAGAAAAGTATTTGTGCAATATTTTATTGTTTTAGCAAGTTTTAAATATAGTAGAAGTTTCATATTTAGCTCCTAAAATGTAGTTAACTTGAGTTTTTAGTGGAGTATTGTGCTTTATTATTGTTTTAAAATGTACTTTTAAATTGTGCTTTATTCATTTTTTATATTTTATTAGTGCATGTAATCATGATAATATTTGATTAAGGTTTAGAAATAAATAATTATTTATTCTTATTTTTTATACTTGGATTTTATTATTCCATGTAGTTTTAAATATTTATTATTTTCAAATATGAAGGGACTTATATTTTATTCCCATAATTCTTTTAAGGGTTAGTGAAATGAATTTTTTTATTATTATTCTATTGAATTAGTTTATCATTTTAAATTGCATTAGAGAGATGGGTTAAATATAGAGTTTATTTATAACTAAGCAATTAAATTAGAATTTTAAATATTTAAATTTTTATGGTTAGCTGCGATCCTTGACCTCCGCAAGGGGCGTTGTCCCTTGATCCCACTAGTGGCTACCACCCTGAGGCCCCTACTTCAACATTACAAAAAACAAAAATATATATAGGGGGACTACGCCAACCAACTATGTAAATTTTTAAAGGAATGATTCGCCATTCTAATTAATTTTTTTAGTGATTATTCGCTAGGATTCGCCGTTGTAATTATTTTTTGTACTAATTATTCATTAGGATTCGCCAGGATTTTATAACAATTTCTAAAATGTGCATAGATTCGCAAGGAAAATTAATATTTTTTTCAAAAAAAAAGAAAGATTTGCCAGGAAAATTATAGCACTTAGCTAGGATTCGCCAGGATTTTATAAGTTTTTTTAGGGGGGGTTTCTTAAAGTTATCACTGCTTGGATGAGTTTAATAGGTTCTTGATGTTCATCCATAAGAGAGTATGATGGACTTTGACTTGGGCTTATGATAGGAGGCTCTTCAATTGGCTCAATGGCTTGTGAGTCTCATGATGGGCTTGGAGGGCTAAGCATGGCATTTGAAGGCTCATTATTAGGTGCTAAGATAAGTGTTTGACATAGGGATAAGTTGTTCCTAGCTAGTAGCCAATGGATCACATCCTTTTCTAGGGTATGGGCAAATGGACAATATAAGGGATGGACGATAATGGTGGATGGTGTTGTAGGTATAGGATTAGGACTTGGTGGATGGTTTGGATTGGGATTTGGGCTAGATGGAAGGATAAGGGGATTAGATGGATGAAGACTAGGAGTAAGATCACATGGTAGTACCAAGATAGGACTAGTAGACTCATTTGTTGGCATGTGATTGGATGGTGGAGGTGGCTCATAGTATGTAGTGACTAGATTGGTATCTCCCTCATCAAAGGATATTAAGTCTTGTAGCATAGGCCGACTTAGGGATACTTAATTTATGTACAAAGTGTCACTTAGACTTGATTCAAAGGTTATTAGATCTTGTTCAATAGGTGGACTTAACTCTATTAGGTCTTGTTGCAAGAGTGGACTTGGGTTCAATTGATTTATGTACAAAGGGCCACTTGAACTTACATGTTCATGTTGTGGGGGCCATTGATAGTCTTGTGAATGGGTTTGATGAAGAGATGAAATGGTAGGATATGTAGGTAAAAGATCTTGGGGTATGGGTTGTTGTGGATAATGGTTGATATTGGAAGAAGTAGGGTATGTTGATGTGGCATTGTTATGGGAAGGTATATGATTAGGTGATGTGGAAGTGATTTGAAATGTGGATGGATTTGATTGATAAGGAATAAGATAAGTTGATGTGCAATTATTATGATATGTGTGTTGCAAGTATGAGATGATCCAGTGTTGTCATTGATGTCAACATACTCATATTGCATTGGCAAGAAGGATTTGATGAGCTGTATGCTGAGGATATTGAGAAAATTAGCCTCAGTCAGGAACAGTGAAGAACAGTGAAGAGAAGAAGGCAAATGTATTGTATAGGTTGAGAACCAGAGGATGCGGATTAAAGGGTTTACAGATATGAGTCTTGAGATGCTTCAGCCAAGATTTTAGAGGTCCGCATGAAGATCTGAAGAAGTTATGGCTGTCTGTATGGAACCGGTTCAGGCAAGTGTTCAGAGGTGACAAAGGATCACAGAAAGGTCCGGTGAGGTCCGGAATTGTACAATCCCAATCTGCGGATTGGCAAGAGTGTTTGAGATGTCCTCGTGATGTGCCATCTCAAGTTGTGTATGATTTGGAGGTCCGGAAATACTTCTTGCACTATAACAGTAGCAACAGACAGTGTTCTTGGAGTTCTGGATAAGGAGGATAAGAGATTTCAGTAAGAAAATGAAATGCGGACGTACCTGGTCATTCAGGCAAGCTTGTGAAGGTTCTTAGATCATGTTCAAGTTGTGTTGTTGGTCCGCATTGATTTGTGTATGATTTGGAGGTCCGGAAGTATCTCTTGCATTATGACAATGGTGACAGACTGTGTTCTTGAAGTTCCGGATGAGGAAGACAAGAGATTCAAGTAGGTAAAGGAAGTGCGGATGTATCCGGTCTTTCAGGCAGGCCTGTGAAGGTTCTTGGATCATGTTGAGGTTATGCTGTCGGTCCGCACTGATAGTAGAACCCGGAATTGAAGATATTCTTCCGGATGAAGTTCTTGCTCTGTTTAGCCGACCGGATGAGTTGTTCATCCTACGAATGTTCTTGTGGTGGCCGACCGGATGTGTTATTCATCTTGCGGATGTTCTTATGGTTGTTTGCCGACTTAGATGTTTGTTCCTAAGTTGATGTCTTGTATAAATATCAGTTTGTGAGTTCATTTCAGTGGGTGTGATGTGTGGATGAGTGTGGCATAGCGAAGAGAAGTGCGAAAGGCAGAGCAGAGGTTTTTGGGCTTAATTGGAACTGATCCAGACATGGTAGAGATGTCATTCTCCAGTTCAAGACTGTGATTTTTATCACTTTGTAGACAGTGTGTCTCCTTGTAGGCAGTGGGCCTCTTTGTGAGCAGTGTGCTCGGGCAGTGAGCCCTTATTGGCATGTGCCATTCATTTTTCTTTATTCTTCTAACAGAGAATAATTCTTGGGTTAATCACCCCGTGGTTTTTCCCTTAACCGGGTTTTCCACGTCAAAATCTTGGTGTTCAATGTGTTGATACTTATCTGCTCTTGTGTTTATGTATTATGCTTTCATGGATGATTATTTGATATGCTGCTAACTAACAACAAAGAATCAAGTGTTTGAAATAACAAGAAGTTTTATACAACTGATTCACCCCCCCCCTCTCAGTTGTATGCCCTAGATCCAACAATTGGTATCAGAGCCAAGTTCCTCTGACAGGAGCTTAACCGCTTGAGGAGACCCAGGATGTCGTCATACAAGAAGGATAGTCCGAAGTTCGATGGAACCAATTTCACTCTCTGGAAAGGTCGCATGAAGTGTCACTTGGAATGTATGGGAAAAGCATACTTGGATATGGTTTCAAAACCATATGTACCTCCACAAGGTGGTCCGACAACTCTGAATGAAATCACAGAAGCTGAAAACAATCTGCGGACCAAGGAAGCTCTTCTAAGCGCATTGAATGACTCAGATCTCTCGAATGTTATTGACCTACCAACTGCATATGAGATCCTGACTAAGCTGGAACTTCTGTATGAAGGAGATGAGTTTGTCAAAAGTGCAAGGTTACAAAGCCTGAAAGGGAAATTTGAAAGACTGAAAATGAGAGATGATGAAAACATCACTACCTTCATGCCAAGAGTAAATGAGCTGGTATGTGGAATCAGAAATGCTGGTGGAACTTTAGATGAAAATGAGATTGTCTGCAAAATCCTAAGATCCCTTCCTGCTGCTTACAAAATCAAAGTTGCTGCCATTGATGAATTCAGAGCCCACACAACTGTCACAAGAGAACAACTGGCTGGCAAACTAGCTGCATTTGAAATGACCGAGTTTGGAGATGATCCTCCCAAGACTGAATCTGCTTTCAAAGCCAGTACCTATGTGAAAGGCAAACAGAGATTTGATCCGGGTGAAAACTCATCAAGAAAAATGTCATGGTATGATCAAGCAAGAAGAGACATGGAAGAAGAAGAAGCAGAAACAGCTCAACTTGAAGCCCTCATTGCAAAGAGACTGCCAAGAGGATCCGGTAAGTATGAAGGAAAACTACCCTTTAAGTGTTTCAACTGCAATAAGATTGGTCATTTTGCCTCAAGATGTCCGGAAAGATCTGCAAGATCTAATACTCACAGACAAAGGTTTCAAAAGAATTGCTATTATGTTCATGAAGAAGATGACAATGAAGGAGTAACAGATGATGAATCAGAACTAGGAAGCAAATCCGGAAATGAGTGGGTGTTTATAGCCATCAAGGAAGAAGATTCAATACTCTCTGAATCTGTCAATCACAAAGTTGTTGAAAAAGCCTTGGCTGCTCAAGTGGAAGAAAAGGATGATTGGGTTATTGACAGTGGATGTTCTCACCATATGACTGGTGACAAGAACAAGTTCTTAGATCTGGAAAGATATGAAGGAGGAATGGTAAAGTTTGGTGACAATTCTGCTGGCAGAATCAGAGGTAGGGGAACTATTTCCTTTGATGGTAAGAGCAAAACAGGAAATGTACTGTATGTTGAAGGATTGAAGCACAATCTTCTCAGTGTTGGTCAGTTAGTGGACAAAGGTTATGATCTCCGGTTCAAGAATGGAAAATGTAGAATCTTTACAAGCTCCGGAACTGAAATTGCATCCGGTACTCAGACAAAAGGTAATATCTTTCATCTGGTTGGTTCAAATAAAAGCTGTTTGTTTGCTCAAATTGATCAGAGTTGGTTATGGCATAGAAGAATGTGTCATGTAAATTTTGATAACATCATCAAGATAAGCAATACTCAGGCTGTAAGAGATCTTCCAAAATTGATGAAACCTACAAATAGTTTGTGCAAAGAATGCCAGCTAGGTAAACAAAGCAGAGTCTCTTTCAAAAGCAAAGATCAGTCTTCTACCGGATTGCTGGAATTAGTACATACTGATCTATGTGGTCCAACAAGAATCAAGAGTCTGCAGGGTGATAGATATTTCATGTTGTTGATTGATGATCATTCCCGGATGATGTGGGTTACCTTTCTAAAAGAAAAGTCAGAAGCTTTTGAGAAGTTCAAAACCTTCAAAGCTATGGTGGAGAATCAAACCGGATTGAGACTAAAGTGTCTAAGGTCTGATAGAGGTGGTGAATTTACATCTGGTGAATTCATTGACTTTTGTGAGAAACAGGGTATAAGGAGACAGTTGTCTACTCCTAAGACTCCACAGCAGAATGGAGTAGTTGAGAGAAAGAACCGGACCATCCAGGAAGCTGCCAGGACAATGATGTTGGAAGCAAATGTACCTCAAATGTTTTGGAAGGAAGCTATCAGCACTGCAGTCTACACTCTCAATCGAGTTCAAATCAGAAACAACACCGGTAAGACCCCCTATGAACTCTGGTTTGGCATCACTCCTACTGTGAAATATTTCAGAGTATTTGGTAGCAAGTGTTATATTAAGAGAGATGAAGATCTAGGAAAGTTTGATGCTAGAAGTGATGAAGGAATTTTCTTGGGTTACTCCACTCAAAGCAAAGCATACCGGTGTTACAATAAGAGATTGAGGAAGATGATAGAAAGCACCAATGTGAAAGTTGATGAAGGAATTGAGAAGCCTTCAAGATTTTATGAGATTGATGAAGATGACCAAGAGAGTGTTCAAGGACCTCAATCCTCTCCAGTGAGACAGAGTCAGCCTGATCCGGTAAATCAGGAAGAAGAGATAGGTCTAAATGAGCCTGATCAAGAAGCAGCAGTACAGGATACTCCCAAAATTCCAAGGTATGTAAAACTAAACCACTCTGAAGATCAAATCATAGGTGACAAAAGCAAAGGTGTACAAACTAGAAGGAATGTTGCTCAAAATCAGAATGAATGTTGTCTGATTTCAAAGATTGAACCTAAAACAATAAATGAAGCCTGCAATGATGAAAACTGGACAAAAGCTATGGAAGATGAATTGATGCAAATTGAGAAAAATCATACTTGGGATCTTGTTCCCAGACCTAGTGACAGGAATGTAATTGGAACCAAATGGGTCTTCCGGAACAAACTAAATGAAGCTGGTGAAGTAATCAGAAACAAAGCTAGATTGGTCTGCAAAGGCTACTCTCAAATAGAAGGAATTGACTTTGAAGAGACTTTTGCTCCGGTGGCAAGAATTGAAGCAGTCAGATTACTTCTTGCATTTGTTGCCTTCAAAGACTTCAAGGTATATCAGATGGATGTCAAGTCTGCCTTCCTAAATGGTGATCTGGAAGAAGAAGTCTACATTGAACAACCGGATGGTTTTCAATTGTCTGATAATGATGATATGGTCTGCAAATTGAAGAAAGCTTTGTATGGATTGAAGCAAGCCCCAAGAGCATGGTATGAAAGGTTGGATAAGCATCTTGTGCAGATTGGATTCAACAAAGGTACTGCTGACAGTAACTTATATTTCAAAATTGATCATGAAAATATTTTAATTGTTGAAGTATTTGTGGATGATATCATTTTTGGAGGAAGAGATAGTATGTGCAAAACTTTTGCAAATCAGATGAAAAGTGAGTTTGAAATGTCTATGCTTGGTGAAATGAATTTCTTCTTGGGTCTGCAAATTACTCAAACAAAAGAAGGGATCTTCATTTCTCAGACCAAATATGTGAAAGAATTGTTAAAGAAATTTGGTATGGAAGACTCAAAATCTATGAACACTCCTATGGCAACCGGATGTAAGTTAAGCAAAGATGATGACTCTCCAAAGGCAGATCAGACAAAGTATAGATCAATGATTGGTGGATTGTTGTACCTCACTCAAACTAGACCAGATATAATGCAGGCTGTTGGTCTTGTGGCAAGATTCTAGGCTGATCCTAGAGAATCTCATGTTATGGCAATCAAAAGAATTTTTAGGTACTTGAAAGGAACAGTGGATTATGGTCTATGGTACCCTAGAGATCCGGACTTCTCTCTTCATGCTTATACAGATGCAGATTGGGCAGGAGATGTGGATGACAGGAAGAGCACTAGTGGTGGAGCATTCTTTTTGGGGAAGAGATTGGTTTCTTGGCTAAGCAAGAAACAAGATGCAATATCTCTGTCTACAACTGAAGCAGAATACATTGCAGCAGCAAGTAGTTGCACTCAAATCTTATGGATGAAGCAGATGCTAAGAGACATCAAAGTTGAATATGAGGAGCCTATCACAATTTTCTGTGATAATTCAAGTGCAATTAATATCTCCAAGAATCCGGTATTGCATTCTAAGACTAAGCACATATCTATCAAATTTCACTTCTTGAGAGAACAAGTAAACAAGGAAGAGGTCAGATTGGAGTATGTTCCCTCCAAGGATCAGATTGCAGATATCTTTACAAAACCTCTTCCCAAGGACTCTTTTGAATATCTCCGGGAGAAGTTAGGGGTCATGGCCCCTTCGGTGATGAACTAAGATGCACTAATGTGCATCAGTCCGGTGGATATCACAGTCATATCTTATGATCCGGATTGATGATGGGGAGCTGCTACTAAGGGGGAGCAGCTGGTATGATTTTGATGTATTAGAATTGCAAGTATGAGCCCTTTGCCATTGATGTCAAAGGGGGAGAAAAGACATGTGAAAAACAAGTGGTTGATGATCAAAGGGGGAGCAGTAAAGGAAGAGAAGACATGTGAAAAGTTGTTGTTGATAGGGGGAGCTGTGACAGAAAGGAGAAGTTCTTGTCTTGATGGTTTTTCACATCATATGTTGCCATCAATGACAAAGGGGGAGATTGTTGCAAGTATGAGATGATCCAGTGTTGTCATTGATGTCAACATACTCATATTGCATTGGCAAGAAGGATTTGATGAGCTGTATGCTGAGGATATTGAGAAAATTAGCCTCAGTCAGGAACAGTGAAGAACAGTGAAGAGAAGAAGGCAAATGTATTGTATAGGTTGAGAACCAGAGGATGCAGATTAAAGGGTTTACAGATATGAGTCTTGAGATGCTTCAGCCAAGATTTCAGAGGTCCGCATGAAGATCTGAAGAAGTTATGGCTGTCTGTATGGAACCGGTTCAGGCAAGTGTTCAGAGGTGACAAAGGATCACAGAAAGGTCCGGTGAGGTCCGGAATTGTACAATCCCAATCTGTGGATTGGCAAGAGTGTTTGAGATGTCCTCGTGATGTGCCATCTCGAGTTGTGTATGATTTGGAGGTCTGGAAATACTTCTTGCACTATAACAGTAGCAACAGACAGTGTTCTTGGAGTTCCGGATAAGGAGGATAAGAGATTTCAGTAAGAAAATGAAATGCGGACGTACCTGGTCATTCAGGCAAGCTTGTGAAGGTTCTTAGATCATGTTCAGGTTGTGTTGTTGGTCCGCATTGATTTGTGTATGATTTGGAGGTCCGGAAGTATCTCTTGCATTATGACAATGGTGACAGACTGTGTTCTTGAAGTTCCGGATGAGGAAGACAAGATATTCAAGTAGGTAAAGGAAGTGCGGATGTATCCGGTCTTTCAGGCAGGCCTGTGAAGGTTCTTGGATCATGTTGAGGTTATGCTGTCGGTCCGCACTGATAGTAGAACCCGGAATTGAAGATATTCTTCCGGATGAAGTTCTTGCTCTGTTTAGCCGACCGGATGAGTTGTTCATCCTATGAATGTTCTTGTGGTGGCCGACCGGATGTGTTATTCATCTTGCGGATGTTCTTATGGTTGTTTGCCGACTTAGATGTTTGTTCCTAAGTTGATGTCTTGTATAAATATCAGTTTGTGAGTTCATTTCAGTGGGTGTGATGTGTGGATGAGTGTGGCATAGCGAAGAGAAGTGCGAAAGGCAGAGCAGAGGTTTTTGGGCTTAATTGGAACTGATCCGGACATGGTAGAGATGTCATTCTCTAGTTCAAGACTGTGATTTTTATCACTTTGTAGACAGTGTGTCTCCTTGTAGGCAGTGGGCCTCTTTGTGAGCAGTGTGCTCGGGCAGTGAGCCCTTATTGGCATGTGCCATTCATTTTTCTTTATTCTTCTAACAGAGAATAATTCTTGGGTTAATCACCCCGTGGTTTTTCCCTTAACCGGGTTTTCCACGTCAAAATCTTGGTGTTCAATGTGTTGATACTTATCTGCTCTTGTGTTTATGTATTATGCTTTCATGGATGATTATTTGATATGCTGCTAACTAACAACAAAGAATCAAGTGTTTGAAATAACAAGAAGTTTTATACAACTGATTCACCCCCCCCCCTCTTAGTTGTATGCCCTAGATCCAACAATGTGGATGGATTAGATTGGTGTGAAATGGAAGGGGATGCCACATAGGAATGAGATGGAATTGGTTGGTGTTGAATGGATATGGGATGATGATGTACTTGTTGGATTTGTGATTGACAAGTGGCCAAGAGGTGTTGGATTTGTGCTATGAGGTGTTACATTTGTGGGGATTGGCTTGTTTGAACTTGGTTAAGTATGTGAATGATCTCTTGTGCCAGGTCCTCTAATGTGAACATGGTGGAAAATGATGTGGATTAGATTAGAAAGAGGATGATATATAATGATTTGGTCAGATGAATTGGATTGATTAGGATGTGGTTGATTGGATGACAAGGATGATTTGGTTTGGAAGGATTGGATGAAGTGTAATGATTGGGAAATGTGTTATGAAAAGTAGGTTGAGGATGATGTGGTGATATCAAACACAAGATCTCACATACACATGCATGCAAACCAAACACAATGATAAATGTGTACACCCTAGGCTAGGCAAGGATAATATCCACTAGGTTCCCTCTTGGATTTCTCTAGCCGCACCTACTTATAGCGGATGGCCTAGAAGTCTGGTAGCACTAGCTCCCCATTACAGTGCACTCACTTCTCGAGCATACCAGACTTCAAATTTCTAAAGATCCAAAGACCTCTAGAAATTTGTCATCTCTACTATAAGCTATGAAAGTGTGGGACAGCTTTAGAGGTTTGACCTCTTGCGCTAGTAGATAGAGGGTTTTTGGTTGCTACTCAGAGGTTTCTAGTAAGGTCTTCCGTTCGGGTGGCTATACATGTGGTGATTCACTCTAATAAGGAGGCTTCCCAGCCTGGAGAGGTTACACTCTATAGGGTTTTAAGGGAAACATTTGTCGGTATAGCAGAACAACACCCATTGTTTGTGACTTTCATCACAAACACATTATTTATATAGTAGCTTGGAAGGGCTTGGCTTTAGCCTATTTCCACTTGGATTGTACCCCTTCTCACAATGGGAAGACATGCCCTCTAGAGTTAGAAATGATTTCTCTTGCACCCCAGATCTATTGGTTAGGTAGGGGGAGAGGATACTCTCGTTGCTAAGTCAGGAAACAAATAGACTTAGCAGGCAAACAAAGAAAAAAAAGTAGGCACAAAGAAAGTAGAGTTAATTTTAAACACTAAATCCAAATGGCCCTACTCTAGTGATAAAAAGATTCTTTGACCACTTGAACTTGTAGAAGATATGTCAGTAATTTGTTTTCTCCATTCTTTGACAAGCGTATTAGGACAAAATGCATAGATAGATTGTTAGTTTCCAAGAAAAACCATAGATTGAAGCTTAGAAAGTAGCTGAAATTTGACTGTAAAAAGAGCTTATAAAATGATAAAGTTACCTAATAAAAGTTGCAAAGCTATGAAGTTCGTTGAATTACCTTTCCAATGAGTATTCGTTTATGAAAATCTGATGTCGTATGCCCCTGTTATGGCAAAAAGAAAAAGAAACCCCCTTTGGTATGTTTGAAGGAAATAGGTTGACTTATTTGGCTTGTTGTTTGACTTTTTGTTTGCTTGTTGACTTTGATGTTTGCGAAGTTTTTAGTCACGTGTGCCTTATTTATGCTTGTGGTTTGAAATAAAAACCCTAACCCCTTTCAAAAAGATTAAGATTCAAGAAAGCATTGAAACCCTAAACTTAGGACTATAGTGCTAATTATAATGTTAGGTCCTAAATGCTAAACACCCAAATCCAAAGTCAAAAATTAAATATTTAAATGCCATGTCAAAAAGAAAAAATGGTTAAGGCTTTAAATATCGATATGGACTATTTTATGCCGACCTTTGACTTTTAAAACTTAAAACATATAGGTCAAAATTTTAAACTTTAAAAACCTATAGCTAAAGGAGTAAGGTGTGGTCAACAGAATGGGTTGAGGTCAAAGGAAAGGTCTAGGTTGATGGATGGGGATGACTGAGGGTGGTGTTTAGACGGTCTGTGAAGGGTTGACAAGCTAGTCGATAGCGACAAGAGGAGACCTAGAATAAAATGGGGACTGTGACCAAGAATGGCGATTAAGAATCCAACCTTGTTTAAACTGCAACCAACAAACAAGACTGGAGACTACGACCTTGAAATACGACTCTGACTATGACTATGAGGATTTAGATCTTTGACTGACTGTGTAAGCCTACGGGTTTTAAACTTGGTCGATAGAGAAATGGAGAGCTACGACACGGTGGTAAAAGGGTTTTCTATGGTGGTGACTATGATAAAGCCTTCAAGTTTTGGCATTTTAAAATCTGCAACCACTATATAAACCGGACCCCAAAACCTTCCATTGCCAATATGATCTCTAAACAAATGAAATCGACATGCCATAGAAAATGAAATGTTTCATCCAAACCTCTACACAGGACCGTATGCTATGGATCCATACGGATCCGTACTGTACAGTCTGTAAATTAAAAAAATTCAAAAATTTACAAGAAATTTTTCTATGAGCAAACCCTGACAAATTTATAGTCAAAATTCACCAAATCAACCTCCTGGATGCGATGACATGGTCCTTTTAAGTCCCAGAGATCACCTATGACAGATTCCCTTTAAAACTTGCAAATGAGGGTTAGATCAAACACAAATTTTTATACCAAAAATCTACAAAAATGAATAAATGAACTGAGTCCCATCGAGCGAGCCAGAATGTAAATGGTAAAATTTGGACAAATCAGAAGATAAAACAATTAACATGTGATTACCTTAATCCAAACCTTCTGAATACTTGATACCTTGAATGATAAATGCATGTTGTTTTGTTCAAATTTTTGGATTGTTGATCGCTCATGTCCGCAGCATAATGATTGAATTGATATTAGATAGATGAAAGATGATTGATGGATGAGAGATTGAGAAGAAAATTCAGCAGAGTAATGGTGCTTGAAAGTTCATCCATGCAAATGACATGGTTGAGGGTGAATTTATAGGAAAATATGAGAGAATGGAGGGATAAGATTTCCATTTTGCAAGTGATAATTGAAATTGGAAAGTTGCTTGTGCAACTTGTGAGAGAAAATGGAAGGTGATCTAGTCATCTAGAGAGGATTTGAGAGATGAGTTGAGTTCACTAGAGAGAGAATTAGAAGGTGAATCGAGTTATTTGAGAGATGAGTTGAGATGGAAATGGAAGGTAAGTTAATGATTTAAATAATTTAATATTATTTAAATCATGAGGAAAATGAGGATAAAGTGGTAAATAGAAATAAAATATAGGATTTATTTTATTTTATTTAAGAGGAAATGAGGGTTAAATAAATAAATAAAATTTATTTATTTAATAATGTGAGGGATGGGATTAAATTAAATAAATGTTATATTTATTTAATTTATTAGAGGAAAATGCTAGATTAAGTGATGATACGGGTATCTAGGGCAAACATGCTACAAGATGCCTAACTAATGCAGTGTTGTGACAAGGTGGACATTTTTGGATGTCTACAGGTCCAACAAGACAAATTTAGTGAAAGTGCAGCCATATTTGATAGACTAATGGCTGAAGGAAGTCAGAAAAATCCTAATGACAGAAACAGTATAAGACCTGAGAAAGATAAAAGTTCTAGAACAGATCAAGAAAAGAATTCTGAGGTCAAGGAGGACAAAGGCAAACAGATTCAGGATCAAAGGAATAGATCAAGAAGATCTTCGGTCAGGCAACCAAATGCACAAAGGTATCTATCTTTCAATGGTTATTGTCATTCATGTAGTAAATTTGGCCACAGGGCTACTCAATGTAGAAGTAGAATGAATCAAGATGTTCCATCTTTCTCTAGTCAATTTTTCAACAGTAAAAGAATTGGTCACATAGCAAGGGAATGTAGGAGTATGACAGGAAATGGCCTCAACAATATAAGGAAAACTCAATCTCTCAATGAAAAGTGCTTTGCATGCAAAAGGTTTGGTCATAGAACAAATTAGTGTAGGAACATAATGGTAAACTCCTTTAATGGGTACTATCATACATGTAATGGATTTGGACACAAAGCCAACCAATACAGATCCAAAATGAATGAAAGGAGCAATGGACATAGGAATATTGTGTGCTTCAATTGCAACAGACCTGGACGTGTTAAATCTTGCAGAAGCAAGAATATGAATAAGGAGAATCAAGCAGAGTTAAAGATGGATAAGATTAAGGATGTAGTTGCACAAGTATTTAGTGTAGATGTTCATTTCAGAAACTGAGACTAAAGTTTTGGCTCAGGGGGAGTATTATTGAAAATCTTTTTCCCCTACCAAAGGATTGATGCTGATACCTCAGCACAAAAAGACAAGATCAAGGATTTGCAACAAAGGTCTAAGTCAAGGATAAAGGAAGAGCTTGTACAAAAGTAAGAAGCTTGCTATGTAGAAAGAATTGAAGATCAAATCACTGGTGATTGGCAAGAAGAAGAGTTATAGAAGAATATAAAACCAGACTTGGGAATATGTCCCTATATCTACAAATGAGAATGTATTGTTTCACCAGACCACTAATAGATATCTCTCAAAAGCTGGTAGTAGTAACCATTGATAGGAAGAGTAACAAATGAATATTGATCTGAGGGAAATATTAGCTCTATATGTTGTCATTGATATAATGTCAAAATATGCATTGTTTTCATAAGCTGACATTAAGACTGATAAAAGATGTGATTGGATGTCATACCTTGATTTGTGCCAAATCTAGTCTGAAGCTTTCAAAAGACAAGATATGTTACTCCGAATGTTCTCTAAAATAAGAGTTGATATAGCTTGAAGTACACTCCCAAGAGGGATCATTCAAAATAGTTAAGAACAGTGCAAGTATGTGCCCTTTGCCATTAATGTTAAAGGGGGAGAGAAATCATGTGAAAAACTCAGGGGGAAAAAGAATGCAGATGTGTAAAGAGAAAGGGGGAGAATCTTGTCTTGATGGTCTTTTTAGTTTTTCACATCATATGTTTCCATCAATGACAAAGGGGGAGATTGTTACAAGTATGTGCCTAACCAGTGTTGTCATTGATGTCAACATATCTGTGTTGTCATTTGTGTCAATTGTGCTCTTATTATGTTGCTTTCTTGTAATAAGTGAAATGCATTGTATTTACTTATGTAAGTGATCTTGATGTTGAGGATATTAAGAAAATTAGTTCCTTCGGTAGAAACATTGAGTTGTAGTGGAAACAGTGTATTGCATACTAAAGAATAGTCTAAAAGATTGATCTGCATTACACGTAGAATGAATATTTTTGTGTATGGATTGGAAGTTATTTAGAAGTCTATCTGAAGATGCTATGTTCTAAGTTTGAGCCTCTGGTATAAAGAATTGAGTGAGTTATGTTCACCAAAGTGAAAATAGCTTTTTTTGTATGTTTGGCAATGACAAGGGAGAAAGTATTATGCTCTGCATTCCTCCGCATTGAAATATTTTTGTTTGTGATTCTAGAGCTAAGTTTGAAATGATGATAAGTGCTTTCAACTACAGTGGTTCATGATTTGGTGGTCCACAAGCTATCCTTTCCTTATGACAGTGGTTTACAGTGTTGTTCTTGTGCTCCAATTTGAAGAATCTTCCTAACAAAGTGGTTAAAGATTGTGCAGTTGTTCCTAGTGATTACAACGTGCTTGTGGATGTCTCCTAATCATGTTCCTACTTTTGGATTGGTATGCAAAGAGAAGTTTGGATCGTTAAAGAAGAATGTTCTTAGAAGACCTAATGTTAACTCTAGTCTTGGCCAACTTGGTTGTTTTCACTATTTGCGGAGATGCATTGAAGATTGTAAAAGTGTGTTGTGGCGTGGAGGATTGCATTTGAGTCCCAGCTAAGGTATGGCGTGTTCATCATACTTCTCTACATATTTCCTTAGCTAAATTTTGTAATAGGTCTAGACCTATTTCTGTGTATGTTTTGTAATGCCAACCTTGGAGAATGTTCCAATGGTTGATGAATGTAATGCTGACCTTGATGTACATTCCAAGGTTGATGAATTGTATAAAAGCATGTAATAGAGTTGTGAAAAAGTGTGTGGAGCGAAGATGAAGAGATAAGTGCAAAGGTGTAAAAGAGCAGAGCAGAGATGTTGTCTTGTGCTTCAATGGAACTGAACTCAGGCATGGAGTGGATTCTACTTAATTAGTTCACCATTTTGGTAGTGAGCCACCCCTTGGAAGTGAGCCACCCTTTGGCAGTGAGCTATTCTTTGCAATGAGCAATTTGGGCAGTGAGCCTCTATTTTTTAGTATTGTTATAACTCATATATTTCTGTGGGCTAACACCCATCATGGTTGTTCCCTTTTAGGGTTTTCCACCTAAAAATCTGGTGTCTACTATGTTGGATGTGAAATTATGATTAAGTCTATTGTTTCATGCTTTCATGGTTAAATTTGATAATCATTAATTAAGTAGTTGATGGTTTGATATTCATATGAAGTTATGTTTTTGGGACAACTGATTCACCCCCCTCTCAGTTGTCTAGTGTACTTCAACAAAGGGAAACTAGATAGAAAATATCCCTATTCACACTAACACCCCCCCTTAAGTGCAACTTAGGGAGAAGTTGACTAATGTAAATATGCAATGATGGATGGGTCCCAGCTACTAGGCCATGTTAGGTACCCATGTAAAAACATGTCTCATGTGGAGTAAAGGAGAAAATTTCATGGGAAAAAACTCTCCAAAAGTGAGAATGCATGCAAAGAAAACATGTACAAGTGATAGAATGATGGAAGAATCAAGACCCCTCAAATACAACATCCATCACAAATATACAATCAATAGCCCCCCATAAAGAAGTAGCTCCAATGCTAATGGTGAATGCTTGAAGAAGAAGACCAAATAGGATCCAAAACCTGGAAACAACATTCCTCCCCTTGGGAAGAAACCAATCAACTAGTGTATGTCAAAGAAACTTTAACTCCAAAATAATAGATGAGGGAAGAAGTCTCACAAAATATGATTTCTCTAAAAACTGTTCATGTGTCTCCATGTCGATGCCAAATAATACCACAATCAAATTAGGAGTCTTAGGCCTAATTGATTAAAGTGAGAATCTAGGATCTAGTGGAAACTAAAAATCATCAAGCTCCAAAGACAAAGATCTAGGTTAACAACAGTTGTGTTATGACTATCATCAACGAGGAGAGATAACCCCTGAAATGTGTCCTCTAAATCTGCAATATGGGACTCACAAAACAAATCTGAAATACCTTTCAAATACTCATGCCGCAAAGCTGTATCCGAAAGACAAGAAGCATCCTATTGAACTTAAGCATTGAACTCTGAAGAAGTAGGAGGTGGAGAAGAAGGAAGTGTACCACATGTCTCAAGAACTGATGAAGAGGCAAGTATACCAAGGTTCAAGTGACCAAACTTCTCCTCTAAAATGTGATTCACACAAGGAGTGTGAATGTCAGCCAATGGATCTGAATCATCATCAGGAGAGAAACCATAAAAGGTATATAGCCATGATGCATGATCAACCACCCCAGCAGAAATAATCTATGTGCTCTCCAAGTCTTTGGTAATAACCAAATCAAGTGTGAACTCCACTGTCTTCCTTGTACCACTATGAGTAATTTGATATATGGAAAGAAGATTATTGGTCAAAGAAGGCACACAAAGTACATCATTGAAAGTACCTTCACTAATATCAATAGTTCCATTCCCAATTACATTCATATATGTGTTATTACCCATCAAAATAGGTGGCATATCACATGGCTCAATTGAAGAAAACATATCCTTGGAAGAATCCATATGATGAGAAGCACTTGAATCAAGAAGCCATTTACCTGATGTAGAACTTGTACTTCCACAAAGTATTTTACCTTTATGTTTGGGTTCCTTAGCTTTCCTTGCATGACCTGATTCAGAAAGTTTTGGCTATGTAGATGTTGAAGGCGTAGAAGAAGAATTAGGTGATGGACATTTATTCCTTTGAACAAGTTGCATCAATATGTCAATTTGTTTCTTAAAAGAAGTATGTTCATCATGCCCTGATTTCTTATAATAAGCACATGTAGGCTTCTCCTTCTTAGGTGAATTTTGTTCGTGATTTTTTTTGGGATATTTCTTAACTTTCTTTTGTTTCTTGTCAGAAGTACCTAATGCTTTTTGTTCCTTAGGTTGTCCAACCACCAAAGCATGAGTCTTTGATGGCTTAATATTACTCATAGAAAGAAGCTTATGTTGCTCATACATTAGCATCTTAGCAAAAGATGCAAATGAAGGCATAATGAAAGTAGATCCCACAATTAACCTATGAGTGTGAAAGCTAGAAACAAAAGTTACATATTCAGGACCAAACTTTTTGTTCAATACATTATAGATCAACTAGATGTACTTTTTCTCAATACCACATGCTTTACATTGTGCTCTTAGATCATTAACCTTAGTTATGTAATCCTGGATGTTGCTAAAGTTCTTAGGATCAAGGCTCATCAATTCATTATCAATTTGTTAGCCTTTAACTTCATCTATTGTACCATAAAATATTTCCAACTTATCCCAAGCATCATGTGAATTTGTACATGCCTCAATCTGAAACAAGAGATCTAGGGAAATGAAACTATGATGACATCCAAGAGCTTTTGTATGTTTTATCATCCATTTTATCTTTTCATTATCATTTGTGGGTTCATATATCTTTTTTTCAACATATAGAGAATGTCCAAGATCCATTAGGGCATTCCATGTATGTTGACTCCAAGTTGCATAGTTATAAGGTGTTAACAATGGAATCCTTGATTTATCCATTATGTAGAGGAAAAGAAGAGCACAAGCAGATATATGAAAGCACAAATTCAATCAACACTATAATTGAAGCACCCCAAACCAAAAGAATGGTCAGTTTCAACTCTTTTTCCAAGCAATGAGTGATATGTACCCAAAGAGATTCAAACTGAAAATCTGATGTCTAAAGAAAAATATAGAAAAATGGCATGGATAGAACTGTAGAGTATAGAAATACCTTTTCAACGCCTATAAAAGTTGAAATTTTGATAAAGTGGGCAAAAGTTGTGATTTCGGGAGTGAAAATGCAAGATCTAGCTTCAACCAACTATATCTGGCATCTGCAACAGAATCTGAGAAAAATATCTACACCATTGCCAAGTGCTTGAAACTATATTTCTGAAGATATCTCATTTGTCAATTTTTGATATCGTGGCGAAAAGTTATGGCTCCTGGAAAAAAAACACCATATTAGGGCTAGAAGGGGGCTTTGACAATGATGTCATTGGTGATGCAGTACTGACATCAAAAGGATCATCGAAATATTCTTCAGTCTAGAAAAATATTCTCTTCTAAAAAATAAAAAGTCACCTATTCACAGGAAAACCACCTGTTTGATGTCTGAAAACCACCTTTGAACTGCCAAAACCACTTGTGAGAAACACCACTAGTTCAGGTTTGTAGGTCGAAAACCATCATTCTCATAGACAAACCACTTGACAGAGCTGAAAAACTACCTATGTTTAGAATAAACCACCCTGTATTGGCGAAAATCGTCGATCAGATTTGGAAACCGCCAGTCTACTGAGAAAACCACCCTATGATATAGTTCTTAGATCCGTCAATGGGAATATTCCCAAGAATCTCTGCTAGGTGGTTTAAGCCACTACTGGGTTTATGAAATATACGAATGCTAGTTTAAGATTATTGACTGCTAGTTTATGATTATCGACCACTGACGAGAAGTTTTGATCTACCAGTTTTTATGTTTGAAACTATAGATAAAAAATTTATGGCCGAAGCTAATGTTTAAAGGGCACCACGGGGGGTTTTAACCCCTGCCACATGGCCCATAGGGGATCCCATAGGGGATTAACCCCTATAGGGTTACCCCTACCACATGGGGGCCTGACCCCTTTGGGATCCTCGCTGACAGTGTGTACGGGGCCGACAAGAGACTGTGTACCCTGTTGGTACCCTTAATAATTCTTTTTATTATTTTTTTAATTTAAACTTTCTACAGATTAAAACCTTCAAAAAAAATTTAACTGATAAAATTTTTTACCTATACTAGTGGTTGCGACTATGACAAAGAATCCCCTATGTAGAGATGACACTTGCAGAATATTCTACAGAATATTCTGTACAGTCGATCTGCAAAAAAAATCCCTTTCATTTCAACTTTCTCTGATTTGGTCGATTTGATAGTCAATCTATAGGTTTTTGGGCATCCTAAGCATGATGGCATGGTCTGATTTTGCCCAAACTGCTCTAAAATTGTAGCTTCCTCCTAGATTAGATAAACATTCACAAGATTGAAAACCTCATACCTTTGGCCTCTGGTGTCCGATCTGGATGAAACAAAAGGTGATCTTGACTATCTCAGACCTCTTGAACAAAATGGTGTACTTAGATTTGTAGCAGCATGCTGTAAAATGAACCTGGAATATAAGGTATAAAGAGGAAACCCTCACAAATATGGTGTTTCCATCAAGCCTTTTTTATTCTCCAGGTCATCATTTGGTGCAAGAGAAGAGCATACTCAACTATCAAGATCCACCATGAATTTGCATTCAAATATCTCAAATAATTTGGCTAACAAGAAGAGATTCTACCTAGAGAGCTCTGATACCATGTAAGAGTTGGCTAAGATAGGAGCCACCCAAGATCTAGGACTTCATGAAAGCACAAGAGAGAGAATGAGAGAATAATTATATTCTATCAATGCATGCAAAATTGTTCATCTTATGTTACAATGTACATGAAGAGCCTTGCTTATAAAGACAAGGATGAGAGCTAAGATCTGTTATAGTCATGTGACAAGTGTCTTAATCCTATGACACGTGACAACTATCGTACATATGTAGGATAAGACAACTATAAGACAACTAGCAACAACTAGCAACAACTAGACACAACTAGAAACAACTAGAAACATCTAGTAGACTCACTAAGTCAACTTAACATGTGAATTAAGTGTGAGAATATTATTTGAATAATAAATAGTTAAATAATATGAATTATTCTCACAAGGGAAACTAGATAGAAAATATCCCTATTCACACTAACATTAATCATGTTCCAAACCATTAAACCTTTCCTGCTCAGATCCATCTAAGGAACATCCTCATTACCTAATCCTTCCAAATACTTGAAGTTAAGGATTTTATCCCAAGGTTGATCTAGATGATTGCATGGTCATCTCTAATACAATTTAGTAGTTAGGGCTTAGGTATTGAGCTTCGACTACCTAAGGCCAAGGCCACCAAATTACTTAGGTCTACAAACTTGATCTCAACTAATCAAGCTCTATTTTTGGGAATCTAGATTCCCTTCCCATAAGAATTTCCTAGAAAGATTGTCAATTCCTTGAGAAAGATTTTAGGAGCTGATAACATTATGAATCTATATATATAAAGAGCTTGCAAAATAGATTTTAATAGCATCAATTGATCAATAAAACATAACAAATAGAAATTCCAATGACTAACCCTCATTCAAAATCTATCCAGGATCCTCCTCCACTAATCTTTTTTAGAGCTACCAATAGATGGGGGAGTCTCCAAATAATACAAAGGGAGATTCCCTATCATGAAGTTTAAAATTTGCACAATTCTTTACTAAAAAATCACAAGAATATTGAAGAAAAAATGTTGGACATATCCTCATTAATCTATTGACCAAAAGAAGCCAAATTAATATCCAAAATTTTCTCGAAATTGATTGTCTCTTAGATTTTTGCAACCTCCGTTATAGCAGTATCATCTGCACACTAAAGGTGGGATTGTGAATCTAGATACCAAGTGTAGGACTAAACCTAGATGTAGCCATTAACTCTTTATTTCTTAAGCATTCGACCTAAGCCTTCTTCCATTAGGATAAAGAGGTGGCGAGATAGAAGATCTCCTTGATGAAGTCCCTTAGAAGTATAAAAAAGAGGAAAGGGGATACCATTAATAAGAATAGAAAAGGAAGGAGACACCACACAACTCCTAACATAGTCAATCCACCTTAGGTAAAACCCAAATGCTAATAAAACATTGGGGTAAGTGCATAAAGATGAGGGACCAAAAGGGGGTCTTAAGACGCCACTTTTTTTCTGAAATTAGGAAAGATTGATGTTCGATGAGAAATTGAGGATAGTTACACTCAAATTGTGAAGATACAACAAAAACAAGAGTCATGGTGCTCTGAATCTAGTTTCTAAACAATTAACTTTTTTCAAAAATGGTTGAGATTAAGGGGTTCAAAAAGGGGAAGCACACAAATTGGTTTTATGTTTCTCAAAAAAAGCATAACATAGCGTCTGGTGTACTCCCCCTAAAATGTTAACTTTTTTTTAGTATTTCAAAAATTGCTTCAGTGATAAATTATCTAACACCATGTAGTTTATCCCTAATTTTTCTAATAATTTTTTCATGAATAATTGATTTTTTACTAATTTTCAAAGTGGACACATCCTGAAAAACAAAAAATTGAGCGTGCTCCCCCCTAAATTTTTTGAAAACTAAACAAATTTTTTTTAAAAAAATTGATACATGTAGAATGGAGTCTAGTTTCTAAAAATGTAACTTATTTGAAATTTCAATGAATGGTTAAAAAAAATAAAAAATACTAGACACTAGTTTTTGACCAAAAAATGGATACACTAACAAAAGAAATTAAAGATGAAACCCTTAATGTACTGTAAATGTGAAAAAATTATATGGTTAGATAGCTAACAAAGAGATTAATATTATTTTGGTATTTTTTTTTTACTTTTCATTGAAAAAGTGCAATCCTGATGGGGAGCACACTCCAGGTTATTTGAATTTTGTTAGAGTTTGGAAAAACATGTCCTTGGACAACCTAAACATAGTCCAAGCCTTTGGGTTGGAAGCCCAAGGAAAATCCAAGCCTTAGGCTTGGTAATTTCCAAGCCTAAGAATAACACGAGCATGTTATGGTGAACTAAACCATCTCTCCCTCCCTCTCTCTCCCTCTCCCTCTCCCTGTCTCTCTCTCTCACCTATCTACCTCCTAGTTTTCCTTTTCCTTTCCAATTTCCCTTTAGATCCCACTAATTTTTCCCTATTTTACTATTTTCCACCTCTCCTCTCATCATTCTTCCCATCCAATCAACTTTCATTTTATCTTGTTTCCATTTCATCCTCACAATTTACATCCTCATCCCTCTTTGCATGTCCTAGTTTTCTTATTTCCATTTTCTTTGTTGATAAGGGAGAGCGATGTGGAGGGGAGAGATAGAGGGAAGAGATAGGGAGTTAGAGAGAGAGAGATATTCCTAGTTTTCTTGTTTCCATTTCCTTCGTCGATAAGGGAGAGGGAGAGATAAAGGGGAGAGATAGATAGATAGAGAAATGATAGGAGATAGAGAGAGGCAAGAGATAGCGAGAGATAGATAGGTAGAGAGAGAGGAGACATATAGGGAGAGATAAAGGAGATAGAGGGGAAAAGTAGGGAGATAGAAAGTGAGCAACATGTCTAGAGAGATATGGAGAGAGATTAACAGGGAGAGAGATTGAGAGGTAGAAGGATGATAGAGAGAAGGAGATAAGGGAGAGATAGGGAGATAGAGGTTTAGGGTTGCTCAGGTTTAGGGTTTAGGGGTTAGGGGTTAAGGGTTAGGGATTAGGGGAATTATTTAGGGTTTAGGGTTTTTGAGAGATAGAGAGAGTGTGTGCTTATGACATGCAACCCTAAACCCCTAAACCCTAAAACCAAGAAACCCTAAACCTCTATCTCCCTATCTCTATCATCCCTCAACCTCTGAATCTCTTTCCCTATCTCTTTGGACATCTCACTCACTCTCTATCTCCCTATCTCTCCCCTCTATCTCCTCTATCTCTCCCTATATGTCTCCTCTCTCTCTACCTATCTATCTCTCCCTATCTCTTGTCTCTCTCTCTCTCTCTCTCCCCTATCATTCCTCTATCTCCCTATCTCTCCCCTCTATCTCTCTCTCTCCCTTATCAATGAAGGAAATGAAACAAGAAAACTAGAGGGGAGAGGGAGAGATAATGGGGAGAGATAGGGAGATAGAGGAATGACAGGGGAGAGAGAGGTAAGAGATAGGGAGAGGTAGATAGGTAGAGATGTAGAGAGATGAGACAGATTGGGAGAGATAGAGGAGACAAAGAGGAGAGATAGGGAGATAGAGAGTGAGATGTCTAGAGAGATAGGGAGAGAGATTGAGAGATAGAGGGATGATAGAGAGAGGAAGATAAAGGAGAGATATTGAGATAGAGGTAAAAGGGTTATAGGTTAGGGATTAGGGGCATTATTTAGGATTTAGGGGTTTAGAGAGAGAGAGATTGCTTTTGACTTGCAACCCTAAACCCTAACCCTAACCCCTAAACCATAAACCCTAAACCCTAAATAATGCTCCTAAGTCCTAATCCCTAATCCCTAATCCCTAATCCCTAAAACCCTAAACCCTAAACACTAAACTTGAGCAACCCTAAATAATGCCCCTAAACCCTAACCCCTAATCCCTAAACCATAAACCCTAAACTCTAATAATGCCCCTAAACCCTAAACCCCAAACCCCTAAACCCTAAACACTAAACCCAAGCAACCCTAAACCTCTATCTCCTTATCTCTATCATCCCTTTACCTCTTAATCTCTCTCCCTATGTCTCTGGCCATGTCCCTCACTCTCTATATCCCTATCTCTCCCCTAGGTCTCCCCTATATCCCCCTATTGGTCCTCTCTCTCTAAACCCTAAATCCTAAACCTCTAAACCTTAACCCCTAACCTCTAAACCATAAACCCTAACCCCTAACCCCTAAACCCTAAACCTGAGCAACCCTAAGAGAGAGAGAGGAGACAAGGTAAAGAGGGGAGGGAGAGATAAAGATTGAGATATTGTTTTTGACATGCAACCCTAAAATTGAGCAACCCTAAACCCTAAATAATTCCCCTAAACCCCAACCCTAACCCATAAACCCTAAACCCTAAACTTGAGCAACCCTAAACTCATTAACCCTAAATAATTCCCCTAAACTCTGAACCCTAACCCCTAAACACTAAACCTCTCTCTCTACCCCTAAACCCCTAAACCCTAAATAATGCCTCTAAATCCTAACCCCTAAACCCTAAACCTCTATCTCCCTATCTCTCCCTAATCTCCCTATCTCTATCGTGCCTCTACCTATCAATCTCTCTCCCTATGTCTCTGGCCATGTCCCTCACTCTCTATCTCTACATATCTGGTCTCTATATCTCCCTATCGATCCTCTCTCTCTCTATCCCCTAAACCCTAAACATCTAAACCTTATCATCTAACCCATAAACCATAACCCCTAACCCCAAACTCTAAACCCATAAACCCCAAACCCCTAAACCCTAAAACCAAGAAACCCTATACCTCTATCTCCATATCTCTCCCCTATCTTCCTATCTATATCATCCCTCTACCTCTCAGTCTCTCTCCCTATGTCTATGGACATGTCCTTCACTCTCTATCTCCTCTATCTCTCCCAATCTCTATTGGTCCCCTTTATCTATCTCTTTCTAAACCCTAACCCCTAAACCTGAGAAGCCCTAAACCCCAAATAATTCCCCTAAACCCTAAACATGAGCAACCCTAAACTCATAAACCCTAAATAATGCCCCTAAACCCTAACCCCTAACCCCTAAACCCTAAACTCTCTCTCAGAAATGACATGGGTGATTCAAACTCCAATGCAATAGAGAGAGAGCAGGAGAGAGAGAGAGAGAGCCTTGGATATATTTAGGTTAATGAACATATCTTTATCCCCAAAACTAGATATAGAATGAATAGCCTTGGCCATGTAGTAATAATACCATTAAATATTTGGTGCCATTTCACAAAACCACCCTTATCAAATGAAATAAGAGAGGCCAAAGTTTTCTTCAAGTGTTTTGTAAGAAGTTTGGTGATAATCTTATATGTAACATTGAACAAGTCAATAGGGAAAAAGAAATCCAAAGAATCAGCCTCCTCTTTTTTAGGAATTAGGTCCAAGAAGGTATAAATAGTAGCCTTAAGCATCTTCTCATTGGCTTTAGCTTCCAAAACAACCTCAAATAGATCAAGCTTTAGAATATCCCAAAATTCTTGAAAAAAATCAATAGGGAAACCATTAGGGCTATTAATCTAAAACACAACCTTCTCAATCTCTTTAATATAAATTGACCCATAAGGATATTATTCATATCCTCAAAAACTAAAGGGGGATACAGTCCAAAATAATTTGTTCCTCCTCCAAAGCACTAGGGCCACTTTCTATGAACAAGGAGGAGAAATCGATGATAGCTTCCTTAGTAATATCTAGGAAAGAAGAATATCTCCTTACTTATTTAGATGAGATATGATATAACAATGCCACTTCTCCTTTCATCAACTGAATTATGGAAGAAATATGTGTTCTTATCTCTCCCTTAAAGCCAATTGATTCTTGATATTTTCTTCTAGAATATCTCCTCTTAGAGATAGCACTCATTAAGCTCTTTGGGATACAAGGACTCCTTAAGAAGAAACTCCTTGGTCACTCCATATTCCTTAATCTAGAAAGTGATACTATCTAATTTTCTTTAAACTTTTTTTCCAAAAGAACATATGTTCCACTACTTAATATTGAACTTAACAAACTAAAGTCTCTTGAAGAAAAAATACACAGTAGTACCAGACAAAGGTGTTCCCTCCAACCACCATGCAACCATGTATTCATGAATATTTGGGTCTTTAAGCCTCATTATTTTAAACTTGAAAAGAAACATTTTAAGAAGGGAAAATAAAGAGAAAATTTGATAGGCCAATGACCTAATCCCTTCCATTCCAAAATGTTAGAAGAAGAGACCCATTTGTCACCAACCCAACATCTCAAGTATTTCAGAAATGGAAGCAAGTCCAGATCTTCTATTTATTCAAGTAAAAGCTCCACTGCTTGGATTAAAATCCACCATCTTAAGAAAAGACAAATTATCCTTAAACAAAGTAGAAGAGGGGTCTAATTGACTAGAACCTCCAAGCTTCTCATCAAGGTTGAGAATAGCATTAAAAGTGCCTACCAACATCCAAGGAGAAAAAGATACCATATATCAAACAAATCTAATATGGTACCAAAGAAAAGCCTTACCTTGAAAATTAGTAGGAGCATACACATTAGTGAGGAGAATGGAGTTGCTTGAGTCAAAGTAAAAACCTACCAATGATAAGGAATGTTTTCTCACAATCCAGAATAAGTTGGTGAGGATCCCATAAGAAAGATAATCCTCTAGTAGATCCTTGAGCCCCAATACATTGAAATTGACTACCTTTCCAAAATTAGAAGATAGGGTAAACATTTTCTCCACAAAATTCTTAGTTTCTTAAAGAAAGGTGGTATTAGGCTTGTGTTCCTAGATAAGATCTTGAACAACCTTTTGATGAGAGGTGCTTCTCAAACACCTAAACTTCCATGAGATCACTATCATTTTGGGGAACAAAGAAGTGATTATCTAATGTCCTAATGATACCAGATTCCAATAGTGATTCCCCTATCATCTTCACCATCTCTTGATCTATTTTTATCCTCTCTCTAGAGAGCTTATCTAAACCAAACCATTTTGATATTTTTTGGCTAGAGACCTAACAAAGGCAGATCTTTCTTCTTAAAATTGTCCTTTATACCTAGGTCTTGAGGAGCTTCTAGCATAACGCAATCTACACAATCTTCAATCTAAGCCTTTGCTAAAATAGGATATCTTGTGATTAACCTAGAATCAATAGTATCAACTTCCTGATCCCTAATAGATCCCTCAATATGACTAGGATAGGGGGGAAACCCCTTCTTTAGATAACACTTGTATACAAGTTGAGGCATTAATTTCTATTAGGTTGGACAAGGTCCCATAATCAGGGAGATCCAAGTCCTGGCTAATAGGAGGCTTTCCAAACATGGTGGAATCAAGTTTATCATTTTTTTTAGGACATCAAACCTATTATTAAAGTTGCCTAATGGCAGACCATTGTTCTCATAGTTTACATTTGTTCCTTTATACCAAGGTTTAATAGGGATAAACCATTTGAATCCAACTCTTCCACATGGACTGGAGCTTTCCCCTCTACATTGACTTTAGCTACAAAATTCCCTGGATAAGACTATGGGGCCCCTAGGACCTCTATCAGATAGTTTCTCTATAAAGTCCCATAAGTATGACAAGCACAACATCTAAAAGGAAAATCCTTGTAACCTACTTATTGAATCCATTGCATGTTCCTTAATTGAATCTCTACATAATCAAGCAACAAATTATTCAAATAAATTTTAACACAAATATGCACATAGATGGTTACATTTCTTTTGAGCATATGATGCAAGGGGCCCAAGGATAGGAGATATAGATTGTACAATATCAAGTGTCCAGAATCCCATGGGAAGCCAAAGCAGATAGACCCAAACTAGAATCTTAGAAGGGAGGTCCTCACTAGATCAAAACCCACATGCCACTTGGTTTGTTGAATAAACTAGCTTGATTGTGAAAGTATGTACCACACTCAAATATTATATTCCAATTATCCATTCCTAAAATAACCATAAAGGAATATTGATTTACAACAAGAAGAATTTCCATATCTCATTTGGATTGGCATGTTTGTCAAGTGCAAGCTTTCAAAAGGGCAGAGAAATTCTAATACCCATAAACTTGTAGATCATAGCATGTTTAGAGAGATAAAGGACATCATCAATAATCAAATCAATGTTTACGACCAAAATGGGCCTACTTTCATAGTTATTCTCCAAGAAACCATTCATCCTGGGACATTTTTCTAAATTCTAATCTGCCCTGATCTAGCTTGTTGCATGCACTAAAAAGCAAACAACATTATCATGCCTAGAAGAGGAGAGTTCTGTTAGATTTAGGGTAAACAACTGAGAGGGGGGTGAATCAGTAGTCCAAAAATTCCACACTTAAATCTTCTTAATGATTAGCAGTATATCATTCATAAAACCTAGTGTAATTAAATCAAAAGAAGAAACTCATCAACACATAAGACACCAAGATTTTGATGTGGAAAACCTGGTTAAGGGAAAAAACCACGAGGTGATTAAACCAAGATTGTATTCTTTGTTAGAAGAATAGAAAGAATAAATGGCACATGCCAATTAGGGCTCACTGCCCGAGCACACTGCTCACAAGAGGCTCACTGCCTACAAGAGACCCACTGTCTACAAAGTAGCAAGTATTACAAACTTGAACTAGAGAATAGCATCTTTACCATGCTTGGATCAGTTCCATTTAGGCCCAAAACTTCTGCTCTGCCTTTCACTCCCTTCTTCGCTACCACACTCTCATCTCCACAAGACACACCCTAGAATGACTTCACAATCCCTTATTTATACAAGGCATCAACTTAGGAACAATCATCTAAGTCAGCAAACACCTACAAGAACATTCACAAGACATGTAATACATCCGGTCGGCCAGTCTCAGGAAGAAACCAACATCCGGTGGTTATTCTTCAAATATGAACTTTAACTTCAATGCGGACCACCAACATGAACTGAACACGATCCACAGATCACCACAAGCTTTCCTAAATCACCAAGAACATCCGCACTTCATCTGCTTACTGAAATCCTTCTCTCCTTCATCCAGAACCTCAAGAATACAGTCTGTCATCACTGTCACAAAGGAATGGGTTCTTCCGGACCTTCAAACCATGAACCAATCTACTTGACACTTCACAAGTACGTCCTCAACACTTCCTCAAATCCACAGAATGGGATAATTCTTTTCCAGATCTCACCGGACCTATATGTGTCACTCTGTCACCTCTGAACACCTGCCAGAACTGGTTCTACTTGAGTGACCATAACTTCTTCAGATATTCATGCGGACCTCTAAAAACTTGACTGGAGCATCTCAAGACTTCTATCTACAAACCTTTTGAATCGCATGCTCTGATCCTCTACTTATCTTGGACTCTTACCTTATTGTCATCATTGTTCTTCACTGTTCCTGATTGAGACTAATTTTCTCAATATCCTCAGCACACAGCTCATCCAATCCTTCTCATTAATGCAACATGAGTATGTTGACATCAATGACAACATCGGTTAGACCCATACTTGCAACAAGTTCATCAAATCCAACATCATCTTTAAAAGATAAAGGGGGGTCCCCCAAACCCCCAACTACTACTATGCAACCAAGAAACCCCAACCACTAAGAAAGGATAAACCATCATAGAAAAATAACATAAGAAAGGGGGAATACAACCCTACCCATGCCAAAAAAACTCATCACAAGCTAGACTAGGGCACCTTCGCAAGCCCAAAGGCCCTCTAAACACTCTAGGCCCATGACCTCATCCCAAGGGCAACATCTACCATGCCATCCTCCTTCACAACAAGCTCCACATCAACATGCCCAAAATATATTTAGGCTTTTAATCCTCAATCTCTCTTATGTTAAAGCAAAAGTATATAAACATATTTATGATCTTAATAACCTATAATGAATTATGTGTTGTCTAAAGGCTTCCAAAATCCATTAATAATATCTAAATTTTGATTAATTATGACTTTTAAAACGACATCTATAATACATTAGAAATGCGAAGATACTACATTTCAATGAACGTACATGGTACTAATAGGGGCCATTTCACTTCTCATACTCATCCTTGCATGTCAATAAACATAGAAAATACACGTTATATATATATATATATATATATATATATATATATATATATATATATATATTCCAAACTCATGTGCAATCACTAGATCAAAACCACACATAATATGCCCAAGAATTGGATAAAATTTTGTCTTTTTTAACTTTGATGGTATGTATATTCTCCAAACTCTCTCTCTCTCTCTCTCTCTCTCTCTCTCTCTCTCTGTGTGTGTGTGTGTGTGTGTGTGTGTGTGTGTGTGTGTGTGTGTGTTCCAAACTCATGTGCAATCACTAGATCAAAACCACACATAATATGCCCAAATATTGGATAAAATTTTGTCTTTTTTAACTTTGATGGTATATATATTCTCCAAACTCATGTGCGATCACTAGATGAAAACCACATATAATATGCCCAAGAATTGGATAAAATTTCTTCCTTTTTAACTTTGATGGAATATTGCTATTGATTCACTTGACTATCTTCAAATAGTGATTATTTTACTTCCATATTTGAGTTGCAGAATATAGTAAACTTGAGAATGGGATTGGAATGCCTCACTTCAGTTGGCCAATCAATTATTCCTAGTTACTAGTTGAGTGTCAAATAAAGAAGAACATGTATTATCCATTCACAGTTGCCAAAAAAATCTATATCATATATACGCGATGTAAATTTTATAGTAGGGAATATTCCCGAAGGCATGGCCACACCTATTTGCTAGAAGCAGCTCTATGCATGTTGCCCCTGTATGGAGACTACAACTATTATGAGCAGGAGGGTCTTTACATTGCAAGTGGAATGTGATAGTATTTTCCCATTTGTCATTGTTAAATCAAATTCCTAGGAATCTGAACCAATAGAGAGCATAGCATTTGAGGAAATAATAAAATTAGATTTAAGTATATTTGAAGTGCATACTTCTATTTTCCTACAATCTTCCTTGATGAAGTCTTTGTCCTAGACCAATCTTCTCCTCAACTAGAGCATACCTCTTCCTTTTTGCCCATCTCTACAACTCTGTTTTTTATTAATAGATATTTGTCTAAGATTTGTCCCTCTCCTCTTAGTGCCTCTACTCTCCCTTCAAACACATCACTCCCATCTGTAAAAAGAATGGGTCATAATGTTTCCATTATGGTGTTGTTTTGACTTGACTCTATTTCCTTCCTTGCATAAATTTCACTAAGATTGAAAAATGGAATCCCTTCTCTGTCATCTTGAGTCTTGTATAAAGTCATCTTGAGTCTTGTATAAAGTTCAATTAATGTCTGGGCATATGGGCTTCCCTCTACTAGGATTATAATATTAAGGTGCTCCACCTCATGAGAAAAAGGAATAATAAGGCCATTTGAGCCCAACATAGTGACTATCATTCTGAGTAAGGAACCCAATTTTAGAATCTTCAAAAAATACAAGAACAAGAATATCACTACTATCAATAGCAATGCTATATGAGCAATTCATATCCCCACTTTGGTCATCCTCTAGGCCCCTGCATATACGAACTGTCATCGTGTGAAGATATCCATCCAGATGATCCAGAGTTTCTCATTTCTCTCTTGGGTGAAAACCCAAGTAGACATTACTACTTCTGCAACAAGATCCCTAATTCGGTGCATCTGTAAAGGTAATAGTTATTATAATCCTAGATTATGTGACTGGAATTTTGTTTGGTATGGAAGGTATAGTATGGTATGGATTATATGTAAGAATTGTAGGCCCTCACAAATATCTAATACAGTTGAACACTGTGCCATGAATTATTAAGCAACAGTCAACGAAATATCTCGATTAATAATTTATCATTTTCAGCCAAATTCACGGAACCTAAGGCTGCAATCCAGCGATCAAGAACTAGCTGAACTTCGCAATCGGTTCTTCAGCGAATTAAGTGCTGCTGGTGAGAAAGGCATCTGACTGTATATCACGTTATACTTTATAGGTAGCAGGTCCCTCTAGTAAGTTTGTTTATAAAATAGTAGTCAATAAAGAAAGTGGGGTAAGGGCATTCCTTCGGTCTACTCATATGTCTTTTCAAGTATAAGAGGTTGTAAGAAAAGGGGAAGAGGGGAGTTTAGTTGTCGGTGCATTGCATATATGATATGCTTAATATAGTTTCATTTTTTAATCAAACATAGATCTGTGGAAACGTCCCAGCGATGAGGTATGCAAAAGATTTGTTGTGACATAGAAGATGTCCTGGCATTCAATTGAACCAAATGCTTTAGATATTTGTTTGTTTTATAAATTTAGATTAGGGAAGAAATATAGTTAGCTGATTGTGGATCAAACAAAGATCTCTGGAAATGTCCCAGTGATGATGTATGCAAAACATTTGTTGTGACATAGAAGATGTCGTGGCAAACAATTGGGCCATCTGCCTTAGATATTTGTTTGTTTTATAAATTTAGGTGCTTCCTGTAGTGAAGAAATGGAGTTAACTGATTGTGGAAGCCACACTAATACTAATAGTATGTGGGACTTCATGCCAAATAGTAATACCCTTTTGTGGGAATTTGATTTCTTAAGTGATATAGAAAGCATTGGTTGGTGGGATTTACAGAGCTCTGCATGTTTCACCAATCTGGGTTCTGAGATATCCACTTGGGGGACTTTCTCTGCTCTTGAACATTGCTTTCCCAAGGAGTTCAACTCGTTACCTCTAGATGAGATTGACTCCGGGAACATGGTTTTGCATGTATCTTTAGAGGAAGCTGCAATTAGGCTGGGTTGGGAGCCCACAATGAAAACTGTAAGTTTTCAGAATCACGGGGATAAGGCAGAGACTGCCTCACAACAAATTGAGCTGAAGAAACCCAGCAAGGAGAAAGAAGTTGTGGAGAGGCATTACAGAGGAGTGAGGAGGAGGCCATGTGGGACATATGCAGCAGAGATCAGGGATTCCAACAGACAAGGCATCCGTGTGTGGCTTGGAACATTTAACTCTGCAGAAGAAGCAGCCACGGCTTATGACAAAGCTGCCTTCACTATGAGAGGCTCTAGGGCTATTCTCAACTTCCCTAATCATTTTGTGTGCAGATCACTGGAAGCAACAGCAGGCACTGGTGACTCCTCTGAAATATTGATGTTCCCCACAAGTACCCAATTGATCTCATCTTCATCAAATGAATACTCCTCGGATTCCACCTCACTCTCATGCAGGAGGTCATACAAGAGACACAAGCCACCATCATTACAACCTGATGACAAGTATGAGAGCAAGCCAAAGAGGCCAAGATTACATGAAGCAGCCTCTCCAGATGAAAGCCAAAGTGATAATAGTCATGAGGTAGCCAAGACTGTAAAATTTGACAGCGAAGAGGCAGTGTTAGAATTGGAAGCTCTGAGTGTGGATTATTTGGAGGAGCTCCTGTTAGCAGAACCACTTTAATCTATTCAGTGCAGTTAGAACAATTAATTTCGACTGTTTTTAAACTGTTTGATTAATGAACTGTTTAATATTAAAATAAAGTGATAAGTGTAGTGTGTTTAAACTGTTTAATATAAGTATAGTGTGTTTGGGTGCTGTATAAAAATTTAAACACCAACAATACTATATTCAATTTCTTGGGAGATGGGAGTGAGGTCCCCAAATTACTCCACCATGAAGTGATAAGTGTAGCGTTTTTGTGCACTGTATAAAAAATTGAACATCTGCAATATTATATTTCGATTTCTTGGGAGATCTTAATGAGGCCCCCAAATTACTCCACCATAAAGAGCCAAGACAACTACAATATATTAGGCAGCTTTTTAAATCATTCCTTATTTTTTGCTGGGCCTTCCACTTTTTAGCACTCTACTTAAACATCATCCACTTTAATGGTCAAATGGTCAAATAGTTAATAGCAATACCAAAAAGTGGTAAATATTTGTTCTATTTTTATTGGCTAAAATTGACATTTAACTATTGAATTGGATGATATTTAAGAATTGTCATGTTTTAGTACATAACAAAGCACTCAATCTTTATTATCACATACATTGTTATATAATATGGGAAGATTTCATCTTCTTAGTTTTCCCACGTCTATTCAAAAGAGGTTGTATCTTTTAAAATCCCTTTCACCTATATCAATCTAAAACGTCAATACATTCTTTTTCATCACAACTTAATTCATATCTCAGTCAATAACGCCCATCATTCTCGTCACATAAACTCAATCCAAGTTTTTGAGAAGTCCTTAATTATTTTTAAGATTAAGTTGGAACTATTTTTTTTAATTTAATTTAATTTTCTTAGCAATCACATTTATTGTGCAATGGGCACATCGATAGGCATTTACAACAAATAAATTATGTAAATAGTTACAAAATTTGAAAGAAAACAAATTCGACAAACAAAGTATAGTTAGGAAGAGCTTGACATTGTTGTTTGAAATGTCTAGCAATAACAGGGTGTGATCATGTTTAGATGATCCTCCTCTCTCCTCCTAAGGGAGGCATATGCATTGTCTTGAATGCAAGAATGTTGGTGGCAAATGAAGGCTAGGGAGACGTGCAGATATTACAAATGTAAGCCCTGTAGAAATTAACTTGAAATTTTGAACTTCAAATGTCCACTCAATTCAACTATATAGGGCAACTCGGTTCTACAAGAAGCAAGAATGTGAAAATTCTTATAGACTTTTAAGTCTAGGTTCATCAGTCATAGTTTCCTCACTTTGTTGGGTCTAAGGATTTAAATGTTTTAATCTACAAAATCCTTTCGAAGTTGATAAATTCCCATTAGGTTCTAGAATTTGTTCATATGTTCAAGTTTGATGTTTCATATCACTAGTAGAAATATGGCAAATAAATGACCAGGTGACTAAAACTTTTAGTCACGTGACCAAAATTCTACTAGTTTTTTGCAACACAGCTATAAATGACTAAATAAATTATTAATTTAGTCATTGGTTGAAATGACTAATTAAATGACCAAATAAATGACTAGGGAAAAAACACATGTTTCGAATTGAAGGAGTGGGTTGTATTATAATATAATATAATAATAATATATTATATTACAATACAATATAATATATTATGATATTATATTATATATATATATATATATATATTGTATAATATTATATTATAATATTTTTTTGATCAATAAGGATGCATAGCATCATAATATATTAAATTAAAATAGTATAGTATTTACATATTACAAAAAAGCACATAAGGCTAGATATACATCAATGAAGATCAAAAGCTAAAAACCCTCAAACTGAGAAAATTAAGCATTTCCCATATTAAGGTCTGCAACTCGAAACCCATGGAGAATAGCAGGGTTATCCTCTACCATGACTGGTTCATTTTCATCGACATAAGGGGCCGCCGATGGTTGGAAGTGTGTCAGAAAACTCCAAGCATTGAAGACTTCTTCCATCTTCTCACGCATAGAGCGACCAAAAGCAGATTTGTGAGATTGAAGAGAATTTTCAAACAACTCTCTATTATCTGTCTGCAAGATGGAAACCACTGATTGGAACACATAGTTGAAGCTAGGTTTTTTAATTAGATCATTCCGAAGGAATAATCCTCCAATTAGAGCCAACCCATCATGAAAATTATAATTGGTGAAAGCCTCAAACAATTTAGCCTCTAGAATTAGATAATCATGAACATAAAGGGTGGCTAAATGTTTAACCATGTCTACATTCTGGAATATGTCCATAGCATTGGACAAAAAGTGGGAGACCAAATGGGAGGCAAAGCTTACCCTGGATTGACAGAGGAATTCTTTGTCACAAGACTCCATCAGTGCATCTTTGACCTCTTCATCATATAATTTAAACGCCCTCACCATTAATTATGAGCTTATATTGCCATGTAGGGGTTGTTCCCAGTGCTAAACCGAAAGAAAGAGGCACCCATTGCGTGGAATGAGAGACATATTCAAGAATCTGTAGAAGGGGAAGGCAATAAAATTGCAACAAGAGAAGAATGGTGGAGAGGCCACCATTGTCAACAGAATAAAAAGAGGCCCACATGAACTAGAGTAATGATCAAGAGTCCTTCGAGAGGGTGAAACCATAATTGAGAGGCAAATGAGATCTTGTAGAGAGTGAAAACATCTAGTCACACCATATATCGTACCCAGAAATGAATGTGTCCACAGGAACAAAATGTGTGCGAAGCTGAGAATGCAGTGCCACTTGGAAGGTGACAGAAAGTGCCACAAAGCAAAGGGCCCAAAATTCAAAAGTTAACCTATCAAACAAAACAAACCGTTAGAAAAAATAAGTCGTTAGGATCCCGCAGTCATCTCCTCTTTGATGGTCTTCGCAAAATCTAGAAGTTGGTCAATATTGTTTTGATTGACTTCCAATGACTCCCCCACTTTTAGAAGACATGCAAAATTTTCTAAGATGTCTGATGCCCTGTTTCCCTCTCTTAGAGTATGTGTGCAAAGAAAACCTTCAAAATGAGATAGAAGACACCATGATTCATTTAGAATATAACTTAGTTTCTAATTATCCATAGATTGTTTTTGAAAAGCATGAACAATAACTTGGGAATCACCTTCTAGAATTAGAAGTTTAATTCCTAAACTTATTGTAGTATGAATTCCTAAGAGAAAGGCTTGAGCTTCAGCAACATTATTTGTCCCATCAACCACCCTAGCAGCTTTGGCACACAGAAGGTTTCCACTATGATTTCTGACCACACGACCAATCCCAGACTTTCCTGGATTCCCTTAGAAGCCCCATCAACATTAAATTTAATCCAACCATAGGGTAGGGGGATCCAATGAATATTTTTCCTATCAACAAAGGAAGTAGAAGATTTGGAACCAAGGCAACCAGGTGTTATTATATGAAGGTATTTCCATTTTTTCAGCATAGCATCATCCCAAACTATAAAGTCTACTCCTGAATTTCCATACACCTGTGACATGACCAGTTCTGAAATGGAGATTTCTATTTTAGAAATCACTTTTTCCCAAGATAAAATTTCTTTTCTAAAAATCCTTCTATTTCTTTTAAGCCAAATATTCCAAGTGATAATAGAAGGAGCCACATCCCAAATGGAAGAGAATAAGGATTTTTTGAAGAGGGTGGGCCAACTTTGAAACAAAAACAAAAGAGTGTTTGGTATTGGAGCCAACCAATTTGCTTTCTTAAAGAACCAATTCCAATAGTCCAAAGCAAAAGGACATAGGAGAAAAAGATGATTAACAGATTCAAAATCTAGTCCACACAAGAGGCATTTGAAAGGATTAGCCAGGCCTAGTTTTACCAAATGATCACTAGTGAGATTCTTGTTTTTCAAGGCCAACCAAGAAAAGACTCCTGCTTTCAGTAGACATGCCTTGCCCCAACATAAATTAGAAGGCCAATCTACACCTTTATTAGAAGAAGAAACCAAAGAAAGATAACCTTGTTTTACCGAGTAAGAACCTGATTTGGATGGGCACCAGAACAACTTGTCTATTTTAGAAGAGTGGAAGATTTTTCTATTTCTTAATACTTTTGAAAGAAGTGCTTTCTGATTTTGAGGGAAATTTAGATTTGAAAAATCTTTCCAAAAGACAGATTTTTTGAAGATCCCAGTCTGATCATCATGTAAAAATAAATAGTCTTTCACATGAGTACCCCAATTTAGGCAGAGATAAGCATTTGCTTGTTGTAGCCTAGGAAATGAATCCAATTTAGTGTATCCATTCCAAGAGTCTTCCCAAAAATGAGCTTTCTCTCCATTATGAATTTCCCAGGAGAGAAAAGGGAGAATAACTTCTCTACATTTCACAATGAAGTTCCAAATTTTTGAACCAATAGGTGGATTAGCCACCGTGAAGATTCTTTCCAGCTCCTGAAAGTCAAGATACTTGGTCTACATTATTTTACACCATTTCTAATTTGTTTTTTCAAACATTTGCCTAGCCAATTTTACCCCTAAGGCTAAATTTTGAGCTTCTAAGTTCTAAATTCCAGTTCCACCATTTATCTTAGGCTTGCAAACTTTGTTTAAAGAAATTAAAGAGACAAATTTCTTTTCCGTAGAATCTAGATTTCCTCTCCACAAGAAATTTCTTACAATTTTTTGGAAATATGCAATAATGCCCTTTGGCATGTGCAACACTGACATCATGTAAACAGGAATGGCAGATAAGACAACTTTAATCATAGTAAGCTTACCGGAGAAAGTTAGCCATCTATTTTTCCATGTGGAAATTTTGTTCCTAATCGAATCTAACACCTTGTACTAAAAATCTTTTTTGTTGGTTCCAGAAAACAAAGGGATCCCAAGATGTTGGGAGCGAAGTTCTCTTAGTTTGAAGCCCAAGAATTGACAAATTTTTTGTTGGGTATTGGAGTCAATGTGGAAGAAAAAAACTTGTGATTTGATAGGATTAACCTGATGTCCTGAAGCTGCACTATAGGAGTTTAGAACAAACTTTATGTTCTTAGCCTCAGATAAAGAGGAACAAACAAAGAACAAAGTATCATCAGCAAAAAGAGAATGAGAAATAGGGAAAGGAAAATGGGGACTCTTTACCCATATCCATTTGTTCTGATTAACAACAGATTGAATAGATCTACTCAAAGCCTCTACCACAATAATGAAAAGAAAAGGAGAGATAGGATCTCCTTGCCTGATACGTTGAGAAGTCTTAAAAAACCACAAATTTTCCCATTCAACATAACTAAGAAGCTAGGACCAAAAATACATGCAAGATTCCACTTACAAAATGGGGTAGAGAAACCAAATTTTGAAAGAACTTTAAGGAGGAAAGACCAATTTACCCTATCATAAGCTTTGAGCATGTCCAACTTCAACATCATGGATTTAAGTTTCTGATTGTGAATGGAATGGATCACTTCATGTGCAAAAATTGCCCCTTTAGATGTCTCCTTTCCTACCACAAATCCTCCTTGCTCTTCAGAAATGATGTTCGGAATGATTTGCACTAATCTCATAGTGATTGCCTTTGTGATAATTTTGTACAAAATATTACACAAAGTAATCAGCCTAAAATCAACAAAAGAGGAAGGGGTCTTCTTTTTAGGAATAAGTGCCAGAAAGGAGTTATTTAATTCCTTTAGAATATTTCTAGTTTTTCTGGCCTCTTCTACCATTGCCCATACATCCTTACCAATAAAATCCCAAGATTTCTGAAAGAAAAGAGCAAAGAAGCCATCTAGACCTGGAGCCTTATCTGGAGCCATAGAGAAAACAACAGCTTTAATCTCTTCCATGGTGAAGAGACTAAGAAGCATTTCATTGTCTTCAGGAGAAACTAAAGAAGGAATGTTATCAAGCAAGTGTTCATATGGGTCATTGGAATGGCAAGTAGAAGTAAGAATTTTTTTGTAAGATTGAACAACCTCTTCTTGAATATCTTTTTCATCACAAAGAAGCTTACCAACAAAGGAAGAGACGTTGCAAATAGAATTATGATGATTTCTGATCTTGGTTGAAGCATGAATTTTTTTTTGTATTTTTATCCCCATCTTTTAACCAAAGCTCCCTTGACCTTTGTCTCCAAAACATTTCCTCTCTGGAAAGGAGCTCTTGAAGTTAGAATTTTAGCAAAGTTTCTTTCCCAAAGTCTGCTTTATTCATGCCATTTGCAATGATGTGTTCATTCAAAACTTTCAAATCCTCTTGTAATCTAAATTTTTCCACAAAAATATTCTTGAAATGAACTTTATTCCTGAAAGGAAGCTAGGTGTGAGGAAATCACTTCCTACACTAATCTAATGAGGGGAGGAGAGTGCAAATTCAATTTTATCCTTATTATTATAGCAATGTTAAACCCACTAACAGAGATAACAAAGATATTGCAACAAACACATAAATAAGAAAGTGAGACAAAAGAAGAGAGACACAAGATATACATGGGGAAAACCCTTATCGGGTGAAAAACCCCACACTCTAAAACCTGCACAATGTATTAACAACACTGAAATGGTTTACAATACACTTGCAATGCAAGCTCTCAGGAGTCTTCGACACTCATATCTAGAGACAAACTAGTAGCATAATAGTACTCGTAAAACCTGTAATATATCTCCTCCTCAAAGCACCTATTTATATAGAAAATACAAGGCAAAATTGCCTCTATCTTGGAATGGGCATCCAACTTGGCCTCATGGCCCAAAACCCATGCCTATGGACACTTGGTCAATATTATAAGATGCTTCTGACACTTGTCCACACACCCCATCCCAAAGAGGTCGCCTATTTCCAAAATGGGCTATGACAGATGCTTTTACGATTGTCATAAAATCTGTCATAGTAGTTACAACTTCCAGTTGTAAGAGAATCTATCATACATAGGCTATAAATAGCATATTCTCTTACAACATATCATAGTCCACCTTGGGGTGCCCAAAGATGCCTTTTTCAAAGATGCTCTTCAACACATGTCTTCACCTATCATAGAATCTCCTATTTCTGACTTTGACATGTCATAACTTCATCATAGGCATCTGTCATGACCAGTTCAGTCAATATTCCCTTACACAACATCCAAGATGCCAACACATGGCAAAATATTCCTACTACAAAGTGTGACACCTATCTCCTCATGTGAGGACAAAATTACAAGTTGTCTTCTTCCATGTAGGATGACACATCACTATGCCACATCCCACAAGATGACAATATGAATTTACAATTTAATTTACAACATAGGAAATAAATAAATAAATACAATGAAAATAATACAAGGAATTACCAAGGTTGAGACACCTTAATTCCCAACAATTCCACTGTCTTATTTGGGTTTTGAGGAAATGAAGTTTTTCAAAAAATTGGAACATTCTAGAACCAGCAATGAAAGTAGCAGTTTTCTAAGTGTGTTCCAAAAAAAAAGGAAGTTTTTATCCTTGAACCACATGGATTCAAATTTGAAATGAGCTTTGAAGAGGGACAAAGGCTTTTTATCAAAGAAAAAATCCATTGGGAAATGGTCAGAACCTGAAAAAGGAAGAATTGAAGTGGTGACTGAGATATTATTAAGAAACCAAACTAGGACGATAAGGTATCTATCAAGTCTTTCTGCAATCTGCAAGAAGTCCTTTCTTCTATTGGACCAAGTAGCCAAGCCATTTTTTGCAACACAATCAACTAGCTGATTCTTTGTGACAAAATTACCAAAATCCTCCATTGTTTTAAGAGGAGGAATAATATCTCTAGTTTTCTCCTCTAGAGATAAGATAGCATTAAAATCCCCAGCAACAATCAGAAGTTCTTTTCTAAGGGGCTCCATAATATTTGAGAGTTCCTTCCAAAGAAGAAGTTTATCTAGAGTAGAGGTTGGCCCGTAAACATTGCATATCTAGAAATCAAAGTTTGTGATGGAGTTATGAGCTTGGCACAACATCTAGTTTGGTTTAGAAGCAATGAGATTATTTGAAATTGAATCTAATTTCCAAAGAAGGGCCAGTCCCCCAGAAGCCCCCACAGATTCAACCAAAAGGTATTTCCATTTAGTCCAGAAAGAGAAGATTTGATCTCCAAAAGAAGAAGACAACTTTGTTTCCTGTAAGAGAATAATGTAAGCCAAACTAGAGTCAATTTGGCACTTAATGAGCCACCTTTTGTTAGGGGCATTAATGTCCCTAACATTCTAGGTAAAAATTTTTATTGTTCTCGAGGAGAGCAGCATGCTCTCCTTGATCTCAAATGCCCATCAAGGGTGCATTGAATCCCTGTTTGAACTTCCTCTTGAGTTTTTTTTTTCTTTAGGTTTCGTACCCCTTTTAGATTTAGGAGTGCTTTCTTCTAACGCCTTCAAATCTATTTGGGAGATGGATCTAGGTTCTGAGAAGTTGAAACCCTCTTCTTCTTCTAAAATCACCTCATCAGCTATCTTTTCCCTGAATTCATTACCAAATTTAGAAATTATGTCATTGACCATCAAGCTAATATCAGAATCCTTGATTGTCTGAAGTGATTCATGAACCTCTAAATTAGCATCCAGGGCTAAGACCTTTCTTGGAGCAAGATCTATCTGATCAAGGGACTATGGAATAATTTCATTCTCCAGAAGTGCAAAAACCTCTATATCAATGTTTTTGGCGCCCTCCACAGAGGCCAAATCCAACAAAGATTGATCTGAAGGGAGATCCATAGAAGCAATTTGGGCCTTTGTTGAAACACCCTCTTTAACAACTGAAACTAAAGAGTTGTTTACCAGAACAAAATCTGGATTAGAAGTGATTGGTGTAGAAATATTCCTAATTTCTGGGGCAAAAGCAAGATGTTCCTTCTGACAATTAGAGACCCCCATCTGAGAACCTTTCAACAGAGATTTTGGTGAAAGATGTAGCCGAGAACTTACCAAAACTTCTCCTACTAGATCCTCACAAGCCAAAGGGGTTTCTGAAACCTCCATTTGATAATATTTCACTAAGACTTCTAGAGAACCTAATAGATGTTCCCCTGCCAGATCCTCACATTCCAAAGGGGTGTCTATTTTACCCACAAAATTTGTAGAAATAGTGGTCTTTGCAAGGCGAGCCAGGCATAAATTTTGAGAGTGCCCAAAATTATTGCAGGAAGGGCAATACGGCTCCACATCTTCAAAAAGAATATCTTGTAGCCATTTTCCAGAGATGGAAGAAATTTCAAATGACAATGGAAACGAGGTAGAAGGGTCAAATAAAAGATAGACCCTTATCAGTTTCTCTGGGTCATTGAAGGAATCAAAATTGTGTTTAAGGAAAACACCCAAATTCTTTGCCATCAGTTCTATAATTTTGAGGTCTCTATATTCCAATGGTAGACCAACAAAATGAGCCCAGCAAGGATAAATATTAAGCAAGGAAGAGCTAGGATCAAAGTTTGGAGTCCAGGTGTGGAGGCCAATACCTCTACCCAAAAAGAACCATGCTTTAAAGCCAAGAACAAAATCCCTAGCTTCTGTGGAATCAAAAATTACTAGAAAGACACCTTTATCCTTGTTTAAAAAGAAAAAATGTGGCAGATCAAACCAGTTGGTCTTAGTCCAAGAGACAAAGTCCTAGTTTTGGATAGAAGGATTAGACAACTTACCGCACAACGCTTTTGACTCCAAATCTTCAATATGAGGTACTAAAAGATCATCCAAAATCTGTACTATTGCAGAAGGGGCTGTGGGAGAGAAACTAGTTTTTGGAACCTAGCAATGCTTTGGTGGAACCCTAGAGACAATGATTTTTGAAGGGCAGTTTTCTCCCAAACCGCTTCTTCTTGTTCTTCTTTTTGTGAGCCTTACGATGAAAACCAAAATAATAACCACGGGGGCTCTGATGATGATGTGAACCACTCTTATTGGAAGGGGATCCATTAAAAAATTCACAAAAGAGACTTTCTTGTGAACATAAAGGAGGCTGTTGGTTCGAAGAGTTGACAACAATAAATCACTTTCCAAGTTGAAGATTCTGACCCCTGACAAATGACCATGCATCACCATTGCCTTGAAAACCTGCACCAAAATTCAAAAAATGACTGTTGGAGGGATGCTCCATTGCCTCAAGTTTGGGCTAAAGTAATAGAATAAATATAATATAATATTATATAATAATATAATATTAAAATATATTTAATATTATATAATAATATAATATTATAATATGGGCTCCAAACCTATTTTAATCAAAAGGCAATGAGATAAGGCAATTAAATTGGCTTTATGAGAAAAGGAAACTTTGAAGAAAGGAAACTCATGTGCACCAAAGGAGCAATATTCTAAACTCTTATAATTTCCAAGCAATAAATAATTTCTCCTCTCCTCTAACCCTAATCTATCTCATTCTCTCCTTATTATTTTCTACTGTCTTCTAAAGCCCTAACCCTATTTTCTTCTTATTTGCTCTTTTTTTTTGTTTTCCTATAGGTATTCTCATGGCTACCATGGAGGCTTACCAGCTTATTATGAAGAGTATACACAGGGGATATTTTTGTCATAGAATATATATATATATATAGGCTGATAAAAACAACCTAATAGACGATATAGGTAAATCTTTGTTCTCTTTATTATTTTTGTTTTAAGATACAAGGAAAAACACCCAAACTATATATATATATATATATATATATATATATTTATTTATTTATTTATTTATCTTGTTTTGCAGGCCGAATACAACATCAACGTGTGTGTGTGTGTGTGTGTGTGTGTGTGTGTGTGTGTGTGTGTGTATTTTAATGCACAGTGGTCAATGGTGTTGCCACAATAATGGGTTACACTTTCTAGGACATCCTAATTTTTGCTGAAATCACATATTTTTAGAAAATATAATGATTTAAGCCTTGAAAGGTTCCATTTAAAGGATTTTAATTGAAAAGGATATGATCAAACCCCCTTTGATAGAACCCCGCTAGTTTTAAACCATACCTATAATGGAGTCTCCTCTACACCTATCAAAACACTGATAAAAAACCACTTTTGATTTACCTTTTAGGGGATCAAATGAATTCATTTAAAATTTATGTTTTCTAAGTATGTAGTCCTTATTATAAGCTTCCTAAAAAGTATAATTTTAAATATATTTAATTTGATTATTATATTTATTTTTTATTTCTTGTGAATGTATGGTTTTCACCAAACATCAAGTTTTCTATTCTACACACATGGAAAATTAGTAAATTAGTGAAAAAAAATTCTAAAAAATATATATGCCCTAGGTATTGATATCCTTGGTTCAACAAAAAAAGAAAAATTAAATTTTGATACATACATAAAAAGTTATGTTTTACAGAATACACCTATGTCTAAATTATAATTAGTTTGAATTCAAAACTTAATTCAAAAAAAAAAATTCAACAAAACATTATGAAACCAAATGTATGCCCTATATATCAGTGTTAGCAATCTAAATTCAAAAGAATCAGAATTTTATCCTTTGTAGAAAAAAATTATGTGCTACGGAATACACATCACTTAAAAAAATGTTGTTTACTATTAAAAACTAGTTATCAAAGGAGATGCAAAAATTTTTACAATTTAACTCCAATTTAAAAAAAAATATATATTTAGAATCTACAAACAAAATCTCACAAATCACTAGTTCGCATCATCTTCAAATACCTAATGGTTTAACATCTATAGGTGTTAGAAAGTGAAGATTTAGTTCAAAATGTTGATTTCAATGTCAGGTTTGGCCAAAAAGTGTACTGCCTGTCACAATGGCAGCCGAATGCATAGCAGTCCACAGGTTTTGTGTTGGTAGGGCGTTGGGCGCCGTTCAACAAAAAAAGAGGTGGAGGTGGGGCGGCCTCCCCGCCCACCCTCAATAGATCTGTGGAGGGTGAAGGGGGGGTTTGTCCCCCGTCCACCAAAGACTCCAAAAAGACTATGGCGGCAGCCATGGTTGCCGCCCCTGTATACTTCGTGTAGTCATAGATACATTCATCCAATAAGCTAAAATAAATTTTTGTTATATAAGATAAACCAGTAAATTTTAAAATAGATATCTAAGGCAGAAATATATATATATGCAGACCTATAGACCTCCTCCCCGGTGCAGCAGGTGGGTGATTCTTTGAAACCCTAAAGGTAAACCCTAACTCAGAAAGGCTCAAAACCCTAACCTATTTTGTTTCATTTCCTTTTTATTTTCTTACTCTTATCAGTCCCAGCTTCTCTTTTTTGTTGTGAATGATTGGAGCAAAGAGGGTGCAACAGGTGGGTGACCTTAAGCTCTCAATTTGTTGATAAGCCATGGTGACCCAGATGAGACATTGAATCATGTTTGGGCTCCATATGCTATTGGGCATCATATCTGCATGTAGGTTCTAGGGTTTTGGATTAGCCATCCTTTCTTATGATCTTTATGAATCTGGGTTCAAATATGTTGCCATTCATTTGCTAGAATTATTTATGAGTATTAATCTGACAAGTGAGACACTTATTTTGTAGGTGGATTCAATATAAAATGTTTTCTAGGGTTGGATTGAACTAGGTTCTATTGTGTAACATTCAGTTTATTTCTAACAGATCTGTCACAAAAGATAATTAAACCATTTTTTTATTTTACAGATATGTCATCTATAGAAATCTATATGTAAAATCATGTATTTAGTTTTGTGTTAATGTCTTCTTTGTTCTCTATTTTGTTATACTGAAAAATAGTTAGACCCTAAGGCATTTATCTTTTTGCAGTCTTTTCTCTCTATACATTAAATTATGTGTCTTGTGGTAAAGGGTTTGAAACTTGACCTAGCAAAAAGTTTTGAAACTTTTGTGCATGTTTAATGAAATTAAAATACCTAATGGTGTTATTGTTTTTTCACCTTTTTTTGATTTGTAGGCTTTTGATGGTACACAGAATGTATCAAATTCACAAAAGGATGAAGCTTGGAAGGTGAAAGGTGAATACCAACAAGGAAGCTTGTTTGAATGTGAAATGCATGCATAAGCTGAGATAATCTTTTTTTGAATAAGAAGAAACACATTTTATAAATGTTTAATAAATGATGTAAATGAGCTGAGATGGATGCTCAATAAATGATGTAAGATAGTCAGTGAGACAAGTTGCCAATGATGCCAGTGAGGCTGAATTCAGTGAGATTTCTGTTTAGCCAGTGAAGCTGTAACCAGTAAGGTTTTGCTTTGCTAGTGAGACATTGAATGTAACCAGTGAGACTTAATCAAATAAATTTTTAGAATATTTGTTCAAGCATTTTAGTCTTCATTTCATGGTTCTTCTCTCAACATTTGAATATCTACGATACTTGAAGTTTATATGCATAAATTTGTGAGGATTAATTAAGTTAGATTTGATTTGTAACTTGAATCACTGATTCACCCAAATAAATGACTAAACCATGACTAAATAAATGACTACCATGACTAAAATAAATGACTACAATGACTAAATAAATGACTACAATGACTAAATAAATAACTACAATGACTAAATAAATCACTACCATGACTAAATAAATGACTGCAATGACTAAATATACTACCAAATTGATGACTAAATATACTACCAAATTAATGACTAAATTAAGGACTAAAATTTGTTTAGTCATAAATTTGGTCGCAAGATAAATGACCGGCAATAAACTACCAATGGTCACGTGACCAAACTAATGGTCACATGACCAATTTTTGGTAGTTTTTTTAGTCATTTTTTTTTGTTTTTCTACTAGTGTATGTTCATTGTAGGCTTGGAAGATCAATCAACCTTTGTCAAGTTGTTATCTCATGACTAACATTGTCAAGCTTGGAGATCTAGGGAGGTCGTTGGAAGAACCTTAAATCCATGAATTTGTAGATCATAATTATTCAATCAATTGGATTGTATCTTCTTCATCATGTCTAGAGAACTAAAAAATTAGCCCAAGAACCAATATGACTTGACAAGATTTCCATGTGTCTACTCTTGATTCCCTCAAGCCATAGTCTATATCACTACCAAGCCACATGTCAAGCTTTGATTGACCCAAGCACCACCTTAGAATTGTGGACTTGAGAGTTTAATTACCAAAAACTTGAGACTACTCATTGAGCTCTATTGCATGGCTTTTTGAGGTCCATTGGGAACACAAACATGTGGCAAAGTAAACTTTAAATACAATTCCCCCTCTAATATTTGTTTAATGAAACTCTTAGGGCTACCAAGTGTGGGCCCTATAGACTTCAAATTAATATTTCAAACTTAAAATATCCATTCAACTTAGCTATATAGGGAAATTTGGGTCTATAAGAAATAAGATAAGCGAATACTATAGATGCAAAAGGCCTTATAGATTTCATTTAATAAAAGTTCATTTCAATTTTGGAAGGTTTGGATGTTTGTCAATCCAAACTTTACATTAATTAAGTTTGTCAATCTTTTTGCATCCAATGATCTCACATGTTCTTTGACAAACTTGGGCTCCCATACATATCCTAGCTTACCAATTTTCTCACTAGCAATTTCATCAAAGGGTTGCCACACCAACTAAATTCTATATCATTGTTTATAATTTTATCCCTATGTTAGTTGTAGTTAAGACATGACTAGGAAATTCCTGACCAATGGAAACTTTAATTAACATTATCATGTAAGCCATTTAAGTATTATTAAGGAGACTATTAGTTGTCATAATCCATGCTATATGTGATAAATGAACAATAACCAAAATGTGAAATAAATCAAATTAATAAAAGCATGAAAACTAAACTAATTAATTTGGTAGTCTAAAACCTAATATACATGAGATTTTTGAAAATTTGCAATAATATCACATAAAAGGATTATTACGCTCGAATTGTTACAATAATAATCATGGCAAGGAAGCTCCATTTTTCACAGTTGAGATAACTATGTGTGTACTGTAATTGTTGTTAATGAAGTTGTGTAAAATACATAACAACTCAAGGATCAATTTAGAATCAAGATTGAGAACTTGGAAGGCATGACCCACACCCTTGGATATAAATGACTCAATTTTTTGTGGTCATTTTTAGGAATTGGTAGTATTCCATATTCCTCTACTTCAGGAAACCACCTTTTGAGATGATTATGATCATTAGCGATAAATTGGCATCTCACAAGGACTTACTAAATAGATTATAAGAAGGATGGTCTCTCTTCACTTGCACTAGCAATGAAATCTTCAAAACACCTATATCCATCACCAAGATAGATTTGGGTCCAACATTGGCATCTCTATTTTCTATTTACATGGATTTTCTCTATCAAATAAGGACTAAAGATGAATTAATCATTTCATATAAGTGACTTTACATTGGACCATACTCACTACAATGCAATGTGATAAGTAATATTACCATTTTAGTATCATCAACTAATAAGCACAACAAGAAGTTTGCATAAGATGATAACCCTGAATCATGAGATTGTAATAGTTGTTGCCTTGTCTACTAGAAAACCCACTTCTTGACATTGAAAAAAATATCATGTTGGTTTGCATCCAATAAATTGATTAGATCTAGTGATTGTATTCTCTATAGTATCTTTGTGTTAGCCTAAATGTATTGTTGATGATTGTTTTTACACATTCATAGCAAAAGTTAAAATTTAGAAAATGAACCTAACTGTCTTGAAAGATATGAAGAAATCAATTAAAATTACTTAATCCCAAGTTTTTGTATGGTTAGATCTTGACCTTGTGGATAATTCAGTAGGTTAATGCAAAGCTATAATATGCAAGGGGCCTTACTTGATTTAAGGTGATTTATGACTCACTGGACTCAAATTATGCAAATTGTTATAAATATCAACAATTTATCCATCTCTTTGCATAAATTTGTTACTGCATCACAAAGCTTTATATGATTTATATTAACACAAGATTTTCTTTTCAAATATTATGAATATTGTCAAATATTAACTCAATTGTTCATGTTTCCTTCAAATACTAGACAATCTCCTTTAAATTTATGCATTTAAGCTAAGTATTTCAAATGTTTTGGAAAAGTTAGAGAAATTTAAATTGAACTTTATTCTGCTACAGGATCTAAATGCTATGTTATTCACATCGTAAGCAGTATAGCAAACTTGATTAAATCCATAGACTAAACCTTTAAATGTAAGCCCTGAGTATTTTCATGAACATACATTCAAGATTGCAAGCTTTTGGAGAGATAATATTTCAAATACAAACAAGAGCCACTCTAAAGTAGACGCAAAATTCCAGATGTATTTGTATTAAAAATATACAGTCACATATGATTTACAATGTATGAATGACTCTTTGCTTCATTAATCAACTTACAGAAAACTTACAAATGTCTTACAGATACAGTAAGGAAGCTAGATGCTCCACGCATTCCTTAGTGCAGACACAGGCGACCTCCTCTAAACTAAAATGTTCTTTCTAATCAAAATATTCAAACAACTACAATTGCCAGCTATTCTCTCAAAATCCCTGTGTAATTAATGTACAAGTAGCAAAGTTCCTTATATAGATTTTGAAACTTCTCATTGCTATGGCTACAAACTTCATCTACGGCTGAGATCCTTCCATTATTGATCAATGGTCGACACTCATCTCTAACCGTCTATCAAAATATCTAAATGGTATCTTTTCCTTCTCAAAGGATGCTATTGGAATCTTTTCAAAAATAAGATTCCCCTTTTCTTTGACTTATGCTTGCTGATACTCTTTACTTGACTTTTCCCAAAACTGTTGCTTCCTTTACCTTTTCACTCCTTTAAGTATAATTTGAAGTTACTGATCACACCTTCTACAAAAGTGCAGTTCCCTCCTGGACGCTTTGTCCATATATGCTCCTGTAGTGCAACTCCTTCTTTCAATTACTTTTCTCTATTATCTGATCCTTCACTCCTTTTTTGGAACTTCTTCATTTTAGTACTATCCTCCATTAATGAATCCATCATCTGTTTGCTCATACATGCATCATGATTTTCTATGCATGGTGTAAAAATGGCATTAAACTCTGTTAAGGCCCTTTCCAATTCGTATGCCGGTATGTCCATGCATTCATGTTCTAAGAGCCTTTCTATTATCTTCTTGTGCATTCTAATCATTTCCTCTGCTTTTTCTTCTAAATCCTGGGCAACTGTTATACACTTTCTAAGATTATCTTCCTCAAATTTAAGTTCTAATCTCTCTTGTGGCACTTGACTTGCCAGTAAAGGGGTAACTACTCCTTCATTGATTAACTCATCTACTCTTTCCTCTATTTCTGTCAACTATGCCAGTTCAGACCTGCATTCTTCCCTTCTAAATTGACAATTATGCACAAGTATATTACATTTGTTCTTTTCTCCTACAACCACATCCCAACTTTTCACAGCCTGTTTTATTATTTGCTCACCCTCTTGCATAAAATCATTGAACCATTCATCAAAAATATTAGCCTTGAGCTTTTTATTTTCCATGTCCCTTATTTCTTCTTTGGATATAACTGCTATGTCACTGGGCAGTTCTGGGACTGTTATATTGGGATCAAATATCCCTCTAATAAATTGTTGCAGCTGGACAATATGTCCTTTCAAATATTCTTGCTTGTCTTTGTCTTTTCTCAGCATCTCTACTGTCACTCGGTGCATATCCTCCCACTCAGTGATGTGTTTTTCTGTGTAGTATGCCCAAGGTCAAAATTTAGTATCTTATACTCATCTAAGGTTATTTCACCTTTTGCCTTCTCCTTCTGAGGTATGGCTAGATTCAGCACCCTAGATCCATCTGGACCTCTTTGAATATCTGACATTGTCCTAGCCTTTCTCCTCTCTTTTCCTGGTGTTGTATTGCCCAATAAACTTTTAATATCAATTGGTACCAATTGTACCTCTTTCTTTTCCTTTCTTATCTCCATTCCTAGCCATGTAGGAATTTCTTTGGTGCCTTATGCAGTTTTAACTTCATCAATCACTTCTTCATGAGGCCTCTCTGTTTCTACTTCTTCCTGTTGCTGTTGTTCCCGTTGTTGCTGTTGAGGTGGTTCCTGTTGTTGTTGTGGAATTTGTTGTTGAGGTGGAGGCTCTTGTACCATGGGGTCATTTTGTTGTTTGAACTCACCTTCATCTTCCTCTTCTTCAATTTCTGTGTCCCCTCCAGCCTCATCTTCTTCTTCAAGACCCTCCCCTTTTTATGTTTCTTTTTCCCGATCTTCCTCTTCCTTGTATGTTTGTTCTACATTTATTTTGTTTATACCTTCTGCTAGTTCTTCAGTTTTACCCTTTTCAACATCTTCTGTTTGTACTTCCTCTTTAGGCCTCTTGGTTACATCTTTTGTTTTATCTGTATCCTCTGTCTGTACCTTCTCTGTATGTACATGTGAACCTACCTTTGTATCATCTTCCTTTACTTCTTTTCCTTGTTCCTGCATGTTTTCTGTGTTCTTCTGTTGTTTGCTTTGTTCATCATACATATTCAACATATTCAAGACATCTACACCTGAAGTGCCATATTTTGTTTCTTCTTCTGCTTGAGCATGCTTTTCTGTGACTATCTCCTTAGGTGCCTCTTCTTTCTTAGCTTCTTCAATTTTATGTGCCTCCTCTTGCACATCTTTAATGATTTTGGGAGGAACTAGGGTACCAAATGGATCCACTGCTCCTGCTTCTTTCTGTACCCTCTCTTCTTTATGCTCTAGGCCTTGTTCAATTTCCATTTCAGCCTGAGTACTTTGTTCTTCCTCTTCACTTGGGAAATCACTAGACCCCTCCTCTATTTCAATCTCCTTTCCAGCATACATTCCTCTTTCTTCGCTTTCACTAGTATCACTTCCAATGTGAACAATTTCAATAGTTTGTTTGGCTTTATGTGTTTCTAAGTCTTGCAGCATTTCTCTAGCCAACTCTGTCTTTACTTGAACATATGTTTGTCTCTTTTCTGATGAAGTAGTGACATTAGGTATATTACTCAACTTTTCACCTACTTGTTGTGCTCCTACTACCTCACTTGTTTTAGAAGTCTCACCTTTTGACAAGCTTATTGGGATTGCCTTTCTGACTTCTTGTCCTACTACCTCCTTAAAAGTATGTGCCTCCTCTGCACTGATTTCATGACTTAGTGATTTTGGGTCTACAAAAGTATCCGATGACACTGCTACTATTATTCCCAATGCATAGGGGTCCATCAGGGTAGCATTCTTATCTTTTTTTACAATCTTAGCTTCTATGATCTTTCTCTTCTTCTCATAAAAACACTGGGGGTCATCACTGGGTTCTTTTACTCTCTTCCCCCTTCTTAGGGTATGCTATTTCCTTCCCCTTAGCTTTGAGCTCTTCAATTATGTCTTTTAACCATGTCTTTGAAAACAATATAACTGGATTGGACAATATGTCTAGAGATTTGTTGCAAGGCTGTGACCAATTAGGCTCTATAATAGGAGCCAGCCTGGCCTCTACATATCTATGATGCAGTAGTTTACCATCTTCTTGAACCTCTGGAGGAACATATATGTCACCCATGGTTCTCATTTGATCAATTGTTAATCTTTTATGGGCCCTTTTCCTCACTTCTCTATCATTCTTGCAATCAGACCATAAATATTCAATATGTATCTGATGCTTATACTTTTTGTCAACTGTATTTTGGATCCTATGGAAAGGATCAAACTTTCTAGCTACATCAAATTCTTCAAATCCATAGTATCTTAAATCTTTCTCTAAACATCTAGCCACCTCCTCACTATAACAGGAGTGCCTTCCAATGGCCCAAGGCAACTTTAGATTACCTCTACTAAACTTCCTCTTATACATTCTAAAGACATTCAGATTTTGCCTTGAAAACGCCAACACAATCAATTTATCAGAAGGATATCGGGGTAGCATAAAAGGTTTTCCTTCAAATCCTTCAGTCCTGATATAAGTAAAATGTGGAAATTGAATATACCATGAACTATGCAACCCAATTGTATCTTATGCATCCTTAGAATATCTTTTATCCAGTTCTTCCCTCAAAATTCTAACCATGTAGGTATAAAACACATCATTAACCAAAGCATACTTCTTCATTGCATTTTCTTCTTGTAAATCTAGGTAATGTTCATACACCAATTTCTATCCTGGACCACTTCCTAAGGTCCCAACCCTTTCTATCCCATGTATGAAAGGTCTAATTTCTGTTGCACATGAGTACAATACATATGAAGACAAATAGAAAGGAAGTAATTTCTACTTCCTTAGCAAGGCCTATTTCCATATAGCTGTACTTATTACTTTGGCCCAGTGAATTTGCCCTTGTTCCTTTTCAGCTTTTCTTATGAACTCAATAACAATAAACATCCAGGGCTCACATTTAGTGCCCTCTCTCAATCCTAGCAACCTACTCAGCATTGTGATCATCAAATAGATTTCCTCCTTGAAATATATTCTCATCAGATTCTTGTGTACCCTGGCTATAGCCTTGGGTTTATTTTCTGCGCTGTACCAACCGTGGAATATTTTACCTTTGCACTCCCTTTCATTCGTATGAAAATCTTCATTATATTGATCTATGTCAATGTCTGTCATTTTCTTATTGATTTCTAATCCAAATGTCCTCGCGATCCCCTCTGTGGATAAATCAGCAATAGGTCTATCATAAAATATTATCTTCCTGGTTGATAAATCATATAGAGTTACACAATCTAAACACAAATCTCTGGCCTCCATAGCCAATGGAAATCTTGCAACCCTGTACAGTCCACTTTCCCATATACATTTCATATCTAGTGAAGCATCTACAGCTGTGATTTTCTGTAAAACATCATCTGCATCATAATTTCCAATGTTTGTATCTGTCCCAACCCCAGTGTAACTAATCAATGTCTAATATCCTCTGTGCAAGGGTAACTCTTCTTTTTCTATCTCCTTTCATGGTTTCCTCTCTTTTTTCACCTCACCCCCTGTATCTACCTTTTTCTATTTAGGGGCCATCCTGTAGAAAATGTAGCTTTTAACTTTTGTTTTACTTTCATATCTAGGGTTTTACTATGAATTTTTGCTTTTACCATTTTACCTTAACCTAGTTTATCCTTTCTATTTTCACTTTTAAATTTGTGAAACTCTGCCTAGTTAATTAACATCTAAAACAGTAATTTGACAAATGCCTACATTTTATAACGAAATTACTAAAATTTACATGCATTTTTACGATTTGAAATGTAACGGTGCTTTTAGATAAATACCTGTATTTCTTTGACTACTTGACTTCAGTCGTTGACTTACTTTTACCATTTTGCTTTCGTCCATCTATTATAATTCCTTTGCTCCGATGAGTTCTGTTCAAATTACTGTAACAATTATTTCTTCTGCATTTTAACTCTTAACAATGTATATCTGAAAACAAAATACATTAAATTTACCCTAACTCTCATTAAATTTTACTCTTTTTTGAGTATTAGATTGGCATTAATTACAACAATTAATGCACCAAAAGTTTCGGCCATCTATTTCAGTATTTGAGTTTTGAACCTTTTATCCATTAGTTCACTTATCTATACCTCCCATTTTCCTTGTATGTTTCCTTGTATGTTATCCTTTGTATCTTTTTAAACATACAAACATATATGCAAACAAACTGTTGGGACTGAAATTCCTAGACTACTTTTTGGCAAATATTAATTTTCAATCATCCAAAGATTTCAATATGTGAGCATATATGGAAAGATCCACAGTTGTTTTCAAGCAAAAATTAACAATTGAGTTGATAGAAATATTTGGATTTGATCTACTCTGATTCCTAAAGACTTAATATAACATGGTTTAAGTGCTCATTAAAGGTGAACCATAAACAAGGAAGTGAAAAGTTACAAACCATGTTGAAAATAAAGGAAAAATGGCATTAAGTACCAAAGCTAAATATGGGTGAATTCCTTGTCAAAAATGAATAGGGGTTGCTTTTTGAACCATCTTAAAATTCCCCGTATTTTGCAAGTTATGTGCATTTTTGGTAAAATGCATTGTGGTATGGGTTTGTATATTTGTATATACAAAGTCATTTGTATATACAAAGTCTCTCATATATAAAGCGGTTTGTATGTTGTGTCATTGTATGCAAAGTCCCTTGTATATCGGGTCGTGGTATGGTCGCATAAAGGAGTCATTAGGTTGATGCATTGTTTACTTGTATGCATTTGGCTAACGTTTTATTGTTACATACAAGGTGGACCTGACGAGGTTAAAAGTTGAAGTGTATTTTCTATCAGGATCGTTGCTTGTATGTTATGTTTGTATGTTTGGCAGAATGCAACATACAACACAGTACATACAACACAATATACATTGCCTGGAACCGAAACAATTATGAATTAACGTTAAGTCTTTGTATGTTTGCGCTTTGTATGTATGTTGCGGTATACATACATTGTGGTACATATAAGGCAATATGCATAGTGCGCAACCGAAAGATTATGAAATGTAGTGAAATTGTTGTATGTTTCACGTATTGTATGTTTTGGGTTATACAAGGCTAATATACATAACATGGATTCAAAAAAGTATGAAATAAAGTTAAGTTGTTGTATGTATCGCACTTTGTATATGTATGCTTTCAAAGACATACATTTTAGTATACATACATTGCGATATATGCATTGCACTTATACAAGTGACGGAACCGAAAGTGGTATTAAAATTGGTTTTATCCTTGTATGTTTCGGGCCTTGTATGTATGTTTCAAAAACATACATTGCGGTACATACAAGCCGAAACTCAAAAGAAGTTAAAATGTGGTATAAACGATGCATTCTGACTTAAAGTATATTAAAAGATGCATTGTTTTTTATACATGTCGCAGACTCGAAAGTGAATAAATGATGGGTTATAAAAAGAATAAGTCTGAAAAGGAGATACAATTGAATTTGTATGTATGGGGCATTGTATATGAAGGTTGGATACAAGTAGTGGGTCCCGCCGCTTGCACATTGGGCTTGTATAATAACAATGTATATTTTTCGATATGCCAAAACTATTGTATATACAAGACATGAATTGTTATCACTAGTTCTCTTTACCATTTCTACCAGTCACCTTTTGTACCTAACACAATGTACATTCTCACATACATTCTTAAAGATACATTTGCGATATACATTCGCATTACACCTTCGGTGAAACAAAATGCACCTTACGCCGATACTCTACCACCACGCAAACACAAAACAACTTATACAAAAACAAAAACCCTAAAACGACATTAAAATTTGAATGGTGAAGATATTCTTTTGACAGTTGAAATATGGGGTTTTTGCAGGATATGCACAGCGGGGATCAAGTTATGTAAACACCCACGAAAGGATCTTGAGCAACTGATAAATCATTGATAAGGGAAGTAATTATTTGAGTAAATACATATGTTTAAATAAATTTGTTTTGATCATTTGATCAGAAATTAATTTGTGTTTTATCTGGTCTTTTTAGGAATAATAAAGAAACCCTCGAAGGATATTAAACAGAACTATAGTTAAAGATCTTTGTTTGACCCTGAAATGGTTATCCATTTGATGATTAAAGATGAGTATTAATTTTCCTAAATCTGTTTTATTTAGACAAATACTGTTGTTCAGTTATCAACTGTCACAACTATTGTAACTGGTCTGAAGCTAGTATGCCTCTCTTTATAAGAGATGACCAAGACCAAAGAGAGATACATAAAAAGAGAGATAGAATAGAGAGAATAGGGAGAAATTATAGAATAGAACAGGGGATACTATAGATTAGATTTGAACAACAATGCTAGTTCACTTTTAATATATTTTATTTCTGGTAGACCATGTGCAAGCATTCTCTAATGAAGTCAAGTCTGTGAACATGAAGCAGTAACTACAAATTTTGGTATCAACTATCTGTTTAATTTATTCAATTATATGACTGTCTCCTTTCAAAGTTTTCTCTATTATTCAATTTGAGTTATCAAGTATATCTTCAAGTTGTCTATACACATTTGTTGTTATAGTGTGATAAGATTAACTGGTTTCTGCTTGCAGAAATAAATCCTTTAAATCTGTCATAGTAACTGTGAAGACATTGTCATGGATCTATAAGAAGAGTCATATAGTTAGGGTTTGCATTCTGTCTCTAGTTTTTGATAAATCTATTACAATTGCAGTATTATTCTGATAGGTTCCTTCAAAGAGGGATTAAATCCTTTTAGATGAATGCAGGTAATTTGATTTTATCAATTGGATATATATAAGTATGGAATATTAACTATTTCCTTGTAGGGTTGTACAAGTTACATACCTATTCTTTCATGCCAGGTAGTTCAAGTTTTTACCAAACAAACAGTCATTTATTTCATGATCATACTGACTCTATATTCAATAAGGCACTGGTCTAGTGTTTTCATTATCACTTATACAAATTCACTTTAGATTTACTTAATTAGATTGCATTATTGTTTTAGCATTACTATTTAGATCATTTAGAATTAACTTGCTGTCTTTTCATCTGTTTTATAATTTGTGCCATTATTAATAGTTAGATTAATTATGATCAAAGTAGTGATCATTTCTTTATCTGCTTTATTAATTAGAGGTTTACCCACCTAGGTCTGGCAGAGCCTGAAGCGAACGGGGTTTAGCCATATCTACCCCCTGTCAATTAGCCAAAAATGTCAAGAGAGCCTGGAAACCTCTTAGGGTTAACAACCTACGTTTTTGAGACCTAACACAACCATGACTAATGCTATTTCCCTTTTCCCTTATTTGTACTTGTATCTTTATTTGTATATCGCTCTTTGTATGTTATCTTGTATAAGCTTATATACAAACCACCTTATACAAACCTCCTTTTTACTCTTTATCTTCTGCGATGCTTTTTATTCCTTTGTATCCCAAATATATATATCATAAACATACAAACACTCCAAACATACAAAGGCTTTTCTATATTTAACTTCTTTTTTCGCATCCGGCTTGTATCTCCTATTTGCATCTTTTTTTGTACATTAGCTTGTATATCAAAGATATACATTGTTATTATACAAGCTCGATATGCAAGTAGTGGGGCCCACTTTATTCTTCACTTGTATTTCCATGCTACAACAATACTTGTATCAAACCTTTAGATACAAGCCTAGATACATACAAACTCAAATGCATCTCCTTTTCGGACTTCTCATGTTTTATAAACCATAGTTTATTAACCCTTCGGCCGTGACACATTTATAAAATGGAATGCATCTTTCGATATATATTAAGGTATGATGCATCATTTATACCAAACTTTAACTTCCTTTGAGTTCCGCATTGTATGTATATCGCAATGTATGTATCTGAAACATACACATACAAAGCATGAAACATATCTCAATAAAGCCTCATTTCATATTCTTTTCAGTTCCACAATATGCATATACTATTGTATATCACCTTATATGTTTCTTTTTACCAAACATACAAACTTAAAATACATCCGATAGACTTAACCGATTATTCATTTAAACTCTGAACTCTGTCGGGCCCAACTTGTAAGGATAAAGCTTTAGTGAAATGCATACAAGTTTGATGATGTAATAAACCTGATAACTTTTCTATGCAACTCATACAATGAATTGACATACAAATAACTTTGTATATGCAACATACAAACCCTCCTATAGTGCATTTACCAAAAAAACCCATATCTTGCAAAATATTGGGAATTTTAAAATGGTTCAAAAAAACAACCCTTACTCATTTTTGACAAGGAATTCACCTATACTTAGCTCTGGTACTTATTACTATTTTTCTTTATTTTCAACAAGGTTTGTAACATTCACTTCCTTTTCCCTTTTACCACCAAGCAGACCCACACACAAGTAAAAAACCCACAGCCACAGTAGGGGTCCTCATTTTGCTAAGAAGTAAAATGGGGCGTGTTGTGAGCATCACAACAACTAGCAACCAAACAAAACAATTAAATTAAAACCATTAAAGAAAACTAAATGAAATAAATTCATAACTTCCAACTATCTTTTCTATAAATCATTATCCATCTTGAGACTTAATGCATTCAATAAGGTGCATGAATTTTTCTTTCAGTTTAAGTGGGTGCACGTGATTAATAATCCTCATCTTGAAAATTAGTTGAACGAACCAGTGACTAGTATTAACCTACATAGTTGATGTCATTCCCTCATAGCCAACCAAATAGAGCCTTGCTGCCAGCAGGCGTCTATAGCCCCGACAAGGTTATCATTACAATTCTCCTAAGTAGAGCCCCACTGCTAGCAAGCGTCTATAGCCCTGGTAGAGTTACTTAGATGGCTTAATCTAGATTTTTAGTAAAATCCACTTTATTCATTTATTTATTTTATATTTTGTGTAAGATAAAGACTTTATAAGATATCACATTTGTAACTTCATGATGCAAGGAATGATCACTTGCTGAAATTAATCTGAGAATTGTAATGGTAGCAAGGGTGACCTCTAATTTTTCACCTAATATTTATATTGGTATGTTCAACAAACCCAAGGATTTTAGGTGTGTCATTGTGAGAAACTTCCCTTGAATACTCAACCCACAGTTATTGAATACAAAATTTCACAAGATAAACCATTTTCTACATTTATGATAGTTACAACAAGTTATGCATAAATTTCAAATAATTAACCTGAATGTTCTAAATTTTCTATTATTTTCAGTGGTTGTTGATCTACTCCTACATACTTTAAAACAAAACAAACCTCCCTACCTAGGCAACACAACAATAAACCAACACAACAAAACCAAACAACCGAAAAAACAAAACAAGGCAACAACAAACAAAATAAAACTGTACACCATTTACACTATGATACAGAACATATAACCTACTCTCACCTCAAGCCTGAAAGTAATGTTTCAAATGTTGTCCATTAACAGGTAATGGCACGTCTTCTCCAGTTAAGGTCTTGAGCCTAAAAGTATTATCTCCTATTATTTCTATGACCTGTAATGGACCTAACCATAATTTGTCAAATTTTCCATGATTTCCTTTCTTTTCATGTGCTTTATCCCAGCACAACACTAAGTTTGATATTCTAAACGTTTTGACTCTAGCTCTTTTATCAAACCATCATTTAACCACTACTTGATGTTTGGCAAATTTCTCAATGGCTTGATCTCTTGTCTCATCCAATTGTAACATTTGGATTATTCTGGCTTCTCTGTGATCATCAAAGCCTAAATACTCATTAGCAAACTTCTAGACATGTATTCTTAAATTCACTGGAAGTATGGGATCGGTCCCATAAACTAGGTGATAAGGTGCATTGCCTAAGGCTGACTTAACCTTAGTCCTATCTACCCACAACACATACTTTAATAATGTGTTCCACTCTCTAGGATTCTTTTCAATTAGCTTCTTGATTATATCCAATAATATCTTATTTGTAGACTCACTAATCCATTCCCCTAAGGATAATAATTTGAAGAAAACTTTAAAACTATCCTATATTCAAAATCCCATTTAGAAAATTTCAAAGAAGAAAATGCAGGGCCATTATCACATACCAGTGAATAGGGAGCTCTAAACCTTGTTATGATGTTTTCTTCAAGGAATTTGATAACTACCTTAGTAGTAGAAAACTTGCAACATGTGGCTTCAGTCCACCTTGTACAATAGTCTATTACTGTCAATATAAACTTGTGTCCTACAAATGATGGAGGATTTATAACTCCAATGAAATCTAAGCCCCACTGTGCAAATGGCCTAGACTCAATGACTGGCTGTAATGGATTAGCCTGATTCCTTCCTTTGTCTGCTGTAGTTTGACAGGTATGACAACTTTGAATGTGACTCTCTGTATCTTTAAACATTGTAGGCCAATAGTATCCTGCTCTCAATATCTTATGCATAGTAGCTAAATGAGAACCATGAGCAGTTCCATATTTATCATGCAACTCTGACAATACCTTATCTGCTTCAGCTCTGTTTAAACATCTTAAATATATGCCTTCATGGTTCTTCTTGAATAGAAGACCTCCTTGTACCATGTACTTCTGTGCTTTAATCTTTAAAGCTCTTCTATGAGAATATTTCATCTTACTTGGATATTTCCTTAATATCAGAAAAGTATTTAAATCATCATACTAGCTCGATGCATCATTAGAATTTAATACATACTATTATTTCACCAAGTTTGGATCTGTGTTTGCTATAGTCTGTACTAATGCTTGTCCTCTGACCAGCTTCATTAGAATAATCTCCATATCAAACTCCTACAATGTAGTAATCCATTTGGCTCTTTTCTCTCCAGGGTCATTCTACATCAGCGGCATCTTCACTGCTGCATCTGGTACTATGGCCTTAACTTGACTTCGTAAGATGTAATGTCTAAACTTTTTTACTACTCTTACCAATGTAAATGCCTATCTTTCTGTATCAAGATATTTCAGTTGTGCATCTTTCAGAGGCGCATTCATAAAAGCTATAGGTTTTTCTTCATTATCTTCTCCTTTTTGTGTCAAAGTAGCTGCAACTAAATGTGAAGATGCAAAAGAATATATGTAAAATGGATTTGTGTAATCTGGACTTGCTAATATGGGAGCATCAGAAATGGCTTCCTTAATATCCTCAAATGCAGCTTTGGCTACTGGTGTCCATTCTATCTTTGCATCATTTTTAAGCATGGCATTTAATGGTTGCACGATTTCTACAAATCCTGTAATAAACTTCCTGACAAAGTCAATCTTACCAAAAAAGGACTTTAATTCTTTCTTACTTTTTGGTAATTGCAATTTCTTTATTCCTCCTACTCTATCAGGATCAATGGATATCCCATTCTTAGAAATGACATGTCCTAACAGTTTTCCTTCAGTTACACCAAATGAACATTTCTTTTGGTTGAGAGAAATCCCGTACCTTTCACATCTTTTAAGTACTCTTCTCAAATCTTTAGCATGAGTGGATGCATCCTTAGAATAAACAATTAAATCATCCATATAAATCACAATGCACATAACTGATAATCCACGAAACGCAATGTCCATGGCTCTTTGAAAAGTGGCACCTGCATTGATTAAACCAAAAGGCATCCTTCTATATGCATAATTTCCCCACTTGCAAGTAAAAGTAGTCTTCAACCTATCTTCTTTATCAACTAAGACTTGGTTATATCCTAAAAATCCATCTAGGAAAGACATCATCTTAGCCCCATTCACTACTTGCAGCACTTCATCTATTGGAGGCAAGGGATAATTATCATTTTCAGAGGCCTTGTTCAAATTTCTAAAGTCTACACATAACCTAATGTCTCCATTTTTATTTCTCACAGGCACTAAATTAGCTACCTAGGTTGAATGTCTGATTGGGAAGATTATCCTGGCAGACAACATTTTTTTCACTTCTTCAAAGATTAAAGGCTCTAAAATAGCATTCACAGGCCTTTGTTTCTGCCTAAATGGTTTAACATCTAGTTTCAATGGTATCACATGAGTTATGATGGACGTATCATATATTTTCAAATCTTCATATGTCCATGCTATGACATGTTTATATTCTTTCAAGACATCCATAATTTCTTTTCTTAATTCCTCAGAGCAAGCCTTTCCAATTAATACATTTTGTGGACTTTGCTCTTTCCCTAAGTTATATGGATCACACTTACCTCCCTCAATTTTGGGTAGATCCTTCTATCTTACTACCCCATCAAAGTCAAAGATCTGTTCCAACTCAATTACTCCCTTAGGTAAGAAATTGGTTTTCAAGTTGATTATGTCTTCTTCATCCCAAGACACATCAGGCCTTTCCTGGTCATCAATGATTTGAGCTTCAAACACCTCATTACAAGTTAGAAAATCAACAATTTGCTGATCTCCCTCAAATACCTGAAAATGAGTAACATTATCTGGTATACTAGGAACATTCACTAGTTCAATAGCAAATCACTTCAAACCTAACAGTGTTAAGGGTTCCAAAGTACTAGTAGAAACTACTAATGCATATAGCCTATGATTCAATTCCCTAGGAACTTGTTCTATGTTGAAGGCATCAAATGAATCAATTAGATCCCACACCCTATGCCTATAACAAACCATCTTATTATAATTGCATGCATACAACTTTCTTACCTGTCTGACCACTAACTCAAAATCTGAAAACACTCTGATTATTTTTACCCTTTTCTTGATAGCCATAACAAGTCCATAGATCAAAGCTTCATATTTTGCTACATTATTAGTGCAAGGAAATTGTAGCCTATATGCTGCTATAAATGACTTACCCTTAGGATCTATGAGTTCTACGCCTACACCTACACCTTGTTTAGATTTAAACCCATCACATTTCAGTGTCCACATGCCCTCTTTATTCTTTTGACCTTTCACTTTGGCATGCTTTGCCTTTTCTATTACATGTGAGGTACTATATGGTTTCTTCATGTGCACTTCATTTTGACCTACTTGCATATTTATACTTTCAGTTTGTAAATTAGAATGACAGACACTTTTGTCTTTTGTTTCTTTTTCTAAATCTAGAATCAATACATCTATGTTGTTCTGAAAGTATATCTCTGGTTGATTATGATTAACCCTTTCTTCTTGTAGTTCCATCCCTTTTGTGCACTTTATGTATTGATATTCTATAATGTCTCTGCACATTCCACAATTCTCTTCAGAATGTGGCTTATTATGGACTCTGCACATACATTTACATAACTTGCACTGAACTAAAATATTTTGTTCAATGCACCTTTCCATTTCTTGTCTAATGATCTGACCAAAACTATTTATTGCATTATCTTCCTCATCAAAAGAATTTCCATCAGACTCAATGAATAGTACTGTTTCTTTATTGACATGTTTTTCTTTAAAATTTAATATCAGGATTTCTTCAATTTGCACTCCCCTGTTAGTAACTCTATAAACACTAGGTTCAACTGAAACATACAATATCTCATTAGTCTTGTTGTATTCTATAATCATGTGTTTCATCCTAGGTTCTACTTCTATCCTGATCTGATTTGGAACACCTCTCCAAGGTAACCACATATGTGAAAAGTCAGTGGCCATATATCCATTCAATGTTTTGGACCACTCTCTACTCAACAACATCCCATAATTCTTAGGTATATCTACTATCTGAATGTCAATGAACTAACTTACCCTAGGATCTGAGGCTAACTACATCTAAACATGAATCAATTCTCCTATCACATTAACCTCAGTTTTATCCAATTGCGTAACAACCTTAGTAGATTTAGTGGGAGTCAGCCCTAAAGTTTTGCATATCCCCAAAGGCATTACATTAGCTGATGCACCAGAATCTACCATGCAATTATGTATGTTCTTTCCACACATCCTAATAGTTAACAAGAAAGGAGGAGCTTCCCTCTTATCAGCATACATGACCACATTAGTATTGGAAGACTATTCAATTTTCTTACTCTTTTCCTTAGGTTGTGAATCTTTACTAGGAACATTCACATCAACAGAGACTTCACCTATCACAGATGTATCCAAGGATTTTATGAAAGCATTTCTGACCCTTATACTTTTCAATAATTCACACAAAGGTATACTGACCTTGATTTTCTTTATCTCTTCTAACAAGTAACTCATTAACCTCATTATTTCTACTATCTCTGTTTTACCTATTTGGACTTTTTGTGCTACCATTCCATTATTCATATGATGATTGGCCTTCAGTATAGCAGGATTATTGCTAGCATGTTGATCAAGAGGAGTATTGAAATTGTTAGGAGGAGTGGAAGGACCTCCTGGCCTAGTGTTATTTCACAAATTATAGGTATGATTTTTGTTTGACTATTGAAAAGCTTGTACCTCTTCTATTTCATATAACACTTCATTTTTAGTTTCAAAGGGAAACTGAAGAGCATTCAATACTAAGGCTGATTCAGGATATAGGTTTTCACAAAAGTAAGGTTCATCCTCTAACAATTGATCTTCTTCCTCCCTAGTTGCAAAGGAAAAAGTCTCTAAGACTAAAGCAGTCTCATATCCTGAGGGCACTATTTCATTACCTTTGGGAATAAGGAACTTAGAGGTAGGAGCCTGTATATCTACATTGAAAATACTTGCTGCCAGATGAAATTGAGGGCAATCTAGTTCAGCATGGGTATTGGTATTATGAATCCTACACCAATTCTTTAATGCTACGTTAGCCATTTGAATTCTAGCTGGTTGTTTTGTCTCTTGATTATCCAAATTGTCAAATGAAGAAGCTAGAGTGCCATTGTTTGGCCCTATCTTCCATGTCTTAGGTGGCCTTGGCTGATTCTGATTTCTATTATTATTAACCCAAGTTTTGTTATCGACATCAAGCCCTCTATTTTGCATTGCTTGTCCTTGATTGTGATTTTGACTTTGAATATAATTCTAACCTTGATTAGAACCCTGACCATGGTTATAATTTTGATTATGATTCTAGTTATGGCTCTGGTTATGGTTTTGACTGTATCCTTGGTTATTTCTACCATAGAAATTTTCATTTCTTAGTTGTGTCATTTCAGTAGTCAATCTTCTTAAATGTGCAGTAATTTCTTTGATTTCTTCCCTATCCTCTTGTGATTTTGCCACAAATGTATCCTGAGGAGGCTGGAAGAAAGACTGACCATTACTTTGATTGTTATTGGTAGTGGTACCAGTATAGGGGACTATAGCATAGATTGGGGAAGGATTATACATAGGAGTGTATGTAGGAACTCCATTCCATGATTGTGTTTGACTTTGTATCCCAAGGTTTCCTCCATTAAGAAATGGATTATAAGTTGTTTGTCTCATTTCCTAGTTTACTGAGGCTACCTCCTTATAAGCTTTGGATATTGTATCTATATCAACCTTTCTTTTGACAAACATAGCAATCAGTGGATCAAGGGCTACATAATACATCGCTAATAATGCATCTGCATTTACTATGTAAGGAGCCACTAACCTAGAATAAGCCTTTTGAAACCTATCAATAAAATTATAAACTAGCTCTCCTTCACCTCTCTTAATTGCAGCCAATTTATGATATAAGGTGGAAGGATCAATTGGTCCTCTAAACCTAGACAAAAATGCCTCCTCCATAAGTGCCCAAGAAGAAATGTATCTATTAGGCAAGTTAACATACCAGTTAGAAGCCTGCTCATTGAAGGTGTAAGGAAACAACCTACACATAACATCTTCATACTCTAACCTGGCTCTGAAGCATGCCTCTTTGAATATCCTAATGTGATCTTCTGGATCTTGATGTAATTGATATTTAGGACATATCTTTTTAGGATTCTTTGGCATCTCATGATAATCAGGGAATGCTATAGGAGAATTGACATTGAAATAGGCCATTGCAGGTACTTGTGCCTGACCTGGACCTATGGGAATACCTAGATTTCTTGGTGGACTTGGATTTCTAAGTGGACTAGGACCCTTAGGAGGACCTGAATTGAGATTCAAAGATCTAAATGAAGAACTATTAGGACTAACTATGTTATGAATATTAAAAGGTGATCCAGGAGGCATTCCAGATGAACCTCCTACATTTGATATTCTAGGATTCCAAATCAAAGGACCTTTACTCTGCCTCCTATCAGGTAATTGCACAAATATATCTTCTGAACTAGCTCTAGACCTAGTCACTCTACCACTGTTATGAGCTAGCTTTACTCAAATCCAACCTTAACTCCAATCAGGCCCTCCTTCTAGAGCTAAAAACTGTTGATGATTGTTTTTACACATTCATAGCAAAAGTTAAAATTCACAAAATGAACCTAACTGTCTTGAAAGATATGAAGAAATCAATTAAGATTACTTAATTCCAAGTTTCTATATGGTCAAATCTTGATCTTGTGGATAATTCAGTAGGTTAATGCGAAGATGTAATATTCAAGGGGCCTTACTTGATTTGAGGTGATTTATGACTCACTAGACTCAAATTATGCAAATTATTATAAATATCAACAATTTATCCATCTCTTTGCATAAATTTGTTACTGCATCACAAAGATTTATATGATTTATATTAACACAAGCTTTTCTTTTCAAATATGATGAAAATTGTCAAATATTAACTCAATTGTTCATGTTTCCTTCAAATACCAGACAATCTCCTTTAAATTTCTGTGTTTAAGCTAAGTATTTCAAATATTTTGGAAAAGTTAGAGAAATTTAAATTGAACTTGATTCTGCTATAGGATCTAAATGCTCTATTATTCATGTTGTAAGCAGTATAGCAAACTTGATTAAATCCATAGACTAAACATTTAAATGTAAGCCCTGAGTATTTTCATGAACATACATTCAAGATTGCAAGATTTTGGAGAGATAATATTTCAAATACAAACAAGAGCTAGAAAACACTCTAAAGTAGATGCAGAATTCCAGATGTATTTGTATTAAAAATATACAGTCACATATGATTTACAATGTATGAATGACTCCTTGCTTCATTAATCAACTTATAGAAAACTTACAAAATGTCTTACATATACAGTAAGGAAGCTAGATGTTCCATGCATTCCTTAGTGTAGACACAGGCGACCTCCTCTAAACTAAAATGCTCTTTCTAATCAAAATATTCAAACAACTACAATTGCCAGCTATTCTCTCAAAATCTCTGTGTAATTAATGTACAAGTAGCAAAGTTCCTTATATAGATTTTGAAACTTCTCATTGCTACAGCTACAAACTTCATCTACGGCTGAGATCCTTCCATTATTGATCAATGGTGCACACTTATCTCTAACTGTCTGCCAAAATATCTAAGTGACATCTTTTCCTTCTCAAAGGATGCTGTTGGAATCTTTTCAAAAATACGATTCCCCTTTCTTTGACTTATGCTCGCTGATACTCTTTACTTGACTTTTCCCAAAACTGTTGCTTCCTTTACCTTTTCACTCCTTTAAGTATAATTTGAAGTTACTGAACACACCTTCTACAAAAGTGTGGTTCCCTCCTAGACTCTTTGTCCATATATGCTCCTGTAGTGCAACTCCTTCCTTTAATTTCTTTTCTTTGTTCTCTAATCCTTCACTCCTTTTCTGGTACTTCTTCATTTTAGCACTGTCCTCCATTAATGAATCCATCATCTGTTTGCTCATATATGCATCAAGATTTTCTATGCATAGTGTAAAAATGGCATTAAACTCTGTTAAGGCCCTTTCCAATTCGTATTTTAGTATGTCCATGCATTCATGTTCTAAGAGTCTTTCTATTATCTTCTTGTGCATTCTAATCATTTCCTCTGCTTTTTCTTCTAAATCCTAACTGTTATACACTTTCTAAGATTATCTTCCTTACATTTTAGTTCTAATCTCTCTTGTGGCACTTGACTTGCTAGTAAAGGGGTAATTACTCCTTCATTGATTAACTCCTTTACTCTTTCCTCTATTTCTGTCAACTGTGCTAGTTCAAACCTGCATTCTTCCCTTCTAAATTGACAATTATGCACAAGTATATTACGTTTGTTCTTTTCTCTTGCAACAACTTCCCAACTTTTCACAACCTGTTTTATTATTTGCTCACCCTCTTCCATAAAATATTTGAACCATTCATAAAAAATATTAGCCTTGAGCTTTTTATTTTCCATGTCCCTTATTTCTTCTTTGGATATAACTGCTATGTCACTGGGCAGTTCTGTGACTGTTATATTGGGATCAAATATCCCTCTAATAAATTGTTGCAGCTGGACAATATGTCCTTTCAAATATTCTTGCTTATCTTTGTCTTTTCTCAGCATCTCTACTGTCACTTGGTGCATATCCTCCCACTCAGTGATGTGTTGTTCCCGTGTAGTATGCCGAAGGTCAAAATTTAGTATCTTATACTCATTTAAGGTTATTTCACCTTTTGCCTTCTCCTTCTGAGGTATGGCTAGATTCAACACCCTAGATCCATTTGGACCTCTTTGAATAGTTGACATTGTCCTAGGCTTTCTCCTCTCTTTTCCTGGTGTTGTATTTCCCAATCAACTTTTAATATCAATTGGTACATATTGTACCTCTTTATTTTCCTTTCTTATCTCTATTCCTAGCCATGTAGGAATTTCTTTGGTGCCTTCTGTAGTTTTAACTTCATCAATCACTTCTTCATGAGGGCTCTCTATTTCTACTTCTTCCTATTGCTATTGTTCTTGTTGTTGCTGTTGAGGTGGTTCTTGTTGTTGTTGTGGTGGAATTTGCTGTTGAGGTGGAGGCTCTTGTACCATGGGGTCATTTTGTTGTTTAGACTCACCCTCATCTTCCTCTTCTTCAATTTATGTGTCCCCTCTAGTGTCATCTTCTTCTTTAGGACCCTCCCCTTTTGATGTTTCCTTTTCCTAATCTTCCTCTTCCTTGTATGTTTGTTCTACATTTATTTTTTTTATACCTTCTGCTAGTTCTTTAGTTTTACCCTTTTCAACATCTTCTGTTTGTGCTTCCTCTTTAGGCCTCTTGGTTACATCTTTTGTTTTATCTGTATCCTCTGTATGTACAGGTGAACCTACCTTTGTATCATCTTCCTTTACTTATTTTCCTTGTTCCTGCATGTTTTCTATGTTCTTCTCTTCTTCACTTTGTTAATCATACATATTCAACATATTCAAGACATCTACACCTGAAGTGCCATCTTTTGTTTCTTCTTCTACTTGAGCATGCTTTTCTATGATTATCTCCTTAGGTGCCTCTTCTTTCTTAGCTTCTTCAATTTTATGTGTCTCCTCTTGCACATCTTTAATGATTTCGGGAGGGACTAGGGTACCAAATGGATCCACTACTCCTATTTCTTCTTGTACCCTTTCTTCTTCATGCTCTAGGCCTTGTTCAATTTCCATTTCGGTCTAAGTGCTTTTTTCTTCCTCTTCACTTAGGAAATCACTAGACCCCTCCTCTATTTCAATCTCCTTTCCAGCATACATTCCTCTTTCTTTGCTTTCACTAGTATCACTTCCAATGTGAATAGTTTCAATAGTTTGTTTGGCTTTATGTGTTTCTGACTCTTGCAACATTTCTCTAGCCAACTCTGTCTTTACTTGAACATATGTTTGTCTCTTTTCTGATGAAATAGAGGCACTCGGTATATTACTCAACTTTTCACCTACTTGTTGTGCTCTGACTATCTCACTTGTTTTAGAAGTCTAACCTTTTGACAAGCTTATTGGGATTACCTTTCTGACTTTCTGTCCTGCTACCTCCTTAAAAGTCTATGCCTCCTTTGTACTAATTTCATGACTTAGTGATTTTGAGTCTACAAAAGTATCTGATTACACTACTACTGTTATTCCCAATGCATAGGGGTCCATCAGGGTAGCATTCTTATCTTTTTCTACAATCTTAGCTTCTATAATCTTTCTCTTCTTCTCATAAAAACACTGGGGGTCATCATTGGGTTCTCTTACTCTCTTCCTCCCCTTCTTAGGGTATGTTATTTCCTTCCCCTCAGCTTTGAGCTCTTCAATTCTATCTTTTAACCATGTCTTTGAAAACAATATAACTGGCTTGGATAATATGTCCAGAGATTTGTTCCAAGGTTGTGACCAATCAGGCATTGTGATAGGAGCCAGCCTGGCCTTTGCATAATTGTGATGCAGTAGTTTACCATCTTCTTGAACCTATGGAGGAACATATATGTCAACCATGGTTCTCATTTTCTCAATTGTTAATCTTTTATGGGCCCTTTTCCTCACTTCTTTATCATTCTTGCAATCAGACCAAAAATCTTCAATATGTATCTAATGCTTATACTTTTTGTCAACTGTATTTTGGATCCTATGGAAAGGATCAAACTTTCTAGCTACATCAACTTATTCATATCCATAGTATCTTAATTCTTGCTCTGAACATCCAGCCACCTTCTCACTGTAATAGGAGTGGCTTCCAATGGCCCAAGGCAACTTTAGATTACCTCTACTAAACTTCCTCTTATACATTCTAAAGACATTCAGATTTTGCCTTGAAAACTCCAACACAATCAATTTATCAGAAGGATACCAGGGTAGCATAAAAGGTTTTCCTTCAAATCCTTCAATCCTGATACAAGTAAAATGCGGAAATTGAATATACCACAAACTATGCAACCCAATTGTATCTTCTACATCCTTAGACAATCTTTTATCTGGTTCTTCCCTTAGAATTCTAACCATGTAGGTATAAAACACATCATTAACCAAAGCATACTTCTTCATTGCATTTTCTTCTTGTAAATCTAGGTAATGTTCATACACCAATTTCTATCTTGGACCACTTCCTAAGGTCCCAACCCTTTCTATCCCATGTATGAAAGGTCTAATTTCTGCTGCACATGAATACAATACATATGAAACCAAATAGAAAGGAAGTAATTTCTGCTTCCTTAACATGGCCTATTTCCATATAGCTATACTTATTACTTTGGCCCAGTGAATTTTTCCTTGTTCCTTTTCTATTTTTCTTATGAACTCAATAACAGTAAACATCCAAGGCTCACATTTAGTGCCCTCTCTCAATCCTACCAACCTACTCAGTATTGTGATCATCAAATAGATTTCCTCCTTGAAATATATTCTCATCAGATTCTTGTGTACCCTGGCTACAGCCTTGGGTTTATTTTCTGGGTTGTACCAACTGTGGAATATTTTACCTTTGCACTCCCTTTCATTTGTATGAAAATCTTCATTATATTGATCTATGTCAATGTCTATCATTTTCTCATTGATTTCTAATCCAAATGTCCTCACGATCCCCTCTGTGGATAAATCAGCAATAAGTCTATCATAAAACATTATCTTCCTGGTTGATGAATCATATAGAGTTACATAATCTAAACACAAATCTCTAGCCTCCATAGCCAATGGAAATCCTACAACCCTGTACAGTCCACTTTCCCATATACATTTCATATCCGGTCAAGCATCTGCAACTGTGATTTTTTGTAAAACATTATCTGCATTATAATTTCCAATGTTTGTATCTATCCCCACCCTAGTGTAACTAATCAATGTCTGATATCCTTTGTGCAAGGGTAACTCTTCTTTTTCTATCTCCTTTTGTGGTTTCCTCTCTTTTTTCACCTCGCCCCCTGTATCTACCTTTTTTTATTTAGGGGCCATCCTGTAGAAAATGTAGTTTTTAACTTTTGTTTTACTTTCCTATCTAGTATTTTACTATGAATTTTTGCTTTTACCATTTTACCTTAACCCAGTTTGTCCTTTTTGTTTTGACTTTTAAATTTGTTAAACTCTACCCAGTTAATTAACATCTAAAATAGTAATTTGACAAATGCCTACATTTTATAACAAAATTACAAGAATTTATAGGCATTTTTACCATTTGAAATGTAACGGCACTTTGAGATAAATACCTGTATTTCTTTGACTACTTGACTTTAGTCATTGACTTACTTTTACCATTTTGCTTTCGTCCAGCTACTGTAATTCCTTTGCTCCGATGAGTTCTGTTCAAATTACTGTAACAATTCTTTCTTCTGCAATTTTAACTCTTAACAATGTATATCTGAAAGCAAAATATGTTAAATTTACCCTAACTCTCATTAAATTTTACTCTTTTTTGAGTGTTAGATTGGCATTAATTACAACAATTAATTCGCCAAAAGTTTTGGCCATCTATTTTAGTATTTGAGTTTTGAACCTTTTATCCGTTAGTTCACTTATGTATACCTCCCGTTTTCCTTGTATGTTCCCTTGTATGTTATCCTTTGTATCCTTTAAACATACAAACATATATGCAAACAACCATGACTAATGCTATTTCCCTTTTCCCTTGTCCGTACTTGTATCTTTGCTTGTATATCGCTCTTTGTATGTTATCTTGTATAAGCGTATATACAAACCACCTTATACAAACCTCCTTTTTACTCTTTATCTTCTGCGATGCTTTTTATTCCTTTGTATCCCAAATATATATATATATATATATATATATATCAATCATAAACATACAAACGCTCCAAACATACAAAGGCTTTTCTATATTTAACTTGTTTTTCGCATGCGGCTTGTATCTCCTATTTGCATCTTTTCTTGTACATTAGCTTGTATATCGAAGATATACATTGTTATTATACAAGCCCAATATGCAAGCAGTGGGGCCCACTTTATTCTTCACTTGTATTTCCATGCTACAACAATACTTGTATCAAACCTTTAGATACAAGCCTAGATACATACAAAATCAATTGCATCTCCTTTTCGGACTTCTCATGTTTTATAAGCCATAGTTTATTAACCCTTCGGCCCCGACACATATATAAAATGAAATGCATCTTTCGATATACATTAAGGTATGACACATCATTTATACCAAACTTTAACTTCCTTTGAGTTCTGCGTTGTATGTATATCGCAATGTATGTATCTGAAACATACACATACAAAGCACAAAACATATCTCAATAAAGCCTCATTTCATAATCTTTTCGGTTCCACAATATGCATATATTGTTGTATATCACCTTATATGTTTCATTTTACCAAACATACAAACTTAAAATACATCTGATGGACTTAACTGATTATTCATTTAAACTTTGAACTTTGTGGGGCCCAACTTGTATGTAAGGATAAAGTGTTAGCGAAATGCATACAAGTTTGATGATGTAATAAACCCGATAACTTTTCTATGCGACTCATACAATGACTTGACATACAAATGACTTTGTATATGCAACATACAAACCCTCCTATAGTGCATTTACCAAAAAACACCCATATCTTGCAAAATATTGGGAATTTTAAAACGGTTCAAAAAAACAACCCTTACTCATTTTTGACAAGGAATTCACCTATACTTATCTCTGGTACTTAAGGCTATTTTTAGTTATTTTCAACAAGGTTTGTAACATTCACTTCCTTTTCCCTTTTACCACCAAGTAGACCCACACACAAGCAAAAAAGCCACAGCCATAGTAGGGGTCCTCATTTTGCTAAGAAGTAAAATGGGGCGTGTTATGAGCATCACAACATGTATGTTTCATGTCTTGTCCTGCTATATTTCCTCATTGCAGTTATTTCACTTTTTAGTTGTGGTACTACCTTTGTTGTTTTGTTATCCTAGCTTCCCTTCCCTTCCTTTAGAATGTATTGTTCCTTGTTGTAGTGTCCCCTAGGCTAGTTGTGACTTCTTCCCACTTGTTCTTACTTGATTGTAGTACCATACACATTTCCCATGTTCTTATTTTTGCCACAAAGATATTGACACCTTCAACATTTTCTTCTTCAACTGGTTTCCCTTTACTTTTCCACTGATCAACATTGTTAAACATCCTTCCTAATGCTACCAAAATGTTAGGAATGTTATTTGTCTTTAGCTACACCACTTCATTTCCAAACAAGGTTTCTTTACCATCCTCAGCCTCTATCAAAGGATGCCAGTCAATCAAATGATTATCAAATTCATCCATACAATTAAGGAACATGTAAATCTGATTACTTTCATTAAAGACCTATCATCTATAGATGTTGTCTAGAATTGTAGGCCTTGTGAGAATTTCAACAACATAATGGGAAAAAGGAAGAAGAAATTGATTGTGGAATAAACTTTGAACCACTAATAGCCAAGGCATCTATCTTTTCATTCTCAATTCTTTCAATCCATTCAATGTCAATAGCATCAAATAGCTCTAAAGTATCCCAAACTACATTTTGATAGGCCCTTAGCCTAATGTTCTTAGCTGCATATACATCTCTAACCTACTACACTACCAATTCAGAGTCTCCCAAGATCTTTAAAGCCCTAATTCCATGCTTATGAGCCATATTCAAACCTAGTCGAAGAGCCTCATACTCAGCTATGTTGTTTATGTAATGAAAGTCATGCCTAAAAGAGAGCTTGAAATGTTCACAATATGGTGATATCAATAAAATACCTACACTCAATCCATCCTTAGAACATGCACCATCAAAGTGCATAGTCCACAAATCATATGCATCACCAACAAGGGGGGCATAGTGAGGAGGAGTAGCAATAGCATCCAATTATTCATTTCCACAAAATCCATTGAATTGATCCATATTAGTGTCAAAGAAATTTTCCCCATCTTCATTTATCTTGTAACAATCTTCTATATTTCGGTCTTCCACTTTGTTCTCCCTATATAACTTTACTTCAACTCCATGGATATGAATAGTGGCATAAGATAAATCCATTTGTATGCTTCCCCCCATAGAGGCTAGCCATTTTCTAGATAATAACATGCCCCACTTGGGAGGACAATCCACAATGATGACATCCATCAAGAATGACTTTTCAGGATATGCACTGCAACTTGGATCTCAATATCCTTTACTAGGCCAATTACATTAACCTCCCTAGAATCCATATCAAAACACTTCCCATATGATTTTGATACCTTCAAACCCAACTTATTCATGATTTCAAGTTGTATGACATTGCTAGATACCCTAAAATCAAGCATGCAATTCAATAGCCATCCATTAATAATTAATGTCGTGTAAAAAGGGTCAACACCCATCCAGTTTTTAACAATAGTTGATCCTAGATACACCTCTACTATTTTATCATGACCACTACACTCGTCATCACCACCAGAAACAATAATAGGATGCTTGTGTGCATCAACGCGTGTGACAAATGACATGACACTATCTCTATGTTCAAGGATTCTAAGAAGTTCCTCTACTAGCACTTTTCTTGGCTTAAGACTTGGGCCATGTTAATGGGTGATACGGTGGCAAAGGTATATCAAAAGAAATAGTGACATCATTTGCATTAGGGATATAAGAAATCAATTGACTGGAGGAAATGTCCATACCTTTCATTTCTTTCGTTTTATCTTTACTCTTTTTTGGCACCTTGGGTATCTAGGACAGATCATGCTTCACATCATTCTTTCTCTTATGAGCATCCACTATTAGCGTAGTAGTTGATTACACAATAGGCATAGGGGATTTTTTACATACTTTTGTTTTAGTGTTGAATGTTGTACAGGGACTTTATTTTTCTCATGCACTTTCTTTTTAGGAATGTTTTTGTCATTATTTTAAACACTTAGTTTCTACTTTTGCTTCTCATTTTCTGGTCCAAACTTACTTGTATTCATAGCATGGTTGTCCGAGATAGGCACATGCCTATTTCTCAATTGGTAACCGCCCTAAACCTACATAACAACTACATCAGTTAGGGCCCTCACATCCTCATCAGATGGCTTGGACATCTTATATTTCTTCTGCATGAGCTCTCTTAAATGTCCAAAATCATGAGTTGGCAACTGATACTTCTTTGGCCTAGCATCATGATCGTATTGAAAGATATGATCATCTTCATCATAGCTATCATAATCATCATTCTCACATATTTCTTCATAACCCTTTGTATCAAATGATTTTATGTCATCTTCATAATATTTAGCTCCTCCCTCCTCATTAGAAAATTCATCTTCCCTATTGATTGAGAAAGCAAAAACATAATTTGAAGGATCATGCACCATAAAGGAATATTTTTAAAGTTTACACGATCTCTCCTTAAAGGGTCTAGAGTTTCTTTTTCATTTTTTTGTTAGAAACTTACCTTCTTCAGGGCTACATAACTCTCATTTTGCTAAGGCCTTTTAGACCAATCAATATTGTAAAGTTTATTATGTAATCTTTGTCCCTCATTGACGTGTGTCGATGCACCCTAAGGTAGCAAACCTTTCTCATTCCTTGCCACTTTGTAGGACAAGTCCTTCATGACTCCCATGAGTTTGTCCAATTTATCTTCATTTGTTAAAGGCTTGTTCAAGGTTGCCCTATCTAGCTGGGAAAGTTTTACATCTGATCTCCTAATATGCTTCCATGAAGCCCTCATGTTACTTTCAATGTTAATAGTTGTGGCATAGGCTTCCCTTAATGTTTGTGGACTCTTGTCCCTCAAACAATAACCAATTTTAGAATCAAATGCACCACATTATGACTCATTAGGCCTAAGATGAGGAGGCACTTTTTTGATTGTCATGATGAATTTGCTGTTGAAATTGGCTACTATTTCATTTATTCCTTTCTTGATAATTGTGAGTCCATGGATTGAAAACTTAGGGTTAATTCTATCTCCATACTGCAGCATGAACACCCTCATGAACTCATCCCAAGAATCAATACTGTTTTCTGGAAGGCCCTTATACCATTCCTTTGTGCTTTTTTCTAATGAATGTACAAACAATTTCATCAGACATATTCATCTTCAATCTCATATTCATCAGTGATATTAATGAAATACCTAAGGTGCTCTTCACTTGTGACTACATTGTTACCCTAAAATATAGGTATCTTCCCTCTAATCTCATTAGGAATAGGATTAGGAAACTCAAGAATACCAAAGAAGTCAAGTTGTTTATACCTTTCTACTCCCAAGGGTTGCCTGGGTGGAGGGAATCTTTGAGTTTGCCTTCTGAATTGAAGCCTCACATTAGGGGCATTTCCAAACTACTGATTCATTTGCTATTATAGTGGCTAGTTAAATGAATATTAGCAAGATTCCTACCCTACTACCCCACTTGCTGATGTTGTTGTTGCTGATCATGATCCTGATTGTTATGTTTATTATGTTGCCAATTTCTTCCCTACTGCTAGGTATTTTGAGTTACTTGGGATTGTTGGGCAAGTTGATCCTATTGTACATCAAGTAAAGCCTACACTTCTCTCTTCCTCTATCTAATATGGTTAAGAAATTCTAGTTGATCCTTAATAGTCCTTTCGACTTCTTCACCATCAGGTTGTGTTGGCTGGTCATCATCACTAGGAATATTACCATGCTGATTCTTTTGTGGTCTAGTAGGAGAAGTGTTAGTGTGAAAAGGTACATTAGGTAACTATTTCTCTTTTGGCTAGTAGACTTATTCACACTTAGCTTAAGCTTACTTATGCTACTTTAGACTTTGTCTCACCTCATGTGGTGAAGACATGTGTCCTCATCATTTGAGAACACCTATTACATGTTTGTTTGCCACTTACATGAGCACTTGTCATCTAGCTAACAAGTGTTGTATCTTTGGAGGGGTAGTCAGTCGTTGACTCCTACCTTCCTACCTCCTCTCACATGCCTTTATAAGCAAGGTCTCTTTGTACATTTCATATGCTCCACATTTTGGAATCTTGTTAATAGTTATTGGTTTTATTTTGCTCATATTCATTTATGGAAGTGTTCTTGATTTTGCAAGTGATCTTGGCTCCTCCAACATGGTATCAGATTGAGCTTGCAAATCCCATCTCATTTTTTATTGAATCGAAGACTTAGCCATATCACTGGAGTGCCATGGAACCAAACGAACAACCTCACCATCATGTTTAAAAGGCTCAAATATGTTAACATCAACTGTCAAATCATTGAAATCGATTATGGGTGTTTCTGGGGAAATTTTGTTTTGCTAGGGTATGACCTCCTAGCATGCAATACAAGGTGATTTTAAAAAAATATATATTATCATTTTTTCCCTGCATTGTAAAATTTTTCAAAAGAATTATATTGAAAAAACTATTATAGCAGGTTTTTTATTAAAAAAAGAATTGAAAAACATTATAGAAAAAGTTTGAAAAAAAAAATTAAGGTACTAGGGTACCTACGCAGCCCCTTGTGCCTATGCTAGTAGGCGCTGCAGGCCTAGGCCCCATGCTCCCTTTGAGGCTGCAGTCCCTTTTGGGGTCGCGGAACCCCTTTTGGGGCCGCGGAACCCCTTAATGGGGTCGCATGTGGTGGGCTTCAGCCCCCCCACCCCCATATATATTTTTTAAAACTTTTTTTAATAAATTTTATTTAATTTTTTTTATAAAAAAATAAAAATGTGTTTAATAAAAATTTATGTGCCCCTATACTACTGCACCTTTCCTTGGCATTTGTGCCAAATTTAGTGGCAACTTTTCTTTTTTGGTGCTTCTGCTATTTTTAGTAGAGGTTTTTCTTGCTCTTCCAGTTTTGGATTGTATGTTGATGTTGAAACTAACCCATTTGGCAAAGTTTCTACAAATGTCAAATCTCCATCTTTAGCAGCAGTTTTGATAATTTTGGTGGAGGTTGGATTTTTGCAAATTCTACCCCTCATCGTTGGAGTTTTGGTTTTGGAAGCCCATTTTCAGAGGCTTTGTTCTTCTCATACGGTGCCCTTTTTTTGAGCAATTTTTTTGAAATGGGGTAGAATTTCATGACCTTCATAGTGGTGTAGATGGTTTTCTATTTGGGCTTCTTATTTTTTCCAAATTTATATTTTATCAATGCTATTGTTGTGTAGTTCTTATTTTGGGAACTTCGATGGGCCATATCTTGGGCGTACAGACTCCTTTTTGGGTCTTATTTTTTTAAAGTGCATTTTTTCTATGTACTTCTCCATGGTGCTATCATTTTCCTCACTTTCTATTAGAGAATTGTATTTTCAACATTTAGTCCTTTTTGGACATTTGTAAGAACTTCTATAGCACATCTATTTGTAAACACACTAAGATAAAGTACCAAAACTAATATTGTGTTTCTTTTTGGGAGATTTCCGCACATCTCTAGTGCTTCTCTTTTATACATGCACTCATTTACAAAGTGCCATAGGGGTTGTGTTCGTGCCTTGTTATTTTCCATCACAATCTTGTCCAAACAGCATACCTCCATGACAAAATTCTAGCCTCATGCGTGTGTGCCTTATTTTTGCACACCCTTTTCTAATTGCTTACACAACATAAAGGACCTAATATTGCATCTCCATCTACTTACAAATTTCAATTAATTTGCTAATACCTCTTCCTATCAGCATTATGGGGGGTATCACATGGTTCTGTTAATGATTTTTTTTCAATGAAGTATTGGACACACCACCTTTCTTTTTCAATTAATTGGTATTGCAATACTTTGGTATCTTTGTAGGGAAAGTCAAATGCGCCTTTGAGTAGTGTCGATGATTTCACTCATGCAGTGTTATTTGTGCCTCTTTGATCATTGAATCATATGTATTTTCAATTTCACATATTGTTGTCGCATATGTGTTGTCATTTATGTCAACAATGTGATATTTAGTGATGGATAGGATTGTATATTTGTCAACAGTGCTGAAGGTTGGAAGTGGAAGTGATGATCAGTTGATGAGATACCAAAGGATAATGATGACTGAGGGAAATTATGGTGCAGTCATGGATGGAGGGTCCTAAGAAGGGACTGTCCAAACCATGCAGGTAGAGTAAACACAATAGAAACAACTCAATAACAGAATGCAATGGAAGATTCAAATGATCCATATATCAGACAATCAAAATGCTTATATGCTAGCAACATGTGGGCTACAATCATAGGGCTCACAGGCCTGCTTTCCGGGTTACAACATATATGCAAGATATGGCATTAGAGTGCCTTCTGAAAAGAATCTAACTATCTATCTTAACTTATTCACTAACTATCTTCCTAATGCATCTAAGAGATGTATATATATCATATTCAAGCTCATATGATCCTCCACATCGGCCACAAGATTCTACAAACTCTAATGAAGAAACATGTAGAAAACATTTAGTTCAGCCTACAACATATGGTATTGGTCCGCAAATGAATGAAACTTGGTGCGGACCTTAAGGAAGGTCTATCTAGTCCTTATTTGTCATGTATGATGTCTCATTAGGCTCCACAAGTCATGAAAGTTCTCTGCAAACCTTCTGTTCTCAACTGACTACTTTCTCACTTGCTCCTTATACTTACTATTCATCTCCTCCAAATACTTTCTGACTTGATTATGTAACTTGTCTCCATGTATACTGTAAATTCTTCTGCCTCTGCACTTCTCTTGTTCTCCATACTAATGTCTCTCAACTCTGCCACTCCTCTAGGTTGTATTCCTATCACAACTTCAAATGGTATCTTCCTTGTACTCTTATTCATTGAATTATTATATGCAAACTTTTCTTGCAGTAGAACTAGATTCCAATTTCCTACTTTATCTTATACTAAACATCTCAAAAAGTTACCCAAACTCCTATTTACCACTTCAGTTTGTCCATCTGGCTATGGGTGAAATGTTGAAGTAAACTTTAGGTCTGTCTTCATCTTCCACAATGTCCTCCAAAAATATCCAATGAATCTTGTATCCCTATCTAAAACTATACTCTTAGGTAATCCATGCAATCTCACAATCTCCTTGAAAAATAGGTCAAAAACATGTACAACATCATTTGTCTTCTTACAAGGAATGAAATGTGACATCTTTGAAAATCTATCCACTAATACAAATATAGAATCATATGCCCTCTATGTTATTGGAAAACCTAATATGAAATCCATTCTTATATCTTCCCAAGGTCTCTTCGGTATTGTCAAAGATTTGTACAAACTAGTATTCTTACTAATCCCTTTTGCAACTTGACAAACTCTACAACTCTGAACAAATTTCCTTACATCTTTATATATCTAAGGCCAAAAATATTGTTTCCTTACCAAAGCTACTATCTTGTTAGTCCCAAAATCTCCTACCAATCAACCACTATGTTTCTTCTTGATTAAAATTATCTCTCACTGAACTCCTAAGTATACACAACTGATTTCCCTTGAACAACATATCCTCCTAAATAAAATAATCCAACCACTTACTTCTATCTTGTTGGCAAGAGACATTTCTTTGATGAATGTTGAATGTTGTCATTGATGGAAGCAAGGCAAAGAGATTCTACCAGCATGGCAAAGAGACTTTAGTCTAGAAGAATAAATGACTAAGTGTGGGTAGTATACATTATACAGAGTATATGACAGTGTTTGTGATGGTATCCCTCCATAGTTAAAGAATTTTGTATGCAGCTCAGGTATATTATTCATAGCTACCTACAGATCACATGATCTAGTGTTCAAGTCCTGACTTCCTCCAAAAGTTATATGGTGAAGTGTCTAAGTTCGGATGAATAGAGTTAAGATAGGAACAATGCTCAGTGCAAGACTAAAAGGGTCCACATTCCTCCGCTGTGGCATATTTTGTATTTTAGTTCTTAGACAAAAAATATACATATCATGACTACCTAAACCTAGAGTTATAGCTTCTAAAATTTCCTTGATCACATTCTATAAGTTGTTCTTTATCAACTTCCAGTTTGACAATATTTTACTGTGACAGAGCAACAGTTCCAAGATCCATATTTTTCTATAAAGGACTATTATGTCCTATAGTTTTTAAGGTATGTTAAGAAGTCCATAATGAATTTTATCCATGTTCTTGAAAGTCTCATATGCTCCACATTGGAATTTTTGGTATGATAGTTGAACTTGTCAAGTATATAATTAAGAGATAAATCGACAGGAAAGCTAGATCTATATGCGGTGAGGATATATTGTTTGAAGAATTTATCCAAGTGATTGAATGATTGATGTCAACCTATATGAATATTATTGTATGATTGTTTGGGTCTACATTCCTGTTTGTTCACAAGATCAAGTCGACAAGGTATAACACTTGTATACACGTTTCATGTTTGGCTGGATGACCTGATTGTGAGATGAATCTTATTGTGGATATATATTTGATGGATTTTAGTGTTGGAAGTATGGATGTGTGGGAATAGAGTATGAATTCGATATGTGCATGATCTAAGGTAGTTTGCAGAGCAGAAAGGGATAATAAGGGTAGAAAATAGAAGAATATGTGAAGCAGAATAGAAACGTAGGGCAAACAGTATGAAGTCCTTTGAATCTATGTACTAAGCAAATTGATACTGCACCTTAGCATTTTGTAGATACACCTGTAGCAGTCATCTCTTGGCAGCGAGCTAATCCTTCTTCTATCTTCTCTTCTATTTGGTAGTGAGCCTATTGCAGTGAGCACTTCTTTGGATAGTGGGTCCTTCGGCAGTGAGCCCTAAGGTAGTGAACTTTCATGTAATTTGGTATTGCTATGATAATATATTCTGAGCTAACACTCACCATGGTTTTCCCCTTTTTGGGTTTTCCACATAAAATCTTGGTGTCTATGTTATGAATTTATGGCTACTCTTCTTGTGTTTACTTTGCTTTCATGTTATTGAATTTGGTAAATGGTTTAATAAATGTGTGAATGAAAAGTTATTCAAAGTACTGATTCACCCCCCTCTCAGTATGCTTTGTATTCAACAATTGGTATCAGAGCAAGGTTCCTTGGAAGAGGCTTGAGATCTTGAGGAAGATCATGGATAGTGTACTCATGGCAGCAAGAAGATTTGGGAATTGCTCATATGAGAGCAATGATGAACTAAAAGCAGCTCTTATTGATCTTGAAAAATTTGAAGTAGCAATCAGGGATCTAAAGGCTAATGTCCAAGAAGCTGATGAATGCATCCTAAAGCTACGAGAGCAAGTCAAGAAGTTTAAAGATAAAAGCAAAGAGTTAAGTGATCAATTGAATGAAGCGCATGAAACTCTAAATAATTTAACATTGGAAGTTAAAGAGAAAGAAGAGGTTGAAAAGCATCTGAATCAAGTTGTAAAGGATAAGTCTAAGGAATGTGAAAAATTGGCTAAAGATGTGTTCCTTCTGAAATTTGATCTAGAAGCAGCTAATAGTTATAAAGAAAAATTTAAAATAAGCTCTACAAAGCTTGAGGAGTTGATTGAAAGTCAAAAGAGTTCAGATGACAAGAAAGGTTTGGGATTTGAAAAAGGAGAAAGTTCAAAATCAGGCCAAGCGAACACTGAGTTTAAGAGAAACAAAGGCAACCAGCTCTAGAATAAGAGAAGAAGACCTAGAGGACCTTCGGTCAGGCAGCTAAATGCTCAGGTACCCATCTTTCAATGGCCATAAGGCTACTCAATGTAGGAGTAGAATGAATCAGAATGTTCCATCATTCTCTGGTCAATGTTTCAATTACAATAAAATTGTCATAAATCAAATGAGTGCAAAATTCTGGTAAGGAATGGTTTTAATAATGCAAGGAACACTCAATTCTTCAATGGAAAATGTTTTGCATGCAATAGATTTGGGCATATGGCTAACCAATGTAGAACAAGAATGAATCCAATCAATAGGAGTCAGGAATAGATGAATGTGGTATGCTACAATTGCAATAAGTTTGGACATGTTGCAAGATTTTGCAGATCCAAGAATGAAAAAAGGAACTTTCCTACAGAGAAAAGAAAAACAGAGCAAAAAGAAGAGAAAGGAAAGAATAAGGTTGATCTAGTAGAAATCAAGAAGGAAATGAGCAAGGTTTGGATCAAGAAGGATGTTAATGAGGTAAGGGATGGACCCACACTAGCCTATGGTGTAGATACTTCCTCCGAGAAGTAAATTGGGAGCTCTAGCTCAAGGGGAGCTATATTGAATATCTAAATCCCCTAGCCAGATAGTCAGTGTTGGAATCCAGCACGAAGGTATGATGAAAAGCTTCATATAACAAATCTTTTGAAAGTATTTTTGGAAGAAAAGGATCAAATGCGGAACAGTGCGGAGCAATCCAGATCGACTGTGTTTGACAGAGAAGCATTTAACAACTTTTTGAAAGTCTACATTTATGGCAATTAGGTCAAGGCAAATAAAGAGTTAAAAAGGAGCTCATTCAATAGATAATTCACTCTACATTCAAGCTATATAAGGATCCTAAGCAACATCAAAGATTTCTAGAGATTCAAAATAGATCAAAAGTGATTTCACAAGAAAGAAACCCTAATTTGGCAAAAGAGGTATTTACAACTTCAAAACCCTACTATGAAGTTTGAATTATTCTGGGGAAAATAGTTACTCCTCAAGTAATTGAGATAACAGAAAAGCCTCACCCCAAGTTTGAAAAACATTTCTTCAAATCACTAGAAAATGATCTTGTAGGGGCATTCTCAATTACTCCACATGGAATTATGCATATGGAAGATGCTAGGGCATATATTCATACCAATCTAGAGGAATATGATCACATGAGTCTAGGAAAACTATACTTGGATGAATTAACTATTGTTGATATTGTGCTGAAAGATGAATATAAATTTCTGGGAGAAAAGAAATTAGACACTTGGTTGGATTTTCCAGTAATTCTAAATGATACATGGGTTAAGTTTATTCTAAGCAGGATTCATGATGAGTTTATGTGGCTTGATGAAGCATACATGATAACTAAAGAAGCCATCAAAGTTGTAACTGGTATGGGTTCCTCTAGGAGGGTTCCAAGTTTAAAGAAAATAAAGAACAACTTGGTAATGTAGCTAACATGAGCCAAATTTGACAAGAAAGCCCTCATGGTAAATGATATTAAGGATCCGGTCATTAGATTTGCATCAATGATTATTGGGTACAAAATATACTTTTCCAACAGGGAAAATTCTGTCTACACTAGCTATATACACAACATATGACATGATCGAAAATAATACAGATTATGACCTATGTTAATTGCTCTGAAGTGAAGTAATGGAGAATTTGAAAAGAACAAAAGATTCTAATCATCCTTTCAAATATGGAACATTGATCACTTTTCTACTCTTCTACTTCTTAAGAGAGCTACCTAGCTTGGGAAACATTATCTGGCTCGATCACACACCAATAGCCACTTAGATAAGAAATCACTTGCATAATTTGGGAAATGTAGAAAAGTAGAATGAAATTTTATGGGGATACTTCAAGAACTTTCAAAAGAAAATGTTATGTAGAGTCCGGATACCTGAAAATGCAGTGATGAAGTATGAAAAGGACATTGTATTCATGGTAGACAAAGACAAATGCTTCATGGAAGCTGTGGAACCAAGAACTATATGGGTCCTTGCATTAGGGTATGAAGTTGAAGAAGGTGTTTTGACTGAATTAGCTGATGTACTACTGAGCAAATTGAAAGATCTCAAAGAAGACAGATTTGGGACATTCAAAGAATTATCCTCCAGAATGTCTATGGAACATGAGCAATCAGATAAAACATCAGATGAACAAACAAGTAAGGAAAAAAACAAAATAGGAGGATCAAAGTCCATAAGTGCTCTGGTAGAATGGACATCAAATACTCTAGAAAGAAAAGATGAGAGATCTGAAATTGAAAAACCAGCATCTAGCCCTAGAAAAAGAACAAGGACCTCATCCATTGCTGGAGCCACAACTAAAGTAGAGAAAGAAAAGGTAGTAGAAGATAAGAAAAGAAAGAGAGTTACACTTAGTGAAGAACAAGTGGCAAGAGACACTATTGCAAATCAAGTTCCAATTGACTTTGCTAGAAATTTTTTGGAAAAGAAACAAAGAACACAAATCTTGGATTTACCTGAGTTTCTACAAGGACCAATAAATCTGGATTCTATGTCTCTGGTGTAGAAATTCAAATTGGTATCTATTGTGCAAGCTAAGGCTTAGGAAGAAATGCTAAAAACACATATACATGACAATGAACTCATTGATGAAACATCCAATATTCTAGAGAAGTTGATGCCCTCATACCAGAAAGATACATCAGTGTCATCAACTAATCAGCTCAAAGGTCTAATAAATTCTGTAAGTACTCATGTTGAATCCTTTGAAAAGTTTGCTAACATTAAGGTTAGAAAGGAATTTGAAGATAAAAGATTAGAAGAGTTAAAAACCAAGTTAGACTGTGACAAAATTTTGTTAGAAAGTAGCATCAAGAATATGAAGAATGTAATCAAGGAAGCGTGTGATATATACAATTTTTTTTTTGTCATGGTCTGAGACCACTAAGGAAATAGAAGAGAAAGTCAAAAGCATGGAGCTTCAACTAGAAAATATTTCCAAGACCTTTGATCTAGTAGTTGACTGTATCAGTAGCATGGAAATATAAGTTGTGAATACTCAAAACAACATAAGTAGTCTGCTTAGTAGATAGGAAGAAATAAAAAATAGAATGTTCCAGCTAAGAGGGATGATAAGCCCTAAAATTGAGTTCATGACAAGTCTAGTTGCAGATGGCTTAAAGGTTCAGAAAGTAACTAACATGCCTATTAGTGTACAGATGGAAGAAGATCTGGTATTCCAAATAAATGAGAACATTCAAATTTTGAACAATGCTAAGAATAGTTTTTACAGTTTTGACACAATTTTGACTTCTATACATACACCTTTTCCATTGATGTCAAAGGAGAAGAAGAAAACCAGTGAAAAATGGGCAAACACCTAAGGGGGACAAGAAAAATAGAGTATATATAGTAAGGGGGAGCAAATAATCATTTTTCACTAAGTGTTGCCATCAATGCTAAAGGGGGAGATTGTTGGCAAGAGACACTACTTTAATGAATGTTGAATGCTGTCATTGATGGCAACAAGGCAAAGAGATTCTATTGGCATGAAAAAGATACTTTACTCTGGAATACTAAATGACTAAGTGTGGGTAGTATACATTATACAGAGTATATGACAGTGTTTGTGATGGTATCCCTTCACATTTAAAGACTTTTGTATGCGGCTCAAGTATATTATTCATAGCTACCTAGAGATCACATTCAATCTAGTGTTCAAGTTCTGACTTCCTCCAAAAGTCATATGGTGAAGTGTCTAAGTCTGGGTGAACAGAGTTAAGACAAGAATAGTGCTTAGTGCCAAAGTAAAAGGGTCTGCATTCCTCCACTATGGCATATTTTGTCTTGCAGCTCTGAGGTAGAAAATATACATATCATGACTACCTAAATCCAGAGTCATAGCTTCTGAAGTTTCCTTGATCACATTCTACAAATTGTTCTTTATCAGCTTCCAGTTTGATAGTATTTCACTGTGACAAAGCAACAGTTCCAAGATTCACATTTTGCTATAAAGGACTATTATGTCCTACAATTTTGAAGGCATTTTAAGAAGACCATAATAAATGTTATCCATGTTCTTGAAAGTCATATATGCTCTGCATTGGAAGTTTTGGTATGGTAGTTGAACTAGTCAAGTATATAGTTAAGAGATAAGCCAACATGAAAGTTAGATCTATATGTGGTGAGGATATATTATTTGAAGAATTTATCCAAGTGATTGAATGATTGATGCTGACCTATATGAAGATTATTGTATGATTGTTTGGGTCTGCATTCCTATTTGTGTACAAGATCAAGCTGACAAGGTATAATACTTGTATACACATTTCATGTTTGGCTGGCCGACTTGATTGTGAGATTAATCTCATTTTGGATATATATATTCGATGGATTTCAGTGTTGGAAGTATGGATGTGTGGGAATAGAGTATGAATTTGATATGTGAATGATCTAAGGTAGTTTGCAAAGTAGAAAGGGATAATAAGGGCAGAAAACAGAAGAATATGTGAAGCAGAATAGAAAAGCAGGGCAGACAATATGAAGTCCTTTGAATCTGTATACTAATAAAATTTATACTACACCTCAACATTTTGTAAATGCACTTGTAGCAGTCATCTCTTGGTAGTGACCCAATCCTTCTTCTATCTTCTCTTCTATTTGGTAATGAGCCTATTGTAGTGAGAAGTTCTTTGGACAGTGAGTCCTCGAGCAGTGAGCCTTCATGTAGTTTAATATTGCTATCATAATATACTGTGAGCTAACACTCACCGTGGTTTTTCCCTTTTTGGGTTTTCCACATAAAATCTTGGTGTTTATGTGTTATGAATTTATGGTTGCTCTTCTTGTGCTTACTTTAATTTCATGTTATTGAATTTGGTAAATAGTTTAATAAATGTGTGAATGAAAAGTTATTAAGAATACTAATTCACCCCTCCCTCTTAGTATTCTTTGTATTCAACATATCTATCACAATAGGTTCCTTAGATGCTTTCCATGCTTCTGCAAAATAAGATCTTCTTCATACATATGCTTTAGGTCCTAAAAACCTAATACTTCTACTCTCATCTCTGTCAACAAATTCCCTCTAGTCAATGCATCTACAACTTTGTTTGACTTTCCACTCCGGTGCTTCAATACAAATGTGTAACTCTACATGAACTATACCCATCTCATATGTCTTTGATTCAACTTTCCTTGACTATTCAAATACTACATAGCTTGATGATCAGTGTACAACACAAATTCCTTAGGCAACAAGTAATGTCTCCACTTCTTCAAAGCTTGAATTATGGCATAGAACTCCTGATCATAAACTGAATATCTTCTCCTTGCATCATTCAACTTCTCACTGAAATATTCTAGTGGTCTCCTTTCTTGAATTAACATTCCTCCAATTGAATTTCCACTAGCATCACAATCAACTTGAAATACTTTGTCAAAATCTAGTAATGCTAACACTAGTTGCTTTGTCACCTTTTGCTTCAACAATTCAAAACTCTTATTTGCTCCTAATTTCCACTTGAAATCCTTCCTGTCACCTCTCACTGTCTCTGTCATAGGTGTGCATACTATACTAAAATTTCTGATGAAATTCTGATAGAAACTTGCTAATCCATGAAATGATCTTACCTCTCTAATTTTCACATGTGTTGGCCACTCAACAATTGCTCTAACTTTCTCAGGGCCCATTTTCAATCCTTCCACAGAAATCACAAATCCCAAATATACCAATTCTTCCTTCATGAAACTACATTTCTTGATGTTTATCAGCAATATCTATTCTCTCAACCTCTGCAATACTTGTCTAATATGTTCCTCTTTTGTCTTACTGAAAATCAGAATATCATCCAAGTATACAATAACAAACTTACCCAATAATTTCTTCAAAACCTCATTCATCAACCTCATGAAAGTACTTGGTGCATTAGTTAATCCAAAAGGCATCACTAACCACTCATACAATCTCCTTCTCTGGTCCTGATCTGATGGTATCCACTCTTCATGTCTATCTTTGTAAAATACTTTCCTCCACTCAAACAGTCCATAATGTCATCCATCCTTGGCAATGGAAATCTATACTTAACTGTGATCTTGTTGATTACTCTAGAGTTTGTACACATCCTCCATTCTCCATCTTTCTTCAGTGCTAGTACTACAAGTACCACACATGGGCTTAAACTTTCTCTAATCAATCCTTTCCTCAACAGTTCCTATATCTATCTATTCAACACTACATTCTCTATTGGTGTCATCTGGTGTGCCACTTTGTTAGGCAAGATAGCTCCATGTATAAGGTCCATATGATGACTAATACTTCAGATTGGTGGCAATCCTTCAGGCACAATATCTGATATGATGTTTTGGTACTTTGTCAACAATTAGGTTATTTCCTCTCACATTGGTTCTTCTTGTTTTGTGATAGTGGTTTTTGCACTTAGGGTTCCGCACTTCTTTCGAATCAAAGAAAAACACATATTCTCATGTCTCAATCCATCCAAAAATTTCCTTCCATCAACCAAATAGATTCTAGCATTCCCACATACTTCACTCTTAGGTTCATCTTCCAAAGGTATTGAGATATGTTTCATCCCATTAGATGTTATATTATAAGTATTCCTCCTCCCATCATGTATAGCTTGTTGCAATTATGTGCTAACCAGTGTTGTCATTGATGTCAACATGCTTGGGTTGTCATTCATGTCAAATATGTCTTTTGATATTGCTGATTGTTGCTTGATTGAGTTGTCATATTAAAGTGATTTAAATTCCTTATAGAAGTGCCGATGATGTTTGTATAGTGCTCTTGTTGCTGAGTTTCCAAGTGTTTTTGAAAAAAATTGCTCTCTAGAGGAAATAGTGTGTTGCAGAGTATTCTGGCTTGCAGGATACTATTGGAGTTTTTGCTTTGCATTTCTTCTATGTTGAAGACTAGAGTGTGAGATTTGGATATGTTTTAGAGAACTATTTGAAGATGCAAAATCTATAATTTGGTGGTCCGAATCACTGTGCAGTAGAAGTTATGTTCACTAGTTTTAAGACTATAATTGATAGAGTTTTTGGGTTGTGCAGAGGTGTCTGGGAGAAAGTATTTTGCTCTGCATTTCTCCACAAAGTGGTTTCAAGTGATGGTTCTAGACATTTGTTTATAAGGTCCTTAGCTATCTTCATTCCAAAGGATTTGTGATTTGATGCTCTGGAAAGCAAGCTATTGTGTAGTAAAGTTTGACAGTGTTGTTTGTGAGTAGACAGTGAACCTTCTTCAGGTGAAAGGTGTTGCGGTTGATTTTGTTGATTCTTAGGCGACTTAAGGTTGTTCATGGATGTCTCCAGATCATGTTGAAGTCTTATTCTTGGTCTACAAGTTATGGTTGTGTTCTTGGAAGTGTGTACCTAAAGATCCTAGTGTTAACACAAGTTTTGGCTGACCTAGTTGTTTACACTCTTTGTAGATGTGCTTCATGGATTGTGGAAGCATGTTGAAGCATGTCAAGATGTATTTAGGTCCAAACTAAGATATGAAATGTTCTACCTTCATTCCTTTTCTTTGCAAGAATGTTTAGGTCCAGACCTAAGTTAAATTGTGTATGTTTTTTGACCTTGGAGACTGTTCCAAAGGTTGTAGAATGTGTTGCCGACCTTGATGTATGTTCCAAGGTTGATGATTGATATAAATAAGTGAAAAGGATTTGTGTGTTTGAGGGAGTGTGTAAAGATGCAAAGATGAAGATGTTTGTGTTGTGAGGCAGTGAAGGTGATATGTATTGTGCTTCATTGGAACTAAACTCGAGCATGTGGTAGATGCTATCATATCGGTTCATGGCAGTCAGCTACCTCCTTGGTAGTGACCCCTTTTGGCAGTGAGCCACCCCTTTTTGGTAGTGAGCCCTTTTTGGTAGTGAGCGTATTGCAGTGAGCATCCTTTTGGGTAGTGAGCCCTGGGCAGTTAGCCTCTTTGTAATTAGGTATTAATACTACTTTATATTATGAGATAATCCTCACTGTGGTTTTTCCCTTTTACGGTTTTCCACATAAAAATATGGTGTTCTCTTGTTCATGGTGTTGATGAGATTAAGTTTCTATTATTTATTTTTCATGTTTACTCATCATAACATAATTAGGGTTTATGTGAATTATTGTGGATGTAATTATGTTTGTGAAGGCTTAAAGTTTTGGATACAACTAATTCACCCCCCCTCTCAATTGTCTTGTGCATTCAACAATTGGTATCAGAGCAAGGGTTCCTTGGAAGAAAGCCTAACAACTTAAGGTAGATCTAGGATGGTGCATAAGAAAGACATTCCTTAGTTTGATGTGCCTTCTAGAAGGTATGAATGCAAAGTTATCTTATTTCTCTTGGTTATAATGTGTGGAAAATGGTTGAAAATAAATACACTATACCTAAAGATGATCCAGAGACTGCAAGTTAGATAAGGGATTATGAGGCAAATGGCAAAGCTAGAAATGCCTTACTAATTGCACTATCTAACACTGAAATGGTAAAATTTTTGGATTTGGAAACTACTCATGAGATCTAGGAAAAATTGAAGAGTATCTATGAAGGTGATAAATTTGTTAAGAAAGACAAGATGCAGAACTTGAAGTCCAGATATGAAACTATGCGGATGTTTGAAAATGAAAACATAACAAGATATATGCAGAAGGTTGATGGAGTTGTCAATGGTATCAAAGGTCTTGGTGGAATTCTAACTGATGAAGAAGTTGTGAATAAGGTACTTAGAACACTTCGCAAATCTTATAGTCATAAAGTATCTTCCATTGAAGAATTACTAGATACAAGAAAGCATTCAAAAGATCAATTGCTTGGTAAACTGACTACTTTTGAGATGAGAGAATTTGGTACTACTGATGGTCCTGTGAATGTTGAGACTTCTTTTAAAGATAAATCACCAAAGGTTGTTAGATCAGATAAGTATGTTCTGGAATCAGATGAGGAATACTTTGATGAGATTGAGACTAACTTTGTAAACATAATGAAAAAGGGAACTGGAAAGTTCAAAGGTAAGTTACCTTTCAAATGTTTTAGTTGTGGTAAGATTGGCCATTATGCTTCAAGATGTCTTGATAGAACTTTAAAGATCAAGAATAGAGAAGGTAGAGGTAAGATGGTAAGGAAAAGTTACTATGTTAAAGATGATGAAGGTGTAACTGATGATGAATCTAATTTTGAAGAGGTAAAAGTGAATGCTTGTTCATTTCTATAAAAGAAGAACCTGTTTCTGCTAACCTTGCAAGCTGTGTGAAGGAAGGAAGTCTAGAAGAAGAGAAAGAGATGTCTACATTTCATGCTAGAAAGAAAAATTATGAATGGGTTATTGACAGTGGATGTTCAAATCACATGACAGGAGATAAGAGTAAGTTTGTTAAATTGGAAAACTATGATGGAGGACTTGTTAGATTTGGCGATGATGTAGCTGGTAAGATTTGTGGAAAAGGGTCAATTACTTTTGATGGAAAGCATAATATAGATGATGTTCTTTATGTCAAAGGCTTAAAGCATAATATTTTAAGTTTTGGGTAGATGTGTAACAAAGGATACAATCTGATATTTAGGGATAATGGATGTGAGATAAGGAAAAGCTCCAGAACAATAATTGTTGTTGGTAAGAAGACTCATGGTAATGTTTATCATTTGAAAGGTACTAATAATTGTTAGTTGTTAGCTTAGACAAATGAAAGTTGGTTATGGCATAGGAGAATGTGTCATATTAACTTTGATAATCTGGTAAGAATAAGCTTAGTTCAAGTTGTAAGAGATCTGCCTACGATTGTGAAGCCTGCTAATGCCATTTGCAAATAATGTCAATTTGGGAAGCAAAGAAAGACAAGTTTCAAGAGCAAAGAACAAAATTCTACCGGTCTATTGGAGTTGGTGCATACAGACTTATGTGGTCCTACAAGAATAAGAAGTCTACAAGGTGACAGGTATTTCATACTACTCATTGATGATTATTCAAGAATGACTTGGGTTACTTTTCTTAAAGAAAAATTAGAAGCCCTAGACAAGTTCAAGGCATTCAAAGCAATGGTTGAAAATGAAATGGATATGAGAATCAAGTGTCTAAGATCTGACAGAGGTGGTGAGTTTACTTCAAATGAAATTGTAGACACCTAAAATTGGACTGCTCTACAAACCAATTTTCCATACCTCTGCACTCATCTACTCCCCCAATCTACATATCCCTGGTGATCAATTAATTCACCTAATTGATTCATTTAACCTTACAACCCTATCCTATTAATTGAATGAATATTCCTAATATTCATTTAATTGATTTATCCATTTCCCTAATCCCTGTTAATTAGATAAATCTTGATTATCTGATTAACCTAGACTTAAGTTAATTAAGATGACACTTAATTAACCTTGTCTCCCACTCATCCACTCACTAAATTTAATATTCAGATGTCTCCCACTCACTGAATTTTAAATTTAGATGTCTCCCACTCACTAAATTTTATATTCAGATGTCTCCCACTCATTGAATTTTAAATTTAGATGTCTCCCACTCACTGAATTTTAAATTCAGATGTCTCCCACTATCCCCCACTCTTCCCAAAATGGGAATTTTTAATTCATCCACTAGGAATAAAAGATTCACTTTTATTCCTAGCCCTTGATCTTGTCAAATGAATCCTCACCCTCCATCCTCATCTCCAAAATTCTATAAATTGGACCTTCTCCAAGCCATTAGGGAGAGACCACTTCATGCATCAGAACTCTGTCAAAATCACTCCACAAATCTCCTAATCCTATCAAACCTCTACCAAAATCTTGCCTCAATCCCATCCAATCCCTCATCTAATCTCATTCACCTTGTGTTGGGCACTTGAGCAATCCACATTAGTCACACTAATCATGGGAACAATTTGAGGAGCTACAAAGGTGCATCTCCTTCCCGCATGGATTAGTGAGTCAGAAGGAAGGTATAATTGTTTGTTTATGCATTAGATTAGTTGTAATCTTCATTCTGATTTCACTGATCACATTTTGGCATGCCCGGTCTTGAATCTACTCGTTGTTTTGTGAAGGTTTCTAGTTAAAACCTTCGTTTTCTAACTTTTTTTTATCAAGTTTTAGAAGTGAACTGTTGCAGGTTGCGTCTTGGGCTAAAATCGACCTCATTATCGCGCTCAGGACGTCGATTCCATGAATTTTGACTATAAAGTTGGCTATATTTTTGAAATTTTTTTAGGGCCATAGGCCATACTGTACGGATCTGTACAGTACAGAATTATGACCCCCTTTGCACTGGTCTGTGCATTGACTATATGTTGTAGTCGGTGTTTCTTTCTGTATTGCAGGTTTTTTTTTTCATGGTGCAGGTTTAACATCGTTTGTTATGAACATTTACTCACCACCGCTTCCAACTCCCCGTTGCCACCCGTAGCACCTCCCTCCAACCTGCACCCCATTTCCCCCCTCCCCTACCATCTGTCGCTCCGTCCAAAACCCCTGTTGCCACCCGAACAACCCTGCAGCCTCCCTCCAAACTCCTGCCTTCCCCACCACGGCCACCATCTCCCTGCTTCTCCCCTGAGACACCCTCCCGCACCGCACTCCTTGCCGACCTCCCCCGCAGACCCCTACCATCCACCACCACTTCCAACATCTCCCGCCCTCCACCCCGCATGAACACCGCCCCGCCTGAACCCCTGCCGCCTCCTGCCGCTCACCCCTCCCTTCCTCCCGCAGTCACTCCAAACTGCCGATCCCACACCCCTCACACCTCACGGCTGCACCCTCTCCTCATGGATGTGAAACCTCCCGCCTAAAAACCTAACCCTAACCACTTAAACATAACGCCCCCCTCCAAATACATTGTCTTTTTTTAATCTTTTTTTTCCTCCGGATCTGCCCCTGGTCATATGACCAACCAGGGGCTAAACCCTACCTGCCAGCTTACAGCAAACCGCTGGTGAGAAAACAAAGCATGTGACCAGCAAATTGCAAACTGTCAGCATTTTTCTTAACTGCCAGTTTGACCTCTTGTGCCTTCTACATACCAAAGGAGGCATTTTTTTTCAAACTGGCACAACTTTTGCAAACGGAGACAAAATTTTGCAAATGAATAGTCATCGAAAAGAGGATTCCGAGCACTTCACAGTTGTGAGGTTTTTATCAGGTGACTATACTTTTTTCCCACCTTTTTCATCAGTCAAAGTCAAACTTCATTGCAAACTTCAATTCATCATATCTTTTGCGTTTTTGATCGAATTTTCACAATTGTTTTTGAAATCGCATAGAATCTCCTGACTAATCTATTTATGCAATCTGTTTTCCTGTATCAATTTTTCTTTCATTAATTTTTCTCAGATTATCAATTTTCACATTACAATCCTCTTGGAAGTCTACTTGCTTTGTTTCAGTTTCGTGACTTGCAGGTGATCATTCGAGGTTGGAACAACATCCGGTGCAGGTCATCAACAACACTTGGAAGTTACTAACCTCTTCTTTGCAAGGATTTCTTAGCTTAAAGAACATTTATCTTTGGTGCACCTAAAACGAATCTTTCTTCCAAACAATCTACAATCAAACATTTATCTTTGGTGCACCTAAAAAGAATCCTTGTGTGACTTACTGTAAAGAACATTTGATTTTGGTGCAACTAAAATTAATCATTGCTTACAACAAACAACTTTAAGCACATTTTCAATTTGGGCTTAAAATGAACATTAGCTCTTGTTTGCCATGTCTTGTGCACTTGCACATTTGTGTTATCCCATAGGGTAGAATCAAATTATCCTCTCCCCTTGCTGTCAAAAGGATCTTGGGTGAAGAGAAATGGTTCTATTCTATTTTCTTAGGACATGGGCCTGCCCTTGAGACACATCCATTCAGAGAACTCATTGGCGACCCCAAGCGGTACTTTCATCCAGTCCACTATATGTAAATTGAGGATAAGGTGAAAGCCAAGTCTAATTAGTATGAGCACTTACCATTGTTGGCAAGAGACACTATATGGATTCATGGTTGTTGTCATTGATGGCAACAAAGGTCATCCCACATATCCGCAAGTCATGGTGTGTCTCTACCGGAAGTCAGAATGAAGATTGTTGTGGTCTGGTGAACAAGAACAGAGCATATGGCAAGGTCTGACAGATTGGTCTGGATCTCTCAGAGGAAGTGTCTTGGTGCAGTGCAGATTTGGGGAAGTCAACAGGACTACCTTGAGTAGTATATTCCAAGGATTTAACCTCTGGTGATGGACAAGGAAAAAGATATGAATAGTTGAGTACCGGATTCCTGAGAGATAGTGAAAATAGAGGAAGAACTGACTGACAGAGCATCAGACTATTTTTTGGATGTGTTACTGTTGATGGTAAAGGTTGTGAAGGCATGAATCATGTTTGGCTGACATGATTAATGATATCTACAAGTATATGCTTGATTCGCATTGCTTGGTGAGCAAGGATTTAGCCAACATAACAGAGTTTGTGAGAAAATAGATTGTTCCGGATGCCGACTAGAAAGGTGATGAAATTACTTGTACGGATATATATGCATGATGGATTTAGTTGTGAGAAGTGTTGTGTGTTGTAAATGTGTGAATAAGTGTAGAACAGAACAGAAACAGCTAGAGAGATCCGGCATGTGAAAGGAAAGTAGAATAAAGAGAAGAGGAAAGATGAAGTGCAGCAGATCAGTGTACTGAGCCTAACCGAAGCTGAACTCCAGCATATGTGGATGCTTCCAATCATTTCAAGTATTGTATAACATTCTTTTGTAGATAGTGTGTCTCCTTGTAGGCAGTGTGCCTCTTTGTGAGCAGTGTGCTCGGGCAGTGAGCCCTAATTGGCAAGTGCCATTTTGTAATACCTTATTCTTCTAACAGAGAATAATCTTTAGGTTAATCACCCCGTGGTTTTCTCCCTTAATAGGGTTTCCACATCAAAAATACTATGTCATGTGTTTCTCATTTCATGGTAATGTTTTTATGTTTGATTCAATGCTGCATTGATTAATAAGAAAGTTCAAAAGAAGAAATAATTAGGATAACTGATTCACCCCCCCTCTCAGTTATCAACAATTGGTATCAGAGCTAAGTTCCTCCTAATAGAGCCTAACAGCTTGAGGAAGATCTGGGAATTCAAATGGATGCATATGGTTTAAGGGAGCAACTCAAGACTGCCCTTGAGGATCTTGAATAGTCAAACTCTGAAGTCAATGAATTAAAGGAAAGACTCAAACAGGTTGATGAATTCATGAGAGAATTAAAGGACAAATTAAGTCTCTCTATGAAAAAGAGAAAGGAGCTACTCCAACAATTGGCAAGACAAAGTGAAGAAAGTAATACAAATGAAGAATTGACTAAGAAAACCAAGTTATGTGAAAAGTTATCAAAAGAAGTCATTATGGTAAGACAGGAAATGGAATCAGGAGTTATAAAGTTTACTCAAGAGATTGAAGAGAAAAGAAAAACTGAAGACAATCTAAGATAATCTCTTAAAGAGAAATCAGAAGATTGCCACCAAATGGATAGGATCATCAGACATCTTGAATCTGATCTCGAAGATGCCAAAGATAATGAAGAAAAACTTGAGGATCAAATTGTCTCTCTCAAAAGAGATCTTCAAACAACAAATGAATACAAAGAAAAATTCAAGATAAGTTCTGCTCAACTTGAAGTTCTTCTTGGAAGTCAAAAGAGGGTAGATGAGAAGTATGGTTTGGGATATGAGAAAGGAGAAAGCTCTGGATCCAGTCAAAAGAATTTTGGATCAGAAAATCCAAGGAATAGGCCTAGAAGACCTCTGGTAAGACAGCCCAATGCTCAAAGATATCCATCATTCAATGGATACTGCCACAGCTGCAATCACTTTGGTCACAAAGCTAATCAGTGCAGAAAGAGAATGAATCAGACTAACTCATCCTTCTCCGGATAGTGCTTTAACTGCAAAAGGTATGGACACAAGTCCCATGAATGCAGAAATATGCAAATAAACAAATCATTCAATGGTAGATGCTTTGCATGCAATAGAGTAGGTCATATGGCTAATCAATGCAGATCAAGAGGTTATCAGTCAAATATGCAAGGAAATGTTATTTGCCAAATCTGTAATAGGTCCGGTCATAATGCAAAAGTCTGTAGAAGCAAGAATCAGGACAAAAGAGGTCCGGTGTATAATCAGAATCAAGACAAGGGTAAACAAAAGATGAATGCGGATGAAGTTAGGAATCAGATGAACAAGATTTGGGTGAAGAAAAGTTTAGAGAATGTAGAGGTTGGATCCGCACCAAACTCTGGTACTGATATTCCTTCCAGAAATTAAAAGGTGAGCTCTGGCTTAGGGGGAGACTCAAAGAAAATCTTGTTCCCCCAGCCAATCAAGTGATACCAGATGTGGCACAAGATGCAGAGCAAAGGGTTTGTAGATATAAGTCTTGAGATGATCCAGATAAGATTTCAGAGGTCCGCATGAAGATGTGAAGAAGTTGTGATCAATCAAGTAAGACCTGTTCCAGGAGATGCTCTGGAATGACAGAGGAGTACAAAAAGGGTCCGAAGAGATCCGGAAGTGCATTGTCTTATTCTACGGATTGGACAGAGTGTTTGGGATGTCCTTGTGAAGTGTCATCTTGATTTGTTCATGGTTGGAAGATCCGCATGATGTTCATAGATCAGGACTGATCCGATTCTTCAAGTTATCTGAATAAGGCAAACCGGAATAATGTAGGTCAAGCATTTATTGCAAACAGATATTAGGGTTTGCGAAATAATATAAGGGATTTCTTAATAATCACTTGTTCATTTCACACCCAAGAAGAAGCGAAAAGTGGAGCTCTGCAACAAAATTCATCAAGTTCACCGAAGATCACTTACAAAAGTTATTACACTCAGAAGTCAATTCAGAAATTAATTCAAGCACTCTGTATAACCAAAGGCGCATAAGGTATTTTTCATTTTCAATATCTCACTGCAAATCTTTGAAAAATGGCTACTCTAAATATAGTTAAGATCTCTGATAGACCTCACCCCACATTCAAGAAACATCCATACAAATCTTTGGAGGTAGATCCCCTAGGAGCCTTCTCTAGTGTTCCGCATGGTGTATTACATATGGAGGACATTAGGGTTTACATACATGCAAATTTTAAAGATTTTGGGGATTCAAAATTGATGGATATCTATCACAAACAGTTGATAGATGACTCCTTTGAGATTAAACCTCAATACAAAGCCATCCGGGACAAGCACTTTGCACAGTGCATCCATTTCCCATATTTTGAAGAAGATGAATGGGTCCAGTATGTACTAAGTAGAGTGCATGACAATTTCCTATGGTTGAACAAGCCCTTCAAGATCACCAAAGATGCAATTAGGGCTGTAACCGGTCTGCACTCATCCGGTGGATTACCTATTCTCAAGTCTATCAAAAATTAGACAGTTAGTGATGCAACTGGATCTAAGTTTGACAAGAGAGCTATGACAGTTGAAGACATCACTGAACCAGATGACAAATTTGCATCTATGATAATTGGTTATAAGATCTATCACTCCAGTAGGGAAAATTTAGTACCGGGAACTGCAATTTACATAGCTTATCAAATGCTAAAGGAGAATATAGACTATGACTTGTGTGAGCTTCTTGTAAACCAACTTTTGGAAAATCTGCAGAAGATCAAGAAGGACAAGAAGAACTCCTTCAAGTATGGCAGTTTGATCCTTTGTCTATTCTTTTATTACATGAATGAGCTTCCCGGATCCAGTGGATGGATATGGCAGAATGACAGACTAGTTGCCATCTAAATAAAAGATTATTTGCATGGACTTGGGGATGCTAAAGCAAGAAAAATAGCCTTGTGGGGATACTTCAAAAACTTCTAGAGCATGATGCAAGCAAGAGAAAGAATTCCCCAGTCTATTGTTGAAAAATACAAAGACTCAGTCTGCTTCATGGTTGATACTGATCAGTGCCTAATGGAGGCAGTGGAGCCAAGGACAGTCTGGATCATGCCCATGGGGTATGAGGTTGATGAACAGATTGTGGAACTGCATGTTCAACACATGCTTAGTCAGTCCAAAGATCCAAAGGCAGAAAGGTTTGGAACCTTTAAACCTTTGAGGAGCTGAGTGTGAAGATCCATGTCGAACTCAGAGAACCTGAGATAAAGAGGAAGGTGAGAAAAGAAGTAGAGCATATTGCTCAAGGCCTAGGCATCCCAAAGGAGGCACTTGATGTCAACCAGGAAAAGATGCGAAAGGCTGAGGAAGAGAAGAAAGAGGCAGAAAAGAAAAGCAAGAAAAATACTCCGGTGGAATCCTCAACCTAGACTAGATCATCAAAGGGATCTACACCTGTCACAACCAAAGGCTCAAAAATGTCAAAACTGGAAGGTCAGACATTCGGTAAAGGAGAGAAAAGATCTAAAATAAAAGCCACAAGGGCTTACACAAGTCAGAAAGATGAAGAGGAAACTGAGTCAGATGAGGGAATAAAGGAAATAAAGAAGCAGAAGAAGAAAGGATCCGGTAAACCCTCCACAGGCCAAGAAAAGGAAGAAATGGCAAAGAAATATGTTGAAAAGCCCACCCTATCTCTAGACAGTGTAATCAAATCAGTCACTGTGGATGGAAACCTTCAACCAATGGCTGAATTCTATAATGACTATAATGAGGCTGACCAAAAGATCCTGTAGGAAGCCACAATCAGGTATCTAAACATCTACAACAAAGCTTTCATTGAAATTATCTCCCTTATTCCTACGAGTCTAGAGAAGGAGCTAGAAATGACAAAGGCCAATGCCATGGTAAAAGATCTTGAGATCAGAGAACATATAGCTATTCAGCTATATCCCTCGATTGATCACAAAACAATGAACATGGTATTCAAAGACTGCAAGGATGAATTCAGAAGCAAAGCAAGAATGAATCAGCTTATGCCTGGTGAGACTGATAAGGTAGCCAAGGACACTAAAGAGATCCTCCGGAATACATTCAAAAGGTTTAACATTGCTATTATAGAGGACCTAGGTGCAGAAACAGTTGTGGACTTGGAATCCTCTGCTCCAGAAGAAGTGGCCCTTGAACAGACTAGCATCTCTCCTCCGGTTTCCCCTACAGTCTCCAGATCCAAAGAAGAAGAGAAATTATAGGAGAAAGAAGCAGCGGTAAAAGAAAAGGAAGTTGACAGTACCAAGGATGCAGAGAAAGAGAGGATTCCAATAGAGAAAACCACAACTGAAAGTGGTAAGAATGTGGAAGGAGAGAAAATTTCAAAGGACAAGACTGCAGAAGAGAAGAAACATCTGTCTCCAGCAAGAGACACTGCACAAACTGTTTAAAAATTTCTAAGCCAAGAAACAATAGAGATTGATGAACTGGAGCTTCTAAAAGGTCCATTCAACTTTGACTCCCTCTCTTCGGTACAGACAATGAAGATAGCTTCATTTGCAAATGCTAAGGCAAATGAAAAACTCCTAAAGTCTCATATGGAAGACTGTGAGTTGATAGAGGCTGCTTTCAGAGTGCTTGAGAAGATTATGCCATCGGTCCAGATAGATCTGGAAGCCTCCTCTTCTGGTAATCTCAAAACCTTAGTTAGCAGTGTTGATACACATTTTGATTCTCTAGAAAAATCAGCTGAAGAAAAGGTCCGGAAGGAGTTTTTGGATAAGAGACTTTCAGAAGTACTAGGATTAATCTCTAATGATAGGAGAAATATGAGTATTGGAATAAAGAGCTTAGAAAATTCTCTTAAGGATGGCGGTGACATTTACAAATTTTGTATCTCCTGGTCAAAAGCAACAGTAGAAATTGAGAAGAAAATAAAAGAGGGACAAGACAAACTACTGAGTTTGTCTCAAAGATTTGATCCTCTCTCTTCCTCCATAGTAACTCAAGAATGTCAGACTATTGCAATCACAAATGCAATAAAGAACTTTGAGAAGGAAAGGAAGAACATAATTAACCGGATGGGAGAACTTAGAAGGATTATAATCCCTAAGTTAGAAACTATGCATGAGGCCATAAGTGATGCTTAGACTACCGCCCAAACCAATGATCCGACAGATCTCAAGAGAGCAGAAGCTTTTGCATTTTTGTTGAGTGGTCACATTTCAATTTTGGATAGAATGAAGCAAAGTTGGGCTACAGAACTAGTCCAATTGAAGACATCCTTTACAGACATTCTTCAGTTTATGTGAGTATGTAATATGCGGCTAAGTATAGTAAATTTTTGAAAATTTTGGTGTACGGACCCTACCCTTTGCCACTGATGTCAAAGGGGGAGTGAGGAGCAGTGAAAAATGAGGAATCCAATGAAGGGGAAGTTCTGGAAATTGTATATAAAGATAGAGCATCAGCCAAGGGGGAGCATAGTGTAAACACTTAGTCATTTTTCACTAAGTGTTGCCATCAATGCCAAAGGGGGAGATTATTGGCAAGAGACACTATATGGATTCATGGTTGTTGTCATTGATGGAAACAAAGGTCATCCCACATATCCGCAAGTCATGGTGTGTCTCTACCGGAAGTCAGAATGAAGATTGTTGTGGTCTGGTGAACAAGAACAGAGCATGTGGCAAGGTCTGACAGATTGGTCCGGATCTTTCAGAGGAAGTGTCTTGGTGTAGTGCAGATTTGGGGAAGTCAAGAGGACTACCTTGAGTAGTATATTCCAAGGATTTAGCCTCTGGTGATGGACAAGGAAAAAGATATGAATAGTTGAGTACCGGGTTCCTGAGAGACAGTGAAAACATAGGAAGAACTGACTGACAGAGCATCAGACTATTTTCTGGATGTGTTACTGTTGATGGTAAAGGTTGTGAAGGCATGAATCATGTTTGGCTGACATGATTAATGTTATCTACAAGTATATGCTTGATCCGCATTGCTTGGTGAGCAAGGATTCAGCCGACAGAACATAGTTTGTGAGAAAATAGACTGTTCCGGATGCTGACTAGAAAGGTGATGAAATTACTCATGTGGATATATATGCATGATGGATTTAGTTGTGAGAAGTGTTGTTGTGTGTTGTAAATGTGCGAATAAGTGCAGAACAGAGCAGAAATAGCTAGAGAGATCCAGCATGTGAAAGGAAAGCAGAATAAAGAGAAGAGGAAAGATGAAGTGCAGCAGATCAGTGTACTGAGCCTAACTGGAACTGAACTCCAGCATATGTGGATGCTTCCAATCAGTTCAAGTATTGTATAACATTCTTTTGTAGACAGTGTGTCTCCTTGTAGGCAGTGTGCCTCTTTGTGAGCAGTGTGCTTGGGCAGTGAGCCCTAATTGGCAAGTGCCATTTTGTAATACCTTATTCTTCTAATAGAGAATAATCTTTGGGTTAATCACCTCATGGTTTTCTCCCTTAACAGGGTTTCCACGTCAAAAATACTGTGTCATGTGTTTCTCATTTCATGGTAATGTTTTTATGTTTGATTCAATGTTGCATTGATTAATAAGAAAGTTCAAAAGAAGAAATAATTAGGATAACTAATTCACCCCCCCTCTCAGTTATCAACAACCATTCGGTGCTAGCTTGAAAGGAAGTAGTACCCTTGAGGTATATTAAACTCCTAGTAGAGCCATTCAAAACCTTAAGTGGTTTATTAGATGCTCGTAAGGTGCCGATCCCCTAGATGTTCCCCCACTACGAACTTTTGTTTTAGTGGCCCAAATCCTTAAGGTTGTACATGCTTGATTATCACATCTTTCCTAAATCAAACCTTTGGCCATTGTGTTTTCTTGCTTGATTGTTTGTCTACTTGCCAAGAAAAATCATCTTCATCCAAACAATCCACATCATCATCGAATCATAAACAAGCACTTGCCAAAAAGGACTTAAGATTTAACCACTTGTGTGACATTATGTCAACCGTAGAGGACCTCTAAAAGCTCCTTCATATGCTTCACCACATGCATGCAAGCTAATCCCCTTTAGATCAGCGAACCTTTCAAAGCATTCAAGAATTGATTCAAATAGGTCAAACAAGCCAATCCTCACACATACAATACCTCTTGGTAGAAATCCAACACCTCGTGGCCACTTGCAAAGTCCAACAACCCTCATATCTAACACCTATCCCATCATATCCATCTCCAAATCAAACCAATTCTGCATCAACTTATCCCACTTCATATCGACGCAATTCATCCACATGTCATATCAACCCTTTATCAACTTATCACAACCCTTATCTATATCAATCCATATCACAACAACCATTATTCTATGTAACCCCTCCATCATCATCACATCAACACATTTACCAACATCACCAACAAATCATATCACAACAAGAAGTCCAACCACCATCCCAACCTCAACAAATTCCACAACAACCTTACATGTCATCATCTTCAACTTCATACCAACCTAATCCATCCACCTATCATGTCAATGTCACATCAACAAATCAACCTTCACCCCAACATTATCCAATTTCCCATTCTAACATCCCAACATACCACCAAGCCCATCCACAAGACAACCAAGTGTCATCACAACAAGCACTAGTGAGCCCAAATCCACCTTTGCAACACGATGCACCTGCAAGTCCAAGTGGTCCCTTGTACATAAATCAAATGAGTCCAAGTTATCCTAGGCAAGATCTAATCACCTTTGACAAGGGAGATACCAATCTAGAGTGCCCTCCATCATCCAGTCCAACACCTATCCTTGAACCCATCCACGAACCATCACAACCTAATCCCATCACCCACATATCCAATCCCCATCCTAATCCCACACCAACCACCATCATTATCCATCCATTATATTGCTCTTCAACCCATACACTCATGAAGGATGCCATCCATTGGCTATTAGCAAGGAATCAAACACACTCATGCAATCCAACATCCCCCAAACCTCTTGAACAATCTCCTATCATAACTAAAGAACAATCATACAGCCATGTTCAAGAACCCATCCAAGCACCCATCACATCTATCCAAGTCACTTCCACTTCCATGCAAGCACATGAGCTATGCCAAGAAACAAATCCAAAGCATGTTGAAACAACAACCCCTTCTCCTAATCTAGATCTAACCATCCCATCTAATCCCATCCCTGATCCCCTCCCATCTATTGGTCAACTTATTAATCCCACACCTTCTTCTACCACCCCTTCACCATCCCCCATGAATCCTTTACCTCCATCTACCAATCTCATCCCAAATCCATCCCCTTATCCACTTGGAAAAAGCACCTTCATCCGTGGTAAACCCCTTGTAGGATGTGAACAACTTCCATCCACCACCTATCTTTCTCCAACAAATAATGGACTCACATCTTGTTTCCAAAGCACCAAACATCCCATTACATGTCGCATGCTCCAACTTATGAACTATCAAGGCAAAGGCTTAGGCCTTCATGAACAAGGCATCATGGAGCCTATTCACACCACATTCTATCCATCCTCCCATGGCCTTGGCTATCCATCTCAAAGAAAACAACCTAAACCTGTCGATACCATCCACCCACCTTCCAAAATCCATTCATCCAGTCCCAAACATGGTGCATCTCATCGCACTTCCAAAACATATGTCACCATCCCTCCTCCATCATCCTACCATTTACAAAAGCATGTGACCATCCATCTTCCCCCATCAAATTTACCTCCACTCCTGCCAACTCCAAAGATCCCTATCACCTCCACTCTACCTCCTATCCTACCAACTCCCAACATCCCTATCCACAAATCCACTTTACCTCCTATCCTACCAAATCCCAATAACCCAATCATCAAATCACTTCATCCATCTATCCAAAAATCCACTTTTTACACCTCCATCCATAAGTCCACTAAAATTTCCAATCAAGACCAACAACACACATCTTTCACACATGAAGATTCCCCCAAATCCATGGGATTCAAAAATTTGAATGCCTCAACTCATAAAGTACAAAGGCCTAAGGCTATTATCCCTTCCAATCAAAATGCAAAATCAAAAAGGATATCCAATCCCACACCATCACAAGAAAAAGAAAAAACAAAAATGGTGTGGGTCCCTAAACAAAGATCACTCAACTCTATTGAGGCATCCACATCCCAATCCACACCAAAATCCCAAACATCCCGCTCCCCATATAAAAATCCCATAAAGTCTAAGTCTATTTGGGTCCCTAAAACCCCAAATCAACCATCCAACAATCCCCCATCACGATCCCCATTACTCCCAACTCCACATCCAAAATACAAGCTTCTAAATACATCACAGTGTGTGCCACCATTGGTCTTGGTTCCCCTCCACCACTTGCAATTCCCACATACCTCCATCTCTCCATCTTTCATTCACTATCCTACATATCTTCCCCGTCACATCCCTCTAGTCCATGCTTTTGCATAGTCCACATCATAATCCGCATAGTCCACATCATATTCCACATAATCCACATAATCCATTATCCACCATCCATTCCATCTTCTCCTCTCTTCCAACAATCCATGCCGTCATAATACATAATGCTATCCAACATAGGACCATATTCTCCTTGCAATGGAAACAGACGCTAGAGTCCCCCTTCCATCAAAAAAGCAAAAAAACAAAAAATCAAGAAAATAGTAAAGAGAAAAAAAAAACCGTCCAATGGTGAAAACCACTCCTCGTGGTGCCTTGGGCAAGTACCATTATAAAACCCCTTGTGGGTGTCATGTGTATTCTCCATCCATTTTGTATCCCTACACTTGGGGGCAAAACCGTATCCTTCATCCACATCCATAATATCCTTGCACATCTTATCCACTGTCTTATCATTATCCTATCATATTCCTATCCCCCATCCCCTATGTCTCCTATCATTCCCCATCCATCATATCTTGTTTTAGCCATCTCTCACCCTAGATCTTGATAAAGACAAGGGGCAACATATCAACAACATGCTTTGGAAACCTCTTGGCATACTCCCTTTCAAAATATATCCTCCATCTATCTACTCCCAAGTCCATCCATTTTGAGAGCACAACCGTGTTCTCGCAACCTGCCTATCCTCTTGAGGGGGCATCATTGGGGCATATGATTCCTTGCAACCTAGACCTTGGAGAAAATCCTTCTCCCCATCTCCCATCCCTCTATCTTATATCCCTCCACCTACTTATTAGGTTTCCCTACTGGATCCTTCATCCCCCATCCTACACCTTATCTACATTTATCTATCAATTTATCAAAATCTCCTATCCATTATCCTTTTATCGCCAATCCCACTATCCAACCCCATCACTTTCACCTCTAGACTTGGTGTTCCCTTGTCATTGGTATCTAGTGCAAAGGTTATCCACATGAAATCTAATGCAACCATCTCATAATAAACCATTCCTTTTCAAAAATCAAAAAATTCAAAAACATCACAAAATTCAAAAATCCAAAAACATCACAAATATCAAAAAATCCCAAAACAATAGAAAACACATAAAATTCCAAAAATAATCTATCCACCACACAAATAAAACTTGCTCCATCACACTCTCATCATCATCACATTTATCATCATCCCATATCATCATCCCATCTATCATCATCAATAATCCTACACTAGATCCAAGCATCGCATCACCTATCAAAGCATTGTCCTTAATCAAAATCATCAACTATCAAATCAACATCAATCATAACTTGTCACCATCATATCTTGAGCCAATCCAACATCAACTAATCATGATCCAATCATCAATTGATTCCTGCCTTAGGATATATCTTTCCTACGATAGGTAGAATCTATCACATCATCATCCATTTTGGCAAAAGATACAATGGTTACTTGTTTGGTTCATTGGTCTTTTAGTTTTTGATTTTTATCTTTTGTCCTATTCAAAGATCACGTCAAAGCTACCTTGATCTTATTATATCATGGTATGTGGCAAAAACATCTAGAATGGGGCATGGTCTTGCTTTTGTATGCTGTGCTTGTGGGTTGGTTTCATTACTCCAAGCTAGTATTCATATCTTGTTGATCGTAGGGTCAGTTCTAGCATATTGATCTCCTTATGCATCTAAGGTTCGCCATACCTTTTTTGTACTAAGGGCTTATGCTATGAGTCCCCTTCCCTTGTCTAGACAAGGTTGTACTATCTTGGGCATGCATGGGATCATCCCTTTGTCTGCATGTCTAGTCCATGCAAATGTTGGATAAACATCATCACCCTAGTCTTCTATACCTTGGTGAACATATCCACTTTGCTATATCAAACCTAGGATTGCTCAAACTTAGTTTCAGCACAATGATCATCCACTAATCATCTCTCAACATCATCATCCTTTCATCCCACCACTTATCCTCTGACCCGTTCAACCAATAAGTCCATCCATTTCAAGAGCACATCCGTGTTCTCACAACCCACCTATCCTCTCGAGGGGGCATCACCCTTACCGATTATCCCCAAACCTTATTCTTCCTAACCAAAATCTTTTTTCTATCCAATCCATCTCTATGTTCTAACTTCTTTGAAATGATGTTACTTAGCCGCAACACCATCTCAAAGAGGGGCAAATGTAGACACCTAAAATTGGACTGCTCTGCAAACCAATTTTCTGTACCTCTGCACTCATCTACTCCCCCAATCTGCATATCCCTGGTGATCAATTAATTCACCTAATTGATTCATTTAACCTTACAACCCTATCCTATTAATTGAATGAATATTCCTAATATTCATTTAATTGATTTATCCATTTCACTAATCCCTATTAATTAGATAAATCCTGATTATCTGATTAACCTAGACTTAAGTTAATTAAGATGACACTTAATTAACCTTGTCTCCGACTCATCCACTCACTGAATTTAATATTCAGATGTCTCCCACTCACTAAATTTTAAATTCAGATGTCTCCCACTATCCCCCACTCTTCCCAAAATGGGAATTTTTAATTCATCCACTAGGAATATAAGATTCACTTTTATTCCTAGCCCTTGATCTTGTCAAATGAATCCTCACCCTCCATCCTCATCTCCAAAGTTCTATAAATTGGACCTTCTCTAAGCCATTAGGGAGAGACCACTTCATGCATCAAAACTCTATCAAAATCACTCCACAAATCTCCTAATCCTATCAAACCTATACCAAAATCTTACCTCAATCCCATCCAATCCCTCATCTAATCTCATTCACCTTGTGTTGAGCACTTGAGTAATCCACATTAGTCACACTAATCACGGGAACAATCTGAGGAGATACAAAGGTGCATCTCCTTCCCGCATGGATTCGTGAGTCAGAAGGAAGGTATAATCATTTGTTTATGCATTAGATTAGTTGTAATCTTCATTCTAATTTCACTGATCACATTTGGCATGCCCATTTAGTTTGTGTTTATGCATTAGATTGGTTGTAATCTTCATTCTGATTTCACTGATCACATAATCACCGCTACCGAATACTTCACAAAGTGGGTGGAAGCAATACCATTCACCTTCACCACAGGTATCCAAATCTCCAAATTTATCCTCCACTATATCATTTGCCGATATGGTATCCCCCATTCCATCGTCACCGACAATGGAAAGCCCTTCAAAAACCAAGAAGTTCACACTTTGTGCGAAAAGTTTGACATCAAACACCGGTTCTCCACACCATATTACCCCCAAGGAAATGGTCAAGCAGAGGCATCTAACAAAACCATCCTCTACATTCTCAAAAAGACAGTCAATGAAGCTGGCCACGACTGGCACCTCCAACTTAACCCCACCCTATGGGCTTACCGCACAAGCATACGCACTCCTACAGGAGCCACCCCATACTCACTAGTATTTGGATCTGAAGCCATTTTACCTATAGAGGTCGAGCTCCCCTCTCTATGAGTGTCCTTGCAAAACATCGTCTCTGATGAGGACTACCGCGTCGCAAGGTTGCATCAACTAGAGCTATTGGATGAAAAATGCCTGAATGCACTAAATCACCTACATGCATATCAAAACCGCCTCAGAAGAAGCTACAACAAAAAGATTAGAACCAAAAAATTTGAGGTAGGTGACCTTCTCCTAATGGAAAATCAGAAGAATCTTGAAGAGCGTCCGAAGCAAGGAAAGTTTGAACCCAATTGGCTAGGACCTTATGTTGTCACGGCTGATTATGGGTCCGGAGCATATCAGCTTGCAACACCTGAGGGGTAGCCTCTAGATGAGCCAATGAATATCATGCATCTCAAGAAATTCTATGCATAACCTATCTGATACCCCAAGTCAAAAAAAAAAATTAGAGTGCAATAAAAACTTCCAATGGTGAAAATCACTTCAGTGACACCTTGGATAAGTACCATGGTGAAAACCTGTTCTAGGCACCATGTGTAGTAGCCCATTCCACCATCTCATAAGTCCTCTTCTCGTCACACCACTACATATTTCACACATCCCCTGGCTTGGAATTCCAAAACATCAAGTCCTATCGCCTAACCCATCCTATTCCGTCCCAAGGCTAACCCATGGAACGAGGATCTTTGTAAGCTCCTTTTGTACATGTAAAATCAAAAAATCTAAAAACATCATAAAATAAAAAAATCCAAAAACATCATAAAATCAGGAAAATCCAAAAAACATTGTAAAATTAGAAAAAATCCAAAAACAATAGAAAATATAAAAAACCCAAAAACAACACATCTCACCATCAAACACACATCAATCTTCTCATCACATCACAACCATCTTGAACCATTCCCACATCATCAAGTCTTGCCAGAACTACATATTCATTTTACCCGCATCTTAAAAAGTACCTTGATCCCATGGATACAGGGTATGTAGGCAGTCTAGAATACGAAGGATGTTTCCAGTACTCAGGTATCTAAGATGCACCCATCCACCCCGTTGGATGGTTCCCCATTTACTGAGCTTTCTTGATCTCATAAATGACACACAACTATGCATACACTTCAAACAGGTCCCCCAACACAAAAATCATCAATCAACCTACCAACCATAATCCTATACATGGCCAGATTGTTCTTTTGCCTATCTTCCAACAAATTCTCTAATCCACACCAACGGATCTGCGTCCTAGGATATATCTTTCCTACAATGGACAAAAATCTATCATTCTATCATCACGTCTCTTGGCAAGAGCACACAAAGGTTATTTGTATCTTTTCATTGGTCTTGTTGCTTATTGATTTTTATCTTTTTGTCTCTCTCTAAGTCATCTCCAAAGCTACCTTGATCTCATTATATCATGGTGTGTAGTGGATAACACCTGGAGTAGACATCGTAATTGTTTCTGTACGCTATGCTTGTGGGTTGGTTTCATTACTCCAAAGGATAGTATTCATATCTTGAAGTCTAGGTCGGTTCTAGCATGATGTGTCCTATTTGCATATAAAGGCATCAAAACCTTTTATGCATTATTTGCACTCATCGCTATGAGTCCCCTTCCTCGACTAGACAAGATTATACTACCTTGGGCACGCATGGAATCAACCTATTGTTTGTGGGTCTAGTCCATGCAATCGCAGGGTATACATCATCATCTAGGTCATTTCATACCTTCATGAACTATATCCTACATTGCTACATTAAACTAAGAAATGCTCTCAATTAATCTTGTGCAACTACTATTACTAGCTCAAAAATCATCATCCTAATCACTCAATCAACTATCCCATCTTGGCCTAGATTTAATAATTATTTTCCCCCATCCCCTCACCAATCCCATTCCCCCACCGCATTTCTACTCAACTGACATGGTGTCTTGCGACCTAACAACCCTTTTGTCTACTCGCCCCCATCTCTAGACACTCCCAATCCTAACCATACCCACCCACACACCCCTATCCTCTCCCTACCCCATCCCCTTTCCCACAGCCTCACCACTCAGGGTCACTATAAAGAACATCACGTGTATCAGAACTGGACTGCCTCACCTATTATTTATTTTGCATCTCGCATCTCACCTAGCTACATGATCATTTTAATGTTGCATATCATTTAAGCTCATTTTAACATTGCATATCATTTAGGTTCATTTTTAAGTTGCATATCATTTAGAATCATTTTAAATCATTTTAAATATCATATCATTTAGGTTCATTTTAGGATCATTTTAAATTGCATATCATATCATTTAGGTTCCTTTTAGGATCATTTTAAAGGTGCATATCATTTAGAATCATTTTAAATTACATATCATTTAGGTTCATTTTAGGATCATTTTAAATTGCATATCATAACATTTAGGTTCCTTTTAGGATCATTTTAAAGGTGCATATTATTTAGAATCATTTTAGATTGCATATCATTTAGAATCATTTTAAATATCATATCATTTAGGTTCATTTTAAGATCATTTTAAATTGCATATCATATAATTTAGGTTCCTTTTAGGATCATTTTAAAGGTGCATATCATTTAGAATCATTTTAAATTTTACATCATATCATTTAGGTTCATTTTAGAAGCTGTTAATTTGCCTATTCATTTAAAATCATTTTAAACTCATATTACACATCATTTAAAAACATTGCAAATCACATCATAATCATTTAAGTTTGTCATCACAAGGTGCATTTTACATCTGTATCATCACATTGCATCACACATTTAGTTACAAAAACATCACAATCATAAACATCTAGCTGCATTTTATAAATCATCTAGCTGCATATCTACATTTCCATACATAACATGTGTTTATTAGGATAACCATACATTCCCATTTACATTTTTGCATCCATAATAAATGTTTGAAACCATGCATATATAACATAAGTAAACCATCACTGCATCCATCACATAAGCATCATCATCATAGAGCATCATAATCATAAGCATCATAAACCATCACAAAACATCACATCATATATCAATCACCACAAAAAAAAGTACATCGCTCATGTATCCATCAAAAAATAAAATGTCCTGATACAAAACTGCCTCTAAGGGCTATCATGATAAAGGCCATCACATAGAGGATCCCCTCTCTGATGGAGTGGGAGACTCTGATCCTGGATGAGCCTATGACCCTGTCGGTAGCTGTGATTGTGGCGGTGGCTGTGCCTGCACCTGAGGGACCTGCTAGGGTACATGTGAAGGAGGCGGCATCGTCTGCTGGATAGACTGAATCAATCTCGATCTATGAGATCTCGATGCCCTCGACCTGCTGACCTAGCTGTAGCTCAGGGCACGCTACACTGCTAGCATGGCTGCATAATATAGCCCCCTATAGTACTCTACCCATGCTCTAGCGTCTGCCAAATCCCCCTGCACCTGCATCACCTACATCTGAGCCTGACTCAACTGTGTCTGCAGCTGATAAGACTGTGTCTGTGCCTGTGACAACTAAGCCTGCATCCCTGTCAGAATTGGGGCAAGACCACCCCCTAATGCTTGTAGACTACCCACTATAGCCTCTGCCTGCTATGCCCTGACAAGTGCTGCATCTCGCTCCCGGGTCAACACCCCTATCTCCTCCTGCGCCTGGGCCAACTGTGCCCGCAATGCCGCTACCTATCCATCTGTGCCATCTAATAATGCCAGAGCCCCCCGCAACTGCACTAACTCTGCCTCATGGCCCTCTAATGCCTCCTCCAGGCTAGCCACCTGTGCCCGTAAGGTCTCCCTCTCCTCCTCCTCATCTCATCGCCTCTGATGAGACACCTGCCTCTTAGCCTCAGCCTCCACCTCCATAGCTATCCCCAAAGGCCCTACCTCTGCCTCATGACCACCAACCTGCCATCGCCCCTCCTGTGGTGGAGGTAGGTCACCCTCCTCTACTCTCGGCTACCCTCTGCGCTGCCGGGGTACTCTCAGTTGTCACCCCGATCCAACCTGTACCTACTCTATAGGAACCCACTCTACCAGAACCTGCTCTGCTTGTACCTACTATGCAGGAACCTGTTGCGCCTGTCCTTGTCCTGCTGCCACTACCGCTAGCACATCTATTGGCTGGCCATCTCTCCCAATCACTCTCTCCTCTCCATCATCACCAATCTCCACAAGGAAATCCTCACTGATCACATCCCCCTCCACCTGATCTCCCCCATTAGGGTCATCTCCACCATCTGAGTCATCCCCCCTTGAATCTACTACCTCCACTGCTGGATCTGTCAACCACATAGGCCACTACATATGCCACTAGATATCATACATAGCTATGGTCCCTGCATCTCTCACTGTACTCCTCTAATCCCACTGCACTAGCCGAAGCGCTGCAAAGTGTGCTAAAGCAACCTGGGGCTGTAAGGGTGTAGGCCAATAGGGTCTATCTCATGGAGTCCGTGCATATATGGCCATCTGCTGAGGGGTGTCCTGCACCAACCCAAACTGCTACATAACACATGAGGGTAGGTACATCTCTATATAGTAGTCTCCTCGCCCCATCAGGTATCTTTGCTAAAAGGTGTATGGAAGATGAATAATGTCATCTGGCCACTCCTCACAACCGATGTACGCTCACCACACCACACTGATCACATCATCCAGCATCTGCTGCTAATGTCGCACTCGGCCCGTATAGGTGTACTCTACATCCTGGTATAGAAACACAAAGGCCTCAAACTGTCACCGATAGTACCCACAGGTCAGTCGAGTGATAGGGATGTGCTCCCAAATCCACACATGTAGTAGTGTCACACCAGCAGATAAGGCCCTATCATGCAGATAGGCGACTGTGTGCATCTCATGATATAGGTACACTAGCATCAATGGCCCCCAAGTGAAGATAGTCCCATGCACCACCATCCCCTCTATCACCCCTTCCCAACCAACTGAAAAACCCCTGCCTCGCCTATCAGGCATCACCACCCCTCCTATCAATGCGCACAGGAACAAGGCAAATGGATCTGCATCTGCAGTTAATGTCACCTCATAATCCATCTCTCTCTCATTCTGAGAGAGAACAAGCTGATCTGCACCAAAAATTCTGACCAATGCCCTCTACCCGGTCTTCGTGTCATATCTTACACATCGACCATGGATGGGTAGCTTGAGGATGCGATAAACATCCTTAAGCATGATAGTAATCTCTCCTGTAGGCAATAAGAAACTGCACCTCTCCATACAATAACACTCCACCATGGCCGTCATGAGAGCTCTATGAGCTCGCAACATGGGCATCGATGACACCATCAGAAGCCCCAAACTCACCAACCGCGCCTTCGCAGCATCATCAAAACCATCAAATAGAGCCATCACAGCAGGAACTTGTCGCTCCTGTGACTGTAATATAAACTGCTCTGTATCCTGCATACACAACATTATGGTTAGATGTCAACCTATCTTCTTCAAAATCCACCTTTCCCTTCTTCTAAGTGCCTAACAAGCCAACATCACATGGCATGCAACTTCCACGACCCTCGTGCCATTTCTAACAAATGGTGCTAAAATTTCTTCTAAATAGCGCTAATCTAGAGTATCGCGCCAATGTGCATACCTCTTTGCACCAATCCAAAAAATAGCGCTACTGCGTGGTATCCATAGCGTCAATAATAATTTTGGCACTACTGCGCTCTATGCATCACGTCAATCCAACTTTTGGCGCTAAATCACCGAATGGCACCAATTCTTCTGATAGCGCCATAATTTATTATGGCGCTACTTCCCACGATGGCACTATTACAGACAATAGCGCCACTTTAACCCCTGTTTGGTGTCAAAATGCTCAAAATCTATTTCTTCTTTGAATGGTGCTAATCCATATGATAGTGCTGAAACTCCCACCCAATGGCAAAAAAACTGCCCTACCCTACCCAAGCGGATGGCGCCAATCCAAAAGATGGCGCCAATCCGCCTTGCCCTTGGCGCTATGCACTTAATCCCAACCCCTAAAACCCTAGAAACATGCACGAAAAATGAGAAAATTACAAATTCAGGGTTAGGGCCTACCGCGGGTCTAGTGCCGGGTGCCCGACCAAACTCTCAGAACTGCTCGGAGATGTGTCGAAGTCTCGGGAACTGGGGGTTGCACTCCGCCATCTCTCCTTCACTTCTTCTTCTCTAGGGTCAAAGTGTGCAAATGTGGCACTTTCAGGGCCCACTTTTCCTAATATAGTGGGCCATGTAATCCTTTTTTTCCCCCCAGGGTGCAGATCCTAACCTTTTCCTCCATTTTTCTTCCTGTCATCCTCTTTCTCCGTTCCCTATCCAACCTACACTCCTGTCACATCCTTTCGAGAGCTCACTTGGAAAATTTTTATTTTCCTGCCAACCTCTCGAGGGGGCATCCCCTATCCATCCTATTCCTTCTTGGCAGTTGGGGCATATTTTTCTTTGACCTGACGCCATTTCCCTCCTAGGTCTTGACGCCACGTCAAAGAGGGGCAAATGTAGACACCTAAAAATGTCTCAACCACCAAACTGACTCCCGATATTTTGGATCATATCAATTTCCCTCCTAAACTAATTAATTAAATTTTATTTAATTAATTATCCATTCATTACCCCATTTCCCGTCAATTTATCCCAGATAATTGAATTAATTTCATTAATTCAATAGTTTCAAACCTAGTCAAATGAATTTAGTAAATATGCAATATTTACTAAATCATTTTTTCCCCTTTTTGCCACTAAATCCAATTAATTAGTTAAAATCATGGTAACTAATTAATTTAACCCCACTTATTCTAGCCTTAGGGTTAATTAAATAAAATCAATATTAATTAACCCTAAATCCCTCATTTGGGTGGTTAAACCTAGTTTAACCCACTCTCCCACATTTCCCAAATAAATAAATGGGAATAAATTTACCTAAAATCCCACATCACAATAAAATATCATTCTTCCCATGCTGACACCTCTATTTCCCCCCAAATGAATTTTTAATTCATTTTACATTTCCCCCCAAAATGAATTTTTAATTCATTTTTACATTTTCCCCCAAAATGAATTTTTAATTCATTTTTTTTTTGTCTCTCCCCATGAATCTTTTATTAGGAAATAATCTTCCCCCATACTTTCCTCTTCCCCAAAATGAATAAAAGAATCATTTTTATTCATAACCATCCATTTTGCTAGATTAGATCTAGGCCCTCCATGTCATCTCCATTCTCCACCCTTGGATCAAGAACTCCTCTCAGAGTCTATAAATACAAGCTCTCCTAAGCCATTTGAGAGAGCTAAGTCTATGCAAAGTAATAATGCCAAAATGACTTTTGAATTAGGATAGTGAGTTGCACAATTGAAGAGCATTTCACATTAAAATCCATAATCTAGGGATCATCTTGGTCTTAGGAGCTTGTTTGGGTGCAAAGGCTCCTTCCTCCCTTGATGGGATTAGATTGGTATTGTGAGGTATAACTTTTGTGTTTATGCATTTAGTTTATGTTTCTAACTTCATTTTCCTTTCTAATCTACAGAAATCAATACTTTTTGTGAAGAACATGGGATAAACAGGAAATTGTCTGGCCCCAAAACTCCTCAGCAAAATAGAGTAGTTGAAAGGAAGAATAGAATAGTTGAGGAAGTTGCTAGAACAATGATCAAAGAAGATGATCTTCTAGAAGTATATTGGAAAGAAGTAATTCATACTATTGTCTACATTCAGAATAGAGTGCAAGTCAAAGAAAATGGAACAAAGACACCTTATGAGATATGGTATGGAAGAACTCCTACTATCAAGTATTTCAAACTTTTTGGAAGAAAATGCTATATTAGAAGAGATGAAGAGTTGGGAAAGTTTGATGCTAGATGTGATGAAGGCATATTCCTTGGGTACTCTACTAAGAGAAAAGCTTACTAGTGTTACAATAAAAAGTTGAGGAAGATTATTGGAAGTGCAAATGTAAAGGTAGATAAAGATATTCAGAAAATCTTAGAGCCTGATGGATATGAGTCAAATGAGTCTGCTGATACAAAAATAGTTGAGGAAGACAAAGACAAGGAAGTTCAGATTGATGAAGAAGACTCTCTAGAAAGAGTTCCTAAAATCCACAAGTATGTGCAAAAGAATCACCCAGAGGATCAAATCATTGGTGACAAAAACAAAGGAGTTCTGACAAGGAGAAGAATTGCACAAGAACGGTTACAAATCTATTTAATTTTAAAGGTTGAACCTAAAACTATCTCTAAAGCATGTAAATATGAACGTTGGGTAAATGAAATGAATGAAGAATTGATGCAAATTGAAAAGAATAAGACTCGGGAACTTGTCCCTAGACCTGTAGATAAGAATGTGATGGGAACAAAGTGGGTTTTTAGGAATAAGTTGAATGAGAATGGAGAAGTGGTAAGAAACAAAGGAAGACTTGTATGCAAAGGCTACTCACAAGTGGAAGGAATAGACTATGAGGAAACTTTTTCTCTGGTGGCAAGATTGGAATCTATTAGGTTGTTTCTAGCTTAAATGCAACACATAAAGATTTCAAAGTATATAAGATGGATGTAAAGTCTATCTTTCTGAATGGTGAGTTGGAAGAGGAAGTATATATAGAGAAACCAGATGGAAGAAGGCATTGTATGGACTGAAGCAAAATCCCATAGCTTGGTATGCCAGATTAGACAAGTATTTGTTGTAGTAGGGATTCAGTAAAGGGTCTGCAGATATTAATTTGTATATCAAGGTAAGCAAAGATCAAATTCTGATTATTGAGGTCTATGTAGATGATACAATCTTTGGTGGAAATGAAGGTATGTGTACTTGAACTTTGCAGATGAGATGCAAAAAGAATTTGAGATGTCAATGTGTAGTGAGATGAACCTCTTTCTTAGACTACAAATTAATCAGACAAATAAGGGTATTTTCATTTCACAATCAAAGTATGTCAAGGATTTGTTGAAGAAGTTTGGAATGGAAGAATCTAAACTAGTTTGTACTCCCATGACAACTGGTTGCAAGCTGAGTAAAGATGATAAATCTCCTAAGGCTGATCAAAGAAAATATAGATCAATGATTGGAGGACTGTTATACCTAAATACTACCAGACTGAATATCATGCATGCAGTCTATCTTGTGGCAAGATTTCAAGTAGATCCTAGAGAGTCACATGTCATGGTAGTAAAGAGGATATTCAAGTATTTTAAGGGCACTCCAGATCATGGTTTGTGGTATCCTAAGAATAATGACTTCAACCTAAGTTCCTACATAGATGTAGATTGGGCTAGATGTGTAGATGACAAGAAAAGTACAAGAGGTGGTGTGTTCTTTCTTGGAAATAGAGCTATGTCATGGCAAAGCAAGAAGTAGGATTCAGTATCCTTATCTACTACAGAGGCAAAATACCTTGCAGCAACATCATGTTGTACACAAGTGCTATGGATGAGACAAACTTTGAAGGATATTAAAGTTCAGTATGAGGATCCAATTCCTATTTTTTGTGATAATATCAATGCCATTAACATTTCAAAGAACCCAGTGATGCATTCAAGAATAAAGCATATTTCTATCAGGTATCACTTTCTGAGAGAGAAGGTTGCAGAGAAAGAAGTGAAGCTTGAGTATGTGACTACAAAAGATTAGGTTACTGACATATTCACCAAATTTTTTCCTAAGGATACCTTTGTGTATCTCTGGGAGAAGTTAGGGGTTATTACCCCTCCTTTGTTAAACTAGATGCATAAGGAAGTACATCAGTCTAGTGTGATTCAGGAGTCATTCTTTTCTGGACTGATGATGGAGGCTACCTCTCAAGGGGAGCAAGTAGTGACATTGGAGAGTGTTGCAGTCATAGGGAAGTATTTAGAGTAGTTAAGAACAAGTACAAGTATATGCAGTATCATATTCAGGGGGAGAAATCTTGAAGAAGGTGTGTCACCCTTTGCCATTGATGTCAAAGGAGGAGAGAGTTCATGTGAAAAACAAAAGGAGAGTAAGATGTATAAAAGAAAGGGGGAGAGTGAGATCAGTGCAGAATTATGTTGTGATGGTTTTTCACATCATATGTTGCCATCAATGACAAAGCGGAGATTGTTGCAAGTATGTGCTAACCGGTGTTGTCATTGATGTCAACATGCTTGGGTTGTCATTGGTGTCAACTGTGTCTTCTGATATTTCTGATTGTTGCTTGATTGAGTTGTCATGTTAAAGTGATTTGTATGCCTTATAGAAGTGCTGATGATGTTGGTATAGTGCTCTTGTTGCTGAGTTTCCAAGTGCTTTTAAGAAAACTTGCTCTCCAGAGGAAACAGTGTGATGCAGAGTATTCTGGCTTGCAGGATACTATCTGAGTTTTTGCTCCACATTTCTTCGGTGTTGAAGACCAGAGTATGAGATTTGGATATGTTTTAGAGAAATGTTTGAAGATGTTAAATCTAGAATTTGGTGGTCCAAATCACTGTGCAGTAGAAGTTATGTTCACCAGTTTGAAGACTGTAATTGATAGAGTTTCTAGGTTGTGCAAAGGTGTCTGGGAAAAAGTGTTTTTCTCTGCATTTCTCTGCAGAGTGGTTTCAGGTGATGTAGTTCTGAACATATGTTTATAAGGTCCTTAGTTATCTTCATTCCAAAAGATTTGTGATTTGATGCTCCAAAAAGAAAGTTATTATGTAGCAGAGTTCGACAGTGTTGTTTATGAGTAGACAGTGAACCTTCTTCAGGTGAAAAGTGTTTCCATTAATTTTTTTGATTCTCAGGTGACTTAAAGTTGCTCATGGATGTCTCTAGATCATGCTAAAGTCTTGTACTTGGTCTGTAAGTTACGGTTGTGTTCTTGGAAGTGTGTGCCCAAAGATCATAGTGCTAACACCAGTTTTGGCCGACTTGATTGTTTACACTCTTTGCGGATGTGCTTCGTGGATTATGGAAGCATGTTGAAGCATGTGAAGATGTATTTAGGGATTTGATTCCTCTACTATTGTCATCCTTACTAAACTTAGTTCTTCTTGAATACTTATTCTCAATTCATTTATGTACCTTTCCAGTTTCTCCTTGCTTGCTTCACTATGTCCAGTTCTTATGACCATATTATGAAATTCTTCAGTATACTCCACATATTTCTCTTTTTGCCTTAGGTTTTGTAATTTCTTTAACAATTCCAACTCATAGTCAACATGTACTAAGCAATTATTCAACTTTGTCACCATCCTATCCCATTTTATGATCTTCTCTTTTCCTCTCCTATTCCTATCCACTAGAACTTCTTTCCACCAAATAGCAACATGTCCTTTCAACTTAGTCTTTGCAAATCTCACTCTCTCCGGATCTTCAAATTCCTCATATTCAGAGTATTCCTCCAAGTCATTTATCCAGTCAATCAATTCATTCAGATTCAAATTTATGGTATAGTTTGATACTTCCATTCTAGGTTTCTTACCCATATTAGAAATAGATTTCAACATCTTTACCTAATCTAATTCTTCTTCTTCTAGGGCTTCTTCATTTTGGTCAGCAGCTTGAAATTCATCATCATCACTTTCATCTTCATGTCTAGGGTTTAGTCCTTGTTAGGTCTCAAAAATGCAGGTTGCTAATCCTAAGAGGATGTCAGACTCTATGGTTGAATTGGCAACGTTTTTGAACTAACATGATGGAGTTAACCTTTGAGGTTTGGTGTAAGATAGATTCAATTGCCATCAATGACAACACCCAACATACCTAGTAGTGTCTCTTACCAACAATATCCCCCTTGGCATTGATAGAAACACTTAGTGAAAAATGACTAAGTGTTAGAACAACTCCCACGTACTATGTACACTTGTGATTTCTAATGCTCCTTCTTAATAAATAACTCATTTTTCACTGCTTTCCACTCCCCCTTTGACATCAATGGTAAAGGCTAGGATCTGCATATCAAAATTTATGCAAAAACTCTATATACATGGGTACATATATACAAACAATCCCTATGTCTTATCTACATGAACTTAAACACATCACCAAAAATGTTTTTCAACAGTGCCAATTCACTGTCCCAACTTTTCTTCATGTTATTCAAAACTGAAATATGATCATTGAATAGAAATGTCTATGACTCTGCCTTTTATAGATTAGTGGGATCACTTGTCAAAGCAACAGTTTAAACTTCTATCAATGCATTGAACATTGTTTCTAACTTAGGAGAAATTAGTCCCTAGAGTTCATCCAATTTACCCAAAACTTTAACCTTTTCCTTCTCCAAATTGCTCAATTCATTAAGCAAACTCACTACTTGACATTTTTTAGTTACTACAGACTCAGTTAAGGGACTATAGGACTGAGAGATGTTAGACAATGTAAGCTCTATGCCCTTGATCTTCTTCTCCATATCTTCAACAACTTTAGACCGAGATAAACAAAATTTGTACACATCTCCTCCTTCAGTTAGAGCATTTTGAATATTCTTCACACTAGTATCCAGCATAATTCTATCATTGTCAATTATTCTTTTTAGTTCACTAAATCTTTTATCATTAAATTCGTTCTAGACTTTGGCTTCTGCTGACTTCTTAAAAGACTCAAAATGAGTAATTATAGAATTTATCAGACTCTTCAACTGACTGGAGGGGGATGCTGATGAATCCTTCTAAAATGAAGGCATGATTTTCTCCAAAATGTTGGATGCAAGACCAAGCAACTACTGTCTTCTATATGGAACTTCAAAATTTCCTCTCTGGCCTTAGCTTGTGCAAAAGAGGCCGACTTCATCTTCTGTATCGGTGACAGAGCATCAAAATTGATTGGACCTTGCATTATGTCTAGATCTTCTACAACTTGTTTATCTTTCTCCAAAATTTCTTTCACTACTTCTTCAGTGTCTCTTGCCCAATATGATGTTTTAGTTTTATGCTCATTAGGTCCCGCACATTCTCCCTTTCCAGAGTCAACTGCATTGTCCTTCTTATCATTTTCATTCTTTTTCTCTGCTTCTGCTCTCTCTGCATCATCAACAATGTCTTCTGCATTCTTTTCCAGAGGATTTTGTATATCCTCAGTAGCAACATTATTGTCATTTTTATCAAGTTCCTCAACATCCAGAATGGAGGAATCAATTCCATCATTTGTTTCTTCTTCTTGACCTTCCTTGTCCTCAACCTCTTCTACTTTATGCTCCTTAATCTTCTCAGAATCACCTTCAGTAGGAGTATTTATATTCATTTCTATATTTTCTTCACTAGATTGGTTTGGAGGAATCTGAGTATCCTCTGCACCATCATCATTATCTACTTTCACCATCTCTTCATCTTCTTTATTAGTATTTCCTCTTCTAGAGTAGAGAAAACATTTGCATCAGCTTGTTTCTCATCTTCCGTCAACTCATCATCATTTGGAATGGATGTATCATTAGCATTAGGTTCCTTAGTGACCACATAAAATTTATTCTTGTCTAGGGCTTTCCTCAGAATTTGCTCTATTTCTTTGACCACTTCATCAATGTCTCCAATCATTAGCTTATTCATCCTTTTCCTGCTTCTAAATTCATCTTTAACTTCTTTGAAAATTTTATCTACTTCCTTACTAGAGATGACCACACATAGACTGGACAACACATGTTCTCTTAGCTCAAAATCCTTTGCTTTGGTAGCTTCTTTTCTCATCTCCAAAATGTCACTTAGACTCTTAGGGATTATAGATAAAATTCCACAAGTGCCATGTTGAATGTGTTCAAGTACTTAACAGTAGCATCTTCCAAAATTCTCTTGTTGGCTTTATCAAAGTTGTCATAATATTTTTTATGGGCTTTAAATTCCCATGAATAATTATTGCATTCACAATATCTTCAATTGATAGGGTAGATTTTTCAATCTTTAGTCTTTTTCTTACCCTTACACTTCCAGAGGGCTTCTCCTTAGATAATTTAGTAGCTATTATCACCCAGATTTGCACCCTGACCGCAGTTGTGAAACTTTAGCAATCTGGAGTAACATGAGAATGATCTCTAAGTGTGGGACTTTGCTAAATGAGATCAGACCTCTAGAGAAGGCCTGCTTTCTTAACTGGTTGTCACCTAAAACTAATAGATCTTAAGAGGAAAAGGGAGAAGAAATGCTTTTGAACGAAAGATGAAAAGAAATAACTTGAAAAGTAAAGGGTGATCCACCAAGTTACATAAAAGAACTTTGTTGTGATGTTTACAACATGCCTCATTTTACTCCTTAGCAAAATGAGGACCCCTACTATGGCTTTTTGCTTTTTGCTTGTGTGTGTCATTTTGCTTGGTGGTAAAGGGAAAAAGGAGTTAAAATTGTAATCTTTGTTAAAAATGGAGAAGAAATGCATTTTAGTACCAGTGCATGATATGGTTGGATTCCTTGTGAAAAATGAGCTAGGGTTGCTTTTTGAACCATCTTAAAATTTGCCATATTTTGCAAGTTATGATCATTTTGGTAAAATGTACATTCAGGTTTGTATATCGCTTTGCATATACAGGGTCGTTTGTATATGCAAAGGGTTTTGTTTTTGTACTTAGTCACTTTTGCATTCGGGTTCATATACAAGGCCACCTGTATGTCTTTTTCCTTGTATGCATTTTAATAAAGGTTTATGCACACATACAAGGTGGACCCGAAATGGTTTTAAAGTTAGAATGAATTGATGTTTCAGATCTGCTTTGTATATTTTGTGTTTGTATGTTTGGCAGGTAGAATATACAGGGCACTTCATACATGGCGGACCCAAAAAGGTTATTAAACAGTGTTAAATCATTGTATCTTTGCAAGCTTGTATATTTAGGTGGTATGCATTACAAATATACATCATGCGGACTTGAAGTTTATTAAAAGTGGTTAATTCATTGCATGTATCCGTGATGTATATATCTTACATACACTGCCAAGATACAAACACTTTATGCATTCGGCAGACCCGAAGGGAGTTATGAAAATTGATTAATTCCTTATACATTTTGGACTTGTATATTTAAACATTCAAAGCAAACATACATTGAAATGTACAAGCCACGGAATTGAAAAGTTGTGAAACGGAGATAAATGCTTGTATATTTTGCGTTTGTATGTTGCAATATATAAACGAAATATACAAGTGAAGCATACAAGCTGTGGAATTAAAACAGTTTGAAATCTGATTAATTTGATGTATGCGTCCGACTTGTATATTGCGATATACAAGGAAATTTTGAGTGGGAAACAAAGCGATTGAATTTTTGAATCCATTTTTGGAGCCCGAGTGCATGTTTTGGTCAACGATGGTTGACCCGACTGGTTTTAACACTGTATAGGCATTTTGATGTCCATTTTCCATGGTTTTTGAGCCTGATGGTGGTGTTTATGCATTTGGACCCTAATTTAATGTAGATGTTCATTTTTCCCGTTGATTTCTTAAACGATGGTGCTAATTCCTGCTTGTTTATTGCATATTGTTGGAGTAGCTGGGAAGAAGCAGAGTTACCGACACAGTAACGGCATGTAGGTGAACGCAAAGGTGGGGTTTTAAATGATGATGATGTCCCAGGTGGCGGGCCAGATCCTGAGAAGCCAAACACACCAGAGGAAGGCAACGAAGCTTTCAATGCGAAGGAGTTTGTAGATGGAAACATTATTGAAGGAGTGGCACCCTGTCTGGGTATGCTGCTCGAATTCTTGGCAAGATTCATTTCTCAGTGTTGGATGTTGCATTTCAAGATGTTGACCGTTGATCTCCTAGGGTTTTTGGGCTCCAAATTGGGAAAAAACTAGAGATATATATATTGAGCCCCTGTACTGTACAAAAAGAGAGAGGAGGTCAATAATACAAAAAAAAATCAGACCTGTAATAGTTTTTGGAGAGATCAGATTACTGAGACTAGTGAGGACTGGATTGTTGAAATAATCAAAGTCCCTTCCTTAGATCATTATATATGTACATGTTTTATGAACATACTATATGGAGATGAAGTTTCAAACTATACCCTGATTGTAAACCTTAAGTAGTCTTCAAGTTGATTTCTAGATATGTACTGGTGAATGTTGTGTTCTATAGAAGTTCTTTCATTTCATTGCATGTTGTTGTCAACTTTTCCCCTGAAGATTTGCACTGAATCATGCAAATTTGTGGACTGTCCTGGTGAAGTATGATTTTAGTTTTCTTCTCTCCATTGTTGTATGGGAACATGTATGTGGATCAATGATCTCAATCAAGTAATTTTAGGAATCTCACCCTCTAACGCTTTTTCTCATTTTAATTTAATTGAAATCACTTTCATAACTACACATCATGATAAATCAGAAGCAGAACAGAGAAATATGTTGACATCTTGTAGATAACTAAATATCATTAGCATATTTTAAGCTAGATGCATGCACTGTTGAAAATATCATGCAGAGAATCACAAATAAGGGTAGAACTCATGCAAATATTAACTTAGACACATTATTTGGAGATATATGCTGTGTAGAGTAACCTCCTTGTATAGCATTGTTGCAGGAACAGAATCTACTAATCTACGTAAGGCCCCAAAATGGAAAACATCAGTACACATCAACCACAGAGTAACATCAACAGATTATGAACTAATCGACGGGGACTTGGGATCATGAATTCTTGGAATTCATCGTATCTTTCAGGATAAACAAGGGTTGTTGTGTGACTTTTGTTTTGTGTGCTTGGTTGTGACTGACATCACAAACCAATCAACAAGAAAATGGTGCTAGAAGGAGGGCCTGGACAAAGAATCTGTAGATTTTTGCAAATATTGTATAAACATTTTCTGAACTTTCAAGTTTTATTCTGAGATATGATAGATCTCTTTAAAATTTCAAAAAAAAAAAAAGAAAGTAGGGTCTCATTTCAATAGATGCATATGAGGACAATTATCAAGTTAACATTCCTTTATTTCAGGAGGCTTTGACTAAGCAACTTTACCCTCAAAGTTTGTATAGCTTTGGTTTGTCCACTTGTTGCAGGATACACCAGACTATAGAGCATAGTGAAATTAATTGTCTAACTTTTCTCACAAGGTTGGATTTATATTTGAAGGGACTGATACTTTTTATAGATGTGCTCAGGGCCAAAGTTTGGTAGGAAAATGAAAGAGTTCTGGAGCGACAGGACAATACATCTTCAAAGGCTAGGAGACATACAGAAGAGGTACCGGTCAAATTAGTTCTAGCAGAGCGCAGGTATGAACCTTTTGAAAATAGTAAAGAGGAAATTACTCCCTTTTTTTAGTCATCAGACAATCAGCAAGGAGGGTTTGATGAGGGGGAAGATAAAAGTGAGATTCATATTGATACATTTGGTAGATATATGGAATTACTAAGCAATACTTGTCAAGAGGAAATCTCTGGATCTGACCTGAAAAGTCTTAACGAAAATGATTTGGCAAAGAAATGTAGACTAGCATTGGTAGAATTAAGGTGCACTAAAATTAATGAGGTTCCTATTATAGCAACTAGTGGAGTCACAGAAAAAGAAATAAATACTGATTTCATATCTGACTCCTTTAAATTGAGTGATCAAATGCAAGAATGTTGCAGGTCAATGGAACCAGATGCCTTACTAGATGGAAAAAGTGAGATGCTCGATGAACCATTCATGAAAGTTGAAGATGCAAAAAAATTTGGAGTTGTTGTGCATGATCAGATGTCAATCCAATGTCATGAAACAGGGGAGTATTCCTATCAATCAGAAGTTGTTTCACCTTTACAGTCAAATGATTTAGAAATGATAAATTTCTGTATATCAGGTTATGATGATGAAGATACTCATTTAGATACTGATGTGTAGGGAATTAAAGAAAACATTGAGTTGTTTCCTAGAGTCAAAAGTCATATAAGTTTGCAAAATGAAGAGATGAAATTGGATAATGATGAGGAAGATCGCTTTAGGAATTTTGAATCATGCTTGTCTAGAAATATACAGTGTAGTCAAATATTAGGTTTACCCACTGATGACATATTGATTGAAAATTGGTGCAGATTACATGAAGAAGCACATTCAGAAAGGAATTGTGATGCCTGCTTAGACATGATGAAATTAAAAATTAATGAAAGCCTTGAGGTGCTTCCTGAGGTCAAGAACTAGATGAACATCCAGATTAGAGGAACAAAGCTGGATGAAGATGAAGGAATAATACATTAGGAGTCATACATCCTTTAGTTTGAAGTGAGACCTGACATTTAGCTGAGAAATGAAAATATAAAGCCAAATGGGAGGCCAGCTGTCAATGAACAAGCATGTCCAATAGAACCAGAGATACACCAGGTTGTATCTTTCCTTTCCATAGTGAATACTGTTGATTATTATTTTGATTATGGAAATTTGGGAAATAGGACATGCATATGGGTTAATCATGAACATGATGAGCTTCCTCAGTTGTTGATAATCAGAGATTATTCTGTTAAACACAATGAGTTTAGAATACAAATTTTTTTTTCAGAATACAAAGATGAATTTGCTAGGGTCAAAACCACAACTAGTGCCCTAATGCTCCTGCACAATCTAAGGAAGTATGCAAATACAGGTTTCTTTGGGTCTTTTACTGGGTTTTATTTACCTTGTAGGGTTTGTATGTAGTTTGGTAGGATAGTTGTTTTGTTTCTTTTCTTTGCTTTCTTGTCTTGCTTTTTGTTGTTTTCATTCTTTGTATAGTTGTTTGTACAGTGGCTTTGTTTTGCTTGTTTCATTTTGGTTGCTTTGTTTCCTTAGCAGGGATCTTTCTTTTGATTTAGAGTATAAAGGGGCAGATTAACAACCACTGAAAACAATAGAAAATTTATATCATTGAGGTTAATTATTTGAAATCTATGCATAATTTGTTGTGACTGTCATGAATGTAGAAAGTTGTTTAACTTGTGAAATTTTGTATTCAATAAGAATGCGTTGAGTATTCAAGGAATGTTTCTCACAATGACACACCTAAAATCCTTGGGTTTGTTGAACTTACCAGTGTAGATATTAGGTGAAAAATCAGAGGTCACCCTTGCTACCATTACAATTCTCAACTTAATTTCAGCAAGTGACCACTCCTTGCATCATGAAGTTACAAATGCAATATCTTATGAAGTCTCTATCAAAATACAAAAAAAATATATATAAATAAATAAAATGGATTATACTTAAAATTCAGATTAAGCCATCTAAGTAACTCTACCAGGGCTATAGACGCTCACTGGCAGTGGGGCTCTACATAGGAGGATTGTAACGATAACCTTGCCGGGGCTATGGACGCTCACTGGCAGCAAGGCTCTATCTGGTTGGCTATGAGGGAATGTCCTCACCTACGTAGTCTAATATCAGTCATTGGTTTGTTCAACTGATCTTCAAGATGAGGCTTATTAATCACGTGCACACACTTAAACTAAAAATAAAAATTCATGCACCCTTATTGAATACCTTAGGTCTCAAGTTGAATAATAATTTGCAGGAAAGATAGTTGGAAGTTATGGATTTATTTCACTTAGTTTCCTTCTTACTTTGAATTTAATTGTTTTGTTTGGTTGCTAGTTGTTGTGATGTTCACAACACGCCCCATTTTACTCCTTAGCAAAATGAGGACCCCTGCTGTGGCTTTTTGCTTTTTGCTTGTGTGTGTCGTTTTGCTTGGTGGTAAAGGGAAAAAGGAGTTAAAATTGCAAACATTGTTAAAAATAAAGAAGAAATGCATTTTAGTACCAGTGCATGATATGGTTGGATTCCTTGTGAAAAATGAGCTAGGGTTACTTTTTGAACCATCTTAAAATTTGCCATATTTTGCAAGTTATGATCATTTTGGTAAAATGTACATTCAGATTTGTATATCGCTTTGCATATACAGGGTCGTTTCTATATGCAAAGGGTTTTGTTTTTGTACTTAGTCGCTTTTGCATTCGGGTTCATACACAAGGCCACTTGTATGTCTTTTTCCTTGTATGCATTTTAATAAAGGTTTATGCACACATACAAGGTGGACCTGAAATGGTTTTAAAGTTAGAATGAATTGATGCTTCAGATCTGCTTTGTATATTTTATGTTTGTATGTTTGGCAGGTAGAATATACAGGGCACTTCATACATGGCAGACCGGAAAAGGTTATTAAATGGTGTTAAATTGTTGTATCTTCGCAGGCTTGTATATTTCGGTGGTATGCATTGCAAATATACATCGCGTGGACTTGTAGTTTATTAAAAGTGGTTAATTCATTGCATGTATCCGTGATGTATATATCTTACATACACTGCCAAGATACAAACACTTTATGCATTCGGTGGACCCGAAGAGAGTTATGAAAATTGATTAATTCCTTGTACATTTTGGACTTGTATATTTAAACATTCAAAGCAAACATATATCGAAATATACAAGCCACGGAATTGAAAAGTTATGAAATGGAGATAAATGCTTGTATATTTTGTGTTTGTATGTTGCAATATACAAACGAAATATACAAGGGAAGCATACAGGCTGTGGAATTAAAACAGTTTGAAATCTAATTAATTCAATGTATGCGTCCGACTTGTATATTGAGATATACAAGGAAATTTTGAGTGGGAAACGAAGCGATTGGATTTTTGAATCCATTTTTGGAGCCCGAGTGCATGTTTTGGTCAACGATGGTTGACCTGACTAGTTTTAACGTTGTATAGGCATTTTGATGTGCTTTTTCCATGGTTTTTGAGCCTGATGGTGGTGTTTATGCATTTGGAGCCTAATTTAATGTAGATGTTTATTTTTCCTACTGATTTATTAAATGATGGTGCTAATTCCTGCTTGTTTATTACAGATTGTTGGAGTAGCTGGGAAGAAGCAGAGTTGCTGACATAGTAACGGTGTGTAGGTGAACGCAAAGGTGGGGTTTTAAATGACGATGACGTCCCAGGTGGCAGGCCAGATCCCAAGAAGCCAAACACACCAAAGGAAGGCGACGAAGCTTTCAATGTGAAGGAGTTTGTAGATGGAAACATTATTGAAGGAGAGGCGCCCTGTCTAGGTATGCTACTCGAATTCTTGGCGGGATTCATTTCTCACCATTGGATGTGGCATTTCAAGATGCTGACCATTGGTCTTCGAGGTTTTTTGGGCACCAAATTGGGGAAAAAATAGAGATATATATATTGAGCCCCTGTACTGTACAAAAAGAGAGAGGAGGTTAATAATACAAAAGAAAAATCAGACCTGTAATAGTTTTTGGAGAGATCAGATTACTGAGACTAGTGAGGACTGGATTGTTGAAATAATCAAGGTCCCTTCCTCAGATCATTGTAAATGTACCTGTTTTAAGAACATACTATATGGAGATGAAGTTTTAGACTAGACCTTGATTGTAAACCTTAAGTAGTCTTCAAGTTGATTTCTGGATATGTACTGGTGAATGCTATGTTCTATAGAAGCACTTTCATTTCATTGCATATTGTTGTCAACTTTTCCCCTGAAGATTTGCATTAAATCATGCAGATTTGTGGATTGTCCTGGTGAAGTATGATTTTAGTTTTCTTCTCTCCATTGCTGTATGGGAACATGTATGTGGATCAATGATCTCAGTCAAGTAATTTTAGGAATCTCACTCTCTAACCCTTTTTCTCATTTTAATTTCATTGAAATCACTTTCATAACTACACATCATGATAAATTAGAAACAAAACAGAGAAATATGCTGACATCTCATAGATAACTGAATATCATTAGCGTATTTTAAGCTAGATGCATGCACTATTTAAAATATCATGCAGAGAATCACAAATAAGGGTAGAACTCATGCAAATATCAACTTAGACACATCATTTGGAGATATATGATGTGTAGAGTAACCTCCCTGTATAGCATTGTTACAGGAACAGAATCTACTAATTTACGTAAGGCCCCAAAATGGAAAACAATAGTACACATCAACCACAGAGTAACATCAGCAGATTATGAACTAATCGACGGGGACTTGGGATCATGAATTCTTGGAATTCATCATATCTTTCAGGATAAACAAGGGTTATTGTGTGACTTTTGTTTTGTGTGCTTGGTTGTGACTGACATCACAAACCAATCAACAAACTCCTACAGCACTGAGAAAATGCACAGCATAACCAAATACAACAAGTATGATATACATAGATTCAACTAATTCTAGTAGAGGTGAGAAACAAAATAATCAAAAGGAACAGTGTGTTCACAGGAAATCACATGCAGATTGACACTAAATTAAAACTCAGTCCAAAGAGGCAAAAATAACTTGCATATATTTAATGGGAAGGCAAAGTTACAGTAGTAGAAAACTCTGTTTGGAAACAGAAGAAGTTTTAATGCTCAAAAAATTTCCCAACCCTATTTACATCTTTCAAATGCATATACATAGCATTCCAAACTAACCTAGGTTGGTTACAAAATTCACTCAATGAGATGCAATAGAAAATATCTCCTGAATGACTGTCCACCTGCAGAAGTTATGGCATCAAATTACTAGCATTGGGCAGATAAAAGATATTTTTGAGTCTTTAATGTAGCTGTTGCATCATTAATCTGCACCCCTGAAATGGTGGAAGATATTTTGGGCATTAATGTGAGTAGCTTCCATTACCTGCAAAAATGAATGCAAAAAATATCCGCATCCTGCCCCAAAAAATTGCTGAAACGTCCAATTGCCCAAAATATGCAAGGCCAAATCCAACGCTTGAAAGTGAGAAAAACCTACTAAAAACCCTGTCAAACTGAAAGAGGGGACAAAAACATATATCTTTGCCTCTTGCAGCATGTCAAAAATCTCTAAAATGGAGGAGATACAGGCGGTCAAAGTTTCGGTCAACTACATGTATATATTGCTTTGCACCTGTGTATATATTGCTATGCACCTGTGTATATATCGGCATCTGAATCAGCCTCTGAAACTGCCTTTGGATATGCATGGCACTTTGTATATCGAGCTATGAAATGTCCTTGTATTTTCAAAAGTATGTCACCTCCTTATATTTTCGGATTTGTATATGCATACAATTGCCTTTGTATGTGCAGGCCCCACCTCTTGTATCTCCTTTGTATCTGCAAACATACAAGCTGTGGACCCCAAAATGACCATTAGCTATAGTTGATTGCCTTATCGGGTCCGACTTGTATCATTCCTCTTTGTATATCTCTTTGTTTGTGCGAATAGACAAAGCACTTATATATACAAGCCGCGGACTTGACGCCTGAATATGCCAGAATTTGATCTTCAAGTCAGGTCTGCCTTGCATACTTCCCTTGCAACTTTGACTTGTATATTGCAATATACAATTGCAAATATAAAACCTGGACTTCAAACTTTTATAAAGCTTTCTGAAAAAATACCTTCAGGTTCAGCTTGTATGCTAGGAAAGCATGCTTTGCTTGTATGTCCAAACATACAAGCCGCATATATACAAGGCACTGTTCATGATATACATTGGCCTTTGAATGTTCCTCTTTTTTATGCGTGGCCCTTTGTATATCTGACTTGCATCTTTTCCTTATATGTGGTTGATATACAAACACCTTTGTATATTGTGGATCCCACCATTTGCACATTCGGCCTTTGCATATTTTTCCTTGTATGTTTCAATTGTATGTTGGAAACATACAATGCAAAATATACATTCTTTTTTGTTCATTGCACCGATGTACCTCTATTGTAGCCAATGCATATTATCTTTTTATATTGGCATTGCATGTTGGACTTGTATATCAACCTTGTATGTGCGAACATACAACCCGATATACATTCCACTGTACATTCTCACTTGTATGCCAACCTTGTATCTTAGGTGAAGGTCCTTTGTATATTATGCCGATGTACATTACAAAATGTACATTTACCCTTGTATCTTCTAACATACAATCTACCTTGTATGCTTCCTTTTATATGCATCGGGCCCTTGTATCTTTTCATTGTATGTTGCGAATGTATGTCGCCGATGTATAAACCTGTTGTATATCCGAATATACAACAACAACATACAAACCCCTACATGCAAGCGGGAATCTTTGATGGAATATGCCTGTAATGTATAACTCAATATGCATACAATTGCCTTTTGCACCTTTTGAAGCCGATTTACCTCCTTTTTCGGGCCTGCCAATGTATCTACTTGTTGTATGTCAAACATACAACCCAATATACATGCAAACGTTTTGGTACATACGCGGAATATTCTGGGAATCCTCAATGTATATTCTACCCTTGTATGTTTTCCTTGTATCTTTGTCAACATACAAAGGCAAATGTATATGTGAATATACATTGAAAAATGCATATTGAAGCACAAGCATGAAACTAAGAAATCCCAGCAATAGAAAATACTTGAAGTTAAAAGATTTTTGGGTTTTTTTGCATTTTTTTCAAAAATTCTCTAGGTGGGAGTTTTGGGAAATTTGGAAAGACACAGCTTGAGTATTTGGAAGATTTAAACTTTGTATGGGCATCTTCTAAAGATTTTCAAGTAAAATACAAGGTGAACTGTTCAACTCTGGGCAGAGGAAAATTGGTCAACAATTTGGTGACTTCTATGGGATGTTTGCCTACTAAACAATTAGATCAGTGGCCTTAAGCATCCATTGGGCATGGAGTCATAACAAAACTAAAAATATATCTTTGATAAACAATTCTGACTTTGGCAATTCAACATATTAGCAATGAAGGACATTGAAGGCCAAACCAAGACAAAAATGCTAAAGGCAACCCCTCCAACTATGCTAGACAACACATAGGGAAAACAAACAAAATGAATCTAAACTATTGTGCAGCAACACTTATTTGAAAAAAAAAAATCTAATCTACTACTTTACAAGGCACTCATACCTCTAAACATTTCTTCAAGTGTATCCCATTGACTGGGATAGGTAGATTTTCTCCATCCATATTTGATAACTGAAATGCATTGTGCTCCTTGCATTCAGTAATGTGAAATGGGCCACTCCACATGTTGTCAAACTTGGAGTGCTTTCCTAGTCTACTTTTCAACTCATCCCATTTGAGCACCATATCAACCTCCCTAAAGATTCTGGGAGTGGCCTTTTGATCAAAATTTCTTTTGGTCTGAAGCTGACGATATTCCATAATTTTCATAGCCCTATCTTTGATTTCTTCAAGCTCCATAAGCTAAGCATATCTAACAGCCATGGGATCCTCTTCCTCAAACATCTCCAGCTGATTCATGATATCCAGTGCTGGCAGCTCCATAGATATAGGCAATCTTGCTTCTTTCCCATAAACCAACATATATGGGGAATTCCTAATAGACCTCTTGGGAGTTATTATGTCTACCCATAAGGCATATTTCAGACTAGTGTGCCAGGTCCTTTGGTTATCCTCCATTAATCTTTTAATGATCCTTATGAGATTCTTGTGTGTAGATTCAACCAAACCATTACCCTGTGGGTAATAATTTGATGAAGTATTCAGATAGATCCCATTCTTAACAGCCCAGTCAACTATCTTTAGTCCAACAAAGGCTAAAGCATTATCGGAGATGATTGATTCAAGCACCCCAAATCTGGATATCAAATCTTGGTAATATTTAAAATAATATTTTCATTTGATTCCTTCAGAGCCACTGCTTCAGTCCACCTTGTGAAATAATCTGTAGCTGTAAGTATCCACATGTGGCCTGCACTTGATGGTGGGTTAATGGGACCTACAAAATCAATACCCCATCTCATGAAGGGCTATTCTACTTGGATTGGCTGTAGGGGTAAAGCTGGCAGCCTTTCTTTACCTGCAAAAATGGCACACTTTACACATTTTCTAGCCCATACATGGGCATCCTTGAATAAGCTGGGCTAGTAATATCTAGCTCTCATTATTTTCCAAGCAGTGGTCTTTGGGGCAAAATGACCCCCTGCTATTCCATCATGAAACTCACGAAGCACTTTATCAGTCTGATCATTATCAATGCATCTTAACAATACACCATTAAAATCCTTTCTGAAAAGGGTGCCATTTATTAAAACATATGGAACGGACTATAGTCTAAAGTACCTTCTCTTGGTTCTATTTAAATCTGTCGGACATTTGCCAGTTTGCAAAAATTGAGTCATGTTAGTCACCCAACTTGTGCCCACTACTTCTGTATCATCCTAAGGAGCATCTTCAATGGTCAGAAGCATGTTCTCCTCCTTTTCTATTTCATTCTCATAACTGGAAGCAATCTATTTACTAAGTCCTTTGCCTCTGACAAGCTTGGTTATCTTAATCTCCACGTCATATTCCATGACCTTGGTGATCCAACCAGCCCTTTTCTCATTTACATCTTTTCCTAATGAGAACTCTTTGACGATAGGATGAGCGACCATCAAATGTATCTTATTATTATAAATAAGATGTCTAAACTTCTTGAGACTCCTTACCACTACAAGGACATGTTTTTCCATGAAGCTATACCACTTCTCATACTCCTCCAGCCCCTGACTGAAGAAAGCGATTGGCTGTTCAAAGCTGTCTTTCTACTGCTGTACCAGAATTGCAGAGATTGTATCTAGGCTGCCATACGCATATAAAAAAAAATCTTTGGAGAAGTTAGGATTTACCAGAGTTAGCACAACAATATTGTACTCTTCTTCAACATAGACATCAAAGGCTTCAATAGATTAGCAATATTGGGAATGAATCTTCACAGAAAATTAATTCTGCCAATAAAACTTTGTAGTCCCTTCTTATGGCTGGGTAAAGGCAACTCCAGAATAGCTCTTACCCTTTCAGCATCAATGGTAATGCCTTCTTTTGACACAACATGCCCTAGCAACTTACCCTCATGCACAACAAAAATACATTTCCTAGGATTGAGAGATATCCCAAAGTCTTTGCATCTCTCAAACACTAGCCTCAGATGGGATAAATGATTAGATGTATTCTTAGAAAAAACTGTGATGTTGTCTAGGTATACCAACACCAATTTATACAACAAACCCTTGAAAGCCATATCCATAGCTCTCTGAAAAGTAGAGCTAGCATTTGAAAGGCCAAAAGGCATTCTCTTGTAGGCCATGGTGCTCCATTAGGTGGTGAAAGCAGTCTTGAACTGATCCTCTTCCTTGACTAACACTTGATTATAGCCAGAATATCCATCAAGCACGGAAAATCTTTCAAAACCAGCCACTACTTGCAGAATCTGCTCCATTGAGGGCAACGAGTAGTGGTCTTTTAGGGAAGCTCTATTGAGGTCTCTGAAGTTGACACACAGCCTGATCTCTCCATTATTTTTTCTCATAGGGACGAGGTTGGAGACCCAAGAAGTATGCTTGATCGAGAAAATGATCTTTCTCTTGATCAACCTTGTCAATTCTTTAATCATCATGGGCTCCAGCTTCAGTTTTAGAGGTCTTTACTTTTGCCTCATAGGCTTTGTACCTTGCTCTAACTCTATGGTGTGCTGGGCAATATGAGGGTCAAACCCCTTTAGGTCTGAATAATCCCAAGCAAACACATCTTCAAACTCTTGACAAAGAGCAATAAAAGCTCTTCTATCTTCAGGGGAACAAATTTTACCTATTTTGAGAAGCTTACCTTTGAATATTTCTAGCTCCTCGTAATGCTCCCCTTTAACCTGCATGCTGGTTTTACTTTTCTTTAGCTGATCATCAGTCCCAAAAATGGATTCCAAGGTTACCAATCCCTTGGGCAGCTTGTTTGTTCTTAACTAAATAACTTGACCATCCTCATATTGTCGTTTGAGTTTATCCTGATTCATCATGGAAAACTCATCCTCCTCTAATAGGAAACACATGATCTTCTCATCACTCTCAAAAACCTGCCAATAAATATTATTGTCAGGGATAGAAGGCCTGTCCACTATTTTTACATGATGTTGTACCCTCTCTCTTTGAATATCACTGCAGATGTCAAACTGAGCCCCAATTGGAGCTAACCTATCTACATGATAGTTCTAACTTCTTGGAATAGAGATTAGATTGAAAGCATCAAACTCCTTAATCATATCCCATGCCCTGTGTTTGTAGCATTTTGAAGTATTATTTTTTGTAACATGCAGCCCTCTCACCTGATCTACAATGAGTTCATTGTCACTATAGACCTGCAAACAACCAATTTTCCTCTTTCTTGCCCACTGCAAAGCTTGGATTAATCCTTCATATTCAGCATTGTTATTTGTACATGAAAAGGCAAAATGGAAGGAAGAATAGTATTTTTCACCTTGTGGAGACACAAGCAATGCACCACCTCTAGATCCATTCCTATTCCTAGAGCGATCAAAGTACATTTTCCATACTTCATTTTACTTCTTTGTCTGTTGTTCAACATCCTTTACTAGATTTGGAATTGTTGTTTTAGGCTCATGTAGTATGTAAATTCCCATACCAGTTTCTTGGATGTGTCCCTCAGGATCATCAACAATATTTTTCAAGGCCCACTCCTTTAAAAGCACCTCTGTTATACTTTCACCTTGTAATTCTTGAGCAACAATAAGTTTAGGATCATCAGAAATAATGTAGCTTGCATTAACAATGTAGACACCTAAAATTGGATTGCTCTACAAACCAATTTTACGTACCTCTACACTAATCCACTCCCCCCATCTGCATGTCCCTTGTAATTAATTGACTCACTCAATTAATCCACTTAAATCTTACAACCCTATCCTCATCAATTGAATGAATATTGCTAATATTTATTTAGATGATTTATCCATTTCCCTAATCCATGTTAATTAGATAAGTCATGTTTATCTGATTAACCTAGACTTAGGTTAATTAAGATAACACTTAATTAACCTTACTTACCTCATCCTCCACAATCCTCCACTAACTGAATTTAAAATTTAGTTGTCCCCCACTATCCTCCATTATCAAAAATAAGTCTTTAATTCAATTATCCTCCACCAATTGAATTTTTAATTCAATTATTCCCCAATATCCTCCACTAATTGAATTCTTAATTCAATTGTCCCCCACTATCCTCCACTAATTGAATTCTTAATTCAATTGTCCCCCACTATCCTCCACTAACTGAATTTAAAATTCAATTGTCCCCCACTATCCTCCACTAATTGAATTTGAAATTCAATTGTCCTCCACTCTTCCCAAAAATGAATTTTTAATTCATCCACTATCCTCCACTCTTCCCAAAAATGAATTTTTAATTCATCCACTATCCTCCACTCTTCCCAAAAATAAATTTTTAATTCATCCACTATCCTCCACTCTTTCCAAAAATAAATTTTTAGTTCATCCACTATCCTCCACTCTTCCCAAAAATAAATTTTTAATTCATCCACTATCCTCCACTCTTCCCAAAAATGAATTTTTAATTCATCCACTATGAATAAAAGATTCACTTTTATTCCTAGCCCTTGATCTCAACTCTTGATCCTCACCCTCCATTCCTTTTTCAAAAATCTATAAATGAAACCCTCACCCAAGCCATTCATAACAACTTCTTCTTGCATCAAAACCATGCTCAAATTTCTCTCAAATCTCTAATCTATCTATCCTCTAATCCTTCATCTATATTTGTGTTGAAAACAAGAGCAATCCACATTTGAATCAAATAGGGTTATCTAATCTAGGAGCTCTTGGGTGCAAGCTTCCTCCTCCCTTGATGAGATTGGGTCTTCATGTGAGGTATAACTTTGTGTTTTTATGCAATTAGTTTGTGTTTTCACTTCATTTTGTTTTCTTAATCTACAAATCCAAAGCATGTTGAAACATCAATCCTTTCTCCTAATCAAGATCTCACCATCCCATCTAATCCCATCCCTGATCCCCTCCTATCTATTGGGCAACTTATTGATCTCACACCATCTTCTACCACCCCTTTACCATCCCCCATGAATCCTTCACCTCCATCTACAAATCCCATCCAAAATCCATCCCTTTATCCACTTGGCACAAGCACTTTCATCCGTGGTGACTCCCTTATAAGAGGTGACCAACTTCCATCCACCACCTATCTTTCTCCAACAAATAATGGACTCGCATCTTGTTTCCATAGCACCAAACATCCCATTGCATGTCGCATACTCCAACACATGAACTATCAAGGAAAAGGCTTAGGCCTTCATGAGCAAGGCATCTTGGAGCCCATCTACACCACATTCCATCCATCCTCGCATGGTCTTGGCTATACACCCCAAGAAAAACAATCTAAACATGTTGATACCACCCACACACCTTCTAAAATCCATTCATCCAATTCCAAACATGGTGCATTTCATCGTACTCCCAAATCATATGTCGCCATCCCTCCTCCATCATCCTATCATTTGCAAAAGCATGTGACCATCCATCTTCCTCCATCAAATTTACCTCCACTACTTCTAACTCCAAATATCCCTATCAAATCCACTTTACCTCCTATCCTACCAACTCCCAGCATCCCTATCCACAAATCCTCTTATCCTCCCATCCTCCCAACTCCTAATATCCCCATCCTCAAATCTCCTTATTCATTTATCCATAAATCCATTTTTTACCCCTCCACCCATAAATCCCCTAAAATTCCCAATCAAGACCAACAAAAGCACACAACTTTCAAATATGAAACTTCCCCCAAATCCATGGGATTCAAAAGTAATAATTTGAATTCCTCAATGCATAAAGTACAAAAGCCTAAAGATGTTATCCCTTCCAATCAAAATAAAAAATCACAAGAAAAAGCAAAAACAAAAATGGTGTGGGTCCCCAAACAAAGATCACTCAAATCTAATGAGGCATCCACCTCCCAATCCACTAGAAAATCCCAAGCATCCCACTCCCCATATAACAATCCCCCAACATCTAAGTCTATTTGGGTCCCTAAAACCCCAAATCGATCATACAAAAATCCCCCATCTTGGTCACCATTACTCCCAACTCCACATCCAAAGTACAAGCTTCTGACTACATCATGGTGTGTGCGACTGTTGGTCTTGGTTCCCCTCCACCACTTAACATTCCCACATACTCCCATCTCTTCATCTTTCATTCACTATCCTACATATCTTCCCCATCACATTCCTATGGTCCATGCTTTTGCATAATCTACATCATAATCCATTAACCACCATCCATTCCATCTTCTCCTCTCTACCAAAAATCCATGTGACCATAATCCATAATGCTATCCAACATGGGACCATCTTCTCCTTGCTATGGAAATAGATGCTAGAGTCCCCATCCCATCAAAAAAATAAAAAAAATTAAAAAATAAAGAAAATAGTAAAGAGAAAAAATCCATCCAATGGTGAAAACCACTCCTTGTGGTGCCTTGGGCAAGTACCATGATTAAAATCCCTTGTGGGCATCATGCGTAATCCCTTCTCCATCCATTTTGTATCCCTACACTTAGGGGTAAAACCATATCCTTCATCCACATCCATAACACCCTTTTGCATATCCTATCCATGTATCCTTATCCTATCATATTCCTATCCACCATCCCCTATTTATCCTATCATTTCCCATCCATCCTATCCATTATATCTTGCATTTACCATCTCCCTCCTTAGATCTTGATAAAGACAAGGGGTAAAAATATAAACAACATGCTTTGGAGACCTCTTGACATACTTCCTTTGTCAGTATATCATCCATCCACCTACTGCAAAATCCATCCATTCAAGCATGAACCCATCATGCAAAACCCTAAGCATTGGGGCATATGATTCCTTGCAACCTAGCCCTTGAAAAAAATACTTATCCCCATCTCTCATCCATCTATCTTGCAATCCATCTATCATGAATCTCCTCTCTATCACCTTCCACTAACAATCCCTCCACCTACTTATCATGTCTCCCTACTAGATCCTTCATCCCCCATCCTACACCTTATCTGCATGTATCTATCCATTTATCACAGTCTCCTATCCATTATCTTTTCATCACCAATCCCCCTATCCAACCCCATCACCTTCACCTCTAGACTTGGTGTTCCCTTGTCATTGGTATCTATCGCAAAGGCTAGCCATGCAAAACCCAAGGCAAATAAATCATGCCCTTTCTACAAAATCAAAAAAATCTAAAAACATCACAAAATCAGAAAATGTCATGCCCACATTTCCCATGCGGTCACAACACGCATTCATGCGTGTCATGTCCACATGCATCATGTGGTCATGATACGAACTATCAAAAATTTTCCTTTACTACCCTGTAAACCCCCTCGTACGCGTAAGCGTGCTTAGTGGCGTACGCTTAAGGCGAAAATAATATAGTTGACGGCGGTGTACCAAATACATGTGCGCACACCCTAGACAAGGAAACGTATGGTTCCTTGACTTAGGTTAAACTCACGAATTATATTTGAACAATAGTTGTTTTAGGAGATAGATCATTTTTCAGTAAAGCATGGTCATTTGTTCTTCTTTCCATTTTCTAGAATTTAATACTAATTTCTTCTCCTTCAGACTTAGCATTTTCAACCAAGCCCGTTCATTTGCCCTCTCTTCCTCTTCTTGAAATTTAATTTTTCTTGTATTTCTATCACGTTCATTTTACCGTTTCTCTGAAATTTAATATATATATACCGCCATTATCTCAGTTCACTTAACTCTCTATTTCATTCCTTAACTATAAAGAAAGTATAGATTTAAAAAATAGAACAATGAGTTAATTTTGTTTTTGCAAATATAAACATTGTATTTCTGAATTGCAACTCTGAGTTTAAGCATCTATTCAATTTTGTATTTCCGAATTGCAACTCTGAGTTTAAGCATCTATTCAATTCGTATTATATATTATGCATAAATAAATCCCACTTTCCTTGATTTAAGATTTCTATTTCAAGTCAAATGTTTTAAACTACATATAGTTTGCCTTCAAATGAATAGTGAAAAGTGAATAGTAAAAGTGAATAGTGAATAGTGAAAAGTGAATAGTAAAAGTGAATAGTGACAATGAATAGTAAAAGTGCATAGTAAAAGTGAAAAGATCCCCATTCTAGGATGAGACCCTCAAGGTGGCAGTAATTTCAAAAGTAATACTGCAACCCAAATTTCATTTATTTCATAGTGGAATTAATAAAATATCCCCACTATCCCAAGTGGAATTAATAAAATATACCCACTCATGAGGTCCCCCATTATAGTCCACATGTAGAAATAAAATACAATAGGTAAACTAAAATAAGAGAGAGTGGGTGACACACCACCCTCATTAAGGGAAAGCCCACCAAAAGAGAGGCACAAGGAGACAAGCATTCCATTATTAGGGGATCATAGAGTTGCTCCATGCCTTGGAAGTGGGCCTGAATGTGGATTCCACTCATCCCATTGTCCCCATGCTTCCAAATCTGTCACTTAACTTCACCCTGAAGTTGAAGTGACCATATGGAGGTTATCCCAAGGTTATCCTAGTCAAAAAGGTCCCTAGACCCATGGTGGTGCAGAGGCACCTACCTAACAGCTGGCCTCCATGAGGCAGTTAGTTTGTTATAGGTCTTGTTTATGTTTTCAAGAAGGTCTGATAAGACCAAATGCATGTAATAAGGTCATGCCGATCATGATAAGATCATGCTGACCAGGCTTTGCTATTTTTAGTTAGTTTGTTAGGACAATTGTCATGATGTATGTTCGGTTGGATCTCCCAGCCGCCTGGAGAGTTCCCAGCCGCTTGGAGTCGGGTCAGTAGTACTCGTAGGAAAATCTATTTAAGGATGAGGATCGGTTGATATTACACACAGATCATCGATCATAGTATTGTATCGCATTGAGAAGTCAGATTGCAGAGAGAGATTGAGCATTGTAACTGCATCTTTGAAATCAATAAAGAGATCCTGTTTGTGTTCTTTCTCTGGTTGGATTCCATTGTTTAATCGATTTACTGATCTGGTGGTTTCATGGATATGCTGATCCATTCCACCGGTTGATTCGTCGAATCGGTGGAATGGCTGTGTACAGTAGGTTAGGAAGTAGTTTGTGTTTTCTGTTTGTTCGCATGCAGGTGTGCAGGATCGCGGTCGAGAGGTGTTGAGAAGCCTAGCATCCTCATGTGCTAGGTCGAGCTGATAGAGTTTGGGAGATCACCCTGGAAGTGGATCGAGTCATCCCAGGAGGTTCGGCGGATCAGAACAGTGAAAATCCGCTAAGGTTGAAAGTTCGTCAAACGGCATCATCAGGATATTTTGGTGAATATCCTACAGTTGCTTCAGGTATCGTCATCCGGATAAGTGAAGATGAGCATGATGCAGTTGAGTGCATGAAGTGCGAGTTCGTCGGGGTGATCATCATCAGGAGTTGCTGAAGAAGAGTGCATCAGCATAAGGTAGAAGATCGGGTCATGAAACTGTTGAAGTTTGCATATTTCAAGTACATCAGGATGTTGTGAGTCGGATATATACTCAGTGTATATATCGCCGTCAGGATCATCTTTCGGGGGTGCCCATCATCCGCATATCGCTAACAGATGCGGGAGTGAAAGTTCGGGTTTTTTTTGGCTAAGTGTTGAAGAGGTCATCAGGATATTGTGTGACGTCATCGTCATCCGCATATGATGTCATCGTCATCAGGATATTGAGATATCCCCCTATGCATGTTGATCCTGTTGTCGCTAAGTGGTTAGGTATCGGCGTAGGGAGAAAGTTGTGAAACATCATCAGGAGGTTTCGAGAGAACCGGATAAAACATATCATGATGCTGTTGCTTGTGTCGTCGGCTATCGGAGCATCGAAGGGAAGGTGTTGAAGTGGTCGTCATCAGGATATTTGGAGCAACCGGATATTTGGATATCCTGCTGACGAAGGTAGTGTCGCATATCATGATGATGCCGCTAGTGTTTGGCGCCCGATGAACAGTGCAACAGGAGGATGTTGGCGCCCGTTGAGTATCATGATGATGATGATAGGCGACAGGCGGAGGAGGTGAACAGTAGTCGGCAGGAGGATAATTCTGCTCGTCCGAAATATGATGATGCTGTTGGTGTTTTTAGGAAATATGATGATGATGCTGAGCCGATAGGGATTTTTATCATGTTGTTTGTATTATTGGCTCCTCCTTCCTGTTAGTTAGCTCCCGTTGCGTTTCACTCTGCATCATAGTGGTATCAGAGCAAAGGTTAGGATCTTCTGGAAAAGATAAGCAGGATGTCAGACGAAGAAGGAACATCGGAGGTTCCAGCAAGGATGACCAACGCTGAGTTGGCAGTTCTGGTGAAGAAACAGATTGCAGAAAGCAAGGCCGTGAAGGCTCAGAATCAGGAGTTGAAAGATGAATTAGCAAAGTTGAGGAGCAGAGTAGGTTCTGGTAGAGAAGATGATAGGGAAGAAGAAGAGATCCCTAATTGGAGCGAGGAGGTCGTTCCTGCAGACCAGAGACCACTGTTGAACGCCCTCAAGGCCATGGAGAGGAGAACCATGGATGTGAAACTAGATTTGCCAGTGTTTACAGGTAAGATGGACCCTGATTCAGTGATGGAATGGATAGACTGTTTGAACAATTTCTTTGTAACAGAGGAGATACCAGAACAACAGAGAGTGAAGATAGCACAGTCAAAGATGAAAGAAGCTGCCTTGACATGGTGGAATTTTGTTCAAGATGATAGAGTACAGGAAGGAAAACGTAGAGTTGCCACATGGAAGAAGATGATGGCATTGGTAAAGGAAGCTTATATTCCATTAGATTACAGTATCCAGTTACACAAGAGGAAGCAAAACCTGAAGCAGAAGGAGCTAGATGTCAGCTCATATACAGAAGAATTCATGAAACTCTGTATGAAGACAAAGGTAAAGGAGAGTGAAGAAGAGAAGGTAGCCAGATACCTTAATGGATTGAAGTTCAATATTCAGGATGATTTAAGTTTGCATAATCCAGATACAGTCCAGAAATGTTTCCAGTTGGCATTAAAAGTGGAAGAAAAGTTGAAGAGAAAACAAGAACAAAACAATAGAGGAAGAGGATCAGCCCATAAAACAAGGCAAACCAATGAGGGTCAAGAAGACACTGGTAAAGGACAAGGACAGTCTGATTTCAGAGGTGGATGGAAAGGTAATAAAGGCAGATTTGGAAGTGGTAGAGGTTCTACTACATTTTCAGGAAAATGTTACACCTGTGGTGAGTTTGGTCATCCATCTTTCAAATGTCCAGAAAACAAAGGTTCATCATCCAGAAATGATAGAATGAGTGACAAGAGAGTACAACTTGTGCAAGAAGAGAAAGAAGAGAAAAGTGTGCAGAGTCCAAACACTTATCAAAAGGATAAAGAGGCTGATGATTGTGGATACCCAGAAAGTGGAGAGTCTCTACTGATGAGAAGAACAGTGATGATACCTGACGAAGAATCCCCACACAGAAGAGCTCTTTTCAAAACCACATGTAAGAGCAAAGGTAAGGTATGTAAGGTTGTCATTGATACTGGTTCAACAGACAACATGGTATCTAAGGAAATGGTGGATAAACTGAATTTGGAAAGGATTCCACATCCACACCCTTACAAGGCATCTTGGGTAAGTGATAGTCATTCACTTTTTGTCTCTGAACAGGCATATGTGGATTTCCAGATTGGAGCATATCAGGATAGAATTTTGTGTGATATTTTGCCCATGGAATGTTGTCACCTACTGTTGGGTAGACCATGGCAATTTGATAGGAGGGTACTGTATGATGGGTATGCTAATACCTACACCATCCAGAAAGATGGAAAGACTATTAAGTTGATGCCATTACAGGAAGCAGCTGCAGCACAGAAGGCAGCCAAAGTCATTTTAATGGGAAAGAAGGAGTATGTGCAGGTGCCTATAGGATCAGGCATAAAGGCAGTTCAGGACACTGCAGGAAAAGAAGTTGTTACAGACAAAAAGTTGAAGAAAGTTTCATTTGTGACTGACAGAGGTCAGCAGCAGGTTCAGAAACAGGTTTGCACACAGCAACCAGTTCAGAAGAATGACAAGGATGTTGTCATAGTTGGGACTATTGCTTGTCCTATAAAGGTTGACAGGAAGGCAGAATTGAACATTTCAACAGTTCAAGAGGCAGTTCAGACAGAGGTTCTGGTCAGGCAACCTGACAAACACAGGGTATGTGAGAGAAAAGCCTACATTGACAGGCATGAGGATTTACTTGCCAGACAGCAAGTTACAGTTCAGAAGTCTTGGAGCAGCCAAGAGACAGCAGCAGACAAAACTGGAACAGGGCAGAACATTGCACAGGCAAAGTGTAAAGGTGGAGGACTTCCATATCCTAACTCATGGGACATGAGTTCTTTTCTGTTGGGGAGTATGGTGCAGAGGCACCTACCTAACAGCTGGCCTCCATGATTGATGCTGATGTTTTAAACCTAGTTAGGACTCCCAAAGTCAAGTAAAAACACAAGAAGATGGTTAAAAAGAAATAAAGTTAAAACAAGACTCAAAACATCTCTTACAACACATATCACAATATAATTAATTCAGAAGATAGAACTATTTCCCTTAACCTCATGCAACATTTCAACAATACAACATTACAACAATTTACCAAACACAAGGTTGATCTTAGTTCCTCGTGGAACTAGATCGGCTCACAAGGGAGACAACATAAGGTGTGGAATGATCTCCTGTATTTGTGGTTTTGTTAGAAATACCTACACACTCAATTTCAAAGTTAATTCCACATATAAATATCATAGCTGAAGCAAATTTAATACAAGCATTTCTAAAGCATACCACAGTTCTTATAAATATAATGAAATCACATGACAATTTTCTATCTAACATCACCCAATTAGTTGTCCTTTAACATAATAAGATTTTAATAGTTTGAAAATCCAGGAACAACAGTCCCATAAATATAAAAATACCAACAACAGTAATCTAAATAGTCACATGTACGGAAATGAAAAAGTGTAGGCCTCACATACTCCCCCCTAAGACTGTACTTCCTCCTGGAAGTCATCAAAGAGCTGAGGATAAAATAACAAGGCTGGTCCACACAACCAAGATACAAAAAGGTCACCAAACAACTGAAAGAAATAATCGCAATCCAAGAAAGTGCACATTACATCACTATACTCCACAAGATACACAAGGGTGAGGAAGAGTCCAACACAACCCTCACCACCTAGACCAACTGACTCAAGAGGACAATTGACCAAGAGGATCACAACCACCACAAAACACAAGCGGAAGACTTCGATACTCATGTGACAAGGCCATTATGATGACAAAACAAGAGGATGGGTATTCCTCCAAGGTGAAGGTTAGTCGACAAACCACAACCTCACTCTCTAGCAGCTACATGTAGTAGGACAAGAGTCAAACTATGCTCAACCCACTCCATGTCGGTCTAAACAATATGCAAACCCCAGAGCTCCCAATGCTGAAACATGTGCTCTGATACCAAATGTCATGCCCACATTTCTCATGCGGTAACAACACACATTCACGCATGTCATGTCCACATGCGTCATGTGGTCATGATACGAACTATAAAAATTTTTCCTTTACTACCCTGTAAACCCCCTCGTACGCGTAAGCGTGCTTAGTGGCGTACACTTAAGGCAACAATAATATAGTTGACGGTGGCGTACCAAATATATGTGCGCACACCCTAGACAAGGAAACGCATGGTTCCCTAACTTAGGTTAAACTCACGAATTATATTTGAACAATAGTTGTTTTAGGAGATAGATCATTTTTCAGTAAAGCACGATCATTTGTTCTTCTTTCCATTTTCTAGAATTTAATACTAATTTCTTCTCCTTCAGACTTAGCATTTTCAACCAAGCCCGTTCATTTGCCCTCTTCCTCTTCTTGAAATTTAATTTTGCTTGTATTTCTATCACGTTCATTTTACTGTTTCTCTAAAATTTAATTTAATTATATATATACTGCCATTATCTCAATTCACTTAACTCTTTATTTCATTCCTTAACTATAAAGAAAGTATAGAATAATTTAAAAAATAGAGCAATGAGTTAATTTTATTTTTGCAAATATAAACATTGTATTTCCGAATTGCAACTCTGAGTTTAAGCATCTATTCAATTCGTATTATACATTATGCATAAATAAATCCCACTTTCCTTGATTTAAGATTTCTATTTCAAGTCAAATGTTTTAAACTACATATAGTTTGCCTTCAAATGAATAGTGAAAAGTGAATAGTAAAAGTGAATAGTGAATACTGAAAAGTGAATAGTGAATAGTGAATAGTGAATAGTAAAAGTGCATAGTAAAAGTGAAAAGGGCCCCATTCTAGGATGAGACCCTCAAGGTGGCAGTAATTTCAAAAGCAATACTGCAACTCAAATTTCATTTATTTCATAGTGGAATTAATAAAATATCCCCACTATCCCAAGTGGAATTAATAAAATATACCCACTCATGAGGTCCCCCATTATAGTCCACATGTAGAAATAAAATACAATAAGTAAACTAAAATAAGAGAGAGTGAGTGACACACCACCCTCATTAAGGGAAAGCCCACCAAAAGAGAGGCACAAGGAGACAAGCACTCCATTATTAGGGGAGTTGCTCCATGACTTGGAAGTGGGCTTGAATGTGGATTCCACTCATCCCATTGTCCCCATGCTTCCAATTTCGTCACTTAACTTCACCTTGAAGTTGAAGTGACCATATGGAGGTTATCCCAAGGTTATCCTAGTCAAAAAGGTCCCTAGACCCATGGGGTATAACCTAGGGTTGTTTTAAACCTAGTTAGGACTCCCAGAGTCATGTAAAAACACAAGAAGATGGTCAAAAAGAAATAAAATTAAAATAAGACTCAAAACATCTCTTACAACACATATCACAATATAATTAATTCAGAAGATAGAACTATTTCCCTTAACCTCATGCAATATTTCAACAATACAACATTACAACAATTTATCAAACACAAGGTTGATCTTAGTTCATCGTGGAACTAGATCGGCTCACAAGGGAGACAACACAGGGTGTGGAATGATCTCCTGTATTTGTGGTTTTGTTAGAAATACCTGCACACTCAATTTCAAAGTTAATTCCACATATAAATATCATAGCTGAAGCAAATTTAATACATGTATTTCTAAAGCATACCACAGTTCTTATAAACATAATAAAATCACATGACAATTTTCTATCTAACATCACCCAATTAGTTTTCTTTTAACATAATAAGATTTTAATAGTTTGAAAATCTGGGAACAATAGTCCCATAAATATAAAAATACCAACAACAGTAAGCTAAATAGTCACATGTATGGAAATAAAAAAGTGTAGGCCTCACAGAAAAAATCCAAAAACATCACAAAATCAAACAATCCAAAAACATCAAAAATTCAAAAAAATCTAAAAACATCACAAACATCAAAATATACCAAAACAATCGACAACACACAAACTTCCAAAAATAATTTATCCATCACAAAATCAAACTTGCTCCATCACACTCTTATCATCATCACATTTATCATCATCCCACATCATCATAACATTTATCATCATCCCACATCATCATCACATCTATCATCAATAATCTTACACTAGATCCAAGCATCGCATCACCTATCAAAGCATTGTCCTTAATCAAAATCATCAACTATCAAATCAGCATCAATCACAACTTGTCACCATCATATCTTGAGCCAATCTTATATCAACAAAACATGATCCAATCATCAATTGATTTCTGCCTTAGGATATGTCATTCCTACGATAGGCAGAATCTATCCAATCATCATTACATCAACAAAACATGATCCAATCATCAATCGATTCCTACCTTAGGATATGTCATTCCTATGATAGGTAGAATCTACCCAATCATCATCCATCTTGGCAAAAGATGCAATGGTTACTTGTTTGGATCATTGGTCTTTTTGTTTTTTATTTTTATCTTTTGTCCTATTCAAAGATCACATCAAAGCTACCTTGATCTTACTATATCATGGTATGTGGTGAAAACATCTAAAATGGGGCATAGTCTTGCTTTCGTATGTTGTGCTTGTGGGTTGGTTTCATTACTCCAAGTTAGTATTCATATCTTGTTGATCATAGGGTCGGTTCTAGCATATTGATCCCCTTATACATCTAAGGTTCATCATACCTTTTGTGTACTAAGGACTTATGCTATGAGTCCCCTTCCCACGTCAGGACAAGGTTGTACTATCTTGGGCATGCATGGGATCATCCCTTTGTTTGCGTGTCTAGTCCATGCAAATGTTGGATAAACATCATCACCCTAGTCTTCTATACCTTGGTGAAAACATATCCACTTTGTTATATCAAACCTATGATTGCTCTAAATCATTTTTCAACACAATGATCATCCACAAATCAATTTCCCACCATCATCAACACTTTCATCTCGCCCCTTATCCTTCAACCACTTCTACCAATCTATTCCATCCATTTCAAGAGCACAACCATGTTCTCGCAACCCGCCTATCCTCTCGAGGGGGCATCACCCTTACCAATTATCCCCAATCCTTACCCTATTCTTCCAAACCAAAATATTTTTTCTATCCAATCCATCTCTATGTTCTAACTTCTTTGAAATGATGTTACTTAGCCGCAACACCATCTCAAAGAGGGGCAAATGTAGACACCTAAAATTGGATTGCTCTACAAACCAATTTTACGTACCTTTGCACTAATCCACTCCCCCCATCTGCATGTCCCTTGTGATTAATTGACTCACTCAATTAATCCACTTAAATCTTACAACCCTATCCTCATCAATTGAATGAATATTGCTAATATTTATTTAGATGATTTATCCATTTCCCTAATCCCTATTAATTAGATAAGTCATGTTTATCTGATTAACCTAGACTTAGGTTAATTAAGATAACACTTAATTAACCTTGCTTACCTCATCCTCCACAATCCTCCACTAACTGAATTTAAAATTCAATTGTCCCCCACTATCCTCCATTATCTAAAATAAATCTTTAATTCAATTATCCTCCACCAATTGAATTTTTAATTCAATTATTCCACACTATCCTCCACTAATTAAATTCTTAATTCAATTGTCCCCCACTATCCTCCACTAATTGAATTCTTAATTCAATTGTCCCCCACTATCCTCCACTAATTGAATTCTTAATTCAATTGTCCCCCACTATCCTCCACTAATTGAATTTGAAATTCAATTGTCCTCCACTCTTCCAAAAATGAATTTTTAATTCATCCACTATCCTCCACTCTTCCCAAAAATAAATTTTTAATTCATCCACTATCCTCCACTCTTCCCAAACATAAATTTTTAATTCATCCACTATGAATAAAAGATTCACTTTTATTCCTAGCCCTTGATCTCAACTCTTGATCCTCACCCTCCATTCCTTTTTCAAAAATCTATAAATGAAACCCTCACCCAAGCCATTCATAACAACATCTTCTTGCATCAAAACCATGCTCAAATTTCTCTCAAATCTCTAATCTATCTATCCTCTAATCCTTCATCTATATTTGTGTTGAAAGCAAGAGCAATCCACATTTGAATCAAATAGGGTTATCTAATCTAGGAGCTCTTGGGTGCAAGCTTCCTCCTCCCTTGATGAGATTGGGTCTTCATGTGAGGTATAACTTTGTGTTTTTATGCAATTAGTTTGTGTTTGCACTTCATTGTGTTTTCCTAATATACAAACAACACTTGGAACATAGGGCTCTATGTGATGATTTGAAAGCAATTTAGATTTTAGGGTTACTTTTGTGCCATATCTAGTCCTGAAAAACATGTGGGACCAATCCGAGGATAAATATCCTCCTATTTTGGCTATGAATTCTTTTGACAAACACATGGAAAAATAGGGAGGTAAGTCTATAATAAATACCTCCTGGGAAATGGAAACATTTGGGCAAGTGTGTAGAGTGAGGCCTAAGTCTTTGATCACACCTACAGTATTAACAGCTATGCTATCTAACTGAAGCACACCTTTCCCCAAGGGTTGGTACTTCAATCCTAACTGGTCTGCAATTTGTTTCAGCATTGCAGAACTACTTGCACCACTATCCACCATACAGTTATGTACTAACTTGTCTCCGATTATTAATGATACATAAAATGGGAGTGGTTTGGCATTTTTGTTTGGCTGTTTGCTGTTATCCTGGGATGAATTGGTAAGGACAACCCTATTTGGGTTAGTAGTTGTATCATTGGACACTTTCAAATAAAACAAGGCAGATTGCAATATGTCTTTTTGGCCTGGGATGGCTAAAGAATCCCACATAGACATTGTCACATTCATCTTCTTCATATTTTCAATAATATTGAAAGGTGGTGTGGCATTTACCTTTTGTTGTGACTTTGTAGCAATAGTATCAGCCTGTAAATGAGGCATTTCCCTTGTTGCTGCTGAAGTGTTTCTTTGTAAAATGTGGGGAACATGGGAAGTACAAGCACCAGCATGTCCTTTCTCTTTATTTTTTGCTTGATCTACTTCATAACCCCTCTTCTTGGCCCTTGTATTGGCTGCAACTGGAATATTATCGCTGTTTACGCGACAAAATTCACCTTCTTGCCAATTTATGAAGGTAGAATCATTTTGAGGTTGGTCCTACTGTTGCACAGCTACTACACCATTTGGTGTGTTTGGTTGTGAGACTGCAACATTTTGTACCATCAGAGCCTGATTTATAAGCCCATTCGAGCAGGCTATCTGATTGTGTGGCTGATTGCATGGAAAACACCATTCATATTCAGCTACAAGGTTATTCTGAACAGGAACAAGGTCCTTGACAACATTAATGGGCACCGGATTGTAAGGCTAAAAAGGCCGTTGGTTCACATTCTACCTGGTACCCTGATAATTGCTTTGATAAGGTAGCCTGTTAGCTTGGTATGGTTGGTTTTGCCCTTGGAAAGGCTGATTTTGCCCTTGAAGTTGTGGCTGATAAGGCTGCCTGTTCTGGGACTACTACTTTTTTATGTTTACCAACTCATTCCCAAAAGTTTGCAGGATATTTCCTATCTTTTGTTGGCTACTTTTAATATCTTTCAACTCTTGTGATGAGCTAGAAGCAGCATTTTCAGAATTGGCAACACTTGGTAATGTTGCAATAGTAGGTAAAGGGGCAAAATACGGAATTGGCAAAAGCATTGAAGCCTGAATCTCAGGAAAGATGGGCATTAGTGGCCTAGGTGCTATTTTTTCAACCTGAATTAGGCTATTCTCTCTTTTAATGGCTATTTTATATGCATCAGGTAAACTAGTACCTCCTAATGATTGAATCATCACTGAAATATCACTATTTAGGGCTTTCAAAAAATATAGAAAAACATATTCAGCTGGAGGTCTTACCATGGCAGGAATTCTATCCCATATTTTTTGAAATCTGAAGTTGAAATCCATCATTTGTTCTTGGGGAGCTCTCTTTATTGTAGTCATCTATTCAACCATTGACAAGTTGTCTGATTTATCCTAAAATTGCTTATTTAACTTATCACCTAGATCATCCCAGGTTGTAATGGTTTGCACTAGTAAACTCCTAAACCATTGCAATGCTTTTCCCTTGAAAGAGGTGGCTAGCAACCTGATGGCTACATTTTTTTAGGTGACGTGATGTTCACCACATAGAGATGCTACGTCTTTAATGTGCTCAATAGGGGTAGTTTGATTCTCCCTTGTGAAATAAGGCAGACTCTTCAAAGCTGCCATAGTTATAACATTATGTACTATTAAATTCAATGGGCTACCCCCATCAAAAGCCACAAATCGCTGATTCCTTGCCATTTAAACGGCTAGAGGTAGAATTGTTTGAGCTACTACAGGAACTACAGGTACAACTGGCCTAAAATTTGGTGGAGTTGATTGTATCCTTTTAGAAACTGGAGTCCTCACTACAGCTCTCCCCTGTCTTCTAGGTGCTGACAACTACAAATAGTCAAATGTACTTGAACTCCTAGTTTAAATCTTTCTAATATAATGTAGTAGTAGGACTAATCTACTTGTCTCTCCTCAGTCTAAGTCACCAGATATGCAAGTTTTAACCTCTTATAGGTCTGAAAATCACTAGCTGCACATCAAAACCAGTAACAAAAGATAGTATTTGATTGTCTCTCTAATTCTCAGTCCCACTAGGCGTGCCAGAAATTGTTATCACCCAGATTTGCACCCTGACTGCAGTTGTGAAACTTCAGCAATCTGGAGTAACATGGGAATGATCTCTAAGTGTGGGACTTTACTAAATGAGATCAAACCTCTGGAGAAGGCTAGCTTCCTTAATTGGTTGTCACTTAAAACTAATAGATCTTAAGAGGAAAAGGGAGAAGAAATGCTTTTGAATGAAAGATGAAAAGTAAAGGGTGATCCACCAAGTTACATAAAAGAACTCCTACAGCACTAAGAAAATGCAAAAGCATAACCAAATACAACAAGTATCACATACACAGATTTAACTGATTCTAGTAGAGGTGAGAAACAAAATGATCAAAAGGAACAGTGTGTTCATAGGAAATCACATGCAGATTCACACTAAATTAAAACTCAGTCCAAAGAGGCAAAAATAACTTGCATATATTTAATGGGAGGGCAAAGTTACAGTAGTAGAAAACTCTGTTTGGAAACAGAAGAAGCCTTAATGCCCAAAAAATTTCCCAACCCTATTTACATCTTTTGAATGCATATATATAGCATTCCAAACTAACCCCGGTCAGTTACAAAATTCACTCAATGAGCTGCAATAGAAAATATCTCCTGAATGACTGTCCACCTGTAGAAGCTATGCTATCAAATATCTGGCACTGGGCAGATAAAAGATATTTTTGAGTCTTTAATATAGCTGTTGCATCATCAATCTGCACCCCTAAAATGGTGGAAGATATTTTGGGCATGAATGTGAGTAACTTCCATACCTGCAGAAATGAATGCAAAAAATATCCACATCTTGCCTCAAAAAGTCGCTGAAAGGTCCAGTCACCCGAAATATGCAAGGCTAGATCCATAACTTGAAAGTGAGAAAAACCTACTAAAAACCATGCCAAAATAAAAGAGGGGACAAAAACATGCATCTTTGCCTCTTGCAACATGTCAAAAATTGCTAAAATGGAGGAGATACAGGCGGTCAAAGTTTCAGTCAACTGCTTGTATATATCACTTTGCACCTGTGTATATATCAGCATCTGAATCGGCCTCTAAAACTGGCTTTGGATATGCATGGCGCTTTATATATCAGGCTATGAAATGTCCTTGTATTTTCAAAAGTATGTCACCTCCTTGTATTTTCAGATTTGTATATGCATACAATTGCCTTTGTATGTGCGCGCCCCACCTCTTGTATCTCCTTTGTATCTACAAACATACAAGCCGCGGACACCAAAATGACCATTAGCTGTATTTGATTACCCTATCAGATCCGGCTTGTATCATTCCTCTTTCTATATCTCTTTGTATGTGTGAATATACAAAGGACTTATATATACAAGCCGCGGATTTGACGACTGAATATGCCAGAATTTGATCTTTAAGTTAGGTCCACCTTGCATACTTCCATTGTACCTTTGACTTGTATATCGCAATATACAATTGCAAATATAAAACCCAGACTTCAAACGTTTATAAAGATTTCTGAAAAAATACCTTTAGGTTCGGCTTGTATGCTAGGAAAGCATGCTTTGCTTGTATGTCCAAACATACAAGCCACATATATACAAGGCACTATTCATGATATACATTGGCCTTTGAATGTTCCTCTTTTGTATGTGTGGCCCTTTGTATATCTAACTTGCATGTTTTCTTTGTATGTGGCCGATATACGAACACCTTTGTATATTGTGGACCCCACCATTTGCACATTCGGCCTTTGCATAATTTTCCTTGTATGTTTCAATTGTATGTTGGAAACATACAATGCACAATATACATTCTCTTTTGTTCATTGCATCGATGTACCTCTACTGTAGCCGATGCATATTATCTTTGTATATCGGCCTTGCATGTTGGACTTGTATATCAGCCTTGTATGTGCGAACATACAACCCGATATACATTCCACTGTACATTCTCACTTGTATGCCAACCTTGTATCTTAGCTGAAGGTCATTTGTATATTCTGCCAATGTACATTGCAAAATGTACATTCATCGTTGTATCTTCTAACATACAATCTGCCTTGTATGCTTCCTTTTATATGCATCGGGCCCTTGTATCTTTTCGTTGTATGTTGCGAATGTATGTCGCCAATGTATAAACCCGTTGTATATCAGAATATACAACAACAATATATAAACACCTACATGCAAGCAAGAATCTTTGATGGAATATACCCGCAATGTATAACCCGATATGCATACAATTGCCTTTTGCGCCTTTTGAAGCTGATTTACCTCCTTTTTCGGGCCTGCCAATGTATCTGCTTGTTGTATGTCAAACATACGACCCAATATACATGCAAACATTTTGATACATCCGCAGAATATTCTAGGAATTATCAATGTATATTCCACCCTTGTATTTTTTCCTTGTATCTTTGTCAACATACAAAGGCAAATGTATATGCGAATATACATTCAAAAATGCATATTGAGGCACAAGCATGAAACTAAGAAATCTCAGCGATCCAAAATACTTGAAGTTAAAAGATTTCTGGGTTTTTCTAGGTTTTTTGCAAAGATTCTCTAGGTGACACTTTTGGGAAATTTGGCAAAACATAGCTTGAGTATTTGGAAGATTTAAACTTTGTATGGGCATCTGCTAAAGGTTCTCAAGGAAAATACAAGGTGAACTATTTAACTCTGGGTAGAGGAAAATAGGTCAACAATTTGGCGACTTCTATGGGATGTTTGCCTACTAAACAATTAGATCAATGGCCTTAAGTATCCATTAGGCATGGAGTCATACCAAAACTAAAAATATATCTTTGACAAACAATTCTGACTTTGGCAATTCAGCATATTAGCAATGAAGGACATTGAAGGCCAAACCAAGAAAAAAATGCTAAAGGCAACCCCAAACAACTATGCTAGATAGCACTTAGGGAAAACAAACAAAAGGAATCTAAACTATTGTACATCAGCACTTATTTGAAAGCAAGAAATCTAATCTACTGCTTTACAAGGCACTCATACCTCAAAACATTTCTTCAAGTGTATCCCATTGACTGGGATAGGTAGATTTTCTCCATCCATATTTGATAACTGAAATGCATTGTGCTCCTTGCATTCAGTAATGTGAAATGGGCCACTCTAGATGTTGTCAAACTTGAAGTGCTTTCCTGGTCTACTTTTCAACTCATCCCATTTTCAAAGCACCATATCACCCTCCCTAAAGATTCTGGGAGTGGCCTTCTGATCAAAATTTCTTTTGGTCTGAAGCTGATGATATTCCATAATTTTCATAGCCCTATCTCTAATTTCTTCAAGCTCCATAAGCTGAGCATATTTGACAGCCATGGGATCCTCTTCCTCAAACATCTCTAGCTGATTCATGATATCTAGTGCTGGTAGCTCCATAGATATAGGCCATCTTGCCTCTTTCCCATAAACCAACATATATGGGGAATTCCCAATAGACCTCTTGGGAGTTATTCTATCTGCTCATAAGGCATATTTCAGACTAGTGTACCAGGTCCTGTGGTTATCCTCCATTAATATTTTAATGATCCTTATGAGATTCTTGTTTGTAGATTCAGCCAAACCATTACGCTGTGGGTAATAATTTGATGAAGTATTCAGATAGATCCCATTCTTAACAGCCTAGTCAACTATCTTTAGTCCAACAAAGGCTAAAGCATTATCGGAGATGATTGATTCAGGTACCCCAAATCTGGATATCAAATCTTGGTAAAATTTAAAACAATATTTTCATTTGATTCCTTCAGAGCCACTACTTCAGTCCACCTTGTGAAATAATTTGTAGCTGTAAGTATCCACCTATGGCCTATACTTGATGGTGGGTTAATGGGACCTACAAAATCAATGCCTCATCTCATGAAGGGCTGTTCTACTTATATTGGTTGCAGGGGTAAAGCTGACAGCCTTTCTTTGCCTGCAAAAACTGGCACACTTTATACATTTTCTAGCCCATACATGGGCATCCTTGAATAAGTTGGGCCAGTAATATCCAGCTCTCATTATTTTCCAAGCAGTGGTCTTTGGGGCAAAATGACCCCTTACTATTCCATCATGAATCTCACGAAACACTTTATCAGTCTGATCATTATCAATGCATCTTAACAATATACCATTAAAATCCTTTCTGAAAAGGGTGCTATTTATTAAAACATATGGAATGGACTGCAGTCTAAAGTACCTTCTCTTGGTTCTATTTAAATCTATCGGACATTTGCCAGTTTGCAAAAATTGAGTCATGTTACTCACCCAACTTGTGCCCACTACTTTTGTATCATCCTAAGGAGCATCTTCAATGGTCAGAAGCATGTTCTCCTCCTTTTCTATTTCATATTCAAAGCTAGAAGCAAGCTATTCACTGAGTCCTCTGCCTCTAACAAGCTTGGTTATCTTAATCTCCACGTCATATTCCATGACCTTGGTGATCCAACCAGCCCTTTTCTCATTTACATCTTTTCCTAATAGGAACTCTTTGACGTTACGATGAGCGACCATCAAATGTATCTTATTATTAGAAATAAGATCTCTAAACATCTTGAGACTCCTTACCACTACAAGGACATGTTTTTCCATGAAGCTATACCGCTACTCATACTCCTCCAACCCCTGACTAAACAAAGAGATTGGATGTTCAAAGCTATCATTCTACTACTGTACCAGAATTGCAGAGATTGTATCTAGGCTGCCATAAGCATATAAAATAAATTCTTTGGAGAAGTCAGGATATACCAGAGTTTGCGTAGCTGACAATGCTTCCATTATAGACTCAAAGCTGAGTTTGGCCTCCTTCGTCCAACTGAACGTTGTACTCTTCTTCAAAATAGATGTCAAAGGTTTCAATAGATTAACAATATTGGGAATGAATCTTCACAAAAAATTAATTTTGCCAATAAAACTTTGTAGTCCCTTCTTATGGCTGGGTAAAGGCAACTCCAGAATAGCTCTTACCCTTTTAGCATCAATGGTAATGCCTTCTTTTGACACAATGTGCCCTAGCAACTTGCCCTCATGCACAACGAAAATACATTTCCTGGGATTGAGAGATATCCCGAAGTCTTTGCATCTCTCGAACACTAGCCTTAGATGGGATAAATGCTTAGGTGCATTCTTAGAAAAAATTGTGATGTCGTCTAGGTACACCAACACCAATTTATACAACAAACCCTTGAACACCATATCAATAGCTCTTTGAAAAGTAGAGCTAGCATTTGAAAGGCTGAAAGGCATTCTCTTGTAGGCCATGGTGCTCCATTAGGTGGTGAAAGAGGTCTTGAACTAATCCTCTTCCTTGACTAACACATGATTATAGCTAGAATATCTGTCAAGCAAGGAGAATCTTTTAGAACTAGCCACTACTTGCAGAATTTGCTCCATTGAGGGCAATGGGTAGTGGTCTTTTAGGAAAGTTCTATTGAGGTCTCTGAAGTTGACACACAGCCAGATCTCTCCATTATTTTTTATCACATGGACGAGGTTGGAGACTCGAGAAGTATGCTTGATCAAGAAAATGATCTTTCTCTTGATCAACTTGGTCAATTCTTTAATCATCATGGGTTTCAGCTTCGGGTTTAGAGGTCTTTACTTTTGCCTCATAGGCTTTATACGTAGTTCTAACTCTATGGTATGCTGGGCAATATGAGGGTCAAACCTTTTTAGGTCTGAATAATCCTAAGAAAACACATCTTTAAACTCTTGACAAAGAGCAATAAAAGCTCTTCTATCTTCAGGGGAACAAATTTTACCTATTTTGAGAAGCTTACCTTTGAATATTTCTAGCTCCTCGTGATGCTCCTCTTTAACCTGCATGTTGGTTTTGCTTTTCTTTAGCTGATCATTAGTCCCAAAAATGGATTCCAAGGTTACCAATCCCTTGGGTAGCTTGTTTGTTCTTAACTGAATAACTTGACCATCCTCATATTGCCATTTTAGTTTATCCTGATTCATCATGGAAAATTCATCCTCCTCTAATAGGAAACACAGGATCTTCTCATCACTTTCAAAAACCTGCCAATAAATATTATTGTCAGGGATAGAAGGCCTGTCCACTATTTTTACATGAGGTTGTAACCTCTCTCTTTGAATATCACTGGGGATGTCAAACTGAGCCCCAATTGTAGCTAACCTATCTGCATGATAGTTCTAACTTCTTGGAATAGATATTAGATTGCAAGCATCAAACTCCTCAATCATATCCCATACCCTGTGTTTGTAGCATTTCAAAGTATCATTTTTTGTAACATGCAGTCCTCTCACCTGATTTACAATGAGTTCATTGTCACCATAGACCTGCAAACAACCAATTTTCCTCTTTCTTGCCCACGAAAGGAAGAATAGTATTTTTCACCTTGTGGAAACACAAGCATTGCACCACCACCAGATCCATTCCTATTCCTAGAGTGATCAAAGTACATTTTCCATACTTTGTTTTGCTGCTCTGTTTGCTATTCAACATCCTTTACTAGTTTTGGAATTGTTGTTTCAGGCTCATGTAGTATGTAAATTCCCATACCAATTTCTTGGATGTGTCCCTCAAGATCATCAACAACATTTTTTGAGGCCCACTCCTTTAAAAGCACCTTTGGTATACTTTCAACTTGTAGTTCTTGAGCAACAATAAGTTTAGGATCATTAGAAATAATACAGTTTGCATTAACAACACTTGGAACATAGGGCTCTATGTGATGGTTTGAAAGCAATTTAGATTTTAGGGTTACTTTTGTGCCATATCTGGTCCTGAAAAACATGTGGGACCAGTCCGAGGATAAATATCCTCCTATTTTGGCTGTGAATTCTCTTGACAAACACATGGCAAAATAGGGAGGTAAGTCTATAATAAATACCTCCTGGGAAATGGAAACATTTGGGCAAGTGTGTAGAGTGAGACCTAAGTCTTTGATCACACCTACAGTATTAACAGCTGTGCTATCTAACTGAAGCACACCTTTCTCCAAGGGTTGGTACTTCAATCCTAACTGGTCTACAATTTGTTTCAGCATTACAGAACTACTTGCACCACTATCCACTATGTAGTTATGTACTAACTTGTCTCTGATTATTAATGATACATAAAATGGAAGTGGTTTGGCATTTTTATTTGGCTGTTTGCTATTATCCTGGGATGAATTGGTAAGAACAACCATATTTGAGTCAGTAGTTGTATCATTGGACACTTTCAAATCAGACAAGGTAGATTGCAATATGTCTTTTTGGCCTGGGATGGCTAAAGAATCCCACATAGACATTGTCACATTCATCTTCTTCATATTTTCAATAATATTGAAAGGTGGTGTGGCATTTACCTTTTGTTGTGACTTTGTAGCAACAGTATCAGCCTGCAAATGAGGCATTTCCCTTGTTGCTGCTGAAGTGTTTCTTTGTAAAATGTGGGGAACATGGGAAGTAGAAGCACCAACATGTCCTTTCTCTTTATTTTATGCTTGATCTACTTCATAACCCCTCTTCTTGGCCCTTGTATTGGCTGCAACTGGAATATTATCACTGTTTATGCCACAAAATTCACCTTCTTGCCAATTTATGAAGGTAGAATCATTTTGAGGCTGGTCCTACTATTGTATAGCTTCTCCACCATTTGGTGTGTTTGACTGTGAGACTGGAACATTCTATACCATCGGAGCCTGATTTATAACCCCATTCGAGCAGGCTACCTGATTGTGTGGCTGGTTGCATGGAAAACACCATTCATATTATGCTGCAAGGTTATTCTAAATAGGAACAAGGTCCTCGACAACATTAATAGGCACTGGATTGTAAGGCTAAAAAGGCCTTTGGTTCACATTCTGCCTGGTACCCTGATAATTGCTTTGATAAGGTGGCCTGTTAGCTTGGTATGGTTGGTTTTGCCCTTGGAAAGGCTAATTTTGCCCTTGAAGTTGTGGCTGATAAGGCTGCTTGTTCTAGGACTACTGCTTTTTTATGTTTACCAACTCATTCTCAAAAGTTTGCAGAATATATTCTATCTTTTGTTGGCTACTTTTAATATCTTTCAACTCTTGTGATGAGCTAGAAGTAGCATTTCAGAATTGGCAGCACTTGGTAATGTTGCAATAGTAGGTAAAGGGGCAAAATACGCAATTGGCAAAGGCATTGAAGCCTGAATCTCAAGAAAGATGGGCATTTTTGGCCTAGGTGCTATTTTTTCAGCCTGAATTAGGCTATTCTCTCCTCTAATGGTATTTCATATGCATCAAGTAAACTAGTACCTCCTAATGATTGAATCATCACTGAAATATCACTATTTAGGGCTTTCAAAAAATATAGAAAAGCATATTCAGTTGGAGGTCTTACCATGGTAGGAATTCTATCCCATATTTTCTGAAATCTGAAGTTGAAATCCATCATTTGTTCTTGGGGAGCTCTCTTTATTGTTTCATCTGTTCAACTAGTGACAAGTTGTCTGATTTATCTTGAAATTGCTTATTTAACTTATCACCTAGATCATCCCAGGTTGTAATGGTTTGCACTGGTAAACTCCTAAACCATTGCAATGCTTTTCCCTTGAAAGAGGTGGCTAGCAACTTGATGGCTAATTTTTCTGGGTGACGTGATGTACACTGCATAGAGATGCTACGTCTCTAATGTGCTCAATAGGGGTAGTTTGATTCTCCCCTGTGAAATAAGGTAGACGCTTCAAAGCTGCCATAGTTATAACATCATGTACTATTAAATTGAATAGGCTACTCGCATCAAAAGCCACAAATGGTTGATTCCTTGCCATTTGAACGACTAGAGGTAGAATTGCTTGAGTTGCTACAGGAACTACAGATACAACTAGCCTAAAATTTGGTGGAGTTGATTGTATCCTTTTGGAAACTGGAGTCCTCACTAGAGCTCTACCCTGTCTTCTAGGTGGTGATAGTTGCAAATAGTCAAATGTACTTGAACTCCTAGTTTGAATCTTTCTCATATAATGTAGCAGTAGGAATGATCTACTTGTCTCTCCTCAGTCTGACTCACCAGATATGTAAGTTTTAATCTCTTATAGGTCTGAAAATCACTGGCTGCACATCAAAACTAGTAACAAAAGATAGTATTTGATTGTCTCTCTAACTCTCAGTCCCACTGGGCGTGCCAGAAACTGTTATCACCTAGATTTGCACCCTGACTATAGTTGTGAAACTTTAGCAATCTGGAGTAACATGAGAATGATCTCTAAGTGTGGGACTTTGCTAAATGAGATCAGACCTCTGGAGAAGGCCAGCTTCCTTAATTGGTTGTCACTTAAAACTAATAGATCTTAAGAGGAAAAGGGAGAAGAAATGCTTTGGAATGAAAGATGAAAAGAAATAACTTGAAAAGTAAAGGGTGATCCACCAAGTTACATAAAAGAACTCCTACAACACTGAGAAAATGCACAACATAACCAAATACAACAAGTATGACATACACAGATTCAACTGATTCTAGTAGAGGTGAGAAACAAAATGATCAAAAGGAATAGTGTGTTCACAGGAAATCACATGTAGATTCACACTAAATTAAAACTCAGTCCAAAGAGGCAAAAATAACTTGCATATATTTAATGGAAAGGCAAAGTTATAGTAGTAGAAAACTCTATTTGGAAATAGAAGAAGCCTTAATGCTCAAAAAATTTCCCAACCCTATTTACATCTTTTGAATGCATATATATATATAGCATTCCAAACTAACCTAGGTTAGTTACAAAATTCACTCAATGAGCTGCAATAGAAAATATCTCCTGAATGACTATCCACCTGTAGAAGCTATGGGGTCAAATATCTGGCACTGGGTAGATAAAAGATATTTTTGAGTCTTTAATGCAGCTGTTGCATCATCGATCTGCACCCCTGAAATGGTGCAAGATATTTTGGGCATGAATGTGAGCAACTTCCATTACCCGTAGAAATGAATGCAAAAAATATCCGCATCCTGCCCCAAAAAGTCGCTCAAACGTCCAGTCGTCCAAAATATGCAAGGCTAGATCCATAACTTGAAAGTGAGAAAAACCTACTGAAAACCCTGCCAAAATGAAAGAGGGGACAAAAACATGCATCTTTGCCTCTTGCAGCATGTCAAAAATCGCTAAAATGGAGGAGATACAGGTGGTCAAAGTTTCGGTCAACTGCTTGTATATATCACTTTGCACCTATGTATATATCGCTATGCACCTATGTATATATCAACATCTGAATCGGCCTCTAAAACTGCCTTTGGATATGCATGGCACTTTGTATATCGGGCTATGAAATGTCCTTGTATTTCCACAAGTATGTCACATCCTTGTATTTTCAGATTTGTATATACATACAATTGCCTTTGTATGTGTTGGTTTTTTCCCAGACTGGATGCTTATTCCCAGATTTCCCTACAAGGTAGCCATCAGTGATCAACAGGATCTCTGGGCTAGGGGCCAACAGTGTAGGAGATAGACTCTATATTTTATCTCCTCTTCTTCTTCAGGCTCTGCAAGACCTAGGGGGGTATTCCCTACTCAGCATCCATGAGATACGCATAGAAGGATTGGGATGCTGTCAGAAAGCAGATAAGTCCTCCTGTAAGTAGACCAAAACTGAAAGGTAAGAGCAAAGGGGCTAGCTTTGGGCCTATTTGCAGTTGTAGACAGAGGACTGAGGATCCTAAAACTAATTCTAATGTCCTAATGGTTGTTTTAGAGTTTGAGTATGATTTTGAGTTTGGATGCAAAGCTGGACATGGTTGTAACACAAACACAAAGCAAGATTGGTGCCTATCCAGGGCCTGGAGTCAGTAGACATACACCTGTGAATGATCAGCATGAACAGCTAAAATTGGATTTCAGGGGGATATATATGACACCTGCCTTATAGATATCTCCCAATACAGAGTGTTAAGTTATCTCTACTTATGGCATCCCTACTGCAGTATACCCTTCCCAATGTTCAACCTGAAAACAGTTTAATCTACCCCTTGAGCAGAAGTTAAGAGATCATACATTCAACACAGGAATTCTATGTTCTAGAGTCTCAACTATTGCTTAAATATCCAGACTCAGAAGAAAGATACATGCAATACTGGAGACAGAATTAACAAAACACATGCAAACATAGCATTATTCATACAAGATTAACCATGAAATCAGTGGATTCATGCCAAAACGTACAACAAGAGATACATAAACTCACAAGTTTAGCTGTATAGAGCAACCAAAACGAACTGTATTGTGTTACAGAGCCAAGATGTTCAACTTTCAACAACCTTGAATGAATAACACAGTCTGCATTATATAGCAGGAGGGTATATTCAGCATTAACTACCAGGTTGACCAAAAATCCCGCCAAATACAGCGTATCATCAGGTTGGCGCCCAAACATTCAATGCAGCAGGTGGGAGAGGAGACAGGAAGAAATCTCGAGCCCTGCGCCGCCGCCCGTGGATGTACAACTTCAGTCAAGTACAGAATCCGTCCACGCCATCGCCCACACCTCTGCAACAACTGCCATTAATGGCGCACCAACCCGCGGCCTCGGGAAAACGTCAAACAGTCGATCGCAACCATTTCCTGCCAAAACACCTCGTCATGATATTTGAAAATATGCAGGATATCAATTATCCCACATGCACCCCGCGGTGACCTCTTTAACACTTTATATACTAGGTCATGAGCATATATGATGTCGGTGCTTTTGCTCCTGACGACACTAGTATAAGACTTCATCATCATTATCCTTCAGCAGCATGATATCCTGTCGCTTGAAATATCACCCTGACGTCAGCATCATATCGCAATATAACCTGCATGATAATCGCCTTCATCGGCACAACTTGATCCATCGGAGGAAGATCCTCCTGCTTAACCAATATCAAAAGTCTAGCCGATGAAAAATCCTGATGACGTCACTGTCATATCCTGCTGATGTCATAAGCATATCTGCCTACTGCGCACCTCCTCATATCCGGATGACGTCATCGTCATGTTTGCAAATATCGGGGGATCTCCACAAGATGATCAGTGTTAGAAATATGACCCCCTCGGACCTTGATGATGTCACCATACATCGGCATCAGGATGATATTCGGAAGATAACCAGATATTTGGAAATATCATCCTGATGCACACATATCATGCTACACTGTAGCTCCACTATAAGATCAGGGTGATATATGAATATGTGACTGATATTTGAAATGATCACCCCCATTGGACAATGCATGAAGCCGATAGGCGAATATCTCCCTTCGGAAATATCATGATGCAGACAGGTAGAAAAACGGATATCACCCTGACGTAAGAATGACGTCAGCATCATCAGGATGATAAAACAACGAACATGAAGTGATACAACAACATCAGGATGATATTGACTAAGATCATCCTGACGTTCAAAATATGATGACCACGATGAATATCGGGTCACACTTAGAACTTTACAGCAACATCATCAGGATGATCTTAACAAAGATCACCCGATGTTAAAATATCACCCCGCGAAAGATCATGCAGGTAGAAAATATGATGACCCTCGCAAGCAACACGGTGATAACTGGAAATATGATGATGATGATGACAACCCTTAAGAAAAAACAAGTCGGGTCGAACAACTCAGAAAATAACCCCTTCAGAAGATCAGGGTGACATCATCATCATAAAAGGGCAAGGTGATATTTGGAAAATCACCAGATACTTGAAAAATCACCCCCGCAAGCAAATCAGGGCACACTGTAGCTCATCAGCAGGATCGGGATGATATCCAAACATCACCCGATATTGAAACATGATGATCCTGATAAAAAAAATCGGTTGAAAGAAAACATGATGATGCTGACCTCCTCCTCAGGAAAATATGATGCTGCAGCTGAAAAATGCTGAGGAGGTCCAACACTTAGAACATTTTGGATTTTTAGGGACGGGGCCATGCAGAAAAACCTTGGACATAAAATATCACCAACATAGGCTCCGATTGGGGACGTGCAGGTGCAAGACTGCAGCGAGAACCAAATCTCCGGGCAGACCAGACAAAAAGCCAAAAAGCACGAGCTGTACAAGGCATTTACACTATACATAATTTTACACATGTGCACAGAGACAAGTCATCTATGCGAAATAGAATTTAAGGAATTGACCATGCACAGGCAATTCCAGAACTTCACCATCTAGGGCTTGGAGGAAATAAGAATCCTCCCCATGAGTGCTGCAAATCTGATATGGGCCCATCCATAAGGTTCAAATTTACCATGTTTACCCTTTTCTTGACCTTTTGCATTCCAAATGAGCACCAGATCATTGACTTGAAACTTCCTTTTTGTAGTTCTCCTGTCAAACTGATATTTCACATCTTGTTGTCTTTTGAGATTGATCTGGTGGGCTTTCCTTCTGTTTTCATCCAATGCAACCAGCTGGTTCACTCTTTCTGTCATGGAGTCTTCAATCTCCTCATCATTTTCCTGAATGAATCTGTAAACTGGTAGGAGATTGTTTATGGGCAATCTGGCTGATGCACCATATACTAGCTCAAAGGGTGACATCCCAATAGCCCTTTTTACTGTCACTCTGTCAGCCCATATTGCGAAGTTCAATTTTGAGTCCCAAGCTCTCTTGTTCTTGTCCAGTATCCTCTTGATAATTTTCATGATGCTTTTATTGCTTGATTCTGCTTGACCATTCCCTTGTGGGTGATATGGTGATGTATATGATAGATTTATCCCATACCTGTTGCAAAAATCAACAAATTCACCCGATCTGAAGCACATAGCATTATTAGTGACTATCTTGAATGGTACTCCAAACCTGATGATAATATTTTCTAGCATGAAATCTGTCACCACCTTACTTGTAGCTCTCTTAGTTGGAATGGCCTCAATCCATTTGGTAAAGTAATCAGTTGCCACCAAAATCCAACTGTGTCCCCCACTTGATTTGTCTGTAATTTCCCCTATGAAGTCAATTCCCCATTGCTGAAATGGAGCATCCACAGTTACAGTTCTGAGGGGTAAAGCACCATCATATTTCAGCTTTCCTGAAAATCTTTGGCAAGGGTCACACTTCCTCACTAACTTTTGTGCATCTGAAAAGAGAGTGGGCCACCAATATCCTGCTCTGAGAATTTTATGAGCTGTTGTTTGGGCAGTATAATGTCCACCACACAATCCTTTATGCATATCAATCAAAACATTGTTAGCCATATCCTCATCCACACATCTCAGCAGCACACCATCGGGGTTTTTCTAGTATAGCTCACCTTGAACAATAACATACCTGATTGCATGTAACTTTAAAGTCCTCTTTTGACTGTCACTGAAATGGGAAGGACAATTCAGATTTTGCAAGTAGTAGATAATATCCTTGTACCATTCAGATCCTGATACATTTACACTCTCATTTTGGACTGCATTAACTTGGCATGCTTCCAAGTTTGACTGTGCCATCATCTTGGCTAATCCTTGTCCTCTTATCAACTTGGTAATCTGTATGTCTATGTTGAACTCTTGCAGTTTGTTTATCCATCTACACCTTCTTCCAGTCACCTCCTGCTGAGTGAATATGTCTTTGACTACTGCATGGGGTACATATGCAATTATATATGATCCTACCAAGTATGATCTGAAACTTTTGATGGCTCTGACTAGTGCATATGCCTGTTTTTCCATAATATCATACTTCAACTCAGAGGCCTGCAAGGACATACTGAAGAAAGCGATGGGCTGTTCAAAACCATCTTCGTTTTTCTGTAGCAAACATGCAGCAACAGTATGAAAGGAAGCAAATGAAAATACTTGGAATGGCCTAGAAAAATTAGGAGATTTAAGAACAGGGGCCATCTTGATTCCCTCTTTGATACTCTGAAATGATTCTATTGCTTCACTTTCCCAGTGGACAGTTGCATCCTTCTTCATCATCTTGGAAATGTTCCTTGTGGTTTCTGCAAAGTTGGGAACAAATCTCCTAACAAAATTTATCTGTCCAAAGAAGGACTAAACTCCTTTTATAGTTTTCGGCATTTGAATTCTGTCAATAGCAGCCACTCTCTCTGGATCTATCCTGACTCCATCCTTGGAAACAATATGTCCCAGGAGCTTTCCTTCAACTACCCCAAAGGCACACTTCTTTGGATTTAAAGAAATACCATACTCTAGTGCTCTTATGAAAATCTGCTCCAGATGCAAACAATGCTGCTCTTCTTTCTTTGAGTAAGCAGTCAAGTCATCCTGATATACAGCCAGGATTGAATCAATCAACCCTGCAAAAGCAACATCCATTTCTCTTTGAAATGTAGCACCTGCATTGGTTAGTCTGAAGGGCATTCTAACATACACATAAGTTCCCCATGGAGTGGTAAAGGCGGTCTTATACTGTTCTGATTCCTTTACCTTCACCTGATTATAACCTGAAAATCCATCCATCATGGATAAGAGTTCACAACCAGTCACTCTCTGCAACATAGCTTCCATATTAGGCAGTGGATAGTTATCCTTTAAAGAGGATACATTCAAGTTCCTGAAGTCAACACAAAGCCTAATATCACCATTCTTTTTTCTGACTGGGACAAGGTTAGACACCCAAGTTGAATGCCTGATTGGCACAATTATTCCAGCTTCCCTGAGCCTTTTGAGTTCTTCTTGCATCTTTGGAGCTAAGGTAGGATTAATAGGTCTTTGCCTTTGTCTAAATGGCTTAGCTCCAAGATTCAATGGGATCTCATGCTGGAATAAATCTTCCCTATAGGCTTTTAGGTCCTCATATGACCAAGCAAAAACATGTTTATACTTTTTCAGTAATGCAATCAGCATACTCCTAATGTGTGGTTTGAGCTGTTTACCAATGTATACCTTCTGAGGGGCCTGAGATGTCTCCAAATTTATCTCCTCTAAATCTTCCTTATTTGTGGGAGATGTCTTTGTGACCAATTTATCTCTACTGTCAAAAGCTCTTTCCAAAGCTACTAACCCTCTGGGGATTTTATTAGTCCTCAATTGAATTATCTCTTTTCCCACAAGAGTTTCTTTTCCATCTATAGTCTCTACAAAAGCTTGGAAATCAATTTCTTGATTCTCATATTCATCCATGCAGTGCAAAAATTTTAACAAGTCCCTATCATCATTAAACACTTGCCAATTGCATATATTTTCTGGTATTGCAGGCCTAATTTTAACTTCTACATTTGTAACATCTGACGGAGTGATGTCATCTGGCCTTATTGCAAAATTGGCTAAGAAATCAGCCATAACATTCTTTGATCTTTCTACCCAGCCTATTGAAAATGCATCAAATAGTTCAATGGTATCCCAAACAGCATGCTTGTATTGTTTCAATCTTTTGTTTTTTGAAGCATACTTATCTCTAATTTGGGATACAATCAGCTCAGAATCCCCAAATACCCTTAGCGTTTTGATTCCATGTTTGAGAGCAATATTTAGGCCTAAGAGTAAAGCCTCATATTCTGCAATGTTGTTTGTGCAAACAAACCTCAGCAAGAAAGAGAATTTGAGGAGCTTACCAGTTGGAGACAGGAAAACAACTCCAGCTCCAGAGCCTTCTTTTGCACAAGCTCCATCAAAAAACATGGTCCACAAACCTTGCTGATCCAATTCTTCAATGCAGACATTTTTCTTTTTATCTTCTCTATCATCTAAGACAACCTTGAAGTTATCACAGTCAGTGTTTACAAAGCATATTTGTTCCTCTGCTTCTTGGTCTTTCACTGTCTCTGATGATCTTTGTTCTCTGATTAGCTTAACATCCCTGCCATTCATTGGAATCATGGCATATGACAGGTCCAGCTGCATACTTCCACCAATTAGTGCTGCCCATCTTCTTGACAACAACATACCATACTGTGGCTTGATGTCAACCACTGTTATATTCATTTTATATCTCTTTTCAGGAAATGCTGCCAGTTTGAAATCTACATCCTTCATGATTCCAATAACTGGTACCTCTCTGGCATCCATAGCATAACATTTTCCACATGCCTTGTCAATTTTCAATCCAGCTTGTTGCATGATGGCCAAAGGCATGACATTTGTAGATGCTCCAGAGTCAAGCATACAATTTCTAATTATTTTTCCATTTATAACCAGGGAAACATAAAATGGTTCCACTTGTGAAGGACACTTTGTCATAGTCACTCCTAAATAGACTTCAGGAGCCTCATCTTCTTCATTACACATGACATGTTTCTCACCCTGGATCTGAACATTTTGTTTAGCTTGAAAGGGCACCCCTGAAATTAGGGATATTGTCCTATTCTTGATTTCTTCCACTTTCATGAGTTCCATAAGTGGAACAGAGACTTTTACCTGGGAGAGGACTTGAGCTATATCAAATGGAGCATAATTTTGTGTAACAGCTGTAGCTTGCTCCACAATCTTGTTTTTATCCTAAACTGATTTAGCTCTTACTTTCATAGTTCCCTGATCATCATTCTTGTCTTGGGAACCTTTACCTTGATCTTCAGCCTGAGGGATTCTATTTTCTGGTCCTTGGGATTCATGACCTGCTCTATGTCTAAAATTCTGTTTATTATTACCCCACTGCCTTTTTTGTGATTCAATTCCTTTATGACCATGCACTAGCTGACCTGCAGAAATATCTTCCGACTGATATGGGCTGCTTACTTGATTTTTACCTCTGAGATTGTAGTTGCTCTTGACTTGAGCAACTGCTGCAGTTGTGAAGGCTCTAATTTCCTCATCAGAAGGTCGTTGTAAGTTATTCAGAAAATTGTGTGAGCTCTGAGCATACACATAGTTATCTTCATTACTTTCATCATATGGGAACTGTTGGCAGGCCTGAACTTCATCATCTGTATTCTCATTAGCATCATAAAGAGTGTATCCATTGCCTATGGACATCATATTAACATCATCATCTTGCACATAATGTGGCTCATTGCATTCATTACAAGATGTAGCATTATCATACAAGGATTGAGCAATCATACACTGTGACTGTGAATGTGGCATCTGACAAATTATACACCATGGAGCATCATCAACAATATTTATAGCTTTCTTTAGAGGATCAGGAGTTTCTTTGACATGTTGAGCCCTCTGATTTGTGTGGTTACGTGGGAAAATAGGCTTACCATCATGCCAATTGGTATTATAAGGCATATCATGCAATGATGGCCTCTTTTCCTGCCTTTGATAGACTTGCCTATCAGAACCTATCCCTTTTTCACTTCTAGCTAATCTATAGCTTAGGTCCTTAACAACATTTGCCAATTTGTCTATCTTATCTTCAGGGGTAGATGTATTACCTTGAGTGTTCTGAGGCTTGTTTGGATTCTACAGAATTTTTATATCATCCCTTCTATTTGTCTTGCCCGATGCTTTCTTGTTGTTTTCAATATTCACTACAATTCTGAAAGCATCCCTGAGAGTAGCAGGACCTTTATCTCTTAATCCATATGCAATTTTTGCATCAAAGGCATTGATATACAATATTATGCACATTGGTTCATTTGGCCTCATGTGATGTGGCAATTTGTTTAACACTTTAGTAAATCTTGCATTAAAATCTGCAACCTGCTCATTTGACCCTTTAGTGATACTGGTGAACTCATTTACAAAAAAGCTAGGGTCAGTTTTGTCACCATATTGCTCCTTGAACATCCTTTTAAAATCATCCCATGATGAAATACTCCGATCAGGCAGATTCTTGTACCATTCTCTTGCCTCATCTATTAAGGATTGCATGAATGACTTCATGAAAACATCCTCATGTTCAACCTCAAAGTTATCCATGACATTTTGAAAAGCTTTTAGATGATCTTCTCCTGACACTGTGTTGTTTCCTGAAAATTTAGGCACTTGCAGCCTCAGATGCTTGTCAATGGGGTTAGGATACCCAGGAATACCATCAAACACCAGCTGCCTGAATCTATCTAACTGCATGGGCTGTCTGTTTAACTGATTAACATTGACATTTCTGTTTGCATTCTGGTTTCTTACATTGTTCAGTGGTATCCTAGTATCATTCACATTTTGTCTCTCATCATTATGCTGATGTTGCACTTCATTTCTTTGCTAATGTCTCTGCACATTTACATTCTCTAGGGTAGGAACTGAATCATTTTGGGCAGTTCTTAAAGCTTGCACTTTCTGCCTCATGTCATCTCTGATTTTCATGGCTTGTAGATATTCTAATTCGACTCTCAGATTTCTGATTTCTTCAGCTAATTGTTCGTCCTTAGGCATGGAGGTAGATGGTCTCATACCATTCTGGTCATCATCTTCATCATCCCTCAGAGACTCTGCCTCTTCAAACCTTTCACTAGGGTCTAGAAATGGGCATTCTTGGAACACCTCTGACCTCATTCTCATGCTACCACCCTGTTGCCTCTCATATGCACCTTGACTATCAGCTTCTGCATTTGAAAAGTAAGGCACATGCTGTCCTGATGGCCTAGGGTTATCTTGCATATCATCACCTTTTGTGGGGGAACCCTCATGACTAACTGAGACAGCTCCCTTTCTTCTGTACATCATTCTTCTTGTTACTGGTAACTCTTTAAATAAAGAATTTTGTTGGGATCTTCTCCCCTGCATATAAATTTTACTTTGACCGGTTGGGAGATTACTTCGGAGTCGCCACCTATTACTAGGAACTGTTTTCTTTTGAAAACCAGGGTTCTTTCACAAATTCCCCAGTAGAGTTGCCAATTTCTATTGGTGACTCGGATGGGTCACAAATGTATCACCAAGGATGATTAGATAGTACTTTTGCTTCTTAATCCCCAGCGGAGTCGCCAATTTCTGTTGGTTTTTTCCCAGACTGGATGCTTATTCCCAGATTTCCCTACAAGGTAGCCATTAGTGATCAACAGGATCTCTGGGCCAGGGGCCAACAGTGTAGGAGATAGACTCTATATTTTATCTCCTCTTCTTCTTCAGGCTCTACAAGACCTAGGGGGGTATTCCCTACTCAGCATCCATGAGATACGCATACAAGGATTGGGATGCTATCAGAAAGCAGATAAGTCCTCCTGTAAGTAGACCAAAACTGAAAGATAAGAGCAAAGGGGCTAGCTTTGGGCCTATTTGCAGTTGTAGACAGAGGACTGAGGATCCTAAAACTAATTCTACTATCCTAATGGTTGTTTTAGAGTTTGAGTATGATTTTGAGTTTGGATGCAAAGCTGGACATGGTTGTAACACAAACACAAAGCAAGATTGGTGCCTATCCAGGGCCTGGAGTCAGTAGACATACACCTGTGAATGATCAACATGAACAGCTAAAACTAGATTTCAGGGGGATATATATGACACCTGCCTTACAGATATCTCCCAATACAGAGTGTTAAGTTATCTCTACTTATGGCATCCCTACTGCAGTATACCCTTCCCAATGTTCAACCTGAAAACAGTTTAATCTACCCCTTGAGCAGAAGTTAAGAGATCATACATTCAACACAGGAATTCTATGTTCTAGAGTCTCAAATATTGCTTAAATATCCAGACTCAGAAGAAAGATACATGCAATACTGGAGACAGAATTAACAAAACACATGCAAACATAGCATTATTCATACAAGATTAACCATGAAATCAGTGGATTCATGCCAAAACGTACAACAAGAGATACATAAACTCACAGGTTTAGCTGTATAGAGCAACCAAAATGAACTGTATTGTGTTACAGAGCCAAGATGTTCAACTTTCAACAACCTTGAATGAATAACACAGTCTGCATTATATAGCAGGAGGGTATATTCAGCATTAACTACCAGGTTGACCAAAAATCCTGCCAAATATAGCATATCATCAGGTTGGCGCCCAAACATTCAATGCAGTAGGTGGGAGAGGAGACAGGAAGAAATCTCGAGCCCTGCGCCGCTGCCCGTGGATGTACAACTTCAGTCAGGTACAGAATCCGTCCACGCCATCGCCCACACCTCTGCAACAACCGCCATTAATGGCGCACCAACCCGCGGCCTTGGGAAAACGTCAAATAGTCGATCGCAACCATTTCCTGCCAAAACACCTCGTCATGATATTTGAAAATATGCAGGATATCAATTATCCCACATGCACCCCGCGGTGACCTCTTTAACACTTTATATACTAGGTCATGAGCATATATGATGTCGGTGCTTTTGCTCCTGACGACACTAGTATAAGACTTCATCATCATTATCCTTCAGCAGCATAATATCCTGTCGCTTGAAATATCACCCTGACATCAGCATCATATCGCAATATAACCTGCATGATAATCGCCTTCATCGGCACAACCTGATCCATCAGAGGAAGATCCTCCTGCTTAACCGATATCAAAAGTCTGGCCGATGAAAAATCCTGATGACGTCACCGTCATATCCTGCTAATGTCATAAGCATATCTACCTACTGCGCACCTCCTCATATCCGGATGACGTCATCGTCATGTTTGCAAATATCGGGGGATCTCCACAAGATGATCAGTGTTAGAAATATGACCCCCTCAGACCTTGATGACGTCACCATACATCGGCATCAGGATGATATTCGGAAGATAACCGGATATTTGGAAATATCATCCTGATGCACACATATCATGCTACACTGTAGCTCCACTATAAGATCGGGGTGATATATGAATATGTGACTGATATTTGAAATGATCACCCCCATTGGACAATGCATGAAGCCGACAGGCGAATATCTCCCTTCGGAAATATCATGATGCAGACAGGTAGAAAAACGGATATCACCCTGACGTAAGAATGACGTCAGCATCATCAGGATGATAAAACAATGAACATGAAGTGATACAACAACATCAGGATGATATTGACTAAGATCATCCTGACGTTCAAAATATGATGACCACGATGAATATCGGGTCACACTTAGAACTTTACAGCAACATCATCAGGATGATCTTAACAAAGATCACCCGATGTTAAAATATCACCCTGCGAAAGATCATGCAGGTAGAAAATATGATGACCCTCACAAGCAACACGGCGATAACTGGAAATATGATGATGATGATGACGACCCTTAAGAAAAAACAAGTCGGGTCGAACAACTCAGAAAATAACCCCTTCAGAAGATCAGGGTGACATCATCATCATAAAAGGGCAAGGTGATATTTCAAAAATCACCAGATACTTGAAAAATCACCCCCGCAAGCAAATCAGGGCACACTGTAGCTCATCAGCAGGATCGGGATGATATCCAAACATCACCCGATATTGAAACATGATGATCCTGATAAAAAAAATCGGTTGAAAGAAAACATGATGATGCTGACCTCCTCCTCAGGAAAATATGATGCTGCAGCTGAAAAATGCCGAGGAGGTCCAACACTTAGAACATTTTGGATTTTTAGGGACGGGGCCATGCAGAAAAACCTTGGACATAAAATATCACCAACAGTATGTGCGCACCCCACCTCTTGTATCTCCTTTGTATCTACAAACATACAAGCTGTGGACCCCAAAATGACCATTAGCTGTATTTGATTACCCTGTCGGATCCAGCTTGTATCATTCCTCTTTGTATGTGTGAATATACAAAGCACTTATATATACAAGCCGCGGACTTGACGCCTGAATATGCCAGAATTTGATCTTCAAGTCAGCTCCACCTTGCATACTTCCCTTGCACCTTTGACTTGTATATCGCAATATACAATTGCAAATATAAAACCTCAACTTCAAACTTTTATAAAGCTTTCTGAAAAACTACCTTCGGGTTCGGCTTGTATGCTAGGAAAGCATGCTTTGCTTGTATGTCCAAACATACAAGCCACATATATACAAGGCACTGTTCATGATATACATTGGCCTTTGAATGTTCCTCTTTTGTATGCATGGCCCTTTGTATATCTGACTTGCATCTTTTCCTTGTATGTGGCCAATATACAAACGCCTTTGTATATTGTGGACCCCACCATTTGCACATTCGGCCTTAGCATATTTTTCCTTGTATGTTTCAATTGTATGTTGGAAACATACAATGCAAAATATACATTCACTTTGTTCATTGCATCGATGTACCTCTACTGTAGCCGATGCATATTATCTTTGTATATCGGCCTTGCATGTTGGACTTGTATATCAACCTTGTACGTACGAACATACAACCCGATATACATTCCACTGTACATTCTCACTTGTATGCCAACCTTGTATGTTAGGTGAAGGTCCTTTGTATATTCTACCAATGTACATTCACCCTTGTATCTTCTAACATACAATCTGCCTTGTATGCTTCCTTTTATATGCATCGGGCCCTTGTATCTTTTCGTTGTATGTTGTGAATGTATGTCGCCGATGTATAAACCCATTATATATCTGAATATACAACAACAACATACAAACCCCTACATGCAAGCGGGAATCTTTGATGGAAGATACCTGCAATGTATAACCCGATATGCATACAATTGCCTTTTGCACCTTTTGAAGCCGATTTACCTCCTTTTTTGGGCCTGCCAATGTATCTACTTGTTGTATGTCAAACATATGACCCAATATACATGCAAATATTTTGATACATCTATAGAATATTCTGGGAATCCTCAATGTATATTCCACCCTTGTATGTTTTCCTTGTATCTTTGTCAACATACAAAGGCAAATGTATATGTGAATATACATTCAAAAATGCATATTGAAGCACAAGCATGAAACTATGAAATCTCAGCGATCCAAAATACTTGAAGTTAAAAGATTTCTGAGTTTTTTTGGGTTTTTGCAAAGATTCTCTAGGTGAGACTTTTGAGAAATTTGGAAAAACATGGCTTGAGTATTTGGAAGATTTAAACTTTGTATGGGCATCTTCTAAAGATTTTCAAGGAAAATACAAGGTGAATTATTTAACTATGGGCAGAGGAAAATAGGTCAACAATTTGGCGACTTCTATGGGATGTTTGCCTACTAAACAATTAGATTAGTGGCCTTAAGCATCCATTGGGCATCGAGTCATACCAAAACTAAAAATATATCTTTGACAAACAATTCTGACTTTGGTAATTCAGCATATTAGCAATGAAGGACATTGAAGGCCAAACCAAGACAAAAATGCTGAAGGCAACCCCTCCAACTATGCTACACAACACTTAGGGTAAACAAACAAAAGGAATCTAAACTATTGTATAGGAGCACTTATTTGAAACAAAGAAATCTAATCTATTGCTTTACAAGGCACTCATACCTCAAAACATTTCTTCAAGTGTATCCCATTGACTGGGATAGGCAGATTTTCTCCATCCATATTTGATAACTGAAATGCATTGTGCTCCTTGCATTCAGTAATGTGAAATGGGCCACTCCACATGTTGTCAAACTTGGAGTGCTTTCCTAGTCTACTTTTCAACTCATCCCATTTGAGCAACATATCACCCTCCCTAAAGATTCTGGGAGTGGCCTTCTGATCAAAATTTCTTTTGGTCTGAAGCTGATGATATTCCATAATTTTCATAGCCCTATCTCTAATTTCTTCAAGCTCCATAAGTTGAGCATATTTGACAGCCATGGGATCCTCTTCCTCAAACATCTCCATCTAATTCATGATATCCAGTGCTGGCAGCTCCATAGCTATAGGCAATCTTGCCTCTTTCCCATAAACCAACATATATGGGGAATTCCCAATAGACCTCTTGGGAGTTATTCTGTCTGCCCATAAGGCATATTTCAGACTAGTGTGCCAGGTCCTCTGGTTATCCTCCATTAATCTTTTAATGATCCTTATGACATTCTTGTTTGTAGATTCAGCCAAACTATTACCCTGTGGGTAATAATTTGATGAAGTATTCAGATAGATCCCATTCTTAATAGGCTAGTCAATTGTCTTTAGTCCAACAAAGGCTAAAGCATTGTTAGAGATGATTGATTCAGGCACCCCAAATCTGGATATCAAATCTTGGTAAAATTTAAAACAATATTTTCATTTGATTCCTTCAGAGCCACTGCTTCAATCCACCTTGTGAAATAATCTATAGCTATAAGTATCCACCTGTGGCCTGTACTTGATGGTGGGTTAATGGGACCTACAAAATCAATGCCTCATCTCATGAAGGGCTGTTCTACTTAGATTGGCTGCAGGGGTAAAGCTGTCAGCCTTTCTTTGCCTGCAAAAATGGCACACTTTACACATTTTCTAGCCCATACATGGGCATCCTTGAATAAGCTAGGCCAGTAATATCCATCTCTCATTATTTTCCAAGCAGTGGTCTTTGGGGCAAGATGACCCCCTGCTATTCCATCATGAAACTCACGAAGCACTTTATCAGTCTGATCATTATCAATGCATCTTAACAATACACCATTAAAATCCTTTTTGAAAAGGGTGCCATTTATTGAAACATATGGAACGGACTGTAGTCTAAAGTACCTTCTCTTGGTTCTATTTAAATCTGTCGGACATTTGCCAGTTTGCAAAAATTGAGTCATGTTACTCACACAACTTGTGCCCACTGCTTTTGTATCATCCTAAGGAGCATCTTCAGTGGTCAGAAGCACATTCTCCTCCTTTTCTATTTCATTCTCAGAACTAGAAGCAAGCTATTCACCGAGTCCTCTGCCTCTGACAAGCTTGGTTATCTTAATCTCCACGTCATATTCCATGACCTTGGTGATCCAACCAACCCTTTTCTCATTTACATCTTTTCCTAACAGGAACTCTTTGACGCTAGGATGAGCGACCATCAAATGTATCTTATTATTAGAAATAAGATGTCTAAACATCTTGAGACTCATTACCACTAAAAGGACATGTTTTTCCATGAAGCTATACTGCTGCTCATACTCCTCCAGCCCCTGATAGAAGAAAGCTATTGGCTATTCAAAGCTGTCATTCTGCTACTGTACCAGAATTACAGAGATTGTATCTAGGCTGCCATAAGCATATAAAATAAAATCTTTGGAGAATTCAAGATTTACCAGAGTTGGCGTAGTTGACAATGCTTCCTTTATGGACTCGAAGCTGAGTTTGGCCTCCTTCGTCCAACTGAATGTTGTACTCTTCTTCAAAATAGACGTCAAAGGCTTCAATAGATTAACAATATTGGGAATGAATCTTCACAAAAAATTAATTTTGCCAATAAAACTTTGTAGTCCCTTCTTATGGCTGGGTAAAGGCAACTCTAGAATAGCTCTTACCCTTTCAGCATCAATGGTAATGCCTTCTTTTGACACAATGTGCCCTAGCAACTTGCCCTCATGCACAACGAAAATACATTTCCTAGGATTGAGAGATATCCCAAAGTCTTTGCATCTCTTGAACACTAGCCTCAGATGGGATAAATGCTTAGATGCATTCTTAGAAAAAATTGTGATGTCGTCTAGGTATACCAACACCAATTTATACAACAAACCCTTGAACACCATATCCATAGCTCTCTGAAAAGTAGAGCTAGCATTTGAAAGGCCAAAAGGCATTCTCTTGTAGACCATGGTGCTCCATTAGGTGGTGAAAGCGGTCTTGAACTAATCCTCTTCCTTGACTAACACTTGATTATAGCCATAATATCTGTCAAGCAAGGAGAATCTTTTAGAACCAGCCCCTACTTACAGAATTTGCTCCATTGAGGGCAATGGGTAGTGGTCTTTTAGGGAAGCTCTATTGAGGTCTCTGAAGTTGACACACAGCCTAATCTCTCCATTATTTTTTCTCACAGGGATGAGGTTGGAGACCCAAGAAGTATGCTTGATCGAGAAAATGATCTTTCTCTAGATCAACTTGGTCAATTCTTTAATCATCATATGCTCCAGCTTCAGGTTTAGAGGTCTTTGCTTTTGCCTCGTAGGCTTTGTACTTGGTTCTAACTCTATGGTGTGCTAAGCAATATGAGGGTCAAACCCCTTTAGGTCTGAATAATCCCAAGCAAACACATCTTCAAACTCTTGATAAAGAGCAATAAAAGCTCTTCTATCTTCAAGGGAACAAATTTTACCTATTTTGAGAAGCTTACCTTTGAATATTTCTAGCTCCTCGTAATGCTCCTCTTTAACTTGCATGTTGGTTTTGCCTTTCTTTAGCTGATCATCAGTCCCAAAAATGGATTCCAAGGTTACCAATCCCTTGGGCAGCTTGTTTGTTTTTAACTAAATAACTTGACCATCCTCATATTGCCATTTGAGTTTATCATGATTCATCATGGAAAACTCATCCTCATCTAATACGAAACATAGGATCTTCTCATCACTCTAAAAAACCTACCAATAAATATTATTGTCAGGGATAGAAGGCCTGTCCACTATTTTTACATGAGGTTGTACCCTCTCTCTTTGAATATCACTAGGGATGTCAAACTAAGCCCCAATTGTAGCTAACCTATCTGCATGATAGTTTTGACTTCTTGGAATAGATATTAGATTGAAAGCATCAAACTCCTCAATCATATCCCATACCCTGTGTTTGTAGCATTTCAAAGTATCATTTTTTGTAACATGCAGCCCTCTCACCTGATTTACAATGAGTTCATTGTCACCATAGACCTGCAAACAACCAATTTTCCTCTTTCTTGCCCACTGCAAACCTTGGATTAATCCTTCATATTCAGCAGTGTTATTTGTACATGAAAAGGCAAAATAGAAGGAAGAATAGTATTTTTCACCTTGTGGAGACACAAGCATTGCACCACCACCAGATCCATTCCTATTCCTAGAGCGATCAAAGTACATTTTCCATACTTCATTTTGCTGCTTTGTCTGCTATTCAACATCCTTTACTAGATTTGGAATTATTGTTTCAGGCTCATGTAGTATGTAAATTCCCATACTAGTTTCTTGGATGTGTCCCTCAAGATCATCAACAACATTTTATGAGGCCCATTGCTTTAAAAGAACCTTTGGTATACTTTCAACTTGTAGTTCTTGAGCAACAATAAGTTCAGGATCATCAGAAATAATGCAGTTTGCATTAACAACGCTTGGAACATAGGGCTCTATGTGATGATTTGAAAGCAATTTAGATTTTAAGGTTATTTTTGTGCCATATCTGGTCCTAAAAAACATGTGGGACTAGTCTGAGGATAAATATCCTCCTATTTTGGCTGTGAATTCTCTTGACAAACACATGGCAAAATAGGGAGGTAAGTCTATAATAAATACCTCTTGCGAAATGGAAACATTTGGGCAAGTGTGTAGAGTGAGGCCTAAGTCTTTGATCACACCTACAGTATTAACAGTCATGCCATCTAACTGAAGCACACCTTTCTCCAAGGGTTGGTACTTCAATCCTAACTAGTCTGCAATTTGTTTTAGCATTACAAAACTACTTGCACCACTATCCACCATGCAGTTATGTACTAACTTGTCTCTGATTATTAATGATACATAAAATGGGAGTGGTTTGGCATTTTTGCTTGGCTATTTGCTATTATCCTGGGATGAATTGGTAAGGATAGCCCTATTTGGGTAAGCAATTGTATCATTAGACACTTTCAAATCAGACAAGGCAGATTGCAATATGTCTTTTTGGCCTAGGATGGCTAAAGAATCCCACATAGACATTGTCACATTCATCTTCTTCATATTTTCGATAATATTGAAAGGTGGTGTGGCATTTACCTTTTGTTGTGACCTTGTAGCAACAGTATCAGCCTACAAATGAGGCATTTCTCTTGTTGCTACTAAAGTGTTTCTTTGTAAAATGTGGGGAACATGGGAAGTAGAAGCACCAACATGTCCTTTCTCTTTATTTTTTGCTTGATCTACTTCATAACCCCTCTTCTATTGGCTGCAACTAGAATATTATCGCTGTTTACGCCACAAAATTTACCTTCTTGCCAATTTATGAAGGTAGAATTATTTTGAGGCTGGTCCTGCTGTTACACAGCTGTACCACCATTTGGTGTGTTTGGCTATGAGACTGCAACATTCTGTACCATTAGATCCTGATTTATAACCCCATTCAAGCAAGCTACTTGATTGTGTGGCTGATTGCATGGAAAACACCATTCATATTCTACTGCAAGGTTATTCTGAATAGGAACAAGGTCCTTGACAACATTAATGGGCACCGGATTATAAGGCTGAAAAGGCCTTTGGTTCACATTCTGCCTAGTACCCTGATAATTGCTTTGATAAGGTGGCCTATTAGCTTGGTATGGTTGGTTTTGCCCTTGGAAAGGCTGATTTTGCCCTTGAAGTTGTGGGTGATAAGGCTACCTATTCTGGGACTACTACTTTTTTATGTTTACCAACTCATTCCCAAAAGTTTGCAAGATATTTTCTATCTTCTGTTGGCTACTTTTAATATCTTTCAACTCTTGTGATGAGCTAGAAGTAGCATTTTCAGAATTAGCAGCACTTGGTAATGTTGCAATAGTAGGTAAAGGGGCAAAAATATGGAATTGGCAAAGGCATTGAAGCCTGAATCTTAGGAAAGATGGGCATTGGTGGCCTAGGTGTTATTTTTCTGGGCTGAATTAGGCTATTCTCTCCTCTAATGGCTATTTCATATGCATCAGGTAAACTAGTACCTCCTAATGATTGAATCATCACTGAAATATCACTATTTAGGGCTTTCAAAAAATATAGAAAAGCATATTCAGCTGGAGGTCTTACCATGGTAGGAATTCTGTCCCATATTTTCTGAAATCTGAAGTTGAAATCCATCATTTGTTCGTGGGGAGATCTCTTTATTGTAGTGATCTGTTCAACTAGTGACAAGTTGTCTGATTTATCTTGAAATTGCTTATTTAACTTATCACCTAGATCATCCCAAGTTGTAATGGTTTGCATTCATAAACTACTAAACCATTGCAATGCTTTTCCCTTGAAAGAGGCGGCTAGTAGCTTGATGGCTACATTTTTCTGGGTGACGTGTACACCACATAGAGATGCTACGTCTCTAATGTGCTCAATAGGGGTAGTTTGATTCTCTCCTATGAAATAAGGTAGACTCTTCAAAGCTTCCATAGTTATAACATCATGTACTATTAAATTCAATGGGCTACCCCCATCAAAAGCCACAAATGGCTGATTCCTTGCCATTTGAATGGCTAGAGGTAGAATTGCTTGAGCTGCTACAGGAACTACAGGTACAACTAGCCTAAATATTGGTGGAGTTGATTGTATCCTTTTGGAAACTAGAGTCCTCACTACAGCTCTCCCTTGTCTTCTAGGTGGTGACAACTACAAATAATTAAATGTACTTGAACTCATAGTTTGAATCTTTCTCATATAATGTAGCAGTAGGACTGATCTACTTGTCTCTCCTCAGTTTGAGTCACCATATATGCAAGTTTTAATCTCTTACAGGTCTAAAAATCGTTGGCTACACATCAGAACTAGTAACAAAAGATAGTATTTGATTGTCTCTCTAACTCTCAGTCCCACTGGGCGTGCCAGAAATTGTTATCACCCAGATTTGCACCCTGATTGCAGTTGTGAAACTTCAGCAATCTGGAGTAACATGGGAATGATCTCTAAATGTGGGACTTTGCTAAATGAGATCAGACCTCTAGAGAAGGCTAGTTTCCTTAACTGGTTGTCACCTAAAACTAATAGATCTTAAGAGGAAAAGGGAGAAGAAATGCTTTTGAATGAAAGATGAAAAGAAATAACTTGAAAAGTAAAGGGTGATCCACCAAGTTACATAAAAGAACTCCTACAACACTGAGAAAATGCACAGCATAATCAAATACAACAAGTATGACATACATAGATTCAACTGATTCTAGCAGAGGTGAGAAACAAAATGATTGAAAGGAATAGTGTGTTCACAGGCAATCACATGCAGATTCACACTAAATGAAAACTTAGTCCAAAGAGGCAAAAATAACTTGCATATATTTAATGGGAAGGCAAAGTTACAGTAGTAGAAAACTCTGTTTGGAAACAGAAGAAGCCTTAATGCTCAAAAAATTTCCCAACTCTATTTACATCTTTTGAATGCATATATATAACATTCCAAACTAACCTAGGTCGGTTACAAAATTTGCTCAATGAGCTACAATAGAAAATATCTTCTGAATGACTGTCCACCTGTAGAAGCTATGGCATCAAATATTTGGCATTGGGCAGATAAAAGATATTTTTGAGTCTTTAATGCAGCTGTTGCATCATCGATCTACACCCTTGAAATGGTGGAAGATATTTTGGGCATGAATGCAAGCAACTTCCATTACCTGCAGAAATGAATGCAAAAAATATCCGCATCCTGCCCCAAAAAGTCACTGAAACGTCCAGTCACCCAAAATATGCAAGGCTAGATCCATAACTTGAAAGTGAGAAAAACCTACTGAAAATCCTGCCAAAATGAAAGAGGGGACAAAAACATGCATCTTTGCCTCTTGCAGCATGTTGAAAATCTCTAAAATGGAGGAGATATAGGTGGTCAAAGTTTCAGTCAACTACTTGTATATATCACTTTGCACTTGTGTATATATTGCTATGCACCTCTGTATATATCAGCATTTGAATTGGCCTCTAAAACTGCCTTTGGATATGCATGGCACTTTGTATATCAGGCTATGAAATGTCCTTGTATTTTCAAAAGTATGTCACCCCCTTGTATTTTTAGATTTGTATATGCTTACAATTGTATTTGTATGTGCGGGCCCCACCTCTTGTATCTCCTTTGTATCTACAAACATACAAGCCACGGACCCCAAAATTACCATTAGCTGTATTTGATTACCCTGTCAGATCTGGCTTGTATCATTCATCTTTGTATATCTCTTTGTATGTGTGAATATACAAAGGACTTATATAAACAAGCCGCGGACTTGATACCTGAATATGCCAGAATTTGATCTTCAAGTCAGGTCCACCTTGTATACTTCCCTTGCACCTTTGACTTGTATATCGCAATATACAATTGGAAATATAAAACCCAGACTTCAAACTTTTATAAAGCTTTCTGAAAAAATACCTTCGGGTTCGGCGTGTATGCTAGGAAAGCATGCTTTGCTTGTATGTCCAAACATACAAGCCACATATATACAAGGCATTGTTCATGATATACATTGGCCTTTGAATGTTCCTCTTTTGTATGCGTGGCCCTTTGTATATCTGACTTGCATATTTTCCTTGTATGTGGCTGATATATGAACGCCTTTGTATATTGTGGACCCCACCATTTGCACATTTGGCCTTTGCATATTTTTCCTTGTATGTTTCAATTGTATGTTGGAAACATACAATGCAAAATATACATTCACTTTTGTTCATTATGTCGATGTACCTCTACTGTAGCCGATGCATATTATCTTTGTATATCGGCCTTGCATGTTGGACTTGTACATCAGCCTTGTATGTCCGAACATACAACCCGATATACATTCCACTGTACATTCTCACTTGTATGCCAACCTTGTATCTTAGGTGTCCTTTGTATATTCTACCAATGTACATTGCAAAATGTACATTCACCCTTGTATCTTCTAACATACAATCTGCCTTGTATGCTTCCTTTTATATGCATCAGGCGCTTGTATCTGTTCGTTGTATGTTGCGAATGTATGTCACCGATGTATAAACCCATTGTATAACTAAATATATAACAACAATATACAAACCCCTACATGCAAGCGGGAATCTTTGATGGAATATACCTGTAATGTATAACCTGATATGCATATAATTGCCTTTTGCGCCTTTTGAAGCTGATTTACCTCCTTTTTCAGGCCTGCCAATGTATCTACTTGTTGTATGTCAAACATATGACCCAATATACTGGCAAACATTTTGATACATCTGTAGAATATTCTAGGAATCCTCAATGTATATTCCACCCTTGTATGTTTTCCTTGTATCTTTGTCAACATACAAAGGCAAATGTATATGCGAATATACATTGAAAAATGCATATTGAAGCACAAGCATGAAACTAAGAAATCTCAGCGATCCAAAATACTTGAAGTTAAAAGATTTCTGGGTTTTTCTGAGTTTTTTGCAAAGATTCTCAAGGTGAGACTTTTGGGAAATTTGGTAAAACACAACATGAGTATTTGGAAGATTTAAGCTTTGTATGGGCATCTTCTAAAGATTTTCAAGGAAAATACAAGGTGAACTGTTTAACTCTGGGCAGAGGAAAATAGGTCAACAGTAGCCATGGTGCCTAAGGCCTTCAATTCTTTAACCTCATCATCTGAATCGATCTTTTCTTCATCCTCCTTCTCCACACTGACATATTACCTTTTGGCCATTACTTTTGTTCTTTTTCCTTCCTTACCGGTAGGCTTCTCTTTGAATTTCTCTGCAATAGGAGAAGATGATGCACTAGATCTTCTACCAGAACTCCTAGTAGTCCTTGCTTTAGAAGTGGATTCCATCGGAACACTTCCCTATTCTCTGTACTGCTTCTCCTTCTCAACTTTCTCTATCCTTTCCCTAGTTTGTCTCACAGCTTCTTTTGTTATTCCAATGCTTTCTGCATACATTTCAACTTGCCTTTGAATCTTTCTCTTAGATTCAAGTTTCTGGAGCTCAACATGCAGTTTCACACCGAGTTCACTATATGTACTGAATCTCTCAACTAAGGTATCTTTTGGTTTTCTCAGAAGGTGTTGAGCATACATCTCTAGTATTTGTCCGTCAACTTCATACCCCATGGGCATGATCCATACAGTCCTTGGTTCAACTACTTCCATCAAGCACTGATTTGTGTCCACCATGAAACAAATTGTATCCTTGTATTTTTCTACCACAGAAGTAGGGATTATTTCCCTTGATTACATCATGTTATGAAAATTCTTGAATTATCCCCAAAGAGCAGTCCTTTGGGCATTGGAGTCACCAATACTATGCAAGTGCTCTCTTATTTGTATAGCAATGGGCTTATCATTGGTCCAACACAAGCTCTTCTTCCTGGGTAACTCATTCATGAAATATAATAACAAACACAATACCAACGTACCATACTTGAATGTATTTTTCTTGTCCTTCTTGATCTTGTTCAGATTCTCCATTAACTAATTTTGCAACAGCTGACACAGGTCATAGTCAACATTTTCTCTTAACATCTGATAAGCAGCATAAATGGCTATACCAGATACAGAGTTTTCCCTACTAGAGTGATATATCTTATATCCAATCACCATAGATGCAAATTTGACATTCGGGTCAGTTATAGCATTTGTTATCATTGCACTCTTATCAAATTTTGATCCAGTAGCTTCAGTTACAGTCTGATTCTTCACTAATTTTAGCATTGGCAATCCATCAGATGAGTTTAATCCTGTTATAGCCTTGATGGCATCCTTGGTGATCTTGAAGGGTTTCATCAACCACATGAATTCAGCATGCATCTGACTCAATACATACTGGACCCACTCATCGTCACCAAAGGATGGGAACCTAATAACCTGAATGAGATGTTTGACTTGCAGTGCCTTATACTCAGTTTTAAGACCATGAATCTCATCCGTCAGATGATTCTTGAACAAATCTACTAAGTTCAAATCCCCAAACTCATCTATGCTTGCATGAATATAAGCCCTAATATCTTCAACGTGCAACACACCATGCAGAACATTTGAAAAGGCACCTAATGGATTGACCTCTACAAATTTGTGTGGATGCTGTTTGAATTTAGGTCAGGGCCTTTCGGTGATGTCAACAACCAATGGAGTAGCCATATCCAGAGATTACAAATTTAGAGAGTTTCACAAAGAATACCTTGTTTCACCGGTTAGGGTTAGCTGTCAAATTCACTTTTCACACTTTAAATCTTTGAAATCTCAGCTCAGGAACTCTTCTCCTTGTTCTCTTCAAATGCAAAGTGATTCAAATACTAAGTAAATGACCTTTTATGCTCTATAAAACCTAATTCACCATTGTAATAAATGCTTTGCCCTAATATATCCAGTTACATTGCTACATACAGTCAATCTTCAATTGCTCCGCAATTAATCACATTAGCTTCTTTTCTTCTGGAAATTGCTTCAACAGATCTACAATAGGCTTCTTTATCTTCATTCATCATGCCAGATTTAGGCACCCACTTACTGACAAGGGGAATCAAATTTTCAATGTAGCTCCTCCTGAGCTAGAGCTCTTATTTCAATTCCCAGAGGAATTATCAGTACCGGATTCTGATGCGGACCAATCACCATCATTCATTGAACCTTTCTTCACCCATTTTTTGTTCATTTCATTCTAGATCTCATTCACATCTACTTTTCCCTTGCCTTTATCTTGTCTCTATACATTCCAGTTTCTATTGACTGGACCTTTTCTATCATCATTCCTTCTTCTATAGAATCTTGCAATATGACTGGATCTATTGCAATTAAAGCACACAACATTTCTTGGCTCATTTACTTGATTTCCTCTTGATCTGAACTGATTAGCCATGTGTCCAAATCTATTGCATGCAAAACATTTTCCATTAAAATAATTGACATTTCCTCTGTTGTTAAAGTTATTCATCATCATACTTTTACATTCATTTGATCTATGACTATACCTTTTACAATTGAAGCATTGACCGGAGAAGGATGGACTATTTTGATTCATTGTACTTCTGCACTGAGTAGCTCTATGACCAAATTTATTACAATTGAAACAATTTCTATTGAAAGATGGATACCTTTGAGCATTAGGCTATCTGACCAGAGGTCTTCTAGGTCTCTTTCTCTGATTCCTTGATTTAGGATTTCTTTGAGCAGATCCAGAGCTTTCACCTTTCTCATATCCCAGACCATGCTTATCATCTTCCATCTTCTGACTATCAAGCAACACTTCAAGTTTAGCTGAGCTTATCTTAAACTTCTCTTTGTATTCATTTGCAGCTTCTAGGTAATGTTTGAGAATACCAATTTGCCTTTCAAGTTGTTCCTCATTATCCCTAGTTTCTTGAAGATCAAACTCTAGATGGCCAATTATTCTATCCAATATGCAGTACTCTTCTATTCTTTCTTTTAGAGATTGATTCAAGTTTTCTTCAGTCTTCTTCCTTTCCTCAATTTCCTTGGTTAAACTCATCACCCTGGATTCCATCTCATGTTTTAGGACAACAAATTCTTTTGCCAGCTTCTCACATTCCTTTGTCTTCTCCTGCAGAGCCCCATCCATGCCATTGCCTTCCTGCTAATTTGCTAACGACTAAAGTAGCTCCTTCCTCTTTTCCATAGATTTGCTCAGTTGCCCTTTTATAGTCTCAATGAAATCCTTAGCATCTTTAAGGTTCTCTTGTAGTTCTTTGACTTTTTCTCTAGACAGATCAAGATCTTCTAAAACAACTTGAAATTGTTCATTGATGCCACCAGAATACCTGAATTAACCCATTGAAACACCTTCCCAGATCTTCCTCAAGCTGTTAAAATTCTTCCAAGGAACCTTTCTCTAATACCAAATTTTGAAATTAAGGAACACTGATAGGGGGTGAATCAGTGTTATACAAAACTTATTATTATGTTCCTTTATTAATTTACCACATACATTCAAAAGAAAGAAACATGAACTCAAGAATAGCAGCAACAAGATCATTACACATGAACACCGAGATTTTTATGTGGAAACCCGGTTAAGGGAAAAACCACGGTGGGGGTTAACCCACAAGATTTTATACTCTATTAAAATTATTACAAATGGGAAGGCACATGCTTTCGGACACACTACCCAGAGTTCACTACTCAAAAGATGCTCACTACCTACAAGATTGATTACAAAAGTTTACTAGAAAACTTGAACTGAAGAATAGCATCTAACAATGTAAGATTACAGTTTCGGTTAGGATCAATATATTGACTTCACACACTTCATCTCTTACTGCCCTATTTTATTGCTTTGCCATAATCTGAGCCTCTGATCTCTACTTCACACTTGATACTACCACACTTCGTACCTCTCATCTCATATTCACACAACCATATCATAAAATACTCGCACCCATCAATTATATATATTCGCTCTATGAAATTTCATCAACTGCAGTTGGCCTCAAGAAAACTTAGAAGATTTTTCAAGATCATTGTTCTGTCGGCTGAATCCATGCACAAGCATCAATACAGACTACAACTTATGAATTCAAGTCACCACACATGTCAACCAATACCATTTGATCTCATTAATTACTTAACCAACCACTTCTCTTAATCCACACAAGGATCAAACACCAAGTCGACCTGTTCTTCACCAGACTGAACTGTTTAACCAAAACCCGATACTCAGATGCTTGTAACTTTCAATCCCTTCATCATCGGAGGTCAAAACTTTGGATTTAGCTAGTCCTGACATCCCTTAACATTCCCTCAGATCCATAACACAATATGATTTCTTGTGGAGAAATGCAGACAAAAATACTAAACCCTATCATATGCTCTGTTCCTGTCTATCCAGACTTAGACAAATCTACAATCTGACTTCCGGTATGATCCAATGATGCAATGCAGATGTGTAAGTTAGATTTAGTTGCCATCAATGACAACACTTGACATGCCTAGCAGTGTTTCTTTCCAACAACTCTCACATGGTATCAAAACTCCAGATTTGCAAGCCCCTTTTAATATCTAGAGAAAAATCAAGCAAGAACCATTTGCATGGTACATTTCTATGTAAAACATAGCCTTCCATTGGATTCAAAGCAGTCAATATAGTCATATTAGCCTTTTATTTGGCTTGGTTTGAAATTCATAGGCCAGATTTGCAAGGGTTTCAGTGGGTGTTTTTTTTAGGATCCAAAGGAAAGTTATTTTTTAGAGCGTTTTGGGCCATACCAACCTTGTCATCGTGCTCAAAAGGCCCAAAACCTTAAGATCAACTGTCAAATCATCAAAATCAGCCTTGGGATCATCTTGGGAAAAAAATTGCCAAGGAAGCCCTACAGCCTCCCCAACACACAGTATGAGGTAAAAAAATCAAAATTAAAAAAAAAAAATTCTTGTATTGTTCAAAAAGAAAATTAAAGAAATTTATATATATATTTTTTTAAAAAAGAAGGCTTTCATTGTAAAAGCAATTGAAAAAGTTTTAATTTTTTTTTTGATAGGTACTAGGGTACCTACACAGTACCATGTGTAGGCCTCTATACCTATTATAGGTGTACCTACACCTGTAGGCTTAGGGCCCCGCACCCCTTAATATATTTTTAAAACATATTTCAATAAAAAAATTTAATGTTTTTCTATTAATTAAAAAAAACATGAAATAAAAATCCCTGTACCTACCTGTATGTGCCCTACCTCAAGTTCTGTGTCCAGTTTGGCCCTCAATGTCAAATTTGGCACCATTTATAGCAGCCCACCAACTTTAGTTGAGGTTTTGGCACTTTGATAAATTTACCTATGACTCCAAATGTAGCTAGGGGTCTCTACATTTAGTGGCAGCTCTATATTTGGTAGAGATTGTTTTATGCCAAGTCTACCCCTCATGGTTGGCAGTTTCACTTTTGCACTCGATCTTCAAATGATGATATCTTAGTCATACAGAGGTCTTTCCTAGTGCAATTTTTTTGAAATAGGGCAAAATTTTATGATCTTTGTAGTGGTGTAGATGGTTTCTAGTTTGGGCATCTAGTTTTTTCTAGATTTCTATTTTCTCAATATTGTTGTTGTGCAGTTCTCATTTTGGGAACTTCTACGAGCCATATATTGGGCGTACAGACTCTTTTTTGGGTCTCATTTTTTTAAAGTGTATGATTTTCCATGTAGTTTTCCATGGTGCTATCAGTTTCTTTTAATTCTATAGTAGAATTATATTTTTAGCATGTGTTTTTTGGACATTGTATGCTCTTGTTGTAAGTACTAGATAAGTTGTAAAAACACTGAAACGTGTTAGAAAATCAGTGTAATATGTGATATCTTGCTTGACACATTTTGATTTACATCAGTTCATACCTCATATTAGGAGCCTATGGTTAATGATCTTGGATCTTGCATCAAATTCTCATCAGTTCACATCTCAGTTTGATGTCCATTCATTATGGTTAATATTCCTAAATCTTCATGGCACTTGTTCCTATGGATCAATTTTAGTCATAGTTTGGCATCAAAAGTTGCAACTTCTTCATTTTCTTTCTAGAGTTTGGGCATACTTGATTTTGGGGGGGTCCTTAGACCTTCTCTCTACATCCTCTCTTATGGGGGTGTATATCTATTGATTGTATTTTCATGATGGATTTAGTCCTTGGGGGGTCTTAGGTGTTGAGTCCTTCTTCCATCACTTCTTTTGTATTTTCTCTATTTTGGAGAGGAGTTTTCTCCCACTAGGTTTTTCTCCCTTTCTCTACTTTATTAGAGATTCTTGTTGTACATGGGTACCTAACATGGCCTTGTAGCTAGGACCCATGATTATCTTTGCATCGGTTGCATGTTTCTCGTTTCTCCCTAAGTTGCACTTAAGGGGGGGTGTTGGTGTAATTAGATATTTAATTACATTTTATTAAGTTGACTTAGGGCTAATTTTAGTCTTAGGTTATTCTTAAGTCATATTAGGTTTTTCTAACTTGCAAATATAAAAGAAAGTTCTCACATGTAATTCATTAGTCCAATTTCATTATTACATCCAATATTGTACAAATTCATCCTCTTTAATTTTTTCTCTTGTAGAAGGTCAATCCTATGTTTTGTAGGTGATCCTAGTGGCTTAAGTCAATCAGTAACTCTCACATACAGTTTATCAAAGGAGAGAAACAATAAAAGAGTATGTGGTTGCCTGTCTAGAATACCTAGATGCATAAGAATTGAATAAAAAAGTAAACATTCTTAGTAATTCATTCCCATGAAGTATTCATTCATATGAAACATGAAATGACCATTACAATGTCTGTAATGTATTATGGGCCTGTCAAATCCTTCAAATTGTGACTACAATCACACCACAAAATGTGGTAAGTGGAACCCTTCAAGGATTAAGGAATTCCTTGAATGAATAAATGCAATAATGGAGACATTCACAAAAGATATCAGAATCTGCATTAATATTTCCATACACTTTTAATCATTGCACCTGAAGATCTACAACTATCCATGTTTGAAACCCTAGCCGTCCTACACACAAGTCCTTTGAAAAATGCCAAAGCTTGATCAACCCTTCATTCTGATGCCATCTATATATAACAATCTACTAGTGGAGGATTCTGGGTGGGAAAAAACTAGGGCATCCAACCACCACCATCAATATTGCCTACCTCCCAACCTACTTGAACTACAACATCATTAACACATTCATGGCATCTTGGGAGTAGTTGGTGTTTGAACTAAGAAAGCCCATGAAAAACCTGTGTTTTAGTCTTTACAATACTTCAAAATAATTTCTTTTAAAAAATTGACTTTCAACAACTTTGAACTTTGGCAATCCTTTTGGCAGGTTCACACATGTTCTTCTTACTTTTCCTTTCTTTCATCATCTTATACACTTTATCCTTTCTCTTTGTCTTTCTCTTTTTTGGCCTTTCGGTGAAACTAAGAACCTTTGAACCATTTTGGCAAGTTCATAGGTTCACAAACCTGGAAAACTGTTGAAAATCTCTTTGCATTTCCTTGTCCTCTTGCCTTTAAAATGGTTTTTCAGCAAATCAGGAGGTTTGTGAACCTCTGAATTCACCGAAAGAAGCATTATCTATTAGTATGTGGTGACTGATCATGTTGTAGGGGCTGTAGGTACACACAGCAAGGTAAATTTTGGTGACTTTGTCAGCCATAGTTCCCCCACAAAATAATTAATGGGGGAGTGTAGGGGGCAAAGCCCACAGTAGGGGTCTGGGGGCAACACTCCCAGTAGGGGTTGCTGGGTGCAGTGCCCTCGAATAAAAAATTGGCTTGTATTTAATAAAGGCATTAGTAGTTAGTTTGTTATTGGTTGACATGTAAAAACCCACTTTGTATAACTGTCATAAGGCTTGATAAATAAGTGGTTGGAGAAGGCAAAAAGCCATGAGTCATAGTTAAGATTGTAATCATGAGTTTTTGTTACATCCCCAATCTTGACTAAGCTTAATCTTACTTTTTATGTGGTAAAATGTATAAATACTCATAGGTTAATGATTTGATGTTTTTGGAAAATATCAAGATAAATCATTGATTATATGGATTATGATTAATGCTTATATTAGACATGAGATTACATGTTGTTGAGATTATTTTATCATAATGTTTTATGATTTATTGATGATACACTAATCATGGTTTGTTCTGTGAGTGTAACTAGGAAAGGAATCTTCCTTCAAGAATGGAAGGAGAGTATCACCAGAGAGAAGGGGATAGATATTCAGAAAAGACTAGTTTGCCATTTGAAGTCTCAATATGATCATTATGTGAACCCATGTGAGAGAAGGCATGTGACTATTAGTTGCTATCTTGAGATTATCCTAGATTCGACCATTATTGATTTGACATGGGGAAAAGGTTTTCCAATGTCAACCTTCATTGATTTTGTTGAAAGAGTTTCACGATCTCTTTCTCTGCTTTGCTCAGTATCTGAAGTTGATGTAAGCATAAGGTGGTGACAGGGGAGAAGGTCTCGACCCACTCTCGCACCTTAGCCATTATCGAATATCAACTTACATTGAAATGGTAATGTTACCATTGAGTCAATATATATATTTGTGTATGTGTGTGTGTGTCTATATATATGTATATATATGTATATATATCTATATATCTCTCTCTATATATGTATATATATATATATTATATATTTGTTAAGTAATGATATAGTCATAAAGATAATGGTTTTTATTAAAATATTAATATTTATTTCGTTGTGTTAGAATTTAATTTTAGATGCTATCTTCATGCTCACATAGGAGAGCATCTTTCCCACAACCCTCGAAACAAGGGAAGGAGTGGGAATAACCCACTTAGCCATAGGGGTGACTGGGCCAGTTGCCTGATGGCATGCCCTCTTATGGAGATTTAGGAGGAGATAGTTTTGCATCATGGAGTTTGGGGGAGTTGAGATAATCCCATACTCTTGAAAGAGAAGCTAATAGTATTATTGTTAGGTATTTTCTTTTTTGGCAAGTATGCTTCTGGCAGGAGGAACAAAAGTAAGGCGAACACAGTCATTGGCAAGATATTGCTCACAAAGGAGCTTAAGGGATTTGATAAGAACTAAGGTAGAAATGCTTGGGTAATCCCATATATGCTTCTACTATGATAGAAAATGTAATTTTACGTATCTCTGTTCTCCTTTGGTTGCCACTGTGTTAAGTAGTGTTGCATGTCGGCCAGGGTCAAACCCCTATGCCGTGCATGTTGATTGTTCATGTTTGATTTAATACAGTTTCTTTGGACAAAACTTGTCTTTGTTATTTCCATACTCTGCTTCGATAGTTATGCTATCATTATTTGAAGATTGTCTCTGTTAAATCTAGTTATATGTCGATAGCTATGCTATCATTTCTTTTTTATTATCATACGGCTCGCCATATGAATGGAAAGGTGGCAGCCGAAGTATATGTCTGTGTAATCATATTTCTTTATGTATACATATTGCTAGATTGGTTGTGTCTACATGTATGTAGAACTCTGACCAGGTTCACTATCATAATGACAAGAATGGCAAAATAAGGGGATATTAGGGTTACAAACCCAACCTTACTTTGTTAAATAATTACATTGTTATTATTATCTCTCTTATTTGAGAGGTAGTATGGACTATTTAATGTGTGCCATGGATATTGTATGGCTGTCCATTATTAAGATAGTGTTATTATCATATTGTTTCACCTCGTGGGTGGTTGGTTGAGACTAAAGCTACCAGTCAAGGTACTTCTTTATAAACTTTAAGCTAGTAAGATTGTGTATCATAATGAAGCTCTCAACAACCTTGAGTTGGAGTAGCTTAAAACAGAACTATTGTTCTTTAATGCATGCATGTTGCTAATACCATTAGTTAAGTGGTAGTCAAAGAAACCTTTTGTCAATGAGGTCAAATGATACAATGATATTATGGAACTATTTTGCAAGAACTCTAGTTAACCTTCAGGAATGATGAGAGTTCTTGGGACGTGATATAAATAGTTATTATTGTCAAATATGTGATGGTTTCTTATTGCCCAAGAACAAGATTAGTATATCTTATGGGGTTAGAGATGGATAACCTATTTATGGACAAATGTTGGTAAACAAACAACTCTTTTATTTTTGACTTTTGAGTAAACCAAGTAAAGTCATCATCAGGGAGGATTAGATGAGAATCCTTGGTTCCAATGAGTTCCTTAGAGAACTTCTAAAATTCTAAACAAATATATCTTGTGTTGATACTAGATATCAAACTATTTTCGAATTCAAACTTTTGCAATAAGGAATAGGGTGACAGGTAGTCACAATTTCTGTGTTACAGTTGCAACAAGAAATCTTGGATTGAACTCCAGAAATTGGAGTTAGTAATCTAGTCAGTTGGACTAAGAATTACCTAATGCTATTGTTAATGCATATGTGTATTTATACTGGTTTAAGGAAAGATACCAAGTTAGACTAACTAAAATAAATGATGAATAAACAAGTTATGTCTAAAACCTCTGTAGGATGAGATAGCTTCTAAGTTGAGTTAGAGTGTGTGAACAATTGACTATGTTCATTGTGAAATGTCTATGTATATTAAATCTTTGGCCAAAGTAATACATCTGTCTCTGCATGCATTAGTTAGTTTACTGTGCTCTAGATGGTATAATTCTTTCATTAGTATCTCACATAGTTAGAGTAGAGCTATAGTTGTATGACCGTGAAGAATTATGAAGGACACAACACTGTAGACTCAGATGACAAACCTATTGGTTCCTTATATCTATTCCCTTCGTGAAGGGTAGGGCCACTTCTAGGTATAAAGTTATGCGGGGAACCGCCGGTCTATGGTTGGAGGAAATGCACTTGAGTGATGCTCTCCTTCCCAAGCAGATGACATGCCGAGGCTTATGAAGATAGATATCAACATTCTAGATGTAATATATTCTATTATATGACTTGTTAGTAAAAAACATTATGTAAAACTTATCACTATTTCCATGAGCAAAACATCAAGTAATTGTATAGTGAAAGGATTCACTAATATGTTATCTTTGAATATGTTGTGAACTTCAATTTTGAAATTATTTAGAAAAGATATGCATTTTAATTATTGATTATCGTTAAACAGAAACATGATTATGTTGATCATGACTATTTACTTTATGGTAAATTGAGTTGATAATTTTGGTAATATGAGTTGAGATGTTACATATGGTATCAGAGCTTCCAAGTTCAATACATGGACCAATGAGTTCACCACATGAAATATTCCTATGACATTAATAGTTGCTAATGTTTGGATGTTCTTTTGCTAGAATGGTAAGAATAAGAATGACACCTAGGAAGAAGGTAATAGGGAATGGACATTACCTCAAGGCTATGAGGGAGCAAGCCTCAAAAATGAAAAGCCTTGCCCAAAATGGTTACTTGAAAGGTGCATCGTTGTATGATGATGAAACTTTCGCTGATGCTATTAAATGCATCAAGCAGGAGAAGGACAAAGCGGTTATGGCTACTGCTCTTATCTCTGGAAATGAATCAGTGGAACCCTCTGCACCTAAAGAATCATGATTGGGGAGTGATCTGTTGGTCATGATGTTAGTCACAAACAAACATAGAATAAAAGTACACATTAACCTTTATTCATCTTGAAAGATACTATGAATTCAAAGAATTCATGATCCCAAGTCTCTGGTGATTAGGTCTTAATCATCTGAAGTCACTCAGAGGTTAATGTGAGTTACTATTTCCATTTTGGGGCCTTACGTGAAAGTTTATCATCATCATGTCATTCCTACAGAAATTCTTTATAGAGAAGTCATATTATGCAATTATTTGGTGAGAAGATGTAGAAATACCTCAATCTTTGCATGATATTTTCAATTGTGCATGCTTTGTATTCAAATATACTAAATATTTATGATTATCTATGAGATGTCTGCATATTTGTGTTATTTCCTTAAGATTGTCAATTATTTGCAATTATGGAGATGAAATGTTCTAAAATTTAAAGAAACTAAAAGGAGTACTTCAATTTAAGGTTGAACCTTTAGCTATTGATCCACATACATACTTGATACTATCATGAGGAGAAGAAATCAAACCATATGTTCACCAGGATATTCCACAGCTAGATACAGTTGATGCAAACTTCAGAGGATGATGAATGAAAACAATACATGCAACATGATGAGCACTCCAAGGGACACAGCAAATCAAAGCACATATCCAAAATTCAGACACAGATTACTTAAGATTTACGAAGATTTGCAATTGAAATACTCTTCTCTTTCATTAAGTATGCAAAAGACATGTACATATACAATAACTTTGAAAAGAGCCCTGAATATTTCAGCAAACAGATTTCAATTAAGTTTCGAATGTTTACATCAAGGCATTCCACCACCTTTTATAGAATAAGGTGAGGAATCTGTTACAAAAAGATCTACAATCTTGATTTATCAATACAAATCTACGGTCATCATTTTCCTGACTTTGTCAACTTTTACAAAATGGCACAAGTTGCCAGTTGGCAACTATCTAGATCATTTATGCTTATATCCCCTTCATGATGTGTCTTCATCATGCTCCTCAGCTGGTTCATGCGGATCATCATCATGCGCTTCACTTCCTAAACTTTCGCTATCCTCATGATGATGATGCTGCATATGGGGCTGCATGCTACTGCGGACCTGCTCATATGAATGCACAACCTGGTCTATTCCTCCGCCATCTTGAGTCTTTGCTTTAATGATAGCATGTTTGTGTGCTTCATACTTGTCTCTACTATTTTCTAGCTTATTTTTCCTATCCTGTAGTGTTTCATTATACTTCTCCATCTGGACCTTGATCCTCATTATTTTATTTATCAGTTCTTCTGTCAAGTGGACAGGTGGACCATCAGTTTTTGATTGGAAGTTACTGTGTACAGCTTTGATGGCAAACTCTTCATCTTGATTTTCTATCTTTCCTTCTACTTTCCCCTCCAATGTTTCTAATACCTCTGCCTCAACACCCATTAAATCACGTAGCCTCATGCTGATATCTCTCAGCTTATTGTTGCATCTCTTGAGGACTCCGCATTCGAACTGAACGTCCTTGTACCAGATGTCTATCAATAATGTGGTATTGCTGTTTAGTACCTGCTTACTGATAAGCAATTGTGGATTTATATTCTTTATTTCTCCTAAAAGGCTCAGGACTCTCTCCAGTTTGTAAGACCTCTTCCCAGTTTGCATCTGCAATTTATCCACCTTAGTCTTGGAGTCACTCAAAATACTCCACCTCTTCAAAGAGGCCTTCATTATTTCTACAGCATCATCCAATGTGGATGACATCCATTTCCTTATTACAGATGCCTCATGCTTCATGAGGTCTAATTTATTGACCTCATCCTGAGAAATGGCAGTCAACGGGACTGCATGTTCAGTTGTGGTATCATCAGGATCAGTCAGCCCTTTGATGTAGGCATGCAACTGAGCAATGTGCTCTTTATGTTGCTTATTCTTCTCCTTCTCTCTTTTCACCTTTTGAACTAGAGAGTCAATAATGTCTTTGCCCTCCTGACCTTCTTGGTCCTCATTGGCAAAGCCCAAATCTACTGTACTGATTTGAAATTCATCAACAGTGATTTTACCTTTTTCTTTCTCCACTGCAGGTATGGCAATTTGCGCGATCCTTCTCCCGGTTGCCGGATCTCTCTTGATGGCTAAAGTCATTCTAGCCTTCCTCCTGGGTTTCATTATATCGGCGGAGAACAAGGTGGAGACATTAAACTCTTGAATTTCAAGCTCCTCTTCAATATTTACTTCTTTTGCTAACCATGGAGGCACCTGATCATGTTTTTCGGCATCATCATGATGTTCACCCATTTCTCCCATTTCTACCAGCCGATGTTGTGGAGATGGTAATTTTTCCTTTTCTTCCTCCTGATGCTCGCTTTGCTGTTGATCCTGCGGCACCTCCTCCTGTTGAGGAATTTCCTTCTCTAGGGGAGCATCTTCTAGGTGTGGGGCACCCTAGGGCACATCTATATGCTGATCATGACGATCATGATCTTCCTCTGTTATTACTTCATCTATTTTTATTTCTTCCCCTTGTTGTTCATCTAATGCACTAGATACTGGGGATTCTGCCTGAGGTACTGGTGGTTGTTCTGCAACTATTACTTCTTCCGAGCCTGCACTGTCAACTTCTTGTATTTTGGTAGTTGGATCCTCTAGTGCTTCCTTCTTCTCATCAGCCTTCGCTTCCTGAACCTCTACTATAGCAGGTTCCTCTGATGTATCATGTGGGCTTTGTTGGCCTAACTCAAGAGCATGGCCCTCTAACTCTGCCATCTCCACTTCTTCTGTTGGGTGCCCTTTGTCAGGTGATCCTGCTGGCTGTTCAGGACTTGCATCCTGTTTCTCTGTCAGGTCCACCACTACAGGACTTGTCACCTCTATGATCAATGCTTCTAGCCCTATTTCTTGAGCTACCTACTCTGGGCTCTTTTCTTGCTCTTCTTCTACTTGTCTCATCTCCTCAAGTACAGTTTGAACTGGTGGAGGCTTGTGAGGAGTCATAGATATTCTAGCAACAAGTGTTTCCATCTTCTGTGCAGCCACATCTTGCACTACCTCATCATCAGACAAATTTATTATCTCATCAAACGAGACATGTCCTTCTGCTTGTGTCTGGGAGGTCTCTTTCATTTGTTCTTCGGTAAGTTCAATTTTGAACTTGACGATGGTAGGAAGTGGAACATTATGCTGAAGTTCCTTCGGTACTTCACTACCTTCCCCTTGTAATAGTGCAGGGGGTTGGTTTATTCCACCTCTCATGGAGGTCCTTTGTTTCTTAGGTGTGGTAGACACCAGCACCTGTGGAGCTCTCCTCTTTCTTTTTATTACTAATGGAGCCTCTTCTTCTTCAGGCTCTTCCTCCATGAGGATATCCTCTGTATCATGTTTCCCTGAGGATTGACCCACTTCTAGGGTCTCAGTGATTCCAGCCTCCGCTGTCTTACTCTTCTTGGGCTTTTCTTTCTTTGGAGGGGATTCTGACTCTGATCCTGATCCTGATCTTGATCCTGATCCGGCTGCCTCCTCAGCTGTAAATACTGCCCTGTCACTTACAACCCCTTTGGGTTGTTTATCCACTTTCTTGCCCCTTGGGGGTCTTTTGCTCTATTGCTATGGTGGAGGTAACTTATCTCCCTTAGTCTTCCTTTTCTCAAGCAGGAAGTCATCATATACTTCCCCAGGAATATCTTGTCCCTTCCTTTTGTTGTCCACCGTAATGGCAACACCTTTCTTTTTCAATGCCTCCACCTGATCGTCAACCCAAGCTTGAGTTAGTTGTATGGTCCTGGCAATGAATGGGTCCAAGGATATGTCTTCCTGCATGGTGAGGTCAGGTGCAGAGATAGTGTCATTATATATCTTTTTCTGTTCATATTCATCTGCAATTATCCTGTCATCATCCTTCTTCAATTGTTGGGGAAGGGAGATGCAATCAAAAGTTCTAATCTGGTTCAGAGTCAACCTCTTATACCTTCTTCTCCTGGCTTCTGCCTCATCTTCGCAATCGGCCCAAAAATCTTCTAGGTGCCTCTGATGAATAGGCTTTCCTAGTATCTTCTGTATCCTGCCGTAAGGATCATATGGTCTTGTTATCGGAAAAGGCTGTAAATTCATTTTATTTAGGGTGACCATCACCTTCTTTATATTGTCAGAATCAGGGCACATATAGTTGCCAATGCTAACTGGGAACAAAATTGGTGGCAGCTTCTTGGCATCCTTGTACATTTTTATCATCACGGAGCCCTGCCTGATAAATTCCATTAATATTACTGCATCAGTAGGATACCTCGGCAGCATGAGGGGATGTTCCTCAAAACCCTCAACCCTTATGTAAGAAAAGGTTGCAAACTGTATGTACCAGGCCCCATGCCTATAGACTACCTCTTGAGCCTCCATGCTCAATCTTTTTGTTCTGTCTTCTTCCATGGTCCTTACCAGATGCATAGAGAATGCATCATTGACCAGTTTGTAGTCTCTGAGGTAATTGGTTCTCTGTAGCTGGGGATGATGATCCCAGATATATGTAGCATTTGTGCCTGTGAGCTTTCCATCTGTAACTAAGGCATCAAAAGTGCCTTTACAAGCACAAGAATAAACAATGTAAGATGTCATATAAAATGCACAATTTGAACCTCCCAGGTTCATCAGCTGTTCATGCAGAGCATCACTTATTATTTGGCCCCACAGTGGCTTGATGTTTGAATATAAACACATCATTATAATTCCATACATCCAATCCCTGAAGCTACCAGCATCAAGTTGGCCTGTTACTCGATTCAGGAGTGCAATCATATATTGGTACTCCTCACTAAAATCATATTTAAACATGTGCACAGGGAGTTTGGCTGTCGCAGGATATGTGCTATTCTCTGCTCGCCATTGATACATGTTCTTTCTGGCCGATTTCTTATTGGCCTCATACTCCCTCTCTGCCTTCTTCAGGTCCACACTCTTAACTTTACTGCCCAACGGTAATCCAAATGTCTAGGAGAGACCCTTGATGGAGAGGTCTGCATATATCCTCCCATATTTCACCACTTGCCTTGTCTAAGGATTATAATTTCAGGCACATTCTATAACCAGCTCTGGAGATTCCATAGAATACAGAAAACCAGCAGCATTCCACATTCCTGACACAAACACCGCGTCTAGCACAGGACTCTTGTCATGCCCATCATTCAGTTTAGCTGACCAGGCCTCCAGATTGGTGCTCCCCTGATGGGTGTCTGTAATTGCTCCATATTTGAACAGGACTCCCCTTTGAGAAGAGAACATAGGCCTACTGAATTCCTCTTGACACTTAATGTACCGCTTGTTGGCCATGAGTACCTGCAATTAACAAAATCCTATCTCACAACAGATATACACACATGCATACATATTGCAATTAAAATCACTATGCCTACTGAATCTTTTCAATACTGCTTAATCATATGGATGCATAAACCAAAACTTACATCATCATACCCGAACAATAATGACATGATGAGGGTTTCATTTACTTACCTGGTTATGCAAATTTCTCTTTTATACCAGTGGATTGCCAACGACGTTCCTAATTCAGCCGATGATCACCTCCTTCCTTCTGTTTGTGAGCTCAAATCGCGCAACAGTAGCTGGTATGCGGATATGGAAGCTGGTGCTCTGTAAAATAATTCTATCATAGGGTAAATGTGAAAATGGTGGTTGAATTAGCTTTTAACCTCGCAGTTAGGGTACATTTAGGGCAACTCTGACAAGTTAGATTACATTCCTTGATTATTCGTGTGAAAACGCAGGATCTTTCTAGGTGTTTTGTTGGGTTCTGAGGTCGGCGGGAACCACCTACCATGCATGCGCGCATTTAATGATAATGGCGGCAATGGGAGTGGGGGGATATCCATATGACAGGATATCATGAGGGCAGGATGATATTCGCAAATATCAGGTTGAGTTTCAATATCATCCTCCTCCCTCATATTGAAATTGTTATCGCGATAAGATTCGGGTGACAAAAGCACCTTTGGTTGTGTTGGGTACATCAGGAGGATCTTTTGATATATCGGGTGATGTTTCAAATATGATGATGACGAGACAAACTTACTTGTCTCCCTTTAGAAATATCAGGATGACGTCATCCTGATATTCGTTCTTTGTATTAGAAAGGCATCATGACGTCATCATCATGTTATGCGAACATGATCATGTTTGGAAAATATCTTGTTGAAATATGAATGTAATGATAATGTCATTGTCATGTTTGCTTCTTCATTTATCCGGTTTGGATGACGTCATCAAGATATTTTCTTAAGGTGATATTTTGCGTTAGGAGGATATTAAGAAATATCGGGTTACATTTGAAAACATGACGCTCGCGATACAAAAGACCACATGACGGGGAAGATTTACTACCACTTAAAGTTGACGCCCGGATATTTGAGCCGCATGACTTATCAGGGGATGTTTCAAATATGATGATGAGCGTCAACAATATGACCGAGGATATAAAAATATGACCCTCCTCCTGCGAATATCAGGTTTGACCAAAACTTTGACTATTCATAACTCTCACATCCTGATGAATATCAGGGTGATGCAAAAGGCAAACCTGCATGGAATTTAATGCTCTTTCAGAATATGAGGTCACAGAAGTGAAATGCAAATTTTGACAAACTAACTTCATAATGGTGACCTACCTCATCCTGTCTCTACATGATGATGCACATGACTTATTTTTACCAAACCGCCAAAGAGCAGACAACACAAGCCAAGCCAAAAAGTTGGGTTCCTGTTTTGCCAAGTCAAAATGGGGCGTGTTGTGTAACCACACAACATGATCCTAATGATCTTATTGTTACTTAGGAGGTTATGGATGAGTACATGCAAGTACATCCACCTCCTAAGTCTGATTTGATGAACCTCAATGTTGAGGATAAACTTGGGAAGATCTCCCAATCTAAAAGTGACTTGCAGTTGTAAGATGAGAAAAATTGTAACAATTGATGGATTATATGTAGTCCATGAAAACTATAATGTAATTTTGAATTTTGGCAAATTTTTCCTTTCTTTTCTAAGATTGTATAAATGAGAATGGATTTATGTGTATGAATGGATTCAATAGTATGAAAAAACTAATTGAATGATTAATCTACAAACTTTAGGAGAAGTAGATTGTAGCATGGTTCAGACAGGAACCAATATGGGAGATAGCCAAGAAGAAGGGCAACCTTCAAGATAGTCTGATTCAAAACTTAACCAGATCCTTGCTATGCTCCATGAGACAAGGGCAAGAATTGGAACTTTAGAGCTGGAGGTCAAGGGTCAACATAGACCCAGGCAGGAAGCTTGCCATGGGGTTAACGATGAGGAATGTCGTGAAAACACCACCCAAAGTGGATGAGGAGAGAATAATTCTGAAATAAGACAAAATGAGGATAAAAGAAGCCATTTGGCTCTAGAACTATCTAGAGATATGAAAAAGGTTACTTCTCCCAAGTTTGATGGGACTGTAAGTGGAGATGTTGTGAAGGCATGGCTTACAAAAATGGAAAAATATTTTGAAATAAGAAACTATTTAGAAATCACCAAAGCGGTATGGGCAGCATACCAATTGGCAAGTGAGGCATCCACCTAGTGGATGAACAAGAAAATGGAGTTAAAACTGAACTCCATGAGTCTAACCTAGGAAAGGTTTGTGGAACTTTTCAGGCAAAGATGGTTGCCTCAGTTGTATTTTGATTAGAAACTTATAGATTTTCAAAATCTGAGATAGGGTGACTCATCGGTGAATGAGTACTGGGAAAAGTTCACTCGATTCCTCAAATATGTACCCCAATATCAACAGGATGAAAGGTTTCACATCTGAAAGTTTATTATGGGTTTGAATGCCCAAATTAGAGGGAAGTTAATGTGCATGGTCCCGCTTCAATGGACCAAGTTTATGAGAAATCTATTAAACAAGAAAAAAAATCAAAATCCATGTCTGCATATAGGGAAAGGAATCGTAAAATGTTTAATTGGTCCCAATCCTCCCATTCATTTAAGAAAAAGGGCAAAAAGTAGGACTTCACTAAGAAAGGTGACAAGGGATTCAAGAGTAATCAGAATGAATCCAAGGGTGAAAAGAAGGAAATAACAACTCTAAGAAAAATAGAGATAATTCTAGAAAGCCTTATGAAAGATGAGGACCTGTGGGAGGGTTTTATTCATGTTGTGGTGATCATTATGCCAACCAGTGCCCCAATAAGACACAAGGAACTCAGGCTCAAGGAAATCCTTTACCCTCTCAACAAGTAGCTTTTCATCAATGGATACATGCAGCCCTGGATAATAGGCAAGATGAATATCAAATCACTCCTTAATTTCAGAAAGACCTCACTTTTGTTATACTGATCCATGCTCTATGAGAAATAGGCTGAAATGAGTATCAACATGAAAATAATGATCAGGGAGAAGGTTTCAGGAACTGCTAATGAATAAAATAACACCGATGACCTTTCATTGGGGAGAGAATTTGTAGTCACATTGAGTTGATCAGTAACAAGGACTATCAGCATGAGAAAACACTATTAGGGAATACTCCAAAACCCCTATGACAATATAGATCATACCGATGAAGGAGTTCAGTGTGACTCTTGCCAAGATACCCATGGAACCGGTGAAACTAATGATCATCAGGGAGAGATGCATATCGGGGCGAGAAGTTAAATTATCTCCAACTTTGAAATGTCTCAGTGATAAAGTGACATTATTTTGGCTTAGGTCACATAGATGTCTAGGAAGGATAAAAACCATCGGCAAAAGTGAACAAGTCGGAGCAAAGCTTGCAAGTCTTGCTGAAACAATACTCACAATGATGTTAGTGACATGTTGTGAAGATCACTCTGATGAAGAATGTAAAGGAAGATATTGGGGAAAAAATCATGATCGGATAGTTGGAAATAAGTCATTTCGATGTCATATCTTATCCTGACGAATGGCCACGCTCATTGATAAGACTCTCACCGACATTCATATCAAAGACACTTAAGATATCAGAGTAAAGTTTTATTGTCATGGAAATAAAGTAAGTCAGGTCGATGATATCCATGCCCATTTGTATATCAGGTAGACCTCAAAAATATCTTGCCGATGCAAATTTATATGTCTTTATAAAAGATGACATCGAGGAGACAGACAAAGGGTCACAACGATTGATCCACATGCAAATGTTTGCACCATAAGAAGATATTAAATTGCCCTAACATTACAAAAATCATATTGATGAAGGGAGTTATGATGATGTGACATCTCACAATGATCACGAAAATTAAAACACTGCACCAATTAATCGCAGACAAGGAAGGGATCCTCTGAAATACCATTTGAAATCACTGTAATTAAGTTTGAAAGAATTGTCTAAAAGGAGCACGCAAGCGGAGACTTGGAGAAGAAAATAGGGGAATTTGATCATCGCCTCCAATAACAGGTACATATATACAAACCTCTATAGCCTGCAATTTGAATTTGCTGTCCAAGATTGTAATGGAGACTCCGATGAAAGGAAAGGGCAGAAAACAATAGGGTGAGACTAGTAAACCTAAGAAACAAAAGATTAACAAAAGCCCTGATGAGAAAATAAAAGACAGGAAATTGAATCAAGACTTAATTGACCAATTTCCTGGATCAACTCCCAAAGCCTGAAGGTTTGCACAACTTAGGGTAGAAGTAGAGAAATTAGAAGACAAATGTAAATATCTTGGAAACGTGTGGACTCCAATAAGAGGCTATGAGCTTTTCAAATTCCATTACAATAGGAGATTCAAAAATGTCCCAGTGTCTAACCCATGGCACTTGAATTTGGGAAAATTGGTCATTCCTAATGTATTTGTGAATGTAGAACTCCTCAGACTGCTAGCTAAATATTACAACCCTAGCCTCAAAGCCATATGTAATCCGTAAGGAGAGCTAGTTGTACATTTATCTAAAAATGCTATTTGTGAAGTGTTTGATTTGGATGACTTGTGCACTGTTCCTATAGTCTATGAAGATTTGGACAAAGAATATTGGAGAATAGATACCACTTACAATGGGTGGAGATTACCTATCCATAGGCCTAAGGTAGAAGGGGAAGCAGTACCTCTCAATGAGAATGATGGACCTCCATTTCATGTGTCATTGTTTGAACCATACATACAATACACATACTACTCTATGGGCCAAGTCCTAGGGTCAGAGGTCCCTAATTTTATGACAATTCCTTTGATGGTGATAGCCACAGATATCCAGTGCCACAATGCTAGGCAATTTGACTATGATGCCTATGTTTTTGGAAGGATTGATTCTGGTTTGACTGCAATCAAGAACAATGCCCCATCGGTCTCTTTTGAACATTACTCACTCCTCATGTACATGGTGCTTTATTATGGACAGGAAATGGGATTATGGCCAAGTGAATTCAAAGTTGTTCAAACAGACCAAAGGGGACAAAAGTCACCCATACAAATGTGGACGAGGATATGGGACAACAAGTATGCCCATTCAAGTTATATTCATTTTGAAGAATATTGTGTAAAAGTATTTTATGGATATTTTAGTCATCCTTGTGAATATTCACTGTCAAATGAAATAAAGAGGTTTCTTAGACCTAAAGATTTTGGTGGTCCACCTACTATTACCCATAAATGGGGAGACTGGTATTGTTTTGAGGATGCTACCATGGTCAGAATTTATGGTTTTGAGGACACCCCGTTTATACTGCCCAAGACAGTTCCTGACATAATTGCCTACTTAGAGATAGTTAGGCAAATGAACTACTCTAATGTGATGCATTTGAGCTCCTATGATAAGCAATCCTTCATGCCCAGTACTCTGTGCTTTGGAGATTTTATTGTACTATCAAAAGAGGGTTATGGTCTCATTATGGATAAACTGATGCATTATAACATGAGATGTGCAGAAGCAAGAAAAGGATTTGATCGTGAGGGATTCATTGATCTTGCTAGGAGAAAACAAAACCTCAGTGGATATACTCTTGTCCCATATCCACATGATGACATTATCAAGAATATGGAAGAAACTAAAGTTGAATTAGTGGTTGAGAAATATAATAGGGAATTAGATGAGAAAAGGAAGGAACTTGCAAAGATAGAGTTGTTGTCCTCTGGTGATGAGGGACATGCAGAAGAAGAAGAGCCACATCAACAATCAACTATGATATCTAAATGAAAAATGCAATGCTATCAGTCTCCTGGTATAGAACATGATGAGGAAGGGTCTACTGATGAGGATCCTAGACAAATAGTATATAATTCTTATATTGTTGATGATCAATTTATTCATTCAAAAGAATTTAAATCATTTTTGTATAAATCCAAAGGTAAAGAGATCAGGGAATCAGTTGATAATGTCACAACTGACAATGAAAGACAATTAATTGATATGTTAAAAACAATAGTGGATAGTGAATTGCAAGCTATGACTCCTAGTAAGGGTAGACAACTGCTCAGAGAAGCAGGCGTCATGATATTTCCTGGTCTTGATTTGAATTCTACTTTGGTGTTTGATAGTTTTTTGCATAATATAGATGAAAAATATAAACTCACTCCTGAGGGTGTCACAGAAGTGTATATGGGCACCAAATGTAACAACGATGAAAATTCACTAATGATATGGGCCTTGCACCTGCCTCATAAGAAGACAACCATCATAGATACTGAAAAAGATTTTGGGCATGTCATGACTTCGAAGGCAAGGGAAACTGACCCTTTGATCACTTCAAACATTGACATTAATGTTGCAAAGTTGAATAAAGCACAAGCTCAGATGTTGATCAAAGAACAAGGTGTATATAAACTGAGTTGTGAGAGATTAACAAAACTAAATGATTTTTTGAAGGATACTGTTAAGAATACCTTTGGAGGATCAGTGAAAAGATTAACTTAGGGAGAGAACTCAAAAAACACCCAATCTCCATCTATTGATCAGATAGGTCAAATCTAGATTGACACACTTGCAACAATCCTCTAGAATAGGCATGTCGACATGATGCATTGGATGAACCAATTTTGGGATATTTATTCTAAAAATTATAAAGTGATCCAAGGACATGAGAGGCTCCAAAACAAGCTGCAGGAGAAACTACAAGAGACACAAAGTAAAGATATTTCTGACACTACAGGTATTTCCAGTACAAAAGACTTGATTGAGCGGCACCAAAAATATTATGACCAGCTTAAGAATGATTCCAAAGAATGTGTTGAGGCTTCAAAAGTAGGAGTACCCATGTTATTCAGGAATGATAAAGAACTGAAGAGCAAAGATGAATGGAGTGAAGACTATCAAATGATATTGCATGAAGCTTTAGGAGCTCTTGAGAACAAAGACTCTACATTTGGGGAAGCCTGCAAGAATCTGGAGAAGATGGTAATGATGGATGTGATCACAAGAAACACTATTGAATTTACTGATACACATCGCAGCTAGGAGTACTTGGATCACATTGCACAGATATACCTGTGGTTGAATAGAACTTAAGCATCATTATCTTTATTGTTGTTATGTTAATCATGTTAATTCCCAAAAGACATTCTGAAGGGTTTTGTCTCTTCATAAGTATTTCTATATAAGTTCAACATATGATGCTGAATAATCATCAGCAGTAGGATATAATACATGAAGTTTACAATGTTTTAAAAGACCATGTTGCAAGCATTATATTGAAGAAGTAAATTGAAGTTCTCTGATTCTGTGGTCTTATTTTGGCATCAATTGTTTGTTAATATTATTCAATTATATGGTTGTCTCCAGTTCAGTATTTCCTTGTTATTCAAATTAATATATCAAGTATAGATTTAATTTGCCAATGCACATTTGTTGTATTTGTGTGATTGGATTAATTGGTTTCCATTAGAGGAATTAAAATCCTTCTGATCAGTCATAGTAACCTGGAAGTGTTAGTTTGGATCATTAAGAAGAATCATATAATTAGGATTGCCATTCTATCTCCAAATTGATATTATCTATTATTCTTGTACATTTCATTCAATTGGTTCCTTCAAGAAAGGATTAAATGTCCTTTTGGTGAATAACAAGAAATCTGATTTTATCTATTGGATTATTAAGGAGAGTCTATCAGTCATTTCCCTGTACGTTTATACAAGTTATAAACTAAAGTATTGTGCCAAACAGTTAGAGTTATTGCCCACTATAAGCCATTGGTCTTTGTCTTCCATTTGAATTTGTTTACCCAACAAGGCACTGGTCTTATTTCAATTCATCATTTAAAATTTTCCTTGATATTTCTTATACAATTTATACCAATCATCCATCAGATATTAGATATAGGATTAATTAGCAAGCTCTCATCTATTCTACACCATTTGCCACTATAGGTAGATCCATTTACTTAGTCAAAATACTTACACTCAATCTGCTTTAATTTTCAAGGTTCACCCGCCTAGGTATAGCAGTGCCTAAAGTGTAGGGTGTCATCAACCCTATAGGTTAACTCCATCGTGTTAGTTCAAAAACGTTTCCAATCTGATCATAGAGCATGGCATCCTCTTAGGGTTTGTAACCTACATTTTTGAGACCTAACAGTTTGTTTGAGGCTAAGGGTGAAATCCTGAGTTTCTCCACCAAAGTGAACGTTTATGTAGTCCTATTAGGCTCATATGATGTCATCCTTGGGATAAAATGGTTATGGAGACATAGGGCTAAAGTGGATTATTTTTCTAAAACAATAGAATGTTTAGACAACCTTGGGAATAAAGTCTTTCTACAAGGTAACCCCAGAGAGGTCAAACTGAGACAAATATCTACCCTATAGATGAAAAGATCCCAGAGAAAAGGATGCCAACTTTTTGCCATTAAAATGGAGAAAATAAATAATCACAAGGAAACTATTTTCCAAGATGATTTGATGTTTTATGAATCTCAAAAACTCCAAGGCATTGAGAAGAGGGAATCCATAGATCAAGAGAGATTAGATATGGATAAATACCCTTTTCTTAGAGATTTTGAGGATGTATTTCCAGATTAACTACAATGATTGGCTCCTAAAAGAGATTTTGATTTCTCAATAGATATAATTCTATGATCAGAACCTATATCTAAATCTCCATAGAGAATGACCACAACTAAGTTAATGGAGCTAAAGGCTTAGCTACAATAATTGCTTGATAAAGGATTGATAAGACCTAGTGTTTCACCCTGGGGAGCACCAATATTTTTGTTAAAAAGAAGGATAGTACATTGCAACTATGCATAGATTACTATATGCTAAATAAGGCAATGATAAAGAACAAGTATCCATTGCCTCGCATTGACGATCTCTTTGATCAAATGTGAGAGGCAACTATATTTTCTAAGATCGATCTTCAATCTGGATATCATCAATTGTAGCTAAAAGATGAGGATATTCACAAGACAACCTTTAGAACTAGGTATGGACACTATGATTTCACTATCCGACCATTTGGATTAACAAATACACCTGCAACATTTATGAACTTAATGAACAGTGTGTTCATGGTGCAGTCATGGTTTGGAGGGTCCACAAAGTGAATTGTCTAGGCCATATAGCTAGAGTAAACACAATAGAAACAACTCAAAGATATAAAGCAAATGTAGATTCAATCATTCAATATATCATAAAATCAAATACAAGTTGGCCAGCAACATGCGGGCTTACAATTAGGGCTCACAGGCCTATTCACAGAATTACAAAATATGCACAAGATATAGCTTTGAAGCTCCTTCACAAGAAATTCAAACTATCAAACTTAGAACTATCAATCACTATTTTCCTAGGCATCTATTACATCAATATATATCATCTCCAAAATAAAACATTCCTCCACGTTGGAAAAGGAAGGTCACAAACTCCAATGAAGGGTTGTAATGTGCATACATAGATAGGTCAAACCTAATCATATAAAATTCCTTTGCAAATGAATGGAATGGTGTGCGGATCTTAGGGAACATTGGCCCTGAACCAAACAACATTGAGTGATGTGAGCTCCACAAGTCATGAAATGCTTTGCAAGTCTTCTCCTTTAAAGTTGATTATCTGAGACAGTCAGGATGCTCTGTTCTGAGAAAATAGTCAATCTTCTGATAGCGATATCTTATTGGTACCTGATCCAAATGATCTGAGATTTGGATATGATGTCCATGAATGTGTCTAGATGCTAATTTCAGATCCACAAGGTCTAAAATGCAACTGCGGTAGAATGCATACCAAAATATAGAAACTGCTTCTAACTGAACTAGAAAATGAAAAGAAACAAACTTAAATGTAAATGTTTTTGGTTGATGCAAGATTTTTCTTGAAACAGGGATGCTCCTACATCAAACATTCAGGGTTGTTGAAAAAGTGAGTCCCTCACTTTGCTAGGGCTAGATGAAAACCAAGATGGTGCACCTCAGCCTGAGAAATCCAAGATGAGTCTTCTTCCGGTCTACCTTTCCACTTCACAATACATTCTTTGTATTGTCTTTCTCTGGTGTTGTGTCCAACTCTGATGTCCAAAATGTCTCCAATTTGCTCCAGTGCTTGTTGTGGTAACTACTTTTTCAAGTCTTCTTTAATGTTGTTACTGAACTCTTCTTCATGATACTGATACAGGTCTACAATGTTGAAAATAGGTTATATACCTAGTGTCTCTAGTAACTCCACTTCATATGCATTTTCTGAATCAAATTTTCTGAGTATCCTACATGGTCCAAACTTCCTCATTTTTAACTTGTTATATTTCCCAACTGGAAATATTTCTTTTCTCAAATACACCATCACTTCATCTCCAACTATAAATTATTTGTGTCTCCTCTTCTTATCTGCTTACTCTTTGTAGTTACTATTCATCTCCTTTAAATGCTTCTTAACCTAATTATGCACTGTCTCCATGTGTTCTGCAAATTATTCTTCTTTTGTACTCCTTTTGTCCTCCATGCTAATATCTCTCAATTCTACAACTCCTCTAGGGTTAGTTCCTATCACAATCTCCAATGGTGTTCTTCTGGTACTCCTATTCACTGAATTATCATATGCAAACTCTACTTGTGATAAAATCAAATCTGAATTTCTTGCCATCTCAACAAGTTTCTCAAACTCCTATTCACTACCTCTGTCCATCCATATGTCTGTGGATGAAATGCTGAACTAAACTTCAAGTCTATCTTCATCTTCTTCCAAAGTGTCTTCCAAAAGTATCCAAGAAATCTTGTATCTTTGTCTAAAATTATGCTCTTAGGTAATCCATGCAATCTCACAATCTCCTTGAAAAATAGGCCAGCTACATGCACTGCATCAATTGTCTTCTTACAAGGTATGAAATGTGCCATCTTTGAAAATATGTCCACTACTACAAATATAGAATCATGTCCTCTTTGTGTCTTCAACAATCCCATTATAAAATCCATACTTATGTCTTCCCAAGGTCTCTCTAGTACTGTCAAAGATTTTTACAAACCAGTATTCTGACTAGTTCCTTTTACAACTTGACAAACTCTACAACTCTACACAAATTTATGAACATCCTTATGTATTTAAGGCCAAAACTAATTTTCACTTACCAAAGCCACTGTCTTATCAATGCCAAAATGTCCTGCCAATCCACCACTATGTTTCTCTTTGATCAAATTGTCTCTCATTGAAATCCTAGGTATGCATAACTAGTTTCCTTTGAACAACATATCTTCCTAAATGAAATAGTCCAACCACTTACTCCTATCTATCACAACAGGTTCCTTACATGCTTTCCAAGGTTCTTGCAAAACAAGATCTTCCTCATACACGTTCTTCAATTCTTCAAATCCTAACACTTCAACTCTCATCTCTGTCAACAAGTTTCTTCTTCTACTCAATACATCTACAACTTTGTTTGATTTTCCACTCCTATGCTTCAACACAAAGATATAACTCTGCATGAAATCTACCCACCTCATATGTCTTTGATTCAAATTCCCTTGACTATTCAAATATTGCAAAGCTTGATGCTCTATATACAACACATACTCCCTAGGAAACAAGTAATGTCTCCACTTATTCAAGGCTTGAATTATGGCATAGAACTCCTGATCATAAACTGAATATCTTCTCCTTGCATCGTTAAACTTTTCACTGAAATATGCTACAGGTCTAGCTTCTTGTCTTAACACTGCTCCTATTGCATTTCCACTTGCATCACAATCTACTTGAAATACCTTATTAAAATCTAGTAATGCCAACACAGGTTGCTCTGTTACTTTCTAAGTCAACAATTCAAAACTTTTATCTGCTCCTGATGTCCACTTAAAGTCTTTTCTGTCACCTCTCATTGTCTCTGTCATAGGGTTACTTACTAAACTAAAATTTCTAATAAACTTTCGGTAGAAACTAGCCAATCCATGAAATGATCTGACTTCTCCAATGCTCTCAGGTGTAGGTCATTCAACAATTGCTCTCACTTTCTCAAGGTCCATCTTCAATCCTTTTATAGAAATTACAAATCCCAAATATACCAATTCTTCCTTCATGAAACTACACTACTTGATGTTTATCAGCAATTTCTCTTCTCTCAGTCTCTACAATACTTGTCTCAGGTGCCACAAATGTTCATCTTTTGTCTTACTAAAAATTAGAATATCATCCAAATATACAATAACAAACTTACCCAAGAATTATTAGTTTCAAGACAGACAACTAAGAGGGGGGATGAATCAGTTGTCCAAAACTTTCTTTTTAATAACCACTTAAATCCTTCTTGTAATTCAGTAGCATAATAAATCAATCATGGAAACACAATAATTCAAGAGTAGAAAAACATAGACACATATGACACCAAGATTTTAACATGGAAAACCTGGTTAAGGGAAAAACCATGGAGTGACTAACCCAAGATTGTATTCTTTGTTACAAGAATAAGAGGAACAAAATGGCACATTGCAATTAGGGCTCACTGCCTGAGAAAACTGCTCACAAGAGGCCCACTGCCTACGAGAGACACACTATCTACAAAATAATAAGTATTACATACTTGAACTGAAGAATAGCATCTTCACCATGCTTGAGTCAGTTCCATTTAAGCTCAATACTTCTGGTCTACTTTTCGCTCTTCTCCTCTCTACCACATCCTCATCTTCTCACACATTCTTTTGAAATGACTTCACAACTCTTATTTATACAAGACATCAAATTCAGGATAATCATCAAAGTTGGCACACTTTATTTTATTACAAAGCAAATACACAAATACAACTTGACTTATTACAAAAGATTCCATGCGAATCACCACTCTATCGGCGACACATATCTGGGACTTCAATCTTCTTTGAGGAACATGCCATCCTTTGCAAAACAATTTCAAGATCATCTGCAAGATGTGTAAATCATCAGGTCAGACAAGTTTAGGAAGAACATCATCATCTGGAAGTAATTCTTCAATTTTGAGCTCCATTTTCAATGCAGACCACCAACACAAACTGGACACAATCCAGAGACCCCCACAAGCTTGCCTAAATCACCAAGAACATCCACACTACTTTTGCTTACTGAAATCATTCTCTTCTTCATCAGAAATCTTAAGAACACAGTCTGTCATCACTGTCATATTGAAATAGATGATTGCGGACCTCCAGACCACGAACCAATTGAGTTGTCTATTCACATTAACTTCCTAAACACTCCACCAAATCCACAGAACAAGATATTACATTTCTGGATCTCACTGGACCTATTTGTGTCACTTTGTCACCTCTAAACATCTGCTAGAACCGGTTTTACTCATATGGCCATAACTTCTTCAAATCTTCATTTGGACCTCTCAAATCTTTACGAGATCACCTTTAGACACATATCTACAAACCCTTTGATGTGCATCCTCTTATCTTCATCTTAGCTGGGATCTTCACTTCATAGAGCTTCACTGTCTTCACTGTTCTTCTCTATTTTTGATAGGACTAATTTTCTCAATATCCTCAGTACACAATTCATCCAATTCTTGACATCAATGCAACAAGAGTATGTTGACATCAATCACAACACCGATTAGGCCCATACTTTCAACAATCTCCCCCTTTGTCATTGATGGCAACATATGATGTGAAAAACTATTTTAACCATCAAGACAAGAATTTCTCCTTACTGACTAACATAGCTCCCCCTATAGACAACAAACATTCACATGTCTTCTCTCCCCCTTTGACATCAATGGAAAAGGGCACATACTTGCATTACTCAAAATCATACAGACTGCCCCCCCTGAGTAGCAGCTTCCTATCATCAATTCAGACCACAAGATATGACTGTGAGATCCATCAGACTGATGCACATCAGTGCACCTTAATTCAGAACTGGAGGGGTAATAAGCCCTAACTTCTCCCTGAGATATGCAAAAGAGTCCTTAGGTAGAGGTTTGGTAAAGATGTCTACAATCTGATCTTTAGAGGGCACAAACTCCAATCTGACTTCACTCTTATTCACCTGCTCTCTCAAAAAGTGAAACTTGATGGATATATGTTTTGTCTTTGAATGTAATACTAGATTCTTTGAACTATTTATTGCACTTGAGTTATCATAGAAGATTGTGATCGGTTCCTCACACTCCACTCTGACGTCTCTTAGCATTTGCTTCATCCATATACTTGAGTGCAACTACCTACTACTGCAATATACTCAGCTTCTGCAGTGAACAAAGATATTGTCTCTTGTTTCTTGCTTAGCCAAGAAACTAATCTTTTCCCTAAAAAGAATGCTCCACCACTGGTACTCTTCCAGTCATCCACATCTCCTACCCAATCCACATCTGTATATGCATGAAGAGAGAAATCATGATCTCTAGGATACCATAAACAAAACTCAACTGTTCCTTTTAGATATTTAAGAATCCTCTTGATTGCCATGACATGAGATTCTCTAGGATCAGCTTGGAATCTGGCAACAAGACCAACAACATTCATAATGTCAGGTCTAGTTTGAGTAAGATACAATAGTCCTCCAATCATTGACCTGTACTTTTTTCTGATCAGCCTTAGGAGTGTCATCATCTTTGCTCAATTTACATCTAGTTGCCATGGGAGTATTCATTGGTTTTGAGTCTTCCATCCCAAATTTCTTCAACAATTCTTTCACATATTTGGTCTATGAAATGAAGATTCCTTTCTTTGTTTGAATGATTTGCAGACCTAAGAAGAAATTCATTTCCCCAAACATAGACATCTCAAATTCACTTTTCATTTGATTTGCAAAAGTTTTGCACATACTATCTCTTCCTCCAAAAATGATATCATCAACAAATACTTCAACAATCAAGATATTTTCATGATTAATTTTGAAGTACAAGTTACTATTAGCAGTACCTTTGTTGAAACCAATCTTCAAAAGATGCTTATCCAATCTTTCATACCAGGCTCTTGGGGCTTGTTTGAGTCCATACAGTGCTTTCTTCGACTTGTAGACCATATCACCATGATCAAACAATTGAAATCCATTTGGTTGCTCAATGTATACTTCTTCTTCCAAGTCACCATTCAAGAAGGCAGACTTGACATCCATCTGATATACTTTGAAGTCCTTGAGGCAGCAAAGGCAAGAAATAATCTGACTGCTTCAATTCTTGCCACCAGAGCAAAAGTTTCTTCAAAATCAATTCCTTCTACTTGGGAGTAACCCTTGCAGACTAATCTGGCTTTGTTTCTGACTACTTCATTCAGTTTATTTCGAAAGACCCATTTGGTTCCAATCACATTTTTGTTTCTAGATCTGGGAACAAGATCCCAAGTGTGATTTTTCTCAATCTGCATCAACTCTTCCTTCATTGCTTTAGTCCATCTTTCATCATTGCATGCTTCACTTACTGTTTTTGGTTCAATTTTTTAAATCAGACAATACTTTTCTAAGTCTTGAGCAATCTTTCTTCTTGTTTGCACACCTTTGCCTTTATGACCTATGATCTAATCTTCAGAATGATTCAGTCTTACATACGTGGGAGTTTTGAGAATCTATTGCACTTCTATTTCTTGGATAGGTTCATTCAAACTTATCTCTTCTTCCTAATTCTCTGGATCAATCTAGATCTAAATTTTAGAAGGAATTTGAACATCTTAGACCAAAACATTATTCTAATCATCTTCTTCATATTCATAAAACCTTGAGGGTTTTTCAATACATTCATCAACCTTCACATTTGTACTTTCTATAATCTTTATCAATCTCTTGTTATAACACTGGTATGCTTTGCTTTGAGTAGAATAACCCAAGAATATTCCTTCATCTCTTTTAATGTAACATTTGCTACCAAAGACTCTGAAATACTTCACAGTGGGAGTGATGCCAAACCACAGTTCATAAGGGGTCTTACCAGTATTGTTTCTGATTTGTACTCGATTAAGAATATAGACAGTAGTGCTTATAGCTTCTCTCCAATATATCTAAGGAACATTTGCTTCCATCATCATGGTTCTAGATGCTTCCTAGATGGTCCAGTTCTTTCTCTCCACTACTTCATTTTGATGTGGAGTCCTTGGAGCAGATAACTGTCTTTTTATCCCATGTTTCTCATAGAATTCTATGAACTCTCCGGATGTGATTTCTCCACCTGTATTAGACCTGAGACATTTTATGTTTAGTCCAGTTTCATTCTCTACCATAGCTTTGAATATTTTGAATTTCTCAAAAACCTTAGATTTTTCTTTCAGAAAAGTCACCCACATCATCTGGGAGTGGTCATCAATTAATAACATGAAGTATCTATCACCTTGCAAACTCCTGATTCTTGCCGGTCCGCATAGATCAGTATGTACTAAATCCAACAATTCGGTAGAAGATTGTTTGTTACTTTTGAATGTGACTCTGCTCTGCTTACCCAACTGACATTCTTTGCACAAACTATTAGTAGGTTTCACCAGTCTTGGAAGATCTCTTACAGCCTGAGTGTTTCTTATCTTCATGATGTTATCAAAATTCACATGACACATTCTCCTATGCCACAACCAACTCTGATCAATTTGAACAAATAAGCAACTTTTGTCAGTACCAACCAAGTGGAAGATGTTACCTTTTGTTTGAGTACCGGATGCAATCTCTGTTCCAGAACTTTCAAAGATCTTACATTTTCCATTTTTGAATCAGAGATCATAGCCTTTGTCCACCAACTGTCCGACACTGAGAAGATTGTGCTTCAAACCTTCAACATATAGTACATCATTGGTTTTGTTCTTTCCATCAAAATAAATAGTTCCTCTACCTCTGATTTTGCCAGTAGAATTATCACCAAATTTTACAACTCCTCCTTCATATCTTTCCAAATCTATAAACTTGTTTTTGTCACCTATCATATGGTGGGAGCATCCACTGTCAATGACCCAATCATCCTTTTCTTCAACTTGGACAGCCAGGGCTCTTTCTATCATTTTATGATTGACAGATTCAGAGGATATTGGATCTTCTTCCTTGATGGCAATAAAAACCCAGTCACTTCCAGATTTGTTTTCTGTCTCTGATTCATCATCTATTAATCCTTCATAATCATCATCATCTTCATGGACATAGTAACACTTCTTTTGAAATCTTGATCTATTAGGGCTTGTCCTAGAAAATCTTTCTGGATACCTTGAGGCAAAATGACCAATCTTATTGCAGTTAAAAGATTTGAAAGGCAATTTTCCTTCATACTTACTGGATCCTCTTGGCAGTCTTTTTGCAATGAGGGCCTCAAGTTGTTTAGCTTCTAATTCATCCTCTTCTAGATCTTTTCTTTCTTTCTCATACCAAGAATATTTTCTTGAGGAACTTTCTCCTGGATCATATCTCTGATTGCCTTTTGTAGAGGCACTAGCTTTGAATGTAGATTCAGTCTTGGGAAGTACATCACCAAACTCAACTAACTCGAATGTAGATATTTTACCAACCAATTGATCCCTTGTGATAGTTGTTAAGGATCTGATTTCCTCAATAGCAGCAACTTTGTGTTTATAAGCAAGAGGTAAGAAACTGAGAACCATAGAAACAATTTCATCTTCATCCAGAACTCCACCAGCACATCCGATGCAACAGACAAGATCATTGACTTTTGTCTTGTAAGAAGTGATATTCTCATCTTCACTCATCTTTAAGTTTTCAAACATTCCTTTCAGACTTTGTAGCTTGGCACACTTAACAAATTTGTCTCCTTCATATAGATTTTCAAGCTTTGTACAAATTTCATAGGTAGTCTTCAAACCCATAAGATTTGTCAGCTCTGAATCAAACAAGGCACTCAGTAGGGCTTCTTTAGCTCAAAGATTATTTTCTGCATCTCTAATTTCATTTAGAGTTGTAGGGCCATTTGTTGGGGGAACATATTTAATTGAGGTTATGTTCCAATACTGATATCCCATGCATTATATGTGACATTCCATGTGGCTTTTCCAGGCAGTGAAGTTTGAACCATCAAACCTTGGACTGTCCTTCTTGTAAGTTGACATTCTGGATCTCCTCAAGTGGTTAAGCTTCTTCTAGAGGAACTTAGCTCTAATACCAATTGTTAGTTTCAAGATAGACAACTAAGAGGGGGGGTGAATCAGTTCTCCAAAACTTTCCTTTTAATAACCACTTAAATCCTTCTTGTAATTCAATAGCATAATAAATCAATCATGGAAACACAATTCAATAATTCAAGAGCAGAAAAGCATAGACACATATGACACCAAGATTTTAACATGGAAAACCTGGTTAAGGGAAAAACCACGGGGTGACTAACCCAAGATTGTATTCTTTGTTAAAAGAATAAGAGGAACAAAATGGCACATGCCAATTAGGGCTCACTGCCTAAGCACATTGCTCACAAGAGGCCCACTGCCTACAAGGGACACACTGTCTACAAAATAATAAGTATTACATACTTGAACTAAAGAATAGCATCTTCACCATGCTTGAGTTAGTTCCATTTAAGCTCAATACTTCTACTCTTCTTTTCGCTCTTCTCCTCTCTACCACATCCTCATCTTCTCATACATTCTTTTGAAATGACTTCACAACTCTTATTTATACAAGACATCGACTTTGGGATAATCATCAAAGTTGGCACACTTTATTTTATTACAGAGCAAATACACAAATACAACTTGAATTATTACAAAAGACTTCATACGAATCACCACTCTATCGGCCACACATATCTGGGACTTCAATATTCTTTGAGGAATACACCATCCTTCGCAGAACAACTTCAAGATCATCTGCAAGATGTGTAAATCATCTGGTCAGCCAAGTTTAGGAAGAACATCATCATCCAGAAGTAATTCTTCAATTTTGAGCTCCATCTTCAATGTGGACCACCAACACAAACTGGACACAATCCAAAGTCCCCCACAAGCTTGCCTGAATCACCAAGAACATCCACACTACTTCTACTTACTAAAATCATTCTCTTCTTCATCCAAAATCTTAAGAACATAGTTTGTCATTATTGTCATATTGAAATAGATTCTTATGGACCTCCAGACCACAAACCAATTAAATTGTCAATTCACATTGACTTCCTAAACACTCCACCAAATCCGCAGAACAAGATATTGCATTTCTGGATCTCACTGGACCTATTTGTGTCACTTTGTCACCTCTGAATATCTACTGGAACCAGGTTTACTCATATGGCCATAACTTCTTCAAATCTTCATGCGGACCTCTCAAATCTTTACTAGATTGCCTTTAGACATATATCTAAAAACCCTTTGATGCATATCCTCTGATCTTCATCTTAGCTAGGATCTTCAGTTCATAGAGTTTCATTGTCTTCACTGTTCTTCTCTATTTCTGATAGGACTAATTCTCTCAATATCCTCAGTACACAATTCATCCAATCCTTGACATCAATGACAACAGTGGTTAGGCCCATACTTGCAACAAGAACTTCTTCAAGACCTCATTCATCAATCTCATGAAAGTACTTAGTACATTTGTTAATCTAAAAGGCATCACAAACCACTCATACAATCCTTCATTTGTCTTGAAAGCAGTCCTCCATTCATCTCCTTCTTTGATTCTGATCTGATGGTATCCACTCTTCAAGTCTATCTTTGTAAAATATTTTTCTCCACTCAAACAATCCATGATATCATCCATCCTAGGTAAGGGAAATCTATACTTAACTGTGATCTTGTTTATTGCTCTAGAGTCTGTACACTTTCTTCATTCTCCATCTTTCTTTGGTGCTAACACTACAGGTACCGCACAAGGGCTCAAACTTTCTTTGATCAAACCTTTCCTCAACAACTCATGTATCTATCTATTCAATTCTTCATTCCCTACCAGTGTCGTTATGTCTGCTACTTTTTTTGGCAAACTAGCTCTAGGTATAAGATCCATGTGATGACTGATACTTCTAATTGGTGGCAATCTTTCAAGTACATTATCTGATATGATGTATTCATATTCTATCATCAACTTAGTTATCTCCTCCAGTTGTGATTCTTCAATCTCTATCTTCAGGGTTTTAGGCTTCTTAGGAGTCAAAGCATAACACATATTCTCATGTCTCAAACCATCCAAAAATTTCCTTCCATCTACCAAACAAATTCTAGCATTCCCACATACTTCTCTCTTAGGATCATATTTCAAAGGAATCAAAGTAATTCTCTTTCCATTTGATGTTATAGTATATGTATTCTTTTTTCCATCATGTATAGCTTTCCTATCATACTGCCATGGTCTACCCAACAAAATATGACAAATATCCATAGGCATAATATCACACAATACTTTATCATGATAATATCCAATATGAAATTTCACCAAACATTGTTCTCTCACAAGTACCTTATGACCATCCTGAAACCATGCTATCTAATAGGGCTTACGATGTTTCAATATTTCCAACTCCAGCTTAGTTACCATCTCTTCTGAAACCAAATTATCTAAACTACTACTATCAATTACAACTTTACAACAGTTACCTCCTGATTTACATCTGGTTCTAAACAAACTTTTCCTCTATGGTGGTTCGTCATTTGTCTTTGCTTGAAATAGTGCTCTCTTCATGAAAAGTGATTCTCCTTTCTCAAGTTTACCAGCTAAACTTGGTCATCCAACAGGGTCTTCTTCCACATAGGCTGCTCTTCCACTATTCTTTGTTCTCTTTCTTGTACTCCCTTGATTACATTCAAATGCTCTGTCCTTCAATTCCACATTTGAAAAAGGTTCCTATGAATGTTTTCCTATCAAGTCCTCTTCCTTCTCTTTTGTATCCTTCACTCTGGTATGGACTGGGGTTTCCTCTATGGTAGAAAGTTATGTCATCTCCCCGGTATGCATTGTTATCTCTGTCCTCCTTCCTGAATGTGTTCTCTTGTTTGTTCTGCTCCGCATATGATCTCTCTCCTCTGGAAAATGTTCTACCTCTCTAAAATTTATCTCCTCTACCTCTCTATCTTTGACCATGCCTCTTGTTTAACTTTTCTTCAACTTTTATGGCAAACTAATATGCTTCTTCCAATGTTGTCATCCTCACCAAACTCAGTTCTTCTTGAATGTTCAATCTCAGTCCATTGATGTATCTAGCCACTTTATCCTTGCTTGCTTCACTATGTCATGTCCTTATGATCATCTTACAAAATTCTTCAGTGTACTCCTTCACAGATTTCTTTTGTCTCTTAGGTTTCGCAATCTCTTCAACAGTTCCAACTCATAGTTAGCAAGTATAAACTAATTCTTCAATTTTATCACCATTCTATCCCACTTTGTAATCTTTTCTTTTCCTCTTCTATTTCTATCCAACTAAACTTCTTTCCACCATATAGCAGCATGTCCTTTCAAATTTGTCTTTGCAAATTTCACCTTCTCTGGATCTTCAATTTCTTCATACTCAAAGTATTCTTCTAGGTCATTTATCCAATCAATCAACTCTCTAGGATTCAAATTGCCAGTATAGTTTGATACATCAACTCTAGGTCTTTTCCCAATCTTTGAAATAGCTCACAACATCTTGACTTCATCTAATTCTTCTTCTTCATCTCCTAGGGTTTACTTCATTTTGATCAGTGGATTGAAATTATTCATCATCATCACTTTTAACATTAGGTCGAGGTGTAAGTCCTCTTCTATGATCTTCTTCAATAGCATCCAGATAAAATCACATTTTGTCATCATCTCCATCATCTCATCCATTCTTCCAACCATTGTACCGACAACAGGGATTCTCCTTAGCGGCATCACTTCCTCAAATCAAGTGTAACTGCCTCAATTTTAGTGATCGGGCTACAAGGTGACAACTACCTCACAATCGGTGATCAGTTGTAACACAAGGTAACCTACCTCAGATTTGGTGATCTATTCACATCAAGATCTTATAGAATTCCTTTGCCAACTTCACTCAATTCACTCCCAAAGATTCAAACTTTCACTCTAATACCACTTGGTGCAGTCACGGTTAGGAGGGTCCACAAAGTGAATTATCCAGGCCATGCAACTAGAGTAAACACAACAGAAACATCTCAAAGATATAAAGCAAATATAGATTTAGTCATTCAGTATATCATAGAATTTAAATACAAATTGGTTGGCAACATGCGGGCTTCCAATTAGGGCTCACATGCCTATTCACATAATATAGAATATGCACAAGATATAGCTTTGAAGCTCCTTCACAAGAAATTCAAACTATCAAACTTAGAACTATCAATCACTACTTTCCTAGGCATCTATTATATTAATATATATCATCTCTAGAACAAAAGATTCCTTTGTGTCAGCTAAGGAAGGTCACAAACTCCAATGAAGGGCTGTAACGTGCATACATGGATAGGTCAGACCTAATCATATAGAATTCCTCTGCAAACGAATGGAATGGTGTACAGATCTCAGCGAAGGTTAGCCATGAACCAAACAACATTGAGTGATGTGTCATTTAGCTCCACAAGTTATGAAATACTCCACAAGTCTTCTCCTTTAGCTGATTTTCTGAGACTGTCAGGATGTTCTGTTGTGAGAAAATAATCAATCTTCTGATAGTGATATCTTATTGGTACCTGATCCAAATGATCTGAGATTTGGATATGATGTCCATGAATGTGTCTAGATGCTAAGTCTAGCTTCACAAGGTCTAAAATGCAACTGTGGTAGAATGTGGACCAAAATACAAAAACTTCTACTGACTAAACTGATTGAACTAAAATGGAAAATGAAAAGAAAAAAACTGAAATGCAAATGAAAAGAAACAAACTGAAAAGATTTCTCTTGAACTAGGGATGCTCCTACATCAGTTCAGAGACTTCTTGGATAAGTTTTTCCTTGGTTTCCTTGATGATATTTTGATTTACTCTAAGAATGAAGAGGAACACCTTGAACATTTAAGGATTGTTCTTCAAAGGTTAAGTGAGCATTAATTGTATGGCAAGCTCTCAAAGTGTACTTTCTTTCAAAAGGAAGTGCAGTATTTGGGTCACATATAATTTCACCTAAGGGAATAGTTGTAGACCCAACCAAGATTAAAGCCATTTTGGAATGGCCAACACCAAGAAATGTATGAGGTCTGAAGTTTTATGGGCCTAGCAGGTTATTACAGAAAATTTGTAGAAAATATTTCAAAAATTGCTTATCCTATTACTTTTTTGCAAAGAAAGGGCAAAAGATTTGATTGGTCAGAAAAATGATAGGAGGCATTCAACCAACTGAAAGAAAAATTGACTATGGCACCTATTTTGAAGGTACCTGACCTGGATGGTCATTTTGTAGTCATTACCGATGCCTCAGGAGAAGGCTTAGGTGGGGGTACTTGTCTAGGATGGACAAGTTATTGCTTATGAGTCCAGGAAACTAGAAACTTATGAACAAAATTATACCCCTCATGATTTGGAATTGGTAGCAGTAATTCATGCATTACAAATGTGGAGACACTACTTGCTTGGAAAGCCTTTTGAACTAAAAACAGACCATCAAGGACTCAAATATCTATTTACTCAACCACACCTGGATGCTTTCCAGAGAAGGTGGTTAGAGAAAATATCATATTATGATTTTGAGATTAAATACATTCAACGCAAGTAAAACTTAAAACTAAGTGGAGGATTCCTTAAGTAGGAGAAGACATATCTCCTCAATGATCTCCATACATTCTGATTTTAAGAATCAGGTATTAGAAAAGTCTAAGGGAGATGAGTATTACGAGGAGGTAAAATAAGCTCTTATGGAGAATCCTCAAAATCCTAGATATGATGGATTTTATGTTGAACTAGATGGGTTATTGAGGTATAAAGGAAGGATGTATGTTCTAAACTTTGAGGAGTTAAGGAATATCATGTAGATGGAGGTTCATTCTACACCTTATTCAAGACATCCTAGACTAATAAAATTGCTAGCTGATGTGAAGCCTTTATATTTCTAGAAGGGAATGAAGAGGGATGCTGCAAGGTTTGTGGTTGGATTTCTAGAATGCAATAGGGTGAAGGCAGAACACCATCACCCAGCTGGACTTTTATAACCTCACGAGATTCTGGAATGGAAATGGAAAAGCATTAGCATGGATTTTGTGCAAAGATTTCCTATGTCTAGGAATAGGCACAATGTTATTTTAGTTGTGGTGGATAGACTCACCAAGGTAGCACATTTTATACCTGGGAATTTGATAGATGGGGTACTAGTCATACCATGTTGTTATGTCAGAAAATGTCCCCTTCGGGGCTTTTTCCTCTCAAGGTTTAGCTCCCGGGTCCTTAGAATTCATTATAAGCATCTTGCATGTTAATTTTGAATCCTAATGAGAAAACCCCTAAGTGTTATATGGAGAATAGGACCTAGGGGGTGCTATAATGTTAAGCCTTGCCTAAAATAGAGAGGGAGGACTTGGATGCTCACGCCCTAATCCTACCCTATTTTGGGTCAGGCCCTAAATCTAAGTGTCAGTTATATGACCATTGTTAGGCCCTATGCCGACACCTTAAGTTTGAATTATGAAATTCTTGGTAGGAATGTGTGTTGTTCCATATATAAGAATGTTTAGGTTTTCATTTCCAAACTAGAAGATGTCTAGAAGATGATTATGATTTTGAACTTGTGGCAAGCTTGTGATTTCAAGATATTCATTATTGCAAAGCAGAGCATTGTTATTGTGTTTATGATTGCAGATCTGGCTTCATCTTATCATGTGCATGAAGGATCTTCATCTATGTGAGAACTACATCTTCAAGGTGACATTTGTTTATGTTTGAATCATTTATCATTTAGTTTTTCCCTCTATTCCACAGGGATACACACTCTTATCTGACAACAGTGTTTGGAACACTTGAATGTCTCTTTGGGGCTTGACTGAGGCAAGCCTGTAAACACCACAACCCCCAACCACACTCCTTTGTGATTGTAGGTTATAGGTACTAAGTTTTGTAGAGTGGAGTTGCAGAGGAAGGTTGTAGATGACAAGGATTTAGGATCTGAAAGGAAGAGACAAAATTGAACATTTCAGGACATGGGTGCCCAGGGCAATATCCTCTGGAGTTTCAGACACTAGAATCTTTGTGACAATGATATTCTACATCTAAAGAAGCCCTGATATCCTAAAGATTAGCCTACCTTGGACACAGGGACTAGTCAAAGTGTCTACATATCCTGTGATGGAAACAGATCGAACAGTGACCATCAGTGCCAGAAGGAGTTCTACATTTCGTGAAGAAAACAATACCTTGGACTTGGGTACCCAGGGCATTGTCCTTGAATATTCTAAATCCCAAACTTCAAAAAATGGTCAGTTATTAATCTCTATCTTTTATCCAAGTCTATAAGCATTTGCCTAAATCTATCAATTTGATCACTGTTTTGCATAATTAAGGTTTCTTACATATTTGAGGATTACATTAAGGCATTAGTTAGCAATTTTTGAGTTTCCACATCCTTCCAAGTGATAGCCCAACATGTAGGTGAATCATCTTGCACAAATTAAGGTTCAAGTCGGTTGATATGTCCTTGAATGTTTGTTGTGAAGGGAGGATCTAAACCCATCAACACTAAACCGTCAAATATCAAACTTCCCTCTTTTCATACAAAATATTTTGGGGAACTTATGTTTTTGAATTTTTGCTCTTTGTTGAGTGTTGTACGATAGATTTGCATTCATTCATCTTATTGCATTTTGAAAAATTACAAAAAAAATGAATATTTTGAAAATATTGAAGACATTGGCATTTTAGGCTTCCCTTTTCAAATAATTTGAATTAATTTGTGTTTAATTTTGTAGACACCTAAAAATGTCTTTTACCATCAAACTGACTCCCGACATCCCTAACATAGTAATTTCCCTTCTAATCAATTAATTAAATTTTTATTTAATTAATTATCCCTTCATCACCCAATTTTTTATCATTCTATCGTCAACAATTGAATTAATTTTATTAATTCAATAGTTCAAGCCTTAGCTAATTGATCTAATAAATATGCAATATTTATTTGGTCAATTTCTCTCTCCTCACTAAATCTAATTAATTAGCTAAATCAGGTTTAACTAATTAATTCAGCCTATTAATTGACCTATCCCTACTCTAGGCAATTAACTAGCTATTATTTAATTGTCTACCCTAGCCTACCTCATCCTAGCCTTAGGATTAATTAAATACAACCTTGTTTAATTAATCTTGAACCTATCGTTAAGATGGTCAAATCTAGTTTAACACCCTTCCCCACATCCTCCAAATAAAAAATTGGAATATATCCACATAAGTCAATTTTTTATTTAAATATATCCCACATCACAATTAATTCCTCTTGTAGACACCTAAAATTGGCTTGCTCTGCAAATCAATTTCCCATACCTCTTACACTAATCTATCCCTCCTATTAATTAAATAAATTCATTTTATTTAAATAATTTATCCCTAACCATCTGTCTATCCCTTGTGATCAATTAATTCCCTTAATTTATCACTAGACCTTACAACACTATCCTTATCTATTAAATAAATATTTCTAATATTTATTTGGCTATTTTGTCCATCTCCCTAATCCATATTAATTAGATAAATCATTCTTATCTAATTAATCTATCCTACTGATCAATCTACCCTAGCCTACCTATCCCCTAGACCTAGGTTAATTAAGCTAAACACTTAATCAACCTTGCTTAGCCCATCCTTCCACACACCCTTGAATAAAAATTGATCTTTTATTTAAAGGGTCAAATCCTTCTTACACATGAAAGTGTACATCTTCACATCTCCACATAAAAGTGAATTTTTAATTCACACTCCCCTATGAGTTGAATTAAAAATTCACTTGTCCTATCCACTCTTCCCCAAAAATGAATCTTTAATTTATTTTTGTCCTCCACACCTTTCCCCATGTGAATTTAAAATTCACAAATATTGAGAGTCCTCCAATCCCATTGACCAAGATTCAACCCTTGATCTCTCTCATCCACTCCTCTTGTGACACTTGTCACAAGGCTATGGCTTCAATCCTAACCCTAACTCTTATTCATTCCTAGCCCTTGATCTCATCTTTTGATCCTCACCCTCCATCCTCATTTCCAAAACTCTATAAATGAGACCCTCACCTAAGCCATTAAGAGGGACTTCTTCTTGCATCAAACCTTTGCCAAAATCTCTCCAAAATCCTCTTATCATACCATCATAATGCCAAAATCATGCCTCATCCCTATCTCCATCTCCATCTAAGTACAATCACTCATCTACATTGTGTTGAAAGCATTGAGCAATCCACATTTCAGTCAAATTGGGTAAAATCTGAGGAGCTCGTGGGTACAACTCCTTCCCGCTATCTCATATTTATGGGTCAAGTGAAGCTATAATCATTTGTATTTGCATTTGATTTATATTTCAACTTTCATTTTGATTCATAGATCACATTGGCACGCAACCCCCCCAACACAACCTCCCAATCCACTAACCCCTATCACCCATACACCATCTAATCCAACATCAAATCTTCCAAATCCTAACACTATTAGATCTAAAGAATCCTTGTGGGATTTCCTCTAAAGAACATCACCAAGAAAAGCAATGGAATCCCCCAAATCCTCCACACCTCCAACACCACCATCTAGTCCAACACCTATCCTTGAACCCATCCATGAACCATCACTACCTAATCCCATCACCCACCTATCCAATCCCAATCCTAATCCCACACCAACCACCCTTACTATCCATCCATTGTATTATTCTTCAACCCATATACTCATGAAGGATGCTATCTATTAGCTATTAGCAAGGAATCAAACACCCTCATGCAATCCAACACCTACCAAATCTCTTGAACAATCTCCTATCATAACTCAAGAACCATCATGCAGCCATGTTCAAGAACACATAAGTCAAGCACCTATCGCATCCATCCAAACACCTATCAAATCCATCCAAGCACCCACCACATCTATCCAAGTCACTCCCACTTCTATCCAAGCACATGAGCTATGTCAAGAATCAAACCCAAAGCATGTTGAAACATCAACCCCTTCTCCTAATCAAGATATAACCATCCCATCTAATCCCATCCCCGATCCCCTCCCATCTATTGGTCAACTTATTGATCTCACACCTTCTTCTACCACCCCTTTACCATCCCCCATGATTCCTTCACCTCCATCCACCAACCCCATCCCAAATCCATCCTCCCATTCACTTGGACAAAGCACTTTCATCCATGGTGACTCCCTTGTAAGAGGTGAACAACTTCCATCCACCACCTATCCTTCTCCAAAAAATAATGGACTCGCGTCTTGTTTCCAAAGCACCAAACATCCCATTGCATGTTGCATGCTCCAACATATGAACTATCAAGGAAAAGGCTTAGGCCTTCACGAACAAGGCATCTTGGAGCCCATCCACACCACATTCCATCCATCCTCACATGACCTCAGCTATACATCCCAAGACAAACAATCTAAACATGTTGATACCATCCACCCACCTTCCACAATCCATTCATCCAATCCCAAACATGGTGCATCACATCGTACTCCAAAAACATATGTCGGCATCCCTCCTCCATCATCTTATCATTTGCAAAAGCATGTGACCATCCATCTTCCCCCATCAAATTTACCTCCACTACTTCCAACTCCAAATATTCCTATTAAGTCCACTTTACCTCCTATACTACCAACTCCTAATATCCCCATCCTCAAATCTCCTCATCCATTTATCCATAAATCCACTTTTAACCCCTCCACCCATAAACCTCCTAAAATTCCCAATCAAGACCAACAAAAGAACACATCTTTCAAACATGAAGCTTCCCCCAAATTCATGGGATTCAAAAGTAATAATTTGAATGCCTTAATGCATAAAGCACAAAAGCCTAAAGATGTTATCCCTTCCAAGCAAAATCAAAAATCCAAAAGGCTATCAGAGCCCACACCATCATAAGAAAAAGCAAAAATAAAAATGGTGTGGGTCCCTAAACAAAAAGCACCAAACTCTAATGAGGCATCCACATCCCAATCTACCCCACAATCCCAAACATTCTGATCCCCATCTAAAAATCCCATAAATCCTAAGTCTATTTGGGCCCCTAAAACCCCAAATCAACTATCCAAAATTCCCCTATCCTGATCCCCATTACTCCCAATTCCACATCCAAAATACAAGCTTTCGAATACATCACGGTATGTGAAACCATTGGTCTTGGTTCCCCTCCACCACTTAACATTCCCACATACCCCCATCTCTCCATCTTTCGTTCACTATCCTACATATCTTCCCCATCACATTCCTATGGTCCATGCTTTTGCATAATCCACATCATAATCCATTCCATCTTCTCCTATCTACCAACAATCCATGCAATCATATTCATAATGCTATCCAACATGGGACCATCTTCACCTTGCTATGGAAACAGAGGCTAGAGTCCCCCTTCCATCAAAAAATTAAAAAAAAAAAAAGGAAGAAAAAAGTAAAGAAAAAAAATCTGTCCAATGGTGAAAACCACTCCTTGTGGCACCTTGGGCAAGTACCTTGATGAAAACCCCTTGTGGGTGTCATGTGTAATCCCTTCTCCATCCATTTTGTATCCCTACACTTGGGGGCAAAACCATCTAATCATCCACATCCATAACATCCTTTTGCATATCCTATCCACTATCCCCTATTTATCTTATCATATTCCTATCTACCATCCCCTATTCATCCTATCATTTCCCATCCATTCTATCCACTATAGCCTCCTCCTTAGATCTTGATGAAGACAAGGGGAAAAATATCAACAACATGCTTTGGAGACCTCTTGGCATACTCCCTTTGTAAATATATCCTCCACCCATCTACTGCAAAGTCCATCCATTCAAACATGAACCCATCATGCAAAATTCTAAGCATTGGGGAATATGATTCCTTGCAACCTAGCCCTTGGAGAAAATCCTTATCCACATCTCCCATCCATCTATCACGAGTTCCCTCTCTATCACCTGCCACTGACAATCCCTCCATATACTTATCATGTATCCCTACTAGATCATTTATCCCCATCCTACCCCTTATCCACATGTATCTATCCATTTATCAAATCTCCTATCCATTATCCTTTCATCACCAATCCCCCTATCCAACCCCATCACTTTCATCTCTAGACTTGGTGTTCCCTTGTCATTGGTATCTAGCATAAAGGTTATCCACACGAAATCCAATGCAACCATCTCATAATAAACCATTCCTTTTCCAAAATCATGAAAATCCAAAAAATCCAAAAAATCATGAAAATCCAAAAAATCACAAAATCAAAAAATCCAAAAACATCACAAAATTAAAAAATCCAAAAACATCACAAAATCAAAAAATCCAAAAAACATCACAAAATCAAAAAATACCAAAACAATAGAAAACACACAAAATTCCAAAAATAATTTATCCATCACAAAATCAACATTGCTCCATCAACATCTCATCATCTTCCAACATTATCACATCTATCCTTAACTATCCCACATCATCATCACAAATCAGAACTACATATCATAATCACTTGCATCTTAATATGCCTTGATCCCATGGATATAGGGTATGTAGGTAGTCTGGGATATGAAGGACATTTCCAGTACTCAGGTGCATAAGATGCACCCATCCAACCCGCTGAGCTTACACTAGATCCAAGCATCGCATTACCTATCAAAGAATTGTCCCTTAATAAAAAATTATCAACTATCAAATCAGCATCAACCACAACTTGTCACCATCATATCTTGAGCCAATCTTACAATATCAACTAAACATGATCCAATCATCCATCAATTCCTGCCTTAGGATATATTGTTCCTACAATAGGCAGAATCTATCCAATCATCATCCATCTTGGCAAGAGAGACAATGGCTATTTGTTTTGGTTCATTGGTCTTTTTGTTCTTGATTTTTATCTTTTGTCCTATTCAAAGATCACATCAAAGCTACCTTGATCTCACTATGTCATGGTATGTGGCGAAAACATCTAGAATGGGGCATAGTCTTGCTTTTGTATGATGTGCTTGTGGGTTGGTTTCATTACTCCAATATAGTATTCATATCTTGTTGATCATAGGGTCGGTTCTACCATATTGATCTCCTTATGCATCTAAGGTTCATCATACCTTTTGTGTACTAAGGACTTATGCTATGAGTCCCCTTCCCTCGTCAGGACAAGGTTGTGCTATCTTGGGCATGATGGGATCATCCCTTTGTTTGCATGTCTAGTCCATGCAAATGTTGGATAAACATCATCACCCTGGTCTTCTATACCTTGGTGAACATATCCACTTTGCTATATCAAACCTAGGATTGCTCTAAATCATTTTCAGCACAATGATCCTCCACCAATCAATCTCCCAACATCATCATTCTTTCATCTTGCCCCTTATCCCCCAACCACTTCTACCAATCTGGTCCATCTATTTCAAGAGCACAATCGTGTTCTTGCAACCTGCCCATCCTCTTGAGGGGGCATCACCCTTACCAATTATCCCCAAATCTTACCCTATTCTTCTAAGCCAAATTTTTTTTTCTATCAAATCCAACTCTATGTTTTAACTTCTTTGAAATGATGTTACTTAGCCACAACACCATCTCAAAGAGGGGCAAATGTAGACACCTAAAATTGGCTTGCTTTGCAAATCAATTTCTCGTACCTCTTACACTAATCTATCCCTCCTATTAATTAAATAAATTTATTTTATTTAATTAATTTATCCCTAACCATTTGTCTATCCCTTGTGATCAATTAATTCCCTTAATTTATCACTAGACCTTACAACACTATCCTCATCTATTAAATAAATATTTCTAATATTTATTTAGCTATTTTGTCCATCTCCCTAATCCCTATTAATTAGATAAATCATTCTTATCTAATTAATCTATCCTACTGATCAATCTACCCTAGCCTACCTAGTCCCTAAACCTAGGTTAATTAAGCTAAACACTTAATCAACTTTGTTTAGCCCATCTTTCCACACACCCTTGAATAAAAATCAATCTTTTATTCAAAGGGTCAAATCCCTCTTACACATGTAAGTGTACATCTCCACATCTCCACATAAAAGTGAACTTTTAATTCACACTCCCCCATGAGTTGAATTAAAAATTCACTTGTCCTATCCACTCTTCCCCAGAAATGAATCTTTAATTCATTTTTGTCCTCCACACCTTTCCCCATGTGAATTTAAAATTCACAAATATTGAGAGTCCTCCAATCCCATTGACCAAGATTCAACCCTTGATCTCTCTCATCCACTTCTCTTGTGACACTTGTCACAAGGCTATGGCTTCAATCCTAACCCTAACTCTCATTCATTCCTAGCCCTTGATCTCATCTTTTGATCCTCACCCTCCATCCTCATTTCCAAAACTCTATAAATGAGACCCTCACCTAAGCCATTAAGAGGGACTTCTTCTTGCATCAAACCTCTGCCAAAATCTCTCCAAAATCCTCTTATCATACCATCATAATGCCAAAATCATGCCTCATCCCTATCTCCATCCCCATTTAAGTCCAATCACTCATCTACATTGTGTTGAAAGCATTGAGCAATCTACATTTCAGTCAAATTAGGAAAAATCTGAGGAGCTCGTGGGTGCAACTCCTTCCTGCTATCTCAGATTTATGGGTCAAGTGAAGGTATAATCATTTGTATTTGCATTTGATTTATATTTCAACTTTCATTTTGATTCATAGATCACACCTCTTACAACCCCTTACCACCCCCATACCTCATTTATCTCCACTTATCCCTAAATAAATTTTTAATTCATTTTACATTCCCCATATGAATCTTTAATTCACAAATATTCCATCTCACCCATACTCATTTAATTCACCCTTTTTCCTAAAATGAATAAAATATTTACATTTATTCCTAGTCCTCCATTCCTCCAAGATCAAATCTGGGCCCTCCACATCACTTTCATCCTCCACCATTGATCTTCCAAACCAATCTCCACCCTTTAATCAAAATCCCTCCAAAAAATCTATAAATAGAACCTCTCCGAAGCCATTTGGGTATCTAATCTCCAAGTAATGTTACCATGTCCAAATGTCCATTGAGCTAGCATTGTGAGTTGCAATTTAGATAGAACATTTCACATTTTATTCATCCATTAGGGTATATCTTGTCTAGGAGCTCTTGGGTGCAAAGCTTCATTCCCTTTTTGATGAGATTGGTTTTCATGTCTAGGTATAACTATTTGTTTTGTTATACATTTGGTTTGTGTTTTTACCTTTGATTTGATTTTTTCTAATCTATATTGGCACGCCCGGTGGGACCCACAAGGTCGATATCTAATCTTTTCTTGTGAGTTTTTGTGTTTAAGACATGATTTTGTAGGACTGATGCTATCTACCTAGTGTAGTGGAGCTATCTTTGGCGCATTTTGGCGCTATTTACTATTTTAGGTCTATCTGACGGAGCAATTCCTCTCTTAAAACTCACTCACATGTCCATTTTATCTATGATCTTCCTATTGTTTTTTCTGTCTAGTTGCTCTCTATTTTTGCAGGAATCTTGAATGAACAAGGGGAGGTTATGCCAAAATTTTCCTAAAGTCCAAACATGCATTTCAGCTTTTATTTTGTCTTTCTTTCCATTTGGTAAACTAACAAGACTAACAGGACGTCTTTTATTTGTAGTCTGACCCTTTGTTTTGGTCAGGAAAACCTCTGTTTTGCAGGGTGGACACGTTCAGGCACGTATTGGCGCTATCGACACCCAGTGTAATGCTATTTTCAAACTGTGACCAGACCACTTGACAACACGTGCAGTGGCACCTTATTATATCTATATTGGCGCTATTTCTTGTTTCAATGCCTTTTATATCTCATTTTAGCGCTATATTATGTTCTAGTGCCTTCTGTATAATGTATTGGCGCTATATTCTGTCACAGTCTGTATGATTTAGTAGTGCTATTTGTTGAATTAGTGCTATCTGTATTGTAAATTAGAGCCATTTGTCTAGAGTGTCAGGTTTTTCTGTCATTTCTATCAGTAGCACCATTAGGTCTCTATTTTAGTGCTACTTTTAGAGACTGACTTTGCGTTTTGTACAGGGACTGACAATTTGTTTGTAGGTCATCACCATCATTTTGTGGACACTAACAAGTCTTTGCAGGGTGTTTATCTTTAGTTTAGCAAACATTTCATTTGGGAATTAAAAAGAACCCTTGCATGTCAGCTTAAACAACATTTCGATTTGGTGCAATAAAAATTGATCAACAACCAACAATCAAATCTTTGTGTGTGTGTGCCTTAGTTTAGAACAAACATTTGAATTTGGTGTTCTAAAGTGTGTGCCAACAAACTATTCAAAACATTTCAATTTTGGGATTTAAAAAGAACCACAAAGTGCATCAAATAAACTCAATGGATTAAAAAGAACAACAATCTGCATTCTTCACTCATCTAAACAAGAAAACCAATCTAATTTGTGTGAAGTGTTTTCATGATTTTGTTTGTAGTGTGAAAGAGTGTATGCTCTTCCCTCGCACCATTGGTGACCTTGGGAATCAAAATCTTTTCACAACACTTGCACAAATCACCCCCAACATAATCCAAAGAACTAAAATGAACCTTGTTTAGTGTGATGCAAGCACAAATAATATGTATGCTCTCCCCTCACATCTTTGTATGAACTTGGGGATCAAAAGTATTCTCATGGTTGTGTTGCTTTTGTTAATCTTTAGAGGGCCTGCCACCCTACTTTGAAAGGTGGGAATGACCCAAGTGGCAACAAGATAAAGCCAAGCTCTTTCAAGCTGCTATATAAAATAATGTGTTTGTGAGGAAAGTCACAAGCAACATGTGTTGTTGTGTCAATACGATAACCAACCTCCCCCAAAACCCTCCAAGGCATAACCCTTGGAGGCTGGGAGACTCCATAATGGAGAGTAGTGTTGCTGCATGTATGACCACCTGAATGAATGCACTTACTATGAACCTTTGTTTTAGCAAGCCAAAAACCTTCTATTTGTTGATGTAAAAGGGAAACCTTTGAAGCAGCCCCGATTCATATGATTCTTAGCTGAGGTAGCAGGGACAATCCTAAGGTTTGGTGAGGGACAAGCCTTCGTGGAAACCCAGATCTTGGTATACGTGAGAAGTGTGTGCAATTGTAAGGAGGGGCCGGTGCTACCAAGATCCTAGAGCAACCCACTTTGAATAGGCGTAGCTAGAGGATTCAACAAATACTGTCATATCTTCACCTTAGGTTGTGCAAAGTGCTTGTTTAAACAAAATCACACGTCTTTTCACAAACAAAAATCTTGGTTATTGTGTGTTATTGTGCTTAAATTGTTTTCAAACAAACTTGCCAAGAGACAATGAGAATCATTTGATCAAACTTCAATCAAAACAAATCCAAATTTGCCATCAAAATTTGTCTTTTTCAGGGCCTCAACCACCACTGCCCTATTTTAGTGCCATATCTGTTTGCTTTTGGTGCCATGTCACCTGTGGAGTGGTACTATTTGTAGATTGACTTGCCTGAGACTAGGACCAATTCCATTGTGATCTTTAGGACCTGCTATGCCATAATCCATATTCACCTTCCAAAAAAAAACCGTCAGTACCCCATCCATTTCCTCCTCAAAATTTTCCAAATCATACCTTCATTTTGACCTTAGAGAATCAATCATCATCATTGTTGGACCTTTTGCTATATCATAATCCACTCCATTTCATATCCATTCATCCTCATTAAATCGTTGCATACCTTTTTGGACCAAACAAATATCCTTGTCACAAGAAATCATTCCAAGATCTTTTCAAAAACATATCCAAAATCTTCCAAATCAAAACACCCATCAAAAAATCATCAACCAAAAACTCATCATCCCTATGAGCTAAAGCTAGATCTAGATTTCATCATTCATGTCATATTTTGCTTGAAGGGTCATTAGTCAACCTTTCAAGTGAAATAATCATCCTTCTTTGTGTAAGGTCATTAGTCTACCCCAAACAAAGAGAAACATCCATTTGTACGACACAAATTTAGATCTTACCTAAGCTCAATTTGTTGACCATCAAATCCTTTTGAAAACATCATCCTAATCTCTCATATCAAACATCAAAATCTCTTCCATCAAACCATCCTCAAGCAAACATCATCCATCATCTACCTCTTGGTCCAAATTTGTGTAAAAAGTCAATACTGTCTATTAGATTAACATCTTTTGGAAGACTCATCGATCTTTCATCACACTACAAATCACCCCTTCATCTTCTCTACTCCATCTCACTGCCACACTCATCTTTGGGTCCAACAATTTAATCCAAATTCTCTAAGGTCTCCATCCCCATTTCACTCCACCTCTAAATCAAACCCATACACATGCATGCCCATAACTAGATCACAATACAAGAAGAATCAGGACAATATAATGGCATAGGAATGCCTAATACCAATGACAACAACATACCAATCAACCAAACATTCAACCCACCTATGATCTTTCAAATCCCAACGAAAACCCCTTCCATTTCTTGCAACCACCACCACCTCCACCACGCACCATGTCCCAAGATGATCTAGATGTCTTGAGCTTTACACAAGACACTGATAGCATGGACCTACTTGATAAAATCCTAAGGTCATATCCAAACAAATATCTTGATTATCTCCTCAAAATTGGTGCTCAACCACGCCACAAGACGATATCATCCCAACCATCCACCTCTAACATAAATCCTACCACATCCTCCTAACCGTCTACATCAAACACCCAACCTATCATCTCACAAACATCAACTCCTACTATATCTACCACCACCACAAGCTCTAATGCCACCACATCTACAATTCCCACAAGTGTCTCCAATCCTACCACTTTCCAACCCATCACCACATCCACTATCACAACTAACCTAACCACTTCCATTCCACAAATCACCTTAGGCATCCAAGGGAACCTCACACATACAAGCACCTCCACAAGTGTGCCTCCACTCAATCCTCAAACCATAGCTTACATAAGACAATTCTATTCACAACCACCTCACAACACGACCAACCCATCTCACGCCAATCTATCCAATGTCAACCCATCCAACGTCAACCCATCTAATGTCAATCTGTCCAATCTCACGTACCTACAAAACCCCGTAGCCTCATCAACACAACATAATCCCAACCCTCAAATACCTCCACATATTCTCCAACAACTCTACGCTCATCAACAACATCTTGCACAACTCAATCAAAACACCACCCCATAATACCAAAACATGACCTCCCAAAACCTCCAACATCAAATACCACCCAATCTCCAACATCTCGTCCATCAAGAAACCTACACACCTCAACCACAACCAACACCGGATCTCACAACCATTGTACAGGCCTTGATCCAAAAGGTAGACGACATGCAAACTGTGGGCAAGCGCAAGCACTATTCCTTTGATGATATTTGTCCCTATCCATTTGATCAGACACTGTACATGCCCCCTTTCCCCAAGAATTTTGAAACACTTAAATTTGATAAATACAAGGGAAAGGGAGACCCTAGGGATCATCTTAGGGAGTTCTACCTTGCTTGCTTAGAAGTCTCAAATAACGATACCTATCTAATGAGACTATTTCTAAGAAGCCTTGGCGATCAAGCCGCTGAATGGTTTGCACATCTTCCCCCAGGCATTAGGTCTTTCCTTGAGCTTGTGAAAAAAATTGTAAACCATTTCTCCTATAACTTCTAGCATGAAATATCTATGATAGACCTTTGCAACACAAAACAAAAAAATAGAGAATCCTTCGCTTCCTTCTTGCAGAGGTGGAGAAGCTTAGCAAGCAAACTCCCTTGGCCAATTCCTAAAAAACAACTCATCACCATGTTTGTGACCAACCTCAATCAGGAAATTGGGTTCCATTTACAAATCCTTTGTGCGTCTACCTTTGAAGAAGTCATCGACAATTGCACTACCATTGAATGGTCCCTCATCGCCAAGGCTCTATCAAATTGTATGACTACAAATCCAACAACAACAACAACAAACTCCATATCAACACCCCCAATACAAACAATACCAACACGCAATCAAATGACAAGCCACGCTATTGGGGGAAGAACAAGAACACTTTGAACGACGGCATCACGGATGTGAAGACCATCCAACATGTACAAAATCAAACACCTTCACATATATATACCACCAATGTAAATAACCCAAGGGAGAAAGCTAAGAAAAACAAACCTCGAAGGCAATTTACACCATTAGGGGAATCCATCAACGATATCCTCAACAGGTGTCTCAAGAAAGGTTTGATAATGCTCCCACCTATTAGACCCCGTCAAGAGAATGAGCTCAAAGCTGCGTGGTACAACAAAAATGATTATTGCAAATACCACTGCATTGTGGGCCACAAAACCGCTGACTACATGAAACTAAAGCATTGCATCCAAGATCTCATAGATCAAAATCAAGGCAGCCTTGATCAAAGCACCCAACCATCACTAAACACCAATCTTGGAGCTTACAAGGATCCACTGCTCAACCATAATAAAGCCTCCTCATCCAATCAAGCATACAACATCACCCCACCACCTGCATCCTGTGACTCTATCGTAGGGAGGATAGAGCCATTATCTCACCATATCAACATAATCACCATTCAGGCATAAGCACTCGATTGCACTATCGCAACTCATCGTGGCCATTTATCCATCTGTACAACCCCTACCACTAAACAAATGCCTGCATCCACATCAGATTCCCTACCCCCTTGTCCAACCACATGTCCATCACCTGCCAATCAGTACAACCTCCTAGAACATCTAGGAAAGACCCCTGCACAAATATCCATACTTGAGTTACTCCACACATCACCTCTTCACAAAGATGTCCTTGACAAAGCACTCTTGGAAACTCAAGTTCCTACCAACTTGAATGTGACCCAATTCCAAGCCATGATAGGACATATCACCACACCTTACCATCTCCCATTTTTAGAAAGGGATCTTCCTGCTTCTAAACACTTACACAATGGCACCTTACACATTGAAGTCTGTATCCACAAGTACATCATCAAAAGAGTCTTAATAGATGGTGGCTCTGGCCTAAACATATGCACTCTTAAATTATTAAAACACTTGTGATACTTAGATGTGGTTGTAGACACCAGTGAGTGCATCACAATCAAAGGGTATGATGATACTAAAAGACTATTTGAAGGCACCATCAAGCTCCCTATTCAAGTGAGACAGAAAATAATGGAAACAAAATGTCAGGTCCTTGATCTTGACCTCCCCTACAACATTCTTCTCGGCCGACCATGGATCCATGCCATGCAAGCAGTCCCATCTACATTCCATCAATGCCTCAAGTTCCCTCACAATGGCATGGATGTAACCATCTACCCCGACCCCCGTCCCTTCCAATACTATAGTTTCTTGGAAGGCCATGACCACACCTTCTGTCCATACAACAAAGCCACCACCAAAGCCAATCCAACAGCTTCCACCTCATACATCGACCCCGCCAACATTGCCACTTCATCCCAACCACCACCACCGCTTGAGGTCAAGATCGAGCTTAGTGACATAGGATGTGGGGAATATGACCTACACTATACCTTTTGTGTGGGCACATTACCCAATCCTAAAATGTTTGGCATCCCAAAGACAGAAGCAGCCAACACAGTTGTCATCAAGTGTAAACCATCACCCATCTTTGAAAAAAAACATCTCTTGGATCAGGATGTACTTAAAGATATCTCATCCTGGCTATATAAGGATGAAGAATCTGAGTAGGAAGCTTCCACCATACCAACAGAAATCTATGGTAAAGGGTCCAAAATTGTCAAAAACATGGGTTATAAAGGACAAGGCGGTATCGACCTTCACGAATAGGGGATTGTGGAACTGGTCCAAGTGACAAGAAATCCCTATACTCAAGGGTTAGGATATGGTCAACAACAACGTATCCTCACTACCGGTGAATGTATCTTAGCCGAGGTCGCTACAGTCTCCCTTGAAGTCAACAACATCAACAAAATAGGCCATCAAGACTCCTTTAGTGACTTTGTCAATTTCTTTGACTCATCCATATGCACCATCTAAACAGTCACCACCCTAGCCTTGTCATCCAATGGCTTACCACTTGTATACCCGGACCTCATAGACTGGGACCAATGGAGACCTTTTGTCTTTGACATAGCACCAAACAATGAGGCCATCGCTAAAATGATGGGGGTTAGAGATCACTTCCCCTTGGGAGATCAAAGAGTAGGATACATCATGGAACTTGATACACATGCCTATTTTCAGGAGACAACCCCTGCTTCCAATCATAAAAATATAAAAATCAAACATGTATCTGATGGTGAAAACCATTTTGCGGCAGTGTCAAATCCCAAAAAAGTAAAAACAAAAGATGTATCTCCTGGTGAAAACCTCCACGAGGCACTCAAAGATGGAAACATGGGCCTTCCCAAGATAGACAAGGTTTATCCTGATAGATCACCTGTCTTGGTAGAGCCAGCCCAAGAGATGAATCTTGGGATGGAAGAAGAACTGAAAATCATTTCCAGGGTAGAATCTCTCGGCACAGTAGAGCAAGAAAACTTCCTAGCATTCTTCAAATGCAGAAATCGTAATTTTGCATGGACCTATGTAGACATGCCAGGGCTTGATCCCACTTTGGTCGTCCATCACCTAGAAGTACGCCATGATGCGAAACTAGTAAAGCAGAAGCTTAGAAAAATGAATCCTCAGGTGGCCCTTCTAGTCAAAGCAAAGCTAAAGAAACTATTGGATGTTGGGTTCATTCACTCAATTGATTATCCTGAATGGGTTTCCAACTTAGTACCAGTAGCCAAACCTAATGGCCAAATCTGCTGTTGCACCGACTTCTGAGATCTCAACAAAGCCTATCCAAAGGATGACTTCCCATTGCCTAACATTGACATGATAGTGGAGCTCACAGTAGGACATGAGATACTATCCATAATGGATGGCTTTTCAGAGTACAACCAAATCTGGATCACAGAAGAAGACCAATGTAAGATAGCCTTCATATGTCCATGGGGGACGTACTGCTGGGTGGTAATGCCGTTCAGTCTAAAGAATGCTAGAGCCACGTATCAAAGAGCCATGACTATCATCTTCCATGATCTTTTCCACCACATCATGGAAGACTATGTGGATGACTTGCTAGGGAAATCAAAGACACTAGAAGAACACCTGGATGTATTGGCAAAAATCTTTGACCGATTAGAATAATACAATGTCTGCCTCAATCCAAAGAAATGTGTCTTCGAGGTAACCTCTGGAAAACATTTGGGATACATAGTCTCCAGAAGGGGAATTGAGGTAGATCCCGCAAAAGTCAAGGCCATCACTGAAATGCCTCCTCTAAAAACACTCAAATAGCTAAGCAGTCTACAAGGAAAACTCCAATCTATTCGTCGGTTCATTGCTCAACTGGCCAATAAATGTCAACCATTCTAGCATCTACTCAGAAAAGATACAGCTTTTGTCTGGAACAATCAGTGTCAGGCTGCCTTCGATTAGTTAAAAGAATACCTAATCCCCCTGTTCTAACTCCATCAAGGCAAGGAGAACCTCTCTTATTATACATCTCTGCAATAGAGACAACTATTGGAGCCTTATTAGCACAGCACGGTGAGCAAGGAAAGGAAAGAGCTATCTATTACATCAGCCGCACTATGATATCCTATGAGCTAAACTATATGCCAATTGAACAAGCATGTCTAGCCTTGGTCTTTACTTCACAAAAACTAAGACACTACATGCTCAATCATAAAACCAAGCTCATCGCCAAGATTGATCCACTAAAGTATCTACTAAACAGAGCTACTCTTACTGGGAGAATGGCAAAGTGGGTCATGATTCTCACTGAATTTGACATTGAATACACTAAGAGAAAAGCCATCAAAGGACAGGTTATCGCTGATCAGCTGGCTGAAGCACCCATTCTTGTAGAACATTTGACACTAGTAGAGTTTCATGACGAAGCCATCTTGAATATAACATCGGCAACAGAAACATGGAAAATGTACTTCGATGGATCATACACACATAGAGGCTCGAGGGCAGGCATCTTGTTTGTTACCTCTTAAGGTGACACAATCCCTAAGTCATTCAAAATCACATTCCCTTGAACCAACAATGTGGCAGAGTATGAGGCCCTTATCACAGGCCTCTGAATGGCAATCAAATGGAAAATTGAGAAGCTGACAGTGTATGGAGATTCTCAACTGGTCATCTGACAAGTAAACAATGAGTACAAGACCAAGGATGATAAGATACTACCTTATAAAAAGACGGTCGATGACTTTAAAGACTAATTTGATGACATCCACTTTGAGCAGATCCCAAGGCTAAACAACAACACTGCGAACACCATGGCCACCATTGGATCCCTGGTCAACATGAAGAAAGACAGTAAGAGGTGTGAATTCCTAATAGAACTCCCTATCCTAGCATATGACGTTCCTCAATTGGAGCTAGTATACGAAGTCATTGGTCCCCTATCCCCATGGTATCAAGAAACCTACCTATATTTCCATGATAACATCATCCCTCCCAACCTATCCACCTCACAATGAAAATCTTTTATCCACCAAGCCTCCCGCTTCACCCTTGTAGGAGATACCCTATACAAAAGGAGTCTTGAGGGCACGCTTTTACGGTGTTTAGACTCTAGGGAAGCTAAAGTGGCCTTGCAAGAGGTACACGCAAGTATCTATGAGGCACATTCAAGTGGACCCACTCTTGCTAAAAAGATCCTGAGGACCGGATACTATTGGCCAACCATGGAACGAGACTCCTACTGGTTTATCAAAAAATGCCTACCATGTCAACAACATGGAGATCTCATTCACGCACTAGCACAGGAATTGCAACCAATCATGACACTATGGCCTTTCTCACAGTGGGGATTTGACCTCATAGGCAAAATACATCCACCATCATCCAATGGCCATAAGTTCATCATCACAGCTAATGAATACTTCACCAAGTAGGTGGAAGCAATACCACTAACCTTCACCACTGGCACCCAAATATCCAAGTTCATCCTCCATTATATCATATGTCATTATGGTATCCCTCATTCCATCATCACTGACAATGGAAAACCATTCAAGAACTAAGAAGTCCACACTTTGTGTGAAAAAATTGAAATAAAACACCACTTCTCCACCCCATATTACCCTCAAGGAAACAGTCAAGCAGAGGCTTCAAATAAAACCATCCTCCACATTCTAAAGAAGACAGTCAATGAAGCTGGCCGCGATTGGCACCTCCAGCTCAACCCTACCCTATGGACCTATCACACAAGCATCCATACCCCCATAGGAGCCACTCCATTTTCCCTAGTCTTTGGATCTGAAGCCATTTTACCTATTGAGGTTGAGCTCCCATCATTAAGAGTATCCCTGCAAAACATAATCACTGATGAGGAATATTGAGTCACAAGGTTGCATCAGCTAGAATTGCTGGATGAGAAATGTCTGAATGTGTTGAACTACCTACAGGCCTATCAAAATCACCTTAAGAGAAGCTATAACAAGGGAATCAGAAACTAAAAATTTGAAGTAGGTGACCTTGTCCTTATGGAAAATCAGAAAAACTTGTAGGAGCACCCTAAGAAAGGAAAGTTTGAACCCAATTGGCTAGGACTGTATGTCATCATAGCTAGCTATGGATCAGGAGCATACCAGCTTGCAACACCTAAGGGCCGGCCTCTGGATGAGCCTATGAACATTCTACATCTGAAGAAATTCTACGCATAACCCATCGAGTATCCCAATCAAAAAATCAAAAAAATAGAAAAAATCAAAAAACCAAAAAATCAAAAAATCAAGAAAAAACCTGAGTGCAATAAAAAACTTCCAATGGTGAAAATCACTTCAGTGACGCCTTGGATAGGTACCATGGTGAAAACCTATTTCAGGCGCCATGTGTAGTGGCTAGTTCTACCATCTAATAAGTCCTCTTTTCGTCACAACACTCCATATCACACATATCCCATGGCTTGGAATTCTGAAACATCAAGTTCTATCACCCACCTTGCACTATCCCATCCCAAAGCTAACTCATGGAACGAGGATCCTTGTAAGTTCCCTTTTGTATAGCTAAAAATCAAAAAATCAAAAAACAATATAAAATCATCAAAATCCAAAAATAATACAATATCAACCCCCATACATCACCCTCCCTGTAACTTGCGATCATCAACATCTATCAACCCATCACATCACAACCATCTAAAACCATTCCCACATCATCAAGTCATACTAGAACTACATATTCATTTCACCTGCATCTTGAAAGTACCTTGATCCCATGGATACAGGGTATGTAGGTAGTCTGGAATACGAAGGACGTTTCCAATACTCAGGTACATAAGATGCACCCATCCAACCCGTTTCGATGGTCCCCATTCACTGAGCTTGCTAGACCAATTATATGATACACACACTAGGTATACACTTGAACCATAATCCCCAACACAAAAATCATCAATCAACATACCAACTGTAATCCTACACATGGCCAAACTGTCCTTTTACCCACCTTTTGAAAATTCTCCAACCAAATTCAACTGATTTGCATCCTAGGATATATCTTTCCCACAATGGACAAAGAATCTGTCATTCTATCATCACGTATCTTGGCAAGAGCACACATAGGCTATTTGTATCTTTTCGTTGGTCTTTTTGATTATTGATTTTTATCTTTTTGTCTCAGTCTAGGTCACCTCCAAATCTACCTTGATCTCATAATATCATGGTAAGTGGGACAACACCTAGAGTAGACAAGGTCATTATTTATGTATGTTGTACTTGTGGGTTGGTTTCATTACTCCAAGAATAGTATTCATATCTTGAAGCCTGGGTCAGTTCTAGTGTGACATGCCTCATTTGCATATATAGGCATCTATACCTTATAGGTACTATGAGCACTCATCACTATGAGTCCCCTTCCTAGGGTAGACAAGGTTATACTACCTTGGGTACGCATGAAATCAACCTATTGTTTGCAGGTCTAGTCCATGCAATCGTGGGATATATATCATCACCTCGGTCATCTCATACCTTTGTGAAATATATCCTACATTACTATAGTAAACTAGGAAATGCTCTCAATTAATGCATGCAACTACTATTATTAGCTCAAATCACCATCCTAATCAACTATACCATCTGGGCCTAGATTTTATAACCACCTACCCCCCCTCACCCTACCAAATCCCCTCACTAATCCCACTCCAAATTATTCTCATGACCCAAATCATATCCCCCCCACCCTCAATGATGTGGTGTCTTATGACCTATCAATTCCCTCATCTCCAACTCCCCCGCAATCTAACTGCTCCCAATCCTATCCGTACCCCATTCATCCATCCTTATTCGCTCCCCACCTATTCCCCTGCCACATAGCCCCACCATCTAGGGTCCAACAAAGAACATCATGTGTATCAAGACCTATTCATCTCGCCTATCACCTAATTTTCATCTCACCTAGCACCTAATTTGCATCTCACCTATCACCTAATTTGCATATCATCTCATTAGGTTCATTTTAGAATCTGTTAGTTACATATCATCTCATTAGGTTCATTTTAGAATCTCTTAGTTGCATATCATCTCATTAGGTTCATTTTAGAATTTGTTAGTTGCATATCATCTCATTAGGTTCATTTTAGAATCTGTTAGTTGCATATCATCTCATTAGGTTCATTTTAGAATCTGTTAATTTGCATATCATCTCATTAGGTTCATTTTAGAATCTATTAGTTGCACATCATCTCATTAGGTTCATTTTAGAATCTGTTAATTTTCATATCATAATCATATAGGTTTATTTTAAGAATCTTTTAGTTGCAAATCATAATCATTTAGGTTCATTTTCAAATTTTATAGTTTGCATCTTACATATCATTTAATTTGCATAACCATTTAGGTCCATTTTAGAATCATTTAGTTGCACATTATACATCATTTAACATTGGACATCATATCATAATCATTTAAGTTTGTAATCACATAGGTGCATTTTAAAATCATTAATCATCACATTGCATTCCATATATCATCTCATAATCATTTGGTTACATTTACTTGCATAGCATAATTATTTAATTACATTGCATAATCACAATCATAATCATTTAGCTGCATTTTACAATCATCTAGCTGCATATCCATATTTTCCATACATAACATGTATTTATTTAGATACACATACATTTCCATTGCATTTGCATTTTACATCACCATCCATAAATCACACACATGCATATATCACAATAAATAAACTATCATTACATCCATCATATTACATCAATAGGTACATCCGTAACATCAAAATCATACATTGCATAAACACAACACATCCATAGCATATAATACATAAAGCATCATGCATCCATTAACATAAGCATCATCACAACCATATAAGATCATCATAAACAAACACAAAGACCATCAAAAAGCATCATATCATATATCATCATCGCAAAAATGTACATCACTCATATATACACATCAAAAAATATATAATGTCCTGATACAATGCCTCTAAGGGCTAAAATGACACAATTGTCACATATAGGACCCTCTCTCTGATGGAGTGGGGGATCCTAACCCTGGTAGTGGTTGTGGTCTTGCTTGTGGTGGTGGCTATGGCTGCGGCTGAACCTGAACTTGGACAACCTACTGGGGCACATATGATGGGGGACCCATCGCCTACTGAATGCTCTGAACTGATCTAGATCTATATGACCTAGATGCCCTCGATCCACTGACCTAGCTATAACTTGGTGCACGTTGCTCTACCAGTACTGCCGCGTAATGGAGGCCCTGATAATACTCCATCCACCCTTTGGCCTCTGCCAACTCCCCTTGTGCCTGGGACAACTGCCCCTGTACCTGAGACAACTGTCCCTGTACCTGATATAACTGTGTCTGTGCCTGAGACACCTACGTCTGCATCAATATCAAAACTGGGGCCATACCAACACCTGAAGCCGGCAAGATACCCACTGTAGTCTTTGCCTATTGTGCCCTCGCAAGTGCTGCATCCTGCTCTCCAGTCAAAATCACTATGTCACCTTGAGCCTAGGCTAACTGTGCTTGCAATGCAGCCACCTATCCATCTGAGCCATCCAATAAGGCCACTGTCCCCTGTAATTGCACCAACTCCACCTCACAGCCCTCTAAAGCCTCCTATAGGCTAGCCACCTATACCTGTAGGGTCTCAATCTCCTTCTCCTCACCTCGAGGCTGCAGACAAGGTGTGAGTCCTCAAACCTCAGCCTCTCCACCTGCCCCTGAAGGGCCTACCTCTACCTGCTACCCTGTCGCAATAGCCTGCTGCTGTGACAAAACCTATGGTGGGGGTAGAACCCCCTATCCACCCTCAGTTGTCCCCCATGCTGTCAAGGTCCTCTGTGCTGCTGCACCACCCCAATCTGAACCTGTTCAATAGGCACCTACTGTACAGGTGCCTGCTATCTCACCTGCTTCTAGGGCACCTGTCCAGCTGTCACTGCTGCCAGCACATCCATCGGATGACCATCCCTCCCAACCTCCTCCTCCTCTCCATCCCCTCCAATCTCCACAAGGTAATCTATAATGATCTCCACACCCTCCTCCAGGAAATCATCCCCATTAGAATCATCATCCCCCTCATCCTTGGAATCCTCATCCCCTGGCCCCGCTGCCTCCTCTGCAGGGTTCGTAAACCGCGTCAGTCACCACATCTGCCACCATGTATCATATGTAGGAGTAGTACCTACATCCCTGACTATGCTCTCCCAATCCCACCACAATGGCTGCAAAGCTACAAAATCATCCAGAGTGACCTAGGGATGTATGGCTGCAGGCCAAAAACACGCATCTTGACAGGTCCGCGCAAAGATAGCCATCTACTGCGGAGTATCCTACCAACCCAAACTGTGGCATCACTCATGATGGTAGATACATATCTATCATGTGGTCTCCTCAACCCATCAAATACTGCTGCTAGAAAGTAAACAGCATGTGTACAACATCATCTGGCCACGGCTCCACTCTGATGTAAGGTCGCCAGGTAACTCGAATGATATCATCTAACATCTACCTCCAATAATGAACATGTCTAGTATAGGTGTACTCAGCATCCTGATATAAGAACACAAAGGCCTCAAATGGATAGTGATAGTACCCACATCGCAGTCGAGTGACTGCAATGTGCTCCCAAATCCACATGTGCAATAGAGTAACCCCAGCTGATAGGGCTGAATCATAGTGGTAGACTACTGTATGCATCTTGTGATACAACTGTGCCAGCATCGCTGGTCCCCAGGCATACACGGTCTCATGCCTGACCATCCCCTTGATCATCTCCCCCCAGCCAACTGGAAATCCCCTGTCCCTCCTATCAGGCATCACTACCCCTCCAATCAATGCACACAAGAATAAGGCAAAGGGATCTGCACCCACCGCTAATGTCCCCTCATAACTCATCTCCCTCCCATCTACTGATAACACAATGTGATCCTAGCCAAAAACTCTGATCAATGCCCTCCATCCTCTCCTCGTATTATATCTCACCCGACAGCCATGAATAGGCAACTTGAGGATGCGATAAACATCCTCAAGAGTGATGGTAATCTCACCAGTCGATAGCAAAAAGGTGTATGTCTCTGGTCGATACCGCTCCACTACTACTGTCATCAGAGCTCTATGAGCTCGCAACACCAGCATTGACACCGTTGTCAAGAGCCCCAACCTAGAGCATCATCAAACTGATCAAATAATGCCATCACCAATGGAATGCATTACTCCCATAAGGACACTATGAACAACCTCGTCTCCTACATCCACAAACATTCTGGTAAAAAATCTACCTATCTTTTTTCCAAAACACCCCCTTTCTTCTAATGTTGAACGCCAAAATCATTTGGCACCAAAACACACCACGCTTCGCACCATTTTACAAACAGTGCTACTACTTCTTATGGTGCTATTACAGATAATAGTGCCACTGCACAAAACACATTGCGCCACTTTCATACATAGCGCTACTGTACAATACACTTAGCACCATTTTAACAAATGGTGCCACCCCGTCACTTGGCACTAATCTAAGGATTAGCGCCAATTCTCCCAATCACGCATATTCTACATATTGCACTGATCCTCTCAATAGTGCTAAAACACAATATGGCGCCACTACGTCAAATAGTACTATTCGAGCACATAGCACTATCTTAGCATCTATTCGGCACTAAAACTCCAAAACCCTAATCCCCTACACACATTGTGCCAATGCAGATGATGGCACCAAAACGCTGAGTATTTGGCACCAATATACCCCTATTCTACCTGAGCGGATAGCACCAATCTAGAGGATGGCTCTAATCCGCATACGTTTAGCACTGTGTGATCTCACGATAGCGCCACCAATTCCCAAACCTATTTCCTAAACAAAAAAATGCGACAAAATTAAAAAATCACAAAGTTAGGGTTAGGTCGTACCTGGGCTCCAGCCTCTAGTACCCGGCCAAATGATCGAAACCACTTAGAAATGTGTCGAAGTCATGGGAATTAGGGGTTGCACTCTGCCATCTCTCATCTTCTTCTTCTCACCAAGTCAATGTGTGCAAATGTGGCATCCTTAGGGCCCACTTGTCTTAATATAGTGGGCCATGTCATCCTTCCGCCCACTCTTTTCCCCCCCAGGGTGCAGATCCCAACCTTTTTCCTCTGTTTTTCTTCCTTCCGTCTTCTTTTTCCATCCCCTATCCAAGTTTCACTCCCGTTGCATCTTTTCGAGAGGTCACCCTAAAAAAAAAATTCTATCGACCTCTCGAGGGGGCATACCTCACCCATCTTATTCCTTCCTGGCAGCTGGGGCATACTTTTCTTTGACCTGATACCACTTCCTTGCTAGGTCCTGATGCCACGTCAAAGAGGGGCAAATGTAGACACCTAAAAATGTCTTTTACCATCGAACAGACTCCCGACATCCCTAACATACCAATTTCCCTTCTAATCAATTAATTAAATTTTTATTTAATTAATTATCCCTTCATCACCCAATTTTTCATCATTCTATCCCCAACAATTAAATTAATTTTATTAATTCAATAGTTTAAGCCTTATCCAATTGATCTAATAAATATACAATATTTATTTGGTTAGTTTCCCTCTCCTCACCAAATCCAATTAATTAGCTAAATTAGGTTTAACTAATTAATTCAGCCTATTAATTGACCTATCCCTACCCTAGGTAATTAAATATCTATTATTTAATTGTCTACCCTAGCCTACATCATCCTAGCCTTAGGATTAATTAAATACAACCTTATTTAATTAATCTTGAACCTATCATTAAGATGGTCAAATCCAGCTTAACACCCTTCCCCACATCCTCCAAATAAAAAATTGGAATATATCCACATAAGTCAATTTTATATTTAAATATATCCCACATCACAATTAAATCCTCTTACAACCCCTTACCACCCCCATACCTCATTTATCTCCACTTATCCCCAAATAAATTTTTAATTCATTTTACATTCCCCATATGAATCTTTAATTCACAAATATTCCATCTCACCCATACTCATTTAATTCACCCTTTTCCCAAAATGAATAAAAGATTTACATTTATTCCTAGCCCTCCATTCCTTCAAGATCAAATATGGGCCCTCCACATCACTTTCATCCTCCACCATTGATCTTCCAAACCAATCTCCACCCTTGGATCAAAATCCCTCCAAAAAATCTATAAATAGAACCTCTCCCAGGCCATTTAGGTATCCAATCTCCAAGTAATGTTACCATGTCCAAATGTCCATTGAGCTAGCATTGTGAGTTACAATTGAGATAGAGCATTTCACATTTTATTCATCCATTAGGGTATATCTTGTCTAGGAGCTCTTGGGTGCAAAGCTTCATTCCCTTTTTGATGAGATTGGGTTTTCATGTCTAGGTATAACTATTTGTTTTATTATACATTTGGTTTGTGTTTTTACCTTTGATTTGATTTTTCCTAATCTACAAATTTCATTTAATTTTTGTTATTTTCATTAGATCTGATTTAAATTATAGAAATCCATCATTAATCATTCATTTGCATTGCATTTTCATGCTTAAATTGTTAAAAATTGCTTGAAATTGTGCATTTTTCATAAAAAACTAGTTTTGCATTAGCTAGGGTTTGTAGTTAAAATCTTGTTTCAAATTTTACTACCCTTTTCAAACACTCATTTAGGACTGATTTATAATTTTAGTGTTGCATCATAGTGCCCTATTTGCAAAAAAATCATGTCTAGGGTTTGAAAACCTTGCATTTTCACTAGATTTGGCCTTATCGTCTCTCTAGAATGGCATTATAGGTGTGTTGTGAAGGATATTGTTGCATTATTGGATTGATATTAGGCATATTATTTTCTGCCCCTCTTCAATTTCCTTACAACACCTCTTCTTTCACTCATTTGCATTGAAAAAAGTGGAAAAATCAAACATTTTAGGTGTCTAAGTACATCTTACTCTTAGGGTTTGTTCTTGTGCATTGAGTGTTGTATGCTTTTGCATGAGTTTTATAACCCACTACCCTAATAGAAATATCCTTTTAAGAAGTATTAGACTATTGGGTTCTAGTGCTCCTGAAACAAACGATATCCCTATCTCTGAAAATTAATTGAACAACTTCTTTACAAAAGGAGAGACACAAATTTTGCAAGAAATTATATCTCCTACAACTACAATGGAAGAGAAAATATTTCATGATGTTGAGGACCCTCTTGATGTGATAACACATGTACTTGATGAGGAAATAAATAAAATTAACAAAGAACTAGAAGATTATCAAGCATTTGTGGAAAATGAAAGGATAGCGGACAAAGCTATACCTGCGATTCATAACATAAGAGAGTTACTAAAAGGACAAGATGGTATTAATGTACTTTGAGACTTAATGCATATAGTGCATCATAATATCATGCCAGTGTCTGAATGTGAGAATGTTATTTCATCATCGTCTCATACACAAGTATCAGCACCTATACCAACTACTAGAATGTCTACATTTACATCAACAATTTTGACAACTAACACACATGCTTGTAGTAATGCTACCACTGGTATTGGAGTACCTAATGGCACTAATTCACAAAACTACAAATTTGTGGGATTCAACTATCAAAATCAAGCCCCTAGGGTGACTTCATATCACTCTCAACCACCCATTCAATCCACTTATTCTCAACCACCTTCCACCTATCACTATGTTCAACCACCACTCACCTATTTACAACCTCCACTTGTCACTACTCATTCTCAATCACCTCCACACTTCAATTCCAATTCCTCACAACAAACTACATCACCTAATGATGCCCTCCTAAACCACCCTCCTAAACCAACTCTTTTACGGCATGACTTCTTTAAAACAAAAAGTGACAAGCTTGACAAATTCTTCACAACCTAATATACCAACTTATCATGCTCATAATCCTTTATCCTATGCACTCTTAATAACTCCTATGCATGAGAAGTTTGAAACTCCTTGCTTTGAAAAGTATAATGGTAAAGGTGATCTTAATACTCATGTGGTAACATTCATGGCTATGTGTAGTGATTTTTACTTTGAAGAGGATTTGTTAGCAAAACTTTTCCTCTGATCTCTCAAGGATACTTCTTTAGAATGGTTTTGTTCTACCTCTGAATTCAATACACTCTTTTTCGCAACTAGTTGATCAATTTTTACAACATTTTTAAGTAAATATTGGACCTCAAGTTTCTTTGATTGATTTAGTTCATTGCAAGCAAGAACCAAAAGAGAAGTTAACTACTTTATTAGTCGATATCAATCTCTTTATGCAAAAAATCAATATCAGATGAAAGATGAGGATGTTCAGAAGGTATTCATTACAAATTTACAACCTAACATCTATGATAAGATTCTCTTGATGAAGTACAATTGTTTTCAACATTTATGTACGACCCTTCGAGATTACCAACTTTCATCTAGTCAGTAACGCATTGGCTCAAGTTGGTCAATCCATGGGTACACCTTCACAAAACAACTTTAAAAGGAATAATAAGAGTTTCATCAAGGTTAATGGACAGAATTCAAACAATTTATCACAAGTATCTACTATCACTCATCTGAATAGGACACTGTTTCATCATAAACAACATCAAAGACAATTCACTCCGATATTTGAATCATATCATTCTATCATGAATCAAGTTGTGAGTAATAACCTCTTAAAGCTTCCTCTGAATAAACCATTGGATCCTAGTAGAATGCAAGGACATTATTTTGATGATAATGCCTTTTTTCACTATCATCAACAACAAGGACATGATACTGAACGATGTATGTCTTAAGCATGAAATACCAGACCTCATCGACTCCAATATTATACAGGTATCTGGTGTGAATAATAATGGAAATAAGTTGATTGCTGCTCTGAATCAGAATTTACAAATCTTTACTAATCCTTTCCCTAAGCATACCGATAAAAACATGATGGAACAAAATCTGGTAGAAGCAGAAGATGACTATTTAAACTATGATGATATAATTACCACGATAGAGGTGGATAAGGAAAATACTAAAGTATCATCTTGTCCATGAAGAAATGGTATATATGTTGAGGTTCCTCCTCTGTTATCCCTCCAAGGCTTAGGAGTTAATCAAAATGCATCTAAAAAACAACTAGAACAACTAAAGCAAGAGATCATGACAAAAGGAAAGATTGAAATAGTAAAAGATAGTCCTTTTTCACTATGATAGACGAACTCAACAAAGAAAGAGAGCTAAGAATTGGAAAAGAGTAAGAAGATTATCATCAGTTGGAAATAATAGTGGTTCTCCTCCTCGTAAGCAACAAAATATTTCACATACACAAGGATTTGAGAAACAAGCACTACACGAACATTTTGAGAACAAAGAACAATCTAATGTGAACCACTCAAACTTTGCACAAAACTTGATGGATCATCTCTCTAAGATGCTCGCAAGTTCCAAATTCTAGTTTGGTTGTCCTTACAGGTAAGTATTTCTAACCCTTTACCTCTATGATGTGATTCCCACTGTGATGTGTTATGTGTTCTTTAGGCCTCCTAGGATGACCCTTGATTCTCTTGTAAGGTCAAGGATACCAGGAGACCGCCACTGTTGTGACCATTCTTCTATTTGTATCATCATTATGCTATTGATCTTCACCTTTATTTTCATTGTTGTGTGTTGTGTCTTAAGGACATATTGTTGTGGTTGGTGACTTGGGGGCACCCTCCTATGTGATTGTCCGCACTTGTTCTTCTCTCTCAATTTATTATTTACCTTCTTCTAGTGCTTCTACCTAGTCAGGCAGATGATGAAAAACAAATAAGACTGATTAGGACCAAGTGTCCCTTCATCTAGTAAGAAAAATGGACCTAGTCCATATATGACGACAGGGTTGATATATATTATCCGACGCTTGGCTAGTAGAATCACTCTATGTGATATTTTGATGATGTCTTTATTTGATAACAAACCATAATAATGTTTCTTCTCTATGCACTTTGTTTATCTTGGATCTCACCTCTCTTATACTCAATTCTGAGATCTCTGCAGTATAGCCCCACGATTATACTTGGTTTCTAAATCCATAGTGTAACCTTGGCTTTTGATGTGAATGATTGCATGCATTTCTTTTATCATGTAATTTGGTTATTATCTTATGGAAAGATTTCTAACCTCTTTTCTTGTAGGAAATTGTGTGTTTGTGAGAACATTTGGTGATCATAAAGTATATGTCACCTCTGGGGGCATGGGCTTTGCGAGAGCTCTTGTTCCCTTGTGTGTTTTCTTCCTACCTTAACGTGCTTGATATCAGTACATGATATCAAGCACCTTAAGGTGGGGGCATATAAAGGTAAGCTATCTAATGATTTTGATACTAATAAAGCATGTTTGTAATCCCTCTACGGAGGTGGGATATTGTATCTTTGAGTGAGTGGACATCTTTATTCTATATTGCAATTAAGAAAGCCCTTTGTGGAGGCAGGATGTTGTATCTTTCAGCAAGTGCACATCTTTATTCTATATTAAAATTGAGAAATCCCTCTATGGAGGTGGGATATCATGCATATCCTTTTATTCAAAGCCCCTCTATGCAAGGCAAGGATGGTGTATTTGTCAAGGAGAGTGCACATCTTGTCATTTCAAAAGTCCTCTGAGTAGGCGAGGTTGGTGTATCCTCCCTTAAGCATGTCCTTGGTAGTTTTTGTGGTGAATCCCAACCATCAGGTGTGCCTGTAATGTGCCTAAGATGGTAGTCAACCTAGCAATAAGTTTCTTCCATCACTTATTTTGTGTGTTTTCTTCATGTCTTCCATGTGTGTGTGTATGGTATGTTTGTTCCCAAGCATAGTCTAAAGACTAGTGGCGATGAGTCCCTCCTATGCTTTGGGATTTGTACGGTGTGTTTGTTCTCAAGTTTAGTCTAAATACATGTGGCGATGAGTCCCTCCTACACTTTGAGATTTGTATTGCATGTCTGTTGCCCCATATGTAGTCTAAAGATGTGGTGATGAGTCCTTGGACTGCATTTTGGGTGGTGTGTTTACTTTTCATGTACTTGCATTTACATTCATATATATGAAAATGAAAAAGAAATAATCACTGCATTCACTATATTCATTATGTTTTCCGTGTCTTCAATGTTGTCTTCTCCATGTCTTGCATTACTATAACTGTCTTCTCCATGTTTTGTGTGCTTGTTACCATCTACAATGTGTTTGGCGTGTCTGCACCGTGCTTGGTGTGTTTGTTGTATTTTGATTGTACTTTAATGCATGTATTGGCCTTGTATTTATACATACATTAAACTTGGGGCTAAATGTTATGTTGGAAAATGTCCCCTTGGGGGCTTTTCCCTCTTAAAGTTTAGCTCCCGGGTCCTTAGAATTCATTATAAGTATCTTGCATGTTAATTTTGAATCCTGATGAGAAAACCCCTAAGTGTTATGGCAAATAGGACCTAGGGGGTTACTATAATGTTAAGATCTACCTAAAATAGAGAGGGAGGACTTGGGTTCTCATGCCCTAGTCCTACCCTATTTTGGGTCAGGCCCTAAATCTAATTGTCGGTTATATGACCGTTGTTAGGCCCTATGCTGACACCTTAAGTTTGAATTATGAAATTCTTGGCGAGAATGTGTGTTGTTGCATATATAAGCATGTTTAGGTTTTCATTTATAAACTAGAAGATGTCTAGAAGATGATTATGATTGTGAACTTGTGTCAAGCTTGTGATTTCAAGATATTCATTATTGCAAAGAAGAGCATTGTTATTATGTTTGTGATTGTAGATTTAGCTCCATCTTCTCTTGTGCATGAAGGATCTTCATCTATGTGAGAGCTACACCTCCAAGGTGACATTTGTTTATGTTTGAATCATTTATCATTTGGTTTTTGCCTCTATCCCACATGGATACACACTCTTATCTGACAATGGTGTTAGAAAGACTTGAATGTCTCTCTATGGCTTGACTGAGGAAAGCCTCTAAATGCCACAACCCCCAACCACACTCCTTTGTGATTGTAGGTTATAGGTACCAAGTTTTGTGAAGTGGAGTTGCAGAGGAAGGTTACAGACAACAAGGATTCAAGATTCGAAAGGAAGAGATAGAATTGAACATTTCAGGACATGGGCGCCTAGGGCAATATCTCCAGAGTTTCAGACACTGGAATCTTTGTGACAATGATATTCTGTATCAAAAGAAGCCCCGATATCCAAAAGATCAGCCTACCTTGGACATAGGGACTAGTTAGAGTGTCCTGTGCATATCTCGTGATGGAAATAGATGGAATAGTGACCATCAGTGTCAGAAGGAGTTATGCATTCTGCAAAGAAAATAATACATTGGACTTGGGTGCCTAGGGAATTGTCCTAAAAAATTTTGAATCCCAAACTTAAAAAAATGGTCAGTTATTAATCTCTATCTTTTATCTCAGTCTGTAAGCATTTCTCTAATTCTATCAATTTGATCACTATTTTGCATAATTAGGGTTTCTTACATATTTGACGATTACATTAAGGCATTAGTTAGCAATTTCTAAGTTTCCACATCATTCCAAGTGACAACCCAACCTGTAGGTGAATCGTCTTACACAAATTGAGGTTCAAATCAATTGATATGTCCTTGAATGTTTGTTGTGAAAGGAGGATCTAAACCCATCAACACTAAAACATCAATTATCAAACTTTCCTCTTTTCATACAAAACACCAACAAATTTGTGCAAGAAGTTTTCAGATTGCATGGTATTCCTAAGAAGATTATCTTAGATAGGGATGCCTATATGACATCAAGGTTTTCGCAAACCTTATTCTCCTCACTTGAAACTTAGTTAAACATAAGCTCTACTTATCATCTCGAGATGAATGACCAAACTGAAAGAGTAAACCAAGTGTTGGAGGATCTACTAAGAATGTATTGCATGGATCAACAATATAAATGGGACGATTATCTTCCTCTTATGGAATTTGCTTATAGTAATTCCTTTCATTCCGCTATCAAGATGGCTCCATTTGAAGCATTATATGGAAGAAAGTGCCGAACTCCTATAAGTTGGGATAAGCTAGAAGATATGATTATCCTTGGTCCAAAAATTCTATCAGAAATGGAAGAGCAAGTCCATGTGATTAAGAAAATGCTAGCAGAAGCGAATGATAGGTAGAAAATTTATGCGGATGCTAAACGCATCACAAGGAATCTCTCAGTGGGAGAAAAAGTCCTCTTAAGAGTCAAATCCCAAAAGAGTTATATTAAGTTTGGAACAACATCCAAAGTAGCTCCTAGGCATGTGGGTCCCTTTGAACTTCTCAAAGAGGTCAACCCAAATTTATACAAGATTGCTCTGCCACCACCTCTTTCCATGATGCATAATGTTTTCCATGCTTCATATTTGAAAAACTTTATTCTAGGAGATAAACATGTTCATATTGTTGATTGGAATGCCTTATAGGTGAAGGACCCAGGGGTGGTAGTGATCAAGTCCATCAAGGTGCTTGAAACACGTAATCTATGCTTGCGTAATAAAGATATAACTCAATGCAAGGTCCAGTGGGACCAGTATGCAGAAGAGAATGCCACCTGGGAGAATTATGATGATATTTATCAAAGATTTGCCCATCTCTTTTAAAACTTTTCATTATGATGAGAAAACACTTTTTATGTTGTTATGATCTTTGGAAACATTAAATCATCAGGGATGATGATTTTTATGGGGGATATATGTTACATCCCCAATCTTGACTAAGCTTAATCTTACTTTTATGTGGTAAAATGGATAAATAAATATAGGTTAATGATTTGACATTTGTGGAAAATATCAAGCTAAATCATTGATTATATGGATTATGATTAATGCTTAGATTAGACATGAGATTACATGTTGTTGAGATTATTTTATCATAATGTTTTATGATTTATTCATGATATGCTAATCATGGTTTGTATGATTTTGAGTGTAACCAGGAAAGGAATCTTCCCTCAAGAATGGAAGGAGAGTATCACTAGAGAGAAGGTGATAGATATTCTAAAAAGAACGGTTTGTCATTTGAAGTCTCAAAATGATCATTATGTGAACCCATGCAAGAGAAGGCATGTGACTGTTAGTTTCTATCTCGAGATTATCCTAGATTTTACCATTATTGATTTGACATGGGGAAAAGGTTTTCCAATGTCAACCTTCATTGATTTGGTCGAAAGAGTTTCACGATCTCTTTCTCTGCTTTGCTTAGTATCTAAAGCTGACTTAAGCATAAGGTGGTGACAGGGGAGAAGGTCTTGACCCACTCTCACACCTTATCCTTTTTGAATATAGACTTACGTTGAAATGGTAATGTTACCATTGAGTCGATATATATATATATTATTTATATATTTGTTAAGTAATGATATAGTGATAAAGATTATGGTTTTTATTAAAATATTAATGTTGTTGGCAAGAGACACTATATGGATTCATGGTTGTTGTCATTGATGGCAACAAAGGTCATCCCACATATCCGCAAGTCATGGTGTGCCTCTACCGGAAGTCAGGATGAAGAACTGTTGTGGTCCGGTGAACAAGAACAGAGCATGTGGCAAGGTCCGACAGATTGGTCCGGACCTCTCAGAAGAAGTGTCTTGGTACAGTGCGGACTTGGGGAAGTCAAGAGGACTACCTTGAGTAGTATATTCCAAGGATTTAGCCTCCGGTGATGGACAAAGAAAAAGATATGAATAGCTGAGTACCGGATTCCTGAAAGACAATGAGAACAGAAGGAAGAACTGACTGACAGAGCATCAGAATCTTTTCCGGATATGTTACTGTTGATTGTAAAGGTTGTGAAGGCATGAATCATGTTTGGCCAACATGACTAATGATATCTACAAGTATATGCTTGATCCGCATTGCTTGGTAAGCAAGGATTCATGATGCAGAGGTAAACGCAATGGGAGCTTACAAATGGGAAGGAGGAGTCATTAACACAAACAGCATGTTAAAATCCTGGACATGCAATATGTAATACCTATCGGCTTATCATCATCATCATATTTCTTGCTAACACAGACAGCATCATCATATTTCGAAGAGGCATGAAATATCCTCCTGCTGACTACTGTTCACTTCCTTATCACCTTTCGCCTTTCGCCTGTCAGCAGCATCATGATATTTGGCAAGCGCAAACATCCTCCTGATGTTCACTGTTCACTTAGCGCCAAACTCTATCTTCATCATCATGATGTTCAGCATCATCTTCATCAGCAGGATATAAAATATCTGGTTCCTCCGATATATCCTGATGATGACAACTTCAAGCACCTTTCCTTCGATGCTTACGTCACCCCGATATCCGACTACTCAAACAACAGCATTAGGATATGACTTATCCGGTCATATTGAAACATCCTAATGATGTTAACCAAACTTTATGCCGATGACTCACGCCGATGCCAAAACACTTAGCGACAGCAGGATAAACGTGCATAGGGTGATATTCGCAATATCCTGATGACGATGGCGTCACATGCACCTGATGATGGTCTTTCCGGTCCTTAGCCAAAAAGTGAACTTTCACTCCTACATACGATAGCGATATGCGGATGATGGATACACACGAAAGATGATCCTGACGATGATATATACACTGAGTATATATTTGACTTATATCATCCTGATGCACTTGAAACATACAGTCTTCGTCAGCTTCATAACCCGATCCGGATAGCGATATACTCACAGATGACGATGCGATTCACTCCGTCTGGAAAAGCACATGCAATTCCCTGTATATCCGTCAGCTGCATGCAAACTCACAGAACCACACAAGTTCACAAAGAAAATATGATGATCAGGCCGGATCACTTTCTGATCAAAACTTAAAGATTTATCTTCCTAAACCCTAGCACATGAGGATGCTAGGTTGATTTATAGCATGCTACTAATCGATCTTCCACACAATGAAATGCATAAATAGAAAACTAAAATACAACCTAAACTAACATGCATGACCATTCCACTGATTCACAGAATCAACCAGTGGAAGGGTTGAAAGAATCCATTAACTTGTAATCAGAATAGAAATCAAAACATAAACAACTGATAAACCAGATAATGCAATTGATGAGATCTTATTTAGATGAAACACAAATGTCCTGAACAATGTTTCACAATGTCTGGACTGATCTCTGGATTTCACTCAATCACCAGTACAACATAATCTAACTACTACTCTCATGATCATTCTTCATGATCTCAAACCCTAACTGATCTGAGTTATTTATAGCAATATCCTACGAGTACTACCAACTCGATTCCCAGCGGCTGGGAGCTTCCAAACGGCTGGGAGAAGATAGCTCAGACAACCTGATAACGAACTCTAACTACCTGCACATTCTCCTAGGCTGATCTAATACATATGCATTGGTCCAATGGACCTTATTACATTATGAAGTCAAACATGCTAAAAATAGACTAATGTCCTGTCATGCGGACAATGAACCTATATTCTGTCTTGTAGGGGTGCTCCTGCACCATACTCCCCAGAAGAAGAAATCTCAAGTCCACTTGAGATGAGAGTATGAAGATCTGCACCATGTTTCTGGATCTGCTCTTCAGTCATCCAGACTGCTTCAGAATTAGGTTTTCCCTTCCAAGAGACTAGATACTCCAAGTATTGTTTGTTCCGGGTCTGTTTGACCACTCAGGTGTCCAAAACCTTCTGCAACTGTGGAGGATCATGCTTGGGAATGTTATCATGGACTGTATCCTGTAGGATTTCCTGATCTGCATCTGGATAAGACTTGTAGGGAGTTAAATCACATACATTGAATATAGGGGACAAACCAAGATCAGGTGGGAGTTGTATCTCATAAGCATTCTATCCATGCTTGTGCAAAATCTGACATGGTCCAACTTTTCTCTGCATGAGTTTAGTATATTTTCCCTTAGGAAGTCTGTCCTTCTTTAAATGAACCCATACCAAATCTCCAACATCAAACTGAACATCCTTCTTCTTTTTATCAGCATATTCCTTATACTTCAAGGTGGTTTGCTGTAGTTGGGTCTTGACTTGATCATGAACCTCTTTTATGGCTTCTGCAAAAGCTTCTCCTTCTGCACTAACAGGGTCTACTGTAGGTAGATCTCTCAATTCCAAAATTCCTCTTGGATGCATACCATAAACTATCTGGAAAGGTGATTTCCCTGTGCTCCTATTGACACTTTCTCACTGAATCTGGTTGACTGTTAGAACTCTCCTGCTCAAAGCATCTGCAACTTTATTCTTGACTCCTTTCTTATGCTTCAATATAAAAGTAAAAGCTTGTAAGGTTTCTACCCATTTCATGTGTCTATGGTTCAGCTTTTCCTGGCTGTTTATGAAACTCAGAGCCTGGTTATCTGTGAATACTATGAATTCCTTTAGCATCAAGTAATGCCTCCATTTCTTGAGTGACTGGACTAAAGCATACATTTCCAAATCATATGAGGAATACCTCTTCTTAGCATCATTGAGCTTCTCACTGAAAAATGCAATAGGTCTACCTTCTTGGCTGAGTACTGCTCCAATGGCCATGTGACTAGCATCACATTCCACCTGAAAGATTTTGTTAAAGTCTGGAAGTGCAAGGACTGGCTGCTGTGCCACCTTCTTCTTCAATGTTTCAAAAGAATCATCTGCTCTTTGAGTCCAAACAAATTTGCACTTCTGTCCTCCTTTGATGGTATCAAGCATGGGTGCACAAATATGACTAAACCCTCTTATAAACTTCCTGTAGAAGGTTGTTAACCCATGGAAACTTCTGACATCATTCATAGTCTTTGGGGTTGGCCAAGACAATATGGCACTTACCTTCTCCTTATCCATTTGTAACTTTCCTTGTGAAATGACAAAACCCAAATATGTGATCTCCTCTTGCATGAACAAACACTTGTCTAAATTTATCATCAGCTGCTCTTCATGTAACCTCTTAAGAACCAAGTCTATGTGTCTGAGATGTTCTTCTTTTGTGTTGCTAAAAATCAGAATGTCATCTAGATATACTATGACAAACTTACCAATGAACTCTTTCAAAACCTCATTCATCAACCTCATAAAAGTACTAGGTGCATTAGATAAACCAAAAGGCATAACCTTCCACTCATATAACCCTTCATTAGTTTTGAATGCTGTTTTCCATTCATCTCCTGGTCTAATCCTGATCTGATGATATCCACTCTTCAAATCTATTTTTGTAAAAAACTTAGCACCTCCCAAACAGTCAAGTAAATCCTCTATCCTAGGGATTGGAAACCTATACCTGATTGTGATCTTGTTAATAGCTCTGGAATCTGTGCAAAGCCTCCAAGTACCTTCCTTCTTTGGTGTTAGTACAGCTGGTACTGCACATGGACTTAAACTTTTCCCAATCAGACCTGAATCCAATAATTCTTCAACTTGTCTGGCTACTTCTGCATTCTGTTCTGGAGTTAGCTTATAGGCTGCTTTGTTTGGAAGTGTTGACCCTGGAATTAAGTCTATGCAGTGACTGATATCCCTGACAGGTGGTAGGGATCTTGGCATTCCTTCTGAGATGATACCTTTCTACTTATCCAATAGCTCTTGGATAGCTGGGTCTATGAACCTTTGCTTCTTCTCTTTCTTGACTTCTTGCTGTTGTTCTTTATTCACCCTCATACATGGGATTAGGGCATATGCAACTGCACCTTCTGCTGCTACTTCTTTCATGAACTGTTTACCTTCCATCAACATTACCTTCACCTCTTTTCCTTTAGATTTCTCCTCCTTCTCCGTCAGTGGTAGTAACTTTATATCCTTACCATCTTTAGTGATTGTATAGATGTTTCTAACACCATCATGTTGTGCCTTCAAATCATACTGCCATGGTCTACCAAATAAAAGATTGCAAGCATCCATCTTGGTAATGTCAAACAACAACTTATCCTTATATGCTCCAATCTGAAATTCTACCCAAGCCTGCTCTTCTACAATTGTCTGCTGACCTTGTGTAAGCCATGAGATTTTGTATGGGGATGGGTGAGGCAATCTCCTAAGCTTAAGCTTTGTCACCATTTCTTCAGACACAAAATTTTCAGTAGAACCAGAATCAATCAAAACTTTACATGCCTTACCTCCTACTTTGCAAATAGTCCTGAAAAGAGACTTTCTTTGAGGGGATTCTTTGTCAGGTACCTTCATGGTAGTCACTGTTCTTCTCATCATTAAAGACTCTCCACTTTCTGGGTATCCATAATTATCAGGAGCATTCACACTCTGAAAAGCATTAGAGCCTGTCATACTTTGATTATCAGGTTCTTGGATCAGATTTGTTCTCCTTTCTCCTGTTGAGCTTGTGGCCTTTTCTGGACATCTGCTGGCTATATGGCCCTCTTTGTTACAGTTATAACATCTGATGGATCCTCTGCCCTGGGATCTTCCTCTGAAAGGTCTTCTACCTCTGAAGTTTCCTTGCTAACTATAATTTTCCCTACTATTGTCATGACTGGATTCTCCTTGATATCCATGTCCATGTCCTCTACCTCTAAAAGGACCTCTTCCACCCCTTTGTTGTCTTCCTCTTCCTCTATTGTGTTGTTCTTGTTTTCTCTTTAACTTCTCTTCCACTTTCAATGCCAACTGAAAGCATTTCTGAACTGTATCTGGATTATGCAGACTTAAATCTTCCTGAATGTTGAACCTCAATCCATTAAGGTATCTGGCTACCTTCTCTTCTTCACTTTCCTTTACCTTTGTTTTCATACAAAGTTTCATGAATTCTTCTATATATGAGCTGACATCTAGCTCCTTCTGCTTCAGGTTTTGCTTCCTCTTGTGTAATTGGATACTGTAATCCAATGGGACATAAGCTTCCTTTACTAATGCCATCATTTTCTTCCATGTAGTGACTCTACGCTTTCCTTCCTGTACTCTATCATCTTGGACGAAATTCCACCATGTCAAGGCAGCTTCTTTCATTTTTGACTGGGCTATTTTCACCCTCTGTTGTTTTAGTATCTCCTCTGTTTCAAAGAAATTGTTCAAGGAGTCTATCCACTCCATCACTGAATCAGGTTCCATCTTTCCTATAAACACTGGCAAATCCAGTTTCACATCCATGGTTCTCCTCTCCATGGCCTTGAGGGCGTTCAACAGTGGTCTCTGGTCTGCAGGAACGACCTCCTCGTTCCAACTAGGGATCTCTTCTTCTTCCCTATCTTCTTCTCTACCAGAACCTACTCTGTTCCTCAACTTCTCTAACTCATCCTTCAATTCCTAATTCTGAGCCTTCACGGCCTTGCTCTCTGCAATCTGTTTCTTTACTAGAACTGCCAACTCAATGTTGGTCATCCTTGCTGGCATCTCAGATGTTCCTTCTTGATCTGACATCCTGCTATATCCTTATCTTTTCCAGAAGATCCTTCCTTTGCTCTGATACCACTATGATGTAGAGGTAAATGCAACGGGAGCTTACAAATGGGAAGGAGGAGTCATTAACACAAACAGCATGTTAAAATCCTGGACATGCAATATGTAATACCTATCGGCTTATCATCATCATCATATTTCGAAGAGGCATGAAATATCCTCCTGCTGACTACTGTTCACTTCCTTATTGCCTTTCGCCTTTCGCCTGTCAGCAGCATCATGATATTTGGCAAGCGCAAACATCCTCCTGATGTTCACTGTTCACTTAGCGCCAAACTCTATCTTCATCATCATGATGTTCAGCATCATCTTCATCAGCAGGATATAAAATATCTGGTTCCTCTGATATATCCTGATGACGACAACTTCAAGCACCTTTCCTTCGATGCTTACATCACCCCGATATCCGACTACTCAAACAACAGCATCAGGATATGACTTATCTGGTCATATTGAAACATCCTGATGATGTTAACCAAACTTTATGCCGATGACTCACGCCGATGCCAAAACACTTAGCGACAACAGGATAAACGTGCATAGGGTGATATTCGCAATATCCTGATGACGATAGCGTCACATGCACCTGATGATGATGTCACGCAATATCCTGATGATGGTCTTTCCGGTCCTTAGCCAAAAAGTGAACTTTCACTCCTGCATACAATAGCGATATGCGGATGATGGATACACATGAAAGATGATCCTGACGATGATATATACACTGAGTATATATCAGACTTATATCATCCTGATGCACTTGAAACATACAGTCTTTGTCAGCTTCATAACCTGATCTGGATAGCAATATACTCACAGATGACGATGCGATTCACTCCGTCTGGAAAAGCACATGCAGTTCCCTGTATATCCGTCAGCTGCATGCAAACTCATAGAACCGTACAAGTTCACAAAGAAAATATGATGATCAGGCCGGATCACTTTCTGATCAAAACTTAAAGATTTATCTTCCTAAACCCTAGCACATGAGGATGCTAGGTTGATTTATAGCATGCTACTAATCGATCTTCCACACAATGAAATGCATAAATAGAAAACTAAAATACAACCTAAACTAACATGCATGACCATTCCACCGATTCACAGAATCAACCGGTGGAAGGGTTGAAAGAATCCATTAACCTGTAATCAGAACAGAAATCAAAACATAAACAATTGATAAACCAGATAATGCAATTGATGAGATCTTATTTAGATGAAACACAAATGTCCTGAACAATGTTTCACAATGTCTGGACTGATCTCTGGATTTCACTCAATCACCAGTACAACATAATCTAACTACTACTCTCATGATCATTCTTCATGATCTCAAACCCTAACTGATCTGAGTTATTTATAGCAATATCCTACGAGTACTACCAACTCGATTCCCAGCGGCTGGGAGCTTCCAAACGGCTGGGAGAAGACAGCTCAGACAACCTGATAACGAACTCTAACTACTTGCACATTCTCCTAGGCTGATCTAATACATATGCATTGGTCTAATGGACCTTATTACATTATGAAGTCAAACATGCTAAAAATAGACTAATGTCCTGTCATGTAGACAATGAACCTATATTCTGTCTTGTAGGGGTGCTCCTGCACCAATTCAGCTGACAGAACAGAGTTTGTAAGAAACTAGACTGTTCCGGATGCCGACTAGAAAAGTGATGAAATTACTTGTGCGGATATATATAGAGGATGGATTTAGTTGTGAAAAGTGTAATAGAGTGTGATAGTATGCGAATAAGTACAGAGCAGAGCAGAAGTAGTAAGAAAGATCCGGTATGTGAAAAGATAGCAGAATAAAGAACAGAGGAAAGATGAAGTGCAGCAGATCAGTGTACTGAGCCTAACTGGAATTGAACCCCAGCATATGTAGGTGCTTCCAATCAGTTCAAGTATTATATAACATTCTTTGTAGACAGTGTGTCTCCTTGTAGGCAGTGGGCCTCTTTGTGAGCAGTGTGCTCAGGCAGTGAGCCCTAATTGGCAAGTGCCATTTTTGTAACTCCTTATTCTTCTAACAGAATAATCTTTGGGTTAATCACCCCGTGGTTTTCTCCCTTAACCGGGTTTCCACGTCAAAAATACTGTGTCATGTGTTTCTCATTTCATGATAATGTTTGTTTGTTTAATTCAATGCTACTTTGATTAATAAGAAAGATCAAAAGAAGAAACAATTAGGATAACTGATTCACCCCCCCTCTCAGTTATCAACAATTGGTATCAGAGCGAGGTTCCTCCTAATAGAGCCTAACAGCTTGAGGAAGATCTGGGAATTCCAATGGATGCATATGGTTTAAGGGAGCAACTCAAGACTGCCCTTGAGGATCTTGAACAGTCAAATTCTGAAGTCAATGAATTAAAGGAAAGACTCAAACAGGCTGATGAATTCATGAGAGAACTAAAAGACAAATTAAGTCTCTCTATGAAAAAGAGAAAGGAGCTGCTCCAACAATTGGCAAGCCAAACTGAAGAAAGCAATACAAATGAAGAATTGACTGAGAAAACCAAGTTATGTGAAAAGTTATCAAAAGAAGTCATTATGTTAAGACATGAAATGGAATTAGGAACTATAAAATTTACTCAAGAGATTGAAGAAAAAAGAAAAGCTGAAGACAATCTAAGACAATCTCTTAAAGAGAAATCAGAAGAATGCCACCAGATGGACAGGATTATCAGACATCTTGAATCTGATCTTGAAGATGCCAAAGATAATGAAAAAAAACTTGAGGATCAAATTGTCTCTCTCAAAAGAGATCTTCAAACAGCAAATGAATTTAAAGAAAAATTCAAGATAAGTTCTGCCCAACTTGAAGTACTTCTTGGAAGTCAAAAGAAGACAGATGACAAGTACGGCTTGGGATATGAGAAAGGAGAAAGTTCCGGATCCGGTCAAAAGAATTTTGGATCAGAAAATCCAAAGAATAGGCCTAGAAGACCTCCGGTAAGACAACCCAATGCTCAAAGATATCCATCTTTCAATGGATACTGCCACAGCTACAATCACTTTGGTCACAAAGCTAATCAGTGTAGAAAAAGAATGAATCAAACTAATCCATCCTTCTCCGGACAGTGCTTTAACTGCAAAAGGTATGGACACAAGTCTCATGAATGCAGAAATATGCAAGTAAACAAATCATTCAATGGTAGATGCTTTACATGCAATAGAATAGGTCATATGGCTAATCAATGCAGATCAAGAGGTTATCAGTCAAATATGCAAAGAAATGTTATTTGCCAAATCTGTAATAGGTCCGGTCATAATGCTAAAGTCTGCAGAAGCAAGAATCAGGACAAAAGAGGTCCGGTGTATAATCAGAATCAAGACAAGGGTAAACAAAAGATGAATGTGGATGAAGTTAGGAATCAGATGAGCAATATTTGGGTAAAGAAAAGTTTAGAGAATACAGAAACTAGATCCGCACCAGATTCTGGTGCTGATATTACTTCCAAAAATTAAAAGGTGAGCTCTGGCTCAAGGGGAGACTCAAAGAAAATCCTGTTCTCCCAGCCAATCAAGTGGTACTGGATGTGACACAAGATGCGGAGTAAAGGGTTTGAAGATATAAGTCCTGAGATGATCCAGACAAGATTTAAGAGGTCCGCATGAATATGTAAAGAAGTTGTGATCGATCAAGTAAAATCTGTTCCGGGAGAGGCTCCGGAATGACAGAGGACTACAAAAGGGGTCCGGAGAGATCTGGAAGTACATTATTTTACTCTGCGGACTGGATAGAACGTTTGGGATATTCTTGTAATGTGTCACCTCGATTTATTCATGATTGAAAGATCTGCATGATGTTCATAGATCAGGACTGATCCAGGATACTCCAAGCTATCCGGATAAGGCAAACCAGAATAATATAGGTGGAGCATTTATTGCAAACAGATATTAGGGTTTGTGAAACGATATAAGGGATTTCTCAACCATCACTTGATCATTCCACATCCAAGAAGAAGCGAAAAGCAGAGCTCTGCAACAAAATTCATCAAGCTCACCGAAGATCTCCTGCCGAAGTCATTACATACAGAAATCAATCCAGCCACTCCGTGTAACCGAAGACGCAAAAGGTATTTTCCACTTCTGATATCTTGCTGCAAATCTTTTGAAGAAATGGCTACTCCAAATATAGTAAAAATCTCAGACAGGCCCCGACCTAAATTTAAGAAACATCCATACAAGTCATTGGAGGTAGATCCCTTAGGAGCTTTTTCCAGTGTTCCTCATGGAGTTTTACACACAGAAGACATTAGGGTTTACATACATGCAAGCATTGAGGAATTCGGGGAATTCAAATTGAGAGATCTCTATCACAAACAACTGATAGACAATGCTTTTGAGCTTAAACCAGAGTACAAGGGTATCCAGAAGAAATAGTTTGATCAATTCATTCATTTCCCCTGCTTTGAAGAAGAAGAATGGGTCCGATATGTATTGAGCAGAATGCATGACAACTTCCTATGGCTGGATAGACCTTACAAGATCACAAAAGAGGCAATTAGGGCAGTAACTGGTCTATACTCTTCCGGAGGGATACCTATCCTCAAATCTGTCAAGAACAACATTGTAACTGAGGCCACCGGATCAAAATTTGATAAGAGGGCAATGACCATTGAAGATATTTCGGATCCGGATATCAAGTATGCATCCATGATAATAGGATACAAGATCTATCACTCCAGCAGGGAGAATTCTGTATCCGGAACTGCAGTGTATACTGCCTATGAAATGCTAAGGAAGAATGCAGAATATGATCTCTGCGAACTGCTCTTAAGCCAATTAATGGAAAATATACAAAAAATCAAGAAGGACAAAAAGAATTCCTTTAAGTATGGTACTCTTATATTATGTCTATTTTTCTACTTCATGAATGAGCTGCCCGGATCAAGTGGATGGGCATGGCAGAATGACAAACCTGTTGCAGTCCAGATAAGAGACTATTTACATGGGCTTGGGGATGCCAAAGCAAGAAATACAGCCCTATGGGGATACTTCAAAAACTTCCAAAGCATGATGCAAGCAAGAGAAAGAATTCCCCAGTCTCTTGTTGAAAAATACAAAGACTCAGTGTGCTTTATGGTGGACACTGATCAGTGCCTAATGGAGGCAGTGGAGCCAAGGACTATCTGGATCATGCCCATGGGGTATGAAGTGGACGAACAGATAGTGGAGCTGCATGTTCAACACATGCTAAGTCAGCCCAAAGATCCAAAGGCAGAAAGGTTTGGAACCTTTGAGGAGCTGAGTGTAAAGATCCATGTTGAACTCAGGGAACCTGAGATAAAGAGGAAGGTGAGAAAAGAAGTAGAGCATATTGCTCAAGGCCTAGGCATCTCAAAAGAGGCACTTGATGCCAGCCGGGAAAAGAGAAGAAAATCTGAGGAAGAAAAGAAAGAGGCAGAAAAGAAAAGCAAGAAAAGTGCTTCAGTGGAATCCTCAACCCGGACCAGACATCAAAAGGATCCACACCTATCAAAACCAAAAGCTCAAAACCAGAAGTCCAGGGATCCAGTAAGAGATCTAAGACAAAAGCCTCAAGAGCTTATCAAAGCCAAAAGGATGAAGAAGAAACTGAGTCAGATGAGGGAGTGAAAGAAATAAAGAAACAGAAGAAGAAAGGATCCAGTAAACCCTCTTCTGGCCGAGACAAGGAAGAAATGACAGAAGAACTTTCTGAAAAGCCCACCCTGTCTCTAGACAATGTAGTCAAATCAGTCACTGTGGATGGGAACCTTCAACCGGTGGCTGAATTCTATGATGACTACAATGAGGCAGATCAAAAGATCCTGTAGGAAGATATAATTAGGTACTTGAACATCTACAATAAAGCTTTTATTGAGATTATCTCTGAAATTCCAAAGAGTCTAGAGATGGAACTAGAAATAAGAAAGAACAATGCCATGGCAAAAGACCTTGAGATTAGGGAACAGATAGCTATTCAACTATATCCCTCAATTGATCACAAAACCATGAACATGATATTCAAGGACTGCAAGGATGAATTCAGAAGCAAAGCAAGGATGAATCAGCTTATGCTTGGTGAAACCAACAAAGTAGCCAAGGACACTGAAGAGATCCTCCGGAATACATACAAAAGGTTTAATATTCCTATTACAGAGGACTCAGGTGCAGAAATAGCTGCGGACTTGGAATCATCTGCTCCGGAAGAAGTGCCACTAGAATAGACTAACATCTCTTCTCTGGCTTCTCCTACATTCTCCAGATCCCAAGAAGAAGAAAAATTACAGGAGGAAGAAGTAGCGGGAAAAGAAAAAGAGGCTGACAGCACCAAGGATGCAGAGAAAGAGAAAAATCCAACAGAGAAAACCACGACTGTAAGTGGTAAGAATGTGGAAGGAGATAAGACTCCTAAGGACAAAACTGCAGAAGAAAAGAAACATCTGTCTCCGGCAAGAGACACTGCACAAACTGTTCAAAAGTTTCTAAGCCAAGAAACTTTAGAGATTGATGAACTGGAGCTTCTAAAAGGCCCATTCGACTTTGACTCTCTCTCTCCGGTACAGACAATGAAGATAGCTTCATTTGCAAATGCTAAGGCAAATGAAAAACTCCTAAAGTCTCATATGGAAGACTGTGAGTTGATAGAGGCTGCTTCTGGAGTGCTTGAAAAGATTATGCCATCAATCCAGATAGATCCGACAGCCTCCTCTTCCAGTAATCTCAAAACCTTAGTCAGCAGTGTTGCTACACATTTTGATTCTCTAGAAAAATCAGCTGAAGAAAAGGTCCGGAAGGAATTTTTGGATAAAAGATTTTCAGAAGTATTAGGATTAATCTCTAACGATAGGAGAAATATGAGTATTGGAATAAAGAGCTTAGAAAATGCTCTTAAGGATGGCGGTGATATTTACAAATTTTGTATCTCCTGGTCAAAGGCAACAGTAGAAATAGATAAGAAAATAAAAGCGGAACAGGACAAACTACAAAGTTTGTCTCAAAGTTTTGATCCTCTCTCTTCATCCATAGTAAATCAAGAATGTCAAACTATTGCAATCACAAATGCAATAAAGAACTTTGAGAAGGAAAGGAAGAATATCACTAACCGGATGGGAGAACTTAGAAGGATTATAGTCCCTAAGTTAGAAACTATGCATGAGGCCATCAGTGATGCTCAGACTATCGCCCAAACAAATGATCCGACAGATCTCAAAAGGGCAGAAGCTTTTGCATTTTTGTTGAGTGGTCACATTTCAATTTTGGATAGAATGAAGCAAAGTTGGGCTACAGAACTGATCCAACTGAAGACATCTTTTGCAGACATTCTCCAGTTTATGTGAGTATGTAAATATGCGGCTATGTATAGAAAATTTTTGAAAATTTTGGTGTGCGGACCCTACCCTTTGCCATTGATGTCAAAGGGGGAGTGAGGAGCAGTGAAAAATGAGGAATCCAACTAAGGGGGAGTTCCAGAAATTGTATATAAAGATAGAGCATCAGCAAAGGGGGAGCATAGTGTAAACACTTAGTCATTTTTCACTAAGTATTGCCATCAATGCCAAAGGGGGAGATTGTTGGCAAGAGACACTATATGGATTCATGGTTGTTGTCATTGATGGCAACAAAGGTCATCCCACATATCCGCAAGTCATGGTGTGCCTCTACCGGAAGTCAGGATGAAGAACTGTTGTGGTCCGGTGAACAAGAATAGAGCATGTGGCAAGGTCCGACAGATTGGTCCGAACCTCTCAGAGGAAGTGTCTTGGTGCAGTGCGGACTTGGGGAAGTCAAGAGGACTACCTTGAGTAGTATATTCCAAGGATTTAGCCTCCAGTGATGGACAAAGAAAAAGATATGAATAGCTGAGTACCAGATTCCTGAAAGACAATGAGAACAGGAGGAAGAATTGACTGACAGAGCATCAGAATCTTTTCTGGATATGTTACTATTGATTGTAAAGGTTGTGAAGGCATGAATCATGTTTGTCCAACATGACTAATAATATCTACAAGTATATGCTTGATCCGCATTGCTTGGTAAGCAAGGATTCAGCCGACAGAACAGAGTTTGTAAGAAACTAGACTGTTCCGGATGCCGACTAGAAAAGTGATGAAATTACTTGTGCGGATATATATAGAGGATGGATTTAGTTGTGAAAAGTGTAATAGAGTGTGATAGTATGCGAATAAGTACAGAGCAGAGCAGAAGTAGTAAGAAAGATCCGGTATGTGAAAAGATAGCAGAATAAAGAACAGAGGAAAGATGAAGTGCAGCAGATCAGTGTACTGAGCCTAACCGGAACTGAACCCCAGCATATGTAGGTGCTTCCAATCAGTTCAAGTATTATATAACATTCTTTGTGGACAGTGTGTCTCCTTGTAGGCAGTGGGCCTCTTTGTGAGCAGTGTGCTCGGGCAGTGAGCCCTAATTGGCAAGTGCCATTTTTGTAACTCCTTATTCTTCTAACAGAATAATCTTTGGGTTAATCACCCCATGGTTTTCTCCCTTAACCGGGTTTCCACGTCAAAAATACTGTGTCATGTGTTTCTCTTTTCATGATAATGTTTGTTTGTTTAATTCAATGCTGCTTTGATTAATAAGAAAGATCAAAAGAAGAAACAATTAGGATAACTGATTCACCCCCCCCCCTCTCAGTTATCAACAAATGTTTATTCCATTGTGTTAGAATTTAATTTTAGATGCTATCTTCATGCTCACATAGGAGAGCATTTCTCCCACAACCCTTGAAACAAGGGAAGGAGTGGGAATAACCCACTTGGCCGTGGGGGTGACTAGGGAAGCTAGCTGATGTCATGCTCTCTTGTGGAGATTTAGGAGGAGATAGTTTTGCATCATGGAGTTTGGGGGAGTTGAGAGAATCCCATACTCATGAAAGAGAAGTTGATAGTATTGTTGTTAGCTATTTTTCTTTTTTGGCATGTATGCTTCTGGCAGGAGGAACGAAAGGAAGGAGAACATAGTCATTGGAAAGATATAGCTCACAAAGGAGCTTAAGGGATTCGATAAGAACTAAGGCTGAAGTGCTCAGGTAATCCCATAAATGCTTCTACTATGATATAAAATGTAATGTTACGTATCTCTGTTCTCCTTTGGCTACCACTGTGTTGAGTGGTGTTGCATGTCGGCCAGGGCCGAGCCCCTGTGTTGTGCATGTTGATTGTTCATGTATGATTTAAGACTGTTTCTTGGGACAAAACTTGTCTCTGTTATTTCCATACTCTACTTCGATAGTTATGCTATCATTATTTGAATCTTGTCTCTATTAAATCTAGTTATATGTTGATAGTTATGCTATCATTTCTTTTTTATTATCATACAGCTCACCAAATGAATGGAAAGGTGGCGGCCAAAGTATATTTTTATGTAATCATTATTCTTTACGTATACATATTGCTAGACTAGTTGTGTCTACATGTACGTAGAACTCTGACTAGGTTCACTATCATAATGACAAGAATGGAAAAATAAGGGGTTATTAGGGTTACAAAACTGACCCTACTTTGTTAAATAATTACATTGTTATTATTATCTCTCTCTTATTCAAGAGGTAGTATGGACTGTTTAATGACATCCCATGGATATTTTATGGCCATCCATTATTAGGATAGTGTTATTATCACATTGTTTCACCTCATGGGTGGTTGACTGAGAATAAAGCTACCAGCTGAGGTACTTCTTTATAAACTTTAAGCTAGTAAGGTTGTGTATCATAATGAAGCTCTTGACAACCTTAAGTTTGAGTAGCTTAAAATAGAACTATTGTTCTTTGATGCATGCATGTTGCTAATACCACTAGTTAAGTGGTAGTCAAAGAAACCTTTTTCAATGAGGTCGAATGATACAATGATATTATGGAACTATTTTGCAAGAACTCTAGTTAACCTTCGTGAATGAAGAGAGTTCTTGGGACTTGATATAAATAATTGTTATTGTCGAATATGTGATAGTATCTTATTTCCCAAGAAAAAAGATTGTTATATCTTATGGGGTTAGAGATGGATAACCTATTTATGGACAAATGTTGGTAAACGTACAACTCTTTTATTTTTGACTTTTGAGTAAACCAAGTAAAGTCACCATCAGGGAGGATTAGATGAGAATCCTCGGTCCCGATGAGATCCTTAGAGAACTTCTAAAATTTTAAACAAATCTCTCTTGTGTTGATACTACATATCAAACTATTTATGAATACAAACATTTGCAATAAGGAATAGGGTGACAGGTAGTCATAGTTTCTGTGTTGTAGTTGTAATAAGAAATATTAGATTGAACTTCAGAAATCAGAGTTAGTAATCTAGTTAGATGGACTAAGAATTACCTAATGCTATTGTTAATGTATATGTATATTTTTGTTAGGAAAAGTGTCTCAACCTTGCAACTATGAAATGTTACTATTTTTCCCAGTTTTGGTCTTCTTCAATACCCTTTATCTCAGAGAATGGTCTAAGACTTTCAAAGTTTCCAAAATTGCTAAAAATGGTAGGACTTACTATTTTTAGTAACTCAACATTTGACCTCGGATTGACCCAATATTTTTCCCAAAAGGTGTAGAACTTCTAAGTAAACATCTTGTGTGAGTTTTGACTCAAGACAATATTTGGATTGCGAGATATTAAAGGTTTTTTTTTAAACTGTCGAAAAAAGTTTTGAACTTAGTTTTGAGGCACTTAGAGGTCCCTAAATGCCATGAAAGTGTTCATAACTAACAAAGTAGGTTATAGCTTGAGATATCTCTTGATGACCTTTTTGACGCATTAAATGATTCATCAATCAGACATTCGGATCAAAAGTTATGACCTCCAGAAGTTGGACCTCCTATTTTTGGGAAATGTGAAAACATGTTGGACACTCAAAAGGGTTGTAAAGGGGAGAGTTACACATGTTGGTGTGTGATTTGGCACATCACAAGGCATCTTTGATTGGAGATAATTTGGACACCACTTTTGGGTGGTTTTGGCTCATGGTTTTGTAATTACTGTTGACAGTTTATTGTATTGTATCTCCTATATATAAAGATATTGAGATGGAGGTTGTGTGTAAGAGTCTTCTAGATGTTGAGTTACCTCATAGATCTCTGGTTTATTATACTCCTGTGAAAGCTTTCTCTGCAAATATATTGTAATATTCTTGATTCCTGAATAATATATTGGGCAGCATTGGAGTGTGGGGTTTTTACCTAAAAGGGTTTTCCCCACATATATCTTGTGTTGTGAGTTTTGCATTTGGAAGTTTTTATTATCTTTATGTTAATGTGCATCTTAATCTATAACTATAAAAGTTAAAATTTGCATAAAACTTTCCTCAGTAGATCAGTGTATGAAGCATTTTCATGTACCTTGCTTCCTTTTAGTTGGTATCAGAGCTTGATTACCTTTGGTTCTAGTTGTTGGGTAGAGGGTTTTTGAGCTAATCTTCATTTGAGTGGGAGCTTGTGTAGAGGATTTTGAAATCTTTGTTGCATGAAAGATATGGTGAGCACATCTGGGAGGTTTGAGATAGAAAAGTTTAATGGCAGTAATTCTAAGTTATGGAAACTAAAAATAGAGGACATGCTTGTAGATCAGTATTTAAGGGATGCCATATCTAGTACAAAACAAATGGCAATGTCTCAACCAGACTGGGATCTCAAAGATTGAAAAGCTAAGGGTTTGATAAGACTCTATTTGGTTGATTCAGTGCTCTTGAATATCCATGAAGAGAAGACTACAAAGGATCTTTAGAAGAAGCTTATAGATGTTTATCAGGCTAAATCCCTAGTGAACAAGTTATTCCTGTGAAAGAAATTGTATCCTCTGAGGATGGAAGATGGAGGATCTGTGACTGATCACCTGAATACATTCAATATGTTTGTTGTCCAGTTGACCTCTGTTGGTGTGAGGATGGAGGAGGAGGATCGATGTATGACATTGTTGTATTCCTTACCAAATTCATGGGATCACCTTGTTATGGTCATTAGGAGTACTAGTACCACCTTCAAGATGGATGAAGTGGTTTCTTTGTTGTTATATGAAGAGATGCAGAGAAAGTCTTTCGAATCGGCTAAGGAGGCTCTTGTGGTTTGTGGTAGATCTAAAGAGAAGGGAAAGAAAAAGGATAAGAAGAAGGAATAAAAAGGAAGATCCAAATCCCATGGGAGATCTAAATCTCTTAGAAAATTCAAGGCACTATGTTGGAACTGTGGCAAACTTGGTCACTTCTACAAGGAGTGTAAGGAGGAGAAAAAGAAAAATAAGAACTATGATTCAGATTCTGACAAGTCATCTCAAGATGAAGGAGAAGTGTTTGTCACTACCTTGGAAACACATGCATCTAAGGATGTGTATCTTATTGACTCTAGTGCATTTTTCCACATGACCTCACATCGGGGTTGGTTTTCAAAGTATGAAGAATACAATGGTGGAAAAGTGTACTTGGGTGATGATTTTAACCTGAAGATTGTTGGTCGTGGAAGAGTTTTGATTAGATTCCCTAATGGACGAGTGAAGGGGGTCAATGATGTTCTGCATATCCCTGGTTTGGCATGGAACCTCCTTTTTGTAAGTAAGTTGAATGTTGTGTATGTGCTTATTTTATCAAATGGAGGATGCAAGATGACTAGAGGATCTATGGTGTTGGCTAAGGGTGTTCGGATTGGCACCCTATTTTAGCTTGATGCATGCATAGTTCAGTGCACTAGTGCCTCTATTTTGAAGAAGAGAGATTTAGAGTCTTCATCCTCACCATTGGAATCAACAACAAAGAGGACTGTTGCATCTACTTTCGATGGTCATGCTTTGTGGGTACCGAAGGGTGCTCATTCTATGGAGATGAAACTTCTAGCTAAGAAGACAATGTTATGACACTAGAGGCTTGGTCACATTGGTGAAAAGGGTTTGAGGACCTTGAAAAATAAAAACCTTGTTGAGGGTATGAATGATTGTAATCTTGAGTTCAATTTTTGTGAACATTGCATTTATGGAAAACAAAACCATGTCCAGTTTTATTCCAATTCTCACAAATCTTCTGAGGTGTTGGACTTGATTCATTATGATGTGTTTGGTTCTATTAGTTTTCCTTTGATTTTAAAATATATTTACTTTGTTTCATTCATTGATGATTATAGTAGAAGGACATGGGTGTATTTCCTTACATGCAAATCTGAAGTCTTTAGTAGATTCGAAGAGTTTAAAGCTCTTGTAGAGAATCAAAAGGATAGAAAGATTAAGTGTTTGAGGACTGACAATGGTGGTGAGTTTTGTTAAGTAGATTTTGATAAGTTCTATAAAGAATAAAGGATTGGAAGCCACAAGAGAACTCTGTATACCCCTCAACATAATGGAGTTGTAGAAAGGATGAATAGAATGTTGATGGAGAGGACAAGGATTATGCTAAGTGGAGCTAGCCTTGAACAAAAGTTTTGGGTTGAAGTAGTTGCTACCATTTGTTACCTGGTTAATAGGTCTCCTACATTAGCGCTCATTGATAAGACACCTATGGAGGTGTGCTGGTAAAAATCCTTCATTGAGACACAATCAAGTATTTGGTTGTAAGGCATATGGACATGTGCCTAAAGAGAAGAGGTCTAAGATGGAGAACAAGGTTGTGAAGTGTATCTTCATCGGTTATGGCATTGGTGTGAAAGGGTACAAGCTTTGGGATCCAGTGGCTAAGAGAGTTCTATTTAGTAGAAGTGTGATCTTCAGAGAGATCAATCCTTCTTCTGTTGTCTTGCAGCCAAAGAAGGAAGAGAAGAAAGAGGGTGTGGTTTAGCTTCCTTCCACCTTTGAGAAAGTTGAACAAAAAAATATGTTGGACCTGATAATGAGGAGATCTCTAGTAGCTTTGAAAGTTTAGAAGAAGATGAAGAATCTCAACCTCAATCTTTGAGGAGGTCCACGTGGATAAGGAAGAAACTTGATAGGTTTGGTTATTCATTGCATGAATCTAGTTGTATTTTTGCTTTGATTTCTAACACTGATGAGCCTTAAAATGTGAAAGAGGCTATGGGTATGAAAGATGTAGGTTCCTAGAAGGAGGCCATGGAAGAGGAGATGGCTTCTTTGGAAAAGAATAATACTTGGGACTTAGAGCCTTTGCCTAAAGGATGAAAACCTATTGGATGCAAATGGGTGTTCAAAAAGAAATTTGATGTAGATGGTAGTGTTGAGAAATATAAGGCTAGATTGGTTGCGAAGGGGTATTCTCAGGGGAATTGACTATGGTAAAATTTTCTCTCCTATTGCAATGCTGACATCTATTCAGTTCCTATTATCTCTTGTAGTAGTGTATGATCTAGAAGTGGAACAGATGGATGTGAAGACAACATTCCTTCATGGTCACTTGGAGGAGGAAATCTATATGTCACAGCCAGAGCACTATGTGGTGAAAGGTAAATAAATTCTATTTTGCAAGTTGAAAAAGTCTTCATATGGTTTGAAACAGTCTCCTAGGATGTGGTACTATAATTTTGATGCCTTTGTGTTGAGTATTGGATTTCTGAGATCAAAATCAAATCATTGTGTTTATTACAAGTTTGACAATGATCGTATTCTCATTATTGCATTGTATGTCGATAATATGTTACTCATTGGGAATGGTAAAAGTTTGATTTCTGATTTGAAGTCTCAGTTGTCAGCACAGTTTGAGATGAAAAAACTAGGGGTAGCTTGGTACATTCTACGGATGGAGATCAAAAGAGACAAAGCAAATAGAAAACTTTGGTTAGGCCAGAGTAAGTATGTTAACACTTTGTTTGAGAGATTCAACATGGTAGATTACAAACCTTTGACTATTCCTATTACGATGGGGAAAAATTTATCTGTTGCAGATTGTCCAAAGTCTCCTTCTAAGATGGAGGATATGAGCAAAGTTCCCTATGCCAGTGTAGTTGGCAGTTTGATGTATGTGATGGTTTGTACAAGACTAGACATTGCCCAAGTAGTGGGAGTCCTTAGTCGATTTATGTCTAATCCTAGACGGGTACATTGGGATGCAATGAAGAGAGTGTTCAAATAGTTATGGGGTACTTCTGAGTATTCCTTATGCTATCATGGTTATCCTACTAGATCTCAGCATTCTACAAGTATTTGTGGATATGTAGATTTTGATTGGGTAGGTGACATTGACAGTAGGAGATCCACTAGTGCTTATGTGTTCACTATGTTTGGGGGTGCTATTAGTTGAATGAGTCACTAGTAGAAAAATAGAAATAAATGACAAAAAACTACCAAAAATTGGTCATGTGATCAGTAGTTTGGTCACGTGACCATTGGTAGTTTATTGCCAGTCATTTATCTCGCGACCAAATTAATGACCAAACAAATTTTAGTCATTAATTTGGTAGTATATTTAATCATTAATTTGGTAGTATATTTAGTCATAAATTTGGTAGTATATTTAGTCATCAATTCGGTAGTATATTTGGTAATTTGGTAGTATTTTTAGTCATCAATTTGGTAGTATATTTAGTCACGTGACCGTTGGTAGTTTATTGCCGGTCATGTATCTTGCGACCAAATTTATGACTAAACAAATTTTAGTCATTAATTTGGTAGTATATTTAGTCAACAATTTGGTAGTATATTTGGTAATTTGGTAGTATATTTAGTCATCAATTTGGTAGTATATTTAGTCATTTATTTAGACATTGTAATCATTTAGTCATTGATTGTTGTTAACTAGTCATTTATTTAGTCATGGTAGTCATTTTTATTTACTGTTTTCCATTAATTGGTAGTAAATTTAGTCATGACATGAATAATTTATTAAATACCATAAATTTTATAATGTAGAAAAAACATATTATTAAATTTGAATTAAAACATAAAAGGCAATAAATTTGGAAAACTATATATTTTATGATTCTGCCAAGTAAAGATTGATAAATTTGAGTCAACACTTTCTATTTGAGAATCGACCAATAAGAAAATGAAACAAGACAAAGCAAAGTGGCAATAAATATTTTTTTGTATTGGAATAATACAAGAAAAGAATTACAAATAATAAAAAAGTAGCACAAGGCTGCCATAAGAAAAAACTAGTTCAACTCTGTCATGTACAACATACTACAAGGATTGGTTGAAGAAAAAACCAATTCAGTAGATGCATTAGATACAATAGCAAAACAATGGAAAGGAAGGTCGGACTGATGAAGCCCTTCACATCTTTTGACACTTAGAAAAGAGATGTTGCTACTGAGCATTCCATGAGACATCATTTGACGATGGATGGAGTCTAAGTTTTTCCTAGAACCCCTTGCTCACCCGCATCAGAAACTGCTCTCACTCTCACTCCTCATCTCTTTACCTCCCCTCAGTCTTTTTTCCTCCTGTCCTTCTTTTTCCTTTCCCCTCCTAGGTCTGCCTCATTTTTGTTTCTTCCCTCCCTTGGGCTCCTCTCCCCCTGGGGCTCCCTTTATTGTCCTCTTCTCCCTTCTTGGCTCCTCTCCATCGGTCCCATTTTTGTTCCACTCCTCCCTCCCTTCTCACTTTCCCTTCCTTGGTGTCTTGGCTCCTCCTCCACATCCCGCTTTGCTCTTTTTTTTCTTAGGTTTTTGATTGGTGTTAGCTTTTTGTTAGATTTCTTGGGTTGTTAGCGTGTCCCCCTTCTTCTTGTTATGGTCTTTGTTAGTTAGACTCATTTGTTCTTAGTCCTTGTCTTTCATTCTCTCCGTCTTGGTTTTTTCCTTTCTTTGTGTCCAGAGACACTTAATTTTTTCTTATTTATTTATTTTCTTATACTTTCTTATTAATTTATTCTTATTTTTTCCTTTTTGTTTTTCATATCTTATTGGTTAGAGTGTCTTAATATTACATATTTAATTTTTTTCTTATTTATTTATTCATATCTTTATTTTTTCATTTCTTGGGTGTGTGGGTGTGAGTATGTGCGTGGGTTTGTTTTTGTTGTGTGTGGGGGTCATATGTCTTTTTCATTTAGTGTGTGGGTTTATTTTGTCTTTATTTTGAGTTTTAGTGTCCTTTCGCCATAGTTTTAGACTTATGTGGGCCTTATTTATTTTGTAAGCTTCCCCTTGTTTTGTGCACACACACATACAATATATATGTGTGTGTGTGTGTGTGTGTGTGTTGGTTGTGTGTGTGGGTCATATATCTTTTTCATTTAGTGTGTGGGTTTATTTTGTCTTTATTTTGAGTTTTAGTGTCCTTTCACCATAGTTTTAGACTTATGTGGGCCTTATTTATTTTGTAAGCTTCCCCTTGTTTTGTGCACACACACACACACACACACACACACACACACACACACACACACACACACATATATATATATATATATATAACTTTGTTTTTTATGTTCTTATTCTTTGGTTTCTCAGGTTGGTTTAGTTTTCTCCTTGCACTCGTCTTTGTTCTTGTTTCTAAGATTCTTACTCTTGTTCATGCACTCTGTCTCTTTATTCTCTTATTCAGATATATTTTTTCATTGTTCCCTTCTCTTTATTTCTATGTGATTCTCTATAATTTGGTATTGTTTTATTTTAATTTTTATCTTCCCTCTCTCCTTTTGGCCTTATTTTTCTTTGCTCTTGGTTCTCTTATCTTGGTTCTTTGTTGTTTATTTTTTCTCCCTTTCAATTTTTAGGTGGTTGAGTCATTTGGGTGTTTGTCACTTTCCACATTTCAATTTTTTAGGTGTTTGAGTGGCGTTTAGGTGTTTTTTATTGAATAGAATTGTGCTTGTATTATTTTCTATTATTTTTTCTTTTCCTTGGTGTTCTTGGTTCCCGCGTTATTCTTCTCTCTATTTAGTTGTCTCTGTCTGCAAACTTTCTCATTCTATGTTTCTTCTCTAGCTTGTTTCTCCTAATGATGGATCACGAAGTGTGATTTGAAACGTTGAGGCAGAAACTTGCACACAGTTTAATCCCGAAATACTGAACTTCAAGCATTATGGACTATGGAAATTTGATGTCTATCATTCTGTTAATCAGCTTAGGTGCTTTGACTGCAGCCTTGGTGCATTCCATATTCTCCTTCACACAAGCCCTTGAGGTGTTAACAATCTAAACTAAAATTATGGCAACAGGAATAACTTGCCAAGGCAGTTAACAATAATAACAAGTACCAAAGTCACAACATGTTTTTTGACAAGCAAGATTCAAAAAATATAAAAAACAAAATCTAAAATGAAATCATGTTAACATTTCAAATTCAAGAATTGAATTCTTAATATATTACTGAGTGTTGAAAGATTTTCACAAAACTTACGGAAGAGCCCAAATAGACGCAATTGTCTTTCGGCTCACAAGTTTGTAGAAAAGAATCAGTTATTATGGAGGCAAGCAAGAACGGTGTAACCTCAAACTACAAAAAAAAGACATATTAAAGTATTAGCTAATCTCAAAATTTTAATGACATAAATTTCTTGAAGAGCATTGAAAAACTTTTAGTTGGTTTAGGTCATGCAAAAGTTGTCTATATCATAGGGTTAAGAGTATATTAAAAGCTTAACTACTGTAATATATTCATTTATAGATAAAAATTGTTCTCTTTAAGGGCTGGAGGTAATGTCATCACATCAACGGGGGGTGAAATGACATTATTTAACCATTACTATACGTTAGAAGTTCAATTTAAAATATTTTTGTAAACACATCTTTTATAACAAATAATCACCATCGATTAAAAAAAAGAAAGCATTTAATTTCTAAAATCAATTTATTCATCCAACAATATAAATTAATCATGCTCAATTATTGTATTAAATTTAACTTACATAAATTTTTTATATAAAACAATTTTATTTATTTACTCTAATATAGCATATTGTGGTCTGTAAGAAAATAAGCAAAATACATCATTAAAATGCAAAATTATTTAAATTAGCTTTTCAATCTGCCACAAGTCTATTTGCAAAATTTGAACGAGTCCAAGTCTTGTGACAGAGGAGGAATCTAAATATTAATTATATAAATAAAGCTACCTTGAAATGTTGGTTGGGTGAATCCCATGTTATTATTTTCTATAATAATAATGACCTCATTATTATTTTCTATAATGGCCTCATTTCAAACAGGAATTGAAATGCATTTGATAAGATAGAAGCTTTAATGGCCGAGCTATATTGGGGTTGCTCATCGTAGTACTTGGACCATAGCATGACTCCCACATAATTGGAGGAGATCTTGATCTGAGGTAGAACATTAGAGATGAGTGTGTTTGAAGGAATGAAGCCACTTCTAGAAACTACAGAGGAAGCAGAAAGGCCAAGGAAGAAGCCCTCATGGTTAAACTAGGTGAATACATTATGATCTATAACAGTCATAACAAACGTATTTTGTAAAGAATATTGCCAACAGAGAGAGCATGGAAACTAGGTTAAACAGGGTGAATACATTATGAACTATAACCAACCTATATTTTAAAGTAGATTGCTAGTAGAGAGAGCACTGTCAATCATTTTCTGAAGATTTTGAGATCTGGCCTTGACCAGAGGAGCCAATCTTGATGCAAACTATGTTACCTCATCCAAACAAGTACTTATGTCTATTAGAGCCCCACTTTGTAAATTGTTTACAAGACCTTTGTCTCTGCCTATGGGCTTTCTCAGAACTGATAATGCCTTCTAAAGCACAAACACCACTTCTTCATAGAATACTACACATTCCTTAAGCACTTCTGAGAAAAGGGCACCATTTCCCTGGCCTTCTCTTCTGCTGAGCTCTACAATAAAACTAGAAACACCGCAAGGTGGTTGTTGGGCCTTCGCGGTGATGTGAGGAGTTCCATGCATCACTGTGAAGGCCCAACAACCACCTTGCGGTGTTGTAGTGGTTTTCTGCCAAACTACCCTGGTAGACATGTATGTAAAATGTGGAAGCATTGACAAGGCATGTGAATTGTTTGGCAGAATGCCTCAAAGAGATGTCATCTCATGGAATTCAATGGTTGCAGGATATGCACAAAATGGATTTGTTGAAAAGGCTTTAGAAACTTTCAAGAAAATGCAATTAGCAAGTGTAAAGCCAAATTCAACAACCTTTGCCAGCATTCTCCCTACCTGTGCTAAAATGGGAGCTTTGGAATAGGGTATGGACATCCATAAAAGCATAAAGGATAGAGGAATTTTATCATTTGTTGTAGTTGTAACTACCCTGGTAGACATGTATGCAAAATGTGGAATCATAGAGAAGGCACGTGAACTATTTGAAAAAATGCCTAAAAGAAATGTGGTCTCGTGGAATGCCATGATTGTAGGATATGGATAAAATGGATTTTTTGAAAAGGCTTTAGAAACTTTCAAGGAAATGCAATTGGCAGGTGTAAAGCCAAATTCCACAACCTTTGCCAGCATCCTCCCCGCCTATGCCAAAATGGGAGCTTTGGAACAGGGTATGGACATCCATCAAAGCATAATGGAAGGGGGATTTTTGTCAGAAATTATAGTTGGAAATGCTCTGGTAGACATGTATGCAAAATGTGGAAGTATAGACAAGGAACGTGATCTGTTTGACAAAATGCCTCAAAGAAATGTGGTCTTATGGAATGCCATGATTGTAGGATATGCACAAAATAGATTTTGCAAGGATGCTCTCAAAATATTTGAATTAATGAAGCACTTGTTGAAATAAGGGCAGACAACTGAGAGGGGGGGTGAATCAGTTGTCTCAAAAACTTTTATCACTTGCAGCAATTTACCTTCTTTATCACTTATCAACAAATTAATGATATAACCATGAAAGCATAAATCAACAACACATGAGCACAAACATAATTAACACACATAACACCAAGATTTTTACGTGGAAACCCGGCTAAGGGAAAAACCATGGTGGGGGTTAACCCACAAGAAATTATACTCTGTTAAAAGTATTACAAATAGGGAAGCACATGCCTTCAGGGCGCACTACCTAGAGCTCAATGCTCCAAGAGGCTCACTGCCTATATAGATTATTACAAGAAGATTATAGATTGTTTGAACTGATGAATAGAATCTACCAATACAGAAGTTTAGTTCTGGTTAAGCATAGAATACTGATCTTACACACTTCATCCTTATTTTGCCTTGTTTCACTCTTAGGCCATAATCTGAGCTTAGATCTTTATCTTCACACTTCTTTCTACCTTTTTTGCACTTACTTCATCACCACTTCACACCCACACTTCAAAACACTCGAATCCATCAGCTATATATATCCACATCAAGAAATTCAATCAATTGTAGTCGTCTTCAACAAAACTTAGAACATTTGTTAAGAACTCTACTATGTCGGCTAAATCCATGTACAATCAGCAACGCGGACCAAAAACTTGTGTTCTCAAATCATCAATCATGTCGGCCAATACCACTGCTTATCACAAATTACTTAACCAATAGCTTTTCTTCATCTGGACCAAGATCAAATACTAGGTCGACCTATTCTTCTTCTGACTGTATTGACTAATTGGAACCCGATACTTAGATGCTTATAACTTTTGAATCCTTCATCACCAGAGGCTAAATTCCTGGATTTAGATAGTCCTAACAATCCTTATTACTCCCTCAGATCCGCAACACACTGTGATTTACCATCAGAGAGATCCAGACCAAGATACTGGACCCTGTCACATGCTCTGTTTCTAACTACCTAGACTTAGACAAATCTTCACATTGACTTCTAGTATGAACAAATTATATAATGTAGATGTGTAAGATAGACTTAGTTGCCATCAATGAAAACACATGTTATGCATAGTAGTGTCTCTTTCTAACAATCTCCCCCTTTCGCATTGATGGCAAGACTTAAGGAAAAATGACTAAGTGTCAGTACAACTCCCCCTTACTATGTACACTTATGCTTTTCACTATTCTCCAGTGCTCCCCCTTTGCTGGATTCCTCATTTTTCACTACTCTTCACCCCCCCTTTGACATCAAAGGAAAAGACTTTTTAGATGTAACAATTCCATAATCTCACATTCTTCCACAATGTAGTGTATATGTAATACAACTTTATAGCCAGGAATGAATATTGCCTTATGGTCCAGTAGTTCCAATTTATGTAATTGAGCATCAAACCTGACAAAATCCACATACCAAAATTCACCAAAAAAATTTATGTACATGGGCATATATACAAACAACCCTATGACTTATTTACATAAGTTTGAACACATCACCAAAGATATTCTTCAACTACACCAACTCATTGTCCCAACTCTTCTTCATACTATTCAAAACTGAGTTGTGACCACTGAATAGAAATTCTTGAGACTTTGCTTATCTCAAGTCAATAGGATCACTTGATTTAGCAGTAGTTTGGGTTTCTATCATGGTATTGAACATTGCTTCCAACTTAGGGGAAATCAGTCCCTGGAGCTCACACATTCTTGTCTCAATGTTGCCCTTTCCTTCATCAATTTCTTTATCTCTTCAATCAAGCCAATTGTTTGACATTCTTGGCTCATTATTGATACTGTCAAGGGATCAAAAGATTGGGATACACTTGACAGTTTTTCCTTAGACTTCTTTATTTTTATTTCAATGTCCTCTATAGCTTTAAGACAAGATAAACAAAATTTATATACATTCCCTCCTTCTGTAAGAGCATTATGAATATTCTTAACACTGGTATCTAGTACAATTCTATCTAATGCAATCATCCCTTTTAGAGCATCAAATCTTTTATCATTGAATTCATTTTGAACCTTGACCTCTATAGACTTTTCAAGAGATTCAAAATGAGAACTTATAGAATTTATTAGACTTTTCAACTGGCTAGAGGGAGATGCAAATGAATCCTTCTAGAATGTTGACATTATTTTCTCTAGAATCCCATATGCAAGACCAAGTAGCTCATTGTCTTCCATGTGAGACTTCAGAATATCTTCTCTAGCCTTGGCTTGAGCAATAGAGGCCAATTTTATCCTCTGCACTGGAGATAAGGTATCAAAATTTATTGGACCTTGTATTATGTCCTGATCTTTTTCAATTTGTTTATCTCTTTCCAAAATTTCCTTCACTACTTCTACAGTGTCTCTTGCCCAAGATGCTGATGTATCTATTTGATTCTTACCAGTACTATCAACTAGATTGTCCTGCTTGGGCTCTTCCTCAACCTTTGCAATCTCTTCTTCCTTTTCATTTTTTTCCTTGTCCTTTTTTGCTTCTTGGTCCTTAGCTTCTTCTGTTTCAAGCTCTTTATTTTTCAATGAATCATCTTCATCTGTTTCAACATTCATCTCTGTATCTTCTTTGCTAGATTGATCTAGAGGAGTTTGAATACCTCCTGCATCATCAATTTTATCTATCATCTTTTCATCTTCTTTGTTTATTACTTCCTCTTCCGAAACAAAGGAGTCATCTATCTCAGTTTGTTGCTCATCTCTCCACTGCTCTTCATCATTTAGAATTGATGCATCCTCAGTATCAACCGGTTCTTCTGTAACTACATAGAACTTGTTCTTGTCCAGTGCTTTCTTTAGAATCTATTTTGTTTCTTTAACAACTTCATCAATATCTCCAATCATTAGCTTATTCGTCCTTGTTTTTCTTCTGAAATCATTCTTGACCTCTTTAAAAATTTTATCTACTTCTTTGTTGGAGATCACCGGACACAAACTAGATAACACATGTTCCCTTAGCTCAAAATCTTTAGCTTTAGCAGCCTCTTTCCTCATTTCCAAAATGTTACTTAGACTCTTAGTAATTTTAGATAAAATTTCCACAAGAGATCTATTGAATGTATTCAAGTATTTTACAGTGGTATCCTCCAAAATTCTCTTGTTTGTATCATCAAAAGTGTCATAGTATTTTACTATGGGTTTTAGATTCCCATGAATTATCACAGTATTCACAATTTCTTCTACAGACAAAGTGGACTTTCTAGTTTGGGTTTCAATCTTTTGTCTTTTACTTACCTCCATACTTCTGGAAGGCTTGTCTTTTACAGTCTTTGAAGCTTTTTCTTTCTTTGTCTTTATTTCCTTTACTGCTTCATCTGATTCTGTTTCCTCATCATCTTTAATGCTCTCATATGTTCTGGATGCTTCAGTCTTCATTCTTTTACCATCTTTACTGGATGGTTTATCTTCTGGTTTCTCTGTTCTGACAAGTTTTGTGTGAATAGAGGTAGCAATAGAGCTTCTTGTTTTTCTAGGCTAGCTGGTGGAGACTTCCAGAGCACTTCCTTGTTTCTTATCCTACATCTCCTTCTCATCTTTTTCTATCCTTTCTCTGTTCTACTTCACAACTTCCTTAGTTATGCCAATGCTTTCAGCATACATTTCTACTTCCTTTTGAACATCCTCTTGATTTTAGGTTTTCTGAGCTCAACATGTAGTTTCAAACTGAGCTCCTTATATGTCCCAAACCTCTCCACAGAATCATCCTTGGGTTTACTCAAGAGATGTTGAGCATACATATCCAAAATTTTCTCATCTACCTCATACCCCATAGGCATGATCCAGATAGTTCTAGGTTCTACTACTTCCATTAAGTACTGATCAGTATCCACCATGAAGAAGATCTCATTCTAGTATTTCTCAACAACCAATTTAGGAATTCTTTCCCTAGAATGCATCAAATTCTAAAAATTCTTGAAGTAACCCCAAATTGTAGTTTTTTGTGCTTTAGAGTCACCAATGTTGTTCAAGTGCTCTCTTATCTGTATAGAAATAGGTTTATCATCTATCCAACATAGGCTTTTCTTGCCGGGTAACTCATTCATGAAATAGAAGAACAAACATAAGATCAATGTACCATATTTGAAGGTGTTCTTACCCTTATTTACCTTATTCAAAATTTCTATCAGTTGGTTCTGCAACAACTCACACAAGTCATAATCAGCATTCTCTCTTAACATTTTGTATGCAGCATATATGACCATTCTGAAAACAGATTTCTCACTGTTGGAGTGATAAATTTTGTAACCAATTACCATTGAAGCAAACTTAACATCCAGATCAATAATGTCATTGATTGTCATTACCCTTTTATCAAACCTTGAACTGGTAGCATCAGTTACTATTTGATTCTTTATTTCTTTCAACATTGGCAGTCCACTGGATTAGTTTAACCCTATCATATCCTTGATGGCATCCTTGGTGATCTTGAAGGGTTTCATTAGCCATATAAATTCATCATGCATTTAGCTCAGCACATACTGGACCCACTCATCTTCATCGAAGGATGGAAACCCTATAATCTTAATGAAATGTTTATCATGCAGTGCCTTATATTTAGGTTTAAGACCATGAATTTCATCCCTTAGATGATTCTTGCACAAATCTACATACCTTGAGTCCCCAAATTCATCTATGCTCTGTAATATCCCTGATGGATATTTGTTGATCTTGCTTGTTCTAAAATGATAGATAAACTAGATTTTGATATTCAAATTAAAGATTTGATTATAAAAGATCATCTTACTGTATATTTTCTATATCTCTAATTTTTATAATCAATTTTCTTAATATTCTATATGCTAATGATTGAAACTCAGTTCAGCCATACTAAATTTATCAATGAAGGAATACTTGATGTCATCTAAGTGGAACTCACAACCAATACTCTGTAAATATAGGTAATTGCTGATGGAGATCACATAGCAGCGGTAGAGCTTCAAATGATGTGCTTCATAGATGTAGTAATGTTGAGCAATTCAAGGAAATGATATTAAATCTTCACAACTTGTGAATTCTCCACCTTGGCATACTTGCTCTTCAAAATCTTGAACTTCAAATTTCATTCAACATCATTCTATACCATATGCAATCTCCCTTGGCATTGGACAAATAAAAGGAATGACACTTACATACGCTGCGGGCACAAAATCTTGCAATTGATATCTCATGTGGAGACCTTAGACCTTGATTTCCATGATTATCCTTAAAATCTTAATTACATTTCAATCATTCAGTTCTTAACTCTATAAGCGGTGGCTCCTTCTCATGAATGCCTTGTAATTTTAAATACTTGTGACCTCTTCAGATGTGACCAGATCTTCCATTAATAACCGATGGCCTCACTATCAAAAATAGATACTTTTGTTTCAATATGCGATCATATGTATGAAACTTATAATCTTCATAGGCGTCCACATTCTCTTTGGAAACAATATTTAAATCTAACTATATTTTGTTTGTGAGGCTTTGTCAGAAGTTGTCTCCTACTGAGGTAGCATAACTCAAATCTCAACTTAGTTTGCAATTCCTTTAGACCATAATCTCTCTCATAAACATGCGTTGGGTCCCACAAACCACTAGAGATCAACCAACGATGAAGTCTTCAATTGCTACGCAACCATATGAATCCATAAGCTATGCATTAAAGTAGATATATTCTAATAATCTTAATTAAAGATGAAAACGTGCTACAGTTTGTCAGTGATTGTCTCTCTTATTGCCAACACAGTCTAAAACCACAAAAGATATACATACTAAAACACATTACTTTCAATATTCCAAAATATTGATAAGTCTAAAACAACATTGGAACAAATACCACACATATACCGATTTAGATTTTGCAAATTTATATTTGTTTACAAATTCATAAATTTGCAAATATAAAGCTCCCTAAAATTTAGTCCTACAAACCCTCAAACAAACAATTCCATAATACCATGAAATCCCGGAGGCACAAATATTTGAAGCTCAACTATGAAATCTGAAATGATTTCACCTCTACAAACTACCAAGGGGTCATCTCCTCGGTTCAGCAAATGCAAGGGGCTATTACCTTGTGAATCAACTGAATATAATTTGACAAAAGTCATAAACATCAACACAAGCATATGAAAAACATATCCAACAATGACTCTCAACAGCCCTTTTAAAACTTTCATCAATTAGGACAAGCCCTACTTTTATTAAATGAAAGTTTTTATGTACACAATATTAAATGCTTGTTTTTGTGTACACATAACACTTTTTAATAAAGTGTTTTAATACTGAGTTAAGTAACTTAAATAAAATATTAATTTTATAAAGTAAATAAAAATACTTTATAAAATTAATTTACAATTATAATATTTTAAGTTAGTTTAAAAAAATGGGGACATGACAGCCCTCCCTTCCCGACATTGCTTGCCCCAAGCAATGGGAAGAAAAAAAAATGAACTCAATCAATCCCTGGATCCCAAATCCAGAGAGACTCCTCAAACATGTTCAACCACATCTCTTCAAGGTTGTTGACGAAGAAGATCCTAGGACCACTTCCACTGTTGCACAATGTAGCAAACACAAATGTACCCAATCTATCATGAATCAGATCAGCAGTATGCAAACTAAAAAATCATTCAAAATGACATACAAAGTATCATCTTCAATGCATGAAAATAGGGAATTATCATGGAACCAACTGCCAACAAGAAAATATGGATTCCCATCATCATAAACTCTTCCATATGCTATTGTTCCAAAATAGAAATCACCTACTTCAATGTTTAGCAATGAAGGAAAATCAATCACCCATAGAGAAAAAACTATCACATCATCCACATACTCCAATAAACAAACATCATCACAATCATGAATAGGCTGATTTAGTTCATCAAATGGAACTAATGCATCAAACAAAACTGAATCCTCTTCATCACTATTGTGATATTCAAGCACGTCATCATTGGCTGCCCCAAAATCATCAATTTGATCTGATTGCAAAAGATTAGGACTATTGGCCTCAAACAAATTAGGAATTATATCATGCCAATCGACTCCATCAAAGGCTGTCCCAAAACAAGAAACTCTATATGTATCACCTATGCTTGTATGAAACCATTCATGACTCATAGTGATCATATACTTAGCTATTATTTGATGAGGTAAAGTATACTTGAGGGCTTTCATAACAACTTGTTTGCCATCATGTTGGAAAGTCAACTCCATAGCTTGTAGATCATGCATAACTCTTTGCAAAGAATGTAACCATTGCAAACCAAGCACAATTTCATTATCCTTCAAATCAAGAACATAGAAGTCATCATAAAGATTGTACTAACCAAATTTGATACTAAGCTTGCTCACTTTCCTCTTGCAAAGAATAGTAAGCCCTCCTTTTGTAGTCACATCAAAGCCCTCAAAATCATCACAAAGCGAACCCCTTTTGTTCACCAAACCCTCATCAATGTAATTGTGTGTAGCTCCACTATCAAGAAGTGCCAAAATTTTGTAACCAAACAATGTGCCCTCAAAGATGAATGGATTGTACCTTGGAGCTCCTGAAAGATAAGAGATCCTAGAACTTTTGTTTTCATCAATTGTAAGTTCTAGTGTTGGTTGTTCATCATAATCATCCTCATCAAGTACCTCTATGTAATGCACCTTGCCTTTCCCAAGGCACCTATGACCAATCTCCCAAGGTTGTTTGCAATTGAAGCACAACTTTTTCCTTCTCAATTCATCTCTTTCCTCATAATTCATCTTGGATGTAGTACCTTTATCATTCTTTTTGGGAATGGGCTGCTCTTGGGATTGTTGACTTGCATGCTCATCTTTGAAATTCTTCCTTTGTTGTTAAAATGGTGTGGGATAGGTGTTAAGATCTAATGCAAGCTCTATAGCCTCATCCAATGTCTTAGGCTAATGTACCTTCACCAATCCTCTCATTCTATCATTCAAACCTTCAACAAACAACATGGTGACTCTCCTTTCTGGTATCTCAGGAGCCATAACTACAATCTTTTGAAATTCATTGATGTAAGAATCTACTTTGCCAACATGTTTCAATTGTGCCAATTCCCTATAGTAGACCTCTATGTCCTTCCTATCAAACTTGTTGATGAGTCTACAAGTAAACTCATCATATGAGTTAATCATATCATGCCTTTGTGACACAAGTCCATGATGCCACCAATCGCATGCCAAACCCTCCAAATGCATAGTAGCAAAGTGTATGGCCTTTTCTTCACTCAAGGGTTTGAGTGTAAGAAAGGCATCAAGCTTATGAATCCATGCTCTAGTACTTATCTTACCACCACCATCAAAATTAGGTAAAGGAACCTTATTCAATGCCTCTTTGTACTCCTTAGATTCCTTCTTTTTAGGTTTTTGCTCCTTTTTCTTCTTGTTCTTTTCACTCCTTTGGAACATGAATTGATTGAAGTTTAGGTCATGCCTAACATCAGGTGGGAGTATACGATATTCATCAACTATTGTGGTTGCTCTACCTATAAATGTAGGAGTAGGAGTAGGCTCTCTATATGTATGTCTCCTTGTATCTCTACCTGTATCTGAATCTACTCTACCTATAATGCTAGTTCTCCCACTACTTACACTTCTTGATCTCCTAGAATGTGTATCTCTTGCCCTATCAACAAAAGTGTCCAAACTATTTTGAAATTGATGAAGCATTTGCTGCATAAACTCTTGTTGTTGTTGAGAAAAAGTAGTCAAGAATTCCTCAACATTTAGCTAAACTTGTTCCCTTGTAGGACTTTCATTACCACTATTACCACTATTACCACCTCCTTCAGCCATGATTGGTTGAATAGCTATGTTAACCTCTCCTTGTTGGGTGTGTCTAGTTGTCCTCCTTGTATTATACCTGTGTGGACTAACTTCTCTTGGATTCATAACCCAAAGTCTGGCAGAATCTTGGCTCTGATACCACTGTAATATCCCTAATGGATATTTGTTGATCTTTCTTGTTCTAAAATGATAGATAAACTAGATTTTGATATTCAAATTAAAGATTTGAATATAAAAGATCAGCTTACTGTATATTTTCTATATCTCTAATTTTTATAATCAATTTGCTTAATATTCTGTATGCTAATGATTGAAACTCAGTTCAGCCATACCAAATTTATCAATGAAGGAATACCTGATGTTATCTAGGTGGAACTCACAACCAATACTCTGTAAATATAAGTAATTGCTAATGGAGATCACATAGCGGCGACAGAGCTACAAATGATGTGCTTCAAAGATGCAGTAATGTTGAGCAATTCAAGGAAATGATATTAAATCTTCACAACTTGCGAATTCTCCACCTTGGCACACTTGCTCTTCAAAATATTGAACTTAAAATTTCATTCAACATCATTCTTTACCATATGTGATCTCCCTTGGTACTGGACAAATAAAAGGAATGACACTTACATACGTTGCGGGCACAAAATATCGCAATTGATATCTCATGCGGCGACCACAGACCTCGATTTCCATGATTATCCTTAAAATCTTAATTACATTTCAATCATTTAGTTCTTAACTCTCTAAGCAGTGGCTCCTTCTGATGAATGCCTTGTAATTTTAAATACTTGTGACCTCTTCAGATGCGACTAGATCTTTAATTAATAACTGATACCTTCAATATAAAAAATAGATACTTTTATTTCAATATGCGATCATATGTATGAAACTTATAATCTTCATAGGCATCCACATTCTCTTTGGAAACAATATTTAAATCTGATTGTATTTTGTTTGTCAGGCTCTATCAGAAGTTGTCTCTTACTGAGGTAGCAGAACTCAAATATCAACTTAATTTGCAATTCCTCTATACCATAATCTCTCTCATAAACCTGCGTTGGGTCCCACAAACAACTAAAGATCAACCAACAATGAAGCCTTCAATTGCTATGCAGCCATATGAATCCATAAGCTATGCATTGAAGTAGATATATTCTAATAATCTTAATTAAAGATGAAAACTTGCTGCAGTTTGTTAGTGATTGTCTCTCTTATTGCCAGCACAGTCTAAAACCACAAAAGATATAAATACTAAAACCCATTACTTTCAATATTCCAAAAAACTGATAAGTCTAAAAAAACATTGGAACAAATACCACACATATATCGATTTAGATTTTGCAAATTTATATTTGTTTACAAATTCATAAATTTGCAAATATAAAGCTCCCTGAAATTCAGTCCTGCAAACCCTCAAACAAATAATTCCATAATACAATGAAATCCTGGAGGCACAAAGCTTTGAAGCTCAACTATGAAATATAAAATGATTTCACCTCTACAAACTACCAAGGGCTCATCTCCTCGGTTCAACAAATGCAAGGGGTGATCACCTTGTCAATGAACTAAATATAATTTGAGAAAAGTCATAAACATCAACACAAGCATCTAAAAAATATATCCAACAATGACTCTCAACAGCCCTTTTAAAACTTTCATCAATTAGGACAAGCCCTAATTTTATTAAATGGATGTTTTTATGTACACAATATTAAATGCTTTTACACACTATCTTGTTAAATTCTTGTTTTTGTGTACACATAACACTTTTTAATAAAGTGTTTTAATACCGACTTAAGTAACTTAAATAAAATATTAATTTTAAAAAGAAAATAAAAATACTTTATAAAATTATTTACAATTATAATATTTCAAGTTCTTAAAGAAAATGGGGACATGACATGCTCGCATGAATATAGATCCTAATATCTTCAACATGTAATACACCATACGGAACACTTGAAAATGCACCTAACGGGTTGACTTCTATTGATTTGTGTGGATGCTTCTTGAATTTGGGTTAGGGCATTTCAGTGATATCAACAATCAAAGGTGTAGCCATTGTAAAAGATTGCAAGTTCAAAGCTTCGCAGAAAAATACCTTTTTCTTCCATGGAATTAGGGTTAGCTGATGAATTTGCTTATTGCACTTCAAATCCTCAAAATCTTAGCTTAGCTGCTCTTCTGCTTGCTCTCTTCGAATGCAAAGTGATCAAATGATTGAATGCATGACTTTTTATACTCTGTAAAACCTAATTTGTCATTGTAATAAATGCTCTACCCTAATACATCCGGTTACACTATTTCTGCATGCAGTCAATCTTCAATTACTTCACAATCAATCACATTAGCTTATTTTCTTCCAGAATTTTCTCCAACAGGTCTATAATAGGCTTCTTTATCTTCATTCATCATGCCAGATTCAAGCACCCATTTACTAGCAAGGGGAATTAGATTTTCAATGCAGGCCCCCCTAAGCCAGAGCTCCTGATTCAATTCCTAGAGGAATTATCAGCACCGGATTCTGGTGCAGACCCATTGTCAACGTTCATTTCACCTTTCTTTACCCACATTTTGTTCACTTCATTCTGGACCTCATTCACATCAACTTTGCCCTTGACTTTATCTTGTCTCTACTCATCCAGTTTTCTGTTTACCGGACCTTTTCTGTCATCATTCCTACTTCTGCAGAATCTTGCAACATGACCAGATCAGTTACAATTGAAGCATACAACATTTCTTTGCCCATTTGATTGATTTCCTCTTGATCTATACTAATCTATTACATGCAAACAATAGACATTGAAAGAATTGACATTTCTTTTGTTGTTAGAGTAGTTCATCATACTTCTACATTCATTGGATCTATGACCGTACCTTTTACAATTGAAGCATTGACCAGAGAAAGATGGACCATTTTGATTCACTCTACTTCTGCACTAAGTGGCTCTATGACCAAATTTATTGCAATTGAAATAATTTCCATTGAAAGATGGATACCTTTGAGCATTAGGTTGTCTTACCAGAGGTCTTCTAGGACTGTTTCTTTGATTCCTTGGTTTAGGATTTCTTTGACTGGATCTAGAGCTTTCACCTTTTTCATATCCCAGACCATGCTTATCATCTACCTTCTTCTGACTCTCAAGTAGTACTTCAAGATTATCTGAGCTTATCTTGAACTTCTCCTTGTATTCATTTGCAATTTCTAGGTCATGTCTGAGAATGACAATTTGCCTTTCACATTCCTCCTCATTATATCTGCATTCTTGTAAATCAGATTTTAGGTGGCCAATTGTTCTGTCCATTATGTAGCATTCTTTTATTCTTTCCTTCAGAGTTTGATTCAGGTCTTCTTTAGTCTTCTTCATTTCCTCAATTTATTTGGTTAGCTTGATCACCCCAATTCCATCTCATGTTTTAGAACATAAACTTCTTTTGTCATCTTTTCACATTCCTTTGTCTTTTCTTCCAAAGCCTCATTCATGCCATTTTCTTCAGTAGAATTAGCTAGTTGCTAAAGTAGCTCCTTCCTCCTTTCCATACATTTTTTTAGTTTTTTTTTAACATCTCAATGCAATCATCAACATCTTTAAGGTTCACTTTTAGTTCATTTACTTCTTCTTTGGACTGATCAAGATCTTCTAAAGTCAATTAAAGTTGTTCTCTGAGTGAACCCATTGAAACTCCTTCCCAGATCTTCCTCAAACTATTAGGCTTCTTCCAAGGAACCTTGCTCTAGTACCAATTGTTCAAATAAGGGCAGATAACTGAGAGGGGGGGTGAATCAGTTGTCTCAAAAACTTTTATCACTTGTAGCAATTTACCTTCTTTATCACTTATCAACAAATTAATGATATAACCATGAAAGCATAAATCAACAACACATGAGTAGAAACATAATCAATACACATAACACTAGGATTTTTACATGGAAACCCGGTTAAGGGAAAAACCACAGTGGCAGTTAACCCACAAGAAATTATACTCCATTAAAAGTATTACAAATGGGGAAGGCACATGCCTTTAGGGCGTACTGCCTAGAGCTCACTACTCCAAGAGGCTCACTACCTACAGATATGATTACAAGAAGATTACATATTGTTTGAACTGATGAATAGCATCTACCAATGTAGAAGTTTAGTTTTGGTTAAGCACAGAATACTGATCTTACACACTTCATCCTTATTCTGCTCTGTTTCACTCTTAGGCCATAATCTGAGATTAGATCTTTATCTTCGCACTTCTTTCTACCTTTTTTGCACTTACTTCATCAGCACTTCACACCCACACTTCAAAACATTCGAATCCATGGACTATATATATCTGCATCAAGAAATTCAATCAACTATAGTCATCTTCAAGAAAACTTAGAACATTTGTTAAGAACTTTGCTCTATCAGTTGAATCCATGCACAATCAGCAATGCAGACCAAAAAACTTGTGTTCTCAAATCATCAATCATGTTGGCCAATACCACTGGTTATCACAAATTACTTAACCAATAGCTTTTCTTCATCTGGACCAAGATCAAATACTAGGTCGGCCTGTTCTTCTTCTGACTGTACTCACTAACTGGAACCCGATACTCAGATGCTTAAAACTTTTGAATCCTTCATCATCGGAGGCTAAATTCATGGATTTAGATAGTCTTGACAATCCTTATTACTCCCTCAAATCTGTCACATACTATGATTTACCACCAGAGAGATCTGGACCAAGATACTGGAGCCTGTCACATGCTCTGTTTCTGACTACCCAAACTTAGACAAATCTTCACTTTGACCTCCGGTATGAACAAATTATGTAATGCGGATGTGTAAGATAGACTTAGTTGCCATCAATGACAACACCTGTCATGTATAATAGTGTCTCTTGCCAACAGTACTCTAGAGCATATCCTAACATTGTAATCTTTGCTTGTGTTCTATGTGCATGCAGTTATTCAGGTTTAGTGGATGAGGGTTGTACATACTTCAATCACATGAGTAACCCTTATTGCATTACTCCTACAATCGATCATTATGTGTACATGGTTGTCCTTCTTGCCCATACTAGCTATCTTGAGTACAACCTAAACTTTATCATTAAGATGCCAGTTAAACCTGTGGTGGTTATGTGGATGTGTTTTCTTGGTGCCTATAAATCACATATGAATATAGGCTTAGGAGTATTTATAGCAATGTTACTTTTTGGTTTGGATCCTAAAAATTTTGTGACTTATGTTCTTCTCTCAAACATATATGCAGAAGTGGGTAGCTAGGGTGAGGTTCAAATGGTAAGGAGATTGATGAAAGATAGAGGAATTAAAAAGATCCCTGGATGTAGTTGGATTGAAGGCCATAAAATGGTACATGCTTTTTCCATAGGAAACAGATCACATCCACAGACACAGCATATCTATGCAAAGTTGGAGCAATTGGCTTGGGAGATGAAGGTAGCAAGGTATTTTCTAGATGCAAGACATTTACTTAATGAAGGGTACACAAAAATAAATGGGATACAAAATAGGAAGATGGGATACACCACCCTCCACCTGTGCATTGTAGAGAAATATGAACAATTCATAAGTGTGTGGATTAAAAGTTCACTGAAAACATGTCAAAACAAAAGGCAATATGATGCACACTCCTCTGTTATTAGTTCAAGATAAACTAAATTCATGAATGTAAAATGGAATTTCCAAAAAGCTATTACTGTATAACAATCAAGTTAGGAGATTAAAAGAAAAATGAGTAGTATTGACAATATGCTTAAAATTAATGGAATAATTTAATGAACATATTACAACATAAACTTGAGTCCACAGTATAAAATTTTTAAAGCTAGGGCATTTAAACACAAAAAATGTCTTTCTATGACCTGATTAATCTTGTCATCTATAAAACCAAAAGAAGGCAAAAGAAACATGATAAACTTAGGGCACACAACTGAGAGGGGGGGTGAATCAGTTGTACAAAACTTTCTTCCACTTAATCACTTAACTCCACTTTACAATTCAACAATATAATAATAAATCAATCAAGGAAACACAATGCAACAAATTAAGAGCAGAAACACATGAGACACCAAGATTTTGACGTGGAAAACCTGGTTAAGGGAAAAACCATGGGGTGATTAACCCAAGATTGTATTCTCTATTAGAATAATAGAAAGAACAAAATGGCACATGTCAATTAGGGCTCACTGCCCGAGCACACTGCCCATATGAGGCTCACTACCTACAAGAGACACACTATCTACAAATAAATAAGTATCACATACATGAACTAGAGAATAGCATCTTCACCGTGCTTGAATCAGTTCCATTTAAGCCCAATACTTTTGCTCTACCTTTCGTTCTCCTCCTTGTTATCACACACTCATCTCAACTTTGACCACTTTGAAATGACTTCGCAATCCCTTATTTCTACAAGACATCAACTTAGGAATGATCATCTAAGTCGGCAAACATCAACAAGAACATCTACAGAATGTGTAACTCATCTGGTCAACCAATCTCAGAAAGAACACTATCATCCGGAAGATTTCTCAATTGCGAGCTCCAACTTCAATGTGGACCACCAATCATGAACTGGACATGATCTAAAGACTTTCACAAACTTACCTAAATCACCAAGAACATCCACACTTCATCTGCTTATTGAAATCCTTCTCCCCTTCATCCAGAACCTCAAGAACACAGTCTGTCATTACTGTCACAAAGGAATAGATGCTTGTAGACCTTCAAACCACAAATCAATCAAGTTGATACTTCACAAAGACTTCCTCAACACTCCCTTGAATCTGTAGAATAGGATAATGCATTTCTGGATCTTATCGGACCTATCTATAACACTCTGTCACCACTGAACATCTGTCGAAACTGGTTTTACTTGAGCGGCCACCACTTCCTTAGATCTTCATGCGGACCTCTAAAATCACTACAGGACCACCCTAAGACACATATCTACAAACCCTTTAAACTATATCCTCTGATACTCATCCTATCTTGGACTTTTACCTTACTGTCATCATAAATCTTCACTATTCCTGATTGAGACTAATTTTCTCAATATCCTTAGCACACAGCTCATCCAATCCTTATCATTAATGCAACAGGAGTATGTTGACATCAATGACAATACCGATTAGGCCCATACTTGCAACAATCTCCCCTTTTGTCATTGATGGCAACATATGATGTGAAAAATTGTTTTGACCATCAAGACAAGAACTTCTCCTCGCTATCACAACTCCCCCTATCAGCAACAACCATTCACATGTCTTCTCTCCCTTTACTGCTCCCCCTTTGATCAACAACCACTTGTTTTTCACATGTCTTCTCTCCCCCTTTGACATCAATGGCAAAGGGCACATACTTGCAATTCCAACACTTCAAAATCATACCTGCTGCTCCCCCTGAGTAGCAGCTCCCCATCATCAATCTGGATCACAAGATATGACTGTGATATCCACCAGACCGATGCACCTCAATGCACCTTAGTTCATCACCGGAGGGGCAATAACCCCTAACTTCTCCCTAAGATACTCAAAAAAATCCTTAGGTAGAGGTTTAGTAAAGATGTCTACAATCTGATCCTTGGAAGGTATAAACTCTAATCTGACTTCATTCTTGTTCACTTGCTCTCTCAAAAAGTGAAACTTGATGGATATGTGTTTAGTCTTTGAATGCAACACTAGATTCTTAGATATATTTATTGCACTTGAGTTGTCACAGAAAATTGTGATAGGTTCCTCATACTCCACTTTGATATCTCTTAGCATCTGTTTCATCCACAAAACTTGAGTGCAACTACCTATTGCTGCAATATATTATGCTTCAGTTGTAGATAGAGATATTGTCTCTTGTTTCTTGCTTAGACAAGAAATCAATCTCTTCCCCAAAAAGAATGCTCCACCACTGGTACTCTTCCGGTCATCCACATCTCCTGCGCAATCCGCATCTGTATATGCATGAAGAGAGAAATCATGATCTCTAGGATACCACAAACCATACTCAACTGTCCCTTTTAGATATCTAAAAATCCTCTTGATTGCCATGACATGAGATTCTCTAGGATCAACCTGGAATCTAGCAACAAGACCAACAACCTGCATAATGTCTGGTCTAGTTCAAGTGAGATACAACAATCCTCTAATCATTGACCTAAACTTTGTCTGATCAGCCTTAGGAGAATCATCCTCTTTTCTCAATTTACATCCGGTTGCCATGGGAGTATTCATTGGTTTTGAGTCTTCCATCCCAAATTTTTTCAACAATTCTTTCACATATTTGGTCTCAGAAATGAAGATTCATTTCTTTGTTTGAGTGATTTGCAGACCCAAGAAGAAATTCATTTCACCAAGCATGGACATATCAAACTCACTTTTCATTTGATTTGCAAAAATTTTACACATACTATCTCTTCCTTTGAAAATGATGTCATCAACAAACACTTCAACAATCAGGATGTTTTCATGATCAATTTTGAAATACAAATTACTGTCAGCAGTACCTTTGTTGAAACCAATCTTCAAAAGATGCTTATCCAATCTTTCATACCAAGCTCTTGGGGCTTGCTTCAGTCCATACAGTGCCTTCTTCAACTTGCAGATCATATCACCTTGATCAGATAATTGAAATCCATTCGATTGCTCTATGTACACTTCTTCTTCCAAGCCACCATTCAGGAAGGCAGACTTGACATCCATCCGATATACCTTGAAATCCTTGAAGGCAACAAAGGCAAGAAATAGCCTGACTACTTCAATTCTTTCCACCAGAGAAAACGTTTCTTCAAAATCAACTCCTTCTAATTGAGAGTAACCCTTGCAGACCAATCTAGCTTCATTTCTGATTACTTCACCAACTTCATTCAGTTTGTTCCAAAAGACCCATTTTGTTCCAATCACATTCTTGTTTCTAGGTCTGGGAACAAGATCTCAAGTGTGATTTTTCTCAATTTGCATCAGTTCTTCTTCCATTGCTTTAGTCCAGTTTTCATCATTGCAAGCTTCATTCACTGACTTAGGTTCAATCTTTAAAATTAGACAATACTCTTCTGAATCTTGAGCAATTCTCCTTCTTGTTTGTATTCCTTTGCTTTTATCACCTAAGATCTTATCTTCAAAGTGATTCAGTCTTACATACCTGGGAACTTTGGGAATTTCTTGCACTTCTGATTCTTGATCAGGCTCATTGAAACTCATCTCTTCTTCCTGATTTACTGGATTAGTTTGAATCTGTCTTTCAGAGGAGGCTTGAGCTCCTTGAATCAAAGTACCATTCTGATTGTCTTCATCATATTCATAAAACCTTGAAGGTTTTTCAATTCCTTCATCAACCTTCACATTTATACTTTCTATTATTTTTCTCAGTCTCTTGTTGTAACATCGGTATGCTTTTCTTTGAGTAGAGTAACACAAGAATATTCCTCTGATTTGAACTTGATTGAGAGTATAGACTACAGTGCTAACAACTTCTCTCTAATAGATCTAAGGAACATTTGCTTCCATCATCATGGTCCTAGATGCTTCCTAGATGGTCTGGTTCTTTCTCTCCACTACTCCATTCTGCTGTGGAGTCCTAGGAGCAGACAACTGTCTCTTTATTCCTTGCTTCTCACATAACTCTATGAACTCACTGAATGTGAATTCCCCACCTCTATCAGACCTCAGACATTTCAATTTTAATCCAGTTTCATTCTTTACCATAGCTTTGAATATTTTGAATTTTTGACGAGCTTCTGATTTCTCTTTTAGAAAGGTTACCCACATCATCTGGGAATAGTCATCAATTAGCAACATAAAGTATCTATCACCTTGTACACTCCTAATTCTTGTTAGACCACAAAGAGCAGTATGAACTAAGTCCAATAATTTGGTAGAAGACAGTTCCTTATTTTTAAATGTGACTCTACTCATCTTACCCAACTGACATTCTTTGCACAAGCTATTAGTAGGTTTCACCAATTTTGGAAGATCTCTTACAGCCTGAGTGTTGCTTATCTTGATGATATTATCAAAATTCACATGACACATCCTCCTATGCCATAATCAACTCTGATCAACTTGAACAAATAAGCAACTTTTATCAGTGCCAACCAAGTGGAAGATATTACCTTTAGTATGAGTACCAGATGCAATCTCTGTTTTGAAACTTTCAAAGATCTTGCATTTTCCATCTTTGAATTGGAGATCATAGCCTTTGTCCACCAACTATCCAATACTGAGAAGATTGTGCTTCAATCCTTCAACATATAGTACATTACCGGTCTTGTTCCTTCCATCAAAAGAAATAGTTCCTCTTCCTCTAATTCTACCAGCAAAATTATCACCAAACTTTACCATTCCTCCTTCATACCTTTCCAAATCTATGAATTTGTTTTTGTCCCCTGTCATATGGTGAGAGCATCCACTGTCAATGACCCAGACATCCTTTTCTTCAACTTGGGCAGCCAGAGCTCTTTCCACAACTTTATGATTGGTAGATACAGAGGATATTGGTTCTTCTTCCTTAATGGCAATAAACATGCATTCACTTCCAGATTTGTTTCCTGTCTCTGATTCATCATCTGTTACTCCTTCATTATCATCTTCTTCATGAACATAGTAACAATTCTTTTGGAACCTTGATCTGTTAGGATTTGGTCTTGAAAATCTTTCCGGACACTTTGAGATGAAATGACCAATCTTATTGCAGTTAAAACATTTATAAGGTTATTTTCCTTCATACTTACCAAATCCTCTTGGCCGCCTATTTGCAATAAGGGCTTCAAGTTGAGCAGTTTCTACTTCTTCTTCTTCCAGGTCTTTTCTTGCTTTTTCATACCATGATAGTTTCCTTGATGAGTTCTCTCATGGATCAAACCTTTGTTTACCTTTTACAGAGGCACTAGCCTTGAATGCAGATTCAGTCTTGGGGGGGTCATCTCCAAACTCTGTCATTTCAAATGCAACCAATTTGCTAGCAAATTGATCTCTTTTGACAGTTGTATGGGCTCTGAATTCTTCAATGGCAGCATCTTTGATTTTACAAGAAGTAGGTAGGGACCTGAGATTTTTTCCAACAATCTCATTTTCATCCAGGACTCCACCAGCATTTCTAATTCCACAAACAATTTCATTTACCCTTGGCATAAAAGTAGTGATATTTTCATCATCTCTCATCTTCAGATTTTCAAATTTCCATTTTAGACTTTGTAACCTTGCACATTTAACATACTTGTCTCCTTCATGCAAAAGTTCTAGTTTTTGCCAGATCTCAAAAGCAGTTGTTAGGTCAATAACATTTGATAGCTTTGAATTAGATAATGCCCTAAGAAGAGCCTCTATAGTCTGCAGATTGTTTTCAGCATCTGTGATTTCATTTTGGGTTTTTGGACCACCCTGTGGAGGTGTATACTATGTTGTAGCCATGGTCCAATACACCATTTCCATACATTGCAAGTGACATTTCATGCAAACTTTCCAAAGATTAAAATTGGTTCCATCAAACTTCGGACTATCCTTCTTGTAAGACGACATGCTAGATCTCCTCAAGCGGTTAAGCTCTTTTTAGAGGAACTTGGCTCTGATACCAATTGTTAGACTTAGGGCACACAACTAAGAGGGGGATGAATCAGTTGTACCAAAATTTCTACCACTTAATCACTTAACTCCACTTTGCAATTCAGCAATATAATAATAAATCAATCATGGAAACACAATGCAACAAATTAAGAGCAGAAACACATGAGACACCAAGAATTTGACATGAAAAACCTAGTTAAGGGAAAAACCATGGGGTGATTAACCCAAGATTGTATTCTCTGTTAGAAGAATAGAAAGAAAAAAATGGCACATGCCAATTAGGGCTCACTGCCTACAAGAGACACACTGTCTACAAAGAAATAAGTATCACTTACATGAACTAGAGAATAGCATCTTCACCATGCTTAAATCAATTCTATTTAAGCTCAATACTTCTACTTTGCCTTTCATTCTCCTCCTTGCTATCACACACTCATCTCAACTTCGACCACTTTGAAATGACTTTGCAATCCCTTATTTATACAAGACATCAACTTAGGAATGATCATCTAAGTTGGCAAACATCAACAAGAACATCCGCAGAATGTGTAACTCATCCGGTCGGCCAATCTCAGAAAGAACACTATCATCCGGAAGATTTCTCAATTACAAGCTCCAACTTCAATGCAGACCACCAATCATGAACTGGACACGATCCAAAGACTTCCACAAACTTACCTAAATCATCAAGAACATCCACACTTCATCTACTTATTGAAATCCTTCTCCCCTTCATCTAGAACCTCAAGAACACAGTCTGTCATTACTGTCACAAAGGAATAGATGCTTGCGGACCTTCAAACCATGAACCAATCAAATTCATACTTCACAAAGACTTCCTCAACACTCCCTCAAATCCGCAAAATAGGATAATGCATTTCCGGATCTTACCGGACCTATCTGTAACACTCTGTCACCACTGAACATCTGTCAGAACTAGTTTTACTTGAGGGGCCACAACTTCCTCAGATCTTCATGTGGACCTCTAAGATTGCTACTAGACCACCTTAAGACACATATCTACAAACCCTTTAAATTGTATCCTCTGATACTCATCCTATCTTGGACTTTTACTTTACTATCATCACTAATCTTCATTGTTCCTGATTGAGACTAATTTTCTCAATATCCTCAGCACATAGCTCATCCAATCCTTATCATTAATGCAATAGGAGTATGTTGACATCAATGACAACACCAATTAGACCCATACTTGCAACACATATTACAACATAGACTTGAGTCCACAGTGTAAAATTTTTAAAGCTAGGGCATTTAAACACAGAAAATTCTTTCTATAACCTGATTAATCTTGCCATCTATAAAACCAAAAGAAGAAAAAAGAAACATGATAAAATAATGAAGTATAGCTTACCTACACTAGTGAATATTTATGCCCCAGTTTCAATCTTGGAAAAGCATGAGTAGAAGAAGGTGACATCTAGACAAGTATGTGCTTAAATCAAGCATCTTCCTTCACCCATTCAGCATATGCACTGAGCATCTAAAACAATACCACTGTACTACACATGAAGCAGTCATGTTTAAGAAACTTGAATGGGAAATAAATGAAACTCATTCAAAATGTGACTATTTTGGTCATGATAGGTTATAAATCATCCCTAGCCAATACAAATATCACTAGTCTCTGACTGAAATATCATTTACCAATTTACAATATAGTCCTTACCAATAAAGTAGCCTATTATCATCTATTACCAATAATATTCTTTTGATTTTGCAATGTGGGATTCAATGACAAAAATCTAGATATGATGTACCGTATACAGAGGGATTTTGAAAATAGCTAGATGCCACTCCATATGTGTTACAAAAAGAATAGCTGAGGCCTTGCAAATTTGGTGTTAGTTGTGAAATGATGAGGGATTTTAAGGCATCATTGATGTTTCAAGCCAGATCATTCTCAATTTAAACAAAAAAAACCAAAAAAAAACTTTTTGTTGCAATTGCAAAACTTCTGGCTCTTAGGTTTTTCCAGCTATAAGCATTTGAGATAGAAGTAGGGTTATCAGTGGTGCCTGTTTTGTGCCACTAACATGTGATTTGCAATCTCTTGCTCTACTTACTTCTGGAATTATGTGCAACGTGCCACTACTGTGTGTAAGTGGATTGACAAGATTCAATTTAGTCTTGTAATGTTGAAATCCAGAGGTAAGTTTGAATAATTTCAACTTCAAATTGGAGTCTAGCATGACAATGACCCAATAAATGACCTAAACTTTTTACCCTTAAACAAACAGTGAATTTGTTGGCTATAAAATTTATGTATACTCTGTAGCTTTGATAGGGTTCAATCAAACATTTGTACAAAATTAACTCATGCAAGGTCTTATAGATATATTTTTTGGTATATATGCAATATAAAGGGAAAATCTTAGTTTATGAGTGTACCTACCTACAATATCCTCAATCAGCTAGGGAATTTGTCTCCTTGTGGGCTTGTGTGCTTTGTTGTTCACTAGAGACTAGGGTTAAGATTCTGTGTCCAAAATTACTAATTGGCAAAAATAAATAGTATATACTTTAGTTACGAGGATTCACAACTATGTGTACGACATTTTGAAATCTAGTTCTATTAGTTGATAGATTTGTCCTTTGAGAATAAATGTAGAAAATGACTCAAAACGCCCGAGAAGAAGAACAAACAGTACTAACAGTTGGAGAAGTTATCATTGGATTGACAACTTTCCTCTAAATTTTAGAGGTACAGCTCCCTCTTAAGATATATAACGAATAAAAACTTGGGGTGTGCTTTTAACCAGAAAGCAGAAAAGGTGTACTAACATCTACCCATCACCATGAAATTGTGCATGACTGATGACAGAAAGAAATGAATGTAGATAAACGATACACAGCCCACTTATCCAACATTCATAAACAAGGATAAATTAATTGAGAGATACAGTTATATTCCACCTCAACACATGTCAACATAAAAGAAGCAATATTGAAGATAGATTACTAATTGACATAAGAATAATTGCAATCACAGAAGACACTTGGAGACACAAAGTTCTATAAGTAATTCTTCATTTCTTCAATGTAACCAAAAATTAAAGTTTCTATAATGCTTCTATACATAAACAGAGTTAAGAAAAGTATAACTAGGAATTAATACAAAATAAACTTGCTCTTCTTCCCCACTGTTCAAAGACAGCCACCGGAAAAAGATGCTTTCATTGGAATTCCCCTCTCATATAACTTCCCAAAAATTATAATTATTTGAAAATGGTCCTTTTTGAGTAGCTGTAATCAAGAAAGTGATTTCTCAAAATAGAAAGGGTTACATTATACCAAAATTGTAGCAATCATTGCTAAATACAAAAAGACTTCATATATGAAAGACAAGTGGCATTAATCTTCCCCCAATTCTAGGCGTATCTCCATAAAAAGCTGGCACAACTCAGCACGCTCTTCTTCTTCTTCTAGGACATCAATTGTCCTACAGTATTTAGCATAACTAGTTTTCTCCTTCCATGCGACTATGTGCAGCTGAGAGATGATGTCAATCTGCTCCTCCTCAGGCCATTGTAAATCAGGTTGCAGAACAGGCATAGGTTCATCATCCCAGATTTCATTGTCTGCTGGAAGTCCCATTCTAAAAAATAGCTTGGCTGGGAAGAAAACTAAACATAGAGAATGCCCCCACCTTCACTTAATTACGTTATTAGGTAATTATGTCTTTCAAACTTATTAACATCGTGCCACCATCTTAATGAACTTCATTACACTTGTCATTAATGCATCATTAATTTTATATCTCAGGAAACGGGTCTAAAGATTTGAACTTGGACTCTACAACATCTAAAAATACATTCTCATCGCATACCACATGAGCAATCTGATGAGCTAGCAATACCTTGAAAAAAGGGCACCGCGAAGATGCTAACTAGTCGGCAGTCGTAGTAGATCTAGAATTTTGAACTTAGAGTAGGATTTCACAAAACTTGCAAGTTCCTGACAATGAATGAGGTTCTTCAAACTATTAGAGCAATGTCCAAAAGCTTTGAACTTCCCTAACACAAAGGAGAAGTTGGGAAGTCAGCCATTTCTCAAAATTAAGAACATGAGTTGGGTAAACAAAAGATTCACGAATTTAAAAACTGCACGACGACAAAGACTTAGAAAAAAAGGTTTCAAGACTTTAAAATTTTTGGGACAAATGACTGGACTGGGGCAAAGCACTGACTGTATCAGTCCTTAGGCACAAAAATTTGAAAAAAAAAATTAGGTTAAAATTTTTGGGGTAACAACAGGCTCTGATTGGGGACGAGGACTATAAAGGATGAAGCAAGGAACCCAAAATCATAAGTAAAGACTAGTGTCTAAATTCATTAGGTATTAGAGTTAAAGAGAACAAGGGATAAAGGAACTAGAACAAGCCAAAAATAGGGCAAACAGGAAAGGAACTAGACTACCAACACAACAAAAACTCCTAATATATACATGGTAGGAAGATCCTACCTCCCAATGACCTCAGAATAGTCATGCAAATCCATTAACTAGCCGGGAGTAATAGGTACCTGTGCGAAATAATGTCGGATGCACAAAAAGCCCACAAGTGACCAGTTGCAAACTTGTGACTGCCATGATCAAACTGATAAAAATGACTTTAGATAAAGATTCTCTAGATATGACTTGATGCTCGAGAAGCCATTCTTCATTATATGATTCTTCAATTGGATGACTCATATCAACATTTCCCAGCATATGATTACCAACATCTACTTGTATAACCTCGTATGTGATATCAGAATGCACTTGATTTTGTAAGCAAGAATGATCCAGCCGCCGAATTGGACAACCCATACACAAATCATAAGATAAAGAACCTTCTCTGTCTACCCCATCACTTTTCTACATATAACCATCTCTATCTGTGGTAGGTGAACCAAAATCCCATTCTTGAAACCAACCACTTGAACCATTGGATGACCAACCATCAACCATGTATGTATCATGTAAAACTGGAAGTGGACTAGACTAAAAATTTGAACTGCAAACAATATTTTCATGAGGCTGAAGATCACCCCCAACTGGAACAATCTCATCTTTCCCTACAAGATTTGACTCAATAACTTCATGACACACTTCATCATTTCTATTCATATCTTACAGATTAGACATTGCAACCTCTTCTCCACACAAAAATTCATCCTCACTTGCATTAAGACTCCAATTTGGAATATAAACAACATGAGGCTCATCACATTCATCCATTTGATCACTTTCAGCGAGGCCTTTTTCTTTAAGTATAGGAAAGAGAATAGCATCTTCTTCACAAAGAAGGTCACCATCCAGAGTTTCTAAAAATACTTAGGGTTGCGAACCTTCATCAACTTGACTATTCCTTTCCTCCTTATTAGCCTCAGATTTTAAGAAATTATTGCATGGATTTCCAACACAAGCTTCATTTGATGAATCATTCTCAAAAGACATAATTGCATCTTCGAAGTAAAATGACTCAAAGATGCATTCTTCACTCACCTTTGGCTATATATGCAATAGAGAAACAACTTCATCTTCACTCTTTTCTTCACATGCTTTCACTGCTTCGGAGGGCATTTCGAAAGAATTTTTAGCTTCCATATCGTGGTCCTCTTTATGCCAAGGATGAGATTCTTCATCATGTGTATCATGGCTGCAAGCAAGAAAATGCATATCTTTCCCATCTCTTTGTTCAATTTCTTGCAAAGTTCTAAGCAAGGTTGAGTGTACTTTATCATATTGAAATTGCATATTACCATAAAAATTCTTTAAAAAACTCACTTGTATAGGATCATCAAGTACCTGATCTTTTCGTATTGGAATTGTGGAAGAAGAGAAGTCTTCATTATTATTGAGAGGATAAGTAGACAAGGAATGCAATTCATCCATTCTCTTATCATGGGAAGCACGAGAGACTTTCAAATCTTGTTTAAAAATTTCAGCATTTATAACCTCTTCTTGCAACCGTATCTCTATATTATTTGACTCAGGAGATGTGAGGCTTTCATGTTCAACTTGCATGCATACTAGAGAAAAGGTGCTCAACACTTCCTCTTCATGCTGTATAGCTTTAGGTTGCTCATCTTCCGTATTACATGGTAAAAATATAGAATTATCATTATCTTCCTCATAATGCACATAATAAGCTTGAACTCTCCTATTCACATGAGATTTAATTCCTGCAGCACTTAACTCACTTCTACCAAATTGTTTGAAATCAAAAACAAAGAGATTAGAACATTCAATAGAAGGAGATAGGATATTATAGGAACATATAGGCTTGAGATCTTGTTTATACATAATAGGCATCCTTGTAGGTTCATGAATCAGGTTATCTATAATATGATTTACTTTCCATAAACCACTCAATATTAAATCATCTTCTATTTTTACTGCCTCTTGTTGTACAATTTCAACATCATTTATTCCACTCCATTTCAACTTAAATTGAACATCAGGATGCAAAGAAGAAATAAAAATACAAATTTGAAGTTGCTCACTTGGTTGAAGAAGGGCTGGAATCTTCTTGAGCATCTAGTTGAATATGTCCATGAAATCTCTGATGGATTCGCCTTCTTGCTTTTGAATGTTGAAAAATTCATACAACAAGGCAACTTCATCAACCAGACCCTTATATCTCACTAAGACCTTCTTCTTCAATGAATCCCAATCTGTTATTCACTTCTCTTCTAAACAACAAAACCAATCTATTACAGGCCCAACAAGAGATTCAATAAATAACCAGACAAAAAAATCTTCTTCACTTACCCCCAGGATACCACATGCAACTGTGAATGCTAGAATGTGGTTTTCAGCATCTTGATGATTCTCTCCACTGAATCTTAGGAAGTGTTTTCTTGATCCTTCAGGCAAAGGTGAAAACTAAGACAAAAGAGGGGTCCAAAGTGATTTCCCCATGGCTAGGAAGAAACCAATGCCATACTACAAATCATAAAACTAAATCAACATAGGTCTACACCAGAACAAAATTGTTTCTGAGTACATTTCATCAAACAGAGCCGCCAGCCTCTGTCCTCGGGGAGGCACCTTTAGATTTCTAGGAAAACAATAGCACTGATCTTTAATTTGATTCCCCAGTAGAGTCGCCAAAAATTTGTTAGTTGACAGATTTGTCCTTCGAGAATAAATGTAGAAAATGACCCAAAACACCTAAGAAGAAGAACAAACAATACTAATAGTTGGAGAAGTTGTCATTGGATTGACAACTTTCCTCTAAATTTTAGAGGTATAGCTCCCTCTTAAGACATGCAATGAATAAAAACATGGGTGTGCTTTTAACCATAAAGCAGAAAAGGTGTACTAACATCTACCCATCACCATGAAATAGATGTGCATGATTGATGTCGGAAAGAAATGGATGTAGATAAACGATACACAACCCACTTATCCAACATTCATAAACAAGGATAAATTAATTGAGAGATACAGTTATATTCCACCTCAAAACATGTCAACATAAAAGAAACAATATTGAAGACAGATTACTAATTGACATAAGAACAATTGTAATCACAGAAGACACTTGGAGACACAAAGTTCTGTAACTAATTCTTCACTTCTTTAATATAACCAAAACTCAGTTTCTATAATGCTTGTTATCACCCAGTTTTACACCCTTGCATACAGTTGTGAAACCTCTACAAACTGGAATAACATGGGAATGATCTCTAAGTGTGGGACTTTGCTAAATGAGACCAAACCTCCAGAGAAGGATGGCTTCCTTGTCTAGTTATCACCTAAAACTACTAAATTTTGAGGGGGAAAAGGGAGAGGGAATGCTTGTAATGGAAATGAAATAGAACACTTGAAAAATAAAGGGTGATGCACCAGACAGATAAAAGAGACTTCCACTACACTGAGAAAATGCATAGTATAATCAGATATAGCAAGTAAACATACACAGATTAGATGATTCTAGCAGAGGTAAGGAGGAATACAGTTGAGAGGAACAGAATGTTCATAGACAACCTCGTGTAGATTCACATAGAACTAGAAAATTCAGCAAAGGAGGTAAAATAACTTGCATATATCTAATGAAAAGGCAAGGTTATAGTACATGAAAACTCTGTTTGGAAATAGAAAAAGCCTGTATGCTAAAAAGTTCCAACCTTATTTACAATATTTGAATGCCTATATATAGCATTCCAAACTATCCTAGGGTGGTTACAAAATATTCTCTAAGAGCTGTCATAGAAAAAGATCTCTGTCGATGACTGTCTAGCTGCAACAGCTATGGCATAGAAATCTAGAACTGGGCGGATGGAAAGATATTTAGTCTTTATTGCAGCTGCTTACTCATTGCCAATCTTTAGCCAAGGCATCAGTGAGGAGATATTTTGATCATGAATGTGAGCAACTTCCATTACCTACAGAAATGAATGCAAAAACTATATACATCTCGTTCAAGAAGTCGCTGAAACGTCTAGTCGCCCAAAATATGCAACTCTAGATCTGAATTTGAAAAAGTGACAAAACTCCTAAAAAACCCTGCCAAATGAAAGAGGGGACCAAAATATGCAACTTTGCCTCTTACAGCAGTCGAAATTCACCAAAATGGAGGAGATACAGGCGGTCAAAGATTTGGTCAACCGCCTGTATATATCGCTTTTGCATCTCTGTGTATATCACTTGCATTTGCCGCCTAAATCGGTATTCAAAAAACCTTTCTCTACAACTCCTTTGCATATACATGGTGCTTTGCATATCAGGCCTTGTACATCCCTTTGTATTTCAAAATTGTATATACATACAATTTCCCCTTGTATATGCAGGCCCCACCTCCTGAAATCGCCCAGCATATGTCTTTGTATCTGCTCCTTTTTATGTCAAAACATACAATCACTTTTTATACAAAGTGGACCCCAAAATGACCATCAGCTGCATTTCATTGTTCTACTAGGTCCGGATTGTATATTTTCTCCTTGTACATTTCTTTGTATATGCAAATATACAAACACCTATACATACCAGGCAGACCTAAAACCTTTATGTGTCGAACTTGATCTTCGATTGAAATCCGTCTTGTATATTTCATTTGTATCTTTGACTTGTATATGCGAATATACAAGTCCATATACATGCAAGTTATGGACTCCAACCCCTTATGAATCAAACTGGAAACACCTTTTGAAATCTGGCTTGCATGTTGCCATGGTATATTTTCTTGTATATGCGAATATACAAGCACCATATACATACAAGTCGAACCCCAAAAGACCATCAAGTATATTTGATTGCCTTGTCAGGTCCAACTTGTATCACTTCCTTCTATATATCTCTTTGTATATGCGTGATATACAAGCCACTATTCATGAGATCCTTTGTATGTCGAAACATACAATCCTCCTTGTATATGCGCAGGCCCCACCTTTTGTATGTTGGCAATATACAAATGCCTTTGTATATTTTCCCTGCGGCACTGTAGCAAATGTACATTTGCACCTTGTATGTTAAATATGCAAACACAATATACAAACCCCTTTCACATACAAACAGGGAATCTTTATAGAATATGCCCGCGATGTATCTCTATAGCCGCTTGTATGTGCGAACATACAAAGCAATATACAAGCCCTTGATATGCAAGCGCAAAATATTCTGGGGAATCTTCAATGTATATTTGATTTGCTCATCTCCCTTGCACCTTCAGCGAATGTATATTTTCTTGTATGTTGAAAATACAAAGGCAAATATACAAACCTCCCATATACAAACAAGGAATCTTAGAGGAATATGCAATGAATGTACATTGTACCTTGTATGTTTTACTTGCATCTCCTACTTGTATATGCCGATATACAAACTAGGAATATTCCCAAGGACCTGCAAAAGATTCCCTAAATGCATATGCATTTCCTTGGCCCGATATACATTTAGAAAATGTACATAACTTATTTTTCTTGACATTTTCTAAGGCCGATATAGATTTGTAAGCCCGCCAAATGTACATTTGAACTATATGTTGACCAAAACTTTGACCATGAATAACTTCTTTATTTGGCCGAATTTTAGGGTGGTGTAAAAAGCAAACCTACCTATTTTTTCAAGCTCTTTCCAATGGTAAGGTAGGCAAGGTTCTTGGGAAATCTGGTACTTTAAGCTTTATAGGAACATTTCCAAAGGATTTTCAAGGAAATACTAAGTTAACCATTTGACTCTGGAGAGAGAAAAATGGGATAACATTCTTGGCAACCTCTATGGGGTGTTTGCCTGCTAAAAAAAAGACCAGTAGCTTTAAGCATCCATTGGGCATGGGGTCAAGTCTAAAACATGCTGGAAAACTGGAACTTGCCTCCAAAATACAAAAGGGAAAAAGGCCTTGCATTCTCCTAATGACAATGTAGCCTATGCAGAAGCACTTATAGAAAAGGAAAACTAAAACAGAAATAAAACCTATTCTAATCCTAAACTAACCAATTAGTCATGACCTTAAACAAATCCATTAACTAGTTCTTGAAAATAACTGCCCTTCCTTAACAATTTACAATGTTCTTCATGCATGTGGGCAGTTAAAAAGAGGGGAGGGGGGAATGGGCATATAAAAAATTGATAAAACACCCCCTTCAAAGTGGAGATAAACTCACCTATCCACCTGGATTGATTGCTGATGTTGCTAACTTGTGGTGAATAAATGGGCTGATCCCACTCATTTTGATGCTCAACTTCATGCTTAGAGGTAAGCATGACAAGTGGTGACTCCTCTTGATATGTCTCCAGCTGAGCTAGATGCTTGATTGGGCATCCCCTTGAAATGACATGCAAATCATGTTGGATCTCATGTCTCTGCTCTGATTCCTCCTCTTTTTGCTCTTCAATTGGTATGATGGTGCCCTCCATTTGACTCTCATGTTGCTATTGCATGTGAAACAGGTGACTTGGGACCTCATGGCTTTCTCCCTCTTCCCTCAAAGAACCCAAGAATATTGATATAATATCATCATGGCTGCATTCCTCTTCTTGCTGATCTGAATACTCTGGCTCTTGTGATTCTACTACAAATATGGCTGCCTGTACCTTATGAACAAGATGTTCATGATTTTCTGATTTAGGTTCAAAAAATGAGCTGTGCACATGTTCAAAAGAGAAAACTTCCCCACCAAGAAGTTGATATCCCTACTGGATAATAAAGAACAAATCTTCAACTTGCTCTCATCCATGTTTAGTCTCCTCATTATTTTCAATAAAGCATGGGAGCTCCTCAAGCATATCAGCATAATCAACCTTTGGATAATCTAGCATAGAGCAACATGCCTGATCTTCTTTCTAGTTTGAAACCTCACTATCATGCTCAGCCTCAAACTGCAGCAATTTGTCATGATTTTCTGTGTTCTCTTGTTGCATCATATCCACAACTAACTACACACTTTCTTCATCTTCAACATAGTCAAGTAGCTTGTGAAGTAGGGTAGCATCATCCCTCACTGATGTGACTTTAGTAATACTCACAGGTGTAATAGATTCAAACAATTCTTTCTCTATGAGTGTAGGAACAGATTGCTCCTGTAAAGGGATATAGGCTTTGAAGCTTGGAAACTTATGGAGCCTAGGTTGCTCTTGGTCAAATATAGGTTCCTTCAGTAGATAAGACCCTCTAAAACTTGGAATATTTAATTCAGGAGACTTAGGAGACTCATCTTGCTTGAAGCTTGGTGTCCTGAAACTAGAAACCTATTCTTCAAAGAATGGATTTGGAAATGATTGAGTTTCCAACCTTTGAAAAGGGGCCAACAAAAGCCCCCTTTGCTCTTCTTCTTCTAGTTGGATGCTAAAGCATGTTTCAGTCTGTACATTTGGTGGAGGGGCTTTGCAAGGGGGAAAAGATGGCCCTTTCCAACTTGGAACCTTAAAGGTAGAAGGCTGCCTAAAACTTGGAATTATGATAGGCATGGATTCTACAACTTTTTCCTCTTCCTAATTCTGAAATGGTATGAGAGGATTGGCCTTCACAAGGTTTGGCATCTTATAATTAGGATGATTGGTCCAAGAAAGCTGCCATGGTAGAGAATTTTGAGCCACTTTCATAAATTCACCTTGGCTTGAAGGACGAACTTGTCTGAAGCTAGGAATAGGAGAGAAATTTTTTACTTTGAGCTCTTCTTCTTGAGCAAGCAATTGTTTCATTTGTTTCTCCTTAACTGTAAGTTGCATTTTCAATCATTCCCCCTCATACACTCTTCTATTTTCTACTTCCTTCTCTGACAAATAAGCTTGATACGCAAGCTCCTCTTGCTGCCTATTATACTATGCTTCCTTATCTATCTCTGAAATTTGCCTTTGGAAATCCATTAACAAACTCTTAATGCTACCCAAATCAGTATCATTTTGGGACTGACTAGGGAGGCTACACGTTTGATTTAGACTAGATTGGGTTTCACAATGCTGACTATAGGTATGAATGGGCTGCAAAGAAGGATAAGCAGGATTGGCTTGAAAATGCTCCTACCAGTAATGCTGGTTGTAATGAGGCAAAGAACTGTTTGGAGGGGAAAAGTTTGAATCTTCATGGAATGGAGGAGAATAACCATTGTGGTGTTGATAACTAGACATTGCAATGGTAAATCATGAACATAGGCAAGTCTAGATAATAAATTAGGAATGAATATAGACCACAGGGTCTTGCACACTAAGATGTGAGTTGGAACACTAAATGGAGTCACCAGGTGCTACGAAAACTGTCAAATGATAGTAAAACTAACAAGTAGCACCAACCTCATTAGCTACTTGGAAACTAGACTACTGTAACCAGCTGATTCACCATTAGAGTCGCCATGGTGTTGTTTGTACTACCTCCAAAGGCTGATAATACTGGGAAAAACACCAAATCTCTCAGTATTTTGATGATAAGTTCATCATACTGGTCCCATCAGGCGTGCCAAAAGTTGTTATCACCCAGTTTTGCACCCTTGCATATAGTTGTGAAACCTCTACAAACTGGAATAACATGGGAATGATCTCTAAGTGTGGGACTTTGCTAAATGAGACCAAACCTCCGGAGAAGGTCGGCTTCCTTGTCTAGTTATCACCTAAAACTACTAAATTTTGAGGGGGAAAAGGGAGAGGGAATGCTTGTAATAGAAATGAAATAGAACACTTGAAAAAATAAAGGGTGATGCACCAGACAGATAAAAGAGACTTCCACAACACTGAGAAAATGCACAGTATAATCAGATATAGCAAGTAAACATACATAGATTAGATGATTCTAGCAAAGGTAAGGAGCGATATGGTTGAGAGGAATAGAATGTTCATAGACAACCTCATGCAGATTCACACAGAACTAGAAAATTCAGCAAAGGAGTTAAAATAACTTGCATATATCCGATGAAAAGGCAAGGTTACAGTACATGAAAACTTTTTGGAAACAGAAAAAGCTTGTATGCTAAAAAGTTCCAACCTTATTTACAACATTCAAATGCCTATATATAGCATTCCAAACTATCCTAGGGCAGTTACAAAATTTGCTCTAAGAGCTGTCATAGAAAAAGATCTCCATCGATGACTGTCCAGCTGCAACAGCTATGGCGTAGAAATTTGGAACTGGGCGGTTGGAAAGATATTTAGAGTCTTTATTGCAACTGCTTATTCATCGCCAATCTTCAGCCAATGCATTAGTGAGGAGATATTTTGATCATGAATGTGAGCAACTTCCATTACCTACAGAAATGAATGCAAAAACTATCTACATCTCGTTCAAGAAGTCGCTGAAATGTCCAGTCGCCCAAAATATGCAACTCTAGATCTGAATTTGAAAACGTGACAAAACTCCTGAAAACCCTTGCCAAATGAAAGAGGGGACCAAAATATGCAACTTTGCCTCTTACAGCAGTCGAAATTCACCAAAATGGAGGAGATACAGGCAGTCAAAGATTTGGTCAACCACCTGTATATATCGCTTTTGCATCTCTATGTATATCGCTTGCATTTGTCACCTGAATCGGTATTTAAAAAACCTTTCTCTGCAAATCCTTTGCATATACATGGCACTTTGCATATCAGGCCTTGTACATCCCTTTATATTTTGAAATTGTATATACATACAGTTTCCCCTTGTATATGCGGGCCCCACCTCCTGAAATCGCCCAACATATATCTTTGTATCTGCTCCTTTGTATGTCAAAACATACAATCACCTTTTATACAAAGTGGACTCCAAAATGACCATCAGCTGCATTTCATTGTTCTGCGAGGTCCGGATTGTATATTTTCTCCTTGTACATTTCTTTGTATATGCAAATATACAAACACCTATACATACAAGGCGGACCTGAAACCTTTATGTGCCGAACTTGATCTTCGATTGAAATCCACCTTGTATATTTCATTTGTATCTTTGACTTGTATATGCGAATATACAAGTCCATATACATGCAAGTTATGGACTCCAACCCCTTATGAATAAAACTGGAAACACCTTTTGAAATCCAGCTTGCATGTTGCCATGGTATATTTGCTTGTATATGCGAATATACAAGCGCCATATACATACAAGTCGGACCCCAAAAGACCATCAAGTATATTTGATTGCCCTGTCGAGTCTGGCTTGTATCACTTCCTTCTGTGTATCTCTGTGTATATGTGTGATATACAAGCCACTGTTCATGAGATCCTTTGTATGTCAAAACATACAATCCTTTTTGTATATGCGTGGGGCCCACCTTTTGTATGTTGGCGATATACAAATGCCTTTGTATATTTTCCCTGCAGCACTGTAGCAAATGTACATTTGCACCTTGCATGTTAATAATGCAAACACAGTATACAAACCCCTTTCACATACAAACAGGGAATCTTTACGGAATATGCCCACGATGTATCTCTATAGCCGCTTGTATGTGCGAACATACAAAGCAATATACAAGCCCTTGATATGCAAGCGCAGAATATTCTAGGGAATCTTCAATGTATATTTGATTTGCTCATCTCCCTTGCACCTTCAGTGAATGTATATTTGCTTGTATGTCTAAAATATAAAGGCAAATATACAAACCTCCCATATACAAACAAGGAATCTTAGAGGAATATGCGATGAATGTACATTATACCTTGTGGTGCAGGAGCACCCCTACAAGACAGGATATTGTCCACATGACAGGACATTAGTCTATTTTTAGCATGTTTGACTTCATAATGTAATAAGGTCCATTGGACCAATGCATATGTATTAGATCAGCCTAGGAGAGTGTGCAGGTAGCTAGAGTTCGTGATCAGGTTGTCTGAGCTGTCCTCTCCCAGTCGCTTGGAAGCTCCCAGCCGCTGGGAATTGAGTTGGTAGTACTCGTAGGATATTGTTATAAATAACTCAGATCAGTTAGGGTTTGATATCATGTTCAGGAGAGTAGTAGTTGTGTTATGTTGTACTGAGATCCAGAGATCAGTCCAGACATTGTGAAACATTGTTCAGCACATTTGTGTTTCATCTGAATAAGATCTCATCAATTGCATTATCTGGTTTATCAGCTGTTTATGTTTTGATTTCTATTCTGATTACAAGTTGATGGATTCTTTCAACCCTTCCACCGGTTGATTCTGTGAATCAGTGGAATGGTCATGTATGATAGTTTAGTTTGCATTTTAGTTTTCTGTTTATGCATTTCATTGTTTGAGAGATCAGTTGGTAGCATGCTATGAATCAACCTAGCATCCTCATGTGCTAGGGTTCAGGAAGATAAATTGTTAAGTTTTGATCTGAAGGTGATCAGGCCCGATCATCATGTTTTCTTTGTGAAATTGTGTGGTTCTATGAGTTTGCATGCAGCTGACGGATATACAGGGGTCTACATGTGCTTTTCCAGACGAAGTGAATCGCATCGTCATCTGCGAGTGTATCGCTATCCGGATCGGGTTGTGAAGCTGATGAAGATTGTATGTTTCAAGTGCATCAGGATGATATAAGTAGAATATATACTCAGTGTATATATCGTCATCAGGATCATCTTTCGTGTGTGCCCATCATCCGCATATCGCTATCGTATGCGGAAGTGAAAGTTCATTTTTTTGGCTAAGTACCGGAGAGGTCATCATCAGGATATTGAAAAGATCACCTGATGTTCATTATCATGTTGCGGAGGATATAAGTGTCTTATATCCTGTTGATATCATCATCAGGTGCATTGACATCATCGTCAGGTGCATGTGACGTCATCGTCATCAGGATATTGCAAGTTTATCCTGCTGTCGCTAAGTGTTTTGGCATTGGCGTAAGTTATCGGCATAAGGTTGTTTAACATCATCAGGATGTTTCAGTATGACCGGATAAGTCATATCCTGATGCTGTTGTTTGAGTAGGCGGATATCGGGGTGACGTAAGCATCGGAGGAAAGGTGCTGGAAGTTGTCGTCATCAGGATATATCAGAGCAACCGGATATTTTATATCCTGCTGATGAGGGGGATGTTGAATATCATGATGATGAAGGTAGAGTTTGGCGATAAGATGAACAGTGAACATCAGGAGGATGTTTGCGCTCGTCGAATATGATGATGCTGCTGACAGGCGAAAGGCGAAAGGTGATAAGGAAGTGAACAGTAGTCAGCAGGAGGATATTTCATGCCTCTTCGAAATATGATGATGCTGTCTGTGTTGAGAAATACGATGATGATGATAAGCCGATAGGATTTTAACATGCTGTTTGTGTTAATGACTCCGCCTTCCCAGTTATAAGCTCCTGTTGCATTTTACCTCTGCATCATAGTGGTATCAGAGCAAAGGAAGGATCTTCTGGAAAAGATAAGGATATAGCAGGATGTCGGATGAAGAAGGAACATCGGAGATGCCGGCAAGGATGACCAACGCTGAGTTGGCAGTTTTGGTAAAGAAACAGATTGCAGAAAGCAAGGCTGTGAAGGCTCAGAATCAGGAATTGAAGGATGAGTTAGCAAAGTTGAGGAGCAGAGTAGGTTCTGGTAGGGAAGAAGATAGGGAAGAAGAAGAGATCCCTAGTTGGAGCGAGGAGGTCGTTCCTGCAGACCAGAGACCACTGTTGAATGCCCTCAAGGCCATGGAGAGGAGAACCATGGATGTGAAACTGGATTTGCCAGTGTTTACAGGAAAGATGGAACCTGATTTAGTGATGGAGTGGATAGACTGCTTGAACAATTTCTTTGAAACAGAGGAGATACCAGAACAACAGAGGGTGAAGATAGCCCAGTCAAAAATTAAAGAAGCTGCCTTGACATGGTGGAATTTCGTCCAAGATGATAGAGTACAGGAAGGAAAGCGTAGAGTCGCTACATGGAAGAAGATGATGGCATTAGTAAAGGAAGCTTATGTCCCATTGGATTACGGTATCCAATTACACAAGAGGAAGCAAAAGCTGAAGCAGAAGGAGCTAGATGTCAGCTCATATACAAAAGAATTCATGAAACTTTGTATGAAGACAAAGGTAAAGGAAAGTGAAGAAGAGAAGGTCGCCAGATACCTTAATGGATTGAGGTTCAATATTCAGGAAGATTTAAGTCTGCATAATCCAGATACAGTTCAGAAATGCTTTCAGTTGGCATTGAGAGTGGAAGAGAAATTAAAGAGAAAACAAGAACAACACAATAGAGGAAGAGGAAGACAACAAAAAGGTGGAAGAGGTCCTTTTAGAGGTAGAGGACATGGACATGGATATCAAGGAGAATCCAGTCAAGACAATAGTAAGGGAAACAATAGTCAGAACCAGAGGGAAAATTATAGTCAGCAAGGAAACTTCAGAGGTAGAAGACCTTTCAGAGGAAGATCCCAGGGCAGAGGATCCATCAGATGTTATAACTGTAACAAAGAAGGCCATATAGCCAGCAGATGTCCAGAAAAGGCCACAAGCTCAACAGGAGAAAGGAGAACACATCTGATCCAAGAACCTGATAATCAAAGTATGACAGGCTCTACTTCTTTTCAGAGTGTGAATGCTCCTGATAATTATGGATACCCAGAAAGTGGAGAGTCTCTAATGATGAGAAGAACAGTGACTACCATGAAGGTACCTGACAAAGAATCCCCTCAAAGAAAGTCTCTTTTCAGGACTATTTGCAAAGCAGGAGGTAAGGCATGTAAAGTTTTGATTGATTCTGGTTCTACTGAAAATTTTGTGTCTGAAGTAATGGTGACAAAGCTTAAGCTTAGGAGATTGCCTCACCCATCCCCATATAAAGTCTCATGGCTTACCCAAGGTCAGCAGACAACTGTAGAAGAGCAGGCTTGGGTAGAATTTCAGATTGGAGCATATAAGGATAAGTTGTTGTTTGATATTACCAAGATGGATGCTTGTAATCTTTTATTTGGTAGACCATGGCAGTATGATTTGAAGGCACAACATGATGGTGTTAGAAACACCTATAAAATCACTAAAGATGGTAAGGATATAACGTTACTACCATTGAAGGAGAAAGAGGAGAAATCTAAAGGAAAGGAGGTGAAGGTAATGCTGATGGAAGGTAAATAGTTCATGAAAGAAGTAGCAGCAGAAGGTGCAGTTACATATGCCCTAATCCCACGTATGAGGGTGAATAAAGAACAGCAGCAAGAAGTCAAGGAGGAGAAGAAACAAAGGTTCATAGACCTAGCTATCCAAGAGCTATTGGATAAATACAAAGGTATCATCTCAGAGGGAATGCCAAGATCCCTACCACCTGTCAGGGATATCAGTCACTGCATAGACTTAATTCCAGGGTCAACACTTCCAAACAAAGCAGCCTATAAGCTAACTCCAGAACAGAATGCAGAAGTAGCCAGACAGATTGAAGAATTATTGGATTCAGGTCTGATTGGGAAAAGTTTAAGTCCATGTGCAGTACCAGCTGTACTAGCACCAAAGAAGGAAGGTACTTGGAGGCTTTGCACAGATTCCAGAGCTATTAACAAGATCACAATCAGGTATAGATTTCCAATCCCTAGGATAGAGGATTTACTTGACTGTTTGGGAGGTGCTAAGTATTTTACAAAAATAGATTTGAAGAGTGGATATCATCAGATCAGGATTAGACCAAGAGATGAATGGAAAACAGCATTCAAAACTAATGAAGGGTTATATGAGTGGAAGGTTATGCCTTTTGGTTTATCTAATGCACCTAGTACTTTTATGAGGTTGATGAATGAGGTTTTGAAAGAGTTCATTGGTAAGTTTGTCATAGTGTATCTAGATGACATTCTAATTTTCAGCAACACAAAAGAAGAACATCTCAGACATATAGATTTCGTTCTTAAGAGGTTACATGAAGAGCAGCTGATGATAAATTTAGACAAGTGTTTGCTCATGCAAGAGGAGATCACATATTTGGGTTTTTTCATTTCACAAGGAAAGTTACAAATGGATAAGGAAAAGGTAAGTGCCATATTGTCTTGGCCAACCCCACAGACTATGAATGATGTCAGAAGTTTCCATGGGTTAGCAACCTTCTACAGGAAGTTTATAAGAGGGTTTAGTCATATTTGTGCACCCATGCTTGATACCATCAAAGGAGGACAGAAGTGTCGATTTGTTTGGACTCAAAGAGTAGATGATTCTTTTGAAACATTGAAGAAGAAGGTGGCACAGCAGCCAGTCCTTGCACTTCCAGATTTTAACAAAATCTTTCAGGTGGAATGTGATGCCAGTCACATGGCCATTGGAGCAGTACTCAGCCAAGAAGGTAGACCTATTGCATTTTTCAGTGAGAAGCTCAATGATGCTAAAAGGAGGTATTCCTCATATGATTTGGAAATGTATGCTTTAGTCCAGTCACTCCAGAAATGGAGGCATTACTTGATGCCAAAGGAATTCATAGTATTCACAGATAACCAGGCTCTGAGTTTCATAAACAGCCAGGAAAAGCTGAACCACAGACACATGAAATGGGTAGAAACCTTACAAGCTTTTACTTTTACATTGAAGCATAAGAAAGTAGTCAAGAATAAAGTTGCAGATGCTTTGAGCAGGAGAGTTCTAACAGTCAACCAGATTCAGTTAGAAAGTGTTGGCATTGATTCACTAAAGACCATGTATGAGACTGATGAAGATTTTGGAGAGATATATCATGTATGTACTTCTTTTGGAGAGAAATATCATGCTGAATTCTCTGAATTTTTGATTCAGGATGGATTATTGTTCAAAGGTGGACAGTTATGTATTCCAAGGTGTTCTATGAGGTTAAACATCATTAAGGAGAAACATTGTGGAGCTATGGCAGGTCATTTTGGTCTAGATAAGACTCTTGATCTTGTCTGAAGACATTACTTTTGGCCTAAGTTACAATCAGATGTCAGAAAGTTTGTAGAGACATGTGTGATATGTCAGAAAGCTAAAGGCAGGTCCACTAATGCAGGTTTATATCAGCCCTTACCCATTCCTTCCAGACCATGGGAAAGCATAAGTATGGATTTTGTCTTGGGTTTACCAAGGACAAGGAAAGGATTTGACAGTGTTTTTGTTGTAGTGGATAGATTCAGCAAAATGGCACATTTCTTGCCATACAAAACCACTGCTGATGCTTCATACATTGCAGATTTGTTTTTCAGGGAGATTGTCAAAATCCATGGATTGCCATTGAGTATAGTGTCAGATAGGGATGTGAAGTTTATTGGTCACTTCTGGAGAACTCTTTGGAGGAAACTTGGAACAAATTTGTCTTTTTCCTCTGCATATCATCCTCAAACGGATGGACAGACTGAAGTAGTGAACCGTTCATTAGGGAATTTGCTTAGGTGTTTGACAAAATAACATGGAGAAAAGTGGGATAATATTCTATCTCAAGCTGAATTTTCCTATAATGATACTGTCAATAGGAGCACAGGGAAATCACCTTTTCAGATAGTTTATGGTATGCATCCAAGAGGAATTTTGGAACTGAGAGATCTACCTACAGTAGACCCTGTTAGTGCAGAAGGTGAAGCTTTTGCAGAAGCCATAAAAGAGGTTCATGATCAAGTCAAGACACAACCGCAGCAAACCACCTTGAAGTATAAGGAATATGCTGATAAAAAGAAGAAGGATGTTCAGTTTGATGTTGGAGATTTGGTATGGGTTCATTTGAAGAAGGACAGACTTCCTAAGGGAAAGTATACTAAACTCATGCAGAGAAAAGTTGGACCATGTCAGATCTTGCACAAGCATGGACAGAATGCTTATGAGATACAACTCCCACCTGATCTTGGTTTGTCCCCTATATTCAATGTATGTGATTTAACTCCATACAAGTCTTATCCAGATGCAGATCAGGAACTCCTACAGGATACAGTCAATGATAACATTCCCAAGCATGATCCTCCACAGTTGCAGAAGGTTTTGGACACCAGAGTGGTCAAACAGACCTGGAACAAACAGTACTTGGAGTATCTAATCTCTTGGAAGGGACAACCTAATTCTGAAGCAGTCTGGATGACTGAAGAGCAGATCCAGAAACATGGTACAGATCTTCATACTCTCATCTCAAGTGGACTTGAGATTTCTTCTTCTGGGGAGTATGGTGCAGGAGCACCCCTACAAGACAGGATATTGTCTGCCTGACAGGACATTAGTCTATTTTTAGCATGTTTGACTTCATAATGTAATAAGGTCCGTTGGACCAATGCATATGTATTAGATCAGCCTAGGAGAGTGTGCAGGTAGCTAGAGTTTGTGATCAGGTTGTCTGAGCTGTCCTCTCCCAGCCACTTGGAAGCTCCCAGCCGCTAGGAATCGAGTTGGTAGTACTCGTAGGATATTGTTATAAATAACTCAGATCAGTTAGGGTTTGATATCATGTTCAGGAGAGTAGTAGTTGTGTTATGTTGTACTGAGATCCAGAGATCAGTCCAGACATTGTGAAACATTGTTCAGCACATTTGTGTTTCATCTGAATAAGATCTCATCAATTGCATTATCTGGTTTATCAGCTGTTTATGTTTTGATTTCTGTTCTGATTACAAGTTGATGGATTCTTTCAACCCTTCCACCGGTTGATTCTGTGAATCAGTGGAATGGTCATGTATGATAGTTTAGTTTGCATTTTAGTTTTCTGTTTATGCATTTCATTGTTTGAGAGATCAGTTGGTAGCATGCTATGAATCAACCTAGCATCCTCATGTGCTAGGGTTTAGGAAGATAAATTGTTAAGTTTTGATCTGAAGGTGATCCGGCCCGATCATCATGTTTTCTTTGTGAAATTGTGTGGTTCTATGAGTTTGCATGCAGCTGACGGATATACAGGGGTCTGCATGTGCTTTTCCAGATGAAGTGAATCGCATCGTCATCTGCGAGTGTATTGCTATCCGGATCAGGTTGTGAAGCTGATGAAGATTGTATGTTTCAAGTGCATCAGGATGATATAAGTAGAATATATACTCAGTGTATATATCGTCATCAGGATCATCTTTCGTGTGTGCCCATCATCTGCATATCGCTATCGTATGCAGAAGTGAAAGTTCATTTTTTTGGCTAAGTACCGGAGAGGTCATCATCAGGATATTGAAAAGATCACCTGATGTTCATTATCATGTTGCGGAGGATATAAGTGTCTTATATCTTGTTGATATCATCATCAGGTGCATTGACGTCATCGTCAGGTGCATGTGACATCATCGTCATCAGGATATTGCAAGCTTATCCTGCTGTCGCTAAGTGTTTTGGCATTGGCGTAAGTTATCGGCATAAGGTTGTTTAACATCATCAGGATGTTTCAGTATGACCGGATAAGTCATATCCTGATGCTATTGTTTGAGTAGGCGGATATCGTGACGTAAGCATCGGAGGAAAGGTGCTGGAAGTTGTCGTCATTAGGATATGTCGGAGCAACCGGATATTTTATATCCTGCTGATGAGGGGGATGTTGAATATCATGATGATGAAGGTAGAGTTCAGCGGTAAGACGAACAGTGAACATCAGGAGGATGTTTGTGCTCGTCGAATATGATGATGCTGCTGACAGGCGAAAGGCGAAAGGTGATAAGGAAGTGAACAGTAGTCAGCAGGAGGATATTTCATGCCTCTTCGAAATATTATGATGCTGTCTATGTTAAGAAATACGATGATGATGATAAGCCGATAGGATTTTAACATGCTGTTTGTGTTAATGACTCCGCCTTCCCAGTTGTAAGCTCCCGTTGCGTTTTACCTCTGCATCACCTTGTATGTTTTACTTGCATCTCCTGCTTGTATATGCCGATATACAAACCAGGAATATTCCTAAGGACCTGCGAAAGATTCCCTAAATGTATATGCATTTCCTTGGCCTGATATACATTCAGAAAATGTACATAACTTATTTTTCTTGAGATTTTCTAAGGCCGATATAGATTTGTAAGCCCGCCAAATGTACATTTGAACTATATGTTGACCAAAACTTTGACCATGAATAACTTCTTTATTTGGCTGAATTTCAGGGTGGTGTAAAAAGTAACCTGCCTATTTTTTCAAGCTCTTTCCAATGGTAAGGTAGGTGAGGTTCTTGGGAAATCTAGCACTTTCAGCTTTATAGGAACATTTCCAAAGGATTTTCAAGGAAATACTAGGTTAACCATTTGACTCTGGACAGAGAAAAATGGGATAACAATGATTATATACATAAACAGAGTTAAGAAAAGTATAACTAGGAATTAATACAAAATAAACTTGCACTTCTTCCCCATTGTTCACAGACAGCCACCGGAAAAACATGCTTTCATTCGAATTCCATTCTCCTTATATAACTTTCCAAAAATTATAATTATTTGAAAACGGTCCTTTTTGAGTAACTGTAATCAAGAAAGTGATTTCTCTAAATAGAAATGGTTACATTATACCAAAATTATAGCAATCATCGCTAAATACAAAAAAACTTCAAATATGCAAGACAAGTTGCATTAATCTTCCCCCAATTCTAGGCGTATCTCCATAAAAGGCTAGTGCAGCTCAGCACGCTCTTCTTCTTCTTCGAGGATGTCAATTGTCTTGCAGTATTTAGCATAACTAGGTTTCTCCTTCCATGTGACTATGCGTAGCTAAGAGATGATGTCGATCTTCTCCTCCTTAGGCCATTGTAAATCAGGTTGCAGAACAGGCATAGGTTCATCGTCCTAGATTTCATTGTTTGTTGGAAGTCCCATTCTGAAAATAACTTGGTTGGCAAGAAATCTAAACACAGAGAACGCCACCACCTTCACTTAATTACGTCAATAGGTAATGATGTCTTTCAAACTTATTAACATCATGCCACCATCTTAATGAACTTCATTACACTTGTCATTAATGCATCATTAATTTTATATATCAGGAAATGGGTCTAAAGATTTGAACTTGCACTCCACAACATCTGAAAAGACATTCTTATCGCATACCACACGAGCAATCTAATGAGCTGGCAATACCTTGAAAAATGGGCACCACGAAGATGCTGACTAGTCGGCGGTCGGAATAGATCCAGAACTTTGAACTTAGAGCAAGATTTCACAAAACTTGCAAGTTCCCGACAATGAATGAGGTTCTTCAAACTATTAGAACAATGTTCAAAGCTTTGAACTTCCTTGACACAAAGGAGAAGTCAGGAAGTCAGCCATTTCTTGAAATTAAGAACATGAGTCAGGTAAACAAAAGATTCATGAATTTGAAAACCGCCCAACGACAAAGACTTATAAAAAAGGTTTCAAGACTTCAAAATTTTTAGGACAGGAAAATGACTGGACTGGGGCAAAGCGATGATTGTATCAGTCCTTAGGCACAAAAATTTGAAAAAAAAATTTGGGTTAAAATTTTCAGGGTAACAAGTTCAAAGGTGCATGGTTGTGGAAAATTGCAACATATATGAAATCAAACACAGAAAATATAAAAATTGATATATTAAAAAATAAAATAATAAATTAAACTAAGCAATAAGATTAACACATAAAAAATAATAGATTCATCATTTACATGTTATACAACTATCAAGAAATAACACATCAAAGTTCAAATTAGGAAATCCGAATTACATTGATAGTTAGCTGAGTAGCTGAGTATTGAGTGCCGGCATGTGTGCTCAGGGGATTGAGTGTGCAAGCATGTTAACATAGAGAGAAGGGGCCTATTTAATTTTTTTTTAGAAACAACTTGGAGTGCTTTTGAAAGCCCAATATGTTTCTATGATCTATATGGGCAGCAACCAACGGCTCCAACTCCCACACTAACAATCCTTCGTGCTCCTAGATTATATATTCTCTGCAAATTGTTAGCCATATGCCCACATCAAAAGATGAAGGATCATCCAAATAACTGAAGTAAAACTTCCTGAAATATGTATGACTCAATCAATGCATGAATCTACAACTTTTATAAACTACAACCATCTCCCTTTTCTCAATAGCATGTAAATTGTTATATTACTAACCATATAGGCCATCAGGTAGCTTCTGCGCTTGCCCCATACGAAGAACCTCTACGCAAAATGCATGGCTACAAAGAACCTCTGTGCAAAGAACACTCCACACCAGATTGCATTGCTTGCCATGAGAGCAAAGGCAGTGGAGTTGGAACCCCCGCCTCCGATGGAGATGAATGTCTTTATGCATTGGTTTTTCTGCTACACTATTTTGGTGAATTTGCCCATCATTTCCTATTTAGGGTTTCAATGAGAAGCTCCAAAATGAAATGAAAAATAAATTTGGCACCCATATTATTAAATGTAATATAATATTATATTATTGTATAATATTAAATTTATTATAATATTAATAATATAATATAAATATGGTCACATTTTAACGGATGGCGTTCATGTCTATGTCTTTGAGGGCCAAGCTAGGGCACTTGAGCCCTAGCTAGTGATCAGACTTTTCTGTGTCCTGCGCAGTCTGGGTGGGGTCTCTTTGTGATTTCGAGGGGGGTTGCTTCGCCTTAGTTGTTGTGTGCTCTCTTTTCTTGGGGTTCGCGGCCAATGGTGGCTCTACTTCTCTGCTCTTTGTTTGCTCGGGTGTCTCCTTGATGCGCTACGTGGTGAGTCCGCCGTTGGTGGTTTTGTGGTGGTGATCGGTGGTCCTTGCAAGTTTTTTGTTGTAGCAGGGTGTTGCTTCAGGGTACATAGGGCGTGTTGAGCCTGAGGTTTTTGTTGTGGGGTTTCTTTCTCCCTATCTGGCATGGGTGAGGGTTGGTTTGGGTTTCTTTCTCCCTATATTGTTGCAAGTATGGGTCTAACTAGTGTTGTCATTGATTTCAACATACTCATGTTACATTAATGATAAGGATTGGATGAGCTGTGTGCTGAGGATATTGAGAAAATTAGTCTCAATCAGGAACAGTGAAGAACAGTGATGACATTAAGGTAAAAGTCCAAGATAGGTTGAGGATCAGAGGATGCAGTTTAAAGGGTTTGTAAATATAAGTCTTGAGATGCTCCAGTCAAGTTTTCAGAGGTCCGCATGAAGATCTAAAGAAGTTATGGTCACTCAAGTAGTACCGGTTCCAGCAGGTATTCAGAGGTGATAGAGTGACAGAGATAGGTCCGGTGAAATCCAGAAATGCATTATCCCATTCTGCAGATTTGAGGGAGTGTTGAGGAAGTCCTTTTGAAGTGTCAACTTGATTGGTTTGTGGTTTGAAGGTCTGGAAGAGCCTATTCCTCTGTGATAGTAATGACAGACTGTGTTCTTGAAGTTCTGGATGAACGAGAGAAGAACTCCAGAAAGCACATGAAGTGCGGATGTTCTTGGTGATTCAGGAAAGGTTGTGGTGATCTTTGGATCGTGTCCAGTTCAATTTGGTGGTCCACATTAAAGTTAGAGTTCACATTTGAAGAATAACCACCGGATGTTAGGTGTTCTTCCTGAGACTAGCCGACCGGATGTATTACACATCTTGTGGATGTTCTTATAGGTGTTTGTTGACTTAGATGATTGTTCCTAAGTCGGTGCCTTTTATAAATAAGAGATTGTGAAGTCATTCTAAAGTGTGTCTTGTGGGGATGAGAGAGTGGTAGCGAAGAAGAGAATGAAAGGCAGAGCAGAAGTTTTTAGGCCTAAATGGAACTGATCCAAGCATGGTAAAGATACTATTCTCTAGTTCAAGTTTGTAATACTTGTTACTTTGTAGATAGTGTGTCTCTTGTAGGCAGTGAGCCTCTTGTGAGCAGTGTGCTCAGGCAGTGAGCCCTAATTGGCATGTGCCATTTTGTTCTTTCTATTCTTCTAATAGAGAATACATCTTGGGTTAATCACCCCATGGTTTTTCCCTTAACTGAGTTTTCCACATCAAAATCATGGTGTCTTATGTGTTGATGAGTTTCTGCTTGTTGTTTAATTGCATTATGTTTCATGATTGATATACTGCTAATTACTAAGAAGATTTCAGTGTGAAATTAGAGAAAGTTTTGCACAACTAATTCACCCCCCCTCTCAGTTGTGTGCCCTAAGTCTAATAATCTATGTTGAAATTGATCATAGAAAGCCCTTGCCCAATGTTGTGGATATGTGTGCGGGTTTTTTCTCATGGGTGTAGCAGTTGGACTACAAGACTCTTCCTTTCTGCTGCTGTCTTTGTCATGCTTATGGTCATCTACAGTGAAGGTGTCCTAAATCAAAGCCCTTCAACTCTCAGCCTTCTCAACCTCCTTGCAACCCCCCTGGGGCTGATAAGGGAAAGGGCCTTGTACTTGGTGAGGTGGCTGATGCTGAGGGTTTTGTTCCGGTCAAGGCTCGTAACAGGAATAGGGGTCAAAAGCAGACCTTAAAGGAAAGACAGGAGGAGGATTTGTTTAACAGGTTTGAGATTTTGGATGATCTCAATCAGCAAGAAGTGAACCTGGGGTTGATGAGTTTAGATCAGGTGGTTGAGGGTCCAGCCTAGGAGATCAATACTTCTGGTGCTTCAACAGAACCACAGGGTGATGAGGCTTTGCACATGGATATGGATCAAAAGATGGTGGTTTCAGTGGTGCTGGCTCCTTTTGTTGAAGCCTCAAAAGTTGGTGGGGATTCTTCTCTTGTTGGGAGGCCCGGGGGCTCAGGTGTAGCTAGGAGTAGTAAATCTTCTCCTCATTTGGGCCTTATGTAAAGGGACCTTAAGAAGGGTGGGGCAGAGAAATCTGTCAAACTGGGTAGAAAGAAGGATCTGGAAAAGATCAAAATGATGGGTGAGACTGTGGTGGAGTCAGGGTCAGTAAAGACTCTGGATTCTCACTTTTCAAGCCCCTTGAAATGATTATGTTATCATGGAACGTAAGGGGCTTGAACAGTAGCCCTAGACAAAAAGTTGTTCACGATTTGGTTAGAAATCAAGGTCCTGATGTTCTTTTTCTGTAGTAGACCAAGCTTACAATTGAGTCTATGTTCAGTCTGGCGCCTAAGCTGTGGAGGAACGGGGATTGCCAATGCACTGGGGCCCATAGATCTTCAGGGGGTTTAGCTTGCTTATGGAACCCGCAGAAGATCTGTCCTCTTTGGTGGTTGTCTTCTAAGTTTTCTATGACTATGATTGCTTTCAGTTTTGAGATGGGGGAAGTCTTACCCCTCTCTAATATCTATGCTCCTACTGACTTGCGAGGTAAACAATCTCTTTGGGCCCATATTAGTTTTGTCCGTAGTTTGGCTCCTCTCCATCCTTGGATTTTGGCTGGAGATTTTAACGCTATTTTAGAGCTGGCTAAAAAGTGAGGTGGTACGGCAAGGCTAGATCCCTCTACGCTGCTTATGCACAGTTGCATTGATGCTTTGAATTTAGTTGATATTAAGCCCAGTAATGGTCAGTTTACTTGGAACAATCGCAGGGTTGGGGATAATTGTATTGCTAAGAGATTGGATCATTTTTTAGATTCTTGTTACTGGGTTGGTGGGATGTGGTCTTCGTGTTCTAAAATCTTGGACTGGAGGGGATCTGATCACTGGCCTATCAAGATTACTAGTGTGTCAACTTATGTGCCTCGTTCTCCTTCCTTTAGATTTCTTATCATGTGGTTGCGAGACCAGTCTCTGTTCGATTGTGTGGCCAAATGGTGGAGGTGGGGCAGACCTACTTATGGTACAACAATGTATACCTTTCCTAAGTTGTTGCAGTATGTGAAATATAAGCTCAAGCGGTGGAATCATCAATGCTTTGGGAATATTTTTCATGCTAAGGCAGCTGTTCAGGCTAAGTTGGATGGTATCACAAGACTGATAAGGGAGGATGGGGTGACTGAAGAATTACTTCAAGACGAAGCTCAAGCTCTAAAAGCTCTAGAGGAGTGTGAGTTTTGGGAGGAGTTGTTTTGGAAGCAAAAGGCTGGATATAATGGCTTCAGGAAAGGGACAAAAATACCACCTTTTTCTTCAATTCGGTGAAAGCCAGGAGGCATGGAAATTCTATCTCGGTTCTAGTTAATAATAGGGGTGAGTGGCTTTCCTCCTATCCTGAGATGTTGGGTGAGGCGATGCAGTACTTCTCCTCTCTTTTTTGGGAAGCTTTGCATGGGGGGTCACCTGAAGAAGCCCAAGTTCTCTCCTATATTCCCCCTCTAGTGACTACAGAAATGAATGAGCTTTTTATGAAGGATATCACTCTTGAGGAGCTCGAGGAGACTGTTTTCCAGATGAAAAAAGGGAAAGCCCCTGGTCTTGATGGCTTCCTGGTTGAGTTTTACCAAGAATTCTAGGACATTATCAAGTTGGACCTCTTAGCGGTTGTCCAAGAATCTCAATAGAATAAGCAAATGCTTAGGGCTTCAAATGCGACCTTTCTCGCCCTCATATCCAAGTGTGAAGGGGTAGATAGGCTAAGTCAATTCTGCCCCATTTCTCTTTGCAATGTTATTTATAAAATAATTTCTAAGATTATTGCAGATAGGTTAAAAAGGGGGCTAAAAGAGATGATTTTTGAGGAGCAGAGTGGCTTTGTGGAGGGCAGGCAAATTTTGGATGGTATTGTTATTGCTACTGAGTCCATTTACTCTATGGCCAGATCCAAAGATAAGGTGATGTTTATTAAGTTGTATATGGCTAAGGCCTATGATAGGGTCTGGGGGTCCTTCCTTTGGAAGACTCTCAGTGCCTTTGGCTTTGGGGAAGATTGAATCCAGTGGGTTATAAGCTGTATTACTTTAGTTTCCTTCTCGGTGCTTATTAATGGGGAACACACGAAGTTATTTGGTGCTTCTAGGGGGCTTCATCAGGGAGATCCCTTGTCTTTGTATTTGTTTCTTCTCCTTGTTGAGGGTTTGGGGATGCTGATTAGAAGAAACTTGGAGGATGGTCTCTTTCAAGGTTGGCGGTGGGGTGGTGATTTGCCTCCGCAGTCTCACCTGCAGTTTGTGGATGACACTACTCTGATGGGCATGGCTACAATGAGAGAAGCTGTTAATTTGCGCAGGGTGTTGGATGTTTACCTAATTTCTTCAGGTCAATTGATCAATGAAGACAAGTCTTCCATCTTCTTCTTCAATACTCTGGGCCCCATCTAGCAGAGGATTTCTTAGACTTTGTGTTTTTAGATTGGGACTCTCCCTTTGGTCTATCTAGGTATTCCTATCTCGGTTGGTCGTTTACCCAAGGAGTCTCGGCAAAATATTTTGGATAAATTTCGGGTGAAAGTTAATCACTGGACTCATCGATGGCTATCTTTTGCTAGGTGTGTTCAGTTAATTAAGTCAGTGGTGCAGGCTTTGCCCATTTACAGGTGTATGCTCCAGGTTGCCCCGATGGGATTTGTTAAGGAGTTAGATTTGGTTGCTAGACAGTTTTTATGGGCTTGTAGTCTAGCTTCTTCCAAATGGAGTTTGGTCAGATGGGAGGTAGTTTGTAGCCCAAAATAGTATGGAGGTCTTGGTTTATGGTAGTTAGACTTGACTGGAGTTGCTCTAGCTGCGAAGCTGTATTAACATTGGTGCACTGAACAAGATAAGGTTTGGGCAAGGATTCTTTCTCAGAAGTACTTTCTGGGGATCCCTCAGTGTGATATTCCTCGCTACCCACTTATGGGGAAAGGCTCGGTGATTTGGGGTACTCTCGAAAAAGGGGTAGCTCTTATTAAGGAAGGCTTATTGTGGATTTGTAAGCAGGGGTCCAAGGCTCTTTTCTAGACTGATTCTTGGGATGGTTATCCTCCCATTATCTCTCAGTCTCCTAATTTGTTGAATCTTTGCTAGAGTTTTCTTGAGGTTGGTTGGTCTCAAGTGAGTGACTTTAAATCCTTTACATCCTGTGGGCAACTGGAGGTGGCAAGATGGAAGTCTCCTAAGGCTTGGCCAGTTGTTGGTTTGCATGAGGAGCGTACCAAGTTGTTTAGTATCCTCTCTAGTCAGTGGTGTAGTTCCCTCCAGGAGGACGATGTGCTTGCTTGGTCTCCCAATCCTAAGGGAGTCTATATTGTTGCCTCTGGATATCAGGTTTTACTGTCTCATAGAATGGATGGGGAGGAAGTTCAGTGGTGGAGGAAGGTCTAGAACAATTTCTTCTGGCCAAAGTGCAATTGCTTTGTTTGGATGCTAGCCTAGAATAGGTGTTTGAACCGAGACAATATCCAGAAGAGAGGCTTCCAGGGCCCTCTGTTAATGTTATGTGTGGGGCGGCTAAGGAAGACCCTACTAACTTGTTTTTCTGCTGTCCTTTTGCTACTCAGATTTGGCATTTCTGGTGGGATGTCTAGCAGAGTCCCTGTGTTCATGCTTCATCCTTGATTGATTTTTGGAATAGTGTGGGTAAATCCCCTTCTATGGCTTCTTTCTTGCAGGAAGTGTGGTTTGTGGGGCCTATCTTCATGTTGTGGCAACTTTGACTTGAGAGCAATCAATGGATTTTTCATGGTGAGAAGAAGATGGTACAACAAGTTTGGTAGAAAATCTTGGGTATGATTCAGGAGACGGTGGAGGCTAAGAGTGAGGTGAGTTTTCCTTTAATTAAGTGGGATGCTGAGGTGGTGGCGAGATTGGGGCTTCAGGGGTTGTCTGTGACTTCAGCTTGTGTCAGGAGAGGTCGGAAGGCTAATAAGAGAATTCATAGGATTGGTTGGTGGTAGCTTCCTCCCACTAGGATTCTTAAGATTAATACTGATGGCTCCTCCAGGGGCAATCTCAGGCCTGCTGGTATTGGGGGGATAGGCAAGGATTCTGTAGGCTTGGTGATCTTCTTCTTTTCAGTCCCTGAGGGGATGTAGACCATCAACATGATGGAGAGGCAAGCTATTCTCTATGCTTTTGAGAAGGCTCATGCCTTGGGCTAGAGATGGATTATTTGTGAATCTAATTTCCAAGTTTTGATCAATTTGCTCATTAAGCGGAAAGTGGTGGATGTTAGTTGGCATTTGGCTTTGATTGTGCAACAGATTTTGTAGGTTAGTTTGTTAATGGATATGGTCACCTTTGTTCATATTCCACGTGAATGGGATAGGGCTGCAGATTGCTTAGCCAAATGGGCGTATGAACATTTAGATGGAGGGAGAACTGAGGAGTGGGAGCTAGTTCCTCCGGTGCTTCGCCTTGATTTGGAGAGAATTCTAGATGAGGATAGGGAGGGTTATGGTGCTAGTTAACTTCGGTCGTGTTTAGTTCTTCTGCTTTTGTTGTTTCTTGGGCTTTTGGTCCTCTACTTTCTTTGTAATGCTCCTCTTTGATTTTCAATAAAGTTTTTACCCCTTGTTTTTTATTAAAAATAATATAATATAAATATAATATTATATTATATTATAATATAATAATTATATTATTTTATAGTATAATAATTATATTATTTTATAATATAATATTATAATATAATATAATATTATAATATTGAATATATTATAATATTATATTATTATATAATATATAATATTGTAATATTATATAATATAAATATTATACTATAATATTATATAATAATATAATATTATATAATATCTATGTTATAAAATATTATATTATCGTATAATATATATTATTATTAGCCGATAGGCTTTTCCATATGAGCATTATAGTGCTCGAAATTGTCTCACACCATAAAACAATTCACGCCAGGAAATTTTCTTAACTCTTCGGTTGTTCTCTGTGAAAAAGGGTTTAAAAAATAACTCAGGAAAGCATATCAAATTGCAAGATTTGAGGTGACTTGAAGGGGAGTACAAATAGAAAACAAAAGAATCACCTTCCGAGGAATCAATCCAAGGCCGTGGAGGAAATCTTCTTTTTAAGAAAGAGGTATGTGCATAGTTCTTTTTTATTCTAGCACAAAAACTAATATTTATTTGCTGCAATTTCATTATGCACATAAAAATTAAAACCACATTACACTCGCCTGCATCCCACTCGCACATCACTTCATGAGGGCTACCTATGCACATATTAGCTAGGTAGATTTGTATCCACTCAATCTCAAAATTTATGGCCTCTGGCACCTTGTATACTACTTCCTGCTTTATGTTGTCCAACACTAATTTTGTGTAATCATCTGGTTCTGCATTAATTGATAGAAATAGGAGCCGGACACATATAGCCAAACCAAAACAAAGCTCTAACCATAGAACATTATGAATCTCATAGAGACAGAAATGCTCAGATCCTCTGTATTACTTGCTAAGTCAACAAAAGGCAAATGCGAATGTTATTTGTAGGGAGCGAAACTCCATTATATAAAAAAATATCATCACTTTCTATAAGAGATCTTTGAATATAATTTTCCATCCCCATCTGTTGTCATTTGAGATCACTAAAGCTTCATAGAGACCATATTCATATTATCTCCCACCAGGCCTATAGAGCCTCTTATTCCCATCATCCTAAACAAACTCCTACTATCTCCCAACAACCCTATAGAGCTTATGTCCATCATCGTAAACAAACTCCCTAAACCCTAAACATGAAACCCTAAACCCTAAACCCTAACCAAATACCCTAAACCTAAAATCCTAAACCCTAAAACTTGAACCCTAAACACTAAACCCTAAACCCTAAACCCTAAACCCTAAACTTGAAACCCAAAACATGAAACCCGAAACCTTAAACCTAAAACACTAAACCCTAAACCCTAAATCCTAAACCTGAAACCATAAACCATAAACCCTAAACCCTAAACTTGGAACCCTAAACACTAAACCTAGAAACAATAAACCCTAAACCCTTAACGCTTAACCCTAAAATCTAAAGCTAAACCCTAAACCCTAAACCCTAAACACTTAACCCTAAACCCTAAACACTAAACACTAATCCTTAAACCCTAAACCCAAAACCCAAAACCCTACATCTGAAACACTAAACCCTAAACCTTTAACCCTTAACCCCTAAACCCTAAACCTTAAACCCTAAACACTAAACCCTAAACCCTAAACCTAAAACCCTAAACCCTATACCCTAACTTGAAACCCTAAACCTGAAACCCTAAATTCTTAACCCTAAACCCTAAACACTATACCCTAAACACTAAACCCTAAACCATAAACCCTAAACCCTAAACACTAAACCCTAAACCATAAACCCTAAACCCTAAACACTAAACCATAAACCCAAAACCCAAAACCTTAAACCCTTAACCCTTAACCCTAAACCCTAAACCCTAAACCCTAAACCCCAAACCATAAACCATAAACCCTAAACACTAAACACTAAACCCTAAACCCTAAACCTGAAACCCCAAACACTAAACGCTAAACTTGAAACCCTAAACCCAAAATCCTAAACCCTCAACCCTAAACCCTAACCCTAAACACTAAACCCTAAACCCTAAAACCTAACTTGAAACCCTAAACCTGAAACCCTAAACTCTTAACCCTAAAACCTAAACCCTAAACCCTAAACGCTAAACACTAAACCCTAAACCCTAAACCCTAAACCCTAAACTCCAAACACTAAAACCTAAACCCTAAACCCTAAACACTAAAACCTAAACCCTAAACCCAAAACCCAAAACCCTTAACCCTAAACCCTAAACACTAAACCCTAAACCCTAAACCTGAAATGCTGAACCCTAAACCCTAAACCTTAAACCCTAAACCCGAAACCCTAAACCCAAAATCCTAAACCCTAAACCTTAAACCCTAAACCCTAAACATTAAACCCTAAACCCTAAATGCTAAATGCTAAACCCTTATAAACCCAAAACCCTAACTCGAAACCCTAAACCTGAAATCCTAAACCCTATACTCTAAACACTAAACTCATGAACAACAAGGCAAAAACGTATATTATAATTTTAATTATAAAATTATGAAATTATATTACAATATAATTATTCATTATTATAATATATAAATAATATGAAATATTATTAAATTATATTTAACTTAAATTATATAATTACTTTGTTATATAAGTTATAAATTATACAACTTAAGTTATTAAATTATATAATTTAAATTAATTTAACTTAAATTATACTTGTGCATATTGGACTTGCAAAATTAAATAATTTATCAATATTATAGTATATTTAAAAGTTTTATAATTAATAATTTTGTCTTTATTTTATTTGTATCTATCCTGTTTGTTTATTTTCTTGTCTTATTTTTAAATTTTTTTGTATATTTCCTATTGTATGATTTGTCTTTTTTCTTCTTAACCCTTTTTTCAATCCTTTCTCTACCTTTATTCCTTTGGTCTAAGCAAACATTTATTGTCTTTCCTTGTATTGTCTTTGAATTCATGGATTATGATCAAATTGGAAAGAAAAAAAAAAGAGTAATAGTCATTTATTTAGTCATTTCAACCGATGACCAAATTAGTCATTTATTTAGTCATTTATAGCTGTGTTGCAAAACGTTTTAGTCACCTGGTCATTTATTTGCCATATTTCTACTATTGAGTAAGCAGCAACCTGTGGTCGCTTTGTCCACTACTGAAGCTGAGTACATGGCAGTAACTCATGCTTTTAAAGAAGCCATTTGGCTTAAGATATTGTGTTCTAATGTTGGGTTTGATGCATGGAAGATTGCTATTTGTTGTGACAGTCAGAGTGCCATATGTTTGGTGAAAGATCCTACTTTCCACATGAGGACTAAGCATATTGATGTCCAGTAGCATTTTGTCCATGACATGGTAGAGGATGGGAAGGTAAACTTACATAAAGTTGACACTTTGATGAATATCGCAGATTCCTTGACAAAACCTGTGAGCACGGAGAAGTTCAGATGGTGTTCAGAGTCTATGGGCCTCTCGACCCCTAGCAATTAAATCTTGGTGTTGATACTCCATTTCCTCTTACAAGGTGTTTGACAAGTGGGAGAATGTTAGGAAAAGTGTCTCAACCTTGCAACTATGAAAGGTTACTATTCTTCCTAGTTTTGGTCTTGGGTAAGTGCACAAAGATGAGGGACCAAATGGGGTCTTAAGTTGCCACTTTTTTCTGAAATCAGGAAACATTGATGTTGGATGAGAAATTGAAGATAGCTACACTCAAAATTCTAAGATGGAATGAAAACAAGAGTTGTAGTGCTCTGAATCTAGTTTCTAAACTACTAATTTTTTTCCAAAAATGGTTGAGATTAAGGGGTTCAAAAAGGGGGAGCACACAAATTGGTCCTGTTTTTCTCAAAAAAACATAACATAGCGTCAGGTGTGCTCCCCCTAAAATGTTGACCTTTTTTTAGTATCTCAATAATCACTCCAGTGAGAAATTAGGTAACACCATGTAGTTTATCCCTAATGTTTCTAATAATTTTTTAATGAATAATTGATTTTTTAGTAATTTTTAAAGTGGACACATCCTGAAAAATAGAATTTTGAGTGTACTCCCCCCAAAAATGTTTGAAAACTAATCAAAATTCATTTTTTTTAATTCATGTAGAATGGAGTCTAGTTTCTAAAAATATAACTTATTTCAATTTTTGATGAACGGTTAAAAAAAGTCAAAAATACTAGACACTAGTTTTTGACAAAAACTAGACACACTTACAAAAAAACTTCAAAATGAAACACTAAACGTACTCAAAATGTGAAAAAAATTATATGGTTAGATAGCTAACAGAGAACTTAAGATTTTGGTGATATTTTTTTTGAGTTTTTATTGAAAAAAGTGTCATCTTGATGGGGAGCATGCTCTAGATTATCTCTAGATTTTGCTAAAAACTAATAAAAACATGTCAAACAAAGTTGAGAATAACGGGTGTTATAATGCACTCGCGTTATGCTCATCATAACACAATCACATTATAACTCGCTTGAGTTATGTGATTTCACATAACACAGGCGCATTATAATGCATTCGCATTATGATGAGCATAACTGACAATACACATGCCAATTGCATTTGCTTGAATGTTTCTAAAGTCTTTTCAACAAATCCATTTTTCACATATTTTGCAATCATTGCATTCCATTATAGAACATCTCTTTGAGGTGTTACATCATACAATTGACATGCCTTGTCTATGCTTCTGCACTTTACATACATGTCTACAAGGGAAGCTGCACTTCCTATCATCTCTCAATCTATTTCTCTCCCCTCTCTATGTCCTACCCTTTCTATGAGTCTCTGCTTTCCTCCCCTCTCTACCTCCCACCTTCTCTCTCACTCTCTTCTTCCCTCCCCTATCTACCTTCTACCCTCTCTCTCACTCTCTACTTCCCTCCCCTATCTACCTCCTACCCTCTTTCTGAGTCTTTTCTTCCCTCACCTCTCTACCTCCTACCTTCTCTCTCACTCTTATCCCCCCTCCCTCTCTACCTCTTACCCTCTCTCTCACTTTCTACTTCCCTCCCTTGTCTACCTCCTACCCTCTCTCTTAGTTTCTGCTTCCCTCCCCTATCTACCTCCTACCCTCTCTCTCTTCTTCCTTCCGCTGTCTACCTCCTATAGTCCTCTCCCACTCTACTTCCCTCATGTCTCTACCTCCTATCCTCTCTCTCACTCTCTACTTCCCTCCCCTCTGTACATCTCCTCTTCATTCTTCCCATCCAATGAAATTTCATAAATTATCTTGTTTCCATTTCATCATCCCAATTTATATCCTCATCCATCTTTACATGTCCTATGTTTCTTGTTTCTATGTTCTTTGTCAACAAGGGAGAGTGAGAGGGAGGAAAAGGGAGAGAGGATGGAGATGGAGGGGAGAGAAAGGGGAGAGATACCTAGTGATAGGGAGAAAGAGATAGAGAGTCCTAGTTTTCTTGTTTTGGAGAGAGAGAGGGGGTGGGTCGGGTTAATGAGTTTAGGTTGCTTAAGTTTAGGGTTTAGGGGTTTAGGGCTGCTCAGGTTTATGGTTTATGGTTTAAGGGTTAGGATTCAGGGGCATTATTTAGGGTTTAGGGGTTTTCGGAGAGAGAGAAAGAGAGAGAGAGAGGTTTAGGGTCATTATTTAGGGTTTATGAGCTTAGGGTTGCTTAGACCTTTAGGAGCATTATTTATGGTTTATGAGTTTAGGGTTTCTCAAGTTTAGGGTTTTGGGTTTTGGGTTTTGGGTTTTGGGGTTTTCTGTTTCTAAAGTTTATGGTTTAGGGTTTAGGGGTTAGAGATTTAAGGTTGCTCGGGTTTAGGGGTTAGGGGTTAGCCTTTAGAGAGAGAGAGTGAGGGGATCGATAGATATTGGGAGAGATAGGGAGATAGAGGTTCAGAGTTGCTTCTAGGGTTTATGGTTTAGAGGTTTGGGGTTTAGGGTTGCTCAGTTTTAGGGTTTCAAGGTTAGGGTTTAGGGGCATTATTTAGGGTAACTTAAGGTTTAGAGGTTTAGGTTAGGGTTTAGAGAGAGAGGACCGATAGGGAGATATAGAGGAGAACAAGGGGAGACATAGGGAGATAGAGGGTGAGAGACATGGCCAGAGACATAGATAGAGAGATTGATAGGTAGAGGGATGATAGAGACAAGGAGATAGGGTTTAGGGTTGATCAGATTTAGGGTTGATCGAGTTTAGGGTTTAGCCCAGTTAGGAGTTTAGAGAAGGAGAGATATGGAGATAGAGGGTGAGGGACATGGCAGAGACATATCCAGAGAGATTGAGAGGTAGAGAGATGATAGAGACAAGGAGATATGGTTTAAGGTTGATCGGGTTTATGGTTTAGCCCAGTTAGGAGTTTAGAGAGGAAGAGATATGGAGATAGAGATAGAGGGTGAGGGACATGGCCAGAGACATAGCTAGAGAGATTGAGAGGTAGAGAGATGATAGAGACAAGGAGATAGGGGTGTAGGGTTGATCAGGTTTAGAGTTTAGGGGTTAGGAGTTTAGAGAGGGAGAGATAGGGAGATAGAGGGTGATGGACATGACCAAAGACATAGGCAATGAGATTGAGAGGTAGAGATATGATATAGACAAGGAGATAAGGGTTTAGGGTTTATGGTTGGTATATATGATGTATAGAATGGTGTAAACGACTAACATATTGGCGCTTATTATGTTCTAATGGCTCATGTGGCTGGCAGAGGGTAGAATGACACCTGTGACTGGCTAGGTGTAGAATGGTGTTTGTGATTGATAGGTAGGTGCTACTAAGGAGCATATTGGCACATACGATATACAAAATGGTGCAAATGACTAACAAATTGGCACTATGACCTTTGAGTGGCTCCTAGTGAGGTATTTGTTTGATTTTGATTATTTTTGAGATTGTTTGAGATGGAGCTTAGATTGATTTGGGATGGAGTTGGGATGAAATGAATTTATTTAGGGATGATGAGAGGTGAAAAGGACTAGATTAGGAATGATTTGGGAATGAATAGAATGGTCTTAGGGATGGTTTGAAGTGGTTTAGTGTTGATTAGGGAATGGTTAGAATGTTTTAGGAATAGTTTAGGGATGGTATTTGAGATGAAATCCAGGTTGATTTGAAAATGATTAGAAATGAAATTAAATTGATTTGGATGTGATTTGGGATGGTGTGAAGTGGTTTAGTGATGATTAGAAGTGGTTTAGGGATGATTAGAGATGAAATTAAATTGATTAGGGATGATTTGGGATTTATTAGGAATGAACTTCCAATTGGAATGAAAGATTAATGTTTTCATGAACTTTCATGTTATAGAGATTGGGAGAGATAGGGAGATAGAGGTTTAGGGTTGCTTCCAGGTTTTATGGTTTAGGGGTTAGGGGTTATGGGTTAGGTTTTAGGGGCATTATTTATGGTTTAGGGTTTATGGTTTAGGGGTTAGGGGTTAAGGTTTAGAGGTTTAGGTTTATGGTTTAGGTAGAGAGGTGAATAGGGAGATACAGAGGAGACCGAGCCTAGGAGATATATCTCTGTCTCCTCTATCCCTCTCTAACTATACCTACCTCTCTATCTCCATCTCTCTCTCCATGTCTCTCTATCTTGCTAGATCACTTTCAATCCCCTCTCTCTAACTCTACCTTTGTATCTCTCCCTCCCTCACTATTTGAGTTTTACATGAGTTTAGGGTTGCTCAAGTAAATAGGGTTTTGGGTTTTGGGTAAGGGTTTAGGGGAATTATTTAGGCTTTACGGGTTTAGAGATGTTCAAGTTTAGGGTTTAGGGTCTACGGGTTAGGGTTTAGGGTTTACAAGTTAGGGTTTAGGGTTGCTTGAGTTTAGGGTTTAGGGTTTAGGGTTTAGGGGTTTAGGGTTGCTTGATTTTAGGGGTTAGGGATTAGGGGTTAGGGTTTAGGGGTATTATTTAGGGTTTAGGGTTTATGGAACTTAGAGGTTTAGGTTTATGGTTTAAGTAGAGGTGAGAATAGGGATCTGTATCTCTATCTCTCTAGACATATGGATCCCTATCTCTTAATCTATCACTCGCTACCTCTCTCTCCTCCTCATTATCTCTCTCCCCATCCCTCTACCTCTTGAAATCTCTCTCCCTATGTCTCTAGACATCTCTTGATCTCTTTCCCTATCGAGCTATCTATCCTCATAACCCCGTCTCTTAATATACCCCTCTCTACCTCTCTCTGTATTTCCCTATCTATCTCTCCCTTACTAGATCTATCTCCCTATATCTCCCCTCTCTATATATATGTATCTCTATCTCTCCCTCTATAGACCCATTTCTCTATCTCAACCCCCATCTCTCCCTCACCCTGTCTCTATCTCACCTATCCTCTCTATCTCCATGTCCCTCTATATCTCTCCATGTCTCCTGATCCATCTCTATATATAGGATCTAGAAATGGAGAGAGAGAGAGAGAGAGAGAGAGAGACTCTCCCATGTAGATACAAGGTTACCTTTATGGGAAGCATGGAAAATAGTAAAAAAGCATGTGGGATCCATGTTTTAGACCCCACATGACTATTACTCCTACTTTTCACGAGTATATCAGACAAAAGAATGCTTTTCATGTTGTTTGACTAATTGAGAATCAGTTTTATATGAATCCACCACCTTTTTTTATTTTTTCAACGTAGAAGAAGTGATTTTTCATGATTTTGGAGAAAATTTGATTATTTAAACTAAAAGTTTCATGTTTCATGTGTGATTTTGTTTCAAAGCTAATTACCATTGATATATAGATTGAATTTGTTTATATATGTTTATTTTTTCCATAAATTTTACTAATCCTATTCTAGAATTATATAGAATTCATAATCAAACTTGCGAAAAACAAGAATTTGACAATTTTGAAGCCATCTTTTGGAGAATTGGTCAACTGCAATATCAAATTCTAAGGTATGTTCAATTTAAATGTCTATTTTAATTCACATATATATGTTCTTATGTTCTTTATGTTTTTGTTATGTCTTTATGTCTTTATGTTTTTTATGTTCTTTATGTTCTAAGATATATATGTGTCTAGGTATATCAGTTAGTTTAGTCAAAGAGACTCCAAATTCATCATGTTTCCTCATTGTTTCGGCCCTTCATGCCTTCATTTCACCTATTTTCAGCTATACAAGAGAAAAACATTATCAAATACTTCATAAAATAATTTTAATGAACAATTGTTTGTCATACTCATATTCGAGTGTATACATGGAGCCAAAATTGATTTTGGAAGAGTCTTAATTTTTGCCCTAGGATGATATAGAAATATTTATTCCTTAATACATGCATAATTCAATTCATTTAATAGAACCATGCATGAAATGATAGTTTTCTTACAAAAATGGAGGAAATGAGCACCACAACCTATTTGACAAATTGTTACAACTCACTTTGATACCACTCAATCCATAAAAAATATGATGGAGATTATATCAAACATAACAAAATTTTAGAGAAGAGAGTCATATACAAATATGTACGGACATACAAGAATCATGACACAAGATGATACAAAGGGAGTTACAAGGAGATAAAACACTAAAAAGGAGGTTTTCATTGCTATAGGACAGTCACAAGTCTATATAAAAATGAGGTTTTCATGGCTATAGGGTCAAAGGGAGGCTTAGTATTATAGATATACCTTTACATAGCATGATCTCTCAAAACCTTATGGTCTCCACAAACTCTCGCAACAAAAAAGTTTCACAAACAACTTGATTTGTACAAAGTTTCACAAACTTGTGTTCTAGATTGGCTTCACAAACTTTCACAATGACCCTTCAATGAATTAGGTCTCCAAGGTCTACAACTTGCACTCAAGGATTCAGACCTTCACATGGGCTTGATGAGGCATCTAATAAGATTAAGTTCACCAACCAAACACAACCAAACCTAATATTCTTATATGGTTTCAAACCCAAAACTTAATCAATGTTTTGAACACCCATTATCAAGTTACATCACATATCTCAAAATCAACCTTGACTTCTTTGGACTGTGTGCCTCAAAAATGACCTTTTTTCGCTGTCCTAAAAGGGCTAATTAGGCCTAGATATTACAAAGGAACTAGCCTTTAAACCTTCAAAAGACCACTAAACTTGTTGGGGAAGCATTCTTCATGTGTCCAAACCCTCAAAAACCTAATTTGTTTTAGGAGAAACATTCACCTACATACCAAACCACAAAACCCTTAGTTTGGACAAAATTGAGGAGGGTTTATTGAAAATAATGGTTCCTGACACTTTCTCCTCAGACCACTACTTCAGACACCTTAGAATACACCTAAACATGCTCACAAAACCATAATACAAATATTTTCTTTTGATATTTTGTCAAATACCCTCTTTGGCTCCTCTTTCCCACATGAAAACACTCTTTAAAACCCTAGGGCATCACACTAAAACCACACCAAGTAATCTTCTCTACCTACCAAATCATGAGAACACTTAGATTACTCTTTGAAAAGTCATTCCATCGAGATACAAGTCATGATAGTAGGTGGAAAGACTAAAACATTGTTTAAACCCCAACCAGAGCCCTCACTGGCCTTATACAGGGAGTTTGAGAAATTTGGTTAAATATCCCTCTAAACCTAATGAAAACCTCTAAAACTTGATTCAAAAGAAAGTTAACATAAACCCCTAACACATCAAATGAATTTTAAGTCTAGACAGTACCATACAGGATCGTAGTACGGTCTGAAACAGAGAAAATGCAGAGAAAAATGTGGTTCCAGCAAAAAATAGAGTAAATGTTGTTCTTTCTTCATCAAAATTTGTGTCTTCTTCCTTGTGTCTTGATGTAATACTAGGTGGTGGGGTTCTTAAAACAACTCAAAATGATCAAAGTTGAACAATGAATCTGATCTCCAAACTCTATTCAAACTCACCCTTAATGCCTAGTAGCCATCAAAACTTGAAAAATGGGTACAACTTCTTGGAGGCACCTCAAACTGACGAACCAAAAGAGATTTAGTCACCTCTTATCAAGTAATTCAACATGTGTGATTTGTACATACTATTGTTTCAGAGATTAGATGAGAACTAGGACTGGCTATGCACCAAATTAGGCCAAAATAGGTCTAATTTACAAAGCAACCACCCTTAGATCACACTATAAGAGTCCAAAACCACCAAACAATAGATTATCATGCCATAAAACTCCTAAATCCATAGTCAATTGGACTAGTCATGCACATTTAGACTCCAAAGTGGAGAGTGATCATTAGATGGTGATAAGTGATTCATTACATAAGTGATGTTATATATTTCATGTACATTTTGTTATAGTAATGTGCATATTGTTTGATTGTATTAACAAGTGGAGCTGCATGAGCTTGAACTGTCGAAGTGGTCTACTCGACGATAGAGAGAGGGTGAGCCATGGATATTTTTGTATATATGCATGTATGGCTTTGTTTGGACATGCCTATATGGCTTTGTATGTAAACTAGATGTTGTGTTCATGACATTACGTATACGACAACTTATATTAAATATTTAATATGATGATAAATTATCCTTGAGCAGTGGTATGAACTATGGGTAGTGAAGGCCTCATGTTTCATTTGATTTATTTTCTATGGTATACATTTGATGTTTGCATCATCATCATGTTATGCTTCATGGGGTTAGATCTAAGTAATGGATGAAGTTGATCCTAATTGGTCTTAATCTTGTTCACTCATGTTTCACTCATGTCATATCAAGTTTCATTCGCAGGGTTTGGATGTTAGTTCATAACATTCATGTTTATCATGTTACAATAGTAGGACATAGTTGCTTATGGCATTGGTTCATGCCATTAGATCATTGGATTTGGTTGTGGTTCTTCATCATAGTATGTCATATTTTCAGGAGTTAGATTAAGTTGTCATTCTTCCTCATGAAAGGAGTTTGTTCATGTCTTCATGCTTCTTTGTCCTCCATGTCTTTAGTGTTCTCAATTTCTTCATGTGTCAAGGATTTCTTCAAACACATTTTTGCAACATGCTTTAGTTTCATGCAGTGGAAAAGTGCTAGGAGTCACATTTTGCATTCCATAGCTCATGGTGCCGAACAAACTTTGCCAACGCATTAGGGTGGGTGGGTAAATACCAGGGGAGGTCTCGTTTCGTGTGCCAAGTGTCACAGTCATTCGGGGCAGCAGGCTATCGGCAAAGTCCCTTAAGCTCCCTAAGATGAAAAAACTACCAAACTTTGATGGAGCATTTCTCAGAATTCATGGCATTTGGGAATGTTTTGTTTGGACTTGTAGGTGCATGTGGGGTCTATCCAAAATAACCTCTCTTGGTTTCATTCAACTCCTTTCCGTTTGACCATGCCAAAATCAAACACATTCTTGCAAAATGCTTTAGTTTCATGCAGTGGAAAGGTGCTAGGAGTGACATTTTGCATTCCATAACTCATGGGGCTGAACGGACTTCTCTAACATGTTGGTGTGGGTGGATAAATTCTAGGGCAGGTCTCATTTCGTGTGCCAAGCATCGCAGTCATTCGGGCAGCAAGCTACCAGCAAAGTCCCTTGAGATCGCTAAGACGAAAAAACTACCAAACTTTGATGGAGCAATTCTGGGAATTGGTCACAGCTGCGAACATTCTATTTGGACCTACATGTTCACGTGGGGTTCATCCACAATAGCCTCTCTTAGTTTTGGTCAACTCTAGTCCATTTGACCATGCCAAAATCAAACGCATTCTTGCAAAATGCTTCAGTTTCATGCTGTGGAAAGGTGCTAGAAGTGACATTTTGCATTTCATAGCTCGTGGGTCTGAAGGAATTTACCAATGCATCGGGGTGGGTAGTTAAATTCTAGGGAAGGTCTCATTTCATGTGCCAAGTGTCGCAGTCGTTCACAGCAGCAGGCTACCAGTAAAGTCCCTTAAGCTCCCTAAGATGAAAAACTACCAAACTTTGACGGGACAGTTCTTAGAATTCGTCGTAGCTGGGAATGTTTTGTTTAGACCTACAGGTGCATGTGGAGTCTATCTACAATAACCTCTCTTAGTTTCATTTAACTCCTATCCATTTGACCATGCCAGAATCAAATGCATTCTTGCAAAATGCTTCAGTTTCATGCAATGAAAAGGTTGCCAGGTGCCATATTTTTTGTTCTGCTCATCATGGGGCCAAATAGACTACGCCAATATGTCGGGTGGGTGGGTAAATGGTAGGAAAGGTCTTGTTTTGTGTGCCAAGTGTCCAAGTCATTCTAGCCTGCAAGCTACCGAGACAAGCTACTGAGACCTAGCACTTTTTGAGTTTGCCAGTGCTTGCAGCACGGAACGACTGAGACACTTGGTGCATGAAACAAGACCTCCCCTAGAATTTACCCACCCACTTGACATGTTGGTGTAGTCCATTCGGCCCCACGATGAGAAAAACAAAAAATATGGCACCTGGCAACCTTTCCATTGCATGAAACTGAAGCATTTTGCAAGAATGCGTTTGATTCTGGCACAGTCAAAGGGATAGGAGTTGAATGAAATTGAGAGAGGTTATTGTGGATAAACCCCACATGCACCTATAGGTCTAAATAGAACATTCCCAAATGCCACCAATTCTGAGAACTACTCTGTCAAAGTTTGGAAGTTTTTTCATCTTAGGGAGCTTAAGGGACTTTGTCGGTAGCTTGCTGCCCTAAATGACTGCGATGCTTGGTACATGAAACGAGACCTCCCCTAGCACTTACCCACCCACCCTGATGTGTTGGAAAATTCCATTCGGCCCCACGAGCTATGGAATGCAAAATGTCACTCCTAGCACCTTTCCACTGCATGAAACTAAAGCATTTTGCAAGAATGCGTTTGATTCTGGAACAGTCAAACGGATAGGAGTTGAATGAAACCAAGAGAGGTTATTGTGGACGGACCCCACATACACCTATAGGTCCAAATGGAACATTCCCAAATTCCACGAATTCTGAGAACTGCTTCATCAAAATTTGGTAGTTTTTCATCTTAGGGATCTGAAGAGACTTTGCTGGTAGCTTGCTGCCCTGAACGACTGCGGTACTTGGCACATGAAATGAGACCTCCCCTAGCATTTACCCACCCACCCCAACATGTTGGTGAAGTCTGTTCAGCCCCACGAGCTACAGAATGCAAAATGTCACTCCTAGCACCTTTCCACTTTATATATGTTGACAACTTTTGTAAAATGAACTTAAAATGACTCTATTGACCTTGCGTATGGTCTATTGTGACCTTATTAGACCAAAACAAAATCAATTACATGTGAATCAAACAACCTTCAAAGTGCCTAGTCTCAACCTTCATACTTTTCATGTTTCAATCAGGCCTAATCTAGTAGGACAACAGACCCTATTTTTGGGGTTTTTCTCTCAAACTTTCCAAAAGACCTCCCAAACTAAATATAGATTTAGATACTCATTTCCAAGTTACATAATATATCTCAAAACCAATAGTGACTCCTTTGGACCATGTACCTCAAAATGGCATTTTTTGTTGTCTAAAATAGGCTAATTAGGAATAGTTTGTGAAGAAACATACCTCAAAACATCCAACAACCCCCTAGAATTGATGGTGCAGCATCTCCCATGTCTCCAAACTCTCAAAACCATAATTAGTTTCAGGAGAAACCCTCACTAACATACCAAACTCCAAAAATCCTCAATCTAGGCCAATTTGAGGAGGGTTTATTGAAACTCTACCTTCCACACACTCTTAGACTTTGCCAACACTTGGAACACTTCAAAAATGGTCTACATATTCTTTAGGAACCATCTCCCAGTACTTTCCAACCTTCTTTTAACAAACCCTAGCCTAAAACCACCCTTTCTTGCTTGGAAACAAGGCAAAACTTGCCTAGGACAACACCATAGTTTGCTCAAACTCCATCTCCTGCTTCCTTGACTTCATGGGCATATTAATTACATCCAAACCAAACCATTCCACTATGTTACAGGGTCATACAACAAGTGGAATGGTCTAAAACATCCCTTTACACACTCAAACCCTTGTTTTGAGGGTTACATAGGCAATTTCAGAAAAATGAAGATATCTCACTCAAAACACAATGGTTTCTCCTCAAACCAAGTGAATTTGAAATTTAAGACATACCACTACCACTTCCAATAGATTTTAGTACATGTCTGGGCTGTACAAGGTCATGGTACAGCCTAGAACAACATTTTTGCAGAAAAAATTTAAAAAAATTGAATTTTTATTCAAATTTTGTAATATAGTATCTTTGGAACATAGTATAGACATCCATCAAAGCATAAAGCATATAGCAATTTGTCAAATGTTATAGTTGTAAGTGCCCTTTCAAACATGGTGTTGAGTCATCCTCCTTACCTACTGCATCACCCTTGTAGACATGTATGCAAAGTGTGGAAGCATAGACAAGGCACGTAAACTATTTAGCATGATGCCCCAAAGAAATGTCACCTCATTGAATGCAATGATTGCAAGATATGAACAAAATGGATTTTTTGATAAGGCATTAGAAATTTTCAAGCAAATGCGATTGGCCAGTGTAAAGAAAAATTCCACAACCTTAGCCAGTATCCTCCTTACCTATGCCAAAATGGACATCCATCAAAAGGATAAAACATATGGGAATTCTGTTAGATGTTGTAGTTGCAATTGCCCTTAGAGAAATGTATACAAAGTGTGGAAGCATAGACAAGGCACGTGATCTATTTGGCATGATGCCTCAAAGAAATGTCACCTCATTGAATACAATGATTGCAAGATATGAACAAAATGGATTTACTAGTAAGCCTTTAGAAAGTTCCAAGAAAATGCAATTGGAAAGTGTAAAGCCAAATTCCAAAACCTTAGAAATGGTATGTTTGGAGCATGGTATAGACATCCATCGGAGCATAAAGTATATATGAATTTTGTCAAATGTCATAGTTGTAAGTACCCTGCAAGACATGTATGCAACTTGTGTGGAAGCATATATAACAAACATGAATTGTTTGACACGATGCCTCAAAGAAATGTTGTCTCATGGAATGCAATTATTGCAAGATATGCACGAAATGGATTTTTCATAAGGCTTTAAAAACTCTCAAGCAAATGCACAAAAATAAATTTCAACCATTTATGCAAATTTTGGCACATATAAAACCAAATTGCACAACTTTAACCAACTTCCTCCTTGCTTATGCTATAATGGGATCTAGAGAACATGGTGTGGACAACCATCAAAGCATAAATGATATAGGAATTTTGTCACATGTATTGTATTTGGAAAGTTGCCCTTGTAAACATGTATGAAAAGTATAGAAGCATAGACAAGGTACATGAACTATTTGAAATGATGCTTCAAAGAAATGCACAATCTCAGAGAATTCAATGATTGCAAGATATGCACAAAATGGATTATTTTTGAAAATGATTCATAAACTTTCAAGCAAATGCAACTTGTAAAACCAAATTCCTGTAACAATAATTGATTATCATATTAAATATTTAATATAAACTGTCATATACATAATGTCATGAACATAACATCTAGTTTATATAAAAATCCATATAAGCGTGTCCAAACAAAGCCATACAGACAAATATACAAAAATATACATCGGATTAACATACAAAAGTATGTATAGAAAGCCATCTAGGCATACAAAAAAGTTCCCAAAAACTAGTTTCCTATGGACTTTTAGGAAATAATCGGTAGCCCTTCTTTGACTGTGAAGATGGAGAGCCAATCAGTGACACATCCTCTCTCTTCTGTTGAGTAGACCTCTTTAGATAAAGTTCATCCAGCTACACCTATTAATACAAACAAACAATATGTGCATTAGTATAGAAAATGTATGAAATATATAACATCACATATGTAATTGATCACTTACCACCAACGGATGATCACTCTACATCATCTTGTCTCTCTTCATCCATAGTTGGACAGACTGGAGTTGTGACCTCCTGTGAGAAGCATCAAGAAGCAAAATTGACTAAACATAAATATCATTTATGTACATCAAATGACATGAGATAAAGAAGAAATACAAAATTATGATATTTTCATGTTATTGGCTCATACCTAAGTCAAAGGATTTGCAAACATCATGGTTGCATCAATGCCTATCTATGTTGACTCACGAAGATGAGGAGGAGTCTCTACTGTATTCAACATCTGAAAATCAAATTCAAGATTATTCAAACAAAATAAATAAATAACATTATTTTAAAAATGCATAATGATTAGAAATGGTTAAATTTACCTCCGTAAAAGTGGTGGTTTGGCATCTAGGGGACCAAGGAAATCGTGGAGGTGCTGGTGACTGTTGAAATCATCAAATTGTCACAAAATAATATTACCATTGACATATCTACAATAATTATGAATATGTGATAAATTACATACTTGCTGACTTGACCTCCTCTCATAACCTACCAATAGATGGCTAATGGAGGTAGGATGAAGACTCTGACCCTGGAATTTCATTGCGCAAACAATTACATACATTATTTTTGACTTATAATATAGATAATCATATAAAATTAATTACAAATTTCAAATAACAATATACTAAATCAAGATGAAACTAGTAACAAATTACCTAAGAGTCAAGACCAAATGTATGCTATAAGAGATCATCATTGGGAACAAGATCATCCAATATGTCCTACCCCTGTGTCGCATCATTTTGCCCCTGTGTCATAGCATGCTTCCCTTGTGTCACAAAGTCTATTCATGCCTCATGCGTCCCATAATCACATAGGTTCCCACATGTACTGGACAAATGTGGGGACACATGAAGCCTACTACTCTCACCCTCATTGCCCTGGGTAAAATCATTTGCATGTTGTGATAAAGTTTGGGTGAGAGTAGTCAGTGAATGTAAAGTCTCCAACTCAACACTCTCCTTCAAAGCCAAAGGGAGTGACCTACATTCTGGCCTCACTCAAGGTATAGGCACATGTTGTTCATCTCGCTGAGCCTCGGGTCTATCTTGGGCAGAGCCACCACCTCTACCCTGGAACTCACGAATGTCAAAATAATTTAGAACCTTGTTGAGGACGAACTCGCAATAGAGTTTCCTCAAAAAATATTGTGGTACCTCATCATTGTTACATGACTGCTCATCGAAGACCATGTACCATCTATCCCAAAAGTTTTGGGATATGTCTTCATTCCTACACCAATGTATAGGAAACCATTTGCAGCTTTCCTCTAATTTTTGGCTAGTTTTGGGATTAATAAATTGAGCACATAATTGAGATTTTGTAATTTTTTCCTTCTTGACTTGTTCCTTCTTGACTTGTTCATATGACAACTTGTCGGCATAATATTGCCGACTCCTCTCCCTATAGTCTTGGAATTCAGTGATTTGTTTCATCACCAAATCTGTGTGGTAAAAAATCTCCTGTAGTGATTTTGCAAGTGCCATCCTATGCTCAGTGGTTCCACTTGGATTGTTTAGGCTTTGAATAATAGTTTCAAGATGTTTCTTGTTTTCTTCTATTATCCCTAAGTAGTGTTCTTGATTATCCCTCACATGAAAATGAGGTGAAGGTGGGTTTTGGGGGTTGTTTTCACCCTCCTCAACTGGATTTATATTTTTTGCTTCTCCAATAATAGTAAATGCAATATAAACACAAATCAAACATTGCAAAACTAAAAAATTGTTCTAAAACTAACAAAATCAGACAAACCCTACCTTCTTCCTATGCTGGAGACTCCAAATCTGCAAGACGATGTCTTTGGTGGTGAGGTGGCATTGTGAATTTCTTGTTTTCTCGCGTGCACTTGATTGAATCTCCTTGTTTTCAATGCGATCACTTTTTTCTTGGTTTCTTTGCTATTGTCAAGAGAAAAGCCATGCGGTGAATGAGCAGAAAATGTTTTTTTTTTTTTTTTTTCTGTTATTAAAAGCAAAATGCGAGTGTGGGGTGAGTGCAGGATCATGATGGGCCAAACCCTACCCCTAAGTGGTAATGTAAATGTGAAATACAAACTTAAGTAACTTCATGTCAAAAATTGAATGAGATATCTAAACAATCTAGAAATAAGGTAGTAATAAAAGTTGTAATAAATTGGGTGTAGTTTATGGGCTACTACTTTTTTTTGATAATTTTAAAAATAGTTTAGTGAAAATTAGATATTTCAATGAAGCATTACTAAAATGTTCAGAAAATCGTAAAAATTAGGTGTCATTCTGACCAACCTAAGTATAAGAAAAAGATAATATTTTTTTCTCCATAATTTGGATTTAAGTAAAGGACACATGAACGGATGTGACGCATATTTTTTTGAATTTTGAAGTAAATAAATAATTATTTATGGATTTTTTACTGTGACTTTTAAAAATTATTAAAAATTAATTTTCCAGCCAACCTAACTTGGTCAAAAATATATGAAACTCAAAAATTTTAAATTTTAATGTATACCCAATAAATCCTAGAATGTGACGCATATTTTGGATTTTAAAAAAGATTAATATGTTGAAAGTTATGGATGTTTTTCAATGTATATATCTATCAGGAAGTTAGACATAGTGTATATAGAAAATCAATAATAATTACCTATTCAAATTATTATGAGGCATATATTATATTTTTAGAATCTTAATAGCTTCCTCTATAAACCCTTTTCATTTGATTAAATTTAGATACAAAAAAGTGTGTCAGCTTCAAGGATGAAATTGTGGAAAATTTTAGGATAACACTAAATGGGTGGTTTTGCAAGTTTCTTGGGCAAGTTTTGGGACTCCCACTTGCCTAAATATGAGGTAATCCCAAGGCATTTGAGGAGGGAATCCATATTTGAGCTAGAAATATTAAGACCCTTTCCATCCAAATCTAAATATTAGTCTAAATGTTATCACTTTTTCATGTAGCAAGTTTTTCTACATTGCCACTATTTGGCCCATCATGATCTCACACTTACCCTGCATTATAACGTACTCACATTTTGTTTTAATTTTTGAGATGGTGGTGACTCCCATCTCCTTGCATTTACCCTCTTTTTGAATACCCTTTATCTTGGACAATGGTCTAGAACTTTCAAAGTTTCCAAAAGGACTAAAAATGGCAGGACTTATTATTTTTAGTAACTCTATATTTGACCTCAGATTGACCCAAAAATTGTCCCAATAGGTACATAACTACTAAGTAAACATCTCAGGTGAGTTTCAACTCAAAACAATATCTAGATTGCAAGATATTAAAGTTTTTATTTTTTTAAACTAAAGAAAAAAGTTTTGAACTTAGTTTTGATGAACTTAGAGGTCACTAAATGATGCAGAGGTAAACGCAACGGGAGCTTACTAACAGGAAGGAGGAGCCAATAATACAAACAGCATGATAAAAATCCCTATCGGCTCAGCATCATCATCATATTTCCTACAAACACCAACAGCATCATCATATTTCGGACGAGCAGAATTATCCTCCTGCCGACTACTGTTCACCTCCTCCGCCTGTTGCCTATCATCATCATCATGATACTCAACGGGCGCAAACATCCTCCTATTGTACTGTTCATCGGGCGCCAAACACTATCGGCATCATCATGATATTAAACACTCCCTTCGTCAGCAGGATATCAAATATCCGGTTGCTCCAAATATCCTGATGACGATCACTTTGCACCTTCCCTTCGATGCCCCGATAGCCGACTATACAAACAACAGCATCATGATATGATTTATCCGGTTCTCTTGAAACATCCTGATGATGTTAACACAACTTTCTGCCGAGGACTTACGCCGATACCTAAGCACTTAGCGACAGTAGGATAAACTTGCATAGGGTGATATCTCAATATCCTGATGACGATGATGTCATATCCTGATGACGATGACGTCACGCAATATCCTGATGACCTCTTCAACACTTAGTCAAAAAACCTAACCTTCACTCCCGCATCTGCTAGCGATATGCAGATGATGGGCACACACAGAAGATGATCCTGACGGCGATATATACACTGAGTATATATCTGACTTACAACATCCTGATGCACTTGAAATATGCAAACTCTGTCAGTTTCATAACCCGATCTTCTACCTTATGCCGATGCACTCCTCTTCGGTAACTCCTGATGACGATCACCCCGACGCACATTCACTTCATGCACTCAACTGCATCATGCTCATCTTCACTTATCCGGATGACGATGCCCGAAGCGACTGCAGGATATTCACCAAAATATCTTGATGATGCCGTTTTGACAAATTTCCAGCCTTAGCAGATTTTCACTGTTCTGATCCGCTGAACCTCCTGGGATGACCCGATCCACTTCCAGGGTGATCTTCCAAACTCTATCAGCTCGACCTAGCACATACCCATGCTAGGGTCTTCAATATCTCTTGACGGCGATCCTGCACACCTGCATACAAACAGAAAACAAACTACCTCCTAATCTACTGTACACAACCATTCCACCGATTCGACGAATCAATCGGTGGAATGGATCAGCATATCCATGAAACCACCAGATCAGCAAATCGATTAAACAATGGAATCCAACCAGAGAAAGAACACAAACAGGATCTCTTTATTGATTTCAAAAGATGCAATTACAATGATCAGTCTCTCTCTCTCTCTGTCTCACTCTGTGCAACCTAGCTCGATCGATGATATATATGCAATATCAACCGATCCTCCTACTTAAATAGTTTTTCCTACGAGTACTACTGACCCGACTCCAAGCGGCTGGGAACTCTCCAGGCGGCTGGGAAGTCCAACTGAACATACATCATGACAACTGTCCTAACAAACTAACTAAAAATAGCAAAGCCTGGTCAGCATGATCTTAACATGATCAGCATGACCTTATTACATGCATTTGGTCTTATCAGACCTTCTTGAAAACATAAACAAGACTCAAACTAACTAACTGCCTCATGAAGGCCAGCTGTCAGGTAGGTGCTCCTGCACCATACTCCCCAACAGAAAATAACTCATGTCCCATGAGTTAGGATATGAAAGTCCGCCACCTTTACACTTTGCCTTGTCAGTCTTCTGACCTGTTCCAGCTTTATCCTCTGCTGGCTCTTGGCTGCTCCAAGACTTCTAAATGGTAACTGGCTTTCTGGCAAGTAAATCCTCATGCCTGTCAATGTAGGCCTTTTTCTCACATACCCTGTGTTTAACCAGAACCTCTGTCTGAACTGCCTCTTGAACTTCTGCAATGTTCAACTCTATCTTTCTTTCAACTCTTATAGGACAAACAATAGTCCCAACTATGACAACATCCTTGTCATTCCTCTCAACTGGTTGCTGTTTACACACCTGTTTCTGAACCTGCTGCTGACCTCTGTCAGTCACAACTAAAACTTTCTTCAACCTGTTGTCCTTAACAACTTCCTTTCCTGCAGTGTCCTCAACTGCCTTTATGCCTGCTCCTCTAGGCATCTGTACAAATTCCTTCTTTCCCATTAAAATGACTTTGGCTGCCCCTTGTGCTGCAGCATCTTCCTGTAATGGCATCAACATAATAGTCTTCCCATCTTTCTTGATGGTATAGGTATTAGCATACCCATCATACAGTACCCTCCTATCAAATTGCCATGGTCTACCCAACAGTAGGTGACAACATTCCATGGGCAAAATGTCACACAAAACTCTATCCTGATATGCTCCAATCTGAAAATCAACATATGCCTGTTCATAGACAAAAAGTGATTGACTATCACTCACCCAAGATACCTTGTAAGTGTGTTGATGTGGAATCCTTTCCAAATTCAGTTTATCCACCATTTCCTGAGATACCATGTTGTCTGTTGAACCAGTATCAATGACAACCTTACATACTTTACCTTTACTCTTGCATGTGGTCTTGAAAAGAGCTCTCCTTTGTGGGGATTCTTTATCAGGTACCTTCATGGTAGTCACTGTTCTTCTCATCATCAGAGACTCTCCACTCTCTGGGTATCCATAATTATCAGGCTCCTTATCCTTTTGATAAGTGTTTGAACTCTGCACACTTTGCTCTACTTTCTCTTCTTGTACAAGTTGTACCCTCTTGTCACTAGTTCTATCATCTCTGGATGATGAACCTTTGTTTTCTGGACATTTGAAGGATGGATGACCAAACTCACCACAGGTGTAACATTTTCCTGAAAATGTAGTAGAACCTCTACCACCTCCAAATCTGCCTTTATTACCTTTCCATCCACCTCTGAAATCAGACTGTCCCTGTCCTTTACCAGTGTCTTCTTGACCCTCATTGGTTTGCCTTGTTGTATGGGCTGATCCTCTTCCCCTCATATTGTGTTGTCCTTGTTTTCTCTTTAACTTCTCTTCCAGTTTCAATGCCAACTGGAAGCATTTCTGAACTGTATCTGGATTATGCAGACTTAAATCATCCTGAATGTTGAACCTCAATCCATTAAGGTATCTGGCTACCTTCTCTTCTTCACTTTCCTTTACCTTTGTCTTCATACAGAGTTTCATGAATTCTTCTGTATATGAGCTGACATCTAGCTCCTTCTGCTTCAGGTTTTGCTTCCTTTTGTGTAATTGGATACTGTAATCCAATGGGATATAAGCTTCTTTTACTAATGCCATCATCTTCTTCCATGTGGCAACTCTACGTTTTCCTTCCTGTACTCTATCATCTTGAACAAAATTCCACCATGTCAAGGCAGCTTCTTTCATCTTTGACTGTGCTATCTTCACTCTCTGTTGTTCTGGTATCTCCTCTGTTACAAAGAAATTGTTCAAGGAGTCTATCCACTCCATCACTGAATCAGGGTCCATCTTGCCTGTAAACACTGGCAAATCCAGTTTTACATCCATGGTTCTCCTCTCCATGGCCTTGAGGGCATTCAACAGTGGTCTCTGGTCTGCAGGAACGACCTCCTCGCTCCAATTAGGGATCTCTTCTTCTTCCCTATCTTCTTCTCTACCAGAACCTACTCTGCTCCTCAACTTTGCTAACTCATCCTTCAATTCCTGATTCTGAGCCTTCACGGCCTTGCTTTCTGCAATCTGTTTCTTCACCAGAACTGCCAACTCAGCGTTGGTCATCCTTGCCGGAACCTTCGATGTTCCTTCTTCGTCTGACATCCTGCTTATCTTTTCCAGAAGATCCTAACCTTTGCTCTGATACCACTATGATGCAGAGGTAAACGCAACGGGAGCTTACTAACAGGAAGGAGGAGCCAATAATACAAACAGCATGATAAAAATCCCTATCGGCTCAGCATCATCATCATATTTCCTACAAACACCAACAGCATCATCATATTTCAGACGAGAAGAATTATCCTCCTGCCGACTATTGTTCACCTCCTCCGCCTGTCGCCTATCATCATCATCATGATACTCAACGGGCGCAAACATCCTCCTGTTGTACTGTTCATCGGGCGCCAAACACTATCGGCATCATCATGATATTAAACACTCCCTTCGTCAGCAGGATATCAAATATCCGGTTGCTCCAAATATCCTGATGACGATCACTTTGCACCTTCCCTTCGATGCCCTGATAGCCGACTATACAAACAACAGCATCATGATATGATTTATCCGGTTCTCTCGAAACATCCTGATGATGTTAACACAACTTTCTGCCGAGGACTTACGCCGATACCTAAGCACTTAGCGACAGCAGGATAAACTTGCATAGGGTGATATCTCAATATCCTGATGACGATGACGTCATATCCTGATGACGATGATGTCACGCAATATCCTGATGACCTCTTCAACACTTAGTCAAAAAACCTAACCTTCACTCCCGCATCTACTAGCGATATGCAGATGATGGGCACACACAGAAGATGATCCTGACGGTGATATATACACTGAGTATATATCTGACTTACAACATCCTGATGCACCTGAAATATGCAAACTCCGTCAGTTTCATAACCTGATCTTCTACCTTATGCTGATGCACTCCTCTTCGGCAACTCCTGATGATGATCACCCCGACGCACATTCACTTCATGCACTCAACTGCATCATGCTCATCTTCACTTATCCGGATGACGATGCCCGAAGCGACTGCAGGATATTCACCAAAATATCCTGATGATGCCGTTTTGACAAATTTCCAGCCTTAGCGAATTTTCACTGTTCTGATCCGCCGAACCTCCTGGGATGACCCGATCCACTTCCAGGGTGATCTTCCAAACTCTATCAGCTTGACCTAGCACATACCCATGCTAGGGTCTTCAATATCTCTTGACGGCGATCCTGCACACCTGCATACAAACAGAAAACAAACTACCTCCTAATCTACTGTACACAACCATTCCACCGATTCGACGAATCAACCGGTGGAATGGATCAGCATATCCATGAAACCACCAGATCAGCAAATCGATTAAACAATGGAATCCAACCAGAGAAAGAACACAAACAGGATCTCTTTATTGATTTCAAAAGATGCAATTACAATGATCAGTCTCTCTCTCTCTGTCTCACTCTGTGCAACCTAGCTCGATCGATGATATATATGCAATATCAACCGATCCTCCTGCTTAAATAGTTTTTCCTACGAGTACTACTGACCTGACTCCAAGCGGCTGGGAACTCTCCAGGCGGCTGGTAAGTCCAACCGAACATACATCATGACAACTGTCCTAACAAACTAACTAAAAATAGCAAAGCCTGGTCAGCATGATCTTAACATGATCAGCATGACCTTATTACATGCATTTGGTCTTATCAGACCTTCTTGAAAACATAAACAAGACTCAAACTAACTAACTGCCTCATGAAGGCCAGCTGTCAGGTAGGTGCTCCTGCACCACTAAATGCCCTAAAAGTTGTCGTAACCAAAAAATTTGGTTATATCTTGATAGATCTCTTCATGAGATTTCTGACACATTAAATGGTTCATCAATTGGACACCCGAATCAAAAGTTATGACCTCCGGAAGTTGGACCTCCTATTTTTGTGAAATGTGAAAACGTGTTGGACACTCAATAGAGCTATAAACGGGAGAGTTACACGTGTTGGTGTGTGATTTGGCACATCACAAGGCATATTTGATTGGAGATAATTTTGGCACCACTTTTGGGTGGTTTTGGCTCATGGTTTTGTAATTACCGTTGACGGTTTACTGTATTGTACCTCCTATATATCAAGAGCTTGAGATGAGGTTGTGTGTAAGAGTCTTATAGATGTTGAGTTACCTCCTAGATCTCTAGTTTTTTATACTCCTATGAAAGCTTTCTCTGCCAGTATATTGTAATCTTCTTGATTCCTAAATAAGATATTAGGCAGCTTTGGGGTGTGGGGTTTTTTACCTAAAAGGGTTTTCCCCACGTATATCTTGTGTTGTGAGTTTTGCATTGGAAGTTTTTATTATCTTTCTATTAATGTGCATCTTAATCTGTAACTATAAAAGTTAAAATTTTCATAAATATTTCCTCAGTAGATCAGTGTAGGAAGCATTTCTGCATACCTTGCTTCCTTTCATATTTATCCTGGTTTAAGGAAAGATACCAGGTTAGACTAACTAAAAGAAATGATGAATAGACAATTTATGTCTAAAACCTCTATAGGATGAGATAGCTTCTAAGTTGAGTTAGAGTATGTGAATAATCAACTACGTTCATTGCAAAATGTCTATTTATATTAAATCTTTGGCCAAAGTAATGCATTCATCTCTGCATGCATTAGTTAGTTCACTATGCTTTAGATGACATAATTCTTCTAGTAGTGTCATACATAGTTAGAGTGGATCTATAGTTATATGATTGTGAAAAATTATGGAGGACACAACACTAGAGACTTAGATGGAAAACCTATTGGTTCCTTATATCTATTCCCTTCGTGAAGGGCAGGGCCACTTCCTAGTAGGAAGTTGTGCGGGGGACCGTCAGTCTGTGGTTGGAGGAAAAACACTTGAGTGATGCTCTCCTTCCCAAGAAGATGACATGCCGAGGCTTATGAATATAGATATCGACATTCTAGATGTAGTATATTCTATTATATGACTTGTTAGTCAAAAAAATTTATGTAAAACTTATCATTATTACCATGAGAAAAACATTGTAATTGTATAGTGAAAGGATTGACTAATATGTTATCTTTGAATATGTTGTGAATTTTAGTTTTGAAATTATTCTGAAAAGATATGCATTTTAATCATTGATTATCATTAAACAAAAACATGATTATGTTGATCATGACTATTTACTTTATGATAAATTGAGTTTATAATTTGGGTAAATATGAGTTGACATGTTACAGTTTTGTTGGATAATAATATTGGATAGTCGTGTTTATGGATGTAGCCTACTTTGAGTGAACCACATTAAATATGTGTGTTCATTTGTGTTATTCATTGTTTATTTATGTGTGTTGTTAATCTGCATATAATTGGTGATTGGTATTTCTCCAGTCTACCATTGAAACCCTAACATAATCCTAACATTGTCTTTCCTCTTTTTTGGCATATCAACAAAATTTAGAACTGATGAACCATTTTAGTAGGTTCATAGGTTCGTGAACCTATCAAAACGTCGAAACACACTTATGAAATTTTCTTTCTTTCTTTAGACCCCTTTTCAAACTCTTCCCTTGTTCATTTTGTCACTTGGAAGAACTAGTGAACCTTTCAGTAGGTTCACAAGTTCATGAACCTACCAAACCACTGAAAGGCTTCATACTTATTGAATTTTGAACACTCTGCAAGATTTTTCAAAGGTTACTATGGACTTAGAGGATCATTTAGGGATTTTTTAACAGAGGAAGGGGGACTTTCACACTTAGAAAAGTTTTAGATTATAGGTATTTAAGAAACAAGAGAATCCAACAAGGATTTTCTATCAAACAAGTAGCATAAAAATCGGGTACCAACATAGCATATGTTCCACTACTATTGAACTTAACAAACTAAAATCTATTGAAGAAAGAATACATAGTAGTACTAGATAAGGGATTTGCCTCCAACCACCATGTGGCCATGTATCCATGAATATTTGGGTCTCTAAGCCACATTATTTGAAACTTGAAATGAGATATTTTAGGAAGGGAAAACAAAGAGGAAATTTTGATAGACTAGTGATTTGATCCCTTCCAATGCAAAATATTAGAAGAAGAGATGAAGTTGTCACCAACCAATAATCAAAGAATAAAAACATGTCTTGAGTCTTTCTGAAATGAAAGTAATTTCATGTCTTCTACTATTCCAAGTAAAAGTTCCACCTCTTGGTTTAACATCCATTAGTTTTGAAAAAAGGCATTATTCCTAAAAAATGAAGAAGAAGGACCTAGTCGACTAGAACCTCCAAGTTTCTCATCAAGGCTAAGATAGCATTAAAATCACCTACTAGCATCTAAGGACAAAAAGAGACCATATATCAAACAAATCTAATGTGGGACCAAAGAATATCCTTACCTTGAAAATTAGTAGGAGCATACACATCAGTGAGGAAAATGGATTTTCTTGAATCAAAGTAAGATCCCACCAATGATAAGGAATGTTTGAGTACAATCCAACATGGAGTAAGCTGGAAAGGATCCCATAAGAAATACATTCCTCTAGTAGATCATTGAGCCCCAATACACTAACATTGACTACCTTCCCAAATATGAGAAGATAGGTTGGAGATTCTCTCCAAGAAATACTTAGTTTCTTGAAAAATGATTATGTTAGGCTTACATTCTCAGATAAGATCTTGAACAACATTTTGACAAGGGGTGCTTTCCAAACACCTAGAAATTCATGAAATCACTACCATTTTGGGGGAACAAATAAGTGTGCATCTAATGTCCTAATGACACCAGATTCTACTAGTGATTGCACTATAATCTTCACCTTCTCTTGATCTCTTTTTCTCCTCACTTTGGAGAGCTTATCTAATCTAACCTTCTTAAGAATTTTAGGTTGGAGACCTAACAAAAGTGGATCTTTCTTTTTAAAACTATCCTTTACACCTAGGTCTTGAGAAGCTTCTTGTATAACACAATCTACACAATCTTCAATCTAAGCCTCTATCAAAATAGGACATGTTGTAATTAACCTAGGATCAATAGTATCAACTTCCTGATGCCTATCATATCCATCAATATGATTAGGAGAGGGGGAAATCCCTTCTTTAGATAACACCTATAGACAAGTTGAGGCATGAATTTATGTTGGGTTGGATGAAGTACCAAAATCAGAAAGATCCAAGTCCTAGCCAATAGGAAGCTTTTCAAACATGGTGAAATTAGGTTTATCAAAATATTCAAGGACGTCAAACATGTTATTAAAGTTACCTCATGGGAGATTTTTCTTCTCATAGTTTACATTCATTCCTTTATACCAAGGTTTCACAAGGATAAACCCATTCGAGTCTATCTCTTCCACATGGGTTGGAGCTTTCCCCTCTACATTGACTTTAGCTATAGAATTCCCTGGATAAGATTGTGGGGATCCTACGGCGTTTATTAGATAATTTCTCTATAAATGCCCATATGCATGACAAGAACATCTTAAAGGAAAAGACTCATAATCTATTTGTTGAATCCATTTCATGTTCCCCAATCGAATCTCTAAATAATCAAGAAACAAATTATTCATATAAATTTCAACACAAATACACACATAGGTGGTTACCTTTCTTTTGAGCATATGATGCAAGGGGTCCAAGGGTTTCCCAAGGATAGAAGATATAGATTGTAGAATATCAAGTCTCCAAAATTCCATGGGAAGCCAAAGGAAGTAGTGATAGTATGCACAGGACAACTGAGAGGGGGGTGAATCAGTTGTACATTAAAACATTGAAACCTCAATGCTATTCCAAATTATTATTAAGAATTAGTAGAATGTAAACACATCCAAACACATAAGAACACTAGATTTACGTGGAAAACCCAAGAAGGGAAAAAACATAGTGAGGATTAACTCACATATATATGTATAGAAACACCGAATTCCAAGTATGCTCACTACCAAGGGCTCATTGCCCAGAAGAAAGGCTCACTGCCAAAAGGACTCATTGTCTAGAAGAGAGAAGAATAGAATAGGACTGTTATAGAGAGATTCACTATCTCAAAGAAATAGAAGAGATTCACCACTAAAAATTCTTGTCATCTGCAACCTTTGGCTCACTACCTCCAGTGATGTCAAGCAAACTAAAAATGTAGACACCTTCTGCTCACTGCATTCGGGAGTCATAAGCATTAAGCTCGCACTCAATTCATCACCCTTGATTCACATTCACATCATCTTCTCTACCTTGCTCCACTCAACTTCATCTTACATTTCTACCACCCACAATCAAAAACCATCTCAATTAGGTTAGCCCTAATGAAACATATGCACTTCAAATGTGCAACATAAAAATAGGTCGGCACTAAACACTTCCATGGTGGAAAGAAGTGAAAGTGGACCATGCCAAGTTTAACTAGGACTAAAATCTATATCACCATGCTACTAATCACATCGGCAATCCACTAAGTACCTTCACAAATGGCACTAGCAAGCTAGGTTAGCCAAACTTGAACAAACATTGCAAGTAACCACATACACACCTCTCCAAGATTAATAACATCATGCAGACCATAGAGAGACACTCCACATCATCCACACATATTTCTAGAATATTTAGCATCATCAGAATCTTCTGTAACACTGCTGTAACCACCTGAAACAAAGAATGTCTTCATTCTGTACATCAAGATACACTACAACTGAACACCAACACAAGAACTAAACTTGCAGAGCACCCCAACACTAGATACTTCAAGGGAAGGTAGATATAGATAATATAAGCACACTCCTAGAGCCACAAGACAAGAAACCTTAATTCAGAGAAATGTAGAGGAGTCTCATTTCTCCCAGACAACCTTCTTCATAGTCAAACACTCTGTCAAACACATCTTCCACTGCCACATGATCTAGAACCTAAAATTCTAGATATAACACATCTGAACACCTCTAATCATCACTTCCAAACTACACAAGTATATCCTCAACTATGAAGAAATGTGGAGCATAACACTAAACATACCTCTGTCACACTGCACACCTTTTTCTTCAAATTTTCTCAAAAGTACTTGGAAACCAAGTGAACCATCTGTTGAAGGTTGACATCAATGAAAACACCAACAAGATTCCAACAATTTCCTACTTTGTCATTGATGGAAACACCAACGCTTTTAAAAACCATCAACACCAAAAGATATGCCTGTATCCATCAATTAGTGACTCTACAACCAATAGTAGTCCCCCTTACTAGAGAAAATCTTACTCTTCACACACTTTTCTACATAATCTTTCCTGCACAATGGTTTTTTAGTCACTTCAACTCTCTCCCCCTTTGACATCAATGGCATAGGGCATCACTTGCAACACCAACAAAGATTTTTCTCCACTTCACTACATGAACACTTTTCTGCATTCTACCCCTTAGGGGTATAAGATATGCTTTGACTTACTATACCAACCAACAATACCACTTCGTACTCCCCCTAAGAGGTAGCCTTCAACATCAGTCCAGGAATAAGAATGTATCTTGAAATGTTTCTTGGATAGATGCACACACTTATGCATCTAATTAAAGGAAGGAGGGGCAATAACCCCTAACTTTTGCCAGAGATACTCAAAAGTATCTTTAGGAAGAGCCTTTGTAAAGATGTCTACAACTTAATCCTTGGTAGGCACATACACTAGTTTCACCTCATTCTCTACAACCAACTTCTCTCTTAGAAAGTGATACCAGATTGAAATATGCTTTGTTCTTGAATGCATTACTAGATTCTTTGAAATGTTGATGGCACTTGTATTATCACATAAGATGGGAATAGGTTCATCATATGATACTTTGATATCTTTTAATGTCTGCTTCATCCACAACACCTGTGTACAACAAGATGTTGTTACAATGTACTTTGCCTCTGTAGTAGATAATGACATTGAATCCTACTTCTTACTCAACCATAAAACTAGTCTGCTTCCAAGAAAGAAAGCACCACCACTTGTGCTTCTTCTATCATCTATACATCCTACCCAATATAGATCTATATATGCACTCAAAGAGAAAGTGATATCCTTGTGATACCATAAGCCAAAATTAAGAGTGCCTTTCAAGTATCTAAATATCCTTTTTACTGCTGAAACATGTGACTCTCTGGGATATGCTTGGAATCTAGCCACAAGACAAATTGAATGCATGATATTTAGTCTAGTAGCAATTAGGTATAGCAGTCCACCAATCATTAATCTCTACTTGTTCTGATCATCCTTAGGAGATTCATCCTCTCTTATTAACTTACAACCAATATTCATGGGAGTACATATTGGTTTGGAGTCTTCCATTCTAAACTTCTTCAACATTTCCTTAACATACTTTGACTGTGAAATGAAAATAACTTTTTCTGATTGATTGATTTGTAACCCAAGGAAGAAATTCATTTCCCCATACATTTACATTTCAAACTCTTTCTGCATCTCTTCTACAAATCTTTTGCACATACTTTGAACATATCCTCCAAAAATTATATCTTCAACATATACCTCCACAATCAGGATTTGATCTTCTTCAACTTTGAAATACAAATTGCTATCTGCAGTGCCCTTTTTGAATCCTTAACGCAATAGGTATCTATCCAATCTTGCATACCAATCTCTAGGAGCTTGTTTCAGTCCATGCAATACCTTATTCAATTTGCATACCATATTTGGATCATCTGATAACTAAAATCCTTCTGATAGTTCAATTTATACCTCTTCTTCTAATTCTCCATTCAAGAATGTAGATTTCACATCCATCTGATAAAATTTGAAATCCTTATGAGCTACAAAGGCCAGAAACATTCTAATGGCCTCCATTCTTGCCACTAGAGTATATGTTTTCTCATAATCTATTCCTTCCACTTTTGAGTAGCCTTTACACAAAAGCCTAGCCTTATTTCTCACTACCTCTCCATTCTCATTCAATTTGTTCCTGAATACCCATTTAGTTCCAATTACATTTTTGTCTACTGGTCTTGGGACAATTTCCCATGTCTAATTTTTCTCAATCTGCATCAATTCTTCTTCCATAGCTTTTATCTAATATTCATCTTTGCATGCTTTAGTCACTGTTTTGGGTTCTGTTTTAGACAACAAACACAAATTTACCTGTTCATCTACCATAACATTTTTCCTTCTTGTCAATAAACCTGTGTTTTTGTCTTCAATGATTTGATCTTCAAAATGATTCTTCTGCACATACTTAGGAGTCTTAGGAACCCTTTCTGGAGCATCTTCTTCATTAACTTGCATCTCCTTTTCCTTTTCTTTCTCTTTTTCTTCTTCTCTGCAAGGGGGCTCATCAGATTCATATCCTTCTACTAGCACTGAGCTTTGATGTGGTTCTTCATCCACTTTGACATTTGCACTTTCAACTAACTTCTTTAGCCTTTTGTTGTAGCAATTGTAAGCCTTTCTCTCTGTAGAATATCCAAGAAAGATTCCTTCATCTGATCTTGTGTCAAAATTTCCCAAATTTTCTTCATCTCTCCTAATGTAGCACTTGCTTCCAAAAACTCTAAAAAATGTTACAGTAGGAGTTCTTCCATACCATAGTTCATATGGAGTCTTTGAGCTATTGACCCTTCCTTGCAGTCTATTTTGTATGTAGACTGCGGTGTGAATAGCTTCTCTCCAATAGATATCTGGTAGATTTTCTTCTGTCAACATTGTCCTTGCTTCTTCTTGAACAATCATGTTCTTTCTTTCCACAACTCCATTCTCCTGAGGACTCCTAGGCGCTAACAAATGCCTTTTTATTCCATGATCTTCACAAAAATAGTTAAACTCATTGGAGGTGAATTCACCACCTCTGTCAGACCTCAAGCACTTGATTTTTAAATCTATTTCATTTTCAACCATAATTTTAAATGCTTTGAACTTATCTAGGGGTAGCTGGAAGAAGATGGGGGGCCAAAAGGGGGTCTTAAGTGGCCACATTTTTTTTAAAATTAGGAAATGTTGGCCTTGGATGAGAAATTGAGCATAGTTACACTCAAAATTTGGAGATGCAACCAAAACAATGTTCGTAGTGCTCCAAGTCTACTTTCTAAACTACCACTTTTTTTTGAAAATGGTATAGATTAAGGGGTTCAAAAGAGGGAGCCACAGAAATTGGTGTTGTTTCTGTCAAAAAAACATAAAATAGTATGTTTTGTGGCTCCTTCAAAAGGTTAACCTTTTTTTGGTATTTTAAAATCACTTTAGTGAGAAAATAGCTAACAACATGTAGTTTATGCCTAATTTTTTTGATAATTTTTTGATGAATATTTGATTTTTTACTAATTTTCAAAGTGGACACATCCTAAAAAATAGAATTTTGGCCATGCTATCCCTATAAATTTTGAAAACTAATTGAAAATCATTTTTTCTTTTTTTTTTTAATATGTGTAGAATGGAGTCTAGTTTCTAAATATGTATTTTTTTTGAAATTTCAATGAATAGTTAATTTACAATGAAAAAAAGACCAAATAGTGGTTTTTGCCCAAAACTAGACACACAAACAAAAGAAATTAAAGATGAAAGGCTTAACATTGTCAAAATGTGAAAAAAATTACATTGTTAAATAGCTAAGAGAAAGCCTAACATTACCCAGGTGTTCAATTTGTTTGAGCTTGAAACACGTGCAAATTTGAGGGTTAGCATGAACAAAATTATGTGAAATCTTGAAGAATATGCAAAAACACGTCTGTGGATGTTGAAAAGGCACTCCAAACCTTTGGGTTAGAAATCCAAAGAAAATCCCAAAGCACAACATAATGCGAGTGTGTTATGTTGTGCTTTTTTGCTTTTTTGCATGTTTGTCGATGTTTTCCTAGTTCGACATAATGCGAGCACGTTATAACATGCTCATGTTATGTCTTCCTTTGAATGAGATATGTTCAAATTTCATAAGTATGTTTCATGGATGTTTATATCTATTCTTGTAGGTATGTATGCATGTACATGTATGCATGCTTGTATGTATGTACATGTATGCATGCTTGTATGTATGCATCTTTGTATGTATGTATGTTTGTATGTATGCATGTATGTATGTAAGTGTTTTGGGTTTAGTGTATATAAGGACCCGAGCCTGTATCATTTTGAGGGTTGAGGGTTAATATTCAGGTTGTTGAGTGTATAAGATTAAGTGTGTAAGGTGCGGGGATTAGGGTTTAGGGTTTACGATATAGATTGAGGGTATATAAGGCATAGGGTGACTTGGGTTGAGAGCACATATGGTTTAGGTTTAATTTAGGTATAGGGTTAAGGCACAATATTTGAGGTTTAGGATATAAGGGTGAGGTTATATGGTCTAGGGATGAGGATTTAAGGGTGTAGGCTTTAGGTTTAAGGTGTAGGGTTGATGATTGAGGTATTAGGGCTTAAGTATATTGTTGAGGGTATAGGGTTGAGGGTTTAGGGATAGGTTTTAGGGTTTAAGCTTTAAGGGTTAAGGGTTGAGGGATAGAGTTTAAGGTTTAGGGGTAAGGGATTAGGGTTTAAGGTATAGTGTCTTGGGTTGAGGGTTTAGGAATAGGGATAGAATTTAGGGTTTAGGGATGAGGGATTAGGGTTGAGGGTTGAGGGTTGAGGGATTAAGGTTTAATGATAACTTACTAAGGGTTGATTGTTTAAGGATAGGGTTTAGGGTTTAGGGTTGAGGGATTAGGGTTTAGAGTTGAGGGATTAGGGTTTGAGGAATAGTGTTGAGGGTTGAGGGTTTAGGGTTGAGGGACTATGGTTTAGGGTTGATGGACTAGGGTTTAAGGAATACTGTTGAGGGTTGAGTGTTTAGGAATAGGGTTTAGGGTTGATAGATTAGGGTTTAGGGTTGACAGATTAGGGTTTAATGTTGAGTGTTGAGGGTTGAGGGTTGAGGGTTTAGGGATAGGGTTGATGGTCAAGGGATTAAGGTTAAAGTAGAGTATTGAGGGTAGAAGGATTAGGGATAGGGTTTAGGGTTGAAGGTTTAATGATTGAGGGTTGAGGCTTTAGGGCTGAGGGTTAAGGGATTGGGATTTAAGATATAGTGTTGAGCATCAAGGGTTTATGGATAGGTTTTAGGGTATAAGTTTTAAGGGTTAAGGGTTGAGGGATAGGGTTTAGGGTTAAGGGATAAGGGATTAGGGTTTAAGGTATAGTATCGAGGATTGAGGGTTTAGGAATAGGGATAATGTTTAGGGTTTAGGGATGAGGGATTAGGGTTGAGGGTTGAGGGTTGAGGGATTAGGGTTTAAGGTATAGTGTCAAGGGTTGAGGGTTTATTGATAGTGTTTAGGGTTGAGGGTTGAGGGATTAGGTTTTAGGGTTGATGGATTAGGGTTTAAGGTATAGTGTTGAGGGTTAAGGGTTTAGGGTTGATGAATTAGGGTTTAGGGTTGACAGATTAGCATTTAATGTTGAGGTTAGGGTTAGAGTGTCAAGGATATAGGGATTAGGGATAGAGTTTAGGGTTGAAGGTTTAAGGATTGAGGGTTGAGGCTTTAGGGATGAGGGTTTAAGGCTTAAGATATAGTGTCGAGTGTTGAGGGTGTAGGGATAGGGTTTAAGTTTTAAGGGTTAAGGGTTGAGGGATAGGGATTAGGGTTTAAGGTATAGTGTTGAGGGTTGATGGTTTAGGGATAGGGTTTAGGTTTGAGGGATTAGAGTTTAGGGTTGATGAATTAGGGTTTAATGTTGAGAGTTGAGGGTTGAGGGTTGAGGGTTGAGGGTTTAGGGTTTAGGGATAGGGTTGATGGTCAAGGAATTAGGGTTAAAGTAGAGAGTCAAGGGTAGAGGGATTAGGGATAGGATTTAGGATTGAAGGTTTAAGGATTTAGGGTTGAGGCTTTAGGGATGAGGGTTAAGGGATTAGGGTTTAAGATATAGTGTTGAGTGTTGAGGGTGTTGGTAGGTGGCGACTGATTAGCAAAGTACTGTGCACTAGTCATGTATTTTTTTAGAGCCGATATAAAAAATCCTATTTTTGTGACCGACATAAGAAAACCCTATTTTTGTAACTGACAAAAAGGCTTGATAAAAAGTGGCTAAGGGTTAGGGTTTTGACAGATTGTATTGTAGCATTTGCAGCGGTATTGAGTTGCAGGGATTGCTAGTTGTAATTGGTTTGATTTACTGGATAATAATATTGTACTCTCTATTTGGTGGATGTAGCTCGAGTTTGGGTGAACCCCATTAAAACTTGTCTGTCATTGTTATTATTTCTGTGTATTTCCATTCCTCTGTTTAATCTTTATTTGCATTTAATTGATATCTTTTGTCGGCTAACCCTAACAAGTGGTATTAGAGTGGGTTGTGTTTGATTATTGTTTGCAGGAAGGTCTCACAGTTGAGTGGGAGCAATCGCGAATGAGGGTAAATTAAAGGTCGATAAATTCAATGGGCAGAACTATCAGTTATGGAAGATGCAGATGGAGGATTACCTCTATCAAAAGGATTTATGGAGGCCATTGGAAGGAGTAGCCAAGAAACTGGCAATAATGTCTGATGAGGATTGGAATTTTCTTGACAGAAAGGCACTGGGAACCATTCAGTTGTGCCTGGCACCATCGATGGCATTCAATATAACAAAAGCGAAGACAATAGATGGTCTAATGAAAGATTTGGCTAAATTGTATGAAAAAACCTCAGCTTCAAATAAGGTATTTCTCATGAAGTGTTTGTTTAATTTGAAAATAGTTGAAGGTGGATCTGTGACAGGTCATTTAAATGAATTTAATATGATTGTCAGTCAATTGACTTCTGTAAATGTAAAATTTGATGAAGAAGTTAGAGCTCTCTTGATATTATGTTCATTGCCTGAAAGATGGGATAGTTTGGTAATGGCGGTTAGTAACTCTGTTTCTGGTTCAAATACCCTAAAATTTGATGATGTTGTTGGTGTTATTCTGAGTGAGGAAATTCATAAGAAAAGTTCAGGTGGATCCACATCAGGTAATGTTTTGAATGCAGAAATCAGGGGCAAATCAAAGGAGAGAGGAAAAGGTTCTAGAGGTCATGCGAAGTCACGAGGAAAATCAAAGGACAAAAGATCCCAAACTAGAGGATAGAAGGATTGCTGGTACTGTGGGAAACTAGGTCATCTGAAGAAAGATTGCTGGTCTCAGAAAAATAAAGGAGACAAACAAGAAGGCAATAAGAAAGCAAATGTGGTAAGTAATAAATCTGAAGATGATGCTTTGATTCTTTCCCTGGATAATGCTGATGATTCATGGGTTTTAGATTCAGGGGCCTTATTTCATGCTACGCCCCATAGAAATTATTTTCTTGATTATATCCAAGGGGATTTTGGGCTGGTTTATTTGGGAGATAACGAACCCTGACAGATTGTTGGAAAGGGAAGAATCAAGATTAAGTTGTAGAATGGGAATCATTGGCTACTATAAGAGGTAAGGCACATTCCAAGGCTTAATAGGAATTTAATTTCAGCAGGGCAACTAGCTGAACAAGGTTGCATTGTGATGCAGAGGGTAAGGTAAGAGTATTTGAAGTTCACTCAATGAACTTAAGTCACTCAACTTTCTCCAAGAGGTATACAAAGGTGTTTGTGTTTACAAGCCTACATAAGGCTATTCTAGGAATCAACTTAGCCTAGGATCACTCACTGATGTCATCCACTTAGGCTACTCACCACTCACTTTGGAGAGTCACTGCTCAATCCAAACTCTATACACAATGCACCTTTTGAGGACTCACAATCTATTACCCACACCTCTACCAATAGTGTCCACCTATAACTATTATCACTTACTTGTCAAGGAATCATGACTGTCATAAGGTCTCTGACCAAAAGACTAATTTCTGCCTTCTATAGGACAATGGATAGTAATCACAGTAGGAATGTTCTAGGACAGTGTTTGAAGAAGACTTAAGTCTCATGGAATTGGTTCAATCAACTTCTCAAGGTCTCAAATGACCCTCAACTCTCAATGCATACTAGACACTCAATGAACAACAACCATTCACTCACATGCACCAGCCATACTGTGTTATGCAAGACAGAGGACAACAAATTGCATTAAGACTGTCTTATGATAGTATTGAGGTGACAATTTGTCTTGTAGCCTAGCATCAACTAAAACAGCATAACTCCTCTACCATGAAGGATCACAACATACACCTACCAAGGCAAGATCAACATAAATTCACTGACCAACACCTTACTGCTATTATTTTCTCTGACAGAAAATAACAACTGTCTTATGATTGTCTTAAGGAAACAGTCTTAAAGAGGATTAAACCTTGTAACTAAAAGAATGTTTGACAACACATTACATGCTCATGATTCCGTATGATCACCACTACTCAATGTATGATCCAAAAACTCAACATGAAAATGTAATCCAATCCACACATGTAGAATCGTACAGGCTATTGGAGTTCAGAGATAGCAAATTGTCTTTTTCTTGAAACAAAGCCTAAAAGGAGAGCAATGTGAAGGGAAAATGCATCCAATATGCATGTATAAGGTCCACCAAGTCCTGCACTAAACAATCTCCACCTGCAAACATAAACTCCACCATGTATTTGTTAAAATAATCTGACTGTCTTGACTGTCCTAACATAGTCCACCATCAATTTCTTAACTAGTCTCTAGTAAGACTAGCTAGATGCATGCCACACCCCAAGGAGGAAGGAGAACAACCAAATACACAACAAGAACATGAAAACTAATCTAATTTCCTCCATCTCACCAAAAATGATTGATCACCTTCAAAGGATAGAGGAAAAATACTTCATTCTACCTCAAAACCCTAGATAAGGAGGGTTTTAAACCAGTCTTCACAAAATGGAGTGAAACAAGCACCACAAAATGTTTCAAGAGCTAAGATTACAAGAAAATGGGAGCCACTTCAAAGTTCTAAAGCATTTTTCAAAACTTATTTCCTCAGCAGTCCGTATCTGGCCGTATAGGATGGCTGTTTTCACCAAAAAGCATAAAAACACAGTTTTCTCCTTAATAAACTCCTCTTCTTCATTATCTGGCATGTTTAAACAAAAATCAAGTTTATAGGAAGTTTCTAACCTTTACACTTCCTATTCTTGTCTGTACAATTGCCTATGAAGGCAGTAAATCGATGGAAGATAGATTTTCTTCAAAAAAACAAAGTTTCTAAAAGAGAACTCCTAGAAAATAGGACTTATCAAACACTCTAGTGGACTAGTCAAATAAAATGGACTAAGTCCTTATTACAAAGTATCAAAATGGCTTTCAAATCCTTAGAGGTAAATAAAGTAACATGAAAACAACTAGGAAAAAAAAACCAACACAGTGATTAAACTGTGGAGCTCCTGCACCATACTCCCCCTGTAGGAAGAACTCAAGTCCCTTGAGTTGCCAACTGTTGAAGTGTCATGCCATGGTTCAAGATCTATGCTTCAGTCATCTAGGTGGCCTCTGAGTCAGGGAGATCCTTCCATTTCACCAAGTAGTCCTTATAGACACTTCTTCGAGTCTTCTTGATAACTTTGGAATCCAGAATGCACTCCAACTATAAAGGTTTGCTTGGAGGCAAATCTTTGATCTAATCAGCATCTTCAACCACCACATCTGATCCACTTTCATCAAGCAATGGAGGTCTGAAAGGAAAAAGATCACAAACATTGAAAATTGGAGAGATACCAAGGCCATCTGGTAGCTCAATCTCATATGCATTTGGACCGAATTTGTGCACTATTTTGCCTGGTCCAATCTTCTTCATCAGGAGTTTAGTTGGCTGACCCTTTGGTAACCTTTCTTTCCTTAGATATGCCATAACTAAGTCACCAACTTTGAACTATACTTCTCTTTTCTTCAAATCTACCTTTTCTTTGTACTTTGTGACTAATTTTTCTAGTTGCAACTTGACTTGATCATGGACTGTTTTCATGGAGGCAGCAAACTCTTCACCAAGTGCCCTCCTTCTATCCCAACCTTGGAGATCCTTCAGCTCAAGTGGCCCTCTTGGATGAAAACCATAAACTATCTCAAAAGGACTTTTACCAGTGCTCCTATTCCTTGAATCATTGTAGGCATATTCAGCCTGACTGATAACCAAGTCCCATGCCAAACCATGCTTCTTTGTAAGGCATCTTAGAAGGTTTCCAAGTGATCTATTAACCACCTCAATTTGACCATTAGTTTGTGGATGGTAGGCTGATGAAAAGGATATCTGTGTGCCCAACTTCTTCCACAAGGTCTTCTAGAAGTGACCTACAAACTTAAAATCTCTGTCAGTTACAATGGACAATGGTAAACAATGTATCCTTACTACCTCTTTGAAAAATAGACCTACAACATGAGATGCATCATTTGTGCATTTACATGGCACAAAATGAGCCATCTTGCTGAATCTATCAACAATGACAAACACACTATCCACCCCTCTGGCTGTCCTGGGTAACCCAAGCACAAAATCCATGCTGATACTTTCCCAAGGTCTGTTGGGAATGGGAAGGGTCTGGTATAGACCTGCATTTGAAGACACACCTTCAGTTCTTTGATAGATTGCACAACTAGCTACATATTTTCTCACATCTGATTGCACCTTTGGCCAAAAATAGAACCTTGTGACTTGTTCTAGTGTCTTGTATAAGACAAAATGTCCTCCTAAAGAACCATTATGCTTCTCCTTGATGATGTTGTCCCGTATGGAGCACTTAGGGACACATAGCAAATTGCCCTTAAACAAGAGGCCTTCCTGCAAAACAAAATCTGCATACTCTCCATGGAATGTGTTAGCCAAGTTCACACAAACATCATAAGCCTCTTTGAAATCAGAATCTTCTTTATACAGCTCCTGTAAATAGTCAATACCCATGCTTTCTAATTGAATTTCATGAATAAGAAGCAACCTCCTACTCAATGCATCAGCCACCTTATTAGAGACACCTCTTTTGTGCTTAATTGTGAAAGTATAAACTTGTAGCTGTTCCGTCGATTTAACATGTCTATGGTTCAATTTTTCTTGATTGTTAAGAAAGCTTAAAGCATGATTGTCAGTAAACACAATAAATTCTTTGGGCAGCAAACAATGTCTCCATTTCTTAAGAGCTTGCACCATTACATAGAGTTCTAAGTCATAGGTAGAATACCTTTGCTTAACTTCATTCAACTTTTCTGAAAAGAATGCCACTGGATGTCCTTCTTGGCTGAGAACAACACCAATAGCTTGCTGACTTGCATCACACTCAACAACAAATACCATATCAAAATCAGGGAGTACTAAGGTAGGTAACTCAGCCACCTTTGTCCACTAGAATCTACATTTGACTCCAACCTTGATGGTGTTGAGGATGGGAGCACTAATGTGACTAAAACCTCTGATAAACTTCCTATAGAAAGTCGCTATTCCATGGAAACTTCTCACATCTCCCACTGTTTTTGGGGTAGGCCAACTGAGAATAGTCTCAACCTTAGAGGGATCCATCTTCAAACAACCCTTAGAAATGACAAATTCCAGGTATACAAGTTCAGTTTTCATGAACTCACATTTGTCTAAGTTGATCATCAACTTGTGCTCATGCAACTTCTCCAACACCTGACCAACATGCTTCACATGGTCTTCCCTTGTCCTGCTGAAGATTACTATGTCATCAAGATAAACAATAACAAATTTACCAATGAATTCAACTAATACCTCATTCATTAGGCGCATAAATGTACTTGGCGCATTGCTAAGACCAAATGGCATAACAAGCCATTCATAAAGACCTTCATTGGTCTTGAAAGCAGTCTTCCATTCATCTCCCTGTCTGATCCAGATTTGATGATATCCATATTTCAAATCAATCTTTGAGTAATAGCATGATCCTCCCAGGTAATCCAAGAGATCTTCAATCCTTGGCATTGGGAATCTATACCTTATGGTGATCTTGTTTATGGCCCTAGAATCTGTGCATAGCCTCCACTTTCCATCCTCCTTAGGAGCAAGTACACTTGGAACTGCACAGGGACTTAGACTCTTCCTAATCAACCCTTTCTCTAGGAGATCTTGAATTTGCCTTGCCACCTCTTCATTTTACTATGGAGTCAGCTTGTATGCAGCCTTGTTAGGCAATGTAGCACCAGGTATTAATTCAATTTGATGACTAATATCCCTCATGGGTGGTAAGGAGTTGGGAACTTCCTCTACCACAAGGTCTTGATACTTATCTAGAAGTTGCTATACTTCCAATGGAATCTCCTTCTATTTTTGATCTTGCTGATCTGATCCACTCTTGGGCTTCATGACCAAGGCATACCCTTGATTGTCATTCTCCTTCAAGATGTTTAGGAACTCATTTCCATTCACCAACATGACACTACTGTTATTTTCCTTTCCTCGGGGCTGCTCCAACAAAGGATCCATTTTGAATGCTCTTCCATTCTTGGTGATGCCATAAGTGTTCTTCTCACCATCATGCTAAGCTTTAACATCATACTACCATGGACGGCCAAGAAGCAGGTGACATGCATCCATAGGTATGATTTCACATAGCACTTTGTCCTTGTAGTCACCAATTGTAAATTCAACCCAAGTTTGTTCCTCCACCATGAAACTTTGGTTCTTGTTGAACCAAGAGATCTTATGAGGACTGATATGAGGCAACCTCTTCAACTTGTACTTTTCAACCATCTCAGCGGATACCACATTCTCAGTGGACCCTGAATCCACTATGATGTTGCAGAGTTTCCCATAGGCTAGGCCTTGGGTTCTGAAAATATTCTTTCTTTGAGGCGGCTCTTGCTTCAATGGCATCTTCAACATAGACCTTTTTATCATCATACTCTCTCCATCTAGAATAGGTGCAAGACTTCCAATTGGTGAATTCACACTTTCACAGTCATCATCTTTCACTAACTGATTTCTCTTCCCACTGTCATCAGAGCTGCTGGCTTTCCTTGGACATTTGTTAATTATATGGCCAACTTGGTTGCAGCCATAACATCTTCCAGTGAAGACTCCTAGTCCTCTACCTCCTCCACTATTTCTACCTCTACCATTATGACTTCTACCACCTCTAAAGCCTCCTCTATGCTCTGTTGTTGATTGTGTTTCTTGCTAACTGTTATTTTCAGTTTTGTTGAACTGTCCATGACCAAAATTGCCTCTACTTCTTTGGTTTCTACCACCTCTACCTCTAGTACTTTGTTCACCCTTCCTTCTCAGCGTTTCCCCTGCTCTGGATGCCAATAAGAAACATTCATCCACTGTCTTTGGTAACACCAAGCTTATCTCATCTTGCAGATTGTATTTCAGTCCATTCAGGTACCTAGCCACCATCCCTTTTTCATCTTCATTATGATTGGCCCTCATACTGAGTCTATGAAATTCTTCTGTGTAGGCAGCCACATCCATGTCTTTTTGTCTCAAATTCTAAAATCTCCTTATGATTTGAATCTCATAGTCAGGTGGCATGAACTTGCTTCTGAGCATAGCCAACATTTTGCTCCATTTAGTGATAGGACTCTTCCCAATCTTCTCCCTCTCACTCTGCATATAGTTCCACCATACAAGTGCAAAACCTCTTAGCCTTGTCTTGGCAAACTTGACCTTTTTGTTGTCATTAAACTCCTTGTAATCAAAGAAGTTGTACATAGCTTCTATCCAGTTGGTGAGAACATCTCCATCCAACTTGCCATGGAAGGTAGGCACCTCCACCTAGGGATCACCACTGTCTCCATGAGCACCCTTAAGTGCATTCAAGAAGGCTTTCTGATCTGTAGACATATCCTGCTCTAGAGGATCCTCTTCTACCTCTATTTCTTCATTTGTGTCTGAAGAACTTCCCTCTTCTTTGGTCTTGCCCTTAGACTTCTTCTCTTCCTACAACTTTGCTTCTTGCAATCTTGCTTCTTGCAGTCTTGCTTCAACCATCTCATCCACCAACTTCTTGATGGCATCTTGACTCATTGTATTGGGAGGCATTATACTAGCCTCTGTTTCAATTTCCTCTTCTGACATACACTTGCTTACAATCAGAATATTGACTCTGATAACAATATAATGCAAAGGGTAAGGTAAGAGTATTTGAAGTTCACTCAATGAACTTAAGTCACTCAACTTTCTCCAAGAGGTATACAAAGGTGTTTGTGTTTACAAGCCTACATAAGGCTATTCTAGGAATCAACTTAGCCTAGGATCACTCATTGATGTCATCCACTTAGGCTACTCACCACTCACTTTGGAAAGTCACTGCTCAATCCAAACTCTATACACAATCCACCTTTTGAGGACTCACAATCTATTACCCACACCTCTACCAATAGTGTCCAACTATAACTATTATCACTTACTTGTCAAGGAATCATGACTATCATGAGGTCTCTGACCAAAGGACTGATTTCTGCCTTCTATAGGACAATGGACAGTAATCACAGTAGGACTATTCTAGGACAGTGTTTGAAGAAGACTTAAGTCTCATGGAATTGGTTCAATCAACTTCTCAAGGCCTCAAATGACCCTCAACTCTCAATGCATACTAGACACTCAATGAACAACAACCATTCACTCACATGCACTAGCCATACTGTGTTATGCAGGATATAGGACAACAAATTGCATTAAGACTATCTTATGACAGTATTGAGGTGACAGTTTATGTCTTGTAGCCTAGCATCAACTAAAACAGCATAACTCCTCTACCATGAAGGATCACAACATACATCTACCAAGGCAAGATCAACATAAATTCACTGACCAACACCTTACTGCTGTTATTTGCTCTGACAGAAAATAACAACTGTCTTATGACTGTCTTAAGGAAACAGTCTTAAAGAGGATTAAACCTTGTAACTAAAAGAATGTTTGACAACACATTAAATGCTCATGATTCCATATGATCACCACTGCTTAATGTATGATCCAAAAACTCAACATGAAAATGTAATCCAATCTACACATGTAGAACCGTACGGGCTGTTGGAGTTCAGAGACAGCAAATTGTCTTTTTCTTGAAACAAAGCCTAAAAGGAGAGCAATGTGAAGGGAAAATGCATCCAATATGCATGTATAAGGTCCACCAAGTCCTGCACTAAACAATCTCCACCTGCAAACATAAACTCCACCATGTATTTGTTAAAATAACCTAACTGTCTTGACTGTCCTAACACAGTCCACCATCAATTTCTTAACTAGTCTCTAGTAAGACTAGCTAGATGCATGCCACACCCCAAGGAGGAAGGAGAACAACCAAATACACAACAAGAACATAAAAACTAATCTAATTTCCTCCATCTCACCAAAAATGACTGATCACCTTCAGAGGATAGAGGAAAAATACTTCATTCTACCTCAAAACCCTAGATAAGGAGGGTTTTAAACCAGTCTTCACAAAATGGAGTGAAACAAGCACCACAAAACATTTCAAGAGCTAAGATTACAAGCAAACGGGAGCCACTTCAAAGTTCTAAAGCATTTTTCAAAACTTATTTCTTCAACAGTCCGTACCTGGCCGTACAGGATGGCTGTTTTCACCAAAAAGCATAAAAACACATTTTTCTCCTTAATAAACTCCTCCTCTTCTTCATTATCTGGCATGTTTAAACAAAAATCAAGTTTATAGGAAGTTTCTAACCTTTGCACTTCCTATTCTTGTCTGTACAACTGTCCATGAAGGTAGTAAATCGATGGAAGATAGATTTTCTTCAAAAAAACAAAATTTCTAAAAGAGAACTAGAAAATAGGACTTATCAAACACTCTAGTGGACTAGTCAAATAAAATGGACGAAGTCCTTATTACAAAGTATCAAAATGGCTTTCAAATCCTTGGAGGTAAACAAATTAACATGAAAACAACTAGGGAAAAAAAACCAACACAATGATTAAACTGTGGAGCTCTTGTACCACATTGTTACATTTACTGATAAAAATTGGAAGGTTTCAAAAGGTGCCTTAGTAGTAGCAAAAGGTGTGAAAGTAGGCACCTTATATTTTTGTATAGGTCATACTGTTCCTTCTACTTTAGCTATTACAGAGGAAAAACAAACAGGTTCAGGAACAGTTGCTGCAGGTTCACAGGAAGAGACTTAAACAGTTGCTACAGGTTCTGAGACAACGCTGTGGCATAACAGACTTGGGCATATGAGTCAAAAAGGTATGAAGGTACTTCATTCTAAGAAAGTTTTACCAGGTCTAAAATGTATTAATATGGATTTCTGTGAAAGTTGTGTGTATGGCAAACAAAAGAGAGTTAGTTTTCTCAAGGATGGGAAGCAAAAGAAAAATAAAAAGTTGGAGCTTGTGCATACAAATGTATGGGGACCAGCTCAGGTATCTTCTCTCGGTGGCTCTCGATATTATGTTACATTCATAGATGATGCAACTAGGAAGGTCTGGATTTATTTCCTTAGATAGAAATCTGATGTATTTGAAACATTTAAGAAATGGAGAAGCTTGGTTGAGAATGAGACAGGTAAAAGATTAAAATGTCTCAGATATGATAATGGTGGTGAGTATTGCAACAAAGAATTTGAGGATTATTGTTCCTTTAATGGAATTCATAGGTAGAAAACGGTTCTAGGGACTCCATAGGAAAATGGAGTGGCTGAACGCATGAATAGGACAATAATGGAGTGTGCAAGGACCATGAGATTGCATGTTGGGCTGCCTTTAAACATGTGGGTAGAGGCTGTCAACACTGCTGTATATTTAATTAATAGAGGTCCTTCAGTTCCTTTGGGCTATGGTATTCCAGAGGAAGCATGGATAGGTAAGAAGGTGAGTTATTCTTTTCTCAAAACCTTTGAATGTGAAGCATTTGCACATGTAGATTCTGAAAATAGAACCAAACTAGATGCAAAATCAAAAAAGTGTACTTTTGTTGGATATGGCATTGATAAATTTGGTTATAGGCTTTGGGATTTTGAAAATCAGAAAATTGTGAGAAGCAGGGATGTCATATTCAATGAGAAGGTGTTGTACAAAGATCAGTTGCAGCAGCATGAGAAGAAAGCAAAAGATTATGTGGTGTTGGATGATACTCCAAATAGTGATGTTCCAGTAGTTCCTCATGCTCTGCAACAACAACTAGAAATACCACAAACTCTAGTGAATGTTAGATGGTCAACAAGGCTAAGTAGACCTCTTAAAAAATTTTCTCCCTCTTTGTATTCTATTTTGTTAACAGATGCTGGTGAACCGGAAGGGTATAATGAAGCTATGCAGGTGGATACACAGGTTCAGTGGGAGCTTGCTATGAAAGAAGAAATGAACTCCTTGCTGAAAAATTAGACTTGGGAATTATGTAAGTTACCTGCAGGAAAAAAGGCTTTACCAAACAAATGGGTTTATAGGCTGAAAGAGGAAGATGGAGGTAAGAAAAGATTTAAAGCCAGGTTAGTAGTAAAAGGATTTGTACAGAAACAAGGCATTGATTTTGATAAGATTGTTTCTTTGGTTGTCAAGATGACTTCTATTCATACTGTTTTAATTATTGTGGCTGCTGAAGATTTGCATTTGGAACAGCTAGATGTGAAAACTACCTTTCTCCATGGTGATTTGGAGGATGAGATATATATGGAACAGCCCCAAGGATTTGAGGTCAAAGGTAAGGAGAAACAAGTGTGCAGATTGAAGAAGAGTTTGTATGGCCTGAAACAAGCACCTCGGCAATGGTATTTGAAATTTCATAGTTTTATGGTTGAGCAAGGCTACAACAGGTGTAATTCTGACCATTGTGTTTATTTTAAGATGTTAGATAATGATAGCTACATTATTTTATGTTTATATGTTGATGACATGCTTGTAGCTGGGTCTAACATGGATCACATCAAAGAGTTAAAACATCAGTTAGCATAGTCATTTGATATGAAGGATTTGGGGGCAGTAAAACAAATCCTTGGTATGAAAATTTGCAGAGATAGGAAGAACAGAAAAATGATTCTATCTCAGGCTACTTATGTTGAAAAGGTGTTGCAGAGATTCCATATGGAGAATGCAAAATCTATTAGCACACCTTTGCCTAGTCATTTGAAATTGACTAATGAGATGTGTCCAAAGACACAAGAGGAGGAAGAAAAAATGTCCAAGGTACCATATGCTTCAGCTGTAGGAAGTTTAATGTATGCCAGGGTATGCACGAGACCGGATATTGCACATGCTATTGGAGTTGTTAGCAAGTATATGAGTCATCCTAGATTAGAGCATTGGAATGCAATAAAATGGATTCTCAGATATTTGAAGGTACATCCAATAAACACTTATGTTTTGGGGGCTCTAATACTGATTTAGCAGGCTATGTAGACTCAGATTTGGCAGGGGATATTGATACCAGGCAGAGTATTACAGGTTATGTCTTTATTGTAGGTGGGACAGCAGTGAGTTGGATCTCACAGTTGCAAAAGGTGGTTGCTTTATCCACCACAGAGGCAGAGTATGTAACTGCAACAGAGGCAAGCAAGGAGATGATATGGATGCAATCTTTTATGGAAGAATTGGACAAACAACAGGCTAACAGTTCTTTGTATACTGATAGTCAGAGTGCCATACATCTTGCAAAGAATTCTGCCTTGCATTCAAAGACCAAACACATACAATTGAGGTATCACTTCATTCGGTCAGTGTTGGATAATGGACATTTAAGGCTAGAAAAGATACATACAGATGAAAATCCAACAGATATGTTTACAAAGGCAGTGACAAGGGAGAAGCTGAGCTCCTCTTCAGCTTCGGTTGGTCTTCTAGATTGAAAACAACAAAAATAGAACAACAGAGTCCAGGGTGCTTATTTCCAGTGGGAGCTGCATGCGCAGCGGTGTCATCCAGGTTCAGTCTCCAAGTGGGAGATTGTTGGTAGGTGGTGACTCATCAGGAAAGTACTGTACACTAGCCATGTAAATTTTTTTTTAGAGCCACCATAAAAAATCCTATTTTTGTGACCGACATAAGACAACCCTTTTTTTGTAACCGACAAAAAGGCTTGATAAAAAGTGGCTAAGGGTTAGGGTTTTGACAGATTGTATTGTAGCATTTGCAGCGGTATTGAGTTGCAAGGATTGCTAGTTGTAATCAGTTTGATTTACTGGATAATAATATTGGAGTCTCTGTTTGGTGGATGTAGCCCGAGTTTGGGTGAACCACGTTAAAACTTATCTCTCACTATTATTATTTCTATGTATTTCCATTCCCCTATTTAATCTTTATTTGCATTTAATTGATATCTTCTGTTGACTAACCCTAACAGAGGGTGTAGGGATAGGTTTTAGGGTTCAAGTTTTAAGGGTTAAGGGTTGAGGGATAGTATCGAGCCCATTGAGGGTTTAGGAATAGGAATAGTGTTTAGGGTTTAGGGATGAGGGATTAGGGTTAAGGGTTGAGGGTTGACAGATTAGGGCTTAGGGATAGGGTTTAGGGTTGAGGGATTAGGGTTTAAGGTATAGTGTTGAGGGTTTAAGGATAGCGTTTAGGGTTGAGGGATTAGAGTTAAGGGTTGAGGGATTAGGGTTTGACGTTGAGTGTTGAGAGTTGAGGTTTTAGAGTTGAGGGTTTAGGGATAGGGTTGAGGGTTGAGGGATCAAAGTTGAGGGTTGAGGGATTAGGGTTTGATGTTGAGGGTTGAGGTTCGAGGGTTGAGGGTCAAGGGATTAGGGTTAAAGTAGAGTGTCGAGGATATAACGATTAGGGATAGGGTTGGAGGGTTTAGGGATAAGGGATTAGGGTTTAAGGTATAGTATCAAGCCCGTTGAGGGTTTAGGAATAGGGATAGCATTTAGGGTTTAGGGATGAGGGATTAGAGTTGAGGGTTGAGGGATTAGGGTTAAGAGTTGAGGGATTATGGTTTAGGAATAAGGTTTAGGGTTAAGCGTTGAGGGATTAGGGTTTAAGGTATAGTGTTGAGGGTTGAGTGATTAGGGTTTAAGGTATAGTGTTGAGGGTTTAGGGATAGAGTTTAGGGTTGAGGGATTAGAGTGAAGCGCTAAGGGATTAGGATTTGATGTTGAGGGTTGAGGGTTGAGGCTTTAGGGTTTAGGGTTTAGGCATAGGGTTAAGGGTCAAGGGATTAGAGTTAAGGGTTGAGGGATTATTGTTTGACGTTGAGGGTTGAGGGTTGTGGGTTGAGGTTCAAGGGTCGAGGGTTTAGGGATAGGGTTGAGGGTCAAAAGATTAGGGTTAAAGTAGAGTGTCGAGGGTATAAGGATTAGGCCTAGGGTTGGAGGGTTTAGAGAAAAGGGATTAGGGTTTAAGGTATAGTATCGAGCCAGTTGAGGGTTTAGGAATAGGGATAGTGTTTAGGGTTTAGGGATGAGGGATTAGGGTTGAGGGTTGAGGGTTGACAGATTAGGGCTTAGGGATGGGGTTTAGGGTTTAGGGTTGAGGGATTACGGTTTAAGGTATAGTGTTGAGGGTTTAGGGATAGGATTTAGAGTTGATGGATTAGAGTTAAGGGTTCAGGGATTAGGGTTTGACATTGAGTGTTGAGGGTTGAGGTTTTAGGGTTGAGGGTTTAGGGATACCTAATTAGCAGTCGAGGGATCAGAGTTAAGGGTTGAGGGATTAGGGTTTGACGTTAAGGGTTGAGTACATTGAGGTTCAAGGGTTGAGGGTTTAGGGATAGGGTTGAGGGTTGAGGGATTATGGTTAAAGTAGAGTGTCGAGGGTATAAGGATTAGGGATAGGGTTGGAGGGTTTAGGGATAGGGGATTAGGGTTTAAGGTATAGTATCAAGCCTGTTGAGGGTTTAGGAATAGGGATAGTATTTAGGGTTTAGGGATGAGGGATTAGAGTTGAGGGATGAGGGATTAGGGTTGAGGGTTGAGGGATTAGGGTTTAGGGATAAGGTTTAGGGTTGAGGGTTGAGGGATTAGGGTTTAAGGTATAGTGTTGAGGGTTTATGGATAGGGTTTAGGGTTGAGGGATTAGAGTGAAGGGTTGAGGGTTGAGACTTTAGGTTTTAGGGTTTAGGGATAGGGTTGACGGTCGAGGGATTATAGTTAAGGATTGAGGGATTAGGGATTGATGTTGAGGGTTGAGGGTTGAGGGTAAGGTTCAAGGGTCGAGGGTTTAGGGATAGGGTTGAGGGTCGATGGATTAGGGTTAAAGTAGAGTGTCAAGGGTATAAGGATTAGGGATAGGGTTGGAGGGTTTAGGGATAAGGGATTAGGGTTTAAGGTATAGTATCGATCCCATTGAGGGATTAGGAATAAGGATAGCATTTAGGGTTTAGGGATGAGGGATTAGAGTTGAGGGTTAATGGATTAGGGTTGAGGGTTGATGGATTAGGGTTTAGGGATAAGGTTTAGGGTTTAGGGTTTAGGGTTGAGTTAGACAAGGAGTGACTAAGAGACATAGAGAGGGGAGAGGTAGAGACGTGAGGGGGAGAGATAAGTAAGATATAGAACATGAGCTAATGGAACTAGAGGTGAGATATTGTAAAGGTGCTATCAAAGGTGAGATAGGCACAAATATTTATGGATCAATCTATAGCAGGACAAAATGTGAGCGCATTATAATGTGCTCGCATTTTGTCCTGCTATAGAAATGGTAAAAAGGTGTTGACCCCCATGATCCAGGCCCACATGATCTATTTTCATGTTGATTATGCGCGTGTTCTGACAAAAAAGAAGTGCTTTCTTGCTATTGGGAAGTTCACATGCATATTTTACACATTCTACCACCTTTGCATGATCTTTCCACCACCTTTTCTACTTTGCCAACTTGAGAAGGAGGAAATAACATAGTTTTCACATTAACTTTGATATATATCTATTCAAGTTTCAATTTTTGTAGTGTTGCAATGTTAATTATGATTCAATTTTAGGAATTTAACATTATAAATTGGTTAATAGTATTGTTGTTACTAATTGTATTTGAGTGTTATTCAATTTAACATTGAAAAGGAAGCAAATGGTGAAAAACTCAAATTGTTGAGGAGTTTGATGCAAGAAGAAAAAAACACTACATAATTGGGTACTCTCTCCATTCGAATCTCTATTTTTTAGGTATGTCAAGTCTTTACATGCATGTTCTTTACATTTTCCTTAATTCTATTTGAATTACTTTATCATGCTTTATCATACATGTTTAAAATAGACACATTCCCAATCAAGAAAGCAACCTACAATCTCACATGATGCCATGTATATTTTCTACACTTGGGCTCTTTAATAATTGTGTAATAAATAGACCTTAACATACCATGATGTCAAACTATACAAGAATAAATCCTTACAACATAATAAAAATACAATCCCACTATTATCTTGTCATATTAAAAGTTAAACTACAAATGAATAGGTTCCAAGATCATATAGGTATGCACATGACATGATGATTTGTATGCACATATCTTGGGCTAGGACATTCCTTATGCACCTATTCATGATGATTTGTACATGCACATAACACAACAATATTTCAAAATTTCATAATTGTCCTTTGTTAGCACATGACGGTGGTTACCTTGATTGACTATATACCATTCAATACCCTAAATTACGGAGATTAGTCTAATGATTTTTATGACAATCCTAGGTATGTGATGTAGATGTAGGGTTCAACTCAATCCAAAGGGATCATACCAATAGTTTCTTCAAATTTCATAAGCCTTCCTCTCAAGCAATCTCCCTATCCAAAGGAACAAAGAGGGTCTTCAATACTTCAAAACCTAACAAGGCTACTAGAGGTCTTCTTACCCCTCAGGAACTTAGACACAACCATTCTAAAGCCTTATTGAAGTCTACACTCTTCAATTGTTGTCTATTCCTTCACAAGCCACCCAAATCCTAGTATCCCTAGTACCAACAAAATACCTTCTCAATTCCAAATCCTAGTAGCCCTAGTAACAACAAACATGTCAAATTGGGTCTACCTCAACCTTTTCAAGCATGAAGTCCCATGTACTCTTTTCATGGCTACAATAATTTGCTTTGTATGCTTTGTACCTATTTTGGTTGAGTGACATTTACTCTTTTACATGATGATTGTATGTACATTTACTATGAAGGGTTGAATGACATATTTTAGTTATTTGTATGGATTCATTTCTTAGGAACTAATATTGGTCTCTTTATCATGCTACATACAAATTCTCTGTCATGCCGAGGAAACGATCAAGAATTAAACCAACATAGGAAGATATAGAAGCTAAGAATGCAAAGAAAACAGTGGCTATGAGGGAACTTCGTGAGAAGAGGAAATTGGACACGATAAATGAAGACATGCCAATTGAAGAGGAACCACAACCATCACAAAGAGATATGGTATTGGTGACACAAAGAGAACGAGTGCAAAAACTTTGTGCTATGAGAGATTTGAATACCATAGTTGGAGACACGTCGTCTACCACAAGTTAACATGTAGGGATGCCATCTACCACATCTCAAGTTGAGAGTACATCATCACTCACATGTGATGAAGGAGGTATGCCATCATTCCCACCTCAACCTTAAGGTATATCATCTATTCCATCTTCGATCGAAGGTATGCCATCTAGCCCATCTCATTTAAATATTGATGAAATTCCTAATGTTGATATGAATTTACCTAACTTAACACCACCTAGAATTTTGCAAAGAAAGCCAAAGTATTTGATTGATATTGATGAGAATATTTTGCAGCCAATTGAAGGTAAGATTCTAAAATGCACTTGTAGAAGATATGCTCATATGATTTGGAGATTGTTCTTTGAAAAGTTAAATGAGACTGCAAGATGTCAACTATTCATTGAAATGATGTGAAGTATAAAGTATAGGTCCATCATGATGATTCTTGGGTTGAGAACATTAGAGGCTTCAAGTGAAAAATCTATTGTCAAGAATCTAATGAATGTGTATGAGAGTGTGGGTAACACCTCACGCACAAAAGATAGTAATACAATACGACATGTGATTACATCGACTATAGTAAATAGTCAAACGAGGAAAGCTCGTCTCATTAGAAAGATGAGTCAAGAATTGAGAATTAATAGGAGAAATTTATCAAGAGTCATTGGAAGATGCTAAACAATTAAGGACACTAATGCCAAAGAATTATGAGCATTCTCGGGGAGACTACCACGAAAAGATAAATCAATTGTTGAAGCATTGAGATTACTAATTGAAGACTTTTGGAAGAATTACACAAGGGTATCTCTGAATCAAAGGGATGTGGTAAGAAGGAGAATCAGTACTCAGAATTGTGAGCGATATCCAAAGTATTTTTTGGATGAGACTCAAACATAATTTTATGGTAAATTTCTAGAGAAGTATCCTCAAATTAAAATTTGTCAAAGATATTTTGAAATGCTAAAACCTTTCTATTCAAGATAAATCACACACGCACTACTTGTTGTAGATTACATATTGAATTTTCTAACCATTTTGATGTTTATAGGTCTATATGTGTAGATATACATATTAACAATGTTTTGTAGGGTTGTGCAATACATACCCAGCCAACATCTTCAAGATACTTCATATCAAGAATTTTATGTGAAAGAGAGGAAGGTCAAATATTCTATAATAAATTATGCTTGGATGGCACATGTCATCGTTGCGGTGGCTTGCACCGTTTGCCAATATGTGAACATATGGAAAGAACACATGGGGTTGGAAATGAACTAGTAGAGTTTAGTAAGTATAAAATAGTGGCATACAATACAAAAGATGGTAAAGAAGCAAAGAGGTGTGAATTGGTTATTGAAAAGATTCCAGTGTATCAGTTTATGCCTATATTTAATGGTAGCATAGTGTATGAGTATGCAAGACATGCCCATAGAGCTCGATGGTTGGACTTGCAATTCAAGTTATGTAAGGACACATTTCCAGTTGGTAGCATTGTTTTAGTCATTGAATTTGCAGAGAACTACAATCTATAGCCACAGCATGAGGTGCAATCACAATATTACAACTTCACACAAGTTTCTATATTTGTGCACATCGCATTCATTCATGCGAATGATAGTACAGAGGATGACAAAAAGATCATAAGGGAGTATAATTTCTATATCAGTGATGATCGCAAACATTCTACAAAGTTCATGCAAGGTTTCTTTTAGGTGTTCTACAATGATTTGGTTAGAAGGGGCATATCGTTCAGTTAGCATATCATATGGTCGGATAACTGTGCATCACAATTCAAGAACTTGTGGAATTTCTATTGGCTGAGTAGGAGGCATAATTTTATAGGTATTCAACATATGTGAAACTTTTGTGATGCCGGGCATGGAAAGGGGGAGCATGATGGTCTAGGAGCATGTATCAAAAGAGCCATAGCATGAGAAGAGTTAAAGTATAAAGACAATGCAAAGTTGACAGATGCAAAATTGATTATTGAGTGGTGTAATGCTTCCATGGGTCCAGGTAATGAAGGTAAGTCTTCAGTTAGTAGATTTTTTTGGTTGATAGATGATATTAACATTGCACCATATGAGGACTATTCTACACTAGCAGGATCAAGTGAGATGCACTCTTTCAGAAGCTCAATTGTAGGTTCATGGGTATCCATACGTGAAAGATTTCATGCTTTTGTTCTTCCTATACAATTCAAGCCTGGGGTGAGTGCGAGTCAAAGCAATGGGTTGACGAATGGCAGATAAGTTATCTTAGCCCACTTGACATGTATCTACCCCTGACGGCACTGGAACTAACACAGATGGAATTATCAGTTGACTTTGACAATATATTAGATCTAGTTCAACCAGGTAATATATCTATTTGCATAGTTTTTGAAATTCCTAATGTCATCTTACTTTGTAGTGTTTTTGTAATGTTGACTAATTTCATCTAATTTGCTACACATATCAATGTAGGGCACGTATATGTAGTTATTGCAGATGAAGATAATGAAGAGGGAATAGATTATTACTTATGTCATTGTGTTGAGGCCAAAAAGAAATTAGAGGCCCTAGTTACAGATGGAGAAAACATGGCTTAGAATGTACCCACATAAGAGTGTTAATGTTTGGCTATTTGAGGACTTTGACACACATTGAAAGATTCTTCATTACTTGAACCTTGTCGTGGCATCCAATGTTCATTTGATATAGTATCGGGGTAGATCTTTGAACAAGACCTTGTGGAAGGTGCGTGAGTCTGACCATGAAGCAATACTTGACACAATAAAGAGTAGAGCAGACCCAGATAGTTCATTGGATTAATTTGTAAGTATTCACATTGATTTTGTAAAGTCATGTTACGTTGAGTTGTAAGTATGCACATTAATTTGTAAGGTTTGTCTTTTTTTATTTGCTACTATATTTTTACACATATACACATTTTTACATCATCATGTTATGCTTCATGGGGTTAGGGCTAAGTGATTGATAACGTTGATCCTAAGAATAATGTATAAAATATAGGTGTCTCTAGGTGTCTTGGTTTCTAACTAGATAATAGGTGTCTCTAATTGTGTCTTAGATATATACGATATGTCAACTAGGTAGATAGAGACTAGAAAATAGGTGTCTTAGGTGTCTTGGTGAAAGGTTTTCTGCTGCCCCAAAAATTGTCAGAAGGAGGTAGTGTAAAGAAACAAAGGGGTGTAACTTTCATCCTGCTTCTGATGTGACCAAATCGACTATTCCAATGCATCCAGGTGGGTACATTTATACTAGGCATGGTCCTATTTTTCACCCAAACATGTCTAAACAATCCGAGCTACATTGTACTGATGATATCCCTAAAGAGTCCAAAGTGCAAAAAGGCAGCAATCTTTGATGAGATGTTACTCAAAAACCATGTCACTTAGAAACATTTTGTCTGAGGAAACATGATCATGTAGGGTTTCTCTACAATAACCTCTCTTAGTTTTTTATATCTCTGAGGCGTTTTCCCAGGGTGAAAGGTTTTCAGCTACCCCAAAAATCATTAGAAGGAGGTAGTGTAAAGTTACAAAGGGGTGTAACTTTCATCCTACTCCTGATGTGACCAAACTGACTATTCCAACGTGTCTGGATGAGTACATTTACGCTAGGTATGGTCTTATTTTTCACCCAAACATGCTGAAACAGTCCGAGCTACATGGTACCGACGATATCCCTGAAGAGTCCAAAGTGCAAAAAGGTAGTAATCTTTGATGAGATGTTACTAAAAAATTGTGTCACTTAAAAATATTTTGTCTAAGGAAACACGATCACATAGAGTCCCTCTACAATAACCTCTCTCATTTTTTTATATCTTTGAGGCATTTGCCTGTGGTGAAAATTTTTCTGCTGCCCCAAAAATTGTCAGGAGGAGGTAGTGTAAAGTTGCAAAGGGGTGTAACTTTCATCCTACTCCTGATGTGACCAAACTGACTATTCCAACATGTCTGGATGGGTACATTTATGCTAGGCATGGTCATGTTTTTCACTCAAACATGTCGAAAGAGTCTGAGCTACATTGTACCGATGATATCCCTGAAGAGTCTAAAGTACAAAAAAGTAGCAATCTTTGAAGAGATTTTACTCAAAAACCATGTCACTTAGAAACATTCCGTCTAAGGCAATGCGATCATGTAGAGTCCCTCTACAATAATCTCTCTCAGTTTTTTATATTTCTAAGGCATTTGCCCATAGTGAAAGGTTTTTTGCTGCCCCAAAAATCGTCAGAAGGAGGCAGTGTAAAGTTGCAAAGGGGTGTAACTTTTGTCCTGCTCCTGCTGTGACCAAACTAATAGTTCCAATGCATTAGGATGGGTACGTTTAGGCTAGGCATGGTCCTATTTTGCACCCAAACATGCCAAAACAATCCAAGCTACATTGTACCGGTGATATCCCTGAAGAATCCAAAGTGTAAAAAGGTAGCAATCTTTGATGAGTTGTTACTCAGAAACTATGTCACTTAGAACATTCTATCTAAGGCAATGTGATCATGTAGGGTCCCTCTACAATAGCCTCTTTCAGTTTTTAATATCTCTAAGTTGTTTTCCTGTGGTGAAAGGTTTTCTGCTGCCCCAAAAATCATTAGAAGGAGGCAATGCAAAGTTGCAAAGGGGTGTAACTTTTGTTCTTCTCCTCGTGTGGCCAAACTGGCAGTTCCAACACATCTTGATGCATATGTTTAGGCTAGGCATGGTCCTTTTTTGCACCCAAACATCCGAAACAGTTTGAGCTACATTGTACCGACGATATTCCTGAAGAGTCCAAAGTGCAAAAAGGTAGCAATCTTTGATGAGCTATTATTCAGAAATCGTGTCACTTAGATACATTTTGTCTAAGGAAAAGTGATCACATAGGGTCCCTCTACAATAACCTCTCTTAGTTTTTTATATCTCTAAGGCATTTGCCTGTGGTGAAAGGTTTTTTGCTGCCCCAAAAATTGTTAGAAGGAGGTAGTGTAAAGTTGCAAAGGGGTATAACTTTTGTTCTTCTCCTCGTGTGGCCAAACTGACAGTTACAATGCATCTGGATGGGTACATTTAGTCTAGGCATGGTCCTTTTTTGTAACCAAACATGCCAAAATAGTCTGAACTACATTGTACTAGCGATATCCCTGAAGAGTCCAAAGTGCAAAAAGGTAGCAATTTTTGATGAGTTGTTACTCAGAAACCGTGTCACTTAGATACATTCTGTCTAAGGTAATGCAATCATGTAGGGTCCCTCTATAATAACCTCTCAATTTTTTATATCTCTGAGGTGTTTACCCATGGTGAAAGTTTTTCTGCTACCCCAAAAATCATCAAAAGAAGGTAGTGTAAAGTTGCAAAGGGGTGTAACTTTTGTTCTTGTCCTCGTGCGGCCAAACTGACAATTCCAACGTGTCTAGATGGGTACGTTTAGGCTAGGCATGGTCTTTTTTTGCACCCAAACATGCTGAAACAGTCTGAGCTACAAACACTAACTAGTCTTCAATCTTCAAACACTACAAGTACCATGATATCCTGCATAAAGCTATCTTTTAGCATTTTATAAAGGCATGCCCATCAAATTCAACCGCCTAGAGATGATTGTTTGTATTCCAAATTCCTTTTAAATACTAACCTTCCAATCCTTTTTCTCACCCTCATATCAATTAAATATGACCTTTGATTATGATATGGCGCTTGAGCTTATGAGAGTCTACCAGAGATGCCGGTTGAGTTAGGTTGAAGGGCCGGTGAACTAATTACTTAAAGACCCTTTAGTAGGTTGATTTAAGTGATAGTAAATTTTGATTATAAGTCAATATTAAATTAAAACAAAAGTGCACTTTACACATGACAAGCAATTTAGGGTTTTAAAGTCTTAAGAAAAGTAGATTCTTTTTAGGGTTTAATGCCCAATATGCAAACCCTGACTATCAATAAGATTATGATTATGAAAGCTTGTGTCTTCTCTAACTTCTTATTGCAAGAACAAAACCACATCCACCATGAGTATGAACCTTGCATCATATCAAAATTTCAAGATAGACCTTATCATGAAAACCATATTCACAACAAAACCTTGCATGAACAAAACCACATCCACCATGAACATGAACCTTACATCATATGAACCATGTTTGTCTTGTGCAGCATCAACATGAATTGAGAAACCTTATCATGAAAACCATATTCACAACATCATGTACCTCATGACCATCACCTACCTTGAATCACTGTATCACCTTATCAACATCATGGCATCAACCATGACATCAATGACAAACAACCTTGACCCTTTGACTTCAATGACAACCTTGAACCTTGATTGTTGATGACTTATGGAAGCCTATAGCCCCAATGTTATGTTGCATACTAAAATTAGGTAAGACTCAATGTAATCTCATAACCTCACCTTATATGCAAGAGGAATTACATTTAATAACCACAATGGTCATCAAGTGCTCATAAGCATATGATTTTGACTATCTTATTCAAAACAACAAACATACTCTTTGCATCCCAATATGGTATAATAACAAGAAATTAAGAAATATTTTCAATTGACCAACTCATAAAGAATATGGATCAGCATACTCATTTGAATATTTTTAATTGACCAACTCATAAAGAATATGAATATTTTCTATTCAACATGATGATTCATTTTTATTTTAAATACAACTTTTATCTTTTAGTTCCAAAATGAGGTTTAGGTGATACTTGAATAACAATAGCTAGCTTATTGGATCAACAAACATCCTATGTAATACAATTGGACTTTAAATATTTGAAGTAGCCATCTACAAATATCTGTTCAAATGTGGATTTATAATGCAAGTATGGACGTCATCAATAAAAAAGATTTGTATAAACCAAATATCCATTTAGGCATACATCAATATTTGTCGATATAAGTATGACATATATACAAAATAGCCATATAGGCTTACAAGAATGTAATATAGGCATACAATGTCAACTATATGCAATACAAAATATATGTCCACAAATGCCATATAGGCATACAACAAAGGAACACAATAAAAAGTCATTCCCCTCTGGCTGGTGAAGAGAATAGATCACGAGCAGCCTTTGATCTTCTAGGGGATGGAGACACATATGTGGTTGGTCTACTACGAACCTGAGGGCGGCTCCTCCTATTTAGTTCTTCCTGCATCTTTAGCTATTACAATAAAAAGTATAGACATTAATATATAGAAATTACATGTTATAAAAAATGAAACATTTAACAAAATAATCACTTACCACAACCATATAATCTGTCTCCTCACTTGCTTTAGTAGCAGGAATAGGCTGTGGTGATGTCATGTCTTATAGAAACCATCCAGATAGAAATTAAACTTCAAATCAATAATCTTTTGATTTTTCAAAAATAAACTATAACAATGAATGTAAATTGAAATTTACTAATCTGCCTCATACCCCTGTCAATAGCATGGAGCTATGAATCGCAGAGGTCACACCATGCTCCATTGCCCTATGAACATTAGGAGGTGTCTCCGCAACATGCATCATCTGGAAATAAAACAACATTATTCAATTATGAAAACTATAATAGTGATGTAAATCATGGCTCCTAACATACACACATGTTCACCTAAACATGGAAGTACACACAATAAAGCACACAAGTCACATACAAAAATCTAGTAAGTACAATTCATTCATTAAACTATTTATTTTATTACCTCTGTGAAGCTTTGAAGTCCACCACCGCTGGCAGGTGTTGCCATGAAATCTCCAATATTAACTTATTCAACATCCAAAATCAGATATTAGAATACCATTCATATAATGATGCTATTCACATGTAATATTTATAATTGTATACTAGTTACAAACCTTGACAGTAGATGATGTAGTGTAATATGTAGGTGGAGAACCACTGAAAACTGCATCAACACTATGACCCTGAAATTTCATTAAAATCATCAAACTAAATTAGTTAATCTTGCATTTCAAAAATGAAATTTAATAAATTAAATTCAATGAACTTGCTAATATTTACCTGAGTATCAAGGCTGAAAGTCTCACTCAGGAGGGTATCTGTCATCACCATCTGCTCAGCTGCAGATGTAGCTTATGCACCTGCGTCCTGACTATCTATGGGGTGATAACCACAGGCTGACCCGCAAGTTTGATAAGCATGGGGTGGGACCCTACTCCTCGCACTATCTCCCAACCCACGATGTGGTACAGGACTGGCATGCTCTATGATGCTCTAGGTCAAGGCACTAATGGACTGAAGTGTATCGAACTTAACACTCTCCTTCACAATGGAAGGGATAGAAACATGCTCATGGGCAGGTCTGCTAATTACTTGTCTCATTGGCCGCTATGGGTCAACATGTGCCCCTGGTCTATCTTGTGCTGACCCCCCACCTCTACCCTGGAAGTCCTGCATATCAAAATTGTATGGCACTTTATTGAGGATAAACTCGTAGTAGAGTTTCCTCAAAAAGTATTGCGGGACCTCATTATTATTGCATGGAGGATGGTCAAAAACCATCCACCACCTCTACCTAAAATTGTCCCTTATCACTTGGTTGTTGCACCAATGGATAGGGAACCTCTTGCATGTAATGGGTGAAGGTTGATTTGTTTGTAGGTTTCTAAAAATGGAACACAAGTCCAATTTTGCAATTTGTAATTTTTTCACATCTTCATATGATAGCTTGTCTGCATAATACTCTCTAAATTCTCTCCTCTTATCTGACCAACTAGATATTTTCTTGCTAATTGAATCTACATTTGATAACATAGATTCAAGAGATTGAGCAAGCGTGGACCTATGCAAGGTTGAAGTTGAAGGATATTTCAACCTTGCAATTATGTCTTCAATTTCTTTTTTATTGTTTTCAATTTGCCCCATTTGATTTTCTTGTGTTCTAGGGGCATGTCGAGGAATGGATGGAGGAGTTTTTTGTTCACATTGTTCTTCGGCAGGTATTTCCTCTTTAGGATTTTGTGGATTTTGAGGAGGAGGAGGAGGTGCATTAACATTTCTTGAGAATTAAGGAAATTTACATCAAAAATCAACTCAAACCTACCTATTTAGAAACAAATTCAAACAAAAATAAAATAAAACTCACTCCTTTGGCCTGCTCGACATCATGGTGATATTTTGGTGATGAATCGGTAAGATTTTGGTGTTGAATTGAGTCTTCAAAAATGTGAGCGTGCTCCTTAAGGTTTGCAGGCCGCAGGTGTAGAGGAAAATAAGGAAATGAAATAAGTAGAAATGATCTTTTATATATATATATATATATATATATAAATAATTAAACATAAAGTGCTCATGTTATAACGTGAGCATGTTATAACGCGAGCGCATTATGGTTTGGTTTTGCCGTGCTCATATTATGGTTTAGTTTTGACGAGCCTAAGTCTCATCATTACCAAACCATAATGCGAGCACGTTATAACACACTCACGTTATGTATTAAATTTTTTTGAAAAAATTTTGGCCACTTTTTGGCCCCTCAACTTTTTGCACTTATCCCTAGAGCTTCAATTTTTTTTTGAGAAAGGTTACCCAAGTCATTCTAGAGTAATCAAAAATTAGTTCAACATGAAATACCTATCACCTTGAAAGCTTCCTATTCTTGTGGGTCCACACAGATCTATATGTACCAACTCCATGGATCCTATGGTAGAATACTCTTTGATTTTGAAATTCTTCCTTATTTGCTTCCCAATCTGACATTCCTTGCAAATTACATTGATAGACTTTGTAATTCTTGGAAGATCCCTTACAGCTTGAGTAGAGTTGATCCTCACTAGTGTTGATGATTGTTTTGATGCAATCATAACAATTAGTTAAAATTCACATAAAATGAACCAAAACTAACTTGAAAGATATGATGGAATTGATTAAGATTCACTTAATCCCAAGTTTAATATGGTCAGGTCTTGACCTGTTGGGCAAATTCAGTTGGTCAATGTGAAGCTGTAATGTTCAAGGGGCCTTACGTGATTTAGGGTTTCTTAATGATTAACTAGACTCAAACTATGCAAAAGATTAATAAATGTCAATATGTTGTTCATCCCTTTTGCATAAACTTATACTTGTGCTACAAAACTTTAAATAGTCTTCTTGGATTATTACAGCTTTCTCCTCTTAAATATTTATGAAAACTGTCTACTTTCAAACTCTGTTATGCATGCTCTTTTCAAATATGAGACAAATTTCATTCAAATTTCTACGTTTTAAGATAAGTATTTTCAGATGGGTTGGGAAAAGTTAGAAAGATCTAATCTACACTTCATTCACTCTATTCGAAGGATCTAATTGTTCTATTATGCACTTTATAAATCATACAGTAACTTGATCAAATCCATAGACAAAACCTTAAATGTATATTCTGAGCATTTTCACAAACATACACCTAAGATTGCAAGCTCTAAGAGAAAATGTTTCAAACACAATGAAGAGCAGGAAAACACTCAGAAGATAGATGTAGAGTTCCAAATTCAATTGTATTAGAAACAGACAGTCATATAAGATTTACAATGTTTGAATGACTCTTAGCTTCAATGATCAAACTACAGAAAACTTACAAGCTTTACAGATATAGTAAGGAAGCCAGATGTTCCATGCATTTCTTATTGTAGACACAGGCGACCTCCTTCTTCTACTTCTAAACTAAAAGGTCCCTCTATTCTAAATGTTACTTCTACAAATCTCTATGTAGCCCCTGTGTAAAGTATTACAGTGTATCAAGGCACAATATATAGACTTTGGTTGTCCTCAATACAGTCCCCAAAAAAACCTAATTTAAACCCTGGTTCAAACCTCTGGTTACAACAATAAATGCTGGAGAACAAGTCTCCCAAAATATCTCTGAGCATACATCAAATCTAGGTGAAATATGCCCTCCTAGAAACCCTAGTAGCTCAATAATAAGTTCTATTTGTCTGCTGTGATGATGTTTCAACTGCATTTTATCTTCATCAATGAAGACCTTTGACTTCCTCGCCCTTCATCCTTATCTTCCTCTACTCTTGAGATCTGATTTCCTCCTCCGTGATGTCACCACCATTAAGTTTCAACTACCTTCCTTAACTGCAAACCTACAAAAAAATGGATAAGCAATAAGTATCATCGATTAATAAAACTGCAGGAAGGAAAACAACTGCCAAATCTAGTCATGAGTGTGTGAACGCATTAATCGGGCCCTAAATCTGTGAAAAATGTGGGCAAAAAAAATGCATATATAGCGTCCAAAATAGTCGGGTCAACCATCATTGACCAAAAATATGCATTCGGGCTTCAAAAATAACATCAAACTTCTTATCGCTTCATTTTCCCACTCATTTTCTATTTAAATCCTTGTATATCGCGCTATACAAGTCGGACGTGACACCTCCATTAAATCAGATTTCAATCCTCCTTTCAATTCCGTGTTGTATGCATGTTACTTTGTATCTTTCGATATACACTTGGGTTTGATACAAGTATTAAATTGGTTTTGATTTTCTCTTTGATTCCGCCCTGTATAAGCGCAATGTATATCGGCTTGTATATAAGAATATACAAGCGCAAAATATACATTGAATTAACTCTTCTTTATGAAATTTCAGTTCTGGGCAATGTATAAAACACTTGTATCTTTCGATATACATTTTGGACGTGAAGCCTTATATATGTTGCATTTCGATTTACCTTGACTTCCGCGTTGTATGCTACTCAATGTATGTTTTGGAACATACATACAAACACGGAAATATACAACGAATTAACTTCCTTTAACAACTGCCTCAGGTCCGCAATGTATACCTCAATGTATGCTGAGCAATGTATATTTCGATATACATTTTGGATGTGATACATTGGCTCAATCGGATTCTAATCTTTTTTGGATTCCAGCTTGTATTCAGCAATGTATGTTTGGTAATATACAAGTCAGATGTGAGACAACGACTTCGCTCTGGTTTATAACTTTTTTGAATTCCGCGCGATGCATATTTTGTTGTATGTTATAATGTATGTATGAAATATACATTGTGCCAAATATACAATGATTTAACATCGTTTGATAACTCTTTTAAGTCTGCCACTGTATATTCCGCATTGTTTGTAACAATATACAAGGTGCGAATATGCAAGGAATTTACTCATTTTAATAAATCTGTCAGGTCCGCTCAATGTATATGTGTTTGTATCTTGGCAATGTATGTAAGATATATACATTGTAGATACATGCAATGAATTAACCATTTTTAATAAACTTCAAGTCCGCGCGATGTATATTTTACTTTGTATGTCCAAATATACAAGCACTGAATGTACATTGATTTAACAATGTTTAATGATTTTTTTGGGTCCGCTATGTATATTGGCATCGTATATTGACTTGCATGCTCCTCTTGTATGTATTTTCTGATATACAAGGAATTTTCTATTTTGGACCCTTATTTCGAATCCGGCTTGTATGTGAACAGTGCCTTGTATGTTCCACTTGTATGTCAAAACATACAAGCGTTGAATATACAACTACTTAATTTGTTTTAATAAGTCCGTTGGGTCCGCATTGTATATAGAACACTTGTATCCTATGCATTTGTATATTTCGAAACATACAAGCAACTAACTTTATTTAAACAACCCTTTGGGTCCGCGATTTGCACATTGACGTTGTATGGTCCAAATGTATGCACAAATATACAAACCCGAATGTACATTTTACCAAAATGATCATAACTTGCAAAATATGGCAAATTTTAAGATGGTTCAAAAAGAAACCCTAGCTCATTTTTCACAAGGAATCCAACCATATCATGCACTGGTACTAAAAATGCATTTTTTCTCTATTTTTAACAAAGTTTGCAACTATAACCCCTCTTTTTCCCTTTACCACCAAGCAAAACAACACACACAAGCAAAAGCAAAAAAGCAATAGCAGGGGTCCTCATTTTGCTAAGGAGTAAAATGGGGCGTGTTGTGAACATCACAACAACTAGCAACCAAACAAAACAATTAAATTCAAAGTACTAAGGAAACTAAGTGAAATAAATCCATAACTTCCAACTATCTTTCCTGCAAATTATTATTCAACTTGAGACCTAAGGTATTCAATAGGGGTGCATGAATTTTCATTTTTAGTTTAAGTATGTGCACGTGATTAATTATCCTCATCTTGAAGATTAGTTGAACAAACTAGTGACTGACATTAGCCTACGTAGTTAAGGATATTTCCTCATAGCCGACTGGATAGAGCCTTGCTGCCAGCAAGCGTCCATAACCCCAGTAGAGTTACTTAGATGGTTTAATCTAGATTTTCAGTATAATCCGCTTTATTCATTTTATATTTTATATTTTTTGATTTTGATGCTTGATAGGAATTTCACAAGATATAACAATTTGTAACTTTATGATGCAAGGTATGAGCACTTACTGAAATTAAGCTGAGAATTGTAATGGTAGCAAGGCTGACCTCAGATTTTTCACCTAATATCTACACTGGTAGGTTCAACAAACCCAAGGATTTTAGGTGTGTCATCGTGAGAAACCTTCCTTGAATTCTCAATCACTATTATTGAATACTAAATTTCAGAAGCTAAACAACTCTCTACATTCATGATAGTCACAACAAGTTATGTATGTATTGCAAATAATCAACCTGAATATTCTAGATTTTATACTATTTTGAATGGTTGTTAGTTTGCTCCTTAATACTCTAAAGTAAAATGAAGATCCCTGCTAAGGAGACAACAACAAACCAAACAAACAAAACAGATTGTACAAACAACAAAACAAAAATAGAACAACAAAACAAAAAGAAGCAAAACAAAACTGTATAGCAACTAACCTACAAAAGCAAACAACAAAAGAAAACTGTACACTACTTACACTATATTACACGAAAATGGACTACCCCTTACCTCAAGCCTGGAAGTAGTGTTTCAAATGTTGGCCATTAACTGGTAATGGCACATCTTCTCCAATCAAAGTCGTGAGTCTAAATGTGTTGTCTCCTATTATTTCTAAGACTTGCAATGGGCCTAACCATAGTTTATCGAATTTTCCATGACTCCCCTTCTTTTCATGTGCTTTGTCCTAGCACAGCACTAAGTTAGATATCCTAAATGTTTTGACTCTTACCGTCTTATCAAACCAACTCTTAACTACTGCTTGGTGTTTGGCAAATTTCTCGATGGCTTGACCTATTTTCTCTTTTAGTTGTAGCATTTGTACTATCCTGGCTTCCCTGTGATTATCAAAGCCTAAATACTCATTGGCAAACTTCCAGACTGGTATTCTTAGATTTATTGGAAGTATGGGATCAGTCCCATAAACTAAATGATAAGGTGTACTACCTAAAGCTATTTTGAACTTGGTCCTATCTACCCACAGTACATATTTTAACAAGGTATTCCACTCTCTAAGACTCTTTGCAATTAGCTTTTTGATTATATCTAATAAAATTTTGTTCGTAGACTCAGCTAATCCATTACCTTGAGGGTAATAATTTGAAGAAAATTTTAAAACAATCTCGTATTCAAATGCCCATTTAGAAAACTTTAAAGAAGAGAAAGTAGGGTCGTTGTCACATACTAATGAATAGGGAGTTCCAAACCTGGTGATGATGTTTTCTTCAAGAAACTTAATAACTACCTCAATTGTGGAGAATTTGTAGCATGCAACCTCAGTCCACCTTGTATAGTAGTCTATCACCATTAGTATGAACTTGTGTCCTGCAGAAGATGGAGGATTGACGACTCCAATAAAATCCAGGCCCCACTATGTAAATGGTCTTGATTCAATCACAGGTTGTAATGGGTTGGCCTGATTTCTTCCCTTATCTGCTACAGTCTGACAGGTGTGGCAACTTTTGATGTGACTCTCAATATCTTTGAACATCGTGGGCCAGTAATAGCCCGCCCTCAATATCTTATGTGTTGTAGCTAGATGGGAACCATGACATGTTCCGTATTTGTCATGCAGTTCTGTCAACACTTTATCTGCTTAAGCTCTATTTAGACATCTCAAATAAATTCTATCATGGTTCTTCCTAAATAGAAGACCTCCTTGTACCATATATTTTTGTGCTTTAATCTTCAAAGCTCTCCTCTGAGAAGCTTTCATCCTATTTGGGTACTTTCCAGCTATTAGAAAAGTATTTAAATCACCATACCAGTCTGATATGTGATGAGAAATCAGCACATACTGCTGTTTTATCAAATCTGGATCTGTATTTGCTATTGTTTGTACCAACGCCTGCCCTCTGACCAGCTTCATGGGAATGATTTCCATGTCAAATTCTTGCAGCGTGGTGATCCACTTGGCTCTCTTTTCTCCAGGTTCGTTCTGCATCAGCAACATCTTTACTACTGCATCTGGCACTATGGCTTTGATCTGGCTGCGCAAAATGTAATGTCTAAAATTTTTCACGGCTCTTATTAATGCAAATGCTTGTCTCTTAGTGTCCAGATATCTCGACTGTGCATCCTTCAGAGGCACACTCATGAATGTGATGGGCCTTTCTTCATTGTCCTCACCTTTCTGTGTCAAGGCAGCCGCGGTTGAATCAGAGGATGCAAAGGAATAGATATAAAATGCTTTGGTGTAGTTTGGGCTTGCCAATACAGGAGCATTAGAAATTGCCTCCTTGATATCTTCGAATGTAGCCCTAGCCACAGGCGTCCACTCCATCTACGCATCTTTCTTCAACATGGCATTTACCGGCAGCACGATCTCTGCAAAACCTGTGATAAACTTCCGAACAAAGTTAATCTTACCAAAAAATGATTTTAACTCTTTCCTATTGTTTGGTATTTGCAAACTTTTTATTGATTCTATTTTATCTGGGTCAATCAATATTCCATCTTCAGAGATGACATGCCCTAGTAATTTACCTTCAGTAACTCCAAATGAACATTTTTTAGGATTAAGGTAAATTCCATACCTTTCACATTGCTTGAGTATTTTCCTAAGATCTTCAGCGTGAGTGGATGCATCCTTGGAATACATAGTCAAATCATCCATATACACAACAATGCACTTACCTGATAACCCACGGAACGCAATGTCCATGGCTCTCTAAAAAGTGGCACCTGTATTAATCATACCAAAAGGCATTCTCCTATATGCATAATTTTCCCATTTACAAGTGAAGGTGGTTTTTAATCTGTCATCCTGATCTATTAAAACCTGGTTATAACCTGAGAAACCATCCAGAAAAGACATCATCTTTGCCCCATTTACGGCTTGTAGCACTTCGTCTATAGGAGGCAGAGGATAATTGTCCTTTTCATATGCTTTATTCAAATTTCTAAATCTACGCATAATCTGATGTCTCCATTTTTCTTCCTTACTGGTACTAGGTTAGCTACCCAGACTGAATGTCTAACTGGGAAAACTATTCTAGCAGACAACAATTTTTTAACTTCCTCGAAGATTAAAGGCTCTAGAATGGCATTTATAGACCTTTGTTTCTGCCTAAATGGTTTAATCTCTGGTCTCAAAGGTATTACGTGAGTTATGATGGATATATCATAGGTTTTCAGGTCTTCATATGTCCATGCTATTATGTGTTTGTAATCTTTTAGAGCATCTAAAATTTCTTTTCTAATTTTCTCAAAGCAAGCTTTTCTGATTCGCACATTTTGTGGATTTTGCTTTGTCCCTAAGTTGTGTAAATCACACTTACCCCCTTCTGTTTTGGGTAAATCTTTCTATCTTATTATTCCATCGAAGTCAAAAATATGTTCTAGTTTAATTACCCCTTTGGGTAAAACATTGTTCTTCAAGTTGATTATATCCTCTTCGTCCCATGTTATCTCAGGCCTTTCCTGCTCATCAATGATTTGAGCCTCAAATACCTCATTGCAAGTCAGGAAGTCAATAATTTGCTGATCCCCTCCAAATACCTAAAAATGCGTAACATTGTCTAGGATACTGGGAACATTAACTAGCTCAACAACAAATCATCTCAATCCTGACAATGTCAAGGGTTCTAATGTGCTAGCTGCAACTGCTAGTGCATCCAGCCTGTGGTTCAGCTATCTAGGGATGTGCTCTATGTTGAAAGCATCAAATAAATCTATTAAACCCCATACTCTATGTCTGTAACAAATCATTTTCTTGTAGTTGCAAGCATATAGTTTCCTTACTTGTCTGACTACTAGTTCAAAGTCTGAAAATACCTTAATTGTTTTCACCTTTTTCTTAACGACCATGAAAAGTCCCATAATTAAGGCTTCATATTCAGCAATATTGTTAGTATAGGAAAACTGCAATCTATATGCTGCTAGGTATGACTTACCCTGAGGATCTATTGTGAGGCCAACTATTTTACCTCCCATATTTTGATCATTGTGCTATTCTGTAGTGACTATGTTTCATTATGCATACTTGATGTTTTATCTCACTGATTTGATATATGTGATTTGATTCGGTCATATTGATAATATGTTGTGGTTCGATATATGGGACTTATATTAGATGTTATTTTGTTATGAGATTCTAGTTATTTATGTGATGTGAACTATTTGACATGTGATAGAAAATGTAGTTAATTTGGATTTATGTATTGATGGATATTGTTGTATTGTTTGCATGAATTTAATTTCCAGTTGCTTCGGCTATCAGTTTTCATGACAGAACTGACACTTGATCGAGATGTGCAGGTTTTACTTTCCCTAGCCACGGGAAATCGGAGGTAGGATTCACACCATGTTATTCCCTGTTAAGCCAATCCGTTCCCAAGAAGGATAAGGATCACGTGTGTAATTGAATGATGATTTATTATGCTTGATTTAATTTTAATTATTTTTAACCTTAGTACCCTTCCTTGTTCTTATTTTTGATTAATATTAAGTGTTGTAAAATTTTATTTTTGGATTTATGCCACTTGGTAGTTTTATTATTTTTTTGGGCCATTTAAATGTGGATTTTTGACCCCTTTCATGAACCCTAGGGTCCCAAAAGTTACCCTAGGTGGTCAACCATGAGTCTAGGGTCAACTTGGACCACCTAACCCTACTTTTGACTCACCCTAGGTCACCCTAAACCATGGTTGAGTAAAAGTGACGAATTTGGGAAGAGGGAAGATGAGGGATGGGCCTTGCCTTGGGAAGAACCCATCCCCCATCCCTAAGTTTTGGGAAGCATTCCCAAGGAAGACTAGGGAGGTCTCCAAGAGTCCTCCCAAACTCCCAAGTGAGTGGGAGCACCACTCAAGACCATTGTCTTCTTGAGGTGTGAGTGGGAATCCAACTCACCATTTGTCCCCCTCCCACTTGTGTGGAAGCACAAGTGGATGAGGTGGAGATGGAGGTGGAGTGAGAGGAGGACATTTGTCATCCTCCTACCTTCGCACTTTTACAAGTGGTTTTGGAGGAGGGAAGAGATGGTGACAAATGTCACCTTCTCATTCCCTCAAGGCCAAGTGGATGGCCTATAATAGCTCCTCTTGTAGAGGAGTGGGGGTTCTTCTCTTCTAGTCTTTTTCCTTACAATTTGGAGACTTCTTACAAAATTATTATCTTGCTTTTCTACTTGGGAGGAGTTAGAGAAGGTTGGAGAAATTCTAAAAGTTGGAAGGCTTGGGAAGGCTTGGAGCTCTTCACCAATTCTACTTCCATTGTCAAGGCCTTGAAGGTAGGCCTCTCATCTTGCTTTCTCACCCTTGGTTTTATATTGTTTAGTGTTTTAGATTTTTGTTTCTTGTTGTTTGCATTGTGTTGCTTGGGTTGGGTGTATGGTGAGAGCACCTCCAATGGAGGTAATGCTAAACTTGTATGGGCAGGGGAGAGGAACAATCCTTGGGGGCTCTCCCACAGTATGTGTTTATGCCTTGAGGGCTTATTATCATTTGAGGAGGAGATATCTGAATGGCAAGAGTGCCATGCAAATTAGTTTGTGATTCTTGTGGATTGTGGTGTTCTAGGATTTTGGCTTGATGCCAGGTGTTGAGATTTTCTTTTCTTTTGGGAGCCCTTTTAATTTGAGAGGTCTATTCCCTACCCTCACCAAGCTCAATTCTGTGAGCATAGTTATGTGTTAAACCTATGGGGTTGTTCTGATTTTGTGTTAATGTGATTGAATTGTTGTTGTGGAATGGAACCCTGTGTGGATTTCCTATCTCCCTAGCTCGAGGGTGACCCTCTTGCAGGTCTACGGTAGGGAGGAGAGCTTTTCCTTTCATGGTGGTTGGTTTTTGTTGTCTTATTATTGTGTAGTTTGCAGGTTTTGAGTGGTGGAATAAAGTAGTTGTGGAGCTCATGATGGTGTTCTGTTAGACTCCTTGTGTTGGTTGTTGAAGCCATGGCCAAAGAGGCCCCATTGTATTGTATTTGTACAAGATATTGGTTAACCTTGCCATGAGTTGGTTGCATATGATTATCCCTAGTAAAATTTGTGTTAATGAGGTTAAAATAGTTCATTCCTTGTTACGAAATTAGTTGTTGATGTAGATGAAATTGTGAAAATTTGTCTATTGCAATGATTAGAGGAATTGTTGATTCTTAATTAAATTTCAGTTATTTGGAATTTTGCCTTTTGAAAGGGGAAAGAATTTGTATTGAAATCCACACTCTTTCAGTTGAAATGAATAAAAGCAAGTATAATTGTTCTTCCCTTATTACAGTACAGCTACTATGTCAAACTGAAAATTCAGAGACTTGGAAATTTAATTTGATTTAACCCAGGAAAAAAAAATAGAAGTTAAATAATTACTGTTTACCTCTAATTTGTTATATTTGAGAGAGTTGTAGATTTGTTATTAAAAGAAAAAGGAATAGATGCATTCTTCTTATTTGGTTAAATCTGAAAACACAGAACTTACATTTTTTTAAAAAAAAAAGAATAGATAAATAAAATAAGATAAAATAAGTACCCTCAGTGCTACTCAGTCATCCTTGTATTTTACTTTTCTATGTATTAAGAAGAAGGTAGATGTGTCTACCAGAATACGACAAACATTACAAGTAAGGAAAATATATATATTCTTTTACTCATACATAGAAGTGAACATTTGAATATGATTGCATCTAAGCTTATACATTTAAACATCTTCTATACATATTGAAATGATTGTGCTGAGTATGTTAAACATAGGGTAGGATCTTTTGAATAATGTGTTTATATATAAACATATACATATATATTTATATACTGATATACTCACGTGTGTATATATATATAATTTATATATTCAATGTTAATAAGCCAGGAAACATTTTGAATAAACGCTGTGAGGCTGAGTAATACCTTGGCACAGACTGTGTTTTGGATGTTTAAGTTGAAATTTTCAAACAAAAAAAAAATCTATTTAAAAAAAAAGGTAGCGGACTATGGGTAACAACCCACAGTCCCATGATATTCATTGTTAATGGGGTGTGGGTGAGGCGGTGCCTCCACCCACACCTGCGATTGTGGGTGGAGGCACCGCCTCCCCCGTACCCTCCTCTTCAAACCTTAGGTCGTGCACCCTAGCGCCTACGAGCTCCCTTCCCCACGAGACCACCGTCGCCAGTCCTACCGCCCCACGCAACGTCCATCCCTATCCACTGCTTCATATTCAACCCCCACACTACACAACACCCTCCAAAACCCTGACTCCACATCTGCTCCTCCCCACGTGCAGTCACATCACACTCCCTGTGGGCTCCTCCCTCCCTTCCTCCGCTGACAGTGCCTTCCTCCTCCGTGCCTTCCATCGTTCCCCACGCAGTGCCAACGCGCCACCTTCGGCCACAGTTCTGGACCTCCCCATCTCCCTTAAACTGCCATTCCCTCCGCCATGGCCCGAACCACCCACCATCAACGCCGACAGCGCCGCTGCCGCCTGGAATACCTTCGCTCTCCACTCCTAGCTCCACCCCTTCCACGGAACCCACCTCCACTGTAAAGTGTTCACCGCCACTGTCGGCCAATGCCATCTCCATTCCTCCTCCCCAACACCACTGTAACATTTACTTCAAACCCTAATCTGCATAAGAGAAAACAAGGCAAACACAAAACAAAGAAAAGGCAAGAGTGAATAACAAAAGAGATTAGGGCATCAGAGGTTAGTGGGAGAAAATGACAAGATTAGGGCAAAATTAGAAGAGAGGAAATATTAGAGATTAATTTAGGTTTCCTTTTTAAAATACTTTGAGCTTAAGCTATGTCCTTCCCATATAGAGGTAACCTAACATTTTAATACTCTATACATATTTAGAGTTATTTTTATATCTTTTAAAGTATATATATATATATATATATATACATCATTTAAGGTTATGAATTTAATACACAGTTTAATTTTAAATAAAATCATAAAATAATAACAACATATGAGTATTTAAATTAGGAATTTTATTTTGTTAAAAATATATATATATATATATATATATATATATATATATATATATATATATATATATAAATATATATGTGTAAAATTGTTTGCTGATAAATGGGTAATTGCGTTCAATTTATATATATATATATATATATATAATTGATAAATTTTTTTTTTTTTTTTTTATAAATAAATATTTATTTATATATATATGTATTATTTAACACTAATTATGATAAGAGGGAGCCTTTTAGAACAAATTAAGTAGGGATTTTAATTTCTTGTCAATATTATATAAACAACTAAATTAGTAAGGGTGGAATATATATTTATTTTTACATAATCCAAAACGTAGAATCAAATTGTGTTTCAGAGTTAAGCCATCTCCAAATAAATACTACCAAGCAAGGATACACATCATAACGGAACTCTATACCCTTATGATATCCAAATTAAGTCATCCTACACTTTTCTTTGGCATCTAACCAAACTAAACCTATAGGAAGAGAATACGTCCAACCGAGATTTAAGAAGATGAATTATTCCCAACTCTGAAATCATTCTGAGCTTAAACCCAGTAAACGTCACCAAGCAACGAAAGATAATCCTGCATAAGTGACTTGGTTTTCTAGGTAAATAGAGAGATTTACTTGAACAAGGTAACTACGCAACCAATTTTAAACGAAAGTGTAATAACTTTCACCCATGTCGAAGACGCGTTATGTTGCCAAAGTTTCACTAGATTTTTAGGGTTTATTCATGTGTTGTGTTATTTAATTTTAATCTACCATCCTAATTTAATAACGCGCCATCTTGTCATCATGATTAATCATATATCGATCTGAGACAAGCTAGGGTCAAATTTTGAAATCATTTCACCTAGGAAACTAGGGTTCAGATTTAAACGGTCTAAACCTAAGGGTGGCACACTTCATGTCGCATACCCCCTAGGTGGCCTTCACCATCGCGATTACGTTGACATGTCTACGCCTATGCATATTACCACTGAGCACGCAGACGCGTGCGAGGGGGATTCCTAGGGATAGGGAGCAAAGTTTTCCATAGTTCGTGTCATGACCACATGGCAAATGTGGGCATGACACGTGTGTTTGTGTGTCATGACCGCATGGGAGATGTGGGCATGACATTTGGTATCAGAGCGCCTAGGTTTTTAAAACACTGGGCTTGTTTTAGGTACATTATTGTTTCTGCAACTATGATTGAGTTGTGGCTACCTCATTTCGTAGGATGCCTCCCAAACAAGTTCGGCGAGCACAGACCCGCCGCACTCCACCCACAGAGGTACACACTGATTCATCAGCTGTGGGACTGGGTTAGCCAGATCCACCGGTACAGCTAGTTCCATTGGTTTAGCTAGTACCATAGGCACGACCAGTTCCTAAGGTACCGTAGGCACCACCGGCCCCACCAGATATGGGACCACAGATATTACAGGCTTTACAGGTTATATTAGATAGGCTTCCACCGGCTATAGTAGAGCCACACGATGAGCCCCGCATAGAACCACAAGAGGCACCACGTGTGGAGCCTTACGTCGAGCTGCAAGAGACAGAGGAGGTTGGTTCAGCCAACAGGGCTCATAGCCGGAGCCCCCCACATCAGGCTAGGCAGGACGAGACAGTACATGTAGAGCACCTGGGTCACAGGCCTTATGAGTATCATGCAGATGAGCCTATCAGGGGGCACAGAGATAGAGGGGATCCCATCAGGGACATATTGAGGTTGAACCCTCCTACATTCATCAGGACCACAGAGGGAGCTGAGGCAGAGGCCTAGCTTATCAGTTTAGATAGGTGCTTCGCATTGCGTCCTTATGAGGGTAACATGAAGGCCTGTGTGGCAGTACACTTATTGCGGGATGCAGCAGCTACTTGGTGGTGCACTGAGGAGTGCAAGCACCACCTTTCTTTAGATACCTTACATGGGAGACCTTCATTGAGCGCTTCAATGCACGCTATTTATCAAACCACTACAGGCAGCATCGTATAGATGAGTTCCATGACCTTCAGCAGAGGGGAATTTCAGTGGCTCAATATGAGGCTAGGTTTATAGAGCTGTCTAGATATGTGGAGTATCTCCATGATGGGAAACTCCTGTGCATAAGTTTATCAGAGGACTTAATCATAGTATAGCAGGGCCTGTTCGGATGGAAGACCCCCAAACTTTGAGTGATGCTGCCGAGAAGGCATACATCGCTAAGGAGATTCAAGGATGAGGGCAGAGTTCTCACCGTCAGTTTTAGGATCAGGGATAGTAGCAGCATCAGCAGAGTTTTCGTAGACCATTGCAGCCACCTCACAGAGGAGGATTCAGTTCAGCGTCATTACCTCCTAGGCCCACACAGCAGTAGCAGTCACAACAGCAGCAGAGAGTTAGGACACAACAGAGGTCATAGGGGGGACATAATAGAGGTTGGCAGCAGCAAGGCCCGCACAGAGATCGGAGATAGAAAGGACCACCTGCGGGACCCACGAGGTCACAACAGTCTTATAGGGGTTCACAGGCATCTACTGGTAGATCAGGACAACAGCAATCGGGTAGGACCCAGATGGTACAGGTACAGGTTAGAGGACCTTGTTATGTTTGTGGTGGAGTAGGACACCTAGCTAGAGAGTGTCCACAAGGTTATATAGCAGGGGGATAGCCTCGTACAGGTGGATCTGAGCAGACAGTGGGTGATGTGGGTAGATCCCACCGTATGTTTGTCGTGGTTGATAACCGCTAGGTAGATTTTCAGGCATCAGTGATTGAGGCGTTAGGTATGATTCAGGGAAACCCCGTTTCTATTCTCTTTGACTCTGGTGCTACTGATTCATTTATATCTCCATTGTTAGTGGAGTGTTGCAGGCTGGTGGCCTCTAGACAGGGTGATAGGTGGGTAGTTGAGTTGGCTTCAGGAGCCAAACTGTCAGTAGATACCTTAGTCCACGATTGTGAGATTACTTTGGGATCCTTCACTACAGTATGCAACCTTAGAATCATGACATTACGATCCTATGATGTGGTGTTGGGTATGGATTGGCTTGCAGCTCATCGAGCCAAGCTAGATTGTCGCCAAAAGGCGATCAGCTGTTTAGATGATCACGGCACATCAGTTGAGATTGTGGGAATGCAAAAGCCCACCGTAGTGTGTATGATATCCACTTAGTAGCTTAAGTGCTGCATGCGGAAGGGATGTCAGATGTTCGCCATCACAGTGAGTGACAGATCAGATGACAAGCCAGAGGCATCTTTGGATGATCATCCCATCCTTAAAGAGTTTGCCGATGTATTCCCAGCAAAGTTACTAGGGATGCCTCCCCGACGTGAGGTAGAATTACACATAGACTTAGTGCTGGGTGCCAAGCCAGTGTCTCGTGCACCCTACAGGATGACCTCACATGAGCTCACTGAGCTCAAGCTACAGTTGGAGGACTTGCTCGAGAAGGGGCACATCCGACCAAGCGTTTCACCTTGGGGCGCTCTTGTCATCTTCGTGAAGAAGAAGGATGGATCTCTTCGTTTGTACATGCACTATAGGCAGTTGAATAAGGTGACGGTGAAGAACTGTTATCCTCTGCCCAGGATTGATGATCTTTTTGACCAGATGCAGGGAGCCAAGGTGTTCTCTAAGATAGACCTGAAGTCTGGGTATCATCAGTTATGTATCACAAAGGCAGATATCTATAAGACTGCCTTCTGGACACATTATGGACACTACGAGTTCATAGTGGTTCCCTTCGACTTGACGAATGCCCCGGTAGTGTTCATGAGTCTCATGAACAAGGTGTTCCGTACCTATCTAGATCGGTTAGTGATCATTTTCCTTGATGACATTTTGATCTACTCATGGACCGAGGAGGAGCATGAGGAGCACCTTTGTTAGGTTCTTCAGTATTTGCGAGAGCAGAAGCTTTATGGGAATTTGGTGAAGTGTGCGTTTTTTAGGACAGAGGTTCAGTATCTAGGGCATATCCTTTCTAGCGATGGAATCTCAGTAGATCCATCGAAGATCAGAGCTATCAGGGATTGGCCAGCACCCACTAGTGTGACAGAGGTCAAGAGTTTCATGGGGTTGGTTGGTTATTACTGTCGTTTTGTTGAGGGCTTTTCTCAGATTGCGCACCCCATCACTTCCCTCCAATAGAAAGGGAAGAGCTTTCTTTGGACTAAGCAGTGAGAGAGGGCCTTCGGGGTCCTTAAGGAGCATCTTACTAGCGCTCTAATTCTAGCAGTTCCTGATCCTACAGTAGATTTCATGGTTTGCACGGATGCATCACTTGAGGGATTGGGAGCTATACTTATGCAGGGTGGTAGAGTGATCGCGTATGAGTCGTGAAAGCTCAAGACTCATGAGCTGAACTGCCCCATGCATGACTTAGAGTTAGCAACAGTGGTTCATGCTCTAGTCCATTGGAGACATTTCTTGTTGGGCCGTCACTTTGAGCTCCATTTTGATCATCACAGCCTCTAGTATATCTTTACACAGCTAAATATGAATGCTCATCAGCGGCATTGGATGGAGTTCCTATGTGAGTATGACTTTGATGTCCACTACATCAAAGGGTAGGAGAACATGGTTGCTGACACATTGAGTCGGAGGTGCCATGAGCTCTTGACCTTGACTTTGCGAGTGGACTTGAGGGATCACATTATTTAGCATCTGCCAGAGGATGAGTGGTATCTTGAGGTGCAGTAGGAGATTAGTTCACAGAGGGACCTTGTGGGCAAGTTTATAGGGTATACACTTGACACATATGGCTTTCTTCATCACCGACAGCGCATCTATGTACCCCGCATAGGTGACCTACATACTATAGTGCTATCAGAGGCTCATAGAGCACCATATGCGGCACATCTAGGGGTGAAGAAGATGCATGCTGATCTTCGACAGCTATACTATTAGGAGGGTATGAGATGAGATATAGCAGAGTTTGTTACTTGTTGCCTTGAGTGCCAGAGGGTCAAGGCTGAGCATCAGCATCCTGCAGGTCTCTTATACCCACATGATATACCTGAGTGGAAATGGCACACCATTTCAATGGATTTTATTGTTGGTCTTCCTATGTCTGCGCGTCGCCATGATGCCATCATGGTGACAGTCGACAAGTTGACCAAGGTGGCTCATTTTTCACCTATACTCACGACGTACAATGCGCCAGCTGTGGCGAAGGTATTCTTGGATGACATTGTGAGACTACATGGGGTACCCCATCACATCATCTCAGATAGAGATCCAGTGTTCACTTCAACATTTTGGAGAGCCTTACAGCAGGCATTAGGCACACAGCTCAATTTTAGCTCCGCATATCATCCCAAGACAGATGAGCAGACAGAGTGGGTGAATTAGATATTGGAGGACATGCTTCGGATGTATGTTATGGACCATCAGTCTAGATGGGAGGAGTATCTTTATCTAGTTGAGTTTGCCTACAATAATGGGCATCACAGCTCGTTAGGTATGCCTCCCTTTCAAGCTTTATATGGAAAACCATGCAGGACACCATTGAGTTGGGATCGGATTGAGGACAGAGTCGCCATTGGTCCAGAGCTAGTACAGGATATGGAGTAGTAGGTCACACTGATTAGATAGAGGTTGAAGGAGGCACAAGATAGGCAGAAGAAGTATGTCAATGCTAAGAGGATAGATCGGAGCTTCTCAGTGGGGGATAGGGTATTCCTTAGAGTGCGGCCACACAAGAGTCCAATCCGTTATGGAAAGAGCTCTAAGCTCGCACCACGGTTCGTAGGACCTTTTGAGATTTTGGAACAGATAGGACCAGTTGCCTATCGTCTAGCTTTGCCACCTAGCCTGTCACGTATCCACGATGTTTTTCATGTTTCTATTTTGAGATGATATATATCTGATGTATCTCATGTACTGGACTGGAGTGCTTTAGAGGTAGAGGCAAATGGGTAGTTGGTGCTGGAGCCAATTCACATATTGGCTCGTTAGACACTGGGCCTTTGAGGTCAAGAGCTGGACCAGGTTAGGGTCCAGTGGGATTGATATGACAAGGTCACGATGACTTGGGAGGATGCAACTAGTTTGAGGGCACTCTATCCTCACCTTTTTGACAACTTCTAGGAGGAAGTTCAGTCTTAGGGGGGGAGGATGTGAGGCCGACTATTTTACCTCCCATATTTTGATCATTGTGCTATTCTATAGTGACTATGTTTCATTATGCAGACTTGATGTTTTATCTCACTAATTTGATATATGTGATTTGATTCAGTCATATTGATGATATGTTGTGGTTTGATATATGGGACTTATATTAGATGTTATTTTGTTATGAGATTCTAGTTATTTATGTGATGTGAACTATTTGACATGTGATGGAAAATGCAGTTAATTTGGATTTATGTATTGACGGATATCGTTGTATTGTTTGCGTGAATTTAATTTCTAGTTGCTTCGGCTATCACTTTTCATGACAGAACTGACACTTGATCGAGATGTGTAGGTTTTACTTTCCCTAGCCACGGGAAATCAAAGGTAGGATTCACACCATGTTATTCCCTGTTAAGCTGATCCAATCCCAAGAGGGATAAGGATCACGTGTGTAATTGAATGATGATTTATTATGCTTGATTTAATTTTAATTATTTTTAACCTTAGTACCCTTCCTTGTTCTTATTTTTGATTAATATTAAGTGTTGTAAAATTTTATTTTTGGATTTATGCCACTTGGTAGTTTTATTATTTTTTTGGGCCATTTAAATGTGGATTTTTGACCCCTTTCATGAACCCTAGGGTCCCAAAAGTTACCCTAGGTGGTCAACCATGAGTCTAGGGTCAACTTGGACCACCTATCCCTAGTTTTCACTCACCCTAGGTCACCCTAAACCATGGTTGAGTAAAAGTGACGAATTTGGGAAGAGGGAAGATGAGGGATGGGCCTTGCCTTGGGAAGAACCCATCCCCCATCCCTAAGTTTTGGGAAGCATTCCCAAGGAAGACTAGGGAGGTCTCCAAGAGTCCTCCCAAACTCCCAAGTGAGTGGGAGCACCACTCAAGACCATTGTCTTCTTGAGGTGTGAGTGGGAATCCTACTCACCATTTGTTCCCCACCCACTTGTGTGGAAGCACAAGTGGATGAGGTGGAGATGGAGGTGGAGTGAGAGGAGGACATTTGTCATCCTCCTACATTCTCACTCTTACAAGTGGTTTTGGAGGAGGGAAGAGATGGTGACAAATGTCACCTTCTCATTCCCTCAAGGCCAAGTGGACGGCCTATAATAGCTCCTCTTGTAGAGGAGTGGGTGTTCTTCTCTTCTAGTCTTTTTCCTTACAATTTGGAGACTTCTTGCAAAATTTTTATCTTGCTTTTCTACTTGGGAGGAGTTAGAGAAGGTTGGAGAATTTCTGAAAGTTGGAAGGCTTGGGAAGGCTTGGAGCTCTTCACCAATTCTACTTCCATTGTCAAGGCCTTGAAGGTAGGCCTCTCATCTTGCTTTCTCACCCTTGGTTTTATATTGTTTAGTGTTTTAGATTTTTGTTTCTTGCTATTTGCATTGTGTTGTTTGGGTTGGGTGTATGGTGAGAGCACCTCCAATGGAGGTAATGCTCAACTTGTATGGGTAGGGGAGAGGAACAATCCTTGGGGGCTCTCCCACAATATGTGTTTATGCCTTGAGGGCTTATTATCATTTGAGGAGGAGATATCTAAATGGCAAGAGTGCCATGCAAATTGGTTTGTGATTCTTGTGGATTGTGGTGTTCTAAGATTTTGGCTTGAGGCTAGGTGTTGAGATTTTCTTTTCTTTTGGGAGCCCTTTTAAGTTGAGAGGTCTATTCCCTACCCTCACCAAGCTCAATTTTGTAAGCATAGTTATGTGTTAAACCTATGGGGTTGTTCTGATTTTGTGTTAATGTGATTGAATTGTTGTTTTGGAATGGAACCCTATGTGGATTTCCTACCTCCCTAGCTTCGGGGTGACCCTCTTGTGGGTCTACGGTAGGGAGGAGAGCTTTTCCTTTCATGGTGGCTGGTTTCTGTTGTCTTATTGTTGTGTAGTTTGCAGGTTTTGAGTGGTGGAATAAAGTAGTTGTGGAGCTCATGATGGTGTTCTGTTAGCCTCCTTGTGTTGGCTATTGAAGCCGTGGCCAAAGAGGCCCCATTGTATTGTATTTGTACAAGATGTTGGTTAACCTTGCCATGAGTTGGCTGCATATGATTATCCCTAGTAAAATCCCTATTAATGAGGTTAAAATAGTTCATTCCTTGTTATGAAATTAGTTGTTGATGTAGATGAAATTGTGAAAATTTGTCTATTGCAATGATTAGAGGAATTGTTGATTCTTAATTAAATTTGAGTTATTTGGAATTTTGCCTTTTGAAAGTGGAAAGAATTTGTATTGAAATCCACACTCTTTCAGTTGAAATGAATAAAAACAAGTATAATTGTTCTTCCCTTATTACAGTATAGCTACTATGTCAAATTGAAAATTCAGAGACTTGGAAATTTAATTTGATTTAACCCAGGAAAAAAAAAATAGAAGTTAAATAATTACTGTTTACCTCTAATTTGTTATATTTGAGAGAGTTGTAGATTTGTTATTAAAAGAAAAAGGAATAGATGCATTCTTCTTATTTGGTTAAATATGAAAACACAGAACTTACATTTTAAAAAAAAAAAGAATAGATAAATAAAATAAGATAAAATAAGTACCCTCAGTGCTACTCAGTCATCCTTGTATTTTACTTTTCTGTGTATTAAGAAGAAGGTAGATGTGTCTACCAGAATACAACAAACATTACAAGTAAGGAAAATATATATATTCTTTTACTCATACATAGAAGTGAACATTTGAATATGATTGCATCTAAGCTTATACATTTAAACATCTTCTATACATATTGGAATGATTGTGCTGAGTATGTTAGACAAAGGGTAGGATCTTTTGAATAATGTGTTTATATATAAACATATACATATATATTTATATACTGATATACTCACGTGTATATATATATATAGAATTTATATATTCAATGTTAATAAGCCAGGAAACATTCTGAATAAACGCTGTGAGGCCGAGTAATACCTTGGCACAGACTATGTTTTGGGTGTTTAAGTTGAAATTTTCAAACAAAAAAAAATCTATATAAAAAAAAGGTAGCAGACTGTGGGTAACAACCCACAGTCCCATGATATTCATTGTTAATGGGGTGTGGGGGAGGTGGTGCCTCCTCCGCACCCTCCCCTTCTAACCTTAGGCCGTGCACCCCAGTGCCTGCGAGCTCCCTTCCCCACGAGACCACCGTCGCTAGTCCTGTCGCCCCGCGCAGCATCCATCCCTATCCACTGCTTCATATTAAACCCCCACACTACACAGCACCCTCTAAAACCTCGACTCCACATCTCCTCCTTCCCGCGCGTAGTCACATCGCACTCCCTGTGGGTTCCTCCCTCCCTTCCTCCGCTGACAGTGCCTTCCTCCTCCGTGCCTTCCATCGTTCCCCATGCAACACCAACACGCCACCTTCAGCCACAGTTCTTGACCTCCCCATCTCCCTTAAAACGCCATTCCCTCCGCGACGGCCCGAACCACCTGCCATCAACGGCGACAGCGTCGCCGCCGCCTGGAATACCTCCGCTCTCCACTCCTAGCTCCGCCCCTTCCACGGAACCCGCCTCCACTGTAAAGTGTTCACCACCACCGTCGGCCAATGCCATCTCCATTCCTCCTCCCCAACAACAATCTGTAACATTTACTTCAAACCCTAATCTGCATAAGAGAAAACAAGGCAAACACAAAACAAAGAAAAGGCAAGAGTGAATAACAAAAGAGATTAGGGCATCAGAGGTTAGTGGGAGAAAATGACAAGATTAGGGCAAAATTAGAAGAGAGGAAATATTAGAGATTAATTTAGGTTTCCTTTTTAAAATACTTTGAGCTTAAGCTATGTCCTTCTCTTATAGAGGTAACCTAAGATTTTAATACTCTATACATATTTAGAGTTATTTTTATATCTTGTAAAGTATATATATATATACACATCATTTAAGGTTATGAATTTAATACACAGTTTAATTTTAAATAAAATCATAAAATAATAACAACATATGAGTATTTAAATTAGGAATTTTATTTTGTAAAAAAAATATATATATAAATATATATGTGTAAATTTGTTTGCTGATAAATGGGTAATTGTGTTCAATTTATATATATATATATAATTGATAAAGTCTTTTTGTTTTTTTTTTATAAATAAATATTTATTTATATTTATGTATTATTTAACACTAATTATGATAAGAGGGAGCCTTTTAGAACAAATTAAGTAGGGATTTTAATTTCTTGTCAATATTATATAAACAACTAAATTAGTAAGGGGGGAATATATATTTATTTTTACATAATCCAAAACGTAGAATCAAATTGTGTTTCAGAGTTAAGCCATCTCCAAATAAATACTACCAAGCAAGGATACACATCATAATGGAACTCTATACCCTTATGATATCCAAATTAAGTCATCCTACACTTTTCTTTGCCGGCTAACCAAACTAAACCTGTAGGAAGAGAATACGTCCAACTGAGATTTAAGAAGATGAATTATTCCCAATTCTGAAATCATTCTGAGCTTAAACCCAGTAAACGTCACCAAGCAACGAAAGATAATCCTGTGTAAGTGACCTGGTTTTCCAGGTAAATAGAGAGATTTACTTGAATAGGGTAACTATGCAACCAAGTTTAAACGAAAGTGTAATAACTTCCACCCACGTCGAAGACGCGTTATGCTGCTAATGTTTCACTATATTTTTAGGGTTTATTCATGCGTTGTGTTATTTAATTTTAATCTACCATCCTAATTTAATCACGCGCCATCTTGTCATCATGATTAATCATATATCAATCTGAGACAAGCTAGGGTCGAATTTTGAAATCACTTCACCTAGGAAACTAGGGTTCAGATTTAAACAGTCTAACCCTAAGGGCGGCACACTTCATGTCGCATACCCCCTAGGTGGCCTTCACCATCGCGATTACGTTGACATGTCTACGCCTATGCGTATTGCCACCGAGCACGCAGACGTGTGCGAGGGGGATTCCTAGGGATAGGGAGCAAATTTTTTCATAGTTCGTGTCATGACCACATGGTAAATGTGGGCATGACACGCGTGTTTGTGTGTCGTGACCGCATGGGAGATGTGGGCAGATGTAGGCATGACATTTGGTATTAGAGTGCTTAGGTTTTTAAAACACTGGGCTTATTTTAGGCACATTATTATTTCTGCCACTGTGATTGACTTGTGGCTACCTCATTTTGTAGGATGCCTCCTAGACGAGTTTGGTGAGTGCAGACCCACCACACTCCACCCACAGAGGTACACACTGATTCATCAATTGTGGGACCAGGTCAGCCAGATCCACCAGTACAACCAGTTCCACCAGTACAGCCAGTTCCACTGGTTCAACCAGTACCACAGGCACCACCAGTTCCTTAGGTACTGCAGGCACCACCGGCCCCACCGGATATGGGACCACAAATATTACAGGATTTATAGGCTATATTAGATAGGCTTCCACCGGCTGTAGTAGAGCCACATGTTGAGCCCCACGTAGAGCCATGAGAGGCACCACATGTGCAACCTTACGTCGAGCTGCCAGAGACAGAGGAGGTTGGTTTGGCCAACAGGGCCTGTAGCCGGAGCCCCCCACATTAGGCTAGGCAGAACGAGATAGTGCGTGTAGAGCACCTGGGTCACAAGCCTTATGAGTATCATGCAGATGAGCCTATCAGGGGGCACAGAGATAGAGGGGATCCCATCAGGGACATATTGAGGTTGAACCCTCCTACATTCATCGGGACCACAGAGGGAGCTGAGGTAGAGGCCTGGCTTATCAGTTTAGACAGGTGCTTCGCATTACATCCTTACGAGGGCAACATGAAGGCCCGTGTGGTAGTACACTTATTGCAGGAAGCAGCAGCTACCTGGTGGCGTACTGAGGAGTGCAAGCGCCACCTTTCTTTAGACACCCTTACATGGGAGACCTTCATTGAGTGCTTCAATGCGCGCTATTTATCAGACCACTACAGGCAGCGTCATATAGATGAGTTCCATGACCTTCAGCAGAGGGGACTTTTAATGGCTCAGTATGAGGCTAGGTTTATAGAGCTATCTAGATATGTGGAGTATCTCCATGACGAGAAACTCCTGGTGCATAAGTTTATCAGAGGACTTAATCACAGTATAGCAGGGCCTGTTCAGATGGCAGACCCCCAGACTTTGAGTGATGTTGCTAAGAAGGCATACATCGTTGAGGAGATTCAAGGACGAGGGCAAAGTTCTCACCTTTAGTTTCAGGATCGGGGATAGCAGCAGCATCAGCAGAGTTTCCGTAGACCATCATAGCCACCTCGCAAAGGAGGATTTAGTTCAGCATCATTGCCTCCTAGGCCCGCACAACAGTAGCAGTCACAGCAGTAGCAGAGAGTTAGGACACAGTAGAGGTCACAGGGGGGACATAATAGAGGTTGGCAGCAGTAGGGCCTATGCAGAGATTAGAGACAACAGGGACCACTTGCGGGACCTGCAAGGTCACAGCAGTCTTATAGGGGTTCACAGGGGTCTACTGGCAGATCAGGACAGTAGCAGTCAGGTAGGACCCAGATGATAGAGGTACATGTTAGAGGCCCTTCTTATGTTTGTGGTGGAGCAGGACACCTGGCTAGAGAGTGTCCATAGGGTTATATAGTAGGGGGATAGCCTCGTATAGATGGATCCGAGTAGATAGTGGGTGATGTGGGTAGATCCCACCGTATGTTTGCCGCGGTTGATAACTGCCAGGCAGATTTTCAGGCGTCAGTGATTGAGGCATCAGGTATGATTAGGGGAAACCCCATTTCTATTCTCTTTGACTTTGGTGCTACTGATTCATTTATATCTCCATCGTTAGTGGAGCATTATAGGCTGGTGGCCTCTAGGCAGGGTGATAGGTGGGTAGTTGAGTTGGCTTCAGGAGCAAAATTGTCAGTATATATCTTAGTCCATGATTGTGAGATTGCTTTGGGATCCTTCACTATAGTATGCGACCTTAGAATCATGACATTAGGATCCTATGATGTGGTGTTGGGTATGGATTGGCTTGCGGCTCATCGAGTCAAGCTAGATTGTCACCGAAAGGCGATCAGCTGTTTAGACGATCACGGCACATCAATTGAGATTGTGGGCATGCAGAAGCCCACTGCAGTGCATATGAGATCCACTCAGTAGCTTAAGCACTGCATGTGGAAGGGATGTCAGATGTTCGCCATCATAGTGAGCGACAGATCAGATGACAAGCCAGAGGCATCTTTGGATGATCATCCCATCCTTAGAGAGTTTGCTGATGTATTCCCAGCAGAGTTACCGGGGATGCCTCCCCGACGTGAGGTAAACTTTCACATAGACTTAGTGCCAGGTGCCGAGCTAGTGTCTCATGCACCCTATAGGATGACCTCACATGAGCTCACTGAGCTCAAGTTGTAGTTGGAGGACTTGCTCAAGAAGGGGCACATCCGACCAAGCATTTCACCTTGGGGCGCTCCTATCATCTTCGTGTAGAAGAAGGATGGGTCTCTTCGTTTGTGCATGGACTTGTTGGTGCCTGAATTGACTGTCAGTTTCTGAGCAATTTTCATGCAGGCACCTTCCCAAAAAATCCAAAAAAGTTCTAAGTCTTTGGGCCTCCTCAGCATGTTTTAACATCAGCATCATATTTTCCTGAAGAGGAGGTCATCATCATCATATTGTCTTCGATGATGGTCGGCATCATCATGTTTTCTGTCAACTTGTTTCTCATCAGGATCATCATATTTCAATATCGGGTGATGTTTTGATATCATCCCGATCCTGCTGATGAGCTACAATGTGCCTTAGTTTTCTTGCGGAGGGTGATCTTTCAAGTATCCGGTGATCTTCCAATTATCACCCTGCCCTTTTATGATGATGATGTTGCCCCGATCTTCTGAGGGGGTTATTCTTTGAGTTGTTCGACCTGACCTATTTTTCTGAGGGTCGTCATCATCATCATGATATTTCCAGTTATCACTGTGTTGCTTGCGGGGGTCATCATATTTTCTGCCTTCATGATATTTCGCCGGGGTGATATTTTTATCATCGGGTGATCTTGGTTATGATCATCCTGATGATGTTGTTGAAGAGTTCTAAGTATGACCCGATATTCACCGGGGTCATCATATTTGAACGTCAGGATGATCTTAGTCAATATCATCCTGATGATGTTGTATCACTTCATGTTCGTTGTTTTTTCATCCTGATGATGCTGATGTCATTCTTCCGTCAGGGTGATATCCAGTTTTCTGCTTGTCTGCATCATGATATTTCCGAAGGGAGATATCCGCCTGTCGGCTTCGTGCATTATCTAGTGGGGGGTGATCTTTTCAAGCATCATCATATTCATCTATCACCCCGATCTTATAGAGGAGCTACAGTGCAACATGATATTTGTACATCAGGATGATATTTCCAAATATCCGGTTATCTTCCGAATATCATCCTGATGTCGATATGATGATGACGTCATCAAGGTCCGGGGGGGTCATATTTCTAACACTGATCATCTTGTGGAGATCTCCCAATATTTGCAAACATGATGATGACGTCATCCGGATACGAGGAGGTGCGCGGTAGGCAGATATGATGATGACGTCAGCACGATATGATGCTGACGTCAGGGTGATATTTCAAGCGACAGGATATCATGCTGCTGGAGGATGATGATGATGAAGTCTTATACTAGTGTCGTCAGGAGCAAAAGCACCGACATCATATATGCTCATGACCTAGTATATAAAGTGTTAAAGAGGTCACCGCGGGGTGCATGTGGGATAATTGATATCCTGCATATTTGAAATATCATGATGATGAATCTCGGCAGGAAATGGTTGCGATGCAGAATTGACGTTTTCCCAAGGCCGCGGGTTGGTGCGCCATTAATGGCGATTGTTGCAGAGGTATGGGCGATGGCGTGGGCGGATCTAGTACCCGATTGAAGATGTGGATCCCTAGGCGGCGGCGCAAGGCTCGAAAAATCTTCCTGTCTCCTCCCCTACCTGCTGCATTCATGTTTGGGCGCCAATCTGGTAATGCGTTGAGCGCCATTTTTCTGATACTGTGTATCTGGCGGGATTTTTGGTCAACCATGTAATTAATTGCTGAGCACCTACCTGGCTATTATAAGCAGGTTGTGTTGCTCATTTGAAGGGTTGTTGGTTGTTGAAAACTGGACATTTTGGCTCTGTAATAAGATACAAGCTGGTTTTGGTTGCTCTGTGCAGCAAAACTTGTGAGTTTATGTATCTCCTGTTGTACGATTTGGCATGAATCCACTGATTTCATGGTTAATCTCATATGAATAATGCTGTGTTTGCATGTGTTATGCTGATTCTGTCTCCAGTTTTGCATGTATCTTTCTTACTGCAATAGGGATGCCATAAGTAGAGACAGCTTAACACTCTTTATTGGGAGATATCTGTAAGGCAGATATCATGTGTATCCCCCTGAAATCCAGTTTTAGCTATTCATGCTGATCATTCACAGGCGTATGTCTACCGACTCCAAGCCCTGGATAGGCACCAATCTAGCTCTGTGTTGAGGTTATACACCAGGTCCAGGTTTGCATCCAAACACCATTTCAAATCACTTCATCTTTCCACCTGTTAGTTGTAGGAATAGGATTAGGAACCCCCTGCATGCTCTCACACCCAACCAGACATCATGTCCAAGAATGTTGCCAACCTTGTGATATATCATACAGATCTTGGTCCATACATGAGAGTATTCTGCCTGTTGTTGTCAAGTTAGATCTTTCTATCTTTGAGCTAGTCAAGGTTACATCTTGAGTTATAGGGATACCCCCCTTGGTGCGGCAGAACCAGAAGTGAAGGGGAGGAGCTCACGCAACCTCCTGTATTAGTTGGCTGAATCTGCCCGTGCATTAGAAGTGGCAAACCCTAATGCTGATTCAAAAGAAAAACCAACAAAGTGGCGACTCCGCTGGGGATGTTGATGTAAAGTGATATCCTGCAGTCTCTGGTGAAGTTTTGCTCTGCTGGTGGAATAAACCTGGAAAAGTAGCTTTCAGCTATTGAAAATTTTGTCCTCTCTGGAGAGGTGGCGACTCTGCAAAAAAGATCCAAATGCGCATGAAAGATGGATGTATGTGATGTGACAAAAATGTGCTGTTCATATTTCTGCATCTGTATGAGAAAAGGTATCTTGTTCCTTCCCCTTTATATTTGCCATTTTACTGCATAAGTTAGATGCCAGGGGAAGCCTTAGGTCTTAGACAGACAAAGGATGTCTAAGAGTAAGATTTTTATGAATCCAAGTATGAATTATCCCATACTCAGTGGTGAAATGTTGGATAAAGGAATAGAAGAGATAAGAAATAGGTTGATATTCTTAGAGGCTGAGCAGGCCCAGTTAAAAAGAAGTAACCCTGTTGTGTCTGCCAGTCAGAAGGCTAAACCTCTTCTCAGCCCTTTTGATCCTTTGTATGACCAACTGGATTTGTCATGGGTGGATTATAAAGTAGAAACTGTGCCTGCTAGGATATACTGTCAAATGCCTGGATTTAGTGGTCACAATGTATGTGATGGGAATGCACATATCCAAAATTTTCACAGTTTTATGGGAAAATATTCATTCAGAGATGAGGATATGTGGATGAGGTTTTTTGTTAGGTCCTTTGATGCAAAAGCAAAAGACTGGTATTTGAGCTTTCCAAAGAAATCCTTTGCCTGTTGGGATGAGCTCGCTGACTGTTTCAAGGAAGAATTTGCAAAAGAACTGGCTGATCTTGTTGCAGAATTGATGAGAATCAGAAAACAAGATGAAGAGCCATGTGTTGATTTCAGTCATAGGTTTGCAATAGCCCTTTCACAGATCCCAGAAGTCTTCAGACCTGATATTTCAGCCTGTGTTGGCATATTCTTTGAAGCTTTTGAGGAGGGCTTTAGTGCAATACTGAGGGATTTCAAGGTGACAAGTATGCAGATGGCATACAAGTTCATAGAAAAAATAGGGAAAATCAGAAATATGTACCTGCTGAAATCCCTGTCCCCTGGCCTTGGTGTGAAAAATAGTTATGAAGCTGCAAATGACCAAATGATTATGGCATCATGTGCAGATAAAAATGAAAATAAAAGCATAGAGGTTGAGACTGCTGTGTTTGAACATAATGCTAACAATACTGCTCAACTGGATTGTTCACCAGTTGAGGATGCCAGTGAAAGGACTAATGAGGATTCCCATTGCAATGATGAGGCATCTGACCATGAAAACAACAATGAGGTTGTGGACAGCAATGAGCAATTTTTGGAATGGACCTGTGGAGACAATTGTGAGTATTGTACTCAAGACAGAGAAGATATAAGCAAACAGAGAAGCAGTCCTATGTGTGACCCATTGCCTACCTTTCAAACACATGGAGATCATGAAGAGCAGTCAGAAATTGAAATAAGTGCTAGTTCAGAGCATGATTGTTTTTCATTTGATGGTTGTTTTGCTTATGACACACAGGTTGATACTCCCCCACAGAGTGAATCCATTGGTGATGAAGATGTGTGCTCTGCTGCCCATGAACAAATGGCATACTATGATGAAACTGATGCACCTGGGTCACCCATTTATGACACATATGGTGATGAGGATCTGTCTGAGTATGGTGAGGATCTAGACATTATTTTTGGCTTGGATTCTGTTTCTCATCCTGATGAAAGAGGAAACAACATACATCAGGTAAGTGACTGTGAAAATGTGCCTGATTTGAAAGAGATGCCAGAGCCTGATCTTTTCCATCTTGGTGCTGCTGATGGTTGTGTACATGATGTGCACAATTGTGATTTTGAAAGCTTTCCTTTTGATGTGCCAGCATATAATACAATGAGCCCTGATCTTCCTAGTTGTGTGGTGGACTCTGAGTGTTTCCTATTTGCAGTCCAGCTAGGAGATCATGTTGCAATGCATGATGATGATACAGATGATAACCTGTGTTCTATACCATTTGAGTATGCATTGCTTGATACATTCTGCACCCACATGTCACATGATGCTGAAGGTTGTCTGCATAGGGGTGATAATGACAAACTAAATCAGAGGGTTGAATATGCAGATGACAAGATTTGTTTGTGGGTGGATCTCTGTAGTATCTCCAAGCTTGACCCAGTGTATGCAGATGAAAACAAGATATTTGACAAAGGGAGATACATGCTTTTCTTTTCTTGGTGGCCTTAGGCCATCAAGTGTGTTTGGTGATGCAGGTCAGTGCAGTATTTGACTCTGTGCCCAATGGATAAGGGACTGGTCTGCATCCCAGAGATCTGGGGTTCTCGCTGCAATCTTGCACCTGCACGTCCCCAGACAGAGCCACTGTTGGTGCCTGAATTGACTGTCAGTTTCTGAGCAATTTTCATGCAGGCACCTTCCCAAAAAATCCAAAAAAGTTCTAAGTCTTTGGGCCTCCTCAGCATGTTTTAACATCAGCATCATATTTTCCTGAAGAGGAGGTCATCATCATCATATTGTCTTCGATGATGGTCGGCATCATCATGTTTTCTGTCGACTTGTTTCTCATCAGGATCATCATATTTCAATATCGGGTGATGTTTTGATATCATCCCGATCCTGCTGATGAGCTACAATGTGCCTTAGTTTTCTTGCGGAGGGTGATCTTTCAAGTATCCGGTGATCTTCCAATTATCACCCTGCCCTTTTATGATGATGATGTTGCCCCGATCTTCCGAGGGGGTTATTCTTTGAGTTGTTCGACCTGACCTATTTTTCTGAGGGTCGTCATCATCATCATGATATTTCCAGTTATCACCGTGTTGCTTGCGGGGGTCATCATATTTTCTGCCTTCATGATATTTCGCCGGGGTGATATTTTTATCATCGGGTGATCTTGTTTATGATCATCCTGATGATGTTGTTGAAGAGTTCTAAGTATGACCCGATATTCACCGGGGTCATCATATTTGAACGTCAGGATGATCTTAGTCAATATCATCCTGATGATGTTGTATCACTTCATGTTCATTATTTTTTCATCCTGATGATGCTGACGTCATTCTTCCGTCAGGGTGATATCCGGTTTTCTGCTTGTCTGCATCATGATATTTCCGAAGGGAGATATCCGCCTGTCGGCTTCGTGCATTATCTAGTGGGGGGTGATCTTTTCAAGCATCATCATATTCATCTATCGCCCCGATCTTATAGAGGAGCTACAGTGCAACATGATATTTGTACATCAGGATGATTTTTCCAAATATCCGGTTATCTTCCGAATATCATCCTGATGTCGATATGATGATGACGTCATCAAGGTCCCGGGGGGTCATATTTCTAACACTGATCATCTTGTGGAGATCTCCCGATATTTGTAAACATGATGATGACGTCATCCGGATACGAGGAGGTGCGCGGTAGGCAGATATGATGATGACGTCAGCATGATATGATGCTGACGTCAGGGTGATATTTCAAGCGACAGGATATCATGCTGCTGGAGGATGATGATGATGAAGTCTTATACTAGTGTCGTCAGGAGCAAAAGCACCGACATCATATATGCTCATGACCTAGTATATAAAGTGTTAAAGAGGTCACCACGGGGTGCATGTGGGATAATTGATATCCTGCATATTTGAAATATCATGATGATGAATCTCGGCGGGAAATGGTTGCGATGCAGAATTGACGTTTTCCCAAGGCCACAGGTTGGTGCGCCATTAATGGCGATTGTTGCAGAGGTATGGGCGATGGCGTGGGCGGATCTAGTACCCGATTGAAGATGTGGATCCCTAGGCGGCGGCGCAAGGCTCAAAAAATCTTCCTATCTCCTCCCCTACCTGCTGCATTCATGTTTGGGCGCCAATCTGGTAATGCGTTGAGCGCCATTTTTCTGATACTGTGTATCTGGCGGGATTTTTGGTCAACCATGTAATTAATTGCTGAGCACCTACCTGGCTATTAGAAGCAGGTTGTGTTGCTCATTTGAAGGGTTGTTGGTTGTTGAAAACTGGACATTTTGGCTCTGTAATAAGATACAAGCTGGTTTTGGTTGCTCTGTGCAGCAAAACTTGTGAGTTTATGTATCTCCTGTTGTACGATTTGGCATGAATCCACTGATTTCATGGTTAATCTCATATGAATAATGCTGTGTTTGCATGTGTTATGCTGATTCTGTCTCCAGTTTTGCATGTATCTTTCTTACTGCAATAGGGATGCCATAAGTAGAGACAGCTTAACACTCTTTATTGGGAGATATCTGTAAGGTAGATATCATGTGTATCCCCCTGAAATCCAGTTTTAGCTATTCATGCTGATCATTCACAGGCGTATGTCTACCGACTCCAAGCCCTGGATAGGCACCAATCTAGCTCTGTGTTGAGGTTATACACCAGGTCCAGGTTTGCATCCAAACACCATTTCAAATCACTTCATCTTTCCACCTGTTAGTTGTAGGAATAGGATTAGGAACCCCCTGCATGCTCTCACACCCAACCAGACATCATGTCCAAGAATGTTGCCAACCTTGTGATCTATCATACAGATCTTGGTCCATACATGAGAGTATTCTGCCTGTTGTTGTCAAGTTAGATCTTTCTATCTTTGAGCTAGTCAAGGTTACATCTTGAGTTATAGGGATACCCCCTTGGTGCGGCAGAACCAGAAGTGAAGGGGAGGAGCTCACGCAACCTCCTGTATTAGTTGGCTGAATCTGCCCGTGCATTAGAAGTGGCAAACCCTAATGCTGATTCAGAAGAAAAACCAACAGGACTACAGGCAATTGAATAAGGTGATGGTGAAGAACCGTTATCCTCTGCCCAGGATTGATGATCTTTTCGACCAGATGCAGGGAGCCAGGGTGTTCTCTAAGATAGACCTGAAGTCTGGGTATCATTAGTTACGTATCGCAGAGGCAGATATCCATAAGACCGCCTTTCGGATACGTTATGGACACTACGAGTTCACAGTGGTTCCCTTCGGCTTGACAATCACCCTGGCAGTGTTCATGAGTCTCATGAATGGGGTGTTCCGTACCTATCTAGATCGGTTCGTGATCATTTTCCTTGATGACATTTTGATCTACTCATGGACCGAGGAGGAGCATGAGGAGCACCTTCATCAGGTTCTTCAGTGTTTGCGAGAGCAGAAGCTTTATGGGAATTTGGTGAAATGTGCATTTTTCAGGACAGAGGTTCAGTATCTAGGGCATATCCTTTCCAGTGATGGAATTTTAGTAGATCCATCGAAGATCAGAGCTATCAGGGATTGGCCAGCTCCCACTAGTGTGACAGAGGTCAGGAGTTTCATGGGGTTGGCTGGTTATTACCATCGTTTTGTTGAGGGCTTTTCTCAGATTGCGCACCCCATCACTTCCCTCTAGTGGAAAGGGAAGAGCTTTCTTTGGACTGAGCAATGTGAGAGGGCCTTCGAGGTCCTCAAGGAGTGTCTTACCAACACTCCAATTCTAGCAGTTCCTGATCCTGCAGCAGATTTCATGGTTTGCATGGATGCATCGCTTGAGGGATTGGGAGCTATACTTATGCAAGGTTGTAGAGTGATTGCATATGAGTCACGAAAGCTCAAGACTCATGAGCTAAACTACCCCACGCACAAGTTGGAGTTAGCAGCAGTGGTTCATGCTCTAGTCTGTTGGAGACATTTCTTGTTGGGCTATCACTTTGAGCTCCATTCTGATCATCACAGCCTCTAGTATATCTTTACACAACCGAATCTGAATACCCGTCAGCGGCATTGGATGGAGTTCCTATGTGAGTTTGACTTTGATGTCCACTACATCAAAGGGAAGGAGAATGTGGTTACTAACGCATTGAGTCAGAGGCGCCACGAGCTCTTGACCTTGACTTTGTGAGTGGACTTGAGGGATCACATTATTCAGCATCTACCAGAGGATGAGTGGTATATTAAGGTGCAGCAGGAGATCAGTTCATAGAGGGCCCTTGTGGGCAAGTTTGCAGGGTATACACTTGACACAGATGGTTTACTTCGTCACCGACAGCGCATCTATGTACCCCGCACAGGTGACCTACGTACTATAGTGCTATGAGAGGCTCATAGAGCACCATATGCGGCACATCCAAGGGTGAAGAAGATGCATGCTAATCTTCAACAGCTGTACTATTGGGCAGGTATGAGATGAGATATAGTAGAGTTTGTTGCTCGTTGCCTTGAGTGCCAGAGGGTCAAGGTCAAGCATCAGCATCCAGCAGGTCTCTTATACCCACATGATATACCTGAGTGGAAATGGGACACCATTTCCATGGATTTTATTGTTGGTCTTCCTATGTCTACGCATCGCCATGATGCCATCATGGTGACAGTCGACAAGTTGACCAAGGTGGCTCATTTTTCACCTGTACACACGACGTACAATGAGCCAGCTATGGCGAAGGTATTCTTGGATGACATTGTGAGACTACATTGGGTACCCTGTCGCATCATCTCAGATAGAGATCCAGTGTTCACTTCAGCATTCTGGAGAGCCTTACAGCAGGCATTGGGCACATAGCTCAATTTTAGCTCCGCATATCATCCTGAGACAGATGGGCAGACAGAGTGGGTGAATAAGATATTGGAGGACATGCTTTGGATGTATGTTATGGACCATCAGTCTAGATGGGAGGAGTATCTTTATGTAGTTGAGTTTGCCTACAATAATGGGCATCACAGCTCGTTAGGTATGCCTCCCTTTCAGGCTTTATATGGCAGACCATGCAAGACACCATTGAGTTGGGATCAGATTAAGGACAGAGTCGCCATTGGTCTAGAGCTAGTACAAGATATGGAGTAGTAGGTCACACTGATTAGACAGAGGTTGAAGGAGGCACATGATAGGCAGAAGAAGTATGTCAATGCTAAGAGGATAGATTGGAGCTTCTCAGTGGGGGACAGGGTATTCCTTAGAGTGTGGCCACACAAGAGTCCAATCCGTTATGGAAAGGGCTCTAAGCTCGCACCACGGTTCATAGGACCTTTTGAGATTTTGGAGTGGATAGGACCAGTTGCCTATCGTCTAGCTTTGCCACCTAGCCTGTCACGTATCCACGATGTTTTTCATGTTTCTGTTTTGAGACAATATATATCTGATGTATCTCATGTACTGGACTAGAGTGCTTTACAGGTAGAGGTAAATGGGCAGTTGGTGCTGGAGCTAATTCGCATATTGGCTTGTCAGACGCTGGGCCTTTGAGGTCGAGAGCTGGACCAGGTTAGGGTCCAATGGGATCAATATGACGACGTCACGGCGACTTGGGAGGATGCAGCTAGTTTGAGGGCACTCTATCCTCACCTTTTTGACGAGTTCCAGGAGGAAGTTTAGTCTTAGGGGGGGAGGATGTGAGGCCGACTATTTTACCTCCCATATTTTGATCATTGTGCTATTCTGTAGTGACTATGTTTCATTATGCAGACTTGATGTTTTATCTCATTGATTTGATATATGTGATTTGATTCGATCATATTGATGATATGTTGTGGTTCGATATATGGGACTTATATTAGATGTTATTTTGTTATGAGATTCTAGTTATTTATGTGATGTGAACTATTTGACATGTGATGGAAAATGTAGTTAATTTGGATTTATGTATTAATGGATATTGTTGTATTGTTTGCTTGAATTTAATTTCTAGTTGCTTCGGCTATCACTTTTCATGACAGAACTGACACTTGATCGAGATGTGCAGGTTTTACTTTCCTTAGCCATGGGAAATCAGAGGTAGGATTCACACCATGTTATTCGCTATTAAGCCGATCCATTCCCAAGAGGGATAAGGATCACGTGTGTAATTGAATGATGATTTATTGTGGTTGATTTAATTTTAATTATTTTTAGCCTTAGTACCCTTCCTTGTTCTTATTTTTGATTAATATTAAGTGTTGTACATTTTTTTTTTTGGATTTATGCCACTTGGTAGTTTTATTATTTTTTTGGGCCATTTAAATGTGGATTTTTGACCCCTTTCATGATTCTAGAGTCCCAAAAGTTACCCTAGGTGGTCAACCATGAGTCTAGGGTCAACTTGGACCACCTATCCCTAGTTTTCACTCACCCTAGGTCACCCTAAACCATGGTTGAGTAAAAGTGACGAATTTGGGAAGAGGGAAGATGAGGGATGGGCCTTGCCTTGGGAAGAACCCATCCCCCATCCCTAAGTTTTGGGAAGCATTCCCAAGGAAGACTAGGGAGGTCTCCAAGAGTCCTCCCAAACTCCCAAGTGAGTGGGAGCACCACTCAAGACCATTGTCTTCTTGAGGTGTGAGTGGGAATCCAACTCACCATTTGTCCCCCTCCCACTTGTGTGGAAGCACAAGTGGATGAGGTGGAGATGGAGGTGGAGTGAGAGGAGGACATTTGTCATCCTCCTACCTTCTCACTTTTAAAAGTGGTTTTGGAGGAGGGAAGAGATGGTGACAAATGTCACCTTCTCATTCCCTCAAGGCCAAGTGGATGGCCTATAATAGCTCCTCTTATAGAGGAGTGGGGGTTCTTCTCTTCTAGTCTTTTTCCTTACAATTTGGAGGCTTCTTGCAAATTTTTTATCTTGCTTTTCTACTTGGGAGGAGTTAGAGAAGGTTGGAGAAATTCTGAATGTTGGAAGGCTTGGGAAGGCTTGGAGCTCTTCACCAATTCTACTTCCATTGTCAAGGCCTTGAAGGTAGGCCTCTCATCTTACTTTCTCACCCTTGGTTTTATATTGTTTAGTGTTTTAGATTTTTGTTGCTTGCTATTTGCATTGTGTTGTTTGGGTTGGGTGTATGGTGAGAGCACCTCCAATGGAGGTAATGCTCAACTTCTATGGGTAGGGGAGTGGAACAATCCTTGGGGGCTCTCCCACAGTATGTGTTTATGCCTTGAGGGCTTATTATCATTTGAGGAGGAGATATCTGAATGGCAAGAGTGCCATGCAAATTGATTTGTGATTCTTGTGGATTGTGGTGTTCTGGGATTTTGGCTTGAGGCCAGGTGTTGAGATTTTCTTTTCTTTTGGGAGCCCTTTTAAGTTGAGAGGTCTACTCCCTACCCTCACCAAGCTCAATTCTATGAGCATAGTTATGTGTTAAACCTATGGGGTTGTTCTGATTTTGTGTTAATGTGATTGAATTGTTGTTGTGGAATGGAACCTTGTGTGGATTTCCTACCTCCCTAGCTCGGGGGTGACCCTCTTGCAGGTCTACGGTAGGAAGGAGAGCTTTTCCTTTCATGGTGGCTAGTTTTTGTTGTCTTATTGTTGTGTAGTTTGCAGGTTTTGAGTGGTGGAATAAAGTAGTTGTGGAGCTCATGATGGTGTTCTGTTAGCCTCCTTGTGTTGGCTTTTGAAGCCATGGCCAAAGAGGCCCCATTGTATTGTATTTGTACAAGATGTTGGTTAACCTTGCCATGAGTTGGTTGCATATGATTATCCCTAGTAAAATCCCTGTTAATGAGGTTAAAATAGTTCATTCATTGTTATGAAATTAGTTGTTGGTGTAGATGAAATTGTGAAAATTTGTCTATTGCAATGATTAGAGGAATTGTTGATTCTTAATTAAATTTGAGTTATTTGGAATTTTGCCTTTTGAAAGGGGAAAGAATTTGTATTGAAATCCACACTCTTTCAGTTGAAATGAATAAAAGCAAGTATAATTTTTCTTCCCTTATTATAGTACAGCTACTATGTCAAACTGAAAATTCAGAGACTTGGAAATTTAATTTGATTTAACCCAGGAAAAAAAAAATAGAAGTTAAATAATTACTGTTTACCTCTAATTTGTTATATTTGAGAGAGTTGTAGATTTGTTATTAAAAGAAAAAGGAATAGATGCATTCTTCTTATTTGGTTAAATCTGAAAACACAGAACTTAAATTTTAAAAAAAAAAAGAATAGATAAATAAAATAAGATAAAATAAGTACCCTCAGTGCTACTCAGTCATCCTTGTATTTTACTTTTCTGTGTATTAAGAAGAAGGTAGATGTGTCTACCAGAATACAACAAACATTACAAGTAAGGAAAATATATATAATCTTTTACTCATACATAGAAGTGAACATTTGAATATGATTGCATCTAAGCTTATACATTTAAACATCTTCTATACATATTGAAATGATTGTGCTGAGTATGTTAAACAGAGGGTAGGATCTTTTGAATAATGTGTTTATATAAAAACATATACATATATATTTATATACTGATATACTCACATGTGTATATATATATATAGAATTTATATATTCAATGTTAATGAGCCAAGAAACATTCTGAATAAACGCTGTGAGGCCGAGTAATACCTTGGCACTGACTGTATTTTGGGTGTTTAAGTTGAAATTTTCAAACAAGAAAAAATCTATATAAAAAAAAGGTAGCGGACTTTGGGTAACAACCCACAGTCCTGTGATATTCATTGTTAATGGGGTGTGGGGGAGGCGGTGCCTCCACCCACACCCTCCCCTTCAAACCTTAGGCCGTGCGCCCTGGCGCCTGCGAGCTCCCTTCCCCACGAGACCACCGTCGCTAGTCCTGCTACCCCGCATAGCGTCCATCCGTATCCACCGCTTCATATTAAACCCCCACACTATACAGCACCCTTCGAAACCTTGACTCCACATCTCCTCCTCCCCATGGGTAGTCACATCACACTCGCCGCGGGCTCCTCCCTCCCTTCCTCTACTGACAGTGCCTTCCTGCTCCGTGCCTTCCGTCATTCCCCGCGCAGCGCCAACGCGCGACCTTCGGCCACAGTTCTGGACCTCCCCATCTCCCTTAAACTGCCATTCCCTCTGCCACGGCCTGAACCACCCGCCATCAATGTCGATAGCGCCGCCGCCGCCTAGAATACCTCCGCTCTCCACTCCTAGCTCCGCCCCTTCCACAGAACCCGCCTCCACTGTAAAGTGTTCGCCGCCACTGTCGACCAACGCCATCTCCATTCCTCCTCCCCAACACCACTCTGCAACATTTACTTCAAACCCTAATCTGCATAAGAGAAAACAAGGCAAACACAAAACAAAGAAAAGGCAAGAGTGAATAACAAAAGAGATTAGAGCATAAGAGGTTAGTGGGAGAAAATGACAAGATTAGGGCAAAATTAGAAGAGAGGAAATATTAGAGATTAATTTAGGTTTCCTTTTTAAAATACTTTGAGCTTAAGCTATTTCCTTCCCTTATAGAGGTAACCTAACATTTTAATACTCTATACATATTTAGAGTTATTTTTATATCTTTTAAAGTATATATATATATACATCATTTAAGGTTATGAATTTAATACACGGTTTAATTTCAAATAAAATCATAAAATAATAACAACAACATATGAGTATTTAAATTAGGAATTTTATTTTGTAAAAAAAATATATATAAATATATATGTGTAAAATTGTTTGCTAATAAATGGGTAATTGCGTTCAATTTATATATATATGATAAAGTCTTTTTTTTTTTTTTAATAAATAAATATTTATTTATATATATGTATTATTTAACACTAATTATGATAAGAGGGAGCCTTTTAGAACAAATTAAGTAGGGATTTTAATTTCTTGTCAATATTATATAAACAACTAAATTAGTAAGGGGGGAAAATTTTTTTTTTTTACATAATCCAAAATGTAGAATCAAATTGTGTTTCAGAGTCAAGACATCTCCAAATAAATACTACCAAGCAAGGATACACATCATAACAGAACTCTATACGTTATGATATCCAAATTATGTCATCCTACGCTTTTCTTTGGCAGCTAACCAAACTAAACCTATAGGAAGAGAATACGTCCAACAGAGATTTAAGAAGAATTATTCCCAACTCTAAAATCATTCCGAACTTAAACCCAATAAACGTCACCATGCAACGAAAGATAATCCTATGTAAGTGACTTGGTTTTCCAGGTAAATAGAGAGATTTACTTGAATAGTGTAACTACGCAACCAAGTTTAAACAAAAGTGTAATAACTTCCACCCATGTCGAAGACGTGTTATGCTGCCAAAGTTTCGCTAGATTTTTAGGGTTTATTCATGCGTTGTGTTATTTAATTTTAATCTACCGTCCTATTTTAATCACGCGCCATCTTTTCATCATGATTAATCATATATCGATCTGAGACAAGCTAGGGTCAAATTTTGAAATCACTTCACCTAGGAAACTAGGGTTCAGATTTAAACGGTCTAACCCTAAGGGCGGCACACTTCATGTCGCATACCCCCTAGGCAGCCTTCACCATCACGATTACGTTGACATGTCTACGCCTATGTGTATTGCCACTGAGCACGCAGACGCGTGCGAGGGGGATTCCTAGGGATAGGGAGCAAAGTTTTTCATAGTTCGTGTCATGACCACATGGCAAATGTGGGCATGACACGTGTGTTTGTGTGTCGTGACCACATGGGAGATGCGGGCATGACATCTATAAGTTCAACACCTGCACCCACACCCTGCTTTGACTTGGACCCGTCACATTTTAATGTCCACATGCCATCTTTACTTTTCTGATCTTTCCCCTTGGCATGCTTTGTCTTCTCTATTACTTGTGAGGTGCTGGTATATTTATTCATGGGTATTTCTGTTTGGTTAACTTGCATATGTGTATTTTTAGCTTGCAAATCAGAAGGACAACTACCCTTGTCCTTTATTCCCTCTTCTAAATTTGAAATCAAAGCATCTACATCACCCTGAACGTATTTTTGTGTTTGATTAGGATTCACATTTTCCTCCTGTAACTCTACCCTCTTTATGCATTTTTTGTATTTGTATTCAATGATGTCTTTGCACATTCCACAACTCTCCTCAGAATGTGCCCTATCGTGAACTCTACATTTGTTTTTATACAATTTACATTAGGTGGGCAGACCTTGTTTAATGCACTCTTCTACCTCTTGTCTAATGGCATGACCAAATTTTTCCATTGCACTATTTTCTTCATCCAAAGAATTTCCATCAGACTCAATGAATAATGATGTCTCCTTGCTTACATGTTTTTCTCTAATGTTTAACATCATGATCTCTTCAATTTGCACCCCATTGTTAGTAATTCTATAAACACCAGGTTCAATAGTAGCATACAATATTTCATTCGTTCGATTATACTCTGTTATCATGTGTTTCATCCTAGGATCTGCCTCTATTCTAATCTGGTTTGGGATGCCTCTCCAAGGTAGCCACATATGTGAAAAGTCTGTGGCCATATATCCGTTTAATGTCTTGGACCAATCCCTACTTAACAACATTCCATAATTCACGGGTATGTCCACTATTTGAATGTCAATGAATTGGCTTACCCTAGGGTCTGAAGCTAATTGCATCTAAATGTTCATCAATTCACCTATCACACTAACCTCAGTTTTATCTAATTGTGTGACAACCTTGGCAGATCTGGTGGGAGTCAGCCCAAGAGTTTTACATATTCCTAAGGGCAATACATTGGCTGATGCACTAGAGTCTACCATGCAATTGTGGACGTTCTTCCCACACAATCTAACAATTAACAAGAAAGGAGGAGAATCCTTCTTATCAGCGTACATTACTACATTTGTATTGGAAGGCTGCTCAACTTTCTTACTTTTCTCTCTAGGCGGTGAATCTCTATTAGGAACAGTTATATCAACAGCAACCCCATCTATCATAGATGTATCCAGGGATTTTATAAAAGTATTTATGATCCCTAGAGTTTTCAATAATTCATTCAAAGGTATACTAACTTTAATTTTCTTTATTTCTTCTGACAAGTAGCTCATTAATCTTGTTGTTTCTACTGTTTCAGTTTCACTTGTTTGGGTCTTTTGTACTCTTGTTCCACTATTTGTATGATGATTAGCTTTGAGTATAGCGGGATTGTTGCTAGCATTCTGATCTGGGGGTGTATTGAAGTTGTTAGGAGGACTGGAAGTGGTGAAAGGTCCTCCTAGCCTATTATTGTTCCTTAAATTGTAGGTGTGGTTTTTATTTGTCTGTTGAAAAGCCTGCACCTCTTCTGTCTCAATCAACACTTCATTTTTTGTTTCAAAAGGGAACTAAAAAGCATTTAACACAAAGGCTAATTCAAGATAAAGATTTTCACAAAAGTATGGTTCATCTTCTAACAATTCATCTCCTTTCTCTTCTGTAGTTGCAAAGGTAAAGGTTTCTAAGACTAAAGTTGTATCATACCCTGAGGGTACTACCTCATTACCCTTGGGAATGAGAAACTTAGAAGTAGGAGGCTATACCTCTATATTAAATATGCTGGCTGCTAAATGGAACTGTGGACAATTAAGCTCAGCATGGGCATTGGTATTGTGAAATCTGCACCAGTTTTTCAGTGATGTATTAGCCATTTGGATGCCAGCTATTTGTTTTGCATCATGATTATCTATATTCTCAAAAGGAGAAGCTAGAGTACCATTGTTTGGTCCAGTGTTCCATGTTTTGGATGGCCTAGGCTGATTCTAATTTTTGTTATTGTTACCCCAAGCCCTATTATCTACCATTGGTCCTCTATTTTGCATTGGTTGCCCTTGGTTATGGGTTTGATGTTGATTATAGTTCTAATTGTAATGCTGATTTTGATTTGAACTGTAGTTCTAATTTTGGCCTTGGTTATTATTCTGATTTTGATTGTATCCTTGGTTACTTCTTCCATAGAGGTCCTCATTTCTTAGTTGTGTCACTTCATTGGTCAATTTTTTTAAATACACAGTGATCTCTTTAATTTCTTCCCTCTCCTCTTGTGCTTTTGCCATAGTTGTATCCCTAGGGGGTTGGAAGAAAGGTTGACCATTATTTTGACTGTTATTAGAAGTGTTACTTGTGTAAGGAGATATGGCTTGGATTGGGGTAGGACTATACACAAGTGTGTAAGAAGGAACTGGATTTAGTAATGAAGTGTGATGCATAGGGACTCCATTCCAAGGTTGTGCCTGATTTTGCATTCCAAAATTTCCTCCATTAACAAATGGGCTACAAGTTGTATGCCTCATTTCTTGGTTTACTGAGGTTGCCTCTTTATAGGCTTTGGATATTGAATCTATGTCAGGTTTTCTTTTGAAAAACATGGCAGTTAAAGGATCCAAGGCAGCATAGTACATGGCTAACAAGGTATCATCATCTACTGTGTAAGGGGCTACCAACCTAGAGTAGGCCTTTTGAAATCTGTCATTGAAATTATCAATTAGCTCTCCCTCACCTCTTTTTATGGTAGCCAATTTGTGATACAGGATGCAAGGATCAATGGGTCCTCTAAATCTTGACAGAAATGCTTCTTCCATAAGTGACTAGGAAGAAATGTAACCGTTGGGTAAGTTCACATACTAGTTAGAGGCTTGTTCATTAAAGGTGTAGGGAAACAATCTACACACAATGTCCTCATGCTCTAATCTAGCCCTAAAGCATGCTTCCTTGAATATTCTAACATGGTCTTCTGGGTCTTGGTGTAACTGATATTTAGGACATATCTTTTCTAGATTTTTGGGCATCTCATTGTAATCATTGAAGTGTATGGGAGACTGGACATTGAAATAAGCCATTGTGGGTGCTTGAGCTTGACCTGAACCTGTAGGAATACCTGGATTTATTGGTGGGGTAGGATCTCTAGGAGGACTAGGACCTCTAGGAGTACCTGAACCAAGATTTAGAGATCTGAATAGTGATCTATCAAGACTCACAATGTTACGGATGTTAAAAGGTGACCCAGGAGGTGTTCCAGATGAACTCCCTACTTGTGATATTTTAGGATTCCAAATCAGGGGGCTCTTACTTCACCTTATGTCAGGTAATTGCATAAAATATATCCCTTGAATTGGATCTAGATCTAGTCACTCTATCACTATTGTTAGCCAGTTTTTCTTGAAACAAACCCTAACTCAAATTAGGCCCTCCTTCTAGCACCAGAAAAACTGTTGATGATTGTTTTGATGCAATCATAACAATTAGTTAAAATTCACATAAAATGAACCAAAACTGACTTGAAAGATATGAAGGAATCGGTTAAGATTCACTTAATCCCAAGTTTAATATGGTCAGGTCTTGACCTATTGGGCAAATTCAGTTGGTCAATGTGAAGCTGTAATGTTCAAGGGGCCTTACGTGATTTAGGGTTTCTTAATGATTAACTAGACTCAAACTATGCAAAAGATTAATAAATGTCAATATGTTGTTCATCCCTTTTTCATAAACTTATACTTGTGCTGCAAAACTTTAAATAGTCTTCTCAGATTATTGCAGCTTTCTCCTCTTAAATATTTATGAAAACTGTCTACTTTCAAACTCTGTTATGCGTGCTCTTTTCAAATATGAGACAAATTTCCTTCAAATTTCTACATTTTAAGCTAAGTATTTTTAGATGGGTTGGGAAAAGTTGGAAAGATCTAATCTACACTTCATTCACTCTATTCGAAGGATCTAATTGTTTTGTTATGTACTTTATAAATCATACAGTAACTTGATCAAAACCACAAACAAAACCTTAAATGTATATTCTGAGCATTTTCACAAACATACACCTAAGATTGCAAGCTCTAAGAGAAAATGTTTCAAACACAATGAAGAGTAGGAAAACACTCAGAAGATAGATGCAGAATTCCAGATTCAATTATATTAGAAACAGACAGTCATATAAGATTTACAATGTCTGAATGACTCTTAGCTTCAATGATCAAACTACAAAAAACTTACAAGCTTTATAGATATAGTAAGGAAGCCAGATGTTCCATGCATTCCTTATTGCAGACACAGGCAACCTCCTTCTTCTACTTCTAAACTAAAAGGTCCCTCTATTCTAAATGTTACTTCTACAAATTCCTGCTGCTACAAATCTATATGTAGCCCCTGTGTAAAGTATTACAGTGTATCAAGGCACAATATATAGACTTTGGTTGTCCTCAATACAGCCAAACAAAAAAAAACCTAATTTAAACCTTGGTTCAAACCTCTGGTTACAACAATAAATGCTGGAGAACAAGTCTCCCAAAATATCTTTGAGCATACATCAAATCTGGGCGAAATATGCCCTCTTGGTAACCCTAGAAGCTCAATAATAACTTCTGTTTGTTTGCTGTGATGATGTTTCAACTGCATTTTGTCTTCATCAATGAAGACCTTTGACTTCCTCGCCCTTCATCCTTATCTTCCTTTGCTCCTGAGATCTGATTTCCTCCTTCGTGATGTCACCGCCATTAAGTTTCAGCTACCTTCCTCAACTGCAAACCTGCAAAAAAATGGATAAGCAATAAGTATCATCGATTAATAAAACTATAGGAAGGAAAACAACTGCCAAATCTAGTCGTGACTGTGTGAACTCATTAATTGGGCCCTAAATCTGTGAAAAACGCGGGCAAAAAATGCATATACAGCATCCAAAATAGTCGGGTTAACCATCATTGACCAAAAATATGCATTCGGGCTTCAAAAATAATGTAAAAATTCCTATCGCTTCATTTTCCCCGCTCATTTTCTATTTAAATCCTTGTATATCACGATATACAAGTCAGACATGATGCCTCCGTTAAATCGGATTTCAATCCTCCTTTCGATTCTGTGTTGTATGCATGTTACTTTGTATCTTCCAATATACGCTTGGGTTTGATACAAGCATTAAATTGGTTTTGATTTTCTCTTTGATTCTGCCCTATATAAGCGCAATGTATATCAACTTGTATATAAGAATATACAAGCGCAAAATATACATTGAATTAACTCTTCTTTATGAAATTTCAGTTCCTGGCAATGTATAAAACACTTGTATCTTTCGATATACATTTTGGACGTGAAGCCTTATATATGTCGCATTTCGATTTACCTTGAGTTCCACGTTGTATGCTACTCAATGTATGTCTCGGAACATACATACAAACGTGGAAATATACAACGAATTAACTTCCTTTAACAACTGCCTCAGGTCCGCAATGTATACCTCGATGTACGCTGAGCAATGTATATTTCGATATACATTTTGGACGTGATACATTGGCTCAATCAGATTCTAATCTTTTTTGGATTCCGGCTTGTATTCAGTGATGTATGTTTGATAATATACAAGTCAGATGCGATACAACGACTTCGCTCTAGTTTATAACTTTTTTGGATTCCGCGCGATGCATATTTCGTTGTATTTTATAATATATGTATGAAATTGTAATATATGAAATCTGAATGAAGATAATACTAATCTAATGCATAAACAAAATGATTATACCTTCATTGAGACCTCACAAATCTATGCAGGAAGGAGATGTGCCATGTAGCTCCTCAAAGATTGTTCCCGTGATCAGTGTAACTAATGTGGATTGCTCAAGAGCTCACAACACAATTTGGATGAGAGATAAACTGATTCAGATGGGGATAGGGGATTGAGACAAGATTTTGGCAGAGGTTTGATAGGATTAGGAGATTGGGGACTGATTTGGATAGAGGTTTGATGCATGAACTGTCTTTTTTTGAAAATGGCTTGGAGAGGGTCCAATTTATAGAAATTTGGAGATGAGGGTGGAGGGTCAGGATTCATCTAATTAGATCAAGGGCTAGGAATAAAAGTAAATCTTTTATTCCTAGTGGAGGAATTAAAAATTCCCATTTTGGGAAGAGTGGGGAACATCTGAATTTAAAATTCAGTGAGTGGGAGACATCTGAATATTAAATTTAGATAGTGGGAGACATCTGAATATTAAATTCAGATAGTGGATGAGTGAGGGACAAGGTTAATTAAGTGGCATCTTAATTAACTTAAGTCTAGGTTAATTAGATAATCAGGGTTTATCTAATTAATTAGGGATTAGGAAATGGATAAATCAATTAAATGAATATTAGGATTATTCATTCAATTAATAGGATAGGGTTGTAAGGTTAAATGAATCAATTAGGTGAATTAATTGATCACCAGGGATATGCAGATTGGGAGAATGGATTAGTGCACGGTAAGGAAAATTGGTTTGTAGAGCAGTCCAATTTTAGGTGTCTACATTTGCCCCTCTTTGAGATGGTGTTGCGGCTAAGCAACATCATTTCAAAGAAGTTAAAACATAGAGATGGTTTGGATAGAAAAAAGGTTTTGGTTTGGAAGAATAGGGAAAGGTTTGGGGATAATTGGTAAGGGTGATGCCCCCTCAAGAGGATAGGTGGGTTGCGAGAACACGGGTGTGCTCTCGAAATGGATGGGACAGATTGGCAGATGTGGTCAGAGGATAAGTGGTGGGATTAAAGGATGATGATGTTGGGAGATGATTGGTGGATGATCATTGTGCTGAAACTAAATTTGAGCAATCCTAGGTTTGATATAGCAAAGTGGATATGTTCACCAAGGTATAGAAGACTAGGGTGATGATGTTTATCCAACGTTTGCATGGACTAGACACGCAGACAAAGGGATGATCTCATGCATGCCTAATATAGTACAACCTTGTCTAGATGAGGGAAGGGGACTCATAGCATAAGCCCTTAGTACAAAAAAGGTATGATTAACCTTAGATGCACAAGGAGATCAATATGCTAGAACCGACCCTATGATCGATCAAGATATGAATACTAGCTTGGAATAATGAAACCAACCCACAAGCACAGCATACAAAAGCAAGACTATGCCCCATTCTAGATGTTCTCGCCACATACCATGATATAGCAAGATCAAGGTAGCTTTGATTAGATCATCAAATAGGACAAAAGATAAAAATCAACAAAATTAAAAGACCAATGAACCAAACAAGTAACCACTATATCTTTTGCCAAAATGGATGATGATATGATAGATTCTACCTATTGTAGGAAAGATATATCCTAAGGCAGGGATTGATAAATGATTTGATGATGTTGTAAAAGTGGCTCAAGATGTGATGGTGACAAGTTGTGATTGATGTTGATTTGATAGTTGATGATTTTGATGAAGGACAATGCTTTGATAGGTGATGTGATGCTTGGATATAGTGTAAGCTTATTGATGATAGATGTGATGATGATGGAAGAGACAAGATGTTTGGTGATTTTGAGGATGTTGGGAGATGATGATGTTGATTTTGTGATATATTTTTTTTTTTGGGATTTTATGGATTTTTCAATTTTTTTGGATTTTTGATTTTTTGATTTTTTTGTATTTTTTGATTTTGTGAAAGGGCATGATTTATTATGATGGTTGCCTTGGATTTCGTGTGGATAGACTTTGTGCTAAATACCAATGACAAGGGAACACCAAGTCTAGAGGTGAAACCGTCACAAAATGACGAGTAAATTTGAGACCAGGCATGCCAATGTAATATATGAAATCTGAATGAAGATAATACTAATCTAATGCATAAACAAAATGATTATACCTTCATTGAGACCTCACAAATCCATGCGGGAAGGAGATGCACCATGTAGCTCCTCAAAGATTGTTCCCTTGATCAGTGTAACTAATATGGATTGCTCAAGAGCTCACAACACAATGTGGATGAGAGATAAACTGATTCGGATGGGGATAGGGGATTGAGACAAGATTTTGGCAGAGGCTTGATAGGATTAGGAGATTGGGGACTGATTTAGACAGAGGTTTGATGCATGAACTGTCTTTTTTTGAAAATAGCTTGGAGGGGGTCCAATTTATAGAAATTTGGAGATGAGGGTGGAGGGTCAGGATTCATCTGATCAGATCAAGGGCTAGGAATAAAAGTAAATCTTTTATTCCTAGTGGAGGAATTAAAAATTCCCATTTTGGGAAGAGTGGGGAACATCTAAATTTAAAATTCAGTGAGTGGGAGACATCTGAATATTAAATTCAGATAGTGGGAGACATCTGAATATTAAATTTAGATAGTGGATGAGTGGGGGACAAGGTTAATTAAGTGGCATCTTAATTAACTTAAGTCTAGGTTAATTAGATAATCAGGGTTTATCTAATTAATTAGGGATTAGGAAATGGATAAATCAATTAAATGAATATTAGGAATATTCATTCAATTAATTGGATAGGGTTGTAAGGTTAAATGAATCAATTAGGTGAATTAATTGATCACCAGGGATATGCAGATTGGGAGAATGGATTAGTGCGCAGTAAGGAAAATTGGTTTGCAAAGCAGTCCAATTTTAGGTGTCTACAGAAATATACATTGCACCAAATATACAATGATTTAACATCATTTGATAACTCTTTTAAGTCCACCACTGTATATTCCGTATTGTTTGTAACAATATACAAGGCATGAATATGCAAGGAATTTACTCATTTTAATAAATCTGTCGGGTCCGCTCAATGTATATGTGTTTGTATCTTGGCAATGTATGTAAGATATATACATTGCAGATACATGCAATGAATTAACCATTTTTAATAAACTTCAAGTCCACGCGATGTATATTTTACTTTGTATGTCCAAATATACAAGCACCGAATGTACATCGATTTAACAATGTTTAATGATTTTTTCGGGTCCGCTATGTATATTGACATCATATATTGACTTGCATGCTCCGCTTGTATGTATTTTCTGATATACAAGGAATTTTCTATTTTGGACGCTTATTTCGAATCTGGCTTGTATGTGAATAGTGCCTTGTATGTTCCACTTGTATGTCAAAACATACAAGTGCTGAATATACAACGACTTAATTTGTTTTAATAAGTCCATCGGGTCTGCATTGTATATAGAACACTTGTATCCTATGCATTTGTATATTTCAAAACATACAAGCAACTAACTTAATTTAAACAACCCTTTGGGTCCATGATTTGCACATTGATATTGTATGGTCCAAATGTATGCACAAATATACAAACCTGAATGTACATTTTACCAAAATGATCATAACTTGCAAAATATGGCAAATTTTAAGATGGTTCAAAAAGCAACCCTAGCTCATTTTTCACAAGGAATCCAACCATATCATGCACTGGTACTAAAAATGCATTTTTTCTCTATTTTTAATAAAGTTTTCAACTTTAACCCCTCTTTTCCCTTTACCACCAAGCAAAACAACACACACAAGAAAAAGCAAAAAAGCAATAGCATGGGTCCTCATTTTGCTAAGGAGTAAAATGGGGTGTGTTGTGAACATCACAACAACTAGGCTATCAAAATTGATGTGACACATTATTCTATGCCATAGCCAACTTTCATTAACTTGAGTCATGAAACACATACCATTAGCACCTTTGAGCTAATATATATTTCCTTTTGTCCTTGTTCTTGTAGCAACCAGAGTTCTAGAGTTTTCTTTTCTGATTTCACAGCCACCATCCTAAAACACAAGGTTATATCCCCTACTACACATTTGTCCTACACTCAGAAGATTATGCCGGAGAACATTGACATAAAGAACATCATCTGTATTGTGCTTGCCATCAAAACTGATTGAACCTTTTCCACAGATCTTACCAGATGCATCATCTCCAAAATTAACAAAACCTCCATCAAACTTATCAAGCTTCACAAACTTATTCTTATCACTTGTCATATGATTTGAACACCCACTATCAATCAACCAATGGTTCTCCTCTTCTCTTGCATGAAAGGTAGTCACCAAAGCTCCTTTGACGTTGTGTCCTATTTTTGAAGCAATTTCCTTCATACATCTTTTAGGATTAGTAGAATTAGCCTCCAACATTCAAAGCCATGAACAACCATTCATCACTCTCATCATCTAGATAGTCAGACTCATCATCAGATAAGTAGGCATCTTCTTTAACATAATAACTCCTCTTGAATGATTTTCCTTTGTTATCCTTGTATTTGTCATTAGAGATTTTGACCAGACATTTTGAAGCATAATGACCTATCTTTCCACAATTAAAACATTTGAAGGTTAACTTACCTCTGTATTTTCTAGAGCCCTTTTCCAATATGCTTACAAAATTTGCTTCTATTTTATCAAAATCATCTTAATCTGATTCATCATTCTTTTCTATTTTGCTAACCTTAAAAATAGTCTCTTTTCTTGAGTCATCTTGACCAAACTCTCTTAATTCAAAAGTAGTTAAGATACCAAACAATTGATCCCTAGTATAAGCATCCAAATTTTGAACTTCCTCAATAGTAGAAACTTTAGCACTATAAGATTTTGGAAGAGTTCTTAGTACCTTCTTTACCACTTCACTTTCCTCCAGCTTTCCACCAAGACCATTGATGCATTTGACAACTTCATCCACTCTCTACATGTAGCTTGCAATATTTTCACCCTTTGACATCTTTAGGGTTTCAAGCTTAGCCTTCAAATTTTGCATCTTTGCTTGCTCGACCTTGTCATCTCCTTCATAGATACTTTCCAGCTTCTTTCAGATCTCATGAGCAGTTTTGTAGCTCATTACCTTCATTCAGAATCAAAAAGACTATTCAAAAGAGCACTCCTAGCCTTGCCATTGTTCTCACATTCTTTAATCTCATCTTCATCCTTTGGATTAGTAGGTGTAGTATATTTTTTGTCAACTACCTTCCATACGCCATATCCTAATGAAATAGGAAAGCTTTTCATCTTGGTCTTCCAAAAAGCATAATTTGTTCCATCAAACATGGGAACCTCAATACCTTTCTTGTGCTCCATCCAGATCTACCTCAAGTGGTTAAGCTTCTTCAAGAAACCTTTCTCTGATACCAATTGTTATTATGCATAGGACAACTGAGAGGGGGGGTGAATCAGTTGTACATTAAAACATTAAACCCTCAATGCTATTCCAAACATTTATTAAGCATTAGTAGAATGTAAACATATGAAGCATCAATGTAAACACATCCAAATAGATAAGAACACCAGATTTATGTGGAAAACCCAAGAAGGGAAAAACCACGGTGAGGATTAACTCACATATATATGAATAGCAACACCGAATTACAAGTAGGCTCATTGCCCAGAAGAAATGCTCATTGCCAGAAGGACTCACTGTCCATAAGAGAGAAGAATAGAATAGGACTATTACAGAGAGATTCACTATCTCAAAGCAACGGAAGAGATCCACCACTACAACTTCTTACAATCTGCAATCTTTGGCTCACTGCCTCCAGTAACGTTAAGCAAACTAAAAATGTAGACACCTTCTACTCACTGCATTTAGGATTCATAAGCATTAAGCTCACACTCAATTCATCATCCTTGATTCACATTCATATCATCTTCTCTGCCTTGTTCCACTCAACTTCATCTTGCATTTATACCACCCACAACCAAAAACCATTTCAATTAGGTCGATCCTAATGAAACGTATGCACCTCAAACATGAAACATAAAAATAGGTTAGCACAAAACAATTCCCTGGTGGAAAGAAGTGAAAGTAGACCACACCAAGGGTTAACTAGGACTCAAATATGTATCACCATGTTTCTCATCACATCTGCAATCCACGAAGTACCTTTGCAAATGGTGCTAGCAAGCCAAGTCAGCCAAACCTGAACAAACACTACAAGTAACCACATACATGCCTCTCCAAGATTAATAACATCATGTGGACCATAAAGAGACACTCCACATCATCCACACATATTCCTAGAACATTCAATATCATTAGAATCTTCTGCAACACTACCACAAGCACCTAAAACAAAGAATGTCTTCATTCTACACATCAAGATACACTGCAACTGAACACCAACACAAGAACTAAACTTGCGGAGTACCCCAACACTAGAAACTTCAAGGGAAGGTAGGTACAAATAATATAAGCATGTTCCTAGAGCTGCAAGATAAGAAACCTTAATGCAGAGAAATGCAGAGCAGTCTCATTTCTCCCAGACAACCTTCTTCACAGTCAAACACTCTGTCAAACACATCTTCCACTACCACATGATCTAGAACCTAAAATTTGAGATGTAACACCTCTGAACACCTAGCTAATCATAACTTCCAAACCGCACAAGTATATCCTCAACTATAAAGAAATGCAAAGCATAACAATGAACATACCTCTGTCACACTGCACACCTTTTTCTTCAAATTTTCTCAAAAGCACTTGGAAACCAAATGAACTATCTGCTGGAGGTTGGAATCAATGACAACACTAGTAAGCTTCTAACAAGTAGACCCAACTAGAATATTAGTGTTTAGTGGAAAATGTGAGATAATGATAGTTCAACCAACCGAATCAAGTCCCACACTTTGTCTTGCTAAACATTAGGGAAGTAAGAAACAAGCTTACGGTAAAGCTATTGATTTCCTAGGTTACTTTTTTTTGCTAATTGTAACTGAGTAAGTCTCTAAATTAGGTTTTTACAAGCTTATTATCTTCACTAAGCATAAACCCTAATTCAACAAATATACTATAACAGACAGTTTCTAGACATAGATAAAGGAAAATAAATTACATAAATATAGAGTAAAAGGTACAGAGAATATGCACCTAAAAAATGAAGCCCTGATAGACTAGGGCACTAGTCCCTTTGTTCCGAAGGTTTTCGGTTGTCAGAATCTTCTACACCAGCTATTAGACAATCTCTGGAGGTCCCCACATCCTGAAGAAAATGCATAGGAGGGCTTGGGTGCAAGTCCCTTTCCCCTTAAAGTTCTGTCATCCTAAAATTCAAAATCTTGTGACTACTGTACCTGTAATATCCATCTTCCTGTCACTCCTTTTCACTGGATCTTGCTGAATGTAACTTGCACATGCAAAAGGAGGGGAAATATGGTTGTGGCTATATAGGATCTTGCCTCAGTCAAGCCCCATTTTCTGTATTCCTACCTCAACAATAGCCAATGATAAAATTTGCAGATGTGTGTACTCATCTAACAAATGTGTATGCAAAAAATGTAAAACCTTAGATGAATCAAGCATCAAGCAAAGAGCAACACCTTGCTTCACTCAATGAAACAATAATAACATCACCTCAAGGAGATGAGAGCAATGAACACTTGTAGAACAAGAAGGCAAGGCAGCCATATCCGCAAGGGATTTTCAAGCTAGATGTTGGAGACTTCAACCCTTCTCCCGATCATACAAAGGGTTGTACAAACCCTAGGAAGAGAAAGATAGTTGCAAGATCTTGATTTCTAATCTCCATAGAATATCTCCATGATAGCAACTTCAAATAAATCCAAGAGTTTCAACAAAGAGTTGTTCTTCAATGGCAAATTTAGCAGAGTTTTGGCATAGAAATCTTGCATATAGATTGTGTGTGATAAAATGATTTTTAAATGTCTTTAAATATCTAACCTTAGGAATTTCAAATTTTGAAATAAGATGTCGACATCATGCGAAAACAAAATTTTGAAAACGGAATCCCCGGATGCACGGCGGGAGCTAACACCCTACCAAAATTCAAAACTTGGGGAAATAGGGCAGGGCTAGGGCACGAGCGCCCATGCCCAAGCCTTGATTTTTTTATCATATCTGCATTAAGGCGATCTAGGGAATCCCAAATGCAAACTTTCTTTTCAGGTTCAGTCATCAGTTATCTCAAAATACAACATTTCTTCGGTTAGACATAGGTCAATCAGGGTTTAGGAAGGTTAGAAATGAATAGGTTAAGAGGACACCAAAGGAGAGGAGCTAAACCATGAGAAACTGTACCATTCCATACAGGAGGACAATTTTTGATGTAACACTTAGAAGGGAGCTCCTCCATTAGATCAAAATCCACATGCCAAGGTTTGATGAATAAGCATACCAGCTTCAAATTTTATATTCTAGATAATCAACTATTCTTGGAAAACCATAAAGAAATACCCATTCACAACAAGAACAACCTCCATATCTCATTTGGGTTCAAGTCTGTCAAGCTTGAGTCTCCAAAAAGGGAAGAGAAATTATAATACCCATAAACTTGTAGATCAGACCATGTTCAAAGAGATCAAAAACAATAAATTAGCAATCAAATCGGTGTTTATGACCAAAATGGGCCTATTTGAATAGTTCTTCTCCAAGCAACCATTCATCCTAGGATGATTTTCTAATTTCTAATCCACTTTGATCAAGCTTGTTGAATGCAGTAAAAATCAAACAACATTATTATTCTTTGAAGAGAAGGGTTCATCAAATCTAATTACATCTTTAAAAGAAAAAGGGGGATGCCCCATGCCCCCAACTACCATCATGCAACCAATAAATCCTAGCCACTAAGAAAGGAAAAACTATCATAGAAAAATAACATAAAAAAGGGAGAATAAAAGCCTACACCATGCCAAGAAAATCCCACCGCAAGCTAGACTAGGGAAGTTACTAATCACGGACCCAAAGGCCCACCAAACACTTGAGGCCCATGGCCTCATGCCAAGGGAAACATCTACCATGTCGTCCTCCTTCACAATAAGCTCCACATCAACATGCACAAAATATATTCGAACTTTTAATTGTCAATCTCTCTTATGTTAAAGCTAAAGTATAGAAAAATATTTATGATCTTAATACCCTATAGTGAATTATGTGATGTCTAAAGACTTCCAAAGTCCATTAATAATATCTAAATTTTGATGAATTCTGAGTTTCAAAATGACATCTATAATACATTAGAAATGAGAACATACTACATTTCAATGAACATACATGGTAATAGGGGCCATTTCACTTCTCATACACATCCTTGTATGCCAATAAACATAGAAAATACACATTATATTATATCTTATATTTTTAAGATATTTTTAATATACATATTCAAAACTTATGTGTAATCACTAGATCAAAACCACAAATAATATGCCCAAGAATTGGACAAAATTTCCTCTTTTTTAACTTTGATGGAATTTTGCTATTGATTCACTTGATTGTCTTCAAATAGTGATTATTTTACTTCCATATTTGAGTTGTAAGATATAGTAAACTTGAGAATGGGATTGGAATGCCTCACTCAGGTTGGCCAATCAATTATTCCTAGTTACTAATTGAGTGTCAAATAAAGAAGAATGTGTATTATCTATTCAAAGTTGTCCAAAAAATCTATATCATATATATACGTATATATGTAGTGTAGCTTTTATAGTTGGGTTTATTCCCAAAGGCATGGTGACACCTATTTGATGGTAGCACCTATATGCAAGTTGTGCCTATATGTAGAATACAACTATTATGAGGAGGACGATGTTTATATTTCAAGTGGCATATGATAGTATTTTCCTATTTGTCATTATTAAATCAAATTCTTCGAATATGAACCAACAGAGAGCCTAGCATTTGAGGAAATAATAAAATTAGATTTAAGTATATTTGGAGTGCATACTTGTATTTCCCTACAATCTTCTTTGGTGAAGTCTTTGTCTTTGAGCAATCTTATCCTCAACTAAAATGTACCTATGTATCTTTGCCCATCCTCTACAACTCTATTTCTATAAATTAATAGATATTCTTCTAAGATTTTCCCCTTCCTCTTAGTGTCTCTACTCTCCTTTTAAACCCATCACTCCCATTTGTGAAAAAATGGGTCATAATATTTCCATTATGGCATTGTTTTGACTTGACTCTATTTTCTTCCCTACATAAATTTCATTAAGATTGAAAAATGGAATCCCTTACTTCCATATCATCTTGAGTCTTGTATAAACTTTATTTAGTGCCTGGGCATATGAGCGTCCATCTACTGGGATTAGAACATTAAGGTGCTCCATATCATAAGAAAAAGGAATAATAAGACCATTTCAGCTCAGCATAGTGGCTATCATTCTAAGGAAGGAACCCAAATTTGAAATCTTTAAAAAATACAAGAACAAGAATATTACTACTATCAATGGCCGTGCTATATGGCCAATTCATATCCTCACTTTGGTCATTCTCTAGGCCCCTGCATATACAAACTAACATTGTGTGAAGATATCCATCCAAATGATCTAGACTCTCATTTCTCTCTTGGGTGAAAACCCAGGTACACATTAAATTTCTTCTACAACAAGATCACTAATTCTGTTCATTTGTAAGAGTAATAGTTATTTTACTCCTAGATTATGTGACTGAATTTTTTAAAAAAATATAAATTAAGGAAAGCAATTTTCTTTCAAATTTATGCAATCTATAAATAATATTTTACCTGTTTCAGTAGGTTGAAAGCTTCTGAGGCATGAACACCCATTAAAGTTTAACATCCTAAGTTGAGCTAACTTTACCCATGACGGAGGCTTCACGAGCTAACTGCGCTGCCACCTTAGAACTCACCTGAATCTCGTCGGTACTAGTTATGTCTATAGTCCAACATGGCATTGGGATGCAGTGCCACATAAATTCCATTGTGCAGATGTAAAACGGAAGGAAGAAGATGAAAAAGTGTTTCCAAACAAAAATTGGCCCGGCAAAACTAAATTAAAAAAAAATTGAAATTAATTGACGGAAACCGCAAGGTCAAAAAATTTTAGTTGCTATTGTGGGTCCCATCATGATAGCCGCAATTTTGTACAATTTTGTATGGTATTGAAGGTATAGTATAATATGGATTGTATGTTAGAATCATGACATGACGTCTTAGGCATGCTATTTGATATGGAGAATAGTTGTGATTATTTTTAAACATCAACAGTTAAATGTAAATTTTAAACAGTAAAAATAGGACAAATATTTACTTTTTTTATTGTGGATGAGGTGTAAAATTACTATTGATTGTTTATTCTAGACCTGGCCATCTAATATAGTTGAACACTGTGCTCTTAAGCAACAGTCAACGAAATGTCTCGATTAATAATTTATCCTTTTCAGCCAAATTCACGGAACCTAAGGCTGAAATCCAGCGATCAACAACTAGCTCAACATGGCTCTGCTGGTGAAAAAGGCATCTGACTGTATATCACGTTATATCCCTATCGTAAGCCTGTTTATAAAATAGTATAAGAGGTTCAAACGAAAGGGAAAGAGGAGAGTTTAGTTGCAGTTGCATTGCATATATGATATGCTTAATATAGTTTCATTTTTTAATCAAACATAGATCTGTGGAACTGGCATACAATTGACCCATGTGCTTTAGATATTTGTTTGTTTTATAAATTGAACATGGTTTTGCATGTATCTTTCAAGGAAGCTGCAGTTAGCCTGGGTTGGGAGCCCACAATGAAAACTGTAAGTTTTCAGAAGCACACGGATAAAGCAGAGACTGACCCACAAAAAATTGAGCTGAAGAAACCCAGAAAGCAGAAAGAAGTTGTGGAGAGGCATTACAGAGGAGTAAGGAGGAGGCCATGGGGAACATATGCAGCAGAGATCAGGGACTCCTACAGGCATGGCATCCGTGTGTGGCTTGGAACATTTAACTCTGCAGAAGAAGCAGCCATGGCTTATGACAAAGCTGCCTTCACTATGAGAGGCTCTAGGGCTATTCTCAACTTCCCTAATCATGTTGTGTGCAGATCACTGGAAGCAACAGCAGGCACTGGTGACTCTGATGAAATATTGATGCTCCCCACAAGTACCCAATTGATCTCATCTTCATCTAATGAATACTCCTCGGATTCCACCTCACTGTCACTTGGGAGGTCATACTAGAGACACAAGCCGCCATCATTACAACCTGATGACAAGTATGAGAGCAAGCCTCCTCAGATGAAAGCCAAAGTGATAATAGTCATGAGGTAGCCAAGACTGTAAAATTTGACAGCGAAGAGGCAGTGTTAGAATTGGAAGTTCTGAGTGTGGATTATTTGGAGGACCTCCTACTAGCACAACCACTTTAATCTATTCAGCGCAGTTAGAACAATTAATTTCGACTGTTATTAAACTGTTTTGATTAATGAACTGTTTAATATTAAAATAAAGTGATCAGTGTAGTGTGTTTAAACTGTTTGATTGTTGAACTGTTTCATGTAAGTGTAGTGCGTTTGGGTGCTGTATAAAAATTTAAACACCTGTAATACCATATTCAATTTCTTGGGAGATCGGAGTGAGGTCCTCAAATTACTCCACCATGAAGTGATAAGTGTAGCCTTTTTGTGCACTGTATAAAAATTTAAGCACCTGCAATATTATATTCAATTTCTTGGGAGATCTGAATGAGGGCCCAAATTACTCCTCAATAAAGAGCCAAGACGACCACAATATACTAGCAATTGCACGAAATTTGAACAACGAATTCGCCGATAGTTGAAATATTTTGAAGAAAAAATGCGAATACATTTAGAGAAAATAAAAATTAACCAAATTTTTTTTTAAATTGCATGAACGAAAGTAATTGTCATTGTCTTTGTTCACCCAGTTGCTCATTTCTTTGTCTCCACTCTAGCCGGTCTTGGAATATACATATTTCTAATGATTTTCCCCCTCTTTTGTAAGTCAACACCGACAAAAACGGTGGTCTGACTATCAGATTATCTAAATTCTAGCGGTCTTAATTCTGGCAGCTACCCCTAATTTTAAGCATAACCCTAATTCTGACCCAAACCCTAATTGCAATTATAACCCTCGATCTAAACCTAATTCTAAATCTAGCCCTATTTATAACCCTCACACTAACTGTATCCCTAAACAAAACCCTAATTCTAATCTAACCTTGGTTCTCACCCTAACAAAAACCTTAATTGTAATCATAACCCTCAATATAACCCTAATTCTAAATCTAACCCTAATTCTAACCATAATTGTAAAGATTACACTTAACACTGATTTATAAGCATAACCCTATATCTAACCCTATTTATAAGCCTAAGCCTAACCCAATCCCTAAACAAAACCCTAAATTTTGACAAGTTGTACTAACATTACACTTAGGATAAAGATAAATATGCTAACCTTAACACTAATTTAAATCATAACTATAACTCTAACTGTACATGGAACCCTAACCATAATTTGGTACATGAATAAAATATTAAATGTAACAAGATTTATAAACATAACCATAACCCTAATTAGATTAAAATCTTATTGTAACCCTAATTTTAAGAATAACCCTAATTTTGACCTTAACCCTAATTCAACCATGATCCTAAATTTATACTTAGCATAGATTTCTCTAAAGATAAATATCCTAACCTCATAACTCTAATCCTAATCATAACCCTAACCCTAATTCTAATCTTTACCACAACCATAATTTAAAACATGATATAAACACTAAATCTAACCTTATTTATACCCTAATTTTAATCTAAACTTGGTTCTAACCCTAACCCAAACCCTAATTGTGATCATAACCATAAGATTACACTTAACATTGATTTATAAGCCTAATTCTAACCCAATCCCAAACAAAACCATAATTCTAAATCTAACCTTCATTCGAACCTTAAAAATAATATATAATTATAATTATTATATATATATATAATATAATATATAATTATAATTATTTATAATATATTATAATAATATATATTTTACATATATTTTTTTAAATATAGATATGCTAATCTAATAACATGCATATAGATAAGTACAATTATAATGTATTTTGAAAATAAGAAATTTTAGAAATATGGTAATAAATGTAATAAATATAGGTATTTATTTATGTTATTTAAAATTGGTGATTTTTAAAAATACTTTGAAAAAATTGTCATTGTGTTGTGTTTCAAAGGGACATGTTCTCCTAGGCTAACCGTGGGAAAACTTAGATGAAAGATCAAGAGCAATACTCTTTAGCCACGTATATATGCTCCCAATTGAAATACATCCTTCCCTAAATGTGAATGATATTATAAATGCTTGTGGATGACCAAACAAATCTAATTGAATGCCTTCAAATATAAATACAATGTGAATGAACAAATGCAATTTGAATGTCTTTAAATATAAATACAATATGAACGATATCTTAATAAATGCTTGTATGCTTGTTGTGGATGATCAAACAAATGCAATTGAATAAGAAAAATAATGCAACACCATTCATTTTCAAATATGTATTCTAGTTGGATTTAGTTACAACTGTTTGTACATGAGATAAGGGTATGATAGTACTTTAGTAGGTTTTTACTTTTTAACAATTTTCAAAAAATTTCTGGGGTTCAAGAAACTTTTGGTTTATATTTATAAGCAATTGGCACTACCAAAAACTCAGAATTGCAACTCAAAAATCGCCTGTTGAAAGGGAATAGCAACATTATAGCACATTAAGAAACAAAATTGATTTAGTGGCCTTAGTTCAGCATGCACAAGAGAGAACAACCAATTCTAACCACAATTTAGCAGAGCTCTAAACATACCAATGTCTCTGCTTTATTCACCCTTCAAGAACAAAACTAAATTAATGATCTCCCATTTCATACATCAACTTATCTTCCAATTAAAAATCAAGCCAATAAAGTTTCATCCTCTAACTCAAACAATTGCAACAAAAAAGCCAAAAATCTCGTTAGAATCAATTATTGTTGGGTAAAAGCAAGAAACTCGGTCCACATGTAGGGGAAGTCGTGCAGGGAAAAAATTCTTGACAAGAATGGGTACCTGTTTTCAAAGAAATAGGTACCCATTTAGGAATGGGCACCCAAAGCTAAACGGGTACCCAAGCCTAAACGCGTACCCGTTTAGCTTCGGGTGCCCATTCCTAAATGGGTACCTGTTTCTTTGAAAACAGACTGTTTAGCTTCGGGTACGCGTTACATAATGGGTACCCATTACTAAATGGGTACCTATTTTGAAAGTGTATATATTTTTAAAAAAATGCCTGCGAGCTCATTTTCCTCCAGCAACAGTGACAGAGCAAAAATAGGTACGCATTGTTGAAGCCCCTGCTAGCACAAATCTAGAGTTTTTTTTGCCCTGTCACCTCCTCCCGCCACCTCGTCACTACTGAGCTCCTCTAGGTTGGTTGTTTGCTAGTTTTTAACTTGTTTTTTTATGTTTTTTTTGTGATTGTAGTATTAAAATGAAAATTAGGGTTTGAGTAAAATTAGAGTTTTATGTTTTTTTTGTGATTGTATGTTTTGATAAACCCTAAAACCATGTTGTACTGCAAACCCTAAAAACCTAAACTATAAACCCTAAAAAACCAAATCATAGACCTTAAAACTAAACAAGTGAAACTATAACTTAAAACTATAAACCCTAAAACTATGAAGTTCATAAACCCTAAAACTAAACTATAAACCCTAAAATTAAACTATAAACCCTAAAACTATTAACAAAAGTATCTCTAAAATGTAGACCCAAGCTTCAAGATTTAATTGTGTGTGAGTATGATCCAAAACGTTGAGGAAAAAACTCACACACAGTTAAATCTTGAAGTTTGGGTCTACATTTATTATGGACTGTGGCAATATGATGTCTATCATATCTCTAAAATTGTTAATTTATATACTTGAGTTTAGTTTATTTGAAAATTTAGCTACACCAAATTCATATAGGCATCCACCTTCTCAACTGCATAACCATGAACTATCCTCCATTATGTCACACACAATAACTTATGACATAGATCAATGTGCTTAGTTTGCATGCTAAACATGTAGGGTTCTTTACAAATGCATGATGTGCCTATCTTTTTCATAACCAACTCTATGTGCCACCAACTAGGTTAGAAATATATACATTACCTACTAGATCCTAAATACACACATGTCCACCATCAAAGCTCTCATAAACCAAGAATGACTCCTAATTGGGAGTCATGAGAAAAGGCTCTATAATCAATAAGCCATGCACCCTTGTGTGCATGCTTACAAGGATGTACAAAAAAAGTATCACCAACATCATCATTGGAGGCCCTTGAGTCTATATCATCATCTATTTATGTTTCCTTGCCTTCTTCTCCAAGTTGTAGTCTCTACATGCTCCTAATATTTCCTTACTTCCAACATTTGACATTCAATTTTCAATGAGACCAAGATCCCCCCATAGACTTCTAGCATGCTTGTATTTTTTCATGTCCCTCTCTATATCCTTAGGATGACTTCTCATAGACAAAAGATCGTTGATGGAATTTAATATTTACTACTTCATCTCCTTAGAAAGTGACAAACCCACTACATCATCAAGCTTCAACTTTGAGACAATGTTACTATTCACCATCATGAGATTACTCCAACTATTAGGGAAAGAATACAATAAATTTATGCATTGATCCTCGTCATCCATTTTCACATCTACAAATTCCAACTACCTAAGTTGTTGAACTAATTTAGGTGCTTTGTTACTAAATCACCATCACCCATATATTTAAAGAACAAATATTATTTTGTACGAAAATCTTGTTGACAAAGGAATTTGTGTAATACAAATTCCCTAACTTAACCTACTTAGGCTTCTTGCAATTTGTTTGTCCTAAAATATTTATAAACATTCAATTTTTGAGGCAAGACTGAATGAGGCTCCTTGTCTTTCTTTCATCAACTTACTAGTTTTCATCTTTTTGTGCTAAAATGTTTTTGGTCTGAACAACTACAACCCATAGATCTCTATCAAGTAAATCCTCCATCTTAAGATTCCAAACATCAATGTTGGTTCCATTAAACCTCTCCGCCTCTATTCTAAAAGCACTTATCATCCGTATCTCCTAAAAATAGTTCATTGCAACAAAACTCCCACTCAAACAAAAATTAATATTAATTAGTCCTTAATTCTCTGATAGATCTAATAAGATAGCTAGGCCCTGATGAAACGAATGAAAAAAAAATCAAAATATTCCTACTGGATCTTAAAACAAGAGGGTTAAAGTTCTAATTTACACAAATTTTAGAAGAGTAATTACATAGAAAACAACATTTAGAAATTTGTATGAATAAATAATAGAAGGAGAGCTGTAGAAATCCTATTGGGTATATCTACTATATAATCAAAATCCATAAATCCCTATATATTTAATGTCCTTGTCAAATCAAGTCCCATTGGTAGAAAATATAATACATTAAATTGTGTCCATGATGAAATGTAAAGTTTCAACAACCCAATCGTTTGAGTTTATTAATTTTCCAAAGTTGTAGGGGTTTCGACATAAAGAATACATTAATAATAAAATAATCACCTATTATCTAAATTAATAATCATAATGATCTAATAAATAGTAAAAATGTATATAACTTAGTAGAGATCAACAATCAGGTCCATATTTTTCTTGACTAGTTGTACTTGTGCATGTAATTTTCAAGTATTACTTGCTCTCTAAATTCATGGATATTTTAAACTTGCATTATAGATCTATTAGATTAAGTTTAAATTTATAGATATTTGTTTGTAAGTTTTCAGTATGTATATATTTGTGAAATTATACATTTGTAAGTTTTTCATATGGATGTATTTGGAAATTTGCAAGAGGCATCTAATGGATGACCATAAAATAGATGAATTTTTAATAGATGACATTATTTATGAAAACCCCCCACCCCATGATCCACCTCAAAACCCCCCATCCCCTCCACCTAAAAACCCCCCACCCCCTCCACTTGATGAGGCCCAATTGCGGCAAAGCATTAATGAAAATATTAATGCAATTGAGGAAAATGTTAATTTGATTAATAATCAACCTCCCTTGATGCCTCCTCATGTGGTTTGGTTTGCATCTTTGATGCAAACCATTATTGATTATGTTAGGTCTATTGATGTAGACCTAGATAGATTGCACCTTTGGCGAGAGGAGAGGAGGCAATTCTATGCAGATGGTCTTTCATATAAAGACATCCATGATCTTCACATAACAAAACAAACATTAGCCCCATTTTTTCTTCACCTGAAAACTAATCAACCTATACCTACAACAAAAAAAAGAATATCAATTAAGTGGTGTAGGCATGAGGCAATTTCGAGACATTTTTGGGATCAATGGTGGATGGTGTTTGATCACCCACGACATGCTAATTATGAGGTACCACTATATTTTGTGAGAAAATTATGGGTGGAGTTTCAACTAGATCAAAACCCCAATTATTTTGATATGAGAGAATTCCAGGGTTTTGGTGGTGGCATACCACAACACAGGCCAGGGGTACGAGTTGATCCCAATCGACCTGTTCCTTCAGCCCCTATGGTTTCTCCTGATTTGTCCACGATTCCTGCACCTATTCAGCACCAGGCAATGTTGTTGACATTAGGAGCATTGAGTAGACTCTCGAGCAATCTCACTAAACAAGCTGCCCACATGGTAGATGAATTCAGTGGTGGAGAGCATCATGGAGGAGTCGATGCATCTCATCATAGAGCCTCAGACATGTCAGGGGCATATTTGTGTACAAATTGCAATCAATTGTGTTATGGTCCTGCTCCTACATCCACATCAAATGCAGCTACAACAGAAGTGGAGTCATACTTGGATCTACTATATTCGGATGATAATCCTACATAATACACTGACCACATTTTATTAAATATTTCAAGTGCATAATTTGAATGTATCAAAAATTATATAAATAATTGAATGAATTAATATATAAATTGTGAACTATTTGTTGTACAGATCTCAAGTCGCTCTAGGGCCGCATCACAATTTGATACATTAAGTTTTGCATCAACAGCTGTAGATATTGGCACACCTTACGAGGTAGACCAATATATATTAACCCTAAAGCCATATGTATCTAATTCTAGTTTAAATTTTCTTCTTGAAACTTATCTATATTATATTTTAAATTAACAAGTGTATAAATAAATAAATAACTATATGTACATGTATGTGAAACACTATTGTTGCAACGAGGGTTAGGTCATGTGGCAGTTCCCATGTCTAACCGACCACGTGGCTTAGATGTTTCTTGCACTGATCCTCCATCATCAGTTGTTATGCTTGAGTATTCTCTGGTGTGTGTTTTAAAAAATTGTACTAAATTTGTACTAAGTTTCTTTTTTGAGTTTATATAAATTTATATATGCACCCATATATGTAAGTGCAGGATGATAGGAGTGCAACCATTGGTTAGGTTGCTAGTCAGAGACAATTTCATGAGCCATCCACACATTTTGAGGTCCTAAACTTTAATAAATTTTCTATGTGCAATTTCTAGGTCTCTATATGCTAAATAAATTCTAACTTATTTCAAACTTGCTTTATTTGAAATTCTAGGAATTAGCAGGTCAAACTTTTGGTCAAGAAGATGAAACAACTATACCACCTAGACAACAAAATGTGGGAGTAAATGAGCATGATTGCACGGTAATTTAAATGCAAACTTTAAAGCCTACATTTAAATATTTAATTTCATATTTTTTATAAATTAAATTTGGATGGTAACCTAATTCTTGAGTGTTTTAAATTTGAATATCCAGGAATTAGCACCTAATGCTTTACGATCACTTGGGCAACAGAATGTGGGAGGAGATGACCAACATCATAAGGTAATTTAATCATACATTAGTCTAGATTTAAATATTTAATATGAGTATTTTATAAATTAAATTAAATCTTCAATCAAATGAAATTTACATTTCAGAAGCACATGTATGTGTCATTTTAAAAAAATTTAAATCTGATTGCAAGTTTCTTTCTCTTGTGTATGGCATGAGGTAGATCCATCTATTTCACGAGGAAGAGAGAGGCCTCTTTTAGATTTGAACTTAAGTGATGATCATACCTGACATAGATATTTATTTCATAGACTGAACTGTATGATGTGCATTATTTTTTATATATGCCACCAGGACTTTGACTATATATGTCGAACTTGCTATTACATGGACTTCTAGATATATTTCAGTATTTCATGAACTATGATTTGTATTTATTTATATGCTGACTATGAGTAGATGTTTTAGTACACATTTCATGGGTCCTACCTATATTTTATAGTATTTCATGGACTTATTTAGATAGATCTACATGTATATATTATTGACTATATGCTTGAACATTTTAGTATGTTAGATAATATGTTAAATATGCTTCATTGTTCACTTCTAGATTATAAATTATTTAATCGAGACATGTTAGAAGATTTCTCTCTACTACATTTTTTAATTTAAAATGAAAAACAATCTTTAATGTGTTTAAAATAGTGAACTAGTACATGTGAATATCTAATGTGTAGATAATTTTTTCAAATTTTTTAATAGATAGTATACACATGACTATCAGAATGTACAAAATAGTTCTTGATAAATTATAACTTAACACGATTTCAACAACTTGAAGAAAACTCACTAAGATCTACAACCTAGTCTTATAAGCATATAAAGATTTATGATCAGTTGTTACATTTTTCAATTTAAGCTCATGGATTTAAATAAGATAGACTACCAAAGATGTTGAATATGATAATGTATAGGGGTTTGATATGAACATTAAACAACTAGGGGGAATTAATAACAAAAAAATCAATATATTTTAAAGTGATAATAAACAAGGCCATTGAACAAGTTCTAAGTTACATGGGCAATAAATCATATTTAGAACCAAAATGAAAGAAGCGAACCTTTTGAATTTTCAAGAGTGGATGAAAAATTCAAAAAGAATTAAGGCATGTGGTCCAAGCCATAACAAGTTATGATGATACACCCAAAATGTCTAGGAAAATGCCATCATAGATATTAAAGATTGGATATTATAACAAATAAAAGGGGAAAATTGTAAGGCAAACCCCTAGGAGATGTAAGATCTAGGCCAAGTTCACCAAAATTTAGGGAACATAGTTAAACCCTAGATATATTCCTTACAATTAGGTTAGAAATCTTAATGAAGGATTCTCATAATTTTGTCTTTTGTGTGAATATATTTACTCTGTGGAAATTGCTTGCTTTCACCTAAGGTCTAGTTTATGATAGAGTGGTGCTGATGAACACCTATGAGAGCTTGATTTCCTTGTGTGAGAATTAATACTCTAATGATGCCTCTCTATGATCATTCCTTGTTATCAACAATGACCTAGAGGGTATGTTTTAAATATGACAACCTAGGTTCTAAGTTAAGAATTTAGTGCATTTAAGCCAATGGGGCCTTGAGTTGGATTTTAGAATTTCTTCAATTTGGAATGTGTGATAAATTATTTTTAAATTAGGTGGACATAATGGTACAAATGATCTTGTCCAAGGGACATTAGCACAATAGTGTCCAAAAGGTGAAAATGGATGAAGGATGGGATGCACAAATGAATGAGAGTTAGAGTGAGTAGATGGATAGGTTTTGTACAAGTCTTTTCAACTTTTGTGCATTTAAATAATATAAAATAAATGCTAAATCAACACATCTCAAAACATAGCTAAAGTGGGTACAAAAATGATAGGAAAAATACAAACTATATACTTATTGAACCTTTACACTAATATCATTTGTGGCAATCATAAAATAATGTTCAATCCATGAAAATTAAATACATAGATCATAAAAAGAGTCTTAAAACAAAAAAATAGGTCCATTATGAAACATATGAGTAGATCTATACAATTAGCTTATAGGTTGATGTTATTAGTTTGACAAGACTACAAAATTGATCTACCATTTACATTATGATGAAATCTTGTAGTGGCAATCATGGAAAAATCTACTTGTAAGATACACCTGCAAGAAATAATGAATGTAAATGAGAATGAAAGAATATGTACCAAAAACACAAAATATCTATGCAATATGTAACTAGATAACACAAAAGAGGATGTAAGACGATGGCTTAAGGGGAGATAAGAGGATGTCTTAAGGGGATACATAAGAGGATGGCTTAAGGGGATGTACAAGAGGATTAATTAAAAGGGGAGCTAGAAGAGGATGTCTTAAGGGGATACAAAAGAGGATAGCTTACTTGGAGAGATGTACATGAGTCAATTTACAAAGTATAAAATAAAACTTGATGGCTTAAGGGGATGTAAGAGGATGGCTTAAGGGGAGCTAAGAGGATGAATTAAGGGGATGTACAAGAGGGTGTCTTTAGAGTATGGATGAGAAATATATATATATATATATATATATATATATATATATATATATATATATATATATATATATATATATATATAATTACCTAATTTGCATTCACTTTTAGTTGAAGACTACAAAATTGGCCTCACATACTTGTATGGTGAAAACATCTATTGACAATCATGCAAATTTGACTAGTCTAGGGTACACATTCACAACAAAAGTTAAAATTCACAAAATGAACCTAAACTGTCTTGAAAGATATGAAGAAATCACTTAAGAGTTCTTAATCCCAAGTTTCTATATGGTCAAGTCTTGACCTTGTGGATTGTAGACACCTAAAACTGGCTTGCTTCGCAAACTAATTTTCCATATCTCTACACCCTCATTATTCCTCCTATTAATTAAATAAATTCATTTTTATTTAATTAATTTATCCCTCATTGTCTACCTTGACCATTTACCCATTCCTTGTGATAAATTAATTTATTTAATTTATCACTTTTACCTCACAACTATATCCTCATTTGATTAAATAAATATTCACAATATTTATTTAGTTAAATTCTCCTTTTCCCTAATCCTCATTAATTAGATACATCATGCTTATCTAATTAATCTAGCCTACTAATTGACCTACCCTAACCTACCCTAGCCTACCTATCCCTTAGACCTAGGTTAATTAAGCTAAACACTCAATTAACCTTGCTTATCCCCTTCTTCCATGCACCTTTGAATAAAAATCAATCTTTTATTCAAATGGTCAAATCCCCCTTAACCCTCATTTATCACTCTCTTACACATGTAAGAGTACCATCTTCACATCTCCACATAAAAGTGAATTAAAAATTCACTTGTCATGTCCCCTCTTCCCAAAATGAATCTTTTATTCATTTTAATCCTCCACACCTTTCCCCATGTGAATTTAAAATTCACTTTTAATGAGAGCCCTCCAATCCCATTGACCAAGTTTCAACCCTTGATCTCTCTCATCCACTCTCCTTGTGACACTTGTCACAAGGCTATGGCTTCAATCCTAACCCTAACTCTCATTGATTCTTAGCCCTTGATCTTATTTTTCAATCCTCACCCTCCATCCTCCTTTCAAGAACTCTATAAATGAAACCCTCTCCAAGCCATTTGAGAGAGACTCAATCATGCACCAAATCTCTGCCAAAATCTCTCCACAATCTCCTTATCATGCCACCATAATGTCAAAATCTTGCCTCAATCCCATCTAATCTATCCATCCACCTTGTCTCTCATCTACATTTGTGTTGAAAAGCTTTGAGCAATCCACATACACACTAATCAAGGGAACAATCTGAGGAGCTCTTGGGTGCATCTCCTTCCTGCATGGATTCGTGAGGTTTCAATGAAGGTATAATCGTTTTGTTTATGCATTAGATTAGTTTTTATCTTCACTTTAATCTCACTTATCACATGGATAATTCAGCAGGTTGATGTGAAACTGTAATATTCAAAGGGGCTTACTTGATTTAAGATGATCTGTGACTCACTGGACTCAAATTATGCAAATTGTTGTAAAAACAAACAAATTATTCATTCCTTTGCATAAATTTACTACTATATCACAAAGCTTTGTATGATTTATAATGAAACAAGCTTTTCTTTTCAAACTGATATGAAAATTGTCAAATATTAACACAATTCTTCATGCTTCTTTCAAATGTAGGACAATTTCCTTTAAATCTCTATGTTTGAGCTAACTAATTATTTCAAATATTTGGGGGAAAAGTTAGAGAAATTCAAATTGAATATCATTTTACTATAGGATCTAAATGCTCTGTTACTCACGTTGTAAGAAATACATCAAACTTGATCAAATCAACAGATTAAATCTCCAAATGTGAAGTCCTGAGTATTTTCATGAACACACATCCAAGATTGCAAGCTTTTAAAGAGGTAGTCCATCAAATATAAGTAAGAGTCAGAAAACAATCAGAAAATAGATGCAAAATCCCAAATTTACTTGTATTTAAAGTACACAGTCATATATAGTTTACAATGTATGAATGACCTATTTGCTTCATTAATCAAATCAATAGAATACTTACAAACGTCTCACAGATACAATAAGGAAGCTAGGCACTCTGCACATTCCTCAGTGTAGACACAGGTGACTTTCTCCTCTATACTAAAATACTTCTCTATTTAAATGTTCAAACAAATTACAAGTGCAAGCTATATTTCAAAAATCCCTTTGTAAGTAATATACAAATAGCAGAGCTTCTTATATAGAGTTTGAAGTTGTTTTCTGCTATGGTTACAAAATTCAATCTATGGTCATAATTAAAACTTTCTCAATCAAGGGTGTTCATTCTTTTCTAACCACCTTCCAAAATATCTTGATGGTATCTTTTCTACCTCAAAGGATGCCATTGGAATCTTTTCAAAATAGGAAATTCCTTTGACTTTTTTTTTCCTGTTGACCTTGCCCGTAGATATCCTTTACTTGATTCTTTTATTAGTATTGTTTGCTCCCCTCTTCATTTTCTTACTCCTTCAAATATGCTTTGAAATTATTTGTTACACCTTATATGAAGGTGCGATTCTCCCCTTGACTCTTTGTCCATACATATTCCTGCATCGTGACCGCTTCTTTCAATTTCTTTTCTTCTTTACCTGAACCTTCATTCTTCTTCTTGTATTTCTTCATCTTGGTACTATCCTCCATCACTAAATCAATCATTTGTTTACTTAAATATGCCTCTAGATTCTCCATACATGGTGCAAAAATGGCCTTGAATTTTGTTAATGCTCTTTGAAGTTCATATGTTGGTATATCCATACACTCATGATCTAAGAGCCTTTCAACTATCCTCTTGTGCATCATGATCATATTGTCTACTTTTTCTTCTAAACCCTAAGTGGTTGTGATGCACCTTCTGAGATTATCCTCTTCAAATCTTAATTCCAACTTTGCCTGTGGCACTTGATTTGCCATCGAAGGAGTAATGACTCCTTCATTTATTAATTCATCTGCTTTCTCCTCAATTTCTTTTAGCTGTTCCAATTCAAACTTGCACTCTTCTTTTCTAAATTGACCATTATTTATAAGTATACAACATTTATTCTTTTCTATTGCAGCCAATTCCCATCCTGTCACTGCTTGTTTGATTACCTCTTCTCCTTCTTGCACGAATGCCCTGAACCATTCTTCAAAAATGTTAGCCTTAGGCCTCTTGCTTTCCATATCTTTTACTTCATCTTTAGACAAAACTGCTATTTCACTAGGTAATTCATGTATTGCCACATTGGGATCAAATATCCCTTTAATGAATTGTTATAGCTGGACAATGTGTCCTTTTAAATATTCATGCTTATCCTTGTCTCTCTTCAACATTTCTGCTATATCCTAGTGCATATCTTCCCATTCACTTATGTGTTGCTCCCTTGTTGTGTGTCCTATGTCAAAATTAAGTACTTTATATTCATCTAATGCTATTTCTCCTTTAGCTTTCTGTTTCTGTGGTATGGCCAGGTTTAGTGTTCTGAATCCATCTGGACCCCTTTGTATAGTTGACATGGTCCTAGCCTTTCTCTTTTCTTTTCTTGGCGTTACATCGCCTAATAGACTTTTGATGTCTATAGGTACTAACTGTACCTCCACCTTTTCTCTCCTTATCTCTGCACCTAACCAAGCCGGGGCCTCCTTTGCGCTTTCAGTTGCCTTTTCTTCATTGATTACCTCTTCTTGAGGCATTTCTACTTCTCCTTGTTCTTGTTGCTGCTGTTGTTCTTCTTGTTACTGTGGAGGAGTTTGTTCTTGTTGAGGGGCTAGTTCCTGTACCATTGGATCATCTTGTTGTTTAGATTCACCCTCATTTTCTTCTTCTTCAATTTATGTATCTCCTCCACCTTCATCTTCTTCCTCCGGACCTTCTTTTCTTGATGAGTCTTTTTCTTGGTCTTCTTCTTTATTTGCCTATTCTACATTTGTCATTTCTTTATCTTTTATTTGCTTTTCAGATTTATCTCCCTCCCTCTGCTATTTCACATTCCTTTTGCATCTTTTCAGGCCTGTCAGCTTGTTCTGCATGCGAAGGTGAACCTACAATTTTATCAAATTCTTTTGTATCCTTTTCTTGTTCATCCTTGCTTTCTACATTTCATTCTTCTTCACTTTGTTGACCATACATATTCAGAATATTCAGCACATCCACCTCAGAGGTAACATCTCCTATTTCTTCTTTAGTTTGAGCAGGTGTTTCTTTCACTGTTTCCTCAAGTGTGTCCTATTTTTCAGATTCTTCAATTTGATGTGCTACATCTTGCAGATCCTTAATTATTTCAGGGGATACCAATGTACCGAATGGATCTACTACTCCTGATTCCTCTTGTACATTTTCTTGCTCAGAGACTGGACCTTGTTCAACTCCCATATCAGCTTGAGTGTCTTATTCTTCTTCTTCACTTAAATACTCACCAGATTCTTCTTCTTCCATGCCACCTTCTTTTCCTGTCCCTGAATCCATTTCTCTAATTTCACTTTCACTATTGTCACCTTCAATGTTGACAGTCTCAGTAACTTGCTTGGCTTCATGCATTTTTGACCCATGCAGCATTTCTTCAGCCAATTCTATTTTTACCTTAGCATATACTTGTCTTTTCTCTACTGAGGTAGATGCACCAGGTATGTCACTCAATTTAGCACCTACCTGCTGTGCTCCTATAATTTCACTTTGTTTTGAAGTTTCCCCTTTGGATATGCCTATTGGTGTTGCTTTCATGACCCTTTGCCCTATTGACCCTTGAGCAGGCCGTGCTTGCTCTGCACTGGTATCATGACCTAATGATTTTACCTCTACAATTGTGCCTAATGACACCGCTACTGTCACCCCTATTGCATAAGGATCCATTAATGTAGTATTTTTATCTTTCTCAAGAATCTTTGCTTCTACAATCTTCCTTTTCTTTTCATAAAAGCACTGGAGATCATCATTATGCTCCCTCACTCTCTTTTTGCCTTTCTTTGGATATGTAATCTCCACTCCTTCATCCTTAAGCTCCTCAATTCTATCTTTCAACCATGTTTTCAAAAACAAGATAATTGTTTCAGACAATCTGTCCAAAGATGTGTTCCATGGTTGTGACCAATCAGGCTCTCCAATAGGAGCAAGCCTGGCACTTTCATAACTATGATGTAACAATTTACCATCATCCTCAACTTCTGGGGGAACATAGATATCTCCCATGGACCTCATTTGTTCAACTGTTAATATTTTATGAGCTCTCTTTCTTACCTCTTTATCATTTTTACAATCTAACTAAAAATCTTCAATATGTATTTGATATTTGAATTTAAAATCAATTGCATTTTGGATTCTATGAAAGGGATCAAACTTTCTTGCTAACTCAACTTCCTAGAAGCCATAAAACTTTAACTCTTTTTCTGAATAACTAGCCACCTCTTCACTGGAATAGGTATATCTACCAATTGACCAAGGGAGTTTAAGATTTCCCCTGCTATACTTCTTTTTGTACATTTTGTAGGCATTCAAGTTCTATCTTGAGAACTCTAAAACAATCAACCTATTAGAAGGATACCTAGGGAGCATGAAAGGCTTTCCTTCAAATCCCTCAGTTCTGATATAAGTAAAGTTTTGGAATTGAATATACCAGGAACTAAACAAACCAATTGTATCTTCTGCATCTGCAGACAACCTCTTATCTGGGTCTTCTCTCAAAACTCTAACCATGTATGTATAGAATACATCATTCACCAACGCATACTTTCTCAATGCATTTTCTTCTTGTAAATCAGGATAATGTTCATATACAAGCTTCTAATCTGCGCCATTTCCTAGGGTTCCCACTCTGTCAATCCCATGTATGTATGGTTGAACCATTGCTACACATGAATATAATATATACGAGGACAAACGGAAAGGCATCAGTTTTTGTTTTCTTGACATTGTCGGTCTCCATATGGCTATGCTAATAGCCTTGGCGCAGTGAATTTGTCCTTGTTCTTTCTTTGCTTCCCTCATGAATTGTATCACAATAAACATCCAAGGCTGACACTTAGTGGCATCCCTCAATCAACTAGTCTACTTAACATTGTAATCATCAAATATATTTCTTCCTTAAAATAAATTCTTTGCAGATTCTTGTGTACTCTTGCCACAGCCTTTGGCTTATTTTCTGCACTATACCAACTGTAGAAGATCTTGCTTCTACAATCCCTCTCATTCTCAATGAAATCTTCATTATACTGGTCAATGTCAATATCTACCATTTTCTCATGTATTTCTAAACCAAAGGTTCTTTCAATCCCTTCTATAGATGAGTCCACAATGACCCTGTCCTGATGTATTAGTCTTCTAGTAGCTGGGTCATATAAATGTATGCAATCCAGACATAAGTCTTTGGCTTCCATAGCTAATGGAAAACTGGCAGCCCTATACAATCTTCTCTCCCATAGACACCTCATGTCAGGTGTAGCATCTACTACCGTAATCTTCTACAAAACATCATCTGCATCATAGTTTCCTACGTTGGTATCCCTCCCCACTCTGCTTGTGCCTAGCAACGTAGGATACCCTCTGTATATTGGAAACTCCTCTTTCTCCATTTCTTTACAAGGCTTTCTTTCCTTTTTTATCTTTTCCTCACTCCCTGTATCTACCTTTTTCTACTTTGGGGCCATCCTGTAAAAAACACATTCTTTTAACTTGTTGTTTTTGTTGATAACTGAGAGGGGGGGTGAATCAGTTATCCTAATTATTTCTACTTTCTAAACTTTCTTATTAATCAATGTAGCATTAATTCAAACAAGCAAACATAACCATGAAATGGAAGTACACATGACACAAAATTTTTGACGTGGAAACCGTATTAAGGGAGAAAACCACGGGGTGATTAACCCAAAGATTATTCTCTATTAGAAGAATAAGGAAAAACAAAATGGCACTTGCCAATTAGGGCTCACTGCCTACAAGAGACTCACTGTCTACAAAAAGAGTGTTTATGCAATACTTGAACTGATTGGGAGCATCTACATATGCTGGAGTTTAGTTTCAGTTAGGCTCATTACACCAATCTGCTGCACTTCATCTTTATTCTTCTCTTATGCTGCTTTCCTTTCACATACCGGACATTCCTTACTACTTATGTTCTACTCTTCTACTCTTATTCGCATCTTTCCAACAACAACAACTCCTCTCACAACTAAATCCATTTTGTATATATATCCGCACAAGTGATTTCATCACCTTTCTAGTCGGCAGCTGGAATAGTCAATCTTTTTACAAACTCTGATTTGTCGGCTAAATCCTTACACATCAAGTAATGTGGATCAAGCATATACTTGTAGAAGTCATTAATCATGTCAGCCAAACATAACTTATACCTTAAGAACCTTTTCCATCATTAGCGACACATCCGGAATGATGTCTGATGTTCTGCTAGTCAGTTCTTCCTCTGTCACACTGCCAATTAGGAACCCGATACTCAAGTGATCATATCTTTTTCTTCATCTATCACCGGAGGCTAAATCCTTAGATTCTATCACTCAAGATAGTCCTCTTGACTTACCCAAATCCGCACTTCACCAAGATACTTCCTCTGAGAGATCTAGACCTATGTGTCGGACCTTACTGATTGCTCTGTTCCTGCTTACTAGACCTCAATACTTTGCAATCTGTCTTCCGGTAAAGACTCATTATGTCCTGTGGATGTGTGGGCTAACCTATGTTGCCATCAATGACAACATTCATGAATCCATATAGTGTCTCTTGCCAAAAATCTCCCCCTTTGGCATTGATGGCAATACTTAGTGAAAAATGACTAAGTGTAGCACTATACTCCCCCTCGGCTGATGCTCTGTCTCTATGTACATTTTCTGGAACTCCCCCTTAGTTGGATTCCTCATTTTTCACTGCTCCTCACTCCCCCTTTGATATCAATGGCAAAGGGTAGGGTCCTCATACCAAAATTTTAAAAAAATTTACTATACTTAGCCGCATAAGTATATATATATGTAATACTTACATATACTGTAGTATGTCTACAAAAGTTGTTTTCAGTTGAATGAATTCAATAGCCCAACTTTGCTTCATTCTGTCCAAAATTGATATATGACCACTCAATAGAAAAGCAAACGCATCTGCCCTTTTTACATCAGTTGGATCATTTGTCTGAGCTGTGATTTGAGCTTCTTTTATGGCCTCATGCATGGCCTCTAACTTAGGGATAATTATCCCTCTAAGGTCACTTAACCTGCTTATTCTATTTTTCTTTTCTTTTTCAAGCTTCTTGATCTCATTCAAAACTGCAACCGTTTGACATTCTTGATTTATTATTGATGTAGAAAGTGGATCAAAATTTTGAGAAAGTTTTAACAGTTTATCCTCCTATTCTTTCAGTTTCTTCTCAATCTCCACGGTTGCTTTGGACCAGGAAATACAAAATTTGTATACTTCACCGCCATCTTTAAGAGCATTTTCTAAGCTCTTTATCCCAATATTCATATTTCTCCTATCATTAATGATCAACCCTTGTACCTCTGAGAATATCTTATCCAAAAACTCCTTCCGGACCTTTTCTTCAGCTAACTTCTCTAGAGAATCAAAATGTGTATTAACACTGTTGAGTAGAGTTTTGAGATTACTGGATGAGGAGGCTATGGGATCCTTCTGAAACGATGGCATTATCTTTTCTAGCACTCTGGAAGCAGCTTCAATCAACTCACAGTCTTCCATATGAGACTTTAGGAGTTTTTCTTTGGCCTTTGCATTAGCAAATGAAGCTATCTTCATTGTCTATACTGGAGAAAGAGAATCAAAATTGAATGGACCTTGTAGAAGCTCCGGTTCATCAATCTCCATTGTTTCTTTGCTCAGGAATTCTTGGACAGTTTGTGCAGTGTCTCTTGCTAGAGACAGATGTTTCTTCTCTTCTGCATTCTTAGAGTTGTCCCTTGGAGATTTCTCTCCTTCTATATTCATACCACTAGCAGTTGTGGTCTTTTCTGTTGAGGTCTTCTCTCCCTTTGTAGCCTTGGTACTGTCAACTTCTTTTTCCTTCACTTCTGCTTCTTTCTCCTATATACTATCTTCTCCTTTAGAATCAGAGGCTGTAGGGGAAACCAGAGGAAAGATAGTTGTTTGTTCATGAGCCACCTCTTCCAGAATAGGGGATTCTGAGCCCTTGTCTTTACCAGAGTCCTCTGTGATGGGAATGTTGAACCTTTTAAGAGCATTTCAGAGGATCTCTTTAGTTTCCTTTGCCACTTTATCGGTTTCACCAAGCATGAGTTGATTCATCCTTGCAATCTTTGAATATCATATTCATTGTTTTGGGATCGATTGAAGGATATAGCTGAATAGCTATTTGTTCTCAGATCTCAATGTCTTTTGCCATGGCATTGTTCTTTCTCATTTCTAACTCCTTTTCTAAGCTCTTAGGAATAAGAGATATAATTTCAATGAAAGCCTTATTGTATATGTTTAGATACCTGATTGTAGCTTCCTGTAGGATTTTTTGGTCAGCCTCATTGTAATCATCATAGAATTCGGCCATTGGTTGAAGGTTTCCATCCATAGTGACTGATTTGATTACACTTTCTAAAGACAGGGTGGGCTTTTCAACAAATTCCTCTGCCATTTCTTCCTTGTCTTGGCCTGTGGAGGGTTTACCAGATCCTCTCTTCTTCTGCTTCTTTATTTCCTTTACCCCCTCATCTGATTCAGTTTCCTCTTCATCTCTTTGACTTGCATAAGCCCTTGTGGCTTTTGTCTTTGATCTTTTCTCTCCTTTGATGGATGCTTGGACTTCTAGTTTTGATGTTCTTGAGCTTTTGGCTGTGACAGGTGCAGATCTCTTTGATGATCTGGTCCGGGTTGAGGTTTCTACCAGAGCACTTTCCTTGCTTCCTTTCTCTGCCTCTTTCTTCTCTTCCTCAGCCTTTTGCCTCTTTTCCCTGTTGGCATCAAGTGCCTCCTTTGAGATGCCTAGGCCTTGGGCAATACTTTCTACTTCTTTTCTTACCTTCCTCTTGATCTCTGGTTCTCTAAGCTCCACATGAATCTTTACACTTAGCTCCTCAAAGGTGCCAAACCTTTCTACCTTGGGATCTTTTGGTTGTTTCAGCATGTGTTCAATATGCAACTCAACAATTTTCTCATCGACATCATACCCCATGGGCATGATCCAAACTGTCCTTGGCTCTACTGCCTCCATTAGACATTAATCAGTGTCTACCATGAAGCACACTATATCCTTGTATTTCTCAACTACTGATTTGGGAATTCTTTCTCTGATTTGCATTGTATTTTGGAATTGCCTGAAGTAACCCCACAGAGCTGTATTCCTTGCCTTAGCATCTCCAAGTTCATGCAAGTAATCTCTGATCTGGATTGCTACCGATTTGTCATTTTCCCATACCCATCCACTTGATCCGGGAAGCTCATTCATGAAGTAGAAAAATAAACATAGTATCAGTCCTCCATATTTAAAGGACTTCTTTTTGTCCTTTTTGATCTTCTATATGTTTTCCATTAATTGGCTCAAAAGAAGTTCACAGAGATCATATTCTGCATTCTTTCTCAGCATCTCACAAGCAGTATATATTGCAGTTCCAGAAACTGAATTCTCCCTACTAGAGTGATATATCTTATATCCTATTATCATGGAAGCAAACTTGATATCTGGGTCAGTAATATCTTCAATGGTCATTGCCCTCTTATCAAATTTTGATCCGATGGCCTCAGTCACAATGTTGTTTTTGATAGATTTGAGGACAAGTAACCCTCCGGAGGAGTATAAACCAGTTACTACCCTAATTGCCTCCTTTGTGATCTTGCAAGGTCTGTTTAGCCAAAGGAAGTTATCATGTATTCTACTCAATACATACCGGACCCATTCATCTTCTTCAAATCAGGGGAAATGAATGAACTAATCAAAATGCTTCTCCTGGATGCCCTTATATTCTGGTTTAAGCTCAAAAGCATCATCTATTAATTGTTTGTGATAGATGTCTCTTGGTTTGAATTCCCCAAACTCTTCAATACTTGCATGTATGTAAACCCTAATTTCTTCTGTATGCAATACGCCATGTGGAACACTGGAAAAGGCTCCTAGGGGATCTACCTCCAAGGACTTGTATGGATGTTTCTTAAATGTGGGGCATGTTCTATCGGAATTCTTTACTATATTTGGAGTAGCCATCTTTCAAAAGATTTGCAGAGAGATATTGAAAACAGGAAATACCTTTTGCGCCTTTCGGTTTCACAGAGTTTGCCTGAAGATTTCTGGATGAAATGGCTTCTGCAAATGATCTTAGATGAGCTCTGAGGAGATTTGTTGCAGAGCTTCACTTTTCATTTCATCTTGAATGCAGAATGAACAAGTGATTAATGAGAACACCCTTATATTGCTCCACAAACCCTAATGTCAGGTTGCAATAAATGCTCGACCTAAGTTATTCCAGTTTGCCTTATTCAGATGACTTGAAGAACCAGATCAATCCTGATCTTTAAACATCATGCGGATCTTCCAAATCTTCACCATAGTTTGTTTGGATGTTTCCCTTATGAACTCTTCAATCCGCAACTCTTCTTGTGCCAGTTCTGGTACCAATTGACTGGTTGGGGGAACAAGGTTTTCTTTGTGTCTCCCCCTGAGCCAGAGCTCATCTTTTAATTTCTGAAAGGAATATCAGCACCAGAGTCTGGTGCGGATCCATCCTCTACATTCTCTGTACTTTTCTTCACCCAAATATTGTTCATCTCTCTTTTGACTTCATCCGCATTCACCTTTTGTTTACCCTTATCTTGATTCTGATTATGATATACCGGACCCTTTTTGTCCTGATTCTTGCTTCTACAGAATTTTGCACTATGACCAGATCTATTGCAAATTTGGCAAACAACATTTCTTTGCATATTTGACTGATATCCTCTTGATCTGCATTGATTAGCCATATGACCTATTCTATTGCATGCAAAGCATCTACCATTGAATGATTTGTTCATTTCCATATTTATGCATTCATGAGATTTGTGACCATACCTTTTGTAGTTAAAGCATTGTTCAGAGAAGGATGAATTAGTCTGACTCATTCTCTTTCTACACTGATTAGCTTTATGACCAAAGTTATTGTAGTTGTGGCAGCATCCATTAAAGGATGGATATCTTTGAACATGAGGCTGTCTTACCGGAGGTCTTCTAGGTCTGTTCCTTGGATTTTTTGATCCAAAATTCTTCTGACCAGATCTGGAGCTTCCTCCTTTCTCATATCCTAAACCACACTTGTCATCTACCTTTTTTGACTTTCAAGAAGAACTTCAAGTTGAGCAGAACTTATCTTGAATTTCTCTTTATATTCATTTGCTGTTCGAAGATCCCTTTTGAGAGAGACAATTTGATCCTCAAGTTTTTCTTCATTATTTTTAGCATCTTCAAGATTAGATTCAAGATGTCTGATAATTCTATCCATCTAGTGGCAATCTTCTGATTTCTCTTTAAGAGATTGTCTTAGATTATCTTCAGTTTTTCTTTTCTCTTCAATTTCTTGGGTAAACTTCATAACTCCTAATTCCATTTTATGTCTTACCATAATGATTTCTTTTGATAGCTTTTCACATAAATTGGTTTTCTCCTTCATCTCTTCATTTGTTTCACCTTGTCTTGCCAATTGCTGAAGCAACTCCTTTCTCTTTTTCATAGAGAGACTTAATTTGTCTTTTAGTTCTCTCATGAATTCATCAGGCTGTTTGAGTCTTTCCTTTAATTCATTGACTTCAGTGTTTGACTATTCAAGATCATCAAGGGCAGTCTTGAGTTGCTCCCTTAAACCATATGCATCCATTTGAATTCCTAGATCTTCCTCAAGTTGTTAGACTTTGTTAGGAGGAACTTGGCTCTGATACCAATTGTTGATAACTAAGAGGGGGGGTGAATCAGTTATCCTAATTATTTCTGCTTTCTAAACTTTCTTATTAATCAATGCAGCATTAATTCAAACAAGCAAACATAACCATGAAATGGAAGTACACATGACACAAAATTTTTGACGTGGAAACCCTATTAAGGGAGAAAACCATGGGGTGATTAACCCAGAGATTATTCTTTGTTAGAAGAATAGGGAAAAACAAAATGGCACTTGCCAATTAGGGCTCACTGCCCGAACACACTGCTCACAAGAGGCACACTAACTACAAGAGACTCACTGTCTACAAAAAGAGTGTTTATGCAATACATGAATTGATTGGGAGCATCTACATATGCTGGAGTTCAGTTCCAGTTAGGCTCAGTACACCGATCTGCTGCACTTCATCTTTATTCTTCTCTTATGTTGCTTTCCTTTCACATAACGGACCTTCCTTACTGCTTCTGTTCTACTCTTCTGCTCTTATTCACATCTTTCCAACAACAACAACTCCTCTCACAACTAAATCCATCTTGTATATATATCCACACAAGTGATTTCATCACCTTTCTAGTCGTCACTTGGAATAGTCAAACTTTTTACAAACTCTGATTTGTCAGCTGAATCCTTACACATCAAGTAATGCGGATCAAGCATATACTTGTAGAAGTCATCAATCATGTCGGCCAAACATAACTTATGCCTTAAGAACCTTTTCCATCATTAGCAACACATCCAGAATGATGTCTGATGTTCTGCCAATCAGTTCTTCCTCTGTCACACTGCCAATCAGGAACCCGATACTCAAGTGATCATATCTTTTTCTTCATTTATCACCGGAGGCTAAATCCTTAGATTCTATTACTCAAGGTAGTCCTCTTAACTTACCCAAATCCACACTTCACCAAGATACTTCTTCTGAGAATTCCAAACCTGTCTGTCAGACCTTACTGATTGCTCTGTTCCTACTTACCGGACCTCAATACTTTGCAATCTGTCTTCCGGTAAAGACTCATTATGTCCTGCAAATGTGTGGGCTAACCTATATTGCCATCAATGACAACATTCATGAATCCATATAGTGTCTCTTGCCAACAGTTTTACCTTCTTACCTAGGGTTTTACTACGAATTTTCTATTTTTTTACATTTTACCCTAACCTCTCCTGTGTCTTTTCCTGTTTTGACTTTCACATTGTTCAACCCAACCCAGTTAATTAACAATTCAACACAGTAATTTAATGCTTGCTTACATTTCAAAATGAAATTACTAAAATTTACTTTGCATTTTAACTAACTGAACTGTAATGACATTTAAGATAAATACCTGTATCTTTCGACAGCTCAACCTTAAAACATTGACTTACTTTACCATTTTCCACTCTGTTCCCGCTTCTGTGATTCTGTCTCGTGATGAAATTTTCATTTAATTTCTTTAACAACTCTTCTTTCTACAATTTTAATCTTAGAAATACAAATCTAAAAGAAAGACAACTTTAAATTTACCCTAACTCATTGAATTTTACTATTTTTGGTGTTAGATCGGCATTAATTACAACAATTAATGTGCCTATGGCATCGGCTTCTTATTTCAACGTTTTTGTTTAAACTTTCTATCTGTTAGTTTACTTTCTGCATACATCGCATTTTCTTGCATCTTTCCTTGTATATTGTTCCTTGTAATGTCCATTTGCATCTTTTCAATATACAATCCTATATACAATGAGTTATAAACAATGTTATCCCTTTTCCCTTTATATCCGCGCTTGTGTCTTTTATTTGTATATCGTAATGTATGATAAATAGAAACAAGCGCACATACAAACAACTCATACAAACCCTTTTTACCTTTTATCTCTCCGGCGATGTCCTTCATTTCTTTGTATATTGGGATTGTATATCGTTAACATATAATCACCCAAACATACAAAGCCTTACCTTTATTTAACTTCTTTTGAAATCTGTCTTGTATCGCAACTCATTATATCTCCGCTTGTATATTAGCTTGTATATACGTCTGTTGGTACAATATACAACCTCAAGATACCACTCGTGGGACCCACTTTACTTTCCCACTTGTATCTCGACAAAACAACAATACTTGTATCTACTCTTAGATACAAGCCTCCATACATGCAAACTCCTTTGTATAATCGTCCCGGACTCCTCATCTTTTCTTAACCATATTGCATAACCCTTCAGATCCACACCTGTATATAAAGTGAATGCATCTTTTCAAATATACATTAAGGTATGATGCATCACTTTCATCCGATTTAATTCCCTTTTGTCATTCGCATTGTATATATACCGAAAGGTACAAACTCAAATCATGCAACATACAAAAAATGAAACATACTTTGATAAAACCACATTTCATACTCCCCTCGGGTCCGCAACATGTATATCGAGTTGTATATTACCTTGTATATATCTTTTTTGACAATCATACAACTCAAGATACAATGCGGATTTAACCCTTTATCCACTTTACTTTCGAATCACATTGGGTCTGATTTGTATGCAAAGAATAAAACATTAACTACATGCATATCTTATATCACGATTCATAAACCTAACCACTTTATGTGACTAATACAATGACTCCACATACAAACGTCCTTGTACATACAACATACAAAACCTTCCCATATGCATTTTACTAAGAAACATGTATATCTCGCAGAATATTGGGAATTTGGACATGGTTCAAAAAACAACCCCTATTCATTTTTGACAAAGAATTCACCCCTATTCTGCTCTAGTACTTAATGCTAACTTTCTTCAATTTTTAACAAGGTTTGTAACCTTTCCCTCTTTTTCCCTTTACCACCAAGCAGACCTACACACAAGCAAAAAGCAATAGCCACTTCAGGGGTCCTCATTTTGCTAAGAGGTAAAATGGGGTGTGTTGTGAGCATCACAACAATTAGCAACCAAACAAAACAATTAAATTAAAACCATTAAAGAAAACTAAATGAAATAAATTCATAACTTCCAACTTTCTTTCCTGTAAATTATTATTTAACTTGAGACTTAATGTATTCAATAAGGTGCATGAATCTCCCAATTGAGTTTAAGTGGGTACACGTGATTAATAATCCTCATCTTGAAAATAAGTTGAATAAACCAGTGACTGATATTAAACTACATAGTTGATTTCATTCCCTCATAGCCAACCGGATAGAACCTTGTTGCCAGCAGGTGTCTATAACCCTGACAAGGTTATCGTTACAATTCTCCTAAATAGAGCCCCACTGCCAGCAAGCGTCTATAGCCCCGGTAGAGTTACTTAGATGGCTTAATCTAGATTTTCAGTAAAATCCATACTTATTATTATATTTTTCATATTTTGTGTAAGATAGAGACTTTATAAGATGTTATCATTGTAACTTCATGATGCAAGGTGTGATCACTTGCTAAAATTAAGCTGAGAATTATAATGGTAGAAAGGGTGACCTCTAATTTTTAACCTAACACCTACACTGGTATGTTCAACAAACCCAAGGATTTTAGGTGTGTCATTGTGAGAAACTTCCCTTGGACACTCAACCCACAGTTATTGAATAGAAAATTTCACAAGCCAAACCATTTTCTACATTCATGACAGTCACAACAAATTATGCATAAGTTTCAAATAATTACCCTGAATGTTCTAAATTTTCTATTGTTTTCAGTGATTGTTAATCTGCTCCTATATACTTCAAAACAAAACAAACATCCCTGCCAAGGGAACACAACACAAACTAACACAACAACAAAACAAAAACAAAACCAGACAAAACCCAACAAACTGTACATTATTTACACTATGATACATAACATAACAACTACCTTCACCTTAAGCCTGAAAGTAATGTTTCAAATGTTGGCCATTAACAGGTAATGGTACATCTTCTCTAGTCAAGGTCTTAAGCCTAAACGTATTATCTCCTATTATCTCTGTGACTTGTAATGGAACTTGTTGGTGCCTACCTAGGGTTAGGGTTTCAAGCTTGAAAATCTATTGGTCTTTTTATTTAAACCCTTAAAATTTCTAAGTCCCTTGGCCTCCAGTTGTATGCATGTATCTTTGTATATGCATCGCTGTTTGTATGTACATTTGAATCCGCAGGCGCATTTGTACATTGGCAAACCCGAAAAGAAGTTCAATCAGCTTCAAAAAGTGCAAAAAATGGTTGTATGCATCTTTGTATGTATATCGGGCTTGTATGTGATATTCAGGTGCATTTCCAGGTGTGCAAAAGTGGATGTACATAGCAGATTCCTGGTATATTCTGCCTTTGTATCGAAAAGGTTTGTATGTGTATTGTGTTGTATATTCGATATACAATGGATAGATACAATGTTGGATCTCAAAAGTTATCAAATCGGGCCTGGCAGGAGTTGATACAAGTGTAGTGTTGAAAAGTCAAAGGTTGATAACCGCCATTGTATATTGTACATACAACTGCACATACAATGTGAAATATACAACGGGCATATACAAGTGGCGATGTACATGCAGACGCGGCCAAGGAGTTAACAATATTTGTGAGGTGGGTGAAATCTGCGGTTGTATATTAGGGTTGTATGTTCCCAATATACAATCAAACATACAAGTAAAGATACAAAGAAACATACAAGGCAGGAGCGGTCAAAGTCAACATTCCTCAAGAGCATGGTGGGCCTGCACAGTTGTATGTCCCGAATTGTATGTATGTGCTATATACAATGCAAAATACAAAGCGCACATACAATCCTGAATGCAAAGGAAAGTTTGTTGTGGCGGGTAAGTGGTTGGGGTCCACGGGTTGTATGTTGCACATTGTATGTGCGATATACAATGTGAGATGCAAAGGTGTAGATACAACGCCGGATTTCAATATTTTTTCAATCTGACTGATAAATGCAATGGATCCCGTGATTGTATGTATATTGCATTTTTACAATGTAATATACAAGGTGATATACAAAGGAGTTAGATACAAGGCTTGGACCCGATGGTAATTTCAAATTTGTTTTACAAAAGATTTGGGGTCTGCCCTTACATGTTGGTGATTGTATATATATACAATTGCATATACAACCACAGGTGCAAAAAAGAAGATACATTTTCTCACCGATGGAGATGCAAAGGCACAGCGATAGGGATCCACCCAGATGCTGCCATGTGTCCAAGTCAGTTGTATGTATATACAACTGCATATACAAAGATTTGAAGGCAAAAAAGGAAAAATGGGCGAAAAAGGTAAAATGTATCCTCGCGCTGTGAAAAGTGAAAGGGGACAATACACCTACGTGGTGTAATTTCATTGGTCGAGGACCAGTCAGCGTGAATTGAAGCCATTGATCTTGGCAATGAGGAGGAAATCAATAGCCCTGTTTTGAATGCCCGAGGAAGGAAGGATTTCCTATGTATCTGTAGTCGCATTTTAGGCAGGAAGAATTGTAAAACACACAACTATCGTATTTTTTGAAGTTGCTGCATCCCGCAGGTAGGTTGGCCATTAATGGCAAAATTTGCGAAGGCATAGTCTTGATTGATAGGTTAACTACCTGATTAAGGGCAAAAATCTTCAGTCAATGGCTCACATCCCGAATCCGCCTACTCTTTCCTCTTCTTCTCATAGCTACATTAAATGTTTTGGGTGCCATTTTGATGATGTGATGTATCTAAAGGAATTTTGAAATAACATTGTACTTAATGCTGGGTACACGTTCTTGGTGTATAAGAGAACTGTGTCACTCATTTTTTTGGGGGGGGAGACTTGGGGAATTTTTGGAGGAGATAACGAAAAATAGAGCTTTTTTGGCTTTTCTGTCTCTTTTGGAGTTTATGAGTTACATCTGAATGCACGTTACACATGTTCAGTTTCATGTTGTGTTTATATGAAAAATGCTTCTTTGCATGTGTTTAGCTGTTTGTCTCCATTTGTTGTATGCATCCCTTCTTTTGAATCTGGTTGCTAAGAGTTACTTAGATTCTAGGATATAGATTTCTATATTGCATGCTTAACTTTTGACCTCCATTCAAGGAGTGGATTAAACTGTTTTAGGTTAAGTATGAAGAAGATTGTATTGCAGCAAGGATGTTTATAAGTAGAGATAGCTAAATACTCATTCTTGGGTGGTGTTTGTAAGGAAAGCACCAATCTGACCCCTTGAAACTTGAATGCCAGTGTAAATCATTCACTTGTATATGTCTAGTTGACTCCTTGCCCTGAGATAGGCACCGATCTGCCCTTGTGTAGTAGTTATGATCCAAAAGCCCCTGTCTTGCATCTAAAATATAAATACAAATCATTTCATAATTCCAACCTGTTAGTTGTAGGAGCAGAAATAGGACCCCTGCATACTCTCATTCCTAACCAGTTAGATATGTCCAAGAACAATGCCAACCTTGTGATTTATCATGCAAATCTTGGTCCAAACATGAGAGTATTCTGCTTGTATTGTAAAGATAAATCTTTCTATTGGGATTGAGTCAAAGTTAAATCTTTAGCTATAGGGATACCCCCCTTGGTGCGGCAGAACCAAAAGTGAAGGGGAGGCAACTCACGCAACCTCCTGTATTTGTTGGCTGAATTTGCCTATGCGTTGGAACTGGCAAACCCTTTGCTGATTTGGATAAAACACCAACAAAGTGGCGTCTCTACTGGGGAGTTGAATTAAAAGTGCTATTTTTTGCCCATCTGAGTCACCAACAAAGTGGCGACTCAGCTGGGGACCTGATATCTAGATCTTTAATGTGAGTAATGGTGCTCTGCTGGTGGAATGAACTCAGAAAAACATTTGTTCTATGATGAGCTTTCAGTTGTTTGAAAATTTTATCCTCTTTGGAGAGGTGGCGACTTTGCAAAAGTTTCAGTGCACATGAAAGGTTGATGTATGTTATTGTGATCTAAAAATATTCTATTCAAGACTTCAGCATCTAGGTGATAAAAGGTACACGCCTTCTTCCCACTTGTATTTGTTGTTTTATTGCATAAGATGAATGACAAAGAGAAGCCCTAGGTCTTATGCAGACATAAGATGTTTGAGAGTGAAATTTATATGAATCCAAGTATGTATTCACCCATACTCAGCCAAGAGGGGGATGAAATGTTGTGTAAAAAAATTGAAGAGATAAAGAATAGATTGATATCCTTAGAGGCTCAGCAAGCTCAGTTAAATAGTAATAATGTTGTGTCTACCAGTCAGAATGCTAAAACTCTTGTCAGCCCTTTTGATCCCTTATATGACTAGTTAGATTTGTCATGGATTGATTATGAAGTTGAAAGTATGCCTACTCAAATTTATAATTAGATGCCTAGATTTAGTGGACACAGTGTGTGTGATGGGGGTGCACATATCCAAAACTTTCACAGCTTCATGGAGAAACACTCATTTAGAGATGAGGATATGTAGATAAGGTTTTTTGTTAGATCCTTTGGTGTAAGAGCTAGAGATTGGTATTTGAGCTTTCCAAAGAAATCCTTTGCCTATTGGGATGAACTTGTTAACTGTTTTAGAAAGGAATTTGCAAGAGAACCTATTGATCTTGTTGCAAGATTAATGGAAATTAGAAGACAAGATGAAGAGCCCAGTATTGATTTTATTCATAGATTTGCAATTTCCCTTTCACAAATCCCTGAACACTTCAGACCTGATACTCCAACATGCATTAGTATGTATTTTGAAGCTTTTGAGAATGGCTCTAGTGCAATGTTGAGGGAATTCAAGATAACAGATGTGCAGATGGCATACAAGTTTTTAGAAAATATAGAAAAAATGATGGATGTGCACATACAGAATTCCCTATCCACATGCTTTGGTAAGAACAACAGTTGTGTGGTTGTAAATGACCAGATGATAGTGGCATCATTTGAAGATAAATGTGTAAATGAGAAGATATAAGTTGAGAATGTTGTGTTTGAACATAATGTTTGATGGTGTTAGGTTGTCATTGATGTCAAAAGTGTTCAGGAGCATGAGAAATCATCTTACAGATATAGAGAATGGTTTTATACTTCACAGGTTTGATCTTACATCATCTTGTTTGTTGTTGATAGGAGCAGGAGCATGAGACATCATCTTGTGTTCATTCATGGTTTACTTGGTTCATACAATCAGTTGGAGAGATGTGTTCTTCACAATGTCATGATTTATCAGTGAACATGACATATTCTTGGTAGGCATGGTCTTCATTATTCATCAAGTTCTTGACAAAGTTGATGACATCAGTTGATTGGTATTCAACGGTTTGCAGTGTGTTGCATAGAATGTCAAAAGGTTGATAAGTGAGTTCATATGAAAGGATCAGAATAGAGATACTCAGGAGTATCAAAGATGTCATATTTGGTTTGTTATGTTTGATCATTTCTTCACACAGGATGTTGAGTTGTTGCAATATTGATATTGTGCATTTATTCATGCTTCAGGGTCTTGGTTCATCATGCTCATGTTTTAGTTCACATCATATCTAATAAGGTCAAAACAGGTTGTTAAGATCAGATGTGAGGTCATGAAGAATAACTCAGAGATCAGGACATAAGGTTGGTTGTCACAAGTTGAATTGATGTTGATTGATGAGCTTTACAATGATGAGATTTAGGATGTGCTTCTTGGTTCATATATCTTCAATGTTGGTCATTGCTAGCATGATGGTGTTGATATCTAAGTTGGTCATTTGTGAGCTCTATTTCTAAATCCCAAAGTCTTCAAACTTATTCCTAAAACCCTAGTGTCATTGTGGTGTCCTAAAAACCTAAGTTCAATTCTTTTGCATCTATCATAAACAAAGTTTACTTTTGTTTTAATTTGATAGTGACCTGCGAGTGCAGGTTATTTCACTAATACCACCTGCCAGAGGGGTTTCTTGTCATAACTTATGACCGGTCCCTTCTTGTTCAAACCGACACCCTCGGTCTCTCCATAAGTGTTTGGGCGGCCTATCAAAATGGATATGTTTAAACATGTTAAAAGCGCCAAAAAGAAAGCATCGAAATTTTGTGAGGAGAAAGTTTCTAAAAAGGAATCTAGACTTAAATAAAAGTCATCAAATGTTAAGAGGAGAGCCCGAATGGAGAGGGAAAGTTTATTAAAGTTTTTTTTTGAGTTTTTTTTTGAAAACCATTGAAAATATCTTTTGAGCCCGATTTGTAAGGCAAAAGCCCGATTTAATGGAGTGTTTTTTTTTGGTATTTATAAAATTTCTATTTTAAAAAATTAAAAAAAAAAGCATGAGTTCAAATTAGGAAGTTTATGAGGAGATGGTCATTGCTTTTTAAAAGCAATTTTTTTTTAACTATTGAAGAATTTAGTAAAGATTGTTTATGAAAAATTGCAGAGAAGAATTTGAGGTGATTTTCTTTTGAAAGACAAATTGGATAAAGAATTTGAATGCAGGATTTGCAGAGAAGGAGATAAAAATGAAAAGACTAAGAGATTTTATTTTTTCTCCTACAAGTCCTGATTGTAATGTTAGAGAATATGAAATGATCTTGCAGAGAAGTTTGATTGAAAAATTTGCAGATTGAAGAGTCATCTTCGAAGGAATATAAAGAGATTTTTTCTTTACAGGATTAAATGGTTTCAATGAAGGGGTTTGACTTCTTGCACATGGAGATCAGAAAGAGATTTTATTTTCTCTTTCAAGAGCAAATTGAAAAATCTTATTTCAATTAAAGATTTTTCTTAATTATTGTTTTAGATGATTTGTCTGTGCAGAGTAAGTTTCGAAATTTTTGAAGAAGATTTACAAGGGATAATTTGAGATGTCAAATAATATGAAAGGGTTCTAAAATGGACAGAGAAATAATATTTTCTTATTACAAAAGATTGATTTTTTAAAATAAGGAAAAATTGCAGAGAGAAGGTGAAAAGTTTTTTCATTTGCAGATTCTTCGTTGAGAGAAGATGAAAATGTTCATACAGAAGAGAGAAGGCGAAAAGATAATCAACTTGTATAAAGTTGTTTTTCAGGTGCATTGACGAATGAATTAAGAAGAATAGAGATGGCATATACAGTGTTGTGAAGTGTTGGATTAGAATACACATTTGATATGCAGTGTTGTTAGAATGCAGTGTTGATTGGATCAGAATAAAGGATTGTTGAGATGTCAGATTGAATAGAATGGGTATTTGACAGACATATATTTGTATTGAATGGAAACAGAGTATCCCTCTGATTTGGTTTATAACTTCTATTGGTGATTTGGTTTACCAGTGAGGCATTGTATTAGCCAGTGAGGCTTATAGGTCAGTGTGACCTTAATATTTGTCAGTGAGACAATTTGTATTGCCAGTGAGGCATGTTTTTCAGTTAAGCCAGTGAGGCAATTCTGGAGTGGTTTTTCTACCCTGATGGGTTTTCCACTCGTGCATATCTTATGTTATGATTCATATTGATCTTCCTTGTGTGTGTTTAATTTACTTATGAAGTTTTATTCTCTTTCTGCATTCATAGTCATGTGCATATGTATTTGACAAATCAAAGGTATCATTCATTCCTTGTGCTCAGAAAGTTAAATTTTGAAAAAGATTAAAGAATTTACACAACACTGATTCACCCCCCCTCTCAGTGTTGTCCTTAACTCCTACAATGTTGATAACAATGCTCAACTAGATTGTTCACCAGTGAAGGATGCCAACGAGAGGATCAATGATGACTCCCATTTCAAGGTTGAGGTATCTGGTTTTGAAAACAATGATGAGGTTATGGGCAGCAATGAATACTTGTTTGAGTGGGTTTGTGGAGATGATTGTGAGTATTGTGCGCAAGATAGAGAAGAAATAAGCAAACAAAGGAGCAATTCCATGTTTGAATCATTGCCTTTTATTCAGACACATGGAGATGATGAAGAGCAATCAGAGATTGAAACAAGTGCTAGTGTTGAGCATGATTGTTCTTTATTTGATTATAGTTTTGTTTATGACACACAGGCTAAGACTCCTCCACACAAGGAATTCATTGGTAATGAAAATACATGTTTGGTTGCCCATGAACTAGCGGCATACTGTAATGAAGCTGAAACACTTGGATCAACCCTCTTCCATGCAAATGATACATATCCTGAGGAGGATCTGTTTGAGTATGGTGGGAATCGAAACACTGTTATTGAGGAGGATTCTGATTTTCATCTTGATGAAAGAGAGACCAACATATATCATGAAGGTTATTGCAGAGAGGTGCCAGAGTCTGAGCCATTCTTGTTTGGTGCAACTGAAGGTTGTTTGCATGAGGCGCACAAATGTGAATGTGAAAGTTTCTTCTTTGATATGCTAGCTTATGATAAAATGAGACCTGATGATCCTAGCTATATGGTGGACTATGAGTGCTTTCTATTTTTAGTCTAGCTGGGAGATCATTTTACAATGCATATTGTTGATATAGATGATGATAAGTGTTATATGTCATATGAGAATACATTGTTTGATGAATATGACATTCACATGTTGCTTAATGCTGAAGGTTGTTTGCATAAGGTTGACAGAGGCAGTACTGACAGGGGCAAGCTCAATGAGATGTTTGAATATGCAAATGACAAGGGTTGTTTGTGGGTAGACAATGACAGTATCTTTAGGCTTGATCTAGTGAAATCAGATGAAAGCAGGGTATTTGACAAAGGAAACTTCTAGTTTTTCCTTTTTGGTGGCCCTGGGCCACCAAGTAAATTTTAAACAAAAGTGTGATTTGTGATGTAGGTTGGTGCAGTGTTTGACATTGTGGCCCAATGGATAAGGCCTAATCTGCATCCCAGAGATCTATGGTTCTCACCATGCCTACAAGAGGCATGCGTCCCTAGACAGAGCCAATGCTGGTGCCTACCTAGGGTTAGGGTTTCGAGCTTGAAAATCTATTGGTCTTTTTATTTAAACCCTTAAAATTTCTAAGTCCCTCAGCCTCCAGTTGTATGCATGTATCTTTGTATATGCATCGTTATTTGTATGTACATTTGAATCTGAAGGCGCATTTGTACATTGGCAAACTCGAAAAGAAGTTCAATCAGCTTCAAAAAATGAAAAAAATGGTTGTATGCATATCAGGCTTGTATGTGATATTCGGGTGCATTTCTGGGCGTACAAAAGTGGATATACATAGTAGATTCCTGGTATATTCCACCTTTGTATCAAAAAGGTTTGTATGTGTATTGTGTTGTATATTAGATATACAATGGATAGATACAACGTCGGATCTCAAAAGTTATCAAATCAGGCCTGGCAGGAGTTGATACAAGTGTAGTGTTGAAAAGTCAAAGGTTGATATCCACCATTGTATATTGTACATACAACTGCACATACAATGTGAAATATGCAACAGGCATATACAAGTGGCGATGTACATCCGGACGCAGCCAAGGAGTTAACAGTATTTGTGAGGTGGGTGAAATCCGCAGTTGTATATTGGGGTTGTATGTTCCCAATATACAATCAGACATACAAGTAAAGATACAAAGAAACATACAAGGTAGGAGTGGTCAAAGTCAACATTCCTCAAGAGCATGGTGGGCCCGCACAGTTGTATGTCCTGGATTGTATGTATGTGCTATATACAATGCAAAATACAAAGTGCACATACAATCCCGGACAAGAAGGAAAGTTTGTTGTGGCGGATAAGTGGTTGGGGTCTGTGTTGTATGTTGCACATTGTATGTGCAATATACAATGTGAGATGCAAAGGTGTAGATACAATGCCAGATTTTAATATTTTTTTAATCCGACTGATAAATGCAATGGATCCCGTGATTGTATGTATATTGCATTTGTACAATGTGATATACAAGGTGATATACAAAGGAGTTAGATACAAGGCTTGGATCTAATGGTAATTTCAAATTTGTTTTACAAAATATTTGGGGTCCACCCTTGCATGTTGGTGATTGTATATATATACAATTACATATACAACCACAGGTGCAAAAAAGAAGATACATTTTCTCACCGATGGAGATGCAAAGGCACACAATAGGGATCCAACTAGATGCTTCCATGTGTCCAAGTCAGTTGTATGTATATACAACTGCATATACAAAGATTTGAAGGTGAAAAAGGTAAAATGTATCCTCGCATTGTGAAAAGTGAAAGGGGACAATACGCCTGCGTGGCATAATTTCATTGGTCAAGGACCAGTTAGCATGAATTGAAGCCATTGATCTTGGCAATGAGGAGGAAATCGATAGCCCTGTTTTGAATGCCCGAGGAAGGAAGGATTTCCTATGTATCTGTAGTTGCATTTGAGGCGGGAAGAATTGTAAAACACACAACTGTCGTAATTTCTAAAGTTGTTGCATCCCGCGGGTAGGTTGGCCATTAATGGCAAAATTTGTAGAGGCATGGTCTTGATTGACAGGTCAACTACCTGATTAAGGGCAAAAATCTTCAGTCGACGGCTCACATCCCGAATCCACCTGCCTTTTCCTCTACTTCTCATGACTGTATTGAATGTTTTGGGTGCCATTTTGATGATGTGATGTATCTGGTGGAATTTTGAAATAACATTGTACTTAATGCTGGGTAAACATTCTTGGTGTATAAGAGAACTGTGTCACTCATTTTTTTGGGGGGGAGACTTGGGGAATGTTTGGAGGAGATAACAAAAAATAGATCTTTTTTGGTTGTTCTATCACTTTTGGAGTTTATGAGTTGTAACTGAATGCATGTTACACATGTTCAGTTTCATGTTGTGTTTATATGAAAAATGCTTCTTTGCATGTGTTTAACTGTTTGTCTCCATTTGTTGTATGCATCTCTTCTTTTGAATCTGGTTGCTAAGGGTTACTTAGATTCTAGGATATAGATTTCTATATTGCATGCTTAACTTTTGACCTCCATTCAAGTAGTGGATTATACTTTTTTAGGTTAAGTATGAAGAAGATTGTATGGTGGCAAGGATGTTTATAAGTAGAGATAGATAAATACTCATTCTTGGGTGGTGTTTGTAAGGCAAGCACCAATCTGACCCCTTGAAACTTGAATGCCAGTGCAAATCATTCACTTGTATACATCTAGTTGACTCCTTGCCCTAAGATAGGCACTTGTCTGCTCTTGTGTAGTAGTTATAATCCAAAGCCCCCTATCTTGCATCCAAAATATAAATACAAATCATTTCATAATTCCAACTTGTTAGTTGTAGAAGTAGAAATAGGACCCCTGCATACTATCATTCCTAACCAGTTAGATATGTCCAAGAACATTGCCAACCTTGTGATTTATCATGCAAATCTTGGTCCAAACATGAGAGTATTCTGCCTGTATTGTAAAGCTAAATCTTTCTATTGGGATTGAGTCAAAGTTAAATCTTTAGCTATAGGGATACCCCCCTTGGTGCGGCAAAACTAGAAGTGAAGGGGAGGTAGCTCGCGCAACCTCCTGTATTTGTTGGCCGAATCTACCTGTGCATTGGAACTGGCAAACCCTTTGCTGATTCGAATAAAACACCAACAGACCTAACCATAATTTGTCAAACTTTCCATGATTTCCTTTCTTTTCATGTGCTTTATCCTAGCACAACACTAAGTCTGATATTCTAAATGTTTTGACTCTGGCTCTTTTATCAAACCATCTTTTGACCACTGCTTGATGTTTGGCAAATTTTTCAATGTCTTGATCTCTCTTTTCATCCAATTGTAACATTTGGATTATCCTGGCTTCTCTATGATCATCAAATCCTAAATATTCATTAGCAAACTTCTAGATAGGTATTCTTAAATTCACTAGAAGTATGGGATTAGTCCCATAAACTAGGTGATAAGGTGCATTGCCTAAGGCTGACTCAACCTTAGTCCTATCTACCCATAACACATATTTTAACAATGTATTCCATTCTCTGGGATTTTTTACAATTAGTTTCTTGATTATATCCAATAAAATCTTGTTCGTGGATTCAGCTAAACCATTCCCCTGAGGATAATAATTTGAAGAAAATTTTAAAACTATCCCATATTCAAATGCCCATTTAGAAAATTTCAAAGAAAAAAATGTAGAGCCATTATCACATACCAGCGAATATGGAGCTCTAAACCTTGTTATGATGTTTTCTTCAAGAAATTTGATGACTACCTCAGTAGTAGAGAACTTGAAATATGTGGCTTCAGTCCACCTTGTACAATAGTCAGTCACTGTCAATATAAACCTATTTCTTGCAGATGATGGAGGATTTATAACTCCATTGAAATCCAAGCCCCACTGTGTAAATGGCCTGGACTCAATGACTGGTTATAATGGATTAGCCTGATTCCTTCCCTTGTCTACTATAGTTTGACAGGTGTGACAACTTTGAATATGACTCTCTGTATCTTTAAACATTGTTGGCCAATAGTATCCCGCTCTTAATATCTTATGCATAGTAGCTAAATGAGAACCATGAGCAGTTCCATATTTATCATGCAACTCTGACAATACCTTATTTGCTTCAATTCTATTTAAACATCTTAAATATATACCTTCATGGTTCTTCTTGAATAGAAGACCTCCTTGTACCATGTATCTCTGTGCTTTAATCTTTAAAGCTCTCCTCTAAGAAGACTTCATCTTACTTGGATATTTACCTGATATGAGAAATGTATTCAAATCATCATACCAGCCTGATGCATCATTAGAGTTTAATACATACTGCTGCTTTACCAAATTTGGATCTATGTTTGCTATGGTCTGTACTAATGCTTGTCCTCTAACCAACTTCATTGGAATGATCTCCATATCAAACTCTTGCAATATTGTAATCCATTTGTCCCATTTTTCTCTAGGCTCATTCTGCATTAGCAGCATTTTTACTACTGCATCTGGTACTATGGCCTTGACTTGACTCCGTAAGATGTAGTGTCTAAACTTTTTAACTGCTCTTACTAATGCAAATGCTTGTCTTTCTGTGTCTAGATATTTTAGTTGTGCATCTTTCAGAGGTGCACTCATGAAGGCTATGGGCTTTTCTTCATTATCTTCTCCCTTTTGTATCAATGCAGCTGCAACTAAATGTGTAGATGCAAAAGAATATATGTAAAATGGCTTGGTATAATTTGGACTTGCTAACACATGAGCATCATAAATGGCCTCCTTAATATATTTGAATGCATCTTTGGCTATTGGTGTCCATTCTATCTTTGCATCCTTCTTAAGCATGACATTTAATGGTTGCACAATCTCTTCAAATCCTGTAATAAACTTCCTAACAAAGTTAATCTTACCAAAAAAGGATTTTAATTCCTTCTTACTGTTAGGTAATTGCAATTTTCTTATTCCTTCTACTCTGTCAGGATCAATAGATATCCCATTTTTAGAAATGACATGTCCTAATAATTTTCCTTCAATTACACCGAATGAACATTTCTTTGGGTTAAGAGAGATCTCGTACCTTTCACATCTTCTAAGTACCCTTCTCAAATCTTCTGCATGAGTGGATGCATCTTTAGAGTACACGGTTAAATCATCCATATAAATAACAATGCATTTACCTGATAATCCACGAAACACAATGTCCATGGCTCGCTGAAAAGTGGCACCTGCATTTATTAAACCAAAAGGCATTCTCCTATATGCATAATTACCCCACTTACAAGTAAAAGTGGTCTTCAACCTATCTTCTTTATCAACTAAGACCGGATTATATCCTAAAAATCTATCTAAGAAAGACATCATCTTGGCCCCATTTACTGCTTGCAACGCTTCATCTATTGGAGGCAAGGGATAATTATCTTTCTCAGAAACTTTGTTCAAATTTCTAAAGTCAACACACAGTCTAATATATCCACTTTTATTTCTCACAGGTACTAAGTTAGCTACCTAGGTTGAATGTCTTACTAGGAAGATTATTCTGGGTGACAATAATTTTTTCACTTCCTCAAAGATTAAAGGTTCTAGAATAGCATTTATAGGCCTTTGCTTTTGCCTGAATGGTTTAACTTCTGGTTTCAAGGGTATTACATGAGTTATGATGGACATATCATATGTCTTCAAATCTTCATATGTCCATGCTATTACATGTTTGTATTCTTTCAAAACATCCATGATTTCTTTTCTTAACTTCTTAGAGAAAGCCTTTCCAATTAGTACATTCTGTGGGCTTTGCTCTATTCCCAGGTTATAGGGATCACATTTTCCCCCTTTAGTTTTGGGCAAATCTTTTTGTCTTACTATCCCATCAAATTCAAAAATCTTTTCCAACTCAATTACCCTTTAGGCAAGAAATTACTCTTCAAGTTTATTATGTCTTCTTCATCTCAAGACACATTAGGCCTTTCCTGTTCATCAATGATTTGAGCTTCAAACACTTCATTACAAGTGAGAAAATCCACAATTTGCTGATTCCCTTCAAATACCTGAAAATGAGTAACATTATTTGGTATGCTCGGAACATTCACTAATTCAACAACAAATCGTTTTAGACCTGACAATGTTAAGGGCTCCAAAGTACTAGCAGCAACTGCTAATGAATCTATTCTATGATTCAATTCCCTGGGGATATGCTCTATGTTAAAGGCATCAAATGAATCTATTAAATCCCACACTTTATGCCTATAACAAACCATCTTCTTATAATTGCATGCATATAACTTTCTCACTTGTCTGACCACTAACTCAGATTCTGAAAATACTCTGATCATTCTTACCTTTTTCTTGATAGCCATAACAAGCCCATAAATCAAAGCTTCATACTCTGCTACATTATTAGTACAAGGAAATTGTAGCCTATATGCTGCTAGAAATGACTTACCATTAGGATCTATAAGTTCAACACCTGTACCTGCACCCTGTTTAGATTTAGACCCATCACATTTCAGTGTCCACATGCCTTCTTTATTCCTTTGACCTTTTATTTTGGCATGTCTCACCCTTTCTGTTACCTGCGCTGTAATATCTTGTTTCTTCATGGGTGATTCATTTTAACCTACTTGCATATTTATATTCTCAATTTGTAAATCAGAATGATAGACACTCTTGTCTTTTATGTCTTTCTCTAGATCTAGAATTAATACATCCATGCTATCATGTAAGTATAACTCTAGTTTCTCAAGATTAACCTTTCCTTCTTCTAGTTCCATCCCTTTTGTGCACTTTATGTATTGATATTCTATAATGTCTCTGCACATTCCACAATTCTCTTCAGAATGAGGCTTGTTATGGACTCTACACATGTTTTTGTACAACTTACACTGAACTGGAACTTTTTATTCAATGCACCTTTCTATTTCCAGCCTAATGATCTAACCAAAACTCTTTACTGCATTGTCTTCCTCATCACAAGAATTTCCATTAGACTCAATGAACACTACTGTTTCTTTACTGATAGGGTTTTCTTTAAAATTCAACATTAGGATTTCTTCAATTTGCACTCCCTTATTGGTGACTCTATAAACACCTGGTTCAACAGAAGCATATAATATCTCATTTGTTCTATTATACTTTGTAATCATGTGCTTCATTCTAGGTTCAGCTTCTATCCTGATTTGATTTGGAACACCTCTCCAAGGTAACTACATGTGTGAAAAATCAATGGCCATATATCCATTTAATGTTTTGGACTAGTCTCTACTTAATAACACCTCGTAATTCATAGGTATATCTACTACCTGAATGTCAATAAACTAACCCACCCTAGGATCAGAGGCTAACTGCATTTGAATATGCATTAATTCTCCTATCACATTGACCTCAGTTTTGTCTAATTATGTAACAACCTTGGCAGATTTGGTAGGAGCCAGCCCTAAAGTTTTGCATATCCCTAAAGGCATTACATTGGCTGATGCACCAGAATCTACCATGCAATTATGTATGTTCTTTCCCAACATCCTAATGGTTAACAAGAAAGGAGGGACTTCCCTCTTATCTACATACATGATCACATTAGTGTTGGAAGGTTGTTCAGTTTTCTTAATTTTGTCCTTAGACTATGGATCTTACTAGGAACATTCATGTCAGCAAAGACCTCGCCTGCCACAGATGTATCTAAGGACTTTATGAAAGCATTTCTGACCCCTGGACTTTTCAACAATTCACATAAAGCTATACTAACCTTGATTTTTTTTATTTCTTCAGACAAGTAACTCATTAACCTCATCATCTCTACTGTCTCTGTTTTCCCTGTTTAAACTTTTGATGCTACTGCCCCACCACTCACAGGATGGTTAGCCTTCAATATAGCAGGATTATTACTAGCATGATGGTCTGGAGGAGTATTGAAATTGTTGAGAGGAGTGGAAGTAGTGAAAGGACCTCTAGGCCTAGTGTTACTTCTCAAATTGTAGGTATGATTTTTGTTAGACTGTTGAAAAGCCTGTACCTCCTCTGTTTCATATAATACTTCATTCTCAGTTTCAAAGGGAAACTAAAATGTATTCAATACTAAGGCTAACTCAGGGTATAAGTTCTCACAAAAGTAAGGCTCATCTTCTAATAGTTGATCCTCTTCCTCCTTAGTTGCAAAGGTAAAAGTCTCTAAGACTAAAGCAGTCTCAAAACCTGAGGGCACTATTTCGTTACCTTTGGGAATGGGAAACTCAGTGGTGGGAGCCTGTACATCCACATTGAAAATACTAGCTGCTAGATGAAACTGAGGGCAATCTAGTTTAGCATGTTCACTGGTATTGTGGATCCTACACCAGTTTTTTAATGCCACATTGGCCATTTGAATTCTAGATGTTTGTTTTGTTTCCTAATTATCCAAGCTCTCAAATGGAGAAGATAGAGTGACATTATTTGGCCCTATGCTCCATGTCCTAGGTGGCCTTGGCTAGTTCTAATTTCTATTGTTATTGCCCCATGTCTTATTAGCTACAACAGGTCCTCTATTTTGCATTGCTTGTCCCTGATTATGACTCTGACTCTGATTATAATTCTAGTTTTGATTTGAACCTTGACCCTAGTTATAATTCTAGTTATGGTTCTAGTTATGGTTTTGGTTATGGTTCTGACTGTATCCTTGACTATTTCTACCATAGAAGTTTTCATTTCTTAGTTGTGTCATTTCAGTAGTCAATCCTCTCAGGTGTCCAATAATTTCTTTGATCTCTTCCCTATCCTCTTGTGCCTTTGCCACAAACGTATCCTGAGGAGGTTGGAAGAATGATTGACCATTACTCTGATTGTTACTGGTATTATTACCAGTATAGGGAACTATAGTCTAGATTGGGGAAGGATTATACACAGGTGTGTATGTAGGAATTAGGTTCAATAATGGAGTATGATGCATAGGGACTCCATTCCAAGGTTGTGATTGACTTTCCATCCTAGGATTTCCTCCATTAAGAAATGGATAATAGGTTGTTTGCCTCATTTCTTGATTTACTGAGGTTGCTTCCTTATAAGCTTTGGATATTGTATCTATATCAACCTTTCTTTTGACAAACATAGCAATTAATTGATCAAGAGCAACATAATACATGGCTAATAATGCATCTGCGGTCACTGTGTAAGGAGCCACTGACTGGGAATAAGCCTTTAAAACCTATCATTAAAGTTATCAATCAACTCTCCTTCACCTCTTTTGATTGCAACCAATTTATGATATAAGGTGGAAGGGTCAACTAGTCCCCTAAACCTAGATAAAAATGCCTCTTCCATAAGTGCCCAAGAAGAAATATAACCATTAGGTAAGTTAACATACCAGTTAGAGGCCTACTCATTAAAGGTGTAAGGAAATAATCTACACACCACATCCTCATATTCTAACCTGGCCTTAAAGCATGCCTCTTTGAATATCTTAATATGATCTTCTGGATCTTGATGCAATTGATATTTAGGACATATCTTTTCAAGATTTTTTGGCATCTCATGATAATCATTGAATGTTATAGAGGAATTGACATTGAAATAAGCCATTGTAGGGCCACGTGGTGAGCTTGGACCTCTGGGAGTACCTAGATTTCTAGGTGGACTAGGACCTCTAGGAGGACTTGGACCCCTAAGAGGACTTAACCCAAGATTCAAAGGTCTAAATGAAGAACTACCAGGACTCACTATGTTATGGATGTTAAAAGGTGATCCAGGAGGTGTTCTAGATGAGCCTCCTATGTGTGATATTCTAGGATTCCAAATCAAAGGACCCTTACTCTGCCTTCTATCAGGTAATTGCACAAAGATATCTTCCAAACTGGATCTAGACCTAGTCACCCTACCACTGTTATAAGCCATCTTTACTTAATTCCTACCTTAACTCCAATTAGGCCCTCCTTCTAGCGCCAAAGACTATTGATGATTGTTTTTACACATTCACAACAAAAGTTAAAATTCAAAAAATAAACCTAAACTGTCTTAAAAGATATGAAGAAATCACTTACAAGTTTGTAATCCCAAATTTCTATATGGTCAAGTCTTGACCTTGTGGACAATTCAGCAGGTTGATGTGAAACTATAATATTCAAGGGGCCTTACTTGATTTAAGATGATCTATGACTCACTGGAATCAAATTATGCAAATTGTTGCAAAAACAAATAAATTATTCATCCCTTTGCATATAAATTTACTACTATATCACAAAGCTTTGTATGATTTATAATGAAACAAGCTTTTCTTTTCAAATTGATATGAAAATTGTCAAATATTAACACAATTCTTCATGCTTGTTTCAAATGTAGGACAATTTCTTTAAAATCTCTGCATTTGAGCTAATTATTTCAAATATTTGGGGGAAAAGTTAGAGAAATTAAAATTGAATATCATTCTACTATAGGATCTAAATGCTCTGTTACTCACATTGTAAGAAATACATCAAACATGATCAAATCAACAGATTAAATCTCCAAATGTGAAGTCCTGAGTATTTTCATGAACACACGTCCAAGATTGCAAGCTTTTAAAGAGGTAGTACTTCAAATATAAGTAAGAGTCAGAAAACACTCAGAAAATAAACGCAGAATCCCAAATTTACTTGTATTTAAAGTACACAGTCATAGATAGTTTACAATGTATGAATGACCTATTTGATTCATTAATCAAATCAACAGAAAACTTACAAACATCTTACAGATACAATAAGGAAGCTAGGCACTCTGTGCATTCCTTAGTGTAGACACAGGAGACCTCCTCCTCTAAACTAAAATACTTCTCTATTTAAATGTTCAAACAAATTACAAGTGCTAGCTATTTTTCAAAAATCGCTGTGTAAGTAATATACAAATTGCAAAGCTTCTTATATAGAGTTTGAAGTTTCATTCTACTACGGTTACAAAATTCAATCTACGGTCAGAATTTAAAGTTTCTCAATTAAGGGTGTTCATTCTTTTCTAACCGCCTTCCAAAATATCTTGATGGTATCTTTTCTGCCTCAAAGGATGCCATTGGAATCTTTTCAAAATAGGATTCCTTTGACTTCTTTTTTCCTGTTGACCTTGCCCACAGATATCCTTTACTTGATTCTTTTAGTAGTATTGTTTGCTCTCTTCTTCATTTTCTTACTCCTTCAAATATGCTTTGAAATTGTTTGTTACACCTTCTATGAAGGTGCAATTCCCCCCTAGACTCTTTGTCTATACCTATTCCTACATCATGATTGTTTCTTTCAATTTCTTTTCTTCTTTACCTAAACCTTCATTCTTCGTCTTGTATTTCTTCATCTTGGCACTATCCTCCATCACTGAATCAACCATTTGTTTACTTAAATATGCCTCTAGATTCTCCATACATGGTGCAAAAATGGCCTTGAATTCTGTTAATGCTCTTTGAAGTTCATATGCTAGTATATCCATACACTCATGATCTAAGAGCCTTTCAACTATCCTCTTGTGCATCATGATCATACTATCTGCTTTTTCTTCTAAACCCTGAGTGGTTGTGATGTACCTTCTGAGATTATCCTCTTCAAATCTTAATTCCAACTTTGCCTGTGGCACTTGATTTGCCATCGAAGGAGTAATGACTCCTTCATTTATTAATTCATCTGCTCTCTCCTAAATTTCTTTCAGTTGTTCCAATTCAAACTTGCACTCTTCTTTTCTAAATTGACCATTATTTATAAGTATACTGCATTTATTCTTTTCTATTGTAGCCAATTCCCATCTTGTCACTGCTTGTTTGATTACCTCTTCTCCTTCTTGCACGAATGCCCTGAACCATTCTTCAAAAATGTTAACCTTAAGCCTCTTGTTTTCCATATCGTTTACTTCATCTTTAGACAAAACTGCTATTTCACTAGGTAATTTAGGTATCACCACATTGGGATCAAATATCCCTTTAATGAATTGTTGTAGCTGGACAATGTGTCCTTTTAAATATTCATGCTTATCCTTGTCTCTCTTCAACATTTATGTTGTAGCCTGGTGCATATCTTCCCATTCACTTATGTGTTGCTCCCTTGTTGTGTGTCCTAGGTCAAAATTAAGTATTTTATATTCATTTGATGCTCTTTCTCCTTTAGCTTTCTCTTTCTATGGTATGGCCAGGTTCAGTGTTCTAGATCCATCTAGACCCCTTTGTATAGCTGACATGGTCCTAGCCTTTCTCTTTTCTTTTCTTGGCATTGCATTGCCTAATAGACTTTTGATGTCTATAGGGACTAATTGTACCTCCACCTTTTCTCTCCTTATCTCTACACCTAACCAGGTCAGGGCCTCTTTTGTGCTTTCAGTTGCCTTTTCTTGATTGATTATCTCTTCATGAGGCCTTTCTACTTCTCCTTGTTCCTATTGCTGCTGTTGTTGTTCTTGTTGTTGTGGTTGTTCTTGTTGCTGTGGAGGAGGTTGTTCTTGTTGAGGGGCTAGTTCCTGTACCATTGGATCATCTTGTTGTTTAGATTCACCCTTATTTCCTTCTTCTTCAATTTCTGTATTTCCTCCACCTTCATCTTCTTCCTCTAGACCTTCTTTTCTTGATGAGTCTTTTTCTTGGTCTTCTTCTATATTTGCTTGTTCTACATTTGTCATTTCTTTATCGTTTATTTTCTTTTCAGATTTATCTTCCTCAATATTTTCTGTATTCTCTTGGCTTTTAGGTTTGGTTGTTGTTTCCTATGCTGTTTCACTTTCCTTTTGCAGCTTTTCAGGCCTGTCAGCTTGTTCTGCATGAGAAGGTGAACCTACAATTTTATCAGATTCTTTTGTCTCCTTATTTTGTTCATCCTTGCTTTCTACATTTTGTTCTTCTTCACTTTCATCACCATACATATTCAGAATATTCAGCACATCCACTTTAGAAGTACCAACTCATGTTTCTTCTTTAGTTTTAGCAGGTGTTTCTTTCAATGCTTCCTCAGGTGCATCTTGTTTTTTAGATTCTTCAATTTGATGTGCTACACATTGCAGATCTTTTATTATTTGAGGGGATACCAATGTACCAAATGGATCTACTACTCTTGATTCCCCTTGTATATTTTCCTACTTAGAGACTGGACCTTGTTCAACTCCCATATTAGCTTGAGTGTCTTGTTCTTCTTCTTCACTTAAATACTCACTAGATTCTTCTTCTTCCCTGTCACCTTTTCCTGTCCTTGAATCCATTTCTCTAATTTCACTTTCATTGCTATCATCTTCAATGTTGACAGTCTTAGTAACTTGCTTGGCTTCATGCATTTTTGACCCATGCAGCATTTCTTCAGCCAATTCTGTTTTTACCTTAGCATATACTTGTCTTTTCTCTACTGAGGTAGATGCACCATGTATGTCACTCAATTTAGCACCTACCTGTTGTGCTTCTATAACTTCACTTTGTTTTGAAGTTTCCCCTTTGCATATGCCTATTGGTATTGGTTTCATGACCCTTTGCCCTATTGACCCTTGAGCAGCCTCTGCTTTCTCTACACTGGTATCATGATTTAATGATTTTGCCTCTACAAATGTGCCTGATGACACTGCTACTGTCACCCCTATTGCATAAGGATCCATTAATGTAGATTTTTATCTTTCTCAATAATCTTTGCTTCTACAATCTTCCTTTTCTTTTCATAAAAGCACTGGAGATCATCATTATGCTCCCTCACTCTCTTTTTTCCTTTCTTTGGATATGTAATCTCCACTCCTTCAGCCTTAAGCTCCTCAATTCTATCTTTCAACCATGTTTTTGAAAACAAGATAACCGGTTCGGATAATGTGTCCAAAGATGTGTTCCATGGTTGTGACCAATCAGGCTCTCCAATAGGAGCAAGCCTGGTACTTTCATAACTACGATGTAACAGTTTACCATGATCTTCAACTTCTGGGGGAACATAGATATCTCCCATGGACCTCATTTGTTCAACTGTTAATCTTTTATGAGCTCTCTTTCTTACCTCTTTATCATTTTTACAATCTGACCAAAAATCTTCAATATGTATTTGATGTTTGAATTTAGAAGCGATTGCATTTTGGATTCTATTAAAGGGATCAAACCTTCTTGCTAACTCAAATTCCTAGAATCCATAAAACCTTAACTCTCTTTCTGAATAACCAGCCACCTCTTCGCTAGAACAGGTATATCTACAAATTGACCAAGGGAGTTTAAGATTTCCCTTGCTATACTTCTTTTTATACATTCTGTAGGCATTCAAGTTCTATCTTGAGAACTCTAAAATAATCAACCTATTAGAAGGATACATAGGGAGCATGAAAGGCTTTCCTTCAAATCCCTTAGTTTTGATATAAGTAAGGTTCTAGAATTGAATATACTAGGAACTAAACAAACCAATTGTATCTTCTACATCTGCAGAGAACCTCTTATCTGGCTCTTCTCTCAAAACTCTAACCATGTATGTATAGAATACATCATTCACCAACGCATACTTTCTCAATGCATTTTCTTCTTGTAAATTAGGATAATGTTCATATACAAGCTTCTGAATTGGGCCATTCCCTAGGGTTACCACTCTGTCAATCCCATGTATGTATGGTTGAACCATTGCTGCACATGAATGTAATATATACAAGGACAAATGGAAAGGCATCAGTTTTTGTTTCCTTGATATTGCCTATTTACATATGGTAGTGCTAATAGCCTTAACCTAATGAATTTGTCCTTGTTCTTTCTTTGCTTCCCTCATGAATTGTATCATAGTAAACATCTAAAGCTCACACTTAGTGGCATCCCTCAATGCCACCAGTCTAATTAACATTGTAATCATCAAATATATTTCTTCCTTAAAATATATTCTTTGTAGATTCTTGTGTACTCTTGCCATAGCCTTTGGCTTATTTTCTGCACTATACCAACTGTAGAAGATCTTGCTTCTACAATCCCTCTCATTCTCAATGAAATCTTCATTATACTGGTCAATGTCAATATCTACCATTTTCTCATGTATTTCTAGACCAAAGGTTCTTGCAATCCCTTATATAGATAACTTCGCAATGACCCTATCCTGATGTATTACTCTTCTGGTAGCTAGGTCATATAAATGTATGTAATCTAGACATAAGTCTTTAGCTTCCATAGCTAACAAGAAACTGGCAGCCCTGTATAATCTGCTCTCCCATATACACCTCATGTCAGGTGTAGCATCTACTACCGTAATCTTCTGCAAAACATCATCTGCAACATAGTTTCCTATGTTGGTATCCGTCCCCACTCCGCTTGTGCCTAGCAATGTAGGATACCCTTTTTATATTGGCAATTCCTCTTTCTATGTTTCTTTACAAGGCTTTCTTTCCCTTTTATCTTTTCCTCACCCCCTATATCTACCTTTTTCTACTTTGGGGCCATCCTGTAAAAAACACATTCTTTTAACTTGTTGTTTTACCTTCTTACCTAGGGTTCTACTATGAATTTTCTATTTTTTTACATTTTACCCTAACCTCCCGTGTGTCTTTTCCTATTTTGACTTTCACATTGTTCAACCCAACCCAACTAATTAACAATTCAACACAGTAATTTAATGCTTGCTTGCATTTCAAAATGAAATTACTAAAATTTACTATGCATTTTAACTAACTGAATTATAACGACGTTTAAGATAAATACCTGTATCTTTCAACAACTCAACCTTACAACATTGACTTACTTTACCATTTTCCACTCTGTTCCCACTTATGTGATTCCGTCCCATGATGAAATTTTTGTTTAATTTCTTTAACAACTCTTCTTTCTGCAATTTTAATCTTAGCAATGCAAATCTAAAAGAAAGACAACTTTAAATTTACCCTAACCCATTGAATTTTACTATTTTTGGTGTTAGATCCACATTAATTACAACAATTAATGTGCCTATGGCTTCGGCTTCTTCTTTCAACATTTCTTTTTAAACTTTCTATCCATTAGTTTACTTTTTGCATACAACGCATTTTATTGCATCTTTCCTTGTATATTGTTCCTTGTATGTCCATTTGCATCTTTTCAATAAACAATCCTATATACAACAAGTTATAAACAATGTTATCCCTTTTCCCTTTATATTCGCGCTTGTATCTTTTGTTTGTATATCATAATGTATGATAAATAGATACAAGCGCACATTCAAACAACTCATACAAGCCCTTTTTACCTTTTATCTCTCTGGTGATGTCCTTCATTTCTTTGTATATCAGGATTGTATATCGTTAACATACAATCACCCAAACATACAAAGCCTTACCTTTATTTAACTTCTTTTGAAATCTGTCTTGTATCGCAACTCATTATATCTCCACTTGTATATTAGCTTGTATATACATATGTTGGTGCAATATACAAATTTGAGATACAACCCGTGGGACCCACTTTACTTTCCCACTTGTATCTCGACGAAACAATAATACTTGTATCTACTCTTAGATACAAGCCTCCATACATGCAAACTCCTTTTTATAATCGTCCTGGACTCCTCATCTTTTCTTAACCATATTGCATTACCCTTTGGATCCACACCTATATATAAAGTGAATGCATCTTTTCAAATATACATTAAGGTATGATGCATCACTTTCATCTGATTTAATTCCCTTTTGTCATCCGCGTTGTATGTATACCGAAAGGTACAAACTCAAATCATGCAACATACAAACAATGAAACATACTTTGATAAAACCACATTTCATACTCCCCTCGGGACCGCGACATGTATATCGCATTGTATATTGCCTTGTATCTATCTTTTTTTACAATCAAACAACTCAAGATACAATGTGTATTTAACCCTTTATCCACTTTACTTTCGAATCACATCGGGTCCGATTTGTATCCAAGGAATAAAACATTAACTACATGCAAATCTTATACCACAATTCATAAACCCGACCACTTTATGCGACTAATACAATGACTCTACATACAAACATCCTTGTACATACAACATACAAAACCTTCCCATATGCATTTTACCAAGAAACATGTATATCTCGCAGAATATTGGGAATTTGGACATGGTTCAAAAAACAACCCCTATTCATTTTTGACAAAGAATTCACCCCTATTCTGCTCTGGTACTTAATGCTAACTTTCTTCAATTTTCAACAAGGTTTGTAACCTTTCCCTCTTTTTCCCTTTACCACCAAGCAGACCCACACACAAGTAAAAAGCAATAGCCACCGCAGGGGTCCTCATTTTGCTAAAAGGTAAAATGGGGCATGTTGTGAGCATCACAACAACCTGCAAAAGTAATGTTCAAATGTACAAGTAAATTAACTATATATTTACTTGAGTCGATACAAAATTTAAGACAACAGGAATAATATAGAAGGTGAAATGAGAATGAAAGAATTTATATACCAAAAACATAACACATTGATGCATTATGTAACTAGATATCATGTTGAATGTGAAAGCCATAATGTAAGTATATACAATTACCTAATTTGCGTTCACTTTTAGTTGAAGACTACAAAATTGACCTCACATACTTGTATGGTGAAAACTTCTATTGACAATCATGCAAATTTGACTACTTATCTAGGGTGCACCTATAAAAGTAATGTTCAAATGTACAAGTAAATTAACTATATATTTACATGAGTCAATACAAAATTTAAGCCAAAGGGAATAATATAGAAGGTGAAATGAGAATGAAAGAATTTATATACCAAAAACACAACACATTGATGCATTATGTAACTAGATAACATGTTGAATGTGAAATCCATAATGTAAGTATATACAATTACCTAATTTGCATTCACTTTTAGTTGAAGACTACAAAATTGACCTCACATACTTTTAGTTGAAGACTACAAATTTGACTACTTGTCTAGGGTACACCTGCAAAAGTAATGTTCAAAAGTATAAGTAAATTAACTATATATTTACATGAGTCGATACAATATTTAAGACAAAGGGAATAATATAGAAGGTGAAATAAGAATGCAAGAATTTATATTCTAAAAACACAACACATTGATGCATTATGTAACTAGATAACATGTTGAATGTGAAATCCATAATGTAAGTATATACAATTACCTAATTTGCGTTCACTTTTAGTTGAAGACTACAAAATTGACCTCACATACTTTTAGTTGAAGACTACAAATTTGACTACTTGTCTAGGGTACACCTGCAAAAGTAATGTTCAAATGAACAAGTAAATTAGCTATATATTTACATGAGTCAATACAAAATTTAAGATAAGGGGAATAATATAGAAGGTGGAATGAGAATGAAAGAATTTATATACCAAAAACACAAAACATTGATGCATTATATGTAACTAGATAACATTATAGGATACATTTAAGAGGATGGATTTAGGGGATGTAAGAGCATGGTTTACATACCTAGAAATTTAATCCATTATACCATCTGCATCCTCATTTTTTTGTAATGCATCTATAATTGACTCATGTTCTTCCATTGAAAGTGTCCATAACTGTTTATTAGTAGGTTTGCCTTGATATCTAACTAGTTTTATATTTGTTGCCACAACCAAATGTGAGTAGTGTATGATCTTCTTAAGTGTTTCATAATCTTCAAATGCAGGCAAACCATTCTTTCTTATTAGATATTTTTGTAGCCAAGTGCCAACAACAACCACATAACCTGTTGGATACTCCATGTTATCATCATCTACTCTAGGATGTAACAACTTTTGTTTTGTCTCAACACATCAAGCCAACCAATACTCAGTTTCCTCTTCATTGCCCTTAGGTGCAACAACAACATACACATGTCCTGCAAAAAAAATTATGTAATTCAATAAAGTGTGACATGTATCTAAATCACATAAATTTGTACATGCATACATATATAATTAATTATATATAGATGTACAAAAAATGACAATAAAAAAATATTGAAAATAAAAGTACCTTCTTGTACAACGTCTAAAACATGATCATAGTCATCTGATGCAAACATTTGATTATCATCTTCAATTGTTGTTTCAAGTTGATCTTGTGTTTCTGTAGGTGTCAAGGATCTTTGTTTCCATTCTTCAACCCATTCTATATTTTCACATGCTCCCCAATCACCTGTAATACACAAAAACATGCAAACTCCCTAGTCCATATAGTCCATGTGCTTGCATTTGAACTCTTAAATAAATTCCATTTTGTTGATCCAGTTATTGTCTCACAATCAAGTCGAGTAGGAATATTCTCTTCTTCAACTAACCAAAAGAATCATCACATTGTAGAGTTCTCACTTGATCCCATAGATAATTTTTCATTACACCAATCCACAATTGCACGTGCATCTCTAAATTTGGTTGCATCCTCAAATTTTAGTTGTTCTCTAGCAAGAGCTCTTTTCACACATGCTCTAGCTCTGTCATGTTCTCCTTTACTATGTCCAACTTCAAAAAAACTCCACATATGTTGGATATTGTTTTTTTTTGTGAGCCCTACATAGCCAATAAAACATTCTTACATTTTTGAATTGCCCTGTACAATTATCTGACCATATGAAATGTTGTGCCATGTGGATTCCTCTTTCTTTTAAACTTTCATAAAATTTTGTGAAACAATATTGCACAAACTCTAAAGAGTGTAACCGGTTATCACTCAAATAGAAATGATACTCCCTCAAAAAAAATTTATTATCTTATATACTATTATCTGCATGTCTGTATACAATATGAACAAATATGGCCACTTGCACTAAATTATAATACTGAGATTGAATTTCCTCTTGTGGAGCAAGAGTATAGTTTTCTGCAAAGTCAACCACTGATAGGATAGTTCCAATTGGAATGTGTTTTTACATGAACAAAATTGTCCATCAAGCCACCGAGCATATTGGGAGTGTTTGACATATTTGGATACAATATTATCCTTAAAATCTTTGATGAATGCATGCACACAAATTTTTTCAGTGACTAACTCACAATGCTTTCCAATTTTTCCATCCTTTAAAGAATATTCAACATTCTTGAATCTTTTCACATCCACTAATTGTTGTCCAAATTCATATGAAATATTTTCATGCATACATTCTCCTAACAATGAAAAGTTGCCACATCTATTGCATTGTCTAGAAATACATGCTTTTGAATAAAATAAGTATCCAGTAGATGTTTCACAAAACAAACTTGCTACAAACTCCTTAGTTGTTTGAGGTGGCATATTAATACCACATTCCTACATAATTTTGTTAGTATGCAAAGTAGAACATATATATCGAAAAACATCATAATAATAATGAAATTACACATGAGTTTTACAACAACAAGAGATTCATTGTTTATTAATTTTCACATACCAAGGTTTACATATGTCGAAAGATCTTTGGCTTATGGTAATATTAAATGGTACTAACACTAAATCATCTAAGAATTTTTTATATAATTCAGTTTGAGTCATGTCTAATAGATGTTTTGGATGAGGATCATAAATTTTAGACCCCACTCTTAATTTTAAAACATCTCTAACATTAGATGATACCCTTGTATTATCATGCCAATATTTTTCAATTAAATATTTGATTTCACTATTTAATTTCATGTCATACCTTAGGAGTCTACCACTAAAACTCTAACATTGGTTAATTAGATCTTTTTCAATATATTCTCTTCTCTTTGTTTCTCTTGTCAAAGTTTTAGGATTTATATTTAGAATTTCACTTGTCTTACTTATCATTTTTTTATTAGAAGATGATTTATTGACTAAAGCAGTTGTTATAGCTCTTTGTGCTACATTGCTATCTTTAGATCAACTCTTTTTACCAATAGAATCAATAGCATTAGCAACACTAGATAAAACTTGTTTGATTGATTCATCTTTTTTTTTGGGTTTTACAAATATGCCTAACTTTTTTATTACTTTTCACAATTTCCACATTTTCATCAATTGCATCATAAGTTGACATTGAAATCCAAGACTTTTTCTATAAAAAAATATTTTATATAATCTATTTGCATGAGTTCTCATTTGCCTCCAAGAAATCTTACCAGGAAGATTATCTAAGACATTTCTTTCAATCTCAAATAAAACATTTTTATTTTCACTCCTATAAGGGATATCATTCTCATTCATATCATCAATAGGTGGGTTTGAAGACATACCTAGAGTTTTTTCTATAGTCATGTTTTCCATATCATTGAAAGTAGGCTCCGTAGACACACCTGGATTTGTTTCTATAGTTGTGTTTTCTATATCATTGAAAGTTGGCTTTGAAGACACACTTAGATTTGTTTCTATAGTCGTGTTTTCCATATCATTAAAAGCTAGCACTGAAGACATACTTGGATTTGTTTGTATAGTCACATTTTTCATATCTTCGAAAGTTGGGTTTGAAGACATACATGCATTTGTTTCTAATTCACCATTTCCACATTTGCATCATCTACATTCATCCCATCATTTATAGTCTCTTGAATGTCTTTCTCTTCAATACTCATGGAACTAGATGCTTCAATATTCTTCATCTCTTCAATCCTTGCTCTTCTATCTCTTTGCCTTTTTGCTTCCTTTTCTCTATTTGCTTCAATTTCTTGAGGTGTCATTACCCTCCTTTGTTTTTTTCTTTGACGTTGATTTGATCCCATGATTACCAAACCCTCTTGATAAAATAGCAATTGATGCTTAATCCAATTTCATAATTGATGTACTTCTTTGAAATTTTGAAGTAGAATTAGATGTAGATCCTTTGTTCCATAGATTTTGAAGTAAAAAGTAGATGTAAAAACAAAAACCCCCTTTCTTTATTCCCCTTGAAAATAGCTCATGCACTTGATTTCACTTCAAAATTGTTCATATGATTGATTCCTTTCAAAATCTGAATAGAATATGACCTGTCAAGAGATTCCACAAGACACCTGTAAGTAAAAAAATACAGAAATTGTCATTGTTGGGCTGTACTGATCAAACTTGCAAGTTGTAGGGATACAGTGATTGTACATTTTTCCCTGATATGAGAAATAACAGATATAATAGAAATGGGTACCCGTTATAAAATGGGTACCCATTCTTAAACATAGCGGGTACCCATTATACAACGCGTACCCATTTTATAACGGCTACCCGTTCTATGAATTTTGAAATCACCGACCGCCTTTTCCCTTCCCTTTGCTTGGGTTTTAGGCTCGGGATAGGCACGGTTGGCCGACCTTGAGCCTTGGACCTGCAAGTTGTTTTCTAAGTACAGAACAAGAGGAAAGACTGAGTTTACCTATATGGCTAAGGACCTTTTTTTCTAAATTTTTTTACGAAATGAAAACCCATTACAAATGACAGTGTCTAGTTTTTAAATATGTAATTTTTTTTGTTATTGGACATGTTTTTCTATTTATTATTTAATTTATGAGCAAACTGGTCCAAAAACTTGAAATGACAGGTGTTTGTATTTTTCTAATAACTTTTAATTTTTAAATTTTTTTTTTTTAAATTATGTCATCAATCTACACATCATTCTTTAAACAATGAAAAAAAAAAATTATGAAGTTTTTTTCTCAAATTATGTTGGCTGTACACGAGGGGTTTTCAAAAGTAGCAATTAGGCCCAATAAAAAATGAATAAAAAAAATTATTTGGAAAAAATTATAAAAAAATATCCTCATCAAACTTTACTGTACTACACATCTTTTCCCAAAAAGATTTTAAAAAATAATTTTATTTAGGTCAAATTATGTTGGTCGTACACGTGCATGGTATGGTTAAAAAAAAGTGACTTTTAAACAGTGGTTTTTAGAAATGCCTATTGAAAATCAATTTGTATCATCTAGGTATTGAAATAAATTACATATTTGGAAACTAGACTCTGAGTACTACATTTTATATTTAGTGACTTTTTTAAAGATTCCATCTCTAAGTGCTTCAAATTTTAAGATCAAATGTGACAAATTCTAAAAATCAGAGAAAACAATTCCACTTTTTGGCCAAAAAGTGGACCCAACTTCTTGCACTGACCCTATTATCCCATTGTCTACCTCAACTTATCTTCCAATTAATGATCAAGCAAATAAAATTTCATCCTCTGACTCAAGCATTTCTCTTTGAAGATATTTTTCAAAAATCATTTTAAAATGAAATCCAAGTTACTCAAACGAATAATGGCACAAATTCAACTTATCAAAACAAAAACAACAACAAAATTTAAGAGTAAACATATGTAGAAAATTTGAATCCCAAACACAAATAAAATGTGGAATACTACAAATAGAATGACTGGATATACACAACTGGACATTAAACTTCTTGTTTGTTCTATTAAATCAGAAAAATAGAATTTACAAATGATTTAAAAACTACAAGATTACAATCATTATCTATAACAATGTGGAGCTGCACACAAACTCACAACAAACTATTCGACTAGAGCTATTTGTTGTTCTCTGCATGCACACTAAGATGCTTAGAACTGCCATTCATGCACACACAAAACATTCTCTGTTGCTGCTGCTTCTGCAACTTCTTCTGTTGTTCTATCTCTCTAGTCAGCATCCAACATTCTTCCTGTTGTGTGGTTACACAACACGCCCCATTTTGACTTGGCAAAACAGGGACCCAACTGTTGGGCTTGGTTTGTGTTGTCTGCTTTCTGGTAGTTTGGTAAAAGTAAGTCACATGCATCATCATGTAGAACCAGGATGAGGTAAGTCACCATTATGAGGTCAGTTGGTCAAAATTCGTATTTCATTTCTGTGACCTGATATTTGGAAAGAACATTAAATTCCATGTAGGTTTCCCTTTTATATCACCCTGATATTCCTCAGGATGTGAAAGTTATGAACAGTCAAAGTTTTGGTCAAACCTGATATTCGCAAGAGGAGGATCATATTCTTATAACATCACCCGATACATCGAAATATCATCCTGATCTTGGTACATCACCCGATAAGTTATGCGGTCCAGATATCCGGACATCAACTTTAAATGGTAATACATCTTTCCCATCAAACAGTCTTATATATCGCGAGCGTCATATTTCCAAAGGTAACTCGATATTTCTTAATATCCTCCTACCATGAAATATCACCCTAAGCCAATATCCTGATGACATCATCCAAATCTAATAAGCGAAGAAACAAACATGACGATGACATCATCATCACATTTACATTTTGACAGGATATTTTCTAAACATGATCATGTTCGCCTAACATGACGATGACGTCATGATGCCCTTCGATACAAAGAACGAATATCAAGATGATGTCATCCTGATATTCCAAAAGAGAGACATGTAAGTTTATCTCGTCATCGTCATATTTGAAACATCACCCGATACATCGAAATATCCTCCTGATGTACTAAACATAACCAAAAGGTGCTTTTGTCACCCAAGTCTTGTCGCGATAACCATTCCAATTTGATGGAGGAGGATGACATTGAAACTCGACCTGATATTTGCGAATATCATCCTGCCTTCATGATATCTTGTCATATGGATATCCCCTCGCTCCCGTTGCCGCCATTATCATTTAATGCGCACAGACATGGTAGGTGGTTCCCGCCGACCCCGAAACCTAATGAAACACCTGGCAAGATCTTGCATTTTCGCACAGATAATCAATGAATACAATCTAATTTGTCAAGAGTTGCCCTAAATTTACCCTAATTGCAAGGTTAAAAGGTAATTCAACCGTCATTTTTACATTTACCTTGCGATAAAATTGTTTTACAGAGCACCAGCTTCCGTATCATCATACAAGCGATTATTGCACGATTTGAGCTCATAGCCAGAAGGAAGTGCGGGATCATCAACTGAATTAAGAGTGTTGTTAACAGTCTACTGGTATAAAAAAGAAATCTGCATAACTAGGTAAGTAAATGAAACCCTCATCATGTTGTTTTTATTCAGGTATGATGATGTAAGTTCTGGTTTATGCATCCATATGATTAAGTAATGTTGAAAAGATACAGTAGGCATAGTGATTTATAAAGTTAATTGTAATATGCATGCATGTGTATACCCGTTGTGAGATAGGATTTTGTTAATTGTAGGAACTCATGGTTGACAAGCAGTTAGTTAAGTGTCAAGAGGAATTTAGTAGGCCCATGTTCTCTTCTCAGAGGGGTGTCCTATTTAAATACGGGGCAATTACAGATACCCATCAGGGGAACACCAATTTGGAAGCCTGGTCAGCTAGGCAGAATGATGGGAATGACAAAAGTCCTATGCTGGATGCAGTGTTCGTATCCAGAATGTGGAACGCCGCAGGTTTTCCATACTCCATGGAATCTTCGGAGCTTGTCATCGAGTGTGCCCAAAATTATAACCCTGAGACAAGGCAAGTGATGAAGCATGGGAGGATATATGCAGACCTCTCCATCAAGGGTCTCTCCCAGACATTTGGATTGCCACTGGGCAGCAAGATCAAAAGTGTAGACCTGAAGAAGTTAGAAAAGGAGTACGAAGCCAACAAGAAATCAGCTAGGAAGAACATGTATCAATGGCGAGCTGAGAACAGCACATATCCTGCAGCAGCCAAACTTCCTGTGCACCTATTCAAATATGATTTCAGTGAGGAATACCAATACATGATTGCACTTCTGAATAGAGTAATAGGCCAGCCTGATGCTGGTAGTTTCAGGGATTGGATGTATGGAATAATAATGATGTGTCTATATTCAGATATCAAGCCACTGTGGGGCCAGATAATAAGTGATGCTCTGCATGAGCAACTGATGAACCTAGGAGGTTCAAATTGTGTATTCTATATGTCATCATACATTGTTTATTCCTGTGCTTATAAAGGCACTTTTGATGCTTTAGTTATAGACGGAAAGCTTACAGGCACAAATGTTGTGCATATATGGGATCATCATCCCCAGCTGCAAAGACCCAATTACCTCAAAGATTACAAACTAGTCAATGATGCATTCTCTATGCATCTGGTGAGGACCATGGAAGAGGACAGAACAAAGAGATTGAGCATGGAGGCTCAAGAGATAGTTTACAGGCATGGAGCCTGGTATATACAGTTTGCCACCTTCTCTTACATAAGGATTGAAGGTTTTGAGGAACATCCTCTAATGCTGCCGAGGTATCTCACTGATGCAGTAATACTAATGGAGTTCATCAAGTAGGGCTCCACAATGATAAAAATGTACAAGGATGCCAAGAAGCTGCCACCAATTTTGTTTCCAGTCAGCATTGGCTGCTACATGTGCCCTGATTCAAATAATATAAAGAAGGTGATGGTCACCCTAAATAAAATGAATCTGCAGCCTTTTCCACTAACAAGACCATATGATCCTTACGGTAGAATGCAGAAAATATTAGGAAAGCCTATTCATCAGAGGCACCTAGAGGATTTTTGGGCCGACTATGAGGATGAAGCAGAAGCTAGAAGAAGGAGGTATCAAAGGTTAAATTTGAACCAGATTAGAACCTTTGATTGCATCTCCATTCCCCAACAATTGAAGAAGGATGATGGCAGGATAATTGCAGATGAATATGAGCAAAAGAAGATATATAATGACACCATCTCTGCACCTAACCTCAGCATACAGGAAGATCTATCCTTGGACCCCTTCATTGCTAGGACCATACAACTAGCTCAAGCTTGGGTTGATGAGTAGGTAGAGGCATTAAAGAAGAAAAGTGTTTCCATTACGGTGGACAACAAGAAGGGACAAGATATTCTTGGGGATGAATATGACGACTTCCTGAATGAGAAGAGGAAGACCAAGGGAGATAGAATCCCTCCACCACAACAACAGAGCAAAAGACCCCCAAGGGGCAAGAAGGTAGATAAAGAACCCAAAGGGGTTATTATTGAAAGGGCAGTATTTGTAGCTGAGGAGGCAATAGCATCAGGATCTGGATCAGAATCAGCATCCCCTCCAAGGCTAAAGAAAGAAAAGTCCAAGAAGAGTAAGACAGCAGAGGCTGGAATCACTTAGACCCTAGAAGAGGGTCAGTCCTCAAGGAAACATGATACAGAGGATATCCTCATGGAGGAAGAGCCTGAAGAAGAAGAGGCTCCATTGATAATAAGGAGGAAAAGAAAAGCTCCACAGGTGCTGGTATCCACCCCACCTAAGAAACAAAGAACATCTATGAGAGGTGAAATAAAACACCCCCCTACATTATTACAAGGGGTGGGTAGTGAAGTACCCAAGGAACTTCAGCATGATGTTCCACTTCCTACCATCGTCAAGTTCAAAACTAAACTTGCAGAAGAACAAATGAAAGAAACTACTCAGACGCAATCAAGGCATGTCTCGCTAGACGAGACAATAAAATTGTCTGATGATGAGGTCATATAGGATGTGGCTGCACAAAAGATGGAAACACTTGCTGCTGGTACAAGCATGACCCCTCACAAGCCTCCACCAGTTCAAACTATACTTGAGGAGATGAAGCAAGTGGAAGAAGAGCAAGAAAAGAGCCCAAAGCAAGTAGCTCAAGAAATAGGGCTGGAAACATTAATTGTAGAGGTGACAAGTCCTGTAGTGGTAGACCTGACAGAGAAATAGGATGCAAGTCCTGAACATCCAGCAGGATCACCTGACAAAGGGCACCCAGCAGAAGAAATAGAGATGGCAAAATTAGAAGGCCATACTCTGGAATTAGGCCAACAAAGTCCACATGATACATCAACAGAACCTGCTATAGTAGAGGTTCAGGAAACGAAGGCTGATGAAAAGGAGAAAACAATAGAGGATCCTGCTACCAAAACATAAGAGGTTGATAGTGTAGGCTTGGAACAAATAATGGTTGCAGAACAAACGCTAGCACCTCAGGCAGAATCCACAATATCCAGTACGGTAGACATACAACAAGAAACAGAAAAGCTGGAGGAGGAGGATAAACCTCAACAAGGGGAAGAGTTGAGAACAGATGAAATAATGATGGAGAAAGATCATGATCATCATGATCAACATACATATGCAACACAGGATTCCCCACACCAAGAAGACGCTCCTCTGGAGAAAGAGATCCCTCAACAGGAGGATGTGCTGTAGGATCAACAACAAAGTGAGCATCAAGAAGAAGAAATGAGAAAATCACCATCTCCACCACATCTGCTGACAGAAACAGGAGACACAGGTGAACATCATGATGATGCAGAAAAACATGATCAGGTGCCTCTGTGGTTGGCAAAAGGGGTAAATATAGAGGAAGAATTTGAAATTCAGGAATTTGATGTCTCCACCTTGTTCTCCAGGGATATAATGAAGCCTAGGAGGAAGGCTAGAATGACTTCGGCCATCAAGAGAGATCCAGCAACCGGGAGGAGGACCGCACAAATTGCCATACCTGCCATGGAGAAAGAAAAAGGTAAAATTACCTTAGATGAATTCCAAATCAGCACAGTGGATCTGGGTTTTGCCAATGAGGACCAAGAAGGTCAAGAGGGCAAAGACATTATTGATTCTCTAATTCAAAAGGTAAAAAGAGAGAAGGAGAAGAATAAGCAACACAAAGATTACATTGCTCAGTTGCATGCCTATATAAGGAGGCTGATTAATCCTGATGATACAACAACTGAACATGCAGTCCCATTGACTGCTATTTCTCAAGAGGAGGTAAATAAGTTAGACCTCATGAAACATGAGGCATCTGTGATCAGAAAATGGATGTCATCCACATTGGATGATGCTGAGGAGATGGTAAAGGCCTCCTTGAAGAGGTGGAGCATTCTCAGTGACTCCAGGACCAAAGTGGACAAATTGCAAATGCAGACAAGAAAAAGGTCTTATAAATTAGACAAAGTCCTAGACATCCTGGGAGAAATAAAGAGGATAAATCCTCAGCTGCTTATTAATAAGTAGGTATTGAATAGTAATACCGCATTGTTAATTGACATCTGGTATAAAGACATTCAATTTGAATGTGGAGTGATCAGGAGATGCAATAATAAGCTAAGAGAAGTTAGCATGAAGTTGCATGATTTAATGGCTGTTGAGGCAGACATATTAGAAACACTGGAAGGGAAGCTAGAAGGAAAAATAGAAAATTAAGATGAAGAGTCTACCATCAAAGCTTTACACAAAAACTTCCAATCAGAGGCAGATGGTCCATTGGTCCACTTGACAGAAGAAGTTATAGATAAAATAATGAGGATCAAGGTCAAGATGGAAAAATACAATGAGACACTGTAGGACAGGAAAGACAAACTAGATAGTAGTAGGAATAAATATGAGGCACACAAGCATGCCATCATTAAAGCAAAAATTCAGGATGGTGGAGGAATAGATCAAGTCATGTAGTCATATGAGCGGATCCAGAGCATCTTGCAGCCACATATGCAGTGTCATCATCATCAGGATAGTGAAAGTTCAGAAAGTGATGCACATGATGATGATCCACATGAATCTGATGAAGAGTATGATGAAGACACATCATAAATTGGGATTGCATAAATAATCCAGATGGTTGCTAGCTAGCAACTTGTGCCATTTTTGTAAAGATTGACGAAGTCAAGGAGATTATGACCATAGATGTGCATTGGTAAATCAAGATCGTGGATCTTTTTGTAATGGATTCCTCACCTTGTTCTATAAAAGGTGGTGGAATGCCTTATTGTAAACATTCGAAACTTAATTGAAATCCGTCTGTTGAAACATTCAGAGCTTATTTCAAAGTTTTTGTAAACATCTATATTTTGGCATGCTTAATGAATGAGAAGACTGTGTCAATTACAATTCATAGTAAATCTTGAGTAATCAGTGTATGAATTCTGGATATATGTGGTGATTTGCTGCGTCCCTTGGAGTGCATGTCTACTTACATGTGTTGTCTTCATACAAATTCTTTTGAAGTTAGCATCAACTATATCTAGCTGTGGAATGTCCTGGTGAAAATATGGTTTGGTTTTCTTCTCTTCATGACAGTATCTAATATACATGTGGTTCAAAAGCTAAAGGTTCAACTTTAATTAGAAACATTTCTTCAATTTCTTTTAAATTTCAAGGCATTTCATCCTCACAATTGCAAATAATTGATGATCTTAAGCAAATAGCATAGATATGCAGACATCTCGTAGATAATTGCAAACATTTAGCATATTTTAATACAAAGCATGCACAATTGAAAATATCATGCAAAGATTGAAGTATTTCTACATCTTTTCACCAAATGACTGTATAATATGACTTCTCTGTAAAGAATTTCTGCAGGAGTGTCATGATGACGTTGAACTTTCACGTAAGGCCCCAAAATGGAAACAGCAACTCACATTAACCCCTGAGTAACGTCAGACGATTAAGACCTAATCACCGAAGACTTGGGATCATGAACTCTTTGAGTTCATAGTATCTTTCAAGATGAATAAAGGTTAATGTGTACTTTTATTCTATGCTTGTTTGTGACTAACATCATAACCAACACTTCCCTTTTGTCTTTTCGTTCACCAAAATTCTACTGCCCAAATTTGCCACTTAAAAAACAATTCCACCTAACCAGCAATAAAGAGACTGACCATCCTTAAGATGGGCCAGCAAATGGAATTAAATGTTTTGCAGGGTGCAGTAGGAGGGAGATCACCGGTGGATCTCAAACAGCTAGGGGAGATAAATTCCCACGCTCCAAAATTAATTTTTCAAACACTCCCCTTTAATTTGGAGTGACATACCTCTTTCATTCTGTGTCTCCGAAGCTATCTGGAGCTTTCTTTCCAGAATTGAAATTGGATTTATTCACAATGCCTAAGCTATCTCTAAGATGTTCAAAGCTCTCCTTTGTCAACGGTTTGGTAAAAATATCTGCAAGCTACTTCTCAAACCTACAAAATTTCATTTTGATTTCACCATTTTCAACTAATTCTCTTATGAAATAATACCTAATTTCAATGTGCTTGCTTCTTCCATGCAAAACTGGATTCTTTGTCAAAGCAATTGTTGAAGTATTGTCACAAAATATAGTTGTTCCATCCTTTTGTTCTTCCTTCAAATCTGCTAAGATCCTCCTTAGCCAAATAGCTTGACATGCTACTGCATTAGCTTCTATATACTCAGCCTCAACTGTAGATAGGGAAACTATGGGTTGTTTCTTGGAAGCCCATGAAATGACTCCTGATCCCAAGTGAAACACATATCCAGATGTGCTCTTCTTGTCATCTACACTCTCTACCCAATCACTATCGGTGTAACCAACCAGCCCAAAGACATTTCTTGCACTATACAAAATGCCATATCCTTTGGTTCCATTCACATATCTCAGAATTCTTTTACCCGCTTGCCAATGTGACTCTTTTAGAGTCTCCATAAATCTGGAAATTAGACTTACACTATGCATTATATTAGGCCTAGTTGTTGTTAAATACATCAAGCTTCCAACCAAACTCTTATACATGGTTGGATTCACATTGTTGCTACAATCTTCCTTGCTTAACTTTAGACCTATAGCTGTTGGTGTTGAGGCAGGTTTTCTATCTTGCATCCTAAACCTCTTCAAAATCCCTACTGCATACTTTGCATCAACTGTCTTGATGTAAGGAGTGGGCTCACCATCGCTTTTGCTAAGGCCATTATTCAACAAATATGAGTCAATCCTATTGTACCATTCCCGTGGTGCTTGCTTCAGCCCATAAAGAGCTGTCTTCAGCCTGTATACCTTTTTTTCTTGACCCGAAACTTCATAACTAGGTGGTTGCTCCACATACACTTCCTCTTTCAACACTCCATTCAAGAAGGTAGACTTCATATCCATTTGATATACCTTCCATTTATGTTGGGTTGCGATTGCTATAAGTGCCCGCATGGTTTCCATTCTTACAACAGGAGCATATGTCTCATCATAATCTCTCCAAAACTGTTGTTTGTACCCCTTGACAACTAATCTTGCCTTATGCCTTTCCATTCTTCCATTGGCATTGCTCTTGGTCTTATAGACCCATTTCACTCCAATGACTTGTTTGTTGGGAGGCAAATCAATTAGCTCCCATGTTCTATTCCTCTCTATTGCATCTATCTCCTCATCCATGGATTCACACCACTTCTTTTCTTTCACAACATCCTCAAAATAAATTGGATAACTATGAGAAAATAATGTAAAATCCATACTTTCATCAAACTCTTCATCGTACCTTTCATTTTTCTAGATCTCCCTTAGACTCTTGGTCTTTCTTAGTAATAGGGAGGTGAGAGTGGCATCTGAACTCTCACTACTACTGTTGCTATGTTGTGCAAATCCTGACTGGAGCTGTCTAGAGCTCTTTGTCTGTGTTTGGAGCGGTCTGGAGCTATTCAAAACTCTGTGTAGAGAGCTCTGCGCCTATCTATAGTCTGTGTCAGGAGCTCTCTGGAGCTGTCGTGAGCTCTCTGGAGTTGTCAGGAGCTATTCATACTCCTTTTCTTCATCAATCGGTGTTGTCAGGAGCTGTCCAGAGCTGTCAGTATCTATCAAGCCATCCCATGATTCATTCTCTAAGAACTCCACATCTCTGCTAATAACTATTTTCTTGGTGACTAGGTTATACAACCTATAGGCTTTGGACTCTTCACTATAGCCCATGAAGATGCACTTCTCACCCTTGTCATCCAACTTTTGCCTCTTCTCTTTTGGCATGAGTGCATATGCCACACACTCGAACACTCTCAAGTGCTCAACCATCCACTTGTATTTCGTCCATGCCTCTTGTGGAATTTTGTCACATACTGCCTTTGTAGGATTTCTATTTATCAAATATACCGTTGTTGCTACAGCTTCACCCCAATATTCATTTGGGAGTTTCTTGGCCTTGAGCATACTTCTTGCCATCTCCACAATGGTTCTATTTTTCCTCTCAACCACTCCATTTTGCTGTATAGGCTACTGTTAACTCCTTAATGCCATGTTTCTGGCAAAAATTCACAAACTAATTGGAGGTATACTCTCCCCCTCTATCTCACCTTAGTGTTGGCAAAGAGACACTGTGTGGCTTCATTGGTGTTGTCACTGATGGCAACAAAGACCATTCCACACATCCGCAGGACATAGTGTATCTTTACCAGAAGGCAATTTGAAGGATACTTTGGTCCGGTAAGCAAGAACAGAGCATCTGGCAAGGTCTGACAGTCAGGTCTGGATCTCTTAGAGGAAGCATCTTTGTAAAGTGCAGACTTGGGAAAGTCAAGAGGAATACCTTGACTGATAGATTCTAGGGATTGAGCCTTTGGTGATAAGAGAGTGAAGAGATATGAGTATCTAAGTTCTGGGGTCTGGTTTGGCAGAGTAGACAGAGGAAGAATTGACAGACAGAGCATTAGAATTATTCTGGATGAGATATTGATGATGATCAAGGTTCTTAAGGTATTATCCATGATTGACTGACATGTTAGATGACTTCTATAAGTATCTCCTTGATTTGCATCACTTGGTGAGCAAGGATTCAGCCGATAGACTAAAGTTTGGGAAAATATTGACTATTCTGGATGTCGACTAGAAAGAGAATGAAATTCATTTTGCAAATATATATACCAGATGGATCTGGATACAAAGGTGGTGTTGTTGTGTTGTTATGTACAAATAAAAGCAGAAGTATAGTGTGAAAGCAGTAAGGCAGGTCCGGTATGTGAAAGGATAGCAGCACAAAAGAAGAGGAAGGATGAAGTGTAGTAGGTCAGTATACAGAGCCTAACTGGAACTAAACTCCAACATATGTGGATGCTTCTCATCAGTTCAAGTATCTTGTTACTCTCCTTATAACTTGTAGACAGTGAGTCTCTTGTAGGCAGTGAGCCCTAATTGGCAAGTGCCATCTTTTGTATTTCTATTCTTCTAACAGAGAATACATTCTTGGGTTAATCACCTTGTGGTTTTCTCCCTTAATAGGGTTTCCACGTCAAAAATATTGTGTCATGTGTACTGAGTTTATTTCTGCTTTCATGTTCATTTAAAGCTTATGTGTTTTGTTACTACACTAGTTGATTAAGAAGAATAGAAAGTTAAGATAATTAAGATAACTGATTCACCCCCCCTCTCAGTTATTAACAATTGGTATCAAAGCCAAGTTCCTCCTAACAGAGCCTAATAGCTTGAGGAAGATCTGGTAATTCAAATGGATGTGTATGGTATGAGGGAACAACTTCAGACTACCCTAGATGATCTTGAACAATCTAACTCTGAAGTCAATGAATTGAAGGAAAGACTCAAACAAGCTGATGATTTCATACATGAACTAAAAGGGAAACTGAGTATCTCTATGAAAGAGAAAGGATCTACTTTAGCAATTGGCAAGTCAAGGTGAAGTAAAAGATACAAATGAAGATCTGAAGGAGAAAACCAAGATATGTGAAAAGTTATCAAAAGAAGTCATTATGGTAAGACATGAAATGGAATCAGGAATCATAAAATTTACTCAAGAAATTGAAGAGAAAAGAAAAATAGAAGATGATCTAAGATTATCTCTCAAAGAGAAAATAGAAGACTGCCACAAGATGGATAGAATAATCAGACATCTTGAATCTGATCTTGAAGATGCTAAAGATAATGAAGAAAAACTTGAGGATCAAATTATCTCTCTTAAAAGGGATCTTCAAACAACAAATGAATATAAAGAGAAATCCAAGATAAGTTCTGCTCAACTTGACGTTCTTCTTGAAATCCAAAAGAGGGTAGATGACAAGTGTGGTTTGGGATATAAGAAAGGTGAAAGCTCTGGATCCAGTCAGAAGAAGTTTGGATCAGAAAATCCAAGAAATAGGCCTAGAAGACCTCTAATAAGGAAACGTAATGCTCAAAGATATCCATCCTTCAATGGATACTACCACAACTGCAATAACTTTGGTCACAAAGCTAATTAGTGCAGAAAGAGAATGAATTAGACTAATACATCCTTCTCCAGACAATGTTTCAACTACAAGAAGTATGGTCACAAATCTCATGAGTGCAAAAATATGCAAATGAACAATTCATTCAATGGTAGATGCTTTGCATGCAATAGAATGGGTCATATGGCTAATCAATGCAGATCAAAGGGATATCAATCAAATATGCAAAGAAATATTGTTTGCCACAATTGCAATGGATCTGGTTATATTACCAAATTCTGTAGAAACAAGAATCAAGACAAAAGAGGTCCGGTACATCATAATCAGAATCAAGACAAGGGAAAAAGAAAAGTGAATGTCGATGAAGTTCAAAGTGAGATGAACAAGATTTGGGTGAAGAGAAGTATGAAAAATGTAGGGGATGGATCTGCACCAGAATCTGGTGCTGATAATCCTTCCAGAAATTAAAAAGTGAGCTCTGGCTCAAGGGGAGACACAAGGAAAAACACTTTTCCCCCAGCCAATTAATTGGTGCCGGGATTGGCACAAGGAGAGTTGCGGATTAAAGGGTTCTCAGAGAAACATCTAAATAAGCTGTGGTTAAGATATGAAAGATCCACAAGATGTTTGGAACAAGATTGCTTCGATTCTTCAAGTCATCCGGATAAGGAAAACAAGGCAAACTGGAATGACTTAAGTTGAGCATTTATTGCAACTTGGTATTAGGGTTTGCAAACTAATATAAGGGTTTTTCTTATTAAACATTTGTTCATTCTACATTCAAGAAGAAGCGAAAAGGAGCTCTGCAACAAATTTCCTCAAGCCCATCAAAAATCATCTGCAGAAGTCAATTCATCCAGCAATTGCTCTGGCTCACTCCGTGAAACCTAGAAGCATAAAAGGTATTTTCCGTTCTTGAATATCTCTCTGCAAATCTTTGAAAGATGTCTATTCTGAATGTGGTGAAGATTTCTGATAGGCCTCGACCCAAATTTAAGAAACATCCTTATAAATCTCTAGAAGTGGACCCCTTAGGGGTATTTTCCAGCATTCCACATGGGGTTTTGTACGTAGAGGATATTAGGGCATATATTCATGCGAATATTGAAGAATTTGGGGAATCTAAGCTAGTTGATATCTATCACAAGCATTTGATAGATGATTCATTTGAAATTAAAACTTAGTACAAAACCATCTGGGAAAAGCATTTTGCACAATGTATTCATTTCCCCTGTTTTACAGAAGATGAATGGGTCCGGTATGTTTTGAGCAGGATGCATGATAACTTCATGTGGTTAAATGGACCATTCAAGATCACTAAGGATGCCATAAAGGTAGTAACCAGATTACATTCAACTAGAGAGATGCCCACTCTCAAATCTATCAAAAACCAAATTGTAAGTGAGGCCACCGGATCAAAGTTTGATAAAAGAGCAATGACAATTGAGGATATCACAGATCCGGATATCAAGTTTGCATCAATGATAATTGGATATAAGATATATCACTCTAGCAGGGACAATTCAGTATCTGGAACTGCTATATATACTACCTATGAAATGTTGAGGAAAAATACAGACTATGATCTTTGTGAACTTCTTCTGAAGCAACTCTTAGAGAATCTGTAGAAGATAAAGAAAGACAAGAAGAATTCTTTCAAGTATGGTGGGTTGATACTGTGTTTGTTCTTCTACTTCATGAACGAGCTTCCTGGATCTAGTGGTTGGGTGTGGTAGAGTGATAGACTAGTAGCCATCCAAATTAGGGATTACTTGTATGGACTTGGTAATGCTAAGGCACAGAATACAGCACTGTGGGGTTATTTCAAAAAATTTCAAAGCATGATGCAGGCTAGAGAAATAATTCCCAAATCATTAGTTGAAAAATACAAGGAGACAGTTTGCTTTATGGTAGAAACTGATCAGTGCCTAATGGAGGCAGTAGAGCCAAGGGTTGTGTGGATCATGCCAATGGGGTATGAAGTTGATGAAAAAATTGTAGAGCTGCACATTCAACACATGCTAAGTCAACCAAAGGATCCTAAGATAGAAAGGTTTGGAACCTTTGAAGAGCTAAGTGTGAAGATCCATGTGGAGCTATGACAACTGGAAATGAAGAGAAGAGTGAGAAAAGAAGTTGAGAACATTGCCAAAAGTTTTGGCATTTCAAAAGAGGCACTTGATGCCAGCAGAGAAAAGATGGAAAGGGTAGAAAAAGAGAAGGAAGAAGCAAAAAAGAAAAGTGATCTGGTAGAAGCCCCCTCCCAGACCAGATCCTTTAAGAGGTCTGCACCTACAACTGCTAAGACCTCAAAGGCATCAAAACTGGAAACAAAATCATCTGGTAAAGTAGAGAAAAGGACTAAGACAAAGGCTACAAGGTCTTATACAAGCCAAAAAGATGAAGAAGAGATAAAATCTGATGAAGAAATCAAGAAGATGAAAAAGAAAAGGAGAGTATCTAGTGAAACCAAGGAGGCAGAGACAGAAGAGTTTGTTGAAAAGCCCACTCTATCATTAGATGATGTCATCAAATCAGTTACTGTGGATGGAAACCTTCAACCAATGGCTGAATTCTATGATGATTATAATGAGGCTGATCAAAAGATCCTGCAAGAAGCCATAGTCATGTATCTTAACATTTATAATAAAGCATTCATTGAGATTATTTCTCTAATTCCCAAGAGTCTAGAGCAAGAACTAGAAATTAGGAAGAACAATGCCAAGGCCAAGGACCTTGAGATCAGGGAACAAATAGCCATACAGCTCTATCCCTCAATCACTCAGAAACAAATGAATATGATTTTTAAAGATTGCAAGGATGAGTTCTGGAGCAAAGCTAGAATGAATCAGCTTATGCTTGGAGAAACTGATAAAGTGGCAAAAGAAATTGAAGAGATCCTTAGGAATGCCTATAAAAGATTCAATATTCCCATCATAGAGGACTTAGGTGATGAAACAACTACCATAGAAGACAAAGACGAATCTATTGAGATAGTGGAAAAAGAGGTAAAGGACACAAGTGAAGAAAAAGATAAGGACTTAGATTCCTCTAATCTGGGAGAGAAGGTTCATGAAAAAGCAAACATCTCTCCTCTGGTTTCCCCTGTAGACTCTGGATCTAAAGGAAAAGAACAAATAAAGGAGAAAACCAGTCAAAGAGAAGAAGTACAAGAAAAGGAGAAAGGTCAAATAGATAAAGTCACAGATGATAGTGGCAAGACTGCAGAAGGGGAGAAAACTCTGTCTCTGGCAAGAGACACAGCAGAAGCTGTCAAGGATTTCTTGACCAAAGAGATGATGGAATTTGATGAACCAGAGTTGCTTCAGGGTCCATTCAATTTTGATTCCCTCTCTCCGGTGCAAACCATGAAGCTAGCATCTTTTACTTTAGCAAAGGCAAAAGAAAAGCTTCTAAAGTCCCACATGGAAGACTGCAAGCTTATAGAAATTGCATCTGGTGTACTGGAAAAGATCATGCCATCTTTTCAGAAGGATCCCTCAGCCTCCTCATCTGGTAATCTTAAATCTCTAGTAAATAGTGTTAGCACACATTTTGATTCATTAGAAAAGTCAGCAGAAGATAAGGTCCGGAAGGAGTTTTTGGTAAAAAGATTATCAGAAGTTCAAGGGTTGATAACAAATGATAGGAGAGCTATGGATATTGGAATAAAGAGCTTAGAAAATGCTCTTAAGGATGGAGGAGAAGTATATAAATTTTGTATATCCTAGACTAAAGTAACAAAGGATATTGAGAAGAAAGTGAAAGAACAAGAGGATAAACTGTCAAGCCTCTCTCAGAATTTTGATCCTCTCATTGTATCCATAATAAACTAGGAATGTCAAACTATTGCAGTCATCAATGAGATTAAGAAGCTCGAGAAGGAGAGGAAGAACATATTAAGCAGGATGGATGAACTTAGAGGGATGATTATCCCTAAATTGGAGGCCATGCATGAGGCCTTAACTGATGCCCAGACCACAATCCAAACCAGTGATCTGACAGATCTTAAGAGGGCAAAAGCTTTTGCATTCCTGTTGAATGGTCACATCTCAATTTTGGATAGGATGAAGCAGAGTTGGGCAACAAAATTTGCCCAGTTGAAGACATCTTTTGTAGATATACTTCAGTATATGTAAGTATAGCATGTATATATACTTATGCGGCTAAGTATAGATTGTTTTTGGGAAATTTTGGTGTGCTGACCCTACCCTTTGCCATTGATGTCAAAGGGAGAGTGAGGAGCAGTGAAAAATGTGGACTTCTACTAAGGGGGAGCTCCAGTATAGTGTACAATAGAACAGAGCATCAACCAAGGGGGAGTGTAGTATAACACTTAGTCATTTTTCACTAAGTGTTGCCATCAATGCCAAAGGGGGAGATTGTTGGCAAAGAGACACTGTGTGGCTTCATTGGTGTGGTCATTGATGGAAACAAAGACCATTCCACACATCCGCAGGACATAGTGTATCTTTACCAGAAGATAGTTTGAATGATACTTTGGTCCGGTAAGCAAGAACAAAGCATGTGGCAAGGTTGGACAGTCAGGTCTGGATCTCTTAGAGGAAGCATCTTTGTAAAGTGTAGACTTGGGAAAGTCAAGAGGAATACCTTGACTGATAGATTCCAGGGATTGAGCCTCCGGTGATAAGAGAGTGAAGAGATATGAGTATCTATGTTTTGGGGTCTGATTTGGCAGAGTAGACAGAGGAAGAACTAACAGATAGAGCATCAGAATTATTCCAGATGAGATATTGATGGTGATCAAGGTTCTTAAGGTATTATCCATGATTGGCTGAAATGTTAGATGACTTCTATAAGTATCTCCTTGATCCGCATCACTTGGTGAGCAAGGATTTAGCCGACAGACTAAAGTTTGGGAAAATATTGACTATTCCAGATGCTGACTAGAAAGAGGATGAAATTTGTTGTGCAGATATATATACAAGATGGATCTGGATACAAAGGTGGTGTTGTTGTGTTGTTATGTACGAATAAAAGTAGAAGTATAGTGTGAAAGTAGTAAGGCAAGTCCAGTATGTGAAAGGACAGTAACACAAAAGAACAGGAAGGATGTGTTGGCAAGAGACACTATATGGATTTATGGTTGTTGTCATTGATGGCAACAAAGGTCATTCCACATATCCGCAAGTCATGATGTGTCTCTACCAGAAGTCAGAATGAAGATTATTGTGGTCCGAGGAACAAGAACAGAGCATGTGGCAAGGTCTGACAGATTGGTCTGGATCTCTCAGAGGAAGTATCTTGGTGTAGTGCGGATTTGGGGAAGTCAAGAGGACTACCTTGAGTGGTATATTCTGAGGATTTAGCCTCCGATAATAAATGAAGAAAAAGATATGAATAGTTGAATACCGGATTCTGGAGTGACAGTGTGAACAGAGGAAGAACCGACTGACAGAACATCAAACTACCTTCCGGATGTGTTACTGATGGTGTTAAAGGCTATGAAGGCATGAATCATACTTAGCCGACATGATTAATGATTTCTATAAGTATATGCTTGATCCGCATTCCTTGATATGGTAGGATTTAGTTGACAGATCAGAATTAGTGAAAAGATTGACTAATCCAGGTGCCGACTAGAAAGGTGATGAAATTACTTGTGTGGATATATATGCACGATGGATTTAGTTGTGAGAATTGTTGTCATGTCATGAGTCATGCGAATAAGTGTAGAGCAGAGTAGAAGCAGTTAGAAAGATCCAATATGTGAAAGGAAAGCAGAATAAAGAGAAGAGAAAAGATGAAGTGCAGCAGATCAGTGTACTGAGCCTAACCGGAACTGAACTCTAGCATATGTGGATGCTTCCAATTAGTTCAAGTATTGTATAACATTCTTTTGTAGATAGTGTGTCTCTTTGTAGGCAGTGTGCCTCCTTTGTGAGCAGTGTTCTTGGGCAGTGAGCCCTAATTGGCAAGTGCCATTTTGTAATTCCTTATTCTTCTAACAGAGAATAATCTTTGGGTTAATCACCCTGTGGTTTTCTCCCTTAATAGGGTTTCCATGTCAAAAAATACTATGTCATGTGTTCTTCATTTCATGGTAATGTTTGCTTGTTTGAATTAATGCTGCATTGATTAATAAGAAAGTTCTAAAGAAGAAATAATTAGGATAACTGATTCACCCCCCCTCTCAGTTATCAACAATTGGCATCAAAGCTAAGTTCCATCTAATAAGAGCCTAACAGCTTGAGGAAGATCTGGGAGCTAAAATGGATGCATATGGTCTAAGGGAGCAACTCAAGACTACCCTTGAGGATCTTGAATAGTCAAACTTTGAAGTCAATGAATTAAAAGAAAGACTCAAACAGGCTGATGAATTCATGAGAGAACTAAAAGACAAATTAAGTCTCTCTATGAAAAAGAGAAAGGAGCTACTCCAGCAATTGGCAAGACAAAGTGAAGAAAGTAATGCAAATGAAGAGTTAACTGAGAAAACTAAGTTATGTGAAAAGTTATCAAAAGAAGTCATTATGGTAAGACATGAAATGGAATCAGGAGTTATAAAGTTTACTCAAGAGATTGAAGAGAAAAGAAAAACTGAAGACAATCTCTCAAAGAGAAATTAGAAGATTGCCACCAGATGGATAGGATTATCAGACATCTTGAATCTGATCTTGAAGATGCTAAAGATAATGAAGAAAAACTTGAGGATCAAATTGTCTCTCTCAAAAGGGATCTTCAAACAGCAAATGAATATAAAGAAAAATTCAAGATAAGTTCTGCTCAACTTGAAGTTCTTCTTGGAAGTCAAAAGAAGGCAGATGACAAGTGTGGTTTGGGATATGAGAAAGGAGAAAGCTCCAGATTCGGTCAGAAGAATTTTGGATCAGAAAATCCAAGGAACAGGCCTAGAAGACCTCTGGTAAGACAGCCCAATGCTCAAAGATATCCATCTTTCAATGGATACTGCCATAGCTGCAATCACTTTTGTCACAAAGCTAATCAGTGTAGAAAGAGAATGAATCAGACTAATTCAACCTTCTCCGGATAGTGCTTCAACTACAAAAGGTATGGACACAAGTCTCATGAATGCAGAAATATGCAAATGGACAAATCATTTAGTGGTAGATGCTTTGCATGCAATAGAATAGGTCATATGGCTAATCAATGCAGATCAAGAGTTTATTAGTCAAATATGCAAAGAAATGTTGTTTGCCAAATCTATAATAGGTCCGGCCATAATGTAAAAGTCTACAGAAGCAAGAATCAGGACAAAAGAGGTCTGGTATATAATCAGAATCAAGACAAGGGTAAACAAAAGATGAATGCGGATGAAGTTAGGAATGAAATGAACAAGATTTGGGTGAAGAAAAGTTTAGAGAATGTAGAAGTTGGATCCGCACCAGACTCTGGTGCTGATATTCCTTCCAGAAATTAAAAAGATGAGCTCTGGCTCAGGGGGAGACACAAAGAAAACCCTGTTCCCCCAGCGGTGCCGGATTTGGCACAAGATGTGGAGTAAAGGGTTTGTAGATATGAGTCTTAAAATGATCCAGCTAAGATGTCACAGGTCCGCATAAAGATATGAAGAAGTTGTGATCGATCAAGTAGACCCTGTTCCAGGAGATGCTCTGGAATGACAGAGGATTACAAAAAGGTCCGGAGAGATCCAAAAGTGAATTGTCTTATTCTGCGGATTGGACAGAGTGTTTGGGATGTCCTTGTGATGTGTCATCTTGATTTATTCATAATTGAAAGATCCACATGATGTTCATAGATCAGGACTAATCCAGTTCTTCAAGTCATTCGAATAAGGCAAATCAGAACAATGTAGGTCAAGCATTTATTGCAAACAGATATTAGGGTTTGTGAAGCAATATAAGGGATTTCTCATAAATCACTTGTTCATTCTACACTCAAGAAGAAGCAAAAAGTGGAGCTCTGCAACAAAATTCATCAAGTTCACCGAAGATCACTTGTAGAAGTTATTACACACAGAAATCAATCCAACCACTCCATATAACCAAAGGCGCATAAGGTATTTTCCGTTTTCAATATCTCACTGCAAATCTTTGAAAAATGGCTACTCTGAATATAGTTAAGATCTCTGATAGACCTCGCCCCACATTCAAGAAACATCCATACAAATCTTTGGAGGTAGATCCCCTAGGAGCCTTCTCTAGTGTTTCGCATGGTGTATTGCATACGGAGGACATTAGGGTTTACATACATGCAAATTTTGAAGACTTTGGAGAATCAAAATTGATGGATATCTATCATAAACAGTTGATAGACGATTCCTTTGAGATTAAACCTCAGTACAAAGCCATCCGGGATAAGCACTTTGCACAGTGCATTCATTTCCCCTATTTTGAAGAAGATGAATGGGTCCGGTATGTACTAAGTAGAGTGCATGACAATTTCCTATGGTTGAACAAGCCCTTCAAGATCACCAAAGATGCAATTAGGGCTATAACCGGTCTACACTCATCTGGTGGATTACCTATTCTCAAGTCTATCAAAAATTAGATAGTTAGTGATGCAACCGGATCTAAATTTGACAAGAGAGCTATGACAATTGAAGACATCACTGAACCGGATGTCAAATTTGCATCTATGATAATTAGCTACAAGATCTATCACTCCAGTAGGAAAAATTCAGTACTGGGAACTGCAATTTACACAGCTTATCAAATGCTGAAGGAGAATGCAGACTATGATTTGTGTGAACTTCTTCTAAACCAACTTTTGGAAAATCTCTAGAAAATCAATAAGGACAAGAAGAACTCCTTCAAGTATGGTAGTTTGATCCTTTGTCTATTCTTTTGTTATATGAATGAGCTTCCCGGATCCTGTGGATGGATATGGCAGAATGACAGACCAGTTGCCATTCAAATCAGAGATTATTTGCATGGACTTGGGGATGCTAAAGCAAGAAAAATAGCCCTGTGGGGATATTTCAAGAACTTTCAGAGCATGATGCATGCAAGAGAAAGAATTCCCCAGTCTCTTGTTGAAAAGTACAAAGACATAGTATGCTTTATGGTAGAAACAGATCAGTGCCTAATGGAGGCAGTAGAACCAAGAACTATGTGGATCATGCCCATGGGGTATGAAGTGGATGAACAAATTGTAGAGTTGCATGTTCAACACATGCTAAGTCAGCCTAAAGATCCAAAGGCAAAAAGGTTCAGAACATTTGAGGAACTGAGTATAAAAATCCATGTTGAACTCAGAGAACCAGAGATCAAGAGGAAGGTTAGAAAAGAAGTAGAACATATAGCACAAGGCCTTGGGATCTCAATGGAGGCACTTGATGCTCACAGGAAGAAGAAGGAAGGGGATGAGAAAGAAAAGAAGAGGGCAGAAAAGAAAAGTGAAGAAAGTGTTCCGGTAGAAACCTCCACCTGGACCAGATCATCAAAAAGATCTGCACCTGCCACAGCTAAAAGCTCAAAACTGGAAGTCCAGGCATCTAGCAAAAGATCCAAGATAAAAGCCACAAGGGCTTATGAAAGTCAAAGAGATGAAGAGGAAACTGAATCAGATGAGGTAGTAAAGGAAATAAAGAAGCAGAAGAAGAAATGATCCGGTAAACCCTCCATAGGCCAAGACAAGGAAGAAATGGCAGAGAAATTTGTTGAAAAGCCCACCCTGTCTCTAGACAGTGTAATCAAATCAGTCACTGTGGATGGAAACCTTCAACCAATGGCTGAATTCTATGATGACTACAATGAGGCTGACCAAAAGATCCTGCAGGAAGCTACAATCAGGTATCTGAACATCTACAACAAAGCTTTCATTGAAATTATCTCTCTTATTCCTAAGAGTCTAGAGAAGGAGTTGGAAATGAGAAAGACCAATGCCATGGCAAAAGACCTTGAGATCAGGGAACAAATAGCTATTCAGCTATATCCTTCAATTGATCACAAAACAATGAACATGGTATTCAAAGACTGCAAGGATGAATTCAGGAGCAAAGCAAGGATGCATCAGCTTATGCTTGGTGAGACCGACAAGGTAGCCAAGGACACTGAAGAGATCCTCTAGAATACATTCAAAAGGTTCAACATTCCTATTATAGAGGACTTGGGTGCAGAAACAGCTGTGGACTTGGAATCCTCTGCTCCAGAAGAAGTGGCCCTTGAACAGACTAACATCTCTCCTTCGGTTTCCCCTACAGTCTCCAGATCCAAAGAAGAAGAGAAATTACAAGAGAAAGAGGCAGCGGTGAAGGAAAAAGAAGGTGACAGTGCAAAGATTGCAGAAGGACAGAAGACTTCACCAGAGAAAACCACAACTGTCAGTGGTGGGAATGTAGAGGGAGAGAAAATTCCAAAGGACAGATCCAAGGCTGCAGAAGAGAAGAAACATCTGTCTCCGGCAAGAGACACTGCACAAACTGTCCAAAAATTTTTGAGCAAAGAAGCAATAGAGATTGATGAACTAGAGCTTCTACAAGGTCCATTCAACTTTGATTCCCTCTCTCTAGTACAAACAATGAAGATAGCTTCATTTGCAAATGCTAAGGCAAATGAAAAACTCCTAAAGTCTCATATGGAAGACTATGAGTTGATAGAGGCTACTTCTGGAGTGCTTGAAAAGATTATGCCATCGGTCCAGAAAGATCTGACAGCCTCCTCTTCTGGTAATCTCAAAACCTTAATCAGCAGTGTTGGTACACATTTTGATTCTCTAGAAAAATTAGCTGAAGAAAAGGTCCGGAAGGAGTTTTTGGATAAGAGATTCTCAGAGGTACTAGGATTAATCTCTCATGATAGGAGAAATATGAGTATTGGGATAAAGAGCCTAGAAAATGCTCTTAAGGATGGTGGTGACATTTACAAATTTTGTATCTCCTGATCAAAAGCAACAGTAGAAATTGAGAAGAAAATAAAAGAGGAATAGGACAAACTACTAAGTTTGTCTCAAAGTTTTGATCCTCTCTTTTCCTCCATAGTAAATCAAGAATGTCAAACTATTGCAATCACAAATGAAATAAAGAACCTTGAGAAGGAAAGGAAGAACATAATTAACTGGATGGGAGAACTTAGAAGGATTATTATCCCTAAGTTAGAAACCATGCATGAGGCCATAAGTGATGCTCAGACTACCGCCCAAACCAATGATCCGACAGATCTCAAGAGGGCAGAAGCTTTTACATTTTTGTTGAGTGGTCACATTTCAATTTTAGATAGAATGAAACAAAGTTGGGCTACAGAACTGGTCCAATTGAAGACATCCTTTGCAGACATTCTTCAGTTTATGTAAGTATGTAATATGCGGCTAAGTATAGTAAAATTTTGAAAATTTTGGTGTGCGGACCCCACCCTTTACCATTGATGTCAAAGGGGGACTGAGGAGTAGTGAAAAATGAGGAATCCAACTAAGGGGGAGCTCCAGAAAATGTATATAAAGATAGAGCATCAGCCAAGGGGGAGCATAGTGTAAACACTTAGTCATTTTCCACTAAGTGTTGCCATCAATGCCAAAGGGGGAGATTGTTGGCAAGAGACACTATATGGATTCATGGTTGTTGTCATTGATGGCAACAAAGGTCATTCCACATATCCACAAGTCATGATGTGTCTCTATCAGAAGTCAGAATGAAGATTATTGTGGTCCGGGGAACAAGAACAGAGCATGTGGCAAGGTCTGACAGATTGGTCCAGATCTCTCAGAGGAAGTATCTTGGTGCAGTACGGATTTGTGGAAGTCAAGAGGACTACCTTGAGTGGTATATTCCAAGGATTTAGCCTTCAGTGATAAATGAAGAAAAAGATATGAATAGTTGAATACCGGATTCCAGAGTGACAGTTTGAACAGAGGAAGAACCGACTGACAGAACATCAGACTACCTTCCAGATGTGTTACTGATGGTGTTAAAGGCTATGAAGGCATGAATCATACTTAGCTGACATGATTAATGATTTCTATAAGTATATGCTTGATCCGCATTCCTTGATGTGGTAGGATTCAGCCGACAGATCAGAATTAGTGAAAAGATTGACTAATCTGGGTGCCGACTAGAAAGGTGATGAAATTACTTGTGCGGATATATATGCACAATGGATTTAGTTGTGAGAGTTGTTGTGGTGTCATGAGTCATGCGAATAAGTGTAGAGCAGAGCAGAAGTAGTTAGAAAGATCTGGTATGTGAAAGGAAAGTAGAATAAAGAGAAGAGAAAAGATGAAGTGCAGCAGATCAGTGTACTGAGCCTAACCAGAACTGAACTCCAGCATATGTGGATGCTTCCAATCAGTTCAAGTATTGTATAACATTCTTTTGTAGATAGTGTGTCTCTTTGTAGGCAGTGTGCCTCCTTTGTGAGCAGTGTGCTTGGGCAGTGAGCCCTAATTGGCAAGTGCCATTTTGTAATTCCTTATTCTTCTAACAGAGAATAATCTTTGGGTTAATCACCCCATGGTTTTCTCCCTTAACAAGGTTTCCACATCAAAAAATACTATGTCATGTGTTCTTCATTTCATGGTAATGTTTGCTCGTTTGAATTAATGCTGCATTGATTAATAAGAAAGTTCTAAAGAAGAAATAATTAGGATAACTGATTCACCCCCCCTCTCAGTTATCAACAGGATGAAGTGCAGTAGGTCAGTATACAGAGCCTAACTGAAACTGAACTCCAGCATATGTGGATGCTTCTCATCAGTTCAAGTATCTTGTTACTCTCTTTATAACTTGTAGACAGTGAGTCTCTTGTAGGCAGTGAGCCTCTTGTGAGCAGTGTGCTTGGGCAGTGAGCCCTAATTGGCAAGTGCCATCTTTTGTATTTCTATTCTTCTAAAATAGAATACATTCTTGGGTTAATCACCCCATGGTTTTCTCCCTTAACAGAGTTTCCACGTCAAAAATATTGTGTCATGTGTACTAAGTTTATTTCTGCTTTCATGTTCATTTAAAGCTTATGTGTTTTGTTACTGCACTAGTTGATTAAGAAGAACAGAAAGTTAAGATAATTAAGATAACTGATTCACCCCCCCTCTCAGTTATCAACACTTAGGACCTTGATGAAATGTCTACTCTCCTTTTTAGCTTGGGCCTTAAACACTTTAAACTTGTCAAATGCTTTAGATTTATGTACCTGAAATAGATCCATGTCTTACGGCTATAGTCATCTATAAAGGTAATAAAATATTGGCTCTTACCAATAGATTTTTTGCATAGGGCCACACAAATTAGTGTGCACCAGCTCCAATGGTACTCTTGACCTTCTAGAATGCCCTGATTGAAAGGGAAGCCTATGTTGCTTTCCTAAAATGCAGGCTTCACATTTACCACTTGGCTCTACAATGGTTGGCAAACCTCTAACCATACCCTTCTTTGACAAAAGATTCAAACCGGAATAACCTAAGTGTCCATACCTGAGATGCCAAAGATTTGAGGTGTCTTGAATGACTGTCTTGAAGGCTGACTACTGAGCCACTACTGTAGACACCATCTGGTTGACTCGAGAGCCGTCTGAAGCCATCTAGAACTTGGCAGGTGCAGCTATGGACTAAGCTGAGAAACACCTTTCTAACCTCAAAGGAAACATTTTATTCTTTGTCATTGGCACTATTGCAAGTATTTTCTTGCTTCCATTCTTCTCATAAATGATGCATTCACCCTTTTCCATCAACACTTTATAGCCTTTTTGGATCAGCTATCTAATACTCATGAGATTGTGCTTTATACCAGGGGCAAAATATACATTTTCAATCTCTTCTCATCTTGACTGGTGTGAAACATAATAGACCCCTTTCTCACAATTGGAACTATTTCATTATTTCCTATTTTTATCTTAGACTTGACATTTTTATCAATGAAAGAAAATAAACTTTCATTACCACTCATGTGGTTGCTACATCCACTATCTAAAAACCATACCTCATCACTACCTTTCTCAACAATGTTGCACATGATAAAGGCCTTTGACTGATTAACTTTAGCCACATTTTCATCAGCCACATTTGTGCTTTGCTTGGACTGATCATGTTGCTTTTTCCAACACTCACTTGCATAATGACCAAACTTATGGCAATAATAACATTCAACATTGCTCTTGTCAAACTTTTGACTCGAGTTGTTGTTCTTCTTGACTTGTTCGGAGCTAGACTGAGAACTACTTGCTCCCTCTTGGCTATGTGCTCGTCCTGAGCTATCTTCTCCAGCACTTCCACATCTAGATCTGCCTTTACCTCTACCTCTTGAGCTTCATCCAGAGTTGTTTCTACCTCTCCCACTGCCTCTTGAGTTGGCTTGAGCTTTGAAAGCTTGCTCATGGGAATAATTTGCAGACCTATTTAGGTGCTACTCATGGGTTAGTAAGGAACCCATCAGCTCATCAAGTGCCATTTTTGAGAGATATTTGGTCTCTTCTATAGTAATGACTATTGGATCAAATCTAGGGGATAGACTCCTAAGGATTTTTTCTATAATCCTTTGCTCATCAATGGTTTCTCCATTTATCCTTAGTTGATTAACCAAGGTAGAAACCCTTGTGTGAAAATCTGGAATGGACTCACTGTCGTTCATCTGCAGGGTCTCAAAATCTCTCCTAAACAACTAGAGTTTCACTGATCTTACTTTGTTAGTTCCCTTGTAATTGTTTTGCAATATTTCCCATGCTTCCTTTGCATAGTTAGCTACTACTATTCTAAGGAAAATAGCCTCTGTCAAGGCTGCCTCAATCAAACTGAGGGCTTTTGCATCTTTCCTCATCTCCTTCAGCTGGGTCTTCTGGTTGTTTGTGAGGGCTGCATATGCAGCTGGGTCAGTTACATCATTGAACCCATTGAACACAAGCTCCCATAAATCATTTGCAACCATTATGGTCTTCACTTTCTTTACCCAAACATCATAGTTTTGTCCATTAAATTGTGGTGGCTGCTGCCAACTCTTACTTTCTTCTCCAGCCATGTCTCCTTTCAAACAGACTTAAACACCTAGAAAAAAAATTCCCAACTCACTCAAGACTTAGGGCCTTCTGGCTCTGATACCAATCTGTAGGAAATTTGATTCCCAAACACAAATAAAATGTGAAATACTACAAACAAAATGACTGGAGATATACAACTAGACATTAAACTTCTTATTTGTTCTATTAAATTAGAAAAATAGAATTTACAAATGATTTAAAAACTACAAGATTACAATAATTATCTGCAGCAATCTAGAGCTAAACACAAACTCACAACAAACTATTTGACTGGAGCTATCTGCTACTCTCTGCATGCACACTGAGATGCTCAGAATTGATGTTCATGCACAAAAAAAACATTCTCTGCTGCTGCTGCTTTTGCAACTTCTTCTGTTGTTCTATCTCTCTACTCACTATCCAACATTCTCCCCTTTTGTCTTTTCCTTCACCAAAATTCTACCACCCAAATTTTCCGCTCAAAAAACAAATCCACCTAACTAGCAATAAAGAGACTGACCAGCATTAAGATGGGCCAGCAAATGGAATTAAATGTTTTGCATGGTGCGACAGGAGGGAGATCAGCTAAGGATCTCAAACAACTAGGGGAAATAAATTCCCACACTACAAAATTAATTTTTCCAACAACATAATGATTAAATCCTAAATGTTATCGAATTAGGCAAAAAGGCATATACTAGATTAAATATTTATCATCTCTACACAAGTAACACCATATAATTCTTTCCTCTACATGAATATGAAAATTCACCCATTTTGCAATTGAAATTTTTATAAATTATATTATCAGCAGGAGATCTGCACATTTGCATGAATGCATGCAGACCATACAAAATTTATAGGCTTAAATCCTCACCAATTACAAGATCTGCACACTCAATTCTTTAATAAAAGATCATATGCTTAATCAGAAAACGTCTACGTGCGCACTATTTTTGTTGAAAGAATGAGAGTGCTGATTATGGCAGATGAATATTCTGCTTGATCAAATAATGTCTGCGTGTGTACTGTGGTATACTACTATTGTGGAAAGAGAGTGGTTATCCCCAATATAATGAAATGATTCGATTTGCATATGACAGAAGATTTTTTTTTTAAAGAGTTGAATGCCCAGTTTCTAGCTGTCACTGAGACTCTGACATGAATGGTATGACTTGACACACCGATGGAGGAAGGAAAAAAGAAGAAGAAAAATGGCCAACAAAATAAATAGGAGCTTTCTTGCAACCCACTAATCTAACTTCTGACGGTGGTGTGACTACCAGATTATCTTAATTCTGGCTGTCTTAATTCCGGTTGTATTAATTCTGGTAGAAGTCACTCTCCTACAAATGCCTATCGGCTAACTAGTTTTTTAAATCAATCCTTATTTGCTACTGGGCTTTCCACATTTTAGTACATAACAAAGCACTAGATCTTTATTATCACATACTTTGTCATAATTTATGGGAAGATTTTATCTTTTTTTTTCCTCTTTCAAGTCCATTACCTTCAAAAGAGGTATTCGAAAGAGGTATTCAAAAGAGGTTGTATCTTTTAAAATCCCTTCCACCTATATCAATTTAAAACATCGATACAATTTTTTTCATCACAGCTTAATTAGTTGATAGGCTTTTATATGTGAGCATTATAGTGTCCGAAATTGTCTCATGCCCTAAAAAAATTTCACACCGGAAAATTTTCTGAACTTGTCGATTGTTCCTATTGGTGTATTCCTTGAACCTCCAATGGGTGCAAGTGGTAGTTCATATCTCAATCAATAACACCCATTGCTCTCTTTTTACATAAACTCAATCCAAGTTTTCTCACAAGTCCTTAATTGTTTCAAAGATTAATTAGGAATTGTTTTGTTTTTTTTTGTTAATTTTTTTTTTTTTTTTAAGCAATCATTTACTATGCAATGGGTACATTGATGAGTTTTTATAATAAATACATTATGTAAATATATACAAAATTTGAAAGAAAAACAATCTTTGATTAAATATGACAATGGAAAGTAGTCCATACAAAGTATAGTTAGGAAGAGCTTCGAGCACATTGTTGTTTGAAATGTCTAGCAATAAGAGGGTGTGATCTTGTTAAGATGATCCTCCTCTCTCCTCTTAAGGGAGGCATATGCATTGTCTTGAATGCAGGGATATTGTTGGCAAGTGAAGGCTAGGGAGATGTGCAAATATTACAAGTGTAATCCCTATAGAAATTAACTTGATATTTTGAACTTCAAACATCTACTCAATTCAACTATATATGGCAGCTCGGTTCTACAAGAAGCAAGAATGTGAAAATTCTTATAGACTTTTAAGTCTAGATCTATTAGTCATAGTTTGCTCACTTTGTCGGGTCTAAGGATTTTAAAGTTTTAAGTCTACAAAATCATTTCGAAGTTGAGAAATTCCCATTAGCTTAGAATTTGTTCATATTTTCATGTTTGATGTTTCATATGTTCATTGCAGGCTTGGAAGATCTAATCAACATTGATCAAGTTGTTATCTCATGATTGACATTGTCAAGCTTGGAGATCTAGGGAGATCGTTGGAAGGACACAAAAGCATCTTAGGCTAAATTTTATATTAAGTGAACATCCAAGACCTTAAAGCCATGAATCTATAGATCATATTGGACCTAAAATCATTCAATCAATTGGATTGTGTCTTCTTCATCATGTCTATAAAACTCACAAATTAGCCTAATAACCAATAAAACTTGACAAACTTGCCATGTGTCTACTCTTTACTTCCTCAAGCCATAGTCTCTGTCACTACCAAGCCACATGTCAATCTTTGATTGTCACACCCCGTTTTGGTTAGTCTAGTTAATAGTGATAATTAAGTACGGCAATTATCTTTGAACATAATAGAAATGTGATGCAGTCAAGGTAGGAGGGTCTAATGAAGGACTGTCCAGCCTTGTAGCCTTAAACAACCAACATCATGATCATAACAAAGATGCAACAGAAACATAGCTCACAGCAGAATGATAAGAGAGATTCATAATCACATGACACAATATTTATCCTGGGAAACCCTCAAAGGGAAAAACCCATCCTTTGAAAGATCACTTCTCATTATATTATAATTCCCAAACCTCATTACATATGCCTCTAGGGCTTTTCATGTGCTAGGTCACAGCCCAGGCTTACAAAAGATTCATCATTCTTCCATGGCCTCTTTCTTCTTCTCCTTCTCTATTCACTGCATTGTTTCTTCTTCTACTCTCTGCTCTGTCTTCAGCTTCTACTCTGCTACCTTCCAAGCTCAAAACAGTTCCACATCTGCTAGACTATTCATCCTTTTGCATCATGTTCTTCTCTCTTCCCTAAAAAAATCTCAAGTCAAGATTATATATATCATTATCATGTCTCCCAAATTACCCATGTTCGTTTACAAGGTGGCACATAACTCTAGGCCATATGAAATGTCTAGGAAACAAGTAGGTTGGCCTACAACTCTTGGTAATGCTCGACAATTGAATGAAACTTGGTACAAACCTCAAGGATGGTCTATCTAATCCTTATGTGTCATGTATGATGTTCCATTTGGTTCTGCGAGTCATGGAAGTGATCCACAAACCTTTTCCTCTCAACAGTCTACATGAATGCTTTGCTCTATGAAAGTTGATGATCTTCTGATAGCGATATCTCTCTGCAGACAAATCCAAATCTCATGAAATCTCAATATGATGTAGATGTCATGTCATAGAAACTAAATCCTATTCTGCAAGCTCTTATATGAAGATGTGGTAAAATGCAGTAGTCCCCATTATCACTTTATAGCACCCTGTAACTCAACATTAACTGTCCCAATTCAGTGAATGACTTCTAGATGCTCCTACATCAGACTCTTAGGTTTAATTGAAAAGATGATGCCCTTGCATCAAGCTCATCTAGTTGTTAAATTTGGTGATCTACTCCCAATTCCTTGAAATTGCCTCAGTTTGGTGATCTACTCCCAATTCCTTGCAATTACCTTAGTTTGGCGATCTATCTACAAGATTGCAACTACCTCATAGTCAGTGCTCTATTGAAAAAACTTGTAGGCTGCCTCCAGTCAGCGATCTATTTAAGTCATCTTCACAAGTTGCCTCAATCCTCATATAAGTTCAATGATCTGTTCACAAATCACTACACTACCTCATGGTCAGCGGTTTGTACAGGTCTTCTCTGCAGACTACCTCAAGTTCCTTCTCACTTTTGGTGATCTAAATTCAATGCTCTGCTTACAAATCATTGCACTGCCTCAATGGTCAGTGGTCTGAGCAAGTCTCCTTCGCAAGATGCCTCAAATTCTTCATTTTACAGTAGTTTGATGATCTGGCTACAAGTTGCAACTGCCTCAAAGTTTGGCATTATGTTACTTCCTTGATTCAATCAATACATTCATGAATTCCCTCTATGGTACCTTCTGACATTTGGTTCTAGCTACAACTCCTTCCACACACATCAAAATCTTCTAATTTCTTCTCCGTATACACTGCTCCTATACTTCTCTCTGTCTCTTTATCCATATTTCCTTTACTCTGGTGTGACTTATTGCTTCCCTTTCTCTTCTGGTAGAATCCCTTGTCATCCCTTCTTTCTCTGCAATATGAACTTCCCTTTTCTATTGTTCTCTGCACATATTTACACAAACTAAGTTCTCTTGCACGGGTTCCTTAGTTTTTTAGTCTACAACAAAACTCTCCTTAAGATCAATGATTCTCCCTCTTTTGCTTTCTCTATTGAACTTAGTGATTCAGTAAGCTCTTCTTCCTCCGCATATGTTATCTCTACATTATTTATTGTTTCCCCATCATTAGTCCCTTGGTGACATTTAGTGCTCAATGCTTCTCATCTCCATACTTGAAAATAGGTTCCTCTGAATGATCTCCTATCAAATCCTCTTTCATCCCTCCAGTATCCTTCATTGCGGTAAGAATTATGACTTCCTCTGTTGCTACGGTAGAAACTTGTCATCTCTCCCTTTGTGGTATGAATTACTGTCCTTGTTTTTCTCCACATGTGGTCTTCCCCCTCCACATCTTGATCCATATTCTATTTTCTCTCCAATATGTGAAGACTTTAGCCTATACAACCTTTTGAACATACAAGTAACATATTTCCATTCTAGTCCATCAATCCATCCATAATCCTTTTGTATACAGTCTATCATAGGCTTTCTCCTCCACATTTTATTCCAACACATGTTTTTAGAGTGATTCCTTAAGCCACAGAACTTACAAGGGTATAGATGCCAACACATTTCATTTCCATGTCCATGTCTATTACAATAAGAACAATGCATACCTTTCCTTCCTTGAGTTGATTTGTTTAAATTTGTGACAACACCCTTATTCTCTTTACCTCTGATATATCCAAGGCCTTCATTTCTTGATCTCATTACCAACTCAATAGGCTCTGTAATTCCTTTTTGATACTTTCCCAATCCTTTTCCTTCATATCCCATTCTTTTCATGATTTTCTAACCAACATTGTTTAGAGAACTCTCTTTGTCAACACCATCACCAACAATTGCAGATTTAGTTACATTGTTGTTTGCAACCTCACCTTCTAAAGAAGCTTCTGTAGTATCACACAAATCATTAGTATCACAAGAAACCTCACAAAGTTTAGGATTAGATCTTAGAATTTCATTCTCTTTCCTGCATGCTACAAGTGACTACTCTAACTGATTGACATATTCTTTCAATCTAGATATTTCACTGCTTTGTAAATTGTTTTCCCTTTACAACTTCTTCAAACTTCCCTCTAGATCTATGTTCATCTTTTCAATCTGACCAAACAACTTGCATCCTTCTTCCAATTCTTCAAAAATCATTTTGACATACTCAAACAACTTCAACTCTTCTTCTAATTCGTCATTCCTCCTTTTTACATTTTCCAATTCTTCTTCAAGAGTATCATATTTGTCTTCTCCTAGTTCTCTTATCCTCTCCATCAATTCTGAGTTATATCTTTTGATTTCACATAATTCTTCTTCCAAAATATCCTTCTTGCATATTAGGTTTTCATTTTCTTTCTTCACTATCTTTCCAATCTTCCCCATTGAAACAAATCATACAAACAACTTAATGTGAAAAGCTTACCCGGATCTTTCTTGCCTTGATCTTTCTTCCGTAGTGTTTCTTCTTTGTTTGTGGTGGTTTCTCTCCTTCCGATAACACTTACTTCACTCTAGGGTTCCGCACATCATTCTAACACATTCTTCCTTCTTAATAGATCTACAACCATCCCAACAGATTCACAACCTTCCCAATAGATTCACAACCAACTCTAATACCACTTGGCGTAGTCAAGGTAGGAGGGTCCAATGAAGGACTGTCCAGCCTTGTAGCCTTAAACAACTAGCATCATGATCATAACAAAGATGCAAGAAAAACACACAACTAACAATAGAATGATAAGAGAGATTCATGATCACATGACACAAGATTTATCCTGGGAAACCCTCAAAGGGAAAGACCCAACCTTCAAAAGATCACTTCTCATTATATTATAATTCAAAAACCTCATTACATAAGCCTCTAGGTCTTTTCATGTGCTAGGCCATAGCCTTAGCTTATAAGAGATTCATCATTCTTCCATTTATTCTTTCTTCTTCTCCTTCTCTATTTGTTGCTCTGTTTCTTCTTCTACTCTCTGCTCTGTCTTCGACTTCTACTATGTTGTCTTCCAAGCTCAAAACACTTTCACCTCTACTAGACTATTCATCCTTTCGCATCATGTTCTTCTCTCTACCCTGAAACAATCTCAAGTCAAGATTATAAATATCATTATCAAGTCTCCCAAATTACCCTTGTCGGCTTACAAGGTGGCACATAACTTTAGGCCATATGAAACATCTAGGAAACAAGTAGGTCGGCCTATAACTCTTGGTAATGCTCCGTAATTGAATGCAACTTGGTGCGGACCTCAAGGAGGGTCTACCTAATCCTTATATGTTGTGTATGATGTTCCATTTGGTTCTGCAAGTCATGGAAGTTCTCCGCAAACCTTCTCCTCTCAACAGTCTACATGAATGCTCTGCTCTATGAAAGTTGATGATCTTCTAATAGCAATATCTCTCTGCAAATGAATCCAAATCTCATGAAATCTAAATATGATGTAGATGTCATGTCATAGAAACTAAATCCTACTCTGTAAGCTCTGATACAAAGATGTGGTAAAATGTGGTAGTCCCCATTGTCACTTTCTGGCACCCTGCAACTCAACATTAATTGTCCCAATTCATTGAATGACTTCCGGATGCTCCTGCATCAAAAAGATTATAGTATTGTTTTTATCATTATGTAATTATAGTAATGTTGATTTGATGATGCATAATTATGTGTTCTATTATCTAGATCCTTGGGGGCCTAGTTATAGGTACTACCATGGCCTTGTTTAGTAAACTAAAGCATTGAAATTCTAAACTTTGGCAAATGGCTGAGCAAAAGAGAATATTCACTCATTTATTTTTATCCATCATCACTAACATCTTCTATAATGAGAGTCTAGTTCATAAGAGTATTTTCTCTTTATATGCAAGGTTTAAACTATAGTAAACCTCACTGTTAGTAAGAATGATATTGAGATTGAGTGGCTCATTGTGGACAAATTTAACCTCTCTAATCATGTTCTATTTCAGTGTTGATACTCCCTGCTACTCCATTTTGATGAACATTCAAATAATACTATTTCCTTTAGGTTTGTTATTTGTTTTACTTACCTCTGCATTGTTCCTTCCAATATTTCACATTATCTAATGAACTTTAGGAAATGATGATAATTCTTACAAGACAATATTGAGTTACACTTGTGGTCTTCACTTTGATACCATGGTATCCCTAAGTTAGATCTTCTATAGGTAAATTTTCTATGGGGATACTCCTCCACCCATTTTACTCATAGGATTCTCTTATAGTATATCATTCTTCCCCTCACAATAGGAAATCTTTTTCAAACAATGATAAATCACACAAGTAATAGATTTGTCCAATTCAATTTTAGGTGAAGGCCCAATTTTAGAAACATAATCCTTAGCAGTGAAGAGGAGGAGGAAAAACGTGGGAATCTATTCTTTCCATGAGATGACACCTCTTTGAGTCTTCTGTCAATCTCATCCACATGCCCTCTCACTCCTCCTTGATCTATATGTGCGTATAGTAGAGAAATTTTTGGACACAAGAGGGGGGGATGTTAGAGAAGGGTCATTGAATTTGGTTGGAGGGGGTATCAATTGATTTTTCTATAAAGGGACCTTTCATCAATCCATTCAAGCTTATCCTATAATCATATACAGTTAATGTGCCTTATCTATGCTTCCACACAGGGCTTAAATTTGATGGTCGTATGGCCGTATTTAGACATTTTTGTCATAAAATATAATCAAAATTTTAAAAATATCATATCACAGGAAAGGAGAGATCTTGGATAGACTGTTAAAATTTATAAATATTTGTGATGATATATATATTTGGTTTATATATAAGTTTACCTATAATAAGATTTATCAGTAGTATTTTAAAGGCACATTTGAATAGATAACTGTCTTTTAAAAATTGCTTGATAGGCCAGGTCGATCGTCAAATTTAAAGCCTGCTTCCACATTATACATGTGTGGCTATAGGGCATTTATGACTGCAACATTTCAAGCTTTTTCAATAAATCCATCTGGTGTACCTGCTACCCTATCAAATTTGACAAAATCTTTGTTGGAAAGGTATGTGTTTCTAACAGATATACTAGGGATCTTTTCCTTTTAAATTCTTCAAAATACTATTTGTAGTCAAAAAATCACCTAAGTTAGGGGTTCATGATTTCAAAAATGCCTCTCATCTATTGATTGAATGCCTTGATATCAAGAAAATAATTGTATATTATCATGAAAAAAAAAGAATGCACAGGGAAACCAAACTCTTGTTGGAAGGGAAGAATAAATCAATCAGAGAAAGAGGCGACACAAAACAGAATGCTCAAATAGAGATTTCTATTAAACAATAAAAACTATTTTACATTAAAAAACAAATACAACTTAGAGCTATAGCTCTGTTTCCTCTATTCCTATAACTATTGCTCCCTCTGGAGCTTGCTAGACATTACTGGTGTCCTTCTCTATTTGGAACTGCTCTTCTCTTTCCTCTAACTATCTGATGTCCATGGCGGGAGCTATCTAGAGCTCGACCCTCTACACTCTCTCACTATTGTATTCTTCCTGTTGCTGCTGCAACAAAAAACGTTCTCTCTACTCTGCACTACGGTGTTGCTGCTACTCACAATATTCTATTCACACACAAAAAAACTAACTGTTCTTCATTCCTTCCTTTTGTCTTATCTTGTCTTCCAAAAATCTACCACCCAAAACTTGAACTCACCAACCAACATTCAATAGAAACTGGTGAGCATTAATAGAAACTGATGGGCCAGCAAGGGCATTAACGATTTTGGTCAGGTGCGGCAGGAGGGAGATCTATGGGGATCTTTGATGGGGTTGGTGTAGTTAATGTAGGCTCCCGAATAATAATTCCAACACTCCCCATTAATCTGGAGCCACATACCACTTTCATTCTGTGTCTCCTAAGCTGTCTATAGCTGTTTGGAGCTATTTGGAGCTCTCTTTCCAAAGCTGAAATTTGGAGGTGTCTACAATGCCCAAGCTATCTCTCAGGTGTTCAAATCTCTCCTTCGATAGTGCCTTAGTGAATATATAAACGAGCTATTGCTCGGACCTACAAAACTGTAGTTTGATCTCTGCATTCTCCACTAACTCTCTTATGAAATGATATCGAATCTCAAAATGTTTGCTTCATTCATGGAAGACTGGATTCTTTGTCAAGGCTATGGAGGAAACATTATCACAAAATATGGTTGTACCATCTTCTTTCTGTCTTTCAAATCTACAAGGATTCTCCTCAACCAAATAGCCTGACATGTTGCATTTGCTATTATGTATTCAACCTCTGTTGTGGAGAGAGAAACTATGGGCTGCTTCTTTGAAGCCCATGAAATGGGTCCTAAGCTCATGTGGAACACATATCCCGATGTGTTCTTTCTGTCATCTACACTTCCTACCTAATCATTGTTTGTGTAACCAACCAACTCAAACTCACTTGATGCAGTGTACAATATGCCATAGCCTTGCATGCCATTAACATACCTAAGGATCCTCTTTCCTGCTTGCCAGTGTGTGTCCTTAGGCTTCTCCATGAACCTAGATATCAGGCTTACTGCGTACATTAAATCAAGCCTTGTACCAATCAAATACATTAAACTTCCAACCATACTCTTGTAGAGGGTTGGATTCACTTCATTGCTTTTGTCCTCCTTGCTCAGTTTTAGACCTGTAGTTGTTGTTGTTAGAGAAGGCTTGTTGTTCTGCATCTTAAATCTTTTCAAAATCTATTTGGCATAGTTATTTTACAAAATAAATATGCCAAGCTTACTTTGTTGGACCTTAATGCCAAGAAAATATCTCAACAAACCTAGGTCAGCCATCTCAAACTCTTTCTTCATCACCTCTTTGAAATAAAAAATGAAGAGATCACTATTCCCAGTAAAAATTAGATCATCTACATACAAAACAGCAATTAAAATCTCACCATTAACTTCTTTGATGTAGAGCGTGGGCTCACTACCACTTTTGCTAAAGCCATTACTCAGTAGATAGGAATCTATCCTACTATACCATGCCCGAGGTGCTTGCTTAAGCCTGTAGAGAGCTTTCCAAAGCCTATATACCTTGTCTTCGTGCCTTGGGACTTCATAGCAAGGTGGCTGCTCCACATACACCTCCTCCTTCAATACTCCATTCAGGAGGGCTGACTTCACATCCATTTGATATACCTTCCACTTGTACTGGGCTATAATTGCTATGACTACCCACATGGTCTCCAACCTTGCAACTGGTGCATAGGTCTCATCATAGTCTCTTCTAGGTTATTGTTTATATCCCTTAACAACTAGCCTTGCTTTATGCCTTTCCATCTTCTTGTTGGTACTCATTTATGTTTAGGGTTTAAAACTTTGTATGTTCGCAGGTTTTCTCTTTCAAGCCCTGAAAATTTTTGGGTCATGGGATATTGCACTGTTTTGTCTATTCTGATGCTGGTTTTCTATGGTGGGTTCATGGTTATCAAGTCTCTGCCTTTGTGCAATGTGGTAAGCCCCACCTGTAATTAGGGTTTCAAAGTTAAAAAACAATGGATACTTTTCATCTCAACCCCTTAGTTTCATTTATCCATCGGTGTGATATGGTATATCAGGCAGACCGGGGAGAGTTCGGCTGATGAGATAGTCTGGCCGATGTGGGTCATGCAAAGTGGTCATCGGCGAGAGTAGTAGTATTGGTGAAGGTATGTTCAAATTTGCCGATGGGATAGGGTCACCCTGATGAAGCGGCATCGGAGTGACATTGCATATCGGCCAAGCAGATGATAGATTCGCCAATGAGACAAGGTCTTGCCGACAGAGTGTGGCTTGTAAGTGCCATCGGGATGACTTGGTGCATCAAGCAAATCACAAGGCGTTGATCCGGTGGGTTTTATCTGGCCGATGATGAGTGGAGTGAGGCTTTCAAGAGAGTGGGCATCGGCATGATCGATGCGGTCAGCGAAGGAGTTTCTTATCGCTCCGATAGTCTAAGTCTAGCCGACGGAGGTGTTCATCGGGGAAACATGTAATGTTAGCAAGAGATATGCCGATGGGCTATTAGCGGAGGGTTCATGGGTCGCGTAGGGTAAAATGCTCGACACTTAGTGTACTTGCAGCCCCGTTTATAAAATAATAGAGTGGTCCCCGTAGGACAAATGTGAGATCTTTGATCTCACAAAGTTAGAAGAGTCAACGAAAGAAAAAGTGCCTACGTGGCACATTCTTAGTGGTTCTCAAATTTTTAAGGCGATTTGAGGCTGTAGATCCTGTGAAGGGAAATGATCGACGGCCATATTTCAAAGTTGCAGTGGTAATTCTTCCTTGCGTCTTCAAGCATGTTTTGAGTGGGAAATTTCCACGGGCGCACTGTGACGGTTTCCAAGGAGGCTACGGTTGGTTGAGCCATTAATGGTGATATGCAGAGGCATGGGCCGATGGTTGAGCAGCCAAGTACCAGGTTCATGATGATCATCTTCTAGTGGTGGCACAAGGCTCGAGCTCATCTGCTCCTCATCCTTCTCTTGCTTCTCCATGTTTTGTCCCCAACTGCATTTATTATTTTGAGCGCATTTCTAGTGCTGTGTGTCTGATGGGAAATTTTAACCTCGCCTTGTAATTTTATTTTTTTGGAAAGTACACTTTCTTGCTATTTTAAGCAAACTATGTTACTCTTTTCTTGGTTGTTGAAAACTGGACACATCTGGCATTGTAATAAGATATAACTAGTTTCGGTTGCTCTATGTAGAAGATCTTGTGAGTTTATGAGTCTCATGTTTTATGTATTGTGCATAGATTTATTGGTTTCATGTTGTTTTAGATGAATAATGCTATACTACATGTGTTTTGTTATCTGTCTCCTATATTGAATATACTTTTCTTTTGAATCTGGATATCTAAGGGGTGTCTTGGGTTCTAGGATATAGGTTTACTATATCGAATGCTTGATCTCTTAACTTCTGCTAAGGGGTAGATTAAAGTGTTTTCAGGTTAAGTGTTGAGGAGAATATATTGCAGTAAGGTTATCATATGTAGAGATAACTTAATACTCTATTTTGGGAGGTATGTGTAAGGAAGATATCACGCAAATCTCCTTGAAATCCAGTCTTGGTATGTTTATGCTGAACATTTACATGTGAATGTCTGTTGACTCCAAGCCCTGGATAGGCACCAATCTAGCTTTGTGTTGAGGTTATACACCAGGTCTAGGTTTGCATCTAAACATAAAATCAAATTCAAACTTCCAAAACAACCATTAGGATAGTAGAAGTAGTTTAGGACCAAGATCCTCTGATTCACAACTGAACATAAGCCCAAAGCTAGCCCCTTTGCACTTATCCCATAGTTTTGGTCTTCATATAGGAGGATTTATCTGCTTTGTATCAACATCCCAGGCCAACCCACAAGCATATTCTCATGGGTGTTGAATAGGGAATACCCCCCTAGGTTTTGCAGAGCCTGAAGAAGAAGAGGAGATAAAAATAGAGTCTATCTCCTACACTGTTGGCCCTTGGCCCAGAGATCCTGTTGATCACTGATGGCTACCTTGTAGGGAAATCTGGGAATGAGCATCCAGTTGGGGAAAAAACTAACAGAAATTGGTGACTTCACTGGGGACTATACAGTACAAGAAATTATCTTTTCATCCTTGGTAAATTATTGCCCATATGAGTCGCAACAGAAATTGGCGACTCCACTGGGGACAAAACACAATAGTGTGATATCCAGATCTTTCATGTGAATATGGTGCTCTGCTGGTGGAATGAACTCAGAAACATGTTTGATGAGCTTTCAGCTGTTTGAAATTTTTATCCTCTTTGGAGAGGTGGCAACTCTGCAAAAAAGATTTAAGTGCACATGAAAGGTAGATGTATGTTGTGTGATAAAAAATGTTCAGATTTCTGCATCTAGATGAGAAAAGGTACCTAGCTTCTTCCCCTTATATTTGTTGTTTAATTACATAAATTAGATGCCATGGGGAAGCCTTAGGTCTTAGGAAGACAAAGGATGTCTAAGATTAAAAATTTTATGAATCTAAATATGTATTTGCCCATACTCAATCAAGAGGGGGATGAAATGTTGAATAAAAGAATAGAAGATATAAAAATTAGGTTGATATTCTTAGAGGCTCGGCAGGCCCAATTAAATAGCAGTAACCCTGTTGTGTCTACCAGTCAAAAAGCTAAACTTCTTGTCATCCCTTTTGATCCTTTGTATGACCAATTAGATTTGTCAGGGGTTGATTATCAAGTTGAAAGTATGCCTGCTAAAATTTCATATCAGATGCCCAGATTTACTGGACACAATGTGTGTGATGGGGGTGCACATATCCAAAAAATTTGTAGTTTTATGGAAAGACATTCATTTAGAGATGATGATATGTGGATGAGGTTTTTTGTTAGATCCTTTGATGCAAAAGCTAGAGATTGGTATTTGAGCTTTCTAAAGAGATCCTTTGCCTATTGGGATGAGCTTGCTGACTGTTTCAAAAAAGAATTGGCAAGAAAACCAGCTGATCTTGTTGCAGAATTAATGAAAATCAAAGAACAAGATGAAGAGCCATGTATTGATTTCAGACATAGGTTTGCACTAGCCCTTTCACAAATCTCTGAAAACTTCAGACCTAATATTTTAGCCTATGTTGGCATATATTTTGAAGCTTTCAAGGAGGGCTCTAGTGCATTGTTGAGGGAATTCAAGATAACAAGTATGCAGATGGTATACAAGTTCATAGAAAATATAGAAAAAATGAGAAATGAGCACATGCAAGATTCCTTGTCCCTAGGCTTTGGTGTGAAAAATAGTTGTGAAGCTGCAAATGACTGAATGATTAAGGCATCATGTGAAGATGAAAAGATGAATACTAAGGATGTCAAGGAAGGGACTAATGAGGACTCCCATTGCAATGTTGAGGCATCTGGCCATGAAAGCAATAATGAGGTTGTGGACAACAATGAGTAACTTTTTGAATGGATTTGTGGAGATAATTGTGAGTATTGTACTCAAGACAGAGAAGATATAAGCAAACAGAGAAACAGTTCCATGTGTGAACCATTGCCTTCTTTTCAAACACATGGAGATCATGAAGAGCAGTCAAGTGCTAGTGCAAAGCATGATCATTCTTCATTTGATGATTGTTTTGCTTATGACACACAAGCTGATACTCTTCCACAAAGGGAACCCATTGGTGATGAAGATGCATGCTCTACTGCCCATGAACAAATGACATATTATGATCAAGCTGATGTACCTGGATCACCCATTTTTGACACATATGGTGATGAGGATCTATTTGAGTATGGTGAAGGTTTGAGCACTATTTTTGACTTGGATTCTATTTCTCATCCTGATGAAAGAGAAACCAACATACATCAGGTAAGTGACTGTAAAAATGTGCCTGATTGTAAAGAGGTGCCAGAGCCTAATCTTTTCCAGCTTAGTGTACCTAATGATTGTGCGCATGATGTGCACAATTCTAAAATTGAAAGCTTCTCTTTTGGGCCAGTTGATGAAGAGATCCCTGATTTTCCTCGTTGTGTGGTGGACTCTAAATGTTTCCTGTTTTCATTCCAGCTAGAGGATCACTTTGTAATGCATACTACTGATGCAGATGATGATAAGTGTTATATACCATATGAATATGCATTGCTTGATAAATACTGCATCCACATGTCACATGATGCTGAAGGTTGTTTGCATAGGGGTGACGGTGACAAGCTAAATCAGAAGGTTGAATATGCAAATGACCAAAGTTGCTTATGGTCAGATCATGGCAGTATCTCCAGGCTTGATCCAGTGAATGCAGATGAAAACAAGGTGTTTGATAAGGGGAGATACAGGTTTTTCTTTTCTTGGTGGCCCTAGGCCATCAAGTGTGTTTGGTGATGTAGGTTGGTGCAAGTTTGACTCTGTAGCCCAATGGATAAGGGACTGGTCTGCATCCTAGAGATCCGAGGTTCTTGCCATGCCTGCAAGAGGCATGCATCCCCAGACAGAGCCTGTGTTGGTACTCATTTATGTTTAGGGTTTAAAACTTTGGATGTTCACAGGTTTTCTCTTTCAAACCCTAAAAATTTTTGGGTCATGGGATATTGCATAGTTTTGTATGTTCTGATGCTTGTTTTCTATGGTGGGTTCATGGTTATCAAGTCTTTGCCTTCATGCAATGTGGTAATGCCCCATCCGTAATTAGGGTTTCAAAGTTAAAAAACAATGGATAATTTTCACCTCAAGCCCTTAGTTTCATTTATCCATCGGTGTGATATGGTATATCGAGCAGACCGGGGAGAGTTGGGCCAATGGGATAGTCTGGCTGACGTGGGTCGTGTAAAGTGGTCATCGGCAAGAGCAGTAGTATCGGTGAAGGTATGTTCAAATTTGCTAATGGGATAGGGTCACCCCGATGAAGCGGCATCAGAGTGACATTGCATATCAGCCAGGCAGATGATAGGTTCACTGATGAGACAGGGTCTTGCTGATGGAGTGTGGCTTGTAAGTGCCATCAAGATGACTTGGTGCGTCAGGCAGATCGCGGGGCATTGATCTGATGGGGTTTGTCTGGCCGACGATGAGTGGAGTGACGCTTTCAAGAGAGTGGGCATCGGTGTGATCGATGCGATCGGTGAAGGAGTTTCTTATCGCTCTGATAGTCTAAGTCTAGCCGACGGAGGTGTTCATTAGAGAAACATGTAATGTCAGCAGGAGATACGCCGATGGGCTATTGGCGGAGGGTTCGTGGGTTGAGCAGGGTAAAATGCTTGACACTTAGTGTACTTATAGCCCCGTTAATAAAATGATAGAGTGGTCCCTGCAGGACAAATGTGGGATCTTTGATCTCACAAAGTTAGAAGAGTCAACGAAAGGAAAAGTGTCTGCGTGGCACATTCTCAGTGGTTCTCAACTTTTCAAAGTGATTTGAGGCTGTAGATTCTGCGAAGGGAAATGATCGACGGCCATATTTCAAAGTTGCCGTGGTAATTCTTCCTTGCATCTTCAAGCATGTTTTGAGCGGGAAATTTCCACAGGCGCACTGTGACAGTTTCCAAGGAGGCTACGGTTGGTTGAGCCATTAATGGCAATATGCAGAGGCATGGGCCGATGGTTGAGTGGCCAAGTGCCAGGTTCATGACGATCATCTTCTAGCGGTGGCACAAGGCTCGAGCTCATCTTCTCATCATCCTTCTCTTGCTTCTCCATGTTTTGTCCTCGGCTACATTTATTATTTTGAGCACCATTTCTGGTGCTGTGTGTCTGATGGGAAATTTTGACCTCGCCTTGTTTTTTTTTTGGAAAGTACACTTTCTTGCTGTTTTAAGCAAACTGTGTTACTCTTTTCTTGGTTGTTGAAAACTATACACATCTAGTGTTGTAATAAGATATAACTAGTTTTGGTTGCTCTGTGAAGAAGATCTTGTGAGTTTATGAGTCTCATGTTTTATGTATTGTGCATAGATTTATTGGTTTCATGTTGTTTTAGATGAATAATGCTATACTACATGTGTTTTGTTATCTATCTCCTGTATTGAATATACTTTTCTTTTCAATTTGGATATCTAAGGGATGTCTTGGGTTCTAGGATATAGGTTTACTATATCGAATGCTTGATCTCTTAACTTCTGCTCAAGGGGTAGATTAAAGTGTTTTCAGGCTAAGTGTTGAGGAGAATATATTGCAGTAAGGATATCATAAGTAGAGATAACTTAATACTCTATTTTGGGAGGTATCTGTAAGGTAGATATCATGAAAATCCCCTTGAAATCTAGTCTTGGTATGTTTATGCTGAACATTTACATGTGTATGTCTATTGACTCCAAGCCTTAGATAGGCACCAATCTAGCTCTGTGTTGAGGTTATACACTAGGTCCAAGTTTGCATCCAAACATAAAATCAAATTCAAACTTCCAAAACAACCATTAGGACTGTAGAAGTAGTTTAGGACCAAGATCATCTGATTCACAACTGAACATAAGCCCAAAGCTAGCCCCTTTGCACTTATCCCACAGTTTTGGTCTTCATACAGGAGGATTTATCTGCTTTGTATCAACATCCCAGGCCAACCCACAAGCATATTATCATGGGTGTTCAATAGGGAATATCCCCCTAGGTTTTACGGAGCCTGAAGAAGAAGAGGAGATAAAAATAGAGTCTATCTCCTACACTGTTGGCCCTTGGCCCAGAGATCTTGTTGATCACTGATGGCTACCTTGTAGGGAAATCTGGGAATGAGCATTCAGTCAAGGAAAAAACCAACACTTTCCTTCAATAGTACTCTTGGTCTTATAGACCCACTTGACTCTAATAACCTATTTACCCTTGGGTAAGGTTGTTAACTCCCATGTCTCATTCCTTTCTATTGCATCCAACTCTTCATCCATGGCCTTACACCATTTTTCTTCTTTCACAACCTCTTCAAAAATTGTTGGATCACCATGAGAGAATATAGCAGACTCCATATTTTCATCTAAGTCATCATACCTTGTGTCTTCATAAATTTCCCTCACACTCCTTGTCTTTCTCAGCTTTAGAGATGTGAGCGTAGGATCTAAACTGCTTCTAGAGTTACTGTTTCTTGACTCTGGAGTGCTCTGGAGCTAACTGTGTTGCTACAGTCTTGAGCTAGATGAATCTAAACTATTTTGGGGATGGCTCCATAGAGCTCCAGAGTTGGATCCAGATTGCTCCGGGGCTGAATCTGCTTCACTGCTGGAAGTTCCTGCTTCATTTTCACCTTCTTCATCATATATGGGTATCGTTGTTGAGATACCTCTGGTGGTGTCAACCATGCCATCCCATGATTCATTCTCAATGAATTCAACATCCCTGCTGACTATGACATTCTTTGTGACAGGGTTGTATAGCCTATCACCTTTGGATTATTCACTGTACCCAATGAAGATGCACTTTTCTCCTTTATCATCAAACTTTTGTCTTTTCTCCTTAGGCACAAATCATATGCCACACACCCAAAAATCTGTAGGTGCTCCACACTCCATTTGTCATGTGTTGATGCTTCTTGTGGAATTCTGTCTCGTACAGCTTTTGTGGGACTTCTATTTAGTAGGTATACTGTTGTTGCGACTACCTCACCCCAGTAATCATTTGACAATCCCTTTGCCTTCAGCATGCTTGTTGCCATCTCTGTGATGGTTCTGTTCTTCCTCTCAGCAACTCCATTTTGTTGTGGATTATACCTTGTTGTGAACTATTTTTGAATGCCTTCATACTTGCAAAAATTTAAAAATTCCTTGGAGACATACTCTCCCCCTCTATCCGTTCTGAGGACCTTGATGTGATGGCCACTTTGCTTCTCAGCCAAGGCCTTAAACTCTAGTCTTTCTGCTATAATAATCAATGAAGGTCATGAAATATACATTCCCACCTAGTGTGGGGGTCTTCATGGGGCCACATAAATCTAAATGCACCAACTCCAAAAGGTGCTCTTGCCCTTCTAGAGTGCTCTAATTGAAAGGGTTGTCTATGTTGCTTTCCTAAAATGCAGGCTTCACATTTCCCATCAGGCTCAATAATAGTTGGAAGCCCTCTAACCATGCCTTTTTTGGATAAAAGACTTAAACCAGAAAAACTTAAGTGCCCATACCTTAAATGCCAAAGCTTGGATGGGTCTTGGATGATTGTCTTGAAGGCTGACTACTAAGCCACTACTGTAGACACCATTTGGTTAACTCCGGAGCTGTCTGGAGCCATCTGGAACTTGACAGGTACAACTCCAGAGACCGCTGGGGACTGCAACCTAAGGGGGAACATTCTATTTTTCATTATCTGCACTACTACAATGACCTTCGTGCTACCATCCCAGTCATAGATGATGCATTCCCCTTTCTCCATCAGGATTCTATACCCATTTTGGACCATCTGTCCAATGCTTAATAGATTATGTTTTATGCCTGGGGCATAATAGACATCCTAGATCTACATTCTCTCACCTTGCTTGGATAGGACTCTGATGATGCCTCTTCCTATGATAGGAACCTTTTGACTATTCCCCATCCTAATCTCAAACTTGACACTCTTGTCAATGGAGGCAAATAGATTTGCATTACCACTCATGTGGTTGCTACATCTGTTGTCCAAATACCATACTTTAGGGCTGCTCTTCTTAGCAATGTTGCACACAATAAAGACCTTAGATTGATTTTCATTTTCATCCTTATTCTCATTTGCCACATTGGCATTTTGACTCCCCTGGTCATATTGTTTCTTCCTACATTCACTTGCATAGTGACCATACTTGTGACAGTAGTAACACTACACATTTGACTTATCATACCTCTAGTTGGAGCTACTACTCTTCTTATTTTGGAAGTCTGTTTGGGAGGTGCTAGCCTCCTCTTGACTGTTAGAGCCTTCTCTTCTGGAGCTACTACTACCTCTGCCCCTTTGACCTCTTCCTCTGCCATTTCTTCCTCTTCCCCTACCTCTCACATTTCCTTGTTCTTTGAATGCTTGCTCTAGGGAAGGAGCAGATCTATTTAGCTGCTGCTCATGGGTAAGAAGAGAACCCATCAACTCATCAAGAGCCATTTTTGAGAGATTTTTTGTCTGTTCTATCGTAACAACTATTGGGTCAAATCTAGGGGGCAAACTTCTAAGGATTTTCTCTATAATCCTTTGCTCATCCGTGGTTTCTCCATTTATCCTCAACTGATTAACCAAGATGGAAACCCTTGTGTGAAATTTTGAAATAGACTCACTATCCTTCATCTGTAGGGTCTCAAAATCTCTCCTATGCAGCTGGAGTTTCACTAATCTCACCTTGTCAGTTCCCTTGTAACTATTTTGTAATATTTCCCATGCTTCTTTTGCATAGTTAGTTGCTGCTATTCTAGGGAAAATAACCTCTATCAAGGCTGCCTCAATTAGACTGAGGGCTTTTGCATCATTTCTTCTTGTCTCCTTCAGCTGATTCTTCTGGGCGTTGGACAGGGCTGCAAAAGCATTTAGTTCAGTCACATCTGTGAACCCACTGACCACAAGTTCCCACAAATCATTTGCAACCAAGATGGTCTTCATCTTCTTTGCCCAAACTTCATAGTTCTTTCCATCAAATATAGGTGGTTGTTGCTAACTCTTGTTGTCTCCTCTAGCCATCCTTCTAAATCAAAGGGAGACAATTAATACCCAGAAAAACTTAGGGGTTTTCCTTAATACCCAGAAAGCTAAAACTCTAGATCTGCTAAGCCTATAGCTCTGATACCATTTGTTGGAAGGGAAGAATAAATCAAATAGAGAGAGGCGACACAAAACGGAATGCTCAAATAGAGATTTCTATTAAACAATAAAAACTATTTTAGATAAAAAAAACAAATACAACTCAAAGATACAACTTTGTGTCCTCTATTTCTACAACTACTACTCACTCTAGAGCTTGCTGGACATTACTGATGTCCTTCTATATTTGGAACTGCTCTGCTCTTTCTACTAACTGTCTGTTGTGCATGGCGGGAGCTGTCTGGAGGTTGACCCTCTACACTCTCTCACTGATGTATTCTTCCTGTTGCTGCTGCAACAAAAAAACATTCTCTTTGCTCTGCACTATGATGCTACTTCTACTCATAATATTCTCTTCTCACACACAAAAAACTAACTGTTCTTCATTCCTTCCTTTTGTCATGTCTTGTCTTCCAAAAATCTGCTGCCCAAAATTTGAACTCACCAACCAGCATTCAATAAAAACAAGTAAGCATTAATAGAAACTAACGGGCCAGCAAGGGCATAAACTATTTTGGTCAGGTGCAGCAGGAGGGAGATCTATAGGGATCTCTGATGAGGTTGGTGGAGTTAATGTGGGCTCCAGAATAATAATTCCAACAACTCTTTGAACAACAATATTTAAGGATGTGAATTAGAATGATTGATTTTCTCCTTCAACTTATAAATGCAAATTATTGAGGGCTTGGATTATGTCCTGGCACCTCTACATAACTTCAATTATTGTAGACTTGTATTCTTTAGTCTGCTAAAATGGGATCTAGGAAACAGGGTTTGCACATCCATTAAAACATAAGGGTTAGAGAAATTTTGTCAATGTTGTAGTTGCCACTACTTTGGTAGATATGTATGCAAAATTGTAGAAGCCTACATGAGGAATGTGAGGCATCGTATGATTCATGTGAGATTTTGACTGCATTGGCTTGGGAAGGTTATTTTTAAAAAAACACAGATGCCATTAATTCCTTTGATAACAAGGAACACTCTTGTCATTATTTATGTTATCCTTTGACTGGTCATTATTAATACATCATAAATGTTAGAGCTGAGAATTACTTGCTGTGATTTGTATTTATCAATGGATATTGTTGTTGTTACTTCATTTATAAACATAACTATTATTGAGGTAATTGCTGGGAAATTTGCATTGTTACTCATCAACCATTAATAATGTCATATCAGTTGAGATTGTTGTCATCATTACTGTCGTCTTTGGCAGAATTATCCTTATGTGGTTAGTAATCTTCATATGATAACTGATCAGTACTATTATGTCATTATTGTGACCTGATCATTCTTGATCAATAGAATGTTCAGTAGCATCATCATTATTAGAATTGTGATCAATTAATATGGGCATCAATATTGTTGTTAACATTATAGGAATATTGTTGATCAAGGATTAATTCAAAATGTTGTTAAGAGAGGTGATGGGAGCGTTTACAAATTCAGATCAAAAACCTATTTATAGAAAACAAAATCAAAGTGATATGCAAATTTAATGACAGAAAACACAAGACAGTTCTTTCACGATGACAGTAGGTAACAAGATCATCAATATAGATTTTAACCAACAACAGCACATGACAGGAGAGATATATCTAAATATTAATTCTATTAATATGGGAATCACAAATAGATATAAAATCCAATCCCCAATATTCTATCTTAGGTTCAAACATTACAAAATAAAATGGCCTGCAATATCGGCCTCTAGCTAATAAGCAATCTAACTATGATTTTATGATTTCTAGTTGCCTTCCTCCATCTCAGATGATCATTTGACCTCCCTTATGAGTAGTCACATAATGACTCTGCTACTTTCTTCACACACTCTATGCTCTCTTCTCTTATCCCCATCTTTATATTCATCTCTACCAATTCTATCTCCCCCCTCCAGCTGAGAATCAACTCATAAATATATAGTGTCTCCTACCAACCTTCTGTAGATGTTATCTAGATATGAAATGAATATGTCATCAAACTTCTACCTCATCTTTATTACATGGCTCCCACAACCTACAGAAAACTCAAGAGAGGAGCCATCAACACCAAAACAATAGCCAGTGAACACATGCAAACAAATGTCTTCTTCAAACAGTCTGCAGAAAGAAGATAAATGTGTAACTAACATCGCTAGAAGAAATAAACAACCCACGATCCATTGTAAAGGTTTAGTGCTATTTATTTATTAGTCAATCCCAAGAAGGAATCAAATCTGCCAACTGGATCCATTTCTTTAGTTGCACGATTTGAGGCTTTTTATGCCTTTTAAAACTAGATATGACTAAAGCCACGACCTCTCCACAAATAACCATGACCTCTCCACAAATAGCTTCCTTCTCTCCTGCAATCACAAAAGCATTAGGAAAATAATATTTTTCCAGTGCATCCATCTATCTTGAGATCTTTTGCAATTCCTCATTGAACTTTCTCTTTTCCACACCATCCCAATATCTATCCCATGATACTATAACAATGGGTCTTCTAACTGCAATCTTCATCTCCTTCACTACTACAATACTTTACCGACTCGCACTCTACAATCAATCTTTCGTGCCTCCTCCTCTACCCTCTGCAACAAATTTCCTAGGGTTTACTTGAGACACAACAACTTGACACTTTTCCCACACCCACATGCACACAAAACCTTCTATGCTCTGATACCACTTGATGGGAGCGTTTATAGATTTAGATCAAAAACCCATTTACAGAAAAAAAAAATCAAAGTGATATGTAGATTTAATGATAGAAAACACAAGATAGTTCTTTCACGATGACAGTAGGTAACAAGATCATCAATATAAATTTTAACCAACAACAACACATGACAGGGGAGATATATCTAAATATCAATTCTATTAATATGGGAATCACAAATAGAGATAAAATCTAATCCCCAATATTCTATCTTAGGTTCAAACATTACAAAATAAAATGGCCTGTAATATCGGTCTCTAGGTAATAAGCAATCTAACTATGATTTTCTGATTTCTAGTTGCCCTCCTCCATCTCAGATGATCATCCAACCTCCATTATGAGCAGTCACATAATGAATCTACTACTTTCCTCACAAGCTTTACACTCTCTTCTCTTATCCCTATCTTTATATTCATCTCTACCAATTCTATCTTCCCCCTCCAGCTGAGAATCAACTCATAAATATATAGTGTCTCCTATGAACCTTCTGCAGATGTTATCTAGATATGAAAGGAATGTGTCGTCAAACTTCTGCCTCATCTTTATTACATGGCTCCTGTTGCAAGTATGGGACTAACCGGTGTTATCATTGATGTCAATATAATCCTGTTGCATTAATGATAAGGATTGGATGAGCTATGTGCTGAGGATATTGAGAAAATTAGTCCTAATTAGGAACAGAGAGGAACAGTGAGGTAAAGATCCCAGCAAAGATGAATATCAGAGGATGCACTTCAAAGGGTTTGAAGATATGTATCTTAAGATGATCCAGTAAAGATTTCAGAGGTCTGCATGAAGATCTAAAGAAGTTACAGCCACTTAAGTAAAACTAACTCTGGCAGATGTTAAGAGGTGACAGAGTGACACAGATAGGCCCGATAAGATCCGGAAGTGCAAAATCTTGTTCTGCAGATTTTGTGGAGTGTTTAGGAAGTCAATGTAAATTGACAACTCAGTTGGTTCATGGTCTGGAGGTCTGCAAGCATCTATTCCAATATGACAGTGATGACAGACTGTGTTCTTGAGGTTCCGATTGAAGGAGAGAATGATTTCAGTGAACAGAAGTAGTGTGGATGTTATTGGTGATTCAAACAAGCTTGTGGAGGTCTTTGGATTGTGTCCAGTTCATTTTGGTGGTTTGCATTGAATATTGAGCTCGTAATTGAAGAATTAGTTCTGGATGATGGTGTTCTTCCTAAGTCTGGCCGACCGGATGAGTCACACATCCTGCAGATGATCTTGAAAATGTTCTGTGAAGAATGGCGTGTTCCTAAAGAAAGATTGAAGACTCATATCTGTGTGGCCAATAGTGTGTTGATCCGCGTGAAGTCTTTTTGTAATTAGTCATATTGTATTCATGTATTTGCTCTGTAATGTTTGCCAACTTGGATGATTATCCCTAAGTCAATGTCTTGTATAAATAAGGAGTTATAAAGTCATTTCGAAAGAATCTTGTGGAGATGAGAGTGTGGTAGAAAGGAGTAGAGTGAAAAGGCAGAACAAAAGTATTGAGCTTAAATGGAACTGACTCAACCATGGTGAAGATGCTATTCTTCAGTTCAAGTATGTAATACTTATTATTCTGTAGACAGTGTGTCTCCTGTAGGCAGTGGGCCTCTTGTGAGCAGTGTGCTCAGGCAGTGAGCCCTAATTGGCATGTGCCATTTTGTTCTTTCTATTCTTCTAACAGAGAATATAATCTTGGGTTAGTCACCCCATGGTTTTTCCCTTAACCAGGTTTTCCATGTCAAAATCTTGGTGTCTTATGTGTGTTTCTGCTCTTGAATTGTTGCATTATGTTTCCATAATTGATTTATTATTATGCTAAATTAAGAAAAGGTTTTAAGTGATTAATTGGAAGAAAGTTTTGGACAACTGATTCACCCCCCCTCTCAGTTGTCTGTCCTAAATCTAACAATTGGTATCAGAGCCAAGTTCCTCTAAAAGGAGCTTAACCACTTGAGGAGATCCAAGATGTCATCCTACAAGAAGGATAGTCTAAGGTTTGATGGAACCAATTTCACTCTTTGGAAAACTCGCATGGAATGCCACTTGCAATGTATGGGAATGCAGTATTGGATCATGGCTTCAAAGAAATATGATCCTCCACAGAATGGTCTGCGTACCGTAGATGAAATCAGAGATGCTAAAAACAATCTACAGACTAAAGTAGCCCTTCTAAGTGCCTTATCTGATCTAGAGCTAACGAATGTTATTGTTCTAAAAACTGCATATGAGATTTGGTAAAAAGTGGAACTTCTACATGAAGAAGGCAAGTATGTTAAATGTGCCAAGCTACAAAGTCTGAGAGGAAAATTACAAAAACCTCAAGATGAGAGAAGATGAAAATATCACTTCATTTATGCCAAGAGTAAATGAGCTTGTTTGTGGCATTAGATGTGCTGGTGGAATCTTGGACGAAGATGAGATTGTTGGCAAAGTTCTCAGATCTCTTCCAGATTCTTACAAATATAAGGTTGCTACGATTGAAGAATTCAAATCCTTCTCAAGTATCACCAGAGATCAATTGGTTGCTAAATTGGCTGCATTTGAACTGACCGAGTTTGGAGATGCACCCCCTAAGACTGAATCTGCATTCAAAGCTAGTGCCTCTGTAAAAGGAAAACAAAAGTATGATCCAGGAGAGAACTCTTCAAGGAAACTATCATGGTATGAAAAAGAAAGAAGAGACCTGGAAGAGGATGAAGTAGAAGCTGCTCAACTTGAAGCCCTTATTGCTAAAAGATTGCCAAGAGGATCCAGTAAGTATGAGGGCAAATTGTCTTTTAAGTGTTTTAACTGCAATAAGATTGGTCATTTTGCCTCAAGGTGTCTAGAAAGATTTTCAAGGACAAATCCTAATAGATCAAGGTTCCAAAAGAATTGTTGATATGTTCATGAAGATGATGATAATGAAGGAGTAATAGATGATGAATCAGAGACATGAAACAAATCTGGAAGTGACTGGGCATTTATTGTCATCAAGGAAGAAGATCCAATGCCCTCTGAATCTATCAATCATAAAATTGTAGAAAGAGCTCTGGCTGCCCAAGTTGAAGAAAAGGATGATTGGGTCATTTATAGTGGATGCTTTCACCATATGACAGGTGACAAAAATAAGTTCATAGATTTGGAAAGGTATGAAGGAGGAGTAAAGTTTGGTGATAATTCTACTGGCAGAATCAAAGGTAGCGGAACCATTTCTTTTGATGGAAAGAACAAAACCAGTAATGTACTGTATGTTGAAGGTCTGAAGCACAACCTTCTCAATGTTGGACAGTTGGTGGACAAAAGTTATAATCTCTAATGCAAGAATGGAAAATGCAAGATCTTTGAAAGTTCTGGAATAGAGATTGCATCCGGTACTCAAAAAAAAGGTAATATCTTTCACTTGGTTGGTACTGGTAAAAGTTGTCTATTTGTTCAAATTGATCAGAGCTGGTTATGGCATAGGAGAATGTGTCATGTGAATTTTGATAATATCATCAAGATAAGCAACACTAAGGCTGTAAGAGATCTTCCAAGATTGGTAAAACCTACCAATAGTTTGTGCAAAGAATGTTAGTTGGGTAAACAAAGTAGAATCTCATCTAAAAGCAAGGAACAATCTTCTACCAGATTATTGGACCTAGTTCATACTGATCTATGTGGTCCGAAAAGAATTAGGAGTGTGCAAGGTGATAGATACTTCATGTTATTAATTGATGATCATTCTCGGATGATGTGGGTGACTTTTCTAAAAGAGAAATCAGAAGCTCTTGAGAAATTTAAAATATTCAAGGCTATGGTAGAGAATGAAACCGGATTAAAATTAAAATGTCTGAGGTCTGATAGAGGTGGAGAATTCACATCCGGTGAGTTCATAGAATTCTGTGAGAAACATGGCATAAAAAGATAGTTGTCTGCTCCTAGGACTCCACAGGAGAATGGAGTAGTGGAGAGAAAGACCCAGACCATCTAGGAAGCATCTAGAACCATGATGATGGAAGCAAATGTTCCTCAGATCTATTGGAGAGAAGTTGTAAGCACTACAGTCTATACTCTCAATCGAGTACAAATCAGAAGCAATACCACTAAGACTCCTTATGAACTTTGGCTTGGCATCACTCCCACTATGAGGTATTTCAGAGTATGTGGTAGCAAATGTTACATTAAAAGAGATGAAGATCTAGGAAAATTTGATGCTAGAAGTGATGAAGGAATATTATTGGGTTATTCTACTCAAAGCAAAGCATACCAATGTTATAACAAGAGATTAAGGAAGATTGTAGAAAGTACAAATGTGAAGGTTGATGAAGGTATTGAAAAACCCTCAAGGTTTTATGAATATGATGAAGATGATCAAAATGATGTTTTTATTCAAGAAGTCCAAGCTCCCTCTGAAATTTAGATTCACACAGATCAGGTAAATCAGGAAGAAGAGATAAGTTTGAATGAACCTGGTCAAGAATCCAAAGTGCAAGAAACTCCCAAAGTTCCCAGGTATGTAAGACTGAATCACTCTGAAGATCAGATCATAGGTGATAAAAGAAAAGGTGTACAAACAAGAAGAAGGATTTCTCAAGATTCAGAAGAGTATTGTCTGATTTCAAAGATTGAACCTAAGACAGTGAATGAAGCTTGCAATGATGATAACTGGACTAAAGCAATGGAGGAAGAGCTAATGCAAATTGAGAAAAATCACACTTGGGATCTTGTTCCTAGACCTAAAAATAAGAATGTGAGTAGAACCAAATGGGTCTTCTAGAATAAACTGAATGAAGATGGTGAAATAGTCAGAAAAAAAGCCAGATTGGTCTGCAAGGGTTACTCCCAAGTAGCAGGATTTGATTTTGAAGAAACTTTTGCTCCAGTGGTAAGAATTGAAGTAGTCAAATTATTTCTTTCTTTTCCTACTTTCAAGGATTTCAAAGTATATTAGATGGATGTGAAATCTACCTTCCTGAATGGTGACTTGGAAGAAGAAGTTTACATTGAGCAACCAGATGGATTTCAATTATCTGATCATGGTGATATGGTCTACAAGTTGAAGAAAGCACTGTATGGACTCAAGCAAGCTCCAAGAGCCTGGTATGAAAGATTCAATAAGCATCTTTTGAAGATTGGTTTCAACAAAGGTACTGCTGACAGCAATTTGTATTTCAAAATTGATCATGAAAATATCTTGATTGTTGAAGTGTTTGTTGATGATATCATTTTTGGAAGAAGAGATAGTATGTGCAAAACATTTGCAAATCAAATGAAAAGTGAATTTGAGATGTCCATGTTTGGGGAAATCAATTTCTTCTTGGGTTTGCAAATCACTCAAACAAAGAAAGGAATCTTCATTTCTCAGACCAAATATGTGAAAGAATTGTTGAAGAAATTTGGGATGGAAGACTCAAAACCAATGAATACTCCCATACCAACCAGATGTAAATTGAGAAAAGATGATGACTCTCCTAAGGCTGATCAGAAAAAGTACAAGTCAATGATTGGAGGACTATTGTATCTCACTCAAACTAGACCTGACATTATGAATGTCGTTGGTCTTGTTGCTAGATTCCAAGCTGATCCTAGAGAATCTCATGTCATGGTAATCAAGAGGATTTTTTGATATCTAAAAGGGACAGTTGAGTATGGATTGTGGTATCCCAGAGATCATGATTTTTCTCTTCGTGCATATACAGATGTGGATTGGGTAGGAGATGTGGATGACTGGAAGAGTACCAGTGGTGGAGCATTCTTTTTAGGGAAGAGATTGGTTTCTTGGCTGAGCAAGAAACAAGAGGCAATATCCACTGCAAAAGCAGAATATATTGCAGTAGTAGGTAGTTGCACTCAAGTATTGTGGATGAAGCAAATGCTAAGAGATATCAGAGTGGAGTATGAAGAACCTATCACAATCTTCTGTGATAATTCAAGTGCAATTAACATATCAAAAAATCTAGTGTTGCACTCAAAGACCAAACATATATCCTTCAAGTTTCAGTTTTTGAGAGAGGAAGTAAACAAGAATGAAGTCAGATTGGAGTTTGTGCCTTCCAAGGATCAGATTGCAGATATTTTTAGTAAACCTCTACCTAAGGACTCTTTTGAGTATCTTAGGGAGAAGTTAGGGGTTATTACCCCTTCGGTTCTGAATTAAGGTGCACTGATGTGCATCAGTCCAGTGGATCTCATAGTCATATCTTGTGGTCCGGATTGATGATGGGAAGTTGCTACTCAGGTGGAGCAGCTAGTATAATTCTGAAGTGATGCAAGTATGTGCCCTTCGCCATTGATGTCAAAGGGGGAGAAAAGACATGTGAAAAACAAGTAATTGCTGATCAAAGGGGGAGTAGTAAAGGAAGAAAAGACATGTGAATGGTTGTTGTTGATAGGGGAGTTATGTCAATAAGGAGAAGTTCTTGTCTTGATGGTTAAAACAGTTTTTCACATCATATGTTGCCATCAATGACAAAGGGGGACATTGTTGCAAGTATGGGACTAACTGGTGTTGTCATTGATGTCAACATACTCTTGTTGCATTAATGATAAGGATTGGATGAGCTATGTGCTAAGGATATTGAGAAAATTAGTCCTAATCAGGAATAAAGAGGAACAATGCAGACAGTGAGGTAAAGATCCCAGCTAAGATGATTATCAGAGGATGTGCTTCAAAGGGTTTGAAGATATGTATTTTAAGATGATCCAGTAAAGATTTCAGAGGTCCACATGAAGATCTAAAGAAGTTATGGCCACTTAAGTAAAACTGACTCTGGTAAATGTTCAGAGGTGACAGAGTGACACAGATAGGTCCGATAAGATCCGGAAGTGCAAAATCTTGTTCTATGGATTTTGTCAAGTGTTTAGGAAGTCAATGTAAATTAAAAACTCAGTTGGTTCATGGTCTGGAGGTCCGCAAGCATCTATTCCAATATGACAGTGATGACAGACTATGTTCTTGAGGTTCTAGTTGAAGGAGAGAATGATTTCAGTGAACAAAAGTAGTGTGGATGTTATTGGTGATTCAGGCAAGCTTGTAGAGGTCTTTGGATTGTGTCCAGTTCATGTTGGTGGTCTGTATTGAAGATTGAGCTCGTAATTGAAGAATTAGTTTCAGATGATGGTGTTCTTCCTAAGTCTGGCTGACCAGATGAGTCACACATCTTGCGGATGATCTTGAAGATGTTCTGTGAAGAATGGCATGTTCCTAAAGAAAGATTGAAGACTCAGATCTGTGTGGCCGATAGTGTGTTGATCTCTATGAAGTGTTTTTGTAATTAGTCATATTGTATTCATGTATTTTCTCTATAATGTTTGCCGACTTGGATGATTATCCCTAAGTCGATGTCTTATATAAATGAGGAGTTGTAAAGTCATTTCAAAAGAATCTTGTGGAGATGAGAGTATGGTAGAGAGGAGCAGAGCGAAAAGGCAGAACATAAGTATTGAGCTTAAATGGAACTGATTCAAGCAATGTGAAGATGCTATTCTTCAGTTCAAGTATGTAATACTTATTATTCGGTAGACAGTGTGTCTCCTGTAGGCAGTGGGCCTCTTGTGAGCAGTGTGCTCAGGTAGTGAGCCCTAATTGGCATGTGCCATTTTGTTCTTTCTATTCTTCTAAAAAAGAATACAATCTTGGGTTAGTAACCCCATGGTTTTTCCATGTCAAAATCTTAGTGTCTTATGTGCGTTTCTGCTCTTGAATTGTTGCATTATGTTTCCATAATTGATTTATTATTATGCTAAATTAAGAAAAGGTTTTAAGTGATTAATTGGAAGAAAGTTTCAGACAACTGATTCACCCCCCCTCTTAGTTGTCTTTCCTAAATCTAACAGCTCCCACGACCTGCAGAAAACTCAAGAGAGGAGCCATCGACACCAAAACAATAGCCAATGAACACATGTAAATAAATGTCTTCTTCAAATGGTCTATAGAAAGAAGATAAATTTATAACTGATGCCACCAAAAGAAATAAACAACCCATGATCCATTATAAAGTTTTAGTGTTGTTTCTTTATTAGTCGATCCCAAGAAGGAATCAAATCTGCCAACTGGATCCATTTCTTTAGTTGCACGATTTGAGGCTTTTTATGCCTTTTAAAACTGGATATGACTGAAGCCACGACCTCTCCACAAATAGTAGGAAATAAAAGATATGAAATGGTTGTTAGAGAAGAAGAAAATATCCAAGCAAGAGTTACTGACACTAAGGTGACAGGAGCTACACCACAACAAGACACTAAAACTATAGAAATTGAAGCAAATCATCAACCAAAATGTGAGGGTGAGCGATGCCATTGCATCAAGAGGACATTGCTATCTTGAAATGTTAGGCATGATTGTTGCCACTGCTATAAACATAAGAGGTACTTGAATTGGTTAAGGAGACTGATGTCAATTGCAGTGACCAATTTGTCTTAGATTAGTCTCTTGAACTTGATAGTTAAGGAGGACAAGTGTAATGGCTTAAGTGGAATCATAAATCTTTAAAACCTCTAGGTAGTAGACCAAAGGTAATCTTGAGTTTATCCAAATGCTAGGAAGGCATACTTTATTGAGACAACCTAGAAGGTTATAGAATACCTAGAACATGTTGGTGTCATGCATAAATTAATTGACACAATTTGTATGGGCTTGAGTTCCAAGATATGTTACCCATCCCGTTTAATGTCATGATAACACTAGGCGATAAGGGCAATAGTTATGTATCGATAGTCATTGCTCTGTATCACTTGGGTCCTTGATTTCCACTACCTATTTTTTTGAGGGTTTATATAAATGTTTTAAACAAAAGAAATTGAATCCAGTCTTAGCTATGTTGAAATGAGGTAGGAGACCTTGTGCCCACTATATCACCTAGTATTGGGTGGATTTTCAAAATCTTGTTTGTAAAGTGGAATAACATCCTCAGTAGACTAATTGGTAAACACTATTACCTTGCATATATATTATTTAACTAAATTTATAGTACTAATTTTTAGTTATGGAATAGGCCTTTGGATATATTTTTTATAGATCCTGTTGAATGTCAAGATATCATGGGAGATGACAAGACATTCTTATGCAGTGGGCATGGATTAGCCTCCATTGTAGACCATTCAATAAGACATTCTTTCTTTGAAATAGTATGTAGTTTACAACTATATTAAAGGACAAGTGTGGGTGCTTAGTCGAGCCTCCGAACACATGTTATAGTACTGATTTATTATTTTAGCTTTTATTATACGGTTAGCCCTAGAGGGTCTTAAACTTAATTACTCACTAGAACATGTTAGGAATGTACATGAGTTTAGATTGTTCAAATTGGTATATGCTTGGATCATGAAATCCCTAGTTGTGTGAAGGGTTTACTAAGGATTGGAGAAAATTGATTAGACTATACCCTTTGAGTCTTGCTGGTAAAAAGCCTAAAAATTTGTAACTTTATGAAGGGTTGTGTTGTCAAACTACAAAGCCTATGTGCATTACGTAGGCAAGGCCATCTGGGATGAGCCCCCAAGGCATAGGTCTAGCCCCTAGAATGGGTCCATCTTTGTGTTTGTGAATTCTTAAGATCCTTGGTGAGGTAAAATACCAGATTGATTACTCAAGTAGATTAAGATATAGGCTAGTTGTCTAGCCTTATTATACTATTCAATATGAGTTATTCTTAACTTATTGGATTACTAGTGTAATTATTGATGAGATAAGGTAGGGATGTATTATGTAAATAAATGATTTCATAGTGTACCATATGTATGGAGTTAGTGAAATAAGAAAGACTTTCTTTGTAACCTTGATTGATTGATCATGAGTTGTAAATCATGATCTAATGAGTGCAATGTTACAATTCATATCTTTATTTATTAAGATATTTGTGTCTTATATGGGGTGTTGTTACATTGATTGACCTAAGCACCACCTTAGAATTGTTGACTTGAGAGTTTAATTACAACAAACTCAAGACTACTCATTGAGCTCTATTGCATGGGGTTTTTATGGTCCATTGGGAACACAAGCATGAGGCAAAGTGAACTTTGAATGCAATGCCCCCTCTAGAATCTATTTAATGAAACTCTTAGGGATACCAAGTGTGGGCTCTATAGACTTCAAATCAATATTTCAAACTTCAAATATCCATTCAACTTAGTTATATAGGGATATTTGGATCTATAAGAAATAAGATAAGTGACTACTAGATGCAAAAGGCCTTATATATTTCACTTGATAAAAGTTCATTTCAATTTTGGAAGGTTTGGATGTTTGTCAACCCAAACTTTACATTAATTAAGTTTATCAATCTTTTTGCATCTAGTGATCTCACATGTTCTTTGACAAACTTAGGCTCCCATATATATCCTAGCTTACCAATTGGCTCACTAGTATTTTCATCAAAGGGTTGCCATACCAACTAAAATCTATATCATTGTTTATAATTTTACCCCTATGTCAGTTGTAGTTAAGATGACTAGGAAATTCTTGACCAATGGAAATATTCATTAAAATTATCATGTAAGCCATTTAAATACTATTAAGGAGACTATTGGTTGTCATAATCCATGATATATGTGTTAAATGAATAATAACCAAAATGTGAAATAAATCAAATTAATAGAAGCATGACAACTAAACTAATTAATTTGATAGTCTAAAACCTAATATACATGAGATTAATGAAAATTTGCAATAATATCACATAAAAGGATGATTACGAGAATTGTTACAATAACAATCCTAGCTAGGAATGTTCATTTTTTATGGTTGAGGTAATGACACTCTAATTGTTGTTAATGAAGTTGTGTAAAATATATAACAACTCAATGATCAATTTAGAATCAAGATTGAGAACTTGGAAGGCATGGCATGCACCCTTAAATATAAATAACTCACTTCTTTGTGGTCATTTTTAGGGCTTGTAGTACTCCATTTTCCTCTACTTCAAGAAACCACCTTTTGCGATGATTATGATCATTGGCGATAAATTGGCATCTCACAAGGGCTTATTAAGTAGATTATAAGGAGGATGGTCGCTCTTCACTTCCACTAGCAATAAAATATTCCAAAACACCTATATCCATCACCAAGATAGATTTGGGTCCAACTTTGGCATCTCTATTTTCTATTTACATGGACTTTCTCTGTCAAATAAGGGCTAAAGATGAATGGGTCCTCTCATATAAGCGACTTCACATTGGCCCATACACACTACAATGCAACACGATAAGTAATCTTACCATTTTAGTATCATCAACTAAAAAGCACAAGAAGTTTGCTTAAGATGATAACCATGAATCATGAGATTGTAATAGTTGTTGCCTTGTCTACTAGAAAACCCACTCCACAACATTGAAACAAACATCATGTTGTCTTGCATCCAATATCTTGATTAAATCTAGTGATTGTATTTGCTATAGTATCTTTGTGTTAGCCTAAATGTATGTATCATGTCTTGTCCTGCTATATTTACTTATTTCACATATGTCACTTTTTAGTTGTGGTACTACCTTTGTTGTTTTGTTGTCCTAGCTTTCCTTCCCTTCCTTTATAGTATATTGTTCCTTGTTGTAGTGTCCTTCAAGGCTAGTTGTGACTCATTACCACTTGTTCTTACTTGATCATAGTACCACACACATTTCCCATGTTCTTATTTTTTCCACAAAGACATTATATCTTAGTGGTTCACTTCTACTATCTTTATTATAAGGATTTCTTTGGTTGTGATGACTTCTATTTGTTTTTGGTGGTCACTATGGCTATCTTGGGTGTTAATCAAGGTTGCAATAGCAATCTTGTAACTACCTTGGTCTTTTGTGGTTCCAAATGATTTATTTATAAGGTTTTGGAGTGTTTTCCTCACAATAATAGTTATTTTCCTCAACGGTTATCCCATGTTGCTTTACAGTAAGATGTATTTCTTATAACATTGGTATTTGGTGTGCAATAGTGTTCAATTTCTTGGCAATAGATCTTAGAATGTTGGAAGCATGGACAAGGCACATAAACTATTTGACATGACGCCTCAAAGAAATGTTGTCTCAAGGAATGCAATGATTGCAAGATATGCACAAAATGGACTTTTTCAAAAAGGCTTTAGAAACTTTCAAGCCAATGCAATTGGCAGGTGTAAAGCCAAATTCCACAACCTTAGCCAGCATCCTCCTTGTCTATGCCCATATGGGATCTTCAGAATAGGCTATGGACATCCATCAAAGCATAAAGGATATGGGAATTTCATCATATTTTGTACTTGCAACTGCCCTATGAGACATGTATGCAAAGTATTGAAGCATAGACAAGTCAAGTGAACTATTTGACATGATACCTCAAATAAATGTTGTCTCATGGAATGAAATGATTGCAACATATATGCACAAAATGGATTTTTTCACAAAGGCTTTAGAAACTTTCAAGAAAATGCAATTGGTGGGTGTAAAGTCAAATTCCACAACCTTAGCTAGCATCCTCCTTGTCTATATGCCCAAATGGGATCTTTAGAATAGGGTATGGACATCCATCAAAGCGTAAAGGATATGGGAATTTTGACATACGTTCTAGTTGCAACTTTCGTAGGAGACATGTATGAAAAGTGTGGAAGCATAGACAAGGCACATGAACTATTTGACATGATGCCTCAAAGAAATATTGTCTCATGGAACATAATGATTGCAAGATATGCACAAAATGGATTTAGAAACTTTCAAGAAAATACACAAAAGAAACTTTCAAGCAAATGCATTCGACATGTCTAAAACCAAATTCCACAACCTTAACCAACATCCTCCTTGCCTATGACAAAATGGGATCGGTGGAACAGGGTGTGGACAACCATCAAAGCATAAAGGATATAGGAATTTTGTCACATGTTGTATTTGTAGTTGTCATTGTAGATATGTATGCAAAGTGTGGAAGCATAGATAAGGCACATGAACTATTTGAAATGATGCCTCAAAGAAATGCACAATCTCATGGAATGCAATGATTACAAGATATGCACAAAATGGATTTTTTGAAAAGAATTTATAAACTTTTAAGAAAATACAATTGGCACGTGTAAAACCAAATTCCTATAATGATAATTTATCATCATATTATATTTAATGTAAATTGTCATATACATAATGTCATGAACATAACATCTAATCTATATATAAAGCCATATAGGCATGTACAAACACAGTCATACAGGCATATACAAAGATATACATCGGTAACATACAAAAGTATGTATACAAAGCCATCTATGCATACAAAATTTTGTTCCAAAATCTAGTTTCCTATGAACTGTTATCAAATGATTGGCGACCCTTGCTTGGTCGTGAAGATGGAGAGTTAATCAGTGACTCATCCTCTCTCTCCTATCGACTAGACCTCCTCGACAGAAATTTTTGCAGCTCTAACTCTTAAGACAATCAAACAATATGCACATTAATATAGAAAACATGAAATTATAACATCACATATGTAATCGATCACTTACCGCTAGCTGATGGTCCCTCTTGATCATTTTTTCTCTCTCTTCATCTGTAGCTGGATGCGTTGGAGTTGTTACCTCCTATGAGAAGCATCAAGAAGCAAAATTGACTAAACATAAATATCATTTATGTACATCAAATGACATGAGATAAAACAAGAAATATACAATGACATTTACAATATGTTACTAGCTCATACCTCGGTCAAAGGATTTGTAGACAACACAGTTGCAACAATGCTTGCTTCATTCAACCTCTGAAAATAGAGTTCAAGGTTATTTGACCAAAATAGATACATAACATTATTTAAATGCATAATGATTACAAATGGTCAGATTTACCTCCGTGAAAGTGGTTTTGCATCCAAGGGACCAAGGAAATCATGGAGGTGCTAGTGAAGCTCCCTGTTGATTATCAAATTGTCACTAAATAAGATTACCATTAATATATGTACTATATTTACAATCATGTGATATATTACATACCTACTGACTCAACCTCCTCTCATAACCCTGCAGTTGATGGCTAACAGATGTAGGATGAAGACTTTGACCTTGGAATTTCATAGTGCAGACAATTACATACATTAATTTTGACTTATAATATAGACTAGTCATATAAAATTAATCACAAATTTCAAATACAAATATATTAAATCAAGATGAACCTTGTAAAAAATTACTTGGGAGTCAATACCAAACGTATACTGTAAGAGGTCATCTGTAAGAACAATATCATCCAATACGAATGTGTGCATCACTAGTTGTTGCCCATATGTCACAACATCCTACCAAGAGTCTTGTCTCCCATAATCACACAAGTTTCCACATGAATTGCAAAGATTTGGGAAAAAATAATGCCTTCTTCTCTCACCCTCAATGGCCTGGGTGAAATAATTATCGTGTTATGCTCGAGACTGGGTGAGAGAACTCAATGAATGCAGTGTCTCCACCTCAACACTCTCCTTCAAAGTTGAAGGGAGTGAGACATGTGCTGGCCTAATGAGAGGTCTAGGTACACAGTTTTGGTCTCGATGTGCCCCCTCTCTAACTTGGGCAGAGCCACCAACTCTTCCTTGGAACTCTCAAATGTTGAAGTTGTTTAATAGAAAAAGGGGGAAATAGATGGCTAAATGGTGTAAATGTGTTGATCCTCCTTTCACCACTAAAAATTCAAGGACATTCAATCGAGTAGAGAACTCTACTATAGATCTCCTATCACTTGGAACATAGGGGAAGATTGGAATAGTGTAAGTCTATTGTTCAATTAAGTCCAATTATGCTCAAAACCCTAATTTCATGAAATCGTAAACAAACAGACAAATTATAGAAAATGCTCGCACACAGAGATATCAAATGACAATCAAATACATATCAAATTTCAAAGTTTAGTGTGTGGAAAGGTTAGGGACTAATGAGTGGGAGCCCTAGTCCAGTGTACCTTCTTTTTTTGAGATCTCTGAATAATGTCTACAACCTGTTCCTTCTATCACAAAGATTTCACCACTTTGGAATCTAGAGGACTAATGAGTGGGTGCCCAAGTCCAAGCCCTAGTTTTCTTCTCAGATCTGCAATTTTGACAGTCTGCACTACTCTCCTGCAACTCCACTTCTTTCACTTCCAAAACCTGTAACCTGCAATCACAAAAAAGTGGGTTGGGGGTTGTGGTGTTTAGAAGCTTGCCTCGGTCAAGCCCCAGAGAGACATTCAAGTCTTTTGAACACCGTTGTCAGATAAAGAGTGCGTATCCCTATGGGATAGAGGTAAAATCCAAATGATAAATGATAGAAAACACAATTGATATCACCTTGTAGTGAAGATCTCATGGAAGGAAGATGCTCTTCATGCCATGAGGAGATGGATACCAAATCTACAAATACAAACACAATAACAACAAAGTACTACTCTGCAACATAATGAATGCCTTGAATCACTTTCACAAAATCACAGTGATCTTCTAATTTCCATCTAGTTTGCAGATGAATCACTAAGCATGCTTATATATGCAACTACAAACATTCCCACTAAGAATTTCATAATTCAAACTTGAGATGTTGGCATAGGACCTTATAACGGTCACAAAACTGACACCCAAAAATAGGTCCTGACCTAAAATAGGGCAGGACTAGGGTACAGGCACCTAGTACAGGCACCTAATTCCTCCCCCACTATTTCAAGTAGGATTCATGCAACGCACACCCCTTAGGTTCCATTTTCCATGAAACTTCAAGGTTTTCTCATCGAGAGTCACCATTAACATGCAAGATGACCTAAATGCATTCTAAAGGACCCAGGAGCTAAAACTTAAGAGGGAAAAGCCCCCAAGGGGGCATTTTCCAATGTAACATTTAGCCTCCACTTTAATGTACATGTATAAACACAAGTCCAATACATGCATTAAAGTACAGTCAACAAGCACAGTAAACATGCCAAGCACGGAGAAGACACGCCAATCACAATGAAGACAGTAACAAGCATGCAAAACACAGAGAAGATAGTTACAATCATGCAAGACACGGAGAATATAGCATTGGAGACATGATAAAAACACAGTGAATACAATGAATGCAGTGATCATTTATTTTTATTTTTCTCATATATATAAGATGCAAATGTAAGTGCTAGGAGAGTAAACACACTACCCAAAATGCAGGAGGGTCTCGTCGCCACCACTCTTTAAACTACATATGGGGAAACAAACACACAAAACAAATCTCAAAGTGTAGGAGGGATTCATCACCACCAGCCTTTAAGACTGCACTTGAGAACAAACTTGCCATATAAATCCCAAAGCATAAGAGGGACTCATCGCCACCGGTCTTTAAACTATGCTTTGGAACAAACACGCCATACACACACACACGGAAGACATGGAGAAAACACGGCAGACAAGAGATGGAGTCTACCTATTTATAGGTTCATCACCAACTCAGGGACATTATAGGCACACATCGACGATTGGGCTTTGTCACAACAATCACTGAAGACATGCTTAAGGGTTAGGATAGTCTCAGATCTGCTCCCCACCTACTCGGACTTTTTGAAAATGACAGGATTGTGCAATATCCTCAAGAAATACACCATCCCTACCATGCATGGAGGGCTTAAAATAAAAAGAATATGCATGATATCCTACCTCCACAAAGGGCTTAAGTAATTGCAGTAGATTTCAAGCTTTACAAACACACTTTGCTAGCATCTAAATCATACAACTTACCTTATATATGTCCCCACCTTAAGGTGGTTGATATCATGTAATTATATCAAGCACGTTAAGGTAGGAAGAAAACACAAAGGGTAACACGAGCTCTCGCAAAGCCCATGCCCCCCGAAGGTGACATGTACTTTACGATCGCTGAATGTTTCCACAAACACACAATTTCTTGCAAGAAAAGGTGTTAGCATCCATATAATCATTATAAACAGCAATGTATATGATCATTCACATAGACATCCGAGGTTATACTATAGATTTGGAGACTGAGTATAACCATGGGGCTATACCATAGAAATCTCAAAACTAAGTGTAACCAAGGCGAGATTCAAAGATAAAGAAACTACACGGAACAACGGTATTGTTATGGTTTGTAAGTGCGATAAGACAACATCAAGATCACACAGAGTGATTCTACTAGCCAAGCATCAGATAATATATATTCCAACCCCATCGTCATGTATGGACATGGTCCATTTTTTGATTTCTCACTGAAGGGACACTAGGTCCGTATTAGTATAATATGTTTTTCATCATCTGCCTGCTAGATAGAACCACTAGAGGAAGGGAAACAATAAATCAAGAGAGGAGAAACAAGTGTCTTAGGGAAAGTCACATAGGAGGGTGCCCCCAAGTCACCAACCGCAATGTTATCTCCATAAGACACAACACACAACAATGAAAATAGAGGAGAAATGATATATAAGAATGATGATACAAATAGAAGAAGGTTACAATAGAGGTGGTCTCCTAGTATCCTTGACCTTACAAGAGAATCAAGGGTCATCCCAGGAGGCCTAAACAACACATAACACATCACGGTTGAAACACAAAATGGAGGGGACGTCACATACATTAGCTGATTATGCTACTACATAAGTGACCACTATGGTTCTAAAAATACTTACATATAGGGACAACTGAACTAACGGTTGTCTTGGATCTTGATCTTTACTTTAATGGTTAAGGCTTTATCTCTTCTTCTCTCTTCCACATTTTCATGAGTTTGCAAAGGTATCCTTGTAGGAAGGTTGTCTATTGATGATGCTAGAGAGGGGATATTGTAGTTTTCTATGGTAGTTAAATGGTGTGATGTAGGAGCTTTTATAATTACCTTTCCAATTGATTTAGGTTGTTGAGGAACCTGAAAAGTGCCCATTTCAGTCCATATATAGGGTGTTGGAATACCTTGGGTTTGATGGATAGTTTGTTCTTCAATGTCATTTGAAATTTCATTATTTTCCAAGGTATGTGAAGGTTCAGGTAAAGATTCATGATCCATTTCTTTGTTTAATATGTAGTTGAGAAGTTCTTGAACGTCAGGTGGTAAATTTTTAGTTTCAGCAGGTTGAAGCAAATGTTCACAAATGAATATGCATCATCGAATGCTTCATCCTAGCCAGGGAGAGCAAGAAGGGATGGTAGAGTAGTGTGAATAAATGTGTTAATGATGTCCTCTTCTTGTGCCAAAATATCCTCACTAAGTGGGGTTATGTTGGGACAAGTCTCTTTGTTCGATGAATCACCCATTGCTATGTCGTTCTCATAGGTTTCAGAAAGAATGTCCATTATGTCATCATGAAACGAAGGGAGAGAGGGAATAATTTTTTCACTACTACTCTCCACATGGTTGTTTTTAGAAATGAAATTAGTGATATTTTCCAAGATTGAAGGGAAAACATCCACAATAGTGAGAAATCTTTCAAAATAAGCTATTGTTCGAAGGATATCATAGGTAGTGCTTACAAACAAGTCAATACCATAGATGTATGCTATTTGATGCAAGACTTGAGGATGTTTATTAGTGAATTTGCAAAAATTATCATAATTCATAATGTACTCAAATTAATCTTCCAAATATGAATGACGAGGAGAATCCATGATATGTGAATGCAAAACTATGTATGAATATGACCTAAAATGCTTGATTTTTCAACTTTTTTCAATTGAAATGAATGAAAGAAGAGGTGTTGTAAGGAAATTGATGAGGGGAAGCAAGTGATATGTCTAATATTAGTCTAATAAACCAACAGTATCCTTCACAACACACCTTTGATGCAATCCTATAATGATGACAAGTCAAAACCTAGTGAAAATACACCAAAACTATTACATCCCCAATTTTTGTCTTGCTTTACTTTTACTTTTTACTGGACATAAGTAAATTTGTTGTGATGTTTAGATTAATGACAAGGAAAAAAACATGGACTTTATTGAATGTCATCATAGAAATGATTATGTTATTATCGATTTCACATTTGTACTATGAGATTTATTTTATTAGTTGAATTAATTAAATAATGATGCACTGATCACATATTGTTGATGACAAGTGAAACAAGATTATAGGTTATCAGATGACTCTCAGAGAAAAGAGAGAGAGAGAGAGAGAGTATCTTTCCAAGAGAGAGATATAGACCTCAGGTTACGAGTGATTTATTTGCCAAACCAAGTTATAAGTGTATAACGAGTGAACCAATGTGTCGTAAGAGGTAAGCCTTGTCTCGTCAATTTACTTATGAACTTAATCGACAAGTAGTCGATATTGTTTTCAAAACTTGCTAAGTCATATTAAGTCGTCTTTGTCGTTAATAACATTAACGATGTCATTTGAGTTTGATCTGTGACTATTTACGTTTAACGTAAATATTATGATGTTATTGTCATAAAATGATTGTCTTATTATTATTATTAATAAGATATTTGACATATTATAAACAATTCTTAACATTAATATGATATAGTCAAGTTAAGAATGCATGAATTATGTTGATAGATTATGATGGGGAGACAAGCTCAACCCAATCACAATATTCATAACCCTTGATTTAATAATAACTTATTATTGAATAAACTATATCTATCTAATGTAATAGGTGATATTATGAGAATTATAATTGATGTAATCAATATAATTACAATTGATGTAATCAATATAATTATAAATGCCTTAGCATTGAATGAGGATAATACCTCATATTGAGTTGATGGTAAAATGTTTGAGTAAGTCGAAGGCTTATTTGTAGGAAAGTCTTCAATAGTGTTAGTGGTTGATCGAACCACTCATTGTGTAGCATTTAAGATTAGTTTTGTTTAGTTGATGTGTCAGCCACGTCTAAGAAGGAGGACTATGCTTTTAACTACCAAAACTAATGAGTCTTGGAGTGATAATCTCCCATCGACATGTGGGATTTACGCTTAAATATTGGTCTTCAATTTTGATTTAACCATTTTAGATTGTTAAGCTTTGATTAAGTTTGTTACTGAATGTAGAGGAGGTAGGGAATGAGGTGACTCTGTAGGAGTTGTGCCTCCCTCATTTTGACTAACAATTCGAATGAGTCATGGCAGTTTTATATTAAGGAGGTTTAGAACTTGTAGAACACACACGAGGGGGGAATAGAAGGAGAGACAAAATAGAATTCAGTAGTTGTGACAGAAGCTGAATACACAGATTAGTGGCGTCGACCCTGTGAATTATTCACCTATCTCAGCCAGTTCAAGATAGTATACTACCAGGTATTCCTCAGTTCATGTATTATTGATCCATGAGGAAATCAATGAGTTCATCTAAAACTGTATATTATAGTATTATAGGAAATCAATGAGTTAACCAATAAGAATTTATCTTCTAAATTTATGATGTGATAGTCGATAACTATTTTGTATCAACTTAGAAGTACAGTTAACATTTTAAGTAAGCTATTTTGAGTTATTTTCTTGTAGTCATTAAAGACAATGAATGCTACTTATATGGTTGATATTTGGTCATGCCAATAAGGTTACTATTATAATAGACTAAGTCAACCTTTTACTTAGTGTTTTTAAACTGTAGATCATACCCAATCAAGGAGTGAAAGATAAATGAATATCTTAGTAGGAGAAATTCATAAGTTGTTATTAGCTTAAGTATAAAGTCTTCTTATTGAATTTGAAGCTAGTCAATACAGAGTTTGAGAGTAACCATACAATAGATTCTCGAATGGATGAACCATGTTTCCATACTCTCATTTTGAACTGTATAGTAATGAGGTTATAATAATTTAACATTTTGTCTTGTATAGGTTATATACATAGATGCATAGCGGATAATGTTATTTAACCAAGAGTATTACATTCATAAAAACTGTTAGTAAAACTTTGTATCATATCAATGGTAGTAACTTATAGATATTATGGAAGATGGAATAAGGTTATTATGAGAATCCCATTTAAGACTAATTATTATTATTATTCATGAAAAGATCTAATTCAATGGAGTAGGTTAAGTATTCCTGAGAATGACCTTGTAGGGATATTTATACTTAGGACGTGTTTTGTTTATAAACATTATTAAATTTGTTGTATGATCCTTTGTATAGGAGACAATACTAATTTGAGAACTATAGTATTCTTAACCTTGGTTAAGTTAATCAAAGATTATTTGTGAATCCAGAACTCCTAGATATAAGATATGGTTATATTGTTATATCGTATTAACAAGGGATATTAGGATAACCCTAGAGTTGACTACTAACCAAATGAATGGTTATGTCATATAGACTTGTACTCAAGTCAAAAGTATTATTATTGTGACTCATAGGTTAAACTATTGCATGAATAAGGTTGGTAAGATATTTAAACTATCAGAATATGATAGTATCCAAGTTGAGTAGGGGTGGGTGAACACAACGACTATGCTCATTATGAATGATATTGATATTAAAAACTTTGGCCAAAGTAATGCATTTGTTTTCTACATGCATTGTCGGTTCACTGTATTCGGATTGCTCATCCTATCAGAAATCATACTTAGCTAGATGGTATCTAGGGTTGTATGTTTGATAGATTTGAGAAGAATACAACACTATGTACTCGAAAAGGCAAAGTACCACTGGTCACCTAAGGTCTATATTCCTCGTGAAGGGTAGGGCTGCTTCCTATGTGGAAGATGTGTGGGAGACCGCCAGTTTGTGGTTGGAGGTAAATCACTGGAAAGATGCTCTCTCTCCAAGCAGGAAACATGCCAAGACTTGTGATAAAGATGTCAGATATTCAGATGCAGTATTTATTCCAAATTTGTATATGTAATGGTTTTACATTTGTAAACATTATAAATGAAAAGACAATATGGGTATATTGTATTTTGTAAAAAGAAATCTTGTAATTGTAGTTACATGATTATTTGTTGAATAAAATAAAAAAAAATCTTTATCTCATTTTTACCTTGTTGATTTACTCTTTGGTAAATTTTTGGTTTTTACTATGTTAATAGAACGAAGATGTTACATATGGTATCAGAGCTACCAGGTTCAGCACTAGGTCTTATGAGACCACTATGCTTGCCTGTAGTCAACATTATGTGGATACCTAATGTTTGGAAATTTCTGTGCCAGGATGGTACATTTTAAGAAGACAGCAAGAAAGTCTGTTAATTCAAGTCAACCTTTCCTTAAAGAAAAAAGAGAACATGAGGCAATTATCAAAACCTTTGAGGGAACCAATCATGAGAGTGACATTTGGTTAAGTGATACTGAAACTCTAGCAACTGCCTTAACTTGAATTAAGCGAGTAAGAAGGGAAGACAAAGAAAGAGTTAATATCACTACCAAAATCATAGAGTATATGTCAAATGAGGAAACAACTATGGTTAAGCGAGATCCTCGCATACCCTCAACTATTGAGATCATAGAAGTTAGGTCTGATAGTGAGTCAAAGGGTTATATACCTCAGGATTATGTATTTGAAAATGAGTTTGAGGGATATACTCCTCTTGAGCATGACTTTTGAAGTCATTTCTTGTATAGAGAAGAATACTCTTTACTTTTCAAAAGAAATAAATAAAAAGAGTTCTTTTTGTGCCAAACTATTGTTTAAATTGAGTATTATGTTTAGATTTAATGGGTTACATTATAATCTTGAAGTAATGGATAACTCAATATTCTCAGGTGTGAGAAATTGATAAACATGGTGCAGACAAGAACTAACTAAGGAGAAAGTGAAGAGGGAAACCACCCACCAAATAATAAGCTGGAACAAATCATAACCATGCTGGAGGAAACCAAGAAAAGATTGGGTGATTTGGAAAAGAAGGTGGATGATAAATGGAATACTGAAGGAGGAGGTGAAAACTCTCACGGTGAAAGTAGATAAAATTATGAAGATCAAAGTAAGAGTACCGAACCTCATAAAGAGGCAAGGGATAGATTGACCTTGGATCTCTCTTAGGATATGAAGAAGGTTATTCCACCAAAATTTGATGGGACAGAAACTAGAAATGTTGCAGAAGCTTGGTTAACAGAAATGGAAAAGTACTTCGAGATAAGAAATTACTCGGAGGTGACTAAGGTAGTATGGGGAGCATTCCAACTAGTAGGAGAAGCATCCACTTGGTGGATGAATAAAAAGATGGAATTGAATTTGAGCTCTCTAAGGGTAACTTGGGATGAGTTCATGGAACTCTTTCATAAAAGATGGTTACCACAACTCTATTTTGATTAGAAACTGACTGATTTTTAGAATCTTCAACAAGGAGATATGACAGTGGTAGAATATGGAGAAAAATTCACTCGACTCCTGAAATATGTTCCACAATATCAAAAGGATGAGAGATTCAGGATCAAAAAATTCATCATGGGCTTAAATACTCAAATTGGTGGTGAAGTGGATGTACATGGTCCTACAACAATGGATCAAGTGTACGAGAAGGCGATCAAGCAAGAGCAAAAGCTGAAATCCATCTCGGCTTATTGTGATAGAAGATGCAAGAGGTTTAATGGAACTCCTATCAATCAACCCTATAAGAGAAGATATCAAAAGACCTATGATAACAAGAGAAAAGATAAAGGACCTCAGAAGAGCAAAGGCAAATCTGGCAATGAGAAGAAGAATGACAACTATAAAAAAAATGAGGATAACTATGGGAAGACTTCAGATAAGAAAGGACCCATTGGAGGATGCTTTACTTGTGGGGGAAACCACTATGCAAATCATTGCCCTAACAAGAATCAAAATGGACAATAAAAAGGTATTACACTACCTACTCAAAAAGAAGCATTCTAGCAAAGGATTCATGCATCTCTCGACAATCGTTAAGTGGAGTATCAAATCACACCCATTGAGATGACAGGTACTTTGTTTGGAGTCCCTATAGCTATTTTGATTGATACAGGAGCCACATAAAACTTTGTTTCTCCTAGAATTTTAAATAATTTTTTCTACAAAAGCTGGTTACATGTCCAAACCCTGGTCAGTAGAATATGCTAACCAATCTAAGGCTCAGGTAGAGCAATGTTTGTTTGAAGCCAAAGTTGATCTTCCTAGTTTCTCAACTAAAGTAAATCTATATGTAGTTCCCTTTGGTTCCTATGATGTGATCCTAGGAATGAATTGGTTATGGAAACATAGAGCTAAGGTTGATTGTTTTTCAAAAATAGTTAGATGCTTAGATGATTTGGGGAATCTGACCCAATTCCAAGGGATTCAAAGAGAAGTTAAAATTAGAACTATCTCTACCAAGAAATTAAAATGGGCCAAAAGGAAAGGTTATTAGTTGTTTGCAGTTAAAATGGAACAAGTGGAGGAAGGGGTAGAAAACCCTAGCTTATCTTTTGGGGAAAAGTATCCTTTTCTTTAGGAATTTCAGGATGTGTTTCTAGAAGAACTACCAGGATTGCCTCCCAAAAGGGTTTTTGATTTTTCTATTGATATTAAACTAGGATCTGAGCCAATATCAAAAGCACTCTACCATATGAAAACAACAGAGTTAATGGAATTGAAAGCACAATTACAACAATTGTTGGCAAAAGGTTTAATCAGACCCAGTGTTTCGCCTTGGGGTGCTCTGGTTATTTTTGTTAAGAAGAAGGATGGAACCCTTCGTTTGTGTATAGATTATTGTATGCTTACCAAAGAAATGGTAAAGAACAAATATTCTTTGCCACGTATTGATGATCGTTTTGATCAGATGTGTGAAGTAGTTGTGTTTTTAATGATTGATTTACGATTAAGATATCATTAGTTAAGACTGAAAGATGAATATAATCATAAGACAACTTTTAGATCCAGATATGGACATTATGAATTCACAGTGTTGCCATTTAGTTTGACAAATGCATCTACTGCATTCATGAATCTCATGAATAGTATATTCAGAGATTGTTTGGGTAAGTTTTTTTTAGTCTTTTGGATGATATACTCATTTATTCTAAGAATGAGGAAGAACATCAATGGCACTTGTAAATAGTTCTGCAAAGGTTAAGAGAACATAAGTTATATGGGAAGCTATCTAAGTGCACATTCTTTAAGAAGGAGGTTCAAAACCTAGGTCATATTATATCAGCTAATGGAATATCTGTTGATCCTGCAAAAATCACAGCGATTCTGGATTGGCTTGTACCAACAAATGTGCATGAGGTGCATAGTTTCGTGGACCTGGCAAGCTATTATAGAAAGTTTGTTCTAAATTTTTCCAACATTTCTAGTCCAATCACTTCCCTATAGAGGAAAGGAAAGAGATTTGAATGGACAGACAAATGTCAGGAAGCATTTGATCTCTTAAAGGAAAAGTTAACTACAAATCCAATCTTGAAAGTTCCAGACCCTGAAGGATAATTTGAGGTAATTACAGATGCCTCTGTTGATAACTGAGAGGGGGGGTGAATTAGTTATCTTAATTACTTCAACTTTTTGATCTTCATTAACTATTAATACAGCATCAAATCATATAACCAAACATAACCATGAAATAGAAATAACATCAGTACACATGACATAATGATTTTGACGTGGAAAACCCTGTTAAGGGAAAAACCACAGGGTGATTAACCCAAGATTGTATTCTCTGTTAAAAGAATAAGATAGTACAAAATGGTACTTGCCAATTAGGGCTCATTGCCCAAGCACATTGCTCACAAGAGGCTCACTGCCTACAAGAGACTCACTGTCTACAAGATATAAGGTGACAAGATACTTAAACTAATGAGAAGCATCCACACATGCTAAGGTTTAGTTCCGGTTAGGCTCAATACACTGATCTGCTACACTTCATTCTTCCTCTTCTTTGCTGCTATTGTTTTGTCACATTCTGGACCTGTCTTACTGCCCTCACACTGCTCTTCTACTTTTCTTCACACTTGCAAACTCACAACTCCAACCTTCACATCTAAATCCATCTAGTATATATATCTGCACCAATGATTTCAACACCTTTCTAGTCAGCATCCAGAATAGTTAATATTTTCCTAAACTCTGATCTATTGGCTGAATCCTTGCTTACCAAGTGATGCGTATCAAGGAGATGCTTATAGAAGTCATCAACAATGTTGGCCAATCATGAGTGATACCTCAGGAAGCTTGATCACCATCAATAACTAATCTGGATTAAGGTCTGATGCTCTGTCGGTCAGTTCTTCCTCTATTAACTCTGCCAAACAGGAACCCAACACTTAGGTGCTCATATCTCTTCACTCTTCCATCACCGGAGGCTCAATCCCTTCAATGTATTAGTCAAGGTACACCTCTTGACTTACCCAAGTCTGCATGTTACTAAGATACTTTCTCTGAGAGATCCAGACATGACTGTCGGACCTTGCCACATGCTCTGTTCTTGCTTACCAAACCACAACACTCTTCAATCTGACTTCTGGTATAGGCACACCATGTCCTGCAGATGGGTGGGATGACCTTTGTTGCCATCAATGAAAACAATCATGAATCTACACAGTGTCTCTTGCCAACAGCCTCAAGAGAAGGATTAGGAGGAGTGCTTATGCAAGAAGGAAGAGTCATAGCATATGAGTCAAGGAAATTGAAATCCTATGAGAAAAATTGTGCACCGCATGATCTAGAATTGGCAGCAGTAACTCATGCCTTGCAAATGTGGAGACATTATTTGTTGGGAAAGACCTTTGTACTTAAATCAGACCATCAAAGTCTTAAGTATATTTTCTCACAACCGCATTTGAATGCTTGACAAAGGAGATGGTTAGAATTGATATCTGACTATGACTTTGAGATAAACTACATTAAAGGAAAAGAGAATAGAGTAGCTGATGCTTTGAGTCGTAGAAGACATATAGCTTCTATTATTTCCATTCGTGTAAATTTTAAGGATTTGGTATTGCAAAATTTGTCAAGTGATGAGTTTTATGAGCAGGTTAAGCAGGCTCTGAAAGATAATCCTAAAGATCCAAGATATGATGGTTATCTATTTGAGTTAGATGGACTATTGAGGTATAAAGATAGAATTTATGTACCTGATTTAGCTAGATTAAGGGATTTAGTATGGAAAGAAGTTCATATATCGCTGTATTTAGGACATCCAGGAGTAACCAAAATTCTAGCAGATGTTAAACCTCTTTATTTCTGGAAAGGAATGAAGAATGATGCTGCAAGATTTGTAGCAAGTTGTTTTGAACCAAAGGGTAAAAGTAGAGCATCATCATCCCGCAAGATTGTTGTATCCACATGACGTGCTAGAGTGGAAATGGCAAGTTATTAGCATGGACTTTGTTCAAGGACTTCCTATGTAAAGGAATAGACATGATGCCATTTTTGTGGTGGTTGATAAACTCACAAAAGTAGCACATTTCATACTAGGGAATTTGACTGATGGAGCACCTATGTTAGCTCATAAATTTGTGCAAGAAGTGTTTAGATTGCATGGCTTCCCTGAAGAGATTATCTCGGATAGAGATGCGTGTGTAACGTCAAGGTTTTGGCAAACTTTGTTTTCTGTGCTAGGGACTAAACTTAATGTGAGTACAGCTTACCATACTGAAACTGATGGGCAAACTAAGAGAGTTAACCAAGTCTTGGAAGATTTGTGGCATATGTATTGTATGGATCAGCAATATAAGTGGGAAGAGTACTTACCACTTGTGGAATTTGCTTACAACAATTCCTATCATTCCGCTATTAAGATGGCACCTTTTGAAGCATTATATGGTAGAAGATGTTGAATTCCTATAAGCTGGGATAAGCTAGATGATAGGATTAGCATTGGACCTGAAATGCTAGTTGAAATAGAAGAGAAAGTTAAGTTAATCAGAAAAAGATTGGCATAAGCCAATGATAGGCAAAAGAGCTATGCTGATGCAAAATGTGTTCCAAGGCAATTTTCTGTTGGAGAAAAAGTTCTTTTGAGAGTTAAACCTCAGAAGAGTTCTATTAAGTTTGGGAAGTCTTCTAAGTTGGCCCCTCAATATGTGGAACCCTTTGAAGTGCTTGAAGTAGTCAATCGGTTGCCTATAGAGTTGCTCTACCACCAGTCTTATCTAGAATGCACAATGTTTTTCATGTGTCTTATTTAAAGAAATATATTACAAGTAATAATCATATTTTGACTTGGAATTCTTTACATATGCAAGACCCAGGGGTGGTCACGATCAAGCCACTCAAGGTGTTAGAAATGTGCAAGCTCCGCTTGCATAATAGAGAGGTCTTACAATGCAAGGTCCAATGGGACCAGTATGTTGAGGAAAATGCTACATGGGAGGATTACCATGAATTTTATCAAAAATTTCCTCATTTATTTGAAAATGTTATCAGTTGAAACAATGAACTTGCTTTTAGTTACTTTTTTAAAACCTTATATCATCGAGGACGATGAATCTTTAGGGGAAGGATATGTTACATCCCCTATTTTTGTCTTGCTTTACTTTTACTTTTTACTTGGACATAAGTAAATTTGTTGTGATGTTTAGATTAATGACAAGGAAAAAAACATGGATTCTATTGAATGTCATCATAGAAATGATTATGTTATTATCGATTTAATATTTGTATTATGAGATTTGTTTTATTAGTTGAATTAATTGAATAATGATGCACTGATCACATATTGTTGATGACAAGTGAAACAAGATTACAGGTTATCAGATGACTCTCAGAGAAAAGAGAGAGAGAGAGTATCTTTCCAAGAGAGAGCTATAGACCTCAGGTTATGAATGATTTATTTGCCAAACTAACTTATAAGTGTATAAAGAAAATGTGAACCAATGTGTCATAAGAGGTAAGCCTTGTCTTGTCAATTTACTTCTAAACTTAATTGACAAGTAGTCGATATTATTTTCAACACTTGCTAAGTCATATTAAGTTGTCTTAGTCATTAATAATGTTAACACCGTCATTTGAGTTTGATCTGTGACTATTTATGTTTAACGTAAATATTACGATGTTATTATCATAAAATGATTGTCTTATTATTATTATTATTATTAAGCTATTTGATGTATTATAAACAATTCTTAATGTTAAGATGATATAGTCAAGTTAAGAATACGTGAATTATGTCAACGGATTACAATGGGGAGACAAGCTCAACCCAATCACAATATCCATAACCCTTGATTTAATAATATCTTATTATTGAATAAACTATATCTATCTAATGTAAGAGGTGATATTATGGGAATTATAATTGATGTAATCAATATAATTACAATTGATGTAATAAATATAATTATAATTGATGTAATCAATATATATATATAGATGCCTTAGCATCGAATGAGGATAATACCTCATATTGAGTCAATGGTAAAATGTTTGAGTAAGCCAAAGGATTATTTGTAGGAAAGTCTTCAATAGTGTTAGTGGTTGATCGAACCACTCATTGTGCAGCATTTAAGATTAGTTATGTTTAGTTGATGTGTCCACCACGTCTAAGAAGGAGGACTGTGGTTTTAACCACCACAACCGACGAGTCTTGGAGCGATAATCTCCCATCGACATGTGGGATTTATGCTTAAATATTGGTCTTCAGTTTTGATTTAACCATTTTAGATTGTTAATCTCTAATTAAGTTTGATACTGAATGTAGAGGAGGCAGGCAATGAGGCGACTCTGTAGGAGTCATGCCTCCCTCATTATGACTAGCGATTTGAATCAGTCATGGCAGTTTTATATTAAGAAGGTTTAGAACTTGTAGAACACACATAGGGGAGAAAACAAAGGGAGAGATAGAATAGAATTCAGTAGTTGTGACAGAAGCTGAATACACAGATTAGTGGCATCGACCCTGTGAATTATTCACCTATCGCAACCAGTTCAAGATAGTATACTACCAGGTATTCCTCAGTTCATGTATTATTGATCCATGAGGAAATCGATGAGTTCATCTAAAACTATATATTGTAGTATTATAGGAAATCGATGAGTTCACCGGTAAGAATTTATCTTCTAAATTTATGATGTGATAGTCGATAACTATTATGTATCAACTTAGAAGTACAATTAACATTTTAAGTAAGCTATTTTGAGTTATTTTCTTGTAGTCGTTAAAAACAACAAATGCTACTTATATGGTTGATATTTGGTCATGCCAGTAAGGTTACTATTATAATAGACTGAGTCAACCTTTTACTTAGTGTTTTTAAACTATAGATCATACCTGATCAGGGAGTGAAAGATAAATGAATATCTTAGTAGGAGAAAGTCATAAGTTGTTATTAGCTTAAATATATAGTCTTCTTATTGAATTTGAAGCCAGTCAATATAGAGTTTGAGATTAACAATACGATAGATTCTCGAATGGATGAACCATGTTTCCATACTCCCATTTTGAACTGTATAGTAATGAGGTTATAATAATTTAACATTTTGTCTTGTATAGGTTATATACATAGATGCATAGCGGATAATGTTATTTAAACAAGAGTATTAGATTCATATAAATTGTTAGTAAACCTTTGTATCATATCAATGGTAGTAACTTATAGATATTATGGAATATGGAATAAGCTTATTATCAGAATCCCATTTAAGACTAATTGTTATTATTATTCATGGAAATATCCAATTCAATGGAGTAGGTTAAGTATTCCTAAGAATGACCTTGTAGGGATATTTATACTTAGGATATGTTTTTTTTATAAACATTATTAAAGTTATTGTATGATCCTTTGTATAGGAGACAATATTTATTTGAGAACTATAGTATTCTTAACCTTGGTTAAGTTAATCAAGGATTATTTGCGAATCCAAGACTCCAAGATATAAGATATGGTTATATTGTTATATTGTATTAACAAGGGATATTAGGATAACCCTAGAGTTGACTACTAACCAAATGAATGGTTATGTAGACTTACTCAAGTCAAAAGTATTATTATTGTGACTCATAGGTTAAACTATTACATGAATAGGGTTGGTAAGAGATTCAAACTGCAAGAATATGATAGTATGAAAGTCAAGTAGGGGTGGGTGAACACAATGACTACGTTCATTATGAATGATAATGATATTAAAAACTTTGGCCAAAGTAATGCATTTATTTTCTGCATGCATTGTCGGTTCACTGTATTCAGATTGCTCATCCTATCAGAAATCATACTTAGCTAGAGGGTATCTAGGGTTGTATGATTGATAGAGTTGAGTAGAATACAACACTATGTACTCAGAAAGGAAAATTACCAATGGTCACCTAAGGTCTATATTCCTCATGAAGGGTAGGACCACTTCCTATGTGGAAGATGTGTGGGAGACCGCTGATCTATGGTTGGAGGTAAATCACTGGAAAGATGCTCTCTCTCCAAGTAGGAAATATGCCAGGACTTGTGATAAAGATGTCAGATATTCAGATGCAATATTTATTCCAAATTTGTATATGTAATGGTTTTACATTTGTAAACATTGTAAATGAAAAGACAATATGGGTATATGGGTAAGTGCAGGAAGATGGGGGGCCAAAAAGGGGTCTTAAGTGGCCACTTTTTTTCTGAAATCAAGAAATACTGGCCTTGGATGAGAAATTGAGCATAGTTACACTCAAAATTTAGAGATGCAACCAAAACAATGTTTGTAGTGCTCCGAATCTACTTTCTAAACTACTATTTTTTTTTAAAATGGCATAGATTAAGGGGTTCAAAAGAGGGAGCCACAGAAATTGGTGTTGTTTCTATCAAAAAAACATAACATAGCATGTTTTGTGGCTCCCTCAAAAGGTCAACTTTTTTTGGTATTTTTAAAATCACTTCAATGAGAAATTAGCTAATAGCATGTAGTTTATGCCTGATTTTTCTGATATTTTTTTGATGAATATTTGATTTTTTACTAATTTTCAAAGTGGACACATCCTAAAAAATAGAATTTTGGCCGTGCTACCCTTATAAATTTTGAAAACTAATTCAAAATCATTTTTTTATTTTTTAATATTTGTAAAACGGAGTCTAGTTTCTAAATATGTAATTTTTTTGAAATTTGAATGAATAGTTATTTTACAATGAAAAAAAGACCAAACAGTGGTTTTTGCCTAAAAACGGACACACAAACAAAAGAAATTAAAGATGAAAGGCTTAACATTGTCAAAATGTGAAAAAAATTGCATCATCAAATAGCTAAGAGAAATCCTAACATTACCCATGTGTTCGATTTGTTCGACCTTGAAACACGTGCAAATCTGAGGGTTAGCACGAACGAAATTATGTGAAATTTTGAAGAATATAGAAAAACACATCTGTGACTGTTCATAAGGCACTCCAAGCCTTTGGGTTGGAAATCCAAAGCAAATCCCAAGCCCAAGGCTTGGGATTCCCAAAGCAAGACATAACACGAGCACGTTATAACATGCTCACATTATAACGCACTCGCGTTATGTTTTGCTTTGCATTTTTCCTTTCCTGCAAGTCTACTGTTTGTGATGTTTGACATAACATGAACGCGTTATAACACGCTCGCATTATGTTCCCCTTAAATTTGTTTATGTTCAAGGCTATTAATCATGAGGGTTAAGGGATAAGGGATAGGGTTGGAGGGTTTAGGGATAAGGGATTAGCATTTAAGGTTTAGTATCGAGCCCGTTGAGGGTCTAGGAATAGGGATAGCGTTTAGGGTTTAGGGATGAGGGATTAGAGTTGAGGGATGACAGATTAGGGTTGAGCGTTTAGGGTTTAGGGTTTAGGGATAGGGTTGAGGGTCGAGGGATCAGAGTTAAGGGTTGAGGGGTTAGGGTTTGACATTGAGGGTTGAGGTTCAAGGGTCAAGGGTTTAGGGTCGAGGGATTAGGGTTAAAGTAGAGTGTGGAGGGTGTAAGGAATAGGGATAGGGTTGGAGGGTTTAGGGATAAGGGATTAGGGTTTAAGGTATAGTATCGAGTTTGTTGAGGGTTTAGGAATAGGGATAGCATTTAGGGTTTAGGGATGAGGGATTAGAGTTGAGGGATGATGGATTACGGTTGAGGGTTGAGGGATTAGGGTTTAGGGATAAGGTTTAGTGTTGAGGGTTGAGGGATTAGGGTTTAAGGTATAGTGTTGAGGGTTGAGGGTTTAGGATTAGGGTTTAGGGTTGACAGATTAGCATTTAAGTCGAGGATAGGATTAGAGTGTCGAGGGTAGAGTGATTAGGGATAGGGTTTAGGGTTGAAGGTTTAAGGATTGAGGGTTGAGGCTTTAGGGATGAGGGTTTAAGGCTTAAGATATAGTGTCAAGTGTTGAGGGTGTAGGGATAGGGTTTAAGTTTTAAGGTTTAAGGGTTGAGGGATAGGGATTAGGGTTTAAGGTATAGTGTTAAGGGTCGATGAATCAGAGTTAAGGGTTGAGGGATTAGGGTTTGACGTTGAGGGTTGAGGGTTGAGGTTCGAGGGTCAAGGGTTTAGGGATAGGGTTGACGGTCAAGGAATTAGGGTTAAAGTAGAGTGTGGAGGGTATAAGGATTAGGGATAGGGTTGGAGGGTTTAGGGATAACAGATTAGGGTTTAAGGTATAGTATCAATTCTATTGAGGGTGTAGGAATAGGGATAGCATTTAGGGATGAGGGATTAGAGTTGAGGGATGACAGATTAGGGTTGAGGGTTGAGGGATTAGGATTTAGGGGTAAGGTTTAGGGTTGAGGGCTGAGGGATTAGGGTTTAAGGTATAGTGTTGAGGGTTTAGGGTTGAGGGATTAGAGTGAAGGGTTGAGGGATTAGGATTTGACGTTGAGGGTTGAGGGTTTAGGGTTTAGGGTTTAGGGTTAGGGTTGAGAGATGAGGGATCAGAGTTAAGGGTTGAGGGATTAGGGTTTGACGTCGAGGGTTGAGGGTTGAGGTTCGAGGGTCAAGGGTTTAGGGATAGGGTTGAGGTTGAAGGGATTAGGGTTAAAGTAGAGTGTGGAGGGTGTAAGGATTAGGGATAGGGTTGGAGGGTTTAGGGATAAGTGATTAGCGTTTAAGGTATAGTATCGAGTCTGTTGAGGGTTTAGGAATAGGGATAGCATTTAGGGTTTAGGGATGAGAGATTAGAGTTGAGGGATGAGGGATTAGGGTTGAGTGTTGAGGGATTAGGGTTTAGGGATAAGGTTTAGGGTTGAGGGTTGAGGGATTAGGGTTTAAGGTATAGTGTTGAGGGTTGAGGGTTTAGGATTAGGGTTTAGGGTTGACGGATTAGCATTTAATGTCGAGGTTAGGGTTAGAGTGTCGAGGGTAGAGGGATTAGGGATAGGGTTTAGGGTTGAAGGTTTAAGGATTGAGGGTTGAGACTTTAGGGATGAGGGTTTAAGGCTTAAGATATAGTGTCAAGTGTTGAGGGTGTAGGGATAGGGTTTAAGTTTTAAGGGTTAAGGGTTGAGGGATAGGGATTAGGGTTTAAGGTATAGTGTTGAGGGTTGATGGTTTAGGGATAGGGTTTAGGTTTGAGGGATTAGGGTTTAGGGTTGATGAATTAGGGTTTAATTTTGAGGGTTGAGGGTTGAGGGTTGAGGTTGAGGGATAGGGTTAATGGTCAAGGGATTAGGGTTAAATAAGAGTGTCGAGGGTAGAGGGATTAGGGTTTAAGATATAGTATCAAGCCTATTGAGGGTCTAGGAATAGGGATAGCGTTTAGGGTTTAGGGATGAGGGATTAGAGTTGAGGGATGACAGATGACAGATTAGGGTTGAGGGTTGAGGGATTAGGGAAAAGGTTTAGGGTTAGGGTTGAGGGATTAGGGTTTAAGGTATAGAGTTGAGGGTGTAGGGATAGGGTTTAGGGTTGAGGGATTACAGTGTAGGGTTGAGGGATTAGAATTTGACGTTGAGGGTTGAGGGTTTAGGGTTGAGGGTTTAGGGATAGGGTTGAGGGTCAAGGGATCAGTGTTAAGGGTTGAATTTAGGGTTTGATGTTGAGGGTTGAGGGTTGAGGGTCAAGGAATTAGGGTTAAAGTAGAGTGTGGAGGGTATAAGGATTAGGGATAGGGTTGGAGGGTTTAGGGATAAGGGATTAGAGTTTAAGGTATAGTATCGAGTCTGTTGAGGGTTTAGGAATAGGGATAGCATTTAGGGTTTAGGGATGAGGGATTAGAGTTGAGGGATGATGGATTAGGGTTGAGGGTTGAGGGATTAGGGTTTAAGGTATAGTGTTGAGGGTTGAGGGTTTAGGATTAGGGTTGACGGATTAGCATTTAATGTCAAGGTTAGAGTTAGAGTGTCGAGGGTAGAGGGATTAGGGATAGGGTTTAGGGTTGAAGGTTTAAGGATTGAGGGTTGAGGCTTTAGGGATGAGGGTTTAAGGCTTAAGATATAGTGTCAAGTGTTGAGGGTGTAGGGATAGGGTTAAGTTTTAAGGGTTAAGGGTGGAGGGATAGGGATTAGGGTTTAAGGTATAGTGTTGAGGGTTGATGGTTTAGGGATATGGTTTAGGTTTGAGGGATTAGGGTTTAGGGTTGATGAATTAGGGTTTAATGTTGAGAGTTGAGGGTTGAGGGTTGAGGGTTGAGGTTGAGGGATAGGGTTAATGGTCAATGGATTAGGGTTAAATAAGAGTGTCGAGGGTAGAGGGATTAGGGTTTAAGATATAGTATCGAGCCTATTGAGGGTCTAGGAATAGGGATAGCGTTTAGGGTTTAGGGATGAGGGATTAGATTTGAGGGATGATAGATGACAGATTAGGGTTGAGGGTTGAGGGATTAGGGTTTAGGGACAAGGTTTAGGGTTGGGGTTGAGGGATTAGGGTTTAAGGTATAGTGTTGAGGGTTTAGGGATAGGGATTAGGGTTGAGGGATTAGAGTGAAGGATTGAGGGATTAGAATTTGACATTGAGGGTTGGGGGTTTAGGGTTTAGGGTTTAAGGATAGGGTTGAGGGTCGAGGGATTAGAGTTAAGGGTTGAGGGATTAGGGTTTGACGTTGAGGGTTGAGGGTTGAGGTTTGAGGGTCAAGGGTTTAGGGATAGGGTTGAGGGTCAAGGAATTAGGGTTAAAGTAGAGTGTGGAGGGTATAAGGATTAGGGATAGGGTTGGAGGGTTTAGGGATAAGGGATTAGAGTTTAAGGTATAGTATTGAGTCTATTGAGGGTTTAGGTATAGGGATAGCATTTAGGGTTTAGGGATGAGGGATTAGATTTGAGTGATGATGGATTAGGGTTGAGGGTTGAGGGATTAGGGTTTAGGGATAAGGTTTAGGGTTGAGGGCTGAGGGATTAGGGTTGAGGGCTGAGGGATTAGGGTTTAGGGATAAGGTTTAGGGTTGAGGGCTGAGGGATTAGGGTTTAGAGATGAGGGATTAGAGTTGAGGGATGATGGATTAGGGTTGAGGGTTGATGGATTAGCTCTTAGGGATAAGGTTTAGGGTTGAGGGTTGAGGGTTTAGGGTTTAAGGTATAGTGTTGAGGGTTGAGGGTTTAGAATTAGGGTTTAGGGTTGAGGGATTAGCATTTAATGTCGAGGTTAGGGTTAGAGTGTCGAGGGTAGAGGGATTAGGGATAGGGTTTAGGGTTGAAGGTTTAAGGATTGAGGGTTGAGGCTTTAGGGATGAGGGTTTAAGGCTTAAGATATAGTGTCAAGTGTTGAGGGTGTAGGGATAGGGTTTAAGTTTTAAGGGTTAAGGGTTGAGGGATAGGGATTAGGGTTTAAGGTATAGTGTTGAGGGTTGATGGTTTAGGGATAGGGTTTAGGTTTGAGGGATTAGGGTTTAGGGTTGAGGGATTAGGGTTTGACATTAAGGGTTGAGGGTTGAGGTTCGTGGGTCAAGGGTTTAGGGATAGGGTTGAGGGTCAAGGAATTAGGGTTAAAGTAAAGTGTGGAGGGTATAAGGATTAGGGATAAGGGATTAGAGTTTAAGGTATAGTATCGAGTCTGTTGAGGGTGTAGGAATAGGGATAGCATTTAGGGTTTAGGGATGACAAATTAGAGTTGAGGGATGACAGATTAGGGTTGAGGGTTGAGGGATTAGGGTTTAGGGATAAGGTTTAGGGTTGAGGGCTGAGGGATTAGGGTTTAAGGTATAGTGTTGAGGGTTTAGGGATAGGGTTTAGGGTTGAGGGATTAGAGTGAACAGTTGAGGGATTAGGATTTGACGTTGAGGGTTGAGGGTTTAGGGTATAGGGTTTAGGGTTAGGGTTGAGAGATGAGGGATCAGAGTTAAGGGTTGAGGGATTAGGGTTTGACGTTGAGGGTTGAGGGTTGAGGTTCGAGGGTCAAGGATTTAGGGATAGGGTTGAGGTTCAAGGGATTAGGGTTAAAGTAGAGTGTGGAGGGTGTAAGGATTAGGGATAGGGTTGGAGGGTTTAGGGATAAAGGATTAGAGTTTAAGGTATAGTATCAAGTCTGTTGAGGGTGTAGGATTAGGGATAGCATTTAGGGTTTAGGGACGAGGGATTAGAGTTGAGGGATGATGGATTAGGGTTGAGGGTTGAGGGATTAGGGTTTAGGGACAAGGTTTAGGGTTGAGGGCTGAGGGATTAGGGTTTAGGGATGAGGTATTAGAGTTGAGGGTCGAGGGATTAGAGTTAAGGGTTGAGGGATTAGGGTTTGATGTTGAGAGTTGAGGGCATTTTCTATCAAGAACTTGATTATGAGGGCTTGCCTCTTCATTGTTATGCCTATCATATGGCGGAGCATCTGGCAAGCTCTTGTAGGAAAGAGATGTGATCAATGGAAAAGATGTGATGAATCTATAGCAGGACAAAACGCGAGCACGTTATAGCACGTTTGCATTTTGTCTTTCTATTGAAATGGTAAAAAAGTGGTTACCCCCATGATCCAGGCCCACATGCTCTGTTTTCTTACTAATTCTGCACGTGCTCTGACAAAAAAGAAGTGCTTTCATGCTATTGGGAAGTTCACATGCACATTTGACACATTGTACCACCTTTGCATGATCTTTCCACCACCTTTTCTGCGTTGCCAACTTGAGAAGGAGGAAATAACATAGTTTTCACACCAAGTTTGATATATATCTATTCAAGTTTCAATTTTTGTAGTGTTGCAATGTTAATTGTGATTCAATTTTAGGAATTTAACATTATAGATAGGTTAATAGTATTGTTGTTAGTAATTATATTTGAGTGTTATTCAATTTAACATTGAAAAGGAAGCAAGTGGTGAAAAACTCAAATTGTTGAGGAGTTTGATGCAAGAAGAAAAAACACTACATAATTGGCTACTCTCTCCATTCGAATCTTCATTTTTTAGGTATGTCAAGTCTTTATATGCATGTTCTTTACATTTTCCTTAATTCAAATTGAATTACTTTATCATGCTTTATCATACATGTTTAAAATAGACACATTCCCAATCAAGAAAGCAGCCTACAATCTCACATGATGCCATGTATATTTTCTACACTTGGGCTCTTTAATAATTATGTGTAATAAACAGACCTTAATATACCATGATGTCAAACTATACAAGAATAAATCCTTACAACATAATAAAAGTACAATCCCACTATTATCTTGTATTCATTTCTTAGGAAGTAATATTGGTCTCTTTATCATGCTACAGACAAATTCTCTGTCATGCCGAGGAAATGATCAAGAATTAAACCAACACAGGAAGAGATAGAAGCTAAGAATGCAAAGAAAGCAGTGGCTATGAGGGAACTTCATGAGAAGAGGAAATTGGACACGAAAAATGAAGACATACCAATTGAAGAGGAACCACAACCATCACAAAGAGATATGGTATTGGCGGCACAAAGAGAACGAATGCAAAAACTTCGTGGTACGAGAGATTTGAATACCATAGTTGGAGACACATCCTCTACCGTAAGTCAACATGTAGGGACACCATCTACCACATCTCAAGTTGAGAGTACATCATCACTCACATGTGATGAAGGAGGTACGCCATTGTTCCCACTTCAACCTCAAGGTATGTCATCTATTCCATCTTCAATCGAAGGTATGCCATCTAACCCATCTCATTTAAATATTGATGAAATTCCTAATGTTGAGATGAATTTACCTAACTTGACACCACCTAGAATTTTGCATAGAAAGCCAAAGTATTTGATTGATATTGATGAGAACATTTTGCAGCCAATGAAAGGTAAGATTTCAAAATGCACTTGTAGAAGATATGCTAATAAGATTTGGAGATTGTTCTTTGAAAAGTTAAATGAGACTGCAAGATGTCAACTATTCGCTGAAATGATGCGAAGTATAAAGTATAGGTCTATCATGAAGATTCTTGGGTTGAGAACATTAGAGGCATCAAGTGAAAAATCTATTGTCAAGAATCTAATGAGTGCATATGAGAGTGTGGGTAACACCTCATGCACAAAAGATAGTAATGCAACATGGCATGTGATTACATCGACTATAGTATGTAGTCAAATGAGGAAAGCTCGTCTCATTAGAAAGACAAGTCAAGAATTGAGAATTAATAGGAAAACTTTATCAAGAGCCGTTGGAAGACGCCAAAGAATTGAGGACACTAATGCCAATGAATTATGGGCGTTCTCGGGGAGACTACCATGAAAAGAAAAAACCAATTGTTGAAGCATTGAGATCACTAATTGAAGACTTTTGGAAGAATTATACAAGGGTATCTCCGAATCAAAGGGATGTGGTAAGAAGGAGAATCGGTAGTTAGAACCGCAAGCCACATCCAAAGCATTTTTTGGATGAGACTCAAACACAGTTTTATGGTAAATTTCTAGAGAAGTATCCTCAAATTAAAATTTGTCAAAGATATTTTGAATTGCTAAAACCTTTCTATGTTAAGGTAAATCACACACGCACTACTTGTTGTTGTAGATTACATATTGAATTTTCTAACCATTTTGATGCTTATAGGTCTATATGTATAGATATGCATACTAACAATGATTTGCAGGGTTGTGCCATATGTGCCCCACCAACATCTTCAAGAGACTTCATATCAAGAATTTTAGGTCAAATATTCTACAAGAAATTATGCTTGGATGGCACATTTCATCATTGCGGTGGCTTGCAACATTTGCCAATATGTGAACATATGGAAATAACACATGCGATTGGAAATGAACTAGTAGAGTTTGGCAAGTATAAAACAGTGGCATACAATACAAAAGATGGTAAAGAAGCAAAGAGGTGTGAATTAGTTATTGAAAAGATTCCAGTGTATCAGTTTATGCCTATATTTTGTGACAGCATAGTGTATGAGTATGCAAGACATGCCCATAGAGCTCGATGGTTGGACTTGCAATTCAAGTTATGCAAGGACACATTTCTGGTTGGTAGCATTGTTTCAGTCATCCACTTTGTAGAGAACTACAGTCTACAGCCATAGCGTGAGGTGCAATCACAATATTATAACTCCACACAGGTTTCTATATTTGTGCACATCACATTCATTCATGTGAATGATAGTACAAAGGATGATAGAAAGATCATAAGGGAGTATAATTTCTATATTAGTGATGATCGCACGCATTCTATGGAGTTCGTGCAAGGTTGCTTTCAGGTGTTCTACAATGATTTGGCTTGAAGGGGCATATCGTTCAGTCAACATATCATATGGTCGGATAACTGTGCGTCACAATTCAAGAACTCGCAGAATTTCTATTGGCTGAGTAGGAGGCATAATTTTACAGGTATTCAACATATGTGGAACTTTTGTGAGACTGGGCATGGAAAGGGGGAGCATGATGGTGCAGGAGCATGTATCAAAAGAGCCATAGCACGAGAAGAGTTAAAGTATAAAGACAATGCAAAGTTGACAGATGCAAAATTGATTGTCGAGTGGTGTAATGCTTCCATGGGTCCAGGTAATGAAGGTAAGTCTTCAGTTCGTAGATTTTTTTGGTTGATAGATGATACTAACATTGCACCATATGAGGATTGTTGTACATTGACAGGATCAATTGAGATGCACTCTTTCAGAAGCTCAATTGCAGGTTCATGGAGTATCCATACACGAAAGATGTCATGCTTTTATTCTTCTTGTACAATTCAAGTCTAGGATGAGTGCGAGTCAAAGGAGTGGGTTGACGAATGACAGTTAAGTTATCTTAGCCCACTTGACACGTATCGACCCCCGACAGCACTGGAACTAACACAGATGGAATCGTCAGTTGACTTTGACTACATATCAGATTTAGTTCAACCAGGTAATATAGGGCATGTTCATCTAGTTCAACCAGGTAATGTCATCTTACTTTGTAGTGTTTTTGTAATGTTGACTAATTTCATCTAATTTACTACACATATCAATGTAGGGTACGTATATGCAGTTATTGCAGATGAAAATAATGAAGAGGGAATAGATTATTACTTATGTCATTGTGTTGAGGCCAAAAAGAAATTGGAGGCCCCTGTTACAGATGGAGAAAACATCGAATACCCTACAGGCTTAGTGGTTATTACTGGAACATGGCTTAGAAGGTACCCACATAATAGTGTTAATATTTGGCTATTTCAGGACTTTGACATGCATCGGAAGATTCTTCATTACTCGAACCTTGTCGTGGCATCCAATGTTCATTTGATAAAGTATGGGGGTAGACCTTTGAACAAAATATTATGGAAGGTGCATGAGCTGACCATGACACAATAAAGAGTAGAGCAGACCCGAATGGTTCATTGGATTAATTTGTAAGTATTCACATTGATTTTGTAAAGTCATGTTACATTGAGTTGTAAGTATGCACATTAATTTGTTAGGTTTATCTTTTTTTTATTTCCTCCTGCATTTTTACACATATGTACACATTTTTACATCATCATGTTATGCATATTTGGTGTCCTGCTCCTAATGAAACCAAACTCATAACTCACCCTACTTCCTCTAGAGACCATTTGATGATCTCTCCAACACTCTGGATCTAGGGTGCCCAATCATGATGATGACCTATATACCATTCTCCCAAGGTGCTCATAATGAATGAAAAGAAGACCAAGGGCGCCCAAGCTTAATAGACTTATTTCTTTCAATTTTGATGATCCAAACTGGATGAAAGGAGACATGAAATGCGCCTTAGGACTCCATGCTAAGGTTTGAGCCATTAAAGTCTCTTGATATTAGGCGCTCATGATGATGAAACTTAGAGCTTTTTCTTTTCCTATGCACTCATCTAAGATGTTTGAATGATAAGGAGCACCTTGACCTCTATAATGTACATTGGGCACCAAAATCAAGGTGATTTTAAGTCATTTTGAGTCATTTGGGGTCAATTTGAGTCTTTGAGTCATGTTGCAAAAAAGTGTCAATGTTGTCAAGTTGCACAAAGCAACTTTTGCATTTTTGGTGTCCTGCTCGTGATGTGACCAAACTAACTGTTCCAACGTGTCCAGATGGGTACATTTATGTTAGGCATGGTCCTATTTTTCACCCAAACATGTCGAAACAGTCTGAGCTACATTGTACTGACGATATCCCTGAAGAGTCCAAAGTGCAAAAAGGCTGCAATCTTTAATGAGATGTTACTTGAAAACCGTGTCACTTAGAAACATTTCATCTAAGGCAACGCGATCACATAAAGTGCCTCTACAATAACCTCTCTCGGTTTTTTATATCTCTGAGGCATTTGCCCGTGGTGAAAGGTTTTCTGCTCCCCAAAAATTGTCAGAAGGAGGCAGTGTAAAGTTGCAAAGGGGTGTAACTTTTGTCCTACTCCTGGTGCGACCAAACTGACTATTCCAACGCATCCAAATGGGTACATTTACGCTATGCATGGTCCTATTTTTCACCCAAACATGTCGAAACAGTCCTAGCTACATTGTACCGATGATATCCCTGAAGAGTCCAAAGTGCAAAAAGGCAGCAATCTTTGACGAGATGTTACTCAAAAATGTGTCACTTAGAAACATTTTGTCTAAGGTAACGTGATCACGTAGAGTACCTCTACAATAACCTCTCTCAATTTTTTATAGCTCTGAGGTATTTGCCCGTGGTGAAAGGTTTTCTGCTGCCCCAAAAATCGTCAGAAGGAGGCAGTGTAAAGTTGCAAAGGGGTGTAACTTTTGTCCTGCTTCTGATGTGACCAAACTGACTATTCCAACACGTCTGAATGGGTACATTTACACTAGGCATGGTCCTATTTTTCACCCAAACATGTCGAAACAGTCTAAGCTACATTGTACCGACGATATCCCTGAAGAGTCCAAAGTGCAAAAAGGCAGCAATCTTTGACGAGGTGTTACTCAAAAACCGTGTCACTTAGAAACATTTCATCTGAGGCAACGTGATCATGTAGAGTGCCTCTATAATAACCTCTCTCAGTTTTTTAACTCTGAGGCATTTGCCCGTGGTGAAAGGTTTTCTGCTGCCCCAAAAATTGTCAGAAGGAGGTAGTGTAAAGTTGCAAAGGGGTGTAACTTTTGTCCTGCTCCTGATGCGACCAAATTGACTATTCCAACGTGTCTGAATGGGTACATTTACACTAGGCATGGTCCTATTTTTCACCCAAACATGTCGAAACAGTCTGAGCTACATTGTACCGACGATATCCCTGAAGAGTCCAAAGTGCAAAAAGGTAGCAATCTTTGACGAGATGTTACTCGAAAAATGTGTCACTTAGAAACATTTCGTCTAAGGCAACGCGATCATGTAGAGTGCCTCTACAATAACCTCTCTCAGTTTTTTATAGCTCTGAGGCATTTGCCCATGGTGAAAGGTTTTCTGCTGCCCCAAAAATCGTCAGAAGGAGGCAGTGTAAAGTTGCAAAGGGGTGTAACTTTCTTCTTGCTCCTGATGCAACCAAACTAACTATTCCAATGCATCTGAATGGGTACATTTACACTAGGCATGGTCCTGTTTTTCACCCAAACATGTCGAAACAGTCTGAGTTACATTGTACCGACGATATCCCTGAAGAGTCCAAAGTGCAAAAAGGCAGCAATCTTTGACGAGATGTTACTCGAAAACCATGTCACTTAGAAACATTATGTCTAAGGCAACGCAATCATGTAGAGTGCCTCTACAATAACTTCTCTCAGTTTTTTATATCTCTGATACATTTGCCCGTGGTGAAAGGTTTTCTGCTGCCCAAAAAATCATCAAAAGGAGGCAGTGTATTAAGTCAAGATGAAAGCCTATTCACTCTAGGCACCTGTTTTTCACCAAATCACACATGCGCCTTGAACAAGTGATGCTACAAGTGGTGAACAAAATGGGCGCCTTGAAGAATTGAGCCCTCCAAGACATCTTGCAATTGCCTAAAAGTCTGAAATTTACATAAGTGAGTTAAGGCACCATTTTCCATCTCTAGAGCCTCCTTTGAGCGCCTTAACATGGAGTGAATGTTTTAGTCTATGAAAGATTGCGCCTAAAGAATATAACAACCCCTTGAGTCACTAGGATGAACTAAGTTAACAAAATGAACTTCATTGAGGGAGGCGCACTTGTGCATCTAGACAACTCCAGTTTAGCACCTGAGAAAAAGCATGTTTAGAGACACCCCTCGAATGAACCCTCTAGAACCAATAACCATAGCTCAAGATCCATAACCATGAGAAGATAAAGCATTAAAAAAATTCATCTAAAGGATGGGAAATACCTCTTAGATGATAGTCTGCCGAGTAGACCAAGAGTGGGGAATGAGAATGCTCGTCGAAGATACACCAAGCCACAATGACTCTCTCCAATAAGAATCTTCTCTAGGTCCATAATTAACTCATGCCCATATCCAAGTGAAAGTCTCCTTGGTCTTCCTGCTAAAACCTCTAAAGGGTAACCATCTCAACAAGTGTCTCTAATCCCAAGAGAACTCTAGCCTCACCCAAGTCTCGAAGTATGTATGAGAACCTATAACCAATTAATCCATGTTAAGCTCCAAATGCAACACCACATTATCATGAAGCTCCCAAGCACATGACCAATGTACTCAATACCAAAAGAACCAACAAGACCACTGTCAAAACTCCAACTACAAAATTAGGTATCCAAACATGACATCATGATCTAACATCTCCTCCTAGAAGATCACATGCACCAATACAGACATCCTAGTCTCAAGAGAACTTGTATCATGCTAATACTCTAATCTAGAATCAAGAGTCCACCAAGACACACTACCAAACACCTCTAAACCAAGGATCAACATCTACAACCACATGAAGATAACCATCTCCTAAAAATAGTAGCCAAGATTTCAAAGCACTCCCACTACAAATAATAATCATAATCCAAGAGTTTGTCCATTACACCCAACCACTATATAAGATCATCCATCACTAGGTGACAAATACACATCACTATCAAAGCTCCCACTAAACCATGATATGAACTACACATGGCATTGTGATAACCATCTCCTAAATGAAGATCACTATGGTCCACACACACTCAACTATAATACTAATAACTCCAAAGTAGAACCAAGATCTCCAATCTAAGAAGATAAACCATCATTACTGTCAAAAGCTCACACTAAACTATGCAACTAAGATATCCATGACATCATGATAAACATGCTACAAGTCCCAATAACCAACTATCCAATCATTCTCATCATCCATCCTCTCATCCCAATGCAACATACCAATGTGCAAATGAGCATAGACAAGGAAAAATAACAAAGTCATCCCGTGGATATAGGCAATATGCATTCAAATCATCCCACTACAATCAATGAGGTGTGCATCCCAAAAAAATGCATAACTTGTAGATCCCAACCATTGAAAACATGCAAAATCATCATCACATTAGTAATCATCATCACATTAGTAAACATCATCACATTAGTAAACTAGTAAACATCATTTGCATCCATACTTAAACCAATCTTATTGTTGTGTTTGATGTGTCCTCTTTCAAACAACCATTTACCAAAATTTGAGTCCAAACAATAAACATTTACAACCATAAACATCTCAAAGTCCAAAATCCAAACATTCTATCATCCTTAATCATTTCCATCATGGACCCTTGGTTTGAAAAAATCATTATGCAAGATAAAAACCCTATTCCTATTACCTTGTCTGAGGCTCATGCAAAACCCAAAATCACAATCAAAATAGGTCCTCAAACCATGCATCCTTTAAATGAAATCTTTTATCCAAATCAATCAAAAAATCCCTTTGACAATGATGATGATGATAGTCTTGTAGATCAAGATGATATCAAGATGACAATAGCATTAACTATGAGATCATTACATGCAAACTTTCCATAAACCTTCATCTCCCACTCATGAACATGCAAGAATATTTCAAACAAGAAATGACTAGCACTAGCTATCATGCCAATCCTAAATACACATCTAATGGTCATCCTTATGGTACCTTTGGTAAGGGAAGAACCACTTTAGACCAAGGTCCTCATATTCAATTCATATCTCCAATCCCAACCGCATGTGAGAACTATTTATCCTATGTATCCTATTCAAATCCTCCATCTCATAATCCTTACATTCCAACTTATCCCATCAATCCAAACCCACTACATCCAAATCATCCTTTTTAGATTTCCTCCAAGGACTTCTAGTGGAGGAAAAATCTCAAACTAGAAATCACAAATTCAATTAGTGTACCTCTCCCAAGCCTATCCAAAAGTCACATAGTACCATGTGTCATGTCCCCGTTCCCGGCTTGATCATCAAGTGTATAATGGATTAGCCTATTCCTCATTCCCGGAGGCTAATTCCAAATGATGAGGGAATGAATTGGTTTCAGACTAACTCTATCTGTTTGTTTTGTAGGAACAAGGTCAGAACCCTAAAATTTGATTAAGTATGGAAGCTTGGGATCCTAGGTGCCCATTTCACTCCAGTTCTCCTTACTAAGTGCCTAGCACAAGGATCATCCAAATTAAGCACCTAAGAACCTCAAGGTGCCTATACATGTTTCTAGAGATCCTCCAATTGAGCGCCTACCATAGATGGATGAAGATTGAAAGTTTTCAAGTTAAAGATGTCCTTTGGGTGAACTCACAGCACTAGGCGCATGTGTTGGTTGGAACTCCTTGGATCTAGCACCTAGGATTGAAAGCCTTTGATGAGGAGAGAAGTCTCAAGGCCTAGTTTGGCACCCTCACTTGCCTACCCCACCCTCAGAATGCGCCTAACCTTCATAAGGTGTTAACACTCTATTTTGAGCGACTAGCAGGGGTAATGGATAGATTGAAGGCTTGGGAGCTAAGGAAAGTCACTTAGATGAATAATCAAGATTGAAATGAGAAACTCCTAGCCAAGGCATAAACTTCCTCAATTCTGGCATCCAAAAATTAAATCTAAGTAAGGCGCTCTTTCCATTTGCCAAAGGCTCTATTAGCGCCCTTGGTTGATGATCTCTCTAGACACCTGAAATGGTGCCTAGTGGATCTTTCAACTTGTATCAAGAAGAAGGGAAGCATTCTCAGTGTTGTTTAGATAATCTAAGTTGTAAAGTTAACAAGGAATAGAGCCAGAGGACAAGGCGCACTTATTGGTCTCCATCACCTCAGAAATGCACCTAATGCAGTTGGTGTCAACTTCCCTCTTTCTAGCCTCCAAATGGTGCCTAGAGTCAAAAAAGGATTTCACTGAATAATGTTAATGTTTTGAGCATCAAACTCTGCTTGGTGCATACCTATGCTCTTGCAACCTCAAATTGGTGCCTAGGGTTTAGTCATCCTCCTAAGGCGTGGTTCTGCTCCTCCATAACCCTATTTTGGCGCCTAAACTTGGAAGTACCTTCAAGACTTGGATTAAGATGGAATTCACCTCTAGAATGTTAGGCGCTTGATAGAAGATAAAGGCACTAGGGTAAAAGAGCTTCAAAAGTTTGATTTCAAGTGTGAATTGAGATAATAGGCGCTGATACCAGTTGACATTACTCCAAACATGCGCCTAAGAGAGATGCAAGTCCCCAAGACCAATTTTGGAACAAGGTGCTCCATCAAAGGGTAAGATGATAATCCTTGGAAGTCAAGTGTTTCAAAGATTCTTTGAGAAATTGACAAGTTGTAACCTAGGCACCAAAACCCCTGAGAATCCTCCTATCTGGCGCCTAGTCAGAAGAACACTAATATTGTGCCTAAGTGAATTTGAGTGTCAATATAGAGTCATCAAACCCCATCAGACGTTCATCCATGTCTCTGCCACCTCAAGGAAATGCCCAGCTTAGGATGGCACCTAGTCTGGTCTCTACTACCTTCAGTTGGCGCCTAACCCTAAGAGTCTTGCAACTATGACATCATATTGGTGCCTAGAACTCATGATGCATGAAATCAACACTTGGGTTCCAGAGAACTCATTTGGGCGCCTACTCTTGGAAACAATCCAGAGCATCCATAAACTCTAATAGGCACCTAATGTTGGCAAGGTGCAACTTCAGGAGGAGATCACCTCAACTTGGCGCCCAAGTCAGAAATCTGTGCCTAAGGATCTCTAGAAGGAGTTAAGGTTGTTACAATTACCTAACTACTCATTGGTTAGAAGGGTAGCATTTGGATCCGTGTCAGGGCCCCTGGATAAGTTTGCCAACTCAAAATGAGTCATCATATGGAATATTCCCTTATATATGCTTCTTGGGAAACGTGCCTTGGTTCCTCTTTATGCATTAAAAAATGTGCCTTCATTGCCTTTGGAAGGCCTATAAAAGGAGGAGCCCTCTCATTCATTTGTTATCTAATCATTTTGATAGAATTCTCTCTGCAAAGCTATTTAGCTTGTGATCTTGAGGCCTACAAGTTTCAAGTGTTAGGGTGATGCTCCCTCAACAAGCAAGGTGATGCTCCCTTGTGATATTGTGAGGTGTTGACATTCAGTTGACATCATTGAGTTTGATTGAGTTGATCAAGTGTAGATGCCATTGTAAACATCAAGGCTTCAAGGCCTTTCTTTTGTATCTCCATTGAATAAGTTGTAACTTCATGCTATTGAAAGCATTATCCATGTAATAAGACATTGCAAGTTGATTGAGTCAAATAACTAGACAAGTACCTATTGGCAAGAGACACTATATGGATCCATGGTTGTTGTCATTGATGGCAACAAAGGTCATCCCACATATCCGCAAGTCATAGTGTGTCTCTACCGGAAGTCAGAATGAAGATTATTGTGGTCCGGTGAACAAGAACAGAGCATGTGGCAAGGTCCGACAGACAGGTCCGGATCTCTCAGAGGAAGTATCTTGGTACAGTACGGATCTGGGGAAGTCAAGAGGACTACCTTGAGTGGTATATTCCAAGGATTTAGCCTCCGGTGATGGACAAGAAAAAAGATATGAATAGTTGAGTACCGGATTCCTGAGTGACAGTGTGAACAGAGGAAGAATTGACTGACAGAAGATCAGACTATTTTCCGGATGTGTTACTGATGATGGTAAAGGTTGTGAAAGCATGAATCATGTTTTGCCGACATGATTAATGATATCTACAAGCATATGCTTGATCCGCATTACTTGATGTGCAAGGATTCAGCCGACAGAACAGAGTTTGTGAGAAGATAGACTATTCCGGGTGCCGACTAGAAAGATAATGAAATCACTTGTGCAGATATATATATAGGATGGATTTAGTTATGAGACGTGATGTGATATGTGAATTAGAGCAGAGTAGAATAGAAGCAATAAAAAGATCTAGTATGTGAAAGTAAAGCAGAATAAAGAGAAGAGAAAGATGAAGTGCAGTAGATCAGTGTACTAAGCCTAATCGGAACTGAACTCCAGCATATGTGGATGCTTCCAATCAGTTCAAGTATTGTATAATATTCTTTTGTAGACAGTGTGTCTCCTTGTAGGCAGTGTGCCTCGTTTGTGAGTAGTGTGCTCGGGCAGTGAGCCCTAATTGGCAAGTGCCATTTTGTAATTCCTTATTCTTCTAACAGAGAATAATCTTTAGGTTAATCACCCCGTGGTTTTCTCCCTTAACAGGGTTTCCACGTCAAAAATACTGTGTCATGTGTTTTCATTTCATGGTAATATTTGCTTGTTTGAATTAATGATGCATTGATTAATAAAAAAGTTTAGAAAGAAGAAATAATTAGGATAACTGATTCACCCCCCCTCTCAGTTATCAACAGTACCCAACTCTAAGGTTGATTCATTCAAGTAGTTATCTTTGATGTATATCTTTGTGTTGTTGAAGTAGTTGATGAATTGATAGCAAGTAAAATTGTTTAAGGAAAAATTTTCATAGAACTAGTTGGGTATCTTACACCATGCCTATCCATCAAACACCACAATGCAATCAAAATCCTAACAACATGCCCATGATCCAAGATCAAGTGCAATCATGCAAAGATATTATCAATCACAAGCCTATTAAGAATGAACTAGAGTCTTCTAGTACCATACTTTTCCATCAAACACCATCATGTAATCCATGGCCTATCAAGCCTATCAAAGAAAATGCAAACATCCTATGTAATACAATCAGACTTTAAATATTTGAAGTAGCCATCTACAAATATCCATTCAAACGTGGATTTATAATGCAAGTATGGACGCCATCAATAAAAAAGATTTGTATTAACCAAATATCCATATAGGCATACATCAATATCTGTCGATATAAGTATAACATATATACAAAATAACCATATAGGCTTACAAGAATGCCATATAGGCATACAATGTCAATTATGTACAATACAAAATATATGTCCACAAATGACATATAGGCATACAACAAAGGAACACAATAAAAAGTCATTCCCCTCTAGCTGGTGAAGAGAATAAATCACGAGCAGCCTTTGATCTTCTAGGGGATGGAGACATGCATGTGGGTGGTCTACTACGAACCCGAGGGCTACTCCTATTTAGTTCTTCCTGCATCTTTACCTGTTACAATAAAAAGTATAGACATTAATATATAGAAATTACATGTTATAAAAAATGAAATATTTAACAAAATAATCACTTACCGCTAACATATAATCTGTCTCATCGCTTGCCTCAGTAGCAGGAATAGGCCCTGGTGATGTCATGTCCTATAGAAACCATCCAGATAGAAATTAAACTTCAAATCAATAATCTTTTGATTTTTCAAAAATAGAGAACTATAACAATGAATGTAAATTAAAATTTACTAATCTGCCTCATACCCCTGTCAATGCCATGGAGCTATGAATCGCAGAGGCCACACCCTACTCCATTGCCCTATGAACATGGGGAGGTGTCTCCGCAGCTTGCATTATCTGGAAATAAAACAACATTATTCAATTACGAAAACTATAATAGCGATGCAAATCATGGCTCCTAACATACACACATATTCATCTAAACATGGAAGTACACACAATAAAGAACACAAATCACATACAAAAATTTAGTAAGTACAATTCATTCATTAAACTATTTATTTTATTACCTCCGTAAAGCTTTGAAGTCCACCACCATTGGCAGGTGTTGCCATGAAATCTACAGTATTAACCTATTCAACATCCAAAATCAAAAATTAGAATACCATTCATATAATGATGCTATTCACATGTAATATTTATAATTGTTTACTAGTTACATACCTCAACAGTAGATGATCTAGTGAAAAATGCAAGTGGAGAACCACTGAAAACTGCATCGACGTTATGACCCTGAAATTTCATTAAAATCATCAATTTAAATTAGTTAATCTTGTATTTCAAAAATGAAATTTAATAAATTAAATTCAATAAACTTGCTAATATTTACCTGAGTATCAAGGCTGAAAGTCTCACTCAGGAGGGTATCTGTCATCACCATCTGCTCAACTGCAGATGTAACCTGTGCACCTGCATCCTGACTATCCATGGGGTCATAACCACAGGCTGACCCGCAAGCCTGGCAAGTATGCGGTGGGACCCTACTCCTCACACTATCTCCCAACCCACTCTGTGTTGCAGGACCGACATGCTCTATGATGCTCTGGGTCAAGGCACTAATTGACTGAAGTGTATCGACCTCAACACTCTCTTTCACAACGGAAGGGATAGAAACATGCTCGTGGGTTGGTCTGCTGATTACTCATCTCACTACCCGCTATGGGTCAAGACGTGCCCCTGGTCTATATTGTGCTGAGCCCCCACCTCTACCCTGGAAGTCCCGCATATCAAAATAGTTTGGCACTTTATTGAGGACAAACTCGCAGTAGAGTTTCCTCAAAAAATATTGCGGGACCTCATTATTATTGCATGGAGGATGGTCAAAAATAATCCACCACCTCTGCCCGAAATTGTCCCTTATCGCTTGGTTGTTGCACCAATGGATAGGGAACCTTTTGCATGTAATGGGTGGAGGTTGATTTGTTTGTGGGTTTGTGAAAATTGAACACAAGTCTAATTTTGTAATTTGTAATTTTTTGACATCTTGGTATGACAACTTGTCTACATAGTAATCTCTAAACTCTCTCTTTTTATCCATCCAACTAGTTATTTGCTTGCTAATTGAATCTACATTTGATAACATAGACTCAAGAGATTCGGCAAGCATGGACCTATGCAAGGTTGAAGTGGAAGGATCTTTCAACCTTGCAATTATATCTTTAATTTCCTTTTTGTTGTTTTCAATTTGCCCCATTATATTATCTTGTGTTCCAGGGGCATGTCGAGGAATGAATGGAGGAGGTTGTTGTTCTGCAAGTATTTCCTCCTCAGGATTTTGTGGATTTTGAGGAGGAGAAGGAGGAGGAGGAGGAGGAGGAGGTGCATTAACAATTCCTGACAATTAACGAAATATACATCAAAAATCAACAAAAACCTACCTATTTAGAAAGAAATTCAAACAAAAAAACAAAGATAACTCACCCCTTTGGTGTGCTTGACGTTGTGGCGGCATTTTGGCAATGAATCGATAAGCTTTTTGTGTTGATTGGTGTTTTGTAGAATGCGAGCGCATTCTTGAGGGTTTGAAAGCCGCAAGCAGAGGAGAAAATCAAAAAGAAATGAAATTGGATTGCTCTTTTTATATTTATACTATGTCATAACGTGAGCGTGTTATAACGCGCTCACGTTATGGCTCAGTAATGATGAGCCTAAGGCTTGTCATTACCAAGCCATAACGTGATCGCATTATAACGCGCTCGCGTTATGACTTAATTTTTTTTGAAATTAATATGGCCACTTTTTGGCCCCCCATCTTCTTGCAATTACCCATATTGTATTTTGTAAAAAGAAATATTGTAATTGTAGTTACTTGATTATTTGTTGAATAAAAGAAAAAAAAATTCTTTCTCATTTTTACCTTGTTGAGTTACTCTTTGGCAAATTTTTGGTTTTTACTATGTTAATAGAACGAGGATGTTACAAAAACAATGCAATTTTTCACCAGTTTTCAATGTAAAGGCCAAATAAAAGGGGTGTTGTAAAAAATTTGAGGAGGCGCAAAAGATTATAACCCTAATAATAGCCAATTAATGCAGAAAAATCCTTCACAAAATGCCTATAATGCAATTCTAGAGGGACGATAAGGCCAAATCTAGTGAAAATGCAAGGTTTTCAAACCTTAGACATGAAATTTTGCAAGAAAGCCACTATGATGAAACAATATAGTTAGAAATTAGTCCTAATGAGTGTTTGAAAAGGGTAGTAAAATCTAAAACAAGATTTTGACTACAAACCCTAGCTAATGCAAAACTAGGTTATATGGCAAAATACACAATTTCAAGCAATTTTTATCAATTTAAACATGAAATGCAATGTAAATGAATGGTGAATAAAGAATTTATGTATTTTAAATCAGATCTAATGATAATTACAGAAATTTATTGAAATTAAATGCCAACTAATTCAAAATATTTGAAAATGCAAGCTAAAAATACCAAATTTTTCAAAATTTTCAATTTTTTGTAATTTTTCAAATGCAATAAGATGAATAATGAAATGAATGAATGAAATGAACTTAAATCTGAAATACAACACTCAGCAAGGTGCAAAATTCATTAAAAACATGGGTTCACCAAAATGTTTAATAGAAAAAGGGGGAAAAAGATGGCCAAATAGTGTTTGTGTTGATCGTCCTTTCACCACTGAACATTCAAGGACATTCAACCAAGTAGAGAACTCTACTACAGATCTCCTATCACTTGGAACATAGGGGAAGATTGGAATTGTGTAAATTTGTTGTTCAATTAAGTCTAATTATACTCAAAACCCTAATTTCGTGAAATCGTAAACAAACAGACAAATTACGGAAAATGATCGCACATAGAGATATCAAATGACAATCAAATACATACCAGATTTTGAAGTTTGATGTGCAGAAAAGTCTGGGACTAATGAACGGGTGCCCTAGTCCAGTGTACCTACTTTTATCAGGATCTCTGAATAATGTCTGCAACCTGCTCCTACTGTCACAGAGATTTCACCACTTCGAAATCTAGAAGACTAATGAGCGGGTGCCCAAGCCCAAGTCCTAGTTTTCTTCTTAGATCTACAATTCTAACAGTCTACATTACTCTCCTATTACTCCACTTCTTTCACTTCTAAAACCTGTAACCTGCAATCACAGAAAAGTGGGTTGGGGGTTGTGGTGTTTAGAGGCTTGCCTTGGTCAAGCCTTGGAGAAACATTCAAGTCTTCCAAACACCGTTGTCAGATAAAGAGTGTGTATCCCTGTGGGATAGAGGTAAAATCCAAATGATAAATGATAGAGAACACAATTGATAACACCTTGTAGTGAAGATCTCATGGAAGGAAGATGCTCTTCATGCCATGAGGAGATGGATGCCAAATCTACAAATACAAACATGATAACAACAAAGTACTGCTCTGCAACGCAATGAATGCCTTGAATCACTTTCACAAAATCACAATGCTCTTCTAATTTCCATCTACTTTGCAAATGAATCACTAATCATTCTTATATATGCAACTACAAACGTTTCTACTAAGAATTTCATAATTTAAACTTAAGATGTTGACATAGGACCTTATAACGATCACAAAACTGACACCCTAAAATAGGTCCTGACCTAAAATAGGGCAGGACTAGGGCACAGGTGCCCAAGTCCTCTCCCTATTTTAGGCAGGATTCATGCTAAGCACACCCCTTAGGTCTCATTTGCCATGAAACTTTAGGGTTTTCTCATTGGGGGTCACCATTAACATGCAAGATGACCTAAATGCATTGTAAAGGACTCAAAAGCTAAACCTTAAGATGGAAAAGCTCCCAAGGGGACATTTTTTGATGTAATAGAAGTAATTAGGAATCTCCTTAAGGATGAACTCACAATAGAGTTTCCTCAAGAAATATTGCGGCACCTCATTAATACTACATGGACGCTCATCAAAGACCATGTACCATCTATCCCAAAAGTATTGGGATATATCTTCATTCACACATCAATGAATTGGGAAGCATTTACAAGTCTATTCTAGTGTTTGGCCAGTTTTAGGATTGATAAATTGTGAACATAATGCATATTTTGTAATTTTTTTGTCCTTCACTTGTTCGTAAGACAATTTGTCAGCATAGTATTGCCGACTCCTCTCCCTATAGTCATTCCATTTGGTGATTTGGTTTGTCACTATTTCAATGTGAGAAATAATCACCTCTAATGACTTGGCAAGGGCTCTCCTACAATTAGTGCTTGCACTTGCACTATTTAACATTTCAATTAGGGTTTCAAGATGGTTTTTGTTTTCTTCAATTTGCCCTAAATAGTTTTCTTGTGTGTCTCTTTCATGGTGAGGATGTGAAGGTGGGGAGTTTTGAGGGTTTTGGGGGTTGTTTTGATCCTCCTCTATTGGATTAGTGTTTTGTGGTGCCTCATTGACAATAAATTCAACATAAAAACCCAATCAAACATTGCAAAAGTAAAAATATCTTTTCAAATTCACAAAAATCAATCAAACCCTGCCTTGTTCAGCTACTACACCCTCTACACTTTGTTCACGATGTCCTCGGGAGCGGGATTTGTTAGGTGGCATGGTGAAAATGTCAATTCCACTTAGAAATTGCTTGAACCCTTCTTCTTGTAATGCACTCACACTGTAAAACCTGATATTTGCTTGCTAAAAGACACAAATGAGTCATGATCTTTCTGATTTTGCTTTTTATTTTTGAGTTTTAAGAGGCTAAAACATGAGCACATTATAACAAGCTCGTGTTATAATGCGCTCATGTTATAACACGCTCATATTATAATGCACTCGTGTTACAATGTGCTCGCGTTATAACATGCTTGTGTTTTAGGCTTGGTAATCCGAGCCTAAAATGTGAGCGTGTTATAACACAAGCACATTATAATGCGCTCGTGTTTTTCATTACATTGGACCAAAAAGTCACGTGGTGACTTTTTGGTCCCACAACTCTTTGCACTTACCTGTATCTTTTCTATTTGGTTACCTGTCTCTTTTTCTAAGTGAAATCAACAACTTTGTATTTTCACAAACCTCGTCACCAAGTTCACCAATTCACTAGTTTACAAACTTGTTAACGTAGCAATTAAGAGTCAAGTGCTTTATCAATATGCTCCTTATCGGTTGGTGTAGGGGCACCCCTTCAACAGGACCAATATACACAAGAGGAAGGAGAAGAAGACTAATTTCAATTTAACATTTCATGTTATCTATAACATCTTCAAATGTAACATCCAATGTTAGCATTTCCTGTTTATAATGTAATGTTAGCATTTTCTGTATGAAGTTTCTGATAGTTTGGATTAAGGGGAGGTTAATCAAGGTGTCTTAGCTTTAAGAGTTTTGTTGTCTTAGGCAAAATAGATGTCCTTTGGAATAGATTAAGGGTTTCCACCTATCATTTTGAAAAGATAAAATCTCAGAAACAGAGGAGAATGTCAGTCCCTCGCATTGGGAAAGATAAAAAGGGGAAAACCTTTTGTAGAAGAAAGGGGGGTGATAGTTTTGGGTTTGGGTTCTGAAGAGTCTAATGTAAATTTCTAAACATCAAGGAGGAATAGAAGTTCTGCAATTTATTTTCCTTCCAGATTCTGAATACTGTGTAAATATCCAGTGTAGATATTCTGTGTATACATTTCTTCTGTGTAGAGTCTGTATAGAATATAGTTTTGTGTCTCTGAGGTCAAATTAACTAGATAAATCCATTCCACTGGTGGATATCTGCGAAATCAGTGGAATGGATCTGTAGAATAGTTTCATTTGTTCAATTTTGTTTGGTTTAAAATTACTGGATCGCTCTAAAGTCCTCCTCGGTGTATAATGTTGCTACAAGAATGGCATCCGTGTTCTTAAGTTCATTCTGTATGCTGTAGGAAGCATTTGAGTCTGTGTGTTGTTCGTCAGTTGTATCTATATGTATATCATCGACCAGGTAGGGGTTCAAACCAAGTCAAGAATGTATGTTTGAAGGCATCAGCATAGGTCCTCATTCGTGTCGCCGATGAAGGAAGTATCGGCGAGAGTTAAGGCATCGGCAAAAAGAAATTGTGTTCACCCGATGGTGAAAGTCTCTCCGATAGTAGTATTGGCCAAAGCCATCGGCGTGAGAAGGTGTATCGGCGTAAGATCTTGAGTGTTAGCCGATAGTCCATGTCCCGCCGATCGAGGTGACGACGGAGAAATCTGGCCGATGTAGTATATATATATCGGCATGAGTTACATCATCGGTAGAAAGAAGAGAGGTGGCACTGATAGTTAGTGGTCTCGCCGATAGAGAGAGGTCATCAGCGAGAGAGGGGTGTATCGGCAAAAGAATTCAATGCTGGGCTGACAGTCCAAGTGTTGCCGATAGGCAACTTGGTCGAGGGTGGTGACCGTTAGCAGAGGTGACCAGGACCGGCAATCATCGATTGAAGATTATAAGTCTATCGGCGTAATCAATAGCATCGGCAGGAGATTTAAAGAGCTCACCGACAGATAGAAGTCTCGCCGAAGGAGGAGCGGGCATTAGATGCTCATCGGAGTGAGAGTGACGAGGTCTAGCCGATGGAAGGCTCATCGGGGAGAAATACATATCGGTGAAGGATTTTCTTGTTTGACCGACAGTAGATGTCTTACCGATGAAGGCGGATTGCAAGAGTCATCGGAGTGACTCAAGACGTCGGTGTGAAATGTATGAGGGTGGCCGATAACTAGTGTCTTGCCGATAGGCAAAGAGAAGAGCTACTTCGGTGAGACATTGGAAATTTCTTGCCGACATACACTATAAAGGCCATCTTGTGGGCTCCAAAGAGGTTTTGTCTAGGTTCACATGCTTCAGCTGGGCTTTGCTCTGCATCAGGTGGTATCAGAGCTAGAGAAAGCTCTGGGAAAGGTTAGTGTGAAAATTTCATTTCTGAAGTTATTTGTTCCATCTAGTAGTAGAAGAAGAAAGCAAAATGTTGGAAGGAGAAGCCTCGGACACTCTTCCAGCAAAGATGTCCAATGCTGAATTGACATCCTGGGTGAAGAAGCAAATAGCAGAAAGTAGAGCTGATAGAGCTCAGAATCAGGCATTGAAGGAAGAATTAGGGAAGCTGAGGGAAAGAGTGGAGAGAGGAGAAGAAAACTCTGGTGAACGAGAAGATGGGGATGAAGAGGAGACCCCAGAGTAGGGAGAGCTAGAGGTTCCTGCAGACCAGAGACCCTTACTCAATGCCCTCAAGTCCATGGAAAGAAGGACCATGGATGTGAAAATAGACCTGCCAATGTTTGCAGGAAAAATGGAACCTGATTCAGTAATGGAGTGGATAGACTACTTGAATAATTTCTTTGAGACAGAAGACATACTAGAACACCAACAAGTGAAGATGGCTCAGTCCAAAATGAAAGGAGCTACACTGACTTGGTGGAATTTCATCCAAGATGACAGGGTGAAAGAGGGAAAGAACAGAGTTACAACATGGAAGAGAATGATGGTATTGGTGAAGGAGGCCTATGTTCCATTGGATTACAATATCCAATTACATAAGAGAAAAGAAAATTTGAAGCAAAAGGAGCTAGATGTCAGCTCATACACAGAAGAATTCATGACGTTGTGTGTAAAAACAAAGGTAAGGGAAGATGAGGAAGAGAAGGTAGCAAGATACCTCAATGGATTGTGACTTAACATCCAGGAAGACTTAAATCTGCATAATCCAGATACAGTTCAAAAGTTCTATCAGTTAGCACTTAAGGTGGAAGAAAAACTAAAGAGAAGGCATGAGCATAATCATAGAGGTAGAGGCAGACAGCAGAGAGGAGGAAGAAGTCCTTTTAGGGGCAGAGGATTTGGATACCAGAGTGAATCCAACCAAGAGACCAGCAGAGGAGATAACAGTCAGAACCAAGGAGGAAGCTACAATCAAAGGGGAAACTTCAGGGGCAGAAGACCACCTTTTAGAGGAAGATCTCAGGGCAGAGGACCGATCAGGTGTTACAATTGCAACCAAGAAGGCCACATAGCCAGCAGATGTCCAGTAAAGGCAACAAGTTCAATAGGGGAAAAGAGGATCAATCTGGTCCACGAATCTGATTGTCAGAGTGTAGCAAGCTCAAGCACTATTCAAAGTGTGAATGCTCCTAGCAGTTATGGATATCCTGAGAATGGAGAATCTTTGATGATTAGGAGAGCAATGACCACCATGAAAGTGCCTAGAAAAGAACCTCCACAAAGGAAGTCTCTCTTCAAAACTACTTGCAAGGCAGGAGGAAAGGTATGCAAAGTTCTAATTGACTCTGGATCTACTGAAAATTTTGTATGCATTGAGATGGTAGAAAAAATTAAGCTTAGGAGTTTGCCACATCCTTGCCCTTATAAAATTTCATGGCTTACCCAAGGACAGCAAACAGTTGTAGAAGAATAGGCTTGGGTAGAATTTCAAATTGGCCCATACAAGGATAGGTTATTGTTTGACATTGCCAAGATGGATGCTTGCCATCTCCTATTTGGAAGACCATGGCAGTATGATTTAAAGGCATACCATGATGGTGTTAGGAACACCTACTCAATTACCAAGAATGATAAAGTGATAGAATTGATACCATTAATGGAGACTGAGGTGGAGACAAAAGGAAAAGAGGTTAAAGTGATGATAGTAGAAGGAAGACAATTCATGAAAGAGATGGGAGAAGAAGGAGTAGATACATATGCTCTAATTCCTTGCCTAAAGGTCAACAAGGAACAGCAGAAAGAAGTCAAGGGAGAAAAGAAACAAAAATTCATAGACCCAGCTGTCCAAGAGCTATTGGATAAGTACAAAGGCATTAGTTCTGATGGGATGCCAAGTTCCCTACCACCTATAAGAGACATCAGCCATTGTATAGATCTGATCCCAGGATCTACACTTCCCAACAAAGCAGCATATAAGCTCACTCCAGATCAGAATACAAAGGTAGCAAGACAAATTGAAGAGTTGTTGAAGATAGGCCTAGTTGGCAAAAGCTTAAGCCCATGTGCAGTACCAGCTGTACTGGCACCAAAGAAGGAAGGCACTTGGAGACTTTGCACTGATTCCAGGGCTATTAACAAGATAACAATCAGGTACAAATTTTCAATTTCTAGGATAGAAGATTTACTTGATTGTTTAGGAGGAGCTAAATACTTCACCAAAATAGATTTAAAGAGTGGTTATCATCAAATTAGGATTAGACCTGGTGATGAGTGGAAAACTGCATTCAAGACAAATGAGGGGTTATATGAGTGGAAGGTCATGCCTTTTGGTTTATCCAATGCTCCTAGTACCTTTATGAGATTGATGAATGAGGTCTTGAGAGAGTTCATAGGTAAATTTGTCATAGTATATCTAGATGACATCCTGATTTTCAGTAATCTGAGGCAAGAACACCTCATCCATATAGACTTGGTTCTCAAAAGGTTGCATGAAGAGCAACTAATGATAAATTTAGCAAAGTGTCTGTTTATGCAGGAAGAAATCATCTACTTAGGATTTGTTATCTCACATAACAAACTAAGAATGGATCTAGAAAAGGTAAGTGCCATATTGTCTTGGCCAACACCCAAAACTATGAATGATGTTAGAAGTTTCCATGGATTAGCAACCTTTTATAGGAAGTTTATAAAGGGATTTAGTCATATCTGTGCACCCATGCTTGACACTATAAAGGGAGGACAGAAGTACAAGTTTACATGGACAAAGGAGGCAAATAATTCCTTTGAAACGTTGAAGAAGAAGATGGCAGAACAACCAGTTCTTGCATTTCCTAATTTCAGCAAGATTTTTCAAGTAGAATGTGATGCAAGTCATATTGCAATTGGGGCAGTACTCAGCCAAGAAGGTAGGCCTATTGCATTCTTCAGTGAGAAATTAAATGATGCTAAGAAGAGATACTCATCCTATGATTTGGAGATGTATGCTCTAGTCCAATCACTTAAGAAATGGAGGCATTACTTGATGCCCAAAGAATTCATAGTGTTCACAGATAATCAGGCCCTCAGTTTTTTAAACAGTCAAGAGAAACTGAAACATAGACACATGAAATGGGTGAAAACTTTGCAAGCTTTCACTTTCACACTCAAGCACAAGAAAGGGGTTAAGAACAAAGTAGCAGATGCTTTGAGTAGGAGAGTTCTAACCATAAATCAGATCCAATTGGAGAGTGTTGGGATTGATTTGTTGAAGACAATGTATGCAGATGATGAAGACTTTGGAGAGGTCTATAAGGTATGTACTTCTTTCGGAGACAAATATCATGTTGAGTTTTCTGAATTTCTAATCCAAGATGGATTACTTTTCAAAGGTGGACAACTGTGTATTCCCAGATGTTCTATGAGACTGAATATTATTCAGGAAAAATATTGTGGGGCTCTATCAGGACATTTTGGTCTTGATAAAACTCTTGATCTGATAAAAAGACATTACCATTGGCCTAAGTTACAATCAGATGTGAGAAAATTTGTGGAAGCATGTGTAATATGTCAGAAAGCCAAAGGAAGATCCACAAATGCAGGTTTGTATCAGCCATTACCCATTCCTTCTAGGCCATGGGAGAGCATAAGCATGGATTTTGTACTAGGTTTACCTAGGACAAGGAAAGGATATGATAGTGTTTTTGTGGTAGTAGACAGATTCATAAAATGGCACATTTCTTACCATGTAAAACCACTTGTGATGCTTCATATGTCACTGATTTGTTTTTCAAAGAGATAGTGAGAATACATGGTTTACCATTGAACATAGTATCAGACAGAGATGTGAAGTTTATTGGCCACTTCTGGAGAACTCTTTGGAAAAAGTTGGGAACAAATTTGTCTTTCTCATCAGCCTACCATCCTCAAATAGATGGGCAAACTGAAGTTGTTAACCATTCATTAGGTAACCTACTCAGGTGTTTAACCAGATAGCATGGAGAGAAATGGGATAATATCCTCCCACAAGCAGAATTTTCTTACAATGACACCATCAATAGGAGTACAGGAAGGTCACCTTTTCAGATAGTTTATGGAATTCATCCCAGGGGTATTCTGGAGCTGAGAGATCTACCTATAGGAAAACCTATTAGTGTAGATGGTGAAGCTTTTGCTTCAGCTATTAAAGAAGTGCATGATCAGGTCAAGCACCAACTCCAACAGGCTACAACAAAGTACAAAACATATGCTAACCAGAAGAAAAGAGATTTACAGTTTGTAGTTGGAGATTTGGTCTGGGTAAATCTGAAGAAGGAATGGCTCCCCAAAGGTAAGTATACCAAGCTAATGTAGAGGAAGATTGGACCATGTCAAATTTTAAAGAAGTGTGGACAGAATGCATATGAGATCCAACTTCCTCCTGATCTTGGATTGTCACCAATTTTTAATGTATGTGATTTGACTCCATACAAGCCAAATGCAGCTATAGAACAGGTCCCATTGTAGGCAACAGATGATGATATTCCTAAGCATGATCCACCAAAGGTGAAGCACATCTTAGACTCACGAGTGCTCAAGAAAACAAGAAACAAAGAGTACATAGAGTACTTAGTGGCTTGGCAAGGACAACCAAATTCAGAGGTAGTTTGGATGACTGCTAACCAGATTTCAAATCATGGTGCAGACCTACACACTTTGATCTCAAAGGGGCTTGAGATCTCTTCTCCCGAGGAGTATGGTGCAGGGGCACCCCTTCAACAGGACCAATATACACAAGAGGAAGGAGAAGAAGACTAATTTCAATTTAACATTTCATGTTATCTATAGCATCTTCAAATGTAACATCCAATGTTAGCATTTCCTGTTTATAATGTAATGTTAGCATTTTCTGTATGAAGTTTCTAACAGTTTGGATTAAGGGGAGGTTAATCAAGGTGTCTTAGCTTTAAGAGTTTTGTTGTCTTAGGCAAAACAGATGTCCTTTGGAATAGATTAAGGGTTTCCACCTATAATTTTGAAAAGATAAAATCCCAGAAACAGAGGAGAATGTCAGTCCCTCGCATTGGGAAAGATAAAAAGGGGAAAACCTTTTGTAGAAGAAAGGGGGGTGATAGTTTCGGGTCTGGGTTCTAAAGAGTCTAATGTAAATTTCTGAACATCAAGGAGGAATAGAAGTTCTGCAATTTATTTTCCTTCCAGATTCTGAATACTATGTAAATATCCAGTGTAGATATTCTGTGTATACATTTCTTCTATGCAGAGTCTGTATAGAATATAGTTTTGTGTCTCTGAGGTCAAATTAACTAGATAAATCCATTCCACTGGTGGATTTCTGTGAAATCAATGGAATGGATCTGTAGAATAGTTTCATTTGTTCAATTTTGTTTGGTTTAAAATTACTAGATCGCTCCAAAGTCCTCCTCGGTGTATAATGTTGCTACAAGAATGGCATCTGTGTTCTTAAGTTCATTCTGTATGCTGTAGGAAGCATTTGAGTCTGTGTGTTGTTCGTCAGTTGTATCTATATGTATATCATCGGCCAGGTAGGGGTTCAAACCAAGTCAAGAATGTATGTTTGAAGGCATCGACATAGGTCCTCATTCGTGTCGCCGATGAAGGAAGTATCGGCGAGAGTTAAGGCATCGGCAAAAAGAAATTGTGTTCACTCGATGGTGAAAGTCTCTCCGATAGTAGTATTGGCCAAAGCCATCGGCATGAGAAGGTGTATCGGCATAAGATCTTGAGTGTTAGCTGATAGTCCATGTCCCACCGATCAGGGTGACGATGGAGAAATCTGGCCGATGTAGTATATATATATTGGCATGAGTTACATCATCGACAGAAAGAAGAGAGGTGGCACCGACAGTTAGTGGTCTCGCCGATAGAGAGAGGTCATCGGCGAGAGAGGGGTGTATCGGTGAAAGAATTCAATGCTAGGCCGATAGTCCAAGTGTTGCTGATAGGCAACTTGGTCAAGGGTGGTGACCGTTAGCAGAGGTGACCAGGACCGGCGATCACCGGTTGAAGATTATAAGTCTATCGGCATAATCAATAGCATCGGCAGGGGATTCAAGGAGCTCACCGACAGATAGAAGTCTCGCCGAAGGAGGAGCAGGCATTAGATGCTCATCAGAGTGAGAGTGACGAGGTCTGGCCGATGGAAGGCTCGTCAGGGAGAAATACGTATCGGCGAAGGATTTTCTTGTTTGACCGATAGTAGATGTCTTACCGATGAAGGCGGATTGCAAGAGTCATCGGAGTGACTCAAGACGTCGGTGTGAAATGTATGAGGGTGGCTGATAACTAGTGTCTTGCCGATAGGCAAAGAGAAGAGCTACTTCGGTGAGACATTGGAAATGTCTTGCCGACATACACTATAAAGGCCATCTTGTGGGCTCCAAAGAGGTTTTGTCCAGGTTCACACACTTCAGCTGGGCTTTGCTCTGCATCATCAGTCTTTCTCTTCTTTTGCCTCATCCTTGGGTCTTCCTTATTACTTAGTTCTTTAGTTTGCGAACTCCCCATTTGGTCGATGATCCCACCTCATGAGTCTAAGTGTGTGAAGTATCTTCCTCTTCGGTAAAATGAACCAATGTCTAAGTCACATCGTTGATTTTGAATGTTTGCGAACTCTTGAGTTCGCCGATCGACAAGGTCTCTGATAGAGATAAATAGAAGTAGAGATCGCTCTAGAAGAATATTAGTGATAAGTTCAGTTAGCGAACTAGTTGGTTCACTGACATGTAAGTTCACCGATGGGCTATGTTGCCGATAAAGAAAGAGTTCATGAATATCAATGACATCATCAGTTTCTAAAGTTTGAGAAAGGGAAGTTTCACCGATATGAAAGTTCAGCTATGAGAATTTCAACTGATACTGTGAAAATCTTTCTAGAGTTGGAAAGTTAGAATGAATAAGTCAAATTTATGGATTTTAAGGTTCACGAACAAAGTTTCAGCTGATGAAGTGAGTTGATCATAGTAAAACCTCACTGATAAAGTGAAATAAAAAAAGTCACTCCATTCTAGTGTTCACAAAATATCCAAGTTACCAATGGATACTTTATAATTGCACTACATGATGTCACCCAAGAGTTAATTATCCAAGGAATTAATTGTAATGCCCCAATAATCTAATTAAAAAGGGAGTTTTGAAGTTACTTTACACATTATTTAGAACCCACATTTCTTGTTGTGGAGTGAAGTTACTCTCTTCTATCGACAGTTATCCTAAGCTCATGACTATTTGTCATGACTAAGAGGTGATTCCATTACTATTTCTTCCTTTCTTTGGAATTTCACGCAATGTGGAATTATTTGGGGATATTGAGGTTTATCATCCAAAAAATTTCATGTATATTGTACATTATATGCATCATAGCCCCCAACATCTTAAACTTGTGGTAAATCAATCTCTCTTGTGAGCCATCAATTGTGTTATTCAGTGGTTGGTACTATTTGCAAACATGAAATTCAAATATCAAGGATTTGACATATCCTCCATAATTGAAAATAAGCTTTCGGGGATAAAAGACACTAACTTGGGGCATGTGGATTTAAAAGATTTTTGGAAGAGAATGAATGAAGACCCTGGAACCCCACTGATTGAATAGACATTTGCTTGTGGACTTTCCAATGTTGAGGGTTTTCCTCCTGTAGTATGGTGTCCTGATCTTGTGCTAGATTGCATTAACAAATATCATGGTTAATCTAAACAAGTGGTTGGAGCAGACGGGAATGTAATTGTGAAATTAGACCCTGAATCTATCAGTAATACCTTTAGGCTACTTGTATGGGAGGAATACATTGATATGTCTATGGAAACTAGATGGGCCTATTACGTAGACGAGAAGGATTGGTGTAAGACTTGTATTGCCAGAACCTGGTTAGTGAAGGAAAAGAAAGGAAAATCACTAATTCTTAAAAATCTAGTGAGAGCACATTTCAAACAAGATATTTCATATATGATAACTGTTATCAACAAAGTATGCACCCAAAAGCTAAGCTATCAACTTAGCTACCTGTTGACACATGGGAACACTCCTCAGCCTGTGGCTTGCCTAAAACTTGGAGTGAACCTCCAGAGTGAGCTGGTTCTCTTGGTAACTTCACCTAATCTAAAAGAATTTCTGAGGAAAAAGGATAGAAGGTTTGCTGAAAATGAAATTCTAAACTCTAACAGGTGATGCACCAAAACTCTAATCTATTTCGATAATTTCACTCACAAACAGCTTCACAAAAGTCTTTAATCCTCACAATTTCATTGAAATTAATGCAATACAAAAGTGATTTGCATGAAATTTTGAATAGTTAGAAGTTTGTATGAAGGACAAACAAATGTCTTATCACAACTTCAACTTGACTAACCAGTTTAAACATAACATACAACCTTCATCACATGAGACTTTCGCACTCAATCTTGCAACAATAAGACATATGAAAAGGACTCAAAGGTTGAATCATAATTGAACATCAGATCATTGATTGCAAAATGAATTAGAAAGTATGAAAAGGAGAACTCTGTTGCTTTATTAAAACTGAAAGGAGTAGAAACTGAGTACAAATTGTTTACAAAGTTCTCTGCAAATGAACAAGAGAGGAAGAAACCATATTCTCAACTGAGAAAAAACTAAGTTTTTCTCCTACTTATAACTCCAAAAATCTCCCAAGGAAAAAGCTGAGAAATCTTCCTAAAATAGCAAGTTTGATCCATTTTCAAGCTCCATAGAAAAGCCTCAAAAAAAGTCTCTGAACTTCCTCCAAATTGAGTAGAAAAGCTACCAAAATGCTCTCCAAAGTGGTCCCACTAAAAACACCTAAAAATTAGGCTTTACCTGATTGTAAACTGCAATAAAAGCTCCATCTTTTGCCCAGTTTTTTCAATTTTGCCCAAGGAGATAAAATAAGGAATCTTTATATTTGCTTTTCTAACTACATTAAAATAACAATTATTTAAAATCAATTTATAAAGACATTGCTTTAAATAACATTTACAATGATTTTTTGCAGTTTTAACTTACCAAAAAGACTCAAAATACATGAGTCGTGGCCCACCTTACTTGCTTTATTTTTCCTGATTTTCACAAGGCAAAACTTATGGTTTTGATTTAAACTTGCCAAGTATTAAGTCCTTCTATGTTTAGGCATTTCGATTTTCTATAAAAATCATAAAATATTCAAGGCATATTGAAGGCCCATTTCTCCTCCCAAATTGCAAAGTATCCCTAAGGCATAAGCCTAGGCATCAAATTCAAGCAAAGGGGACATAATACCATGGGTATTAGTCAAGGCATTTATTTTCTAATCAATGTGATAAAAATGCCTAAGTCAAATTAGGGCTAAATGGGAAAACCCTAAACACAAAACATTCAAGCTCGATACTTTCAGCCTCATTTGCATTTTAACTTTTGATGAAATGGCTTTGCTGAGCCGTCGCCATGAAGTTAGGGTTTGGAACTTGTGACCCTCCATTTCCACTATTTCAATGCAATTTTCTTAAAGATTCCTTACAGAAAATGAAAGGTAAGACTCTCTGTCATAAATTCAAACTATATTCTTCATTCCAAATGGAAAATATCTACTTTGAACTGCGGCCATGAAGTTTCTCTGATGTATTTGTCTTGTTTCTTCACTGTTGTTTACTCTTCCTCTGTGCTTGAGGCCACCACTTGTTGCATCTCTAAGGCTTTACTTTGGGGTTCTGATGCATCTTCTACAACAGAAACGTGGTAAGTTGCCCATCCTTCAAGTTTTGCATTCTCCTTTATTTTCTACTGATAAAATGCTCGGTTCGAGCTACAGAAACTGCAAAAGAATAAACTCTTTGTCTTTCCAATACTTATTATTGTTCTACAACTTTAAATAACCTTGAGGTTTCATCATTTTCTATATAGCAAAAGGGACAATGCCTCTCATTTTTTTGAAATAGACAAAGAAATTTCTTTTCCCATACAAGGCTGCGACCTCTTGACTTTCTGGGTGCCCAATCTACCTTAGGAAACCTACAAATCTCATCCCACACTTCCTTTCATAGTTGCTTGCTGGTGGACATGTACTAGAGATTTTGTCTTGTGGGCTCTATCCAAACTCAAGTTTTCAAGAATGGATTTATTATTTTGCATACAAATTTGTCTACAAGCTCAAACATGAGCTTTCTATTGTCTATGTCCTTGGACTTTCATATGCCTGACTTCCCCTACTAGGACTTTGGAATGAATTATTTGTTTGTTCATCATGATAGTACTCTTCAGCTCTATAAAAAACTTGGAGATCTATTGGATGAGAAGGGGAATATCATCTTATAGATGCCACAGTGTTCTCATCATTAAAACTAGCAAAACCCAATACAGTTCTTACATATATCAGATTTGTAGCTTTTCCTTCAGGAAGCATAATTTCATCTACTTTTAAGCTTTGGAGAATAGAACTCTGCATCTCAAAAAAATGTGATCACTTGTCTGGAAAAACCTCTTTGAATTCACTGTTTACAATAGAGCCTTCTAAAAAGATTCTTTCAGTTCCATCTTCAGTGTTGATAAGAACTTCATTGGTTGGTGCATTTTTTCTCTCTTTCGAAGAGGAGAATATATTCTCTGCCAGTGAATAATGCACAACTATTAACAATGATCATTTTTTAGATTTAGTTCATGATTATGTAATTGTTCCCAGCATAGCTGAAACTACTCCCATGCTTCCATGACAGTCTTCCACAATCAAACAACCCTTATTTACTATTTTATGCTATCATTCACCCAATAAAATATGTCCAATGGTATGTAACACCTGAGAAAAACATTAACATCTTCATATTGTTAATATATATGTTGTCCCACAATGATTAATGACTATATTTTTATAAGCCACGGCCTATATTTGCATTTATGTTCACTTCCAAATATTTACTCGAGCCTGCATACACTTAAAACCCTACCTTTCCTTCTGTACCTGTGATAACACAGTCACTTTTCCTCCAACTGTATGCCAACTGAATATTACTCCATAGCTCCATAGCTCCATAGCTGACAATAGTGGTTGCTTTCTTTATGATATATCCGCATTATCACTCATGAACATTTCAATGCATACTTGGAGACTACTTCATCTGATTTTTCTTGTGAACATTGTACTTCTTACTGTCCCTTGTTGAGCAAGTACCATGGGAAGGGTACTTTGATGAACATGTTATGATGCATCTATTATGTTGGCACTAGATACTATATTCTTTGATTATCACACGAGTGTTTTCCTGAACATGTGAGCACTTACATTAGTGAAGGTTGCATTATGTCATTACCTTCATTTGAATTATTTCCTCATCTGAAAGGCTGCATGATGAGATTAGAGTACTACTTCTGAATGCATATAAATGATAATGAGAGATAGACAATAAATGAAATAACTCAATAGCATGACATTGACAATGCCTTTACTCAAGTCCACACATTATTGATTTGTCTTGAATGACTTCACTGCTCATGTATGGTTCTCATTTCATCACTTGAACTGATAATCATGGATGGGCAATGAGCTTGAAGCTCACTGGATACTATATTCTTTGATTAGCACACAAGTGTTGTCCTGAACATGTGATTACTTACATTAGTGAAGGCTGCATTCTATCATTACCTTCATTTGAATTATTTCCTCATCTGAAAGGCTACATGATGAGATTAGAGTACTGCTTCTGAATGCATATAAATGATAATGAGAGATAGATAGTAAATGAAATAACGCAATAGCATGACATTGACAATGCCTTTACTCAAGTCGACACATTATTGATCTGTCTTGAATGAGTTCACTACTCATGTATGGTTCTCATTTCATCACTTGAACTGATAATCATGGATGGACAATGAGCTTGAAGCTCATGCACTCACTTGATGTAACACTCCTTCATCTAAATATGTTCCATTTGAGCACTATGAATATGAATTATTATTTCATCCCCCCTTGAGATTCAGGGGTGGCATGTTGGGCTCAAACTTTGTGGGAGCCCACTTTGTACCACATGCTACGATGCCTTTAGATCATCAATATGATTTCACCTATACCTGCACAGGGAACAAACATGTTAGTTTTACAAAATAGTGAAGCTCAATGATGTTTCATTTTTTCAGGCTCTCTTGCATATGGATGATTTGATTATCTAATTCAATACATCATAAACAATGTATTATGTCTCTGTTTGATGAAGCACATAGGAAAATTCATATCTGGAGCTCTAATCATCTCTCTCTCCATCATTGCAAATTCATCTAGAGATCAAAAGCAAAGACTAGCTGCAATGAAGATCAACTTAAGGCTTCAACGAACAGGTAATGATAGATATGCTTTGTCCTGTCTCCTTCATTTCTTTACTTTCTTTTTAGATGCATAGTATATTCTTTCTGATGTATTGGTTCAACTACTCCCATGGCTTGTGTGGGACATTTGATCTCTCTTGCTTTCATTTAATGCAATGCTTATTCAGTTTGGTATATCTCATTTGTAAAATGAGTGAACATTATAATGTGAAATGAAATAACTCCTATCACTAATGAATCTTATATAAAGCATTAAATGATACACTAGTTTTCTCTCTTTTGGCATAACAAAAGCATGATAAAACTGAACCTTTTCTTTTCAAGCACTCTAAACTATGCAAACTATCATAGGAAACAAATGTTAAGACTTTTCATCTTAAAATGAACTTAATGAACCAGCTATGCCAATTTGAGATGTAGATGAAAAATTGGTAACAATAACTCTATTCCATAGAGTAGTTGGTAGTGCAGAATCTAATGAATTTGTAAAATAGATGTGTCAATTTATATTGGTTATATGTGTTATATATGAAAAGTGGGAATGATGATGTTGAGGTGTATTATTTATGATAGATTCAATTAGACCCTCCTTTCACATATACCATTCAAGGACATAAACTGAGTCAAGTCACTTCTCTTGCAAGAGGACTCAGCTACAGGTTTGGTGTCACTTTGAGATGATAAGGAAAGTTGGAATGTATTGATAAATTTGTAAAACCCTAATTTCTTACTAAGCCTTAAACCCTAATTATATGAAATTGTATACAGATGGATGAAACATGACAAATGATCGCATAGGAAGCACTAAATGCAGTTTAGAAACATACCAGGATTCAAATTCTAGAAAGTAGAAACTTCGGGGACACTGGGCTGGGCGCCCTAGTCTAATAGGCCACTTTTTCTATAGATCTGGAATTGTAAGATGATGAAGACTGCAACCTATTTCATAGTTTCTGACAATGACAATTTGGAGGACACAAGGGTGGGCACCCTAGTCTAGAAGGGAATATTCTCTGCTCTTTTCTTCAGATCCTAAATCTTTATCCTCTACTCTAATCTCCTACAACTCCTCTCCACAAGATCTTGCACCTATAACCTGCAATCACAAGAGAGGGGTTGGGGGTTGTGGTGTTTAGGAGCTTGCCTTAGTCAAGCCTCTTAAATGGCATTCAAGCCTTCCAACACCATTGTTAGATAGACTATGTGTCCTTAGTGGACAGAGGCAAAATCAAATGATAAGATAGATTGATTGAAACACAAAGTACATATCACCTTGGAGGTGAAAACCCTCATGCAGATGAAGTGCCTTTGTATTGGAAAAGAGTGAAAGGTGGTTGAAGCAAATAATGATTAGTTATGAACAAAGAAATAATATAATTGGTAACCGGGCAATAATGAAGTTTATATAGTTAAATAAGATGCACTGATCCTTAAATTTTGTACAATCTTGTGCTATGATTAAACAATTTGAATGTTATGTATTTTGATGTAAACTATGTTATAACTAGGCTGTAACAAATCTCTATATAGACTAGTTGAAAGGGAGTGGCATTCTTAGCCACTCACTGTATATGTCTATTTTATATTAGTAATATATCTGCAATTTAAATACATACATAGAATAATAGAAATGCAATCATGGACCATTGTCCACACACATAGATAAAAATACACAGAAAACATATCTCATATATTAATAAAAGGAGAACTTTTACATACCACTGTTACAAGGATGTTGCTTATCTTTCTCATTCTTCATCCTCTCTCCTCTCCACTTTTACTTTCCTCCTATATAGATGCTATATGCATGACTTGCACTTTAAGTTTTATATTTGATTGCATGACATATGTGTGCTCCTAATTTGTACTCCAAGCTTTTAACTTGACTTGCATTCAAGTCTCTACCTTGACTTAAGATGACTTGTACACTTAACATTAATATATTTATACAGAAAAAACTTGATGAACACGATTACATTTCGAACCCCCTTTCAAGAGAAATTCATGTAACATATTACACATTTCACTCCAGAAACATGACTCAATGCATCTCTTGGTTATTCACGCAAATGCAACATTGATAAATATAATATAAGATTACTTATAAAATCAAATCTTTTTCTTATGAGAGGCTTTCTGTTTCAGCGAAGAGACAAAGTTGTGGATGTTTGTTCGCTAAACTTGGCAATCATCCCTGGTTAGCAACCTGCGAATCTCTTTAACATTAGATTTAATCTTATTTCCTTCCGCCTCCACCATCACAACTTGGATAGCTCTACAAACATCCTCTTTAGTAAATAAACCATCCTCTTCATTTCTCGTCACCTCCACTCCCACCTTGAAATCATGGGAAATCATCCTAGCATTCAAACCTTGCTCGTACTCCATTGGAAGAGCAATGAAAGGCGAGCCAGACCTGAAGCCCTCTATAATTGTATTCCACCCACAATGTGTGAGAGAGGCTCCCGTGGAAGGATGGCTCAAAATCTGTACCTGAGGAGCCCACTCAGTCACCATGAGCCTCTTCCCCATGTGCGACCCTCAAATCTAGGGGAGAACACATAAGAATGGGACTTCAATTTCTTCCAACCCCAAAACCAAAGCAGCGAGCTCTTGGTGTTTGAGCGTGCATTCGTTGCCGAGGGAGGCAAAAATGACCGGACGAGCCGGCTGTTGATCCAACCAGGCCAACAACGTGTCCACAGCGGGCCGCGGTGGTAAATTGTTCATCAGAATTCCCACGGGAAAAATGGGCTGCCCGGTGATCATTTCACAATAATCTACAAATTTGCCTTATAACTCTAGGCAAGTATTGCATGCGATTGCCCAACTCTACTCCACAACGATATAATGACTTTGCTTGTCTTGGTACAACGACAAAGACTTCCACGTCTCAAAGATTGACTGTTTAGGTGGTGCATATTGGCCCGCTTAATCTGTTCTTTCACGGATGTCGTATGCGTTCCCCTATTCTGTCGCCGTTAACAATCAGTCAACCGCTGGATTCCTGCCCATAAACAAATGAAATTCAAACTGACTTCATGAATGACATAAAGTGTTTGATCACAGAAACAGACATGGCCTCTCATGGAATGTGTATACTGCAGCGTACAGAAGACATGGGTGTCCTCACGAGGCACTCGCACTGTTTCACCCTATGCAACAAACAGCACTCCAACTAGATCAGTTTACATTTTACAGTGTATGATCGCAGGATATGCACAAAATGGAATTGTTGAAAAGGCTTTAGAAGCTTTCAAGCAAATGCAATTGGCAGGTGTAAATGGAGCCTTTCCCCGCATCCTCCCTGCCTGTGCCGAAATGGGAGCTTTGGAACGGCGAATGGACATCCATCGAAGGATAAAGGATAGAGGAATTTTGTCAGATGTTATAGTTGCAACTGCCCTGGAAGACATGTATGCAAAATGTGGAAGCATAGACAAGGCACATCAACTGTTTGACAGAATCCTCAAAGAGATGTCATCTCATGGAATGCCATGATTGCAGAATATGCAAAATGTAGAAGTGTAGACAAGGCACGTGAAATGTTTGACAGAATGCCTCAATGAAATGTCTTCTCATGGAATCCCCTAATTGCAGGTCACAAAATAGATTTGTTGAAAAGGCTTTAGAAATTTTCAAGCATAGACAAGGCACGTGAACTGTTTGACAAAATGCCTCAAAGAAATGTGGTCTAATGGAATGCCATTATAGCAGGACAGTTGTAAAGCTAACATCCGCCTTCCCTGTGCCAAAATGGGAGCTCTAGAACAGGGTATGGACATCTATCAAAGCATAATGAAAGGGGGATTTTTGTCCGATATTAATGGAAAAGTGCAGAGCTTTTTTATAGTAATGACAAATTAGATAAAAATTCACTTAAATGATTCCAAATAGCGCTTATTCATGTAAATGTCAAAATGCAACATCAATGTATAAGGAAAAGATGCCCATAAGAATATTGCAAATTTTGAACATGAAAAAGTGCATTAAGTACACCCTAGAGGTGTTGAGAACAAGTTTCAAAGTGAAAGCGTATGGGAAATTGGTCATGGAGGTCTAAAGGTGTGCGTAGGAGAGAGAAAAGGGAAAATGCAAGTTAAAAATAAGAAAAACACTCTCCTATCTTCATATAAGTGCTTGTTATGTTGTATTTGGTCATTGATAAGCATGGATTTGAAGAAAAACCTAATTGGAGAAGATTTCACAGCATCCAAGTGAGTGATTGTAGTAAACTCTTTGAGATTCATTTGCAAGCATCAAAGTGCAAAATCCCATTCCTAGTCTGCAAGCTCCACACAAGGCAAGTATTTCTAAAATCTTTGGTGATTATGAAGAGGTTCATATGGCAAATTTAGTTTTGTTTACAAACTCTTTGCGTTAATCTTTTACAATTTGTAAGCATGAAAATACAATCTTTGCATACACCATAAGATGACAAAGTATATAATAGATACAAAACACCTATAGTTTCAAGGGTATCAAAGCAAAGTTTCTAACAAAATAGTAGATTGGTATAGACTTTTAGGGTGTCATCAATGACTTGCTTATTTTCGTAGCAGATTGATGAAAGATAAAGAAATTAAAAAGATCCCTGGCTGTAGTTGGATTGAAGGCCACAAAATGGTATGTGCTTTTCATGTAGGAGACAAATCACATCCACATACATAGGAGATCTATGAAAAGTTGGAAAATTTGGCTTGGCAGATGAAGGCAATAGGGTATTTTCCATATTCAAGACATTTACTTAGTGATGTGGAAAAGGGGGAAAAAGAATTATTTGTTTACCACCATAGTGAAAAGTTGGCAATTGCTTTTGGTTTGTTAGACACACTCCCTAGAACAACTATTAGATTTGTTAAGAACCTTCAAGTATGTGTTGATTGTCACAATGCAAAGAAGTTTATCTCGAAGATTGTTGGAAGTGAAATTGTTGTGAGTGATGCAAATTGTTTGCATCATTTTAAGCTAGGAGAATTTTCTTGAGGAGATTATTGGTGATACTAAATGAAGTGATCTGAAAAATAGGCTCACACTATAATAATGTGCACCATGTCAAACCTACACTAATTATGAAGGAATAAGGTTGTATTTTCAGTTACTAGAAAAAGAAATTGGTTTTGTTTTTGTTTAGAGTATTTGGCAATCTAGACTATGATGTTGGCTTCATACAATTTGATACATAGATTGCAATGGAGATTACCACTTATATACATTGTTGAGGTATCTGTCAAAGACTTGTTTTATGATGACATGGATGCTTAATTGAAGTATTTTCTTAAAACCTACATATGTATGAAATGAAAAGTTGGAGGTGGTGAAGAAAGAGTGAAAAACAAAAGGTGACGAACACTTCAAGTAAATGGAAAGCTGCTTGAGCAACATGAAATGGGAGAGGAGGGCTCACAATTACCCTTGCTATTTTGTATAGTTCTTTTGTTTTGATTAATTGTATTGTCTTTTGCCTATGTTAGGTTAAGCATTTAATTGTACATTCTAGATTCAATATGTAATTTTATATAACTGTATGTAAATTTTGTGTCATTTATGGTTAGATATTTCTAATGTTGTTTCACATCCCTTTGCTTCGTGAGATAGCTAATAGATTTGTGAATTTGTAGATATTTTATAATTTAGGTTGATTTCAATTTGTATGGTTTTAATTAGAAAGAAACTAGTATAATTTATAATGAAGAAGTAAAAAAAAATAGAAGTATGTTTATGTTGTAATTAGTGATTATGCATGGACTTGAAAAACTCTCATAATGAGGTTTATAGATTGATCTTAGAGAGAAGAGAATAACATTTGTATATGTAAAAATAAAATAATGATTTATATTGCATTGTAATTGCACATTTGTGGCATTACAAAATTGTGCATGATAAGATTTATAAATTAATACTAATGAGATGAGGGTTTGAAGGTGGTTAGGAGAGAGATAAATAGGGCATTTCATATGTGCTTGGAGTGACAATAGGGTTTAAAACAAGAGGAAATCAAAGGGATGAGGGAAATTTTAGAGAAACACAATGGAAGACATCATAGGTTTGAAAATAATATTATAATTATATTCACAATATGGTCAAATTGACTACTTTATTCTCTTGTGGAAAACCTAACAAATGGTAGTAAAGTTAAATTACATTGGTAAGATAGGAATTGAATAATTTTGCACTAGTCACACATTTAGCAAATGCTAGTGAAGACTAAATTTCATATGCCACATCTAATGTTTGTTTACAATCCTTAATCACAACTACATTAAGAATCTTGAATTCTTGTACTTGATTCATGTCAAAATTTAATAATGGGGGATTCATTTCATAATATCCAAAGACTTATGAGTCATGGATAACAATTTTTGCTTAGTAGATTTAAAAATGGAATGTTATCATAAGCATACATGTTTGTATACAATGAAAGCAAGAAAATAGTTTTTCTTGGAACGAATCTAGAATGATGAACATTAATTCTTCATCTCATGCAAATGCATTTGACAACTTTATGATTATAAGAAAACATAAAATTCTAAGTTATTATAACTCTTTTATAATGAGTGTATTTTTAATTTTACAATAGAAGAAGGGAATTTTTTATGAAGCACCTTCTATTTTTATAAAAAGCTAAATCACTTTGTAATTATCACAAATAGTATCACACTTGAGGCCCCAAGGGACATCTAAAATTATAAATGAATATTTTTGTGTATACATTATAATAGTAGGGAACATTTGAATTGAAGCAACTCCATTGTCATTAGAAATAAAAATAATTATGAAATAATCCCATAGATTACATTACAAAAGTGGGAAATATGGTAGTGGTTCTTTAAATCGTGTGATATATGTGTCACCATCAACACACTATATTATTAAAAAATCTACAAATTTCTTGGCTACAAGATAGGTTAGTATTTAGGCCATACAAAATACTAATGTTGCAAATATGTGTAAATGTCTGCCAAGCAATCACATTGTATATCAAAAAAAGTATGAGCCCCATAAACATCACCAACACTTAATTAGAGTAGTCTTAAGAAGTTTAAAATGGGAGATTGCAGTTTGCCTCTTTTGATTGACACTTAATAGGAAGAGTATTTAGGGACTAAGTTGTAACATACCCCAAAAAGTGGCTAGAAAATTTTCTTATTTACCATTATTTGTAAACATATCCCATTACTAGGAATGTAAATATAAAAATCACTCATAAAGTGAATTTCATTGATCAAACAATTCCATAAGTACACAAGATAGTAAAACCAAAAAATAGTACATAATTCTAGATTCCATAGTATTTTGGGTCAAGTACTACAACCCATAATAATAGTTACAATAAGTACAAGTAGGCCAATGAGCCAATTCACCACATACACAACAATAGTCTTACTCAAAATCCAATATACATATGAAATCTTTAACTCAAACTACAAGCTACTCCCTCCAAGCTCGAACTGCCAATGTGGAAGGTATTTGAACCTAGACATAAGAGGAACCCCTTTCCTTCCCAATCATCGGTCTAGCAATGAAGTACTCCAAATGGATAGTCCATAATCATGAAGAACAAACAAGGTCTAGTGATTGTTTTTTAGTCCATTTCACCTTTACATTTGGATAGACATACAATCAAATCTATAGTCCAAATAACTTATCCAAGATGAACCAATTTCACAACACATACGTTCACAACATTAATAATATCCAAAGGAACATACTAAAGCAACCAAGACATTACAACACATCAATTCAAGAACTTAAAAATCATATAATCATAAAGCACATAACATAAGATATATTCACAATAAGTAAGAAGACTCATACAATACAATACCACAATAAGACATGCCCAATCACACTAAGAGAAACTAACACTATACACTCTAGACCATAACACCTCCAAATGAACCCTAAACCCTCAACCATGAACTCAAAACCCTCATCCCTAAATGTTGAATCCTCCTTAAGTAATGAGCCTAGAATTGTCATGCCTAAACATCAAGCCCTGAATTTGAATGCAAAACTTTCAACCAAGAACCCAAAACCTTGAAACCTATACTATATACTATATACCATAAACTCAACCCTAACCCCTGAATGTTGAACCATGTGCCTTGATTATTAAACCATTAACAATGAACATTAATGTTGAACCATGTAAATAAAAAGATAAATGTGAACATTAAATGATGATTACTCAATATAGATCACTAAATCTCAATGTTAAACATCAAATGTTGAACCCTTAAAGTTAAAATTTGGACATTGAATATGAACACCAAACCCTAAACCATGAACTTTAAATTATCATAACTAAATCTCAAACCCTCATTAAGTAATGAGGCTAGGATTGTGAAGCCTAAACATCAAGCCCTTAATTTGAACACTAAACTTTCAACCAAGAACCCAAAATCCAAAACCTTGAAACATAAACTCAATACCTTAAACTCAACCCTAACCCATAAAGGTTGAACTTTGTGCCTTAATTCTTGAATCATTAACAATGAACCTTAATGTTGAACCACATAAGTAAATAATTGAAGTTTTACATGAAATAATGAGTACTTAATAGAGAGCTCACTAAATATAAATGTTAAATATTGAATGTTGAACCCTTAATTTGAAATTTGGACCTCAAGTGTGAACCCAAAACCCTAAACCATGAACTCTAAATCCTTAGCCCTAAATGTTGAACCCTCCTTAAGTAAGGAGCCTATGATTGTGAAGCCTAAACATCAAACCCTAAATTTGAACACTAAACTTTGAACAAAGAACCCAAAATATTGAACCTTCACACCTAAACTCTATACTTTAAACTCAACCCTAACCCCTAAAGGAAGGTGCCTTAATTATTGAAATGTTAACAATGAACCTTAATATTGAACAATGTAAATCAACAACTTAATTTAAACATGAAACAATGAGTAATCAATATAGACCATTCAATATCAATGTTAAACATTGAAAGTTGAACCCTTAAAGTACAAATTTGGACCTTGAATGTGAACCTTAAACCCTAAACCATGAACTATAAACCCTTTACCCTAAGGGTTTGTGTAGGATCATGAGGGTCCAAAAAGTGGCAATGTGATGACCAAAATTTCGTCCTTGTGGCTGACGACTTTTTTTAATCAGAATTTGATGAAATGGAAAGGGTTTATTGAAAAAATTGTCAACTTTCCACCAATATAATATATGCCTTATTTTGAATTTAATAGATAATTATTATTGATTTTCTACATATATTACGACTAAAGTCCTGATTGATAGGTTGATTGAAAAATATCTATGATTTTCAAACTATTTCACATTTTTTTGAATTTAAAAGATGCATCACATTCTATGCTTCGCATACTATAGGATAAAAAAATTGAATTTCATAAATTTTTGACCAAGTTATGGTGGTTAGACAAACACGTTTTAATAATTTTGAAATGTTCTAATAAAAAAATCATAACTAATTATTTACTTGCAATAAAATTACAAAAAAAATGCGGCACATCTGGGCATGTGTCCTCTACTTATATTGAAAGTTTCAGAAAAAAAAATATTATTTTTTTCTTGTACTTAGGTTGGTTAGACATACACTTGCTTTTTATCTTTTCCCTGAAAATTTAGTACTACTGCATTGAAATTTCAAATTTTCACAAAATAGATTACTTTTTTTTTCCAAAAAAGGACTACTAGCCTAGAAACTACATTCAATTTGCTACAAATTATGTTCTTACATATTGTTTTAATTATGTTAATAACCTATTCAAGTTTTTATTTCAAGCTGTCTAACTCTATTTTTCTTAATTTTCATTGCCACTTAGGGGCCTAGTTTGGACCCCCATGATCCTACACTGACCCCTAAATGTTAGACCCTCCTTAAGTAATGAACCCTATACACATCAAACCCTAAATCTAAATGCTAAACTTTCAACCAAGAAGAAGGGCCAATGTGATCAAAAAATAAATAATTAATAAATAATTGAAAACCATGAAGACAACATTTTATCACGTTAAATTTATAAATTTTAAATAGATTTTTTTAGGGTTAAAATTTATTCTTAAAATAAATTGGATCTCTAATTTGACTTTTTTCATGAAATTTTTATCTTTAAATAATCTACATGTGTGTATACATACATACATTTACATATATATGTATATGTATGTCTAGTTTCACTTGTTTGTCTCAAATGCAATGACTAATGTACAAGTGGATATTTTTGTGTAGAAGTTAGTGATTCACCAAAGCCTTCACTAGATTTGACTCTATTTATCCCCATGATATTGATCTAATCTACAAATCTTTCATTCCATGACCTAGTGTATTCCACATGTGTGGATCTAAAGTTGGTTTAGATTTGTAGTTATGATTTTGACCCCATAACTTGTAAACTCAAATTTCAAAATGGGTCCAAACTGGCTTCCTCCCTACTAGCCTTTATTTTCTAACTTGATCATGAAATGTGTGATTTATGCACTAGGGTGTTGTATAAAAAGACAAGTTACCCCAATTCACTTTTAGCATTAAAGATCCATTGAAAGCATCTTCAACTCCAATCATCACATTATCACTTAGAGAGTATCATGTCACATCATTTTATCATTGGATAGTAATACCATCTTAGTGATAGAGTAGGTATACTACATGATTACTTGTGTGTCTTTGATCCTTGTTTAAATTATTGAATTCACTCAAGGAGTTTGAATAAGGAGAATACCCCTTGCATAAAAACTCCAATGGCATCCACAAATACTACCAAGTTGCAATCATAGGTTTGGATAACCAAGGTGAACAAGCTTCAAGTGATCAAATGCTTGTGTGGGTCATTTATGAAGAAAATTATCCTTTTTGAGGAACCAAAGTAATATTTGTGAGTATGAAGATCAATTTCATAGTCATGAAATTAAACTAGAGTAGAGAACAATTAATCTTGTAGTCTATTAGAGCAATACATTTCTTGATGTAATCATAGAGCATCATTTTGGATCACTAAGAGTAGTTCACAACAGAGTACTTTATTTCCACCTACGAATCTAAGTCCATGTTCCCTAATTTATCATTTTGAGAAGCAAGTTTTATGTTATTATTGTCTCAACTCTAACTAGATTAAATAAAATTTTAGAAAATCATTTTATTTCTTTGCCTCTTAGGGTTTGTGTTTTGTATGTCTATTCCAAGATCTCACTATCAATCTCATTTCCCTTTAAGGAGTCTAGATTAAATCCTACAATGTCCATGACTCAAGCTACAAATTAAGGTGCTATCAACCTTGTAAATCCTATGACATAGTTTCGACTACTCTTGGAAAGTTCCAAGGTTCTTGGAGAGCTACAACATCCTTGGAGTTAGGGTGTTAATTTTGTAAATTTATTCATAAGGGATGAAGGGTCCACTAACAACAATTATTATTTAATTACTAGTACTGGTAATAATGTGAGTTTTACCTTGGGAAGGTAGTAAGTGAAAGGTGGGTAGCCAAGTTTATTATTAGCTTATGACATGTTGTAAGGAATTTATTATTATTAGTCTCTTACATGTTGTAAGGAATCAACTAATATTGGATTGTCTAATGTTAGAAAATTATGACGACATATAAGAGGTTTAATCAAGGCTATTATTAGTCTATTTGTAAGATTCCCAAAGGTGGGCATTGGATTTCCCAAGTTGGGTGCAACTCTCCATGTTGTCCCCAATAATGATAGTAAATTATATTAAATAGAAAATTATTGAGTCAGGAATTTTTTTGGTTATCAATGTCTCAATCACCTCCTCATTTCCATCCTAGTCATTTATAAGAATGGTAGACAACCTGACCATATTCTCAACAAGTTGAGCCCCTCCTTGTGTATCATTTACTAATGTCTAAAACTTAACTTGCACCTCATGTTCAACTACTATGCCTTTTTCTTCAACAAAAGTACATGAAAGAGATGCCAATAAAGAGGAAGCTTGTTGTCTAATCTAATCCAACATATCTTTTTTTTCTCCCAATATGACGATGACCTCATCAAGAAGCCAAACTAAAAATTTATAATGCTCCATGAAAGCAAATGTTTGATCTTCTATATGATTTTCCACCACACCCATCGTAACTAATTTTAAATATCCAAGGGAATGAGTAAGTTTATGTTTTTCCATGAAACTCTTGTAGATTGAAACCCTACCCATCATGTCATTCTCCAATTCTAAAATATCATGCCTTATAATTTTTTCTCTAGGAAAAAAATCAAGAAATCTATTAAGCACATTAGACCCTTGTAGAAAATTTTTATCAATCCACTTCTCAGTATTCTTTCCATGTGTGACTAGTTGCTCTAACTGCTTTTGCTAATTTTGTGTAATGTAAAATTTGTGATACAAAATCTGTGGAGCTTGATATGGGGTAAAGGAGATGAGTAATGAATTCCTTGAGATATTTTGTATCTTTTAGGGTAGCTTTATCCTCACCATCCTTGAGAAATATTTCCTTCATATTTTGTGGAGTTATATTAAAAAGGTTGACATTGCCTTGCCACAACCATTTTCCTAAATCTATCCTAACCACTTAGAGATCTAGGGGCTTGACATCCTACACTAATTTTCTTTTAAGAAGAATAGTCATCTCAATGATCAAATATCATTATGTGCTCTTCATCCTAGATTACTTCTTTAACCTTTTAGATGTTGATTCAAAAAGAATAGAGGTAGGCTCTATAAAATCAATTTGATGTGAAGGAATAAGATTCTCCTTTCTATTTACTTCATACCTTATCCATGTTGGTGCTTCTCTTTCCTACTTTTATCTTCTAGGATGACTAGGAGAAGGAATAGTGATGATAGGGGACAACTTGGTAAAATAAATAATGGGAACAAGGACATTAGGAGGTGAGGATTTACAAATAATGTGGAGAAAGAATGAGAGGTGGAATGGAGGAGGTCTTAGGTTTAAATGTCAAGGAAACATCTAAAGGTACCGTTGAAGAGGATTGAAAATAAGAAGTCCTAGGAAGAGAATAAATAGGAGGAGAGTTATGAGAAACATGAACCAAAATAGATGACATAATCTTAGGCTTTAGATTTAACTTCAGGAAAGTAGGAGATTTTGTACTTTTGTAGCAACCATATTCAATTTAGGAATTTTTTAACATCATTTTGAACATATGTCTTAGATAACTTCAATTTTTTCTATTTTTTACCTATACCATGACCAACAACTTCTAAATTTGGCATTGTGAGTGAGGAAGATGAAGAAGGCAATATTTTCATTTATAATGAAGAGCTAGTGAAATTTTGCCTCTTTTCTCTAACTTTTTGTGACCTCTTCACATGTAAGATCATTCTACTTCTATCCATCACTCATTTGGTCATGTTAGGGATAGAAGTACTCTCCTTGAAAAACTAATTGATCACAAGTAAAGGTTGCTAATATTTGCCACTATAAATTGTGGAGACAAAACCTCATATTTTTAATGTAAAATATCTTTATGTACTTCCTCAAGAGTAAATATACCATATTTTTTATAGTCATCTAACTATATTCTATTCTTCTCACCTCATACTCGACATCACAATTAGCCCAGACATCCTCTATATTTTGTAATGTGTTGAAATTTTCTTTCAAACATTTCAAAGAGGAGGCTCCAAAGATCATAAGTATGTTTTTAATAGAAAATATTAAGGTTAAGTTTGACCATTTCATCACCTATGTCCTTAGAATGAATGGAATTCTTACATTTGTAAATGCCCAATTGAATAGGGAAACCAATTTCTTTCTTATGTCGATCCTTCAAGAAAAAGTGAATCTCTTAAATCTTCTTATAAAACTCCATTAGCTCAATCTAATCATTGGGATACCTATGGATGATGTAGGGAAAATAAGCAAAGCCAAAAACCTTGACATAGTTGAAAGTAGGAAACTACATGAATCAATATACCCACTCTAAAATTACTAACTCGAGGCTTGCTTTGAGATTTGAATATGGAGTTGCTCATCCATCTTTCTAACATAATAAATCAAGAAAGATTTATTTACCTTGCAATAATGTTGAAAGGATTCACTAAGCTCTAACTGTGGAAAATGTCTATAAATACGAGTGGTGTTGAATAACCCTTCTCTTGACAATTCAAAAAATATCTTGTCTTATGAAAGCATAAAACCAAATATGATAACATTGTGAAATCTTTGCATTTTCTCAAACTTTATCAATTTCCCACAAATGCAATCAATAATTTAAATGTCCCAATCCAAATAAAATTTCCTTTTGTATATTATGCTCATGATATAGAAAATCCATGTCTTAAACATTCTTGCTTCATCTTACCTTGCCATCCAATTGAGTTGAGTGATGTTGATTGTGATATTTTCCTTGAACTCACTAAATTTCTTACTTTCTTTCAACCAATGTTTATTGACATGTTTTTGGCATTTAAAGGTTTTTGTACTACATATTTCTTTACATTTCTCCAAGTCAATTTCTTTAGTTTCTTCATACAATAGCAAATTGAAAATACTTTCAATAGTCATCAAGTTTGCAAAGAACTTGACCACTTATTGATTGTATCTCCCTCTTCTTAGGGTCATAATGTTTGGTCCAAGCAACAAAGAATTGTTGATTTTTCCTAAAAATTGGAAGAGGATGGCTCAACAAGACTGTTGTCTCAAAGTCTTGTTGCAATTTTATTTCCTTTCTTGATGCATTCATTCAACTCTAACTCTTTGCACATTGACATGTCCTATCTCAGTTTCCTTGATCTTTGGATATTCAGACACTAACTTCAATGGAGAATTCACCATTGGAAAATGTATGAAATGACTATTATTTTATATTGTTGAATCTCTTTCACTAATTTTTATGCCAAAGCCTCACAATCACTAAACAAATTTGTAACTTAGATTCTTCTTAAAACCCTAGGGCATGCAAGTAATTTTTTTGTGTTTTAACTATGAAAAATCTATTGGTAAAACTATCATAAACCCTCATAGCCCTACTCTATGGGAAAATAATAATTTGTGATTGTTATATGCCTTTGAGAACAAAAATCCACAATAAAAGTATGTAGTAGGAGCTCGAAACTCATAGTTTTACAATTGTAACCATAGACAAAAATAAGCAAATTATTGATGACACCCTAAAAGTCTATACCAATCCGCTATTTTGTTAGAAAATTTTCTTTGATACCATTGAAACCATAGGTGATTTGTATCTATCATATACTTTGTCACCTTATGGTGTATGCAAATATTGTTGTTTCATGCTTACAAATAGTAAAAGATTATCATGAAGAGTTTGTAAACAAAAATAAATTTGTTGTGTGAACCTCTTCATAATCACCAAAGATTTTAGAAATACTTGCCTTATGTGGAGCTTGCGGACTAGGAATGGGGTTTTGCACTTTGATGCATGTAAATTAATCTCAAGGAATTTGCTACAAACACTCACTTGGATGCTGCAAAATCTTCTCCAACTGGGCTTTGCTTCAAATCCATGCTTATCAATGACCAAGTATAACATAACAAGCACTTTTATAAAGATAGTAGAGTGATTTTCTTATTTTTAACTTGCCTTTTCCCTTTTCTCTCTCCTAGGAACGCCTTTAAACCTCTAAGACCAATTTCCCATATGCTTTCACTTTGAAACTTGTTCTCAACACCTCTAGGGTGTAGTTTTATCACTTAATGCACTTTTTTCATGTTTAAAATTTGTAATATTCTCATGGGCACTTTTTCCTTATACATTTATGTTGAGTTTTGACATTTGTGTGAATAAGCGCTTTTTGAAATCGTTTAAGTGATGTTTGTTCAAATTTGTCATTACTATAGAAAAGTTATTCACTTTTTCCTTAATATCAAACAAAAATCTCCCTCCACTATGCTTTGATGGATGCCCATACCTTGTTCTAAAGCTCCCATTTTGGCACAGGCAGGAAGGATGTTGTCTTTACAACTGCCATTTTCATTTTCTTGAAAGTTTCTAAAGCCTTGTCAACATGCTCTACTTAAACATCATCCACTTTAATGGTCAAACAATCAATAGAATATTTACACATCATCCATAACAAAAAGTGTTAAATATTTGTCCTATTTTTATTGGCCAAAATTGACTTTTGACTGTTGAAATGGATAATATTTAAAAATAGCCTTGTCAACAAACCTATTTTCTGCATATCCTGCAATAATGGCATTCCATGAGACCACATTTCTTTGAGGTATTTTGTCAAAAAGTTCATGTGCCTTGTCTATGCTTCCACATTTTACGTACATGTCTACCAAAATAGTTGTAACTATAACATCTGACAAAGTTCCTCTATCCTTTACTTTGATGGATGTCCATGCCCTGTACTAAAGCTCCCACTTGACACAGGTTGGCAGGGTGTGGGCAAAGGTTTTTGGCTTTACATAATTCCTATGCATTTGCTTGAAAGCTTCTAAAGCCTTTTCAACAAATCCATTTTGTGAATATCCTGCAATCAGGGGATTCCATGAGAAGACATTTCTTTGAGGCATTTTGTCAAACTGTTCATGTGCCTTGTCTACACTTCTACATTTTTTATATCCTGCAATCATGGCATTCCATGAGATGACATCTCTTTGAGGTATTTTGTCAAACAGTTGACGTGCCTTGTCTATACTTCCATATTTTGCATACATGCCTACCAGGGCAGTTGCAACTACAACTTGACAAAATTCAATTGATAACTGAGAGAGGGGGGTGAATCAGTTATCTAAATTATTTTAACTTTCTATTCTTCTTTAACAACTAGTGCAACAAGAAATCATAGAAGCATGCATAACCATGAAAGAAGAAATAGAATCAATACACATAACATAATGTTTTCGACATGGGAAACCCTATTAGGGGAAAAACCATGGGGTGACTAACCCAAGATTGTATTCTCTGTTAAAAGAATAACGTAGTACAAAATGGCACTTGCCAATTAGGGCTCACTACCCGAGCACACTTCTCACAAGAGGCTCACTACCTACAATAGTTTATAGAAAGAAACCAAGTATTTGAACTGATGAGAAGCATCCACATATGCTGAGGTTCAGTTCTAGTTAGGCTCAATATACTGATCTACTACACATCATTCTTCCTCTTCTTTAGTGCTGTTGTTCTGTCACATACCGGACCTGTATTACTACTTCCACACTGCTCTCTACTTTTCTTCACACTTCCCAACACACCACGCACACCTTCACCTTGAAATGAATCTAGTATATATATTCGCACCAAGGATTTCAACATATTTCTAGTCGGCATCCAGAATACTCAATATTTTTCCAAACTTTGGTCTATCGGCTGAATCCTTGCTTACTAAGTGATGCATATCAAAGAGATACTTATAGAAGTCATCAATCACATCATCCAATCATGAATGATCCCTCAAGAAACTTGATCACCATCAATATCTCATCCGGATTAAGGTCTGATGCTCTATCGGTCAGTTCTTCCTCAGTCTACTCTGCCAAACAGGAACCCAACACTTAGGTGCTCATATCTTTTCACTCTTTCATCACCAGAGGTTCAATCTCTGGAATGTATTAGTCATGGTACTCCTCTTGACTTCCCCATGTCTGCACTTTACTGAGATACTTCCTCTGAGAGATCTAGACCTGATTGTCAGACCTTGTTGTATGCTCTGTTCTTGCTTACCGAACCAAAATACTCTTCAGTCTGACTTCTAGTATAGTCATACCATGTCTTGCAGATGTGTGGGATGGACTTTGTTACCATCAATGACAACACTCATGAAGCCGCACAGTGTCTCTTGCCAACAATCTCCCCCTTTGGCATTAATAGCAACACTTAGTGAAAAATGACTAAGTGTCACACAACACACCCCCTTGGCTGATGCTCTGTTCTAATGTACACTTTTCTAGAGCTCCCCCTTAGCTAGATTCCACATTTTTCACTACTCCTTATTCCCCCTTTGACATCAATGGAAAAGGGTGGAATCCGCATACCAAAATTTGTAAAATTTAACCTATGCATAGTCGTATAAGTATTTATACAAGTGATACTTACATATACTTAAGTATATTCGCAAAAGTTGTTTTCAAATGGACAAATTTTATTGCCCAACTCTGCTTCATCCTATCCAAAATTGAGATATGACCACTAAGCAAAAATGCAAAGGCTTCTACCCTCTTTAAGTCTGTCGAATCACTGGTCTAGGCATCAGTTAGGGCCTCATGCATTGCTTCTAACTTGAGGATAATTATCCCTCTTAGTTCACTTAGCCTACTTATTCTATTTTTCTTCTCCTTCTCAAGCCTCTTTATCTCATTTATGGTGGCAATAGTTTGGCACTCTTGATTCATTATGGATGCGGTGAGATAATCAAAATTCTATGATAAACTTGATAGTTTGCCCTCTTGTTCTTCCACCTTCTTTGCAATGTCTGTTGTTATTGTGGACCAAGATAAACAAAATTTGTATATTTCTCTGCCATCTTTGAGAGCATTTTCTAGGCTCTTTATCCAATGTTTAGATTTCTTCTATCATTTGCTATTAGTCCCTGCACCTCAGAGAATCTCTTTCCCAAAAATTCTTTCCAGACTTTATCTTCTGCTGACTTCTCCAAAGAATCAAAATGTGTGCTAGTAGAATTAACAAGAGATTTCAAGTTACTGGATGAAGAGGCCGAAAGATCCTTCTGGAAGGATGGCATGATCTTCTCCAACACACTGAATGCAATCTTTATTAGCTCATAGTCTTCCATGTGAGACTTCAGAAGTTTTTCCTTTACCTTTGCTTGGGCAAAGGATGCTATCTTCATTGTTTGAACCGGGGAGAGGGAATCAAAATTGAATGGTCCTTGAAGCAATTTTAGTTCATCAATCTCCATCATTTCTTTGGTCAAGAAATCTTTAACTATTTCTACAGTGTCTCTTGCTGGAGACAGAGTCTTCTTTCATTCTGCAGCTTCAGAACTATCTCCTGGGGTCTTCTCTATTTGATCTTCTTCTCTTCCTTTTACCTCTTCTTCTTGACTGATTTTCTCCTCTATTCTTTCTTCTCCTTTAGATCCAGAGTCTGCTGGGGAATCCAGATGAGAGATTTACTTCTTCATGGACTTTCTCTTCTGAAACAGAGGAATCTAGGTCCTTGGTCTTCTCCTCGCCTATCTCCTTTGATTCTTCTGCAATTTTCTTTGTGGAATCTTCCTTTGATGCACTTTGTCCTTCGACATCCTTGGTAGAAGGTTCATCACTTATATCCTCTATGATAAGAAGATTGAATCTTTTTATATGAATTCTAGAGGATGTCTTCAGTCTCTTTTGCCACGTGATCAGTCTCTTCGAGCATAAGTTTGTTCATTCTGGCTTTGCTCTAGAACTCATCCTTGCAATCCTTGAAGATCATGTTCATTTTTTTTGGAGTGATGGAAGGATAGAGCTAAATAGCTATTTGTTCCCAGATCTCCATATCCTTTTCCTTAGTATTGTTCTTTCTCATCTCAAGTTCCTTCTTTAGGCTTTTAGGAATTAGGGATATGATTTCAATAAATTCTTTATTATAGATGTTCAGATACCTGACTATAGCACCTAACAGGATCTTCTGGTCAGCTTCATTATATTCATCATAAAATTTAGTCATTGGTTGCAAATTCCCATCCACAGTGACTGATTTGATGATATCATCAATGCATAGAGTAGGCTTTTTGTTAGACTTAGGGCACACAACTGAGAGGGGGGGGTGAATCAGTTGTACGAAAATTTCTTCCAATTAAACACTTAACTCCACTTTGCAATTCAGTAGCATAATAATAAATCAATCATAGAAACACAATGCAACAAATCAAGAGTAGAAACACATCAATACATGAGACACCAAGATTTTGATGTGGAAAACCCGGTTAAGGGAAAAACCATGGGGTGATTAACCCAAGATTGTATTCTCTGTTAGAAGAATAGAAAGAACAAATGGCACATGCCAATTAGGGCTCACTACCCGAGCACACTGCTCACAAGAGGCTCACTGCCTACAAGAGACACACTGTCTACGAAGAAATAAGTATCACATACATGAACAGGAGAATAGCATCTTCACCATGCTTGAATCAGTTCCATTTAAGCCCAATACTTCTACTCTACCTTTCACTCTCCTCCTTGCTACCACACACTCATCTCAACAAGGACAACTTTGAAATGACTTCGCAATCCCTTATTTATACAAGAAATCAACTTAGGAATGATCATCTAAGTCAGCAAACATCAATAAGAACATCCGCAGGATGTGTAACTCATCCGGTCGGCCAGTCTCAGGAAGAACACCATCATCCGGAAGTCATTCTTCAATTGTGAGCTCCAACTCAAATGCAGACCACCAACACAAACTGGACACGATCCAAAGACCTCCACAAGCTTGGCTGAATCAAGAACATCCACACTTCATCTGCTTACTGAAATCCTTCTCCCCTTCATCTGAAACCTTAAGAACATAGTCTGTCATTACTGTCACAAAGGAATAGATGCTTGCAAACCTTCAAACTATGAACCAATCAAGTTGATACTTCACAAAGACTTCCTCAACACTCCCTCAAATCCTCAGAACAGGATAATGCATTTCTGGATCTCACAAGACCTATCTGTATCACTCTGTCACTACTGAACATCTGTCAGAACTAGTTTTACTTGAGCGGCTACAACTTCTTCAGATCTTCATGTGGACCTATGAAATCTCTTCTAGACCACCTTAAGACACATATCTACAAACCCTTTAAACCGCATCCTCTGATCCTCATCCTATCTTGGACTTTTACCTTGCTGTCATCATTGTTCTTCACTGTTCCTGATTGAGACTAATTTTCTCAATATCCTCGGCACACATCTCATCCAATCCTTACCATTAATGCAACAGTAGTATGTTGACATCAATGACAACACCGGTTAGGCCCATACTTGCAACAATCTCCCCCTTTTTCATTGATGGCAACATATGATGTGAAAAACTATTTTGACCATCAAGGCAAAAACTTCTCCTTACTATCACAACTCCCCCTATCAATAACAACCATTCACATGTCTTCTCTCCCTTTACTACTCCCCCTTTGATCAGAAACCACTTGTTTTTCACATGTCTTCTCTCCCCCTTGACATCAATGGCAAAGGGCACATACTTGCAATTCCACCACTTCTGAATCATACATGCTGCTCCCCCTGAGTAGCAGCTCCTCATCATCAATCCAGACCACAAGATGTGACTGTGACATCCACTGGATTGATGCACATCAGTGCACCTTAGTTCATCACCGGAGGGGCAATAACCCCTAAATTCTCCCTAAGATACTCAAAAGAGTCCTTAGGTAGAGATTTAGTAAAGATGTCTGCAATATGATCCTTGGAAGGCACAAACTCCAATCTGACTTCATTCTTGTTTACTTGCTCTCTCAGAAAGTGAAACTTGATGGATATATGTTTATTCTTTGAATGCAACACCAGATTCTTAGATATGTTTATTACACTTGAACTATCATAGAAGATTGCGATAGGCTCCTCATACTCAACTCTTATGTCTTTTAGCATTTGCTTCATCCACAAAACTTGAGTGCAACTACCTGCTCCTACAATATATTCTACTTCTGTAGTGGATAGAGATATTACCTCTTGTTTCTTGTTCAGCCAAGAAACCAATCTCTTTCCCAAAAAGAATGCTCCACCACTAGTACTCTTCTGGTCATCCACCTCTCCTGCCCAATCCACATCTGTATATGCATGAAGAGAGAAATCATGATCTCTGGGATACCACAAACCATACTTAGCTATCCCTTTTAGATATCTAAAAATCCTCCTGATTGCCATGACATGAGATTCTCTAGGATCAGCTTGGAATCTAGCAACAAGACCAACAACATTCATAATGTCAGGTCTAGTGTGAGTGAGATACAACAATCCTCCAATCATTCACATGTACTTTTTCTGATCAGCCTTAGGAGAGTCATCATCTTTGCCCAATTTACATCTGGTTGCCATGTGAGTATTCATTGGTTTTGAATCTTCCATCCCAAATTTCTTCAACAATTCTTTCACATATTTGGTCTAAGAAATGAAGATTCCTTTCTTTGTTTGAGTGATTTGTAGACCCAAGAAGAAATTCATTTCACCAAGCATGGACATCTCAAACTCACTTTTCATTTGATTTGCAAAAGTTTTACATATACTATCTCTTCCTCCAAAAATGATATCATCAACAAACACTTCAACAATCAAGATGTTTTCATGATCAATTTTGAAACACAAATTACTGTTAGTAGTACCTTTGTTGAAACCAATCTTCAAAAGATGTTTGTCTAATCTTTCATACCAGGCTCTGGGGGCTTGCTTCAATCCATACAGTGCCTTCTTCAACTTGCAGACCATATCACCATGATCAGACAATTGAAATCCATCTAGTTGCTCTATGTATTCTTCTTCTTCCAAGTCACCATTCAGGAAGGCAGACTTGACATCCATCTGATATACCTTGAAATCCTTGAAGGCAGCAAAGGCAAGAAATAATCTGACTGCTTCAATTCTTGCCACCAGAGCAAAAGTTTCTTCAAAATCAACTCCTTCTATTTGAGAGTAACCCTTGCAGACCAATCTGGCTTTATTTCTGATTACTTCACCAACTTCATTCAGTTTGTTCCGGAAGACCCATTTTGTTTCAATCACATTCTTGTTTCTAGATCTAGGAACAAGATCCCAAGTGTGATTTTTCTCAATTTGCATCAGCTCTTCCTCCATTGCTTTAGTCCAGTTTTCATCATTGCAAGCTTCATTCACTATCTTAGGTTCAATCTTTAAAATTAGACAATATTCTTCTGAATCTTGAGAAATTCTCCTTCTTGTTTGTACTCCTTTTATCACCTATGATCTGATCTTCAGAGTGGTTCAGTCTTACATACCTAGGAACTTTGGGAATTTCTTCCACTTCTGATTCTTGATCAGGCTCATTGAAACTCATCTCTTCTTTCTGGTTTACCAGATTAGTTTGAATCTGACTTACAGAGGAGGCTAGAGCTCCTTGAGTCAGAACACCGTTTTGATCATCTTCATCATATTCATAAAACCTTGAGGGTTTCTCAATTCCCTCATCAACCTTCACATTTGTACTTTCTATCATCTTTCTCAGTCTCTTGTTATAACACCGGTATGCTTTGCTTTGAGTAGAGTAACCCAAGAATATTCCTTCATCACTTATAGAATCAAACTTCCCTAGATCTTCATCTCTTTTAATGTAACATTTGCTACCAAATACTCTGAAATACCTCACAGTAGGAGTGATGCCAAACCAAAGTTCATAAGGAGTCTTACCGGTATTGCTTCTGATTTAAACTTGATTGAGAGTATAAACTGCGGTGCTGACAGCTTCTCTTCAATAGATCCAAGGAACATTTGCTTCCATATCATGGTCCTAGAATCTTCCTGGATGGTCTAGTTCTTTCTCTCCACTACTCCATTCTATTGTGGAGTCCTAGGAGCAGACAACTATCTCTTTATTCTATGTTTCTCATAGAACTTTATGAACTCACCGGATGTGAATTCTCCACCTCTATCAGACCTTAGACATTTCAATTTTAATCTGGTTTCATTCTCTACCATAACTTTGAATATTTTGAATTTCTTAAGAGCCTCTAATTTCTCTTTTAGAAAGGTTACCCACATCATCCAGGAATAGTCATCAATTAGTAACATGAAGTATCTATCACCTTGAACACTCCTGGTTCTTGTTGAACCACAAAGATCAGTATGAACTAAGTCCAATAATCCGGTAGAAGACATTTCCTTACTTTTGAATGTGACTCTGCTCAGCTTACCCAACTGACATTCTTTGCATAAGATATTAGTAGGTTTTATCAATTTTGGAAGATCTCTTACAGCATGAGTATTGCTTATCTTGATGATATTATCAAAATTCACATGACACATCCTCCTATGCCATAACCAACTCTAATCAACTTGAGCAAATAAGCAACTTTTACTAGTACCAACCAAGTGCAAGATATTACCTTTAGTTTGAGTACCGGATGCAATCTTTATTCTAAAACTTTCAAAGATCTTGCATTTTCTATTATTGAATCGGAGATCATAGCCTTTGTCCAACAACTGTCCAACACTAAGAAGATTGTGCTTCAATCCTTCAACATATAGTATATTACCGGTTTTGTTCCTTCCATCAAAAGAAATAGTTCCTCTTCCTCTGATTCTACCAATAGAATTATCACCAAACTTTACCACTCCTCCTTCATACCTTTCCAAATCTATGAATTTGTTTTTGTCACCTGTCATATGGTGAGAGCATTCACTATCAATGACCTAGTCATCCTTGTCTTCAACTTGGGCAGCCAGAGCTCTTTCTACAACTTTATGATTGACAGATACAGAGGATATTGGTTCTTCTTCCTTGATGGCAATAAACACCCATTCACTTCTAGATTTGTTTTTTGTCTCTGATTCATCATCTGTTACTCCTTCATTATCATCTTCTTCATGAACATAGTAGCAATTCTTTTGGAACCTTGATCTATTAGGATTTGGCCTTGAAAATCTTTCTGGACACTTTGAGGCAAAATGACCAATCTTATTGTAGTTAAAACACTTAAAAGGTAATTTTCCTTCATACTTTCCAGATCCTCTTGGCAGCCTCTTTGCAATAAGGGCTTCAAGTTGAGCAATTTCTACTTCTTCTTCTAGGTCTTTTCTTGCTTTTTCATACCATGACAGTTTCCTTGATGAGTTCTCTCCCGGATCAAATCTTTGTTTACCTTTTATAGAGGCACTAGCTTTGAATGCAGATTCAGTCTTGGGGGGGTCATCTCCAAACTTGGTTATTTCAAATGCAGCTAATTTTCCAGCCAATTGATCTCTTGTGACAGTTGTATGGGCTCTGAATTCTTCAATGGCAGCAGCCTTGATTTTGTAGGAAGATGGTAGGGATCTAAGAATTTTTCCAACAATCTCATTTTCATCCAAGACTCCACCAGTATTTCTGATTCCACAAACAAGCTCATTGACTCTTGGCATAAAAGTAGTGATATTTTCATCTTCTCTCATTTTCAGATTTTTGAATTTTTTCCTTTTAGACTTTGTAACCTTGCACAATTAACATACTTATCTCCTTCATGCAGAAGTTCCAGTTTTTCCCAGATCTCAAAGGTAGTTGGTAGGTCAATAACATTTGAGAGCTTTGAATCAGATAATGCGCTTAGAAGAGCCTCTATAGTCCGCAGATTGTTTTCAACATCTGTGATTTCATTTTGGATTTTCGGGCCAGCCTGTGGAGGTGTATACTTTGTTGTAACCATGGTCCAGTACGCCATTCCCATACACTGCAAGTGACATTTCATGCGACCTTTCCAAAGATTAAAATTGGTTCCATCAAACTTCAAACTATCCTTCTTGTAAGACGACATCTTGGATCTCCTCAAGCGGTTAAGCTCCTTTTAGAGGAACTTGACTCTGATACTAATTGTTAGACTTAGGGCACACAACTGAGAGGGGGGGTGAATCAATTGTACAAAATTTTCTTCCAATTAAACACTTAACTCCACTTTGTAATTCAACAGAATAATAATAAATCAATCATGGAAACACAATGCAACAAATCAAGAGCAGAAACACATCAATACATGAGACACCAAGATTTTGATGTGGAAAACCTAGTTAAGGGAAAAACCACAGGGTGATTAACACAAGATTGTATTCTCTATTAGAAGAATAGAAAGAACAAATGGCACATGCCAGTTAGGGCTCACTACCCAAGCACACTGCTCACAAGCGGCGCACTGCCTACAAGAGACACACTGTCTACGAAGAAATAAGTATCACATACATGAACTAGAGAATAGCATCTTCACCATGCTTGAATTAGTTCCATTTAAGCCCAATATTTCTACTCTACCTTTTGCTCTCCTCCTCTCTACCACACACTCATCTCAACAAGGACAACTTTGAAATGACTTCATAATCCCTTATTTATACAAGAAATCAACTTAGGAATGATCATCTAAGTCAGTAAACATCAATAAGAACATCCACAGGATGTGTAACTCATCCCGTCAACCAGTCTCAGGGAGAACACCATCATCCAGAAGTTATTCTTCAATTGCAAGCTCCAACTCCAATGCAGACCACCAACATAAACTGGACATGATCCAAAGACCTCCACAAGCCTTGTTGAATCAAGAACATCCACACTTCATCTACTTACTGAAATCCTTCTCCCCTTCATCCAGAACCTCAAGAACACAGTCTATCATTACTGTCACAAAAGAATAGATGCTTGCAGACCTTCAAACTATGAACCAATCGATTTGATACTTCACAAATACTTCCTCAACACTCCTTCAAATCTGTAGAACAGGATAATGCATTTTCAGATCTCACTAGACCTATCTCTATCACTCTGTCACTACTAAACATCTGTCGGAACCAGTTTTACTTGAGCGGCTACAAATTCTTTAGATCTTCATGCGGTCCTCTAAAATCTCTACTGGAGCACCTTAAGACACATATCTACAAACCCTTTAAACTGCATCCTCTGATCCTCATCTTATCTTAGACTTTTACCTTACTAACATCACTATTCTTCACTATTCCTGATTGAGACTTATTTTCTCAATATCCTCAGCACACAGCTCATCCAATCATTATCATTAATGCAACAGGAGTATGTTGACATCAATGAAAACATTGGTTAGACCCATACTTGCAACACTTTTCAATGAATTCTTCTGCCTCTTCTTCCTTGTTATGAACGGTAGAGGGTTCACCAGATGCTTTCTTCTTCTTCATTTTCTTGATCTCCTCATCTGATTTTGTCTCTTCATCATCCTTCTGGCTGGTGTAAGACCTTGTGGCCTTTGTCTTAGTTCTCTTTTCTCCCTTTCTAAATGTCCTGCCTTCCAGTTTTGAGGCTTTTTGACTCTTAGAGGTGGCTGGTGCAGAGCTTTTGGAGGATCTAGTCCGGGAGGGAGCTTACACCAGAGCACTTTCTTTTTCTGCTTCTTGCCTTTCTTTCTCTTCCCTTTCTACCTTTTCTTTGTTTGCATCAACTACCTCTTTGGAAATGCCATATCTCTTGGAAAATTCTTCTACTTCCCTTCTTACCTTTCTCTTGATCTCAGGCTATCTCAGTTCAACATGAATTTTTACACTCAACTCTTGAAAGGTCCCAAACCCTTCTGCCTTAGGGTCCTTAGGTTACCTTAGTAGATGTTGGATATGCAGCTCTAGGATTTTCTCATCTACTTCATACCCCATTGGCATAATCCAAACTATTCTCAGTTCCACTACCTCCATTAGGCATTGATCAGTGTCTACCATGAAGCACATTGTATCCTTGTATTTTCAACTAGAGATTAGGGGATTCTCTCCTTGGCCTGCATCATGCTGTGGAAATTTTTGAAGTAACCCCAGAGAGCTATGCTTTGTGCCTTGGCATCACCAAGCCCATACATGTAATCTCTAATTTGTATGGCAACCGGTCTATCATTTTGCCATACCCAACCACTGGATCTGGGGAGCTCATTCATGTAGTAAAAGAAGAGACATAATATCATACCACCATATTTAAATGAGTTCTTCTTGTCCTTCTTGATCTTTTATAAGTTTTCCAATAGTTGTCTTAGAAGAAGCTCGCAAAGATCATAATCTGCATTCTCCCTTAGCATCTGATAAGCAGTATAAATTGCAGTTCTGGATACAGAGTTCTCCCTGTTGGAGTGATATATCTTATAGTCAATTATCATAGAGGCAAACTTGATATCTAGATCAGTGATATCTTCTATAGTCATTGCTCTCTTGTCAAATTTTGATCCGGTAGCCTCACTTATAGTTTGGTTTTTGATCAATTTGAGAGCAGGTAACCCACCGGATGAGTGCAATCCAGTTACCACCTTAATAACATCTTTTGTGATCTTAAATGGCCTCATCAACCACATGAAGTTGTCATGCACTCTGCTCAGAACATACTGGACCCATTCATCTTCTACAAAACAGGGGAAATGGATGCAATGTCCAAAATGCTTGTCTCAGATGGCCTTGTACTGTGGTTTGAGTTCAAATGATTCATCTATTAACTACTTGTGATAGATATCCATCGGTTTGGATTCCCCAAATTCCTCAATATTCGCATTAATGTATGCCCTAACATCTTCTACATGCAAAACCCCATGTGGAATGCTAGAGAAGGTGCCTAAAGAATCAACTTCTAGAGATTTGTAAGGGTGTTTCTTGAACTTAGGGTGCAGTCTATCAGTGATTTTCACAACATTCAGAGTAGCCATCTTTCAAAAGATTCAGAGAGATATTCAAGAGTGAAAATACCTTTTTACGCCTCTAGGGTTCACGATAAGAGCCAGAAAGATTGTTGGTTGAATCAAATTCTGTGGTTGATCCTTGAGAGAGTTGAAGCAATCTTGTTGTAGAGCTCTTTTCCTCCTTCTTCTTCAAATGCAAATGTGCAAATGATGAACAAAAGAACCCTTTTATTTCTGCACAAACCCTAATTTCATTTTGAAATAAATGCACAACTTAAGTTATTCTGGTTTGCTTGTTCTCCTTGCCCTGAGAGAGATCAATCCGGATTACTGAGATGCACTTAGAGTTATTCTTGGTGAATATTGACAATCTATCTTCCTTTCTCCAATCATTCCATTTATCCGCAGATCAAGATATTTCAATTTTGAATCATACCGGATCTAACTGTGAGAATTCTTCTCTTACCAGATGACTGTTAAACCAAATTAATCTTGGATGATTAACCTTTTCAATCTTCTTGCGGATCTTTCATACCTTTACCAAGGGTTATTTAGATGTTTCTCTAAGAGCCCTTTTAATCTATAACTTTCCATGTGCCAATTTCAGGCACCAATTGACTGGCTGGGGGAAATTATTTTCTTTTGTGACTCCCCTTGAGCCAAAGCTCATCTATTTAGTTTCCAGAAGGAATATCAGCACCAGATTCTAGTGTGGATCCATCCCCAGCATTTTTTGTACTTCTCTTCACCCAAATCTTGTTCATCTCCCTTTGAATTTCATCCGTATTCACTTTTCCTTTTCCTTTGTCTTGGATTTGATTATGATGCACTGGACCCCTTTTGTCCTGATTCCTACTTCTACAGAATTTGGCAATATGACCGGATCTATTACAATTGTAGTGAACAACATTTCTTTGCATTTTTGATTGGTATCCTCTTTATCTACATTGATTAGCCATATGTCCCATTCTATTGCATGCAAAGCATCTACCATTGAATGAATTGTTTATTTGCGTATTTCTACATTCATGAGATTTGTGTCCATACCTTTTGCAGTTAAAACACTGTCTGGAGAATGATGAATTAGTCTAATTCATTCTTCTTCTGCACTAATTTTCTTTATGACCAAAGTTATTGCAATTGTGGCAATATCCATTAAAGGATGGATATCTTTGGGCATTTGGTTGTCTTACCGGAGGTCTTCTAGGCATGTTCCTTGGATTTGCTGATCCACAGTTCTTCTAACTGGATCTGGAGCTTTCACCTTTCTCATACCCCAACCCTTACTTATCATCTACCCTCTTTTGGCTTTCAAGAAGAACTTCTAGTTGAGAAGAGCTTATCTTGAATTTCTCTTTGTATTCATTTTCTATTTAAAGATCCCTTTTAAGTGTGTCAATCTGATTCTCAAGTTGTTCTTCATTATCTCTAGCTTCTTCAAGATCAGATTCCAGATGCTTGATTATTCTATCCATTTTGTGGTAGTCTTTTGACTTCTCTTTGAGAGATTGTTTTAGATTATCTTCAATTTTTCTCTTTTCTTCAAATTCGTGGGTGAATTTCATAACCCTTGATTCAATTTCATGTCTTACCCTAATGACCTCTTTTGATAGCTTCTCACATAACTTGTTCTTCTCATTCAAATCTTCATTAGTATCACTGGCTTCATTTTGACTTGCTAATTGTTGAATTAGCTCCTTTCTCTTTTTCATAGAGATACTTAGTTTCTCTTTTAGTTCATTTATGAAATCATTAGCTTGTTTGAGTCTTTCCCTCAAGTTATTGACTTTAGAGTGAGATTGCTCAAGATCATTTAGGGTAGACTGAAGTTGATCCCTCATACCATACATATCCATTGGAATTCCTAGATCTTCCTCAAGCTGTTAGGCTCTGTTTGGAGGAACTTAGCTCTAATACCAATTGTTGATAACTGAGAGGGGGGTGAATCAGTTATCTAAATTATTTTAACTTTCTGTTCTTCTTCAACAACTAGCGCAGCAACAAATCATATAAGCATGCATAACCATGAAAGCAGAAATAGAATCAATACACATAACACAATGATTTTGATGTGGAAAACCTTGTTAGGGAAAAACCACGGGGTGACTAACCCAAGATTGTATTCTCTGTTAAAAGAATAAGGTAGTACAAAATGACACTTGTCAATTAGGGCTCACTGCTCGAGCACGATGCTCACAAGAGGCTCACTGTCTACAATAGTTTATAGAAAGAAACCAAGTATTTGAATTGATGAGAAGAATCCACATATGCTGAGGTTCAGTTCCGGTTAGGCTCAATATACTGATCTACTACACTTCATTCTTCCTCTGCTTTAGTGTTGTTGTTTTGTCACATACCAGACCTGTATTACTGCTTCCACACTGCTCTCTACTTTTCTTTGCACTTCCCAACACACCACACACACCTTCACCTTGAAATCAATCTGGTATATATATTGGCACCAAGGATTCAACATCTTTCTAGTCGGCATCCAGAATACTCAATATTTTCCCAAACTCTGGTCTGTAGGCTAAATCCTTGCTTACTAAGTGATGTGTATCAAAGAGATACTTATAGAATTCATCAATCATGTCGGCCAATCATGATTGATCCGTCAAGAAACTTGATCACCATCAATATCTCATCCGGATTAAGGTCTGATGCTCTGTCGGTCAGTTCTTCCTCAGTCTACTCTGCCAAACAGGAACCCAACACTTAGGTGTTCATATCTTTTCACTCTTTTATCACCGGAGGGTCAATCTCTGGAATGTATTAGTCATGGTACTCCTCTTGACTTCCCCAAGTCCGCACTTTAATGAGATACTTCCTCTGAGAGATCTGGACCTGATTGTCAGACCTTGCTGTATGCTCTATTTTTGCTTACCAGACCAAAATACTCTTCAGTCTGACTTCTAGTATAGTCATACCATGTCTTGCAGATGTATGGGATGGACTTTGTTGCCATTAATGACAACACTCATGAAGCCACATAGTATCTCTTGCCAACAAATTCCTCTATCCTTTATCCTTCGATGGATGCCCATTCGTTGTTCCAAAGCTCTTATTTCAGCACAGGCAAGGAGGATGCTGGGAAAGGTTACGAAGTATGGCTTTACACCTGCCAATTGCATTTTCTTGAAATATTTTAAATCCTTTTTCAACAAATCCATTTTGTGCATATCATGCAATCATATGCTAACATATGTAAACTGATCGAGTTGGGGACCTATTTGTTGCATATGGTGAAATAGTGTGAGTGCCTCTAGAGGACCATTCTACTTAAATATCATCCACTTCAATGATCAAACAATCAATAGGGATTTTACACCTCATTCACAACAAAAAGTGGTAAATATTTATCCTATTTTTATTGGCCAAAATTGACCTTTGACTATTGAACTGGATGATATTTAAAAACAACCCATGAGGACTGGTGCAGGAGCACCAAGGGCTTGGAGCCCATGTATATACTTTCACATTTTTGGTGTGATGTTTTTCATTTTCAAATAGGAAGGAGCGGGAACATGCATTTTATGTATATCTGTCATTTGTATATCAGAAGGGTGTATGTCTCAAATGTATGTTGCATTGTCGTCCAACTATGGTCGTGTTTCCGGCTTCCGGCCCTACCCGGCGAAATCATAAGCCATTCAATAATATACATTGGTGTAGATGCAAGTAGTAACCAGCTGTATTAGTCGAAAGGGAAGGAGATACAAAGGATTACTGGTGATACCATGTTAAACAATGTATATGCAAAGATGAATGTATCGACATAAGAAGACAGAAGTCTGGCCGAAGGCAAAGTTAGTGTGAAGCACGTCGGTGTAAGATGCATATCGGGAGATTGAGATAATGTTAGGCCGATGATATAAATCACAACAATGAACAAGATGCGATGAACAAGATGTAGACAATGCATATCGAGATGAGTTTGTATATCAGAGAACAAAGGAAAAGTTACACCGACAGTATAAGTCTGAACGATGAGTTTTATCCATCAGAGAGAAGTTATATATCGGTGAAAGAAATTATGTAGTGGCCGATAAGGTAGGTCAAACCGATAAGAAAGGAGAGGATCATTTCGGTGAGAAAACATAGATATCTTGCCGATGATAAGGTAAATGCACATTTTGATATTGTATGATAAAAATGAATGTATCGATAGAAAGCATGTCGACTGGGAAAGTATGATCGATGAGCGAAGAACCTGTTTCGCCGATGATAATCGAATAGACAGAAAACCCTAACTATCTAATAACAGCAAAAGGACAAAGAGTATAAGAACTAGTTTTTGGCTTTGTAAATCGGTTAGAATATTAGAAAAAGTTAAAGGATAGACATTGAATTTTAAAGAAAGAACTCTGATAATAAGAAATATTGACTGTTTGAATCTGTTCAAGCATTTCCTATAGAATTCTTGCATAACTCGTTCTATAGAGTAGTCAGCTTTATTTTTGTTCTTTTGTTTCTGTTTGTACAAAATGTCTCTGTCTTGATGTCCCTACATTTTCCCTGTACATTCATGGAGGGCCATCAAGCAAAGATCTTCTTCCTTTTGTTTATGTTTGTGTTAGTGGTTAGATTGTCAATAAGAGACAATAGGAACTTGTCCTAGGCGAGCTTTGCTATAGCCTGGCTAGGTATGCAAGTTGCAGTTTAAAAAGGCAGGGGTGAAAAACAAAGTAGGAAGTGTTGGATTCAGGACAGACAACTGAGAGGGGGGGTGAATTAGTTGTCCAAAACTTGCTTCTAATTCAAACACTTAAATCCTCTTTGTTATTTAATAGCATGTCAATTAATCACTCATGAAAGCATAAAGCATAAACACCATAGCAGATACACATCAGCACATGAGACACCAAGATTTTGACGTGGAAAACCTGGTCAAGGGAAAAACCATGGGGTGATTAACCCAAGGATTATTCTCTGTTAGAAGAATAAGAAAAATAGATGGCACATGCCAATTAGGGCTCACTGCCCGAGCTCACTATTCACAAGAGGCACACTACCTACAAGAGACACACTGTCTACAAAGTAACAAGTATCACAAACTTGAACTAGAGATTGACATCTTTACCATGCCTGGATCAGTTCCATTTAAGCCCGAAGACCTCTGCTCTGCCTTTCACTCTTTCGCTATACCACACTCATCCGCTCCAAGACACAATTTAAAATGAATTCACAATCCCTTATTTATACAAGGCATCGACTTAGGAACAATCATCTAAGTCAGCAAACACCTATAAGATCATTCGCAAGACATGTAATACATCCAGTCAGCCTGTCTTAGGAAGAACACCAATATCCATGGTTATTCTTCAAATTCAAACTCAAACTTCAATGCAGACCGCCAATAAGAATTGTACATGATCCAAATATCACCAAAACCTTTCCTGAGTCATCAAGAGCATCCACACTTTATCAGCTTACTAGAATTCTTTTCTTCTTCATTCTGGAACTTCAGGAACACAGTCTGTCATCACTGTCATAATGAAAAAGGGCTTCTGAACCTCCAACCCATGAACAAATCTAGTTGTCACTTCACATGGACTTCTTCAACACTCTCTCCAATCCACAGAATGAGATAATGCAATTCCAGAGCTCACCGGACCAATCTGTGACACTGTCACCACTGAACATCTGTCAGAACCGGTTCTACTGGAGCAGTCATAACTTCTTCAGATCATTTTGCAGACCTCTGAAAACTTGACTGGATCATTTCAAGACTCATATTTGCAAACCCTTTAAACCACATCCTCTGATATTCATCTTATCTTGAACTTTTGCCTTAATGTCATCACCGTTCTTCACTGTTCCTGATTGAGACTAATTTCCTCAATAGCCTCAGCACACAGCTCATCCAATCCTTCTCATTAATGCAATATGAGTATGTTGACATTAATGACAACACTGGTTATTCTCATACTTGCAACAATCTCCCCCTTTGTCATTGATGGCAACATATGATGTGAAAAACCATCAAGACAAGAACTTCTCCTTTCTATCACAGCTCCCCCTATCAGCAACAACTCTTCACATGTCTTCTTTTTCTTTACTGCTTCCCTTTGATCAACCACTTGTTTTTCACATGTCTTCTCTCCCCCTTTGACATCAATGGTAAAGGGCTCATACTTGCAACTTTAACACATCAGAATCATACCAGCTGCTCCCCCTAAGTAGCAGCTCCCCATCACCAATCCGGATCACAAGATATGACTGTGATATCCACCGGACTGATGCACATCAATGCATCCTAGTTCATCACCAGAGGGGCAATGACCCCTAACTTCTCCCTGAGATACTCAAAAGAGTCCTTGGGAAGAGGTTTAGTAAAAATATTTGCAAGCTGATCCTTGGAGGGCACATACTCCAATATGACTTCACCCTTGTTCACTTGCTCTCTCAGAAAGTGAAATTTGATAGATATATGCTTGGTCTTAGAATGCAACACCAGATTCTTAGAAATATTTATTGCACTTGAATTATCACAGAAAATTGTGATGGGCCCCTCATATTCTACTTGAATATCTCTTAGCATCTGCTTCATCCATAAAAGTTGAGTGCAACTTCCTGCTGCTGCAATGTATTCTACTTTAGTTGTAGACAGGGATATTGCTTCTTGTTTCTTTCTTAGCCAAGAAACTAGCCTTTTTCCCAAAAAGAATGCTCCTCCACTTGTACTCTTCCTATCATCCACATCTCCTACCCAATTTGCATCTGTATATGCATGAAGAGAGAAATCATGATCTCTAGGATACCATAGGCCATACTCAATTGTTCCTTTTAAGTACCTAAAAATTCTTTTGATTGCCATGACATGAGATTCTCTAGGATCAGCCTGGAATCTCACCACAAGACTAATAGCCTACATTATATCTGGTCTAGTCTGAGTGAGATACAATAATCCTCCAATCATTGATCTGTACTTGATCTGATCTATCTTAGGAGAGTCATCATATTTGCTCAACTTACATCCGGTTGCCATGGGAGTGTTCATTGGCTTTGAATCTTCCATTACAAATTTTCTCAACAATTCTTTCACATATTTGGTCTAAGAGATAAAGATTCCTTTCTTTGTCTGAGTAATTTGTAGACCCAAGAAGAAATGCATTTCATCAAGCATTGACATTTCAAACTCACTTTTCATTTGATTTGCAAAGGTCTTACACACTGTCTCTTCCTCCAAAGATGATATCATCAACAAATACTTCAACAATCAAGATGTTTTGATGATCAATTTTGAAATATAGGTTACTATCAACAGTACCTTTGTTGAAACCAATCTTCAAAAGATGTTTGTCCAGCCTCTCATACCATGCTCTTAGGGCTTGCTTTAGACCATACAGTGCCTTCTTTAATTTGTAGACCATATCACCATGCTCAGATAACTGAAATCCATCCGGTTGTTCAATGTACACTTCTTCTTCTAAGTCACCATTTAGGAAAGCAGATTTGACATCCATCTGATACACTTTGAAATCTTTGAAGGTAGCAAATGCAAGAAATAGTCTGACTGCTTCAATTCTTGCCACCAGAGCAAAGGTTTCCTCAAAATCAATCCCTTCTATTTGAGAGTAGCCTTTGCAAACTAATCTGGCTTTATTTCTGATTACTTCACCAACTTCATTTAGTTTGTTCCCGAAGACCCATTTGGTTCCAATCACATTCTTGTTTCTAGGTCTAGAAATAAGATCCCAAGTGTGATTTTTCTCAATTTGCATCAACTCTTCCTCCATTGATTTGGTCCAATTTTCATCATTGCAGGCTTCATTTATTCTCTTATGTTCAATCTTTGAAATTAGACAACATTCATCTGAATTTTGAGCAAATTTCCTTCTAGTTTGTACACCTTTGCTTTTGTCACCTATGATCTAATCTTCAGAGTGGTTCAGTCTTACATACCTTGGAACTTTGGGAGTTTCTTTCACTACTGTTTCTTGATCAGGCTCATTCGGACCAACCTCTTCTTCCTGATTTACCGAATCAGTCTGAATCTGACTTTCAGAGGAGGATTGAGCTCCTTGAACCAGAGAACCATTCTGATCATCTTCATCATATTCATAAAACCTTGAGGGCTTCTCAATTCCTTCATCAATGATCACATTTGTACTTTCTATCATCTTTCTCAGTCTCTTATTGTAACACCGGTATGCTTTGCTTTGAGTGGAGTAACCCAATAAAATTCCTTCATCACTTCTAGCATCAAACTTTCCTAGATCTTCATCTCTTTTAATGTAACATTTGCTATCAAATACTCTGAAATATCTCATAGTAGGAGTGATACCAAACTAAAGTTCATAAGGAGTCTTACCAGTATTGCATCTGATTTGAACTCAATTGAGAGTATAGACTGCAGTGCTGACAGCTTCTCTCCAAAACATCTGGGGAACATTTGCTTCCATCATCATTGTCTTGGATGCTTCCTGGATAGTTCAGTTCTTTCTCTCTACTACTCCATTCTGCTGTGGAGTCCTAGGAGCAGATAACTATCTCTTTATACCATGCTTCTCACAAAAGTCTATGAATTCACCAGATGTGAATTCACCACCTCTATCAGACCTCAGACATTTCAGTTTTAATCCGGTTTGATTCTCTACCATATCCTTGAAGATTTTGAACTTCCCAAAAGCTTCTGACTTCTCTTTCAGAAAGGTAACCCACATCATCTGGGAATGGTCATCAATCAGTAACATGAAATATCTATCACCTTGCATACTCTTGATTCTTGTTGGACCACATAGATTAGTATGAATTAATTCCAATAATCTGGTAGAGGACTGATCCTTGCTTTTGAATGAGACTCTACTCTGTTTACCCAGCTGACATTCTTTGCACAAACTATTTGTAGGTTTTACCAATTTTGGAAGATCTCTTATAGCCTGAGTATTGCTTATCTTGATAATGTTATCAAAATTTACATGACACATCCTTCTATGCCATAACCAACTCTGATCAACTTGAACAAATAGACAACTTTTATTAGGACCAACTAGATGGAAGATATTACCTTTTGTTTGAGTACCAGATGCTATCTCAGTTCCGGAGCTTTCAAAGATCCTGCATCTTCCATTCTTGAACCGGAGATCATAACCTTTGTCCACCAACTGTCCAACACTAAGAAGATTGTGCTTCAATCCTTCAACATACAGTACATTACCAGTTTTTCTCTTTCCATCAAAAGAAATAGTTCCCCTACCTCTAATTCTACTAGCAAAATTATCACCAAACTTTACCATTCCTCCTTCATACCTTTCCAAGTCCAGGAACTTGTTTTTGTCACCTGTCATATGGTGAGAGCATCCACTATCAATAACTCAATCATCCTTTTCTTCAACATGGGCAGCTAAAGCTCTTTTTACAACCTTATGATTGACAGATTCAGAGGATATTGGATCTTCTTCCTTGATGGCAATAAACACCCATTCATTTCTGGATTTGTTTCCTATTTCTAATTCATCATCTGTTACTCCTTCATTATCATCTTCTTCATGAACATAATAACAATTCTTTTGGAACCTTTGTCTATTAGAATTTGACCTTGTAGATCTTTCCAGACATCTTGAAGCAAAATGACCAATCTTATTGCAGTTGAAGCACGTAAAGGGTAATTTTCCTTTATACTTACCAGATCCCCTTGGCAATCTCTTTGCAATGAGGGCTTCAAGTTGATTTGTTTCTGCTTCTTCCTCTTCCATGTCTCTTCTTGCTTGGGCATACCATGACAGCTTCCTTGAAGAGTTTTCTCCCAGATCAAATCTTTGTTTACCTTTCACTGAGGCACTGGCTTTGAATACAGATTCAGTTTTGGGGGGATCATCTCCAAACTCAGTCATTTCAAATGAAGCCAGTTTGCCAACCAATTGGTCTCTTGTGATAGTTGTATGGCCTTTGAATTCATTAATGGCAGCATCCTTGATTTTGTAGACAGTAGGAAGGGATCTGAGAATTTTGCCAACAATCTCATTTTCATCCAAAACTCCACCAGCATTCCTAATTCCACACACCAACTCATTTACTCTTGGCATAAAGGTGGTAATATTTTCATCATCTTGAGTCTTGAGTCTTTCAAATTTCCCTTTGAGACTCTGCAACCTTGCACTCTTAACATACTCATCTCCTTCATGCAGAAGTGCCAGTTTAATCCAGATCTCATAGGCAGTTGGTAGGTCAATAACATTTGAGAGCTTTGAGTCAGTTAATGCACTTAGAAGAGCCTCTTTGGTCTATAGATTGTTTTTAACATCTATGATTTCATTTAGAGTTGTCGGACCACCTTGTGGAGGTACATATGCTTTAGTCACCATGGACCAGTACGCCTTTCCCATACACTACAAGTGACATTTCATGCGACCTTTCCAAAGAGAGAAGTTAGTTCCATCAAACTTCAGACTATCCTTCTTGTATGATGACATCCTGGATCTCCTCAAGCGGTTAAGCTCCTTTTAGAGGAACTTGGCTCTGATACCAATTGTTGGATTCAAGACAGACAACTGAGACGGGGGTGAATCAATTGTCCAAAACTTGCTTCTAATTCAAACACTTAAATCCTCTTTGTTATTTAATAGCATGTCAATTAATCACTCATGAAAGCATAAAGCATAAACACCAGAGCAGATACACATCAACACATGAGACACCAAGATTTTGACGTGGAAAACCTGGTCAAGGGAAAAACTATGGGGTGATTAACCCAAGGATTATTCTCTATTAGAAGAATAAGAAAAATAGATGGTACATGCCAATTAGGGCTCACTGCCTGAGCTCACTGCTCACAAGAGGCACACTACCTACAAGAGACACACTGTCTACAAAGTAACAAGTATCACAAACTTGAAGTGGAGATTGACATCTTTACCATGCCTAGATCAGTTCCATTTAAGCCTGAAGACCTCTGCTCTGCCTTTCAGTCTTTTGCTATACCACACTCATCCGCTCCAAGACACACTTCAAAATGAATTCACAATCCCTTATTTATACAAGGCATCGACTTAGGAACAATCATCTAAGTCGGCAAACACCTATAAGATCATTCACAAGATGTGTAATACATCTGGTCGACCTATCTTAGGAAGAACACCAATATCCGTGGTTATTCTTCAAATGCAAACTCAAACTTCAATGCGGACCACCAATAAGAATTGTACATGATCCAAAGATCACCAAAACCTTTCCTGAGCCATCAAGAGCATCCGCACTTTATCAGCTTACTGGAATTCTTTTCTTTTTCATCCGGAACTTCAGGAACACAGTCTGTCATCACTGTCATAATGAAAAAGGTGCTTCCGAACCTCGAACCCATGAACAAATCTAGTTGTCACTTCACATGGACTTCTTCAACACTCTCTCCAATCCACAAAATGAGATAATGCAATTCTGAAGCTCACCGAACCAATCTGTGACGCTCTGTCACCACTGAACATCTGTCGGAACCAGTTCTACTGGAGCAGTCATAACTTCTTTAGATCATTATGCAGACCTCTGAAAACTTGACTGGATCATTTCAATACTCATATCTGCAAACCCTTTAAACCGCATCCTCTGATATTTATCTTATCTTGAACTTTTACCTTAATGTCATCACTGTTCTTCACTATTCCTGATTGAGACTAATTTCCTCAATAGCCTCAGCACACAGCTCATCCAATCCTACTCATTAATGCAATATGAGCATGTTGACATCAATGACAACACTGGTTATCCTCATACTTGCAATAGGAAGAATTGAGTACCAAGCAATTAGAACCCTGGACCCAGAGAGGAGGGTTGATAACGGGCTCAAGAAGGCTATACGCCTTAGGAATTGGGAATCTTGGAAGCAGTGAGGACAAACAAGAATACCTCACACCAAGAAAGCAGTGTCTGTATCAGGAACAATAGACAAATAGGTCTCTCACCTCTCTAATAGATTGCTTAGGTTGAATTAGGCATTTTGGGGTAGAAAATGTCTATGAGCACTTGAATTGGTAGGGAGACTTGGGGTATGACATAGGTCTTGAAGCGTTGTGTCAAGATAGGTTTTTTAAACCCATACCACTTCCCATCAAATTGGTATCAAAGCCAAGTTAAAGATTTGGGCTATTCTTCGATTAGAATAGAAGAAGTTGTATGTCATCACTGAGTTCGAGTGAGTCTATAGGTTCATCCAAGAAGATGGTGACTAATGTAGAATTGGCAAAGAAGGTTGATGAACAAGAAGAGAAGAATAGGATCCTACAGGAAAGATTGGCAAAAATGGAAAGTAAACTGGGTGTAATGATGGAAAAGACTGAAGAAGTCAGTCAGAAGATTAAAAATTCTAAAGATAAGGAAAAAGGTGTGTCTATAGAAGATGAAGAGCCCACACCTGATCCTAAGATGGAAGAAGAACCTTTCTTGAAGGCCTTGAAAGCCATGAGTGGTAAGTCATTGGAAGGAGTTCCTCTTTTTAGTGGGAATATGGAACCTAATTTGGTTATGGAATGGATAGAAGGTATAGAAAATCACTTTGAATGTGATGGAGTGACTAAAGCACAAAAGGTGAAGGTAGCTAAATCAAGACTTAGAGGAGTTGCTTTGACATGGTGGAAATTTGTTCAAACAGAAAGAGAAAAGAAGGTAAGAAACCTATAGCTACTTGGAAAGGTATGGTGGGTAAAGTCAAGGAAGTCTACATGCCTGGAGATTATGAAGTCCAGTTGCACAAGAAATGACAAAATTTGAGACAAAGAGAATTAGATGTCAATGCATACACTGAGGAGTTTCAAAAATTATGCCTGAGGTCTAAGGTGATGGAAGATGAAAATGTAAAAGTGGCAAGATATCTCAATGGTTTGAGGTGGAGTATTCAAGAGGAAATCAGCGTATTCAGCCCTACAACAGTGCATCAAAGCTATCAGCTAGCACTCAAGGTAGAGGAGAAGAGCAAGAAGAAATAAGAGTCAAGTAGCAAATCAAGAGGAAGAGGTAGAGACGGCAGAGGAAGAGGAAGTTATGGTGGTAGGAACACTAATCAAAGGCCCCAAGGAGAATCCAAACTCACAGAGCAGAGTGGAGAGACTAGTAGTAGAGGAAACTACCAAGGAAGGGGATCTAGCAAAGGAAGATCAGGAGGATCAGGCAGAGGATCCTACTTTGCCACTATGAAATGCTACAATTGTGGTCAATTAGGCCATCCAGCATACAGGTGTCCTGATAAGGGCACATCTTCTTCTCAAGGAGTTGATAAAAGAAATCATTATGTACAAGATGATGCTTCAAGCAGCAAATCACCTGAAGTCAGTCTAGCCTCAGAAGTGGGAGAGAACATCATGGTAAGGAGAACTTTGATCAAAGAACTGGTGAAAGCTAAACCAAGCCAAAGGAGAGTACTATTCAGAACCAGATGCAAGATTATGAAAAAGGTATGTCAAGTAATCATAGACTCAGGGTCTACTGATAACATAGTGTCAGATGAAGCAGTTAGAAAACTAAATTTGCAAAGAATACCTCATTCAAATCCATATAGAGTCACATGGTTAAATAAAGGTCAACATGTGATAGCCAATGAGCAAACTTGGGTAGAGTTTGGTATAGGTGGATACAAAGACAAGGTACTCTATGATATCCTACCTATGGATGCATGTCATCTCTTATTGGGCAGACCATGGCAGTATGACCGAAAAGCCATACATGATGGTGAGAAGAATGCATATTCCTTTCAAAAAGATGGTGTCACCTATAAAATTCAGTCATTGGAAGATGAAGATGCAAATAAGACTAAAAGCCTTAATGTCTTAATTGTGAGTGGTAAAGAGTTTTTGAGCACTCTTAAGGAGGATGGTATTGGTTATGCTATCATAGTGAAACCTAAGGAGGAGCAAAAAGACAAAAAGGTAGTCGTCCTATAGACTATACTGGAACAATATAAGGACATAATTAGTGAGGGAACACCAGCAACATTACCTCCACAAAGAACTATTATCCATCAGATAGATCTGATTCCAGGAGCATCACTGCCTAACAAAGCTCCTTATAAAATGACTCCAAAACAACATAAGGAGATAGCCAGAAAAGTACAAGAATTGATTGATCAAGGATTGATTAGGAAAAGCATAAGTCCTTGTGCAGTGCCTACAGTGTTGGTACCAAAGAAAGGAGGGACATGGAGACTATGCATAGACTCCAGAGCTATCAATAAGATCACCATAAGGTATAGATTTCCAATTCCCATAATTGAAGATCTTATGGACTGTTTAGGAGGGGCTAAATACTTCACCAAGATAGACCTAAAAAGTGGTTATCACCAGATCAGAATCAAGGAAGGTGATGAGTGGAAAACAACCTTCAAAACCACAGAAGGACTGTATGAATGGCTTGTTATGCCATTTGGTCTATCGAATGCTCCCAGCACATTCATGAGGCTCATGAATGAAGTCCTCAAAGACTATATGGGTAAATTTGTAGTTGTTTACCTAGATGATATCTTAATTTTTAGTCAAACTAAAGAAGAGCATCTTGAACATGTAAATATTGTTTTGAAAAAGTTACATGATGAACAACTAACCATAAATTTGGAGAAGTGTGACTTCATGAAGTAGGAATTAGTATACCTTGGTTTGGTGTTGTCTAGAGGAGAATTGAAGATGGACAAGTCAAAGATAGAAGCCATATTGAATTGGCCTACTCCCAGAGCAGCAACTGAGGTGAGAAGTTTTCATGGCTTAGCTCAGTTTTATAGGAAATTCATAAAGAATTTCAATACTATTTGTGCACCCATGCTTGATACAATCAAAGGTGGGACAAAACCAAAGTTTCAATGGACACAATCAGCTGATAAGAGTTTTGAAATATTGAAGAAAGAAGTAGCCACACAGCCAGTGTTAGTGCTGCCTAGTTTTGATAAGTTATTCACTTTAGAATGTGATGCTAGCAATATTGCAATAGGTGCAGTACTCAGCCAAGAGAATAGACCAGTAGCCTTTTTCAGTGAGAGGTTAAATGAAGCAAAGAGCAGATACTCTTCATATGACTTGGAGCTCTATGCTCTAGTCTAGGCACTTAGAAAATGGAGGCATTATCTCCTACCTAAGGAATTTGTTGTATATATAGACAATCAAGCTTTGAGTTTTCTGAACTCACAAGATAAGTTGACCCATAGGCATATCAAGTGGATGGAATATTTACAGTCCTACACATTTACAATTAAGCATAAGAAGGGACAACTCAACAAAGTAGCAGATGCTTTAAGTAGGAGGCTACTCACAATGCAGGAGGTGAAATTAAGAAGCATAAGAATGACAGAGTTCACAACCCTTTACAAAGAGGATGAAGATTTTGCTGAAGCATACAAGGTCTGTCAAGACTTTGAAAATCACTTTCATAGTGAATTTGTAGATTACACATTGCAGTAGGGATTGTTGTTCAAAGGTGGATAGTTGTGTGTACCAAAAGGATCCATCAGAGAAAATCTCATACAGGAGAAGCATAATGGCAGTTTGAGTGGACATTTTGGTCTGAACAAAACATTGGAGTTAGTCCAGAGGTTCTACTATTGGCTGAAGATGCACAAAGATGTCAGAAAGTATGTAGAGTAGTGTATCATTTGTCAGAAGGCCAAGGGAACTTCTTCAAATGCAGGACTGTATCAACCACTACCCATTCCTTCCAAACCATGGGATTGTGTAAGTATGGATTTTGTAGTTGGTCTACCAAAGACTAAGACTCACTTTGATAGTATTTTTTTAGTTGTTGATAGCTTTAGCAAGATGAGTCATTTCATTCCCTGTAAGGTGACTCATGATGCCAGTCATATAGCTCATTTGTTTTTCAAAGAGGTCATAAGGATTCATGGACTTCCAGCAAGCATCATGTCTAATAGAGATGCTGAGTTCATGGGACATTTCTAGAAAACTCTATGGCAGAGGTTAGGAACAAACCTGTCTTTTCGATCAGCATATCATCCACAGACAGATGGCCAAAAAGAAGTGGTGAATAGGACATTGGGTAACCTGTTAAGGTGTTTGACAAAAGAATATGGATAGAGTTGGGATCAGGTCATTTATTAGGCAGAATTTGCCTATAATGACAGTGTGAATAGGACTACTGGCAAAAGTCCATTTGAGATAATGTATGGAATGCACCCTCGAGGTGAACTCCGACATCTTGGAGACATGGAATATAGAAGTGGTCATGCATAGGATTTTGCACAATCTATGAAGGAGATTCATGACCAAGTCAAGAAGACATTGATAGAAAATACCCAGAAAATCAAAGATAGGGTAGATGCACACAGGAAGGATGTTCAGTTTGAAGTTGGTGATTTAGTCATGGTTCATTTGAACAAAGCCAGATTGCAGAAAGGGATGCCAACTAAACTGCAGATGAGACAGATTGGTCCTTGCAGAATTTTGAACAAGTATGGCAACAATGCCTATAGGATTGATTTGCCAGCAGATTTGGTAATTTCACCAGTGTTCAATGTTCAAGACCTGGTACATTATAAAGGTCCTCATTCAGCAGTAGGTGGATCTAGTTCAGAAACTGCATAGATAGTGAGTGATGTAACCTTGCCACCTACACTCAAACCACAGGCTGAGAGAATTCTAGATTCTCGAGTGCAGAAACAGACCAGACATGGTGTGTATATGGAGCATCTGATCAAATCGAGATAGTTACCTGAAGCAGAGGCTACCTGGGTTGTAGAGTCTGAGTTCAAGAAGCTGAGCATTGATTTTGCCTTGTTGTCACTGGACGTGACTTGACTTTTTTCGCGTAGGGGGTGTATGGTGCAAGAGCACCAAGGGCTTGGAGCCCATGTATATACTTTCACATTTTTGGTGTGATGTTTTTGATTTTCAAATAGGAAGGAGCGGGAACATGCATTTTATGTATATCCGTCTTTTGTATGTCAAAGAGTGTATCCATCATTTGTATATCGGAAGGGTGTATGTCTCAAATGTATGTTGCATTGTCAATATACATTGGTGTAGATGCAAGTAGTAACCGGTTGTATCAGTCGAAAGGGAAGGAGATACATAGGATTACCGGTGATAGCATGTTAAACAATGTATATGCAAAGATGAATGTATCAGCATAAGAAGATAGAATTCTGGCCGAAGGTGGAGTTAGTGTGAAGCACGTCAGCATGAGATGCATATCGAGAGATTGAGATAATGTTAGGCTGATGATATAAATCACAACGACAAACAAGATGTAGACAATGCATATCAGGATGAGTTTGTATATTAGAGAACAAAGGAAAAGTTACACCGACAGTATAAGTCTGAACGATGAGTTTTATCCATCGAAGAGAAGTTATGTATCAGTGAAAGAAATTATGTAGTGGCCGATAAGGTAGGTCAAACCGGTAAGAAAGGAGAGGATGATTTCAGTGAGAAAACAAAGATATCTTGCCGATGATAAGGTAAATGCACATTTTGATATTGTATGATAAAAATGAATGTATCGATAGAAAGCATGTCGATTGGGAAAGTATGATCAGTGAGCGAAGAACCTATTTCACTGATGATAACCGAATAGATAGAAAACCCTAACTATCTATTAACAACAAAAGGATGAAGAGTATAAGAACTGGTTTTTGGCTTTGTAAATCAGTTAGAATATTGGAAAAAGTTGTAGGATAGACATTGAATGTAAAAGAACGAACTCTGATAATAAGAAACATTGACAGTTTGAATCTGTTCAAGCATTTCCTTTAGAATTCTTGCATAACTCGTTCTATAGAGTAGTCAACTTTATTTTTGTTCTTTTGTTTCTGTTTGTACAAAATGTCTCTGTCTTGATGTCCCTGCATTTTCCATGTACATTCATGGAGGGCCATCAAGCAGAGATCTTCTTCCTTTTGTTTCCGTTTGTGTTAGTGGTTGGATTGTCAATGAGAGACAATAGGAACTTGTCCTAGGCGAGCTCTGCTATAGCCTGGCTAGGTATGCAAGTTGCAGTCTAAAAAGGCAGGGGTGAAAAATAGAATAGGAAGAATTGAGCACCAAGCAATCAGAACCCTGAACCCAGAGAGGAGGGTTGATAATGGGCTCAAGAAGGCTATAAGCCTTAGGAATTGGGAATCTTGGAAGTAGTGAGGACAAAGAAGAATACCTTACACCAAGAAAGCAGTGTCAATATCGGGAACAACAGACAAATAGGTCTTTCACCTCTGTAATAGATTGCTTAGGTTGAATTAGGCATTTTGGGGTAGAAAATGTCTATGAGCACTTGAATTGGTAGGGAGACTTGGGGTATGACATAGGTCTTGAAGCGTTGTGTCAAGATAGGTTTTCTAAACCTATACCACTTCCCATCAAGGACACCCATGCCTTTTGTAGCTGCACTAAAACACTTTATGTCATCAATGAAGTGAGTTTAAATTTCATTTGTTTATAGGAGGGAATCCAATGGCTGACTGACTGTTAACGGAAAAAGAATAGGGGAATGGAAAGGATATCCATGAGAGAATGGATTAAGTGGACCCACATGTGTCACTTAGGTGGTCAAAGCTTAGAGTCTATTGTTTAAGCCCAACCATGGGAGCTAGCCAAAGGAACATCACCACATGAAGCTAGTGCTGATCTGCCATTGTCTATAATTGTAGACTATTTTGATAAGGATAATGCTTAACATCATCTTATTTATCCTTAAGTTGCAGTCATATTTACATCTACCATCTGATCTTATCTTTTACTCACAGGTTCATCACTTATTAGTGTCATCTCCCTTACCTTTAATCTATTGTAATTCATCATCTTCTTAACCATACCTGTACTCACCACCACTTTATTCTATTAGACTGTATCATCATATTGGGCACCACTATATGTAACCTATAAAAAGTCTTGTATCAATTTTATGGTTAGGAATCAATAAGAATGATTTGCAGCAGCAATCTGGTTTAATGTTATGGTGTGTTATTATTCTCTTTTCTATTTCTATACTGTTATACTTTTTCTCTTCTCTCTAAAATCCAACATAGTTGTAGTAACCAATTGGTTGTCAGTCACTCATTTGAGGAGAGAAGGAAACTCTCACACTTTCTTGTGAGCATTTAACATTGTTTGGTTGACAGCCACGTCGATCCTGAGCTGAAGGTTTTGTTTTTATTTTCTTTTTGGATGGGAACAACTCCCATACTTTTTGTTTAATCGAATCATATTTTTTAATGTGAAGTTGCCTACTTCTGGAACTCTTTTTGATAATCAAAATTCATTTTAAAGTTTTTATGTTTTCAACATGTGATAAGGCCAGATTTGATTCATTTAATGGAATGAAACTCTTCTTTGTGGTAGTTTAGTTAAATCACGTCTTCTATTTTAGATATATGTTTCTTTATAATGTTATAATATATTATATAAAGATAGAGGTGTTGATACTTATGTGAACTAGTTATTTCCATCAAAAAATAAATAAAAAATATTCACTTAATTCTACCAACTTAAACATGACATGTGGTAATTAGTTATTTTTCCTATTATGCCAGTGGCATCTTCAAAAATAAACAACTTAATTATAGTAAGCATGAGTTTTCTACAACTTCATGAAAGTGATTTCTAACATTTGGATCCAATTTTGTTTCATCTTTTTACATCAACAAAAATAAAGATAATTGCATAAGAAACAAAAGTGGGGAGCCAAAAGGTAGAAATAAATTTCATGGGTTGTAGAAAACTCATGCCTACTATTATTAAATATCTTTCATGAGCTATTAAAGTTTCATGCCCACTATTATTAAATCACTTTCATGGGTTGTAGAAAACTCATGCCTACTATTATTAAGTTGTTTATTAGAATAGTAATGCATCAATTAGGTTTTATTACTTGGTCATTAATGACTCAATGAGATCACAAAATCAAAACTGGGTGGAGGTCTTGGAGGCAGTTGAATGGTTACACTAGTGGATGTGTTGAAGGTGATGGAAGAGGTAGGTCTGGAGGAGGAGGTGGTTTGGATAGACTAGATAGTGTGGGAAAATCATATCCCTTCGTGGGGGAGAAGGCACTTAGAGGTTCAGTAACATGGTGACGATAAATAAAGATTTTTGGGGGCACAGAGGTGTTAGAGGTCCTGGGACCTGGCCCATGTCGAATATTCTAGACATCTATGGAAATGTATGGTAGGGATCTGATGTCATCTGTTAAAGAAGGTGGAGATTTAGGTAGCTTGAGGCGCATGCCCCTCGGTGGCATGGAAACATTACTCATAGGAGAGGGTTGGAACTATCTTCCAATAGATTGTGGTCATATTTTGATCATACGAGTGGGATGGTTAGTGTACTGGCTCGAGGGCTTGTCTTGGATGAGGGTCAAGTAGTGGATCTTGATGAGGGAATGGTGATGGATCTTTTGTGAGATTTGCAGGTAGATTTAGACCTGGTAGAGGCACTGCTAGTAGTGGTAGAAAGGTTGGAAGTGATGGACCTGGTAGGGGAGGTCACATTTTTAACAGAGAGGGTGGAGATCCTAGCATGTTTGATAGTGTCTAGGTGACAAAGGTGTTTGAGACCTGCTTGTCCATGCTTCCCATATGGGATGGAGGGGAAGCTAATCATGGGATAAGGTGTAGAGGTGATTGTTGATGACTAGGTTGCATTGATGGTGGCAAGGCGGGAGGAATAAGAGGATGGTTGTTTGATGGTTGATGGTGTGACTAGTACTGGAGTATGTTCTATTGCATTATGGGTCAAGCATAGTGTGCTAATGGTTTGGTGATGGCTACGAGCCAAGAGTGGAGGAAGGAGGTGTTGAGGGAGTTGTAAGAAGATCTGACTCTAGAGGTGGCTCTGATGGTGCCGAGAGGAGACACTGGTAGTTGCTGGTGGCATCATTGCTTCATCTCTAGTGAGAGTGGTGGACATGGAGCTAAAGGTGTCTATGGTGGTGGTTACATTTGTGGTGGAGATGGCTTCTTGTTGGGTGGTGAAAGCGATCTAGGTGTGATGATGGATGGTGGTGGTGTTCTTCAGTGATGGTCATGGAGTTGATTGTTGATGGGGTGGCAGTAATGATAGTTGTTAGCATTTATATTGATTCTTTTAAATTTATCTTTAGAAATAAACAAAACTACTTTCCAAGTTTCCATTAATAATTATATCACATTCTAAAAAGTCACCCAGAATTGTAAGTTCCAATGTAAATGGCAATAAAAAAGTCCACGATAAATTACTTACCAAAACATTAAGGATAGAGGCAAAAACTTGGATGTGCATATTTTTGGCAACGGGAAGAAACTAAGAAGAAACAACCTTTCCCAATAGAAACACAATCAAGGTAGGAGGGTCCAATGAAGGACTGTCCAACTTTGCAGCCTTAAACAACCAACCTCATGATCATAGCAAAGATGTAATAGTAATATACAAATAACCACAGAATGTTAAGAGATAATCAGAGCAAGTGCAAAAAGATGGGGAGCCAAAAAGGGGTCTTAAGTGGCCACTTTTTTTTCTAAAATCAGGAAATGCTGGCCTTGGATGAGAAATTGAGCATAGTTACACTCAAAATTTGGAGATGCAACCAAAACAATGTTCATAGTGCTCCAAGTCTACTTTCTAAACTACTATTTTTTTCTAAAAATGGTATAGATTAAGGGGTTCAAAAGAGGGAGCCACATAAATTGGTGTTGCATGTTTTGTGGCTCCCTCAAAAGGTCAACTTTTTTTTTGTATTTTTAAAATCACTTTGGTGAGAAATTAGCTAACAACATGTAGTTTATGCCTAATTTTTCTGATAATTGTTTTATGAATATTTGATTTTTTACTAATTTTCAAAGTGGGCACATCCTAAAAAATAGAATTTTGGTCGTGCTACCCCTATAAATTTTGAAAACTAATTGAATTTTTTTTTAATATGTGTAGAATGGAGTCTAGTTTCTAAATATGTAATTTTTTTTAAATTTCAATGAATGGTTAATTTACAATGAAAAAAAGACCAAACAGTGGTTTTTGCCCAAAAATAGACACACAAACAAAAGAAATTAAACATGAAAGGCTTAACATTGTCAAAATATGAAAAACATTACATCGTTAAATAGCTAAGAGAAAGCCTAGCATTACCCAGGTGTTCGATTTGTTTGACCTTGAAACACGTGCAAATCTGAGGGTTAGCATAAACACAATTATGTGAAATCCTATAGAATATGCAAAAGCACGTCTCTGGACATTGGGAAGGCACTCGAAGCCTTTGGGTTGGAAATCCAAAGCAAATCCCAAGCCTAAAGCTTGGGATTCCCAAAGCAAAACATAACACGCTCGCGTTATGTTCTGTTTTACATTTTTTCCTTTTTCACAAAAGTTTGCTCAATGTTTGTCATGTTTGACATAACACGAGCACATTATAACACGCTCGTGTTATGTCCCCCTTGGATTTTTTAATGTTCAAGGTTATTAATCATGTATGTATGTATGTATGTATGTATGAATGCCTATATGTATGTATGTATACTTATATGTATGTATGTATCTATCTATCTATGCCTATATGTATGTATGTATGTATGTATAGTGTCGAGGGTAGAGGAGGGTAGAGATGGGGGCGAGGCAAATAGGGGAGGAGAGGGGTGGATAAGGGTTGAGGGTTTAAGGTCAAGATGGATTAGAGTTTAGGGTTGAGGGATTAAGGTTTAAGGTTGAGGGTTGAGGGTTGAGGGTTTAGGGATAGGATTTAGAGTTAAGGGATAAGGGATTAGAGTTTAGGACCTTGAGGGATTAGGGTTTAGGGTTGAGGCTTTAGGGATAGCGTTTAAGGTTGAGGGTCGAGGGATTAGAGTTAAGGTAGAGTGTTGAGGGTAGAGGGATTATGGATAGGGTTTAGGGTTGAAAGTTTAGGGTTTAAGGGATAGCGTTGAGGGTTTACATATAGGGTTTAGGATTTAAGGTTTAAGTGTTGAGGGTTGAGGATTTAGGGATAGGGTTTATGGTTTAGGGATAAGGGATTAGGGTTTAGGGTTTAGGGATTAGGGTACCATAAATTATAATTAGGGATTAGGGTTTATGGTTTAGGGATTAGGGATTAGGGTTTAGGGATGTACAATTAAGGGGTACCATAAATAAACTGAAATTTAGGCAGGGTTGGGAAAATTTTGTGAATCATCATGGGCTGGAGATTGGAGATTTTGTTGTGTTCAAGTACATATCCAAGTCATAATTTAAGGTTAAGATATTTCAAAGAATAGGGTGTGTGAAAAACATCAATGCTCTTCAGCTTATGAATACCAACATTGATACAGATAAAAGATGCCCTTCTTCTAACAGAGTATGCAATTCAAGTCAACTGATGGGCAACAAGTAACTGAATGAGTTGGTTTAATGGGCATGCCTCCTTCTTCAAAGTTATGCTTGGAGACTTTCCACAAAAACTAGTAACTCTATACATTATTTTTCATTCTTTTATTTCATGTACATTGTTAAGAACTTGTAAAATCTAATTGTGTAATGTGTTTATGGCAGCGTATTCCTCCTACATTTATTTCACAGTTTATAGACAACACAAATGAACATATGGTGTTGCAAGGCCTAGGTGGGCAGGAGTGGGATATGCAATTAGGGGGTACCATAAATAAACTAGAATTTAAGCAGGATTGGGAAAATTTTCTGAATCATCATGGGCTAGAGATTGGAGATTTTGTTGTGTTCAATACATATCCAAGTCATATTTTAAGGTTAGATATTTCAAAGAACAGGGTGTGTGAAAAACATCAGTGCTCTTTAGCTTATGAACACCAACATTGATACAGATAAAAGATGCCCTTCTTCTAACAAAGGATACAATTCAAGTCAACTCATCATGGGCTAGAGATTGGAGATTTTGTTACATGTTCAAGTACATATCCAAGTCATATTTTAAGGTTAAGATATTTCAAAGAACAGGGTGTGTGAAAAACATCAATGCTCTTCAGCTTATGAATACCAACATTGATACAGATAAAATATGCCCTTCTTCTAATAGAATATGCAGTTCAAGTCAACCGATGGGCAGAAAGTTGTTGAATGAGTTGGTTTAATGGGCATGCCTCCTTCTTCAAAGTTATGCTTGGAGACTTTACACAAAAACTGGTAACTCTATACATTATTTTTCATTCTTTTATTTCTTGTACATTGTTAAAAACTTGTAAAATCTAATTGTGTAATGTGTTTATGGCAGCACATTCCTCTTGCATTTATTTCATAGTTTATAGACAACACAGACAAACATATGGTGTTGCAAGGCCTGGGTGGGCAAGAGTGGGATGTGCAATTAGGGGGTACCATAAATAAACTGGAATTTAGACAGGGTTGGGAAAATTTTGTGAATCATCATGGGCTGGAGATTGGAGATTTTGTTGTGTTCAAGTACATATCCAAGTCATATTTTAAGGTTAAGATATTTCAAAGAACAGGCTGTGTGAAAAATATCAATGCTCTTCAGCTTATGAATACCAACATTGATACAGATAAAAGATGCCCTTCTTCTAACAAAGGATACAGTTCAAGTCAACTCATCATGGGCTAGAGATTAGAGATTTTGTTGCATGTTCAAGTACATATCCAAGTCATATTTTAAGGTTAAGATATTTCAAAGAACAAAACATCAATGCTCTTCAGCTTATGAATACCAACATTGATACAGATAAAAGATGCCCTTCTTCTAATAGAGGATGCAGTTCAAGTCAACTCATCATGGGCTAGAGATTGGAGATTTTGTTACATGTTCAAGTACATATCCAAGTCATATTTTAAGGTTAAGATATTTCAAAGAACAGGGTGTGTGAAAAACATCAATGCTCTTCAACTTATGAATGCCAACATTGATACAGATAAAAGATGCCCTTCTTCTAACAGAGGATGTAGTTCAAGTCAACCAATGGGCAGCAAGTTGCTGATTGAATTGGTTTAATGGGCATGCCTCCTTCAAAGTTATGCTTGGTGACTTTACACAAAAATTGGTAACTCTATACATTATTTTTCATTCTTTTATTTCCTTTACACTATTAAGAACTTGTAAAATCTAATTGTGTAATGTGTTTATGGCAGCGCATCGCTCCTACATTTGTTTCACAATTCATAGACAACACAGACGAACATATGATATTGCAAGGCCCAGGTGGGCAAGAGTGGGATGTACAATTAGGGGGTACCATAAATAAACTAGAATTTAGGTAGGGTTGGGAAAATTTTGTGAATCATCATGGGCTAGAGATTGGATATTTCGTTGTGTTCAAGTACATATCCAAGTCATATTTTAAGGTTAAGATATTTCAAAGAACAGCGTGTGTGAAAAGTATCAATGCTCTTCAGCTTATGAATACCAACATTGATACAGATAAAAAATGCCCTTCTTCTAATATGAAAGGAAGCTAGGTATGTGGAAATCACTTCCTACACTAATCTATTGAGGAGAGGGCTATGCAAATTCAAATTTATCCTAACTATTACAGAAATGTAAAATAATTAACATGAGATATTATAGCAAAACACAAGAACCAGAAAGTAGACAGAAGAAGAGAGACAAAGATTTACGATGGGGAAAACCCTTATCGGGTGAAAAACCCCACACTCAAAAACCTGCACAATGTATTAACAAATCTGAAAGTTGTTTACAATACACTTGCAATGCAAGCTTCAATGGTCTTCGACACATGTGTCTGGAGTCAATCTGGCAGCATAACAGTACCTATAAACCTGTGATCCAAACCCATCTCCAAGCACCTGTATAAATAGGAAATATAAGGCAATATTGGACCTTTCTTGGAATGGGCGTCCAACATGGTTTCATGGACCGAAACCCATGCCCAAAGACACTTGGTCAACATTGTAGAATGTGTCTGACACTTGTCCACATTTCCCATTCCAAAGGGGTTGCCTATTTCCAAAATGGGCTATGACAGATGCTCTTACGACACTTACGACGGTCATAGAATCTGTCATAGTAGTTACAACTTACAGCTGTAAGAGAATTTATCATACACATGCTATATTTATAGCATATTCTCTTACAACATGTCATATTCCACCTTGGGGTGCCCAAATATGCCTTATTCAAAGATGCTTCATGACACATGTCATCACTTGTCTTACAACCTTCTATTTCTGACTCTTACATGTCATGGATTTGTCATAGGAATCCATCATAATCGTTTCGGTCAAACATTCCTTACACAACATGGAGGATACTGACACATGGCAGAATCTTCCTACCACTAAGTGGGATGCCTATCTCCTCATGTGAGGACAAAATAACAAGTTATCATAGTCCATGTAGGACTGACACATCACCGTGCCACATCCCACAACATGACAATATGGAATTTCCAAATATTTACAACATAGGCAATTAAATAATAAATACAAACATTACAAATGCAGAGAATTATCAACGTTGAGACACCTTAACTCCCAACATTCTCCCACTTGTCAAACACCTTGTAAGAGCCAATAGAAAATAAGGATTTAACTACTATAGGTTGAGAGGCCGATAGACTCCGAACACCATCTGAACTTCTCTATGCTCACTGGTTTCGTCAATGCATCTGCAAAATTCTTCAAGGTATCTACCTTCTCCAAATTTACCTTTCCATCCTCAACCATGTCTCTCATGAAGTGAAACTAAACATCAATGTGCTTGGTTCTAGCATGGAAAGTTGGATTCTTTGCAAGGTAAATTGCACTCTGACTGTCACAACTGATCATGATCTGACCTACATCAATACCAATATTGGAACACATTCTCTTAAGCCAAATGGCTTCATTACAAGAATGAGTTACTGCCATGTACTCAACTTCTATTGTGTATAAAGCAACAACAATTTGTTGCTTACTCATCCAACTAATAGCACCATCAAACAGTGTAAAAACATAAGCACTGGTGAATCTCCTGCTGTCAATGTCACCTACCCAATTTGAATCCACAAATCCATGAATATCAACAGAATGCAGAGGTCCTGAAACATTACCATGATAGAAAATGGAGTACTCGGAAGTACCCCTCAAATATCTAAACACTCGCTTAACTGCATCCCAATGAACTCATCCAGGATTAGCCATAAATCGACTAAGGACTCCCACTGCTTGAGCAATGTCTGGTCTTGTGCAAACCATAGCATACATTAAACTGCCAACATCACTAGCATAAGGTACTTTGCTCATGTCCTCCACCTCACTAGGAGATTTTGGACAATCCTCAATAGACAACTTTGTCCCCAAAGAAACGGGAACACACAATGGTCTACAATCTGCCATGTTGAATCTCTCCAACATGGTCTTCACATACTTACTCTGGCTTAACCAAAGTTTTATGTTGGTTCAGTCTCTTCTAATTTCCATTCCTAGAATGTACCTGGCTACCCCTAAATCTTTCATTTCAAACTATGCTAACAACTGAGATTTAAAATCATAAATCATATTCTTACCCTTCCCAATGAGCAACATATCATCAACATACAATGCAACAATGAGAATATGATCACCATCAAATTTATAGTACACACAGTGATCTGATTTTGATCTCACAAATCTAATTGACAACACAAAGGCATCAAACTTCAAGTACCATCTCCTAGGGGATTGCTTCAAACCATACAAAGACTTTTTAAGTTTGCAAACCAAATTTTCTTTACCTTTCACCATGTAATGCTCTGGCTATGACATGTAGATTTCTTCCTCCAAGTCACCATGAAGGAAAGTTATCTTCACATCCATCTGTTCTACCTCCAAGTCATAAGCTGCTGCAAGTGACAACAGGAATCGAATGGATGTCAGCTTTGCAATGGGAGAGAAGATCTCACCATAATCTATACCCTCCACTTGTGAATACCCCTTCGCAACCAATCTAGCCTTATACTTCTCAACACTGCCATCTGCACCAATTTTCTTCTTGAACACCCATTTGCATCCAACGGGTTTCCATCCAAGAGGCAAAGGCACCAAGTCCCAAGTTTGATTCTTTTCCAAAGAAGCCATTTCTTCCTCCATGGCCTCCTTCTAGAAACCTGCATCCTTCATATCCAAAGCCTCTAATACAGTTCTAGGTTCATCACTATTAGTAAGCAAAGCATAAGCACAACTAGAATCAAGCAATGTAAAACCAAACCTTTCAATTTGCTTTCTTATCCATGTAGACCTCCTCAAAAGTTGAGGTTGAGGTTCAGCTTCTTCATCTGAGCTTTCAAAGCTGCTAGAGCTCTCCTCATCATCAGGTCCAACATTGTCTTTCTATTCAGTCTTCTCAGGGGTGAGAGGAAACTGAACAACATCCTCTTTCTTTTATTTTTCTTCTAGCTGCAAAATAGTGGAAGAAGGTGTAAGCTCTCTGAAGATGACACTTCTACTATACAACACTTTTTCAGTCACAGGGTCCCAAAGCTTGTATCCTTTCACATCAACACCATAGCCAATGAAGATACAGTTAACAACTTTATTCTCCAACTTTGACCACTTCTCCCTAGGCACATGTGCATATGCCTCACAACCAAAAATATGAAGATGCCTTACTAAAGGCTTTCTACCATACCACACCTCCATGGGTGTCTTTCCAACAAGAGCTGATGTAGGAGATCTATTTACCAGATAGAAAGTACTGGCAACAGCTTCAACCCAAAACTTTTGTTCTAGACCGGCTCCACTAAGCATACTCCTAGCCTTCTCCATCAGTGTCTTGTTCATCCTCTCTACAATTCCATTTTTTTGCAAGGTGTATGGAGTTGTCTTGTGCCTTTCAATCCCAAGTTCCTTGCCATACTTATCAAATTATGTAGAATAGAACTCACCACCGTTGTCAGTTCTCAAACATTTAATCTTTTTACCAGTCTAATTTTTAGCAAAGGCTTTAAACTCCTTAAACTTGCTATAGACTTCAGGTTTGCTTCTAAGAAAATAAATCCATGTCCTTCTACTATAATCATCTATAAAAGATACAAAGTATATAGATTTTGATAATGAAGGAACATTAACAAGACCAAACACATCAGAATGAATAAGGTCCAACACACTAGAAGACTTATGAGAACTCGAATAAAATTGAACATGGTTTTGTTTTCCATAAATGCAATGTTCACAAAAGTTAAACTCAATATTACAATCATCTAACCCCTCTACGAGGTTCTTATTTTTCAAGGTACATAGACCCTTCTCACCAATGTGGCCAAAACTCTTATGCCATAACATTATCTTTTTAGTAGGAAGTTTAACTTCTAATGCACAGTTACAACCATCAAGACTAGAAACAACAAATTTCTTCACTTCTCGTTCAGATGGTGGGGATGAAGTGATTGCTACCCTCTTCCTTGAGTCAGAACAACTATTGCATTGCAAAATGCATGCTTCCAACCGAAACAAAGTACCTCTCTGAGTACCCTTAGCAAGCACCATAGATCATCTAGTCATCTTGCATCCTTCTTTCGAAAAGACAACCTGCACACCTGCATCATTCAAACTACTTACAAAAAGCAGGTTCCATGCTAAGCCTAGGATGTGCATAACCCTAGAGATCCCCTTCACTCGACCATCAGGGAATCAGATAGAGACTCTTCCTCGACCAATGATCTTTAGATGAGAGTCGTCATCCAGATACACCTTCCCACCATCGAACTCCTCATACTTAGTGAACCAGTCTTGATTTGAGGTCATGTGGAATGATGCACCAGAGTCGATTAGCCACACATCATCAGATGCATGGGTTGCCAGGGCTGTGATGAAAGCATCACCATCATCTTGTGACTTGTCAGAATCTGAATCAGGAGCTTTCTTCTTTTTCTTCTTCTCCTCTTTGTATTCCTTTCAAAAATGCCTGGTCTTGCCACAGTTCCAACAAAGAGCCTTGGACTTTCTAGGAGATTTGGATCTCCCACGAGATTTGGATCTACCCTTCTTAGCTTTATTGTCCTTCTTCTTCCCTTTCTCCTTGGGTCTTCCACAAACTACAAGGGCCTCTTTAGCTGCCTTAGAAGACTTTCTCTGCATCTCTTCAGACAATAGTGAAGAAACCACTTCTTCCATTTTGAATGTGGATGTGGTGCTTTTGATTGCCATGACAAGATGATCCCATGAGTCTAGTAGAGAACAAAGCAGGGTCATACACCTATCCTCCTCCTCCATATTTACACCAATAGAGGTCAATTGTGCAACCAGCAAATTAAAAGCATTCATATGTTCAGCAACAGATCCTCCATCCTCCATTCGAAGGGAATACAACTTCTTTCTCAGAAAAAGTTTATTAACTAGGGATTTGGCTTGATACACATCCCCCAACTTCTTCCAAAGGAGTTTTGCAGTAGTCTCCTCATGGACATTTAACAACACAGAATCAGCAAGACTAAGTCTTATGAGACCCTTAGCCTTCTGATCCTTGAGATCCCAGTCATCTTGTGACATTGCAGCTAGTTTAGTTCCGTTCACACTATCCCAAAGGTCTCAGTCAAGTAACATGTCTTCCATCTTGAACTTCCACAGCTCGAAATTACTGCCATTGAACTTCTCTACTTCAAACCTTCCTGATGTGCCTACCATCTCCTTACTGCAATAAGATACAAAATGCTTTGTACAAACTCCCACTCAACCTAAGATTAGATCAAAAAACCCCTACCCAACAACTAGGACCAAAGGTGATCAAGCATTGATACCAACTAAAAGGAAGCTAGGTATGTAGAAATCGCTTCCTACACTAATCTATTGAGGAGAGGGATATGCAAATTCAAATTTATCCTAGCTATTACAGAAATGTTAAACCATTAACATGAGATATTGCAGCAAAACACAAGAACCAGAAAGTAGATAGAAGAAGAGAGACAAAGATTTACGGTGGGGAAAACCCTTATCGGGTGAAAAACCCCACACTCAGAAACCTGCACAATGTATTAACAAATCTGAAAGTTGTTTATAATACACTTGCAATGCAAGCTTCTATGGTCATCAAAACATGTGTCTAGAGTCAATCTGGCAGCATAATAGTACCTGTAAATCTGTGATCCAAACTCCATCTCCAAGCACTTGTATAAATAGGAAATACAAGGCAATATTGGACCTTTCTTGGAATGGGCGTCCAACATGGCTTCATGGACCAAAAACCACACCCAAGGACACTTGGTCAACATTGTAGAATGTGCCTAATGCTTGTCCACATCTCCCATCCCAAAGGGGTCACCTATTTCCAAAATGGGCTATGACATGCTCTTACAACACTTATGACCGTCATAGAATCTATCATAGCAGTTACAAGTTACAGCTGTAAGAGAATCTATCATACACATGCTATAAATAGCATATTCTCTTACATCATGTCATATTCCACCTTGGGGCACCCAAATATGCCTTATTCAAAGATGCTTCATGACACATGTCATCACCTATCTTACAACCTTCTATTTCTAACTCTTACATGTCATAGATTCATCATAGGAATCCATCATAACTGTTTCGATCAAACATTTCTTACACAACATGGAGGATGCCGACACATGGAAAAATATTCCTACCACTAAGTGGGATGCCTATCTCCTCATGTGAGGACAAAATAACAAGTTGTCATATTCCATGTAGGATTGACACATCACCGTGCCACATCCCACAACATGACAATATGGAATTTCCAAATATTTACAACATAGGCAATTAAATAAAAAATACAAACATTACAAATGGAGAGAATTATTAAGGTTGAGACACCTTAACTCCCAACATAATAGAGGATGCAGTTCAAGTCAACCAATGGGCAGCAAGTTGTTGATCAAATTGGTTTCTGACGAAGAAAACAATGATGTTGTTGAAGCAATGGAAGAAAATCAAAATTGTAAGTCTAATTTAATTTATTTCAACTTTCAAAGTAGGCATTTGAATTGTAGCTTTACCTGGAGGGTTGGTATAACAAAAACTTAATTATGTTACAGGCCTTTCTTTGAAGAACTCTAGACATTATGGACCCTATCATCTAAAAAGGCACATGACAGTGAACTCTGCCCCACCTTTCAAATCAGATATTTACCTTTTTATTCAATGAAAATGAAGACATTGAATGTAAATGACCATGCATACTAGTAAGATCAAATTCTCTACCTTCTATTCTTATTACTCTTACTTTATTAAGAGAAGAGATTCAAAAAGAATGGGTAAATAATTGTAAGCTAACATAAGGCAAAGCAGTTTTGTTATTACATTTTTCTGAGGGATCTCTAATAGTCTAATATAATGCAGTCTTCTATAATATGAACATCTGCATTTGTGTGAATGCTAAGCTTTAATAGTAGAGTATTAAATCAATGAAATCAGCTATTTATTGAGTTAAAATAACTTAGTTCTTGTAATGGTGGGAATGCAAGAGTTGCCAAAAATAGGTGAATGTCCTCTACAATTACCAAGTGAAAAAAGCTTAGTAGTTCTTGTGGATAGAGCCAGTAAACAATGGGAGATTATTTGCCTGTTTCATAATAATATACCTGCCCTAAGTGCAGGGTGGGCATATTTTGTATGCCATAATAATATCAAGGAGACGTTTGCATCTTTGAGTAGGTGGACAACAAGAAACATAGATTTATATTTAGAGTTCAAATAGATCAAAAGATAAAATAAGGATCCTTTTGAAAGAACTTCTAGGAGGGAAAAGATAGGCCAAAGATAAAAGGAGAAAATTATATACAAGAAAAGATCTTCATGAGGATTGTAATATTTTGTCTAAAACAAACAAAAATTAGTTAATTAAAAATAGAAAATCAAGAAAGAAACAGTACTAAAATGTATAGTTACTGATATCTGAAATGTATAGGTACTAATATATCTATTTTTAAAAGATTGATTGATTTTTATGGCCAAAGTTGTTTATTTTATCTAGTTGATGGTTTTAATTACATCCAGGTTATACATTGCGAGCAGATGTGTGCACATTTTTATTGCCCTGATTTAAATTCAAGCAAATAGGTGAAGAGACTATGTTGATCTTTTAAAAAAATCTTAATAAAAAAATGTTCACTTAATGTTTACCAGGGGTTTTGATTTCAACCATTCATTGCCCACTATGGATGTACTCCAATGCAAAGCTTTTCTCATAATGATCATCCTTCTGATTTCAACTATTAACTACTCACTGTGGATGTAACATACGCAAAGCTTTTCTCATAGTGTGTACACCTATTGGCATAATGAACCCCAAATGGGCCAGAAAAATATGCCATATAACATTACTAAGACATTATAGAAAACATAGTCTGTTCAAGTACATATCTAGGTCATATTTTAAGGTTAAGATATTTCAAAGAATAGGGTGTGTGAAAAATATCAATGCGAGCTCCAGCTTATGAATACCAACATTGATACAAATAAAAGATGCCCTTCTTCAAACAGAGTATGCAGTTCAAGTCAACCAATGGGCAACAAGTTGTTGAATGAATTGGTTTCTGATGGAGAAAACAACAAAGATGTTGAAGCAATGGAAGAAAATATAAATTAGGGTTGAGGGTTGAGGGATTAGGGTTTAGGGTTTAGGGTTGAGGGATTAGGATTTAAGGTTTAAGGGTTTAAGTGTATCTAGGAGTTGAGAGTTTAGGGTTTAAGGGTTTAAGGTTTGAGGGATTAAGGGTTTAAGGGTTGAGGGATTAGGTGGTGCAGGAGCACCTACCTAACAGCTGGCCTTCATGAGGCAGTTAGTAGTTTAGGTCTTGTTTGTGTTTCCAAGAAGGTCTGTTAGACCAATTGCATGTAATAAGGTCATGCTGATCATGATAAGATCATGCTGACCGGGCTTTTGCTATTTTTAGCTAGTTAGTTATAACAGCTGTCATGATGTATGTTCGGTGGGATCTCCCAGCCGCCTGGAGAGTTCCCAGCCGCTTGGAGTCGGGTCAGTAGTACTCGTAGGGAAAGTCTTTATAAGCATGAGATCGGTTGATGTTGGAGAGACTGACAGATATCATCGATCGAGCTTGAGTGAGACTGAGAGAGAGATTGATCATATTGTATTGCATCTTTGAAATCAATAAAGTGATCCTGTTTTGTGTTCTTGCTCTGGTTGGATTCCTTTCTGTAATCGATCTGCTGGTTTGGGTGGTTCCATGGATTTGCTGATCCATTCCACCGGTTGATCCCTCTGATTGGTGGAATGGTAATGTACAGTAGGTTAGATTGTAGTTTGTGTTTTGTCTGCATGCAGGTGTGCAGGATCACGACTGAAAGATGTTGAGAAGCCTAGCATCCTCATGTGCTAGGTCAAACTGATAAGACAGAGTGTCGAAGATCACCCTGAGGTTGGATCGGGTTATCCCTGGAGGATCGGCGAAGTGAGATTTCGCTGAGTGAAGAAGTTCGTGAGGACGGCATCATCAGGATATTTTGGTGAATATCCTGCAGACAGTTCAGACATCGTCATCTGGATAAGTGGAGGAAATCAGCATGATGTTGTCGGTTGCATGAAGTGCAAGTGCGTCGGGGTGATCATCATCATCGGGAGAAGCCGAGGAGGAGTGCATCGGCATCAGGTTGAAGATCGGGTTGATCGCGGGCCGAAAACACTAAGTTTGGCCTACAGCAGGATATGACGTCATCATCATCATGATGTACGTCATCAGGACATTTCAGAGTAGCAGGATATTGTGAAGTTGCGGGTGACGTCATCGTCATCAGGATCTACGTCATCAGGATATCGGGTGACGTCAGCATCGAGTGAACGGTGCGAGGAGTTAAGGTCTTGTCGTCATCAGGATAAAAGGGAAGAACCAGATGTTCGTTATCCTGTTGACTATCATGATGTCGAATATCATGATGCTGTTGCTTGTGTCGTCGGCTATCGGAGCGTCGAAGGGAAGGTGCTGAAGGTCGTCATCAGGATATTTGTAGCAACCAGATATTTGATATCCTGCTGACGAAGGTGATGTTAAATATCATGATGAGGCCGCTAGTGTTTGGCGCCCGATGAACAGTGCAACCGGAGGAGGTTTGCGCCCGCTGAACATCATGATGATGTTGAAGGTAGTGAAAGAGGAGGTTGTCGCTGAAGTGAACAGTGGACGTCAGGAGGATGTTCGCGCCGGTCGAACATGAGGATGCTGCCGGTAGTCAATGTGATGATGCTGTTGACAGGCGAAAGTGCTAAGACTTGTCTGCAGGAGGATATCGGTCGGCGACAGTAATATGATGATGTTGATAGTGTTAAGCAAAAATATGATGATGATGAGGATGAATATGATGATGATGATGGTCTGCAGACATCCATGCTGTATTGTAAGGTTATAGTGTGGATGCCTCTGCATCATTAGGGTTTAAGGCATAGTGTCGAGGGTAGAGGGTTTAGGGATAGGGTTGAGGGTTGAAGGTTTAAGGGTTGAGGGTTGAGGATTTAGGGCTAAGGGTTAAGGGATTAGGGTTTAAGGTATAGTGTCAAGGGTAGAGGATTTAGGGATAGGGTTTAGGGTTTAAGGTTTAAGGGTTGAGGGTTGAGGCTTTAGGGATAGGGTTTAGCGTTTAGGGTTTAGGGTTAAGGGATTAGGGTTTAAGGTATAGTGTCGAGGGTAGAGGGTTTAGGGATAGGGTTTAGGGTTTAAGGTTTAAGGGTTGATGGTTTAGGGATAGAGTTTAGGATTTAAGGTTTAAGGGTTGAGGGTTGAGGCTTTAGGGATAGGGTTTAGGGTTTAGAGTTAAGTGATAGGGTTTAGGGTTTAGGGTTTAGGGTTTAGGGTTTAGGGGTTAGGGTTTAGAGTTTAAGGTATAGTGTCAAGGGTTGAGGGATTAGGGTTCAACCCTTGACACTATACCTTAAACCCTAATCCCTCAACCCTTAAACCTTAAACCCTAAACCCTCTACCCTCAACACTATATCTTAAACCCAAATCCCTTAACCCTCATCCCTAAAGCCTCAACCCTCATCCCTTAAACCTTCAACCCTAAACCCTCTACCCTTGACACTATGCCTTAAAACCTAATCCTTCAACCCTTAAACCCTTAATCCCTCAATCCTTAAACCCTTAAACCATAAAATCTCAACCCCTAGATACCCTTAAACCTTGAACCCTTAAACCCTATATCCTATACACTTAACCTTGGATACTCAACCTTGAACATTATCCCTCAATCTTCAAACCTCTACCCTATACCATATACCCTTAACCCTATAGTTATACCCTAAACCCTCAACCCTCATCCATATGCCTTATACCCTCAACCTTAAACCCTATACCCTATATCATAGACACTAAACCTTGAACATTATCCCTCAACTGTAAACTCTCAAACCTCTACCCTATACCCTCAACCATATACTTAAGTCCTAATCCATCAATCCTTAACCCTATACTTTAAACCCTAAAACCTACACCCACAAACCCTCATCCCTATACCCTATAACCTCACCCTTATACCCTCAATCCATATCAAAAACCCTAAGTTCTCAATATCCTAAACCCTAATCCCCATACCTTACACACTTAATCTTATACACTCAACAAGATGAATATTATCCCTCAACTATAACGCTCAACCCTCAACCCTCAACCCTCTACAAAAAAGAAAAAAATGCAAAGAAAACAATAATGCGCTCACATTATAATGTGAGCACATTATGGTTTTGTGTTGCCGAGCCAAAGGTTTGGCAACACCAAGCCATAACATGCTCACGCTATAACGTGAGCGCATTATGGCTTTTTAAAAAGTTTGGCCACTTTTTGGCCCCCCATCTTTTTGTACTGGCCCATCATAAACATAGGATACAAGATTTATCCTGGGAAAACCCTCAAAAGGAAAAACCCATCCTTCAAAAGATCACTTCTCATTATATTATAATTCCAAACCTCATTACATACACCTCTAGGGATTTTCATGTGCTAGACCACAACCCAGGCTTACAAAAGATTCATAGGACACAACATCATTCTTCCATGTCTTCTTTCTTCTTCTCCTTCTCTATTCTCTGCTATGTATCTTCTTCTACTCTCTGCTCTATCTTTTGTTTATGCTCTGTTGTCTTCTAGGCTTAAAACACCTCTGCATCTTCTAGACTATTCATCTTTTCGTGTACTTTCTTCACACACCTCTTCACTACCTTGAAACAATCTTCTACCTTTATTATATCCTCCACAAACCTTCAAAACATTATCTTGTCAACCTAAAGGTAACTTGCCACATTAAAAATGTAGGAAACAAGTAGGTCAGCCTACAACTCTTGGTAATGCTCCGCAAATGAATGAAACTCGATGTGGTTCTTAGTGAAGGTCTATCTAGACCTAATTTTCCTTGTATGGTATTCCATTAGGCTCCACAAGTCGCGGAAGTGCTCCACAAACTTTCTACTCTCAACTGATTGCCTGAAGGCTCTACTCTATAAAAGTTGATGATCTTCTGGTAGCGATAACTTTTTGTAAATAAGTCCAAATCTCCTAAAATCTGAGTATGATGTAGATGTCATGTCATAGAAACTAAATCCTACTTCACGAGCTCTGACATGAAGATGTGGTAAAATGTGGTAGTCCCCATTGTCACTTTCTGGCACTCTACAACTCAACATTAACTATCTCAATTTACAAAATGACTTTTGGATGCTCCTACATCAGACTCTCGAGAGTAATTGAAAAGGTGATGCCCCTACATCAAGCTCCTCAATTTGTTAAATTCGGTGATCTACTCCCAATTCCTTGCAAGTTCTACCTTAGTTCGGCAATCTGTCTACAAGATTGCAACTACCTCATAGTCGGCATTCTATTGACAAAACTTGCAATTTGCCTCTAGTCGGTGATCTATTCAAGTCATCTTCATGATTTGTGTCAATCCTCAAATAGGTTTAGTGATATATTCACAAATCATTGCACTATCTCATGGTCGGCAATCTATACAAGTCTTCTCTATGGACTGCCTGAAGTTCCTTCTCACTTCCGGTGATCTAATTTTGGTACTCTGCTTACAAATTGTTGCACTACCTCAATGGTCGATGCTCTAAGAAAGTCTCCTTCGTAAGCTACCTCAAATTATTTATTTTGCAGTGGTTCAATGGTCTAGCTACAAGTTACAACTGCCTCAGAGTTCAGCATTCTATTAACAACACCTATAGGCTACCTCAGGACCAATACCAGCTTCAATCAACTAAGAGTCAAATAGCCTTAGTGTCCCCTAATACTTTGAATCAATCATGTTACTTCCTTGATTCAATCAATACACTCTTGCCCTCTGCAGTACCTTCTAACCTCTGGTTCTAGCTACAACTCCTTCCACAGACATCAAAATCTTCCAAATTCTTCTCCACATACACTGCTCCTATACCTTTCTTTGTTTCTACAGCCATATTTATTTTACTCTGGTGTGCTTTATTGTTTCCCTTTCTCTTCAAGAAAAATTTCTTGTCATCCCTTCTTTCTCTGCAATATGAACTTTCCTTTCTTTTATGCTTTGAACATGTTTACACAAACTTTCTCTTGCACTGGTTCCTTAGTTTTACAATACAACTCTCCTTAAGATCAATGATTCTCCCTCTTCCAGGTTCTCTGTTGAACTTAGTGATTTGGTAGGTTCTTCTTCCTCCGCATAAGTTATCTCTGAAATATTTATTACTTCTCCATCATTAGCCTCTTGGTGACATTTAGTGCTTGATGATTTTCATCTCCATACTTGAAAACAGGTTCCTTTGAATGATCTATCAAATCTTCTTTCATCCCTCTAGTATCCTTCATTGCGGCAAGAATTATGACTTCCTCTATTAATGTGGTAGAAACTTTTGTCATTTCTCCCTCTGTGGTGTGAATTATTGTCCTTGTGCTCTGCATGTGGTCTTCCCTCTCTGCATCTTGATTCATATCCTTCTTTTCCTCAAACACATGAATACTTCAACTTATACAACCTTTTGAACATACAAGTAACATATTTCCACTCCGGTCCATCAATCCATCCATAATCCTTCTATATACAACCTGTCATAGATTTTCTCCTCCACAATTTATCCCAACACATCTTTTCAGAGTGATTTCTTAATCCATGGAATTTACACTTGGGTATAGATCCCAACACATTTCATTTCCATGTTCATGTCTATTACATTAAGAATAATGCATACATTTCCTTCCTTGAGTTGATTTGCTTGAACTTGTGACAACATCCTTATTCTCTTCACCTCTGATATATCCAAGGCCTTCATTTCTTGATCTTATTACTGATTCAATAGGTTTCGTAATTCCTTGCTGATATTTTCCCAATCCTTTTCCTTCATATCCCATTATTTTCATGATTTTATAACCAACATTGTTTTGAGAACTATCTTTGTCAACACCATCACCAACAATTACAGATTCAGTTACATCGCTATCTTCAATCTCACCTTCTAAAGAAGCTTCTGTAGCATCACACAAATCATTAGTATCACAAGAAACATCACAAAGTTTAGGCTTAGATCTTAGACTTTCATTCTCTTCACTGCATGCTACTGTGACTGCTCTAACTGATTAACCTATTCTTTCAATCCAGATATTTCATTCCTTTGCAAACTATTTTCCCTTTTCAACTTCTCGAAACTTCCCTTTAGATCTATGTTCCTCTTTTCAATCCGACCAAACAACTTGCATCCTTCTTCCAATTATTCAAAACTCCTTTTGGCATACTCAAACAACTTCAACTCTTCTTCTAATTTCTCATTCCTCCTTTTTACATTTTCCAATTCTTCCTTGAGAGTATCATATTTGTCTTCTCCTAGTTCCCTTATCTTCTCTACCAACTCTAAGTTATATCTTTTGATTTCACACAATTCTTCTTCCAAAATATCCTTCTTGCATATTATGTTTTCATTTTCTTTCTTCATTCTCTTTCCAATCTTCCCTATTGAAACAAATCATACAAACAACTTAATGTGAAAAGCTTACCCAGATCTTTCTTGCCTTGATCTTTCTTCTGTGGTGATTCTTGTAACACTTTAGGGTTTTGCACTTTATTCCAACACATTCTTCCTTCCCAACAGATTCAAAACCTTCCCAACAAATTCACAACCCACTCTGATACCACTTGATGTAGTCAAGGTAGGAGGACCCAATGAAGGACTATCTAGCCTTAAACAACCAACCTCATGATCATACCAAAGATGTAACAGTAACATACAAATAACCACAGAATATTAAGAGATAACCATAAACACAGGACACAAGATTTATCCTGGAAAAAACCCTCAAAGGGAAAAACCCAGCCTTCAAAAGATCACTTCTCATTATATTATAATTCCAAACATCATTACATACACCTCTAGGGCTTTTCATGTGCTAGGTTGTAGCCTAGGCTTACAAAAGATTCATAGGACACAACATCATTCTTCTATATCTTCTTTCTTCTTCTCCTTCTCTATTCTCTGCTCTATATTTTCTTCTACTCTTTGCTCTGTCTTCTGCTTCTGCTTCTACTTTGTTGTCTTCTAGGCTTAAAACATCTCTTCATCTTCTAAAATATTCATCTTTTTGTGTAATTTCTTCACATACCTCTTCGCTTCCTTGAAACAATAGTCTATCCTTCATTTATATCCTCTGCAAACCTTCAAAACATTATCTTGTCAGCATAAAGGTAACTTGCCACATGAAACATGTAGGAAACAAGTAGGTCAGCCTACAACTCTTGGTTATGCTCTGCAAATGAATGAAACTTGATGCAGTTCTCAACGAAGGCCTATCTAGACCTAATTTGCCTTGTATGATATTCTATTAGGCTCTGTAAGTCATGAAATTACTCTGCAAACTTTCTACTCTCAACTGACTACCTGAATGCTCTGCTCTGTGAAAGCTTATGATCTTCTGGTAGTGATAACTTTATGTAGATGAGTCCAAATCTCTTGAAATCTAAGTATGATGTAGATGTCATGTCATAGAAACTAAATCTTTCTCCATGAGCTTTGACATGAAGATGCGGTAAAATGCGGTAGTCCCCATTGTCACTTTCTAACACTCTACAACTCAAGACTAACTATCCCAATTTACTGAATGACTTCTGGATACTCCTGCATTAGAGTTGTAAGTTCCAATGTACATGGCAATAAAATAGGATGACAAATTACTTACCAAAACATTAAGGATAAAGGAAAAAACTTGGACACGCATATTTTTGGCAATGGGAAGAAAATGAGAAGAAACGGCCTTTCCCATGGAAACAGTGTTTCATCTGTCGTTAATGCATAGCTTCTTCCTGCATAAATCAAATGTGCTTGTTCATTATGTACTTGTGTGATTTTTGCTTCTCTTCCAACTAATTTTTTTCTTCTTTTGATTTTTAAGAAGAAACATGGGCAGTGCAAAGCCCATATGGCATAGGTAGAAGAAGATGCTAGCAAACATTGCAATAGTTAGCTTTGTTACACATATGGTTCATAAGGTTGTCATTGATGTCAACACTATCACAAGGTTGTCATTAATGTCAACACTATCTTGGATGTGTGATGGTGTTCATGGTTGGATGTCATGTTGAATATAGTATGGTTACTAAAGTTCATGGTTGAATGTAACGCCTTGATCAGTGCAAAGTTGAGTATCAAGTTAGATTAATATGGAAATTAGAAGCACTAAGATGATCATATGTGTTTTTGATATTGAGAAGATGCTACTAGTGGCCTGAAGCATATTGTATGATCTCTCGTACTACTATTAAACATCTTTCACGAGATATTAAAAACTCATGCCCACTATTATTAAATCACTTTCATGTGTTGTAGCAAACCCATGCCTATTAAATTATTTATTAGAATACTAATGCATCAATTAGGTTTTATTATTTGGGCATAAATGAACCAATGAGATCACAAAATTAAAACTAGATGGAGGTCCTAGAGGCAATTGAAGGTTGCACTGGTGTTTGTTCCAAAGGTGATGGAGGAGTCAGGTTTGGAGGAGGAGGTGATTTGGAGAGATTGGGCAGTGTGGGAAACTCATATCCCTTCGTGGGGGAGAAGGCACTCAGATGAAGCAACATGGTGATGAGAAATAAAGATTTTTGGGGGCACGGAGGTGCTGGAGATCCTAGGATCTGGCCCATGTCAGATATTTTGGACATCTATAGAAATGTATGGTAGGGATCTGGCATCATCTGTTAAAGAAGGTGGAGAATTAGGTAGCTTGAGGTGCAGTCCCCTTGGTGGCATGGAAACATTAGTCACAGGAGAGGGTTGTATCTATCTTCCAATAGATTGTGGTCCTCTTTCAATCATAGGAGTGGGATGGTTAGTGTGATGGCTCAAAGGATCATCTTTGATGAGGGTCAAGTAGTGGATCTTGATGAGGGGATGATGATGGAACTGTTGTAAGATCTGTAGGTAGATTTAGACCTGGCAGAGACCCTGAGGGCTTCACCAGAGGTACTGATGGTAGTGCTAGAAAGGTTAAAGAGATGGACCTAGTAGGGGAGGTTGGATTTTTAATAGAGAGGGTGGACATCCTAGCATGTTTGATGGTCTCTAAGTGATAGAGGTGTTTGAGACCTGCTTGTCCATGCTTCCCATATGGGATGAAGGGGAAGCTTCAATGGTGGAATAAGGTGTAGAGGTGATTACTGATGATTGAGTTGCATTGATGGTGACAAGGCGGGAGGAATAAGAGGATGGTTGTTTGATGGTTGGAGGTACAATTAGTACCAGATTAAGTTATGTTGCGTGCTAGGTCAAGCATAGTGTGTTGATGGTCTGGTGATGGCTATGAGACAGGAGTGGAGAAAGGAGGTGTTGAGGGAGTTGTAAGAAGATCTGGCCCTGGAGGTCGATCTAATGGTGCTGAGAGGAGACACTCGCGATTACTTGTGGTAGGGTTGCACTGTATCTAGTGGGAGTGGTGGATGTAGAGCTGAAGGTGTCTGTGGTGGTTCATTTGTGGAAAAGATGGCTTCTTGTTGGGTGGTGAAAATGATCTATGTGTGACGATGGATGGTGGCGGTGTTCTTCGGTGATGGTCATGCAGTTGATTATTGACCAGATGGTAGTAATGGTAGTTGTTGGCATTTATATAGATTCTTTTAAGTTTGTTTTTAGAAATAAACAAAACTAATTTCCAAGTTTCCATTAATAATTAAATCACATTCTAAAAAGCCATGTAGAGCTATAAGTTTGAATGCAAATCGCAATAATTATTTTTTTTTCTTTTAATTTTTAAGAAGAAACATGGGTAGTGCAAAGCCTACCATAGGAGCCATTTTTTGTTGATGTGGGTAGTAGCAACAGCTAACTATAACACAACATCCAAATATCTCACTACCTGCAATAACTTTCTCACAAATGGCAGTCCCATGCCAACAATAAATGGTCCATGCTGCCAAGGAGTCTGTAAACTGTATCAGCAGGGTGGCATTCAACATGAAAGGAAGAATATTTGTGAGTGTTTAATGAATGACGTTATTAATCGCAATCTCAATGAAAAAGTTGTGGCCAACCTTACTCTTGATTGTGGCATTCGACTTGGCTATGTTGTCTCTAAACACATTAATTTCCACAAGTAACTCATTTGCTTTATCCATATCTCTATATTTATGTTGTTTATTTGGATTATTGAATCGCATAACAACTAATTACTCTTATTGTTTTGTTTTTTGCAAGATCCCTTTGCAATGAAACTCCACAACCACCATTTCCTACCTTTTTCCTTTCCTAGGACAAGATATATTATAAGCACTTAGCTTTTACACACATATTAATACTGTTTAAAGGGTTGTGACGTATAATGGAGGTGTTACTTTAGACACTATGTCTTTAGTACCCTTTTACCTAAATAAAATTTGAGCTATACAATAAGATTGGTCCATGGATTTATTTCTAGTCAATCCAAAGGCCCACTACCTCTTCTATATTATTTAAAAAATATCATACTATATTTTATTAAAATTTTATTGTACTTTGTTTCTTCTACTTATGTTAAATCCAAAATTTGAATATGGTATGTAATTGGCCCTAGAATTTATTAGGTAGAATTGTTAAACTTATGTTCACTACTAAACTACCAATTAATAGAAATTAGTTAGTATTTAATAGAAATTAGTTAGTATTTAAAAAGTTCTTGTGAAATATACCAATCCAGAAACCAAATTTTAAACCATTCAATAGTATCTATTTCATGGCAATTTAAATAGTTTTTTAATAATGCTAAATATTATATAGTTTCATTAATGTATATAATGTCATCTTATGAAATATTTTTAAAGTTTTTATTTTTAAAGCTAAAAAAATCAATGATTACTAGCTGGGATCTTTAGGTATACTTGATTGATAGAAGCATAACTTCTGCTACATGACAACCATATCCTTGCATAGCTTATTTATCCCTACGCATACTCGTTAACTCCATTCACAACTAAATTAATTCTTTAGCTAATTTTTTCCACCACAACTATACAGGAATACTACTGTTTAACACAAAGGGGCCTCCTTTGGGGTTCATAACAACTAAGTTGCTAACTAATACTCGTGTACTTAATTTAAAATAATTATGTTTTCTTGCATATTAGTTAGACCAAAAGAGCAATTGATTCCCCATCTTTGAGATAATTAAAGAAAAATAAATTTTGATTCTATGTAATTTGAGATAAAATCAAGGAAAGTTTACTTAATTAGATCTAGGACCTATAAAATTCTTTCATAGATGTGAGAGTGTATATAATATATGCAATATCTTCTTTACTTTTAGAAAGACACTTTGAATTTTTGCTCTTTTAATGAACAAAAATGATCTAATAGAACAAGTTAACAGACATCATCCAACCCAACCTTTCTATAACACAAGAAACCTCCAATAGAAATTCACATCCTTTTCTCAATCTGCTCCTATGAGATTTCTTCTAAACCTCTCTCTCTGGCTACTGCATAGAGTTGCCTTTCCTTTTCCTTCCATCTCTCAATATTTCTACCCAGATTTACTTGAACGTGTTGTAACACCATTTCATATGGTATTTTCTATGAAGAAAATAAAATTAAAAAATGAATAAATCCATGTTTAAAATATTGATAATAAAAAATCCATTTTATGCAAACCCTATAATCAGGATAATCAATAAGAACACATATCTCTGAGGCATTTTGTCATATAGTTGACATGCCTTGTTTTAGCTTTACCTATCTACCTGCTTTACCCATGTTTTCTCTCCTATTCTCCAACTGACGCCCTCCATTCTAGATCTACAAACAAGAAAACAATCACAGGTGGAATGAAATTCAAAAATCTTGGTGTCTGGTGAAGAGGGTGACAAATTGAGAAGGGCTATGACAATGAAGCAAGAATTTGAATGATGAGAAGTAATAGGCACAAAATAGAGATAGGAAATGAAATGACAAAATTACCACCTACCATGATTAGAAAAGTAATTACCAAGATTAAAAAAAGCTTCCATTAAATGAATATGTAAAGCTACAATGCCCATCCATTGATTCTTACAACATCTAGCAAAGTAACCATCATTCAACTATAAATGGGGATGGTATGAAGTCCTGGTTGTAAACCCTATGGAGCTATTCTCACCCCTAAACAACTTGATTGGACCAATTTTCACTCTAAACCACACTGTTCAATTAGAAACCCTCTGGACCTCTTTTTAGCCTCAAATAGCTTGACTGTACAAAATTTCAATTTAAAACACAAAATTACTAGATAAATTTTCAGCATAAAATTTTACCACCAATCCTCTACATCAAACATTTACAAAGAACTCTTAGTTTTTCATGTGAGAAAAGGAGAGGGAAATACAAAAGTAAATGAAACCCCCAAGAACAAAAAAAAACTGCAAACTTTAGATAGATAATCATTATTTTTGGGAACATGGGATGACCACAACATGGGTAAAAGAGAAAGTTTGGAAAAAAAATTACATATAAAAAAAATTAAAATTTAATTGGTGTACAAAGAAAACTATTAATCACTAGTTAAGTGATTTTGATTACAATAGTAATATTTTATTATTATTATGTTGAGAGGCATTATACAGTCACAGTTGGGTGGGGATGAGAGCACTCATTTTTTTGTGTAAATTTATTAAAAAAAAATTAGAATACCAAAAAGGAAATAAAAAATAAATCTTAAGAAAATAAAAGAAAAAAACTCAAAAAGAAATTAAAAATCGTTCAAGGAGAAAAAACTAAATCACAAAAACTATGGAACCAAAAAAGGAATTGAAAGAAATTGGAAAAAATAAAAACCAAAAAAGAAATTTGAAACTGTTGGAAAGAGAAAAGGCTAGAGAAGATCATGAAACCTCTGAACCAAAAAAGAACTTGGAAAAATTAAAAAATAAAAACCAAAAAAGAAATTGCAAACAAAAAAGAAAGCGAGAAAATAATGGAAAAAAAGATATCCCTCAATGTACTTTAGATATATTTTTTTAAATATAAATATACTAGTAAATATAAAAATATAATATAACATAATAGTTAATATAATGAGATAATATATAATTACACTAATACTATTTTCCAAATAGTTATAAATTAAAGTTGTTAATTTAGCTATAAAAATTAACCTATTAATTTGAAAAAAAATTATGTTATTAATAATATGATAATTAATAATAATAGTTATATTATATTATATTATGTATATATGTGAATATGATAAATAATTAATATTTGTGTTATATTAATATTATACTCTGCTTAAGTTTAGGACCATGACTCCTTCATTTTAGTGTTTTTGTTAATTAAAATTATTCTAAACATATAAAACCCAATTACATGATTAATAAATATTTTTAGAAACATTTGCAATTAAAAAAATTGCATGTATATAGTTTATAAATAATAGGGCCATAAACTGTAAGTGTAAAAAAAATCCTTAATTTAATTGGTACACAAAGAAGACTATTAATCACCAATTAAGTTATTTTGATTACAATAGTACTGCTAAAGGCAGGTTAATCATAATATAGTCTATGGTGGGAAAAGAATAGGAATGACCTTTATTCTTTTCATCCACAACTATAGGTCTCCACCTTGGAAAGTTTTTAACTAACTAAATTGTAATTTTTCTTTTTATCAAAAAAAAATCACAATTTATCATGGTTATATGTTTTTTCCATTGCCAAAGTTATCGATAAGGAATGGGAAAGGAAGCATGTAGACCATCACACAAATTATAAGCTCTTAACTTTTGTGCCATCTCCTTGTACCTAGATAAATATAATGCACTTGCACATCACCTTCATCTTATTTGTCTCTCAGCTAAATTAGTATCGTATTTGTATAATCTTGACTTCTCTCACTTCATCTTATTTGTCTCTCAGCTAAAATATTATTGTACTTGTATGATATTTGCTTCTTCATTTGGTTTTTGTAAGAAGAAAAAACATGGGCAGTGCAAATCACATAATAGTGTCAAAACTAACCCACCTAAGCATACTCCTAGCCTCTCTATCAATGACCTCTTAATCCTCTTTGCAACTAAGGGGCATATGGAGTTGTCTTAAGCCATGCAATGCCATTCTCTTTGTAGAATATTTTAAACTTAACTAAACAATATTCTCCACCATTGTCACTTGTTAACACCTTGATCATTCTACTTGTCTAGTTCTCAACAGGTGCCTTAAACTCCTTCAACTAACTAAAGACTTTAGATTTATTCCTGAGAAAGTAGACCTAAGTCCTTGTAAATAAGTCATCAATAAAATAAACATAATATAGAGATTTTTTAATGAAATTACATTTACAAGACCAAACACATCATTATGAATATGATCCAAAATAACATGACACTTATGCAAGCTTAAGTAAAATTGAACATGATTTTATTTACCATAAATACAATGTTCACAAAAGTCAAATTCAAAATAATGATCACCAACCCCTCTACAAGATTTATATCTTTCAATTTCTTAAGACCCTTATTACCTATGTGGCCCATGAAGTCAAGCCACAACATAGTCTTCTTAGCTGGTAGTTTGCTCTTTGAGGTGAGAACATGTTTAGGAACCCACACTACATTTCCAGGTGTTTCAATTTCCTTTATTACAAGTCCCTTTGCTATAAGTCCAAGTGCCTTTGGTATAAGTCCTAATGCTATAGGTTTATTTATTGCAAGCACTTAATTTTATAGGTGTAGTTGTTGCAGGGACCAAAGTTGTAGCTCAAATTCTACAAGTCCCTTTTTTGTAGGCACTAACAAACTATTACATTGAGCATAGTTGCTAGTATCAAGACATAATAGAGTTTCAACTTGAGCAATTCCCTTTGTCAACATCATCACTCCATTAACCATCTTATGCCCAGCACTCCTAAACACTACCTACACATCCACATTATTCATATTGCTAACAAATAAAATGTTACATGCAAAACCTAGAATGTGTAGAACTTCTAAAAATTTAAAATACCCTTGATGATCTCCATTTAAAGAATTTGATACTGAATCATCCATGCTAAATGATACTAAATTTAAAAAATTTGTCACCAAGGTATACCTTTCCACCATCAAACTTCTTATAGTAAAAACTACTCCCTCTAGGGAGTCATGTGGAAAGAGGCACTAGAGTTGATCATCCATGCATACTTACTACCTTCTTTTATATATTTGAAATCCTTCTACTCATCTCTTCTAAAAGAAAAGAAGATACTACTTCATCAAGAAAAAACTTTGAAGTAGTACTTCCAATGGCCATCACCAAATTGTCCCATAAATATGAAAAAGAACATAACAAATTTATGCAATGATCTTCTTTCATCTCACATTGATAGGCTATAATTGTCTTACAAGGGTTTTAAATGCATTTAGGTCTCAAAAACTAGGTCCCCATCACCTATCCTCAAAGTATACAACTTCTTCCATATAGAATAATCTTATTCGCTAGGGATTTATCCTGATACAACTTTCTCAATTTTTCCTTGAGGGTTTTATCAATGGATTCTCTTGCAACATGCAAGAGCACTAAAATATTTCAAACAAATTTGAATAAGAATTCTAGTTTTTCAATCTAACACATCTTAGTCTCTCAATCTATGTATGGATCCTCCATCTTGAGCATCCATAGCTCAAAAATTGTGTTAAACTAATCCATCTCAAATCATTTTACACTTTTTATTTTCTCTTAAAAAATGACCTATGCAAAACTCCAACTTAAACCAAGATTAGTCCAAGAAATCTTTTTCCTAGCACCTAGGAAACACAGTTGATCAATCCTTGATACCAAATGAAAGGAGGCTAATAATAGAAACACTTACTACATTGATTAATGAGGAGAGAAATGCATGTAAAATATGATCTAGTAGTTTCAAAAGAAAATATACACACAAAAATAATACCATAATGATGTAGTGCTTATCCTAGGAAAACACTTTTGGAAAAAAACCTACCCTCCAAATTTCAAATCAATGTATTGACAATACCAATAAAATTACAATATATCAATAATATCAAGCCTTCATTGGAGAATAACCAACAAAACCTTGGGGAAATTTTGGTAGCATAACCCCTTGCAAAATTTACATCATACTACATCTCCATCCTATGCACCAATATATAAAAGATACATAACAAGAAACCACAAATTGTAAACCATAAACTACAAGACAATACCACTCCTAGAAATGACACCTAATGATAAATTCAAATGGCCAACTCCCATAATGAATTAACATTCTAATATATTCTAAGAAGATTCACTTACATTGTCATAACTAACTCACATACTTGGGCACTTCATTTTGATATCATTATCCCCATTCAAATATGTCTTATGACACATCATAATGTTGGTCAAGATTTCAATTAAACTCCCCTATAATCATGCCCTTACACATCATAGAATGCATCATAAGTAACTCCCATCTTACAATGTCATAAGATGTTCTTACACATCATTATGACATTAGATTCTCTTACAACCTCTTACACACATTAAAAATATAAACACATGGACAAGCATGGAAACTCAAAGTTCAAAGTTGTGTCACACTTTGGGCCAACTTATCAACATAAATGAATTTAAGTATTTCCAACTAAAAGTCAATTTTGGTGAAACTTGTGTTCTACTTGGATTCATTCTAGCTAAATTAGATCTAGGCCACAACTTTTCCAATTGGAACCATCCACTAAAAACATATGTAGCATCACTTTGGGGATCATTTACCAAAAAAATGAAATTATTTGAAAACTTGATGTTCTAACAACTCCTACTCATACAAATAATCATTTTAAAAGAATATAAAAATACCCTTTCGTAGATCAATCAATCTACATTGTAAAAATATAATTTTTTAAACATTTCAATTAGTGTTTTTATATATATATATATATATATATATATATATATATATTCCTACTAAAAGTAGGCCATCAGCACCAAAATATTGTTGATTTTGAATGTTCATGAACTCTTGAGTTCGTCAATCGACAAGGTCACCGATAGAGATAAATAGAAGCAGAGTTCGCTCTAGAATAATATCGATGATAAGTTTGGTTAGAAAACTAGTTGGTTTGCCAACAAGTAAGTTCACCGATGGGCTATGTTGTCGATAAAGATAGAGTTCATGAATATCACTGACATCACCAATTTCCAAAGTTTGAGAAAAAGAAATTTCACCAATATGAAAGTACAACGATGAGAATTTCAACTGATACTATGAGAATCTTTCTAGAATTGGAAAGTTGTAATGAATAAGTCAAATCACTAGATTTTAAGGTTCACATACAAAGTTTTCAGCAAATGAAGTGAGTTGATAATAGTGAAACCTCACCGATAAAGTGAAATAAAAAAGTCACTCCATTGTAGTGTTTAAAAAATATCCAAGTTACTGATCGATACTTTATAATTGCACTACATGATGTCACCTGAGAGTTAATTATCCCAAGCATTAATTGCAATGCCCTCATAATTTGATTAAAAAGGGGGTTTTAAAGTTACTTTACACATTTTTTGAAATTGACATTTCTCACTTGGAGTGAAGCTCCTCTCTTCTATTGACGGTTATCCTCAGCTTGTGATTACTTGTTGTGACTAAGAGGTGATTTCGTTATAGTTTCTTCCTTTCTTTGGAATTCCATGCAGTGTGGAACTATTTTGGGATATTGAGGTTTGTCATCCAAAATTTTTTATGTATACTGTATGTTTTATGCATCATAGCCCCCAACATCTTAAACTTTTTCCAATGGTAAATGAATCTCTCCCATAAGCCATCGATTGTGTTATTCAGTGGTTGGTACTATTTGTGAACATGAAATACAAATATCAAGGATTTGATGTATCCTCCATAATTGGAAATAAGTTCTTGGGGATAAAAGACACTGACTTGGGGCATGTGGATTTAAAAAATTTTTGGAAGAGAATGAATGAAGACCCTAGAGCCCCACTGGTTGAATAGACATTTTGTAGTGGACTTGCCCATGCTTGGGGTTTTCCTCCTCTAGTACAGTATCATGATCTTGTTCGAGCTTGCATTGACAAATAGCATGTTGAACCTAGATACGTGGTTGTGTTAGAACACATAGATATACTGAGAGGGGGTGAACAAATAAATACCAATTTTAACTTCAATTCTACTGTAACATCAAAACTGTTGGCAAGAGACATTGCTTTGCATGACAAGTGTTGTCATTGATGGCAACTAAGACTATTCCACACATCCACATAACATAGTTTGTTCATATCAGAAGTCAGAATAAGAATTTATCTAAGTCCAGGAAGTCAGAAACATAGTAGACGATAGGGTCCAGTATTTTAGTCTGGATCTCTCCGGTGGTAAATCAAAGTTTGCTGCGGATCTAAGGGAGTCATAAGAATTGTTAGGATAATCTAAATCTAGAGTTTTGGCCTCTAGTGATGAAGGATTCAAAAGTTATTAGCATCTGGATATCAGGTTAACAGTTGGATAGAGTAGACAGAAGAAGAATTGGCTGACCTTGTAATTGATCTTGGTTCCGGATGTATGGAAGTTGTTGGTTGGACAAGTTGTGATGATTAATGATAGTAGCTGACATGATTGATGCTTTTTGAGTGCAAGTTTTGGTCCGCATTACGAGTTGTACATGGATTTAGCCGACAGAGTAGAATCTTTAATAAAGTTCTAAGTGTTCTTGAAGCTGACTGAAAAGTGGTTGAAGATTAGGATGCGGATATATATATAGCTGATGGATTTGAATGATTTTGAGATCTGTGTCATACAACTATGGAATAAGTGCGAAAAGGGCAGAAATCTAAGGTTCAGATGTTAGCAGAACAGTAAACAAGGTAGAATAAGGATGAAGTGTATCAAGTCAATATTCTGTGCTAAACTGAAACTGAATCCTTGCATTGGTAGATGTTGATTATTAGTTCAAATTCATTACAATCTTCTTTCATAGACAGTGAGCCTTCTGTAGGTAGTGAGCCTTCTTTTGAATAGTGAGCTCTAGGTAGTGAGCCTGAAAGCATGTGCATTCCTCTTTGTAATACTTTTAATAGAGTATAATCTTTGTGGGTTAACCCCCACCATGGTTTTTCCCTTAACCGAGTTTCCACGTCAAAAATCTTGGTGTCAAGTGTGTTATTTATGATTTCTGCTCATGTGATTGTTTGATACTGAAATGTTTAGATCATTAATTTAATTATAAGTTGTAAAAGAAGTTTAAAGGAAGAATTGTTCAAATTATGTGACAACTAATTCACCCTCCCTCTCAGTTGTCCAGACCAATTCCAATAATTGGTATCAGAGCAAGGTTCCTTGAAAGAAGTCTAACAGCTTGAGGAAAGATCTGGGAAGGAGTTTTCAATGGGTTCACTCAAGGATCAACTTTGGTTGGCCCTAGAAGATCTTGGTTAGTCCAAAGCAGAAATATCTAATTTGAAAGATGAGCTTAAAGATGTTGATGATACCATTGAAATGTTAAAAGATAAATTGAAGAAATCTATGGAAAAGAGAAAGGAGTTACTTTTACAATTATCCAATTTAACTGAAGAAAATTACATGAATGAAGCCTTGGAAGAAAAGACAAAGGAGTGTGAAAAGATGTCAAAAGAAGTTGCTATTTTGAAAGTTGAGATGGAAACTGGGGCAATGAGGCTAACCAAAGAAATTTAGCAAAAGAAAAAGACTAAAGAAGATTTGAAACAAACTCTAAAAGAAAGAACTGAAGAATGTTGCAGATTGGACAAAGTAGCTGGCCATTTAGAATCTGACCTACAAGAAAGTAGAGACAATGAAAGAGAATATGAAAGGCAAATTGTCATTCTTAGAAATGACCTAGAAGTTGCAAATGAATACAAGGAAAAGTTCAAAACAAGCTGAGCTAAACTTGAAGCACTGCTCGAAAGTTAGAAAAAGGTCTATGAAAAGCATGGCCTTGGACATGAGAAAGGTGAAAGCTCTAGATTTGGACAAAGAAATTCTCAATCAAGAAATGGAAGAAACAGACCTAGAAGACCTCCGGTAAGATAGCCAAATGCTCAAAGATATCCATACTTCAATGGAAATTGTTTCAACTGCAATAAATTTGGCCATAAAGCCACTTAGTGCAAAAGCAGAGTAAATCAAAATGGTCCATCCTTTTCCGGTCAATGCTTCAAGTACAAAAGGTATGGTCATAGATCCAATGAATGTAGAAGTATGATAATGAATAACTCTAATGGCAATTCTTTCAATGGGTACTGTTTTGCTTGCAATGAATTTGGACACATGGCTAATCAGTGTAGATCAAGAGAAAATCAATTATATAAGCAAAGAAATGTTGTGTACTTCAATTGCAATAAATCTGGTCATATTGTAACATTTTGCAGAAGCAAGATTAATGAAAGAAGGGATCCGATAAATACAAAAGAGGATGAGTAGAGACAAGACAAAGGCAAAGAGAAAATTGATATGAATAAGATCTAGAGTGAAATGAGCAAGACATGGGTCAAGAAAACAGTTGTGAACAATAGTAATGGGTCCATACCGGAATCCGGTGCTGATAATTCCTCTGGAACTTGAATTAGGAGCTCTAGATCAGGGGGAGCTGCATGGAAAATCAAATTTCCTGAGCTAGTAAGTGGGTGCCTAGATATGGTACAATGAGAGAAGACATTTTGAACTATCTCAGAAACTTTGGAATAATTTCTAGAAGAAAAGATGTTGATATGGAAATTTGTGGAATGATTCATGAAGAAATGTTCAAGAAACAGAGTAACCGGATGAAGTTAGGGCAACGCATTTATTACAATGAAAAATTAGGTTTTGCGAAGGATAAAAGGTCACTTGGTCATGCATTTGAATCACTTTACACTTGAAGGAAACAACAAGAAGAGCATCTGAGCTGCAAATCTAGAAATCGAAGCACAAAGAGCGAATTCAACCGTCAATTGATCAACCCTAACCCTACAGAAGAAAAAGGTACTTCTTTGTAAAGCCTTGAATCTAAAATCTGTTGAGATGGCTACACCGCTAGTTGTTGATGTAATTGAAAGGCCTCGACCAATATTTAAGAAGCATCCATACAAGTCAGTTGAAGTTGAACCGTTAGGTGCATTCTCTTGTGTTTCTTATGGGGTTCTACATGTTGAAGATATTAGGGCATATATACATTGCAATATAGAAGAATTTGGGAATCTAAAACTACGTGAATTGTTTGAAAATCATCTAAAAGATGAGGATTGTCAACTGAAATTAGAATTTGAAACCCTAGAAAGCAAACACTTTCTTCAAGTAATTTAATTGCTGACATTTGATGAAATTGAATGGGTTCAATATGTATTAAATAGGATGCATGATGAATTCATATGGTTGTTGAAACCATTCAAGATCACCAAAAATGTCATTAGAATCGTGACTGGGTTTAACTCAACCAGTGGTTTAACCATGTTAAAATCTGTGAAAAATGAAACTGTCACTGATGCAACTGGTGCAAAGTTTGATAAAAGAGTAATGACAATTAATGACATCATAGAACCAAATGTTAAGTTTGCTTCCATGGTGATTGGCTACAAAGTCTACCACTCCAGTATGGAAAATTCTGTCTCCAGAATTGCAATATATGTAGCCTATCAAATGCTGAAGGAGAATGTTGATTATGACCTATGTGAGTTGCTACAAAATCAGTTGATTGAGAATCTGATCAAAATAAAGAAAGATAAGAAAAATACCTTCAAGTATGGTTCCTTGATTATATATGAAGTGCCTAGAGTTCAAGGTGTGCACTAGACAAATGGCAAGCCATTAGCATGGCAAATAAGAGATCACCTACACAGCCTTAGTGATTCCCAAGCTCAGAATATAGCTATTTGGGGTTACTTCAAAGACTTTCAAAGTATAATGCATGCAAGAGAAAGAATCCCTAAGTCAGTTGTAGAGAAATATGAAAATGAAATATGCTTTATGGTTGACACTTATCAGTGCCTAATGGAGACTGTGGAACCTTGGACAGTATGGATAATGCCTATGGGATATGAGGTTGATGAAAGAGTCTTGGACATGTATGCTCAACATCTCCTGAGCAAGTCAAAAGACACATATGTTGAAAGATTTGGAACATACAAAGAGCTAAGTCTAAAACTACATGTGGAGCTCAGATAGCCAGAGACTAAAAGGAAAGTACAGAAGTAGGTTGAAATGTATGCTGAGAGTATTGGCATCACCAAAGAAGCAGTAAGAAAGAATAAAGAAAGGATTGAGGAGATGAAGAGAAGAGCTGGACAAGCTACAAAAGAAAGGACAGAGAGCGAGCCAGCAGTTGAAGGCCCACCTAGCTCTTCAAGAAAAACAAGAAAATCTGCAACTATCCCAGAACAATCTAAGTCTATTCCCATTAAGACACCGAAAGCCACACCTTCTGGTGAAGGAGGAAAGAGGCAGAAAACCAAGGCCACAAGAGCCTACAAGAGCACAAAAGATGATGAGGAAATAGAAACAGAAGAAGAAATTAAAGAGATGAGATCAAAGAAAGTCAAGACTTCAAAGGCCTTTGAGAATCAACCCTCTGAAAGAAAAAAGGCAAGTAAAAGGCAAGAGACTGGTAAAGTTGCTATGATTGTTGATCAAATTGTAAAATCAATTACTGTCCATGAGAATCTAAAGCCTATCATAATATATTATGATAGTTTTGATGAAGCAAATAAGAAAATCCTGGAGAATGCCACCATCCTGTACTTGAATAATTTCAATAGAGCTCTACTAGAAATTTTGCAAGAAATTCCCAAAAGTTTAAGGAAAATACTTGAAATGAGGAAGGAAGTCGCCAAGGAGAAAGACATAGAACTCAGAGAATATGTTCTTTCCACCCTATGCCTAGTAATGACCAGAAGAGAAGCTGATAAAATCCTCAAGGAAGTTAAGGATAAATTCAGAAGCAAGATCCGGATGAACAAGTTAATGCTTGGTGAAACTGAGGAAGTTGTAAAGGAAACAGAAGAAATTTTGAGGAAGGCTCTCGACAAAGATAAATACTATATTGTTTCAGAGGAACAAGTTGAGGAAGTCAATCCTTTAGTTCTGGAAAAAGAAGCTCCAAAAGAAGAGATTGAAAAAGGAAATGATGACCAAGGTGATACTCTATATCCTCCAGAGAAAACCTATGAGGAGACAATGTCGGATGTTGAAAAAGTAAATATCAGTGAGCAACAAACTGAAGTCGATGACTGCCCTGTTCTGGAAGAGGAGCAAATAAACAAAGAAGATACAGAGATGGTAGACAAACTGATGAAGCTGGAGATACTCTAACTCCACCTGGTCAATTTGGAAAAGGAGACAATATTGCTACTCAAAGTCCTCTAAAATAGGTAGCAAGTGGTGAAGACAAAGAAAAGATTTCCCCTACAAATGATACAGAAAAGGGTGAAGCAGAGGAAGAGAAAGAGGAGGGTAAAGAAGACAAGGCAAAAGAAGATGGTGCAAATGTTAATGCACCCACACGAATAAATTTTGATGCTGAGAAATCTCAAGGGGATGAAAGTGGTTTAGGAATTGTAGCAAGAGACACTGCAGATGCAGTAAAAGGTCTCCTGAATACATAAATGCTTGAGTTTGATGAAATAGAGTTTTTTCAAGGACTGATCAATCTAGATGCTCTCTCTCCGGTTCAAATAATGAAGATAGCATATTTTACACAAGCCAAGGCAAGAGAAAAGATGTTGAAATCTCACTTAGAAGACACTGAGCTATTAAGTCTTGCATCTGGTGTACTGGAGAAGATAATGCCTACCCTCCAGAAGAATCCATCTAATTCCCTCCAGACATCTGAAGAATCTTGTAAACTTTGTAAGTACACATTTTGAGTCTTTTGAGAAGTCTGCAGAGACTAAAGTCAGGAATGAGTTTTTGGATAAGAGATTTAGTGAAATAAAGAGCCTAATAGGGTATGATAGGATGATACTTGGTATCAGTACAAAGAGTATTCAAAATGCTCTAAGCGATGGAGGTGATATATACAAGTTTTGTCTATCCTGGTCCAATGTTAGTGAGGATATTGAGAAGAAGATAAAGGAGCAAGAATAGAAGTTGTCAAATCTATCTCAAAATTTTGATCCTCTAACAGTTTCTCCTATAAGTCAGGAATGTCAAGTAATCAGCTTGACCGATGAGATAAAGAGGCTTGTTAAAGAAAAGGGTGATATTATGAAGAGAATGTGTGAGCTTTAGGGATTGATTACCCCCAAGTTAGAGACAATGTATAATGCCTTATCAGAAGCTCAAACTGCAATTCAGACAAGTGATCCTTCAGATCTAACAAAGGTAGAAGCATATGCATTTTTACTGAGTGGACACATCTCAATTTTGGATGGCATGAAAATAACTTGGGCCTCTGAACTTGAGCAATTGAAAATAGTTTTGTAGACATTCTCAAGTTCATGTAAATATAATTTAATGATTGTTTGTACATATGCAGCATTATTTACAAAATTTTTGGGAGAATTTTGTCTTGCAGACCCCATCCTTTTCCATTGATGTCAAAGGGGGAGTGAAGATTAGTGAAAAATGAGGAATCCAGCAAAGGGGGAGTTCTGGAATCAGTGGAGAAGCATAAGAGTATAGAGTAAGGGAATGTAAATGAGTAACATTTAGTCATTTTTCACTAAGTGTTGCCATCAATGCCAAAGGGGGAGATTGTTGGCAAGAGACACTATTTCTCATGACAAGTGTTTTCTTGATGGCAACTAAGACTATTCCACACATCCACATAACATAGTTTGCTCATACCAGAAGTCAAAATCAGAATTTATCTAAGTCTGGGAAGTTAGAAACAGAGCAGGTGACAGGGTCTGGTATTTTGGTCCAAATATCTTCAGTGGTAAATCAAAGTTTGCTACAGATCTGAGGGAGTCATAAGAATTGTTAGGATAATCTAAATCCAAAGTTTTGGCCTTTGGTGATGAAGGATTCAAAAGTTATTAGCATCTGAGTATCGGGTTAACAGTTGGATAGAGCAGACAAAAGAACTGGCTGACCTTGTAATTGATCTTGGTTCTGGATGTATGGAAGTTGTTGGTTCGACAAGTTGTGATGATCAATGATAGTAGCCAACCTGATTGATGGTTTGTGAGTGCAATTTTTGGTCTGCATTACAAGTTGCACATGGATTTAGCCGACAGAGTAGAATCTTTAATAAAGTTCTAAGTGTTCTTGAAGCCAACTGAAAAGTGGTTGAAGATTAGGATGCGGATATATATATAGCCAATGGATTTCAATGATTTTGAGATGTGTGTGATATGACTATGGAAAAGGGCAGAAATCTAAGGTTCAGATGTTAGCAAAATAGTAAACAAGGAAGAATAAGGATGAAGTGTATCAAGTCAATCTTCTATGCTAAACCGAAACTGAATCCTTGCAGTGGTAGATGCTAATTATTAGTTCAAATTCATTATAATCTTCTTTCATAGATAGTGAGCTTTCTGTAGGCAGTGAGCCTTCTTTTGAGTAGTGAGCTTTGGGCAGTGAGCCCGAATGCATGTGCATTCCTCTTTGTAATACTTTTAACAGAGTATAATCTTTATGGGTTAACCCCCACAGTGGTTTTTCCCTTAACTGGGTTTCCACGTCAAAAATCTTGGTGTCAAGTGTGTTATTTATGATTTCTGCTCATGTGTTATTATTTGATGCTGAAATGTTTATATCATTAATTTAATTATAAGTTGTAAAAGAAGTTTAAAGGTAGAATTGTTCAAATTATGTGACAACTGATTCACCCCCCCCTCACAGTTGTCTAGACCAATTCCAACAAAAACCTTTAATACATCAATCTAATTATGTAAGAACTATGCAAACATAAGCACATCCACACATCCACACAAGAGAACACAAGATTTACGTGGAAACCCAAAAGGGAAAAACCATAGTGAGAAAAGCTACTTGGATCTATTGTCCAAATCCAACATCAAAAAATGTGTCAATGAATTACAATATTTTGTAGGCACAAACCCACAGGAATTGCAACCTAAGAAGGACAACAATCCTTTTACAAATCTGTAGGCACCAACCTATAGGAAACTTCAATCCCCTTATCAAACTGATCACCAACTCTATCTTCTGATCACCAACCCAGCGATGACGCACCAACTTTATCTTCTGAGCACCAACCCATAAATGAAGCGCCAACTTCAACTAACTGAAATAGAATCAATTTCATTCCAAACAAAAACATTCATCACACACTGTGCGAACTCTAGATTATCTTATATTCATGCCTTTCACACACTCATATTCACATATTTGTTACATGCCTATTTGCTTTGATGTTCACATGTATTTCTCATAATTAAAATGAACAAAATGATCTGCCTTTTATATCAATCTGTACAATATAATCCTCATGTCAACTACACTACATCGAATTAAAACATTGTCCAAAGTCGGCCTCTGTATTTTTTTAATATCAATGTAAACTTAGGTCGGCCCAACTTGAATTCCCACACTAAATCTAGGGCCAAATTAAACAAACTGAGTTGGCCACTTTAATAATTATTTTATTTTTCTTTTAGTGAGTCGGTCATCTTCAAATATTACACAATAAGTATTTTCACTTTAATTCCAAAGGAGTCAGCCCAAATAAATAGTCAATTTATTTTACTAACAACCTTATAGAGAAGTCTGTCGGTGACTTTATATCTCCATGAACCTGGGGCTCTTCTTCATTCACTATCAGCAAAAATGGCTTTTCATGAACCTGTTCTCAAATGCCTTTATCGGCAAAAGTTCACTTGCATGAACCACAACTTAAAAGATTCTATCAAAAAAATTAATTTTTAGCGTACTTTGGACATTCTATCCTTTATCGACAAAAGTGCCACTTTGTGAACTTATCGACACCATCTTCATCATATCGCCTATCGGTGAAGTCATCGAAAAAATTACATTTCCATGAACCAACTTTTTTTCTAACAACAAATCAATTTCAAACCATTATCCTTCTCTTTATCAATTAAATCATCAATTGGTGAAGTGGTTGTCGATGAACGTTTGAGTTCATAAACCAAAGATTTTGTCGATAGCTTGTCCATCAAAGAACTAAAGGAACTTAAGACTTCAACCTTTCTTCTTTCAAGCCTTCATCACTAAATAGTTTGGTCAGCGAACTAACTGTCGAAAAAACATACCATTAGCGAACTTAAGAGTTCACAAACCAAGCAATTCATTGATCGAAGGTAGAGATCATGCTCCCCCTAATCTATATTGTCTTCTATCTACCTGCTCCCCCTGAGAGGTAGCCACTATCCAACCAGGGATGAAGGATATGCCTTAAGTTTCTCCCCTTGCACAAATGTTCCATCATAAGATTTTATTGATTTGATGAGAGTGATATCACTCCCAACTTCTATCTTAAGTACTCAAATGTCTCTTTGGGAAGGGGTTTTGTAAAATTATCTGCAATCTGATCTTTTGTGGTGATGTACTCCAACTTTACCTCTTGATCTACAACCTTTTCTCTTGAGAAGTAATACTTAATGGATATATACTTAGTTCTAGAATGCATCACTTGATTCTTTGATATGTTGATGGCACTTGTGTTATCACACAAAATAGGAATGGGCTCATCATATATTACCTTGATATCCTTCAACATAGATGCTTCATCCATAAAACAGGTGAGTACAACAAGATACTGTTACTATGTATTCTGGTTCTACTATTGATAGAGAGACTAAATCTTGCTTCTTGCTTAACCATGAAACCAATCTATTACCTAGAAAGAAAGCTCCACCACATGTTCTTTTGCTATCATCAGTGTTGCCAGCCCAATCTGCATCTGTATATGCAATTAGAGAGAAGTATTTCTCTTCTCATACCACAATCCATAGTCCAATGTGCTCTTCAAATATCTAAAAATCCTTTTAATAGCCTTTACTTGAGTCTCTTTTGGATTTTCTTGAAACCTAGCCACCATGCAGACTACTTGCATAATATCTGGCCTTGATGCAGTCCAGTATAATAAGCTTCCAATCATGGACCTATAAAGAGTTTGATTGGCTTGAGATGACTCATCATCCTTCCTAAGATGACTACCTTTTACCATTGGTGTATTTGTTTGCAGTCATCCATACCAAACTTTTTCAACATCTCCTTGACATACTTAGCTTGTGAAATAAAGATACCCTTGTCTGATTGAAAAAATTGAAGTCCAAGAAAGAATGAAAGATCACCTATCACAGACATTTCAAACTCTTTCTACATTTCTTCTACAAACTTTTTGCACATAACATCATTGCCAGGCCAAAGATAATATCATTAGTTCATATACTACTACTATCAACATGTGCTCACCTTCTGCCTTGTAGAGATTAATGTCTACAATACCTTTCTTGAAGCCTTATTGGTGTAAGTACATGTCCAACATTGCATACCATGCCCTAAGAGCTTGTTTGAGACCATATAAAGCCTTTCTAAGTCTGCATACCAAATTTTGATCTTCTAATAGCTAAAATTCTTCAAGTTGTTCTATGTAAACTTCTTCTAGATCACCATTCAAGAAGGCAGATTTGGCATCCATTTGATACAACATGAAGTCTTTGTGAACTGCAAATGCAAGAAACATCTAGATTGCTTCCAATCTTGCCACAGGGGAAAATGTCTACTCAAAATTAATGTCTTCCACTTGTGAATAGCCCTTGCAAACCAACCTTGCTTTGTTTCTGACCACTTCTCCATCTTCATTCAACTTAGTGCCAATGACATTCTTGTCTTTCGGTCTTGGGACAAGTTCCCAAGTTTCATTCTTCTCGATCTGATTTAGCTCTTCTTGCATAGCATTGATCCAATTCTCATCTTTACTAGCTTCAAACAAATTCTTTGGTTCTGTCTTAAACAACAATGAAAAGTTTACTTGTTCTCTGATTTTTCTCCTAGTCATAACTCCATTCTTATTGCCAATGATCTAATCTTTAGAGTGATTCTTCTGAACATACTTTGTAGGTGTCTTGGTAGTCTCATTAGGTGTTCTTCTTCAACTTCATGTTCTTCTTCTGTGCAGGCTGATTCATCTAGACAACAATAGATTCTTGATCATAGGTCGATCGATGTAGGTTTTCATCAATCCTAACATGTGCACTTTCAACTATCTTTTGCAGTCTCTTATCATAGCATATGTAAGCCTTGCTTCTAGTTGAGTAGCCAAGAAAATTTCTTTCATTAGATCTTGAGTCAAACTTGCCCAAGTTGTCTTCATCTCTTCTGATATAACATCTACTTCCAAATATTCTAAAATACTTGATAGATGCAGGTCTACCTTTCCATAGCTCATATGGTGTCTTAGTATTGTTCACTCTTAGTTGTCTTCTGTTAAGAATATAAACGACATTATGGACTGTTTCTTTCCAATACACATCAGGCAGCTTAGATTCATTCAACATTATTCTTGTCATATCCTGAACTTTTCTATTCTTCTTTTCAACTACTCCATTTTGTTGAGGAGTCCTTGTAGCAGAATATTGTCTCCTTATCCCATGTTCTTCACAATATTATTCAAGTTCATTTAAAGTGAACTCACCACCTCTATCTGATCTTAGGCACTTGATTCTAGCATTCATTTCATTCTCAACCATAGATTTGAAAATTTTGAATCTATTAAAATCTTATTATTTATCTTTAAAAAAAGTAACTCGTGTCATTCTAGAGTAATCATCAATGAACAACATGAAATACCTTTCACCTTGAAGACTTCTTGTTTTGGTAGGACCACATAAGTCTGTATGAATTTGATCCAACAACTTAGTAGAATAGTACTCCTTGGTCTTGAACCTAGTCCTTGTCTGCTTCCCAATTTGACATTCTTTACAAAAGGTGCTTGTAGGCTTGGCAATCTTTGGCATGTCTCTAACTGCATGTTTAGAGCTGATCTTCACAAGGTTGTCAAAGTTGATGTGTCCCATCCTTTTATGCCACAACCAACATTCATCTGTATGTCCTAGAAGACAATTTCTTCCTTTGACTTCACTAAGATTATACAAGTTATTCTCTGCCCTACTCGCTTCTACCATAAGTTTGCCAGTGCTTGCTCTTCTAATTTCACATCCTTGTGCATGGAAAATGAGATTATACCCTTTGTTGCACATCTGAATTAAACTAAGAAGATTATGCTTGAGACCTTCTACATATAAGACATCTTTTGTCCTATTCTTTCCATCAATACTTATTGTGTCTTTACCACATATTCTTGCAGTGGTGTTGCCTCCAAACTTGACTAATCCACCATTCCATTTAACAAGGCTAATAAACTTGCTATTATCTCCTATCACGTGACTTGAGCATCCCTTGTCAATAACCCAAGGATTTGTTTGTCCTTGTGCATGAAATGCAACTTGGACAATCATTCAGTTTTCACCTTCATGATTGATATTCTTGATTTTTCATTCCTTCTTTTGATCTGTCTTCTGATTTTTAGGAGTGTCATCTTCCTTGTTCAATTATCTAGAGGAAAGGACCCAATAGATAACCATGCCCTAATAGCCGTGATGGTGTCACACACTTAGACCCCTTGTTAAATATATGAAAAGAATAGTAGTTGATAAATAATAAACTAGTAAAAATTTAATAAGGAACCAATACATGTGCACATATTTCACATGTCACATCAAAGAAACAATCAACATATGGTGACACATAAAGCGAATAGTAATAGGTGCCTTGATCCACATGTTTTAGTCGAACTTTATTTTTGGGTGTTTTTGGACAACTCAATGATGATGTAGGTGATTAGGCTACATAGTTGATACTCAGAACCCCAAACAATAGCTTTAAACTTTTAATTCAAATACATAGATATGCTGAAATTTTAATGAATTGTTTAGAAACCTGAGGTGCACAAAGTTAGGGTATGCGGGTATTGGTTCCTCTCACAATAATCCCACCAAATTAATAAGTTAATTTGTATGCATTTAATGAACCTTGATTAAGCTTAAGGATACACAATTATTGACAATAATATATTCTGGATAAAGATACCTTGAGTGTATGTACGGCCATTCTTGAACCCCCAACATGTCTTTTCAAGCGCAACAAGGATTAACTAATAACATTACCCAAGTTTGGAGCAGACAAAAAAATGTGAAGAGACGAGCTCACCTCGCTGTACGCTCAAATGCCTCATAGGGTCCATGCCTCACTTAAGCCCTAGTCCTTCGTAAAATTTTATCTTTAAGCAAGACACAGTACGGTGGGAACGTCACACTCCTGACGTATGCAGACGATTCTTAGTGGCAGGGTAGATGCCTTCAATATTTGATTTATAAATGTACAAAATGTTGGGAAGCAATGGAGTCTAGCTGTTGTTTTGCTAGTTGCATTTCCCAAGAGTTGAACTCCATGCATCTGGATGAGAATGACTCTGAGCACTTGCTTCTATTTGGGCCTCTCAAGGAAGCACCCACTATGACAACTGTGATCTGCGATGAGCTAAATGAAAAACCAGAGGCTCAACCACACAAAAAAAAGCAGAAGAAGCCCAGCAAGGAGAAATCAGTGGTGGAGAAGCAGTACAGAGGAGTGAGGAGGAGGCCGTGGGGAAAATATGGTGCAGAGATCAGGGACTCAAACAGGCAAGGCATCCGGATTTGGCTTGGAACATTTAACTCTGCAGAAGAAGCAGCCATGGCTTATGACCAAGCTGCCTTCACTATGAGAGGCTCTAGGGCTATTCTCAACTTCCCTAATCATGTGGGCGGATCACCCAAGGTAACCCCATAAAGGGTTATTCTGAAACATCATCCATTTCAATAGTGAAAAATTATATTTGATCTATAAAAATAGGATAAATATTTGCTACTTTTTATTATAGATGAGATGTCAAATTGTTATCGATTGTTTGATTATTGAAATGGATGATATTTACGTAGAGTGATTCTGAAATATGGATCTCTCCCTCAACTACCCAATTGATCTCATCTTCATCAAGTGAATCCGGTTCCAGTGCCAACTCATCGTCACTGCACAGACCTGCGGGCAGGAGATCATATAAGAGACACAGGCCACGTTTCCATGAATCGGTCTGCCCAGATCAGAGCCAAAATGAGTATAGTGATGAATTGAATAAGATGAGGAAATTGTACCAGAGTGGTGACATTAAAGAGGCCGTGTTAGAATTGGAGGTTCTTAGTGTGGATTACTTGGAGGATCTGCTGGTAGCATTTCAATCGCACCTTTCTGAGGACAGTTTACCAGGATTCTATGACTTGTGAGCTGATTACCCCTTTTTTTATCACTTCTTTCTTTCAGTAAAATTATTTCCCTTTTTATTGTTATGTTTTTATAGAGATAAGATGTGAACTTCTATGATTTTTTCTTCAGCACAGTATTATTACTGTCCGGTCTAAAATGGGTTAGTTGTACTTTCGAACCATTGACCTCCTGTTATCTATCCAGACTCAATTAATTAATAATTACGGCCAACTGGGCATCCAGAATGCTGGATAGACAATACGTATGGAGATTAAGACATTTAAAACAATTTTATTCGAGATCAATCAATAATGCTGCCTTGCTCTATGATTCAATCCATTGCCAAATAAAGCAAGTCAAAGTTTATTCAAGAAGCCTATACCGTACTGTCACTAACGAGTTATACGCGCGAATTAATTATTGATTGAATAATTATTAGGGGTTCATAGTTGTGCTCCTGGTAGGAATGAAAGGATTTTTTTAAATGTTATTATTAGTTCATGTTATGCACCATGCATTTTTTTTCTTCTATATAATCAATCATGATGCAGAATTAAAAATTTGATGAATATTGCTAAAGTTTAAAATTAATTTTCTTTTGTAATTAAAAAAACTATTTATTAATTTTCCTATTGAATGAGGTTGTGAACAGTTAGTGCAAAAATAAAATTATTGTTTAATTTTTAAATAATAAAATAAATAGATTTCAATACTTGTAGTTGACTCGTGAAAAATATTTAAAAGAATTCAATGCATATAGTGGGAGGTATTTAAACCAATTGAATGTAATTGAATACATTTAAAACCAATTAATTGCATATAGTGGCAACAATATGAGTCAAAATGTTTGATGTGAATAATATTTAAGGTCATTGAATGCATTTAAAATCAAGTGGCAACAAGTGTCTTCTTTGATTTTGCAAGATATTTTTTAAATCATGATGTTATAAAGATTTGGAAAAGATATTATGTCCATTCAGATTTGAAAAGATTTCATTATTCAATGTGCATTGATGCATGCATTGAATGTTCACCACAAAGCCTTGTGTTTTGTAAAAAATGTCTTTGGTGAATTAATAACTGTCAGTGATACGACAACAACACTTCAAAGGCAATAGAAATGGCAAGAAAAATTTCTTTCACAAGGTTGCACTGGTCGCACTAGGCGAGCAACAATGGGACTATGAAGTCACTCATTTCCTCTATGCCACTACCAGCGTGAACCTCCCAGGGGATTTCCTTGTGAAGTCCCTGTTCAGAGAAGCATGGAGCAAAGAGTCCAACTGGATCAGCTACATGGCAGTGGCCACAGACCAAGGAAAGCAAAGGGTGGGGAGATGAGACATTGTGGTCACAAGGAGAGGCACCATCTGTGACTTGGAGTGGATCGACGTCTTCAACCCAGGACAGAACTCCATTGTTCCTCTTTTGACCAAATCTAAAACCCCCGCAAAAGTGTGGCATTGGCATAACCTTTAGGCCTTCTATTTGTCCTTCCTTGATGTTGAGGATACTTGTAGACTTGATGTCCTTCTCCATATTGGAAAAAAGTTCCTCTGAAACCTCCTCTTCCAGGTCCTTGCCAAGGTCTTCCTCTTCCTTTTTCCTCTTTTCTCACCATTAGTTTGGTCACAAGGGTGGTAGGCATTATCTCCTATCTGATTTCGACCGGTGTTTGCTTCTTCATTTTTCTTCTGATCTTCATTCTGGCCTCCATAGAATCTTCCACAATCCTTTTTCTTTGACCTCTTCCTCTTTGCTTTCTTTCAAATCTTTTATTCAGCTTCTCTTCCACCTTCAGGGAAAACTGGTACGCATCTTCTATGGTGGTCATTCTGACCAGGCTTAGCTCCTCTTGAATACTTGGCCTCAACCCATTAATATAATGGGCTACCTTCTCCTTGTTGGCCTCTACATGGCCTGTTCTAATAATAATATTATAAAACTCTTCTGTATACTCTTTAACAAACTTGTTACCTTTCTTCAATCCTTGCAGCTTCTTCAACATCTCCAACTCATAGTCTACAGGAATGAATTGATTCTTAATTTTTTCCACCATCTGATCCCATCTAGTAATCTTTCTTTTTCCTCTTCTAGTTCTCTCTAATTGAACCTCCTTCCACCAAATATTGGCATGGCTCTTAAACTTCATTTTTTGCAAACTTGACCTGTTCTAGATCCTCCACATCTTCATGTTTGAAATATTCCTCTTCTTCTTCATCTTCATCTTCACTTTCTTCTCTTATTCTTGGCTCAAACCCTCTTCACAACTCCTCCTGCAATGCATCAATTTTCCTTTGCAGGGCTCTAAAACCTTCTTCTGTCAAAGCATTTATCCCAGCGCCACAATGGTTCCTTTGTGGACGCATTTTTGTTAGTTCTACAACAAACCCACAATCTCAATTGATATCTATAACAAACCCACAACTAAGGGGCTTGGTGCAAACTACCTCATAGTCGATAATCTGTCTACACACTCAGGAACTAATGCTCTGATACCACTTGATGAAAGAACTAAGTATATAAGAAGTATTATTACTGTCCCATCTAATATGGTTTAGTTGTACTTTCAACCACCATTGACCTTCTATTGTCTATCAAAGAATCAATTGATTAATAATTACGACTTACTGGACATCCAATTCTAGATAGCCTTCCACAGACCTCTATGGAGATTAAGATATTTAAAACGAAATTATTCTACATATCCATCAATAATTCTTATGGTTCTATGATTCAATCCATTACCAAATAAAGTAAGTCAAAGTTTCTTTAAAAAAACTTGTACCGTGTTGTCAAGATCGACTAACGAGTTATACGAGCGAATTAATTATTGATTGAATAGTTATGAGAGGATCAATAGTTGTGTGTGATAGGAAATTAAAGGATATTTTAAATGTTATTATATAAAATTTTGGGGTACAACTTTATTATTTCTTTTTTATTATTGTTTTAAGATAAAGTTACTTTGTGTGAAGAAATAATAAGGTTCTAACTCTAAAAACTTATGTTATTGTAAAAAAATTAAATTTAGGTTAATTTAATTAATTAAATATATAGAAATAAGTATAACTAATTCCAGTAAAGTCACAAAAAATTTTGATTTCATATATATGTATATTTTATTGTGCTCTATGTCTGAGGGCCATTTTTTTAAGGACAGTGGGTGACAACAATATAGATGTTTTTAATATTAAAGTTAAAGTTAAACTCAAAGTCTTAAACTTCAAAAGATTTATCAACCCCCTATAAAAAAATATTTTTTTTACACCACCTGTCACTTTTTTAAAAATATTAATAAACTATATTGATCTATATGGTATGGGTTGAAATAGGCAATGATCTCTTAAAAAAATTGATTTTTTTTACCTCTAAAATATATCAAGTTTATATGAATGCTAGGGATTTTGAGCCTTTTGGACTCAACCATGAGGTTTTTTTTGCATTTTTCTTTGTAATTTTAAGTTCTTCTCTCACTATTAATTATATTTATGGCTTTGATTATAGCTTATTTTGTTAATTTTTATTGCTTCCTTTTTGCTCCTTTATTTTATAATGTTAAATTCATTTGTCAATTTTACACTTTACCATTTATCTTGTCCTTGTTACATTTATTAATTATTATATATTTATTAGTACCTACCTTCCGCTGGTACTATTGCAATGAGTTCACACTTATCTAGTTATTAATCAATTGATTGCAAACCAATCAAAAGATAGGATTTTTTTTTTTGTCAGGAAAATTTGATTTAAATTTGTACTTTTCCTATGTCAACATGATAAATTTTTAACAAAAAATTATTGAAATATGATTTATCTGTATTGTCATTGGATGAAAAAAAAATGACCCCTTCTCTGTGGATTGTCGAATTGTCAGAGAGTGCAACAAAAAACTATAAATGCGAAGAGAATTTTGGTTTGAGGGGAGGATGTGACAAGTAAACAAATTATGAACACAAATTTTGTCTCCCACTAGTTAAGTCATGCCTAAATGGATGGAGATGATTATGAGAGGGAAGAATCATCAGTTTTTATGAATTTAATTTTTTGATTCATTAACTAAACGTAAAAATTACTTTTTGTCAAAGGGACAAATTTATAATATTAAAAATATAGGGTTTTACACATTTTATATTATGAAATTAGATTATTTTTGGGATTTCAATTTTATTTATTCAAGACTTAAAAATCTAGTATTCCAATTTTATTTACTAAAAAGTTAAAAATCTACACTATCATGAAAAATATTTCACCATGTTATTCCAATTTTTATTTTATTCTTCAAACATACAATAATTTAATGCATTTTAAATTATCATATAGCATTAATATTATTACATTATAATATCTAGACATTTCAAATCTCCACATAATACAAATATGCAGGCTTTATAAAGTTCAGTTTTATAGTTAAAAAAATATTTAATAGGCTTTGTAAAGTTTAGTTTTATAGTTAAAAAAATATTTAATAGGCTTTGTAAAATTTAGTTTTTTTAGTTAAGTAAATATTTTAGTGTTATTTTATTTTTACCAAATTTAATTTTTTTAAGATTTCAATTTTATTTACCCAAGACATTTCAAAATGAGTTCACATAAAATTTTCCTTATAAATTTAGTTCTGGAAAAAAATTGAAATGACAAACAATTCTTTATTTTAGAAGAAATTATTACTAAACCACAATATTAGATTAATTAAACTAATTAAAATCATGTTCTCTAAAAGTACTTACTATTATTACTTAAACAAAAAATTAAGTGACTAAGTGTAGTGATCTAAATATGAATATGTTATTGTTATTATATTGTGTAATTATTCTTCAAACTTACAATATTTTAATGCATTTTAAATTGTAATAGTATTCAATATTATTACATTTTAATATGTTAGGCATACATTTCAAATCTCTCCACACCCAACTAGGGTTAGGGTCAAACACATTTTATTTTATGAAATTAGATTACTTTCAATTTTATTTACTCAAGAGTTAAAAATTTAGGATTTCAATTTTGTCAAAAGTTCTCTAAAAATACTTACTATTATTACTTAAACAAAAAAATTAAGTGGTAGTGATCTAAATGTGAATATGAATATGTCATTGTTATTATATTGTGTAATTATTCTTCAAACTTACAATATTTTAATGCATTTTAAATTGTAATAATATTCAATATTATTACATTTTAATATGTTAGGTAGACATTTCAAATCTCTCCACACCCAACTAGGGTTAGGGTTCTACACATTTTATTTTATAAAATTAGATTATTTTAGAGATTTCAATTTTATTTACTCAAGAGTTAAAAATCTAGGATTTCAATTTTATTTACTCAAGAGTTAAAAATCTAGGATTTCAATTTTATTTAGTAGAAAGTTAAAAATGTAGTATCACGAAAAATATTTCGCCATGTTATTACATTTTTTATTTTATTCTTCAAACTTACAATATTTTAATATTTTAAGGCATTTTAAATTATAAAAGTATTAGTATTATTACATTTTAAAGAAATATTTGTGTTATTTAATAGGCTTTGTAAAGTTTAGTTTTATAGTTAAGGAAATATTTTAGTCCTAGATTATTTTTGAGATTTCAATTTTATTTACCCAAGACATTTCAACACTCTTCAAAAATTAATTATTGGAATGCAATTTGTTTATACAACCAATGCCTAATCAACAAAAAAAATTTAACTAAACAAATACTATATACAACTAATAGTTAATCAACAAAAAAATTACAACTAAACAAATATTATTTACTCAAGAGTTCAAAATCTCGGATTTCAATTTTATTTAGTCAAAAGTTAAAAATCTAGTATCACTAAAAATATTTTGCCATGTTATTACATTTTTTATTTTAAGTTATAAAAGTATTAATATTATTACATTTTAAGAAAATATGTGTTATTTAATAGGCTTTGTAAAGTTTAGTTTTATAGTTAAGGAAATATTTTAGTCCTATATTATTTTTGAGATTTCAATTTTATTTACTCAAGACATTTCAACACTCTTCAAAAATTAATTTTGCAAATTCAATTTGTCTATACAACCAATACCTACTCAACAAAAAAATTACAACTAAACAAATACTATATACAACCAATACCTAATCAACAAAAAAATTACAATTAAACAAATACTATAATAACAACACTACAACCACTACGTGACACTTGTTGTTATAATATTTTATAACAATCATGACGACTTAATAATGACTTTTTATATTAATATTATTTTAATTTTCTTCATTGCATTTTTCATTACTGTTTTTCCATAAATCGCCTCAATCCTTATTTTTATTTATTTACTTATTTTCTTTTGTTATTCTAGTGTTGCAGTATATTTTTAGATTTTACCTTTTCTAATTTTATGTCTTAATTGTCTTTTAGTCCTCCCCTATGATTCTTGTATTTTTTGTGTCAAGTCTTTATCTCTCTTTTTAGGGAATTGGTTCTACAATTGTGTATCATTTTGTCCCTTTTCAATGCCATATCAAATTCATCTTCCATCATCATTTCTAAAACTAAATATCCGAACTCCCTTTCCATTTGATTCCCTTTCAATATTGTTCAATTATCTAGGAGAAATGACCCAATAGATAACCATGCACCCCTAGTTTTAAATGTATGAAAAGAATAATAATTGATAAATAATATACTAGTAAAAATTTAATAAGGAACCAATATACGTGCACATATACACGTGTAACAATACACTTCACATAAACAACCAACATATAGTGACACATGCCCTGCGATTAGTAATAAGTGCCTTGATGCACATGTTTTAGTGTAACTTGATTTTTAGATGTTTTGGACAACTCAGTGATGATGTAGAGGATTACCCAGAACCCCAAACAACTCACCTAATCCCACCAATTTGTATGCATTGAGCCTCTATTAAGCTTAGGGATAGACAATTATTGACAATAATGTATTCGGGATAAAGATAACATTGAGCGCATGTACAGCCATTCTTGAAGTACGCCAACATGTCTTTTCAAGCGCAGCAAGGATTAACTAAAAAAATTAAACAAGTTTGGAGCAGACAAAAAAATGTGAGAGGCGAGCTCACCTCCCTCCATGCTCAAATGCGGCAACGTCTATCCAGCACTCTGGATGCACATTTGACCATATTCTAAATTTCAATTAATTAATAAATACGGTCAAATGTGCATCCAGAGTGTTGGATAGACAATTCGCTCGAAGGCCTCATAGGGTCCATGCCTCACTTAATCCCTGATTATTGGTAAAATTTTATCTTATCTTTTAGCAAGACAGTCTGGTGGTAACGTCACACTCCTGACCTATGCAGACGATACTTAGTGGCAGGGAAGATGCCTTCAATATTTGATTTATAAATGTACAAAATGTTGGGAAGCAATGGAGTTAGACCTCCATGCATCTGGATGAGAATAACTCTGAGAACATGCTTCTATATGGGCCTCTCAAGGAAGCACCCACTATGAGAATCGAGATAGGGATTCAAACAGGCAAGGCATCCAGATTTGGCTTGGAACATTTAACTCTGGAGAAGAAGCAGCCATGGCTTATGACCAAGCTGCCTTCAATATGAGAGGCCCTAGGGCTATTCTCAACTTCCCTAATCATGTGGGCGGATCACCCAAGGTAACTTGAAGCTCTGATGGCTATTTTGAAATATCATCCATTTCAATAGTCAAAAATCACTTTTGATCAATAAAAATAGGACAAATATTTACGATGTCAAATTGTTCTGGGCTATTTGATCATTAAAATGAATGATGTTTAAGTCGAGTGATTCTGAAATATGGAACTATCCCGCAACTACCCAGTTGATATCATCTTCATCAAGTGAATCCGGTTCCAGTGCCAACTCATCGCCACTGCACAGACCTGTGGACAGGAGATCATACAAGAGACAGAGCCCAGGTTTCCATGAATCGGCCTGCCCAGATCAAAGCCAAAATGAGCGTAGTGATGAATTGAATAAGATGAGGAAATTGTACAAGAGTGGTGACATTAAAGAGGCCGTGTTAGAATTGGAGGTTCTCAGTGTGGATTACTTGGAGGATCTGCTGGTAGCATCTCAATCACATCCATCTGATGAGTACAGTTTACCAGGATTCTGAGACTTGTGAGCTGATTACAACAACTGTAAACATATATTATTACCCCTTTTTTTATCACTTCTTTCAGTAAAATTATTTCCCTTGTTATTGTTAGGTTTTTATAGAGATCAGATGTGAACTTTTACGATTTTTTCTTCAGCACAGTATTATTACTATCCGGTCTAATATGGATTAGTTGTACTTTTGACTACCATTAACCTCCTGTTGTCTATCCAGACTCAATTAATTAATAATTACGGCCAACTGGGCATCCAATTTTGGACAGCCATAGCCCACAGACCTCTATGGAGATTAAGACATTTAAAAAAGTTTTATTCTAGATCAATCAATAATGCTGATGGCTCTAATATCTATGATTCAATCCATTACCAAATAAAGTAAGTCAGTTTTTTCAAAAAGCCTATTGTAAATTCAAAAAATCGAATAACAGAACTAGAAAATAAAGAACAACAAAATCAAAACAAAAGCTCAGAATGAAAAAGATATAAAACAACACACACAGAGCAACAAGACCATTTAATGTGGTTCACTAATTGTTGGCTACATCCACAATGAAGGGCAATATATTATATCAATACATCTCTCTCTTTCTGTATTACATACACCACAGTATCTCACTGTAGAACAACAGCAATCCTCTTCACTCTGTATTACATACACCTCTGTATATCCGCGTCGAACCGCCCCAAGCCAAAATGCCTTGTATCCTCCAGAAGACTCGAATGCTCAACCACCTACCAAACCTCTGGAAAGAATAATCCAGGACAGCAGCGGTTACAAGCCAAGAATGGCTAATATGTTGATCGAGGAGAAAGGGTAGTTTCAAGGAATCAAAGGTAGTTAGGTTGCCATTACAAATGGGCTTCAACAGCCACGTGCCCAACAATCTCCCACTTGAAGACCAATGGGATCGGCAATGAAGCTACTCTGAGAGAGATCCCTTTGAGAAATTTAGTGTCATAGAGGTACAAGACTGAGAGAAGATCTACAGAATTCGAACTTCTCTCGATGAACAATCTTGATTAATGCATCTGCCGGATTAACCTTTATGTCAATCTTTGTGACCTGCAACATGCCTTTGTCAATAACATGGCGAATAAAATGGTATCGAAGGTCAATATGCTTTATTCGACTGTGGAAAGCTGAATTTCTTGCCAAGTGAATAGCACTTTGGCTATCACAATATAATGGAAATACTGATTTCAGATAGCCTAGTTCGGTCAACAAACACTCAAGCCATATCATTTCTTTGGCTCCTTCCGAGAGGGCAATGTATTCAGCTTCAGTGGATGACAGAGAAACAACTTTTTGCAACCGAGAAACCCAAGTAATGGCTGCCCCGGCAAATGTAAAGACATAACTAGTGGTAGACCGGCATTTGTCTAAATCTCCGGCCATATCTGAATCAACATAACCATGGAGCTGAAAGTCAGTATCTCTAAAACATAAACAAAAATGTGAAGTACCTTTCAAGTACCATGGGGGTACCTTTGTAGAGTGGCCAGCACCCACCAGTGTTACAGAGGTCAGGAGCTTCATGGGGTTGGCAGGATATTATCGTAGATTTGTGGAAGGTTTTTCCAAGATAGCGCACCCCATTACTTCCCTTCAACGCAAAGGGAAGAGGTTTGAGTGGTCAGAACAGTGTGAGAGGGCATTTCAGGCCCTTAAGGAGCGTCTTACCAATGCTCCTATTTTAGCAGTACCAGACCATACTCGAGATTTTGTGGTGTGTATAGATGCTTCATTGGATGGTATAGGTGCAGTACTTATGCAGGAGGGAAGAGTTATCGCGTATGAGTCACGGAAACTCAAGTCTCATGAGCAGAATTATCCTACACATGATTTAGAGCTGGCGGCTGTAGTTCATGCACTCACTAGATGGAGACATTTCCTCCTTGGACATCATTTTGAGCTTTATTCTGACCATTGTAGTCTTCAGTATATATTCACTCAACCGAATCTAAATGCACGACAGAGACGGTGGATGGAGTTTTTGTGTGAGTATGATTTCGATGTGCACTATATCAAGGGAAAGGAGAATGTAGTGGCAGATGCCTTGAGTAGGAGACGTCATGAGATTATGGCCATTACAGTGGGCACCGATTTGAGGTTACGTATTCTTCAGCAGTTGCCAGAGGACCATTGGTATCAAGAGATTCAGGGTTTGACGCAGTCACAGAGGGCCCTCAAGGGCAAATATTCAGATTTCGTTCTCGAGGCAGATGGCTTGTTATGATTCAGGGGACGTATCTATGTGCCTCAGAGTGGGGATGTACAGAACTTGATACTGGTAGAGGCTCACAGGACACCTTATACAGCACACCCAGGGGTTAAGAAGATGCATTCTGATCTTCGACAGCTATATTATTGGCCTAGCATGCGCAGAGATATTGCAGAGTTTGTGGCTCGATGCCTTGAGTGCCAGAGGGTCAAGGCCGAGCATCAGCACCCTGCAGGATTATTATATCCCCATGAGATTCCAGAGTGGAAGTGGGATACTATTTGTATGGATTTTATAGTTGGTCTACCCATGTCCGCCCGACACCATGACGCCATCATGGTAATGGTTGACAAGTTGACCAAGGTAGCACACTTTTCTCCCATTCGAACCACTTATACAGCAGCATCAGTAGCATGGGTATTCTTGGATGAGATTGTTAGATTGCATGGGGTACCTTGCAAGATCATATCAGATAGGGATCCAGTGTTTCCTTCTAGTTTTTGGACAGCACTTCAGCGAGCCTTGGGCACCCAACTCAATTTTCGTACAGCATACCATCCTGAGACAGATGGACAGACAGAGAGGGTTAATCAGGTGCTTGAGGATATGTTGAGGATGTATGTTATGGATCATCAATCTAGGTGGGAGGAGTACTTGTACCTAGTAGAGTTTGCCTACAATAACAGTTTTCACAGTTCTTTGGGTATGGCACCTTATCAGGCATTGTATGGCAGACCGTGCAGGACCCCGTTGAGTTGGGATCGCTTGGACGACAGAATTGCTATTGGGCCAAAGTTGTTACAGGATATGGAGCGACAGGTATCAGTGATTCATTAGAGGTTACAGGAGGCCCAGTGATTCGTCAGAGGTTACAGAAGAACCATCAGAATAATCTACTAAAGCACCGATTATATTGATGACTCTCACTTCCCATCTAGGTATGTCAGAGGGAATTTAAGGGAAGGAGGATTACTATGGATAACTTTCTATTTTATTTTATTTTATTTTTCTTTTTTTTTTCCTAATCGTAAGCAAGCAAAATGATTAAATCTATCATGATTCGGAGGATCTCTTCCCTACACTTGGCATGGAATACCTAACCTTTGTCAGAGCTCATTAACCCTAATTTCGCCCTAGCCCTAAAGTAGAGCGTCTAACTCCTCATCTTCTCAGCGTACAAGGAAAGTCTTAGATGGCGGCCAGGGGAAATTTGTCCCAGAGACAGGGGTTGGATTTATAAACAAATTTCCTTTATGGCTGCGCGTGGCTGTTGCAACAGGTATCTGATATCGTCGTTGGTTTCTTTGTGCAGGATTAAGTTCGTTGAGTTTAGAGAGATCTTGTCTTTTAATTTGTCTGAGTAGAGAAGCGACCCAGATGGTGGCCCCTCTATGGTGTCCTCTGGCGCTAATGGTTTAACCTTAGTTGCATGGAGCTCACACGGTCATGGGAAAAAAACCAGCCTCTAGGAGGCTTTTATGCAGCAAAATGGCGTTCCATTATGTGGGTCGGTCTCATACCAGCACTAGTATAGGCAGTTGTAACGGATCTTTGTAATGATGTTTAGATCTCTACTAACCCCCTTCTGATCCTTGCTTGTGTTTTATTATATATATATATATATATATATATATATATATATATATATATATATATATATATATATATATATATATATATATATATATATATATTTTTTTTAACATGTGATCTCCTGTCTAGGAGGTCTCTCCTGCCAAGGCAACCATCTGCACAATATGGGGTAATGGAAGGTTTTAGCTCCGCAGAAACTCAAATAGAGTTATGGCACTCAAGCCATCAGGGACGATCAGTTTGGCAGCCAAGGATACTTATCCATTAAATCTATTTTCTTATCCCTTTTTTTTTTGTGGGAAAACTAGAACTTCTTATGTAGTCAAATGTTAATGTGGGTAGGTAAAAGAAATGAAGTTTGAGCCCAAACCAGAGGGGGAATGGTTCAATATCTGACAGATTTCAGTCTAGAGATGTTTCACATACAGTGCTTTTCTTTTAAAAGAAATATACATGTATTTATTTGTATGCACAGAAAACGCACACAGTAGAATGCCCGTAACAATTTTTAGATGCCTGAGGCCTGAACTTTTCAATTCTTTTCTTACGAATAATGGTGTGCTATTTAAGCAAGTGTAGGAAGCTGCGGTTTGGCTAGGGTTTCCACACTTGGATGTTCAGGTATTACTATGGTCTTAGTGTTATTATTTTTAGCAACTTCTAACCAATTAATCCTGTGTCATGCTTACAGAGGAAAACCAACCACATTAACTTTCCTTCAGATATAATAGTACTATTGTTTCTTCTACCGGAAGGAAAGAAAGGTAATGGAAACCAAGTTGACAATAATAAATCAATAATATTGGTGTTCTTTATTTGCTCCATTATACCAGGAATACAATACTTTCCTACTTCTGCTCAATTCTATTTACAACATAGTACAAGATAAAGCCTTATTTAATATAAATTCCTTCTCAAACTTCCAACATATAAAAAAAATATCAAATACTGCGAAATAGTAACCTGTCCAGAATTTAGTACTTCCATATTTTTCCATCAAATAGTAGAATGTTACTCAACAGAGAGATGGTTAAAACATGAATTGAATCTCTTTTTTTTTGTCTAATATCTTTACAACATTAACTACCCAGAAAATAACATTAAGTAGCAATTCAGAGATAAAACATTGTAATCATTCCTTTTTACAAGTTTCTTCATGAAAAGCAAGTTATTGCAGAATACAGGCTCTGACTCAGACCCCAAACATGCACAGGAGATAAGAATTGTGGGCAGCAACCAACCCAGAATTTCATTCCATTCTTTTGTGTGATGTTCTTGTTCACTTCCTAACTACTCATAGTTGTTAGACCTTAGCAGCTGCAGCATTCAGTTCCTTCTCTTTTTATGGCCTGTGGGGTCCTGTAGCAAGACAGAAAGACAACAAAACCACGAGAGAAAATCTTCTGGTAGCCAGTGAAGCTCACCTCCCAGCCAAGGGCAGAAAACTGCCCACCCCCGAGCTTGGGGAAAACATGGAAGTTCCAGGAAACACATAACACAAAGCCCCCAACCCTTACCATGACCAACAGACATGACTACACATCAGAATTCACATAGAAGTCAGCACATTCACTAGGTATCCACCACACAGTCACAGGAAGGCTTCATGAGAGACCTTCACAAGGGGGTAGGGAATTTAGTAACCTAAAGGGCAATTTACCATTCTCAGAATTATAATTGTGTTGCCATTCTAGAAATATAATGGTGCAACTCTTTTACAAGGGTACTCTTACCCATTATGTTGCTTCTGGGTACTCTTACCCATTCACTTTGAGCTCTTTCAATTAATGTCTGGGGTACTCTTACCCTTGTAGGAAGATATAAGATAATATAAGAATGGGGTACTCATACCCACTTAGTTGCTCTCATTAACAGAGTTGGGGTACTCTTACCCATCAGAACACCTTCAGGTACTCTTCCCTTACCCCTCAACAGATTTTATAACAGCCATGACTACACTTCAATTCCCATACAAAAATACAATTACAGGTTGCTAACAAGAAGTTTACAATCAATAATTGGCATACAAGTTAATGGAAAATTCAGTTACACAGATCCCATATGTTTTAAGGTAATTTAGTTATGGTCACTAACCTGGAATTTTCTGCAGTTTGATTTAGCTCCACAATTAACTCAAGGTTCCCCAGATCTGCTGCTCCTCCCATTCCCTTCCTCCTTTTTTTTTTCATCCGACCATCACCTTAATACTCTCTTTTTTTTCCCCCTTTTTTTTTCACCTCCTCTCCCCCTCAATTTACATCTGTCCTTATAGTTAATTTTTTTTGCATCCAGATGGGCAACATGTGGTTATATGAGGTCATCATGCTGTCATGTTGGCTGGTTGACAAGTGCCCTATGAACCATTTCCTTAAATTTTTTTTTAAAAAAGAAAGAATTCCTGTCCAAGTTTAAGGCCATATAAAAAGTGCTTTGTAAATATATATATTTTTTTTCTATTTATTATTATTTTTTTTAAATATTTCCTTGAGGGGTCCTCCTAGATCTAAATTAATCTTTCATTTTTTGCTTCCAACCACAGGTAAAATCTGGGCTGGATAGTAGGTTAATTAGATAGTTTTAAATTTTTCTTCCCCTCTACTAACACCTCACAACACACTTAAATTTAACGTTAACACATAACAACATTACACACCCAACACATGCTCTAAGACAACTCCCTCGTAAGCACTAATAAGATAGTTTTACAAGACCCCTTTCCCAAAGACACACACACACACACGATTAACAATAGGCTCATGCCTTTGTGTAGGCTAGGTCGGCTCACTGGGAACTTATAACGGAACTTCACATGCTTTCCCCGTATCTACTGGCTTCCCTGCACACTTGATGTTACATTGTCAATATAATCAGTAATAGATAGCTGAAGCAAAAGATAAAATAAATTGTAGTTACATCATATACCACTACAAATGCAGAAGATAGAATTAATCTCATCTTTATCAGGTACACATATAAACAATGTAATACTAGATCACATAAGCTACAACTAGATGTATAGTCCATAAATAACATCATTCATTAAAGAGTAAGTAATCTCTGCCATAGGATCTGAGGATCACATATATACAATGATAAGTCAAAGGCAACATACCAATAACATATACAGAACAAGATCTAACAACATCACATAAGATCAAATAAGGCATGTAATATCCAAGTGTATATATATAAATATGACATCCATAGGTCCATATCAAGTTAGATACCAAGATACCCAATCATATAACTTGCCACGTCAAAAGTCTATAGACACAAAAAGAAATACAACCAAGTCCTGTCATAATGATGATGCTTAAGAGGGGTCCTATAGAATCCACTGAATTGCTTGCCAGTGTAGTTTGCCCAAATTACTCATGAATCTGCTCACAACTGCAACTGCTTGTGCAATGTCCGGATGAGTGCATACCATTGCATACATTATATTGCCAACTACAGATGTATATGGAACATACCTCATCTATTTTTCTTCTTCCTAATTTTTTGGACACATAGTTGAAGATATGCAAAAATGATTAGCCAAAGGAGTAGATATCGGTTTAGCATGAGACAGATTAAATCTATCCAACACTTTGGCAATGTAGCTTGCTTGGGACAACCTGAGTTCTCTTTTAATTCTGTTTCTGAATATGTACATCCCAAGTATTCTTTTGGCTGGTCCTAGATCTTTCATGGCAAAACAAAGAGCCAACTGTTGCTTCAGTTGAGCAATAATCTGAACACTAGTACCAGCTACTAACATATCGTCAACATAGAGCAAAAGTATGACAAACTCACCAGTATTGAGCTTCTTGTGGTAAACACAAGGATCTGATTCGCATGGAATAAAGTTGTTATCAATCATGAAGTGGTCAAATTTTAAATACCATTGTCTTGGAGCTTGCTTCAGCCCATACAAACTCCGCTTCAACTTGCAAAATAAATGCTCCTTATCTGGTTGAGCAAAGCCTTCAAGCTGCTCCATGTATAAATCCTCATCAATGTCTCCATGTAAAAACATTGTTTTCACATTGAGTTGCTCAAGTTCTAAATCCCAAATGGCTACCAAACCCAACACAGCACGGATTGTGTCCATTCTGACAACTGGAGAAAATTTTTTAGAAAAATCAATACCTTTTTGTTGATCAAATCGCTTGACGACTAATCTGGCCCTGTATCTTTTAGTTCCTCTGTCTTCGTCTTTCAAACGATAAATCCATTTTTTCTTGAGAGGCTTTTGATTTGGCGGAAGATGAACCAAATCCCAGGTGTGATTAACTCTCAACGACTCCATTTATTCGTTCATGGCTACCATCCAATTGTGTGCATTTTCATGCTTGCAGGCTTGTTTATAAGTTGCCGGCTCTGCATAATCAGAGAGCAATAACTCAGTCATTGAATTTTGCAGGCCACCTCTTCTCACAGGTAGACCTCCTCAATTGTGGAGCATGCTCTGGTGGGATATTAGAGTCCATATTTAATCTCTGGAGTAAGTTTTGAACATCATCAACCTCTGAGTGTAGAGACCCCTAAGGAAAACTCCCCTGTCTCTGTATTTGTGCACCTAGAGTGCTCTGCCTAGTGACACTATCCTGCAACATGTCTCCGATCTATGTAGAAGAGTGACCTTTGTGTAGGTCTGAAGGCAGAGTAGTGGTGGCTGACTCTCCTCTATGCTGCATTGGAGTTCTAAATGGCAGCATATCATTCTGAGAGGGCAGCGAATGACCAATTAAAGGTCAAGTTTCATGAGACAAAGGCTACGTTGGGGGCAGCGAAGTAGATGGAGGAGGCAGCGTTGACCTTGAAGATGGCAGTGAAGGCAACGTAGAATCTTGTGAAGACTGCGTAGATGTATGGGAAGTTACCGTAGAATGTACTAAGGGCAGCGATTGATGATTGGGATGCTACGTCTGACATGACATAGGCTGCGTATGAAGTTCTGAAGGCAGCGAAGTGTTTAGGGAGGGCAGCATATAGCTTGGGGAGGGCAGCGATAGAGTGTTAGATGGTAGCAAACAGCTACTAGGAGGTTGTGTGGGATATAACACAGGCAGCAGTGGCCTATCAAACAAAGGTTGCGTGCAAACAATAATTTCCTGCATTAGACTTTGGTTTGGTAGCGTTGAACAATCCACTGGCTACATGGACACAATTGAAGGCATTGAACCAATTGAAGGCTAAGGTGGAAATGTGCATCCAACCGAAGGTAAAGTAGTTGTAGAAAGAGGAGCTCCTGAGATATAAGAATGTATAGATGTAACAAGTGGCTGAGAGAAAGAGATGGTGGATTGCTTTACTGCGCCATTATCAAACAAATCCACATCGACATACTCTGGCAGAGATGAATTGCAAGGTTGCAAACCTGGAAAATGCTTCTCATCAAACACAACATCGCAGCTACAGATTATGGTCTTTGCAACTAGATCCCAAAGACGAAAGCCAAATTGATCTTCACCATAGCCGAGAAAAACACACCTTTTTGATTTAAAACCTAACTTAGTTCTCTGCTCATTCAGAATGTGAACAAAAACAGCACAGCCAAACACCCGCAAATGATGATAAGAAATTCGTTTGCCGAGCCATGTCTCCTCAGGTATGTCAAAATCTAGCCTAGACGATGGAGCTCCATTGATTAAATACATAGAAGTATTACATGCCTCTATCCAAAACTCTTTGCCCAATCTGGCATTGGAGAGCATGCATCTGGCTCTCTCAAGTGTCGTGCGATTGAGCCTTTCAGCTGCACCATTCTCCTGAGGTGTATAAGGGACGGTTTTGATTCGTCGAATACCATGGTCTACACAAAAAGAATCAAACTCTGAAGAGCAATACTCTCCACCATTGTCTGTTAGTAGGCATTTAATTTTATGCCCAATCTGGTTTTCAACAGAAGCTTTAAAAATCTTAAATTTTGAAAATACCTCAGATTTTCTGTTCAACATATAAATCTAGATGTTTCAAGTGCAGTCATCTAGAAAGGTTACAAAATAATTTGCTCCACCGAAAGAAGTTACCTGAGTCGGACCGAAAACGTCAGAATGAACAAGTTCCAACGGAGTAGTTTTCTTGTCATGCCCCATTCTCACAAAACTAGTCCCGCACTGTTTTCCATAAATGCAATGTTCACATAATTCTAAATTGATGGAGTTGAGGCCTGGAAGCTGATTGCACTGAAGCATAACTTGAAGACCTTTTTGGCTCATATGACCGAGCGTTTTGTGCCATATTTTAGACCCACTGTCCATAGCCGGCAAGGCAGCTCCCACTTCACCAAAACAGTCCAGAATATAGAGATTACCTTGCTTCTTTCCTCTTGCCATTACTAAAAGCCCCTTTGTAATTTTCCATGAATCAAGAGAAAATTTAACATTGCATCCATTGCCTATAAGCTGACTAATAGAAATTAAATTTCTTTTTAACATGGGTACATATCTAACATCCGTCAAAGTTAATCTATCTCCATTTTTTAGATTCAATGTGATATCACCTTTACCTAAGATGTCAAATTCTTTATTGTCACCAAGAAACACCTTACCGAATCTGCCTTCTTAAAAATTTGTGAAAGCTTGACGGCATGAAGTGGCATGAAACGAGGCGCCGGAATCAAGGACCCATGAATCTGCATTTGTATCACTTGCTGATAGAACCAAAACACCATCACTTGCAGTGTTTGCTTGATTATTTGTGCTCACGTTGCCTTGAGATTTCTTATAGTTCTAATAGTTCTTCTTATTATGTCCGGGTTTTCCACAAAACCAACACGCACCGGTTCTGCCCCTAGACTTCGATCGCGGACCAGATTGTGACCTTCTCTGGTTGTTGTATCTACCTCTGTCATGGCTTCTTCCCCTATTATTTATACTTACAGCTGTTAGAGCGTCGTCGGATGAGGGTTCCTAATGTTTCCTTCTCATGTCTTCATTGAGAAGAGTAGCTGCAATGTCATCAAAAACCAATGTACTCTTGGCTGCTATAGAAGTGCTCACAACCATGACAACACCTTCCCAGCTATTTGGAAAGAAACACAATAGCAAAATCACTTTAATCTCAGGATCTAACTTGATACCCACCGAAGCTAATTGAGTAACTAAGGTGTTAAATTCATTCAGATGATTGGACATAACCCCGCCTTCTTTCATTTTCAGGTTATATAATTTCTTCATAATAAATACCTTATTTGAAGCTGAAGCAATCACATACATACTGGAGAGCTTTTCCCAAAGTGCTTTCGTAGTACTCTCATTTGAGACATTAAATAATACATTGCTGGACAATGAGAGAAAAATAGTTGCCTTCACTTTCATGTCCAGTATGTACCAGTCTTCATCCTTCATAGTACCTTGTCCTTTGGCTTTCCCTATTAAGGTGAGTGACAAGTCTTGTTTGATAAGAAGAGACTCCATGTGCACTTTCCAAAGACCAAAGTTTTAGCCTATAAATTTCTCTATTTTCCATTTCTCTGAGTCATCCATTTTGATTGATGTACAGGTTCCCCCAAAAAAAAACTTCATAGGCTATCTCCTGGATCGAGATACACACAGAGCTCTGATACCAATTGTGAATTCAAAAAATTGAATAATAGAACCAGAAAATAAAGAACAACAAAATCAAAACAAAAGCTCAGAATGAAAAAGATATAAAACAGCACACACAGAGCAACATGACCATTTAACGTGGTTAACCAATTGTTGGCTACATCCATAATGGAGGGCAATATATTATATCAATACATCTCTCTCTTTTTGTATTACATACACCACATTATCTCATTGTAGAACAACAGCAATTCTCTTCACTTTGTATTACATACACCTCTCTATATCCCCATTGAACCGCCGCAAGCCAAAATGCCTTGTATCCTCCAGAAGACTCGAATGCCCAACCACCTACCAAACATCTGGAAAGAATAATCCAGGACAACAGTGGTTACAAGCCAAGAATGGCTAATATGTTGATCGAGCAGAAAGGGTAGTTTCAAGGAATCAAAGGTAGTTAGGTTGCTATTACAAATGGACTTCAACAGCCACGTGCCCAACACCTATACCGTACTGTCACTAAGGAGTCATATGCGCGAATTAATTCTTGATTGAATAATTATTAAGGGATCAATAGTTGTGGGCGTGGTCGGAATTAAAGGATTTTTTAAATGTTATTATTAGTTTTTGCTTTAGGTAGGTAAACTTATGCTCCATCCCTTGGGTGCATTTTTTTTTCTTCTATATAACCAATCAAGATGCAGGATTAAAAATTTGATGAATATTGCCAAAGTTTAAAATTAATTTTGTTTTCCAATAATTTAAAAAAACCATTTATTAATTTTCTTATTGAATGAGGTTGTGAAAAGTTACTGCAAAAATAGAATTGTTGTTTAATTTTTAAATAATAAAATAAATAGATTTCAATACTTTTGGTCACAGCGGTCAAAATTTGAGTTGGCTAATGTGAAAAATATTTAAAAGAATTCAATGCATATAGTGGGTGGCATTTAAATCAATTGAATGCAATTGAATACATTTTAAACCAATTAATTGCATATAGTGGCCATAGTATGAGTCAAAAATTTTGATGTGAATAATATTTAAGGTAATTGAATGCATTTAAAATCAAGTGGGGACATGTGTCTTCTTGATTTTGCAAGATATTTTTAAAATCATGTTATAAAGATTTGGAAAAGATATTAGGTCCATTCAGATTTGAAAAGATCTCATTATTCAATGTGCATTGAATGTTCACCACAAAGCCTTGTGTTTTATAAAAAAAGTCTTTGGTGAATTAATAACTGTCAGTGATACAACAACAACACTTCAAAGGCAACAACAAGAAAATTTTCTTTCACAAGGTTGCATTGGCCGCACTACGCGAGCAACAATGGGACTATGAAGTCACACATTTCCTCTACACCACTACCAGCGTGGACCTCCCAGGGGCTTTCCTCGTGAAGTCCCGTCGAGAGAAGCATGGAGCAAAGAGTCCAACTGGATTAGATATATGGTAGTGGCCATAGACCAAGGAAAGCAAAGGCTGGGGAGATGAGAAATTGTAGTTGCATGGAGAGGCACCATCCATGACTTGGAGTGGATCGACATCTTTAACCCAGGCCAAAACTCCATTGTTCCTCTTTTGACCAAATCTAAAACCCTCACAAAAGTGTGGCATCGGTATAATCTTCAGGCCTTCTATTTGTCCTTCCTTGATGGTGGGGACACTCATAGGCTTGATGTCCTTCTCCATATTGGAAACAAGTTCCTTTGAAAACTCCTCTTCCAGGTCCTTGCCAAGGTCTTCCTCTTCCTCTTCCTCTTTTCTCGCCATTATTTTGGTCACAAGGGTGGTAGGCATTATCTTCTATCTGATTTCAACCGGTGCTTGCTTCTTCACTTTTTTTCCAATCTTCATTCTGGCCTCCATAGGATCTTCCACCAATCCTTTTTCTTTGACCTCTTCCTCTTTGCTTGCTTTCAAATCTTATATTCAGCTTCTCTTCCACCTTCAAGGAAAACTAGTATGCATATTCTATGGTGGTCATTTTGACCAGGTTTAGCTCCTCTTGAATACTTGGCCTCAACCCATTAATACAATGGGCTACCTTCTCCTTGTTGGCCTCTACATGGCCTACTCTAATATTAATCTTATAAAACCCTTCTATATACTCTTTAACAAACTTGTTACCTTTCTTAAATCCTTGCAACTTAGATTCAACAACTCCAACTCATAGTCCACAGGAATGAACTGCTTTTTTATTTTGTTCACCATCCGATCCCATCTAGTAATCTTTCTTTTTCCTCTTCTGTTACTCTCTAATTGGACCTCCTTCCACCAAATACTAGCATGGCTCTTAAACTTTGTTTTTCTAAACTTGACCCGTTCTGGATCCTCCACATTTTCATATTTGAAATATTCCTCTATATCATTTATCTAATCAATATCTCTTCTAGATTCAGATCCCCAAAATAGATAGAAACTTCAAGCCTAGACCTCTTTCCAATCTTTGAAATGGCCCTCAACAACCTAACTTGCATAGGATCTCCTACATCATCTTGTTCTTCCCTAGACAACTCTTGTTCTTTAGCTTCATCTTCACTTTCTTCTCTTATTCTTGGCTCAAACCCTCTTCGCAACTCCTCTTGCAATGTATCGATTTGTCTTTGCGGGGCTCTAAAACCCTCTTTTGTCAAAATATTTCACCTAGTACCACCACAGTTCCTTTGTGGAGGCATTTTTTGAGTTCTACAACAAACCCACAACCTCAATTGATTTCTACAGCAAACCCACAACTACTCTATCCTAGTGCAAACTGTCTCATAGTCGGTAATCTGTCTACACACTCAAGAACTAATGCTCTGATACCACTTGATGAAGGCACTAGGTATATAAGAAGGATTATTATTGTCCCATCTAATGTGGTTTAGCTGTACTTTCGACCACCATTGACCATCTGTTGTTTATCAAAGACTTAATTGATTAATAATTATGACCTACTGAACATCCAATTCTAGATAGCCATAGCCCACAGACCTCTATGGAGATTAAGATATTTAAAACATTTTTTTCCAACATGTCCAATAATTCTTATGGCTCTATGATTCAATCCATTACCAAATAAAGTAAGTCAAATTTCTTTAAAAAAGCCTTTATCGTATTGTCAAGATCCACTAACGAGTTATACAGCGGAATTAATTATTGATTGAATAATTACAAGAGGATCAATAGTTGTCCCTGTGATAGGAAATTAAAGGATATTTTAAATGTTATTATATAAAATTTTGGGGTACAAATTTATTATTTCTCTTTTATTATTGTTTTAAGACAAGTTTATTATGTGTGAAGAAATAATAAGGTTCTAACTCTACAAACTTATGTTATTGTAAAAAAATTAATTCTAGGTTAATTTAATTAATTAAATATATATAAATAAGTATAAATAATCTTAATAAAGTCACAAAAAATTTTGGTTTCTTATATATACGTATAGGGCCATTTTTTTAGGGATAGTGGGGTGACAACAATATATATGATTTTTCCAATATATATATATATATATATATAGAGAGAGAGAGAGAGAGAGTGTGTGTCATTTATACAACTTAATGACAATAGTAAAAAATCAATATAATTTAATCATGATAGCAATATAAGGACAATTATTGCAGTAGTATAACACAATATTAAAATATCTCATTGTTCAAATTCTAAAATTTAAAGTTTAAAATTAAAGTTAAAGTTAAACTCAAAGTCTCAAACTTCAAAATATTTATCCACACCTTTTGAAAAATATTTTTTTACCCCACTATCACTTATTTTTAAATATTAATAAACTATATTGATCTATATGGTATGGGTTGAAAGAGACAATAATCTCTAAAAAGATTTAATTTTTTTTACCTCTAAAATATATCAAGTTTATATGAATGCTAGGGTTTTTGAGCCTTTTGGACTCAACTGTGAGGTCTTTTTTGCATTTTCCTTTGTAATTTTAAGTTCTTCTCTCACTATTAATTATATTTATGGCTTTGATTATAGCTCATTTTGTTAAATTATTATTGCTTCCTTTTTACTCATTTAATATCTCATTGTTCAAATTCTAAAGTCTAAAGTTTAAAATTAAAGTTAAAGTTGAACTCAAAGTCTCAAACTTCAAAATATTTATCCACCCCTTTTAAAAAAATATTTTTTACACCACTTGTCACTTATTTTCAAATATTAATAAACTATATCGATCTATACGGTATGAGTTGAAATAGACAATAATCTCTAAAAAAAATATTTTTATTACCTCTAAAATATATCAAGTTTATATGAATGCTAAGGTTTTTGAGCCTTTTGGACTCAACTGTGAGGTCTTTTTAGCATTTTCCTTTGTAATTTTAAGTTCTCTCACTACTAATTATATTTATCGCTAATTATAGCTCATTTTGTTAATTATTATTGCTTCCTTTTTGCTCCTTTATTTTATAATGTTAAATTCACTTGTCAATTTTACACTTTACTATTTATTGTTACTTTCATTAATTATTATATATTTATTGTTATAATATTTTATAACAATGATGACGACTTAATATTGATAAATAATATACTAGTAAAAATTTAATAAAGAACCAATACATGTGCACATACATATACACGTGTAACAATACACTTCTAATAAACAACCAATGTATGGTGATAGATAAAGCAATTAGTAATAGGTGTCTTAATACACATGTTCTAGTATAACTTTATTTTTGGGTGTTTTTGGACAACTCAGTGATGATGTAGGTGATTGCCGAGAACACCAAACAACTCACGTAATCTCCCCAAATTAATAAATCAATTTGTATGCAATTAATGAGCCTCTATTAAGCTTAGGGATACACAATTATCGACAATAATGTACCCTGGATAAAGATACATTGGGTGCATGTACGGCCATTCTTGAAGTCCACCACCGTGTCATTTCAAACGCAACAAGGATTAACTAAAATCATTACACAAGTTTGGAGCAGACAAAAAAATGTGAAGAGGCGAGCTCAAATGCCTCATAGGGTCCATGCCTCACTTAATCCCTAGTTTTAACACAGTACGGTGGGAACGGCACACTCCTGACGTATGCAGACGATTCCTAGTAGCAGGGAAGATGCCTTCAATATCTGATTTATAAATGTACTAAATGTTGGGAAGCAATGGAGTCTAGCTGTTGTTTTGCTAGTTGCTTTTCCCAAGAGTTGAACTCCATGCATCTGGATGAGAACGACTCTGAGAAAATGCTTCTAAATGGGGCTCTCAAGGAAGCACCCACTATGAGAACTGTGAGCTGTGATGAGCTAAATGAAAAATCAGAGGCTCAACCATTCAGAAAAAAGCAGAAGAAGCCCAGCAAGGAGAAATCGGTGGTGGGGAAGCGGTACAGAGGAGTGAGGAGGAGGCCGTGGGGAAAATATGGTGCAGAGATCAAGGATTCAAACAGGCAAGGCGTCCGGATTTGGCTTGGAACATTTAACTCTGCAGAAGAAGCAGCCATGGCTTATGACCAAGCTGCCTTCACTATGAGAGGTTCTAGGGCTATTCTCAACTTCCCTAATCATGTGGGCAGATCACCTAAGGTAACAAGTTTTGATGGCTATTTTGAAACATCAACCATTTTAATAGTTAAAAATTAATTTTGATCAATGAAAATAGGACAAATATTTACCACTTTTTGTTATAGATGAGATGTAAAATTGTTATTGACTGTTTGATCATTAAAATGAATGATGTTTAAGTAGAGTGATTCTGAAATATGGATCTATCCCCCAAGTACCCAGTTGATCTCATCTTCATCAAGTGAATCCGGTTCCAGTGCCAACTCATCGTCACTGCACAGACCTGCAGGCAGGAGATCATACAAGAGACACAGGCCACGTTTCCATGAATCGGTCTGCCCAGATCAGAGCCAAAATGAGCATAATGATGAATTGAATAAGATGAGGAAATTGTACCAGAGTGGTGACATTAAAGAGGCCGTGTTAGAATTGGAGGTTCTTAGTGTGGATTACTTGGAGGATCTGCTAGTAGAATCTCAATCACACCCATCTGAGGACAGTTTACCAGGATTCTATGACTTGTGAGCTCATTACAACAGTCAACAACTGTAAACATATATTATTACCCGTGTTTTTTATGACGTCTTTCTTTCAATGAAATATTTCCCTTCCTGGCTTTTTATAGAGATCAGATCTGAACTTTGAAAACAAAATTCTTAAGCAATTTATATAAAAGTATTATTACTCTCTCCTATAATTTAGGACCACCGTTGACCTTGTATTGTCTATCAGAATCAATTAATTAATAATTACGGCAAACTGGGCATTCAATTCTGGATAGCCATTGCAATTTTATTCAACATGTCAATCAATAATGCTCAATCCATTACCCGATAAAGTAAGTCAAAGCTTCTTTAAAAAATCGTCAAGATCCACTAACGAGTTATATGGGCCAATTAATTATTCATTGAATAATTATCATGAGATCAATAGTTGTGCGCGTGGTAGGAAATTAAAGGATTTTTTAAATGTTATTATATATAGTTTTTGGGTAGAACTTTATTATTTCTCTTCTATTAGTGTTTGGAAGTAAGGTTACTGTGTGAAGAAATAATAAGGTTCTATCTAGCTCTATAAAGTATAAATAATTTTAGTATAGGTTTACATAACTTTGGTTTCATATATTTGTATCGTATATGAAGCAATTTCAATATAATTTTGTGTTATATTATTTTGTACTTAGTTTTTTTCACACTTGCATAGTGCCACACAATCCTAACATAAATCTATGCATCACTGTCCAATGTACAACTCTCGCACATCATTGCACAACATTGCTCTCTAGCATATTGTGGCCTTGTATATAACACCCAAAGGAGCTACGAAAAACCAAACCAATTTCTTTCTTTTTAATGATCAACTCGTAACATTGGACAAATCAAACATGATTTATTATTTAAGTTTTAACCTTAGCCTTGTGATATGGGTTTTATCCTTCACTTTACAACACAACTTGACTGGGCCAAAAAGAGATTCAACTAAGATTCATCTTGTTTTAGTTCCATAATAGGATACACAGCCAACTATAGTTGGGTCGATCCCTTCGCTCTTGGCTTCTTAGTTTTCTCGATCATCTCAAACTCTCCAAGGAATTGCTTCATGATGTAAATTAATCCTATGAACCTAGAGATCTTATAGATCATGATTAAGTCAATTCCTTCAATTTTGGACTTCACCCTTAAGAATCAACTTGAGGTTCCTCACAAACATGAAACTCTTTAATTTTCTTAGACCTTTTGATTATAGTTTTCACACTGATTATTCTCAAGGGGTCTTATTAACCCCAACCTTACTAATGTAATGCCACTTAAAAGGATGACTATTTTTTAAAAAACCCATATGGTTTCCTCTTGTTTTTTACATATTAAATTCAAAAAATAAAAAAATCTCCTTTAGTGATTGTTAAGATAACCACATTTATAGGATTTAAATTGTATTCTTTAGGGTAAAAGAAAGAAGTTGGGTCCACTTTTAGTTGAAGTGTCATGGGAAAAAGAAATTTAAATAGGAATGCATACACATTTCATAAAAAATGCATACGCACTTAGGAACGAATGCTTGAACCTAAACTCCCACCCATACAAAATGAGTACCCATTCCTAAATAGGTGCCTATTCGGAATGCATACCCATTTCTAAAAAAACAAAAAAGTACCCATATGGGAATAGTTATGCATTACTAAAAGGTATTAATTTTTCTCGCCTGTGAGCTCATATTTCCTTCTATTCACATGGTGAGAGAGACTGGGAATAGGAGCTCAAAACATGTACCTACATTGAGCAACCTTAATAGTGCCTGATTTTCACCTCCTTCCTCCACAAGAATTGATTTGTTGTGTTTTGAGGTAGGTGGCTCTCCCATTTACATATTTTTTAAATCTTTTTTACAATTTTTTTCCTATTTCTGAATTTAAATTTAATTTTCAAACTTGAAACCCTAAACTAGACTCTGTTAATTGAAAATGGAAACCCTAGGCCCTTTAAACCATAGTTTGTAAACCCTAAATTTAGGGTTTACGGTTTGTAACTTAGTTAAAGGTTAATTTAATTTAACTTATGATACACTAGAAACCCTATAAATGTCAATTGATATATCAATCAATAGATTGATTGATATTTCTAGGGTTTACAGTTTGTAATTTAGTTAGAGGTTAGTATTATTTAACTTATGATACAATAGAAACCCTAGAAATGTCAATCGATCTATCAACCAATATATCAATTAATAAACACCAACAATCAATTCATACAAAATTTAATATGAATTAATAGAAACCCTAGATAAATTATATATCAATTGATATATCGATCAATACCAATTGATATGTACACCAAAAATCAATACATATTAAATAAATTATATGTATTCCAATTGTTGGTGTATATCAATTGATATCAATCTATATCAATTGATTAAAGATAATTTTAAAGCAATATATAATTGAAAGGGTAAAAATACACTCATATATGGTATATGACCAATTGTAGATATTTATATGTTATTAAATCTAATTTATATTGGGGATTCCACCTACACACTTTCACTATAATGCCAACTAGGTGAGGGAGTGGCATAAGGAGAATGACATATTTGAAAATATGAGGGTTTTATTTCAAGATCGTAACTCCTAGAAGAAATGCTCAGACCCAAACTATGCCTTGTTAGATTATTGAACACTTCCATAAGGGGTGAACCCACAATAGTGAGTCCCACTTGTGGGACACAAGAATTTGGCATAGGTTAGAGAAAAAAATATAAAAACACCTTTGTTTGAAGGTATTCAAAGGTATTTCTTCAAACGAAGGTACCTTCATTTGAAGTTAAGTTAAAAATCAACTTTGAATTAAGGTGAACCTTCGTTCAAAGGTTTTTATGGAAAGGACCTTCGAACAAAGGTCATTTCTAAGAAAGGAATAAAAGGGACCTTCGTTCGAAGGTCCTTTTTCTATTCCTTTTTCTAGAAATTTCTATAAAAGGAATAAAAAAGGACCTTCATTCTAAGGTCCCTTTTATTCCTTTTATAGAAATTTCTAAAATGGGAATAAAAAGGGACCTTCAACCTTCGAACGAAGGTCCCTTTTATTCCTTTTTTAGAAAAACTTCTCATAGACCTTTAATCGAAGGTCCATGGATACCTTCGAATGAAGGTCCTAGAAATGGCCTTTCCATCTTAGTCCTCAGGTTTTCCTCAAAATTTTACTTTTCAAACCTTGGGTTGGACCAACAAATGGAATCAACATGAGAGGATAATTTGTGGGATCATATCCCTCAGAGTAAGGTTTACAACAAGTATAATGTTGAATATATTTAATTTGATTATTGTATTTATTTTCTATTTTTCTAGTGAACATAGGTTTTTCACCAAAAGTGAAAGTCTTTGTTCGACACACGTGAAAAAATAATAAAATAGAGAAAAAAATTCTAAAAAATATTTGCACACTAGGTATTGATGTCCTTGTTTCAATTTTTTTTTTTGGGATATATACACAAAAATTTATGCTGTATGGTATAACACTATGTCTAAATTATAATTAATCTCACTTCAAAAATTAATTTAAAAATGGAACAAAAAATTATGAAAAAATATCTACACATTAGATATTAGTGTCAAATATATGTTTAAAAATTATAATTTTATCCTTTGTGTAAAAAAATTATGCTATATGGTATAAACGTCACTTTTTAAAAGTACTATTAACTAAAAAACAAGTTATTAAAAGTTACATAAAAAAGTTCACAAATTATTTTAAATTTTTTTTAAAATTATATATTTAGAATCTACATACAAAATCTCAAAAACCACTAGTTGACATCATCTTCAAATTCTTAATGGTTTAGTTGCTATAGGTGTCAGAAAGTGAAAATTTGGTTAAAATTAGATAGGAAAATAAAAACATGAGGGAATATAAATATTATAATGTGCATTGATTTGATTTGGTGTAACTATTTATAACATACAGAGTTACTGATTCACAGTGTAACCCAGTAATGAGGTTTTGTCTGCATAAGGGAGTTTGAATGTTCTATCTGCAGAAGAGTACTATTGATGTTTAGCATGATGTGAACACAATTTGTGTTAAGGTGTACATGTATAAACATATATTGATGCAGAGATATAAGTTGTATTGAGAGAGTTTACATTGATTGTAGATTTGAGAAGATAAGGTGCTCTTTTCATCATTCTCTGTAGATCACTATACTAGTGTAACCTTATCTTCTCAAATCTACAATCAATGTAAACTCTATCAATACAACTTATATCTCTGTATCAATATATGTTTATACATGTACACGTTAACACAAATTGTGTTCACATCATGCTAAACATCAATAATACTCTTTTGCAGATAGAACATACAAAATAGAACATTCAAACTCCCTTATGTAGACAAAAGCTCATTACAGGGTTACACTATGAATCAATAACTTTGTATGTTACAAACAGTTACACCAAATCAAATCACTACACATTATATATATATATATGAATACCATGATTATTTGCCCACAGATCTTACTATTATCAATCAGGATATATCATCAAGAAACTCCCAAAACATTCACACAAGTCTTAAATCAAATCTTTGGCCCTCGGATGCAGTTGAACAACTGAATGGTAGCAGTTAGCACATGATTTCAAGAACTACCCATCAAATTTCAACTGGGAAGGTGGTCTTTTGTAATTTAAAACAAATTTAAATCTCCTCCATCGATGCTCACTTTGGTGCCCTCGTATCCACCATGGATTTGGTGTTCCCGCTAGAAAACTCTCCACATATCCGATGACCCTGGTTGCATTAGAGGATGGGGCCGGTCTCCCCATGATGTCGGTGACTTAAGTTGTCACTTAATTCACTTGGTGACTGGTAACACCAAGTCACTGGGGGATTAAAACAAAAGGAACCCGTCCAATGCACTTCTTTGTAACCCTTAAGAACTTAGTCATTTCTTAGGGTTTTTAGCTTGATTTAGGATTTTAGCAGTAGCTTTCTTTAGACTAGGTCTTCAAAATAACCACCAACCCTCAACAATCTATCATGCAGATGTTGACCTGAAGAACATAATTGAGGTGGTCCAACCAAAAGATTTTACAGAGTTTTAACAACTTTGTACACTTTGCATATACATGTCTATGAAAGTTACAAAACCTTAACCAATATGTCTTTTCCTTAAGTTTTGAAGAATACCAATGTAGATCCACTTTGAGGATGACATATTCTACACCACAAAGTTTTTATGAAGACTTCATCAAAGAAGCACCAAAAAGAAGATATGCATGATTGAAGTGAAAGGTACAATTTGTATCACCACTTTGAGGAATGTAATTAGGTTAACTTCAATGTTATAAACAAGACACACTGCAAGGTTTATGACAAAGGCACTAATGTTGTTCATACACACCAATGCATTCACACCTTTCTTTCTTGAGTCTGTTCATCAATCCATCAACATTTAATTACCATTCAACAGATCCTAACTCCTTAAGCATGACCATCCCATAAGCATGACAAGCATCAACTGAATACTTTCCTTTGCATTAAGGACATGAACTAGAGCACAAATAGCTTATAATGAAGCAATCTTGTCACCTTTGTCTTTCAACATAGTCATCATAGTACCTTATCATAATCCACTGCAACACTATCAATTATCAAGAAGGATGAATACCTGAAATATGAAGCAAAACAAACCAACTTCAAACATGATCACCTTAACAAGCTCTGCCAAACATTGTCATCATAGACCTCATAGACCATGATCAACAATGTGCTTTGTCGTGAAAGTAACTCCGTCACTTGTCACACCTTGTCATTACTTTCATACCTTGTCATTCATGATCATCCAACTAATAGAGAGATGAACGCAATGATAAACACAATGAAATTAACATTATATCATGAACATATCATGAACATCACATCATGAAGCAACTGAGCAACTCCTGATGTTTGAATAAATTGATGATGCCAACTGATGACATGCATGAAGCATGACAAACATCAACACAACAACTTTTGACATCAATGACAGACCTATTTCAACAAAGTCCTCAAGTGGAAGGCCTTTCTCATGTTTGTTGAGCTAAACTATATAAATACTAACACTTTGATCATTACATTTAGATGTGATCTTTTTCACCCTCTTGATTACCATTAATCTATCACAAAATTACCCTACGATATTCCTACATGTGTCAAGTGCAATTTAGGCCATCAAGAATTTTTAACCCAAAGGGATTTTAATTAGAACTTAAGGGGCCAATGAAATACCTCACCAACTATCCTTTCATTTCCAGTATGGGTAGTTTTCTAGCTGTACAATATAACATTTTTAATATATTTGGCCTGTGCACTGAGGGAAAGACCATTAGAGATCTTCCTAAATCTTGGACATTAGTCATATAGTGCATATTTTCTATAATTATTTGGTACTTTAAGATAAATAAACTAAAATTAGTTCCTATAATTTTAATAATGTTAATCCTATGAAGTGGGATCCCATGTATATGTGAGAGGATAATTATTATCCCTTAGACCTAAGATAAATTTTAAGTGTCAACATCAAGGGTTTCTAAATGCTTGAATCTATCATGACACTTAGGTTCATGTAGAGATATAGGCTACATTGACAATAGCTAGGATAGTATGAGAAGATCCCAAAATTTATCTATTTTAAAATATCAATTATCAATTTATCTATTTTAAAATATTTATCTATTTTTAAAATATCAATTATCAATTTATTTAATTAATTATATATTGTGTTGTTTGGTGTAGATGACTTGCCCAACCACATCATTTTGATTGGATCGTTTGGTGTTGATGGTTGTACAAATTGACACACCTTACATGTGGTAGACCAATAAATTACCATTAACCATCTAGAGTTCATTAATTATGTTTAATTAGTTTCTTAAAATTAGATACATTTCAATAATTATATAATATCCAAATGTGAATCATTTTTATAGTAGTTGGGAGGTCATGACACTTCCATGTTAGACGAACTAGAAGGTGTGGTGAGTGGTCATCCAATGTTAGTTGCTATGCCTATGTCATACCTGATGTGTAGTTAAATTATTTGTACTTTGAATTCACTTGAAGTATAATTTTATGATTTTAAATTCATTGTTGAATATATATATGTACATATATGCACGACAATATCACTCTCAAGGTAGTTGCAAGTCCTACCAGTGATGAGCTTGGATAAATTCACTAGTCATCCATAGCATTGTAGGTCATACTAGTAAATCCTATGTAATTTCTAGGTCTTTTATGGTTGCATTTTGTAAATACTCAAGCTTAATTCATATTTTATTTAAATACATGAATTAGTAGGTGGGATGTTTGGTGCACATTTGATAGCTATACTAGGCCACTAGGATGTGGGAGATGATGAGCACCATGTAGTATGCATGCACATAAGTCTACATTTAAATATGTAATTTCATGGTTTTGTTTTAAATATTTGATTTATATAATACATGCAAATTTGACATTTATTGATTTGAAACTTTTTTCTTATATATGCTGGGAATTAAGGTGTCTCAACCTTGGTAATTCCTTGCATTATTTTGATTGTTTTTATTTATTTGCCTATGATGTAAATTAATTGTAAATTCCATATTGTTATTTTGTGGGATGTGGCACGGTGATGTGTCATCCTACATGGAAGATGACAACTTGTAATTTTGTCCTCACATCAGGAGATAGGCTTCCCACTTTGTGGTAGGAGTATTTTGCCATGTGTCGGCATCTTGGATGTTATGTAAGGGAATGTTGACCGAAATGGTTATGACAGATTCCTCTAACGAAGTTATGACATGTAAGAGTTAGAAATAGAAGCTTGTAAGATAGGTGAAGACATGTGTCAAAGAGCATCTTTGAAAAAGGCATCTTTGGGTGCCCCAAGGTGGACTATGACATGTTGTAAGAGAATATGCTATTTATAGCCTGTGTATGACAGATTCTCTTACATCTATAAGTTGTAACTGCTATGACAGATTCTATGATGGTCGTAAGAGCATCTGTCATAGCCCATTTTGGAAATAGGTGACCTCTTTGGGATGGGAGTTCTGGACAAGTGTCAAATACATTCTACAATGTTGACCAAGTGTCCATAGGCATGGGTTTTAGGCCATGAGGCCAAGTTGGACGCCCATTCCAAGATAGAGCTAATTTTGCCTTATATATTCTATATAAACAGGTGCTTGGAGGAGGAGATGTCATGTGTGATTGACAAGTACTGTTATGCTACCAGATTGACTCCAGACATGAGTGTCGAAGACTATTGAACCTTGCATTGCAAGTGTATTGTAAACCATATTTAGTTTTGATAATACATTGTGCAGGTTTCTGAGTGTGGAGTTTTTCACCCGATAAGGGTTTTCCCCATGTTATATCTTATCTCTCTTCTTCTATCTTCTTTCTGGTTCAATGTGTATTGCTACAATATCTTTGTTATGTGTTTCATGCTGCTGTAATTGTAAAGATTAAATTGAATTTGTATAGCTCTCCCCTCATTAGATTAGTGTAGGAAGTGATTTCCACACACCTAGCTTCCTTTCAGTTGGTATCAGAGCTTGATCACCTTTGGTCTTAGTTGTTGGGTAGGGGTTTTTTGAGCTGATCTTAAGTTGAGTGGGAGTCTGTGCAGAGTATTATGAATCTTATTGCAACAAGGAGATGGCAAGCACATTCGGAAGGATAGAGGTGGAGAAATTCAATGGCACTAATTTCGAGCTATGGAAGCTCAAGTTGGAAGACATGCTTGTTGATCGAGACCTCTAGGAAACTATCAGTGGAATAAAACCAGCTGCAATGTCACAAATTGATTGGGATCTCAAGGATCGGAAGGCTAGGGGTCTCATAAGACTTAGTCTTGTTGATTCTGTCATGTTAAATGTCCATGAGGAGACTACTGCTGTCATGCCCGCATTTCACATGCATTCACAACACACTATTTCGCATGTCATGTCTACATGCGTCATGTGGTCATGACACAAAATATCAAATTTTTTTTTCCTAACTACTCCGAAAGCCTCCCTCGCACACGCATGCGTGCTCAATGTGACTGTTTAAGTTGCTTGTTGATGCAGAATAATCCACTCGCATGTACATGAAGATATTTTGTCACTATGTTTGGTGTTGGCTTAACTAGTAACATTTGGGTTTCCTTCGGTAGGTGATTGGCATTTATAAGTATTAATATTTTCTTACTCGCTTGGTTACGCTTTTCTCTATAAATTTTCTTTTATGCAGTTTCTTCTGTGGCGATTAATTTTCAAAACGTTAATCTATTTTTACTCTAAGGGAGGTAAGTGTGCTCGGAGGCGTAAACTTATGATGACAAAGAATTCGTTATTGCGGTATATTCTACCCACATGTGTCTATTGAAGTCTATCACTAACGTTAATGACGGGTTAATTCTGCAATGTTTTAGGGATCCTTGATAGGACACTGGCTCCTAGATTGCATCCACAGTATGTTTCAAAACACGCTCGCAATTCTACTATTATTGCATTCAAACGTCTAATGATATATTGAACACATCATTTCAAACTTGTCTTATCTTCATAGTCTAATATGGGGTGCTCCATCGCATTTTAAATATTCAAAAGACAAAATATGTGGTCCCATAATCCTTTAAATTAAAATTTAAACCAATTTATTTTTAATTATAATATCTTTTCTCTTTATCTAACGTTGGATTTTTATTCAAATCAATTTTGTGTTTTGGTGTATTTTCTCACTCCATCGACTTAATATTTTCTCCGCTATTAAATTAATTTACTTAATTGCCCTTCTAATTATTCGTCTATTTAACTGATATTTACCTTATTATAAACCAATTAAATTATTTATGTTATGTCAAAACATAGTTAACTTCCAAAAGCAATACATAGAATTAAATAATACATAAAGATTTATTTTATTTATATCTATATAGATGGATCATGGGCATACGGATTGTATATCCCATTGTTGTTTATCATGTCCATCTATACTCCACTCACAGAATTAGAGTAATTAAAACATATAATTATACATATTTAAACATATATGCAATTTATGCATTTTAATATATTTATATACATTTATAAATAGAACATGGGTTTATAATTGTGTAAGCCATGTGATGTTTATGTAACTAAGTTAATGGAAACTCCACTCCTATTTAAAATAGAGTTTTGTTATGAATCCAACACAATAGCACATGGGTAAGCATACATTACAAATTTTATAGTACAACACTATTTTTTTAGTTTAATTACTATATATACCTGTTAATTATTAACTATTCCTTCATATTAAAAATATCCCTCAATTATACAATGAGTCTATTGTTAAAATTCCATATCTCATACCCTTTAGGGTGTGTAACCCTAACTTTCATTGTGCGCTGTAAAGAGTTTTGCAAGGTTTACCAACATCGACAGCGTTGATGGTTACAGGGAAGATGCAGGTCGGCAGAGGGAGTATCGTCCAAGGTAGCGCTGGAGGTATCATGGTAGCTGCGGACAGAGATAGAATGGTAATGTCACAGAGGGCGGCACTGAGAGGACCGTCGCAGGCGGCGACGTGGTGAATGGAGCGTGGAGGAAGTTCCCACGGTGGGGAAAAGGGTTTATTTCTGGCGGAGAGAGATGGGAACCGCGGTGGTTTCGGTACAGGCAGGGGGGTGTGGGCAGTTTGCAGACCGTGGAGGAAGCACGGAGCAGGGGATGTGGGGAGTAGCCAGTGGGGCTAGGGCGAACGGAGGGGTGGATCTCCGCCGCGGCGGAATGTATTTTTTTTTTTTTTAAATTATAATTTCTTTTATATTTATTTTCAAAATTACAACAAATTTCAAAAATCCTAATGTCTATTCCTTTACATAGCAATTAATAAAAAGTGATAATTTCCCCATATATATATATAGTGTTTACTTAGAACGAAATAATACTTATATCACGATTCTTATTTATTAGGAATAAATTAATTTGTTTAACTCAGATTCTCTGAATGATCCTACATGTATTAGTTCAACATTTATTGTAGGACAGAATTATCAATTAGTAATTTCATCGCATGTCCTTGCAAATTTAAGTCTTAATGCAATACAACATAACTATTGTAAATATAGAGACATTGCAAGATTTATAAAAATTAATTATAATCTTCTCTTATCAAGTCTAGCTGTAAGTCAAATGTTTATAAATAGATCAAACTCAACATTTCCATTTTTTTTACAATGCAATGGATAAATCTTAACAACCTTGCATACATTCACAACTCAATTTTTTTACAATAACTTAAATGCAAAAACTAGACAATCTAATTCCTTGTATAAATTAACTTTCTCTTCTCTCTACTCACACAAATGATACAATGATATACACATAAGAATTCACCACTAATCAACATAATAAGGGAGGGTTTCTCTCCACTCCAAGATAACAATCTTTGCAACAATATCGGTGAGAGGAGATCTCTCCTCTAATACTCTTACAGGATGAAATGATATGAGACCAAGCTCTCTTAACAACAAGAAATAGAACACTTTTCTTTAACAAGGTAAAACTTCCTTCTATCCCTTTACATGCTCCAAAAAGTAACCTGCAAGACAACAAGGAAAACAACAACAACCATCTAGCTCTCCTCCATTCCTTTGACTCGCAAGAGGGTCACCCCCGAGCTAGGGAGACCATCCTCATAACCAGGGTAAGATAGACTATCCACATCACAACATAGAGCAACAACAAAGCAACAATCCACACACCCCCAAGGTTGACACACATAACATAGACTCAGCTTAGGTGAGTACAAGGAGGGTAGGGGAGTAGACAATCTCTACCTCTAGGTGCCATCCTTTCACAATTAATCACAAGGCCTCAAGCCAACAGTATAATCTTCCACAAGGCCTCAAGCCTTCCAAAAAATCAAGTAACCCAGAATATCCAAACAGGGTCTCAAAGCCAAGAAGCCCTCAAGGCTAAAAATAGTACCAATTTGCCCTCAAGGCATATCATGTAACCAGAACCAAGATGACACCCGAGGAGGGTCACACCTCCCCTCCCTAAACATGATGAGCATTGCCTTCCAACTGGAAGGAGCTCTCTCTACACCCAAAACAAAACCCAAAAAAAAAAAACAGAAAAGCTCAATGAAGACATTGCAAGACTCTTTCAACAATCAAGATACAAACAAGCATATCATACATAAGATCACACAGGAGAAGAGATTTGTTCACCAACCTTCCAAAGCCAATTATGGAAGAAAACTGATGAAGAGCTCTTTTCTCCTTCCTTCTCCAAAATCTCCTTTCTTTTTTTTCTCCAAGATTCAACAACCCTTACTCTCCTCCTCCTCTTCCTTTTAAAACTAATTTCTCTATTTTTCCTAATTTCCCAAGTGGGAATAAACAACTTAACCCCCCACTTCCTCCATTAACCTAGTGGTCATAAAACAATGTATCCCCACTCAATAGGTTCCCCATTAAAACCCACTTGTAGAATAAAATACAAATGAGAAAACTTAAAATAACATAGAGTGGGTGACACAACACCCTCATAAAAGGGAACCCCACCAAAAGGAGGCACATGGAGACAAGCACTCCATTAATAGGGGGATCATGGAGTGCTCCATGACTTGGAAGTGGGCATGAGTGTGGATTCCACTCATCCCATGTCCCCCAAGCTTCCAATTTCGCCGCTTTACCTCACCCCAAAGTTGAGGTGACCCTATGGAAGTTAACCTAAGGTTAACCTAGTCAAAAAGGTCCCTAAACCCAAGGGGTACAACTTAGGGTTGTTTTTAAACCTAGTTAAGACTCCCAGAGTCAAATAAAACACATGAAAAGGGTCAAAAAGAATTAAAGGTAAAACAAGATTCAAAACATCACCTTACAACACTTATCATAATAAAAGTAATTCAAATAAAAGCCCTTATTCCCTTAACCTCATGCAAAAATAACACATTACAACATTACCACATTTTTCCAAAACAAGAGGTTGATCTCAGTTCCTCATGGAACTAGATCAGCTCACAAGGGAAACAACTTAAGATATGGGAATGGTCTCCTGTATGTGTGGTTTCATTAGTAATACCTGCACACTCAAACTCGAAGTCAATAACTCATAGAGATATCATAGCCGAAGCAATTCAAATACATGCATAACTAAACATGCTACCTTATAACATACTGAAATCATAATACAGTTCCATCTCCATTCATCATTTTCCTGCAAACAACATCTAATATCATTGCATAATTATTTTCTTAAAATCACATAGGTTCAATAATCCAGAATTCAGAAATCAATAGTCTCTCAACATAAAATAATAACAAAAGCACTGCAAATAGTCTCATGAATAGTAGTGTAAAAAGTAGGCCTCACAACTGCAAACTTGCTTTGAAAGAAATTGGGAGATGTGTATCAAGCCAAATCCCTAGTTAACAAACTTTTTCTAAGAAAGAAGTTTTATTCCCTTCGAATGGAGGATGGAGGATTTATTGCAGAACATATGAATGCTTTCAACATGCTAGTTGTACAATTGACATCCATTGGTGTGAAGATGGAGGAGGAGGATCGCTGTATGACCTTGATTTTTTCTTTGCCAAACTCGTGGGATCATCTTGTCATGGATATTGGAAGCACCACATCCACATTCAAAATGGATGAAGTGGTTTCTTCACTGTTGTTTCAAGAGATGCGGAGAAAGTCTTCTGAGGCAGCCAAAGAGGCTCTTACAGTTCGTGGAAGACCCAAGGAGAAAGGGAAAAAGAAGGACAAGAAAGATGAGAAGGGTAGATCCAAATCTCGCGGGAGATCCAAATCTCCTGGAAAGTCCAAGGCTCTCTATTGGAATTGTGGTAAAACTGGGCATTTCTGAAAGGAATGCAAAGAGGAAAAGAAAAAGAAGAAGAAGAACCCAGATTCAGATTCTGACAAGTCACAAGATGATAGTGATGCCTTCATCACAGCCCTGACAACCCATGCATCTGATGATGTGTGGCTAATTGATTCTAGGGCATCATTCCACATGACCTCGCATCGAGACTAGTTCACTAAGTATGAGGAGTTCAATGGTGGAAAGGTGTACCTGGGTGATGACTCTCATCTGAAGATTGTTGGTCGTGGAAGAGTTTCTATCCAATTCCCTGATGGACGAGTGAAGGGGATCTCTGGGGTTATGCATATCCCAGGATTAGCATGGAACCTGCTTTCTATAAGTATGTTGAATGATGTAGGTGTGCAGGTTGTCTTTTCAAAAGAAGGATGCAAGATGACTAGAGGAGCTATGGTGCTTGCTAAGGGTACTAGGAGAGGTACTCTGCTTCAGCTGGAGGCATGCATTTCATAATTCAATAGTTCTTCTGACTCAAGGAAGAGGGCAGCAGTCACTTCATCCCCACCATCTGAACGAGTAGTGAAGAAATCTATTGTCTCTAGTCCTGATGGTTGTATTCATGCCTTGGACGTTAAGCTTCCTGCTAAAAAGACAATGTTATGGCATAAGAGATTTTGCAACATTGGTGAGAAGGGTCTGCATACCCTGAAAAATAAAAACCTCATTGAGGGGTTAAATGATTGTAATCTTGAGTTCTACTTTTGCGAACATTGCATATATGGAAAACAAAACTGTGTTTAGTTTTACTCAAGTTCTCATAAGTCTTCTGATGTGTTAGACCTTGTTCATTCTGATGTATTTGGTCCTATTAATGTTCCTTCATTATCAAAATCTATATATTTTGTATCTTTCATAGATGACTACAGTAGAAGGACATGGATTTATTTTCTTATAAGAAAATTTGAAGTCTATACTAGTAAGTTTAAGGAGTTTAAGGCCTTTGCTGAAAATCAGACTGGTAAAAAGATAAAGTGTTTGAGAATTGACAACGGTGGTGAGTTTTGTTCTATAGAATTCAATAAATATTGCAAGGAACTTGGGATTGAAAGACATAAGACAACTCCATACACCCCGCAACAAAATGGAGTTGCAGAGAGGATGAACAGGACACTGATGGAGAAGGCTAGGTGTATGCTTAGTGGAGCTGGTCTAGAACAAAAGTTTTGGGCTGAAGCTATTGCCACTACTTGCTATCTTGTAAATAGATCTCCTACATCATCTCTTGTTGGAAAGACACCCATGGAGGTGTGGTATGGTAGAAAGCCTTCAATAAGGCATTTTGATGTTTTTGGTTGTGAGGCATATGCACATGTGCCTAGGGAGAAGCAGTTAAAATTGGAGAACAAGGCTGCTAAGTGTATCTTCATTGGCTATGGTGTTGGTGTGAAAGGATACAAGCTTTGGGACCCTGTGGCTGAAAAAGTGTTGTATAGCAGAAGTGTCATCTTCAGAGAGCTAAGACCTTTTTCCATTGTTTTGCAGCCAAAAGAAAAAGAAAAGAAAGAGGATGTTGTTCAGTTTCTTGCTACCCCTGAGAAGACTGAACAGAAAGACAATGTTGGACTTGATGATGAAGAGAGCTCTTGTAGCTCTGGAAGCTCAGATAAAGAAGCTGAACATCAACCTTAACTCTTGAGGAGTTCTACATGAATAAGAAAGCAACCTGAGAGGTTTGGTTATACATTGCTTGATTCTAGTTGTGATTTTGCTTTGATTACTAACAATGATGAACCTAGAACTGTATCAGAGGCTATGGATTTGAAAGATGCAAGTTCCTGGAAGGAGGCCATGGAGGATGAAATGGCTTCTTTGGAAAAGAATCAAACTTGGGACTTGGTGCCTTTGCCTCCTGGACGGAAACCTATTGGATGCAAATGGGTGTTTAAGAAAAAATTTGGTGCAGATGGTAGTGTTGAGAAGTATAAAGCCAGATTGGTTGCGAAGGGTTATTCACAAGTGGAGGGTATAGATTATGGTGAGATCTTCTCTCCCGTTGCAAAGTTGACATCCATTCGATTCCTGTTATCTCTTGCAGTAGCTTATGACTTAGAGGTAGAACAGATGGATGTGAAGACAACTTTCCTTCATGGTGATTTGGAGGAAGAAATCTACATGTCAGAACCAGAGAATTACATGGTGAAAGGTAAGAAAAAATTGGTTTGCAAGTTAAAGAAGTCTTTGTATGGTTTGAAGCAGTCTCCTAGGAGGTGGTACTTGAAGTTTGATGCCTTTGTGTTATCAATTGGATTTGTGAGATTGAAATCGGATCACTGTGTGTATTATAAGTTTTATGGTAATTGTATTCTCATTGTTGCACTGTATGTTGATGATATGTTGGTCATTGGGAAGGGTAAGAATATGATTTCTAATTTTAAATCTCAGTTGTCAGCGTAGTTTGAAATGAAAGATTTAGGGGTAGCCAGGTACATTCTAGGAATTAAAATTAGAAGAGACAGAACTAACAGAAAACTTTGGTTAAGCCAGAGTAAGTATGTGAAGACCATGTTGGATAGGTTCAGCATGGCAGATTGTAGACCATTGTGTGTTCCTATTTCCTTGGGGACAAAGTTGTCTATTAAGGATTGTCCAAAATCTCCTAGTGAGGTGGAGGACATGAGCAGAGTACCTTATGCTAGTGCTGTTGACAGTTTGATGTATGCTATGGTCTGCACAAGACCAGACATTGCCCAAGCAGTGGGAGTCCTTAGTCGATTTATGGCTAATCCTGGACGGGTACATTGGGATGCAGTTAAGCGAATGTTTAGATATTTGAGGGGTACTTCTGAGTATTCCATATGCTATCATGGTAATGTTACAGAACCTCCACATTCTGTTGATATTCGTGGATTTGTGGATTCAGATTGGGCAGGTGACATTGACAACAGGAGATCCACCAATGCTTATGTGTTTACACTGTTTGGTGGTGCTATTAGTTGGATGAGTAAGAGACAACCTATGGTTGCTTTGTCCACGATAGAAGCTGAGTATATGGCAGCAACTCATGCTTGTAAGGAATCCATTTAGCTTAAGATATTGTGTTCAGATATTGGTGTTGATGCAGGTCAGATTACGATCAGTTGTGACAGTCAGAGTGCGATTTGCCTTGCAAAGAATCCAACTTTCCATGCCATAACAAAGTAAATTGATGTACAGTTTCACTTCATATGATACATGGTAGAGGATGGGAAAGTAACTTTGGAGAAGGTAGATACTTTGAAGAATGTTGTAGATGCATTAATGAAACTAGTTAGCATAGAGAAGTTCAGATGGTGTTCAGAGTCTATGGGCCTCTCGACCTATAGCAGTTAAATCCTGTTATTCTATTGGCTCTTACAAGGTGTTTGACAAGTGGGAGAATGTTGGGAATTAAGGTGTCTCAACCTTGGTAATTCCTTGCATTATTTTGATTGTATTTATTTATCATTGCCTATGATGTAAATTAATTGTAAATTCTATATTGTCATTTTGCGGGATGTGGCACGGTGATGTTTCATCCTACATGGAAGATGACAACTTGTGATTTTGTCCTCACATGAGGAGATAGGCGTCCCACTTTGTGGTAGGAGTATTTTTCCATGTGTCAGCATCTTGGATGTTGTGTAAGGGAATGTTAACCAAAACGGTTATGACATATTCCTTTGACAAAGTTATGACATGTAAGAGTCAAAAATAGAAGCTTGTAAGACAGGTGAAGACATGTGTCGAAGAGCATCTTTGAAAAAGGCATCTTTGGTCACCCCAAGGTGGACTATGACATGTTGTAAGTGAATATGCTATTTATAGCCTATGTATGATAGATTCTCTTACAGTTGTAAGTTGTAACTGCTATGACAGACTCTATGATGGTCATAAGAGTTGTAAGAACATCTATCATAGCCCATTTTGGAAATAGGCGACCTCTTTGGGATGGGAGCTATGGACAAGTGTCAGATACATTCTACAATGTTAACCAAGTGTCCATAGGCGTGGGTTTTGGGCCATGAGTCCAAGTTGGATGCCCATTCCAAGATAGAGCCAATTTTGCATTGTATATTCTATAAAAACATGTGCTTGGAGGAGGAGATGTAATGTGTGATTGACAGGTACTATTATGCTACCAGATTGACTCCAGACACAAGTGTCAAAGACTATTGAAGCTTGTATTGCAATGTATTGTAAACCATATTCAGTTTTGATAATACATTGTGTAGGTTTTTGAGTGTGGGGTTTTTCACCTGATAAGGGTTTTCCCCACGTTATATCTTGTCTCTCTTCTTCTGTCTTCTTTTTGGTTCTATGTGTACTATTAGTAATAATTTATGTTTGGAGTTTTGAGTCAGGTCTTTTCCCTAAAAATCCAAAAAAGTTCTAATATTTTGGCCTCTACAGATGTGAAAATGCAAGAAATCAGTTAAGGTGCAAGTCAAAATATGCAATGGCAGGTCAAAAATCGCTGTCGGCCCCTAAAAAATGATGAAAAAATAGGTCTCATGTGTTTCAGACGCGTATCGGGCTACAGTTTCAATGTCCTTAAATGTTTCTGTTAGTGGCTGCGAGGGTTTCATATATCAAATGCCGCAGGACCGCCAAGTTTAAGCCCTAGTTTATTGCCGTGCCTTCACTTTTGAATGCTTCCCATGGAGCATGCCACGTGTCAACGGCGGAAGCAGCCCCTTTATAAAGTTTCAACTTAGCCGCGAAAGGCGCCACATGTTGAGTTCCTCCAAGGTTTCAATGCAGTTTCAATATATGTTTCAAGAATGCTGTGGAATGCTCACGTGGAGGCACCTGGGGGACATAAAGAAAGTAATTCAGAGCCCCACGGACCCTGCCAAGTGTCAGGTTTCGCCCATGTTTCAAAAAGTTTCTAAAGGTTTCTAAGTTGCTATGGAAGTCGACAGGTGGCTGCTTCCGCGTTAGTTTCTTTTTTGTTTCGAAGTGTGGTGAAGCGAAGGTGGGTCCCAGTAAAATTAGTTGCTACTACGGATGTTGCCAAGTGGCAACCTCTGCTTGAAGTTTCGAGGCCCCTTTTATAATGTTTCTAGGTGCGTGGAAAGCACCGTGTGTCCCTCATGGTTGCCGCGGAGCATGATAGGTGTTAGCTTCTGCAAACTGTTTCTGTTTGTTTCAATGTTAAGTGAAACATGGAGGTGGGCCCCGGTTTGAATTTCAAGTGTGGCAGAATGTGACATGTGGCAGAGGATCCTGGGACTTCAAACTATTTCTCTCAAGTTTCTATATGGTTCAAAAGTAACGCAGAACCTGCCACATGTTGGTTTCCGCCTGAGTTTCATGGTGAGTCCCTAGCATTCCAAGGATGCTCCAGAGCCCGACACGTGGCTGCTTCCGCGTGGGTTTCCATTTTGTGACACAGCATGTTTCATGAGTGTTGCGGACGGTGCTACATGTCGGCCTCCGTAATGGTTTCTAAAAGTTTCTAGCAATGGCGGGGAAGGGGATGCCGCGGAGCGCGCTGCGTGGCGGCTTCCGCACATGTTTCCGGTAGGGGCTCTTGGTGGGGAAGATAAAAGAAAAAGGGAGCGTCGGCCCAGCGATAGAAACTTGAAGTGCCTACGTGGCACGTTTTCACTGGCCAGTGACTTTTTAGTAGATTTTGGGGCCGTTGGATCTCTGCGACTAGGTTTTTAATCGACGGCCACATTTTGAACCTGCAACGGTGTTTTCTCCTGAGTGTCTGCGGCCATTTTTGGGCGAGAAAATTCCATGGGCTTGCTGCAACTACGTTTCCAAAGGTTGCAGGTAGGTGAGACAGTAATGACATATTGTACAGAGAGGCATGGGTCGAGTTCATGGGTCAACTACAAGATTTAAGAGAAAATCTTCAGGCGGCGGGTTGGATCCCGATCTCACCTACTCCTTCCTCTTTGTCCCTCTGCTACATTGATGATTTTGAGCACCATTTTTCTGATGCACTGTATCTGGCGAATTTTGATGCGCCATGTAATTAATGCTGAGTACACAGTTTTGCTATAAAAGGATGACTGTGTCATTCATTGGATGTTGTTGAAGACTTGGGCATTCTTTTGTGTAAATAATGAAGAATAGGGCATGAACTTGGTTGTTCCATCCCATTTTGGAGTTTATGTGTTGCAACATGAGTGTATTTTGCACATATTTCAGTTTCAGTGTTGATTTTATATGAGAAATGCTTATTGCATGTGTCTATCTGTTTGTCTCCATTTGCTGCATGTTATTCTCCTTCTTTTAAATCTGGTTGCTAAAGGTTTCATAGATTCTAGGATACAGGGTTCTGTATCACATGTTTGATCTGTAACTTCCATTCAACGAGTGGATTAAACTGTTTTAGGTCAATGCATGGAGAAGGTTGCATGTCAGCAGGGATATCTGTAAGTAGAGGCAGCTAGATACCCATTCTTGGGTGATGTTTGTAAGGCAAGCATCAAATTCAACCCCCTAAAACTTGAGTGAAAGTTGCAAACCATCTACTGTATACGTTTAGTTGATTCCTTACCCAATGGATAGGCACCAGTCTGCTCCTGGGTCAGTAGTTATGAGCCAAAACCCCTTGTCTTGCATCCAGGACATTATGTCCACCCATCTCATCACTTCCACCTGTTAGTTGTAGGAGTAGGATTAAGAACCCCCTGCATACACTCATACCCAACCAGACACCTATGTCCAAGAATGTTGCCACCCTTGTGAATCTGTCATGAAGATCTTAGTCCACACATGAGAGTATTTTGCCTGTTATTGTAAAGCTAAATCATTGTGTTATTGGTCTAGTCAAGGTTATATCTTTAGTTATAGGGATACCCCCCTTGGTGCGGCAGAACCAGAAGTGAAGGGGAGGCAGCTCACGCAACCTCCCGTAATCTGTTGGCCAAATCTGCCTGTGCATTGGAGCTAGCAAACCCTCTGCAGATTTGGTAACCAACAGATTTTGGCGACTCTACTGGGGAGTTGATTTAAAAGGATAATATTTGTGGCCCATCCGAGTCACTAACAAAATGATGCTCTGCTGGTGGAATGAACCTGGAAAAGTAGCTTTCAGCTATTGAAAATTTTGTCCTCTTTGGAGAGGTGGCGATTCTGCAAAAAAGATCTAAATGCACATGAAAGATAGATGTATGTGATGTGACAAAGATGTTCATATTTCTGCATCTAGATGAGAAAAGGTACCTAACTTCTTCCCCTTTATATTTGTTGTTTACTGCATAAGTTAGATGCCAAGGGAAACCTTAGGTCTTAGGCAGACAAAGGGATGCTTGAGAGTAAAGTTTTTGTGAATCCAAATATGTATTATCCCATACTCAGTCAAAAGGGGGATGATATGTTGAATATAAGAATAGAAGAGTTAAAAAATAGGTTGATATTCTTAGAGGCTAGGCAGGCCCAGTTAAAAAGCAATAACCCTGTTGTGTCTGCCAGTCAGAAAGCTAAACCTCCTGTCAGCCCTTTTGATCCTTTGTATGACCAATTAGATCTGTCATGGGTTGATTATAAAGTTGAAAGTATGCCTACTAGGATGTACAGTCAGATGCCTAGATTAGTGGTCACAGTGTTTGTGATGGGGCTACACATATCCAAAAATTTTGCAGTTTTATGGAAAAACATTCATTTAGAGATGAGGATATGTGGATGAGGTTTTTTGTTAGATCCTTTGATGCAAAAGCTAGAGATTGGTATTTGAGCTTTCCAAAGAGATCCTTTGCCTGTTGGGATGAGCTTGCTAACTGTTTCAAAAAAGAATTTGCAAGAAAACCAGCTGATCTTGTTGCAGAATTGATGGAAATTAGAAAATAAGATGAAGAGCCATGTATTGATTTCAGTCATAGGTTTGCACTAGCCTTTTCACAAGTCCCTGAAAGTTTCAGACCTGATATTTCAGCCTGTGTTGGCATATTTTTTGAAGCTTTTAAGGAGGGCTCTAGTGCACTACTGAAGGATTTCAAGGTGACAAGTATGCAGATGGCATACAAATTTTTAGAAAATGTAGAAGAAATGAGAAATGAGCACCTGCAGAAATCCCTATCCCTAGGTTTTGGTGTGAATAGTGGTTATGAAGCTACAAATGACCAAATGATTAAGGCATCATATGAAGATGAAAAAGTAAATGTTGAGGATGCCAGTGAAAGGATCAGTGAGGACTCCCATTGCAATGTTGAGGCATCTGGCCATGAAAATAATGATGTGGTTGTGGACAGCAATGAGCAGCTTTTTGAATGGATTTGTGGAGATGATTGTGAGTATTGTACTCAAGACAGAGAAGATATAAGCAAACAGAGAAATAGTTGCATGTGTGAACCATTGCATTCTTTTCAAACACATGGAGATGATGAAGAGCAATCAGAGATTGAAACAAGTGCTAGTGCAGAGCATGATTGTTCTTTATTTGATGACTGTTTTGCTTATGACACATAGGCTGATACTCCTCCATAGAGTGAATCCATTGGTGATGAAGATGCATGTTCTGCTACCCATGAACCAATGGCATACCATGATGAAACTGATGCACCTGGATCACCCATTTATGACACATGTGGTGATGAGGATCTATCTGAGTATGGTGAGGATTTAGACACTGTTTTTGACTTGGATTCTGTTTCTCGTCCTGATGAAAGAGAAACTAGCATACATCAGGTAAGTGACTGTAAAAGTGTGCCTAATTGTAAAGAGGTGCCAGAGCTTGATCTTTTCCAGCTTGGTACAGTTGTTGGTTGTGTGCATGATGTGCACAACTATGATTTTGAAAGCTTTTCTTTTGATTGGCCAGCTAATGAAATGAGCTCTGATCTTCCTAGCTTTGTGGTAGACTTTGAGTATTTCCTATTTTCAGTCCAGCTAGGGGATCATTTTGCAATGCATACTGCTGATGTAGATGATGATAAGTGTTATATACCATATGAATATGCATTGCCTGATAAATACTGCATTCACTTGTTGTTGGATGCTGAGTGTTGTCTGCATAGGGGTAACAATGACAAGCTAAATCAGAAGGTTGAATATGTAGATGGCAAGGTTTATTTGTGGGTAGGTCCTGACAGTATCTCCAGGCTTGACCTAGTACATGCAGATGAAAACATGATATTTGACAAGGGGAGATACAAGTTTTTCTTTTCTTGGTGGCCTTAGGCCATCAAGTGTGTTTGTTGATGCAGGTCAGTGCAGTATTTGACTCTGTGCCCAATGGATAAGGGACTGGTCTGCATCCCAGAGATCTGAGGTTCTCACTGCAGTCTTGTGCCTGCACGTCCCCAATCAGTGCCTATGTTAGTAATAATTTATGTTTGGGGTTTTGAGTCAGGTCTTTTCCCTAAAAATCCAAAAAAGTTATAATATTTTGGCCTCTACAGATGTGAAAATGCAAGAAATCAGTTAAGGTGCAAGTCAAAATATGCAGTGGCAGGTCAGAAATCATTGTCGGCCCCTGAAAAATGATGAAAAAATGGGTCTCATGTGTTTCAGACGCGTATCAGGCTACAGTTTCAATGTCCTTAAATGTTTCTATCAGTGGCTGCGAGGGTTTCATATATCAAACGCTGTGGGACCACCAAGGTTAAGCCCCAGTTTATTGCCGTGCCTTCGCTTTTGAATGCTTCCCGTGGAGCGTACCACTTGTCAACGGTGGAAGCAGCCCCTTTATAAAGTTTCAACTTAGCCGCGGAAGGCGCCACGTGTCGAGTTCCTCTAAGGTTTCAATGCAGTTTCAATATATGTTTCAAGAATGCCACGAAATGCTCCACGTGGAGGCACCTGAGGGACACAAAGAAAGTAACTCAGAGCCCCGTAGACCCTGTAAAGTGTCGGGCTCCGCCCATGTTTCAAAAAGTTTCTAAAGGTTTCTAAGTTGCTGCGGAAGCTGATAGGTGGCTGCTTCCACGTTAGTTTCTTTTTTGTTTCGAAGTGTGGCGAAGCAAAGGTGGGTCCCAGTAAAAACAGTTGCTACTGCGGATGTTGCCAAGTGGCAGCCTCTGCTTGAAGTTTTGAGGCCCCTTTTATAATGTTTCTGGGTGTGCGGAAAGTGCCGTGTGTCCCTCATGGTTGCCGTGGAGCGTGACAGGTGTCAGCTTCCGCAAGCTGTTTCTGTTTGTTTCAATGTTAAACGAAACATGGAGGTGGGCCCCAGTTTGAATTTCAAGTGTGGTGGAATGTGACACGTGGCAGAGGATCCTGGGACTTCAAACTATTTCTCTCAAGTTTCTATATGTTTCAAAAGTAACGCGGAACCTACCATGTGTTGGTTTCTGCCTGAGTTTCATGGTGAGTCCCTAGCGTTCCAAGGATGCTCCAGAGCCTGACACGTGGCTGCTTCCACTTGGGTTTCCGTTTTGTGACACAGCATGTTTCATGAGTGTTGCGGATGGTGCCACGTGTCAGCCTCTATAATGGTTTCTAAAAGTTTCTAGCAATGGCGGGGATGGGGATGCCGTGGAGCGCGCCGCGTGGCTTTTTCCGCGCATGTCTCCGGCGGGGGGCTCTCGGCGGGGAAGATAAAAGAAAAAGGGAGCGTCGGCCCAACGAGGCATGTTTTCACTGGCCAGTGACTTTTTAGTAGTTTTTGGGGCCATTGGATCTCCATGACTAGGTTTTTGATCAACGGCCACATTTTGAACCTGCAGCGGGGTTTTCTCCTGAGCATCTATGGCCGTTTTTGGGTGGGAAAACTCCATGGGCTTGTTGTGGTTGCGTTTCGAAAGGTTGCAGGTAGGTGAGACAGTAATGGTGTATCGTACAAAGAGACATGGGTTGAGTTGATGGGTCAACTACAAGATTTAAGAGAAAATCTTCAGGCGGCGGGTCGGATCCCGATCTCACCTGCGCCTTCCTCTTTGTCCCTCTATTGCATTGATGATTTTGAGCACCATTTTTTTGATGCACTATATCTGGTGAATTTTGATGTGCCATGTAATTAATGCTGAGTACACAGTTTTGCTATAAAAGGCTGACTATGTCATTCATTGGATGTTGTTGAAGACTTGGGCATTCTTTTGTGTAAATAATGAAGAACAGGGCATGAACTTGGTTGTTCCATCCCATTTTGGAGTTTATGTGTTGCAGCATGAGTGTATTTTGCACATATTTCAGTTTCAGTGTTGATTTTATATGAGAAATGCTTATTGCATGTGTCTATCTGTTTGTCTCCATTTGCTGCATGTTATTCTCCTTCTTTTAAATCTGGTTGCTAAAGGTTTCATAGATTCTAGGATACAGGGTTCTGTATCACATGTTTAATTTGTAACTTCTATTCAAGGAGTGGATTAAATTGTTTTAGGTCAATGCATGGAGAAGGTTGCATGTCAGCAGGGATATCTGTAAGTAGAGGCAGCTAGATACCCATTCTTGGGTGATGTTTGTAAGGCAAGCATCAAATCCAACCCCCTGAAACTTGAGTGAAAGTTGCAAACCATATGCTGTATACGTCTAGTTGATTCCTTGCCCAATGGATAGGCACTAGTCTGCTCCTAGGTCAGTGGTTATGAGCCAAAACCCCTTGTCTTGCATCTAGGACATTACGTCCACCCTTCTCATCACTTCCACCTATTAGTTGTAGGAGTAGGATTAGAAACCCCCTGCATACTCTCATACCCAACCAGACACATATGTCCAAGAATGTTGCCAACCTTGTGAATCTGTCATGAAGATCTTGGTCCACACATGAGAGTATTCTGCTTGTTATTGTAAAGCTAAATCATTGTGTTATTGGTCTAGTCAAGGTTATATCTTTAGTTATAGGGATACCCCCCTTGGTGCGGCAGAACTAGAAGTGAAGGGGAGGCAGCTCACGCAACCTCCCGTAATCTGTTGGCCAAATCCGCCTGTGCATTGGAGCTGGCAAACCCTCTGTAGATTTGGTAACCAACAGATTTTGGCGACTCTATTGGGGAGTTGATTTAAAAGAATAATATTTGTGGCCCATCCGAGTCACTAACAAAATGATGCTCTGCTGGTGGAATGAACCTAGAAAAGTAGCTTTTAGCTATTGAAAATTTTGTCCTCTCTGGAGAGGTGGCGACTCTGCAAAAAAGATCTGAATGCACATGAAAGATAGATGTATGTGATGTGACAAAGATGTTCATATTTCTGCATCTAGATGAGAAAAGGTACCTAACTTGTGGTTTCCATCATAATGAGTTTCATAGACACATAGTAACAAAAGACATGAATATCTATAAACAACACCCAAGTTCTGGTACACTAAGGCTAAATTAGTCTTCAATGATGTTTTCTTAGACATTGCTTTGATCAAATGAAGGAAACACCAACCACTGGTTTCTCATGGGTGTGCTCTTCGTCATTAATATAGAAAGTTGCTCATTTAGAAATAAACTCGAGATGATCTTCTAGTTTCACATCAGGAATCCAATGCGTAGATATAAAATTAATCTTTTCAAATTGTGGATTGTGAGTAAAAACTTAACCAATCACATGCCCGCGTGTCAATGTTTCCACATTTCACACCTATGTCTATCATGCATTTCCAACCACAATATCTAACAAAAATTTCTCCATTCTTATAATCTTTGAGAAATGCCCATATTCTAGGCCGCAGGAGGATATTTACAAATGTCGTGGAAGTTGGCTTTTCACTTGCCAATGGCAATTGTTTGAAAGTTATAGGTTTTTCTTAACTAATCCATTCTATACATACCCACATTCATTACATTCCATGACACTACACCTATTTGAGGCTGTCTATAAAATAGTTCACGAGCTTTGTTTGTGCTTATACATTATGCACACTAAACTACTAGAGCATCTAGAAAGATCATTTTGTGAATATCCTAGAATCATTGCAGTCCAGTTGATGACATCCTTTTAAAGCATTCTAACAAGCCATTTACGTTTTATGTGCTTCCACATTTTGTATGCCAGTCTACCAGTGCACTTATAACTATAAATCGAATCCCATTCTTGTATGCTTTGCTGGATGTCTATACCCTTTTCAAAATCTCCAATTTTCACATGGGCTGCGAGTATGCTGGTAAATGTTGTGGATGTCTTTATACCTATGGTTTAAATTTTCTCATGACACCTTTACAACAAATCCATTTTGTACATCTCCTGCAGTCATTGTATTATATGAGATGACATATTTTTGAGGTATTCTTTCAAATAGTTGTTTCACCTTTTGGTTCTCTAGCCAAATGCAACGCAACTCTCTGATCTCGTATCTTCTTGAGGTGATGTTGGCTATCATTCCACATCATGCATACATGTTAATTAGACCATTAACAACTTTAATATCACTTGCAACCATAGGAGATTCAAGGAATATGCCACTAGGAACAACCGATAGGTTTAGAAAGTTTTCCACTGTGAATCCTATTACAGTATGAAACAACTTTTTGAGCATTATAATGCTCACATAAAAAGTCTGTTAGCTACATAACTTTGATGCATTCTGTCAAATAGTTTGTGTGCCTTATAAACATTTCCATGCTACGCTGAAGTTGTGGAATTTGGCTTCACGCCCACCATTTGCACTTGCTTGAAAGTTTTGAAAGACTATTTAATAAATCCATTTTGTGTACAAGTTGCGATCATTACAAACCATGTGAGAAGACATTTGTTTGAGATGGACTGTCAAACATTTTAGCTGCTGTGTCTATACTTCCATCTCTCGCATAGATACCCACCAGAGGGTTTCCAACTATAATATTTGATAAAATCCTTCATTCTTCATGACTTCCAACCACCTTGTAACATCTATCAAGCGGTTCGTGTACCTTGTATATGCTTTCACATTTTGCATGCATTTATACCAGAGCATTTACAAATTTGACAACGATCCTCCAATGTTTTGATGAATTCCCATGTGCTATTCCATGCTCCCATTCAGGCATAGGTCGAGGATGCTGGCGTAGGTTCTGGTGTTAGACTTTCCACCTGCAAATATTTTCTTGCAAAACTTTCTAAAGATTCTTTAGAGAACCCAATTTGGCATATCTGCAACTATTATATTCTTGCCTTTTTTCTCAGGTCAGGCATGTATAAATTATCTTGCTGTACCACATTTTCTTCTTGATAAGATAATATTGAATGATAGTTATCATCCTTCGATATAGGCGACTTCCTAGGGATGTGCATGGAAATTGGAGTTAGTAGTTTTATTATGCAAGGATATTTATTTATGACTTCTCTATCGGCCTTTTGAAGGGTTATCAAAATATTATCGGCATTTGAAGATACTTTCAAAAGTATTTACTTTGTCCAAGAATAGAAGTGGCCTTCCTTTGTTAGCTATTAAAATTGGTTTCGAAAGATCTTATATTACTTGATAATAGTTTTAAGGATAGCTTCACAATCTCATCCATGCTATTGAAAACTTATTAAAATGCCCAACACAATGGATTTTGGGAGTTGGATGATGTTTCGTAACTTTATTTCACAAGTTAGCCAAATCGAGAAGTTAAAATAACTAAATATGTGCATCCCTTGAGTTAGCCAAATTCACAAGTTGGTAACTTGTGAAAATTTCTAAGTTGCATCGAGTTAGCCAAAAGTGAAAGTGAACTTAGGTAAAACTGAAAGTAGACGTGAACTTTCACTTTTTCCTAAGTAGGCTTGTTTTTTTTTAAAGAAAAGTCTTCGCTTAGCCAAATTTACAAGTTGACGTTCACTTTGTCAAATCTACAAGTTAGAATAACTAACTTATCTCTTTGCAAGTTTCTTTTTGAGATTAGCAAAATCTCCAAGTCACCTCTAACTTTCACTTTTTTTAGATGTTGTTGAAGATTTCTGATTTTGACTAACTTTCGCACAACTTGAAAAATCCCTAAGTAGCTCCTTTATCAACATTTTGGCATGCTTTCACAACTCATAACTTGTGAAAATTTTTAACTTATTGAAAATTATAACCTCATGAAAATTCATATCAGTTGCTCATCAAGCCTGCACATGATATGGAGAAGTAAAACTGGCGTAACTTTTGACAGAGATACTATTTTCTCATAGAATCTTGGTACATTGTCCATAATAATGCCATGAGATCCCCTGTAAAGCCATTTCACTCAAGCCTCCATAAAACTCCTATTTTAATTTTTTCTGCAAAGTGTTGATGAAAATTTGAAAGTTTAAAATCTTCCAAGCCATGAGGCTTCTTGATCTAGAAACTGGCCATATTAGATGAAATGATGTTGCAAACACTACCATAAAAAACACTTTTGTACTAGATATCATAGATTTTAAGATTTAATTATTTTCATAAATTAGCTACCCTACGTAACTGCTTCCAAGGTTTCAATTGCAAAGATGGAGATTCTTTTTCAAACTAGTGAATGACTTGACAATTTAGGATAATAAGAGCATTTGTGACTAGGGGTGATTGAATGTAGGGATTTTGACACAAAAGTTTGAAAATTGACAAGTCAAAAATGAGGCTAACAATTGGTTCTGACTGGGGACAAGGACTGTAAAGGACGTAGAATGAACCTAGAATCTCTGGAAAGGGTTAACGCCTTAAATCCATTGGGCTATAGAGTCAGGAGATAACACAATGTACAAGGAGAACAAGGAGACTCAAGTGAGACAAAAGGACAAGAGAAACAATAGAGATGAGGCAAATGATGAAAAGAAACGGAAACTAAAACAAGACAGACACAACCAAAACACCTAGTTAACTTATGTACATTGTAGGTGACTCCTACCTCAAACCACTCCAATATGGTCATGTAAAACCATTAATAGGTTGAGAAAAATAGGCACCTATATGAAAAATAGATGTGTGTGAATGAGGCACTTGTGAACTCAGTATCCCTCTCGAAATGATGAGAAAAATAAAATGCATGAAATATGAGGTCTCCTTGAAGAGTACACCAAACAACCATTTCTCATCATAAAGTTCTGAGTCCTTTTGAATCACATTGATATTGCCTTGTGTAGTGTTGATCATATCTTTTAGCGTCACATTGAGCATATGAATTTTCTCTATCTAAAAATTCTTTTGATAGCTTGAATAAAAGAAAATTGAATCATGAACCGAACATCTTTCATGTGAACCAATAAGTGAAGAAAACTCAATATTCTGCGACTGATCCTTCTTATGAGTAATGTCCTCCTTGATCATTGAATCATCTTTTGCAAAGGAAAATTCCTCCTTCTTTAGCATTGCTAACTTAGGATCTTCTTTATCAGAGGGTTGCACATGAGGTAGAGAAAGTGATAAATTTGTGTTATGTACTTTATCCTCTTGAAAATCCTCTTCTATAGTTGATGAAGAAGAAATAATATTTTCCTCCCTTGGAAGTAGTGAAGGAGAAGTTAAAACATGTAGCTCTTCATCAATCCTTTGAATACTTGCAATTTCATGTATATACTGACAAACATTAGAAATCTGACCTCCTTTATCACTACTATAAACATTACTCTCACTGCCTTCTTCAACATTATTATCAGCAGATAAAGGGCTGGAGCATACAATGAAATCACTCAAACAAGGATACTCAAGAATAAATTCATTTCTAACCTCTCTTTGTGAAGATTCACACCCAGTATGCTCATGATCTTGTTGCACATTTGGAGTGGGAGTACTCAATGCTTCATCTTGAGTAGTACCTTTAGTTTCAATAACCAAGTACTCTTCTTCAATAAATGATAAAGGAGAAAGGACGACACCTTCTTCACAAAGAAAATCATCATTAGGAGCATTTAGACACTAATTTGTGATGAAAACCTCATGAGAGAGTTCTTGCAATGCTATTTCATTATCATTCTCCTCCTCATGTTGCATGCATGTAAGGAAAGCATTTTGTGACTCATCTTCATCCTCTTTGTTTACATTTTGGTCAAAAATTTCGTTGATGCTCCCTTGAACATTAACCATGTAAGAGAAATCTTTCTCAGAGGTCATAGTTGTGTAACCAGAGTAAGTAGTCACAAGAGGAGTGACATTCTCCAAACAAACTAAGAAAGTACCATCGTCTGGAAAGATTTCTTCTTCATTATTGCATGCTTCCATACAATCTTCTTTTTGCATCTCGATCAGTTCTTTTTCATGTTGCTTAAGTGGAGATGTCCTATCATGAGTGTTGGTTTTTTCCCAGACTGGATGCTTATTCCTAGATTTCCCTACAAGGTAGCCATCAATGATCAACAGGATCTCTGGGCCAGGGGCCAATAGTGTAGGAGATAGACTCTATATTTTATCTCCTCTTCTTCTTCAGGCTCTGCAAAACCTAGGGGGTATTCCCTACTCAACATCCATGAGGATATACATACAAAGGCTGGGATGCTGACAGAAAGCAAATAAGTCCTCCTGTAAGTAGACCAAAACTAAAAGATAAGAGCAAAGGGGCTAGCTTTGGGCCTATTTGCAGTTGTAGACAGAGGACTGAGGATCCTAAAACTAATTCTAATGTCCTAAAGGTTGTTTTAGATTTTGATTTTGATTTTAAGTTTGGATGCAAAGCTAGACATGGTTGTAACACAAACACAAAGCAAGATTGGTGCCTATCCAGGGCCTGGAGTCAGTAGACATACACTTGTGAATGATATGCATGAACAACTAAAACTGGATTTCAGGGGGAGACATATGATACCTGCCTTACAGATATCTCCCAATACAGAGTGTTAAGCTATCTGATGCAGAGGCATCCACACTATATCATTCGCATATAGCATGAATGTCTGCAGACCAACCTCATCATCATCATCTTCGCCATCATCATCATATTCCCTAGAACTACCAACAGCATCATCATGTTCTGCGTTACACAGTCAGCATCATCATATTTCGGACGATCGCAAACATCCGCCTGCCGACTACTGTTCATCTCCGCTTTCCTTCTAACATCATCATCATGATGTTCAGCGGGCGCACACATCCTCCGGTTGCACTGTTCATCGGGCGCCGGACTCCATCATCATCATCATGATCTCCGACTCTACCTTCGTCAGTAGGATATTCAACATCCGGTTGCTCCAAATATCCTGATGACGTTCACCTTCAGCAGCTTACCTTCGATGCTCCGCTACTCGACGACACAAGCAACAGCATCATGATATAAATTATCCGGTTCTCTTCGAAACCTCCTGATGATGATGTTAACACAACTTCCTGCTACGGACTTCCGCCGATAACTTAACACTTGACGACAGCAGGATAAACTCGCACAGGGGGATATCTCAATATCCTGATGACGATGACGTCATATCCTGATGACGATGACGTCACCCAATATCCTGATGACCTTCTCAATACTTAGTCAAAAATCCGAACTTTCTCTCCCGCATCTACTCGCGATATGCGGATGTTTGGCACTCCGATATGATGATCCTGATGCCGATACGCTCCTCGGCTCCTCCTGCTGATGATCACCCCGACGAACTTGCACCTCATGCAATCGACATCATCATGCCGATCTCCTCCACTTATCCGGATGACGATATCCGAACTGTCTGCAGGATATTTGCAGAAATATCCTGATGATGCCGTTTTAACAGACTTCTTCACTTAGCGAAATTTCCCTTCGCCGATCCACCAGGGATAACCCGATCCAACCTCAGGGTGATTTTCCAACTCAATCAGCTTATCAACTCGACCTAGCACATGAGGATGCTAGGGTCTTCAACATCTCTTGACCGCGATCCTGCACACCTGCATGTAAACAAACAAACTACTACCTACCCTAATGTACATTACCATTCCACCGATCAGACAGATCAACCGGTGGAATGGATCAGGAAATCCATGCAGCCACGCAAACCAGCAGATCGATTATACAAAGGAGATCAACAGAAAACGAAACAGGATCTTTATTGATTCAAAGATGCAATACAATATGATGTTCCTCACACAGAACACTCAACTCCTCTACTTGATGCAACACTATACTGCCGATCGATGATCTCCAATCAACTGATCTCATGCTTATAAAGATTTGCCTACGAGTACTACTGACCCGACTCCAAGCGGCTGGGAACTCTCCAAGCGGCTGGGAGATCCCACCGAACATACATCATGACAGCTGTTATAACTAACTAGCTAAAAATAGCAAAAGCCTGGTCAGCATGATCTTATCATGATCAGCATGACCTTATTACATGCAACTGGTCTTAACAGACCTTCTTGGAAACACAAACAAGACCTAAACTACTAACTGCCTTATCATGACCAGCTGTCAGGTAGGTGCTCCTGCACCACTATCTATACTTATGGCATCCCTACTGCAGTGTACCCTTCCCAATGTTCAATCTGAGAACAATTTAATCTACCCCTTGAGCAGAAGTTAAGAGATCAAACATTCAACACAGGAATTCTATGTTCTAGAGTCTCAAACATTGCTTAAATATCCAGACTCAGAAGAAAGATACATGCAATACTAGAGACAGAATTAACAAAACACATGCTAATATAGCATTTCTCATATAAAATTAACCATGAAATCAGTGGGTTCATGCAAAAACGTACAACAAGAGATACATAAACTCACAGGTTTTGCTGTACAGAGCAACCAAATCAGCTATATTGTATTACAGAGCCAAATGTTCAACTTTCAACAACCAAAACAATGGTAACACAGTCTGCTTATATTAGCCAGAAAGTGTACCACAACAATTAATTACAAGGCTTTTACAAAAATCTGCCAGATACAGATCCTTCAAAGGAATGGTGCTCAGAATCCATCAATGCAATAGATAAGGGAGGCCTCGAGCCTTGCGCCGCCATCTGGGAGTCTTCATTCACAATCGGGCAGTTTAATCACTTGTACCATCGGCCATACTCCTGCTATAGTCGCCATTGATGGCCCAACCACCCACGGCCGCTTGAAAACCGTCGCAGCACCTCAAAAAAGAAATTCCTGCCAAAACACGTTCTATCGTAGTTTCAAATTATATAGGGAGATTAGTCCCACATGCACGGTGAGGAGACTACCTTAGTAGTTTAAAAGCATAGTCACTTGCTTAATAGGTGTCGAGCGCTTTTACCATGCTCGACACACGCTCCTTCACCCAAAGCCCATCGCCGAGATCAACACCATCGGCCAAGCCCACGAATCTCCTACCGACCTCAATTGTCCTGTCGACCGCTACATTACAATCCCCTCCATCGGCCAGAGATGCACCATCAAGCCAACTCTTCAGATCTCCACTGATAGTATGAGTCTCTCTGATGACCAGCTTGCACCTCGTTAGCAGTTACCATCTTACCACCATCGGCCAGACTAATATCGTCGGCCAAGCAAAAAACCCCTCGGCCGACACAGCCAATCACACCGATGAACAACTCCTGAAAGCCTCCAACATCCCCATCGGCCAGAGAAGAACCATCGGCCTAGCCAAAAGCTCCTTCACCGATAGACCAACTCTCACCGATACATCAACAGGCTAGGCCCTGCCCCTTCGTTGGCTAGACCCACGCCATCGGCCAACCCAAAAGCAACGCTTGTCAACAACAAAAGTCACGCCGATGGCAACTTGGCTTCCCATCTCCGTCGGTGTGACTTAGATCGTCAGAGCAAGACCACAAACCTATGCCGATAGCTGCCATCACGCCGATGAAACCAAAAACATAAAGCTTTGAACCATTGAACCGGTTCAAACAGATGGTTCAATGGCAAGGTTCAACACTGAGGTTCGCCGGTGAGGTTCAAACCAAAAGTTCAAAGACACAATCGGAGCACTCAAAAAAAACAAAACTTTCACTGATGGACAAAACATGATGACCCCTTCCTCAGGAAAGATGAAGGGGTGCCAAAACTCAGAACCTTTTGGATTTTTTGGGAAGGTGCCTGCATGAAAAATTGCTCAGAAACTGACAGTCAATTCAGGCACCAACAATGAGAAAATGTAATAACTTATTCTTCTCTAGTACATGCATGTTCTAATGAGTCTCTTTCAAACCTTTGATTAGAAGACATTTCATTCAATACATGTTCATTTGTAGGAAAAACTTTTGCTCCTTGATTGTTGTCCTCATTGTGCAAATGATATATCTCTGCATAATTTTTTTTATCTTCTGGTTCATGAATCTCCTCTGATGGGGAATTGTGATGACAAGCAAAAAAATGAGTCTCCTTCCCATCTTTTTGTTCAATCTTTTCCAACATTTGAAGCAAATAAGGATGAACCCGATTCAAAGCAAATTGCATGACTCCGTAGAGACTCTTTAGGAACTCAACTTGCTTAGGTTCATAAAGAACTTGATTTTATTGAGAAGAGTATGCAGAAAAAGGATAGTCTTCATCATCACTATCACTGTCTGATTCAGGAAACTACATGTTGCACCTTTGGGTTCTTCGATACAAAACCATTTTCTAAGATTCTTTCAGATAGAGTCGCTAACTTCTTTTCTGGGGAGATACTTGCAGATTTGTTTTTGAGGAATGAAAGGCACCAACGCTTCAATCGATCTCCCTAGTAGAGTCACCAAAAATCTGTTGGTAAGTAGATTTGTCACCACGAAATAACCTTTGAAAATGACCCGTTGCCCTTAGAGCGGTGACTAAATTGTCCCAACAGTTGGAGAAGCTGTTATTGAATTATCAGCTTTCCTCTGCATTTGAGAGGGGCAGCTCCCTCATATGATGGGATTTTTATGGTTTTTGTGTACTTTTATCCTGAAAGTACAAAAATGAAGAAAAACAAAGTAACAGGAGAATTGGGCATGTAGAAACCCTCGTGGTAGACATACAAAAACCAATAGGAGTTTCCCAATCTTATTGACAAGTACGAGGGGGTTTCACCACAAAGCTAGAAACTACTTTCCTAAACTCCATGATGAATTTCACAATGTATGTGCAACAATGATGAAGAAAGATGGAAAATCTCAACATACGAAGAGATCATTTCTTTTAACACATTCCAATCAGGATACAGAGACATGATTGTGCTTCATCACCCCAATTGCATACTTCAATGGATAACTTTGATTTACACAAATACATAGAGAGATCACCAATTTGACATACGAGAAACTAGTAACCATAACTCAAAAATACATCAAGAACATATGAACTAAAATGCATTCTTCATTATCTTTTTGAAATTATACAATTCCAAAAGTAAACTATACAATGTGTAAGACCAAAAATGTTCCAAGAAGTTTTTTCATGAGTTCCCCCTGTTAAAGTTCTCTCTTCGAAAAGAGACCCCTATACATTTGAAATAGTCATGTATTTATAGGCTTTCATTTAGTAACCACATAGTAACCACTTTGTAACTACCTCAACTACCTTTTTGTTATACAATAATATAATGAACCTTATTTTTGGTTATATTTTACATCACTTTTCCAGAAATAATGTTCGTTTTCTAACTTTTAGTTACAACAAGTGACATAAGTCACTTTTACAAAAAGGTAATTAAAAACTTGTAAGTTTTGAGTTGTCAATTTCGCTAAGCCCTTTCCATCTCCATCTGCTCCATTCAGTGGTCAAACCTCACCGAATGTTGAAAACTTCTTCAGATACCTGAATCTTAGACTCCTGTGTTTGCACATACAAAGCCTAGATGAAGAGAACAGTTGCACATTTTCCTGCTATGATACAGTCACAAAATGCCATTATCTCCCCTTTCCAATTGTCATTTGCTTTTGACATAATCAAGGTGTTCTTGAATAGGTGCACCATAGTCAATGTCTATGTCATGTCCCCTTTCCAAAAATAACATTTTCTATTTTTAGTAAGTCCCTCCTATCTGAAAATTGTAAGTCACTTTACAAGGCAGCTTGAAGGGAAATTAATTATTTAATATTATTTTTTTCCGATACATTTTCAAATATTAAAGGATAAATAAATATTAAATAAAATGTATTTAGAGCTCAAATATTCCCTTTGAGCATTTGGATTTGAGAGGGAATATTTTATGGAGATTTGGGGTAGATTTGTGAAGAGATTTGCTAAAAATAGGGACTGCACCTTTGACAAGTGGATGGTGGGCATTGTTTGAAGCATCCAAGTGGCATATGGGAGTTGTAACTCCCAAGATTCAGGCATGGGAGATCTTTGACACCCAAGATGGCCTCTCACATCATAAAATAATGTAACATTTCATTTTGGGAGGCTAATGACATTTTCTCACTCTTTCTTGCAGAGCAGATGCTTGTGTAACTTTAGTGGATAGGGAAACCATTGAAGACGAAGCTTGTGGCTAGTGGCCATGAGTTTCCAGCAACCTGAGGGTGGTGTTCTTGGGTTGATACAAAAATCTTATCTCAGAGATTGCATTTGTGCAGACAAGATTCAGTAGTACAATGTTCTTGTGTTGTTGTAGGATTTTGTAGTGATTTCGTAGTGTGTTTAGGAGTTGTTTGTGTTGCTGTTCGCATTTGCTGTTGTTTGGGCTTTGGTTTGCTATATGCACTAATGTAATACATTATATACAGTGTCATTCTATAGCCATATCAGTTTTGGGTGTGAATCTAAGAGTTTGGAGGCTTGGTAGTGAGTTATTTTATGTATATTTCAGCATTTTGCTTAATGGGTTGTGGCTAAAATTATGGATTTGTTGTGATAGTTTTCTGCTGGGTAAATATTATGTATCAAACTTGCACATATGTTTTTCCATCAGAAAATATTAATAAAATTGGTTTGGAGTTGTGTTGCAATATTTTGGATGGTTTATTGTGCAAACTAGTCACTAGTTTCTAGATATTGTGATGCATTGTTGTGTTGTTAATGCAAAGTCACTTTCAGATTTTGTGGGGTTTTAATAAAAATCAGATTGGGGACATTTCAGTGGTATCAAAACATGATATTACCATCTTATAGGGTTTCTTGATTCATGCTTCCGAGTGAAAGAGATCTCAGAGCTTGGAGAAGAGAGCAAGAAATGTTAACAACTAACAGAGAAATTGAAGAAGTTCAAATAATGGCTGAGGATAGTGGTAAAGGTAAGGGAGAGGAAGCAGGTGAAAGATTTTTAGCCATTGTGGATAGATTGGCTCTCATTGTTGAACAAATGTGGACATATCAAAGTAAGAAAAATGGAGAAGATGCTACTGGTGAAGGAAACACTTTCAGAGGAAGAAAGACAACAATTATGTCAAGGCAAAAAGAACCCATATTTCTACCTGAGAATGGAGGAGAAGAAGTTGTAGCTAATGTTAACATAGAGGCCATCACTATTGAGGCAACAACTAAGTGGTTTGAGGAGTATTCCAAGAAATCACAAGCCTATAAAATAGCCATTTCATTTGACATATTTTTGGAGATCTTTGGTAAGGAACATAGGAGAAGGGAGCAAGATAGAGGAGAAAGAGAACTTAAAAGTAAACTGAACAAACATGCAGCACCTACTTTTGATGGTAGCGACAAAATCTTAGCCAGAGCATGGTTACAAAAACTACAAACATACGTCACCCTTAATCCTATGACTGAGAAAGATGCTATTCAGTTTGCAATTCTACATCTGGAAGGTAATGCTTATGAGTGGTGGTATCATGGGACCATTACTGAAGATCACAATCAGGTGAATTCATTTGTAGATTTTAGCTAGAGGCTATTAGACCACTTTGAACTTAGAGATGAAGAAGAGTATTTCAAAGAACTTTCAAAGATTAAATAGAAGACTATGGTGAGTGAGTATGTGGATGAGTTTCAGAAAATTGTTGTTATGGTGCCTGACATATCAGAAAAAAGGATTATTTACCTCTTCTTGGAAGGACTTGAAGATCCTTTAGGAGGGCTTATCAAAGCCTTTTCACCTACCACACTCCAAGAAGCAATTAGAAGAAGCTTGCAGCTTGAACCCACTTTTCCCAAGAAGAGATTGGCACAACCGTCTAAGGGATTCTTTTCTAGACAACAAAAGAGTGGTTTCCAAAAGAAGACTTTCCCAACCCCTATACAAAAGATTGCATCAACTGTACCACCTGCAGCCCCTAAGAAGATAGACCTCAATGACAGGAAGTAGCTTAGGAGGAGGAACCTTTGCTTCCATTTTAAAGAACCATGGGACCCTAGCCATCGATGCCTTGGTAAGGGAAAGGTGCATTTCATTGAAGTATCTTCAGACCCTGAGTTTGAGGAGAATGAAGAATTTCATGACTCTATAGACCCTAGTTTTGAAGGAGTGGAAGTTGAAAACAACAAAGAGGGTTGCTTGGCATCCCTATCAGGAGCCCCTAGATACCATCCATTCCGGGTTCGAGGAGTCCTAGCAGGACAAAGGATGACTGTGTTGATTGATAGTGGGGCTACCCAAAATTTCATTGATGAAGGATATGTGATGAAGAGGGGATTGAAAACTGAGGAGTTTGAAGGATTTAATGTCACAGTTGCTAATGGTTTTACAATGCCTTGCAAGAAAGTGATTCAACAACTCAACATTAATATGGGAGATTATAATCTAAGTGATGATTTCTATGTGGTGGGTATTGGTGAAACAAATGTGGTGTTGGGTGTGCAATGGTTGCACTCCATTGGAGGTTATTACCAAAAATACCAAACTATGGAATTCAAATTCCATTCAGATGGAAGATAAATTAATCTAAGAGGCCTTTCGAGTGGAGTACCAAGAGTAGTAACTGCGAAGAAGATGGAGAGGACTTTTAGGCGAGGGCAAGTAGCTTGGGTTGCAACATGCTTGATACATCTTTCGAGTTCCCCACAAGAAAAAAGTAAATTTCATTTTGAGATTCAAGAAATTTTGGATAAGCATAGTATTATTTCCAATGATCCACCTCCAAGTTTACCTCCGGATAGAGGATTTCAGCATGTGGTTGAGTTGGAACATGGTGCAAAACTTGTTATTACAACTCCTTATAGACACCCATGAGGTTATAAGGAGGAGATAGAGAAGACTATTAGAGAGCTCTTGGATATGGGTTTCATTAGGCCTAGTTCTAGCCCATTTGCTTCATCAGTGGTGCTTGTGAAAAAGAAAGATGGCACTCTTAGGATGTGTATAGATTACAGAGCATTAAACAAGAAAACAATCAAGAATAGATACCCCATTCCAAGAATAGATGAACTCATAGATGAGTTACATGGAGCAGTTTATTTTTCAAAGATTGACTTAAGGTCAGGATACCACCAGATTCACATGAGGGAGAAAGATATAGAAAAGATAGCTTTCAGGTGTCACTACGAACACTTTGAGTTCTTAGTCATGCCCTTTGGCCTCACCAATGCTCCAGCTACTTTCCAATCTTGCATGAACCAGGTATTCAGTAAGCAACTCTGAAAATTCGTGCTAGTCTTTTTTGATGATATTTTGATATACAACAAAACATGGAAAGAACATTTGAAGCACCTAGATATAGTTTTGAGGATTTTAGAACAGTAATCTTTCTATGCCAAAATGTCCAAATGTGAGTTTGGGCTGACTAAAATTTTATATCTGGGGTATGTCATAACTATTGAAGGAGTCAAGGTAGATCAGCAAAAAATTCAAGCCATCCTAGATTGGCCAACACCTACCAATCTCACATAGCTAAAGGGTTTTTTTGGACTATGTTGTTACTACAGAAGGTTTGTGAAAGGCTTTTCACAAATTGCTATTCCATTAACTGATTTGACAAAGAAAGGAGAATTCATGTGGATAGAAGAAGCACAACAAACTTTTGATAAGTTTAAAGAGGTAATGAGCTCTTGCCCTGTGCTTGCAATTCTAGATTTTTCTCTTCCATTTGTAGTAGAATGTGATGCATCAGGAGAGGGTGTAGGGGCTATCCTCACTTAGAATAAACATCCCATAGCTTTTAAGAGCAGAAAATTGAGCAAGTTAGAAAGAGGATACTCTATTTATGATAAAGAAATGTTGGCAATAATGCATGCACTGGAAAAGTTTAGATAGTACCTAGTCTGTGGGAAGTTTATAGTAAAGACAAATCATAATAGTCTCAAGTTCTTTATGGAGCAAAAGAACTTGAATGACCGCCAACAGAAGTGGGTAAGTAAATTACAAGCATATGATTTTGAGATTGAGTATATGAAAGGGAAGAATAATGTGGTGGTAGATGCACTTTCTAGGAAGCCTACTTTATGCTCTTTGTTAACTATTTTACCTGATTGGAAGATGTCCATCATTGCTGAGTATGTAGAAAACCCCTTTGCTACTAACATCTTGGATGAGTTGGTCAAGGATCATAGGTATGTGGTGATGGATGGGCTGATCTATTACAAAAATTGGATCTATTTGGTGCCTAAATCCAAGGTTAAAGAGAAGATCCTAAGGGCCTTTCATGATACACCACTTTCAGGTCATTAAGGATATTACAAGACTTATAGGTAGATTCGTGAGAGATTTACTTGGAAAGGGCTGAAGGAGGATGTGCATAGCCACATTAAGGAGTGCATGGTATGTCAGCAGAATAAGAGTGAATAACTTTATCCTGCAGGGCTTCTACAACCACTACCCATACCCAAATAGAAATGGGAGAGCATCTCCATGGATTTCATTACAGGTTTACCCAAGGGGCAAGGTAAGGATTGTATTTATGTGGTGGTAGATAGATTGACAAAATATGCTCATTTCTTCCCTATTACAACTGAATTTAAAGCACCACAAGTAGCAGAATTACTTTTTAGAGAAGTTTTCAAATTGCATGGGCTACCCAGAAACATAGTTAGTGATAGAGATAGTAGATTTATTAGCTCTTTTTGGAAGGAGCTATTTCACTTAACAGGTACTGAACTTACACCCAGCACAAGCTACCATCCACAAACTGATGGACAAACTAAAATAGTGAACGAGTGGATAGAGAGATACCTGAGAAATTATGTTTCAGATCAGCAACATGCTTGGGTGAAATGGTTGCATCTAGGGGAATATTGTTACAACACTTCTTATCTCTATAGGTATGACTCATTTTCGAGCTCTTTATGGGTATGATGTACTTTCCTTTGCCGATTTACTATTTTCAGATAGTCGTGTACCAGTAGCAAGTGATCTAATAAATCAAAGTCAGGAGATTTTGAGGTCACTTAAAGATAACTTACAACATGCACAAAATCAGTTAAAAATTTATGCAGATAGGAAGAGGACATAGAGAGTATTTGAGGTTAGGGACTTGGTCTTTGTGAGATTGCAGCCATATAAACAAAGTACATTGAAGAAGAATGGGGCTAAGAAACTCAAGCCCAAGTACTATGGTTGATACAAAATCATCTGAAAGATTGGAGAAGTGGCCTATGAGTTGGAGCTTCCTTCAGGTAGTAAAATTCATAATGTTTTCCATGTTTCATGCTTGAAGAAAGTGGTAGGACAACAAGTTGTTACTTCACATGATTTACTGCCATTGGATGATGAAGGGAAATTAATTCTGATTCCAGAAAGAGTGCTGGAAACAAGGGAGAAGAAACTCAGAAACAGGTGCATCACAGAATATTTGATCAAATGGAAGAGCTTGCCAATTGAGGATGCATCATGGGAGGGACCTGAGATACTTGAGCATCCTAATCTCCATTTCTTGAGGACAAGAAAATTCTGGGAGGGAGGACTTGTCATGTCCCCTTCCCAAAAATAACATTTTCTATTTTTAGTAAGTCCCTCCTATCCAAAAATTGTAAGTCACTTTATAGGGCAGCTTGGAGGGAAATTAATTATTTAATATTATGTTTGTTCCGATGCATTTTCAAATATTAAAGGACAAATAATTATTAAATAAAATGTATTTAGAGCTCAAATGTTCCCTTTGGGCATTTGGATTTGAAAGGGAATATTTTATGGAGATTTGGGGCAGATTTGTGAAGAGATTTGCTAAAAATAGGGACTGCACCTTTGACAAGTGGACGATGGGCATTGTTTGAAGCATCCAAGTGGCATATGGGAGTTTTAACTCCCAAGTTTCAGGCATGGGAGATCTTGGACGCCCAAGATGGCCTCTCACATCATAAAATAACGTAACATTTCATTTTGGGAGGCTAATGACATTTTCTCACTCTTTCTTGCAGAACAAATGTTTGTGCAGCTTTAGTGGACAGGGAAACCATTGAAGACGAAGCTTGTGGCCGGTGGACATGAGTTTCCAACAACTTGAGGGTAGTTTTCTTGGGTTGATACAACAATCTTATCTCAGAGATTGCATTTGTGCAAACAAGATTCAGTAGTACAATGTTCTTGTGTTGTTGTAGGATTTGGTAGTGATTTCGTAGTGTGTTTAGGAGTTGTTTGTGTTGCTGTTCGCATTTGATGTTGTTTGGGGTTTGGTTTGCTATGTGTGCTGCTGTAATACATTATCTACAATGTCATTCTAAATCCATATCATTTCTAGGTGTTAATCTAAGAGTTTGGAGGCTTCGTAGTGAGTTATTTTATGTATATTTCAACATTTTGCTTAATGGGTTGTGGCTGAAATTATGGATTTGTTGTGAAAGTTTGCTGATGGGTAAATATAATGTATCAGAACTGCACATATGTGTTTCCATCAGAAAATAATAATAAAATTGGTTTGGAGTTGTGTTGCAATATTTTGGATGGTTTATTGTGCAAACTAGTCACTAGTTTCTACATATTGTGATGCATAGTTGTGTTGTTAATGCAAAGTCACTTTCAGATTTTGTGGGGTTTTAATAAAAATTAGATTGGGGACACTTCAGTCTATACTATTATGAATAATACTTCATGAATATCTTTTTTCATGCACTTGTGGTTTCCATCATATGAGTTTCACAGATATATAGTGACAAAAGACTTGAATCTCTATAAACAACACCCAAGTTCTGGTACACTAAGGCTAAATTAGTCTTCAATGATGTTTTCTTAGACCTTGCTTTGATAAAATGAAGGAAAACCCAACCACTGGTTTCTCATGGGTGTGCTCTTCATCTTTAGTATAGAAAGTTGCTCATTTAGAAATAAACTCGAGATGATCTTCTAGTTTCACATCAGGAATCTAATGCGCAGATATAAAATTAATCTTTTCAAATTGTGGATTGTGAGTGAAAACTTAACCAATCACGTGCCCGCATGTCCATGTTTCCACATTTCACACCTATGTCTATAATGCATTTCCAACCACAATATCCAACAAAAATTTCTCCATTCTTATAATCTTTGAGCAATGCCCATATTCTAAGCCACAGGAGGATATTTACAAAGGTCATGGAAGTTGGCTTTTCACCTTCCAATGGAATTTGTTTGAAAGTTCTAGGTTTTTCTTAACTAATCCATTCTATACATACCCGCATTCATTACATTCCATGACACTACACCTCTTTGAGGCCATCTATAAAATAGTTCATGAGCTTTATCTGTGCTTATACATTATGCATACCAATCTACCAGAGCATCTAGAAAGATCAGTTTGTGAATATCTTGCAATCATTGCAGTCTAGTTGATGACATCCTTTTGAAGCATTCTAACAAGCCATTTACATTTTTTGTGCTTCCACATTTTGTATGCTGGTCTACCAGTGCACTTATAACTATAAAATCCGAGAAGAATCCCATTCTCGTATGCTTTGCTGGATGTCTATACCCTTTTCAAAATCTCCCATTTTCACACAGATTGCGAGTATGCTGGTAAAGGTTGTGAATGTCTTTATACCTATAGTGTATATTTTATCAAGACACCTTTACAACAAATCCATTTTGTACCTCTCCTGTAGTCATTGTATTCTATGAGATGACATATTTTTAAGGTATTCTGTCAAATAGTTGTTGCACCTTTTAGCTCTCTACCCAAATACAATTCAACTCTCTGCAATCGTATCTTCTTGAGGTGGCATTGGCTATCATTCCACGTCATGCATACATGTTAATCAGACCATTAACAACTTTAATATCACTTGCACCCATAGGAGGTTCAAGGAATATGCCGCTAGGAACAACTGATAGGTTTAGAAACTTTTCCACAGTGAATACTATTACGTTGTGAAACAACTTTCTGAGCATTATAATGCTCACATATAAAGTCAATCAGCTACATAACTTTGATACATTCTATCAAACAGTTTGTGTGCCTTATAAACATTTCCATTCTACGCTGAAGTTGTGGAATTTGGCTTCATGCCCACCATTTGCACTTGCTTGAAAGTTTTGAAAGGCTATTTAATAAATCCATTTCGTGTACAAGTTGTGATCATTACACACCATGCGAGAAGACATTTGTTTGAGATGGACTATCAAATAGTTTAGCTATTGTGTCTATACTTCCATCTCTCGCATACATACCCACCAGAGGGTTTCCAACTATAATATTTGACAAAATCCTTCATTTGACTTCCAGCCACCTTGGAGCATCTATCAAGTGGTTCGTGTGCCTTGTATATGCTTTTAGATTTTGTATGCATGCATACCAGAGCATTTACTAATTTGACAATGATCCTCCAATGTTTTGATGAATGCCCATGTGCTATTCCATGCTCCCATTTAGGCACAGGTCGACGATGCTGGCGCAGGTTCTGGTGTTAGAATTTTTACCTACAAATATTTTCTTGCAAACCTTTCTAAAGATTTTTCAGAGAACCCAATTTGGCATATCTGTAACTATTATATTCTTGCCTTTTTTCTCAGCTCAGGCATGCAGAAATCATCTTGATTTACCACATTTCTTCTTGATAAGATAATACTGAATGATAGTTATCATCCTCGGATATAGGTGACGTCCTAGGGATGTGCATGGAAATTGGAGTTAGTAGTTTTATTATGCAAGGACATTTATTTATGACTTCTCTATCGGCCTTTTGAAGGGTTTTCAAAATATTATCGACTTTTGAAGACACTTTCAAAAGTATTTACTTTCTCCAAGAATAGAAGTGGCCTTCCTTTGTCAGCTATTGAAATTGGTTTTGAAAGATCTTATATTAGCGGATAATAGTTTTAAGGATAGCCTCACAATCTCATCGATGCTATTGAAAACTTATTGAAATGCCTGACACAATGGATTTTGGGAGTTGGATGATGTTTCATAACTTTATTTCACAAGTTATCCAAATCGAGAAGTTAAAATAACTAACTCTGTGCATCCCTTGAGTTAGCCAAATTCACAAGTTGGAAACTTGTGAAAATTTCTAAGTTGCATCAATTTAGCCAAAAGTGAAAGTGAACTTAGCCAAAACTGAAAGTAGACGTGAACTTTCACTTTTTCCTAAGTAGGCTTGCTTTTTTTTAAAGCAAAGTCTTCACTTAGCCAAATTCACAAGTTGATGTGCACTTTGTCATTTTTACAAGTTAGAATAACTAACTTCTCCCTTTGCGGGTTTCTTTTTGAGGTTAGCCAAATCTACAAGTCACCTCTGACTTTCACTTTTTTTAGAAGTTGTTGAAGATTTCTAATTTTGGCTAACTTTCGCACAACTTGAAAAATCCCTAAGTAGCTCCTTTATCAACATTTTGGCATGCTTTCACACCTCATTATAACTTTTGAATTTTTTAACTTATTGAAAATTATAACCTCACGAAAATTCATATCAGTTGCTCATCAAGCCTGCACATGCACTAGAGAAGTAAAATTGGCGTAACTTTTGATAGAGATACTATTTTCTCATGAAATCTTCCCATATTGCCATAATAACATTATGAGATCCCCTATAAAGCTAGTTCACTCTAGCCTCCATAAAACTCCTATTTTAATTGTTTCTACAAAGTGCCGATGAAAATTTGAAAGTTTAAAATCTTCCAAGCCATGAGGCTTCTTGATCTAGAGAGTGGCCATATTAGATGAAATGATGTTGCAAACACTACCATAAAAACACGTTTGCACCAGCTATCACAAATTTTAAGATTTAATTATTTTCGTAAATCAGCTGCCCTATGCAACTGCTTCCAAGGTTTCAATTGTAAAGATGTAGATTCTTCTTCAAACTGGTGAATGACTTGAAAATTTAGGATAATCAAAGCACTTGTGACTAAGGGTGATTGAATGTAGGGATTTTGACATAAAAGTTTGAAAATTGACAGGTCGAAAACGAGGCTAACAACTGGCTTTGACTAGGGACAAGGACTGCAAAGGACGTAGGATGAACCTAGAATCTCTGGAAAGGGTTAAAGCCTTAAATCCATTGGGCTATAGAGTTAGGAGATAACACAATGTACAAGGGAACAAGGAGACTCAAGCAAGAAAAAAGGACAAGAGAAACAACAGAGACGAGGTAAACGACAAAAACCAATGGAAACTGAAACAAGACATACACAACCAAAACACCTAGTTAACTTATGTACATGGTAGGTGACTCCTACCTCAAACCTCTCTAGTATGATCATGTAAAACCATTAATAAGTTGAGAAAAATAGGCACCTATATGAAAAAGAGATGTGTATGAATGAGGCGCATGTGAACTCATTATCCCTCTCAAAATGATGAGAAAAATAAAATGCATGAAATATGAGGGCTCCTTGAAGAGTACACCAAACAACCATTTCTCATCATAAAGTTCTGAGTCCTTTTGAATCACATTGATATTGCCCTGTGTAGTGTTGATCATATCTTCTAGTGTCACATCGAGCATACCAATTTTCTCTATCTAAAAATTCTTTTGATAGCTTGAATCATGAACCGAACATCCTTTATGTGAACCAATAAGTAAAGAAAACTCAATATTTTGCAACTTATCCTTCTTATGAGTAATGTCCTCCTTTATCATTGAATCATCTTTTGCAAAGGAAAATTCCTCCTTCTTTAGCATTACTAATTGAAGATCTTCTTTATCAGAGGGTTGCACATGAGATAGAGAAAGTGATAAATTTGCATTATGCACTTTATCCTCCTGAAAATCCTCTTCTATAGTTGATGAAGAAGAAATAATATTTTCCTCCCTTGGAAGTAGTGAAGGAGAAGTTAAAACATACAGCTCTTTGTCAATCCTTTGAAAACTTGCAATTTCATGTATATGCTTATAAACATTAGAACTCTGACCTCCTTTATCACTACTATAAACATTACTCTCACTACCTTCTTCAACATTATTATTAGCAGATAAAGGGCTGGAGCGTACAATGAAATCACTCAAACAAGTTACTCAAGAATAAATTCATTTCTAGCCTCTCTTTGTATAGATTCACACCCAATATCCTCATGATCTTGTTGCACATTTGGAGTCAGAGTACTCAATGCTTCATCTTGAGTAGTACCTTTAGTTTCAATAACCAAGTACTCTTCTTCAAATGATGATAAAGGAGAAAGGACGACACCTTCTTCACAAAGAAAATCATCATCAGGAGTATTTAGACACTAATTTGTGATGGAAACCTCATGAGAGAGTTCTTGCAATGCTATTTCATTAACATTATCCTCCTTCACATGTTGCATGCATGTCAGGAAAGCATTTTGTGACTCATCTTCATCCTCTTTGTTTACACTTTGGTCCAAAATTTCTTCGACGCTCCCTTGAACATTAACCATGTAAGAGAAATCTTTCTCAAAGGTCAATGTTGTGTAACCAGAGTAAGTAGTCACAAGAGGAGTGACATTCTCCAAGGAAACTAAGAAAGTACCATCATTTGGAAAGACTTCTTCTTCATTATTGCATGCTTCCATACAATCTTCTTTCTACATCATGATCACTTCTTTTTCATCTTGCTTAAGTGGAGATGTCCTATCATGAGAAAATGTAATAACTTCTTCTTCTCTAGTACATGCATGTTCTAATGAGTCTCTTTCAAACATTTGATTAGAAGACGTTTCATTTAATACATGTTCATTTGTAGGAAAAACCTATGCTCCTGTTGGATCTAGGGCATACAACTGAGAGGGGGGGGGTGAATCAGTTGTATAAAACTTCTTGTTCTTTCAAACACTTGATTCTTGGTTGTTAGTTAACAGCATATCAATTAATCATCCATGAAAGCATAATACATAAACACAAGAGCAGATAAACATCAACACATTAAACACCAAGATTTTGACGTGGAAAACCCGGTTAAGGGAAAAACCACGGGGTGATTAACCCAAGGATTATTCTCTGTTAGAAGAATAAGAAAAAGAATGGCACTTGCCAATTAGGGCTCACTGCCCGAGCACACTGCTCACAAAGAGGCCCACTGCCTACAAGGAGACACACTGTCTACAAAGTGATAAGAATCACAGTCTTGAATTGGAGAATGACATCTCTACCATGTCCGGATCAGTTCCATTTAAGCCCAAAAACTTCTGCTCTGCCTTTCGCACTTCTCTTCACTATGCCACACTCATCCACACAATCCACACATCGAAATGAACTCACAAACCGTTATTTATACAAGACATCGACTTAGGAACAAACATCTAAGTCGGCAAACAACCATAAGAGTATCCGCAAGATGAATAACACATCCGGTCGGCCACCACAAGAACATTCGCAGGATGAACAACTCATCTGGTCGGCTAAACAGAGCAAGAACTTCATCCGGAAGAATAACTTCAATTCCGGGCTCTACTATCAATGCGGACCAACAACACAACCTTAACATGATCCAAGAACCTTCACAAGCCTGCCTGAATGACCGGATACATCCGCACTTCCTCTACTTACTAGAATCTCTTGTCTTCCTCATCCGAAACTTCAAGAACACAGTCTGTCGCCACTGTCATAATGTAAAAGGTACTTCCGGACCTCCAAATCATACACAAATCAGGATGACACATCACAAGGACATCCCGAACACTCCTTCCAATCCGCAGATTAGGATAATACAATTCCGGACCTCACCGGACCTTTTTGTGATCCTCTGTCACCTCTGAATACTTGCCAGAACCGGTTCTACACCGACAGCCACAACTCCTTCAGATCTTCATGCGGACCTCTGAAATCTTAACTGAAGCATCTCAAGACTCATATCTACAAACCCTTTAATCCGCATCCTCTGGTTCTCAACCTATACAATACATTTGCCTTCTTCTCATCACTGTTCTTCACTGTTCCTGACTGAGGCTAATTTTCTCAATATCCTCAGCACACAGCTCATCAAATCCTTCTTGTCAATGCAATATGAGTATGTTGACATCAATGACAACACTGGCTCACCTCATACTTGCAACAACTCCTTCATTACTTTCGTCATTGTGCAAATGATATGTCTCTGCATAATTTCTTTTATCTTCTGGTTCATGAAACTCCTTTGATAGGGAATTGTGATCACAAGCAAGAAAATGAGTCTCCTTCCCATCTTTTTGTTCAATCTTATGAAACATTTGAAGCAAAGAAGGATGAACTTGATTCAAATCAAATTGCATGCAACTGTAGAAACTCTTTAGGAACTCAACTTTCTTATGTTCTTTAAGAACTTGATTTTGTTGTGAAGAGGATGCAGAAAAAGGATAGTCTTCATCATCACTATCACTGTCCAATTCAGGAAACTGCATGTTGCACCTTTGGGTTCTTTGATACCAAACCATTTTGTAGGATTCTTTCAGATAGAGTCGCCAACTTCTTTTCTGGGGGAGATACTTGTAGATTTTTTTTTTGAGGAATGAAAGACACCAACGCTTCAATCAATCTCCCCAATAGAGTCACCAAAAATCTGTTGGTAAATAGATTTGTCATCGCGAAATAACCTTTGAAAATAACCTGTTGCCCTTACAACGATGACTAATTTGTCCCAACAGTTGGAGAAGTTATTATTGAATTATTATCTTTCCTTTGCATTTGAGAGGGGTAGCTCCCTCATATGATGGGATTTTTGTGGTTTTTGTGTACTTTTATCCTAAAACTACAAAAAGGAAGAAAAGCAAAGTAACAGGAGAATTGGGCATGTAGAAACCCTCGTGGTAGATTTATGAAAATCAATAGGAGTTTCACAATCTTATTGACAAGTACGAGGGGGTTTCACCACAAAGCTAGAAACTACTTTCCTAAACTCCATGATGAATTTCACAACGAATGTGCAACAATGATGAAGAAAGATGGCAAATCTCAACATACGAAGAGATTGTTTCTTTTAACACATTCAAATCAGGATATCGAGACATGATTGTACTTCATCACCCCAATTGCATGCTTCAATGGGTAACTTTGATTTAAACAAATACATAGAGAGATCACCAATTTGACATACGAGAAACCAGTAACCATAACTCAAAAATACGTCAAGAACATATGAACTAAAATGCATCCTTCATTATCTATTCAAAATTATACAATTCCAAAAGTAAACTATACAATGTGTAAGACCAAAAATGTTCCAAGAAGTTTCTTCATGAGGTGCCCTTGTAAAACTTCTCTCTCCCAAAAGAGACCCCTATACATTTGAAGTAGTCATATATTTATAGGCTTTCATTTGATAACCACTTTTTAACTACCTCAACTACCTTTTTGCTATACAATAATATAATGAACCTTATTTTTGGTTTTATTTTACATCACTTTTCCTGAAATAAGGTTCATTTTCTAACTTTTAGTTACAACAAGTGACATAAGTCACTTTTACAAAAAGGTAATTAAAAACTTGTAAGTTTTGAGTTATCAATTTCACTAAGTCCTTTCCATCTCCATCTACTCCATTCAGTGGTCAAACCTCGCTGAATGTTGAAAAATTCTTTGGATACCTAAATCTTAGACCCCTGTGTTCGCACATACAAAGCCTAGATGAAGAGAACAGTTGCACATTTTCCTGCTATGATAGAGTCACAAAATGCCATTATCTCCCCTTTCCAATTGTCATTAGCTTTTTACATAATCAAGGTGTTCTTGAATAGGGGTACCATAGTTAGTGTCTATACTATTATGAATAATACTTCAAGAATATCTTTCTTTGTGCACTTGTGGTTTCCACCATAATGAGTTTCACAGACATATAGTGACAAAAGACTTGAATTTCTATAAACAACACCCAAGTTACGGTACACTAAGGTTAAATTAGTCTTCAATGATGTTTTCTTAGACCTTGCTTTGATCAAATGAAGGAAAACCCAACCACTAGTTTCTTATGGGTGTGCTCTTCATCATTAATATAGAAAGTTTGTCATTTAGAGGTAAACTCAAGATGATCTTCTAATTTCACATCAGGAATACAATGTGCAGACATAAAATTAATCTTTTCAAATTGTGGATTGTGAGTAAAAACTTAACCAATCATGTGCCTGCGTGTCCATGTTTCCACATTTCACACCTATGTCTTTCATGTATTTCCAACCACAATATCCAACAAAAATTTATCCATTATTATAATCTTTGAGAAATGCCCATATTCTAGGCCGCAGGAAGATATTTACAAAGGTCATGGAAGTTGGCTTTTCACCTGCCAATGGCATTTGTTTGAAAGTTCTAGGTTTTTCTTAACTAATGCATTTTATACATACCCGTGTTCATTACATTCCATGACACTACACCTCTTTGAGGCCATCGATAAAATAGTTCATGAGCTTTGTCTGTGATTATACATTATGCATACCAATCTACCAGAGCATCTAGAAAGATCATTTTGTGAGTATCCTGCAATCATTGTAGTCCATTTGATGACATCCTTTTGAAGCATTCTAACAAGCCATTTACATTTTATGTGCTTCCATGTTTTGTATGCTGGTCTACCAGTGCACTTATAACTATAAAATCCAAGAAGAATCCCATTCTCGTATGCTTTTTTGGTTGTCTATACCCTTTTCAAAATCTCCCATTTTCACACGGGCTGTGAGTATGCTTGTAAAGGTTGTGGATGTCTTTATAAGTATAGTTTACATTTGTTCAAGACACCTTTACAACAAATCCATTTTGTACCTCTCCTACAATCATTGTATTCTATGAGATGACATATTTTCTAGGTATTCTGTCAAATAGTTGTTGCACCTTTTAGCTCTCTACCCAAATGCAACTCAACTCTCTGTAATCGTATCTTCTTGAGGTGGCATTGGCTATCATTCCACATTGTGCATACATGTTAATTAGACCATTAACAACTTTAATATCACTTGCACCCATAGGATATTCAAGGAATATACCACTAGGAACAACCGATAGGTTTATAAACTTTTCCACTGTGAATCCTATTATGGTGTGAAACAACTTTCTAAGTATTATAATGCTCACATATAGAGTCTGTCAGCTACATAACTTTGATGCATTCTGTCAAATAGTTTGTGTGCCTTATAAAGATTTCCATGCTATGCTAAAGTTGTGGAATTTGGCTTCACACCCACCATTTGCACTTGCTTGAAAGTTTTGAAAAACTATTTAATAAATCCATTTCGTGTACAAGTTGCGATCATTACAAACCATGCAAGAAGACATTTGTTTGAGACGGACTGTCAAACAGTTAGCTGCTGTGTCTATACTTCCATCTCAAGTATACATACCCACCAGAGGGTTTCCAACTATAATATTTGATAAAATCCTTCATTCTTCATGACTTCCAGCCACCTTGCAGCATCTATCAAGCGGTTCGTGTGCCTTGTATATGCTTCAGATTTTGCATGCATGTATACCAAAGCATTTACAAATTTGACAACAATCCTCCAATGTTTTGATGAATGCCCATGTGCTATTCCGTGCTCCCATTCAGGCATAGGTCAAGAATGCTTGCGCAGGTTCTAGTGTTAGACTTTTCACCTGCAACTATTTTCTTGCAAAATTTTCTAAAGATTTTTTAGAGAACCCAATTTGGCATAACTACAACTATTATATTCTTGCCTTTTTTGTCAGTTTAGGCATGCATAAATCATCTTTCTTTACCACATTTTCTTCTTGATAAGATAATATTGAATGATAGTTATCGTCCTGGTATATAGGCGGCTTCCTAGGGATGTGCATGGAAATTGGAGTTATTACTTTTATTATGCAAGGTTATTTATTTATGACTTGTCTATTGGCCTTTTGAAGGGTTATCAAAATATTATTGACATTCAAATACACTTTCAAAAGTATTTACTTTCTCCAAGAACAGAAGAGGCCTTCCTTTGTCAGCTATTGAAATTGGTTTTGAAAGATCTTATATTAGCTGATAATAGTTTTAAGAATAGCTTCACAATCTCATCGATGCTATTGAAAACTTCTTAAAATGCATGACACAATGGATTTTGGGAGTTGGGTGATGTTTCATAACTTTATTTCACAAGTTAGTCAAATTGAGAAGTTAAAATAACTAACTCTGTGCATCCCTTGAGTTAGCCAAATTCACAAGTTGGAAACTTGTGAAAATTTCTAAGTTGCATCAAGTTAGCCAAAAGTGAAAGTGAGCTTAGGAAAATCTGAAAGTAGACGCGAACTTTCACTTTTCCCTAAGTAGGCTTGCTTTTTTTTAAAGCAAAGTCTTCACTTAGCCAAATTCACAAGTTGACATGCACTTTGTCAAATCTTCAAGTTAGAATAACTAACTTCTCCCTTTGCAAGTTTCTTTTTGAGGTTAACCAAATCTACAAGTCACCTATGACTTGTTAGATTCAGGACAGACAACTAAGAGGGGGGGGTGAATCAGTTGTCCAAAACTTTCTTCCAATTAATTACTTAATTCCTTCTTGTAATTCAACAGTATAATAATAAATCAATCATGGAAACATAATGCAACAATTCAAGAGAAGAAACACATTAACACATATGACACCAAGATTTTAACGTGGAAAACCCAGTTAAGGGAAAAACCACAGGGTGACTAACCCAAGATTGTATTCTCTATTAAAAGAATAAGAAGAACAAATGGCACATGCCAATTAGGGCTCACTACCTGAGCACACTGCTCACAAGAGGCCCACTACCTACAAAAGACACACCGTCTATAGAATAATAAATATTACATACTTGAACTAAAGAATAGCATCTTCACCATGCTTGAGTTAGTTCCATTTAAGCTCAATAATTTTGCTCTACCTTTCGCTCTACTCCTCTCTACCACACACTCATCTCCACAAGATACATTTGAAATGACTTCACAACTTCTTATTTATACAAGACATTTGACTTTGGGATTATCATCCAAGTCAGCATACATTACAGAGAAAATACATAAATACAATATGACTAATTACAAAAAGACTTCATGCAGATCAACACATTGTCGGCTACATAGATCTGAGACTTCAATCTTCCTTTAGAAACATGCCATTCCTCATAGAACAACTTCAAGATCATCCACATGATGTGTAACTCATCCGGTTGGCCAAACTTAGGAAGAACATAATCATCTAGAAGTAATTCTTCAATTACGAGCTCAATCTTTAATGCGGACCACCAACACCAACTGGACACAATCCAAAGACCTCCACAAGCTTTCCTGAATCACCAAGAACATCCACACTACTTCTGTTTACTAAAATCATTCTCTCCTTCATCCAGAACCTTAAGAACACAATCTGTCATCACTGTCATATTGGAATAGATGCTTGCGGACCTCCAGATCATGAACCAATTGAGTTGTCAATTTAGATTGACTTCTTAAACACTCCACGAAATCTGCAGAACAAGATATTGCATTTCTGGATCTCACTAGACCTATTTGTGTCACTCTGTCACCTCTGAACATCTGCCAGAACTGGTTTTACTCAAGTGGCCATAACTTCTTCAGATCTTTATGCGAACCTCTCAAATCTTTACTGGATCATCTTAAGACATATATCTACAAACCCTTTGGTGTGCATTCTCTGATCTTCATGTTAGCTAGGATCTTTTCCTTACTATCTTCACTATTCTTCTCTGTTTCTGATAGGACTAATTTTCTCAATATCCTCAACATATAACTCATCCAATCCTTGACATCAATGCAATAGGAGTATGTTGACATCAATGACAACATCGGTTAGGCCCATACTTGCAACCATCTCCCCCTTTGTCATTGATGGCAACATATGGTGTGAAAAACTATTTTAACCATCAAGACAAGAACTTCTTCTTACTGACTATCATAACTCCCCCTATCAACAAAAATCATTCACATGTCTTCTCTTCCTTTACTGCTCCCCTTTGATCAACAATCACTTTTTGTTTTTCACATGTCTTCTCTCCCCCTTTGACATCAATGGAAAAGGGCACATACTTGCATCACTTCAGAATCATACCAACTACTCCCCTTGAGTAGCAGCTTCCCATCATCAATCTAGACCATAAGATATGACTGCGAGACCCACCGGACCGATGCACATCAGTGCACCTTAATTCAGAACCAGAGGGGAAATAACCCCTAACTTCTCCCTGAGATACTCAAAAGAGTCCTTAGGTAGAGGTTTAGTAAAAATATCTGCAATCTGATCCTTGGAGGGCACAAACTCCAATCTGACTTCATTCTTGTTCACTTGTTCCCTCAAAAAGTGAAACTTGATGGATATATGTTTTGTCTTTGAATGCAACACTAGATTTTTTGGTATATTTATTGCACTTGAATTATCACAGAAGATTGTGATAGGTTCCTCATACTCTACTCTGATATCTCTTAGCATTTGTTTAATCCACAATACTTGAGTGTAACTACCTACTGCTACAATATATTCTGCTTCTGCAGTGGACATAGATATTGCCTCTTGTTTCTTGCTCAACCAAGAAACCAATCTTTTCCCCAAAAAGGATGCTCCACCACTAGTACTCTTCCGGTCATCCACATCTCCTGCCTAATCTGCATCTGTATATGCATGAAGAGAGAAATCATGATCTCTAGGATACCATAAACCATACTCAACTGTCCCTTTTAGATATCTAAGAACCCTCTTGATTTCCATGATATGAGATTCTCTAGGATCAACTTGGAATTTAGCAACAAGACCAACAACATTCATAATGTCAGGTCTAGTTTGAGTGAGATACAATAATCCTCCAATCATTGACCTGTACTTTTTCTAATCAACCTTAGGAGAGTCATCATCTTTGCTCAATTTACATCCAGTTGCCATGGGAGTACTCATTGGTTTTGAGTCCTCCATCCTAAATTTCTTCAACAATTCTTTCACATATTTGGTCTGTGAAATGGAGATTCCTTTCTTTGTTTGAATGATTTGTAGACCCAAGAAGAAATTCATTTCCCCAAACATGGACATCTTAAATTCACTTTTCATTTGATTTGTAAAAGTTTTGCACATACTATCTCTTCCTCCAAAAATGATATCATCAACAAACACTTCAACAATTAAGATATTTTCATGATCAATTTTGAAGTACAAATTACTGTCAGCATTACCTTTGTTGAAACCAATCTTTAAAAAATGCTTATCCAGTCTTTCATACCAGGCTCTTGGGGCTTGTTTGAGTCCATACAGTGCTTTCTTCAACTTGCAAACCATATCACCATGATCAGACAATTGAAATCCATCCGGTTGCTCAATGTATACTTCTTCTTTCAAGTCACCATTCAGGAAGGCAGACTTGACATCCATCTGATATACTTTGAAATCCTTGAAGGTAGCAAAGGCAAGAAATAATCTGACTGCTTCTATTCTTGCCACCGGAGAAAAAGTCTCTTCAAAATCAACTCCTTCTACTTGGGAATAACCCTTGCAGACCAATCTAGCTTTGCTTCTGACTACTTCACCATCCTCATTCAGTTTAATCCAGAAGGCCCATTTGGTTCCAATCACATTCTTGTTTCTAGGTCTGGTGACAAGATCCCAAGTGTGATTCTTCTCAATTTGCATCAGCTCTTCCTCCATTGCTTTGGTCCAGCTTTCATCATTGCATGCTTCATTCACTGACTTTGGTTCAATCTTTGAAATCAGACAATACTCTTCTGAGTCTTGAGCAATCTTTCTTCTTGTTTGAACACCTTTGCTTTTATCACCTATGATTTGATCTTCAGAGTGATTCAGTCTTACATACCTGGGAATTTTGGGAATTTCTTGCACTTCTGTTTCTTGAACAGATTCATTCAAACTTCTCTTCTTCCTGATTCACCAGATCAGCCTGGATCTGAATTTCAGAAGGAAACATCATTCTGATCATCTTCATCATATTCATAAAACTTTGAGGGTTTTTCAATACCTTCATCAACCTTCACATTTGTACTTTCTATAATCTTTCTCAATTTCTTGTTATAACACTGGTATGCTTTGATTTGAGTAGAATAACCCAAGAATATTCCTTCATCACTTCTAGCATCAAATTTTCTAAGATCTTCATCTCTTTTAATGTAACATTTGCTACCAAAGACTCTGAAATACTTCACAGTGGGAGTGATTCCAAACCAGAGTTCATAAGGGGTCTTACTAGTGTTACTTCTAATTTGTACTCGATTAAGAGTATAGACAGCAGTGCTTATAGCTTCTCTCCAGTAGATCTGAGGAACATTTGCTTCCATCATCATGGTTCTAGATGCTTCCTGGATGGTCCAGTTTTTTCTCTCCACTACTCCATTTTGCTGTGGAGTCCTTGGAGTAGACAACTATCTTTTTATCCCATTTTTCTCACAGAATTCTATGAACTCTCTAGATGTGAATTCTCCATCTCTATCAAACCTAAGACATTTTATGTTTAATCCGGTTTCATTCACTACCATAGCTTTCAATATTTTGAATATCTCAAGAGCCTTAGATTTCTCTTTCAGAAAAGTCACCCACATCATCCGGGAGTGATCATCCATTAATAACATGAGGTATCTATCACCTTGCACACTCTTGATTCTTTCTGGACCACATAGATCAGTATGAACTAAGTCTAATAATCTAGTAGAAGTTTGTTCCTTACTTTTGAATGTGACTCTACTTTGCTTACCCAACTGACATTCTTTGCACAAACTATTAGTAGGTTTCATTAGTCTTGGAAGATCTTTTATAGCCTGAGTGTTGCTTATCTTGATGATATTATCAAAATTCACATGACACATTCTCCTATGCCACAACCAAATCTAATCAATTTGAACAAATAAACAACTTTTACTAGTACCAACCAAGTGGAAGATATTACCTTTTGTTTGAGTACCAGATGCAATCTCTGTTCTGGAACTTTCAAAGATCTTGCATTTTCCATTTTTGAATCAGACATCATAGCCTTTGTCCACCAGCTATCCAACACTAAGAAGATTGTGTTTTAGACCTTCAACATATAGTACATTACTAGTTTTGTTCTTTCCATCAAAAGAAATAGTTCCTCTACCTCTGATCTTGCCAACATAATTATCACCAAATTTTACCACTCCTCCTTCATATCTTTCCAAATCTGTGAACTTATTTTTGTCACCTGTCATATGGTGAGAGCATCCATTGTCAATAACCCAGTCATCCTTCTGTTCAACTTGGGCAGCCAGAGCTCTTTCTATTTTATGATTGGTAGATTCAGAGGGCATTGGATCTTCTTCCTTGATGACAATAAACACCCAGTCACTTCCAAATTTGTTTCCTATCTCTAATTCATCATCTGTTACTCCTTCATCATCATCTTCATGAACATAGTAACATTTTTTTGGAATCTTGATCTATTTGGATTTGTTCTTGAAAATCTTTTTGGACACCTTGAGGCAAAATGACGAATCTTATTGCAGTTAAAACATTTGAAGGGCAATTTTCCTTCATACTTACCGGATCCTCTTGGAAGTCTTTTTGCAATAAGGGCTTCAAGTTGAACAGCTTTTGCTTCATCTTCTTCCAGATCTTTTCTTTCTTTTTCATACCATGATAGTTTCTTTGAAGAGTTTTCTCCTAGATCAAACTTTTGTTTTCCTTTTACAGAGGCACTAGCTTTGAAAGCAGATTCAGTCTTGGGGGGTGCATCTCCAAACTAGGCCAATTCAAATGCAACTAATTTACCAACCAGTTGATCTCTTGTGATATTTGAAAAAGATCTAAATTCTTCAATAGCAGCAACCTTGTATTTGTAAGAAGCAGGTAGGGATCTGAGAACTTTGGCAACAATCTCATCTTCATCCAAGACTCCACTAGCACATCTAATGCCACAAACAAGCTCATTTACTCTTGGCATAAATGTAGTGATATTTTCATCTTCACTCATCTTCAGGTTTTCAAATTTTCCTTTCAGACTTTATAGCTTGGCACATTTAACATACTTGTCTCCTTCATGCAGAAGTTCTCATTTTTCTGAAATCTCATTTACAGTCTTTAGATCTACAACATTTGTCAACTCGAAATCAGATAAGGCACTTAGTAGAGCTTCTTTAGCTTGAAGATTGTTTTCAGTATCTCTGATTTCATCTACAGTTCTTAGACCATTCTGTGGAGGAACATACTTCTTTGTAGTCATGATCCAATACTGCATTCCCATACATTACAAGTGACATTCCATGCAACTTTTCCAAAGAGTGAAATTGGTTCCATCAAACCTCAGACTATCCTTCTTGTAGGACGACATCCTAGATCTCCTCAAGTGGTTAAGCTCTTTTAGAGGAACTTAGCTCTGATACCAATTGTTAGATTCAGGATAGACAACTGAGAGGGGGGGTGAATCAGTTGTCCAAAACTTTCTTCCAATTAATTACTTAAGTCCTTGTAATTCAGAAGTATAATAATAAATTAATCATGGAAACATAATACAACAATTCAAGAGAAGAAACACATTAACACATATGACACCAAGATTTTAACATGGAAAACCTGGTTAAGGGAAAAACCATGGGGTGACTAACCCAAGATTGTATTCTCTGTTAAAAGAATAAGAAGAACAAATGGCACATGCCAATTAGGGCTCACTGCTCACAAGAGGCCCACTGCTCACAAGAGGCCCACTGCTCACAAGAGGCCCACTGCCTATAGGAGACACATTGTCTACAGAATAATAAATATTACATACTTAAACTGAAAAATAGCATCTTCACCATGCTTGAGTTAGTTCCATTTAAGCTCAATACTTTTTCTCTGCCTTTCGCTCTGCTCCTCTCTACCACACACTCATCTCCACAAGATACTTTTGAAATGACTTCACAACTTCTTATTTATACAAGACATTTGACTTTGGGATTATCATCCAAGTCGACATACATTACAGAGCAAATACATAAATACAACATGACTAATTACAAAAAGACTTCATGCGGATCAACACACTGTTGGCTACATAAATCTGAGACTTCAATCTTCCTTTAGAAACATGCCATTCCTCATAGAACATCTTCAAGATCATCCACAGGATGTGTAACTCATCTGATCAGCCAAACTTAGGAAGAACATCATCATCCATAAGTAATTCTTCAATTACGAGCTCAATCTTCAATGCGGACCACCAACACGAACTAGACACAATCCAAAGACCTCCACAAGCTTTCCTAAATCACCAAGAACATCCACACTACTTCTGCTTATTGAAATCATTCTCTCCTTCATCCGGAACCTCAAGAACACAGTCTGTCATTACTGTCATATTGGAATAGATGCTTACGGACCTCCAGATCATGAACCAATTGAGTTGTCAATTCACATTGACTTCCTAAACATTCCACCAAATCCATAGAACAAGATATTGCATTTCCAGATCTCACTGGACCTATCTGTGTCACTCTATCACCTCTGAACATCTGCTAGAACTGGTTTTACTCAAGTGGCCATAACTTCTTTAGATCTTTATATGGACCTCTCAAATCTTTACTAGATCATCTTAAGACATATATCTACAAACCCTTTGATGCACATCCTCTGATCTTCATCTTAGCTGGGATCTTTACCTTACTGTCTTCACTTTTCTTCTCTGTTCCTGATAGGACTAATTTTCTCAATATCCTCAGCATATAACTCATCCAATCCTTGACATCAATGCAATAGGAGTATGTTGACATCAATGACAACATTGGTTAGGCCCATACTTGCAACATGACTTTCACTTTTTTTAGAAGTTGTTGAAGATTTCTTATTTTGATTAACTTTTGCACAACTTGAAAAATCCCTAAGTAGCTCCTTTATCAACATTTTGGCATGCTTTCACAACTCATTATAACTTGTGAAAATTTTAAATTATTGAAAATTATAACCTCATGAAAATTCATATCAGATACTCATCAAGCCTGCACATGCAATGGAGAAGTAAAACTGGCGTAACTTTTGATAGAGATACTATTTTCTCACAGAATCTTGTCACATTGTCTGTAATAATGCCATGAGATCCCCTGTAAAGCCATTTCACTCCAGCCTCCGTAAAACTCCTGTTTTAATTGTTTCCACAAAGTGCTGATGAAAATTCAAAAGTTTAAAATCTTCCAAGCCATGAGGCTTCTCGATCTAGAAACTAGCCATATTAGATGAAATGATGTTACAAACACTACCATAAAAACACTTTTGCACCACCTATCATAGATTTTAAGATTTAATTATTTTCATAAATCAGCTACCCTATGCAACTGCTTCCAAGGTTTCAATTGCAAAGATGGAGATTCTTCTTCAAACTAGTGAATGATTTGACAATTTAGGATATTCAGAGCACTTGTGACTAGGGGTGATTGAATGTATGGATTTTGACACAAAAGTTTGAAAATTGAGGAAAAGTCAAAAACGAGGCTAACATGACTATGACTATTTTAGTATTTTTTTCTTGGACTGTGAGTATTTCAGTATTTATTTAATGGATTGTGACTATTTCAATATTTATTTCATGGACTATGACTATTTCAATATTTAATTCATGGACTATGACTATTTCAATATTTATTTCATAAACTATTTCAATATTTTGTTCATAGACTATTTCAGTATTTATATGTATTTATTGAATGTACTATGTATGCACATGTTTTTATTGCATAGACTATTTACTCAAAATCATGAATCTAATTGTAAAATTGCAAGTCCTAATAAATATTCTAGCTTGAAATTACAATTATGGCATAACTGCAAGTTGTAATTCTAATATGATAGTCAAAATTAAAATTAAACATTAAAGTCCTAATTGCAATTCTCAATTCTAATTCTTACAATTACATGTCTTAATTGCAAGTGCTTATTCTAATGTGATATTCAAAATTATAATTAAACATTAAGTCCTAATTTTGCAAGTTCTAATTCTAATTCTAAGTCAAAATTACAATTGTATGTCCTAATTGCAAGTCATAATTTTCTAATGTGATGGTCAAAATTACAATTAAATATTGAAGTCCTAATCTAATTATAACTCAAAATTACAATTACATGTCCTAATTGTAAGTCCTAATTCTAATTCTAAGTCAAAATTACAATTATATGTTCTAATTGCAAGTCTTAATTTTCTAATGTGATAGTCAAAATTATAATTAAACATTAAATTCCTAATTCTAATTCTAAGTCAAAATTAAAATTATATGTGTTAATTACAAGTCCTAATTTTAAGGTGATAAGACCTCAAAATTACAATTGCATGTCCTAATTGCAAGTCATAATTATAATTAAACATTGAAGTCCTAATTGCAAGTCCTAATTCTAATTCTAAGTCAAAATTACAATTATATACATCTTAATTGCAAGTCCTAATCTAATTCAAAGTCAAAATTACAATTACATGTTATTATTGCAAGTCCTAATTCTAATGTGATAGTCAAAATTATAATTAAACATTGAAGTCCTAATTACAAGTCTTAATTCTAATTCTAAGTTGAAATTACAATTGCATGTCCTAATTCTATTGTGACAGTCAAAATTACAATTAAACATTGAAGTCCTAATGGCAAGTCTTAATTATAATGTGACACTTGATAATAATATTTTACTATATTAGTGTTATCATGGACTCATGGCCTAACAATTTGACACCTCAAATAGGAGACAATGTATGTCTAGTTTAGTTACCATTTGCTTTTAGATATCTTGTTTTGATAATGTATGTTACAATGATAAGACAAAAGTTACATGGAAAAAATTACTTGTGGTTTGGTATACTTGTATAGTGGATTATAAGTATGAGTTTGAAATAGAAAAATAGTGACATGATGAATTGTGACATAAATAATTAAATGTGAAACTCTATAGTAAATTCTATTGTTTAATATTTTGTATTTAAAGGTTTAGACTTAAGTATAATTTATCTAACATTCTTAAGGGTAAATTTAAATGTTCTAAATTGAATGAACATAGTCAAAGAGATGTAGTATCTAAGAATAAACACTGGTGCATTCTAGTATTTTTATTCAAATTGGGACAACAATTGATTTTGTATTGTTAACTAAAATAGTCAAGTTATTGTGATAATGGTCGATATCCTTGAACAAGTTAATTAAGAAATAATTATGATGGGAAAAAAATATATGGCTATACTATGATGGGTAAGGCTCTTTAGACCATCAATTTTATCATTTAAATTTTAAACATCATCTAAAAAGAGTTAAACTAAATTACAATATATGTTATCAAAGATTCAACAATACCATTATAAGATTCTAGAAGTAAGAAAATTATAATTATAGGAGTTCTAATTCTAAGTCAAAAATACAATGACATGAGTCCTAATTCTAACTTCTGGACTCCTGGTTTATAGTAAATTGTAGAATAGAATTTCCTTGCTTTCAAGTGATGTCATCACACATAGAATGTACAAGTAGTGACAATCATGCCATCTACTTGTAGGAGACTTGAAATATAAATTATAAAAAGTATAATGAACATGGAAGCATAAATCTAAAACATGAAATATTTATCTACAAAAAATATGTGTATAATCAACATGTAAATAAATTAACTATGAATGTACATGAGTTCTAACTATATGTCAAGTGAGAAAAGTATGATAAATCAATTTGGAAAATTAAAATATAAATTATTTACATTCAAGTGACTCCTAGCATAGCAAAATCAAATATGTTGTCACACATTGAATGCACAAGTAGTGACAATCATGCTAGCTAGTTAAGGGGATGGTTTAAGGGTAGTTAAGGGAATGACTTAAGGGGACATTAAACCAATTACTAATTAGATAAGGGCATGGTAGTAAATATAGATCCACTATAAGTTTACTTAATCTTAAACAAGTTACTAAACCAAATCTCAAAGTTATTAACGTAAATTAAACTTACCTAATTTTTGGAACATAGTTAGGGGATGGCTTAAGGGGGATTAAGAGAATGGCTTAAGGGGACATACAATCAATAACTAATTTTCTAAGGTAATTCTAATAAATCAATTAACTATAAATCTAACTAATCCTAAACTTACTAGACCAAATTCCAAAGTTATTAAACTAAATTATACTTACCTAATTTATGGAACATAGCTAGGGGGTGGCTTAAGGGGAGTTAAGAGGATGGCTTAAAGGGACATGCAATCACTTGCTAATTCTCTTAGGGAATTATATCAAATTAATTAACAATCAATTAAAATATACAACTAGATACATTAGTCAAAAAATAAAGATTAAAAGTTTAGAAAATTCTACATACCTGCAAACCATTTTAAAAATTTACTTCATTGTACCATCTGCATCCTCTGTTTTTTGTAACACGTCTATAATTTTCTCATGCTCTTCCATAGAAAGTGTCCATAAATCTTTTGTAAAAGGTTTCCCTTGATATCTCACTAATTATATAAGTGTTGCCACAACCAAATGTGATACTACACAATTTTCTTGTGTGTTTCGTAATCTTCAAATGCAACTAAATCATTCTTACTTATGAAATATTTCTATAGACAACTGCCAAAAATAGCTATAGAACCTATCAAATACTCATAATTATAATAATCTACTCTAGGATCTAACAACTTATCTTTTGTCTCAACAAATCGAGCCAACTAATACTCTGTTTCCTCTTCATTGCCCTCAAGTGCAACAACAACATACACATGTTATACAAAAACTTACAAATTCAATTTAAAGTGGGACATGATATATAATTCATAAAAATACATGCATGTATGGAATTTTAGATTACAAATATAATGAAAATAGATATTGATTTAATGTACCTTCTTATACAAGGTCTGAAACATGATCATAGTCATCTGATGAAAATAATTGATTATCCTCTTCAAACTCTGTCTCATGTTGATCATGTGTTTGTATAGGTATTAGGGATCTGTGTTTGTATAGGTATTAGGGATCTATGTTTCCATTTTTAACCCATTCTATATTTTCACATGCTTTCCACTCACCTCCAATACAAAACTAATAAAAACAGGCAAGCTCCCTAGTCCATATAGTCCATGTGATTTCATTTGAACTCTTAAATGAATGTCATTTTGTTGATCCACTAATTTTATCACAATCATATTGGGGAAGAATGTTTTCTTCTTCAACTAACAAAAAGAACCAACAAAATTTTGAGTTTTCACTTGATCATATAGACAATTTTGTATTACACCAATCCACAATTGCACATGCATCTTCAAATTTTTCTACATCCAAAAAAATTAGTTCCTACCTAGAAAGAGCTCTTTTCACACATGCTTCAGCTCCATCATACTCTCCTTTACTAGCTTCAAAGAAACTCCACATATGTTGGATATTGTTTTATTTATGGGACCTACACTTATCTAACCATATGAAATGTTGTGGCATATGTATTTCTCTTTCCTTTAAATTGTCATAAAACACATTGAAATAATACTGCACAAACTTTGATTAGTGGAACCAATTATCACTCAAATAAAAATGGTACTCCCTCAAAAAAAATTTAGTCATCTTATATACTATCATCTACATGTCTCTATACAATATGAACAAATATGACCACATGTACTGAGTTATATTGAGACTAAATCTCTTGTTGTGGAGCAAGAGTATAGTTTTATGCAAAGTTAACCACTAAAATTATAGTTCCAATTGGAAATGTGTTCTTACATATGTGAAATTGTTCATCAAGACACTAAGAATATTTAGAGTGTTTCACATATTTGGACACAACCTTATTCTTGAATTTTGTAATGAATGCATACACACTACTTTATTCTATGACTAACTCACAATGATTTCAATTTTTCCCATCGTTTAATGGATATTGAACATTGTTGAACTTCTTCATATCCACTAATTGTTGTCCAAAATTATCTGAACTACTTTCATGCATGCATTCTCCTAAAAATGAAAGGTTACCACATCTATTTCTTGTAAAAAATACATGCTTTTGAATAAAATAATTTTCCATCAAGTGTTTCACAAAATAAACTTGCTATAAAGTCCTTATTTACTCTAGGTGGAATATTAATACCACATTCTTGCATTATTTGGTTACTATGCAAAGTACAATGTATATATAAAAAAACATCATAATAATAATGGAATTGCATGAGTTTTGCAACAACAAGATATTTATTGTTGTAACGTTGAGAAATGTCCCTTTGGGGGCTTTTCCATCATAAGGTTTAGCTCTTGGGTCTTTTATCTGCATTTAAGACATCTTGCATCATATTTTGGCATCCCAATGAGATGAGCCCTAAGTTTCATGACAAATGGGACCTAGGGAGATCCCTTGAACCTAACCTTGACTAAAATAGGGGGGAGGACTTGGGCATCCACACCCTAGTCCTACCCTATTTTGGGTCGGTTCCAAATTTTTAGTGTCGGCTTATGAATGTTATTTGGGTTGACTATGCCGACACAGTAACTTTGAATTACAAAATTCTTGGCGGGAGTGTTTGTAGTTGCATATAAAAGCATGTTTAGGCATTCATTTGTAAACTAGATTTCAACTAGATGATTACTAGCTAGCAATTGGGATTCTCAAATTTATGTGAAGGTGATTCAAGGCATTCATTGTGTGGCAAGAGCAGATTTGTGTTGTCTATGTGTTTGTATTTGCAGATTTGAGCAATCATCTCCTCATGGCATGAAGAGCTTCTTCCTCCCATGAGATCTTCACTACAAGGTGATATCATTTGTGTTTTTGAGCATTTATCATTTGGTTTTTGCCTCTGCCTCACAAGGGCACACACTCTCTATTTGACAACAGTGTTTGAAAGACTTGAATGTCTCTCTGGGGCTTGACTGAGGCAAGCCTCTAAACACCACAACCCCCTCCCAAAGTTTTGGTGATTGCAGGTTATAGGTTGAAGATATAGGAAAAGTGGAGTTGCATGAGGATATTGCAGAGTGTAGATTTGTAGATTAGAGTTAAAAATAACACCCTAGACTTGGATGCTCGCTACCAAGTCCTCTGTATTCTAGGATAGGAAAATCTTTGATACAGTAGGAACATGTTGCAGATCAAGTTTCCAGATCTTGACAAAAACCTAGGCATTGGACTTGGTGGTGCAGGAGCACCCCATTACCGTCAAGAAGCCCCCTATTATCATTTTAATTATTGTAAGGCCTAGTGCCAATTGTTCTGATTCAGACCAATGTGTCCCATATTGTAAGCCACATGGCACCTATTGTAAATGGATAGGAAGTATAGTAACTGTCCAAGTTGTAACTGTCTTGTAACGGATGGCAGAGGTGACGAATCGATTCAGATTCCACCGAAGTGTAACTGCCTTGGCTAGGTTCTTTATAAGCGTGTGTGCTTGAAGAGGACAGACAGAAGAGAGAGGGAGAAGACGAGAAAAGAAAAAAAAGTAGTTTGTAATTTCTGAGTAGAAAAATAAAAGATTTTTGGTTTGGTCTCATCGTAGTGTTTTTGCTTTGGGACCATTCCACTGGTTGAGGCTTCCACCGAAACCAGTGGAATGACTTCCCTAGGATTTAATTTCCTTCCATTTGATTTAGTCCAGAAATCTATCTGTCTGTATGGTTATAGTAAGAAATCTGCGTAGTTGCAGCATAGATTAGAAATCTGTATGTGTTTAGTTGCAGGAAATGGTAACAGTGAAGATAGTTAGAACCCATTAGGAAGAAAGCTTCACGAGATCTATAGAAGTGATCACAGAAAGAAATCTCTGTGTGCATCGGCGTGAACCTTGGCATCGGCTGAGGAGATGATTGTTTGGCTGAAGTGTTAAGTCGTAGTGAACCTCACCGTTGAACCTCGGAGTGAACCATCATGCTGAACTGGTTCAAAGAAACGGTTCAACGAAGTTCACGAGTTCAACAGTTAAATGAACTCATAGGTTCATTTGGTTCAAGCAAACGGTTTGAACGAATGGTTCAAAGTAACAGTTCAACCGAAAGGTTCAAGGCAGTGGTTCAACAAAATGGTTCAAGGTAAAGGTTCATCGGCGAGAGTCAAAGGCATCGGCTTAAGGAAATTATGTCCATCCGATAGTGAAAGTCTCATCGATAGCAACCTTGGCTGAAGGCATTGGCGTGAGCATAAGTATCGGGCTGAGAAATTGATCGTGGGCCGACAATTGAAGGTCATACCGATCAGGAAGATTGTAGTGAAGTATCGCCGATAAGAAATATCGACGTGAAATGCACCGTCGGGGAATTTGTTAGAGGCTTCACCGATAGTAATGGGTCCTGCCGATAGAACGAGTGCATCGGCGTAAGTGTTCCCATCGGCGAGGTTGAGAAATGTTTGACCGAAGATGTGTGTCTCGCCGATAGTGTAGTTTGAAGGAGCCTTTGAGGCCATCGGCATAAGTATGTATATCGGAGGACAACGGAGGAGTCACCTCGACAGTATAAGTCTGAGCGATGGTTTCTAACCATTGGAAAGAATAGCATGTCAGTGAAAGAAATTAGGAGGTGGCCGATAGATTAGGTCTAGCCGATGCGAAAATGGAAGCATATTTTGGTATTATGTGGTCTTAAGTAAGGGGTTATTAAAGAAAATGAAGCCTAAACCCTAGGTTGGAGGGTTTTATAATGGGTTGTTCACCCTGTTTAGTAAGATAATTGCCCATTCCTCCGCATCAAATTGGTATCAGAGCTAGCGAGAGCTCTGGGAATCTAAGTGAGAGATTGGTGTTTTGGTTTGCTAATATTTGTGGTTGTAGATGCATGTCCACAAGCTGCAAGCAGGCAGATAAGAGATCTGTCATGGAACCACAGGAGATGGTTCAAGGGCCTGAGAAGGAGGTCCAGTGAGTGTCACCAAAAGTCCTGGGGAGAGAGGCAAGAGAGGACTCCCAGGTGAGGGACAGAAGTGTTGGTGCAGCATTAGGGTTGGACTTATAGCAGCATCTTGAGGAGCAGCCAGTTAAACTCCATTGAGAGGAGTCATAGTTGAAGGGTACAAGTAGCAGAGGCGTCAAGTTGAAGACACCAAGAGAACAGAGTTGTTGCAGTTCTCACCGAGCATTTCCATGGGACATGGAAATTTTTCAAGTCTGGGAGTATGGTGCAGGAGCACCCCATTACCGTCAAGAAGCCCCCTATTATCATTTTAATTATTGTAAGGCCTAGTGCCAATTATTCTGATTCGGACCAATGTGTCCCATATTGTAAGCCACATGGCACCTATTGTAAATGGATAGGAAGTATAGTAACTGTCCGAGTTGTAACTGTCTTGTAACAGATGACAGAGGTGATGAATCGATTCAGATTCCACCGAAGTGTAATTGCCTTGGCTAGGTTCTTTATAAGCATGTGTGCTTGAAGAGGACAGACAGAAGAGAGAGGGAGAAGACGAGAAAAGAAAAAAAAGAAGCAGTTTGTAATTTCTGAGTAGAAAAACAAAAGATTTTTGGTTTGGTCTTGTCGTAGTGTTTTTGGTTTGGGACCATTCCACTGGTTGAGGCTTCCGCTGAAACCAGTGGAATGACTTCCCTAGGATTTAATTTCCTTCCATTTGATTTAGTCCAGAAATCTGTCTATCTATATGGTTATAGTAAGAAATCTGCGTAGTTGCAGCATAGATTAGAAATCTGTATGTGTTTAGTTACAGAAAATGGTAACAGTGAAGACAGTTAGAACCCATCGAGAAGAAAGCTTCACAAGATCTATAGAAGTGATCGCAGAAAGAAATCTCTGTGTGCATCGGCGTGAACCTTGGCATCGGCTGAGGAGATGATTGTTTTGCCGAAGTGTTAAGTCGCAGCAAACCTCACTGTTGAACCATCGGAGTGAACCATCGTGCTGAACTGGTTCAAAGAAATAGTTCAACGAAGTTCACGAGTTCAACAGTTAAATGAACCTGTAGGTTCATTTGGTTCAAGCAAACGGTTCGAACGAATGGTTCAAAGTAACAGTTCAACCGAAAGGTTCAAGGCAGTGGTTCAACAAAACGGTTCAATGAAATGGTTCAAGGTAAAGGTTCATCGGTGAGAGTCAAAGGCATCGGCTTAAGGAAATTATGTCCATCCGACAGTGAAAGTCTCATCGATAGCAACCTTGGCTGAAGGCATCAGTGTGAGCATAAGTATCGGGCTGAGAAATTGATCGTGTGTCGACGGTTGAAGGTCATACCGATCGGGAAGATTGTAGTGAGGTATCGCCGACAAGAAATATCGACGTGAAATGCACCGTCGGGGAATTTGTTAGAGGCTTCACCGATAGTAATGGGTCTTACCGATAGAAGGAGTGCATCGGCATAAGTGTTCCCATCAGCGAGGTTGAGAAATGTTTGACCGAAGATGTGTGTCTCGCCGATAGTGCAGTTTGAAGGAGCCTTTGAGGCCATCGGCGTAAGTATGTATATCGGAGGACAACGGAGGAGTCACCTCGACAGTATAAGTCTGAGCGATGGTTTCTAACCATCGGAAAGAATAGCATGTCGGTGAAAGAAATTAGGAGGTGGTCAATAGATTAGGTCTGGCCGATGCGAAAATGGAAGCATATTTTGGTATTATGTGGTCTTAAGTAAGGGGTTATTAAAGAAAATGAAGCCTAAACCCTAGGTTGGAGGGTTTTATAATGGGTTGTTCGCCCTGTTTAGTAAGATAATTGCCCATTCCTCCGCATCACTTGGGCGCCCACTACTTAGTCCTCGACTATTCCTCTTTTGAACCTTGAAAACAAGTGCACAACTATTTGTCATTTTACATCTTTATGTAGCAACATTTCCTGATATTCATTCTTTTGCTTTCATGTTTGCATAATTAGGGTTTTGATGTATTATTGAGCACAAGTGAGCATAATTGACAATCAAATCATAAAAATCCAAGTTTCCCTACATCTCAAAGTGTCCTAGGGTATGATAGTGCATTTCCACTCGACCCTAGGTCCTTGAATGAAAGGGTGAAAGGAGGATGCATACACAAAACTACCAAAAACTCAACTATCCAAATTCCACCCTTTACATTTTGGTGAACCCGACGTGAAGTTCAAATTTGTGTCTTTGATAATCATCATAGTCAATCATTAGGTACTGTAACTCTACTTATATAAGTAGGATCTATGATTGTGCCTACCATGATTCATGTCATGCCTTATTCTTTATCTTACAACATGATTCTAGGTATACCTTGGATTCGTGCATTGGGGGCAGTCCCTTCCATCCTACATCATTCAATCAAATTTATATTCAAAGGTAAACTTTATACTATTCATGTTGATCCTGAACCAGATAACTATTTACATATTGAAATGCAAAAACTAGTTTACAATCATATGAGCTTAAACAATTTATGAGTTGATTCATTAATGCCTCTAGCCACAAATGATGTTGTGAAAGATTCTATATCACTAAATGCACTCTTTGATGATGATTGGGGCTCATTATATTTTAATCCTTGTGGTATAGGGGGATATAAAATTAATAGCCTTGACACATCAAAAGTAGCATTGATTTCATCTAAGCAATCTTTTAAAGTACCTAAGAAACCTAAACTCCCCTCAGTAGAAAAATAAAAGTAATTCTCTCACTTATACCACAAACTACAAGACTTATGAGGCTTCACTATCCCCTAAAGAAATGACATCCCTCTATGGTTGAGGATTTAAAATCCTTTATAAAAATTGTGACTATCTAGGTAAGGGATGTGGTGTAAGTCAATAAGGAATTTGAGTACCTATAGAATCCTCTTCAACACATTACTCAAGTGGCATTGGATATAATCCTTTTAAAGAAAAGAAAGTGTCCCATCATCCTAAACTTAATGTTAATGCAACATCAACAAGACCAAAACAATGTGACATATATCCTAGATATGTATGCTCTTAACATTGGGATAAAATAGGTAAGTATTTCTAACCCTTTATCTCTCCTGTGATGTGCTTCCCCCGTGATGTGTTATGTATTGTTTAGGCCTCCTGGGATGACCTAAAATTCTCTTGTAAGGTCCGGGATACTAGGAGACCACCTTTGTTGTGACCGTCTTCTATTTGTATCATCATTCTTCTATATTGCCTCTCTCTGATTTCATTTTTGTGTGTTGTGTCTTACAGACATAGCATTGCAGTTGGTAACTTGGGGGCACCCTCCTACGTGACTGTCCCTAAGACACTTGTTTCTCCTCTCTCATTTATTGTTTCCCTTCCTCTAGTGTTTCTATCTAGTTGGTGGATGATGAAAAAACATTTATATTAATGCAGACCTAGTGTCCCTTTAGCGAGAAATAAAAAAATGGACTTAGTTCCTAACATGACAATGGGGTTGTATATCTTATCTGACGCTTGGTTAGTAGAAGCACTCTATGATTTCTACGTAGTGATTTTGATGATGTTTATCTCACTTAGAAACCTTAACAATACTACTGCTCCATGCACTTTGTTTTCCTTTGAATCTCACCTTGGTGGTACTCGATTTTGAGATTTTTGTGATATAGCCCTGCAATTATCATTGATCTCTAAATTTGTGGTATAACCTTGGCTCTTTGTGTGATTAATCATATGCATTGATGTTTTTGTTTATCATGATTATGGACACTAACATGTTTCTTGCAAGGATGTGTTTGTGGGAACATTTGGCAATCGTAAAGTACATGTCACCTCCAGGGGGCATGGGCTTTGTGGAAGTTTGTGTTCCTTTGTGTATTTTTCTTCCTACCTTAACGTGCTTGATATCGGTGCATGATATCAACCACCTTAAGGTGGGGGCATATATAAGGTAAGGTGTATGTTGTAGATGTTAGCAATGTACTTGTCCTTAGGTACAGTTTAAAGATTGGCGGTGATGAGTCCCTCCTGCACTCTGAGTTTGTTTGCAATCAATCAATCAATCAATCATCTTAATCCCTCTATGGAGTCGAGGGTGGCATATCTCTTGCACAGACTGTCCATCCTGTCATTTTGAAAAGTCCTCTATGGAGGCAGGGAGTGGTTTTATGACTAACTCAACCCTTAAGCGTGTCTTCGGTGATTGTTGTGGTGAAGCGCAATCGTTGGTGTGTGCCTGTAATGTGCCTAAGAAGATGATGAGCCTAGAAATAGGAACACTCCATCATTTGTCTGCTGTGTTTTCTCCATGTCTTCAAAGTGTGTGTGTTTGACATGTTTTCTTTGTTTGGCATGTTTGTTGCCCCATATGTAGTCTAAAGACTAGTGTAATGAGTGCTTCCTGCATTATGGGAGGTGTGTTTACTTTCCTTGTACTTGCATCTACATTTCATATATATGAGAAAAAGAAAAGAAAAAAATAATTCTTGTCTTCCATGCATTAACTATCTTCTATGCATCTGTTGTTTCTTCATCTTTTGCATGATTGTAATTGTCTTCTCTGTGTTTTGCATGCCTATTACTATCTTCTATGTGATTGGCATGTCTTCTCTATGCTTGGCGTGTTTGCTGTGTTTGTCGACTGTACTTTAATGCATGTATTGTCCTTGCGTTTATACATACATTAAAGTGGGGGCTAAATGTAACATCAGAAAATGTCCCCTTGGGGGATTTTTCCTCATAAGGTTTAGCTCCCAGGTCTTTTATCTGCATTTAGGACATCTTGCATCATATTTTGACATCCCGATGAGATGAGCCCTAAGTTTCATGACAAATGGGACCTAAGGGATCCCTTGAACCTAACCCTAACCAAAATATGGGGGAAGGACTTGGGTGCCCATGCCCTAGTCCTACCCTATTTTGGGTCAATCCCAAATGTTTAGTGTCAGCTTGTGACTGTTATTTGGGTCCTATGCCGACACGGTAAGTTTGAATTATGAAATTCTTGGTGGGAGTGTTTGTAGTTGCATATAAAAACATGTTTAGGCATTCATTTGTAAACTAGATTTCAACTAGATGATTATTAGCTAGCAATTGGGATTCTCAAATTTATGTGAAGGTGATTCAAGGCATTCATTGTGTGGTAAGAGAAGATTTGTGTTGTCTATGTGTTTGTATTTGCAGATTTGAGCAATCATCTCCTCATGGCATGAAGAGCTTCTTCCTCCCATGAGATCTTCACTACAAGGTGACGTCATTTGTGTTTTTGAGCATTTATCATTTAGTTTTTACCTCTGCCTCACAAGAGCACTTACTCTCTATCTGACAACAGTGTTTGGAAGACTTGAATGTCTCTCTGGGGCTTGACTGAGGCAAGCCTCTAAACACCACAACCCCCTCCCAAAGTTTTGGTGATTGCAGGTTATAGGTTGAAGATATAGGAAAGGTGGAGTTGCAGGAGGATATTGCAGAGTGTCAGATTTGCAGATCAGAGTTAAAAATAGCACCCTAGACTTGGATGCCCGCTACCAAGTCCTCTGGATTCTGGGACGGGAAAATCTTTGATACAGTAGGAACATGTTGCAGATCAAGTTTTCAGATCCTGACAAAAACCTGGGCATTGGACTTGGGCGCCCACTACTTAGTCCTTGACTATTCCACTTCCAAACCTTGAAAATAGGTGCATAGTTATCTATCATTTTACATCTTTCTGTAGTAGCATTTCCTGATATTCATTTGTTTGCTTCTGTGTTTGCATAATTAGGGTTTTGATGTATTATTGAGAAAAAGTGAGCATAATTGACAATCAAATCATACAAATCCAAGTTTCCCTACATCTCAAAGTGTTCTAGGGTATGATAGTGCATTACCACTCGACCCTAGGTCCTTGAATGAAAGGGTGAAAGGAGGATACATACACAAAACTACCAAAAACTCAACTATCCAAATTCCACCCTTTACAGTTGTTTAATAATTTTGACATACCAAGGTTTACATTTCTCAAATGATCTTTGACTTATGCTAAAATTTTCTATAATTGAATCATCTAAAAATTTTTTATATAATTCTATTTGAGTCATGTCTAATAGATGTTTTGGATGAAGATCACAATTTTTTGACCCTACTCTTAATTTCAAAACATCTCATGCCACTGTTTTTCACTTAAAGACCTAATTTCATTATTTAATTTCATGTCAAACCTTGGGAATCTACCACTAGAAGCCCAACATTGGTTAATTAGATCATCTTCAATACTTACTCCTCTTTATCACTCTTCTAAAAGTTTTAGCATTTACATTCAAAAATCCACTTGTCTTACTTATAATTCTTTTTCTCAAAACTAATTTATTAACTAAAGTAGTTATTTTTTATTATGTTGCATTTATATCTTTAGATTGATTCTTTTTTCCAATTGAATCAATAACATTAGCAACATTAGACATAATTTGTTCCATTGATTCATCTTTCTTTTTAGGTTTTACAAATATGCCTAGTTTTTCATTACTCTTCACTTTTTTGACATTGTCATTAATTACATTACTAATTGACATTGAAATCCTAGACCTTTTTATAAAAAAAATAGTTTATACAATCTATTTGCATTGGTTTATATTTGTCTCCAAGATATCTTATCAATAAGATTATCCAATACATTTCTTTCAATTTATTTTTAATATATCAAGGATTGTGCTCCTATGTCCAAAATTTCTTCATAGATACTAATTGTTCTTATGTTCATTTAGTGTCCTTACTTGTTTATGCTTTATTCTGCTCTTGTTATATAGGTGTTTTGGGAAGACTTTGTACTTCTATAGTTGGTTTATTCTTTCTCTCTTGGAGATTTGTGCTATATTTCCTAGGCTTTCAAGGAAAATTTCCCTTCTTTTCTTATCCTTTTCTCTTTCTTTCCTTTTTGTACTTTTTGGTTAAAAGTACTCAAAAACCCTAAAAATACATCATATGAGGGAGATACCCCTCTCAAACGTAGAGGAGAATCATTGATCTCATAATGATATCTCCATTTATTAGTACAATTTGTCATTGCTCATTGGGTAAGTCTATAATTTTTGCGGTGACAAATAATTTACTAATAAATCCCAAGAAAATAGTGCAAGAGACCCAAGTTGGTCATGGAAAACCTGTCATGCAAAGTAACCTTTAAACTCACAATGATGGATGCGGTACTCCCAGTGACAATAAAGTCATCAACATAGAGAGCTAAGAAAAGAAGCGCATCCTCCTATCTCAAGATGTAGACATTAAGATCTAAGTGGCCTCCAGAGAACCTAATTGAGAGAATAAAGGAGTCCATCTTGGCATACCAAACCCATGGGGCATGTTTGAGTCCATAGAGAGACTTCCTCAATCGACAAACCATTGAAGAATACTAAACAAATCCCTATGGCTACTCCATGTAAATCTCCTCCTATAGATCCCCATGAAGAAATACACTCTTCACATCCATTTGATGTATAGCCCAACCTTGAGCTACAACAATAGAAAGAATTAGGAAAATGAAGTTTATTTTGGTGATGGGGGTAAAGGTCTCTATGTAGTCAACACCAAGAACCTGAGAGAAACCTTGGTCTACAAGCCATGCTTTGAACTTGTCAACGGATCCATCCATTGTAAATTTGGTTCAATAGATCCACTTACATCTAACCAGTTTTCTTCCCTTAGGAAGTGGAGCAAGATCCCATGCTTTGTTCCAAATCAAAGAGTTGTACTCTTCCTCCATTATTGAATCCCGATCAACAATTTACCTAATTCTTCATGAAAGGATTATGGATCTAAAGATATGGAAATGAAAGAATGCAGAGTATCTTGGTGTTGTGACTGCGTCCTCCAAGTATCTGAAGGATCCCCATTAAGTGCCTATAGACTAAAGTGTTTGACAAGCCTAGCAAGGCATGGTAGGGGATGGAGGAAGAGAATCCTCAGCCTTAGAACTTAAACACTATGAAGAGGAGGATAAAGCCTCATGATCAACTCGGCAAGTAGAAGAAAGGAAAATCCTCAGTCACTATCATCTATATCTGCTATGGAGGAAGGAAGATGTGAGGATGAGTTGGGAGAGCTTTTCTTAAATTGCACACTTCACTCAATGAAGAGATCATGTGTCTCTAGATCCAAGAGTCAATATCCTTTCACACCATCGGGGTAAAAAATCAAATGCAGGGTCAACTTTGAGGTTCTAAGGCCTTGCACTTGTCTAAAGGAATGTGTTCCCATGCTAGGGAGCCAATAACTTTGAAGTGTCACACAAGAAGATTTCTACCACACCAAGCTTCAAAGGGAGTGATTCCCTTCAATTCCTTATGTGGAACCCTATTCTATATGTGAGAAGCATAGTTGATAGATTTTGCCTAATACTTAGGTGTAAGGGAGCATGCGTGGATCATGCATCTATCCATCTCTTTCAGGGACCTATTTTTTCTTTGTGCTACACCATTTTTCTATGGGGTGTAGGTGATAGTATGCTAAAGATAAATCCCTTCAAGAGTGCAAAATTATTCAAAGTGATGGTTCACATATTCTCTACCATCAAGTCAGTGAAAAAAATCTAGACAACCTTTACATATTATTTCTTGACACGAGCCTTCAACTACTGAAATCTATAGAGACTACTCCTTTCTATCGAAGAAAGTAGACCCATGTATATTTGGAATAGTCATCTATCAAGGTGAGAAAATAGTGATCCTTGCTAAAATACACGGATGGAAAGGGACCTACTAAGTCACTGTGAACTAGCTCAAGGAGTTATGAAGCCCTCCAAGCCTTCCCTTTGTCAAAATTGTCCTCAAGATGCTCTCCCAAGGCACAACCTAAATAAACTCCATCTGGAAAACTGATCTAAGGAAGACATGTGACCATGTCCTACGTGATAAGCTTCTGAAGATTGTGGTAGTTGATAAGGCCAAACCACTTGTCATAGTTTGCTCACAGAATCTGAATAGGTGATAAAAGTAGTAGAATGTGAATCAGGTACAAAGAGAGAAAGCATAGAGTTGAGACTTATGATCAAACTTAAAAACTACAAGGAGCGTGTTATCTTCAAGATCCTTGATGGTGATATAATCTGGAGTGAATTCAACTTTCCTTCCATTTTGGGTGATCTAGTAGATGGAGAGAAGGTTGGTTGGCATTAGGCACATAGAGAACATCCTAAAATATACTAGTGCTAGAACCAAATGAACCTTTCTCAATGAAATCCACTGGAGAATCATTCCTAATGAGAATGTGGGGTAAAAAATAAGACTCCAACAAAGAATTTTTTCCTCTAATAGAACACATGTGATGTGATGCAGCCGAATTGAGAATCCACTACTGATAGGAATCTATAGAAGCAACACGCGTAGTTGCTTTTCCTTTACCTGTTTTGGAAGGAGTAGAGGATTGCTAAGCAATAGAGGAAGGCAAATTAATGTTGTTCTTTTTTAGAAGATGCTTTAGCTTAGTGATTTTCTTCTTATGACAAGACTGTTCCTCATGACCAACCTTCTTGCAGTAGCTAAAAGTTGGCATTTCCTTCTTCTGAGAATTCCCTTTTGAAGAAGAGGAGTTGGAGTTTTCTTTTGGGGCATATGAAGATTGTGCCTAATCTTTCTGTGACTTCTTCTTCCACTTCTTTTGTTTCTTATCAGGTTTCCCTTACTCTTTCTATCCCTTTGGCTGACCTACCAACAAAGCCTAAGACCCAGATGGCTTAAAGAGACCCATAGAAAGAAGCTTCCCATGTTCATGTATTAACATTTTAGAAAAGGAAGCAAAAGAAGGCATTGTGTATGCAGATCCCATAGTCAACCTATGAGTGTGAAAGCTAGAAATATATGCAACATATTCAGGTCTAAGTTTATTGAGAGTACTAAAGACAAGTTGAATGTCCTTTTTCTCAATGAAACATGGTTTACATTGCACTCTACAGTCATTGACCTTTGTAACATAGTCCTGGATGTTGTCAAAAGACTTAGGATCAAAAGTCATTAATTTAGTATCAATTTGATAACCCCTAACTTCATTAGTTGTACCATACAAAGTTTTTAATTTTCCCATGCATCACGTGAATTTGTACATCCATCAATTTGAAACATAATATCAAGGGAAACTAGACTCCTAAGACAACCAAGAGATTTTTTATGTTCAATCATCCAGAGTACCTTTTCCTTATTATTTGTGGGTTTGGTTACCTTTTCTTCAACATAAGGTGCATATCCAAGTTGCATTAAGGCATTCCATGCATTTTGATGCCATGTGTTGTAGTTGTAAGGTGTTAGCAATGGAAACTTAAAGTGACCCATTTTGTGAAGGAAAAGAGAGCACAAGCAGAAAGAGATGCACAAGCACAAACACACCAAGAGACCCCACGAATCACTCAATCAAAGAACCCCCCAAGAAAATATGATCTGACACTTTATATTTAGTGTAGTTACAATTTCCACAACAAGAGAACACTAAGTGACTTTGACTTTAATGCTTTTACAAATTCTCATAAATGAGTATATGTTGAAAATATAATTTTGGAGCAATAGCAAGTGAAATAAATATCACCATCCCAAAGTACATGAAAAATCATGCACTTTCAAAAAAAATCACCTCGATCCAATGTTGTATGAGAAAGTTATGTCTTTAAAGTTCCTAAAATGAGAACTACACAATGTCACCTGTAAGAATATGAAAATTCTAGAAAATCCATGCATCAAAATCATAAACCATCTACACCAGCACATAGAGAGCAAAAAATTATCCCAAATCAAAAGAGTTTCTTGAAAAATGGAGGTCATGAATGCACCCAAGATATGAGCCTACAAAGTTTGAGTGTAAAATCGAAAACTCCAATGGAGAGGGGGCCTAAGTTGAAAAAGTCTTCCTCCACTAAATTTGACGGAACTACCAGCAAATTTGTTGGCGCCGCTAAATGTAGAGGTCTGATAGATAAATTAGTTGTAGCTAGATGTAGAGGACCTGTAACTAGTTAAATCTTTGCCAAATTTGGAGTGCCACCAAAAATGGTAGAATTTCCAACAAGGGCTCAAAGGTTGAGGAAAGGAATGTTAAATATTAAAAATTTGAGAAAAGGCCATAAAAGGCTGAATGTTATGTTGAGGTCGGCTCAAAGGCTAAATACATGGGGGGTTGAAGCCACATCCCACCCTATAAGAAGGGGTCTGTGGCCTCAAAAGGAGGTCCATGCCCAATATAAGGTGTAGGACTTGAGCCTAAGGCTTTCATGTGGGTGGTACCTTGCAAGGCAGTACGCCCAGGGGTACCCCGCATATTGCACAAGAGTAAATCCCCACAACTACAACTTTTTAAATTTATTTTTAAACTTTTCAATGATTTACAATGATGTTTGAAAGGAAAAAGATGCAACTTTTTACATATAATAATGATTTCTTTTTTAAATTGTAGAAAACTATTTTTTTTTTAAAATGTGCTTACAAGCACTATTCATGAGGGTCATACAACTCCCTGGATTTTAAAAAATTGCCTTTTTGGGCAAATTTGTCTAAAATTGATAATTTAGTAGTCGATCTTAGGGTTTTTGGGCCTTTTGAGCGTAATGGTAGCTTTAGATTTGACCCAAAAAGCTTTGAAATGATGGCTCCTTGCTAGATATGGCATTGAACCTTTTGCTTCAAATCCTTGTAGATTTGGCCTCTGATGTCTAAATCAGATGAAATAAAAGGTAAATTTGACTATCTGAACTTGTTTGGACTTAATGATGAACTTAAAATGTCTCTAGAAAGCTTAAAATAACCTACAACTAGGAAGTCAAAATGAGAACCCCACTAGAAACTAATATTTTCTCCACACTTTTCTGATTCTCCAAATCATTCGAGGATGTGAGAGAAGAGCATACTAATGTACTTTGAAAAATAACAACTTTACACTCCCAGATTTCCTAAAAAGATTGCTAACCCATAAATCACAACTGCTCTGATACCATGTAAGGTTTGGTTGGAAACCACCCAAAAATGCAAATGAATGAATGAAAGCAAAGCTAGAAATTAGAAATGAGCTAGAATAAACTATATTCAACTCAATGAGAATGCAAAGCATATAATGAAAATGAGATGAGATGCTCATATGAGAGTGGTGGGTGAGTATATATAGGATTTACAATCCAAGAGACTAAAAACACAACCAATATGGAATAAAGTGAAAAAGTCCCTAAGTAAACTTAACCTAGTGTGAAAAGGACCTAAACAGAGAACTAGCTAGGAAATGAACTAGTTACATAAAGAACCCCATTCACATTAACAAATTGGCATCAACCCAAGCCATTTTCAACTCTCCAAGTTAAGGAATTTTATGCTGCTAGTGCTAGTTTGAAGAGCAATCCACATCCAACATCACGAAGGAAATCCAAAACAATCAAGGTTTACATTTGTAGTTAATTAGTTAACATTATTTTATGTTTATACATTCCTTTTAGCTCAATTGTGAGGTTGCATTAGATGTTAATGGAATAGGATAATTTAGGTTAGTTTGTTCTAATTTATGGTCATATTTATTTGTAATGCAAGTACTCTCCTCACTAATGAGGAAATCCTTTGTTCATAATGAATTACCACATACAATCATGGAATGTGATGGGATTGACAATCCCATCTCTTAAATATCATGTTAAAATGTCTATCCTGAAAAACCACACCATTGTCATTATGCTTCAAGAAGTGAGAGTTAGCAATACCCATCTTGATGCATCCCTTGCTATAATTTGGAAAGAGGCCCACTTCTTCCATACTAACCACCATAAGGGTTGTCGTGGGGTGGTGTTGGGACTTACCCATGGTTAGCTAAATCAATTGTTTCTTTTGGTATGAACCCTAATAATTTCTACATTTGTGTCACCACCATCTTCCAAGGAAATCTTCTTGGTTTTTCTCTATTTATTCCCCTAACTCACCTCTCGATAGATCCTCTTTGTGGGAATGACTACATATCCATTTACCTTTTGCTGAGCTTGGATGATAGGGGAGACTTCAACATGGAACACCTATTGACTATTGGGAGATTCGCTCCCAACTATCACAAATGGAGTTCAAAGCCTAGACCCTTGCCTAAAATTCCTTAGGTGTGCATGATCCTATCATGGGAAAAATGGATTTCCATAGACCCCTTTGGTTCACTTAGAGTAACTATCATGAAGGTTTTTTTGTGAAAGATGAGTCATTTGGATAGGTTTTATATTTACCTCAACCTACTTATTTCCCCTTTCTCCTTAGGTTATTTCATCCATCTTGACCCGACTACCACTCTTTCTGACCACATATCCATTTTAATCACCATATCCTTTGTTAGTGCTTCCACTCTTCCCAATGAGCTCCCTTACAAACTAAATATTTCCCATCTTCAAAACCAAGATTTCCATGACCTTTTAGATATTTGGAATGTTCAACCAAAACCTTAGAATGATAGATGGATCAGTTGGTGGGAAAGAACAATCTCTCATTATACACTCTTTCTTCATGACTTTGGTGGGATGGTTGTGGCTAATTGTCAAATAATCAAGAAATCCCTTAAAGGGTAGCTTGAGAATGAAAGAAAACTCTTCAACAACAACCCTTGTAGCATTCCACTTCCATAATTAGTTGCCCACACTAAAAATTTAATCCATAAAAATGGCTACCTATAAGGACAAAGGTGTACAATTGAGGGCCAACTTGTAATGGTTGAAAGATGGTGATAAGAGCATCAAATTTGTTTTCTAAAACCTTTAGCATAAACAAAAAATGGAACACATCTTTGCCATTAAGTTAGTTGACAGCTCATTGTAGACTAGCAAAGATATGATTATGAAAACTTTCCATGAACATTATAAATAGCTATTTATAGATGACTCAAGAAACAACCCTCTCATTCTTATTTTGGAAGATAATTTAGCTATCTATATTCCTTGTAGAATTTAGCCTGATTACAATAATTTTCTTGATCACTACCTTTCTTTGGAAGAGATTGAGGAGGATATGCACAACTTGACCTCAAAGAAGAGCCCAAGTTTGGATGGCCTCCTAGTTGATTTTTAGTATACTCTTTGGCCTCATATTAGGGAGGATTTCTACAATGTTTACCTTGAGGCATTGAAACAAGGTCTCTAGGAGATATTATTAATCATGGAATTATCAAGCTCATCCCTAAGGGTAAACAAGAAGACATGGTGAATGGTTGGAACCCCATTATCTTTCTTAACATGTCATATAAGATAATTTCTAAATCCTTGGCCAAAGAATAAAACCCATTACTCAATATAATGCCTGGCCTTTGCAAACTGGCTTCCTAGGGTGTAGATTTATTTTAGATAAATTGGTGGTTGCTTACAAAACTTATTGATGGACATAACAAACAACTAAAGATGCCCTCATAATTAAACTTGATTTTGAACCTTGAGGCCTATGATTGAATTAGATAGTCTTTCATCCTCAAAATGCTACACTGGTTGGGATTTGGTCCTAAATTTTGTGCCCATGTTTGAATGTTGTTCATGGATGCTAATACAAGGCTAGCTATTTAGAGGAAAAAGTGGGATTTTGATAGTTTATCTAAACCATATCAAGTCCTTCTTTCACTCACTAAGCATTAAGGAAGTAGGAATCAAGCTTGCTCACTATGAAGGATCAAGCTATAATTTCCTAGGTCCTTATTATGCTAGTTGTGATTGAATAGATTCTTTTGATTAGGTTTTCACAAGCCTATGAAACTCACAAAGCATGAAACCCTAATTATAACTTCTTGTTGTAACAGACTGATTCTTGACATAGTTACTAATCAACAAATTATAGAAACACACAATAGGGATCACAGAGAGTTTGTACCTAGAAACTAAGGGCCTAATGGACAAGGGTGATCCCTCTTTTGTCTCGAAAGTTTTCAAAGTCTAAAATCTTTTGTACCAGGTGACAGAGGGTCTTTAGAGATTCCCAGATCCAAAAATAAATGCCCAATTGGACAAGGGCGAAGCCTCTTTCATCCCAAATGTTTTGTTATGCTGAAATTTAAAGTTCTGCTATGATTGTATCCACAATGTCCACCTTTCTATAGCCCCTTTCCATCTTTCTATATCTCCTTTCCATCAGATCTTTTCAAATATGACCTACACATACAAAAGGAGGAGAAATATGGTTGTGGCTATATAGGATCTTTCCTCAGTCAAGCCTCGTTTTTGGTATTACTACCTCAACAATAGCCAATGATAAAGATCTTTAAATGTGTGTGCTCATCTATCATATGTGTATGCAAAAAATGTAAAACCCTAGATGACTCAAGCATTAAGGAAAGATCAACACCTTGTTTCACTCAAGGAAACAACAACATCAACTCAAGGAGATGAGAGCAATGAAGACTTGTAGAATAAGAAGGCGAGGTAGTCATAGCTGTGGAGGATTCCCAAGCTCAAGTTGGAAGTTTCAACCATTCTTACGATCGTACGAAAGGATTGACAAAAACCTAGGAAGAGTAAGATAGTCTCAAGATCTTGATTCCTAATCTCGATCAAATATCTCCATGATAGAAATTTCCAATATCTTCAAAGAGCTTCAAAAAGTCACTGATCTTGAATAGCAAAAATGGTAGAGTTTTGGCATTGAAAGATTGCATATAGATTGTGTGTGATAAAATGATTTTCAATTATCTTTAAATATCTAACCATAGAGATTTAAATATTTGAAATAATGTGCCAATGTCATGCGAAAACCAAAATTTGAAATCAGAATCCCAAGCTGCACTACGAGATCTGACACCCTGCCAAAATTCAAAGCCTAGAAAAATAGGGCAGGACAAGGGCGTGGGCACCCATCTCTAGGCCCATGTTTTTCCATCAGGTTTGCATTAAGGAGGTCTGTGATGTCCAAAATCAAAAGTTTATTTTTAGTTTCAGTCGTTAGTTTCTTTGGAATATGACATTTATTTAGTTAGCTATAGGTCAATCAGGGTTTAGGAAGGCTAGAAATAAACATGGTGAAAGGACACCAAAGGAGAGGAGCTAAACTATGAGAAATTGTGTCATTCCATGCAGGAGGACAATTTTTGACATAAGATTTAGCCCCCACTTTAGTGGCCATATGACACTATGTGTATATGCAAGTAAAGGAAAGTAAATACATCAATCATGAAAAGGATACCCAAAAGGATACTGTAGAGGAAGTTGAAGTGTCGTCACACAAGAGGAAGAAGCCCCTAGTCTATAATCCTATAAGACCACAAAGTTAGGAACTGCATCCTATAAAGGAGCACTTGTCAGATAATCAAAATCAAATCAATCTTCAACCAATCACACAAATAGGTCAATCATAAACACTAAGGGGATTGAATGATGAGACATGATGAGGGAGGAAATTGAGAGAGATATATGCCCCCACTTGTTTATACTTTCTTAGTCCGAAAAGGAGAAACAAGGTGGTTATCTATGCACATTGATTTCATGGAAACTTGATGCAAAATGTGTTGTGAAGGTCATTTTTGCAAACAACATAGAAGCACAACACATTAGGTTGAATGAAGGGTAGAACTAGGATTCTAATGCAACAAAAAGCACAAAAATATGAGTTTGTCAGCCCAAGATAAGGCTCATGAGTAAAACTGTTCAATTTTAACTATATCTAAAGGAAGTTTTCACTTTTCACCATTCATTGTTATTGCCATTGTGTAGAGGAGAGAAGAAGAAGGAGAATGAGACCAGGCATGTCGAGTCAACGTCCATACCAGCTTCTGAGACTGGAGATGCTCTAAGCCCGAGTGGCAGAGAGACAGATTGAGCCCGAGGTAGGGTCCTAAACTTCGCTTATGTTAACATGCTTTCTTGTTTCTTTTGATTTTCTTATTTTGCATGCCAAGTAGCCCTGTTTGGACAGGGGTTCCCGACTAGGGCACCCAAGTCCACCTAGGGCACATGTGTCCTCTCTGGGTGTCCAGGTCCCCTTAGGGCGCCTAGGGTCCTCCTAGGAATTCTCATCCATTTACTATATGTAAAGGAAGTTTTCACTTTTCACCATTCATTATTATTGCCATTGTGTAGAGGAGAGAAGGAGAATGAGACTAGCCATGTCGAGTCAATGTCCATACCAGCTTCTGAGACTGGAGATGCTCTAAGCTTGAGTGGCAAAGAGACAGATTAAGCCTGAGGTAGGGTCCCAAACTTCGCTTTTGTTAACATGCTTTCTTGTTTCTTTTGATTTTCTTGTTTTGCATGCCAAGTAGCCCTTTTTGGACAGGGGTTCCCGACTAGGGCGCCCAAGTCCACCTAGGGCGCATGTGTCCTCTCTAGGTGTCCAGGTCCCCTTAGGGCACCCAGGTCCTCCTAGGGCTTCCAAGTTCAGGAAGGACAAGGGCCTTAGAGATAGGGCACTGATTGATGTCTTAGATGCTTCTTAAAGACTTGATGATGTGAACTAATTCAATTTTGGATGTTTGACCTGCAGGATGTTCCTGGGACATGAGAGCACATAGGTAGTTTCTTGATGATGCTACTTCAAGACCACACCGATACTATGTCAGACGAGGAGAGGGGATTCTTGTAGGAGGTGGGTCTTTGGTGGGTGTTTATCATGCCCACAATGAGATTCCACTATAGCATGTTGATGGCACTTATGGAGAGGTAGGATGTAGACACGTCTACATTCCATCTACCCACATGTGAGATGACATTTTCCCTAGAGGATGTCTACCATATCATACGACTACCTGTTTGAGGAGAGATAGTGAGGATCCTATAGTATCACTTAGCAGAGTACACTCGAGAGAGCCAATTGTATTGCTTAGGTCATACCATCACTTAGGCAGAGTGAGGACACATTCAGCTTTGACTATTAGAGCAAGGATGCACTGACATTCCCTTAGTTTAGAGGATCATGATCGCTACTATCACATTAGTGGTCACACAGGTTGGATGGGGCACTCACCTTCATGGGGGCCTCATTCATACTATCAAATTGATGGAGGAGCATAGGACCATGTATGCATGGGGGCGCAGTATGCTTGCACACTGGCTCTACCATAATTTGGGATAGTATGTCCATTATGAGTCATAGAACCTTATGGTGTGCACCCTGCTACAAGTCTGGACATTCAAGCATATCAGGTGTACATGACCTACAGGTTTCCCTATAGAGCCAATGTGGACCTATCCACATGCACATGCTTATTCACTCATCAGATGTTGGAGACATGGTGATCTTTTATATTGGAGAGTGATATTTGATAGGTTGTAGCCTAGCGACATTGTTTGGAGACCATATCATAGCCACAAACCATGGACAGGTTAGTGTAGATAGCTAGCCAAGATGCAGAGGGATCAGTTGATGGTCAGTCACCTTGATCACAAAGTCATTTGATTTTACTTTGATAGAGTAGCATGATAGTTTGGATGCAAATAGGATGTTCCTAGGATGCGTCTAAGCTATGCCTACTCATTACGCAGTGCAGTCAGTGTGAATTCTGTCCCACGGCTAATAGTAGTTGATATAGTAGTGAGTGATGATGATGGTATAGAGGATGTAGATCCTCTATCTGATGTAGATGATGTTAGTGTCACTTGAGCATGTCAGACCTAGTGGCAGACTGCACGGCACTCCTATCTTTCCTCCTAGTCACCCCATAGGTGATCCTCGACCATGGGTGGGTCACATGAGTGACACAGGAGTAGAGGATGATGTTAGTGATTTCGTTGGGTATTATGAGCTTGATGACGCTGAGGATGATGATGATGATGATGATGATGAGGAGATCCTGATGTAGTATGTCTTCAGAGCAAGACGACGGTGGAATCATCAAGAAGTAGATAGGGATGAGACTAAGTTGAGGCCACGTTCGAGAGCTCACAGTCCATCCCCCACTGGTGCTAGGAGATCAAGCTGGAACAAGCGAGGGGAGACTAGTAGTCATGTGCCCCCGACTGGAGAGTCAGCTACAAAGCTTATCATACTAGCAGCAGTTCAGGATCCATCTTGGTGAGATGGAGATCCACGTGAGACATTATTATTATGTTGATGTATTATTTTGATGATTACTTATGAATCCTATATGAGATATTGATATCAATTTTGTTTTCCTTTTTGTTGTTGGGACAGACGCATGACACGATTTTGTGAGTCATGTCATAGTAGAGATAGTTCCTACTGATGCAGTCAAGCAGCAAGTGCAGGTGGGATATTGGCCACAGCCATCCACAGGGTGGCATGCAGAGATATATTTATGCTGTTATGAGATATAGAGTGGCTATGGAGTCCACTTTAGTTCAGGCTATCTAGAGAGTCGAGTGTGTAGAGGTAGAGGCGGAGCTCTAGGCACTATGAGATCAGGCTATAGAAGTACCTCTACCTGAGAGAGACCTTTTCATGATTGAGTCTTACTTCCTAAGTTACATTAGACAAGAGCTAATAGAGATAGGGCTCAGAAATACCTAGATCAGTATCATCAAACATGTGTTGATTTGCAGGGTGAGGTGTTGGGTCTGAGAGGTGAGCTTAGGGGTTTATGGCCACGCAGTTCCTCTAGGAGTAACTCACGATCTATAGCCACACATGAGCAACCCTCCATCACACACACACCACTAGGTCCTGAGGGAATTGGTGATCAAGGTTCCACTATGTGATGTACCTTGTATACTATGGCATCTCATTTTGTTGTATGGGATAGTTGACTCTGATGTATATTCAAACTAATGTTTATATATATATATATATATTTTTTTTTTCTATTGATGTTTTTAATGTTGTTGATCTATCACATGTGATTTATATAAAATACAACTAGTGATAAATGTTAATGCTTATTTAGAAATGGAATTAATGCTAATGTGATACATATTAAACAATTCTTTTGAGAACATATAGTAAAATCCACAATGATTAATGAATTTCACACATAACCAAAATAATATGATTAACCGAAAAAGATGCTATGTTAAATGAATTAAGACAAAATATTCTATCTTGTCGCAATTAAAGCTAAACTAATAAATTTTCTTTATAAAGTAATATCTAACATATGATCTTAAGCATAAAATTTCTTGAGATGCACAGCATTAATAGGTTCTTTGAGTGGTGTACCTTATTCATCAGCCAATTTATATGCTAAAATTGTAGTGCTTCTGGAATCCTCTATTAAATTCCCTTAAGTTACACCTTCCTCCTTCTTGATCTCATGCTACCCCTTCCTACCTCGCCTTTGGCTGTATCTTTTCTTGTTCTCCCCCCTTTCCTTTCTCCCCACTTTTCCTTTCTCTTTACTTCTTCTTCATATCACTCACCCAACCTTCCACCTTTCCTCGAGGCCTCGCTCTTGTCCCTCACCCTTTTTCTCCCCCTTCCTCCCACTGACTATCTCTCCTCTCCTTCCCTCCCCCTTGTCTCTTAATTTTTTGCCTTGGCCCTTAGCTTTGTCCTCTTATCAGTTTTTTCGCCTTGGTTCCGTCCTATTGGTTCATCCTCTCTTTGTCCTCAGCCTTTTTCCTTAAGCCATTTGTGTCTTGTTTCTTTCTTTTGGGTTGTTTGTTTGCTTTCACTTCCTCTTTCTTTGGTTTTTCTCTTTTAGTTTCTTCTCTTCATTTCAACTTTTTATGTACTCATTTATATGCATTTCTTGTTCATTTTTAGGTATTCATCTTACTCCCGTTCTTCCATTCTTTCCACTACTTTATGGTCTTATTTAGATTCTTCTTCCGATTATTTATCCTTATCTCTTTACATCTTTATCCTTTTCACTCCCTTGCATTTCCAAATTTCTCCCTTGGTTCTATCCTTGTTGCTCCTCTCTTCTTTGTCATCATGCTTCTTGTCTTGTGTTCCTTTTATGTTGCTATTTCTGCCTTTTCTTCTTTCTCTTGTTTCTATCTATTATGCCATCTCTTCTCTTTCTTCCTTTATTATTCTTTTCTTCTATATATTTTTGCTCTCTTATATATGTTGTGGCATATATTAGGTTATATAATTATACTTTATTTTTCTTCTATTTTACATTTTTATGCATACATCTATATGTAATTGCATACATATAGTTAGATACTTATACTTACACCTATTTATATGTATAACCTTTATAAATATTTTTAGATGCATAGTTACATTTAGATTCTTATTATATAATTTAGATAATTATTTATTTTATTATATATATTTAAATATTTCTACATTTTTTATTTATATATATATATAGATTTATTTATATAAATATTTAGGCATATATATTTATATATGTATCTAATTATTATATATATTTAGATACCTTTTATATTTAGATACTTATTTAATTTTATTAAATAATTTATTTTCTTTGTTGGTTTCCTTTTTACTTTATCTTTTTTTGTTTGTTTTTCTTTTTCTTGTCCCCTTAGACTTGTCTTGTAACCCATGCCACACCCTTTTCTCTCACTTTTTAAGAGACTCTCTCTACAGTTTTATTCCAATTGCATTCTCTTCTTTTCTTCCTGATGATGGATCATGGAGTGTGATCTGAAAGGTTAGAGGCAAAAAAAGCTACACAATTTTTTCCATAAGTACTACAATTTTATCATCACGGACTGTGGAAATATCATGTCTATAATTTATATGCTCCTAATCCAAAGGCTTCAGTAACAACATACAGTCCAAGCCAATTAGGGTTAAACTTTCCTTTTTCTCCAGGAGGTACATTCACATTACGTTGATTCTCATATAGAACCAAATTTCCAACGTCGAATGAGCAATGCATAACATGCTCATTATACGATCATTGAATGTTCTTTTGATGAGCCTTAAGGTGCTTGAGAGCATTGATACATTGTTCATCAAGCATCTCAAGTTCTTGTAATCACTTTTCTCATTTTGTGTCATCATCAATAATGTCCTTTAGGGAAACTCGCAATGAAGGAATTTCTAGCTCTGGATGCATTATCGCATTAGCACCATAGACAAGATTATACGGCATGTTCCCAGTAGCTGTATGATTGCTTTTTTTGTAACTTCATAATTCATAGGATAGTTGAGTATGCCAGTCTTTTTGATGTTTATTAACATTTTTCTGTAGGATTTGTCAAATAATTTTATTTGAAGCTTCTAATTGGCTGTTTGATTGAGGATAATAAGGCGTAGAGAAGCGATGTTGAATATGATATTTTTCAAGAAATTTCTTCATGTCTTTGTTCTTGAATGGTGTACCATTGTTATAAACTGAGGAAGGTATACTGAATCGAGAGATGATGTTATCCTGTATAAAATGACAAATTACTTCGGCAGTTGTGGATCACATTGGAACAACTTCAACCCACTTCATGAAGTAATCAGTAGCAATGATAATAAAAGTATGTCCTTGAGAAGAAGGTGGAGAGATTTTACCAATTAGATCCAAGCGCCAAACAGAAAATGGCCAAGGTGAGACTTGGGCACGAAGTTCCTAGGCAGGTACTCGAATTAAATGTTTATGTTGTTTACATTGCAAACATTTCTTGACATATGCAAAGAAATCTTGTTCCATGTGTTGCCAATAATATCCCATACACAATAACTTTTGTACCAATGATTTTCCTCCAAAGTGTCCTCCACAAGCACTGAAGTGAGCTTTTTCTAGAGCTATCAGGATCTACGAATTACTAAGACATCGAAGAAGAACACCATTATATAACTTCGTCTATATAAGACATTAGATAGAATGATATAATGTGCCATGAGTTTGCATAGGTGAACTCATGCTTTTTTAGATTTGGAGTTAGGAATAGTACCATCACACAAATAATAAAATATATGGGATAACCATTCATCAAAATTCGTGTTACAACAAAGGTTAGTATCTGAAGATGCAACCTCTTCTAGTGTGAGTGCTTTAAGATTATGGATGATGAAGGTATATTCGTTAGGAAAATTGAAAAAGGATATAAGAGAAGCTGTTCTTGCCATAGCATCTGCGTGTTGATTGTCTTTCCTTGGAATAGTATCAATTGAAAATGATGTAAACTGTTTTAATAAGGATAGAGATAAATCACAATATTGAGATAATTTATCTTGTTTAGCTTGATATGAACCTGTTATTTGTCATATAATTAATTGTGAATCACCATAGATAGTGATGTTTTTGATGTTGAGAGCCAAAGCAGCATGAAGTCCTACAATGAGAGGTTCGTACTCAGTAATGTTGTTTGTGCGTGAGAAGTTTAACCGATAGGACATAGGAACTAGCTTACCAAAGCGAGGTACTATTATGACACCAGCACTAGAGCTAGTTCAAAATCGTGAACCATCGAAATACAATTCCCATTTATCTTTTGTATCTATATTTAGGATTTGATCATGAGGAAACATGTGATGCCCCGTCATGCAACCCTAGAGTGTTAGACTAACAAGAGCAAAATTTACAGAATTTTTTTTTGAAGCAAGTAATGCATTATTCATTAGATAAAATTACACTATTAACAACATTTAAACAAGTTGTACAACTAACACCTCTAGGGAACATAACTGCATTAGATAAACATGAAATCATAACAATACAAGTGATATACATTATAATACAACTGAAAAGAATTTACATCGTTCATTTTTAGAGATGAATAATTACAAAGGTTCAAATACAAGATTACATGACCGATCACATTGGTTTACAATATACAACAATATAATACAATTCTAAAATTATAATATAACTCTTGAGGATGCAAGTACAAGTCTGGAACTGGAGAATCATCTACAATGATCACGAATCAGGTCGACCAAGAAAAACCAATGGATTAAGCTCTTCCACCCTGTTGGGTGAATATTTTGTCGTCAACTCATTGATAGCAAAATGGTTATATCAACCACAGTGTGATGAGATAAATCTCTCCTCTCAGTAGGGGGAGGTTCCCTTTCTTAACTACTTTCAAACTTATCTATTCTAACACTAATGTTCAAGGTGAATACATATCATCCATGTCTCTTTTTTCAGAAATGATGTTTACAATTTAAAATAGCAACTTCACAATACAAATCAAATATAACCAAGAAACCCATGAGAGCACAAAGTCTATCATTGCTCCTTTTGCTGATTTAAAAATTTAGAAACAAATAGGATAAGGTGTAGCCCAAAGTCTTCACCGAATACTATAATAAAACACACGATCATAAAAGATAGCAGCAGCTCAAAGTCTTTCCAATATCTTTTATCCCAAAACATAAAATCACAAACCCAAAGATAATTATTGTAGCACAAAATCTCCAATATTAGCTTTAGAACATCTCCTAGATTATCCAAACTCACACTACAATTTGATCAAATAGATAAGATAGTATAAGGAAAAGGACATAAGAACAATTTCTAATACACCACAAGTTATTCCAATGCAAAGATTGAACGATCACTTGCTTTTCTATTTACTTGATAAAATATGACTTACAATTTGAACACAAAGTCTCAAAATTCTCTTTAATTTGGTAGAGTTTCACTTCAATAACTAAAAGATGATCATTACAATGGGGGGTCCTCTTTATTTATAGGAGAAACCGAGAGCAAAAATAGGAAAAGAACAACTAACTATGACTTATTCAACAAAGGAGTCCTTTTTGATTTGGGACTTCCTATGTTTTTACTTGTAATTACATATGAGAAAAGTACATGTAAATATGTCCAAAACTATTTCAAAAGTACATCTAAAAAATAGAAAATAAACTAAGTGATGAAAAAGCTGCTTCAACTTGCACTGCCTTCTTTCTTCATGTAGCAATCATACATAGTAAACGCAGCTTACATCTCCAAACTATCTGGATTGACTGTGTTCCTGAAAATCATCCGGGCTCTTACTATTGCACTCTGACTATGGTAATTCATTTTGCATGGCTAGTTAACTTGGCCTTTAGATTATCCAAAGTTAACTGGTTATCAAGAATATTATCCATTGAAGCTACTGAAAATGTTTTGTCCTCAAACTCCTTCTGAAACATATTCTCAAATTCTTGGGTCATCTCCTCTGCAGAAAGAAATTGATTATCCTTTGACACCAAATTGCATGGAAGCTCCTCCAACTTGTGTAAGAGACTAATGTCACTTTGGTCACTCAACTTCCTTGTAGTTTCTAAGTCATTGATCGGATCTTTCAACACACAACTCTGATATGTCAATGCCTCCTTAGTCTCAGTATATGAATCCTAATTTGGAATAACACCAATTGATATCAAGGCACTTATTTTCAACTTCCTCATTTCTACCCACTTATCATGACTCTGCTCTAAATGCTCAATATCCTAAGAAATAGTATCAATCAAATCATCAAGTTCTACCCTGATTTTCTCCATTTTGCTTGTTTTCTTAGATAGCTATGTAAGAAGAGAGATTCCCTATGTGCGCATCCTTTCCAAATATTCTTCAAGAACTTTTCCCTTAAGGTGAGTCTTTGCAACTTTTTGGATGATAGGATCTTCAACAGAAATGGCCTCAGGAGTCACTGATTTTGAATTCAAAGTAATCTTCCTTACCACTGCAGTCAATTACTCTACCATTGCTTTATAATGATCTTTCATCTCTTTTTCTTTATCAAACTTCTGAATCAAAATATCCATTTCTGATTGCATGTCATTCTTTACACTCTCATGTGTTATTTTGCCCAACTCAATTCTAGAAATAGAGTAATCACTCATACTAAAATTTTCTATGGTAGCATCCTGTGGGGGCCTTGCAATCTCCACAAATTTGTGCCCTTTGTCTCCCAGCGCTCTTGAAAGAATTTTTGGCTTCTTTGGAGTCTTAGCCTTAATAGGAACCAACTTACCAAAATCAAAATCATCTGGAGAGATGGCTTGTTTCTTTCTTTTAGGCGTATATGCTGACAACCATGGAGGAAGCACATAAGTACTCACATTCAGATTCGGTTTCATTGTCAGTGTTACGGGAACTGTACTGGCACTGGAAGTAGAAACAATAGGTGGAGTATTAGTAAACACTACACCTGACACATTCACATTCAAAACTTGCTCAAAACCCAATACAAAGTGATCAAATATTGAAGAATCTCCAATATCAAAAGATGAGTAGGACAGACTAGGAATGGACCTAGAAGAATGGAGAACATCATTAAAAGAAGTTTGAGGATTATCAAAAATTATTTTTGAGGGTGATGGAGATTCAGAAGATGGGATATTGAGAGGTGAAACAAGGATGGTAGGTGAAACAGACAGAGGAACTGAAATAGGTATGTTAGGCAAAGGAGAAGAGACTCTAGTATCCTGTGGTACATTCTTCTATGGAGACATAACTTCATCCCTTTGTTCTTCTCTTATCTCCTATGTTGATCTATTTTCAACCTCCATTTCTTCTATAGCTGATTCATCAGTATTCTATTTCTCAATTTCCATTTCTTCTACCTCAGATTCTTTCTCTATAGCCTTTGACTTCTTAGACACAAATTTGATCCTGGGTTTATGTGTCTTAGAAGAAGAGGGAATGTTACTCTTATTCTTTGTCCTATTCTCCACCTTCTTGCATGTTTGTTCTTGGACTTCCGTCTCTGATCCAGTAAGGAATTCTTTCAAAGCAATCCCCTTACCTCCTAATCACTTGTTTGTGTTAGCCAATATAGGTTCAAATCTTTTCCTTAAAGAAGTCAATTCATTTTGAGATCATTGAATAGGTGGAAGAGGAGAATCAACGATCTGTTTAGTGTTATACCTAGGATCAATTAGCTCTTCATCATCCACCAGGTCTTCAGGAATATCAGCCAAACCTAGATACTTAATTTGTTCTAGAGATAATCTACTATAGTCCAATTTTCTGATATCCTCTTCTGTCCTTAAGTCAACCTAGATGTCTTCAACCATTGGTTCATGAAACTGGGTCTTCCTTTTGATCTTGTCTTTTACACCCCTGTAATCAAACCTTGGTATTTGTTTGAACTGTTTCATGGTCACTAGTTGTATATCGGTCTCCATCACCATGGCCTTTGCTGTAGTTAACACTGAGTATCTGCCAATTTCAACTGGAAATCTGAAACCTAGTTTCTTGAGTTCCATTTGCTTATTATGTAAGACAATCATTTTCTTACATAACTCCATCAAAACAATCTTATCTAAAGGAAATCTGGGAAACATATAAGGATCACCTTGGAAAAAGCCAACCCTTAAATATAAGAAAGTCTAAAATTGTAAGAACATGCACCCATAATCATTCACAACTGACCAAGCTTCATCTGAAACTCTTCTTTTCTCTAACTGAGGGTCAAAAAGACACAAGAACACTGTGAAGAAAGCATTATTTACTCTCTTGAAATGATGAATTAAACCTTTCAATGTCAGCTAAGGATAGTATTGATACACAGGAACCACTCTCCTATCACCTTCGGATGTCAAACCTGGAAAGATCCTCATTGAGGATGCTATATACACAAGGTAAGAAGTCATATAGAATTTGAAAGTAGTGGATACCTTAGTCAATTGCACATGCAGAGCATTACTGATTTGTTCACCCCAAAAGATGGCTTGCTTGCCTTGAAGTATAACCTTGATAAAAGGGTACATCCATTCATGGAAAAGAGAGGAAGAAGCCAGCCCCCTTATCCTACTATGAAGAGTTATGAGATCACCAACTTCTTCAATAAAATCACTTATGGGAAAGTTCCTTGGCCACCTAGACAAATTTGGCCTTGAAGTCTTAAGCCACTTGGTGTTAATTGTCTTCTTAGCCTTCTTAGAATTCTTGTCATATTCTTTTTGAGCTTCAGCAAAATCTAGTTTCACAACTTCTGTAGCAGTAGGACACATGAAAACTTTATCAATGAATTTTGGATCCAATCTGATGATCACATTGCCATTCTTATCCACCACTGCTCTAGTATATATGTTGTAGAACTGAGCACATTGCAGAACAAACTCTATATTATGAGCTGCCACTGGGAAAGATGACACCAAGTGAATATTGCTATCAACAATCTTCTTCATCACAAAACTAGGGTTAGCAAACTTAGTTCTTTCCACGAACTCAACCATGTCTACATGGCCAATCTCCATATCCTGAATATCATCAATATTGAAGGTAACTGAGGTGATTGGAAAAACACCCTGATACTTATACTTCATTACTTTCGACTTCTTTGGAGACATCTCAGTCATTTAAAAAACTAACACCAAAAGGAGTGTCGATGAAGAGAGAAAATCTGTAGAAGAAACTGTAACAAAAGCCATGATCATGCAATTAGGGGAAATACTAGTAATCTGGGAAAATTGCATGTCAACGATCATGACTATGGGGCTAAGCTTGAAAGGGCTAGAGCACAAGCGGGTCAAAAAAATAGAGGGAAGTGGGCTCGGGAAAGTAAATTTGAAAATCTCTCAGAGTTAGAAAAAAATGAGGGAGTGAATGCATGGGCGGCAAATTTTTCTACCCTTGCATGTATGGGATAGTTGGCAGGTGTCAGGGTGGCAAAATTTGCTGACCCTGCATATTGGGGAAACATTTTCATGTCCGAGCGGTAATTTTTGCCGACTACACACGAGGCATAGATTTGCAAGTTTATGTGTGAGCGGCAAAATTTGCCGATCTAGCATGATAGGGAAGATGTTTGATTCATGTAAGGGTAGTAAAATTTGCTGCCCATACACCTTGGGATAAAGCATCAAGTACACAAGCGGAAAAATTTGTCGACTCATCATATAAACTAAAGTTCGTAAGTTTGCATGTTAAGGTGGTGAATATGACCACTCAAACACTAGTGGGTAAAATATTAACATGCATCAATTTCATGTAGGGGTGGCTTATTTTTCCACCACTACACACAAACAAAAAGTCTAACACTAATAGTGAAATAAGCTGACTAAACATGAATTTTAAACCAATTTTTTTTAATTCTAAATCTTTAGAAAATGGGTTTTAGAAGAACTAGGTTTTCGTTTAGCTAAAAGTTGATGAATCTAGTCATCAAAACAATGACTAGATTCAACCAAAACTAGGGTTTCATAAAAAAAAAACTCTCAGAGGAAAAATGATTCACAAAAAGAAGAAATCTAAACAAATAACAACTTCATAATAACATTTACAAGAAATATAAATCAACATTTGCAGGTAAACCTAAAGAGATAAAAACAAAAGAAGAATAAAAATATTGTCATACCTGAAAAATCCAACGTAAAATTGAAAACGACCCTGAATACTAAAATTTGCGGAAACCCAAAATTTGTGTGAATCCAATGACCTTAGGAAGAAACTAACAGTTGCTTAGAAGGTTGAAGGAATAAAAAATAAACTAAATAAAACAAATTAAAACAATTTAAAAGGTTAAGATGAAATCATAAATGCCAACACGAGTGACATTAATGTTACTGAAGTTAGAGATCAGTAAAGATATGCTTGATCAGTGATTTTTACCAATAATGCATGTCTGCCTACCACATGCATAAGCGGTAAATATTACCGCCACTACACAAAAAACATGATAAGGACAATGCATGGGCGGCAATTTTTTCCGCCCATTCAAATGAAACAATAAACATGTAAAAGCGATAAAATTGGCTGACAATGCACGAGAAACTTAAAAATTTTCTAACACCCTTAAAATTGTCAAAATTGATATTTTGACAAGCTTGTGACCTAGTCAATTTTCACGAATCCTGAGGAATTGATCTAGGGGAATGTTACAAACCATTTCAATGATGTTAGATGACTTCGCGAGAGGCTAAGAGGACTTGTATCGATTTGCAAACTTAGAGTGTAGACTATGAAACAGACAAGTTTCGTAGGGGTTGCCTACAAAATTGAGCGTAGATAATTTTGAAAACAACACACCCAACCATGTGGAACCCTAAGGTCCACCCCTTGAGCTAGGAGATAACAATGGGGTTCCACTAAGTCAAAGGATACAAGAAAGTAGATACAGATTTGACATAGACAACTCAGATCATCAAGACTACACAAATCATCAAGACTACTCAAATCAGCAAGACAACTCAAATCATCAAGACAAGACAGTATTCCAAAGGCAACAACAAAAGATAAAGAGGGAAGTAACTAAGCTATAGTAGGGAGAGTATCATCGCATGGTCCTAGCATGGGTTATCCAGGCTATCTCTCTCTAGAATCCGGCCCCCATCTATGGTTACCCTGGCAGCCTCTCTCTAGGTACCGGCCCCATAGGGTGACACATGCGAAGCTGACACATCCTCTCATGAAGACAAGGAGGTCAACCTTGCTAACCATGCCTTCTCATCTCATCCTTAGCCTATGAGAGCACTCAAGGTATGGGTGAGGCATCATACTTATCTTGTTATGTAAATTACTACCCAACCCACCTAAATAAATTTATTAAGTTTTCACTTGATTACAACTTCCATGGGGTTACCCAGGCAACCACTTTGGGCACAGGCCCCACCATGAAAGCCACTCTCCTACATGCAACTAGCAACCTCTAACCACATCCAAAAACCAAAGCATGGACAGGGGATTGAAAGGCATCTATCTTTTTGAAAACTAATACATTACATAAACCATTTCAATCCAAAACCTCAAACAACAAAACTTTCCCCTATCCACTTCAAAATCTCAAATCCATTAATACATTTAAAACAACATGACTTAATGTTGTACTGGAACCCAACAAGCCTAACATATGGAGTCAGGTAACTCTTAGCACACAAAACTACTATCCATATATCCATTTCCCAATATGGAAAACAAGGGTTTAAACAATCTTGACACTTAATTAGCACAATATGACTTAGAACTAAAGAATATAATAAACCAATTACATCATTACTACTTGACGCCATTAACCAACAACGAAATTTCAAGCAAGACCATATTTAAAATTAACTCAACATTACACCATTGAACAAATTAAACCGGAAAGCACTATAAGGTTTTCACTCTCTTTTAAAATAAAATCCAAATATTATTCCACTCTAGAACTATAAATCCATCTAATATTTGTTTATTATTTATTTATTAAAATCACAATTAATCTCTAATTTATTATTCATTTATTAAAATCAGAGTGCCACAGGATAGTATAAACTAAATCATAACTAAACAAATTTATAATTAATAAGATAAAATGAGTATAACTAATATTTAACTCAATATTTTTAAATTTTAGAATGTAATACCCAACATCTTTTATTTAATCACTATCATTACCAATTATAACCTATTAATACTCTAATAAAGTTTTAACTCAATATTTAATTCTATTTATCATTTATTTAATAACTTGTATCACCATAAAAATCTACTACACATTAAAAATCTAATTTATTCATTTAATCAAACTTGCATCTACTAAGGTAGCTTTTTTTTTTTAAAAAGAAATTAATTTTAAAATAATACATATCTATCCTAATAATCTATGAGATATACTAATATTAACTTATCACTATTGCCTTTTAATGAGTTTGATAAAAAAAGAAAGTCAAATTAACAATTTTAATAAATCAAAACTAAAAAAACACAAAGCAAGATTTATGAGTTGATCAAGGAGCTTTAAATAGAAGTTTTCTAACTATTAGATTACCTTTGCATACATTCTAAATAAATCCAATAATAATCTTCCTAAAACCACTCATATAATACATTTTTCTAACTATAAACTTGTAAGTCTATTCATTGTTACACAATATGATAATTAATGAAGAAATTACAGAGATTAAAAAGTTGAAAGAAAGCAACAATGCTAGGAAACAACATGAATTTATTTATTGTAGAGGTCAAAGATCAACCAAGGTAGCTGAAAGAGGAGAGGAAGGCATAATCTTTAGGTAGGCACAGCGTTTCAGGTAAAAAAATTTCAAGAAATTTCATTTTAGATTCAAGAATTCAACTGAGACACTAGAAATTACAGAGAAACAAAGGGTCATAAAACTAGTCTGGCAGAGAAGAATCTGTAAGAGGTTTTGGTAAAATGACTTCCAATAAGTATGGGTTTTCAGGCAAGGAAAAAAAATGGTTTTAACATCAATAATTCTCAACTGGCTGAGAGCAAGATTTAATTTCTTTTAATATTATATATTTTTCTTGATTTTCACTAGCTGGAACAACCCAGTCTAGGCTGTACCATAGCCAAGAATGAGGACCAGAATTAAATTTTCAAAAGTTTAATGGATCAAGCTCTCCTCCAACGTCGTACGGTAAGCAAAAAAAAAAGATTGTCAAGGTTTAACAACTGAAAATTTTAGACAAAAAGAATGCAAAGGGGATCATACAGTGGTCATACAGCGACAATTAGGGAAGGTTGACAATTGCATATTTGAAATTGGTATAAGACAAAAATCACTCCAATAATATCTTAATCAAGTAGAGGTAAAACTTGAAATTGCAATGGCACATCAATGCCTGGCAAAAAAAATAAAATAAAGAAAGAAACCTCATTTTCTAGCAGAGAGTTTACTGGAATCAATTTTAGGCAGAAATTGACCCAGTAACATTACTGTACTCTAGCAAGAATCAGAGAATTGGTTGATGAGTAAAAAAACCAGAGGTAAAAGAAATTTGATGAGATTCTAAAGAAGTTTCAATTTCAATGTATAAAATCAAAATAAAGGTCTCAATTTTTGGCAGTGGAGACTTTAATCAAATCAAAAGAATTTTTTTTTCAAATTTCACAAGAATGGAAAAGCAACTATCAAATACAGAGTTATTTGGAAAATTTGAATGGTGACAAGAAGACAAAGAACCCACTGGACTAACGGGACACTTTCAAAGACACCCCAGAGATTTAACTAAAATTTTAAACTAATATGACAGTCCAAGTAAACATACCCAAAATTTCAATTCTAGGTTGCAATTTCCTTCAACTTTCTCAAGTTCTTCCTCTCTTTCCCTGTGTAATATCTTTCCCCAATTTTCTGTCTACTTCTTCAAAACAATACTCCCCCAAAAATAATAACCCCTAGAAGAAAAAAATAGCTACAACTCAAATTTCTACTATCATGAATCTGTTACCCAGAATCCCATTACTCAAAAGAATTTAAATTTTTTACTTTACATAGAGATTCCCCAAATCTGGAATCTTATTTGACAACTAACAAACATTAAATTCTTGACTCATATTATTCTATAAATAACTATATACTAATTAACCATAATAAAAACTTATGACTCATATACTATTAAAAACATTAAAATAATTACTTTAATCTACATTAAAATTACTTAAAGAATATTCCAAATTTCCTTAATACTCTACAACTAAGCAAAATACTATTATATTTGACATATTAATAACATTATTAATATAATATTAATTCATTAATGCATTACCAAAATACACATAGGCTTAACTAAACAAATCTCGACAATAACTCCACATACCACTTGACGACCAACAACCTGAAGACTAAAACTGACCTAGGGGAAAACCTCATGTTATCTCCCACCAACATTATCCATTGGTGCAAGGGCATGCTCAGACTTGCTAAGTCAGGTGGAGTCGATGCCTGGTACCTACAACCTGCATCAAAATGATAGGTTGTATACAAACAAATGCATATATATCAAACACATACAGAGTCATAGAATCGCAGCGTAGTAGGGTGCTTGAAACGAGTAGTACTACACTGTCCCTGCTCTGAAACAAGACAATAATCATAAACATTTCTATTTAACAATCAGATAACAACAAATCACATAAAACATGATAATATCAAACCATTACTGATCATGTCAATCTCATCTTAACTGGAATAACAATAATGTCATCATAAACTCATAACACATGTCAAAACTACATGAGTCACACATAGTTCATCATGATCATAATAATCATAAACCATAAGCCTAATAACTCAAATGTCTCAGAACTATCTAAATGCAATAAAAGAACTAACAATTGTCACAAGCCAGAATCGAGGGGCATTACAAAACATATCCTGATTTTGTATAGCAAAGGGTGAAGGTGCATCAACCAAATGATCAGTTAATGCTTGTCCTTTAATCACTCTTTGAGAAATAAATTTAAGATCAAATTCTGTTAATAACATAACCCATTTAGTAAGACAACCTGAAAGATCTGTTTTAGCGAAAAATATGTTTCAATAGATCAAATTTCACCATGACATGTATTTTAGCATTTAAGAGGTAATGCCTAAGCTTCTGTATTGCAGAGACCAAAGCTAGACAGTTCTTCTTGAAAATAGTATATCGCATTTCATAATCGATCAAAGTTTAATTGATATAATATACAACATGTTCTTTGCCTTCAGTATCATGTTGTGCTAATAAGGCTGCGAGAGCATTATTAAATGATAAGGTATAAAGAAGAAAAGTTTTATTAGCGATAGCAAGCTATAAGACAGGAGGATTAGCTAGATAACTCTTTAAGTCTTCAAAAGCCTTCTGACAATTAGAATTCCATTGAAATTTCAAATCCTTCTTCAGTAGTTGAGTAAAAGGGTGGGTCCTATCTGCGAGTTGTGAGACAAATCGGTGGATGGCCTGTATCTTCCCTTGCAAACTATGAAGTTGAGATATGTTCTTGGGTGTTGGCATATTAACAATCATGTCAATTTTCTTCGTATCTACTTCAATGCCATGATGTGAGACTATAAATCCCAACAATTTTCCACTGTCTACTCCAAAGATGCATTTCTATGGATTTAAGCGCATGTTATATTTCTTTATTCACTCAAAGATTTGATGGAGGATTGTGACATGATCATGGAAATGAATAGACTTCATAAGAATGTCATCAAGATAATACTCTAAGATGTTATGCATGTAATCATGAAAAATAAGGGTCATAACCCGTTGGTAAGTTACTCTAGAATTTTTTAATCCAAACGGGATGACCACCCAACAAAATGTACCCCAAGGTGTTATAAACGTTGTTTTATATTGATCTAGAGGGTTGATGAAAATTTGACTATATCCAGAAAAAACATCCATGAAGGAAAGTAATTCATGGCCAACTATTGAATCAATGATCATATCAATGTTTGGCAAAGGGAAGTCATCTTTCAAAGAAGAAAGATTTAGATCCCTAAAATGAGTACACATCTAAATATGACCATCAGGTTTAGTGACAACGACAATAGTTGAAATCCAAGGTGAGTAATCAATTGGGCAGATAAAACTAGCTTGTAACAACTTTTCTATCTCAGCCTTAACTAACAATGCAACCTTAGGATTCGTCTTATGGATCTTTTGTTTAAATATCTTAGCATTTGGTTTTGGTACAATGTTGTGTTACAATTTGAGGATCAATACCAGGCATATCTGAATGATTCCATGCAAATAAATCTAAAAATTCTTGTAGAATCTTGGTCATATTTTCTTTTTCTTCTGTACTTAAACAATCACCTATAAGGATAACCTTTTCAATGTTAACTTTGTCCATAGAAACTTCAATAGTTTTTCCATTAAGTAAAGTACTAGGTTCTATGAGGTTGGGTGATTATGGCAATTCTTCTATTTCATCTTAGATTTTTGAGTAGCATTTATCGAACAAGTGGATTTTCTGAATTATGCATCATTATTTAAATGATAAGGTAATCCACATTTATGATGACAACAAGGAAGATTATCATAATCTCCCAAGAATTCAATTATTTCATCTATTGAAAAGGTATCCAAAGGAATCTCTCCTAGAGGACAATTGGTGTCAATCATCTCAGGATATGTCAAATTAAGTGTTGATATTGTGTTCAAATTAAGATTAGGATGTCTACGAGCTTTGTTTTCCTTGAAAGTATTATATCCAATGCCACTTGAGTGATACATCACGAAGCAGATTCTATAGGTACTTGAATTCCTTGTTGATTAATACCACAACCATTACCTACATTATCATAATTCTTATAAAGGATATGAAACCCTCAACTATAAAGAGAGGCCATCTCTCTAGAAGAAGGTGGAGCCTCATAGGTCTCATAATCTGTAGTATAAGTAAGAGTGTTATCTATATTTATTACCAAAGAAAATTTAGGTCCTAACTTGAATTTTTAGATGAAATTGATGCAACATTTGATGTTTCAAGATTAGAGTTGTTAATTTTATATTATCCTATAGAGGGAGATGTAAAATCTAATGAACCCCAATCTTCACCAAGGAATGCATTAGATTGTTTAAAATCTTGCACAACATTATCTGTGGCAAGAGGAGTTGATGGATCAATTTTCAAGTTATTTAGAATCTTATGGTGAGAAACTTGCTTTTGTAATTCAATTTGTAAACAATTATTTGTCTTAGGATTGGATTCAATAGTATGAAGTTTGTTCTTATAGATAAACTTGATTGAACAATAAAGGGTAGATGGAACTATTGCCAATGAATGAATCCAAGGTCTACCAAGAATCATGTTGTATAATAAAGAACTAGGCATGACATGAATCAAGGTAGATAGAGTCACATGCCCAACTTATATAGGTAAATTTATGGTGTCTATAGACTATATTCCAACATTATGAAAGCCACAAATGTTGAGTCTATCTAGTTTAATTGAAGAGGTATAAAGCTTAATTTTATGTAATACGTTAATACCACAAACATTAAGAGTCAATCCATTATCAATCATAACTTGCTTGATCAATTTCTTGTTTATTGTAATGAAGATAATCAAAGGATCATACTAATTTTGAACTTCAATAGAAAGCAACTCATGTTGTTGAAACAAAATGTTTGTTTTTGTCGCATGCATTCAATCTAGGAGAGCTGCTACATCATTCAACTTGAAAATAGGTGGTACAATCACCTTTTGTAAAGCTTCTTGGAGCATTCCATGGTATGTAGGTGAAGTTTGTATAGGTTCCCAAAGAGAAATCTTAGTAAGAGTAGCACAAAGTTGCTCAACAAGATCATAATTTCTTGACCAACTATATGTGTTAAATGAGGTGCTTGAGGAAGCATAAGTTGAGAACCTGGTAAAGATATTAGAATGCTTGATTGTTGTTTGCTTTGTTTGTTATTTCATGTATTATATGTATGAGCAACCAGTGTGACTAGGTTGTTGTGAACTTTGATGTGCTATTTATTTAGCATAGTTATAGATGTAATCAGGAGGTCGAGAAGAAGGCAGAAGACCTCTAACAGTGAACACTAGTTTAGAGTGTGGTTGAAACACATCCGAACATAGGTTGACCACTATCTTTGGCTTCACAGGTTCTTCTGAGGTTTAGGAACATAGATTGCATTTACTAATCTCTAAAACAACGACGATTTAGGAGTCATAGTGGAATATTCAATCGAGATAAAGTCCTCAAGGGCTTCATCCAACATATTTAAGTCATCACAACTAAATGGCTCATCATACACATTAAAGTCTTGCAATCTAAATGTTATTTAGGACAGCAAACTATTTCATATTTGATGTTAAAAAGGATGCAAATTCTTGTAAAGCACGGGTTCACCAAAATGTTTAGAGGAAGAAGTGGGATTATGATAGTTTATCTAAACCATATCAAGTCCTTTCACTCACTAAAAATTAAGGAAGTAGGAACTAAGCTTGCTCACTATGAAGGATCAAGCTACAGATTTCCTAGGTCCTTATTATGCTACTTGTGATTGAATAGATTCCTTTGATTAGGTTTTCACAAGCCTATGAAACTCACAAAGTATGAAACCCTGATTATCACTTCTTGTTTTAACAAACTGGTTCTTAACACAATTACTGATCAACAAATTACAAAAACACAAAATACGGATCACAAAGAGTTTGTACCCGGAAACTAAGGGCCTGATGGACAAGGGCGATCCCTCTTTTTTCCTGAAAGTTTCTAAAATCTGAAATCTTCTATACCAGGTGACAGGGTATTTAGAGATTCCTAGATCCTAAAATAAATGTTAGTTGGACAAGGGCGATCCCTCTTTCATCCTGAATATTTTGCGATGCTAAAATTCAAAGTTCCGTGACAACTATATCCACAATGTTCATCTTTCTGTAGCTCCTTTCCACCGGATCTTTTCAAATATAACCTACACATACAAACGAAGGAGAAATATGGTTGTGGATATATAGGAGCTTTCCTTAATCAATCCCCATTTTTGGTATTCCTACCTCAACAATAGCCAATGATAAAGATATGTAGATGTGTGTGCTCATCTATCATATGTGTATGCAGAAAATGTAAAACCCTAGATGACTCAAGCATCAAGGAAAGATCAACACCTTGTTTCACTCAAGGGAAACAAGAACAACATCACCTGAAGGGGATGAGAGCATTGAAGACATATAGAGCAAGAAGGCAAGGCAGCCGTATCTGCAGAGGATTCCCAAATCAAGTTGGAGGCTTCAACCCTTCTCCGGATCATACAAAAGGTTTGATAAAATCCTCAGAAGAGAAAGATAGTTTAAAGATCTTGATTCCTAATCTCCATTGAATATCTCCATGATAGCAATTTCCAATATCTTCAAAGAGCTTCAACAAGTTGCTGATCTTCAATAGCAATAGTGGCAGAGTTTTGGCATAGAAAGTTTGCATATAGATTGTGGGTGATAAAATGATTTTCAATTATCTTTAAATATCTAACCTTAGAAATTCAAATATTCAAATTAACGTGCTGACATTGCATGAAAACCAACATTTGAAATTAGAATCCCAAGGTGTACAGCGGGATCTGACACTCTGCCAAAATTCAAAACCTAGAAAAATAGGGCAAGACAAGGATGCGAGCGCTTGTGTCCAGGCCCTAATTTTTCTATCAGTTCTGCATTGAGGAGTTCTAGGATGTCCAAAATACAAAATTTTTTTCAGGTTCAGTCATCAGTTGCTTCAGATTATGACATTTCTTCAATTAGCTAGATAGGTCAATTAGGGTTTAGGAAGGCCTGAAATAAATAGGATGAAAGGACACTAAAGGAAAGGAGCTAACCTATGAGAAATTGTGCCATTCCATGTAGAAGGACAATTTTTGACATAACACTAGCTATTAATGGATCCCTCTCCCTATAATTCCCCCTCCAAAAATACATCTACCAAGGTTGGCCTCTTGCCCTATTCCTTTATGGCCTTTCAGCTAATGCTATATTGGATATCTCTTCCATCATGCCCAAAAAACTATCTTATCCATGGTATCTCACTCGGTGGTAATGTGAAATCCCTCAATTCCCATTTCGCTAATGATAGTATGCTTCTTATTCAAATTCAACTAAAGAAGAAAATAATTTGCTAGATATTCTTGAATACTTTTGTGTTGCCTTGGGATCCCAACTGGATATACACAAAATTGAATTTTTGATGACACATCCCAACCCTCATCCACCATGGATTTCAAAAGAGTGGAAATAGATCAAACATGGATCCATTACTAGAAACCTCAACATCCCTTTTGGAGTTGGAGTCACTTTGAAATAAATGTGGAGGTGGTTTTTATACAAAATCAAATTCAAACTATTGTCTTGGCCAAACTATTTTCTATCTATGGTTGGGCACATACATGTGGTAAATAAAATCCTCCAGCCATGTTTATATTTCATTTTGCTAGCTAGACCCTCTAAAGCATGCTATAACTAGTTAACTTAGCTCATCCAAAATTATCTTTGGTCCAAATGGGGAAACAAGAAAGACACACCCACCACTTCTTGGTCCCATTGTATCCTCTCAAAGGATAAGAGTGGCTTAGATATCATTGATCGATACATGCAAGGGGTTTGTCTTTAAGCGAAATGAATTTTCAGAGCTTTGAAAGGGAATGCTCTTTGGAAACACTTGATCTAATATTGTATGCAAATAGATACTATAGGTAAATCATGGAACACAACTAATTGGAATGACAATATATTACTAGCTCCATACATAAAGATCCATGGATCAAATCCCATCAATAGCATATGGAAGGCTTCATAGTTGGTTTTTGTTATGTCAAAAAATGTCCCCTTGGGAGCTTTTCCTTCTTAAGGTTTAGCTCCCGAGTCCTCACAATGCATTTAGAACATCTTGTGTGTTAATTTTGAATCTCGATGAGAAAACCTCGAAGTCTTATGGCAAATAGGACCTAGGGGGTGCTATTTTTATGATCCCTAAACACAAATGGGAGGATGGACTTGGGCGCTAGCACCCTAGTCCTGCCTTATTTTGGGTCTGCCCTAAATTTTAATGTTAGTTTTATGACCGTTATTTAGGTCCTATGATAGCATCTCAAGTTTGAATTACTAAATTCTTAGTGAGATTGTTTGTAGTTACATATATAAGCATGTTTAGGTTTTCATTTGTAAACTAGAAGATGATTGCGAACTTCAGGCATATTTGTGATTTCAAGATATTCATTGTTGCAGAGCAGACCATTGTTATTGTGTTTGTGATTGCAGATTTGACTTCATCTTCTCATGTGATTAAAGAGCCTTCATTTATGTGAGATCTACACTTAAAGGTGGTATCTATTGTATTTTTGATTATTTATCATTTGGATGTTACCTCTATCCCGTAGGGATATGCACTCTCATCTAACAACAGTGTTCGGAAGACTTGAATGTCTCTCTAGGGCTTGACCAAGGCAAGCCTCTAAACACCACAACCTCCTCCCACACTCTTTTGTGATTGTAGGTTATAGGTACTAAGTTTCACGGAGTGGAGTTGTAGAAGGAGGTTGCAGACAACAAGGATTCAGGATCTGAAAGAAAGATGACAAAGTTCAACATTTTAGGATGCTAGCGCTAGTGCCAGTGTCCTCCATCTTTTCCAAGACAGAAATGAAAGATACAGTGAATATCAGTGTCGGAAGGAGATCTAGATTCCATGTAGAAAACAATACCTTGGACAAGGGCGCTAGTGACATTGTCGTCGACTATTCCGCATCCCAAACTTTGAAAAACAATGAGTTATAATCCTCTACCTACTACCTTAATCTGAAAGGATTTGTCGCAATTCATCAATTTGCTTACTGTTTTGCTTATTTAGGGTTTTAAGAGTACTTGAGCATTAAATTGAGATATTGTTTGATAACTTGTGAGATTCCACATCGTTTCAAGTGGCAGCCTAACCTGTTAGATGAATGTTCTCTCTTAGTAGAGATTCAACTCGGTTGATATGCCCTTGAATGTTTGGTGAGAAGGGAGGATTTACACTAAATCAACCACATTCACAATTTCTCCTTTTTTCCTCCTAAACATTTTGGTGAACCCATGTTTTGTTTTTGAATTTTTGCACCTTGCTGAGTGTTGTGTGATAGATTTGCATTCATTCATTTTATTGCATTTAAAAAATTACAAAAAAATTGAAAAATTTAAAAAAATTGACATCTTAGGCTTGCATTTTAGCATAATTTGAATTAATTGACATTGAATTTCATTTAATTTCTATTATTTTCATCAGATCTGATTTAAATTACATAAATTCATCATTTAGTATTTATTTGCATTGCATTTTCATGCTTAAATTGTTAAAAATTGCTTGAAATTGTGCATTTTTCATAAAAACCTAGTTTTGCATTAGCTAGGGTTTGTAGTCAAAATCTTGTTTCAGATTTTACTACCCTTTTCAAACACTCATTAGGACTTATTTCTAATTTTAGTGTTGCATCATAGTGGCTTTCTTGCAAATTTTCATGTCTAGGGTTTGAAAACCTTGCATTTTCACTAGATTTGGCCTTATTGTCTCTCTAGATTTGAACTATAGGCGTGTTGTAAAGGATATTGCCACATAATTGGACTGATATTAGGCATAATATTTTTTTCCCCTCCTCAATTTCCTCACAACACCTCTTTCGTTAGTAGTTTGCATTGAAAAATTAAGAAAAAAGGTGAAAAATCAAGCATTTTTAGGTCATATTCATACATAGTTTTGCATCATAGGTGTGTTGTGAAGGATATTGTGGCATTATTGGATTGATATTACCCTTATTATTTTCTTCCCCTCATCAATTTCCTTACAACACCTCTTCTTTCACTCATTTGCATTGAAAAAATTGTGGAAAAAGTTGAAAAAAGTGAACATTTTAGGTGCATAAGTAAACATATTTTGTGTTGTTTCATTGCATTCAGTCTAAAAACATACAATCATCAATTGGGTCTTGTTGTGTTGTACTCTATTCCTCCTATCCATTGTGTTTTTTGTTAACTTGGTGTGTCCTTTTAGCCCTTTCCTTCAAACAAGTGCTTAGGAGTGAAATAGTCACACACCTAGGGTGTATCAAGCAACATAAAACTTTGCATGTCTTGTATTACTTGGACATTGATGTTACAAGACATTTAATTATGGCATCTTCATCTCATCACTCTTTGGTATCTTTACATGCATATATCAAAAAAATTGAGAATTTCTACAAATTTCTTAATATGAATCCTCATGTTCTCACTTATTTACAAGCCATGTATCAGAAGGATATAATTAAATGCTCTTCATTTGAAATCCTTGACTATGTATATGATTTTGCAACTTCACATCTCTCACGAATACATACCCTTGGGTAGTAGAAGATTTAACAAAACACATTGAGAATGATGGGTGTGAAATTTCTCTTAATGCTTTGGAGTTAATAGCTAAAACATACGATGATGATGACGATGATGATTCCATAGGTTATCCTACTTCTCCTATGGTCAAATGTCCAAGAACCTTGGATGAGAAGACTATGGATAGCCCTATTAATGATACAGCACCTCACCTTTCTCTCATTCCAATTCTCTCCCTGGCTAAGATATAGCATTAGTAGATGACAAAAGGTCTCTCACATTAAATCCTTTAGGGATGGATGTTGGGTATAATAAAGAGGGAAACAATGTTAATTCAATATTCACTACTAGACTTTGTAGCAATGTTCCTAAGATGATCATGCGAGGGGAACCTAGTGCATCTTCTTGCTTTAAACCAGTGATTACGGTTCAAGGAGATCGAAGACCACCTAGACCTTCTGATTACATCTTCAACTATGCAAAACAACTCACTCAAAGAAATCAAGGTGTTCAAAATATGTCGCAACAACCACACCACAATGTATAACACCTGTAATAACAAGCAAGGTAAGAAAGCACCTCATGTGCCTGTCTCTCTTCCATGTTCTCAACCTATGTTCCTCCGCTACCTCATCTTACTCATAAAAGTGGTCAAGAATATGATCTTGTCGAGCATATTCGCGCTACCCCAGCTAAGATCTCTCTTTGGGATTTAACATAAACATCACCTACATACCATGGAATGCTCCAAGAAGCTTTAAAAAAGGTGATTGTCCCACCTACTACTAATCCAAATGACATAGTAGTTGTATTAGATATGCATGCAAAAAAAATGGATATTCTCTTTCAACCACATGAATTATTCTCAATTGAAGTTCAAAACCAATATGATCTGCTTATAATATTTGTCACGATAGACACAAAGTTGGTAAAGTGAGTTATGATTGACAATGGATCGACTCTTAATGTTTGTGGCATAGACTTACTACACAAAATAAAGGCCAACACATCAAAAATCAAACTAAATAGGCTTAGTATCCATGGCTTTGATAATTTGTTGGTAGACAATCTATGGGTACTATAACTTTACCTATAAAAGTTGGACCCGCAACATTAGATACTCTTTTTCATGTCATGCCTTGTTCTTTATCTTACAACATGATTCTCAGTAGACTATGGATTCATTCCATGGGGCAGTTCTGTCTACCCTTCAAAGATCAATAAAGTTTATCTATCAAAACAAGCTCCGCACCATACAAGCTAATCCTGAACCAGATAATTGTTTACATATTGAAATGCAAAAACAAGTTAAAAATCAGCAAAGTCTAAATAACTTACGAGTGGATTCATCAACACCTCTTTCCACAGATAATGTTGTGCAAGACTCCACACCATCGAATGCACTTTTTTGTGATGATTGGGGTTCATTAGATTTTAATCCTTGTACTATAGGGGAATATAAACTTAATAACCCTAACACATCAAAAATCGTATTGATCTCATCCAAGCAATTTTTTGAAACACCTAAGGGACCTAAAGCCTCCTTGATAGAAAATAAAGATAATACACTTATTTATACTACAAATTATGAGACCTATGAGGCTTCACAATCTTCTAAAGAAATGACATCCCTCTATGGTTGAGGATTTAAAATCCTTTATAACAACTGTGACTATGTAGGTAATGGATGTGGTGTAAATCAACAAGGGATTCAAATACCTATAGAATCCACTTCTTGAGACATTACTCAAGTGGCATTAGATATAATCCTTTTAAAGAAAAGAAAGCCTTTCATCATCCTAAACTAAATGTTAATATGATATCAACAAGACCAAATCAACATGTGAGACATCCTAGACTGATAGACAAGAATTGTCCACCAGGAACTAACCCTATGAATCAGGTAAATATTTCTCCATCGTTAAGCCACACTGATTGTAGAATATATTATAATTGCTCTCAAGGGTGGCCTCTTCCTAGATATGTATGTTCTTAACATTGGGATGAATCAGGTAAGTATTTCTAGCCCTTTACCTCTGTGTTGTGTTTCCCCCGTGATGTGTTATGTGTTGTTTAGGCCTCCTAGGATGACCCTTGATTCTCTTGTAAGGTCAAGGATACCAAGAGACTGCCTTTGTTGTGACCCTTCTTCTATTTGTATCATCATTCTTCTATATTGCTTCTCCTCTATTTTCATTGTTGTGTGTTGTGTTTGATGGACATAGCATTGCGGTTGGTGACTTGGGGGCACCCTCTTATGTGACTATCCCTAAGGCACTTGTTTCTCCTCTCTTGATTTATTGTTTACCTTCCTCTAGTGGTTCATCTAGCTGGCAGATGATGAAAAACAAATAAAACTGATATGAACCAAGTGTCCCTTCAGTGAGAAATTAAAAAATGGATCTAGTCCATACATGACGATGGGGCTGATATATATTATCTGACACTTGGCTAGTAGAATCACTCTGTGTGAGATTTTGATGTTGTCTTATCACACTTACAAAACATAACAATATTGCTGCTCCATGCACTTTGTTTATCTTGGCTCTTGATATGAATGATTACATGAATTGTTGTTTATCATGATTATATGGTTGCTAACACCTTTTCTTGCAAGGAATTGTGTGTTTATGGGAACATTTGGTGATCGTAAAGTACATGTCACCTTTGGGGGCACAGGCTTTACAAGAGCTCGTTTTCCCTTGTGTATTTTCTCTCTACCTTAACATGCTTGATATCGATACATGACATCAACCACCTTAAGGTGGGGGCATATATAAGGTAAGTTGTCTGATGATTTTGGTACTAACAAAGCATGTTTGAAGTCCTCTGTGGAGGCGGGATGTTGTATCTCCGAGCAAGTGCACATCTTTCCTTTCTATATTACAATCATTTAAGCCCTCTACAGAGGCAGGGATGCTGTATTTATTGAGGAGATTACACATCCTGTTATTTTCTAAAAGTCCTCTGAGTAGGCAGGGCAGATTTGAGACTGTCCTAACCCTTAAGCGTGTCTTTAGTGATTGTTGTGGCGAAGCACAATCATTCGTGTGTTCCTGTAATGTGCCTAAGATGGCTGCAAACCTAGCAATAGGTTTCTTCCATCGCTTGTTTGGTGTGTTTTCTCCATATCTTCCATGTGTATGTATGGCGTGTTTGTTCCCAAGCATAGTTTCAAGACTGGTGGTGATGAGCTCCTCCTATGCTTTGGGATTTGTATGGTGTGTTTGTTCTCAAGTGTAGTTTCAAGACTGGTGGCACGATGAGCTTCTCCTACACTCTGAGATTTGTATTGCAAGTCTGTTGCCCCTTATGTAGTTTTAAGACTGGTGTCGATGATCTCCTCCTACACTCTGAGATTTGTATTGCATGTCTTATGCCCCTTATGCAGTTTCAAGACTGGTGGCAATGAGCTCCTCCTGCATTTGGGTTGTGTGTTTACTTTCCTTGTACTTACATTTGCATTTCATAAATGAGAAAATGAAAAAGAAATAATCACTACATCCACTGTATTCATTGTGTTTTGAATGTCTTCAATGTTGTCTTCTCTGTGTCTTGCATGACTATAACTATCTTCTCCGTGTTTTGCGTGCATGTTACTATCTTCAATGTGTTTACCGTGTTTTCACCATGCTTGGCCTATTTTTTGTGTTTGTTGACCTTACGTTAATGCATGTATTGACCCTACATTTATACATACATTAAAGTGGGGGCTAAATGTTATGTCAGAAAATGTCCCCTTGGGGGCTTTTCCCTCTTAAGGTTTAGCTCTCGAGTCCTTAGAATGCATTTCGAACATCTTGTGTGTTAATTTTGAATTCTGATGAGAAAACCCTGAAGTCTTATGGAAAATAGGACCTAGGGGTGCTATTTTGATGATCCCTAAACAAAAATGGGAGGGTGGACTTGGGCGCTAGCACCCTAGTCCTACCCTATTTTGGGTCTGGCCTAAATTTTAATGTCAAGTTTATGACCATTATTTAGGTCATATGCCGACATCTCATATTTGAATTACGAAATTCTTAGCATGAATATTTGTAGTTGCATATATAAGCATGTTTAGGTTTTCATTTGTAAACTAGAAGATGATTGCAAACTTTAGGCATATTTATGATTTCAAGATATTCATTGTTGCAGAGTAGAGCATTATTAAATGTTTGGGATTGCAGATTTGACTTCATCTTCTCATGTGATTGAAGAGCCTTCATTTATGTGAGATCTACACTTCAAGGTGATATCTATTGTGTTTTTGATCATTTATCATTTGGATTTTACCTCTATCTCATAGGGATACGCACTCTCATCTAACAACGGTGTTCAGAAGAATTGAATGTCTCTCTAGGGCTTAACCGAGGCAAGCCTCTAAACACCACAACCCCCTCCCACACTTCTTTGTGATTGCAGGTTAAAGGTATCAAGTTTAGTGGAGTGGAGTTGCAGAAGGAGGTTATAGACAACAAGGATTCAGGATCTAAAAGAAAGAGGACAGAGTTCAACATTTCAAGACACGGGTGCTGTAATGCCCCGTCCCGGAACCCTAGAGTAAAGCTTAACTATGCATTTAAAAGGCAACACTAATTTTTTTTTTTTTTTAAAGGCAATAATAACACAATGTAATCAATATAGCCAACCATGCAAGTTAAACTTTATTCTCTAGGGTACACAGGACTGCATCGCTAGAACTAACATAACCAAATTAACATTCATGAATCAAATAGAAACCAAGAGCATAAGAGAGTCAACACATAACTACCTCCAAAATAAGACAATAGATGACGACATCAAGATTTAGCATAAAAGATAATCAATGAAAGAATTACAATTTCATTGCAATAGGATACATCAATACAAGGTTACATTACTGCCGCCAGTTTACATTTAAAGATATGCATTAATAAATGTTACAAGGTTATGACAGATAAACCAAGCTGTAATAGAACACATCTATCTACCTCCTTGAGCGGAACAAGATCAAGATCTTCTACAAGATAAGTTCTCCACGCATACGAACAGCAGAAAAGTGACCAATGGAAATAGCACATCCACCCGACCATGTGGGACCCTGAGGCCCACCCCCCGTGCTAGGAGATGACAATAAGATCCCACGACAAGGAAAGCTGGCTTGACAAGAAAGTACAAGGACCACAGAGAACTACACAATCATGCAAGCATAACACAGACATCCATCCCAGCGACAACCACTCAAGCAAGGCAAGTAACAACAAGGAAGTGCTAGACTGTAGTAGACATAAGTGTCATCACGAGGTCTGTCATGGGTTGTCCTGGTAGGCCTTCCTAGGCCCTGGCCCCCACCTTGGGTTGTCCTGGTAGCCTCTCCCGACCCCCGGCCCTCATACAAACTCACGCGGAATCAACATACCTCTCATGTTGACAAGGTAGTGGATCAAGCCATTCTAGGCCTTCTCATCTCCTCTCAAGCCTGAACGAGCACTTGAGTCATGAGTGAGGTATTCCATTATCTTGTTAGGTGTGTTTTCTTCCCAACCCCCAAAGTTTATTAATTAGATTATCACTTGATTAAAGAAACTCTCACATGGGTTGTCCAGGACGCCACTTTGGGCTCCGGTCCCCATTGAGAGCCACTCCTCTACCTGCATCTAGAAGGAAACCCATTCACAAAGTAATGGAGGCCATAAATGATTGTAAGATATTATCCTCTTGCATCTCCATTATGATCACATAACAATTAACTCATGGGACCAATCAGTTCCTATCGAGAAACAACATATACTCCCATAACCCATAACTTGACCTTCACATTACTAAACCAACCCATGTTAATTAACCAGACTTATTTCTCAAGGTACTTCACAAACATGGCATGACTCCAACAATAAAGAATCCTAACTGTTCCAAAACTGACATTCCTGACTTACAAGACAAACTTCACTAATAAATACCCCAAAATGGCAAACTCTGGAATGGTAAAACCAATTAATCTATTTCAACAACATGAAATTCCTTATAAAGTAGGACTATTAGACCACTCAAGATACAAGGCACAATGAACTCTTGGCAACTAAACCTATGCCCGAAGACACCCTTGAGCCCTCACAACAACATGATCTATAGCTCTCATATAATAAATCAACCAAATAATTTCATGCTCAAAAATACAAAATTTAAAATATAAGCATATAAATTTTTTTAGAAAAGTTATCATTAAATCTAAATTTCTAATAAGGCCATATATAAAGAACATTTGCCCAATTTACCTATAGAAAGAAAAGCTAATGTAAATCTAGATTAGAAACTATCAAGGTTTAAACAAAATAAATAACTTTAGTTTATATAAAACTATTCCTATAAATCAAAGGTTATTCGTCAAATAACTTAGATACTTATCCCCATGGAGTTACTAATGTAAGGAGAAATGTTCTTGTTTTAACCTAAACAATATCCCTCCTCTTAATCATAATAATGCTACCGCTATTCTTACGCTGAGAAAAGATATTCATATTATTCTCCGTTTTACACTAAGGAACAATTACAAAATTCTATCTAAAAATTTAACTAAACCCCACTATCGTTTATTTCAAACTAAATAAATAAAGATTAGCAACTGTCAGACATGATACACAAATAGAAAGTTCCCTAAGCTAACCCCAAGCCAAAACAACACGTTATGGAGGCAAAAAGTATCAGGACTGAGAGATTTTTGAGGCAAAAGTTTCCCAAAAGAAGCATTTTCTCTAAGAATTAAAACCGATGATAGTTTAAAGAAGAAGGCTTGCATTTCAAAGAGCAGCGACAGGCTGACAGAGAGGCCGCCAATGAGGGTGGCTGGTTTGCTTGGTTCTACAGCAAAAGACGTCTAAGAATTCGCCACCATGAGGTGAGATACATAGGTGAATAGATTCTTTCTCCCAAAACTTGATAAAATTTATCACTTATGTTTTGCTCAAAATAATAATAATTTAGGAGATTTCCTATGTCACTCCGTGACAGCTGCACTCTTAAAGGAAGCTGCAGGGAAAACGCCTAAAGAATTTCTGACAGAAACAACATTACTCTCAAGGGAACGCAGGAGCACAAAAAGGAAGATTTGATCTTCTAAGAAATGACAATAAGGAATTTTACACTGAGAGAAGATCTAACGGATAGGAGAGTGAGTTCTGGCTCTGAGGAAAAGGGTTTAGATGCATGACAGAGAGCACTCTCTCTCTAAACAAGAAAATCGCTAAACTTCCACATAGCAACAACATGGAAATAGGGGATTTGAGAAATAGGAATACTAGACTATTACAGAAGCTTACTATAAAACAGAGGATTACGGAGATTTATAACAGGCAGCATACTTACCAAACAACACTGCATGTCATAAGATAGTGATTCTAATTTTGGGACATCTTATAAGGGCTATCGGTTGGAAGGAAATGATAGTCCAGAAAGGTATACCACACACTCATTTTCTGCCACAGAAAACATAAGGCCGTGGTCAAGATATGGTAGAGATCGCGGTTTGCGAGAGGGTTAGCATATAGGGCGCAAAAAGACTTGGCATACCAAACTGGTTGGTGGTTGATTACCCAAGATTCGGTGACTGCTAAGAACAAGGAATAAAAAGAAACAATCTTCAGGCAACAACGATGACCCTAGCCTGGACAGCTTCAAAATCACGCAGATGAAGGACAGGATACAAAACTTACTAACAAAACAATGATAGCAAGGTCGCAATAAATGCGCGTGAGGTATTATCTCACTGCACAGAAGCTGACAACACTCAAGATCTTATTTTAATCAACCATTTAAAAAAAAAGGCTTATAAGCGTGGGAGAAGGAGCGTAATGGTTCATGCCCCTCACAGTGATGGATCAGACGACCTTCGCATCATAAGGCAAATAAATTACACCCTAAAATAACATGAGAAACTAGTCAGTTCTGCGGTGAAGGTGTGGGCGTGATTTCTTGGCGCTAGAAGGCCACATAAGATTATAACACAAGTCAATCATGATGTAGCGTGTGGAAGGATTCTGATCACATTGTGGACTGCGAAACTGATGAAAGGTTGAAGAGGTTGCTTTGACAAATGATGGCAACAAAGTGCACACTTTGTGTGGGCGAGATCAGCAATCAAACAAGAAGATATGAGATAGGGAGATGCGTAGCTAGGACATAAGATTGCGACCCAACCAGGTACCTGAGGCCGTCCAATGTTATATTACAAAAACAATGCAGTGACGAGATGGAATCGTCCTCAAAGATTAAATAAAAAGGTTGCAGACCGGGTGTAGGTAATACAATGATGCTAATTTGTATATCAGAGATAGCCATTAACTTCACATCACAGAGAATAGACCTTTTGTCATAACAAAATTTACACATTCAACAATATTTGCTAACCTATTGTCAGAAATGCTAGTTTTTATTCCCCTCCAAGCTTCTAACCCCTCAATTTCAGTTGTCTTTCTCTCTTTTCTTCCTGTCTGTAAGAGGTTGTCCAAGAAAAAAAATCCCCCAAAATACTCTCCTTTCCCAACATAAAAATGGTAACCACAATAAATTTTCCTTTCCGTTATTCCCCCCCACAACACCACAATTACCTCCCATTAAACCATGCATGACCAACAAAAAACTAAATCCTTTCGGTAATAATCACACAAGATTTTCTAACACATGCAACAACTTCAAAATAACCTTAAATTAAATGGTGGAATATATTGGAGATATCATTCACCAGCAAATATTTCATGCAATTACATACAACTCATAAAACACTCAAATTTATCATTCTTAATAAAATACTGCTAATGCTATTATTATTATTAAAGTGCTCACAAGACACATAATTCATCCTACGACTCATATAGTCATAACATCATCAAACCATTTGACAAGACTATCCAATACCAACACCGACGACCAAGAACTAACAACCCATGCCTACAACGAAGTTAACTGACCCTTATTCCTGACTGACCAAATCGACAAATCATGGAACAAGACAACTCGTCCTCTTTGAGGACGATATCAAGCTAAGGGATCTTCTACCATCTCCAAACCACAATTCTCCATTGGGTATAAGGCACACTCAGACTTGCCAGTTCAGGTGGAATCGATGCCAGGTACCTGCAACCTGTAGCCAATGAAAAAGGTCGAACATACATATGTACACATATAATCATCAAATCATTACGCCATGGAAGAGAGTCGCAACGTCGCAGGGTACTCACATGTGAGTAATGTGACATTGTCCCTTCCACCACTAACATCACAAATAACCTCATGAAGCACATTTATTAGAACTAAACAACTATATGAAACATCATCAAATACGCATTGGTTAAGATTTGTCCCCATGATCAATTGAGTTTGTATCTATCCATAAAATAAGACCATAGTTCAACCAGTATCATCAGAGCAATAGTCAAATGTCTAATAATCTCATGAAGCATAGCTCTATCAAATTAACTGAATACATAATTAATCATAACATAAGTATAAGCATCAGAACGTCATCCAAGAAAACATAAGCAAATGTCATCACCAGTTGTCAAAATAAGATCATCAGAAAATACCGTTAAGTCTAACCAAGAGGATCTAACTAATAATAAATTAGAAACCAAAACGAGGGGCACTACATCTAGTTCTAGCATCCTCCACCTTTTCTGAGATAGAAATGAAAGATACAGTGAATATCAGTGTTAGAAGGAGATCCAGATTCTGTGCCAAAAATAGTACCTTTGACAGGGGCACTAGTGGCATTGTCCTTGACTGTTCCGCATCTTGAAATTGAAAAAATAGTGAGTTATAATCCTCTACCTACTATCTTAATCTGAAAGGATTTGTCGTAATTCATCAATTTTCTTACTGTTTTGCTTATTTAAGGTTTTAAGAGTACTTGAGCATTAAATTGAGATATTGTTTGATAACATCTAAGCTTCTGCATCATTCCAAGTGGCAGCCCAACCTGTTAGGTGAATGCTCTCGCATAGTAGAGATTCAACTCAGTTGATATGCCCTTGAATGTTTGGTGAGAAGGGAGGATTTACACTAAATCAACCACATTCACAATTTCCCCCCTTTTCCTCCTAAACAATTTCACACAAATTGTCTTGGTTTGATCAGACATTTATCCATGGGCTTAGCTTTACTACATATTCAATCTAGTGAAACTATCTGATCCAATTAAATAACATACCTTTGGTGATGATTCCTTGACTCAAAGTTAAGTGTCTCTCTAAAAAAGGCATCCAAATGTTTCAGGATCTATAGGACCTAGCAATCTTCATATGGAAATCATGGCACCAACTTAAGATTTTCTTTTACCTGAGATACAGAGACAAGGCTATTGTGCTTGAAATTTAAAAACATCTCTCCAAACCTCTCTATCATCCTTTCATCCTTTTGTCATTCAAATTTTTTCAAGGATTGGAGGTGGCCTAAGGGTTGCAACATCCAATATTTTCCCCTCAAGGTGCTCTATAAACAACTTATGCCTGACTTACCTCTTTCCAACCATCTTAACATTCTTTGGAGGTGTAATTTCAACCAAGCTATATGGAATAAACTTAACCTTCAAATATGGCAAACCTCGAAGCTAACTTACAATCCCAACTCACTATTTGCAAACTTCTTGATGCCAACCTTCCAGTGGGAACCCACCTCAAATTACTCTACCTACCCCTTCTTCCCCCTTCTATGCTAAGACCAATTCTTTCAAACACTACTTTTGGTACTATTCTCATGTTGTTGCTATGGTCTGCCCTTATGGCTTCCAATCTTGCCCTCTTCCATTTTTCATGGTGATGGAAAATGGCTCTTTTTGGCACTTTTGTTTCCCACAATCTGATATCTAGCACTTGTCAACTTATCATTATCAAAATTATTTGGAAGCTTTGATGTTTGGCTACCTTCTCCTAATCTGTTCTTCCCCTAGAGATTGAATTCTAGATGATTTTCTGATCTTCATAGCCAAATGACTTGTTATTTTCCCTCTCTAAAAGAATAGTTCAATATCAATGAAGAAATCATTCTTCAGGAAAAATATCTTCTTTCTCAGCTTTAATTTAAAAGGATATGCAAGGTGATACATGCTCCAACAATGGTCCTATACTCTAAGCCTATACAAAAAAAGACAAGATTATCTAAAATTCTTAGTTATGTGTTGGAGAGTTGCAACTGGAGCATTTACTTGTGTTTATTGGTATGACTACTCTAGTGTGGCTTGTAGTGTTTTTCTATTGTTGGTTATCTCTATAGATGTATTTTAAAATGTTTCTTATGATTTGCCTTTAATTTATTATAGGAAGGTCATTTAGATTTTGTCATGTGTTGTTCTAGTGAAAAAATTTGATAAGGGAGAATTGTTTATTGTAACTTTGAATTAGGATTGTATGGTTGTGTTCCACTGGTAGTCTATTTTGACTTGGTTATCTTAGGTGGCTATTGGGGTCTGTGGGTTTGTTCTGATAGTGTCTTTATGGGCACTATCAGTCTTTTCTTTTTGCATCTATTTTTTTCATGCTTTGTGCTAGGATTGGTTTCCTATAGCTTCTATTCTATATCTATCCTTTCAGCAACTATATATAATCTTTTTGTGAATATGCTTATTCTAATTAAAGAAAATATTTATTGCTACAAGGTGCTAAGCTCAATTATTATACTAATCAAAAGTAAAGGAATGTTGAAGTATCTAGAATAATGCAACATGCATGTAGTTAAGATGTTGAAGGGAAAGAAAAAAGGGTAGAAACCAGTGTGGCATCTCAAGTTTCTAACATAATACAAGGTTAGTAAATCCCATGCCTTGGATCCCGTGAACTAGATAGATCTCCTAGAGTAACAATAAATGCCAAACCAATTAGAAAGAGGGATTGTGTGAATCTCAACTTGGTCTTTGGTATTTCTAATAATGTGTTTGATCCCAATCTAAGAAATCCAACCAAGAATTTAAGGGAGGGTTCCAATGCCTAGTTAAATAAATTATTAGGAGAACCAAAATTTTGGGATTAGGATTCAGGCTACTACATTATCCCAATACATGGCACCTCAAATCTAACCCTACCCATAATTAGTTGAAGCTTGTGCAAGTAGCTATGACCTTGAGCATAGAGTTATTAGGGGCAATACCATGAGGATAGTGATTAATGTAGATGTAGTAAGGGATATACTATAACTCCATATCTAGGATGCCTTTTATTGTAGTCAATCTAAAACCTAGACATGGGATACCAAGAAAAAGAACCTGGAATAATTTCTAAATAAGGAATTAAGGCTTAAAAATAACACAATCCTTCATGCCATCCACATTATCTACTTCACCAGTGATGTTTGGGGTGTAGGTTCTATGCTCACTTTCATCTTCAACATGGATGAGGATAAGTATGTGCATGATTTCCAATTGGAGGCCCTAAATAAAATGAAAAACATAAAATGGGAGCAACTTTTTTATCTAGATTTTGTGAATACTATTACTTCTACAATCCATGATCAACTATAACACTTTAACTCTTAGAGAGTTTTTATATTTCCCTCCTATCTTGCTCATATGGTTTTATATCAAAACTACCAATATTTCCAATCCACTATTCCCATGCTAGTATTTTATGAATCATTCACGCTTGCAAGGGTTAACCCTATTTCTTCTTGGACTCATGTCCATCTAAATCCTAGGATTACTATGAATTTATGAAGCTTTTCCTAGCACCTATGCTTGCATACCTAAATGAAAAAGACCTTGCTCAACTCACAATTAGGCAATTGCACATATTGACAAATGGGAAGATATCAGGTGATTGGTATTTTAGGAATCATTTCGAAATGATCAAGATTAATGATTTTGATGGGGAAGTCTTTAAACTCCCCAAGTATGTGATACACAAGATATTTGCAATTGAATAGACCTAAAACTTTGATGCCTTAGATGTTGAGTTTAGTGTCAAGATGAAGAATAAGGCCCTATTTGATGTTTAATTTTCCTTGGGGGAATCACTATAAACATAAGGTTATCTAGCCCCTTGCTCATGCCTAAATTACCTCAAGTTGGAGCTCATCTAGAATTTCTAGACCTATGATCTTGATAGCCACATGGTGGAATGGATCAAGAAAAAGTTGAAATCTAAGGAGAAATTTGTTCAACAAAGTAGACCCAATATGGAAAGAAAAGATGTCTTGGTGATGATGACTCAAGCATGTATTTAGATATCTTTGAACTTCCACCAAAACCCCTCCCACCTTATGAAAGTTTCTATGTCAAAGCAATGGTCTATGACCCAAGAAAATCATAGGAATAGGTTTGAGAAAAGATATTAGTGCCAAATAATAGAGTGAGGACAAGATTGTATCCTAATAGAAATATAAGAAAGAAATTATAGAACTAGAGCATTCATTTGGAGATGTTGCTACATATGAGAAATGGGATGACCTATTATGGGAGGAGGAACATGGTTCCCTACCCTCTAACTATGATATGAACAATATAAAAGCTACAAGTTCTTTTAGACTACAAGTAGAGAAGGAAGAATAAACTTTTGAGGATGAGAGTAGCGGAAATGATGAATTAATAAGGGAAAAATCTCCCACTAAAATTTCAAGTGGAAGCTTCCTCAACTCAAACATTATTTGATAAGGCTCTAGGACCCCCTTTCCTATATGTTCTATAAGCTCATTCTTCTTAGGTTCCACTCCCTCTACTCATCATCCTTTGACATCTACAAGCATTACAAGTTAATTATTTCAAACTCAAAAAGTGACACAAAAAAATCACACAAGGGAGATGGAGAGGCTTTAGAAGCAAGTTGAACAACTTGCACCATCCAATCCAATACCAATGAAGATCTCATCTCCAACGCAAGTTATAGGATAGGTGAGAGGTTAGGTTTCCCCACCAAGGTAGGCATGGAAAATATTTGGACTAGTGCAAACAACCCTCGTGGGGAAAAGAGGAAGCATATGTTGATCATTGCACCTATCCTTGATACTTCTGATGTGGAACAAGTGCCAATTATAGAGCAAATTGTCTTAAAGTAGCTCCTACCATCTTTGGTGGCACAAGGGAGCATTTTTATCCCTATACCTTCCCCATCTACCTTTGTTTTTATACTAGTTACCTTAATTACCCTAGTTTCACATCAACAAAACTAGTCTACTACAACTACTACAATTTTTGTTGCTCTCGCTACTTCAGTTGCTTCTATTCCCTTGCCATTGATAACTCCCATTGGCCTCATGATTGGTTTTATTCATTCAAGCACCTTCTTGTCTAATGCTTCAACCCTATCCACACTAGTTCACTTAGGCTCAATAATTCCTATGGTCTCACAGCTTTTGCATGCATCCCTAGTGTCAACCACTCTCCCTTCCACTTTACAACTTGTAATTTTACATATATGTGCCATCTTTATCTTTAATAAGTTTGGGAGTTCCATCTTCCCCTTTATTTATATCTAGATGATTTTCACTATGAGCAACTACCATGGTTGATGTGTAGTCTTTTGTCCCTTCCATCTCTCCTTCTCTATCCTATCTATCCACCTTTACCCCACCCCAAAAACATATGTATAACTTTTAAAACCAACCCAAGAGACTTTGAAAACAACAAATTCTTGAGAAAATGGAGGCGAGACTCCAATTTTTTTTAATTGTAATATAGTTAATTGGAAGGGGAGGTCACTATTAGGGGGCCACCAACAGTGGGTCATATTGGTGAAGTCCCAAAGCTTTCCCACTAGAGACAACCAATTTTGACTCTCAACAAATTTGAATTTTTGTTGGGCAAGAGGAATGGCTTGTCTTGAAAGGACGCTTAAGATAGAGATAAGATTTGTAAGTTCAACTCTATACTCTATCTAGAAATTAAAAGGGAAAGCATCAATATTCTCAACCCAAATGAACCCTTGTTAAGTTCCTACCTAATTTGCTTGAAGCCTCTTGGTAAAGTAACATCCAGATTAAAACGACTTGGATCAGTTACTTCAGTGGACTAGAACTCATGGCAAACCATTACAAATTCTTATTAAAAAGGCAAAAAAAAACCAAAACCCCCACATGCCATCACAGAGCTAGGCCCACCACACATGCTACAAAATACCACGTTACTCATCATGAAACTTCTTGCATATGCCTATACATACCATCTCATTTCCATTTATTCATCAGATCGAGCTTCGCCACCTATGGGTCAAAGATGGGAAGGATGAATTTTAGTTGTAATCTCTTGATTGTTTAATCGTAGGCTCCATTCTCACTACAATCTCATCAAATGCAACATACCACACAAGTCATCCAAAGCCATAGTAGTACAAGTCTCCTCCCCCACCCATTTTTCGACATTGTTTCTTGTCGAATTTTACAGTCGACCTAAAGAATGCAAATCTTTCAACCTTATCGATTATGTCTTTGGTCGATTAAATTGTTGAAAGTGATTCAATCACATTGATTTTGACCAGTTGGTTGTTTTACAACGTGTCGGTTGGTTAAACTTTACCCATATTCACACCCCATCACCTGTCCATAAGCCTCCTATTGTATTGAGGCCACCTCCCAAACCTCATGTGCATCTAAAGCCTCCACCTAACCTAGTTTCCCCTCCTCTCCATTATCCTTACAAATCCCCACCTCCACCCATGCCAAAGATTTATCTTCCCAATCCAACTCCAACATATCACCCTCCCCACAAGTCTGCACCAATTTACACATCCCCCAAACCATCACTTCCTCCTCCACCAGTTTATACTCCACCCAAAAAATGTCCTACTCCCCACCATGAGAAACCACTAGTATTCCAACCATACAAGTACAAGTCCCCGCCTCCTCCAAAGGGGCTGTTTTTAAACATCATCCCCTTCAATAGTCAAAAGTCAATTTTGACCAATAAAAATAGGACAAATATTTACCACTTTTGTTGTGGGTAAGGTGTAAAATTTCTATTGACTATTTGACCAACAAAGTGGATGATGTTTAAGTAGAGCCCTCCAAAAGTGATTGTGAAACACCCTTTGCACTGATCGTAAACAACTGACACGTTAGTGTGAAAACTCCACCACCTAAAGATGTGCCTACTTACCCACTTCGTGACTCTAAATCCCCAACGACCTCCACATCACTACTCCTACAAGTCTCCTCCTCTTCCTCCATATTAAGCAACTCTGGCGCTGTCATATAAAGTCGGTGGTTATTGTTCTGAGGTAATGTTCAGCTTTATGCCCTTATTAACATTTATAATTTTTTTTATAAAGCTCCTTCGATATTCTTTATATTTTCTGGCTTTCTTTTCAACATTGAATCGATTCTTAACTCTGCATCAATGTTCGTTGTGTTTTAGCCTTTTCTGACCACGAAAAGTTCCAATCCTTGTGTGGTAGTCACCATTTTAAGGCAGCTAGCTTGCATCTTTTGGATCTGTAAGTGAGCACCGTTTGCATCCTGTTAGCTCTATATAAACACTGACTAATATAGTTTTGGGCTCTTTCAACATTTCAATCATTTCTTAGTATTAAAGAATTTCGGCTATTTTTAAACATCATCCATTTTTACAGTTAAAAGTCAATTTTGGTGAATAAAATAGGACAAATATTTACATTTTTTATTGTGGATGAGGTGTAAAATTCCTATTGACTGTTTGACCATTGAAATAGATAATATTTAAGTAGAGGGAAGATGTAACTATTTATGAATCCCTAAAGAAAACTAGAAGAAACCAGACTACTAACTATAAACAATATTGAACGTCTTCAAGGATCAGATCAAGTACCTGAGCCTCTTCCAAATAAGCAATGTTTGTGTTTTCTGTAAGAGGTATTTGCGATGATATAATCAATTTCCTATGAAATGGAAAAAGCTTCAATTTACATGTGTGAAAATGTTATTTGTTCAGTTTCACGAGCATAGAAAAGATATAAATAAGTTAATATATCCGACAATGGGGGATTTACGTTAAATAAATATACGTCTGCACACGTTCATATTAAAGAGAACATGTCTACTTAAGCACTTAAATAAACCATATCAGATGGCGTCAAGCCAATAACATATTTTAAGTAGATGGCAGAAAGGTCAGACAGAATTTTGGAGGGGCAACAAGAGTACGGCATTTGTCGAGCTTATGAGCAAGTTACTTTTTCATGTTCCCCGAGAACATGTAACATGAAGCATGTTACTGTTTTTCTCACAAGGACCTTCACAACAAACAATATAGTCTTAAAATAAGTTTAAAGGAGTTTTAAAAAGTGTTTGGTCGCTCAGGAATAAACTGCAGCCAACACAATGCATCCTCTTTAAAGTAGGGATTTGACATTTTATACATTAGTTTTCAAATTCGGGCGACCATTTTGTTTTATCAAGCCCTAAAAAAGACTTCAATTCTTTTTAATGACGAATTGCACACTCAAATTAATAAATATTCTATATTATTTTATCAAGCCATAAGAAAGACTTCAATTTTGGTTCTCTATTTGCTCACCTTATACATCCACTAAAATATTTTGGTAGATTGCCTCACTAGCCGACAATCTATCCGCCCTGCTCACACTCTCTGTATACATACCACTATTAGATTGCCTCACTATTAGTGCTCTATATAAAGGATGATCTCCTTTTTACTTATGTAAATTGCCTCATAGTCGACGGTCTATTTACCCCCACTTTCAACTTTTTAACTTCCCAATCCATTATCGATTGCCTCAAGTTCGGTGATCTACTTGAAAATCCTTGTGACTACCTCACACTCAGTAATTTGTCCATAAATCACCTTTGCAAGATGCCTCCATTCGATGTTCTGTCAACAAGGATAAACTTCCTTTGACTACCTTAGGTTTGACAATCTACTTGCAAACCCTTGAAATTGCCTCACATTCAATAATCTGTCCACAAGCTACCTTTGCAAGCTGCTTCAATTGAGTGATTTGTTGGCAAACATAAATTTTCCCTTTCTCTAGACTGTAACCTTCACTTCTCTCCATTGGCAAGATTCTAACCTTCCACTATTTTTCACTTCTAGGATTCCAACTTTTCACTCTCATACCATTTGATGTTGTCACAGTAGGAGGGTCCAATGAAGGACTATCTAGTCATGCAACCATAACAAGTAAAAACAACACACACAATGGAATCTCATAGAAATAAACACAAAACTCTATTGATTCCACATGTTTGCATGATTACAACTTGCCACAATCCAACCATGCAGTTTCACATATAAATAACCAGAAAAGATAACCACAACAACACCACAATTATATTTATTCTCCACACTCATTATATTATTCCACAAAACAAACCATCAAGATGACACAAGATATACCCTGGGAAAACCATCCTTGAGGGAAAAACCCAACCTCTAAAAGCATCCACATTATCATTGATTTCATAGTCAAGATTTTCAATCTGCCGCAAAGGGGGTTTATAAATTTTTACATGTTCCTTATCAACAATTAACATAGATCAACCTCACGTGGAGGTCTTAATCATATAACCTCTTTCAAATAAAATAATGCTCACAAACAACCATTGAATAATCCCTCTCCACCCAACCATGGGATTTGAATTTTTTCATAGTGGGCTTCATCTCAAACTCATCCTGAGCTATTCCCACATGTCACGTTATCCCATCATGCTCCTCCTTGAGCTCTCATCCTCATGGTCACACCTCTCCTCTCTAGATTCATTCTCCCACTTGACTATCCCCACTCAAACAATCATTAGTAGCATAGATACAAAAATCTCAAGCCTCAAAGATGATCTGCATTGACTACAAAGTGGCACAAACCTCTAGGCCACATGAAATGTGTAGTTGGCCAAGTGTAAACAACCTCCAAATTAGGTGCAGTGTTAAAAAAATAAAAGCTTTAGATGTAGAACTCCTTGCAAGCCTTCTTAGACCCAATATACCTCCATATGATATCCTTTGTTGGTGCAAACTCCTAGAAAGTTGGTGCAAGTGTAAACCATGTAAGCATGTTAGCCCAACCAAGATTTAGAGGCCACACTATGTCCTTGTGGTGACCCAAATCTTCTAAAACATGAATATGAAGTTACTCCATCATTTCACAACACATCCACCAAACTGTGAGACTCAATAAGCATTTGCAGTAAAATACAATGGCTTCTTCTATAATTCCCTGGTGACCTACAAATAAAAACACATTAAAAAACCAATAAATGTAAGATTTTCTCATACCTCTAGATGACCTCTTGCATCAAAGTATTTTAATATTAACATTGACAACAATTTCTAAAATATTTAACAATGATATGTAATAATTTTTTTTTGCTGCATAAGGATAATTTATATTAATATCAAAAGAGAAATTACATCTTCTGCAAGCAGATATCAAAACGTAGTAGATACACTGCCAGAACCTTAGCCAATTACATACCTTGATAAACTATTCACCTATCCCTGAAAGCTTCATAAAATGCCTGCTAACATACCCAAGGCAGAAAACATAACATATTATGACTATGGCCTAAACAGAGAACCTCCAGAGAACTGTTCGACACATCAAAAAACATAAAATTACAGACCAGAACCCGAGAAAGCTAGAAATCAAATGAAACCATGGGAGTGGGTGAAAGACTAGAATTTTGGAACCCAGTTGAATTGACCTCCCACCAGCTCCATCTGCAACAATTTCTTCAGAAACTTCACCCCAACATCCGTGAACTCCATGTGCTCAATCAGAACCATCCCCTTGAGATCCAACAGGAACGGATAGAATTTTATTACCTCCCCAGGATCCTGCAGTAGATGCATGTCCTTTGGCCAAGGAGCTCCAACCCCCAAAGTAGTCGCGCGAAGGACTTCCATGAAACCCACCAGCATATCTGCCTTGAAGAGCTTCCTGACCAAGGTCTCAGTCACATCTTTGGGAGTGCCAATATCCAATAAAACCACCAGGAACCTTGAAGAAATATTGGAGTTGACCCTGTAGGATTCACCATTCTTCAGAAAGCCTTTGCCTAGAACAATTTTAACCACAACCAAAGTTAGGGCATCATTGAAATAGAGGATTTGTTTCAATGTATGATCCATCACCCTGCCTTTAAAGGGAATTTGACACATAGTGCTTTCCAATTGAATGGGCATGTCTTCCCCCAGACTCATGATAGACTCTACAGAGATGCGAGCTATGGATTTTGAGCCGCCAACCATGTCATCACCGAGAAACAGAGGAGACAATACTTTCAAAACAAACTTCAAGAGATGATAACAAAGGCAGATTAAAATCTTTTTTAAGGCTATCTGCACAAGCTTGTGTGTGCCTCGACCTCCTAGATCACTTGATATTAATGACAAGCCTCTAGCTTCTAGAATAATGATTGCCAATGAGCCTATGAAAGGACATTCCAATGGATCATTAACTCGCCCAAGAAAGAAACTGTCATTTGATATGACATTAACTATAGAGGGCGATGCCATCCTGAATGATCATACATTTCCACGTGTGCTATCTGCCTCAGCTGACTCAGCACAACCCTACTCTCCATCGAAGACACATGTTTGCCAACCTTATCTAGACTTTCCACAACTGCGATTGTGGAAAGTCATCTGCCCTACCACCCACTATATATATAATAAATATTAACAATAAGAATGAGTAATTACTTTTTTAAAGCATGTACATATCCAATATTACTATAGTTTTTAGGATACATTATTTAATAAGGAACTTTAAAAATATATTATTCTTAGAAATTAAAAGAAATATATACTTTTCTATTTTTTATTTTTTATTTGTGTTATACACATGGCTAAATATATTGAACCACTTAATGAATGCATTTGAATGTTTAGTGTTTGTGTAATGTAGAAAATTGCATACCCTTGCAATTTCATGCTACGTTTAGTAACTTTTTTTGTGTTTTCATCTTCTCTCTGCATAATAGGCTAGGTTTGTGTGATTTTGGTCTATTTCTTCTACTCCTCTTGAAAAATTATTATGATGCTTAAATGCTTACATGGTCCTAAGGTGACTTGTATGAGTAGGAGTTGGTTTTACTTGGACTTGAATGCTCTGCATGGATGTCAGTGCGCTGCGCTAGCGTCCCATGTCTATTTGCTGACAGGTCTGATCCGTTTCTAGGCATTACAACATGTCTTTGGTTATCATGAGAATTCCTTGTAACATCTTATGGAGTTGCAGAATGACTCCTTGCATGGCATTTCAAGATTCTTTCCTCTTGGAAGTGTATTGGAAAGATTTGGAAAAACACATTCATTCAATCTCTCTGAATCTTTGACACACTTGGGCTTTGACACAACTCTTTACAAGTTTCTCTTGTGTAAACTAGACTTCTACAACAGCTATAGAGGATTTTGGTATCTGTGTGTATTGTGAGAATATTTCTCTTGGCTCTTAGGGTTTTATTTCACTTGTGAGGCTCTCTTCACCAAGGTTCAAAGCTGCACATTTCTTTTGAGTTCTTGGGAGCTTGTTTCCTCATCTCACTACTCATATATTGGTAAGATTGTTTTGGTTTTGTATGCATTGTATTTCATTTTAAATCTATTCAGTAGTTGCATAGTTTTACAATCGTATAGACCACCATTTCACTTAATCCTTCTTGGTGTAGACCACCATTTATTTTCATGGCATAGGTTGCATATTGTGGGTTTCTCTCCTCGTAGACTAGGGAAGGAACTATTGTTATTTTACTTGTTTTATTGTTGTTCTTACCTTCCTAGATACACTTAGGATAAGAACACACACTTGTTTTCCTTTTAGTTTTATTCTCTATATCTATTGCTACTTGTGAAGGTAGAAATACCAACACCAAGACTTGAATGAGGCAAGTCCCCAAGCAACCCCAGCTAGTTTGTCCTCTTCCTTTTGTAGGTCTCTTGGAGTGCAGATCTTATAGCCACATAGAGGTTTTGTGTGACTTCCTTTCGTGCTTATCTCTCTTCATCTTTAATATAATCAATTTTATTTTAATTTTTGTATTACCTAAAATATTACTAGGTGTGTTTGCATTGAAATTTGTGTTGTGCAAGTGATCTGAGGCTATACAAAATTGAATATTTTTATTTTTAGCAAGTTTTAGACTCCAGTGTCCAGTGTAGACGTCTTCATGACACACTATTGTCTAAGGCTGAGACCCTCTCCTTGTTGTCACAGGTTCCTCTTTCCTAGCTTATTTCATTTTTGTAATTGTCTTATTTAGATTATGTTTACAATAGATTTTTTTTATATTCTGTTTACGTTTCCTCCATTGTCAATCACCTATTCAGGTTGCATTTCTTTGGCAGGGTTTCATAGTGGCTATGTAGTGATCTAGAGTAGATTACTTGACATCTGACACCTCGGATAGCAGAACCCAAGTGTAGTTTTAGTAGAGATTTCTCTTAATAAAAGCAAATTGATTGAGAAAGTAATTTTACCACACTACATTTTTGGTAAACCCGATGTGTTCTAAACATTTCAAAACCTTCTCTTCACTACTGTGGTTCACCTTACATTTTTTGGTGAACTCAACATGTTTCTTACTCAATCATTTTGTTCTTTGTCATGGTTCCCACTACATTTTTGGTGAACCCGATATATTGAAACTAAAACATTTCTATCTTGACTACGATTCATCATCCTCCTTTGGTGAATTCACTACTCTAAAAGAAAGAAAACAAAACTTCATATTTTATTTTCATCACTTAGCATTGTGTGTTGTAGAGCTTGAATGTAGTTTATGAGCTTTATGACCCAATCTTCTGTTGAACACAATGGGGTGCTGAGAGGGGGTGAATCAACACACTTACACACTTTAGCCAAACATTTACTGATAAAACTGAATAGCTTTGAAAACATGAAAGAAAACATGCAAATCAAGAGTCAACACATAACACCAGTGTTTTTAAGTGGAAAACCCTAAAACAAGGAAAAACCACGATGATGATTAACCGACAATATAATAGGCTCACTGCAAAAGTATTACAACATTGTTTTAGGGCTTCAACCCAAGGAAGCTACTACTCCCTAATTTACAACTTTGATTTAAGGTTATAACCCAAGGAAGCTACTACTCCTTGAATTCTTAGCTTACTACTATTACAATGATAATATAGATATAGGGACTGCTATGAAGAATACATTTGTTTTATGCTAATGGTGTAGTCTGTGACTCTTGCTCAATATTTGCCTTCAAAGTGATTATGCACATTTCATATCTTCTTCTACTCTTCTTTATTCTTATTCACCTTAATTATCTTTCAAATGAATTATATCTTCTATATATATCCTCTGAAAGATCTTGAAACATTGATTAGGTCATCATCCAGAACAATATTGAATGTAACATGTGGCTAGTCACTGGTCAGCCACAACACATGTAAAGTGATAACAAACTTGTTGTGGACCTTAGGACTTTATGAAGAACATTAGGACACACCTTTCCTGATGTAGGAGCATCCCAGGTTGTAGAGCAATCTTGCATCAACCAAAAACATTTACATTATTTTGTTTTCTTTCATTTCTAGTTTAGTTCAATCATTTTCAGTTTCAATATTTTGTACCACATTTTAACGCATCTTCATATCAGAGCTCATGGAGCAGGACTTAGCATCTACATATCATCATCTATATATATCCAAATTTTAGGTCATTTGAACTTGTCTACTAAAACTTATCGGTGTCAGAAGATCATCAGCTTTCATAGAGCAGAGCATACAAACAGTCAGTTGAAGGAGAAGGTTTGCAGAGCACTTTTGTGACTTGTGGAGCTAATGAAACATATCACATGACACAAGGATTAGATAGATCTTCCTTGAGGTCTGGACCTTGATTCATGCATTTGCGGAGCATTGCCAGATGTTGTAGGCCAACCTACTTATTTCTACACTTTACATTCTTCTTAGGAGTTTGTAACCTTTCTTGGCCAGGATTTCTTGAGCTAGGAGATGATATATATAGATCTCTTGGATGTATTAGGAAGTCAGTTCTTGATTAGTAGTCTTAGATGTGATTTAGAATTTGATTTCCTTTCAGGAGGGCACTTCAATGCCATATCTTGCATATTTGTTGTAACCCAGAAAGCAACCCTATGAGCCCTTCAATTGTAGCCCACGTGTTTCCAGCATATAAGCATTCTGAATATATGATATATTAAGCATTTGAATATTCCATTGCATTCTACATTTATGTTGTTTATGTTGTGTTTACTCTAACTGCATGGTTTGGACAGTTCATTTTGTGAACCCTCCAACCGTGACTGCACCAAGTGGTATCAAAGCAAAGTTTTGAATCCTTTGGGAAGTGAAGGCATTCTAGAAGATCTTGTGGTCAACTAATCACTAACCTAAGGCAGTCTACTTGTGTTTGTTAACAGATCATTGAGTGTGAGCCAGTTGCTACCTTGTAGTTAGATCATTGAATTGAGGCAGTTGCATCAGATCCTAGGAAGAGATGTCATTGAAAAGGATACCTGTTGTAGGCACTATGGCTGGAAGAATGGATGAAATGATGGAAATGATGAAAACAATGAAGGTTAGAATAGATGTTGTAGAAGAAGATAGAAGAAGAGGACCAAACGCTAGACATGATGTTGAAAGTGATGATGAAGAATTTCAATCTGCTGATCAAAATGAAGAAGCCCTTGAAAAAGAAGAAGAATTAGATCAAGTGAAGATATTGAAAGCTATTTTGAAGATTGGAAAGAGACCTAGAGTGGAAGTGTTGTGATGCTCACAACACGCCCCATTTTACTCCTTAGCAAAATGAGGACCCCTGCTGTGGCTGTGGCTTTTGCTTTTGTGTGTGGGTCTGTTTGGTGGTAAAAGGGAAAAAGAAGTGAAAGTTACAAACCTTGTTGAAAATAAAGAAAAAATAACATTAAGTACCAGAGCTGAATATGGGTGAATTCCTTGTCAAAAATGAGTGAGGGTTACTTTTTGAACCATTTTAAAATTCACAATATTTTGTAAGTTATGTATGTTTTTGGTAAAATGTACTATGGGAGGGTTTGTATGTTGCATATACAAAGCTCTTTGTATATACAAGGTCACTCGTATACAAGGTTGTTTGTATATCAGGTCATTGTATGAGTCGCAAAAGGAGTTGTCGGTTTTGTTGCATCCATGTACTTGTATGCATTTTGTTAACGTTCTATCTATACAATACAAGTCGAGCCTGAAATAGTTCAAGGTTTTAATGAATAAGTGGTTGAGTCTATTGAATGTATTTTAGGTTTGCATGTTTGGCAAAAGAAACATACAACGTGATATACAACGGGAATATACATAGTGCAGAACCGAATAGAATATGAAATAAGGTTAAGTTGTTGTATGTGTGGTGCTTTGTAAGTATATTTTGGAGACATACATTTCAATATACATACAATGAGGATTTCAGGGAAAGATTAAAATCTGATATAAAGAATGCATCGTACCTCAATATATATCGGAAGATACATTGCACTATATGCATGCCGCGGAGCCGAAAGGTAAGTAAACTATGGTTTATAAAAGTTGAAGTCCGAAAGGACATACAAAAGAGTTTGTATGTATCTGGACTTGTATCTAAGGGTTTTATACAAGGGTTATGTGCATCGCGGAGATACAAGTGAAAAGTAGGATGGGTCCCATCACTTGCATAACGGACTTGCATAATAACAATGTATATCTTCGATACACAAGCCGATATGCAAAGCGAAGGTTACAAGTGCGATATACAAAGCGAAAGATACAAAGTACGAAAAAAGCAGAAAAGGGAGGGAACTTTAGTTTGATTTCCTGCCTAAAGTGCTTATATGTTTAAAGATACAAAGAAGACATACAAGCATAACATACAAGAAAACATACAAGGAAAAAGGTATGTATGCACAGTTTAACTAACGGTAAAAAAGGGGTTTTAAAAAAGCAAGTACTGAGATAGAAGGCCGAATGTTTGGCACATTAATTACTGTAATTAATGCCAATCTAACATTTAGAAGAGGTATAAATTGGTGAAAGCGACGTGAATTTTTTATAATCCATTTTTATGTTTGTTGGCAGGTTTGCAGGTATATTAAAGGTGGAGCTTTAATGGCGATGACATCACAAAGTGGCGGTGGAGCACAAAATGAGCAAAAGGAGTAAGGGACTTCAATGAGAAGGAATATGCAGGTGGAAAGAAGCTATATTAAAAGGGCAAAGCAACAAAAGATATTTTAATGGTGAAGATATTTTGATGGTTGTTAGGGTTTCCAAAGGGCATCTTTACGCTTAATATGGGTATGCTTCTTAGAGATTTTTTGGCAGGATTTGTTTTCCACCAATTGATGCTGCACTTGAAGTGTGGACCCTTGATTGACTAGGGTTCTGGAGCCGTATTGGGGATAATCAAATCTATATATCGAGCCCCTTTACTTTGTAAAGACTTACACAGGGATTTATAGAATAGATCTGGAAATTGTAATTGGTCTCAGCATTTTGAATAGAGGAACAATTTAGTTTAGAATAGAAGGAGGTCACCTGTGTCTGCAATAAGGAATGCGTGGAAGATCTAGCTTCCTTACTGTATCTGTAAAATGTTTTGTAAGTTTTCTGTGAAGTTGATTAATGAAGCTAAGAGTCATTCATACATTGTAAATCATATATGACTGTGTGTTTTGAATATAAATGAATCTGGAATTCTGCGTCTATATTCAGAGTGTCTTCTGACTCTTCTTTGTATTTGAAATAATATCTCTTAAAGCTTGCAATCTTGAATGTATGTTAGTGAAAATACTCAGGGCTTACATTTAAAGGTTTAGTTTGTGGATTTAATCAAGTTTGTTGTATTGCTTACAAAGTGAATAACAGAGCATTTAGATTCTATAGCAAAATGAAGTTTAATTTAGATTTCTCTAACTTTTCCCAAACATTTGAAATACTTAGCTTAAACGCAAAGATTTAAAGGAGATTGTCTGATATTTGAAGGAAACATGAACAACTGAGTTGATATTGGATAGTTTTCATAATATTTGAAAAAGAAAGCTTGTGTTAATATAAATTATATAAAGATTTGTGATACAGTGACAAATTTATGCAAAGGAATGAAGAAAATGATGATATTTGTGATATTTTGCATAATTCAAGTCCAGTGAGTCATAAAACACCTTAAATCAAGTAAGGCCCCTTGCATATTACAGCTTCACATTAACCTACTGAATTATCTACAAAGTCAAGACCTAACCATATAGAAACTTGGAATTAAGTAATCTTCATTGATTTCTTCATATCTTTCAAGATAGTTAGGTTCATTTTGTGAATTTTAACTTTTGTTATGAATGTGTAAAAATAATCATCAACAGTTTTTGGTGCTAGAAGGAGGGCCTAATTGGAGTTAGGGTTTGTTTTAAGTTTAAAGCTGGCTCGTAACAGTAATAGAGTGACTAGGTCTAGATCCAGTTCAAAGGATATATTTTTGTAATTACCTGATAAAAGGCAAAGTAAGGTTCCTTTGATTTGGAATCCCAGAATATCACAGCAGGAGGTTCATCTGGAATGCCTCCTGGATCACCTTTTATTATCCATAACAATGTGAGTCTTGACAGTTCTTCATTTAGATCTTTAAATCTTGGTTCAGGTCCTCCCAAAGGTCCTAGTCCTCCCAGAAATCCAAGTATTCCCCAAGGTCCAAGTCAAGCACAAGTACCTGCAATGGCTTATTTTAATGTCAACTCTCCCATACAGTTCACTGATTATCATGAGATGCCAAAAAATCTTGAAAAGATATGTCTGAAATATCAATTACATCAAGATCTAGAAGATCACATTAGAATATTCAAAGAGGCATGCTTTAGGGCTAGGTTAGAATATGAGGATGTTGTGTGTAGGTTGTTTCCTTACACCTTCAATTAGTAGGCTTCTAACTGGTATGTTAACTTGCCTAATGGTTACATTTCTTCTTGGGCACTTATGGAAGAAAAAATTTTGTCTAGATTTAGAGGACCAATTGATCCTTCCACCTTATATCACAAATTGGCTACAATTAAGAGAGGTGAAGGAGAGCTGATTGACAATTTTAATGATAGGTTTCAAAAGGCCTATTCTAGGTTAGTAGCTCCTTACACAGTAAATGCAGATACATTGTTAGCCATGTATTATATTGCCTTAGATCCATTAACTGCTATGTTTATCAAAAGAAAGGCTGACATAGATACAATATCCAAAGCTTATAAGGAGCCAGCCTCAGTAAACCAGGAGATGAGGCAAACAACTTATAATCCATTTCCTAATGGAGGAAATCTTGGGATGCAAAGTCAAATACAATCATGGAATGGAGCCCCTACACATAAGACTCCATTATTGAATCCAGTTCCTACATACACACCTATGTATAATCCTGCCCTAATCTAGGCCATAGCCCCTTATACTGGTAACACTGCCAATAATAATCAGAGTAATGTTCCATCTTTCTTCCAACCTCCTCAAGATACATTTGTGGCAAAGGCACAAGAGGAAAGAGATGAAATCAAAGAGATTACTGCACACTTGAGAAGATTGACTACTGAAATGACACAACTGAGAAATGAGAATTTCTATGGTAGAAACAACTAAGGATACAGTCAAAACCATAACCAAAGCTATAGTTAGAACTATAAACCAAACTATAACTAGAATCATAATCAAAATTATAACCAGGGTCAAAGTTCAAATCAAAACCATAATTACAATCAGAATCAAAATCATAATCAAGGACAAGTAGTGCAAAATAGAGGACCTGCTATAGATAACAGAGCCTAGGGTAATAACAATAGGAATCAATATCAGCCAAGGCCACCTAAGACATGGAACACAGGGCCAAATAATGGCACTCTAGCTTCTCCATTTGAGAATTTAGATAATCAAGATACAAAACAAACAGTGGGAATTCAAATGGCTAATACATCATTGAAGAATTGGTGCAGGTTTCATAATACCAGTACCCATGCTAAACTAGATTGTCCTAAGTTCCATTTAGCAGCCATTATTTTCAAGGTAGATGTACAGGATCCCACTTCTGAGTTTCTCATTCCCAATGGTAATGAAGTAGTGCCCTCAGGATATGAGACTGCTTTAGTCTTAGAGACTTTTACCTTTGCAACTGGAGAAGAAGAGGATCAATTGTTAGAGGATGAACCTTATTTTTGTGAAAACCTATATCCTGAATCAGCCTTTGTACTAAATGCATTTCAGTTTCCCTTTGAAACTGAAAATGAAGTGTTAAATGAAACATAAGAGGTACAGGCTTTTCAGTAGTCAAACAAAAATCACACCTACAATTTGAGAAATAACACTAGGCCAGGAGGTCCTTTCACTACTTCCACTCCTAACAATTTCAATACTTCCCCAGATTTGAACGCTAGTAATAATCCTGCTATACTAAAGGCTAATCATCATGCAAATAATGGAATAGTAGCACAAAGGGTCCAAACAGATAAAACAGAGACAGAAGAAACAATGAGGTTGATGAGTTATTTATCTGAAGAGATAAAGAAAATTAAGGTCAATATACCTTTGTGTGAATTATTGAAAAGCCCAGGGGTCAGAAATGATTTCATAAAATCCTTGGATATATTTGTGACAGGTGAGGTTTCTGCTGATGTGAGTATTCCTAGTAGAGATTCACAACCCAAAGAAAAGAGTAAGAAAATTGCGCAGTCTTCCAACACTAATGTGGTGATGTATGCAAATAAGAAGGATGCTCCTCCTTTCTTGTTAACCTTTAGAATGTGTGGAAAGAACATACATAATTGCATGGTAGATTCTGGTGCATCAGCCAATGTAATGCTTTTAGGAATATGCAAAACTTTAGGGCTGACTCCTACTGAATCTGCTAAGGTTGTTACACAGTTGGATAAAACTGAGGTTAATGTGATAGGAGAACTAATGCATATTCAAATGCAATTAGCCTCAAATCCTAGGGTAAGTCAGTTTATTGACATTCAGATAGTAGATATACCTGTGGATTATGGGATGTTGTTGAGTAGATATTGGTCTAAAACAATGAATGGATATATGGCCACTAATTTTTCACCTATGTGGTTACCTTGGAGAGGTGTTCCAAATCAGATTAGGATAGAAGCAGAACCCAGGATGAAACACATGATTACAGAATACAATAGGACTAATGAGATATTGTACGCTTCTATTAAACCTGGTGTTTATAGAATCACTGACAAGGGAGTACAAATTGAAGAAATCCTAATGTTAAATTTTAGAGATAAACATGTCAGTAAGGAAACAGTATTATTCATTGAGTCTGATGGAAATTCTTCTAATGAAGAAAGCAATGCAATAAATAGCTTTGGTCAGGTCATTAGACAGGAAATGGAAAGGTGTATGGAACAAAATATTCCAATTCAATGTAAATTGTATAAAAACATGTGTAGAGTTCATGATAGACCTCATTCTGAAGAGAATTGTGGAATGTGCAAAGATATTATAGAGTATCAACACATAAAATGCACAAAGGGAGTAGGAATGCAAGAAGGAAAGGTTAATCCTAATCAACCAGAGAAACACTTTCAAAATAACATAGATGTGTTGATCCCAGATTTAAAAGAAGAAACAAAGGACAAGAGTATTTGTCATTTTGATTTACAAATTAAAAGTATAAATATACAAGTAGGTCAAAATGAATTGCCTATGAATGAACAAGATAGCACCTCACATATGATAGAAAAAGAAAAACATGCCAAAATAAAGGGTCAAAAGAATAAAGATGGCATGTGGACACTGAAATGTGACAGATCTAAATCTAAACAGGGTGCAGGTGCAGGTGTGGAGCTTATAGATCCTCATGGTAAGTCATATTTAGCAGCATATAGGCTACAATTTTCTTGTACTAACAACATTGTAGAATATGAAGCTTTGATTTATGGACTTGTTATGGCTATCAAGAAAAAGGTAAAAATGACTAGGGTATTTTCAGATTCTGAGTTAGTGGTCAGGCAAGTAAGGAAATTGTATGCACGCAACTACAAAAAGATGGTTTGTTCAGGCATAGGGTGTGGGATTTGATAGATTCATTTGATTCTTTCAACATAGAACATATCCCTAGAGAATTGAACCATAGACCAGATGCATTAGCAGTTACTACTAGCACTTTAGAACCCTTAACATTGTCAGGTTTAAAAAGATTTGCTGTTGAATTAGTAAATGTTCCTAGCATACCAGATAATGTTACTCATTTTTAGGTATTTGAAGGGGATCAGCAAATTGTAGATTTTCTAACTTGTAATGAGGTATTTGAAGCTCAAATTATTGATGAATAGGAAAGGTTTGATGTGTCTTGGGATGAAGAAGACATAATCAACTTGAAAAGAAATTTCTTACCTAAGGGAGTGATCGAGTTATAACAGATTTTTGATTTTGATGGGGTATTGAGACAGAAAGATTTGCCCAAAACTGAGGGAGCTGAGTGTGATCCGTATAACCTTGGAACAGAGCAGAGTCAACAAAATGTACTTATTGGAAGGCTTGCTCTGAAGAGTTGAGAAAAGAAATTGTGGATGTTCTGAAAGAGTACAAACATGTCATAGCGTGGACGTATGAAGATTTGAAAACATATGATATGTCCATCATAACTCATGTGATACCCTTGAAACCCGATATTAAACCATTTAGGTAGAAACAAAGGCCTGTGAATGCTATTTTAGAGCCTTTAATCTTTGAAGAAGTGAAAAAATTGCTGTCTGCCAGAATAATTTTCCCAGTCAGACATTCAATCTGGGTAGCTAATTTAGTACCTGTGAGAAAGAAACGTGGAGACATTAGGTTATGTGTGGATTTTAGAAATTTGAACAAGGCATTTGAAAAAGATAATTATCCCCTGCCTCCAATAGATGAAGTGTTGCAAGCAGTGAATGGGGCTAGGATGATGTCTTTCTTAGATGGATTCTCAGGATATAACTAGGTCTTAATAGATAAAGAGGATATATTGAAGACCACTTTTACTTGTAAATGGGGAAATTATGCATACAGAAGAATGCCTTTTGGTCTAATCAATGCAAGTGCCACTTTTCAGCGAGCCATGGATATTGCATTTCATGGTTTATTAGGTAAGTGCATTGTTATTTATATGGATGATTTAACTATTTACTCTAAAGATGCATCCACTCATGCTGATGATCTGAGAAAAGAACTTAAAAGATGTGAAAGGTACGAGATTTCCCTTAACCCAAAGAAATGTTCATTTGGCGTAACTGAAGGGAAATTATTAGGACATGTCATTGCTGAAAATGGGATATCTATTGATCTTGATAGAATAGAAGGAATAAAGAAATTGCAATTACCAAACAGTAAGAAGGACCTAAAGTCATTTTTTGGTAAGATTAATTTTGTCAGGAAGTATATTACAGGGTTTGCAGAAATTGTGCAACCATTGAATGCCATGCTGAAGAAGGATGCCAAGATAGAATGGACACCAATAGCTAAAGCTGCATTTGCAGATATTAATGAAGCCATTTCTGATGCTCCTATGTTGACAAGTCTAGATTATACAAAGCCATTTTACATAATTTATTCTTTTACATCTTCACATTCAGTTACAACTTCTTTGACACAAAAGGGAGAAGACAATGAAGAAAAGCCCATAGCCTTCATGAGTGCACATCTGAAGGATGCACAGCTGAAATATCTTGATACAGAAAGACAAGTGTTTGCATTAGTAAGAGTAGTGCAAAAGTTTAGACATTATATCTTACACAGTCAGGTTAAAGCCATAGTACCAGATGCAGTCGTGAAGATGTTACTGATACAGAATGAACCTGGAGAGAAAAGAGCTAAATAAATTACAACATTACAAGAGTTTGATATGGAAATTATCCCAATGAAGTTGGTTAGAGGACAAGCATTAGTACAAACCATAGCAAACATAGATCTAAATTTGGTGAAACAACAATATGTGTTGAATTCTAGTGATGCATCAGGGTGGTATGATGATTTGAACACTTTTCTAATATCAGGCAAATATCCAAATAAGATGAAATCTTCTCAGAGGAGAGCTTTAAAGATTAAAGCACAGAAGTACATGGTACAAGGAGGTCTCATATTCAAGAAGAACCATGAAGGAATATATTTAAGATGTTTAAACAGAGTTGAAGCAGATAAGGTATTGTCAGAATTACATGATAAGTATGGAATGACTCATGGTTCCCATTTAGCTACAACACATAAGATATTGAGAGTAGGGTACTATTGGCCTACAATGTTCAAAGATACTAAGAGTCACATTCGAAGTTGTCACACCTGTCAAACTACAGAAGATAAAGGAAGGAATTAGGCTAATCCATTACAGCCAGTGATTGAGTCTAGACCATTTGCACAATGGGGCTTGGATTTCATTGGGGTCATAAATCCTCCATCATCTGCAGGACATAAGTTTATACTGATAGTAACTGACTACTGTACAAGGTGGACTTAAGCCACATGTTGCAAGTTCTTTACTACTGAGGTCGTTATCAATTTCTTTGAAGAAAACATCATAACCAGGTTTAGAACTCCATATTCGCTGGTATGTGATAATGGCCCTGCTTTTTCTTCTCTAAAATTTTCTAAATGGGCATTTGAGTATGGGATAGTTTTAAAGTTTTCTTCAAATTATTATCCTCAGGGGAATGGGTTAGCTGAGTCTACAATCAAAATTTTATTGGATATAATCAAGAAGCTAACTGAAAAGAATCCTAGAGAGTGGAACACATTGTTGAAATATGCGCTGTGGGTAGATAGGACTACGGTTAAGTCAGCCTTGGGCAATGCACCTTATCACTTAGTTTATGGGACTGATTCCATACTTCCAATGAATTTAAGAATACCAGTCTAGAAGTTTGCTAATGAATATTTAGGCTTTGATGATCATAGAGAGGCCAGAATAATACAAATGTTACAATTAGATGAGAAAAGAGATCAAGCCATTGATAAATTCGCCAAACATCAAGCAGTAGTCAAGAGATGGTTTGATAAAAGAGCAAGAGTCAAAATGTTTAGAATATCAGACTTAGTGCTGTGCTGGGATAAAGCACATGAAAAGAAAGGGAATCATGGAAAATTTGACAAATTATGGTAAGGTCTATTACAGGTTACAAAAATAATTGGAGACAATACTTTCAGGCTCAAGAACTTGACTAGGGAAGATGTGCCATTACCAATTAATGGCCAACACTTGAAACATTACTTTCAGGCTTGAGGTGAGGGCAGTTAGTTTCTGTGTATCATAATGTACAGTTTTGGGTTGTTTTTGTTTTGTTTCGTTGTTGTTTTTGTTTTGTTCTTTTGTTTTCGTTTTGTTGTATTTTTTGGTTTGTGTGTTGTGTTGTCTTAGCAGGGATGTTTGTTTTGTTTTGAAGTATGCAGGAGCAGACTGACAACCACTGAAAACAATAGAAAATTTAGAACATTCAGGTTAATTATTTGAAATTTATGCATAATTTGTTGTTACTGTCATGAATGTAGAAAGTTGTTTGACTTGTGAAATTTTGTATTCAATAATTGTGGGTTGAGTATTCAAGGAAAATTTCTCACAATGACACACCTAAAATCCTTGGGTTTATTGAACCTGCCAGTGTAGATATTAGGTGAAAAATCAGAGGTCACCCTTGCTACCATTACAATTCTCAGCTTAATTTTAGCAAGTGATCATTCCTTGCATCATAAAGTTACAACTGTAATATCTTATGAAATCTCTATCAAATGCAAAAAATATAAAATAATAAAATGGATTTTACTGAAAATCCAGATTAAGCCATCTAAGTAACTCTACCAAGGCTATAGACACTTGCTGGCAGTGGGGCTCTACTTAGGAGAATTGTAACGATAACCTTGTCGGGGCTATGGATGCCTGCTAGCAGCAAGGCTCTATCTGGTTGGCTATGAGGGAATGACATCAACTATGTAGTCTAATATCAATCACTGGTTTGTTCAACTGATTTTCAAGATGAGGATTATTAATCACGTGCACCCACTTAAACTGAAAGAAAAATTCATGCACCTTATTGAATACATTAAGTCTCAAGTTAGATAATAATTTGCAGAAAAGATAGTTGGAAGTTATGAATTTATGTCATTTAGTTTCCTTCAATGGTTTTAATTTAATTGTTTTGTTTGGTTGCTAGTTGTTGTGATGCTCACAACACGCTCCATTTTACTCCTTAGCAAAATGAGGACCCCTGTTGTGGCTGTGGCTTTTGCTTTTGTGTGTGGGTCTGTTTGGTGGTAAAAGGGAAAATGAAGTGAAAGTTACAAACCTTGTTGAAAATAAAGAAAAAATAACATTAAGTACCAGAGATGAATATGGGTGAATTCCTTGCAAAAATGAGTGAGGGTTGCTTTTTGAACCATTTTAAAATTCACAATATTTTGTAAGTTATGTATGTTTTTGGTAAAATGTACTATGGGAGGGTTTGTATGTTGCATATACAAAGCTCTTTGTATATACAAGGTCACTCATATACAAGGTTGTTTGTATATCGGGTCATTGTATGAGTCACAAAAGGAATTGTCAGTTTTGTTGCATTTGTGTACTTGTATGCATTTTGTTAACGTTCTATCTATACAATACAAGTCGAGCCTGAAATAGTTCAAGGTTTTAATGAATAAGCGGTTGAGTCTGTTGAATGTATTTTAGGTTTGCATGTTTGGCGAAAGAGAAACATACTGTTGGATCTAGGGCATACAACTGAGAGGGGGGGGTGAATTAGTTGTATAAAAACTTGCTCTATACTTCAAACACTTGATTCTTCTTTGTTAGTTAATAGCATATCAATTAATCATCCATGAAAGTAAAACATACAAACACAAGAGCAGATAAACATCAACACATTGGACACCAAGATTTTGATGTGGAAAACCCAGTTAAGGGAAAAACCACGGGGTGATTAACCCAAGGATTATTCTCTGTTAAAAGAATAAGAAAAAGAATGGTACTTGCCAATTAGGGCTCACTGCCCGAGCACACTGCTCACAAAGAGGCCCACTACCTACAAGGAGACACACTATCTACAAAGTGATAAGAATCTCAGTCTTGAACTGGAGAATGACATCTCTACCATGTCTGGATCAGTTCCATTTAAGCCCAAAAACCCCTGCTCTACCTTTCACACTTCTCTTCGCTACACCACACTCATCCACACAATCCACACTTCTAAATGAACTCACAAACCTTAATTTATACAAGACATCGACTTAGGAACAATCATCTAAGTCGGCAATCAACCATAAGAATATCTGCAAGATGAATAACATATCCGGTCGGCCATCACAAGAACATTCGCAGGATGAACAACTCATCCGGTCGACTAGTCGGAACAAGAACTTCATCTGGAAGAATAACTTCAATTCCGGGCTCTACCATCAATGCAGACCAACAACACAACCTCATCATGATCCAAGTACCTTCACAACCCTGCCTGAATGACCAGGTACATCCGCACTTTCTCTACTTACTAGAATTTCTTCTCTTCCTCATCCGGAACTTCAAGAACACAGTCTGTCGCCACTGTCACAATGCAAAAGGTACTTCTGGACCTCCAAATCATACACAACTCGAGATGATACATCACAAGGACATCCCAAACACTCCTTCCAATCCATAGATTAGGATTATACAATTCTGGACTTCACCGGACCTTTCTGTGATCCTCTATCACCTCTGAACACTTGCCAGAACCGGTTCCACACCGACAGCCACAACTCCTTCAGATCTTCATGCGGACCTTTGAAATCTTAACTGAAGCATCTCAAGACTCATATCTACAAACCATTTAATCCGCATCCTCTGGTTCACATCCTATACAATACATTTCCCTTCTTCTCATCACTGTTCTTCACTGTTCCTGACTGAGGCTAATTTTCTCAATATCCTCAGCACACTGCTCATCCAATCCTTCTTGTCAATGCAATATGAGTATGTTGACATCAATGACAACACTGGTTCACCTTCATACTTGCAACAATCTCCCCCTTTGTCATTGATGGCAACATATGATGTGAAAAACCATCAAGACAAGAACTTCTCCTTTCTGTCACAGCTCCCCCTATCAGCAACATGTCTTCTCCTCATTTACTTCTCCCCCTTTGATCATCAGCCACTTGTTTTTCACATGTCTTCTCTCCCCCTTTGACATCAATGGGAAAGGGCTCATACTTGCAATTCTAACACATCAGAGTCATACCAGCTGCTCCCCCTTAGTAGCAGCTCCCCATCATCAATCCGGATCACAAGATATGACTGTGATATCCACCGGACTGATGCACATCAGTGCATCTTAGTTCATCACCGGAGGGGCCATGACCCCTAACTTCTCCCAGAGATATTCAAAAGAGTCCTTGGGAAGAGGTTTAGTAAAGATATCTGCAATCTGATCCTTGGAGGGAACATACTCCAACCTGACTTCTTCCTTGTTCACTTGTTCTCTCAAAAAGTGAAACTTGATAGATATGTGCTTAGTCTTAGAGTGCAATACCGGATTCTTGGAAATATTAATTGCACTTGAATTATCACAGAAAATTGTGATAGGCTCCTCATATTCAACTTTAATGTCTCTTAGCATCTGCTTCATCCATAAGATTTGAGTGCAACTACCTGCTACTGCAATGTATTTTGCTTCAGTTGTAGATAGAGATATTGCATCTTGTTTCTTGCTTAGCCAAGAAACCAATCTCTTCCCCAAAAAGAATGCTCCACCACTGGTGCTCTTCCGGTCATCCACATCTCCTGCCCAATCTGCATCTATGTAAGCATGAAGAGAGAAATCCAGATCTCTAGGGTACCATAGACCATACTCAACTGTTCCTTTCAAGTACCTAAAAATTCTTTTGATTGCCATAACATGAGATTCTCTAGGATCAGCCTGGAATCTTTCTACAAGACCAACAACCTGCATTATATCTGGTCTAGTCTGAGTGAGATACAACAATCCACCAATCATTGATCTATACTTTGTCTGATCTACCTTTGGGGAGTCATCATCTTTGCTCAACTTACATCCGGTTGCCATGGAGTGTTCATTGGCTTTGAATCTTCCATACCAAATTTCCTCAACAATTCTTTCACATATTTGGTTTGAGAAATAAAGATCCCTTTCTTTGTTTGAGTAATTTGCAGACCCAAGAAGAAATTCATTTCACCAAGCATAGACATTTCAAACTCACTTTTCATCTGATTTGCAAAAGTTTTGCACATATTATCTCTTCCTCCAAAAATGATATCATCCACAAACACTTCAATAATCAAAATGTTTTCATGATCAATTTTGAAATATAAGTTGCTGTTAGCAGTACCTTTGTTGAATCCAATCTGCACAAGATGCTTATCCAACCTTTCATACCATGCTCTTGGGGCTTGCTTTAATCCATACAAAGCTTTCTTCAACTTGCAGACCATATCATCATTATCAGACAATTGAAATCCATCCGATTGTTCAATGTAAACTTCTTCTTCTAGATCACCATTTAGGAAGGCAGACTTGACATCCATCTGATATACCTTGAAGTCTTTGGAGGCAGCAAATGCAAGGAGTAATCTGACTGCTTCAATTCTTGCCACCGGAGCAAAGGTTTCTTCAAAATCAATTCCTTCTATTTGAGAGTAGCCTTTGCAGACCAATCTAGCTTTGTTTCTGATTACTTCACCAGCTTCATTCAGTTTGTTCCAGAAAACCCATTTGGTTCCAATCACATTCCTATCTCTAGGTCTGGGAACAAGATCCCAAGTATGATTTCTCTCAATTTGCATCAATTCATCTTCCATTGCTTTGGTCCATTTTTCATCATTGCAAGCTTCATTTATTGTTTTGGGTTCAATCTTTGAAATCAGACAACATTCATCCTGATTTTGAGCAACATTCCTTCTAGTTTGCACACCTTTGTTTCTGTCACCTATGATCTGGTCTTCAAAGTGGTTCTGTATTACATACCTTGGAATTTTGGGAGCATTCTGTACTGCTGCTTCTTGATCAGGCTCATTCTGACCTATCTCTTCTTCCTGATTTACCGGATCAGGCTGATTCTGACTTACCGGAGAGGATTGAGCTCCTTGAACTTGAACACCATCTTGGTCATCCTCATCAAACTTATAAAACCTTGAGGGCTTTTCAATTCCTTCATCAACTTTCACATTAGTGCTTTCTATCATCTTCCTCAATCTCTTATTGTAACACCGGTATGCTTTACTTTGAGTGGAGTAACCCAAGAAAATTCCTTCATCACTTCTAGCATCAAACTTTCCTAGATCTTCATCTCTTTTAATATAACACTTGCTACCAAATACTCTGAAATATTTCACAGTAGGAGTGATGCCAAACCAGAGTTCATAAGGGGTCTTACCGATGTTGTTTCTGATTTGAACTCGATTGAGAGTGTAGACTGCAGTGCTGATAGCTTCTTTCCAAAACATTTGAGGAACATTTGCTTCCAACATCATTGTCCTGGTAGCTTCCTGGATGGTCCGGTTCTTTCTCTCAACTACTCCATTCTGCTGTGGAGTCCTAGGAGCAGACAACTGTATTCTTATACCCTGCTTCTCACAAAAGTCAATGAACTCACCAGATGTAAATTCACCACCTCTATCAGACCTTAGACACTTCAACTTCAATCCGGTTTGATTCTCTACCATAGCTTTGAAGATTTTGAACTTCTCAAGGGCTTCTGATTTCTCCTTTAGGAAGGTAACCCACATCATCTGGGAATGGTCATCAATTAGCAACATGAAATATCTATCACTTTGTAGACTCTTGATTCTTGTCGAACCACAGAGATCAGTATGTACTAATTCCAACAATCTGGTAGAGGACTGATCTTTGCTTTTGAAAGAGACTCTGCTCTGTTTACCTAGATGACATTCTTTGCACAAACTATTTGTAGGTTTCATCAATTTTGGAAGATCTCTTACAACCTGAGTATTGCTAATCTTGATGATGTTATCAAAATTTACATGACACATTCTTCTATGCCATAACCAACTCTGATCAATTTGAACAAACAAACAACTTTTATTTGAACCAACTAGGTGAAAGATATTACCTTTTGTCTGAGTACCGGATGCAATTTTAGTTCTGAAACTTGTAAATATTCTGCATTTTCCATTCTTGAACCGGAGATCATAGCCTTTGTCTACTAACTAACCAACACTGAGAAGATTGTGCTTCAATCCTTCAACATATAGTACATTACCTGTTTTGCTCTTTCCATCAAAGGAAATAGTTCCCCTACCTCTGATTCTGCCAGCAGAATTGTCACCAAATTTTACCATTCCTCCTTCATACCTTTCCAAATCCAAGAACTTATCCTTGTCACCAGTCATATGGTGAGAACATCCACTGTCAATAACCCAATCATCCTTTTCTTCCACTTGAGCAGCCAAAGCTTTTTCCACAACCTTGTGATTGACAGATTCAGAGAGTATTGAATCTTCTTCCTTGATGGCAATAAACACCTATTCATTTCCAGATTTGCTTCCTAGTTCTGATTCATCATCTATTACTCCTTCATTGTCATCTTCTTCATAAACATAATAGCAGTTCTTTTGAAACCTTTGTCTGTTAGTATTAGTCCTTGTAGATCTTTCCGGACATCTTGAAGCAAAATGACCAATCTTATTACAGTTAAAGCACTTAAAGGGTAGTTTTCCTTCATACTTACCAAATCCTCTTGGCAGTCTCTTTGCAATGAGGGCTTCAAGTTGAGCTGTTTTTGCTTCTTCTTCTTCCATGTCTCTTCTTGCTTGATCATACCATGACATCTTCCTTGAAGAGTTTTCACCCGAATCAAATCTCTGTTTGCCTTTCACATAGGCACTGGCTTTGAAAGTAGATTCAGTCTTGGGAGGATCATCTCCAAACTCGGTCATTTCAAATGCAGCTAGCTTGCCAGCCAATTGTTCTCTTGTGACAGTTGTGTGGGCTCTGAATTCATCAATTGTAGCAACCTTGATTTTGTAGGCAGCAGGAAGAGATCTGAGGATTTTGCAAACAATCTCATTTTCATCCAGAGTTCCACCAGCATTTCTAATTCCACACACCAGCTCATTCACTCTTGGCATAAAAGTAGTGATGTTTTCATCATCTCTCATCTTCAATCTTTCAAATTTCCCTTTCAGACTTTGCAACCTTGCACTCTTGACAAACTCATCTCCTTCATACAGAAGCTCCAGTTTAGTCAGGATCTCATATGCAGTTGGTAGGTCAATAACATTTGAGAGATTTGAGTCATTCAATGCGCTTAGAAGAGCTTCCTTGGTCCGCAGATTGTTTTCAGCATCTGTGATTTCATTCAGAGTTGTCAGACCGCCTTGTGGAGGTACATATGGTTTTGAGACCATGGCCAAGTATGCTTTTCCCATACATTCCAAGTGACATTTCATGCGACCCTTCTAGAGAGTGAAGTTGGTTCCATCGAACTTCGGACTATCCTTCTTGTATGACGACATCCTGGATCTCCTCAAGTAGTTAAGCTCCTTTTAGAGGAACTTGGCTCCGATACCAATTGTTGGATCTAGGGCATACAACTGAGAGAGGGGGGGTGAATCAGTTGTATAAAAACTTGCTTTGTACTTCAAACACTTGATTCTTCTTTGTTAGTTAATAGCATATCAATTAATCATCCATGAAAGTAAAACGTACAAACACAAGAGCAGATAAACATCAACACATTGGACACCAAGATTTTGATGTGGAAAACCCAGTTAAGGCAAAAACCACAGGGTGATTAACCCAAGGATTATTCTTTGTTAAAAGAATAAGAAAAAGAATGGTACTTGCCAATTAGGGCTCACTGCTCGAGCACACTGCTCACAAAGAGGCCCACTGCCTACAAGGAGACACACTATCTACAAAGTGATAAGAATCACAGTCTTGAATTGGAGAATGACATCTCTACCATGTCTGGATCAGTTCCATTTAAGCCCAAAAACCACTGCTCTGCCTTTCGCACTTCTCTTCGCTACACCACACTCATCCACACAATCTACACTTCTAAATGAACTCACAAACCTTTATTTATACAAGACATCAACTTAGGAACAATCATCTAAGTCGGCAATCAACCATAAGAATATCCGCAAGATGAATAACACATCCGGTCGGCCATCACAAGAACATTCGCAGGATGAACAACTCATCCGGTCGACTAGTCGGAACAAGAACTTCATCCAGAAGAATAACTTCAATTCCAGGCTCTACCATCAATTCGGACCAACAACACAACCTCATCATGATCCAAGAACCTTCACAACCTTGCCTGAATGACCAGGTACATCCGCACTTTCTCTACTTACTGGAATTTCTTCTCTTCCTCATCCGGAACTTCAAGAACACAGTCTGTCACCACTGTCACAATGCAAAAGGTACTTCTAGACCTCCAAATCATACACAACTCGAGATGATACATCACAAGGACATCCCAAACACTCCTTCCAATCCGCAAATTAGGATTATACAATTCTGGACTTCACCGGACCTTTCTGTGATCCTCTGTCACCTCTGAACACTTGCCGGAACCGGTTCCACACCAACAACCACAACTCCTTCAGATCTTCCTGCGGACCTCTGAAATCTTAACTGAAGCATCTCAAGACTCATATCTACAAACCCTTTAATCTGCATCCTCTGGTTCGCATCCTATACAATACATTTCCCTTCTTCTCATCACTATTCTTCACTGTTCCTGACTGAGGCTAATTTTCTCAATATCCTCAGCACACTGCTCATCCAATCCTTCTTGTCAATGCAGTATGAGTATGTTGACATCAATGACAACACTGGTTCACCTTCATACTTGCAACACATACAACGTGATATACAATGGGAATATACATAGCACAAAACTGAAAAGAATATGAAATAAGGTTAAGTTGTTGTATGTGTCGCGCTTTGTATGTATATTTCGGAGACATACATTTCAATATACATATAATGCGGATTTCAGGGAAAGATTAAAATCTAATATAAAGAATGCATCGTACCTCAATATATATTGGAAGATACATTGCACTATATGCATGCCGCGGAGCCGAAAGGTAAGTAAACTATGGTTTATGTAAACTATGGTTTATAAAAGTTGAAGTCCGAAAGGACATACAAAAGAGTTTGTATGTATCTAGACTTGTATCTAAGGGTTTGATACAAGGCTTATGTGAATTGCGGAGATACAAGTGAAAAGTAGGATGGGTCCCACTGCTTGCATAATAGACTTGCATAATAACAATGTATATCTTTGATATACAAGCCGATATGCAAAGCGAAGGATACAAGCGCGATATACTAAGTGAAAGATACAAAGTACAGAAAAAGTAGAAAAGGGAGGGAACTTTAGTTTAATTTCCTACATAAAGTGCTTGTATGTTTAAAGATACAAAGAAGACATACAAACAAAACATACAAGAAAACATACAAGGAAAAATGTATGTATGCATAGTTTAACTAACGGTAAAAAAGGGGGTTTAAAAAAGCAAGTACTAAGATAGAAGGCTGAACAGTTAGCGCATTAATTACTATAATTAATGCTAATCTAACATTCCGAAGAGGTATAAATTGGCGAAAGTGACGTGAATTTTTTATAATCCATTTTTATGTTTGTTGGCAGGTTTGCAGGTATATTAAAGGTGGAGCTTAAATGGTGATGACATCACAGAGTGGCGGTGGAGTGAAATGAGTAAAGGACTTCAATGAGAAGGAATATGCAGGTGGAAAGAAGCAATATTAAAAGAGCAAAGCAACAGAAGATATTTTAATGGTAAAGATATTTTGATGGTTGTTAGGGTTTCCAAAGGGCATCTTTACGCTCAGTATGGGTATGTTACTCAGAGATTTTTTGGTGGGATTTGTTTTCCACCGATTGATGCTACACTTGAAGTGTGGACTGTTGATTAACTAGGGTTTTGGAGGCGTATTGGGGATAATAAAATCTATATATCGAGCCCCTTTACTTTGTAAAGACTTACACAGGGATTTATAGAACAGAGCTAGAAATTGTAATTGGTCTCAGCATTTTGAATAGAGGAACAATTTAGTTTAGAATAGGAGGTCACTTGTGTCTATAATAAGGAATGCGTGGAACATCTAGCTTCCTTATTGTATCTGTAAAATGTTTTGTAAGTTTTCTGTGAAGTTGATTAATGAAGCTAAGAGTCATTCATACATTGTAAATCATATATGACTGTGTTTTGAATATAAATGAATCTAGAATTCTGCGTCTATATTCAGAGTGTCTTCTGGCTCTTCTTTGTATTTGAAATAATATCTTAAAGCTTGCAATCTTGAATGTATGTTCGTGAAAATACTTAGGGCTTACATTTAAAGGTTTAGTCTGTGGATTTAATCAAGTTTGTTGAACTGCTTACAACGTGAATAATAGAGCATTTAGATCCTATAGCAGAATGAAGTTTAATTTAGATTTCTCTAACGTTTTCCAAACATTTGAAATACTTAGCTTAAATGCAGAGATTTAAAGGAGATTGTATGATATTTGAAGGAAACATGAACAATTGAGTTGATATTGGACAGTTTTCATAATATTTGAAAAAAAAAGCTTGTGTTAATATAAATCATATAAATCTTTGTGATGCAGTAACAAATTTATTCAAAGGAATGAAGAAAATGTTGATATTTGTGATATTTTGCATAATTCGAGTCCAGTGAGTCATAAAACACCTTAAATCAAGTAAGGCCCCTTGCATATTACAGCTTCACATTAACCTATTGAATTATCCACAAGGTCAAGACCTATCCATACAGAAACTTGGGATTAAGTAATCTTCATTGATTTCTTCATATCTTCCAAGATAGTTAGGTTCATTTTGTGAATTTTAACTTTTGTTATGAATGTGTAAAAACAATCATGAACAGGAAGTACCAAATTACACTAGAAATTTGAATCCGAAGGAACTGATTGATTGCATAAATAAATTGGAGGAATACTTTGGATATGAAGAAATTGAAGATTAGGAGAAAGTGAGATTTACAAAGACTAAGATGAAAGGACATGTTGCTATTTGGTGGAAAGAAGTTTAGCTGGATAGAAATAGAAGAGGAAAAGAAAAGATCACAAAATGGGATAGAATGGTGACAAAGTTGAAAAATCAATTTATCCCTGCTAACTATGAGTTGGAATTGTTGAAGAGTTGCAAAACCTGAAACAAAAGGAGAAATATGTGGAGTCTACTAAAGAATTTCATAAGATGATCATAAGGACTGGAGATAATGAAGCAAGCAAGAAGAAAGTGACCAAATACATAAATGGATTGAGATTGACCATTCAAGAAGAATTGAGCTTGGTAAGGATGAGAAAGAACATATGTGAAGCATAACAAACAAGATAGTACTTTCAAGAAGGAAGACAAAGATAATAGTTCATACCGAAGAGATGATAGAAATTTCTACTGCAGAGGGAATCATAATTCTTACTGGAGTGAAGGGTACAGGAGAGAAGAAAGAGGATTCGATAAGAGAACATTTAGAGGAACTTGTTTTAAGTGTGGAGGTGAAGGACATAGAACATTTGAATGTCATCGGGGAAGTACAAACAAGAAGATAGATAATAGTGCAGGAACAACTTATGTGGAAGAAGAACCTATTGGATCACCTAATTCAGTTGGAAAACTAGAGAAAGGAGAATCATTAGTCATGAGGAGAGCACTATTCAAGTAGAGACAACTGAGGAACCACCAAAAAAGATTTTTTTTTTGGACCAGATGCAAATCAGGAGGTAAATGTTGTACGATTATCATTGATAGTGGTAGTACAGATAATTTGGTTTTAGAGGAGATGGTGACTAAGTTGAACTTGGAGAGATTGAAACACCCTAAGCCCTACAAGATAGCATGGATTCAAGATGAACACGAGGTACTGGTGAGTGAACAATGTTTGGTAAAATTTCATATAGGATCTTATCATGATGAAGTTTTGTGTGATATTATGTTGATGGATGTATGTCATATATTGTTGGGTAGACCATGGAAGTATGATAGAAAAGCTATACATGATGGGAGAAAGAATACTTATACTATAACCTCTAATGGGAAGAAAATTACCTTGATACATTTAGAAGATGAACCTAAGAGTGAATTATGTGGGAATGCTAGAATCTATTTGGTTGATGGAAGGAAATTTCTGGATGGATTGAGACCTGAGAATATGTGTTTTCTTTGATTCCTAAGAAGCATGGAACTCTAAGTATAGAGATTGAAGAATCACAACCAGAGGAGATAACTGAATTGTTGACAGAATATAAAGACATCATATCAAATAATGTACCTAAAGGATTGCCACCAATATGGAGTATCAGTCATCATATGGACCTTATACCTGGAGCTAATTTTCCTAACAAAGAAGCACACCAGATGACACGAGCAGAGAATGCGGAGCTGAATAGACAAATATAGGAATTATTGAGGAAAGGATTGATCAAAGAAAGTTTAAGCCCATGTGTAGTACCTGCAGTGCTAGCATCGAAGAAAAATAGAGAATGGAGAATGTGTACAGACTCTAGAGTAGTCAATAAGATCATAGTTAAGTATAGATTTACATTGCCTAGGATGGACGACATTATGGACTGTTTGAGTGGAGCAAAGTATTTCATTAAGATAGACTTGAAGAGTGGATACCATTAGATCAGAATCAGCAAAGGAGATGAGTGGAAGAATGCATTTAAGACAAATGAGGGATTGTATGAATGGTTGGTAATGCCTTTTGGATTGACTAATGCACTGATTACTTTCATGAGATTGATGAACAAGATTTTGAAGAAATTATTGGGTAAGTTGTTATTGTTATTGTATACTTGGATGATATTCTGATTTTCAGTACTTGACAAAAGAACATTTTTGGCACCTTAGACAAGTATTACAAAGATTGAGAGAAGAGAAATTGTTGATAAACATCATGAAATGTAGTTTCATGAAGGAAGAATTGGTATATTTTGGATTTGTGATTTTTGCAGAAGGATTGAAGATGGACCCTGAGAAAGTTAGAGCAATTGTTGAATGGCCAACACCTGAGAGCATTGGAGAAGTCAAATCATTCCATGGATTAGCTAGTTTTTACCGAAAGTTCATTAGAAATTTTAGTTCAGTATGCACACCAATGATAGAGACAATAAGAGGTGACAAAAAGGATTTTAAGTGGACATCAGGACAAAATAAATTTTTTGAATTATTGAAGTAGAAAGTGACAAAGCAACCAGTGTTACCATTACTGGATTTCAACAAATTATTTCAAGTAGATTGTGATTCAAGTGGAAATGCAATAGGAGCAGTGTTAAGTAGAGAAGGTAGACTAGTAGCATATTTCAATGAGAAGTTGAATGATGCAAGGAGTAGATATTCAGTTTATGTTCAAGAGTTTTATGCCATAATTCAAGCTTTGAAGAAGTGGACACATTATTTGTTGCCTAAGGAATTTGTGTTGTATACAGATCATCAAGTTTATAATATTTGAATAGTCAAGGAAAGTTGAATCAGAGACATATGAGATGGGTAGAGTTCATGCAGAGTTACATATTTATATTGAAGCATAGGAGTGGGAAGTCAAACAAAGTTGTAGATGCATTGAGTAGAAGAAGGAATTTGATGACAAAGATGAGAGTTGAAGTATTAGGTTTTGAAGAACTGAAACACATGTATGAAGATCTTGATTTTGCAGAACCATGGAAAACATGCAAGGAACCTGTTGTGACAGATAGAAGTAAGTGGTTAGATTATTTCATTCAGGAGGATATGTTGTTCAAAGGAAATCAGTTGTGTATACCTAGGAGTTCAATGAGAGATAATTTGATAAAGGAGAATCACAGTGGTGGATTGGCAGGACATTTTGGAATTGACAAGACAGTGGCTTTGATAAGTGGACATTATTTTTTACCTTAGATATATAAGGATCTAAGGAAGTTTGTGTAGAGTTGTAGAGTATGTCAAGTTGCAAAAGGGAGTAGTCAGAATACTAGTTTGTACAAATCTTTGATAGTACCGGAGAGACCTTGGGAAGACATAAGCATGGATTTCATATTAGGATTGCTAAGAACACAAAGATGACATGATTCTATATTTGTAGTGGTGGATAGATTTTCAAAGATGGCACATTTCATACCTTGTGGGAAGACAAATGATGCAATGCATGTTTCTAACTTGTTTTTCAAGAAGATTGTGAGATTGCATGGATTACCTAAGATCATAATTTTAGACAGGCATACAAGATTCATTAGATTATTTTGAAGGACATTGTGGAAGAAGATGAAGATAGACCTAAAGTTTAGTTCAACATTTCATTCACAGACAGATGGACAAACAGAAGTGGTAAATAGGAGTTTGGGTAACTCGTTGAGATGTTTGGTAGGAGATAAAATTGGGATCTAATTCTACCACAAGCAGAGTTTGCATACAATAATTCAATGAATAGGAGTACATGGAAGACACCTTTTGAGATAGTGACTAGAATGAAACCTAGAGGAGTTACAAAGTTGAGAGACATTGGTATGGAGAACAAGAGAAGTGCAAAGGCAGAAGAATTTGCAAGATACATGGAGACAGTACATGATCAGGTAAAGAAGCATTTGGAGGAAATGAATAGCAAGTATAAGGAACAAACAAATGAAAAAAGGAGACAAAGAATTTTTAGTTGGTGATGAAGTAATGGTGTATTTGAGAAAAGAGGGATTCCCAGTAGGAACATACAACAAGTTTAAGATGAAGAAGTTTAGACTATGTAAGATACTTAGGAAATTTGATTTAGGAAATGCATATGAAGTTGAGCTACCAGAGACATTTGGGATATCATCTATATTCAACATTGCAGACTTATATCAGTATCATGAAGGAGAATCTAATGACAATATTGAAGAAAGTTTGAAGAATCAGTTAGCACAGCAACAACCAGAGTAGATTGAAGACATCTTGGACAACAAAGTTGGATGCAATACTAGAGGAAAGCAATACAAAGAACACTTAGTCAAGTGGAAAGGCAGGCTAGAAGAAGATTCAACATGGATTTCTCAGGTTGAGGTAGACCGTCTTGGTTTTCCTCTAGCCCCAACAAAGTGAGGGACTCACTTTTTCAACAACCCCAGGTGTCTAATGCAGGAGCATCCTAGGTTGCAGAGCAATCTTGCATCAACCAAAAACATTAGCATTCTTTTGTTTTCTTTCATTTCTATATCAGTTCAATCATTTGTAGTTTAAAAATTTGTACCACATTTGCCGCATCTTCATATCAAATCTCACGGAGAAGGACTTAGCATCTACATATCATCATCTACACAATATCCAGATTTTAGGTCATTTGGATTTGTCCGCTAAAAGTTATCACTGTCAGAGGATCATCATCTTTCATTGAGAAGAGCATATAGATAGTCAGTTGAAGGAGAAGGTTTATGGATCACTTCTGTGACTTATGGAGCTAAATGAAACATATCACACAACACATAAGGATCAGATAGACCTTCCTTGATGTCCGCACCTTGATTCATGCATTTGTGGAGCATTGCTAGATGTTGTAGGTTGACCTACTTATTTCTACATGTTACATCCTTCTTTGGAGTTTGTAACCTTTCTTGGCCGATGCAGAGAATTTCTTGAGCTAGGAGATGATATATATATATAGATCTCTTGGATTTATCAGGAAGTCAGTTCTTGATTAGTAATCTTAGATGTGATTTAGAATTTGATTTCCTTTCTAGAGGGTGCTTCAATGCCATTTATTACATATTTGTTGTAACCTGGAAAGTAAGCCTGTGAGCCGTTTGATTGTAGCCCGCATGTTGCTGGCATATAAGTATTCTGAATACACGCTATATTAAGCATTTGAATCTTCCATTACATTCTACATTTGTGTTTTTTCCATTGTGTTTACTGTAGCTGCATGGTTTGGATAGTTCATTTTGTGAACCCTCTGACCGTGACTGCACCATTTCCCATACCTTTCAGACTTTGAGAAACTAGTCAGAAGCCTTTGCATGCACTAGGTACTTAACCAATCATCTAATACTACCAAGGGGAAGCTAAAACCTTAATGCGTACCAAGGATTTAATCATGCACAAGTTCAATAATAATCATACACTTTATGAGAGAAGTATCATGCCAAACTATGCATCTGCAAGATAAGAAATGTATCAGTCTGTAGAGAATAGAGTCTTCTGGATCTTATGTAATGCTTCACAACCCAAAATATGATATTGCGGGGAAGTGTAGGGTCTGAAACCTTCTAGAAATGATCATAAATATCAATGGATGCTACTCACCAGATCCATACACCTCTATTTGAAGTTTTCAGAGGAATTAAAGAATGGCTTAGGTACTTAGAGTTCCAGAAGATAGTTGTATTTACAACTTTGCTTATAGTTATGATATTTTGATGTGGTACTGGACACTGAGAATTATGTATATGCGGATCATATATGATGTGTCTTGGACCATATACTACCTCCATACAAGCTTTGATAATACATTTATGCATGTTTCATCTTTTGAAGAACTTAACTTGTATATTCATGCCTTGGAGTACAATGTGATACCTCAGTCTCTTGAGTAATGTCTTTGTGGACCATTGGAACACTTGAAACTTCATCATAGCATACAACATACTTATCTTATTCATTCCTTAGAGCCACATGACAAACATATTGTTGGCAAGAGACACTATATGGATTCATAGTTGTTGTCATTGATGGCAACAAAGGTCATCCCACATATCCACAAGTCATGGTGTGTCTCTACCGGAAGTCAGAATGAAGATTGTTGTGGTCCAGTGAACAAGAATAGAGCATGTGGCAAGGTCTGACAGATTGGTCTGGATCTCTCAGAGGAAGTGTCTTGGTGCAGTGTGGATTTGGGGAAGTCAAGAGGACTACCTTGAGTAGTATATTCCAAGGATTTAGCCTCTGGTGATGGACAAGGAAAAAGATATGAATAGTTGAGTACCGGATTCCTGAGAGACAGTGAGAACAGAGGAAGAACTGACTGACAGAGTATCAGACTATTTTCTGGATGTGTTATTGTTGATGGTAAAGGTTGTGAAGGCATGAATCATGTTTGGCCGACATGATTAATGACATCTACAAGTATATGCTTGATCCGCATTACTTGATATGCAAGGATTCAGCCAACAGAACAGAGTTTGTGAGAAGATAGATTATTCCGGGTGCTGACTAGAAAGATAATGAAATCACTAGTGCGGATATAAATAGAGGATGGATTTTGTTGTAGAGTTATGTGGTATGCGAATAAGTGCAGAGCAGAGCAGAAGTAATAAGAAAGATCCGGTATGTGAAAGGAAAGTAGAATAAAGAACAGAGGAAAGATGAAGTGCAGCAGATCAGTATACTGAGCCTAACTGGAATTGAACTCCAGCATATGTAGATGCTTCCAATCAGTTCAAGTATTGTATAAACATTCTTTTGTAGACAGTGTGTCTCCTTGTAGGCAGTGTGCCTCTTTGTGAGCAGTGTGCTCGGGCAGTGAGCCCTAATTGGCAAGTGCCATTTTGTAATTCCTTATTCTTCTAACAGAGAATAATCTTTGGGTTAATCACCCCGTGGTTTTCTCCCTTAACCGAGTTTCCACGTCAAAAATACTGTGTCATGTGTTTTTCATTTCATGGTAATGTTTGTTTGTTTGATTCAATGCTGCTTTGATTAATAAGAAAGTTCAAAAGAAGAAATAATTAGGATAACTGATTCACCCCCCCTCTCAGTTATCAACAAGTGGTATCAGAGCTAAGTTCCTCCTAATAGAGCCTAACAGCTTGAGGAAGATCTGGGAGTTCAAATGGATGCATATGGTTTAAGGGAGCAACTCAAGACTGCCCTTGAGGATCTTGAACAGTCAAACTCTGAAGTCAATGAATTAAAGGAAAGACTCAAACAGGCTGATGAATTCATGAGAGAACTAAAGGACAAATTAAGTCTCTCTATGAAAAAGAGAAAGGAGCTGCTCCAACAATTAGAAAGACAAAGTGAAGAAAGCAATACAAATGAAGAATTGACTGAGAAAACTAAGTTATGTGAAAAGTTATCAAAAGAAGTCATTATGTTAAGACATGAAATGGAATCAGGAACTATAAAGTTTACTCAAGAGATTGAAGAAAAAAGAAAAGCTGAAGACAATATAAGACAATCTCTTAAAGAGAAATCAGAAGAATGCCACCAGATGGACGGGATTATCAGACATCTTGAATCTGATCTTGAAGATGCCAAAGATAATGAAGAAAAACTTGAGTATCAAATTGTCTCTCTCAAAAGAGATCTTCAAACAACAAATGAATATAAAGAAAAATTCAAGATAAGTTCTGCCCAACTTGAAGTACTTCTTGGAAGTCAAAAGAGGGCAGATGACAAGTATGGTTTGGGATATGAGAAAGGAGAAATCTCCGGATCTGGTCAAAAGAATTTTAGATCAGAAAATCCAAGGAATAGGCCTAGAAGACCTCCGGTAAGACAGCCCAATGCTCAAAGATATCCATCTTTCAATGGATACTGCCACAGCTGCAATCACTTTGGTCACAAAGCTAATCAGTGCAGAAAGAGAATGCATCAGACTAATTCATTCTTCTCCGGACAGTGCTTTAACTACAAAAGGTATGGACACAAGTCTCATGAATGCAGAAATATGCAAATAAACAAATCATTCAATGGTAGATGCTTTGCATGCAATAGAGTAGGTCATATGGCTAATCAATGCAGATCAAGAGGTTATCAGTCAAATATGCAAGGAAATATTATTTGCCAAATCTGTAATAGGTCCGGTCATAATGCAAAAGTCTGCAGAAGCAAGAATCAGGACAAAAAAGGTCTGGTGTATAATCAGAATCAAGACAAGGGTAAACAAAAGATGAATACGGATGAAGTTAGGAATCAGATGAACAAGATTTGGGTGAAGAAAAGTTTAGAGAATGTAGAGGTTGGATCCGCACCAGACTTTGGTGCTGATATTTCTTCCAGAAATTAAAAAGTGAGCTCTAGCTCAGGGGGAGACTCAAAGAAAATCCTGTTCCCCTAGCCAATCAAGTGGTACTGGATGTGGCACAAGATGCGGAGTAAAGGGTTTGAATATATGAGTCTTGAGATGATCCAAATAAGATTTCAGAGGTCTGCATGAAGATGTGAAGAAGTTGTGATTGATCAAGTAAGACCTGTTCCGGGAGATGCTCCGGAATGACAGATGATTACAAAAAGGTCCGGAGAGATCCGGAAGTGCATTGTCTTATTCTGTGGATTGGACAGAATGCTTGGGACATCCTTGTGATGTGTCATCTTGATTTGTTCATGATTGGAAGATCCGCATGATGTTCATAGATCAGGACTGATTCGGTACTCCAAGCTATCCGAATAAGGCAAACTGAAATATTGTAGGTCGAGCATTTATTGCCATCAGATATTAGGGTTTGCGGAGCAATATAAGGGATTTCTCATAAAATCACTTGTTCATTCCACACCCAAGAAGAAGCGCGAAATAGAGCTCTGCAACAAAATTCATCAAGCACACCAAAGATCTCCTGCCGAAGTCATTACATATAGAAATCAATCCAACCACTCTGTGCAATTGAAGGTGCATAATGTATTTTCCATTTTCGATATCTTACTGCAAATCTGTTAAGAAATGGCTACTCTAAATATAGTTAAAATCTCTGATAGACCTCGCCCCACATTCAAGAAACATCCATACAAATCTTTGGAGGTAGATCCACTAGGAGCCTTCTCTAGTGTTCTGCATGGTGTATTGCATACGAAGGACATTAGGGTTTACATTCATGCAAATTTTGAAGACTTTGGAGAATCAAAATTGATGGATATCTATCACAAACAGTTGATAGATGACTCCTTTGAGATTAAACCTCAGTACAAAGCCATCCGGGATAAACACTTTGCACAGTGCATCCATTTCCCCTGTTTTGAAGAAGATGAATGGGTCCGGTATGTACTAAGTAGAGTGCATGACAACTTCCTATGGTTGAACAAGCCCTTCAAGATCACCAAAGATGCAATTAGGGTTGTAACCGGTCTGCACTCATCCGGTGGATTACCTGTTCTCAAGTCTGTCAAAAATTAGACAGTTAGTGATGCAACTGGATCTAAGTTTGATAAGAGAGCTATGACAGTTGAAGACATCACTAAACCGGATGTCAAATTTGCATCTATGATAATTGGTTACAAGATCTATCACTCCAGTAGGGAAAATTTAGTACCGGGAACTGCAATTTACACAGCTTATCAAATGCTAAAGGAGAATGTAGACTATGACTTGTGTGAGCTTCTTGTAAACCAACTTTTTGAAAATCTGTAGAAGATCAAGAAGGACAAGAAAAACTCCTTCAAGTATGGCAATTTGATCCTTTGTCTATTCTTTTATTACATGAATGAGCTTCCCAGATCCAGTGGATGGATATGGTAGAATGACAGGCCAGTTGCCATCCAAATCAGAGATTATTTGCATGGACTTGGGGATGCCAAAGCAAGAAAAACAGCTCTATGGGGATATTTCAAGAACTTCCAGAGCATGATGCATGCAAGAGAAAGAATACCCCAATCTCTTGTTGAAAAGTACAAAGACACAGTATGTTTTATGGTAGAAACAGATCAGTGTCTAATGGAGGCAGTTAAACCAAGAACTGTGTGGATCATGCCCATGGGGTATGAAGTGGATGAACAGATAGTGGAGCTGCATGTTCAACACATGCTTAGTCAGCCCAAAGATCCAAAGGCAGAAAGGTTTGGAACCTTTGAGGAGCTGAGTGTGAAGATCAACCTGAGATTAAGAGGAAAGTGAGAAAAGAAGTAGAGCATATTGCTCAAGGCCTAGGCATCCCAAAGGAGGCAATTGATGCTAACTGAGAAAAGAGAAGAAAGGCTGAGGAAGAAAAGAAAGAGGTAGAAAAGAAAAGCAAGAAAAGTGCTCTAGTGGAAACCTCAACCCGGACCAGATCATCAAAAGGATCTACACCTGTCAGAACCAAAAGCTCAAAACTAGAAGTCCAGGCATCCGGTAAAAGATCTAAGACAAAAGCCTCAAGGGCTTATGAAAGCCAAAAGGATGAAGAGGAAACTGAGTCAGATGAGGGAGTAAAAGAAATAAAGAAGCAGAAGAAGAAAGGATCCGGTAAACCCTCCACAGGCCAAGACAAGGAAGAAATGGCAGAGGTATTTGTTGAAAAGCCCACCCTGTCTCTAGAGAGTGTAATCAAGTCAGTCACGGTGGATGGAAACCTTCAACCAATGACTGAATTCTATGATGACTACAATGAGGCTGACCAAAAGATTCTGCAGGAAGCCACAGTCAAGTATCTGAACATATACAATAAGGCTTTCATTGAGATCATATCTCTAATTCCTAAAAGCCTAGAAAAGGAATTAGAAATAAGAAAGAATAATGCTCAGGCAAAAGATCTTGAGATCCGGGAGCAGATAGCTATTCAGCTATATCCTTAAATTGATCCCAAGACAATGAACATAATATTCAAAGACTGCAAAGATGAGTTCAGGAGTAAAGCAAGAATGAATCAACTCATGCTTGGTGAGACTGACAAGGAGGCCATAGAGATAGAAGAGATCCTCCGGAAGGCCTTCAAAAGGTTTAATCTTCCTGTTGTAGAGGACTTAGGTGCAGAAACAGCTATGGACTTGGAACCATCTGCTTCGGAAGAAGTGCCCCTTGAACAGACTAATATCTCTCCTCCGGCTTCTCCTATAATCTCCGGATCCCAAGAAGAAGAGAAATTACAGGAGAAAGAAGCAGCAGTAAAAGAAAAAGAGGTTGACAGCACCAAGAATGCAGAGAAAGAGAAGATTCCAATAGAGAAAACCACAACTGAAAGTGGAAAGAATGTGGAAGGAGAAAAGACTCCAAAGGACAAAACTACAGAAGAGAAGAAACATCTGTCTCTAGCAAGAGACACTGCACAAACTATTCAAAAGTTTCTGAGCCAAGAAACAATAGAGATTGATGAACCGGAGCTTCTAAAAGGTCCATTCAACTTTGACTCCCTCTCTCCGGTACAGACAATGAAGATAGCTTCATTTGCAAATGCTAAGGCAAATGAAAAACTCCTAAAGTCTCATATGGAAGACTGTGAGTTGATAGAGGCTGCTTTCGGAGTGCTTGAAAAGATTATGCCATCAATCCAGATAGATCCGACAGCCTCCTCTTCCGGTAATCTCAAAACCTTAGTCAGCAGTGTTGATACACATTTTGATTCTCTAGAAAAATCAGCTGAAGAAAAGGTCCAGAAGGAGTTTTTGGATAAGAGATTTTTAGAAGTTTTAGGATTAATCTCTAATGATAGGAGAAATATGAGTATTGGAATAAAGAGCTTAGAAAGTGCTCTTAAGGATGGCGGTGACATCTACAAATTTTGTATCTCCTGGTCAAAGGCAATAGTAGAAATTGATAAGAAAATAAAAGAGGAACAAGACAAACTACAAAGTTTGTCTCAAAGTTTTGATCCTCTCTCTTCCTCCATAGTCAATCAAGAATGTCAAACTATTGCAATCATAAATGCAATAAAGAACTTTGAGAAGGAAAGGAAGAATATAACTAACCGGATGGGAGAACTTAGAAGGATTATAATCCCTAAGTTAGAAACTATGCATGAGGCCATCAGTGATGCTCAGACTACCGCCCAAACAAATGATCCGACAGATCTCAAGAGGGCAAAAGGTTTTGCATTTTTGTTGAGTGGTCACATTTCAATTTTGGATAGAATGAAGCAAAGTTGGGCTACAGAACTAGTCCAATTGAAGACATCCTTTGCAAACATTCTTCAGTTTATGTGAGTATGTAATATGCGGCTATGTATAGTAAATTTTTAAAAATTTTGGTGTGCAGACCCTACCCTTTGCCATTGATGTCAAAGGGGAAGTGAGGAGCAGTGAAAAATGAGGAATCCAACTAAGGGGGAGTTCCAGAAATTGTATATAAAGATAGAGCATTAGCTAAGGGGGAGCATAGTGTAAACACTTAGTCATTTTTCACTAAGTGTTGCCATCAATGCCAAAGGGGGAGATTGTTGGCAAGAGACACTATATGGATTCATAGTTGTTGTCATTGATGGCAACAAAGGTCATCCCACATATCCGCAAGTCATGGTGTGTCTCTACCGGAAGTCAGAATGAAGATTGTTGTGGTCCGGTGAACAAGAACAGAGCATGTGGCAAGGTTTGACAGATTGGTCCGGATCTCTCAGAGGAAGTGTCTTGGTGCAGTGTGGATTTGGGGAAGTCAAGAGGACTACCTTGAGTAGTATATTCCAAGGATTTAGCCTCCGGTGATGGACAAGGAAAAAGATATGAATAGTTGAGTACCGGATTCCTGAGAGACAGTGAGAACAGAGGAAGAACTGACTGACAGAGTATCAGACTATTTTCTGGATGTGTTACTGTTGATGGTAAAGGTTGTGAAGGCATGAATCATGTTTGGCTGACATGATTAATGACATCTACAAGTATATGCTTGATCCGCATTACTTGATATGCAAGGATTCAGCTGACAGAACAGAGTTTGTGAGAAGATAGATTATTCCGGGTGCCGACTAGAAAGATAATGAAATCACTAGTGTGGATATAAATAGAGGATGGATTTTGTTGTAGAGTTATGTGGTATGCGAATAAGTGCAGAGCAGAGCAGAAGTAATAAGAAAGATCCGGTATGTGAAAGGAAAGCAGAATAAAGAGTAGAGGAAAGATGAAGTGCAGCAGATCAGTATACTGAGCCTAACTGGAACTGAACTCCAGCATATGTAGATGCTTCCAATCAGTTCAAGTATTGTATAAACATTCTTTTGTAGACAGTGTGTCTCCTTGTAGGCAGTGTGCCTCTTTGTGAGCAGTGTGCTTGAGCAGTGAGCCCTAATTGGCAAGTGCCATTTTGTAATTCCTTATTCTTCTAACAGAGAATAATCTTTGGGTTAATCACCCCGTGGTTTTCGCCCTTAACCGAGTTTCCACGTCAAAAATACTGTGTCATGTGTTTTTCATTTCATGGTAATGTTTGTTTGTTTGATTCAATGCTGCTTTGATTAATAAGAAAGTTTAAAAGAAGAAATAATTAGGATAACTGATTCACCCCCCCTCTCAGTTATCAACAAATATCTCTTCCGGAGGAATGTAGAGCATTCCATTGTCTCCCCAATACTGCTATGCTCTATCTCATTGATGGTCGATGAACTATCCGTTATAACTTTTCATGCTGAAAGAATGAGAGACTAAAACCTTGGATATAACATATCCATACAAGTCAAAAACTATCATTAGAACCGCATGGCCAAATCTTTCTTTGTGGAGAAGTGCAGACCAATTCAAGTTGACTCTGCCTTAGGTTTTGCACTAGGAATGCCTTAGACACTTTTCTACTTCTTACCCTTGAGTGTGGTACCCCCAACTGATGATATATGTATGTATATATGCAGGAATCATGCAAGGATAGGGTTGTTTACCTCTGCATCATATTCAAGCCCAAAATTGATCCATACTTAGACCATTTTTCCTTTCTCCCAGATTGATTTGTCTTAACCATCCTGACTCTAAGTTTGTCTGTACATTTCCATTTGTTATGTTGACATCAATGACAACACATGTAGCCAACATCTTCCAACTCTGAGTAAATGGTGCATAGGAGTGAGGAATTTAAGAAAATTGAATAGTATGGCATTTTCTGCTAATCCTTCTATGCCTAGTCACTTTGCTCCTGGTTTCACTCATCTTTCTTCCGAACAAATTAATGTGTCTTTTTCATCTCCTTATCTTCTCACTTCATCTTGATGACTTCATTTCATGATGTGGAGCTAGCTTTTGATCATGCAGCAGCACTTGAATATGTCCCGCAAGAAAAAAATAATGACATGGATCGCCACTTGGCTAATTATCATGATTTATTGTGTCATGAGGAAATTTCTAGTTTGGTTGTCCCTCTAGTTGACACTCTTCGTGTCATGTTAACAAATCATCCTCATGGAATTAATTTTCTTAGGGGAATTACTCATATAGTACATAATGATCCCCCACCATTGGCAAGTTATGTTCTAAGTGTGTAAGACTCTCTATCTCACACTCCTGGAAATTAAATCTCCATTTCTATACACTCTTCATGTGTTCAAACTTATACTTCTCATATGAATACTAGTGTTCCACAAAACACTAATGCAGGTATTCTTCCACCTAGTGTCTTTCTCTTTTAATGCTCCTTCTAGTGGCCTTAGAGTTTCCAACCCACTTTCACAACCTCTCATTTCCACCTCACTTCCTCCAATTTCACATACTACAAACCCTATGATAAACTAACTATTGCAAAATGTTGGTACCATATAGCAACAACTTGCTTCTCTATCCACTTCATCAACACAACCCCTCATACCTACCTACTTCCAACGCAATCTTCTCTCTCTTTCTATCCTAGGTACACCATTTCTACAGGGCTTCGAGGCCCCTAGATTTGAGAAATACACAGGAAAAGGTGACCCACAATCTCATATCTCTATGTTCACTACTCTTTACCATGAATTTCTATTTTAGGATGCTCTATTAGTGAAACTATTCCTATATTCCCTCAAGGATATAATGTTGGATTAGTTTTGTTCACTTCCTGACCATTCTATTCTCTCTTTCAATCAATTAGTAATTCAATTTTTATAGCATTTCTAGGGTAACATTGGCCCTCAGGTTACTTTCACAGACCTAGTCTGTAATGCCCTCAACAGAAAATTTCAACTTTATTAAATAAAAATAAAATAAGTTAATTATTTAACTAATAGAATATATTACATACTCTATTAAAAAAGTGGATTTATTGGATTAAATTGAGCAAGTAAAAATTTGGAAGAGTCGGTCAACCAACAACTGTACAAGAAAATTGGTTTAAATGAAAGCTAAATTATCGATAGAGTACAATATCCAAATATGATAGTAAAAATAATAGAAGAAGATTCTCAATCTTGATTCAAGCTTATCAATTTATAGCAAAGGAAATTACATTATCTATAACTCAATATCAAAAAGCTATCTTGAAAACAAATTCATAGCTTATCAACTTCATCACCAGAGAGAGAGAGAGAATAACCTATAAGATCAGAGAAATAATATTAGATATATGATCTATTTTTTTAATAATCATCTGTCTACAACTAAATATTAAAAAAAATTAAATCTTTTCTAAGAAAATTTGACTTTACTATTCTCGGATTGATTCTTCTTTTCTTTGAATCTACTATTTATACTGTATTGAATAAATAAAATCGATTCCAAAATTTATATTTATCTATGTTACTCAAACAAAATAGAGATTATCATGAACTTTGTTAATTCCTACTGAGAATAAAGAGCGTATTGAACCATAACTGTTGTATTGATTTAGATCTAATACTGACATATTATTTGCTACTAAAATGTGATCTAATGAGAATATTTTGAATCAATTATTATATAAATAAACTCCATACATCATAATGCTCACTAAATCAAGAAATGTGTTATTAAACAAGTAGTAAAGAATGCCTGACTGTGGCTGCTGCACTGGTCACAGTCGGCGAAGTCTAAATAAGGGATTTTGTGCTCCATGGCCCCCACGACTAGGTTGTGGGAAGTCGTGGAGACCATGGATTCCTTTTCACTACAACTTTATTAAAGTTCAATACCTAAAACACTTAAGATAATTCCATACAATGAATAAACCATCTCATTCATTATTTCTTTAGCTATTTTGAAAAGTATGATAGATACAGTAGGAGTATTATTTCTATTAAAATTATTAAATCATCGATACTAACCAAAACTATGTAAATGATAATTTTATCGAAGATCATCAAAGGATTAGACTCATTCTAAGAAGAATAATGAGTAAGATACAGAAAACAAAAGAAGGCAGTGGACCGACTTAACATGGATCTGTTCTATCATCCAGTATCCAAACGAAAACATTACTATATAAAATGTATTCTATCTTACATTCATTATGAATACCATTTCATATTAATTATTTAAAGAATTTTAGGATTCAAAATAGCAATCTTGTTGTATCAAAAATATTATTTGTTCTTCTGTTTATCACTAGAAATCTATAATTACAAAACATTGCTGGAACATTACAAAAATATCTGTACACAGAGATAATGAACATTACAGCACATGAACTATATGTAAGAGAATAAAATATTTACTTGCACCATAATAATATTATGTTTAATTCTTCTTCAGCTTCTCTTTTTGAAAGATATCTTTTTCTCCACAATACCGAACTATACATCACAAAACCTAGTTTTAGTTCCTTAACCTGCATACGCAAACTTAGAGTAACCCAGTTGTGCTCACCCCCCAACCATAGGATCGACACAGTCAAATCCACTCGCGAGCTCAACAACAATAAACAAAAAACATCCAACACTCAAACACTTTATTCTAAGAAAACCATCACAAATTTTCCAGTAGGGGAAGAAGAAGGGAGATCCTCTTCGTGGTTTAGATTTCTATAGCTCTCTTACACAAGAATAGCTCCCATGAAACACAAAGGAACTCCCATAAAACAAAAACTCCCATAAAACAATATCTCCCAAACACAATGGTGCTCCCGAAAACCAATAACTCCCATGAAACAATTAACTCCCTTAAAACACAACTCCCAAAACCACATTTTCAATCCCATTTCATCAACACCCATCCTCCATTACATCTAACATCATCAATCACAACTTCAACACTAAACTCCATGAAAAAACCCCAAAGAGGCATCCATCGATCTTTCCCCATTCAAGATTATCACAGTCATTTGGACAATTCAGGATTTTTTTCCAATTATTTCAAAACAACCACTCAGTAAAATAGAAATAACATTTAAATTACATACCTTGGTTGTCCAAGTTAGGATCAGCCCTTAAGACCATCAACCACATTCTCCTCTGACCCCATTTCCTTCTTCAAACTTTATCAATCCAACAAGCTCACAGCAACCCCCAATTCTAGAAAGATTCGATTACAGAGAAAAAAAAAATCTCTTTTTGAGAGCATGAAAAAATGACTCACTTTCCCCTTTTAATTAATTTTTTTTCCAAAACACTTCAAATTTCTTCTCATATAATAAAATAAATTTAATATGATAAAAGAAAACTATATATTTCCACATAACCCTTTTTCAATAATAAATAATTAATAAAACAAATAATTGAGCATTGTAGGTTTGTTTCCATTCTTCAAAAATCTGGGTCACTCATCCTGTAATACATCTTAATAAAGCATTAGTATGTATTCAAAATATCTTATAACCGAAGCCATCTTAATCCGTGACTAATCATTTTATTAATCTACAATAATATTCCTTTTTATGATATTCTAACATAAATCATCCATGATTCATAATCATTTATTTTGATAACTAAACTTATTGTTAAATATCCATTAAATACATAAAACATTTAGTTTCCCATAATCAAAATAATAATAATAATAATGTTCATGGTTCAACATCAATCAAAACTATTACCCAACCACCACACCAAAATATAATATCAAAAATATCTAAAACAATATTAATTAGATCCCACATGGTCCACTGTAAATAGGGAAATAACAAAAAATTAATTAATTTTGTTTATCGTTACTTGTCTCTATTTTCACAGATTTTGTATGCCCTGCCTGAATCTGATGTACAACAGGATTTCATAGGAAATTTGTATCCATAGATTTGAGACCGAATTTTGTTGATGTGTTGAGAGTTCTACCTCATCTGATCCTACTAACTAGTCTGATGCATCGACATCTTATAGCTACAAGAAAAATAGAATTTTTTACAAAAAATATTCATCAGCAGTAATCAACACTCTAGTGACTGAAGTAGCTTCACAAGATGCTCTTGCCCTCACTACTCCTAAAATAAATAATAATAGAAAATTCATTCATTTAAAGGAGTATCTCTATAGCATTATGACGTAGCTCCTAAATAGTAGTTTGGTACAACTACCTTCCATCCATCCTCTGGATACGCGCAATTTTTTACCACCTTCATATGACCCGAAGGCCTTTTGTCAATTCCACCAAGTCTCAAGTCATAATACTAAGTGATGTCTACGTTTGAAGCAGACAGTGTAGGACCTCATCAACCAGGGAGTTATCCAAGTCTTGGGTGTCAATAACAAAAGTAACAAGTCAGTGGCTCCTGCTAACCAGCATTTCCAAATCTACATAGATCGGATGCCTTGTCATAGCTTAAATTTCCTTGACCTCACTTATCCCTGTATGGTGCTAGAGTTGACTCTTGATGTTTCCTCTTCTCATTCTTATTATGAGATGATAGCTCTAGTGGAAATTTGTTCTTGCCTTGCTCGAGAACGTCCTGTTCCTAAGCTTCTTATCTCCTTCTCTTCTGATGACACCCTGAAAAATATGTCTAAGTCACCTCTTTACATTGTGGTAGAGGTAAATGGAAAACCTGTCAAAGGTGTTCTCAGTGATCATGTTTGTGTCACTAATCTTATTACAGAGGAGTTTCTATATATCCATGACTTGTACAAGGATGCTTATGAGCCATCTAACATTTTTATATAGTGTCATGATGGGATGTCTAGACCCACTCTTGGTTCGATCGCCCTCTCCATCTAGGTGGGACCAAAGACCCTAGATGTGCCTTTCTCTATCATTCCTATGATTGATTGTTATCGTGTGAAGTTGGGTTTACCTTGGCTTAATTTCATGAGAGTGGTTGCCTCGGTAGTTCATCGATGTCTAAAGTTTCCTTATGATGGCATTGTGCATACAATTCGTCACAGCAGATTCACACCACTTTCCATGCAAGGAAACTTCTCTCTGGACTACATCTAGCCAACCCCTACTGAGCCACTCTAACCCTATAATGACTTTCTTTTTATATCATATCAAAAGTTCAAAGCAAGTAGGATCACTCAGTTGTCAGCTGGCCCTCAGTTTGCCCTTCTTTGGTTTCTCCGCATGTGGTGCCTCTGTCTTTGAAGGCTACTTCGGTTACTTCTTCTACTCCCTTAGTAGATAAAGGAAAGAAACCCATACAGAGTGTACCTCGCCATTCCCAGGCACCTGGTTTGTACTCTATAGCACCCCCTTCTATCTCTTACATGAGATATTAGGATAGACCTATAGTATAGCCTCGTGCACCACGTTTCCATAGAGTTCCTCAACCCCATTGGCTAGTTTTGTTTCTCCTACCTCCTCGATGGCACAAGGAAACCCATCTCTATTGAGTACTCCTCCCTGTCCTCCTATAGTTGTTCCCCAACCTTCAATGGTTGCTTCTATTCCTCCTATCCCTCTAGTGGCACGAGGAAAGAAGCCCATGTTGTGGACCCTTTCCCCTACTCCTATAGTCTCTCGACCATTAATGGTTACCTTTGTTGGTCCAAATATCCCTATGAACGTGTATGGAATGGAGCCCATGATGGAATCTTACCCTTGACTCTGTTAGTAGAATCCTTGGCCCATATGAGGTGGAACCATCTTGTGAGAGATCGCAAGTGTTGCCACTCTGTTGCGACCCGAGCGCATGCTATTGATGCGCAACCTCCTTCTGAGGATCCCTCTTCCTCACAACCACTTGTTGATCCTATTCTTCCTCAAGATCCCCACCTCCCTATTTCTTTTCCTTTGTCTCTCCCATCCCTGACCCCCACTTTGGTGATCAGTGTCGCTCCTAGTGTCACCTCTACTACTATTGTGCATGTTCCACCTGTTTTGCCTAAACATAAGCTTGAGCACTATCCCACACCACTGCTGCTTTGACCTAAGTGCATTCTATAGATGCCTTTGTCACTTGCTCACCACTCTTCTTCTTCTTGCTTTCCCTTTGTGGAAAATGTTACTCCACCTGTCTCCTAGTGCTCGCCTTATAGCTAATAGCACTAAGGATTTAATGGAGATTGATTGTCATTGATGTCAAAAAGGTTAAGTTGTTGCAGTCAAAAGAATGAAAAGGTTGTAAAGATCGTAGATAAAAGATCACAGATAAGTTGGTAGTTGTGTATCTCACATGGGAATCAGATGAGGATCAGGATGTATTTCATTGTATGCCCTACATGTGGTGTGGTGTGGTGTGTCTTCAAGAGTTGAAAGAATGTTCTGTTCATCAGAATGTCTTCATGTTCAATACGGTTGATGTTGTTTTGAGATCAGTCGAAAGTAAATCATGCTTTATCAAGATTGCAATTGAGTTAGGTATCTTTCAATGGAAGAGATTAAAGTGACATGGTTTTCAGATATGTGCAGCAGCTGATAGGTTTAACATAAGGGACATTATTAAACCTTAAACATCTTTGTATTTTCCTACACCTCTCTCCTTGTCATTTAATACATGCATTTTTGTTTTAAATAAAGTTGACCCCTTCACCCCCAAAAATAAAATAATAAAGTCTTCTATTTTAAAGAATTAGTGAGTGGGCAGATTTATATGATTTAGTTTGCAAAGTTTAAATATTCTTAAAAATAAAAAGGGGGCAAATTTTGTTTAAGCTTTTTAAAGATTTTTTATAAAAGTTTTTTATAAAATTTAAAATCTTTTTAAAGCCTATTATTAGACTTTCTCTCGTGGCTTACTTAAAAGGAGGAAATTATTCCTTTAAAAAAGGGGGGCATCTTTTAATGGAAAATTTTAAGACTTTTTTTAGTCTTTTTAAAAAGGAGATCTTGAGAAGTTTTTAAAGCCGATTTTCTTGGAGATTTTCAAGGAGATGTTGGAAGATTTATTTCTATTTTTTTGACTTCATTGGTAATCTTTGTAAGGCAAATATTTATGGAAATTATTTTGGTACAAAAAAAAAAGATGATTTTTTTTATGGAAAGAAATTGGGGAAGATCAAGAGTTTTGTAAGAATCCCATGAAAGGTTTTTTCAGGACATATTATATTATTTGAAATATTTCTTTGTGGAGTTTTTATTTACAGATTGAGGAAGTGTTTTTCAGCTTGAAGAAGATGAATGGATTGGGAGAAGTTGTTTTTGTTTTCTTTGCAAGAGCATATTGAAAAAGATTTTATTTTTGAAGACATTTTTGAAGAATATAGATTTCCGACAGGGAATGAAGAAAAATGAAGACATTTTTATGGTGGACATCTTTTATTTTCTTATGCACAGAAGATGAACAAATGTTTGCAATGCAAAGGAAATTGAAGGGTCATTATTTTTCTGAAATTTCGAAGTCATGAAAGGGATGTTATTGAAAGATTTTTTGAAGAAATTATTTATATAGATTGAAGAGTCATTTTTACAGATGAAGATAAAATTGCACACAGAAGAATATCAAAGTTTAATCATTTATTTTGAAAGAAAGTTTTTGAAGATTTTCTTTTGCAGAAAAGATGAATCTTTGAAGAGACAATTTTTTTTTTTTTTTGATCATTTATTTTGTGAATAAGATTTTCTTCTTGCAGATGAAAGGGTTTTGATTTCTCGAAAGAAGAAAATTTGTAGAGAAGGTGAAAAGTTTTTGTTTACAAAGAGAAGATGAAAATGATTATACAGAATGTGGGAAGTCATCTTATATTTATTAGCTTCACAGGTGGATTGTGTGAAGTGTTGTTGAGTGTATCCAGATGTAAGATTAATTTTGAACAGAATGACCATTTGACAGACATATGTTTTGTACTGAATGGAAATAGAGTATCCCTCTGATTTGTTTATTACATTTGTGGTGATTTGGTTTGCCAGTGAGGCCTTGTATTAGCCAGTGAGGCTTGTTGGTTAGTCAGACCTATTTGTTTACTAGTGAGGTATATCAGTGTTGGAAGTGGGTGCTTCTATTTGGTATTGGAGTTGGTGCTCCATAAGGAGTTGGTGCTCCTAGATACATATTGTAGCCAGTGAGGATGTTTTCCAGTTAAGCCAATGAGGCAGTTTTGAGTAGTTTTTCTACCCAGAGAGGGTTTTCCACTCCAGTAATTCTTGTGTTAATGATATGCTTCTATGTGTGTTTTTGCTTCTATGTTAAGATTTATCTCTATGTGGTCTTGCTCATAATTTTCATTATCAAACTTGTACATATATGTGTAATAGTTCATTGATGACTTTCTCTTTCTGAGTCTTGTAAATTAAAAGTTATAATAAGTTGCAAAAATCTACACAACACTGATTCACCCCCCTCTCAGTGTTGTCCAGACTCCTACAGGATCCACCTGTGGTTTGCATTTTAGATTCTCCTAATTCCTCCCTTGTGAGAATCATAGAGTCTATTCCAAACATCTTGACATTGTCCATGATATTTTCAAAATCATTGAAAATTATTGAACCTAGTGCTCAAGAAGATCCAGCACTGTCTGTTGTTCCTCTGCACTTAGTTCTAAAGAGTATCCTTTGATTCCTCTAGCTATGGTCCTATTATCAACAATTCCTTCGTCCAATTGTGAGTATGAAGATTGGGACCAGGATGATCTATTCATGAATGACTCATGAGAGCTTTACATATATGTTTTATGTGTTTGATTTCTTGTCAAAAAGTTTTATCATATGTTGTGCTTTTATGTTTGTTAGTTCTACCTGGATGAGCCACGATGCCCTTGTAGACACGTGGATACAGAAGGAACCCATTTGTCATGATATTCTTCTTTTTTTTCATACTTCCTTCCCTATGTTGTCTTTTTGTTTATTGTTATGATATTTTTGGGGTGATGCAAAGTAGTAAAAGATTTAGCTTCCTTCCATGTTGACCCAAAATTGGTAAAATTTTCATTTTTCATTTTGATATGTATTTGTCTCTTTGTGACCTTCTTCCTTAGTACTCATAGTTCTATGTGCTTGGGGATGATGATAATACAAAAAATGAGACATTCAAATATACATTATGCTGACCCCAAAGCATGTAGATCCCTTAGTGTGTTTGGTGTTGTTTCTTGTTGCTCAGTGTCATACTATGCTTACACAAGCTCTTTGTGTATCATTCCTGCATCATCACCTCAGTTGTTCCTCTTTGAGGGTACCCCTTTTCTTTTGCAAGTCACATATTTGAGAACATATCTATTGATATATGTCTCTTAAATCTATCTTCCCCGCTTATCCCTTAAAATTAATTGCATATATGCAAATTATATTATTATTTTAAGGTGGGGGCATATCTCTCCCACTTTATACCTTTTTGTGCATGCCAATTTGTTGGTATGCTCCTTGAGGCATTGGTTTTTGATATTGTTGGCAAGACACACTACTTCACATGATAGGTGTTGTCATTGATGGCAAATAAGACTATTCCACTCATCGGCATAACATAATTTGTTCATACCGGAAGTCAGAATCAGAATTTATCTAAGTCTGGGTAGCCAGAGACAGAGCATGTGACAGGGTCCAGTATCTTGGTCTGGATCTCTCTAGTGGTAAATTAGAGTGTATTGCAGATTTGAAGGAGTCATAAGGATTGTCAAGGCAATCTAAATCCATAATTTTAACCTCCGGTGATGAAGGATTCAAAAGTTTTTTGCATCTGAGTATAAGGTTTTAGTTTAACAGTGCATATAGTAGAAGAACAGGTGGACCTTGTAATTGATCTTGGTTTCGGATAAATGGAAGTTGTTAGTTGGAAGATTTGTGATGATCAGTGATAGTGGCCGACATGATTAATGATATGTGAATGCAAGTTTAGGTCTACGTTACAAGTTATGCATGGATTTAGCTGACAAAGTAGAGTCTTTAACAAAGTTCTAAGTGTTCTTGAAGCTAACTAAAAAGTGATTGAATATTATGACGCGGATATATATAGCCGATGGATTCAAGTGATTTGGGTGTGTGTGTGTGTGTTGCAACTATGGAATACATGTGAAAAGGGCAAAGATATAAGGTTCATATGTTAGCAGAACAGTAAATAGGGCCGAGTGAGGATGAAGTGTATCAAGTTAGTATTATGTGCTTAACCAGAACTGAATCCTTACATTGGTAGATACTAATCATCAGTTCAACCTCATTGTAATCTTCTTTCTGTAGGCAGTGAGCCCGAATGCATGTGCATTCTCCATTGTAATACCTTTAACAAAGTATAATCTTTGTGGGTTAACCCCCACCGTAGTTTTTCCCTTAACCAGGTATCCACATCAAAAAATCTTGGTGTTAAATGTGTTATTTCTACTTCTACTCATGTGTTGTGGATTCTTTCTTTTCATGATAACATTATTAATCTATTAATGAAGTAGTAAAGAGGAATTAACTGCTGCAAGTATTAAAGTTTTATGACAACTGATTCACCCCCCCTCTCAGTTGTCACCTCTAATTCCAACAATTGGTATCAGAGCGAGGTTCCTTGAAAGAAGCCTAACAGCTTGAGGAAAGATGTTGGAAGGAGTTTTCAATGGGTTCACTCAAAGATCAACTTCGATTGGCCCTAGAAGATCTTGATCAGTCCAAAGAAGAAATAACTAATCTAAAAGATGAGCTTAAAGATGCTAATGATACCATTGAAATGTTAAAAGATAAATTAAAGAAATCTATGGAAAAGAGAAAGGAGTTACTTCTGCAGTTATCCAGTTTAACTAAAGAAAATGACATGAATGAAGCCTTGGAAGAAAAGACAAAGGAGTGTGAGAAGCTATCAAAAGAAGTTGTTGTTCTAAAAGTTGAGATGGAATCCGGGGCAATGAGGCTAACCAAAGAAATTGAGCAAAGGAAGAAGACTGAAGAAGACTTAAATCAAACTTTGAAAGAAAGAACTGAAGAATGCTGGAAATTAGACAAAATAGCTAGCCATCTAGAGTCCGACCTACAAGAAAGTAGAGACAATGAAAGAGAACTTGAAAGGCAAATTGTCATTCTCAGACATAACCTAGAAGTTGCAAGTGAATACAAGGAGAAGTTCAAGATAAGCTCAGCTAAACTTGAAGCACTGCTTAAAGGATAGAAAAAGGCTAATGACAAGTACGATCTTGGATATGAGAAAGGTGAAAGCTCCAGATCCGGACAAAGAAATTTTCAACCAAGGAATGGGAGAAATAGACCTAGAAGACCTCCAGTAAGACAACCTAATGCTCAAAGATATCCATCATTTAATGGAAATTGTTTTAATTGTAATAAATTTGGTCATAGATCTACTCAGTGCAAAAGCAGAGTAAATCAAAATGGTCCATCCTTCTCTGGAGAATGCTTCAAGTGTAAGGGGTATGGTCATAGATCAAATGAATGCAGAAGTATGATAATGAATAACTCTAGAGAAAATGGCAACTCTTTCAATGGTTACTGCTTTAATACTTGCAATGGATATGGACACATGGCTAATCAGTGTAGATCAAGAGGAAATCAAGTATATAAGAAAAGAAATGTTGTATGCTTTAATTACAATAGATCTGGTCATATTGTAAGATTCTGCAAAACTAGGAATCATGAAAGAAGAGGTCCGATAAACAGAAAATTAGATGAGTAGAGACAAGACAAAGGCAAAAGAAAAATTGATGTGAATGAGATCCAAAATAAAAAGAGCAAGACATGGGTCAAGAAAACAATTGTGAACGTTAATAATGGGTTCGCACCAGAATCCGGTGCTGATAATTCCTCCAGAAATTGAATTAGGAGCTCTGGCTCAGGGGGAGCTGCATTGAAAATCAAATTCCCCCAACTAGTAAGTGGATGCCTGAATCTGGCACAAAGGGAAAAGATAATTTGGGTCACTACAAATCATTTGAAAGAATTTCTGGAAGAAAAGAAGTGGATTTAATGATTTATGGAGCAATTAAAAGTCAACTATGTATAGAAACAGAGCAACCGAATGTGTTAGGGTAGAGCATTTATTACAAAGACAAATTAGGTCTTATGGAGCATAAAAGGGTCGCTCATTCTTCATGCAAATCACTTTGTATTAGGAGAAAGAAAAAAGAAAGGAAGTGAATGAGTTCTGTGCTGAGACTATTTAAGAGATGAAGTGCGAAGAGGATTTCCAACCAAAATGCTAACCTGCAGAACAAGGTACTTCTGTTTTCTGTGAAATCTCTTGAAATTTCAATCTCTGCAAATGGCTACACCTCTAGTTGTTGATGTAACTGAAAGGCCCTGACCAATATTTAAGAAGCACCCATACAAATCAGTTGAAGTTAAACTGTTAGGTGCATTTTTTGGTGTCCCATATGGCGTACTATATGTTGAGGATATTAGGGCATACTGTTAGACTTAGGGCATACAACTGAGAGGGGGGGTGAATCAGTTGTGCAAAACTTTCTCTTTTTAAACACTTGAATCTTCTTTAGTGATTAGCATAATATTAATCATGAACCATAATGCATTCAAATCAAAAGTAGAAATATATCAACCCATATGACACCAAGATTTTGATGTGGAAAACCCGGTTAAGGGAAAAACCACGGGGTGATTAACCCAAGAATGTATTCTCTGTTAGAAGAATAGAAAGAACAAAATGGCACATGCCAATTAGGGCTCACTACCCGAGCACACTGCTCACAAGAGGCTCACTACCTACAAGAGACACACTATCTACAAAGAAATAAGTATCACCTTTATGAACTGGAAAATAACATCTTCACCATGCTTGAATCAGTTCCATTTAAGCCCAAAAACTTCTGCTCTGCCTTTCGCACTTCTCCTTGCTACCACATACTTATCACCACAAGACACACTTCAAAATGAATTCACAAACCCTTATTTATACAAGGCATCGACTTAGGAACAATCATCTAAGTCGGCAAACATCTACAAGAACATCCGTAAGATGTGTAATACATCCGGTCGGTTAGTCTCAAGAAGAACACCAATATCTGTGGTTATTCTTCAAATGCAAACTCTAACTTCAATGCGGACCACTAACATTAATTGGACATGATCTGACAATCATCATAACCTTCCCTGAATCACCAAAAACATCCGCACTTCATCATCCTACTGGAATTCTTCTCTCCTTCATCCGGAGCTACAAGAACATAGTTTGTCATCACTGTCACAAATGAATAGGCTCTTCTGAACCTTCAACCCACAAACTAATCTAGTTGATACTTCACAGGGACATCCTCAACACTCCCCCAAATCCGTAGAATGGGATAATGAAATACCGGATCTCACCGGACCTATCTGTGGCACTCTGTCACCTCTAAACACCTGCCGGAACCGGTTCTACTTGAGTGACCATAACTTCTTTAGATCTTCATGCGAACCTCTAAGATCTTGACTGGAGCATCTCAAGACTTATATCTACAAACCCTTTAAACCGTATCCTCTAATCCTTAACCTATCTTGGACTTTTACCTTGTTGTCATCACTGTTCTTCACTGTTCCTAATTGAGACTAATTTTCTCAATATCCTCAACACACAGCTCATCCAATCCTTCTTATTAATGCAACATGAGTATGTTGATATCAATGACAACACCAGTTAAACAATCTCCCCCTTTGTCATTGATGGCAACATATGATGTGAAAAACCATCAAGACAAGAACTTCTCCTTACTGTCACAACTCCCCTTGTCAACAACAACCATTCACATGTCTTCTCTCCCTTTACTACTCCCCCTTTGATCAGTAACCACTTGCTTTTCACATGTCTTCTCTCCCCCTTTGACATCAATGGCAAAGGGCTCATACTTGCAATTTCACCACCTCAGACTCATACCTGTTGCTCCCCCCGAGTAGCAGCTCCCCAACATCAATCCGAATCACAAGATGTGACTGTGATACTCACCAGACTGATGCACATCAGTGCACCTTAGTTCATCACCGGAGGGGCAATAACCTCTAACTTCTCCCTGAGATACTCAAAAGAGTCCTTAGGTAGAGGTTTAGTAAAGATATCTGACTTCATCCTTGTTCACTTGCTCTCTCAGAAAGTGAAACTTGATAGATATATGCTTAGTCTTAGAATGCAATACTAGATTCTTAGAAATACTTATTGCACTTGAATTATCATAGAAAATTGTGATAGGCTCCTCATATTCTACTTGAATATCTCTTAGCATCTGCTTCATCCACAAAACTTGAGTGCAACTACCTGTTGCTGCAATGTATTCTGCTTCAGTAGTAGACAAGGATATTGCCTCTTGTTTCTCGCTTAGCCAAGAAGCCAATCTTTTTCCCAAAAAGAATGCTCCTCCACTTGTACTCTTCCTATCATCCACATCTCCTGCCCAATCTGCATCTGTATATGCATGACGACAAAAATTATGATCTCTAGGATACCATAGACCATACTCAATTGTTCCTTTTAAGTACCTAAAAATTCTTTTGATTGCCATGACATGAGATTCTCTGGGATCAGCCTGGAATCTCACCACAAGACCAACAGCCTGCATTATATCTGGTCTAGTTTCAGTGAGATACAATAATCCTCCAATCATTGATCTGTACTTTGTCTGATCTGTCTTAGGAGAGTCATCATCTTTGCTCAACTTACATCTGGTTGCCATGGGAGTGTTCATTGGCTTTGAATCTTCCATTCCAAATTTCCTCAACAATTATTTCACATATTTGGTCTGAGAAATAAAGATTCCTTTCTTTGTCTGCGTAATTTGTAGACCCAAGAAGAAATTCATTTCACCAAGCATTGACATTTCAAACTCACTTTTCATTTGATTTGCAAAGGTTTTACACATATTGTCTCTTCCTCCAAAGATGATATCATCAACAAATACTTCAACAATCAAGATGTTTTCATGATCAATTTTGAAATATAGGTTACTATCAGCAGTACCTTTGTTGAAACCAATCTTCAAAAGATGTTTGTCCAGTCTTTCATACCATGCTCTTAGTGCTTGCTTTAGACCATACAGTGCCTTCTTTAATTTGTAGACCATATCACCATGCTCAGATAACTGAAATCCATCCGGTTGTTCAATGTACACTTCTTCTTCTAAGTCACCATTTAGGAAAGTAGATTTGACATCCATCTGATACACCTTGAAATCCTTGAAGGCAACAAATGCAAGAAATAGTCTGACTGCTTCAATTCTTGCCACCAGAGAAAAGGTTTCTTCAAAATCAATTCCTTCTATTTGAGAGTAGCCTTTGCAGACCAATCTGGCTTTATTTCTGATTACTTCACCAACTTCATTTAGTTTGTTCCGGAAGACCCATTTGGTTCCAATCACATTCTTGTTTCTAGGTTTGGGAACAAGATCCCAAGTGTGATTTTTCTCAATTTGCATCAACTCTTCTTCCATTGCTTTGGTCCAATTTTCATCATTGCAGGCTTCATTTATTGTCTTAGGTTCAATCTTTGAAATCAGACAATATTCATCTAAATTTTGAGCAATTTTCCTTCTAGTTTACACACCTTTGCTTTTGTCACCTATGATCTGATCTTCAGAGTGGTTCAATCTTACATACCTTGGAACTTTGGGAGTTTCTTGCACTTTTGCTTCTTGATCAGGCTCATTCAGACCTACCTCTTCTTCCTGATTTACTGGATCAGTCTGAATCTGACTTTCAGGAGAGGATTGAGTTCCTTGAACCAGAACACCATTCTGATCATCTTCATCATACTCATAAAACCTTGAGGGTTTCTCTATTCCTTCATCAACCTTCACATTTGTACTTTCTATCATCTTTCTTAGTCTCTTGTTATAACACCGGTATGCTTTGCTTTGAGTAGAGTAACCCAATAATATTCCTTCATCACTTCTAGCATCAAACTTGCCTAAATCTTCATCTCTTTTGATGTAACACTTGCTACCAAAGACTCTGAAATATCTTACAGTAGGAGTAATGCCAAACCAGAGTTCATAAGGGGTCTTACCGGTATTGCTTCTGATTTGAACTCGATTAAGAGTATAGACTGCAGTGCTGATAGCTTCTCTCCAATAGATCTGAGGAACATTTGCTTCCATCATCATAGTCCTAGATGCTTCCTGGATGGTCTGGTTCTTTCTCTCCACTACTCCATTCTGCTGTGGAGTCCTCGGAGCAGACAACTGTCTCTTAATTCCATGTTTTTCACATAATTCTATGAACTCACCGGATGTGAATTCTCCACCTCTATCAGACCTCAGACATTTCAACTTTATTCCTATTTCATTCTCTACCATAGCCTTGAATATTTTGAATTTCTCAAGAGCTTCTGATTTCTCCTTTAGAAAGGTTACCCACATCATCTGAGAATAGTCATCTATTAGCAGCATGAAGTATCTATCACCTTGAATAGTTCTAGTTCTTGCTGGACCACAAAGATCAGTGTGAACTAAGTCTAATAGTCTGGTAGAAGACAATTCCTTGCGTTTGAATGTGACTCTGCTCAGCTTACCCAACTGACATTCCATGCACAAGCTGTTAGTAGGTTTCACCAATTTTGGAAGATCTCTTACAACCTGAGTATTGCTTATCTTGATGATATTATCAAAATTCACATGACACATCCTTCTATGCCATAACCAACTCTGATCAACTTGAACAAATAAGCATCTTTTACCAGTACCAACCAAGTGGAAGATATTACCTTTAGTTTGAGAACCGGATGCAATCTTTGTTCCGGACCTTTCAAAGATTTTGCATTTTCCATCCTTGAATCGGAGATCATAGCCTTTGTCCACCAACTGTCCAACACCGAGAAGATTGTGCTTCAAACCTTCAACATACAGTACATTACCAGTTTTGTTTCTTCCATCAAAAGAAATAGTTCCTCTTCCTCTAATTCTACCAGTAGAATTATCACCAAACTTCACCACTCCTCCTTCATACCTTTCCAAGTCTATGAACTTATTTTTGTCACCTATCATGTGGTGAGAGCAACCATTGTCAATGACCCAATCATTCTTTTCTTCAACTTGGGAAGCCAGAGCTCTTTCTACAACTTTATGATTGGTAGATACAGAGGATATTGGTTCTTCTTCCTTGATGGCAATAAACACCCATTCACTTCTGGATCTGTTTCCTATCTCTGATTCATCATCTGTTACTCCTTCATTATCATCTTCTTCATGAACATAGTAACAATTCTTTTGGAACCTTGATCTGTTAGGATTTGGTTTTGAAAATATTTCCAGACATCTTGAGGCAAAATGACCAATCTTATTGTAGTTAAAACACTTAAAAGGTAATTTTCCTTCATACTTACCGGATCCTCTTGGCATTCTCTTTGCAATGAGGGCTTCAAGTTGAGCAGTTTCTACTTCTTCTTCTTCCAGGTCTTTTCTTGCTTTTCCATACCATGACAAATTCCTTGATGAGTTCTCTCCTGGATCAAATCCTTGTTACCTTTCACAGAGGCACTGGCTTTGAATGCAGATTCAGTTTTGGGGGGATCATCTCCAAATTTGGTCATTTCAAAAGCAACTAGTTTGCCAGCCAATTGGTCTCTTGTGACAGTTGCATGGGATCTGAATTCATCAATGGCAGCAACCTTGATTTTGTAAGAGGCAGGAAGGGATTTGAGAATCTTACCAAAAATCTCATTTTCATCCAAGACTCCACCAGAATTTCTAATTCCACAAACCAACTCATTCACTCTTGGCATAAAAGTGGTAATATTTTCATCATCTCTCATCTTCAGTTTTTTAAATTTCCCTTTTAGACTCTGTAACCTTGCACATTTAACATACTCATCTCCTTCATGCAAAAGTTCCAGTTTAATCTAGATCTCATAGGTAGTTGGTAGGTCAATAACATTTGAGAGCTCTGAGTTAGTTAATGTGCTTAGAAGAGCCTCTTCGGTCCGCAGATTGTTTTCAGCATCTTTGATTTCATTTAGTGTTGTCAGACCACCCTGTGGAGGTACATAAGCTTTTGAGACCATGGACCAGTATGCCTTTCCCATACACTGCAAGTGACATTTCATGCGACCTTTCCAAAGAGAAAAGTTAGTTCCATCAAACTTCAGACTATCCTTCTTGTATGACGACATCCTGGATCTCCTTAAGCAGTTAAGTTCCTTTTAGAGGAACTTAACTCTGATGCCAATTGTTAGACTTAGGGCATACAACTAAGAGGGGGGGTGAATTAGTTGTGCAAAATTTTCTCTTTTTAAACACTTGGATCTTCTTTAGTGATTAGCATAATATTAAGCATGAACCATAATGCATTCAAATCAAAAGTAGAAACATATCAACACATATGACACCAAGATTTTGATGTGGAAAACCTGGTTAAGGGAAAAACCACGAGGTGATTAACCCAAGAATGTATTCTCTGTTAGAAGAATAGAAAGAACAAAATGGCACATGCCAATTAGGGCTCACTGCTCGAGCACACTGCTCACAAGAGGCTCACTACCTACAAGAGACACACTATCTACAAAGAAATAAGTATCACCTTTATGAACTGGAAAATAGCATCTTCACCATGCTTGAATTAGTTCCATTTAAGCCCAAAAACTTCTGCTCTGCCTTTTGCACTTCTCCTTGCTACCACATACTTATCACCACAATACACAGTTCAAAATGAATCACAAACCCTCATTTATACAAGGCATCAAGTTAGGAACAATCATCTAAGTCAGTAAACATCTACAAGAACATCCGCAAGACGTGTAATACATCCGGTCGGCCAGTCTCAAGAAGAACACCAATATCTGTGGTTATTCTTCAAATGCAAACTCTAACTTCAATGCGGACCACCAACATTAATTGGACATGATCCGATGATCATCATAACCTTCCCTGAATCACCAAAAACATCCGCACTTCATCATCCTACTGGAATTCTTCTCTCCTTCATCTGGAGCTACAAGAACACAGTTTGTCGTCACTGTCACAAATGAATAGGCTCTTCTGGACCTTCAACCCATGAACTAATCTAGTTGATACTTCACAAGGACATCCTCAACACTCCCCTAGATCCCCAGAATGGGATAATGAAATACCGGATCTCACCGGACCTATCTGTGGCACTCTGTCACCTCTGAACACCTACCGGAACTGGTTCTACTTGAGTGACCATAACTTCTTCATATCTTCATGCGGACCTCTGAGATCTTGACTGGAGTATCTCAAGACTTATATCTACAAACCCTTTAAACTGCATCCTCTGATCCTAAACCTATCTTGGACTTTTACCTTGTTGTCATCACTGTTCTTCACTATTCCTGATTGAGACTAATTTTCTCAATATCCTCAACACACAGCTCATCCAATCCTTCTTATTAATGCAACATGAGTATGTTGACATCAATGAAAACACCAGTTAAACACATACTTGCAACACATACATCCATCGTAGCATTAATGAATTTGGAAACATGAAACTCTTGGATTTGTTTAACAACCACCTAAGGGATGATAGCTACAAATTGAAACCAGAATACAAAGCCCTAGAAAGCAAACATTTTTTGCAAGTCATTAAATTTCTAACATTTGATGAGAATGAGTGGGTTCAATATATCTTGAGCCGAATACATGATGAGTTCATATGGCTATTGAAACCATTCAAGATTACAAAGGACGTTATCAAGATTGTAACTAGCTTAAATTCAACTGGTGGATTACCCATGTTGAAAGCTGTGAAAAAACAAACTATTATCGATGCAACTGGTGCGAAGTTTGATAAGAGAGCAATGACCATTAATGACATTATAGAACCAAATGTCAAGTTTGCATCCATGGTGATTGGCTACAAAGTCTACCACTCTAGCAAAGAAAATTCTATCTCCAGAATTGCAATATATGTAGCCTATCAAATGTTGAAGGAGAATGTTGATTATGACCTATGCGAGGTGCTACAAAATCAGTTGATTGAGAATCTGACCAAAATAAAGAAAGATAAGAAAAATACCTTCAAGTATGGTTCCTTGATTATATGTTTGTTCTTCTATTTTATGAATGAAGTGCCTTGAGTTCAAGGTTTGCACTAGACAAATGATAGGTCAGTTGCATGGCAAATAAGAGATCATCTACTCAGCCTTGGTGATTCCCAAGCTCAGCAGAAAGCCATCTGGGGTTATTTCAAAAACTTTCAAAGTATGATGCATGCAAGAGAGAGAATCCCTAAGTCAGTTGTGGAGAAATATGAGAATGAAATATGCTTTATGGTTGACACTGATAAATGCCCGATGGAGGCTGTGGAACCTAGAACCATATGGATTATGCCAATGGGCTATGAGGTTGATGAGAAAGTTTTGGAAATGTATGCTCAACGTCTCTTGAGTAGATCAAAAGACACATCTATATAAATTTTTGGAACTTATAAGGAGCTAAGTCTAAAATTGCATGTGGAGCTTAGACATCCAGAGACCAAAAGGAAAGTGCAGAAGCAAGTTGAAAAGTATGCTGAGAGCATTGGACTAACCAAGGAAGCAGTAAAGAAAAACAAAGAAAGAATTGAAAAGGATGAAAAGGAAAGATAGGACAAGAAACAAGAAGATGCTTCAATGGAACCATCCTCCACTTCAAGGACTACTAGAAGCTCTGCTGCTACTTCTGTTCCCTCTAAACCTACAAAACTAGAAGACAGATTATTCGGTGAAGGAAGTAAGAGAAAGAAAACAAAGGCCATAAGAATGTATGTTGGCACAAAAGATGATGAAGAGACAGAGATAGATGAAGAAGTTAAAGAGATAAGATCCAAGAAAGCCAAGACTTCAAAGGCTTTTGAGGACTAGCCTTCTTGAAGCAAAAAAAAAGTAAAAAGAAAGAAACTGGTAAGGTTTCTATGACAGTTGATGAAATTGTAAAAACAATTACAGTTCATGGAAATCTAAGGCCTATCAAAGATTATTATGATAATTTTGATCAAGCAAATAAGAAAATTTTGGAAGATGCCACCATCATGTACTTGAATAAATTCAATAGAGTTCTATTGGAAATTTTACAAGAACTTCCTAAAAGTTTAAGGAAAATACTAGAGACGAGGAAGGAAGCAGCCAAGGCTAAAGATTTAGAACTCAAAGAATATGTCCTCTCCACTTTGTATCTAGTAATGTCCAAAAAGGAAGTAGATAAAATACTCAAGAAAGTAAAAGATGGTTTCAGAAGAAAAGTAAGGATGAAAAAAGCTAATGCTTGGGGAAACTGAGGAAGGCCCTGGATAAAGACAAATATTATGTTGTGTCTGAGGAACAAGTCGAGGAAGGTAATCCTATAATTCCAGAACTAGAAACCTCAAAAGAAGAAACTGGAAAAGGAAATGATGACCAAGATGATACTCTAGATCCTCCAGAGCAAACCTATGAGGAGACAAATGATGGGATTGATTCATCAATTCGGGATGTTGAAATAGTAAACATCAGTGAGCAACGAACTGAAGTTGATGACTCCTCTGTTCCAAAAGAGGAGCAAATAAATAAAGAAGACATAGAGATGGTGGATAAAACTGTTGATGTAGAAGATGCTCTAACCCCTCCTGATCAATTTGGAAAAGAAGACAGTGTTGAGATTACTGCTGCTACACAAAATCCTTCTGAATAGATTTTAGATGGCAAGGACATAGGAAAGAATTCCCCTGTAGATGGCATAGTGAAAGGTAAATTAGAGGAATATAAAGAAGAAAGTAATAAAGATAAAACAAAAGAAGATGGTGCAAATGTTGATGCATCTAAACAAATTAGTCCTGATACTAACATTGACAAATTTCAAGGAAAGGAAGGTGGTTCAGGAATTGTGGCAAGAGACACTGCAGATGCAGTGAAAAGTCTCCTAAGTAAAGAAATGCTTGAGTTTGATGAATGATGTAATACAAGGAGAGGATGTCAATGCCTTCCAACCTACCCAATCAAACACTCACCTTTCACCAAAACCAAGGATTATTAGTACTTTCTTCAAAATTAGGCCACTAGCCTTGCAGCCCTCTTTTTAGGTCTGTCAGACAATAACATTTTCTAGGGGCATGATCTCAATTAAATAATGACATTTCTAAGTACCCATTATCCTATTTGACAACATATAAAAAGATGAGGATAGACTGCTTCAGACCAAACCCCTCAAAAATGGACTTTTGATGTTCTTGACTAGGCCTAATTAGGCCACTTTTACAAAGGACCTACCATTTAAACTTACTGCCACCCAAAAATTCCTTCAAACAGTCTTAGACCATGTCTCCAAACTTCCAAATCACTAGGTTTTAGTTCTCTACACTCATTTCTAAATGTCCAACCATGAAATCCTTATTTTAGCCTTGTTTAGTCTTGCACCAAGGAGGGTCTATTGAAAGTCCTCACTCCAAATCTTCCCAAACTATAAAAACTACTCAAAAACATTCCCTAGGGTCTTCACACACTATCCAAACCATCTCCGAACATTTGTCATTACAATTTCATCATACACCAACTTCTAACCACCATTTCTTGCTTGGAAACAATGCAATTTATAACTAGGGCATCATAAAAATCACCTCAAACCTCTACTTTCTGAAAAACCACCAATGAAATATTAATTACATCCTATTCCCTCTCATTTGACCAAAATGGGAAAATTCTACCAGTGGAATGTGACCCAAAACATTATTTTTGTATTCAAACCCTCAACTAGGGTTTCTCAGGATAGGTTTTACAAGTCTTGCACCAAGGAGGGTCTATTGAAAGTCCTCACTCCAAATCTTCCCAAACCATAAAAACCACTCAAAAAAATTCCCTAGGGTATTCACACACTATCCAAACCATCTCCCAACATTTGTCATTACAATTTCATCATACACCAACTTCTAACCACCATTTCTTGCTTGGAAACAATGCAATTTATAACTAGGGCATCATAAAAATCACCTCAAACCTCTACTTTCTGAAAAACCACCAATGAAATATTAATTACATCCTATTCCCTCTCATTTGAACAAAATGGGAAAATTCTACCAGTGGAATGTGACCCAAAACATTATTTTTGTATTCAAACCCTCAACTAGGGTTTCTCAGGATAGGTTTTACAAAAATAGCTATAACTTTTGTAAAACCTAATGAAAATTAATGAAACCAAATGAAAATGAAATATACTTTATTCCTCTTTCCAAAAAACTAATATTCATACCCTTACATGTTGTAGAATGGCCGTACCATGCGTTACAACAGAACTGTTACAGGAGAATTCTAGAAATTGCAGTCACTAAAACGGTCATAACTTCCTCAAAATGCAATTAAATTTTGTGAGAATTGAACAAAATTAAACTATATTCAAGGATATTTCAATAACATATTACAAAATCCATGATTTGGCTTTACTGGGAAGTACAACACATCAGAATAGAAAAATAGGCGTGCAAAATAGGGTTCCTTTATTGTTTTTCATTTCAAACTTCAATACAATTCCATTTTATTCAAACCACACCCATTCTCAATGTGCACAAGAGTATTTAAAGCATTCCTAAGCATACCCAACTGAATCCAACTAACTCATTAGCTTCTTCATGCCTCTTGACCCTTCAACTACCATACATTGCTTTTTTCCAATATGACAAGATTTGACAACTTTCAACTTTTTACAATATTTGAGAAATGGACAACATCCTAGGACCTATAACATCAACAATGTGGCTTCTTGGGCCTTATTGAAACATTAAAACATCAAAATTGAACACAAGACTCAATATTGCCTCATGGAGGCCTGTGATAAAATAGGTGCTCCTGCACCAATGAACCAGAGCTGTTTCAAGGACTGATCAATCTAGATGTTCTCTCTTTGGTTCAAGTAATGAAGATAGAATCCTTCACACAAGACAAGGCAAGAGAAAAGATGTTGAAATCTCACATTGAGGATGATGAGCTACTAGGCCTTGCAACCAGAGTATTGGAAAAGATAATGCCAACCCTCCAGAAGAATCCATCTAACTCTCCCTCCGGTCATCTAAAGAATCTTGTAAATTCTGTAAGTACGCATTTTGAGTCTTTTGAGAAGTTTGCAGAGACCAAAGTCAAAAATGAACTTTTGGATAAGAAATTTAGTGAAATAAAAAGCCTAATAAGGAATGATAGGATGATACTTGGTATCAATATAAAGAGTATCCAAAATGCTCTAAGTGATGGAGGTGATATATACAAATTTTGTCTATCCTGGCCCAAAGTCAGTAAGGATCTTGAGAAGAAGATAAAGGAGAAAGAATAAAAATTGTCAAATCTATTTCAAAATTTTGATCCTCTAACAGTTTCTCCTATAAGTCAGGAATGTCAAGTAAACAATTTGATTGATGAAATAAAGAAGCGTGTTAAAGAAAAAGGCAATATTGTGAAGAGAATGTGTGAGCTCCAGGGATTGATTGCCCCCAAGTTAGAAATAATGTTTAATGCATTATCAGAAGCTCAAATTGCTGTTCAGACAAGTGATCCTTCATATATGACAAAGGCAGAAGCATATGCATTTCTACTGAGTGGACACATCTCAATTTTGGATGGCATGAAAAGAGGTTGGCCCTCTGAACTTGAGCAATCGAAAAGTAGTTTTGCAGATATTCTCAAGTTCATGTAAATATAACTTAATGATTGGGTGTACATATGCAGCACTATATTTTTTTGAGAATTTTGGCTTGTGGACCCCATCCTTTGCCATTGATGTCAAAGGGGGAGTGAAGAACACTGAAAAATTAGGAATCTAGCAAAGGGGAGCTCCAGAATCAATGGAGAGCATAAGGGTATAGAGTGAGGGGGAGTAACACTTAGTCATTTTTCACTAAGTGTTGCCATCAATGCCAAAGGGGGAGAATGTTGGCAAGAGACACTACTTCACATGACAGGTGTTGTCATTGATGGCAACTAAGATGATTCCACTCATCTGCATAACATAATTTGTTCATACCGGAAGTCAAAATCAGAATTTATCTAAGTCTGGGTAGCCAGAGACAGAGCATGTGACAGGGTCCAGTATCTTGGTCCAGATCTCTCTGGTGGTAAATTAGAGTGTGTTGCGGATCTGAAGGAGTCATAAAGATTGTCAGGGCAATCTAAATCTAGAATTTTAACCTCTGGTGATGAAGGATTCAAAATTTATTTGCATCTGAGTATGGGGTTATAGTTTGATAGTAAAAACATCAGAAGAACAGGCCAACCTTGTAATTGATCTTGGTTCTGGATAAATGGAAGTTGTCAGTTGGAAGATTTGTGATGATCAGTGATAGTGGCTGACATGATTGATGATTTGTGAATGCAAGTTTTGGTCTGCGTTACAAGTTATGCATGGATTTAGATGACAGAGAAGAGTCTTCAACAAAGTTCTAAGTGTTCTTGAAGCCAGCTGAAAAGTGATTGAATATTATGATGCAGATATATATAGCTAATGGATTCAAGTGATTTGGGTGTATGTGTGTTGCGACTATGGAATAAGTGTGAAAAGGGCAGAGATATAAGGTTCAGATGTTAGCAGAATAGTAAACAGGGCAGAGTGAGGATGGAGTGTATCAAGTCAGTATTCTATGCTTAACCGAAACTAAATCCTTGCATTGGTAGATGCTAATCATCAGTTCAACCTCATTGTAATCTTCTTTTTGTAGGCAGTGAGCCTTCTTTTGAGCAGTAAGCTCTGGGTAGTGAGCTTGAATGCATGTGCATTCTCCATTGTAATACTTTTAACAAAGTATAATATTTTTGGGTTAACCCCTATCGTGGTTTTTCCCTTAACCGGGTTTCCACATCAAAAAATCTTGGTGTCAAATGTGTTATTTCTACTTCTTCTCATGTGTTGTTGATTCTTGCTTTTCATGATAACATTATTAATCTATTAATGAAGTAGTAAAGAGGAATTAACTGTTACAAGTTTTAAAGTTTTATGACAACTAATTCACCCCCCCTCTCAGTTGTCACCTCTAATTCCAATAGATACACTCTTTGAAGTGTTCACTCTTTGTAGTGTTTGCAGCTAGTGGTCCCAAGTAGATGCACTTCCTTGGCCTGTCCATGCTTTTAGGTACTTATTTGGCACCCCTTGTGAGTCACCTAACAATGTAGCTTTATTAATCCTAGTGGCCCATAAGCATTGGTATGGTTCCTAGCTATTGTAGTGTGCTATCCTTAGAACCATACTTGACATCCTTTCTAGCTATGGTAGTGTGCTAGAAATGCATTTTTGTTTCTTTGCATTCATTGTTTCCTTATGTGTGTGCATGTGTTTGTTTTAGATATTAGTAGATTGTGCATTAGATTTTATAATTTTATAAACAATGACATTTGCACGAATCATATTTAATCTAATACTTTTAGGATTTTTATGATTTTGACACTACCTCTTGTGCAAGTTTATTTTCTAACATTGTGGTTTTACAAGTTCTCAGTTTGGGGGTTTAATATCTCTGATCGAAGAATCTCTTGCATCCGAGGTATAACATATTATGTTATTTCCTTGCTACTTTAGCTTGCCTATGCATGTAGTTTCATACGTTTGCTAAAGTGGGGGCTAAATGTAACATAGAAAATTGCATACCCTTGCAATTTCATGCTATGTTTAATAACAATTTTGGCATTTGCATCTTCTCTATGCATAATAGGCTAGGTTTGTGTGATTTTGGTATATTTCTTCTACCCCTCTTAAAAATTCATTATGATGCTTAAATACTTACATGGTCCTAAGGTGCCTTGTATGACTAGGAGCTGGTTTTACCTAGACCTTAGTGCTCCACATAGACATCATTGCATCATGCTAGCATCCCGAGTCTATTTTTTATAGGTATCTATTTCTAGACATTACAACACATCTTGGGTAATCATGAGGATTCCTTATACATACATATGCATCCAATACTATACCACCATTTCAATTAATCTTGCTTGTTGTAGACCACCATTTATTTTCATTACATAGGCTACATATTGTCGGTTTTCTACCTGTAGACTAGGGAAGGAACTATTGTTATTTTACTTGTTTTATTTTTGCTCTTACCTTCCTATATACACTTAGGATAAGAACACACACTTGTTTTCCTTTCGATTTTACTCTCTACATCTATTACTGCTCATGAAGGTAGAAATAGCAACACTGGGACTTGATTGAGGCAAGTCCCCAAGAAGCCCCAACCAATTCTTCCTCTTCCTTTTATAGGTCTCCTAGAGTGCAGATCTTGTTAAATTTTGGGCAGACAACTGAGAGGGGGGGTGAATCAGTTGTACAAAACTTTCTTCCAATTAAACACTTAATTCCACTTTGTAATTGGGCAGAATAATAATAAATCAATCATGGAAACATAATGCATTAAATCAAGAGCTGAAACACATTAACACACAAGACACCAAGGTTTCGACGTGGAAAACCCGGTTAAGGGAAAAACCAAGGGTGATTAACCCAAGATTGTATTCTCTGTTTGAAGAATAGAAAGAACAAAATGGCACATGCCAATTAGGGCTCACTGCCCGAGCACACTGCTCACAAGAGGCTCACTGCTTACAGGAGACACACTGTCTACAAAATAATAAGTGTTACATACTTGAACTGGAGAATAGCATCTTCACCATGCTTGAGTCAGTTCCATTTAAGCTCAATACTTCTGCTCTGGCTTTCTCTTTGCTCCTCTCTACCACACTCTCATCTCCACAAGCCACACTATGAAATGACTTTACAACTCCTTATTTATACAAGACATCAACTTAGGAATTATCATCCAAGTCAACATACATAATAGAGCAAGTACATAAATACAACATGAATTATTACAAAAAGACTTCATGCAGATCAACACACCGTCGGCTACACAAATCTGAGACTTCAATCTTTCTTTGGGAACATGCCATTCTTCACATGATACCTTCCAGATCATCTGCAGGATGTGTAACTCATCCAATCAGCCAAACTTAAGAAGAACATCATGATCCAGAAGTAAATCTTTAATTACGAGCTCAATCTTCAATGTAGACCATCAACATGAATAGGACACAATCCAAAGACCTCCACAAGCTTTCCTAAATCACCAAGAACATCCACACTTCTACTATCTACTGAAATCATTCTCTCCTTCATCCGGAACCTTAGGAACACAGTTTGTCATCACTGTCATATTGGAATAGATGCTTGCGGACCTCCAGATCATGAACCAATTGAGTTGTCACTTCACATGGACTTCCTAAACATTCCACCAAATCTGCAGAATAGGATATTTCATTTCTGGATCTAACCGGACCTATTTGTATCACTCTGTCACCTCTAAATACCTACCAGAACCGGTTTTACTTAAGTGGCCATAATTTCTTTAGATCTTCATGCGGACCTCTGAAATCTTTAATACATCATCTCAAGACACATATCTACAAACCCTTTGAAGCGTATCCTCTAATTTTTATCTTAACTGGGATCTTTACCTCACTATCTTCATTGTTCTTCTCTATTCCTGATTAGGACTAATTTTCTCAATATCCTCAACACACAGCTCATCTAATCCTTATCATTAATGCAACATGAGTATGTTGACATCAATGACAACACCGGTTAGGCCCATACTTGCAAAAATCTCCCCCTTTGTCATTGATGGCAACATATGATGTGAAAAACCATTTTGACCATTAAAACAAGAGCTTCTCCTTACTGTCACAACTCCCCCTATCAGTAACAACCATTCACATGTCTTCTCTTCCTTTCCTGCTCCCCCTTTGATCAGAAACTACTTGTTTTTCACACATCTTCTCTCCCCCTTTGACATCAATGGAAAAGGGCACATACTTGCATTACTTCAGAATCATGCCAGCTGCTCCCCCTGAGTAGCAGCTTCCCATCATCAATCTGGACCACAAGATATGACTATGAGATCCACCAGACTGATGCACATCAATGCACCTTAATTTAGAACCAAAGGGATAATAACCCCTAACTTCTCCCTGAGATACTCAAAAGAGTCCTTAGGTAGAGGTTTAGTAAAAATATCTGCAATCTGATCCTTAGAAGGCACAAACTCCAATCTGACTTCATTCTTGTTCACTTGCTCTCTCAAAAAGTGAAACTTGATGGGTATATGTTTAGTCTTTGAATGCAACACTAGATTCTTTGATATATTTACTGCACTTGAATTATCACAGAAGATTGTGATAGGTTCCTCATACTCCACCCTGATGTCTCTTCGCATTTGCTTCATCCACAATACTTGAGTGCAACTACCTACTGTTGTAATATATTCTGCTTCTGCAGTGGACAGAGATATTGCCTCTTATTTCTTGCTTAGCCAAGAAACCAATCTCTTTCCCAAAAAGAATGCTCCACCACTAGTACTCTTCCGGTCATCCACATCTCCTGCCCAATCCGCATCAGTATATGCATGAAGAGAGAAATTATGATCTCTAGGATTACCCCAACCCATACTCAACTATCCCTTTTAGATATCTAAAAATTCTTTTGATTGCCATGACATGAGATTCTCTAGGATCAGCTTGGAATCTAGAAACAAGACCAACAACATTCATAATGTCAAGTCTAGTTTGAGTGAGATACAATAATCCTCCAATCATTAACCTATACTTTTTCTGATCAGCCTTAGGAGAGTCATCATCTTTGCTCAATTTGCATCCGGTTGCCATGGGAGTATTCATTGGTTTTGAGTCTTCAATCCCAAATTTCTTCAACAATTCTTTCACATATTTGGTCTGAGAAATGAAGGTTCCTTTCTTTGTTTGAGTGATTTGCAGACCCAAGAAGAAATTCATTTCCCCAAACATGGACATCTCAAATTCATTTTTTATTTGATTTGCAAAGGTTTTGCACATACTATCTCTTCCTCCAAAAATGATATCATTAACAAACACTTCAACAATCAAGATATTTTCATGATCAATTTTGAAATATAAATTACTATCAGCAGTACCTTTATTGAAACCAATCTTAAAAAGGTGCTTATCCAATCTCTCATACCAGGCTCTTGGGGCTTGCTTGAGTCCATACAATGTTTTCTTCAATTTGCATACCATATCACCATGATCAGACAATTGAAATCCATCCGGTTGCTCAATATATACTTCTTCTTCCAAGTCACCATTCAGGAAGGCAGATTTGACATCCATCTAATATACTTTGAAATCCTTGAAGGCAGCAAAAGAAAGAAATAATTTGACTGCTTCAATTCTTGCCACCGGAGAAAAAGTTTCTTCAAAATCAACTCCTTCTACTTGGTAGTAACCCTTACAGACCAATCTAGCTTTGTTTCTGACTACTTCACCATCTTCATTCAGTTTGTTCTGGAAGACCCATTTGGTTCCAATCACATTCTTATTTTTAGGTCTAGGAACAAGATCCCAAGTGTGATTTTTCTCAATTTGTATCAGCTCTTCCTCCATTGCTTTAGTCCAGTTTTCATCATTGTAAGCTTTATTCACTGTCTTAGGTTCAATCTTTGAAATTAGACAATACTCTTTTGAATCTTGAGCAATCCTTCTTCTTGTTTGCACACCTTTGCTTTTATCACCTATGATCTGATCTTTAGAGTGATTCAGTCTTACATACCTGGGAACTTTGGGAGTTTCTTGCACTTCTGATTCTTGAATAGGTTCATTCAAACTTATCTCTTCTTCCTGATTTACCAAATCAATCTGAATCTGAATTTTAGAGGGAGCTTGGACTTCTTGAAAAAAAAACATCATTTTGATCATCCTCATCATATTGATAAAACCTTGAGGATTTTTCAACACCTTCATCAATCTTCACATTTGTACTTTCAACAATCTTCCTTAATCTCTTGTTATAACACTGGTATGATTTGCTTTGAGTAGAATAACCCAAGAATATTCCTTCATCACTTCTAGCATCAAATTTTCCTAGATCTTCATCTCTTTTAATGTAACATTTGCTACCAAAGACTCTGAAATACCTCACAGTGGGAGTGATGCCAAACCAAAGTTCATAAGGAGTCTTACCGTTATTGCTTTTGATTTGTACTCAATTGAGAGTATAGACTGCAGTGTTTACAGCTTCTCTCCAATAGATCTGAGGAACATTTGCTTCCATCATCATGGTTCTAGATGCTTCCTGGATGGTCTGGTTCTTTCTCTCCACTACTCCATTCTAATGTGGAGTCCTAGGAGCAGACAACTGTCTTTTTATTCCATGTTTGTCATAGAATTCTATGAACTCACCGGACGTGAATTCTCCACCTCTATCAAACCTTAGATATTTTAATTTTAATCCGGTTTCATTCTCTACCATAGCTTTGAATATTTTGAATTTCTCAAGAGGTTCTAATTTCTCTTTCCAAAAAGTCACCCACATCATCCAGGAATGGTCATCAATTAATAACATGAAGTATCTATCAACTTGCATACTCCTGATTCTTGACAAACCACATAGATTAGTATGAACTAAGTCCAAAAATCCAGTAGAAGATTGTTCCTTGCTTTTGAATGAGACTCTGCTTTGTTTACCCAACTGACATTCCTTGCACAAACTATTGGTAGGTTTTACCAATCTTGGAAGATCCCTTACAACCTAAGTGTTTCTTATCTAGATGATATTATCAAAATTCACATGACACATTCTCCTATGCCACAACCAACTCTGATCAATTTGAACAAATAAGCAACTTTTACTAGTACCAACCAAGTGGAAGATGTTACCTTTAGTTTGAGTACCGGATGCAATCTCTGTTCCAGAACTTTCAAAGATCTTGCATTTTCCATTTTTGAATCAAAGATCATAGCCTTTGTCCACTGACTATCCAACACTGAGAAGATTGTTCTTCAGGTCTCGAACATATAGTACATTACTGGTTTTGTTCTTTCCATCAAAAGAAATAGTTCCTCTACCCTTGATTCTACCAGCAGAATTACCACCAAATTTTACCACTCCTCCTTCATACCTTTCCAAATCTATGAATTTATTTTTGTCACCTTTCATATGGTGAGAGCATCCACTATTAATGACCCAATCATCCTTTTCCTCAACTTGGGAAGCCAGAGCTCTTTCTACAGTTTTATGATTGATAGATTCAGAGGGCATTGGATCTTCTTCTTTGATGGCAATAAACACCTAGTCACTTCTGGATTTGTTTCCTTTCTCTGATTCATCATTTGTTACTCCTTCATTATCATCATCTTCATGAACATAGTAACAATTCTTCTGGAACCTTGATCTGTTAAGATTTGGTCTTGAAAATCTTTTTGGACACCTTGAGGCAAAATGACCAATCTTATTGCAATTAAAACATTTAAAAGGCAATTTCCCTTCATACTTACTAGATCCTCTTGGCAGCCTTTTTACAATAAGGGCTTCAAGTTGAGAAGCTTTTGCTTCATCTTCTTCCAAGTCTTTTCTTGCTTTTTCATACCATGATAGTTTCCTTGAAGATTTCTCTCCCAGATCAAACCTTTGTTTTCCTTTTATAGAGGCACTAGCTTTGAATGCAGATTCAGTCTTGGGGGGGCATCTCCAAACTTGGTCAATTCAAATGCAGCCAATTTGCCAACCAATTGATCTCTTATCATACCTGAATAGGATTTGAATTCTTTAATGGCATCAACCTTGTATTTGTAAGAAGCAGGAAGGGATCTGAGAAATTTGCCAATAATCTCATCTTCATCCAAGACTCCACCAGCACATCTAATGCCACAAACAAGCTCATTTACTCTTGGCATAAAAGTAGTGATATTTTCATCTTCACTCATCTTTAGATTTTTGAATTTTCCTTTCAGACTCTGTAGCTTGGCACATTTAACATACTTGTCTCCTTCATGCAGAAGTTCTAGTTTTTCCTAAATCTCAAAAGTAGTTTTTAAGTCAACAACATTTGTCAGCTCTGGATCAGACAAGGCACTTAGAAGAGCTTCTTTAGTCCATAGATTATTTTCAACATCTGTGATTTCATCTACAGATTTTAGACCATTCTGTGGAGGAGTATACTTCTTTGAGGCCATGGTCCAATACTGCATTCCCATACATTGCAAGTGACATTGCATGCAAATTTTCTAGAGAGTAAAATTGGTTCCATCAAACTTCGGACTATCTTTCTTATAGGATGACATCTTGGATCTCCTCAAGTGGTTAAGCTCTTTTAGAGGAACTTAGCTCTGATACCAATTGTTAGATTTTAGGCAGACAACTAAGAGGGAGGGGGTGAATCAGTTGTACAAAACTTTCTCCCAATTAAACACTTAATTCCACTTTGTAATTCAATAGGATAATAATAAATCAATCATGGAAACATAATGCATTAAATCAAGAGTTGAAACACATTAACACATAAGACACCAAGATCTTGACGTGGAAAACTCAGTTAAGGGAAAAACCATGGGGTGATTAACCCAAGATTGTATTCTCTATTAGAAGAATAGAAAGAACAAAATGGTACATGCCAATTAGGGCTCACTGCCCGAGCACACTGCTCACAAGAGGCTCACTGCCTATAGGAGACACACTATCTACAAAATAATAAGTGTTACATACTTGAACTGGAGAATAGCATCTTCACCATGCTTGAGTCAGTTCTATTTAAGCTCAATACTTATGCTCTGCCTTTCGCTCTGCTCCTCTCTACCACACTCTCATCTCCACAAGCCACACTATGAAATGACTTTATAACTCCTTATTTATACAAGACATTGACTTAGGAATTATCATCCAAGTCAGCATACATAATAGAGTAAGTACATAAATATAACATGACTTATTACAAAAAGACTTCATGCAAATCAACACACTGTCGGCTACATAGATCTGAGACTTCAATCTTTCTTTGGGATCACACCATTCTTCACAAGACACCTTCCAGATCATCCGCAGGATGTGTAACTCATCTGGTCAGCCAGACTTAAGAAGAACATCATCATCTGGAAGTAAATCTTTAATTATGATCTCAATCTTCAATGTGGACCATCAACATGAATTGGACACAATCCAAAGACCTCCACAAGCTTGCCTGAATCACCAAGAACATCCACACTACTATTGTCTACTGAAATCATTCTCTCCTTCATCTGGAACCTCAAGAAGACAGTCTGTCATCACTGTCATATTGGAATAGATGCTTGTGGACCTCCAGATCATGAACCAATTGAGTTGTCACTTCACATGGACTTCCTTAACATTCCACCAAATCCGTAAAACATGATATTTCATTTTAGGATCTCACCGGACCTATCTGTATCACTCTATCACCTCTAAATACCTGCCAGAACTAGTTTTACTTAAGTGGCCATAATTTCTTCAGATCTTCATATGGACCTCTGAAATATTTACTGGATCATCTCAAGACACATATCTACAAACCCTTTGAAGCGCATCCTTTGATTTTTATCTTAACTGGGATCTTTACCTCACTGTCTTCACTGTTCTTCTCTGTTCCTGATTAGGACTAATTTTCTCAATATCCTCAACACATAGCTCATCTAATCCTTATCATTAATGCAACATGAGTATGTTGACATCAATGACAACACCAGTTAGGCCCATACTTGCAACAGATCTTACAACCGCACATAGAGTTTGTGTGACTTTCTTTTATGCTTATCTCTCTTCATCTTCTTTAATATAATCATCTTTATTTTAATTTATGTATTACCTAGACTATTATTGCGTGTGTTTGGATTGAAATATGTGTTGTGCAGGTGATTTAAGGTTGTACAAAATTAATTTTTAGTTTTAGCAAGTTTTAGACTCCAGTGCCTAACACAGACGTCCTTGTGGCACACTATCATCCAAGGCTGAGACCCTCTCATTATTGTCATAGGTTCCTCTTTCCTAGCTTATTTCATTTATGTAATTATCTTATTTAGATTCTATTTACAATACCTATTTTTTGCATTCTGTTTACTTATCCTCCATTGTCAATCACCTATTGAGGTCACATTGCTTTGGTAGGGAGTCAGTGGTTCTATAGTGATCTAGAGTATATTACTTGACATTTAACATCTCAGATAGTAGAACCCAAGTGTCGTTGTAGTGGAGAGTTCACTTAATCAAAGCAAGTAGATTGAGAGAGTAATTTTCCCACACTGTAGTTTTTTTTATATCACATATATTGAAGACATAAAGATTGATGAAGACATTCAAATAAATAGCAAAACATATATTATAACATGATGAAAATATACGTAGATCATATTAAGATAACATATTATAGTTAGTTGTGTGGACATAATATTATACAAAACAATATTTTTTATGTAATTAAAATTACATGAACACAAGTGAACTAATTGAGAAAAACACCTACCTCTTTAGGAGTGTTTGAGATGTGGATGATGTTGGCAGTGAGCTACCCCCTTGTCAGTGAGGTGTTCAACACTGACCTTAGGATTCGTGACATGGTAGTGAGCCTCCCGTGGATCTGGGTTAAGTCTGGAATTTGTAGTGAGCGTTGATAGCTTGAGCTTTTGGTGCAACGGAAAACGATTCCAATAATTGGTATCAGAGCCATGGGTCATGGGTTCGAATCCCTCAGGTTGTGTTGGGGGGGAATGTTGGTAGTGAGTTGCCCCCTTGTCAGTGAGGCGTTCAATGCTAACCTTAGGATTCGTGACATGGCAATGAGCCTCTCGTGGATCTGGGTTAAGTGTGGTGTTTGTAGCGAGCGTTGATAGCTTGAGCTTTTGGCGCAATGGAAAACGATTCCAATAGATGAGTCTAGAAAATGTTAGGGGCAACCTTGCTTGAATCCAATGTCACTCAGTTACATTTTCAAGAGTATTGCCTTCAAAGTAGAACTTATGATGGCTCTGCTTCCTTCTATTGGAGAAAATCATGATTTTAGTCTTCCTGGTATCGACTTGCATCCTCACTACTCTGTAAAAATGTTCAAGGGCATACAAGTGCTCTTACAACTCATGAGTTGATTTAGTAATCAAAAAAGGTCTCTATCATATAAAAGAATCCTTATCACAAACTCACCCAAACAGACACCATCCCCTCCTTGCAAATTTAGCCACTCTTCAAGTTTGTCAATATATAATCCCAAAAGAGTAGGGGATAGGGGCAACCTTGTTAGAAAATGAAGCAAGTAATGCTTGTGACCAGCCTTTTCTACTAGTAGTGATGATGAAGAAGAAGACATTTCAACTAAATAGAAGACAAGGAGGGTTGAAGACATATATAGCAAGGCTCAAAGGTCCAAGGAATGGAAGTACTCTCATAGCCAAAGTATTACAGATAAATGACCTAATCTCATATGAGCAAGCTAGAGGGAAGAAAGAATGGGAGAAAGACATGAAAGAGGAATTTGATGCATTTCTAAAGAACAAAACTTGGGAACTTGTGCCCCACCCCAAACGTAAGAATTTTAGTTGTTGCAAATGGATTTAAAAAACAAAATTTAAATCAGATGGTTCTATATAAAAATTCAAAACTAGATTAGTTGCTAATGGATTCAATCGAAAAGAGGGTGTTGATTATGAAGAAACATTTGCTCATATCATTAAAATGACTATAGTTAGAATTATTCTTTCTTTGGATGCAAGTCTTGGGTGGCATATTCATCAAATGGATGTTAAAAATATATTCTTAAATGACAATTTATATGAAGAAATATATATGGATCAACCACTAGGCTTTGTAGATCAAAAACATCATAATCTTATTTGTAGATTAAAGAAGTCATTTTATGGTATTAAAAAAGAACCATGAGCATGGAATGAGAAGATTGATAAGTACTTTTAGCTTCATGGATTTTAAAATTATAAATAAGATCCAAATCTTTATGTGAAGAAAGTTCAAGATGAGATTATTCTTGTTGCAATTTATGTAGATGATTCACTCATTATTGGAATAAACATTGGGTTAATCAATGATTTAAAATCATATCGTAAAAGGGAATTTCATATGAGTAGTTTGGGTGAACTATATTATTTTCTTGGTTTACAAGTGTGTAGGCTACATGATAGGTTGTTTATCTCAAAATCAAAATATGCTTTGGATCTTTTAGAAAAGATCAACATGCTTGATTGCAAGCTAGCTTCTAGTCCCTTTCAATCTAGAGTCAATCTTACTAAAGAGTGTACTTCCAAGAATGTAAATTCCACTTTATATAGGAAACTTGTTGGTAGCTTGGTTTATCTAACTCATTCTAGACTAAGTTATACTCTCAGAGGCTCGTCTTGATGACATTAAGATTGTCTAGGGAAAAGGCAAGATTTTTCTAGAGTCTTTCATAAACTAGAGTCTTCCACAAAGTTGTCTAAAAAGGAACATTCCAATCTTTAGAATAAAATAATAGAAATATAGAATCCTCTAAAAAGAAAGAAGTTTCTAGATTTTAGAGATCTTATAATTATATATATGTGACTATAGATAGCTATTGTACATGATATTTGGATTGAATGTTTTTATTAGATATTCTAGGAAAGGGCCCAATCCCTTACATAATAGAGTTAAATACAACAATACTTGACATAACATAAATGATACACAAAACTATGGCTGGAATAAATAATGTCAAACGAGGTGATCATAATGAATAGAAATAGAACAAGAGAAGTAGACAAACGGTAGATAGACAACACTAATATATCAATTCTTCATGCTCTTGACCGAGGAATTCCAATCTTTGGTTAAATTGTCCATGCTTTTATCCTAGCTAGCAGTAGTAAGATCCATCTGGTCCTCTTTATACTTAAGTTTCTTCTTAGTAACATCAATGACCTCCTCTTGCTAGTGTTTATGCTTTGAGAGCTCAGCCTGCAAAATGACAATTCTCAAAACAACCCTTTTCATCATGTCATTTGTCACACTAACCAAGTTATTCAAGGCCTTTTCAAATTTCATAATTCAATTATGATATGTAATGCCCCAAGCTTTCACTCAGGACATTAGCTAAACAAACACTGAACCAACAAAATTTTTGCATTTGCAAGTGCAACATTTACATGTCACATTACACTCACGCACACACAAGGTGTTGCAACAAGCAAAAAAACACCTAAAACAACATCACCATTGCCCAATGCAAGGTGGCACAAGCAGAAGACTTCACCCATCACGTGAAAACTCACCACGATAACCAAGTGAGAGGTGGAGCTCACTCCAAGGCAAGGATCTAATACACATCCACAGCCTTGCTCCCTCGCGAACACATCGAGTAGGATGAGGGTGAAATCCACCTCAGTCCATTCCATGATGAAACAAGACATTCCAAACACAAGGGTTACACTCACCCACAGGATAGTCCAACTAGGAGGTATGATTCCTCAACCAACTGGAATGCTCACTTGTCAAACTCGTGTAAAGGCACACTTCTCAATGCAAAGGAGGGAATAATCCAAGAGTGCATATCACATCATGGAAATTGTTACAAATATGTGTCTAATCGGTGTTGTCATTGATGTGAACATATCCTTGTTGTCATTGGTGTCAACTGTATCTTATTCTATTACTTGTTTAGAAGACTTGTATGTGAGGATATTGAGAAAATTAGCCCCTCCGGAAGAAACAAATGAGTTACATATCTCTTTGTCAGAAATAGTGAAGACAGTGTAGTACATCAAAGTAGATTGCTCTGCATTTCCAGTATGATGAAGATTAGAGTCTGCGGACTAAAGGGTTTGTAGAGGATTGTCTGAATTTGCTACAGTCAATATTTGAGAGGTCTGTATGAAGGATTAATGAAGTTTTGGTCATCTGAGTAGAACCAGGTTTTGCAGTTGTTCAGAGGTAACAGAGTGACAGAAGTTTGGTCTAGATTGCTTTGCATTGGAATATTCTGGTCTGCAGTTCTAGAGGTATGTTTGGGATGTTCATGTGTATCCTCAACTCAAGTGGTTCATGGTTTGGAGGTCCGCAAGCAATCTTTCTAGTGTGACAGTCATGACAGTTGGTGTTCTTATGTTCCTGGATGAAGATACAAGTGTTTCTGGTGATTTGAGGTGGTCGAGTTATTCTTGTTGATTTCATTGTGCTTCTTGTGGTCTATGGATCATGTACCTATTGTGTTGGTAGTCCGCATTAAGGATTGAGCTCGTGGTTGAATATTTCTCCTTGGGTGCTTCTATTCTTTCTAGGCTTGGCAGATTGGATGCTTGGTGCATGTTGCAGATGATCTAAGAAGAGTTATATGGAGTGTGGCATGTTGTTTGAGGAAGATTCAAGTCCCAGCTATGTTTGGCCGACAATGTAATGGTTCACGTGAAGTAATTTAAGTCTTGTGATTGTAATTGCTTATAATACCTATCTTGGAGAATGTTCCAGATAGATGATTGTTTTGTTGGCTTTGATGATCATTCCAAAGTTGATGACATATATAAATAAGTGTTGTGAAGTTATCGAAATGTGTGGATGTGAGTGAAGATGTGGATGTAGTGTGGAATTGAGTGGGGGTAGAGTAGAGGTGTTGTGCGCTTCAATGGAACTAAACCTTGCATGAAGAAGATGTTGTTTCTCAGTTCAAGCTTTCATTGTCAAACTTGTGAATATTCTTGTAGGCAGTGAGCCTCTTTTGAGTAGTGAGCTCTGGGAAGTGCGTCCAAAGGAAAGTGCCTTCCCATTTTCTATTCTTTTAACAGAGAATAAATCTTGTGGGTTAACCTCCACTGTGGTTTTTCCCTTAACTGGGTTTCCATGTAAAAATCTTGGTGTTATGCATGTTGATTATGTTTCTGCTCATGTGTTGTTGATTCATGCTTTCATGGTTATGTCATTAATATGTCAATAAGTGGTAAAGAAGATTAAATGTAGCAAAAGATAAAAGTTTTGTGACAACTGATTCACCCCCCCTCTCAGTTGTCCACCCTAATTTCAACAATTAGTATCAGAGCTGGTTCCTCTAAAAGAAGCTTGACCACTTGAGTAGATCCAGGATGTCGACTTACAAGAAGGATAGTCTGAGATTTGATGGAACAAATTACTCTCTTTGGAAGAGTCACATGGAGTGCCATTTGCAATGCATGGGTGATGCTTATTGGTTGATAACAAAGGATGAGTATAAGCCCCCAGAGAAAGGTCCTTCAACTCCAGATGAACTCAAAGATGCTGAAAATAACATTCAGGCTAAAGAAGCATTGTTAAGTGCCCTAACTGATACAGAAATGACAAATGTCCTAGAATTGAAAACTAGTCATGAAATCTAGAAGAAGTTGGAAACTCTATATGAAGGTGATGCATATGTCAAATGTGCTAAGTTACACAGCCTGAAAGGTAGATACAAAAGTTTGAGGATGAGTGAAGATGAAAACATCACTTCCTACATGTAGAAGGTGAATAAACTTGTGTGCAGTATCAAGTGTGCTGGTGGAAAATTGGAAGAATTAGATATTGTTGGCAAGGTGCTCAGATCCTTACCTGCTTCATACAAGCATAGAGTTATTGCTATTGAGGAGATCAGGACTATGACAACTATTACAAGGGATTAGTTGGTTAGTAAGTTTTCAACATTTGAAATGAGTGAGTTTGGTGCTTCCCTTCCTAAATCAAAATCTACTTTTAAGGCCAGTGTTTCTGGGAAGCAAATATTTGATCCAAGTGAAAGTTCTTCAAGAAGAATAACAAGATATGAGAAGACAAGGAAGGAACTTGAAGAAGATGAAATGGAGCTTGAAGAACTTGAAGCCCTTTACTGCCAAAAGATTACCAAGAGGATCTAGTAAGTATGAAGGAAAATTGCCTTTCAAATGTTTTGCTTGCAATAAGATTGGTCATTTTTCTTCAAGATGTCCGGAGAGGGTTTCAAAGCCAAACCCTAATAGACCTAGGTTTCAGAAGAAATGCTACTATGTCCAAGAAGTTGTTGATGAAGGAGTTACATATGATGAATATGATAAGGTAAGTACATCTGGAAATGAATAGGTGTTCATTGCTATCAAAGAAGAAGATCCGGTGCCTACTGAATCTGCTAGCTGTGTGAATGTGGAAAGTGCCTTGGCTACTCAGGTTGAAGAAAAAGATGAATGGGTGATTGACAATAGATGTTCTCATCATATGACAGGTTATAAAAGTAAGTTTGTAAGTATGGAAAGATATGAAGGTGGAATTGTGAAGTTTGGAGACAATTCAACTAGCAGAATCCATGGTAGAGGATCCATCTCTTTTGATGGTATACACAACACTAATGATGTTTTGTATGTAGAAGGGTTGAAGCATAATCTTCTCAGTGTTGGATAGTTAGTTGACAAAGGGTATGACCTCCGATTCAAGGATGGAAAATGTAGAATTTGGGAATCTCTAGAACTAAGATTGCATCTGGTACATAGGCTAGAGGTAATATCTTTCATTTAAGTTGCACTGGTAAAAGATGTTTGATTGCTCAGATTGATCATAGTTGGTTATGGTATAGGAGAATGTGTCATGTAAACTTTGATAGTATTGTCAAGATAAGTACTACTCAGGCTATGAGAGATCTACCAAAGCTTGTAAAACCTACCAATAGCATGTGTAAGGAATGTCAGTTGGGTAAATAGAGTAGAACTACATTCAAAAGTAAAGAACAATCTTCAAGTGGATTGTTGGAGCTTGTGCACATTGATTTGTGTGGTCTTACCAGAGTAGGAGTTTGCAAGGAGATAGATACTTTATGTTACTGATTGATGATTACTCCCAGATGATGTGGGTCACTTTCTTGAAAGAGAAATCAAAGGCCCTTGACAAATTCAAGGTGTTCAAAGCTACAGTGGAGAATGAAATTGGTGTGAAGGTAAAGTGTCTGAGATCTGACAGAGGTGGGGACTTTACCTCTGATGACTTTAATGTATTTTGTGAAAAAGCATGGAATAAGAAGATAGTTATCTGCTCCTAGGACTCCTCAGTAGAATGGAGTTGTGGAAAGGAAGAACTGGACTATTCAAGAGGCTACTAGAACCATGATGATGGAGGAAAATGTTCCACATTTCTATTGGAGAGAGGCTATGAGTATTGCTGTCTACACTCTTAACTGGATGCAGATCAAAGGTAATACTGGTAAAACACCTTATGAAATTTGGTTTGGTAATGCTCCTACTATGAAATACTTCATAGTTTATGGTAGTAAATGCTATATCAAAAGAGATGAAGATCTAGGCAAGTTTGATGTAAGGTGTGATGAAGGAATATTTTTGGATTATTCTAACCAAAGCAAGACATACCGGTGCTTTAACAAGAGATTGAATGTTGAAAGTGCAAATGTCAAGGTAGATGAAAGCATGGAGAGACCTTCCAAGTTTTGTGGATATGAATCAGATGATGAAAATGAAAAGCAAGTTCAAGCTCAAACTCAGATTCAGATTGTTCTAGAAAATCCAGTGACTCAAGAAGCTAGTGAAAATGCTGAGGAACAAGTTCAAGAAAATCCCAAAACTCCCAGATATGTAAGGTTGAATCATTATGAAGATTAGATCATAGGAGATAGAAATAAAGGTGTTCAAACTAGAAGAAAAATTGTTGAAGAACAAGTGGAGTATTGTTTAATTTCAAAGATTGAACCAAAATCAGTGAATGAAGCATGTAATGATGAAAGTTGGGTAAAAGCAATGGAAGAAGAATTCATACAAATTGAAAAGAATCACACTTGGGATCTTGTTCCTAGACCTGAAGACAAAAATGTAATTGGAACTAAATGGGTCTTCCAGAATAAATTGAATGAAGATGGTGAAGTTGTGAGAAACAAAGCAAGATTGGTGTGCAAAGGATATCCTCAAGTAGAGGGAATTGATTTTGAAGAAACTTTTGCTCCGGTGGCAAGAATCAAAGTAATTAGATTATTTCTTGCCTTTGCTGCTTACAAAAATTTCAAAGTTTACCAGATAGATGTCAAGTCAGCATTCCTGAATGGAGACTTGGAAGAAGAAGTCTACATTGAGCAACCAGAAGGATTCCAGTTGTCTGATCAAGGAGATATGGTTTGTAGATTGAAGAAAGCATTGTATGGACTTAAACAAGCCCCAAGAGCCTGGTATACAAGATTAGATAACTATCTACTAAAGTTAGGCTTTAGCAAAGGCACTGCTGACAGTAATCTTTATTTCAAAATTGATCATGAACACATCTTGATTGTTGAGGTATTTGTTGATGCTATCATCTTTGGTGGAAATGAGAGCATGTGTAAAAAAAATTGGTGATCAGATGTAAAGTGAATTTGAGATGTCTATGCTTGGTGAAATGAATTTCTTCTTAGGTCTGCAAATCATTCAGTCAGAAAAAGGCATCTTCATATCTAAGTCTAAGTATGTGAAAGAGTTGTTGAAAAAGTTTGGAATGGAGGATTCAAAACCAGTGAGTACTCCTATGATAACCAGATGCAAGTTGAGAAAAGATGATGATTCCCTTAAGGTAGATCATAAAAGGTATAGATCAATGATTGGAGGACTGCTTTATCTGACTCATACTAGACCTGATATTTTGAATACAGTTGGCCTCGTTGCTAGATTTCAAGATGATCCTAGAGAATCTCATGTTGTAGTAGTCAAAAGAATTTTTAGATATCTAAAGGGAACATCTGATTATGGCTTATGTTATCCTAAGGGTGATGATTTCACTCTTCATGCATATACAAATGCTGATTGGGCAGGAGATGTGGATGACAAGAAGAGTACTAGTGGAGGTGCATTTTTCTTGGGAAAGAGATTAGTTTCTTGGTTGAGTAAAAAGCAAGAGGCAATATCTTTGTCTACTGCAGAGGCAAAGTATATAGCAACATCAAGTAATTGTACTCAAGTTTTATGGATGAAGCAAATGTTGAAGGATATTAGAGTTGTGTTTAAAGATCTTTTTACAATCTTCTGTGATAATTCAAGTGCAATAAACATCTCAAAGAATCTAGTGTTGCATTCAAAGACAAAGAACATATCCATCAAGTTTCACTTTTTGAGAGAAAAGGTGAATGGGAATGAAGTTAGATTGGAGTTTGTTTCATCAAAAGATTAGATTTCAGATATCTTCACTAAGCCTCTAGCTAAGGACACTTTTGAGTATCTCAGAGGGAAGCTAGGGGTGATTACCCCTCCTATTCAGAACTAAGGTGCACTAGTGTGCATCAGTCTGGTGGAACTCACAGTCACATCTTGTGATCCAGATTAGGTTAAGGGGATGCTACTCAGGGGGAGTAGCCAGTATGTTCTGAGTTTAGTCTGGTTTTATCTGAGAAGCAAAAGAGGGAGAGATGACTACAATATGTGCCCTTTGCCATTGATGTCAAATGAGGAGAGAAGTCATGTGAAAAACTTGAAAGTAAGTAGTTGCTAGTGAAAGGGGGAGTAGTGAAGAAAGTGATTGCAGATGTGATAAGAGAAATGGGGAGAAGTTCTTATCTTGATGGTTAAAATAATTTTTCACATCATATGTTGCCATTAATGACAAAGGGGGAGATTGTTGCAAATATGTGTCTAATCGGTGTTGTCATTGATCTCAACATATCCTTGTTGTCATTGGTGTCAACTATATCTTATTCTATTACTTGTTTAGAAGACTTGTATGTTGAGGATATTGAGAAAATTAGCCCCTCGGGAAGAAACAAGTGAGTTACATATCTCTTTGGTAGAAATAGTGAAGATAGTACAGTACAACAAAGTAGATTGCTCTGCATTTCTAGTACAATGAAGATTAGAGTTTGCGGACTAAAGGGTTTGTAGAGGATTGTCTAAAGTTGCTCCAGTCAAGATTTGAGAGGTCCGCATGAAGGATTAATGAAGTTTTGGCCATATGAGTAGAACTAGATTTTGCAGTTGTTCAAAGGTAATAGAGTGATAGAAGTTTGGTCTGGATTGTTCTGCATTGGAATATTATGGTCTGAAGTTCTAGAGGTATGTTTGGGATGTTGGTGTGTATCCTCAACTCAAGTGGTTCATGGTTTGGGGGTCTGCAAGCAATCTTTCTAGTGTGACAGTCATGATAGTTGGTGTTCTTAAGTTCCCAGATGAAGATGCAAGTGTTTTTGGTGATTTGAGGTGGTGCGGTTGTTCTTGTTGATTTCATTGTGCTTGTGGTGGTCTCTAGATTGTGTACCTATTGTGTTGGTGGTCTGCATTAAGGATTGAGCTCGTGGTTGAAGATTTCTCCTTGGGTGCTATTGTTCTTTCCAGTCTTGGCCGACCAGATGCTTGGTGTGTGTTGTGGATGATCTAAGAAGAGTTATATGGAGTGTGGCATTTTGTTCAAGGAAGATTCAAGTCCTAGCTATGTTTGGCCGACAGTGTGATGGTTCACATTTTAAGTCTTGTGATTGTAATTGCTTGTAATCCCTATCTTGGAGAATGTTCCAGATAGATGATTGTTTGGCCGACTTTGATGATCATTCCAAAGTTGATGACATGTATAAATAAGTGTTGTGAAGACGTGGAAATGTGTGGATGTGAGTGAAGATGTGGATGTACTGAGGAAGTGAGTGGGGGCAGAGTAGAGATGTTGTGTACTTCAATGGAACTGAACCTTGCATGAAGAAGATGTTGTTTCTCAATTCAACCTTTCATTGTCAAACTTGTGAATATTCTTGTAGGAAGTGACCTCTTTTGAGTAGTGAGCTCTGGGCATTGCACCTGAAGGCAAGTGTCCTCCCATTTTCTATTCTTTTAACAAAGAATGAATCTTGTGGGTTAACCCTCACCGTGGTTTTTCCCTTAACTAGGTTTCCACGTAAAAATCTTGGTGTTATGTGTGTTGATTATGTTTCTGCTCATGTGTTGTTGATTCATGCTTTCATGGTTACATCATTAATCTATTAATAAGTGGTAAAGAAGATTAAATGTAGCAAAAGATAAAAGTTTTGTGACAACTGATTCACCCCCCCTCTCAGTTGTCCACCCAATTTCAACGGAAAATGACACCAAAAAACCTACGAGACTAAAAATAGTAATCAACATCAAAGAGGATTCATTTTAACCAAAAACATTAAGGTGTTTAACCAAAAATGTCCACATACCAAAAGGACAAAAGTGATACAAAAGGCTATGCATGTTCGACACCAACGTCGACACATGCCAAAAGCAAAGATACGATCCTCACCACCTATGTGGGATGAATACAATACAACACAAACATATCCATAAACATCAAATACAACATCAAATAACTGAGTCTAAACATGCTAACATAGGTAGATTCTAACATGTAAAATATATCAAAACAAGCCAACATCCTCACAAATTGAGGCATGGAAAAATACAAGACTTTATCCAATATTACAATATTTGAATGGCTTCATCCTAAACATAGATGAATCATAGCCAACATCATAAATCAACTCATAGCATTAATTACATCTTATTACAAGGGTCTCAAAATACCTACATTACAAAGGTTACAATAATCAATAATGATAATATACAAGTGCATAAACCACCCAAAAATCAACACACTCTCCAAGGTGCAACAAGACATGAAGCATGACATAATCAACCTACAAGAAAATAAGGAAACCATCTAACACCTAAAGATCATCATGAAGGACCAATGGGAAATGTTGCTTCCCTCCCAACCATATTGCCATCATCGAGTGCAATAGATGTCTATGCAACTCTAGGCAATCCCCAAGCTACGAAGAAGGTGATCATGGCAAACCCACTAAGAGCATCTCACACATCCAAGGTATACAAGAAACATTTGGCATACACACCAATCAATACACACAACACACATGGAACAACTACCAATACAATGCATATAAACACCACATGGTACAACTACCATCTAATTGTATTCAAGTAACATATGACACATATGGTACAACGAGGCATAAATAATAGTCCATCATAAACACATACAAGCATGAATCAGGCATCACAATGCACATGCAATCAAAAGGTAAACATCACACATCAAGTTTGTTGGGTTTTTCTTCTGAATCAGCAAAGGGTTTACCAGTTCCAATGCATAGGCAGATTTAGCCAACTAATATAGGAAGTTGCGTGAGCTACCTCCCCTTCACTTCTAGTTCTGCTGCACCAATGGGGGTATCCCTATAGCTGAAGATGTAACATTGACTAGCCCAATGATAGAAAGATTTATCTTGACAACAATAGGCAGAATACTCTCATGTGTGGACATATTTATTTGGTTGTGGCTGAGAGTATGCAGGGGTCCTACTCCTACTCCTACAAACTAACAGGATGGAGGTTATGAAAAAATGGATTTTATGCTTTGGATGCAAGACAAGGGGTTTTGGGTCATAACTACTAACCTAGGAGTAGACTGGTGCCTATCTCAGGGCAAGGAGTCAACTAGACATATACAAGAGAATGGATTGCATTTTGGATTCAAGTTTCAAGGGGTTAGATTGATGCTTGCCTTACAAACATCACCCAAGAATAGGTATTTAACTACCTCTACTTACATATATCCAGGCTGACACACAACCCTCTCCATACTTCACCTAAAACAATTTAATCAACTCCTTGAATGGAGGTTAGAGATGAAGCATGTGATACAGAAATCTATACCCTAGAACCTGAGAAACCCTTAGCAGCCAGATTCAAAAGAAGGAAAAGCATGCAACACATGGAGACAAGCAGCTAAACACATGCATAAGAGCATTTTTCATATAGAACAACAATGAAACTAAAGATATCTGGAATGCACATTCATGATGCAACTCATAAACTCCAAAATGAGATAAAACAACAAGGGAATGCCCTATTTTTCATTATTCACACAAAAAAGCCCAAGTCTTCAACCACAACAAATGAGTAACATAGCCCCCCTATATACAACAAGGAAGGTGTACTCAGCATTAATCACATGGCAATTCAAAATTTGCCAGATATAGTGTATCATGAGAAAATGGTGCTCAACACATTGAATGCAGTAGGTAGAGGAGGAGATAGGGTGGTTGAATTCGAGCCTTGTACCGCCGCCTGGGGATTCACATCTTCAATTGGGTACTTTATCCATCCATGCCTTTGCCCATACCCTGTAACATCTACCATTTATGGCATACCAACCCGCAGCCTTTGGGAAATGCAGAAGACTGTGCGTTTTACAACTTTTCCCGCCAAGAAATATGACCCTGGTTATTCAAATTATGTGAGAACAAATTATCCCACATTCACCCTGTAGCGACCTCCTCAACACTTTATAATCTAGGCTGTGAGCATATATGATGTCAGTGATTTTGCTCCCAACGACGTCAGCTTAGACCTCATCATGATCCTCCTGCATGATAATCCTGATATGAAATATCACCCTGATATTTCACATCACCTTGATTACCGCATCACCCAATAAGAAACATCACCTGATATTTCACATCACCCCGATGTGAAATATCACCCTTATCAAGAAAATCACCCTGATAAGAAACATCACCGGATCGCATCACCTGATATAAAATATCACCCCCCAGGAAATATCACCCTGATGTGAAGAAACATCCTAATATTCAATATCATCCTAATTACCAACCTGCTGATGCAATGGAAGAAGATCCTCCTCATCATATTCATACCAAATACCTCACCAATGAACCATCCTAATCATATTCATGTCATCATCATATTCACAAAGTAGGGTGATATTTGTAAGATGACTGATGTTTGAAACATCACCCCCTGGGCAGAAGGATCAGGTCATATATGAAATATGACCCCCACAAGAATATCAGGGTGACAGAAACCCTAACTTAGAACTTTTTGGATTTTTTGTGAAGGTGCCTACAAAATTAATTGCTCAAAACCTAAATATTCATGCAGGCACCAACACTGGCTCTATCTGGGGATGCATGCCTCTTGTAGGCATGGCGAGAACTGTAGATCTCTGGGATACAGACCGACCCCCTATCCATTGGGCACAGAGTCATGAAGCTGCATTGACCTACATCACAGATCACATTTTCAAACATTATTTTGGTGACCTTGGGCAGCCAAAAATGAAAAACCATAACCTTTTTCTATCAAATGCCTGATTCCAATCTGAATGATCGTAATCATGACTAAAAACACCAAGATAGACTGCCCATATGCTGATCTTGTCAAATGCATGCTTCACCATTTTTGATAATTTGCCATTGTTAGTGTTGCCTCTGTCACTCTGCATCTCTTAATCAGACACATAACCATACATACCAAAATATCTTTCAGCATTAGGCAGCATATGTATGTTATATTCATCTAGTAGTATATCATATTGCTCTTGGCACTCCTCATCATCTACCTGGCTATTGCATATTGCCAGGCACTCATCCAGCTGATCCAAAAATTGAAAACATTCAGAATATATGAGACCTACGATATCATTTATATCACTTACTGACATTGAAAACAAAACCTGATCCACACACCCATAGTTGCACATGTCTGAACCAAATGATGATGAACATAAATTATCCACAGTTTGCAAATTAGTAGAGTCACCATTTTGTTGGGTTTTTCTTTTGAATCAGCAGAGGGTTTGCCAGTTCCAATGCACAGGCAGATTCAACCAACTAATACAAGAAGTTGCATGAGCTACCTCCCCTTCACTTCTGGTTCTGCCGCACCAAGGGGGGGTGATGTTTCAAACATCAGTCATCTTACGAATATCACCCTACTTTGTGAATATGATGATGACATGAATATGATTAGGATGGTTCATCGGTGAGGTATTTGGTATGAATATGATGAGGAGGATCTTCTTCCAATGCATCAGCAAGTTGGTCATCAGGATGATATTGAATATCAGGATGTTTCTTCACATCAGGGTGATATTTCCCGAGGGGTGATATTTTATATCAGGTGATGCAGTCCGGTGATGTTTCTTATCGGGGTGATTTTCCCAATAAGGGTGATATTTCACATAAAGGTGATGTGAAATATCAGGTGATGTTTCTTATTGGGTGATGCAGTCATCAGGGTGATGTGAAATATCAGGGTGATATTTCATATCAAGATTATCATGCAGGAGGATCATGATGAGGTCTAAGATGGTGTCATCGGGAACAAAATCACTGACATCATATATGCTCATGGCCTAGCTTATAAAGTGTCGAGGAGGTTGCTGTAGGGTGAATGTGGGATAATTTGTTCTCACATAATTTAAATAATCAAGGTCATATTTCTTGAAGGGAAAAGTTGCAAAACGCACAGTCTTCTGCATTTCCCAAGGCCGCGGGTTGGTATGCCATAAATGGCAGATGTTACAGGGTATGGGCGAAGGCGTGGATGGATCAAGTATCTGATTGAAGATGTGAATCCCCAGGTGGCGGCATAAGGCTCAAATTCAACCACCCTGTCTCCTCCTCTACCTGCTGCATTCAATGTGTTGAGCACCCATTTTCTCATGATGCACTGTATCTGGCAAATTTTGAATTGCCATGTGATTAATGCTGAGTACACCTTCCTTGTTGTATATAGGGGGCTATGTTACTCATTTGTTGTGGTTGAAGACCTGGGCTTTTTTGTGTGAATAATGAAAAAATAGGGCATTCCCTTGTTGTTTTATCTCATTTTGGAGTTTATGAGTTGCATCATGAATGTGCATTGCAGATATCTTCAGTTTCATTGGTGTTCTATATGAAAAATGCTCTTATGCATGTGTTTAGCTACTTGTCTCCATGTGTTGCATGCTTTTCCTTCTTTTGAATCTGGCTGCTAAGGGTTTCTCAGGTTCTAGGGTATAGATTTCTGTATCACATGCTTCATCTCTAACCTCCATTCAAAGAGTGGATTAAATTGTTTTAGCTGAAGTATGGAGAGGGTTGTGTGTCAGCCTGGATATATGTAAGTAGAGGCAGCTAAATACCTATTCTTGGGTGATGTTTGTAAGGCAAGCATCAATCTAACCCCTTAAAACTTGAATCCAAAATGTAATCCATTCTCTTGTATATGTCTAGTTGACTCCTTGCCCTGAGATAGGCACCAGTCTGCTCCTGGGTTAGTAGTTATGACCCAAAACCCCTTGTCTTGCATCCAAAGCATAAAATCCATCTTTTCATAACCTCCATCCCGTTAGTTTGTAGGAGTAGGAGTAGGACCCCTACATACTCTCATCCACAACTAGATAAATATGTCCACACATGAGAGTATTCTGCCTGTTGTTGTCAAGCTAAATCTTTCTATCATTGGGCTAGTCAATGTTACATCTTTAGCTATAGCGATACCCCCTTGGTGTGGTAGAACTAGAAGTGAAGGGGAGGCAGCTCACGCAACTTCCTGTATTAGTTGGCTGATTCTGCCTATGCATTGGAACTGGCAAACCCTTTGTTTATTCAGAAGAAAAACCCAACAGAGTCAAACTCTGATGGTGGAAGAAGGAAGAGAGACCTAGGTAGTTAGGACAAGGAGTGTCAAACGAGGCCAATACTCACCTCACGATAGAACATGAGGGAAAAAGCTCCTCATAGCAACCAGACACTACACCAAAGATTTCTCATTACACCCAAACCCAAGCAAGGTGGACACTTCACCAGCACATGCAGTTTGGTGTAGATGATCTTATTATTAAATTTTATTACCCAATGTGTTTAAATGTTATTCTTGATTAAAACTTCAATTCGTTTAATTCCTACGACCTCTTTGGGCTATGGTGCATAATGAAAGCCACTCCTTTCCTACCCCTACACCTCTTCCTAAACACCCATGCACCAATTTGACCAATTGGGCATGACATAGATTTCGAGGTGACAAAATCACAATTTAGATAAAAACACAACATATTCTCAAAAGATGCAAAATGTCTACCTATGAAAATGAGACCTAAAATGGATGAAAATTACCCCTAAGATGCACCCAATCTCAAGTCCAAGGGACCTCAAGATTGGACTAAATCACTACTATGCTTTTATACTAAAACACACACCCTATCCAGGTAAACTAGTGATGATATGTCCTAAATGGATAATAAACTAAGCTAAGCTAGTTGAATTGCACTAAGAGCTATAGATGTGAGCACTCAAATTGATAGAGTAACTTTACATATGATGGCTTGTTCAAAATGGGAGGTGGAGGCCTCAATTTATAGATTTTTAGAGATAAGATTGGAGGGCTAGGATCAATTTGAAGGATTAATGGTTGAGATTCCTTAAGGATCCTCAAGCAAGGAGAATTGGACAAATGGCATGATTGGATTGGATGAGAAGGTTTCCCCAAGATTCAAGGGATGATCAATGGATGAGAATGCAAGTTTGAATGGATGGATGGCTAGGATTGAGTAGGTGTATGACATGTAAGGACTCATTTATGAAAAGGTAAGGCTTGGACTTTGTGAGGAATTTTAAACTCCATGGAGAGAACAAGTGGAATTTAAAATTAGAGGAATAGTGTTCAAATAGTGCCACATAGAATTTTAAATTGGAGGGAATAGTGACATATGGAGTGGGGTGGAAGAAAGAGGACAAATATACTCAATTTGGAAGATTTTCCCATGCTTCCAAAGTACCACTTGTCATGTACAAACATGTACATTAGATGACAAGTGGACTTCTAGAAACATGGGGGTTTGTAATGATAAATTAATTAAAATTAATTCATGTGCACATAGATTAGAAGAAAATAATCATGATTACAAAAAGTAATCAAATGTGCACAAAATAGAGAATTAAATAAATATGATAATTTATTTAATTATTTGCATGAACTATAGTAAAAAATATTTACTTTTCAAACTATAGTAGAGGAATTTAATTTTTATGACATGATAAAGATGTAGAATAAATTAATTAAATAATTAAAATTATTTAATTAATAGTTGGATCAGATGAAGTGATGTGGGTGGATTAGGGTTGAATGCGTGAGTGGATGAAGTTGGTTGTGACCATTTTCAGGTGACTACACAAAACATCATTTTAATTGGGAGACAACTCATTCCAAAAACTAAAACATCAAGGAAATGCATACAAAGAAATTTTTAGGTTTTTACAACAAGAGAAATAAGTGGCACGGATTTTAATGCACCAAAATGTCCCAAAACACAACATAGTCTCACAAGATGTAAAATCACATAATATTAGGGAGACACTTTACCAAACATCAAAATTCAATACACAATTACTTAAAAGTGAATTTTTAGATTTTCTAAAATGCCAAAATAACCATAAGGCCCTAAAAACTCCATTGGAGCTCTCTTTGGCACCTTGACCAAAGTTTGACCAATTTTCTAACTTTTGTTTTTCAATATCTATGGATGATCGAACAACTACCCATCATAGATAACATGCCCAAAAACCAATATATGCAATAAAAATGAGTTGGGGATTTCCAAGTAAATTTTGCCAGGGTTCTGTCTGTATTTTCATGTTTCCAACAATGAAAATACATAAAAATAAAAGCATACACAGCTGAAATAAATTTTCTAAGTTTTCTATAGCTAAGAAAATCCATCTTCAACCATTCTCGATGGTGTGGCATAAGGGAAACATATTAAAACAATTTAAATGAGAAGATTGGAGAAACTTACGTTCCAATACAAGCAAAATCCAAGGAAAAGAATGAGGTTGAATGTCATATTTGATCCACATAGAACAAGCAAACACCAAGCTCTTGAATCCAATCCAAACTCCAAGAAAATCCAAGAAAATCTCCCTTTCCAAGTAATCAAAAATCTATTTTGCAAGCAAGAGTGTTTCAAACAAAGGAGAGAGCAAATTTGGGAGAGAAAAAGAATAATGCAAAATACGTGTCTTTTTCCTTTTTATTCCTCCAAAGACACTATTCATTTTTTGATAATAAAATAATCCTTTAAGTGATTTAATCAATTAATTCAAAATTATAGAATTTGCACCATTAAACTATTTTATTCAACAATTAAATAATTGAATGTCTCTTTAGCAAATCAAATAGGCATATAAAATAACACATTAATAATTCTAGTTCACTAAAAATGTCTAATTAATTCACTCAAAGAAACAGGGAAATAGTTAGTCAAACAAACTAACTATTCCAAATAGGTTATTTCCATATAACTCAGTTTCATTCTGAAAAGTACAAACACACCATACTAGGCATTCAGTTTTCTCATTTAATGCAATTTCTACCTTTTTACAAAAAAATATCAAATTTTAGAATTAAATCAAAATCACTCAAATTTGTTCCACAGGCATATAATGATGCAACAAACATTTTCACTAAAGTAGAAATAGCAATTTCCAAATTTAAATCATTAATTTAAATCAAAAACATGGAAAACACATTTTTAAACTATTTTAAAACAAAGTGCAAAAATGCTAAGGAAACATATGCAAATGATTCCAAACACACATCACAGGTTTCCACAACACAAGGATAAGGGTGAGATGGATTAGCATCCCATGTTAACCTTCTCCACATTTCCCACATTAGTTAACACTTGTAATTACCTACACACTCAAGTCAACCATCAGGCATACCTGCTCCACATATAATAGCCGAAGCAACATAATCCACTCCAATGTGGTATAATCACATCCACTATAATCATCCACTATATGCATAATGAAAACATTTCACAATGCGAGAATAATATGACAATCACAACTATAACAAGTATAATAAAAATAGTAAAGCTAGAGCACTGGAATAATCAAACATGCACAATCACAACTTATGCATCCCATAATGCATAGTTGGAAACCAAATAACAAACCAAAACCCCATCAGAAACACCTTGATGGTCATGCAGAATACACCCTCAGAACCCATCGATGGAACCATAGACCTCATCGGCAAGTTCGGTGCAATGCATCAAAGCATAATAATCACATAATACACTGATAAACACTCAGAACAACATATAACATGTATGAATAGAAAAGCACACAAGGTACAAACTAGGGTGGGAATTACATGATATAACTTAAGGGTATATACATATTATTCCATTTGTCAGTACAATTACCACATAACTTCTCTCTCCCATGGAGCTCTTCAAGGTGGTTGACTTTGTCAATGAAATCTTCCAGGGTTCCATTTATCTTAGTAAGGTCAAATTGATTAATCTTTTCATATTGATCACCTTCAGCATTGTCTTCATCAAAAACATCAAAATAATTCTTCATATTAACACCATCATTGTAATCATTGGGATCATGAACATAAACATCAATAGACACCTTTGGGCTATGCTCTTCCTCCCAGACATCCTCTTCCTTACTTGACTAAATTTCCTAAACCACTATCTTCTTTCCCTTACCCCTTTCCTCTCCTGTGTCAAATTAGCCAGATGAGGAGACCTTCGATTCCCACGAGTAATTTGGGCATACACTTTGTCCATAGTGATAGGTGTTTTAGGATATAAGGCCCATTTTCTTCATCAAGGGTGAAATTAGCCTCAACAAACTTAATGCTAACTTTCTTCTTTGGAGTATTGCACGGGGCCCCTACTTGTCCTTATGATGTTTAAGGGATTGTAGAATTTGATGATGGGATGATGGGTTCCCCTATTTACCTTTACCAGTCAGAGTAGGACTGACATCCACTTTACCAGCATCAGCAACACCAACTTTATCATCATGATTGCTTTTATTCTACTTACCCAGAGTGGTGGTAATTTTATTATCCTCAAGGTTTAGGGTTTTTCTACTCTTCCCTTTAGGGGTGTTGGGTTTAGCCAGGCTGGTTGAGGTTTTCATATAATTCTGAGTGGAGATATTAGGCTTTCTAGGAGGCTCAATAGTAGTTTGATTATTGGGATAATCATCATTCTCATCAGGAGGGTTAGGGGTAATTTTTTTATCATCAAAAGTCTTACAATTCTTTCTCTTAGTAGTGGGGGTATGGGGATTAGCCTGGGAGGTAGTTTAAGACCTACTGGTGGGGTTCTATATCTCTTCCAGGGGCTCTTCAAACACAAGGTTAGCCCGATTCTTATTTCTTTTGTCAGTTAGCTTAGGGATTGGCTTTTTGAAAAGGTTTCTCACCTCCTAGGAAAGAGGGCCAACATGAGGAAAAATGGAGGGGGTTGACACAAGGTTAAACTTGTATAAAGCATACATCAAACTACGATGGAGCTAGATGAATATAATATTTTTCTTATTCATTTAACTTTGTTCTACCCTTTTCCCCCTATTTTCTATCGTTGTTCCATTTTTATTGTTGTTTTGGGCATTTTTTACAATCCTAAGCTAAGTGTGATAATCAAAACATTGATAAAAATTGATAAATAGGTGACCAACACTGATCTTTTTAGAAGGCTATGCTAATTTTTAGATAACTATGATTTGTAGGTGAGTGGGACTCAAATAAGATGGCCAACAAAGTTCACTTGGCCTAGTACATGGGAGTGAAAGTTAATCCTAACAGTCTCTTTGATATTCAAATCAAACATATTCGTGAGCACAAATGTCAACTATTAAGTATATTGGGTACCATATATCGGTACAAGAAACTAAATGATATGAGTTTAGAGGAGAAAAATAAAGTAGTGCCTTGGACTATTATGATTGGTAGAAAAGCATTTGCAATGTACACCTTGGTTAAAAGGATTTTGAAGTTTATGAATGATGTAGGGGTTGTTTTGAACAATAAGCCATATATTAAGGATCTTATAAAGGTGGTCTTTATCTCAAACTTCAACATGTTAGTTGAAGAAATTTTAATTTTAGAGTTGTGGCTATACTCAATATTATCAATTCTAGTTATCCCACCATAGAGTTGGAAGTGTTGGCCACATATGTTGTCATTGATGTCAACACTACCATGAAAGAAGAGAAAGCTCATGGTTGGATGTCATGTTCCTAAGGAATAGAAAGCTCATGATTGGAGGCCATAAAAGCTACATTCATGATCAAAGCATAGTTGAGTTGTGAGCCTAAAAGCTACATTTCTAATCAAAGTAGAGTTGAGTTGGAAGACTTATTAATGTGGGAATTAAGAACTAAGAGAATTAGTTTTGTTGTTGATGTTGAGGAAGTTTTCTTGATGGCTTAAAGCATGTTGTATAATCTATCCTACTGATCCTGAGTTGCATGTGGTGATACAAAGAAGACTTGGCCTTTGAAAGCTGGTGATAGTCTCTGTTTCAGGATGAATGCTCTTTGAAGACTGTCTGGAAGATTGCTCCATATTTTCATCATTTTGATATTGAACTTCTGTGGTATGGAACATAGCTTCATATAGTGTCATTTCATGTATGTTCCAAGTTTCATGATGTGTGAACTACTGGAAGTATGTTTTGCAAAAGATAGAGTGAAGACAGTGTTGGTTCTGTGAAGATAGTCACTACATGGAAGTAGGGTGCTCTGCATTCCTCTGCATTTGAATATTTGTCTATGTAGTTCTGAAGGTATGTTAATATTGCAGTGAAGATGGTAATTCTAGATATTCAGATCATTTACTCTTTCGTTGTGAACGTTGTGCATGACAAAGTACCAGCATGTGTTCCAGCAGAATAAGCCAGTGTTGAAGGTTTGATGTAATGCTCTACATTCCTCTACAAATGAATGATTGCCCTTGCGGTTTTGAGGACATGTTTCTAGATGTGCATTATATGTTTCCTTTCAGTTTCAAGGTTCTTGGTGGTCCGTAGCTCAATGTTTCAAATGACAGCATGTTGTAGTGTGTTTCAAATGGTAGAGTATTCTCAGAGTTAATGATTGAAGTTGTACGACACAATTCTTTGATGTGTGATGGCAAAGAAATGCTTGGGGGTGTTTTATGAGTCATGTGAACTCTTCTAGAAAAGTTTCACAAAGATCTTTCTTGTTTCCAGTACCATACAAGGTTTACAAGTTGATATGGTCGTTATACTTCGAGTCTTCATGTGTTTTCCTTAAAGCTATCCTATTTCCAAATGAGCAGAGTGTGCGGATGTAATTACTTGAGGTTTGAAGTTGTGAAGGATGTTTTGAACCTAGTTAACAAATTTTTGGTGTCTGCAAGGATTGGATCTTTTGCTGGTGTAATGTGTGATTTCAATTAGGACCTATCTTCTACATGTTTCACATTGTGTGTTGTCTAGCTGACTTGTAAATGTATTATTCATGTTGTATTTGGCCGACAAGCAATGCAATCAATGTAATATCATGTATAAATATTAAATCAAAGTGAGTGAGGTGAGGTATGATTGCAAGATGATTGAAAAGGTTCATAAGCAGATAAAAGCAGAATAAATGCATCATTGATGTGCGATTGTAGGAGAAAGAGTAGATGTTGTTGATTCTGTTTGGATTCATCTTGATGACATATTTGTGATAATGATCAAGTATAGAGTATGCCTAACTAATCAAATATTCAGAAGAAAGTGTGAGGAGGTAAAAGTGCAATCATCAAAGAATGAGCTTCAAAGTCAGTTTTCAGACAGTTGAAAGATTGTCATACTATAATCTTTTGTAAGTGTATTCTCATTTTAGGGAGTAGAAGATTCCTTGGGAGTGACCCTAAATCAAAATTTCTTGGGGAGTGGTAACTTCCTTGGGTTATAGCACCTAAAACAAAGTTATTATTTGAGCTTCATATATTGTTAGTTAATCCTCACCGTGTTTTTTCCCTTCTAGGGTTTTCCATGTATATCTGGTGTTATGTGTTAATGTGCATTGTGCTAATCTTTCATGCTCAAGTTTTTGATTATTATGGTCAAATAGGTTTTGAAGGGGACCCCGAAACCCTTTACAAAAGGTTGCAAACATAAACTGTAAGCCTATCAATAGCCAACTGAAAGCTACCAGAACAACATAAGCATAGAAAACATAGCAAAAAAGAGAACAGACCAAACTAAGAGCTAATTCATTTTCTTCAAGGTCTCTGCTACCTCTATTTCTTGTTCATAAAAGGTCTCATGCATCTTGGTAAAGTTGATCAGTTCCTTCTTCTCATCTTTGAACTTTTTCTTCTTACTCCCCCTTGTGCGGGTAGAGGGTCCACCCGAGTCCTCCATTGCCACCTGTTTACTAGTACCTTTAGTGTCTTCTTCCTTGTCCTATATACCCAAGCCCTCGACATTCATGATGTCTTTAGCTCTGAAATATTTGAATTGCTCTTTCTTCAGATCTTTCAACTATCGGTCAACATTTTCATCCCATTGAGACTATTCTGTATAGTAAGTTTGCTAATGTGCACAATCTTCTCAAGACTGTTATTCACCTCCATGCGTTTCTCCTCCAGATACTAAATGCTCAAGTTAATACTGTAATGATTAATGTTTAATCTTCTCTAGATAAGTTGAAATTGTTGAAAGTGAAATTTTGTAGGATACTGATTCACCTCTCCTCTCAGTATTCTTGTGTGTCTAATAGGAAGATGTTACATATATCAAAGACAAGGCTTTGATAGATTGTGATGGAGTAAATTCAATTATTTCACATTGGTTGGGGACTTAACTTACTAGGCGTTTGGGAAGGTCAACAATTCATAGCTTGTTTATCTACTCTCAAGCCCATAGTTTTGAGCTAAGATTATATATTAATTTTTAAAATGGTGTAAGATTTGGTTACATTCCAATCAATGATGCACATGTATTTTAGTTCTTAAATAGAAAATCTTTTCCCAAAGGATCCCATGATTATCATAAGAGAATCCTTAGATTCACTTCAACCTTTTTCATAGGAGTATTTGAATATTGTACTAAGAACATAGGTAGATACATCTATGCTTACTCATCTCAAATTGAGATGGCCATGGGAAATATTATCTAGGAGAATTAGGTATATGCACAAAGTTGAGGGACCAAAAAGTCATCACTTTAGCTTTTAGGTCCCATGCAAGAGATAACACGAGCGTGTTATAATGTGCTCACATTATATGTTTCATTAAGTAAAAAAATAGAAACCCTTGCGGCCATTCTATATTTTTGCAGGTAAAAACCAATCACAAGAGTGCGAGCACGTTGGAGGAATGAGAAATCAAGCAAGTTCTAAGTGTAATTCATGTTTTCACCATGCCACCTCATCAATCCCACTCCCGAAGATGTCATGAAGGAAATGTAGAGGGTGTAGCAATTGAAGAAGGTAGGGTTTGATTGATTTTTGTGAGTTTGAAAAGAAATTTTTACTTTTGCAATGTTTGATTTTTTTTATGCTGAATTTACAATTAATGAGGCACCACAGAACACTAATACAATAGAGGAGGCTGAAAACAATCCCCAAAACCTCAAAATCCCCCACCTTTACATCCTCACAATAAAAGAGACACATAGGAAAACTATTTAGGGAAAATTGAAGAAAACAATAAACATCTTCAAACCCTAATTGAAACTTTATATAGTCCAAGTTCAAGCACCGATCGTAGGAGAGTGCTTGCCAAGTCATTAGAGGTTATTGTTTCTCACGTTGAATCAGTGACAAACCAAATCACCAAATGGAATGACTATAGGGAAAGATGTCGGTAATACTATGCCAAAAAATTGTCTTATGAACAAGTGAAGGACCAAAAAATTACAAAATCTGCATTATGTTCACATCAATCCTAAAATTGGCCAGACATTAGAAGAGACTTGCAAACACTACCCAATTCATTGGTGTAGGAATGAATATATGCCCTAAAATTTTTGGGATAGATGGTACATGATGTTTGACGAGCATCCATGTAATAATAATGAGGTGCCACAATGTTTCTTGAGAAAACTTTATTGTGAGATCGTCTTCAAGAAGACTCCTAATTATTTTGACATTAGAGAGATCCAGGGTAGAGGTGGTGGATCTACCCAAGATAGAGAGGAGGTACAGTAAGACCAAAACCACATACCTAGACCCCTAATGAGGCTAGCACATGTGTCACTCCCTTTGACTTTGAAGGAGAGTGTTGAGGTGGAGACACTGCATTCATTGAGTTCTCGCATGTAGTCACTAGCACAACATGACTATGATCTCACCTAGATTGATGAGGGTGAGAGAAAAAAACATCATTTGTCCCCACATATTTGCAGTTCATGTGGGAACTTGTCCGATTATGGGATGAAGGACTCTCGGCAGGACTCTCGGTAGGATGCTGCAACGTAGGGGAAACAACTAGTGATGGACACATCCATATTGGATAATCTTTTTCTCAAATGATGTCTTACATCATACATTTGGTATTGACTCCCAAATAATTTTTTATAAGGTTCATCTTTATTTAATATATTTGTATTTGAAATTTGTAATTAATTTTATATGACTATCTATATTAGGAGTCAAAATTAATGTATGTAATTATTTGTGCAATGAAATTCCAGGGTCAAAGTCCTCATCATGCCTCTATTAGATATCTAGTGGTGGGTTATGAGAGGAGGTCTAGTTAGTAGGTATGTAATTTATCACATGATCATAAATATAGTAAATATATCAATGGTAATCTTATTTAGTGACAATTTGATAATTTCAACAGGGAGCTTCACCAGCACCTCCATGATTTCCTTGGTCTCCTAGATGCAAAACCACTTTTACGGATGTAAATTTAACCATTTGTAATCATTATGCATTCAGATAATGTTATGTATCTATTTTGGTCAAATAACCTTGAACTCTATTTTTAGATGTTGAATATGAAGACTCCTCATCTTCGTGAGTCAGCAGAGACAGGCATTGCTACAGCTGTGTTGTCTTCAAATCCTTTGACCGAGGTATGAGCCAGTAACATGTAAATGTCATTTTGTATTTCTTGTTTTATCTCATGTCATTTGATTTACATAAATGATACTTATTTTTAGTCAATTTTGTTTCTTGATGCTTCTCACACGAGGTCACAACTCCAACTTGTCCAGCTATAGACGAAGAGAGAGAAAAGATGATCAAGAGGGATCATCAGCTAGCAGTAAGTGATTGATGACATATGTGATGCTATATATTTCATGTTTTCTATATTAATGTGCATATTTTTTTATTGTATTAATAGGTGGAGTTGCAAAAATTTATGTCGAGGAGGTCTAGTTGATGGGAGAGAGAGGATGAATCACTCATTGGATCTCCATCTTCAAGACCAAGCAAGTGCCGTAGATTATTTCATAGCAGTTCATAGGAAACTAGATTTTGGAAAAAAAATTGTATGCCTAGATGGCTTTGTATACATAAATTTGTATATTACCTATGTACATCTTTGTATATGTATGTACATGGTTTTCTTTGTACATGCCTATATGGCTTTATTTATAGACTAGATGTTATGTTCATGACATTATGTATATGACAGTTTACATTAAATATTTAATATGATGATTAATTATGATTATAGGAATTTGATTTTACACATTCCAATTGCATTTGCTTGAAGGTTTATAAATCATTTTCAAATATCCATTTTGTTCATATCTTGCAATCAATGCATTCCATGAGACTATGCATTCTTTGAGGAATCATGTCAAATAGTTCACATGCCTTGTCTATGCTTCCACACTTTGCATACATGTCTACAAGGGCAGCTGCAAATACAACATGTGAAAAAATTCCTATATACTTTATGCTTTGATGGTTGTCCACACCCTATTCCCCAAATCCCATTTTGGCATAGGCAAGGAGGATGGTGGATAATGTTGTGCAATTTGGTTTTAGATGTGCCAATTGCATTCGGTTGAAAGCTTCTTTTGTGCATTTACTTGAAAGTTTCTAAAGCCTTATGAAAAATCTATTTTGTGCATATCTTGCAATCATTGTATTCCATGAGACAACATTTCTTTGAGGTTGTTATGGAGTAAAAAGTTTCCCTATGCCTTTTTACCTCCTAGTTTAGCTCCTAGGTCTCTGTGTTAACAATTTGCAAGTTAAATACTCATCTCGGAGCAATTTCCCCTAAAATCCATGTCAAATGGGGACTAGGGGCCCATTCTAAACCTTAACCCTAACCCAAAAAGTGCCTTGGGACTTGGACACCTACGCCCAAATCCACTCTAATTGGCTAGGGAAAATCTCAATGCATGTTGGCTTGGGCCCTCTCAAAAGGTTTCCCTTTGTCATCTCTCTTGATTTAATTTATGAATGTTAGCAGGAAAGCATATTTAAATAGGTTTTTGTCTTCATTTTGAATTAAGTTGGATAACATGAACTTGTGATATTGAGCAAAGAGCATTCAAGGCCTTGAGTGTGTTTCAGAGCAGAATTGTGTTGTCATTGTGTTCGTTTGTTGCATATTTGGCTTCACCAATTTATCTCCTCATGATTTGAAGGATCTTCATCTCCATGAGGGGTTCAACTCTAAGGTGACATCAATTTATGTTTCAATCATTTCATTTCATCATTGGATTTTTCCTCTGCCCTCCTTGGGCACATACTTTATCTAATAGCAGTGTTGAAAGACTTGAATGTCCTTTTGGGGCTTGACCGAGGCAAGCTCCTAAACACCACAACCCCAACCCCCTTTTCTTTGTGTTTGTAGGTTACAAGTGTGGGAATTGGAAAAGTATAGCTATGGAGAAGCAGTTTGAAGGATTAGGTTTTGAGATCTTGAAGAATCTTGCAGATATTCCTCCCTTCTAGACTAAGGCGCTCGCCCTATAGTCCTCCCAATAAGTTTGGCTCTAAACTCAGGATCATGGCATGATCTGTTACACCTCTCTATTCAGAATCTCTAGAAGCACTACCCTATTAGACTTGGGCATTTGCCCCATAGTCTGCAAGGTTTTCATTTCTGGAAACTCAACTTCCAGTATTCTTTTGATCATCCCTGAGTACTTTCCTGTAGCATTCTGTCTGTTTATACCTGATTGCGCTATAATTGGGGTTTGGGGATTATTTGATCTAGCGTTTGGAAAATATATCAATCTAATTTATTCTTTCCATATCATTCTTGAGAAAAAAATAAGAAATTGAGTCCTCATCCATCTTGTATTGACTTGGCTTAGTTTTGTCCTTGAATGTTATTGTGAAAGGAGGGTTTGATTTGATATACTTTAACATCATTTCCCCTCTTCTCATTTTCACATATAAGATTTTGGTGAACCTAGAACAATGAACATTTTGCCTCTTTTGAGTGTTGTAATCAGTCCTTGCATTCATTCATATCATATTTACTACATTGCATTGGAAAATCTTACATACATTTGAAAAAAAAATGAAAAAATAAGTATTCTAGGCTTGCATAAAGGCATAGTTTTACATGATTTAAATTGCATAAGATATAAAGATTTAATTTTCTGATATTTGCATCAGATCTGATCCTTATTATAGTAACTCATCATTGCCTCATATCAAAGCTTGCATTTGAAGGTTTCATTTGCTAGGGTTTTGCTTAAAAAGTTGCATTTTTTCATACAACCTAGTAATTCTAAAAGCTAGGGTTTGTAGTCAAAATCTTATTTCAGATTTTATTACTATCATAAACATCTTTTAGTTTAGATCTAGCAATGATTTAAAGCATATTTTCATTGCTCCTTTGATAATTTTGCATCATTTCATACTTTACTTTGAAAATTTCACATGTTTGTAATTACACAATGTGTATTTCAACATAAGCAATTTAACCTCTCAAACATTTCACTGCAAGAAATATTAAAAGTGGTCTATACTACCTTTTGTGCAGCACTCTTTACATCTTAATCACTCCATTTTTAAGGAGACTAGTGTGTTTTTGTCCTTGGTAACAAGCTTCAAAAACCCAGTTTCCTCAAACTAGTGTTGTGGTGTACAAAAGTCTCTCATATTGGTTGTATTTGATCAATGAAAAGATATTATTGCATATTTCTATTCCAAGACATTTTATTATGGCATCTTCATCTCATTGCTCTTTGGTATCTTTACATGCATATATCAATAACTTTGAGAATTTCTACAAATTCCTTAATATGAATCATCATGTTCTCACTCATATACAATCCATGTATCATAAGGATATATTTAAATGCTCTTCATTTGAATCCTTGATTATGTGTCTGATTTTTACAACTTCATAGCTCTCATGTATACTTACCCTTCGGTATTAGAAGATCTAACCGAATACATCTCCATGAATACTCATGAGAAATATGAGTAAGAAAGTTTTTCTTCCATTAATGCCTTGGAACTAATATCTAAAATATATGATGATGATGATGATTCCATGAGTTATCCTATTCCTCCTATAGTTGAATGTCCAAACACCTTGGACATCACTAAGGAAGCGAAGACTTTTGATCTTCCTCCTTCAGATGAATGTTCAAGAACTTTGGATATCTCTAAGGATGCGTGGACCTTGGGCAACTCTCCTTTGGTTGCATGTTCAAATCCTTTAGTCATCACTAAAGATAACACCATCAACAGTTCCTTTAACAATACTTTCCCTTCCTTTCGTTCCAATTCTCTCTTTAAAAGACCAAGTATTGGTGGATGAAGAAAGGTCCCTCACATTAAATTCTTTAGGGATGAATGTCGAGCTTAATCAAAATCAAAGCAATGTTAATTTAATTATCTTTAATAGATTTCTCCCACCCATTAACGAGATAATAGAAAAGTTTATTAATATTCCTAAGATGATTATGCAAGGGGCACCTAATGCACCTTCTTGCTTAAAACTGGTGATTACAGTTCAAGGTGATCCAAAACCACCTCAACCCCTAGGTTACATTCTAAATTATGCAATACAAATCACTCAAAGCAATCAAGGTGTTGAAAATATGCCACGGCATCACATGATTTCTCACACATACAACACCTGTTTTCTCACACATACAACACCTATAATAACAATCAAAGAAAGAAAGCACCACATGTTCCTATCTCTCTTCTATCTTCTCAACCTATTCTTCCTTAGCCACCTCGCCTTACTCATAAAGGTGGTCAAGAATATGATCTTGTTAAACAACTTCACGCTACTCTGGCTAAGATCTCTCTTTGGGATTTAATGCAAACATCACCTACATACCATGGAATTCTCTAAGAAGCTTTACAAAAGGTGATTGTACCACCTACTATTAAGATGAATGATGTAGTAGCTCTATTAGATTGTATGCGTGCGACAAAAATGGATATTCTATTTCAACAACATGAAGAATTGTAAATTGAAGTTCAAAACCAAAATGATCCTCTTATAATATTTTTCACAATAAATAAAAAGTTGGTAAAGTGAGTTATGATTGACAATGGATCGACTCTTAATGTGAGTTGCATTGATTTGCTACACAAAATCAACATTGATAAAAAGTTAATTAAACCAAATAGGCTTAACATTCGTGGCTTTGATAATGTTGGTAGACAATCCTTGGGTACCATAACTTTACCTATAAGCATTGGACCCATGACATTATCTACCCTTTTTCATGTCATGCCTAGTTCGCTTTCATATAATGTGATTCTTGGTAGACCATGGATCCATGCCATGGGGATAGTTCTATCTTCCCTTCATCGATCAATAAAGTTTATTTACAAAAATAAAATTCACACCATCCAAGCAGATCTAGAACCAAAAATTTGTTTACACATTGAAACACAAAAACAAGTTGTTAGTCACAAGATTCTCAATAACTTAAAAGTTGACTCATCAATACCTCTTGTTGCAAATACTATTGTGCAAGATTCAACATACCATTGAATGCACTTGTTGGTGACGATTGGGGTTCACTATATTTTACTCCTTCATTTCTAGGAGAATATAAACTTAATAACCCTAATCCTGACACATCAAAAATTGCCTCGATCTCATCCAAGCAATCTTTGGAAATACCTAGGAAACCTAAAGTTTCTTTAGTAGAAAACAAAGACAATACTCCTACTTAGACTATAGATTATGAGACCTATGAGGCCACACCATCTTCTAAAGATTTAAATCCCTCTATGGTCAAGGATTTAAAATCCTTTATAAAAATTGTGACTATGTAGGTAATGGTTGTGGTATAAACCCACAAGGAATCAGAGTACCTTTACAAGCTGTAGCAATTAACTACTTGGATGGTATTGGATACTGTTCTTTGAATCCCACCAAAGCTTATCATTTTCCTAAACTTAATGTTAATACAATATCAACAAGACCAAAACTACATGTGATACATCCTGCAATGATAGAAATGGATTGTCCACCAGGAAATATCCCATTGAATCAGGTAAGTATTTCTCCTTCCTTTTGCCACACTCGATGTAGCACCTATTCTAGTTGCTCTCAAGGGTGGCCTTCTCCTATATATATATTGATATGTCGTGTTGTGTTAAATATTTGTTTAGGTCCCCTTGGATGACCCTTGATTCTTTTGGTAGGTCAAGGATACAATGGGACTGCCTTTGTCGTAACATTCTTCTATTTGTTTCTCAATTCTTCTATACTCCTCTCCTCTTTTTTTTATTGTTGTGTGTTGTGCCTTGGGGGCATAGCATTATAGAGAGTGTTTTGGGGGCATTCTCCTACGTGGTGATCCTAGGACACTTTGTTTCCTCTCTCATTTTTATTGTTTCCATCCTTCTGTGGCTCTACCTAGTCGGCAAATGATGAAAAAAAACATATACTGATAAGGACCATGTGTCCCTTCAGTAAGAAAGCAAAAATGGACCTAGTCCATATATGAAGATGGGGTTGTTATGTATATATATATATATATATATATATATATATATATATATATATATATATATATATATATATATATCTGACGCTTAACTAGTAGAATCACTTCATGTGATGTATCATATTGTGATATATTTTGTAACAAACCTTTGCAATACTCTCGATCTACTTCAACACACTTTGGATGGTTTTGTATCTCACCTTGTTATTACACTCAGTTCCTAGATACATACAGTATAGCCCAATGGCTATACTCAATTCTAAACCTGCTAGTGTAGCCTTGGTCTTTAATGTGATCTACTATATGATTTATGCATAACTTATATGAATTGATTTGGTTATTATCTTAGAGTAAGATTTCCTAACCAAAGTTTATATCTTGTTGATTATCTTAGCAAATAATATCGGTGTGTTTGTGGGAACATTTGGTGATCGTGGCACATGTCACATTTGGGGGCATGGGATTTGTGATAGCTCTTGTTCCCTTGTGTGTTTTCACTCTACCTTAATGTGCTTGATACTGGTAAGTGGGATCAACCACCTTAAGGTGGGGACATATATAATGGTATATGTCTAATTACTTTTAAACTGATAAAGCATGTTTGAAAGCCCTCATCATGAGGAAGGATGGTGGATCTCTTGAGCTAGTGCACATCATTTTAAGCAAAAATCCCTCATCGTGAGGAGGGATTGTTAGGAACCCGTGTTTAACCCTTCTCTTTACTTTGTTAGTATATTGTTGTTGGACACATATGCTTTGTAAGTCATCTTGTGAGTATATTGTATTATCCCACATTCATGGAAAGTAATAGTTGTTTAGATTAGACTTAGTATATAAGTACGTATTAAGGCCAATGAAGGCATCCACAAATTTATTGTATTGAGCTTGCTCAAAGGAGGTTGCCCCCTTGAAGTGGCCTACGATCAATAAATTTCTTCTGTGTTTCTGCTATTTATATATTTATGTTATTTTGTGCATTTTTCATTATATTGTTGTAGGAGGTTCCTCTCATCTGGTATCAGAGCGCTTTCTTGGGCTTACTGGGTGGAATTTCTGCCAACTTTTTTTTTCCACAGTGGCCTCTAGGCACTATGATTATTGTAGTAGTTCATTTTTTTCGCATCTGTATTGTTCATTTCAATTGCAGGTTTAGATCAGGGAATATCCCTATCCGCTTAACTGTGGGAAGTACTTGGGCATATAGCCCTAAAACTCATTGTGAGGAGTACCACAGGAACCCCAAAGTAGCTGGCCCATTGAGAGGACTTGCCAACGAAAAGGGAAACAACCCCTACCTAATTGACTAGTTCCCATCTGTGAGGTAAACCAAGAGCTATCGTTTGTGGAAAAGTGGTTATCAATTTTACCTGAGCCGTGGAGTGAGGGGTACTGCCCCAATAGGCAAGCTGTTAGACATCATTGGTGGCTAAGTGACTCTCCTGAACATTTAGGCAACTGAACATAGCTGGGGCTTATATCTATTGACAACTGGCAAATCATAGATTGAATCCATCCAGAGCCATTTGCAGATAGTTTCCAGAAAAAAAATTTCCATTTTTTCACCATATCTTCCTTGCTTTAGCTCTGTTTCCTCTCAAAATTCATCGGAACCCCTGGAATTTCATTCTACATATTTCCTTCCTTGAGGACCCTATCCCAAATTCCACTTATCAAAGACAAAAATCCCACATTTGTCTATTTTTTGGGTTTTCCACAACTTTGATTCTCACCCAATAGCCTTCAAATTTTTCCACAATGTTCATTTCCTATTTCTGCTCCTTTGTCCCTCTTGGATAAATTTTCCCATTCTTTCACCCCGCTTCTAAAATCCCCATTTTCTGCTTCCCTATCCCTCAAAAAGTGTCCAAAACCTAGTCAAACCCCAATTACCCATCAGATTTTTTCCCAAATCCAAATTTTCCTTTACTAAAAATGTTTTCGTTTTTGTTTTTATACCCATTCCCAAAAAAAATAAAAATTCTCCTGGTTATGGTTGTCACCCACACAGGAGAAAAAACATGGAGGATGAACTTGCAGCCCTCAAGACCAAACTCCAAGAGCTGGATGAAAAAGTTCTCGACTTCAATCTTCAGCTTTCAGCCATGAACAATAGACAGTAGCTAGAGTCTTCTGCAGACACTGGGTTCTCTTCTTCCAACAATTTTCGTGGGCCGAAGCTTGATTTTCCTCACGTCAATGGTGATGATCTGACTAGAGGGATATACTAGGAAGAACAATATTTCAGTCTGCATAATACTTTTGATGTCAACAAAGTCCCACTTGCATTCTTTCATTTGGAACATAAAGCCCTTCAATGGTTTTGTTGGTACATCAAGGCTCATGAAGAGCCAAAATGGATAGATTTTTGCAAACTGATTTTGCAATGATTTGGCCCTAGGGATTTTGATGACTTCATAGGAACACTCACTAAACTTCACCAAATAGGCACTATGAGAGAATATCAGACAGAATTTGAAAAACTGGCCAATCACACAGAGGGATTGTCTGATGAAATTTTTAGGAGTTGTTTTGTCAGTGGTTTGAAGGATGCAATCCAATCTAAGGTTAAAATATTCCATCCTAGCACAATGATGAAAGCCTTAGGGTTGGCTAAGTTGGCGGAGGACAAGATCACAGCTCAACAGTGCTCCAAATCCAATTTTGTTCCATTCAGAAATATGGTTTCCCAAAGACCTCCAATGACGCCAGCTCCTAGAACAACTCCTATCAAGCATTTGTCTGAAGTAGAGATGAGAGCACATAGAGAAAAAGGGCTTTGTTATAATTGTGATGAGAAATTCACTCAGGGACATAGATGTGTTGAGCAAAAGCTCTATCTCTTGGATGTGGATTCTCCACCTGTAATTGAAGTTTATGAAGATGCTCAAGATATAGTAGATGATTAGGTCGAAACTCAGTAGCTGCCTGTTGACCCTACTTCTCAGGAAGACCACCCAGAGATCTCTCTCCATGCTTTAGTAGGAGTCACCACCCCACAAACCATGCGGGTCAAGGGTTACTTCAAGAAGCTCCCTCTTACAATACTCATTGATTCTGGTAGCACTCATAACTTCATTGACCCTCAGATTGCCAAACAGGCTGATTGTTTTGTCCATCCTTTCTCCAACTTTGAAGTCATGATAGCCATTGGGAGCACATTACCTTGTAAAGGGAAGTGTCACAATGTGCGTATCTCTATTGGAGATTATAACCTACACTCTGACATGTTTGCCTTACCCTTAGGCAAATGTGATGTGGTTTTGGGCACTCAATAGTTACGCACACTTGGACCCATCTTATGGGATTTTGCTAAACTTTGCATGCAGTTTTCAAACAATGGGCAAAAACACACATTGAAGGGCTTACAACTAGGGTCTCTTAGCATCATAAGTTCACATCGTATGGAAAAGCTTCTTAAGAAGAATTCACATGGTGTCATCACTCAGCTTCATTCCATTTAGATGCAACCATCAGCGGTCTCCACTACTCCTTCAGATCTACAATGAATTTTTGATAGGTATGCATGTGTCTTTGTCAAACCAGTGGGATTGCCACCTTCACGACCAGAGGACCACTATATTTAGCTCCTTCCTAGAAGCATTCCTCCCAACATTAGGCCCTACTGCTACCCATTTCACCAAAAGACAGAGATTGAGATGCTTGTTTGAGACTTACTGAAGCAAGGTATTATTCACCCTAGTATTAGTTCCTTTTCTTCACCAGTTCTTCTTGTCTAAAAAAAAGATGGGTCATGACACCTCTACATTAACTTCCAAGCACTTAGTCACATCAAAATCAAGGATAAGTTTCTAATTCATGTTGTTGATGAGCTTCTTGATGAGCTTCATGGTGCTCATTTTTTCTCCAAGTTGGATCTTTGTTCTGGGTATCACCAAATTTGGGTTCATGAGGATGATATCCCTAAAATGGCTTTCCACACGCATGATGGCCACTTTGAGTTTTTGGTCATGCCCTTTGGCCTCACTAATGCTTCTTCAACATTCCAAGCATTGATGAATAAAATATTCTGGCCCTACCTGCGAAAATTCATTATGGTCTTCTTCGATGACATCCTCATCTATAGTAAAACATGGGCTGAGTATCTCCAACATCTGGATCTCGTACTGTAACTTCTCTCTAATCATCATCTTTTTACAAAACAGTCTAAATGTGTTTTTGGCCAGGAAGAAGTGGAGTATCTTGGGCATATTGTTTCATCCTAAGGGGTTCGAGTGGATCCTGCACAAATAGATGCCATGAAAAATTGGCCACATCCTCAGACACTCAAGAGCCTCCGTGGTTTTTTGGGACTGACTGGCTACTATCGCAAGTTTGTCAAGGATTATGGGAAGATTGTAGCTCCATTAACAACTATGTTGAAAAAGGATGCTTTTAAATGGACACATGTTGTTGAGTGTGCATTTGAAAAACTGAAACAAGCTATGTGTACTACACCTATTCTAGATATGCCAGATTTTTCCAAGACCTTCACTATTGAAAGTGATGCTTGCGACAATGGACTTGTTGTTGTTCTCCTTCAAGATGATCATTCCATTGTGTTCACCAGCAAAGCCCTTTCTGGTAAGAATTTAGTACTCTCTACATATGAGAAGGAAATGATGGCTATTTTGGATGTAGTACAGAAGTGGCGGCCATACCTACTAGGGAATCATTTCTGCATCAAGACTGATCACCAGAGTCTGAAATATTTCCTGGAACAATGGGTCTCCTCCCCAGCACAACAGAAATGGGTTAGCAAACTCATGGGTTATGACTATGAGATCACTTACAAGAAGGGTAAGCACAATATTGTGGTAGATGCTCTTTCTCACACATTTGATTACCAAGCTTCTCTTTCAGCTATTTTTATGCCTATTCCAAATTGGTTGGAATCTATCCAGCAGGGCTATGTTAATGACTCTTTATTATCTCAAATCATCCAACAGTTGGCCAATAACCCTTCTGTTGTACCACATTACTCTTGGGATGGTGTTTCTCTGAGTTACAAGGGTCATCTTGTGCTTCCCCAGAGCATAGATCTTCAACAGGCTATCTTATATGAACTCCATGCTTCTCCATGGGCAGGGTAATCTGGGTTCCTCAAAACTTATGAGTGGGCATGGTATAACTTCTTTTGGAAGGGAATGAAAAGGGAAATTCAATAGATGGTGGCTAAATGTGATACCTACCAATGCAACAAGGGTGAAACGACACTCCTTCCTAGATTACTCGAACCCTTATCCATCCCTACACAGATTTGGACAGATATTTCTATGGATTTCATTGAGGGGCTCCCTAAATCTGGAGGGAAGATAGTGATCTTGGTTGTGGTTGATCACCTCTCCAAATATAGTCATTTTTGTGCCCTCAGCCATCCCTATACCACCTCCTCAGTCAAACAAATTTTCATGGACCAGATCTTCCGTCTTCATGGCATCCTTTCCTCCATTGTCTCAGATCATGGTGCAACTTTCACCAGTCATTTTTGAACAGAACTATTTCAACACATTGGCACCAAACTAAAGATTAGTTTGAGGTATCACCCACAAATAGATGGTCAGACTAAAATTATCAACAAATGTTTGGAAACATATCTTTGTTGCTTCACCTTAGAACAATAGCATAAGTGGGCAAAGTGGTTCCCTCTCGCTGAATGGTGGTAGAATACCTCTTACCACCCTACATCTAAAATGACTTCATATGAAGCAGTCTATGGTCAGGCACCGCCAATGTTCCTTCCATACACCCCTAGCAGTTCACCAGTTTAGGGAGTTGACATGGTTCTCTGAACCCGAGATTAGATTCTTCGCATCTTGCAGGACAATCTTCACATAGCAAGAAATTGATTGAAACAACAAGCCGATCAACACCATTCTGAGTGCACTTTTCAAGTAGGTGATATGGTTTTTCTTCATCTACAACCATACAAGCAATCATCCCTGAAACTCAAAGGGTGTCATAAGCTGGCTCTAAAGTACTATGGGCCATATAAGGTTCTTTAGAAGATTGGGTCAGTTGCTTATAAATTGGAGCTTCCTCCTTCCCGCATTCATCCAGTATTTCATTCTCTTGTCTAAAGAAAGTTCTTGGCACCAACATTAGAGCATAAACTATTTTACCAGAACTGGATAATGAAGGATCCATCATTTTAGAGTTGGAGGCAATCCTCGACAGGTACACTCGTCAGCTTCACTCTCGATCCATCACAGAGGTATTAATTTAGTGGCACAGAATGCAACCAGAGGATGCTACATAGGAACCACTCCTTCAAATTCAGAAACAATTTCCACATCTTAAGCTTTGAGGATAAAGCTTTTCTAAGAGGGAGGGGATGTTAGGAACCTATGTTTAACCCTTCTCTTTACTTTGTTAGTATATTATTGTTGGATGCATATGCTTTGTAAGTCATCCCATGAGTATATTGTATTATCCCACATTCATGGGAAGTAATAGTTGTTTAGATTAGACTTAGTATATAAGTACGTGTTGAGGCCAATGAAGGCATCCGCGAATTTATTGTATTGAGCTTTCTCAAAGGAGGTTTCCCCCTTGAAGTGGTCTATGATCAATAAATTCCTTCTGTGTTTCTACTATTTATATATTTCTGTTATTTCGTGCATTTTTCATTATATTGTTGTAGGAGGTTCCTCTCAGGGATGACATATCTTTTGAGCTAGTGTGCACATCTTTTTATACAAATCCCTTCTGCAGAAGGCAAGATGGTGTATCTCTTGAGCTAGTGCACATCCTTTTATACAAAGTCCTCTACGGAGGCGGGGTTGGATCTTGAGTCAGTTAGCCTTAAGCGTGTATTTGGTGGTTGTGGTAACATAGCTCAACCATTAGGTGTGTTTGAAATATGTTTTATATGGTGGGACTTAGCAATAAGCTCCTTCCCATTGTAGATTAGATATGTAAATAAGGTGGAAATACTAAACAAAATGCAATAAACACAAAGTTATACCTTACAAGCAAACCCAATCCCATCAAGGGAGGAAGGAGCCTTTGCACCCAAAACAAGCTCCTAGACAAAGATAATCCCTAGACAATGAATTGAAATCTGAAATGCTACTCTAGTTTGCAACTCACTATTCTAGCTCAAGAGTGATTTTGACATGGTAACTTTGCATAAACTTGGATGATGAAAACGGCTTGGGAGAGGTTCTATTTATAGATTTTTGGAAGGGATTTTGATCCAAGGGTGGAGATTGATTTGGAAGATCAACGGTGGAGGATAAAAGTGATGTGGAGGGCCTAGATTCAATCTTGAATGAATGGAGGGCTAGGAATAAAAGTGATTCTTTTATTCATTTTGGGAAAAGGGGTTATTTAATGAGCATGGGGGTGAAGGATTATTTTGGAATTAAAGATTCATATGGGGGAATGTAAATGAATTAAAAATTCATTTGGGGAAGAGAGGAAATAAATGAGTATGGGTTTGTAAGGAGAAATAAATGTGATGTGGGATGTTTTTAAATAAAAAATTGACTTATGTGGATTTAATTCAATTTTTTATTTGGAGGATGTGGGGAAGGGTGTTAAACAAGGTTTGACTGCCCAAATGAAGGGGTTAGGATTAATTAAATAGAAGTTTTATTTAATTAATCCTAGGGCTATGATGAGGTAGGCTAGGGTAGGCAATTAAATAATAGCTATTTAATTGTCTAGGGTAGGAATAGGTTAATTATAGGCTGAATTAGTTAGTTAACATGGTTTTAACTAATTAATTAGATTTAGTGAAAAAAGGGAAATTGATTTAATAAATATTGCATATTTATTAAATTAATTGGCTAAGGTTTGGACTATTGAATTAATGAAATTAATTCAATTTTGGGGATAGAATGGTGTAAATTTGGAAAATGAAAGGGGTAATTAATTAAATAAAAATTTAATTAATTGGTTAGAAGGGAAATTGGTGTGTTTAGGGTTGTCAGGAGTCAGTTTGATGGTAGAAGATATTTTTAGGTATCTACATTTGTCCCTCTTTGACATGGCGTCCGGACCTAGGAGGGAAGTGGTGTCAGGTCGAAGAAAAATATGCCTTAGCTGCCGAGAAGGAATAAGATGGATAAGGGATGCCCCCTCGAGAGGTTGGCAGGAAAATAAAATTTTTTCAGGTGAGTTCTAGAAAAGGATGCGACGGGAGTGATAGTTGGATAGGGGATGGGAAAAGAGGATGACAGGAAGAAAAACAGAGGAAGAAGGCTGAGATCTGCACCTTGGAGGGAAAAGGAGGGGGTGGAAGTATGACATGGCCCACTATATTAGGCAAAGTGGGGCCCTAGAGTACCACATTTGCACACTTTTGACTTTGGAGAAGAAAGGACGAAGGAGAGATGGCTGGCCACAACCCCTAGTTCCCGCGAGTTTGACACATCTCCGAGCGGTTCTGAGAGTTTGGCCGGGCACCAAGCTCTGGACCCCTGATAGGGCCTAACCCTGTCTTTGTAATTTTCTTGTTTTACGTGAATTTTTTAGGGTTTGTGATTTGGGGTTGGAGCGCGTAGCACCAACGGCAAGGTAGATTAGCGCCATCATCGGGATTGGTGCTATCTACCTAGGTAGGGTTAGGGCAGTTTGTCACCATTAGGAAGGTGTTTTAGCACTATCTTTTGGATTAGCACCATGCGTGGAAGAATAGGATTCTGGCGTTTTAACGCCAAATTGGGGTTAAAGTGGCACTAGTCTCTAGAATAGCGCCATCCTGGGAAGGAGTGCTATGCTGCATTTTAGCGCTATCATGTGTATTAGCGCTATTGACTGGATTAGCGCAATTGGGGAAATTGGTGCCATTGGGCTGATTAATGCCAAAAGGAATAGTGACACCATTTGAAGAAATGGCATGATGGATAGCGCGTAGTAGCGCTATTTTTTGGATTAGCGCAAAGAGTTATGCACAGTGGCGCTATTTTTTGTATTAGTGCCATTTAGAGGAAATTTTAGCGCAATTTTAAAAATAGCACAAGGAGTTGTCTGTTTTCATGCCACCTGATGCTGGTTTGTTAGACACTTAGAAGAAAAAGGTTGGTTTAGAAATAGATAGGTTGACATCTAACCATAATGTTACGTATGTAGGATACAGAGCGATTTATATTGCAGTCACATGAGTGACAGGTTCCATCCATGATGGCACTATTCGATGGTTTTGATGATGCGACGCAGGCGTGGTTGGCGAGATTGGGGCTTTTGACGGTGTCCCTGATGCCAGTTCTGTGAGCTCATAGAGATCTGATGATAGCAATGGTGGAGCGGTATCACTCTGAGACCTGCAATTTTTTGTTGCTGACTGGTGAGCTGACAATTACACTTGAGGATGTCTATCGCATCCTCAAGCTACCTATTCAAGGTCGGCAGGTTCGATATGACATGAGGATGGGGCAGAGTGCCCTGGTTAGAGTGTTCAGAGTAGACTACCTGGTTCTCTCTGCGGACAGGAGAGAGATGGACTATGAGGGGACACTAGCTGCAGGTGTAGATCCCTTTGCCTTATTTTTGTGTGCGTTGATTGGAGGGGTTGTGATGCCAAACAGGTGAGGCCGGGGTTTTCCAGTTGGCTAGGGAGGGATGATAGAGGGGATGGTGAGTCATGATACCATCTATGCCTGGGGACCAATGATGCTGGGGCAGTTATACCATGAGATGCACACAGTCGCCTACCTGCATGATAGAGAGTTGTCAGCTGGAGTGACTCTGCTTCACGTATGGATTTGGGAGCACATCCCAGTTACTAGGCTGACATGTGGGTATTATCAGCGGCCATTTGATGCTTTTGTGTTGTTATATCAGGATGCTAAGTACACATATACTGGGCAGGTGTGACATTGGAGGAGGATGCTAGATGATGTGATTAGTGTGACCCAACGACCATTTATCGGTGTAGAGCCATGGCCAGATGATGACATTCATCTCCCTTTTGCATTTCAACAGTGATACCTTATGGGGCGAGGAGGCCATACCATAGATATGTATCTACCCTCGCAAGTCATGCAATAGTTTGGTTTGGTATAGGACACTGTGCAGCAGATGGTGATATTCGTGTGGACACCTCGAGATGTGGCCTATTAGCCTGCAGCCATACAACCACAAGTTGCCCTAGCTGATTTTGCGGCACTACGGCTAGTGCAGTGGGATTGGAGGAGCATCGTGAGAGATGTAGGGACTACGGCCGCATATGATATATAGTGGCATATGCATCGGCCTACTCGGTTGACAGATCCAGCGAAGGAGGCGGTAGGTTCAAGGGGGGATGATTTAGGTGATGACGGGGATGACTCTAATGGGGATGACCATTTGAAGGAGGGGGAGGAGATCATTGAGGATGTCCTCATGGAGATTGGGGATGATGGAGAGGAGAGGTTGGTTGGCAGGGATGGCCAGCTGATAGATGTGTTGGCGATAGTGGCAGCAGGATAGGGGCAGGTGGGGCAACAAGTACCTGTGTAGCAGGTTCCTATTGAGCAGGTGCAGGTTGGGTTAGGGCGGCAGCCTAGGGGACCTCGGTGGCATGGGGGACAGCCGAGGGCAGATAGGCGTGATCTACCCCCACCATAGGTAGCACAGCAGCAGGCAGTTGGGGGAGGGCAACAGGCAGGAGGGCAGCAGGCAAGTCCCTCAGGGACAGCTGGAGAGGCCAAGGGTGAGAGGCTTACACCTCGTCAGTGGCAACAGGATGAGGAGGAGGAGATGGAGACCCTGAGAGCATAGGTGGTGAGCCTACAAGAGGCATTGGAGGGTCAGGATGCAGAGTTGGTGCAGTTGCAGGGGGCACTGGCCTTATTAGATGGGGCAGATGGATAGGTGGTAGCATTACAAGCACAGCTAGCCCAGGCTCAGGGTGAAGTAGAGGTGTTGACCAGAGAGCGGGATACAGCATTTGGCAGGGCACAACAGGCAGAGACTACATTAGGTAGTCTACAGGCTTCAGGTGGTGGACTTGGCCCAATTTTAACAGGGATGGAGGCTTAGTTGTCTCAAGCGCAGACACAGACCTATCAACTATAGGCACAGTTGAGTCAAGCACATGGGTAGATGATGAAGGTACAGGGGGATTTGACAGAGGCCAGAGCATGGGTGGAGTACTATCGGGGCCTGTACTACGCGGCCGTGCCAACAGCGCAACATGCCCCGAGCTATAGTTAGGTTAGCAGATCAGGGGCATCGAGATCACATAGATCAAGATCTATTTAGTCAGTTCAGCAGATGATGCCTCCTCCCTCATATGTGCCCCAGCAGGTTCCTTAGGTGCAAGTACAACCATCACCGCAGCCACCGACAGGATCACAGGCTCGACCAGGGTCAGAGTCTCCCACTCCATCAGAGAGGGGATCCTCTATGTGATAGCTATATTATGATAGCCCTTGGAGGCATTTTGTATTAGGACACTTTATTTTTTGTATACATATATAAGCGATGTACATTTTTTTGTGGTGATTTTATATGATGTGATGCATTTTGATGTTTTATGATGCTTATGATTATGATGCCCTATTATGATGATGCCTATGTGATAGATGCAGTATTTTGTTATGGATCTATATGCTATGGATGTGTTATGTTTATGCGATGATGTTTTTGATTTTATGGATGCATTTAGGATGGAAATGTATGTTTATGTATGAAAATATGTATATGCAGCTAGTTGTTTATTAAATGCATTTATATGATGATGTAATGTGACTAAGTGGTTTATGAGATGATATGAAATGTGATGTATAATGTGCAACTAAATGATTCTAGAATGAACCTAATTATTTATGCAAAGTATCAGTTGTTAATGGTGAACCTTAGTGAAATGATATGCAATTTAACTTAAATGATTTAGAATGAACCTAAATGACATGTATTTTAAATGGATTAAAATGAACCTAAATGATGTGGAACTTTAAAAATGATATGCAATTTTAAATGGATTAAAATGAATCTAAATGATGTGGAACTTTAAAAATGATATGCAATTTTAAATGGATTAAAATGAATCTAAATGACATGCAATTAAAATGGTCTAAATGAATCTAATTGATAGGCCACTTAAATGGATTAAATTAAAATGAATCTAAGTGATATGCAAGTAAAATGGATGAACCTAATTGATGTGCAAAGGGATGTATAATGAATCTAAATGAGATGCACTGATTATGATATGTAGTGATGCGATACACAGGATGCATGCTAGGTGATAGGTGGGATGATTAGGTCCTGATACACACGATATTCCTTATTTTGACCCTGAGTGGTGAGGCTGTGGGAGGGGGGATTAGGTGGGGAGAGGATAGGGGTGGGAGTGTTTAGAGGATGGTGGTGGGGAGATGAGAGGATTGTTAGGTCATAAGACACCACGTCATTGAGGGGGGATTTGGTTTGGTTTAAGATGTGTTAAGTGGAGATATGGTTGGGGAATGGGGTTAGTGGGGGGGTGGGGGGGAAAGTGATTATCAAATCTAGGTTGAGATGGGATAGTTAACTGAGTGATTAGGATGATGATTTTGAGCTAGTAACAGTAGTTGCAAACAATTAATTGAGAGTATTTCTTAGTTTACTGTAGCAATGTAGGATACAGTTCACAAAGGTATGAAATGACCTAGGTGATGATGTATATCCTATGATTGCATGGACTAGACCCACAAATAATAGGTTGATTTCATGCATGCCCAAGGTAGTATAATCTTGTCTAGTCTAGGAAGGGGACTCATAGCGATGGGTGCGAATAATGCATATAAGGTTTTGATGCCTATATATGCAAATAGGACACATCATGCTAGAACCGACCTAGACTTCAAGATATGAATACTATTCTTGGAGTAATGAAACCAACTCACAAGCACAACATGCAAAAACAATGACTATGTCTACTCCAAGTGCTATCCGCTACTTACCATGATATAATGAGATCAAGGTAGCTTTGGAGATGACTTAGAGTGAGGCAAAAAGATAAAAATCAATAATAAAAAAGACCACCAAAAAAAATACAAATAGCCTTTGTGAGCTCTTGCCAAGAGACGTGATGATAGAATGATAGATTTTTGTCCATTGTAGGAAAGATATATCCTAGGACGTAGATCCGTTGGTGTTGATTGGAGAATTTTTTTGGAAGATGGGCAAAAGAACAATCTGGCCATGTGTAGGATTATGGTTGGTATGTTGATTAATGATTTTTTTTTTTGCTAGGGAGCATGTTTCAAGCGTATACATAGCATTGTGTATTATTTATTACATCCAAAAAGCTCAGTGAATGGGGAACATCCAAACGGGTTGGATAGTTGCATCTTATATACCTAAGTACTGGAAACATCCTTCGTATTCTAGACTGCCTACATACCCTGTGTCCATAGGATCAAGGTACTTTTAAGATGCGGGAGAAATGAATATGTAGTTTTGGCAAGACTTGATGATGTCGGAATGGTTTGGGATGGGTTTGATGTGATGAAGATTCATGTGTGTTTGATGAATACGATGAGATGTGTTGTTTTTTGGATTTTCTATATTTTTCTATTATTTTTGTATTTTATGATTTTACGATATTTTTAGATTTTTTGATTTTGTATGTACAAAGGGAGCTTACAAGGATGCTCATTCCATGAGTTGGCCTTGGGATGGGATAGGATGGGTTGGGCGATAGGACTTGATGTTTCAGAATTCCAAGCCATGGGATGTGTGAGATATGGAGCAGTGTAACGGAAAGAGGACTTATTAGATGGTAGGACTGGCCACTACGCATGGCACCTAAAACAGGTTTTCACCATGGTACTTATCCAAGGTGTCACCGAAGTGATTTTCACCATTGAAAGTTTTTATTGCACTCTGATTTTTCTTGATTTCTAATTTTTTGGTGTTTTTGTTTTTTTAATTTTTTTATTTTTTGACTTGGGGTACCAGATGGGTTATGCATAGAATTTCTTGAGATGCAGGATGTTCATCGGCTCATCTAGAGGCTGCCCCTCAAGTGTTGCCAACTAATATGCTCCTAACCCATAATCAGCCGTGACGACATAAGGTCCTAGCCAATTGGGTTCAAACTTTCCTTGCTTCAGACGCTCTTGCAGGTTCTTCTGATTTTCCATTAGGACAAGGTCACCTACCTCACATTTTTGGTTTCTGATCCTTTTGTTGTAGCTTCTTTTGAGGCGGTTTTGATATGCCTATAGGTGATTCAATGCATTTAGGTGTTTCTCATCCAGTAGTTCTAGTTGATGCAACCTTGTGACGTGGTAGTCCTCATCAGAGATAATGTTTTGCAAGGACACTCGGAGAGATGGGAGCTCGACCTCGATAGGTAAAATGGCTTTAGATCCAAATACTAGTGAGAATGGAGTGGCTCCTATAGGAGTGCAGATGCTTGTGCGATAGGCCCATAGGGCGGGGTTGAGTTGGAGGTGCCAGTCACGGCCAGCTTCATTGACTGTCTTCTTGAGAATGTGGAGGATGGTTTTATTAGAAGCCTCTGCTTGACCATTTCCTTGAGGGTAATACGGTGTGGAGAAGTGGTGTTTGATGTCAAATTCTTTGCACAAGGTGAGAACTTCTTGGTTTTTGAAGGGCTTTCCATTGTTGGTGACGATGGAATGGGGGATACCATATAGGTAGATGATATAGTGGAGGATGAATTTTGAAATTTGGATACCTATGGTGAAGGTGAGTGGTATTGCTTCCACCCACTTTGTGAAGTATTCGGTAGCAGTGATAATGAACTTATGGCCATTGGAGGATGGAGGATGTATTTTCCCTACAAGGTTGAGTCCCCACTATGAGAAAGGCCATGGCGTTGTGATCAGTTGTAGTTCCTGTGCTGGTGCATGGATGAGATCACCATGCTATTGACATGGGAGGCATTTCTTGATAAACTTGTGGGAATCTTGTTCCATTGTGGGCCAATAATATCCGGTCCTGAGGATCTTTTTAGAAAGAGTGGGTCCACTTGAATGTGCCCCAAAGATGCCTGTGTGTACCTCTTCCAAGGCTACTTCAGCTTCCCTAGAGTCTAAACATCGTAGGAGCGTGCCATTAATACTCCTTTTGTACAAGGTGTTGCCTATGAGAATGAAACGGGAGGCTCGACGGATGAATGATTTTCTCTGTGATGTGGATAGGTTAAGGGGGAGAATGTTGTCATGGAGGTATAAGTATGTTTCTTGGTACCATGGGGATAAGGGACCAACGACTTCACACACTAGTTCAGATTGAGGAACATCGTATGCTGGGATGGGGAGTTCTTCAATCAGGAACTCACATTTCCTGCTGTCCTTCTTCATGTCTACCAGAGATCCGATAGTTGCCATGGCATCTGCTGCTTTGTTATTGAGTCTTGGGATTTGCTCAAAATGGATGTCTTTGAAGTAGTCTTTGAAATCATCAACCATCTTCTTATAGGGAAGGAGCTTGTCATCCTTGGTTTTGTATTCATTATTGACCTACCTGATGACCTGTTGAGAGTCACCATACACAATTAGCTTTTCAATTTTCCATTAGATGTCCATGCGGAGACCTGTAATGAGGGCCTCATACTTAGCAACGTTGTTGGTGCATGGAAATGTGATCTTGAAGGATTTAAGGATTGTGTTGCCTTGAGGGGTAACAAATAGGACACTTGCCCCTGAGCCTCTATGAGTGTATGATCCATCAAAATACATCTTCCATGTGTCTATGGCTGGTGTGATTGTCAAGATAGCTTCGTCAGGAAACTCCGCTATTGCAGGATGTTCTGTTGGGATAGGTGCTTCAGCCAGCTGATCTGCTATAACTTGCCCTTTGATGGCCTTTCTCTTAGTGTATTCTATATCAAACTCTATGAGAATCATGACCCATTTAGCCATTTTGCCAGTAAGACTAGGTATGTTTAGTAGGTACTTCAGTGGGTCAATCTTAGCAATGAGCTTGGTCTTGTGATTGAGCATGTAGTGTCTCAACTTTTGTGATGTAAAGACAAGGTCTAGACATGCTCGTTGAATTTGTGTGTAATTGAGCTCATATGAGATCAAGGTGCGGTTGATATAGTAGATGGCTCTTTCTTTCCCCTACTCATTGAGTTGTGCTAGCAAGGCTCCGATGGCTATCTCTGTTGCGGAGATGTAGAGCAGGAGGGGTTCGCATTTCCTTGGTGGAGTTAGCACAGGACGATTAGCCAGGTATTCTTTTAGTTAGTCAAAGGCATCCTGACACTGAGTGTTCTAGACGAAAGCTATGTCTTTTCAGAGCAGATGTTGGAATGGTTGGCACTTATCAGCAAGTTGGGCAATGAATCGTCGGATAGACTGGAGTTTTCCCTGCAGGCTTCGCAGTTGTTTCAGTGTTTTTGGAGGTGGCATTTCAGTGATGGCCTTGACCTTTGCAGGATCAACTTCAATTCCTCTTCTCAAGACTATGTATACCAAAAGCTTGCCTGAGGTGATGCCGAAGATGCATTTCTTTGGATTCAAACAGATATTGTATTGCTCTAACCTATCAAAGATCTTGGCCAACACATCTAAGTGTTCTTTGGTCTTTGATTTCCCTAGCAAATCGTCCACATAGTCTTCCATGATATGGTAGAAGAGGTCATGGAAGATGATGGTCATAGCTCTTTGATAGGTGGCTCCTGCATTCTTCAGGCCGAATGGCATTACCACCCAGTAGTATGTTCCCCATGGACATATGAAGGTAATTTTGTGCTGATCCTCTTCAGTGATTTTTATCTGGTTGTATCCTGAGAAACCATCCATGAGGGATAACATTTCATATCCTACCGTGAGATCCACTATCATGTCAATGTTTGGTAGTGGGAAGTCATATTTTGGGTAGGCCTTGTTGAGATCCCTGAAATCGGTACAACAGCAGATTCAGCCATCCAGTTTAGCAACCGGTCCAAGGTTTGAAACCCATTCAGGATAATCGATTGGGTGAATGAACCCAACATCCAGTAATTTCTTTAGCTCTGCTTTGACAAGGAGAGCCACCTAAGGATTCATTTTTCTAAGCTTCTGTTTGACTGGTTTTGTATCAGAGTGTATTGTGAGGTGATGAACCACCAAAATGGGATCTAGCCCTGGCATGTCCACATAGGTCCACACAAAATTGTGATTTCTGCATGTGAAGAAGGACAAGAAGTTCTCCTATTCTGGTATGCTGAGAGAATCTACTCTGTATGTGATTTTCAGCTCTTCCTCTATCCCAAGATTCATTTCCTAAGCTGGTTCGACCAAGATGGGTGATCTGTCTGGATAGACTTTGTCTATCTCAGGGAGGCCCATGCTTTAATCTCCTAGCGCCTCATGAAGGTTTTCACCAGGAGATACATCTTTTATTTTTACTATTTTGGGATTTGATACTGCCGTAGAACAATTTTCACCATCAGATCCATGTTTTATTTTTGTGTTTTTGTGACTGGAAGCAGGGGTTGTCTCCCCAAAATAGGCATCTAGATTGAGTTCCATTATGTATCCTGCTCAATGATCTCCCAAAGGGAAGTGATCTCTTACCCCCATCATTTCGGTGATGGCCTCATCATTAGGTACGATGTCGAAGACAGGGGATCCTAGTTGTTCCCAATCAATGAGGTCAGGGTAAACTAGTGGCAAGTCATTGGAGGGTGAAGTGATAGTGGTGACTGAGTAGACGGTACAAATGGATGAGTCGAAGAAGTTGGCGAAGTCACTAAAGGAGTCTTGAAGGCCCATTTCGTTAACATTGTCGATGTCTAAAGAGACCATAGCGACCTCGGCCAAGATACACTCACCGGTAGTGAGGATGTGTTGTGGTTGACCATACCCTAACCCTTGAGTATAGGGATTCTTTATTGCTAGCAGTGGTTCTACGATTCCCTGTTCATGAAGGCCTATACCGCCTTGTCCTTTATAGCCCATGCTTTTGACAATTTTAGAACCTTTGCCATAGATTTTTGTTGGGATTGTGGGGGCTTCTTGCTCAGGCTCTTCATCTTTGTAAAGCCAAGATGAGATATCTTCGAGTACATCCTGATCCAAGAGGTGCTTCTTCTCAAAGATGGGCGAGGGTTTGCACTTGATGATGACTATATTGGCTGCCTTTGTTTTTGGGATGCCGAATGTCTTAGGATTGGGTAATGTGCCCACACAAAAGGTGCCGTACAGGTCATATTCCCCACATCCCATGTCAGATAGCTTGATCTAGACCTCAGGTGGTGGAGTTGCTTGGGATGAAGTGGAGGCTATGTTTGCGGGGTCAACATATGAGTTTGATGTTGTTGGATTGGCTTCAGCGGTGGCTTTATTATATGGGCAGAATGTTTGGTTGTGGCCTTCTAGAAAACTGTGGTATTGGAAGAGGCGAGGGTCGGCATAGACTGTGACTTCTGTGCCATTGTGAGGGAATTTGATGCATTGATGGAAGGTGGATGGAAGGGCTTGCATGGCATGAATCCATGGTCTACCAAGAAGGATGTTGTAGGGGAGGTCGAGATCGAGAACCTAACATTTAGTTTCCAATATTTTATGTCCCACTTGTATGGGAAGCTTGATAGTGCCTTCATAGAGCCATTCAATGTCATCATAGCCTTTGATCGTGATGCACTCGCTGGTGTCGACAACCACATTGGAGTACCCCAAGTGTTTTAGCAGTTTTAGAGTGCATATGTTGAGGCCAGAGCCACCATCTATTAAGACTCTTTTAATGGTGTGCTTGTGGATGTGGACTTTGATGTGCAGGGCATCATTATGTATGTGGTTAGAGGTGGGTAGGTCCTTTTCTGAGAAGGTGAGATGGTGGGGTGCGGCGATGTGTCCTACCATGGCTTGGAATTGAGTTATATTCAAGTTGGCGGGGACCTGTGTTTGCAAGAGCGCTTTATCGAGGACGTCCTTATGAAGGGGACATCTGCGGAGCAGCTCAAGGATGGAGATTTGTGTGGGTGTCTTTCCTAGGTGTTCTAGGAGGTTATACTGGTGAGTAGGTGATGGACGTGTGGTTGGACAAGGAGGTAGGGGATCTAATGTGGATGCAGACATTTGTTCAGTGGGAGGGGCTGTGCAGATGGATACACAGCTACGGTGAATTGTAACAGAACAATCAGGTGCTTGTGCCTGAATGGTGACTATGTTGACATGATGGGATGATGCTTCTATACGTCCTACGATAGAGTCGTAAGACGCGGGTGGTGGGGTGACATTGTATGCTTGGTTGGACGAGGAGGCTTTGTTATGATTAGGTAGGGGATCCTTGTAAGCTCCTAGGTTGGTGTTTGGTGATGGTTGGGCGCTGTGATCGAGACTGACAAGATTTTGTTCTATAAGGTCTTGGATGCAATGTTTTAGTTGCATGCAGTCAGCTGTTTTATGACCCGCAACACGGTGGTAATCACATTAGTCATTCTCATTGTACCACGCAACTTTTAGTTCATTCTCTTGATGGGGTCTAACGGGTGGGAGCATGATCAAATTTTGCTTGAGACATCGGTCAAGGATATCTTCGATGGGTTCCCCTAAGGGTGTGAATTGTCAACGTGGTTTAGTTGGGCCCCTCTGGTTATTTACATTTGTTGCATATGTATGCGCAGGTGTTTGGTCCGACCTTAGGATTTTATCAAGTAGGTCCATGTTATCAATGTCTTGTGTAAAGCTTAAGACATCTAGATCATCTTGGGAAATGATGGGGACATTTTGTGTTGGTGGTGGTGGGGGTGGTGATGGTTGTGTTTGTTGTAAGTAACTGAAGGGATTTTCATTGGGACCATATGGGGGGAGGTAAGAGTATGTAGGTGGGTTGCGTGTTTGATAGATGGGTATGTTGCTGCTATCAGTGTTAGGCATTCCTATGCTACCATATTGCCAAGATTCTTCTATTTCTTGAATCTTTTTGTGTTGTGCTCTCGTGGTGGGCATGCACGCATATGGGGTTGATTCCTAGATGTAGAGTGAGATGGGGATGGAGGCCTTAGAGAATCTAATTGATTGTGTTGGACCCAAAGATGGATATGGTAGTGAGATGGAGTAGAGGAGAGGATTTGGTGGATGATCGATATGTCTTTCTAAAGGTTTTAACCTAAGGGTGATACGGATGGGCGATGTTGATTTTTTTGCACAAATTTTGGACCAAAGAGATAGGTGATGGATAATGTTTTGTTTTGAAGGGATTTTGTTGATGTTTGATTTTGATATGGATGATTTTGATAGTCAGCAAATTGAGCTTAGGTAGGACCTAGATTTGTGGTTGCACGAATGGATGTTTTTCTTTGTTTGAGGTAGACTAATGACCTTACGCAAAGAGGGATAATGATTTCACTTGGAAGGTAGACTATTGACTTTCCAAGTAAGATGCGATTGGAAGGATGAAATCTAGATCTAACTTTAGCTCAAAATGATGATGGATTTTGATGATGTTTTGATTTTGGGAGATTTTGGGAATTTTTGGGAATGATTTTCTTATGACAAGGATCTTGGTTTGGTCAAAAAGGTATGCGAATATTAATAAAGATGAGGTGGATATGAAAATGAGGTAGGTTTGATGTAGTAAAGGGGTCCAACAATGGTGGTGATTAATCCTCTAAGGTCAAAGAGAAGGTGTGATTTTATAAAATTTTGAAGAAAATGGATGTATTGTTATCAGATTTTTGTGATGTGAATGTGGATTATGGCAGAGCAGATGGTGAAGATCTCAAATGGATAGGTCTCTACTTTAGGCAAGTCAATCTAAGAATAGCTCCAATCCACAGGTGAAATGGCACCACAATCAGACAGATATGGTGCTAAAACAAAGATAGTGTTTGTCGAGGTCCTAAAAGATAGATTTTTTTAATGCAATTTTGGATTTTCTTTGTTTGGAATGTGATCAAATGATTTGGTTTGTCTCTTGGCAATGTTGTTGCAAACAATTCAAACACAATAATCAAGATTTTGCTTTTGTTTTGTAAAAAAGATGTGTGATTTTATTTAACAAACACTTTGAACAACCTAAGGTGAGGATGTGACAATATTTGTTGAATCCCCTAGCTGCGCCTATTCAAAGCGGGTAGCTCTAGGATCTCAGTAGCACGAGCTCCTCCTTACAATTGCACACACTTCTCACGCATACCAAGATCCAGGTTTCTTATAAGGCTTGTCCCTCACCAAACCTTTAGATTATCCCTGCTACCTCGGCTAAGAACCGCATGAATCGGGGCTGCTTCAAAGGTTTCCCTTTTGCGCCAACAAATAGAAAGATTTTGGCTTGCTAAATAATGGTTCGTAGTAAGGGCATCTGTTCAGGTGGTTATACGTGTGGCAGTGCTACTCTCTGTTATAGAGTTTCACAGCCTCCAAGGGTTACGCCTTGAAGGGTTTTGGGGGAGGTTGGCTGTTGGTATAACACAACAACAATAACACAACAACACCTGCCGCTTGAGACTTTCGTCCCAAACGCCTTATTTTATATAGCGGCTTGGAAGAGCTTGGCTTTAGCTTGATGCCCCTTGGGTCGTTCCCACCTTTTGAAGTGGGGTGGCAGGCCCTCTAAGGATTAACAAAAGCAATACAAACATAAAAATACTTTTGATCCCCAATTTCATACAAAGATGCGAGGGGAAAGCATATGTATTATTTGTGTTTACATCACACTAAACATGGTTCATTTTATTTCTTTGGATTTAGATTGGGGGCGATTAATGCAAGTTTAGTGAGAAGCTTTTAATTCCCAAGGTCACCAAAAATGGTGCGAGGGAAGACCATATGCTTTTTCACACCACATGCAAAAGATCACAAAACACTTCACAAAATTTTGGTTTTCTTGATTACATGCGTGAGAAATGCAAATTGTTGTTATTTTTAACCCAATGACTTGATTGATGCAATTTGTGGTTCTTTTTAAAGCTCAAATTGAAGTGTTTGGATTGTTGTTGTTGGGACACAATGTAAATTTTAGGACACCAAATTTAAAGGTTTGGGCACACACACACACACAAACGTTTGTTTGTTCAATTTTAATTGCACCAACTCAAAGTGTTTGACTAACTAACATGCAAAAGGGTTCATTTTAAGTTGCAAATTGAAGTGGTTTGCTAACTAGAAATCAAACCATCCTACAAAAAGATTGTTAGTATCTGTAATATGACCTGCAACACACTTGTCAATACCTACACAGACAGAAAAGTCAGGTTTCAAAATTGTGCTAAAACAGATATACAATAGCGCCACTATAGGAAGAACAACCTAACTTACACAAATGGCGCTAATTAACAATATAGCACTAATAAAAGACTATGATAGCAACAAAATAGAAGATAGCACTACAATATTACAAAATACAGATTTTAGCACTAATACATCATGTGGAAAGCAAAAAAATGGAAGATAGCACTGACATAGATATATGAAAGCGCCACTATGCAACTTTTTAGAGAGTCTATTTATCCAGCGGATAGCGCCAATCTGGGTGATAGCGCTAATACGGCACTGAACACATCTGACCTGCAAAAAAGGGGGTTCTTTTCTGATGAACACAAAGGGTCAGACAACAAAGTGGAAGTCCTAGTTATTCATTAGCAAACAAAAAAAACAAACCAAAACAAAACACTATGATGCATGTTAGATTTTGTGCAAAAATTTTGGCATAACCTCCCCTTGTCCAATCGATATTCCTGTAAAAATAAAGAGCAATCCAGTCATAAAAATAGCAGGAAGATCATTTGGGAGAAGATAGAATGTGAAGGAGTTTTGGAAGAAGACTATGCTGAGTGGAATAGTGCCAAAATAGGAAATGGCGCTAACAAGAGCCAGTGATGGCATCGCTGTGCAGGTATGATGGCACAAGACCTATAAAAGCACATATCTTACACCAAAAACTCGCAACACAAGTTAGATTTGGACCTTGTGGGTCCCACTGGGCGTGCGAATGTAGATAAGATATGCAAATAAGGTGGAAATACTAAACAAAATGCAATAAACACAAAGTTATACCTTACAAGCAACCCAATCCCATCAAGGGAGGAAGGAGCCTTTGCACCCAAAATAAGCTCCTAGACAAAGATAATCCCTAGACAATGAATTGAAATGTGAAATGCTACTTTAGTTTGCAACTCACTATTCTAGCTCAAGAGTGATTTTGACATGGTAACTTTGCATAAACTTGGATGATGAAAATGGCTTGGGAGAGGTTCTATTTATAGATTTTTGGAAGGGATTTTGATCCAAGGGTGGAGATTGATTTGGAAGATCAACGGTGGAGGATAAAAGTGATGTGGAGGGCCTAGATTCAATCTTGAATGAATGGAGGGCTAGGAATAAAAGTGATTCTTTTATTCATTTTGGAAAAAGGGGTTATTTAATGAGCATGGGGGTGAAGGATTATTTTTGAATTAAAGATTCATATGGGGGAATGTAAATAAATTAAAAATTCATTTGGGGAAGAGAGGAAATAAATGGGTATGGGTTTGTAAGGAGAAATAAATGTGATGTGGGATGTTTTTAAATAAAAAATTGACTTATGTGGATGTAATTCAATTTTTTATTTGGAGGATGTGGGGAAGGGTGTTAAACAAGGTTTGACTGCCCAAATGAAGCAGTTAGGATTAATTAAATAGAGGTTTTATTTAATTAATCCTAGGGCTATGATGAGGTAGGCTAGGGTAGGCAATTAAATAATAGCTATTTAATTGTCTAGGGTAGAGATAGGTTAATTATAGGCTGAATTAGTTAGTTAACATGGTTTTAACTAATTAATTGGATTTAGTGAAAAAGGGGGAATTGATTTAATAAATATTGCATATTTATTAAATTAATTGGCTAAGGTTTGGACTATTGAATTATTGAAATTAATTCAATTTTGGGGATAAAATGGTGTGAATTTAGAAAACGAAAGGGGTAATTAATTAAATAAAAATTTAATTAATTAGTTAGAAGGGAAATTGGTGTGTTTAGGGTTGTCGGGAGTCAGTTTGATGGTAGAAGATATTTTTAGGTGTCTACACCCATCACTTGTGTTTGTTGTGTATAAGATGCATAGTGTGTCAACAACACACTCTACGGTGTTCGTGTATTTCGTGTGTCTTCCTTGCGTGTCTAGCATGCCTTGTCTATTTTATATGTGTCTTGCATGTTTTTGATGGTGGCGTGTAGTGATAAGCTCCCTCCCCATCACCTAGTTAGGATTATATATATACATACATATTTGCTTAATCATGTCTTCTCTCCATGATGTATACTTTGTGTATTGCATGACTACTCTCATGTCTTCTTCGTGTATTGTGTGATTCATTGTATTCTCTATGTTTTGTGTGCTTCTCACTGTCTTCTTTGTATATTTCATGAATCTCATGAGTTTTATAGTGCTTACTTGAGATTGGGGGCTAGAAATAGTCCTTCAATCTTTGGGTATGCTCTAGCTTTAATGTGTCTGATGTGCTTGATGTGCTTCAATCGTACTTTAATGCACGTATAGAATTGTAAGATCATCAATACATTAAAGTGGGGAATGAATGTGATGGAGTAAAAAGTTTCTCTATGCCTTTTTACCTCCTAGTTTAGCTCCTAGGTCCCCATGTTAACACTTTGTAACTTAAATACTCATACCAAAGCAATTTCCCCCAAAACCCATGTCAAATGGAGACTACGGGGGCCCATTCTAAACCTTAACCTTGACCCAAAAAGAGCCTTGGGACTTGTGTTCCTATGCCCAAGTCCACTCTGATTGGCCAAGGCAAATCTCAATGCATGTCAGTTTGGGCCCTCTCAAAAGGTTTCCCTTTGTCAGCTCTCTTGATTTAATTTACAAATTCTAGCAGGAAAGCATATTTAAATATGTTTATGTCTTCATTTTGAATTATGTTGGATAATGCGAACTTATGATATTGAGCAAAGAGAATTCAAGGCCTTGATTATGTTTTAGAGAAGAATTGTGTTGTCACTATGTTTGTCTCTTACAAATTTGGCTTCATCAATCTATCTCCTCATGATTTGAAGGATCTTCATCTCCGTGAGGGCTTCACCTCTAAGGTGACATTAATATATGTTTCAATCATTTCATTTCATCATTGGATTTGGTCTTTGCCCTCCTTGGGCACATGCTCTATCTAACAACAGTGTTGGAAGACTTGAATGTCCTTCCAGGGCTTGACTGAGGCAAGCTCCTAAAAACCACAACCCCCAACCCCTTTTCTTCATTTTTGTAGGTTATAGGTGTGGGAGTTGGAAAAGTGCAGGTGCAGAGAAGCAGTTTGAAGGATTAGGTTTCAAGATCTTGAAGAATCTTGTGGATATTCCTCCCTTCTGGAATAGTGTGCCTACCCCGTAGTCCTCCAGATAAGTTTGCCTCTAAACTCAGGATCAGGACAGGATCTATTACACCTCTCTATTCAAAATCTCTAGAAATACTATCCTATTAGACTTGTACACCAGCCCCATAGTCCGCAAGGTTTTCATTTCCAAAAACTCAACTTTCAATATGTTTTTTATCATCCTTGAGAGCTTTCCTATACAGTTTCCTACAACATTATGTTTGTTTGTACCAGATTGCACTATAATTAGGGTTTGAGGCTTATTTGATCTAGGGTTTGGCAAATCTCTCAATCTAATCTATTCTTTCTGTATCATTCTTAAGCACAAAATCAACAGCTAAGTCCTTATACATCTTATAGTGACATGGCTCAATTTTTTCCTTGAATGTTATTATGAAAGAAGGGTTTGGTTTGATATACTTTAACATTATTTCCCCTCTTCTCATTTTCACACATAATAGCGGCATCCTGTCAAATAGTTCACGTGCATTGTATATGCTTCTAATGAAGGGGGTAAATCATAAAACACAAAACAACAGAACTTGCATACAGAAAATAGAATTTTCTTTATTGATTTGGACAACTTATTACATTACAGAAGCTCAAATACAATTAGAGGAATCAACCCTCCATAGGCTACAACACATTATAGCTTCCTATTCCTAGACTCTAGAATCATCTGCCTTCTGTAACCCTAAATCAACTAGGGTTTCTATTTTCCCGCCTATGCTTTGTTGCAAGTATGGGCCTAACCAGTGTTTTCATTGATGTCAACATAATCCTGTTGTATTGATGTCAAGGATTGGATGAGTTGTGTGTTGAGGATATTGAGAAAATTAGTCCTATCAGAAATAGAGAAAAACAAGGAGACAGTGAAGCTCTATGAAGTGAAGATCCCAGCTAAAATGAAGATCAAAGGATGCAAATCAAAGGGTTTGTAGATATTTATCCAAAGGTGATCTAGTAAAGTTTTGAGAAGTCCACATGAAGATTTAAAGAAGTTATTCCCATGTAAGTAAAACTAATTCTGGCAGATGTTCAGAGGTGACAGAGTGACAAAAATAGGTCCGGTGAGATCCAGAAATGCAATATCTTGCTCTACGGATTTGGTGGAGTGTTTAGGAAGTTAGTGTGAATTGAAAACTCAATTGGTTCATGGTCTGGAGGTTCACATGCATCTATTTCAATATGACAGTGATGATAGACTATGTTCTTAAGATTCTAGATGAAGAAGAGAATGATTTCAGTTATCAGAAGTAGTGTGGATGTTCTTGGTGAATCAGGCAATCTTGTGGGGGTCTCTGGATTGTGTCCAGTTTGTGTTGGTGGTCCGCATTGAAGATGGAGTTCAAAATTGAAGAATGACTTCTAGATGATGATGTTCTTCCTAAACTTGGCCGATCGGATGATTTACACATCTTACGGATGATCTTGAAGTTGTTCTTCAAAGGATGGCATGTTCCTTAAAGAAGATTGAAGTCCCACATATGTGTTGTCGACAGAGTGGTGATTTGCATGAAGTCTTTTGTAATAAGTCAAGTTGCATTTGTGTATTTGCTCTGTAATAAAATAAAGTGTGCCGACTTTGATGATTATCCCAAAGTCGATGTCTTGTATAAATAAGAGTTGTGAAGTCATTTCAAAAATGTGTGAGAAGATGAGAATGTGGTAGAAAGAACAAGAGCAAAAAGCAGAACAGAAGTATCGAGCTAAAATGGAACTGACTCAAGCATGGTGAAGATGCTATTCTTCAGTTTAAGTATATAATACTTATTATTTTGTAGACAATGTGTCTCTCGTAGGCAGTGGGCCTCTTGTGAGTAGTGTGCTCGGGTAGTGAGCCCTAATTGGCATGTGCCATTTTGTTCCTCTTATTCTTTTAACAAAGAATACAATCTTAGGTTAGTCACCCTGTGGTTTTTCCCTTAACTGAGTTTTCCACATTAAAATCTTGGTGTCATATGTGTTTATGTTTTTCTGCTCTTGAATTATTGCATTGTGTTTCCATAATTGATTTATTATGCTACTGAATTACAAGAAGGATTTAAGTGGTTAATAAAAGGAAAGTTTTGGACAACTGATTCACCCCCCTCTTAGTTGTCTATCTTGAAACTAACAATTGGTATCAGAGCTAAGTTCCTCTAGAAGAAGCTTAACCACTTGAAGAGATCTAGAATGTCAACCTATATGAAGGACAGTCCAAGGTTTGATGGTTCAAACTTCACTACCTGGAAAAGCTACATGGAATGTCACATACAATGCATGGGATATTAGTATTGGAACATAACGTCAATTAAATATGTTCCTCTAACAAATGGCCCTGCAACTCTAAATGAAATCAGAGATGCAGAAAATAATCTTTGAGCTAAAGAAGCCCTACTAAGTGCCTTGTTTGATTCAGAGTTGACAAATGTTATGTGTTTGAAGACTGCCTATGAATTTTGGACAAAACTTTAAAATCTATATGAAGGAGACAAATATGTTAAGTGTGCCAAGCTACAAAGTCTGAAAGGAAAGTTTGAAAACTTAAAGATGAGTGAAGATGAGAATATAACTTCTTACATGACAAAAGTAAATGAGCTTGTTTGTGGCATCAGATGTGCTAGTGGAGCTCTGGATGAAGATGAAATTGTTGCTAAGGTTCTCAGATCCTTACCTCCTACTTATAAACACAAAGTTGCTGCTATTGAGGAAACCAGATCCTTAACAACTATCACAAGGGATCAATTGGTTGGTAAGATATCTGCATTCAAGTTAGCTGAGTTTGGTGATGCACTTCCCAAGACTGAATCTGCATTCAAAGCTAGTGCCTCTACAAAAGGTAAACAAAGATATGATCCAGGAGAAAGTTCCTCAAGAAAATCTTCTTGGTATGAGAAAGCAAGAAAAGATCTGGAAGAGGATGAATTAGAAGCTAAACAACTTGAGGCCCTCATTGCAAAAAGACTACCAAGAGGATCTGGTAAGTATGAAGGAAAATTGCCTTTCAAATGTTTTAACTTCAATAAGATTGGTCATTTTGCCTCAAGGTGTCTGAAAAGATTTTCTAGGCCAAATCCTAATAGATCAATATTTTAAAAGAAGTGTTACTATGTTCATGAAGATGATGATGATGGAGTAACAGATGATGAATCAGAGATAGGAAACAAATCCAGAAGTGACTGGGTGTTTATTGCCATCAAGGAAGAAGATTCAATGCCCTCTGAATCTGTCAATCATAAAATCATAGAAAGAGCTTTGGCTGCCCAAGTTGAAGAAAAGGATGATTGGGTCATTGACAATGGATGCTCCCACCATATGACAAGTGACAAAAACAAGTTTAGAGATTTGGAAAGATATGAAGGAGGAGTTGTAAAATTTGGTGATAATTCTGCTGGCAGAATCAGAGGTAGAGGAACTATTTATTTTGATGGAAAGAAAAAAACTAGTGATGTACTGTATGTTGAAGGTCTAAAGCACAATCTTCTCAGTGTTGGACAGTTGGTGGACAAATGTTATGATCTCTGATTTAAAAATGGCAAATGTAAGATGTTTGAAAGTTCTAGAATAGAAATTACATCCGGTACTCAAACAAAAGGTAACATCTTTCACTTGGTTGGCACTGATAAAAGTTGTTTATTTGTTCAAATTGATCAGAGTTGGTTGTAGCATAGGATAATGTGTCATGTGAATTTTGATAATATCATCAAGATAAGCAACACTCAGGCCATAAGAGATCTTCCAAGACTGGTGAAACCCACTAATAGTTTATGCAAAGAATGTCAGTTGGGTAAGCAGAGCAAAGTCACATTCAAAAGTAATGAACAAACTTCTACTAGATTGTTGGACTTAGTACATACTGATCTATGTGGACCGGCAAGAATCAAGAGTTTGCAAGGTGATAGATACTTCATGTTATTAATTGATGACCACTCCCAGATGATGTGGGTGACTTTTCTAAAAGAAAAATTTGAGGCTCTTGAGAAATTCAAAATATTCAAAGCTATGGTAGAGAATGAAATCAGATTAAACATAAAATGTCTTAGGTCTGATAGAGGTGGAGAATTCACATTAGGAGAGTTCATAGAATTCTGTGAGAAACATGGGATAAAAAGATAATTATTTGCTCCAAGGACTCCACAACAGAATGGAGTAGTGGAAAGGAAGAACCAGACCATCTAGGAAGCATCTAGAACCATGATGATGGAAGAAAATGTTCCTCAGATCTACTAGAGAGAAGTTGTAAGCACAACTATTTATACTCTTAATCGAGTACAAATCAAAAACAATACTGGTAAGACCCCTTATGAACTCTGGTTTGGCATCACTCCCACTGTGAAGTATTTCAGAGTCTTTGGTAGCAAATGTTACATTAAAAGAGATGAAGACCTTGGCAAATTTGATGCTAGAAGTGATGAAGGAATATTCTTGGGTTATTCTACTCAAAGCAAAGCATACCGATGTTATAACAAGAGATTGAGAAAGATTATAGAAAGTACAAATGTGAAGATTGATTAAGATATTGAAAAACCCTCAAGGTTTTATGAATATGAAGAAGATGATCAGAATAATGTTTTGGTCCAAGAAGTTCAAGTTCCTTCTGAAATTTAGATCCAGACTAATCCGAAGAATCGAGAAGAAGAGATAAGTTTGAATGAACCTGTCCAAGAAATAGAAGTGCAAGAAATTTCCAGAACTCCTAGGTATGTAAGACTGAATCATTCTGAAGATTAGATCATAGGTGATAAAACCAAAGGTGTCCAAACAAGAAGAAAGATTGCTCAAGACTTAGAAAAGTATTGTCTGATTTCAAAAATGGAACCAAAAATAGTTAGTGAAGCATGCAATGATGAAAGTTAGACTAAAGCAATGAAGGAAGAGTTGATGCAGATTAAGAAAAATCACACTTGGGATCTTGTTCCTAGACCTAAAAACAAAAATGTGATTGGAACCAAATGGGTCTTCTGGAATAAAATGAATGAAGATGGTGAAATTGTTAGATTTAGGATAGACAACTGAGAGGGGGGGTGAATCAGTTGTCCAAAACTTTCTTCCAATTAATCACTTAAATCCTTATCTTAATTCAGTAGCATAATAATAAATCAATCATGAAAACATAATGCAGCAACTCAAGAGTAGAAACACATTAACACATATGACACCAAGATTTTTGACGTGGAAAACCTGTTTAAGGGAAAAACCACAGGGTGACTAACCCTAGATTGTATTCTCTATTAAAAGAATAGAAAGAACAAAATGACACATGCCAATTAGGGCTTACTGCCTGAGCACACTGCTCATAAGAGGCCCACTGCCTACATGAGACACTGTCTACAAAATAATACGTATTACATACTTGAACTAAGGAATAGCATCTTCACCATGCTTGAGTTAGTTCCATTTAAGCCCAATACTTATACTCTACCTTTTGCTCTGCTCCTCTCTACCACACTCTCATTTTCACAACATACCACTGAATGACTTTACAACTCCTTATTTATATAAGACATCGACTTAGGAATAATCATCCAAGTTAGCATACATTACAGAGCAAATACATAAATACAACATGACTAATTACAAAAAGACTTCACGCGGATCAACACACTGTCAGCCACACAGATCTAAGACTTCAATCTTTCTTTAGGAACATGCCATTCTTCACAAAACATCTTCAAGATCATCTGTAGGATGTGTAACTCATCTGGTCGACCAAACTTAGGAAGAACACCATCATCCGGAAGTAATTCTTTAATTATGAGCATAATCTTCAATGCGGACCACCAACAAAAACTAGACACAATCCAAAGACCTCCACAAGCTTTCCTGAATCACCAAGAACATCCACACTACTTCTACTCATTGAAATCATTCTCTCCTTCATCTAGAACCTCAAGAACACAGTCTGTCATCACTGTCATATTGGAACAGATGCTTGCAGACCTCCAGACCATGAACCAATTAGGTTGTCAATTCATATTGACTTCCTAAACACTCCACCAAATCTGCAGAATAGGATATTTCATTTCTAGATCTCACCGGACCTATCTATGTCACTCTGTCACCTTTGAACACCTGCTGGAACCGGTTTTACTTAAGAGGCCATAACTTCTTTAGATCTTCATTCGAGCCTCTAAAATCTTTACTGGATCATCTTAAGACACATATCTTTAAACCCTTTGAAGTACTTCCTCTGATCTTCATCTTAGCTGGGATTGTTACCTTATTGTCTTCACTGTTCTTCTATGTTCCTGATTAGGACTAATTTTCTCAATATCCTTAGCACATAGCTCATCCAATCCTTATCATCAATGCAACAAGAGTATGTTGACATCAATGACAACACCAATTAGGCCCATACTCGCAACAATCTGCCCCTTTGTCATTGATGGCAACATATGATGTGAAAAACTATTTTAACCATCAAGATAAGAACTTCTCCTTACTGACATAACTCCCCCTATCAACAACAACCATTCACATGTCTTCTCTTCCTTTACTACTCCCCCTTTGATCAGCAACTATTTATTTTTCACATGTCTTCTCCCCCCCTTTGACATCAATGGCAAAGGGCACATACTTGCATTACTTTAGAATCATATCAGCTTCTCCCCCTGAGTAGCAACTTCCCATCATCAATCTGGACCATAAAATATGATTGTGAGATCCATAGGACTAATGCACATCAATGCACCTTAATTTAGAACCGGAGGGGTAATAACCCCTAACTTCTCCCTGAGATACTCAAAAGAGTCCTTAGGTAGAGGTTTAGTAAAAATATCTGCAATCTGATCCTTGGAAGGCACAAACTGCAATATGACTTCTTTCTTGTTCACTTGCTCTCTCAAAAAATGATACTGGATGGATATATGTTTAGTCTTTGAATGCAACACCGGATTCTTTGATATATTTATTGCACTTGAATTATCACAGAAGATTGCGATAGGTTCCTCATACTCCACTCTAATGTCTCTTAGCATTTGCTTCATCCACAATACTTGAGTGCAACTACCTGTTGCTACAATATATTCTACTTCTGCAGTGGACAAAGATATTGCCTCTTGTTTCTTGCTCAGCAAAGAGACCAATCTCTTTCCCAAAAAGAATGCTCCACCACTGGTACTCTTTCGGTCATCCACATCTCCTACCCAATCCACATCTGTGTATGCATGAAGAGAGAAATCATGATCTCTAGGATACCACAAGCCATACTCAACCGTGACTTTTAGATATCTGAAAATCCTCTTGATTTCCATGACATGATATTCTCTAGGATCAGCTTGGAATCTAGCAACAAGACCAACAACATTCATAATGTCAGGTCTAGTTTGAGTGAGATACAATAACCCTCCAATCATTGACCTGTACTTTTTTTTATCAGCCTTAGGAGAGTCATCATCTTTTCTCAATTTACATCTGGTTGCCATGGGAGTACTCATTGGTTTTGAGTCTTCCATCCCAAATTTCTTCAACAATTCTTTCACATATTTGGTCTAAGAAATGAAGATTTCTTTCTTTGTTTGAGTGATTTGCAGACCCAAAAAGAAATTCATTTCCCCAAACATGGACATCTCAAATTCACTTTTTCATTTGATTTGCAAAAGTTTTGCACATACTATCTCTTCCTCCAAAAATGATATCATCAACAAACACTTCAACAATTAACATATTTTCATGATCAATTTTGAAATACAAATTACTGTCAGCAATACCTTTGTTGAAACCAATCTTCAAAAGATGCTTATCCAATCTTTCATACCAGGCTCTTGGGGCTTGCTTGAGTCCATAAAGTGCTTTCTTCAACTTGTAGACCATATCACCATGATCAGACAATTGAAATCCATTTGGTTGCTCAATGTAAACTTCTTCTTCCAAGTCACCATTTAGGAAGGCAGACTTGACATCCATCTGATATACTTTGAAGTCCTTGAAGGTAGCAAAAGCAAGAAATAATCTAACCGCTTCAATTCTTGCCACCGGAGCAAAAGTTTCTTCAAAATCAACTCCTTCTACTTGAGAGTAACCCTTGCAGACTAATCTAGCTTTGTTTCTGACTACTTCACCATCTTCATTTAGTTTATTCTAGAAGACCCATTTGATTCCAATCACATTCTTGTTTTTAGGTCTGGGAACAAGATCCCAAGTGTGATTTTTATCAATTTGCATTAGCTCTTCCTCCATTGCTTTAGTCTAGTTTTCATCATTGCATGCTTCGTTCATTGTCTTAGGTTCAATCTTTGAAATCAAACAATACTCTTCTAAATTTTGAGCAATCCTTTTTCTTTTTTGAACACCTTTGCTTTTATCACCTATGATTTGGTCTTCAGAGTGATTCAGTCTTACATACCTGGGAATTTTGGGACTTACTTGTACTTATATTTCTTGCACAGGTTCATTCAAACTTATTTCTTCTTCCTAATTCACTGAATCATTTTAAATCTAAATTTCAGAAGGGACTTGGACTCCTTGGATCACAACATCATTCTAATCATCTTCATCATATTCATAAAACCTTGAGGGTTTTTCAACACCTTCATCAACCTTCACATTTGTACTTCCTATAATCTTTCTCAATCTCTTGTTATAACATAGGTATGCTTTGCTTTGAGTAGAATAACCCAAGAATATTCCTTCATCACTTCTAGCATCGAATTCTCCTTAATCTTCATCTCTTTTAATGTAACATTTGCTACCGAAGACTCTGAAATACCTCACAATGGGAGTGATGCCAAACCAAAGTTCATAAGGAGTCTTATTGATATTGCTTCTGATTTGTACTCGATTGAGAGTATAGACTGCAGTGCTTACAAATTCTCTCCAATATATTTGAGGAACATTTGCTTCCATCATTATGGTTCTAGATGCTTCTTGAATGGTCTGGTTCTTTCTCTCCACTACTCCATTCTGCAGAGGAGTCCTTGGAGCAAACAAATGTCTTTTTATTCCATGTTTCTCATAGAATTCTATGAACTCATTGGATGTGAATTCTCCACCTCTATCAGACCTCAGACATTTATATTCAATCCAGTTTCATTTTCTACCATTGCCTTGAATATTTTGAATTTCTTAAGGGCCTCAGATTTCTCCTTCAAAAAGGTTACCCACATCATTCGAGAGTGATCATCAATTAATAACATGAAGTATCTATCACCTTGCACACTCCTGATTCTTGCCAGACCACATAGATCAATATGAACTAAGTCCAAGAATCTGCTAGAAGATTGTTCTTTACTTTTGAATGTGACTCTGCTCTGCTTACCCAACTGACATTCTTTGCACAAACTATTAGTAAGTTTCACCAGTCTTGGAAGATCTCTTATAGCCTAAGTGTTACTTATCTTGATGATATTTTCAAAATTCACATGACACATTCTCCTATGCCATAACCAATTCTAATCAATTTGAACAAATAAGCATCTTTTACCAGTACAAACCAAGTGGGAGATATTACCTTTAGTTTGAGTACTGGATGCAATGTCTATTCTGGAACTTTCAAGGATCTTGTATTTTCCATTTTTGAATTAGAGATCATAGCCTTTGTCCACCAACTATCCAACACTGAGAAGATTTTGCTTCAAGCCTTCAACATACAGTACATTACTAGTTTTATTCTTTCCATCAAAAGAAATAGTTCCTCTACCTCTTATTCTACCATCAAAATTATCACCAAATTTTACCACTCTTCCTTCATACCTTTCCAAATCTATGAACTAATTTTTGTCACCTGTCGCATGGTGAGAGCATCCACTTGTTAGGGTTAGTCGACAGAAGATATCAATTAAATGCAAATAAAGATTAAATAGAGGAATGGAAATACACAGAAATAATAACAGTGAGAGACAAGTTTTAATGTAGTTCAGCCAAATTCAGGATACATCCACCAACATAGAGTCCAATATTATTATCCAGTAAATCAAACTGATTACAACCAACAATCCCTGCAACTCAATACTGTTACAAATGCTACAATACAATATATCAAAAAACACTAACCCTTAGCCACTTTTATCAAGCCTTATGTCGGTTACAAAATAGGGTTTTTTATGTCGGTCCAAAAACAAATTTCTAGGGGGCTGCGCCCCTGAACCCCTGGTGAGGATACATGGCTAGTGTACAGTACTTTCTTGATTAGTCGCCACCTGCCAACACCACTATTAATGACCCAATCATCATTTTCTTCAACTTGGGCAACCAGAGCTCTTTCTATAATTTTATGATTGACAGATTTAGAGGGAATTGGATCTTCTTCCTTGATAGCAATAAACTCCTAGTCACTTCTAGATTTGTTTCCTATCTCTGATTCATCATCTGTTACTCCTTCGTCATCATCATCTTCATGAACATAGTAACATTTATTTTGGAACCTTGATCTATTAGGATTTGGCCTTGAAAATCTTTCTAGACACCTTGAGGCAAAATGGCCAATCTTATTACAGTTAAAACATTTAAAAGGCAATTTCCCCTCATACTTACCAGATCCTCTTGGTAGTCTTTTTGCAATAAGAGCTTCAAGTTGAGCAACTTCTGCTTCATCTTCTTCCAAGTCTTTTCTTTCTTTTTCATACCATGATAGCTTCTTTGAAGAGTTCTCTCCCGAATCAAACTTTTGTTTTCCTTTTACAGAGGCACTATCTTTAAATGCAGATTCAGTCTTGGGAGGGGCATCTCCAAACTTGGTCAATTCAAATGCAGCCAGTTTACCAACCAATTGATCTCTTGTGATACCTGAAAAGGATCTAAATTCTTCAATAGCAACAACCTTATATTTGTAAGAATCAGGAAGGGATCTGAGAACTTTGCCAACAATCTCATCTTCATCCAAGATTCCACCAGTACATCTAATGCCACACATAAGCTCATTTACTCTTGGCATAAACGTAGTGATATTTTCATCTTCTCTCATCTTCAAGTTTTCAATTTTTCCTTTCAGACTCTATAGCTTGGCACATTTAATATACTTGTCTCCTTCATGCAAAAGATCCAGTTTTTGCCAAATCTCATATGTAGTTTTTAGATCAACAACATTTGTCAGCTCTAAATCAGATAAGGCACTTAGAAGAGCTTCTTTAGTACATAGATTGTTTTTAGCATCACTGATTTCATCTACGGTATGCGGACCATTCTGTGGAGGATCATACTTCTTTGAAGCCATGATCTAATACTACATTCCCATACATTGCAAGTGACATTCCATGTGACTTTTCCAAAGAGTGAAATTGGTTCCATCAAACCGCAGACTATCCTTCTTGTAGGACGACATCCTGGATATCCTCAAGTTAAGCTCCTTTTAGAGGAACTTGGCTCTGATACCAATTGTTAGATTTAGGACAGACAACCGAGAGGGGGGTGAATCAGTTGTCCAAAACTTTCTTCCAATTAATCACTTAAATCCTTATCTTAATTTAGCAACATAATAATAAATCAATCATGAAAACATAATGCGGCAAATCAAGAGTAGAAATACATTAACACATATGACACCAAGATTTTTGATGTGGAAAACTTGGTTAAGGGAAAAACCACGGGGTGACTAACCTAAGATTGCATTCTCTGTTAAAAGAATAGAAAGAATAAAATGGCACATGCCAATTAGGGCTCACTGCCCGAGCACACTACTCACAAGAGGCCCACTACCTACAGGAGACACACTATCTACAGAATAATAAGTATTACATACTTTAACTGAGGAATACCATCTTCACCATGCTTGAGTCAGTTCCATTTAAGCCCAATACTTCTGCTCTGCCTTTCGCTCTGCTCCTCTCTACTACACTCTCATTTTCACAAGATACCACTGAAATAAATTTACAACTACTTATTTATACAAGACATTGACTTAGGAATAATCATCCAAATCGGCATACATTACAAAGCAAATACATAAATACAACATGACTAATTACAAAAAGACTTCATGCGGATCAACACACTATCAGCCACACAGATATGAGACTTCAATCTTTCTTTAGGAACACGCCATTCTTCACAGAACATCTTCAAGATCATCTGCAGGATGTGTAACTCATCCAGTCGGCCAGACTTAGGAAGAACACCATAATCCAAAAGTAATTCTTCAATTACAAGTGCAATCTTCAATGCGGACCACCAACACAAACTAGACACAATCCAAAGACCTCAAGCTTGCTTGAATCACCAAGAACATCCACACTATTTCTATTCACTGAAATCATTCTCTCCTTCATCCAGAACCTCAAGAACATAGTCTGTCATCACTGTCATATTGGAATAGTTTCTTGTAGACCTCTAGACCATGAACCAATTGGGTTTCTAATTCATATTGACTTCCTAAACACATCACCAAATCCACAGAACAAGATATTTCATTTCTGGATCTCACTGGACCTATCTGTGTCACTCTGTCACCTTGGAACACCTGCCAGAACTGGTTTTACTTAAGTTACCATAACTTCTTCAGATCTTTATACAAACCTCTAAAATCTTTACTGGATCATCTTACGACACATATCTGCAAACCCTTTGAAGCGCTTCCTCTAATCTTCATCTTAGCTAGGATCTTTACCTTACTGTCTTCACAGTTCTTCTCTGTTCCTGATTAGGACTAATTTTCTCAATATCCTCAGCACACAGCTCATCCAATCCTTATCATCAATGCAACAAGAGTATGTTGACATCAATGACAACACTGGTTAGGCCCATACTTGCAACAGAAATAGTCAGAAATAAAGCTAGATTGGTCTGCAAGGGTTATTCCCAAATAGAAGGAATTGATTTTGAAGAAACTTTTGCTTCGGTGGCAAGAATTGAAGCAATCCAATTATTTCTTGCCTTTGCTACTCTCAAGGACTTCAAAGTATATCAGATGGATGTCAAGTCTGCCTTCTTGAATGGTGACTTGGAAGAAGAAGTATACATGGAGCAACTGGATGGATTTCAATTGTCTGATCATGGTGATATGGTCTGCAAGTTGAAGAAAGCATTGTATGGACTCAAACAAGCCCCAAGAGCCTGGTATGAAAGACTGGATAAGTATATTTTGAAGATTGGTTTCAACAAAGGTACTGTTGACAGTAACTTGTACTTCAAAATTGATCATGAAAATATCTTGATTGTTGAAGTATTTGTTGATGATATCATTTTTGGAGGAAGAGATAGTATGTGCAAAACTTTTACAAATCAAATGAAAAGTGAATTTGAGATGTCCATGTTTGGGGAAATAAATTTCTTCTTGGATCTGCAAATCATTCAAACAAAGAAAGGAATCTTCATTTCACAGACCAAATATGTGAAAGAATTGTTGAAGAAATTTGGGATGGAAGACTCAAAACCAATGAATACTCCCATGGCAACTGGATGTAAATTGAGCAAAGATGATGACTCTCCTAAGGCTAATCAGAAAAAGTATAGGTCAATGATTGGAGGACTATTGTATCTTACTCAAACTAGACCTGACATTATGAATGTTGTTGGTCTTGTTGCTAGATTCCAAGCTGATCCTAGAGAATCTCATGTCATGGCAATCAAGAGGATTCTCAGATATCTAAAAGGAATAGTTGAGTATGGTTTATGGTATCCTAGAGATCATGATTTCTCTCTTCATACATATACAAATGCGGATTGGGCAGGAGATGTGGATGACTGAAAGAGTACTAGTGGTGGAGCATTCTTTTTAGGGAAAAGATTGGTTTCTTGGCTAAGCAAGAAACAAGAGGCAATATCTCTATCCACTGTAGAAGAAAAGTATATTGTAGTAGCAGGTAGTTGCACTCAAGTATTATGGATGAAGCAAATGCTAAGAGACATTAGAATGGAGTGTGAGGAACCTATCACAATCTTCTGTGATAACTCAAGTGCAATAAACATTTCAAAGAATCTGGTGCTACATTCAAAGACAACATATATCCATCAAGTTTCACTTTTTGAGAGAACAGGTGAACAAGAATGAAGTTAGATTGGAGTTTGTGCCCTCCAAGGATCAGATTGCAGACATTTTTACTAAACATCTACCTAAGGACTCTTTTGAGTATCTCAGGGAGAAGTTAGGGGTTATTACCCCTCTGGTTCTGAATTAAGGTGCACTGATGTGCATCGGTCCAATGGATCTCACAGTCATATCTTGTGGTCTGGATTGATGATTCGAAGCTGCTACTCAAGGGGAGCAGTCTGTATGATTCTAAGTAATGCAAGTATGTGCCCTTTGCCATTGATGTCAAAGGGGGAGGGAAGACTTGTGAAAAATAAAAAGTGGTTGTTGATCAAAGGGGGAGCAGTAAGGGAAGAGAAGACATGTGAATGGTTGTTGTTAGGGGGAGCTATGTCAGTCAGTAAAGAGAAGTTCTTGTCTTGATGGTTAAAACAATTTTTCACATCATATGTTGCCATCAATGACAAAAGGGGAGATTGTTACAAGTATGGGCCTAACCGGTGTTGTCATTGATGTCAACATACTCTTGTTGCATTGATGTCAAGGATTGGATGAGTTGTGTGCTAAGGATATTGAGAAAATTAGTCCTATCAGAAATAGAGAAGAACAAGGAAGATAGTGAAGCTCTATGAAGTGAAGATCCCAGCTAAGATGAAGATCAGAGGATACAAATCAAAGGGTTTGTAGATATGTATCCAAAGGTGATCCAGTAAAGTTTTGAGAGGTCTGCATGATGATTTGAAGAAGTTATGCCCATGTAAGTAAAACCAGTTCTGGCAGATGTTCAGAGGTGATAGAGTGACAAAAATAGGTCCAGTGAGATCCACAAATGCAATATCTTGTTCTGCAGATTTGGTGGAGTGTTTAGGAAGTCAATGTGAATTGAAAACTCAATTGGTTCATGGTCTGGAGGTCTGCAAGCATCTATTTCAATATGATAGTGATGACAGTCTATGTTCTTAAGATTCTGGATGAAGAAGAGAATGATTTCAGTTATCAGAAGTAGTGTGGATGTTCTTGGTGAATCAGACAAGCTTGTGTGGGTCTCTGGATTGTGTCTAGTTTGTGTTGGCGGTCCGCATTGAAGACCAAGCTTGAAATTGAAGAATTACTTCTGGATGATGGTGTTCTTCCTAAACTTGGCTGATTGAATGATTTACACATTTTACGGATGATCTTGAAGTTGTTCTGCAAAGGATGGCGTGTTCCTCAAAGAAGATTGAAGTCCCAGATATGTGTGGCCGACAGAGTGGTGATTCACATGAAGTCTTTTGTAATAATTCAAGTTGTATTTGTGTATTTTCTCTATAATAAAATAAAGTGTGCCGACTTTGATGATTATCCCAAAGTCGATGTCTTGTATAAATAAGAGTTGTGAAGTCATTTCAAAAATGTGTGAGAAGATGAGAATGTGGTAGAAAGAAGAAGAGCGAAAAGCAGAGCAGAAGTATTGAGCTTAAATGGAACTGACTCAAGCATGGTGAAGATGCTATTCTTTAGTTCAAGTATGTAATACTTATTATTTTGTAGACAGTGTGTCTCCCGTAGGCAGTGGGCCTCTTTTGAGTAGTGTGCTCGGGCAGTGAGCCCTAATTGGCATGTGCCATTTTGTTCCTCTTATTCTTTTAACAAAGAATACAATCTTGGGTTAGTCACCCCATGGTTTTCCCTTAACTGAGTTTTCCACATTAAAATCTTGGTGTCATATGTGTTTATTTTTTTCAGCTCTTGAATTATTGCATTGTGTTTCCATGATTGATTTATTATGCTACTGAATTACACAAAGGATTTAAGTGGTTAATAAAAGGAAAGTTTTGGACAACTGATTCACCCCCCTCCCCTCTTAGTTGACTATCTTGAAACTAACATTCTTGACTCTACACTTGCCCCCTTAACTCTACTACTGCCCAGGGTTCCCAAAAATGGTAATTAATAGCATTTTTGGTGGCCAACAACTTAATTTCAAAATTTGCTTCTCCCTCCAAAAATAGGTCAATTTCTGGGAGCCATAACTTTTGATCTAGGTGTCTGATTGATGAACCGTTTTATGCGTTGGAAATCTCACGGAGTGCTCTACGTGCTAAGAACTAGCTTTGCTAGTTATGGCCATTTTTGGGCCCATACGGGGCTATTTAGTGTCTCAAACTTGAGTTTGAATAATTTTCAGGCATTTTTTGGGAAATGAAAACTTTAATATCTTTCAGCTCGCAAATGATCTTTGCATGATTCCTTCACCAAAGGTCTTAGTTTTTAGTTATGAAACTTCCTTTAAATTTTCACTTTATTCCATGCCCAAATGCAAACTTTCTAAAAATAGTAGGTTGCTATTTTAGCAGTTTGGAAAAACTGAAAGTTGTACATCATTCTTCAAGTGATTATGGAACCAGAACCACAAATTTTGAAAATAAATGGAAAGAACATCAACAATTTTGAAACACATCTTTTTTTGGGTGATGTAAGATTGCCCTTACACCATTGGATGCTCCTACATTAGACACCCAGGGTAATTTGAGAAGTGACCCTATCACGTCTCAAGTGTTTGTGTTAGGAAAACCCAAACGGTCAACCTCTGCCTTAAACAACCAAGTAGGATCTTCAACATGCCTTCCTTTCCATTTCACTAGATATTCTTCATATTAGCTGTTCCGAGTACTTCTTCCCACACGGCTATCCAAGATCTCTTCTATCTCCTCTATTGAAATAGATGCCAGAATACTCCATTGTTCTTCTGTTGGTCCATCCTTTGTTCCACCTTCATGATATTTTGATAAATCAACAATGTTGAAAATAGGGGAAATGTTGATCTCACTCGGCAACTCCACCTCATATGTATTTCTTGAATCATGTTTCTCCAAAATTTTGCATGGTCTAAATTTCTTCATTTTTAGCTTATTGTATGTTCCAATCGGGAACCTTTCTTTTCTCAAGTGAACCATGACTTCATCTCCTACCTAGAATTCCTTATATCTCCTCTTCTGATTTGCCTTAGCCTTGTACTAAATATTCATCTTATTAATGTACTTTTTCACCTCTTCATGCAAATTCTTCATGCGTTCTGCAAAGTCTTCAGCCTCGACACTTGTCTTTTCTCCTTTGTCCAGATTCCTTAACTCTGAAGCATTTCTTGGACTATTGCCATATACAATCTAGAAAGGTGATTTACCAATACTCCTATAAACAGAATTCTTGTAAGCAAATTCTACCTGTCGTAAGATCAAATCCCATCCCTTGGGCTTATCTCCTACTAAGCATCGTAGCAGGTTACCCAAACTCCTATTCACCACTTCTATCTATCCATCAGTCTGTGGATGGTGTGCAGAACTAAACTTCAAATCTGTTTTCAACTTCTTCCACAATGTCCTCCAGAAATAACCAACAAACTTGGTATCTCGATATGAAACTATGCTCTTTGGTAGACCATGTAATCTCACCACCTCTCTGAAAAATAATTTAGCAATATGGATAGCATCATTAGTCTTCTTGCAAGGAATGAAATGTGCCGTCTTCAAGAATCTATCCACCACCACAAAAATAGAATCATGTCCTCTCTGTGTCCTTGGTAAACCAAGAACAAAATCCATACTAATATCATCCCATAGCTTCTTTGTTATAGGTGGTGGCTAATATAGACTTGTATTCTGACTTGCTCCTTTCACCATCTGACATACTTTATAACTCTGCAAAAATTTCCTCACATCTTGCTGCAACTATGGCCAATAATAATTTTCACCAACAATAGCAATGGTCTTATCTCGACCAAAGTGTCCAGCCAATCCTCCACTATGCTTCTCCTTAATCAAGTTCTCTCTCATGCAACTCCTCAGAATGCACAACTGGCTTCCTCTAAACAACATGCCATCTTGGATTATGAAATCCAACCATTTTGTCCTGTCCAAAGTAATAGGTTCCAAATAAGATTTCTAAGCCTCTGCAAAATCTGGATCTTCAGGATACAAACTTTTGAGTTCATCGAACCCAACAACCTCTATCTTCATTTCTATCAACAAATTTTGCCTTCTGCTCAAGGCATCTGCAACTTTGTTGGACTTCCCACTCCTGTGCTTCAAAACAAAAGTATAGCTTTGCAAAAACTCAACCCATTTTAAATGCCTTTGGTTCAACTTTCCTTGACTATTAAGATACTGCAAAGCCTGATGATCAATATATAAAACAAACTCTTTTGGCAATAAATAATGTCTCCATTTCTTCAAAGCTTGAACTATTGCATAAAATTCCTGATCATAAACAGAATATTTTTTCTTGGCATCATTAAGCTTCTCACTAAAATAGGCAATGGACTTACCTTCTTGGCTCAAAATAGCTCCTATACCACTACCACTAGCATCACAATCTACCTGAAATATCTTATTAAAATATGGAAGTACCAAAACAAGTTGTTCTACGACTTTCTGCTTCAATGTATCAAAGCTCTTGTCTACTCCTTTAGTCCATCTAAACTCTTTTCTATCCCCTCTCATTGTCTCGGTTAGGGGTGCACAAATGCTGCTAAAATTCCTGATAAACTTTCTATAAAACCTTGTCAAACCATGAAAAGAGCGTACCTCCATTGCATTCCTTGGCGTAGGCCATTCAATGATAGCCCTCACTTTTTTGGGTCCCTCTTAAGACCTTCCTCTAAGACAACAAATCCTAGGTATACCAACTCCTTTGCAAAACTGCATTCCTTCAAATTAATCAACAACTTCTCTTCTCTTAGCTTCTCTAAAACTCTTCTGATATGCATAAAATGCTCATCCCAAGTCTTACTAAAAATCAAAATATCATACAAATAAACAATAACAAAACTTCCCAAAAATACTTTCAATACCTCGTTCATGAACTGCATGAATGTGCTCAGTGCATTGGTTAGCCCAAATGGCATGACTAACCACTCATACAAACCTTCCTTTGTCTTGAAGGCTGCCTTCCACTCATCTCCTTCTCTGATACGGATTTAGTGATACCCACTCTTCAGGTCAATCTTCGTGAAGTACTTGGCTCCACTCAAACAGTTCATTATGTCATCTATTCTGGGCAATGGTAATCTATACTTGATTGTGATCTTATTGATGGCTTGAGAGTCTATACGCATTCTCCACTCTCCATCTTTCTTTGGTGCTAGTACTGTACGTACCACACATGGACTTAGGCTCTGTCTTATCAATCCCTTCCTTAACAACTCTTGAACTTGTCTATTCAACTCTTCACTCTCTGCTGGAGTCATTCTATGGGTGACCTTATTCGGCAAACTGGCTCCTGGTATCAAATCCATTTGATGACTTATCATCCTCACTGGTGGTAAACCCTTTGGTACATTATCAGAGATAATGTCCTGAAATTCTTCCAACATATCTGAAACTTCTACTGGTACATCTTCACATTTCTCTTAACTAATCTTAGGAATCAATGCAAAACAATGATGCTCATGCTTCATACCTATTGTGATGTTCACAACACGCCCCATTTAATCCTTAGCAAAATGAGGACCCTTGCTATGGCTGTTGCTTTTGCTTGTGTGTGTTGTTCTGCTTGGTGGTAAAGGGAAAAGGAAGTGAATGTTACAAACCTTGTTGAAAATAAAGAAAAATAAGCATTAAGTACCAAGGTAGATTATGGGTGAATTCCTTGTCAAAAATGAATAGGGGTTACTTTTTGAACCATCTAAAAATTCCCTGTATTTTGCAAGTTATGAGTATTTTGGTAAAATGTACAGTCGGGTTTGTATCTTGCATAGACAGGGTCCTTTGTATGTCAGGTCACTCATATACAAAGTCCTTTGTATATTAGGTCCTTGTGTTAGTTGCAAAATGGGTTGTCGAGTTTTCTAGGTCAATCAGGTTGCATATACAAAGTTGCTTGTATACTTTTATACTTGTATGCATTTGCTAATGTTTTATTTGTTTATGCAAGCCACAGACCCAAAAGGGTCATGAAACGGGGTTAAATCGATGTATATATGCGAGCTTGTATGTTTCGGTGACAAGCCAATGTGCATTACGGAGTATGCATAGCACGGAATTGAAGGTTTATTGAAAGTTGGCATATCATTGCATGCTTTGTGCCTTGTATGTATGCTTCCGAAACATACATTTTAAGATACATACAAGCGCTGGAACTCAAAACAGATTAAAATTGAGATAATGCAATGTATCTTAACTTAATGTATATCCGATATACATTGCATTATATACAAGGTGGACCTGATGCAGTTAATAGTTGAAGTGAATGTTTGGTTAAATCCATCGGTTGTATATTTGGTGTTTGTATGTTTATACATACAAGTGAAACATTCATTGCAAGATGCAAGGCCCACACACAAGTTGTGGACCTGAGAAGAAAGTTAAATATGGTGAGGTCGTTGTATGTTTGCGCTTTGTATGTATCAAACATACAACTCCGAGATGCATTGGTTATATACAAGCCGCGGATCTAAAATTGTTATGAAAAGGAGTTAAATGCTTGTACATTCCACGCTTTGTATGTATGTTTCGAAACATACATTGCTTGATATATACAAGCCAATATACAAACGGATTATGCATGCGATATACAAGGAAAAGGGCGAGAAAGCAAAGCGAGAGGATTTTGAATCCATTTTAGAGCCCGATAGCATGTTTTTGGTCAACGCTAGTTGACCTGACTATTTTTGACGTTGTATATGAATTCAGATATGCGATTGTTCACAGATTCATAACCTGACATCTGTGTTTGCACCTTCAACCTGATGTAATGTAAATATTTATTCTTCCTGCTAGTTTATTAAATGACGATGCTTAATTCTTATCTGTTTACAGGCGTGCAGGTAGATATAAAGACGAAGCTTTGATGAAAGGATGCATCAGCCACAGTTATGCGATCAGAATGAAACTGTTGGATCAACCCAACTAGATAAGTCACACCAACGATGAGGATATATAAAGGGTTTAAAGGTGCCAACACTGCAACTGGAGATTGAGTTGATGGCGCATTAACTGCTACAATTAAGGCCAATCTAACATTCTGACGAGGTGGCAGATCAGATCACAAAAGATCGCAGAGGAGTAAAGGCTTTCATATAGAGGAAAATTGCAGGTGGAAACATTATTAAAAGAATGGCGGAGGGCATCCTTACGCTCGGTATGGGTATGCTGTTTAGGGTTTTGGTAGGATTTCTTTTCCACCGGCGAATGCTGCACTTGAAATGGGGGCCGTCAATTACCTAGGGTTTTGGGAACTGTATTGGGGATAATCAAAGCCATATATAAAGCCCCTTTATTTTTTGTAAAAAAGGAGGTCAATCAATAAAAATCTGACCAAACTAGTTTACTATAGGAGATCAAATTACTAAGACTAATGAGGACTGAATTGTTGAAATGTCAAGGTTGTTTCTTTAGATCATTGTAAATGCACTTGTTCTTAAGCATACTCAATGGAGATGAAGCTTCAGATTACATCCTGATTGTAAACTTTACGTAATCTTCAAGTTAATTTCTAGATATGTAATGGTGAATGTTGTGTTCAACTGGAAGCACTTTCATTTTATTGCATGTTGTTATCAACTTTTCCTTTGAAGATTTGCATTGGATCATGCAGATTTGTGGAATGTCTTGGTGAAGTATGATTCTAGTTTTCTTCTCTTCATTGTTGTATCGGAACATGTATGTGGATCAGTGATCTTAGTCAAGTAATTTTGGGAATCTCATCCTTTAAACCCTATCTTTGTTATTCATTTTTTTATATCATTAAGTCACTTTCATAACTACAAATCATAATAAATAATAAGCAGAACAAAGAAGTATGCTGACACCTTGTAGATAACAGAATATCATTAGCATATTCGAGCTAAATGCATGAAGTGTTGAAAATATCATGCAAGTAGACACATTATTTGAAGAAATATACTGTGTAGAGTAACCTTTCTACGTAGCATGGTTGCAGAAAAATAGAATCTACTGATCAGCGTAAGGCCCCTTGAAATGGAAAATAGTAACACACATCAACCACTGAATAATGTCAGTAGATTATGAACTAATCAACAGAGACTTGGGATCATGAATTCTTTGAATTCATCGTATCTTTCAAGAGAAATAAAGGTTGTTGTGTAACTTTTATTTTGTGTTCGGTTGTGACTAACATCGCCATCAACATAGAAATTGGCGCTAGAAGGAGGGCTAGATTTTCAACTGATCTTCACAGTAAATTGTTATTTCTCCCTAAATTTAAGAAATCTTGGCTTTCAGGCCAAATACTAGGTCCAGATCTAGTGGACTCTTTGAAGAACTACTTGTCAGGGGATTTAGACCTAGAACTATAGACATTCATCACTCCCCTGATTCTAGTGCATCAGAAGCTTCACCAGAGCATGCTCCTGTAACTCCTATTGGCTTACTAACACCTACAGGACCACCTGTCACACCTCAGGTCCAACCTCAGCCTGTCATACCTTAGGTCCAACCTCCACCGGTTGCAATGTCATTTTTCACAGCAGAGTCACCTTTGACCTTCACTGTATATCATGCTTTGCCTAAGAATCCTGATAAAATTTGTCCTAAGTATCATCCATATCAGGATGTTGATGATCACATCAGAACTTTCAAGGAAGCTTGTTGTAGGGATAGAATTGAGTATCAAGATATGGTATGCAGGTTATTTCCATTTTCCTTAGGGGAAGAGGCCTATAGCTGGTATATTAGTCTTGGTCAGGGGTCAATCGGTTCATGGGATGCCTTGGAAAAAGCTTTCAAGGATAGGTTCAAGGTACCTATAGATCCTTCAATGAACTATCATTTGTTTGCCACAATCAAATGATTTGAAGGAGAACCTATTGCCAATTTCAATGCAAGGTTCCAAAAGATGCTATCTAAGCTAGTTGCTTTCTATGTTGTAACAGATGAAGCTGCTAGGAGCATTTATTACTTAGCTTTAGATCCCTTGACTTCCATATTTATCAGGAGAGCACATCCTGGTGTAACAACTTTGGTAGAAGCTTTTGAAGAAGCTATCAAAGTCAGCCAGCAATTGGCCCCTACTCCCACACCAAATATTACCTTCCCAACACTTCCTGGTTATCCTACATATCCTATTCACCAACAGACCAATGGAGCCATGATACCTTCAGCTGTGATGCCAGCCCCTTTACAAATACCTCCACTCAGTATCATGCCACCACCAAATGGAAATGGCCAGGTGCTACAATACCCAGGGCAAACACAAGTACCTTAGGTTGTGGAACAATCCAACAATAACAATGGATCTTCCTTTTTCAAGCCTCAGACAAAGAATGTAGTGGCCAAGGTTCAAGAAGAGAAAGAAGAAATTAAAGAAATATCAGCACAGTTAAGGAAACTTACTACTGAGATCACTCATCTGAGGAGTCAGAACTTCTATTCTCAACCAAATCAGAACAGAGGTTATGCCAATGACAGACCTAATTATCCTGATAGGAGGTACAACAATAATCCTCCTAGATAGCCTAGAGTGTGGAACACTAGGCCAAACAATGGTTCCTTGCCATCACCCCTAGACAATCAGCTTCCTAGTGAACATAAATAGGCCACTAGAGTAAACCTTGTAGAGGCAGTGCTAACAAACTGGTGCAGGATACATAACACCAATGCTCATGCAGAGCTGGACTATCCTCAATTCAAGATTGCTGCTAGTATTTTCCAAGCTGAAGTGTCCAATACTTCAGGAAATCCACCTTATATAGAATGGAATGAAATTGTCCCTTGTGAATATGATTCTGCCTTAGCACTAGAAAGCTTCATGCATCATCCTTGTCAGCAGACAATTTCATCTCATCAAGATTACACCTCAACATGTGAGGAATCAACCATGGCTTTTGAATCTAACTATGTTTTTCCATTTGAGGATGAGAATGAGCCATCAATTGAGCATGAGGAAGTCAATGCTTATCAATAGAAACCTCAGGGTAGGCATAATTACTTAAGGAATAACTCAAACAGATCTATTGATCATTTGACCACATCCTTACCTCCAAACAATTTCAACACTCCACCTGATCCTAAGGCAAGTAATAACCCTGGATTTCCCAAAGTCAATGCTCAGTACTTAGCACCATAGAATACAACACCAAAAGCTGGTAATCTACCTCTCGAATCTGATAAGTTGGTTACATATCTAGCAGATGAAATGAAAAATATTAAAATCAGCATGTCATTGATAGAGCTGCTTAAAACCCCTGCTATCAAAAGAGCTTTCATGAAATCATTAGATGATCCTGCTCAAAAAGAGGATAGTCTTATCTCAGGTCAGTTTGGAAATAAAGATCATGCTGCTAGGGATGTTAATGTTAAACATAAAGTGCTAGCTACTATTCAAGCTACAAAAACTTCCCACATGACCCTATACAAAGACAAGAGCGAGTCACCTCCTTTCCTCCTTACCATAAGGATGTTTGGTAAAAATTTGCACAACTGCTTAGTAGACTCAGGAGCATCTACCAATGTAATGCCCCTATCCATATGCAAGGCTTTAGGGTTACACCCTGCTAAGTCATTAAATAAAGTAACACAATTGGACAAAATAGAGGTAAGCATGGTAGGAGAACTAACTCACATTCACATGCAGTTAGCATCAGATCCCAGAAATTAGCACTATATTGATATTCAGGTAGTTGATATCCCTGATACATATGGGATGTTACTCAGTAGAGACTGGTCAAAAACCCTTAATGGATACATGTCAACTGATTTCAGTCATATGTGGTTGCCCTGGAGAGGGATACCAAATCAAATAAGGATAGATGTTGAACCTCGCATGAAACACATGATCACTGAATATAACAAAACCAATGAAATCATGTATGTAGATGTAGAACCTGGAGTTTACTCCATCAAACCCCAGACCGTCGGCATAGAGGAGATCCTAATGTTTGACATTCATAATCATGATGATGACCCTCAAGATGATCAAATAACTTTAGAATCTAATTGTAACCCTGAAATGAAGTAGGGGTAGATCATTTCAAGGATTTCGAGATGCATTTGTTTAAAGAAGTGCAACGGTGCCAATTGTTAAAAATGCCTATTCATGATATTCTAATTGATGGATGGTGCAGATTGCATGATGAAGAACATTCTGAAAGGACCTGTGGTGCTTGTTTAGACATGTTGGAGTTGGAACAAGCATACAATGAGGCATCTTCATCATCATCCGCGGTGAGTTCTGCAGATAGTAACAAAAAAACTAATTTTTATTTGTCTTCTGTAGGAACAGGAGAATTCACATATCAAGATGAAAGTTATGTTCAAATGACAGAAGAGATACTAGTATGCAACAAGAGTGATGCTAAAAGCAAGAAGAAAATCACCCCAGGGAGTGATTGTTTAGTAGAATCAAATTATGAGTTATCTGATGAAGATAGGGGCAGTAATCTATCCAAGTTCAAAGATTTTTTATCAAAAGAGATTCAAAAGATGACACAACAGCAAAGATCCCCACAGGATGTTTTGATTGAGGGATGGTGCATGTTACATGAAGCACCACATTCAGAAACTGCTTGTTCATTGTGTCTGCATATTCTGAAAAGGCAGATGTTGCCTAGTCCAAAAGATTTTTCTTTTGATAGTAAAAGGAAAGAAGAAATATCAACTTCACATAAGACTGATAAGGTGAAGTCTGAGAAAGCTGAGATTCCAAAATTGAAATGGATATCAAGTGGTGCAGCTACCAGAGCTAAAAAGAAAAAAGAAGCCCCAGACAAGTCTTTAGCTGAAGATAAGCCATGGATCCTCAAGTTTGATGGATCCAAGTTAAAACAAAGAGCTGGAGTAGGGATAGATCTTATTGATCCATCTGGAAAATCCTACTTAGCAGCATACAGATTGCAGTTCCCATGTACAAACAATGTGACAGAGTATGAAGCTCTAATTCATGGGATATTGTTTACATTAAGGAAGAAAGTGAAGATTCTGCATGTCTATAGAGACTCAGAATTAGTTGTGAGACAGGTAAGAGGTATATACTCTTGCAATTACAAAAGGCTATCCAATTACAGACATAGGGTATGGGACTTGATAGAATATTTTGATTCATTCAACATCACGCATGTACCCAGAGAACAAAATCACAGGGCAAATGCCTTAGCCCAGGCTGCAAGTACTCTGGAACCACTGTCCATATCCAGTTTAAGAAGATTCTCAGTTGAATTAGTATCAGTGCCTTCTGTGCCAGATAATGTAATTAATCTTCAAGTATTTGATGATGATCAGCATATATTGGACTTTATTTCCAATAGGGATATTTTTGGGGCACATATCATAGATGAAACAAATATGGAAGATCATGTCTGGGAAGAGGAAGAAATCCTAGAGCTACCTAGTAACAAGATTTCTAAGGGAATGATAGAGCTAGAAAGAGCATTTGATCTAGACAACATGCTAAAACAGAAGGATCTCCAAAAGGCCGACGGGGGACAGTACTCTTAGGTCAATCTTGGATAGGATGATAAAAAAAGAAACATTTTGATTGGGAAGGTCTGTACAAAAGAGGAGTTGGAAGGAATAACCCAAGATCTCAAAGATTATATCCATGTCATTGCTTAGACTTATGACGAGCTGAAAACTTACGACACATCAGTCATCACTCATACTATACCTTTGAAGCCGGATGCCAAGCCTTTTAGACAGAAACAAAGACTCATCAATGCTTTATTGGAGCCCACTATTTTTGAAGAGGTTTAAAGGCTACTTAATGCCAGGATCATGTTTCCTGTGAGGCATTCCACATGGGTGGCAAACCTGGTCCTAGTAAGGAAGAAAAATGGTGACATCAGATTGTGTGTGGACTTCAGAAACTTAAATACAGCTTCTAAAAAGGATAATTATCCTTTGCCTTCCCTAGATGAAGTCCTGCAAATTGTGAATGGTGCCAAGATGATGTCATTCTTGGACGGTTTCTCTAGTTACAACCAAGTGATGGTGGACAAAATTGACAGATTGAAAACTGCATTCACCACAAAGTGGGGGATATTCACTTATAGGCGCATGCCGTTTGGGTTAATAAATGCTGGAGCCACGTTTCAATGAGTAATGGACATAGCCTTCAGAGGCTTAATTGGTAAATGTATAGTCATATACATGGATGACTTAACAGTTTTCTCTAAAGATAGAGGAAACCATGTAGAGGACCTGAGAAAGGTGCTGAAGAAGTGTGAACAATATGGGATATCCCTGAACCCTAAGAAGTACATATTTGGGATAACCATGGGGAAATTATTAGGCCACCTAATAATAGAAAATGGGATCATCATTGATCCTGACAGGGTGGAATCAATCATGAAGCTACAGCTTCTTGGAAGCAAGAAAGATCTCAAATCTTACTTTGGTAAGATTAATTTTGATAGGAAATTTATTACTAGCTTTGCAGATATTGTCAGACCCTTGAATGTCATGCTCAAGAAGGATGCTAAAATTGAGTGGACACCTAAAGCTAGAGCATCTTTTGAAGATATTAAAAAAGCCATATCTAATGCTCTAGTTTTGATCAGTCCAGATTATACCAAGGATTTTTACATTTACTCCTTCACTTCAGAGCATACATCTGCAGCAATGTTGACACAGAGAAATGAGGCCAAAGAAGAAAATCCTATAGCCTTCATGAGCTGCCCTTTCAGAGATGCTGATCTCAAATACATAGATGTCAAAAGGCAGGCACTTTCTATGGTTCGAGCAGTCAAAAAATTTACGCATTACATTCTGAGAAGTAAAGTGATTGCTGTAGTACCTAATGCTGCAGTGAAGATGATTTTAATGCAAAGTGAACCAGGTGAGAAAAGAGCTAAATGGATCACTATCCTCCAAGAGTATGATATGGACATTACACCCATTAAGTTAGTGAGAGGACAAGCATTGAGCCAGATGATATCAAAGATTGATCCTAATATCATGAGCCAACAGTATGTTATAAATGCAAAGGATGATGAAGAATGGTACTCAGAAATCATACACATCCTGAATACTGGAAGATATCCTTTGAGATTGCAGGCCTCAAAAAGGAGAGCCTTAAAGATAAGGTCACATAAATACATGATAAAAGCAAGAGTCCTTTCCAAGAAAAACTACAAGGGAATATACCTTAGATGCCTAGAAAGACAAGAAGCAGACAAGGTGTTAGCAAAGTTACATGATAAGTTTGGGACCGCACATGGATCATCTTTAGCTACCACTCATGCTATCCTCAAGGTAGGGTATTATTGGCCCACTATTTTTAAAGATACTGCTGAACACATCAAATGTTGTCATATGTGTCAAGTTGCTGCAAACATAGAAAGATATGTTACTCAACCTTTATAGCCAATGATGGAGATGCGCCCATTTTCTCAATGGGGAATGGACTTCATAGGACCTATCAATCCTCCATCATCTTCAGGCCACAAGTATATTTTAACTATTACTGATTAATGTACCAGGTGGACTGAAGTTGTCAGCAGTAAGACATGTAATGCTGAAGATGTCATCTGGTTTTTAGAAAGCAATATAGTAACTAGGTATGGAGTTCCCTACACTTTGGTATGTGATAATGGATCTGCTTTTGCTTCAATTAAACTATCAAGCTGGGCTTTTGATTATGGGATCATCTTGAAATTCTCCTCAAACTACTATCCCCAAGGGAATGGATTAGCTGAGTCCATAAACAAGAACCTATTGAACATCATAAAGAAATTAATAGAAAAGAACCCAAGGGAGTGGAACACTTTATTGAAGTATACCTTATGGGTAGATAGAACCAGAAATAAGGTTGCATTAGGAAATTCTCCTTTTCATCTAGTGTATGGGGTGGATCCTATCCTCCCTGTCAACCTAAGGATCCCTACATTACAGTTCGCACAAGAATACATGGGCATAAATAATAAACAAGAAGTTAGATTGCTTTAGTTGATGCACCTAGAAGAAAAAAGAAGTGAGATAATTGACCAATTTGCTAAACATTAGGTTGTTGTCAAGCACTGGTTTGATAAAAGAGCCAGAATTAAGGCTTTCAGAATCTCAGATCTAGTCCTGATGTGGGACAAAGCGCATGAAAGAAAAGGTGATCATGGCAAGTTTGATAAACTCTGGATAGGTCCCTTTCAGATTTCTAAAATTTTAGGAGACAGCACCTATAGGCTTAAGACCTTAAACAGTGAGGATTTTCCATTACCAGTTAATGGACAGTTTCTCAAACACTATTTTCAAGCCTGAAGTAGTGCCATGGCAGCCATGTGTGTCATAGTGTACATGTTTGTATTGTTGTTTGTACAGTCTGTTTGTTTTGTTTGCTTGGTTGTGTTTCCTCAGCAGGGATGTTTATTTTGATTTAGAGTATGAAGGAGCAGACTAACAACCACTGAAAATAATAAAAAATTCAGATCATTCAGTTTAATTATTTGAAATTTATGCATAACTTGTTGTGACTGTCATGAATGTAGAAAGTTGTTGGACTTGTGAAATTTTGTATTCAATAACTGTGGGTTGAGTATTTAAGGAAGGTTTCTCACAATTACACACCTAAAATCCTTGGGTTTGTTGAACTTACCAGTGTAGATATTAGGTGAAAAATTAGATGTCACCCTTGCTAACATTACAATTCTCAACTTAATTTCAGCAAGTGACCACTCCTTGCATCATGAAGTTACAGATGCAATATCTTATGAAGTTTTATCAAATACAAAAAAAATATAAAATAAATAAAATGGATTATACTGAAGATCCAGATTAAGCCATCTAAGTAACTCTACCAGGGATTTAGACGCTTGATGGCAGTGGGGCTCTACTTAGGAGAATTGTAATGATAACCTTGTCGGGGCTATAGACGCCTGCTGGCAGCAAGGCTCTATCTAGTTGGCTATGAGGGAATGACATCAACTACATAGGCTAATATCAGTCACAAGTTTGTTCAACCAATTTTCAAGATGGGGATTATTAATCACATGCACCCACTTAAAATAAATTGGAAAATTCATGCACCTTATTGAATACATTAAGTCTCAAGTTAAATGATGATTTGCAGAAAATATAGTTGGAAGTTATGAATTTATTTCATTCAGTTTCCTTTAATGGTTTTAATTTGATTGTTTTGTTTGATGTCTAGTTGTTGTGATGTTCACAACATGCCCCATTTTACTCCTTAGCAAAATGAGGACCCCTGCTGTGGCTGTTGCTTTTGCTTGTGTGTGTGTTGTTCTGCTTGGTGAATTCCTTGTCAAAAACAAGCATTAAGTACCAAGGCAGAGTATGGGTGAATTCCTTGTTGAAAATAAAGAAAAATAAGCATTAAGTACCAAGGCAGAGTATGGGTGAATTCCTTGTCAAAAATGAATAGGGGTTGCTTTTTGAACCATCTAAAAATTTCCTATATTTTGCAAGTTATGAGTATTTTAGTAAAATGTACATCAGGTTTGTATCTTGCATATACAGGGTCCTTTGTATGTCAGGTCACTCATATACAAAGTCCTTTGTATATCGGGTCCTTGTGTTAGTCGCAAAATGGGTTGTCGAGTTTTCCAGGTCAATCGGGTTGCATATACATATCGGGTTGCATTTACAAAGTTGTTTGTATACTTTTGTACTTGTATGCATTTGCTAACGTTTTATTTGTTTATGCTGGCCGCGGACCCAAAAGATTCATGAAATGGGGTTAAATCATTGTATATATGCGGGCTTGTATGTTTTGGTGACATACAAGCCAATGTACATTACGAAGTATGCATAGCGCATAATTGAAGGTTTATTAAAAGTTGGCATAATCATTGCATGCTTTGTGCCTTGTATGTATGCTTCCGAAACATACATTTTAAGATACATACAAGCGCCAAAACTCAAAATAGATTAAAATCGGGATAATGCAATGTATCTTAACTTAATGTCTATCCGATATACATTGCATTATATACAAGGTGGACCCAACGCAATTAATAGTTGAAGTGAATGTTTGGTTAAATCCGCCAGTTGTATATTTGGTGTTTGTATGTTTATACATACAAGCAAAACATACATTGCAAGATGCAAGGCTCGCACACAAGTCGCGGACCCGAGAAGAAAGTTAAATATGGTGAGGTCATTGTATGTTAGCATTTTGTATGTATCAAACATACAAATCTGAGATGCATTGGTTATATACAAGCCGCGGATCTGAAATCATTATAAAAAGGAGTTAAACGCTTGTACATTCCGTGCTTTGTATGTATGTTTCGAAACATACATTGCTTGATATATACAAGCTGATATACAAAGGGATTGTGCATGCGATATATAAGGAAAAGGGTGGGAAAGCAAAGCGAGAGGATTTTGAATCCATTTTAGAGCCTGATAGCATGTTTTTGGTCAATACTGGTTGACCCGACTATTTTTGACGTTGTATATGCATTCGGATATGCGATTGTTCACAGATTCATAACCTGACATCTGTGTTTGCACCTTCAGCCTGATGTAATGTAAATGTTTATTCTTCCTGTTGGTTTATTAAATGACAATGCTTAATTCTTATCCGTTTGTAGGCATGCAGGTAGATATAAAGACAAAGCTTTAATGAAAGGATGCATCGGCCAGAGTTATGCGATCGAAATGAAAATGTTGGATCGACCCGACTAGATGAGTCACGCCGACGATGAGGATATACAAAGGGTTTAAAGGCACCAACATTGCAACTGGAGACTGAGTTGATGGTGGATTAACTGCTACAATTAAGGCCAATCTAACATTCTAACCAAGTGGCAGATCATATCACAAAAGATTGCAGAGGAGTAAAGGCTTTCATACAGAGGAAAATTGCAGTGGAAACATTATTAAAAGAATGGCGGAGGGCATTCTTACGCTCAGTATGGGTATGCTGCTCAGGGTTTTGGCAAGATTACTTTTCCACCGGCGGATGCTGCATTTGAAATGGGGGTCATCAATTAGCTGGGGTTTTGGGAACTGTATTGGGGATAATCAGAGCCATATATTAAGCCCCTTTATTTTTTGTAAAAAAGGAGGTGAATCAATAAAAATCTAACCGAACTAGTTTAATATAGGAGATCAAATTACTGAGACTAATGAGGACTAAATTGTTTAAATGTCAAGGTTGTTTCTTCAGATCATTGTAAATGAACTTGTTCTTAAGCATACTGAATGGAGATGAAGCTTCAGATTACATCCTAATTGTAAACTTTACATAATCTTCAAGTTGATTTCTGGATATGTAATGGTGAATGATGTGTTCAACTGGAAGCGCTTTCATTTTATTGCATGTTGTTGTCAACTTTTCCTTTGAAGATTTGCACTAGATCCTACGGATTTGTGGAATGTCCTGGTGAAGTATGATTCTAGTTTTCTTCTCTTCATTACTGTATTAGAACATGTATGTGGAGCAGTAACCTCAGTCAAGTAATTTTGGGAATCTCATCCTTTAAACCCTATCTTTGTTAATCATTTTTTTTTATTTCATTAAGTCACTTTCATAACTGCAAATCATGATAAATAATAAGCAGAACAGAGAAGTATGCTAACACCTCGTAGATAACAAAATATCATTAGCATATTTAAGCTAAATGCATGTAGTGTTGAAAATATCATGCAAAGAATTACAAATAATGGTAGAAATCATGCAAGTATCAATTTGTAGACACACTATTTAAAGAAATATACAGTGTATAGTAACCTTTCTGCATAGCATGGTTGTAGAAAAATAGAATCTACTGATCAGCGTAAGGCCCCTTGAAATAGAAAACAACAACACACATCAACCATTGAGTAACTTCAGTAGATTATGAACTAATCAACGAAGACTTGGGATCATGAATTCTTTGAATTCATTGTATCTTTCAAGATAAATAAAGGTTGTTGTGTAACTTTTATTTTGTGTTCGGTTGTGACTAACATCACCATCAACAACACCCTCCAAAAATTTTCTACCATATACCAAGCAAATTCTGGCAGTACTACATACCTTTTCTTCCACCTCTTTCAAGGGCTTCAATTTATGACGAACTCCATCTTTTTTTAGGGAATATGTGTTTGCACGGCCATCATGGATAGCGCTCCTATCATATTACCATAGCCTCCCCAACAACATATGACATGCGTCCATTGGTATGATATCACACAGCACCTCATCATGGTAGTCTCCAATCTTGAACTTCACTAAACATTGCTCATTAACCAAAGCTCTATAGTCCTTCTGCAACCATGCAATCTGATATGGATGTGGATGCTTTCTTCTTGTCATCTTCAACTTGTCAACCATCTCCTCTGAAACAAGATTATCAGTGCTTCCATTGTCAATAATAATATCACAACACTTACCTTCACATTTGCACCTTGTGCGAAATAAACTCTTCCTCTGATTTGGTTCTTTCTCCTCATTCAATAAGGTTCTTCTGACCACTAGGGTTTCTCCCCTTTTAGCATCTTCAGAACGCTCAGACTGCGCATCTTCATCTACATGTGCAACTCGTGCATTACCTTCAAGTCTTTAATTCATCCTTCCTTGATGTTACGGACACTCATATGCTTGATGCCCTTCTTCTCCACATTAGAAACAGGTTCCTCTGAAACCTCCTCTTCTAGGTCCTTGCCTAGGTCTACCTCTTCCTCTTCCTCTTTGCTCACCATTGTTCTGGTCACGAGGGTGGTAGGCATTATCTCCTCTCTAAATTTGACTAGTGCCAGCTTCTTCACTTTTATTTGAATATTCATTTTGGCCCCATAGGGTCTTCCAGCAATCCTTCCACCTTGACCTCTTCCCCTTTGCTTGATGTCAAATCTTTTATTTAGCTTCTCTTCCACCTTCAAGGAAAACTGGTATGCATCTTCTATGGTGGTCATTCTTACCAAGCTTAGCTCCTCCTAAATACTCGGCCTCAACCCATTAATGTAATAGGCTACCATCTTCTTGTTGGGCTCTGCATGGCCTGTCCTGATAGTAATTTTATAAAACTCTTATGTGTACTCCTTAACAGACTTGTTACCTTACTTCAGTCCTTGCGGCTTCTTCAACAACTCTATCTCATAGTCCACAGGAATGAATTGCTTCTTTAGTTTCTCCACCATCCAATCACATCTGGTAATCTTTCATTTTCCTCTTATGTTCCTCTCTAACTGGACCTCCTTCCACCAAATACTGGCATGGCCCTTCAATTTTGTTTTTGCAAACTTGACCCAATCTGGGTCTTCCACATCTTCATACTCAAAATACTCCTCCATGTCATTAATCTAATAAATAAGCTGTTCCATATTTAAATCTCTAGAATTTGTAGAAACTTCGATCCTGGGCCTCTTTCTAATATTAGAAATGGCCCTCAACAACCTAACTTCTACAGGATCTTTTGCAACTTCTTGTTCTTCCTCAGATAGCTCTTCTTTAGCTTCATCTTCACTTTCTTCTCTTATTCTCGGATCAAACCCTCTTTGTAGCTCCTCTTGTAATGCATCGATTTGCTTTTGTAGGGCTCTAAAACCCTCTTCCATCAAAGCATTCCTCCCAATATGATTTCTTCGTGGAGGCATCTTGATCTCCGCAACAAACCCACAACCTCAGGTCCTGGTGCAAACTGCCTCACGGTCGGCGATCTATCTACACACTTAGGAACCCTTTCTCTGACACCACTTGATGAAGGGGGTAAATCATAAAACACACAATGACAAAAATTACACATAGAAAATAGAACTTTCTTTATTGATTTGGACAACTTATTACATTACAAAAGCTCAAATACAATTAGAGGAATCAACCCTCCACAGGCTACAACACATTACAGCTTCCTATTCCCAGACTCTAGAATCATCTGCCTTCTGTAACCCCAAATCAACTAGGGTTTCTATTTTCCTACCTATTCTTGACTCTACACTTCCCCCCTTAACTCTACTACTACCCAAGGTTCCCAAAAATAGTTATTAATACCCTTTTTGGTGGCCAACAACCTAATTTTGAAATTTGCTTCTCCCTCCAAAAATAGGTCAACTTCTAGGAGCCATAACTTTTGATCCAGGTGTCCGATTGATGAACCGTTTTATGTGTCGGAAAGCTCACGGACTACTATACACATTAAAAACTTGTTCTGCTAGTTCTAACCATTTTTTAGGCCTGTACGGGGCCGTTTAGTGCCTCAAACCTGAGTTTCAATAATTTTCAGGCATTTTTCAAGAAACAAAAACTTTAATATCTTTCAGTTCACAAATGATCTTTGCGTGATTCCTTCTCCAAAGGTTTTATTTTTCAATTATGAAACTTCTTGTAAAATTTCACTTCATTCTGTGCCCAAATGCAAACTTTCTAAAAATAGCAGGTTGCTATTTTTAGCAGTTTGGAAAAATTGAAAGTTGTACATCATTATTCAAGCAATTATGGAACTAGAACCACAAATTTTGAAAAGAAATGGAAAGAACATCAACAATTTTGAAACACATCTTTTTTTGGGTGATGTAAGATTGCATTTACACCACTGGATGCTCCTGCATTAGCTTCCAAACTTTGCATACATGTCTCGTAGGGTAGTTGCAACTACAACATTTGAGAAAATTCTTATATCCTTTATGCTTTGATGGATGTCCGTACTGTGTTCCAAAGATACCATTTTGGCATAGGCAAGGAGGATGTTGGCTAAGGTTTTGGAATTTGGCTTCACACCCGCCAATTGCATTTTCTTGAAAGTTTCTAAAGCCTTATCAAAAAATCCATTTTGGTTATATCTTGCAATCATTGCATTCCATGAGATAACATTTCTTTAAGGCATCATGCCAAACAATTCACATGCCTTGTCTATGCTTCCACACTTTGCATAGATGTCTCCAAGGGCAGTTGCAACTACACATCTAACAAAATTCCTATATCTTTTATGCTTTGATGGATGTCCATACCGTGTTCCAAAGATCCCATTTTGGCATAGGCAAGGAGGATACTGGCTAAGGTTGTGGAATTTGGCTTTACACCTGTCAATTGCATTTGCTTGAAATTTAATAAATCCTTATAAAAAAAATCCAATTTTTGCATATCTTACAATCATTGCATTCCATGAGATGGCATTTCATTGAGGCATCATGTCAAATAGTTCACATACCTTGTCTATGCTTCCACACTTTGCATACATGTCTACTAGGGCAGCTGCAACTACAGATCTGACAAAATTGCCATATCCTTTATGCTTTGATGGATGTCCATACCATGTTCCAAAGATCCCATTTTGGCATATGAAGGGAGGATGTTGGCTAAGGCTGTGGAGTTTGGCTTTAAACCTCTCAATTGTATTTGCTTGAAAGTTTCTAAAGCTTTATTAACAAATCCATTTTGTGCATATCTTGCAATTATTGGATTCCATGAGATGACATCTCTTTGAGGTGTTCTATCAAACAATTCATGTTCCTTGTCTATGCTTCCACACTTTGCATACATTTCTACTAGGGTAGTTTCAACTACAATAGATTTGACAAAATTTCCATATCATTTATGGTTTGATGGATGTCCATACCCTATTCCAAAGATCCTTTTTTGGCATAGGCAGGGAGGATGTTGGCTAAGGTTGTGGAATTTGGCTTTACACCTACCAATTGCATTTTCTTGAAAGTTTCTTTAAAGCCTTATTAACAAATCCATTTTGTGCATATCTTGCAATTATTGCATTGGACATGAGATGGCATCTCTTTGAAGTGTTTTGTCAAATAGTTCACATGCCTTGTCTATGCTTCCACACTTTGCATACATGTCTACTAGGGTAGTTGCAACTACAACAGATCTGACAAGATTCCCATATTCTTTATGCTTTGATGGATATCCATATCGTGTTCCAAAGATCCCATTTTCGTATAGGTAGGGAGTATGTTGGTTAAGGTTGTGGAATTTGGATTTACACTTGCCAATTGCATTTTCTTGAAAGTTTCTAAATCCTTATCAACAAATCCATTTTGTGCATATCTTGCAATTATTACATTAAATGAGAGTGCATCTCTTTGAGGTGTTCTGTCAAACAATTCACATGCCTTATATATGCTTCAACACTTTACATTATGAATATTGAAGCTAACTTTTATTTGGCTAAAAAATAAATATATTGTGAACCTATTTGGAACAACTTATGATGTGGTTTTCATATAATTAGTTTTTGTATGTAAATTATTAGTTAAATTTTACACTTTTATGTTAAGAAAAATATGGAATATGAAACATACAATAAAGAATTTTTGTTAAAAGGATTGTGGGTACAAGGAAAGGTGCATCCAATCATAGGATTTATCATTTAGGTGTTTATAAGTTTTTTTTCTAGATGAATCTAACAATTCATAGTTTGAATCATATAAGGAAATATAATTTGTTTATGCTAAATTATTAGATTGATGCTAAGTGTTAGTTAACATATTTGTTGTACTCTTCTTTTTGTATACATCTCATAACAATCTTGATATTGAAACTACTAGATTTGATATGATAGTCATAGATAATTTCTCATCTTACATGTTAGACATATCCCCATTTCACCTTCTATATGTTTGACATCATTTTCCTACCTTCATCTCACCTTAGATATATGTTTGACATTACATGTTTATCTAGGGAGAGACTCAGAGAGAGACCAAGAGGGAGATTATATGTTTGACATTATATCCTCATTTCACCTTCTATAGGTTTTGCATACCCTCATTTCACCATCTATATGGGTTACATAAAGAGCAAAATGAGGAAGAGGGGAAGAGAGAGAGACATAGGGAGAGAGACATGTCTGGCATGATTTGTATATCCTCATTTCACCTTTCTACATTTTCTTGCAAGTTTCGAAAGACTTATCAAAAAATCCATTTTGTGCGTATATCTTGCAATCATTGCATTCCATGAGAGAGTATTTCTTTGAGGTGTCATGCCAAACTATTACTTCAGTAGGTATGAACAAATTCTTCAACTTTGTCATCATCCTATTCCATTTTATGATTTTCTCTTTTCCTCTACCATTTCTTTCCAATTGAAATTCTTTCCACCAAATAGCAGCATGTCCTTTCAACTTAGTTTTTACAAATCTCACTCTCTCAAGATTTTCAATTTCCTCATATTCAAAGTATTTCTCCTAGTCATTTATCCATTCAATCAATTCCTCAAGATTCAAATTTCTGGTATAGTTTGATACTTCAATTATAGGTATCTTACCCATCTTAAAAATAGCCTTCAACTTCTTTACCTGGTCTAATTCTTCTTCTTCTAGGGCTTCTTCATTTTGGTCAGCAACTTGAAATTCATCATCTTCATGTCTAGGGTTTAGTCCTGTTCTTCTATCTTCTTCTACAGCATCCAATCTAACTTTCATTTTCTTCATCATCTCTGTCATCTCTATCATCTCTTCCATTCTTCCAGTAACATTGACCATAATAGACATCCTCCTTGATGGCATCTCTTCCTAGGATTTGGTGCAACTGCCTCAATTTGATGATCTGACTACAAGGTAGAAACTACCTTACAATCAACACTCTATTGACAAACATAAGTAGACCACCTCAAGTCAGCATTCTATTCACCACAAGATCTTCCAGAATACCTTCACTCCCAAAGGATTCACAAACTTTGCTTTGATACCACTTGGTGTAGTCATGGATGGAGGGTCCTAAGAAAAGACTGTCCAACCATGCAGCTGGAGTAAACATAAAGGAAATAAAAAAATAACATAATGTAATGGTAGATTCATATATTTAGTATATCAGATAATCACAATGTATATATTCTGACAACATGCGGGCTACAATCAAAGGGCTTAGAGGCCTGCATTCTAGGTTACAACATATGTGAAATATATGGCATTGAAGTGCCTTTTGAAAAGAATCTAACTATCTATCTTATAATAACAACTAACTGACTCCCTAATGCATCTAAGAGATGTATGTAGATCATTCTCCATCTCAAAGAGTCCTCCACATCAGCCTTAAGAGACCTCAAACTCCAATGAATGATGAAACATGTAGAAAACATGTAAGTTAGTCTACAACTCATGGTATTGCTCTGCAAACTAATGAAACACAGTGTGGTTCTCAAGGAAGGTTTATCCGGTCCCAAAGTACCTTGTATGATGTTCCATTTGGCTCTGCAAGTCATGGAAGTGCTCCACAAACCTTATGATATCATGCTAACTGATTAATGCTTTGTTATGTGAAATCTGATAAATTTCTGATAGTGATATCTCTTTGTATACAAGTCTAAATCTCCTAACATGGCCTAGAAGCTAATTCCTACCCCGTGAGCTCTAATATGAAGATGCAGTAGAATGCGGTAGAAAATGTTAAACTGCAACTGAAATGCAAGAAAAGAAAGCAAATATTTTTTGGTTGATGCAAGATTGTTGTTCAACCTGGAATGCTCCTGTATCAACTTGACACATGTTCAAAAAGTTTTTGAAAAGATGAGGGAAGAAAAGTTGCCGATTAATATGAAGAAATGTAGTTTTGTGAAGGAGTTGGTGATGCAGAGCAAAGTAACCAATCAGCTTCATACTAGCATTTTGCATATCACAACATGACCAACACATGGTCTCTGACCCAACAACTTCATTCTACACCTTCAAGGATACCTAACTCCATATAACAATCCTTCAACTCTTCTTCACAGACCTACAGGACAGCAAACTTCACTATGCTCTTCATAGGCTTTCATAATCTCACTGCTCCATTAGGGAGATAGTCACAACATCCTTCTAGGATGATCTTTCTTGGGCCAAACCCAAACACATTCAATTAGACAACACAACAAAATGGCCATCACATCTAATTCCTTCATTGGCAACTCAAAAACATGATGAACAAAACTATTACCTTCTTACTGCTGTCCTTCTCTAGTCTGCTAACACAAGACTTTTGCAGAGTCCTTCACATTGAGTCCTCAATACCAACTGTCCTCCTACCTCCAAGTTTAATGTCAAGATCCCAAATCCCCTTAAAATGGTAGACCATTCAATTTTCTAACCAATCAAAACATGAAAGAGTGAAAACTATGTTGTAACTTGCTGTATTACGGCCTGTAGCAACACTCTTCTTTAAGAAAAAATAGAAATTTCAGAAAACAGTCCCATATCAAATGACTACAACTTGCTTCCAATTCACTATCATAAGCCCAAACTGATACCAAGTGGGAGTTACTTCATCAAACTCTATTTCCAAACATTTTTGGTTTTATGACAGGGCCGTACTATTGAATGGTACGGACTGTTTCAATGTGCAAATTCAGAAAACAGTCTCCACAAAGCAGTTTTGGGAAAACATGAATATCTCTACCATTATCTACTATCTAGACCTCCAACTAAGCTTAAATCAAAGGTAGTTCAAACCTCCTTCCTGCCATTACAAATTTGTGCCATGATAGTGCCGTACATGTATGGATTTATGCAGAAAACAATAAATTAATGGTTGTAACAGCAGTTTAAAATAGTCTGTGGTAAATCGGTGATTTCTCTTAGCAAGATTGATGATAAGAGTCCAACCAAGATTCAATGCAAAGATCTTTCAACACCCCATCCACCATTATACCCTTGTGCCACGAAAATTCCATACAGGTACGGAATAATGCAGAAAAACAGTCAATTTCAGAAATGAACAGCAACTCTAAAAAAATAGTTTTTGGGAAAACAGCGATATCTTTCACCCAGATCATTTTCAAGACACCAAACCAGACTCAAATCAAAGGTATTTCAAAGATATTTCCATCCATTGCAAGCTTGGGCAATAATACATCCGTACAGTCGTGTGTATGGCAGGAAAATAGTAACAAAAAAATAGAAAATCAGGAAAAAATAGAAAACAGTTATCTTTTTTTGTTCTTCTTTCTATTCCTTCGAATCCCTTCACATTGGAAACCTTCCTTGGCTTAAAACAAGCCTTCTACAAATCAAAAACGTTTGGCATTCCCAAACCATCGATGCTTTCATGATTTTTTAATTGTTGTTCTAAAAACTATTTTTAGAAACTTGTCTATTTTGGACTGCCTTTTCAGTTTTTTTGAGTTTTAAATGCCTTTAAACACTTGGATTAACCTTTGGTATGGTTATATCACACTTACTAACCTAAGGCATGCCTTTTAAAGGCTTACAACATTTAAATGACTCCCTAAACAAACATTTACACTTAAATGACTATTGCACTACCTATGACAACAAGACTGTTCGAACTAGGACTACAACAAAAAAACTAGATTCATTTAGACATTTGGACTAAGTCCACTACAAGAATGGCATTAAGCCTTATTATAACATGTAAATGGTCTCCAAGACTTCATTAAACAAAACAAAACATCTTGAACTTTAACCACAATTTAGACATCTAGGTGCTCCTGCACCAATTGGTGTGATGCAGAGATGTTAGGTCTTAGAGATAAATTAACAAGAATAAAAGATTTCAATCTAGTGTGGGCTTCAATCAAATAGACTTCACTAGTCTTCCCTTTGCCTTAAACTCCTCCAAAGGGCACAAACTTGGGTTCCAACTTGTAAGATGAAATATTACATCTTCTAGGGTCTCAACCTACCCCAACCAACAAGATTCAATAGGTTTCACAAACCAATTTGATTGGTTCTTGACAATTCCACTTGACTAGGCCTAATCCTTATAGCCCTGTTCAGCGACTAACTTGCATTTTTTTCTCAACTTTCCCAAAGAACATCCAAAATAAATGACTGATCTGGATACCCTTTATTGAGTTCTATAACATACTTCAAAATCATATTCAATTGTATTGGACCAAATCTGACTATCCTCACACCCTGTTGTCTTCCTACAAGGCCTAATTTGCCCACTTTATAAAGGAACCCTATCAAATACTTGCCCCACTCACTCCAAACCTTGAAAAAGTGTTAGGAAAGGATCTAAAACAAAGGATTTTCTAGGTCTCATGTAATGATTTTCTCATTCAAGTGCTTAAACACCAAACCCCCATTTCTAGGCCTCAAAACCTAGGGCTTGCTAGATCTTCCACTTCCAATCACTTCCAGACCTCATTCAAAGGTCTAACACCATGTCCTTGATCATATTAGATAATAGAAAACATAAAACCACCACCTTATTAAGGCTAATCTCCTACTGTTATAACTGAGCCTCCATTCCAATGCTCTTTCACATGCAATATTTGACTTCAAACGGTGATCACCTACCCATTTGCACTCCTCCTGCTTTGTCAGGGTTAGAAATCATATTATACATACAATCAAGGACCTATTCCATGAGAACTAGGATTATACATTCATGGAAAGGTCCTATGAGACATTGAAACTTCTCAAAATGCACAAGACAACCTGTTGTTCCTTGTGACAGTCAATATAAACAGAGACAAAAACTGATCTAAAAGAACTCTCAGAGCATGAATAAGGTCTAATACTATTAAATTAGGATCTAAGACATCAAACAAGCATCCAACAATCAATAGATCAACAGAAACAAGAAGGAGATGCAGGAAAACTAAATTTTACTTGTTATTTCCAATCTGTCGTACAACTCAGACTTCCAAAATGACTCCTCTATGCCATATCACACCTTGGGAAGGCTTATATAACTTTTTCCTAACTCCCACAACAAATTCTGAAAGGTTGGAGATGCTTAGACTTTCAAAACTGTCCATTCTTGATTTTCCCACCTAAATGCATTATTCAAAAATTTGAATATTAAACTTTGTTTTAAGTGACTTTTATTCTACCAAAACATCATGGTTCATCATGGTTGATCTTCTTAGGATCATTATACCTTATTCCTAGCCTTATACCCCTCTAATTGACTCTTATTTGGCTCTAGAGGCACTATTGGCCCACTTACATTATTTTTTTGGTCCTAGGGTCCTTAATAGGACCCTTAGGACATTTGATCATTACATCATTTTGCCCATTACAATATGCCATAATTGGTTCTAGGATGTTCCATTTGATTTGATTTGATCCATGGGCTCCTCCTTTGATCATTTGTGTCTTCTTGCTCCAGGGTGTTCTCTTAGGTGCTCTTGCACCATACTCCCCAGCATGATAAAAACTCTTGTCCCAAGAGTCATGTGATCTACTCCAAACCTCCTACAGTCTTTTGGAAATGTTCCTTTGAGTTGTGATAGGAAACATGAATTCTCCAAAGGTTATCCTTCTCCTTCTACCTGCATGACTCTTATAAAAAATGTTAGCATCATAAAACATGGTTTGATGTCCTTGCCTAGGACCTTGCTGTTGTTGTGTTTCTGCCTTCTCCATCTTGAGATTTTGATCTGTTTTTCCTTGTTGTTTGCCTTCCCTTTCCTACCTTCCTATAGGGCAATCAATGTCCCCAATCTTGATGCAACTCAAGTCCCAAATTTGCTACTCTTTAGGACTGTCATAAACCTTTCTCTGCTGCAACTGTTCCTGCTGTTCAACCTGCACATCCAACTTCAGTTTCTCTCCAAAACAGATAGTAGTATGTTCTTTCTTGTCTCCACAAGGTAAAGGGATTAGTTTAAACTATTTACCATCTTTGTGCACCAAATGACTATTTGTATAACCATCATGAACTGTCCTTCTCAAACACTTCCATGGTCTTCCCAAAATTATATGCCCACATGTCATTGAAATAACATCACATAAAATAGAATCATGATATGGACCAATTGAAAAATCAACATATGCCCTCTGATTAACACTTACTTTTTGTTCTTGACTTACCCAAGTGGCATTGTAAGGACTAGGATGATCAAATGTTTTCAATCCCAATTTATGCACCATATCCCAAGAGACTAAATTATCATGTGAACCTGAATCTATAATCAACTTGCATACTTTTCCATGGCTTAAACAATTAGTTTTAAAAATGGATACCTATGGTGCTTGCTGCATTTTGCCTTTTTCCACCATGAGCATTTCTCCAATCAATTCTGGAGAGGCTGACAACATTTCTTGGTCTTCTTTCTTTTCCTTTTCTTGTGCCAAATGAACTCTTCTATCCTTGCTCTTATTAGCATCATCCTTCTTAGGACATTTGAAAGATGTGTGTCCCACTTCATTGCAATGTTAACATCTACCTGTGAATACTCCTCTACCTGATCCAAACCTACCTCCACCTCTATATCCACCTCTCTGATCTGCAGAAAACTCTTTGCCCTTCTCATTACTACTCTATCCTTCATTAGTAGGTTTGCCCCTACCTCTATATCCTCTACCACTACCTCCTTGTCTTTCTTGTTTCCTCTTTACCCTCTCTTCAGCCCTGATGGCTAACTGAAAACATTCTCCAAGTGATTTTGGTATGGTCAAACCAATCTCATCTTGCAAGTTATACCTAAGCCCATTAAGGTATCTTGCCACTTTCTGTTCTTCATCTTCTAATCCTCCTCTAATACTAAGCTTATGAAATTGCTCAGTATAGGACATAACATCCATGTCCTTTTGTTTCAAATTCTGCCTCATCCTCTTTGTTTGAATGGAGTAATCAGATGGAAGAAACTGATCCTTCATCATGTCCTTCATCTTACCCCAAGAAGTGATTCATGTTCCACCTCTAGCCACTCTTTCTGTTTGCACACTACTCCACCATGTAAGTGTTGTCCCTCTCAACTTTGTTTTTGCAAATTTAATCTTTTTCTCATCACTCATTTCCTTGTACTCAAAGAAATTTTCAAGGGCATCTATCCACCCTAATAGCTCTTCACTATCCATCTTCCCTTGATAGATAGGTAACTCTATGTTTGCCTTTGTTCCACTACCTTGAACTGCCTTCAGTAATCTCACAAATTTCTTTTCTTCAGGATCCAATTCATCCTCAGGAGGATTTTCATTTGCCTCCTCATCTCCTTCTGAATCATTTTGTTCATCCCTTCTAGGATTCTTCTCCAATGCTTCCAACCTTGCCAAGATGGATGCATTCTCTCTTCTCACTTGTCTTAACTCTCTTTCTCTTGCAGCATCCTATTCTCTTCTCTCCCTCAACTCTTTTTCTCTTGCATCTAAGGCTTCTCTCAATTCATTGTTCTCCCTAGCCATTTGATTTTTAGGGGCCATCTTCACACTTTCACAAACCCTTACTATTTCACAAAATCCTACCACTCCCTCAAGGACCTACTTGCTTGCTCTAATACCAATATGATGCAGAGGTGTTAGGTCTTAGAGATAAATTAACAAGAACAAAATATTTCAATCTAGTGTGGGCTTCAATCAAATAGACTTCACTAGTCTTCCCTTTGCCTTAAACTCCTCCAAAGGGCACAAACTTGGGTTCCAACTTCTCAGATGAAATATTGCATCTTCTAGGGTCTCAACCTACCCCAACCAACAAGATTCAATACGTTTCACAAACCAATTTGATTGGTTCTTGACAATTCCACTTGACTAGGCCTAATCCTTGTAGCCCTGTTCAACGACTAACTTGCATTTTTCTCTCAACTTTCCCAAAGTACTTCCAAAAAAAATGACTGATCTAGATACCCTTTATTGATTTCTATAACATACTTCAAAATCATATACTATTGTTTTGGACCGAATCTGACTGTCCTAACACCCTGTTGTCTTCCTACAAGGCCTAATTTGCCCACTTTACAAAGGAACCCTATCAAATACTTGCCCCACTCACTCCAAACCTTGAAACTATCTTAGGAAAGGATCTAAAACAAAGGATTTTCCAAGTCTCATGCAATGATTTTCTCATTCAAGTGTTTAAACACCAAACCCCCATTTCTAGGCCTCAAAACTTAGGGCTTGCTATATCTTCCACTTCTAATCACTTCCAGATCTCATTCAAAGGTCTAACACCATGTCCTTGATCATATTAGACAACAACAAACATAAAACCACCACCTTATTAAGGCAGATCTCCTGCTGCTATAACTGAGCCTCCATTCCAATGCTCTTTCACATGCAATCTTTGACTTCAAACAGTGATCACCTGCCCATTTGCACTCCTCCTGCTTTGTCAGGGTTAGAAATCATATTATACATACAATCAAGGACCTATTCCATGAGAACCAAGATCATACATTCGTGGAAAGGTCCTATGAGACATTGAAACTTCTCAAAATGCACAGGACAGCCTGCTGTTCCTTGTGACAGTCAATATAAACAGAGATAAAAACTGATCTAAAAGAACTCTCAGAGCATGAATAAGGTTTGATACTATTAAATTAGGATCTAAGACATCAAACAAGCATCCAGCAATCAATAGATCAACAGAAACAAGGAGATGCAAGAAAACTGAATTTTACTTGTTATTTCTAATATGTCGTACAACTCAGACTTCCAAAATGACTCCTCTATGCCATCTCACGCCTTGGGAAGGCTTATATAACTTTTTCCTGGCTCCCACAACAAATTCCCAAAGGTTGGAGATGCTTAGACTTCCAAAACTATCCATTCGTGATTTTCCCACCTAAATGCATTATTTAAAAATTTGAATATTAAACTTTGTTTTAAGAGACTTTTATTCTACCAAAACATCATGGTTCATCATGGTTGATCTTCTTAGGATCATTATACCTTATTCCTAGCCTTAGACCCCTCTAATTAACTCTTTTTTGACTCTAGAGGCACTATTGGCCCACTTACATTATTTTTTTGGTCCTAGGGTCCTTACCAGGACCCTTAGGACATTTGATCATTACATCATTTTGCCCATTACAATATGCCATAATTGGTTCTAGGATGTTCCATTTGATTTGATTTGATCCATGGGCTCCTCCTTTGATCATTTGTGTCTTCTTGCTCTAGGGTGTTCTCTTAGGTGCTCCTGCACCATGGTGTACTTGGGATTTGGTATCTTAGATAAGGATCTTAAAATGGATCTAAAGAAGGTGAGGGCTATCATTGAATGGCCTACTCCAAGGAGTACTACAGAGGTATGATCTTTTCATGGTATGGAAAGATTTTATAGAAAATTTATCAGTAATTTTAGTAGCATTTGTGCACCCCTAATGGAGACAATGAGAGGGGATAGAAAAGAGTTTAAATGGACTACAGGAGCAACCAAGAGTTTTGATACATTGTAGCAGAAAGTCACAAAGCAACATGTTTTGGCACTTCTAGATTTTAACAAGGTATTTTAGGTAGATTGTGATGCTAGTGGCAGTGCTATAGGAGTTGTTTTGAGTCAAGAAGGTAAGGCCATTGCCTATTTTAGTGAGAAGCTTAATGATGCCAAGAAAAAGTATTATGTTTATGATCAAGAGTTTTATGCTATAGTTTAGGCTTTGAAGAAATGGAGACATTATTTATTGACAAAAGAGTTTGTTTTATATACTGATCATCAGGCTTTGCAGTATCTTAATAGTCAAGGAAAGTTAAATAAGAGGCATTTGAAATGGGTTTAATTTTTGTAGAGTTATACTTATGTTTTGAAGCATAGGAGTGGGAAGGAAAATTTTGTTGACAGAGATGAAGATAGAGGTTGTTGTGTTCAATGAACTCAAGAATTTGTACCCTAAAAATCAAGACTTTGCAGAGGCTTGGAAGGCTTTATTGGAGCCTATTACTCTAGATAGGACAAGAAGGTTGGATTATATAATTCAAGATGATATGTTGTTCAAAGGAAGCCATTTGTGCATCCTGAGGAGTTCCATGAGAGAACCTGATTAAGGAGAAGCATAGTGGAGGATTGGCAGGACACTTTGGTCAAGATAAGACAATTGCTCTTGTTAGTGAGAATTATTATTGGCCACAATTGCATTAGAATGTGAAGAAATTTGTGCAAAGTTGTAGAATGTGCCAGATGGCCAAAGGAGTGAGCCAGAATACTTGGCTATATCAACCATTACCTTTACCAGAAAGACCATGGGAGGATATTAGCATGGACTTTGTTCTTAGTTTACTAAGGATACAGAGAGGGCCTGATTCAATATTTGTGGTGGTTGACAGATTTTCAAAGATGGCACATTTCATTCCATGTCAGAAAACTAGTGATGATGTTCACATTGTAGACTTGTTTTTCAAAGAGGTGGTTAGACTACATGGTCTACCAAGGAGTATAGGTTTAGACAAAGATACCAAGTTTGTTGGGTATTTCTAGAGGACCTTATGGAAGAAGTTGAAGACTGAGTTGAAGTTTAGTTCTACACATCATCCGCAGACTGATGGACAAGCAGAGGTAGTGAATCAAAGTTTGGGCAACTTGTTGAGATGATTAGTAGGATATAAGTCCTTGGGATGGGATTTGATTCTACCATAGGTAGAATTTTCTTATGACAATTCTATCAATAGGAGTACAGGTAAATCCCCATTCCAGATTGTATATGGGAGTAGTCTAAGGAATGTTGGGAATTAAGGTGTCTCAACCTTGGTAATTACTTGTATTTATTATTGTAATCCTGTTTTGTCATCTAGTGTGAAGTGGAACGATGAGTTGTCACCCCACCTGTAAGATGACTATGATGGTCAACACACTCCATGTGGAGATAGGTGTCCCTTTTGTGTGGTAGAGGTTTTCTGCCATGTGTTGGCATCTTGACTAGTGTGTAAGTGAATCTTGACCGAAATGGTTATGACAGATTCCTATGACAGAATCTATGACATGTAAGAGTTAGAAATAGAAGGTTCTATAATAGGTGAAGACATGTGTCACAAGGCATCTTGGAAGAAGGCATCTTTGGGCACCCCAAGGAGGGTTATGACATGTTGTAAGGGAATATGCTATTTATATGACAGCTATGACAGATTCTATGACAGTCGGTTGGTGCGTAAGAGCATCTGTCATTGCCCAACTTGGAAATAGGCGACCATATTGGAATGGGGTGATATGACAAGTGTCATGACCATGTTGCAATGTTGGACAAGTGTCCCTAGGCATGGGTTTTGGGCCATGAGGCCAAGTTGGACGCCCATTCCAAGATATGTTCATTTTTTCCTTGAAAACTTTATTATAAGTAGGTGCTTGGAGAGGAGATGTAGAAGGTGATTAACAGGTGTTGTTATGCTACCGGTTTATCTCCAGATATGAGTGTCAAAGACTCCTGAGAGCTTGCATTGCAAGTGTATTGTAAACCATTACAGTTTTGATAATACATTGTGCAGGTTTTGGAGTGGGGTTTTTTACCCAATAAGGGTTTTCCCCACGTATATCTTGTGTCTCTCTTCTTCTGTCTTACATTCTTATGTTTTTTGCTACTGCAATATCTCTATTGTTGTATTAAACATTCTATAATTGTAAAGGTTAAAATGAATTTGCACTCTTCTCTCCTCATTAGATTAGTGTAGGAAGTGATTTCTACACACTTAGCTTCCTTTCAGTCGGTATCAGAGCTAAGTCTCTTTGGTCCTAGTTGTTGGATAGGGGTTTTGTGTACTAATCTTAGGCTGAGTGGGAGTCTGTCAGAGTACTCTGTAATCTTGTTACAGGAATGAGATGGTAGGCACATCCGAAAGAATAGAGATGGAGATGTTTAATGGCACAAATTTTGAGTTATGGAAACTTAAGATGGAGTGTTATGGAGTTGATCATGTGGTTACATTTAGTATGATATTGATCTAGAGCTTTTGTTTGACAGTATGCAATAACCCTCATGCATGGTGGTTATGTTCTATCATTCTATGGTTGTTTGCAGCAAAGTATTCATGTTGGGTGTTCGTTCTTGGATCCTTGATCACATGGAGAAACTTGGGTTGCCATGGCTATGGTTTGATGTACTTATGTTAGGTGCTTGGTTTTAGTCCCTAGCATTGGAAGACATTGTTTTATTAACCCTATATGCATGTAGGTTGTGTGTCATGCCCACATTTCACGTGCAAACACAACATGCAATACATGCATGTCATGTCCACATGCGACATGTGACATGATACGAACTATCAAAAATTTTCTTAACCACTTGAAAAGGTCCCCCTTGCACGCATAATCGTGCTCAGTTGCGTTAAGTTAAAGTCATTGTTTAACTGAAAGGTTTCTCATACGAGTGCAGTGACCTCAGGACTTCCAATTCGTGTTAAGAGGTTGTTATTGACTAACCATCAGTTGAGTTGAAACGTTAGGTTTGATGGGTAGCCTGTTGGCCCTAATTAGTTTTCCCAGTTATTTTATACTGTCACGTGCTTACTCTTTTATATTAATCGTTCATTTATTTATTAAGTCACTTAACTAAATAAATTGAGGTAATCACTTGTAAACTACCGACCCTGAGGTCACGGTACCTTTTACAACGAATTAATACAAATCCTTATTTGTTTATCTACTCAAGATGACCTTTACAGTTTTTCGCTACCTTGGTGAAACGTGTAGCATACATTAATCTCCGCATTTTGATCATATATTTGTTCGTTGGTAGCAGGGTTCTATGGTATCCTTCATCGGGTAGATTTAATATGGGTTCTTCTTTTTAAATTTCTCTCTACCTTCCTTCCATATTAAATTTAATTAGAACTTGTTCAATTTAAATAAAAACCTTATTAAAATAATTATATTATATATGTATTTATTATTATAATAATAAATAAATAGGAATATATATTTATAATTAACTTAAATTCTCCTATTACAAGTGATGATTCCTCAACTAATTAATTCTAATATTCTAACCTTATAAGAGTGTATATATTTTAATAGATGTATAGGTGTAAAAACATTTATCTGAATTCCCTTGTGAGTGGAATCCACAAAATATCCACAATTAGCTCCACTATTATAAAAAAAATAACAATATATATATATGTTATATTACCACTAGCCCCACTATTATAAAAATAACAATATATATATGTTTCATTACAATTAACACCACTACTATAAAAATAACAATATATATATATATATATATATATATATATATATATATATATATATATATATATATATATATATATATATATATATATTATTACAATTAGCTCTACTATTATAAAAATAACAATATATATTTATTTGATTTTATTTTACTTTCTTTTTATTTAAACCCACTCATAGAAACAAATGTTTATTACAAAACATCTTATTACTTTATTGTTAATTTAATATATATATATATATTTTTATTTTTTTATAAAAGAAAAGGTTGTCTTATATCAAATTGTGGAAAGCAACTATCAACCATAAACTTTTCACTCTTAAAGCCCTATCTGTGAGAACCCTAAATCGAAGACCATTTGATATGTTTGGCTCGCAGGTTATTGACAAGGCAGAGGCAGCGTATGGAAATTGCGGGTGGAGGTGGAGCAAATGGAGGTTCGTAGGGGTAGTGGAGGTTGGGAGGTGGGCGGAAAGTGGAGAGGGCGGTGTGTGTGGCGTGGACGCGGTGGCAAACAGGGGAGCCGGCGGTGGTTTTGGCCGGCACAAGCTACGTTGGAGGAGGGACCACGGAGGCGGCTCTGTGCTGTGTTCTGCGGCAGGGAGCGGGCTTTAAACCAAGGCGGGGGGCGTGGGGAGAAAGCCCACGGGGGCTTTAGTATCTACGGGGGTGTGGGAGGGGCTTCGCCCCTCCCCACACCCCTTTGCATCAACAAACGGTGGGGGGGTTAATCCCCCCACCAATGTAATATTTTATTTTTATACGTTTTATATTAATCCAATAATTATATAAACATTATATTTATATAATTAGATTTAATTAGGTAATTTCTTCTTTTATAACTACTTACGAATTTAGATAAAAACATATATATTTTATCTTAAAATTTGCAACACAAAATTAGATGTCATACAATAATAATATAAACTATAGGTGTCTATATATGAACAAAAAAAACAAACCATTTTTCTCCTTGAATTAATCCAATTTTTAATTTACTAATTTCTTTCTAATTATATTTGCATCGGAAGAAAATAGCTATAATTGCTTTCTTTCACACCAAATCACAGTGTAAAGCTAACACCCAAATTTTGCCCTTTTTCAAGGACAAATTACTACTACCATAGTTCACTAAATTTAATATTTCCTTTAAATTTTATGTTTTAATACAAATCAATTTTACAAATTTTATAAATAGAGGATTTGGCAAGATCCCTAAAACTTAGTTTATTTATTATTTTCCATTGTTTATCCAACTTAATTATGCTTATCAAATGGTCCCTATTACATAAAGAGACATTTAATTATTGAAACCAAAACCATATAGGAATTAAAATTTACTTGCACTCCCTTACAACCCAACTATGCTTACAACAAAATTTTAATCTATTTTTTCAAGTGACTAACCACAACTTCAAACACTTCACAAAAATCACCATTTTCACAAGTCATGAAATGGATTAATTATTACAAATCAATTTATTGAAGCATCTAAATATTAACTTTACAGATTTGGAATACAAGGAGTTTAACCATTCTATAGAAAACTTTCTTTTCTTTTCTCACCAAACAGTGGAAGAAAACCTCTCATTAAGCAAATTCATTCAGGGAGAAATACATAATGAAACTTATAAGGACCAAACTCTCATTACGAAAAGATAGATAAAACAATTCTCTTTAACAAGGCCTATCCTTCTTCAATCCTCCTAACCATGCCTCAATAGTAACCTGCAAGGCAACAAGGGAAATAACAACAACCATCTAGCTCTCCTCCCTACCTTTGACCCGCAAGAGGGTCACCCCCGAGCTAGGGAGACCATTCTCATACCAGGGTGGAATAGACAGAACAACACTCCTCAACATTGATTAACAAGAACAAAGCAACTAACACACACACCCCAAGGTTGACTTCACAATACAAGGACTCAGCTTAGGTGAGTTCTAGGAGGGTAGGGAAGTAGACATCTCTACCTCTAGGTGTCATCTCTTGGCTAAAGTACCAACATGCTTACAAGCATCCCTTATAACAAGAAAACAAGATGACACCTAGGAGGGTCACACCTCCCCTTCCCTATACAAGATGAGCATTGCCTTCCAACTAGAAGGAGCTCTTTCTACATCCAACACAAAAACCCCAAAGATAATAGAATACACAAAGAAGACACTTGCACAATTCATCCATCTAGCAAGAAGCAAAAACATACATAATAAGCAACAGTACACACAAGAGAGTAGACTTGTTCACCAACCTTCCAAAGCCCATTTATGGAAGAAATTTGATGAAGAGCTCCACTCTGTCCTCCTTCTCCAAAGTCTCCTTCTTTCCACCATCATCCCCCCTCCTTTACTCTCCTCCTTCTCTCCCTTTGAAACTAATTCCCTCCAATTTCTTAATCTCCCAAGTGGCATTAAACAACTAATCCACAAAACACCCATTACCCTAGTGGTCATAAAACAATTAACCCCCACTCCATAGGTTCCCCACTATAGTCCTATCTACCACACATGGTGAATTTAAAATTCATTAAGTAAAAAAAATACAAATGGAGTGGATGACACACTACCCCAAATAAGGGGAAACCCCACCAAAGGAGAGGCACATGGAGACAACACTCCATTATTAGGGAATCATGGAGTTATTTTATGACTTATAGGTGGCCTGAGTGTGGATTCCACTCATCCCATTGTCCCCATGCTTCCAAATTCGTCACTTAACTTCACTGTGAAGTTTAAGTGACCATATGGAAGTTAACCCAAGGTTAACCTAGCCCAAAAGGTCCCTAGACCCATGGGGTATAACCCAGGGTTGATTTATTCCTAGTTAGAACTCCCAGAGTCAAATAAAACACAAGATAAAGGTCTAAAATAAATAAAGTTTAAACAAGATTTAAAAAAAACATCATTTCTTACAACACTTTTCATAATATAAGTAAGTTAGAAGATAGCCCTTATCCCCCTGACCTCATGCAAACATTAACACATTACAACATTACAACATTCCTCCAAACACGAGGTTGATCTTAGTTCCTCATTGAACTAGATCGGCTCACAAGGAATACAACAAAGGTATGAGATGGTCTCCTATATTTGTGGTTTTGTTAGCAATACCTGCACACTTTCAAACTCGAAGTCAATACACATGACGATATCATAGCTGAAGCAATCACATTAAAATTCCATTTCTAACATTATCCATTCATCATTCTCTTAAAGACCACATCTAACTATCATTGCACAATTGTTTTCTTAAACATCAATTTGGTTAAATAACAAGATTCCAGGATCCATAGTTTCTCAACATAAACTTAATAGTCAACATCACTGCAAATAGTCTCGTGAACAGTAGTGTAAAAAGTAGGCCTCACATCCTCCCCCCATAAAACTGTACTTCCTCCTGGAAGTCGTCAAAGAGGTGAGGGTAAGAAGGTCTTCAATCTTGTTGCATCTTTCCATGTTGCAATGAATCTTGTCATGCAAGCCATACTGAACCCTATCCAACTCTCGTCCTAGAAAGCTCAGCGCTTGAAGTTTTAGCTATTGTTTATTTCATTGGATGGAGATACTAATCATGTATCTAGATACGTAGACATAGGTTACTGGGACCAACTGGAATTTCTCATGATGAGGCACAGTAGATGACAAGGTTATGGTGTGCTCATTATATCTCCTAACTGTTTTAAGGTTGGTGTAATTTTCTAGAGGTATATCTTATGGATGTAAGTGCGAAAATCCAACGTTTAGTCAATAATACTATAGAATCCCAAGTTATATTCCCCCTTAACTCCAATGTTATCCAGGAATGACATATATTAAGTGTTAATCCAAGGAGTCAATGTAGTTTTATTTTTGATGCGAAACAAATGTGAAGTTGTTTAAATCGATTCATAGTTGTTCTCTCTTGGTAAGGTAGAAGTAGTATGATAGGTGTCCCGAATTGACACTTTAAATATGCCCTACCTATGAGAGAGAGGATTTAGGGAAAAAAAAACTGTCCAAAGTTATAGGGGGTTATAGTATTTAAAGACTCTAATGACTAGATAATTATCAAAATGCATATGCTTGTAAATCAAGGTTGACTGTCAAATTCAAAACTATTAAGCTACCTGTTTGCAACACCCCAAGATAAGCATCGAAACCCCACATTATGATTAGATCATTCATAATATACCAGGAAAATTTACTTGAATTATAAATTGCATGATAATGAAGCCTTTCAAAAGTAAATGAAACACTAACCGATTCTACTATCCATCTTTTCTATCTTAGGTTGTAACAATCTTTAGTTAAAAGAAAATAAGTAATTTGATATAAGTAACTTTGAATAAGCAACTTGAATTAAGTAACTTGAATTAACTTGAAATAAGTAATTTCCCCTGCATACCTACATGCATTCTTTCTGGAAGAGTCAAAATTTTTATATCTAAATATATGCACATCAATAACCAACCTTTAACTCAAGAAGCAAAGAGAATGCAACCCCTAACATGCACGAAAAATCCACTATAAAAAGTTGAAATCTCTTCTTGCATATGTTATAGCATTTAAAACGATATAGTGCTCATTAAAATATTATGCAACCTTTCATAAATCTTAGGCTCAGATTAATAGTAGACTTGCTTACCAAACAAATTGTCTTACCGTAGATGTTCTGTATGTGGTGCCCGTAGAATACTACGGTAGGTTTTGATATCTTAAGTAAGTTTCTATTGCATCAGTCAAAGTAAGTATGAAAAATACATAATAATGATCTCATCAGATTATAAAGTATGGTAACTCAAAGTTAGCAAGGCATAATTCTCAAAACACACTGCATAAAGAATTCACACATCGTGCAACCTATTTATAACAACTCAATACATCAATTACAGATCTAACATCTAAACACATTTTTCCATTCATCCACATTACAGGTCTTAACTTCACAAGGTTCACATAAAGGTTTAGGGGATGTCATTGTCTCATCATAGAACCAAGTAATCAATCACCAGTGCCAAGTAACCATAGATCCAAGAAGCAGGTGGAATGTTGGTCTCTGGGCCACGCGCTTGGGGACCTTGCCATACATCCTAAAATGGCCTACCTCTTGTTTCTATAAGGGGGTTAGCCTCCAAGAGATAGCCAATCATAAGAACAAGATCACTAGGAAGGTAAGTGGATTATAACCAGCCCATACTAGTCCACACCTACCCCCATCCTCATAAGTTTCCCACATCTGCTTCCTTATATACACTCTACCAGAGGTTGCTCCAATGACATGGCGAGAAAAACATCACAACACAGGACCAACACTTGCAAACAATAAAAATAATCTAGCTTAGCCACCACAAATAACAAATATACCCAAAAGAAAGAGTTTCAAAATTCAACCATAAAATAAATCAATGCGTTCCATTCCAACAATAAAACAACCATAACCACAAGGGTTACATGAAAAAATGAGAGTCAAAGATTTGTGGCTAGGCTACTTTCAGTCAAGATTAAATAACATGGTTGGTCCACACAGGCAAGAGACAAAAAGGCATCAGACAACCAAAAGAACAAGATCAAAATCCATGAAAGTGCACATCACACCACTACGTGACTAACATTAAGTCACCAATAAGGAAGGAGGGAAACACGGTCACTACATATGTTATGCAAACACAACCAATGCAATAACACCATGTAGGGAAATGCGCCTTCACGTACTCTAACGTGGAATCATGCCCCTCTCAAAGGTAGCACATTAGTAGTAAAATAACATCGTGTCCTTCTCAAAGGTACACGTAATCACAATGTAGTGTCTCTAGGATGCCACGCATCCAATAATATACCAAAGTCTGCACCAAGTAACATGGCCTCGAGCAATACACATGCCCATACCAAAACATAATCAAGATCCCAAGTCAACTGTCAAATAGTACCATCAAGGAAATATAACATGATTGGATAGCACAATGGGCCTTGCAAGGGTCCATTTACCAAGGGGAAGTAGGGGATACTCTCCACTACCTCTCTCCACACATGGAAGGTCTCCATCTCCAAGATTGGACCTTACAGGTAAACATACAAACCACCACACAAGAATGAATCCATCATACTTACAGTTACACACTCAACCCATGGATGGATATCTAGTATCACAAGCTCATGAGTACACTAGGCATGTACGGGATAATCACAACACAAAGCATTCATGTTCTTCTGTAACTCATATCCACAAGGTAACACATAACATAATTTTCCTTTATCATTCATTACTTAATGACAGGAATTCAACTTCCATACACAAGGTCAACAAATTATTTACCATAATGATTAATAAGGAATCTACCAACAACATTTAAAATTCACCACTATGAGGTTTAAAAAGAATCTAACCATAACCCTTGCATTTACAAACAAGGAAATACACCCCAAATCAAGTATACCATATACTAGCATTTGCATATTATGTCCTAATTGAATCAAGCAACATTAAACACATGCATTTCTACCTATGAATTATGAACCAAACATATACTTATCTGTCAGCAAGCTTGTAAAAAAAAATTGTATATCATAAGGAGAATCTAATTGAAAGCTTATGTCGTTAATTTAGTGCTTACCAAAAGATGCCAAACATTAACCCCACACAAGGTATGTGCAATAGGATACCTATTTTACACAAGGAATATCAATAAAATACAAAATTCACAATAAGGAAGTTCTTTTCAGTTTTCTATGAGCACATCATTTACCCCTGTATCTTCTCGAGAACATAAATTATTTCTTAACAATTCTAAGCATGAATCACATTTACTCAAATTTCTTTCATATCTGCTATACTCAAGGCGATGTAAACATCACTCATTGACTTGCACTCAAGGAATTCAAGGTAGATACATTTTATGCAAGCATTCTAGTAACCTATCCCAAGGAAGACAAGGCCAAAACTCACATGTTGACTAGGGTTAAGAGTCAAGAAGACCTACTATTTAAACATCACGATACACTTGCGCAAGGTACACAAGGCAAGAATAATTGAAAAAGGTCATTAAAACTAAATTATTCATTTAAGAATCCAAGTATATTAATGCACCATCCTCTCTTTCAAATCCAGATTCACAACATATATAAAGGTGCAACACAAGTCTATATGTTCCTAAGATGCTAACTTCTAATCCCCATCACACTAAGTGCGAACTAGAGAACAACATCCCACTTTACCAAAGGAACTCAAGGCGAGAAAGGACCTAATACCACCTTCTTATATTTAGACCAACCTACTCAAGAGAAGGGTCGACAAGAAGAATAAAACCAACTCTAACTCACAAGCGGAAGACTACATTAATCATGATGACAACACAAGAGGCTAGTCGATGATTCACAACCTCACTCTCTCACAGTTACACGGAGTAGGTCAAGGGTCAACCATACTCAACCCACTCTATGTCAGCCCAACTATACGCTAATCCAGAGATCCCAATGTTGAAACCTGGCTCTGATACCAAATGTCATGCCCACATTTCACGTGCAGACACAACACGCAATACACGCATGTCATGTCCACATGCGACATGTGACATGATACGAACTATCAAAAAATTTCTTAACCACTTGAAAAGGTCCCCCTCACATGCATAATCGTGCTCAGTTGTGTTAAGTTAAAGTCATCGTTTAACTGAAAGGTTTCTCATACAAGTGCAGTGACCTCAAGAGTTCCAATTCGTGTTAAGAGGTTGTTATTGACTAACCATCGATTGAGTTGAAAAGTTAGGTTTGACGGGTAGCTTATTGGCCCTAATTAGTTTTCCCAATTATTTTATACTGTCACGTGCTTACTCTTTTATATTAATCATTCATTTATTTATTAAGTCACTTAACTAAATAAATTGAGGTAATCACTTGTAAACTACCGACCCTGAGGTCACGGTACATTTGACAACGAATTAATACAACTCCTTATTTGTTTATCTACTCAAGATGACCTTTACAGTTTTTTGCTGCCTTGGTGAAATGTGTAGCATACATTAATCTCCGCATTTCGATCATATATTTGTTCGTTGGTAGCAGGGTTCTATGGTATCCTTCATCGGGTAGGTTTAATATGGGTTCTTTTTAAATTTCTCTCTACCTTCCTTCCATATTAAATTTAATTAGAACTTGTTCAATTTAAATAAAACCCTTATTAAAAGAATTATATTATATATGTATTTATTATTATACTAATAAATAAATAGGAATATATATTTATAATTAACCTAAATTCTCCTATTACAAGTGATGATTCCTCAACTAATTAATTCTAATATTCTAACCTTATAAGAGTGTATATATTTTAATAGATGTATAGGTGTAAAAACACTTATCTGAATTCCCTTGTGAGTGGAATCCACAAAATATCCACAATTAGCTCCACTATTATAAAAAAAATAACAATATATATATGTTATATTACCACTAGCCCCACTATTATAAAAATAACAATATATATATGTTTCATTACAATTAACACCACTACTATAAAAATAACAATATATATATATATATATATATATATATATACACAATTAGCTCTACTATTATAAAAATAACAATATATATTTATTTTATTTTATTTTACTTTCTTTTTATTTAAATCCACTCATAGAAACAAATGTTTATTACAAAACATCTTATTGCTTTATTGTTAATTTAATATATATATATATATATATATATAATTTTTATTTTTATTTTTTTATAAAAGAAAAGGTTGTCTTATATCAAATTGTGGAACACAACTATCAACCATAAACTTTTCATTCTTAAAGCCCTATCTGTGAAAACCCTAAATCGAAGACCATTTGATATGTTTGGCTCGCAGGTTATTAACAAGGCGGCAGCAGCGTATGGAAATTTCAGGCGGAGGCGGAGCGAATGGAGGTTCGTAGGGGCAGTGGAGGTTGGGAGGTGGCTAGAAAGTGCAGAGGGTGGTGTGTGTGGTGCGGACGCGGCGGCAAATAGGGGAGCCGGCGGCAGTTTTGGCTGGCGCAGGCTATGTTGGAGGAGGGAATGCGGAGGCGGCTCTATGCTGTGTTCCGCAGCGGGGAGCAGGCTTTAAACCAAGGCGGGGGGCGTGGGGAGAAAGCCCGCGGGGGCTTTAGTATCTACGGGGGTGTAGGAGGGGCTTTGCCCCTCCCCACACTACTTTGCAACAACAAACGGTGGGGGGTTAATCCCCCCACCAATGTAATATTTTATTTTTATATGTTTTATATTAATCCAATAATTATATAAACATTATATTTATATAATTAGATTTAATTAGGTAATTTCTTCTTTTATAACTACTTACGAATTTAGATAAAAACATATATATTTTATCTTAAAATTTGCAACACAAAATTAGATGTCATACAATAATAATATAAACTATAGGTGTCTGTCTATGAACAAAAAAAACAAACCATTTTTCTCCTTGAATTAATCCAATTTTTAATTTACTAATTTCTTTCTAATTATATTTGCATCGGAAGAAAATAGATATAATTGCTTTCTTTCACACCAAATCACAGTGTAAAGCTAACACCCAAATTTTGTCCTTTTTCAAGGACAAATTACTACTACCATAGTTCACTAAATTTAATATTTCCTTTAAATTTTATGTTTTAATACAAATCAATTTTACAAATTTTATAAATAGAGGATTTGGTAAGATCCCTAAAACTTAGTTTATTTATTATTTTCCATTGTTTATCCAAGTTAATTATGCTTATCAAATGGTCCCTATTACATAAAGAGACATTTAATTATTGAAACCAAAACCATATAGGAATTAAAATTTACTTGCACTCCCTTACAACCCAACTATGCTTACAACAAAATTTTAATCTATTTTTTCAAGTGACTAACCACAACTTCAAACACTTCACAAAAATCACCATTTTCACAAGTCATGAAATGGATTAATTATTATAAATCGATTTATAGAAGCATCTAAATCTCAACTTTACAGATTTGGAATACAAGGAGTTTAACCATTCTATAGAAAACTTTCTTTTCTTTTCTCACCAAATAGTGGAAGAAACCCTCTCATTAAGCAAATTCATTCAGGGAGAAATACATAATGAAACCTATAAGGACCAAACTCTCATTATGAAAAGATAGATAAAACAATTCTCTTTAACAAGGCCTATCCTTCTTCAATCCTCTTAACCATGCCTCAATAGTAACCTGCAAGGGAACAAGGGAAATAACAACAACCATCTAGCTCTCCTCCCTACCTTTGACCCGCAAGAGGGTCACCCCCAAGCTAGGGAGACCATTCTCATACCAGGGTGGAATAGACAGAACAACACTCCTCAACATTGATTAACAACAACAAAGCAACTAACACACACACCCCAAGGTTGACTTCACAATACAAGGACTCAACTTAGGTGAGTTCTAGGAGGGTAGGGAAGTAGACATCTCTACCTCTAGGTGTCATCTCTTGGCTAAAGTACCAACATGCTTACAAGCATCCCTTATAACAAGAAAACAAGATGACACCGAGGAGGGTCACACCTCCCCTTCCCATATACAAGATGAGCATTGCCTTCCAACTGGAAGGAGCTCTTTCTACATCCAACACAAAACCCCCAAAGATAATAGAAGACACAAAGAAGACACTTGCACAATTCATCCATCTAGCAAGAAGCAAAAACATACATAAGAAGCAACAGTACACACAAGAGAGTAGACTTGTTCACCAACCTTCCAAAGCCCATTTATGGAAGAAATTTGATGAAGAGCTCCACTCTAGCCTCTTTCTCCGAAGTCTCCTTCTTTCCACCATCATCCCCCCTCCTTTACTCTCCTCCTTCTCTCCCTTTGAAACTAATTCCCTCCAATTTCTTAATCTCCCAAGTGGCATTAAACAACTAATCCACAAAACACCCATTATCCTAGTGGTCATAAAATAATTAACCCCCACTCCATAGGTTCCCCACTATAGTCCTATCTACCACACATGGTGAATTTAAAATTCATTAAGTAAAAAAAATACAAATGGAGTGAATGACACACTACCCCAAATAAGGGGAAACCCCACCAAAGGAAAGGCACATGGAGACAACACTCCATTATTAGGGAATCATGGAGTTATTTTATGACTTATAGGTCGCCTAAGTGTGGATTCCACTCATCCCATTGTCTCCATGCTTCCAAATTCGTCACTTAACTTCACTGTGAAGTTTAAGTGACCATATGGAAGTTAACCCAGGGTTAACCTAGCCCAAAAGGTCCCTAGACCCATGGGGTATAACCCAGGGTTGATTTATGCCTAGTTAGAACTCCCAGAGTCAAATAAAACACAAGATAAAGGTCTAAAATAAATAAAGTTTAAACAAGATTTAAAAAAAACATCATTTCTTACAACACTTTTCATATTAGAAGTAAGTCAGAAGATAGCCCTTATCCCCCTGACCTCATGCAAACATTAACACATTACAACATTACAACATTCCTCCAAACATGAGGTTGATCTTAGTTCCTCATTGAACTAGATCGGCTCACAAGGAATACAACAAAGGTATGAGATGGTCTCCTGTATTTGTGGTTTTGTTAGCAATACCTACACACTTTCAAACTCAAAGTCAATACACATGAAGATATCATAGCCGAAGCAATCACATTAAAATTCTATTTCTAACATTATCCATTCATCATTCTCTTAAAGACCACATCTAACTATCATTGCACAATTGTTTTCTTAAACATCAATTTGGTTAAATAACAAGATTCCAGGATCCATAGTTTCTCAACATAAACTTAATAGTCAACATCACTGCAAATAGTCCCGTGAACAGTAGTGTAAAAAGTAGGCCTCACACTGTGGAGTTAATCATTGGATGGTTTGAAAGCTTCTGGAACAACCTAGTTCCTTTGTATGCTTGTACATGATGATGGTTGTGGAGTTGCCCTACAAGTGGGCCTAAAGTTCTTGGACCTCTAAATATTCATTTAGTTGGTTGTAATTGCATGTCTCAGTTTCATATTGATTTGATTTGAGGGTTTTGTAGATATTCTGTTCAAAAATCTATGGTTATGCTTATCTATGTTATTCCATTATTCTGGTTTAACTATATTGGTGATTTTCAGACTTGTGGGTCTTCTAGATGATAAGTGGATATGGATTTGCATGTATGTCAGTGACATGGTGGTTTTGCAAATTTTACACAGTTAATCAAAACTTGCGGTTTTGTAAATCTGCAGACAAACTATTTTTTAGATTATGATTCCTTGGGAGTGTTTTTGGATGTAAGATAGTTGTAGGTTTGCATAAATGCTTTGTGCATAATGTGAGGAGGTTTGTAGCTTTCTTAGTGTGGAGGTGTTGGAATGTGATTAGTCACTCATCATTTCTACAGCAGATCCTCGATTAGTTCCTTGACTATGATCACTCATTTGTGTACTTGTTGGCAAATTGAATCTAGAATTGATTTGATGGTTGAGTCTTGAAGTCTACAGATTGTCTTCTTTGGTATCTCAGTTTGCAGGTTACTAATGTAATTATGGTTTTTCATGTTACATTTGTTTCAAATCTTTGAGTTATGTAGTTTGTGGATTAGCTACCCATTAGTTGCAGTCAGATGACTCGAATGTGGAATGTCTTTATCCACGGGTTTGATTCAGTGTTTATGTAGACTTTGTTAGTTGGCCTTGTCTGTGCTCATTTGTGTATTGGTATGCTGCATTGGGATAAGTGGATGGATAATTAGACTGCATGGATAGTTAGTTATTGGGACTTATAGAAAGTTTATCATGATGTCATGGATAGCTTGGTTACACAATTTAATGTAAGTTATTGACAGTGATGGTTTTATCTTCTTGACTTGGAGATCTTTGTTCCACTTTATTCTTTTGTGTTGCTGATATTGCACAGGACAATTATTAGATTGTGTTAGAGCCATGGATGATCTTCATTGAGAGGATGGTTATCATAATGCCTTGATAAGCTTGGTATCATAGTTTCAATGGGAGCTTCGACAGTGATGTTGGATTCATCATATGTGATGGATGATCTTCTGGATGATCTTCTGCAGTGGATATTGGTGTCATTGAGGAGCTCTTAGTTTTGAGAGTTCTTTGAGATTTTTAGTTTAGTTGTCAAGAGATGGTTATCTTCATATGTTTGGAGATGTTGACATCTTAGTTGAGGTGTTGGGTTTATGATTTGTCAATATGACATGTTTATTCTTTGTTTGGAGATGTTATTATGTCATGATTTACTCTTGATGCTAGCTTAAAGTTTTGGCATGATACAGGTTCTCTTGAGATAGGATGTATGCATCATTGTATGTTTTGTTGCATGTGATTTCCTTACTAGGAGATGGTTAGATCATGATGTCATGATGGGCTTCTTGATCATGCAGATGTGTAGTGGGAGTTTTGACAGTGATCTTGTTTGTTCTCTTTGGTTTTGAACATTAATCATTTGCTTGAAGCTTCATGATTTTGTAGGATGCATTTGAAGTTGGCATGTATTGGTTGATGGATGCTCATGGAGACTAGAGAAACTTGAGGTGAGGCTTGAGAGATCTTGTTGTAGGGATCATGTGTTGGAATGGTTAAATTTCAGTAGAAAAACTGAGGAGCCTTCACTTGTTATGGACGTAATTTCATATTTGAACTTGAAAGGAGATTGTTCTTGGAGAGAGTATATGAGACTCGATGTATCTCAGTGGATCATTCTCATTCCCCACTCTCAATTCACTCGGCAAAAAATGTTCTGATAGGTATTGCCTAGGTTATTTCAGATTCATTTATTTTATGCCTTTATTTCTCATGGATATGAATCTTGAGCTAAAAGTTATTAGTTCTGGAGGTTTCATTTGAGGGATGTTAGCATGGTTATCTTCTTGTTTCATATGGTTTGGTTTATGATGTTCATTTATGAGGAGTTTAGGAGATGTGATTGGGCTTATTCCTTGTTATGGAATGGTTATGAGTTTGATCTACCTTGATTAGAGATGCTTACATCCATGTTGATGTTTATTTGATCTTATGAGATTGAATGGTTGGGTGTTGTTAAGGTTTTTCAGTTGGGGTTTTGTGAAGGAGATCATACTTGGCACAGCTTAGCACTTGGTGGTGTTGGTAGAAGGACATTATATGGTTTGTAGTTTCTCTTTATAGTCTCATTTTTCTTCCTAGAGGTTCTTATTCATCTAGTATGATCACTAGGTTTGTGGTCATCCACTGTTGTTGTACTTTATTATTTTTTTGGAAACAATATGTGTTCTTTTTAGATGTGGACTTGGGAGAAGTGGAGGAGATCAGAGGTGAGAGAGTGAGCAGAAAACTATTTGTGGAAGTATGCTCTATTTTGCAGCAGTTGGTTGTAGTTGTAGATCATTGTGATTGTTCTTTGTATTATATGTTTGTATTATAAGCCACTTTTTATGTAAGCGTTGATTGGTAGACTTTGAGTTGCTTTGGTTGACATTGCTCATGCAGTTTGATTCCTAGGATGTATGTATATCTTTGGTAGATGGTTTTTCATTGGACTATAGTATCAAAGGTCTTCAGATTTTTTGCACATCAATGGTTTTGGTGTGTTTGTTATCATGGGAGACGATAACTTTGAGCAGGACAATGGATTATATAGGGATGAGAGTTGCAGTATGGGCTAAATATCTCATGTGCAAAAGTTCTATCAATAGTGGTTTTTTGTTAGATGTAAACAACTAGTTGTGGTTATTGTTCTAACTATTTTGGAGCATATGTGCTCAATCTTGTTTTGACGATGTTTGGACTTCAAAGTTATGTTCTGTTAACGGGTTTGAAATTGGATACATTGGTGTGTCTATGTAGCATTTAGTGTTTCATCATATTTTTGGCATTCTAATCTTTTGTCATGTTGGTGATCACTTGGAAGATGTTACAGGTGCTTCTGTAAAGCTTGTGAGCATAACCTATGGTCATTTTCTTTGTGACAAAAGCTGAGTATTTGGCAGCGACTCATGCTTGCAAGGAAGCCATTTTTCTTAAGAGATTGTGTTAAGATATTGGTGTTGATGCAGGACAAATTACTATCTTTTGTGACTGTCAGAGTGCGATGTTGCAGATGCATTAACGAAACCAGTGGGCACAGAGAAGTTCAGATGGTGTTCAGAGTCTATGGGCTGCTCGACCTATAGCAGTTAAATCATGTTATTTCTATTGGCTCTTACAAGGTGCTCGACAAGTGGGAGAATGTTAGGAATTAAGGTGTCTCAACCTTGGTAATTCCTTGCATTTATTATTGTAATGTAATTTATTTACTTAGCCTATGTTGTAATTTTGTTGCACATCCTGTTTTGTCATCTAGTGTGAAGTAGCACGATGAGTTGTCAACCCACCTATAAGATGACTAGGATGGTCAACACACTCCATGTGGAGATAGGCATCCCTTTTGTGTGGTAGAGGTTTCTTGTCATGTGTCGGCATCTTGACTAGTGTGTAAGTGAATCTTGACCGAAATGGTTATGATAGATTCCTATGATAGAATCTATGACATGTAAGAGTCGGAAATAGAAGGTTCTATGATAGGTGAAGACATGTGTCACAAGGCATCTTGGAAGAAGGCATCTTTGGGTGCCCCAAGGAGGGTTATGACATGTTGTAAGGGAATATGCTATTTACATGACAGCTATGATGGATTCTATGACAGTCGGTTGGTGCATAAGAGCATCTGTCATTGCCCAACTTGGAAATAGGTAACCATATTGGGATGTGGTGATATGACAAGTGTCATGACCATGCTGCAGTGTTGGACAAGTGTCCCTAGGCATGGGTTTTGGGCCATGAGGCCAAGTTGTACACCCATTTCAAGATATGTTCATTTTTGCCTCGAAAACTTCATTATAAGCAGGTGCTTAGAGAGGAGATGTAGAAGGTGATTAATAGGTGTTGTTATTCTACCAATTTATCTCTAGATATGAGTGTCAAAGACTCCTAAGAGCTTGCATTACAAGTGTATTGTAAACCATTACAATTTTGATAATACATTGTGTAGGTTTTGGAGTGTGGGGTTGTTTACCCGATAAGGGTTTTCCCCATGTATATCTTGTGTCTCTCTTCTTTTGTCTTACATTCTTATGTTGTTTGCTTCTGCAATATCTCTATTGTTGTATTAAACATTTTGTAATTCTAAAGATTAAAATGAATTTGGATGCATCTCTCCTCATTAGATTAGTGTAGGAAGCGATTTTCGCACACCTAGCTTCCTTTCAAGGAATTCTTCTAAGTTGAGGAAGAAGGACGAGGGAGAAAAGAGTAGTACTAATGCTAAAGACTTTGCAAAACACCTAAAAAACTTACACAAAGAGGTAAGGAAGCATATTAATAAGATGAATACTCAGTATAAGGAAAAGGTAGACCAGAAGTAGAGGTTTAAAGAATTCAAGACTGGAGATGAATTTATGGTTCATCTAAGAAAATAAAGGTTTCCAATGGGGACATATAATAAGTTGAAAATGAAGAAATTTGGACCATGCAGGATCCTGAAGAAGCATGACTTAGGAAATGCATATGAGGTAGAGTTGCCAAGTGGAATCAATATTTTCCTTGTGTTCAACATTGTTGATTTAACAGAGTATCATGAAGGTGGAACAGAGGATGAACCAACAGAGGAATAGTGGAGTATCCCAACATCTACTTCAAAGAAGGATATAGAAGAAATCTTGGATAGCCATGTGGGAAGAAGTACTTGGAATAGGCAATATGAAGAATATCTAGTGAAGTGGAAAGGAAGGCCTGTTGAAGATTCTTCCTAGTTGTCTATTACCTCATTTTTGGAATTTTCTAAAGCATTCATGTGTCGAGTCATTCTCATTCTTTATTTGTCATTATTCATGTACATTCTTTCTAATTCGTGCCTCCTTAGTAAGCCATTTTTTTTATTTGGTCAGTAAACCTTTGCCTTTTTGAACCTCGGTCGGCAAGTTCAAGAGTTCATGAACCTCCTAATTTCCTGACTCTTCATAAAAGTAAATACATCTAAGACTTGTCTTTCAATCTTGTGTCTTTTGTCTAGAAGAGAAATCCTTTGTAGTCAGAGAGTCAGAAGTTCTTTGAACTTCTGAACTCTCACCTAGTTGGTTCATTGTTCAGAAAATCTCTAACACCCTGACTGAACGCGCTCATCACTCCCACAGTGTCACCGTCTGAGCTATTGATAAATATGGAGAGGTGACACATGTCATCTTGTAATAAATTTGGAATGTTGGAAAAGGTGTGGGTACTCTTTTCAGAGGGAAACCAAAGGGGGTTATTTATGAATTTTGAAGTACAACCCACCACCAAAGTTAAATGAAATTTATGAGGGAATTAATAAGATTTGATATGAGACCTAGATAAATTCATCACCTCATAAAGAAAAGCCTCATTATACCACAAAGGAGATACATTGAAGAAGTTTCTAGTCTAGCCACTAACAAAGAATTCACATAACTACTCACTTACAGGTTAGCTTAATTAGATTTTCTTCTCATCTCTCCCTCTTGTTGTGACAATATAATTTTAATTCACTGGTTTGGAAGAACATCTCTTTCATGAATCTAGATAGTTCTTTTTCCTCAACTGTATTGTGGACCTCCTTTGCATCCTTGATTGGTTCAAAGTTATTTGCTTTTTGGTTTCTTAAACTACTCAAAATGAAGTATAATTTCCAAGGGGCTCCAGTTGTTTCTATTGTGGAAAATGGTCTATCGAAAGTAAGGGATATAGACCTTGGTCACCTAGAATTAGAAGATTTTTGGAAGAGAATGTAGCAAGAAACCAGTTCTTCTCTTGGAAATAAAATTATAAGTAGTGGGTTAGACTGAGCTGGAGGTTTCCCACCTATTATGCCTTGTCTGGATCTAGTTGTTGCATGTGCAAATAATTATTTCCTTGATTGAAAAGAGATACGAGCCTCTTGACCAAAATTGATTCAAAAGTTGTTTCTCATGCTTTTAAATTGGTGGATTATGAGGAATTTGTTGATTTTTTGTTACTACTGGCTAGGGATTTTACTGGGATAAGAAAGACTGGTGCCAAAGTCACATTGCCGAAAGCTATCTTGAAGTTGAGAAGAAAGGGAAGTCTAGTCTCCCTACTAGTCTGAAAAGAGGTCATTTTAAGGAGGAAATTTTTGATATGATCACTTTACTACATCATGTCATTGGAAGTGTTGAATCTGATTCTTATAAATATTGGATGTGTCAATTCATTTTACTCATTTGTGGCGATAGACATATATAGATTGGGATAAACTAATAAGTGAACACATGCATGAGCAACTGGTGAGATTTCCACAAAATGTGACTTTTCATATGTGCTCCCATTTGGTGGATGTTCTAGCTAGTAGAGAGGTTGTCTAGCCTAGTTTAAGAGATCAAGGAGCTCCCATCCCAGACACACCTGTGTATTGTCTTTTCCCACAATTACAGAAAAGTGTTGGAATGAAGGACTTCCGCAGAGTGAACGATGTCTTCTTCATGTTATCTATGAAGAAAATTGAAGATTTCTTGGAGAGAAAGTTTTTCCCTGAGGTGCATTCTCTAGTAATAAATTTTGGAAGTTTTATGTTCAGTTTGATTGTTATTCATATTTGAAGATTGGGGGTTATGAAAATGCCCTGTTAAAATTGCCAAGGTATCCTTCAAATTTCATTGTGCTTTTGGAAATTTGCCACCAAATGGTGGTTGTTAATGTTAAATATCATGCCATGAAGAAAGGATATTCCTTTCTTGTGTCCATATCTTTGTTTTCTTGTAAAACTAATGATAGTGCTCGAAATGTAGAGAAATTATTGGCGGAGTATAGTTTTCACCCATTACCTACAAGGTCAACTTTTGATAGTAAGAATTTTGTGAAAAGGAATATCCATAGAGGTGGTTCATATTTTCATAAGCCTCAACTTGAGGACTTTTGGGAGGATTGCATTGATGAAAGAGAAGTGCAGAGAAGAAGTTGGATAAAGTTGACCATCAACCAAGTTCATGCTTTTGACTTGCCATTACAAGTCCCAGAGATGGTAGATGATAATTCTAACATCCTCAATGAAGGTTATCACGTTGCCTCTTTGTAAACTTTTCCTCCAGTGTGATGGTCTAAAAAGGAAGTCATAGACATAATGCTTCACTCTTTTCACATGTTGAGGAGAACTAAAAAATGGCTGGATAGAAAATTCAGAGAATAGGCAGGTTCTTCAACCCCAAAAGAATCAACTGTTGGAGAACAAAATAAATCCCAAGCTACTCATACCCTTAGGAGCACATCAAGTTCAGACCCAACTCTTCATAGAATTGGCTCACAATTAGGTGGTGATGGTGAGAAGCTAGAAGATATAAGGAGATTAAAGACTACCTGTGAGCAGGATAACTAGCCTATGATAGCTGGCAAGAGATTGGCTGCTTCATAATTGCATGTAGACCATGTTCCCCTTTATAACCCTCTTGTAATATATGGTGATTCATTAATTTTTATTCAGCTCGATGAGGATAATATGCTTCAATCATTGTTTGGTAATCTAGTTTCTCCCAGTTTGAATGATCCTCTAGAGCACAATACTCCTCCCATACATTTGGATGGTGTGATTTTGAATGTTGTTGTTAATACTAATGCTTCCTCTTTCTCATCTCATGCTTGGTTGAGAAAATTTTTTGAGAAAAAGAAAAGGTATGCCCCTATGATTGATACCAACATAGACACCATGGCCAAACTATTGCAAGAAACACCTAAGCCAAAAAGTGCCAGAAGGATGTCGAGGATGGTAGCAGACCCCTCCATAGGTCACCACATTTCTTAGATTATTGATCTAGTAGGGGACAAGAATTAAGATGAATTGACTAAAATTGACTTCAATTTAAGTCAAGTTGATATGGGACCTTCAACTGTGTAAGGAGAAATTTACCATGCCAAGTTCTCTGTTAGTAATTTGTCAAAGAGAATTAAGCATGAACAACAAGAGAATGTTAAATTGCAAGGGTAGGTGAGGTCCCTAACTTTGTTTATTCAGTATATTTTGAAAATTACCACCCAACCTACATATGAGTTGCTAAGTATAAACATCCAGATAGCCCAAATCCTAATCTATTACAACAAATTAAATGATCCCAAGCTCTGAGCAATGTCATTGAGCAATGGGTTGAAAAGGTAACTCTTGATGGTCTAATCTATATCAAGGAGTCTATAAAACTATATAATTCTATTTCTAGCAAAAGAGAAGCATTGGCCACTGAATTGTAAATATAAGAAAAGATAATAGTAGTCTTTTATGGTTTCCAAAGAAGTGCAAGAAATGGTTGAAATGGATATAAATATTCTTGTGCCAAAGAAAATTTTGACTGATCCTACAGAAATGAAGACTACTGTGTGGTTGGACATGCTAGAATGGAAAATGTCTATAATAGGAGCAGTAAAAGAAGAAATTTGAGAAGAACCCTAACTCATTATTTCACCGATCAAAAGTACCTCAAAGAAAAGTTTGCAATCCTAGATACAAAAGCCTTTGATGAAGATGAAAACAAATTGCTTGAGATAAAAGAGATAAAGTTAAACTTCAAGAAGATGGTCAATGAAGAAATGGTGGCCGCTGATATAATCACTGGTGAATCACTTGGGAAACTTGGAAGATTAGAAACTTACATTAGGAATTTCAAAAGTGAAATGGATGAGGTTCATAAAAGGGTGACAGATGTCGATCGGATGATAAACAAAAGGAAACTTCAGGTTATTATGACCGCCAATCCAAATTGCCATACACTATCACCAATCATTGGCAGGTATTGAAGGTATAAAGTGAAGTTACGAGCATAGGCAAACCAAGTGACATGGGTAGATTCAATTTCTAGAGACGGACAAGGCAAGGAGAAGGAAGTGACACAAAGAGAGGCTCACCTAGATGATGACATGGTGATTATTAATTGAATTATTTCTCATATGATTTAGTATTTTCATTTGATGCAAAAAACTATTGGCTCTGGAGAGTTGTTTCTTTAATTTATGTTTATTTTAAAACCTCTTTAAATTGGTTGTTCTCAAGAAGCCGTTATTTCAAAAGACAATTATAGTGACAAGGCTATAAATTCTATTACCATGTTGATGTTTAGACTCTTTGGTAAACTTTGTTTTAGTTAGAGATCAAATTTTGATGTTACTTTCAATTACTTTGATATATGAATTGAAATCAATACAATGGGAATTCAAGATCGTAAACTTTGTGTTATGGTTATCTAGATTCTTATTCTTCCTATGTTGAATATATTGTTGGATGTTGGTTGTTAATTTTGTGTTGAAGTGATTGAATCTTTTAATTCATGCTTATTATTGTGGATATTGATCTTTTGATGAATGGTTTGTAGTAGTAATTGTGTAACAATTGGTGCAATTCTTTATTATATTGATTGAGGTTTCTGCTATTGAAGTATTCAAGTGCTTCTTTAAATTTAGTTTGTGATGAGATATACTGCCTTTATGCTTTCTAGTTAAAAGCACCACCTTAATGCTTTCTAGTTAAAAGCATACCAAATTTTCATTCTTTGTATATCATTAGAAGGTAGTCACACCTTGTAAAACAAGTAGAGAATCATTGTAAAATATCATTACAATTGGTTCAACTATTGGTACATTTGTCACTTGTATGGGCATTAGAATATAGAGTTAGTTGGTGAAATCTATAAACCAACATTGTCTAAGGTAGAGGTTGACCATTTGGGTTTTCCTCAAACACTGGAAATGTGACAAGGTCACTTCCCAAATTACCCTAGGTGTCTGATGTAGGAGCATCCAATGGTGTAAGGGAAATCTTGCATCACCCAAAAAAATAATGATTTGTTTTTTGTTCTTTTGATTTTTTGTGTTTTCAGGTACCCATTTTCTTGAATAATGATTTAGAACCTTCAAAGTTTCTAAAAAGGCTAACACTACCATAACTTACTATTTTTAGTAACCCTATATCAAAGGAACAGTTGGGCTTGAAATTTTCCCCAAAGCTTCAAAATATCCAAATAAACATTCTTGGTAAATTTTAGCCCAAGATCATGTCTTGATTGCAAGATATTAAAGTTTCTATTTTTGAGGTTTCCAAAAAATGTTCTAGATTCAAATTTGAAGCACTTAGACATCCCTAAATGGTCTGAAAGTTGTTATAAATAGTGAAGCAAGTTATATCTTGATAGATCTCCTCATGATATTTCCAACGCATCAAACATTTTGTCAATCAAACACCCAGTTCAAAAGTTATGGCTCTTGGAAGTTGTGCTACCTAGTTTCTCAAATTTTTAAAATTGAAAATTCTTTCTTGGGTACGAAAAATGACAGCTGGGTTCTTTTTGGTGCCCAAATGGGAGTTACATATTTCAAAGGTAGCCAACATTGGGGAAAACACACTAACTAGTTCCAATGTGTATTAAAGCCTATTTGGGGATAGTTCTAGAGGTAATGGTCAGATGGGGTTATTGGCAAGTCATGTTCATGTGAATAAGGAGGTTAGGAGATATCATAAGGCTTTGTAAGTTAGATATTTCTATTGTAAGATAGTCCATATTTCTATAATAAGTAGGCATACGACCCTAGAAATTATATTTCAGATTTGTAGCCTTTTACAAGCAAGTTTAATGAAGAAATTCTGAATCTATTTGTAGATTGCTTAACTAATCTTTCTTGAGATCTTGTTCTTGTCTATTTGAAATCTATAAATTGTTTTTGTATGTGTTTTGGGTGGAGTCCACCCACATCAGTCTAGGTTTATTGTGTGGTTATGTGCATAAAGATGGGGGAGTAATACGTGACTAGACATTCATAATTCTCTTAAAACATGGTCATATTCTGAAGGAAACATGTAACATGTGAGTGTTAAAATGCACTCACTTTATGGCTTATAGTCATGTTTTAATAATTTGAGCATATTATAAAGTGTACGAGCTCTAATTTAGACCAATCAAATGTTACCCTTAGGCTTTGAAGAAGTTTTAATTTACCAATCTTAAGGGTTGGGCATGTCATTTAGGTACCAAAAATGTGTTTTATAGAAGGAATTCAAAATAAAAAAAGGCTAAGCATTCTCTCCATCAAGTTCACATATTTTAGGACAAGATTCCAAAAAATACCACTACAACCTTATTGGTAAATAGATTTGTCGCTATGATATTTCATTAAATGTAGCTTGACTTATCCCATGGGTAGTGACAAGTGTTCACAATAGTTGGGTAAATTTTGATTAGATTGGTGATTTTCCTTTGTATTTGGGAGTTGCAACTTCCTTGTATGATTGAGGGTTTTAAGGTTTTTTATGTAGTTTTAACCAAAAAGTACAAAAAGAACAAGAGTGGGAAAAATAAAAAGAAAAAGAAATCCTAGGAAGATTTTATAAGACTTGGTTTCAAATTTGTCAAAGACAGTGGAAAAGCACATAGGAGAAAGCATGAGAATGCAACTACAATGGAAGACACAAAGTTTTTCAATTTACATAACAAATTCATTGATATGAAACTTGTGATAAATAATCTTAGAGGAGCAAGAACACATCCAACATATGAATAGATGTAATCTTGTCAAAGATTGTCTAATGTTAAACATGAGAAATCACAAACTACACCCATAATGCACAAGGATTAATACAAATAAATGATTTCAAATTAGACATACAAAAACTTACAAGAGAATATTATTGACACAAAGTTCAACAAATCTCTTTATCTCCTTGTATTTTTGGAGCACAAAGTCTCTCAAATTCTATGTACAACCAAAATGTTCAAGGGCAAAGAGCCATAAATCTTTGAAAAGAAGGAAATGAAGGAACCCTTTACAATGATATGTGTTTAAAATAAATAAGGGAAAAGGAAGTTATCTTTCCCATAACTATTTTCCCTTTTCACATTTTGGCTTTATAAAACATTCAAATAATATATCTCAAGTTCATAAATGAGCATACATCTTTTGAATCATTAAAATAAATTACTTTTAAATATTAGTAAAAATGACTTAATAATTAAAACACTAGGTCTTCATAGAAACTTGGCATACATACAACTATCAAGACATTATCTCAAATAGTTCGCATGTATTTGCTATAGGTGTCTAATTTTCAAAGTATTTTTCAAGCACTTTAAAGTAGTGTTATGGACTAAAAAGTTTCCCTATGCCTTTTTACCCCCTAGTTTAGCTCCTAGGTCCCCATATTTACACTTTGCAAGTTAAATACTCATCTCAAAGAAATTTCCTCCAAAACCCATGTCAAATGGGGACTAGGGACCCATTCTAAATCTTAATCATGACCAAATTAAGGCCTTGGGACTTGGGCGCTTGCAGCCAAGTCTAACCTAATTTTTTAGGATTAAAACTAATATATGTCAACTTGTGCCCTCTCAAAAGGTTTCCCTCTATCAGCTTCTTTAATTTAATTTACAAATGTTAGCGGGAAAGCATATATAAGTGAGTTTATGACTTCATTTTACACATATATGGATAATGTGAACTTGTGATAATGGAGCAAAGAGATTTCAACACCTTCATTATGTTTTAGAGCATAACTATGTTGTTATTGTGTTTATTTGTTTGTTGTAGGTTTGAGTTCATCAATCCATCTCCTCATGATTTGAAGGATCTTAATCTCCATGAGGGATTCACCTCTAAGGTGATATCTATTTGTGTTTCAATCATTTCATTTCATCATTGGATTTGGCCTCTGCCCTCCTTGGGCATGCACTCTATCTATCAATGGTCTTGGAAGACTTGAATGTCCTTTCAAGGCTTGACCAAGACAAGCTCCTAAACACCACAACCCTGAACCCCCTTTCTTTGTGATTGCAGGTTATAGGTATAGGAGTTGGAAAAGTACAAGTGCAGAGAAGTAGTTTGAAGGATAAGGATTCAGGATCTTGAAGAATCTTGCTGTTATTCCTCGCTCCTGGACTATGGGGCCCACCCCATAGTCCTCTCGATAGGCTTGGCCCTGAGCTTAGAATATGGATACAAACGGACACATCTCTCTACTCTGAATCTATAGAAATTCTGCCCTATTAAACTTGGACACCCACCCTGTAGTCCGCAAATTTTCCATTTACGGAAACTCAACTTCTGGTATGTTTCTGATCATCCTTGAGTATCTTCCTATATTGTTTCTTGTAGCATTTTGTTTGTTTATACCCGATTGCACTATAATTAGGGTTTGAGGCTTATTCAAACTAGGGTTTGACAAATCTCTCAATCTAATCTATTATTTCCATATCATTCCTAAGCATATAAACCTATGGCTAAGTCATCATCCATCTATAGTGACTTGGCTTGATTTTTGTCCTCGAATGTTATTGTGAAAGGAGGGTTTGATTTGATATACTTAAACATCATTTCCCATCTTCCCACTTTTCATACATAAGATTTTGGTGAACATGAAACAATGAGCATTTTGCATCTTTCTAGGTGTTGTAATCAGTCATTACATTTATTCATGTCATATTAATCATCTTGCATTGAAAAATATAGCGTACATTTGACAATTTTTGAAAAAATGAGCATTCTAGGCTTGCATTAAGGCATAATTTTGCATAGTTTGTGTTGCATATGATAAAAAGATTTAATTTTATGATATTTGCATCAGATCTAATCCTTATTACAATAATTCATCATTGCTTTATATCAAATATTTCATTTAAAGGCTTCATTTGCTAGGGTTTTGCTTAAAAGGTTGCATTTTTCATATAACCTAGTCTTTGAAAAAACTAGGGTTTGTAGTCAAAATTTCATTTTCAGATTTTGCTACTCCTTTTCAACATTCATTCAAATCTGATTTTAAAGTCTAGTGTTGGATCATCTTGCATACGTTTGCATCCTAGCTTTGAAACTTTCACCATTTGTAATTACACATTGTGTATTTCACCATTAACAAGTTTTTATACACTTTCTTCAAACTTCTTTAAGCAAACCTTCTTAATCGTTCACCTTGCCTTGTTGTGTAGTACTATTTCCATCTACTTTGTTTTTTGTGAAATTCATGTGTTCTCTTTCTAAAAACCCGATTTCCTCAAACAAGTGCTTTGGTGTGAAACAATCTCACATACATGGCTTCTCATCACAACAATAATAATATGGTCCAATTCCTAGAGTTTATAGGAAAAGGAAGACTCCTACACTTGAATTAATCTTTAAACCACATGATAGAACAATTGGAGACATTGAGGGTATTGGCAAGAGACACTGCTAAGCATGATAGGCGTTGAAATTGATGGCAACCAAGATCATCGCAATCATCCATATAACACAATTTGTTCATGCCTATCATGCATCAGAATTTGTCTAAGTCTGGGTAGTCAGGAACAGAGCAGGTGACAAGGTCCGGTATCCTAGTCATGATCTATCCGATGGAAAGGCATGGTTTGCTATGGATCTAAGGTAGTTGTAAGCATTGTCAAGACACTCTAAATCTAGAATTTCATCCTCTAGAGATGAAGGACTCAAAAGATATTAGCTTCTGAGTATCAGGTTTCAGTTTGATAGAACAAATAGAAGAAGAACAGGCCGACCTTGTGAATAATCTTATTTCTGGATGTATAGAAGTTGTTTATTGGGCAATTGGTGATGATAAGTAATTATAGCCAACATGATTGATGATTTACAAGTGCAAGTTTTGATCCACATCTCATATTATGTATGGATCCAGTTGATAGAGTAGAGTACTCTACAAAGTTCTAAACATTCTTGAAGCTGACTGGTAAAATGATTGTAGATCATGTTGCGGATATATATATCCGATGGAATTGGATGATTTTGGTGTGTGTGAATAAGGTGTAATTGTGAGAAGAGAAGAAAATCTAAGGAGCGAATGAAGGCAGAGTAGTAAGAAGAGCAAGTAAAGATGAAATGTGTAAGATCAGTTTTTGCACTTAACTGGAACTGAAACCCTTGCATGGGTAGATGCTATTTATCAGTTCAAAATCTCTATTATTCTCTTGTGATCTTTCTATAGGTAGTGAGCTCTAGAAAGTGAGCTTGAATGCATATGTATTCTCATTTGTAAAAATACTTTTAACAAGGTATTAATTTTTGTGGGTTAACCCCCACCGTAGTTTTTCCCTTAACCGGGTTAGCACATAAAAAATCTTAGTGTCAAGTGTGTTATTTATGTTTCTTCTCATGTGTTATTGATTGATGCTGAAAGGTTTATATCATTAATTTGATTATAAGTTGTAAAGGGAGATCAATGGTAGAAAAGATTAAAATATGTGACAACTGATTCATCCCCCCTCTCAGTTGTCCAAACCTAAACCAACAATTGGTATCAGAGCAAGGTTCCTTTTGAAAAGTTTAATAGCTTAAGGGAGATCTGGAAAGTTAGTAAAAATGGATGAATATAACCTTCAAGGGCAACTGAATCTTGCCCTAGATGATCTTGAATAGTCCAAGGCAGAGGTCCAAGAGCTGCAAGATAACCTCAAAAAGGCTGAAAACTTCATTGAAATTTTAAAAGAAAAAATGAGCAAATCCAATGCAAAAGGAAAGGAGCAACCTCTTCAACTAAAAGATAAGGCCCTGAAAGAAAAGACAAAGGAATGTGAAAAGTTAGTTGAAGAAGTTATTGTCTTAAAACATGAGATGGAAACTGGAGTAATGAGACTAACCAAGGAAAATGAAGATAGGAAGAAAATTGAAGAAGAAATGAAGCAAAATCTGAAGGAGAGAACTGAAGAATACTGCAGATTGGATGGAGTGTTGTGTGGTTACACAACACGCCCCATTTTGACTTGACAAAATAGGGACCCAACATTTTGGCTTGTGTTTTGTGTTTTCTGGTGGTCTGGTAAAACTAAGTCATGCAGATCATCATGCATTGAAAAGGCTGGGTAAGTAATCATCATAAGGTCAGTTCGTCAAATTTCATATTTTATTCCTAAAACCTCATATTTAGAAAGAGCATTAAATTCCATGTAGGTTTGTCTTTTACATCACCCTGATATTCGTCAAGATGTGAAAGTTATGAATGGTCAAAGTTTGAGTCAAACCTAATATTCCCAGGGGGAGGGTTGTATATCGTAACATCAGTCATATTATAAAAGGTCACCCTAATATAGTATATCACCTAATAAAATCATGTGGTCCAAATATCTGGACGTCAATTTTAGGTGATAGTAACCTTTACCCATCAATAGCCATATGCATTTCGCGAGGATCATATTTTTCAAAGTAACCCGATATTTCATAATATCCTCTTGCTGTGAAATATCCCCCTAAGCCAATATCCTGATGACGTCATCCAAGTTCGATAAACGAAGAAACAAACATGACGATGACATCATCATCACATTTACCTCTCAGTAGGATATTTCATAAACATGATCCTGTTCCCATAACATGACGATGACGTCATGATGCCTTGCCGATACACTGAGCGAATATCAGGATGACGTCATCCTAATATTTTGAAAGAGAGACATGTAAGTTTGTCCGATCATCATCATCTTTGACACATCACCCAATATATCAAGATATCCTCCTAATGTGCTAAACGTAACCAAAGGATGTGTTCGTCACTTGATCATGTTGCGATAGTTATTCCAATCCGAGCAAGGAGGATGACATTAAACTCAACCCAATATTTGCGAATATCATCCTGCTTTCATGATATCCTGTCATAGGGATATCACCCCACTCCCGTTGCCGCCATTGTCATTTAATGCACGCAGACATGGTAGGTGGTTCCCGCCGACCATGAAACTCGATGGAACACCTGGCGAGATCCTGTGTTTTCACACGGATAATCAATGAGTAAAATCCAATCTGTCAGGGTTGCCCTAATTTTACCCTAAGTGCATCGTTAAAAGGATGAATTCGCCATCATTTCAAATTTACCTTGCGATAAAATTTGTTTTTACAGAGCACCAGCTTCCATATCCTCATACAGGCGATAGTTGCACGAATTAAGCTCACAGACAAAGGAAGTGCGTGATCATCAGCTGAATTAAGAGCATTGTCAGAAGTCCACTGGTATAAAAAGTAAATTTGCATATCCAGGTAAGTAAATGAAACCCTCGTCCTATTGTTTCTGTAATAGTAAGGTATGAGTGGTTGATCTGAAGTTCTGGTTTATGCATCCATATGATTAAGTAATGTTGAACATATACAATAGGCATGATGATTAGTAAAGTTAATTGTAATATGCATGCATGTGTATACCCATTGTAAGACAAGATTTGGTTAATTTCAGGCACCCATGGCTGATAAGAGGTTAGTAAAGTGTCAAGCAGAATTCGATAAGCCTATTTTCCCCTCCCAAAGGGGCGTCCTATTTAAGTACGGTGCAATTACGGATACCCATCAGGGGAGTACCAATTTGGAAGCATGGTCAGCCAAGTTGAATGATGAGAATAACAAGAGTCCTATGCTAGATGCAGTTTTCATTTCCAGGATGTGGAATGCTGCCGGTTTTCCATATTCCATGGAATCTCTGGAACTGGTTATCGAGTGTGCCAGGAACTATAATCCCGAGACCAGGCAGGTGATGAAACATGGGAGGATATATGTTGACCTATCCATCAAGGGTCTTTCCAAGACATTGGGATTGCCATTGGGCAGCAAGGTAAAAAGTGTGGACCTGAAGAAGTCAGAGAAAGAATATGAAAACAACAAGAAACAAGCCAGGAAGAACATGTATCAATGGAGGGCTGAAAACAGTACATATCCTGCAGCAGCCAAACTTCCTGTGCATCTATTCAAATATGATTTTGCTGATGAATATCAATACATGATTGCACTACTGAACAGAGTAATAGGCCAGCCTGATGCTGGTAGTTTTAGAGACTGGATGTATGGTATAATAATGATGTGTTTATATTCAGATATCAAGCCACTGTGGGGCCAGCTAATAAGTGATGCTCTACATGAGTAGCTGATGAACCTAGGAGGTTCAAATTGTGCTTTCTATATGACCTCATACATCGTCTACTCCTGTGCTTATAAAGGCACATTTGATGCACTAGTTACAGATGGGAAAGTCATAGGAACAGTCAATGTTGTGCATATCTGGGATCATCATCCCCAGCTGCAAAGAGCCAATTACCTCCAAGACTACAAACTGGTCAATGATGCATTCTCTATGCATCTGGTGAGGACCATGGAGGAAGATAGAACAAAGATATTGAGCATGGAGGCTCAAGAGATAATTTACAGGCATGGAGCCTGGTATATTCAGTTTGCCACCTTCTCCTACATGAGGATTGAGGGTTTTGAAGGAAAACCCCTCATGCTACCAAGGTATTCCACTGATGCAGTGATACTGATGGAGTTCATCAGGCAGAGCTCCACAATAATAAAAACATACAAGGATGCAAAGAAGCTGCCACCAATTTTGTTTCCGGTCACCATTGGCTGGTATATGTGCCCCGATTCTGAGAACATAAAGAAGGTGATGGTCACCTTGAATAAAATGAAACTATAGCCTTTTCCACTAACAAGACCATATGATCCTTACGGCAGGATACAGAAAATAATAGGAAAGCCTATTCATCAGAGGCACCTAGAGGACTTCTGGGCTGACTGTGAAGATGAAGTAGAAGCAAGAAGAAGAAGATATCAAAGGCTGACTTTGAATCAAATAAGAACCTTTGATTGCATCCCCATCCCCCAACAATTGAAGAAAGATGATGGCAGGATAATTGCAGATGAGTATGAGCAGAAGAAAATATATAATGATACCATCTCTGCACCTGACCTCACCATACAGGAGGATATATCCTTGGACCCCTTCATTGCCAGGACCATACAACTAACCCAAGCTTGGGTTGATGAACAGATAGGGGCATTGAAGAAGAAGGGTGTTGCCATTATGGTGGACAACAAGAAGAAGGGACAGGATATTATCGATGGGGAGTATGATGACTTCCTGAATGAGAAGAGAAAGTCTAAGGGAGATAGACTCCCTCCACCACAACAATAGAGCAAAAGATCCCCAAGGGGCAAGAAAGTAGATAAGGAACCCAAAGGGGTTATTATTGAAAGGGCAGTATTTGTAGCTGAGGAGGCAACAGCATCAGGATCAAGATCTGGATCAGGATCAGCATCCCCTCCAAGGACAAGGAAAGGAAAGTCCAAGAAGAGTAAGACAGCAGAGGCTGAAATTACTGAGACCCTAGAAGAGGGTCAATCCTCAAGGAAACATGATGAAGAGGATATCCTCATGGAGGAAGAGCCTGAAGAAGAAGAGGCTCCTTTGATAATAAAAAGAAAAAGAAGAGCTCCACAGGTGGCTGTGTCTACCCCACCTAAGAAACTGACAACCTCCATGAGGGGTGAAATAAAACAACCCCCTACATTGTTACAAGGGGCAGGTAGTGAAGTGCATAAGGAACTTCAGCATAATGTTCCACTTCCTACCATCGTCAAGTTCAAAACTGAACTTGTAGAAGAACAGATGAAAGAAGAATCTCAGACACAAGCAGAGGGTCACATCTTGCTAGACGAGACAATAAATTTGTCTGATGATGAGGTTGTGAAGGAGGTATCTTCACAAAAGATGGAAATCCTTGCTATAGGTATGCAAATGACCCCTCATAAGACTCCAACAGTTCAAACAATACTAGAGGAGATGAAGCAAGTGGAAGCCGAAAAGGAAAAGAGCCCAGAGAAGATAGCCCAAGAAATGGGGCTAGATACACTGATTGCAGAGGTGACAAATCCTGCGGTGATAGACATAACAGATAAATAGGATACTAGTCCTGAACATCCAACAGGATCACCTGACAAAGGGCAACCTATAGAAGAAGTGAAGATGGCAGAACCAGAAGGCAATGCTTCAGAAGTCAGCCAACCAAGCGCACAAGATGCATCAGCAGAACCTGCTATAGTAGAGGTTCGGGAAAAGAGAGCTGATGAAAAAGATGTGGTAGAAGATCCTACTGCCAAGGTTCAAGAAATGAGTGGCACAGGTGCAGAACAAATTGTGATTATAGAACCAGCACTAGCGCTCAAGGAGACTTCTCAATTATCCACAACTAAGAATGTTCCTCAGCAGGAGGAAAAACCAAAGGAGGATGAGGTAATGAGAGAAAAGGATCATGATCATCATGATCAGCATGTGGACGTAGCACAAGATCCTCCACCTCAAGAAGATGCTCCTCTGGAGAAAGAAGTTCCTCAACAGGAGGATGTGCAACAGGATCAACGTCAAAGTGAGCATCATGAAGAAGAATTAAGGAAATCACCTTATCCACCAAATCTACTGACAGAAATAGGAGACACATCATGATGATGCAGAGAAACATGATCAGGTACCTCCGTGGTTGGAGAAAGAGGTAAATATAGAAGAAGAATTTGAAATTCAAGAATTTGATGTCTTCACCCTATTCTCTGAAAATATAATAAAACCTAAGAGGAAGGCCAGAATGACTTTGGCCATCAAAAGAGATCCAACAACTGCGAGGAGGACCGCACAGATTGCAGTACCTACTGTGGAGAAAGAAAAAGGTAAAATTACCTTAGATGAATTCCAGATCAGCACAGTAGACTTAGGATTTGCCAATGAGGACCAAGAGGGTCAAGAAGGCAAGGATATTATTAATTCTTTAATTCAAAAGGTGAAAAGAGAGAAGGAGAAAAATAAGCAACACAAAGAGCACATTGCTCAGTTGCATGCCTACATAGGAAGGCTAACCAATACTGAAGATACTTCAACTGAACATGCAGTCCCATTGACTGCTATCTCTCAAGAGGAGGTGAATAAATTAGACCTCATGAAACATGAGGCATCTGTACTCAGGAGATGGATGTCATCCACATTGGGTGATGCAGAGGAAGTAGTAAAGGCCTCTTTAAAAAGGTGGAATACTCTCAGCGACTCCAGGACCAAGGTAGACAAACTGCAGATGCAAACAAGAAAAAGGTCTTACCAACTGGAAAAAGTATTAAATATCCTAGGAGAAATAAGGAGGATAAATCCTCAGCTGCTCATCAATAAACAGGGACTAAACAATAATACTGCTTTGTTGATTGACATATGGTATAAAGACATTCAATTTGAATGTGGAGTACTCAGAAGATGCAATAATAAATTGAGAGATATCAGCATGAAGTTGCATGATTTAATGTCTGTCGAGGTAGAAATATTGGAAACACTAGAAGGAAAAGTGGAAGGGAAAGTTGAAAATCAAGATGAAGAGTTTGCCATCGAAGCTTTACACAGCAACTTCCAATTAATAGCAGATGATCCACTTGTTCACTTGACAGAAGAAGTAATAGATAAAATAATGAGAATCAAAGTCAAGATGGAGAAGTACAATGAGATGCTGCAAGACAGGAAGAGCAAGCTGGATAGTAGTAGGCACAAATACGAGGCACACAAGCACGCCATGATCAAAGCAAAGACTCAAGATGGCAGGGAAATAGATAAAATTGTGCAATTATATGAGCAGGTCCGGAGCATCATGCAACCTCATATGCGCAATCATCATCATCATCATGATGAAAGTTCAAGAAGTGATGCACCTAGTGATGAAGAGCATGACTCTGATAAAGTAAGTGATGATGCATCATAGAGTGAATATCAGCATCAGATACTTAGTGAAGATAGGTTTTTTTTAGATAGTTGCCAGCTGGCAACTTGTGCCATTTTGTAAAGGTTAACGTAGTCAAAGGAAATATTGACCATAGATACACATAGATGAATCAGGATCGCTGATCTTTTTGTAACGGATTCCTCACCTTATTCTATAAAAGGTGTAGGGATGCTTCATTTTGAATATTTGAAACTTAATTGAAATTTGTCTGCTAAAATATTCAGGGCTCATTTCAAAGCTTTTTGTATACATTTATGTCTTTGCATACTTAGTGAATGAGAAGATTGTTTTGGTTACAATTCATAGTAAATCTTGAGTAATCTGTGTGTGAATTCTGGATTTATGTGGTGATTTGTTTCATCCTTTGGAGTGCATGTCTACTTACATACATTGTTTTCATACAATTCCTTTGAAGTCAGCACCTACTGTATCTAGCTATGGAATGTCCTGGTGAACATATGGTTTGGTTTTCTTCTCTTCATGACTATATCTGATATACATGTGGTTCAATAGCTGAAGATTCATCTTTCATTTGAAGTTTTTAGTTCAATTTCTTTAAATTTCAGAACATTTCACTATCATAATTGCAAATAACTGAACATCTAAAGCAAATAATACAAATATGTGGACATCTCATAGATAAGTGGAAATATTTAGCATATTTGAAGCTAAAGCATGCATTACTGATAAATATCATGCAAATATTTGAGTATAACTGTATCATTGAATCAAATAACTGTGTAAAATGACCTCTCTGTGAAGAATCTTTATAGAAATAGCGTCATGATGATGAACTCTATGTAAGGACCCAAAATGGAAACAGCAACGCACATCAACCTCTGAGTAACGTCAGAAGATTAAGACCTAATCACCAGAGACTTGGGATCATGAATTCTCTGAATTCATCGTATCTTTCAAGATGAATAAAGGTTAATGTGTACTTTTATTCTATGCTTGTTTATGACTAACATCATGACCAACATGGAGTAGCCAGTCTCCTAGAATCAAATCTACAAGAAAGTAGAAACAATGAGAGAAAACTTGAGAGACAGATTATCACTCTTAGACATGACCTAGAAATTCCCAATGAGTATAAGGAGAAGTTCAAGATAAGCTCAGCTAAACTTGAAGCACTAATTGAAGAACAAAAAAAGGATGATGACAAGCATGATCTTAGATATGAGAAAGGTGAAAGCTCCAGATCCAGACAAAGAAAATTTCAACCAAGGAATAAAAGAAACAGAACTAGAAAACCTCCAGTAAGATAGCCTAATGCTCAAAGATATCCATCATTCAATGGAAATTTTTTCAATTGCAATAAATTTGGTCATAGAGCTACTCAGTACAGAAGCAAAGTGAATCAAAATGGTCCATCCTTCTCCAGTCAATGCTTGAAGTGTAAGAGGTATGGTCATAGATCAAATGAATGCAGAAGTATGATAATGAATAATGCTAACAATAGAGGAATTGAAAATTCTTTCAATGGTTACTATTTTACTTGCAATGGTTTTGGACACATGGCTAATCAATGTAGATCAAGAGGAAATCAAGTTCATAAGCAAGGAAATGTTGTGTGCTTTAATTGTAATAAATCTGGTCATATTGCAAGATTCTGCAGAAGTAGGAACAATGGAAGAAGAGGTCCAGTAAATAGAAAACTAGATGAACAGAGACAAGACAAAGGCAAAAGAAAAATTGATGTGAATGAGATATGGAGCAAAATGAACAAGATCTGGGTAAAGAAAGATACAATAAACAATGGTGATGGGTCCGCACCAGAATCAGGTGCCGACAATTCCTCCAGGAATTAAGTCAGGAGCTCTGGCTCAGGGGGAATTGCATTGAACATCAAAATCTCCTCAGTCAGTAAGTGGGTGCCTGAATCTGGCACATTAAAAGAGAATATTTTGAATTGGTCTAGAAACTTTGGAAGGATTTTTGGAAGAAAAGATGTTGATATGAAAACTTACAGAGTGATTCATGAAGAACTATCAAAAATAGAGTAACCAGATATAGTTAGGGCATTGTATTTATTACAATGCCAAATTAGGTTTTGCAAAAGATAAAAGGTCACTTGGTCACTCATTTGAATCACTTTGCATTTGAAGGAAACAAGAAGAAGAGCATTCAAGTTGTAAATCTAGAGACTGAGGCAAAGAACAAATTCAACCGACAACTGATCAACCCTACCCTCGTGAAAGAAAAAGGTACCTCTCTGTAAAGATTTGAATCTGAAATATGTTGAGATGGCTACTCCTCATGTTGTTGATATTACTGAAAGGCCTCGACCCAAATTTAAGAAGCATCCTCACAAATTGATTGAAGTTGACCAGTTAGGTGCTTTTTCAAGTGTTTCCTATGGTGTGCTGCATGTTGAAGACATTAGGGTTTATATTCATGCAAACATAGATGAGTTTGGAGATTCAAGGTATGTAGACTTGTTTGAGAAACAACTCAGGAATGAAAATCACGAACTTAAACCCGAGTATAAGGCACTATAGGATAAACACTTTATTTAGATTATGGGGTTTCTGACATTTGATGAGGATGAATGGATATGATACGTTTTGAGTCGGATGCATGATGAATTCATTTGGTTGTTAAAACCATTCAAGATTACCAAGGATGCTATTAGAATTGTAATTGGCTTAAACTCAACTGGAGGATTGCCCATGCTGAAAGCTGTGAAAAAATAGACAGTGACTAATGCCATCGGTGCTAAGTTTGACAGAAGGGCAACGATAATTAATGATATTATAGAACCGGATGTCAAATTCCCCTCCATGGTGATTGGGTACAAGATCTACCACTTGAGCAGAGAAAAATCTGTTTCTGGAACAACCATAAATGTTGCATACAAGATGCTAAAGGAAAACACTGATTATGACGTTGTGAATTACTACAGAATGAATTGATTAAAAATTTAAACAAAATCAAGAAAGATAAGATAAACACCTTCAAGTATGGTACATTGGTTCTATGTTTATTCTTTTACTTTATGAATGAGGTACTTGTTGTCACATGAAATTGCACCCTGCTTGGAAGGATTCCAAGCATTCCAATGACACAATGGGAATGATCTCAAGGTGTGGGACCTTGCTCAAAGAGATCAGACCTCTGGAGAAGGCCAGCTTCCTTTGCCTGATTATCACCTAAAACTACTAAACTTTGAGGGGAAAATGGAGAAGGAAAGCTTTAAAGTAAAGATGAAACAACAAAAATTGAAACATAAAAGGGTGATGCACTAGATAGATTTAAAGAGACTTTCACATAACTAAAAAATGCATAGCACAACTAGATAGAGAAAGGATGCATACACAAATTAGATGATTCTAGCAGAGGCAAGAAGCAATATGATTGAGAGGAACAAAGACGTTCACAGGCAACCATATCCAAATTCGTATAGAACTAGAAAATCAGTCAAAGAGGTATGATAACTTACATATATTCAGTAGGAAGGCAAGGTTACAGTGGTAGAAAAAGCTTTGTTTGGAAACAGAAAAGCTTCTATGCCAAAAAATTTCCAACCTTATTTACATCATAAACCTCAGCTTATATAGCATTTCAACCTAACCTAAGTCAGTTACAAAATTCGCTCAGAGAGCTGCCACCAAAAATATCTCTGAAGGGACGTCCCAACAAGGAGTAATGGTGTCAAATATCTAGAATTGATACAGATGGAAGATATTTTCAGTCTTCAATGCAAGCTGCTGCATCATCAATCTACTCCCCTGAAACAGTGGAAGATATTTTGGTATTAAATGCGAGCAGCTTGCGGATCTATCCTCAACCATGACTGTATGCAGCATCTAAAACAAGGCGATGGAGAGATATTTTGGTATTGAATGCGAGCTACTTCCTCTTTGTGCAGCAATGAATGCAAGAAATATCTACATCTGCCCCAAAATGGTCGCTGAAATGTCCCTTCAGCCAAATATGCAAATCCAAATCATGTACCTTTGCTTTTGGCACTTAAACTCCTCTTTGAAATTGCCCCCTGAATATGCACCTAGATCTGCATACAACGCGGGCCCCTACCTTTTTGAAATGGCCTTTGTACACTTCTCCTTATGAGGGATATGATGGTGATGTCACCATCATGGACGAGCCTTATTGAAATGTGACAAGATGGCGTCATCATCATATCGGGATGATATTTGGACGAAGGGTGATATTTGGATATCGGGGTGATCTTCAAATATCACCCGATGTTCGAAATATGACCCAATGTGTGAAATATCACCCGATATTTGAAATATGACAGTCTGATGTGTGAAATATCAGGTTTGACCAAATGTTTGACCATACACAACTTTCATATTTTAGCAAATTTCAGGGTGATGTAAACAGCAAACTTGCCTATTTTTTCAAGCTCTCTCACATGGTAACCTTCTTCAGGAAATGAGATTTGGGGTTAGACTTCAAGATCACAAATATAGCTTACATTGGGGATATGCACACTGACTAATGCTACTTGAATTATTTGACTCTGGCTAGAGGAAAAATAGGTCAACAATTTGGCAGCTTCTATGGGATGTTTGCCTACTAAACAATTAGATCAATGGCCTTGAGCATCTATTGGGCATGGAGTCATACATAGACTGAAAATATACAAATATTTTCTGACCTTAGCAACTGAGTACAGCAGTGAAGAATCTTAGAAGACCAACCCAAGACAGAAATGCTGAAAGCAACCCCCTCAACTATGCTAGACAACACTTATTGAAAACATAGAGACCTAATCTACTGATTTACAAAACACTCATACCTCAAAACACCTCTTCAAGTGTATCCCATTTACTGGGATAGGCAAATTTTGTCCATCCATACTTGATAACTGAAATGCATTGTGCTCTTTGCATTCAATAATGAGAAATGGGCCACTCCACATGTTGTCAAACTTGGAATGCTTTCCTGGTCTACTTTTCAATTCATCCCATTTGAGCACCATATCACCCTGACTAAAGGTTCTGGGAGTGGCCCTCTGATCAAATTTCTTTTGGTATGAAGCTGATGATACTTCATAGCTTTCATACCTTTATCTCTGCTCTCTTCAAGCTCCATAAGCTGAGCATATCTAACAGCCATGGGGCCCTCTGCTTCAAACATCTCCAGCTGATTCATGATGTCTATTGCTGGTAGTTCCATAGACATGGGCAACCTTGCCTCTTTTCCATACACTAGCAGATATGGGGAGTTCCCAATAGACCTTTTAGGAGTTATTCTATCTGCCCATAGAGCAAATCTCAGATTGGTGGGCCAAGTCTTCTGGTTATCTTCCATTGATCTTTTAACAATCCTTATGAGATTTTTGTTTGTACATTTAGCCAAACCATTACCCTATGGGTAATAATTTGATGAAGTATTCAAATAGATCCCATTCCTCACAGCCCAGTCAGTTATCCTCAATCCAACAAAAGCTAGAGCATTATTAGAGATGATTGATTCAGGCACCCCAAATCTGGAAATCAAATCTTGATAAAAATTTAAAACAACATTCTCATTTGATTCCTTCAGAGCCACTGCTTCAGTCCACCTTGTGAAATAGCCTGTAGTTGTGAGTATCCACCTATGGCCTGCACTTGATGGTGGGTTAATGGGACCTATAAAATCAATGCCCCATCTCATAAAGGGCTGCTCTACCTGAATTGGTTATAGAGGTAAACCTGGCAGCCTTTCTTTGCCTGCAAAAATGGCACACTTTACACATTTTCTAGCCCATGCATGGGCATCCTTAAATAAGTTGGGCCAGTAATAGCCAGCTCTCATTATTTTCCAAGTAGTAGTCCTAGGGGTAAAATGACCCCCTACTATTCCATCATGAAATTCATGTAGCACCTTGTTAGTCTGACCTTTATCAATGCACCTTAACAATACACCATTAAAGTCCTTTCTAAAAAGGATGCCATTTATTAAAACATATGGAATGGATTGCAGTCTAAAATATCTTCTTTTAGTTTTATCTAGACCTATTGGACATTCACCAGTCTACAAAAATTGAGTCATGTCATTAACCCAACTGGTGCCTACTGCTGCTGTATCATTTTGATGCTCCTCCTCAATGATCAAAAGCACCTCATGTTCCTTTTCTACCTCATTCTTAGAACTGGTAGCAAGTTGCTCATTGAGTCCTCTACCTCTAACAAGCTTAGTTATCTTGATCTCAAAATCATATTCCATGACTTTGGTGATCCAACCAGCCCTTTTCTCATTAACATCTTTACTCAACAGGAACTCTTTGACACCAGGGTGAGCTACCATCAAATATATCTTGTTATTAAAAATAAGACGTCTAAATTTATTGAGGCTCCCTACCACTGCAAGGATGTGCTTTTCAATGAAGCTATACCTCTGTTCATACTCCTCCAGCCCTTGACTGAAGAAAGTGATAGGTTGCTCAAAACCCTCACTCTGCTATTGTACCAGAATCACAGAGATGGTATCCAAGCCGCCATAAGCATACAAGATAAAGTCTTTGGAGAAATCAGGATTTACCAATGTTGGTTCAGCTGCTAATGCCTCCTTTATAGACTCAAAGCTGAGTTTGGCCTCTTTTGTCCAACTAAAGGTTGTATTCTTCTTCAACATAGACATCAAAGGCTTCAAAAGATTTGCAACATCAGGTATGAACCTTCGTAGAAAATTAATTCTGCCAATGAATCTTTGTAGTCCCTTCTTGTGATTGGGTAAGGGCAGCTCCAAAATAGCCCTTATTCTTTCATTATCAATGGTAATGCCCTCCTTTGACACGACGTGTCCCAACAGCTTGCCTTCATAAACAGTGAATATGCATTTCCTTGGATTAAGGGATATCCCAAACTCTTTGTTGTTGGCAAGAGACACTATATGGGTTTATGTATGTTGTCATTGATGGCAACATAGGCTATCCCACACATCCGCAAGACATGATGAGTCTCTACCGGAAGTCAGATTGAAGAAGTGTTGTGATCTGGTAAGCAAGAACAAAGCAGTCAACAAGGTTCGACAGTCAAGTCAGATCTCTCAAAGGAAGTATCTCAATGAAGTGCGGATTTGAGATAGTCAAGATGAGTACCTTGACAAATAGATTCCAAGGATTTAGCCTCCGTTGATGGAAGGGTGAAAAGATATGAGCACTTGAGTGTTGGGTTCTTGTTTGGCAGAGTAGACAGGAAGAACTGTACTGACAGAGTGGCAGACCCAAATCCGAAGAGATATTTCTGATGACTAAGTTTCTTGAGGTATCATTCATGATTGGCTAACATGATTGATGACTTCTTCAAGCATCTCGTAGATCCGCATCACTTGGTAAGCAAGGATCCAGCCGACAAATCAAAGCTTGGGAAAATATTGACTATTCCGGATGCCGACTAGAAAGGTGGTAAGATTACTTATGCGGATATATATACTAGATGAATTGTGATATGAAGGTGTATTGTTGAGAATGTGAAAGTGTGTGAATAAAAGCAGAAGAGTAGTGGGAAGGTAGGCAGACAGGTCCGGAATGTGACAGGACAGCTGAACCAAAAGAAAGTTAGAATGAAGTGCAGCAGATCAGTTTATTGAGCTCAACCGGAACTGAATCCTAGCATGTGTGGATGCTTCTCATCAGTTCAAACATTATGTTATCTTTCTCTCTTGTAGGCAGTGAGCATCTTGTGAGCAGTATGCTTGGGCAGTGAGCCCTAAATTGGCAGGTGCCATTTTGTACTTCTATTCTTCTAACAGAGAATACATTCTTGGGTTAATCACCCTGTGGTTTTTCCCTTAACCGAGTTTTCCACGTCAAAATCATTGTGTTATGTGTATTTACTTTGTTTCTACTTTCATGCTTGTTTGCTTTGATGCTGCACTAATTATTAAAGAAGAACAGAAAGTTGAATAAATTAAGATAACTGATTCACCCCCCATCTCAGTTATCAATAATTGGTATCAGAGCCAAGTTCCTCCCAACAGAGCCTAACAGCTTGAGGAAGATCTGGGAATTCAAATGGATGTGTATGGTATGAGGGAGCAAATTAAGTCTGCCCTTGATGATCTTGAGCAATCAAATTCTGAAGTCAATGAATTGAAGGAAAGACTCAAACAGGCTGATGATTTCATAAAAGAACTAAAAGAGAAACTGGGTCTCTCTATGAAAAAGAGAAAGGAGCTACTTCAGCAACTGGAAAGTCAAGGTGAAGCCAATCATACAAATGGAGATCTGAAAGAGAAAACCAAGTTATGTGAAAAGTTATCAAAAGAAATCATCATGGTAAGACATGAAATGAAATCAGGAGTTATGAAGTTCAACCAAGAAATTGAAGAGAGAAGAAAATCTGAAGATGATCTAAGATAATCTCTCAAGGAAAAATCAAAAGACTACCACAAGATGGATAGAATAATCAGACATCTTGAATCTGATCTTGAAGATGCTAAAGATAATGAAGAAAAACTTGAGGATCAAATTATCTCTCTTAAAAGGGATCTTCAAACAGCAAATGAGTACAAAGAGAAATTCAAGATAAGCTCTGCTCAACTTGAAGTTCTTCTTGAGAGCCAAAAGAGGGTAGATGACAAGTGTGGCCTGGGATATGAAAAAGGTGAAAGCTCTGAATCTGGTCAGAAGAATTTTGGATCAAAAAATCCAAGGAACAGGCCTAGAAGACCTCTAGTAAGGCAGCCTAATGCTCAAAGATATCCATCCTTCAATGGATACTACCACAACTGCAATAACTTTGGTCATAAAGCTAATTAGTGCAGAAAGAGAATGAATCAGACTAATACATCCTTCTCCGGATAGTGTTTCAACTATAAAAGGTATGGTCACAAATCTCATGAATGTAGAAATATGCAAATGAACAATTCATTCAACGGTAGATGCTTTGCATGCAATAGAATGGGTCATATGGCTAATCAATGCAGATCAAGAGGATATCAATCAAATATGCAAAGAAATGTTATTTGCCAAATTTGCAATAGATCTGGTCATATTGCAAAATTCTGTAGAAGCAAGAATTAGGACAAAAGAGGTCCAGTACATCATAATCAGAATCAAGATAAGGGAAAACGAAAAGTGAATGTGGATGAAGTTCAAAATGAGATGAACAAGATTTGGGTGAAGAAAAGTATAGAGAATGTAGGGGATGGATCTGCACCAGACTCTGGTTCTGATACTCCTTCCAGAAATTAAAAAGTGAGCCCTGGCTCAGGGGGAGACACAAGAAAACCATTTTCCCCCAGCCAGTCAATTGGTGTCGAAACTGGCACAAGGAGAGTTGCGGATTAAAGGGTTCATAAGAGAAACATCTAAATAAACTATGGTTAAGATATGGAAGATCCGCAAGATGTTTAGATCAAGATTGATCTGGTTCTTCAAATCATCTGAATAAGGCAAATCAGAATGACTTAGGTCGAGCATTTATTGTAACTTGGTATTAGGGTTTGCAGAGTAATATAAGGGTTCTTCGTATTAAACATTTGTTTATTCTGCATTTAAGAAGAAGCAAAAAGGAGCTCTACAACAAATTTCCTCAAGCCCATCAAAGATCATTTACAAAAGTTGATTCATCCAGAAATTGATCTGGCTCACTCCATGAAACCTAAAGGCGCAAAAGGTATTTTCTGTTCCTAAACACCTCTCTGCAAATCTTTTTAAAGATGACTACTCTGAATATTGTGAAGATCACTGATAGGCCTCACCCCAAATTCAAGAAACATCCCTACAAATCCTTGGAAGTAGATCCCCTAGGAGCATTTTCCAGTGTTCCGCATGGTTTCTTGCATACAGAAGATATTAGGGTTTACATTCATGCAAACATTGAAGAATTCAGAGAGTTCAAATTGAGGGATATCTACCACAAACAACTAATAGATGATTCATTTGAGCTCCAACCCCAATACAAGGCCCTCCGAAACAAGTACTTTGCATAGTGTATACATTTCCCCTGCTTTGCTGAGGATGAATGGGTCCAGTATGTCTTGAGCAAAATACATGACAACTTCATGTGGTTGAATGGACCATTCAAGATCACAAAAAATGCCATTAGGGCAGTTACCGGTTTGCACTCATCCGGTGGGATACCTATTCTCAAATCAGTCAAGAATCAGACTGTAAGTGAGGCTACCGGATCTAGGTTTGACAAAAGAGCAATGACAATAGAAGATATCACTGATTCAGATATCAAGTTTACCTCCATGATCATTGGATACAAGATATATCATTCTAGCAGGGAGAATTCAGTACCTAGAACTGCTATCTACACTACTTCTGAAATGTTAAGAAAGAATTCAGATTATGACCTTTGTCAGCTCCTTCTAAACCAACTCTTGGAGAATCTGTAGAAAATAAAGAAAGATAAAAAGAATTCATTTAAGTATGGTGGGTTAATATTGTGCTTATTCTTCTACTTTATGAATGAGCTACCTAGATCCAGTGGATGGGTACGGTAGAGTGACAGACCGGTTGCCATACAAATCAGGGACTATTTACATGGACTTGGTGATGACAAAGCACAAAACACAGCTCTCTGGGGTTTCTTAAAAAACTTCCAAAACATAATGCAAGCTAGAGAGAGAATTCCCCAATCTCTAGTTGAGAAATACAAAGACACAATATGTTTTATGGTAGAGACTGATCAGTGCCTAATGGAGGCAGTGGAACCAAGATCAGTATGGATCATGCCAATGGGGTATGAGGTGGATGAGAAAATCATAGAGTTGCATGTTCAACACATGCTAAGTCAACCAAAGGATCCCAAGACAGAAAGGTTTGGAACCTTTGAAGAATTGAGTGTGAAGATCCACGTTGAGCTAAGGCAACCAGAGATGAAAAGAAAGGTAAGAAAAGAAGTAGAAAACATTGCCAAAAGCCTTGGCATCTCAAAAGAGGCACTTGATGCCAATAGGGAAAAGAAGGAAAGGACTGAGAAAGAGGTAGAAGAGCAAAGTGTTCTGGTAGAATCCTCCTCTCGGACCAGATCTTCTAGGAGCTCTACTCCTACCACTGATAAGAGCTCAAATAAATCAAAACCGGAAGCAAAATCATCTGGTAAAGTAGAGAAAAGAACTAAGACAAAGGCCACAAGGTCTTACATCAGTCAGAAGGATGATGAAGAGACTGAGTCAGATGAGGAGGTAAGGAAAATGAGGAAAAAGAAGAAAGTATCTAGTGAACCCTCTACCGGTGAAGACAAGGAAGAGATGGCAGAAGGGTTTGTTGAAAAACCCACTCTATCATTAGATGATGTCATCAAATTAGTGACTGTGGATGGAAAACTTCAACCAATGGCTGAATTCTATGATCATTATAATGAGGCTGACCAAAAGATCTTGCAGAAAGCAGCAATCAGGTATCTAAATATCTACAATAAGGCTTTTATTGAAATTATATCTCTTATTCCCAAAAGCTTAGAGAAAGAGTTAGAAATAAGAAAGAATAATGCTATGGAAAAAGATCTTGTGATCCAAGAACAGATAGCCATTCAGCGTTATCCTTCAATTGATTCAAAGCAAATGAATATGATCTTCAAAGATTGCAATGATGAGTTCTGGAGCAAAGAAAGAATGAATCAACTTATGCTCAGAGAAACTGACAAAATAGCAAAAGAAATAGAAGAGATCCTCCAGAATGCATACTCAAGATTCAACATTCCTATTATAGAGGACTTGGGTGTTGATCCCTCGGCTACAAGTATTGAAAAAAATCTACTGAGGCAATGACAGAAGAAGTAATGGACACCGGTGAAGAAAAAGTTAAGGACTTGGAATCCTCTGCTCCAGAAGAGGTGGTCCGTGAAACAACAAACATCACTCCTCCAGTTTCCCCTACTAACTCTGGATCCAAAGGAGAAGAAAGAATAGAGGGTAAAGAAAAAGGAGTGAAGGAAAAAGAAGATGATAGTACTAAGGCTATAGAAGGAAAGAAGACTTCAGCAAAGAAGACCACAGCTATTAGTGGTAAGAGTGTAGAAGGAGAGAAAGCTCCAAGAGACAGTTCTAAGACTGCAAAAGAGAAGAAGAATTTGTCTCCGGCAAGAGACACTGCAGAAACTATCAAAGAATTCTTAAACAAAGAGACAATGGAGATTGATGAACCAGAACTTCTACAAGGGCCATTTAATTTTGATTCTCTTTCTCCGGTACAAACAATGAAGATAGCTTCATTTGCTAATGCAAAGGCTAAAGAAAAACTCCTGAAGTCTCACATGGAAGACTGTGAGCTAATAGAAGTTGTATCCGGAGTATTAGAAAAGATCATGCCATCTTTTCAAAAGGATCCCTTAGTCTCCTCATCCAGTAATCTCAAATCTCTAGTCAATAGTGTTAGCACACATTTTGATTCCCTAGAAAAGTCAGCAGAGGATAAGGTCCAGAAGGAATTTTTGGCAAAAAGATTATCAGAGGTACAAGGGTTAATAACTAATGATAGGAGGAATATGAATATTGGGATAAAGAGCTTAGAAAATGCTCTTAAAGATGGTGGGGAAATGTATAAATTTTGTTTATCATGGTCCAAAGTAACAATGGATATTGAGAAAAAAGTGAAAGAACAGGAGGACAAACTAACAACACTCTCTAAGAATTTTGATCCTCTCTCCTCTTCCATAATAAATCAAGAATGTTAGACTATTGCAGTCTTGAATGAAATCAAGAAGCTTGAGAAGGAAAAGAAAAATAGAATAAGCAGGTTGGGTGAACTTAGAGGGATAATTATCCCTAAGATAGCGGCCATGCATGAGGCCATAAAAGAAGATCAGATCACAGCCGGACCAATGATCCCACAGATTTAAAAAGGGCAGATGCGTTTGCATTCCTGTTGAGTGGTCACATCTCAATTTTGGATAGGATGAAGCAATGTTGGGCAACATAATTCATCCAATTGAAGACAATGCTTGCCAACATACTTCAGTATATGTAAGTATGCTATATATATATATATATATATATATATATATATATATATATGCGGCTAAGTATAGTTGACTTTTTGAGAATTTTGGTGTGCGGACCCTACCCTTTGCCATTGATGTCAAAGGGGGAGTGAGGAGAAGTAAAAAATGAGGAATCCAACTAAGGGGGAGCTTCAGAAGATGTATATAAAAATAGAGCATCAACCAAGGGGGAGTATAGTGTGACACTTAGTCATTTTTCACTAAGTGTTGCCATCAATGCCAAAGGGGGAGATTGTTGGCAAGAGACACTATATGGGTTTATGTATGTTGTCATTGATGGCAACATAGGCTATCCCACACATCCGCAAGACATGATGAGTCTCTACCGGAAGTCAAATTGAAGAAGTGTTGTGATCCAGTAAGCAAGAACAGAGCAGTCAACAAGGTCTGACAGTCAGGTCCAGATCTCTCAGAGGAAGTATCTCAGTGAAGTGCAGATTTGGGAAAGTCAAGACAAGTACCTTAACAAATAGATTCCAAGGATTTAGCCTCCGGTGATGGAAGGGTGAAAAGATATGAGCACTTGAGTGTCGGGTTCCTATTTGGTAGAGTAGATAGAGGAAGAACTATACCGATAGAGTGCTAGACCCAAATCCGGAAGAGATATTGCTGGAAAACTAAGTTTCTTGAGGTATCATTCATGATTGGCCGACATGATTGATGACTTCTTCAAGCATCTCCTAGATCCACATCACTTGGTAAGCAAGGATCCAGCTGACAGATCAAAGCTTGGGAAAATATTGACTATTCTGGATGCCAACTAGAAAGATGGTAAGATTACTTATGCAGATATATATACCAGATGAATTGTGATATGAAGGTGTGTTGTTGAGAATGCGAAAGTGTGCGAATAAAAGTAGAAGAGTAGTGGGAAGGCAGGAAGATAGGTCTGGAAAGTGACAGGATAACTGAACCAAAAGAAAGTTAGAATGAAGTGCAGCAGATCAGTTTATTGAGCTCAACCTGAACTAAATCCTAGCATGTGTGGATGCTTCTCATCAGTTCAAACATTGTGTTATCTTTCTCTCTTGTAGGCAGTGAGCCTCTTGTAGGCAGTGAGCCTCTTGTGAGCAGTATGCTCGAGCAATGAGCCCTAAATTGGTAGGTGTCATTTTGTACTTCTATTCTTCTAATAGAGAATACATTCTTGGGTTAATCACCCATGGTTTTTCCCTTAACCGAGTTTTCCACGTCAAAATCATTGTGTTATGTGTATTTACTTTGTTTCTACTTTCATGCTTGTTTGCTTTGATGCTGTACTAATTATTAAAGAAGAACAGAAAGTTGAATAAATTAAGATAACTGATTCACCCCCCTCTTAGTTATCAACATTTGCATCTCTCAAAAACTAGCCTCAAGTGGGATAGATACTCAGATCCATTCTTGGAAAAAATTGTTATGTCATCAAGGTATACCAGCACTAGTTTATACAGCAAACCCTTAAAAGCCATGTCCATGGCTCTCTGGAAAGTAAAGCCAGCATTCGACAGACCAAAAGGCATCCTTTTGTAGGCCATGGTGCCCCATTTGGTGGTGAAAGCAGTCTTAAAGTAGTCCTCCTCCCTGACTAGCACCTGATTGTATCCAGAATATCCATCCAGCAAGGAAAATCTTTCTAAGCCAGCCACTCCTTATAGGATTTGCTCCATTGAGGGCAATGGGTAGTGGTCTTTTAGGAAGGCTCTGTTGAGGTCTCTGAAGTCAACACACAGCCTAATCTCTCCATTCTTCTTCCTCATAGGGACAAGGTTGGATACCCAAGAAGTATGCTTGATTGGAAAAATGATTTTCCCCTCAATTAGTTTGGTCAACTCCTTAATCATTAGAGGCTCAAGCTTCGGGTTTAGAAGTCTTTGCTTCTGCCTCACAGGTTTAGTATCTGGTTCTAATTCTATGGTATGCTGGGCAATATGAGGGTCAAAATCTTTTAGGTCTAAGTAATCCCAGGCAAACACATCTTCAAATTCTTGACAGAGAGCAATAAAAGCTCTCATGTCCTTAGCTGAGCAGATTTTACCGATTTTAAGAAGCTTACCTTTAAAAATCTCTAGTTCCTCATAATGCTCTTCCTTCACCTACATGCTAGTCTTGCTTTTCTTAAGCTGATCATCTGTGCTAAAAATAGACTCCAAGGTTACCAATCCCTTGGGCAGTGTATTTGTTCTCAACTGAACAATTTGATCATTGCCATACTGATGTTTGAGTTTATCCTGATTCATCATGGAAAACTCATCCTCCTCCAACAAGAAATGAAGGATCTGCTCATCACTTTCAAAAACTTGCCAATGAATGTTATTATCAAGGATAGAGGGCCTATCAACTATTTTTACATGAGGTTGTACCTTTTCCCTTTGAATATCACTGGGGATGTCAAACTGAGCCCTAATTGCAGCTAACCTATCAGCATGATAGTTCTGATTTCTTGGAATAGAGATCAAGTTGAAGGCTTCAAAGTCTTCAATCATGTTCCAGACCCTATGCTTGTAGCATTTCAGAACATTATTTTTTGTAAGATGTAGTCCTCTTACCTGATTCACAATGAGTTCACTGTCACCATAGACCTACAAACAACCTATTTTCCTCTTTCTTGCCCACTGCAAACCTTGAATTAATCCTTCATATTCAGCAGTGTTATTTGTACATGCAAAGGCAAAATGGAAAGAAGAATAGTATTTTTCAACTTGTGGTGACACTAGCATTGCACCACCACCAGATCCATTCTTGTTCCTAGAGCCATCAAAATACATTTTCCACACCCCATTTTGTTGTTGTCTCTGTTGTCCTGTATCCTTCACAAGATTTGGTATTGTTGTTTCATGCTCATGCAGTATGTAAACCCCCATACCAGTTTCTTGGGTGTGTCCTTCAGGATCAACCACACTATTTTCTAAGGCCCACTCCCTTAAGAGTACCTCTGGTATGCTTTTAGCTTGTAGTTCTTGAGTAGCAACTAATTCAGGGTCATCAGAAATAATGCAATTTGCATTAACAACACTTGGTGTGTAAGGATCTATGTGATGATTTGAAAGCAACTCAGATTTTAAAGTTACTTTGGTGCCATATCTGGTCCTGAAAAACATGTGGGACCAGTCTGAGGACAAATATCCTCCTATCTTGGCTGTAAATTCTCTTGATAAGCACATGGCAAAGTAAGGAGGCAAATCTATGATGAACACCTCCTGTGAAATGGAAACATTGGGACAAGTATGCAGAGTGAGACCTAGGTCTTTTATTACACCCACAGTATTAACAGTCGTGCCATCTAATTGGAGTACACCCTTCTCAAGGGGTTGGTACTTGAGCCCTAATTGGTCTGCAATCTGCTTAGGCATCACAGAACTGCTTGCTCCACTATCCACCATGTAATTATGTACTAATTTGTCTCTAATTATCAATGATACATAAAATGGGAGTGGTTTGGCACTCTTGTTGGGCTATTTGTTGTTATCCTGGGATGAATTGGTAAGGATAGACCTATTTGGGTCTATAGTTGTATCATTGGATACTTTCAAATTAGATAAGGCAGACTGCAACATCTTCTTTTGGCCAGGGATGGCTAGGGAATCCCACATGGACATTGTCACATTCATCCTCTTCATATTTTCAATAATGTTGAAGGGTGGAATGGCACTTACCTTCTATTGTGATTTTGTAGCAATAGTATCAGCCTGCAAATGAGGCATTTCCCTTGCTGTTGCTAAAGTATTTCTTTGTAAAATGTGGGGAATATGGGAAGTAGAAGCACCAGCATGTCCTTTCTCTTTATTTGTTGCTTGCTCAATCTCATAACCCCTCTTCTTGGCTCTTGTATTTGCTACAACTGAGGTGTTATTGTTGTTTATGCCACATAATTCACCTTCCTGCCAGTTCATGAAAGCATAATCACTCTGAGGTTGCTCCTGTTGTTGCACAGCCCCATCATGAGGTGTATTTGGTTGTGTGGCTGCAACATTCTACACCATCAGAGCCTAATTTATCACCCCATTCGAGCAGGCTGCCTGACTGTGTGGTTGATTACATGGATAGCACCATTCATACTTAGCTACAAGGTTGTTCTGAACAGGAACAAGGTCCCTTACTACATTAATCGGTGCTAGATTATAAGGCTGAAAAGGCCTTTGGTTGACATTCTTCCTGGGACCCTGATAGTTGCTTTGATATGGAGGACTGTTAGCTTGGCAAGGCTGATTTTGCCCTTGACTATATTGCTGATAAGGCTGCCTATTCTGGGACTACTACTTTTTGATGTTTACTAGCTCATTCCCAAAAGTTTGCAGGATATTCTCTATCTTTTGTTGGCTATTTTTGATCTCTTTCAACTCTTGAGATGAGCTAGAACCAGCAAGTTCAGAATTGGCAGTACTTGGTAAGGTTGTTGTAGTAGGTAAAGGGACAAAATATGGGATTGGTAAAGGCATTGAAGCCTGAATCTCAGGAAAGATAGGCACTGGTGGTCTAGGTGCTATTTTTCTAGCCTAAATCAGATTATTTTCTGCTCTAATGGCTATTTCATAAGCATCAGGTAAACTAGTACCTCCTAATGATTGTATCATCACTGAAATATCACTATTTAGGGCTTTCAAAAAATACAAGAATGCATATTCAGCTGGAGGTCTTACCATGGCAGGGATTCTATCCCATGTCTTTTGGAATCTGAAGTTAAAATCCATCATTTGCTCCTGACGAGCTCTCTTTATAGTGGTCATATGTTCAACCAATGATAGATTATCTGATTTATCTTGGAACTGTTTGTTCAATTTCTCTCCTAGATCATCCCAGGTTCCTATAGTCTACATTGGTAGGCTCCTAAACCATTGCAATGCCTTCCCTTTGAATGAGGTAGCCAGCAGCCTGATGGCTACATTCTCCTGAGTGACATGATGTACACCACATAGAGATGCTATGTCTCTAATGTGCTCAATAGGGGTAGTTTGATTCTCCCCTGTGAAATAGGGTAGACTCTTCAAAGCTTCCATGGGTATAACATCATGTACTATCAAATTTAAAGGGCTGCCCCATCAAAAGTCATGAATGGCTAATTTCTTGACATCTGAACAGCTGGGGGTAGATTTGCTTGAGTGGCTACAGGGACTATAGAGGCAACTGGTCTGAAATTTGGTGGAGTTGACTGTATCCTTTTAGAAACTTGAGTCCTTACTGCAGTTCTAATCTGCCTTCTAGGTGGAGATAGTTGCAAGTAGTCAAATGTACTTAAACTCCTAGTTTGAATCTTTCTCATAAAATGTCTCAGCAGCACTGATCTGCTTGTCTTTCCTCAGTCTGAGTTGCTAGATATGCAGGTTTAACCTCTTACAGGTTTGAAAATCATTGGCTACACATCAAAACCAGTAATAAAAGTTGTACGGTCCCACCAGGCGTGCCAGAAACTGTTGTCACATGAAATTGCACCCTGCTTGGAAGGATTCCAAGCATTCCAATGACACAATGGGAATGATCTCAAGGTGTGGGACCTTGCTCAAAGAGATTAGACTTCCAGAGAAGGCCGACTTCCTTTGCCTGATTATCACCTAAAACTACTGAACTTTGAGGGGAAAAGGGAGAAGGAAAGCTTTAAAGTAAAGATGAAACAACAAAACTTGAAACATAAAAGGGTGATGCACCAAACAGATTTAAAGAGACTTTCACATAACTGAAAAATGCACAGCACAACCAGATAGAGCAAGGATGCATACATAGATTAGATGATTCTAGCAGAGGCAAGAAGTAATATGATTGAGAGGAACAAAGATGGTCACAGGCAACCATATCCAAATTCGCATAGAACTAGAAAATCAGTCAAAGAGGTATGATAACTTGCATATATTCAGTAGGAAGGCAAGGTTACAGTGGTATAAAAAGCTCTCTTTGGAAACAAAAAAGCTTTTATGCCAAAAAATTTCCAACCTTATTTACATCATAAGCCGCAGCTTATATAGCATTTCAACCAAACCTAAGTCAGTTACAAAATTCACTCAAAGAGCTGCCACCAAAAATATCTCTAAAGGGACATCCCAACAAGGAGTAATGGTGTCAAATATCTGGAATTGATGCAAATAGAAGATATTTTTAGTCTTCAATGCAAGTTGCTACATCATCAATCTGCTCCCCTGAAACAGTGGAAGATATTTTGGTATTAAATGTGAATAGCTTGCGAGTCTATCCTCAACCATGACTGTATGCAGCATTTGAAACAAGGCAATGGAGAGATATTTTGGTATTGAATGCAAGATGCTTCCTCTTTGTGCAGTAATGAATGCAAGAAATATCTGCATCTACCCTAAAATGGTCGCTGAAACATCCCTTCAGCCAAATATGCAAATCCGGATTATGTACCTCTACTTTTCATGCTTAAACTCCTCTTTGAAATCACCCTCTGAATATGCACCTAGATCTGCATACAACGCGGGCCCCTACCTTTTTGAAATGGCCTTTGTACACTTCTCCTTATGAGGGATATGATGGTGACGTCACCAACATGGACAGGCCTTATTGAAACGTGACAGGATGGCGTCATCATCATATCGGGATGATATTTGGATATTGGGGTGATATTTGGATATCGGGGTGATATTTGGAGATCGAAGTGATATTTGGATATTGGGGTGATAGTTGGATATCGAGGTGATCTTCAAATATCACCCGATGTTTAGAATATGACCCAATGTGTGAAATATCACCCGATATTTGAAATATGACCCGATGTGTGAAATATTAGGTTTGACCAGATGTTTAACCATACATAACTTCCATATTTTAGCAAATTTTAGGGTGATGTAAACAGCAAACTTGCCTATTTTTTCAAGCTCTTTCACATGGTAAGCTTCTTCAAGCAAGCTTCAGGCAATGAGATTTGGGTTCAAACTTCAGGATCACAAATGTAGCTTACATTGGGGATATGCACACTGACTGATGCTGCTTGAATTATTTGACTCCAGCTAGAGGAAAAATAGGTCAACAATACCTAGGGTAAAAGGTGTGCACTGGACTAAGGATGAGCCAGTTTCCATTCAGATCAGAGATCATCTTCGCAGCATTGGTGATTTCAAAGCTCAAAAAACTACAATATGGGGTTACTTCAAGAATTTTTAGAATATGATGCACTTAAGGGAATCCCTAAATCAATTGTTGAGAAGTACAAAAATGATATATGCTTCATGGTTGATATTGATCAATGTCTAATGGAAGCAATGGAACCCAGAACTGCTTGGATCATCCCCATGGGGTATGAAGCAAATGGAAAAATCTTGAATATGTGTGCTCAATATCTTCTAAGCAAGCCTAAAGACACAATGGTTGAAAGATTTGGAACTTATGAGGAGCTGAATTTAAAACTACATACTGAATTCAGAGAACCTGAAACCAATAGGAAAGTAAGAAAAGAAGTTGAGCAATTAGCTAAAAATCTGGGCCTAACTAAGGAGGTTGTGAAGAAACTCAGAGAAAGAAATGAAAAGGTTGAGAAAGAGAAACAAGATAAGAAACAAACAGATGCTCTGGTGGAACTCTTTTCCACTTCAAGAACTACTAGGAGCTCTGTTGCTGCCCCTGTTCCCTCCAAGACTGCAAAACCAAAAGTAAAATCATCTAGAAAATGGGAGTAAAGGAAGAAAACAAAAGCAACCCAGACCTATGAAAGCATAAGAGAAGAAGAAGAAGGTACAAATTCTGACATTGAAATCAAGGAAATAAAGGCCACCAGAACAAAAGCTGCAAAAGTAACCAAAAAAAGTCCTTCAGAAGCAAAAGGGCTAGTAAAAGGCAAAAGACATAACCATATGAGGAATATGTTGAGAAGCCCACACTTTCCCTAGAGGATGTGATAAAGTCAGTCACTGTAGATGTTAATCTAAAACCCATGATTGAATTCTATGATGAATACAATGATGTGGATAAAAGGGTGTTGGAGGAAGCAACTGTCAAATATATCAACATCTACAACAAGGCATTAATTGAGATAACTTCTCATTTGCCACAAAGTTTGGCAAATATTTTGGAGTTAAGAAAAGAAAATGCCAAGAGCAAGGACATGGAAATTAGGGAACATGAGCTAATAAATTTGTGTCCTCATATTTCACCTGATCAAATAGATATGATAATCAAGGAAGTCAAAGATGACTTTAGAAGCAAAAGGAGAATGAATAAACTCATGCTTGCAGAAACAAGTGAAATCATTAAAGAAACTCAAGAAATTCTTTTGAAAAAATTGGAAAAGCACAATTTTCCCATCGTCACAAAAGAAGTTCCGGATGGTGAAGAAGAGAACATCATCGAGAAGCAATCTGAGTTGGGTGAAGCCTCTATTCCGGAAGTGGAACAAGTAAATTGGGATGATACAAAAATGATGGATAAAGTAGTTGATGTAGGAGATACTCCTAATCCACCTGACCCATCAAGAAAAGAAGATAATATTACTACATCACATAGCCCTCCAGACCAGGTAGAAAGTGGTGAACAAACAGAAAAGAGTCCCTCTACAGAGAACATAGAGAAAAGTAAAGCAGAGAAAGAGAAAGAAAAAGGAAAGAAAGATAAAGCAGAAGAAGATGGTGCAAATGTTGAAGCACCTAAAGTAGATACTGACAAATTTGATGAACCAAAGGATGGTTTAGAAAATGTTGCAAGAGACACTGCAAATGCAGTGAAAAGTCTTCTTGAAAAAGAAATGATTGAGATTGATGAGCCTGAACTACTCCAAGGTTTAGCCAATCCAGATGCTCTCTCTCCAATTCAATTGATGAAAATTTCATCATTCACCCAAGTAAAGGCTAGAAAAAAGATGTTAAAGTTCCACATGGAGGACAATGAGCTACTGGGGCTTGCAACTGGGATTTTAGAAAAATTAATGCCTTCCTACCAGAAGAGTCCATCTAATTCCCCCTCCAGACATCTGAAAAATCTTGTAAGTTCTGTAAATACTCATTTTGAGTCCTTTGAGAAGTCTGCAGAGACAAATGTCATAAATGAGTTTTTGGATAAGAGATTTAGTGAAATTCAAAGTCTAATAGGGTATGATAGGACTATACTTTATATTAGTATAAAGAGTGTTCAAAATGCTCTAAGTGATGGAAGTGATGTATATAAATTTTGTCTATCCTAGCCCAAAGTAAATGAAAATATTGAGAAGATAATGGAACAAGAACTAAAATTGCCAAATTTGTCCAATAATTTTGATCCTCTAACCATTTCACCCATAAGTTAGGAATGTCAAGTAATTAGCTTGACTAATGAGATAAAGAGACTTGTTAAAGAGAAAATAAACATTATGAAGAGAATGTGTGAGCTCCGAGTATTGATTGCCCCTAAGTTAGAGATAATGTATAATGCCCTATCTGAAGCTCAAACTATAGTTCATACTAGTGAACCATCAGATCTGTCAAAGGTAGAAGCATATTCAATTTTATTAAGTGGGCACATCTCTATTTTGGATGGAATGAAGAGTACTTGGGCCTCTAAACTTGTGCAAATAAAAATCATCTTCGCAGAAATTCTCAAGTTCATGTAAATAGAACTTAATGATTAGTTGTACATATGTGGTCCTATATACAAATTTTTAGAAAATTTTGGCTTGTGGACCCCACCCTTTGCCATTGATGTCTGTAAGGGTAAAACATAGATCAATTAATTGAATTATATAAGACCCAAACATCAACAGAATAGAAGATAACAAGAAAGATTGAAAGAAAATAGCAATGAATAACACAAAGCAAAACTTCCTTGAAATTGATGCTTCTGTTGTTTGCCTATTACAATCATCCTTTTGCAGATGAAGTAAGCCCTCAGAGAGTGCACTCCTTTAAGCTGTGTTCAAGGAAGTCGATGGTAAATGGCTGTTGTGATATGCAATGAAGATGAGCTCCAAGGCAAGTATGTGATCTCAAGCAGTGAATGGTAAAAGGGTGCCAAAGGCGCACTGGTGATATTTCTGCAGAGTAACAATATCAAAATCCTGGATGAATAGAATGGAAGGATGAAGCTTCATTTATAGACTTGGAAGAATGAGAATCAACGATTGAGAGAAGATATGAAGATCAATGGCTGAGAATGGTTGAGGAATGTGCAACTAGTAGAAATGTGACAAGTGTCCCAGCTCCATTATGAAAGAGGGGATGTGACAAAATTGATTGGAGAGTTAACTCCATTGACTGAATAGTTAACAGACTTGATTGATCAGTTAGAAGAGTGGATTATGGGATTGATTGAATTGATTGACCAGTGAACTGGGTTGATTGAGGAGTCAACATAATAGATTGACCAGTGAACTCAAATGACTAATTAGTTAATAGATTTGATTGAATAGTTAACTAACTTCTGATTTGAGAAGAAATAGGCCATGTGGGTGAGAAAAAAATAGGTAATTAAATATTAAATATATTTAATTACATGTGCAACCTGATGAGGTGGACAAGGTGAGGTGGATTTTTGAATTTAGAACTTAGGATAGAGGAATTTGGATTAATTAAATAATTTATGATTATTTAATTGTGTAGGATATTTAGAAGAATTTTAATTAAATAAATTGAATTTATTTAATTATGGAATAGTGAATCGATTAAATAAATTTAGAATATTTATTTAATTGGTAGAAGAATAGAATAAATATTTAGAATATTTATTTAGGATGATTCGTGTCATTTTCAGGCATATACATTTGGCCCCTCTTTAATGCAATGTAGTTTATAGCATTGCTTCAAAGAATCAATAGTCTGATAGTGATATATGCCCCAATTTGCCCCTGGTACAAGTTTAACGACAGGATGCCCCCTCGGGAGATTGGACGAGAAGAAGGCAGAAGGATTCAAAGACGGACAATCTCACGAAGACGAAGGGGTTAGGATAGGTTGGAGGAAAAGGGATGAAGAAAAGAGTTGAATGATACGCGATGCAAGATGGAATGATGACACACACAAGCAAGCAAGCAAGTATGCACAAATGACACAAGAACAAACAAGGTATTGCCCCTGTCAAGCGGTAAACCAATGATATACTGATAACGATATACGACAGTGTTATCATGGCAAGGAATGATATATCCCTAGACCAACATGAAGGATAGTGTCTGGTTTCAAGAAATGAAGCATGTCGTGTAAGATGCATGTGTTGGTCTGATTTTGACAATGCAACATCCTATATAAGACAATTGATTGATTAACTGATCGAGTTGGTTTACAACCAGACAAGGATCAAGACCACTAATTGTGATTGGATCATTTGTGTAAGATTGCCTTGAATTGATTGGTATGGATTAAGGATGGACCTTGCATTTGGATCATTGCTCAAACTGACTGGACAAGGATGAAAGATATGATGATAGATAGAAATCTGATTGATAGAAGAAAGACTCGATAGAAGGACTCACAAGATTTTATTTGTATTGATACTCTGCATTGTTGGATCTTTATTGCATGGGGTATGGTATGGATGTATAAATGGATATAGGATGGATGCTTTGCTTTTAGAGTGCTTTATTTCATCATTGGGCATTGTGTTTTTGGTACATTTTCTGAAATGTTGTAAGTGAATACAAGCATCTAGGTATAATTGAACCGAGATGACCTGAGTACCGCTTACATGGATTTTGATTTAGCAAGTTAATACAAGCATCTAGTCAAAATTGAATCTAGATGACCTTAGTACTTCTTGCATTTCAACAAACAAGGATTGCCCCCATTCATGTTATACATTTGATGTCCTCGATGATCTTTTGCTGATCATGTCCTTAGACAAGGCTTTGCATTACTAAAGTTTAATCCACAAACAACAAACAAAGAAAGTAATCATGCCCCCATCATAGCATCTCTAGCTTTTAGCATCCTTGAGTAGCATAGGAACATATGATAGCAAAAATCAGGACTTGAACTGTGAACTATGTTTCTGATCTACAAAGCATATTTGCGTTGATATGTGTTTATTTCTTGCCTTAATTTGCATAAAATCATTTAGAAGACCTTAGGTATTTGCTTTGCATTGGATAGGTTAAGATGCTCACAGTCAAGATTTCTACTTGAGGCACGGGTTCTGCTTGTATTTATTTGCTTGGTGAGAAGATTGCACAATCCTTATTGGGGAGACAGACCCTAATGGACTGACCTAGTGCCTCAGGGGCTCATTGCTAAATGGCCTTGCCTACGTGACGACGCAGAGGCAACGTAGTTCAGGGTAAACCCTAATGGACCATGGATGAACTAGAAGAAAGACAAGAATGAAGACAAGAATGAGGACAAATGGGAGAAAAGGGGAGAAATGGAAGCCTCGGGGGCGCATTAGAATAATGGCCTTGCCTACGTGACGGCGCAGAGGCAACGTAGTTCACAGACTTGGACTATGGACACTGACGAGAGACACTATACTAGGCTCACATGAAGGAGACGGTATGGGACAAAACCTTGGTTGACAAGGCCACAAGGTGAGTATCAAGCCATGATAGGTAACTATCAAGTGTTTATTGCGAGACAGATATGGGTCAAATGGGAAATGAGCGAAGGAAGAATGGACTCAGGGTGATTAGATTCCCAAAGATGGAGAAGGCGGTTTATCACAAGTAACGCCTGTTTACCAGGTTTTCATCACTTGCTTTTATTTGCATGGTAAGCTAGAAAGTAAACATGACGCCTGTTTGCCAGGTTTTCATCATGATACCTATCCAAGGCGCCTGTTTGCTAGGTTTTCACCAAAGGATGATTTTTTTGTATTTTCTCTTTTCAACTTTTTCAATTTGTTGATTTTTGATTTTATGGTGCCCCCTTGCATTGGGGTTCTCCTAGGTATAGAACCGGCGAAGGTGCATGCTATTGATTGGATCATTGAACAACTCTTTGATTATATAAGGGTAAAATGTAGATCAATCAATTGAATTATATAAGACCCAAACATCAACAGAATAGAAGATAACAAGAAAGATTGAAAGAAAATAGCAATGAATAACACAAAGCAAACCTTCCTTGAAATCGATGCTTCTGTTGTTTGCCTATTACAATCGTCCTTTTACAGATGAAGTAAGCCCTCAGAGAGTGCACTCCTTTAAGCTGTGTCCGAGGAAGTCGATGGTAAATGGCTGTTGTGATATGCAATGAAGATGAGCTCCAAGGCAAGTACGTGATCTCAAGCTAGTGAATGGTAAAAGGGTGCCAAAGGCATGCTGGTGATATTTCTACAGAGTAACAATATCAAAAGCCTAGATGATTAGAATGGAAGGATGAAGCTTCATCTATAGACTCAAAAGAATGAGAATCAACAGTTGAGAGGAGATATGAAGATCAACGGCTGAGGATGGTTGAGGAATGTGCAACTAGTAGAAATGTGGCAAGTGTCCCAGCTCCATCATGAAAGAGGGGATGTGACAAAATTGATTAGAGAGTTAACTCCATTGACTGAACAGTTAACAGACTTGATTGATCAATTAGAAGAGTAGATTATGGGATTGACTGAATTGATTGACCAGTGAACTGGGTTGATTGAGGAGTCAACAGAATAGATTGACCAATGAACTCAAATGACTAATTAGTTAACAGATTTGATTGATTAGTTAACTAACTTCTGATTTGAGAAGAAATAAGTGTAACATAACAGCACTTGTTGCAGGAAGTTTTCACCTCAAGCACAATTTATTTTAAGTGGCTTGGTAGGGCTTGGCGTTAGCCTGTTACCACTCAGGGTCATTCCCACTTGGACAAGCGTGCATCCAAGGGTAGGCCCCTCCTAAAGGTTAAACAATTAGAGTGACAAGTCTGGCACTCTAATCACCCAGAAGAGGGGAGAGCATAAACCTATTGTCATTCGTCAGGCATAGAATACACTGATTAATCCAACCTAGTTAAAAGTGAAAAACTAAATGGGCTAATCTACTCAAACACAGAACTTTGAAGTGATTTTAGCAATATAGCATTGGTTCAGTTTTAACCCCAGAAATCAATCGTAAGTTCAGTTTTAAATCCACGTAGCATGAGATAGTTAACTTTGAAGTTTTGGTCTCATGATATAGCAATAGTTCATTTTAACCTCAAGATCAATGGTGAGTTCAGTTTTAGACCGCGTAGCACGAGATAGTTAACTTTGAAGTTTTGGTCTCACGATATAGCAATAGTTCATTTTAACCTCAAGATCATTGATGAGTTCAATTTTAATCTTAGATAGCAATAACTTGGAAGGTGTTGCAATGCAAGCAAGAAATAATCCAATTACTTTCTCCCTAATTAGAGCTAGATGAGGATTTGAATGAACATCAATTTTACTATCCCTTAGAAAGTGAAATGTGAACTATTTAGATGCAACTACATGGAACTAAACCTGAACCTATCCTGCAAAACAGCTCCAGCAAACACCTGTGAAAAGGTTAGCGTTAGCAAATTCCCCTAGAAAAGTACTAAAACCTCAGTCTATTATAGAAGTGCAGCAACTATGAATGCGCCGTAATATTGCACGTATGTGCTATGAAAAAGAATAAATGCGCAGTAATAATGAATGCACAGTAACAGTCTTCAAAAGCACAGCACAAATGAACAGATGCGCAATAATGATAGAAGTGTCGTAATAGTGCACAAAAGAGCAGTAAAAATACACAGAAGCGCGGAAAGAATAAAAGCGCTGCAGAAAAGGATATATGCATCGTAGAAATGTTCAAATGCACCAAAATAACCTGTGCGTGTCTGTGCGTGACCAATATGGAACCTGCCTTCAAAAAAGCTCAGATTTTGATGAGATAAAGGGGCAAAGGCCCCACGGTGGGCGCCAAAAATGTAAGGGTAAAATGTAGATCAATCAATTGATTTATATAAGACCCAAACATCAACAGAATAGAAGATAACAAGAAAGATTGAAAGAAAATAGCAATGAATAACACAAAGCAAACCTTCCTTGAAATCGATGCTTCTGTTGGTTGCCTATTACAATCATCCTTTTGCAGATGAAGTAAGCCCTCAGAGAGTGCACTCCTTTAAGTTGTGTTCGAGGAAGTCGATGGTAAATGGATGTTGTAATATGCAATGAAGATGAGCTCCAAGGCAAGTATGTGATCTCAAGCTAGTGAATGGTAAAAGGGTGCCAAAGGCGTGCTGGTGATATTTCTGCAGAGTAACAATATCAAAAGCCTAGATGAATAGAATGGAAGGATGAATCTTCATTTATAGACTTGGAAGAATGAGAATCAATGGTTGAGAGAAGATATGAAGATCAATGGCTGAGAATGGTTGAGGAATGTGCAACCAGTAGAAATGTGACAAGTGTCCCAGCTCCATCGTGAAAGAGGGGATGTGACAAAATTGATTGGAGAGTTAACTCCATTGACTAAACAGTTAACAGACTTGATTGATCAGTTAGAAGAGTGGATTATGGGATTGACTGAATTGATTGACCAGTGAACTGGTTTGATTGAGGAGTCAACATATTAGATTGACCAGTGAACTCAAATAACTAATTAGTTAACAGATTTGATTGATTAGTTAACTAACTTCTGATTTGAGAAGAAATAGGCCATGTGGGTGAGAGAAAAATAGGTAATTAAATATTAAATATATTTAATTACATGTGCAACCTGATGAGGTGGACAAGGTGAGGTGGAAAAGGTGAGGTGTAAAGGTGAGGTGGATTTTTGAATTTAGAACTTAGGATAGAGGTATTTGGATAATTAAATAATTTATGATTATTTAATTATGTAGGACATTTAGAAGAATTTTAATTAAATAAATTGAATTTATTTGATTATGGAACAGTGAATCGATTAAATAAATTTAGAATATTTATTTAATTGGTAGAAGTATAGAATAAATATTTAGAATATTTATTTAGGATGATTCATGTCATTTTTAGGCGTATACAATGTCAAAGGGGGAGTGAAGATCAGTGAAAAATGAGGAATCCAGCTAAGGGGGAGTATTGGAAAGTAGTATGAAGCACAAGCAAAGGGGGAGCTACTTTTGACACTTAGTCATCTTTCACTAAGTGTTGCCATCAATGCCAAAGGGGGAGATTGTTGGCAAGAGACACTGCTAGGCATGATAGGTGTTGTCATTGATGGCAACCAAGATCATCCCAATCATCCACATAACACAATTGTTCACACAAGAAGTTAGAATCAGAATTTGTCTAAGTCCAGGCAGTCAGGAATAGAGCAGGTGACAGGGTCCGGTATCCTAGTCCGGATCTATCTGGTGGAAAGGCATGGTTTGTTGTCAATCTGAGGTAGTTGTAAGCATTTTCAAGACACTCTAAATCCAGAGTTTCCTCCTCCAGAGATGAAGGACTCAAAAGATATTATCTTCTGAGTATTAGGTTTCAGTTTGACAGAACAAACAAAAGAAGAATAGGCCAACCTTGTGAATAATCTTATTTTCAAATGTATAGAAGTTGTTTATTGGGCAATTGGTGATGATAAGTAATGATAGCCAACATGATTGATGATTTACAAGTGCAAGTTTTGATCTGCATCTCATATTATGAATGGATCCAGCCGACAGAGTAGAGTACTCTACAAAGTTCTAAATGTTCGTGAAGTCGTCTGGTAAAATGATTGCAGATCATGTTGTGGATATATATACCTAATGGAATTGGATGATTTTAGTGTGTGCGAATAAGGTGTAATTTTGAGAAGAGCAAAAAATCTAAGGAGTGAATGAAGGTAGAGCAGTAAGAAGAGCAAGTAAAGATGAAATGTGTAAGATCAGTGTTTACACTTAACTGGAACTGAAACTCTTGCATGGGTAGTGCTATTTATCAGTTCAAAATCTCTGTTATTCTCTTGTAATCTTTCTGTAGGCAGTGAGCCTCTATTTGAGTAGTGAGCTCTAGGCAGTGAGCCTGAATGCATGTGCATTCTCATTTGTAAAAATACTTTTAATAGGGTATTAATTTTTGTGGGTTAACCCCCACCATGGTTTTTCCCTTAATGGGTTTCCATGTCAAAAATCTTGGTGTCAAGTGTGTTATTTATGTTTTTGCTCATGTGTTATTTATTTATGCTGAAATGTTTATATCATTAATTTGATTATAAGTTGTAAAGGAAGATCAATGGTAGAAAAGATTAAAATATGTGACAACTGATTCACCCCCCCTCTCAGTTGTCCAAACATAAACCAAAAAAGGGACCTCTTTACATCAATGCACACATAAGTGGAAAACCTACAAGAGTGGTCCCTATTGAGTCAAATTGTATGATGAATGTGATTGCTGAAGAGTTCCTCTACATGTATGATTTGATACAAGAAACTTATGAGCCCACACATATGATGATTAAGACACATACTGGAGCCTTTCTCCCAACTATAGGGAAAATTACATTATTGATTAATGTAGCTGAGAAAGCCCTTGAACAATCATTTAACATCATTCTGACATTTGACCTATTTCGTGTGAAATTAGGCCATCCATGGCTCAAATCCATGAAAGCGGTCCCCTCTACAATACATAAATGTTTAAAATTTCCTCACCATGGGATAGTTCATGTTGTCCACCATAGTAGATGGAAGCCTTTGGTTACTCATGGAAATTTCAACCTAGACTACTTTTGGCCAAAGCCTACTGAGCCTCCTCAACAAAGACAAGATCAATTATTCCTAGGATATCAAAGATACAAATCAAATTTGATAACAAAATTGGTTGGACCTCCTATTGAAAAAATCATAAGTGAAGAACAACTTGAATCAAAAGAACCCCCTAGACCAAGAGGTAAGGGAGTATTTGTCAAGCTTCCTCCTCTATCATCCTTAAAAGGATCAGGAGATACTCGTAAAGAACAAAATATTGCATCACAAAATGTTAATTTAGCACAAGCCTCCTCTAAGATGTCGAAGACTATTGTAAATTATGTGAATACTTTTGCAAACATCACCAATAAAACACTAAAGAATAGGCAAGCAAGAGAATGAACCTAAGGAAGAGATAAGCTTTAACTCGACAAGCAACAACTCAACAAGAAAACATTCCACCACCTAATATTGAATCAACTAAAGAAGAGCTAAAGGTTGAAGAGTTAAAAGATGATGATTTAAGTCGGACAATCATACCTTATTTACCTATTTCATCTTGCATTTGAGATTGTGAGGAAGATGATTTGATTGACAACAACCACTAGTTTGGTTGTATAAATAGGTACGTATTTCTAACCCTTTTTAGCCACCTTTGTCGTAGCATACCTTTGCTTGCTTACATGGCCTCCTTTTATGTGTTGTGTTCCCCCTATGCTGTGATAAGTGTTATTTAGGTCTCTTTGGATGACCCTTGATACTCTTGTAAGGTCAAGGATACAAGGAGACCACCTCTGTTGTGACCATTCTTCTATTTGTTTCTCCATTATTTAATTTTTTCTCTCCTCTACTTTATTGTTGTGTGTTGTGCCTTGGGGGCATAGCATTGCTAAGGATGTTTTTTGGGGGCATCGCTATAGATGGTGTTCCTTAGACACTTTGTCTCCTCTATGATTTTTATTGTTTACATTCTTTAGTGATTCTACCTAGTCAGCAGATGATGAAAACAAACAAATACTGATAAGGACCTAGTGTGCCTTGCACACATGCCCCATTTTGATAAATGGAGACCCCCTCTTTCGCTTTAGCTTGGAGTCTCAACCTTTGTTACTTATAATGATGGGAAAGTGAATTTGTGCTTAGAATGCTTGATTTGTCACAGATTTGAGTATTTTGCATGTTTGGAGTGATTTCATGTCATTTGGAGGTGTCTTGGGTGGTGTTGTGCTTAAAACTAGCCATTTGTTGCCTTTTGCACTGAAATTAGGTGTTACTGCATTTTTCTCCAAAATCCTATGTCACTGGATATTACCCTTGAAATTGCTTCTACAGGATGTGTCATGTTGAAATTCCTAGTTTCCAGGTCTTAGAGTTGCAAAATCATGTAAAATTCCACAAGATTTCATTAAGGGACCTTCATATACTTTCATCCTGTCGCATGATCCTAAAGCCCTGATTTGGCTAAGTCTGAAACCCTGAAAATCCTAAAAAATGGCTAAGTCTAAATTCTGGTGGAACCACAAAATTCTAGAATCTACATATGAAATCCTATGGATCTGGAACCTATCTCAAACATCCTGAAAGTCTATTTATAAATATTTAAAGTACAATAATCTAAACTTATACTTAAATATATTTTTAAATATACTTTCACCCTGAGAAGTTCAAAATCTAGTGCTAAAAATGACCCCAACTACACTTGTTAAGGGAAATTATACATAAATATCAATGACATCAATAATACCCATAACTCAATGAAATATAGAAATAAAGAAGATTTAAAACAAATGAACAATACCTCAACAAACCTCTTTACTTCATGGCTTCCATTGATGGCCTATCACAAATGATCTTGTGTATGAATATGCCCTCAAAAGGTGCACTTCCTTGCTATTCCAAGATGTCAAGTGGGAATGGCCGTGGTAATTTATTGCAATGAAGATGAGCTTCACAACAATGGTAATGGTGATATGGTAACAAGTTGATCGCAAGCAAACGGAATGACTTGGGTGCCAAAGGCGCACTGTAATTCCTGTAGAGTAACAATACTAAAAGCTTGGATGAATGAAATAGAAGAAGAGGGTTCAATTTATACACTTGGAAGAGAGAAGATCAACGGTATAGAAAGAATGAGAAAATGTGCACGAATGGAAAGAAGACAAGTGTCACACAAAAGCTATTTTGAGTTAACTATTTTTTCTTTTATTGAAGATAAGATATGCTATCATAAAGTAGAAATCTTTTTTTCTATTTTAGGAGTTTTTGATAAAAACAAGATAGAATCAATTAGTTAACTCATGATTTGCTTTTGCATGATTTGAGAGGAATTAAATAATAAATTATTTAATTTTGTGTGCATGAAGAAGAAGACTTATTTTTAGAAGATTTGGAAGATTTTTTAGGAATTAGAAGATAAGAAAGCAAATTAAATAAATAAATTTATTTAATTGTTGTGCATGATTTGGAAGAATAAATAAAATATTTGGTTATATTTTTTTTTTTAGAGATTGAGAGAATTTAAATAAATTTGATTGATCTATTTAAATTTGGAAGAAGCCGATAAGGGCATGGTTCAGTGGTTAAGTCACTCGGTTGTAGTGGTGGCCACCAGAGTTCAAACCCCCGCTGGGCCAACAAGCTCACAAGGTGTTACGCCTTCGCTGGGCCAACGAGCTTGCAGGTTTGAAGTGTTCTTTCTTGGGGATGAGGTCCCCCATATTGTGGCCTCACCGGTTCATAGCTCTGGGCAAAAGCGTTGTGTGGAGCCAAAGGGCGTGTCGCACCAGCGTCACCAGTCATGTTAAAAAGTTTACCAGGCACATTTAAAAAAAAAATGGAAGAAGAAATGATTTAATTAAATAATTAAGAATTATTTAATTGTTTGGAAGACTTAAATTAAATAAAGAATTTTATTTAATTTTGACTTTAGAAGAGGTAATTAAATATTTTGATATTCGAATAAATAAATTTGTTTATTTATTTATTGATAGAGGAATTAAACTTAAATAAATATTAAGAATATATATTTGGACAGAGTTGTGTCATTTTTAGGGGTACACATTTTGCCCCTCTTTGATGTGATGTTCGAGATGATGAGATTTGTGTCGAGTAACATCATTTCAAAGAAGCTAAGGTATAGATAGAAGAAAAAGACGGTGATGGAAAGATGGGATGAGGATGCCCCCTTGGGAGATTGGATGAGGAGAGAGTTTCAAGGGAGCGAGACGGACAATCTCATGATGAAGAAGGTTGGAAGAATAGGTTGGGATGAAGAAAATGGTTGAGGAAAGAGCTGAATGATACGCGATGCAAGATAAAATGATAACACACACAAGCAAGAAAGCAAGTATGCACAAATGATACAAGAACAAATAGGGTATTGCCCCTGTCAAGCGGTAAACCAACAAGAAATTGATATTGATATATGACAGTGTTGTCATGGTGGGGAACAATAGATCCCTAGAGCAACACAATAGGATGGTGTCTGGTTTCAGGAAATGAAACATGTCATGTAAGATGCGTGTGTTGGTCTAATTTCAACAATGCAACATCTTGTATAAGATAATTGATTGATTATAATTGACTGGGTTGGTTTACAACCAGACAAGGATTAAGACCACTGATTGTGATTGGATCATTTGACCAGATTGACTTGAATCGATTAGTATGGATTAAGGATGGACCTGCATTTGAGTCACAGCTAGGATTGATTGGATTGGGATGAAAGATACAATGATAAATAGAAAGAGAAATCACAAGCTCCATTGATACTCTGTATAGAATCTTTACTGCATGGATAGTATCCAAAATGCAATTGGATATGGGTATGGATATGGATACGAATATTTGTCATCTTGATGCTGCAAGTAATTTGAAGTGCTTATTTCATCATTGGGCTTTTAAAATGTTGTAAGAAAATACAAGCATCTAGGTATAATTAAACCGAGATGACCTGAGTATTGCTTACATGGATTTTGCTTTAACAAGTTAATACAAGCATCTAGGTATAATTGAACCGAGATGACCTGAGTATTTCTTGCATATCAATAAACAAGGATTGCCCCCTTTCATGTTAGACCTTTGATGTCCTCGATGATCTTTTGCCAATCATGTCGTTAGACAAGGCTTCACATTACTAAAGATTAATCCACAAACAATAGACAAAGAAAATGATTATTCCCTATCATAGCATCTCTAGTTTTTTTTTTCCATCCTCGAGTAGCATAAGAAGACATAATAACAAAAATCAAGACTCTTTAAGTTAACCTAATCACAAACACAAAATATTCTTGCATTTAGATGTGTTTTTCTTCCATAATTTGGATAGAATTAGTTTGAGTGCGTAGGTCCTTGTTTGATTTGTTTGGATAGGTTGATGTATTGCATCAAGATTTTTGTTTGGAAGCATGCTTGGCTTATGCTTGCATGCATGCCTGGTAAAAACGGACCCTAAGGGACTGACCTAGTGCCTCGAGGGCGCATTGCTAAAAGGCCTTGCCTAGGTGATGATGCAGAGGCAACGTAGTTTGGGGACTTGGACCATGGATGGACTAGAGGATAGACAACAAAGTGTGGGATGGACGGGAAGGTGGAGCCTCGGCGGCGCATTGAAAATGGCCTTGCCTACGTGACAACGCAAAGGCAACATAGTTCGGGGTACCCTATGATACTGACGACAGATGTTATGCCAGGACGACACTGTGGATAGGATACTGGATAAGACCTTAGTTGATAAGGCAAAAAAAAGAGATAGAGTATCAAGCCATGATAGGTTATCGTTAGGTTACATAAGGTGTTTTATTATGGAACATATATGGATCGGATGAGAAATGATGGTAGGAAGAATGGACACAAGGTGATTGGTTTCCCAAAGATGGAGAAGGCAATTTATTACAAGTAGTGCATGTTTACCAAGTTTTCACCACTTACTTTTATTTGCACAAAAGCTAGAAGTACACATGACACCTGTTTGTCAGGTTTTCATCATGGTACCTATCCAAGGCGCCTGTTTGCTAGGTTTTCACCAAAGGATGATTTTTTTGTTGTTTTTCTAATTTTTTTGATTTTTTTCGCTCTTTTTTCTTTTTTTTTATTTTTTTGATTTTTTTTTATATTTTTATTTTTTTTATTTTTTTATTTTTTTAATTTTTTGCCCCCATACATTGAGGTTCTCTTAGGTATAGAACCGACGAAGATGCATACTGTTGATTGGGTCATCGAACAACTCACCCTCTAAAGTTGCTAACTGATATGCCCCCAATCCGTATGCAACAATGAAGACATAAGGACCAAGCCAGCTGGGCTCAAACTTACCTTTCTTTTCCCGATCCTGCTGATTGCGGGGATTTTCCTTAAGCACTAGATCACCAACATTGAAGACCCTTGGACAGACCCTGTGATTGTAGGTTCATTACATCCTCTGCTGATATGCTTTGAGTGGTTAAAGGCCTATTGCCTTCTCTCTTCTAACAGCTCTAACTCTTGCAGTCTAGAAACTCTATAGTCTTCATCAGTAATGAGACCTTTTAACAACACACTTATGGATGGTAACTCGACCTCGATGGGCAAAATGGCTTCTGATCCATAGACAAGGGCGTAAGGGGTAGCACCTGTGGGAGTGCGTATACTAGTTTGATAGGCCCACAAAGCATGATTGAGTTGTATGTGATAATCACAGCCAGCATCATTGACTGTCTTCTTGAGGATTTTCAACTGTGTTTTGTTGGATGCCTCTGCTTGGCCGTTGCCTTGTAGATAGTAGGGGATGGAGAAACAATGTTGGATTTTGAATTTTTTACAAAGCTCTTGGACATCTTGATTCTTGAAAGGTCTTTCATTATCCGTGACAATGGATTAAGGAATTCCGTATCTGTAGATGAGGTAATTGAGGATGAATGATGCAATCTGTTTGCCTGTGACATTAGTGAGTGGAACAGCTTCAATCCACTTGGTAAAATATTCAGTGGCAGTTATTATGAACTTGTGTTCATTGGATGATGGCGGGTGAATTTTGCCCACAAGGTCGAGTCCCCATTGACAAAAGGGCCAAGATGTCATTAAAGGTCAGAGCTCTTGAGCTGGTGCATGTATTAGGTTTCCATGTATCTAGCACTACATGCACTTCTTCACAAACTGATATGAATTTGTTTCCATTTTTGGCCAATAGTATCCCAAACGCATGAGTTTCTTAGCTAAAGAAGGACCGCTAGAGTGTGTTCCACAAATTCCTTCGTGTACATCTCATAATGCCGTTTGAGATTCTTCCCATTCTAAACATCAGAGTAAAGTACCATCTAGACCTCAGCAGTATAGGGTATCAACAATAATGGTGTAACTGGAGGTTTGGCGAATGAAGGTTCGGCATTGGTTAGAGGACAAGTCAAGCAGTAGGGTATTATCCTTGAGGTAAGTGTAAATCTTACCATACCAAGGTGAATCAGATCTAACTAATAGGCATATGGAATGGGTTTTAGGAAGATCATAAGCTGGTTATAGAACCATCTCAACCAAGAATTCATACTGTGACTCATTCTGTAGGATATCGAGGAGCGAGGTAATGGTTGCCATGGCATTTGCTGCTTTGTTTTCAATGCGAGGTATCTGCTCAAAGGAGATGTTTACAAAGTACTCTTTAAAGTCTTCGACCATACGCTTGTATGGGACTAACTTTTCATCTTTGGTCTAATAGTCATCATTGACTTGATTGATTACCAGTTGGGAGTCGCCATAGACATGTAGCTCTTTGATTTTCTATTTCATTGTTAGTTTGAGACCAATGACCAAGGCCTCATATTCTGCTATATTATTTGTGCATGGGAATAGAAGATGATAAGACTTAGGTATGGTGTCATTGTGAGGAGTGATCAACAAGATTCCTGCCCCCAATCCATGGTTTGTATAGGATCCATCAAAGTAGAGTTTCCATGAGTGTGTTGTGATACTGAATATGGCTTCATTTGGAAACTCAAATGTCATTGGTGTGGTATCCTATAATGGTGATTCTGCTAACTAATCGGCAATGATTTGACCTTTCATAGCCTTCCGTTCTACATACTCAATGTCATATTCGCTTAGGAGCATTACCCACTTGGCTAGGCAACCTGTGAGAGCTACTTTGCTTAATAGGTATTTCAGTAGATCTATCTTTACAATAAGCTTGACTGAATGTGCTAGCATGTAATGTCATAGTTTTTGGGAAGCAAAAACCACAGCAAGACACGATCTTTCTATTTGAGAATATTGCAGTTCGTAGCCCACCAATGTGCGACTGATATAGTAGATAGCCCTTTCTTTGCCTTCATAATCCTGTTGTGCTAATATGGCACCCAGAGTTGTTTGTGTAGTAGATATGTAAAGTAATAGCAGCTTACCTTGTATAGGTGGCATTAGAATAGGAGGGTTCATTAGATATTCTTTTAGTTTGCCAAATGTTTCTTCACACTTCTCATCCCATCTGAATGGAATGTTTTTATGTAAGAGATGACTGAAAGGTTGGCACTTGTCTTCTAGTTGTGATATGAATCGATGGATTGCTTGTAGGTTGCCCTGTAGAGACCACAATTGAGTGATGTTCTTTGGTGGTGGCATTTCCATGATAGCCTTGACTTTGGCAGGATCAACTTCTATTCCATTTGCTGATACAATGAAGCCTAAGAGCTTGCTGGAGGTGACTCCAAACACACATTTCTTTGGATTCAACCTGACTTTGAAGTGTTCTAGTCTCTGAAAGACCTTCTCTAGTACATCTAGGTGGGATTCTCTTGTCAGTGACTTTGCAAGAATGTTGTCTACATAGTCTTCCATTGTGACGTGCATCATATCATGGAAGATAGTGGTCATAACACATTGATATGTGGCTCCTACGTTCTTTAATCGAAATGGCATGACATTCTAGCAGAAGGTGTCCCATGGACAAGTGAAAGCTATTTTGTGTTGGTCTTCTAGTGCTATCCTGATTTGATTGTACCTGGAGAAGCCATCCATTAGAGAAAGCATGGTGTCATGCTATCAAGTCGACTATGATATCAATATTAGGCAACGGAAAGTCATCCTTGCAACAAGCTTTGTTTAGATCTTGGAAATAATTGCATATTCTGACTCTGCCATCAGGTTTGGAAACTGGCACTATGTTGGATACCCACTCTGGATAGTCTATTGCCCTGATGAACCCTACATCCAGCAGTTTCTTGAGTTCCTCGTTTACTAGTAATGCACTGTGTGGATGCATGTTTCTTAGCTTCTGCTTGACTGGTTTGACCCCTGGATCTAGTGGAAGGTAATGTAGAATCAAATTTGCATCTAAATTGGGCATATCTATGTAAGACCAAGCAAAGTTGACTTGCTTTTTCTTGAAGAATGGTACAAATTTGGTCTTCTCTAGTGGAGATAGAGACTTTGCAAAGTGAATGATCTTAGGATTATCCTCTGTTCTAATGTTAACTGGTTCTGTAGGTTCCACAACAATCTGAGACTTCTCCTGATACATGTCGGTGGGGAGAGTGTCAAGCCTTTCATTGTCTAGCACCTCAGAGAAGTTTTGTCACATCTCGTTTTTACGAACAACATTATTATTCTAGATTAGTGAACATTTACCATGATTGTTTTACTTCAATTAAGTTACACATGTGTAAAGCTAATTATCATGTTTAGATATATTTACATAAATTAGAAAGTTGATTTAAATATTAAATATTATTGGTATGATTACGATGTTTTACTTCAGCTATATTTTTGAGATACTAACCTATTGACGTCGAGATTGAGTGCAATTGGATGCAGATACTCGTCGAAGACGGGAGCATGGTTGAGGTAGAAATGTTCTAGCCATTTGGCAAGAACTAATGAAAGGGTTACCCTGATGCAATCACACAAACCACGTAGTTGCATATGCATTATTGAATGGCTTTGATTGCATTAATGAGTGATTTCTAATTGTTTCAAATGCATGATGTGATTATTTTGACTTAATATCTTTTTAGAAATATATTTGTATTATGTGTAATTAAATAAATAATAAAATATTGTTATTATGGATGTTTGGAAGACAATATGATTTTAAAATAAATAAATAGATTAAATTATTTATAAGTTGTGCAAATTGTAATGCAATTCTCTTTGTGATTATTTAAATAGTTGTGTTTAAAATAAAATAGTTTAATAATATTATAAATAACAATATTATAATTAGAAAAAGAATGAAGGAATTAAGATATAACTTTCTATCATTCATGCATTAGTAATCTGAAAAAGATAATATTTTATTGTAAAATAGCATTATTTCCTTAAATTCCATTGGGCAATGAAGCATGCAAACGGAAATTGAACTTCAATTAAAAACCTAAATTATGGATCACTGAAAATATAGATTTTTAGTTCCAAAACCTAAAAGAGGGTCGCCAAAAATTAAATTGGGGTTTTTTTTCTTTTGAAAAAAAGAAAAAAGAAAAAGGCATTTTAAAAGTCAGTCAGGAATAGCGATCAAAAAACAGAAATAACTTTCTCATATCAAAACAAAATTCAAAACCAAAAATTGTTACGAAAAGCTGGAGAAAAGAAGAACAAAACCCAGAAATAATTTCAAGAAATTAGCAATTTTAGTTAAGCATTTTTACAGAGGAATATGACGTGTTCGGATGGGGCAGCGAATGGAGCAAAACGTGAACAACCAAGGCAGAATTGCCATCTTCTTTCAGGAATAAACTCTGGGTATTTTTCTTATGCTTACATTGCTTAATAGACTATTAAATGACTGATAAAATGATTCAACTCGTATATCTTCTCTGTATGATGGCTGAGATCAAACTTAGACAAAACTGTAGGTTCATGTACCATGATCTTATTACTGTATTTTATTATCATGCTGGACGGAATGAGAGAAAAACTAAGTAGATCAGCCTCCTTTGTGTTAGTTAAATTGAACCTCTGGAATAGAGCTTGATGTTGTTCTGGTAAACTTAAATTATGATTGTATTTTATTGCATGCTGGTAAAAGATCATGACTGTATTTTGATTTCATGTTAGCTGAAATGAACATTAGTTTACATAAATCGATCCTCTGTGTAAAGACATGACTGTAGTTTAAGTGTTTTCCCCAGATCTTGACTTTTAATCTAGTTAAAAGCTTATGAAAACTCTATATTGCTGTTAGTAAATGACTGGTAATTATGATATATCTGCTTTCCTTCTCTGTATGCTGGTTGAATCAGTGACAGAAAGGTAGGAAATCGACCTTTGTTCTAATTGAACGGTAGATTTCTAAATTTTAGATCAAAATATAAACTTCATGTAGCTTCTATGCAAATGATTATTGTTGTTGTCAATTTCCTTAGTTCCAACTGAAAAACCCTTGTCTTGATGTAGCTAAAAAGAATGGTAATGAAACTATTTAACTGATAATCAGCACATCGCCAAACTCTGAGGCCATAGTTTAATAAGACTTATTTACTTAGAATGTTGTTATTAAGTTATTTTCGATCTCATTTTCACTGTTTCTCTTCCTAAAGCACCGTATAATGATTGTACCAAGTATGATGAAAACACAATACCAGAGATATTAGACGACCGTTTAATTATGTTGAATGATTATACCTATTATCATTATGACTAAAAGATTGAATATAACTTGTTTTTCGTTCTGTTTTGAGCCATTACCTTGAATGATATATGTCTATTTTCATAACTCTGTTATTAATCATTTTACCAATCTGCAACAATTCCTGTCGTAGTTGCAATAGGAGGACTGTAATCTTTAAGTTGAAGTTCCTATTGTAATTTAGATAGTACAAATATTTCCAATTGAAACTTAGAAAATAACTAGATAGCTCGTGTCACTAAAATGACAGTAAGGTAGAAACTATAATTTAAACAACTTCTTTTGAATGAATTAAAAGATTTGAAACTATATACTTTGTTTAAACCTTTGAATGCAATTGTATGTAAAAGTTAGATTATTTGTTGTTGAAAGTGAATGCTTTTTTTTTCTTATTTGATACATTGGAAAAGGGATGGGTTTTGATTTATTATAAAACTTGAATTGGTGATTCTTAATTTATTTCATTTCTTGCTTCTTGGGAAAAGAAGTAGATTTTCATAGGAATGTATTAGGTTGCTTCCTGGTCTTAGATGCCAATGTGGATATATCAGAGATGGCGTTTTCCTCTTTTCGGGAATTGACCAGGCTACTTTAAATGATTAGATCTAATTGGAATGCCATTGAAAAAGATGTTTATTTTGTCTAGCAAAATTTATATATATATATATATGTATGTATGTATGTATGTATGTATGTATGTATGTATGTATGTATGTATGTATGTATGTATGTATGTATATATCTACCACATCCTGTTGTGAATCAATTTGCTTTTCATTATTAGAATTGCACTTTTAAACATCAGGCTTGCATTGGATATTCCCTTCTGCAGTTGTTACCATGTAGCTAGACATTTCGTGCAGGGCTGGGTTTCCTTCATTTTATGAAGGGATCCAGGGAAGTGTAATACTTCATGGTTGGGTGGAAAAGCACCTGAGCCATGTTCTCATCTCTCGGTTTGCAGGTGGTGGACCACTTGGTTCATGTACCTGGAGAGTGTTGATTTGTTATTCATTGATGTACTTGTTATTGTACCTTTTGGATCTATTAAGGCATGTTGCCAAAGGATTTTTGGTATTTTGATTCATAGTGCTTATTACCTGGATTTAGCATGTGAATATGTAAGATTTAAAGACTTATTTGATTTATATCGATGAGATTTTCTTTGTGAAGATTTATTGACTCTATTGATTCTTCTTGATGAAGTTATTGTTTATAATTTAATATTGTAATTAAGCGGATTATATACATCATTTTACTTTTGTTTCTTGTGATGTTGTATTTAAGTGAATTATTACTTCATTTTACTTTATTTTACTTTTGTGATGGATTTGAGGGCTTTTACATTTGGTATCAAAGCATGGTTCCAACATTGGGAGCTCTGGGTGTGTGTGTTGCTTAGTTTGATTGAGCATGTGTGGGTCCTTGTGTATTGGCTACTGTGAATAGCATGTGCTTTTTTTTATGGGGTTAGATAGACCCTGATGATTGTTCTTGAGGATATGGTTGAGTGATGCTTGACGTAAGTCTTCCCTTTGAGTGAAGTTGTAGTATTTTAACATTACAGTAGATGTGTGTGCTATCTAAGTTATTCCTATCATGTCCTGTTGCGGAGTAAGTTAGCCATCAAGTGGATGGGATGTTGGGCGAGAACTTAATCACCAACCTAACTCTCCCTTTTCTTGTTTGTCTTTTATGTAAGTAGTGCATTAATGTATTACCCTTATGTTTGGGAGAAACGTGACTACTCCCTATTGTGAGAGTGATGTGAATAGACATGTGGAACCTGATTCTGTCTTGAATTGATTTTTGGTTGCTAGATGTTGCTTATGTATGGTTATATGTGTGTCATTACATGATGATTGTGACTCCTTTGAATGATATGCAATTTTTTTTATTACTTGGTATCTTTTGTTATGATTGGTTTAGTTATGTAGGAATGATATTGTGTTTTATGTTGAATACCATTGTTTGACAAGGAAACTGAACTAAATATGTCATATACCCTGTTAAATGACTTGAAATATGAATGAATATGTTGTGTAAAGCCACTGAGATTGACTTTATGGCTGCTTAGAACATCTAAGACTAATTTGCTACTATAATAAGCATTGGACATTGAAAACTTTATTGTTCAAAAAAATGATTGAGGACAGCAAGTACTATGCCGAAAGTGTGAAAAATAGAGGTCATTAAATCTATTATTTTTCTATTTGTGAATGATTATATATGTATTGTATATACTCCTTAGTTTTGAAAGATCATACATGAGGAAAACATCCATTTATAACATGACTGAAACTTCATCTTTTAAACCTGCAAAACAAAGGAGAAATAAACCATTATTATGAGATAAAACTAAATATACACATTGGAACTATCTTATGCATTATTATAAAACAATTGCATTATGAGAAAGAAAATAGACATTGAATAGACAAAAAGATTGATTAATTTTTGTTTTATGAATCAAAGAAAAATGAAAGTTCTAATAGCCTTATTTGTTATGATTGTTTTGGTTTGGGGAAAGTTACACAAGTATGCTGAAATCAAACATAACGATTTGTTTATTTTCTAAGTCATGCTTGAATGAAAATGAATATTTTATTGAGAAAAGAAAGTGATTGCATTGTTTTCTATGCTTTATGTGTTTTGGGAAAGTTACCTTCCGGGACGGCTGCCGAATGAGGAGTTACAGAGAAGTAGATTTTCTTTTTCAAAATCTACACCACCGTAAAAATTGGTTTCAGACTTTGGCCAAAGTCAACTTTTGACGTTGAAATAGACGAATGGACCATTGAAATAGATAGATGTATGCCCAGTTTTTATCGATATAATTCTCTACCTCATCCTGTTAATGAGATGTTGCATTCATGTAGGAATGCATGTAGGTTAATAGGCATGCATCAGATTCCATCCTACATATTGATATATATTGCTAGGCTCTATGAGCAGGATTGGGTATCTTTCATATTGGAAGGATCCCAGGGAAGCGTAAGCTTCATGGTTGGGTGGAAAAGCACCGAACCATATTCTCGTCCCTTGGCTCATAGATGTAGCCAGAGACGTTGGATTGATATTGGATATTATTGATATTTCATACTTATATTGTAATACCTCATTGATGCTAGGGTGACTTGATAGGCTACAAGCCTAAGATGAATAAATTTTGAATTATGTATTAAATGTACTTCTTAGTGGATTAGGTTTATGTACATGTGAATTTGAAATTGAATAAGAAAGATTATATTATTCTTGTTTTACTTGAGAAATGTGGAGTTTGAGTTGATTCTTTAATTACGGTTAAGTTAGAAGGTTCAAGACCTTTATTATTAGAATTGCCAACTTAGTGTTGAAAAATGACAGCTTTCATTCTTTGACGTTGAATAACTTTTATCTGGATGTATTAGCTTCTTGTTGAGATCTTCCTTTTGTATGACCTTCTACATTTAAGTTACTCCTTTCTCTTTTGAGATTTGATTATCTTTGATTTAAAAATCTTATTATTTATGCTTGGGACTTATGAATACCTCGAGTATGATAAGCTTAACCAAATGTAGTTTAGTACAAGTTCTTTTTGAAATTTAATGTTGACTTTGAATTTTGTTAATTTAGTGTTGAAAACAAGTCAACATATGTAATTTTGATCTTTTGTGATTTACTGTTGAAATTATTTAATGTTGATCTTCTTTATTTAAATGTTGACATTATGTCAAATTTTTCAAAAAAAAAAAAATTAGATTTAGTATCGAAAACATATTGATCTACTTACCTTATTGTTGATTCTTTGAAAGTTTATTGTTGGAAACATGTTGATTTTTCTATGATTGACCATCTAATTGCAATCATAATTTAATATTGTAATTTTGAACATTTTGGTGTTGATGATCCTATTTTAATGTTGATGATCTTATTTCAGTGTTGATGATCCAAACTTTTCATTGATGGAAACTTTCTCTTTTTATTTAGAGTTGATCTTAGATTTATTGTTGAAACTCTTACCTTTATTTAATGTTGATAAGTACTTGCCGATGATGATAACAAGTAGTATGAGATGCTTGTTTATCATCCTTGGATGACAATATGCAGATGTCTCATGTGGGTAGACACGCTTAACAAAATTGAACATATTGTTGATATCTTTATATGAGTAGTTATGTGTGCTGTAGAAGGTAGATATACCTCTTGAGTTAGTATATGAGATAGAAATCATTATAGTGATAATGAAGGTTGAAAATGGAAACTAATAGAAAGGAAAAATAATTATTGGTAATTTTCTTTACAATGAATCATTGCATAGACTCAGAATACCCTTAATTTCCTTAATCTAGTTGAGATACTTATTATGATACCATGTTGCATGATGTGTTACTTTTTATAAAAAGAGTGTGTTTACTCTTTTTATTTCATGGTGATTGTAATAAGACATCAAGATGATGTCTCTTCCAACTGGGGAATGATGTCACATCTCGTTTTTACAAACAACATTATTATTCTAGATTAGTGAACATTTACCTGTTGCAAGTATGAGGTTAACCAGTGTTGTCATTGATGTCAACATACTCATATTGCCTTGGTAAGAAGGTCTGGATAAGCTGTGTGTTGAGGATATTAAGAAAAGTAGTCTCAATCAGGAATAGTGAAGAACAGTGATAAGAAGAAGGCAAATGTACTCAATAGGTTGAGAATCAGAGGATGCGGATTAAAGGGTTTGTAGATATGAGTCTTGAGATGATCCAGTTAAGATTTCAGAGGTCCGCATGAAGATATGAAAAATTTGTGATCGGTCAAGTAGAACCGGTTCCGGGAGCTGTTCCGAAGTGACAGAGTGTTACAAAAAGGTCCGGTGAGATCCGGAGGAGCATTGTCAAACTTTGTGGATTGGAAGGAGTGTTTGGGATGTCCTTGTGATGTGTCATCTCAGTTTGTACAAAGTTTGGAGGTCTGGAAGCACCTTCTTCAGTATGACAGTGGCGACAGATTATGTTCTTAAAGTTCTGGATGAAGAGGAGAAGAGATTCCAGTGAGTAGAGGAAGTGCGGATGTACTTGGTTAATCAGGCAAGCTTGTGAAGGTTCTTGGATCATGTTGAGGTTATGTTGTCAGTCCACATTGGTGGTAGAGCTCGGAACTGAAGATATTCTTCCGGATAAAGTTCTTGTTCAGACTAGCCGACCGGATGAGTTGTTCATCTTGCGAATGTTCTTGTGGTGGCCGACCGGATGTATTAATCATCTTGCGAATGTCCTTATGGTTGATTGCCGACTTAGATGATTGTTCCTAAGTCGATGTCTTGTATAAATAAAGGTTTGTGAGTTCATTTCAAAGTGTGTTGAGCAGCGGATGAGTGTGGTATAGTGAAAAAGCGAAGGGCAGAGCAGAAGTATCTCAGGCTTAAATGGAACTGATCCAAACATGGTAAAGATGTCAATCTCCAGTTCAAGTTTGTGATTCTTATCACTTTGTAGACAGCGTGTCTCTTGTAGGCAGTGTGCCTCCTTGTGAGCAGTGTGCTCAGGTAGTGAGCCCTAATTGGCATGTGCCATTCATTTTTCTTATTCTTCTAACAAAGAATAATCCTTGGGTTAATCACACTGTGGTTTTTCCCTTAACCGGGTTTTCCACATCAAAATCTTGGTGTCCAATGTGTTGATGTTTATCTGCTCTTGTGTTTATGCATTATGCTTTCATGGATGATTAATTGATATGCTATTAACTAACAAAGAAGAATCAAGTGTTTGAAGTAGAAGCAAGTTTTTGTACAACTAATTCACCCCCCCTCTCAGTTGTGTGCCCTAGATCTAACAATTGGTATCAGAGCCAAGTTCCTCTGAAAGGAGCTTAACCACTTGAGGAGATCCAAGATGTCGTCATACAAGAAAGATAGTCTAAAGTTTGATGGAACCAACTTCACTCTCCGGAAAGGTCGCATGAAATGTCATTTGGAGTGTATGGGAAAAGCATACTTGACCATGGTCTCAAAACCATATGTTCCTCCACAGTGTGGTCCGACAACTCTAAATGAAATCACAGATGCTGAAAACAATCTGCAGACCAAGGAAGCTCTTCTAAGTGCATTGAATGACTCAGATCTCTCAAATGTTATTGACTTACCAACTGCATATGAGATCTTGACTAAACTGAAACTTCTGTATGAAGGAGATGAGTTTGTCAAGAGTGCAAGGTTGCAAAGTCTGAAAGGGAAATTTGAAAGATTGAAGATGAGAGATGATGAAAATATCACTACCTTTATGCCAAGAGTGAATGAGCTAGTGTGTGGAATCAGGAATGCTGGTGGAGTTCTGGATGAAAATGAAATTATCTACAAGATTCTCAGATCCCTTCCTGCTGCCTACAAGATCAAGGTTGCTGCCATTGATGAATTCAGAGCCCATACAACTGTCACAAGAGAACAATTGGCTGGCAAACTGGCTGCATTTAAAATGATAGAGTTTCGAGATGATCCCCCCAAGACTGAATCTGCATTCAAAGCCAGTACCTATGTAAAAGGCAAACAAAGATTTGATCCGGGAGAAAACTCTTCAAGGACACTGTCATGGTATGATCAAGCAAGGAAAGACATGGAAGAGGAAGAAGCAGAAATAGCTCATCTTGAAGCCCTCATTGCAAGGAGATTGCCAAGAGGATCCGGTAAGTATGAAGGAAAGTTACCTTTTAAGTGCTTCAATTGCAATAAGATTGGTCATTTTGCTTCAAGATGTCCAGAAAGATCTACAAGGTCAAACTCTAATAGACAAAGGTTCCAAAAGAACTATTACTATGTTCATGAAGAAGCTGATAATGAAGGAGTAATAGATGATGAATCAGAACTAGGAAGCAAATCCATAAATGAATGGGTGTTTATTGCCATCAAGGAAGAAGATTCAATATCCTCTGAATCTATCAATCACAAGGTTGTGGAAAGAGCTTTGGCTGCCCAAGTAGAAGAAAAGGATGATTGGGTTATTGACAGTGGATGCTCTCACCACATGACAGGTGACAAGAACAAGTTCTTAGATTTAGAAAGGTATGAAGGAGGAATGGGAAAGTTTGGTGACAATTCTGCAGGTAGAATCAGAGGTAGGGGAACTATTTCTTTTGATGGAAAGAGCAAAATTGGTAATGTACTGTATGTTGAAGGATTGAAGCACAATCTTCTCAGTGTTGGATAGTTAGTAGACAAAGGTTATGATCTCTGGTTCAAAAATGGAAGATGCAGGATCTTTGAAAGCTTCAGAACTGAGATTGCACCCGGTACTCAAACAAAAGGTAATATCTTTCATCTGGTTGGTTCAAATAAAAGTTGTATGTTTGTTCAAGTTGATCAGAGTTGGCTATGGCATAGAAGGATGTGTCATGTAAATTTTGATAACATCATCAAGATAAGCAATATTTAAGATGTAAGAGATCTTCCAAAATTGGTGAAACCTACAAATAGTTTGTGCAAAGAATGTCAGCTAGGTAAATAGAGCAGAGTCTCTTTTAAAAGAAAAGATCAGTCCTCTACTAGATTATTGGAATTAGTTCATACTGATCTATGTGGTCCGACAAGAATCAAAAGTATGTAAGGTGATAGATATTTCATGTTACTGATTGATGATCATTCCCGGATGATGTGGGTAACCTTTCTGAAAGAGAAATCAGAAGCCTTTGAGAAGTTCAAAATCTTCAAGGCTATGGTAGAGAATCAAACCGGATTAAAACTAAAGTGTCTAAGGTCTGATAGAGGTGGTGAATTCACATCCGGTGAATTCATAGACTTTTGTGAGAAGCATGGCATAAAAAGGTAGTTGTCTACTCCTAGGACTCCACAGCAGAATGGAGTAGTTGAGAGAAAGAACCGGACCATCCAGGAAGCTTCTAGGACAATGATGATGGAAGCAAATGTTCCTCAGATGTTTTGGAGAGAAGCTGTCAGCACTGCAGTCTACACTCTTAACTGAGTTCAAATCAGAAACAATACTGGTAAGACTCCTTATGAACTTTGGTTTGGTATAACTCCCACTGTGAGATATTTTAGAGTATTTGGTAGCAAGTGTTACATCAAAAGAGATGAAGACTTCAGAAAGATTGATGCTAGAAGTGATGAAGGAATTTTCTTGGGTTACTCCACTCAAAGCAAAGCATACCGGTGTTACAATAAGAGATTGAGAAAGATGATAGAAAGTACAAATATGAAGGTTGATGAAGGAATTGAGAAGCCCTCAAGATTCTATGAATGTGATGAAGATGATCAGAATGATCCTCTGGTGCAAGGAGCTCCATCCTCCTCTGAAATTCAGATCCAGACTGATCCAGTAAATCAAGAAGAAGAAGTTTGTCTGAATGAGCCTGATTAAGAATTAGTAGTGCAAGAAACTCCCAAAGTTCCAAGGTATGTAAATCACTCTGAAGATCAGATCATACGTGACAAAAGTAAAGGGGTACAAACAAGAAGAAGAATTTCTCAAGATTCAAATGAATACTATCTGATTTCAAAGATTGAACCTAAGATAGTTAATGAAGCTTGCAATGATGAAAACTGGATCAAAGCAATGGAGGAAGAATTGATGCAAATTGAGAAAAATCATACTTGGGATCTTGTTCCCAGACCTAGAGACAAGAATGTGATTGGAACCAAATGGGTCTTCTGGAACAAACTAAATGAAGTTGAAGTAATCAGAAACAAAGCTAGATTGGTCTGCAAAGGCTACTCTCAAATAGAAGGAATTGATTTTGAAGAGACCTTTGCTCCGATGGCAAGAATTGAAGCAGTCAGATTATTTCTTGCATTTGCTACCTTCAAAGACTTCAAGGTATATCATATGGATGTCAAGTCTACCTTCCTAAATGGTGATCTGGAAGAAGAAGTTTACATTGAACAACCGGATGGATTTCAATTGTCTGATAATGATGATATGGTCTACAAGTTGAAGAAAGCATTGTATGGATTGAAGCAAGCCCCAAGAGCATGGTATGAAAGGTTGGATAAGCATCTTGTGCAGATTGGATTCAACAAAGGTACTGCTGACAGTAACTTATATTTAAAAATTGATCATGAAAACATTTTGATTGTTGAAGTGTTTGTGGATGATATCATTTTTGGAGGAAGAGATAGTATGTGCAAAACTTTTGGAAATCAGATGAAAAGTGAGTTTGAAATGTCTATGCTTGGTGAAATGAATTTCTTCTTGGGTCTGCAAATTACTCAAACAAAGAAAGGGATCTTCATTTCTCAGACCAAATATGTGAAAGAATTGTTGAGGAAATTTGGTATGGAAGATTCAAAGCCAATGAACACTCCTATGGCAACTGGATGTAAGTTGAGCAAAGATGATGACTCTCCGAAGGTAGATTAGACAAAGTATAGATCAATAATTGGTGGATTGTTGTATCTCACTCAGACTAGACCAGATATAATGTAGGCTGTTGGTCTTGTGGCAAGATTTCAGGCTGACCCTAGAGAATCTCATGTTATGGCAATCAAGAGGATTTTTAGATATCAAAAGGGGATAGTTGAGTATGGCCTATAGTATCCTAGAGATTAGGATTTCTCTCTTCATGCATATACAGATGCAGATTGGGTAGGAGATGTGGATGACTGGAAGAGCACCAGTGGTGGAGCATTCTTTTTAGGAAAGAGATTGGTTTCTTGGCTAAGCAAGAAACAAGAGGCAATATCTCTGTCTACAACTGAAGTAGAATACATTGCAGCAGCAGGTAGTTGCACTCAAATCTTATGGATGAAGCAGATGCTAAGAGACATTAAAGTTGAATATGAGGAGCCTATCACAATTTTCTATGATAATTCAAGTGCAATTAATATTTCTAAGAATCTGGTATTGCATTCTAAGACTAAGCACATATCTATCAAGTTTCACTTTTTGAGAGAACAAGTGAACAAGGAAGAAGTCAGATTGGAGTATGTACCCTCCAAGGATCAGATTGTAGATATTTTTACTAAACCTCTTCCCAAGGACTCTTTTGAGTATCTCCAGGAGAAGTTAGGGGTCATGGCCCCTTCGGTGATGAACTAGGATGCACTGATGTGCATCAGTCCAGTGGATATCACAGTCATATTTTGTGATCCAGATTGATGATAGGGAGCTGCTACTAAGGGGGAGCAGCTGGTATGATTCTGATATTTACAAGTGCAAGTATGAGCCCTTTTCCATTGATGTTAAAAGGGGAGAGAAGACATGTGAAAAACAAGTGGTTGATGATCAAAGGGGGAGCAATAAAGGAAGAGAAGACATGTGAAGAGTTGTTGCTGATAGGGGGAGCTGTGACAGAAAAGAGAAGTTCTTGTCTTGATGGTTTTTAACATCATATGTTGCCATCAATGATAAAGGGGGAGATTGTTGCAAGTATGAGGTTAACCAGTGTTGTCATTGATGTCAACATACTTATATTGCATTGGTAAGAAGGTTTGGATAAGCTGTGTGTTGAGGATATTAAGAAAAGTAGTCTCAATCAGGAACAGTCAATCAGTGATAAGAAGAAGGCAAATGTACTCAATAGGTTGAGAATCAGAGGATACGGATTAAAGGGTTTGTAGATATGAGTCTTGAGATGATCTAGTTAAGATTTCAGAGGTCCGCATGAAGATATGAAAAAGTTGTGATCGGTCAAGTAGAACCGGTTCCGGGAGCTGTTCCGGAGTGACAGAGTGTTACAAAAAGGTCTGGTGAGATTCGGAGGAGCATTGTCAGACTCTACAGATTGGAAGGAGTGTTTGGGATGTCCTTGTGATGTGTCATCTCGGTTTGTACAAAGTTTGGACGTCTGGAAGCACCTTCTTCAGTATGATAGTGGCGACAAACTATGTTCTTGAAGTTTTGGATGAAGAGGAGAAGAGATTCCAGTGAGTAGAGGAAGTGCGGATGTACCTGGTTAATCAGGCAAGCTTGTGAAGGTTCTTGGATTATGTTGAGGTTATGTTGTTGGTTCACATTGGTGGTAGAGCCCAGAATTGAAGATATTCTTCCCGATGAAGTTCTTGTTTAGACTAGCCGACCGGATGAGTTGTTCATCTTGCGAATGTTCTTGTGGTGGCTGACCGAATGTATTAATCATCTTGTGAATGTCCTTATGGTTTATTGCTGACTTAGATGATTATTCATAAGTTGATGTCTTGTATAAATAAAGGTTTGTGAGTTCATTTCAAAGTGTGTTGAGTAGCGGATGAGTGTGGTATAGCAAAAGAGCGAAGGGCAGAGCAGAAGTATCTCGGGCTTAAATGGAACTGATCCAGACATGGTAAGGATGTCAATCTCTAGTTCAAGTTTGTGATTCTTATCACTTTGTAGATAGTGTGTCTCTTGTAGGCAGTGTGCCTCCTTGTGAGCAGTGTGCTCGAGCAGTGAGCCCTAATTGGCATGTACCATTCATTTTTCTTATTCTTCTAACAGAGAATAATCCTTGGGTTAATCACCCCGTGGTTTTTCCCTTAACCGGGTTTTCTACGTCAAAATCTTGGTGTCCAATGTGTTGATGTCTATCTACTCTTGTGTTTATGCATTATGCTTTCATGGATGATTAATTGATATGCTATTAACTAACAAAGAAGAATCAAGTGTTTGAAGTAGAAGCAAGTTTTTGTACAACTGATTCACCCCCCCTCTCAGTTGTGTGCCCTAGATCTAACATTACCATGATTGTTTTACTTCAATTAAGTTACACATGTGTAAAGGTAATTATCATGTTTAGATATATTTACATAAATTAGAAAGTTGATTTAAATATTAAATATTATTGGTATGATTATGATGTTTTACTTCGGCTATATTTTTGAGATACTAACCTATTGACGTTGAGATTGAGTGCAATTGGATGCAGATACTCGTCGAAGATGAGAGCATGGCTGAGGTAGAAATGTTCTAGCCATTTGGCAAGAACTAATGGAAGGGTTACCCTGATGCAATCACACACACCACGTAGTTGCATATGCATTATTGAATGGCTTTGATTGCATTAATGAGTGATTTCTCATTGTTTCAAATGCATGATGTGATTATTTTGACTTAATATCTTTTTAGAAATATATTTGTATTATGTGTAATTAAATAAATAATAAAATATTGTTATTATGGATGTTTGGAAGACAATATGTTTTTAAAATAAATAAATAGATTAAATTATTTATAAGTTGTGCAAATTGTAATGCAATTCTCTTTGTGATTATTTAAATAGTTGTGTTTAAAATAAAATAGTTTAATAATATTATAAATAACAATATTATAATTAGAAAAAGAATGAAGGAATTAAGATATAACTTTCTGTCATTCATACGTCAGTAATCTGAAAAAGATAATATTTTATTGTAAAATAACATTATTTCCTTAAATTCCATTGGGCAATGAAGCATGCAAACGGAAATTGAACTTCAATTAGAAACCTAAATTTTGGATCACTAAAAATATAGACTTTAGTTCCAAAACTTAAAAGAGGGTCACCAAAAATTAAATTGGGGATTTTTTTTCTTTTGAAAAAAAGAAAAAAGAAAAAGGTGTTTTAAAAGTCAGTCAGAAATAGTGATTGAAAAATAGTGATAACTTTCTCATATCAAAATAAAATTCAAAACTAAAAAATGTTCTAGAAAGCTGGAGAAAAGAAGAACAAAACCCAGAAATACTTTCAAGAAATTAGCAATTTTAGTTAAGTGTTTTTACAGAGGAATATGACGTGTCCGGATGGGGCAGCGAATGGAGCAAAATGTGAACAACCAAGGCAGAATTGCCATCTTCTTTCAAGAATAAACTCTGAGTATTTTTCTTATGCTTCATTGCTTAATAGACTATTAAATGACTGATAAAATGATTCAACTCATATATCTTCCCTGTATGATGGCTGAGATCAAACTTAGACAAAACTGTAGGTTCATGTAGCATGATCTTATTACTATATTTTATTATCATGCTGGATGGAATGAGAGAAAAACTAAGTAGATCAACCTCCTTTGTGTTAGTTAAATCAAACCTCTGGAATAGAGCTTGATATTGTTCTGGTAAACTTAAATTAAGATTGTATTTTATTGCATGCTGGTAAAAGATCATGACTGTATTTTGATTTCATGTTAGCTGAAATGAACATTAGTTTACATAAATCGATCCTCTGTGTAAAGACATGACTGTAGTTTATGTGTTTTCCCCAGATCTCAACTTTTAACCTAGTTAAAAGCTTATGAAAACTCTATATTGTTGTTAGTAAATGACTGGTAATTATGATATATCTGCTTTCCTTCTCTATATGCTGGTTGATTCAGCGACAGAAAGGTAGGAAATCGACCTTTGTTCTGATTGAATGGTAGATTTATGAATTTTAAATCAAAATATAAACTTCTTGTAGCTTCTATACAAATGATTATTGCTGTTGTCAATTTCCTTAGTTCGAACTGGAAAACCCTTGTCTTGATGTAGCTAAAAAGAATGGTAATGAAACTATTTAACTGATAATCAACACATCGACAAACTCTGAGGCCATAGTTCAATAAGACTTATTTACTTAGAATGTTGTTATTAAGTTATTTTTGATCTCATTTTTACTGTTTCTCTTCCTGAAGCACCGTATAATGATTGTACCAAGTATGATGAAAAAACAATACCGGAGATATTAGATGATCGTTTAATTATGTTGAATGATTATACCTATTATCATTATGACTAAAAGGCTGAATATAACTTATTTTTCGTTCCGTTTTGAGCCATTACCTTGAATGATGTATGTCTATTTTCATAACTCTGTTATTAATCATTTTACCAATCTGCAACAATTCTTGTCACAGTTGCGATAGGAGGACTGTAATCTTTAAGTTGAAGTTCCTGTTGCAATTTAGACAGTACAAATATTTCGAATTGAAACTTAGAAAATAACTAGATAGCTCGTGTCACTGAAATGACAGTAAGGTAGAAACTATAATTTAAACAACTTCTTTTGAATGAATTAAAATATTTGAAACTATATACTTTGTTTAAACCATTGAATGCAATTATATGTAAAAGTTAGATTATTTGTTGTTGAAAGTGAATGCTTTTCTTTTCTTATTTGATACATTGGAAAAGGGTTGGGTTTTGATTTATTATAAAACTTAAATTGGTGATTCTTAATTTATTTCATTTCTTGCTTCTTGGGAAAAGAAGTAGATTTTCATAGGAATGTATCGGGTTGCTTTCTGGTCTTGGATGCCAATGTGGATATATCAGAGATGGCATTTTCCTCTTTTCAGGAATTGACCAGGCAACTTGAAATGATTAGATCTAATTGGAATGCCATTGAAAAAGATGTTTATTTTGTCTAGCAAAACTTATTATATATATATATATATATATATTGTTAGCAAGAGACACTATATGGATTCATGATTGTTGTCATTGATGGTAACAAAGTTCATCCCACACATCCGCAGGACATGGTGTGTCTATACCAGAAGTCAAAGTGAAGAATGTTGTGGTCTAATAAACAAGAACAGAGCATGTGGCAAGGTCCGACAGTCAGGTCTGGATCTCTCAGAGGAAGTATCTTGGTGAAGTGCGGATTTGGGGAAGTCAAGAGGACTACCTTGAGTGATAGATTCCAAGGATTTAGCCTCCGGTGATAGATGAAGAAAAAGATATGAATACTTGAGTATCAGGTTCCTGATTGGTAGTGTGAACAGAGGAAGAACTGACTGGCAGAACATCAGACATTATTCCGGATGTGTTACTGATGATGGTAAAGATTCTTAAGGCATAAGTTATGATTGGCCGACATGATTGATGAATTCTACAAGTATATCCTTGATCTGCTTTACTTGGTAAGCAAGGATTCAGCCGACAAATCAGAGTTTGTGAAAAGATTGACTATTCCGGATGCCGACTAGAAAGGTGATGAAATCACTTGTGCAGATATATATACTAGATGGATTTAGTTATGAGAGGTGTCATGGTTTTTGGTGATGTGCGAAGAAAAGCAGTAGAGCCGAATAAAAGTAGAAAGGAAGGTCCAGTATGTGAAAGGAGAGCAACACAAAAGAAGAGGAAAGATGAAGTGCAACAGATCAGTGTACTGAGCCTAACTGAAACTAAAATCTAGCATATGTTGATGCTCCTTATCAGTTCAAGTATTGTATTACACTCTTTATAAATTGTAGATAGTGTGTCTCTTGTAGGCAGTGTGCCTCTTGTGAGTAGTGTGCTCGGGTAGTGAGCCCTAATTGGCAAGTGCCATTTTGTATTTCCATTCTTCTAACAGAGAATACAATCTTGGGTTAATCACCCCATGGTTTTTTCCCTTAACAGGGTTTCCACGTCAAAAATATTGTGTCATGTGTATTTCCATTTCATGGTTATGTTTGCTTATTTAAATTAATGCTGCATTGATTATTAAGAAAGTTCAGAAAGCAAAAATAATTAGGATAACTGATTCACCCCCCCTCTCAGTTATCAACAATTGGTATCAAAGCCAAGTTCCTCCTAACAGAGTCTAACAGCTTGAGGAAGATCTAGGGAATTCAAATGGATGCATATGGTTTAAGGGAGCAAATCAAGACTGCCCTTGATGATCTTGAGTAGTCAAACTCTGAAGTCAATGAATTAAAGGAAAGACTCAAACAGGCTGATGATTTCATGAGAGACCTAAAAGACAAATTAAGTCTCTCTATGAAAAAGAAAAAGGAGCTACTTCAACAATTGGCAAGTCAAGGTGAAGCCAATGATACAAATGAAGATTTGAAGGAGAAAACCAAGTTATGTGAAAAGTTATCAAAAGAAATCACTATGGTAAGACATGAAATGGAATCAGGAGTTATGAAGTTTACCCAAGAGGTTGAAGAAAAAAGAAAAACTGAAGATAATCTAAGACAATCTCTCAAGGAGAAATCACAAGATTGCCTCAAGATGGATAGAATTATCAGACATCTTGAATCTGATCTTGAAGATGCTAAAGATAATGAAGAAAAACTTGAGGATCAAATTGTCTCTCTCAAAAGGGATCTTCAAACAGCAAATGAATATAAAGAGAAATACAAGATAAGTTCTGCTCAACTTGAAGTTCTTCTTGAAAGTCAAAAGAGGGTAGATGACACGTGTGGTTCGGGATATGAGAAAGGAGAAAGCTCTAGATCTGGTCAAAAGAATTTTGGATTAGAAAATCCAAGGAACAAGTCTAGAAGACCACCGGTAAGGCAGCCTAATGCTCAAAGATATCCATCCTTCAATGGATACTACCACAACTGCAATAACTTTGGTTAGAAAGCTAATCAGTGTAGAAAGAGAATGAATCAGACTAATACATCCTTCTCCAGACAGTGTTTCAATTGCAAAAGGTATGGTCACAAATCTCATGAATGTAGAAATATGCAAATAAACAATTCATTCAATGGTTGATGCTTTGCATGCAATAGAATAGGTCATATGGCTAATCAATACAGATCAAGAGGATATCAATCAAATATACAAAGAAGTATTGTTTGCCAAATTTGCAATAGATCCGATCATATTGCAAAATTCTGTAGAAGCAAGAATCAGGACAAAAGAGGTCCGGTATATCATAATCAGAATCAAGATAAGGGAAAACAAAAAGTGAATGTGGATGAAGTTCAAAGTGAGATGAACAAGATTTGGGTGAAGAAAAAGTATAGAGAATGTAGAGGATGGATCCGCACCAGACTCTGGTGCTGATATTCCTTCTGAAAATTAAAAAGTGAGCTTTGGCTCAGGGAGAGACACAAAGAAAACCTTGTTCCCCCAACCAGTCAATTGGTGCCGAAACTGGCACAAGACGAGTTGTGGATTAAAGGGTTCTTAAGAGAAACATCCAAATAAACTATGGTTAAGATTTGGAAGATCCGTAAGATGTTTAAAATCAAGATTGATCTAGTTCTTCAAGTCATCCGAATAAGGCAAACCAGAATGACTTAGGTCAAGCATTAATTGCAACTTAACATTAGGGTTTGCGGAGCATTATAAGGGTTTTCTCACCAAGCATTTGCTCATTCTGCATTCAAGAAGAAATGAAAAGAGAGGCTTTGCAACAAAATTCCTCAAGCTCATCCAAGATCATTTGCAAAAGTCAATTCATTCAGAAATCGATCCGGCTAACTCCATGAAACTAAAAGGCACAAAAGGTATTCTCCTTTATCAAATATCTCTCTGTAAATCCTTGAATGATGGGTACTCCAAATATTGTGAAGATCTCTAATAGGCCTCAGCCCAAATTCAAGAAACATCCATACAAATCCTTGGAAGTAGATCCCCTAGGAGCTTTTTTCAGTGTTTCGCATGGTGTCCTGCATATAGAAGATATTAGTGTTTACATTCATGCAAACATTGAAGAATTTAGAGAGTCCAAATTAATGGATATCTATCACAAGCAGTTAATAGATGATTCCTTAGAGATCAAACCTCAATATAAAGCCATCCGGGATAAGCATTTTGCACAGTGCATTCATTTCCCCTATTTTCTGGAAGATGAATGGGTCTGGTATATCCTGAGCAGAATACATGACAACTTCATGTGGTTGAACAGGCCGTTTAAGATCACTAAGGATTCCATTAGGGCTGTAACCAAATTACACTCAATCGGTGAAATACCTATGCTCAAATCTATCAAGAACCAAATCATCAGTGAGGCTACTAGATCAAAGTTTGATAAAAGAGCTATGACTATTGAGGATATCATAGATCCGGATATCAAATTTGCATCAATGATAATTGGATATAAGATATATCACTCCAGTAGGGAGAATTCTATTTTCGGAACTGCTATATACACTGCTTATGAAATGTTGAGGAAGAATGTAGACTATGATCTTTGTGAGCTCCTTCTGAACCAACTATTGGAGAATCTACAGAAGATAAGAAGGATAAGAAGAACTCCTCCAAATACGGTGGTTTGATACTCTGTCTTTTCTTTTATTACATGAATGAGCTTCCTGAATCCAGTGGCTGGGTATGGCAGAATGATAGGCCAATATCCATTCAGGTCATAGATTATATACATGGGATTGGTGATGCCAAGGCACAGAATATAGCTCTCTGGGGATATTTCAAGAATTTTCAGAACATGATGCAAGTAATAAAGAGAATTCCCCAATCTCTTGTTGAGAAATACAAAGACATAGTATGCTTTATGGTAGAGACTGATCAGTGCCTAATGGAGGCAGTAGAACCAAAAACTGTATGGATCATGCCTATGGGGTATGAAGTTGATGAACAAATTGTGGAGCTGCATGTTCAACACATGCTAAGTCAGCCAAAGGATCCAAAGGCAGAAAGGTTTGGAACCTTTGAAGAGCTAAGTGTAAAAGTTCATGTGGAACTCAGACAACTGGAAATAAAAAGGAAAGTGAGAAAAGAAGTTCAAGAAATTGTCAAAGGCTTAGGCATCTCAAAGGAGGCACTTGATGCCAACAAGGAAAAGATGGAAAGGGTTGAGGAAGAGAAGAAAGAGGCAAAAAAGGGAAGCAAGGAAAGTGCTCCGGTAGAATCTTCCACTCGGACAAGATCATCAAAGAGATCAGCACCTATCACTACTAAAAGCTCAAGGACATCAAAATCGGAAGCAAAATCATCTGGCAGAGGAGAGAAAAGAACTAAAACAAAGGCCACAAGGTCTTATGTCAGTCAAAAGGATGATGAAGAAACTGAATCAAACGAGGAAGTGAAGAAAATAAGGAAAAAGAAGAAGATATCCAGTGAGACCAAGGAGGCAGAAGCAGAAAGAGCCACCCTGTCCTTAGATGATATTGTTAAGGCAATCACTGTGGATGGAAATATGAAGCCATTAACATAATTTTATGATAAATACAGTGAAGCTGATAAGAAGAGTCTGCAGGATGCCACAGTTAAGTATCTGAACATTTACAACAAGGCTTTCATTGAGATTGTATCTTTAATTCCTAAAAACCTTGAGAAGGAACTTGAATTGAGGAAGAATAATGCCAAAGAGAAGGATATGGAGATCCGAGAGCAGATAGCTATTCAACTATATCCTTCAATCACCCCAAAGCAGATTAGTATGATCTTCAAAGATTGTAAGGATGAATTCTAGAGCAAAGCCAAAATGAATTAGCTCATGCTTGGTGAGACTGACAAGGTAGCCAAGGAAACAGAAGAGATCCTCTGAAATGTCTTCAAAAGATTCAATCTTCCTGTCATAGAGGACTTGGGTGCTGATCCCTTGCCCACAAGTGTTGGAGAGGAATCTACTAATGTAATGACAGAAGAAGTAATGGACTCCGGTGAAGGTAAAGACAAGGGCTTAGAATCCTCTACTCCGGAAGAGGTGGCTCATGAACAAACAAATATCTCTCCTCCGGTTTCCCCTACAATCTCTGGATCTAAAGGAGAAGAAAGAATAGAGGAGAAAGAAGAAGTGAAAGGAAGAGAAGAAAGTGAAGCTGAGAAGAACATAAGTGACAGTGCAGAAGAGAAGAAATCTCTGTCTCCGACAAGAGACACTGCAGAAACTGTCAAGGACTTCTTGACAAAAGAAATGTTGGAGATTGATGAACCAGAGTTACTTCAAGTTCCATTTAACTTTGACTCTCTCTCCCCAGTTCAAACAATAAAGATAGCTTCATTCGCCAATGCAAAGGCAAAAGAAAAACTCCTGAAGTCTCACATGGAAGATTGTGAGCTAATAGAAGTTGCATCCGTCATTTTAGAAACGATCATGCCATCTTTTCTGAAGGATCACTCAGCCTCCTCATCAGGTAATCTTAAAGCTCTTGTTAGTTCATTCAGCACTCATTTTGAGTCCTTAGAGAAATCAGCTAAGGAAAAGGTCTGAAAAGAGTTCTTGGATAAAAGATTCTCTGAAGTACTAAGTCTAATATCCAATGATAGAAGAAATATGGATATAGGGATAAAGAGCTTAGAAAATGCTCTTAAAGATGGCAGAGAAATATATAAATTTTGTCTATCATGGTCCAAAGCAACAATGGAGATTGAGAAGAAAATGAAAGAATAGGAGATCCAACTAACAAAACTTTCTAAAAATTTTGATCCATTAACCTCATCCATAGTAAATCAAGAATGTCAGACCATTGCAGTCTTGGATGAAATTAAGAAGCTAGAGAAAGAAAAGAAAATCAGAATCAATAGGTTAAATGTGCTTAGAAGAATAATCATTCCTAAGTTGGAGGCCATGCATGAGGCCCTAAGTGATGCTCAAATCACCACCAAGACAAATGATCTGATAGATCTGAAGAAGGCTAAAGTTTTTGCATTCTTGTTGAGCGGTCATATATCAATTTTGGATAGAATGAAGCAAAGTTGGGTAGCAGAATTCGTCCAATTGAAGACAACTTTTGCAAACATTCTTCAGTTTATGTGAGTATGTTATATGCGGCTAAGTATAGTTAAATTTTTGAAAATTTTGATGCGTGGTTCCCACCCTTTGCCATTGATGTCAAAGGGAGAGTGAAGAGCAGTGAAAAATGTTATATCCAACTAAGGGGGAGCTACGAAAAATAGAGCATCAGCCAAGGGGGAGCATAGTGTAAACACTTAGTCATTTTTCACTAAGTGTTGCCATCAATGCCAAAGGGGGAGATTGTTGGCAAGAGACAGTATATGGATTCATGATTGTTGTCATTGATGGCAACAAAGTTCATCCCACACATCCGCAGGACATGGTGTGTCTATACCGGAAGTCAGAGTGAAGAATGTTGTGGTCCAGTAAACAAGAACAGAGCATGTGGCGAGGTCCAACAGTCAGGTCCAGATCTCTAAGAGGAAGTATCTTGGTGAAGTAAAGATTTGGGGAAGTCAAGAGGACTACCTTGAGTGATAGATTCCAAGGATTTAGCCTCCGGTGATAGATGAAGAAAAAGATATGAATACTTGAGTATCGGGTTCCTGATTGGCAGTGTGAACAAAGGAAGAACTAACTGGTAGAACATCAGACATTATTCTGGATGTGTTACTAATGATAGTAAAGATTCTTAAGGTGTAAGTTATGATTGGCTGACATGATTGATGACTTCTACAAGTATATCCTTGATCTGCTTTACTTGGTAAGCAAGGATTCAGCCAATAGATCAGAGTTTGTGAAAAGATTGACTATTCCAGATGCTGACTAGAAAGGTGATGAAATAACTTGTGCAGATATATATACAAGATGGATTTAGTTATGAGAGGTGTCATGGTTTTTGGTGATGTGCAAAGAAAAGCAGTAGAGCCGAATAAAAGCAAAAAGGAAGGTCCAGTATGTGAAAGGAGAGCAGTACAAAAGAAGAGGAAAGATGAAGTGCAGCAGATCAGTGTACTGAGCCTAACCGGAACTGAACTCCAGCATATGTTGATGCTCCTTATCAGTTCAAGTATTGTATTACACTCTTTATAAATTGTAGACAGTGTGTCTCTTGTAGGCAGTGTGCCTCTTGTGAGCAGTGTGCTCGGGTAGTGAGCCCTAATTGGCAAGTGCCATTTTGTATTTCCATTCTTCTAATAGAGAATACAATCTTGGGTTAATCACCCCGTGGTTTTTTCCCTTAACAGGGTTTTCACGTCAAAAATATTGTGTCATGTGTATTTCTATTTCATGGTTATGTTTGCTTATTTGAATTAATGTTGCATTGATTATTAAGAAAGTTTAGAAAGTAGAAATAATTAGGATAACTGATTCACCCCCCCTCTCAGTTATCAACAAATATATATATATATATATATATATATATATATCTACCACATCTTGTTGTGAATCAGTTTGCTTTTCATTATTAGAATTGCACTTTTAGACATCAGGCTTGCATTGGGTATTCCCTTTTGTAGTTATTACCAGGTAGCTAGACATTTCGTGCAGGGCTGGGTTTCCTTCATTTTATGAAAGGATCTAGGGAAGTGTAATATTTCATGGTTGGGTGGAAAAGCACCTGAGCCATGTTCTCATCTCTCAGTTTGCAGGTGGTGGACCACTTGGTTCGTGTACCTGGAGAGTGTTGATTTGTTATTCATTGATGTACTTGTTATTGTACCTTTTAGATCTATTAAGGCATGTTGCCAAAGGATTTTTGGTATTTTGATTCATAGTGCTTATTACCTAGATTTAGCATGTGAATATGTAAGATTTAAAGACTTACTTGATTTATATCAATGAGATTTTCTTTGTGAAGATTTTTGACTCTATTGATTCTTCTTGATGAAGTTATTGTTTATAATTTAATATTGTAATTAAGTGGATTATATACATCATTTTACTTTTGTTTCTTGTGATGTTGTATTTAAGTGAATTATTAGTTCATTTTACTTTATTTTACTTTTGTGATGGATTTGAGGGCTTTTATAGGTTTTCACCATTAGATGCATCCTTTCTTTTTACTATTTTGGAATCTGATACTGTTGCAGAGTGGTTTTCACCATTAGATCTATTTTTTATTTTTATGTTTTTGCTACTGGAAGGCTTGGCACCCTCTCCAAAATAAGCCATGGTGTTGAGTTCAATGGCAAAGCCATCTTTATGATCTCCTGTGGGTAGGTGGTCCCTAAGTGCCATGTAGTCAATATAGGCATCATCATTTTGGAACATGTCTAGTTGTGGGGTTCCTTGTAAATCCCAGTTGATAAGTTCAGGATGCACAAGGGGGAGGGGATCAGAAGATAGATCTGATTCGTACGGTGTGATAGTTTGAATGGATATACAGTTAGGATTGGTAGGGATAGGATCCAAGATGGTACTTTCCTCCAGATTGTTTATTGCGATGGAACTCTGACCTTCCTCGAAAGTCGTACTCTCAAGAGTTGGTGAATCAGACTCTAATAGTCTATGTGTTAGCGTTTGTCCATCATGGTAGGGGCTATAGGTTTGAATGGTGTCAACTCCTTTGTCTTCATAGGAGTGTTCTGTGAGTTCCTCCCACTCATACTCATTAGATTCTATGTCACTGTCTTCTTGTAGGGAATGAATTTGTTCCACAAAACAAGCATTGGCATTAGCTTTGCCTTTGTCCTTATATCCCAACCCTTTTATATTTCTTTCCAGTTAGGATGAAGAGGGTTGGATGGGTTCTGTTATGCCTTCTTTTCTTAGGCCAATGGGACCTTGTCCGTCAAAACTCATTCTGTGTAGGATAGACTCACCACACCAATAGATTTCTGTTGGGAGCTTAGGCGGTTCTTGTTGTGTGTTATCTTCCTCTATGTAGAGTCATTGTAAGACATCTCTTTCTTCTATTTCATCTGATAGGGTCCCCCATTTTATGAAAGGAGCTATGAGAGCTTTGGGAGGAGTAGAAGGCTTTGGAATGTACTTAGGTGGAGGTCGCCCAAAGGATCTTGGAGATATGGGTAGTTTGGTTAAGTTGAGGCTGTGCTCGATGGAGTATTCCCCTACTCCTATTTTTTTGATGGTGATTTTGTGCTCTTTGGGCTTGGATGAGGAAGCTTTGGAGGTAGAATCATGTTGTGAGATGGGGGATATAGAAGCTCTATTGTTGGGAATGATGCAATCAGGCTTTGAGCGGATAGTGTTGCAATGCTGAAAAGGATCAGGATCACCTTGGATGGTAATCTATTTGCTACTATGAGGAAATTTGATGCATTGGTGGTAGGTAGAAGGCACAACTTTCATGGCATGAATCTAGGGTCAACCTAGGAGGATATTATAGGCTATTAATGGTAATCCTCATCCTATTTTTCCATCACCGTCTTTTTCTTCTATCTATACCTTAGCTTCTTTAAAATGATGTTACTCGACACAAATCTCACCATCTCGAACATCACATCAAAGAGCGGCAAAATGTATACGCCTAAAAATGACACAACTCTGTCCAAATAAATATTCTTAATATTTATTTGAGTTTAATTCCTCTATCAATAAATAAATAAACAAATTTATTTATTCGAATATCAAAATATTTAATTACCTCTTCTAAAGTCAAAATTAAATAAAATTCTTTATTTAATTTAATTCTTCCAAACAATTAAATAATTCTTAATTATTTAAATAAATCATTTCTTCTTCCAAATTTAAATAAATCAATGAAATTTATTTAAATTCTCTCAATCTCTAAAAATAAAATATAACCAAATATTTTATTTATTCTTCCAAATCATGCACAACAATTAAATAAATGTATTTATTTAATTTGCTTTCTTATCTTCTAATTCCTCAAAAATCTTCCAAATCTTCTAAAAATAAGTCTTCTTCTTCATGCACACAAAATTAAATAATTTATTATTTTATTCCTCTCAAATCATGCAAAAGCAAATCATGAGTTAACTAATTGATTCTATCTTATTTTTATCAAAAACTCCTAAAATAGAAAAAAGCTTTCTAATTTATGACAGCATATCTTATCTTCAATAAAAGAAAAAAGTTAACTCAAAATAGCCTTTGTGTGACACTTGTCTTCTTTCTATTTGTGCACGTTCTCTCATTCTTTCTATACTGTTGATCTTCTCTCTCTCAAGTCTATAAATTGAACGCTCTTCTTCCATTTCATTCGTCCAAGCTTTTAGTATTATTACTCTACAGGAATTACAGCGCACCTTTGGCACCCAAGTCATTCCATTTGCTTGTGATCAACTTGTTACCATATCACCATTACCATTGTTGTGAAGCTCATCTTCATTGTAATAAACTATCACGGATATTCCCACTTGACATCTTGGAATAGCAAGGAAGTGCACCTTCTGAGGGCATATTCATACACAAGATCATTAGCGATAGGCCACCAATGGAAGCCATTAGGTAAAGAGGTTTTTTGAGGTATTGTTCATTGTTTTAAAAATTCCTTTATTTCTATATTTCATTGAGATATGGGTATTACTAATATTATTGATATTTATGCATAATTTCCCTTAACATTTTTGGCACCCACTGTGGGGCCTTGCCCCGATTTAACCTAAAAACTAAGTTTTTTGTGCAAAGGTTCCCTACATAGGAGGATTCGACGCATTTGACCCATTCTAACACACATCTAAGCTTTGTTCTAGTGCATTCAATCTTTTAGCACATTTAGCTCCTGAAGTTGTGCATCTATGTTCTGTTACGGCGCATCTATCGAGCAACGCATATACTTTCTTTTTCAGCACTTTTAAGTTCTATCTCTACGCTTTTAAATTCCCTACGCTTCTGAGCTTTGTTTCTGTGCATTCAGACTCTGAAGCTATGCATATATTATGAATAGTGATTTTAGGGTATTTTCTATGGTTTTTGCTAACGCAACACCTTTTCGTAGGGATATTCTCTCATCTACTTGCAGGGTTAAGAGTTGGTTTAGACATTCTAGCTGCATTGTTAACATATCATCTTTTCTTAAAGGATAGTAATCGAATGTTCATGTAAAATCACATCTAGATCTAACTATGAAGGGAGTAACTTGAATCTTGTTGCATCAATAAATTGAATCTAGTCCCAATGCTAGGAGGATGAAATTGAACCACTGCTATCTTGCTTTTCAAAGTTAACAACTTGCGTGTGTGCCCAAGTAGATAGCTCATATAATCTTTTTCATTTTAACTATGGGAAAAGAACAACTATCTTTCATGTTTTTGGGAATGATACTAGGCCTATGCTCTCCCCTATCTTGGGTGACCATAACGCCAGACATATCAATTTTGCATGTGTTAAACCCTTAGAGAGGCCTGCCCTTGGATATCCTTCCATCCAAGCGGGAATGACCTTAAGTGGTAACAGGCTAAAGCCAAGCCCTACCGAGCCACTATAAATAAATTATGTTTGGAGTGAAATCTTCAAACGAGTGAAGTTGTGTTATACCGATAGCTAACCTCCCCAAAACCCTCCAAGGTGTAACTCTTGAAGGATGGAAGACACCACAATAGAGAGTAGTGCTTCCGCATGTATAATCACTCAAATGGTTGCCCTTACTAGTCATCCTTTGTTTTAATAGCCCAAAAACCCTCTATTTGTTGGCGCATAAGGTGGGATCTGTTGGTTTTTTCTCCTGAATCAGCAGAGGGTTTGCCAGTTCCAATGCATAAGCAGATTCAGCCAACTAATAGAGGAGGTTGTGTGCGCTACCTCCCCTTCACTTCTAGTTCTACCGCACCAAGGGGGGTATCCCTATAGCTAAAGATTTAACCTTGACTCACCCAATGACATAAAAATTTAGCTTTACAACAATAGGCAGAATACTCTCATGTTTGGACCAAGATTTGGATGATAAGATCACAAGGTTGGCAACTTTCTTGGACATATCTGACTGGTTATGGATGAGAGTATGTAAGGGTCCTGATCCTACTCCTACAACTAACAGGTGGGAATTATGAAATGGTTTGGATTTATATTTTGGATGCAAGACAGGGGGTTTTAGATCATAACTACTACACAGGGAGCAGACTGATGCCTATCTCAGGGCAAGGGGTCAATTAGATGTATACAAGAGAATGGCTTGCAACTGGCATTCAAGTTTCAAGGGGTTAGGACTGGTATTTGCCTTACAAACACCACCCAAGGACAAGTATTTAACTGTCTCTACTTACATACATCCCAGCTGACATACAATTTCTCCATACTCAACCTAAAATAATTTAATCCACTCCTTGAATGGAAGTTAAAGATTAAGCATGTGATACAGAAATTTATACCCTAGAATCTGAGAAACCCTTAGCAACTAGATTCAAAAGAAGAGAATGCATACAACACATGGAGACAGATAGATAAACACATGCAATAATACATTTTTCATATAAAATAACAAGAAATTGAACATATATGCAAGGTGCATTCAGATGCAACTCATAAACTCCAACAGAGATAAAACAACCAAGAAAATGCTTTGTCTTTCGTTATCTTTCCCCCAAAAATACCCAAGTCTTCAACAACCTAAATGAGTAACACAGTTTTCTTTTTATGGCAAGACTGTGTACTCAGTAATAATTACATTGCAATTCAAAATTTCTACTAGAATACAATGCATCGTGAGAATGGCACCTAAATCATTGAATGTTCTAGGTAGAGAGAAGGAAGGGAGCAGGTGAAATCAGGAACTGTGCAGCTGCCTGAAGGTTTTCCATTAAAAATGGTGGTTGGCTTGTCTATCGTCAACCCAAACCTCTGTAAATGTTGCCATCAATGCCTACCTAACCGCGACCTTCTAGAGACGCAATAGCGAATGCACCAGAAGTTTTCCCACCTGAAAATAGCTACAGATACAAAGCAAAATCATCAGCGAAACTTTGAAACTGAGTCGTCGATTTCCCTTCCTATCGCCAAAATCTGCGGCTTCAAATCACCTTGAAAAGTCACCAGCCAATTAGAATGTGCCATGTAGGCGCCTTTTGCCATTGCTGACTTTTCCCATCACAAACATGCATTTTGCCCTTTCCTCCATTTTGCCATTTTCGCCTATGTATGTGCAAAAGAACATGCATATACAAACAACTGCCTACATACAAAGCGCAGACCCCAAATTTTATAAATTATATTGAAATCACCATTGGGTCCGGCTTGCATCTTGATTCCCTGTATAACTCCTTGTATATTGCATATATACAATATGCAATATACATACAATGCGGATCTCAAATCATTATGAAACAAATTGCAATCACTTTGAAATCTGGCTTGTATCTAACTCCCTTTGTATATCGGCATATACAAACACCATATACATGCAAGCCACGGATGCCAGTGCTGAACTCGTCAAATTACATTTTTTAAATCGGGTCCGGCTTGTATATCGCACCCTTGTATGTTCACCTTGTATATCAGCTTGCATATCGTATTATACAAATGCAATATACAAGCAAAAACATACATTCAATCGGATCTGAGCCTTTATCAACTACATTGCATACCTTTTTGGGTCCGGCCAATGCATATTAGGAATGCATGCTTGAACATATAATCACACTTGTATGTGCAATCTATGGGCCCCACCGTTTGTATCATTTTCCCTTGCACATTTTCTTTGCATGTGCCCGATGTACATTCTACTTTGTATATCGCCCTTGTATGTGCATCGGCCATCGGGGAGACTTCAATGTGAACTGCCGATGAGTGATCTTTCACTGATGAAACCATTCACTGTAGCGAATGCATGTCAGCCTCTTTGTATATTTGCAATGTACATTCCCAATGTATGTCGAACATACATTCACCTTTTTTATCTTTGCAGTATACATTGTCCCTTGCATATTTCTCTTGTATGCCGCCAATACATCTTTTCTTTTGCATGTTTCCATTGTATCTAGCCGTTGTATGTCTAGACATACAACACAAATATACATGCAAACCCGCATATACAAGCAGAGAATATTCTTAGAATCTGCGACATACAAGCAACCACTTTTGCACCCTTTTGAAGCCGATTGAACATACAAATCGACTTGTATGCCCGAATGTACATTCAAACTTGCATGTACATACAAACGGCCTTGTATATACAAAGACACATGCATACAACTATTTTTTGCATTTTTCAACTGAGAAGGCCTAAAGACTTAGAATTTTTTAGATTTTTCTGAAGAGTGCCTGCGAATGAGAGCCTGAAACCTGAATGTTTATGCAAGCACCACCATTGGCTCTGTCTAGGGATGCATGCCTCTTGTAGGCATGGCGAGAACCATAGATCTCTGGGATGCAGACCAGTCCCTATCCATTGGGCACAAAGTCAAACACTGCACCAACCTGCATCACAAATTATACTTTCTTTTAAAATATACTTGGTGGCCCAAGGCCACCAAAAATGAAAAACCAGAATTTTCCTTTGTCAAACACCTGATTTTCTTCTGATTTCTTCAAATGAAGCCTCAAAACATCTAACTGCCTACAGCACCCCACTTTGCAATTGGTTGTGCTGCTACCCATTTCTTTTTCTTTAACAAATCTACAACAAGCTTCATCAGCACACATTATCATCAGTTGCAGAATGTCATCATCATATGAGTCATTGATGTTGCTTGGAAAAATAACAGACTCACATGAAACAAATGAATCCACATCAAAATTTTGCCCTTCTTCAAAAAATAAGAGCTCCTCTGTATCAAACATGCAATATTTAGGCACAAGTAACATCTCATAATCATATTCATTTTTATAAACATTTAGGTATTCATCATCATTGCTCTCAACAATTTTATCTTTAATGTCCACCTGGAATGTCTCAAAAGAAGGCAAAAATAACTCAGAATGCAGCCCGTCATTGAAAGCTTTGTAGTCACCCCTGCATATCCCCAACTGTATGAGCACACACATCTGCAACTTGTCCATTCACCACTGAATAGTGATCCTATTTTTCCTCTTCACCGATGCACTGATAATCAAAAGCACATTTTTCAACCTCTGCACTGTGAGGGTGGTCAGAATTTTCAAGGAAACACTCATATTCAGCATCCATATATATTTCATCATCTAAAAGGCTCACATATGCATCTGAATACTTACAATCGTTAACATATTCACTGCCATTCCTTGAACCAACATCTTCTATATTCAGAGTGAAGCTCTGCATATCCACCTTGTACAAATAATCACGAATAATTGGGATATGCCTATCACTGCAAGACACAACTTCATGTATATCTTTTATTTCATCCTTTGAAGGGCATTTTGTGTCTGCATATCTTTCTTCTAGAGGCTGACAACAATCTTTGTCTTCATCATTATAGGATGTGCCTACATTTTCTACAACATTTTCTTCATGTATATGCATCACATCATGACTGTACCCATTGTTTTGAAATATATTTCCCTCTACAAAATCATCTCTCGATGAACATACTGGGAAAGGTGAAACATATTCACTCTAATAACTATTTGAAAACTTGCAGTCATGAAACCTACTGGCATTCCATATTTTTAATTATTTTCAATATCCATAGCATATTGGTAGGCCTGGTGAAGTGTAGTTGGTTCTTTATCTCTCAATAAATAACTCATTTTCTTATCAAATGCATCCAAATAAATTGTCAAGCACAATGCATTATTGGGTCTCATATATTCAGGGATCTATTTGAGCAACTTAATAAACCTAAGATTAAAGGCTGGAACCAGTTCCTCATCTTCCTTTTGAATATTCATGAAGTGTATGATCAATGAGGCCAAATCGAATCTTTCACCAAACTGTTCTAGGAATGCAATTTCTAAATCTACCCATGAAGAAACTAAACACACAAGGAGGTCTAAAAACCAGACCCTAGCATCATCCTCTAATGACTGAACAAAAAGTTTCATTACTACATCCTCAGCTTCTACCTCATAATCTTCTATCAAATTAAAAAAAATTACAGATGTTTGTTTGTAGACTCAGAATTTGATCCACTATATTTTGGCAAACATTTTCTAATTTTATTGAGAATAACATTTGGGTAACCATATATTCCTTTGAAATTCAGAGCTTTATATCTTTCAATAAAAAATAGTCTTTTTTGAGAGCACAACCAGGTCTGTTGCTCTAATTGAATCATTATTTTTTGAAAAGATGAAATACCTGGAAATATGTTACAGCTTTGATAGGTTCAATCAACAGAGTCACCACCTCTCACAGAGAGGACATAATATCAACAAGGCACTTTGTTTTCTGGATTCATCACCCCAACAGAGCACCACATGGTTCTTTGGTGTTGCTGCAACAACTTCACTAGAAACTAGATTTTCCAGCCCTCAAATTACTTGACTCTTTTACTGCAACGTCCCTCGTAGAGTTGCCATTTTGTTGGTGACTTGGATGGGCCAAAAATTTCATCAGAGATTGCAAGATAACACTTTCAATTCGATTCCCCAGTAGAGTCGCCATTTTGTTGGTGACTCAAATGGGCCAAAAATTTCACCAGAGATTGCAAGATAACACTTTCAATTCAATTCCCCAGTAGAGTCACCATTTTGTTGGTTTTTTCTCCCGAATCAGTAGAGGGTTTGCCAATTCCAATGCACAGGCAAATTCAGCCAACTAATACAGGAGGTTGCATGAGCTACCTCCCCTTCACTTCTGGTTCTACCACACCAAGGGGGGTATCCCTATAGCTAAATATTTAACCTTGACTCACCCAATGACAGAAAGATTTAGCTTTACAACAATAGGTAGACTACTCTCATGTTTGGACCAAAATTTGGATGATAAGATCACAAGGTTGGCAACTTTCTTGGACATATCTGACTGGTTATGGATGAAAGTATGCAGGGGTCCTAATCCTACTCCTACAACTAATAGGTGGGAATTATGAAATGGTTTGGATTTATATTTTTGATGCAAGACAGGGGGTTTTGGATCATAACTACTACACAGGGAGTAGACTGGTGCCTATCTCAGGGCAAGGAGTCAACTAGATGTTGATAACTGAGAGGGGGGTGAATCAGTTATCTAGATTATTTCAACTTTCTGTTCTTCCTTAACAATTAGTGCAGCATCAAATTAAGTAAGCATGCATAACCATGAAAGCAGAAATAAGCTTAATGCACATAACACAATGATTTTGATGTGAAAAACCTTGTTAAGGGAAAAAACCACAAGGTGATTAACCCAAGATTGTATGCTCTGTTAAAAGAATAAGGTAGTATAAATGGCATTTGCCAATTAGGGCTCACTGCCCGAGCACACTGCTCACAAGAGGCTCACTGCCTACAAGAGACTCACTATCTATAAGTTATAAAGAGAGTAATGAGATACTTGAACTGATAAGAGGCATCCTCATATGCTAAAATTTAGTTCCGGTTAGGCTCAGTACACTGATCTACTGCACTTCATTCTTCCTCCTTTTTGGAGTTGTTGTCCTATCACATACCGGACCTGTCTTTCTGTCTTCACACTGCTCTTCTACTTTTCTTCGCACTTCGACACACACCACACACAGCTTCATACCGAAATCAATTTGGTATATATATCTGCACCAAGGATTTCATCCACTTTCTAGTCGGCATCTGGAATACTCAATAATTTCCCAAACTATTGGTCTGTCGGCTAAATCCTTTCGTATCAAGTGATGCATATAAAAGAGATTCTTATAGAAGTCATCAATCATGTCAGCCAATCATGAATGATACCTCAAGAAATTTGATTACCATCAATATCTTATCCGGATTAAGCTCTGATGCTCTGTCGGTCAGTTCTTCCTCAGTCTACTCTGCCAAAACAGGAACCCAATACTTAGGTGCTCATATCTCTTCACTCTTTCTTCACCGGAGGATCAATCCCTAGAATCTATTAGTCAAGATACTTCTCTTGACTTCCCCAAGTCCACACTTTAATGAGATACTTCCTCTGAGAGATCCAGACCTGATTGTCAGACTTGCTACATGCTCTGTTCTTGCTTACCGGACCTCAACACTCTTCAATCTGACTTCTGGTATAGACACACCATGTCCTGTGGATGGGTGGGATGAACTTTGTTGCCATCAATGACAACACTCATGAAGCTACACTGTGTCTCTTGCCAACACTAGACGTATACAAGAGAATGGCTTGCAACTAGAATTCAAGTTTCAAGGGGTTAGGACTGGTATTTCCCTTACAAACACCACCCAAGGATAAGTATTTAACTGTCTCTACTTACATACATCCCAGATGACATACAATCTTCTCCATACTCAACCTAAAACAATTTAATCCACTCCTTGAATGGAAGTTAAAGATTAAGCATGTGATACAGAAATCTATACCCTAGAATCTGAGAAACCCTTAGCAACCAGATTCAAAAGAAGAGAATGCATACAACACATGGAGACAGACATATAAACACATGCAATAATGCATTTTTCATATAAAATAACAAGAAACTGAACATATATGCAAGGTGCATTCAGATGCAACTCATAAACTCCAATAGAGATAAAACAAGAAAGAAAATGCTTTGTCTTTCGTTATCTTTCCCCCCAAAATGCCCAAGTCTTCAACAAACTAAATGAGTAACACAGTTTGCTTTTTATGGAAAGACTGTATACTTAGCAATAATTACATGTTAATTCAAAATTTTTGTCAGAATACAATGCACCGTGAGAATGGTGCCTAAATCATTGAGTGTTCCAGGTAGAGAGAAGGAAGGGAGCAAGTGAAATCGGGAACTGTGTAGCCGCCTGAAGGTTTTCCGTTAAAAATGGTAGTTGGCCTATCCATCGTCAACCCAAACCTCTGTAAATGTTGCCATAAATGCCTACCTAACTGCAGCCTTCTGGAGACATAACAGTGAATGCACCAAAAGTTTTCCTGCCTAAAAATAGCTACAGATACAAAGCAAAATCATCAGTGAAACTTTGAAACTGAGCCATCGATTTTCCTTCCTATCACCAAAATCTACGGCTTCAAATCACCTTGAAAAGTCACCAACCAATTAGAACGTGCCACGTAGGCACCTTTTGCCATCGCTGACTTTTCCCATCGCAAACATGCATTTTGCCCTTTCCGCCATTTTGTCATTTTCACCTATGTATGTGCAAAAGAACATGCATATACAAACAACTGTCTACATACAAAGCGCGGACCCCAAATTTTATAAAGCATATTGAAATCACCATCGGGTCCAGCTTGCATCTTGATTCCCTGTATAACTCCTTGTATATTGCATATATATACAATATGCAATATACATACAATGCGAATCTCAAATCATTATGAAACAAATTGCAATTGCTTTTAAATCTAGCTTGTATCTAACTCCCTTTGTATATCGGCATATACAAACGCCATATACATGCAAGCCTCAGACGCTAGTGTTGAACTCGCCAAATTACATTTTTTAAATCGGGTTCGGCTTTTATATCGCACCCTTGTATGTTTGCCTTATATATCAGCTTGCATATCGCATTATACAAATGCAATATACAAGCAAAAACATACATTCAATCGGACCCAAGCCTTTATCAACTACATTGCATACCTTTTCAGGTCTAGCCAATGCATATTGGGAATGCATGCTTGAACATATAATCACACTTGTATGTGCAATCTATGGGCCCCACCATTTGTATCTTTTTCCCTTGCCAATTTTCTTTGCATGCGCCCAATGTACATTCTTCTTTGTATATCTGCGGGCTCCACCAATTGTATATCAGTCTTGTATGTGCATCAGCTATCGGGGAGACTTCAATGTGAACTGTCGATGAGTGTTCTTTCGTCAATGAAACCATTAACTATAGAGAATGCATGTCGGCCTCTTTGTATATTTGCAATGTACATTCCCAATGTATGTCGAACATACATTCACCTTTTTTATCTTTGCGGTATACATTGTCCCTTGCATATTTCGCTTGTATGCCGCCAATGCATCTTTTCCTTTGCATGTCTCCATTGTATCTAGCCGTTGTATGTCTAGATATACAACACAAATATACATGCAAACCCGCATATACAAGTAGAGAATATTCTTAGAATCTGCGACATACAAGCAACCACTTTTGCACCCTTTTGAAGACGATTGAACATACAAATTGACTTGTATGCCTAAATGTACATTCAAACTTGCATGTACATACAAACGGCCTTGTATATACAAAGACACATGCATACAACTATTTTTTGCATTTTTCAACTGAGAAGGCCCAAAGACTTAGAATTTTTTGGATTTTTTTGAAGAGTGCCTGTGAATGAAAGCCTGAAACCTGAATGTTTATGCAGGCACCACCAGGACCTTCGAAGCCGCCCTGATTCATGTGGTTCTTAGTAGAGATAGTAGGGACAATCTTAAGGTTCGGTGGGGGTATGAGACTTAGGAAACCCAAATCTTGGTATGCGTGAGAAGTGAGTGTTGTGGAGAGGAGTCAGTGCTACCAAGATCTTGAAGCTATCTGCTTTGAATATGCACAGCTAGAGGATCCGACAAATATGCCTTTACTATCCTAGGATTCGTAACAGTTTTTGTGTCAAAAAGAGTCCAAAAATTACAAAAAAAGATCAAAAAAATTATGAAAATTTCTTTGTGTTTGCTGTGTTTTATTTGCCATAATTGAGAAAATCAGATAAAAAACACCAACTTGCAACCAAGAAACCAAAACAACATTGACAAACATGCCAAAAATTGCAAAAATAGTAAAAAAAAACTAGAGTTGTGCATCTATCCTATAAAGCTGTGCATATACCTTGACCTGCTACACACATTCTGGCTTTCTCCACATTTATCACTGGTTACTGCACCTTTAAATTTCACCAGAACTGCACTTTTACACCGACTTACTGCACATTTATCCCTTGTTTCAGCACTTCTGTTTCTACGCATCCAGAATAGTGAGCATTTCCACATCTTTTGGGAGAAAAATTTCAGCCTTTCTGGGTACCCATTTCAGCATTGTTCTAGTTTCTAAGATTAGATCTACCGTGCAGTTACCTTTTCCATTCATTTCCATAGCATACCCTCTCTTTCATCGATTGTCTCATCTACCTTTTTCCACGTCTTTCCAAAACAAAATCAAAGTTCCATATCAAATTAGTGCAAGACCTTTTTAGATCATTTCGGATTCAAGTAACCCTAGTAGGTCACAGAACTTTGCTAGTGGTCTTGGTGCAAGACTAGTCTCTACACAGTAAATGGATACCGGGTATCCTTACTTGTGACTATCATCTTGTGTCGACCAACTTACTTGGAATCATTGATCAAAAGAGTCCCGTGTTCAAATTTCGTCACAAGTATCCTCTTCTCAACAATCTCCACCAACACCTTACCAAAATCTCTAGTTTCATCCCACCTCTTCCCACATCACCTCGCATGATTTTAACTAGATCTCAATACCAAAAACACCTTGAAAAAGATAGGCAAGCATTTTTCTAGTCTTCATAAAAAAAGTAAATGTTATGATGAATTTTCATATGAAAATATATTAACCGGTATATTGTGATAACAATTGTTTTTTAAGACACAACATTAGTAGAATTGCTCGCTCTCTACTTTTCATGGTTGTTTAGGGTTTTTTAGGGTTTTTGCTTCGGCTACTTTCGGTGCCAATGGAGGCGGCTACCTTGGGTAGTGCCTCTGGGGCTGTGATGGCGGACGTTCTATCTAATAGATGGAAACAAGCAGTAACAGGGGAACCAATGGGGTCTTCTAGATGCATGACGGGTCTGCCTGTCAAGAAAGCTTCCGCAGACGGCATAGCTCTGGATATTCCGGATGGTCTGATTGAAGAAATCGTGGCAACCATGGATCTTGCTCTAGTAGGTAAATTCTTTTCCTTCCGTCCCAATATTGAGATGGTTCGTAAATGGGTTTCCTCTCTGTGGAGAATTAAGGGTTGTGTTTCGGTCATTGCTATGGCAAGAGGTTTATTCCTTTTTAAATTCACCAGTAGGGAGGATATGATTGCTACTCTATCTGGGGGACCCTGGCTTTATGGGTCACACTCGCTTACTTTGTGCCAATGGAAACCTGGGTTTGACCCTAACTCAGATCTCAATAAGTCTGCTCCTATTTGGGTTTGGTTACCTGGGTTTCCCTTGGAATTCTGGGATGAAATTTTTTTTTCTGCTATTGGTAACTCTTTTGGCTAGTTTGTTACTGTGGACCATAATACCTGTACTCAATCCCGTTGTGTTTTTGCTCATTTTTGTGTCAATGTGGAGATAAACCAAACCCTTCCTATGTCCATTGAGTTAAACTCTAAATATGGGGTTTGGACTCAGCCAATCCTTTATGAAAATGCCACCACCTTCTGTCAAATATGCAAGAAGAAGGGCCATATAATGACTCAATGTAAAGCAAAGCAAACAGGTTGGAAGACTGACCCCCATAATGAGGTTGAGGACCACTCACAAACAGCTATTACCCCTGACCATCAAGGAATGGGGGGTAATACGGAAAATGTTTTCCCAAATGACCATCCTGAATAGGCTAAGGATGAGAACAGTCTGACGGCTGCGGGTAATAAGGATAATGCTTATCTAGAGGAGACTACTGAACTGATTCTAGACATAGGTTGTCAGAATGAGGTTTTAGACACCGTTAGTCATGTGGTCCGACAGACTTCTAGTGGGTGTGAGGAGGGAGAAATATAGGATCGATTGATCAATGGGGCTGTTGAAGGCGATAACGCCCTTGATCCATAGGCTTTATCAACTATTCCCTTAGGCACTAATGATCTTGAGTCAACCAGGAACCATGTGCTAGAAATAGGTGATCATTTTGTTGATCCTTCATTGACAGTTGACATCGGCCCAAGTGGTAGTGGGAATGACCCAGAGGGCTGGATTACCCCTAAGAAGAAGACTCGTAAAGGTAAAAAGACTGTTGATGTTGGTACTGACTCCAAACAAGGGAGACCAACCCTACGGGAAACTCGGCAAAGAGAGATTGCTAGGGAGACTGCCAGTGGTAAGCAGAAAACACTGGAGGTTCCTTCCCTCAAACCTTTGAAATGAGGATTTTATCCTAGAATCTGAGGGGTTTCAATAGCCCCTCAAAATAGTTTGAGGTCAAAAACTGTGTTCTGGAAAATAAATTAGACATTTTGCTCCTGCAGGAGGTCAAGATGACTGAGGAAAATTTTAAGAAGATTGCTGATAACATATGGCCTAAGCCTAAGTTTTGTATTAGTCCTGCTAATGGGGCTTCTGGCGGGATTGTTACAATGTGGAACAGTGCAAAAATTTAGGGTTCCTTTGTGGCTTCTGGCAAGCATTTCCTGGTTATCAATTTCTACTTGCCCTCTTTCAACTGGTATTTAATCAATATTTATGCTCCTAATACTAGAGTTCAGAGACAATATTTATGGACTGATTTGAGTAGTACCCTGACCAAGTCCCCATGCTCCAAATGGATGTTGGCTGGTGACTTCAACACTCCTTTGTATCCCTCTGAGAAATATGGTGGGAACCTTGATTACTCTGACAGCATGTTTGACTTCGCCAAGTTTATTAATGTTTGGGGATAGCTTGATGTGGAGCTGCAAAATCAGATTTTTACCTGGTCCAATAGGAGACGTGGGGAACATATGATCCAGGTTAAATTAGACAGGGTCCTTATATCGAGTAACTGGGACAATCATCATAATATGCAATTGCAGGCTTTTCCTTGAACCATATCTAATCACTGCCCTATTTTCCTTCATTGGCATGATCAATGTCATCGGGGTCCTTTCCCTTTCTGATTTGAAGCTATGTGGATTAAGCATAAGGATTTCAGACAACTGGTGACCCAATGGTGGCAAATTCCTATCCAGGGTACTCCTATGTTCAGATTAGTTAAGAAGCTTCTGCATATCAAATAGGAGGTTCGTGGATGAAATAGATTCAGTTTTGGTCATGTGTTTTGGCAAAAGAAAACTTTAGCTGGACAACTTGAGGATATTTAGCAGTGGATTGCTCAAGGGGATGTTTCAGAAGATACTTCTAAGAAAGAACAAGATCTGATTTCAGATTGGAAGAATCTTATGTGCCGCAAAGAGGTCTTTTGGAAGCAAAAATCTAGGGTTCAGTGGCTTAAGGAGGGAGATCGCAATACTACTTTTTTTCATATTTCTGCCATGAGACATAGGAAGGCTAACTCCATCACAAAACTGTGCTTGGACAATGGTGATGTTATCACTGAGGACAACGAGATTGGGGAACAAGCTATGTTATTTTTTCAGAACTTGTTGACGGAACAAGCCACTGGTGTTGATAATGACAGGGCTACTAATCAGTTTATTGATAAGATCCCCTATCTCATAACTGAGGAAGATAATCTGGAAATGCTGAGGCCTATTTCTGAGGAGGAGGTTCGTGTTATTTTATTCTCTATGGGTCCTTTTAAAGCTCCGGGTCTGGATGGCTTCCCTCCTATCTTTTTTCAAGAATATTGGGATATTGTGGGGGCTGATCTCACTGCTGTGGTTCATGATTTTTTCAAAACTAGTAAGCTTTTAAAGCAGCTCAATAACACCTTTATTGTCCTTGTCCCTAAAAAGCTGAAACCCACCAATCTTTCTAATTTCAGACCTATTAGCTTGTGTAATACTGTCTATAAGCTTTGCACCAAAGCCCTTATCATGAGACTTCAACCTTTTCTTGATAAAATTATCTCTCCTTCTCAAAAAGGTTTTGTCCTAGGGCATCAAATTTTGGATGCTATGATCTCCACTCATGAAACTATTCATTCCATGGAGAAGAGCAGAATTCCTAGTATGGCCCTTAAGTTGGATATCTCTAAAGCCTATGATAGGGTCTCATGGGATTTTCTATTTCAAGTTCTTAGAAAATTTGGGTTTAATGACAAAATTCATCTCCTCATCTGGACGGCCGTCTCTTCCGCCAAATTTTCTATCTTGGTTAATGGGATTCCTAGGGGTTTCTTCTCCTCCTCGCGTGGTCTCCGGCAGGGGGATCCCCTTTCTCCTTACTTGTTTATCATAATGGCTAAGGCTCTTGGGAGATACATTCAAGCTAACGTGGTCTCTAAGCATCTAGTGGGCATTAAACCTGCTTCCTCCCTTACCCCTATGTCTATGCAACAATTTGCTGATGATACCCTTCTTTTTGGCATCTCCTCGGTGATTGAAGATAGGAGATGGAAGAATATTTTAAACCTTTATGCCATCGTCTCTGGGCAAAACATCAATTTCCAAAAGAGTAATGTGTATTTCTTTAATACTCCCACTACTCTCTGTCAAAAAATCATCCATATTCTGGACTGTGTTGAAGATGTTCTTCCTGCTATCTATCTAGGTCTCCCCTTTATGGTTAAAGAAGTTTCTCAAAAGTTTTGGAATAGCTTTTTGAAAAGAACTCAACAAAAGTTGATTGGTTGGAAGGGAAAAGTCCTCAGTAGTGCTAGTAAATTGCAGCTTCTTCGGGCCTCCTTGTAAGGTATACCCACTTATTTCCTTTCTCTTTTCAAAATTCATACTTCTTTTGCTGACAAGCTGGAACAGATTCAAAGAAAGTTTTTATGGACAGGAGCTGAAGATAAACAACGAATGTCCCTGGTCAGCTGGGACAAAGTTTGTCTTCCTAAATCCCATGGAGGTCTCAATATTCGAACCATACGTAATATGAATAAAGCCCTGCTCTCTAAAATCAATTGGAACCTGATTCATCATCATAAAGATTGGGGAGAAATCATGAAAGCCAAATACTTGCATGTTACTGACTGGTCTAACTTCCTCCAGCAAGAAGGTCTTCCTAAGGGATTGGTTATCTGGAACAAAATGTTGAAATCTAGAAGTCTGCTCACACAAGGGATCAGATGGAAATTGGGTAGTGGTATGGGTATCAAGTTTTGGACTGATATTTGGATAAAAGATAAGGCTTTCATCTCTCAGAGGGATCTGGGTGAGATTGCTGGCATTGCTACTCAATTTTTTGGCGATAAGGTCAGTGATTACATGTCAAACAATAATGGTCACAGGAGCTGGAGAAATTTGTTGGATTGTTGTTCTCATCGCCCTGATCTTGCCTCTAAAGCCCAGATGGTTCAAAAGTTGATTCAGGAAGTTAGAATTCCTCTCTTCCCTTGGGAAGATGAGCAATTTTGGTGGCCGGATAAGAATGGCCGATTCTCTATTAAGTCTACCTATCACTTATTGGTCCCTAAGGTTCATAGAAAGGAGATATGGAGAAAAGTGTGGAACCACAAACTGGTCCCGAAAATTAACATGTTTTGGTGGGCCTCTGTTCATAACAAAATTCTGACCCAAGATAATTTGCAAAAGAGAGGATTTACATTGGTCAACAGATGTTGTCTGTGCTGTGAAAAGGAGAAAATGATTTCTCATTTATTCTTCCACTGTGACTTTGCTAGGGACATCTAGAACCTAATCCTCAGCAATTTTGGTATTCAGTGGGCTTGCAATTCTGATATCCAGGAAGTTATTAACAGTTGGTATCCCCCCTTTTCCCATCCCTGGCTTGTTGAGTTATGGAATCAAACTCTGTCGTGCTTGAGCTGGACTTTGTGGAAAGAGCGCAACCATCGGATCTTTAGGGATACTGCTAGAGATGCCTCCCAGGTCTCTCATACTTTCATTAAGATTCTCCTGGAGAGTGTCACTATGGCCCACATCCGTACCGCGGAGAAACCTCTAACCCAGGAGGAAGAACAAATTGCCGCAAACTGGAAGATTCTCAATCATATTCCTGCTTATAACAATACCAAATTATTGTAGAGGCTTAACACTAGATGGAAGCCTCTGATTTCTAATTGGATGAAGCTTAACTTTGATGGGGCTTCTAAGCTAGATGGTACAGCTAGTGGGGGAGGGATCATCAGAGATGATAAAGGGTGGATGTTTGCTGTCTATGCTAGAGGTCTAGGCTGTCACAGCAATAACTATGTTGAGGCTATGGCTCTTCTTTGGGGGCTTAAATTGGCCATATCCCTTGGTATTAGGAATTTGGATATCCAAGGAGATTCTAAAATGGTCATTGATGCCGTTACTAATGTGTCGAATGTTGGCATTCAGTTGAAAGACATTATTAGGGATATATAGCTTCTCTTGCAGAGGATTACTAATGTGCATATCTCACATATTTACCGTGAGGGCAATGGAGTTGTAGACGCCTGTGCTGAACTTGGACAACGATATTCAAATTGGAGGGTTTGGTGCCAATTTGATCATCTTCCTTTAAATCTTACGACTCTCATCCTTAAGGACGTGGCCGGGTCTTGATGGGTCAGATGTGTTTGAAAGACAACTCATACTGTCAGTTCCTTGGGAGGGGGCTGACGTGTCTTTTGAAGTATGAGTCCTCTCATACCTTCTCTACTGTCAACTCCGCTCCATTCTCTCATAAGGTGAGCGGACGGCCAGATAATCATGGCGTGTGCCGGGTAATTATGGTTAAGCATGGGATTGGCATTTGCAAGGCTTCCCATATTTATGAGATTGTGTGCGATGTTATTACCTACATTATTAGCCTCGTTCCTGTTAGTAATTCTCCTATAAAGACAACTGAGGAGACTTGGGGTTTCTATGGCATGCGCTGTAATTCCGCCATGGGAGGAGATAGAATTAGAACTGAACCCGTCTCATGCTGTGAATTCAAGGACAATTTGGTGGTTTGGCATTACTGCAAAGAGGGTGGGATTAGCCCCTATTTGGAGAGGCTTAATGGGTACAATGAAGCTATTTCAGAATAATTTGCGCGGTCTTGGCAGAACAAATGGGTTTCGGTGGGTGGAATCAGCTTTGAAGTTTTTGAACGCGTGATTGCCATGGCCACTAGTATGTCTACTCAGGGCTTGAAGCTGCAGAGGAAAACTAAAATTGCGGACCTCTCCAGTCAGAAGCTCTTCCTCGATGTTAGCGAAGAATTAGTCCCTTACTAGGGTAGTTTTGACAGAGCCAAGTTGTCGAAGCCATGGGACGCTATGTGTTTTATCCTCATGAAGTACTTCACCCTGGAGGGGTGCTTCACCAGGTTTGATAACTATCATCTCCCCCTTTTAAATCATTTCCATCGCAATGCTAAAATTAGTTTTCTGTTTTATCTGCTTTCTTCCCTTGAGCATTCCGTCCTTAGGGTTAGGGCGAAACTGGCTAAAAACACTGCTATGAAGCCTATCCCTCTTCACCAGGGCCTTATTCTCTGCCTGTATAATCACCATCTCGCCCTCAAACCCTCTAAGTCCATTCCTACTAATAGTGGGGAAGGGGAGCCCTCCTCTATCCCTAAGGATATCCCTAATGTTGATGAACCCGGGCCCTCCCCTATTCCTATCAAGACTAAAGAAGTTTCCTTTTGCACTCCTGTGGAAATTCCTATTGACACTCCAGGACCTACTGCCACTATGAAGGGTAAAAAGTGGAAGGTTGTTGGCGAAATAAGCACTGGGAAGGTAGTGGTTGGGACCCCTAAAACTCTTGGTAGGACCCCAGTGGGCCAGAGAAGTGATTCTTCTATGAAGGTTTGTAGGGAGGGGCTTTCCTCTGGAGTTCAGCGGTCAAGGCGTATTGCTGGCAAACCGGCTCCTCAAGAAAAGCTCATTGACTATTCTGAGAGCAGTTCAGATGAATCCACCCAAAGGGAGGATGACAGGGATATGGAGATTTAGGACATATCTGGTGATGATGAAGACAAGCAGGTGACTCATGATATGGGGGCTACCACTGAGGATGTTGCTAACTCTGCTGGAGATGCTGACAAAGCAGGTGATATGTTCATGGAAGAGGCTGAGGATGCTATGGAGACTACTGATGATCTAGGGGCTGAACTTGCAGGCCTACGCATTCGCATTGCGAAGCTGGAACAGTATCTCTCCATTGTGCTCAGGACCTCTATTCTCCTCAACCTCTCTGTGCTGAAGAATCTAGGGGTAAATGTCAATGCTGACAATGACGATTTGGCTAAAAAAGTGGATGATATTATTAAATCTATGGTCTAGAAAGGAGATATGTTGCCTCCTTAGTTTTCGTTGTTATACTACTGATACTCTGTTACTCTATTTTTATGACATTAGTTTTTAGCGGTTTGTTTTGCTGGTTATGCTGGAAATCTGTAATTGATTTTTCTGTTGTTTCTGGTTTAAGGCACTGTTGATGCTTGCTACCTTCGGGCCTCTCTATTTTTTGTAAGGGTTCGGCCCCTTGTTTAGCTGCTTTATATTATCAAAAACAACTTGAAATGGTCCGATCATCCAACCACATTGTCACCCCTTACGATAGTGATGAGGAAATCTCTCATGATGAGTACCAAGGAACTGTCCAAGATTGTAAATTTCAATGCTTGCTAGAAAAAGTACTCCACGAGAACCCTCACAAGTACTTTCTTCATCTTGCAAATCTAGGACTTAAAATCCCCTCGGACTTCGATCTCAACAAACTGAAAGAGACTGTAGAGAAAACTCATGAAATTCACACTAGCGAGGACAAAGGAAAGAAAGTCGTAGACCCAAACAGACCTATTGAAGAAATGAGGAAACAAATCAAGGGCCTAACACAACAAATGACAAATCTCAAAATAGGAACAAACACTAAAACTTACTCCTTGAAGACATCGCACCATATCCCTCTGAAAAAAGTTTGAACATGGTTCCCTTCCCCTTTCAGTTCGAAGTTCCTAAGTTTGACAAGTACAAAGGGAAAGGAGACCCAAGAGATCACATTAGGGAATTTAACACCGCGTGCATGGAAGTAGCTCACAATGAAACTTTCTTAATGAGACTATTCCCTAGATCTCTAGGTCCTCAAGTCATGGAATGGTTCTCACGACTTCCACTGGGTATCAAATCTTTTGATGAGTTAGTAAACAAGTTCATCACATAGTTCTCATATAAAATTGAACACAAAGTTTCCATGCTTGATCTATGCAATACAAAGCAAAAAGGTTGTGAATCTTTCACCTCTTTCTTACAAAGGTGGAGACAACTCATGAGAAATTGCTCATATGATGTACCTGAGAAGCAAATGTCAGAGATGTTTGTCCACAACCTGAACCCCAATCTAATTTACTAAATCCAAATTCAATTCCCTACATCATTTTCGAAAGTCATTGAGCTGGGACTATTTATCAAGAAAGCTATGATCACCAAGGGGCAAATAAAGTTGTACAAAGACACCCCTAACTCTAACTACACCACAGACAAGTCAAAATTTTGGACAAAGAACAAAAATGTCATCAATGATGGAGTAGTTGATGCTAAAGTGGTGGCTCCCAAACAACAACTAATCTTCACTCTCAAAGGAGAAGCAAACAATGCTACACCAAACAAAACCTTCTCTCATGAGCCAAAGCCATGGTTCAACTCCAACCCTAGGCAAAAATTCACACCACTAGGGGAGTCCCAAGAATGTGCGTTAAGAAAGCTATTGGCCAACAATGAGATCACTCTTCCACCAACTAGCGATTATGAACCTCAAATAAAACCTCACTACTAGAAAGATACAGATTTCTGCAAATATCATAGAGGAAGAGGCCACATGACCAACAACTATATCTGTCTCAAACACGTCATTCAAGACATACTTGACCAAAATTAGGTAGGCACTAAAGAACATACCTCTAACGAGATGCATGTGGCTTACAAGGATCCACTCCTCAATCACGATAGGCCATACAACAACAACAACAATAACAATCGCAACAAGCAGAATCAAAACAACGGAAACAACAATGCTAACTACGTGAGCATACCATTCAATTATACCATCAACTGCATATTAGAGCACATCCCACAAGTCAATGTGGTCACATCCAACCAACAATCAGGACCCAACAAAACTGATTGCAGCAGCATCATCCGCAGTGGTAAGATCACGTTAAACACACTTCCTCCAAGGTCATCACCTTCTTCATCTAACTCCCATATGTACAGTGTCAGACCAACTTAGGAAATCTCCTGCCCACATTTCTATCTTAGAGTTGTTGCATCTGTCTCCTTCCCAATTCTTGATAAAGCCCTAGTAGAAACAACTGTGCCCACAAACCTGGCCCAAGAGAAGTTTCAAGCCATGGTAGGAAATCTAACCTCCTCAAGTACCATCTCGTTTACCAAATAGGATGATCTTTCAGTGTATTAGCCTCATAACAAACCCTTGCATACCGTCGCCTTCATTCATAAACACTGTATCAAAAGAGTTCTTATTGATGGAAGAGCCAGTTTAAATATTTGCACGTTCAACCTAGTCCTTACATTGGGGTTCTCTGAAACTACAGTGGATCCTAGGAAAAAGATCACTATCAAGGCCTATGATGAAGAAGAAAGAACTACTAAAGGAACAGTGGTGTTACCAATACAAATTGGACCAGTGATAAAGGATGTTGTTTGCCAAGTCCTAGACAGGGAGCTAGCCTATAATATCCTCCTAGGTAGACCCTGGATTCATGTCATGCAAGTTGTACCTTCTACCTACCACCAATACATCAAATTTCCTCATAACAGCAAACAGATCACCTTCCAAGGTGATCCTGATCCTTTTTCGCATTGCAACACTATCCTCTCAAATCCTGATTACATCATTCCCAACAATAGAGATTTTGTATCCCAGAATGATTCTACCTTCAAATCCTCCTTAGCTAGACCCAAAGAGCAGAAAATCACCATCAAAGAAACCAGAGTAGGGGAATACTCCATCAAGCACAGCCTCAACTTAGCCAAATTGCCCCTATCTCCAAGATCCTTTGGGTAACCTCCACCTAAGTACATTCCAAAACTTTATGCTCCTCCCAAAGCTCCTACAACTCCCTTTGTAAAATGGGGAACCCTTTCCGATAAAATAGAAGAGAGAGATGTCTTATCATGGCTCTACATAGAGGAAGATAATGCACAACAAGAACCGCCTAAGCTACCAACGGAAATCTATGGGCGTGGTGAGTCTATCCTACACAGAATGGGTTATGATGGACAAGGTCCCATTGGCCTAAGAAAAGAAGGAATAATAGAACCCATCCAACCCTCTTCATCCTCATTGGTAAGAAATACAAAAGAGTTGGGATACAAGGACAAAGGCAGAGCTAAGGCCAATGCTTGTTTTATGGAACAGATTCATTCCCTACAAGAAGACAGTGACATAGACTCTAACGAGTATGAGTGGGAGGAACTCATAGAACACTCCTATGAAGACAAAGGAGTTGACACCATTCAAACCTAGAGCCCCTACCATGAGGGACAAATGCTAACGCATAGACCATTAGAGTCTGATTCGCCAACTCCTAAGAGTACGACTTTCGAGGAAGGTTGGAGTTCCATCGCAATAAACAATATGGAGGAAAGTACCATATCGGATCCTATCCCTACTAATCCTGACCATATATCCATTCAAACTATCACACCAAATGAATCAGATCTATCTTCTGATCCTCTCCCCCTTGTGCATCCTGAACTTATCGACTGGGATTTACAAGGAACCCCACAACTAGACATGTTCCAAAATGATGATGCCTATATTGATTACATGGAACTTAGGGAGCACCTACCCGCAAGAGATCATAAAGCTGTCTTCGCCATTGAACTCAACACCATGGCTTATTTTGGAGAGGGTGCCAAGCCTTCCAGTCACAAAAACATAAAAATCAAAAATGGATTTGATGGTCAAAACCGCTCTGCGGTAGTATTAGATCCCAAAATAGTATAAAGAAAGGACACATCGAATGGTAAAAACCTCTCTGAGGCACCAGACTAACATGTATTAGGAGAAGTCTTAGATTATTGTGGAACCTACAGAACCAGTCAAAGAAAGAAGACACTCATGGTACGACATAACTTTCTCAATAAATAATCCCATCTCAATGACTTTCAAAATTGAGGTAGGACATTGAATTTGGATTTGGTAACTTAGATCAGGGTTAAGGTTGTAGACAAACATCTTCATCAATTGCTTCTTAGGTACATCATATGAGCACTTGCTCGCGAGTTGTCTCTACCTTTGTAAGAAAGAGGCCAAAGATTTGCCCCCCTTTTTCTTTGTATCGCATAGATCAAGCATGGAAACCTTGTGTTCAATGTTATATGAGAAGTGTGTGATGAGCTTGTTTACTAACTCATCAAACATTTTGATACCTGGTGGAAGTCGTGAGAACCATTCCATGGCTTGACCACCTGGAGATCTAAGGAATAGTCTCATTAAGAAAGTTTCATTGTGAGCTACTTCCATGCACGTAGCATTAAATTCCCTAATGTGATCTCTTGGGTCTCCTTTCCCTTTGTACTTGTCAAACTTAGAAACTTCGAACCGAAAGGGGAAGGGAACCATGTTCAAACTTTTGTCAAAGGGATATGGTGCGATGTCTTCCAAAGAGTAAGTTTTAGTGTTTGTTCCTATTTTGAGATCTGTCATTTGTTGTGTTAGACCCTTGATTTGTTTCCTCATTTCTTCCATATGTATGTTTGGGTCTACAACTTTCTTTCCTTTGTCCTTGCTAGTGTGGTTTTCATGAGTTTCCTCTACAATCTCTTTCACTTTGTTGAGATTGAAGTTTGAGGGAAGTTTAAGTCCTAGATTTGCAAGATGAAGAAAGTACTTGTTAGGGTTCTCATGGAGCACTTTTTCTAGCAAGCGTTGAAATTTCTGATCTTGGAGGGTTCCTTGGTACTCATCATGAGAGATTTCCTAATCACTATTGTGAGGGGTGATAATGTAGTTGGATGATCTGGCCATTTCAAGTTGTTTTTGGTATTGAGATCTAGTTAAAACCATGTGAGGCGACGTGGGAAGAGGTGGGTTGAAACTAGAGATTTTGGTAAGGTGTTGGTGGAGATTGTTGAGAAGACAATACTTGTGACAAGATTTGAACACGGGACTCTTTTGATCAATGATTCCAAGCAAGTTGGTCGACACAAGATAATAGCCACAAGTAAGGATATCCGGTATCCATTTACTGTGTAGAGACTAGTCTTGCACCAAGACCACTAGCGAAGTTCTGTGACCTACTAGGGTTACTTGAATCTGAAGTAATCTGAAAAGGTCTTGTACTAATTTGATATGGAACTTTGACTTTGTTTTGGAAGATGTGGAAAAAGGTAGATGAGACGACTGACGAAAGAGAGGGTATGGAAATGGATGGAAAAGGTGACTGCACAGTAGATATGATCTCAAAAACTAGAACAATGCTGGAATGGGTACCCAGAAAGGCTGAAATTTTTCTCCCAAAAGATGTGGAAATACTCACTATTGCAGATGCACAGAAATAGAAGTGCTAAAACAAGGGATAAATGCGCAGCAAGTCAGTGTAAAAGTGTAGTTCTAGTGAAATTTAAAGGCACAGTAACAGTGTTGGCAAGAGACACATTGGAACTTCATGATTGTTGTCATTGATGGCAATAAAGGTTAACCCACACATCTACAGGACATGATGAATCTCTACCGGAAGGCAGATTGCAGAGTATTGTGATCCAGTAAGCAAGAACAGAGCATGTGGCAAGGTTCGACAGTTAGCTCTGGATCTCTCAGAGGAAGTATCTTGGTGAAGTACGGATTTGGGGAAGGCAAGAGGACTACCTTGACTAATAGATTCCAAGGATTTAGCCTCCGGTGATAGATGAAGAAAAAGATATGAATACTTGAGTGTTGGGTTCCTGATGGGCAGTGTGGACAGAGGAAGAACTGACTGGCAGAACATCAGACATTATTCTGGATGTGTTACTGATGATGGCAAAGATTCTTAAGGCATAAGTTATGATTGGCTGACATGATTGATGACTTCTACAAGTATATCCTTGATCTGCTTCACTTGGAAGCAAGGATTCAGCCGACAAACTAAAGTTTGAGATAATATTGACTATTCCGAATGCCGACTAGAAAAGTGTTGAAATCACTTGTGTGGATATATATACAAGACAGATTTAGATGTGAATGTGTGTGTCATGTATGAATTGAAGTGCGAATAAAAGAAGAATACAACAAAAGGCAGAAAAGTAGATTCAGAATGTAAAAGGACAGCAGCACTTAAGGAGAGTAAGAATGAAGTGCAGTAGATCAGTCTATTAGGCTTAATTGGAACTGAACTTCAGCATGTGTGGATGCTTCTCATCAGTTCAAGTTTTCTTCGTGTATATAGTAAGTCTTTTTGTAGGCAGTGAGCCTCTTGTGAGCAGTGTGCTCAAGTAGTGAGCCCTAATTGGCAAGTGACATTTTGTAATTCTATTCTTCTAACAGAGAATACAATCTTGGGTTAATCACCCTGTGGTTTTCTCCCTTAACAGGGTTTCCACGTCAAAAATATTGTGTCATGTGTATTTCCATTTCATGGTTATGTTTGCTTGTTTGAATTAATGCTACACTAATTATTAAGAAAGTTCAGAAAGCAGAAATAATCAAGATAACTGATTCACCCCCCCTCTTAGTTATCAACAATTGGTATCAGAGCCAAGTTCCTCCTAACAGAGTCTAACAACTTGAGGAAGATCTGGGAATTCAAATAGATGTATATGGTATGAGGGAGCAACTCAAGACTGCCCTTGATGATCTTGAGCAGTCAAACTCTGAAGTCAATGAATTAAAGGAAAGACTCAAATAGGCTGATGATTTCATGAAAGAACTAAAAGACAAATTAAGTCTCTCTATGAAAAAGAGAAAGGAGCTACTTTAGGAATTGGCAAGTCAAGGTGAAGCCAATGATACAAATGAAGATCTGAAGGAGAAAACCAAGTTATGTGAAAAGTTATCAAAAGAAATCATTATGGTAAGACATGAAATGGAATTAGGAGTTATGAAGTTCACCCAAGAGATTGAAGAGAAAAGAAAAACTGAAGATGATCTAAGACAATCTCTCAAGGAGAAATCAGAAGATTGCCACAAGATGGATAGAATTATCAGACATCTTGAATCTGATCTTGAAGATGCTAAAGATAATGAAGAAAAACTTGAGGATCAAATTGTCTCTCTTAAAAGGGATCTTCAAACAACAAATGAATATAAAGAAAAACTCAAGATAAGCTCTGCTCAACTTGAAGTTCTTCTTGAAAGCCAAAAGAGAGTAGATGACAAGTGTGGCCTGGGGTTTGAAAAAGGTGAAAGCTCTGGATCCGGTCAGAAGAATTTTGGATCAGAAAATCCAAGGAACAGGCCTAGAAGACCTCCAGTAAGGCAGCCTAAGATATCCATCCTTCAATGGATACTGCCACAACTGTAATAACTTTGGTCATAAAGCTAATCAGTGCAGAAAGAGAATGAATTAGACTAATACATCCTTCTCCAGATAGTGTTACAACTGCAAAAGGTATGGTCACAAATCTCATGAATGCAGAAATAAGCAAATAAACAATTCATTCAATGGTAGATACTTTGCATGCAATAGAATGGGTCATATGGCTAATCAATGCAGATCAAGAGGATATCAATCAAATATGCAAAGAAATGTTGTCTACCAAATTTGCAATAGATTCGGTCATATTGTAAAATTCTGTAGAAGCAAGAATCAGAACAAAAGAAGTCTGATATATCATAATTAGAGTCAAGAAAAGGGAAAACAAAAAGTGAATGCGGATGAAGTTCAAAGTGAGATGAACAAGATTTGGGTAAAGAAAAGTACAAAGAATGTAGGGGATGGATCCACACCAAACTCTGGTGCTGATATTCCTTCTGAAAATTAAATAATGAGCTCTAGCTCAGGGGGAGACACAAAGAAAACCTTGTTCCCCCAGCCAGTCAATTGGTGCCGGAACTGGCACAAGAAGAGTTGCGGATTAAAGGGTTCATAAGTGAAACATCCAAATAAACTATGGTTAAGATTTGGAAGATCCACAAGATGTTTAAGATCAAGATTGATCCGGTTCTTCAAGTCATCCAAATAAGGCAAACCGAAATGACTTAGGTTGAGCATTTATTGCAACTTGACATTAGGGTTTGCGGAGTAATATATGGGTTTTCTCATTGAGCATTTGTTCATTCTGCATTCAAGAAGAAATGAAAAGAGAAGTTCTGCAGCAAAATTCCTCAAGCTCATCAAGGATCATTTGCAGAAGTCAATTCATCCAGAAATCGATCCGGCTAACTCCGTGAAACCGAAAGGCGCAAAAGGTATTCTCCGTTATCAAATATCTCTCTATAAATCTTTGAAAGGTGACTACTCTAAATATAGTGAAGATTTCTGATAGGCCACGACCTAAATTTAAGAAGCATCCATATAAATCCCTAGAAGTTGATCCCCTCGGCACTTTTTCAAGCATTCCGCATGGAGTTCTGCATGTAGAAGATGTTAGGGCATATATTCATGTGAATATTGAAGAATTTGGGGAATCTAAGCTAGCTGATATCTATCACAATCAGTTAATAGATGATTCTTTTAAGCTCAAACCTCAGTTCAAGGCCATCTGGGATAAGCATTTTGCACAGTGCATTCATTTCCCCTATTTTGAAGAAGATGATTAGGTCCAGTATGTGTTGAGCAGAGTACATGATAACTTCCTATGGTTGAATAAACCATTTAAGATCACCAAAGATGCAATTAGGGCAGTAACTGGTCTGCATTCATCCAGTGGGATACCTGTTCTCAAATCTGTCAACAATTAGACAGTGAGTGATACAACCGGATCAAAATTTGACAAGAGAGCTATGACAATTGAAGATATCACTGATCTAGCTATCAAATTTGCATCCATGATAATTGGTTATAAAATCTATCACTCCAGTAGGGAAAATTTAGTACCAGGAACTACAGTTTATATAGCTTATCAGATGCTAAAAGAAAATGCTGACTATGATCTGTGTGAACTTCTTCTAAACCAACTATTGGAGAATCTACAAAAGATCAAGAAGGATAAGAAAAATTCCTTCAAGTATGGTGGGCTGATATTGTGTCTATTTTTCTGCTTCATGAGTGAGCTACCCAGATCAAGTGGTTGGGTTTGGTAGAATGACAGACCTGTTGCAATCCAAATTAGAGACTATTTGCATGGGCTTGGAGATGCCAAGACAAGAAATACAGCTCTGTGGGGTTATTTCAAGAACTTCCAAAATTTGATGCAAGCAAGAGAGAGAATTCCCAAATCTCTAGTTGAAAAGTATAAGGATATAGTTTGTTTTATGGTTGAAACTGGTCAGTGCCAAATGGAAGCTATGGAACCAAGGACAGTTTGGATCATGCCAATGGGGTATGAGGTGGATGAGAAACTTGTGGAGCTGCATGTCCAACACATGCTCAGTCAACCCAAGGATCCTAAAACAGAAAGGTTTGGAACCTTTGAAGAACTGAGTATAAAAATTCATGTGGAACTTAGACAACCGGAGGTAAAGAGAAAAGTGAGAAAAGAAGTAGAGAATATTGCCAAAAGATATGGCATATCAAAAGAAGCTCTTGATGCCAGCAAAAAAAAGATGGAAAGGGTAGAGGAAGAGAAGGAAGAAGCAGAAAAGGAAAGTGATCCGGTAGAAGCCCCTTCTCGGACTAGATCCTCTAAAAGGGCTGCACCTATGTTTGATAAAAGCTTAAAGACATCAAAACTGGAAGTCCAGACATCTGGAAAAGGAGAAAAGAGATCAAAGAAAAAAGCAACAAGATCCTATGTTATCCTGAAGGATGATGAAGAAACTGAATCAGACGAGGAGGTGAAGAAAATAAAGAAAAAGAAGAAGATATCCAGTGAAACCAAGGAGGCAGAAGCAGAAGAGTTTGTTGAAAGAGCCACCCTGTCCTTAGATGATATAGTTAAGGCAATCACTGTGGATGGAAATCTGAAGCCATTAACAGAATTTTATGATAAATACAGTGAAGCTGATAAGAAGAGTCTGCAGGATGCCACAGTTAAGTATCTGAACATTTACAACAAGGCTTTCATTGAGATTGTATTTTTAATTCCTAAAAGCCTTGAGAAGGAACTTGAATTGAGGAAGAATAATGCCAAAGAGAAGGATATGGAGATCCGAGAGCAAATAGCTATTCATCTATATCCTTCAATCACCCCAAAGCATATTAGTATGATCTTCAAAGATTGTAAGGATGAATTTTGGAGCAAAGCCAGAATGAATCAACTCATTCTTGGTGAGACTGATAAGATAGCCAAGGAAACAGAAGAGATCCTCAGGAATGCCTTCAAAAGATTCAATCTTCCTGTTATAGAGGACTTAGGTGATGATCCCTCAGCTACAGACATTGAAGAAGAAGCTACTAAAACAGTAGCAGAAGAGGTTAAGGAGACAAGGGAAGGTGAAGATAAGGGCTTAGAATCCTCTGCTCCGGAAGAGGTGGCCCATGAACAAACAAACATCACTCCTCCAATTTCCCCTACTGACTCCAGATCAAAAGGACAAGAAAGAATAGAGGAGAAAGAAGCAGAGGTGAAGGAAAAAGAAGATGACAGTACCAAGGTTGGAGAAGGAGAAAAAGCTCCAAGAGACAGTTCTGAGATTGCAAAAGGGAAGAAGAATCTATCTCTGGCAAGAGACGCTGTAGAAACAATCAAAAAGTTCTTAGACAAAGAGACAATGGAAATTGATGAACCGGAACTTCTGCAAGGGCCATTTAATTTTGACTCTCTTTCTCCAGTACAAACAATGAAGATAGCCTCATTTGCTAATGCAAAGGCCAAAGAAAAACTCCTGAAGTCTCACATGGAAGACTATAAGCTTATAGCAGCCGCCTCCGGAGTGTTAGAAAAGATCATGCCATCTTTTCAAAAGGATCCCTCAGCCTCCTCATCCGGTAATCTCAAATCTCTGATCAACAGTATTAGTACACATTTCAATTCTCTAGAGAAATTAGCTGAGGAGAAGGTCAAGAAAGAGTTTTTGGATAAGAGATTCTTTGAGTTGCAAGGGCTAATAGCAAATGACAGGAGAGTAATGGGTATTGGGATAAAGAGCTTGGAAAATGCTCTCAAGGACGGAGGAGATGTATACAAATTTTGTATATCCTGGTCTAAAGCACCAATAGAGATTGAGAAGAAAGTGAAAGAACAGGAGGACAATCTAACAAAACTTTCTCAAAATTTTGATCCACTTACCACATCCATAATAAATCAAGAATGTCAGACAATTGTAGTTTTGAATGAAATTAAAAAGCTTGAAGAAGAGAAGAAAAATAGAATAAGCAGGTTGAATGAACTTAGAGGAATAATTATCCCTAGGTTAGAGGCCATGTATGAGGCCATAAAAGAAGCCCAGATCACAGCCCAGAGCAGTGATCTGACAGATCTAAAAAGGGCAGATGCGTTTGCATTCCTATTAAGCGATCATATATCAATTTTGGACAGAATGAAGCAAAGTTGGGCACCAAAATTTGTCTAATTGAAGACAACTTTTGCAGACATTCTTTAGTATATGTAAGTATGCCATATGTATATACTTATGTGGCCAAGTATAGTTGAAATTTTGAAAATTTTGGTGTGCGGACCCCACCCTTTGCCATTGATGTCAAAGGGGGAGTGATGAGCAATGAAAAATGTTGTAGCTAGCTAAGGGGGAGCTCCAAGAAATGTACATAGAGACAGAGCATCAGCTAAGGGGGAGTATAGTATAACACTTAGTCATTTTTCACTAAGTGTTGCCATCAATGCCAAAGGGGGAGATTGTTGGCAAGAGACACATTGGAACTTCATGATTGTTGTCATTGATGGCAACAAAGGTTAACCCACACATCCGTAGGACATGATGAATCTCTACCAGAAGGCAGATTGCAGAGTATTGTGATCCGGTAAGCAAGAATAGAGCATGTGGCGAGGTCCGATAGTCAACTCCAGACTTCTCAGAGGAAGTATCTTGGTGAAGTGCAGATTTGGGGAAGTCAAGAAGACTACCTTGACTAATAGATTCCAAGGATTTAGCCTCCGGTGATAGATGAAGAAAAAGATATGAATACTTGAGTGTCAAGTTCCTGATTGGCAATGTGGACAGAGGAAGAATTGACTGGCAGAACATCAGACATTATTCCGGATGTGTTACTGATGATGGTAAAGATTCTTAAGGCATAAGTTATGATTGGCCAACATGATTGATGACTTCTACAAGTATATCCTTGATCCGCTTTACTTGGAAGCAAGGATTCAGCCGACAAACTCAAGTTTGAGATAATATTGACTATTTCAGATGTCGACTAGAAAAGTGTTGAAATCACTTGTGCGGATATATATACAAGACGGATTTAGATGTGAATGTGTGTGTCGTGTATGAATTGAAGTGTGAATAAAAGAAGAATAGAACAAAAGGTAGAAAAGCAGATTCAGAATGTAAAAGGACAGCAATACTTAAGGAGAGTAAGAATGAAGTGCAACAGATCAGTCTATTGAGCTTAACCGAAACTGAACTTCAGCATGTGTGGATGCTTCTCATTAGTTCAAGTTTTCTTCGTGTATACAGTAAGTCTTTTTGTAGGCAGTGAGCCTCTTATGAGCAGTGTGCTTGGGCAGTGAGCCCTAATTGGCAAGTGCCATTTTGTAATTCTATTCTTCTAACAAAGAATACAATCTTGGGTTAATCACCCCATGGTTTTCTCCCTTAACAGGGTTTCCACATCAAAAATATTGTGTCATGTGTATTTCCATTTCATGGTTATGTTTTCTTGTTTGAATTAATGCTGCACTAATTATTAAGAAAGTTTAGAAAGTAGAAATAATCAAGATAACTGATTCACCCCCCCTCTCAGTTATCAACAAACAGGTGATAAATGCACAGAAAGTTGGAATGTATGCGCAGCAAGTCGAGGTATATGCGCAGCTCTAGTTTTTTTACTATTTTTACAATTTTTTGGCACGTTTTTTGATGTTTTTTGGTTTCTTGGTTGCAAGTTGGTATTTTTGAACTAATTTTCTCAATTATGGCAAATATAACATAGTAAACACAAAGAAGTTTACATAATTTTTTTAATCTTTTTTTGGTAATATTTGGATTCTTTTTGACACAAAAATAGTTACGAATCCTAGGATAGTAAAGTCAATATTTGTTGGATACCCTAGCTGTGCATATTCAAAGCAGATAGCTTCAGGATCTTGGTAGCACTAGCTCCTCTCATCGGCACTCACATCTCATGTATACCAAGATCTAGGTTTCCTAAGGCTCGTACCCCCACCGAACCTTAAGATTGTCCCTACTATCTATACTAAGAACCACATGAATCAGGGTGGCTTCAAAGGTCCCACCTTCTGCGCCAACAAATAGAGGGTTTTTGGGCTACTAAAACAAAGGATGACTAGTAAGGTCAACCATTTGAGTAGTTATACACGCGGCAACACTACTCTCCATTGTGGAGTCTCCTAGCCTTCAAGGGTTACACCTTGGAGGGTTTTGGGGGAGGTTGGTTGTCAGTATAACACAACTTCGCTCGTTGTTTGAAGCTTTTACTCCAAACATAATTTATTTATAGTGGCTCAACAGGGCTTGGCTTTAGCCTGTTACCACTTAAGGTTGTTCCCGCTTAGACGGAAGGATATCCAAGGGTAGGCCTCTCTAAAAGTTTAACACATGCGAAAATGATATGTCTGGCATTTTGGTCACCCAAGATAGGGAAGAGCATAGGCCTAGTATCATTCCCAAAAACATGAAAGATAGTTGTTCTTTTCCCCTAGTTGAAATGAAAAAGACTATATGAGCTATCTACTTGGGCACACACACAAGTTGCTAACTTTGAAAAATAAGATAGCAGTGGTTCAATTTTATTCTCCTAGCATTGGGACTAGATTCAATTTGTTGATGCAACAAGATTCAAGTTACTCCCTTCCTAGTTAGATCTAGATGTGATTTTGCATGAGCATTCGATTACTATCCTTTAAGAAAAGACGACGTGTTAACAATGTAGCTAGAATGTCTAAACCAGCTATTAACCCTGCAAGTAGATGAGAGAATATCCCTACGAAAAAGTGTTAGCGTTAGTAAAAACCACATAAAATACCCTAAAATCACTGTTTAAAATAGATGTGTAGCTTCAGAGTCTGAATGCACAAAAATAGAGCTCAAAAGCGTAGAGGCATAAGGTAAAAGTGCTAAAACAGAGGGTATATGCACTGTTCGACAGATGTGCCGTAACAGAACACAGATGCACAGCTTCATGAGGTAAATGTGCTGAAAGATCAAATGCACCGGAATAGAGCTCAGATGCACATTAGAATGGGTTAAATGCATCGAATCCTCCTGTGTATGGCACCTTTGCACAAAAAACTCATTTTTTGGGTTAAATCAGGGCAAGGCCCCATGGTGGACGCCATAAATGTTAAGGAAAATTATGCAAAAATATCAATGATATCAATAATACCCATAACTCAACGAAATATAGAAATAAAGGATTTAAAACAAATGAACAATACCTCAACAAACCTCTTTACTTCATGGCTTCCATTGATGGCCTATCGCAAATGATCCTGTGTATGAATATGCCCTCAGAAGGTGCACTTCTTTGCTATTCCAAGATGTCAAGTGGGAATGGCCATGGTAGTTTATTGCAATAAAGATGAGCTTCACAACAATGGTAATAGTGATATGGTAACAAGTTGATCGCAAGCAAATGGAATGACTTGGGTGCCAAAGGCGCGCTTTAATTCCTACAAAATAATAATACTGAAAGCTTGGATGAATGAAATAGAAGAAAAGGGTTCAATTTATAGACTTAGAGGAGAGAAGATCAACGGTATAGAAGAATGAGAAAATGTGCATGAATAGAAAGAAGACAAGTGTCACAGAAAAGCTATTTTGAGTTAACTATTTTTTCTTTTATTGAAGATAAGATATGCTGTCATAAATTAGAAAGTTTTTTTCTATTTTAGGAGTTTTTGATAAAAACAAGATAGAATCAATTACTTAACTCATGATTTGCTTTTGCATGATTTGAGAGGAATTAAATAATAAATTATTTAATTTTTTGTGTATGAAGAAGAAGACTTATTTTTAGAAGATTTGGAAGATTTTTGAGGACTTAGAAGATAAGAAAACAAATTAAATAAATAAATTTCTTTAATTGTTGTGCATGATTTGGAAGAATAAATAAAATATTTGGTTATATTTTATTTTTAAAGATTGAGAGAATTTAAATAAATTTGATTTATTTATTTAAATTTGGAAGAAAAAATGATTTAATTAAATTAAATAAAGAATTTTATTTAATCTTGACTTTAGAAGAGGTAATTAAATATTTTGATATTTGAATAAATAAATTTGTTTATTTATTTATTGATAGAGGAATTAAACTCAAATAAATATTAAGAATATTTATTTGGATAGAGTCGTGTCATTTTTAGGCGTATACAACACTTTGCGCCAAAAAAATCTGCTACCGACTTTTGGCACTAAAAACATCACTCACAGACTTCTGCACGAAAATCATCATCCTCCGACCTTAGCACTAAAATCACCTCCGACTGACTCCCTTCAAACTACTATTAAGTCGGTGGCACTCAAAAGTAGCGCAAAAGTATTTTGTGCTAAAAATGAACCTCTCTGACCTGCGCTAGAATTGCATTGCACCGACTTTTAGTCGGTAGACCCCAAAATCTCTATTTTTTGCCCATTTTGGCCTAAAAACACATTTTTTCAAGGAGCAAATTAGATTTTCTTGATGGATTTGAATTGCATATCTATTTGTCATATCATGATGAACATTTTACCAAGTTTTTGTAGATTTTTGGCAAGTTTTATGACAATTAATGCCACTGCACATGACAAGTCCGTGACCCCCAAAAATCTCGCTTTTTGCAGAATAGTCTATAAAAACATGAAATAAAAGTCCCCAAATGGTTTCAAATGTCCACAAAACCTTACCAAATCAATATATAAGCCAAATGGGTACTTGAAAATGGTAAAAAACTTAGAAAATCACGCAAAAATCGTAGGATTTGTGAATATGACTATAAGGAAGCAACATTGACAATGAGTTGTTTTTTACTGATCCATGACTGTAAATGGACATATTTTGATTCAAAATGATGGGAAATGACCTTTTATGATGAAATTGATGCTTGGTCTTATCAATTGCATGTCTAAGAGGACAAAGGAGCTTGTTGGAGCCATCTTGGAAGGATATACATGTTGGAATTAAACCAGACAACTGAGAGCGAGGGGTGAATCAGTTGTCCCACAAAATAAACTTTTTCTGCTTTTAACCTTCTTTATTAACTTACTTATCAGATTAATGATATAAACATTAGAGCATAGATCAATAACATATGAGTAGAAACATAATCAACACACTTGACACCAAGATTTTGATGTGGAAACCTGGTTAAGGGAAAAACCACGGTGGGAGTTAACCCACAAAGATTTGTACCTTATTAAAAGTACTTTAGAAAAATAGAAGGCACATGCCTTCAGGCACACTTCCCAGAGCTCACTACTTATAGAATTTATTTAGAACAAAAAGAATTAACTGAGAAATAGCACCTACTTCATGCCTGGTTCAATTTCAATGAATGCTCACAAAACTTCTGCTTTGCCCCAAGCTCTTTTTCACTAACTTCTCACTCTACACTACTCTCGCTTCTTTTCTTCTCTACTCTGCTTCTGATCCTTTATTCAGATTTAATCTATTTTTCTCAAGGATGATTTTTAACAATTCTTCAACAAGTATTTATACACTTCATCAACCTTGGAATGATCAACAAGGTTGGCCAAACTTAATGTGGATCTTTACACTATCGGCCAAACATAGTTGAGACTTGAATCTTCCTCTACTAACACTCCACACTTCATAAAATGATCTTTAGATCATCCGCAACACACTAGGAACATCCGGTTGGCCAAGATTGGGAAGAACATCAACTTCAAAGAGGAAATCTTCAATAACAAGCTCAAACTCCAATGCAGGCCTCCAACATAGTAGCCACATGATCCAAAAACTTCCACAAGTACAATGAACTCACCAATAACATCCACTCTAAACCAAATTACTAGAATCATTTGTATCTTCCTCCATAACCTCAAGAACACTATCTGCCATGAATGTCAAACTAGAAGGATGTCTTGTGGACCTCCAAACCATGAACCACTGGAATTGATGATACACATTCACTTCCCAAACATGCCTTCAAATCTGTAGATCATAATATTTCACTATGGACTAATCTGGACCAACTTACTGTCACTCTGTCTCTTCTGAATACTTTAAGATCCAATTCTATTCAGATGGCCATAACTTATTCAAATCTTCATGTGGAATTCTCAATTCTTGACTAGAATAACCTTTGACAATCCTCTACACAGCCATAAGGTTCGCAAACATTGAGTCTTCATTAATTTTATCAATATCCTCAACATTCCAGTATCCTAAACAGGCAACAAAATAAGGCACAGTTGACACCAATGACAACAAGAATATGTTGACATCAATGACAACACCGCTTAGGCACATATTTGCAACAATCTCCCCCTTTGTCATTGATGGCAACATATGTTGTGAAAAACTGATTCAACCATCATGAGAAAAACTTCTCCCCCTGACTTCTGCAACCACTTCCTTCATTGCTCCCCCTGTCATCAGCAATTAGTTTTTCACATGTCTTCTCTCCCCCTTTGACATCAATGGCAAAGGGCACATATTTGCAATCTTTACTCCTTTTTATTTCAGATTGATCTCCAACATTTGTATATTGACTACTCCTTAGAGTAGTATTTTCTCAACATCAATCCAGATCTCAAGATATGACTAAGAATTCCACTGAACTGATGCACCTCAATGCATCTTAGTTCTTATTCGGAGGAGTAATAACCCCTAACTTCTCTCTGAGATACTCAAAGGTATCCTTAGGAAGAGGCTTAGTGAAGATATCTGCAATCTGATTTTTAGAAGACACAAACTCCAACTTGACTTCATTCTCATTTACCTTCTCTCTCAAGAAATGAAACTTGATAGATATATGCTTTGTCTTTAAAAGCAACACTGGATTCTTTGAGATGCTTATTGCACTAGAATTATAACATAAGATTGTGACTGGCTCCTCAAACACAACTTTGATGTCCTTCAACATTTGCTTCATCAACAAAACCTGAGCACAATTATTTGTTGCTGCTATATATTATGCTTCTACAGTAGACAGAGATATTGCCTCTTACTTTTTGCTCATCCAAGAGACCAATCTTCTTCGCAAGAAAAATGCACCACCACTAGTACTTTTTCTGTCATCCACATCTCCTGCCCAATCAGCATCTGTATATGCATGAAGAGTGAAATCATTATCCTTTGGATACCACAATCCATAATCAATTATCCCCTTGAGATATCTAAAAATTATTTTGATTGCCACAACGTGGGATTCTTTTGTATCAGCTTGAAATCTAGCAACAAGTCCAACGGCATTCATGATGTTAGGTCTGGTCAAAGTTACATAGAGCAATCCTCTAATCATTGATCTATACCTTTTCTAATTTGCCTTGGCGGAATCATCATCTTTACTTAACTTGCATCTAGTTATCATAGGTGTACCTACTGGCTTTAAATCTTCCATTCCAAACTTCTTCAGCAATTCTTTCACATACTTAGACTGATATATAAAGATACCTTTATCTGACTGAACAATTTGTAGACCTAGGAAGAAATTCATCTCTCCAAACATTGACATCTCAAATTCACTTTTCATCTAATCAGCAAATGCTTTACACATACATTCATTTCTACAAAAAATGATATCATCAACAAAGACCTCAATAATTAGGATGTCCTCATGATTAATCTTGAAGTAAAGATTACTATCAGTAGTACCTTTGCTAAAACCTATCCTAAGCAGATATTTATCCAATCTTGTATACTAGGCTCTTGAAGCTTGCTTGAGTCCATACAAGTCTTTTCTTAGTCTACAAACCATATCTCCCTGATTAGACAACTGAAATTCTTCCGGTTACTCAATGTAGACTTCTTCCTCTAAATCTCCATTCAGGAATGTTGATTTGACATCCATCTGATACACTTTAAAAATTTTGAAAGCAACAAATGTAAGAAATAATCTAACTGCTTCTATTCTTGCCACCAGAGCAAATGTTTCTTCAAAATCAATTCCTTCTACTTGAGAATAGCCTTTGCATACCAACCTTGCTTTGTTTCTTACAACTTCACCATCTTCATTTAGTTTATTCTAGAAGACCCATTTGGTTCCAATCACATTTTTGTCCTCAGATCTAGGAACAAGATCCCAAGTGTGGTTCTTTTTAATTTGCATTAATTCTTCTTCCATTGCTCTTACCCAGTTTTCATCATTGCAGGCTTCACTTACTGATTTAGGTTCAATCCTTGAAATCAAATAAATCTCTTCTTGATCTTTAGCAACTCTTCTCCTAGTTCAAACACCTTTATTTCTATCTCCTACGATTTGATCTTCAGGATGATTCATTCTTACATACCTAGGGGTTTTTGGAATTGCTTGAACTTCTGTTTCTTGAGCTTGTTCTTCAACATCTGTATTATTTTCTTGAGTTCCTAGAGTTTTCAGATCAATCTAAATCTGAGTCAGAGTTTGAACTAACTTTCCTTGACTTTGACTTTCATCTTGATCATCTGAATCATATCTGCAGAATCTGGAATGTCCTTCCTTGCTCTCATCAACTCTAACATTAGCACTTTCAACAATTTTTTTCAACCTCTTTTTAAAGCATCGATAAGCCTTACTTTGAGTAGAGTACCCCAAAAATATTCCCTCATCACTTCTTGTATCAAACTTTCCTAAATCCTTATCTCTTTTGATATAGCATTTACTACCAAAAACTCTGAACTATCTCATAGTAGGAGGATGACCAAACCATAGTTCATAAGGGGTCTTACCAGATTTACCTTTGATCTACACGCGGTTAAGAGTGTAGATAAAAGTACTTACAACTTCTCTCCAAAAAACTTGAGAAACATTTGTTTCCATCATCATGGTCCTGACAGCTTCTTGAATGGTCTGGTTCTTTCTTTCTACAACTCTATTTTGTTGGGGAGTCCTAGGAGCAAATAACTATCTTTTTATGCCATGCTTTTCACAGAAAGCATCAAACTCACAGGAAGTAAATTCTCCACCTCTGTCGAATCTCAAACATTTCAATTTTTCACCAATCTCATTTTTCACCATCACTTTGAACACCTTAAATTTGTCAAGAGCTTCTGATTTTTCTTTTAGGAAAGTTACCCACATCATCCTAGAGTAATCATCAATCAGCAACATGAAATATCTATCTCCTTGCACACTCCTAATTCTAGTAGGACCACAGAGATAAGTATGTACCAGTTCCAATCGTCCACTTGAAGCTTGTTCCTTACTTTTGAATAAAATTTTGCTCTGTTTCCCCAATTGACATTCTCTACACATGCTATTAGGTTTTACAAGTTTTGGAAGATCTCTTATAGCCTGAGTGGTACTTATTTTGACAATGTTATCAAAATTCACATGACACATCCTCCTATGCCATAACCAACTTTGATCTATCTAAGCAATCAAACAACTTTTGCCAGAACTACCTAAATGAAAAATGTTACCTCTAGTTTGAGTACCAAATGCAATTTTAGTTCCGGAACTCTCCAAGATTCTACATTTTCCATCATTGAATCGAATATCATAACCTTTATCAACCAACTGTCTAACACTGAGAAGATTATGTTTTAGTCCTTCCACATACAGAACATCATTGGTGCTATTCTTACCATCAAAAGAGATGGATCCTCTACCACGGATTTTGCTAGTTGAGTTATCTCCAAATTTCACAAGTCCTCCTTCATAATTTTCAAAATTCACAAACTTACTCTTGTCTCCAGTCATATGATGAGAACATCCACTATCAATCACCCATTCATCTTTCTCAATAACCTGATTAGCCAAGGCACTTTCCATATTTGCATAGCTAGTAGATTTAGTAGACACCGGATCTTCTTCTTTGATGGCAATGAACACCCAATCATTTTCAGAGGAACCTCCATGATCAGATTCATCATCTGTGACTCCTTCTTCTCCAGCTTCTTGGACATAGTAATATTTTGTTCTAATTTTTGTATCTGTTAGGGTTTAGTTTTGAAAACCTCTCCGGACATCTGGAGGCAAAATGACCAATTTTATTACAAGCAAAACATTTGAGTGGCAATTTTCCTTCATACTTACCGGATCCTCTTAGCAATCTTTTGGCAAGAAGAGCTTCAAGATCTACAGTTTCAATTTCAACATCTTCAAGATCCTTCCTTGTCTTCACGAATCCATTTGATCTTGTAGAAGAGCTTTCACCCAGATCATATCTTTGTTTTCCATATACACTGGCCTTAAATGCAGATTCAGCTTTGGGAAGAGAATCACCAAACTCACTTAATTTAAAAGATGAAAATTTGCCAACTAGTTGATCTCTTGTAACTTCTGAGACAGTCTTGATCTCCTCTATAGAAGCAACCTTATGTTTGTATGAATCAGGTAAAGATCTGAGCACTTTTGATCAATACAATCTCTGATTCTTCCAAAGTTCCACCAGCACACCTGATACAACACACAAGTTCATTTATCTTTTGCATGTAGATTGCGATTTTTTCATCTTCACTCATCCTTAGAGTTTCAAATTTTCCTCTCAGACTTTGTAGCTTGGCACATTTGACAAATTTATGGCCTTCATATAGATTCTCCAACTTTTTCTAGATTTCATAAGTAGTTTTTAGACCAAATACATTTGTCATTTTTGAATTAGTCAAGGCACTCAACAAGGCTTCTTTAGCTCGAAGATTATTTTTAGCATCTTTAATTTGATCTGGAGTTAAAGGACCTTTCTCCTGAGGTTTATACTCAACACTGGTTATTGCCCAATAGGCATCGCCCATGCATTGCAAATGGCACTCCATGTGATTCTTCCAAATGATATAATTTGTTCCATCAAATCTCAGACTATCCTTCTTGTAGGTCAACATTCTGGACCTCCTCAAGTGGTCATGATTTTATAAGAGGATCTGGCTCTGATACCAATTGTTGGAATTAGACTAGACAAGTGAGAGGGGGGTGAATCAATTGTCCCACAAAATAAACTTTTTCTGCTTTTAACCTTCTTTATTAACTTACTTATCAGATTAATGATATAAACATTAGAGCATAGATCAACAACATATGAGAGAAACATAATCAACACACTTGACACCAAGATTTTGACATGGAAACCTGGTTAAGGGAAAAACTACGGTGGGGGTTAACCCACAAAGATTTGTACCCTGTTAAAAGTACTTTAGAAAAATAGAAGGCACATGCCTTTGGGCATAATGCCCAGAGCTCACTGCTCAAAAGAGAGGCTCATTGCCTACAGAATTTATTTAGAATAGAAAGAATGAACTGAGAAATAGCATCTACTTCATGCCTAGTTCAGTTTCAATGAATACTCACAAAACTTCTGCTTTGCCCCAAGTTCTTTTTCACTAACTTCTCACTCTAACTGCTCTTGCTTCTTTTCTTCTCTACTCTGCTTCTGATCCTTTATTCAGATTTAATTTGTTTTGCTCAAGGATGATTTTTAACAATTCTTCAAGTATTTATACACTTCATCAATCTTGGAATGATCAACAAGGTCAGCCAAACTTAACACAGATCTTCACACTATCAACCAAATGTAGCTGAGACTTGAATCTTCCTCTACTAACACACCACACTTCATAAAATGATCTTTAGATCATCTGCAACACGCTAGGAACATCCAGTCGGCCAAGACTAGGAAGAACATCAACTTCAAAGAGGAAATCTTCAATAACAAGCTCAAACTCCAATGCAGATCTCCAACATAGTAGCCACACGATCCAGAGACTTCCACAAGCATAATGAACTCACCAATAACATCCACTCTAAACCAAATTACCAAAATCATTTGTATCTTCCTTCAGAACCTCAAGAACACTGTCTACCATGACTGCCAAACTAGAAGGATGGCTTTCAGACCTCCAAACCACAAACCACTGGAGTTGAGGGTACACACTGACTTCCCAAACATGCCTTCAGATCCGTAGATCATAATATTTCACTATGGAGTAATCTAGACCAACTTACTGTCACTCTGTCTCTTTTGAATACTACAAGATCTGGTTCTATTTAGATGGGCATAACTTCTTCAAATCTTCATGTGGACTTCTCAATTCTTGATTGGAACAACCTTTGACAATCCTCTACACAGCCATAAGGTCCGCAAACATTGAGTCTTCATTAATTTTCTCAATATCCTTAACATTCCAGTCTCCTAAACAAGAAACAAAAAATGGCACAGTTGACACCAATGACAACAATAATATGTTGACATCAATGACAACACCGCTTAGCCACATATTTGCAACAATACACACAGATATGCAGTGCTGGCCCAGAAATGCAGAAACTTCATTTTATCAACCAAATTGTTGCTGCACCTGCAAGAGGATGTTAGTATGATGTCCAAGATAATGGAAATAAGTCTCCGAAGCTTGAAGACACTAAAGATCATGCTTACATCACTGTTGTTCCTACAAATCCAGTCCAATGTCCTAGTGATCCAGTCCGGGGGTCATAACTCCTAGCTATTTTATCTGAATTTAAACTTCTTAGACTCATTGGAAAGATAAACTAATTATCTAGTTTGAGCTACTCAATTGCTAAGGCTTAATGCCCAGCAACTGAAAATGTTTCAAGCCCCCATTCCACTCCGAAGGCCTCTAAAAATGTAATTTACTATGATGTAGAAAATACCTAAAATTATATTTTTGATATTTTCTCGAAAATACCACTGAAATGATCCTAAACTGGATCACCAAGACATGCATATAGTTGTCCCAACAGTCCAGTCATCAAGAATCAGTCAAGCAAGCATCTAGTCACATATACCTTCACCAAAATACTCCTTTTGATCCAATCAGCACTTGGAATCTCACGAATCCACCTCAACTCATTTTTTTGAGTGTCATATGACTTTATTTTGGCTTTATTAGGCCTTGAAAATTAACTTTTCATCATGTACAACCAAATGGGTATCCATTATGTCTAGATTCGATGTATTTGCAAGCTATTTTTTGTCTTTTTCCTACAAGACATGCAAATCTAAAAATGTAACAAGCTGCTGTACTTTATTAAATGCCATGTAATATGGACCATTGGTGTTGAGTTAATCTCCACCGTCCATTGAAAACTCAGTATGGTGCCTTGTCTATAAAAGGGCCATCCTTTTCTCTCATTTGTAAGTAAGATTAGATACTGAATTGCTAAGACTCTACCAAATTGTGATCAATACAAAGCAAGTTTTGCAGGTTGCTGGAAATTTGTGTTCTTGTGTTATCCTCTTTGGTTTGCATGGTTCATATCAATCTGAATTTAATTAGTTGTGCTTTTGCAATGATGGGTAAATGTTAAGATATCTAATGAATGCTTTGGTCCATACTATTAGTGCTTGTTGATGGTAAGTTGCTATGTATAGTTAGCCTGGGCCCTGTCATTGAATATAGTTCAGTTGCATTCCACTAGTTAGTTGCGCCATTGTCTGGGTGTTTAATGAGTGAATGCAATTTGAAAATCATAAGGATCCTTTGAAGATTGCATCATTTATTGCAACATTGTGGGTTTCCTATCTTGGTGAAATAGGGAATGGTTTATTGAAAGTATTTGTCTATCTACAGTATTTTACCCCATTGTGACTCTCACTTAGGATATCTTATCCCTTCTCTCTCTCCTTTTCCTTTTGTAGTTTATTTATATCAAGTCTGTTAGTTTAGGTATTTAGTAGCAGATGAAATTATAAAGTGTTTGCATGAAATGTTGTCCAAGATGTCTAAATCTATTAATTGCATGTAAGACCCCTTTATTGGCACAACTAGTACATTCCAACTGAGTCATTTCAAGCAAGCTAAGACCTAGCTATATTATCCTTGGGGCGGTCCTATCTTGGATAGGATATCGTTTTCAAGAGAGGTGTGATCCCAGTAATCATACCTACGTTGTTGTGTGTTAAAACCACCATCAACAGGACCCAATCCATAAATGAAGATGGGGTTGATATATATATATATAATGCTCAAATAGTAGAATCACTCTATGTTGTGATTCATGTTGTCATATCTCTTGTAACAAACCTTTACAATACTCTCAATCTGCTTCAATGCACTTTGGATGGTTGTGTATCTCACCTTCTTATTACACTCGGTTCTGAAATATCTACAGTATAGCTCAATGACTATACTCAGTTTTGAACCCACAAGTGTAGCCTTGGTCCTTGGTATGATCTAATATATGATTTATGCATAGCTTTCATGAATTGATCTTAGAGTAAGTTTTTCTAACCAAATCTTATATCTTGTTGATTATCCTAGTAAATAATAATGATGTGTTTGTGGGAACATTCAGCGATTGTGGGACATGTCACCTTTGGGGGGATGGGCTTTGTGAAAGCTCTTGTTCCCTTGTGTGTTTTCACTCTGCCTTAATGTGCTTGATACTGGAAAGCTACATCAACCACCTTAAGGTGGGGGCATTTATAATGGTATCTATCTAATTACTTTTACACTGACAAAGCATGTTTGAAAGTCCTCATCGTGAGGTAGGATGGTGTATCTCTTGAGCTAGTGCAAATCCTTTTTAAGAAAAAATTCCTCATCGCGAGGCAGGATGGCATATCTCTTGAGCTAGTGTGCATCCTTTTATACAAATCCCTTCTATGGAAGGTGGGATGGTGTATCTCTTGAGGTAATGCACACCCTTTTATACAAAGTCCTCTATGGAGGCGGAGCTAGATCTTGAGTCATCTACCCTTAAGTGTGTCTTTGGTGGTTGTGGTAGTGTAGCTCAATCATCAGGTGTGTTTGGCATGTTTTATATGGTGAGATTTAGAAATAAGCTCCTTCCCATCATTCGTGTTTGTCGTGTATAAGACGTATAATGTGTCTATCAGATACTATGTGATGTTCATGTATTCAGTGTGTCTTCCTTATGTGTTTGTTGTGTCTTCCCCAAAGTGTTGTCTAAAGGCATGTAGCGATGAGCTCCCTCTACATTTGGGTTTTTGTTTGGCATGTATTCCCCCTGGTGTGGTCTAAAGGCGCGTAGTGATGAGCTCCCTCAACATTTTGGGTTTTGTTTTGCATGTTTTTGGTGATCTAAAGGTGTGTAGCGATGATCTCCCTGTTGGCAAGAGACACTACAAGGCATATCATGTGCTGTCATTAATGGCAACTCAGTCCATTCCACACATCCGCAATGCAGTATCAGATCATACCAGAAGTTGGTTCCAAGATTTATCTAGTCCAGATAGATAGGAACAAGGTATATGGCAGAGTTTAGTATTTTGGTCAACAGACCTCTCCAATTAATCACTACATGTTGCAAATCTGAGGGAGTGTAGAGGAATGTCAGAACAATCCAAATCCAAGATTTCAGCCTCCGGTGACAAAGAGATTAAAAGTTATGAGCATCTGAATACTGGGTCCTAATATGACAGGACAGTTCAGTGAAGAACATGCCAACTTGTATTAGATCCTTATGCAGATCTAGTAGAAGTGCTTTGGTGAGTTGTGTATGGGATATAATGTTAGTTGCTGACATGAATGGTGACCTCCAAGTGTTATTTCTGGTACGGATCAATATTGATGTATAGATTTAGCTGACAGAATAGAGTACTTGTATTGTTAAGTTCTTCATAAGGCCGATAGATAGGTGATTGAGTTTGTTGATGCAGATATATATAACCAATGGATTCGAGTGATGTGGTGTGTGTTAGTGATACGAATATGGAATAAGTATAAAAGAGAAGAGATCTGAGGTCCAGATTATGATAGAGCAGTAAACAGGGTAGAATAAAGATGAAGTGTGTAAAATCAGTATTCTGTGCTTAACCGAAACTAAATTCTTGCATTGGTAGATGCTACTTATCAGTTCAACAATCTGTAATCCTTTTGTAAACATTCTTGTAGGCACTGAGCCTCTCTTGAGCAGTGAGCTCTGGGAAGTGAGCTTGAATGCATGTGCATTCCCCTCTTTGTAATACTTTTAATAGAGTATAATCTTTGTGGGTTAACCCCCACCATAGTTTTTCCCTTAACCGGGTTTCCATGTCAAAATCTGGGTGTCAAGTGTGTTATTTATGTTTCTGCTCATGTTTTATTAATTCTTACTTTTCATGATTATGTCATTAATCTGTTAAGAAGTGGTAAAGAAGAATTAGTTGCAGCAAGCTTTAAAAGTTTTAAGACAACTAATTCACCCCCCCTCTCAATTATTAGCCCTAATTCCAACACTCCCTTTGCCCCCTAGTTTAGGATTTGTTTAGTTGATTAAATCAATGTATACTTTATGTATTGTGTGACTGTGCTCATGTCTTCTTCGTGTATTATGTGCTTCCATTGTATTCTCTATGTTTTACATGCTTCTTACTATCTTCTTTCTGTCTTGCATGTCTTTCATGAGTCTTCTAGTGCTTACCTGAGATTGGGGGCTAGAAATAGTCCTCCAACCGATTTATGTGCTTGGTGTGTTGATATGCTTCGACCATACTTTAAAGCGTGTATGGAACCATAAGATCATACATGTACATTAAAGTAGAGGCTATATGTTATGAAGTAAAAAGTTTTCCTATGCCTTTTTACCTCCTAATGTAGTTCCTAAGTCCCTGTGTTTACACTTTGCAAGTTAAATACTCATCCCTGAGCAATTTCCCCTGAAACCCATGTCAAATGGGGACTAGGGGCCCATTCTAAATCATAATCATGACCAAATTAAGGCCTTGGGACTTGGGCTCCCATGCCCAAGTCTAGCCTAATTTGTTAGGATTAAAATTAATGTATGTCATGTTGGATTTAGGATAGACAACTGAGAGGGGGGGTGAATTAGTTGTTACCAAATCTCTGTTCTTTAAATCTTCTTATATTTCAATGGATTACCAAAGATTAATCAAGGAACCATAATGCAATAATTCAAGAGCATAAATAAATTCAACACATATAACACCAAGATTTTGACGTGGAAAACCTGATTAAGGGAAAAACCATGGGGATTAACCCAAGATTGTATTCTTTGTTAGAAGAATAAGAATGAATAAAATGGCACTTGCCAGTTAGGGCTCACTGCTTGAGCACACTGCTCACAAGAGGCCCACTACCTACAAGAGACACACTGTCTATAGAATAATATAAATATTACATACTTGAACTGAAGATCAACATCTTCACTATGCTTGAGTCAGTTCCATTTAAGCTCAATACCTCTACTCTACTTTTCACTCCTCTTCTCTACCACTTTCTCATCATGACCACAAAGATACTTTTGAATGACTTTGCAACTCTTATTTATACATGACATCAACTTTGGAATGATCATCAAAGTTGGCACAACACACACTTATTTTATTTACAGAGCAACTACAAAAATACAACTTGACTTATTACAAAAACTTCATGTGCATTACTACACTATCGGCCATGCACAGCTGGGATTTCAATCAACTTCGAGGAACATGTCACACTTCGCAAAACATCTTCAAGATCATTCGCACCATGCATAAATCATCTGACCGACCAAAACTAGGAAGAACACCAACGTTCAAAAGTAAATCTTCATTTGCGAGCTCAATCTTCAATGTGGACTGCCAACATGAACTAGACACAATCTAGAGATCACCACAAGTTTGCTTGAATCACAAAGAACATCCACACCACTTCTGCTTACTGTAATCAATCACATCTTCACATGGAACCTCAAGAACATAGTCAATCATCACTGTCATAATAGAAGGATTGTCTGTGACCTCCAAATCATGAACCGGTTGAATTTTCAATGAACATTAGCTTCCCAAACATGCCACCAAATCCATAGAACATGATATTGCATTTATGGATCTCACCGGACTTGTTTGTGTCACTCTATCACCTCTAAACAGTTGCCAGAACTGGTTTTACTCATATGGCCATAACTTCTCCAAATATTCATGCGGACCTCTCAGATCTTGTTTGGAGGATCCTCAAACACATATCTAAAAACCCTTTGATGCGCGTACTCTGGTCTTCATTTATCTGGGATATTCACTTCATAGAGCTTCACTGTTTATACTGATTTTCTCTATTTCTGATAGGACTAATTTTCTCAATATCCTTAGCACACAACTCATCCAATTCTTGACATCAATGTAACAAGAGTATGTTGACATCAATGATAACACCAGTTAGGCCCATACTTGCAACAATCTCCCCCTTTGTCATTGATGGAAACATATAATGTGAAAAACTGTTATAACCATCAAGACAAGAACTTCTCCTTATTGACTGACATAGCTCCCCCTATCAATAGTAGCCATTCACATGTCTTCTCTTCCTTTTACTGCTCCCCCTTGGATCAGCAACCCCTTTTTATTTTTCACATGTCTTTTCTCCCCCTTTGACATTAATGGCAAAGGGCATGTACTTGCAACCACTTCTCATACTTCAGAAACATACTGACTGCTCCCCTGAGTAGTACCCTCTTAACATCAATCTGGATCACAAGATATGACTGTGGAATCCATCAGACTGATGCACATCAGTGCACCTTAATTCAGAACCATAGGGGTAATAACCCCTAGCTTCTACCTGAGATACTCAAAGGAGTCCTTAGGTAGAGGTTTAGTAAAAATATCTACAATCTGATTCTTTGAGGGCACGAACTCCAATCTAACTTCATTCTTGTTCACCTGCTCTCTCAAAAAGTGGAACTTGATGGATATATGTTTTATCTTTGAATGCAACACTAAATTTTTTGATATATTTATTGCACTTGAATTATCACAGAAGATTGTGATAGGTTCTTCATACTCCACTCTGATATCTCTTAGCATTTGCTTCATCCATAATACTTGAGTGCAATTGCCTATTGTAGTAATATATTCTGCTTCTGTAGTGGACAAAGATATTGCCTCTTATTTCTTGCTCAATCAAGAAACCAATCTTTTTCCCAAAAAGAATGCACCACCACTAGTACTCTTCCGGTCATCCACATCTCCTGCCCAATCAGCATCTGTGTATGCATAAAGAGAGAGGTCATGATCCTTAGGATACCATAATCCATACTCAACTATTCCCTTCAGATATCTGAGAATTCTCTTAATCGCCATGACATGAGACTCTCTAGGATCAACTTGGAATATGGCAACAAGACCAACAACATTCATAATATCAAGTCTAGTTTGAGTGAGGTAGAGCAGTCCTCCAATCATTGACCTATACTTTTTGTGATCAGTCTTAGTAGATTCATCATCTTTACTCAGCTTACATCCAGTTGCCATGGGAGAATTCATTGGCTTTGAATCTTCCATCCCAAATTTTTTCAACAATTCTTTCACATATTTGGTCTGAGATATGAAGATTCCTTCCTTTGATTGAGTGATTTGTAGACCCAAGAAGAAATTCATTTCCCCAAACATAGACATCTCAAATTCAGTTTTCATTTGATTTGCAAAAGTCTTGCACATACTGTCTTTCCCTCCAAAAATTATATCATCAACAAATACTTCAACAATCAAGATCCTTTCATGGTCAATCTTAAAATATAGATTACTGTCAGCAGTGCCTTTGTTGAAACCAATCTTCAGAAGATGTTTATCTAATCTTTCATACCTGGCTCTAGGAGCTTGTTTGAGTCCATACAATGCTTTCTTTAACCTGCAGACCATATCACCATGATCAGACAATTGAAATCCATCTGATTGCTCAATGTATACCTCTTCTTCCAAATCACCATTCAGGAAGGCAGACTTGACATCGATCTGATATAATTTGAAATCCTTGAAGGTAGCAAAGGCAAGAAACAATCTGACTGCTTCGATTCTAGCCACTGGAGCAAAAGACTCTTCAAAGTCAATTCCTTCTACTTGAGAATAACCCTTACAGACCAATCTGGCTTTGTTTCTTACTACTTCACCTTCTTCATTTAGTTTATTTTGGAAGACCCACTTACTCCCAATCACATTTTTGTTCTTAGGTCTAGGGACAATATCCCAAGTGTTATTCTTTTCAATTTGAATCAATTCTTCCTCCATTGCTTTAGCCCAACTCTCATCATTGCAAGCTTCACTTATTGTTTTTGGTTCAATTTTTGAAATCAGACAGCATTTCACTAAATCTTGAGAAATATTTCTTCTTGTTTGAACACCTTTGTATCTGTCTCCTATAATCTGATCTTCAGAATGATTCAATCTTACATACCTGGGAGTTTTGGGAATTTCTTGTACTTCTAATTCTTGAACAGGTTCATCCAGACCTGTTTCTTCTTCCTGTATTTCAGGATTCTTCGGATCAGTCTAAATCTAAGCTGCAGTTGGGGCTTGTTCTTCTTAGACTGAGACATCATTCTGATCATCTGCTTCATACTCATAAAACCTTGAAGGATTTTCCATGCCTTCATCAACCTTCACATTTGTACTTTCCATAATCTTTCTCAATCTCTTGTTATAACACTGGTATGCTTTACTTTGAGTGGAATATCCCAAGAATATTCCTTCATCACTTCTAGCATCAAACTTCCCAAGGTCTTCATCTCTTTTGATGTAGAATTTACTACCAAAAACTCTGAAATACTTTACAATAGGAGTGATACCAAACCAAAGTTCATAAGGAGTCTTACTAGTATTGCCTCTGATTTGTACTCGATTGAGAGTATAGACAATGTGCTTATAGCCTCTCTCCAATAGATCTGAGGAACATTTGCTTCCATCATCATAGTCCTAGAAGCTTCCTGGATGGTCTGGTTCTTTCTCTCCACTACTCCATTCTATTGTGGAGTCCTTGGAGCAGATAATTGTCTCTTTATCCCATACTTCTCACAGAATGTTATGAACTCTCTGGATGTGAATTCTCCACCTCTATCAGACCTGAGACATTTTATGTTTATGCCAGTTTCATTTTCTTAGCTTTGAATATTTTGAATTTCTCAAGTGCTTCAAATTTCTCCTTTAAGGTCACCCACATCATCCGAGAGTGGTTATCAATTAATAACATAAAATACCTATTTCCTTGCAGGCTCTTGACTCTTGTTAGACCACAGAGATCAGTGTGCACCAAGTCTAACAATTTAGTTGAAGATTGTTCCTTACTTTTGAATGTGACTCTGCTCTACTTACCTAACTGACATTCTTTGCACAAACTGTTAGCAGGTTTCATCAGTTTTGGAAGATCTCTTACAGCCTGAGTGTTTCTTATCTTAATGATATTATCAAAATTCACATGGCACATTCTCCTATGCCACAACCAACTCTGATCAATTTGAACAAATAAGCAACTTTTGCCAGTACCAACTAGTTGGAAGATATTACCTTTTGTCTATGTACCAGATGCAATCTTAGCTTCAAAGCTTTCAAAGATTTTGCATTTTCCATTTTTGAAACGGAGATCATAGCCCTTGTCCACCAACTATCCAACACTGAGAAGATTATGCTTGAGATCTTCAACATACAGAACATCACTGGTTTTTTTCTTTCCATCAAAGGAAATGGTTCCTCTGCCTTTAATTATGCCAGCAGAATGTCTCCAAACTTTACAACTCCACCTTCATATCTTTCCATGTTTATGAACTTATTCTTGTCACCAGTCATATGGTGAGAGCATCCACTGTCAATGACCCATTCATCCTTTTCTTCAACTTGAGCATCCAGATCCCTTTCTATCACCTTTTGATTAACAGATTCAATAAGTATTGGATCTTCTTCTTTGATGGCAATAAACACCCAGTCACTTCTGGATTTGTTTCCTATCTCAGATTCATCATCTGTTACTCCATCATCATCTCCTTCAACATAGTAACACTTCTTTTGAAACCTTGATCTATTAGGGTTTGGCCTTGAAAATCTTTTCGGACACCTTGAGGCAAAATGACCAATCTTATTGTAGTTGAAACATTTGAAAGGCAATTTTCCTTCATACTTACTGGATCCTCTTGGCAGTCTCTTTGCAATGAGGGCCTCAAGTTGTTCAACTTCTAATTCATCCTCTTCTAGATCTTTTCTTGCTTTCTCATACTAAGATGATTTTCTTGAGAAACTTTCTCCTGGATCATATCTCTGTTTGCCTTTTGTAGAGGCACTAGCTTTGAATGCAGATTCAATCTTGGGAAGTGCATCACCAAACTCAGCTAACTCAAATGCAGATATCTTACCAACCAATTGATCCCTTGTGATAGTTGTTAAGGATCTAATTTCCTCAATAGCAGCAACTTTGTGTTTATAAGCAGAAGGTAAGGATCTGAGAACTTTAGCAACAATTTCATCTTCATCTAGTACTCCACTAGCACATCTGATGCCACAAACAAGCTCATTTACATTTGTCATGTAAGAAGTGATATTCTCATCTTCACTCATCTTTAAGTTTTCAAACTTTCCTTTCAGACTTTGTAGCTTGGCACACTTAAGATATTTGTCTACTTCATATAGATTTTCAAGCTTTGTCCAAATTTCATAGGCAGTCTTCAAACCCATAACATTTGTTAGCTCTGAATCAGACAAGGCACTTAGTAGGGCTTCTTTAGCTCGAAGATTATTCTCTACATCTTTGATTTCATTTAGAGTTGTGGGGCCATTTGTTGGGGGAACATATTTAGTTGAGGTTATGTTCCAATACTGATATCCCATGCATTGTATGTGACATTCCATGTAGCTTTTCCAGGCAGTGAAGTTTGAACCATCAAACCTTGGACTGTCCTTCTTCTAGGTCGACATTCTGGATCTCCTCAAGCAGTTAAGCTTCTTCTAGAGGAACTTGGCTCTGATACCAATTGTTGGATTTAGGACAGACAACTGAGAGGGGGGGTGGTGAATCAGTTGTTACCAAATCTCTATTCTTTAAACCTTCTTATATTTCAATGGCTTACCAAAGATTAATCAAGGAACCATAATGCAATAATTCAAGAGCAGAAACAAATTCAACACATATATAACCAATATTTTGATGTGGAAAACCTGGTTAAGGTAAAAACCACGGGGTGTTTAGCCCAAGATTGTATTCTCTATTAGAAGAATAAGAATGAATAAAATGGCACTTGCCAATTAGGGCTCACTACCTGAGCACACTGCTCACAAGAGGCCCACTTCCTGTAGGAGACACACTGTCTATAGAATAATATAAATATTACATACTTGAACTGAAGATCAGCATCTTCACTATGCTTGAGTCGGTTCCATTTAAGCTCAATACCTCTACTCTGCTTTTCACTCCTCTTCTCTACCACTTTCTCATCATGACCACAGAGATACTTTTGAATGACTTCGTAACTCTTATTTATACATGACATTGACTTTGGAATGATCATCAAAGTTAGCACAACACACTTATTTTATTTACAGAGCAATTACAAAAATACAACTTGACTTATTACAAAAACTTCATGCGCATTACTACACTGTCAGCCATGCATCGCTGGGACTTCAATCAACTTCGAGGAACACGTCACACTTCACAAAACATCTTCAAGATCATCCGCACCATGCGCAAATCATCCGGTCGGCCAAAACTGGGAAGAATACCAACATTTGAAAGTAAATCTTCATTTGCGAGCTCAATCTTCAATGCGGACCGCCAACACAAACTGGATACAATCTAGAGATCACCACAAGCTTGCTTGAATCACAAAGAACATCCACACCACTTCTACTTACTGTAATAAATCACATCTTCACCCAGAACCTCAAGAACACAGTCAATCATCACTGTCATAATAGAAGGATTGCTTGCGGACCTCCAAATCATGAACCAATTGAATTGTCAATGCACATTAGCTTCCCAAACATGCCACCAAATCTGTAGAACATGATATTGCATTTTCAAATCTCACCGGACCTATTTGTGTCACTCTGTCACCTCTAAACACCTACCAGAACCGATTTTACTCATATGGCCATAACTTCTCCAAATATTCATGCGGACCTCTCAGATCTTGTCTGGAGGATCTTCAGACACATATCTAAAAACCCTTTGATCCATATACTCTGATCTTCATCTATCTGGGATATTCACTTCATCGAGCTTCACTGTTTACACTGGTTTTCTCTATTTCTGATAGGACTAATTTTCTCAATATCCTCAGCACACAACTCATCCAATTCTCAACATCAATGTAACAAGAATATGTTGACATCAATAACAACACCGGTTAGGCCCATACTTGCAACATGTCATCTTGGACCCTCTCAAAAGGTTTCCCTCTGTTGGCCTCTTTAATTTAATTTATGAATGTTAGCAGGAAAGCATATATAAGTGAGTTTATGACTTCATTTTACATCTAGATGGATAATGCGAACTTGTGATATTGGAGCAAAGAGATTTCAAGGCCTTCATTGTGTTTTAGAGCATAACTATGTTGTTATTGTGTTTGTTTGTTGCAGATTTGACTTCATCAATCCATCTCATGATTTGAAGGATCTTCACCTCCATGAGGGCTTCACCTCTAAGGTGACATCTATCTATGTTTCAATCATTTCATTTCATCATTGGATTTGGCATCTTCCCTCCTTGGGCATGTACTCTATCTGACAATGGTGTTGGAAGGCTTGAATTTCCTTCTGGGGCTTAACCGAGGCAAGCTCTTAAACACCACAATCCCCAACCCCCTTTCTTTGTGATTGCAGGTTACATATGTGGGGGTCAAAAAAGTATAGGTGTAGAGAAGTAGTTTGAAGGATAAGGATTAGGGATCTTGAAGAATCTTGTTGATATTCCTCCCTCCTGGACTAGGGCACCTGCCCCGTAGTCCTCCCAACAGGCTTGGCCCCAAACTTAGGATCTGGATACAGTCTAACACATCTCTCTGCTCTGAATCTACATAAATTGTACCCTATTAGACTTGGGCACCCGCCCCATAGTCCACAAAGTTTCCATTTTTGGAAACTCAACTTTTGGTATGTTTCTGATCATCCCTGAGTATCTTTATGTATGGTTTCTTGTAGCATTTTGTATGTTTGTACCTAATTGTACTATAATTAGGGTTTGAGGCTTATTCAAACTAGGGTTTGACAATCTCTCAATCTAATCTATTCTTTCCATATCATTCTTGAGCACATAAACCTACAGCTGAGTCCTCATCCATCTGTAGTGACTTGGCTCGATTTTTGTCCTAGAATGTTAATGTGAAGGAGGGTTTTATTTGATATACTTAAACATCATTTCCCATCTTCCAACTTTTCACATATAACAAGTAGGTGTCATAAATGATGGTTTTTAAATTGATTTATTTTCTTCCCTATTTCTACCAACTCCAAAGGGTGTCCTAAATTAACTGAGTACCAACACCTAATTAAAATCTACAACTATTGGACATCTTTGAGAAATAGTGATCATTATGCATCCTACAATTCTCTGAGATAACATTTCCCATGGACATCTCAATTTGAGATGAGTAAGCATAGATATATCTACGTATGTTCTTAGTACAATATTCAAATATTCCTATGAAAAAGCTTGAAGTGAATGCAAGGCTTCTCTTATGATAATCCTGGGATCCTTTGGGAAAAGATTTTCTATTTAAGAACTAAAAGACATGTGCATCATTGAATGGAATGTAACCAAATCTTACACCATTTTTAAAATTAATATATAATCTTGGCTCAAAACTATGGGCTTGAGAGTAGATAAACAAGCTACGACTTGTTGACCTTCCCAAAAGCCTAGTGAGTTGAGTCCCCAACGAATGTGAAATAACTGAATTTACTCCATCACAATCTATCAAAGCCTTGGCTTTGATATATGTACCATCTTCCAACTCTATGTTGGGATAACTAGAATTGCTCTTATTGAGTATAGCTACAAAATTAAAATTTCTTCAATTGACATGTTGAAGTTTGAGATAAAGACCATCTTTATAAGATCCCCAATATCTGGGTCATTTTTCACAACAACCCCTACGTCATTCACAAGCTTCAACATCCTTTTAGCCTATTGCAAATGCTTTTATACCAATCATAATAGTCCAAGCCACTACTTTTGTTTGCTCCTCTAAACTCATATCCTTCAGTTTCTTGTACCAATATATGGTACCCAATATACTTAATAGTTGACATCTGTACTCATGGATATGTTTGATTTGAATATCAAAGAGACTATTAGGATTAACTATCACTCCCATTACTTGAAAAAGGTAATAATCCAAGAGAACTTTGTTGGCCACATTAGTTGAGGCCCACTCACCTTACAGATCATAGTTATCTAAAAATTAGCATAGCCTTCTAAGAAGATCAATGTTGGTCACCTATTTATCCATTTTTATCCATTTTGTGATTATCGCACTTAGCTTAGGATTGTAAAAATAGGCCTAAAACAACAATAAAAATGGAACAACAATAGAACAACAATAGAAAATAGGGGAAAAAAGGGAGAACAGAGTTAAATGATAAGAAAAATATTATATTGTTGTTTAACCTTGTGTCAAACCCTCCATTTTCCCATGTTGGCCCTCTTTCCCAGGAGGTGAGAAACCCAAAAGCAATAAGAATCAGTCAAAAAGCCAAGCACTAAGCTAACTGGTAAAAGCAATAAGAATCAGGCTAACCCTGTGTTTGAAGAGCCCCAAAAGAGATGCAATACCCCACCGGTAGGTCTCAAACTGCCTCTCCTCTATACAACAAAGGGTTAAAGCCCCTGTAGTTAGGATCTCATGAATAGCATAAAGAAGAAAAAAAAAATGTCTAGAGTCAATTGATGAATAGCATGTAAACAAATTGCGAATGTTATCGCAGTGAGGGACGCATAAGCAGTAATAAATTATGGATATTTAGATATGGCTAGTGCACATCCTAAATTTAAACAAATCATGCGTTAAAACATTTGATTTCCTGCACACACAAAGCTGCATCTTACGTTTCAAAAAAAGACTTAAAAACAAAGTTGCCCAACACGTTTCACTGAAGGAATGATTGAGAAGCTTCTACCAAGTCTCCTCTACACTTGAAAATCATTATAAATACCACTTAGTTATGCAAGCAAATCGCCCAACTTTTTAGCAAAAATGGATAACTTGCACAAGTTGTTGGTGGCTCTGATTGCAGCCTGCATTTGTTCTGCAACTCCCACAAATGCCACAGACCATGATAGTCCTCCTCCTCCTCCTCCACCCACCCACCTGCCATCACCATTTCCCAGGACTCCTATGGTAATAAGGCCACCCCCTCCTCATACCACTCCTCCTCCAATGCCTGTTTCTCCTCCTTATAACAGTTACAAATCCCCACCTCCACCTGTTCCTAAGATTTCTCCTCCAAAACCAACTACAACCATTCGTCTATTCCATCCTACAATATTCTATGTTCCACCCAAAACTTATCCTCCTCCCCACCATGAGCAGTCATCTAAGACACCAAAAGCCCCACCATCACCACCACACAAGTACAAACATCCACCTCCACCTGTGGTATTTAAGCCTCAGCCTTTCCCTTCATACCCACCTCCACAATCCAAATCTCCAGTCTTCACACCACCTGCTCATCATTATAAGTCTCCCCCTCCATTTTAGCTGAGCAGCAAGACACCATTACAAGGTACCTCATTCATTGCACATTTGATCTTCCTTCATCCATGTTATTATATTAGATGTTGTAGATCAGAGCTTCTTGTTGGATTACTTTTGTATGGTTTGGTATTGTATACCTATTACTATTGCTTCAATTTACCATTTCTGTTTACTTATTGCAGGATGTCAGTTTGCAATCTGGAAGATGAAAAAGCTTGAGATAATACCTATAATAGGTCCAATAAAACAGTTAGATATTTAGCTTCAGTATTTTGTAACTTGTCTATTTCGTGCAAAATCTTAAAGCACATTGTAAGTAGATCTGCTTAAGGGCTTTGGATCTTCATAGTAGGATTTGCAAATCCTCAATTATTATGCTACATACTATATATTAAAATATATGTATTTCTAATATTCTGGCTTTTATTTTGGACTGATTCAGCACCATCATAGTTTCTTTAACTAAGCTTATATTAGAACAATAAACCAATGTTTTCCCACAGTAATATTATAAAGCATCATGAGGAATTTCACAACAATCTTAACTATTATATTTTTCATACGAGACAAACTGATGTACCGTATTCGAATCAATACTTCTATTTTTCCTAAAGTTAGTGTTTTTAGGACTTGTTATATGTTTACAACGGATATGATTCACATGAATTGCAGTTTTTGCTGTGATGGTTTTTTAATCAGAAATCCATTGCATGCATTAATATGATTGCCTATTCCAAAACAAGAGTATTTAGACATTCCAACATCATTTTGTGTATGTTGCCTCGAAAGCTTAGAATTGAGTAATCTTTGTAACGGTTTGATTGATCTTTGTTGTCCACATTAGTCATAAATCATGACTGTTCTGGCACATATATCTGGACAAAGATAAGATGAACAACTCTTCTTGAATTCCAAATATTTTGGGAGTTTTAAGGAGTAGCTCTATCAAGGTTGTTGGAGAATTACAAAACAAATATGGACTTTTCTATTTTAAAAAATTAATATGTTTGTAGTAATTGATATTTAAGTATTTTTAATAAAAATTTTTAAAACTTAAGTATTGTTGGATTGTTTTGAGAGATTTGATCTTCAAAGCAGACTTTTCATATAAGTGAACACTAATTCAGAATGTTATAATTAATTGTAAAAAGTATAATAAAATAACAAAATTAAAAAATTCTATTTTATATTTATTGTACAATAAATTATTTATTTACATTATAATATGAAAATTTTATGATGAAATAAATGTGAAATTTAAAAAATTTCTAAAGGAATAAGGAGAGATTTTATTGTATCTTGATGATAAGCCAATTATATAATTTCAAGATGGTGCCTTAGACTCTTACTATTTATTTTTAATTTTTATTTTATTTTCTTAATTTTTAAAATAGCAACTTTTAACTTTTTTGTCAAGAGTTATAAGGATCTTACATCTTTGAGTGCTATTTTTTCCAAAAGTCTCATCTAAGCCATTTTCATTCCATTTGTTATTGTGTTAGACAATGAGTTTTCCATAATCCCTTGTTGTATTAATAAGTCATTTATTTAACAAAAATGTCACTTGGTTTGTACATTACATCTAATTAAAATTTGCTAATAATAAAAAGAAGTGAAACGATACTAAAATTGTATTTACAAGACTCACAAAAGTTTAGGCTTCCCTTCATGCAACTATCTTCAATTATTTTGGTATACCCCTAACTAATTAAATTTTAATAATTATTTTGGCTAGTTCTAGAACACAGATAGTACTAATTATATTGGTGTTAGAATCCCTATTAAAGGGTTAGGAAATTAGAAAGAAACAAGAACTTTTTATGTCTTTAAGTAAAAGAGAGAGTAGTAGATAAAGATAAGGTGGATTGCCTTCAAGGGGAAACCTTAATAGTGTAGCTGTGGGTGTTATTTTTTGGGAGAAATATGGGAGCTTTGTCCAAGGTGGCTCTCTCTTCCGAGAATACTGAACCAATAATAAGTTGACTAGGAAGGTGTTTTGTAGGGATCATGCTGGAATCCTTTTTATGAAAGGAAGCTAGGTGTGTGGAAATCACTTCCTACACTAATCTAATGAGGAGAGATGAGTGCAAATTCATTTTAATCTTTATAGTTACAACAATGTTAACCCAACAATAAAGATATTGCAGCAAACACATACATAAGAATGTAAGACAGAAGAAGAGAGAGACAAGATATATTTGGGGAAAACCCTTACGGGTGAAAAACCCCACACTCCAAAACACAACTCAAATGTATTATCTAAACAATGAGGTTTACAATACAGTTATAGAACTCCAATGCTCTTGCAGGAGTCTTTGACACTCGTATTTGGAGACAATCCAACAACATAATAGTACCTGTCAATCACATAATACATCTCCTCTCCAAAGCACCTGTTTATATAGAAAATACAAGGCAAAAATGGCTCTATCTTGGGATGGGTGTCCAACATGGCTTCATGGCCCAAAACCCATGCATATGGACACTTGTCCAACACAGTAGGAAGTTCCTAACACTTGTCAAGTCACCCCATCCCAAAGAGGTTGCCTATTCCCAATTTGGGTAATGACAGATGCTCTTACGACTCTTACAACCGTCATAGAATCTATCATAGTTGTCATAACTCACAGCTGTAAAAAAATCTGTTATACACAGGCTATAAATAGTATATTCTCTTACATGTCATAACCCTCCTTGGGGTGCCCAAAGATGCCTTCTTCCAAGATGCCTTGTGACACATGTCTTCACCTGTCATAGAACCTTCTATTTCTAACTCTTACATGTCATAGATTATGTCATAGGAATTTGTCATAACCATTTCGATCAAGATTCACTTACACACTAGTCAAGACGCCAACACATGGCAAAAAACCTCTACCACACAAAAGGGACGCCTATCTCCACATGGAGTGTGTTGACCATCCTAGTCATCTTACAAGTGGAGTGACAACTCATTGTGCCACTTCACACTAAATGACAAAACAGAATGTGCAACAAAATACAACATAGGCTAAGTAAATAAATTACATTACAATAATAAATGTAAGGAATTACCAAGGTTGAGACGCCTTAATTCTGAACACTCTTCCACTTGTTGAACACCTTGTAAGAGCCAATAGAAATAACATCATTTAACTACTATAGGTCGAGAGGCCCATAGACTCTAAACACCATCTAAACTTCTCTATGCCCACTGGTTTCGTCAATGCATCTACAACATTCTTCACGATGTCTACCTTCTCCAAATTCACCTTCCCATCCTCTACCATGTCTCGTACGAAGTGAAATTGTACATCAATATGCTTTGTTCTGGCATGGAAAGTCAGATTCTTTACTAGGCAAATCGCACTCTGACTATCACAACAAATCATAATCTATTATGCATCAATACCAATATTTGAACACAATCTCTTAAGCCAAATGGCTTCCTTGTAAGCATGAGTTGCTTCCATATACTCAGCTTCTGTCATGGACAAAGCAACCACAGGTTATTGCTTACTCATCCAACTAATTGCACCACCAAACATTGTGAACTGGTGGATCTCATGTTGTCAATGTCACCCACCCAATCAGAATCCACAAACCCACGAATACAAACAGAATGCGGAGGTTATGTAGCATTCCCATGATAGCATATAGAATACTCATAAGTACCTCTCAAATATATGAACACTCTCTTAACTACATCCCAATGTACCCATCCAGGATTAGCCATAAATCGACTAAGGACTCCCACTGCTTGGGCAATGTTTGGTCTTGTACAGACCATAGCATATATCAAACTACCAACAGCACTAGCATAAGGTACTCTGCTCATGTCGTCCGCCTCACTAGGAGATTTTGGACAATCATTAACAGACAACTTTGTCCCCAAAGAAATAGGAACACTCAATGGTCTACAATTTGCAATATTGAACCTATCCAACACGGTCTTCACATACTTACTCTGGCTTAACCAAAGTTTTCTATTAGCTCTGTCTCTTCTAATTTTCATTCCAAGAATGTACCTGGCTGCCCCTAGATTTTTCATCTCAAACTGTGCTGACAACCGAGACTTCAAATCAGAAATCATATTCTTACCATTCCCAATTAACAGCATATCATCAACATACAATGCAATAATGAGAATGTGATCATTTTCAAACTTGTAATACACATAATGATCTGATTTTGATCTCAGATATCCAATCGACAACACAAAGGCATCAAACTTCAAGTACCACATCCTAGGAGACTGCTTCAAACCATACAAAGACTTTTTCAACTTGCAAAACAAATTTTCTTTACCTTTCTCTATGTAATGCTCTGGTTGTGACATGTAAATCTCTTCCTCCAAATCACCATGAAGAAATTTTGTCTTCACATCCATCAGCTCCACCTCTAAATCATAAGCTGTTGCAAGAGATAACAGGGACTGAATAGATGTCAGCTTTGTAACGGGAGAGAAAATTTCACCATAATCAATTCCCTCCACTTGTGAATACCCCTTCGCAACTAGTCTAGCCTTGTACTTTTCAACACTACCATCTACACCGAATTTCTTCTTGAACACCCATTTGCATCCAACAGGTTTTTGTCCATTAGGCAAAGGCACCAAGTCCCATGTTTTATTCTTTTCCAAAGAAGTCGTCTCATCTTTCATGGCCTCCTTCCAAGAACCTACATCTTTCATGCCCATAGCCTCTGTCACAGTTCTAGGCTCATCAATGTTAGTAAGCAAGGCAAAAGAACAACTAGAATCAAGTAATGAATAACCAAACCTATCAGGCTGCTTCTTTGTTTGTGTAGACCTCTTAAATGGCTAAGGTTGAGGTTCTGCTTCTTCTTCTAAACTTTTAAAGCTGCTAGAGTTCTCCTCATCATCAGGTCTTATATGGGTCTGTCAGTTTAGTGTTCTCAGGGGTAGAAGGAAACTGAACCACATCTTCTTTCTTTTCTGTCTGTTCTGGCTGTAAAACAACGGAAGGTGTTAGCTCTCTGAAGATAACACTTCTGCTATAAAACACTTTTTCAGCCATAGGATCCAAAAGCTTGTATCCTTTCACACCGACTCCATAGCCAATTAAAATACACTTAACAGCGTTATTGTCCAATTTAGACCATTTCTCCCTAGGCACATGTGCATATGCCTCACAACCAAAAACACGAAGATGTCTAACTGAAGGCTTCTTACCAGACCACACCTCCATAGGTGTCTTACCAACAAGAGCTGATGTAGGAGACCTATTTACTAGGTAGCAAGCAATGGCTATAGCTTCAGCCCAAAACTTTTGTTTGAGGCTTGCTCCACTAAGCATACTCCTAGCCTTCTCCATCAGTGTCATGTTCATCCTCTCTGCAACTCCATTTTACTATGGGGTGTATGGAGTTATCTTATGTCTTTCAATCCCTTGTTCTTTATAGAACTTATTGAACTCTGCCGAACAAAACTCACCACCATTATCAGTTCTCAAACACTTAATCTTTTAACTAGTCTAATTTTCAACAAAATCTTTAAACTCTTTAAACTGACTAAAGACTTCAGTCTTGCTTCTGATAAAATAAACCGATGTCCTTCTACTATAATCATCTATGAAAGATACAAAATATATAGATTTGGAGATTGAAGGAATATTAACAGGACCAAACACATCGGAATGAATAAGATCCAATACACCAGAAGACTTGTGAGAACTAGAGTAAAACTAAACACAGTTTTGTTTTCCATATACACAATGTTCACAAAAGTTGAACTCGAGATTACAATCATTTAACCCCTCAATGAGGTTTTTATTTTTCAGGGTTCTAAAACCCTTCTCACCATTGTGGTCATATCTCAAATGCCATAACATAGTCTTTTCAGTAGGAAGTTTAACTTCCAAAGCATGTGCACTACCATCAGAATGTGTTACAATAGATTTCTTCACTGCTCGTTCAGATGGTAGGGATGAAGTGACTACAACTCTTTTCTTCGAGTCAGAAGAACTATTGCACTATGAAGTGCATGCCTCTAGCTGAAACAAAGTACTTCTCTAAGTACCCTTCGTAAGCACCATAGATCCTCTAGTCATCTTGTATCCATCCTTCAAAAAGACAACCTGCACACCTGTATCATTCAACATACTTACAGAAAGTAGGTTCCATGCCAAGCCTAGGATGTGCATAACCCTAGTGATCCCCTTCACTTGTCCATCAAGGAATCAGATTGAGACTCTTCCATGACCAGCAATCTTCTGATGAGAATCATCACCCAAGTACACTCTTCCAACATCAAACTCTTCATACTTCATGAACTAGCTTCGATGCAAGGTCATGTGGAATGATGCACCAGAATCTATCAACCAGACATCATTAGATGCATGGGTGGCTAGGGTTGTGATGAAGGCATCACCATCATCTTGTGATTTGTCATAATCTAAATTTGGGACATTCTTTTTCTTCTTTTTCTTTTCTTCCTTTCATTCCTTTCAGAAATGCCCAATTTTTCCATAGTTCCAATAGAGAGCCTTGGAATTTCCAGGAGATTTGGATCTCCCACGAGATTTGGATCTGCCCTTCTCAGCTTTCTTGTCCTTCTTTTTCCCTTTCTCCTTGGGTCTTCCACGAACTACAAGAGCCTCTTTGGCTGCCTCAGAAGACTTTCTCTGCATCTCTTTAGATAATAGCGAAGATACCACTTCATCCATTGTGAAAGTGGATGTGGTGCTCCCAATAGCCATAACAAGATGATCCCATGAGTCTGGCAGAGAACAAAGCAAGGTCATACAATGATCCTCCTCCTCCCCCATCTTCACACCAACTGATGTCAATTGAGCAATTAACATGTTGAAGGCATTCAAGTGATCTACAATAGATCCTCCATCCTCCATCCTCAGAGAATACAACTTCTTTCTCAGAAAAAGTTTGTTCACCAGGGATTTGGCCTGATGAACATCACTCAACTTCTTCCAAAGGTCTTTTGTGCTCTTCTCCTCATGGACATTTAACAAGATAGAATCAGCTACACTGACTCTTATGAGACCCTTAGCCTTCTGATCTTTGAGATCCCAATCAGCTTGTGCCATTGCAGCTAGTTGTACACTGGATACGGTTTCCTATAGGTCACGATCAACAAGCATGTCTTCCATCTTAAGTTTCCATAACTCAAAATTAGTGCCATTGAATTTCTCCACCTCTAATCTTCCGAATGTGCCTGCCATCTCTTTCTTGCAACAAGAATTATAGAATGCTCTGCACAAAGCTCCCACTCAACCTAAGATTAGCTCAAAAAAACCCCACCCTACAACTAGGACCAACGGTCATCAAGCTCTGATTCCAACTGAAAGGAAGCTAGGTGTGTGGAAATCCCTTCCTACACTAATCTAATGAGGAGAGATGAGTACAAATTCATTTTAATCTCTACAATTACAACAATGTTAACCTAACAACAGAGATATTGCAGCAAACACATACACAAGAATGTAAGATAGAAGAAGAGAGAGACAAGATATACGTGGGGAAAACCCTTATGGGTGAAAAACCCCACACTCCAAAACATAGCTCAAATGTATTATCTAAACAATGAGGTTTACAATACAGTTATAGAGCCAATGCTCTTGCAGGAGTCTTTGACACTCATATCTGGAGGCAATCTGACAACATAACAGTACCTGTTAATCACATAATACATCTCCTCTCTAAAGCACCTATTTATATAGAAAATACAAGGCAAAAACGGCTCTATCTTGGGATGGGTGTCCAACATGGCCTCAAGGCCCATAACCCACACCTATGGACACTTGTCCAACACTGTAGGAAATTCTTGACACTTGTCAAGTCACCCCATCCCAAAGAGGTTTCCTATTCCCAATTTGGGTAATGACAGATGCTCTTACAACTCTTACAACCGTCATAGAATCTGTCATAGTTGTCATAACTTACAGTTGTAAGAGAATATGTCATACATAGGCTATAAATAGCATATTCTCTTACAACATGTCATAACCCTCCTTGGGGCACCCAAAGATGCCTTCTTCCAAGATGCCTTGTGACACATGTCTTCACCTGTCATAGAAACTTCTATTTCTGACTCTTACATGTCATAGATTCTATCATAAGAATCTGTCATAACCGTTTAAGACAAGATTCACTTACACACTAGTCAAGATGCCGACACATGGCAGAAAACATCCTAGTCATCTTGCAAGTGGAGTGACAACTCATAGTGCCACTTCACACTAAATGACAAAATAGGATGTGCAACAAAATACAACATAGGCTAAGTAAATAAATTAGATTACAATAATAAATGTAAGGAATTACCAAGGTTGAGACACCTTAATTCCCAACATTTTAGGTGTGTAACTATTAGTTGTAGAGGGAGACTCCCTTGTGGTAATTGATACATTATGGAAAGACCCATGTCCTAACTTGTAGCTTACAAGATTTTTGGAGGAGGGTTAGTCTTTATGTCATCAATTCAAGGAAGTTACTTTTTCACATTGTCATAGGCCCCCAAATTTATATTAGATTTTCTAGCTAAATCTAAGGTGTATCAAGATTCTCTAATAAACCTTTACAATGATTGTTCTATATCTTGGTTGGGGGTTAAAAAGTATTTAGTTTTTAAGCCCCCGCCAATATTTTTCTAGCCTTCATTTTTTGAGGACATGTGGTCTTCTTTCCAAGCTCTAACATATGGATATTTATGTTTGCATTATTTCTTATGGTGACATATGACTCATTTGAGTATTGTGTATTTTATCTCTCCATCAAGTTTGGTGACAAATGTGAGCGCTTATTTTTATGATGCTTTAGTGGTGTGCATTTTATGACATGTTGGATCATCTACTCCTAGATGCATGACTCTAATCTACTAGTTGTTCATTGTGAGTGTTGGAAATGTATTTTCTCTACTTCATGATGACACAATAAACTAGATCCCTTAAGGTACTTAACACATGCTTATACAAAAGGGTATTTCAAAAGTACTTGTGTGCTATTTTTAATTGTCAAGAGATGGTAATCTTAGGGTTTGAGAAAGTTGTGATTGACCAGAGTGGTTTAGGTGTAGTAGGGTCTCCCTACTTCAAAGTATCCATTAATGAGGATATTGTTTCCAAGCCAGTTAGAGTTGTTCCAAACACCATGCAAACACTATGGTTGTTTTGATTCCTACTTACATTTTACTTTAGTGACTTTGAGGAGTTTTTCCAACAACTTGGATGTGTATGTGAATGATGGTAATGTTGGTGCACCTATACAAGTGGTAATTTTAATATGAAGGCTTCTAATGTGGACGTGACCAATGGTGGAAAAGAGTTGATGTAGTTCCAAAGGAGCTCTACAAGAGTTAAAATTTTATTGTGAGGACATAGAGAAAGTCTTTAACTATTTAATGGTGACACACACAAAAGGGAATTTAGAGGTTTAAAGTGCATTTACAGTCTCATCTTTTAGCATAGGGAAGGTAGTTAGGTCATAGAAGCACTAAGAAATAATTTATAGCCTCAAAATCCCTCTCTTATATGTTACTGTGCTTGGCTCTATCTCCTCTATGGGTTAGTTCCTAAATTTGACTACAATGGAGGACCTTATGGATTGGGTGTGGTTGAAGGTGAAGGACTTGGTTATTATGGTGTTTGTTATTGAGTCGTAAAATGTGTACACCACCATTTTACACTTAATTTAGCACCTAGGTGGACCTAAAATGTTTACACTTATTAATTAGGACCTATTTTAACACCTTTTTGAGAATTAAGCATGTAATTCTTGATCCTAATGAAAAGACATGGAAAAGAATAATAAGGTGGGGCTAAGCACACTTTAAGTGCCCTTTTTGGGAGCTATGTGGCTAAAGGACTAGGGCACCCAAGCGCCCTAGGCCCTCCTTTAGCCCTTCCCTAAAATGTGGCTTGTTAGCTTAGGACCTCTTAAAAGGTTCCCAATGTCGGCCTCATGTGGTTTAATTCTCAAGAAATCAATGGGAGTGCATATAAAAGTAAGTTATTCTATTCATTTGAACATCTCTAAGCTCTCTCTGACTTCTAGGAAAATTCTTGTTCTCTCTCATGCTCTCTATTATAGATTATTTTTGCTGAACTAACATATTGCAGGTCTTGTGAAGGTCCTTCTACTTCTTTGGACTACAACAACTTCTTGAGTCAATTTGTGATGTTGCATCAAGCATGTTAGGGTTTCCATGCTCGTGGTAACTTCTTTCCTTCATGCTTTGTGTTAGCATTCCGTTCTACTACAGATTTACCTCTGCCCTCCTAGGGCACAAACTCTTTAACAATCATCATTGTTATTGTAGAGGTGGAAACACCATTCACGGGGCTTGACTGAGGTAAGCTCCTAAATAGTACCCAACCATTCCTTCTTGCATGTGTATAGGTCAGATGAACATGTTTCGGGAGCTAATTTCTAAGAAGAAGACAGAGCCTACAATTATAGACCCACCAAGGATATTAGCTTCTACTAACCCTAATCAGGGTCTAGGGTTCCCAGGTGCCCTTGTCCTTGGTATTTTGGTCCCTGGATCTAGGTTCTCCTCTGATCCCTAGTCTCTTTGGATCTTTTAGATTATCCGTATCTATTTCTGATTGTCTATTATGCTCTGATCTTCGTCAACCAGGGTTTCATGTCTTTGCTCTAGTTTTATTAATTGGATTTGGTTAATTCCTTCTATATACAAAAAAATGACTAAGCCCCTATAGTTTAGCTCTCCTTCAAAGTTAGAAGCCAAGCTCAACTTATGTCCCAATGTTTTGTAGGATAGGGTTTGACCTAGTTTGATCTATTAAGCTAGTCTCTCTTTTCTACTAAACATTTGTTAGTGATGTGTCTAGGCTTTTCTTTTTGTGTGTGTGGGGACTAAAAAGTGGCCATACATTCATAATTCTCCAAAACATGTTCACATTCTAGGAAACGTAACATGTGATTGTTTAAATGCGCCTCATGATATTTGTCATGGTTGGTAACATGAGGACAAGATGCACTATGATTGATGGTGGACCAGGTCTTAATGTTTATGGAATAGATTTATTACATAAACTCAATATTGATCAATCTCTCATCAAACCAGATACAATGAGCATGTTAAGGGCTTTGATAATGTTAGTAGAACATCACTTGGTACAATCACCTTAGATATTAAGGTTGGACCTGTGACATTGCCTACCATTATCTAGGTCATGCCTAATTCTCTTTCATACAATATTCTTCTTGGTAGGTTGTGGATTCATGCCATGTTGGGTAGTCTCATTTACCCTTCATCGTTCAATAAAATTCATCTTTAAAAATGAATTACATACAATTGAAGCCGATCTGATTCAGGAATTTTGCTTACAAACAAAAGTGAGACATCAAATTCCTTTAAGTGGTTTGATCCCTTCTCTACCACTATTCTCTATTTCTAACAACAATATTGGTCAGGATAGTGTTGGTCCTTTGAATGTATTTTTCGGTGATGATTGGGGATCATTAGACTTTACACCCTCCTTTGTAGGTGACTATAAAGTCTTGCCCTCACACCTAAGATTGTGAAGGTAAATACAACTTCTTCAACACCTAAAAAACTTCAACTTAACAATAATGTCGATGGAAATTTTTCTCTTGGTGATGAGCTTCTAAAGAAATGGTGGCCACCTATGATAAAGTATCATCTCAATCTAATGAATCATCTCCTTCTAATATATGTCTTGGTAATGAAGTGGTCTCTTTAAATTTCAACCCCCATGGGCTTGTTGAAACAAAGCTTGACCCTCCTCACCATGACAAAAGGAATGATCCTTCTTCTTCATCATACTTCAACAAAGACATTCCTATGACCTCTCCTCTTTCTTCAAATTTTGAGAAGTGTTATGGGAATGGATTCAAAATTCTTTCTAAACAAGGATACAATGGAAATGAGTTAGGATGTAAAGAACAAGAAATTAAGGAACCTGTGGAACCAACACCACACTTGTCTAAAGTAGGTTTGGGTTTCCAGCCTTCTCCTACATTCTCTCCACCATGTTCTCAAGAAAAAAGATTACTTCCTACTCCAACTAAATTTTCTCTTCTATCTCAACAAAAAGGATTGCTTCCTACTCCCCCTAAATCTTCTCTTCTATCTCAAGAAGAGTATATTATGTCGAGTCTACTCAAAGACCGCTTAATCCTACTGCAAAACACAAAAAGATTCAACAAAATAATTATTCATATCCTCATTATTGTGCATATCATAGAGCACTTGGCTATTCCACTAACGCATGTCAAGTCTTAGGTAACAAAATTCAATAACTTTGAACAAGGTTTGGCTCTAGCACCTCTCACCAAGATTGATGTAGTCCCTAGAGCACCTTGAGCTCCCTCAATTTCATAATCAAGTTGGGGGAGGATAATTTGTGATTGGCTAACTCGCAAGAGTGGTCCTTTCTTCTCATTTATACTGGTATGTATAGTTATCCCCGTATTGTGATGAATTGTTGATTGTTAGTTCTCCCTTGGAACCATTGTTAGCACAAAGGGGTAGGAACATGTTGCATCATTCCTCTATGTGTATCCTCATTCTTCTATATGTTGTGATGTGTAATTCCATTATTTTTTCTTGGATGATTTAGTATCCTTTCATTTTGATTTAATTGATGTGTATGTGATTTTTCATCCATCTATGTGGTACCTTGTAGCAATGCTCGGCATCATACCATTACTACACAAGCCATTATGTATCATTCCTGTAATCATCACCTTGGTTTTCTCATCTTTCTCATCCTGGGGGCAACTGCTTGTCGTGATGCAAATTTTGTAAACATGTCTCATTTGGGCATGTGTTTTTAGAAATCTCTTGTGCCTATTTTTAATTTTTTCATCACTCTAACTTAAAGGCAATTGCTCCCTTATGGAGTTAGAAATCACTTTAAGGTGGGGACATATATTGTGCTATGAGTCTTACTCTCTTCTTGCTATCTAAACACTTTTTATTTATCTTTGTTACTACACTCTCTTGGAAAGGATTATGGATAACTTGGAAATAAGATCTTGAGTCTATCTTATTCTCCTAAGTTGAAGCTCCTTGCATGTTTGGGAGAAAGGGTTGTGCCACCAACTAGAGTTTTGTAGTAAGGTTGCTTCACCTTCTTGTTAGACTTAGGGCACACAACTGAGAGGGGGGGTGAATCAGTTGTGCAAAACTTTCTCCTTTAAAACACTTAAATCTTCTTGGTGAATGGTAGTATATTAATAATGAACCATAATGCATTCAAATCAAGAGCAGAAACACATCAACACATAAGACACCAAGATTTTAACGTGGAAAACCTGGTTAAGGGAAAAACCATGGGGTGATTAACCCAAGATTGTATTCTCTGTTAGAAGAATAGAAAGAACAAATGGCACATGCCAATTAGGGCTCACTGCCTGAGCACACTGCTCACAAGAGGCTCACTACCTACAAGAGACACACTGTCTATAAAGAAATAAATATCACATACATGAACTGGAGAAAAGCATCTTCACCATGCTTGAATCAGTTCCATTTAAGCCCAATACTTCTGCTCTGCCTTTCACTTTCCTCCTCGCTACAACACTCTCATCACCACAAGGACAACTTCAATCTGACTTCACAATCCCTTATTTATACAAGGCAACGACTTAGGAATGATCATCTAAGTCGGCAAACATCTACTAGAACATCCGCAAGACGTGTAATACATCCGGTCAGCCAGTCTCAGGAAGAACACCATCATCTAGTGGTTATTCTTCAAATGCACACTCTAACTTCAATTCAGACCACCAACATGAACTGGATACCATCCAAAGAACACCACAACCTTTCCAGAATCACCAAGAGCATCCATACTTCATCTGCTTGCTGGAATTCTTCTCTCCTTCACCGGAGCTTAAAGAACACAGTCTGTCATTACTGTCACAAGGGAATACACACTTTCAAACCTTCAAACCATGAACCAATAGAGTTGACACTTCACAAGAATGTCCTCAACACTCCCTCAAATCCGCAAAATGGGATAATGCATTTCTGGATCTCACCGGACCTATCTGTGTCACTCTATCACCTCTGAACACCTGTCAGAGCCGGTTCTACTTGAGCGGCCATAACTTCTTCAGATCTTCATGCGGACCTCTGAAAACTTGACTAGATCACCTTAAGACTCATATCTACAAACCCTTTGAACCACAACCTCTAATCTGCATCTTAACTGGGATCTCCACTTCACTGTCTCCATTGCTCCTCTCTGCACATCCAATCCTTCTCATCAATGCAACATGAGTATGTTGACATCAATGACAACACCGGTTAGACCCATACTTGCAACACTTCTTATTTTTCAAGACTTCATAAAACCCTCTTGTGGGAGGTAGATTGGTGTATTACCTTGAGTGGAAATATTTTCCTATTGCAAATGGTGTGTATGATGTGTTTGTAATCCTCTTGTGCTTCTTATTTCTAACTAACCCCTTTGCATTCTTCTTTATTACATCTTGGATAATGATTCATGGTAATTGAGACATCACTTAGATCGAGATATCCTTAATCATGCTCACTTAAGGTCTTTCATATTATGTTTCTTATGTTTGATCTGTGATGTGTGTATTCTTCATGCCTCACGCATGCTTCATGTGTTCTCTCTATGGATTCCTTTTGTATTCTCCTTGTGTCCTTTCATCATGTATTCCATGTACATTTCATGCCTTATGTGTATACTTTGTGTCAAGCATGTATACTTTATCTATGACGTGTATACTTTGTGTATGACACCTTTGATTTGTGTGTTATGTGTATGCATTATGATTTCTTAAGTGTATACCTCATGTATATTGTCTCATCTCATGTTCGCTAAATGCTTCGTGTATGTGTGAATTATGTCATGTGTCTTATATGTATGCCAATCATCATAGACTCCTAGGATCATAAACTTGGGGGCTTGATTACCCCTCAACTTTGATAACATTCTATGGCTTCTATGATCTCGCGTGTTTGCAATCTTAGAATCCTAATCTTGGGGGCCTAATCACCCCTCAATCTTGGTGGAATTCTTTGGTCTTCTATGTCTTGTGTAATTGAATCCATCCTTTAGTATGAGTTTGAATGTAAGTTCATACCCACACTAAAGTGGGGGCTAAATGTTGAGTTGTAAAATTGTACACCACCATTTTACACATAATTTTGCATCTAGGTGGACCTAAAATGTTTACACTTGTTAATTAGGACCTATTTTAACACCTTTTTTAGCATTAAGCATGTAATTCTTGATCTTGATGCACAAAACCTAGAAAAGAATAATAAGGTGGGGCTAAGCACACTTTAAGTGCCCTTTTTTGGGAGATATGTGGTTGAAGGACCAGGGTGCCCAAGCACCCTAGGCCCTCATTTAGCCCTGCCCTAAAATGTGCCTTGTCAACTTGGGACCTGTTAAAAGGTTCCTAATGTTGGCCTCATGTGGTTTAATTCTCTATAAATCAAAAGGAGTGCATATAAAAGTAAGTTATTCTATTCATTTGAACATCTCTAAGATCTCTCTAACTTCTTGGAAGATTCTTGTTCTCTCTCATGCTCTCTACTCTGCTCTCAAGATCTCTATTGTGCATTATTGTTGTAACACTAACATATTGTAGGTCTTGTGAAGGTCCTTCTACTTCTTTGGGCTACACCAACTTCTTGAGTCAAGTTGCGATGTCACATCAAGCATGCTAGGGTTTCCACACTCATGGTGACTTCTTTCCTTCATGCTTTATGTTAGTATTCCATTCTACTATAGATTTTCCTCTGCTCTCTTAGGGAACACACTCTAAATATCAATCATCATTTCTATTGTGGAGATAGAAACACCATTTATGAGGCTTGACTGAGGTAATCTCCTAAATAGCACCCAACCATTTTCCTTCTTGCATGTCTACAGGTTAGAACAACAGGTTTCGAGAGCTAATTTCTAGGAAGAAGATAGAGCCTGCAAGTACAGACATGACGAAGATATCAGTTTCTATTAACCCTAATTAGGGTCTAGGTTGCCAAAGCACCCTTGTCCTTGGTATTTTGGTCCCCGGATCTAGGTTCTCCTTTGATCCCTGGTCTCTGTGGTTCTTTCAAATTCTCTATAAATATTTTGATTGTCTTTTATGCTACAATCTTTGTCAACTAAGGTTTCATGTATCTACTTTGGTTCGATTGACTAGATTTGGTTAATTCCTTCTATATACAACAAAAGGACTAATCCCATGTAGTTTGTCTCTCCTTCATGAAAGGAAGCAAGGTATGCGGAAATGCTTCCTACACTGATCTACTAAGGAAAGATTTATGCAAATTTTAACTTTTACAGTTACAGGTTATTAGATGCACATTAACAAAAAGATAATAACAACATCCAAATGCAAATACAAAACTCACAACACAATATATACACAAGGAAAACCATTTCAAGTAAAAATCCCCACATTCCAAAACTTGCACAATGTATTATCAAATCAAAAAATGATTACAACACATGCAATGCAAGTTCTTTTAGGAGTACACAAAGTCAATTCTCATTCGCATCTCGTGAACTTTCACATTCTCCAGCCACTTATTTATCAAGCCTCTTTGATGGTTATCTAATGTCAGTTTATCCATGTTGGCCAATAACAAAATAACTGTCGACGCCTTTATTAGGGCACTCCCCTGTTAATTACTTTGGGGGGAAACTACGACTGACAAAGTCACCAAAATTTACAAGGTGCCAACTATGGGATCCTACAACATAGTGCTGAATAAATAAATACAACATTAGGAACGTGCAAAGGTTGAGACACCTTAATTCCCAACACTTCAAAGGTAGAAGCCAAGATTGGCTTATGTCCCAATATTTTGTAGAAGAGGGTTTGACCTAGTTTGATCTATTGAGCTAGTCTCTCTTTTCTACTAAACATTTGTTAGTTATGTGTCTAGGCTTTTCTTTTTTTGTGTGTGGTTATGTGCATAAAGATGGGGGACTAAAATGTAGCCAGACATTCATAATTCTCCAAAACATGTTCACATTCTAGGAATCGTAACATGTGAGTGTTTAAATGAACTCTCTTTATGGCTCATACACATTTTTAATAATTTGAGCACGTTATAATGTGTATGATCTCTAATTTAGACCAATCAAATGCTACCCTTAGGCTTTGAAGAAGTTTTAATTTACCAATATTAAGGGTTGGGCATTCTATTTAGGTAGCAAAAATGTGTTTTATAAAAGGAATTCAAAAGAACAAAGGCTGAGAATTCTCTCCATCAAGTGCACATATTTTAGGACAAGATTCCAAAAAATACCACTACAACCTTGTTGGTAAATAGATTTATTGCTATGATATTTCATTGAATTTAGCTTGACATGCCCAATGGGTAGTGATGAGTGTTTAAAATAGATGGATAAATCACCATTAGATTGGTGATTTTCCTCTATATAATTTGAGAGGGGAAGTTCCCTCGTATGATTGATGGTTTTAGGGGTTTTTATGTACTTTTAACCAAAAAGTACAAAAAGAACAAAAAAGTGGGAAAAATAAAAAGAAACAGAAACAGAAACCCTAGGAAGCTTTTATAAGATAGTGGAAAAGCACATAGGAGAAAGCATGAACATGCAACTACAAGGGAAGACATAATTTTTTTCAATTTATATAACAAATTAATTCATGTGAAACTTGCAATAAATAATCTTAGAGGGGCAAGAACACATCCAACAAATGAATAGATGTAATTTTATCAAAGATTTTCTAGAATTAAACATGAGAAATCACAATCTGCACCCACAATGCACAAGGATGAATACAAAAGAATGATTGCAAATTAGACATACAAAAACTTACAACTAGAGAATATTATTGAGACAAAGTTCAATAAATCTCTTTATCTCTTCAAGTATTTTTAGAACACAAAGTCTCTCAAATTCCATGTACAACCAAAATGTTCAAGGGAAAAAAGCCATAACTCTCTGAAAAGAAGAAGGAAAAAAAGGAACCCTTTACAATGATATGTATTTACAATAAATAAGGGAAAAGGAAGTTATATTTCCCATAACAATTTTCCCTTTTCACATTTGGGCTTTATAAAACATTCAAATAATATATCTCAAGCTCATAAATCAGCATAAATCTTTTGAATCATTAAAATAAATTAGCTTCAAATATTAATAAAACTGACTTAATAATTAAAACATTGGGTCTTCATAGAAACTTGACATGCATACAACTGTCAAGACATTATCTCAAATAGTTTGCATGTATTTTCTATAGGTGTCTAATTTTCAAAGTATTTGTCAAGCACTTTAAAGCAGGTGTCATAAATGATGATTATGAATTTTTTTATTTTCTTCCCTATTTCTACCAAATCCAAAGGGTGCCCTAAATCAACTAAGTACCAGCACCTAATCACAATCTACAACTATTGGACTTCATTGATAAATAGTGATCATTATGCATCCTACAATTGGGTAAGTGCACAAAGATGGGGGACCAAGAGGTCTTAAGATGCCACTTTTTTCTGAAATTAGGAAAGACTGATGTTGGATGAGAAATTGAAGATAGTTACACTCAAAATTTGAAGATACAACAAAACCAAGACTCATAGTGCTCCGAATCTAGTTTCTAAACTACTATTTTTTTCAAAAATGGTTGAGATTAAGGGGTTCAAAAAGGGGGAACACACAAATTGGTCCCGTTTTTTCAAAAAAACATAAAATAGCGTCTGGTGTGCTCCCACTAAAATGTTAACTTTTTTTAGTATTTCAAAAATTGCTTCAGTGAGAAATTAGCTAACACCATGTATTTTATTCCTAATTTTTCTGATAATTTTTTCATGAATAATTGATTTTTTACTAATTTTCAAAGTGGACACATCTTGAAAAATTGAAATTTGAGCGTACTCTCCCATAAAATTTTTGAAAAATAATCAAAAATCCAAAAAAAAATTTGAATACGTGTAGAATGTGTTGGACACATAGGACAACTGAAAGGGGGGGTGAATTAGTTGTACATTAAAACATCACACCCTCATTAATATTCAACCTTTAATCAGATTTAGCATGAATATAAACAAATAAAACAACACATCAAAACACCATGCATAGTAGAACACCAAATTTACATGGAAAACCCAAGAAGGGAAAAACCATGGTGAGGATTAGCTCACAATATAAATGAATAGCAACATTGAATACGATAGTCTCACTATCTAGAAAGAAAGAAGGGCTCACTGCCAATGGCTCACTACCGGATTAGAAAGAAGAAAGAAGAAGACTGTTACAGAGAGAACTCTATCTCAAAGTAATAGGAGCATCTACCACAACAACTCTACACCATTTTCAACCTTCAGCTCACTACCTCTAGTAACTTCAGGTACACTGAAATGTAGACACCTTTTGCTCACTGCTTCTGGTAGCCTTAATTGTTAAAGTTCACACTCAAATCACAACACTTCATTACATTTCACACCTCCACACACCACACACATTCTCCAACAATTTACCTTGCATTTATACCATCCGCAACTTGAAAAACATCTTCAAGTTGGCTACAATGAAACATATGTACCTCAAACATGCAAACACCAAATAGGTCAGCACCAAACACCTCCATGGTTGAAAGAAGTGAAGGTTGACCAGACTAAGGGTTAACTAGGAACCAAATCTACACCAAAATGTTACACCACACTTCCACAAGCAATGAAGCACATCCGTAATTAGCGTTAACATGCCAAGTTCGCCAAACTTGCATTAATGCCCTTAAGCAATTAAGTTCATGCTTTACCAGGTCTAGAAACAACTCACGGACCACATAACATCACATAACATTCTAGAATATTCCAACACAAAATAATATCCAACAACATTGCCGCAACCACATACAACTGAAGAACACAACTATCTTGTGTAACCAATCAAACTGCCATAGACAACCACTCATGAATTCAACTTTATGGAGCATCTAAACACAAACCACTCCAAGGGAAGATAGATATAGACAATATTAGCATGTTCCCAAATCTATAAGACAAGAAACCTCAATGCAGGTAAATTTGGAGTAATTTCATTTCTCCCATACAATCTGCTTCACAGTGCACACACTGGTGAACACAACTTCTTCTGCCACACAATCTAGAACCTAAAACTATGGATATAGCACCTCTGAATACCTCTAATCAAAATATCCAAACCACACATGCATAGCTTCAAGACTGAAGAAATGTGGATCACAATACAGAACACCAGTTTGTCATCCTGTACATTCTTTATTCAAATTTTCTCAAAAGCACTTGGAAGCTAACCACCAAAAACACTTTCTCAATATAATCGCAACATTTGCAATACCTTCTTAACATCTCAACCACACTAGAGTTTGACATCAATGACAACACTAATGACAACATAGTGCAACACTTACCAACAAACTCCCCTTTTGTCATTGATGGCAACACCTGATGAAAACCCATCAACAACAAAAGCAAAGCATCACTCCCCCTAACTTGAGCATTCTTTTCTCTCACACCTTGTCTCTCTTCATGATATAACCAACATCTCTCCCTTATCAAACTTTTATCTCTTCTGCATTATGGTTTTTCAACCAAATCTCTCCCAATCTTGTATGTCTCCCCCTTTGACATCAATGGCAAAGGACAATATCTGCAGCCAACTTCTTTTTCCTTATGCTCTCCCCCTTTGAAAACATCAACAAAGGGAAACACTTATGAACTCATCTCTTTCCATGTAGATTACAACACTTGCTCACCCCGACTGCACCAACCAAAAAACCACAACTACCTGTTCCCCCTGAGAGGTAGCCTTCATCAGTGCAGAACAAAGAATGAATATTTAATTGCTTCATTGGACTGATGCACAATCTTATGCATCTAGTTGAAAGGAGGGGCAATAACCCCTAACTTTTGTTAGAGATACTCAAATGTATCTTTTGGAAGAGCCTTTGTGAAAATATCTACAACTTGGTCTTTTGTAGGCACATATTCCAGCTTCACTTCATTCTCTGCAACCTTCTCTCTTAGAAAGTGATACTGGATTGAGATGTGCTTTGTACTTGAATGCATTACCATATTCTTTGAAATGTTGATAGCACTTGTGTTATCACACAAAATAGAAATAGGTTCATCATATGATACTCTAATATCCTTCAATGTCTTCTTCATCCACAACACCTGTGTGCAACAAGATGCTGCAACAATATATTCTACCTCTGCAGTAGATAATGACACTAGATCTTTTTTTTTTCTTAGCTAAGAGACCAATCTATTTCCAAGAAAGAAAGCACCTCCACTTGTACTTCTTTTGTCATCCACACAACCTACCCAATCTACATCAATATAAGCACTCAAAGAGAAATTAGTATCCTTTGGATACCGTAGGCCATAGTCTGGAGTGCCCTGCAAATATCTGAATATCCTCTTGACTACCGCCACATGTGATTCTCTAGGATTTTCTTGAAATCTAGCCACAAGACAAATTGCATGCATGATATTCGGTCTAGTAGAAGTTAGGTATAGCAGTCCAACAATCATTGATCTATACTTTCTCTGATTTGTCTTAGGAGATTCAAAATTATTGCTTAACTTACAACCAATAGTCATAGGAGAACATACTGGTTTAGAGTCTTCTATTCCAAAATTCAACATTTCCTTGACATATTTTGATTGTGAAATGAATATACCTTTTTCTGTCTGAATGATTTGTAGCCCAAGGATGAAATTCATCTCCCCAAACATTGACATCTCAAACTCATTCTACATTTCTTCTACAAATTTCTTACACATTGCCTCATTTCCTCCAAATATTATATCATCAACATACACAACCACAATCAAGATTTGCTCTCTCTCAACTTTGAAGTAAAGATTGCTATCTACAGTACCTTTATTGAATCCCTACTGCAACAAGTACCTATCCAATCTTGCATACCAGGCTCTAGGAGCCTGTTTGAGTCCATACAATGCCTTCTTCAATCTACATACCATATTAGGATCATCTAATAACTAAAATCCTTCTGGTTGTTTAATGTATACCTCTTCTTCCAACTCTCCATTCAAGAATGCAGACTTCACATCCATATGATAAACTTTGAAGTCCTTATGTACTGCAAAGGCCAAAAACATTCTAATGGCCTCCATTCTTGCATCCAGAGCAAATGTTTCCTCAAAATCTATTCCTTCCACTTGTGAGTAGCCCTTACACACAAGCCTAGCCTTATTTCTGACAACTTCTCCATTCTCATTAAATTTGTTCTAGAAAACCCATTTAGTTCCTATCACATTCTTGTTTGTTGGTCTTGAGACTATTTCCTAATTCTGATTCTTCTCAATTTGTATCAACTCTTCTTCCATAGCTTTGATCCAATATTCATCTTTGCATGCTTCAATCATTGTCATAGGTTCTACTCTAGAAAGTAATCACAAATTTACCTATTCTTCTGTCATAGCAACTTTTCTTCTTGTCAATACACCTTTGTTCTTATCTCCAATGATTTGATCCTCAAAATGATTCTTCTGCACATACTTAGGAGTCCTAGGATTCCTTTTCGCAGCTTCTTCTTCTTCAACTTGCATCTCCTTTTCCTTGTCTTCTTATTTTTCTTCTTCTCTGCAAGAGGACTCATCAAATTCATATCCTTCTATCAGCACTAAGCTTTGATGTGGTTCTTCATCCACTTTGACACTTGTACTTTCAACTATCTTCTTTAGCCTCTTATTGTAGCATCTGTAAGCCTTGCTCTTTGTAGAATATCCAAGGAAGATTCCTTCATCTAATCTTGCATCAAACTTTCCTAAGTTTTCTTCATCTCTCCTAATATAACATTTGCTTCCAAAAACTTTAAAGTATTTAACAGTAGGATTTCTTCCATACCATAGCTCATAGGGAGTCTTTGAACTGTTTACTCTTGCTTGCACTCTGTTTAGTATGTAAATTGTTGTGTGAATAGCTTCTCTTCAATAGACATCTAGTAGATTTGCTTCTTTCATCATTGTCCTTGTTGCTTCCTGAATTGTCATATTCTTGCTTTCCACAACTCCATTCTGCTAAGGAGTCCTAAGAGCTGACAAATGTCTATGATCTTCACAAACATTGTTAAACTCATTGGGGGTGAACTCACCACCTCTGTCAAACCTCAAGCACTTGATTTTTACATCTATTTCATTCTCAACTATAGCTTTAAATGCTTTAAACTTATCTAGAGCTTCTAATTTTTCTTTGAGAAAGGTTACCCAAGTCATTCTAGAGTAATCATCAATTAATAACATGAAATACATGTCACCTTGAAAGTTTCATGTTCTTGTGGGTCCACATAGGCCTATATGCACCAACTCCAAAGGTCCTACGGTAGAATATTCTTTAATTTTGAACCTCTTTCTTGTTTTCTTACCAGCTTGACATTCTTTGCAAATTGCATTGATAGGCTTTGTAATTCTTAGCAGATCTCTCACAACTTGAGTAGAGTTGATCCTCACTAGGCTATCAAAATTGATGTGACACATTCTTCTATGCCATAGCCAAATTTCATTGATTTGAGTCATAAAGCACTTTCCATTAGAACCTTTGAGCTAATAAACATTTCCTTTTGTCCTTGTTCCTATAGCAATTAGAGTTCCAGAGTTTTCTTTTATGATCTCACAACCATCATCCTAAAACACAAGGCTATATCCTCTGCTACACATTTGTCCTACACTTAGAAGATTATGTCAGAGACCCTTGACATAAAGAACATCATCTATTTTATGATTTCCATCCAAAATAATTGACATAAAGAACATCATCTCCAAACATAACAAGACCACCTTCAAACTACTCAAGTTTAACAGACTTACTCTTATCACCTATCATATTATTTGAGCATCCGTTGTCAATTATCCAATAGTTTTTCTCATCTCTTGCATGAAAAGCAGTCACCATAGTTCCTTTGATATTGTGACCTATTTTAGGAGCAATTTCCTTCATACATCTTTCAGAGTCTATAGAATTAGTTCCAACCTTCAAATCCATGAAAAAGCATTCATCACTTTCATCATCTAGGTAGTCAGACTCATCATCAAATATGCTAGCATCTTCTTTAACATAATAACTTCTCTTGACATATTTACCTTTGTTATCCTTGTATTTTTTATTTGGGACTTTGTCCAAACATTTTGAAGCATAATGAAATATCTTTCCACAGTTAAAAAATTTGAAAAGAAACTCACCTCTATATTTTCTAGTGCCCTTATTCAATCTTCTTACAAAATTTTCTTCCACTTCATCAAGATCATCCAAATCTGATTCATCGTTCTTTTTTATCTTTCTAACCTTAAAAGTAGTCTCTTTTCTTGAATTATCTTGACCAAACTCTCATAATTCAAAAGTAGTAAAGCAATAAATAATTGATCCCTAGTATATTGATCCAAATTTTGAGCCTCTTCGATAGGAAAAAATTTAGCACTGTAAGATTTACGAAGAGTTCTTAGTACCTTCTTTACCATTTCATTTTCCTCTAGATTTCCACCAAGGCCATTGATGGAATTGACAACTTCATCCATTCTATGCATGTAGCTTGTAATATCTTCATCCTCTGACATCCTTAGGGTTTCAAACTTGATCTTCAAATTCTACATCTTTGCTTGCTTGACCTTGACATCTCCTTCATCGATACTTTCCCACTTCTGCCAGATCTCTTGAGTAGTTTTGTAGCTCATTACCTTCACAAGTTTTGAATCAGAAAGACCACTCATAAGAGCATTCCTTGCCTTGCCATTGTTCTCATAGTCCTTGATGATATCATCACTTGTTGGACCACCAGTAGGCATAGTATATCCATTTTCAACTAACTTCCATACATCGAACCCTAATGAGACAAGAAAGCCTTCCATCCTAACCTTCTAGAATTCATAATTTGTTCCATCAAACAAAGGAGCCTTGACACCTCTCCTATGTGCCATCTAGATCTACCTCAAGTGGTTAAGCTTCTTCCAAGGAACCTTTCTCTGATGCCAATTTTTGGACACATGGGACAACTAAGAGGTGGGGTGAATTAGTTGTACATTAAAACATCAAACCCTCATTAACATTCAACCTTTAATCAAATTTAGCATGAATGTACATAAATGAAACAATGCATCAAAACACCATGCACAATAGAAACCCGAGAAGGGAAAAACCATGGTGAGGATTAGCTCACAATATAAATGAATAGAAACATCGAATACAATAGGCCCACTGCTGAAAGGATTTACTATCTAGAAAGAAAGAAGGGCTCACTGCCAATGGCTCACTATCAGATTAGAAAGAAGAAAGAAGAAAGAAGAAGAATGTTACAGAGAGAACTCTATTTCAAAGTAGCAGGAGGACCCACCACAACAAATCTACACCATCCGCAACCTTCAACTCACTGCCTCCAGTAACTTCAGGTACACTAAAATGTAGGCACCTTCTACTTACTACTTCTGGTAGCCATAATCATTAAAGCTCACACTCAGATCACAGCACTTGATTACATTTTGCTAATAACTTATAACAAAAGAATGTTAACCTTCACTCTAAAAATGAATTTATTGCACCAGCTCTACCAATTTGAGTTGTAAGTGAAAAATTGTAACAATAGACTTAGGTAAAAGTGGTCAACCTAGCAACTTATGACCCCAATGGCATTTGACTTGGCAAATAAAAGGTTTTCAGATGTGATAAAATTGCCTTATTTTGAATTAGGGAAAAAACCCTAACAACAAAACATGTTTTGCGCTATCTTTTCGGGCTCATTTGCAAAACACAATTTGGAGAAGGGGCTCCCTATAGCCGCCACTATGATGAGGGTTTAGCCTCAAAAACTTTGATTTTGAGCTATATCCTGTACATTTCTCTGAGGAAATTTGAAGGCATGTTGAAAGGTAATGTGTTTGCAATGATTTTGATACATTTTTTGTCCATTTTGATAAATTTATGTTTCATAGTCGTGGCTAGAGGTGTTACTTCTATGTTTTGTTTAATCTCTTTTCATTCCTCTGTGTTGCCATACCTCCCTGTCAAGGTTACCATGATACTCTTCAACCTCTTTACAAACAATCTCATGGCCTCTCTGCCAAATCAAGGTGAGTCTTTGACTGCTCATTGTTGATTTTATCTGCTCTTTTGGGGGTCACGGCTGGTAAATCTGTATTCTGAGCATTGTTTGTGTAAACTTTTCAAAACCATTTTGTAAATAGGAGTCTCATAAGAAAAATGTAGGGTTTTTGTGACTCTAACCCTATAGGTTGAGGCTCTATATGCATATCTCTATTTAAATACATTCCAAAACCTTATCTTCTCCAGGTCGCAGCTCCCATTATGTGATATTTTGGGCACTTCCTGTCAAAACCCATAAGGGTTATGTTACCTGTGCATACATTCTTATGAAAAATCCATCTTTCCTCTATCTATTCCACACCATGAAGTCATAGCCAGCACATTATAGTTTGATTTATTTCAGATATGGAACTTCCTTTCAAAACCCTAAATGGGTAAGGACAAAAAATGATCGTTTTGCAGATTCTCTCTTCTTGCTTCTGTTATTTGTAGAGAAAATGGATACTCAAATACTTGTGTTTTATTCTAAGCATACTTCCATAGGTCATGACTGTATATGTATTTTATTTTGTTTAAATCTATCTTAGAGCTCCTTTCTTTACTACATATTTGGAAATTGACTCAAGATGATTCTTGTTTGCAAAAAGAATGACCTTGCTCCTATCATGGCTCTTGTACATTTGCACTTATGAGTATCTGTTCATTTGAAAGCTTTGATCTTTTTGTATATGCAACCATGTATTTGGCTATGGCTCTTCTCTTTCAACAACTTTGAATGCTTTGAATACAAAAAATGATCATTTGAATTAACACAAGGCCGCGGCCTATGTAGTTACACCTTTGAACATGAAACAAAATATAGCAGATGTATACATATGCTTGTAGTTTCCACCTATAGGATGTAAGATATATGCTTTCTTATTCTTCTCTTGTTAGCTGTAGATGAATTTTTCATGGCACTTCTATATACTTAATTTAGACTGTAACTCTTGGCATACACATTTGGCAATGTAATCTAGTGCACACATGTTATGATAACACTCTACTCCAGCTTGATAAATGAGATACATAGTGACTGTATCAGTTGACTGTTCCTCTCCTTCATGACAAAGAAGTATATTTGTTACTGTAACATATGATGCAACATGCAATCTAATTTATTACTATGGTTCCCTTAGCTACTCCATACATGTACTTGATTTTTTCCTGTCACTCTTGAGACAGGAGAAACAAACTCTCTTTGAAATGGAAAAAGTTTGATGTGGACTCTATTTCACCTGTGCACATGCTATCTCATGTGTTGGTTCTTCTATTTCATTTGAACAGTAAATTCATATTTCATGATTTTAAATGGGTTGTTCTGTCAATATCATGATTTTGAAATGCACATATGAGCAATACATAACATTACAAGTTTAATGTTTTCAATCTCATAACTCATTGGCAGCCATGTGAAAAGTCCACTATTCATAGATGATTACCGCTTCAACTCACCCTGAATGGTAATCATAGGTGGATATTGAACTTGAAACTCAATAGTCTGTATTGATGTAGCATTATCCACTTTATCATGCTCTTCTTTTACACAATATGAATGAACATTCTGATCTCATTCCCCTTAAGACTCAGGGGCAACATGTTGAGCTCTACCCTTGTGGGAGCCCATTTTGTACCACATGCTGAAATGTCTCCAAAATAGCAACATAATTTCGCCTATACCTGCACATGAAACAAACAGATTAGATTAAAACATTGAAGTACAAATGATTGTTCCTCTTTTAGTTTCTCTCTCATGTGAATGATGTTTATCTAATCAGTACATTATAGGCAATGTATTATGCCTCTTCTAATAGACACATTGAGAACTCATAACCGGAGCTCTAACATGACCTTTTCCAATTTTTTACAAATTCTTATCAAAGATCAGGAGCAAGGACAAGTGGCATCCTTGGAGATCAAAGACACTAAAGGCAATGATGACTTTCTCCCCTCTATCTTTAGATGCATAGTATCTTCCTTATATTTGCATTTGTTCAGCTATTCCCACAGCTTGTGTGGGACATTTGATCTATTAATCTTTCTTTTAATGCAATGTTTATTTCTTTTATGTACTTCAATCATAAAATGGATAAACACTGTAGTGAAATGAAGTAACTTATCTCTTATGCACCTTTTTGCAAATGAATGATGATCTGCAATCTTTTTTCTTTTGTTGAACAACTGAACTGCAATATCACTAAATCATCCAACTATGCAAATAACTTATAACAGAGAAATGTTAACCTTCACTCTTAAAAATAAATTTGTTGAACCAGCTCTACCAGTTTGAGCTATGAGTGAAAAATGGTAACATTTCTGGCAACCTCTGCTATATGCTTGTCTGCTAAGCATCAAGACCAGTTCCCTTGAATATCCATTGGGCATTGAGTCTAGCTCTGCTCTTCTCAAACTTAGAAACTATTGAAACTCAGCACTTCAACTAGTTCAAACAGCAACAAAAAAAAAAAAAAATTGAAAGCAAACTAAAAGGCCCTAGTGGCCAGAAAAACTTGTGCAACAGCACCTAGGGAAACAAAAACTGACTGAAAGGAAATGTGCATGAGCACTTATTGACTAGAAACACTACTCTAACTAGCCAAAGAATCTGGTCAAACAAAACCATTCACCGATTGGGTGAAATAGCTACCTTTTCTACAGAATATTTAATGTTTCACATAATTTTGGACAGCTAGATGACTAAGAACAATGATCGAAAGACCGTGAACTAGTTGTACCACATCTTGAAGGATATATATATAATCACTAACCTCTTCATTTGGAATGGAAACACTACTCGCTTGAGGTGGCAAAATGCCTTGAATCTGTTCTTCGTCATCTGCACTTTCATGCTTAGGCTCTGTCCTAGAAAGATGCCTAATTGGGCATCTCGTTGAGATGATGAACTGAATACTCTCTTTGCTGATTTCTCCTCTAGGAATTATTTCTTCCACCACAACCTCCTTGATCACTTGATCATATGAATCACAAACCTTCGTCTTGAAAGGTGCTAAGATATCAATAGTGTTAGAGCAAAAAATTTCAATGACAGTTGAGAATAAATCCTCTTGATGAACAATTTCATCATGCAATGTATGCTCTAACTTATCCTTGTAATAATTTTAAAAACTCATACTTTCAACATCTATGACATCCATTCCTTGTGAATCAGCTTCTCGATCCTCCAAGTCATGACTGTCCTCCCTTGATTCTTCCTGAATCTACACTTTGCCTAACTGATTCTCTTCATCCTGCTCATTGTCCTAATCATCTGTTGCTTTGGGCTTTTGATTGCTACAAGAAATCAGCAGAGTGGCAAGTTCTCTACAAGATGAACAGTCAGGATCCTAACAATCAAGCGTAAGGTTATCTTGGAAAGGTTGATCATCTTTAGTTGGTCGACTTGATTGCTCATCAAGGCAAGCTGCCTTAGTCTCATTCATGTCAACTTCTTCATTATAGTATAATGGGAGCTCTGAGAACAAACTAAATGCCTCATCCTCATAAAGAATTTGATTTGATTCAACTTTGTGTTCATCCTGGTAGTCAGGGTCTTTATGCAAAATAATCATGCTAGATTAAGAAACCAAACTATCTCTTTTCTCTTCAAACTGAACTAAGGTCTCAATCTCATCATTACCCTTTCGAAACAGTAGTGCATCATTTTTTGTAATACCTTCTGGTTGTCCCATATTGGCTGATAAGTTTTATACCTGCTTGTTGTCTTCATCATTGCCAATATAAGCAGGCAACTAATCAAACAAGGAAACTGAATCATCTTCCTTTTCTGGTTCCTCTATTTGAATTTGGAAAATTTGTCTTTGCAATTAGAGGCTTTCACCTTGTGACTTCTACATCCTTCTTTGATTCATCTTATAAAAAGCATTAGAAAATTTGTCAAAAGAATCAAAATGCAAAGGGTTCAGTGGAATGTTTGAATCAACTTCGTTTGCACATTCATTATGCTCATAATTAGCTGAGGTTGTAGCACAAACAGTAGCAACCTTTCCATGTGAATCATCCTCTTGCACTAGTTGATTTTCTAAAAAAAAATTATCATCCTTTTCAAAAAAGGAGGCTCTTTGGTGCAAACACTGATAGATTCATCAGGGGGAGCCTTCTCTTGTTCAATGTTCTTTTGCTCTAACTGATATTGCTCTATAGCTATATGCAATAAATTCACCTATCTAGCTTCTTTCATGGTGAATGAGTCATTTTGTAAGATAATCAGTCCATCTTTATAAAGGCGAATACTGATAGGACAATCAGATTTGTCAAGTTGGGGAACTTGGGGAGTTTCTTGAGTTTCTTGGAGGAAAAGAGGTTCTTTAGTGGCTAGTCTGCAACTACACTAGGCTGAATATGACTATTTTCCTCAACCTGCAAGGGGTGAAGGCTTCTAAAACTTGGGATTTCAAGCTTGAGAGACTGGTTCAGGGAATCAAGGACCTTATTCTACCTAAAACTTAGAATCTCAACTTTAGGAGCTTTAAGAGGTTCATTCTGTCTGAAACTTGGAAATTTATACTTACATACCTCTTCTTGACCAGGTTGTTCTGGAATAGCAGGAGCTGCTTGGGCTTGAGCAAGAAAAAGCTTTATTTGTGCAGCTACCTCTCTCTCAAGATTCTCTTCAAACAGTCTCTTTTGTGTCTCCCACTCCTGATCAGAACCAAAGGTCTCACAAGGTGGTTACTCTGGCTATTGAAAGTAAACTTGGTGATTTCAACTCTTGCAGCTACAAATCAGACTCTTCATAATGTCTTGCTTGAAATTCCCCTCCTTGTTGATACCAATAACTTGTTATGTTTGCAATCTCCAACTCAAACTATGTTCTTTGTGCCTCCACCTCCTACTCATGAAGATAGGATTGATAAGCCAGATCCTCCTGGTGCTGATTAGACTCATGTTCCCTCTTAATCTCTTCCATCTGCTTATTAAAGTCTAACAGAATGTCATTAAGCTCCTTAATTTGAGATTTTTGAAGCTGATTGGAAGATTGGGCAGGAATAGGCATGTGGTAAGCATCCTGAGTATTTGGAATAAAACCAATATCATGGCCACTTGTGTATGGTTGGTAAGGAGGCTGAGCAGGGGTGGGTGGGTGGTAATTATACTGTGCATGCTAGTTTTGAGAAGCCATAGGATTAGAAATAGCAACATAATTGGTTTGATATGGTTAACCTGGAGATGGATAAGTGGAATTTACATAGTATGGGGGTGGGTATAAATGTTGGCTATGAAAATTTGACATTCCTATTCATATGACAGCTGGAAAATGAGAGTAAAACTTAATTATTTGAAACATACTAGCACTTGATCATACTGAAACCAGTAGATTTGAACTCAAAGTCGCCAGATGTGTCTAATTTTGTACCTCCAAAGGCTGAGATCATTGATACACACACCAAATATCAGGATATATGAACATGCTATTGGACTGAAATAGTCCAATCCATCTCGATCTTGTTTTCACAAGCTAAATGCACTAGTTCTACATCTGAGACCAGAAAAATGAGTCACCAGGTATATTGTAAAAAGCTTCCAAAGGCAGGAATGTTGCTGTATATACCAGAACAGTAGCTTTGAGGATTGAAAAAAACTTCTTTGAAAATACTTTCAGAGTCCCACCAGGCGTGCCAAAAACTATTATCAATCAGATATGCACCCTATGCTAAGCTTATGGAAGACTTAGCTATCTGTTGACACATGGAAACACTCTGAGATTGTGGGTAATCTGCGTTGAGAGTGAATCTTCAAAGTGGGCTAGTTCTCCTTGTGATTTTTTCTAATCTACTGACTTGTCTGAGAAAAGGGATGAGAGAGGTGTACTTAAATGAAACTCTAAACTCTAAATTTTAATCTAAATGAGATATTCTTACTCACAAACAGCCCTTCAAACTTGAACTTCCACAACCCCACCTACAAGATTTGACCAAAAAATAATTTATAATAAGGTTCAGATTGAACACAAATTACAACCAGGATCAACATGCAATTTCACAATAAAGAGACATGACAAAGGACATAACACTGCCACAATGAGACATCATATCAAACTGCAAAATAGACGAGTAGATGAAAATAGGGTGTCTGTAAGAAGTTGAGTCCACTTTTTGGCCAAAAAGTGGAATTTTTTTCCCTGATTTTCAGAATTTGTCACATTTGACCTAAAAATTTGAAGCACTTAAAGGTGAAATCTTGAAAAAAGTTAGTAAATAAGAAATGTAGTACTCAGAGTCTAGTTTCTAAATATGTAATTTTTTTAATACCCAGATGATACAAATTGAATTTTAACAGGGTTTCTAAAAACCACTCTTTAAAAGTCACTTTTTTTTACTATACCATGCACATGTACGTCATCCGTATTTTGACCTAAATAATCATATTTTTCTAAATCCTTTTGAGAAAAGATTTGTAACTCACTGAAGCACGTTTTCCATTTGTTAATTTTTTATTGGCCATTTTTGGTGTTTTAAAAAATTGTTGTGTACGTCACGCATAAGATGACCTAAACTTATCATTTTTTGAATTTTTTTTTTTCAAATTGAAAAGAATTGTCTGAAGTACATTTTTCGTAAAAAAAATTTACAAAAAATTATTTTAATAAAAAGTTATTAAAATACTAAAAAACCTTGATAATTCAAGTTTATGGACCCATTTCATCAAAAATTAATTGAAAAATAGAAAATGTAATCTAATTGTAAAAAAATTACATATTTGGAATCTACACTGTCTCATCTATAATGGGTTTTAATTTCGTCAAAAAATTCTGCAAAAAAGGCTTTCAGACATATGCCCAAAGTCACTATTTTTTTGTGACATTGACAAGACCTTCAACTTGCAGGTCAAACTAGGTCCAAAGCCAAGGGTTGGGTTCCCAAACCTTTTTTTTTACTCAAAAGCCATAGAAAAAATTGGGTCGGTAATTCAAATTTTATGAAACGAGATCCCATTCTAGAAATGGGATCCTGTTTCATAAAAGGTTAATATTTTTACCTTTTATGAAATGGGATCCTGTTTCAAAATGGGATCCTATTTCTAGAAAATGGGATCCCGCTTTTGGCTTGGGATCCTGAAGCAAAACGGGATCCCGTTTCATAAAAAGTGGGATCCTGTTTTGGTTTACCTAATTTTGAGTTTTTTCCTAAGTTCAAAACTTCCACCCTAAGTGGACTCATCTTTGTGCATTTACCCAATAGGGAAACCTGTTATATTTGAACTAGAAGGAGTACACTGCAAAAATGAACTAATTGAGTCAACTGCCTGTATACAAACTCTCTATGTGCTCAAGAGAGAAGACACAAATGGTATCAACTAACTGAGAAAAAACTAAGTTTTTCTCCTATAAATGCCTCCCAAAAGATCTCTCCAAAAACCCTCCTAAAAATAGATGTAAGAATCCATTTTCGTGCTCCTCAGAAAAACCCAAAATAAAGCCTTCAAACTGCAACCAAACTGAAAAATAAAAGCTGCCAAGGTGTCCTCTTGGGTGGTCCCACCAAAATCTGCTTTCTCTGTCCATAAAAATTCTATTTTTGTCCATATCTACCTCAAAACAAAGCAAATCAAGAAAGGGATATTTTATTTTCTTTAATAGCTTTAACTGCATAAAGTAGCTTTGACTTTAAAGAAATTCATAAAATATTGCTTTAAAACTAAACTTTACAATGTTTGCAGTTTTATTCTACACCCCTATTCGATTTGATTTTTTGCAAAAAATAAATGGCTTATAATTTTGCCAAGTGTATACATTACATAGCATATGATTTTTCTAAAAAAAATCATAAAAAAAATATAATCTCCAAATATTTTTGCAAAAAATAATAAAGCCATAAAGGCTTATTCTCTATGACCTACAAAAAATAGTCTATGGGCATGAGGTATATTCTCTATTTCAAATGATCTATAAGTGGCATATCAAGGTAATTTTCTTGATTTAATCCACAAAGGACTACAAGGTTTAAGGCTCTAAAGCATTTGGCAATACTCCTAAGGCATTTGAGATATATCAAAGGCGCAAGGTTTAACTCATAAAAAAAAAGCCCTAAGCCTTCCTATGATATTCGACCCTTCACAACTCATATAGATGTTATCCATCAGATATGTACCTTATGCTAAGCCTACAGAAGACTTAGCTATCTGTTGACACATGGAAACACTCTTAGGATATGGATTTCCTATAATGAAAGTGAATCTCCAAAGTGAGTTGGTTCTCCTTATGATTTTTCTAAACTATTGACTTGTCTGAGAAAAGGGAAGAGGAATAGTTGAAATGAAATTCTATTTTTTGTCTAAAGATGATTCTAAAATCTAAATATTTACCCACAAACAACTCTCAAGCCTATAACCTTCTCATTTTCACCTATGTCCAATAATCCAAAAGTACTCCGTATGAAGGTTTAACTTAAACACAACACACAACCTTGATTAAATGGGCAAAAGCTGCACAGATTTCAATAACATTGAGACATAATCAGAGGACTAGACATCATAATCACAGTGAAAACATCAAATCAGAGTTACAAAAGAGGAAATAAACATTAAATAGAAATGCTTTGCTGTATTGAAATGAAAGGGGTAAATCTAACTCTAAAAGATATGAACCAAAATCAGTTTACAAAATCTCTGCCTATGCTCAAAAGAGAAGAAACAAGGATATCAACTGACTAAGAAAAACTAAGTTTTTCTCCTATAAATGCCTCCAAAAGATCTCTCCAAAAAGGAACCTAAAATAGATAAAAGAATCAATTTTCATGCTCCTTAGAAAATCTAAAAATAAAGCTTACAAATCACCACCAATATGTATATGAATGCTGCCAAAATCTTCCTCGAGGTAGACCCCATCAAAAAACTACTTTGCCTGCTCAGAAAAACTCAATTTTGTCCTCATTTGCCTAGAGAAAGCAAAAAAGAAAGCAAGATTTTATTTGTTTAATTTGCCTCTAATTGCTTAAAATAGTTTTGGTTTTAAAGCAATTTATAAATTATTGCTTTAAAACAAACTTTACAATGCTTGCAGTTTCATCCTATACCCCTATTTGATTTGATTTTTGCAAAAAATAAATGCACATGGCTTATAATTTCGCCAAGTCTTTACAATACATATCAATTGATTTTTCTTATAAAAAATCATAAAAATATCAAGGGCATTACAATGGTGTTTTTGCAAAAAATAAAATGAAAAGGCCTTTAAGCCTATCCTCCAAAGGGTCTAAACCACATAGCATATTCCCAAGTGACCAAGCATGGTTTTGAGGTATCAAAGGTTAGAGGGGACCCTTGAGGCTCGACCTCACTCTTAGTCATGGGACTTAGGCATTATATTGTAGTTAATTAACACCACGAAGGCATTAATTTGTGTCTCAAAAATGAAATGAATGTGATAAAATTCCTAGTTTCAAACAAGGGCAAAGGCAAACCCTAAGACAAAACAAGTTTTTCCCTATTCTTTCGAGCTCATTCGCAAAATACATTTTTGGTGAAAAATGGGGCTCTCTGCAGCCGCCATGAAACCCTAGGGTTTCATCTTGAAAATCCTCAGCCTTCAGGTGTTTCTGAGCATATTATTCCACCGGTCTTGCACATTTTGAAGGTAAAATGTCTGTTTGATGCAAATATATTTCATTATTCCCTAATTTCTTTCATTTCCTAAGGTGAAAATGGCTTCAACAGCCATGGTCTCTGTACAAATTCTGACACATTTCATTTCTCTTTGTATGTTTGTAATTTTTTTGCTATTTGTGTCATTGTTACTCTGTTCTTCCTTGGAGTCTTGGCTATCATTCACTGCAACTGTGAGCTTTATCTGGAGCAAAACAAAATGAGATAAAAGAAGAAACCTCGACTGTGAATACTTAGCAAGGTGAGTCTTTTATGAGCTCAAACCTTAGATAAATCTCTTGGTTGATTCATCATTTCCATGGCATTTTGTAGCTTTTGTGGTTTAAAACTCACGGCCATATACTCTTTATCCTGTAGGTAAACGTATTCGATACAAACTCAAATGGGTTTTTGAACTCTTGAGGAAAGAATGCATCTTTAACCATAGCTCAGCATAATAACAATCTCTAGTGCAATCTTTACTCCTTCTCATGGTTTGAATCTTTAGCATGGTTCTGTATCTATGAATAAAACCCCATGTAATAACATTCTATGGGAAATACACTTCTATTTCTATATGTGATGTTTTTGTGCCTCGGGTATGTCTATTTCTGTATCTATCCTTTCAAGAGGTCGCGGCTAGCATAATATACCTCTATGCATCTATGAATGAAGGTTTAAAACCTTTGGTGTGCTATCCTTTGTCTAGCCGTTGGTGAAATATACTCTCCTTCCATGTTTTGAAAACCCTCATCTCTTATATATTGAGCTTATACATGATACTCTGTGCTTGATTTATGTTTACTTCTCTTGAAGGGACGCAGCTGTAGCATTACTTTTTAGCACTTTGTTTCAGTTGAAACCCTAATGGGTTATCTTGTCATGAAAAAAGTATACACTCCATCCTTTGACCATAGCTGTAGCTATGTCTTCATGCTAACTGCAAAACAAAACTCCTCTCCGGCACAATACAGTGGTTTGAGCATAAGAAAATATGTTGAGACACTTCCCTTCTTGGTTGTTTCTTTGAGGCTATGGCTATTTTTATGCATTTGTGTTCAAATATATATCAAGAATCCTCCTCTCGAGGTCGTGGCTTCTCTTACATAATAATTTGATCTCTTTCTTCTGATATATGATTGTATCTATAGCCATGGGGTCGTGGGTATGGTCATGTAGCGCTTTATTTGATCTTGAGATGGCCTAAATAAAACTCACTTTCTGCATCATTATTTGGTCATTATGTAAACATGCATGGCTCGATATGATGAAGAAACCCCTCTGTATGATGACACATTTGATGGAAACACATTCATATCTCTATTGTTCTGAGACTTATTTGTTTGTATAAGTTGAATCTTCCTTCAACATGCTTGCTCTGTAATCAAATGATGCAATCTTCATTCTATTTCATTCACTATGGCTATCTTAGTTGTTCCATATATCATCATTGATGACCACCATTTCCTTGAAGTGCATTTATTAAATTTTTGATATGCATATACCTGATATGGTCACTTAACCTATAGCATATATACTTGGCATTGATTCAGTCCATTGTTTGCATGCATACACCACATATGGTTCCATACTCCACTATGAGATGGCATTTTTCATTAGCTATTATATAGTTGTGAAAACCTCCATTGATGAAACCTATAGATCATTTAATCACTGGAGATGATCCTGCAGTATACATTCGATGTTTCAAATAAAAGCATAACAACACTATTGAATGATGACACTTCCGATCAACATTTTATTTTGCAGCAACACCATCATATGGAAGAGAACTTATGAGTAAGATGCCTTTGGCATTTATTATCTTGCTCCTTCATGATGAAGTGACACTGTATATATTTGAAATTTATGATTTTTCAGTTGTTCCATATATGCATCTGTGTGTATCTTGCAATTGTATCATTATGGATACCCTTGTGCACTTTTCAGTTTGCTTCACCATGCATATATCTGATATTTATTTATGATTCTATAATGTGGCTAAAGCAATCATAAATCTTTGAAAGATGTTATCCATTGGCCACTATTTGACATACAAATGTTGGAAATGTACTTGATGTTCCTAATGCTTTCGCTACATACAAATACCATAAATGAAAAATACATGTGAATTCCACTTCCTCAATGGTAGTTGAAGCAATAATGATAGCTGTCCTTTTGCATTGAATGTTGTCCAGTGAGAGTTCAGTTCACTTTAATACTTACATTTCATCATGACTTGAACTACAAGTATTAGATTGAAGTTGTACCCCTTCAATTTAATTGATTTGACTAAGAAATACAATATATCTGCAATCCATCCCCTCTGAGTATCAGGGAAGCATGCTAGGATCAACCCTTGTGGGAGCCTCATTTTACACCACATGTTGTTGTGTCTTCAATCAGCTACATGACTTATCCTATACCTACACATGAAACAAATAGATTAGATAAAAATAATGAAGTTCAATGGTTGTTTCTCTTTCAGCTTCTCTTGCATGTAAGTGATGTTATTTGATTAGTGCATTATAGGCAATGTGTTATGCCTCTTCTGATAGGACATAGAGATCTCATAATCGGAGCTCTAACAGGACTTTTTCTAATTTTTTGTAAGCTCTTATCAAAGATCAGGAGCAAGAATAGGATGGCAACCTCAGAGATTGAAGACTTTACAAGGCAATGATGGCTATGACTTTCTCTCCCTTATCTTTAGATGCATAGCATTTTTGCTATATTTGCATTTTATTCAGCTATTCCCATGGCTTGTGTGGGACATTTGATCTATCATTATTTCTTTCAATGCAATGTTTATCCTTTTTTGTATCTCATTTGTAAATGAATAATCATTGTAGTGAATGAAATACTTATCTCTCTTGTGAATGTTCTGTAATGCAATGAATGATCTAAAAATATTTTCTTTTCTTGAACAACTGAACTGCAATATCACTGAAACACAATAAACTATGCAAATAACTTATACCAAAAGAATGTTAACCTTCACTCTAAAAATGAATTTCTTGCACTAGCTCTACCAATTTGAGTTGTAAGTGAAAAATGGTAACATTTTTGGCAACTTTTGCTACATGCTTGTCTGCTAAGCATCAGATCAGTTTCCTTGAATATCCATTGGGCATTGAGTCATACTCTACTCTTCTCAAACTCATAAAACATTGAAATTTAGCTCCCCAACTAGTTTAAACAGCAACAAAAAATTGAAAACAAACTAAACTGAATGCAAACTAACAGGCCCTGATGGCTAACAGAAATGTGCAGCAACACTTAGGGAAACAAAAATACTGAAAGCAAATGTGGATGAAGCACTTATTAAATGCAACACTACTCTACTATGATACAAGGTAGTACTTATCCTCAGAGGCAATGTTTGAGGTGGATCCCATTTACTGGGATAGATAGCACCTCTCCATTCAACTTGGATAGTTGAAATGCATTGTTTTCTTTGCACTCTATGATTGCATAAGGCCCATCCCAAATTGCATCGAACTTGGAATGCTTTCTAGGTTTGCTTCTCAGTTCATTCCATTTGAAAACCAAATCACTGACAATGAAGCTTCTTGGTCTTGCCCTCTTATCAAAAGCATTCTTCATTTGAGCTTGATGGATATCAAACTTCCTCAAGGCTTCTTTCCTGGTTTCTTCTAATTCCATAAGCTGAGCTAGCCTAACTACTAAAGGTTGTTCCTCTAGAAGCTCAAGTTCTTTGATGAAATTCAAAGTGGGTAATTCAATTGAAATAGGCAATCTAGCCTCTTTACCATAAGTAAGTACATATAGAGAACAACCACTAGCTCTCTTCGGTGTAATTCTGTCAGCCCAAAGAGCAAACTTTAACTTCTCATGCCATATTCTCTGATTGTCTTCAATAGTCTTCTTGATGATTCTTATCATATTCTTATTGGTAGATTTGGCCTGCCCATTACCCTATGGGTAATAGTTAGAAGAAGTATTCAAAAAGATGTTATTTTTGACAGACCAGTCTAAAATTCTCAAACCAATAAAAGTCAAACCATTGTTAGAGATAATGGAATCTGGTGTACCAAACCTTGATACCAAATCCTAATAGAAATTTAAAACAACAAATTCATTTGCTTCTTTTAAAGTAACAGCCTCGATCGACTTGGTGAAATAGTATGTGGCAGTCAAGATCCACTTGTGTCCTGCACTTGAAGGTGGGTTTATTGGTCCTATGAAATCTAGACCCCATTTTGTAAATGGTTGTTCAACTTTAATAGGATGCAGAGCTAAGGTTGCAAGGCTTTGCTTACCTACAAATAATGAACACTTCTCACATCTTCTCACCTAAGCAAAAGCATCTTTAAACAAGTTAGGCCAGTAATAACCAGCCTGTATAATCTTTAAGGCAGTTGTCCTAGCTGCAAAGTGACCTCTTGAAGATCCATTGTGAAACTCCTCTAACAGTTTATCAACTTGAACTAGTTCAATACACCTTAGAAATACACCATTAAAATCTATGCTATACAAAATACTATCAATGATAGCATAAGGAGTAGCTTGTAACCTAAAATACCTTCTTCCTGCCCTATCCAAACCTTTAGGGCATTGACCAGTCTACAAATAGTGCATCATCTGCTACACCTAGTTGTTTGTAGGAGCTTGTACAGTAGCTGGTACACTATTATTCAGTACTGTTTATGTGTTCTTTTCATGTTCTTGACTGTGCTCTTCACTTTCAGCAAGCTGCTTGCACAAGCCCTTGCCCCTAACCAACTTAGTTACCTTGATATTGACATCAAACTCCATAACCTTGGTATCCAACCAGCCCTCTTATCATTTATATCTCTATTAAGTAAAAAACTCTTGATAGTAGGGTGAGAAACCATTAAATGAATTTTGTTATTAGACAGCATGTGTCTGAATTTTTTGAGGCTTCTAACAATAGAAAAAACATGCTTCTCAACAAATGAATACTTTACCTCGTAGTCATGTAGTACCTGGCTAAAAAATGCCACTGGCTGCTCCAAACCTTCATCATTTTGCTGACATAACATTACTGAGATGGTGTCAATACCTCCAAAAGCATATAAAATAAAATCCCTCTCATAATTAGGATTAATGAGGGTAGGGGCAGCAACAAGAGCTTCTTTGATCTACTTGAAGCTTCCTTTTCCTTCCTTAGTCCAGCTGAATGGCACATTCTTCTTTAGCATGGCAGTGAGAGGTTGTAACAAAGTTGCAATGTTTGGAATAAATCTTCTCACGAAATTAATTTTGTCGAGAAAGCTCTGCAAGCCTTTCTTATGTATAGGCAGCGGTAAATCTAGAATAGCTAAAACTCTCTCATGATCAATAGAAATACCTTGTTTTGAAACAATATGGCCAAGAAGTTTACCTTCATGAACTGAAAATATGCACTTTTTTGGGTTCAATGAAACTCCAAACTCTCTGCACCTCTAAAAAATCTACTTCAAGTGGTCAAAGTGATCATTAGAATCTTTCAAAAAAATTATGCCATCTAAATACACCAGTACTATTATGTTCATAAGGCCATGGAAGGCCATATCCATTTCCCTTTGGAAGGTTGCCCCTGCATTGGACAAACCAAATGGCATTTTTTGATAGGCCATGGTACCCCACTTAGTCTTGAATGCAGTTTTATATTGGTCTTCCTCCCTGACCAAAATCTGGTTGTAACCTGAGTAACCATCTAACAAGGAATATCTATTAGAACTAGAAATAGTTTGCAATATTTGTTCCATGGAAGGAAGAGGGTAGTGGTCTTTCAATGAGGCCTGATTTAGATCATGAAAATTGACACAAGGTCAAATTTCTCCATTCTTCTTTCTAATTGAGACCAAGTTGGAAATCCAGGAGGTATGTTTTATTGGGAATATGATACTGCTCTCAATCAGTTTGTTTAGCTTAGCTTTCATTAAATGCTCAAGTTTTAGATTCAGGGGTCTTTGTTTCTGCCTAACAGGTTTGGTATTAGGCTCTAATTCAATGGTATGTTGGACTAAACTAGGATCAAACCCCCTTAAGTCTTTATACTTCCATGCAAAAACATCAGAAAATTCATGACATAACTGAACAAAAGACAACTACTCTTCTTTAGTACATACCTTTCCGAGTTTCAGCAGCTTATCCTTGAATATCTCCACTGCCTTATAGTGCTCTTATTTCACCGTCATGCTATACTTGTCCTTTCTAAACTAATCATCTGAATTAAATACTAATTCTAGCATCACTAGTCCTTTGGGTAGCTTGTTAGATTTCAACTGTACAATCTGATCTTCAAATTACTGTTGGTATTTATGGTAATTATCAACTGCAAATTCATCTTTTGCACTCAAGAAGCTTAATATCTATTCATCACTGTCAAATACTTGCCAAGAAACACTATTTGATGAGTGCCAATTTGTACCCATGGATACATCTTTTTACCTCACTTTTTCTCCTTCCTGAGTACATCTTTCCTAATGTCTGCACCCAAATAAGTTAGCAAGATTGTTCTAGTTAATGATTAATTGAGATAGATTACTTAAGATTATAATTTCTGATTAAATGACTAATGTGCATGGAATTGATGGAAAAATGTAGAAACTTCTCTCTTTTTGAATCAACAGGTGTAGATGCCAGGAACAGTAATTTTGTGCATCTCCAGAGATAGTCTTCAATGATCTCTGGAGACAATACCAGAGGACCATAACACCTAAAGTTTTGAAGTAATGAGGAAAGCCTCTCTAGAGCTCTGAGGAAGCTACAGACATCTCTGGATCTGAACAAAGGAAGCTACCGACATCTCCAGAGCTACAGAGATATCTGGAGCTACAGAGATATCTCTGGAGCTACAGACATACCTCCAGAGCTGCAGACAGGGACAGATATCTTCAGTGCCTCCTGAGAGCAGGGCATATTTCTAGCATAAGCTATTGATCAGGCACTTTGAGTAGTGATCTTAACACCCCTCATTTCACTCAAATCATCACCTGAGTGGTGAAGGGTCATCTTTAGTTAAACTGCTGGAGTTTTTATCTTTATAAACTTTTTGCATGAGTTACAAATAGAACTGATTCAAATACCCATATTTTTAGGGCCTCATTGCCCAAATGTATTAAGACTAAAACTTAGAATTCTGAGTGGACTTATGTTCCACTCAGTCTTCTTTTATTTTGCATAATTATTTTCCATAGTTAGACAGCTAGTGTAATAAGGAGATGGATGTCATCTCATAGAGGAACTAGTAGATAAGATCAGTGATATGTCATCACTCATTTTTGATATATACTGATAGGAATAGCAGAAGAAATATACAATGATTGAATTATTTTGATTCTCGGTAATCTTAATTCTATGATATCAATATTATCTTCATGAATGCAAGGTGAATGAATTGGATTAAATCTAGTTGTGATCTTCTTTTGTGCTGATTTTCTACTGTAGCCTTCAGCCCTAAGGGTGTGGAGCAAGGGCCCACTCTCACCACCAAGGTGGAAGGCTAGTACCATTGCTTTAGTACTTTAGATTTTGTTGTGAAAAGTATTTACTAATTTTAATAAGATAGATGCATGTTACTATTTTTTTAAAGATTTCTTTGAGTAAATTTCCTGTTTAAATTCTGTTTCAGCATTCCTTAAATTCATTTAGTAAGTAGATAGTTTAATCTTTTCAAATTGATAGAAGCTATTAAGATTAGTTAGGAAGACTGGTAACTGTAGAATCCCTAGTTGCAAACAGTCGAGGACACAGCCCCTGGATTATTGACATCTGAAAATAGATTAAATGATGAGGTACAACGACGTCTCACCATTTTTGGTGCCATTGCTGGGGACATCTTGTGTTAATTAGGGAAACTGAGTTAAAATAGTTTTTAGGATAGATTTATATGGTTAGAGCTAGAGATTCGAAAGGAAGATATATAAAGCAGACACCCCAACAACAAGCCATAAGGGAAAGCAGTGGGGTGGCAAAAGATCTTGTTGAGGAGAGAAACTAAGAGCCTACTTTGGAAGCTGCACCGCAAAACAATAATCCCTTAGACCCTCCAAACCTTCCACTTGCCGATTATATCCAGGAGTTACAACAAAAGTTTCAGGCAGATCCTTTAATAGAAACTAATTTCCTAGAACCTCAGGGAGAAGAACCAGTACTTAACATGGAAAATGAAAATCATGAAGAAGAACAGAATCAGGCTCCAAGAACCTTCTCATATCCTATTGTTTTGGCTGCTGGAGACAATGCTCCTATGAAGAATATCTCACCAGCACACTTGCCAAATTTTAGAGGATTTTCTTCTGAGGATCCAAATTAGTTTTTGTTTGAATTCAAAGTAGTCTGCCAAACTTATGATTATGGATCAGATAACTAAAAACTCAAACTGTTCCCTTCAACTCTAAAAGATTCTGTGATGAGATGGTTTATGGGTTTACCCTAGAATTCTATCTATTCTTGGGATCAGATGGAAACAGAGATTTTGGAAAAATACTAGGATTACTATAGATCTAGTAATAAAAATGAAGAATTGTTTAAAATTAGGCAGGGGGACGAAGAAACCTTAGAGGACTATGTGGATAGGTTTAATTTTGCCTTGAGAAGGTATGGTAACCTAGTGGATCACTCCTTAGCCAGAACCTTGTTTGTAAAAGGATTGGATAAAGAATCAAAATAGGCACTGGATCTAATGGGAAAAGGAAATATTAACAAAATGGATATACCTACTATAGAAGAACTCTGCAGGAACTATTCTAGAACCCAAAATGGAGTGAGATCATCCAAAACTTTTAAAGGAAAGAATGAAATAGGACAGTTAATGGAGGAGATTGCAAATCTAAAAACAGACATTTTGGTCCAATTAAATACCACATTGGATGGGATTCAAGCAAAAACTAAAATAGCTGATCAAAATAGAACAACTAAACCACTCTCCATCTATTGTCCTAGGTGTAGAAACAAACATCTGTTGAGAGAATGCCCTTTGGACAAATTAGAGATTTGTCAGATTTGTGATAGAGAACATCCTACCAGTCAATGTAGTCAACTTCTAGCCTTGAAAAGATTGAGTAAGAAGAATGTTGTAATAGAAGAGGAATTGAACTATGTGGGACAAAAACAAGATGGGAATTTCCCTTACAATCAGTATCCAAACCAGCCCTCTTACAGGGATCCTTCTAATTGGGGAAATAATCAGTGGAATCCAACTTGGCATGGGCCTCAAAATAATCCTCCTTGGGGACAGCATGATTGGCCAAGTCAACATTGGCAAAATCAGCCTTGGGGAAATCAACAGTGGCCACCACAGTTTGGATCACAAAACATGCAACCTCAATGGGGTTCTCAACAGGGATATAATCAACAATACCAAGGACAACCTAGATGTTTCAAACCTCAACAACAAGCTTTGCTGATTGGACCCTCCAACACACAAGGTCAATCACAAAATGAACCAGTTAGCCAACCACCTTTACTAGCTCAGCCTATACCAAACCCACGAAATAAATAGGGAGCAGTTGTTTACATGACAGAGCAAGAAAATCTGGCTGGAATTAATGTTATATATTCAAATAACCTTCAGCTGCATTCTGGGAAAGCATTCCCAAGACCATATCCTCCAACTATAGTTGAAGTAACCAATGATGAGGAACCTAAAAATCAGTCCACTCAACCCCCGGAGGAGCTTACTCACGAAAAAGTGCTAAAAGAATCATCCTTGGACAACTCTAGAGTTTCTCCTAAAAGACTGACTCTGGAGAACATTCCTAAAAATAGTTCTGACAAGAGCTCCGGAGATGCTCCGGAGATGGAAAAACTAGCACCATATCCATAATGGCTTAAACAGTATGTTCCCTAGAAAAAGATCTTACAAAAACAAATCCAAACCAACCTGGAATCAGAACTCTTACAAGAAATCAAGCAACTAAACATTGAAATTCCTCTTCTCCAAGCAATCAGACATGTACCGGAACTAAATCAGTTCATTAAATAGTATTGTATCAAAATGTAGGGCAGGAAGAAAAACTTTCCCTCCACAATACAGGTGGAAGGAAAAGTAGTAGATCTATTGATGGGAGAAATTCTCCTTCCAAATTATGGAGACACTAGAAACCCTGTTATAACTATTTTCATCTCAGGGGTAAAAATTTCAAATATTTTGGTTGACTTAGGAGCAGCAATTAATGTGATGACAGTTCACACAATGGACAAATTAGCTCTATCAGGTATCCAATCCACAACTACAATTCTTCAACTTGTTGACCAGTCAGTAGCTGTTCCAAAAGGCGTAATCACTGATGTACTAGTTGTGATAGATTCATGGGAATTTCCAGTGGATTTCCTGATATTAGAACCTAGAAACTAGAGAAATGCTTATCCACTGATCTTAGGAAGACCATGGTTGGCTACAGTAGCAGCATCTATAGATTGTTGAACTGGGGATATGGTCATTTCTAATGGGATAGATTTGAAGAAAATATCTCTGTATCCTCCAACTAAACCATCAATGCATTATATAGGAATAGTATGGGTGGATGAGCCAGAGAACAATGACAACAGTGCCTCAGTAGCTATGGTAACCAACAAGGAACATCTAGGAGAGTTAGAAGAAGAAATATACTATGATACAATAGAAGACATTACTCACATCCTAATCAATGAGGATGTGATGGAACTCGCCCAAGATTCTAGGAGAGAACTTCTTACTTCTCATTGTACCCTCTCCAACATCATTCCTTGTGGGGAAACATTTTACAGAGACTTAGCCACTTTCCACATGTTGCTTCCACATTCTTGTCCTCTCAATACCATGACTCCAATGTGCAGATTAACTACATCTATGGAACAAATCACAAAACAGGTCATGATTTTACCAGGGAAAACACTTAATATCAATACTCAGTTAACAGCCAATCAGGAAGGAAAACTCATACAACTTTTGATTTCCCATTCAAAAACTTTTGCTTGGGAATACCAAGATATGAAAGGCATACCTCCTGAGATCTGTACCCATCATATATACACTGAGGATGTTAAACCTATCAGACAACCCCAGAGAAGATTGAATCCTGCTTTAAAGGACATTGTCAAAACTGAAATAGAAAAATTACTTCAAGCAAGGTTTATATATCCAATCTCAGACAGTCAATGGGTCTCACCCCTTGTCATAGTTCCTAAAAAGAATGGGAAATGGAGGGTGTGTATTGATTATGGAGAACTCAAGAAGGCCACAAAAAAGGACTACTTTCCATTACCATTCATTGACTAAGTACTGGACAACCTTGCTGGGAGAAAGTATTTTTATTTTCTAGATGGTTTCAATGGGTCTAATCAAATTTAAGTAGCACCTGAAGATCAAGACAAAACCACCTTCACCTGCTCTTAGGGAACTTTTGCTTACAAAGTCCTTCCCTTTGGACTATGCAATGCCCCAGCTACATTTCAAAGACTTGTTTTAGCTATTTTTGCTAAACTAGTTAATGAATGCATGGAGGTTTATATGGATGAATTTACTGTGTACAGGGATAATTTTGAAGAAGCTCTCACAAACCTTGAGAAAGTACTAAAATGCTGTCAGAAAAATCAATTATCTCTTAGCCATGAAAAGTGTTTTATGATGGTAGAGGAAGGAATTGTTTTAGGACACCACATTTCAGCAAAGGGGATCAAAGTGGATCAAAACAAGATAGAAGTTATTACACAATTGCCTTCACCTAAAAATTAGACAGATGTTAGAAGTTTTTTGGGTCATGCAAGCTACTATAGGAGATTCATAGAAAATTTCAGTAGAATAGTTGCCCCCCTGTTTACACTGCTTAACAAAGACACAGAATTTCTATGGACAGAAGAATGTCAATCAGCACTTGAAACCTTGAAGGAAAAGCTTACTGTTACACCAATTTTAAGAGGACCAAATTGGACTTTGCCATTTCATATACAAACTGACGCTTCAAATGAGTCCATTGGGGTAGTTTTAGGACAAAAGGAGGAAGGAGAAAGTATGCATGCCATTTATTACATCAGCAAAAACTTTACCTCTACAGAAAGAAATTACACCACAACTGAAAAAGAATTCTTGGTAGTCATCTATGCTATAAACAAATTCAAGCATTATATCACTGGATATAAGATATTTGTGCACACTGATCATGCAACCATCAAGTACCTAATGAATAAACTAGTAGTGGGTGCAAGGATCATCAGGTGGTTATTGCTATTGTAGGAATTTGATATTACCATAGTTGATAATCTAGGAAAGTTTAATTTGGTTGCTGATTTTTTGTCAAGATTGCATACAGGAGGAGAAAACCAGCCAGTGGAGGACAAGTTCCCAGATGAACATCTTTTTTCTATCTCCTCTACTGCACCTTGGTTTGCTGACATAGCTAATCTTTTAGCTTCAGGCTTGTATCCATCCCATTTTACCTCAAAACAGAAAAACTATTTAGTTAAAGAAAGTTTATCTTACAAATAGTTGAATGGTTTACTATTTAAATGTGGTCCTGATTTCATTCTACACAGGTGTTTAAAAGTTGATGAGATTTTTGATGTGTTGAGAGCATGTCATGATGAACCATCTGGTGACCATTACTCCTTCCACAGGACAATCCACAAAATCCTCAGAACTGGTTACTACTGGCCCTCTCTTCATAAAGATACTAAGAAGTATGTGCAGCACTGTGACCAATGCCAAAGGATGGGACAGCCAACCTTTACCCAGGAGATGCTACTGCATCCTCAATTCATGATGGAACCATTTGAGTAGTGGGGTCTAGACTTTGTGGGACTAATTTCTCCACCATCATCAAGCAAGGAGTACATTCTGGTATGCACAGACTATGTTACTAAGTTGGCTGAGGTTCAAGCATTACAATTTGCAAGAGAAGAAAAAGTTGTTGATTTCCTTTATAATAAGATTTTCTTAAGGTTTGGAGCCCCAAGATCAATAGTTTCAAATAGAGGACCTCAATTTACTTCACAGGTAATCCAAGCATTCACAGATTTATATCAAGTCAAACACAAAAAATCTTCACCTTACCATCCTCAAGTGAATGGGCAGGTAGAAGTAACTAATAGGGAACTTAAAAATATTCTGACAAGGACAGTAGCAATGAACAAAAAAGATTGGGCTAGTAGATTACCTGAAGCATTTTGGGCTTACAATACCACTTGGAAGTCCACAACAAAATTCTCACCATATGAATTAGTTTATGGGAAAAAGCCTATTTTGTCTATAGAATTTGAACTCCAGAAACTTAAAACTGCATTGGATATTGGTCTACCATTGTCTATAGCTCAACAGAATAGAATTCTTCAGCTCAATGAGTTGGATGAAATTCGGACAGAGGTCATTCAACAAACAGAACTGGTTTAATATCAGAGGAAGTAATGGCATGACCAACACATCAAAAGGAGGACATTTCAACAAGGTGATTGGGTTCTTCTTTATGATTCTAAATTCAAGGAGTTCAAAGGAAAATTGCAAACTCACTGGATGGGTCCTTATCAAGTAAAGAAAGTCTTTGAAAATGGAACAGTATTATTGGAACCTATTGATGGAAGCACAGACTCATTCCTAGTAAATGGTCACCGAATCAGACTCTATAAAAGACCATCTACTAAAGAAGAGTTTCTCAGTGATTTGAGTTTTGATACAAGAGATACCTCCTCTGTCCCAGTGTTGGACTGATTTTTTTTTTAAAAAGAAGGTTGAAAACCAGCAAATGGCAGCCTTCTAAAAAAATAAAAATAAAAAATAGGGAAAGATGGAAAACCAGCAAATGGCAATTCCCTTTTTCAGGACAGTTGAAACAATTGAGCTCTAGAGGTGATCAGGTGCCGGAGTTAGCCAAATGCACCTCCGGCGCTTCTCAAACTAGGAGCACCTCTGGTGCTTCTCAAACGAGGAGCACCTCCGACGCTCTATCAATAAAGAAGTCAATTTCAATAATAAGGGAGGGGACCCACCTCTCCAGGTGGTAAAGTGGACACATCACATGATGAGGTCATCATGACTCATCCTCTACTTTATCACAAAAATAAATTAAATTGGCACACATATCATTTGCAGGGGTATTCACAAAGACAGTGCTAATGTCACCTAAGGGACGTGGATTCTTTAACCACTCAATGAAATGATTATAGGTCACGTGCCAATGGAGCAGTGGACGTCATCTCCAGCCACCAAAAGCTACTCATGTGACACGACACATGCAGTCTCAAACAATGACGCAACATCTCTGTCGTGTACATCGCCCTCATCATTAAAACTGATCCAAGTAATTCTATCTTTAATTAATCATTAATAGCAACTATCTTGTCTTTCTGTTTTGGGTGCCACCACTATGACACGTCCTCCTACCATCATTTTCTTTCCTAAATTCACACATACTGCCATCTATGATGTACTGCCACCTTGCCTCCAGAGTGTCTTGTCATTCTGTCGCATATATGACTACCTAGGCACTCTAACTAATATGCATAAGCCTAAACTAAGAAACATAACATTCCTCATTCAAACCTCTGAAGTACCCTGAAGAACCGAGCAAATTGAATAGTCCTCTAGAGCCTACAGAGCAAATTCAACAGTCCTCCAAAGCCTACAGAGCAAATTAAACAATCCTCCGGAGCCTATAGAGATAAGAGGAAAGGATAAACTACATATTGAGGAGGAGAGGAATTAAGCACAGAAGTTGGAACCAATTTGGCAATGGGGATAAAGAAGAAGTCAGAACTAGAGAGTGTTGCAGGTCTTCTACAGGATGAAGTTGCAGCCAACATTCTAAGAGCTACAGGATGGCTGGATTTTCTAGAAAAATTAGAAGGGTTTTAGGAAGATATCGTGGACGAATTCCTCAAAAATTTTAGGGATAATAAGACAACTATCAGAGGGGTCCAAATAAATCTCTCCTCAGCCACTATCAGTCACATTTCTAGGTTGCTTGAACAAGGTGAGAGGTTTTATCACTTGAAAACCTTATACACTGATTTAATTAAGAATTTCCTTATTCGTGGTGAACCTGCCATACAACTGCATTTAAATAAAAATGAAGTAAAAAGAATTCTTACGTCCACACTCCCAAACCCTTGGCAATCTGTTGCCACCTAGCTGATAAAATATTTTACTTGTGATGGTCAGTTCTCTCTAGTTTTAGGGCCAGTCATGAAAATGCTAATTTTTCTAAGACATAGAAATAGACACCCTGAGTTTAGCATAAACATCCCTAATTTCCTGTATTCAGCCATCAGGGCAACTGCAAAAAAATACCAGCAAAATAAGGGTCCCATTAAACATCATGGTCTCATCTTCCTAGTAGTTAAACACCACTTCCTGTCTCAAGCCAATGGGGAAGAATTATGGCAAAATTTTCTTGAACAAACTTCCCAGAACAGAGGACTAGAAATGGCACAGCCAGGAGGTGAGAGTTCTCCTGCTCACCAAGAAGAAGAAACTAAGCCTTCAGCCTCCTCCATAGCTGTTCAAAGAGGAAAGAAACCCTCACGGGAGGCATCTTCATCTGAAGCCCCTGTTCCTGATAAAAGGAGGAAAGGCAAAGAAATTACAGAGTTTGCTCCTAGACAAACCCCATACATGATGTTGGTATTTTTCCCAGACTGGATGCTTGTTCCTAGTCACCCCTACAAAGTAGCCATCAATGATCGACAGGATTCCCGGGCTAGGGGCCAACAGTATAGGAGATAGACTCTATAAATATCTCCTCTTCTTCTTTAGACTCTGCAGAACCAAGGGGGGTATTCCCTACTCAACATCTATGAAATGCATCCATGAATTAGCTGGGATGTTGATACAAAGCAGATAAATCCTCTCTTATGTAGATCAAAACTGTGAGATAAGTGCAAAGGGGCTAGCTTCTGGCCTATATTCAGTTGTAGACAGAGGATTTTGGGTACTAAAACTACTTCTAAAGTCCTAAAAGTTTTGAAGTTAAAGTTTGAGTTTTATTTATATATGGATGCAAAACTAGGACCTTGGGTTACAACAGAGATACCAAACCAGATCGATGCCTATCCAAGGCTCGGAGTCAGTAGACATATATATATGTGAATGTTTACCATAGACCTAAGACAGTAATCAGATTTCAAGGGGTTTCTAAAATGTCTGCCTTATAGACAATACCCAAGAGAGAGTATTTAGTTATTTCTGCTTACAAACATCCTTACTACAATGTATTCCTCTCAACACTTAATCCAAAACATTCAATCTACCCCTTGAGCAGAAGTAAGAGACTAAGTATTCAATATAGAAAACCTATATTCTAGAATCTATAACACCCCTTAGACGTTCAAAGTTAGAAGAAAAACACATTCAGTCTGGAGACAAATAACAAAACACACGCAATGAAGCATTACTCATTTAAATCAACATGAAATTGATAATTCTGTGTATAATACATACAACATACAATTCATAAACTCGCAAGACACCTAAAACAGAGTCACCAGAAGATTGTATTCCTACTGCAGCACAAAATTTGTCCAGTTTTCCAAAAAAAAATGAGTAACACAGTTTGGCATTTTATACCAAGACTGTGTACTCAGCAAAATTAATTACAAGGTAAGGTCAAAAATTCCCACTAGGTACACTGTACAAGAAATGGTGCTCAAAAATAATAATGTGATAGGGGATAGAATGGGAAGAAGCAAGAGAAGGGCGAGGAGTAGTTGAGCTCGAGCCCTGTGCCGTCGCTGGAAAACTCTCCATCATAAACTAGGTACTTGGTCGTTTGACCATCAGCCCATGCCTGTCTGCAATCCTGCCATTAATGGCTCAACCACCCGCAGCTCCTCTTGGAAACCGTAGAAGCGCACCCATGGAAATTTTCCACTAAAAAATGACTGCAAACACAAGGAATAAACCATCTCTAAAGGTTCAAAACCTAACCGTCGATCTGAAATCCATCACCGAGATCAATGGTCCCAAAACATGCATGAAGAGTCATCAGCCAATGACATAGTGCCACATAGGCACCTTAACCCTCCATCGCTGACCCTTTCTCCCTTTATTTCGCCTTTACCGCTTTTGTATATGCAAATCCAAATGCATATACAACATACAAGGCGGACGTCAAATGTATCTATCCATCGGATTTGAAAAACTTTCAAATCTGGGCCTTGTTTCTTCATGAGTTTGCACATCGGTACATATACAAGTGCAAATATACAAGTCGCAGATGCCAAATATTTCTTCTACTGGATTGGAACATTTCTTGGAATCCGGCTTGTATCCTATCATTGTACATCGGATTGTATATTGACATATACAAACATTTATACAAGTCACGGACCCTAAATAATTATTCAACAACCTAAAACTTTCATCAGGTCCGGAATGTATCTCCTCAATGTATATTTTGTTTGTATGCAGAATATACAAACACAAACATACAAGCAGGGAATCTTTTTAGAATATGCAATGAATGCATATTTCCCTTGTATGCTGAACATGTACAAACTTGTTTGTATAAACCTGCGGCGGGCCCCACCAATTGCATTTTCTACCTTTGTATATTACGGAATATACAAGGTCACTTGTACATTGCATTGTTCACTTTACATATCGCAGCGGACCGTTGTACTGTAGCACATGCATATTTGGCTTCCTTGTATATATTTCATTGCATAAGACCCAATGTACATTTGACATACATCCATTCCTGCACATACAAACATGGGATCTTCCTAGAATATTCCCACAATGTATCTTCCATCTTGAACCCAATATGCATTTGGAAATGCATACAAATACAGAATATTCTCGAGGATCCTGTGAAAGATTCTCCCCTTTTACATGCGACCTGATATGCATTAAAATATGCATATAACTCAAATTTTCAACATTTTTCAAAGGCCGAATGAGATTTCGCTAGCCCGCTAACAGATTTGATTACTTGCACACACAAAAACTTGACACTTTCTCATGTGCGATGGGAAAAGCGGTAAAATATTGCACGTGGGCCGGTTAACCTAAGAACACTAAAGCATAAGGATGAAAACTGGTAACCAGGAACCCACCAGAGAAGGTCATCATCAGGACAGAAGAAGCAATGCAAGACCCTATGATTCAAAAATTTTTGGGTTTGAATGGGAAAAATATGCAAATGTTCAAACTTATAACCCTAAACATAAATGATTACCAATAGGCTCCGATTGGGGATGTGCAGGGCAAGACTGCAGCGAGGATCAGAATACTCCGGGACAGACTAGACAAAACACAAAACTCAGAACACGACCGACTATACAAGGCATGTACAAATATTTACATCAAGTTTACAGTGTGCACATAAGGTACTCATTTATGAGAAAAAGGTTTTAAGGAATTTACCGTGCACTGGCAATTCCAGTAGTTCACCATTTAGGGCTTGGAGAAAGTAAGAATCATTCTCATAGACATTGCCAACTTGATATGGGCTGGTCCATAAGGGCTCAAATTTACTGTGCTTGCCCTTATCCTGGCCTCTTGCATTCCACATAAGCACTAAGTCACCTATCTGAAACCTTCTCTTTGTAGCCCTTTTATCAAACAGATACTTCACTCTTTGTTGTTTCTTGATGTTTGTTCTTTGTGCTTCTCTTCTGATTTCATCTAGTGCAACCAGCTGATTTATTCTTTCAGTCATTGGGTCCTCAATCTCCTCCTCATTCCCCTGGATGAATTTGTACACTGGTAGGAGGTTATTCACAAGCAACCTAGCTGCTACACCATATACCAATTCAAAAGGAGATCTTCTAGTTGCTCTTTTCACTGTCACCCTGTCAGCCCATAATGCCAACTTCAGCTTTGAATCCCAAGCCCTTTTGTTTTTATCTATCACCCTTTTGATGATTTTCATGAGACTTTTGTTGCTCGACTCTACTTGACCATTCCCTTGTGGGTGGTATGGTGATGTATGAAACAAATCAATTCCATAATTGCTGCAAAAATCAATAAATTCACCAGATCTGAAACACATAGCATTATCTACGACCAATTTGGCTGGTACTCCAAATCTGATAATAATATTTTCCAGAATAAAATCCATCACCACTTTGCTTGTAGCTTTTTTAGTTGGAATGGCTTCAATCCATTTAGTGAAGTAATTAGTGGCAACAAGAATCTAACTGTGCCCTCCACCTGATTTTTCTGAGATTTCCCCTATAAAATCAATTCCCCATTGCTGAAATGGAGCTTCTATAGTTATAGTCCTAAGGGGTAATACACCTTCATATCTTAGCTTTCCTGAGAACCTTTGGCAAGGATCATATTTTCTTACCATTATGTGTGCATATGAGAAAAGAGTTGGCCACGAATAGCTTGCTCTGAGGATTTTGTGGGCTATTTTATGGGCAGCATAGTGTCCACCACACACTCCATTGTGCATGTCACTTAGAATATCCTTAGCCTGATCCTCATCTACACACCTGAGTAGCACGCCATCAAAGTTTTTCCAATACAACTCTCCTTGAACAATGATGTATTTAATAGCCTGTAACTTCAAGGTTCTCATCTAATTATCACTGAGGTGGGTAGGATAGTTTAAATTCTGCAAATAATACACTGTGTCCTTGTACCATTCAAACTCTGACATATTTATAATTTCATTATGCACAACATTCACTTGGCATGCTTCTAGATTTGATTGTGTCATCAATTTTGCTAAACCTTGTCCCCTTACCAATTTTGTGATCTGTATTTCAATGTTGAACTCCTGTAGTTTATTTATCCATCTGCATCTTCTTCCAGTTACCTCTTGTTGAGTAAAAATATCCTTGATTGTTGCATGAGGCACATATGCAACTATCCAAGAGCCTACCAAATATGGCCTGAAACTTTTGACTGCTCTGACCAGTGCATATGCCTGTTTCTCCATGATGTCATACTTCAATTCAGTGGCCTGCAATGACCTACTAAAGAAAGCAATAGGTTGTTCAAACCCTTCTTCATTTTTCTGCAATAAGCATGCAGCAATAGTGTGGAAAGAAGCAAATGAAAATAGTTGAAATGGCTTAGAAAAAATAGGAGATTTTAATATAGGAGCCATCTTTATAGCTTCTTTTATGTTTTGAAATGATCTGGTTGCTTCATCTTCCCATTTGACAGTTGCACCCTTCTTCAACATCTTAGAGATATCCTTGGTGGTCTCTGCAAAGTTAGGAACAAATCTCCTAACAAAATTAATTTGTCCAAAGAAGGACTGAACACCTTTCACTGTTTTAGGGATCTGAATTTTGTCAATTACAGCCACCCTTTCAGGATCTATCCTGACTCCATTCTTGGAAACAATGTGTCCAAGCAGTTTTCCTTCCACAACCCCAAAAGCACACTTCTTTGGGTTAAGTGAGATGCCATACTCTAATGCTCTAATAAAAATTTTCTCCAAATGCATATAGTGCTCCTCTTCCTTTTTTGAATAAGTTATCAAGTCATCTTGATATACAGCCAAGATTGAATCAATCAACCCTGCAAAAGCAACATCCATTGCCCTCTGAAATGTGGCACCTGCATTTGTCAGTCCAAATGGCATCCTCACATATACATATGTTTCCCATGGAGTAGTGAAAGCAGTCTTGAATTGCTCTGATTCCTTTACTTTCACTTGATTGTACCCTAAAAATCCATCCATCATGGATAGAAGTTCACAGCCAGTCACCTTCTGCAACATGGCTTCCATGTTTGGCAATGGATAATTGTCCTTCAAAGAAGACACATTCAGATTTCTAAAATCCACACACATCCTTATGTCACCATTCTTTTTTCTAATTGGGACAAGGTTGGACAGCCAAGTTGAATGTCTGATAGGCATAATTTTTCCAGCCTCCCTAAGTTTCATAAGTTCTTGCATTTTTGGAGCTAAGGTTGAATTTATAGGCCTCTATTTTTGTCTAAATGGTTTAGCTCCAGGCTTCAAAGGGATTTCATGCTAAAATAAATCCTCTCTATAAGCTTTGAGGTCCTCATAAAACCAAGCAAAGACATGCTTATATCTTCTTAGTAATGCGATCAGCATAATTCTGATATGTGGCTTGAGATGTTTGCCAATGTACACCTTCTTGGGGGCATGAGATGTTCCCAAGTTTATCTCCTCTAAATCATTCTTGTTTGTTGGAGATGACTTTGTAACAAGTTGGTCCCTATTGTCAAAAGCCCTCTCTAAAGCGACCAGCCCTCTAGAGATCTTATTTGTCTTGAGATGAATTACCTCCTTCCCTAGGAGAGTTTCTTTTCTATCTACAACTTCTACAAAATTTTGGAAATCCATTTCCTAGTTCTCATACTCATCAATGCAATGTAGAAATCTCAGTAAATCTTTATCATCATCAAACAGTTGCTAGCTACATATATTATCTGGCACTACAGGTCTGAGTTTGACTTCAACATTTGTAACATCTGATAGAGTTATATCATCTGGCCTTATGGCTACATTAGCTAGAAAATCTGCCCTGACATTTTTTGATCTCTCTATCCAATTTATTGAAAATGCATCAAACAATTCAATTGTATCCCAAACAGCATGCTTATATTGATTTAACCTTTTATTTTTTGATGCATACTTATCTCTAACTTGGGAAACAATAAGCTCTAAATCACCAAACACTTTGAGCATCTTAATTCCATGCTTTAAGGCCACATTCAATCCTAATAACAGAGCCTCATACTCTGCAATATTGTTTGTATAGGCAAGCTTCAACAAGAAAGAGAATTTTAGAAGTTTACCAAGTGGAGACAAAAACACCACTCCAGCACCAGAGTCTTCCTTTGAACAAGATCCATCAAAATACATGGTCCATAGACCCTGTTGATCCAATTCTTGAATGCAAATATTTCCCTCTTTACCTTCTTGATCATCTGAGACAACCCTGAAGTTATCACAATCAGTATCCACAAAACATATATGCTCCTCAGATTCTTGATCCTCCACTGTCTCTAATGACCTTTCTTCTCTAATCAGTTTGACATCCCTGCCATTCATAGGGATCATAGAATATGATAAATCTAATTGCATACTCCCACCAATCAATGATGCCCATCTTCTTGACAACAACATGCCATATTGTGGCTTGATGTCAACAACTGTTATGTTTATTTTGTAAGTTTTTTCTAGATATGCTGCCAATCTAAAATCCACATCTTTCATAATTCCAATGACAGGTACTTCCCTAGCATCCATGGCATAACACTTCCCACATGCCTTATCTATCTTTAACCCAGCTTGCTACATGATAGCCAATGGCATGATGTTTGTGGATGCTCCTGAGTCAAGCATACAGTTCTTAATTACTTTTCCATTCAGGACAAGGGAGACATAAAATGGTTCCACTTGTGAAGGGCATTTTGTCATGGTCATCCCTAGATATACCTCAGGAATTTCATCTTCATCAATACACATAGCTTGTTTCTTACCCTAGGGTTCATCACTCAACTTGGCTTGACAGGGTACTCCTGAAATCAAAGATACTGCCTTATTTCTAAACTCTTCAACTTTCATCAACTCCATTAATGGAACAGAGACTTTTATTTGTGATAAGACCTGACTTATGTCGAATGGAGCATAATTTTGTATAATAGTTATAGCTTGCTCCACAGTTTTACCTTTATCGCAGGATGATCCAGCTTTAGTTTTTATGGCTCCTTGACTGTCATTCTTACCTTGAGAAATTTTATTTTGATCCTCAACCTAAGGAACTGTATTTTCTAGTCCTTGAAGATCATGACCTATTTTTTGCTTAAAACCTTGCTTATTATTGCTCCATTGTTTCTTTTGTGGTTCAACCCCTTTATGACTATGCACAGGTTGGTTTACAAAAGTATTCTCTGGTTGGTGTAAGTTACTTACCTGAGCTTTACCTCTTAGGTTGTAATTGCTTTTGACTTGAGCCACTGCCACAGCTATGAAGGCTCTAATTTGTTCATCAGAAGGTCTCCTCAAGTTATTCAAAAAATTATGTGAATCTTGAGCATAAGCGTATCTATCTTCCTCATCTTCATCATAGGGAAATTGCTGTCAAACCTGAATCTCATCATTTGCACTTACATCAGTATCATAAGAAGAGTATTCTCTATTTGTAGATAGCATATTGACATTCTCATCTTCCATACAATGCGGCTCATTGCACTCATCACAGGCAACAACATTATTTTATAAAGACTGAGCAATCATGCATTGTGACTGTGAATGAGGCATTTGACATATGATACACCATGGGGTGTCATTAACAATATTTACAGCTCTCTTTAAAGGATTAGGAGTTTCCTTTGCATTTTGAATCCTTTGACCTGTGTTGTTGTTTGGAAGAATAGGCTTACCATTATGCCAATTGGTGTTATATGGCATATCATGTAATGATGGTCTTCTTTCTTGCCTTTGGTAAACTGGTCTGTCAGGACCTATCCCTTTTTCATTTTTAGCCATTCTATAACCTAAGTCCTTGACAATAGTTGTCAATTTGTCTAAGTTATCCTCAGAAGTAGATGCACTGCCTTGAACAGTTTGAGCTTTAGTATTTGGACTTTACAGAATTTTCACATCATCTCTTCTATTTGTCTTACCAGATGCTTTTCTGTTATTTTTAATATTTGTTGCAATCTTGAAGGCATCTCTGAGGCTAGCAAGGCTCTTGTCTCTCAATCCATAAGTTGTTTTGGCATCAAAAGCATTTATGTACAACACTATGCACATAGGTTCATTAGGTCTCAAGTCCTGTGGCAATTTGTTCAATACCTTAGTGAATCTAGCATTGAAATCAGCAACCTATTCATTTGATCCTTTGGTAATGCCAGTAAATTTATTAATGAAGAAACTAGGATCAGTCTTGTCACCATATTGTTCTTTAAATATCCTCCTGAAATCCTCCCATGATGAAATACTTATGTCAGGTAAATCTTTATACCATTCCTTGGCTTCATCAACTAAGGATTGCATAAATGATTTCATGAAAACATCCTCATGCTCAACCTCAAAGTTGTCCATGATATTCTGAAAAGCTTTTAAATGGTCTTCACCTGATACAATATTATTTCCTAAAAATTTAGGCACTTGCAGCCTCACATGTTTGTCAATAAGATTGGGGTAACCAGGAATGCCATCAAAAACCAGTTGTCTGAATCTGTCTAGCTGCATAGGTTGTCTACCAAACTGATTAGCATTTGCATTTCTATTTGCATTCTAATTTCTTACATTATTTAATGGTACTCTAGCATTATGTGCGTTCTGTCTTTGATCATTGTGTTGATCCTGTACTTCATTCCTGTGTTGATTTCTTTGCATATTTGCATTGCCAAGGGTAGGAACTGAATCATTCTAAGCAACTCTCAGAGCTTGCACTTTCTATCTCATGTCATCTCTGATCTTCACTGCTTGCAGATATTCTAATTCTTCCCTTAAGCTCTTAATTTCATCAGCTAGTTCCTCCTCTCTCAGCATAGAAGAGGATGGTTTTATCACATACTGATCATCATTATCATCATCCCTTAGGGATTTGACTTCTTCAAATCTGTCGGGGGAATCAACAAAAGGGTGTTCTTGAAACACCTCTAACCTCATTTTCAATCCATCACTCTGTTGTCTCTCATATACATTCTGGATTTCAGCCTCAGTGTTTGTAAAATAAGGTATTGTTTGCTCTGAGGATCCTGGATTGTCCTGAATAAAATCATTTTTCCAAGGGCTAGGAGAACCATCTTGACTGGTTTGAACAGTCCCTTTTTTCTTATACATCATTTTTATGAGTAACTCTTCAAACAAAGGGTTACGTTGGGATCTTCTCCCTTGCATACAAATTTTTACTTTACCGGTTGGGAGATTAGTTCGGAGTCGCCACCTATTACTAGGAATTGTTTTCTTTTAAAATCTAGGTTCTACATAAAGTACTTCCCCAGCGAAGTCGCCAATTTCTGTTGGTATTTTTCCCAAACTGGATGCTTGTTCCCAGTCACCCCTACAAAGTAGCCATCAATGATCGACAGGATTCCTGGGCCAGGGGCCAACAGTATAGGAGATAGACTCTATAAATATCTCCTCTTCTTCTTTAGGCTCTACAGAACCAAGGGGGTATTCCCTACTCAACATCTATGAAATGCATCCATGAATTAGCTAGGATGTTGATACAAAGTAGATAAATCCTCTCTTATGTAGACCAAAACTATGATATAAGTGTAAAGGGGCTAGCTTCGGGCCTATATTCAGTTGTAGACAGAGGATTTTGGGTCCTAAAACTACTTCTAAAGTCATAAAAGTTTTGAAGTTAAAGTTTGAGTTTGATTTATATATGGATGCAAAACTAAGACTTTGGATTACAACAGAGATACCAGACCAGATCGGTGCATATCCAGGGCTCGGAGTCAGTAGACATATATATGTAATGTTTACCACAGACCTAAGACAGTAATCAGATTTAAAGGGGTTTCTAAAATGTCTGTCTTACAGACAATACCCAAGAGAGAGTATTTAGTTATTTCTGCTTACAAACATCCTTACTGCAATGTATTCCTCTCAACACTTAATCCAAAACATTCAATCTACTCCTTGAGTGGAAGTAAGAGACTAAGTATTCAATATAGAAAACCTATATTCTAGAATCTATAACACCCCTTAGATGTTCAAAGTTGTTGGTATACAGATTTATCCCTCATAAACAACTACAGAAAAATGACTCGAATGCCCAAGTGGAAGGACAAATAGCACCAACAGTTGGAGAAGTTGCCATTAAATTGGCAACTTTCCTCTGAATTTTAGAGGTACAGCTCCCTCCTAAAATATACAACAAATTAAAATACGGGGGTATGCTTTTAACCAAAAAGCAAGAAAGGCTTACTAACACCTATTCATAACCATGAGATAGATGAGAAGATTGAATTCAGAATGAAGTGAATGTGAAATAAATGACACAAAGTTCACTTTTCTACATCCACAATGACAAATAGAAAAAGAAAGAATAGCAAATTCCTTTCAACAGGTGAATTGTCATGAACTCAAAGATTCAGAAATGGGCACCTACACAATTTGGCATAACAGAGAATGCAATTGGAAATTAATTATAGAGACACAAAGGACACATACAATCTAAAGAAAATATTCATAAATTCACAGATTCAAGAATATTTTTCCTTGTTTCTCCAGTACAAAAGTGGGTTCACAGACCCAACGCCCCTATATAGCAAACTGAGCATGAAAGAAATTCTACTGCTGTTACTTCCCCTGTTGCCCGGAATAGTCAAAAAAAAATAAAAAGATCTCCATCTTTCAACGAGAAGAAGGAAATTTATAATCTCCTCCTCCAGAGACTCTTCCGTTCCCATCACCAATTCCTAAAAAAAGAAAAAGCTTTCTTTTTTTTTGTAACTGCTTCTTGAAAATCCAAGATAAGTGAAAAATAAAGAATTTCACTTTTCATTATCTTTTTGAATTTGGATATTTCCAATTCTAACTTTTTGCCAACATTTCCCGTGTTGACATACAAGTTATTATCCTTCAAAACCTTGGCGGCTCTTAGATCTGCACGAAAACGAGTACTAAATAGAGAAGAGTTTTTGACATCAGCTTCCTCATCATGTAAGAGTTTCATGCAAAGAACCTAAAATAATCGCAAGGTTTCTCTAACCTTTCCACGTGTTGGTAGATTCTGATCCATAGGATCTGCAGTTTCCATGGATTTTGATGGAAATATTTTGGGGACCCCACTCACAACCTCAGGTGAAGTTAGTTGTGCTGAGGTAGTAACCATCTTCAAAGAAAGCTCGTGATGCTTCCTTGCAACCTTATTAAATGAATTTAATTCATTCCTTCCAAACATAGACAGCCTTGGTACAGTAAATCTTTCAAAATTAAAGGTGTCATTCAAACTTTTAGAATATTCTGGCATAACTTCTTTCTTCATCATTCTTGTCAAGTGATTGATGTCCCTTGTTTTGGGGGCCACCTTGCAAGTTTGAAAGCTCTTGTATTTTACTGGAGAACATTCAGGGAGATGGCGTGATTCTTTGGAGGCTGGTCTAGATGGCAGCAATTTTTTCCTTTGCCCTTTTACAACACTCTTCTTGCTTTACAAAAGCAGTCCTCCTTTTCTTTGGATGATAGGCTACTTCAAAAAAAAGTCGCTCACTGCCAAATTCAACTCCTGAAGTATGAGAGTCTTTTCTGGTGGAGGTTGCAGTAACAGTAGCTGCAATAGATTTATGACAATCCTCCTTGGTGATTAGAGGAGCATTTCTCCCACAACCAACAAGAAAATCTCGATAAGCAGAGATAGGCCGGGTGGAACATTTCATCGTAGACACAGAACTTTTCAAAGAACAAGTCAGAATTTGAAGAGAAGATGACAGAGATACTGGTGAAACGACATTGTTCTTCTTTTGAAAATCTAAATTTCCATGATAAGAAATTGCAAATGGAGATGCATATCGCCCACAACCAGGAGGAAAAACATGCATTGCTGATGGCTTTGCCTTCTTAAGCTTAGAAACATGGAAATCATTTATGGTATCATTCTTGTTACCAGTTATATTACTGTGCAAGTATTGAAATCCCTCAGAACCGTTGTGCAAGCTAAACAGAGCTTGCTTCTCAATAACTGCTTCATAGTCTGCCAATGATGAATATGCTCTTTCCATCATTTCAGGTCATCTTGAACATAATACAACCTTTTCCCAGTCCTGAGAGTGCATCTTTTGCCCACTCTGCCACTGTTTCATCAGAAGAGAGCTGTTGTTTCTTGAGTTCATCTATTGACTGAGCAACTGACTTGTCACTATCAAAAGCTGCTGTAATTGATGGCAGAAGAACCTACAGTTGAGGTTCTGACTCGAGATCTCGGCCATAATCTGCTAATAGCTTCTGAACAGCTCCATGTGTATCATGTGACAAGTCATGTTGAAGGAGAGCATCCTTTAATGGTGCTAGATCCGCCGATGGCACATAATGTGTGTCCAAACCCACATAAAGAGTGTCAGCATGGTTTTAGATTCTTTTCGCTATCAATGCAAGATAGGAACCAACAGTTCCATCTCCTGGACTCCTTGTTGCTATGTGAGCAAATCCAACATCAAGAAATAGGCCTATTCCATTTTTCGGCATGGCAAGAAGAGTCCTCTCAGTAATAACTTGGTATCGACCATGGCTAGAAAGTCCAATTCCAAAACCCATCATTACACCATCCATCAATGAGATGTACGGATTTTCATAATGAGCAATCTTGCATATAAGAGTATACTCCACTGAAAAGACCTTTTGCACAAGATTAGTGTTCTTGTCTTTTTGAATAGCAGCAACCAAACCTTTTATATCCATACCTGTAGAAAAAAAGCCCGTGGTGAACTACCCTCTACAAGGACATACTTCACCTTTGGATCCATCACCCATTCATCCAAGTAGTTCTTATACTGAAGATCCATCTACGAGCTAATAACATTCTGTTTAAAAGTTTCTAAAACTTTATAAGTATTTCCAATTTGTGCTCTGAGAATAGACCATCTTGCATTTATAGAAGACAATACTAATTTCGTAGGCTTGTATTATCTAGTTAATCTAAAAAATGGCTACGAAAGCTAAAAGAAATAAAATATTCATAGTAGCTATACCCTTTATCCCTACACCTCATTAGCAATAGAGGAAAGCCCTTCCTTCAGGGAATTTAACAAATCCATGTATTCAACAAACTCTGGTTGGGACCGAAGAGTGCTACAGTAAGCTTCCCACAGCTACATATCATCAACAACATCTGACAGAATCCACTTTCAATTATACTCAGATGGATGCCCATACTTTATTCCAATCTTTTTCTTGAGCACCGGCTGGGAGACATAGTGTTATGAATTTAACTAGCATTGAATTTCATGCTGCAATCCATGTGCTTCCCCATTTCTCATGTATACCCACAATAATGTCGGTGGAGATTGCATTGAATTATGAGGGCCGTCACATGTGCATCGACCTCCCAAATATAACTTCAAATGTTGCCTTGATGATATGAGCCCAAAAAGGGCCTGTCTGCAATCTTCATTATCTTCGTGCACCGCAGCCACTATCTATCAGTGCATAATGACAGATGAAAATCTCTTTGCATTTGGAAATCTCTAGTAGTAAACAGTCAGGTCATTGTCATTCATTACACCACGAAGCAATATAAGACTTTCGGTGAGCATGTGGAGATGTCAGAACTTAATGCTTATTGGGAACTCCAAAGTTCTACATTTTCATGAAAAACTGACAAAGAAGAGTCCGGGGTTGGAGCATTTCACGAACCTTGAACCTATGAACCTTTGAACCCTTTGAACCATTGAACTCCGCTATGAGGTTCAAGCGGAAGGTTCAGTGACACATTGAATGACACAAAGGGACTTAGTGAACATGACTCCTTATGAAACATTGAACCTTTAACTCTTGAACCGTTGAACCTTGAACTGTGGAAAAGGTTCAAGTTCAAAAGTTCAACACTTCAGTAATTTCACACACAAAAGGCAATAGGTGGATGAACTTTAAAAACAAAAAGTTGACTTAGGAAACAAATATATGATCAATAAGGTAAGATGGAGGGTCAACTTTTTCTTAGGGAAGGTTCACAAAAAAAAAATTGAATAAGGGTGAAATGAAATGTAACAAGAGTCAGAAGAAAAACACATTCAGTTTGGAGACAAATAACAAAACACACGCAATGAAGCATTACTCTTTTAAATCAACATGAAACTGATAATTCTGTGCATAATACATACAACATACAATTCATGAACTCACAAGACACTTGAAATAGAGTCACCAGAAGATTGTATTCCTACTGTAGCACCAAAATTTGTCCAGTTTTCCAAAAAAAAATGAGTAACACAGTTTGGCATTTTATACCAAGACTGTGTACTCAGCAAAATTGATTACAAGGCAAGGTCAAAAATTCCCACCAGGTACACTGCACCAGAAATGGCACTCAAAAATACTAAATGCGGTAGGGGACATAACAGGAAGAAGCAAGAGAAGGGTGAGGAGTAGTTGAGCTCGAGCCCTGTGCCACCGCTGGAAAACTCTCTGTCATAAACCAGGTACTTGGCCATTCGACCATCAGCCCATGCCTGTCTGCAATCCTGCCATTAATGGCTCAACCACCCACAGCTCCTCTTGGAAACCGTAGCAACGCACCCATGGAAATTTCCCGCTCAAAAATGACTACAGATACAAGGAAAAAACCATCGCTGAAGGTTCAAAACCTGACCGTCAATCTAAAATCCATCGCCGAGATCAACGGTCCCAAAACATGCATGAAGAGTCGCCAGCCAATGACATAGTGCCACGTAGGCACCTTAACCCTCCATTGCTGACCCTTTCTCCCTTTATTTTGCCTTTACCGCTTTTGTATATGCAAATCCAAATGCCTATACAACATACAAGGCGGACGTCAAATGTATCTATCCATCGGATTTGAAAAACTTTCAAATCTGGGCCTTGTATCTTCATGAGTTTGCACATCGACACATATACAAGTGCAAATATACAAGTCGTGGATGCCAAATATTTCTTCTACTAGATTCGAACACTTCTTGGAATTCGGCTTGTATCCTATCATTGTACATCAGGTTGTATATTGACATATACAAATATTTATACAAGTCACGGACCCTAAATAATTATTCAACAGCCTAAAACTTTCATCGGGTCCGGAATGTATCTCCTCAATGTATATTTTGTTTCTATGCAGAATATACAAACACAAACATACAAGCAGGGAATCTTTTTAGAATATGTGATGAATGCATATTCCCTTTGTATGCCAAACATTTACAAACCTGTTTGTATAAACCTATGGAGGGCCCCACCAATTGCATTTTCTGCCTTTGTATATTACGGAATATACAAGGTCACTTGTACATTGCATTGTTCACTTTACATATCGCAGCGGACCGTTGTACTGTAGCACATGCATATTTGGCTTCCTTGTATATATTTCATTGCATAAGACCCAATGTACATTTGACATACATCCATTCCTGCACATACAAACATGGGATCTTCCTAGAATATTCCCACAATGTATCTTCCATCTTGAACCCAATATGCATTTGGAAATGCATACAAATACAGAATATTCTCGAGGATCCTGTGAAAGATTCTCCCCTTTTACATGCGACCTGATATGCATTAAAATATGCATATAACTCAAATTTTCAACATTTTTCAAAGGCCGAATGAGATTTCGCTAGCCCGCTAACAGATTTGATTACTTGCACACACAAAAACTTGACACTTTCTCATGTGCGATGGGAAAAGCGGTAAAATATTGTACGTGGGCCGGTTAACCTAAGAACACTAAAGCATAAGGATGAAAACTGGTAACCAGGAACCCACCAGAGAAGGTCATCATCAGGACAGAAGAAGCAATGCAAGACCCTATGATTCAAAAATTTTTGGGTTTGAATGGGAAAAATATGCAAATGTTCAAACTTATAACCCTAAACATAAATGATTACCAATAGGCTCCGATTGGGGATGTGCAGGGCAAGACTGCAGCGAGGATCAGAATACTCCGGGACAGACTAGACAAAACACAAAACTCAGAACACGACCGACTATACAAGGCATGTACAAATATTTACATCAAGTTTACAGTGTGCACATAAGGTACTCATTTATGAGAAAAAGGTTTTAAGGAATTTACCGTGCACTGGCAATTCCAGTAGTTCACCATTTAGGGCTTGGAGAAAGTAAGAATCATTCTCATAGACATTGCCAACTTGATATGGGCTGGTCCATAAGGGCTCAAATTTACTGTGCTTGCCCTTATCCTGGCCTCTTGCATTCCACATAAGAACTAAGTCACCTATCTGAAACCTTCTCTTTGTAGCCCTTTTATCAAACAGATACTTCACTCTTTGTTGTTTCTTGATGTTTGTTCTTTGTGCTTCTCTTCTGATTTCATCTAGTGCAACCAGCTGATTTATTCTTTCAGTCATTGGGTCCTCAATCTCCTCCTCATTCCCCTGGATGAATTTGTACACTGGTAGGAGGTTATTCACAAGCAACCTAGCTGCTACACCATATACCAATTCAAAAGGAGATCTTCTAGTTGCTCTTTTCACTGTCACCCTGTCAGCCCATAATGCCAACTTTAGCTTTGAATCCCAAGCCCTTTTGTTTTTATCTATCACCCTTTTGATGATTTTCATGAGACTTTTGTTGCTCGACTCTACTTGACCATTCCCTTGTGGGTGGTATGGTGATGTATGAAACAAATCAATTCCATAATTGCTGCAAAAATCAATAAATTCACCAGATCTGAAACACATAGCATTATCTACGACCAATTTGGCTGGTACTCCAAATCTGATAATAATATTTTCCAGAATAAAATCCATCACCACTTTGCTTGTAGCTTTTTTAGTTGGAATGGCTTCAATCCATTTAGTGAAGTAATTAGTGGCAACAAGAATCTAACTGTGCCCTCCACCTGATTTTTCTGAGATTTCCCCTATAAAATCAATTCCCCATTGCTGAAATGGAGCTTCTATAGTTATAGTCCTAAGGGGTAATACACCTTCATATCTTAGCTTTCCTGAGAACCTTTGGCAAGGATCATATTTTCTTACCATTATGTGTGCATATGAGAAAAGAGTTGGCCACGAATAGCTTGCTCTGAGGATTTTGTGGGCTATTTTATGGGCAGCATAGTGTCCACCACACACTCCATTGTGCATGTCACTTAGAATATCCTTAGCCTGATCCTCATCTACACACCTGAGTAGCACGCCATCAAAGTTTTTCCAATACAACTCTCCTTGAACAATGATGTATTTAATAGCCTGTAACTTCAAGGTTCTCATCTAATTATCAATGAGGTGGGTAGGATAGTTTAAATTCTGCAAATAATACACTGTGTCCTTGTACCATTCAAACTCTGACATATTTATAATTTCATTATGCACAACATTCACTTGGCATGCTTCTAGATTTGATTGTGTCATCAATTTTGCTAAACCTTGTCCCCTTACCAATTTTGTGATCTGTATTTCAATGTTGAACTCCTGTAGTTTATTTATCCATCTGCATCTTCTTCCAGTTACCTCTTGTTGAGTAAAAATATCCTTGATTGTTGCATGAGGCACATATGCAACTATCCAAGAGCCTACCAAATATGGCCTGAAACTTTTGACTGCTCTGACCAGTGCATATGCCTGTTTCTCCATGATGTCATACTTCAATTCAGTGGCCTGCAATGACCTACTAAAGAAAGCAATAGGTTGTTCAAACCCTTCTTCATTTTTCTGCAATAAGCATGCAGCAATAGTGTGGAAAGAAGCAAATGAAAATAGTTGAAATGGCTTAGAAAAAATAGGAGATTTTAATATAGGAGCCATCTTTATAGCTTCTTTTATGTTTTGAAATGATCTGGTTGCTTCATCTTCCCATTTGACAGTTGCACCCTTCTTCAACATCTTAGAGATATCCTTGGTGGTCTCTGCAAAGTTAGGAACAAATCTCCTAACAAAATTAATTTGTCCAAAGAAGGACTGAACACCTTTCACTGTTTTAGGGATCTGAATTTTGTCAATTACAGCCACCCTTTCAGGATCTATCCTGACTCCATTCTTGGAAACAATGTGTCCAAGCAGTTTTCCTTCCACAACCCCAAAAGCACACTTCTTTGGGTTAAGTGAGATGCCATACTCTAATGCTCTAATAAAAATTTTCTCCAAATGCATATAGTGCTCCTCTTCCTTTTTTGAATAAGTTATCAAGTCATCTTGATATACAGCCAAGATTGAATCAATCAACCCTGCAAAAGCAACATCCATTGCCCTCTGAAATGTGGCACCTGCATTTGTCAGTCCAAATGGCATCCTCACATATACATATGTTTCCCATGGAGTAGTGAAAGCAGTCTTGAATTGCTCTGATTCCTTTACTTTCACTTGATTGTACCCTAAAAATCCATCCATCATGGATAGAAGTTCACAGCCAGTCACCTTCTGCAACATGGCTTCCATGTTTGGCAATGGATAATTGTCCTTCAAAGAAGACACATTCAGATTTCTAAAATCCACACACATCCTTATGTCACCATTCTTTTTTCTAATTGGGACAAGGTTGGACAGCCAAGTTGAATGTCTGATAGGCATAATTTTTCCAGCCTCCCTAAGTTTCATAAGTTCTTGCATTTTTGGAGCTAAGGTTGAATTTATAGGCCTCTATTTTTGTCTAAATGGTTTAGCTCCAGGCTTCAAAGGGATTTCATGCTAAAATAAATCCTCTCTATAAGCTTTGAGGTCCTCATAAAACCAAGCAAAGACATGCTTATATCTTCTTAGTAATGCGATCAGCATAATTCTGATATGTGGCTTGAGATGTTTGCCAATGTACACCTTCTTGGGGGCATGAGATGTTCCCAAGTTTATCTCCTCTAAATCATTCTTGTTTGTTGGAGATGACTTTGTAACAAGTTGGTCCCTATTGTCAAAAGCCCTCTCTAAAGCGACCAGCCCTCTAGAGATCTTATTTGTCTTGAGATTTCTAACACATACTCATGATTTCTAACACATGACTCGATCAATTAGGAGAAAAATGACTCTAACTGAGGACTCTTGCCCTAAGGAATTAACAGAGGGAAGGTCAGGGCAGAGAACAGAGGGAACCTGGTGGGCTGAAGAACCATCTCATGATTCAGAGGAGATCCCTCTAGTTAGGAAGAGAAAACAAAAAGAAGTTTCCCCAGCACCATCTATTCATCCAGTGTCAAGCCCAATTTCAGAACCATCATGTGCTCCAGAGACAAAACACATACAAAATCTTACTATTTCCTCAGACTCTGAGGAGGAGAGACCTGCTCCGAAGACACCTGCCCCACCTCTGCTACGGAGAAGCAAAAGATAGAGAAAGCTCTCACAGCCTGAGGAAGATACTTCCCTCCTAGCTGAGGCACTTCTGGGTTTTAGAACATATGAGGATAAGGCTGGGCCTTCATTGGTACCAACAGAAGCAGAGGAACCCCAAGAGGACCCTCAGGACATACAGTCTGAAGAAAAAGATGAGATAGAGCAAGTGGGTACCATTGACAGTGCAGGGCAGATGGCCATGGACAACCCTGATGATCAGCAAATAGCCACAGAAGCAGCAACAGAAGCACAAACATAAACCTTCTCTCATCCCTCTGATCAAGAGGATGTGGAAATTTCAAAAGAATAGCAAATGATGGAAGAAATTGAAAACTTAAAGAGACTACTCTAGGGAAAGAATCTAATTATTACTGACCTCAAGAAGGTCAGAGTAGAGGTAGAAACGGAGCAAAAACAAGTCATTAAAAATTTACAAACATAACTCCAAAACAAAAACAAGATCATCCTTGAGAAAGAGGCAGAATTAGAGGCCCAGAGAATTGAGAAAGAGGCAGAATTAGAGGCCCAGAGAATTAAGAAGGAAGCAGAATTGGAGGCCCAGAAAATTTAGGTAGTCAAACTGTTGGAAGAGAAAGAGAAAGAGGCAGCACAAAGTGTTTCTGAGCTCACCATGGCTAGAGACAATAGCCTCACAATAATGGCAGCATTTATTGAGAAAATACAAAGCCATGATAGACAGTTAACTTGGGCCAACAACAGACTAGATGACCAGGAGGAATATATTCAAGAGTTGGCTGGCCCAAGGGCAACCAATGAGTAGGAAATCTAAACAGATGCATATGTGGGTCCAATCCCCATTGACATCCCTAAAGCCCTGTTCCATTGGGAGAATAAGTGTAGAGAATATGAGGCTTCGAAGCCTATGTTGCAATTACAAAGGGAAGTCACTACCAAAACGAAAAGAATAGAAACTCTGGAAGGAAAAATCCTTGAAATAGCCTCCCTTTCTTCAGAAATTCTATCCTGTAGACCTCCAAGTGCCAGCTATTCTATGTTCTTACAAGAAAGAGTACAGCAGAGGAAATTCTCTTTATTTCTATCTGACCTAGTTGAGGATACTAAGACAACAGAAGGATTCATGATAGCATATACAAGGAGTAATGATGAGGACAAGAATTTCCTATGTGAATTATACTTGCATGGGTTCTATGTTAATGGTATAACTTTCAATCTTAATCATTTTGTGGAGGAATGCCAGCTTAAAGCATTTATGTCCCTAATGAGGAATCATCAGATTTGGAATGAGAGGATGGAAGATCATCTCAAGAAATATTTAAAAATAGACCTCTTCATCAGGAAGGAATGTCCCAATCCCCATGCTTTTAAGGTCCAATTCAGGTCCCTTATCTATCATCCTGATAATAAGAATAGAATTTTGCCATTATACCTAAAAAGTTTGCAAGAGTGCTCCATTGATTTTGGTATTTTCATGATCAATTCAGCGAACCCAATACTTACCATAGAAAAGAAGAGATGGAATATTTTGACCCCGGAGCAGAAAATGAGAGAGGTTGTCACCCCTGCAAACCTAAGATTATTTATGAGAAAAGCAAAGTTGATATCCAAAATGATGGATAACCATAAGCAGGAATGGATAGGTGGACGGTTCAGGCCCCCTCTAATAATTGAACAACTCCCTATCTAGGCAGAACAGATGGAAGATGAGAAATTGCAATACTAGATGAAGCAAGTTTATCAATATAGAGGCAATGGTAATACCAACCGTACAACCTAGACCACCTATGCATAGGATTATAGCTTGACTGACAACCTGCTTCACCAGAATAAATCTAGAATGTGAGAAGCAGGAGGACCTGCCAAACCTTAGGTATGGGGGGATGATGAGTGCCAATTTGCACCCATGGAATACATCTTTTTACCTCACTTTTTCTCCATCCTGAGTACATCTTTCCTAATGTCTGCACCCAAATAAGTTAGCAAGATCATTCTAGTTAATGATTAATTGAGATAGATTACTTAAGATTATAATTTCTGATTGAGTGACTAATGTGCATAGAATTGATGGAAAAATGTAGAAACTTCTCTCTTTTTGAATCAATAGGTGTAGATGCGAGGAACAACAATTTTGTGCATCTCTGGAGATAATCTTCAATGATCTTCGGAGACAATACCAGAGGACCATAACACCTGAAGTTTTGAAGTAATGAGGAAAGCCTCTCCGGAGCTTTAAGGAAGCTATAGACATCTCCGGAGCTACAGAGATATCTCTGGAGCTACAGAGATATCTTCAGAGCTACAGACATACCTCCGGAGCTGCAAACAGGGTCAGATATCTCTGGTGCCTCTTGAGAGTAGGGCATATTTCCAGCATAAGCTGTCAATCAGGCACTCTCACCAATGATCTTAACACCCCTCATTTCTCTTGAATCATCACCTAAGTGGTGAAGGGTCATCTTTAGTTAAACTGGTGGAGTTTTTATCTTTATAAAGTTTTTGCATGAGTTACGGATAGAACTGATTCAAATACCCATATTTTTAGGGCCTCGCTACCCAAATGTGTTAAGACTAAAACTTAGAGTTCTGAGTGGACTTTTGTTCCACTCAGTCTTCTTTTATTTTGCATGATTGTTTTCCATAGTTAGATAGCTAGTGTAATAAGGAGATGGATGTCATCTCATAGACGAACTGGTAGATAAGATCAGTGATATGTCATCACTCATTTTTTATATATACTGATAGGAACAACAGAAGAAATATGCAATGATTGAATTATTCTAATTCTCAGTAATCTTAGTTCTATGATATCAATATTCTCTTCATGAATGCAAGGTGAATGAATTGGATTAAATCTAGTTGTGATCTTCTTTTGTGCTGATTTTCTACTTTAGCCTTCAGCCCTAAGGGTGTGGAGCAAGGGCCCACTCTCACCACCAAGGCGGAAGGCTAGTACCATTGCTTTAGTACTTTAGATTTTGTTGTGAAAAGTATTTACTGATTTTAATAAGATAGATGCATGTTACTTTTTTTTTAAGATTGCTTTGAGTAAATTTCTTGTTTAAATTCTATTTCAGCATTCCTTAAATTCATTTAGTAAGTAGACAGTTTAATCTTTTCAAATTGATAGAAGCTATTGAGATTAGTTAGGAAAACTTCTAACTGTAGAATCCCTAGTTGCAAATAGCCGAGGACACAGCCCTTGGATTATTGACATCTGAAAATAGATTAAATGATGAGGTACAGGGACATCTCACCACTATTGTCAGGTACAGAAGGTCTGACAACTACTTTGACATATGGTTGTACTTCAATGTTATGAATCTGATCAGGAATCTCAAATTGAGATCCTAAAGCTACAAGCTTATCTGCATACTTATTTTGGCTTATGGGAATTGAAAATAGATTAAATGCATCAAAAAATTCAATTGAATCCCACACTCTATGCTTGTACTTTTTCAGCAGGTCATTCTTAGTAGCATTCAAATTCCTAACCTGATTAACGATCAATTCAAAATCACCATAATCTTGGATAGATTTGATACCTCTTTTACGGGCCCACTCTAAACCATGAATCAGGGCCTCATACTCAGCCACATTATTTGTGCAACTAAAAGTCAACCTCAATGCTACATAATACTTGTCTCCTTCAGGTGAAATCAACATATTCCCTCCACCAGCTCCTATTTTGTTCCTTGATCCGTCAAAGTACAGCTTTCAAAGCTGATCTTCTTGTTGTTCCGACTGACTTTGGTCCTTAATCAGATTAGGAATCACTGCATCAGGTTCCTATATCGTGTAAATGCCTAATCCTACTTCATCCATGTGACAGAAAGGGTCACTTTCATGATCTTCAGCTACCCAATCATCTAAATTTATGTCTTCTATAGGTGCATTGAGATCTGGGTTCATGGTTTCATTCTGCTGCCCATGGGTGATGTATAGGTTAGTATTTATTAGGCTGGGAACATAGGGCTCAACATGATCCTTTGTAAGTGGTTCAGATTGAATGGTTACTTTCATACCATACTTTGTTCTAAAAAACAAGTGGGACCAATCAGAAGATAAAAACCCACCCAATTTGGCAGTAAACTCCCTAGAAAGACATATAGCAAAACTAGGTGGCAGATCAATGATATAAATATCCTAATGGATGGCAAAATTAGGACAAGCATGTAGTGTAAGTGGAAGATTTTTTATTATTCTTGCAGTACTAAGTGCAAACCCATCTAGCTGGACTACTCCTTTTGCAAGGGGCTCATAAACCAATCCTGATGAATCAGCTAGACTCTTAGGCATGACAAAACTGCTTGCTCTGGAATCTATCATATAGTTATGGACAAGCTTGTCACCAATAATCAGACTTAGGTAGAAAGGAGGAGGTTTTACCTCATTTGTTGGTTGTCCACTCTTGATTTATGAACTGTTGGAAAGTACAACTTTGGCCTTTCCTTAATTAGAACACTCAGAAATAGAAAGTTTAGCCAAGGCCTCCTGTAGAAAATTCTTTTGGCCAGGAATGTGCAATTCATCCATAACTGACATACTCAATGTAGCTTTCTTAAGATGATTTACTATGTTGAAAGAAACATGATTTATCTTTTGCTGTCCTTCGCAACAACAGCATCGTTCTGCCTTTGTGAAGGCTTTGATTGTACTTTAGACTGATCTTTTCTAGGTACAATTTGATCCCTTTGCAGAATTTACACTTTTTGTTGTGATACGAGGGCAACTTGTGACACAAAAGTCTAAAATTTATCTCTCGCAGGCTATTGTTGTACCACTGCAGCTTGCTGATTAAGATCTGCAGCCCTCTGTTTTGACCTTGTGTTGGCTGAAACAGGTGTATTTTGCTGATTTTGGCCTTGAGGGTAATTTATACCATAGAAATCACTATCTTTCTAGTTCATTAAGGCCACATGAACATTATTTTTCTAAGCTAAAACTTCACCAAAGACACCTTCTGAACTTGCATAACTGTTATGCACCATAAGTGCCTGATTTCTTACACCATTTGTGCACATAGCTTGATTATGGGGTTGGTGACATGGATAACACCAGTCACTATCTTGAGCTAAGTTGTTCTAAGTGGGCACAAGCTCCTTCGAGGTGCTGGCAGCATTTGGATTGTAAGATTGGAAGGGTCAAGGGTTGTAATTTCTTCTTTAACCCTGAGGATGAGCTTGGAAAGGTTGCCTATACTGCTAATTGGGCTGATATGGGGCTTGGGAAGGCTTAGGTTCTTGACCAATCTACTTTTTAATATTAACAAATTCATTGCCAAAGGTCTTGCCCATGGACTGAATAATGCCTTTCAACTCTTGGATTTCTTGGAGGTGAGTTGGGTTATGGTTTTCTTAGGCTACAGGTTGATGGGTTATTGCTGGAACAGGTGGGATAGCAGCCAAAGGAGGCATTGTTATTGGCACAGATGGTTTTTTTGGGAAAATGGGTAAGGGAGGCCTTGGGGCTATCTTGCTTGCTTGAATTAGGCAGTTTTCTACTCTAACAACAATCTTGAAAGAATCAGGAAGGGTAGTTCCTCCCATAGACTGGATCATTACAAAAATTTCACTGTTCAAAGCTTTAAGATAAAACAAAAATGCATGCCTTGGTAGGGGTTTTACCATTGTGGGAATCATGTCCCAGGTTCTCTAAAATCGGTAATTAAAATCTACCGTGTGTTCATGGGGTGCCCTTTTGATGGTGCCCAACTGCTCCAACAATGAGAGATGATCCAATTTGTCTTCAAAGTGCTTGTACAATCCATCTCCCAATAGATCTCGTAATGTTATTGAATTTTCAGCAAGTCCTCTGAACCATTATAAGGCTTTACCCTTCAATGATGCATCCAAGAGTCTGATTGCTACATTTTATTGAGTGACATTATGTAGGGAACAAAGAGTTGCCACATCCTGAATGTGCTCAGCAGCTGTAGTATGGTCTTCTCTGATGAAATATGGAAGTCCTTTCAGGGCTGTGACTGGAATATCATCACACTGAGCAAGTTGTAGTGGGCTGCCTCCGTTAAAGGGGGCAAATGCATACTGCCTAGCCATTATGGGTATTTGAACTATCAGTACCAGACTTCTGCTTCTTCATGTTGAAGTTGGAGGTGTTGATTTTGATCTCCTCGCTGAATCAGCTATTTTGCTTGCTGATCTACCTCTTCTTCTTGGCAGAGATAACTGTAAATATTCAAATGGATCATAACTGGATCTAGTTTTCATATGCTAGTAACACTAATTTTCATGCAAGACCAGAGAAAATGAGTCACTAGGTATATTGTAAAAGCCTCCAAAGGCTGGAATGCTGTTGCATATACCAGAACAACAACTATGAGGGTATAAAACTTCTCTGAAATCACTTTTAGAGTCCCACCGGGTGTGCCAAAAACTTTCATAAATTAGATATGCACCCTATGCTAAGCCTGCAGAAGACTTAGCTATCTGTTGACACATGGAAACACTCTCAGGATGTGGGTTTCGTATAGCGAGAGTGAATCTCCAGAGTGAGCTGGTTCTCCTTATAATTTTTCTAAACTATTGACTTGTCTGAGAAAAGGGAAGAGTGATAACTAAAATGAAATTCTATTTTTTGTCTAAAGATGATTCTAAAATCTAAATATTTACCCACAAACAACTCTCAAGCCTATAACCTTCTCAGTTTCACCTATGTCCAACAATCCAAAAGTACTTCGTATGAAGGTTTAACTTAAACACAACACACAACCTTGATTAAATGGGCAAAAGCTGTACAGATTTCAATAACATTGAGACATAACTAGAGGACTAGACATCATAATCACAGTGAAAACATCAAATCAAAGTTACAAAGGACGCAACAAACATGAAATAGGAATGTTTTGTTGTATTGAAATGAAAGGGGTACATCTAACTCTGAAAGATATGAGCCAAAATCAGTTTACAAACTCTATGGCTGTGCTCAAAAGAGAAGAAACAAGGATATCAACTAACTAAGAAAAACTAAGTTTTTCTCCTATAAATGCCTCTAAAAGATCTCTCCAAAAAGGCACCTAAAATAGATAAAAGAATCCATTTTTGTACTCCTCATAAAAGCTAAAAATAAAGCTTCCAAATCACCACCAATATGTATATGAATGCTGCCAAAATCTTCCTCGAGGTAGACCCCATCAAAAAACTACTTTGCTTGCTCAAAAAAACTCAATTTTTTCATCTACCTAGAGAAAGCAAGATTTTCTTTGTTTTATTTTCCTCTAACTACTTAAAATAGTTTTGATTTTAAATCAATTTATAAATTATTGCTTTAAAACAAACTTTACAATGCTTGCAGTTTTATCCTATACCCCTATTTGATTTGATTTTTGCAAAAAATAATGCACATGGCTTATAATTTTGCCAAGTCTTTACAATACATATTAATTGATTTTTCTTATAAAAAATCATAAAAATATCAAGGGCATTATAATGGTGTTTTTGTAAAAAATAAAATGAAAAGGCCTTTAAGCCTTTCCTCCAAAGCATCTAAGGCACATAGCATATTCCCAAGTGACCAAGCATGGTTTTGAGGTATCAAAGGTTAGAGGGGACCCTTGAGGCTCGACCTCACTCTAAGTCATGGGACTTAGGCATTATATTGTAGTCACTTAACACCACGAAGGCATTAATTTGTGTCTCAAAAATGAAATGAATGTGATAAAATTCCTAGTTTTGAACTAGGGCAAAGGTAAACCCTAAGACAAAACAAGTTTTGCCCTATTCTTTCCATCTCATTTACAAAATACATTTTTGGTGAAAAATGGGGTTCTCTACAGCTGCCATGAGACCCTAGGGTTTCATCTTGAAAATCTTCAGCCTGAACAGGTGTTTCTGAGCATATTCTTCCACCGATCTTGCACATTTCGAAGGTAAAATGTCTGTTTGATGCAAATATGTTTCATTATTCCCTAATTTCTTTCATTTTCTAAGGTGAAAATGGCTTCAACAGCCGCGGCCTCTACACAAATTCTAACACATTTCATTTCTCTCTGTATGTTTGCATTTTTTATGCTATTCGTGTCATTGTTACTCCGTTCTTCATTGGTGTCTTGGCTGCCATTCACTTCAACTGTGAGCTTTATCTGGAGCAAAACAAACTGAGACAAAAGAAGAAGAAACCTCCAATGTGAATACTTAGCAAGGTGAGTCTTTTATGAGCTCGAACCTTAGATAATTCTCTTGGTTGATTCATCATTTCCATGGCATTCTGTAGCTCTTGTGGTTTAAAACTCATGGCCATATACTCTTTATCCTATAGCTGAACTTATTTGATACAAACTGAAATGGGTTTTTGAACTCTTGAGGAAAGAATGCATCTTTGACCACAGCTCAGCATTATAACAATCTCTAGTGCAATCTTTACTCCTTCTCATGGTTCAAATCTTCAATATGGTTTTGTATATGCAAATGAAACCCCATGTAATAAATTTTTGTGGGAAATACACTTCTATTTCTGTATGTGATGTTTTTGTGCCTCAGGTATGTCTATTTCTGTATCTATCCTTTCAAGAGGTCGCGGCTAGCATAATATATCTCTATGCATCTATGAATGAAGGTTTAAAACCTTTGGTGTGCTATCCTTTGTCTGGCCATTGGTGAAATATACTCTCCTTCCATGTTTCGAAAAACCCTCATCTCTTATATATTAAGCTTATACATGATACTCTGTGCTTGATCTGTGTTTACTTCTCTTGAAGGGTCTTTGTTGTAGCATTATTTCTGAGCACTTTGTTTCATAGTAGTCGTGATATTTCCACAGTCCATATTGATAGAATCGTAGTGCTTCTAGTAAACCTATGTGTTGCTTTTTTGCCTCAATGTTTCAGATCACACTCTGTGATCCATCATCAGGAAGAAAAGAAAGGAGAGTAATTGAATTGAAATTACAGAAAGAGTTTCTTAAAAGGATATAGAAGAGTTTCTAATTGTAATCCGCAACCTACCCTTCTGTATCCTTTTAAGAAAGTCTTTCTACAATTTCAAATTAGTTACTCTCCTTTCTTTTCTTCCTGATGATGGATCATGGAGTGTGATCTAAAACATTGAGGCAAAAAAGCAACACACAGGTTTACCAGAAGCACTATGATCTATCACTTTGTTTCAGTTGAAACCCTAATGGGTTATGATCTTGTCATGAAAAAAGTATACACTCCATCCTTTGACCGTGGTTGTAGCTGTGTCTTCATGCGAACTGCAAAATAAAACTCCTCTCTAGCACAATACAGGGGTTTGAGCATAAGAAAATATGTTGAGACACTTCCCTTCTTGGTTGTTTCTTTGAGTCCGCAGCTATCTATATGCATTTGTGTTCAAATATATATCAAGACTCCTCCTCTCGAGGTCATGGCTTCTCTTACATAATACTTTGAGCTCTTTCTTTTGATATATGATTGTATTTGTAGCCATGGGTCCGCAGCTATGGTCGTGTAGCTCTTTCTTTGATCTTGAGATGGCCTGAATAAAACTCAATTTCTACATCATTATTTGGTCATTATGTAAACATGCATGGATTGATATGATGAAGAAACCCCTTTGTATGATGACACATTTGATGGAAACACATTCATATCTGCTGGTCTGAGACTTATTTGCTTGTATAAGCTGAATCTTCCTTCAACATGCTTGCTCTATAATCTTATGATGCAATCTTCATTCTATTTCATTCACTGTGGTTGTCTTAGTTGTTCCATACATCATCATTGATGACTACCATTTCCTTGAATTGCATTTATTAAACTTTTGATATGCATATACCTGATATGGTCACTTAACCTGTAGCATATATACTTAGCATTGATTCAATCCATTGTTTGCATGCATACACCACATATAGTTTCATACTCCACTATGAAATGGTATTTTTCATTGGTTGTTATATAGTTGTGAAAACCTCCATTGATGAAACCTTTAGATCATTTGATCACTGGAGATGATCCTGCAGTATGCATTCGATGTTTCAAATGAAATCATAACAACACTATTGAATGATGACACTTTTGATCAGCATTTCATTTTGCAGCAACACCATCATATGGAAGAGAACTTATGATTGAGATGCCTTTAGCATTTATTATCTTGCTCCTTTATGATGAAGTGACACTGTATATATTTGCAATTTATGATTTTTCAGTTGTTCCATATATGCATCTGTGTGTATCTTGCAATTGTATCATTATGGCTGCCCTTGTGCACTCTTCAATTTTCTCCACCATGCATATATCTGATATTTATTTCTAATGCTATGATGTGGCTAAAGCAATCATAAATCTTTGAAAGATGTTATCCATTGGCCACTATTTGACATACAAATGTTGGAAATGTACTTGATGTTCCTAATGCTTTGGCTGCATACAAATACCATAAATGAAAAATACCTGTGAATTCCACTTCCTCAATGGTAGTTGAAGCAATAATGATAGTTGTCCTTTTGCATTGAATGCTATCTAGTGAGAGTTTAGTTCACTTTAATACTTACATTTCATCATGACTTGAACTGCAAGTATTAGATTGAAGTTGTACCCCTTCAGTTTAATTGATTTGACTGAGCAATATGATATATCTACAATCCATCCCCTCTGAGTATTGGGGTAGTACGCAGGGCTCAACCCTTGTGGGAGCCTCATTTTACACCACATGTTGTAATGTCTTCAATCAGCTACATGACTTATCCTATACCTGCACATGAAACAAACAGATTAGATAAAAACAATGAAGTCCAATGGTTGTTTCTCTTTCAGCTTCTCTTGCATGTAAGTGATGTTATTTGATCATTGCATTATAGGCAATGTGTTATGCCTCTTTTGATAGGATATAGAGATCTCATAATCGGAGCTCTAATAGGACCTTTTCTAATTTTTTGCAGTCTCTTATCGAAGATCAAGAGCAAGAACCGGATGGCAACCTTAGAGATTGAAGACTTTACAAGGCAATGATGGCTATGACTTTCTCTACCTTATCTTTAGATGCATAGCATTTTTCCTATATTTGCATTTTGTTCAGCTATTCCCATGGCTTGTGTGGGACATTTGATCTATCATTATTTCTTTTAATGCAATGTTTATCCTTTTATGTATCTCATTTGTAAACGAATAATCATTGTAGTGAATGAAATACTTATCTCTTGTGAATGTTCTGTAATGCAATGAATGATCTAAAAATCTTTTTGTTTCTTGAACAACTAAACTGCAAGATCACTGAAACACAATTAACTATGCAAATAACTTATAACAGAAGAATGTTATTCAGTCTAAAAATGAATTTGTTGCACTAGCTCTACCAATTTGAGCTATAATTGAAAAATGGTAACAATAGACTTAGGCAAAAGTGGTTGACCTAGCAACTTATGACCCTGATGGTATTTGATTTTGCAAATAAAAGGTTTTCAGATGTGATAAAATTGCCTTATTTTGAATTAGGGCAAAAACTCTAACAACAAAACATGTTTTGTCCTATCTTTCCGGGCTCATTTGTAAAACACAAGTTGGAGAAGGGGCTCCCTATAAGTGCCACTATGATGAGGGTTTGGCCTAAAAAACATCAATTTTCAACTGTATCCTAAATATTTCTTTGAGGAAATATGAAGGGATGTTGAAAGGTAATGTGTTTGCAATGATTTTGATACATTTTTTGTCCATTTTGATAATTTTTTGTTTCATAGTTGCAACTGGAGGTGTTGCTTCTATGTTTTATTTAATCTCTTTTCATTCCTCTATGTTTCCATACCTCCCTGTCAAGGCCGCCATGATACTCTTCAACCTCTCTACAAACAATCTCACAGCCTCTCTGCAAAATCAAGGTGAGTCTTTGACTACTCATTGTTGGTTTTATCTACTCTTTTAAGGGTCGCGGCTGGTAAATCTGTATTCTGAGCATTGTTTGTGTAAACTTTTCAAAACCATTTTGTAAATATGAGTCTCATAAGAAAAAGGTAGGGTTTTTGTTACTCCAACCCTATAGGTCAATGCTCCATAAGCATATCTCTATTCAAATACATTCCAAAACCTTATCTTCTCCAGGTCGCGGCTACTATTATGTGATATTTTAGGTATTTCCTGTCAAAACACATAAGGGTTATGTTGCATGTGCATACATTCTTAGGAAAACTCCATCTTTCCTCTATCTATTCCACACCATGAAGTCATGGCCAACACACTATAGTTTGATTTATTTCAGATCTGGAACTTCCTTTCAAAACCCTAAATGGGTAGGGACAAAAAATGATCATTTTGCAGATTCTCTCTTCTTGCTTATGTTATTTGTAGAGAAAATGGATACTCAAATACTTGTGTTTTATTCTGAGCATACTTCCATAGGTCATGGTTGTATATGTATTTTCTTTTCTTTAAATCCATCTTAGAGCTCCTTTCTTCACTGCATATTTTGAAATGGACTCAAGATGATTCTTGTTTGCAAAAAGAATGACCTTGCTCCTGTCATGGCTCTTGTACATTTGCACTTATGAGTATCTGTTCATTTGAAAGCTTTGATCTTTTTGTATCTGCAATCATGTATTTGACTATGGCTCTTCTCTTTCAACAACTTCGAATGCTTTGAACACAAAAAATGATCATTTGAATTAACACAAGGTCACGGCCTATGTAGTTACACCTTTGAACATGAAACAAAATATAGTAGATGTATACATATGCTTGTAGTTTCCACCTACAAGATGTCATATATATGCTCATTTATTCTTCTCTTGTTATCTGTAGATGAATTTTTCATGGCACTTCTGTATACTTAATTCAGACTGTAACTCTTGGCATACACATTTGGCAATGTAATCTAGTGCACACATGTTATGATAACACTCTACTCCATCTTGATAAATGAGATACATAGTGACTATATCAGTTGATTGTTCCTCTCCTTCATGACAAAGATGTATATTTGCTACTGTAACATATGATGCAACATGCATTCTAATTTATTACTATGGATGCCTTAGCTACTCCATACATGTACTTGATTTTTTCCTGTCACTCTTGAGATAGGAGCAACAAACTCTCTTTGAAATGGAAAAAGTTTGATGTCAACTCTATTTAACTTGTGCACATGCTATCTCCTGTGTTGGCTCTTCCATTTCATTTGAACAGTAAATTGATATTTCATGATTTTAAATGGGTTGTTTTTGTTGATAACTGAGAGCGGGGGGGTGAATCAGTTATCCTAATTATTTCCCTTATTGAACTTTCCTTTTAATTGAAGCAGCATAAAATCAAACACAAAACATTAACCATGAAATAAGAAACACATGACACAGTATTTTTGACGTGGAAACCCTGTTAAGGGAGAAAACCACGGGGTGATTAACCCAAGAATTATTCTCTGTTAGAAGAATAGGAAATTACAAAAATGGCACTTGCCAATTAGGGCTCACTGCCCGAGCACACTGCTCACAAGAGGCTCACTGCCTACAAGAAGACACACTGTCTTACAAAGTGATAAGAATCACAGTCTTGAACTGATTGGAAGCATCTGCATATGCTGGAGTTCAGTTCCGGTTAGGTTCAGTATACTGATCTGCTGCACTTCATCTTTCCTCTGTTCTTTAGTCTGCTATCCTTTCACATACCGGATCTTTCTTGCTACTTCTGCTCTACTCTGGATTTGTTCGCATATCCTTTCACACATTTTACACACTTTACAACTAAATCCATCCTCTATATATATCCGCACAAGTAATTTCATCACCTTTCTAGTCGGCATCCGGAACAGTCTAGTTTCTTACAAACTTAGTTCTGTCGGCTGAATCCTTGCTCACCAAGCAATGCGGATCAAGCATATACTTGTAGATATCATCAATTATGTCGGCCAAACATGATTCATGCCTCCGTAACCTTTATCATCATCTGTAACACATCCGGAAAGTAGTCTGATACTCTGTCAGTCAGTTCTTCCTCTGTTTTCACTGTCTCTCAGGAATCCGGTACTCAATTATTCATATCTTTTTCCTTGTCCAACTCCGGAGGCTAAATCCTTGGAATATACCACTCAAGATAGTCCTCTTGACTTCCCCAGATCCGCACTGCACCAAGACACTTCCTCTGAGAGATCCGGACCAATCTGTCGGACCTTGCCACATGCTCTGTTCTTGTTCACCGGACCACAACAATCTTCAATCTGACTTCCGGTAGAGACATATCATGACTTGCGGATATGTGGGATGACCTTTGTTGCCATCAATGACAACAACCATGAATCCATATAGTGTCTCTTGCCAACAATCTCCCCCTTTGGCATTGATGGCAACACTTAGTGAAAAATGACTAAGTGTTTACACTATGCTCCCCCTTTGCTGATGCTCTGTCTTTATATACAATTTCCGGAACTCCCCCTGAGTTGGATTCCTCATTTTTCACTGCTCCTCACTCCCCCTTTGACATCAATGGCAAAGGGTAGGGTCCGCACACCAAAATTTTCAAAAATTTTCTATATATAGCCGCATATTTACATACTCACATATACTGCAGAATGTCTGCAAAGGATGTCTGCAGTTGAACCATTTCAGTAGCCCAACTTAGCTTCATTCTGTCCAAGATTGAAATGTGACCACTCAACAAAAATGCAAAAGCTTCTGCCCGCCTGAGATCTGTCGGATCTTTTGTATGGGCGGTGGTCTGGGCATCACTGATGGCCTCATGCATAGTTTCTAACTTAGGGACTATAATCCTTCTAAGTTCTCCCATCCGGTTGGTAATGTTCTTCCTCTCCTTCTCAAGATTCTTTATTTCATTCAAGACTGCAATAGTCTGACATTCTTGATTTATTATAGAGGAAGAGAGAGGATCAAAACTTTGAGATAAGCTTTGAAGCTTGTCCTGTTCCTCTTTTATTTTCTTGTCAATTGCTGCTGTTGCCTTTGACCAAGATATACAAAATTTGTAGATGTCACCGCCATCCTTAAGAGCATTTTCTAAGCTCTTTATTCCAATGCTTACAATCTTCCTATCCTTAGAGATTAATTCTAATATTTCAGAAAATCTCTTATCCAAAAATTCCTTCCGGACCTTTTCTTCAGCTGATTTTTCTAGAGAATTAAAATGTGTATCAATACTGCTGACTAAGGTTTTTAGATTACCGGAAGTGGAGGCTGTCGGATCTATCTGGATTGATGGCATGATCTTTACAAGTACTCCGGAAGCAGCCTCTATCAACTCACAGTCTTCCATATGAGACTTCAGGAGCTTTTCATTTGCTTTGGCATTTGCAAATGAAGCTATCTTCATTGTTTGTACCGGAGAGAGAGAGTCAAAATCAAATGGACCTTTTAGAAGCTCCGGTTCATCAATCTCTAGAGTTTCTTTGCTCAAAAATTGTTGAACAGTTTGTGCAGTGTCTCTTGCCGGAGACAGATGTTTCTTTTCTTCTGCAGTCTTAGAACTGTCAACCTCTTTGTCTGTCACCACTGCTTCCTTCTCCTGCAATTGCTCTTCTTCTTTGGATCCGGAGACTGTAGGGGAAACCGGAGGAGAGATGCTTGCTTGTTCATGGGCCACTTCTTCTGGGGCAGAGGGTCCCAAGTCCTCACTTGTCTGTTCAGGGCTCACTTCTTCCGGAACAGAAGATTCCAAATCAGCAACTGTTTCTGCACCTAAGTCCTCTACAACAGGAAGATTGAACCTTTTGAAGGCCTTCCTGAGGATCTCTTCTGTCTCTTGTGCCACTTTGTCAGTCTCACCAAGCATGAGCTGATTCATCCTGGCTTTACTTCTGAACTCATCTTTGCAGTCCTTGAAGATCATGTTCATTGTCTTGGGATCAATTTGAGGATATAGCTGAATAGCTATCTGCTCCCGGATCTCAAGATCTTTAGCATGAGCATTATTTTTCCTCACTTCCATTTCCTTTTCTAGGCTTTTAGGAATAAGAGATATTATTTCAATGAAAGCCTTATTATATATGTTAAGATATTTCACTGTGGCCTCCTGCAGAGTCTTTTGGTCTGCCTCACTGAAGTCATCATAGGATTCAGTCATTGGTTGAAGGTTTCCATCCACCGTGACTGACTTGATTATGCTCTCTAGTGACAGAGTGGGCTTTTCAACAGTTACCTCTGCCATTTCCTCCTTGTCTTGTCCTGTGGAGGGCTTACCGGATCCTTTCTTTTTCTGTTTCTTTACTTCTCTTACTCCCTCATCTGATTCTGTTTCCTCTTCATCCTTTTGGCTTCCATAAGCCCTTGTGGCTTTTGCCTTTGATCTCTTACCAGATGCCTGGACTTCCGGTTTTGAACTTTTGGTTGAAGGAGGTGCAGATCTCTTTGTTGATCTGGTCCGGGTGGGAGCTCCAACCGGAGCACTTTCTTTGCTTTTCTCTTCTTCCTCGGCCTTCCTTCTCTTTTCCCGGCTGGCATCAAGTGCCTCCTTTGAAATTCCAAGACCTTGAGCAATGTGCTCTACTTCTTTTCTCACTTTTCTTTTGATCTCAGGTTCCCTGAGTTCTACATGTAACTTTACACTCAGCTCCTCAAAGGTTCCAAACCTTTCTGCCTTAGGATCTTTGGGCTGACTTAGCATGTGTTGAACATGCAGCTCTACTATCTGTTCATCAACTTCATACCCCATGGGCATGATCCAGACAGTCCTTGGCTCCACTGCCTCCATTAGGCACTGATCAGTGTCAACCATAAAGCATACTGAGTCCTTGTATTTCTCAATGAGAGACTGGGGAATTCTCTCTCTTGCTTGCATCATGCTCTGAAAGTTTTTGAAGTATCCCCATAGAGCTGTATTTCTTGCTTTTGCATCCCCAAGTCCATGCAAATAGTCTCTTATCTGGACTGCAACAGGTTTGTCATTCTGCCATACCCATCCACTTGTTCCGGGTAGCTCATTCATGAAGTAAAAGAATAGACATACAATGAGAGTACCATACTTAAAGGAGTTCTTCTTGTCTTTCTTGATTTTCTGTACATTTTCCATTAATTGGCTTAGTAGTAGTTCACAAAGATCATAATCTGCATTCTTTCTTAGCATTTCATATGCTGTGTATATTGCAGTTCCGGATACAGAATTCTCCCTGCTGGAGTGATAGATCTTGTATCCTATTATCATTGATGCATATTTGATATCTGGATCCGAAATATCTTCAATGGTCATTGCCCTCTTATCATATTTTGATCCGGTGGCCTCAGTTACAACGTTGTTCTTGACAGATTTGAGGATAGGTACCCCCCCAGAAGAGTATAGACCAGTTACTGCTCTAATTGCTTCTTTTGTGATCTTACAGGGTCTATCTAGCCAAAGGAAGTTGTCATGCATCCTGCTCAGTACATACCGGACCCATTCATCTTCTTCAAAGCTAGGGAAATGAATGAATTGCTCAAATTGTTTCTTCTGGATACCCTTATACTCTGGTTTGAGCTCAAACGCATTGTCTATCAGTTGCTTGTGATAGAGGTCTCTTAATTTGAATTCCCCAAATTCCTCAATGTTTGCGTGTATGTAAACCCTAATATCTTCAGTATGTAAGACTCCGTGGGGAACACTAGAGAAGGCTCCTAGTGGATCTACCTCCAATGATTTGTAGGGATGTTTCTTGAATGAGGGGCGAGGTCTATCAGAGATCTTAACTATGTTTGGAGTAGCCATTCTTCAAAGATTTGTAGTGAGGCAATGAAAAACGAAGAATACCTTATGCGCCTTCGGTTTGCACGGAGTGGTTGGATTGATTTCTTTATGCAATAGCTTCGGCAGGAGATCCTTGGTGTGCTTGATGAACCTTGTTGCAGAGCTCCACTATTCGCTTCTTCTCAAGTGTAGAATGAGCAGATAACTTTTGAGAAATCCCTTATATTGCTCCGCAAACCCTAATATCTGTCTGCAATAAATGCTTCACCTGCATTATTCCGGTTAACCATGTCTGGACAGCTTGGAGTATCCCGGATTAGTCCTGATCACTGAATATCATCCGGATCTTTAAATCATGAATAAATCTAGGTAACATATTACAAGAACATCCCAAACACTCTGTCCAATCCGTAAGACAAGATCGTGCATTTCTGGATCTCTCCGGATCTTTTTGTAATCTTTTATCATTCCGGAGCATTTCCCTGAACAGGTCTAACTTAATCGAACACATCTTCTTCATAACTCCATGCGGACCTCTGAAAACTTGACTAAAGCATCTCAGGACTCATATCTACAAACCCTTTAATCCGCATCTTGTGCCACATCCGGCACAACTTGTTTGGCTGGGGGAACAGAATCTTCTTTGAGTCTCCCCCTGAGCCTGAGCTCACTTTTTAATTTCCGGAAGAAATATCAGCACCAGAATTTGGTGCGGATCCAACCTCTACATTCTCTGAGCTTTTCTTCACCCAAATCTTGCTCATCTGATTCCTAACTTCATCCGCATTCATCTTTTGTTTACCCTTGTCTTGATTCTGATTATACACCGGACCTCTTTTGTCCTGATTCTTGTTTCTGCAGACTTTAGCATTATGACCGGACCTATTGCAGATTTGGCAAATAACATTTCTTTGCATATTTAACTGATATCCCCTTGATCTGCATTGATTAGCCATATGACCTACTCTATTGCATGTAAAGCATCTACCTTTGAATGATTTGTTTACTTGCATAATTCTGCATTCATGGGATTTGTGTCCATACCTTTTGCAGTTGAAGCACTGTCCGGAGAAGGATGAATTAATCTGATTCATTCTCATTCTGCACTGATTAGCTTTGTGACCAAAATGGTTGCAGCTGTGGCAGTATCCATTGAAGGATGGATATTTTTGAGCATTTGGCTGTCTTACCGGAGGTCTTCTAGGCCTGCTCCTTGGATTTTCTGATCCAAGATTCCTCTGACCGGATCCGGAGCTTTCTCCTTTCTCATATCCCAAACCATACTTGTCATCAGTCCTCTTTTGACTTCCAAGAAGAACTTCAAGTTGAGCAGAACTTATCTTGAATTTCTCTTTATATTCATTTGTTGTTTGAAGATCTCTTTTGAGAGAGGTAATTTGATCCTCAAGTTTTTCTTCATTATCTTTGGCATCTTCAAGATCAGATTCAAGATGTCTGATAATCCTGTCCATCTGGTGGCATTCTTCTGATTTTTCCTTAAGAGATTGTCTTAGATTGTCTTCAGCCTTTCTTTTTTCTTCAATCTCTTGAGTGAACTTTATAGTTCCTGATTCCATTTCATGTCTTAACATAATGACTTCTTTTGATAACTTTTCACATAACTTGGTTTGCTCAGTCAATTCTTCATTTGTATTGCTTTCTTCACTTTGTCTTGCCAACTGTTGGAGCAGCTCCTTTCTCTTTTTCATAGAGAGACTTAATTTGTCTTTTAATTCCCTCATGAATTCATCAGCCTGTTTGAGTCTTTCTCTTAATTCACTGACTTCAGAATTTGACTGTTCAAGATCCTCAAGGGCAGTCTTGAGTTGCTCCTTTAAACCATATGCATCCATTTGAAATCCCAGATCTTCCTCAAGCTGTTAGGCTCTATTAGGAGGAACTTGGCTCTGATACCAATTGTTGATAACTGAGAGGGGGGGGGTGAATCAGTTATCCTAATTATTTCCCTTATTGAACTTTCCTTTTAATTGAAGCAGCATAAAATCAAACACAAAACATTAACCATGAAATAAGAAACACATGACACAGTATTTTTGACGTGGAAACCCTGTTAAGGGAGAAAACCACGGGGTGATTAACCCAAGAATTATTCTCTGTTAGAAGAATAGGAAATTACAAAAATGGCACTTGCCAATTAGGGCTCACTGCCCGAGCACACTGCTCACAAGAGGCTCACTGCCTACAAGAAGACACACTGTCTTACAAAGTGATAAGAATCACAGTCTTGAACTGATTGGAAGCATCTGCATATGCTGGAGTTCAGTTCCGGTTAGGTTCAGTATACTGATCTGCTGCACTTCATCTTTCCTCTGTTCTTTAGTCTGCTATCCTTTCACATACCGGATCTTTCTTGCTACTTCTGCTCTACTCTGGATTTGTTCGCATATCCTTTCACACATTTTACACACTTTACAACTAAATCCATCCTCTATATATATCCGCACAAGTAATTTCATCACCTTTCTAGTCGGCATCCGGAACAGTCTAGTTTCTTACAAACTTAGTTCTGTCGGCTGAATCCTTGCTCACCAAGCAATGCGGATCAAGCATATACTTGTAGATATCATCAATTATGTCGGCCAAACATGATTCATGCCTCCGCAACCTTTATCATCATCTGTAACACATCCGGAAAGTAGTCTGATACTCTGTCAGTCAGTTCTTCCTCTGTTTTCACTGTCTCTCAGGAATCCGGTACTCAATTATTCATATCTTTTTCCTTGTCCAACTCCGGAGGCTAAATCCTTGGAATATACCACTCAAGATAGTCCTCTTGACTTCCCCAGATCCGCACTGCACCAAGACACTTCCTCTGAGAGATCCGGACCAATCTGTCGGACCTTGCCACATGCTTTGTTCTTGTTCATCGGACCACAACAATCTTCAATCTGACTTCCGGTAGAGACATATCATGACTTGCGGATATGTGGGATGACCTTTGTTGCCATCAATGACAACAACCATGAATCCATATAGTGTCTCTTGCCAACAGTTTTGTCAATATCATGATTTTGAAATGCACATATGAGCAATACATAACATTACAAGTTTGATGTTTCCAATCTCATACCTCATTGGTAGCCATGTGAAAAGTTCACTATTCGTAGATGATTACCACTTCAACTCACCCTGAATGGTAGTCATAGGTGGATATTGAACTTGAAACTCAATAGTCTATATTAATGTAACATTATCCACTTTATCATGCTCTTCTTTTACACAATATGAATGAACATTATGATCTCATTCCCCTTAAGACTCAGGGGTAGTATGCTGAGCTCTACCCTTGTGGGAGCCCATTTTTGACCACATGTTGAAATGTCTCTGAAACAACAACATAATTTCGCCTATACCTGCACATGAAACAAACAGATTAGATTAAAAAATTGAAGTACAAATGATTGTTCCTCTTTCAGTTCCTCTTGCATGTGAATGATGTATATCTGATCAGTGCATTATAGGCAATGTATTATGCCTCTTCTGATAGACACATTGAGAACTCATAATTGAAGCTCTAACATGACCTTTTCCAATTTTTTGCAGATTCTTATCGTAGATCAAGAGCAAGGACAGGGGGCATCCTCAGAGATTGAAAACACTAAAGGAAATGATGGCTATGACTTTCTCTCCTCTATCTTTAGATGCATAGTATCTTCCTTATATTTACATTTGTTCATCTATTCCCACAGCTTGTGTGGGACATTTGATCTATCAATCTTTCATTCAATGAAATGTTTATTTCTTTTATGTACTTCATTTGTAAAATGAATAAACACTGTAGTGAAATGAAGTAACTTATCTCTTATGCACCTTTCTGCAAATGAATGATGATTTGCAATCTTTTTCCTTTTGTTGAACAAATGAACTACAATATCACTGATTCATCCAACTATGCAAATAACTTATAACAGAGAAATGTTAACCTTCACTCTTAAAAATAAATTTGCTGAACCAGCTCTACCAGTTTGAGCTGTGAGTGAAAAATGGTAACAGTATGTCTAGGAGATTCTTAGAAATTGTCTTTTCTAATATCAAATCACATAAAAGTTAGTAATTAAGAACCCTTATCATAAAAAGGTTTCTTGACATACTTCATAAAAATGAACTTTAAAGCTTAATTTTAAATTAGTACACTTACCAATTCACAACTAAGTGGATGTCACCGAATGGCATGATTCAAATCTATAATAGCACAAAAGATTCTACCAATCACAATAATAATAAATATATTCATGACAATCATTAGTCATTCATAATCTGTTAACAATATAAGTAGTGTCGGGACTTGAAGTTGATCCACTTAACACCTGGGGATCGGGTATCTAAACCCCAACTCTACCCACTATCTAAGAATGATTTAGTTCAAAGTTACCACACAATTCCCTTTAGTAACAAGATAAACTTCAGGCTTGAATCTACTATTTGCGCCCTTAACTAAGCCTAGAAAAGATAGTTATAATTGACTAGTTTCCTTTATTCTAAAACAACCCAAGGTTGTTCATGCAAGAAAGATTTATTCTGGACTCAAGGCTGGTAACAACTTGTTGTCAAGGCCAAATAATAACGACTGTTAGGAATAGCCTCCCCACTACCATAAAGAGCCAACAATGGTCTTCACAAAAAGTTAAGTTCTTCGAAGTATCGACAAGAACAGTTGATACCAATTCAACTATTTGCATGCAGTCAAGAGATGACTGTTAAGATTTCTTAACTATAGTTTTTAACTATAAAAGAATAAGAATATTTATTTTAGAGCCAATGGCCTACTCAACTACACAATAGGCATTACAAAGTATACATAGACCATATTGTTATCGGCCTTCTAATGCCATAAAGCAAACTATTGTAAGATAATATAGATAATATCAGCCCTTATCAAGTCGTATACAATCCTTTACAAAGGAAGCACACAATAATAAAAAGGATACTACGTATCAAATTATCACAGCTTTGGCCATAACTAAAAGAACACCTATTTAAAGTTTAACACAGTCCTCATCTCAGACTTTGAGATCTGCTCTCAGGTTTCTTTGTCCTTGTCTATTCTCGACTAAGAGCCCTCTCTTTTTCCTCTGCCAAAAGCACCATTATCACAATAGAAAAATAATAATCCCTTATCTTCTACCCATGTGAGTCTCTACACAATGAAAAGGATACATTGAGCTACCTAAGAAAGATCGAGGAAGGAGAATGCAGTCTGACAGATGCTATCCTCTTTCCAAAAGATAGCTCCCAACACCGAGGATAATTCCCCACTCTCTCCACTTTATGTGGGAATATAAAGTATGTGCACCACCTCATGGTCAAATGGCTAACTAAACCATTGAGAGACTTATCTCAAGCAGATAAGTGTTTAAAACACAAAAAATACATTATTTAAATGTTATTCAAATATATAACTAAATAAATACAAGATATCAACTTAATGGTAACCATACCATTTCTATGGATGTTGATAATAATCATTTTACAAGTTGCGAAAATGGGGTCGAGGTCTTCTCCTCCTTCATAACCTTTTGCTGACATTAGCATCAGTCATCAAGGAAAATAAATAAATGTCTGAAAACTTCTTGACGAGAAGAATGGTTAAACTCTAACCTCTAAATACTTATATATCTCTCGACTAAATAAAATGGAGTTTGACATTGAAAATCTTTCCAAAATGACAAATTGACATTGGTCGAATTGAGTTTAATTGCACAAGGAGAGATAACGAATACATACCCTATCTCATGAAGGTTCACGTAATGTACAACTTGGAACTCAATGGCAAACCTAACTTTTCCAAAACATCTGTTTCCTTCTCTCAGGTGATGCTCTCCTTCCATTCTTGAAGGTGGAAATCTTTTTTCCTTGTTACACTCACAGTCATTCAAACTCTAATCAGTGTATCATCAACAAATCATTATACATCATGCTTAAATAATCTCAATAACATGGAATCTCATGTCTAATTCTAAGCATTAATCATAATCCATATAATCAATCATTTATCCTGACATTTTCCTAAATGTCAAATGATTAATCTATGATTACTTATCCATTTAATCACATGAAAGTAAAAGTAAAACATAATCAAGTTTGGGGATGTAACATATCTCCCCCATAAGAAGCATCGTCCCCAATGATTTAATGTATCCAATGTTTTATAACATAAAAAGAGTTTTGTTCATCATAATAAAAAGCTTAAAATAGATGAGGGAATCTTTGATAAATATCATCATAATTCCCCTAGGTGGCATTCTCTTCTATATATTGGTCCCATTGGACCTTGCATTGAATAATTTCTTTATTACGCAAGTGTAGCTTACGTATTTCGAGCATCTTGATGGGCTTGATCACTACCACCCCTGGGTCCTTCACCTATATGGCATTCCAATCAAGAATAGGAATATGATTATCTCCTGCAACATATTTTTTCAAATAAGAAACATGGAAAACATTATGCATCATGGCAAGAGCTGGTGGTAGAGAAATACTGTATGCAACTAGGTTGACCTCTCCAAGAACTTCAAAGGGACCCACATACCTAGGAGCTAGTTTGGATGTCTTTCCAAACTTAATGGAACTCTTTTGTAGTTTAACTATTAACAGGACTTTATCTTCCACTAAGAAATGTCTTGCAATGCGTTTAGCATCTACATAGCTTTTTCTCCTATCATTTGTTGGATCTAGGGCATACAACTGAGAGGGGGGGGGTGAATCAGTTGTATAAAACTTCTTTTTCTTTCAAACACTTGATTCTTCATTGTTAGTTAGCAGCATATCAATTAATCATCCATGAAAGCATAATACATAAACACAAGAGCAGATAAACATCAACACATTGAACACCAAGATTTTGACGTGGAAAACCCGGTTAAGGGAAAAACCACGGGGTGATTAACCCAAGAATTATTCTTTGTTAGAAGAATAAAGAAGAATGAATGGCACATGCCAATTAGGGCTCACTGCCCGAGCACACTGCTCACAAAGAGGCCCACTGCCTACAAGGAGACACACAGTCTACAAAGTGATAAAAATCACAGTCTTGAACTGGAGAATGACATCTCTACCATGTCCGGATCAGTTCCATTTAAGCCCAAAAACCTCTGCTCTGCCCTTCACACTTCTCTTCGCTATGCCACACTTATCCACACAATCCACACACGAAATAAACTCACAAACCATTATTTATATGAGACATCGACTTAGGAACAAACATCTAAGTCGGCAAACAACCATAAGAGTATCCGCAAGATGAATAACACATCCGGTCGGCCACCACAAGAACATTCGCAGGATGAACAACTCATCCGGTCGGCTAAACAGAGCAAGAACTTCATCCGGAAGAATAACTTCAATTCCGGGCTCTACTATCAATGCGGATCAACAACACAACCTCAACATGATCCAAGAACCTTCACAAGCCTGTCTGAATGACCAGGTACATCCGCACTTCCTCTACTTACTGGAATCTCTTGTCTTCCTCATCCGGAACTTCAAGAACACAGTCTGTCGCCACTATAGAAGGTACTTCCGGACCTTCAAATCATACATTATCAATGCGGACCAACAACACAACCTCAACATGATCCAAGAACCTTCACAAGCCTGCCTGAATGATCAGGTACGTCCGCATTTCCTTTACTTACCGAAATCTCTTATCCTCCTTATCTGGAACTTCAAGAACAATGTCTGTTGCCACTATCATAATGCAAGAGGTACTTCCGGACCTCCAAATCATACACAACTCGAGATGGCACATCACAAGGACATCCCAAACACTCCTTCCAATCCGCAGATTAGGATAATACAATTCCGGACCTCACCGGACCTTTCTGTGATCCTTTGTCACCTCTAAACACTTGCCGGAACCGGTTCTGCACCGACAGCCACAACTCCTTCAGATCTTCATGCGGACCTCTGAAATCTTAACTGAAGCATCTCAAGACTCATATCTACAAACCCTTTAATCCGCATCCTCCAGTTCTCAACCTATACAATACATTTGCCTTCTTCTCATCACTGTTCTTCATTGTTCCTGACTGAGGCTAATTTTCTCAATATCCTCAGCACACAGCTCATCAAATCCTTCTTGTCAATGCAATATGAGTATGTTGACATCAATGACAACACTGGCTCACCTCATACTTGCAACAATCTCCCACTTTGTCATTGATGGCAACATATGATGTGAAAAACCATTAAGACAAGAACTTCTCCTTTCTGTCACAGCTCCCCCTATCAACAACAACTTTTCACATGTCTTATCTTCCTTTACTGCTCCCCCTTTGATCATTAACCACTTGTTTTTCACATGTCTTCTCTCCCCCTTTGACATCAATGGCAAAGGGCTCATACTTGCAATTCTAATACATCAGAATCATACCAGCTGCTCCCCCTTAGTAGTAGCTCCCCATCATCAATCCGGATTACAAGATATGACTGTGATATCCACCGAACTGATGCACATCAATGCATCCTAGTTCATCACCGGAGGGGCCATGACCCCTAACTTCTCCTGGAGATATTCAAAAGAGTCCTTGGGAAGAGGTTTAGTAAAGATATCTGCAATCTGATCCTTGGAGGGAACATACTCCAATCTGACTTCTTCCTTGTTTACTTGTTCTCTCAAAAAGTGAAACTTGATAGATATGTGCTTAGTCTTAGAATGCAATACTGGATTCTTAGAGATATTAATTGCACTTGAATTATCACAGAAAATTGTGATAGGCTCCTCATATTCAACTTTAATGTCTCTTAGCATCTGCTTCATCCATAAGATTTGAGTGCAACTACCTGCTGCTACAATGTATTCTGCTTCAGTTGTAGACAGAGATATTGCATCTTGTTTCTTGCTTAACCAAGAAACCAATCTCTTCCCCAAAAAGAATGCTCCACCACTAGTGCTCTTCCGGTCATCCACATCTCCTGCCCAATCTGCATCTGTGTAAGCATGAAGAGAGAAATCCGGATCTCTAGGGTACCATAGACCATACTCAACTATTCCTTTCAAGTACCTAAAAATTCTTTTGATTGCCATAACATGAGATTCTCTAGGATCAGCCTGGAATCTTGCCACAAGACCAACAGCCTGCATTATATCTGGTCTAGTTTGAGTGAGATACAACAATCCACCAATCATTGATCTATACTTTGTCTGATCTGCCTTTGGAGAATCATCATCTTTGCTTAACTTACATCCGGTTGCCATAGGAGTGTTCATTGGCTTTGAGTTTTCCATACCAAATTTCCTTAACAATTCTTTCACATATTTGGTCTGAGAAATGAAGATCCCTTCTTTTGTTTGAGTAATTTGCAGACCCAAGAAGAAATTCATTTCACCAAGCATAGACATTTCAAACTCACTTTTCATCTAATTTGCAAAAGTTTTGCACATACTATCTCTTCCTCCAAAAATGATATCATCCACAAACACTTCAACAATCAAAATGTTTTCATGATCAATTTTGAAATATAAGTTACTGTCAGCAGTACCTTTGTTGAATCCAATTTGCACAAGATGCTTATCCAACCTTTCATACCATGCTCTTGGGGCTTGCTTCAATCCATACAAAGCTTTCTTCAACTTGCAGACCATATCATCATTATCAGACAATTGAAATCCATCCGGTTGTTCAATGTAGACTTCTTCTTCCAGATCACCATTTAGGAAGGCAGACTTGACATCCATCTGATATACCTTGAAGTCTTTGAAGGCAGCATATGCAAGAAGTAATCTGACTGCTTCAATTCTTGCCACCGGAGCAAAAGTTTCTTCAAAGTCAATTCCTTCTATTTGAGAGTACCCTTTGCAGACCAATCTAGCTTTGTTTCTGATTACTTCACCAGCTTCATTTAGTTTGTTCCGGAAGACACACTTGGTTCCAATTACATTCCTGTCTCTAGGTCTGGGAACAAGATCCCAAGTATGATTTTTCTCAATTTGCATCAATTCATCTTCCATTGCTTTGGTCCAGTTTTCATCATTGCAGGCTTCATTTATTGTTTTAGATTCAATCTTTGAAATCAGACAACATTCATCCTGATTTTGAGCAACATTCCTTCTAGTTTGTACACCTTTGCTTCTGTCACCTATGATCTGATCTTCAGAGTGGTTCAGTCTTACATACCTTGGAATTTTGGGAGTATCCTGCACTGCTGCTTCTTGATCAGGCTCATTCAAACCTATCTCTTCTTCCTGATTTACCGGATCAGGCTGACTCTGTCTCACCGGAGAGGATTGAGGTCCTTGAACACTATCTTGGTCATCTTCATCAAACTCATAAAATCTTGAAGGCTTCTCAATTCCTTCATCAACTTTCACATTGGTGCTTTCTATCATCTTCCTCAATCTCTTATTGTAACACCAGTATGCTTTGCTTTGAGTGGAGTAACCCAAGAAAATTCCTTCATCATTTCTAGCATCAAACTTTCCTAGATCTTCATCTCTTTTAATATAACACTTGCTACCAAATACTCTGAAATATTTCACAGTAGGAGTGATGCCAAACCAGAGTTCATAGGGGGTCTTACCGGTGTTGTTTCTGATTTGAACTCGATTGAGAGTGTAGACTGCAGTGCTGATAGCTTCCTTCCAGAACATTTGAGGAACATTTGCTTCCAACATCATTGTCCTGGCAGCTTCCTGGATGGTCCGGTTCTTTCTCTCAACTACTCCATTCTGCTATGGAGTCCTAGGAGCAGACAACTATCTCCTTATACCCTGCTTCTCACAAAAGTCAATGAACTCACCAGATGTAAATTCACCACCTCTATCAGACCTTAGACACTTTAGTTTCAATCTGGTTTGATTCTTTACCATAGCTTTGAAGATTTTAAACTTCTCAAATGCTTCTGATTTTTCTTTTAGAAAGGTAACCCACATCATCCGGGAATGATCATCAATTAACAACATGAAATATCTATCACCTTGCAGACTCTTGATTCTTGTCGGACCACAGAGATCAGTATGTACTAATTCCAACAATCTGGTAGAGGACTGATCTTGGCTTTTGAAAGAGACTCTGCTTTGTTTACCTAGCTGACATTCTTTGCACAAACTATTTGTAGGTTTCATCAATTTTGGAAGATCTCTTACAGCCTGAGTATTGCTTATCTTGATGATGTTATCAAAATTTACATGACACATTCTTCTATGCCATAACCAACTCTGATCAATTTGAACAAACAAACAACTTTTATTTGAACCAACCAGATGAAAGATATTACCTTTTGTCTGAGTACCGGATGCAATTTTAGTTCCGGAGCTTGTAAAGATTCTGCATTTTCCATTCTTGAACCGGAGATCATAGCCTTTGTCCACTAACTGACCAACACTGAGAAGATTGTGCTTCAATCCTTCAACATATAGTACGTTACCTGTTTTGCTCTTTCCATCAAAGGAAATAGTTCCCCTGCCTCTGATTCTGCCAGCAGAATTGTCACCAAACTTTACCATTCCTCCTTCATACCTTTCCAAATTCAAGAACTTATTCTTGTCACCAGTCATATGGTGAGAACATCCACTGTCAATAACCCAATCATCCTTTTCTTCCACTTGAGCAGCTAAAGCTTTTTCAACAACTTTGTGATTGACAGATTCAGAGAGTATTGAATCTTCTTCCTTGATGGCAATAAACACCCACTCATTTCCGGATTTGCTTCCTAGTTCTGATTCATCATCTGTTACTCCTTCATTGTCATCTTCTTCATGAACATAATAGCAATTCTTTTGAAACCTTTGTCTGTTAGTATTAGACCTTGCAGATCTTTCCGGACATCTTGAAGCAAAATGACCAATCTTATTGCAGTTGAAACACTTAAAGGGTAGTTTTCCTTCATACTTACCGGATCCTCTTGGCAGTCTCTTTGCAATGAGGGCTTCAAGTTGAGCTGTTTCTGCTTCTTCTTCTTCCATGTCTCTTCTTGCTTGATCATACCATGACATTTTCCTTGATGAGTTTTCTCCCGGATCAAATCTCTGTTTACCTTTCACATAGGCACTGGCTTTGAAAGCAGATTCAGTCTTGGGAGGATCATCTCCAAACTCGGTCATTTCAAATGTAGCTAGTTTGCCAGCCAGTTGTTCTCTTGTGACAGTTGTGTGGGCTCTGAATTCATCAATGGCAGCAACCTTGATTTTGTAGCCAGCAGGAAGGGATCTTAGGATTTTGCAGACAATCTCATTTTCATCTAGAGTTCCACCAGCATTTTTGATTCCACATACCAGCTCATTCACTCTTGGCATAAAGGTAGTGATGTTTTCATCATCTCTCATCTTCAATCTTTCAAATTTCCCTTTCAGACTTTGCAACCTTGCACTTTTGACAAACTCATCTCCTTCATACAGAAGTTCCAGTTTAGTCAGGATCTCATATGCAGTTGGTAGGTCAATAACATTTGAGAGATCTGAGTCATTCAATGCGCTTAGAAGAGCTTCCTTGGTCCGCAGATTGTTTTCAGCTTCTGTGATTTCATTCAGAGTTGTCGGACCACCTTGTGGAGGTACATATGGTTTTGAAACCATAGCCAAGTATGCTTTTCCCATACATTCCAAGTGACATTTCATGCGACCTTTCCAGAGAGTGAAGTTGGTTCCATCGAACTTCGGACTATCCTTCTTGTATGACAACATCCTGGATCTCCTCAAGCGGTTAAGCTCCTTTCAGAGGAACTTGGCTCTGATACCAATTGTTGGATCTAGGGCATACAACTGAGAGGGGGGGGTGAATCAGTTGTATAAAACTTCTTTTTCTTTCAAACACTTGATTCTTCGTTGTTAGTTAGCAGCATATCAATTAATCATCCATGAAAGCATAATACATAAACACAAGAGCAGATAAACATCAACACATTAAACACCAAGATTTTGACATGGAAAACCTGGTTAAGGGAAAAACCACGGGGTGATTAACCCAAGAATTATTCTCTGTTAGAATAATAAAGAAGAATGAATGGCACATGCCAATTAGGGCTCACTGCCCGAGCACACTGCTCACAAAGAGGCCCACTGCCTACAAGGAGACACACTGTCTACAAAGTGATAAAAATCATAGTCTTGAACTGGAGAATGACATCTCTACCATGTCCGGATCAGTTCCATTTAAGCCCAAAAACCTCTGCTCTGCCCTTCACACTTCTCTTCGCTATGCCACACTTATCCACACAATCCACACATGAAATAAACTCACAAACCGTTATTTATACAAGACATCGACTTAGGAACAAACATCTAAGTCGGCAAACAACCATAAGAGTATCCGCAAGATGAATAACACATCCGTTCGGCCACCACAAGAACATTCGCAGGATGAACAACTCATCCGGTCGGCTAAACAGAGCAAGAACTTCATCCGGAAGAATAACTTCAATTCTGGGCTCTACTATCAATGCGGATCAACAACACAACCTCAACTTGATCCAAGAACCTTCACAAGCCTGTCTGAATGACCAGGTACATCCGCACTTCCTCTACTTACTGGAATCTCTTGTCTTCCTCATCCGGAACTTCAAGAACACAGTCTGTCGCCACTGTAGAAGGTACTTCCGGACCTTCAAATCATACATTATCAATGCGGACCAACAACACAACCTCAACATGATCCAAGAACCTTCACAAGCCTACCTGAATGACCAGGTACGTCCGCATTTCCTTTACTTACCGAAATCTCTTATCCTCCTTATCCGGAACTTCAAGAACAATGTCTGTTGCCACTGTCATAATGCAAGAGGTACTTCCAGACCTCCAAATCATACACAACTCGAGGTGGCACATCACAAGGACATCCCAAACACTCCTTCCAATCTGCAGATTAGGATAATACAATTCCAGACCTCACCAGACCTTTCTGTGATCCTTTGTCACCTCTGAACACTTGCCGGAACCGGTTCTGCACCGACAGCCACAACTCCTTCAGATCTTCATGCAGACCTCTGAAATCTTAACTGAAGCATCTCAAGACTCATATCTACAAACCCTTTAATCTGCATCCTCCGGTTCTCAACCTATACAATACATTTGCCTTCTTCTCATCACTGTTCTTCACTGTTCCTGACTGAGGCTAATTTTCTCAATATCCTCAGCACACAGCTCATCAAATCCTTCTTGTCAATGCAATATGAGTATGTTGACATCAATGACAACACTGGCTCACCTCATACTTGCAACATCATTCACTTCCTCTAGCCTTTTCTTAATCAGATGGATCCGTTCTTCCATTTCTGATAGCATTTATGGACCAAGGCTAATCCTATCTTCCATCTTATCCTAGCTTATAGGAGTTTAGTACTTTCTTCCATATAATGCTTCAAATGGAGCCACCTTGATAGAGGAATGATAGGAATTATTGTAAGTAAATTCCACAAGAGGAAGGTAATCTTCCCACTTGTATTGCTGGTCCATGCAATAAATTCTCAATAGGTCTTTTAACACTTGGTTTACTCTTTCTATTTGGCCATCCATTTCGAGATGATAAGCTGAGATTATGTTTGGTTGAGTTCCAAGTGAGGAAAATAAGGTTGTCAAAAACTTGATGTCATACGGGCATCCCTATATGAGATAATCTTCTCAAGAATGTCATACAATCTGAATACATCTTGCAAAAATTTGCGGGCTATGATTGGTGCTCCATCTATCAAATTCTTAGGTATGAAATTTTCTACCTTAGTGAATCTATCCACCACTACCAAAATAGCATTATGTCTATTTCTAGACATAGGAAGTCCTTGTACAAAATCCATGCTAATGATCTACTATTTCCATTCTAGAATCTCATGAGGCTATAGAAGTCCTACCGGGTGAATGTGTTCTACCTTCACCCTCTAACATTCTAGACATCCAGCTACAAACCTTGCAGCATCCCTCTTCATTCCTTTCTAGAAATATAATGGTTTTACATCAACTAGCAATTTCATCACTCCAGGATGTCTTGAATAAGGTGCAGAATGAACCTCCTTCCACACGATATTCCTTAACTCCTTAGGGTTCAGAACGTACATTCTTCCTTTAAACCTTAATAGTCCATCTGGTTCAAAATGAAATCCATAAAATCTAGAATCATGACAATTATTCGTAAGAGCTTGATTTACCTGCTCATAATATTCATCTCCCTTGGACCTTTACAATACCTGATTCCTAAATAAGAATGTATGGAGATCGTTGAAGAGATATGTCTTCTCCTACTTAAGGCATCTGACACTCAGTTTTCCTTGCCCTGAATGTATTTTGTCTCAAAATCATAATCAGATATTAGCTTTAACCAGTTTTTCTAGCGAGCATTAAGATGTGGTTGAGTGAACAAATATAAATATGAGTTGGAATTATTGAAGAAAATGTAAAACCTAAGGTAGAAGGAGAAATTTGTGAAGGAGCACACTGAAGAATTTCATAAGATGATCATAAGCACTAGACATAGTGAAGCAAGCAAGGAGAAAGTGGCGTGGTACATAAATGGATTGAGGATGAACATTCAAGAAGAACTAAGTTTGGTGAGGATGACAACAATAGAAGAAGCATATTAGTTTGCATATAAATTTGAAGATAAGATGAATAAGAGAGATGAGAAAAAGTAGAGAAGGGTAAATGTAAGGAGATGGGGGATCAAAAAGTTGCCACCATATCCAAAATTAAAGAAAAACGTGAGCACATTATAATGCACTCACATTTTTCTTTTAATAAAAGCAAAAAAAACATTTTTTCTCATTCACGCCGTGACTTCTCTCCTCACAACAGCAAAGAAAACAAGCAAAAATGTGATCACGTTGAGGAAGAGGCCAATGAATTAAGTGCAATAGAGAAAATAAGAAATTCACAATGCCACATCTCCGCTGAAGGCATCGTCGTGCAAATTTGGAGGCTCCAGCATAGGAAGAAGGTAGGGTTTGACTGATTTTGTTAGTTTGAGAAAAAAATTTGAGTTTTGAAATGTTTGATTTGTTTTTATATTGCATTTACAGTTATTAGAAAAGGAGAAAACCTAAATCTAGCTGAGGAGGGTGAAAACAACCCCCAAAACCGTCCAAACCCTCAAAACCCACCTTCACCTCCTTTTCATGTAAGGGATAATCAAGAACACTACCTAGGGATAATAGAAGAAAACAAGAAACATCTTGAAACTATTATTCAAACCTTAAACAATCCAAGTGGAACCACTAATCATAGGAGGGCACTTGCAAAATCACTACAGGAGATTGTTTCCCACACAGATTTGGTGACAAAACAAATCACCAAATTCCAAAACTATAGGGAGAGGAGTTGGCAATATTATGTTGACAAGTTGTCATATGAACAAGTTAAGAATGAAAAAATTACAAATTTTCAATTATGTGCACACTTTATTAATCCCAAAACTGGCCAAAGATTAGAATAAAGTTGAAAATAGTTTCCTATACATTGGTGTAGGAATGAAGAAATAACCTGAAACTTTTAGGATAGATGGTATATGGTCTTTGATGAGTGCCCATGCAACAATGGTGAGGTACCAAAATATTTCTTAAGGAAACTCTATTGCGAGTTCGTCCTCAACAAGATTCTAAATTATTTTGACATTCGTGAGTTCCAGGGTAGAGGTGGTGGCTCTTCCCAAGATAGACCCAGGGCTCAGCGAGATGAAGACCATGTGCCCATACTCTGAGTGAGGCCAGAACATAGGTCACTCCCTTTGGCTTTGAAGGAGAGTGTTGAGCTAGAGACTTTACATTCAGTGACTACTCTCACCCAAACTCTATCACAGCATGCTGATGATTTTACCCAGGCCGATGAGGGTGAGAGTAGTAGGCGTCATGTGTCCCCACATTTGTACAGTACATGTGGGAACCTATGTGATTATGGGACGTAGGAGGCATGAAAGGACTCTACGACACAGGGGCAGCATGATGTGACACCGGGGTAGTGTTGTGTGGTTACACAACACGCCCCGTTTTGACTTGACAAAACAGGGACCCAACTTTTGGCTTGGCTTGTTTTGTGCTTTCTGGCGGTTTGGTAAAAGTAAGTCATGTGGATCATCATGCAAGGAGGCTGGGTAAGTCATCATCATGAGGTCAGTTTGTCAAAGTTCATATTTCATTCTAGTAACCTCATATTTAGATAGAGCATCAAATTTCATGCAGGTTTGCCTTTTGCATCACCCTAATATTCATTAGGATGTGAAAGTTATGAATGGTCAAAATCTTGGTCAAACCTGATATTCCTAGACGAGGATCATATTTCGTAACATCAGTCATATTACAAAAGGTCACCCCGATCTAATTTATCACCTGATAAATCATGCAGTCCAAATGTCTGGACGTCAATTTTAGGTGATAGTGACCTTTACCCGTCAACAACCTTATGTATTTCGCGAGGGTCATATTTCTTAATGTTAACCCGATATTTCTCAATATCCTCCTGCCGCGAAATATCCCCCTAAGCCATTATCCTGATGATGTCATCCAAGTCTGATAACCAAAGCGACAAACATGACGATGACGTAATCATCATATTTACCTCTCGGAGCATATTTCCTAAACATGATCCTTATCCCATAACATGACGATGACGTCATGATGCCATAGCGATATACTGAGTCAATATCTGGATGACGTCACCTTGATATTCTGAGAGTGAGACGTTATAGTTTATCCGGTCATCATCATTTTGTAACATCACCCGATATATTGAAATATCCTCCTGATGAATGATGCACGACCTAAGGGTGCGTTCATCGCCTGATCTTGTCAAGATGGTAGTTCTTCCTCTTGAAGAGGATGATCACATTGCGCTCGGGGTGATATTTGAGAATATCACCTGATATCCAAACATCGCCCCGATATTTGAATATATCCTATCATATGAATATCACCCCACTCTCGTTGCCGCCATTGACATTTAATGCGTGCAGAGGTGGTAGGTAGTTCCCACCGACCACAAAAACCCAACGACACACCTGGCGAAATCCTGAGTTTTTGTGAGAAGATCAACGATCAAAATCTAATACGTCAAGGTTTGCCCTAATTTTGCCCTAAATGCAGAGTTAAAAGGTAAATTCATCGTCATTTTCACACTTACCTTGTGACAAAATCATTTATACAAAGCACTCCAAACCCTCATACAGGTGATACTTGTATGAACAGAGCTTACAGGCAGGAAGAAGCGCGGGATTATTAGCAGAATTATGAGCATTTCCAGAAAACCACTGGTATAAGGGATCTGCATAACCAGGTAAGTAATTGAAACCCTCATCTAGTTTTCTTCTGCATAATCAGGTATGATGTAGCTGGTTTGAAGTTCTAGTTTATGCATCCCATGGTAAGAAAATGCTAAATAAATACAATATGCATGATGTTAATAGAAATAAATGTTATTTGCATGCATGTGATACCCATTGTAAGATGAATCTTGTTAATTGTAGATATCCATGGCTGACAAGAGGTTAGCTAAGTGTGAGGCCGAATTCAGCAAGCCCATGTTCGCATCTCCTAGAGGCATCTTGTTTAAGTATGGTGCAATTACAGATACACATCAGGGAAGTACTGATTTGGAGGCCTGGTCCGCCAAGATGAACAATGAAAAGAATAGAAGCTCCTTGCTGGATGCGGTGTTCATGTCAGGAATGCGGAATGTGGCTGGATTTCCGTACTCCATGGAGTCTCCAGAGCTAGTTGTTGAGTGTGCACGAAATTATAATCCAGAAACAAGATAGGTAGTAAAGCATGGAAGAATATATGCAGACCTGTCCATCAAGGGTCTTTCCAAGACATTTGGACTGCCATTGGGTAGAAAGGTTAACAGTGTAGATTTGAAGAAATCTGAGGTTGAATATGAAAACAATAAGAAGAAGGCAAGGAAGACCATGTATCAGTGGAGGGCCAAGAATAGCACATATCCTACAGTGGCCAAACTTCCTGTGCACTTGTATAAGTATGATTTTGATGAAGAATATCAGTACATGATTGCATTGTTTAGCAGGGTGACAGACCAACCTGATGTTGGTAGTTTTAAAGACTAGATGTACGGTGTCATCATGATGTGCATATATGTAGATACCAAGCCATTATGGGGCCAATTGATAAGTGATGCTCTACATGAGCAGCTGATGAACCTGGGAGGTTCAAATTGTTCTTTTTAGATGACATCTTACATTGTATACTCCTATGCTTACAAAGGCACATTTGATGCACTGGTCACAGATGGGAAGGTTACAGGCACAATCAATACTGTGCACATATGGGATCATCATCCCCAGTTGCAAAGAGTTAATTACCTCCAGGATTACAAATTGGTAAATGATGCATTCTCTATGCATCTGGTGAGAACCATGGAGGAGGACAGGACAAAGAGATAGAGCATGGAGGCTCAAGAAATAATCTATAGGCATGGAGCCTGGTACATTCAATTTGCTACATTTTCCTACATGAGGATTGAGGGTTTTGAAGGACATCTCCTCATGCTACCAAGATACCCCATTGATGCAGTGGTATTAATGGAATTTATAAGGCAGAGCTCCACAATACTGAAGACATACAAGGATGCTCAGAAAATACCACCAATCTTGTTTCCAGTAACCATTGGTTGGTGCATGTGCCCAGACTCAGAAAGTATTAAGAAGGTGATGGTCAGTTTGAACAAAATGCAATTCCAGCCATTCCCACTAATAAGGCCATATGATCCTTATGGGAGGATATAGAAAATAATAGGGAAACCTATTCATCAGAGGCACCTAGAAGACTTCTGGGCGGATTGTGAGGATGAAGCAGAAGCCAGAAGAAGAAGATACCAAAGGTTGACATTGATACAAATCAAAACCTTTGACTGCATCCCCATTCCCTCACAGTTGAAAAAAGATGATGGTAGGTTAATGGTGAATGAGTATGAAGAAAAGAAAATATATAATGATACCATATCTACACCTGACCTGACTATACAAGAAGACATATCCTTAGATCCTTTCATTGCCAGGACATTACAGCTAACCCAAGCTTGGGTTGATGAACAAATTGAGGCATTGAAGAAGAAAGGTGTTGCCATTACTGTGGACAACAAAAGGAAAGGACAGGATATTCATGATGAAGAATGTGATGATTTCATAATTGAAAAAAGGAAATCAAAAGGAGAGAGGTTGCCTCCACAACAACAACAAAGTAAAAGACCTCGTAGGGGTAAGAAAATTGATAATGAACCCAAGGGGGTGATTATTGAAAGGGCAGTGTTTCCAGCTGAGGAGGCATCAGGATCAGGATCAGCATCACCTCCACAGATAAGTAAACAAAAGTCTAAGAAAGATTGGACAGCAGAGGTAAAAGTTACTGAAACCCAAGAAGAGGGTCAATCCTCACGAAAACCAACAGAAGAGGATATCCTCATGGAGGAAGAGCCTGAGGAAGAGGAGGCCCCTTTTCTATTCAAAAGGAAGAGAAAAGCCACATAGGTGGTGGTAGCTACCACACCTAAGAAACCAAGAACCTCCATGAGAGGGGAAGTAAAGCAATCCCTTATAACTTTGAAAGGGGCAGGTAGTGAAGTTTTCCATAAGGAATTTCAACACAATGTTCCACTTCCTACCATTGTGAAGGTCAAGGCTGAGCTTGCAGATGAGAAAAGAAAAGAAGCCTCCAATATATTAGAAGTGGGTCATATCTCATTGGAAGAAACAATTAACCTATCTGATGATGAGGTTGTGAAGGAAGCAGCTTCACAAAAGATGGAAACCCTTGCTGCAGGTACGCAAATGACTCCTCATGGGACTCCAACAGTTCAAACAATATTGGAGGAAATAAAGAAAGTGGAATCCGAAATAGAGAAGACTCCAGAGAAGGTAGCCCAAGAAATGGGGCTAAATACATTAATTGCACAGGTGACAAGTCCTACAGTAGTAGATTTGATAGGTAGACAGGATGTAAGTCCTGAACATCCAGTAGGTACACCTGATAAAGGAGAACAGATAAAAGAAGTGAAGATGGCAGAACTAGAGGGCCATGCTTCAGAAATGAGCCAACAGGATGCATCAGTTAAACCTGTTGTAGTAGAAGTTCAAGAAAAGAAAGCCGATGACAAGGATGTATTAGAAGATCCTGCTTCTAAAGTTCAGGAAGTAAGTAGTGCAGGTGCAGAACAAATAGTGGTTTTAGAACAAACACCAGCACCTAAGGAGGATTCCACAATTTCCACTGCTCTGAATGTATCTCAACAAGAAGAAAAGTCAAAAGTGGATGAGGTAATAACAGAGAAGGATCATGATCATCATATAGATGCAGCACAAGATCCTCCACCTCAGGATGATGCTCCTCCATAAAAATAAGTTCCTCAACAGGAGGATGTACCACAGGATCGCCCTCAGAATGAGCGTCATGAAGAAGAAATGATGAAATCACCTTCTCCATCGCATATGCTAATAGATACAGAAGATCAAGGTGAACATCAGGATGATGCTGAAAAACATGATCAGGTACCTCGATGGTTAGAAAAGTAAGTTAATACAGAGGTAGATTTTTAGATTCAAGAATTTGATGTATCCACCTTGTTTTCTGAAAATCTAATAAAACCAAAGAGGAAGGCCAGAATGACTTCGGCCATTAAAAGAGACCCAACAACTGGAAGGAGGACTGCATAAATTGCAATCCCTACTGTAGATAAAGAAAAGAGTAAGATTACTCTGGAAGAATTCTAGATTAATATAGTTGACCTGGTGTTTGCAAATGAAGACCAGGAGGGTCAAGAAGGAAAATATATTATAGATTCTTTGATTCAAAAAGTGAAGAAGGAAAAAGAGAAAAATAAGCAACACAAAGAGCACATTGCTCAGTTGCATGCATATATAGGAAGGTTAACCAATCCTGAAGATGATTCCACTGATCATGCAGTCCCATTGACTACTATTTCACAGGAAGAGGTAAATAAGTTGGATCTCATGAAACATGAGTCATCCATACTGAGAAAGTGGATGTATTCCACATTTGATACAGCAGAGGAAGTGGTAAAGGCCTCTTTGAAGAGGTGGAGTTCTCTCAGTGACTCCAAGAAAAAGGTAGACAAGTTGCAAATGCAGACAAGTAAAAGGTCTTTCCAATTAGAAAAGATATTGGATATCCTAGGAGAAATAAGGAGGATAAATCCTCAATTGCTCATCAACAAGAAGGTGCTGGATAATAATAATGCATTATTGATAGATATATGGTATAAGGACATTCAATTTGAAAGTGATGTACTCAAAAGATGCAACAATAAGTTGAGAGAAATCAGCATAAAGTTACATGATATGATGTCCTTTGAGGCAGAAATTTTGGAAGTGTTGGAAGGAAAAGTGGAAGGAAAGGTAGAAAATCAAGATGAAGAGTTTGCAATCCAAGCTCTACATAATAACTTCCAATTTGTTGCTGATGATCCATTAGGTCAAATGATAGAAGAAATCATGGATAAATTGGTGAGAACCAAAGTGAAAATAGAGAATTATAAGGAGACATCACACCACAGAAAGAATAAATTGGATAGCATCATAAATAAATACCAGGCACATAAACACGCCATTATCAAAGCAAAGACCCAGGATGGCAGAGAAATAGATAAAATTGTGTAGTTGTATGAAAATGTCAGGGTCATCATGCAACCTCATGTACAAGGTAGGCATCATCAGGATGATGAAGGTACAGAAAGTGATGCACCTGATGATGAAGTACATGAATCTGATGAAGTAGATAAAAATGTAGCATAAAGTAGATATCAGCATCCAATACTTAGTGAAAATAAGTATTTCAGATAGTTGCCAGCTGGCAACTTGTGCCATTTTGATAAAGTTGACACAGTCAAAGGAGATACTAACCGTAGATATTCATAGATAAATCAAGATCTTAGATCTTTTGTAACGGATTCCTCACCTTGTTCTATAAAAGGTGCAGGAATGCCTCGTCTCAAATATTCGAAACTTAATTGAAATCTGTCTGCTGAAATATTCAGGGCTCATTTCAAAGCTTTTTGTATACATTTATATCCTTGCATACTTAATGAATGAGAAGACTGTTTTGATTACAAATTCATAGTAAATCTTGAGTAATCAGTGTGTGAATTCTGGATATATGCTGTGACTTGCTGCGTCCCTTGGAGTGCATATCTACTTGCATATGTTGTTTTCATACAAATTCCTTTGAAGTTAGCATCAACTGTATCTAGCTGTGGAATGTCCTGGTGAACATATGGTTTGGTTTTCTTCTCTTCATGACTGTATCTGATGTATATGTGGTTCAATGGTTGAAGGTTCAACATTAATTTAAAGCATTTCTTTCAATTTCCTTTAAATTTCATAGCATTTTACCATCATAATTGCAAATAATTGATAATCTCAAGAAAATAATACAAATATGTGGACATATCGTAGATAATTGCAAATATTTAGCATATTTGAAGCTAAAGCATGTATAACTAAAAATATCATGCAAAGATTAAAATACTTCTGTATCATTTGATCAAACAACTATATAAAATGACATCTCTATGAAGAATCTTTGCAGAAGCAGTGTCATGATGATGAACTCAACGTAAGGCCCCAAAATGGAAATAGCAATGCACATCAACCTCTGAGTAACATCAGACAATTAAGACCTAATCATCGGAGACTTGGGATCATGAATTCTCTAAATTCATCGTATCTTTCAAGATGAATAAAGGTTAATGTGTACTTTTATTCTATGTTTGTTTGTGACTAACATCATGACCAACAGGTAGCATGTTGCGACACATGGGTAGGACATATTGGATGATCTTGATCTTAGTGACGATCTCTTATAGCATACATTTGGTATTGACTCTCGGGTAATTTGTTACAAGTTTCATCTTGATTTAGTATATTGTTATTTGAAATTTGTAATTAATTTTATATGATTATCTATATTATAAGTCAAAAATAATGTATGTAATTATTTGCGCAATGAAATTCTAGGGTCAGAGTCTTCATCATGCCTCCGTTAGCCATCCATTGGCAGGTTATGAGAGGAGGTCAAGTCAGCAGGTATGTAATTTATCACATAATCATAATTATTGTAGATATATCAATGGTAATATTATTTTGTGACAATTTGATGATTTCAATAGTCACCGGCACCTCCACAGTTTTCTTGGTCCCCTAGATGCCAAACCACCACTTTTACAAAGGTAAATTTAACCATTTCTAATCATTATGCATTTTTAAAATAATGTTATGTATTTATTTTGTTTGAATAATCTTGAACTTGATTTTCAGATGTTGAATACAGTGGAGACTCCTCCTGACCTTTGTGAGTCAGCGCAGATAGGCATTGATGCAGCCATGATGTCTGTAAATCCTTTGACTGAGGTATGAGCCAATAACATGAAAATATCATAATTTTGTATTTCTTTTTTTATGTCATGTCATTTGATGTACATAAATGATATTTATGTTTAGTCAATTTTGCTTCCTAATGCTTCTCACAGGAGGTCACAACTCTAGTCCATCCAACTACGGATGAAGAGAGAGATAAGATGATCAAGAGTGATCATCAGTTGGCGGTAAGTGATCAATTACATATGTGATGTAATGTATTTCATACATTTTCTATACTAATGTGCATATTGTTTGTTTGTATTAATAGGTGCAGCTGGATGAACTTTATTCGAAGAGGTCTACTCGATGGAAGAGAGAGGATGTGTCACTGACTAGCTCTCCATCTTCCCAGTCAAAGAAGGGCCACCGATTATTTCCTAAAAGTCCATAGGAAACTAGTTTTTGGGAACTTTTTTGTATGCCTAGATGGCTTTGTATACATACTTTTGTATGTTAATCTGATGTATATTTTTGTATATTTACATGTATGGCTTTGTTTGGACATGCCTATATGGCTTTTTATATAAACTAGATGTTATGTTCATGACATCATGTATATGACAGTTTATATTAAATATTTAATATGATAATCAATTATTGTTACAGGAATTTGGTTTTACAAGTGCCAATTGCATTTGCTTGAAAGTTTATAAATCATTTTCAAATAATCCATTTTGTGCATATCTTGCAATCATTGAATTTTGTGGGATTGTGCATTTCTTTGAGGCATCATTTCAAATAGTTCACGTGCCTTGTCTATTCTTCCATACTTTCCATACATGTCTACAAAGGCAACTTTGCAAATACAATACATCTGACAAAATTCCTATATCATTTATGCTTTGATGGTTGTCCGCACCATGTTCTCTAGATCCCATTATAGCATAGGTAGGGAGGAAGTTGGTTAAGGTTGTGCAATTTGGTTTTAGATGTGCCAAAATTTGTGTAAATGGTTGAAATTTATTTTTGTGCATTTGCTTGAGATTTTTTAAAGCCTTATGAAAAATCCATTTCATGCATATCTTGCAATCATTGCATTCCATGAGACAACATTTCTTTGAGGCATCATGTCAAAAAGTTCATGTTCATTATATATGCTTCCACACAAGTTGCATACATGTCTTGCAGGGTACTTACAACTACGACATTTGACAAAATTCCTATATCCTTTATGATTTGATGGATGTCTATACCATGCTCCAAACATACCATTTCTAAGGTTTTAGAATTTGGCTTTACACTTGCCAATTGCATTTTCTTGGAACTTTCTAAAGTCTTATCAGAAAATCTGTTTTGTTCATATCTTGCAATCATTTATTCCATGAGGTGACATTTCATTGAGGCATCATGCCAAACAGTTCACGTGCCTTGTCTATGCTTCCACACTTTGCTTACATGTCTCTGAGGGTAGTTACAACTACAACATCTAACAAAATTCCCATATGTTTTATCCTTTTGATGGATGTCCATTTTGGCATAGGCAAGGAGGATACTGGCTAAGGTTGTGGAATTTTGCTTTACACCCACCAATCGCATTTTCTTGAAAGTTTCTAATGCCTTATCAAAAAATCCATTTTGTTCATATCTTGCAATCATTGCATTCAATGAGGTGACATTTCTTTGGGGCATCATGCTAAACAGTTCACGTGCCTTGTCTATGGTTCCACACTTTGCATACATGTCTCTGAGGGTAGTTGCAACTACATCTAACAAAATTCCCATATGTTTTATCCTTTTGATGGATATCCATTTTGGCATAGGCAAGGAGGATATTGGCTAAGGTTGTGGAATTTTGCTTTACACCTGCCATCACATTTGCTTGAAAGTTTCTAATGCCTTATCAAAAAATCCATTTTGTTCATATCTTGCAATCATTGCATTCAATGAGGTGACATTTCTTTGGGGCATCATGCCAAATAGTTCACATGCCTTGTCTATGCTTCAACACTTTGCATACATGTCTATAAGGGCAGCTGCAATTACAACATGTGACAAATTTCCTATATCCTTTATGCTTTGATGGATGTCGATAAGTCGTTCCAAACATTCTATATTGGTGTATAGATAGGGAGGATGTTGGCAAAGGTTGTGGAATTTGGCTTTACATGTGCCAACTACATTTACTTGAAAGTTTCTAAAGTCTTTTCAACAAATCCATTTCGTGCATATCTTGCAATCATTGCAATCCATGAGACAACATTTCTTTGAGGCATCATGTCAAATAGTTCATGTTCGTCAAGTATATGCTTCCACACTTTGCATACATGTCTTGCAAGGTACTTACAACTACAACATTTGACAAAATTCCTATATGATTTATGCTTTGATGGATGTCTATACCATGTTCCAAAGATACCATTTCGAAGGTTTTAGAATTTGGCTTTACACCCACCAATTTCATTTGCTTGAAAGTTTCTAAAGCCTTATCAAAAAATCCATTTTGTAAATGTTAGGGGAGGTCTCATTTTATGTGCCAAGTTCCCCAGTCATTCGAGGCAGCAGGCTACCGACAAAGTCCCATAAGATCCCTAAGATGAAAAAACTACCAAACTTTGATGGAACTATTCTCAGAATTTGTGGCAGCTGGGAACATTTTATTTAGACCTACAGGTGCATGTGGGGTCCGTCGACAATAACCTCTTTTGGTTTTGTTCAACTCCTGTCCGTTTGACCATGCCAAAATCAAATGTATTTTTACAAAATGCTTCAGTTTCATGTAGTGGAAAGGTTGTCAGGTGCCATATTTTTTGATCTTCTCATCGTGGGGGCGAACCGACTGTGCCAACACATTAGGGTGGTTGGGTAAATGGTAGGGAAGGTCTGGTTTCATGTGCCGAGCGTCCCAGTCATTTGGGGTTGTAAGCTACTGATAAAGTAGAAAGTTGCTAACACTAAAATTTTGCATTCCATAGGTCTTGGGGGAAAAAAAACTACACCATGTCTGGGTGGGTGGTTAAATGCTAGGGGAGGTCTTGTTTCGTGCGCCAAGTGCATCAATCATTCTGGGTTGCAAGCTATCAGAAACTCGAAAGGTGCTAGGAGTGACATTTTGCATTCCATAGCTTGTGGGGCCAAACAGACTTTGCCAACGCACCGGGGTGGGCGGTTAAATGCTAGGGTAGGTCTTGTTTCATGTGCCAAGCACCGCAGTCATTCGGGGCAGCACGCTACCAGTAAGGACCCTTAAGATCCCTAAGACGAAAAACTACCAAACTTTGACGGGGCAGTTCACAGAATTCATGGTAGATGAGAACATTTTGTTTAGACCTACAAGTGCATGTGGGGTCCGTCTACAATAACCTCTCTCAGTTTCATTCAACTCCTCTCTATTTGACCGTGCCAGAATCAAACACATTCTTGCAAAATGCTTCAGTTTCATGCAGTGGAAAGGTTGCTAGGTGCCATATTTTTTTATATACTCACTGTGGAGGCAAACTGACTATGCCAACACGTTGGGGTGGGTGGGTAAATGCTAGGGGAGGTCTCGTTTCATGCGCCAAGTGTCTTAGTCATTCCGGGTTGCAAGCTACCGGCAAACTCAAAAGGTGCTAGGTGTCGGTAGCTTGTAGGCCAGAATGACTGGGATGCTTGGCACATGAAATGAGACCTCCCAACCACCCTGATGTGCCAACACATCAGGGTGGTTGGGTAAATGGTAGGGAAGGTCTGGTTTCATGTGCCAAGCGTCCCAGTCGTTTGGGGTTGTAAGCTACTGATAAAGTAGAAAGTTGCTAACACTAAAATTTTGCATTCCATAGGTCTTAGGGGGAAAAAAACTACACCAACATGTCTGGGTGGGTGGTTAAATGCTAGGGGAGGTCTTGTTTCGTGCGCCAAGTGCATCAATCATTCTGGGTTGCAAGCTATCGGCAAACTCGAAAGGTGCTAGGAGTGACATTTTGCATTCCATAGCTTGTGGGGCCAAACAGACTTTGCCAATGCATCGAGGTGGGTGGTTAAATGCTAGGGGAGGTCTTGTTTCATGTGCCAAGCACCGTAGTCATTCGGGGCAGCACGCTACCGGTAAGGACCCTTAAGATCCCTAAGACGAAAAAACTACCAAACTTTGATGGGGCAGTTCTCAGAATTCATGGTAGATGGGAACATTTTGTTTGGACCTACAAGTGCATGTGGGGTCCGTCTACAATAACCTCTCTCAATTTCATTCAACTCCTCTCTATTTGACCGTGCCAGAATCAAACACATTCTTGCAAAATGCTTCAGTTTCATGCAGTGGAAAGGTTGCCAGGTGCCATATTTTTTTATATGCTCACCGTGGAGGCAAACTGACTATGCCAACACGTTGGGGTGGGTGGGTAAATGCTAGTGGAGGTCTCATTTCATGCGCCAAGTGTCTTAGTCATTCCGGGCTGCAAGCTACCGGCAAACTTGAAAGGTGTTGGGTGTCGGTAGCTTGTAGGCCAGAATGACTGGGATGCTTGGCACATGAAATGAGACCTTCCCTACCATTTACCCAACCACCCCAACATGTTGGCGCAATCCCTTTGGCCCCACAATGAGTAGAACAAAAAATATGGCACTGGCAACCTTTCCATTGCATGAAACTGAACCCTTTTGCAAGAATGTGTTTGATTCCGGCACAGTCAAATGGATAGGAGTTGAATGAAACTAAGAGAGGTTATTGTAGATAGACTCCACATGCACATGTAGGTTGAAATAGAATGTTCCCATCTACCACAAATTCTGAGAACTGCCCCGTCAAAGTTTGGCAATTTTTTTGTCTTAGGGATCTTAAGGGACTTTGCCGGTAGCCTGTTGTCTCGAATGACTAGGGTGCTTGGCACATGAAACAAGACCTCCCTTAGAATTTACCCACCCACCCTGATGCATTGGCAAAGTCCGTTCAGTCCATGAGCTATGGAATGCAAAATGTCACTTCTAGCACCTTTCCACTGCATGAATTTGAAGCATTTTGCAAGAATGTGTTTGATTCTGACACAGTCAAACAAACTGGACTTAATCAAAACTGAGAGAGGTTATTGTGGATGAACCCCACATGCACCTATAGGTCCAAACAAAATGTTCCTAGATGCCATGAATTCCAAGAACTACTCCGTCAAAGTTTGGCATTTTGTTCATCTTAGGGATCTTAAGGGACTTTACCGGTAGCCTGTTACCCTGAATGACTGGGGTGCTTGGCACATGAAACAAGACCTCCCCTAACATTTATCCACCCACCCTAACACGTTGGTGAAGTCTGTTTGGCCCCATGAGCTATGGAATGCAAAATGTCACTCCTAGCACCTTTCTACTACATGAAACTGAAGCATTTTGCAAGAATGTGTTTGATTCCGACACAGTCAAATGGACTGGAGTTGACCAAAAATGAGAGAGGTTATTGTGGATGGACCACACATGTACCTATAGGTCCAAATGAAATGTTCCCAGCTACCACAAACTCTGAGAAAACCTCTATCAAAGTTTGGCAGTTTTTTTGTCTTAGGGATCTTAAGGGACTTTGTCGGTAGCCTGCTACCCCAAATGATTGAGGTTCTTAACACCATATTTTGTGATCAACATAAACATCATAAGGACACTGAAGAAATCCTTGACACATGAAGACACTAATAACACTGAAGACATGGAGGACAAAGAAGCATGAAGACATGAACAAACTTCTGTCATGAGGAAGAACCACAACCAAATCTAACTCCTAAAAGCATGACATGTTATGATGAAGAACCACAACCAAATCCAATGATCCAATGGCATGAACCAATGACATAAGAAACCATGTCCTACTATTGTAACATGATAAACATGAATGTTATGAACTAACATCCAAACCCTGTGACATCAATCTTGATATGACATGAGTGAAACACGAGTGAACAGGATTAAGACCAATTAGGATCAACTTCATCCATTACTTAGATCTAACCCCATGAAGCATAATATGATGATGATACAAATATCAAATGTATACCATAGAAAACAAATCAAACGAAACATGAGGCCTTCACTGCTCAAGTTCATACCACTACTTGTCAAGTTCATACCACTGCTTGAGTGAGATCTTCACTATTCAAGTTCATGCCTTGTCTTGAAGCACTACAAGTTTGTGCATGATATCACATACTCTATGAAGAAGCATAATGGTATCATAAAACAATAGACAACCAATAGACGTGTAAAACCAAATTCATGTAAGGATAATTTATCATCATATTAAATATTTAATATAAACTGTTGTATACATAATGTCATGAACATAACATCTAGTTTACATACAAATCCATATAGGCATGTCCAAACAAAGCCATATAGGCATATATACAAAAATATACATCAGTAACATACAAAAGTATGTACATACATCGATAAAATACAAAAGTATGTCCCAAAACTAGTTTCCTATGGACTTTCATGAAATAATTGGCGGCCATTGTTGGACCATGAAGATTGAGAGCCAATCCATGACTCATCCTCTCTCAGTCGTCGAGTAGACCTCTTCAATAGTTCAAGCTCATGCAGCTCAACCTGTTAATACAATCAAACAAAATGCACATTACTATAACAAAATGTACATGAAATATATAACATCACATATGTAATCAATCACTTACCGCCATCTGATGATCATTCTCCATCATCTTTTCTCTAGCTTCTTTGTCTGTAGTTGGATGGACTAGAGTTGTGACATCCTATGAGAAGCATCAAAAAACAAAATTGACTAAACATAAATATACTGGAGGGAAGCAATTCATACTATTGTTTATATACAAAATAAAGTACAAGTAACCATCTAGGAAAGTTTTATGCATACTTACAAATTAATCCAACGAACCATCTAGGTCTTCTCTACTCTTTATTATGTCAAGTATTGCCTCATGGTCAGACTCATGCACCTTCTACAAGGTCTTGTTCAGAGGTCTACCTCGATATTGTATCAAATGAATATTGGTTGCCATGACAAGGTTGGAGTAATGAAGAATCTTCTGATGCATGTCAAAGTTCTCAAATAGCCAAACATTAACACTCTTATGTGGGTACCTTCTAAACCATGTTCTAATAACCACTGAGCCTGTAGGGTATTTGATGTTTTCTCCATCTGTAACTGGGACCTCTAATTTCTTTTTGGCCTCAACACAATGACACAAGTAATAATATGTTCCCTCTTCGTTATCTTCATCTGTAATAACTACATAAACATGCCCTACAATGATATGTGCAGCAAATTAGAAAAAATTAGTCAACATTACAAAAATACTACAAAGTTTAAGATAATATTAGGAATTTCAAATTTAACTATGCAAGTAGATATATTACCTGGTTGAACTAGATCTGATATGTGGTCAAAGTCAATTGAGGATTCCATTTGTGTCAGTTCCAGTGCTGTCAAGGGTTGATACGTGTCAAGGGGGCTAAGATAACATAACTGCCATTCGTCAACCCACTCCTTTGACTCGCACTCATTCCAGGCTTGAATTGTACATGAAGAACAAAAGCACGCCATCTTCCACATATGGATACTCCATGAACTTGCAATTGAGCTTCTAAAAGAGTGTATCTCACTTGATCCTGTCAGTGTACAACAGTCCTCATATGGTGCAATGTTAGTATCATCTATCAACCAAAAAAATCTATGAACTAAAGACTTACCTTCATTACCTTGACCCATCAAAGAATTACATCACTCAATGATTGATTTTGCATCTGTCAACTTTGTATTGTCTTTATAATTTAACTCTTCTCATGCTATGGATCTTTTGATACAGGCTCCTACACCATCATGCTCCTCCTTTCCATGCCCGGCCTCACAAAAGTTCCACATATGTTGAACACCTGTAATATTATGCCTCCTGCTTAGCTAATAGAAATTTCGTGAGTTCTTGAATTGTAATGCACAGTTATCTGACCATATGATATGCTGACTGAACAATATGCCACTTCTAGCCTAATCATTGTAGAACACATGAAAGCAACCTTGTACAAACTCCATGAAATGCGTGTGATCATTGATTATATAAAAATGATACTCCCTTATGATCTTTCTGTCGTCCTCTATACTATCATTTGCATGAATGAATGCAATGTGCACAAATATAGAAACTTGTGTCAAGTTGTAATATTGGGATTGCACCTCACACTGTGGCTGTAGACTATATTTCTCTACAAAGTCGATGACTGAAACAATGCTACCAACTAGAAATGTGTCCTTGAATAACTTGAATTGCAAGTCTAACCATTGAGCTCTATGGGCATGTCTTACATACTCATACACTATACTATCATGAAATATAGACATAAATTGATACACTGGAATCTTCTGAATAATATATTCACACCTCTTTGCTTCTTTACCATCTCTTGTATTGTATGCCACTATTTTATACTTGCCGAACTCTACTAGTTCACTTCCAACCAAATGTGTTCTTTCCATATGTTCACATATTGGCATACGTTGCATGCCAATGCAATGCTGACATGTGCCATCCAAGCATAGTTTCCTGTAGAATATTTGACCATCCTCTCTATCACATAAAATTATTGATATATGTAATCTACAACAACAAGTAGTGCGTGTGTGATTTATTTTGACAAAGAAAGGTTTTAGCATTTCAAAATATATTTGAGAAATTTTAATTTGAGGATACATCTCTACGAATTTACCAAAAAACTATGTTTGAGTCATATCCAAAAAATGCTTTGGATGTGGCTCATGGTTTCGACTACCAATTCTCCTTCTTACCACATCCCTTTGATTTAGAGATACCCTTGTGTAATTCTTCCAAAAATCTTCAATTAGTGATCTCAAAGCTTTGACAACAACTTTGTCTTTCCATGGAAGTCTCCCAGAGAATGCCCACAATTCATTAGTGTTTGGATCCTCAACTCTTTGACATCTTCCAATGGCTCTCATTAGAGTTTTTCTATTTATTTTCAATACTTGACTTGTCTTTCTAATGAGGTGAGCTTTTTTTGTTTGTTAGCTTGTCGATGTAATTGCACATCATGTGACATTACTATCCTTGGTGTGTTAGGTGGAACCCACACTCTCATACGCACTCATTAGATTCTTGAAAATTGATTTTTCACTTAAGGCATTCGATGTTCTTAGGCCAAGAATCTTCATAGTGGGCCTAAATTTCAGATTTCTCATCAATTCAACAAAAAGTTGACATCTTCCAGTTTCATTTAAATTCTCAAGGAATAATTTCCATATCTTATTCACATATCTTTGGCAAGTGTGCATGGGAATCTTATCTTGCATGGGCTCCAATATATTCTCATCAATATCAATTAGAAACTTAGGCTTCCTATGCAAAATTCTAGGAGGCGTTTTCATTGGTAAAGTAGACTCAACATTAGGAATTTCTTCAATATTTACTTGAGATGGGATAGAGGATGTACCTTAGATTAGAGGTGATAAGGATGAAAATGACATACCTTCAACTTGAGGTGTGAATGATGGTGTGCCACCAACTTGAGAAGAAAATGTAGATGTACCTTCTACTTCACCTGTGAAAGATGGAGTGTCTCCAATTTGAGAAGATATTGCTGGTGTTCCTTCAACTTGACCTGTGGACAATGGAGTGCCTCCAACTTGGAGATTCACTTTCCTCATTGCAAGGAGGTTTTGCATTTGTTCCCTTTGTGCTGCCAATTCCATCTCTCTCTTAGTTTCATTAGACGTGTCATGTTCCTCTTCAATTGGCAATGGTGGAATGTCTTCTTGTATGGTTGAAAATTTCCTACTTTCTCAAATTTGCTCATTCTTTCTCTTTTCCTCTCATTCTTAGCTTCACGCTCTTCTGGTTTTAGAGTCTTTGCTCATTTCCTTGGCATGATGATGATTTCTACAATCATGATGAATAAGACAATAATAATTAGAAATTTTATAATGACAATGAATAACACAATCAAAATGAATAACAAGGTTCTACAAACTTTTGAATAAGACACCTCATATCAAGATAACTTGAATATACATAAGTCATGGAGTATGCATTTGAACACACATATAAGTCATGTAGTATACACTTGAACATACAAAGTCATGGAGTATACACTCAAATACACAAAGTCATAAATGATGCACAAACAACACTTTTAGACTTAGATTTGATGGACTTCCAATTGCTGCCCCAACACTGTCATGCACAATCATTTAGGACAGTCATCACACTTTGTCAAATAATGGCCAAGAAAGCTTCAAAACTCCTTGAGCAGGTCTAAAATTCATGATATACACTTGAATATAGGTCATAGAGTATACACTTGAATACCTAATCATGAAGTATACACCTGAATGGAAAGAGGACATTTAGGGTAGAAATTTAATACACTTTAATTATGTGATGTCAAACAAGGTATACTAATCACCAACTTCCAAACAAATCAACTTGCAAATCCTAAGAACTCTATAATCATTGATGTGCTTCAACAGCTCCTTTATGCTTACTAGCCATCCAAAAGGGGTATTTTGAACATAACTTTCAAACAAGGACTCAAACCTAGAACTTAATCACCATTTGGAATACCCATTAAGGAGTTATTTAACATCTCACTTCCACATAGGTTTATTTCAGAGCTTCATGTCCCAAAATTGATTGTTCCTGCTACTACAAAGGGGCAATTAGCCCTATTTTCCAAAGCAAGTACTCAAAATCCTTCACCCAAAATTCCCACACCTAATCTATCACCCTTTTCAGGTTTTCAATAGACAAAATCAACAATTTTTGGTCAAAGATAGGCCTTCTACATCACCTAACCACCATACCCTTACTCTAGGCATGTTTTAGGCTAGTTTCCATGAGGGTTTATTGAAAATCTATCTTCTACACCCTGCCACACCTTAACAATGGTTCAAACACCTTAGGTTAGACCTGCACATGCTTCCCAAACTCTCCTTTATCCCTTGTCAACACTGTTTCATCAAACTCTCACTCAAAACCCTTGGGGCAGCCTCCAAAACCCCACCAAATCACCTTCTCTGCTCCTAAAACCTAATACTACATTTAATACAATCTAATTGTACCCATCCCACCAAGTTATAGGATCCAAAATAAGTGGAATGGCTCATTATAACATTCTATGTAATCAAATTCCTCAAAAACAATTTTCCCGGGCTGCTACAGAAAAATGACTCAAACTGCCACCAAATTCAATGTGAAAAGCTCAAACTAGGTTTAAATTAATGTTAACTTAGTCCTCTACCAAATTCATAAGGTTTTAGAACATTTAGCCCCTGTACAGAACCATACCAAATCTAGGAACAGTCAATTTGCAGAGAAAAATATAGAAAACATGGGTCTTTATTATTGATATTCACTTCAAAACATTCTTCCTCCCTTACAACGAGTTCTTACACATATATATATGTTTTCCCTCTAAAGACCAACCACCTGAACTGACTAAAATGACTTTTTGAGACTAATTGACCCTTGATATTCCATAGTATGTCTTTGAACTTCTTACATAGCATTTTTTACAACATTACAAATATGACACTTTCTTTGTAATAATAAAACCCCATGACTCAAATTGCATTTGAAGTCATCTATTATGACCTTATTCAATGACAAAAGACTCAAACTCTCCTAGAACCTAACACTTGACCAAAATTAAGACCTTATTTACAAACTTTGCATAAGATAAACTTGGTGCCCCTGCACCATTATGGACTATGAATCTTATGAAGGAGAAAGTTGGGAAGGTTTCCAAAAGACTCTAATACTATGATAGTCATAGTGGACTGATGTACATAAATAGTTTCGTTCCTTCAATACTATCATGAGTATTTCCATAAAGGAAAATAGGGCTACCAAGAGACCTTAAAACTATTTGAAACCATAAGGTGTTGAGAGATCACTATTTAAAGGTATATCTCTAATACTAATCCTCCCTTTGACCCTATCAACTCTTAAGAACATCACCTTGCCAGCTCTTGACTGTCTTGCCCCTTGAAAGCCATTGTTTGGACTCTTAAATCATTAAATCATTATTTTAGGTGATTTTGAATGGTGACAAAATGAATGCCATCGCAGGGGAATGTTAATGAACATAAATTGACTGTCCTAATAGTCTTAAACCAGTCCAAAAACTTTGTGATAGTCAAAAGAACATTAACCCTTGAAGATAACCTGCTGGACACTTGTGAAAAAAGATCAAAGACATATTAAGTAATGCATAAATTAAAAACAACTCCATGATGGTCATGACTATGATAGTGGACTGTTATATAGACTTGTGACTATCCTACACTCATGAAAACCTCCTTTTTAGTGTTTTATCTCCTTATAACTCCCTTTGTATCATCTTGTGTCATGATGCTTGTATGTCCATATATTTGTAGATAACTCTCTTCTCTAAAATTTTGTTATGTTGATGAAGCATAATACATAATCTCCATCATATTTTTTATGGATTGAGTGGTATCAAAGTGAGTTGTAATAATTTGTCAAATAGGTTGTGATTGCAAATGGATGTATTTTGGCTTCTATTGACTAAAAGTTCAACTTATTTATGAATTGGTGCATAAGGAATGTCCTAGCCCAAGATACTAAAGAGGTCTCCACATCCTCCAACCTTCTCCAAGAGAATTCATACTATGAAACATGCATGGAGAAGTTATCAAAAGGACACCTAACAATTATGTCTAAATGATCAATAGAGACAAGTAGGATTGTCATAATAGGGGGCATAGGATAGTCTAAGATTCAAGCCATTGCATGGTTCTATTAAATTAATTGAATTATGCATGTATTAAGGAATAAATCCTTCTATATCATCCTAGTGCAAAAATTAAGAGTCTTCCAAAATTAATTTTGGCTCCATTGATCATGAATATGAGTATGACAATCAATTGTTTACTAAAATTATTTTATGAAGTACTTGATAATGTTTTTCTCTTGTATAGCTGAAAATAGGTGAAATGAAGGCATGAAGGACCAAAACAAGGTGGAAACATGAGGAATTTGGAGTCTCTTTGACTAAACTAACTGATATACCTAGACACATATATATCTTAGAACATAAAGAACATAAAAAACATAAAGACATAAAGACATTAAAAGACATAAAGAACATAAGAACATATATATGTGAATTAAAATGGACATAAATTGAACATACCTTAGAATTTGATATTACAATTGACCAATTCTCCAAACGATGGCTTCAAAATCCTCAAATTCTTCTTTTTCGCAAGTTTGTTTATGAATTTTATATAATTCTAGAATAGGATTAGTGAAATTTATGGAAAAAACAAACATATATCATCAAATTCAATCTTTATATCAATGGTAATTAGATTTTAAACAATATCACACATGAAACATGAAACTTTTAGTTTAAATAATCAAATTTTCTCCAAAAACATGCAAAATCAGTTCTTCTATGTTGAAAAAACAAAAAAAGGTGGTGGATTGATATAAAAATGATTCTCAATTAGTCAAACAACATGAAAAGCGTTTTCTTATATGATATACTCATGAAAAGTAGGAATAATAGTCATGTGGGGTCTGAAACATGGATCCCACATGCTTTTTTTACCATTTTCCATGCTTCCCAAAATGCGCTCGCGTTATAATGCGAGCGCATTCTAGGAAGCATGAAAACATAAAGGTTCATGCATGCAAAAATCATAACCTTCTAAATGTTGGTGCCAAAATCATGGCCTAGGATGTCATGCTTTCACATAAAATATATTGTAACTATGCATGTAGTGTGTCAAATAGGTAATCAAGTGATGGTCCAAGAGTATCCCTAGACTCAAAATTCATGTGGTTCATGAAATAGAACTTTTTAAAACAAGGAGGGACAAATGTAACCTTTTATCTACATGGGAGAGTCTCTCTTTGTCTTCATTTCTCTATCCTATATATAGAGAGGGATCGGGAGACATGGAGAGATAGAGAGGGACATTGAGATAGAGAGGATAGGTGGAGATAGAGACAGGGAGAGGGAGAGATGGGGATTGAGATAGAGAAAGGGGTCTATAGAGGGAGAAAGATAGAGATACATATATATAGAGAGGCGAGATATAGGGAGATAGATAGGGAAATACAGAGAGAGAGGTAAAGATGGGTATATTAAGAGATGGGGTTATGAGGATAGATAGATCGATAGGGAAAGAGATCAAGAGATGTCTAGAGACATAGGGAGAGAGATTTCACGAGGTAGAGGGATGGGGAGAGAGATAGAGAGGAGGAGAGAGAGGTAGCGAGGGATAGATTAAGAGATGGGAATCCATATGTCTAGAGAGATAGAGATATGGATCCCTATTCTCCCCTCTACCTAAACCATAAACCTAAACCTCTAAACCATAAACCCTAAACCCTAAATAATGCCCCTAACCCCTAAACCCTAAAATCAAGAAACCCTAAAGCCCTAAACCATAAAACTTGGAAGAAACCCTAAACCTCTATCTCCCTATCTCTCCCAATATCTATTAGTCCCCTTGCTCTATATCTCTCTAAACCCTAAACCCTAACCCCTAAACTCAAGCAACCCTAAACCCCTAACCCGTAAACCCTAAACCCTACACTTGAGCATCCCTAAACCCCTAAAGCCTAAATAATTCCCATAAACCGTTACCTTAAACCCTCAACCCTCTTTACTTGAGCAACCCTAAACTCATGTAAACCTCAAATAGTGAGGGAGGGAGAGATAGAAAGGTAGAGTTAGAGAGAGGGGATCGAAAGAGATCTAGCAAGATAGAGAGATAGGGAGAGAGAGATATATATATAAAGGTAGGTATAGTTAGAGAGAGGGATAGAGGAGATAGATATATCTCTCCTAGGCTTAGTCTCCTCTATATCTCCCTATTTGCCTCTCTACCTAAACCATAAACCTAAACCTCTAAACCTTAACCCCTACCCCATAAACCATAAACCATATATAATTTCCCTAAACCCTAAAAATGAGCAACCCTAAACCCCTAACCCCTAAACCATAAAACCTGGAAGCAACCCTAAACCTCTATCTCCCTATCTCTCCTAATCTCTATTGGTCCCCTCGCTCTCTCTCTCTAAACCCTAAACCTTAACCCCTAAACTCAAGCAACCCTAAACCCTATTTACTTTAGCAACCCGAAACTCACGTAAACCTCAAATAGTGAGGGAGGGAGAGATAGAAAGGTAGAGTTAGAGAGAGGGGATCGAAAGAGATCTAGCAAGATAGAGAGATAGGGGGAGAGAGAGAGAGAGAGGAGACAGAGATATCTCTCCTAGGCTCAGTCTCCTCTATATCTCCCTATTCACCTCTCTACCTAAACCATAAACCTAAACCTCTAAACCTTAACCCCTAACCCATAAACCATAAACCATAAATAATGCCCCTAAACCCTAACCGCTAAACCCTAAAAATGATCAACCCTAAACCCCCAAACCCCTTACCCCTAAACCATAAAACCTAGAAGCAACCCTAAACCTCTATCTCCCTATCTCTCCCAATCTCTATCGGTCCCCTCACTCTATCTCTCTCTAAACCCCAAACCCTAACCCCTAAACTCAAGCAACCCTAAACCCCTAACCCCTAAACCCTAAACCCTAAACTCGAGCATCCCTAAACCCCTAATGCCTAAATAATTCCCCTAAACCCTATTTACTTGAGCAACCCTAAACTCATGTAAACCTCAAATAATGAGGGAGGGAGAGATAGAAAGGTAAAGTTAGAGAGAGGGGATCGAAAGAGATCTAGCAAGATAGAGAGACAGGGAGAGAAAGAGAGAGACTGAGAGGTAGTTATAGTTAGAGAGAGGGATAGAGGAGACATAGATATATCTCCCAGGCTCAGTCTCCTCTATATCTCCCTATTCACCTCTCTACCTAAACCATAAACCTAAAACTCTAAACCTTAACCCCTAAGCCCTAAACCATAAACCCTAAACCATAAATAATGCCCCTAAACCCTAACCCCTAACCCCTAAACCCTAAAAATGAGCAACCCTAAACCTCTAACCCCTAAACCATAAAACCTAGAAGCAACCCTAAACCTAGAAGATAGTTGTTTGATTGTCTATGTTTCTTGGGGACCAAGTGTCTCATCATGGGATATTGATGGATAATGAATAGGACTAGCACAGGATGATGGATAGGGCTAATGGGATGATGGATAGGAGTGATGTGGGAACTTACTTGCTCATGGATAAGATCTCAAGATCATAGATAATATCTTGATCACAAGGAGGATAAGCATGGATAGCGTGATATTAGATATGGATAGGATAAGTGGGGATGCATTGATATTCATTGGATTGGGGAGTAAGAGGTGGTGACGGGGGTTCACTAGGAGATATTTGTGGATTAATGATGGGATCGATGTATAGAGAGGTTGACCATGAGATGGTAAGGGAACCAAGATGGGATTAGATGGGATGTTTGGATTTAGATTAGGATGGGTGGTTGGTGTTTCCACATTCTTTGGACTAGGCTAGATTAAAGTATACCTATTGGGTTTCTTAGATGGATGTGATGGTTCTTGGATCCAGGATCAATAATCTTTGGATGTTTGACAACATGGCTACATGATGGGGTTTGACTTGGACTTATGGTGGGAGACTCTTCAATGAAATGGTTAGACATAGGAGTGGATGATGGTGTTGGAGTGGTATACATGTTATTAGGAGGTTCTTTGTTGGGCTCAAGGATAGGAATTTGAGTACATGATGTTCTTATATTCCTTGCTTATAGTCCTTGGGTCACATCCTTCATGGCTTCATGGGTTGATGGACTAGGATATGCATATAGTTGATGCATAATGATGGAAGATGTTGTGGGGTTACGATTAGGATCGAGTGAATGGATATAGGAGGCTCGGATGGATTAGTATTGGGAGTGTTACAGGGGGATAAAATTGGATCAATGGATTTGGATCGCTCCATATCTTTGCCTTTATTTTTGGATTTTGTAAAAGACTCTTCAAGGAGAAAATTTTTCAAGCATTCATGGGTTGATGGATTAGAGCTTAGAATGTTTGATGGTGGATTAGATAGTGAGTTATATGGTGGATGGATGATAGGGATTGATGGATTAGGAGATGGGTGGACTAATGCATTAGTATTACAAGGATTGGAGGGAAATTATAATATAATTCCACTTTAACACTAACCTCTAAACCCTAAACTTGAGCAACCCTAGAAACTCATAAACCCTAAATAATTTACCCCTAAAGCTCTGAGCAACCCTAAATATGCCCCTAAACCTGAGCAACCCTAAACCCCTCTCTCTCCCAAAACCCCTAAACCCTAAATAATACTCCTAAAATCTAACCCCTAAACCATAAACCCAAGCAACCCTAAACCCCTAAACCATAAATAATTCCACTAAACCCTAAACGTAAGCAACCCTAAACTCATAAACCCGACCAACCCTCTCTCTCTCCAAAACAAGAAAACTAAGACTCTCTCTCTCCCCTTATCACCCTATCTCTCCCCTCTCTCTCCCATCCATCTCCATCCTCTCTCCCTCTCCTCTCACATGTTGACAAAGAATATGGAAACAAGAAAACTAGGACATGCAAAGAGGGACAAGGATATAAATTGGGATGATGAAATAGAAACCAGATAATTTATGAAATTTCATTGGATGGGAAGAATGACAAGGAGAGGTAGAGAGGGGAGGGAAGTAGAGAGTGAGAGAGAGGATAGGAGGTAGAGAAAAGAGGGAAGTAGAGAGTGGGAGAGGACCGTAGGAGGTAGACAAGGGAAGGAAGAAGAGAGAGAGGGTAGGAGGTAGACAGGGGCAGAAAGCAAAGACTGAGAGAGAGGTTAGGAGGTAGACAGGGGAGGGAAGTAGAAAGTGAGAGAGAGGGTAAGAGGTAGAGAGGGAGGGGGGAAAAGAGAGTGAGAGAGAAGGTAGGAGGTAGAGAGGCAAAGGAAGCAAAGACTCAAAAAGAGGGTAGGAGGTAGATAGGGGAGGGAAGTAGAGAGTGAGAGAGAGGGTAGAAGGTAGATAGGGGAGGGAAGAAAAGAGTGAGAGAGAAGGTAGGAGGTAGAGAGGGGAGGGAAGCAGAGACTCAAAGAAAGGGTAGGACGTAGAGAGGGGAGAGAAGTAGAGAGTGAGAGAGATGATAGGAAGTGCAGCTTCCCTTGTAGACATGTATGTAAAGTGTGGAAGCATAGACAAGGCATGACAATTGTATGACGTAACACCTCAAAGAGATGTTCTATAATGGAAAGCAATGATTGCAAGATATGTAAAAAATGGATTTGTTAAAAAGGCTTTAGAAACTTTCAAGCAAATGCAATTGGCATGTGTATTGCCAGTTATGCTCATCATAATGCAAGCACATTATAACGCGATAGCATTATTGATTTCACATAACGTGAGCACGTTATAATGCGCTCGCGTTATGCTCAGCTTTCTTTGATGTGTTTTTATTAGTTTTTAGCAAAATCTAGAGATAATCTGGAGCGTGCTCCCCATTAGGATGGCATGTTTTTCAATGAAAACAAAAAAATACCACCATAATCTTAAGCTCTTTGTTAGCTATCTAACCATATAATTTTTTTCACATTTTAAGTTCCTTTAGTGTTTTATCTTGAATTTCTTTTGTTAGTGTGTCTAGTTTTTGTCAAAAACCAGTGTCTAGTATTTTTGACTTTTTTTTAACCATTCATCAAAAATTGAAATAAGTTATATTTTTAGAAACTAGACTCCATTCTACATGAATTCAAAACAAAATTTTGATTTTTGATTAGTTTTCAAACATATTAGGCTGGAGCATGCTCAAATTTCTATTTTTCAGGATGTGTCCACTTTAAAAATTACTAAAAAATCAATATTCATTAAAACATTATCAGAAAAATCATGGATAAACTAAATGGTGTTACCTAATTTCTCACCGAAGTGATTATTGAAATACTAAAAAAAAAGTTAACATTTTAGGGGGAGCACAGTAGATGCTATGTTATGTTTTTTTGAGAAAAACAGGACCAATTTGTGTGCTCTCCCTTTTTGAACCCCTTAATCTCAACCATTTTTGGAAAAAATTAGTAGTTTAGAAACTAGATTTGGAGCACTACAACTCTTGTTTTCGTTCCATCTTCAAATTTTGAGTGTAGCTATCTTCAATTTCTCATTCAACATCAATGTTTCCTAATTTCAGAAAAAAAAAAAAAAAAAAGTGGCAACTTAAGACCCCATTTTGGTCCCTCATCTTTGTGCACTTACCCAGAGGTAGACAAGGTAAATTTCAAAGAGGTAGAACATATTCTGGAGGAGAAAGATCATGTGTGGAGAAAAACAAAGAGATCAGCCCATACCTCAAAGAAGAAAAGGACAATAATTCATACTACAGTGGGAGAGATGGTAGAAATTTCTACCACAACAGCAGAGGGAATCATAATTCTTACCGCAATGAAGGATACCAGAGAGATAAAAGAGGGTTTGATAAAAGATCATTCTAAGAAACTTGTTTCAAGTGTGGAGGTGAAGGACACAGAGCATTTGAATGTCATCAAGGGAGTACTAGCAAAAGGACAGAGAATAGTGCAAGATAAGCTTATGTGGAGGAAGAACTAGTTGGATCACCTAGTTTAGTGTGAAAGCTAGAGAAAGGAGTCATTAGTCATGAGGAGAGATTTATTTTACATAGAGACAACTGAGGAACCACTGCAAAGGAAAAGTTTGTTCCAGGTAAGATGCAAATCAGGAGGTAAATGTTGTAAAGTTATCATTGATAGTGGTAGTACAGATAATTTGGTTTAAGAAGAGATGGTGATGAAGCTAAACCTAGAGAGATTGAAACATCTGAAGCCCTACAACATAGACTTGATTCAAGATGAGAACAAGGTACTAGTGAGTGAACAATGTCTGGTGAAATTTCATATAGGATCTTATGTTGATGAGGTACTGTGTGATATCATGCCGATGGATGTACGTCATATATTGTTGGGAAGACCATGGCAGTATGATAGAAAAGCTATACATGATGGGAGGAAGAATACTTACACTATAACATCAAATGGGAAGAAACATATCTTGATCCCTTTAGAAGAAAAGCCTAAAATTGAAGTATGTGGAAATGCTTGAATTTGTTTGGTGGATGGAAGGAAATTTTTGGATGGATTGAGACATGAAAACATATGTTTTTCTTTGATTCCTAAGAAGTGTAGTACCCTAAGTGCGGAAACCACCAATGCAAAAGAAGAAGAACCACCACAAGAGGAGATAACCGAACTGTTGACAGAGTACCAAGATATCATATCAAATAATGTACCTAAAGGATTTCCACCAATCTGGATTATCAGTCATCATATGGACCTTATACTTGGAGCTAGTTTACCTAACAAAGTAGCACATCGGATGACACCAGCAGAAAATGTGAAGCTGAATAGGCAAATATAGGAGCTGTTGAGGAAAGGATTGATTAGAGAAAGTTTAATCCAATGTGTGGTACTAGCAGTGCTAGCACCAAAAAAATGTGGAGAATGGAGGATTTGTATAGACTTAAGGGAAATCAACAAGATCACTGTTAAGTATAGATTTCCATTGCCAAGGATGGATGATATCATGGACTATTTGAGTGGAGCAAAATATTTCACAAAGTTAGATTTGAAGAGTAGATACCAGAGAAGTAGATAAGTGGAAGACTACATTCAAGACAAATGAAGGATTGTATGAGTGGTTAGTGATGCCTTTTGGAATAACTAATTCAACAAGCACTTTCATAAGGTTGATGAATGAGGTTTTGAAGAAATTCTTGGGTAAGTTGGTCATTATATACTTAGCAAGTTTCTACCAGAAGTTCATCTAAAATTTTAGTACAGTATGCACACCAATGATAGAGACAATGAGGGGTGAGAGGAAGGATTTTAAGTGGACATCAGGATAAAATAAGAGCTTTGAATTGTTGAAGCAGAAGGTGATAGAGCAACCATTATTAGCATTACTAGATTTTGACAAAGTATTTCATGTTGATTGTGATGCCAGAGGAAATGCAATAGGAGCAGTGTTAAGTCAAGAAGGGAGACCAATAGCATATTTTAGTGAGAAGTTGAATGATGCAAGGAGGAGATATTCAGTTTATGATCAAGAGTTTTATGCCATAATTCAAGCCTTGAAGAAGTGGATACATTACTTGCTGCCAAAGGAATTTGTGTTGTACATTGATCATCAAGCTTTGCAGTATTTGAACAATCAGGGTAAGTTGAATCAGAGACATATGAGATGGGTAGAGTTCATTTAGAGTTACACATTTGTATTGAAGCATAGGAGTGGGAAGTCAAATAAAGTTGCAGATGCATTAAGCAGAAGAAGGAATTTGCTAACAGAGATGAGGGTAGAAGTATTAGGTTTTGAGGAACTTAAGCATATGTATGAAGAGGATCTTGATTTTGCAGAAGCATGTAAAGAATGTAAGGAACCTGTTGTGATAGATAGAAGTAAGTGGTTGGATTATTTCATTCAGTGGGATATGTTGTTTAAAGGAAATCAGTTGTGTATAACTAGGAGTTCAATGAGAGATAATTTGATCAAAGAGAATTATAGTGGTGGATTGGCAGGACATTTTGGAATTGACAAGACCATAGCTTTGGTAAATGAACATTATTTTTGGCCTTAGATATATAAGGATGCAAGGAAATTTTTGCAAAATTTGTCAAGTTACAAAGGGGAGTAGTCAGAATACTGGATTATACAAATCTTTCACAGTACCTAAGAAACCTTTGGAAGATATAAGCATGGATTTCATATTAGGTTTTCCAAGAACACAGAGGGGATATGATACTATATTTGTAGTAGTAGAAAGATTTTTAAAGATGGCACATTTCATTCCTTGTAAGAAGACAAATGATGTTGTGCATGTTGTTGACCTATTTTTCAAGGAGATTGTGAGATTGCATGGATTACCTAAGAGTATAGTTTCAAACAGGGATACAAGATTGATTGGATATTTTTGGAGGACATTATGGAAGAAGATGAAGACAGACCTAAAGTTCAGTTCAGCATTTCACCCACAAATAGATGGACAAACTAAAGTGGTAAATAGGAGTTTGGGTAACTTGTTGAGATGCTTAGTAGGAGATAAGGCAAGAAATTGGGATCTAACTCTACGGAAAGTAGAGTTTGCATACAATAACTCAATAAGCAGAAGCACAGGGAAGACACCATTTGAGATTATGACAGGAGTACAACCTAGAGGAGTAGCAAAGCTGAGAGACATCAGTATGGACAACAAGAGAAGTGCATAAGCAGAAGAATTTGTAAGATACATGAAGACACTACATAATCAGGTCAAGAAACATTTGGAGGAGATGAATAGTAAGTATAAGGAGCAAGCAAATGAGAAGAGGAGACATAAAGAATTTTTAGTTGGAGATGAAGTAATGGTATATCTAAGAAAGGAGAAATTTTTAGTGGGAACATACAACAAGCTGAAGATGAAGAAGTTTGGACCATGTAGGATTCTTAAGAAGTTTGATTCAGGGAATGCATATGAAGTGGAGCTACCGGAGACATTTGGTGTATCACATATTTTCAACATTGCAGATCTATATCAGTATCATGAGGGAGAATCAAGTGATAGACTTGAAGATAGATTAAAGGAACAGTTACCAAAACAACAACCGAAGTAGATAGAGCAGATCTTGAATAGCAGAGTTGGACATAGTACTAGAGGCAAGCAATACAAAGAGTATTTGGTTAAGTGGAAAGCAAGACTAGAAGAGGATTCATCATGGATTTCTTAGGATGAGGTAGACCGCATTCATTTTCCTCTAGTTCCAACAACGTGAGGGACTCACTTTTTCAACAACCCTGGGTGTCTAATGATGGAGCATCCCAGGTTGAAGAGCAATCTTGCATCAACCAAAAAAAAAATATTTTCTTTTCTTTTCTTGTATTTTAGTTACAGTTCAACCATTTGTAGTTAAGCATTTTCTACTGCATTCTACCACATCTTCATATTAGAGGTCACAGAGTAGGAATTAGCTTCTATGTCATTTCAGCTACATCATACTTAGATTTCAAGAGATTTGGATTCATTTGTAGAGAGCTATCACTATCAAAAATCTATCAACTTTCACAGAATAAAGCATTCATCAGTCAGCATGAGAACGAAAGGTTTGCGAAGCACTTCTGTGACTTGTGGAGCCAAATGGAACATCGTACAAAGTAATTTGGGACTAGATAGACCTCCCTTGAGAACCGCACCATGTTCCATTGGTTTGCAGAGTAGTACCATGAGTTGTAGGTCGACCTACATGTTTTCTACACATTTCATCATTCATTAGAGTTTGAGGTCTCTTAAGGTTGACACGAAGGACTCTTTGAGCTAGAGAATGATATACATATGTCTCTTAGATGCATTAGGGAGTCAGCTAGTTGTTATTATAAGATAGATAGTTAGATTCTTTCTGGAAGGCACTTCAATGCCATATCTTTCATATATATGTTGTAACCCGGAAGGCAAGCCTGTGAGCCCTTTGGTGTAGCCAACATGTTGCTGGCATATAAGCATTGTGATTATCTAATGTACTAAATATATGAATCTACCATTACATTTTATTATTGTGTTTTTTCCATTGTGTTTACTCTATCTGCATGGTTGCACAGTCTTTTCTCAGGACCCTCCATCCATGACTGCACCACAAGTGCTCCCCTAAAGTCTTACTAAAAATTAAAATATCATCTAAATAAATAATGACAAATTTACCCAAAAACTCTTTTAGTACCTCATTCATGAGCCGCATAAATGTGCTCGTTGCATTGGTTAGCCCAAATGCCATGACTAACCATTTATATAGGCCCTCCTTAGTCTTGAAGGCTATCTTCCATTCATCTCCTTCTCTGATTTGAATCTAGTGATATCCACTCTTCAGATCAATCTTTGTTACAAATTACTTGCTCCACTCAAGCAATCCAAAATATCATCCATCCTTCGCAATGGGAATCTATACTTGATTATAATTTTGTTGATGGCTCAGGAATCTGTACACATTCTCCACTCTCTATCTTTCTTTAGTGCTAGTACTGTAGGTACCACACATGGACTTAGGCTCTCCCTTATCAATGTTTTCCTTAACAGATCATGAACTTTTCTGTTCAGCTCTTCATTCTCTATAGGAGTCATTCTATGGGTTGTCTTATTCAGCAAACTAGCTCCTAGTATCAAATCCATTTGGTGACTTATCTTTCTCGTCGATGGTAAACCTTCTAGTACATTATTAGAGACAATGTCCCGAAATTCTTCCAACAAATCTAAGACTTTTTTTGGTACATCTTCACATTTCTCCTAGTTGATCTTAGGAATCAACGTAAAGCAATGATGCTCGTGCTTCATACAATCCAAACATTTCCTGCCTTCTACCAAGAAAATTTTGGTAGTACTACATACCTTTTCTTCCACCTCCTTCAAAGGCTTCAACTTATGGCGAACTCCATCCTTTGTCAGGGAATAGGTGTTTGCATGGTCATCATGGGTAGCACACCTATCATACTTCCACAACCTTCCCAATAGCATATGACATGCATACATTGGTATGATGTCACACAACACCTCAACATGATAGTAGTCAATCTTGAACTTGACTAAACATTGCTCATTAACCAAAGCTATATGGTCCTTCTGCAACCATGCAATCCAGTATGGATGTGGATGCCTTCCCTTTGTCAACTTCAACTTGTTAACCATCTCTTCTGAGGCAAGATTATCATTGCTTCCACTATCAATAATAATATCACAACACTTACCTTCACACTTGCATCTTGTGTGGAATAAACCCTTCCTCTAATCTGGTTCTTTCTCCTCATTTAACAAGGTACTTCTGACAACTAGGGTTCTCCCCTTTCCACATCTTTAAAATGCTCATATTGCACATCTTTATCTACATGTGCAACTTGTCCATTACCTTCAGGTCTTTTATTTGCCCTTCCTTGATGTTGGGGACACTCGTAGGCTTGATTTTATTCTTCTACACATTGGAAAAATTTTCCACTGAAACCTCCTCTTCAATGTCCTTGCCCAGATCTTCCTTTTCCTCTTCCTCTTTGCTCACTATTATTTTGGTCACGAGAGCGGTAGGCATTATCTCCTTTCTGATTTCAACTGGTGCCTACTTCTTCACTTTTATTTTGATCTTCATTTCAACCTCCATAGGATCTTCCACCAATCTTTCCGCCATGACTTCTTCCTCTTTGCTTGCTTTTGAATCTTTTATTCAACTTCTCTTCCACCTTCAAGGAAAATTGGTATGCATCTTGTATGGTGGTCATTCTGACTAGGCTCAGCTATTCTTGAATACTTGGCCTCAACCCATTAATATAATGAGCTACCTTCTCCTTGTTGGCCTTTATATGGCTTGTCCTAATAATCATCTTACAAAACTTTTCTATATACTCCTTCACAGACTTGTCACCTTGCTTCAATCTTTGCAACTTATTCAACACCTCCAACTCATAGTCCACAGGAATGAACTGCTTCTCTAGTTTGTCCACCATCTAATCCCATCTAGTAATCTTTCCTTTTTCTCTTCTATTTCTCTTTAACTGGACCTCCTTCCACCAAATACTAGCATGGCCCTTCAACTTCATTTTTGCAAACTTGACTCATTCTAGATCGTCCACATCTTCATATTTGAAACATTCCTCCATATTGTTTATCTAATCAATAAGCTCTTCCAGATTCAAATCTCTAGAATAGGTAGAAACTTTTATCCTAGGCCTCTTTCCAATCTTCGAAATGGCCCTCAACAACTGAACTTGCGTAGGATCTCCTACATCATCATGTTCTTCCTCAGATAACTCTTCTTGTTCAATTTCATCTTCACTTTCTTCTCTTATTCATGGCTCAAAACCTTTTCACAGCTCCTTTTACAATGCATCGATTTGCCTCTGTAGGGATCTAAAACCCTCTTCTGTCAAAGCATTTCTTCCACCATAGATGTTTTGTGGAGGCATTTTCATCTGTACAGCAAACCCACAACCTCAGGTCCTAGTGAAAAATGCCTCACGGTCGGCAATCTGTCTACACACTCAAGAACCCTTGCTCTGATACTACTTGATGAGGGTGGACTCCACCCAAAACACATACAACAAAAATTTATAGATTTCAAATAGACAAGAATAAGATTAGTTAATCAATCTGCAAACTGATTCAGAATTTCTTCATTAAACTTGCTTGTAAAAGGCTACAAATTTGGAATACAATTTCCAAGGTCGTATGCCCACTTATTATAGAAAATGAGCTATCTTACAATAGAAATATCTAACTTATAGATCCTTCTGATATCTCCTGACCTCCTTATTCGCATGAACAAGACTTGCCAATAACCCCCTCTGACCATTGCCTCCGGAACTATCCCCAAATAGGCTTTAAATACACATCAGAACTAGTTAGTGCATTTTCCCCAATGTCGGCTTTCTTTGAAATATATAACTCCCATTTGGGCACCAAAATGAACCCATCTGTCCTTTTTCCCGCCCAAGAAAGAATTTAAATCAAATTTTAAAATTTTGAGAAACTAGGTAGCACAACTTCCAAGAGCCATAACTTTTGAACCGGGTGTCCGATTGATAGACCATTTGATGCGTTGGAAATCTCATAAAGAACTCTATCAAGATATAACCCACTTTTCTAGTTACAACAACTTTCAATCCATCTAGGGATGTTTATGTGCTTCAAATTTGAATCCAAAACTTGTTTCAGAACCTCAAAAACAAAAGCTTTAATATCTTGCAATCCAGACATGATCTTGGGCTGAAATTTATCAAGAATGTTTATTTGTCTATTTTGAATCTTTGGGGAAAATTTTAGGACCAAACACTCCTTTGAGATAGGGTTACTAATAATAGTAAGTTAGATGGTATTCTTAGGCTTTTTGGAAACTTTGAAGGTTTTGAATCATTATTCAAGCAAATGGTTATCTAAAAACATAAAAATTGAAAAGAATAGAAAACAAATCATCATTTTTTTTGGGTGATACAAGATTTCCCTTACACCATTGGATGTTCCTACATCATAGACACATCACTAGCACACACGACAATAACCAAGCCCTCCACCTTCAACCACACCCAATCCACAAGCTCCTCCATTGTAGTCAAATTTAGGAACTAACCCATAGAGGAGATAGAGCCAAGAATTGTAACATCTAAGAGAGGGATTTTGAGGCTATAAAATATTTCTTAGTGCTTCTATGACCTAACTAGCTTCCCTATGCTAAAGGATGAGACTATAAATGCACTTGAAACTTCTAAATTCCCTTTTGTGTGTGTCATCATTAAATAGTTAAAGATTTTCCCTAGGTCCTCACAATATTTATTTTAACTCGTGTAGTGCTCCTTTGAAATTGCTCAACCCTTTGCCACCATTGGTCACCTCCACATTTGAAGCCTTCACATTATGATTACCACCTCCTATAGGTATACCAACATTACCATCATCCACATACACATCCAAGTTTTTGCAAAAACTCCTCAAACTCACTAAACTATAATGTGAGGCATCACAACAACCATAGTGTTTGCATGGTGTTTGGTACAACTCTAACTGGCTTGGACACAATATCCTCCTTAATGGATACTTTGAAGTAGGGAGGCCCTACTACACCCAAACCACTCTCGTCAATCACAACTTTCTCAAACCCTAACATTACCATCTCTTGACAATTAAAAATAGCACACAAGTTGTTTTCAAATACCCTTTTGTATAGGTATGCGTCACATACCTTAAGGGATCTAGTTTATTGTGTCATCATGAAGTAGAATGAAGACATTGTCAAAACTCACAATGAACAACTAGTAGACTAGAGTCATGCATCTAGGAGTAGATGATCCAACATGTAATAAAATGTACACCACTAAAGCATCATAAAAATAAGTGCTCACATGTGTCACCAAACTTGATGGAGAGATAAAATACACACCACACAAACAAGTCATATGCCACCATAAGACATAATGCAAACATAAATCCCATATGATGGAGCTTGGAAAGAAGACCACATGTCTTAGAAAAATGAAAGCTAGAAGAGTATTTTGGGGGGCTTAAAAATTAAATACTTTTTAAGCCCCAACCAAGATGTAGATCAATCATTGTAAATAGTTATTAGGGGACCTTGATCCACCTTAGAGTTAACTATAAAATCTAATATAAAGTTAGAGGCCTTATGACACTGTGAAAATGTAACTTCCTTGAAGTGGTGACATAAAGACTAACCCTCCTCCAAAAATATTGAAAATGGGTCTTTCCATAATGCATCAAATACCACAAGGGAGTCCCCCTCTACAACTCATTGTTGCACACCTAAAAAGGATTCCAACATGATCCCTACAACAACACCTTCCTAGTCAACTTATTATTGGTTTGGTGTTTTGCAGAAGAGAGAGCCACCTTGGACAAAGCTTCCATATTTTTCCCAAAGAATAACACCCACACCTACACTACTAAGGTTTCCCCTTGAAGGCAATCCACCTTACATTTATCTACTACTCTCTCTTTTACTTCAAGACATAAAAAGTTCTTGTTTCTTTCTAATTGAATACCTCCTAACCCTTTAATGGGGATACTAACACTAATATAATTAATACTATCTGTGTTTTAGAACTAACCAAAATAATTATTCAACTTTAATTAGTTAAGGGTATACTAGAATAATTGAAGACACTTGCATGAAGGGAGGGCTAAACTTTTGTGAGTTTTGCAAATACAATTTTAGTATTGTTTCACTTCTTTTTATTATTAGAAAATTTTAATTAGACATAATGTATAAACCAAGTGACAATTTTGTTAAATCCATGACTTATTACTACAATAAGGGATATGGAAAACTCATTGTCTAACAAAATAATGAATGTAAGAAAAATGGCTTAGATGAGAGTTTTGGAAAAAATATCATTCAAAGATGTAAGATCCTTATACCTCTCAACAACAAACTTAAAAGTTAAAAGTTTCAATTTTAAAAATTAAGAAAATAAAATAAAAATGAAAAAATAATTAGTAAGAGTCTAAGACACAATCTTGAAATTATATTGGCGTATCATCAAGATACAAAAAAATCCCTCATAAATTTTTTAAATTTGACATTTATTTCATCACAAAATTTTCATAATACAATGTAAATAAATAATTTATTATACAATAAATATAAAATGGAACATTTAATTTTTTAATTTTTTAATTTTAAATTTTTACAATTAAATTTGTATATAAATATTAAAATATTTGCTTTTAAATAGTTAGTTATAGCATTCTGAATAAGTGTCCACTTATATGAAAATTCTCCTTTGATTAAGTTGCAATGATTAAAAGATCCAATCCCTCAAAGCAATCCAACAGTACTTCAATTTTTTTTTTTAAATGAAAAACAATACTTAATATCAATTATTACAAAACATATTAATTTTTTAAAACACAAAAGTCCATATTTGTTTTGTAATTCTCCAACAACCTTGATAGATCTACTCCTTAGAACTCCCAAAATATTTGGATTTCAAGAAGAGTTGTTCATCTTATCTTTGTCCAGACTCCAGATATGTGCTAGAACACTCATGATTTATGACTAATGTGGACAACAAAGATCAATCAAACCGTTACACAGATTACACAATTCTAAGCTTTCGAGGCAACATACACAAAATGATGTTGGAATGTTTAATACTCTTGTTTTGGAATAGGCAATCATATTAATCCATGCAATGGATTTCTTATTAAAAAACCATCACAGCAAAAACTGCAATTCATGTGAATCATATCCGAGGTAAACATATACCAATTCCTGAAAAGACTAACTTTAGGAAAAATATAAGTATTGATTCGAATATGGTAGATCAGTTTGTCTCGTATGAAAAAATATAATAGTAGATTGTAAAATTCCTCATGATGCTTTATAATATTACTGTGGCAAAACATTGGTTTATTGTTCTTAAATAAGCTTAGTTAAAGAAACTGAATATGATGGTGCTGTATGGTTCCAATTTATAACAGCCAGAATATTAGAAACACAGATATTTTATTATATAGTATGTAGCATAATAATTGAGGATTCGCAAATCCTACTATGAAGATCCAAAGCCCTTAAGAAGATCTACTTACATTGTGCTTTTAAGATTTTGCACGAAATAGACAAGTTACAAAATACTGAAGCTAAATATCTAACTGTTTTATTAGACCTATTATAGGTATTATCTCAAGCTTTTTCATCTTCCAGATTGCAAACGGACATCCTGCAATAAGTAAACAGAAACGGTAAACTGAAGCAATAGTAATAGTAATAGGTATACAATACCAAAACATACAAAAATAATCCAACAAGAAGCTCTGATCTACAACATCTAATATAATAACATGGATGAAGGAAGATCAAATGTGCAATGAATGAGGTACCTTGTAATGGTGTCTTTCTGCTCAGCTAAACTGAAGGAGGGGGAGACTTATAATGATGAGCAGGTGGTGTGAAGACAGGAGATTTGGAGTGTGGAGGTGGATGTGTAGGCAAAGGCTGAGGCTTAAGTACCACAGGTGGAGGTGGATGTTTGTACTTGTGTGGTGGTGATGGTGGGGCTTTTGGTGTCTTAGATGACTGCTCATGGTGGGGAGGAGGAGAAGTTTTGGGTGGAATATAGATTGGTGTAGGATTGAGAAGAGGAATGGTTGTAGTTGGTTTTGGAGGAGAAATCTCAGGAACAGGTGGAGGTGGGGATTTGTAACTGTGATAAGGAGGAGAAACAGGCTTTGGAGGAGGAGGAGTGGTATGAGGAGGGGGTGGCCTTATTCCAATAGGAGTCCTGGGAAATGGTGGTGGCAGGTGGATGGGTGGAGGAGGAGGACTAATATGGTCTGTGGCATTTGTGGGAGTTGCAGAACAAATGCAGGCTGCAATCAGAGCCACCAACAACTTGTGCAAGGCATCCATTTTTGGTAAAAGGCTGGGTGATTTGCTTGCATAACTAAGTGGTATTTATAATGATTTTCAAGTGTAGAAGAGACTTGGTAGAAGCCTCTCTGTCATTCCTTCAGTGAAACGTGTTGGGCAGCTTTGTTTTAAGTCTTGTTTTGAAACGTAAGATGGAGCTTTGTGTGTGCAGGAAATCAAAAGTTTTAACGCATGATTTGTTTAAATTTAGGATGTGCAGTAGCCACATCTAAATATCCATAATTTCTTACTTCTTATGCGTCCATCGCTGCCATAACTTTTGCAATTTGTTTACATGCTATTCATCATTTGACTCTAAACATTTTCTTTTTCTTTCCCAAATTTAGCGTAATAGTGACACCTGTTTTAGTTTAGCCATCTTAAACCTACATTTGTTGTCTTCATCAGTATTCTTTTGACTCTTATAGGTTAGAAAATGTAGATGAATTAAGTGTTTTAAGTTCAGGAAAGAAAATGGTGGCGGTAATCAACATATTTGCCATTAAAATCATATTTTCAACAGGAAGTATGGATTATTGATTCTATGCAGTAATCTTTTTGTAAATATATAACCAGTAGCTTATTCAAAGCGCCCACCACTCTTTCTGGTCTTGTGGATACCCCACTAATAGGACAAGTTCTGTATCATGTTACAAGAGTAGCATTTTTATTTTAGCCAACTAATCAAAACGATGGGCAATACCCTCCAATGACATGTTTCCATCTACTACTTAGTTTAAATTATAATAAATTTTGTATTTTGTTAAAGAAATTTGTTTTTATTATTATTATTTTATTGAGCCTATTACTTGTTAGTTTAAATTGGAAAGTTTTCTTTAATATAGTTTTTGAAATAATATTGTATCAAAATTGTGAGTGGGAAAGCTTCAATAAATGTCTTTTATTGTTTTGGTTCCAAGATCCTAGATTACTATAAGGCTATCATAAACCATAATCTTTGAATTCTCAATTGCTCCCACTTGTTTGATTACATTAGACTACAAATTTTGTTCATTTTAATTTTCACTCTTTAAAAGTCTTTATGTGGATTGAATTTCTTTGCTTACCTTTTTTATTATATCCTTTCTTAGAACAATTGGTCAAGCTTGTTAGACATTTTATCTACTTTAACATTTATATAGGTTTAATTTTGTACAACTCTAGAAACGGGTTTCGATGTAGTCATGGCCGAAGGGTCCGATTAAGGATTATCTAGACATGCAACCAAATACACAAACATATAGAAAAACTCAATTCACACAACATCTAAACAACATTATGATCTTTTATTGATTCATAGTCTACCACAAAAGGCTACAACATGAGGCCTTAGCCTTCAATGATAAAATAGGCACAATTAGTGTGCAAATTACAATCTTCGTAGTTGATATGCAATATAATGCTCTTTGATGTACACCATTGAATTGTGAGTCTAAGCTATAAATTATGATCTTCAATTTGTTCTAATTAGATATGATTCTAACTTCCTTTTGAATGATGATGAATGACATTTATATAGTTGATTCTAGCACCTAGAATGTTTGGTGTTAGTTGTAAGGCAGTGCAAATCTCAATGCAAGAATAAATGTGTAACCATGAAATACATAGAAAGGAACCTTCTAGAATGAATGTTGTGAAGGATATACAACATGTTTTAATACAGTTCATATCAAAAACCTCCTTAGGACCAATGAGCTTCAAAATGTATCCAAATGTTGCTGCAAAACTCATACAATCACCACAAACATGAAACTATGAATCTGAATTAGAACCCTAGTATGCTTGAAAATGAGTTTGGAACCTAAATATACCTTGGTGGTGGGAACATTATGTTGTGGTGAGAATATGATGATTAAAACATTATTACAAACTTACATAACAAATAAATATCATGAAATAAAATAGTTTTGGTTGATGCAAGATTGCTCTTACACCATGGATATTCCTACATTGGACACCCTACTCGTAATTACAAAAGTGAGTTCTTCACTTTAGAATCGAGATAGAGGGAAACCAAGACAATTCACCTTAGATTCAGATATCCATGATAAATCTTTAATTGGCCTTCCCTTCCATTTCACCAAATATTCTTCATACTATCTATTTCTAGTGCTTCTTCCAACTCTACCATCTAATATCTCTTCATTTTTTCTGGGCTACTGTAGTATTTGTTCAATCTATTATTCTTTTTCCTTGCCTTCTTCCAGCTCTCCCTCATGATATTCATACAAGTCTACAATGTTGAACACTGGTGATATGCCTAAACCTTTTGGTAAGTCCACTTCATATGCATTTTTTTAATCAAACCTCTTGACAATTCTACAAGGTAAAAACTTTTTTGTCTTCAGTTTATTCTATGTGCCTTTTGGAAATTTGCCCTTCCTCAAATATACTATCACTTCATCTCCTACCACAAACTCTTTTTGTCTCTTTTCCTACTAATTTATTACTTCCTCATGTATTATCTTCATACACGATCTACAAAATCTTTTGCTTGTACACTCCCTTTCTCTTCATTACTAATATCTCCATATATTATCTCAAATGGTGTTTTTCCTATACTCTTATTCATTGAATTGTTATAAACAAACTTACCTTGTTCTAGGACCATGTCCTAATTTCTTGTGTTCTCTCATGTTAAACATTTGCTGCAGTCATGGATGGAGGGTCTATAAATAGGGCTATCCTACCGTGTAGCCTTAGAGTAAACACAATGGAAAACATAAAGAATGTATATATATTGCAGACTGTTATAGGTTCACAGGCCTGTCTTCCCCAGCAAAATTACATGAAAGATATAGCTTTGAATTGCATTCCACAAATCCACAACTAAAGACTAAAAACTTTTAATAATATTTTCTATGCTCCTAATGCATCTAATGAATGCTTATATATCATCTTCCAACTCAAGGAATGATCTGCATCGGTATTAAGAGGTTCCAAACTTGATGCTTGATGAAACGTGTAGGTCGGCCTTAATCATGTGGTAGTGCTCTGTGTTATGAAGGAACATGTTGCGGTTCTAAATGAAGATGTCTTCAGTCCCAAAATGCCTCGTGAGATGTTTTATTTGACTCTGCAAGTCACGGGAAGGTTCTGCAAACTCTATATGCTCATACTGAGTGTTGAATGCTATGTTCTATGAGTCCTGGCAGTGTTCTGATAGAGATAACTTTCCGTAGACAATTGCAAACCTCATGAAATCTACATATGATGTAGATGACAATGTAGAGTCTTTATCCTACTCTGCAAACTATGAAATGATAATGCAGTAGAATACGGTGCAATCTACTGAGATTGTATTGACGAAAATGCAACTGAAATGCAAGAGAAGAAAATAAATCAAAATATTTTTGGTTGATGTAAGATTGCTTTTCAACTTGGGATGCTCCTGCATCAAACACCCGGGGTTGTTTGAAAAGTGAGTCCCTCACTTTCTTGGGGCTAGAGGAAAACCAATGTGGTCCACCTCATCTTGAGATATCCATGATGAATCTTCCCCTAGTCTTCCTTTCCACTTAACCAGGTACTCTTTATACTGCTTGCCTTTGGTGTTGCGTCCAATTCTGTTATCCAAAATTTTCTCTATCTACTCTGGTTGTTGTTCTGGTAATTGATCCTTCAATCCAACTTCAGTGTTATCAATTGATTCTCCATCATGATACTGATATATATCTGCAATATTGAATATGGGTGACATGCCAAATGCTTCTGGTAATTCTATTTCATATGCATTTCCTAAATCAAACTTCCTAAGAATCCTACATGGTCCAAACTTTCTCATCTTCAACTTGTTGTATGTCCCTACTAGAAATCTTTCCTTCCTAAGGTATACCATGACTTCATCTCCAACAAAAAATTCCTTATGTCTCCTCTTTTCATCTGCTTGTCCCTTATACTTGTTATTCATCTCTTCCAAATGCTTTTGAACCTGAGTGTGTATTGTTTCCATGTATCTCGCAAATGATTCTGCCTCTGCACTCCTTTTGTTATCCATACTGATGTTTCTTAGCTCCACAGTTCTCCTCTTGGTTGTACTCCAGTCACAACTTCAAATGGTGTCTTCCTTGTACTTCAACTCACTGATTTATTGTATGCAAATTCTACTTGCGGTAGAATTCTATCCCAATTTTCTACCTTATTTCCTACTAAGCATCTCAACAAGTTACCCAAACTCCTATTTACCACTTTTGTTTGTCCATTTGTTTGTGGGTGAAATGTTGAAGTAAACTTTAGGTATGTCTTCATCTTCTTCCACAATGTCCTCCAAAACTATCCTATGAATCTTGTATCCCTATCTGAAACTATCCTCTTTGGTAATCCATGCAATCTCACAATCTCCTTGAAAATAGGTCAGCAACATGTACAACATCATTTGTCTTCTTACAAGGAATGAAATGTGTCATCTTTGAAAATATGTCCACTACTACAAATATAGAATCATGTCCCCTATACATTCTTGGCAAACCTAATTTGTAGTCAATGCTTATATCTTCCCAAGGTCTCTCTGGTACTATCAAAGGTTTGTATAATCTAGTATTCTAACTATTCCCTTTTACAACTTGACAAAATTTGCAACTTTGAACAAATTTCCTTACATCCATATATATCTGAGGCCAAAAATAATACTCATTCACCAAAGCTAATGTCTTATCAATACCAAAATGTCTGGCTAATCCACCACTATGCTTCTCTTTGATCAAATTCTCTCTTATTGAGATCCTAGGAATAGATAATTGATTCCCTTTGAACAAATCCTCCTGGATGAAATAATCCAACCACTTTCTTCTATCTATCACAATAGGTTCTCTACATGCTTTCCATGCTTCTACAAAATCAAGATCATCCTCATACATGTGCTTAAGTTCTTCAAAACCTAGTACTTCTACACTCATCTTTGTCAACAAATTCCTTCTTTTGCTCAATGCATCTGCAACTTTGTTTGACTTTTCACTCCGATGCTTCAATACAAATGTGTAACTCTGTATGAACTCTACCCATCTCATGTGTCTCTGATTCAACTTACCCCGACTGTTCAAATACTGCAAAGCTTGATGGTCAATATACAACACAAATTTGTTTGGAAATAAATAATGTCTCCACTTCTTCAAATCTTGAATTATGGTGTAGAACTCCTGAACATAAACTAAATATCTCCTCCTTGCATCGTTCAACTTCTCACTAAAATATGCTACTGGTCTCCCTTCTTGACTTAACACTACTCCTATTGCATTCCCACTGGCATCACAATCAACTTGAAATACATTGTCAAAATCTGGTAATGCTAACACTGGTTATTCTGTCACCTTTTGCTTCAACAATTCAAAACTCTTATGTGCTCCTGATGTCCACTTAAAATCCTTTTGGTCTCCCCTCATTGTCTCTGTCGTTAGTCTGTATACAATACTAAAATTTCTGATGAACTTCTAGTAGAAACTTTCCAGTCCATGAAAAGATCTTAACTCTCCAACGTTCACAGGTGTTGGCCATTCAACAATTGCTCTGACTTTCTCTGAGTCCATCTTCAATCCTTCTGCAGAAATCACAAATCCCAAATATACCAGTTATATCTTGATGAAACTACATTTCTTGATGATAATCAACAATTTCTCTTCTCTCAGCCTCTAAAATACTTGTCTAATATGCCGCAAATGTTCTTCCTTTGTTGTACTAAAAATTAGAATATCATCCAAGTAGACAATAACAAACTTACGTAAGAATTTCTTCAAAACCTCATTCATCAACCTCAAAAAAGTACTTGGTGCATTAGTTAATCCAAAAGGCATGACTAACCACTCATGCAATCCTTCATTTGTCTTGAATACAGTCTTCCACTCATCTCCTTCTCTTATCCTAATATGATGGTATCCACTCTTTAGGTCTATCTTTGTGAAATATTTTTCTCTGGGGTAAGTGCAAGAAGATGGGGGGTCAAAAAGTGGTCTTAAGTGGCCACTTTTTTCTAAAATCAGGAAATACTGGCCTTGGATGAGAAATTGAGCATAGTTACACTCAAAATTTTAAGATACAACAAAAATAATGTTCGTAGTGCTCCAAGTCTACTTTCTAAACTACTATTTTTTTTTAAATGGTATAGATTAAGGGGTTCAAAAAAGGGAGCCACAGAAATTGGTGTTTTTTCTGTCAAAAAACATAACATAGCGTGTTTTGTGGCTCCCTCAAAAGGTTAACTTTTTTTTGGTATTTTTAAACTTGCTTCGATGAGAAATTAGTTAACAGCATGTAGTTTATGCCCAATTTTTCTAATAATTTTTTAATGAATATTTGATTTTTTACTAATTTTCAAAGTGGAGACATCCTGAAAAATAGAATTTTGGCCATGCTACCCCTATAAATTTTGAAAACTAATTGAAAATCATTTTATTTTTTAATATGTGTAGAATGAAGTCTAGATTATAAAAATGTAATTTATTTAAAATTTCAATGAACGGTTAATTTATAAAGAAAAAATGACCAAACACTGGGTTTTGTCAAAAAACGGACACACAAACAAAAGAAATTAAAGATGAAAGGCTTAACATTGTCAAAATGTGAAAAAAATTACATCATTAAATAGCTATGAGAAAGCCTAACATTACCCAGTGTTCGATCTCTCTGACCTTGAAACACGAGCAAATCTGAGGGTTAGCATGAATGAAATTATGTGAAATCCTATAGAATATGTAAACACACATCTTTGGACATTGGGAAGGCACTCCAAGCCTTTGGGTTGGAAATCCAAAGCAAATCCCAAGCCTAAGGCTTGGGATTACCAAAGTAACATATAACACGCTCGCGTTATGTTTTGTTTTGCATTTTTCCCTTTTTTGCAAAAGTTTGCTTGTATGTATGTATGTAAGCCTATATGTATGTATGTATATATGTATGCTTGTATGTATGTATGTATGTATATATGTATGCTTGTATGTATGTATGTATGTATATATGTATGCTTGTATGTATGTATGTATGTTGAAAATAAAGAATATTGAGAGGGGAGGGTGAATCAGTATTCCACAAAACCACTTCTTGACTAATTTATTTATCCAATTTCCAAAGTTAATAACATGAAAGCAGAATAGACATAGAAACAACAACCACAAAGACATAACACATGAACACCAGGATTTTTATGTGAAAAACCCAAAAAGGAAAAAACCACGGTGAGTGTTAGCTCACAATATATTAATATAGCACAATACCGGATTACAATAAGGCTCACTGCCTTAGGGCTCACTATCCAGAGGAATGCTCACTGCAAGAAAGGCTCACTTCCTAGAGAAAGAGAGAAGGAAGAATGGCTCACTGCCAAATTGAACTGCTTAGACTGCATCTATACATGAATGGTTACAGCTCTAATGAAGCACAGAAATACTATCTCAAAACTCTTCATCTCTTACTGCTCTGCTTTTACATGGGAATAAGATCTCGCTTCTTCTACTCTTTATTGCATCCACACAATCATATTCCTCTATATGTCGCATATATATATATATCACATTTGCATCACCCACACCTCAAACACTGAATTCAATCTTATATATATATCCGCAACACTTAAGATCTTCATATTAGGTCGGCATACTCAAATGAAGTGTATAGTTAATAAACTTGTATCTTGTCGATACATATATCCGCAACACTTAAGATCTTCATATTAGGTCGGCATACTCAAATGAAGTGTATAGTTAATAAACTTGTATCTTGTCGGCCAAATCCATTCATCAAGATACATAGCAGAACTAAATAACATTTGAAACACATTCTCATATGCTGGCTCCAACTATAGAACCACTTAGGATAAAGTTCTGATCAATAGAAGTTACCGCACATAAATCAAACTATCATGTCGACCTCAAACACAGACTGCTACTGACTCAGTCTAACTGTCAAATCACAACTTTCATTGTAGACCACAATACTTGTTCAAAATCATATCAAAGACTCCTTAAATATCATAGATCATACCTTCATAACCGCAAAGCAAAATATCCTTTAGCGGAAAAATGCAAACCATTAGAACTCAGACTCTATCACAATCAAACTCTGTCAAACATTGAAGCGATACTCAATAGCTTGCAACTATCTTTTTAGTGGACTTCAGATCTTACAACTCTAGATTTAAACACTTCATATAAGTGTTTACAACACCTCAAAACCACATATCAAGATATGTAACACCGGAGGAATGCAAATCAAATCAACTGAGTGTTCTGCTCTGAATAGTACTATATTTTGTTCTGTCAGACTTAGGCCATTTGGAGATATACTTCCAGAATTGATCAAAGGCTGAAACCTTGGACATAAGATCATCTAAGAGTTAGGAACATCATACCAGAATTGCAAACTTTGGTCTTCAACTGCAGACCAATGCCAATCCAAACACTGTTCTTCTGTCTCTGCCTCTGTACATTTCCAATACTTAGCCAATATGACTAAGACTTCTTTACCGAACCACAAACTCTATTCCAACCTTGTTCCTTTTCTTGTTTCCATCAATGACAACACTCGATTATCCAACATAGCAATGTCTCTTGGCAACAATCTCCCCCTTTGGCATTGATGGCAACACTTAGTGAAAAATGTTTGACTGCCTTGACTGCTCCCCCATTCTATATACACTCTATATTTCTTCTCCCCCTAAGATGTTTGCCCATTTTTCATTGATCTTCTTCTCCCCCTTTGACATCAATGGAAAAGGTGGGGGAACAAGCAAAATTGTGTCAAAAATTCTTCAAATTTGTCATATTTTGCCGCATATATACAAGTACACATTTGTATCTTAATTTACTGTTGAAGGAAGAATAACATTATAGATAGTGTTTATCAGAACTATCTCTCCATTCCAACTATTCCTTGCAATCTCCAAAGTGTGGATGTGGCTATTTATCAAAAAGACTAGCTTTTCTGCCTTCTGCACATTTGATGGTGTATCAATTAATGCTTGTGATTTCAAGGCTTCATCTGCTAGATTGGTCATGGAATCAATTTTTGGACTTATCAACCCCCTTAGCTGGCACAACCTATCTTTGATTTCTTCCCTTTTCTTCATCAGAATGCTCAAATCATTACGAATATTTACAACCTGTGTCTCTTTTGCACTTATTGACTCAACTGTCATATTATATGTCTTAGAAATATTAAGCAGTTTGAGTTCCATGTCCTTGATTTTATCTTCTAATTCCTTTGTAACCTCTAGCCAAGATAAACAATATATATACAAGTCATAGGATTCTTTTATGGCACTTTGTATACCTCTTATTCCTTGGCCTAAAGAGATTGTATCATTGATCAACATGGTTTTTAACTCAGCAAATCTTTTCTCATCAAATTATTTTCCGACCTTGGTTTCTGCAGATTTTTCAAAGGATTCAAAATGATTGTTGATTGATCTTAACATACCTTTTAGTTGATCAGTAGATGATATCAATGTATCTTTCTGGTACTCAGGCATCAATTTTCCTAGTACATCAGATATTGTTGTAATGAGCTTATTGTCTTGCATGTGAGTTTTCATCAATTCTTCCCGAGCCTTTGCTTGGGCAAATGATACTAATTCAAATTTCTATTCTGGAGATAAGGAATTTAGATTTATTGGTTCTTGAAGAAACTTGGGTGGATCTAGGATTTGTGCACTTTGTAGCTTTTCCAAGGGTTTTACAATAGTGTCTCTTGCCACTTTTTCTTCACAAAGTGAAACTTTCTTTCTCTTCCTTTCTTCAGTTGTGGCTTCTGTAATGGATGAGGTCCTTATTCTTTTTCTAGGACTAGATGCTGATCTATCCTCTTCAGATCTCTTATCTTTCCTTTCTGGATTGCTTGATGTCCATTCTACCGGAGCACTTATGGAATTTGATCCTCCTAATTTGATTTTTGCCTTACTTAATTGTTCATCTAATGTTTTCTTTGACTGCTCGGGTTCCATCAACATTCTGGAAGATAATACAGTTCTTGGTTCCACAGCTTCCATGAAGCATTTGTCTTTATCCACCATGAATACAATATCCTTCATACTTTATCACTACTTTTTCAGGTATCCAGAACCTTCTTAACATTTTCTTTTGAAAATCTTTGAAATATTTCCATAGGATTTCGTTCTGCTTATTTGCATTACCCAAACTCTGGAAGTGATTTCTTTTTTGAGCGGCTACAGGTATGTGATCAAGATAGACAATATTTCCTAAACTAGGTAGCTCTCTTAGGAAGTAAAAGAGTAAACATGTAATCAATGTTCCATATTTGAAAGGATGATTAGTTTCTTTTGTTCTTTTCAAGTTCTCCATTAGTTCACTCTGGAGAAATTCACAAAGGTCATAATTCATATTATTTTTTATCATGTTATATGCTATGTATATAGCTGATGCAGACACAAAATTTTCCTTGTTGGAGAAGTGTACTTTGTATCAAATAATCATTGATGTAAATCTGACAGTTGAATCCTTGATATCATTTACTATAAGGCCATTCTGCTCAAATTTGGCTCCTGTCAGCTGCAATACCACATTGTTCTTCATTTTCTTTATGTATGGAACCCTTTCGGAGGAGCTCATACTGGTTACAACTTTGATGGCTTATTTAGTTATCATATAGGGTTCATCAAGCCATAAAGATTCATCATGAATTCTGTTTAGAATAACCTTGACCCATGCATCAATCAGAATTACGGGAAAATCCAACCAGGTGTCAAGTTTCTTTCCTCCTAGAACATTATAATCATCTTTCAACACAATATCCACAGTAGTCAGTTCATCCAAATACAGTTTTCCTAACTTCATGTGATCATATTCTTCTAGACTAATATGAATGTATGCTCTGATATCTTCCATATGCATAACCCCATTTGGAGTAATTGAGAATGCCCCTAACGAATTGTTTTCCAGTGATTTGAAGAATTGTTTCTTAAACTTGGGGTGAGGCATTTTTCCTAACTCGATTACGTGAGGAGTAAACATTTTCCTAGAGCAATTTAATTTTCACAGTAGGGTTTCAAGTTGTAAATACCTCTTTTACCGGATTAGGGTTTCCTTGATCTTGATATGAAATCCTTTTGAGAATATTGTAGTCACTTTGAATCTTGCTTTGGTTTGCCTTAGTCACTTGAGTGCATGGAATGCAGAATTATTTTTCCTTCAGATACAACTCCTTTTAACCTTCGCATGCCAAAACCTAAGTGTCATTAATGTCATCTTACAAAAAGTTGTTGAGCACCTTCCTCACAGCCACATACACCTTAGATTACTCCGCAAATCTTCGCAATTGGTCCTTTTATTTTAGAACTTGCTTCAAAGGATTTGTCGTGTGATTCTTTTTATCATATCTTTGTGCTAGATTCCAGCACTAACTATTTGGCTGGGGGTTTTGGATTTTCAACACTGCTCCCCTGAGCTAGAGCTCCCAATTTACTTCCCGGAGTAAGTATCTGCACAGGATGATGGTGTGGATTCATCCTTGAATTCAATCACATATTGCTTGATCCAAATCTTTCCCATTTCCTTCTTGGTTTCAACCGGATCAACCTTTTCTTTTCCTTTATCATTCCTTTGCTTTGTTTTCCTATTTTCAATATGGTAGTTTCTTTTTACATTTTTACTTCTGCAGACTCTTGCAATATGTCCATACTTGTTGCAATTGTAGCATACCACATTCCTTTGTCTTTGATTCCTTCTATTGATTGGATTTGATCTGCATTGATTAGCCATATGTCTAAATTTGTTGAATGCAAAACACTTTCCATTGAATGATTGACTTTTCCTTGTATTGTAGGAACCATTCCTTACCAAATTTCTGCATTCATTTAATTTATGACCAATTTTCTTGCAATTGAAACATTGACCAGAGAATGATGGAACATTCTAATTTACTCTACTTCTTCATTGCGTGGCTTTAAGACCAAACTTATTGCAATTAAAACAATGGCCATTGAAGGATGGATACCTTTGAGCATTTGGTTGCCTGACCGGAGGTCTTCTAGGTCTTCTTCTTTAATTTTTGAACTGGTTTCCTCTATTTTGCTTTAACTCAATGTTTGTTTGACCAGATTTTGAACTTTCTCCTTTCTCAACTCCCAAACCTTGCTTATCATCAACACTCCTTTGACTAGCAATCATCTAATCAAGGTTTGTAGAACTTAGAAGTGAACTTTTCTTCATAGCTCTTGGTTGCATCCAGATCAAAATTTAGAAGTAGCAATTCTTTGCCTAATCTTTCACATTTCTGTTATTTATCCTTAACAACTTGATTCAGATGCCTTCCAATTTCTTCCTTCTTTTCAACTTCCAGTGTCAACCCATTTAGAAACTCATGTGCTTCATCTAATTGATCATTTAGCTTCTTATTTTTCTCTTTAAAATTCCTGACTTGCTCTCTTAGCTTTAGGATGCATTCATCAGCTTCTTGAATATTAGCTTTTAGATCCCTAATTTCTTCCTTAGATTTTTCAAGATCAATAAGGGTTGCTTCTAGTTCCTTGTTGCTTTCATAATTTCCAAATCTTCTTGTTGAGATGATTATACTACCCCAGATCTTCCTCAAGTTGTTAGTCTTCTTCCAAGGAACCTTGCTCTGATATCAATTGTTTAGAATAAGGAATACTAAGAGGGGGGTGAATGAGAATTCCACAAAACCACTTCTTGATGAATTTATTTATCCAATTTCCAAAGTTAATAACATGAAAGCAGAATAGACATAGAAATAGCAACCACAAAGACATAACACATGAACACCAGGATTTTTACGTGGAAAACCCAAAAAGGGAAAAACCACGGTGAGTGTTAGCTCACAATATATTAATATAGCACAATACCATATTACAATAAGGCCCACTGCCTTAGGGCTCACTTCCCAGAGAAATTCTCACTGCAAGAAAGGCTCACTGCCAAAACAAGCTCACTACCTAGAGAAACAAAGAAGAAGGAAGAATGGCTCACTGCCAAATTGAACTGCTCAGACTGCATCTACACATGCACAGTTGCAACTCCAATGAAGCATAGAAATACTATCTCAAAACTCTTCATCTCTTACTGCTCTATTTTCACTGCTCTTCTTTTACATGGGAAGAAGATCTCTCTTCTTCTGCTCTTTATTGCATCCACACAATCATCTTCCTCTGTATGTCGTACATATATATATATATATATATATATATATATATATATATATATATATATATATATATATATATATATATATATCACATTCACATCACCCACACCTCAAACATTGAATTCGATCCCATATATATATATATATATATATATATATATATATATATATATATATATATATATATATATATATATATATATATATCCGCAACACTTAAGATCTTCATATTAGGTCGGCATAATCAGATGAAGCATATAGTTAATAAACTTGTAGCTTGTCGTCCAAATACATTCATCAAGATACATAGCAGACCTAAATAACATTTGAAACACCTTCTCATATGTCAAATCCAACTATAGAACCACTTAGGATAAAGTGTTGATCAATAGAACTTACCGTACATAAATCAAACTATCATGTCGACCTCAAACACAGACTGTTACTGACTCAGTATAACTGTTGTAGTTAGGGTAAAATTGCAAATAGGGTAAATGAATAAACAACAATGATCAAACCCTAACAATGCACAATGAAGCACAAGACAACATGAAAATCAAAATAACAAATGTAAATGCAAACTGATCTCCATGCTATGCTTGATTTATCTTCATTGCTCTTCTCCACCTCACATGAGCATGCAAGATTTTGAAGGATAATTGTTGGAGGAATGTTGGGTGCTCACTTCTGCAGCATACTGATAAAATAAAGATGATAGATGAATTATTGATTGATGGAAGATGATGATAATGGATGATAGATGCAAAGGCTCTAATGTGATTTCAGTAGCATAAGGATACTCCCACTCAATGCATCTTGCAAATAGATTATGAGGGGGTTGATTTATAGGAAAGGCTTGGTTCAAATAGATAGTTGAGATTAAAAGGCTAGATGATTGATGTGGACGGCTAGGATTGATTAGTTATTCCCACTTTTCAAGGGAGTTGTAGTCATGTGACAAGTGTACAAAGGAGGATAAGGCTCATATGTGACCGTGTACACAAAAACCTTTATTTAATAAAATTAAATCTTATTAGTTGTACATGTGAAGGATTTTAATAAAAGTTGTACTACCACACATGATTCAATTAAGAGGTGGACAAGTGTTGGAATGTGGTGAGAGGTGAGGACTTAACTCAAAAAATTTATTTGAATTAGTTGGAATATGTGAGGGAAATTAATTAAATAAATAAAATTTATTTAATTAATTGGGAAGATGATTAGGATAGTATTGGGATATGAATGGGAATTTAATTAAATAAATAAAATTTAATTAATTAATTGGAAAGTGGGATTATGAATGTGAAATTAATTAAATAAATAAAATTTATTTAATTAATTGGCTAAGTGGGATAAGGATGGGATTAAGATGTAATTAAATAAATATTTAATTAATTGGCTAGTTGGATTAAGGTGAATTAAGAGTGGGAATTAGGACAAAATACTACATGATGTCTAATTGATGTTTTTAACTAGGTGTTGCAAGACATGGACAAATTTAGGGACAATTTTAGGTGTCTACATTTTGCCCCTCTTTGAGATGATAAGCTTTGTGTCAAGTAACATCATTTCAAAGAAGCTAAGGTATGGATAGGAAAAAGGATGATGATGGATGGATAGGATGAGGATGAGGATGAAATGGGATGATGATGCCCCCTCGAGAGGATAGGTGGGTTGGACAAACACGAGTAGGCTCTCGAAATGAAATAGATTGGCTAAGAAAGAAAGATAGGGGAACGGATAGAAGAAATGAATGATGTGTTATGCTGCAATGAAGGTGAGCAACCATGATGTTTGATATAGCACTAGACGTTATGCACCAAGGTATAAGGACCAAGGTGACGATGTGTCTTGTGCCCTAGCATAATACAACCTTGTCTAACATATGAGGAAGAAAACTTAGAGCATTGAAGTCCTAATGCACAAAAGGTATGATATGACCTTAGATGCAAAAGATAATGTAAAAAGCTATTCCAACATACACAAGATATGAATATTAGCTTGAAAGATACCAATTTGATACAAATGCAAGATAAAAAGATAACACACACAAGCAAGCATGCACAAATGATTCAAAAACAAACAAGTTATTGCCCCTGTCAAGTTGTAAACTAATGATTAATTGATTGATTGTTTTGTTGTTAATAGTGTTGTCATAGCGAGGAACGATATATCCCTAGATCAACACAAGGATGCAGGAACGATATATCCCATTGATGATGATGATGATGATTGTTTGATTTGATTAGGTTTACAACAAGATTAGGATCAAGACCATGGATGTGATTGGATAATTTGGCTTGTTTGATTAGCTTGATTGGTATGGATTAAGGATGACTTGCATTTGGATCATTTCTTGGATTGTTTTGATTGACATTGGTAATGGTGATTTGAAGAAGTGATGGAATGATGATTTTAGGTGTTTATTGATGATATGGGAGATAGATGATAGAAGAAATGAGGAGAGGAGAAAGAGGAAAATCGTTTGTGCCTGAATCTGGGCACTTCCTTCGTACTCCAGACTACCTACATACCCTGTATCCACGGGATCAAGGCACTTAACGATGGAAATGAGATGTAGTTCTGATTTTGTCTTATTTATGGGATGATCAAGGTGGATGGATTGATTGGAATTGATTAGATGTTTGATGATTTATGATGTTATTGATGGGATGATATGGATTGGATTCATGTGATTTTGATTGATTGATAGATTGGCTTGATTTGATGATTTGATTGGATTTGTTTTGATGGATTTGATGTGATGGATTGTTTGATGATGATTGTCTTGGATTGATGATTGGAGTGATTGATTTAATTTGATGGTTGGTTTTATTGCTTGGATTTTTTATGGATATTTGATTTTTTTTTTTTTTTGGAATATTTGATTTTTTTGTATTTTTTTTTTTTTTTGTATTTTTGGAATATTTGATTTTTTTGGATTTCTTTTTTAAATGTCAATAGATTTACAATTTGAGTAGCCTTTGTGCTTGATACCAATGACAAGAGAAAACCAAGTCTAGGTGCAAGGATGGATGAATGAGATTGGATGGATAAAAGGATGGGTGATAGTAAATGGGATGGAAGGCTCATGATAAATGGGTGGATAAAGGGATAGGCCATAAAAGGGAAAGCTCATGATAAGTGGATAAATACAAAGATAGGCTATGGTAGATAGACGTATGCCTCATAATGGAGCTAGGATGTGATCTCCAAAGACCATTTCTCATAGGAACAACATGCCCCATACTAGGTAGAAGACTAAAGATATTTGCATGACAAAAGGATGACATGATGGATTTTACATGATAAGGCTTATGATAGGTGGATAACATGATGGATTTTGCATGACAAGGCTTATGATAGGTGGATAATGATAGGATTTCATGGAAAGGGATAAGGTATATCAAGAGATATCAAAGAATGTTTCAACATTTTGCCCCTATGTCTTCATCAAGATCAAAAGGAGAAAGGAAGGATGGATGGACTCAATAGGATAGGTATGTGGGTGTAATGGCTAAGGATGGTAGGATGGTATGGCAAGATGAAAGATGATAGAATAGATAGTTTGGATGAGACAATGTGCCCCCAAGTGTAAGTGACATAGAAGATCAACCTACACATAACACCTGTTTGCCAAGTTTTCATCATGGTACTTATCCAAGGCACCCGTTTACCAGGTTTTCACTATTGGACGAAGGGCTTTCTCTTTACTTTTATTTTATTTACTTTTTTTAATGGGATAGCATGAAAATTACACATGGCACCTATTTGCCAGGTTTTCACCATGGTAATGGTTAGGAGGGATTCAAGTGTCTAGTGCTATGAATGTTGATAGTCCCATTGGAGATGGATGTCATCGCATGGACCATGTTGTTATTCTCATAGATGTTGGTAAGGGATTTCATGTAAGGGAGATGGAGTAGGTAGATAGTGGATTAGGATGAAAGGTTTGTGTAAAGATGGGGGATAGTGGATTATGATGTAGAATTAAGGTAGGGTAGGCTAGTGGCTTATGGTGTGGATTTATGTAGGACTTATGCAAAAGCATGGACCATAGGAAGGTGATTAGGGAGATATGTAGGATAATGGATGAAGGTTAGGGAGATGGAGGTATGTGGGAATGTTGCAGAATGGAATGGAACCATGACCAACAGTTGCACACACCGTGATAAATAATGAATCTTTTGATGGGAAGGTGGTGTAGGAAGCAATGGAGATGTTTGCTTAGGGGATGGGTGATGGAGTGATTTAGGTACCCACATAAACTTAGGATTTTCATGTTTTTTTTTTGTTTGTGGGATTTGTGGAATTTTTGAATGGATTGGGATTTTTGGATGGAAGTGCATGTTTGGGATTTGTGAGATGTGAAAGAGGATGTTTGGGATATTTGAGAGGTGGATGCCTCATTTGACTTGCTTTCTCTTTGCTTAGGAACCCAAACCATTTTATCTTTGGACTTTTCTTGTGGAGGTGTGGGCTTGGATAGCTTTATGGATGGATTTGGCTTTGATTATTTGCATTGATATCCTAAGGCATGAGGACCCTTAGGATTTTTTATAGGACTTTTGGCTTTATAGGTAGAGGCATCCAAATTTTTTCTTTTGACTCCCATGGGTTTGGTGGAAGCGGGGTTGGTGAAATGAGTGGAAGCTTTATGTTTAGACAATATGTGCATTTGTTGGTCATGATTAGGATTGTAAGGGTACTTATGGATAAATGGATAATTAGGTGTTGGTAGAAGTGGTGGCAAAGTGGATGGAGGGATGTTAGGAGTTGGAAGGAGTGGAGGTAAAGTTGATGGAGGGAAATTAGGATTTGGAAGGAGTGGAGGTAAATTTGATGGTGGAAGGTGTATGGTCACATGCTTTTGACATTTGTAGGTTGGTGGAGGTGGAATGGCAACATATGTTTTGGGTGTATGATAGGGTTTATGATGGAAAGGAGTGGACTTAGGAGGTATGGAGGAATTAGCAACATCTTTAGATTTTTTACCTTGGGGTGTATATCCAAGGCCATATGAGCTTGGAGGGACCTTGACATGGTTTGGCTCCAAAATACCTTGTTCATAAAGGCCTAGGCCTTTACCTTGGTAGTTCATGTTTTGGAGTATGCGATGGACTATAGGACTTGGTGTGCTTTGACCATTAGACTTGAGTTCATTATTGGATGGAGAAAGTGAAGTGGATAAAGGTTGTTGTTGTCGTAAAGAACACTCATGTATAAGGGTGGATAGACTAATAAGACATGATGGCTTTGAAACGGGGTCGATGGTGGATATGGATGAAGGATCATTAGGATATTGATTATCATTGTGTTCACTAAGATCCAAGTTATTTATTGCATCTTTTATGCTTACTTGGGGGACAAGTGTGTCATCATGACAAGTGGATGTTTGCTCATTATGGATAGGGCTAGATGGCGGATGACTAGGAGCAATTTGGATATCTTGCTCATGGATTAATATAGGATTATGGATAGGATCAAGGTGCTCATGGGTAGCTTCTTCATAGGTATCATCTTGATCATAAAGAAGGTAAATGTTATGGATAGGTTGAATTTGGATTGTTTTCTCATGAATAGTTATTGGGAGATGGATAGGATCAAGTGGCTCATGGATAGATTCATCATTATGGATATCATCTTGATCATGGAAAAGATATATGTTATGGATAGGTTGCAGAAAAGTGATTTGACCTTGATTTGGACTAAGGGTTGATGTTTCCACATGCTTAGGATTAAACTCTTGACATACCTCTTGGTTTTCTTAAATGGAAGTGGAAGTGGTAGACTCTTGGATAGGCTCGACAAGCTCTTGATGGTCAACAACATGAAGGTATGATGGGTCTTGACTTAGATTCATGATAGGAAGTTTGTGAATAGACTTGATGGCTTATGGACCACATGAAGGGTTTGAAGGGCTAGGAATGTTAATTGAAGGGCTAGGATATGTGGACTATGTAAAGGAGTTGTAGGATTGGACATGACCTTTGGAAGTTCTTTGGTAGGCTCGTGAATGGGTGTTTGACATGGGGTGTTCTATTCCATGCTAGTAGCCAATGGATCACATCCTTTGCAAGTGTATGGGTATAAGGACAATATAATGGATGGATGATAAGGGTAGATGGTGTTGTAGGATTAGGATCATGATTAGGTTGAGGGATAATTGGATTGGATGGATTAGGATTAGGATTAGGATTAGAGGGGGGTGACACATGGGATTTGGATGATGTGGCATGATTTCCCATTGTATGTTGATAGACCTTGTAAACAATTGGGACAAATATTAGGCATTTATTTGTATTATGGCCTTTGGTCCTATGGTATGCATAATAATCATGTTCATCATACAGACTTTCTTCACATGGTTTAACTTCAGGAAGTTTAATGAGTTGTGCTTCAAGCATCCTTTGTAAAACTATCTCAGCTGCATCCTTTGGTGAAGGATTAGAATAAGATGGTGATGAAGGTAATGAAGAGCTTGGTGGTTTGGAAGATGGAGGGATCAATGGACTAGGATTTGGATCACATGGTGGTGTTGGGATAAGACTTGTTTGCTCATGTGTTGGCATGGGATTGGATGGTGGAGACCACTCTAGATTGGTATCTCCCTTGTCAAAGATTATTAGGTCTTGCATAGGATAACTTGGACTCATTTGGTTTATGTACAAGGGTCCACTTGGACTTGCATATGCTTGTTGTTGCAAAGGTGGACTTAGGCTCACTTGTGCTTATTGTGGAGGCCATTGATAGTCTTGGTAGTTGGGTGAAATGGTAGGATATGTAGACAAAAGATCTTGGAGTTGATATAAAGTTGAGGGCATTTGATCTTATTGCCAAGGTGGATTTGTGCTTACATGTTCTTGTTGTGATGTGGGTGGATATGTTGACATGGCATTGACATGATAGGTGGATGGATTAGGTTGGTATGAAGTTGAGGTGGATGACACAAAGGATTGAGGTGGAATTTATTAAGGTTGGGATAGTGTTTGGATTTGTTGTTGTGGTATGATTTGTTGTTGATATTGGTGAATGTGTTGATGTGATGGTTGGATTTCTTGAATTGGTTCATATTGTTGTGGTTGGAATTGTTGATGTGGATAAGGGTTGACATTTGAAGAAGTTTGATAGGTTGGTGAAGGATTGATTTGACATATGGGTGGATGAGGTCAATATGAAGTGGAAGTTGATGACATGTAAGGTTGATGTGGAATTGGTTGATGTGATGATTGGATTTGATAAGTGGCAAAAGAGGTGTTGTGCATGTGCTAAGAGTTGTCGCAGTTGAAGTGATTGGCTTGCTTGAGATTGAAGTTGTTGAATCATGTCATTGGCCTATTGAATGATTTGTTGGTCTAGAGGTGATTGGCTTGCTCGAGCTTTGCGAAGTTGGAGAATGAGTTTAAATGCTAGGTCTTCTAATTTTGGCATGGTGTCACACAAGTGTTTAAGTCTTAAGACCTTTTTGGTAAGTGCTTGATTATGATTCAATGATGATGTGGATTGTTGGGATGATGATTTGATGATTAGGATGAGGGTGATTAGGATGAAATTGATTTGGATGTTTTTAGGATGAAATTGATTTAGGTATGATGTGTAGTATGACTCGTTTATGTGTTTGGCGTTTATAGCTTGATTTGGCAATGTTCAAACAAATGATTATGAATATACACACACGAATCACTCACGCAAGACACATAAGCAATTTTTGACTTTGAAAATAAAATGTGATGATTATTAAGCAAGCACTTGAAAACACATCAACAAGCCTAATGTCTAGTCAAGTGGGTATGGCCAATTAGGTCTTAGGCTAGTTTGCACAAGGTTGACTATGGAATTGAAAGTGAAATCCTGCCACATAGCTGGGAGAAAGGGGTAACCCACCCTTCACCTTCTCTTCCCAAAGGTATAAAGTTCTTTGGGGATTAGCCAAGAGTGACAAGATTCCAACTCCCAATGAGGGTGTCTTTCGATTCAGCCTCGATTGAGGTCATCCCTTAGAGTGGTGTGTCTCCAAGCAGGCCTCCTAAATAGGGTAAACAAAAGCAAACCAAATGAGCTGTCACTTGATTCACACTCATAGTTGTAAATTAACCCTTTAGAAAATAAAATGTGTGGAAGACAATTCAAGTACTTGTTCTTTTTAGATCCAAAGCTAAATGTGATATAAGGCACTTGTTCGTTTTAACCCAATTTTTTGATGTGATATGTAAGCAAGTTGTTCATTTTTAAGCCCAAAATCCAAATGTGTTTGCAAACAATGATTAAGAGATGAAATATTAGAATGAGTGCACCTAGTTATTTTAGCTTTCCACTTGCTATTGTGACTGATCCAAATGTTACTCCAGCTCCTTTGATGTCCCTACAAGTCACCAATTCCAAAAAGAAACAAGTAAACTTGCACATGAAAGAGATATGTAAAAATCAAGAATCTAATTAAATCTAATTAAAATGATCTGATATAGTAGAATGGATTGCATAAACAGAAAATTTAGGAAATTTCATGTACTTTCAAAAAACAATTTGTTGAAAAAGGATCAAATTTGCTCAAGTTATGCTCAATTGAAGTTTTCAATGAAAGAGTGTTAAGATTGAAAAATAAACCCTGCAAAAAAATAGAATGTGATTTGGTTAGCTAGATTGGAAGATATGATTTTTTTCTAAAAGTCACGCGTCAAAAATTTTTGAAAAGTTAGAATCGCAGGGTCAACTTCAAATCGTCATAACTCCTTGAATACTGACCAAAATCTTTATTGTAACCACTTTTTGGAAAGCGCGCAAAGTCCTCTTTCCAACGAATCCAAGATCTCATTTTTCCTCAACCTGTGTAAAACACAAAACCCTCTGCAATAAATCTGGTCCTAAATAAAGAAAATCAGCAATATAAAATATCTTCAACCTACAAATCAAAGTGCATAAACTTTCAAAGTGAGGGTTAGTCCCACCGGGCGTGCTAAATGTAGTTAGGGTAAAATTGCAAATATGGTAAATGAATAAACAACAATGATCAAACCCAAACAATTGCACAATGAAGCACAAGACAACATGAAAATCAAAATAACAAATGTAAATGCAAACTAATCTCCATGCTATGATTGATTTATCTCCATTGCTCTTCTCCTCCTCACATGAGCATGCAAGATTTTGAAGGATGATTGTTGGAGGAATGTTGGGTGCTCACTTCTACAGCATAACGATAAAATAAAGATGATAGATGAATAATTGATTGATGGAAGATGATGATAATGGATGATAGATGCAAAGGCTCTAATGTGATTTTAGCAGCATAAGGATACTCCAACTCAATGCATCTTGCAAATAGCTTATGAGGGGGTTGATTTATAGGAAGGCTTGGTTCAAATGGATGGTTGAGATTAAAAGGCTAGATGATTGATGTGGATGGCTAGGATTGATTAGTTCTTCCCACTCTTCAAGGGAGTTGTAGTCATGTGACAAGTGTACAAAGGAGGATAAGGCTCATATGTGACCGTGTACACAAAAACTTTTATTTAATAAAATTAAATCTTATTAGTTGTACATGTGAAGGATTTTAAATAAAAGTTGTACTACAACACATGATTCAATTAAGAGGTGGACAAGTGTTGGAATGTGGTGAGAGGTGAGGACTTAACTCAAAAAAATTATTTGAATTAGTTGGGATATGTGAGGGAAATTAATTAAATAAATTAATTGGGAAGATGATTAGGATAGGATTGGGATATGAATGGGAATTTAATTAAATAAATAAAATTTATTTAATTAATTGGAAAGTGGGATTATGAATGTGAAATTAATTAAATAAATAAAATTTATTTAATTAATTGGCTAAGTGGGATAAGGATGGGATTAAGATGGGATTTTAATTAAATAAATAAAATTTATTTAATTAATTGGCTAGTTGGATTAAGGTGAATTAAGAGTGGGAATTAGGACAAAATGCTACATGATGTCTAAGTGATGTTTTTAACTAGGTGTTGCAAGACATGTACAAATTTAGGGACAATTTTGTGTGTCTACAACTGTCAGATCACAACTTTCACTGTAGACCACAATACTTGTTGAAAATCATATCAAAGACTCCTTAAATATCACAAATCATACCTTCAGAACCACAAATAAAAATATCCTTTCGCGGCAAAATGCGGACCATCAGAACTCAGACTCGATCACAGTCAAACTCTATCAAACACTGTAGCGATACTTAGCAGCTTGCAACTATCTTTCTGGTGGACTTTAGATCTTATAACTCTGGATTTAGACACTTCATATAAGTGTTTACAACACCTCAAAACTGCATATCAAGATATACAACACCGGAGGAATGCAGACCAAATCAACTAAGTGTTCTACTCTAAATAGTATTGTATTTTGTTCTGTCGGACTTAGGCCATTTGGAGATATACTTCCAGAATTGATCAAAGGCTAAAACCCTTGACATAAGATCATTTGAGAGTTAGGAACATCATACCAGAACCACAAACCTTGGTCTTCAACTGCAGACGAATGCCAATCCAAACACTGTTCTTCTGTCTCTGTCTCTACCTCTGTACATTTCCAATACTTAGCCAATATGACTAAGTCTTCTTTACCAGACCACATACTCTATTCCAACCTTGTTCCTTTTCTTGTTGCCATCAATGACAACACTCAATTATCCAACATAGAAGTGTCTCTTGCCAACAATGTATGGTTGTATGTGTAATGCCTACCCAAGAAATTATTAGAAAATAACAAAATAAATTAGGAATAATGATGACAGGAGACAATTTACTATATTTTTAAATAATAAATCTTCAAATTCATTGTAAAGAAATTTTGTGATACAATGCATCTTATACAATTTTTTAAATTTACAATCAAGGTCATAAGAACATCTTTTTGCAAGGTGGTAACACTTTCTCGATTTTAGTATTCCTATATAGTTATCCGTTATGAATCTATACACTAAATGTAAACATTAGTTTTGCTTAATCATTAAACACATAAGACATATATCAAATGCATTAACTAACTAGCCTAAGGCCCTAAAGGGCCGACCTAATGTCTCAAGGGCTCATGATGCCCTTGCCTACATACGTGTAGTGCAGAGACTTCGTAGTTCGAGGACTTTAGTTTGACAAAAGGTTATATATAATAATTATATTAGACAACCAATTAAAAAGATATTCCTTGTCTTACATAAATGGGAAGGATCGTTAACCTTCCTTAACCACGATGAAACAACTTCATAACTAGAAATCATTAATTAACAATCTACTCTAATATAAAAGTAAGATCTTCCATGCTCTTTTAATAAATGCAAGACTATAGTGCATATAATAGAAAATACTTTCTCATCATAATAACATGCAACTTGGACCATGATGCATCAAGCAATGACATACATAACCAATTAACATCTGAGAACAAATATCCATCAATTGTCAAGTCAAACACACATCGGCCAAAGTTCATTCTCAAAACCACCATTAATGATCACTCATTTAATTTTAGAGTCAAGTATAACAAAACAACAGTCTTACTCCTTACAAGATTCACATAAGATTGGGGAAAGGCCTAGTTCTCACTAATAAATCGTCTATCCAAATTCTCTACAAACAACAAATTCTTAATTTAAGTAACACTATTTTGTGTAACAAAAATACTAAGATTTTTCTTCTAAGACTTTAGCCATCCTAATCTAGACAATTTCCATTTTATCATTTTATCATGATAAAACCTATAAAATAATAAAATTCCTTTCTATGCATAGGATCTCCAAGACACCAATTCACCATATATCTAATCTAGCTATTATCATTATTATTATTTTCTAACTATTATAACATTCCATAAGTTAATAATAATACATTTTAATAATAAGATTCAAAACATATATAAGAAGATATATATATTTTACTTAAAAATATCTAAGATTCCCCTTCCAAAAATATAACTTACTCTTCCTAAAATAAAGGAAGTGTGTTTCCTAAAAGAATGACAAACTTAAGTTTATTAATAAATAGAAAATCGATTAAAAAAAAGATTATACTCTTTAAAAAGAAAATTGACAATAATAAAGCATCTCTTCCTACAAGACCTAACTTCCTCAGCATAATATTAAAAGTAATAATGATAAAAGCAAGGCTCCAATGTAAGAAATTTCATTCAAGCCATTAAGGCAGCTATTATAATAATAAATAATTAATTACATAGCTTCAAAATGAATTATTGGTAATACATGAGCTACTTTTATGAGATAATAACTTCTTAAGATAAATGCCATCACATTACTCCTTATCCGACAGATATTATTTAAATGCAAAATGCAATATCTCAAGCTTTTTAATTCCTACGACATTAAAGCCATCAATAATTCAAAGGTTTCCTGAATTTTTAATTTAATAGTATATTACTTCCTATTAAATTTAATAATAAAACCGATCAATCTCAATACTAAATTTACTGGTCCAAAAGTCAGAGATAAGAGCTATGTTAATAAGTTATTATTGTTTTTTAACTATTCTCATTTCTTACGCTGGAGAAGCTTTCCAAATACCACCAAAAATAAGGAAGACAATATATATTCCTTACCAGAACATGCCATGGTAAAAATAATAAACTAAAGGAAAATCTAAATAAAAATAATAATAATAACTACATAAGCACAATATTCATTCAAAGAATTTGTTGTGCAATAGCTTTACGGGTCTAACAACTTGCATTCCACAACGCATGAAGAATAGAGGAAATTTTGTCAGTCCATGTAGTCACAAATTCCAAATGTAACTGCAGGTAAAACACGTTCTCAGGAATACGGGTCTGCAATAATTAGAGAAATATCTACAAAGCAGTCTAATATAGCACATATTCTTAAACATATATATATATATATATATTGATTCAAACCTGTAAAATATAATTACTAAGAAAACATAACTCTACTAAGAGGAAACATAACAATTTGATCGATTAGGGATATAAACGATGAGAACAGATATTATAATAGAAAGAATATATATATAATGTTTTAAATAACGGTAATAGATTTCTGATAAGGGAAATGCTCTAGTCAACATGCATACAAATGAGATCTCAGACAAGACACATGACCTGATCGACATTTTGCCTCAAGAGTTGACATTTAACAGAATCCAATGATTGCAGAATCACACATAATGAATTAGCATAAAGGCATCAGGAATTTTCAAGCAAAGACAAATGTCAGGAGTAAAGCCAGAGTCCTCAACCTTTTCCTACGTCCCTTCTACATGAAACAGGATGAAACCTATGGAACAGGATATGAACATCCATTGAAATATTAATAAGGTGGATTAAGATGATATCAAAGATGGAATGTCTCAGGTAACTTTATATGAAGAAAACACAGACAAGGCACACACCTATTGATATATAGAAAGTCACAAAGAAATACCATAACCTAGAATACCAATTGCCAGACGGTGAAAAGATGCAAATTCCTCTAACTTGAATATCGGAGCATGGGTACAGCTTGATAGCATGGCTTGAATGAAAGATTTCATCTCATAGAATTTAATGATCAGATACTTACATGCCAATGAAACATCATCATATGCACTATGCCCAGAAGGTATGACATATTGAATCATCCAAAGCAACCTTAAGATTGCTAAGATCACAGCACAATTGAAAATAAAATTCTTCAATACCTCTCTGCAATGGTATGAGATCCTCCGTATAAAAATATTCCACTTTTCACACCTCCAACCCTAGAAATCTTACAAGAACTTAAGGATAGATGCCACTCTTTCATTTCTACAACCAACACCTTCAAGATTGTGAAAAAACAACTAAATTTAGTACCACTACCATCCAGCCAAGAATACCAAGAGGTGTCTTGAAATCAGAATATAAATCAATTCACTCCCCAAGATTCTCTTATTAAACTACCACTTACCACTACTTTTCTGAGGCCCAATTAGAAATCATTTAATAATGATAAAGTATAAAATGACTATTTATCAAACAATATTAAATTATTTAAATAATTATTTTGAAACAATAAAACTAATTAATAAAATATCATAATTAATAAATGAATTTCAAATATGCCTTACATTCTCCCCCCCTAAAAATGGATTTCCTCCTGGAAGTCATCAAGAGAAATGATTATTTCCTATCTTCATCACATCAAACAAAAGTTAGATTTCATCAAAATATTACTAAGTCAACTAAATATTCTTTTTGCCATCATGCAACAGTACAAAACTTGAAACTTACATCACCAAATGAGGAAAATATAGAGAAGTGCAGATTCGCTTATCCATACTATTTTTAATATCACAAGAATAGATTCAGTCTATAAATTTGCATACACAAAATTATATCATCCTAGATTAGCTCACTTGATCTGCAAACACAGAATTAGTAACAGTCCAGATTTGCTCTTCCACCCGACCATAGGATAATTCAACCAATCAAATTCACCCCCGAGCATTGAATAGAAACTTTTTCTTGATATTAAACATATTTCAAATCTTTTCTCAAGAATTTGATCTCACTTAATAATTACACTTACTTTCATCATAAAATCAAATTTTCTATAAACATCAACTCCCTTAATCAATCATCTAAAATAAAAATCTCGCTTATTCAATCAACTCCCAGAAAACATTGAACTCCCAACTCCATAAAATAAATTTCACAAAATAATATTGTTCCAATCACCATAAAACAATAATCTCCCAAATTCCCTTAACAGCAAACTCAAAATAAACTCCCATGTCATTCAACTCCCAACACATTATCATTCCTCATAACAACTCTCAGCCATATTCCCATCTCAACACCAAATTTTCATCATTCTATATTAAATATGCATCATACAAATTTATTTTTAGATATAATAACCATATTCATTTTAGTAAAGGACATAAAAATAAATCATTTCCTTCTTACCTTGGCTACACAAACTCAATTCAGCTTTTACAACCAACACAGATCTCCCTTCTTTCTTGCCCAGCAACACACTAGAAAATTATAGTTTTATCATCCTTTCCATCGAAATATTACTTATCCTAGAAACATACTTATATCATCTAAATATATTACTGATAATCAATTTCATTGCAACATATTAAACATCATAAATATCAGTTCCAAACATCATGTATACTTTTAATGAGATTGAATTGATTAGTGCCAAATATAACCATAATGCCATAGATTAGATCTTATACAATTTTACAATATACATTCCCCAAGCCATCTCTCCCCTATACAACCTTCCAGGACAATCTACACAATTCGTATTACTTCACTCAAGCCAGCAACAATAAAGTCTCAAAATACAGAAATTCCAATGAGTAAAGATTTCAAATAAAAAATTTTAAAAAAAACAATAAATAAAATTTCATATAAAAACAAATTAATTAACATCAAAGCAATAGTTCAAATCCAAACCAAAATCCTTAATAGAATAGTCCTTGAGGCAAAAGGACAATAAACAACCAAATATCTTAATAAATCTTCAAATTGCTGGCTCACTAAAACAAAAGAGAAAATAACAAAATAAAATTTTCAAATATTCTTCACAAAACTGAACATCTCAATCACTATGTGACTTCAAATGAGCCACCTAAGGGGAGGAGGGGAATGTGGTGGTCTCAAACCATGTGGAGCTCCAACATATACCATGAAAGAAATAGATCATGAAATTTATGCAGTTATGAGCATTCAACAGTTATGAATAATCAAATTTTAGAAAACTCCCTTTTTTGCAATGTAGCTCCCTTATCACAGTTGTATCTCCCAATAAACAACATAATAGCTCACATAGAGTAGCAACAACTCCCAATAGCTCACACAGAGCAACAACAACTCCGAATAGCTGACATAGAGCACATCAACTCCCAATAGCTCACACAGAGCACAACAACTCCCAATAGCTCACACGGAGCAACAACTCCCAATAGCTCACATAGAGCACATCAACTCCCAATAGCTCACACAGAGCACAACTCCCAATAGCTCCAATAGTTAAGATGATCAGTTTTTAAAAGAAGGAAGAGGAGGATCTTGAAAAATGGGATCTCAAGAAAGAATGAAACAGAGTTACATAAAGTAATTAAGGTGTAGCATACAGGGGAAGGTATGGCATACTTGAGCCAAGAGTATATTGTAAAAGACGAGTTTATGGAAATACAATGCAGAAAAATAGTTAGAGCTCTAGAAGATTTATTCCTTAAGACTTGTAATACAAACCAGGGTAAGTCTTTCTTAATCTTTTTGTTGAATGTCTGAAGAAGGATCTGTGTTTGCATAGTTTTGTTAAAATATTTTTATAATGCATTTGAAGATTTATTATTTAAAATATAGTAAATTGTCTCCTGTCATCATTATTCCTAATTTATTTTCTTATTTTCTAATAATTTCTTGGGTAGGCATTATAGTATGTATATATGTAATGTATGCATGCTTTTGTGTATGTATATGTGTATGCATATTTGTATGTATATATGTATGTATGTATGTATGTATGTATGTATGTATGCTTGTATGTATGTATGTAAGGGTTTTGGGTTTAGGGGATATAAGGACCTAAGCTCATATAGTTTTTAGGGTTTTGAGTTGAGATTTTTGGGTTTAGGGTTTAAGGTATAGGGTTGAGGGTTGAGGGGTTAGGGCTTAAGTAATAGGTTGAGGGTAGAGGGTAGAGGGTAGAGCGTTGAGGGTTACAGTTGAGGGACAATATTAAGCTTGTTGAGTGTATAATTTATTAATTGTGTAAGGTGTGGGGATTAGGATTTAGGATATTGGGTTTAGGGTTTAGGATTTATGATATGGATTGAGGGTATATAAGGCATAGGGTGACTAGGGTTGAGAGTGTATGGTTTAGGTTTTAAGTATAGAGTTGAGGCACAATATTCAGGGTTTAGGGTATAAGGGTGAGGTTATAGGCTATAGGGATGAGGTGTTATGGGTGTAGGTTTTAGAGTTTAAGGTACAGGGTTGAGGATTGAGGGATTAGGGATTAAGTATATGGTTGAGGGTATAGGGTAGAGGGTTGAGATTTTACAATTGAGGGATAATGTTCAAGGTTGAGTGTCTAAGATATAGGGTTTAGGGTTTAAGGTTGAGGGTATAAGGCATATGAATGAGGGTTGAGTGTTTAGGGCATAAGTATAGGGATGAGGGTATAGGGTAGAGGTTTGAAGGTTGAGGGATAATGTTTAAGGTTGAGTGTCCAAGGTTAAGTGTATAGGGTATAGGATTTAAGGGTATCTAGGGGTTGAGAGTTTAGGGTTTAAGGGTTTAATATTTGAGGGATTAAGGGTTTAAGGGTTGATGGATTAGGGTTTAAGGCATAGTGCCGAGGGTAGAGGGTTTAGGGATATGGTTTAGGGTTGAAGGTTGAGTCTTTAGGGATAGGGTTAAGGGATTAGGGTTTAAGGTATAGTGTTGAGAGTTGAGGGTTTATGGATCTAGAGTTTAGGATTTAAGGTTTAAGGGTTGAGGGTTGAGGCTTTAGGCATAGGGTTTAGGGTTTAGGGTTAAGTGAGAGACCTAGATGGCTAAGAATGGATGGAGAGGTAGATAAGGATTGATTAAGAGACGTAGAGAGGGGAGAGGTAGAGAGGTGAGGGGAGAGATAGAATAAAATGAGAGAGTGAATTTGACAACTTGAGGGAAAGATGGGTAAGGAGGGGGGAGAGAGGTGGAGAGGAAGGGAAATATCTAGAGAGCCCTAAGAGATGTACAAGTGAGAGACCTACAACCTAGGGAGAGGGGTGAGAGAGATAGGGGAGAGATGGGGGTGAAGCAGATAGGGGAGGAGAGGGGTGGATAATGGTCGATGGTCTAAGGATTTAGGGTTTAAGGGTTAATGATTTAGGGTTTAAGGGTTGAGGGATTAGGGTTTAAGGTATAGTTTTGAGGGTTGAGGGTTTAGGGAGAGGGTTTAGGATTTAAAATTTAAGGGTTGAGGGTTGAGGCTTTAGGGATAGGATTTAGGGTTTAGGTTCAAGGGATTAGGGTTTAAGGTATAGTGTCAAGGGTTGAGGATTTAGGGATAGGGTTTAGGATTTAAGGTTTAAGGGTTGAGGGTTGAGCCTTTAGGCATAGGGTTTAGGGTTTAGGGTTTTAGGGTTAAGTGAGAGACCTAGATGGATAAGGATGGATGGAGTAGCTGACAAGAAGTGACTGAGAGACATAGAGAGGGGAGAGGTAGAGAGGTGAGGGGAGAGATAGAAGAAAATGAGAGAGTGAAGTTGACAACTTGAGGGAAAGATGGGTAAGGAGGAGGGAGAGAGGTGAAGAGGAAGGGAAATATCTAGAGAGCCCTAAGAGATATACAATTGAGAGTCCTACAACCTAAGGAGATAGAAGTGAGAGAGATAGGGAGAGATGGGGGTGAGGCAGATAGGGGAGGAGAGGGATGGATAAGGGTTGATGGTTTAAGGATTAAGGGTTTAGGGTTGAGGGATTAGGGTTTAGGGGTGCGAGATTAGGGTTTAAGGTATAGTGTCGAGGGTTGAGGGTTTAGAGATAGGGTTTAGGATTTATAATTTAAGAGTTGAGGGTTGAGGCTTTAGGGATAGGGTTTAGGGTTTAGGTTCAAGGGATTAGGGTTTGAGGTATAGTGTCGAGGGTTGAGGGTTTAGGATTTAAGGTTTAAGGGTTGAGGGTTGAGGCTTTAGGGATAGGGTTTAGGGTTTAGGGTTTAGGGTTAAGTGGGAGACCTATATGGATAAGGATGGATGGAGTGGAAGACAAGGAGTGACTGAGAGACATAGAGAGGGGAGAGGTAGAGAGGTGAGGGGGAAATAGAGGTGAGTGGAGAGATAGAAGAAAATGAGAGAATGAAGTTGACAACTTGAGGGAAAGATGGGTAAGGAGGAGGGAGAGAGGTGGAGAGGAAGGGAAATACCTAGAGGGCCCTAAGAGATATACAAGTGAGAGACCTACAACCTACAGAGAGAGGGGTAAGAGAGATAGGGGAGAGATGGGGGTAAGGCAGATAGGGGAGGAGAGGGGTGGATAAGGGTGAGGGTTTAAGGCTTTAGGGTTTAAGGGTCAAGGGTTTAGGGTTTAAGGGTTGAGGGATTAGGGTTTAAGGTATAGTGTCAAAGGTTGAGGGTTTAGAGATAGGGTTTTGATGTAGAGAAAGGACTCAAACAAGGCTAACTTGACACATTCCAAATAGGGTTTCAATACAAATGATGCAAATGTGCATTCTTGTCCATTCTTGGCAACTTGATCTTAAAGCCTATTACACTAAACAATTAAGAAGTCAAACAAAAACTTGAGGCACATGATTTTTCTGACATCTCACAACACATTTCAATGATCTACTGCCCATTCATGATCAAACAACGCAAGGAATCCATTGAATACACAATTAACTAGGTTTTATGATGGGCTTTATGCAATCTTAAACACACAAACCCTCACAACTCCTCCAACATTGCAAGTTATGAATTTTCCTTTAAAGGGTTTTTAGAAAATATTAAAATAGAACTTCTTACCAATTTTCATGGCTTTTTGATAGTGGAAAACAAATATATGAATTATTTTGTGTTTCTAGAAACCCTAGGTAGGGTATACGGTTGTCATCACCAAAATTACAATAACTTTCACAAAAAATAATGAAATGACTCAAAAAAAAAAAGTTATGTATTTAATATATTTATCATCCACATGCCTGCCCTTGACCATACCAGGTCATACAAAATTGTACCAACATGTTTTCTTATTGTTTCACAGTATAAATTTGTAAGTGGCAAACACTAAAATTATCATAACTTTCACAAACCTTGATGAAAATTTACTAAACCAAATTCATTTGAAATATAACTCTCTCCTCTAACTTCTACAACTAGTTTTAGGACCATGCCATATAGTATCAGTCCGTACCATGTGAAATATAGTTGTTGTTCACATAAAATGCAATAAAGAATGTACAAGATGAATTGGTTTCTCATTCAAAACTTCTCTCCAACCCCTGGAATTGGTGTTACAAGGTATATTTAACATGTTCCAATCATTTGTAATTATAAAACTGACCACCAACCCTTTTGTTAACTCTAATGACATCATTTACAACTTTTGACAACATTTTACAACTTTTACAACATAATTCCAAAACACCATAGAACATCATAGAATGATTCCAAATGACTCAAAATGGTCTTACATGATCTTATTGACACCAAACAAATCAAAACTTAAAGATTAGCACATGACAACAATTTGCATCAAAAAGAGTGCATCAAGATGCCCCTGCATCAAGTTTAGGATTTAAAATTTAAGGGTTGAGGTTTGAGGCTTTAGGGATAGGGTTTAGGTTCAAGGGATTAGATTTAAGGTATAGTGTCAAGGTTTGAGGGTTTCAGGATAGGGTTTAGGATTTAATTTTTAAGGGTTGAGGCTTGAGGCTTTAGGGATAGAGTTTAGGGTTTAGAGTTAAGTGACAGACCTAGATGGATAAGGATGGATGGAAAGGCAGACAAGGAGTGACTAAGAGACGTGGAGAGGAAGAGGTAGAGAGGTGAGGGGGAGACAGAGGTGAGAGATAGAGAGGTGAGGGGAGAGATAGAAGAAATGAGAGAGTGAAGTTGGAAAGATGGGTAAGGAGGAGGGAGAGAGAATGAGAGGAAGGGAAATATGTATAGCAAGCTAAAACGTGCTCACGTTATAACACGAGCACATTTTATCTTTCTATTGAAATGGTAAAATAGCCAGGATTCCCATGATCCATGCCCACATACTCTATTTTCTACATGTTATGTGCATGTTCCGACAAAAAAAAAAGCTTTTTCATGCTGTTGGGAAGTGCACATGCAGATTTTTCACATTCTACTACCTTTGCATGAACTTTCCACCACCTTTTTCTGGTTTTCCAACTTAAGGAGGAAATAACATATTTTTCACATTGAATTTGATATATATCAATTGAAATTTCAATTTTTGTATTGTTGCAAAGTTAATTGTGATTGAACTGTAGGAATTTAACATTATACATTGGTTAATTTGTATTTTTGTTAGTAATTATATTTGAGTAATATACAAATGAATGTTGAAAAGGAAGCAAGTTTGTGAAAAACTCAAATTGTTGAGTTTGATGCAAGAAGAAGAAAAGACTACATAATTGGGTACTCTCTCCATTCGAATCTCCATTTTTTAGGTATGTCAAGTCTTTACACATGTTATTTACATTTTCCTTAATTCTATTATGTTTCTTTATCATCCCTTATCATACATGCTTAATAAAATGCTTTGATTTTTTTATTATGCATATTCCATGTTCATCATTGTTTGTTTCTCATTATAACCTTAGCCTTGTCTATGTTGTTTGATAAAATGCTTTGATACACATGTATGTAAAATGTGGTAGCATAGACAAGGCAATGAGTTGTTTGAAAAAATACCTCAAAGAAATGTCATCTAAATTATTTTTGTTGTTCTATTTTGAATTTGCAACTACGACATTTGACAAAAATCCCCCTTCCATTATGCTTTAAGGGATCATTCCCATACCTAAGTGTTTGAAATAGTCCATTTTTTTAAAATGTAGGGGGATGCTATCAAAGGTTGTCAATTTTGGCTTTACACTTTCCAATTGCATTAGCTTGATAGATTCTAAAAACTTTTTAACAAATCCATTTTCTGCATATTTTACAAACATTATGCTCCATGAGACCATATATCTTTGAGGCATTTTTCCAAACAATCCACCTATCTTGTCTATGCTTCCACTCTAAATTTTAAAAATGCCTCTATCCTTAATGCTATGATGGATGCCCATATCCTATTCCAAAGATCCTTTTTTGACATGGGTATGGAGGATCTTGACAAAGCTTGTAGAATTTGTCTTCACACCCATTGATTGTATTTGCTGGTAAGTTTCCAAAACCTTTTCAACAAATCCATTTTGTACATATCCTGCAATCATTGCAATCCATGACATATCTATTCGATGCATTTTGTCAAACAATTCACATGCATTGTCCATGCTTCTACATTTCTCATACATTGTTGTGAAGGGAGTTGCAATTATAACATTTGACAAAAATCCCCCTTTATTTCAATGATTTGATTGATGCCCATACCTTGTGAACCAAAGGTAGGATGTTGACAAAAGTTGTGGAATTTGGATTTATACTCAAGCCAATTGTATTTTCTTGAAAGTTTGTAATGTCTTTTAAAAAATCTATTTTGTGCTTATGTTGCAATCATGGCATTCCATGAGACCACATTTCTTTAAGGCATTCCATCAAAAAATTCATGTGCTTTGTCTATGCTACCACATTTTGCATACATGTCTATTTGTGGACATTATATTGGTAGGTCATACGTTAGAAAATGGTTGGAGCAAAGTCACATGTTAAATTCTTGCAAGGTATAAATACTTCAAAATATTTTGCTTTCCATTTTTCTTGTGTTCTTAGTGCATTTGTTTATTCATCATGGTTGAGTGACATTTACTCTTCTATATGATGATTGTATGTACATTTTGTATGAAGGGTTGAATGACATATATTTCATTTATTTGTATAGATTCATTTTTTAGGAACTAATATTTATCTCTTTATCATGCTACAGATAAATTATCCGTCATGCCAAGGAAACGATCAAGGATTAAACCAACATAGGAAGAGAAAGAAGCTAAGAATGTAAAGAAAGCAGTAGGTATGAGGGAACTTCGTGAGAAGAGGAAATTGGACACGATTGTCAAAGACATGCCAATTGAAGAGGAACCTCAACCATCAACAAGAGATATGGTATTGGCAGCACAAAGGGAACAAATGCAAAAACTTCATGCTATGAGAGATTTGAATACCGTAGTTGGAGAAACGTCCTCTACCGCAAGTCAAGATGGAGGGACACCATCTACCACATCTCAAGTTGAGAGTACATCATCACTCACATGTGAGGAAGGAGGTATGCCATCATTCCCACCTCAACCTCAAGGTATGTCATCTATTCTATCTCCAATCAAAGGTATGCCATCTAGCCCATCCCATTTAAATATTGATGAAATTCCTAATGTTGAGATGAATTCACCTTTCACAACACCACCTAGAATTTTACATAAAAGCCAAAGTATTTGATTGATATTGATGAGAATATTTTGCAACTAATGGAAGGTAAGATTCCAAAATGCACTTGTAGAAGATATGCTCATAAGATTTGGAGAGTATTCTTTGAAAAGTTAAATGAGACCACAAGATGTCAACTATTTGTTAAAATGATGTGAAGTATAAAGTATAGGTCCATCATGAAGATTCTTGGGTTGAGAACATCAGAGGCTTCAAGTGAAAAATCTATTGTCAAGAATCTAATGAGTGCATATGAGAGTGTGGGTAACACCTCACACACAAAAGATAGTAATGTCACACAACGTGTCATTACATCAACAATAGTAAGTAATCAAATGAGGAAAGATCATCTCATTAGAAAGATGAGTCAAGCATTGAGAATTAATAGAAAAACTTTATCAAGAGTTGTTCGAAGGCACCAAAGAATTGAGGACTCTGATGCTAATGAATTATGGGCATTCTCAGGGAGACTACCACGAAATGATAAACCAATTGTTGAAGCATTGAGATCACTAATTGAAAACTTTTGGAAGAATTACACAAGGGTATCTCTGAATCAAAGGAATGTGGTAAGTAGGAGAATCGGTAGTCGAAACCGTGAGCCACATCCAAAGCATTTTTTGGATACGACTCAAACACAGTTTTTTGGTAAATTTCTAGAGATGTCTCCTCAAATTAAAATTTCTCAAAGATATTTTGAAATGCTAAAACTTTTCTATGTCAAAATAAATCACACACGTACTACTTGTTGTAGATTACATATTTAATTTTCTAACCATTTTGATGTTTGTCGGTCTATATATTTTGATTTGCATACTAACAATGTTTTGCAGGATTGTGGCATACATGCCCCACCAACATCTTCAAGAGACATCATATCAACAATTTTATGTGAAAGAGAGGAAGGTCAAATATTCTACAAGAAATTATGCTTGAATGGCACATGTTAGCATTGCGGTGGCTTGCAACGTGTGCCAATATGTGAACATATGGAAAGCACACATGTGGTTGGAAACAAACTAGTAGAGTTTGGCAAGTATGAAATAGTGGCCTATAATACAAAAGATGGTAAAGAAGCAAAGAGGTGTGATTTGGTTATTCAAAAGATTCTAGTCTATCAGTTTATGTCTACATTTCGTGACAATATAGTGTACGAGTATACAAGGCATACCCATAGAGTGTTGCAAATATGTGCCATATCGGTGTTGTCATTGATGTCAACATATCCTTGTTGTCATTAGTGTCAACTGTATCTTATTCTATCACTTGGTTAGAAGACTTGTATGTTGAGGATATTGAGAAAATTAGCCTCTCCGGAAGAAACAAGTGAGTTACATATCTTTCTGTCAAAGACAGTGTAGTTCAGTGAAGTAGATTGCTTCATATTCCCAGTGAGATGAAGATCGGAGTGTTGGCAAGAGACACTATATGGATTCATGATTGTTGTCATTGATGGCAACAAAGTTCATCCCACACATCCACAGGACATGGTGTGTCTTTATCGGAAGTCAGAGTGAAGAATGTTGTGGTCCAGTAGACAAGAAAAGAGCATGTGGCGAGGTCTGACAGTTAGGTCCGGATCTCTCAAAGGAAGTATCTTAGTGAAGTGCAGATTTGGGGAAGTCAAGAGGAGTATCTTGACTGATAGATTCCAGGGTTTGAGCCTCCGGTGTGGAAAGGATAAAGAAATATGAATGCTCGAGTGTTGGGTTCCCAAGTGACAGTGTGAACAAAGGAAGAACTGACTGGCAGAACATCAGACATTATTCCAGATGTGTTACTGATGATGGAAAAGGTTCTTAAGGCATAAGTTATGTTTGGCCGACGTGATTGATGACTTCTACAAGTATATGCTTGGTCCGCATTACTTGGTGTGCAAAGATTCAGCCGACAAATCAGAGTTTGAGGAAATTATTAACTGTTCCGGATGCCGACTAGAAAGGTGATGAAATCACTTGTGCAGATATATATATAGGATTGATTTAGTTGTGAGATGTGTCATGGTTTTTGGGGGATGTACGAAGAAAAGCAGTAGAGCCAAATAAAAGCAGAAAGGAAGGTCTAGTATGTGAAAGGAGAGCAGCACAAAAGAAGAGGAAAGATGAAGTGCAGCAGATCAGTGTACTGAGCCTAACCGGAACTGAACTCCAGCATATGTTGATGCTCCTTATTAGTTCAAGTATTGTATTACACTCTTTATAAATTGTAGACAGTGTGCCTCTTGTGAGCAGTGTGCCTCTTGTGAGCAGTGTGCTCGAGCAGTGAGCCCTAATTGGCAAGTGCCATTTTGTATTTCCATTCCTCTAACAGAGAATACAATCTTGGGTTAATCACCCCGTGGTTTTTTCTCTTAACAGGGTTTCCACATCAAAAATATTGTGTCATGTGTATTTCCATTTCATAGTTATGTTTGCTTATTTGAATTAATGTTGCATTGATTATTAAGAAAGTTTAGAAAGTGGAAATAATTAGGATAACTGATTCACCCCCCCCCTCTCAGTTATCAAAAATTGGTATCAGAGCCAAGTTCCTCCTAACAAAGTCTAACAGCTTGAGGAAGATCTGGGAATTCAAATGGATGTATATGGTTTAAGGGAGCAACTCAAGACTGCCCTTGATGATCTTGAGCAGTCAAACTCTGAAGTCAATGAATTAAAGGAAAGACTCAAATAGGCTGATGATTTCATGAGAGAACTAAAAGACAAATTAAGTCTCTCTATGAAAAAGAGAAAGGAGCTACTTTAGTAATTCGCAAGTCAAGGTGAAGCCAATGATACAAATGAAGATCTGAAGGATAAAACTAAGTTATGTGAAAAGTTATCAAAAGAAATCATTATGGTAAGACATGAAATGGAATCAGGAGTTATGAAGTTTACCCAAGAGGTTGAAGAGAAAAGAAAAACTGAAGATAATCTAAGACAATCTCTCAAGGAGAAATCAGAAGATTGCCACAAGATGGATAGAATTATCAGACATCTTGAATCTGATCTTGAAGATGCTAAAGATAATGAAGAAAAACTTGAGGATCAAATTGTCTCTCTCAAAAGGGATCTTCAAACAGCAAATGAATATAAAGAGAAATTCAAGATAAGTTCTACTCAACTTGAAGTTCTTCTTGAAAGTCAAAAGAGGGTAGATGACAAGTGTGGTTTGGGATATGAGAAAAGAGAAAGCTCCGGATCCGGTCAGAAGAATTTTGGATCAGAAAATCCAAGGAATAGGTCTAGAAGACCTTCGGTAAGGTAGCTTAATGCTCAAAGATATTAATCCTTCAATGGATACTGCCACAACTGCAATAACTTTGGTCATAAAACTAATCAGTGCAGAAAGAGAATGAATCAGACTAATACATCCTTTTCTGGACAGTGTTTCAATTGCAAAAGGTATGGTCACAAATCTCATGAATGTAGAAATATGCAAATAAACAATTCATTCAATGGTAGATGCTTTGCATGCAATAGAATAGGTCATATGGCTAATCAATGCAGATCAAGAGGATATCAATCAAATATGCAAAGAAGTATTGTTTGCCAAATTTGCAATAGATCCGGTCATATTACAAAATTCTGTAGAAGCAAGAATCAGGACAAAAGAGGTTCAGTATATCATAATCAGAATCAAGATAAAGGAAAACAAAAAGTGAATGTGGATGAAGTTCAAAGTGAGATGAACAAGATTTGGGTGAAGAAAAGTATAGAGAATGTAGAGGATGAATCCGCACCAGACTCTAGTGCTGATATTCCTTCCAGAAATTAATAAGTGAGCTCTGGCTCAGGGCGAGACACAAAGAAAACCTTGTTCCCCCAGCCAGTCAATTGGTGCCGGAACTGGCACAAGACGAGTTGCAGATTAAAGGGTTCTTAAGAGAAACATCCAAATAAAATATGGTTAAGATTTGGAAGATCCGCAAGATGTTTAAAATCAAGATTGATCTGGTTCTTCAAGTCATCTGAATAAGGCAAACCAGAATGACTTAGGTCAAGCATTTATTGCAACTTAACATTAGGGTTTGCGGAGCAATATAAGGGTTTTCTCACTAAGCATTTGCTCATTCTGCATTCAAGAAGAAACGAAAAGAGAGGCTCTGCAACAAAATTCCTCAAGCTCATCCAAGATCATTTGCAAAAGTTAATTCATCCAAAAATCGATCCGGCTAACTCCATGAAACTGAAAGGCGCAAAAGGTATTCTCCTTTATCAAATATCTCTCTGTAAATCCTTGAATGATGGGTACTCCAAATATTGTGAAGATCTCTGATAGGCCTCGCCCCAAATTCAAGAAACATCCATACAAATCCTTGGAAGTAGATCCCCTAGGAGCTTTTTCCAGTGTTCCACATGGTGTCCTGCATATAGAAGATATTAGGGTTTACATTCATGCAAACATTGAAGAATTCAGAGAGTCCAAATTAATGGATATCTATCACAAGCAGTTAATAGATGATTCTTTTGAGATCAAACCTCAGTATAAAGCCATCCGGGATAAGCATTTTGCACAGTGCATTCATTTCCCCTATTTTCTGGAAGATGAATGGGTCTGGTATATCCTAAACATAATACATGACAACTTCATGTGGTTGAACAGGCCGTTTAAGATCACTAAGGATGCCATTAGGGCTGTAACCGAATTACACTCAATCGGTGAAATACCTACGCTCAAATCTGTCAAGAACCAAATCGTCAGTGAGGCTACCGGATCAAAGTTTGATAAAAGAGCTATGACTATTAAGGATATCATAGATCTGGATATCAAATTTGCATCAATGATAATTGGATATAAGATATATCACTCCAGCAGGGACAATTCTGTTTCTGGAACTGCTATATACACTGCGTATGAAATGTTGAGGAAGAATGTAGACTATGATCTTTGTGAGCTCCTTCTGAACCAACTATTGGAGAATCTACAGAAGATAAAGAAGGATAAGAAGAACTCCTTCAAATACGGTGGTTTGATACTTTGTCTTTTCTTTTATTACATTAATGAGCTTCCCAGATCCAGTGGCTGGGTATGGTAGAATGATAGGCTAGTAGCCATTCAGGTCAGAGATTATGTACATGGGATTGGTGATGCCAAGGCATAGGATACAATGCTCTGGGGATATTTCAAGAATTTTAGAACATGATGCAAGTAAGAGAGAGAATTCCCTAGTCTCTTGTTGAGAAATACAAAGACACAGTATGCTTTATGGTAGAGACTGATCAGTGCCTAATGGAGGTAGTAGAACCAAGAACTGTATGGATCATGCGTATGGGGTATGAAGTTGATGAACAAATTGTGGAGCTGCATGTTCAACACATGCTAAGTCAGCCAAAGGATCCAAAGGCAGAAAGGTTTGGAACCTTTGAAGAGCTAAGTGTAAAATTTCATGTGGAACTCAGACAACTGGAAATAAAAAGGAAAGTGAGAAAAGAAGTTCAAGAAATTGCCAAAGGCTTAGGCATCTCAAAGGAGGCACTTGATGCAAACAGGGAAAAGATGGAAAGGGCTGAGGAAGAGAAGAAAGAGGCAGAAAAGGGAAGCAAGGAAAGTGCTCTGGTAGAATCTTCCACCCAGACAAGATCATCAAAGAGATCAGCACCTGTCACTGCTAAAAGCTCAAGGACATCAAAACCGGAAGCAAAATCATCCGGCAGAGGAGAGAAAAGAACTAAAACAAAGGCCACAAGGTCTTATGTCAGTCAAAAGGATGATGAAGAAACTGAATCAGATGAGGAAGTGAAGAAAATAAGGAAAAAGAAGAAGATATCCAGTGAAACCAAGGAGGTAGAAGCAGAAAGAGCCACCCTGTCCTTAGATGATATAGTTAAGGCAATCACTGTGGATGGAAATCTGAAGCCATTAACAGAATTTTATGATAAATACAGTGAAGCTGATAAGAAGAGTCTGCAGGATGCCACAGTTAAGTATCTGAACATTTACAACAAGGCTTTCATTGAGATTGTATCTTTAATTTCTAAAAGCCTTGAGAAGGAACTTGAATTGAGGAAGAATAATGCCAAAGAGAAGGATATGGAGATCCGAGAGCAGATAGTTATTCAGCTATATCCTTCAATCACCCCAAAGCAGATTAGTATGATCTTCAAAGATTGTAAGGATGAATTCCGGAGCAAACCCAGAATGAATCAGCTCATGCTTGATGAGACTCACAAGGTAGCCAAGGAAATAGAAGAGATCCTCCGAAATGTCTTCAAAAGATTCAATCTTCCTGTCATAGAGGACTTGGGTACTGATCCCTCGGCCACAAGTGTTGGAGAGGAATCTTCTGATGTAATGACAGAAGAAGTAATGGACTCCGGTGAAGGTAAAGACAAGGGCTTAGAATCCTCTACTCCGGAAGAGGTGGCTCATGAACAAACAAATATCTCTCCTCTGGTTTCCCCTACAGTCTTCAGATCTAAAGGAGAAGAAAGAATAGAGGAGAAAGAAGAAGAAGCAAAAGGAAGAGAAGAAAGTCAAGCTGAGAAGAACATAAGTGACAGTGTAGAAGAGAAGAAATCTCTGTCTCTGGCAAGAGACACTGCAGAAACTGTCAAGGACTTCTTGACAAAAGAAATGTTGGAGATTGATGAACCGGAGTTACTTCAAGGACCATTTAACTTTGACTCTCTCTCCCTGGTTCAAACAATGAAGATAGCTTCATTTGCCAATGCAAAGGCAAAAGAAAAACTCCTAAAGTATCACATGGAAGATTCTGAGCTACTAGAAGTTGCGTCCGGCGTTTTAGAAAAGATCATGCCATCTTTTCTGAAGGATCACTCAGCCTTCTCATCAAGTAATCTTAAAGCTCTTGTTAGTTCAGTCAACATTCATTTTGAGTCTTTAGAGAAATCAGCTGAGGAAAAGGACCGGAAAGAGATCTTGGATAAAAGATTCTCTGAAGTACTAAGTCTAATATCCAATGATAGAAGAAATATGGATATAGGGATAAAGAGCTTAGAAAATGCTCTTAAAGATGGCGGGGAAATATATAAATTTTGTCTATCATGGTCCAAAGCAACAATGGAAATTGAGAAGAAAATGAAAGAACAGGAGATCCAACTAACAAAACTTTCTCAAAATTTTGATCCATTTACCTCATCCATAGTAAATCAAGAATGTCAGACCATTGCAGTCTTGGATGAAATTAAGAAGCTAGAGAAAGAAAAGAAAAACAGAATCGGTAGGTTAAATGAGCTTAGAAGAATAACCATTCCTAAGTTGGAGGCCATGCATGAGGCCCTAAGTGATGCTCAAACCACCGCCAAGACAAATGATCCGACAGATCTGAAGAAGGCTGAAGTTTTTGCATTCCTGTTGAGTGGTCATATATCAATTTTGGATAGAATGAAGCAAAGTTGGGCAGTAGAATTCGTCCAATTGAAGACAACTTTTGCAGACATTCTTCAGTTTATGTGAGTATGTTATATGCGGCTAAGTATAGTTAAATTTTTGAAAATTTTGATGCGCGGTTCCCACCCTTTGCCATTGATGTCAAAGGGGGAGTGAAGAGCAGTGAAAAATGTTGTATCCAACTAAGGGGGAGCTACGAAAAATAGAGCATCAGCCAAGGGGAGCATAGTGTAAACACTTAGTCATTTTTCACTAGTGTTGCCATCAATGCCAAAGGGGGAGATTGTTGGCAAGAGACACTATATGGATTCATAATTGTTGTCATTGATGGCAACAAAGTTCATCCCACACATCCGCAGGACATGGTGTGTCTTTAACGAAAGTCAGAGTGAAGAATGTTGTGGTCCGATAAACAAGAACAGAGCATGTGGCGAGGTCTGACAGTCAGGTCCAGATCTCTCAGAGGAAGTATCTCAGTGAAGTGCGGATTTGGGGAAGTCAAGAGGAGTATCTTGACTGATAGATTCTAGGGTTTGAGCCTCCGGTGTGGAAAGGATAAAGAAATATGAATGCTTGAGTGTCGAGTTCCCAAGTGATAGTGTGAACAGAGGAAGAACTGACTGGCAGAACATCAGACATTATTCTGGATGTGTTACTGATGATGGAAAAGGTTCTTAAGGCATAAGTTATGTTTGTCCGACGTGATTGATGACTTCTACAAGTATATGCTTGATCCGCATTACTTGGTGTGCAAGGATTCAACTGACAGATCAGAGTTTGAAGAAATTATTAACTATTCCGGATGCCGACTAGAAAGGTGATGAAATCACTTGTGCGGATATATATATATATAGGATTGATTTAGTTGTGAGATGTGCCGTGGTTTTTGGGGGATGTGCGAAGAAAAGCAATAGAGCCAAATAAAAGCAGAAAGGAAGGTCCAGTATGTGAAAGGAGAGCGGCACAAAAGAAGAGGAAAGATGAAGTGCAGCAGATCAGTGTACTGAGCCTAACCAGAACTGAACTCCAGCATATGTTGATGCTCCTTATCAGTTCAAGTATTGTATTACACTCTTTATAAATTATAGACAGTGTGTCTCTTGTAGACAGTGTGCCTCTTGTGAGCAGTGTGCTTGGGCAGTAAGCCCTAATTGGCAAGTGCCATTTTGTATTTCCATTCTTCTAACAGAGAATACAATCTTGGGTTAATCACCCCGTGGTTTTTTCCCTTAACAGGGTTTCCACGTCAAAAATATTGTGTCATGTGTATTTCCATTTCATGGTTATGTTTGCTTATTTGAATTAATGTTGCATTGATTATTAAGAAAGTTTAGAAAGAGGAAATAATTAGGATAACTGATTCACCCCCCTCTCAGTTATCAACACAGAGTCTGCGGATTAAAGGGTTTGTAGAGGATTGCCTGAAGTTGCTCCAGTTAAGATTTGAGAGGTCCGCATGAAGTATTTGTGAATTTATGGCCATCTGAGTCGAACCAAGTTTTGCAGTTGTTCAGATGTGATAGAGTGACAGGAATTTGGTCCAGATTGCTCCGCATTGGGATATTATGGTCTGCAGATCTAGAGGTATGTCTGGGATGCAGTGTGTATCCTCAACTCAAGTGGTTCGTGGTTGAGAGGTCCACAAGCAATCTTTCTAGTGTGAGAGTCATGACAATTAGTAATCTTAAGTTCCCAGATGAAGATGCAAGTGTTTCTAGTGATTTGAGGTGGTGTGGTTGTTCTTGTTGATTTCATTGTGCTTGTGGTGGTCTCTGGATTGTGTGCCTATTGTGTTGGTGGTCCGCATTGAGGATTAAGCTCATGGTTGAAGATTTCTCCTTGGGTATTGCTATTCTTTCCAGTCTTGGCCGATTGGATGCTTGGTGCATGCTGCAAATGATCTAAGAAGAGTTCTATGGAGCGTGGCGTGTTGATCGAGGAAGATTTGAGTCCTAGATGTGTTTGGCCGACAATATAATGGTTCGCATGTAGCATTTTAAGTCTTGTATTTGTAATTGCTTATAATACCTATCTTGGAGAATGTTCCAGATAGATGATTGTAAGGCCAACTATGATGTTCATTACAAAGTCAATGTCATGTATAAAAAGGTGTTGTGAAGTTGTGGAAATGTGTAGTGATGAGTGAAGATGTGGATGTAGTGAGGAAGTGAGTGGGGGCAGAGCAGAGGTATTGTGCGCTTCAATGGAACTGAACCTTGCATGAAGAAGATGTTTCTTAGTTCAACCTTTCAGTGTTAACATTGTGAATGTTCTTGTAGGCAGTGAGCCTCTTTTGAGCAGTGAGCTCTGGGTAGTGCGCCCGAAGGCAAGTGTCTTCTCATTTTTATATTCTTTTAATAGAGAATAAATCTTGTGGGTTAACCCCCACCGTGGTTTTTCCCTTAACCGGATTTCCACGTAAAAATCTTGGTGTTATGTGTGTTGATTCTCATGTGTTGTTGATTCATTCTTTCATGGTTATATCATTAATCTATTAATAAGTGGTAAAGAAAATTAATTGCAACAAAAGATAAAAGTTTTGTGACAACTGATTCACCCCCCTCTTAGTTGTCTTCCCTAATTTCAACAATTGGTATCAAAGCCGGTTCCTCTAAAAGAAGCTTGACCACTTGAGAAGATCCAGGATGTCGACATACAAGAAGGATAGTTCGAGATTTGACGGAACAAATTACTCTCTTTGGAAGAATCGGATGGAGTGTCATTTGCAATGTATGGGTGATCCTTATTGGTTGATAACTAAGGATGAGTATGAGCCTCCAAAGAAAGGTCCTTCAACTCCAGATGAAATCAAAGATGTTGAAAACAACATTTAAGCTAAAGAAGCATTGTTGAGTGCCCTAACTGATATAGAAATGACAAATGTCCTAGAATTGAAAACTGCTCATGAAATCTGGAAGAAGTTGGAAACTCTATATGAAGGTGATGCATATGTCAAATGTGCTAAGTTGCAGAGCTTGAAGGGTAGATACGAAAGTTTGAGGATGAGTGAAGATGAAAACATCACTTCCTACATGCAGAAGGTGAATGAACTTGTGTGTAGTATCAGGTGCGCTGGTGGAAAACTAGAAGAATCAGAAATTGTTGGCAAGGTGCTTAGATCCTTACCTGCTTCATACAAGCATAGAGTTGTTTCTATTGAGGAGATCAGGACTATGACAACTGTTACAAGCGATCAATTGGTTGGCAATATTTCAGCATTTGAAATGAGTGATTTTGGTGATTCCCTTCCTAAATCAGAATCTGCTTTTAAGGCCAGTGTTTCCGGAAAGCAAATATTTGATCCAGGTGAAAGCTCTTCAAAAAGACTAACCAGTTATGAGAAGGCAAGGAAGGAACTTGAAGAAGATGAAATGGAGCTTGAAGAACTTGAAGCCCTTTTTTCCAAAAGATTACCAAGAGGATCCGGTAAGTATGAAAGAAAGTTGTCTTTCAAATGTTTTGCTTGCAATAAGATTGGTCATTTTGCTTCAAGATGTCCGGAGAGGGTTTCAAAGCCAAACCTTAACAGACCTAGGTTTCAGAAGAAATGCTACTATGTCCAAGAAGCTGTTGATGGAGGAGTTACAGATGATGAATCTGATAAGGGAAGTACCTCTAGAAATGAATGGGTGTTCATTGCTATCAAAGAAGAAGATTTGATTCCTACTGAATCTGCTAGCTGTGTGAATGTGGAAAGTGCCTTGGCTGCTCAGGTTGAAGAAAAGGATAAATGGGTGATTGGCAGTGGATGCTCTCATCATATGATAGGTTATAAGAGTAAGTTTGTAAGTATGGAAAGGTATGAAGGTGGAATTGTAAAGTTTGGAGACAATTTAGCTGGTAGAATCCATGGAAGAGGATCCATCTCTTGATGGTAAGAATAACACTAATGATGTTTTGTAGGTAGAAGGGTTGAAGCATAATCTTCTCAGTGTTAGACAGTTGGTTGACAAAGGGTATGATCTCCAATTCAAGGATGGAAAATATAGAATCTTGGAAAGCTTTGAAACTGAGATTGCTTCTGGTACAGAGACTAGAGGTAATATCTTTCATTTAAGTGGTACTGGTAAAAGTTGTTTGATTGCTCAGATTGATCAGAGTTGGTTATGGTATAGGAGAATGTGTCATGTAAACTTTGATAGTATTGTCAAGATAAGTACTACTCAAGCTGTGAGAGATCTTCCAAAGCTTGTAAAACCTGCTAATAGCATGTGTAAGGAATGTTAGTTGGGCAAACAGAGAAACACTACATTCAAAAGTAAAGAACAATTTTCAAGTGGATTGTTGGAACTTGTGCACACCGATTTGTGTGGTCCTGCCAGAGTTAGGAGTTTGCAAGGAGACAGATACTTTATGTTGCTAATTGATAATTACTCCCGGATGATGTGGGTCACTTTCTTGAAAGAGAAATCAGAGACTCTTCACAGATTCAAGGTGTGCAAGGCTAGCATGGAGAATGAGATTGATGTGAAGATAAAGTGTCTGAGATCTAACGGAGGTGGAGAGTTTTCCTCTGGTGAATTTAATACATTTTGTGAAAAACATGGAATAAGAAGACAGTTATCTGCTCCTAGGACTCCTCAACAGAATGGAGTTGTGGAAAGGAAGAACCGGACTATTCAAGAGACTACTAGAACCATAATGATGGAAGAAAATGTTCCACATGTCTATTAGAAAGAGGTTGTGAGTACTAATGTCTACACTCTTAACCGAGTGCAGATCAAAGGTAATATTGGTAAAACTCCTTATGAACTGTGGTTTGGTAATGCTCCTACTGTGAAATACTTCAAAGTTTTTGGTAGTAAATGCTATAGCAAAAGAGATGAAGATCTAGGCAAGTTTGATGCAAGGTGTGATGAAGGAATATTTCTGGGTTATTCTTACCAAAGCAAGGCATACCGGTGCTTTAACAAGAGATTGAAAAAGATTGTTGAAAGTGCTAATGTCAAGGTTGATGAAAGCAAGGAGAGACCTTCCAAGTTTTGTGGATATGAATCAGATGATCAAAATGAAAGTCCTCAAACTCATATTCAAATTGCTCCGGAGAATCCAGTGACTCAAGAAACTAGTGCAAATGTTGAGGAACAAGTTCAAGAATCAGAAGTACAAGAAAATCCTAAAACTCCCAGGTATGTAAAATTGAATCATTCTGAAGATCAAATCATAGGAAATAAAAATAAAGGTGTTCAAACTACAAGAAAAATTGCTGAAGAACAAGAGGAGTATTGTTTGATTTCAAAGATTGAACCAAAATCAGTGAATGAAGTTTGTAATGATCAAAGTTGGGTAAAAGCAATGGAAGAAGAATTAATGCAAATTGAAAAAAATCATACTTGGGATCTTGTTCCTAGACCTGAAAACAAAAATGTAATTGGAACTAAATGGGTCTTCCGAAATAAATTGAATGAAAATGGTGAAGTTGTGAGAAACAAAGCAAGATTGGTGTGCAAAGGATATTCTCAGGTAGAAGGGATTGATTTTGAGGAAACTTTTGCTCTGGTGGCAAGAATTGAAGCAGTCAGATTATTTCTTGCCTTTGCTACTTACAAAGATTTCAAAGTTTACCAGATGGATGTCAAGTCAGCATTCCCAAATGGAGATTTGGAAGAAGTCTACATTGAGCAACCAGAAGGATTCCAGTTGTATGATCAAGGAGATATGATCTGCAGGTTGAGGAAAGCATTGTATAGACTTAAACAAGCCCCAAAACCCTGGTATGCAAGATTAGATAAGTATCTGCTAAAATTAAGTTTTAGCAAAGGCATAGCTGACAGTAATCTTTATTTCAAGATTGATCATGAACACATTTTGATTGTTGAGGTATTTGTTGATGATATCATCTTTGGTGGAAATGAGAGCATGTGTAATAAATTTGTTGATCAAATGCAAAGTGAATTTGAAATGTCCATGCTGGGTGAAATGAATTTCTTCTTGGGTCTACAAATCATTCAGTCAGATAAGGGCATATTCATATCTTAGTCCAAGAATGTAAAAGAGTTGTTGAAAAAGTTTGGAATGAAGGATTCAAAACCAGTGAGCACTCCTATGATAACTGGATGCAAGTTGAGTAAAGATGATGATTCCCCTAAGGAAGATCAGAAAAGGTATAGATCAATTATTGGAGGACTGCTTTATCTGACTCATACCAGACCTGATATTATGAATGCAGTTAGCCTTGTTGCTAGATTTCAAGCTGATCCTAAAGAATCTCATGTTGCAGTAGTCAAAAAAAAATTAGATATCTAAAGGGAACATCTAATTATGGCTTATGGTATCCTAAGGATGAGGATTTCATTTTTCATGCTTATACAGATGCTGATTGGGCAGGAGATGTGGATGACAGGAAAAGTACTAGTGGTGGTGCATTTTTCTTGGGAAAGAGATTGGTTTTTTGGTTGAGGAAAAAGCAGGAGGCAATATATGTGTCTACTAAGAGGAGAGTATATAGCAGTAGCAAGCAATTGTACTCAGGTTTTGTGGATGAAGTAAATGTTCAAGGATATCAGAATTGTGTTTGAAGAGCCTATTACAATCTTCTGTGATAATTTAAGTGTAATAAACATTTCAAAGAATCCGGTGTTGCATTCAAAGACAAAGCACACATCCATCAAGTTTCACTTTTTGAGAGAGAAGGTAAATGAGAATGAAGTTAGACTGGAGTTTGTTCCTTCAAAGGATCAGATTGCAAATATCTTCACTAAGCCTCTACCTAAGGACACTTTTGAGTATCTCAGAGAGAAGCTAGGGGTGATTACCCCTCCTGTTTAGAACTAAGGTGCACTAGTGTGCATCAGTCTGGTGGAACTCACAGTCATATCTTGTGATCCGGATTGGTGTTAAAGGGATGCCACTCAGGGGGAGTAGTCAGTATGTTTTGAGTTCAGTTTGGTCTTGTCTAAGAAACAAAAAGGGTGAGAGATGATTGCAAATATGTGCCCTTTGCCATTGATGTCAAAGGGGGAGAGAAGTCGTGAAAAACTTGATGGAAGTGAGTAGTTGCTAGTGAAAGGGTGAGCAGTGAAGAAAGTGGTTGCAGTGTGATAAGAGAAAGGGGGAGAAGTCCTTGTCTTGGTGGTTGAATTAGTCTTCACATCATATGTTGCCATCAATGACAAAGGGGTAGATTGTTGCAAATGTGTGCCTAATCGGTGTTGTCATTGATGTCAACATATCCTTGTTGTCATTAGTGTCAACTGTATCTTATTCTATTACTTGGTTAGAAGACTTGTATGTTGAGGATATTGAGAAAATTAGCCTCTCTGGAAGAAACAAGTGAGTTACATATCTTTCTGTCAGAGACAGTGAAGACAGTACAGTTTAGTGAAGTAGATTGCTCCACATTCCCAGTGAGATAAAGATCAGACTTTGCAGATTAAAAGGTTTGTAGAGGATTGCCTGAAGTTGCTCCAGTTAAGATTTGAGAGGTCTGCATGAAATATTTGTAAAGTTATAGAATGAACTTGACAAGATAATTTATAAGACTGTAGCCCTCAAAATGAGCTTTCCAACAAGTATAATTTTGAATATATTTAATTTGATTGTTATATTTATTTTCTATTTTTTACTAAACATAAGTTTTTCATTGAACATCAAGTTCTATGTTCTACACATGGAAAAATAGTAAAATTGTGAAAAAAAATCTAAAAAAGGATCTGCACAGTAGCTATTGATGTCCTTATTTTGACAAAAAAAAATGAATTTGGATACATACAAAAAAAATTACGCTATAAGGTATAAACCTATGTCTAAATTATAATAAGCTCACTTCAAAAATTAATTTAAAAAATATGAATCAAAAAATCATGAAAAAATATCTATGCACTAGACATTGGTGTTATGAATCTATATCTAAAAATTTAGAAATTTATCTTTTCTATAAAAAAAAAAGTTATATTATATGGTATAAATGTAACTTTTAAAAAATTGTTAACTATTAAAACAACTTATTAAAAGTTACGTAAAAAATCACAAATTATTTTTAAAATTTTGGAAAAAATATATGTAGAATCTACACATGAAATCTTTAAAATCGCTAGTTCACATCATCTTTTAATAGTGTAGTTGCTACAGGTGTCAGAAAGTGAAAATTTGGTTTAAAATGTTGATTTTAATGTTCTACTTTGGCCAAAAAGTTGGACACAATATTATGGGATTACCCAATTACATTATTGTCACTGCTATTATTTATCTACACACTTAGAGGATAATAGTACACGCTTGATTTTCTTCTTTTTCAACATTGGTTGTCCGTGGAGGTAGAAATACCAAAGTAGAGGTTTGACCTAAAGGCAAACCTCCAAACAACCCCAACCTTCCTTTTGTTTCCTTTGCAGATTTCAAGTTTGAAAAAAATATATTTCAATTGCATTCTAGTTTCATAGATATTTATCTTTATTTTTGTTATTTCATTTATTTTTCTCAAGCATAATAATGGTATCTTTCCGATTTTCATTTGTTTTTATCACCTAGAAGCTACTGGAATTTGTCGTTGTCTTCCATTATGCAGGATAGACAAAATATTTTGGAAAAGACTTGAAGATTTTAGTTTTTCCTACTTTCTAGACTATAGCGTGATGTGCAGACATTTGCATGATGTGCTGGCATCTGGGGCAATGGTCTTCATTGTCTAGCACCAAGTTTTTTCTCTTCTTTCCAGTTCTGTAATTAAAATTTGTAGTTTCCTTTCTAGTTTACTGTAATCGATGTTTTATCAACTTTTTTAAATTATGTAGAAAGTTAAAATTATCCATTATCTTTATTCAAAACACTCTAAGGGTTGTGAACGTTATTCTATTGAATGGTAGAAAACTAAAACAATCCTAATGTGGTTGTAGTGAAAAATTCATTTGGTTAATACTTCTTAGCCAAATTATATTTTTTCCTCTACAAGTAATAGATTGATTTTAATCAATGATTTTACTATTTGAAATTTACACTATAGTGAGTGCAACACATAGTGTGGAAATTATAGCATATGTATTTTTTGACAATACATTTTTCCTCTCTATAGTGGGCTGATGTCATTAGGTGATATAACTACACTAAAGTATAGAAACTAAATGCTAAAAATTAATTCCATATCTATTAAATATGATTATATATGTTAAAAGTATATAGAATGTGTCCAGATATTAGGTCTTCATGCTACATAGAGTTTGGAAGATGAGTCTCAAGAAAAAATAGCCTATAAGAAAAATGATTTAGAGGAAAAAAATCTACAAAATAAACATGTTAGCCAAAATAAAATCCTTGGAAACCACTGTGTTAGGTGGTTCAAATGTCATAAAGATAGATCTCTATAAAGTAGGTGTTCACTGTGTCATATGTCACATATATGTGGAAATTATTATGAGAAAGATATTTCATGGGTTAGAAGTAAGGTGCCAAAATAGGTGTGGAAGGAAACGACAATGTGATATGGATGCAGAGAAAATGTATCTATATGGGTACATGATGAGGATGCTATAGTATGGGGGTATTCTTGTCTTTGAAATGGTGTGAAATGAGGATGATCGTTCAAGAAGAGACAATGATGAGAAGGGAAGAGGTGAAATACTTGTAATGGGTATGTATAATAGAAATGAGTGTGTCTAGACACATAGATGTTAGGGGATTTCCAGAGGAACCAATTTCTTTATGGCAATTATTGATGAGTTGTTTGACACACCAACTAAAGTAGGGCACAAGTGTACTCTAACTCTCTTGAAAGGAAATGTAAATCCTTCCAAGGTATAAATTATTAAGTCTTGGCTATGTAAGATAACCTAGAGACCTATGTAATGATATTATTTAATTCAAGAGACCATAGTGAATTTAAGTGTGATATAAATTTCAAAAAATTAGTATTTTAGATTTAGTATATGATATCAATTGATTTAAACCATTTCATTGCATAGATAAGTTGTCCAAATGTAAAATCAACAGGTGAACACTTCCACTCATGAAAAAAACATATTTGTAATAATAAATCTAAAGTACAATCTTGAAACTAGTTCCCTAATCTAACAAACTTATGAAAGATTACAAAAGGTAGAAGGTTAGGAGAAAGAGATGATCCTATTTTGCGATGATGCTAAATCTAATTCATCTAGTTGGATAAACCCTAAGAAAACAAATCTTGCTTGACTAGTACACAACTAAAAAATACAAGGTTTAAATGTTTTAAGGATAGGTTAACTACGAAGAATAATGAACAATCTATAACAACCCAACTAGGTTGTTAGGGTTTAAATACATATTATGATTAAAAACTACATTATTTTTCATTAAATAAACTTAGTTTACATTATCATTACTATATAATACACAAGTAAAGCTAGCCAAATGTCTTTTTTCTCTATACGTGATAGGACAATGAGACATATTTGTCCAAATAGGATGGACAAAACACATCCAAATGGAATAGGCATACATATTACTCTAGCCAAAGACTACATTAAGACAATTCATGCCTTGAGTCTTCTTGAAAAACTATATTTCTTTCTGAGGTTATTGTCTATCAAGACACAATTTTTTAAGACATGCCTTTTTAGGTTCACAACATACCTCAAAATATGGCTTAAATCTTCGAGACTACAAATAGTTCACCCAAAACTCTTTTGAGTATCACAAAAGTCATTTATTTTTTATTTTTTTATAATTGGTTAAGAGATGTTGGTCAATTTAATTTTTAAAAACTTAACCACATCACACACAAAAACCTAAGCTTGAGAACCTCCTTCATTTACATAAACTACAAACATTCAAAATGCACATGCTTTTAAAAAATTAATAATCTTCTTATAGCTAACATTTATTGTATCACTTTTTGAGTATTTTAGAAATCATTGCTAATATCAAGTAATTCCTTTTTGTAGACTCAATGAAAATTTCTTAAATTCTCATACCCATGAGATTCTTAAAATTATGAACATGATATACACTATCAAACAGTAGATAAACATAAATATTTATGACAAATATTTATAGCCCTCTACCCTCATAGTACACAAATATTTATAGCCCTCTTAACTAATATACACTACACGTTTATATTTATTAACTTAAGAGTCATAAATGTGTAGGCTGACAGAAGTACAAATATTTATGCCATCATTTCGTAATAATACCTTTAAATGTTGTTCCAAACTGTACTACTCATTTATAATACTTTCTTTAAATTTGATACGAAGTGTACCATTCATTTATAATACATTTAAATGTTCGAGTCTGATATATTCATTAGAATAGTTTTTTATGGCTCGATAAAATAAAATGGCCGCCCGAATTTGAAACCTAAGGTATAAAATGTCAATCCGTCTCTTAAATCTCAATGCATTGTGTTGAGTGCAGTTCATTCATGAGCGACCAACCATTTTTAAAAACTCATTTAAATTTCAAGATGGCCCACTTATTTAAAGACTATATTGTTTGTTGTGAAAGCCCTTCTGAAAAACAGTAACATGCTACATGTTACATATTCTCGAGTAGCATGAAAAAGCATCTAAGCTCATCAAATACCGTACTCTTACTGCCCCTCCAAAATTCTGTCTGACCTTTCTGCCATCTACTTAAAACAAGTTTTTGTCTTGTGATTGTCGACTTTGACGTCATCTGATATGCATTATTTAAGCGCTTAACTAGACATAGTCTTTTTAATATGATCGTATGCAAACGTATATTTATTTATCGTGAATTCCCCTCACTGTCGAATATATTTAACTTCTTTAGATCTTATTCTTTCCCATGCTTTCATGAAACTTAACAAATAACACAATCACACATGTAAAATGAAGCTTTCACTATCATAGGAAGTTGATTATATCATTGCAAATAACTCTTGCAGATCACACAACATTTGCTTATTTAGAAGAGGCTCAGACATTTGATCTATGCCTTGAACACGTTGAGCATTGTCTATAGCTACCAATCTGGTTACTACCCGTTTCCTCCAGGTGATTCAACATATAAGTTAACCTGCAAGAGAAAAACATTGCCACATAAGAAATCGATTTGTATAAAACCAAGAGAACTCAACGTAGTAAAAATTCAGGTGAATAAAAGCTTGATGATTGTAACTTAAGAGGGCTAGATCTTTAAGACCCCAAAACTATACTACTCAGTGTTTATATAGAGCTTACAGAATGCAGTCAATTATTTCAGGTGAATGAAAATAACAGAAATACAGTCGATTATTTCAGGTGAATGAAAACTTTTTGACAATAGTAACGTATGGAGGCAAAAACTTTAGTACTAAGAAATGGTAGAAATCTTTAAGAGCCCAAAACTAAAATACACAGTATTTATATAGACCGAACAGAATACAGTCGATTATTTCAGCTGAATTACAGTCGATTATTTCAGCTGAATGAAAACTCGACAATAGTAACGTATGTAGGGAGAAGTCTAATATTAAGATAAGGATGAAATCTTGAAAGAGCCCAAACCTAAGATGAGATTGAAATCTTGAAAGAGCCCAAAACTATACTACTCAATGCTTATATAGAGCTAACAGAATGCAAACGGTGCTCACTTACAGATCTAAAAGATGCAAGCTAGCTGCCCTAAAATGATGACTACAACAAGCCTTGTAACTTTTCGTGGTCAGAAAGAGTTCAAATGGAACTGACATTGATATGCAGAACTAAGAATCGATATCAATATTGAAAAAAAAAAAGCCAGAAACCTATCAAAACGTGTAAATATTGATAAGAGCGTAAAGCTGAAAATTACCTCAAAACAATAGCTACCGACATTTTACGACAGCGCCAGAGTTGCTTAATATGGAGGAGGAGGAGACTTATAGGAGTAATGATGTGGAGGTGGGTATACTGGGGATTTAGAGTGTGGAGGTGGGTAAGTAGGTGCCGGTTTAGGTGGTGAAGGAGTCACAACAGGAGGATGTGGGGGCTTGACAACCACCTTTGGAGGAGGGGGGGATTTGTACTTGTATGGTGGGGATACTGGTGGCTTGGTGTGGTGGGGGGGAGGAGATTTTTTGGGTGGAGTATAAACTGGTGTAGGAGGGGGAAGTGATGGTTTGGGGGGTGTGTAAACTGGTGGAGACTTGTGGGGAGGGGTATGTGTTGGAGGTGGCTTGGGAAGAGAAATCTTTGGACCAGGTGGAGGTGGTGATTTGTAAGCATAATGGGTAGGAGGGGAAAGTGGCTTAGGTGGTGGCTTTGGATGGACAGGAGGCTTGGGAGGTGGCTTCACTACAACAGGTGGCTTGGGAGGTGGCTTAACAACTACCGGTGGCTTGGGTGGTGGCTTCACTACAACAGGGGGAGGTGGTGATTTATAAACATAATGGGGAGGAGGGGAGAGTGGCTTAGGTGGAGGCTTTGGATGCACAGGAGGCTTGGTTGGGGGTTTCACTACAACAGGAGGCTTGGGTGGTGGCTTCACAGGTGGCTTGGGGACAGGGGATGGCTTGTGGACAGGTGGAGGAGGAGACTTGTACTGGTATGGCTTTGGAGGACTTGTATGGTATGTTGCATTTGATGGGATTGCAGTGAGAATGGAGCCTACGATCAAAACAAGCAGAAGATTACAACTAAAATTCATCCTTCCCATATCTGATCCACAGGAGGCTTAGCGCAGTCTGAAGAATGGGTGGAAATGAAATGGTATTTATAGGCATATGTAAGAAGTTTCATGATGGGTAACGTGGTATTTGGTAGCGTGTGGAGTGGGCCTGGCTCTGGGATGGCATGTGGGGTTTTGTTTTTTTTGCCTTTTTAATAAGAATTTGTGATTGATTGGCTTAAGGTCTGATCCAGTAGAGTAACTAATCCAGGCTGTTAATACTGACGTTGCTTTACCAAGACGCTTCAAGCAAATCAGATAGCTACTTAACAAGGGTTCATTAGCCTAGGGTTGAGAATATCGATGCTTCCCCTTTTTGATCTCCAGATACAGTAGAGTTGGACTTACAAAGCTTATCTCTATCTCCGAGCGTACTTTCAAGACAAAGAGTACGTGAACGCCATTCCTCTCCTCCAACAAAAATACAAAAATTCAAATTTATTTAGAATCAAAATTGGTTGGCTCTAGCGGTAAAGCTTTGGGACTTTACCAATATGACCTAGGTTGCCGGCCCCCCACCCAATGGTGGCCTCCCGTTTCAATTAACAATATAAAAATTTAAATTAAAAAAAAATTCCATGTTCTCCAAATTTATTGTTTTTCTAATTCTCTTGGTGAAAAACTTGCCCTCTTGAAAGAGAGGTCACAAGTTCAAATCTTGGAGGGGCCTCATATTAAAAGCACACTTAGGTGCCTCTTGCATATTGAGAGTATGAGGTAGTCTCATATGTTATAAGCCACTTGTAGACCCAAACCACCTATAGACCCAAAATCAGATTGGGAGATCAATAATAGACTAGGTGGTGAACGTTAGATCTTTTATATTTTAGGAAGAAATATGGAAGAAGATTAAATCAGTTGAATTTTGACTATATTTTTCCAATGTAAATTGATTTCACTTGCTTGAATTTAGATCAAATTCATTGCAAGATCACTTATCTATTCCCTACAACTAATTTTTATCAAGTTATTTTATATACTTTATATATGCATATTTTAATGTATTATTAAATTAAAGTTACTAACTAATTACAATTAAATAAAAGTATAAACTTCGTTGTGCAAACCATACACATGGTTTTGTTATAGAATATGCATGCCTTCATCATGAGGCTAACTCTAGTTGATATTCTTTTTAACATGAAGAAGCCGTGGACATTGCCACTAGTTGATGAAGGTAATCATTTTTTTTTAGTATCTTCTTTAGTCGGCATAACTTTAACTTTAGAACCAGTAAAACATGGTTTCCCTTCTAACTAGAACTCTATGGTCCAATAGATTTTAAGACATGATATTTTCCATCTCATATTTTAATATAATAATTATGATCTATAATTAGATTGTAATTAAATCAAAAGTTGTAAAATCATAAAAATAATAAAAATGAATGTATATAAAAGAAAGTCCAAAAGATATAAACCTTTAAACAGTAAAGTTTATTTTTAATATAAAATAATACATTTATATAAAAATCTTAATTTTTAATTAAATGTTTACTAACTAAATTTAAATTTAAAGAAAGTAAAACGCTATGTTTTAAAACTAAGTCTATCTTAAAAAAAAAAAATTAAAAAGAAGTTAAAACTAGATTTTTTATTCAAGCATATTTTTTCATTTTTATCTTTAGGAATATGCATTTAGTAGTCTTTACTTTTGGTCGGGATTCTTATTTTTTCACTGTGTCATATTTGTTTGTCTCGATAGCTATGTAGGTAAGAATTTATTTCCAAACTTCTAAGTTCTTTTATTACATTTTTTATGCATGGAAAATGTTAAAGATTGAATTTCTAATTAGATGATGACTTTTTTCCTTGTTAACAAAGTAATTTTTTATTTGAGAAAATATGGAAAAAAAACAGCTAATGGGAAAAAGCGCAAGGCAAATATTAAAGTAGTTTTATAATGTTTTAGGCTCTTTGTTGTAGGTAGGGCACATATTTGTGCAGTTGACTACCATTTAAGCTCATCGAGTGATACATGGCAAGCATTTTTCTTGCATGGAGGCCTCATAATAGTGTATGGACATCCATCAAATGGATTTGCACTTTTTTGGTTTCCTTTTTTACTATAAGCTTCCACACACATGCAACTAGAGAGAGGTCTTTTAAGGTAGATTTCTATAGACACCTAAAATCGCCTCATGTCATTTCCATCATCACTAGTCTCATCCCTTGACCATTCTTCTAAAATTAATTAAACTCTAATTTTTCTACCATTAATTAAATAATTTGTAATTATTTAATTAATAGACTGACTCTTCTTTTAGCATTAATTAAATAAATCAAGATAATTTATTTAATTAATCAAACATTCATCTCTTTTCTATAGTCTAGCCTTAAATAAATTCAACATTTATTTAATTGAGTTCACCATCCCTATCCTAAAAATTAAATAAATATAACCTATTTATTTAATTCATATTTCCACCTCTAATCATTAGTTACCTAACTAATCATTTGCACAATCTAAATCATGTTTAGTTAAGGTAATCTTACACATGGCTCCAAAAATCTACTTTTTAGATCCTCACCCTCCATTTTCTCCAAGACGATCTTAGCCTTCAAATCCCTTGGATCATGGGCCTCTTCTTGTGCACCTATCAAAAGGTTCCACATGGAGGCCTCCCATGCATACAATCCTCTCAAGCATCCCTAGCCATTAATCTTCCAAATCAATCTAGCCACTGATCCTCCTCCTTAAAAATTGACAAATTGACCCTCACCCAAGGTATTATCATCACATCCCTGAATGCAATGTTATGCTACTATTGTGAGCACCTAACATTCTCTCTCTCAACCATAAATCCACTTTAACCACAACCACCATTGTCTGTGCAACAAAGGGCTTATGGGTGAGAGCTTTCTTGTTTGTTTTCATCCATTTATGCAAGTCTTTTATGCTTTAAATTGAGGTTTCTTTTAGGTGTGAAATAGATTTAGGCTTAATAATTTGAATTTTATTTTAGTGTTTCACATTTATTTGCATACATTATGGCATGTCTGGTGGGGCCCACATCCCTTTTAACATCTTTTTGTAGCTCTTGTGTGTATATTTTGTTGCAAGTTGATGGTTCAGTGCATGTAGCCCTGGTTTCAGCGCATGCATTCAAGCTTCAACGCACGTATCTCACCCTTTAATGCGTCTGCCAATTTTCTATGCAACCCTTCACCTGATGACCCTAATGTGATTTCTTGCTTGTTTTGTAAGATTTTGGCTTTTTTCTAATCTATTTGTGTAGGGTTTTAGCTATATAATCTATTTTTATGCTTCTCTAGCCTTTTTTATAGGTTTAATCATTTTTATTATCAGTTTCATTACATTTCCCAATCCCTGTCATGGTTTGGTGTCTTTGTGCGTAATTTAGGGCACCTCTAAACCCATGGTGCATCTGTTTGTAGATTAGCACCTTTATAGGCAGCCCTAGTTTTTTCATTATTTACTATTTTTTCTAACCTTTCTTTCTATATTTTCTAGTTGCTAGGGTTTCTAACTTCTTGTTTTCGTCATTATTACTAACCCTCTTTTTGCTGGTTGTTATCTTTGTCAATTTTTGCTAACTTGTACTTATTTTCCTATGCAAGTTTCACGTTTTAGCGCATCTACTTTATTTCAACGTCTATGTCCATAGATTAGTGTATCTAATTAATCAATCAGTGTGCCGAAGGTAAATGACTAGTAAACTACAAAACTCGTCCTTTAGCATTTAGGTGTATCTTTTAGTGTTTCTATTCTTATATTGGCATTTCTACTATTAGTTTAGTGCATTCTTAGTTGCAAAATTTTATCATTTTCTTAGACTTTGTGCCTTTGACTAATCATCACTTGCTATTTGTTGTTGCTAACCTTCTATTTGTGCAGCATTTTTCACTTATCTAAGTATTTTGTGAAACTACTAACTTGTTTGTGTGTAGCATTGCTTGTCCAAGGATCTATTTTTATCACTAGTCTAGGTGCACACACATATGCTAAGGTATGAACCCTTGTATGATTTGTTTGTGAGAAATTTTTAAGTGTGTTTTATGTTCAAAAATGTCTCCCTGGACTTTTCTATCCTAGGTTTAGCTCCCGGGTTCTTTGTTTTGTATCATACATTGTTAATTTTGACTTTCGGAAGAAAATGGTCTGAAACCCATGTCAAATGGGGCATGAAGGACATTATGGCATATGATCCTACCTTGAAAAAGGACCTATGGACATGGGCGCTAGTGCCCTTATCCTGCCCTATTTCAGGCAGGTCCCAAATTTGAATGTCGATTTGGTGACCGTTAATTAGGTCCCATGCCGACATCTTAAGTTTGAATTATGAAATTCTTAGCGAGAATGTGTTTAGTTACATATATAAGCATGTTTAGGGTTTCATTTGCAAACTAGAAGATGATTGTGAACTTTTGGCAAACTTATGATTTTAGAGCATTCAAGATATTCATTGTTGCAGAGCAGAGCATTGTTATTGTGTTTGTGATTGCAGATTTAACTTCATCTTCTCATGTGTTGAAGAGCCTTCATCTATGTGAGATCTACACCTCTGAGGTGATATCTATTTGTATTTGAATCATTTAGCAATTTGTTTTGCCTCTATCCTGCAGGGTTACACACTCTTTATCTGACAACGATGTTTGAAAGACTTGAATGTCTCTCTGGGGCTTAACTGAGGCAAGCCTCTAAACACCACAATCCCCAACCACTCTCCTTGTGATTGCAGGTTACAGGTGTCGCATCTTGACAGAGTGGAGGTGTAGGGAACAGAAAGACAGTGTGCAGATTCCAGATCCCTAAAGAAAAGGACTGCTTGGACTCAGGCGCCAATGCCAGTGTCCTCTAAGGTTGAAAACACAAAAATCATTTGGATAGTGACAATCAGCATCTGAAGAGCTTTCAGCATCCTAAAAATCACCCTGCCTCAGACTTGGGCACTAGTGCTAGTGTCCTTCGCATCTCACGGGATAGAAATGGAAAGTACAGTGAAGATCAGTGTCAGAAGGAGATCAGGATTTCGCAAAGAAAACACCACATTGGACTTGGGCGCTAATGCCAATGTCCCTGAGTATTCCACATCCTGAACTTCAAAAAATAGTCTGTTATTAATCTTTGCCTACTACCTTAGTCTGCAAGCATTTGTCGCAATTCATCATTTTACTTACTATTTTGCATAATTAGGGTTTTAAGGGTATTTGAGCATTAAATTGGTACATTAATTGACAATCTCTAAAATTCCACATCATTCCAAGTGACAGCCTAACCTGTAGGTGAATCCTCTTGCAAAAGTGTGATTCAACTCAGTTGATATGTCCTTGAATGTTTGTAGTGAAAGGAGGATTTAACCCACACATCCATTAAAATTGAAACCCCCCTCTTTTCATACAAAACAGTGTGTTTATTTTCTCCTTGCATCAAAAGGTGATCTTGGAGATCAAAAACACTTTCTTGTTCTCTTTTTGTTGCGTTCATCCCAAGGAGTCAAGTTTTGCATGTTCTCCCCTCACGTCACAAGATGATCTTGAGAATCAAAATCACTTGGTCTTCTTTCCCTAGTAGCAAGTCTCTTCTTGAATTTCATCACCAAGGGGGATGACTTGAACCACGCATTCTCACAAGGTATAGAAAGGGGGTAAGAATCAAAAGACTCACCTCAAAGGAAGATCATTATGTCTAGCACATCCTTTTTGTCCACTTTAGGGGACAAGGTGAAGTGGGAAGGGACTTGACTCCAACCACGTGCTTGTATATGGGACTCCCATTCATGGACTTTAGCCTCCCATACCCTTGGGTATATTAAGGACATCCCCTAGCATCTTGTAAATTATAGATAGGACCATCAGTTGTATATGCTTGTAATTCATCAATTAGCAGTTAGTGTTGATATGTTACTCACCCCATGCCCCTAGAAATGAGTTTGTAGGTCATTTATGCTCTCCTCTCGCACCTTTGGGTGATCTTGAGTGATATAAAATGGTTAGTGCTTCCTCATGGGCCCTACATTCCATGACTAGATAAGGTATAATGTTGAGATTACAAGTTTATAAACACCTACCACCTACTTGAATAAAATAGGCTTGTTCAAGTGCTTGGTGTGTCATCCTTGTGTAAAACCTATGAACACCCTTTGAATCCAAAAACATCAAACATTTACAAACCTTGAACATTCCAAGTTAAAAATCAAACTTTGAAAGACCACACAATCCTTTTGCCAAAGGTTGAGAAACATTAGACATCCAAATCTATGAATAGAGATCCCACACCTCCACCTTGCATGGAATCCATCCACTTTCCAACCTTGAGTCAAAACATACTCCCAATTCCAAAAGCCCAAAATCCCCCAAACCCTTAAACTCCATCCGTTATCCAACAATCAAAACCAAAAACCAAACCCCAATCCTAATCAATGTTGATAACTGAGAGGGGGGGGTGAATCAGTTATCCTAATTATTTCTTCTTTTGAACTTTCTTATTAATCAATGCAGCATTGAAGTAAACAAACAAACATTACCATGAAATGAGAAACACATGACACAGTATTTTTGACGTGGAAACCCTGTTAAGGGAGAAAACCACGGGGTGATTAACCCAAAGATTATTCTCTATTAGAAGAATAAGGAATTACAAAATGGCACTTGCCAATTAGGGCTCACTGCCCAAGCACACTGCTCACAAAGAGGCACACTGCCTACAAGGAGACACACTGTCTACAAAAGAGTGTTATATAATACTTGAACTGATTGGAAGCATCCACATATGCTGGAGTTCAGTTCCGATTAGGCTCAGTACACTGATCTGCTGCACTTCATCTTTCCTCTGCTCTTTATTCTGCTTTCCTTTCACATACCGGATCTTTCTTACTACTACTGCTCTGCTCTGCACTTATTCGCATGTACCATCAACCAACACACTTCTCATAGCTAAATCCATCATGCATATATATCCGCACAAATAATTTCATCACCTTTCTAGTTGGCATCTGAAACAGTCTATTTTCTCACAAACTCTGTTCTGTCGGCTGAATCCTTGTATATCAAGTAATGCGGATCAAGCATATACTTGTAGATATCATTAATCATGTCGGCCAAACATAATCCATGTCTTCATAACCTTTACCACTGTCAGAAACACATCCGAAAAGCAATCTGATGTTCTGTCAGTCAGTTCTTCCTCTGTTCACACTGTTACTCAGGAATCCGGTATTCAACTGTTCATATCTTTTTCCTTGTCCATCACCGGAAGCTAAATCCTTGGAATATACCACTCAAGGTAGTCCTCTTGACTTCCCTAAATCTGCACTGCACCAAGACACTTCCTCTGAGAGATCCGAACCAATCTGTCAGACCTTGCCACATGCTCTGTTCTTGTTCACCGGACCACAACAATCTTCATTCAGACTTCCGGTAGAGACACACCATGACTTGTGGATATGTGGGATGACCTTTGTTGCCATCAATGACAACAACCATGAATCCATATAGTGTCTCTTGCCAACAATCAAACCATAATCCCAAAACCTCACACATTAATCCAAATTCAAACCTAGTTATCCACTTAACCCTCCAAATCCAATCAAACCATCACCATAGATTTGAACCTTGATCCAAACCAAATTTCCAACCACATCCCAAGATGAAAATTCAAGTCCAAAGTCTAATAAACCCCCAAATCATCAAATCCAATCCAACTTCCATCAATTCAAATCCAACTCCAAATCAAAAATCAAGACCTTAAACCAAGTTAGCATCCCCAAACCTAAGCTTTCTTAAGAACCTAGCCTATCTTAAGTATAAATATCCATAATTCAATCACCCACCAAGGTCTTTGTACCTTAATCCAAAATCAAATCATCACCCTAAGGTCTTGAAATTTTATCCCTATCTAAAGTATCCATCATCCATCAACCATTTAATCCAATCCAAATAATATCATTTTGTTACGTCATAAAATGTGTACACTAGCATTTTACACCTAGTTTAGCACTTGGGTGGACCTAAAATGTTTACACTTGTTAATTAGGACCTATTATAACACCTTTTTGAGTATTAAGCATGTAATTCTTGATCTTGATGCACAAAACCTAGAAAAGTACTTATAAGGCAGGGCTAAGCACACTTAAAGTGCCTTATCCCATTAGTTTGGGGCTAAAGGACCAGGGTACCCAAGTGCCCTTGTCCCCTCTTTAGCCCTGACTAAATTAGTGACTTGTTCGACTTGGGACCTATTAAGTGATTCCTAATGTCAGCCTCATTTGGTTTAAAATTCTCTGGAAATCAATGGGAATGCATATAAAAGCAAGTTTGTTTATTCATTTGAACACACCTAAGATAAATCTAACTTCTTGAAGGATTCTTCTTCTCTCTCATGCTCTCTACTCTTCTCTAAAGCTCTCTATTGTGGATTATTGTTGTGGCACTAAATTATTGCAAGTCTTGTGAAGATCTTTCTACTTCTTTGGGCTACACCAACTTCTTGAGTCAAGTTGCGATGCCGCATCAAGCATGCTAGGGTTTCCATGCTTGTGGTGACTTCTTTCCTTCATGTTTTGTTCTAGCATTGCATTGTACTTTATATTTGCCTCTACCCTCATAGGGCATGCACTCTCTATCTATCATCTTTGTTATTGTGGAGGTGGAAACACCATTCACGAAGCTTGACTTAGGCAAGCTCCTAAATAGCACCCAACCCTTTCCTGTTTCCTTGTGTGTAGGTCAGAGAAACAAGTTTTTGAAGGTGATCTCTAAGAAAAAGATAGAACTTATAGGTACATACCTAGCTAAGGCATCAATTTCTATAAACCTTAATTAGGGTCTAGGGCACCCAAGCACCCTTGTCCTCTAACCTCCCAACTCTAGATCCAGGTTCTCCTCTGTTCACTGGTCTCTGTGGTGCTTTCAGATTGTCTGTATCTGTTTCTGATTGTATGTTATGCTCCAATCTTTGTCAACTAGGGTTTCATGTCTTTTCCCTACCTTGATTGATTGTATTTGGTTAATTTCTTGTCTATACAACAAAGGGCAAAACCCCTATAGTTTGGCTTTCCTTCTTGGGTAGAAGCCAAGCTCAATTTGTGTCCTAATGCTTTGTATAAGAGGGTTTGGCTTAGTTTGATCTATTGAGCTAGTCTCCCTTTTCTACATTACACATTCAAATAAACCAAACATTCACAACCAAATCAAAGTCTATCTATTTCAAATTTAACTCAATCCAAACTAAACCCTAGTCACTTTCCCAAAACAACACCATCATCCACCATTAACACCAACCTTCATTCACTTTCCAAGTTCAAGACCATCATCCATAATCAACATAGGCCCCCATCTAATCATCCATAATCAAATTCACATTAATCTTCATCAACCCACAATACTGTATCCCACTTTTTTGCCAAAGTAGGACATCAATACCTAGTGTGCAAATATTTTTTAGAATTTTTTAAAAAAATTTCCGCGTGTGTTGAATAGAGACCCTAATGTTCGATGAAAAACCTACGTTCACTAGAAAGTAAAAAATAAATATAATAATCAAATGAAATATGTTCAAAATTATACTTTTTGGAAAGCTTATACTAAGGTCTACATATTTACAAAATATAATTTTTAAATGACTTTATATGATCCCCCAAAAGATAAAGCAAAATTGGTTTTTTGTCAGCATTTTGATAAGTGCAGAGGAGACTCCATTGAGGGTTGGATTTAAGACTGGGGGGTTATTTCCAAGGGGGTTTGATCTAAGAGGGTTTTATCTAACCCCCTTCAATTAAACCCCTTTAGATGGAACCCATCAAGGCTTAAATAATTAATTTCTCTAACAAATATGTGATTTCAAACAAAAATCAGGATGTCCCATAAGTGGGACATAGTATTGTGGCAGCACTCCCTATAACTAGATCCCAAGCCAAGAAGAACATGGATTCTCACAAGAACCCTTTCAAATCTAGTTTTGGGCACAATTCACAAGTTGGGCCCTTTTCACCTCATGGATATATTGATAGTATAAGTGATCCTGGAAGTTTTGTAACCAACCCAAATGTTCCCCTTGATTCATAGACTTCCTCAATGATGAAATAACCCAAGCAAGGATGGACCATTTTATAGAACAACACAAAGATGCCTTCCTTGAGTGCCTTATTGACATGGGATCCAATCTTCATGACAAATTCGATATGGACAAGATCAAAAGCCTCATCCACCATGAATCACCACCATCACCCATATTTGAAAACCCTTGGGGTCACCTACCTGAACAATCAACTCAAGATCACACCAACAACCATATTGATCAACAAGTGTGTGGTAGTGTGCCACTCCCTCCATCTCCTCACGATTATGTGTCATCCTCCAATCCACATCAACAACCCCATCCAAATCAACCTTCGTCACACCCTCCAAGAATCACAATCCTATTTAGAACATCTAATCAATATATTCCCTCTCTTTCCAATCTATCACAATCCTCATTTCCACCCATGACAAGTCTCATTCAATCACTACCACCTCTTTCCATCCCTTAAAAAACCATTCCAACCCAATCCATGATCTCTCTATACGTTCCATATCAATCAAACCAATATCAACCCACATCAACCTATCCAACAATCTCTTACCAACCCATGGCACTTTTGTTCACATCACATCAGCCAACATATCAACAACCCTTCAATAATAACCCAATAACTCAATGAAAATGGAAATAAACAAGATTCAAAACAAAGAATAATACCTTACAAACCTTGTTACTTCATAGCTTCCATTGATCGCCTATCTCAATTGATCTTGTTGTATGAATATAGCCTTGAGAAGGTGTACTTCCTTGCTTCTTTCTAAGATGACAAAAGGAGAACAAATGTGATAGGTTTGTAATGAAGAGGCTCTTGCAATGTAATGATAAATGGTGATCTCAAGCTATGGATATGGTTTGGTGCCAAAGGCGCGTTGTGATTCCTGCAAAGTAAGTTTACTGAAAGCTTGGATTCCTGAAATGGAGGAATAGGGGTTGTATTTATAGACTTGAGAGAAGGAAGATCAACGGTATAGAAGAAATAAGAAGATCAATGGTTGAGAAGATTTGAGAGGATGTGCGCAGATAGGAAGAAGACAAGTGTCACACAAAAAGTTGTTTTGTTTGAGTTAACTTCTTTCTTGATAATGATAAGATTTGATTTCATAAATTAGAGTGTTTTTTTTTCTAATTTAAGAGTTGTTGATAAAAACAAGATTGGTTAAATCAATTAACTCAACTTGTGATTTGCTTTTTGCATGATTTGAGAGAAATTAAATAATAAATTATTTAATTTTGCGTGCATCAAGAACAAGATTTATTTTTAGAAGATTTGGAAGATTTTTGAGGAATTAGAAGATAAGAAAGCAAATTAAATAAATAAATTTATTTAATTGTTTGTGCATGATTTGGAAGAATAAATAAAATATTTGATTATATTTTATTTTTAGAGATTGAGATAATTTAAACAAATTTGATTGATTTATTTAAATTTGAAAGAATAATTCGATTTAATTAAATAATGTAGAATTATTTAATTGTAGATAAGAGGATTTAGAAGAATTTGATGAAGCTAATTAAATAAGTGATTTTATTTAATTTTTGGGAGGAATATGAACCAAATAAATAAATTGTTTTATTTATTTATTGATAGAGGAATATTTATTTAGACAGAGTCGTGTCATTTTTAGGCGTATACACTTACTAATGTGTATGCTCCTATGGATTTGCCTAACAAATCTAGTCTATGGACCCATATTCGGTAGGTGAGATCTCTGGTCCTGCTTTTCCCTTGGATTCTTGTGGGAAATTTCAATGTCATTTCCAGTCTGGAGGAAAAGAGAGGGGGTGTGGATAGGTTGGATGCCTCTTCCATTCTCCTAAGGGATTTCATCCAATGTTTAAATCTGGTTGATATCAAGCCTGTTAATGGTATGTTCACGTGGAGCAATAGGAGGTGTGGGGTGGATTCCATCTTTGAGAGGCTTGACAGATTTTTAGTTTCTTGCTTTTGGATTGGTAGTGGCTGAGCGAGCTATTCAAAGATTCTGGACTGGAGAGGCTCTGATCATTGGCCTATCAAATTCTTAGCATCCAAGTTGGGGTCAATAAGAATCCCTCTTTCAAGTTTCAACTGATGTGGCTACGGGAGCCTTCTTTGCAAGAGCCGGTGAGGGATTAGTGGTGGAGAGGTATGCCTATGCACGACACTGCCATGTATTCCTTTGTGAAACACCTTCAATACGCCAAGCTTCAACTTAAGAAATGGAATAGGTAGTGCTTTGGGAACATCTTCTAGGCCAAAGTTGCTACCCATATCCACCTTGATGCTATCACCAGACATATTTGAGATCAAGGTCTTTCAGATAATTCCCTCCTGGAAGAAGGTGAGGCTTTGAAGATTTTGGAATAATGGACGTTATGGGAGGAGATTTAATGGAAGCAGAAGTCTAGGATTGACTACCTTTAGGAGGGTGATAGGGATACAAATTTCCTTTTTAACTCTGTTAAAGATAGAAGGCATGGGAACCTGGTTTCTTCTTTAGTGTCATCTCAGGGAAGCCAACTTTCCTCCTTCCCTAAAATATCTAAGAAAGCTACTTAGTACTTTTCTTCTCTTGTCAAGAAGGACTCCCCTCATGCCTTGTTGGAAGAGAATCTTATTTTGAACTGTATTCCTTCTGTGGTCACTAATGAGATGAATCAAATCTTGGGCAGGCCTATTACTCTTGATGAGGTTGAAGAGATTTTTTTTCAGATAAAGAAAGGGAAGGTACCTGGACCAGATGGATTTCCTATTGAATTCTTTCAGGAGTTCTGGGATATTGTCAAATATGATTTATTGACTGTTGTGCAAGAATCTCCGGTTAACAAACAGATGCTGAGAGCTTTGAATGCCACTTGTTTGGTTCTCATTCCCAAGAGGGCAGGATCTAACTCCCTAGATCAGTTTAGACCAATTTCTCTTTGCAACATGGTCTACATGATCATTTCTAAGCTTAAGGCGGAGAGACTTAAACCATGGTTCCATAGAGTTATCTCAAAAGAGCAGGGATGTTTTGTTTCTGGCAGGCAAATCTTGGATGGGGTTGTGGTATCGGTTGAGGCTATCCATTCGATGGATATTCCAAGGAAAAGGCTATGTTCATGAAGTTGGACATGGTTAAAGCTTATGATAGGGTGAGATGGTCCTTTTTGCAAAAAGTCCTTAGTGTCTTTGGGTTTGGAAATGATTTAATCGAGTGGGTTATGAGCCGTGCTACCTCTACCTCCTACTCTGTTCTTATTAACGGAGAGCCTTCTGATTTGTTCGGGACGTCTCGTGGTCTTCGGCAGGGGGACCCCCTGTTGAAATATCTCTTCATCATTTATGCTGAGGGTCTTGGAAGATTTTTAAAGGAGTATGTGAGGCAAAGGCTCATCTATGGGTGGAGTTGGGGGATCGGTCTTCATGCTCAGTCTCACCTTCAGTTCATTGATGATACTACTTTGATGGGGATCGCCAAGATCAGGGAAGCTACCAATTTTAGACGGGCGCTGGATATTTATTTGGTTGTGTCGGGAGAAAAGATTAATGAAGGCAAGTCTTCCATTTATTTATTTAATACTCCTCTTTTGATTCAATCAAGAATTGCTAGGATTCTCAAGTTTCATATTGGATCCCTCCCCTTGGAGTACCTTGAAATTCCTATTTCTGCGAGTCGTTTGCCTTAAGTAACTTGGCAAAATATTATTGATAAGTTTCAAGGTAGAGTTATCCATTGGACCATTTGGTGGCTCTCCTTTGCGGGAAGAGTGCTTCTTCTCAAATCGGTGGTTCAGGCTCTCCCTATTTATAGATGTATGGTGCAAGTGGCTCCTCTTAGCTTTATTAAGGATTTGGACTCTCTATCCAGACAATTTATATGGTCTGGGAGCTTGGATTCTTCTTAGTGGCCTTTGGTGAAGTGGGAGGACATCTATAGACCTCAACAGGAGGGGGTCTTGGGCTGTAACAGGTTGTTCTCACTAGTCATGCCCTTGCCGTGAAACTTTATTGGAGATGGTGCACTAATCAAGACCAAGCCTAGGCTAAGATCTTGATGCATAAGTACTTAAGAGGTGCGGAGAGTGTTGATGTCCCTAGGTATGGTGTGAAGGGTAGAGGTTCCATGATTTGGGATACCCTCAAAAGAGGGGCCACTCTAATAAAGTAGGGCTTGTTCTAGATCTACAATAGGGGCTCTAGGGCCCTTTTCTGGCTTGATTCTTGGGATGGTCATCCCCTAATTTTGTCTTTGTACCCACACCTTTAGAGCCTTTCTCGCATATTTTTGGATGTTGGGTGAGCCAAGGTCGAAGATTTTAAAGCCAACGAGAGGGTGGGTCATATGGTGAGATTCAAATGGAAATTTCCCCATGAATGGCCACCAGGGGGTTTGGTTGAGGATCGGGAGGAACTATCTTAGATATTGGATGTAAGGGAATGCACTCCCTCTCTTTGGAGGACACCCTTGCATGAAGCCTACCCCGCACAGGGTGTACTTAGTGGCTGTTGGTTACCAGGTTCTTGGTAGGCAAAAGTATGGTGGTGGGGAAATTTCTTGATGGAAGAATACTTGGAGCAAGTTTGCCTGGCCCAAATGCAATTTCTTTTTGTGGCTTGTGGCTCGAGATCGGTGTCTCACTTGGGAGAATTTAAGGAAGTGGGGATTTTAGGGGCCCTCAATCTATGTTCTGTGCAACTGCAATGAGGAGACCTCCTCACATATTGTTTTCCAGTGTCCTTTTGTTAGGTTTATGTGGTACCGGTGGTGGGAGACCTGGAATCATGCTTGTATTCATGCTTCTTCTCTGGTGCAGTTTTGGCATAGTTTGGGGAGATTGCCAGCCAAGGTTTTAAGTCTACAAGTGGCCTAGAATTTGGGGCCCTCTTGTATCCTTTGGCAGTCTTGTCTTGAGAGGAATTGAAGGATTTTCCAAGCTTGGGCTTTGGCGGTTCAACAGACGTGGCAGTGGGTCATGGGTATGATTCAAGAGACTATTCAGGCTAAGTGTGAGGTGACTCCTCCTGCTGATCATGGGGAAGTCAAGGTGATGTTGATGTTAGGATTAATTGGCAAAGGGAGGAAGGAATCTCTATCTTCAAAGGGTATGAATCCCAAAAGGAAAATTCAACAAGGTGGCAAATGGTCTCCCCTTGTTGATGGTGTCTTGAAGATCAACATAGATGGATCATCTAGGGGTAACCTGGGACATGCTAGTGTTAAAGGAGTTGGCAGAGATAAATTATGCTTGGTTATGTTTTTCTTTTCCATTTATAAGGGGCATTAGACTAATAATCTAATGGAGGCTCTGGCTATCCTTATTGCCTTGGAGAAGGCCTATGCTCTGGGATGGTGCAAGGTTGCTTGTGAATCTGACTCTATGATTCTTGTTAATATGTTGGATAAGCAAATTTTTGAGGGGGTGAACTGGTAATTAGTTTCAGTGGCTAGACAAATTCTAAGGGTGAGCAGTTTTTTGGAGGAGGTTTCCTTTGTTCATATCCCGAGGGAATGGAACAGTGTTGTTGATTGCCTTGCCAAATGGGCTTCGGAGGGCCAGAGTGGTTGGCAGGTTAGTGAATGGGAGTAGCTTCCTGAGGGTTTGGTGGGTAATTTGCAGAGGTTGGTTCATGCAGATATGCAGGGATAAGGGGTTTGGGGACCTGGCCCTTGGGTGGGTGAATTTTAGCTTGGATCTTTACGCTTTTGGTTCTATTTCTATTTATTTGGCCTTTGGGGCCTCTTGGCCTTCTTGTTGTAGTTGTTGATTGTACTATTGTGCCTTTTTTATCAAAAAAAAAATTTGCAAAAAAAATGATTAGCTAATGGAAGGGTCCTAGGATGAAAATTTTGCAAGATGAAAGTCTAGGTGATGTTAGTAGTGTTGTAAGGACAATGTCGATTTTAGGTGTCTACATTTTGCCCCTCTTTGATATGGCACAATGACTAACAGAAGTGGCGTCATGTCAAAGTAATAGATTACACCCCAATCAACTAAAGGGATGGAGAATTGGAAGGATATTGTGATGGAGAAACTATAGGGATGGATGGATTGGGAGATGGAGTATTGCCATAGGATGCAAAGGCTAGAGTGGTGTTTCCCTTTTCAAAGGTAGCATAAGGATGAGGAGGACTCATGGATATTGGATTTTGGCTCAAAGGGTAGCTAGTACTAGCATGTTTTTGTTGTAAAGGGGCTTGATGGCTAAAGGTATTCACATGACGATAATGTTCAAGGAACATCAAAATATGCATCATAATCAACAAGGTCCTCATGTTCAAAATATGGGTCATGATCTATAAGGTCCTCATGTTCAAAATATGTGTCATGATCTATAAGGTCCTCATGTTCACTAGTAGAAAATTGGGGACCTCTTAGGATTGTGATTTTGAGTTGAGGAATATTCGTGGGATAGGTTAATGTAGGATTGGCTTGATATGTGGTATATGATGGAGATGTTGAATAAATTTGAGATGTGGATGGATTAGCTTGATAAGATTCGTATGATTGGTGGGTTGGAGATGACACACGGGAATATGGTGTTGATGTGATGGGGTCATAAGAAGGGTCTTGAAAATCTCCAAAGATGAGAGGTACTAAAGGGTCGTGACTAAAGTTATTTCTAAAGTGTGCTTTAGAAAGAGGATGCACTTCCCCATACATTATTTTAAGTACTTGTAGTCGAGCCTTTTGTTGGTATGGGGTTTGAGGAATGGGGTTTGACATAGGTGCTTTAATTATCACAACCATTTTGTAAAAGAGGATGAAGGATGATAATGGATGAGGATAGTGGATTAGGTGGATAGAATGAATGATAATGGATGGAGCATAATTTGGATAAATACCTTGATTGGATTTGGATAACTTGATTAGGATTAAAGTCCTAGATGGTGGCTTAGGGATGGATTGAGATGATGTTGGATTAATGGATTGGATGAAGATTAATGATAAGAAGGTGACTTAGGATGGTTTGAAGCTTGACTTTGGGCAACTTTACAAATAATACATTTCACACAACATGCACAAATTTGCAAAAGGATTTGGATTTTTGGATTAGGGAAGTGTAAATGAACACACAAAACACAACAACAAGCCTAAGATTATTCAAGTAGGTGTGACTCCTAGTGTAGGCCCACACTCAATACATCTGAAGAGTAGATAGCTAGGGATCAAGTGGCTAGCGGCTCACCCTTTCCCTTTTTTTGGAGGCCTTGATGCCTTACCCAAAGAAGACTTCTATCTCAACTCAAGGAGGTACATGGTGAGTATCTTCAGATTTGATGTTGACCTTTGCACCATGCTAAAAGATCAGTCGAAAGGTCTTAAGATAGGCTTGTACAAGTTCTCTAAGGGTGTCCCTGATATACACACGGTTCGTGGGGCTCAATTCGTGAACACTAGTCCATTGAAGGCATGTGACATAAGAGCAAGCAAATGTCACTTTCCTTGTGTCATGAATCACTAGGGGCCCCAAGGTTGTGCCAATGACAACATAATTAGATTGAGCTACAATTTTCATTCTCCCCTCTTTATATACTTTGTCAGAACGTGTCGTTGAGGTTAACCCTTGAAGTGGGTGTGTCTCTGAGGTAGGCCTCCTAAGGGAAAGGTTGATGTTAGATATCACACTAAGTGCAAGGAGAGAACATACACAGACTAACATACCTTAGGTGACAAAAGTGAACCAAGAGGTATTTTGATCTCTAAATCACCTTGCGGTGCGAGGAGAGAGCATACACACACACTTGACCCACGTGAGAAAGATTAATTAACCCTTAGAAATAAATGTGTGTGAGAGAATGAATGCATCTAAAGGGTGCTTTTGATTCCAAAGATCGTCTTTCAACATGAGGGAAGAGCATACACACAACTCAAGGCACAACCAAGCTCACCAAAAAAAGAAAAGACAAGTGGTTTAATGATAAGTCTTTGGCAAGCGAACCTTTAACTTGTTAGTAGTTTAAGATATTTTGGTCTTTGAAAAGCGTGTAGATACAAAACAAGTGTTAGGTTAAAAATGATAAATCTGCCAAAAATTAGAAATAATAATGATCACACAGTAGATTAGATATCACCAACAGATTTGCCATGATTTCCTGTGCAATTTCATAAACCAAATCATTGAATTTAGATTTTAAACACAAAAGCTATGACCAATTGAAGATTGTAGACAAATATCAACTTCAAACAATTATACCTTGAAATCTAGGACAAATATAGAAAAATGGTTTGCACCTCTATGAAGTTGGTCGAGTCAATTTTCCAATGCCTGTAATTTTGTAAAGATCTAATATGATGCAAAAGTTATGGTAAAATGAAAAAATAGCTAGTTTTAGGACTTTAGAGGAGCGAGGATCTAGCTCAAGTGGTTAAGCTAACAGCTAGTTGTTTAACAATTTCTAGTCACATACGACGGTCTTGATACTGGTAGTTTATTTTGGCCACTAACAGTTATACTAAATGTCAATGTAAATACAAAATGTTGCAGTCAATTCAAAGCTTAAAGCTTGGTGACTACTATAGCCGTTGGCGGTCCTATCTTAGCCACTAAAGGTTTGAGATGCTAAACCAAACACCTAGCGGTTTGGAGGAGATGCTGGCATATACTATAATAGTCATAAAAAGTGTGAAATAAAATGGTACAATTCTGGTTGCCCATGGCGGTTAAGGGCTCCAGACGGTTAAGTTTTATAAACTGCCCAATATAAAAGGTCGTCTTTGTTGTTAAATGGATGGGGCTAGTAGGAGGTTGCTAAATTTTCTTTAGGCTGGACCCACCCACCTAAAGATTTTCAAAATTTTCTATTTTTTTTCTCAACCTATGAAAGAAAATTTAAAACTATGACCAAAAACATTTTTTTTTAATTTTAAAACAATGATTACCATATCGAATTGTGACCATGTTCTGCGCCCTCGGTGGTATGGACACGTACTGTACGAATCTATGACCAATGGGTGCTTCCTGAGGTCTGTTTTGGCCTATGATGCTTCCTGAAATAGGTCACCCTCAAATTTCTTCCAAAAAAAAGCAGAAACTTGCAATAAAAATCACATAAATCTTGCAAAAAACAAGCGAAATTAAGGGATGTAGGTCCCACTAGGTGTGCCAAAATAAAGAGGGGAAAAATGATAAGAGGAAAATCACAAAAAGATAATGCAATAAACACAATACTTTTCACCTCAAATCACTCTTACTCCTCTTAGAGTGGAAGTAAAATGCACCCTTGTTCTACTTGATATGATCTCTTAATATGATCAAATTTACTCAAATGTGGATTGCTCAATAAACCAGGATAATCTTGCTCTTTTGTGAAATTCTAGATCTCCTCATTCAAATCTCCCATAGTTCAAATGAGTTGATTAAAGGGCATATTTATATGATCTTGGATGATAGGATGAATGTCTGGGATTAGATTAGAGATGGATGGCTAGGATTAAATGAGACGTGGATCAACGATGAATGGTTGAGATTAAAGGTAAATGGATGGATGAGATTAAGTGAGGAAAATGTGGGAAGGATAGGACCTATCCTCATGTAGTTGGATAAGATTGAAATGAAGAGTGTAGATGGAGTTAGTTATTTTTTAGATTTTTGTGCAAGTTAGGTGGAAAATAATTAATTAAATAAAATTATTTAATTAATTATACGATAGGAGTGATGTAGGAAAATTAAATTAATTAAATAAATTTTATTTAATTAATTAATTTAACTAGAGAGGAAAATTGGACAAAAATAATTAATTAAATATAATTTATTTAATTAATTAGCTAATGGAAGGGTCCTGTTGGTGATTGTTTTAACACAGTCATAACAATAGTTAAAATTCACATAAAATGAACCAAAACTGACTTGAAAGATATGAAGGAATCGGTTAAGATTCGCTTAATCCCAAGTTTAATATGGTCAGGTCTTGACCTGTTGGGCAAATTCAGTTGGTTGATGTGAATCTGTAATGTTCAAGGGGCCTTACGTGATTTAGGGTTTCTTGTTGGTTTACTGGACTCAAACTATACAAAAGATCATAAAAATTAGCATGTTGTTCATTCTTTTGCATAAAAGTGTTACCGTGCTGCAAAGCTTTAAATGATTCAAATTATTACAAGCTTTCGCCTCTTTAGTATTATGAAAACTATCTACTTTTAACTCTGTTGTTTATGCTTTTCAAATATGAGACAAATTTCCATCAAATTCCTGCGTTTTAAGCTAAGTACTTTAGATGGGTTGGGAAAAGTTAGGAAGATTTAAACTAAACTTCATTCATTCTACCAAAGGATCTAATTGTTCTGTTATGCACTTTGTAAATAATACAGCAACTTGATCAAATCCACAGACAAAACCTTAAGCGTAAGTTCTAAGCATTTTCACAAACATACACTTAAGATTGCACGCTCTAAGAGAAAATGTTTCAAACACGATGAAGAGCAAGAAAACACTCAGAAGATAGATGCAGAATTCCAGATTCAATTGTATTAGAAACAGACAGTCATATAAGATTTACAATGTCTGAATGACTCTTAGCTTCATTGATCAAATTACAGAAAACTTACAAGTTTTACAGATATAGCAAGGAGGCAGGATGTTCCACACGGCCTTGTTGCAGACACAGGCAACCTCCTTCTTCTACTCCTAAACTAAAAGGTCTCTATATTCTAAACGCTGATAGAAATTACTACTGCTAGCTATTCTCTAAAAAATCCCTGTGTAGCCCCTGTGTAAAGTATTACAGTGTATAGAGGCACAATATATAGATTTGACTGTCCTCAATACAGCTTTAAAACCCTAGTTAATCAATGGTTCAAACCTCCGATTACAGCATTAAATAGTGGAGAACAAGTCTCCCAAAAATATCTCTGAGCATGCATTAAATCTGGGTGAAATCTACCCTTCTGGAAACCCTAGCAGCTCAATAATAACTTATGTGGTTTGCTGCAATAATGTCTCCAGCTGCATTTTGTCTTCATCATTGAAGGCCTTTGACTTCCTCGCCCTTCATCCTTATCTTTCTCTGCTCCTAAGATCGGATCTCCTTTTCATGATGTCACCGCTAATAAGTTTCAGCTCCTTCCTCAATTGCAAACCTGCAAAATAGATAAAACGGATTAAAAAAAACCTCATCAAGTTGCCTTGCCAATTAATTACCTAGTCAGAATGTTTGATGTGTGCCAACTGCAACAATTAATGCACTTCCCACTTAATAACCAGTCGTAGAGTTTTACACGTCGCCAATCCCAACCGCCAGTTTGGTTTTACATTTAAACCCTCTTTTCCATCGGCAAAACTCTCTACTATCAGCGAAATCAAAAATTCCTTACCGATTTCCTTACTCAGCCAGAAATAGCCTTATCGGCTTGTTCATTCTTCCTATCGACATGAGTCTCCATAGTCGGAGCAAGTATGAAATTTCCTACCGATCTCATTTCTTACGCCGATATCGGGTCCTGAAATAGTGAAAAATCGCGTCTAAAAATGCATATACAGCGTTAGAAAATGGTCAGGTCAACCATTGTTGACCAAAAATATGCAATCGGGCTCAAAAAATGCCTCAAAAACCTATCTCACTATTTTCCCGCTCTTTTCCTTGATTAAATCTTTGTATCTTCTGATATACAAGCCAGGCGTGATACATTTGCTTAATCGGATTTTAATCTTTTTCAGTTCCGCGGCTTGTATGTTGGCAATGTATATTGGTTTGTATATCGCAACATACAAACGTATATGTATACAAAGAATTTTCTGCATTTTTACTTCTTTTCGAATCCGAGCTTTGTATATTGGCATGCATCCTTGAATATTCACTGAGTAATGATGCATCCATTTAACTAAATTTAATTCTTCGCTGAGATCCACCTTGTACGTTTACCGCAATGCATAAATTACCATGTATGTTTTGCTTTGTATCCTCTAATATACATTTGGACTTTATACATTGGATTCATCGGATTCTAATTTCTTTTGGGTTCCGGCTTGTATGCACTCTACAATATATGCTTCGAAATAAACATACAAGCCCCTGGAATATACAAGCATTATTTCTCTTTTAATAACCTTTTGTGTCTGACGCCTGTATATGGTCGTTGCATGTTCCAAATGTATGTACTAATATATGAGTCCGAAGTATACAACGATTTAACTCTGCTACATAACATTTGAATTCCGTGCCATGTATAAAGCCTTTGTATATCTAAATATACAAGCCCAAAATGTACAACGATTTAACATTGTTTTAATAAATCTTCGGTTCCGACCCTTGCATAAGTGCATTGTATGTTTCGACCTGCCAAACATACAAACATGAGATACATGCAACAGAATTTAATCATTCATTCATTCTAACTCTAAAACCATTTCGGGTCCACCTTGTATGTATGCATAAACCTTTACCAAATGCATACAAGGAAAGGATATACAATCGACTTCGTATATGAAAGCCATATACAAAAGGGATTGTATATGCAACATACAAGCGACCCAACATGCAAACAACCCTGTATATGAACCCAATTGCAAATGTGACTAAGTATAAAATGACCCTGCATATACAATGGACCTTGTATATCAAAAGCAATATACAAAGGACTTTGTACATGCAACATACAAACCTGAATGTAGATTTACCAAAATGATCATAACTTGCAAAATATGGCAAATTTTAAGATGATTCAAAAAGCAACTCTAACTCATTTTTCACAAGGAATCCATCCATATTCTGCCCTAGTACTGAAAATGTATTTTTTCTCTAGTTCTAACAAAGTTTGCAATTTTTTACCCTCTTTTCCCTTTACCACCAAACAAAACAAAACACCCACAAGCAAAAGCAACATCCACAACAGGGGTCCTCTTTTTGCCAAGGAGTAAAATGGGGCGTGTTGTGAACATCACAACAACTAGCAACCAAACAAAACAATTAAATTCAACGTATTCAAGAAAACTAAGTGAAATAAATCCATACCTTCCAACTATCTTTCCTATAGATCATTATTCAACTTGAGACCTAAGGTATTCAATAAGGGTGCATGAATTTTTATTTTCAGTTTAATGTGTGTGCACGTGATTAATTATCCTCATCTTGAAGATCGGTTGAACAAACCAGAGACTGATATTAGCCTACGTAATTGAGGATATTCCCTCATAGCCGACCAGATAGAGCCTTGCTACCAGTGAGCGTCTATAGCCCCAGCAAGGTTATCATTACAATTCTCCTAAGTAGAGCCCCACTGCCAGTGAGTGTCTATAGCCCCAGTCGAGTTACTTAGATGGCTTAATCTAGATTTTTAGTATAATCCGCTTTATTTATTTATTTATTTTATATTTTATTGATTTTGATGTTTGATAGAAATTTCACAAGATATAGCAATTTGTAACTTTATGATGCAAGGAGTGGTCACTTGCTGAAATTAAGCTGAGAATTGTAATGGTAGCAAGGGTGACCTCTGATTTTTCACCTAATATCTACACTGGTTGGTTCAACAAACCCAAGGATTTTAGGTGTGTCATCGTGAGAAACTTCCCTTGAATTCTCAATCACTATTACTAAATACGAAATTTCAAAAGCTAAGCAACTCTCTACATTCATGACAGTCATAACAAGTTATGCATAAATTGCAAATGATTAACTTGGATATTCTAAATTTTATACTATTTTCAATGGTTGTTAGCTTGCTCCTTAATACTCTAAAGAAAAACAAAGATCCCTGCTGAGGATACAACAAACCAACAACAGACTATACAAGAAAAGAAAAAAACAAAGCAAAAGAAAACTGTACAAACAATAAAACCGAAACAAAACAACAAAACAGAAAGAAACAAAAACAAAACTATACAAACAACAACCTACAAAAGGAAACAGCAAAAAGAAAACATAAAACAAAGCAAAAGGAAAACTGTACACTACTTACACTATACTACATAAAAAAGGACCACCCTATACCTCAAGCCTAGAAGTAGTGTTTCAAATGTTGGCCATTAACTGGTAATGGCACATCTTCTCCAGTCAAGGTCTTGAGTCTAAATGTGTTGTCTCCTATTATTTCTAAGACTTGCAATGGACCTAACCATAGTTTGTCAAATTTTCCATGACTCCCCTTCTTTTCACGTGCTTTATCCCAGCACAACACTAAGTCTGATATCCTAAATGTTTTGACTCTTGCCCTCTTATCAAACCACCTCTTAACTAGTGCTTGGTGTTTGGCAAATTTCTCGATGGCTTGACCTCTTATCTCATCTAGTTGTAGCATTTGTACTATCTTGGCTTCCCTATGATTATCAAAGCCTAAATACTCATGGGCAAACTTCCAGATTGGTATTCTCAGATTTACTGGAAGTATGGGATCAGTCCCATAAACTAAATGATAAGGTGCACTACCTAAAGCTATTTTAAACTTGGTCCTATCTACCCACAATGCATACTTTAACAAGGTATTCCACTCTCTAGGACTCTTTGCAATTAGCTTCTTGATTATATCTAATAAAATTTTATTCGTAGATTCAGCTAATCCATTACCTTGAGGGTAATAATTTGAAGAAAATTTTAAAACAATCCTGTATTCAAATGCCCATTTAGAAAACTTTAAAGAAGAGAAAGCAGGGCCGTTATCACATACCAATGAATAGGGAGTTCCAAACCTGGTTATGATGTTCTCTTCAAGAAAATTGATAACTACCTTAGTCGTGGAGAACTTGCAGCATGTGGCCTCAGTCCACCTTGTACAGTAGTCTGTTACCGTCAGTATGAACTTGTGTCCTATGGAAGATGGAGGATTGATGACTCTAATAAAATCCAGGCCCCATTGTGCAAATGGTCTTGATTCAATCACAGGCTGTAATGGATTGGCCTGATTTATTCCCTTATCTGCTGCAGTCTGATAGGTGTGGCAACTTTTAATGTGACTCTCTGTATCCTTGAACATCGTGGGCTAGTAATAGCCTGCTCTCAATATTTTATGTGTTGTAGCTAGATGGGAACCGTGGCCAGTTCCGTACTTGTCATGCAGTTCTATTAACACCTTATCCGCCTCAGATCTATTTAGACATCTCAAATAAATTCCATCATGGTTCTTCCTGAATAGAAGACCTCCTTGCACCATATACTTTTGTACTTTAATCTTCAAAGCTCTCCTCTGAGAAGCCTTCATCCTATTTGGGTACTTTCTAGATATCAGAAAAGTGTTCAAGTCACCATACCAGTCTGATGTGTTATGGGAATTCAGTACATACTGCTATTTTATCAAATCTGGGTCTGTGTTCGCTATTGTTTGCACCAACGCCTGCCCTCTGACCAACTTCATGGGAATGATTTCCATGTCGAACTCTTGCAGTGTGGTGATCCATTTGGCCCTCTTTTCCCCAGGCTCGTTCTGCATCAACATCTTTACTGCTGCGTCTGGCACTATGGCTTTGACCTGGCTGTGCAAAATATAGTGCCTGAATTTCTTCATGGCTCTCATCAATGAAAATGCTTGTCTTTCAGTATCAGGATATCTCAATTGTGCATCCTTCAGAGGCGCGCTCATAAATGCTATGGGCTTTTCTTCATTGTCTTCACCCTTCTGCGTCAAGGCAGCCGTGACTGAATGGGAGGATGCAAAGGAATAAATATAAAACGGCTTAGCATAGTCTGGACTTGTCAGTACAGAGGCGTCAGAAATGGCCCACTTGATATCCTCGAATGCGGCCCTAGCCACTAGTGTCCACTCCATTTGCGCATTTTTCTTTAACATGGCATTCAGCGGCTGCACGATTTCTGTAAAACCTGTGATGAACTTCCGAACAAAGTTAATTTTACCAAAAAATGATTTCAACTCTTTCCTACTGTTTGGTATTTGCAATTTTTTTATTGATTCTATTCTATCTAGGTCAATTGATATTCCATCTTCAGAAATGACATGCCCTAGTAATTTACCTTTAGTTACTCCAAATGATCATTTTTTGGATTAAGGGAAATTCTGTACCTCTCACATCGCTTAAGTATTTTCCTAAGATCTTCAGCGTGAGTGGATGCATCCTTGGAATACACAGTCATATCGTCCATATACACAACAATGCACTTACCTGATAATCCACGGAATGCAATGTCCATGGCTCTCTGAAAAGTGGCACCTACATTGATCAGACCAAAAGGCATTCGTCTATATGCATAATTTCCCCATTTACAAGTGAAGGTGGTTTTTAATATGTCATCTCTATCAATTAAAACCTGGATATAGCCTGAGAAACCATCTAAAAAAGACATCAGCTTTGCCCCGTTTACTGCTTGCAGCACTTCGTCTAGTGGAGGCAGAGGATAATTATCCTTTTTTTCAGATGCTTTGTTCAAGTTTCTAAAGTCTACACATAACTTGATGTCTTTGTTTTTCTTCCTAACTGGTACTAGGTTAGCTACCCAGGCTGAATGTCTGACTGGAAAAATTATTCTAGCAGACAGCAGTTTTTTAATTTCCTCAAAGATTAAAGGTTCCAAAATGGCGTTCATAGGCTTTTGTTTTTGCCTAAATGGCTTATGATCTGGCCTCAAAGGTATCATGTGAGTGATGATGGACGTATCATATGTTTTCAAGTCTTCATACGTCCATGCTATTATGTGTTTATAATCTTTCAGAGCATCTAAAATTTCTTTTCTTATTTTCTTAGAACAGGCCTTTCCAATTAGCACGTTTTGTGGATTTTGCTCTGTCCCTAAGTTGTGTGAATCACACTTACCCCCTTCTATTTTGGGCAAGTCTTTCTATTTTACTACTCCATCAAAATCAAATATTTTCTCTAATTCAATTACTCCTTTGGGTAAGAAGTTGCTCTTCAAGTTGATTATATCCTCTTCGTCCCATGTTATCTCAGGCCTTTCTTGTTCATCAATGATTTGAGCCTCAAATACCTCATTACAATTTAGAAAATCAATAATTTGTTGATCCCCTCCAAATACCTGAAAGTGTGTAACATTGTCTGGGATACTGGGAACATTAACTAATTCAACAGCAAATCATCTCAAACCTGATAGTGTCAAGGGTTCTAATGTGCTAGCAGCAACTACTAGTGCATCCGGCCTATGGTTCAGTTCTCTAGGGATATGCTCTATGTTGAAAGCATCGAATGAATCTATTAAACCCCATACCCTATGTCTGTAACAAATTACTTTCTTGTAATTGCATGCATATAGTTTCCTTACTTGTCTGACCACTAGTTCAGAATCTGAAAATACCTTAATCGTTTTCACCTTTTTCTTGATGGCCATGACAAGTCCCAAAATCAAGGCTTCATATTCAACAATATTGTTAGTACAGGAAAATTGCAGTCTATATGTTGCTAGATATGATTTACCCTGAGGATCTATGAGTTCAACACCTGCACCCGCACCTTGTTTTGATTTGGACCCATCACATTTTAGTGTCCACATGCCATCTTTACTTTTCTGACCTTTTACCTTGGCATGCTTCGTCTCTTTTATTATTTGTGAGATGCTGGCCTGTTTATTCATGGGTATTTCTGTTTGGTCAACTTGCATATGTGTATTTTCAGCTTGCAAATTAGAAAGACAACTACCCTTGTCCTTTATTTCCTCTGAAATTAGAGCATCTACATTACTCTGAAAGTATCTCTATGGTTGATCAGGATTCACATTTCCCTCTTGCAACCCTACCCTCTTCGTGCATTTTTTGTATTCATATTCAATGATGTCTTTGCACATTCCACAACTCTCCTCAGAATGTGGCCTATCATGAACTCTACATCTGTCCTTATATAGTTTACATTGGACTGGTAGATTTTGCTTAATGCATTCTTCCATCTCTTGTCTAATGGCATGACCAAATTTGTCCATTGCACTATTTTCTTCATCCGAAGAATTTCCATCAGACTCAATGAATAATGTTGTCTCCTTGCTGACATGTTTTTCTCTAAAGTTTAACATCATGATCTCTTCAATTTGCACCCCATTGTTAGTAATCCTATAAACACCAGGTTCAACAGCAGCATATAATATTTCATTAGTCCTATTATACTCTGTTATCATGTGTTTCATCTTGGGTTCTGCCTCTATTCTAATCTAGTTTGGGACACCTCTCCAAGGTAGCCACATATGTGAAAAATCAGTGGCCATATATTCGTTTAATGTCTTGGACCAATCCCTACTCAACAACATTCCATAATTCATGGGTATATCCACTATTTGAATGTCAATGAATTGGCTTACCCTAGGGTCTGAAGCTAATTGCATTTGAATTTTCATTAGTTCTCCTATCACACTAACCTCAGTTTTATCTAACTGTGTGACAACCTTGGTGGATTTGGTGGGAGTCAGCCCGAGAGTTTTACATATCCCTAAGGGCATTACGTTGGCTGATGCACCAGAGTCCACCATGCAATTGTGTATGTTCTTCCCACACAATCTAACAGTTAACAAGAAAGGAGGAGCATCCTTCTTATCAGCATACATTACTACATTTGTATTGGAAGGCTGCTCAACTTTCTTACTTTTCTCTTTAGGCGGTGAATCTCTATTAGGAACAGCTATATCAGCAACAACCTCATCTATCATGGATGTATCCAAAGATTTTATAAATGCCTTTCTGATCCCTGGGGTTTTCAATAACTCATTCAGAGGTATACTAACCTTAATTTTCTTTATTTCCTCGGACAAGTAACTCATTAATCTTGTTGTCTCTATTGTTTCAATTTTACTTGTTTGGACCTTTTGTACTGATGTTCCACTGTTTGTGGGATGATTAGCTTTAAGTATGGCGGGATTGTTGCTAGCATTCTGATCTGGGGATGTATTGAAGTTATTAGGAGGGATGGAAGTGGTGAAAGGTCCTCCTTGCCTAGTGTTGTTCCTTAAATTGTAGGTGTGGTTTTTATTTGTTTGTTGAAAAGCCCGCACCTCTTCTGTTTCAGTCAATACTCCATTTTCAGTCTCAAAGGGAAACTGAAAAGCATTTAACACAAAGGCTGATTCAGGATAAAGATTTTCACAAAAGTATGGTTCATCCTCTAACAATTCATCCTCTTTCTCTTCTGTAGTTGCAAAGGTAAAGGTTTCTAAAACTAAAGTTGTATCATACCCTGAGGGTACTACCTCATTACCCTTGGGAATGAGAAATTCAGAAGTAGGAGGCTACACATCTATATTAAAAATGCTGGTTGCTAAATGGAACTGTGGAAAGTCAAGCTCAGCATGGGCATTGGTATTGTGGAATCTGCACCAATTTTTTAGTGATGTATTGGCCATTTGGATGCCAACTGTTTGTTTTGCATCATGATTATCTATATTCTCAAAAGGAGAAGCTAGAGTACCATTGTTTGGTCTGGTGTTCAATGCTTTGGGTGGCCTGGGCTGATTCTAATTTTTGTTATTGTTACCCCAGGCCCTATTGTCTATCACTGGCCCTCTGTTTTGCATTGGTTGCCCTTGGTTATGACCTTGATGCTGATTATAGTTTTGGCTCTGATTTGAACATTGGCCTTGGCTGTTATTTTGGATATGGCTCTGATTGTAGTTCTGATTTTGATTTGAATTATAGTTCTGATTTTGGCCTTGGTTATAATTCTGATTTTGATTGTATCCTTGGTTGCCTCTTCCATAGAGATTCTCATTTCTTAGTTGTGTCACTTCAGTAGTCAATCTCTTCAAATGTGCAGTGATCTCTTTGATTTCTTCCCTTTCCTCTTGTGCTTTTGCCACAGCTGTATCTCTAGGGGGTCGGAAGAAAGGCTGACCATTATTCTGACTGTTATTAGCAGTGTTGCCCGTGTAAGGAGCTATGGCTTGGATTGGGGTAGGACTATACACAGGTGTGTATGTTGGAACCGGATTTAATAATGGAGTGTGATGCATAGGGGCTCCATTCCAAGGTTGTGCCTGATTTTGCACCCCAAAATTTCCTCCATTAACAAATGGGCTATAAGTTGTGTGCCTCATCTTTTGGTTTATTGAGGCCGCCTCTTTATAGGCTTTGGATATTGAATCTATGTCAGGTTTTCTTTTGACAAACATGGCAGTTAAAGGATCCAAGGCAGCATAGTACATAGCTAACAAGGTATCATCATCCACGTTGTAAGGGGCTACCAACCTAGAGTAGGCCTTTTGAAATCTGTCATTGAAATTATCAATCAACTCTCCCTCACCTCTTTTTATGGTAGCCAATTTGTGATACAAGATGCAAGGATCAATGGGTCCTCTAAATCTAGATAGAAATGCTTCTTCCATAAGTGACCAAGAAGAAATATAGCCATTGGGTAAGTTTACATACCAATTAGAGGCTTGTTCATTGAAGGTGTAGGGAAACAATCTACACACAATGTCCTCGTGCTCTAATCTGGCCCTAAAGCATGCCTCTTTGAATATTCTAATATGATCTTCTGGATCCTGATGTAACTGGTATTTAGGACATATCTTCTCAGGATTTTTGGGCATCTCATTATAATCAGGGAATGCTATGGGAGATTGGACATTGAAATAAGCCATTGTAGGTGCTTGTGCTTGACCTGTGCCTGTAGGAATACCTGGATTTACTAGTGGGATAGGATTTCTAGGAGGACTAGGACCTCTAGGAGTACCTGAACCAAGATTTAACGATCTGAATGAAGAAATGTCAGGACTCACAATGTTATGGATAGTATAAGGTGACTCGGGGGGTGTGTTGGATGAGCCTCCTGGGTGTGTTATTTTAGGGTTCCAAATCAGAGGACTCTTACTTTGTCTTATATCAGGTAATTGCACAAATATATCCACTGAACTGGATTTAGATCTAGTCACTCTACTGCTGTTATGAGCTAGCTCTACTTGAAACAAATCCTAACTCAAGCGGGCCCTCCTTCTAGGACCAGAGAACTATTGGTGATTGTTTTAACACAGTCATAACAATAGTTAAAATTCACATAAAATGAACCAAAACTGACTTGAAAGATATGAAGGAATCGGTTAAGATTCACTTAATCCCAAGTTTAATATGGTCAGGTCTTGACCTGTTGGGCAAATTCAGTTGGTTGATGTGAAGCTGTAATGTTCAAGGGGCCTTACGTGATTTAGGGTTTCTTGTTGGTGTACTGGACTCAAACTATTCAAAAGATCATAAAAATAAGCATGTTGTTCATTCTTTTGCATAAAAGTATTACCGTGCTGCAAAGCTTTAAATGATTCAAATTATTACAAGCTTTCTCCTCTTCAGTATTATGAAAACTATCTACTTTTAACTCTGTTGTTTATGCTTTTCAAATATGAGACAAATTTCCTTCAAATTCCTGCGTTTTAAGCTAAGACTTTAGATGGGTTGGGAAAAGTTAGGAAGATTTAAACTAAACTTCATTCATTCTACGAAAGGATCTAATTGTTCTGTTATGCACTTTGTAAATAATATAGCAACTTGATCAAATCCACAGACAAAACCTTAAGCGTAAGTTCTGAGCATTTTCACAAACATACACTTAAGATTGCAAGCTCTAAGAGAAAATGTTTCGAACACGATGAAGAGCAAGAAACCACTCAGAAGATAGATGCAGAATTCTAGATTCAATTGTATTAGAAACAGACAATCATATAAGATTTACAATGTCTGAATGACTCTTAGCTTCATTGATCAAATTACAAAAAACTTACAAGTTTTACAGATACAGCAAGGAGGCAAGATGTTCCACACGCTCCTTGTTGTAGACACAGGTGACCTCCTTCTACTCCTAAACTAAAAGGTCCCTCTATTCTAAACGCTGATAGAAATTACTACTGCTAGCTATTCTCTAAAAAATCCCTGTGTAGCCCCTGTGTAAAGTATTACAGTGTACAGAGGCACAATATATCGATTTGACTGTCCTCAATACAACTCTAAAACCCTAGTTAAGCAATGGTTCAAACCTCCGGTTACAACATTAAATGGTGGAGAACAAGTCTCCCCAAAATATCTCTGAGCATGCATTAAATCTGGGTGAAATATGCCCTTCTGGAAACCCTAGTAGCTCAATAATAACTTCTGTGGTCTACTACAATAACGTCTCCAGTTGCATTTTGACTTCATCATTGAAGGCCTTTGACTTCCTCGCCCTTCATCCTTATCTTTCTCTGCTCCTAAGATCGGATCTCCTTTTCACGGCGTCACCGCCATTAAGTTTCAGCTCCTTCCTCAACTGCAAACCTATAAAATAGATAAAACGGATCAAAAGAAACCTCATCAAGTTGCCTTGCCAATTAATTACCTGGTCAGAATGTTCGATGTGTGCCAACTGCAGCAATTAATGCACTTCCCACTTGATACCCAGTCGTAGAATTTTACGTGCCGCCAACCCCAACCGCCAGTTTGGTTTTACATTTAAACCCTCTTTTCCATTGGCAAAACTCTCTACTATTGGCGTGGTCAAAAATTCCTTACCGATTTCCTTACTCAGCCAGAAATAGCCTTATCGGCTTGTTCATTCTTCCTATCAGCATGAGTCTCCATAGTTGGAGCGAGTCTAAAATTTCCTGCCGATCTCATTTCTTACGCCGATATCAGGTCCTGAAACAGTGAAAAATTGCGTCCAAAAATGCATATACAGCGTTAGAAAATGGTCGGGTCAACCATCATTGACCAAAAATATGCAATCAGGCTCAAAAATGCCTCAAAAACCTATCGCACTATTTTCCCGCTCTTTTCCTTGATTAAATCTTTGTATCTTCCGATATACAAGCCAAGCGTGATACATTTGCTTAACCGGATTTTAATCTTTTTTAGTTACGCGGCTTGTATGTCAGCAATGTATATTGGTTTGTATATCTCAACATACAAACGTATATGTATACAAAGAATTTTCTACATTTTTACTTCTTTTTGAATCCGAGCTTTGTATATCGGCATGCATCCTTGAATATTCACTGAGTAATGATGCATCCATTTAACTAAATTTAATTCTTCGCTGAGATCCGCCTTGTACGTTTACCGCAATGCATAAATTACCATGTATGTTTCGCTTTGTATCCCCTAATATACATTTGGACTTTATACATTGGATTCATCGGATTCTAATTTCTTTTGGGTTCTGGCTTGTATGCACTCTACAATATATGCTTTGAAATAAACATACAAGCCCCTGGAATATACAAGCATTATTTCTCTTTTAATAACCTTTTGTGTCCGGCGCCTGTATATGGTCATTGTATGTTCCAAATGTATGTACTAATATACGAGTCCGAAGTATACAATGATTTAACTCTGCTACATAACATTTGAATTCTGTGCCATGTATAAAGCCTTTGTATATCTAAATATACAAGCCCGAAATGTACAACGATTTAACATTGTTTTAATAAATCTTCGGTTCTGGCCCTTGCATAAGTGCATTGTATGTTTCGACCTGCCAAACATACAAACGTGAGATACATGCAATGGAATTTAATCATTCATTCATTCTAACTCTAAAACCATTTTGGGTCCACCTTGTATGTATGCATAAACCTTTACCAAATGCATACAAGGAAAGGATATACAATCGACTTTGTATATGAAAGCAATATACAAAAGGGATTGTATATGCAACATACAAGTGACCCAACATGCAAACAACCCTGTATATGAACCTGATTGCAAATGCGACTAAGTATAAAATGACCCTGCATATACAAAGGACCTTGTATATCAAAAGCGATATACAAAGGACTTTGTACATGCAACATACAAATCTGAATGTAGATTTACCAAAATGATCATAACTTGCAAAATATGGCGAATTTTAAGATGATTCAAAAATCAACCCTAGCTCATTTTTCACAAGGAATCCATCCATATTCTGCCCTGGTACTGAAAATGTATTTTTTCTCTAGTTCTAACAAAGTTTGCAATTTGTTTACCCTCTTTTCCCTTTACCACCAAACAAAACAAAACACACACAAGCAAAAGCAACAGCCACAACAGGGGTCCTCATTTTGCTAAGGAGTAAAATGGGGCGTGTTGTGAACATCACAACAGGTCCTAAGATGAAAATGTCACAAGATGAAAGTCTAGGTGATGTTAGTAGTGTTGTAAGGACAATGTATGGCACGACTAACATAAGTGGCATCGTGTCAAAGAAATAGAATATGCCCCAGTCAACTGAAGGGATGGAGAATTGGAAGGATATTATGCTAGAGGAACAATAGGGATGAATGGATTAGGAGATGGAGGATTGCCATAGGATGCAAAGGCTAGAGTGGTCTTTCCCTTGTCAAACGTAGCATAATGATGAGGAGGACTTGTGAATATTAGATTTTGTCTCAAGGGGTAGCTAGTACTAGCATGCTCTTGTTGTAAAGGAGCTTGATGGCTACATGTATTCACATGACGATAATGTTCAAGCTTATCAAAATATGCATCGTGATCAACAAGGTCCTCATGTTCAAAATATGTTTCATGATCTATAAGGTCCTCATGTTCAAAATATGTGTCATGATCTATAAGGTCCTCATGTTCACTAGTAGCAAATTGAGAACTTCCTAGGATTGTGATTTTGGGTTGAGGAATATTCATGGGATAAGTTAATGCAGGATTGGTTTGATATGTGGTATATGATGGAGACGTTGAATAAATTTGAGATGTAGATGGATTGGGTTGATAAGATTCGTATGATTGGTGGGTTGGAGATGACAAATGGGATTGTGGTGTTGATGTGATAGGGTCATAAGAAGGGTCTTGAAAATCTCCAAAGATGAGAGGTGCTAAAGGGTCATGACTAAAGTTATTTCTAAAATGTGTTTTAACAAGAGGATCCATTTCCCTATACATTTTTTTAATTACTTGTAGTCGAGCCTTTTTCTTGTATGGGGTTTGAGGAATGGGGTTTGACATAGGTGCTTTAATTATCACAACCATTTTGTAAAAGAGGATGAAGGATTATAATGGATGAGGATAGTGGATTAGGTAGATAGAATGGATGATAAGGCATGGAGGATGACTTGGATAAAGACCTTGATTGGATTTGGATAACTTGATTAGGATTAAAGTCCTAGATGATGGCTTAGGGATGGATTGGGATGATGTTGGATTAATGGATTGGATGAAGATTAATGATAAGAAGGTGACTTAGGATGGTTTGAAGCTTGACTTTGGGCAACTTTGCAAACAATACATTTCACACAACATGCACAAATTTGCAAAAGGATTTGGATTTTTGGATTAGGGAAGTGTAAATGAACATACAAAACACAACAAGCCTAAGATTATTCAAGTAGGTGTGACTCCTAGTGTAGGCCCACACTCAATACCTGTCAAGAGAAGATAACTAGGGATCAAGTGGCTGGCGGCTCACCCTTTTTCTTTTTTTGGAGTCCTTGACACCTTACCCAAAGAAGAATTATATCTCAACGCAAGGAGGTACATGGTGAGTAACTTCAGATTTGATGTTGACCCTTGCACCATGTGAAAAGATCAGTCGAAAGGTCTTAAGCTAGGCTTGTACAAGTTCTCTAGGGGTGTCCCCAATATACACATAATATGTGGGGCCCAATCCATGAAAACTAGTCCATTGAAGGCATGTGACATTAGCACAAGCAAATGTCACTTCACCTCGTGTCTTGAGTAACCAGGGGTTGCAAGGCTATGCCAATGACAACGTAACTAGATTAAGGTACAACTTTCATTTTCCTCTCTTTATATACCCTGCTAGAACACATCGTTGAGGTCTCCCCTTGAAGTGGGTGTGTCTCCAAGGCATGCCTCCTAAGGGAAAGGTTGATGTTAGATGTGTTTTATCTCTAGGATCACACTAATCACAATGAGAGAGCATACACACACTAACACACCTTAGGTGACAAAAGTGAACCAAGAGGTGTTTTTAATCTCTAAGATCACCTTGCAGTGTGAGGAGAGAGCATACACACACACACTTGACCCACATGAGCAAGATTAATTAAACCTTAGAAATAAATGTGTGAGAGAGAATGAATGTGTCTAAAGGGTGCTTTTGATTCCCAAGATCATTTTTCAACGTGAGGGAAGAGCATACACACCTCAAGGCACAACCAAGCTCACCAAGAAAAGCAAACACAAGTGGTTTAATGATAAGTCTTTGACAAGCGAACCTTTAACTTGTTAGTAGTTTAAGATATTTTGGTATTTGAAAAGCACATAGCTACAAAACAAGTGTTAGGTTAAAAATGACAAATCTACCAAAAATTAGAAATAATAGTGATCATATAGTAGATTAGATATCACCAATAGATTTGTCATGATTTCCTATGAAATTTAAAAAAAAACAAATCATTGAATTTTGATTTAAAACGTAAACGTTATGACCAATTAAAGATTCTAAACAAATATCAACATCAAACAATTGTACCTTGAAATTCAGGCCAAATATAGAAAAATGGTTTGCACCATTGTAAAGTTGGTTGAGTCAACTTTCCAACGCCTGTAATTTTGTAAAGATCTGATATGATGCAAAAGTTATGGAAAAATGAAAAAATAGCTAGTTTTAGGACTTTGAAGGAGCAGGGGTCTAGCTCAAGCGGTTAAGCTAAGTACTAGTTGTTTAATAGTTTCTAGTCACATATGACGGTCTTGATACTAGAAGTTTATTATGGCCGCTAACAGTTATAATAAATGTCAGTTTAAATACAAAATTTTGTGGTCAATTCAAAGGTTAAAGCTTGGCGGCTATTGTAGCTGTTGGCAGTTCTATCTTAGCCACTAAAGGTTTGAGATGCTAATCCAAAGACCTAGCATTTTAGAGGAGATGTTGGCACATATACTGTAATAGTCACAAAAAGTGTGAAATAAAATGCTACAATTATGGTTGTCTGTGGCGGTTAAGGGCTCCAGACGGTTAAGTTTTATAAACCGTCCAATATAAAAGGCCACCTTTGTCGCTAAATGGTTGGGTCTAGTGAGAGGTCCCATGGGCTTTTAGCCCATGGTTCTTCTTAGCCCAGATGGGCTAAAGGCTGGACCCACCTGCCTAAAGATTTTCAAATTTTTCTATTTTTTCCTCAACCCGTGAAAGAAAATTTAAAATTACGACCAAAAGTTTTTTTTTTAATTTTTAAAACAACGATTACCATATCGGACTGTGACCATGTTCTTCACCCTCAGTGGTACAGATCCATACTATACAGATCTATGACCAGCGGGTGCTTATAGAAAATTTTTAAATTTTTTCCGGCAGCAAAATACATAGTGATTTATATGGATCCTAGGGTTTTTGAGCCTCCCGGATGCAATCGCGAGGTTTGTTTTGGCCTACGATTCTTCCTGAAATAGGTCACCCTTAATTTTTTTCTAAAAAAAGTAGAAACCTGCAACAAAGATCTCATAAATTCTGTAAAAAGCATGCTAAATTAAGGGACGTGGGTCCCACCGGGTGTATCAAAATAAAGAGGGGAAAATGATAAGAGGATAATCACAAAAATATAATGCAATAAACACAATACTTTTCACCTCAAATCACTCTTACTCCTCTTAGAGTAGAAGTAGTGTGCACGCTTGTTTTGCTTGATATGATCTCTTGATATGATCAAATTTGCTCAACTGTGGATTGCTCAATGAACCAGGATAATCTTGCTCTTTTGTGAAATTATAGATCTCCTCATTCAAATTTTCCATAGTTCAAATGAGTTGATTGAAGGGGATATTTATATGATCTTGGATGATAGGATGAATGGCTTGGATTAGATTAGAGATGGATGGCTAGGATTAAGTGAGACATGGATCAATGATGAATGGTTGAGATTAAAGGTGAATGGATGGATGGGATTAAGTAAGAGGATAATGTGGGAAGGAGAGGACCTATCCTCATGTAGTTGGCTAAGATTGAAATGAAGAGTGTAGATGGAGTTAGCTATTTTTTAGATTTTTGTGCAAGTTAGGTGGAAAATAAATAATTAAATAAAATTATTTAATTAATTTTAGGATATGAGTGATGTAGGAAAATTAAATAAATTTTAAATAAATTTTATTTATTGTAGTCATGATATTTCCATAGTCTATGTTATTGAAAATGTAGTGCTTCTGGAAAAACTGTGTATTGCTTTTTTTGCCTCAACATTTTGGATCAAGCTTTTAAACAATCCCATACCCACCCTAACCCTAAACCTATCAATAAAGACCCTGAGATTTCTCACAGCGCCACTCTTCCTTTCATCGAAGGCATCTCCAATAAGATTGCCAAAATCCTTCGTAAGAAAGGGCTCAAGTGTGCCTTCAAACCCCTCTCCACTATCAGGAACCTCATTCCCTCTACCAAGGACCTCTCCAACATTCTTCTAAACTCAGGTGTCTACAAGATAGATTGCTCGTGTGGCACCCCTTACATAGGTGAAACCAGGAGATCTATCAGCTTGAGAAGAAAGAACACTGTGCAGACATTAGACATGAAAGGGTCTACAAGTCGGCATTAGCTGACCACTCATCGAGCACTAAGCACCACATCCGCCTTGAAGATACCCTTGTCCTTGCCAAGGAAGATAACTTCTTTAAGAGAAAACTTAAAGAGGCTATCTACATTAGAAACAACCCTACCAACCTTAACCGTGATGATGGGTGGAACCTTAGTCACACTTGGAACCCGCTTTTAAAGTCCCTTCGTAATCACCATCCCACTTCTTGATCTCCTGCTCCCTCTTTCCATTCCCTTGCTTTCTCTTTACCAGCTCCCCACCTCTAATCCGCTCTTTCCCTCCTTTCTTCTTTCCTCCACTTCTCTTCCTTGTCCACTCCTCACTTCCTGCCTTTCTTCGTGATCTACCTCTTGGTCCTTGTTCTTCCCCTTCCTCCTTCGTGTATCTCCTTTCCTTCCTCTCCCTTTGCTCCCTCATCTTCTCTGCTTATCCCGTGTCTTCTTCGTGACCTCTTTGAGCTTTTTTCCTCCCTTGACCCACCCTTGTTACCTGGCCCCAATTGGTCCTTGTTCTCGCTCCTTTAACTGCAAAGCCTCTAGCTTTCTGTCGTGTCATTGGTTTCCTTCGCTTACCCTCTCATCTAGGTTTTCCTCTCCCTCTTTTCTTTCTTCTCCCCCCCCCCTTTTTAGTTCTTCCTCTATTGATTTTGTTTCTTCCTATTTTTTAGATTCCTCATTAATTGGGTCTTGCCACTATCTATCTCTCTCCTTCTTTATATTTCCTTCAGTTTTGCGCTTGACGTTGGTCTCGTTTCTTGCTATTCCTACTCTTCCCTCTTTCTTTTCTCTTCTTTATTCTCACACAAACACCTCTACACGCAATTTTTCTTCTCCTTGTTCTCGCATTTATTACTTGCTTTATTTTATTTTATGTTAATTTGTCACTTTTTTGTTTACTTACTTATTACTTATGATAGCTTGTGTATGGTTATGCTCATATATATATATGACCTCTTTTGACTTTTTTTTCTTCTTTTTATTTTTATTTATTGTCTTTATTTTATGTTTTTATACATTTGTTTACACCTCTTGCCTCTGTTGTTTTTCATGTCTAGTTTCTTCTTGTTATTTACTTTTATATCTTTATATCTTGTTACTTAATTTATTATAGCCCCTCCTCTGCGGGGTTTTCTTTCCTTTGAATTCTTTGCCTCCTTTATTTATTTTCTTTAATTTGTGTTCACTTTACTTTTGTTTAGGGCTCTTGTCCATGTTTATTTTCATTTTTGGTTTCTTCTTTTTATTCTTCTTTCTAATCTTTACTTCCTATCTCCTCACCTATGACACCTCTTGTAATCTGCACCCATAACATTCTCTCTCTTTTAAAGAAGACTTTCTCTGCAATTTACTCTTATGTTTTCTCTTCTTTTCTTCCTGATGATGGATCATGTAGTATGATCCAAAACGTTGAGGCAAAAAAAGCAATACGAAGTTTTTCTAGAAGCACTACATTTTCAAATTTTATTTAATTAATTAATTTAACTAGAGAGGAAAATTGGACAAAATTAATTAAATAAATATAATTTATTTAATTAATTAGCTAATGGAAGGGTCCTAGGATGAAAATGTCAACAAGATGAAAGTCTAGGTGATGTTAGTAGTGTTGTAAGAATAATGTCAATTTTAGGTGTCTATATTTTGCCCCTCTTTAATATGGCACAACTAATAGAAGTGGCGTCATGTCAAAAAAATAGATTATGCCCCAGTCAGCTGAAGGGATGGAGAATTGGAAGGATACTGTGATGGAGGAACTATAGGGATGGATGGATTGGGAGATGGAGGATTGCCATAGGGTGCAAAGGCTAGAGAGGTGTTTCCCTTGTCAAAGGTAGCGTAAGGATGAGGAGACTCATGGATATTGGATTTTGGCTCAAGGGGTAGCTAGTACTAGCATGCTCTTGTTGTAAAGGAGCTTGATGGCTACAGGTATTCACATGACGATAATGTTCAAGTTCATCAAAATATGCATCGTGATCAATAAGGTCCTCATTCAAAATATGGGTCATGATCTATAAGGTCCTCGTGTTCAAAATATGCATCATGGTCTATAAGGTCCTCATGTTCACTAGTAGCAAATTAGGGACGTCCTAGGATTGTAATTTTGGGTTGAGGAATATTCATGGGATAGGTTAATGCAAGATTGGCTTGATTTGTGGTCTATGATGGAGATGTTGAATGAATTTGAGATGTAGATGGATTAGGTTGATAAGAATCGTATGATTAGTGGGTTGGAGATGACACATGGGATTGTGGTGTTGATGTGATAGGGTCATAAGAAGGGTCTTGAAAATCTCCAAAGATGAGAGGTGCTAAAGGGTCATGACTAAAGTTATTTCTAAAGTGTGCTTTAGCAAGAGGATCCATTTCCCCACACATTTTTTTAAGTACTTGTAGTCAAGCCTTTTGTTGGCATGGGGTTTGACATAGGAATTTTAACTATCACAACCATTTTGTAAACGAGGATGAAGGATGATAATGGACGAGGATAGTGGATTAGGTGGATAGAATGGATGATAATGGATGGAGGATGACTTGGATAAATACCTTGATTGGATTTGGATAACTTGATTAGGATTAAAGTCCTAGATGATGGATTAGGGATGGATTGGGGATGGATTGCGATGATGTTGGATTAGATTGGATGAAGATTAATGATAATAAGGTGACTTAGGATGGTTTGAAGCTTGACTTTGGGAAACTTTGCAAACAATAGATTTCACACAAAATGCACGAATTTGCAAAAGGATTTGGATTTTTGGATTAGGGAAGTGTAAATGAACACACACAAAACACAACAACAAGCTTGATATTATTCACTTGTAGGTGTGACTCCTAGTGTAGGCGCACACTCAATACCTCTCAAGAGTGGATAGCTATGGATCAAGTGGCTAGTGACTCACCCTTTCCCTTTCCTTGGAGGCCTTAATGCCTTACCCAAAGAAGACTTCTATCTCAACTCAAGGCGGTACATGGTGAGTATCTTCAGGGTTGGTGTTGACCCTTACACCATGCTAAAAGATTAGTTGAAAGGTCTTAAGCTAGACTTGTACAAGTTCTCTAGAAGTGTCCCTGATATATGCATGGTACATGGGGCTCAATCCATAGACACTAGTCCATTGAAGGCATGTGACAGAAGCACAAGAAAATGTCACTTCACCTTGTGTCCTGAATCACCAAGGGCCCCAAGGCTGTGCCAATGACAACATAACTAGATTGAGGTACAACTTTCATTCTCCCCTCTTTATATACGCCACCGGAACGCGTCATTGAGGTCGCCTCTTGAAGTGGGCGTGTCTCCAAGGAAGGCCTCCTAAGGGAAAGTTTGATGTTAGATATTTTTATCTCTAGGATCACACTAAGCACAAGAGCATACACACACTAACACACCTTAGTGACAAAAGTGAACCAAGAGGTTTTTTAATCTCCAAGATCACCTTGCAGTGCAAGGAGAGAGCATAGACACACACTTGACCCACACAAGCAAGATTATTAACCCTTAGAAATAAATGTGTGAGAGAGAATGAATGTGTCTAAAGGGTGCTTTTGATTCCTAAGATCATATTTCAAGGTGAGGGAAGAGAATACACACACCTCAAGGCACAACCAATCTCACCAAAAAAAGCAAACACAAGTGGTTTAATGATAAGGCTTTGACAAGCAAACCTTCAACTTGTTAGTAGTTTAAGATATTTTGGTCTTTCACAAGCGTATAGCTACAAAACTAGTGTTAGGTAAAAAATGATAAATCTACCAAAAATAAGAAATAATAGTGATTACATATTAGATTATATTTCACCAACAAAGTTTTCATGATTTCCTATGTAATTTCAAAAAACAAATCATTGAATTTTGATTTAAAACGCAAAAGTTATGACCAATTGAAGATTGTGTTACGTCATAAATTGTGCTCCTTGGTTGTGTAAAGACAATTTTACTATGTTTAGCACCTCCCTTTAGTGATCCCAAGCCTAGTTCATTTTTAGGTCTATCCTAAAGTCTTGATTGGTCCCTGATTCTGTGAAATGTCATGATTTTGGTTAAAGTTTCGTCATAACCAGAAAATAAATTTAAAATTTGGAGTTAGCACCGTATTAAATATGGGCTTGTAACTTAATTTGCCCAAAGGCCCTAGGGTACCTAGGACCTTGGTCCCTCTCATGTTTTCAGGGGGGGAAATTAAGTCCACAAGTCAATTTTTATGATGGTTAGACTGACCCTAAACTCAAATTTGCTTTTTGACGCATGTTGTCAGCTTTTTAATTCAACTTACTCATTTCTAAAGCCTTGTATAGAAGAAAGCAACCTCTTCATTTGAAACTAGACATGATCTTTATATTATATGAAGGATATTATTCTCTCTATGCTATTGAAATATTGTAGTTTCTATTTGGTCAAGTGGAGTTTAACTTTGATCTTGGAAGAATTTGTATGAAGGCTAGGAAGTGAGATCTTGTGTCTATCTCATTTGTTCCTAAGTTGAAGCACTTTGCATGATTGAGAGAAGGGTTGGATCCACCAACTTGAGATTGGCTTGAGTACCCTCCTAGGGTATGGTTGCACCACCTTCGTATTCAGCAAACCTTCGGTGAATCTTCATCCATGAGGTGAAGTTGTATGCTTCCTTGAGTGAATCAATTTTTTGTATCATTCCATCCTATTTGATTGAATCATCTAGGGTTAGGGTTTGATATATTTTATTAGATCTTGCATGTTACTGCTCACACTTAGGGTTTCTAAGCACACACAACATCTTGTTCTAATCTTGTCTATATATGAGGTAGGAATACCAAAATGAGGGCTTGACTAAGGGAATCTCCTATATAGCCACAACCATTTTTCCTTCTTTTGTGTGTAGGTTGAAGTAATAGGTTTTGTAAGACAAGATCCGAGAAGAAGGAAGGTTTTGCAAGTACAGGTCGGGTGAAGTTCTGAGTTTCTGCAAAACCCTAATTCAGGTCTAGGACACCCAGCACCCTATACCTCTGACATTTTAGGCCTAGGTTCCTACTCTCCTATGTCTCTTCATCTCTGCTATCCTTTCATATTCTTTATTTCTATTTCAGACAGTCGTTTGTAGGTTAATCTTGGTCATTTAGGGTTTGATCTTTTGTCCTAGTTTTCTTGGTTGAAATTGGTTGACTTATCCTCTATACAAAAAAGAGGCAAAAACCCTGTAGTTTGTCTCTCCCTCAAGGGTAGAAGCCAAGCCTGATTTGTGTCTCAATGTTAATGGAACAGGGTTTGACCTAGTTTAACCTTTTAGGCTAGATCTCTCTTTTCCATCAAACATATTGTAAAAAAAAATCAAATTCAAACAATTGTACCTTGAAATCTAGGCCAAATATAGAAAAATGGTTTGCACCACCGTGAAGTTGGCCGAGTCAACTTTCCAATGCCTATAATTTTGTAAAGATCTAATATGATTTGCAAAAGTTATGGCAAAATGAAAAAATAGCTAGTTTTAGGACTTCGAAGGAGTTGAGGTGTAGCTCAAGCAGTTAAGCTACTGCTAGTTGTTTAACAATTTCTGGTCACATACGGTGGCCTTGATACTAGTAGTTTATTCTGGCCGCTAACAGTTATAATAAATGTTAGTGTAAATACAAAATGTTGCGGTCAATTCAAAGGTTAAAGCTTGGCAGCTATTGTATAGCCGCTAGCGGTTCTATCTTAGCCACTAAAGGTTTGAGATGCTAAACCAAACACCTGACAGTTTGGAGGAGATGCTGGCATATACTGTAATAGTAATAAAAAGTGTGAAATAAAATGCTATGTAGTTCTGGTTGCCTGTGGTGGTTAAGGGCTCCAGATGGTTAAGTTTTATAAACCACCCAATATAAAAGGCTTCCTTTGCCGCTAAATGGTTGGGGCTAGCGGGAGGTCCCATGGTATTTTAGCCCATGGTTCTTCCCAGCCTAGGTGGGCTAAAGGCCGGACCTGCCTACCTAAATATTTTCAAGATTTTCTATTTTTTTCCTCAAGCTGTGAAAGAAAATTTAAAACTGCGACCAAAAACTTTTTTTTTTAAACAACGACTTCCATACTGGACTATGACCATGTTCTATGCCCTCGGTGGTATGGATCCATACTGTGTGGATCTACGACCAAGGGGTGCCTGTAGAAATTTTTTTTTTAAAATTCGGCAACAAAATATATAGTGCTTTATATGGATCCTTGGGTTTTTGAGCCTCCCAAACGCAACCGTGAGGTCTATTTTGGCCTACAACGCTTCTTGAAATGGGTCACCCTCAATTTTTTTCCAATAAAAAAGCATAAATCTGCAACAAAAAGCAAGCTAAATTAAGGGACGTGGGTCTCACCGGGCGTGCTAAAATAAAGAGGGAAAAAATGATAAGAGGAAAATCACAAAAAGATAATGCAATAAACACAATACTTTTCACCTCAAATTACTCTTACTCCTCTTAGAGTGGAAGTAGAGTGCACCCTTGTTCTACTTGATATGCTCTCTTGATATGATCAAATTTTCTCAAATGTGGATTGCTCAATGAACCAAGATAATCTTGCTCTTTTGTGAAATTCTAGATCTCCTCGTTCAAATCTTCCTTAGTTCAAATGAGTTGATTGAAGGAGATATTTATATGATCTTGGATGATAGGATGATGGCTAGGATTAGATTAGAGATGGATGGCTAGGATTAAGTGAGACATGGATCAAGGATGAATGGATGGATGAGATTTAGTGAGAGAACAATTTGGGAAGGATAGGACCTATCCTCATGTAGTTGGCTAAGATTGAAATGAAGAGTGTAGATAGAGTTAGTTATTTTTTTGATTTTTATGCAAGTTAAGTTGAAAATAATTAATTAAATAAAATTATTTAATTAATTATAGGATAGGAGTGATGTAGGAAAATTAAATTAATTAAATAAATTTTATTTATTTGGTTAATTTAACTAGAGAGGAAAATTGGACAAAATTAATTAAATAAATATAATTTATTTAATTAATTTAGTGATGAAAGAAAATGGGTTAAAATTAATTAAATAAATATACTTTATTTAATTAATTAGCTAATGGAAGGGTCCTAGGATGAAAATGTCACAAGATGAAAGTCTGGGTGATGTTAGTAGCATTGTAAGGACAAGGTCAATTTTAGGTGTCTACACTTCTCACCAAGGTTCTAGAGATTCTTGACTGACAGAGTCACACCTCAAGAATTGGGAAGAAAATGTATCTTCTAAGGGACACGAATCTTTTGAGTTTGACTTAAATCTAAAGATGGAGCATCACCTAAATAATTCTATGACTAGGCGCTTCACACCAAAGATGGATATGTGAAATTTTGATGGCAAGGATCCAACCAATTAGCTCTACCAAATGTAGTAGTTCTTTGATGTTCATCATGTTCAAGGTCCAAAGAAGGTTGCAATGTTATCATTATACTTGGAACCAAACCAATTCATTTGGTATCATTGGTTATGTGAAGAGAAGAAAAAGAGGGATGTGTAGTCACATGGTCTATTTTCTAAGAGGAACTCACTACACATTATGGTAACAATCTTATGGATAGCTACTTCAACCAAATTAGCAAATTAAATAAAATAGGTATGGTCAAGAACTACACTCAATAATTACAAACTTTTTCTTTAGAGTGGATCATGTTACAAAGGAAAATTTGAAGGAATTATTTTTAGGGGGTTTAAAGGACCACATAAAATATGAGGTACACATGTTCAATCCAACCTCTCTATCCTAAGCAATGCTTATGGCAAGACAACTAGAGGGAAATATTTTGGTTAATAGAAGGGAGGAATTCCCTAACAAAGATTGGAGGAACCCTGCAGATCATCATTTATTCAACCTACGAGATTGACACCTCAACAAATTGAAGGCAAAAAGGTCAAAGGGCTATGTTTTAAATGTGATGGAAAATACAATAAAGGACTTAAATATGCTAAGAAGAAATTGTTCTACATCGATGGCACCTATGATGAAGAAAATGATGAAGAAGAGGTAGTCGTGGTTGTAGAAGACCTAGAAAATGTCCAACCAACTATCTATTTCCATGCATTGTTAGGTATTAGTACTCCACAAATACTTAAGGTACTAGGTTTTCTTAAACAAAAAAATGTAATAGTATAGATTGACTCAGGGAGTACTCATAACTTCATCAATAGTAAGTTGGCAACATAATTCAACTATTTCATTTATCGAAAACCCATAATTTTAAGTTATGATTGTAAATGGTGGTATAGTCAGTTGTTGGGGGAGATGCCATAATATTAAACTCACCATGAGAGACTACTTGATTGATTATCCTATGTTTGTTATCCCAATGGCTAGAGAAGAAATTATTTTGGGAGTCGAATGGCTCACTACCTTAGGAACAACTAAGATTAACTTCCAAGAGTTATTCATGCATTTTCAATTAGAGGACAAAAAATTTGAACTAAGGGAGTTTCATGCAAAGTACCTATAGATGGTAAGCTTGGACCAAATGCAAAAGGTGCTTAACAAGGGGGTAGATAGGAGTGTGGCTCAATTATTATCACTGGAAGTGCAACGGTCAAAGATTTCTACATTACCAAATCTGCAAGCTATTTTGAGGGATAGGCCAAAATGATTGCTTCCCAAAAGATATCTTGATTAGGCCAATCAATTAGTGCTAGGGTACCATGATCTACTATTCCTTGCCTCTTCTTTGAAGGCACACCAAAAGGTTAGAGTAATGGAATAACACATTCAACACTAGCAAGAGGCACCCTCTAGTCTCAAGGAAGAAAGGAAAAGGCACATAACATAATGAAGAGGCAAGTAGATCAACACAAAATTTAAGATAGACAATGCTACCTAAGATAGATGCAAAGGGAAGGTCCATCTTGGAGCTTGAGTTAATTTTATAGACATGCACAAAGAAGTTGAGGACTAGGACAATCGCATAGTACCCTTATTAAATGAAAGTATTTTCCTATTAAAGTTGCCACATGGGAAGATGAAGGCTTTGTGCAATAACATCCATAAATGATCAACGCCAAGGACAATGCTTACATGTGAAGGGGGCATGCTACACCCTTAATCCTATAGTGTACATAGGGATATGAGTAGTCAACTTATAGCTACCATAACTCCTAATTAACTTATGTGATCATTAATATAATCTTATATAGGTAGTTAAGTTAGCCTGGGTGGCATCCATGACATTAGTATGACATATATAGGAGGTAGTGGTTAGTTTATTAGCATCATAATTATGTTATTATTAGAGACATTTGGAGGTTTGCTCCCTCAAAGTGGCTTATTACTCTCAAGTACTATCAAGTATTTGTAGCATACTCCCTATTATATTCTTCTCTTGTGCAAGTTATTTCATTACACAAAGGGTAATAAATCTCATATCAAGAAAATCAATGGTATACCAAATCTAAAAACAAGTGTAAAATTTAAACCCTAATGTTAATGTAAGGGTGGGTATGGTAGGTGATAGATAAGTACTAATGGTGTTAGTAAGAAACCATAAAAAGAAAATGAGGTTGTGTAGGATTAGACAGGTTCACCAGAATATAATGGAAAATAAGGCTTCCTTAGGGTTAATAGAGAGGCTAATTAAATAAATACAATCAAATTAGGCACAATAAGCCTAGACTAACTAATTATGGGAAGGAATGATAAATGGGTAAATGCACAAGCTAGTCTAGAAAATGTAAATACGATGGATAAGGTACTTATCTCTATGATTAAAAAATGAGTGCCAAATGAAGATTTTGAAATTTGTTTAATGTCTTATCTAAAAATAGTGCCTCTTTATTGGTGAAATAACTCGGTGTCTACACTAGATATGTGTTCTATTAGAGGACAAGTTTATGGATTTCAGATGAAGTTATGCTCATAGATTTGTACTCTTGAGTTTGGACCCAACCCCTGCACATAATGATACTCTTCTCTTCTGCTTGCCTGATGAACAAGTGTTTGTTTTGTTCTTCCTGAAGATCTAGGGATTTAGTGGTATTTAGGAATACCCTAAGGATTGTTGATTCATTGCAAGGAGACAAGTTCCTGTAGATCAACCCTTGGAAAGTGAACAATGATCAAAATAACACACAAGCACCCTACCATGTAGATTTGTTATTCCCTTTTAAGACACCAAATCAAAATGTGTTGCTATTAATTGCTTCCAATGCTCTTGGATGAGAGGATTTCAAATGATGTGTGGATAATTAGATTGGATGCAATAAATGCCTTTAAAAACTACTAAATAACATCAAATTGTGCCAAACATGTGTTTAGTTGGCTTAAGGCATGAAAGTGAATGGGTCTACAATCTTAGCCCTACCTCCCTGAACCTAAGTTTGCAATTCTTTCCTCATCTTGATGATGGATCACATAATGTGATATGAAATATTGATGCAAAAAAACTCTATATCTTATTTCCATAAGCTTTCTCAAATGAAAATGGTGAATGAGGACAGATAGCCAAATTTGAATTTTACTTTTTTAAAAGGAAGGGGATAAGTCCACAACAAGGGGTTGCCCCTATGATTACAAAAACATCTTAGTGTGGGTAGATAGTCAAATCTAGGTGCAAATGTATAAATAAGATATGCACATAGATGAATGTGATAAATATGGTGAATAAGGCGAATGTTTAAAAATATGTATATAAGAACAAGGTAACACTAAATATACATATCATACCATTTATCACCATACACATATCCAAATATTTCTTTAAAATAACGAACAAGATTAAAATGGAATGGGGATGCAAATCTCAATGTTACAACACTTATAGAAACTAAACATTAAAACTAGAACAAAATAGGCATTAAATCTACCAAAAGATCTAATTATTTTAAGTTCGTACAAGGGTCTTTCGGCTATTCTTAAATATCATCCACTTCAACAGTGAAAGGTCAATTTTGATCAATAAAAATAAGACAAATATTTACCACTTTTTGTTGTGAATGAGGTGTAAAATTGCTATTGATTTTTTGACCATTAAAATGGATAATATTTAAGTAGAGTGGTCTCGTTCTAGCTAAATGCTCGAGTGGTGAATACCTAACTACCATTCTCATTTTAAATTGGCCGTTAACGTTATCTCCGTGACGAGTGTCGGTGGACAATGTGAAATAAGCCCAGTGACCTTACACCTCAACGAACAAAAGCCTCGAATTTGAAGGCCACCTTACAAATAGAATACCAATATTATGCCAATTTCAAACCCCTGGATTTTAAGAAGGGATGCGGCGACAAAGGCGTGCTTGACAATTTTGCAGTCCATTCCAAAACATGCCTATCAAACAAGGCACCGACACATTTACATCTGTAAAATACTCTAAAATACCTAGGTCAGAGATGTCCCGTCGGAAATGGCTTTGCAAAATGGAAAATTTGACTTGATAATTTCAATGCTTGGGATTCATGCACCCGTGAATTGTGAAGGATACATCAGACGAGACGCTTCACCTGTTCGCTTTACGTAGGTAATACTTTTGCTTTCCGCCATGGCCGCCGCGATTGAGAGAAGTTACCAATTCAATCATACCACTATATTTCTTGGACGATGTGCACATTGTATCGACAGCATATTATGATTAATGCCAGATTTCGCTGGAGGAAATTCTGTCCTCGGGATTCTTGTACTGGCAGTACTCAACAAAACGGAAAAGAGAACAATAAAGAAGTTTTCCCAGTCAAATCGGCATTTAATATAGTCTAAGGAGTGGCATATTTCACGTGAGGGTTACCTACCTCCTTTTAACAAAGCTGACGAGCCTTATCTCTAAAGTTAGTGGAGGACAATCTTACTTTCCTAACTGCGTCGCCAAAAATCTATGCGCTGGGAAGTGAGGAGTCAAAGAGAATCACCATTCCACATGTGTTAGCAATGCTTAATGGGAAAAAGGTGGATAGATACTGAAATTCATGGTGTTTTGCTTGGGGGACAAAACATGGCTGTCGAGAAGCCCAAGGGTTGCAACTTTATAAAATGGCGTCAAAGCTTTTATAAAATTTGCAATTTCTTTTACCTGCCCTTGGATATTGATATCTAAGTTGGCACCGACTAAAACAGATCTGTTTTATTGCCACCAAGTGACTTTGTTGGGAAACCTTTGTTTTTTTTTTATAGAGTGACGAGAATGGACAGAGTGGTAACTTTCGTTTATCCATAGATTGGACATGTGGAAGTCTACTAGGTAATTGTCATGTCCCCATATCTAGACACTGTTAAAGTATAGATTTGAACATAATAAGATGGTTTTTAAAATATTATTTTGGATGATAGAAATAATTACATACATTATAATAATATAAATACAAATATATTTATAATTATCTTATTTTATAATATAAAAACAAATAATATAACATAAATCATATATCATTTATTATGATATAAATGATATAGTATAAATAATATAAAATATATAATATATCATTTATTATAATATAAATGATATAATATAAATATAAATAAAATAAATAAACATCTTTTAACCTATCCTCTTACGATAACAGAGTTACGTATGGTTAGAACTAGTTTTACCACAAAAAGGAATTAATATAAAGCAATAAAAAATATAAGAGGGTAAGTATGTCTTTTACCACCAAGCATAATAAGAGACGTGCCTCAGGTTGTGAGATAGAAGGAAAACATCATGGGAAGAAAATATAAGAGGAAAGACAACATAAATTAATATATAGAAATATCTACATCGGCAGCAAATGAGAAGAATAATTCTAGTAAAAATAAATAAATAAATATAATATATATAGTAGATAAAGGATGTGATGGTACGATTAAACATTATTAAAAATTATATTCATGATAAAAATATAATAATAATGCTACGATAATAACAATTATATATATATATATATATATATATATATATATATATATATATATATATATATATATAATTGTAATATTATAATAATAATGAATAAGTAATATATTAAATAGTTATGTTAATAATAAAATAACAATAAAATTCAAGTGCTGGCGAGCAATCAAATATATATATATATATATATATATATATATATATATATATATATATATATATATATATATAATATAGAGATATTATTAATATTATAACAACTACTATAATATATAAATATTAAAGAATAGGCATGAGATTGACTCAAGAAGAGTCACAACAGACAAAAAGGGACACTATAATAATAAAGGCAAATTGTATGTTTTGAAATGTGTGTGGAAACTGCATGTATTGCATTTTATGAATTCAACCAGGAGAGGGAATGCATAGACCTTAGTAGATTGCCTAAAAACCCCATCTAGGTTCCGTCCCCATAGTCTCGAGACCAGGATTGGGTGTTATGCCCCTTTGGCCTGAGTCAAGGGATTGGATCATGGAGGGATGGGGGTCCCACATTGTAACATGCCCCTTTGGCCCGAGATGAGGGATTCGGCAAAAGGACCAGCCACCATAGGCCCGAGTCAAGGGATTGGGCAATAGGATTGTGGTCGGCCTTTGGCTACTAAGGGCTTATGTGTTTACCTCCCCCGGTAGCATGAATGTTTTTCTTTTACCTATGTGTTTCAAATTGCAAGTCTGTTTATGTTGGACTGATGAATACTAGATATTAAAACTAACATGCAGCAATATGGACTTGAATATACATGATGCTGCAGGTACTAATTCAAAATAATGTGTGATCTATTCAACCCAAGGTTACCCCTTTAAAAGAGAAGAAACCCTAAACCTAATTCACAAGTGAATTCTAGGGCAAGTCAGGTAAGGGACATTACAGTAATGGAACTCAAGTGGGTGCTAGGTTGAAGTCAATAAGGAATAAGGAGCACAAAATTTTCTTTAAATACCTCTGTCACAAACATAAGTAAGAAAAGGTCTCTTCTCTAATCAATGATGATAATCAATATCATATTGAACTTTTACAGATTATGAATATATTGTATGAACATTATTATAATTTATTTTTTAATGATTTCAAAGTTGATTTCTTTGTATTTGAATTAGAAGATATAGTTAGGTACTATACCTTGACTATACTAGCCATCAATTTCAAACCAATTGTTGAGGATATAATCAGACCTAGACATATTGGCTTTCTTAGTGGTAGATACATTTTAGACACCCTAGTCCTTGCATGGGAGACCGCTAGATGGGCCCAACAAATTGCTAAATATTCACTTATTATTAATCTAGACTTTGATAAAGCTTGTGACTACATTATATGGCCTTTTATTTAAAAATGCTCAAATAGCTTGGTTTTAGTCCTAAATTATTCTCACATCCAACTTCTCTTTGCTAATGTGAGTGTCCGTTTAGTGGTTAATGGAACTCTCTCCTCATCTCTCTTTGCATAGATCCATTAGACATAGTTTCCTTTTAATGTCCTTCTTATATGTCCTCTCAATAGATGCCCTTGGTTATCTCTTTAAACATTCTTGCTCCCACAAATAGATTCAAGGCATTTCCCTACCTCACAACTACCATACATTCTAAACTCTCATCTTGTTGATCATAGCATGCTTTTTATACAAAATACTGTTAAATAAGTTGCTAACATTGTTGATGTCCTAGATCTCTATTGTGCAGTTTTTGGCTCCCAATTATCCATGCATAAAACTATACATTTCATGGCTTGTGCACAACTAATCCTTAAGATGGGTTTTGCAAAAAATGGCACTTAATCAAACATGATGTTATCTCACAGTACCTAGGATTCCCTTTGGTTTGGACATCACTCTCTTTCATATGTGAAAAGGATTCCTTAGAAAACTCAAGTCCAAACTCATGTCTTGGAGTAACATATGGCTATTTCAATAGTTGGTTGCATCCAAATGGTCAACAAGATTGTCAGGAAGGTGTTGTAGACCTTGCATGTAGAAATATTTGATATTTTGTAATGTTGTGTGTTGGGAATTAAGGTGTCTCAACCTTTGCAAATTCCTAATGTTGTATTTATTTATCCCATGTTGAGTTGGCATAGTCAGCACCTTGTGTATATGCAGCAGGGTAAATTTTGGTGACTTTGGTAGCCGCGGTTTCCCCCTTGAATAATTAACGGGGGTTTGGGGGCAGTGCCCCCAAGACAGGGTCAAGGGGTGTAGCCCCTTGCAGGGTCCAGGGGCAGCACCCCTGGTGCACTCCCTGTCGCAGTACAGGACGGGGTCGAGGGGCAACGCCCCCGAAACCTCAACTGATTTTTAATTAATGACAAGTGTCGGTGAGCATCTTTGCACAAGAGAAAGGCATCTTTGGGCGGTCAAGGGAGGTTATAACATGTAAGAGGAATATGATATTTTTAGTTAGTGTATGACTGATTCTCTGACAGCTGTAAGGTGCGTAAGAGCATCTGTCGTAACCTATCTTGGGACCAGGCACCCGCTTCAGGATGGGATGTTGGACAAGTGTCCTTAGGCGTGGGTTTTGGGGCATGAGTCCAAGATGGACGCCCATCTCTAGAAGGTTCCATATTTGCCTTGTAAACTCTATATAAACAGGTGCTTGGATGGGAGATAAACAACTTTTGGTACAAGTACTGTTATGTTGCCGGAATATCTCCAGATTCGACATTCGAAGACTCCTGAAAGAGCATTGGCTCTGAAACTGTATTGTAATTTGTTATTGTTTACTGTAATACATTTGAGCTGTGTTTTGGAGTGTGGGGTTTTTCACCTGTAAGGGTTTTCCCCATGTATATCTTGTCTCTCTCTCTTCTGTCTACTTTCTGTGTGTATGTGTATTGCTGCTATATCTCTGTTAGATGTTCTATGTTGCTATAGTTGTAAGAATTAAATTTAATTTGCATACATCTCTCCACATTAGATTAGTGTAGGAAGCGATTTCCACACACTGAGCTTCCTTTCAGTTGGTATAAGAGCTTGATCACCTTTGGTCCTAGTTGTTGGGTTAGGGTTTTTTGAGCTAATCTTAGGTTGAGTGGGAGTCTGTGCAGAGTATTCTATTTTCTATTGCAGTAAGGAGATGGCAACCACATTAGGAAGGTTTGAAGTGGAGAAGTTCAATGGCAGTAATTTTGAGCTATGGAAGTCAAGATGGAAGACATGCTTGTTGACCGAGACCTTTGGGAAAGTGTTAATGGAACTAAACTAGCTGCAATGTCACAAGATGAGTGGTATCTCAAGGATCAGAAGGCTAAGGGTCTCATAAGACTTAGTTTTGCCGATTTTGTGTTGTTAAATGTCCATGAGGAGACTACTGCAAAACTCCTTTGGAAGAAGTTGGGGGATGTGTATCAAGCCAAATCCCTTGTCAATACACTTTTCCTGAGAAAGAAGTTGTATTCTCTTCGGATGGAGGACAGAGGATCTGTTGCTGAACATATGAATGCTTTCAACATGCTGGTTGCACAATTGACATCTATTGGTGTAAAGATGGAGGAGGAGGATCGGTGTATGACCTTGCTTTGTTCTCTGCCGGACTCATGGGATCATCTTGTCATGGCAATCGGAAGCATCACATCCACATTCAAAATGGAAGAGGTGGTTTCTTCACTGTTATTTGAAGAGATGCGGAGAAAGTCTTCTGAGGCAGCCAAAGAAGCCCTTGCAGTTCGTGGAAGACCCAAGGAGAAAGGGAAGAAGAAGGACAAGAAAGCTGAGAAGGGTAGATCCAAATCTCGTGGGAGATCCAAATCTTCTGGAAAGTCCAAGGCTCTTTGTTGGAACTGTGGCAAGACCGGGCATTTCTGAAAGGAATGCAAAGAGGAGAAGAAGAAAAAGAAGAAAGCTCCTGATTCAGATTCTGACAAATCACAAGATGACAGTGATGCATTCATCGTAGCCCTGGCAATCCATGCATCTGATGATGTGTGGTTAATCGACTCTGGTGCATCAACATGACCTCGCATCGAGACTGGTTCACTAAGTATGAAGAGTTCGATGGTGGAAAGGTGTATCTAGGTGATGACTCTCATCTGAAGATTGTTGGTCGTGGAAGAGTCTCTATCTGATTCCCTGATGGTTGAGTGAAGGGGATCACTGGGGTTATGCACATCCCAGGCTTAGCACGGAACCTGCTTTCTGTAAGTATGTTGAATGATGCAAGTGTGTAGGTTGTCTTTTCGAAAGATGGATGCAAGATGACTAGAGGATCTATGGTGCTTGCTAAGGGTACTCGAAGAGGTACTCTATTTCAGCTGGAAGCATGCATTGCACAATGCAATAGTTCTTCTGACTCAAGGAAGAGGGCAGCAGTCACTTCATCCCCACCATCTGAACGAGCAGTGAAGAAATCTGTAGTTTCTAATCTTGATGGTTGTAATCATGCATTGGAAGTTAAACTTCCTGCAGAAAAGACAATGTTATGGCATAGGAGATTTAGCCACATTGGTGAGAAGGGTCTGCGTACCCTGAAAAATAAGAACCTCGTTGAGGGGTTAGATGATTGTAATCTTGAGTTCGACTTTTGCGAACATTGCATTTATGGAAAACAAAACCGTGTTCAGTTTTACTCGAGTTCTCATAAGTCTTCTGGTGTGTTGGACCTTATTCATTCTGATGTGTTTGGTCCTGTTAACGTTCCTTTGTTATCAAAGTCTGTATATTTTGTATCTTTTATAGATGATTACAGTAGAAGGACATGGATTTATTTTCTTAGAAGCAAATCTGAAGTCTATAGCAAATTTAAGGAGTTTAAGGCCTTTACTGAAAATCAGACTGGTAAAAAGATTAAATGTTTGAGAACTGACAACGGTGGCGAGTTCTGTTCTACAAAATTTGATAAGTATTGCAAGGAACTTGGGATTGAAAGACATAAGACAACTCCATACACCCCGCAGCAAAATGGAGTTGCAGAGAGGATGAACAGGACACTAATGGAGAAGGCTAGGAGTATGCTTAGTGGAGCTGGCCTAGAATAAAAGTTTTGGGCTGAAGCTGTTGCCACTGCCTGCTATCTGGTAAATAGATCTCCTACATCAGCTCTTGTTGGAAAGACACCCATGGAGGTGTGGTCTGGTAGAAAGCCTTCAGTAAGGCATCTTCGTGTTTTTGGTTGTGAGGCATATGCACATGTGCCTAAGGAGAAGCGGTCAAAGTTGGAGAACAAAGTTGTTAAGTGTATCTTCATCAGCTATTCTGTTGGTGTGAAAGGATACAAGCTTTGGGACCCCGTGGCTAAAAAAGTGTTGTATAGTAGAAGTGTCATCTTCAGAGAGCTTACACCTTCTTCCACTATTTTACAGCCAGAAGAAAAAGAAAAGAAAGAGGATGTTGTTTAGTTTCCTCTCACCCCTGAGAAGACTGAACAGAAAGACAATGTTTGACCTGATGATGAGGAGAGCTCTAGCAGCTCTGAAAGCTCAGATGAAGAAGTTGAACCTCAGCCTCAACTCTTGAGGAGGTCTACATGGATAAGGAAGCAACCTGAAAGGTTTGGTTTTACATTGCTTGATTCTACTTGTGCTTATGCTTTGCTCACTAACAGTGATGAACCTAGAACTGTATCAGAGGCTTTGGATATGAAGGATGCAGGTTCCTGGAAGGAGGCCATGGAGGAAGAAATGGCTTCTTTGGATAAGAATCAAACTTGGGACTTGGTGCCTTTGCCTCTTGGACGGAAACCTGTTGGATGCAAATGGGTGTTCAAGAAGAAATTTGGTGCAGATGGCAGTATTGAGAAGTATAAGGCCAGATTGGTTGCAAAGGGGTATTCACAAGTGGAGGGTATAGATTATGGTGAGATCTTCTCTCCTGTTGCAAAGCTGATATCCATTCGATTCCTGTTGTCACTCGCAATAGCTTATGACTTGGAGGTAGAATAGATGGATGTGAAGACAGCTTTCCTTCATGGTGACTTGGAGGAAGAGATCTACATGTCACAGCCAGAGCATTACATGGTGAAAGGTAAAGAAAATCTGGTTTGCAAACTTAAGAAGTCTTTGTATGGTTTGAAGCAATCCCCTAGGAGATGGTACTTGAAGTTTGATGCCTTTGTGTTGTCAATTGGATTTGTGAGATCGAAATCGGATCACTGTGTGTATTATAAATTTGATGGTGATCGTATTCTCATTGTTGCACTATATGTTGATGATATGTTGCTCATTGGAAAGGGTAAAAATATGATTTCTAATTTTAAATCTCAGTTGTCAGCTCAGTTTGAAATGAAAGATTTAGGGGCAGCCAGGGACATTCTAGGAATGGAAATCAGAAGAGACAGAACCAACAGAAAACTTTGGTTAAGCCAGAGTAAGTATGTGAAGTCCGTGTTGGACAGATTCAGCATGGCAGATTGTAGACCATTGTGTGTTCCCGTTTCTTTGGGGATAAAGTTGTCTATTGAGGATTGTCCAAAATCTCCTAGTGAGGTGGAGGACATGAGCAGAGTACCTTATGTTAGTGCTGTTGGAAATTTGATGTATGCTATGGTCTGCACAAGACCAGACATTGCCCAAGCAGTGGGAGTCCTTAGTCGATTTATGGCTAATCTTGGACGGGTTCATTGGGATGCAGTTAAGCGAGTGTTCAGATATTTGAGGGGTACTTCTGAGTATTCCATTTTCTATCATGGTAATGTTTCAGGAGCTCCGCATTCTGTTGATATTCATGGATTTGTGGATTCAGATTGGACAGGTGACATTGACAGTAGGAGATCCACCAGTGCTTATGTATTTACACTGTTTGGTGGTGCTATTAGTTGGATGAGTAAGTGACAACCTGTTGTTGCTTTGTCCACGACAAAAGCTGAGTATATGGCAGCAACTCATGCTTGTAAGGAAGCCATCTGGCTTAAGAGATTGTGTTCAGATATTGGTGTTGATGTAGGTTAGATCACGATTAGTTGTGACAGTCAAAGTGCAATTTGCCTTGCGAAGAATCCAACTTTCCATGCTAGAACAAAGCACATTGATGTTCAGTTTCACTTCGTGCGAGACATGGTTGAGGATGGAAAGGTAAATTTGGAGAAGGTAGATACTTTTAAGAATTTTACAGATGCATTGACGAAACCAATGGGCATAGAGAAGTTCAAATGGTGTTCGAAGTCTATGGGCCTCTTGGCCCCTAGCAGTTAAATCTTGTCATTGCTTTTGGCCCTTGCAAGGTGTTCGACAAGTGGGAGAATGTTGGGAATTAAGGTGTCTCAACCTTTGCAAATTCCTAATGTTGTATTTATTTATCCCATGTTGAGTTGGCATAGTCAGCACCTTGTGTATATGCAACAGGGTAAATTTTGGTGACTTTGGTAGCCGTAGTTTCCCCCTTGAATAATTAACGGGGGTTTGGGGGCATCGCCCCCAAGACAGGGTCAAGGGGCATAGCCCCTTGCGGGGTCTAGGGGCAGCGCCCCTGGTGCGCTCCTTGTTGCAGTACAGGACGGGGTCGAGGGGCAACGCCCTTGTGGGGGCTCGGGGGCAACGCCCCTGAAACCTCAACCGATTTTTAATTAATGACAAGTGTCGGTGAGCATCTTTGCACGAGAGAAAGGCATCGTTGGGTGGTCAAGGGAGGTTATGACATGTAAGAGGAATATGATATTTTTAGTCAGTGTATGACAGATTCTCTGACAGTTGTAAGGTGCGTAAGAGCATTTGTTGTAACCTATCTTGGGACCAGGCTCCCACTTCGGGATGGGATGTTGGACAAGTGTCCTTAGGCGTGGGTTTTGGGGCATGAGTCCAAGATGGATGCCCATCTCTAGAAGGTTCCATATTTGCCTTGTAAACTCTATATAAACAGGTGCTTGGATGGGAGATAGACAACTTTTGGTACAAGTACTGTTATGCTGCCGGAATATCTCCAGATTCGACATTTGAAGACTCTTGAAAGAGCATTGGCTCTGAAACTGTATTGTAATCTGTTATTGTTTACTATAATACATTTGAGCTGTGTTTTGGAGTGTGGGGTTTTTCACCCATAAGGGTTTTCCCCACGTATATCTTGTCTCTCTCTCTTATGTCTACTTTCTGTGTGTATGTGTATTGCTGCTATATCTCTATTAGATCTTCTATGTTGCTATAGTTGTAAGAATTAAATTGAATTTGCATACATCTCTTCGCATTAGATTAGTGTAGGAAGCAATTTCCGCACACTGAGCTTCCTTTCATTGTGGTCCATGCCTATGTGGGATGCCACACATTGGGATTAGGCAATATTTTTGTAGGGGAGGTTGTATGTGACATTGTAAATGTATGTAATGTGGGTGGCACATTGGGGGGGTCATTGTTTAGTGAGCACATGGTTAATTGGTCTCACTAGAGGAATGCTACCCCTTGACCCTGTCTTGGGGGTGCTGACCCCAAACCCCCGCAAGGGGCGCTGCCTCTTGATCCTATTAAATAATTTTGGGGGGAAACCGTGCCGATAAAAGTGGCATAAATTTAACGTCCGAGTCTGATTAGGCTCCATATAACAACACCCAGAAAAAGTAAGGGATATTGTTGAATGGTCCATGCCAAGGAGTGCTACAGAGGTAAGCTCTTTTCATGGTTTGGAAAGTTTTTATAGGAAGTTTGTCAAGAATTTCAGTAGCATTTGTGCCCCACTAAATGAAACAATGAAAGGAGAGAAAAGAGAGTTCAAGTGGACCATAGGAGCAACGAAGAGTTTTGATATGTTGAAGAAGAAAGTCACAGAGCAACCTGTTTTGACACTTTTGCATTTCAACAAGGTATTTCAGGTAGATTGTGATGCTAGTGGCAGTGCCATACGAGCTGTTTTGAGTCAAGAAGGTAAGCCCATTGCCTATTTTAGTGAGAAGCTTAATGATGGCAAGAAACAATATTCTATCTATGATTAGGAGTTTTATGCTATAGTTCAAACTTTGAAGAAATGGAGACATTATTTGTTGTTGAAAGAGTTTGTTTTATATACTGATCATTGGGCTTTGCATTATCTTAATAGTCAAGGGAAGTTAAATCAGAGGCACTTAAAATGGGTTGAGTTTTTGCAGAGTTATACTTTTGCTTTGAAGCATAGGAGTGGAAGGTCAAATAGAGTTGTAGACGCCTTAAGTAGAAGGCAAAATTTGTTGACAAAGATGAAGATAAAGGTCGTTGGGTTCAATGAACTCAAGAATTTGTACCCTGAATATCCAGACTTTGTAGAGGCCTAGAAAGCATGTTTGGAGCCAATTACACTAGATAGGACGAGATGGCTGGATCATATAATCCAAGATGGTATGTTGTTTAGAGGAAGCCAATTGTGCATTCTAGGGAGTTCTATGAGAGAGAACTTGATTAAGGAGAAGCATAGTGGAGGGTTGGTGGGGCATTTGGTCGAGATAAGACCATTGCTTTTATTGGTGAGAATTATTACCAGCCATAGTTGTACCAAGATGTAAAGAAATTTGTGTAAAGTTGCAGAGTATGCCAAGTGGCCAAAGGAGTGAGTCAGAATATTGGGCTATATCATCCATTACCTATACCAGAGGGACCATGGGAGGATATCAGCATGGACTTTGTTCTTGGTTTACCGAGGACACAAAGAGGGCACATGATTCAATATTTGTGGTGGTTGATAGATTTTCAAAGATGACACATTTCATTCTGTGTCAGAAAACCAATGATGTTCACATTGTAGATTTGTTTTTTAGAGAGGTGGTTAGACTACATGGTCTACCAAGGAGTATTGTTTCAGATAGAGATACCAAGTTTGTTGGGTATTTCTAGAGGACTTTATGGAATAAGTTGAAGACTGAGTTAAAGTTCAATTCTGTACATCATCCGCAGATTGATGGGTAGATAGAGGTAGTGAATCAAAGTTTGGGCAACCTGCTGATATGCTTGGTAGGAGATAAGCACAAGGGATGGGATTTGATGTTACCATAGGTGGAATTCGCATACAATAATTCTGTCAACAAAAGTACTGGTAAATCTCCATTCTAGATTGTATATGGTAGTAGTCCAAGAAATGCTTCTGAGTTGAGGAAGATGGATAGAGGATCTAGAAAAGTAGTGCCGAGGCCGAAGAATTTTCAGAGCACCTAAAGAACTTGCATGAGGAGGTAAGAAAGCATATCAATACGATGAATTCACAGCACAAGGCTAAAATAGATCAAAAGAGAAGATAGTTAAGGAGTTCATGGTTGGAGATGAAGTTATTGTTCACTTGAGGAGGGAAAGGTATCCTGGGGGAACATATAATAAGTTGAAGATGAAGAAATTTAGACCATGCAGGATCTTGAAGAAACATGATTCAAGAAATACATATTAGGTAGAGCTGCCGAGTGGAATTAACATTTCTCATGTGTTTAACATTGCTGATTTAATAGAGTATAATGAAGGTGGCACAGAGGATGGACCGACAAAAGAACATTGGAGCATCCCAACATCTACTTCAAAGGAGGAGATAGAAAAAATCTTAGATAGCTATGTGGGAAGAAGTACCTGGAGCAGGGAATATGAAGAATATTTTGTTAAATGGAAAGGGAGGCATGTCAAAGATTCTTCATGGTTGTGTAAGGCAGAGGTTGACCATCTTGGTTTTCCTCAAACACCTACCTTGAGTGTCTGATACAAGAGCATCCAGTGGTGTAAGGGCAATCTTGCATAACCCAAAAATATTTGAAGTTGTTTTAAATTTCTTTGTTTTTATAGGTTTCTTTAGTTGTGTTGCAGTCCATGATAACACTTTAGTGGTTTAGGACTGTCAGAAGTTTAGAAAGGCTAAAAATAGTAACCTACTATTTTTAGTAAGTTGGCCTATTTGAGTATGGACCTAAAAATTTACCCTAAGAAGAAAATGGTGAATAAATCATTTGAATATCATTTATAGTTTGAGAGATGTTAAAGTTTCTATCTTGAAAAATTGCTCCTAATGAACTTCAGATTTGAATTTGAGGCCTTTAGAAGCCTCATTGGGGTTCAAAAAGTGGACAAAATGATATTTAGATGATTTTGCGCGTCATAGATCTTCTCACGAGATTTCTGACACTTGGTTATGTTTGTCAATCAGACACCCAATTCAAAAGTTATGTCCCCCAGAAGTTGTGTTACATAATTTTAAAAATTTCAAATTGCCAATTTCTTGGGCAGGAAAATGGACAGCTGGACTTGGCACCCAAAAAGGGGAGTTACACTTTCTAGAATAATCAAGAAGGTAGTGGAGAAGTGGCGTGGAAGTTACTGGTGCCAAATAAAAAAGGGAAACATAAAGGTTACGGAGGACAATTCAATATGTGTAGTCATGGCTCTAGATTATAGAAATCTTTGACAGAGTAGGATTTTCTCTGTTGTGAAACAACCCATGTTGTTGTAGCATTTAATACTAGATTTTGTACTCGATTTTACTTAAGAAATAAAAGTTGCTTGATTTCATTCCTCACATTTTTTGTGAGAATCTTTGTAGTTGTTTCATGTGTGGGTGTTGGGTGGAGTAGTCCTTCATCAAGTGGTATCAGAGCGAGGGTTCTTAAGTGTGTAGATAGTGTAGACACCCAAAAATGACCATTTAATCGCATCACTTGCATTTCATCAAATCTGTCTAAACACCTCCATTTTAACATTAATTAAATAATCTAATTATTTAATTATTTGCATCAAAATCATCAAATTCTTCCAAAATTCTTAAATTCGACATTAATTGAATAAATTCTATTTGTTTAATTAATTAAATCAAAATCAACTTTATTCTTCCAAAATTAAATAATTGTTATTATTTAATTAAATCATTATCCTTTTTCAAATTTCAAATCTACATTAATTAAATAAATCCAATTATTTAATTAATTCATCACAAATTCTCTCTTATCTACAATTAAATAATTTTACATTATTTAATTAAATCAAATTGTTCTTCTAAATTTAAATAAATCATGCAAATTTATTTAAATTACCTCAATCCTCTAAAAATAAATAAAATCAAGTATTTTATTTATAATCTTATCTATTCCTCTATCATGCACAATCAATTAAATAAGTTTATTTAATTTGCTTCAATTATCTTCTAATTCCTCTAAAAATATCATGATAACTCATGTGCACAATCAATCTTATTTTTAGAACTCTAAAGAAGGCAAATCTAAAGTTAAGTTAATTGACTTAATCAATCTTGTTTTTATCATCAACTCATGAATTAGAAGAAAAAATATTCTAATTTATGAAATCAAATCTATCTTTGGTCAAAAAATAATTATCTTAATAAAAATACCTTTTTGGAGTGACATATATCGTGTGCACATTCAGCATGAGTTATTTGATTTATCTCAACCATTCATTCTATGGATTTATTTCATCCGTTGATCGATCATGTTGAAACCTATATAAACCCCCCTCATCTCCTTCAAAAATCCTCTTCGATCATTTATTCTCATGAATTCCTTAAAATCGAATTGAGCATACATCTCATCGTTGAGCACATCTATCTTTTGAGCATGAACACAACCTACATCCCCTTGTTGCAAACATGGTTTCGCAACGTTATTGAGCAATCTACATACATATAAAGAGAACTATACAATCTAGGTGAAGTCTTGTTTTAAATTGATTTATTCATTGATATTGGCTTTTTACTTAGATCGATCTCTTTATGTTATGGGTAATTGAGTTGTTATTATCATTACTTTGATTTTATCATTCAACCTCTTGATTTTCCTCATACACATTTTGGCACACCCAGTGGGACCCACTAATCCCTCTTTTTCTTTGAGAAATTATTATTTTTAAAGTATAGTAAGGAACAACGCACCTAACACAGAAAAATGCTATTGGCAGTACAGTGCTACACATTTGGTACTACAGTACAATGCCTTTAGGCGATACTGTAGTGCCTTTGGCAGCATAGTATTGCACTCTTGGTACAATAGTGCAGCACAGTTGGCATAACAGTAAAGCATTTTTGGTATATTAGGGTTTTATCTTGTTCTATGATTTACAAGGTTCTAACTCATCATATCTATCATTCATTAACTGACAAGCTGATATATTTGTCTTTCAATTATCATTTATACTGGCTAAGCTGACGTATTTAGGAGTATTAGCATTTTTTGAGTTAACCTATCTTTTTTTGTGGCATCTTGTGAGTTGTTCTTGATTCCAGGTTACAGATCTTATCATCCATTACATCCCAGATCCTCAAGTCAACCATGAAATCATAGTTGATCTAGCTTTTTCTAGATTTGGGGCAGCAAAGCGCTTTTGGTAGCACAGTACCGCACTTTTGGTAGTACAGTACAGCGCGACTGTTAGCATAGTAACTCACTTTTGGTTCTGCAGTAACTCACCTTCGGTAATACAGTGCAATGCTTTCGGTAATACAGTAATTCACCTTTGATAATACAGTAAAGCGCGTTTGGTCAATTGATTTATTTTTGCTAACTTTTGAGTTTGTGTGGAACTAATCAACTTGTTGCAGCTTCTTATCACTCAAACAGAGAAAATGGGTTTTTCTAACGTGTTCATGCAGGACAAGCTTTGAAAAATTGACAAATTTATCAATTTAGGTCTTAGGAACATATTGCTTTTTTAAGGGACAATTGAACAATCATCTTTGCAAGCTTAGAAAACAATTGCTTTCTTAAGGGACAATTGAACAATCATCTTTGCAAGTCTTAGAAACATATTGCTTTATTAAGGGACAATGGACATGAATACAAAAACACTTGAATTTTCTAAGGGACAATGGACATGAATGCCAAACACTTCAATTTCATAAGGGACAATTGACAACTACAATCGTGTGTGTGCCTAAATGTAGTTGCACCTTATTTTTCTTATAACGGGACAATTGAACCTTTGTTTGACGTGCTTAATCTTACTTTCAGTTATTCTTTTAGAAGGGCATGCTTTTGGATTGCGCTTCATCCAAAAGGGATGACCCTAAGCGGAGTTTTCCTTTGAACTGCTGTATAAGAGGGATAAGGCGAAAGCCCAGTCCTAACCAATATCAGCCTTACCTTGTGGTGCCAAATCAAAAAGAGGTGTACTAGCACTTTGTGGAAATGATTTTCACATTGTGCAAAGTGTTTGATACTCTTAGTAGGATTGGTTAAATCTTTTAGTAGCTTGTCACATTGCTTGTAAGGCGTTGGTCCCCCAAAGTTACTAAGAACCAATCTAAATAGTGACTATTTGATCCACCTCTGAATGTTGTAGTAATCATCAGTGCAAGGGGAATCGATTTAAGCCCTCAAGATACTCACCATTGCCTCCCTTGAGAAGAGATAGTATTCCCTTGGCCATAAAGCTCTTGTGACCTACTTGAGCTTTCTGAGGGGAGGGTGAGATATCCCTACCTATCATCTCTCGCAAAGATGCAAATGTACGACACCTATATGGAATGACATTTGGTTGACAGAGAATTAAGTTGTGAGCTAATCTACTGCAATGAAACCATGTCCCTAGGGATAAAAAGTGCTTGATATTATTTGCAATTGTCTTATACCCATGGAAACATTGGGCTTTTTTGTGAGCCTCGAACATACACTATCTGTTGTGTCAGTCCTTTTTGCCACTTTGTTTGATGTGTTTTCTCTTGCCAAAGCAAATCCAATCAAAATAAAATCCAAATCTTTCAAAAATTGCCTTATAAACATCACAGACACTACTCAACGCCTTTGGTATAACAGTGGCTCGCCTTTGGTATAATAGTAGCTCACCTTTGGTATAACAGTACCTCACCTCTGGCAAACTTACTTCAACGCCTTTGGTATAACAATATCTCACTTTTGGTATAATAGAAGCTCACATTTGGTATAATAGTACCTCGCCTTTGGCAGCTTAGCCCAAATGCCTTTGGTAACATAGTAGCTCGCTTTTGGTAACACAGTCCCGCGCCTTTGGTCAAAATAGTACAACACCTTTGGTCCAGTAAACTGTTCATCAAAATTGTCTTTTCCAAAAAAACAACAAAATCTCAGCAAGCATCTTAAACAAAGTATCCTAGTGCTTCCCATGGTAACCACTAGACTCCAACAAACTATGAAGGCTAAACAAATTGTCCCAAGGAAGCACAAATCACCTCCTCATACACCTCAACCAAGCCAATCCAACATGACTCCAAAGGTTACTCCAAAAACACCAATGGAAAGACCAACCAACTCTCAAAATAGGCCACAACATGACAAACCAACCAATCCTCAAGAAGGTAATGTTCCTTTGGTAGTTGTAACTCAATTCACTATTGGCATGCCTCATGATTTTGCTACACCCGGTTATACCACGGTTCAAGTCCCATCTCAAGAAGAGCGAAACTTTGAAGAAGGTCAATCCTCTCAAGCAGATGGACATGACCTTGATGAAATCATACAAGATCCTAGAGCCATGGCCGCCTTTGACAAAATCCTTAGTGAGAACCAAGATCACTTTTTCTGCTTACTAGCCGAACAAGGAGCACAATTACCCCAAGATTTTGACCTATCCAATCTTAAAAAGCCAAACAAAACCCATGATGCCATAACTGGGGTCCAAACCATGTCAACTGTGACCACACCCATACCTAAACAAAGCTCACAAGGGAGAACAATTGCACAATATGAGAATCCCCTTTATCAAAACCCAACGACAGAGAGACCCATATCACCACTCATGACTCCTATGGAGATCTACAAACACCAACAAGAGACTCTACATGCCCACACCAATCGCAAGTGGAACATTGGCTACCCCATCACGAGAAGGTTTCCCACCAAATTACAAACCGGGAAACACTTATGTGGCCATGCAACAAGGGTCTCAATCGACACCACCCCCAACATCATCAACCCTTCGTATCATGAACCCAAACAATGTCATGCAACCCCAACCATCACAAAACGTCAACACAACCTATGTCCCTCCACCACAACATTCTTCTACACTCAATTTTAATCAAACCCAACCATCGCAAAACACATCTACCTATGTCCCTCCGCCACAATGCTCATCGACACTAACCTTTTTCAACACATATCTCAATCAACCTCTACCATCACAAAACACATCTACCTATGTCCCCCCACCACAACGATCTTCCACTCTTAACCTAACCCACACCTATCTCAAGCCGCAACATTCCCAAAACCAAACGTCCCAAAGTTATGTTCCACCACCGCAACTAAACCCAACATACTTTAGCTTTCCTCCACCAAATTCTTTCATCACACCACCACCGCAATACCAACAAAAATCTTCTCTACAACCATTGCAAAGCCTACATTCTTACCTATCGCTACCCCCACAACCCCAAAATTAGAACACCCAAATCCAACCCATTCTAAACCCAACATACAACACATACGGCCCTAACCAATCATACGACCTGTTAGGTCTCAAAAATGCAAGTTGCTAATCCTAAGAGGATGCTAGGCTCTATGCTTAGATTCACAACATTTTTGAACTAACGCAATAGAATCAACATTTAGGGTTTGATGACTCCCTGCACTTTAGGTCTTGCTACACCTAGGTGGGTGAACCTTGGAAATTAAAGCAGATTGAATGTAACTATTTTGACTAAGTAAATGGGTCTACCTACAGTGGCAAATGGTGTAGACTAGATGAGAGCTTATTGACTAATTCTAATATCTTATGACTGGTTGGTATAAATTGTATAAGTAATATCAATATGAATTTTATGATTGTGCTAATAAAAGGTTTTAAATGATGAATTGAAATAAGACTAGTGCCTTGTTCGGTAAACAGAGTCAAATGGAAGACTAAGACTAGTGGCTTATAGTGGGTAGTAATTCTAACTGTTTGGCACAATATTTTAGTTTATAACTTGTATAAATGTGCAGGGAGATGACTAACAAACTCTTCTTAATAATCCAACTAATACAATCAGATTTCTTGTTATTCATCAGAAGGTAATTTAATCCTTTCTTGAAGGAACCAATTGAATGAAATATGCAAGCTAATAGATAATATAAACTTGGAGATAGAATGGCAATCCTAATTATATGATTCTTCTTAGTGATCCAAACTAACACTTCCAAGTTATTGTGACTGATCAGAAGGATTTTAATTCCTCTAATGGAAACCAATTAATCTAATCACACAGATACAACAAATGTGTATTGATAAATTAACTATATACCTGATATATTAATTTGAATAACAAGGAAATACTGAACTGGAGACAACCATACAATTGAGTAATTTCAACAAACAATTGATGCCAGAATAAAACCATAGAATCAGAGAACTTCAATTTACTTCTTTAATAATATGCTTGCAACATGGTCTTTTGAAAACATTGTAAACTTTATGTATTATATTCTACTGTTGATGATAATTCAGCATCATATGTTTGAACCTATATAGAAATGCTTGTGAAGAGACATAACTCTTCAAAATGTATTTTGGGGAATTAACAAGATTAACATAACAACCACAAAACAACAATGCTTAAGCCCTATTCAACCACAAGTATAGTTGCGCAATGTGATCTAAGTACTCCTGGTTGCGATGCGAATCAGTAAATTCAATAGCGTTCCTTGTGATCACATCCATCGTAACCATCCTCTCCAAATGTTTGCAGGCTTCCCCGGATGCAGAGTCTTTGTCCTTCAGAGCTCCTAAGGCTTCATGCAATATCACTTGACAGGCTCTACTCCATTCTTCTATGCTCTTTAATTCTTTATCGCTCTTGAATAATGTGGGCACTCCTGCTTTTGAGGCTTCAACACATTCTTTGGCATCATTCTTAAGTTGGTCATAATACTTCTGATGCTGCTCAATAAAATCTTTTGCACTGGAGGTATTTGTAATGTCAGAAGTATCTTTACTCTGTCTCATTGAGTTTCTCCTACATCCTTTTGTCAAGCCTCTCATGCTCTTGGATCGCTTTATAATTTTGAGAAAAATTATCCCAAAATTGGTTCAGCCAATGCATCATGTTGGTATGCCTATTCTGGAGTACTGTGACAAGTGTATCAATCTAGATTTCAGCTATCTGGTCGATAGAGGGTGATTGGGCACTCTGTGAGCTTTCTCCCTGAGTTAATCTTTTTACTGACCCCCTGAAGGTACTCTTAACAACATCTTTCAAATAGTCATTTTCTTTGGTTAATCTCTCACAACTCAATTTGTATGCATCTCTTTCTTTGATTAACATCTGAGCCTGTGCCTTATTCAGCTTAGCAACATTAATGCCAATGTCTGTAGTGATCAAGGGGTCAGTCTCCCCTGCCTTCAAAGTCATGACATGGCCAAAAGTCTTCTCAGTGTCTATAATGGATGTCTTCTTATGGGGAGGATACAGGGCCCATATCATTAATGAATTTTCATCGTTATTATATTTGGTGCCCATATACACTTCTGTGACACCTTATGGAGTGAGCTTGTATTTATCATCTATGTTATGCAGGAAACTATCAAATACTAGAGCAGAATTCAAATCAAGACAAGGAAAGATCATCACCCCTGCTTCTTTGAGAAGTTGTCTACCCTTACTAGGGGTCATATCTTGCAATTCACTATCCACTGTTGTCTTCAATTGTCTTTCATTGTTGGCAGAGATATCATCAACTAACTCCCTAATTTCTTTCCCTTTACATTTATATAAAAATGATTTGAATTCTTTAGAATGAATAAATTTATCATCTGAAATAAAATAATTGTATGCCATTTGTCTTGGATCTTCATCAACAGATCCCTCCTCATCATGTGCTATACCAGGAGACTGATGGTGTTGTATTCTTCTTTTAGATATCATAGCTGTTTGTTGATGTGGTGCTTCTTCCTTTGTAGGTCCTTCATCACCAGAGGATAACAACTCAATCTCTGCAAGCTGTTTCCTCTTCTCATCTAGGTCCCTGTTATATTTTTCAACCACCAATTCAACTTCAGTCTCTTCCAGATTCCTGATGATATCATCATGGGGATAAGGGATATGTGTGTATCTACTAAGGTTTTATTTTCTCTGAGCAAGGTCAATGAAACCCTTAGGATCAAACCCTTTTCTTGCCTCAGCACATCTCATAGTGTAATGCATCAGCTTATCTATAATGAGAACATAACCCTCCTTGGATACCACAGTAAAATCTCCAAAGCAAAGGGTACTAGGCATAAAAGATTGTTTGTCTTGGGAGCTCAAGTGTATCACATTGGAACAATTCATTTGCCTAACTATTTCTAAATAGGCAATTCTGTTAGGGACAGTCTTAGGCAAGATAAAAGGAGTGTCCTCAAAACCATAAACTCTAACCATGGTAGCATCCTCAAAACAGTACCAGTCTCCCCAATTGTGGGTAACAGTAGGAGGACCACCAAAATCTTTTGGTCTAAGAAACCTCTTTATTTCATTTGAGATTGAATACTCACAGGGATGACTAAAATATCTATATAACACTTTCACACAATATTCTTCAAATTGCACATAGCTAGAATGCGCATATCTACTATCCCATATTCTGGTCCACATCTGCACGGGTGATTTTTGCCCCCTCTGGTCTACTAGAATAACCTTGAATTCATTTGGCCATAACCCCACTTCCTAGCCATAATAGAGCACCATGTGCATGAGAAGTGAGTAATGTTCAAAGGAAACTGATGGGGCATTGTTCTTTATAGCAGTCAGACCAGAGTCAATTCTACTAAAAATATAGGCAGCATAATCAAGCTACCTGGCATTGTGGCACTGAATGTCTGTGGCTATCACCATCAGAGGAATTGTCATGAAATCAGGGACCTCTGATCCTAGGACCTGGCCCACAGAGTAGTATGTGTATTGTATGTAGGGTTCAAATAATGACACATGAAAAGGAGGTCCATCATTCTCATTGAGGGGCACCATTTCTCCCTTTGCCTTGGGCCTGTGAAGAGGAAACCTCCATCCAGTATAAGTAGTATCCATTCTCCAGTACTCTTTATCCAAATCCTCATAGACAATGGGGACAGTACATAAATCATCCAAGTCAAAAACCTCACAAATGGCATTCTTAGACAAGTGTATAATAGGCTCCCCTTGTGGGTTGCATATAGCCTTAAGACTTGGATTATACTGCTTAGCAAGAAGTTGGAGGAGTTCAGCATTCAAAAATACATCAGGAATGACCAATTTACCCAAATTCAAATGCCATGGGTTTGACACCAGGAAATTCCTGACTCTTCTATTGTAGTGGAATTTAAACAATTCATATCCTCGAATTGGGGTCCAGACATTTCCTATGTATTTACACTTGTCTTCTAGTTTCTCCACTTTTGCCCTAAGTTGTGCAGACCTTCGGGCTTTGGGAGTCGATCCAGGTAGTTGATCAATTAAGTCTTGGTTTAGTTTCCTTTCTTTTGTTTTCTCCTTAGGGGTTTTGTCAATTTTTTGTTTTTTAGGTTTACTGGTATCACCTTGTGGTTTTCTGCCCTTTCCTTTCCCCGGAGTTTCCATTTTAGTTTTGGACAACAAATTCAAATTGTAAGCTACTGCACAGAAGTTAGTATACGGGTACCTATTATCAGAGGCTCTGATCGTATTACCCTATTTTCTCCTCCAAGTCTCCGCTTGTAGGCTCCTCTTAGACAATTCTTTCAAACTTAATTGCAATGATTTCAAATGGTATCTTGGAAGATTTCTTCATCGTCTGGAATTAATTATTCAAGCATTTCAATTTTCTTGATCGTTGTGAAATGTCACATCGTCATAACTTCTCTCATCAACATGATTTTCATAATGTCAGGGCGATTTTAATATCTTCTTATGGCACGAACGTTTGTTCATGGATCAATCGCTGTAACCTTTCAATTGTCTCCTCGACGTCATATTTCATTTGTGAATTTGTATCCAAAGATATTTCCAAGCTTTACCCGATGTGGAAGTGGGCATGGTTGCCATCAACATGACTTTCTTCATCGCTATGTGAATAACATTCTTCCCTGATCTCCTAAGTGTCTTCGATATGACTATCGGGGAGAGTCTCGTCGATGGACGTGACCATCATTGTCATCTGGATAACATATTTTGAGTTACCCTATTGTGGTTGTTTCGCCGATAGCCTTTTATATCCTGGATCGGAGAGACCTTCACAACATGTCACCGACATCGTTGTGAGTATTGCTTCGGCCAGACTTGTAAGCTTTGTTCCAATTCATTTGCTTTCGCCGATGGTTCTTATGTTCCATACATGTCGGCATGACTTATACCGAAACACTTTTCGTTAATTGCTGAGACATTAGAGTATCAAAAACTCCTTAATTTTTTGTTTTGATGCTTATCTCCTGCCAATGACCACTAGTTTCCTCTGTTCCACTGGATGATCAGTGAGAGTCCTACTGAACTCCTCCATCGATATGACTTACACTGTCGGGAGGGTTTTCAGAGTATTCTCTGATTGTCTTTCCTTATACCAATCGGCGTGACCACACATTCTCTATCCAATGAAAGGTCATCGGTGCCATTTTCTCCATTGGTGTTTTCAAAAATATTCTCCCCGATCCTTATTCTCATGCCGATAGCCATTGCAACCAATTTCTCATAGAGCATGGATCGGTGCAACAAAAAGGGAGGTCTTGCTGAAGCTTAGGAATTGAAGCCCTTCATTAGTGTGTAGTTTAGTGAGTAATACACTCACTTGTGGTGAAAGTTTGTGATTTTTATGGAATACACCAGTTATCATGATCTATTCTTACTCCATCTTTTGAGACTATGTGACCAAGCAACTTCCCCTCTGTCACTGCGAAATGACACTTCTTAGGATTCAATGAAATCCCATATTCTAGGGATTTAATAAATATTTGCTTTAAATGTGCACAATGATCCTCAACCCTTTTGGAATATGCTGTCATGTCATCCTGATATACTATCATGATTTTATTAATCAATTCAGCAAATGCCACATCCATTGCTCTTTGGAATGTTACTCCAACATTAGTGAGCCCAAATGACATTCTTAAATATACATATGTTCCCCATGGTGTGGTGAATGCAGTCTTATATTGTTCTGATTCTTTGACTTTCACCTGATTATATTCTGAGAAGCCATCCATCATTGACAACAGTTGACATCCAATAACCTATTGTAATATTGCTTCCATATTAGGGAGGGGATAGTTGTCCTTAAGAGAAGATTTGTTTAAATTCCTGAAGTCCACACATAATCTAATATCACCATTCTTTTTCCTGACAGGCACTAAATTAGAAACCCAAGAAGAATGCCTGATGGGTTTAATGATAGCTCCATCTCTTAATTTTGTGAGTTCTTTAAGCATCTTAGGAGCTAATGTAGGATTGATAGGCCTCTATTTTTTCCTGAATGGTTTAGCATTTGGTTTTAATGGTATTTCATGCTGAAAAAGATCCTCCCTATATGCTTTTAAATCATCATATGACCAGGCAAATACGTGTCTATACTTCCTAAGTAAGTTGACGATCTTGCTCCTGATTTTGGGGTTAAGATTCTTTCCAATATATACATTCTTTGGGGTTGCCTGTGTCCCCAAATTAATCTCTTCAAGGTCATTTTGCACCACTGGTGTGTCTTTCATTTTAAATCTATCATGTCCATCAAATGCCTTTTCCAATGCTATAAGTCCCTTAGGTATTTCATTTGTTTTCAACTAAACTATCTCTTGACCAAAAAGGGTTTCCTTCCCATCATGTTCTTCTACAAAAGCATTAAAATCAAGCTCTTGATTTTCATAATGATCAGTACAATGCAGGATGTTGATTATATCAGCATCATTATCAAACACTTGCTAGTTATGTATATTATCTGGGATAGTGGGTCTGGTTTTGAATTCAACTTCTGTAATGCCTCCTAATGTGATATCATCCCTTTTTAATGCGATATTCGCTAGAAAATCTGCCATAATATTTTTTGACCTATCAATCCAGTTGATTGAAAAGGCATCAAATAACTCAATATCATCCCAGACTGCGTTTCTGTACTGTCTCAACCTCTTGTTTTTTGACAGGTATTTCTCTCCCACTTGGGAAGTAACCAATTCAGAATCACCATATACAACTAACTTTTTTTATCTTATGCTTGGTGGCTATATTTAAACCAATGAGCAAAGCCTCGTATTTTGCTACATTGTTTGTGCATTCAAACATTAACAGAAAGGAATATTTGAATGTTTTACCTGCTAGTGAGATAAATACTAGTCCAGTCCCATTTCCCATTTTGCTACATGCACCATCAAAATACATCTTCCACACATCATTTTCTTCTTTCTTAGATTCAATATGTATTGGATCAGTATTCTGCAATTCTGGCTGCTTTTTCTCAACCTTGAAGGCTCCCAAATCTATATCACAAAAGAAATTTATTTGATGTTGATCCAAGCGTTCTATAATAATTTCATAGCTTGGCTCCCTACACAACTTGACTTCTTTACCTCCCACTGGTATTGTGGCATATGATAAGTCCAATTGGACATTCCCTCCTACCATTGCAGCCCATTGCCTCGATAGAAGCATTCCATAATATGGTGGGATGTCAACCACAATAATATCAATGTTATAAGTTTCTTCAGGAGATGAGGCAAGTTTTATCTCCACATCCCTTATAATACCAACGACTGGGATGGATCTATTATCCATTGCATAATACCTACCAAATGTAGTGTCAACCCACATTCCCAGTTCTTTCATAACTGCTATTGGCATGATATTCATGGCCGCACTTGAATCAATCATGCAGTTCCTCACTATCCTATTTTTGATCAATAATGTAGTGTAGAAAGGGTCCACCTGTGAGGAATTCTTTGTCAATGTATCACCTAGGTATACCTTAGAAATTTGGAATGTTTCTTGGTGAATATTGTTTGTTCTATTCTCTGATACTTTATGTTTTTGATTTGGTATATCTGAAATCAGTTTAACTATTGTATTCTTGTATTTGTCTATCTTCATCATTTCTAAAAGTGGAACTGATATCTTTACTTGAGATATTGCATGAGCAATGTCAAATGAATGGGCCATAGTTTGATCATTCTTTTCAATCTTTATATGTTCCTTTTCTTGATTTTGTGATTTATCTTTTGTTTTACTTTTATCAGCCTTTTCTGGTTCTTTGAATGATGTCTTTGCATTATTCTTTTTGTAATTCTGTCCTATTATGGAAATCTGATATTGATCTGATTGAAGCATCAAGTAAGCTGTTGAACCAGTCTCTTGCATCTTCAGTCAAGGACATCATGAATAATCTCATTCTAACATCTTCATAGTCCATAAAAATATCTTGTACGAAAGCATTGAAGGCTCTGATGTGATCTTCAGTTGATATTGCACTGTTCCCAGTGAACTTGGGAACTATATTCCTCCAATTACTATCCATAGGATATGGATACAACTGATATCCAGTTAGATCAAATTGGCTACATATGTTTGTGAGGTTTTGATGTGGAAAATTCATGGGTGGTGGATTAGGATAGTAATTATATCCACCTGGAGGCTGATGATAAGCATATTGCTGTTGTGGGTTTATGTGGGGATTTATGTAAGGATTTTGTGGTCTATAATATTGTTGGCCAGGGGGCAGGTAAGGATTAGCCATATGTTGAGAGGTGTTGTGCATGGGAGGTGGTCTAGGAACTTTAGGAATGGTATTTTGATGACTTCCGGATGCTTGTGAATTTGAAGTACCACTTGTATTTTGGTGTAAATTTTGCTGTGGATTCCTCAAAGTGTTTCCCCTATGTGGAGGTACATATTTTGGGGGGGCTGTTTTAGCCCTACTCTTCATCTGTTGAATCTCTTGTTGCAACAACCTCTTAGTTTCCTCTATCTTGATCATTCAAGTTCTTCCTGGAGCCTAAGCAAATCCTGTTGTGCTTCATTCATACCTCCTGAATTCTTTGGACTTACTTATTTCTTGAGTTGAGAGTCCATGTTTTACTCCTTCTCCCTGATGTAATGACATCTTGAAATCATATTCAGCTTGCCTTTGATCAATTTCCCTCATGGCTCATGCTTCACACTCAAGCTATTCTTGAGAATCAGGTCTGTATTTTGCCAATATGTCATCAGTCACCCCGTTGAGATTTTCATTTGATTCATGTAGATGTGTAAACTTATTGTGAATTGTGATAGTTTGGTCTGCATTATCCTCTTGAGCCTCCTGGTTATTATTCTAGTGAGAATAATTTTATGTTCCATTTCTCTTGGAGACGTTTCTAATTGGTGGAGATGATTGTAATTTCTTGCCTTCCATCTTGGATCTCCTACCATCCATTTGGTATTAACTTTCTGTTATAACAGTTTCTAGAGTCACCAACTATTTTGTAAATAGGAAAAGTTTATAATTTATCTTTCTGGATTCTTCTTGCTAGCAGAGTTACCAAATTAAAATTCCTGAAATGACTCTATAAAAGGAATGGTTTGTTACTAAGGTCTTTTATTTAGTCCCTAGTAGAGTCTCCAATTTGTTAGGTCTCAAAAATGTAGGTTGCTAATCCTAAGAGGATGCCAGGCTCTATGCTTAGATTTGCAATATTTTTGAACTAATGCGATGGAATCAAACTTTAGGGTTTGATGACTCCCTGCACTTTAGGTCTTGCTACACCTAGGTGAGTTAACCTTGGAAATTAAAGCAGATTGAATGTAACTATTTTGACTAATTAAATGGGTCTACCTACAGTGGCAAATGGTGTAGACTAGATGAGAGCTTATTGACTTATTTTAATATCTTATGAATGGTTGGTATAAACTGTATAAGCAATATCAAGATGAATTTTATGATTGTGCTAATAAAAGGTTTTAAATGATGAATTGAAATAAGACCAGTGCCTTGTTGGGTAAGCAAAGTCAAATGGAAGACTAAGACTAGTGGCTTATAGTGGGCAGTAATTCTAACTGCTTGGCACAATATTTTAGTTTATAACTTGTATAAACGTGCAGGGAAATGACTAACAAACTCTTCTTAATAATCCAACTCATACAATCAGATTTCTTGTTATTCCCCAGAAGGTAATTTAATCCTTTCTTGAAGGAACCAATTGAATGAAATATGCAAGATAACAGATAATATCAACTTGGAGACAGAATGACAATCCTAATTATATGATTCTTCTTAGTGATCCAAACTAACACTTCCAGGTTACTGTGACTGATCATAAGGATTTTAATTCCTCTAATGGAAACCAATTAATCCAATCACACAGATACATCAAATGTGTATTGACAAATTAACTATATACTTGATATATTAATTTGAATAACAAGGAAATACTAAACTGGAGACAACCATACAATTGAGTAATTTCAACAAACAATTGATGCCAGAATAAAACCATAGAATCAAAGAACTTCAATTTACTTCTTTAATAATATGCTTGCAACATGGTCTTTTGAAAACATTGTAAACTTTATGTATTATATTCTACTGCTGATGATAATTTAGCATCATATGTTTAAACTTATATAGAAATGCTTATGAAGAGACATAACTCTTCAAAATGTATTTTGGGGAATTAGCAAGATTAACATAACAACCATAAAACAACAATGCTTAAGCCCTATTCAACCACAAGTATAGCTGAGCAATGTGATCTAAGGACTCCTAGTTGCGATGTGAATCAGTAAATTCAATAGCGTTCCTTGTGATCACATCCATCGTAACCATCCTCTCCAAATGTTTGCAGGCTTCCCCAGATGCAAAGTCTTTGTCCTTAAGAGCTCCTAAGGCTTCATGCAATATCACTTGACAGGCTCTGCTCTATTCTTCTTTGCTCTTTAATTCTTTATCACTCTTGAACAACGTGGGCACTCCTTCTTTTGAGGCTTCAACACATTCTTTGGCATCATTCTTAAGTTGGTCATAATACTTCTGATGCTGCTCAATCAAATATTTTGCACTGGAGGTATTTGTAATGTCAGAAGTATCTTTACTCTGTGTCTCATTGAGTTTCTCCTACATCCTTTTGTCAAGCCTCTCATGCTCTTGGATTGCTTTATAATTTTGAGAAAAATTATCCCAAAATTGGTTCAGCCAATGCATCATGTTGGTATGCCTGTTCTGGAGTATTGTGACAAGTGTATTAATCTAGATTTGAGCTATCTGGTCAATAGAGGGTGATTGGGCACTCTGTGAGTTTTCTCCCTGAGTTAATCTTTTTACTGAGCCCTCGAAGGTACTCTTAACAACATCTTTCAAATAGTCATTTTCTTTGGTCAATCTCTCACAACTCAATTTGTATGCATCTCTTTCTTTGATTAACATCTGAGCCTGTGCCTTATTCAGCGTAGCAACATTAATGCCAATGTCTGTAGTGATCAAGGGGTCAGTCTCCCCTGCCTTCAAAGTCATGACATGGCCAAAAGTCTTCTCAATGTCTATAATGGCTGTCTTCTTATGGGGAGGATACATGGCCCATATCATTAATGAATTTTCATCGTTATTATATTTGGTGCCCATATACACTTCTGTGACACCTTATGGAGTGAGCCTGTATTTATCATCTGTGTTATGCAGGAAACTATCAAATACTAGAGTAGAATTCAAATCAAGACAAGGAAAGATCATCACCCCTGCTTCTTTGAGAAGTTGTCTACCCTTACTAGGGGTCATATCTTGCAATTCACTATCCACTGTTGTCTTCAACTATCTTTCATTGTTGGCAAAGATATCATCAACTGACTCCCTGATTTCTTTCCCTTTACATTTATATAAAAATGATTTGAATTCTTTAGAATGAATAAATTTATCATCTGAAATAAAAGAATCGTATGCTATTTGTCTTGGATCTTCATCAGTAGATCCCTCCTCATCATGTGCTATACTAGGAGACTGATGGCATTGTATTCTTCTTTTAGATATCATAGCTGTTTGTTGATGTGGTGCTTTTTCCTCTGTAGGTCCTTCATCACCAGAGGATAACAACTCAATCTCTGCAAGCTGTTTCCTCTTCTCATCTAGGTCCCTGTTATATTTTTCAACCACTAATTCTACTTCAGTCTCTTCCAGATTCCTAATGATATCATCATGGGGATAAGGGATATGTGTGTATCTGCTAAGGTTCTGTTTTCTTCGAGCAAGGTCAATGACACCCTTAGGATCAAACCCTTTTCTTGCCTCAGCACATCTCATATTGTAATGCATCAGCTTATCAATAATGAGACCATAACCCTCCTTGGATACCATAGTAAAATCTCTAAAGCAAAGGGTACTAGGCATAAAAGATTGTCATGGGAGCTCAAGTGCATCACATTGGAACAATTCATTTGCCTAACTATTTCTAAATAGACAATTCTGTCAGGGACAGTCTTAGGCAAGATAAAAGGAGTGTCCTCAAAACCATAAACTCTAACCATGGTAGCATCCTCAAAATAGTACTAGTCTCCCCAATTGTGGGTAACAGTAGGAGGACCACCAAAATCTTTTGGTCTAAGAAACCTATTTATTTTATTTGAGATTGAATACTCACAGGGATGACTAAAATATCTATATAACACTTTCACACAATATTCTTCAAATTGCACATAGCTAGAATGGGCATATCTACTATCCCACATTTTGGTCCACATCTGCATGGGTGATTTTTGCCCCCTCTAGTCTACTGGAACAACCTTGAATTCATTTGGCCATTACCCCACTTCCTGGCCATAATAGAGCACCGTGTGCATGAGAAGTGAGTAATGTTCAAAGGAAACTGATGGGGCATTGTTCTTTATTGTAGTTAGACCAGAGTCAATTCTACTAAAAATATAGGCAACATAATCAAACTACCTGGCATTGTGGCACTGAATTTCTATGGCTATCACCATCAGATGAATTGTCATGAAATCAGGGACCTTTGATCCTAGGACCTGGCCCACAGAGTATTATGTGTATTGTATGTAGGGTTCAAATAATGACACATGAAAAGGAGGTCCATCATTCTCATTGAGGGGAACCATTTCTCCCTTTGCCTTGGGCCTATGAATAGGTGACCTCCATCCAGTATAAGTAGTATCCATTCCCCAGTACTCTTTATCCAAATCCTCATAAACAATGGGAACAGTACATAAATCATCCAAGTCAAAAACCTCACAAATGGCATTCTTAGACAAGTGTATAATAGGCTCCCCTTGTGGGTTGCATATAGCCTTAAGACTTGGATTATACTGCTTAGCAAGAATTTGGAGGAGTTCAACATTCAGAAACACATCAGGAACGACCAATTTACTGAAATTCAAATGCCATGGGTTTAACACCAGGAAATTCCTGATTCTTCTATTGTAGTGGAATTTCAACAATTCATACCCTTGAATTGGGGCCCAGACATTTCCTATGTATTTACACTTGTCTTCTAGTTTCTCCACTTCTGCCCTAAGTTGTGCAGACCTTCGGGCTTTGGGAGTCGATCTAGGTAGTTGATCAATTAAGTCTTGGTTTAGTTTCCTTTCTTTTGTTTTCTCCTTAGGGGTTTTGTTAATTTTTTGTTTTTTAGGTTTATTGGTATCACCCTCTGGTTTTCTGCCCTTTCCTTTCCTGGAGTTTCCATTTTAGTTTTGGACAACAAATTCAAATTGTAGGGTACTGCACAGAAGTTAGTATACGGGTACCTATTATCGGAGGCTCTGATCGTATTACCCTATTTTCTCCTCCAAGTCTTCCCTTGTAGGCTCCTCTTAGACAGTTCTTTCAAACTTAATTGCAATGATTTCAAATGGTATCTTGGAGGATTTCTTCATCGTGTGGAATTAATTGTTCGAGCATTTTAATTTTCTTAATCGTTGTGAAATGTCACATCATCATAACTTCTCTCATTGGCATGATTTTCATAATGTTAGGGCTATTTTAATATCTTCTTATGGCGCGAATGTTTGTTCAAGGATCAATCGTTGTAACCTTTCAATTGTCTCCTTGACGTCATATTTCATTTGTGAATTTGTATCGGCAAGATATTTCCAAGCTTTACCTGATGTGGAAGTGGGCATGGTTGCCATCGGCATGACTTTCTTCATCGTTGTGTGAATAATATTCTTCCCCGATCTCCTAAGTGTCTCCGATATGACTATCAGGGAGAGTCTCGTTGATGGACGTGACCATCGTTGTCATCAGGATAACATATTTTGAGTTACCTGATCGTGGTTGTTTCCCCGATAGCCTTTTATATCCTTGATTGGAGAGACCTTCACAACATGTCACTGACATCGTTGTGAGTATTACTTCAGCCAAACTTGTAAGCTTTGTTCTGATTCATTTTCTTTCACTGATGGTTCTTATGTTCCATGCATCTCGGCATGACTTATACCGAAACACTTTTCGTTAATCGCTGAGACATTAGAGTATCAGAAACTCCTTAATTTTTTGGTCCGATGCTTATCTCCTGCTGATGAGCACTAGTTTCCTCCGTTCCACTGGATGATGGGTGAGAGTCCTACTGAACTCCTCCATTGGTATGACTTACATTATCGGGAGGGTTTTCGGAGTATTCTTTGATCGTCTTTCCTTATACCGATCGGTATGACCATGCGTTCTCTCTCCAATGAAAGGTCATCAGTGCCATTTTGTCCATTGGTGTTTTCAAAAATATTCTCCCCAATCCTTATTCTCATGCCAATAGCCATTTCAACCAATTTCTCATAAAGCATGGATCAATATAAACAAAAAGGGAGGTCTTGCCGAAGCTTAGGAATTGAAGCCCTTCATTATAGTGTAGTTTAGTGAGTAATACACTCACTTGTGGTGAAAGTTTGTGATTTTTATGGAATACACCAGTTATCATCATGATTTTGGGCATAATGTTTTCTGATTTGATCGGATATGGGTGAGTAAGAATACAAGAAAATTTTAAATTTTCCTGTCCCAACACAACCCTTATAACACCAATGCCCATGGCTTCCACTACAATCTTCCATATGGGAAACAACAACCACCTCTCGGACAACAGGATATGTTTCTAACCCCTCCCACAACTATGGAGCTTAAACTTGCAGAGGTTCAACAACAACTATCTGATCTTACGTTTGGCCACACCAAGAAAACCTTCTCTTTGGAAGAAGTTTGTCCTTATCCATTTGATCGGTCATTACCCATGATCCCTTTTCCTCACAATTTCACTATTCCCAAATATGATAAACACAAATGAAAAGGAGACCCAAAAGACCATATTAGAGAATTCTATCTCGCTTGCTTCGAGGTCTCACATAACGACACATATCTTATGCACATCTTTCCTCGCAGTCTTGGAGGTCAAGCTATAGAATGGTTCTCGCACCTACCGATGGGTATCAAATCTTTTAAAGATCTTGCGAAGAAATTTGCCACCCATTTCTCTTACAACATAGAACATGAGATCTCCATGACCGACCTATGCAACAACAAATAGAAAAATGGGGAAACTTTCATCTCCTTCCTTCAACAAATGGCTAGCAAATTCCCATTCAAGATACCTAAAAAGTAGCTTGTTAGCATATTTGTGCAGAACCTCAACCAAGAATTGGGTTTCCATTTGCAAATTCTTAGTGCTAGAACCTTCGACGAAATTACCTACAAGGGCATCAACATTGAAAAAGACCTCATTGCTAAAGGTGTGGTCAAAATCTTCAAAGACAACGCAATGCTCCCCAATAACAATCAAACGACAAACCAAAATTTTGGAACAAAAATAAAAACGTGGTTAATGATGGTGTGGTAGATTCCAAACACGTCCAAACACTACAAACCCCCCTTCATCTTTCAAAACCAAGTCAACCTCTGCCTCAACAAAAGCAACAACAACAAAGACAACCAAACCAAATCCAACAACAACAATAACAACAAGAGTGACCTTAACAAAATTACCTTCCGCAACCTCAATTCACTCCCTTGGGAGAGCCTATAGAGACCGTTTTGTAGAAACTTATGCACAATGGACTCGTCACCTTATGAGATGCTCCCCATATGGCAAACCTATTTACAAAACTGCATGGTACAGAGAAAATAAATATTGTGAGTACCATAGAACCAAAGGACACATGATCTCATCATGCATGAAACTCAAGCACGTGATCCAAACCCTTATCGACGGAAACCAAATCTCTTTTGATGATGAACCACCAACTCAAAACACTAATAAAGACCTCAACATGTACAAGGAGCCATTCCCTAACCATGGTCAAGGTCAAAATCCTGACAAAGGTAAAGGTGTTAACAAAGCTTCAACTTCCTATGACTCTATTGTGGGTCGTTTTGAAGAAAGTCGTGTATCTATCCTCACTATCAAAGGCAAATCTACGGATTGTGTAGTTACAACTTGTCATGGTCGTGTCACCCTTCATGGCCCAACACCAGGTCTCCCAAACCAATCGGATTACAATCTTGTTGAACATCTAGGGAAAACCCCTACACAGATATCTATTTTGGACCTTCTACGGTCATCACCTGCACATAAAACTATACTAGAAAAAGCCCTACAAGAGTCTTCGGTTCTAACAACATAGTGGTCACAGATTTCCAAGCTATTATAGGTAACATTGCCTCACACTACAATGTGGTCTTCTCTGAAAAAGACCTCCCATCTCATTATCCATGTCACAACAATGCCCTTCACATTGAAGTCTTCATCCATAAACACAAGATCAAACGCATACTTATAGATGGTGGTGTTGGTCTCAATATTTGTTCTCTAAAGTTAATCAAACAATTGGGATACTCTGAGGATCATGTCAACATTGATCAAAGTATTACAATCAAGAGGTATGATGATGCTGAATGCCGGTCAGAAGGTGTTATCCACTTGCCTGTACAAGTTAGCCCTATCATGCTTGAAACTAGGTGCTAAGTCCTTGACATTGAGCTACCTTACAACATTATCCTAGGATGCCCATGGATCCATGCCATGAAAGCTGTTCCATCGATGTACCATCAGTCTCTCAAGTTCCCATTTAATGGTATGGAGATAACTATCTCTAGAGATCCTAATCCTTTTGAATTCTCTCATGTCTTGCAAGGCAGTTATAAGAATTTCAACCAAGTGCCCAATAATGACAAAGCCCTTGAATCCCCATTATATGTCGATTCTAAAAATTTGACAAAAATCTCTACATCTAAACCCAATTCTCATCCTATACCTGAAATCAAAGCTCACATTCGTGATATAGGCTTTGGAGAATATGATATCTCAAAATCTTGTTGTGTAGGGCGGATGCCCCTATCTCCTAAATCCTACGGCCAACGGCCTATTGCCAAAGCAACTAAAAAAGTAGCTATTCCTCCCCCAGCATCTCTAACCCAATTCCAAGAGGGAAAGTTATTTGCAGAGGAAACAATTGAAGACATCTCTTCTTGGCTCTACAAAGAGAAAGAACATGTCACAATACTAGTCAAGCAATATGGCAATGGCTTAAGGATAGTCAAAAACATGGGCTATAAAGGCAAAGGTGGCCTTGGAAAATAGAATCAAGGAAAAATGGAACCCATTATTGTGATGAAGAAACTAGACAAGAAGGGGTTAGGATTCGGTAGGAAGGTACCACGCACCATGGACATCGAGGGTATTCTTGACAAGGTGGCACAAACTTTTCCCATTGATTTGACATCTAAAGAGGATATCATCAATAACTCTTACCTCCATATGACTGACCTATTCACTGAATCCTCTGTATTTATGCTATCATCCATATCCTTAACATCCACCACAAAAACCTAGATTGTAACACTTGTCTACCCTGAACTTATCGATTGGGACCAACAAGGGGCCCCCATTCTAGATGTATTTTAGAATGATGAAGCTATTGCTGAGTTCATGGGACTCCGAGATGGTATCCCTCTTGGCGATCACAAAGCTAGTTTTGTAATGGAACTAGAGCAAAATGCTTATTTTGGTGAGAATGCCAAATCCTCCAGTCGCAAAAATAAAAATAAAGAAAGATCTCTAGGTGAAAACCCAACTGTGGCACCTGAGGATGGAGGATTTGACCTTCCCCTACCATCTAAGTATCAAGAGAAATTAGCTCTCCTAGTGGAAGATTCTACAGAGATAAATCTTGGCATAGAGCAAAATCCTAGAACAACATTCCTAGTAACATCACTATCAGAGGAAGAACACAAGGATCTTACCAATTTCTTCTTGCAATGCACCTTCAACTTTGTGTGTGTTAGCACTCATTTTGACCTGGGGGTTGATTTTTCATGTTTAGGGGGTTTCTTCATTTGAACCCTATATCTTCTTGCCCATTTTCCTAAGTGTTGGACCTCCTCAGCATTTTTCAGCTGCAGCATCATATTTTCTGTGAGGAGGAGATCATCATGATCATATTGTCTTCGATGATGGTACGCATCATCATGTTTTCTGTCGACTTGTTTTTCATCAGGCTCATCATATTTCAATATCGGGTGATGTTTGGATATCATCCCGATCCTGCTGATGAGCTACAATGTGCCTTGATTTTCTTGTGGAGGGTGATTTTTCAAGTATCTGGTGATTTTCCAATTATCACCCTGCCCTTTTATGATGATGATGTCACCCCGATCTTCTGAAGGGGTTATTTTCTGAGTTGTTCAACCCGGCCTATTTTTTCTTAAGGGTCGTCATCATCATCATCATATTTCCGGTTATCACCGTGTTGCTTGCGAGGGTCATCATATTTTCTGCCTGCATGATCTTTCGCCGGGGTGATATTTTAACATCGGGTGATCTTTGTTAAGATCATCCTGATGATGTTGCTGTAAAGTTCTAAGTGTGACCCGATTTTTATCGTGGTCATCATATTTTGGACGTCAGGTGATCTTAGTCAATATCATCCTGATGTTGTTGTATCACTTCATGATCGTTGTTTTATCATCCTGATGATGCTGATATCAAGGAGATATCCGCCTGTCGGTTTCGTGCATTATCTAGTGGGGGGTGATCTTTTCAAATATCTGGCATATTCTTCTATCACCCCAATCTTACAGTGGAGCTACAGTGCAGCATGATATTTGTGCATCAGGATGATATTTCCAAATATCCGGTTATCTTCCGAATATCATCCTGATGTCGATATGATGATGACGTCATCCGGATATGAGGAGGTGCGCAGTAGGTAGATATGCTGATGATGTCAGCAGGATATGATGATGACGTCATCAGGATGATTCATCGGCCAGACTTTTGGTATCGGCTAAGCAGGAGGATCTTCCTCCGATGGATCAGGTTGTGCCGATGAAGGTGTTTATCATGCAGGTGATATTGCGATGATGATGCTGACGTCAGGGTGATTTTTCAAGCAACATGATATCATGCTGCTGGAGGATGATGATGAAGTCTTATACTAGTATCGTCAGGAGCAAAAGCACCGACATCATATATGCTCGCGACCTAGTATATAAGGTGATGAAAGGGTCACCACGGGGTGCATGTGGGATAATTGATATCCTGCATATTTGAAATATCATGACGATGTATCTTGGCGGGAAATGGTTGCGATCGACTGTTTGATGTTTTTCCCAAGGCCGCGGGTTGGTGCGCCATTAATGGCGATTGTTGCAGAGGTATGGGCGATGGCGTGGACAGATCTAGTACCCGATTGAAGATCTGGATCCCTAGGCGGCGGCGCAAGGCTCAAGATTTCTTCCTGTCTCCTCTCCCACCTACTGCATTCATGTTTGAGCGCCATTTTTTCTGATACTGTGTATCTGGCGGGATTTTTAGTCAACTATGTAATTAATTGCTGTGGTACACTACCTGGCTGTTATAAGCAGGAAGTGTTACTCATTTGAAGGTTGTTGAAAGTTGAAGATTTTTGGCTCTGTAATTTAAAACAAGCTGATCTGGTTGCTCTGTACAGTTAAACCTGTGAGTCTATGTATCTCTTGTTGTATGTTTTGGCATGAACCCACTGATTTCATGATTAATCTTATATGAGAAATGCTATCTTAGCATGTGTTTTGTTAATTCTGTCTCCAGTATTGCATGTATTCTTCTTCTGAATCTGGATATCTGGGTAATGTTTAGATTCTAGAGCATAGAATTCCTATGTTGAATGTCTGATCTTTTAACTTCTGCTCAAGGGGTAGATTAAACTGTTTTCAGGTTGAACATTGGGAAGGGTATACTGCAGTAGGGATGCCATAAGTAGAGATAACTTAACACTCTGTATTGGGAGATATCTGTAAGGCAGGTATCACATATATCCCCCTGAAATCTAGTTTTAGTTGTTCATGCTGATCATTCACAGGTGTATGTCTACTGACTCCAGGCCCTGGATAGGCACCAATCTTGCTTTGTGTTTGTGTTACAACCATGTCCAGCTTTGCATCCAAACTTAAAATCAAAATCTAAATCTAAAAAATCTTTAGGACATTAGAATTAGTTTTAGGATCCTCAGTCCTCTGTCTACAACTGCAAATAGGCCCAAAGCTAGCCCCTTTGCTCTATCTTTCAGTTTTGGTCTACTTACAGGAGGACTTATCTGCTTTCTGTCAGCATCCCAGCCTTGTATGCATATTCTCATGGGTGTTGAGTAGGGAATACCCCCCTAGGTCTTGCAGAGCCTGAAGAAGAAGAGGAGATAAAATATAGAGTCTATCTCCTACACTGTTGGCCCCTGGCCCAGAGATCCTGTTGATCACTGATGGCTACCTTGTAGGGAAATCTGGGAATAAGCATCCAGTCTGGGAAAAAACCAACAGTGTGGACCTATGCTAATATGCCAGGGTTAGACCCTAAGCTAGTAGTTCACTATCTTACAGTTTATCCAATAGTTAAACCCATCAAGCAAAAGCTAAGGAAGATACATCCACAGATCGCTCTCTTGGTGAAAGTGGAAATACAAAAGTTGCTAGATGAAAAATTCATCAGGCCTATTGATTATCCAGAATGGGTCTCAAACATTGTACCTGTGTCTAAATTGAATGGGGGAATCCGCATGTGTACTGACTTCAAAGATCTTAACAAAGCATGTCCCAAAGATGACTTCCCACTGTTAAACATTGATCTCATAGTAGACCTGACTGCGGGTCATGAAATGCTTTCTCTAATGGATGGATTTTCAGGCTACAATTAGATAATGATAGCAGAAGAAGATCAACATAAAATAACTTTCACTTGTCCTTGGGGTACCTATTGTTGGTGCGTCATGCCATTTGGTCTTAAAAATGCATTCGCAACCTATCAAAGAGCAATGACAGTGATATTCCACGATCTCTTTCATCACATCATGGAGGACTATGTGGATGACATACTAGCAAAATCTTCTCAAGAAGATCACATACAGGTTCTAGGACAGATCTTTAATAGGCTAGAAAAATATCAAGTCAGACTCAATCCAAAGAAGTGTGTCTTCGGGGTAACCTTAGGCAAACTGTTGGGATACATTGTATCTTGCAGAGGCATTGAAGTACATCCACCAAAGAATCTAAAAGAATTAAGGAGCCTTTAAGGAAGGTTACAATCTATTAGGTGGTTTATCTCACAGCTAGCAAATAAATGTCAACCATTTCAACACTTTCTTTGAAAGGATGTCTCATTTTGATGGGATGATAAGTGTCAAGAAACATTTGATCAGCTCAAAGAATATCTAGCTACACCTCCTGTCTTGGTACCACCAGTTGCCAATAGGCCTTTGATCTTGTACATCTCAACTACAACTGCAGCCCTAGGGGCTCTTCTAGCACAACATAATGAGTCAGGAAAAGAGCATGCAATCTATTATATCAGTAGAACCTTGGTGGTTTATGAACTCAATTATTCACCTATGGAGAGATCTTGTTTAGCCTTAGTGTTCGCTTCCCAAAAGTTGTGGCATTACATGCTAAACCAACACACCAGTCTCATAGAAATAATTGACCCATTAAAATATCTACTAGCAAAAGCAGCTTTCACAGGCATACTATCTAAATGGGTCATGATCCTTAGTGAGTTCGACATTGAATATGTGGATCGTAAGGCAATCAAGGGACAAGCCCAGGGATAACTTTAAGATAAGACCCCTAAAAAAAGTTATAAAATCCTGATGAATCCTAGCTAAGTACTTTAATTTTCCTTGTGAATCTTTCATTTTTTTTGAAAAAATTATTAATTTTCATGGCGAATCTATGCACATTACTAAAATTTATAAAATTGTGGCGAATCCTAGTGAATACTCGCTAAAAAAAAAACAATGGCGAATCTTAGTGAATAATTACTAAAGAAATTAATTAGAATGGCGAATCCTTACTTAAAAAATTTACATATTTGGTCAACCCCATATATATATATATATTTTTAATTTTGAAGTGGGGGAGGAGACAATTTTATAAACCTAATAATTATCAATAGATTATAGTTTTCTCACATAAGGATAGTTTGGTTTGCATCCTAATTTTTTTATATCAACTAATGTTTAATGAGTTTCGACCAAGAAAATTTAACCATAGGTACTCTTCCTACAAAAAGGACGTCTCATCTAGAGTCTAAACATTTAAGAAATAAATTAAATTAAAATAAAATTTGTAACTAATAGATAAATTTATAATTAAATTCTAAAATTTAACCCTTTTCCTAAGGCAATTTAAAATGATAAAGGAAGTCAAATAAAATAATAATAATTAAAAATTCATTACACTAACCTTAAAAGAATAAAGCTAATAAAATATAAGTCCCTTTCATGTTTAAAATACAATAAATATTTGAAATTGAATTATATATGGAATAATAAAATACAAATATGAAAATTATACTAAGTAAACATTTATTTCTAACTCTAAAACAAATACTATAATGAGTGCAACTATTTTAAAACAATTAGTCCACTAAAGGTGAAGTCAACTAAGTCAAATAAAATAATAGTAAATAAAAATTCATTACATAAATAAAAATAATAAAACTAATAAAAAAGAATAAAGCTAATAAAATATAATTTTGTTTCATGTTTAAAATACAATAAATATTTAAAATTCAATTATATATCCAATAATAAAATATAAATATGAAAATTTATTTCTAACTCTAAAACAAATACTACTATGAGTGCAACTATTTTAAAACAAATAAAAAAACATGATACTCCACTAAAGTGAAGTCAACTACATTTTATGAGCTAATTATGTAATTTCTATTATATTAAAAACTTGCTAAAATAATAAAATATTGCATAAATATTTTTGTTGCTAGCTAACCCTTTCATTTTCTCATAATCATTTTGGTGTGAAGTTTTATTTTCATGAGAGGAGGTTATGCAAGTGGAAGGTAATTTCTATTGATCTTATGTTTTACAGATCTCATTTGGGTTTCTCTTTCTTCCTATTTTTTTATTCTTCTCATTTTATTGTCCATGAACTTTTCCTTTTGCTTTGCTTGCAGGGTAAAAGAAATCGTCCACAGATCTATTTGACAATTGTATTACAACTACAAGGTTTTATTATTTGGGTTGCATGCAGAGATTTATCAGAGATTTACAGGGTTTATTATTTTGAATTGTATGCAGAGGATTGTACAGGGTTTTATTATTTTGGGTTGCATGCAAGGCTTTTCAGAGATTGTATTTTTTCATAAGGGAAAAAAAATAAATCCTTTACTTATTTCCTTTTGTAACTCATGTTTTCCTTCCATGAAATAAAAGAATGAATGCTTCTAGAAAATATTTATCTCAAAATATTCTGTCAAGCTAAGCACAAATACACTATTAGGAATGATTTGAAAATACAAAAACACAGAAATTAAATATTTTAAAAATATCACATTAAAAAATAAGTATAAGAAAATTCCATGCCTTTCTTGATGAGTCTTGAGTTGCACCTACTGTTTAATTCTGGGAGACAAGAGCACATGCCTTTTAAAAGGCTTGCTGAGCCCCGGAAATGATTTTGGGCCACAAGATTGGATCCAATCTTGTGGCCCAAAATCATTTCCGGGGCTCAGCAAGCCTTTTAAAAGGCATGTGCTTTTTGTCTCCCGAATTAAACAATAGCGGTTAGATCAAAAGTAAAACTATAATCAACATTAATGAATAAAGTTGTATTAAAAATACAAACAACCCTAAAGTACATGATAATGGCGATATTTGCCAAAATTAATGGCTAAAATATATTATTAATGGCAAATATGGTCCAAAATTAATGGCTGAAATATATTATTAATGGTGAATATGGTCAACATTTTTAAATATATTATAAATTACTGGCGAATCGACTTTAATTATGCATCATTTACTTGGCGAAATAGTTCAACTTATTAGTTTTAAAAAATAAATCTTAGGCGAATTAACTAATACTATTTTTTTTTATAAAAATGGGGCGATTTAGTCAGCTTCATAGCTTGAACTATTCACCATTTTTGGTGGATCTGATTTCAAATAGTCGCCACTAAAAAAATCTCTAGACAAGCCCTAGCAGATCAACTAGCAGAAGCATCTATGACAGATGTACATCCTATGGTCTCTGACTTTCTGGATGAAAATCTCTTCACTCTTTCTACCTCAGTAATGTGGAAGTTGTATTTTGATGGTTCCTACACACATCATGGTTCAGGGGCTGGCATCCTTTTTATCACACCTCAAAATGACTATATCCCAAAGTCATATCGGCTTGCATTTCCTTGCACCAACAACATAGCCGAGTATGAAGCACTCCTCATAGGTCTCAATACAATAGTTCAATGGGACATCAAAGAACTACAAGTTTATGGAGACTCACAACTAGTCATTCGACAAGTCACTGATGAGTACCAAACAAAAGATGAAAAGTTGGTCCCCTACAAGAAACTAGTGGATGCCTACAAACCACATTTTTCTAGCATCACATTTGAGAAGATTCCAAGAAAGCATAACAAGGATGCATACTCTATGGCTTCTGTAGGGTCACTTATAGACATGCCTACAAACACACAGAAATGTGAATTCTTGATCGAGCAATTGTTGATACCAACCGTTAATATTCTAACTACTGAAATAACTACTGAAATCATCTGCGAACTTGTTGGTCCCAATTCCCCATGGTACAAAGATATCTATGAATACCTTAAACATGGTACCTTTCCCTTTGAACTCTCATCAACCCAATGCAAAACCTTTATCCATTGATCCTCCCGTTACACCATTTTGGGTGATACACTATATCGCCGAAGTCTCAATAATATCCTCTTACGATGTCTTGACGTAGTAGAAGCTAATGCTACCTTACAAGACATACACGAAGGTGTTTGTGACACACATTTTACCGGTCCTAACCTCACTAAGAAGATACTTTGCAAAGGGTATTATTGGCCTACTATAGAACAAGATGCTTTACAGTTTACTAAGAAGTGTCTACAATGCCAGCGGCATGGAGATTTGATTCATGCACCAGGTCATGAACTACAACTTGTGACAACTCCATGGCCTTTTTCTCAATGGGGTCTCAACCTCGTAGGAAAAATCCACCCATCCTCATCCAATGGCCACAAATTTATCATTACTGCCACTGAGTACTTCACGAAGTGGGTTGAAGCCATCCCCATGATATATATCATCGGCAAGCAAATAGCCAAGTTTATCTTTAGCTACCTCATTTGCCCATATGGTATCCCCCAAGCCATTGTCACTGATAATGGGAGACCATTCAAGAATCAAGATGTCTGTGCCTTATGCACCCAATACAATATCCAACATCAATTTTCCACTCCCTACTATCCGCAAAGTAACGGCTAAGCTGAGGCTTCCAACAAAACCATTCTCAAAATCCTCAAGAAAACGGTCAATGAAGCTGGTCATGATTGACACTTGCAACTCAATCTCGCCCTATGGGCCTACCATACTAGTATCAGAACACCAACTTGTTGGGATAGGTGTTGTACACCTTGCATAATATTGTATTATTTTATTCGGTTATCACTTGTATAAGTTGTATTGTAACATTGGGTTAGTTATTTTATGTGTGTGGGACACACAAAGTAATTAACTATTATTTGTATTATTTGATTTATTGAGAAAAGTTAGTACCAATAGTCAAATGTGGGGTCAAGTGGTTTTGTGTTACCCATGGTTTTGGGGCACATTATTTTCTCAATGTAATATGTGAGCTTATATTATAAAAGCAAGCACAAGGTTATTATTTGAGGTTGGCTGGATATTTCATTGTAGGTGAACAGAGGTTTTGTGAGAGTCTGTCATTGTATTGAGCTCTCTCCTGTGAGTGCATATTGTGAAGCATGGCAGGTGATGTGTGGATTCATGCTTGTACACATGGAGGTTACATTGGAGGTGCTTGATGCTTTAGGGGTATTCATTGTAACTCTCGTATTGCTTTGTTGCTGAATAATATATGGAGTATGGATGCTTTTGGAGGCTGGGTTTTTCCTTGTAAAGGGTTTTCCCAGGGTATATCTTGTGTTCCCTTGTTGCTTGTTCATTGATCTTTTGCATTATGATTGTTTCTGCATCTTGTTTCTCCTATTGGGTTATGTGGAATTGGTTTAAATAGACCTGCAAATTCCTAACAGTTGGTATCAAAGCCATGTTTATGATTGTGGGAGGTGTGAGCTCCCTGGATATGTATAACCCTTATTTGTGTAGATCAGGTGCAAAGTGGAAGTCATGGCAATGCATGTAAGGATTTGGGACACTACAAGGTTTTGTGCAGGTTGTATTACAGATTGGGGGTTCTGGGTATTGGAGATTTGCTGTGCATGATGCAGATCGGGTGATTGAAAAATCATGGCTGAAGAGGGTTTCAAGGTTTTGGCTTCATGAGGGTTTTGAGGAGGAAATTTCACAAATGATCTCCTGGGACAAAATGGACCTCGCCATTGAGTCCAGAAGGCCTGAGAGATGAAAAATCATATAAAATTTGCCATAGTTTGGTCACTGGAAAATAAAGCAAAATGGAAAACAATTTTTAAATCCGCTTATTAGAGATAATGATGACTAACCCAGTCAAATGCCACATCATCTTTTTTGCCCAGTCAGCATGATGGCATTATCGATGATGTCATGCCACATCAGCAGTGTACTAGGGCTCACCAGGGGTCCAGTTTTAGCCCTAGGAGTGCCTTTTCTTCCGGGGGCATAACTTTCACATACGGTATTAGTTTTTCAACTTCTTATAGGTGTTAGAAAGCTCTCTCTGAGAACTACATAGTGGCATAGGTTTGGTTATTATATTTTTCTATTTGTGTTAGAATTTGGTGCCCGAAGCCCACATTGCTTCGAAACAATTTTATGCTCATAACTTTTGCATACGAAGTCAAATTTTTGATTTCGGATAGGTGTTGGAGAGATCTTGTAGTGTAATACAGTTTGAATCATGTAGATTTTAAGTTTAGTGTATAGAGAGAGAATTGTACTTGTTTGATCACTTGTGGGAGCCTGAGATTTAGAATGCGTTTACAAGTGCATTTGGATGGATTTTTTGGCACAAACTTGTGGGAGTACTTGTTGTTATGATACCATTAGCATGGTATAGCAGGTTTTCAGATTTAGTGCTTCTTGATATAGGTTTATAGGTGTTTTCAATGTTATGACTTTGGTGGAGACAGGTACAGGCTGTCTTCTAGTTTGAGGACATGGTTGATACTCGTGTGAGACTTGGAGTCTCATTTCATTGGGAGTTGAGTACAGGTACAACGATGATGATGATTATAGTGTCATGGATATGCAGTTACACTTTTGCATTGACATGACATGATCATGTATGCGATCGACAAGTATGGGCTATGATGTTTGATTCATGATTATAAATGGTGTTGTGGTGTTGTTTTAGGGGATTGTTCTTATCTCCTGGATGCTTGATTATTTCCTTGACTATGGTATTCATTTGTGGACTTGTTGGCAAATCAAATCTAGAGTTGGTTTGGTGTTTGAGTCTTAGAGTCTACAGGTTATCTTCTTTGATATCTCAGTTTGCAGTTTACTAGTGTGATGATGAGTTTGCATGTTACATATGTTTTGGATCTACGAGTTATGTAGTTTTGTGGATTAGCTACCCCTTGGCTACAGTGAGATGACTCGGATGTGGATTGTCTATATCCACCAGATTGATTCAGTGTTTATACAGAGTTTGTCAGTTAGGCCTTGTCTATGGTCATTTGTGCATTGGTATGTTGCTTTCGGATAAGAGGATGGATAATTAGAGTGCGTGGTTAGTTGGTTGTTGGGACTTACAGCGTGTTTATCATGATGTCATGGATAGCTTGGATACATGGTTTTATGTTAGCTTTTGACAGTGATGGCGTTATCTTCTTGTTTGGAGATTTTTGGTTCACTAGACATTTTGGGAGCTGTTGATGTTACAGTGGGATTCCTTGATTGTTTTGGGATCATGGATAATCTTCATTTAGGAGATGGTTATTTTGTTGTCATGGATAGATCGGTATCATGGTTCAGTGGAAGATTTGGTAGCATGTTGGATTCATCATACGTGATGGATGATCTTCTGCAGTGGATGTTGGTGTCATGGAGGAGCTCTTGATTGTGAGATTTCTTTGACATTTTCAGTTCAGTTGTCAGTAGATGGTCATCTTCATGTGAGTGAAGATGTCAGCATCTTGGTTTACCATGGAGGACTTCTTTGATTCTTTGGCTGAGGTGTCAGGTTTATGGTTTGTCAGTATGACATGTTTATCCTTATTTTAGAGATGTTATTATGTCATGGTTTACTCTTGATATCAGTTTAGAGTTTTGGCATGATACATGTTCTCTTGAGATAGGCTGTATGCATCATTGTACACTTGTTGCATGTGATCTCTTTGGAGGAGATGGTTAGATCATGATGTCATGATGAGCTTCTTGATTATGTAGATGTGCAGTAGGAGCATTGATAGTGGTCTTGTTTGTTCTCTTAGTATTGAGTACTTTGGTCATTTGCTTTATAGCTTCATGATGGTGCTATATTGCATTTGGAGTTTGGCATGTATTGGTCAGTTACAGGTGCTCATGGATACTTAGAGACTTAGGTGAGGTTGGAGTTCTCTTGTGATTAGAGATACTTGTTGAGATGGTTACTCTTTGGAGGTTTTAGCAGATAGACCAAGGATCCTTACACCTGGACATGGACGTGAGTTCATTATGGACTTAGAGGAGATTGTTCTTGGAGAGAGTCTATGTGGCTTTGTGTATCCTAGAGGAGCATTCTCATTCCCCACTCTTGGTCTACTCAGTAGTTTATCATCTATGAGGTATTGCCCATCCTTTTAGATGTATTTTACTTTATGTTTCATCTTATTATAGATATGGATCTTGAGCTACAATTATTGGTTCTGGAGGGTTCATTTGAGGGATGTTAGCATGGCTATCTTCTTGTTCATATGGTTTGATTTATGATTATCATTATGAGGAGTTTAGGAGATGTGATTGGGCTTATTCCTAGTTATGGAATGGTTACAAGTTTGATCTACCTTGATTAGAGAGGCTTACATCCATGTTGGCTACATGTTATGTATGTTCATTTGATCTTATGAGATTGAATGGTTGGGTGTTGTTGAGGCTTTTTTTTGGGGTTGTAGAGATCATACTTGGCATAGCGTAGCACTTTGAGGTGTTTTGTAGAAGGACATTATGATTTACATGTTTTCTCTCTTTGTCTTATGGCTACTTCTTGGAGGATCATGTTGATATGGTTGGACTTCGGATAGTTGTGGTGACATGTTGTAAGAGAGTATGCAACGATTTATCATGCATATGTGGATCATTGTGATTGTTCTTGATACTACATTGGCTTGTTGATTAGCCACACCTTGGTTTGAGTGTTGATTGATAGACTTGGTATGCCTTGGATCTATTTTCAGATTTGACATTACCCATGCAGTAAGAGTTCCTGGGATGTATGTGTTCTTCATTGACAGGTTTTATTCATGGAGCTTGTGATTGCAGTATATGGGTTGGATATATTGTTAGCATGAGTTTGTTGATGTTGTTGATACCTATGAGGTATGGATGGTTGGATGTATTAGCATATGTTGTGGGTGCTATTTCCAGTCATGTGGGTTTTTTACTTTTGACAACAGCTTGGAGCCTTATGTTATCACTTGGATTTGATGCTTGTGTTCTTTGGATTGGTGCATCTTCACCTTGGCATGTTCCTTTTCTTCCATAGGTGGCACGTTGGAGGATGACATGAGTTCTTTCTTGAGATGGTGGTCACTTTGCTTTGTTGCAGGTATCTTAATGGAGCATGAGAGCATTCTGGAGATTCATGTGATTTCATGTATTGACCCTTATGCAATGTATACAACAAGTGGGAGAATGTTGGGATAGGTGTTGTAAACCTTGCATAATATTGTACTATTTTATTCGGTTACCACTTGTATAAGTTGTATTGTAACATTGGGTTAGTTATTTTATGTGTGTGGGACACATAGAGTAATTAACTATTATTTGTATTATTTGATTTATTGGGAAAAGTTAGTACCAATAGTCAAATGTGGGGTCAAGTGGTTTTGTGTTATCCATGGTTTTGGGAGCACATGGTTTTCTCAATGTAATGTGTGAGCTTATATTATAAAAGCAAGCACAAGGTTATTATTTAAGGTTGGCTGGATATTTCATTGTAGGTGAATAGAGGTTTTGTGAGAGGCTATCATTGTATTGAGCTCTCTCTTGTGAGTGCATATTGTGAAGCATGGCAGGTGATATGTGGATTCATGCTTGTACATAGTTTCAAGTTGGTGATCTTGCCTTAAAAGAAAATCAGAGAAATCAAGTAGATCGAGAAAAGAAGGGCAAGTTTGAGCCTAATTGGTTAGGACCCTTTGTTGTCACAGTAGCATATGGATCAGGAGCTTATACCATTAGCTACACCTGACGACATTCCTTTAGATGAGCCACTCAACAGTGTTCATTTCAAGAAGTTCTATGCATGATCCTCAGAGTATCAATAATAATAATAATAATAATCCATCCTTTGATGAAAACCTGGTAAATAGGCACCTTGGATAAGTACCATAGTGAAAACCTGGCAAACAGGCGCTATGTGTAGAGTCAACATCCATCATCTATCAAATCTTGTTCATTCCATGACCATTTCACAACAAACTTCATCCATCCATCCATAATAAAACCATTGACCTTGTTTGCATTTCCATCTCCCTATCTAGAATAGCTTGGAAATTAGTCAATGTCCATCGTCGTCATCCCATGTCTTGGTCTATGTCTGACAGTTATCATTGTCTTGTCTTAGGTCAAAACTTTCTATGTCTTCTCCATCATTGGTTATCCTCTGTCAGTCAACCATAACAACACCTCTACCAGAATGGGGGCAACACTTTCCTTAACCTAGGTCTAGAAATGGATCCTTATTCGTGGTTCACAACAACACAAACACTTCAAACACACAACAACAAAAATGCAAACACTTCAAACACAAACACAAGCACTTCAACCATCTCCCCACAACGACAACACTTTTCCTACATCATCACACAACCAAAACTACATATAATCTCATCTCAATCTTAAGGTACCTTGATCCCATGGATATGGGTATGTAGGCAGTCTGGAATACAAAGGAAGTTTCTAGTACTCAGGTACATAAGATCTCATTATTCCCACCCCATGCTCTTTTCTACATCATAACACACTCTTCTAGTCGAGCATTAACCCAGTTCTTCTGTCACTTCCTTATCTTTCCTCTCAAGGGGGCATACGCTGGAGTAGCTAGCTACACTGAGGCATCAAAATTGTATCATGTCTTCAACAATCATTTTCTTTGACGCAACACTGTTAACTGCATTGCATCAAAGAGGGGCAAAATGTAGACACCCAAAAATGACCATTTTATCGCATCACTTGCATTTCATCAAATCTGTCTAAACACCTACATTTTAACATTAATTAAACAATCTAATTATTTAATTAATTGCATCAAAATGATCAAATTCTTCCAAAATTCCTAAATTTGACATTAATTGAATAAATTCTGTTTATTTAATTAATTAAATCAAAATAAACGTTATTCTTCTAAAATTAAATAATTGTTATTATTTAATTAAATCATTATCCTTTTTCAAATTTCAAATCTACATTAATTAAATAAATCCAATTATTTAATTAATTCATCACAAATTCTCTCTTATCTACAATTAAATAATTTTACATTATTTAATTAAATCAAATTGTTCTTCTAAATTTAAATAAATCATGCAAATTTATTTAAATTACCTCAATCCTCTAAAAATAAATAAAATCAAGTATTTTATTTATAATCTTATCTATTCCTCTATCATGCACAATCAATTAAATAAATCTATTTAATTTGCTTCAATTATCTTCCAATTCCTCCAAAAATATCATGATAACTCATGTGCACAATCAGTCTTATTTTTAGAACTCTAAAAAAGGCAAATCTAAAGTTAAGATAATTGATTTAATCAATCTTGTTTTTATCATCAACTCATGAATTAGAAGAAAAAACATTCTAATTTATGAAATCAAATCTATCTTTAGTCAAAAAATAATTATCTTAATAAAAATACCTTTTTGGAGTGACACATGTCGTGTGCACATTCAACATGAGTTATTTGATTTATCTCAACCATTCATTCTATGGATTTATTTCATCTGTTGATCGAACATGTTTGAAACCTATATAAACCCCCCTCATCTCCTTAAAAAATCCTCTTCGATCATTTATTCTTAGGCATTCCTTAACAATGAATTGAGCATACATCGCATCGTTGAGCACATCTATCTTTTGAGCACGAACACAACCCACATCCACTTGTTGCAAACATGGTTTTGTAACATTATTGAGCAATCTACATACATACAAAGAGAACTATGCAATCTAGGTGAAGTCTTTCTTGTTTTAAATTGATTTATTCATTGCTATTGGATTTTTACTTAGATCGATCTCTTTATGTTATGGGTAATTGAGTTGTTATTATCATTGCTTTGATTTTATCATTCAACCTCTTGATTTTCCTCATACACAGATAGATCACTAACTGTGAGATAGTTTGCACCAAGACTTGAGGTTTTGGGTTTGCTATAGAGATCAAAATGCTTCCACGAAGAGACCTTGGTGGGAGAAATTCTTTGACAAAAGAGGGTTTTAGAGCCCTGCAAAGACAAATCGATGCATTGCAAGAGGAGTTACAAAGAGGGTTTGAGCCAAGAATAAGAGAAGAAAGTGAAGATGAAGATAAAGAAGAAGAGCTATACGAGGAAGAACAAGATGATACATGAGATCCTGTATAATTTAGGTTGCTGAGGGTTATTTTGAAGATTGGAAAGAGGCCTAGGATTGAATTTTCTACCTATTATGGGGATCTGAATCTAGAAGAGCTTATTTATTGGATAAATGACATGGAAGAATATTTGAAGTATGAAGATGTGGAGGATTCATAATGGGTCAAGTTTGAAAAAATGAAGTTGAAGGGCCATGCCAGTATTTAGTGGAAGGAGGTCCAGTTAGAGAGAAATAGAAGAGGAAAGGAAAGATTACCAAATGGGATTGGATGGTGAACAAACTAAAGAAGTAGTTCATTCCTATGGACTATGAGTTGGAGTTGTTGAAGAAGCTGCAAGGATTGAAGAAAGGTAACAAGTCTGTTAATGAGTATATAGAAGAGTTTCATAAGATTATTATCAGAATAGGCCATGTAGAGGCCAATAATGTGAAGGTAGCCCATTATATTAATGGGTTGATGCCAAGTATTTAAGAGGAGCTGAGCTTGGTCAAAATAACCACCATAGAAGATGTGTACTAGTTTTCCCTAAAGGTGGAAGAGAAGCTAAATAAAAGATTTGAAAGAAAGCAAAGAGGAAAAGGTCATGCTGGAAGGACTGTGGAAGATCCTATGGAGGCCGAAATAAAGATCAAAAGAAAAGTGAAGAAGCAGGCACCAGTCAAAATTAGAAAGGAGATAATGCCTACCACCCTCATGACCAAAATAATGGTGAACAAAGGCGATGAGGAAGAGAAAGACCTAGGCAAGGACCTAGAAGAGGAGGTTTTAGAGGAACCTATTTCCAATGTGGAGAAGAAGGACATCGAGCATATGAGTGTCCTCAACATTGAAAAGAAGGACAAATAGAATACCTGAAGGTAATGCATGAGTTATACATGTATATGAAGATAGGCAGTCTGAGCATTTTGAAGATATTGAAAGGGGAGAAACCGTAGTTGTTAGAAGAACCTTGTTAAATGACAAGAAAGAACTAGATAAGAGGAAGAGTTTATTCCACACAAGGTGCAAGTGTGAAGGTAAGTGTTGTGACATTTTTATTGACAATGGAAGCACTAATAATCTTGTCTCAAAGAATTGTTGGCAAGAGACACTGTACAGCATTGATAGGTGTTGTCATTGATGGCAACTAAGATTGCTCCACACATCCGCAATACAGTATCTGATCATACCAGAAGTCAGAATGTTAATCTATCTAAGTCTGGGACCCTGAAATAGAGCATATAGTAGAGTCCAGTATTTTGGTCAGCAGATCTCTCCAGTTAACCATTATATGTTATGGATCTAAAAGAGTATAAAGAGACACCAGGAAAATATAAATCCAAGTTTTTATCCTTTGGTGCTAAAGGAATCAAAAGTTATGAGCATCTTAATATCAGGGTCTACTATGACAGAACAATTCAGTGAAGAATAGGCAGACTTATGTAAATCCTTGTGCAGACCCAATAGAAGTGTTTTGATGAACTGTGTATGAGATAGGATGTTAGTGGCCGACATGTATGATGATCTACATGTGTTGTTTGTGGTACGCATCAATAATTGTGTATGGATCTAGTCGATAGAGCAGAGCTCTTAAAAAGTTCTAAGTGTTGTTTGTTGTTGCCGACTGGCAAGTGATTGCAATTTCAAGATAAGTATATATAGCCGATGATTGTGAATATTTTGGGTGTGGATGTATGTGTTGATAACTAAGAGGGGGGGTGAATCAGTTATCCTAATTATTTCTTCTTTCTGAACTTTCTTATTAATCAATGCAACATTGATTCAAACAAGCAAACATTACCATGAAATGGAAAAACACATGACACCGTATTTTTGACATGGAAACCTTATTAAGGGAGAAAACCACGGGGTGATTAACCCAAAGATTATTCTCTGTTAGAAGAATAAGGAATTACAAAATGGCACTTGCCAATTAGGGCTCACTATCTAAGCACACTACTCACAAAGGAGGCACACTGCCTACAAGGAGACACACTGTCTACAAAAGAATGTTATACAATACTTGAACTAATTGGAAGCATCCACATATGCTGGAGTTCAGTTCTGGTTAGGCTCAGTACACTGATCTGCTGCACTTCATCTTTCCTCTTCTCTTATGCTGCTTTCCTCTCACATACCGGACCTTCTTTACTGCTTCTGCTCTGCTCTACTTTTATTCACATATCACATATCACCACTACACTTCTCACAACTAAATCCATCCTATATATATATCCACACAAGTGATTTCATTATCTTTCTAGTCGGCACCTGGAATAGTCAATCTTCTCACAAACTTTGTTCTGTCGGCTGAATCCTTACACATCAAGTAATGCGGATCAAGCATATACTTGTAGAAATCATTAATCATGTCAGCCAAACATGATTCATGCCTTCATAAACTTTAACACCATCAGTAACACATCCGGAAAGTAGTCTGATGTTCTGTCAGTCAGTTCTTCCTTTGTTCACACTATCACTCAGGAACCCGGTACTCAAGTATTCATATCTTTTGCCTCATCTATCACCAGAGGCTAAAACCTTGGAATCTATCACTCAAGGTAGTACTCTTTACTTCCCCAAATTTGCACTTTACCAAGATACTTCCTCTGAGAGATCTGAACCTATCTGTCGGACCTTGCCATATGCTCTGTTCTTGTTTACCGGACCACAACATTCTTCACTCTGACTTCTGGTAGAGACACACCATGTCCTGCAGATGTGTGGGATGAACTTTGTTGCCATCAATGACAACAATCATGAATCCATATAGTGTATCTTGCCAACAATCTCCCCCTTTGGCATTGATGGCAACACTTAGTGAAAAATGACTAAGTGTTTACACTAGGCTCCCCCTTGGCTGATGCTTTGTCTTTATATATATTTTCTGGAGCTCCCCCTTAGTTGGATTCCTCATTTTTCATTGCTCTTTACTCCCCCTTTGACATCAATGGCAAAGGGTAGGGTCCGCACACCAAAATTTTCAAAAATTTTGCTATACTTAGCCGCATAAGTATATATATACAAGTTGTACTTACATATACTTAAGTATGTCTGCAAAAGTTGTCTTCAATTGAATAAATTCTGTAGCCCAACTTTGCTTCATTCTGTCTAAAATTGAGATATGACCGCTTAACAGGAATGCAAACGCATCTGCCCTTTTTAGATTTGTTGGATCATTTGTCTGGGCTGTGATTTGAGCTTCACTTATGGCCTCATGGATGGCTTCTAACTTAGGGACAATGATCCTCCTAAGTTCACCCATCCAGCTGATCATGTTCTTCCTTTCCTTCTCAAAATTTTTTATTGCAGTTGTGATTGCAATAGTCTGACACTCTTGATTGACTATGGAGGAAGAGAGAGGATCAAAACTTTGAGACAAACTTAGTAGTTTATCCTCTTGCTCTTTTATTTTCTTCTCAATCTCTACTGTTACTTTGGACCATGAAATACAAAATTTGTATATTTTCCCGCTATCTATAAGAGCATCTTCTAAGCTCTTTATCCCTATACTCATATTTCTCCTATCATTACTTATCAAACCTTGTACCTCAGATAATCTTTTTGCAAGAAATTCCTTCCAGACCTTATCTTCTGCTGACTTCTCTAGTGAATCAAAATGTGTATTGACACTGCTGACTAGAGTTTTGAGATTACCGAAAGTGGAGGCTGTGGGATCTTTCTGAACCGATGGCATAATCTTTTCAAGCACTCCGGAAGCAGCTTCTATCAACTCACAGTCTTCCATATGAGACTTTAGGAGTTTTTCATTAGCCTTAGCATTTGCAAATGAAGCTATCTTCATTGTCTGTACCGGAGAAAGAGAATCAAAAATTGAATGGACCTTGTAGAAGCTCCGGTTCATCAATCTCCATTGTTTCTTTGTTTAGGAATTCTTGGACAGTTTGTGCAGTGTCTCTTGCCGGAGATAGATGTTTCTTCTCTTCTGCAGTCTGGGAGTTGTCCTTAGGAGTTTTCTCTCCTTCACCACTAGCAGTTGTGGTTTTCTCTACTGAAGTCTTTTCTCCTTCTACAACCTTAGCACTGTCATCTTCTTTTTCCTTCACCTCTGCTTCTTTCTCTTGTAATTTTTCTTCTCCTTTAGATCCAGAGATTGTAGGGGAAATCAGAGGAGAAATGTTAGTCTGTTCAGGGCCCACCTCTTCTGTCATTTTCTCAGGAGTTTCTTCTGCAACATTTGTGGTTGAGGGATTAGTACCCAAGTCCTCTATAATAGGAAGATTAAATCTTTTGAAGGCCTTCCAGAGGATCTCTTTTGTGTCCTTGGCTACCTTGTCAGTTTCACCAAGCATAAGTTGATTCATCCTTGATTTGCTTCTAAACTCATCCTTACAATCTTTGAATATCATATTCCTTGTCTTGGGGTCGATTGAAGGATATAGCTGGATTGCTATTTGTTCCCAGATTTCTAGGTCTTTAGCTTGGGCAGTGTTCTTTCTTGATTCTAGTTCCTTCTCCAAGCTTTTAGGGATCAGAGATATAATTTCAATAAATGCTTTGTTGTAAATATTTAGGTACCTGACTGTGGCATCTTGCAATATCTTCTGATCTGCTTCACCATAATCATCATAAAACTCAACCATTGGCTGAAGATTTCTATCCACTGTAACTGATTTAATTATGTCGTCAATGTGAAGAGTGGGTTTTTCAACATATTCCTCTGCCTTTTCTTCTTCCTTCTGTCCAGTAGAGGGTTGACCAGATTTTTTCTTCTTTTTCTTCATTTTCCTAACTTCTTCATTAGATTTAGTTTCCTTTCATCTCTTTGACTTGTATAAGTCCTTGTGGCTTCTGTCTTTGACCTTTTCTCTCCTTTGCCGGATGCTTGGACTTCCAGTTTTGAGCTTTTAGCAGGGACAGGTGCTGGTCTCTTTGAAGATCTGGTCTGGGTGGAAGTTTCTACTGAAGCACTTTTCTTGCTTCCCTTTTCTGCCTCTTTCTTTTCTTCATCAGCTTTTTGTCTCTTTTCCCGGTTGGCATCAAGTGCCTCCTTTGGGATCCCAAGGCCTTGTGCAATATGTTCTACTTCTTTTCTCACCTTCCTCTTGATCTCTGGTTCTTTGAGTTCAACATGGATTTTTATACTCAGCTCCTCAAAGGTCCCAAACCTTTCTGCCTTTGTATCTTTAGGCTGGCTTAGCATGTGTTGAACATGCAACTCCACAATTTGTTCATCAACTTCATACCCCATGGGCATGATCCAGACTATCCTTGGCTCTACTGCCTCCATAAGACATTGATCAGTGTCTACCATGAAGCACACTGTATCCTTGTATTTTTCAACTATTGATTTGGGGATCCTTTCTCTGATTTGCATTGTATTTTGGAATTGCTTGAAGTAACCCCACAGAGCTGTATTTCTTGCCTTTGCATCTCCAAGTTCATGCAAGTAATCTCTGATCTGGATAGCTATCAGTTTGTCATTTTCCCATACCTATCCATTTGATCCGGGAAGCTCATTCATGAAGTAGAAGAACAAACATAGTATCAGTCCTCCATATTTAAAGGAGTTCTTTTTGTCCTTCTTGATCTTCTGTATGTTTTCCATTAATTGGCTCAAGAGGAGTTCACAGAGATCATAATCTGCATTCTTTCTCAGCATCTCATAGGCCGTGTATACTGTAGTTTCGGATACTGAATTCTCCCTACTGGAATGATATATCTTGTATCATATTATCATAGATGCATACTTGATATCCGGGTCAGTAATATCTTCAATGGTCATTGCCCTCTTATCAAATTTTGATCCGGTGGCCTCTGTGACAATGTTGTTTTTGACAGATTTGAGGACAGGAATTCCTTTAGAGGAATGTAAACCAGTTACTGCCCTAATTGCTTCCTTGGTGATCTTGCAAGGTCTATTCAACCATAGGAAGTTATCATGCACCCTACTTAAAACATACCGGACTCATTCATCTTCTTCAAAGCAGGGGAAATGAATGAACTGATCAAAATGCTTTTCCTGGATGCCCTTATATTCTGGTTTAAGCTCAAAAGCATCATCTATCAATTGTTTGTGATAGATGTCTCTTAGTTTGAATTCCCCAAACTCTTCAATATTGGCATGTATGTAAACCCTAATGTCTTCTGTGTGTAAAACACCATGTGGAACACTAGAGAATGCTCCTAGGGGATCTACCTCCAAGGATTTGTATGGATGTTTCTTAAATGTAGGGTGAGGTCTATCAGAAATCTTTACAATATTCAGAGTACCCATTATCAAGAGATTTGTAGTGAGATATTTGAAAACAGAAAATACCTTTTGCACCTACCGGTTTCACGGAGTTGGTTGGATTGATCTCTGGAAGTAATGACTTCTGCAAGTGATCTTCGATGAATTTGAGGAATTTCATTGCAGAGCTCCACGTTTCATTTCTTCTTGAGTGCAGAATGAGTGAATGATTAATGAAAAACCCTTATATTGCTCCGCAAGCCCTAATATTAGATTGCAATAAATGCTCGACCTACATTATTCCAGTTTGCCTTATTCGGGTGATTTAAAGAACCAGATCAACCCTGATCTTTAAACATCTTGCGGATCTTCCAAATCTTAACCACAGTTTGTTTGAATATATCCCTTCCTTCAATCCACAACTCTTCTTGTGCCAGTTCCGACACCAATTGACTAGCTGGGGGAACAAGGTTTTCTTTGTGTCTCCCCCTAAGCCAGAGCTCACTTTTCAATTTCTGGAAGGAATATCAGCACCAGAGTCTGGTGCGGATCCAATCTCTACATTCTCAGTACTTTTCTTCACCTAAATCTTGCTCATCTCATTTTTAACTTCATCTGCATTCATCTTTTGTTTACCCTTATCTTGATTCTGATTATGATATATCGGACCTCTTTTGTCCTGATTCGTGCTTCTATAGAGTTTTGCATTATGACCGGACCTATTACAGATTTGGCAAACAACATTTCTTTGCATATTTGACTGATATCCTCTTGATCTACATTGATTAGCCATATGACCTACTCTATTGCATGCAAAGCATCTACCATTGAATGATTTGTTCATTTGCATATTTCTGCATTCATGAGACTTGTGACCATACCTTTTGCAGTTAAAACATTGTCTGGAGAAGGATGAATTAGTCTGATTCATTCTCTTTCTGCACTGATTAGCCTTGTGACCAAAGTGATTGCAGTTGTGGCAGTATCCATTGAAGGATGGATATCTTTGAGCATTGGGCTGTCTTATCGGAGGTCTTCTAGGCCCGTTCCTTGGATTTTCTGATCCATAATTCTTCTGACCGGATCCGGAGCTTTCTCCTTTCTCATATCCCAAACCACATTTGTCATCTACCTTCTTTTGACTTCCAAGAAGAACTTCAAGTTGAGCAGAACTTATCTTGAATTTCTCTTTATACTCATTTGCTGTTTGAAGATCTCTTTTTAGAGAGACAATTTGATCTGCAAGTTTTTCTTCATTATCTTTAGCATCTTCAAGATCCGATTCAAGATGTTTGATAATTCTATCCATCTGGTGGCAATCTTCTGATTTCTCCTTGAGAGATTGTCTTAGATTATCTTCAGTTTTTCTTTTCTCTTCAACTTCTTGGGTAAACTTTATAACTCCTGATTCCATTTCATGTCTTACCATAATGATTTCTTTTGATAACTTTTCACATAACTTGGTTTTCTTAGTCAGCTCTTCATTTTCATTATTTTCTTCACCTTGTCTTGCCAATTGCTGAAGCAGCTCCTTTCTCTTTTTCATAGAGAGACTTAATTTGTCTTTTAGTTCTCTCATGAAATCATCAGCCTGTTTGAGTCTTTCCTTTAATTCATTGACTTCAGAGTTTGACTGTTCAAGATCCTCAAGGGCAGTCTTGAGTTGCTCCCTTAAACCATATGCATCCATTTGGACTCCCAGATCTTCCTCAAGCTGTTAGACTCTGTTAGGAGGAAATTAGCTCTGATACCAATTGTTGATAACTGAGAGGGGGGGGGGTGAATCAGTTATCCTAATTATTTCTTCTTTCTAAACTTTCTTATTAATCAATGCAACATTAATTCAAACAAGCAAACATTACCATGAAATGGAAAAACACATGACACAGTATTTTTGACATGGAAACCTTGTTAAGGGAGAAAACCATGGGGTGATTAACCCAAAGATTATTCTCTGTTAGAAGAATAAGGAATTACAAAATGACACTTGCCAATTAGGGCTCACTACCCGAGCACACTGCTCACAAAGGAGGCACATTGCCTACAAGGAGAGACACTATCTACAAAAGAATGTTATACAATACTTGAACTGATTGGAAGCATCCACATATGCTGGAGTTCAGTTCCAGTTAGGCTCAGTACACTGATCTGCTGCACTTCATCTTTCCTCTTCTCTTATGCTGCTTTCCTTTCACATACCGGACCTTCCTTACTGCTTCTGCTCTGCTTTGCTTTTATTCACATATCACATATCACCACTACACTTCTCACAACTAAATCCATCCTATATATATCCGTACAAGTGATTTCATTATCTTTCTAGTTGGCACCCGAAACAGTCAATCTTCTCACAAACTCTGTTTTGTCTGCTGAATCCTTACACATCAAGTAATGCGGATCAAGCATATACTTGTAGAAATCATTAATCATGTCAGCCAAACATGATTCATGCCTTCATATCCTTTAACACCATCAGTAACACATCCAGAAAGTAGTCTGTTGTTCTGTCAGTCAGTTCTTCCTCTGTTCACACTGTCACTCAGTAACCTGGTACTCAAGTATTCATATCTTTTGCCTCATCTATCACCGGAGGCTAAAACCTTGGAATCTATCACTCAAGGTAGTACTCTTTACTTCCCCAAATCTGTACTTTACCAAGATACTTCCTCTGAGAGATCCGGACCTGTCTGTCGGACCTTGCCATATGCTCTATTCTTGTTTATCAGACCACAACATTCCTCACTCTGACTTCCGGTAGAGACACACCATGTCTTGTGGATGTGTGGGATGAACTTTGTTGCCATCAATGACAACAATCATGAATCCATATAGTGTCTCTTGCCAATAGTATGGCGGTCATGAAGAAAATGTGAAAAGTGCAGAAATCTAATATCCAAATGAAGGCAGAATAGAGAGAAGAGTAGAATAAAGATGAAGTGTACAAAGTCAGGATTCACACTTAACCGGCACTGATCTCTAGCATTGGCAGATGCATCTTACTAGTTCAAAATCTCTATAAATCTCTTGTAAACTTTTCTATAGGCAGTGAGCCTTCACTTGAGCAGTGAGCCTGAATGCATGTGCATTCTCATTTATAAAATACTTTTAACAGGGTATTAATTTTTGTGGGTTAACCCCCACCGTGGTTTTTCCCTTAACCGGGTTTCCATGTCAAAATCTTGGTGTCAAATTTGTCATTCATGTTTTCTGCTCATATGCTATTGTCTAATGCTGGAATGTTTATATCATTGATTTAATCTTAAGTTGTAAAAAGGAATAACAGAAGAAAAAGTTTAATAAGAGCAACAACTGATTCACCCCCCCTCTCAGTTGTCCGGACCTATTCCAACAATTGGTATCAGAGCTAAGTTCCTTTGAAAAAGCTTAAACAACTTAAGGAAGATCTGGGAAGACAACAGAATGGATGAATATGACCTTCAAGGGCAACTTAATCTCGCCCTAGATGATCTTGAGCAGTCCAAGGCAGAAGTTCAAGAGCTACAAGACAACCTTAAAAAGGCTAAAGACTTCATTAAAGTTTTAAAAGAAAAATTGAGCAAATCCAATGCAAAAGGAAAGGAGCAACCTCTTCGATTGGGAAAACCTTATGAAGACAAGGCCTTGGATGAGAAGACAAAGGAATGTGAAAAGTTAACTAAAGAAGTTACTATTCTAAAACATGAGATGGAAACTGGAGTGATGAGACTAACCAAGGAAATTGAAGATAAGAAGAAAGATGAAGAAGAGTTAAATTAAAATATGAAAAAGAGTTCTGAAGAATGCATCAAATTGGATGTGATAGCTGGCCTTCTAGAATCTAATCTACAAGAAAGCAGAAACAATGAAAGAGAACTTGAAAGATAGATTATCACACTCAGACATGACCTAGAAATTGCAAATGAGTACAAGGAGAAATTCAAGATAAGCTTAGCTAAACTTGAAGCACTCATTGAAGGGCAGAAAAAGGATGTTGATAAGCATGAGAAAGGTGAAAGCTCCAGATCCAAATAGAGAAACCTTCAACCTAGGAATGGAAGAAAAAGATCTAGAAAACCTCCAGTAAGACAACCAAATGCTCAAAGATATCCATCATTCAATGGAAATTGTTTGAACTACAACAAATTTGGTCATAGAGCTACTCAGTGCAGAAGCAGAGTAAATCAAAATGGTCCATCCTTCTCCAGTCAATGCTTCAAATGTAACAGGTATGGTCATAGATCAAATGAATGCAGAAGTGTGAAAATGAATAATCCCAATATTAGAAGAATTAGCAATTCCTTCAATGGTTATTGCTTTGTTTGCAATGGGTTTAGACATATGGCTAATCAGTGCAGATCAAGAGAAAATCAGGTTTATAAGAAAGGAAATGTTGTATGCTATAACTGTAATAAATCTGGTCATATTGCAAGATTCTGCAGAAGTAAAGACAATGGAAGAGAAGGTCTGGTAAACAAAAAAATTGGATGAGCAGAAACAAGACAGAGGCAAAAGGAAAATTGATGTGGATGAGATACGGAGTGAAATGAACAAGATTTGGATAAAGAAATATACAGTAAACATGATAATGAGTCTGCACCGGAATCCAGTGCTCACAATTCCTCCGGGAATTAAGTTAGAAAACTCTGGCTTAGGGGGAGCTACATAGAACATCAAATTCCCCCAGTCAGTAAGTGGGTGCCTGAATCTGGCACATTAATAGAAAATACTCTAAGTTATTCTAGAACCTATGGAAGGATTTCCAGAAGAGAAGATGATATATGAGGAACTATCTAAACAATGTAACTAGATACAATTAGGGAAACACATTTATTGCAAAGGCAAATTAGGTAATGCGGAGCTTTAAAAGGTCACTTGATCACTCATTTGAATCACCTTGCCTTCGAAGTAAACAAGAAGAAGAGCACTTGAGCTGCAAAGTCCAGAGACTGAGGTAGAGAATCAATTCAATCGGCAAGTGATCAACCCTAACACTATGAAAGAAAAAGGTACCTCTCTGTAAATCTTTGAATCTAAAATCTATTGAAATGGCTACCCCTCATGTTGTTGACATTACCGAAAGGCCTCAACCCAAATTTAAGAAGCATCCTCACAAATTAATTCAAGTCAATCCGTTAGGTGCTTTTTCAAGCGTTCCAAATGGGGTGCTACATGTAGAAGACATTAGGGTTTACATTCATGAAAATATAGATGAGTTTGGATATTCAAGGTATGTAGATTTGTTTGAAAAACAACTCATGGATGAAAATAAAGAACTTAAACCCGAATACAAGGCTCTACAGGACAAACACTTTGTTCAGGTTATGGGGTTTCCAACATTTGATGAGGATGAGTGGGTCCGATATGTCTTAAGTCAGATACATGATGAATTTATGTGGTTATTAAAACCATTCAAGATTACCAGGGATGCTATCAGAAATGTAACTAGTCTCAACTCAACTGGAGGATTTCCCATGCTAAAAGCTATGAAAAACCAGACAGTAATTGATGCTACAGGAGCTAAGTTCGACAGAAGAACAATGACCATAAATGATATTATAGAGCCAGATGTCAAATTCGCCTCCATGGTGATTGGATACAAGATTTACCACTTGAGTAGAGAAAATTCTATTTCTGGAACAACCATTTATGCTGCATACAAGATGCTAAAAGAAAATGTTGATTATGACTTGTGTGAACTATTGCAAAATCAATTGATTAAAAATCTGAACAAGATCAAAAGAGATAAGAAGAACACCTTCACGTATGGTAAACAAATTTTATGTCTCTTCTTTTACTATATGAATGAGGTACCTGGGGTAAAAGGTGTACACTGGACTCAAGATGAACCAGTTTCCATTCAAATCAAAAATCATCTTCACAACATTGGTGATTTCAATGCTCAGAAGACGACAATATGGAGTTACTTCAAATTTTTTTAGAATATGATGCACTCAAGGGAAAGAATTCCAAATTCAATTGTTGACAAATACAAAAATGAAGTATGCTTCATGGTTGATACTGACAAGTGTTTAATGGAAGTAGTGGAATCCAGAACTGTTTGGATCATGCCCATGGGGTATGAAGTAGATGAAAGGACCTTGGATATGTATGCTCAACATCTACTAAGCAAGCCCAAAGACACAACAGTTGAAAGATTTGGAACTTATGAGGAGCTAAGTTTAAAGTTGCATACTAAGCTCGGAGAACCTAAAACTAATAGAAGAGTAAGAAAAGAAGTTGACCAGCTAGCCGAGAATCTTGGCCTAACAAAGGAAGCTGTGAAGAAATTCAGAGAAAGAACAGAAAAGGATAAGAAAGAGAAAGAAGAAAAGAGACAAACAAGTGATCTGGTGGAACCTTCTTCCACTTCAAGAACTACTAGAAGTTCTACTACTGCCTCTGCTCCTTCCAAATCTGCAAAACTAAAAGCAAAATCATCTAGAAAATGTGAGAAAAGGAAGAAAACAAAAGCTTCCCGGACCTATGAAAGCATAAGAGAAGATGAAGTAGATACAGACTCCGACATTGAAATCAAGGAACCAAAAGTCACTGAAACAAAAGCTGCAAAGTTAACCAAAGAAAAGTCCTACGGAATCAAAAGGACTAGCAAAAAGCTAAAGATTGAAGAATATGTTGAGAAACCTACGCTCTCGCTAGAAGATGTGATAAAATTAGTCATTGTGGATGGTAATCTAAAACCCATGATTGAATTCTATGATGAATACAATGATATGGATAAAAGGGTGTTGGAGGAAGCAACGGTTAGATATCTCAACATCTACAACAAGGCACTAATTGAGATAACTTATGAGTTACCACAAAGTCTAGAAAATATCTTGGAATTGAGAAAAGAAAATGCCAAGTGTAAGGATGTGGAAATTAGAGAACATGAACTAATAAATCTGTGTCCCCAAATTTCTCCTGAACAAATAGATATGGTACTTAAGGAAGTCAAAGATGATTTTAAAAGCAAAAGGAGAATGAACAAGCTCATGCTTGGAGAAACAAGTGAAATAGTTGAAGAAACTCAAGAGATTCTTTTGAAAGCACTAAAGAAGTATAATCTTCATATAAACACAAAAGAAGTGCCAGATGTTGAAGAAGAGAACATTATTGAGCAGCAATCTGAGTTGGGTAGAGCCTTTGTTCTGGAAGTAGAACAAGCAATTCAGGAGTATACAGAAATGTTGGATAAAATATTTGATGCAGAAGATACTCCCAATCCATCTGATACAATAGGGAAAGAGGATAATGTTACTGTTTCACAGAACCCTCCTAATCAAATAGCAAGTGATGAACAAACAAGAAAAAGTTCCTCTGTAGAGAACACAGAAAAGGATAAAGCAAAGTTAGAAGAAGAAAGAGAAAAGAAAGATAATACAGAAGAAGATGGTGCAAATGCTGAAGCACCTAAAGCAGAGACTGAGAAATTAGGAGATCAAAAGGCTGATTCTAAAATGGCTGCAAGAGACACTGCAGATGCAGTAAAAGGTCTTCTTGGAAAAGAAGTGATTGAGCTTGATGAACTGGAACTACTCCAAGGTCTAGTTAATCCAGATGCTCTCTCTCCAATTCAACTGTTGAAGATAGCATCATTCACCCAAGTAAAGGCTAGAGAGAAGATGTTAAAGTTCCACATGGAGAAGAATGAGCTACTGGGACTTGTAACCAGAGTTTTGGAGAAATTAATGCCAACCTATCAGAAGAATCAAAATGATTCCCCCTCCGGTCATCTAAAGAATTTGGTAAGTTCAGTAAATTCACATTTTGAGTCCTTTGAGAAGTCTGCGGAGGTAAAAGTTTAGAAATAATTCTTAGATAATAAGTTTTGTGAAATAAAGAACCTGATAGTAAATGATAGAAGAATAATTGGTATTGGCATAAAGAGTATTCAGAATGCTCTAAATGATGGAAGTGAGATATACAAATTCTGTCTATCATGGCCCAAAGTTAATAAGGATATTGAGAACAAGATAAAGGAACAAGAACAAAATTTGTCAAATCTCTCTCAAAATTTTGATCCCCTAACAGTTTCGCCTATAAGTCAAGAATGTCAAGTAATTAACTTGATTGAGGAAATAAAGAAACTTTTCAAAGAGATAAACAACATTATGAAAAGAATGTGTGAGCTCTGGGGATTAATTGCTCCTAAGTTAGAGACAATGTATACTACCTTATCTATAGCTCAGACTGCAGTTCAGACCAGTGTTCCATCAGATCTGTCAAAGGCAGAAGCATACTCATTTGTGTTAAATGGGCACATTTCAATTTTGGATGGAATGAAGAGTACTTGGTCCTCCGAACTTATGCAAATAAAAACTAGTTTTACAGACATCCTCAAGTTCATGTGAATCGAACTTAATGGTTACTAATACATATGTGGCAATGCATACAAAAATTTTGGAGAATTTTGATTTGCGGATCCCACCCTTTGTGATTGATGTCAAAAGGGGAGTGAAGGGCAGTGAAAAAGAAAGTATTCAGTAAAGGGGGAGCATCAGAATAAGTGAAGTGCACAAATGTAAAGACAAAGGGGGAGTTACACAAAGACAGTCATTTTTCACCAAGTGTTGCCATCAATGCCAAAGGGGGAGATTGTTGGCAAGAGACACTGTATAGAATTGATAGGTGTTGTCATTGATGGCAACCAAGATTGTTCCACACATCCGCAGTACAATATCTGATCATACCGGAAGTCAGAATGTTAATCTATCTAATTCTAGAAGCCTGAAATAGAGCATATAGCGAAGTCCAGTATTTTGGTCAGCGGATCTCTCTAGTTAACCATTATATGTTGCGGATCTGAAAGAGTATAAAGAGACACTAGGAAAATCTAAATCCAATTTTTCAGCCTCTAGTGATAAAGGAATCAAAATTTATGAGCATCTTAATACCGGCTTCTACTATGACAGAACAGTTCAGTGAAGAACTGGTAGACTTATGTAAATCCTTGTGTGGACCCAATAGAAGTGTTTTGATGAACTGTGTATGAGATAGGATGTTAGTGGCTGACATGTATGATGATCTACATGTGTTATTTATGGTACGCATCAATAATTGTGTATGGATCTAGCCGACAGAGCAAAGCTCTTAAAAAGTTCTAAGTGTTGTTTGTTGTTTCCGACTGGCAAATGATTGCAATTTCAAGATAAGTATATATAGCCGATGATTGTGAATATTTTGGGTGTGGATGTATGGCGGTCATGAAGAAAATGTGAAAAGTGCAGAAATCTAATATCCGAATGAAGGCAGAATAGAGAGAAGAGTAGAATAAAAATGAAGTGTACAAAGTCAGTATTTGTACTTAACTGAAACTGATCTCTAGCATTGGCATATGCATCTTACTAGTTCAAAATCTCTGTAAATCTCTTGTAAACTTTTCTATAGGCAGTGAGCCTTCACTTGAGCAGTGAGCCCGAATGCATGTGCATTCTCAATTATAAAATACTTTTAACAGGGTATTAATTTTTGTGGGTTAACCCCCACCATGTGGTGCAGGGGCACCCCTTCATCAAGTTAATTAGAAGCCTAAAGTCTTAATAGGTTGTTATGTATTTACTATGTAATAAGGTCTATTTGACCAACGCATGCTATTTTTGGGTTGTTTTTGTCTTGTGGACACTTATCAATCTGTTAATGACAAGGTTGTTAGTTTGTTAGTTAGTTATGTCTCCCAGCCACTTGGAATTGTCTCCCAGCCACTGGGAATCCTGTCAGTACTACTCTCAATGGGTTGTTAAATAGCCTAAGTTCTGATCGATTAGATATAGATAGAGAGAGAGAGATCAGAAAGAAGAAATTAGACAGAGCAGTGATTGTGAATTTGAGTTGTACTATGAAAACAAACATTTGTATTCATCTGCAGAGAAATAAAGAAGATCCTATTTTGCATTTGAACTACATCTGTGTAGTCAATTTCTGATTTACAGTTGATATGGGGTTTTTCCATTCCACCGGTTGATTACTCTGTAATCGGTGGAATGGCTGTACATATTAGATTAGATTTTGTTTTTGCATTTTCTGTTTGTGTGAGTTTTGCAGTTATAGGATCAATCGACAGCATGTTGGAATAAACCCTAGCATCTGCAAGTGCTAGGCTGATGAAGTGTAAAAGTTGTTTGTTTGTGGGAGAAGTAGTTCTGCGAAATTGCGAGGGTTTCGATAGACTCCACTGGTGAAATTTGAAGTGTTAAGTTTCTATGTTTGAACTATTTTTAATGGTTCAACGGTTCTATTGGGTGAATATTTTGTCATTAACTTGCTAACGGCAAAATGGGTATATCAGCCACAGCTATGATGAGACAGTCTCTCCTCTTAGCAAGGGCAGGTTCCCTCTAGTTACTTGACTTTTACAAACAAAACAACTTATGAAATTTATGTACACTAAAAACTATGTTTGTGGTGGTTCCATCTTATCTCATTCTCTTTTTTTAGAATAGATGTTTATACTTCAAACTCTTGATAAAGGACTTATAAATTATCACAAAATCACAGAAACACAAAGTTTTCTGTTACCTCACTTACTAATTGCAAATAGAACTATTTGAAGTAGAATGCAGCCCAAAGTCTTCACTCCTCTTCAAGATGATAAAAGTAAATCAAATATAACAACTTGCAGCGCAAAGTCTCCAAACTATTGTATTCTTACAAACATGAACATAAACCTCACAAATGATTTGATAACACAAAGTCTATCAGAATCAAATTAAGAGCGCTCTTCAATCACTTGAAACAAACTCCACACTTCAATTATTACCAAAGAAGATTATGATAGCAAGACATAAGAACAATACTATCATAACACAAATAATCCCAAGACAAAGATTGGAATTGAACTTGCTTTCTTGTATTGATAAATATTTGATAATTAATTTTCACAAAGAAGCACAAAGTCTTGATTTGATTTTCAATTCACCAGAGTTTTCTTACAATAGACAAAAGATAATATTTACAAAAGAGGCCCTCTTTATTTATAGGGAGAGGCCTTGAGAAAATTTAGGAAATCTACAACTACTTTGACTTATTCAACAAAAGAGTCCTATTTGACTTAGGACTTCTCTTGTGTCACATGTAGTTACATTTTGGAAAATTACATGTGTAAATGTTCAAAACAAAATTCAATTTACATATCATCTAAGAAAAATAAGCTAAGGCACTAGCTTCCTCCGTCTTTTTTCCTCAGGAAGTTCTAGTACATAGTTTGAACGACTGACATCTCACATGCATCTGGTTTTGCTATGTTTTCAGAGATGGTGCGGGCTCGGAGAATTGAATCCTTTACTGCCTTTATCGCCTTTTCATGCTTGTCTAAATTATCCTTCAGGTTCTCCAGAGTCGAATGTTGATCATACAGGCTGTCCATTGAGAGCACTGAGGATGCCTCCTCTTCAGATTTCTTTTGGACCATTTCTTCAAAAGAAATTATCATTTCCTGTGCTGTGAGGAAACCATGATCTTCCCTTGTCAAGGTGCAAGGAAGTTCTTCTAGCCGGTGTAGGAGTGTGATATGACTATCTTCGCTGGCTTCTTGAGCTTGGCACATATTTTCAAGTAGACTCTTTATTATGAAAATATGATGAGCTAGAGTCTCCTTGGTCTTAAGATATGATTCCCTGTTGGTGATGACCCCAATGGTTCTGACCTTTGATGGAGACGATTCTGACATGAGCTCTGGAGAAAACTTTGAATTTGAACTTCACCACGAATGCTGATTGAAAACTACAAAAGGCCATGATCTCGCAGTTAGGGGAAAAATCGGGTAAACTGGGTCAACTGCGATTCGACGATCATGGACAGGAAAGCATGCGTTTGAAGGGCTTGAGAGCGCAAATCAAGGCGAAGGTGAAAGTGGGCTTTTAGCTTTGAAAGGTGAATTTTCCTAGTGTTGGGAAAACTTTAGGAAAATATGCTTGAGTGGTCAAAATGACAGCTCCTGCATATTGGAAGAGTTTCCATGTGTAAAAGCGGGTGAAAATGCCGTTGTTGCTTATGTATGGAAGATTATTGGTTAACATGCACGAGCGGTCAAAATGACCGCTATTGCATGTAATGAGTTTGAAACTTCAAATGCTCGAGCGGGCGATTTCACCGCCATTGTAGGTAACGAGGTTTTGCAAGGTTTGATGTCAGAGCGGAGATTCCAACCGACGCCGCATGTGGGGTTAGATTTGGTGTTTACAGTGTTCGATCGGCGAAAATGGCCGACACTGCATATGGTACTTCAAGGTCTTCTATTTAAGGGTTTTGGCGACAGGAAACATTGAAGAACGGTTTTGGTTTTTGGTCACACATCAACCTAAAACCTAGGGCACGAACAGACAATGGAAGAACGAGGATTCGACGCAAAAGATCAAATTGAAAATGACAATCTAAATAGAAACGTAACATTATAAATGATAAATTCAAAACAACAAAACTACTGAACAATCATTTAAAGAAACCCTAGAAAGAAAGATTTAATGACCTACTTGTTAAAGAAGGAGAAACCCTATACGCGAAGATGGCCACTTGAAATCCGTTTGAATCCAAATGTCGGCGCAATCAATGGTTTGAGGAAGGGATTACTAATCAACTGGGAGGTTTTGAATAGAGGAAATGAGTTAAACATTACAATTAAAAGGTCAAAATCAAGCCCTTAATACTTGGCACGAGTGACCATTAATGTCACTCCAGTTAAAAGATCCAGAGATCTTGTTTGAACAGGTGTTTCGGTCGTTCCGGCAGGCAGAGTTAACAACCATATGTAATGGTGGGTGATTTGGCTGCCGTTACACAAAACAAACAAAACTCAACATATGTAATAGCAGCTAAATACGCCGCTCTTACATGTTAACAAAAGACTTCAAAACATGTAATAGCGGTTAAAAACACCGCTCTTACATGTTAACAAAAATTTGGCCAACACCCAAAAATTGACCTTTTAACCAGTTTGAGACTTGAACAATTTTTGTGAATATCAAGAAACCAATTCAAGGGAATGTCACAGACCAGTTTAGAATATCAAATGACTTCGCACGAGACCAAGGGAATCTTGTCTCGATTTGCGATCTTAGAGTGTAGATTCACGAAACGGACAAGTTTCGTGGGGGGTTGTCTACAAAAATGAGCGTAGCTGATTTTGAGAACAATAGGTTCAACCGCATGTTGGTTTGGAGGTCCAACGAAACGACGAAGGTGGTAAGGATAAATAACGATCGTTGAACCACCCATTGAACCAGTTCAACGGTTCAATGGTTCAACGAGCTTGGCGGGTTCAACGACGGGCGCCAGTTCAGTGGTTAAACAACTCACCAAGGTTTGAAGGTTTAGCGAGTTGATAGTTCACCATGAGAGCTGATAGCATTTGACACAATAAAATATTAAGTGTAGGGTACAGTGACTCAACTACTGTCACAGCCGCACTTTAGACTAGCTCCACCAGTTTCGGCCGCGTGCTCTGCGTCATAGTGGTATCAGAGCTAAGGAGTATCTTCTGGGAAGATAAGAAGACAGAATGTCAGACGGAGAGGGATCATCAGAGCTCCCAGCAAGGATGACCAATGCTGAGTTGGCTATCCTGGTAAAGAAGCAGATTGCAGAGAGCAAAGCGGTGAAAGCTCAGAATCAGGCTTTGAAAGATGAGTTGGAGAAATTGAGGGACAGAGTAAGTTCTGGCAAATAAGATGATAGGGATGAAGAGGAAATCCCTAGGTGGGAAGAGATAGAGGTTCCTGTAGACCAGAGACCCTTATTGAATGCCCTCAAATCCATGGAGAGGAGAACCATGGATGTGAAACTAGATTTACCAGTGTTTACAAGAAAGATGGATCCTGATTCGGTGATGGAGTGGATAGACTCCTTGGACAATTTCTTCAAAACAGAAGAAATACCAGAGCATCCAAAGGTAAAGATGGCACAGTCCAAAATGAAGGAGGCTGCATTGACTTGGTGGAATTTCATCCAAGATGACAGAGTGAAGGAAAGAAAGAACAGAGTTGCTACTTAGAAGAAAATGGTGGCTTTAGTGAAGGAAGCCTATGTTCCATTGGATTACAACATCCAGTTGCATAAGAGGAGGCAAAGATTGAAGCAGAAAGAGTTAGATGTCAGCTCATATACTGAAGAATTCATGAAACTCTGTGTCAAGACAAAGGTGAAAGAGAGTGAGGAAGAGAGGGTAGCAAGATATCTCAATGGGTTGAGACTTGCCATCCAAGAAGATTTAAATCTGCACAGTCCAGATATAGTTCAGAAGTGCTATCAATTGGCACTGAAGGTGGAAGAGAAGTTAAAGAGAAGACAAGAGCAGAACAGTAGAGGAAGAGGAAGACAACAAAGGGGTGGAAGAAGTCCTTTCAGAGGCAGAGGACATAGATTTGGATATCAAAGTGAATCCAATCAAGAAAGTAGCAAAGGAGACAACAGTCAAATTCAAAAAGGAAGTTATAATCAACAAGGAAACTTTAGGGGTAGAAGACCACCATTCAGAGGAAGATCCCAGGGTAGAGGATCTATCAGATGTTACAATTATAATTAGGAAGGTCATATAGCTAGCAGATGTCCAGAGAAAGCATCAAGTTCCATGGGAGAAAGAAGAACAAATCTTATACAAGAATCTGACTGTCAAAGTGTGACAAGCTCAAACACTGGTCAGAGTGTAAGAGCTCTTGATAGTTATGGATATCCTGAGACAGGAGAATCTTTGATGATTAGAAGGGCAATGACCACCATGAAGGTACCTAACAGAGAACCCCCACAAAGAAAATCTCTTTTCAAAACTACTTGCAAGGCCGGAGGAAAGGTATGTAAAGTTTTGATTGACTCTGGATCTACTGAAAATTTTGTGTCTGTTGAAATGGTAGAAAAGCTGAAACTTAGGAGATTGCCACATCCTTACCCATATAAGATTTCATGGCTCACTCAAGGTCAGCAAATAGTTGTAGAAGAGCAGGCTTGGGTAGAATTTCAAATTGGAACATATAAGGACAGATTATTGTTTGACATAGCTCAGATGGATGCTTTCCATCTCCTATTTGGAAGACCATGGCAATATGACTTAGGAGCACAACATGATGGAGTTAGAAATACATATTCAATCACCAAGGATGGTAAGGTAATAGAGTTACTACCATTGATGGAGAAGGAGGTAGAGTCCAAGGGGAAAGAAGCCAAGGTAATGCTAGTAGAAGGTAAAAAGTTCATGAAAGAAATAGTAGAAGAGGGTACAGTTGCATATGCCTTAATTCCATGCCTGAAAGTAAATCAAGAACAACAATAAGAAATCAAGGGAGAGAAGTGACAGAGGTTTAGAGATCCTACTGTGCAAGAGTTGTTGGATAAATACAAAGGCATCATCTCTGATGGAATGCCAAGATCCCTACCACCTGTAAGGGATATCAGTCATTGCATAGATCTAATCCCAGGATCTACACTTCCAAACAAGGCAGCATACAAGCTTACTCCAGAGCAGAATGCAGAAGTTACTAGACAGATTGAGGAATTGTTGGATACAGGTCTGATTGGTAAAAGTTTAAGCCCATGTGCAGTACCAGCTGTACTAGCACCAAAGAAGGAAGGCACTTGGAGGCTTTGTACTAATTCCAGGGCCATTAACAAGATCACAATCAGGTATAGATTTCCAATACCTAGAATAGAAGATTTACTTGATTGTTTGGGAGGTGCTAAGTATTTCACAAAAATAGATTTGAAGAGTGGTTATCATCAAATTAGGATTAGGCCAGGAGATAAGTAGAAAACAACATTTAAAACAAATGAGGGATTGTATGAGTGGAAGGTTATGCCTTTTGGATTGTCCAATTCTCCTAGTACTTTTATGAGACTGATGAATGAGGTCTTGAGAGAATTTATAGGCAAATTTGTCATAGTATATCTAGATGACGTTCTGATTTTCAGTAATACAAGGGAAGAGCATCTCAGACATATAGACTTGGTCCTCAAAAGGTTACATGAAGAGCAGCTAATGATCAACTTGGAAAAGTGTTTGTTTATGCAGGAAGAGATCACCTATTTAGGTTTTGTCATTTCACAGGGTAAACTAAAAATGGATAAGGAGAAGGTAAGTGCCATATTATCTTGGCCAACTCCGAGAACTATGAATGATGTCAAAAATTTCCATGGGTTAGCAACCTTCTATAGGAAGTTTATAAGAGGGTTTAGTCATGTCTGTGCACCCATGCTTGACACCATTAAAGGAGGACAGAAGTGCAGATTCACTTGGACCAAAGAAACAGATGATTCATTTAAAACATTAAAGAAGAAGGTGGCACGACAGCCAGTCCTTACACTTCCTGATTTCAACAAAATTTTTCAGGTAGAATGTGATGCAAGTCACATGGCAATTGGTGCAGTACTCAGTCAAGAAGGTAGGCCTATTGCATTTTCAGTGAGAAGTTAAATGATGCAAAGAAGAGGTATTCATCATATGATTTGGAGATGTATGCTCTAGTCCAGTCACTCAAAAAGTGGAGGCACTACTTGATGCCAAAGGAATTCATAGTATTCACAAATAATCAGGGTCTTAGTTTCATTAACAGTTAAGAGAAGCTGAATCACAAACATATGCAATGGGTAGAAACTTTGCAAGCTTTTACTTTCACACTTAAGCACAAGAAAGGGGTAAAGAACAAGGTAGCAGATGCTTTGAGCAGGAGAGCTCTAACCATAAATCAGATTCAACTGGAGAGTGTTGGTATTGATTCCTTGAAGACTATGTATGATGTTGATGAAGACTTTGGAGAGATATATCAAGTATGTATTTCTTTTGGAGAAAAATATCATACTAAATTTTCTGAATTTCTGATCCAGGATGGATTGCTGTTCAAAGGTGTACAATTGTGTATTCCAAGGTGTTCTATGAGACTAAACATCATTAGGGAAAAGCATTGTAGAGCTATGACAGGAGATTTTGGCTTAGATAAGACTTTGGAACTGGTAAAGAGACATTACTATTGGCCTAAATTGCAATCAGATGTACGAAAATTTGTGGAGACCTGTGTGATATGTCAGAAAGCTAAAGGCAGATCAACTAATGCAGGTTTATATCAGCCATTGCCCATTCCTTCTAGGCCATGGGAAGGCATAAGTATGGATTTTGTGTTGGGTTTACCCAGAACAAGGAAGGGTTATGATAGTGTCTTTGTTGTAGTAGACAGATTCAGTAAAATGGCACATTTCTTGCCATGCAAAACCACTTGTGATGCTTCATATGTTGCAGATTTGTTTTTCAAGGAAATAGTGTGGATACATGGATTACCATTGAGTATAGTGTCAGATAGAGATGTGAAATTCATTGGCCATTTTTGGAGAACTCTTTGGAAGAAGCTTGGCTCAAATTTGTCTTTCTCATCAGCATATCATCCTCAGACAGATGGACAAACTGAAGTGGTTAACCATTCATTAGGAAATCTACTCAAATGTTTGACCAAACAGCATGGAGAGAAGTGGGATAGCATCCTACCACATGCAGAATTTTCCTATAATGATTCCATCAATAGGAGTATAGGGAAATCACCTTTTCAAGTGGTGTATGGTATGCATCCCAGAGGTATTTTTGAATTAAGAAATCTACCTACAGGAGACTCAATTAGTGTAAATGGAGAAGCTTTTGCAGCAGCAATAAAAGAGGTGCATGATCAAGTAAAGAACCAACTCCAGCAGACTACTTTGAAGTATAAAGAATATGCTGATAGGAAGAAAAGAGATGTACAATTTGATGTTGGAGATTTGGTATGGGTTTATTTGAAAAAGGAAAGACTTCCAAAAGGAAAACATACTAAGCTAATGCAGAGGAAGATTGGACCATGTCAGATTTTGAAGAAATGTGGACAAAATGCTTATGAGATCCAACTTCCTCCCGATCTTGGATTGTCACCCATATTTAATGTATGTGATTTAACTCCATACAAACATAATGTAGATATGGAACAGGAAACATTACAGGATACAACAGATGATGAAATTCCTAAACATGATCCACCAAACTTGTAGAAGATTTTAGATTCTAGAATGGTAAAGAAGACTAGGAATAAATAATATATAGAATATTTGGTAGCTTGGCAGGGGCAACCTAATTTAGAAGCAGTTTGGATGAATGACAAACAAATCAAGAAACATGGAGCAGACTTACACACTTTGATCTCAAGTGGGCTTGAGATCTCTTCTCTCGGGGAGTATGGTGCAGGGGCACCCCTTCATCAAGTTAATTAGAAGCCTAAAGTCTTAATAGGTTGTTATGCATTTACTATGTAATAAGGTCTATTTGACCAACACATGCTATTTTTGGGTTGTTTTTTTCTTGTGGACACTTGTCAATCTGTCAATGACAAGGTTGTTAGTTTGTTAGTTAGTTATGTCTCCCAGCCACTGGGAATCCTGTCAGTACTACTCTCTATGGGTTGTTAATAGCCTAAGTTCTGATTGATTAGATATAGATAGAGAGAGAGATCAGAAAGAAGAAACTAGATAGAGCAGTGATTGTGAATTTGAGTTGTACTGTGAAAACTGACATTTGTATTCATCTGCAGAGAAAGAAAGAAGATCCTATTTTGCATTTGAATTACATCTGTGTAGTTGATTTCTGATTTACAGTCGATATGGGGTTTTTCCATTCCACTGGTTGATTACTCTGTAATCGGTGGAATGGCTATACATATTAGATTAGATTTTGTTTTTGCATTTTTTGTTTGTGTGAGTTTTGCATTTACAGGATCGATCAACAGCATGCTGGAATAAACCCTAGCATCTGCATGTGCTAGGATGGCGAAGTGTAAAAGTTGTTTGTTTGTGGGAGAAGTAGTTCTGTGAAATCGCGAGGGTTTTGACAAACTCCACCAGTGAAATTTGAAGTGTTAAGTTTCTATGTTTGAACTATTTTTAATGGTTCAACGGTTCAAAGGGTTCAATGGTTCAACCGCGTGTTGGTTTGGAGGTCCAACGGAATGACGAAGGTGGTAAGGATAAATAATGATCGTTGAACCACCCATTGAACTGGTTCAACGGTTCAATGGTTCAACGAGCCCGACGGGTTCAATGACAAGTGCCAGTTCAGCAGTTAAACGGCTCACCAAGGTTTGAAGGTTCAGCGAGCTGATAGTTCACCATGAGAGTTGATAGCATTTGACACAATAAAATATTAAGTGTAGGGTACAGTGACTCAACTACTGTCACAGCCGCACTTTAGACTGGCTCCACCAGTTTCGGCCGCACGCTCTGCGTCACCATGGTTTTTCCCTTAAACGGGTTTCCACGTCAAAATCTTGGTGTCAAATGTGTCATTCATGTTTTCTGCTCATATTTTATTGTCTAATGCTGGAATGTTTATATCATTGATTTAATCTTAAGTTGTAAAAAAGAATAACAGAAGAAAAAGTTCAATAAAAGCAACAACTGATTCATCCCCCCTCTCAGTTGTCCGGACCTATTCCAACAAGAATATGGTTAACAAGTTGATGTTGATAAGGAGAAGGCATCCACATCCATATCAGATTGCATGGTTGTAGAAAGACCATAGAGCTTTGGTCAATGAGTAGTGTTTAGTCAAGTTCAAGATTAGAGACTGCCATGATGAGATGTTGTGTGACATCATACAGATGGATGCATGTCATAGACTTTTGGGAAAGTCATGGAAGTATGTTAGGTGTGATGTCCATGATGGCCATGCATAAACCTATTCCTTGACAAAGGATGGAGTTCGTCATAAGTTGAAGCCCTTGAAGGAGGTAGAAGAAAAGGTATGTATTATTGCCATACTTTTCTTGGTAGATGGTAGGAATTTTTTGGATGGTATGAAGCATGAGCATCATTGCCATGCATGGATTCCCAAGATCAGCCAGGATAAATGTGAAGATGTGCCAACAGAAGTCTCAGACCCAATGGAAGAATTTAAGGACATTGTCTCTAATAATGTACCTGAAGGTTTACCACCAGTGAGGAAGATAAGTCACCAAATGTATTTGATACCAGGAGTCAGTTTGCTAAATAAGGCAGCCCATAGAATGACTCCTGCAGAGAATGAAGAGTTAAACAAATAAGTTCACAAGATGTTAAGGAAAGGATTGAGAAGGGAGATCCTAAGTCCATGTGCGGTACTTGCAGTACTAGCACCAAAGAAGGATGGAGAATGGAGAATGTGAATAGACTCAAGAGCCATCAATAAGATCACGATCAAGTATTAGTTTCTATTGCCAATGATGGATGACATAATGAATTACCTAAGTGGAGCTGGAAGCACTTCACAAAGATAGATTTAAAGAGCAGGTATCACCAAATCCGAATCGAAGAAGGAGATGAATGGAAGACAACCTTCAAGACAAAGGAAATGAGTGGTTAGTCATGCCATTTGGGCTAACCAATGCACCGAGCACATTCATGCAACTCATGAACGAGGTATTGAAATATTTTTTGGGAAAGTTTGTTATTGTTTATTTAGATGACATTTTGATTTTTAGTAAGTCTTGGGACGAGCATCTAATGCATATTAGAAGAGTTTTAGAGAAGCTGAGGGAGAAGAAGTTGTTGATTAATCTGAAGAAATGTAGTTTTGCAAAGGAGTTGATATACTTGGGATTTGTTGTCTCAATTGAGGGTCTTAAGATGGACCTAGAAAAAGTAAAGGATATTGTTGAATGGCCCACTCCAAGGAGTGCTACAGAGGTAAGATCTTTTCATGGTTTGGCAAGTTTTTATAGGAAGTTTGTCAAGAATTTTAGTAGAATTTGTGCCCCACTAACTGAAACAATGAGAGGAGATAAAAGAGAGTTCAAGTGGACCACAGGAGGAGCAAAGAGTTTTTTATGTTGAAGAAGAAAGTCATAGAGCAACCTGTTTTGGCACTTCCAGATTTCAACAAGGTATTTCAAGTATATCGTGATGCTAGTGGTAGTGCCATAGGAGTTGTTTTGAGTCAAGAAATCCCATTACCTATTTCAGTGAGAAGCTTAATGATGCGAAGAAACAATATTCTATCTATGATCAAAAGTTTTATGCTATAGTTCAGGATTTGATGAAATGGAGACATTATTTGTTGTCGAAAGATTTTGTTTTATATATTATCGTCAGGCTTTGCAGTATCTTAATAGTCAAGGGATGTTAAATTAGAGGCAATTAAAATGGGTTGAGGTTTTGCAAAGTTATATTTTTGTTTTGAAGCATAGGAGTGGAAGGTCAAATAGAGTTGTAGATGGCTTAAGTAGAAGGCAAAATTTGTTGACAAAGATGAAGATAGAGGTTGTTGGGTTCAATGAACTCAAGAATTTGTACCCTAAAGATCCAAACTTTGTAGAGGCTTGGAAAACATGTTTGGAGCCTGTTACCCTGGATAGGACAAGATGGTTGGATTGTATAATCCAAGATGGTATGTTGTTTAGAGGAAGCCAGTTGTGCATTTTGAGGAGTTCCATCAGAGAAAACTTGATTAAGGTGAAGCATAGTGGAGGGTTGGCAAGGCATTTGATTGAGATAAGACCATTGTTCTTGATGGTGAGAATTATTACTGGCCATAGTTGTACGAAGATGTGAAGAAATTTGTACAAAGTTGCAGAGCATGCCAAATGGCCAAAGGAGTGAGCTAGAATACTGGGCTATATCATCCATTACCTATACTAGAGAGACCATGGGAGGATATCCACATGGAATTTGTTCTTGGTTTACCGAGGACACAAAGAGGACATGATTCAATATTTGTGGTGGTTGATAGATTTTGAAAGATGACACATTTCATTCTGTGTCAGAAAATTAGTGATGTTCACATTGCAGATTTATTTTTTAGAGAGGTGGTTAGACTATATGGTCTACCAAGGAGTATAGTTTGAGATAGAGATACTGAGTGTTTTGGGTATTTTTGGAGGACCCTATGGAAGAAGTTAAAGACTAAGTTGAAGATCAGTTCTGCGCATCATACATAGATTGATGGATAGACAAAGGTAGTGAATCAAAGTTTGAGCAGCCTACTGAGATGCTTGGTAGGAGATAAGCCCAAGGGATGGGATTTGATGTTATTAGAGGAAGAGTTTACATACAACAATTTTGTCAACAGAAGCACTGGTAAATCTCCATTCCAGATTGTATATGGTAGTAGTCCAAGAAATTCTTTCGAGTTGAGGAAGATGGATAGAGGAGAGAAAAGCAGTGCCGAGGCCGAAGAATTTTCAGAGAACCTAAAGAACTTGCATGAGGAGTTAAGAAAGCATATAATAAAGATGAATTCATAGTACAAGGCTAAAGCATATCAAAATATAAGATAATAAAGGAGTTAATGGTTGGAGATGAAGTTATGGTTCACCTGAGGAGGGAAAGGTATCCCATGGGAACATATAATAAGTTGAAGATGAAGAAATTTGGACCATGCAGGATCCTGAAGAAGCATAATTTAGGAAATGCATATGAGGTAGAGCTGCCAAGTGGAATCAACATTTCCCCTATTTTCAACATTGCTGATTTAATAGAGTATCATGAAGGTGGCACAAAGGATGGATCAACTGAAGAACAATGGAGCATCTAGACATCTATTTCAAAGGAGGAGATAGAAGAAATCTTGGATAGCTGTGTGGGAAGAAGTACACAGAACAAGCAATATGAAGAATATCTAGTTAAGTGCAAAGGAAGGCATGTCAAAGATTCTTCATGGTTGTCTAAGGCAAAGGTTGACCATCTTGGTTTTCCTCAAACACATGAGATGTGACAAGGTCACTTCTCAAATTACCCTGGGTGTCTGATGCAGGAGCATCTAGTGGTGTAAGGGCAATCTTGCATCACCCAAAAATATTTGAAGTTGTTTTGAATTTCTTTGTTTTTGTAGGTTTCTTTAGTTGTGTTGAAGTCCATGATGACACTTTGGTGGTTCAGGACTGTCAGAAGTTCAGAAAGGCTAAAAATAGTAACCTACTATTTTTAGTAAGTTGGCCTATTTGAGTATGCATGGGCCTGAAAATTTACCCCAAGAAGAAGAATGCAAAAATAAGCAAATGGTGAAGAAATCATCTAAATATCGTTCATAGTTTGAGAGATATTAAATTTTTCATCTTGAAAAATTGCTCCTAATGAACTTCATATTTAAATTTGAGGCCTTTAGAAGCCTCGTTGGGGTTCAAAAAGTGGAAAAAATGATCTTTAGATGATTTTGCGCGTCGTAGATCTCTTCACTAGATTTATTATGCCTAATTATGTTTGTCAATCAAACGATTGGTTAAAAATTATGGCCCTTGGAAGTTGTGTTACAAAATTTCAAATACTTTAAAAATTTTAAATTGCCAATTTCTTAGGCAGGAAAATGAACAGCTGGACTTGGCACCCAAAAAAGGGGAGTTACACTTTCTAGAACATTCACGAAGGTAGTGGAGAAATGGCATGGAAGTTATTGGTGCCAAATAAAAAGGGGAAATAGAAAGGTTATGAAGGAGAATTCAATATGTGCAGTCGTGGCCCCAGATTATAGAAATCTTTAATAGAGTAGGATTTTCTCTGTTGTGAAATAGCACATCTTGCTGTAGCATGTAATACTAGATTTTGTACCCCATTTTACTTTAGAAATAAAATTTACTTGATTTCATTCCTCACATTTTGGTGAGAATCTCTATTGTTGTTTCATGTGTGGGTGTTGGGTGGAGTAACCCTTCATCAAGTGGTATCAGAGTGAGGGTTCTTGAGTGTGTAGATAGATCACTGATCGTGAGTCAATTTACCCCAAGACTTGAGGTTGTGGGTTTTCTGTAGAGATTAAAATGCCTCAATGAAGAAACCGTGGTGGGAGAAATGCTTTGACAGAAGAGGGTTTTAGAGCCCTACAAAGATAAATCGATGCACTGCAAGAGGAGTTGCAAAGAGGGTTTGAGCCAAGAATAAGAGAAGATGAAGCTGAAGAAGAAGAGCTATCCGAGGAAGAAGATGATGATGCAGGAGATCATGCATAATTTAGGTTGTTGAGGGCCATTTTGAAGATTGGCAAGAGGCTTAGGATTGAAGTTTCTACCTATTTCGAGGATCTGAATCTAGAAGCACTCATTGATTGGATAAATGACATGGAGGAATATTTTGAGTATGAAGATGTGGAGGATCCAGAATGGGTCAAGTTTACAAAAATGAATTTGAAGGGTCATGCCAGTATTTGGTGGAAGGAGGTCCAGTTAGAGAGAAATAGAAGAGGAAAAGGAAATATTACCAGATGGGATCATGTGGTGGACAAACTAAAGAAACAGTTCATTCCTATGGACTATGAGTTAGAGTTATTGAAGAAGTTTCAAGGATTGAAGGTAACAAATCTGTTAAGGAGTTTACATAAGTGTTTCATAAGATTATTATCAAAACAAGCCACGTAGAGGCCAATAAGGAGAAGGTAGCCCATTATATTAATGGGTTGAGGCCAGGTATTCAAGAGGAGATGAGCTTGGTCAGAATGACCACAATAGAAGATGCATATCAATTTGCACTAAAGGTGGAAGAGATGCTGAATAAAACATTCGAAAGCAAAAAAAGATTAAGAGGTCATGGTGGAAGGACTGGTGGAAGATCCTATGGAGGCTGAAATGAAGATCAAAAGAAAAGTGAAGAAGCATGAACCGGTCAAAATTAGAAAGGAGATAATGCCTACTTCCCTCATGACCAAAATAATGGTCAGAAAAGAGGAAGAGGAAGAGGAAGGGGAAGACCTGGGCAATGACCTGGAAGAGGAGGTTTCAGAGGAACCTATTTCCAATGTGGAGAAAAAGGATATCGAGCCTACGAGTGTCTCCAACATCAAGGAAGGACAAATAAAAGATCTGAAGGTAACACATGAGTTGCACATGTAGATGAAGATGCATAGTCTGAGCATTCTGAAGATGCTAAAAGGGGAGAAACCCTAGTTTTTAGAAGAACTTTGTTAAATGAGGAGAAATAACTAGATCAGAGGAAGAGTTTATTCCACACAAGGTGTAAGTGTGAAGGTAAGTGTTGTGATATTATTATTGACAGTGGAAGCATTGATAATCTTGTGTCAGAGGAGATGGTTAAAAAGTTGAAGTTGACAAGGAGAAGGCATCCACATCCATACTGGATTGTATGGTTGGAGAAGGACCATAGAGATTTGGTCAATGAGCAGTGTTTAAAGTCAAGTTCAAGATTGGAGACTACCATGATGAGGTACTATGTGACAACATACCGATGGATGCATGTCATATGCTATTGGGAAGGGCATTGCAGTATGATAGGTGTGCTATCCATGATTGCCATGCAAACACACATTCCTTGACAAAGGATGGTGTTTGTCATAATTTGAATCCCTTGAAGGAGGTGGAAGAAAAGGTATGTAGTACTATTGGAATTTGCTTGGTAGATGGTAGGAAATGTTTGGATGGTATGAAGCACGAGCATCATTGCTTTGCATTGATTCTTAAGATCAACCAGGAGAAATGTGAAGATGTGTTAGTAGAAATCTCAGACCTATTGGAAGAATTTAAGGACATTGTCTCTAATAATGTACTATAAGGTTTACCACCATGAGGAAGATAAGTCACCAAATGGATTTGATACTAGGAGCTAGTTTGTTGAATAAGGCAGCCCATAGAATGACTCTTGCAGAGAATGAAGAGTTGAAAAGACAAGTTCATGAGCTGTTAAGGAAAGGATTGATAAGGGAGAGCCTAAGTCTATGTGTGATACTTACAGTACTAGCACCAAAGAAGGATGAAGAATGGATAATGTGTACAGACTTAAGAGCCATCAATACGATCATGATCAAGTATCCATTTCCATTCCCAAGGATGGATGACATAATGGATTGCCTAAGTGGAGCCAAGTACTTCACAAGGATAGATTTAAAGAATGGTTATCACCAAATCCAAATCCGAGAAGGAGATGAATGGAAGACAGCCTTGAAGACAAAGGAAATGAGTGGTTAGTCATGCCATTTGAGCTAACCAATGCACCAAGCATATTCATGTGGCTCATGAATGAGGTATTGAAAAAGTTTTTGGAAAAGTTTGTTATTGTTTATTTAGATGACATTTTGATTTTTAGTAAGACTTAGGAAGAGCATTTAATGCATATTAGAAGAGTTTTAGAGAAGCCGAGGGAGGAGAAGTTTTTGATTAATTTTAAGAAATGCAGTTTTGTAAAGGAGTTGGTATACCTAGGATTTGTTATCTCAAATGAGGGTCTTAAGATGGACCTAGAAAAAGTAAGGGCTATTGTTGAATGACCCACACCAAGTAGTGCTACAGAGTTAAGGTCTTTTCATGGTTTGGCAAGTTTGTATAAGAAGTTTTTCAAGAATTTTAGTAGAATTTGTGCCCCACTAATTGAAACAATGAGAGGAGATAAAAGAGAGCTCAAGTGGACCACAGGAGTAGGGAAGAGTTTTGATACGTTGAAGAAGAAAGTCATAGAGCAACCCATTTTGGCACTTCCAGATTTCAAAAAGGTATTTTAGGTAGATTGTGATGCTAGTGGCAGTTAATCCGACATATGATCAATTTTAAAAAAAGTACTTAAAAATATAAGATGACATATTTGTAATTTGAGATCTTGAGTTTACCTATGTCATCTAGTTTTTTTCATGAAGACATGTAGTCATGATAAGAGGAACATGCAAAACAAGGAAAAACTAGAGCTTCAAATAAACTAAGCTCTACTCAAATAAACTCAGAAATACAAACTAAGCTAAGAGGGAAGAGGAGAAGAAAGAGAGAAAATGAGAGAAACTAATAGAACAGAGGTGAAACTTAGCATAGGAGTAGTCGATGGAAAGCTTGTGACGAGGAGAATGTGATCGTGGCTACAACTCAACTTCCCATGGACCCTCAAGTACAAGAAATGAGAACAAATTCTATCTAAATGCTAGGTTTTCTTCTATTTATTTCTCTCAAATTTATCTGCTAAAATTGAAATTATTTATCGCAGTCAACTAGGTTTTGGTTTTTTATTGCTTCCATGCTTTCATGTTTATATTTTCTATTTAGTTTTTTAATTTCTCGGCCAATTGGGGCTCACTTGGGCATTGCCTTTGGTCACCCCTTTTGCATGGAAGGTCAACTAGGAGACCCTTCTAGCTTACCTTGGTCGCTTGAGAGATTGGGAAGGTCATCCGAGAGGCCTTGCCAAAGTTTTTGGTAATGGGATCAGAGACAAAAGGTTATCATTTTAACATCTAGGGTTGATTGTTTCTTTGATTTTGACTAATTTCTCACTTATTTCACATTTTCTAGGACTTTATATGATTCTTTTATTTTTGAAAGTTTTATGTTTTTTATGGTTTTTCTAATTTTATAAAGGTTTGACCTGGCATTTCATTTTCACAGGACACCTACATCTATTAAAATGCTATACAAGAGAAGGCCTAGTTTTTGAGGGATGTAGAGGACCTATATGATGTTGACAATGCTACTCTCAAGAGGATGAGGCTTTCTAGGGTTGAACATATTCTGATTGTTGATCCTTCCTCATCCATTTATTGTGATATCCTTACTAGGATGAAGCTTGGAATACATTTTGATTTCCATTAGTTTCAAGAGAGTAGACTATCATGATGTATGATGTGTACCACATCCTTAGGGTTCCTATTAGAGGGGAACCACTTATGCTTCCTAAGAGTGAGTTAGAGCGAGATAGATGTGCTTGGGTTGCAATGATGGGAGTGAACCATCCTAGAGATCATCTTAGAGTACAACTCACTTCTATTTTTGGACTTAACATTCTATGCCTACAAAAGTTCTTGATATGTCTAATCGCTTCTCATTTGTTAGGAGGCAAGAAGACACCTATGCTTTAGTGGTGCTGGGCACCAACCATATAACACTTGAGTGAGGCACAATTTTTGCATGGGACAATGTCATACGCGCCTTAGTCTATCGATACGTATTAGATTGCATGATGAGGGGCCTCAGCCTTTATCCACCCTTCACTTATCATGTTGTGGATCTTTGAGCACATTATTCCATTTTAGTGTGAGGTTCTCCCTTTAGATCTGACACTTTTGAGAGCTATGTGATGGGGTGTAATTGGTCATTTTGATGCAACTACATGAGTAGTGGCCACTTTGACAAATGAGGACTTCATTGTAGATCCCTACAGAGAGCTTGAGGGATTGTGTCTAGGTGACAGAGCTATTCAATCCTACTATAGAGGGGTTGTTCACCTGATAGACAAGAATGGCATGATAGAGACACATCCTATAGATTGAGTGCCTTAATAGTTTGGTAGAGAGATTCAAGTTGACTTATCCCTAGTGTCCCCTTGTTATAGATCCATTCAAGAGATAGTTGATTCACAGTGTGGGACACTTCAGTGGGTTACACTTACACCAGGGGTTCTAATTTCATGACCACTATGGAGACAAAAAGGAGCCAGAGAGGTTGAGGGGCCTATTACCAAGTTAGCTGACTAGCCTAAGTATGAGTCTAATGAGGACTATGTACCTAGAGGGAAGATGTATGAGTTAGCACCAGAGGATCTAGTTCACAAGGATGAGGAGGTGCCAACAATGGTTTCCTCTCCTATACATTGAGTTGTTCCTTTTGTAGGGCTAGAAAAAGAGGAGATGAGGATTGGATATCCATCATGGCCCATCCTAGTTATCCTCATGAGTACTAACCAATCTACTCCTACTGCTTTCTTACACTTCCTTTTAAAAAATGATTTCACTCTAATGTAGACTGACACACACTCACTCTCTCTCTCTCTCTTTCTCTTTTCTTCTTCTTTGTATTCACTATTGATGAGTGGAGAGACTTTATCAAATTCACTTGTTTAGACATTGAAGTTCCTACCATTGGACATGCTCAAGAGGCACTTCTAGTTGATGTTGGTAGGCCATCTCGAATAGGTCCTTAGATACATGCATTTTCTCCTTCTTATCATGCTAACCGGGACTTAGCTTCTCAGTGCACTAGGGTTGCTACATTGGAGGATGAGAATGCCTTGCTTCGATAGATGGCCAACCTTGATGTTTAGAGATGGTCCTCAATTTCACAAGCTATTGTTATAATAGGAGACAACATCAAAGAAGGAGCCCCAAAAATTATATTTGTCAAAGACATCCTTGAGGGACTTTCTTTATTTCATTGATTTTAAAAAAGTTTCCCCTTGCATAAGGAGATTAGCATGCTTGTGTGCATAGTTGTTATTCTCTTTTGGGCTCCCTTAATAGAGTAAATTGTACTTACATGCTCTTTTACACTTATGACATCATACTTGTATTGTGTTGATCGGTATGCTCTCTAAGTCAACATCTTCTACTTTTCTTTCCTGTTGGTGCACATGGTTGGATAGGAGTTATCATTTATGTTTATGCACACCTATAATGATCACGTATAATGATGATGATATTATTTTTGTTATCTTTTCCTATTTATAATGTATGCAATGTGTATGGATGATTCACATATATGAAATACAAAGTACTATGTGCTAGATTCTATATGCCATGATGAAATGCCATTTTTTATTATTTTTTATGTATGCGAATGGGACAAACAATGTGAATGCTCTTTAATAGGATTTTTGACTTAGAAGATTATGAGTTGACATAGTATAGGATGACCTAATAAACTATTTGAGATAGGATTTAGGAACCAAGTGGGAGTGGGAAGGCCAATTTCAAAACTTGGTTTTACAGAAGGCTAAATATTGATGCTTATCTAGACAAAATAATTTTACTATATTTCAATGTAGATAGATTAGGAAACTTAATGGGTATCTGTTAGACTTAGATATGCAAATGGAAAACAAAATCAATTTTAGATTCATCAATTAGAAAGGATGGCCTTAGAACAAAATCTAGACTCTTCATCTACTCTAGTTTGTTTGCATGTGCAGGTTCTTTGTTTATAAACTCCATTTTCATTTTTAGCCACTTCCTAGAGTTTCAACCTTTTGGGTCTACACTTTGTGAGTACTCGTATTTTTTTAAATTTCTATCATCACCCCCATAGCCTAACCTCATGCAACTAGTATGATACATGGGCTCATCACCAAAGACTAGACTAGGCAAATGTGGGCTTGGAGTTTCTGTTATGTATGGAAAAGAGGAATGAATGATGGAGACAAGTGTACAACAAGATCAAAACCCTCTTCCACAATAACATTCAAGGACAAGATTGAGCTAAATCACAAACAAGGAGAAGGTGGACTCAACTATTGATCTTGTGATCCTGTTTGCTATGGAAAGATGTGTTTTAACCAAGCCTTTTTTTTATCAAACTCTAGGTTAAGTATGAGTAAAACCCTAATTATGAGATAATCAGCTTGTAATAGATAAACAACAATAGAAACCTAGAATTTGAAAGTGCAGGGATGATCAGAAAGATATTAGAACCTATGTCACGGAGGCTAGAAAGTCAGAAGATGAATTCGGTAACCACCCAAGTCCAGAAGAAGGAATCTACTAGAGGTCAGAACTGAGAAGATGTTGTAATTGATGCTTAGAAGCCAGATTGAGACCTTGAAAACCTAGAAGACTAGGGTGCCAACCGCCCAAGTCTTTTTAGAGGAATATTCTAGAACTTTTGCCGAATCCTGAAACCTTGGTTCCTACATAGCCTTCTTGCTACCTCAATTTCCTCGAAACCTGTACCTGTAACTTGTACACAAGACAAAAAGAGAGGGGTTTGGGGTTATGGTGCTCAGGGATTTGCCTCAGTCAAATCCTAGGATAGCATTCAAGCTTCCCAACACCATTGTTAGAGAGAGCGTGCCCTTGCAGGGTAGAGGCTAAAGATAATCCAAATGATGAAATGATTCAAATAATAATGATGTCACCTCGGAGGTGAATTCCTTAGGAGAATGAAGATCTTTCAACTCATAAGGAGATGGATGATGATTCCAAATCTACAACAACACACACAATAGAAACACAAATCCTCTCTAATAACAAAATGAATGCCTTGAATGCTCTTTGCTCCAATGTCATAAGTTTGTAATATCCATCTAGATTACAAATGAATTCAAAAACACACTTATATATGCTTTCCCACTAACATTCATGAAATTAAATCACAAGAGCCGACAAAGAGGAACCTTTTTAAAGGTCCTATGCGGACATGTCATTAATTGGCTCTGACTAATCAGGGGAGACTTGGGCAATTGGTGCCCAAGTCTAGGAGCCCCTTTTAAGTCCAAGATGATATTAAGGAAGGGCCCAAGGTCCCAAATTTGCATTTGTGTTGGGCAATCTCTTCAGGATGATCAATTATAATACTTAATGTCATTTCGGGGACCTAAGAGCTAAACTAGGAGGTAAAAAGGCATGTGTCCACTTTTTACTCCATAATAGTTTCAACCACCTTAATCTAACCACACTGCTAGTAAGAAGTAAGGGCTCATCACCAAAGACTAGGTAAGGTGAGTAAGGGACTAGATATAACCAAAAGGCAAAACCAACTTCTAAGACTTACCCCAACTAAGGTGAATTGATCAAACCTACATATTGGATTGTTAAGACTAGGATCCATATGAAGCTAAAAGATTGACTTTGTTTGAATTTGTTGGGAATGTAAAAGGGAGAATGGATTATAATGGTTTTAGGGAATCTTTAAGGCTTAGAAGGGATAACCTATACTAGACAACCTTAGACTCATTGCTAAGATGAAAATCTAACAAGAGCATACCACAAACAAAATGCATGGTGGACATAATGAAAAATGCAAGTTTTTGATTTTCATGCTTTTTATGATGTTTTCAAAATTTTGTAATTTTTTTTAATTTTATACTTATGATTTTTATGATTTTTCTAGATATAGTACTTCTTGAGGTGAAAGGCATTAATCATCTCACCAAAGTCTTGTCCTTCCATGGTACTTAGGAGGTAGACACCATTTCTGACATCTTCCTTAATTACATATGGACCTTTCCAGTCCCTGTGAAATCTTCTTTTCCTTATTTGTATCTTGTTCTTAGTGCTCCCTTTTTTGAGCACTAATTCTCCAATTCAAAATGGACTTGTTGGTTCATGTTGTCTTGCAGGAATACTTCTAATTGCTTGCATATATTGAGCTTGTATGAGGTGGGATAAGCATTGATATGCCTAGTGATGGGATGGAGTCTAGTAGTATAGGGTTCCATCATTTGATAACAACTCAATCAAGAGGTCCAATTCATCTTGCATGTAGATTCTAACCTCAAGTCTTTCTTGAAAGTTCTATAAAAATTGAAACAACTCAGAGGGAGTTTGGGGTTCCCTATGCTCTTTAAAAAGAATAAAGGTTAATCTTGTCTTTTGATTGGGTTTCAATCTCAAATCCATAAGTATCCAATATAATTTTTGGGAAATTTAAGAATAGTGGGGCACTCTTCACCAATTATTACTTGCAAGTTATTTTATTTATTAATTCTTCCTTTGCTCACCCCATCTTCATTAGGTAATCTTTCAATCAATTTAATTTGTACTTGATGTGGTTTCCAAGTGTTATTTGATTGCACTGTGTTGGTAGGAAAAGATTAATTTTGGCTATCAAGAGCTATGAAAGCTCTAGATGGAACTTTTGGATCACTAGTAGATTCATTATCAATAGAGTTTGTGTAAAGATGATCATTAGAATCCATCCGTGTCAACAAGGTCAGAGGAGTATAAGACTCACTAGGGGTGTTAGGGTCATATATGAGTTGTTTGGTTCTAGTTGTTGGGAATTAAGGTGTCTCAACCTTGGTAATTCCTTGCATTAATTATGATTGTATTTATTTATTCATTGCCTATGTTGTAAATTAATTGTAAATTCCATAGTGTCATTTTGTGGGATGTGGCACAGTGATGTGTCATCCTACATGGAAGATGACAACTTGTAATTTTGTCCTCACATGAGGAGATAGGCATCCCACTTTGTGGTAGGAGTATTTTTCCATGTGTCGGCATCTTGGATGTTGTGTAAGGGAATATTGACCGAAACGATTATGACAGATTCCTATGATGAAGTTATGACATGTAAGAGTCAGAAATAGAAGCTTGTAAGACAGGTGAAGACATGTGTTGAGGAGCATCTTTGAAAAAGGCATCTTTGGGTGCCCTAAGGTGGACTATGACATGTTGTAAGAGAATATGCTATTTATAGCCTATGTATGATAGATTCTCTTACAACTGTAAGTTGTAACCACTATGACAGATTCTATGATGGTTGTAAGAGTCGTAAGAGCATCTGTCATAGCCCAGTTTGGAAATAGGCAACCTCTTTGGGATGGGAACTATGGACAAGTGTTAGATACATGTTACAATGTTGACCAAGTGTCCATAGGTGTGGGTTTTGGGCCATGAGGCCAAGTTGGACGCCCATTCCAAGAAAGAGCCAATTTTGCCTTGTATATTCTATATAAACAGGTGCTTGGAGGAGGAGAAGTAGTATGTGATTGACAGGTACTGTTATGCTGCCGGATTGATTCCAAACATGAGTGTCGAAGACTATTGAAGCTTGCATTGCAAGTGTATTGTAAACCATATTCAGTTTTGATAATACATTGTGCAAGTTTCTGAGTGTGGGGGTTTTCACCCAATAAGGGTTTTCCCGATGATATATCTTGTCTCTCTTCTTCTGTCTTCTTTATGGTTCTATGTGTATTGCTGCAATATATCTGTTATGTGTTTCATGTTGTTGTAATTGTAAGGATTAATTTGAATTTGTATAGCTCTCCCCTCATTAGATTAGTGTAGGAAGTGATTTCCGCACACCTAGCTTCCTTTTAGTTGGTATCAGAGCTTGATCACCTTTGGTCCTAGTTGTTGGGTAGGGGTTTTTTGAGCTAATCTTAAGTTGAGTGGGAGTCTGTGCAGAGTATTCTGAATCTTATTGCAGCAAGGAGATGGCAAGCACATCTAGAAGGATAGAGGTGGAGAAATTGAATGGCACTAATTTTGAGCTGTGGAAGCTCAAGATGAAAGATATGCTTGTTGATCGAGACCTCTAGGAACCTATTAGTGGAACAAAACCAGCTGCAATGTCACAAGCTGATTGGGATCTGAAGGATCAGAAGGCTAAGGGTCTCATAAGACTTAGTCTTGCTGATTCTGTCCTGTTAAATGTCCATGAGGAGGCTACTGCAAACTTACTTTGGAAGAAGTTGGGAGATGTGTATCAAGCCAAATCCCTGGTTAACAAACTTTTTCTGAGAAAGAAGTTGTATTCTCTTCGAATGGAGGATGGAGGATCTATTGCAGAACATATGAATGCTTTCAACATGCTAGTTGCACAATTGACATATGTTGGTGTGAAGATGGAGGAGGAGGATTGCTGTATGACCTTGCTTTGTTCTTTGCCGGACTCGTGGGATCATCTTGTCATGGCTATTGGAAGCACCACATCCACATTCAAAATGGATGAAGTGGTTTCTTTGCTGTTGTCTGAAGAGATGCAGAGAAAGTCTTCTTAGGCAGCCAAAGAGGCTCTTGCAGTTCGTGGAAGACCCAAGAAAGGGAAAAAGAAGGACAAGAAAGATGAGAAGGGTAGATCCAAATCCCGGGGAGATCCAAATCTCCTGGAAAGTCCAAGGATCTCTGTTGGAACTGTAGTAAATTTGGGCATTTCCAAAAGGAATGCAAAGAAGAAAAGAAAAAGAAGAAGAAGAACCCAGATTCAGATTTTGACAAGTCACAAGATGATGGTGATGCCTTCATCGTAGCCCTGGCAACCCATGCATCTAATGATGTGTGGTTGATTGATTCCGGTGCATCATTCCACATGACCTCGCATCGAGACTGGTTTACTAAGAATGAGGAGTTCAATGGTGGAAAGGTGTACCTGGGTGACGACTCTCATCTAAAAATTGTTGGTCATGGAAGAGTCTCTATCCGATTCCCTGATGGATGAGTGAAGGGGATCTTTGGGGTTATGCACATCCCAGGCTTAGCACAGAACCTGCTTTTTGTAAGTATATTGAATGATGCAGGTGTGCAGGTTGTTTTCTCAAAAGAAGGATGCAAGATGACTAGAGGAGCTATGGTGCTTGCTAAGGGTACTAGGAGAGGTACTCTATTTCAGCCGGAGGCATGCATTTCACAATGCAATAGTTCTTTTGACTCAAGGAAGAGGGCAACAGTCACTTCATCCCCACCATCTGAATGAGTAGTGAAGAAATTTGTTGTATCTAGTCCTGATGGTTGTATTCATGCCTTGGAAGTTAAGATTCCTACTAAAAAGACAATGTTATGGCATAAGAGATTTGGCCACATTTGTGAGAAGGGTCTTAGAACTTTGAAAAATAAAAACCTCATTGAGGGGTTAGATGATTGCAATCTTGAGTTTGACTTTTGCGAACATTGCATATATGGAAAACAAAACCGTGTTTAGTTTTATTCGAGTTCTCATTTGGTGTGTTGGACCTTGTTCATTCTGATATATTTGGTCTTGTTAATGTTCATAATCAAAATCTATAAATTTTGTATCTTTCATATATGACTACAGTAGAAGGACATGGATTTAATTTCTTAGAAGCAAATATGAAGTCTATAGTAAGTTTAAGGAGTTTAAATCCTTTTTTGAAAATCAGACTGGTAAAAAGATTAAGTGTTTGAGAACTGACAACGGTGGTGAGTTCTGTTCTACATAATTCGATAAATATTGCAAGGAACTTGGGATTGAAAGACATAAGACAACTCCATACACCCCGCAAAAAAATGGAGTTGCAGAGAGGATGAATAGGACACTGATGGAGAAGGCTAGGAGTATGCTTAGTGGAGCTGGCCTAGAACAAAAGTTTTGGGCTGAAGCTATTGCCACTGCTTGCTATCTTGTAAATAGATCTCTTACATCAACTCTTGTTGGAAAGACACCCATGGAGGTGTGGTTTGGTAGAAAGCCTTCAATAAGGTATCTTTGTGTTTTTGGTTGTGAGGCATATGCACATGTGCCTAGGGAGAAGTGGTCAAAATTGGAGAATAAGGTTGTTAAGTGTATCTTCATTGGCTATGGTGTCGGTGTGAAAGGATACAAGCTTTGGGATCCTGTGGCTGAAAAAATGTTGTATAGAAGAAGTGTCATCTTCAAAGAGCTAACACATTCTTCCACTATTTTACAGCCAGAAGAAAAAGAAAAGAAAGAGGATGTTGTGCAGTTTCTTGCTACCCCTGAGAAGACTGAACAGAAAGACAATGTTCGACCTGATAAAGAGGAGAGCTCTTGCAACTCTGAAAGATCAGATGAAGAAGCTGAACCTCAACCTCAGCTCTTGAGGAGGTCTACACGAATAAGAAAGCAACCTGAGAGGTTTGGTTATACATTGCTTGATTCTAGTTATGCTTTTGCTTTGCTTACTAACAGTGATGAACCTAGAACTGTATCAGAGGCTATGGATACAGGTTCCTGGAAGGAGGCCATGAAGGATGAGATGGCTTTTTTAGAAAAGAATCAAACTTGGGACTTGGTGCCTTTGCCCTTTGGACAGAAACCTGTTGGATGCAAATAGGTGTTCAAGAAGAAATTTGGTGCAGATGGCAGTGTTGAGAAGTATAAGGCCAGATTGGTTGCGAAGGGGTATTCACAAGTGGAGGGCATAGATTATGGTGAGATCTTCTCTCCTGTTGCAAAGATGACATCCATTCAATTCTTGTTATCTCTTGTAGTAGCTTATGACTTAGAGGTAGAACAGATGGATGTGAAGATAACTTTCCTTCATGGTGATTTGGAGGAAGAAATCTACATGTCACAGCCAGAGTATTACATGGTGAAAGGTAAAGAAAATTTGGTTTGCAAGTTAATGATGTCTTTGTATGGTTTGAAGCAGTCTCTTAGGAGGTGGTACTTAAAGTTTGATGCCTTTGTGCTATCTATTAGATTTGTGAGATCAAAATCAGATCACTGTGTATTTTAAGTTTGATGGTGATCGTATTCTCATTATTGCATTATATATTGATATGTTGCTCATTGGGAAGGGTAAGAATATGATTTCTAATTTTAAATCTCAGTTGTTAGTACAGTTTGAAATGAAAGATTTAGGGGCAGCCAAGTACATTCTAGGAATGGAAATCAGAAGAGACAGAACTAACATAAAACTTGGTTAAGCCAGAGTAAGTATGTGAAGACTGTGTTTATAGGTTTAGCATGGCAGATTGTAGACAATTGTGTGTTCCTGTTTCTTTGGGGACAAAGTTGTCTACTGGGGATTATCCAAAATCTTGTAGTGAGGTGGAGGACATGAGAAGAGTACCTTATGATAGTGTTGTTGGTAGTTTGATGTATGCTATGGTCTGCACAAGACTAGACATTGCCCAAGCAATGGGAGTCAGTCCATTTATGGCTAATCCTGGATGGGTACATTGGGATGCAGTTAAACGAGTGTTCAAATATTTGAGGGGTACTTCTGAGTATTCCATATGCTATCATGGTAATGTTATAGGACCTCCACATTCTGTTGATATTCATGGATTTGTGGATTCAGATTAGGCAGGTGACATTGATAGCAGAAGATCCACTAGTGCTTATGTGTTTACACTATTTGGTGGTGCTATTAGTTAGATGAGTAAGTGACTACCTGTGGTTACTTTGTCCATGATAGAAGCTGAGTATATGGTAGAAACTCATGCTTGTAAGGAAGCCATTTTCCTTAAGAGCTTGTGTTCAGATATTAGTGTTGATGCAGGTCAGATTACGATCAATTGTGATAGCAGTGTGTGATTTGCCTTGCGAAGAATCCAACTTTCCATGCCAGAACAAAGCATATTGATGTTCAATTTCACTTTGTACGAGACATGGTAGAGGATGGGAAGGTAAATTTGGAGAAGGTAGATACTTTGAAGAATGTTGCAGATGCATTAATGAAACCAGTTAGCATAGAGAAGTTCAGATGGTTTTCGGAGTCTATGGGCCTCTCGGCCTATAGCAGTTAAATCCTATTATTCTATTGGCTCTTACAAGGTGTTCGACAAGTGGGAGAATGTTGGGAATTAAGGTGTCTCAACCTTGGTAATTCCTTGCATTATTTATGATTGTATTTATTTATTCATTGCCTATGTTGTAAATTAATTGTAAATTCCATATTGTCATTTTGTGGGATGTGTCACGGTGATGTGTCATCGTATATGGAAGATGACAACTTGCAATTTTGTCCTCATATGAGGAGATAGGCATCCCACTTTGTGATAGGAGTATTTTTCCATGTGTCCACATCTTGGATGTTATATAAGGCAATATTGATTGAAACGGTTATGACGGATTCCTATGATGAAGTTATGACATGTAAGAGTCAGAAATAGAAGCTTGTAAGACAGGTGAAGACATGTGTCGAGGAGCATCTTTGAAAAATGTATCTTTGGGCACCCCAAGGTGGACTATGACATGTTGTAAGAGAATATGCTATTTATAGCATGTGTATGACAGATTCTCTTATAGCTGTAAGTTGTAACTACTATGACAGATTCTATGATAGTTGTAAGAGTCGTAAGAGCATCTGTCATAGCCCATTTTGGAAATAGGTGACCTCTTTAGGATGGGAGCTGTGGACAAGTGTTAGATACATCTTATAATGTTGACCAAGTGTCCATAAGCATGGGTTTTGGGCCATGAGGCCAAGTTGGATGCCCATTCCAAGATAGAGCCAATTTTGCCTTGTATATTCTATATAACAGGTGCTTGGAGGAGGAGAAGTAGTATGTGATTGACATGTATTGTTATGCTGCCAGATTGACTCCAGACACAAGTGTCAAAGACTATTGAAGCTTGCATTGCAAGTGTATTGTAAATCATATTCAGTTTTGATAATACATTGTGTAGGTTTCTGAGTGTGGGGTTTTTCACCCGATAAGGGTTTTCCCCACGATATATCTTGTCTCTCTTCTTCTATCTTCTTTCTGGTTCTATGTGTATTGCTGCAATATCTCTATTATGTGTTTCATGTTTCTATAATTGTAAGGATTAATTTGAATTTGTATAGCTCTCCCCTCATTAGATTAGTGTAGGAAGCGATTTCCGCACACCTAGCTTCCTTTCACTAGTGTATTGTAGGACTCACTCAACACAGTTTCCCCAAGTGGCATCAAAAGACTGTATCTTTCTGACATATCTTTGTCTGCATTAGCAAAGGAATCAAGGTTAATCTTTTCCAAGTTAATTATTTTGAATTCTATAAAAGGAAAAGCTTCATTTGAATGATTATTTTGACTTGGTTGTACTTCTATTTGCTCCTTTTCTTTATTTTTAATGTTAATGGTGAAGATGTATAGGGAAAACTGCAAGGAACTGCCATTTTCAAGAAGTTCCACAATCTTCACTGTTGTTTCTTTAATATACCAATTTTTTCTTTGAGGGATCCTCTTTTTTGATTTTATTAACTCCTACATTTGTCATTATTTTGATTTGCTAATTCTTTTGTTTCAACAGTAAGACTTGTGGAGTTGGCTTTGGAATCACAGTCTTGTTAGTTGATAGTTCATAATTGATTAGGATATCAATTTTCTTTTTTGTTTTGTTTGTCTCCAACACACTGAATGGCAAAAGGTCTCCTTTTGTGACATAGACTCTCCTAAGAAGCAAATTGTAGCCGGTGTCCTTATCAATAATGTTGAACATAGTTGGGATTATCTTAGAATTGAGAGAAACTCGAAGAGTAATTTTTCACTTGTAGATGCCTTTAGATTGTCAAAGCCTCTTAGAGTATCAAAATAGGCTGTAATGTTTGTGTGTCCATATCCCATTCTTTTGATAAGGAAAAATGGAATGATGTTAATAGTTGCCCCATAATCAATTAGGGTTCTCTTAATGCATGTGTCATAGATCGACACTTGTAAGTACAAAGATGGATCCCCCTTCTTTTTTAGCTTGGTCTCTGTTGGAATTTGCTTAAGGTCAAAGAAGAATCCAAAGTTCTACAACTTAGCTTTCAGAGGATCTAGATCTAGGTCTACTTAGTTTATTTACTCATTAGGAGGAAACATGATCTTGTCAAGGTGATTCAAACTAATAGCCTCTAGAAGAGTTGTGTGGTGTGAAGAAAAAATTCTAAAAAGATCTATGAATGGGATTTTTGCATAAGTCTTTTTAAGATCTTCAAAAAGGTCATATGGTCCAATTGGTGATGGGGTGGGATCCACTATCAATATGGCCTTTCCATGGTAGTAAATTTCTTGGACTACATTAATTTCTATCTTAACTTATTTTGTGGATGATTTCCACCACACTTGATATTTTCATTTCTCCCTTGTGGCCTAACTGAGCTAATGTTGTTGGTTCTCCCGTGTTTGTTGTGTTTGCTTGCATTGAAGTTAAAGTTTTTGCCACTCATTATTTTGGTTTGGTGGAAAGGTGTTTTGGAAGATTTTCATGCTCACATTTTGGGGAGTGATAGGTGCTTGCTGAGAACTATTTTCATTTCTTGGTGTCACTTGTAGATTTAAGAACATCTATATAAATAGACATTGTTGTTCTTTGGGAAGTCTCATAATAAATTTGTTGTATTCTCTACAAGACTCAGTGTTGTGTGTGAAATATGCAAAACTAATTTGGGTCAAAAGGTTGGCGCTAGGGTTCATATCTATTATCATTTATGTTACCTTACTATTGATTATTCTATTGAGGGCAGTAGTTATTATTTCTAGGGTAATATATGGCATTAACATTTTGATGGTAAGTCTCTTCCATTGTAATCATATTTATTTACCCTATTTCTCATGGGAGGTTGATTGGCCACTCCATCATTTGTCACACTTTGGTTTCTTTAAAATTTTGATAATGGGTTGGTTGTTTCCACTATTATCATTTTGTACTATGATTATTCCATTAATTCCATAAGTTCTACATTTGCTATCTATAGCCGCTTGGTCTATTATTAGAATATTTTCCAAGGCTTCCTCATAAGACAAGTGTAAGGCAACTTTTGTACCTCCTCCTTTGTATCCATATTAACGGCATGCAGAAAGAGGTCACAAATCTCCCTGTGATCCATATTCAGTACAATAGTTGAAGAGTAGAGGACTTGCCTCCATCTTGTCACAAAGTTAGCTATAGATTCATTGTCATTGTTTCATGCTAAAAAATTCTCCAATTCCAATTTTGATGAGCTTGTCGATATCAAAAATAGCTACAAATTTGATAATGAGCTACTAGAAGAAATGTATAGATGCCTTAGGGAGGTGATAGTACTAATCAAGGGCTATTCCTTCAAGTGTCTTTAGGAATATCCTTGTGACAACTCCATCTTAGGGGAGGAATTATCTTACTACCATAGTATATGCCTCAATGAGAGAATTAAAATTAGTATCCCCTTTAATCTTGGGAAAATCTAGAGGAGAGAATAAGGAAGTAACATGTTGGGAATGTTATAGTATAAGGGTTCTTTGATATATTCGAGGTATGTTTCAATAAATTGATTTCTAACATTTTGAGTTCATGCTAGTGAACATAAGCCTTGTGGGCACAAAGGTTTAATTTTGAAGACCTTGCTGATATCCAGGCATGGCTAGATACATTGGTTGCATGTGGGTCTATTGAAATTATGGTGATGTCAAATAGTTTTGTGTTGGGTTGATACCACTTAGTTGATTTTTTTAATTTTGAAGAGGCATGAAAGCCTTGTTTCCCAAGTTTTATGAATAGAAGTGTAAGTAAGGGGGGTTGAGTTTCCCCACTGGATTATCTCTATGAAGAAATTTTCCTATATTTTTGGTCTTCCTAGGAGTGATTGTTTAGAAACGGGTAAGTGCACAAAGATGGGGGATCAAAAGGGGGTCTTAAGTGGCCACTTTTTTTTTTTTTTTTCTAAAATAAGGAAACACTGATGTTGGATGAGAAATTGAAGATAGTTACACTCAAAATTTGAAGATGGAACAAAAACAAGAGTTGTAGTGCTTCGAATCTAGTTTCTAAACTACTATTTTTTTAAAAAATGGTTGAGATTAAGGGGTTCAAAAAGGGGGGCCACACAAATTGGTCCAATTTTTTTCAAAAAAACATAACATAGCATCTAGTGTGGCCCCCCCTAAAATGTTAACTTTTTTTTATTATTTCAAATATCACTTCAATGAGAAATTAGCTAACACCATGTAGTTTATCCCCAAATTTTTTGATATTTTTTCATGAATAATTGATTTTTTACTAATTTTCAAAGTGGACACATCTTGAAAAATAGAAAATTGAGTGTGCTCCCCCCTAAAATTTTTGAAAACTAATCAAAAATCCATTTTTTTGAATACGTGTAGAATGGAGTTTAGTTTCTAAAAATGTAATTTATTTGAAATTTTGATGAACGGTTAAAAAATAAAGTCAAAAATACCTCACACTAGTTTTTGACAAAAAATGGATACACTAACAAAAGAAATTAAAGATGAAAACCTTAACAGACTCAAAATGTGAAAAAATTATATGGTTAGAAAGCTAAGAGAGAGCTTAACATAATCGTAGTATTTTTTTGACTTTTCATTGAAACAAGTGCAAACCTGATGGGGAACACGCTCAAGATTATGTAACTTTTTTAAAATCTACAAAAACATGTCTTTGGATGTGTTGGTAATCATTTATGTTAGGGGTTTTAAGTTTGGACGTTTGCAGGTTTTCTCATTCGAACCCTGAGGTTTCTGTCTTCCTTGGTCTGTTGCATTGTTTTGTTTGTTCTGATGTTGGCCTCCTGTAACGGGTTCCCTACTGCTATGTTTCATCTCCATGCCTTAATGTTCATGGTTTGACCAGGCCAGTGCAATGTTTTACTGTCTTTTCCCATCGCACATGAGAAAAGTGCCAAGTTTCTTTATATGCAAGTGATCAAGTCTGTTGACAAGCCTGTGAAATCTCAATCGGCTTCCAGAAATGGTGAAAAATTTGAGTTATATGCATTCTAGTTGCATATTCGGTTGCATATACATTAGGGGAATCTTCTGAAAGATTTTGGGAATATTCCCTCTTTGTATATCTGGTCATATACAAAACAAAATGTACAGGAGATGCAAATATGCATTTGCTACAGTGGCAAGGTAGAGATGCATGTGGTGGGGCCTGTGGATGTATAGGGTCGAATGTATATGCATTATACATTCGGGTGCACATACAATGGTTAGATACATTGCAGGAGCATTTTGAGGAAGATTCCTTATTTGTATGTGCAAGTGGGTTTGAACATGTTCGGCATACAGGAATTATGCATTCCTCACATATTCTAGAATGATTCCCTGCTTGTATGTTTGTGTTTGTATATTCTGCATACAAACTAAATATACAATGAGGAATATACATTCCAGACGTGATTGAAAATCAAATGCAGTGAATAATGTTTCAGGTCCGCAGCATGTATATTGGGCGCTTGTATGTGCCAATGTACATTCGAAAGATACAAGGGTTAAGATGCAAGCCAGATTTCAAAGTATCTTCAGCAAGCTTCATAAACTTTGAAATCCGCCTTGTATGTATAAGGAGAATGTATATGCGATGTGTAAGAAAATGTGCAAAGGAGAGAGAAAATGGGTCAGGCCCACCACTTGTATATTTGCACTTGTATATGTGCCGATATGCAAACTCATGAGGATACAAGGCCTGGCCTTGAAGGTTTTTCAAATCCGATGGATAGATGTAGTGAGGTCCGCCTTGTATATGTTTGGTGCTTGTATATGTGTAATATATAATGCGATGGATGCAGGATGGAGATACAAGCTGGACCTGAACTGAACTCCAGTTTGTTTTATAGCATTTGACATTCGCCTTGTATGATGTATATGCATTTCGGTTTGCATATACAAGTGTGATAAAGGTGAAATGAAAGGAGAAATGGTCAGTGATAGAAGGTCAAGGTGCCTACGTGGCACGACATTATTGGTTGGCGACTCTTCATGCATGTTTTGGGACCGTTGATCTCAGCGATGGATTTTGGATCGACAGTCGGGTTTTGAACCTTCAGCAATGGTTTTTTCCTTGTGTTTGCAGCCATTTTGAGTGGGAAAGCCTCCAGACACATCTACAATTGCATTCCGTGGATAGTTGAGGTTTTAATGGCGGTCGTGCAGAGACATGCGATGGATTGAGTGACAGGCCAACTACCAGTTTTATGAGGAATGTCCCCAAGCGGCGGCACGGGGCTCGAGTTTTGTTCCTCCTCGCAATTCCTTCTGCCTGTTGCCTGCAGTATTTTGAGCGCCATTTTTGTGGTGCACGGTCTGACAAAATTTTTGATGTGCCATGTAATTAATTTGCCGAGTACACTTTCTAGTTGTATTAAGTATGTTGTGTTACTCATTTGTGTTGTTGAAAACTGGACAAATTTTTGGTGCTGTGATAAGATACAACTTCATTGGTGGCCCTGTTTTGAATGTTTTTGTGAGTTTATGAATCTCATGTTGTCTGTTTAATGCATAAACTTACTGGTTTCATGTTGATTTAAATGAGTAATGCTTCATTGCATGTGTTCTATTACTTGCCTCCAAATTGAATGTATTCTTCTTTTGAATCTAAACAGCTAAGGGGTGTCTAAGATTCTTGAATATAGATTTGCTATGTTGAATGCTTGATCTTTTACTTCTACTCAAGGAGCAGATTAAATGTTTTAGGTTAAAGTGTTAAGAAGAATATATTGTAGTGATGATCTTCTAAGCAGAGGTAACTGGATACTCAATTCTGGGAGGTATCTGTAAGGCAGATACTGAACAATCCCCTTGAAACTCAGTCATTAATATAGGTTTATGTGTACATTCACATGTGTATGTTTATTGACTCCGAGCCCTGAAATAGGCACCGATCCAGTCTTGTATTGAGGTCACAATCAAGGTCCTAGTTTTGCATCGATATATAAATCAAACTCAACCTTCATATACAAACTTTTAGGACTTTAGAAGTAGTTTTAGTATCCAAAATCCTCTGTCTACAACTGAATATAGGCCCAAAGCTAGCCCCTTTGCACTTATCTTACAGTCTTGGTCTGCACAATAGAGGATTTATCTGCTTTGTGTCAACATCCTAACAAATACATAGATGCATTTTATAGGTGTTGAATAGGGAATACCCCCTTGGTTTTGTAGAGCCTAAAGAAGAAGAGGAGATATTTATAGAGTCTATCTCCTATACTATTGGCCCCTGGCCTGGGAATCTTGTTGATCACTAATGGCTATTTTGTAGGGATTACTGGGAAAAAGCATCCAGTTTTGGAAAATACCAACAGAAATTGGCGACTCCACTGGGGAAGTGAAGTGAAAGTATTATCTTTTCATCCCTGGTAAATTATTGCCCATCTGAGTCGTACCAGAAATTGGTGACTCTTCTGGGGAATGCTTTGTGAAAGAACCCTGATTTTAAATGAAAACAATTCCTAGTAACAGGTGGTGACTCCGAACCAATCTCCCAACCGGTAAAGTACAAATTTGTATGCAAGGGAGAAGATCCCAACATAATTCTCTGTTTGAAGAGTTACCCATAAAAATGATGTATAGGAAAAAAGGGACTATTCAAGCCAGTCAAGATGGTTCTCCTAGCCCCAGGAAAAATGATTTTATTCAGGATAATCCAGGATCTTCAGAGCAAACAATGCCTTATTTTTTAAACACAGAAGCTAAAATCCAAAATGTATATGAGAAACAGTAGGGTGGTGCTCTGAGAATAAGGTCAGAAGTTTTTCAAGAATGCCCTTTCTTAGATCCCAGTGATAGATTTGAAGAGGCTGAGTCTCCAAGGGATGAAGATAATGATGATCAGAATGGAATGGGACCATCCTCTTCTATGTTCAAAGAAGAACAGTTAGCTGAAGAAATCAAAAGTTTAAGAGCAGAATTAGCATATCTGCAGGCTATGAAAATCAGAGATGACATGAAACAGAAAGTGCAAGCTCTGAGGACTGTTCAGAATGATTCAATTCCTACCCTTGAAAATGCAAATGTGATGAGAAATCACCACATAAATGAAGTTCAGGATCAACATGATGATCAGAGACAGAATGCAAGTAATGCTAGGATACCATTTAATAATGTAAGAAATCAGAATGCAAATAGAAATGCCAATGCTAATCAATTTAGCAGACAGCCTATGCAGCTAGATAGATTCAGGCAATTAGTTTTTGATGGCATTCCTGGTTACCCCAATCCTATTGACAAACATGTGAGGCTGCAAGTACCTAAATTTTTAGGAAACAATACTGTATCAGGTGAAGACCATTTAAAAGCTTTTCAGAATATCATGGACAACTTTGAGGTTGAGCATGAGGATGTTTTCATGAAATCATTTATGCAATCCTTAGTTGATGAAGCCAAGGAATGGTATAAAGGTTTACTTGATAGAAGCATTTCATCATGGGAGGATTTCAGAAGAATTTTCAAGGAACAATATGGTGACAAAACTGATCCTAGTTTCTTCATCAATGAATTTACTGGCATCACCAAGGGATCAAATGAACAGGTTGCTGATTTCAATGCTAGATTTACTAGGGTATTGAACAAATTGCCACAGGACTTGAGACCTAATGAACCTATGTGCATAGTGTTGTACATAAATGCTTTTGATGCCAAAACTACTTATGGATTAAGAGATAAAAGTCCTCACAGCCTCAGAGATGCTTTCAAGATTGCAACAAATATTGAAAATAACAGAAAAGCGTTTGGTAAGACAAACAAAAGAGATGATGTAAAGATTCTGCAAAATCCAAACACTAAATCTCAAAGTGTTCAAGGTAGTGCATCTACTTTTGAGGATAAATTAGATAAGTTGACAACTATTGTTAAGGACTTGAGTTATAAAATGGCTAAAAATGAAAAGGGAATAGGTCCTGATAGACAAGCTTACCCAAGGGAAGAAAGAAGACCATCATTACGTGACATGCCATATCATACAAATTGGCATAATGGTAAACCCATCCTCCCATATAGCAATACAAATCAAAGATCTCAAAATGTTAAGGAAACTCCTGATCCTTTGAAGAAAACTGTTAATATGGTTGATGACACTCCATGGTGTATAATATGCCAAATGCCTCACTCACAGTCACAATGTATGATTGCTCAGTCTCTATATGATAATGCTGTTGCCTGTGATGAATGTAATGAGCTGCATTGCATGGAAGATGATAATGTCAATATGCTATCTACAAACAGAGAATACTCTTCTCATGATGCTGATGTAAGTGCAAATGATGAGATTCAGGTATGGCAGTAGTTTCCCTATGATGAAGATGAGGAAGATAGCTACGCTTATGCTCAAGATTCACACAATTTTTTGAATAACTTGAGGAGACCTTTTGATGAAGAAATTAGAGCCTTCACAGCTGTAGCAGTAGCTCAAGTTAAAAGTAATTACAACCTAAGGGGTAAAGCTCAGGTAAGCAACTCACACCAACCAGAGAATACTCCTATGAATCAACCAGTGCACAGTCATAAAGGGATTGAACCACAAAAGAAACAATGGAGCAATAACATGCAAAGTTTTAAGCAAAAAATAGGTAATGATCCTAAAAAAATAGAAAATACAGTTCCCCTGGCTGAGGATCAAAATAGAGGTTTTCAGAACAGGAATGACAGTCAGAGAGCCACAAAAACTAAGGCTGGGTCACCCCAGGATAAGGGTAAAATGGTGGAGCAAGTTACAACTGTTATTCAAAATTATACTCCATTTGACATGACTCAAGTCTTATCATAGATAAAAGTCTCTATTCCACTGATGGAGCTGATGAAAGTGGAAGAATTCAAAAATAAAGCAGTGTCCTTAATTTCAGGAGTACCCTGTCGAGCCAAGTTGAGTGATGAACCTCAGGGTAGGAAACAAGCCTTGTGTATTGATGAAGATGAAGTTCCTGAAGTATATCTCGGGATGACCATGACAAAATGTCCTTCACAAGTGGAACCGTTTTATGTCTCCCTTGTCATAAATGGAAAAGTAATTAAGAATTGTATGCTTGACTCAGGAGTGTCCACAAACATCATGCCTTTGGCCATCATGTAGCAAGCTGGGTTAAAAATAGATAAGGCATGTGGGAAGTTCTATGCCATGGATGCTAGAGAGGTACCTGTCATTGGAATCATGAAAGATGTTAATTTCAGACTGGCAGCGTATCTTGAAAAGACCTACAAAATGAACATAACAGTTGTTGATATTAAGCCACAGTATGGCATATTGCTGTCAAGAAGATGGGCATCACTCATTGGTGGAAGTATGCAACTGGACCTGTCATACGCGATGATCCCAATAAATGGCAAGGATCTTAAATTGACTAGAGAAGAAAGATCATTGGAAACAGTTGAGGACCAAGAGTCAGAGGAGCATATATGCTTTGTGGACACTGACTGTGAAAACTTCAGGGTTGTCTCAGATGATAAAGAGGGTAAAGGGAGAGACATGTGCATTCAAGAGTTTGACCAACAGGGTCTATGGAACATGTACTTTGATGAAGCTTGTTTGAAAGAAGGCTCTGGTGCCGGAGTTGTGTTTTTATCTCCAGCTGGTAAGCTTCTAAAATTCTCATTCTTGCTGAAGTTTGCCTGTACAAATAATATTGCGGAGTATGAAGCTCTGTTGTTAGGATTGAATGTTGTTTTGAAGCATGAAATTAAGATGCTCAAAGTATTTGGTGATTCAGAGTTAGTTGTTTCCCAAGTTAGAGAGAAGTATGCATCAAAAAATAAGAGGTTAAAGCAATATAAGCATGCTGTTTGGGATACAATTGAATTGTTTGATGCATTTTCAATAAATTGGATAGAGAGATCAAAAAATGTCAGGGCAGATTTTCTAGCCAGTGTAGCTATAAGGCCAGATGATATTACTCTATCAGATGTTACAAATGTTGAAGTCAAACTTAGCTCTGCAGTGCCAAATAATGTGTGCAGCTGGCAAGTGTTTGATGATGATAAGGATTTACTGAGATTTCTACATTGCATTGATGAATATGAGAACCAGGAAATGGATTTCCAAAATTTTGTAGAAGTTGTAGATGGAAAAGAAACTCTCCTAGGGAAGGAGGTAATTCAACTCAAGACAAATAAAATCCCTAGAGGGCTGGTTGCTTTAGAGAGAGTTTTTGACAATAGGAACCAACTTGTGACAAAGTCATCTCCAACAAACAAGAATGATTTAGAGGAGATAAACTTGGGGACATCTCAGGCCCCCCAAAAGGTATACATTGGCAAACAGCTCAAGCCACATATTAGAACTATGCTGATTGCATTACTGAGAAAGTATAAGCATGTATTTGCCTGGTCTTATGAGGACCTCAAAGCTTATAGAGAGGATTTATTTTAGCATTAAATCCCTTTGAAGCTAGGAGCTAAACCATTCAGACAAAAATAAAGACCTATCAACCCTACTTTAGCTCCTAAAATGTAAGAACTTATGAAGCTTAGGGAGGATGGAATAATTATGCCTATTAGACACTCAACTTGGGTGTCTAACCTTGTCCCAGTTAGAAAAAAGAATGGTGACATAAGGCTTTGTTTGGACTTTAGAAATTTGAATGTATCTTCTTTGAAGGACAATTATCCACTGCCCAATATGGAAGCTATGTTGCAGAAGGTGACTGGCTATGAACTTCTATCCATGATGGATGGATTTTCAGGGTACAATCAAGTGAAAGTAAAGGAATCTAAACAATTTAAGACCGCTTTCACTACTCCATGGGGAACCTATGTATATGTAAGGATGCCGTTTGGACTGACAAATGTGGGTGCCACATTTCAAAGGGCAATGGATGTTGCTTTTGCATGATTGATTGATTCAATCTTAGCTGTATATCAAGATGACTTGACTGCTTATTCAAAAAAGGAGGAGCAACATTGCATACACCTAGAGCAGATTTTTATTAGAGCATTAGAGTATGGTATCTCACTCAACCCATAGAAGTGTGCTTTTGGGGTAGTGGAAGGAAAATTGCTTGGACACATTATTTCTAAGGATGGAGTCAGAATTGATCTAGAAAGGGTTGCTGCAATTGACAGAATCCAGGTTCCCAAAACAGTGAAAGGTGTCCAGTCCTTCTTTGGACAAATTAATTTTGTTAGAAGATTTGTGCCTAACTTTGTAGAGACCACAAAAGACATCTCCAAGATGTTGAAGAAAGGTGCAACTGTCAAATGGGAAGATGAAGCAACCAAATCATTTCAGAACATAAATGAAGCTATAAAGATGGCTCATGTGTTAAAATCTCCTAATTTTTCTAAGCCATTTCAATTATTTTCATTTGCTTCTTTCCACACTATTGCTGCATGCCTATTACAAAAAAATGAAGAAGGGTTTGAACAACCTATAGCTTTCTTTAGTAGGTCATTGCAGGCTGCTGAATTAAAGTATGATATAATGGAGAAGTAGGCATATGCACTAGTTAGAGCAATCAAGAGATTCAGGCCATATTTAGTGGGCTCTCACATAGTTGCATATGTGCCTCATGTAGTAGTCAAAGATATCTTCACTCAACAAGAGGTAACTAGAAGAAGATGTAGATGGATAAATAAGCTACAAGAGTTCAACATTGAAATATAGATCACAAAATTGGTAAGGGGACAAGGTTTGGCAAAACTGATGACACAGTCAAATCTAGAAGCATGCCAAGTGAATGTAGTGCATAATGAAGTTATAAATAGGTCAGAATCTAAGTGGTATAAGGACATAATACATTATTTGCAAAACTTGAACTGTCCTTCCCACCTCAGTGATATCTAGAAGAGAACTTTGAAGCTACAGGCTATTAAATACATCATTGTTCAAGGAGAGTTGTATTAGAAAAACCCGGATGGTGTATTGCTTAGATGTGCGAATGAGGATCAGGCTAAGAATATTCGCAGTGACATGCACAATGGAGTATGTGGTGGACATTATGCTGCCCATACAACAGCCCACAAAATTTTTAGAGTAGGCTATTGGTGGCCAACTCTCCTCTCAGATGCACAGAAAATGGTAAGGAGATGTGATCCTTGCCAAAGGTTCTTAGGAAAGCTAAGATATGAAGGTGCATTACCCCTTAGGACTATAATTGTAGAAGCTCCATTCCAGAAATGGGGAATTGATTTTATAGGGGAAATCTCAGAAAAATCAAGCAGAGGACACAGTTGGATTCTGGTTGCCACTGATTATTTCACCAAATGGATTGAGGCCGTTCCAACCAAAAAAGCTACGAGAAAAGTGGTGATGGACTTTATTTTAGAGAATATTATTACCAAATTTGGGGTACCGGTAAAAGTAGTCATTGATAATGCAATGTGCTTCAGGTCTAGTGAATTCATTGATTTTTGTAACAATTATGGAATTGATTTGTTTCATACATCACCATACCACCCACAAGGGAATGGTCAAGTAGAGTCAAGCAACAAAAGTCTCATGAAAATCATCAAAAGGATGATAGATAAAAACAAGAGGTCTTGGGATTCAAAGCTGAAGTTGGCATTATGGGCTGACAGGGTGACAGTGAAAAGAGCAACTGGAAGGTCACCTTATGAATTAGTATATGGTGCAGTAGCTAGATTGCCTATGAACAACCTCCTACTAGTTTATAAATTCATCCAAAGGAATGATGAGGAGATTGGAGACCCAATGACTAAAAGAATAAATCAGCTAGTTGCACTGGATGAAATGAGAAGGGAGGCACAGAAAATAAACATTAAAAGACAGCAAAAGGTAAAATATCTGTTTGATAAAAGGGCTACAGAGAGAAAGTTTCAGATAGGTGACTTGGTCCTAATTTGGAATGAAAGGAGCGAAGAAAAGGGTAAGCATGGCAAATTTGAGCCCTTGTGGACTGGCCCATATCAAATTGGCAATATCTATGAGAATGATTCTTACTTTCTCCAAGCCCTAAATGGTGAACTACTGGAATTGCCTGTGCACGGTAAATTCTTTAAAGCATTTTTCACATAATTGAATACCCTATGTGCACACTGTAAAATAGGTGTAAGTGTTTTGTATATGCCTTGTATAGTCTGTTGATAACTGAGAGGGGGGGTGAATCAGTTATCCAAATTATTTCTTCTTTCTAAACTTTCTTATTAATCAATGCAACATTAATTCAAACAAGCAAACATAACCATGAGATGGAGATACACATGACACAATATTTTTGACGTGGAAACCCTATTAAGGGAGAAAACCACAGGGTGATTAACCCAAAGATTATTCTCTGTTAGAAGAATAAGGAATTACAAAATGGCACTTGCCAATTAGGGCTCACTGCCCGAGCACACTGCTCACAAAGGAGGCACACTGCCTACAAGGAGACACACTATCTACAAAAGAATGTTATACAATACTTGAAATGATTGGAAGCATCCACATATGCTAGAGTTCAGTTTTGGTTAGGCTTAGTACACTGATCTGCTGCACTTCATCTTTCCTCTTCTCTTATGCTGCTTTCCTTTCACATATCGGACCTTCCTTACTACTTCTGCTCTGCTCTACTTTTATTCGCATATCACATATCACAACAACACTTCTCACAACTAAGTCCATCCTATATATATCCACACAAGTGATTTCATTATCTTTCTAGTCGGCACCCGGAACAGTCAATCTTCTCACAAACTCTGTTCTGTCGGCTGAATCCTTACACATCAAGTAATGCGGATCAAGCATATACTTGTAGAAATCATTAATTATGTTAGCCAAACATGATTCATGCCTTCATAACCTTTAACACCATCAGTAACACATTCGGAAAGTAGTCTGATGTTCTGTCAGTCAGTTCTTCCTTTGTTCACACTGTCACTCAGGAATCTGGTACTGAACTATTCATATCTTTTTCCTTGTCCATCACCGGAGGCTAAATCCTTGGAATCTATTACTCAAGGTAGTCCTCTTGACTTTCCCAAATCCGCACTTCACCAAGATACTTCCTCTAAGAGATCCGGACCTTGCCACAAGCTCTGTTCTTATTTACCGGACCTCAACAATCTTCATTCTGACTTCTGGTAGAGACACACCATGTCCTGCAGATGTGTGGGATGAACTTTGTTGCCATCAATGACAACAATCACGAATCCATATAGTGTCTCTTGCCAACAATCTCCCCCTTTGGCATTGATGGCAACACTTAGTGAAAAATGACTAAGTGTTTACACTATGCTCCCCCTTGGCTGATGCTCTGTCTTTATATACATTTTTCGAAGCCCCCCCTTAGTTGGATTCCTCATTTTGCACTGCTTGTCACTCCCCCTTTGACATCAATGGCAAAGGGTAGGGTCCGCACACCAAAATTTTCAAAAATTTTACTATACTTGGCTGCAATTTTATATATATACAAGTTGTACTTACATATACTTAAGTATGTCTGCAAAAGTGTTCTTCAACTGTACAACTTCTGTCGCCCAACTCTGCTTCATCCTATCCAAAATTGAGATATGCCCACTCAACAGGAATGCAAACGCATCTGCCCTTTTTAGATCTGTTGGATCATTTGTCTGGGCTGTGATTTGAGCTTCACTTATGGCCTCATGCATGGCCTCTAACTTAGGGACAATGATCCTCCTAAGTTCACCCATCCGGCTGATCATGTTCTTCCTTTCCTTCTCAAAATTCTTTATTGCAGTTGTGATTGCAATAGTCTGACACTCTTGATTGACTATGGAGGAAGAGAGAGGACCAAAACTTTGAGACAAACTTAGTAGTTTATCCTCTTGCTCTCTTATTTTCTTCTCAATCTCTACTGTTACTTTGGACCATGAAATGCAAAATTTGTATATTTTTCCGCCATCTATAAGAGCATTTTCTAAGCTCTTTATCCCTTACTCATATTTCTCCTATCATTACTTATCAAACCTTGTACCTCTGATAATCTTTTTGCAAGAAATTCCTTCCGGACCTTATCTTCTGCTGACTTCTCTAGTGAATCAAAATGTGTATTGACACTGCTGACTAGAGTTTTGAGATTACCGGAAGTGGAGGCTGTGGGATCTTTCTGAACCGATGGCATAATCTTTTCAAGCACTTCGGAAGCAGTTTCTATCAACTCACACTTTTCCATATGAGACTTTAGGAGTTTTTCATTAGCCTTAGAATTTGCAAATGAAGCTATCTTCATTGTCTATATCAGAGAAAGAGAATCAAAATTGAATGGTCCTTTTAGCCATTCCGGTTCATCAGTCTCCATGCTCTCTTTTGTCAATAAGTCCTTGACAGATTCTACAGTGTCTCTTGCTAGAGACAGATGTTTCTTCTCTTCTGCACTCTTATTTCTTGAAGCTTTCTCTCCTTCAGCATTCTTAGTACTGTCATCTCCTTTTTCTTTCACCTCTGCTTCTTTCTCCTGTACTCTTTCTTCTCTTTTAGATCTAGAGACTGTGGGGGAAACTGGAGGAGAAATGTTAGTCTGTTCGGGGCCCACCTCTTCTGACATTTTCTCAGGAGTTTCTTCTGCAACATTTGTAGTGGAGGGATCAGTATCGAAGTCCTCTATGATAGGAAGATTAAATCTTTTGAAGGTTTTCCAAAGAATCTCTTCAGTGTCCTTGGCTAGCTTGTCGGTCTCACCAAGCATAAGCTGATTCATCCTTGCCTTGCTCCTGAATTCATTCTTGCAGTCTTTGAATACCATGTTCATTGTCTTGGGATCAATTGAAGGATATAGCTGAATAGCTATCTGTTCCCGGATCTCAAGGTCTTTTGCCATGGCATTGGTCTTTCTCATTTCCAACTCCTTCTCTAGACTCTTAGGAATTAGAAAGATAATTTCAATAAAAGCTTTATTGTAAATGTTCAAAAACTTAACTGTGGCTTCCTCCAGAATCTTTTCATTTGCTTCATTATAATAATCATAGAATTTTGTTAAGGGTTGTAGGTTTCCATCCACAGTGACTGCTTTTACTACATCATCTAAGGAGAGAGTAGGTCTTTCAACAAATTCCTCTTCCTTCTCTTCTTCTCTTTGACCGGATGATTTCTTCTTCTTTAGTTTCTTGATCTCCTCATCTGATTCGATTTCCTCTTCATCCTTTTGACTTGCATAAGCCCTTGTGGCTTTTGTCTTTGATCTTTTCTCTCTTTTACCGGATGCTTGGACTTCTGGTTTTGATGTTCTTGAGCTTTTGGCTGTGGCAGGTGCAGATCTCTTTGATGATCTGGTCCGGGTGGAAGTTTCTACCAGAGCACTTTTCTTGATTCCTTTTTCTGCCTCTTTCTTCTCTTCCTCAGCTTTTTGTCTCTTTTCTCGGTTGGCATCAAGTGCCTCCTTTGAGATGCCAAGACCTTGGGCAATATGTTCTACTTCTTTTCTCACCTTTCTTTTCATCTCTGGTTCTCTGAGTTCCACATGGATCTTTACACTCAGCTCCTCAAAGGTTCCAAACCTTTCTACCTTTGGATCTTTAGGCTGACTTAGCATGTGATGAACATGCAGCTCCATAATCTGTTCATCCACTTCATACCCCATGGGCATGATCTAGAATGTCCTTGGTTCTACTGCCTCCATTAGGCACTGATCAGTCTCTACCATAAAGCAAACTATGTCTTTGTATTTTTCAACAAGAGACTGAGGAATCCTTTCTCTTGCTTGCATCATGCTTTGAAAGTTCTTGAAGTATCCCCACAGAGCTGTATTTTGTGCTTTGTTGTCACCAAGTCCATGTAGATAATCTCTGATTTGGATAGCTACCGGTCTATCATTCTCCCATACCCAACCATTAGATCTGGGAAGCTCATTCATAAAGTAGAAGAATAAGCACAATATCAATCCACCATACTTGAATGAATTCTTTTTGTCTTTCTTGATTTTCTACAGATTCTCCAAGAGTTGGTTCAAGAGAAGCTGACAAAGATCATAGTTTGCATCCTTTCTTAACATTTCATAAGCAGTATAGATGGCAGTTCCAGGTACAGAATTTTCTCTGCTAGAATGATATATCTTATATCCAATGATCATAGAAGCAAACTTGACATCCGGATCAGTGATGTCATCTACTGTCATTGCTCTTTTGTCAAACTTAGAACCGGTAGCCTCACTCACAGTTTGGTTCTTTACAGATTTAAGAACAAGAATCCCACCGGATGAGTGTTATCCAGTAACTGCCCTGATGGCATCCTTAGTGATCTTGAATGGTCCATTTAACCACATGAAATTGTCATGTATTCTGCTCAAAATGTACCTGACCCATTCATCCTTCGTAAAACAGGGGAAGTGTATGTATTGTGCAAAGTGCTTGTTCCAGAGGCCTATGTATTGGGGTTTGAGCTCAAATGAATCATCTAACAATTGTTTGTGATAGATATCTCTTAGTTTGAATTCCCCAGACTCTTCAAAATTTGCATGTATATAAACCCTAATATCTTCGGTGTGCAACACACCATGCAGAACACTGGAAAATGCACCTAGGGGATCTACCTCCAAGGATTTGTATGGATGTTTCTTAAATGAGGGCTGAGGTCTATCAGAGATCTTTACTATATTCAGAGTAGCCATCATCAAACAATCTTACTGAAGGATATCAAGAATGATAAATACCTTTTACGCAGGTTAGGGCACACGAAGAAATCCGAATAGAGCTGTATGAAGAGTTGCCTTGATCTTTTGGGAGAAGTTGTTTGCAGAGCTCCTTTTCTTTCTTCTTCACATGTGAGTGTACAAGTGTGTAAATGACAGACAAATGAACTCTTTTATTCCAAGAAGCCCTAATTTTCACCCTGCAATAAATGTGCAACCTAATTCATTCCAGTTTGCCTGGTTTTCCTTGTTCAAGGAGGAAGAAACTCATCTAGATCATTATGATTCCCTTGTGATCGATGTTAGTGATGAATCATCATATCCACTTGTCTTTTTAATCATCTTATGTATCACAGATCAAGCTGTATCAATTTGGATTCATATCGGGCCAATCTTGTGAGAAACTTGTTTTACCGAAAGACTTGCTTAACTGGACCAATTCTGAAGGAATTGAACCTTTTAAATTTTCTTGTGGATCTCTCAGATCTTTACCTAACCTTCTTTACATGTTTCTCTAGAAACCCTTTGATCCGCAGCTTCTCATGTGCCAATTTTAGGCACCACTTAACTGGCTGGGGGAACAAGGTTTTCTTTGTGTCTCCCCCTGAGCCAGAGCTCACCTTTTAATTTCTAGAAGGAATATCAGCACCAGAGTCTGGTGCGGATCCAACCTCTATATTCTCTAAACTTTTCTTCACCCAAATCTTGTTCATCTCATTCCTAACTTCATCCGCATTCACCTTTTGTTTACCCTTATCTTGATTCTGATTATGATATACCAGACCTCTTTTCTCTTGATTCTTGCTTCTACAGAATTTTGCAATATGACCGGATCTATTGCAGATTTGGCAAACAACATTTCCTTGTATATTTGATTGATATCCTCTTGATCTGCATTGATTAGCCATATGACCTATTCTATTGCATGTAAAGCATCTACCATTGAATGATTTGTTCATTTGCATATTTCTGCATTCATGAGATTTGTGACCATACCTTTTGCAGTTAAAACATTGTCTAGAGAAGAATGAATTTGTCTGATTCATTCTCTTTCTGCACTAATTAGCTTTGTGACCAAAGTGATTGCAGCTGTGGCAATATCCATTGAAGGATGGATATCTTTGAGCATTGGGCTGTCTTACCGGAGGTCTTCTAGGCCTGTTTCTTGGATTTTCTTATCCAAAATTCTTCTGACCAGATCCAGAGCTTTCTCCTTTCTCATATCCCAAACCACACTTGTCATCTACCTTCTTTTGACTTTCAAGAAGAACTTCAAGTTGAGCAGAACTTATCTTGAATTTCTCTTTATATTCATTTGCTATTTGAAGAACCCTTTTGAGAGAGACAATTTGATCCTCAAGTTTTTCTTCATTATCTTTAGCATCTTCAAGATTAGATTCAAGATGTCTGATAATTCTATCCATCTGGTGGCAATCTTCTGATTTCTCCTTGAGGGATTGTCTTAGATTATCTTTAGTTTTTCTTTTCTCTTCAATTTCTTGGGCAAACTTTATAACTCCTAATTCCATTTCATGTCTTACCATAATGATTTCTTTTGATAACTTTTCACATAACTTGGTTTTCTCAGTCAGCTCTTCATTTGCATTACTTTCTTCACTTTGTCTTGCCAATTGCTAAAGTAGCTCCTTTCTCTTTTTCATAGAGAGACTTAATTTGTCTTTTAGTTCTCTCATGAAATCATCAGCCTATTTGAGTCTTTCCTTTAATTCATTGACTTCAGAGTTTGACTGTTCAAGATCCTCAAGGGCAGTCTTGAGTTGCTCCCTTAAACCATATGCATCCATTTGGATTCCCAGATCTTCCTTAAGCTGTTAGGCTTTGTTGGGAGGAACTTAGCTCTAATACCAATTGTTGATAACTAAGAGGGGGGGTGAATTAGTTATCCAAATTATTTCTTCTTTCTAAACTTTCTTATTAATCAATGCAACATTAATTCAATCAAGCAAACATAACCATGAGATGGAGATACACATGACACAATATTTTTGACGTGGAAACCCTGTTAAGGGAGAAAACCACGGGGTGATTAACCCAAAGATTATTCTCTATTAGAAGAATAAGGAATTACAAAATGGCACTTGCCAATTAGGGCTCAATGCCTGAGCACACTACTCACAAAGGAGGCACACTGCCTACAAGTAGACACACTGTCTACAAAAGAATGTTATACAATACTTGAACTGATTGGAAGCATCCACATATGCTGGAGTTCAGTTCCAGTTAGGCTCAGTACATTGATCTGTTGCACTTCATCTTTCCTCTTCTCTTATGCTGCTTTCCTTTCACATACTGGACCTTCCTTACTACTTCTGCTCTGCTCTTCTTTTATTCGCATATCACATATCACAACAACACTTCTCACAACTAAATCCATCCTATATATATCCACACAAGTGATTTCATTATCTTTCTAGTCGGCACCCGGAACAGTCAATCTTCTCACAAACTCTGTTTTGTCAGCTGAATCCTTACACATCAAGTAATGTGGATCAAGCATATACTTGTAGAAATCATTAATCATGTTAGCCAAACATGATTCATGCCTTCATAACCTTTAACACCATTAGTAACACATCCGGAAAGTAGTCTAATGTTCTGTCAGTCAGTTCTTCCTTTGTTCACACTGTCACTCATGAATCCAGTACTCAACTATTCATATCTTTTTCCTTGTCCATCACCGGAGGCTAAATCCTTGGAATCTATTACTCAAGGTAGTCCTCTTGACTTTCCCAAATCCACACTTCACCAAGATACTTCTTCTGAGAGATCCGGACTTGTCTGTCGGACCTTGCCACAAGCTCTATTCTTGTTTACCAGACCTCAACAATCTTCATTCTGACTTCCGGTAGAGACACACCATGTCCTGCGGATGTGTGGGATGAACTTTGTTGCCATCAATGACAACAATCATGAATCCATATAGTGTCTCTTGCCAACATAGTCGGTCGTGTTCTATCTTTTGTGTTTTGACTGGTCTACCCCGGAGTAGTCTGATCCTCGCTGCAGTCTTGCGCCTGCACGTCCCCAATTGGAGCCTGTTGGTAATCATTTATGTTTGGGATTTTAAGCTTGGGCATTTGCAAGTTTTCTCATTTGAACCCTAAGGTTTCTGTCTTCCTTGGTTTGTTGCATTGTTTTGTTTGTTCTGATGTTGGCCTCCTGTAACGGGTTCCCTACTGCTATGTTTCATCTCCATGCCTTAATGTTCGTGGTTTGACCAGCCCAGTGCAATGTTTTACTATCTTTTCCCATTGCACATGAGAAAAGTGCCAGGTTTCTTTATATGCAAGTGATCAAGTCTGTTGACGAGCCTGTGAAATCTCAATTGGCTTCCAGAAATGGTGAAAAATTTGAGTTATATGCATTCTAGTTGTATATCAGGTTGCATATACATTAGGGGAATCTTCTGAAAGATTTCGAGAATATTCCCTCTTTGTATATCGGGTCATATACAAAACAAAATTTACAGGGAGATGCAAATATGCGTTTGCTACAGTAGAGAGGCAGAGATGCATGTGGTGGGGCCTATGGATGTATAGGGTCGAATGTATATGCATTATACATTCAGGCGCACATACAATGGTTAGATACATTGCAGGAGCATTCTGAGGAAGATTCCTTGTTTGTATGTGCAAGTGGGTTTGAACATGTTCGGCATACAAGAATTATGCATTCATCACATATTCTAGAATGATTCCCTGCTTGTATGTTTATGTTTGTATATTCTGCATACAAACAAAATATACATAGAGGAATATACATTCCGGACCCGATTGAAAATCAAATGCAGTGAATAATGTTTCGGGTCCGCAGCGTGTATATTGGGCGCTTGTATGTGCCAATGTACATTCGAAAGATACAAGGGTTAAGATGCAAGCCGGATTTTAAAGTATCTTCAGCAAGCTTCATAAACTTTGAAAGCCGCCTTGTATGTATAAGGAGAATGTATATGCGATGTGCAAGAAAATGTGCAAAGGAGAGAGAAAATGGGTCGGGCCCACCACTTGTATATTTGCACTTGTATATGTGCCGATATGCAAACTCATGAGGATACAAGGCCCAGACTTGAAGGTTTTTCAAATCCGATGGATAGATGTAGTGAGGTCCACCTTGTATATGTTTGGCGCTTTTATATGTGTACAATGTGATGGATGCAGGATGGAGATAAAAGCCGGACCTGAACCAAACTCCAGTTCGTTCTATAGCATTTGACATCCGCCTTGTATGATGTATATGCATTTGGGTTTGCATATACAAGTGTGATAAAGGTGAAATGAAAGGAGAAAGGGTCAGCGATAGAAGGTCAAGGTGCCTACGTGGCACGACATTATTGTTGGCAAGAGACACTATATGGATTCATGGTTGTTTTCATTGATGGCAACAAAGGTCATCCCACATATCCGCAAGTCATGGTGTGTCTCTACCGGAAGTCAGAATGAAGATTGTTGTGGTCTGGTGAACAAGAACAGAGCATGTGGCAAGGTCTGACAGATTGGTCCGGATCTCTCAGAGGAAGTGTCTTGGTGCAGTGCCGATTTGGGGAAGTCAAGAGGACTACCTTGAGTGGTATATTCCAAGGATTTAGCCTCCGGTGATGGACAAGGAAAAAGATATGAATAGTTGAGTACCGGATTCCTGAGAGACAGTGAAAACAGAGGAAGAACTGACTGACAGAGTATCAGACTACTTTCCGGATGTGTTACTATTGATGATAAAGGTTGTAAAGGCATGAATCATGTTTGGCCGACATGATTAATGATATCTACAAGTATATGCTTGATCCGCATTGCTTGGTGAGCAAGGATTCAGCCGACAGAACAGAGTTTGAAAGAAACTAGACTGTTCCGGATGCCGACTAGAAAAGTGATGAAATTACTTGTGCGGATATATATAGAGGATGGATTTAGTTGTGAAGTGTATGATTGTGTGAAGGTATATGCAAATAAGTGCAGAACAGAGCAGAAGTAGCAAGAAAGATCCGGTATGTGAAAGGATAGCAGAATAAAGAACAGAGGAAAGATGAAGTGCAGCAGATCAGTGTACTGAGCCTAACCGGAACTGAATTCCAGCATATGCAGATGCTTCCAATCAGTTCAAGATTGTGATTCTTATCACTTTGTAGACAGTGTGTCTCCTTGTAGGCAGTGGGCCTCTTTGTGAGCAGTATGCTCGGGTAGTGAGCCCTAATTGGCAAGTGCCATTTTGTAATTTCCTATTCTTCTAACAGAGAATAATTTTTGGGTTAATCACCCCATGGTTTTCTCCCTTAACAGGGTTTCCACGTCAAAAATACTGTGTCATGTGTTTCTTATTTCATGGTAATGTTTTTGTGTTTAATTCAATGCTGCATTAATTAATAAGAAAGTTCAAAAAGGGAAATAATTAGGATAACTGATTCACCCCCCCCTCTCAGTTATCAACAATTGGTATCAGAGCTAAGTTCCTCCTAATAGAGCCTAACAGCTTGAGGAAGATCTGGGAGTTCAAATGGATGCTTATGGTTTAAGGGAGCAACTCAAGACTGCCCTTGAGGATCTTGAACAGTCAAATTCTGAAGTCAATGAATTAAAGGAAAGACTCAAACAGGCTGATGAATTCATGAGAGAATTAAAAGACAAATTAAGTCTCTCTATGAAAAAGAGAAAGGAGCTGCTCCAACAATTGGCAAGACAAAGTGAAGAAAGCAATACAAATGAAGAATTGACTGAGCAAACCAGGTTATGTGAAAATTTATCAAAAGAAGTCATTATGTTAAGACATGAAATAGAATCAGGAACTATAAAGTTTACTCAAGAGATTGAAGAAAAAAGAAAAGCTGAAGACAATCTAAGACAATCTCTTAAAGAAAAATTAGAAGAATGCCACCAGATGGACAGGATTATCAGACATCTTGAATCTGATCTTGAAGATGCCAAAGATAATGAAGAAAAACTTGAGGATCAAATTGCCTCTCTCAAAAGAGACCTTCAAACAGCAAATGAATATAAAGAGAAATTCAAGATAAGTTCTGCTCAACTTGAAGTTCTTCTTGGAAGTCAAAAGAGGATAGATGACAAGTATGGTTTGGGATATGAGAAAGGAGAAAGCTCCGGATCCGGTCAAAAGAATTTTGGATCAGAAAATCCAAGGAATAGACCTAGAAGACCTCCGGTAAGACAGCCCAATGCTCAAAGATATCCATCTTTCAATGGATACTGCCACAGCTGCAACCACTTTGGTCACAAAGCTAATCAGTGCAAAAAGAGAATGAATCAGATTAATTCATCCTTCTCCGGATAGTGCTTTAACTGCAAAAGGTATGGACACAAATCCCATGAATGCAGAAATATGCAAGTAAACAATTCATTCAAAGGTAGATGCTTTACATGCAATAGAGTAGGTCATATGGCTAATCAATGCAAATCAAGAGGTTATCAGTCAAATATGCAAAGAAATGTTATTTGCCAAATCTGTAATAGGTTCGGTCATAATGCTAAAGTCTGCAGAAGCAAGAATCAGGACAAAAGAGGTCCGGTGTATAATCAGAATCAAGACAAGGGTAAACAAAAGATGAATGCGGATGAAGTTAGGAATCAGATGAGCAAGATTTGGGTGAAGAAAAGTTTAGAGAATGTAGAGGTTGGATCCGCACCAGACTCTGGTGCTGATATTTCTTCCAGAAATTAAAAAGTGAGCTTTGGCTCAGGGGGAGACTCAAAGAAAATCCTGTCTCCCCAGCCAATCAAGTGGTGCCGGATGTGGCACAAGATGCGGAGTAAAGGGTTTAAAGATATAAGTCTTGAGATGATCCAGATAAGATTTCAGAGGTCCGCATGGAGATATGAAGAAGCTGTGATCGATCAATAAGACCTGTTCTGGGAGATGCTCCGGTATGACAGAGGATTACAAAAAGGTCCGGAGAGATCCGGAAGTGCATTGTCTTATTCTGCAGATTGGACAGAGTGTTTGGGATGTTCTTGTAATGTGTCACCTCGATTTATTCATGATTGAAAGATCCAGATGATGTTCACAGATCAGGACTGATCCGGGATACTCCAAGCTATCTGGATAAGGCAAACCAGAATAATATAGGTCGAGCATTTATTGCCATTAGATATTAGGGTTTGCGGAGCAATATAAGGGATTTCTCAAAAAGCATTTGCTCATTCTGCACTCAAGAAGAAGTGAAAAGTGGAGCTCTGCAACAAGATTCATCAAGCACACCAAAGATCTCCTGCCGAAGTCATTGCATAAAGAAATCAATCCAACCACTCCGTGCAAACCGAAGGCGCATAAGGTATTCTCCGTTTTCATTATCTCACTGCAAATCTTTGAAGAAATGGCTACTCCAAATATAGTGAAAATCTCAGATAGGCCCCGACCTGAATTTAAGAAACATCCATACAAGTCATTGGAGGTAGATCCCTTAGGAGCATTTTCCAGTGTTCCTCACAGAGTTTTACACACAGAAGACATTAGGGTTTACATACATGCAAGCATTGAGGAATTTGGGGAATTCAAATTGAGAGATCTCTATCACAAGCAACTGATAGACAATGCTTTTGAGCTTAAACCAGAGTATAAGGGTATCCAGAAGAAACAATTTGAGCAATTTATTCATTTCCCCTTCTTTGAAGAAGATGAATGGGTCTGATATGTACTGAGCAGGATGCATGACAACTTCCTATGGCTGGATAGACCTTGCAAGATCACAAAAGAGGCAATTAGAGCAGTAACTGGTCTATACTCTTCCGGAGGGATACCTATCCTCAAATCTGTCAAAAATAACATTGTAACTGAGGCCACCGAATCAAAATTTGATAAGAGGGCAATGACCATTGAAGATATTTCTGATCCGGATATCAAGTATGTGTCCATGATAATAGGATACAAGATCTATCACTCCAGCAGGGAGAATTCTGTATCCGGAACTGCAGTATATACTGCCTATGAAATGCTAAGGAAGAATGCAGAATATGATCTCTGCGAACTGCTCTTAAGCCAATTAATGGAAAATATACAGAAAATCAAGAAGGACAAGAAGAATTCCTTTAAGTATGGTACTCTTATAGTATGTCTATTCTTCTACTTCATGAATGAGCTGCCCGGATCAAGTGGATGGGTATGGCAGAATGACAAACCTGTTGCAGTCCAGATAAGAGACTATCTACATGGGCTTGGGGATGCCAAAGCAAGAAATACAGCCCTATGGGGATACTTCAAAAACTTCCAAAGCATGATGCAAGCAAGAGAGAGAATTCCCCAGTCTCTTGTTGAAAAATACAAAGACTCAGTGTGCTTTATGGTGGACACTGATCAGTGCCTAATGGAGGCCGTGGAGCCAAGGACTGTTTGGATCATGCCCATGGGGTATGAAGTGGATGAACAGATAGTGGAGCTGCATGTTCAACACATGCTAAGTCAGCCCAAAGATCCAAAGGCAGAAAGGTTTGGAACCTTTGAGGAGCTGAGTGTAAAGGTCCATGTAGAACTCAGGGAACCTGAGATAAAGAGAAAGGTGAGAAAAGAAGTAGAGCATATTGCTCAAGGCCTAGGCATCTCAAAAGAGGCACTTGATGCCAGCCAGGAAAAGAGGAGGAAGGCTGAGGAAGAAAAGAAAAGTAAAGAAAGTGTTCCAGTTGAAACTTCCACCCGGACCAGATCATCAAAAAGATCTGCACCTCCCACAACCAAAAGTTCAAAATTGAAAGTCCAGGCATCCGGTAAAAGATCTAAGACAAAAGCCACAAGGGCTTATGAAAGCCAAAAGGATGAAGAGGAAACTGAGTCAGATGAGGGAGTAAAAGAAATAAAGAAGCAGAAGAAGAAAGGATCCGATAAACCCTCCACAGGCCAAGACAAGGATGAAATGGCAGAGGTATCTGTTGAAAAGCCCACTCTGTCTCTAGAAAGTGTAATCAAGTCGGTTACGGTGGATGGAAACCTTCAACCAATGACTGAATTTTATGATGACTACAATGAGGCTGACCAAAAGATTCTGCAGGAAGCCACAGTCAAGTATCTGAACATATACAATAAGGCTTTCATTGAGATCATATCTCTAATTCCTAAAAGCCTAGAAAAGGAATTAGAAATAAGAAAGAATAATGCTCATGCAAAAGATCTTGAGATCCGGGAGCAGATAGCTATTCAGCTATATCCTCAAATTGATCCCAAGACAATGAACATAATCTTCAAAGACTGCAAAGATGAGTTCAGAAGTAAAGCCAGGATGAATCAACTCATGCTTGGTGAGACTGACAAAGTGGCCAAAGAAATAGAAGAGATCCTCCGGAAGGCCTTCAAAAGGTTCAATCTTCCTGTTGTAGAGGACTTAGGTGCAGAAACAGCTGCGGATTTGGAATCATCTGCTCTGGAAGAAGTGGGCCTTGAACAGACTAACATCTCTCCTCCGGTTTCCCCTACAGTCTCCGGATCCCAAGAAGAAGAGAAACTACAGGAGAAAGAAGCAGCAGTTAAAGAAAAAGAGGTTGACAGCACCCCAACAGAGAAAACCACGATTGAAAGTGGTAAGAGTAAGGAAGGAGAAAAGATTCAAAAGGACAAAACTGCAGAAGAGAAGAAACATCTGTCTCTGGCAAGAGACACTGCACAAACTGTTCAAGAATTCCTGACAAAAGCCACTATAGAAATTGATGAACCGGACTTGCTAAAAGGACCATTAGATTTTGACTCTTTGTCACCGGTGCAAACAATGAAAATAGCCTCATTTGCAAATGAGAAAGTCAAAGAGAAACTGCTGAAATCTCACATGGAAGACTGTGAGCTTATGGAGGTAGCATCTGGAGTGCTAGAAAAGATCATGCCATCTTTTCAAAAGGATCCCACAGCCTCCTCTTCCGGTAATCTCAAAACCTTAGTCAGCAGTGTTAGTACACATTTTGAATCTCTAGAAAAATCTGCTGAAGAAAAGGTCCGGAAGGAATTTTTGGATAAAAGATTTTCAGAAGTATTAGGATTAATCTCTAATGATAGGAGAAATATGAGTATTGGAATAAAGAGCTTAGAAAATGCTCTTAAGGATGGCGGTGACATTTACAAATTTTGTATATCCTGTTCAAAGGCAACAACAGCAATTGATAAGAAAATAAAAGAGGAACAGGACAAGCTACAAAGTTTATCTCAAAGTTTTGATCCTCTCTCTTCCTCCATAATAAATCAAGAATGTCAGACTATTGCAGTCTTGAATGAAATAAAGAATCTTGAGAAGGAAAGGAAGAATATCACTAACCAGATGGGAGAACTTAGAAGGATTATAATCCCTAAGTTAGAAACTATGCATGAGGCCATCAGTGATGCTCAGACCACCGCCCAAACAAATGATCCGACAGATCTCAAGAGGGCAGAAGCTTTTACATTTTTGTTGAGTGGTCACATCTCAATTTTGGATAGAATGAAGCAAAGTTGGGCTACAGAACTGATCCAATTGAAGACATCCTTTGCAGACATTCTTCAGTATATGTGAGTATGTAAATATGCGGCTATGTATAGAAATTTTTTGAAAATTTTGGTGTGCGGACCCTACCCTTTTCCATTGATGTTAAAGGGGGAGTGAGGAGCAGTGAAAAATGAGGAATCCAACTAAGGGGGAGTTCCAGAAATTGTATATAAAGACAGAGCATCAGCAAAGGGGGAGCATAGTGTAAACACTTAGTCATTTTTCACTAAGTGTTGCCATCAATGCCAAAGGGGGAGATTGTTGGCAAGAGACACTATATGGATTCATGGTTGTTGTCATTGATGGCAACAAAGGTCATCCCACATATCCGCAAGTCATGGTGTGTCTCTACCGGAAGTCAGAATGAAGATTGTTGTGGTCCGGTGAACAAGAACAGAGCATGTGGCAAGGTCCGACAGATTGGTCTGGATCTCTCAGAGGAAGTGTCTTGGTGTAGTGCGGATTTGGGGAAGTCAAGAGGACTACCTTGAGTGGTATATTCCAAGGATTTAGCCTCCGGTGATGGACAAGGAAAAAGATATGAATAGTTGAGTACCGGATTCCTGAGAGACAGTGAAAACAGAGGAAGAACTGACTGACAGAGTATCAGACTACTTTCCGGATGTGTTACTGTTGATGATAAAGGTTGTGAAGGCATGAATCATGTTTGGCCAACATGATTAATGATATCTACAAGTATATGCTTGATCCGCATTGCTTGGTGAGCAAGGATTCAGCCGACAGAACAGAGTTTGTAAGAAACTAGACTGTTCCGGATGCCGACTAGAAAAGTGATGAAATTACTTGTGCGGATATATATAGAGGATGGATTTAGTTGTGAAGTGTATGATTGTGTGAAGGTATATGCGAATAAGTGCAGAACAGAGCAGAAGTAGCAAGAAAGATCCGGTATGTGAAAGGATAGCAGAATAAAGAATAGAGGAAAGATGAAGTGCAGCAGATCAGTGTACTGAGCCTAACCGGAACTGAACTCCAGCATATACAGATGCTTCCAATCAGTTCAAGACTGTGATTCTTATCACTTTGTAGATAGTGTGTCTCCTTGTAGGCAGTGGGCCTCTTTGTGAGCAGTATGCTCGGGCAGTGAGCCCTAATTGGCAAGTGCCATTTTGTAATTTCCTATTCTTCTAACAGAGAATAATTTTTGGGTTAATCACCCCATGGTTTTCTCCCTTAACAGGGTTTCCACGTCAAAAATACTGTGTCATGTGTTTCTTATTTCATGGTAATGTTTTTGTGTTTAATTCAATGCTGCATTAATTAATAAGAAAGTTCAAAAAGGGAAATAATTAGGATAACTGATTCACCCCCCCTCTCAGTTATCAACAATTATTGGTTGGCGACTCTTCATGCATGTTTTGGGACCGTTGATCTCAGCGATGGATTTTGGATCGACGGTTGGTTTTTGAACCTTCGGTGATGGTTTTTTCCTTGTGTCTGCGGCCATTTTAAGCGGGAAAGCCTCCAGACACATCTACTATTGCATTCCGCGGGTAGTTGAGATTTTAATGGCGGTCGTGCAGAGACATGCGATGGATTGAGTGACGGGTCAACTACTAGTTTTATGAGGAATGTCCCCAAGCGGCGGCACGGGGCTTGAGTTTTGTTCCTCGTCGCCATTCCTTCTGCTTGTTGCCTGCAGTATTTTGAGCACCATTTTTGTGGTGCACGGTCTGATGGAATTTTTGATGTGCCATGTAATTAATTTGCCGAGTACACTTTCTGGCTGTATTAAGTAGGTTGTGTTACTCATTTGTGTTGTTGAAAACTAGACAAATTTTTGGTGCTGTGATAAGATACAACTTCATTGGTGGCCCTGTTTTGGATGTTTTTATGAGTTTATGAATCTCATGTTGTCTGTTTAATGCATAAACTTACTGGTTTCATGTTGATTTAAATGAGTAATGCTTCATTGCATGTGTTCTATTACTTGTCTCCAAATTGAATGTATTCTTCTTTTGAATCTAAATAGCTAAGGGGTGTCTAAGATTCTTGAATATAGATTTGCTATGTTGAATGCTTGATCTTTTACTTCTACTCAAGGAGAAGATTAAATGTTTTAGGTTAAAGTGTTAAGAAGAATATATTGCAGTGAGGATCTTCTAAGCAGAGGTAACTGGATACTCAATTCTGGGAGGTATTTGTAAGGCAGATATTGAACAATCCCCTTGGAACTCAGTCATTAATATAGGTTTATGTGTACATTCACATGTGTATGTCTATTGACTCCGAGCCCTGAAATAGGCACCGATCTAGTCTTGTATTGAGGTCACAATCAAGGTCCTAGTTTTTCATCCATATATAAATCAAACTCAAACTTGATATACAAACTTTTAGGACTTTAGAAGTAGTTTTAGTATCCAAAATCCTCTGTCTACAACTGAATATAGGCCCAAAGCTAGCCCCTTTGCACTTATCTTACAGTCTTGGTCTGCACAATAGAGGATTTATCTACTTTGTGTCAACATCCCAGCAAATACATAGATGCATTTTATAGGTGTTGAATAGGGAATACCCCCCTTGGTTTTGTAGAGCCTAAAGAAGAAGAGGCGATATTTATAGAGTCTATCTCCTATACTGTTGGCCTCTGGCTCGAGAATCCTGTTGATCAGTAATGGCTATTTTGTAGGGATTATTGGGAAAAAGCATCCAGTCTGGGAAAATACCAACAGGATGTTCAAAACTCAGTCCAAGCCTTTGCGTTCGAAGCCCAAGGAAAATCCAAGCCAAAGGCTTAGAAATTACCAAAGTAAACAATAACGTGAGCGCATTATAACGTGCTCATGTTATATGCATGTATTCACATAACGTGAGCGCATTATAATGTGCTCACATTATTGTGAAGGAAAATCATCTCACCCTTACCTTCTCTCTCTCTCTCTCTCTCTCTCTCCCACTCCCTCTCTCTCTCCCAATCTCTATAGATCCTTCCCTCTCTTCTCTCACTCGCCTCTCCCTCTCTCCTTACTCCTATCTCTCTCTCTCTCACCTCTCTACATCCCTCCCCTCCCCTCCTCCCTCTCTCTCACCTATCTACCTCCCTCCCCTGTTTACCTCCTACCCTCTCTCTCTCTGTGGTTGAGTGTATAGGGTTGAGGGTCTAGTGTATAGGATTTAAGGCATAGGGTTGAGGGTCTAGTGTATAGGATTTAAAGTATAGGGTTGAGGGATGGGATTTAGGGTTGAGGGTATTGGTTATAGGGTATTTAGTAACTTAGGGACAATGAAAATCTTGTCATAGTAGTTATTTTAGAATTTAGACATCACTTAAAACTTTCCATGCATGACAAAACGTGCTCATGTTATAACGCAGGCACATTTTATGGAACACAAGAAAATGGACAAAAGGCACGTGCAGTTTGTGAATCAAACCCACATGCACTGTTAATCTCTAATTTCTATGCATTATTAGATAAAAAAACTCTTTTCATGGTGTTGACATTTACACAATCATTGTTTACTTAATCCACCACCTTTTTTGGTTATTCAACGTAGAAGAAGTAAATTGGACATTTTTAGATAGAATTTGATTATTTTAACTAATATTTTCATGTTTCATATTGTTTGAATGTTAATTTTCATGTATTTAGATTGAATTTGATGATATGAATTTGTTTTTTCATAAATTTTACTAATCCTATTAGTGCTATATAGAATTCAACATTGAATACAAAGGAACTTGCCAAAAAGCTCAAATTTTTGAGGATTTTGAAGCCATAAAAATGAAGTAGACTTAATTGTGGAATTGGGCAACTTGAATCAAGAAATATAAGGTATGTTCTTTATGTATTCATTTACTTCACTTTATTATTATGTTAGCATGAACTCCTATTAAATATGTTAATGATATGTGGACACCTGATTTATCTCCAAATTCATCTATATATTGTGAAGATAATAATGCAAGTTTTCTTAACACAAAATAATGATCTTTGTGGTTCTGAGCTTCAACAAAATGATCCTATTATGACACACCCAAAAACATAAAATAAGATCCTATTGGAAATTTCTCACTAAAGACCTAGGCATTAAAAACCTATTACATTAAATATGCATTAAAAACCTATGACATTAAATCTAGTTTATCCATTAATTGATGTATTTCATCATTTAGGAAAAAAATATGTTAGTTTTATTGGATGTATTTCATCATCTAGTTTATCCATTTATTGGATGTATTCATCATCATCATTTATTGGATGGAGACCTATGACCTTCCTATTTGCTTTATCTATTGAGTTGTTTGTGCCTTAATGACTCCATATCTCTATGTTTCTGGTTGGACCACCCTAGGAAACTATAAATTTTCAGATTTATAATCATTTATTCACTTTAATTATATGATTATTTCGAGATTTGTGTATGAGATTACTTTACTCTATCATACCAAGATGGACTAATTTATCTATGTCTTATTCATGATGCATATAGAAATCATCACATGCCAAGGAAATAAGCAATGACTCTAACATTAGAAGAGAGTGAATCTAAGAATGTGAATAAAAGAGAAGGATTGAGGCAACTTCGCGAAAGTAGGATATTATCAACCATAGAAGAAGACATACCACTATTTCCAATTCAAGAGGAACATGAATCATCTAATCAATCTATGAGAGAGATGGAATTGGTGGCACAAAGGCAATGAATGCAAAACCTCCATTCAACGAGGAAATTGAATCTCAAAGTTGGAGGCACTCCATCTTTCACAGGTCAAGTTGAAGGTAGATCATCATTCTCTTCTCAAGTTGGAGGCACTCCATCTTTCACAGGTCATGTTGAAGGTACATCATCATTCTCTTCTCAAGTTGGAGGCAGACCATCATTCACATGTCAAGTTGAAGGTACATCATCATTCTCTTCTCAAGTTGGAGGCATGCCATCATTCAAATGTCAAGTTGAAGGTACACCATCTTCTTCATCTCAAATTCAATGCTTTTCATCTTTTCCATCTATAATTGAAGGTACACTATCTACCCTATCTCAAGTAAATATTGAAGTTCAATTCTTAATTTCGATCCAAATTTACCATTGAAAATGTCATGCCCACATTGTCCTTGTGGTCACAACACACATCACACGTGTCATAGCCACATCTGTCATGTGGTTATGACACGAGATATGAAAAACTTTTCTCACACTGCCCTAAAAGCCCCCTCGCATGCGTAAGCATGCTCGGCGGTGTTCTCTCAAGGAGAAAACACTACAGTTGTCGGCGGGGTACAAGTACAATTGCGTGCAACCAGACGCAAGTAGACTAACAAGGGGGTCTCTATGACGTCGTTATCGTCAATACAAGCTTTAAAATATCAGGGTTCCTAAATCTAAATCTCGGCAAAATTTCGACAGCATAACGCCTTACGGCGTAAGTGGGAATTACTCAACACTATTTTACGCACGTGGTTCACTGATAGATTAACAACTTCCCACGACACCTTGTTCTGACTAAACCTACTCGTGATCTCCCTATTTAATCATTTTTCAACAAGGCACGGTTGTCTGTCTCCTCTCTTGCTTCCTGAAACATACTCCTCCTTCGACTTAGCATTCTCAACAAGGCGGTTCGTTTGCTCTCTCTTCCCTTTTTTCTGGGTCTTAATTTTGATTGTATTTTTATCGCGCTCACCTTAACTATTTTTGTGATAATTTAGTTTGTTTATATTTCGGTCTCTCTCTCTTTCGTTTTCCTTTCTACATATTGGGCATCAATCAGGGTTATCACTGTTTCTATTGTTAATATTAAACCTAACTTCTGGATGATCCAAGTCACATAGACTGGTTTACTACTTCGCTGGACTCGGTCTCCTAGTCTTCTCCGATCTAGGTTTCTTCTCTTGTATGTATTAATTAAACTTGTTCCTAAGCAAATTTTGGCTGGAGGGTCCATCGACTTAGTTCTCTTATCCCATGTGGGAATTGTCGCGCATTTTCTCCTCTGTGTTTTTCCAATGTTACTTTTTCTTCTTCTGACTCTCTTACAGGTTTACTTATATGGACGTTTACTACAGTTGAGATTAAAATGGCCTCACATGGAATTTCTATGATGACTCCTTAAGTTTATTTCCAGTGACCTTTTAAGCATGGTGACGTGTAATTTTTCCTCTTCATTTTCCCGGTTATTGAACCGCGTTGATAGTGAAACTTCCGAGAAACTCTTCCCGGGTAACACAGTATATTCCTTTATACTCTCATTAAATTATAATTTTATTTTCTCTTATCTATAATTACTGTTGTTATTATTACTAATCAGTATTATTAATACTCTTATTGTAAATCATTTACCGTTGTTAATACATGTAGGAGGCTCTCCACTTTATAAAACCCTTACCATGGAAATATAACAAAATCCCTGTTTAATTGCGTTTGTACTCCACTTAAGACGAAAACATAATTCCCATATCTTGACACCCCTTTTGTTTTTTTGAATTAATTTTGCACATCTCCTTGTTATGAATGATAGAGAGGGCCTCATAAAATGGCCCAAGACACCTCTTCTATATATACCATATATATAAATATATATATATGTAATATATATATATATATATATATATATAAAACTAAATATAGAATTCCCTTTCGAAACATAATGTGTATATATATATGACATATATTATGCCAACCTATTGGAATGGCATCATATATTTTTTTTGTTATTTAAATGAACCCATGCATATATGTTAGGGCTAAATAGCCCTAACATTTTTTTTTGCTTAACATTTTATGTTTGGCTGTGACAGGGTAATGGCGGCAGGGGTCGGGCCGCACAGAGGGACGGAGGAATGGACAGGCGGCGGAGCGGAGTTTCCACCGCGGTGGGCAATACTCAGTGGGTGGCCGCAGAGCTGCGGTGGTGGTGAATGTGGAGTCCGCGGACTCCACCGCGGACTGTGGTATCAAAAAGGGGGTGTGGGTGGGGGCTCCGCCCCTCCCCACACCCAAACTGCGAACCGACGGGGGTGGTGGGGGGTTAAACCCCTCCCACCACCACTTCATATTTCATTTGTTTACATGCTGTGTAGTGCACAGCGAAATACACAGCGATTTAAATTTTATTTCATTTAGAACCTCTGTCATTTTAATATAATTTTCCAGTGGTCATTTATATATGGAAATATATATATATATATATATATATATATATATATATATATATATATATATATATATATATATATATATATATATATATATAACATTTGCATGATATCACTCAATTTAACAACTCAAATATATATATTTATATATATATATATATCTATAGATATATATTTTATTTGGATAATACCATTCAAATTTCTCCATTTCAACAAATAGTTAGTTTCTCATATTCGGTAAAAATGGTAAATAAATAACAACGAATATATATATATATATATATCCCATTTTCATAAATCACTTAATTTTCTCAAATTGACCAACAGAAAGATATACATAATAGATTTCCCCTAATCTCTACAACTTAACTGAAACCACTATTTAAAACTGTCTAATTCATTATAATAATGAATCGTAAAGCTAGCCTTTTCAACTGGTTAAGCAGTTCTAATTTTATGATTATATAACAAGCTCAGATTAGATTGCAAAGAAGTAATGAACTCTTCCTTTTCATAACATATTAAACACAATAAATTTGCCATTTAGAAGGAGTTTACAAAGCAACTTAACTTGAAAATTTAAGGCCTTTGTTTACAACATTCATATTACAGAAAAGTTAACTCTTCCACTACAAATAGCAAGAGAATTTTAAACCATAGATACAAACAACTAACTTCCCAGATATGAACTTCCTTCTCCCAAACAATATACAACTGATAGCTTGTGACAACCAAGTAAAAGTCCATCAATAACAAGATCAGGGAGGTGATTTCCTTCACTCCCAGGGTAACAATAAATTACAACATTAACAAGAGAGGTGCTCTCTCTTCAACTCTTATGAAATGAACCTGGCCTAATTCTCATGACAAAGAAGAATAAGCTGTTTCTTCATAAATATCCAACCAAAAGCTCCAAGAGACAACCTGCGTATCAAAGACAAACAAAGAAGAAAACACCACTCATCTAGCTCTCCTCCCTTCCATAGACCCGCAAGAGGGTCACCCCCGAGCTAGGGAGACCATACTCACACCTGGGTAACTCAAGCACTCCACTTCACAACAGTAACAACAACAATCCCAAAGCACACAAACACCCGTGGGTAATTTACACAACACGGAAACTCAACTACAGTGAGTTTCATAAGGGGCAGGAGAGTGGACGCACTCGACTCCAGAGTGTCACCCTGACAGATAAGTTAACCAATACAATTTCTCTTGGTCTCAAACCAAGTTTGATCACAAATTTTTAAGAAATCTGTATTTGACTCTCAAGTCAAAGATACAGTCACAGATACATGCCCTCAAGGCTTTCAACATCCCAAAAGATGGAAACAGGTATGCACCCGAGGAGGATCTCTCCTCCCCTACCCCAAACTTGATGAGCATTTCTCCCAAGTGGGAGGAGCTCTGTCAAACAACCCGACAACAAACCCCACAGAAAATAAATCTAAACACAAATTCACACACTTTACATACACATTCAGCAAAGGTAAAAATCAAACCAACCTTACAAAGCCCTCCTGGAATGAAGTTGTTGCAGAGCCCACAGAGTTCTCTTCTAACCTTAGCCACCAACCCCCTCTCCCTTCTCTCTCCTGCAAGCTAACTTTTCTATTTTTTTTGGTAAAACAGAATGAAAGTTTCCCCACAATTCAACTAACTCCCTCCCCTTCCAAAATTGGAAATAAATAACCCCATTTCTTTTTAGTTTCGAGGAATGGGGAGGTGACACTTGTCACCTCCTCACCCTTCCCCAAAACCACTATTCTGTCCTGGTGGCTTATGTCACTCACCCATCCCTAGAGTACTCCTTATCCCTTTCCTCATGTCATTTCTCTTTCGCATGGGAGAAATAAAAGGAGTTAAAGGAGGAAAAGACAGGTGACCCATGCCCCTTCTTCCCTCCTTCACATGGGTGTCCCCACAGCACATGGGGGAATCTCACTAATGGAGGGGGTGACTTCAAGTCAATCCTTCAATAATGGATGGGCTTGTAGTCATCTCTTACCTTGGGGATTGTAGAGGGATGGGTTGGGTGTTGGTACAACCCATCATGTCCCCTCCATACCCCAATTTTCATCACTTAACTTCAAGGGGAAGTTAAGATGACTAGATGGAGGTTACTCAAGGGTTACCCATGCCAAATGGGCCCCTGGACCCATGGGGTATAACCCAGGGTCAACTTTAACCCATACAAGACACCCCTGGTCAAGGTAAAGCACAAGAAAAGGCCTCATAAAATTTAAATAAAATAAGGAAATTCAAATTCAATCTTTTTACAACACAAATTATAAAATAATGTTACATGAGGGTAACCTAACCCACTCGACCATACGAAAGACCACATTACATTATTACATCAAACACAGAGAGATCTCGGTTCCTCGTGGAACCAGATCGGCTTAACAGGGAACAACAAATAACAAGGTGCGGAATGATCTCCGAAATCTGTGGTTCGATTAGTAATTTCTGCACACTAAATTACAAGATCAGTAACCACATAAAATCATCATAGCCGAAGCAACTTAAAAACATGCATTATCATGACATAGTACTAATTAACATAAATGAAATCTTATTACAATTTTCCATCATCACCTAATTAATTTTTCTGAAATGTAAACTTATCCAAACATCACCCAATTAGTTTTTCCGACATCATAATAAAGTTTAATAGTTTGACAATTCTGGGAACTGCTATCCCACAAACAAAAAAAAGTAACAATAACAGTAATGTAAATAGTCATAACAATAGAAGTAAAAAGGGCGGTCCTCACAGAAAATGCCTCCTAGAATTTTGCATAGAAAGCCTAAGTTTCTAATTGATATTGTGATGAAGGGGGTAAATCACAAAACACAGAATAACACAAATTACACATAGAAAATAGAATGTTCTTTTATTGATTTGGTCAACTCATTACATTACAAAAACTCAAATACATTTAGAGGATGAATCCTCCACACACTGCAACACATTACAACTTCCTCTCTCTAGACTCTAGAACCTTCTACCTTCTGTAACCCCAAATCAGCTAGGGTTTCTATTTTCCCCCCTTTTCTTGACTCTACACTTTCCACCTTATCTCTACTACTATCAAGGGTTCCCAAAAATTGTCATAAATAGCCCTTTTGGCGGCCTCCAGCCAAAATTTTGAAATTTGCAACTCCCTCCAAAAGTAGGTCAACTTTCGAGAAGCATAACTTTTGATCTGGGCGTCTGATTAGCAAACCATTTGAAGCAATAGAAAGCTTGTGAAGTGAACTATGATGCCAAAAATTGTAAATAGATTTTTGTAAGCTTTTTGGGGCGTTATGCGATGTTTAAGTACCTCATATCTGATTTCAAAACTTTTCTGAGAACCTCTCAAAATTGAAACTTTAATATCTTGAAATCTAGACATGATCTTGAGCTAAAATTTACCAAGAATACTTATTTTACTATTCTGAAGCTTTGGCAAAATTTTTGGGCTCAATCGCTTCTCTAATATAGACTTACTAAAAATAGTAAATTCTGGTATTCTTAGCCCTATTGGGTACTTTGAAGGTTTTGAATTATTATTCAAACAAATGGATATCTAAAAACATAAATTTCGAAAAGAAATGAAAACAAAGTCATCAGTTTTGAATCAACATTGTTTTTGGGTTATGCAAGATTGCTCTTACACCTCCAGATACTCCTGCTTCATATTGATGAGAATGTTTTGAAGCCCATGTAGGATAAGATTTCCAAGTGTACTTTCCAAAGATATGCCAATAAGATATGGAAATTGTTTTTTGAGAACTTAAATGAAATCGAAAGATGTCAACTATTTGTTGAATTGATGAGAAATCTAAAATTTAGGCCCATTATGAAGATTCTTGTCCTAAGAACATCAGATGCTTCAAGTGAAAAATCAATTGTAAAGAATCTAATGAGTGCATATGAGAATGTGGGTTCCACCTCGCACACCAAGGATAGTAATGTCACATGATGTGTCATTATGTCGACAATAGTAATGCATCAAACAAAGAAAGGTCGTCAGAGAAAGACAGGTGGAGCATTAAAAATAAGTAGAAAAACTCTAATGAGAGCCGTTGGAAGGCGTCAAAGAGTTGAGGACCCAAATAGCAATGAATTGTGGGCATTCTCTGGGAGATTCCCACAAAAAGATAAAGTTGTTGTTGAAGCCTTGAGATCCCTCATTGAAGAATTTTGGAAAAATAACACAAGGGTATCTCCTAATGCAAGAGATGTTGTAAGAAGGAGAATTGGTTGTCGAAACCGTGAGCCACATCCAAAGCATTTTTTGGATGTGACTCAAACACAATTTTTCAAGAAATTTCAAGAGATGTATCCTCAAATCAAAATTAGTCAAAGGTATTTTGAAATGGTAAAGCCTTTTTATTTCAAAATAAATCATACGCGTACAACTTGTTGTTGTAGAGTTCATATTGAGTTTTCTAATCATTATGATGTTTATAGATATATATGTGTAGATTTTCATACTAACGATGTTTTGCAGGAGTGTACTATAAAGTGTCCACCTAGATATTCAAGAGATTTCATATCGAGCATCTTATGTCAAAGAGTGGATGGTCAATTATTCCACAAGAACTTATGCTTAGATGGAACATGTGATCATTGTCGTGGGTTGCAACATTTGCCAATTTCTGAACATATGGAGAACACACATGCAATTGGAAATGAACTAGTAATTTTTGGAAAAATATAAGACAGTGGCATATAGTCTAAAATATGGTAAAGAAGCAAAAAGGCATGAATTGGTCATTTAAGAGATTTAGTGTATCATTTTACCTCTATTTTATGAGATAATATAGTTTATGAGTATGTAACGTATACCCATAGAGCTTAATGATTGGACTTGCAATTCAATTTAGGCAAGGATACATTTCCACTTGATACTATCATTTTAGTTTTTGAATTTGTAGAGAACCACACACTACAACCACATAATGAGGTGTAATCACAATATTACAACTCTACATAGGTTGTTTTATTTCTGCATGTAGCATTCATTCATGCAGATGATAGTACAGAGGATGACAGGAAGACATTGAGGGAGTATCATTTTTATATCAGTGATGATCGCACACATTCTATAGAGTTCGTGCAAGGCTTTTTTTAGATGTTCTATTTGATGGAGAGTGATTGTCATTGATGTCAAAAAGGTCTTGCAGGTTTGCAATGTGTTGGTTTTGACAGGAGTTGTTCGTGTTCATATTCATGGTTTGATTTGACTGGATATCTTAATGTTACCTGGATATTGTTATCAAGATGTTATGTCATGAAGAATTGCTTTATGTTAAGATGACTTTTGCAGATGGCTTCATGTTGTGTGGATAGTCTTGGTACATTGGGATCCTATGTATAGTTCATCATGCTTTAGGATCTTGGGTCTGATACTTCATGATATGATGTGTGTTGCTTCAGTGTGTACAAGATCTCTTCATGATGATAATGAGTTATCAAGGACATAAGGGCACAATGTGTCTTCTTTTGAATCAGGAGTTGCATAGAGTGTCAAAGTTCAACTTTGAAGGTTTGGTTGTTGACATGATTCTTACCATTGTTGTTCATGTTATGATTCTTGATCTGAAGAGAGTTGACATATGGTATGTTGCTTACCTCAGTAAGACTTCATCTTCATGCAATACTCTTGCATTCTTAATAGTTTGTTCTTGATGTGTTCATGAAAGATTGTTTGCCATTAAGAATAATGGTTGGGTGCTCAGGATGATCATTGTTGATATAACAAGTTATTTTTATAAGATGCAAGGTTTATTATCAAAGGTTTTTGCAGATAGTATTGACAAAGGTTGAAAAAGTGTTATGCATGTTGCACGATGTAAGGGAGGATGTTTTCATAATTCTCATTATGAAAATGCATCATTGTAATCAGGTTCACAGTGCAGAAATGAGGCAGGTATGAGCAGTGCTTAACAGAGAAAAGGTCGAGTGTTATAGTTTTAACATTTGTTAATAAGGGTTGTAAAATTAAAAATTCTAAATAGTTTTAATTTCCTTAAGTCATCTTTAGGTGCCTGTCATACTTGAAAGCACTTTTTGTTCTTTTCAAGAGATGACTTACTATAGGAGGTTGTCTTCCACTTTAGTGACATCTTGGAGGGGTTGTCAACGTGGGGCAACCGGCCCTCCTTCTCTAGTGCTACCGACTCTATCGGTCTCCTCACCTTTGCTCGAGCGCCAAAATCAAAATCAATGGCTTATATTTGAATGCATGTGGGTGTGATGAATATGATCGATGGCTTCTTTTTAAATTTTTCTCCCACACTCTTGTATTTGATTTTTGACGTGCAACTAATTGTCAGTTCATCAAATCTGCAGTGAATGTAATTTTTTAATGCCTATTTTTAGTCTCTTACAAAGGCAGATTTTGTGGAGGTGTTAAAAGAAATTTTTTCTAGTTTTATTTCTAAATTATTAGTCGGGGTAGTTGAGATAATAAAGGAGGATGTTATTTCTACAAACTATGGTTAGAATATTTTTTTTATCTCGGATATAGAAGCTTTATAAAAGCATTTTTTTAAAGAGAAGAAATCTTTGTTTGAAGAAGTTTTTATGTAGGGGAAGATGATTTTTAAAAAAGGCAGATTGGTTCATTTTGCAGAGAAGATTGAAAAGTTTTTTTTTGAGAACAAAAATATAAATTGGATCAAGAGTTAAAGACATTTTTTATGGGATAGATTGAAGATATTTTTGTTGTAGAGAAAAGAAAAATTGGATCAAGGAATTTTTGCACAAGGTTTATGAAGATAAAATGAAAGATTTGTCTTGTGAGAAAATAAAGGATTTTATTTTATGAGAAAGAAAATATGAATCAGGGAGAAGAAGTTGAAGATGATTTGTTACAGATTGAAGAGTAATTATTTTTAAAAAAGATTCAAATAAGAGAGATTTTATTTTCTCTTAAAGGCAGTTTGACAAAACTAGATGAAGAAAATGGATTTGATTATAAAAGCATGGAAGATTTTTTAAGGTGAATTGTTTTTGTAGGAATAAGAAGCATCATTGAAGAGATTGAAGGGAAGATGGAAGATTAAAGAATTGAAGAAAAGATTTATACAGAAAAATTCTTCATAGATGAAAATTATTATGCAAAGTAGATGAATATGAAAGGTCATTTCATATTTAATCGTTTTGCAGGTGGATTGATTGGTGTAGGGTTGCAGATCAATGATGAAGACAATTTTATGAAAATTCTGTTAAAAAGAAAATATAGATGAATGTATAAAATGTGAAAAACTAATTTGTAATGAACGAGATATATTTCCCTAATCAGGTGAATTAGATGATAAAAGGATAAAATATCAGAGGTGGAATATGTTGTTGTAGATTAGTTGATTTGAATGGTGCAAATCAGATTGAGCAGCAATCACTTCTTGCACACTTTGCAATTTGTTCTGTATTAGAGGTTGGTGCTCCTTGAAGTTGGTGCTTCTAAATGAATTAGGGGTTAGTGCTCCTTGAAGTTGGTGCTTCTAAACATTGTAATTAGTGAGATTTTTGATAAAGCCAATGAGGCAGTTTTGGAGTGGTTTTTCTACCCCTGGAGGGTTTTCCACTTGGGAAAATCTTGTGTCATGATGTATATTGATCTTCTCTCTGTCTGTGTGTATGATTTACTTATGAGGTTTTATTCTCTTCCTTCATTCTTAGTTATGTGCACATGTGTGTAATAAATTAATGATATCTTTCTTTCTTCATGTCTTGAAAGTTAAAATTGCAACAGGTTAAAATTTATACAACACTGATTCACCCCCCCTCTCAGTGTTGCCCTGGACTCCTACACTATCATGATTTGGCTAGCAGGAGCATATCATTTGGTCAGCATATCATATGGTCAGATAATTGTGCATCACAATTCAAGAACTCATGAATGTTCTATTGGTTGAGTAAGATGCATAGGATGAATGGTGTTCAACATATGTGGAATTTCTTTGAGGCCAGACATGGAAAGGAGGAGCATGATGGTGCAGGAGCATGTATCAAAAGAACATTAGTACAAGAAGAGTTAAGGTACAAAGACAATGCAAAGTTGACAGATGCGAGATCTATTTTTAAATGGTGTAATACTACAATGGGTCCAGGTAATGAAGGTAAATCTATAGTTTGTAGATGTTTTTGGCTGGTTGAAGATACTAACATTGCAAAATATGAGGATTGTTATACAGTGGTAGGATCGAGTGAGCTACACTCTTTTAGAAGCTCTAATGCAGGTTCATGGAGTATTCATATGTGGCATATGGTATGATTTTGTTCTTCATGTACAGATCAAGCTTGGTATGGAGTGGGTCAATGAATGGTGTACAATAAGTCTAAGCCCACTTGACATGTATTGACTCCTGACAACACTACAAATGAAAGAGATTGAATCATCAATTGACTTTGACCATGTTTCAGATCTAGTCCAACTAGGTATTATCTGTTGGCAAGAGACATTGTATGGATTCATGAGTGTTGTCATTGATGGCAATAAAGTTTATCCCACACATCCGCAGCACATAATAAGTCTTTACTGGAAGTCAGATTGAAGAATGTTTTGGTCCGGTGAGCAAGAATAGAGCATGCAACAAGGTCTGACAATCAGGTCCGGATCTCTTAGAGGAAGTATCTCAGCAAAGTGTGGACTTGGGGAAGTCAAGAGGAGTACCATGAATAATAGATTCCAGAGATTGAGCCTCTGGTGATGAAAGAGTGAAAAGATATGAGCACCTAAGTGTTGGGTTTCTGTTTGGCAGAGTAGACTGAGGAAGAACTGACCGGCAGAGCATCAGACCTTAATCCAGATGAGAAATTGATGGTGATCAAGTTTCTTCAGGGATCATTCATGATTGGCCAACATGATTGATGACTACTATAACTATCTTTTTGATATGCATCTCTTAGTAAGCATGGATTCAGCCGACAAACCAGAGTTTGGGAAAATCTTGAGTATTTTAGATGCCAACTAGAAAGATGTTGAAATCCTTTGTGTGGATATATATACCAGATGGATTTCGATGTGAAGAGAGATATGATGTGTTGTGAAGTGTGAAGAAAAGTAGAGAGTAGTGTGGAAGTAGCAATACAGGTCCAGTATGTGATAGAATAGTAGCACTAAAGCAGATGAGGAATGAAGTGCAGTAGATCAGTATATTAAGCCTAACCGGAACTGAACCTCAGCATATGTGGATGCTTCTCATCAGTTCAAGTACCTAGTTTCTTTCTATAAACTATTGTATGCAGTGAGCCTCTTGTGAGCAGTGCACTTGGGCAGTGAGCCCTAATTGGCAAGTGCCATTTTGTAATTCTATTCTTTTAACAGAGAATACAATCTTGGGTTAGTCACCCCGTGGTTTTTCCCTTAACAGGGTTTTCCACATAAAAATCCTTGTGTTATGTGTGTTGACTTCTTTCTTCTCTCATGTTCATGTATGCTTATATGTTTTGATACTGCACTAATTATTAAAGAAGAAAAGAAAGTCAAATAATTAAGATAACTGATTCACCCCCCCTCTCAGTTATCAACAATTTGTATCAGAGCTAAGTTCCTCTAGATAGAGACTAACAGCTTGAGGAAGATCTGGGAATCTCAATGGATATGTATGATATGAGGGATCAACTTCAGTCTAACCTAGATGATCTTGAGCAATCTCACTCTGAAGTCAATAACCTGAGGGAAAGACTCAAACAAGCTGATGATTTCATAAATGAACTCAAAGAAAAACTAAGTATCTCAATGACGAAAAGAAAGGAACTACTTCAACAATTAGCAAGTCAAAGTGAAGCCAATTATACTAATGAAGATCTGAATGAGAAAACCAAGTTATGTGAGAAGTTATCAAAATAGGTCATTATGGTAAGACATGAAATGGAATTAGGAGTTATGAAATTCACCCAAGAAATTGAAGAGAAAAGAAAAAGTGAAGATAATCTAAAACAATCTCTCAAGGAGAAGTCAAAAGACTGCCACAAAATGGATAGAATAATCAGGCATCTGGAATCTGATCTTGAAGAAGCTAGAGACAATGAAGAATAATGAGAATAAAATAGACACTCTTAAAAGGGATCTTCAAACAATAAATGAATACAAAGAGAAATTCAAGATAATCTCTACTCAACTTGAAGTTCTTCTTGAAAGCCAAAAGAGGGTAGATGACAAGCAAGGCTTGGGGTATAAGAAAGGGGAAAGCTCTGGATCCGGTTCAAAGAACTCTGGATCAGGAAATCCAAGGAACAGGCCTAGAAGACCTCCGGTAAGGCAACTAAATGCTCAAAGATATCCATCCTTCAATGGATACTGCTACAACTGCAATAACTTTGGTCATAAAGGATATCAGTGCAGAAGAAGAATGAATCGGACTAATTCATCCTTCTCCGGATAGTGTTTTAATTGCAAAAGGTATGGTCACAAATCTCATGAATGTAGAAATATGCAAATGAACAATTCATTCAATGGTAGATGCTTTGCATGCAATAAAATGGGACATATGGCTAATCAATGTAGATTAAGAGGATATTAGTCAAATCTATAAAGAAATGTTGTTTTCTACAATTGCAATAGATCCGGTCATATTGCCAAATTCTGCAGAAGTAAGAATCAGGATAAAAGGGGTCCGGTGCATCATAATCAAAATCAAGACAAAGGAAAAGGAAAAGTGAATGCGGATGAAGTTCAAAGGGAGATGAACAAGATTTGGGTAAAGAGAAGTACATAAAATGTTGGGGATGGATCTGCACCAGAATCTGGTGTTGATATTCCTTTCGAAAACTAAATAGATGAGCTCTGGCTCAGGGGGAGTCAAAAAGGAAATCAAATTCCCCCAGCCGGTCAATTGGTGCCTGAAATTGGCACATAGAAAGTTGCGGACTAAAGGGTTCTCAGAGAAATATCTAAGCCTTGGTAAAGATATGGAAGATTCGCAAGAAGTTTTCAAGAGGTTAAGCATCCAAGATTGATCCAGTTTAATAGTCATCCGGTAAAAGCAGGATTACCACAGTTAGATCTGGTCTGATTTAAAATTCAAATATCTTGATCTACGGATAAATGGAATGATTGAAAAAAGGGAGATAGATTGTCATTTATCACCAAGAACCACTTTGATTGCATCTCAGTAATCTGGAAAGATCTCTCTCAGAACAAGGAGAACAAGGCAATTGGAATGACTTAAATTGTGCATTTATTGCAATGTGGAATTAGGGTTTACACAGAAATATAAGGGTTCTCTTGTTCATCATTTGCACATTTGTATTTGAGAAGAAGAAAGAAGGAGCTCTGCAACAAAATTGCCTCAAAACCTCTCAAAGATCAATCGCAGAAGTTGATTCAACCAGCAATCTTATCTGACTCATATCCTAAACCCTAGAGGCGTAAAAAGGTATTTTTGCTCTTGAATATCTCTCTCTGAATCTTTTGAAAGATGGCTACTCTAAATGTTGTCAAAATCACTGATAGGCCACGCCCTAAGTTCAAGAAACACCCTTTCAAATCTCTAGAAGTTGATCCTTTAGGCACCTTCTCTAGCATTTCGCATGGGGTTTTACATGTAGAAGATGTTAGGGCATACATTCATGCAAATATTGAGGAATTTGGGGAATCCAAGCTGATGGATATCTATCACAAGTAGTTAATAGATGAATCATTTGAACTCAAACCTCAGTATAAGGCCATTCGGGACAAGCATTTTGGACATTGCATCCATTTCCCCTATTTTGCAGAAGATGAATGGGTCCGGTATGTTCTGAGCAGAGTGCATGACAACTTCATGTGGTTGATGAGGCCATTTAAGATCACAAAAGATGCTATTAGGGTGGTAACCAGATTGCACTCATCTGGTGGGTTACCTGCTCTCAAATCAGTAAAAAACCAAACTGTAAGTGAGGCTACTAGATCAAAATTTGACAAGAGAGCAATGACAATAGAAGATATCACTGATCCAGATATCAAGTTTGCCTCCATGATAATTGGCTACAAGATATATTACTCCAGCAGGGAGAATTCTGTATCCAGAACTGTAATTTATATTGCTTATCATATGTTAAGGGAGATTGCAGATTATGATCTTTGCGAGCTTCTTCTGAGCCAACTGTTGGAAAACTTGCAAAAGATCAAAAAGGACAAGAAGAACTTATTCAAATATGGTGGCTTGATATTATGTCTCTTCTTTTACTACATGAATGAGCTCCCTGGATCCAGTGGTTGGGTATGGCAAAATGACAGACCGGTTGCCATACAAATCAGAGATTACATGTATGGGTTTGGTGATGCCAAGGCTCAAAGTACAGCACTCTGGGGATACTTCAAGAACTTTCAAAGTATGACGCAGGCCAGAGAAAGAATCCCCCAATCATTGGTTGAGAAATACAAGGATACAGTGTGCTTTATGATAGACATTGATCAATGCCTAATGGAGGCAGTGGAGCCAAGGATAGTCTGAATTATGCTAATGGGGTATGAGGTTGATGAGAAAATCCTAGAGTTGCATATCCAACACCTGTTGAGTCAGCCCAAGGACCCTGAGGCAGAAAGGTTTGGAACCTTTCAAGAGTTGAGTGTGAAAATTCATGTTGAGCTAAGACAACCGGAGATGAAAATAAAAGTGAGAAGAGAAGTAGAGGAAGTTGCCAAAAGATTTGGCATTTCTAAAGAAGCAGTCAATGCAAATAGAGAGAAACAAGAAACAAAAAAAGAAAGTGATCTGGTGCAAGCCCCCTCCCGGACCGGATCCTCCAAAAGCTCTGCACCTACCACCTCTAAGAGCCAAAAGGCCTCAAAACCAGAAGCCAAGACATCTGGTAAGGGAGAAAAGAGAACAAAAACCAAGGCCACAGAAGGAAAGAAAACTCTGTCTCTGACAAGAGACACTGTAGAAGCAGTTAGAGACTTCCTGACAAAAGAAATGATGGAATTAGATGAACCAGAGTTATTCCAAGGACCACTCAATTTTGACTCCCTCTCTCCGGTCCAGACAATGAAGGTAGCATCTTTTGCTCAAGCCAAATCAAAAGAAAAGCTTCTAAAGTCACACATGGAAGACTGTGAGCTGATAGAGATTACATCCGGTGTGTTGGAGAAGATCATGCCATCCTTCCAGATGGATCTTTCTACCTCCTCATTCGGTAATCTGAAATCTCTTGTTAATTCTATTAACACACATTTTGATTCTTTGGAGAAAGCAGTAGAAGAGAAAGTCTGGAAAGAGTTTTTGGATAAGAGATTCTCCGAGATACAAGGACTAATAGCAAATGATAGGAGAAATCTAAATATTGGAATAAAGAGCCTAGAAAATGCTCTTAAAGATGGCAGAGAATTGTACAAATTTTGTTTATCTTGGTCTACAGTAACAACAAACATTGCAAAGAAGATAGAAGAACAAGAGGGCAAACTATCAAGTTTATCCCAAAGTTTTGATCCTCTCACCTCATCCATAATGAATGAAGAGTGCCAGACTATTGCCACACTAAATGAGATAAAGAGGTTTGAGAAGGAGAAGAAAAATAGAATAAGTAGGCTAAGTGAACTAAGAGGGATAATTATCCCCAAGTTAGAGGCAATGCATGAGGCCCTAACTGATGCCTAGACCACAGCCCGGACCAGTGATCCGTCAGACCTAAAGAGGGCAAAAGATTTTGCATTTTTGCTAAGTGGTCACATTTCAATTTTGGACAGGATGAAGAAGAGTTGGGCGACAGAAGTGCTACAGTTGAAGACCACCTTTGTAGCTATACTTCAGTATATGTAAGTATAACATGTATATATACTTATACAGCTAAGTATAGGTTGATTCTTAGAAATTTTGATGTGTGGATTCTACCCTTTGCCATTGATGTCAAAGGGGGAGTGAGGAGCAGTAAAAAATGTAGAATCTAGCTAAGGGGGAGCTCTGAAAAAGTGTACATTAGAACAGAGCATTAGCTAAGGGGGAGTGTAGTGTAATAGTCATTTTTCACTAAGTGTTGCCATCAATGCCAAAGGGGGAGATTGTTGGCAAGAGACACTATATGGCTTCATGAGTGTTGTCATTGATGGCAACAAAGTTTATCCCACAGATCTGCAGCACATAATAAGTCTTTACCGGAAGTCAGATTGAAGAATGTTTTGGTCCGGTGAGCAAGAACAGAGCATGTAGCAAGGTCTGACAATCAGGTCTAGATCTCTCAAAGGAAGTATCTTAGCAAAGTGCGGACTTGGGGAAGTCAAGAGGAGTACCATGAACAATACATTCCAGAGATTGAGCCTCCGGTGATGAAAGAGTGAAAAGATATGAGCACCTAAGTGTTGGGTTCTTGTTTGACATAGTAGACTGAGGAAGAACTGACTGGTAGAGCATCAAACCTTAATCCAGATGAGAAATTGATGGTGATCAAGTTTCTTGAGGGATCATTCATGATTGTCTGACATGATTGATGACTCCTATAACTATCTTTTTGATACACATCTCTTAGTAAGCATGGATTTAGCTGACAGACCAGAGTTTGGGAAAATCTTGAGTATTCTGGATGCTGACTAGAAAGATGTTGAAATCCTTTGTGTGGATATATATACCAGATGGATTTCGATGTGAAGAGAGATATGATGTATTGTGAAGTGCGAAGAAAAGCAGAGAGTAGTGTGGAAGTAGCAATACAGGTTTGGTATGTGATAGAACAACATCACTAAAGCAGAGGAAGAATGAAGTGCAGTAGATCAGTATATTGAGCCTAACTGGAGCTAAACCTCAGTATATGTGGATGCTTCTCATCAGTTCAAGTACCTGGTTTCTTTCTATAAACTATTGTAGGTAGTGAGCCTCTTGTGAGCAGTGTGCTTAGGTAGTGAGCCCTAATTAGCAAGTGCCATTTTGTACTTCTATTCTTTTAACAGAGAATATAATCTTGGGTTAGTCACCCCGTGGTTTTTCCCTTAACAGAGTTTTCCACGTAAAAATCCTTGTGTTATGTGTGTTGATTTCTTTCTGCTCTCATGTTCATGTATGCTTATATGTTTTGATACTGCATTAATTATTAAAGAAGAAAAGAAAGTCAAATAATTAAGATAACTGATTCACCCCCCCTCTCAGTTATCAACATTATCAACATTCAAATTTAATAAAATTTAATATTCCATCTTATTTTATAGTTTTTTGTATTGTTGACTATATTCATCAAACTAAATGGACATATCAATGCAGGGCATGTTTATGCAGTTATTGCATCTGAAGACAATGAAGAATGGACAAATTATTATTTGTGTCATTGTGTTGAGGCAAAAAATAAATTAGATGCCCCTGTTATAGATGGATAAAACATGGAGTACCCTATAGGATCAGTGGTTGTTACTGGAACATGGCTTATAAGGTACCCAATGAAGAAGTCTAATGTGTGGTTGTTTGAGGACTTTGATTCACATAGGAAGATTCTTCATTATTCTAACCTTGTTGTGGAATCAAACATTCATTTGATCAAATATGAGGGTAGACCATTGAACATGACCTTTTGGAAGGTTCGTGAGTCTGACCATGAGGCAATATTTGACACAATAAATAGTAGAGCAGATCCGGATGGTTCATTAGATTGATTGTAAATGAAAAAAATTGTAATTTCATGCTCATTTGTAAATATATACAGCTGATTTGTATATTTGTATAAGTAAAATTTTATTCCTTCTCTACAATCATCTCTCCTATAAGATACTTATGTACAATACTCTTGTTTATGTGTATGATTATATACAACACTCTTGTTTATGTGTATGATTATGTACACTAACGTTCTCATGTCAATTATATGTATAGATGATTGATATTTTTATATGTGTATGATCATGTCTCTAATTTCAGTTCTATTGCTGTCCTCTAGTGTGTCAATGAATCTTAAAATCCAATTGAAAACCCTAATCTAATCCTATTATAATTAATGTGATATCAAGTATGCAAATACATTAAGAAGGAGAAGAGGATAATTAAAGAGAAATTAAATATTGCACTAAGGTCCTGTTTCGCACCTTAACTATCCCGATTGTTCTCGGCTGCACTGTGTCGACGCTTTCTCTTAGGAGCCATAAGTGCCAAAAATTACCAAAATTTGATGGACTATTTATCAAAATTTATGGCACCTAGGAACATTCCATCTAGACCTATAGGGTCATGTAGGGTCCCTCCACAATAACCTCTCTCTATTTTTGAAATGTTCATTCCATATGGTCATGGCGATAATATTTCAAAAGTTGAAAAAAGCGTCATTTATGTTCAATGAAAAGTTGTCGGCGAGCATAAATATTGTTTCATGTGTCGTGGGGCCAAACCAACAACACCAACACATCTGCATGGGTGGGTTGAATCCTAGGCAAGGTCCTATTTTGCACCTCAACTATCCCGATCGTTCTCGACTGCACTGTGCTGACGCTTTCTCTTAAGAGCCCTAAGTGCCAAAAATTACCAAACTTTGATGGACTATTTCTTGGAATTTGTGGAACCTAGGAATGTTCTATCTAGACCTACAAGGTCATGTAGGGTCTCTCCATAGTAACCTCTCTTAGTTTTTGAAATGTTCATTCCATATGGTTGTGGCAACAATATTTCAAAAGTTGCAAAATGCACCTTTTGTGTTCAATGAAAAGTTGTCAGTGAGCATAAATTTAATTTCATGCATCATGGTGCCAAACCTAAAGTTCCATAACATATAGGTGGGTGGATGAACACTAGGCAAGGTCCTGTTTCAGACCTCAACTATCCCAATCATTCCCGGCTGCACTATGTCAACGCTTTCTCTTAAGAGCCCTAAGTGCCAAAAATTACCAAACTTTGACGAACCATTTCTCATAATTTTTGGAACCTAGGAACATTTTTGTCTAGACCTACAGGGTCATATATAGTCCCTCTACAATAACCTCTCTCAGTTTTTGAAATGTTCAATCCATTTGGTTGTGACAACAATTTTTCAAAAATTACAAAAAACGTCATTTGTGTTCAATGAAAAGTTGTCGGCAAGAATAAATTTTGTTTTGTGCATCGTGGGGCCAAACTGAAAATGAAGAAATGTCCAAGTGGGTGAGTGAATTCTAGGCAAGGTCCTAATTTGCACCTCAACTATCCTGATCGTTCCTGACTGCACTATGTCGATGCTTTCTCTTAAGAGCCCTAAGTGCCAAAAATTGCCAAACTTTGACAGACTGTTCTTGAAATTTGTGGTACCTAGGAATATTCAATCTAGACCTAAAGGATCATGTAGGGTCCCTCCACAATAGCCTCTCTCATTTTTTAAAATGTTCAATCCATTTGGTCATGGTAACAAGTTTTCAAAAGTTGCAAAAAGCGTCATTTGTGTTCAATGAAAAGTTGTTGGCGAGCATAAATTTAGTTTCATGCATCGTGGGGCCAAATCGATAGATCCAAAGTGTTTGTGTGGGTAGGTGATTTATAGGGGAGGCCTCAGTTCTTTTCGTAGGTCTCCTGATCCTTCTAAACTACACTATTCTGACAAAGTGTCTTAAGAGACCTAAGTGCAGAAAACTGCCAAACTATGATGGACTGGTACTCAAAATATTTGGCACCTAGGACTATTTCGTCTGAACCTACAATTGCATGTAGAGTCCCTCCACAATAACCTCTCTCATTTTTTATTATCTCCAAACCATTTTACCGTGGCCACAATGTATGAAATGTTGCAAAAATTGTCATTAGCGTTCAACAAAAAGTTGCTAGGAGCCATAGTTTGAATTCTTTGTCTCGTGGGGCCGAATTGACTATGTCAACTCATTTGAGTGGGAAGGTGAATGCTAGAGAATGCCTCGGTTCATTCCCCAAGTCTCCCAATCCTTCCAAGCTACATTGCACCGGGAGTCTCTGAAGAGGCCAAAGAGTAAAAAGTTGAAAAACTTTCACCTGCCTTATCTCTCAATCTATGGCAATTATGAATGTTCTGTCTGGACCTATCAATGGACTTCAGGTCCCTCTACAGTACCGTCTATCAATTTTGGTCAACTCTAGACCATTTGACTGTGCCAACAACATATGCATTCTTGCAAAATGCATCATTTGAGAGTAGTGAAAAGGTGCCAATAGATATCTTTTCTTCTTCCCACCTCGTGGGGCCGAACCAACTGTGCCAACACATCGGGGTGGGTGAGTGGATGCTACTGGAGGCCTCAGTTTGTTTCCTAGGTCTCCTAATCTTTGTAGGCTACATTGCACTAGGAGTCTCTAAAGAACCCAAAGAGGAAAAAGTTAAAAAACTTTAGCCTACCTTTTCTCTCGATCTATGGCACCTACAAATGTTTTGTCTAGATCTACAGGTGGAAGTTGGGTCCCTCTACATTACCCTATCTCAGTTTTGGTCAACTCTAGATTGTTTGACCATGCAAACAACATATGCATTCTTGTAAAATGCATAATTTGAGAGCAGTGAAAAGGTTCCAACATGCATATTTTCTTCTTCCCACCTCATGGGGCCAAACTAACTACACCAACACATTGGGGTGGATAGGTCGATGCTACTAGAGGCCTCGATTTGTTTTCTAGGTCTCCCGATCTTTCCAGGCTACATTGCACCAAGAGTCTCTAAAGAGCCCAAAGAGCAAAAAGTTGAAAAACTTTCGCCTACCTTTTCTCTCGATCTATGACACCTACGAATGTTCTGTCTAGACCTAAACGTGGATGTCAGGTCCCTCTATAGTTCCCTATCCCAGATTTGGTCAACTCTAGACTGAATGACCGTGTCAACAACATATGCATTCTTGAAAAATGCATCATTTAAGAGCAGTGAAAAGTTGCCAACAAACATATTTTCTTCTTCTCACCTCGTGGGGTCAAACTGACTACGCTAACACATCGAGGTAGGTGGGTTTATGCTAATGGAAGCCTTGGTTTGTTTCCCAAGTCTCCCGATCTTTCCAGGCTACATTGCACCAGGAGTGTCTGAAGAGCCCAAAGTGAAAAAGGTTAAAAAACTTTCACCTACCTTTTCTCTCGATCTATGGCACCTATGAATGTATAGTCTGGACCTACAGGTGGATGTTGGGTCTCTCTATAGTACCCTATCTTAGTTTTGGTCAACTCTAGACCATTTGACCATGCCAACAACATATGCATTCTTGCAAAATGCATCATTTGAGAGCAGTGAAAAGGTGCCGACAGACATATTTTCTTCTTCCCACATTGTGGGGCCGAACCAACTATGCCAACATGTCAAGGTGGGTAGGTCAAAGCTACTAGAGGCCTCGGTTCATTTCCTAGGTCTCTTGATCTTTCTAGTCTACATTGCACCTGGAGTCTCTGAAGAACCCAAAGAGCAAAAAGTTGAAAAACTTCTGTCTTCCTTTTCTCTCGATCTATGGCACCTATGAATGTTCTATCTAGTCCTACAGGTGGATGTCGAGTCCCTCTATAGTACCTTCTCTCAGATTTAGTTAATTGAATTATTGCTGTTAGTGTTAATTATTATATAACTTATATCATTAACTATGAATCTGAATCATGAGATATTTATTGTTGATAAGGCTTTAGAAACTTTCAAGATGTAAAGGGTAAAATTTGGATAGTTGAGTTTTTGGTAGTTTTGTGGGTATATCCTCCTTTCCCCCTTATATTCAACGACCTAGGGTTGAGTTGCAATGTACTATCATACCCTAGGTCACTATTGAGATGTAGGGAAACTTGGATTTTTATGATTTGATTGACAATTATCTTCTCTTATGCTCAATTATGCCTTAAAATCCTAATTATGCAAATACGACAGTAAACAGATGAATATCAGAAAATGCTGCTACAGGAAGATGTAAAATAACAAATAACTGTGCACCTATTTTTAGGGCCCAGAGGCAAAAAAGTTAGGGACTAAAGAGTGGACGCCCAAGTCCAAGGCCCTTCTTTTTGTTGAGATTTGGAAACAACGTTTGCGACCTGTATCTATTGTACCAGAGATTTTCTCGTTGCGGAACTTTGAGGACCAATGAGCGGGCACCCAAGTCCATGGAGTTGTTTTATTCTCTGATCTACAATTCAGACACTCTGTTGTATCCTCCTGCAACTTCACTTTGTCTATAGCTTCAACATGTAACTTGTAATCATGAAAACTTTGGGAGGGGGTTGTGGTGTTTAGAGGCTTGCCTCAGTTAAGCCCTGGAGAGAGATTCAAGTCTTCCAAACACTGTTGTTAGATAGAGAGTGTGTGCCCTTGGGAGGCAGAGACAAAAAACAAATGATAAATGCTCAATAATCACAATAGGTGTCACCTTGTAGTGAAGATCTCATGGGAAGAAGAAGCTCTTCATTCCATGAGGAGATGGATGCTCAAATCTGCAAACACAAACACATAGACAACACAAATCTGCTCTTACAACATAATGAAAGTCTTGAATCACCTTTAGAATGCATAAAGTTCACAATAGCCATCTAGTTTACAAATGAATGCCTAAACATGCTTTTATATGCAACTGCAAACATTCCCGCCAAGATTTTGTACATTCAAACGTACCGTGTCGGCCTAGGGACCAAATAACGGTCATAAATCGACACTAGAAATTTAGGCCTGACCCAAAATAGGGTAGGACTAGGGCGTGGGCCCCTAAGTCCTCCCCCCTATTTTGGGCAGGGTTAGGTTCAAGGGGTCCCCCTAGGCCCCATTTGTCATGATACCCAGGGTTCATTCCATCGGGATGTTGAAATATGATGCAAGATGTCCTAAATGCACACTAGAGACTCGGGAACTAAACCTTTTGAGGGAAAAGCCCCCAAGGGGACATTTTTTGACATTACATTTAGCCCCCACTTTAATGTATGTATAAATGTGAGGCCAATACATGCATTAAAGTATGGTCAACAAGCACAGTAAACACACCAAGCACAAAGAAGACACGCCAGACACATTGAAGACAATGACAGGCACGCAAAACACAGAGAAGATAGTTACAGTCACACAAAACATGGAGAATATAGTAAATGCATAGAAGACAAAGATGATTTCTTTTCTTTTCTTTTTCTCATATATACGAAATGCAAATGCAAGTACAAGAAAGTAAACAAACCTCCCATAATGCAGGATGTACTGCATATATGGGGCAACACACACACAAGACATGCAAAACCTCCCAAAATGCAGGATGCACTCATCATACAGGTCTTTGGACTGCATATGGGGTAACAAACACACCAAACAAAGCAAGCATGCCAAACACACACACTTTGAAGACACGGAGAAAACATGGCAGACAAGCGATGGAGTGTCCCTATTTCTAGGTTCAACACCATCTTAGACACATTACAGGCACACACCAACGATTGGGCTTCACCACAACAATCACCAAAGACATGCTTAAGGGTTGAGTTAGTCACATAACTGCTCCCCACCTCCATAGAGGACTTTTTGAAAATGCAACCCCACCCGCATCACAGAGATGCCTTATGGTGAAAAGGAGGTATGAGCTCAAAAGTATACAACCCCACCTGCATCACGAAGATGCCTTACGGTGAAAAGGAGGTACACGAAACAAATTTCAAGATTGTTCAAACACACTTTACTAGCATTTAGAACATACAACTTACCTTTAATATGCCCCCACCTTAAGGTGGTTGATATCATGCATCGATATCAAGCACGTTAAGGTAGGAAGAAAACACACAAGGGAACATAGACTTTCGCAAAGCCCATGCCCCCCAAAGGTGACATACACTTTAAGATCGCCAAATGTTCCCACAAACACATGCCTGCAAGAAACATGTTAGTGTCCACATAAAAATAGCAACATCAATGCGTATGAAATATGCAAGATTCAAGATAGACAAAGTGCACGGAGCAATAGTATTGTTATGATTTGTAAATGAGATAGAACACCATCCAAATCACTACGCAGAAAGCATGAGTGCTTCCACTAGCCAAGTGTTAGATAAGATATACAACCCCATTGTCATATTAGGAACTAAGTCCAATTTTTGATTTCTCACTAAAGTGACGCTAGGTCCGCATCAGTATAAATGTTTTTTCGTCATCTGCCCGCTGGATAGAAACACTAGAGGAAGGGAAATAATAAATAAGAGAGGAGAAACAAGTGTCTTAAGGACAATCACATAGGTGGGTGCCCCCAAGTCACCAACCGCAACGCTATATCCGTAAGACACAACACACAACAATGAAATCAGAGAGAGAGGCAATATAAAATAATGATGATACAAATAGAAGGTCACAATAGAGGCGGTCTCCTGGTATCTCAGACCTTACAAGAGAATCAGGGGTCATCCTAGGAGGCCTAAACAACACATAACACATCATGGGGGAAGCACATCATGAGAGAGATAAAGGGTTAGAGATACTTACTTGTAGGATGTCCTGGGCTAGCGGTCATCAAGTAAATCATCATCATCTTCCCACTCTTGAATTTTAGAGGAAAGTGGGACATAAGGTACCATAGCCCAATTTTTATCTTTATTAAGGTCATCTTTGTTTTGTTCAATGTTTGGATCAATGTTTTCTTGTTGAGAGGCAAGGTTTATGGCATATTCTTGTCTTCTTCTCCTTCTTTCTCTTGCCTTTCTATTTCTTTTTGTTCTACCACTTATCTCTTGTGAGATAGGGCTTTTCGCTTTCATATATTTTTGTGTCTTAGAAGAGGAAGCACCATGATCAAATCTCATTTGTCTAGGTGACATATTTTGTTGTCAACTATTACCTCTCAATCCTTGTAAGGATGATGGGAGAGGAACCTTAGCATAGGGACCTTGTCCTTTCAGTCTATGGTTCTCTTCAAATGTAGGTTGCTTGTCTTTTGTTGTTTCTTGCATAGAGGGATCAACTATCAGATGTAATAGTTTTGCTTTGTAGATTCTATAGCCGAAGAAGTTAAATTCTATTCGTGGTTTAGGTTTCTCTTCATTTTTGTCCCAAAAGTAATCCATTGTGTAATGTTTTCTTTCAACCAAAGGTTTATATTTATTCCGGGAGATGGTAATCACATGTCCCTCAAAAGAAAATTTTAGACAATTATGAATTGTTGAAGGGACAACTTTCAATTCCTTTAACTAAGGGTGTCCCAATTTTATGTGAAAGTGGTTAGAAACGGGGACAACATCAAACAATTGTTTGACATGTTTCTCAAATATAGTTACCAACAATGATATCTTACTAAAAGGTTTTATAAAGGTTCCCTTATGTGTTTTAATCATCATGTCCGAAGGGTCATAAGATCCTTGCATCAAATTATGTAAATAGAGGAACTCTTTCATGGCAACATTAGTCATGCAATTAGGATCAATAAGGGTTCCATCCATGGGGTTTCCCATTATTTTCATAGTGATGTAAAGAGGTCTGTCAGTATCTCTGATTGTTCTATCATGAGGTGTAAACACAATTTCAGGTTCAAGGACCTTGCTCTTCATGTAAGATCTAGGAGGGAACCTATTGTTGTTATTATGATTAGAGGCCATGTTTATATGCTCAAATCAATGAAATTTGAAATCTTGTCAAAATTGATGGAAAAGACAAGTGCAAAGTTATATGCAACAATGACCTAAATGGTTGATTTTTTAAACTTTTTCAATGCAAATAAGTGAAAGAAAAGGTGTTGTAAGGATTTTGATCAGGGGTAGAAAAATATATGTCTGATATTAGTCCAATACAACAATAAGATCCTTCACAACACACTCTTGATGCAAATCTAAGATGATGACAAGTCAAAATATAGTGAAAATATGCTAAAACATGCGATTTTTCATCAGATCTTAATGTAAAAGAGCATGAAAAAAGGGTGTTGTGAGAAAAATGATGATGGAAAGAAAATTATATCAGTAATAACAACATGTTAATGCTGAAATATCCTTCACAACACACTTATAGTGCCACTCAGGGTCAAACCCTAGTGAAAATATAGCAAAATATGCAATTTTCCACGATTTTTCATTTCCAAGACCTAGAAAAAGGGGTGTTGTAAAGAATTTTAGGAGGTGCAGCAAATAATATTGATGATATCAGTCACCTCAATCCATAAAATTTGTTACAACACGCTTAGAGTGCAAACTAGGCCAAATCCTAGGGCAAAAATAGCAAAAATATGCAAATTTTCACCAAATTTTCAATACAAGAGGCCAATAACAAAGTGTTTTAAAGAATTTTAGGAGGCTTAGCAGATAATACCCATGATATAAGTAAATTAGATAAAAAATATTCTTTACAACATGCCTATAGTGCAAGTTTAGAGAGTTGATAAGGCCAAATCTAGTGAAAATTGATATTTTTCAAGCCCTAGGTTTCAGATCTTGATGTAAAATGCTATATGAATGTTTTTAAAGCTGATGTATGATGAAAATTACATTCTCTCAGATCTGAAAATGATTTCCATGCTCTAACATGCAAAATGCAAGTGCAAATGTAATGAAAAATCAATGAAAATGCTAGTTTTTGTTGAAATTTTATATGCAAAAATGCAAATTTTTGAAATCTAAATGCAAATTTGTTCTCAAATGCAAGACTACAGAAAAATTAAAACTTGAATGAGCCTCTAAAATTAGTAGAAAAGTCTGAAACAAGATTTTACCTACAAACCCTAGATTTTGGAATTACTAGGTTAGATGCAAAATTCACAATTTTCAGCAAAACCCTAGCAATTTTATGATGACAATTCAATGCAAACTAATGAATTTTTATAATTTTCTGTAATTTAAATCAGATCTAATGCAAAAATCATAAATTTGATGAAATTCAAATTAATTAATGCAACCTGCAAAACCCTAACATGCAAATTTTTTCCAATTTTTCCAAATTTTCCAATTTTTTTAAAGTTTTCCAATGCAATAAGATGAATGACTATATGAATGAATGAAATTATTGTAAATTCGAAACACAACACTCAACAAGGTGCAAATAAGTCCAATAATAAGGGTTCACCAAAATGTAAAGGGTAAAATTTGGATAGTTGAGTTTTTGGTAGTTTTGTGGGTATATCCTCCTTTCACCCTTACATTCAAGGACCTAGGGTCGAGTTGCAATGTACTATCATACCTGTTATGCTATTTTGCTCCGTTCAGAGCTAAATAGTTAATCGGGTATTTTCCTTGAAAAGCCTTTGGAAAATATTGCCTAAAAATGAAAAGTGCCAAATTGCCTAAAAAAAACCTCGCCATTGGAAAGATCTTGAAAAAATAGGCAGGTTTGCTTTTTGCATCACCTTGAAATTCAACCAAACAAAGAAGTTATTCATGGTCAAAGTTTCAGCCAGCATACATTTCAAATGTACATTTGGCGAGCTTGTAAATCTCCATTGGCCTTAGAAAATGATGAAAAAATTAGGTTATATGCATTTTCTAAATGCATATTGGGCTCCAAAGGTGCATATGCATTTAGGGAATCTTTCGCAGGTCATTGGGAATATTCTCGGTTTGTATATCGGTGATATACAAGTAGGAGATGCAGGTGAAACATACAAGGTATATTGCGCATTCATCGCATAGTCTGTCAAGATTCCCCATTTGTATGTTTGGGAGGTTTGTATATTTGCCTTTGTATTTTTGACATACAATCAAATATACATTCGCTGGAAGGATACAAGGGCAGATACAAGGATGGAATATACATTGCAGATTCCTAGAATATTCGCTAAATGTATATCGGGTCTGCATGTATGTAGGGGCTTGTATGTTCAGATATACAAGAGAAGATACAATCAGATATACAATGAAAAGATACATCGTGGGCATATTCTGTAAAGATTCCTTGTTTGCATGTATGTGGGTTTGTATATTGTGTTTGCATATTTAATATACAAGGCTAAATGTACATTGGTGATATGCAAACCGGATTTCAAACAAATATCAATTCTGGCACATTCAGGCTTTAGGTCTGGTTTGTATATACAATAGTGTTTGTATGTTTGCACATACAAAGAAATATACAAGGAGTGGAGATAAAAGCCGGACCCGATAGAGAAGTCGAATACAGTTAATGGTCTTTTGGGGTCTGCAACTTGTATGTTGGCAGATACAAAGGATTCTCAACTAGTGGGACCTGCACATACAAGGGCGATTGTAGGCATATACAATTCGCGATTACAAAGGGTAAAGTGCATGATTGTATGTGCTAGTTCATTTGTATGTTTTGCTTGTATCTTTGCATATACAAACTGACATGCAAAGGCCGATATGCAAGAGGGTTTTCGACCAAAAAGATGCAGTTTTTTAGTTATGGGTCCTAGTTTCAGTTCGGCAATCAAGATGTGCCACGTGGCAGTGGCGAATGCATATACAAAGGCTCTTGCACATACAAAGATGATTTAAAAGGCAATTTCAAATGTATATCCTGAAAGCGATTACAAAGACCTTTTAGGTGCCAAAGACAGAGATACATGCAAAGCATTTTGTACATGCAGAGGTAGACTTAGAGGTATTTTCAGAGGCTGATATACACACAGATGCAGAAGCGATATATACAAGTAGTTGACTAGAACTTTGACCACCTGTGTCTTCCCCATTTCAGCAAATTTTGACATGCTGTAAGAGGCAAAGATGCTTGTTTTTGCCTCTTCCATTTGAGCAGGTTTTTGAGGGGATTTTCTAGTTTCCTTTTTTTGGATCTGGCTTTGCATGATCGGGCTGATTAGACGTTTCAACAGCCGTCTTGAAGTTTTGAGGGGTTTTTGTCCTCACAGTGGCTCAGGTTGGTGAGGTTCTGCAGCTGCATTCATGGCATATGGGCTCTTTGTCCTTTAGGACCATTTTCTTATGCATTGAGCAGCGACTTTGGAGTTTTTCTTCTCCATCCCCTGTCCTGTCTCGCGTCATGGCTGCCATCTTCCAGGTTTTCTCCTGGCAACAACATGGTCCACGTCCCTTCACCATGCCTCTGCCCATACTTTACAGTTTTTGGCATTTATGGCCTCGGTTCTGTGATTCAGCGAATCCTTGCCCTTTTGGCAGGGGTCTGGCTTATAAAAGACTAGTAAAAAGCTCTTTTACAGGAGGGTGGTTGTTTTTGGGGCTGTTATGCTGCCAATTTTTTTTTAGTCAGACCTCTTAGTGTAATTGCAAGGGTATGGGAATGTGACTCACTGTGCCTGAATCTGGCCTCTGCTGTCTTCCTTTTATCCACCAATGAATGTAATTAGCTATGTTGGTATTCCCCTACTATGAAATATCTCTGTATCGTAATAGTTTTTTGGACTTTCATGATTAATAGATGCTGATTTCTTGCCTCTCTTATGTCTGGATTTCTATGTTTTAATTTAAGTTATAGTCTATTTTGTGGGTAAAACGGCTCCTTTGCAGGTCTAACTTTCATATCGAAGCCTTAACCAGTCATAAGTCTGTGTGAATCCCCCTCCAGTAGCAAAAGATTCATTGTAGTGTCCACACCTTGACCACCATCGCTCACTAAATCTGGTGTATCACCCCTTTTCCCTTTCATCTTCCCTTCTAACTCTTTCCCCTACAAGTCGTTTAGCACTAGGTTTAGTATCACTGCTCTAAGTAATAGACTTAGAGAAAGGAACCAACCTTCTCTGGAGGTCTGATCTCAAATCGCAAGGTCCCACACTTCGAGATCATTCCCATGTTACCCCAGATTACTAAGGTCTCATAACTGCAGCAAAGGGTGCAAATCTAGGTGATAACAGTTTCTGGCACGCCCGATGGGACCAAGAATTAAGAATAACAAGTTTAAGTAATACATTTGATTATTGGTTTTGATGTGTAGCCAGTGATATCTAGACCTGTAAGAGGTTGGAACTTGCACATCCGGCAACTCCAAACTTTGGTCTAGCAGAATCGGTGTATTTCTGCTTATGAGAAGAATACCTACCAGAAGCAGCTCCTCACCTTTTGAATACCTGCAATTATCCCCACCTAGGAGAAGAGGTGTAATGGTTGAGAAGCATAAGAAGACTTGTGTCCAGTCTAGGAGAGCCAAGTCGACTCCCCCTATTGTTGGAGCTCACTCTACCTCAAGGACCTCAGTCACCATGATCCCTACGGCCAGAAATCAGCGCTTTATCACTTTCAATCAAGGCAGCCCTCTGAATCTAGCTCAGCATGATGATATCCCGGTCGCTGCCCTAAGGAGTTTACCATCCTTTCATGGTGAAGATCAGACCACCCTAGCTGAGCATATCAAGGACATTGCAAACCTGTGTGCTGTCCATCATGTGACAAAAGAAAATGTAGCAATTAGGTTGTTAGCAGCTTCCCTGAAAGGGAAAGCTCTGCAGTCGTTTAGAAGCCTACCGGTGAATTCCATAGATTCCTAGGATCACTTGGGAGAAGAATTGTGCAGTTTCTTCGAAGACAAATCAGATCATCTATCGCTGGTGGAGCAGCTGTCTACAATCAAAAGAGCCCCTCACGAAGTAATGTCAGACTTCAACCACCGTTTCCAAAAGATGTGGGACAGAATCCCACCAATGGTAAGGCCTACAGTTGACCATGCATTCCTATATTCTTTGAGAACATTAAATAGTGACATCTCTGTCATGATTCAATCCATGGGAGGTTTTTCCTTACCATAGGCTTATACCATAGCCATTAGGGCTGAAAATAGCCTCATTCAAGCTGGTAAAATTGCTCCTTCACCTCCTTTGCCAATTTTCCCCGCTATTCAGCGATAAATCCCAACATATGTACCTCCCATAGTTGTTATACCTGCTGCACCTGCATTACCAGCAGCTAATGTGCAGCCAAATAGGTTAGAAAGTGCTGCTCCAAATCACTCTTTCGAGTTACAAGAGATCAAGGGATTGTTGCAATCTTTTGGTAATGAGCTGACAAATATGAAAAGGCAGCAATTCCAGAATAGATAGCCCTACTAGCCACATAGCCAAGGGCAAAGCCAGTCTTATCAGGGACAAAACCAACCCTACCAAGCTAATAGGCCACCCTATCAGAACACTTATCAGGGGGCTAGGTAGAACACGAATCAGAGGCCTTTCCAGCCTTACAATCCTATGCCCACCAATGCCGTTAGTGATATTGTCCCTATTCAGAACAACCTAGCATCCAAGTATGAATGGTGCTCCCCTAGCAATTAGCCGCACGGTCAAGCAACGTGTCCAAATGGAGCCATAAATCAAGCTCTGACAATACAAAATGACACAATTTCGCAGCTAAGCACATCTAATGATGGGGCCGTGCAGTAGATAGAGCAGCCTCAGCATGACACTGCCTTCATAAATTGGTAGGAAAATGAGTTATGTGGCATGAATAGGGATGACACTCCAGTTGCAGTGAACAGAAGAGCCAAAAGAAGGAGTTATGAAATGGATCAGGCAACAAGCAGAGAAAGAGGACTTGATGATCTGTCTATGTCCCAGTTTCCCCATCTGTTACAAAGGAATACCCAAGTAGCCTCCAAAGCGCAGCCTCATTTATAGGCTGATATTGCTGCTGCCAAGCCACATCAGAAGGTAAGTGTTGCTGCCCCTTTTAATATTATTGAGAATATGAAGAAGGCAAATGTGACAATGTCTATGTGGGATTCCTTGGCAATCCCGGGTCAAAAGGACATATTGCAATCAACCTTATTTGATTTGAAAGTATCCAAAGATACAATTGTTGACCCAAATAGGGTTGTCCTTACCAATTCACCCCAGGATAGCAGCAAACAACCAAGCAAGACTGTCAAACCACTTCCATTCTATGTGTCATTAATAATAGGGGATAAGCTTGTGCACAATTGCATGGTGGATAGTGGTGCAAGTAGTTCTGTTATGCCAAAACGGATTGTAGACCAACTGGGATTGAGATACCAGCCCCTAACAAAGGGTGTGCTCCAGCTGGATGGCACATCTGTCAACACCGTAGGTGTGATAAAGGACCTGAGCCTCACCTTGCATACCTATCCACATGTTTCCATCACTTAGGAAGTGTACATCATAGACCTACCTCCCCATTTTGCCATGTGTTTGTCAAGGGATTTCATAGCAAAGATAGGAGGATACTTATCCTCGGACTAGTCACACATGTTTTTTAGGACCAAATATGGCACCAAGTAACCCTAAAATCTGAGTTGCTTTCAAATCATCACATAGAGCCCTACACTCTGAGTGTCGTTAATGCAAATTGCATTATCTCTGATGATCCTAAGCTTGTGGTTGCTCAACAACTACAAGCTAAAGTATACCAGAGGTACTGTTAAGGGAATGGGCCTTGGAAAATACTGTTGATAATCCAGAAGAACACATTCAAGAGACTGGTATGGAGGTTTACATACTACATGAACCTGAAGCAGCAATACCAAGTCTTGTAAAGGATGTAGAACAACAGATAGAGCAGCAAGGAGAAGTATGGAAAATGTTCTTTGATGGCTCAAGGAGCAAAAATGGATCCGGTGGTGGTGCAATGCTTGTATCTCCCCAGGGTGAGAGGTATTATTCTTCTTTTTGTTTTGCCTTTTCATGTACCAATAACACTGCCGAATATGAGGGATTAATCCAAGGATTGCAGTGGGCAAGAAAGAGGAAGATTGGCTATTTACAGGTGTTTGGGGATAGTGAACTAATTGTAAATCAGGTAAGAGGACTACATGTTACCAAAAATGATACCTTGAAGTGTTATAAGCATAGGGTGTGGGACATGATTGAAGAGTTCGATGCTTTCAATCTGATATCTATTCCCAGAAATCAGAATTACCGTGGAGATAGGTTGGCTCAATTGGGGCTCAGTTTGACATCCCTAGTGATATTCAAAGGGAGAAGGTGCAGCCCCATGTAAAAATAGTTGATAGACCCTCTATCCCTGACAATGACATTCATTGGCAGGTCTTTGAAGGTGATGAGCAAATCCTGCATTTTTTGTTAGAAGAGGATGAGTTCTCTGTGGTGAACCAGGATAAACTCAGACAGCAGTATGGTAACGATCAAATTGTTTAGTTAAGAACAAACAAACTGCCCAAGGGACTAGTAACACTGGAGTCTCTTTTTGGCACTGATGATCAGATGAAGAAGACCAAAACTGGCATGTAGATAAAGGAGGAGCATTACGAGGAGCTGGAAATTTTTAAGGGTAGGCTTCTCGAGATTGGAAAGATCTGTTCGCCTGAAGATAGAAAGATTTTTATTGCTCTATGCCATGAATTTGAATATGTATTTACCTAGGATTATTTAGACCTAAAAGGATTCGACCCTCACATAGCCCAGCATACCATAGAATTAGAGCCAGGTGCAAAACCTATAAGGCAGAAGCAAAGGCCCTTAAACCCAAGGCTTGAGCCCTTGATGATTAAAGAATTGACCAAGTTGATCGAGGGAAAGATCATTTTCCCAATCAAACATACTTCTTGGGTCTCCAACCTTGTCCCTATTAGAAAAAAGAATGGAGAGATCAGGCTATGTGTTGATTTCAAAGATCTAAATAGGGCCTCCCTAAAAGACCACTACCCATTGCCCTCAATGGAGTAGATCCTGTAGGTAGTAGCTGGCTCAGAGAGATTCTCCTTGCTTGATGGTTTTTCCGGTTATAACCAAGTGTTGGTCAAGGAGGAGGATCGATATAAAACTACTTTTACTATCAAATGGGGCACCATGGCCTACAAAAGAATGCCTTTTGGTCTATCTAATGCTGGCTCAACTTTTCAGAGGGCTATGGATATGGCCTTTAAGGGTTTGCTGTATAAATTGGTGCTGGTATACCTAGACAACATCACAGTTTTTTCCAAGAATGCATCTGAGCATTTATTCCATTTGAGGCAAGTATTTGAGAGATGCAGAGAGTTTGGGATATCTCTCAATCCCAAAAAATGCATTTTTGCTGTACATGAGGGCAAGCTGCTAGGGCACATCGTGTCAAAGGAAGGCCTCACCATTGACGCTGAAAGGGTGAGAGCCATTCTAGAATTGCCTTTACCCAGCCACAAGAAGGGACATCAAAGTTTCATTGGCAGAATTAATTTTCTACGAAGATTTATACCAGACATTGCAAATCTTCTGAAGCGCTTGACGTCCATGTTAAAAAAGAATGTAGTTTTCAGTTGGACGAAGGAGGCCAAGCTAAGCTTCGAGTCCATAAAAGAAGTGCTGTCGGCTGCGCCAACCCTGATAAATCTGGACTTCTCTAAGGATTTTATTTTGTACACTTATGGCAGCCTGGATACCATTTATGCAATTCTAGTGCAACAACAGAGCGAAGGATTTGAACAGCCAATTGCTTTTTTCAGCCAGGGCTTAGAAGAATATGAACAGAGATACAGTTTCATTGAGAAGCACGTCCTTGTAGTGGTGAGAAGCCTCAAGAAATTTAGGCATCTTATTTCTAATAATAAGATACATTTAATGGTCACTCACCCTAGCGTAAAGGAGTTCCTGCTGAGTAAGGATGTCAATGAGAAAAGAGTTGGTTGGATTACCAGGGTCATGGAGTATGACATCGATATCAAAATAACCAAGCTCGTTCGAGGAAGAGGGATCAATGAATAGCTTGCTGCTAGTACTGAAGATGAAGCAAGCAAGGAAGAGGCGGCATTTTTGGCCGTAGAATGTGAACATCAGACGGACACAGCTGTAGCGGGCACCAGTTGGGTTCATAATATGATCCATTTTTTGCAGACTAGTGAATGTCCAGTAGGTTAGACAGAGCTAAGAGAAGATACTTTAGATTGCGGTCTATCTCATATGTCTTAGTCAATGACATCCTTTTCCGGAAAGATTTTAATGGCATATTATTAAGATGCATTGATGAAACTCAGATCGACAAAGTGTTGCAGGAGTTCCATGACAGAGCAGCAGGGGGTCATTTTGCCCCAAGGACTACCGCTTGGAAGATAATGAGAGCTGGGTATTATTGGCCCAGCTTATTCAAGGATGCCCATGCATGGGCTAGGAAATGTGTGAAGTGTGCCCTTTTTGCAGGCAAGTCAAGGCTGCTAGCTCTGCCCCTGCAGCCAATTTAGGTGGAGCAACCCTTCATAAGGTGGGGTATCAATTTCATAGGCCCCATCACTCCACTGTCCAGTGCAGGCCATAGGTGGGTGCTTACTGCAACTGATTACTTCACAAGGTGGACTGAGGTAGTGGCCCTAAAGGAATCCAATGAAAGTGCTGTTCTAAACTTTTACAATGACCTGGTAGTTAGATTTGGAGTACCTGAATCTATCATCTTGGACAATGCCTTGGCTTTTTTTGAATTAAAAATAACTGACTGGGCTATGAAAAATGGGATCTATTTGGGCACTTCATCAAATTATTACCCTCAGGGTAATGGCCTGGCGGAGCCCACAAATAAAAACCTCATAATGATCATCAAGAGAACCATGGAAGATAACTAGAGGACCTAGCATACTAAATTAAAATCTGCCCTATGGGCAAAAAGGATCACTCCCAAGAGGTCCATTGGGAACTCTCCATACATGCTTGTTTATGGAAAAGAGGCAAGATTGCCTATATCTACAGAATTGCTAGCTCTGGACATCATGAATCAGCTAGAGATGTTTGAAGAAGAGGATCCCACTCATGGAGCTTGAAGAAACCAGAGATAGGGCTAAGAAGACTATGGAATATCATCAGCTTCAGACCAAGGGAGTTTTTGATCAGAAGGCCATCCCTAGAAACTTTGAGGGGGATTTGGTGCTAAAGTGGGATGAATTAAAGAACAGGCCAGGGAGACACTCCAAATTTGATTGCATGTGGAGCGGCCCATTCCTCATCACTAAATGCAAGGAGCACAATGCATTTTAGTTATCAAATATGGATGGACAAAATTTGCCTATCCTAGTCAATGGGATACACCTGAAAAGGTGTTTTGAGGTATGAGTGCTCTGTAAATTGGTAGGTTAGGTCTCTATGCTTTCAATAAGTGTTGTTGCACAATAGTTTAGATGCCTCTTTGTTTTCCCTAATTGTTGTGTAGCACAGTTTGTGGGCTGCTGTCACGTTTTGTTTGGCCCACTTGTTCTCCTATGTCCTTCATTACCGACATGCTGGGTTTTTTGGGTCAAGATGTTTGTCAAGGCACTTCCAGTTTCTTTTGACTCCATGCCCAATGAATATAAGGCCACTGATCCTTTGTTTAGCAGGCAAACACCCCATGGAGGTCGCCAAAAATGTTATCCTATTTTCCTCCGTTCAGAGCTAAATAGTTAACTGGGTATTTTTCTTGAAAAGCCTTTGGAAAATGTTGCCTAAAAATGAAAAGTGCCAAATTGCCTAAAAAACCTTGCCATTGGAAAGAGCTTGAAAAAATAGGCAGGTTTACTTTTTGCATCACCCTAAAATTTGACCAAACAAAGAAGTTATTCATGGTCAAAGTTTCGGCCAGCATACATTTCAAATGTACATTTGGCAAGCTTGCAAATCTCCATCGGCCTTAGAAAATGATGAAAAAATTAGGTTATATGCATTTTCTAAATGCATATCAAGCTCCAAAGGTGCATATGCATTTAGGGAATCTTTCGCAGGTCCTCAGGAATATTCCCGGTTTGTATATCGGCGATATACAAGCAGGAGATGCAGGTGAAACATACAAGGTATATTGCGCATTCATCGCATATTCTGTCAAGATTCCCCATTTGTATGTTTGGGAAGTTTGTATATTTGCCTTTGTATTTTTGACATACAATCAAATATACATTCACTAGAAGGATACAAGGGCAGCTACAAGGATGGAATATACATCACAAATTCTTGGAATATTCGCTGAATGTATATTAGGTCTGCATGTATGTAGGGGCTTGTATGTTCAGATATACAAGAGAAGATACAATTAGATATACAATGAAAAGATACATCACGGGCATATTCCGTAAAGATTCCCTGTTTGCATGTATGTGGGTTTGTATATTGTGTTTGCATATTTAATATACAAGGCTAAATGTACATTGGTGATATGCAAACTGGATTTCAAACGAATATCAATTCTGGCAAATTCAGGCTTCAGGTCTGGTTTGTATATACAACAGTGTTTATATGTTCGCACATATAAATAAATATACAAGGAGTGGAGATACAAGCTGGACCCAACAGAGCAATCAAATACAGTTAATGGTCTTTTGGGGTCCGTGGCTCGTATGTTGGCAGATACAAAGGATTCTCAACTGGTGGGACCCACACATACAAGGGCGATTGTACGCATATACAAGTTGCGATTACAAAGAGTAAAGTGCATGATTGTATGTGCTAGTTCATTTGTATGTTTTGCTTGTATCTTTGCATATACAAACCAACATGCAAAGGCCGATATGCAAGAGAGTTTTTGACCAAAAAGATGCAGTTTTTCAATGATAGGTCCCAGTTTCAGTTCAACGATAATCAGGAGGTGCCACGTGGCAGTGGTGAATGCATATACAAAGGCTCTTGCACATACAAAGATGATTTAAAAGGCAATTTCAAATGTATATCCTAAAAGTGATTACAAAGACCTTTTAGGCGCCAAAGACAGAGATACACGCAAAGCATTTTGTACATGCAGAGGCAGACTCAGAGGTATTTTCAGAGGCTGATATATACATAGATGCAGAAGTGATATATACAGGCAGTTGACCAGAACTTTGACCGCCTGTGTCTTCCCCATTTCAGCGAATTTTGACATGCTGTAAGAGGCAAAGATGCTTGTTTTTACCTCTTCCATTTGAGCAAGTTTTTGGGGGGATTTTCCAGTTTCCTTTTATTGGATCTGGCTTTCCATGTTCAGGCCGATTGGACGTTTCAGCAGCCATCTTGAAGTTTTGAGGGGTTTTTCTTCTCACAGTGGCTCAAGTTGGTGAGGTTCTATAGGTGCATTCATGGCGTATGGGCTCTTTGTCCTTCAGGACCATTTTCTTACGCATTAAGCGGCGACTTTGGAGTTTTTCTTCTCCATCCCCTGTCCTGTCTCATGTCATGGTTGCCGTCTTCTGCATTTTCTCTTGGAAACAACATGGTCCATGTGCCTTCACCATGCCTCTGCCCATACTTTACAGTTTCTGGCATTTATGGCCTCGGTTCTGTGATTCAGCAACTCCTTGCCCTTCTGGCAGGGGTCTAGCTTATAAAAGATTGGTAAAAAGCTCTTTTACAGGAGGATGGTTGTTTTTGGGGCTGTTATGCTGCCAATTTTTTTTAGTCAAACCTCTTAGTGTAATTGCAAGGGTATGGGAATGTGACTCACTATGCCTGAATCTGGCCTTTGCTGTCTTCCTTTTATCCACCAATGAATGTAATTAGCTATGTTGGTATTCCCCTACTATGAAATATCTCTGTATCCTAATAGTTTTTTGGACCTTCATGATTAATAGATGCTGATTTCTCACCTCTCTTATGTCTGGATTTATGTGTTTTAATTTAAGTTATAGTCTGTTCTGTGGGTAAAACGGATCCTCTGCAGGTCTAACTTTCATACCGAAGCCTCAACCAGTCATAATTCTGTGTGAATCCCCCTCCAGCAACAAAAGATTCATTGTAGTGTCCACACCTTGACCACCATCGCTCACTAAATCTGGTGTATCACCCCTTTTCCATTTCAGCTTCCCTTCTAACTCTTTCCCCTACAAGTCGTTTAGCACTAGGTTTAGTATCACTGCTCTAAGTAATAGACTTAGAGAAAGGAACCAACCTTCTCTGGAGGTCTGATCTCAAATCGCAAGGTCCCACACTTCGAGATCATTCCCATGTTACCCCAGATTGCTTAGGTCTCATAACTGTAGCAAAGGGTGCAAATCTGGGTGATAACAATACCCTAGGTCACTATTGAGATGTAGGGAAACTTGGACTTTTATGATTTGATTGACAATTATCTTCTCTAATGCTCAATTATGCCTTAAAACCCTAATTATGCAAATACGACAGTAAACAGACGAATATTAGAAAATGTTGCTACAGGAAGATGTAAAATAATAAATAACTATGCACCTGTTTTCGAGGCCTAGAGGCGGAAAAGTCAGGGACTAAAGAGCGGGTGCCCAAGTCTAAGGCCCTACTTTTCGTTGAGATTTGGAAACAAGTTTTGAAACACGTATCTACTATACCAAAGATTTTCCCGTTGCGGAACTTTGAGGACTAATGAGTGGACACCCAAGTCCAGTGAGATGTTTTCTTCTCTGATTTGCAATTCTGACACTTTGTTATACCCTCCTGCAACTTCACTTTGTCTATAGCTTCAACCTGTAACTTGCAATCATGAAAACTTTGGGAGGGGGTTGTGTTGTTTAGAGGCTTGCCTCAGTCAAGCCCCAGAGAGACATTTAAGTCTTCCAAACACCGCTGTTAGATAGGGAGTGCGTGCCCTTGGGAGGCAAAGGCAAAAAGCAAATGATAAATGCTAAATAATCAAAATAGATGTCACCTTGCAGTGAATATCTCATGGGAGGAAGAAGCTCTTCATTCCATGAGGAGATGGATGCTTAAATCTGCAAACACAAACACATAGACAACACAAATCTGCTCTTGCAACACAATGAAGGCCTTGAATCACCTTTAGAATGCATAAAGTTCACAATAGCCATCTAGTTTACAAATGAATACCCAAACATGCTTTTATATGCAACTACAAACATTCTCGCCAAGATTTCATACATTCAAACTTACCGTGTCAGCCTAGGGACCAAATAACGGTCATAAACTGACACTAGAAATTTGGGCCTGACCCAAAATAGGGAAGGACTAGGGTGTGGGCACCCAAGTCCTCCCCCCTATTTTGGTCAGGGTTAGGTTCAAGGGCCCCCCCTAGGCCCCATTTGTCATGATAGCCATGGTTCATTCCATCGGGATGTTGAATTATGATGCAAGATGTCCTAAATGCACACTAGAGACCTGGGAGCTAAACCTTTTGAGGGAAAAGCCCCCAAGGGGATATTGTTTGACATTACATAAGAAAATACAATTGGTGGGTGTAAATCCAAAATCTACAACCTTAGCCAACATCCTCCTTGTCTATGCCCAAATGAGATCTTTGGAACATGGTATGGACATCCGTCAAAGCATAAAGGATATGGGAATTTTGTCAGATGTTGTAGTTGCAACTCCCCTATGAGACATGCTTGCAAAGTGTGGAAGCATAGACAAGGTATATTAAGTACTTGACATGATGTCTCAAAGAGATGTTGTCTCATGGAATGCAATGATTGCAAGATATGCACAAAGTGGATTTTTTGATAGGACTTTAGAAACTTTAAAGAAAATGTGCTTGGTAGGTGTAAAGCCAAATTCCACAACCTTAGCCAACATCCTCCTTGCCTATGCCCAAATGGGATCTTCGGAATAGGGTATGGACATCCATCAAAGCATAAAGGATATGTGAATTTTGATAGATGTTGTAGTTGCAACTGCCCTAGGAGACATGTATGCAAAGTGTGGAAGCACAAACAAGGAACATGAATTATTTGACATGATGACTCAAATAAATGTTGTCTCATGGAATGCAATGATTGCAAGATATGCAACAAATGAATTTTTTCAAAAAGGATTTAGAAACTCTCAAGAAAATGCAATTGGCATATGTAAAACTAAATTCCATAACCTTTGCAAGCATCCTCCTTGCCTATGCCAAAATGGGATCTTTGGAACATGGTATGGACAACCATCAAAGTATAAAGGATATAGGAATTTTCTATGATATTGTATTTGCAGCTACCCTAGGAGACATGTATGCAAAGTGTGCAAGCATAGACAAGGCACATAAAGTATTTGACATGATGCCTCAAAGAAATGCTATCTCATGGAATGCAATGATTGCAAGATATGCACAAAATGGATTTTTTGAAAAGCTTTATAAATTTTCAAGTAAATGCAATTGGCATGTGTCAAACCAAATTCCATAACCTTTACAAGCATCCTCTTGCCTATGCCAAAATGGGATCTTCAGAACAGGGTATGGACAACCATCAAAGCATAAAGGATATAAGAATTTTACATGAGATGTATTTGCAACTACCCTTGTAGACATGTATGCAAAGTGTGGAAGCTTATAAAATGTGAGAAGTGATGGTGCAAACCACATTAAGGAAATCTGATTCAAACCTTATTAATGTCCTCTAAATAATGTAGAATCAATGGAGATTGCAACAAAAATAAAACCCATTACACAAAAATAACATGCATTAAGAACTGAACACATAACACAGTATGTAACATGGAGAAAACCCTTTCGGGTAAAAAACTCCACCAAGAAAAGAGGCTCCAAATTGTATTATCTTTAAATATAAGATTACAACATATGCACTTTGTCTTCTTCTTTAGTCTTCAATCCAGCGGCGCCTGTTACTCTCAACTCTACTAAAAACATAGTACAAATATCCTTATAAAAAGAGGTTGCCTTCTAGGGTAAGAAAACTTACATAATATCAACCATCAGATCTGTGACCTAATGATGAATGGTCCATATTTACAATGATAAAATTTGGCTCCAAAGGCACTGACCCTGAGCCCCCACTGGGGGGATGATCCCCCTAGACCCCTCATAGGGGAAATCCCCTGCGATCTCCCATCATAGATGAATTAGTGTTGAGAACCAGATATAAAGATGCAACTAAAAGAAGATTGCTGCTAGTGAAACCTTTCATCCCTTATGGATGATTTACAAACAATAATAGGAGTAATAAATTACATAGGATTTACAAGGTTGATGCCAGCTTATGTTGAAAATAATGAAATGTTGAGAGGGGGATGAATCAGTATGTATTCAAAAACTTAAACTAACATTTACAGATTAAACCATGATTTCTTAGAGAAAAAAAAGTAAAGCATGCACCACATCAATCAACACAAGAACACCAATATTTCTATGTGGAAAACGTAAAATGGAAAAAACCACTGTGGGGATTAACTCACAATATATGACACTGATTGCTATAAAACATTACAACTTTGTTTTAGGGCTACAACCCAAGGAAGCTACTACTCCCTGCTAGACTTTTAGACTAAGGTTACAACCTTAGGGCAAGGTACAAGGACCTACTAAGGAGACTCACTGTCTGATAGCAGGATACATGAAAATTACAATGAGAACATAAACATGAACTTCTGTGAAAGAAGCATCTGACCTATGCTGATGTTGCAGTCCCCTTTTTCTGCACAATTACTCCATCATACTGACTTTGCACACTTCATCCTTGATACACATCCCTCTCATATTCACAGACTTCATGAATGACTTTTTTCTTCTATATATCCTCCGCAACAACTCAAATTTTCAATTAGGTCAGCACCAAAAAGCCCTGTTGTGATATTCACAACACGCCCCATTTTACTTCTTGGCAAAATGAGGACCGCTGTTGTGGCTGTTGCTTTTTGCTTGTGTGTGGGTCTGCTTGGTGGTAAAAGGGAAAAGGAAGTGAATGTTACAAACCCTATTGAAAATAGAGAAAAATAGCATTAAGTACCAGAGCATAATAGAGGTGAATTCCTTGTCAAAAATTAGTGAGGATTGCTTTTTGAACTATTTTAAAATTCCCAATATTTTGCAAGATATATGTTTTTTGGTAAAATGTACTATGGGAGGGTTTGTATGTTGCATATACAAAGCTATTTGTATATCAATTCGTTGTATGAGTCGCATTATGGAATTGTCAGGTTTGGTATATTTCAATACTTGTATACATTTCGCTAACGCTTTATCTTTACATACAAGTTGGGCCTGACAGAGTTCAAAGTTTAAATGAATAATCAGTTAAGTCCATCGGGTGTATTTTAAGTTTGTATGTTTGGCAAAAAGGGAAGCATACAAAGTGGATATACAATGGTATATGCATGTCACGGAACCGAAAGGATTATGAAATGAGGTGTAACCGTTGTATGTTTCGCGCCTTGTATGTTTTGGGTTATACATTTCAATATACATACAATGCAGAATTCAGGAAAGGTTAAAATTTGGTTAAAATGATGCATCATGACTTAAAGTATATTGGAATATGCATTGCACTTTATACATGTTGCGGAATCGAAAGGTGAGTAAATTGTGGTTTATAGAATGAGAAGTCCGAAAAGGAGATACAAATGTTTGTATGTATCTGGACTTGTATCTAAGGGTTTTGATACAAGTATTGTAATATTGTGGAGATACAAGGGGGAAATAATGTGGGCTCCACCATGTGCATGTCGGGCTTGTATAATAACCATGTATATCTTTGATATACAAGCCGATATACAAGTTGGGAGATACAAGCCGGATGCGAAAAGAAGTTCAATATAGAAAAGTCTTTGTATGTTTATGATATACATATTCGAGATACAAAGGAATAAAAGGCATCGCGAGAGATAAAAGGTAATGAGAGGGTTTGTATAGGTTGCTGTATATGCACTTGTATATAATGAGACATGCAAAAAGCGATATACAAAGCAAAGATACAAGTACGGACAAAAAGGGAAAAAGGAAAGAACGTTATTCGTGGTTATTTGCATAAATGCTTGTATGTTTAAAGATACAAAGAAGACATACAAAGAGAGAATACAAGGGAAATTATAAAGAAAACACAATGTATGTTGAAATTAAACTAACGGTAAAAAGTTTAAAAAATGCAAACATTGAAATAGAAGGCCAAAAGTTTGGCGCATTAATTGTTGTAATTAATGCCGATCTAACACTTGAAAAGAGTAAAATGCAATGAGAGTTAGGGTAAATTCAACATATTTTGCTTTCAGATATACACTGTTAAGAGTTAAAAATTACAGAAAAGGGAATTGTTACAGTGAATTGGGTAGAACTCATCAGAGAAAAAGAATTACAGCAGCTGGACGAAGGTAAAATGGTAAAAGTAAGTCAACGACTGAAGTTGAGTGGTCAAAGAATACAGGTATTTATCCCAAAATGCCATTTCATTTCAAATGGTAAATTACATGTTAATTTCAGTAATTTCATTATAAAACGTAGGCATTTGTCAAATTATTGTTTTAAATGTTAATTAACTGGGTGGAATTGTCAAAACAGAAAGGGCAAACTGGGTTAGGGTAAAATGGTAAAAAAAGAGAAATTCACAGTAAAACCCTAGGTAAAAGGGAAAAATGAAGAATTTAAAAGATGTCTTGTTCCATAGGATGGCCCCGAGACATAAAAAGATAGACACATTGGGCGATGTGAAAAGGGAATGAAAAGACGAAGGAAGCAACAGTTTTGGGGAAAGATCAAGTAAAGAGTATTAGCGAGTAAAAGTCAAAGAAGGGAGGAATCTTATTTTTGAAAAGATTCCAACAACATCCTTTGAGAGGGAAAAGATGCCATTTAGATATTTTGGCAGACGGTTAGAGATGAATGTGCACCATTGATCAAAAAGAGAAAGATCTCAACCGTAGATGAAGTCTGTAGCCGTAGCAATGAGAAGTTTCAAAATCTATATAAGGAACTTTGCTACTTGTACATTACTTACACAGGGATTTATAGAATAGAGCTGGAATTGTAATTTGTCTAAGCATTTTAGAAGAACATTTTAATTTAGAATAGAAGGAGGTCACCTGTGTCTACAATAAGAAACGCGTGGAATGTCCAACTTTCTTACTGTATTTGTAAGACGTTTTGTAAGTTTTCTGTAAGTTGATTAATGAAGCAAGAAGTTACTCATACATTGTAAATCATATGTGACTATATATTTTGAATACAAATACATCTGGAATTCTGCATCTACTTTAGAGTGTTTTCTGGCTCTTGTTTGTATTTAAAATATTATCTCTTCAAAAGCTTGCAATCTTGAATGTATGTTCATGAAAGTACTTAGGGCTTACATTTAAAGGTTTAGTGTGTTGATTTAATCAAGTTTGTTGTACTACTTGCAACGTGAATAACAGAGCATTTAGATCCTATAGCAGAATGAAGTTTAATTTAAATTTCTGTAACGTTTCCCAAACATTTGAAATATTTAGCTTGCACGCAGAAATTTAAAGGAGATTGTCTGATATTTGAAGGAAACGTGAACAATTGAGTTAGTATTTGGCAATTTTCATAATATTGAAAAGACAAGCTTGTGTTAATATAAATCATATAAAGCTTTGTAATACAATATCAATTTTATGCAAAGAGATGGATAATATGTTGATATTTGTGATAATTTGCATAATTCGAGTCCAGTGAGTCATAAATCACTTTAAATCAAGTAAGGCCCCTTGCATATTACAACTTCACATTAACCTACTGATTTGTCCACAAGGTCAAGACCTGACCATACAGAAACTTGGGATTAAGTAATCTTAATTGATTTCTTCATATCTTTCAAGACAGTTAGGTTCATTTTGTGAATTTTAACTTTTGTTATGAATGTGTAAAAACAATCATCAACAAGAGCTTTAGATGAAATGTGTGATTCTCCATGGGTCGGCTTCAAACATATACATTATAAGTTGCAGATCATTTCACATGGCATATCATGGTCAAATACATGATAACACAATCTTCAAAGCCAAAATAATTGATCAGGATCAACTGCACATGAAAGACACTAGACTGTTGGCCTAAACAACTCAAACACTGCTATCTGTCCATCTTTGCATTATTGGGGAGACATAAAAAACATAATCCAGACCAAGGTATGAGCAATGTACCTTATCAAAACTATTCTTACACCATTCACCTGAAATATCTGGTCATTATGTGCATCCACAAAAGAAGAAACATGTTGAACTGATGAAAATAGAGCATTCCAGACTGACCGTAAGATATCAAAACTTAGAATATTGCATTACAGACCACTAAGACATCTGAAACTCTTATGAATGAAGTTATACATAATTATGAACATGTCTCCCAAACTATACAACCACATTTATTACTTCTAGAGGAATTCAAGAACATTTAACCTAGTTGCATTGTAATCAACATTCATATATATATCTCAAAGTGACTTGAACACTTCATGCAATACTAGAAACAAGAAGGAATTACATGTGCTTCAACCCTGAGACATATTGAGATATGTACAATGTTCACATAAACTTGTAGCCAATCTGTACATCCTCCAACTGGCGCAAGTACTCAAACATGTGTTCTGAGAATAGTTAGGTATTCGGAGTCAACTGTAGCACTTCTGTCATTTGAAAATTAAACCTGCAGACCACTAAACAACTTGATACTGCAACAAAGAATACATTAAACATCTCTAAGCATGAAAACCACATGATCAAATATTTACTTTCGGAGGAATGCAGAGCATTCAAACAGGTCTTCATTATTACTTTGCTCTGTCAAGTCATAGACCAAAACTTTGTCACGTATAATTTTCACTGCTAAAGGTATAATGACTTGAAATATTGGATATAACTTGTCAATATGCCAATAAACTTATTTTCAGAACTGCAAGACTAATTTTTGCTCTGTGGAGGATTGTAGACCAAAATACTATGACTCTGCCTTAGGGTATACACTGAAAATGCCTTATCAAATCTTCTATAACTTATCTCTGAGTGTGGTACACCAAACTGGTAGGAAATCACTGTATACATATAGGAAACATAGTAGAACAAGTACACTCACCTCCGCATCATACTTAGACATCAGGCTGATCATCATACTTGGACAATTTTCCTTCATCTTCTAGGTCTTCTTGACTGACCTGCCTTAAATGTGCTAACCTTATGTCTCTAATTGAGTCAAATTATCTCTCTCAAATCTTCTATTATGTCAAACATGCTAACCTTGTGTCAAACCATCTCTCTCAAATATTCCACTGTCTACCATAGCCTCTACAACCTCTATACAAAATCTCTATACAAGCCTGACGTCAAGTTGACACATACTGAGTTGACATCAATGACACCACATATTGCCAACAACTTAATCCTAACAGAAAATGTATGTGAATAGTTTGACATGACACCTCATTAGGCAAGGCATCTATTAGCAAAAAATAAATAGACAATGATAGAGTGCGTTTGATCCATATTGTAAACCTATATTGATGAGATGAAAAAATGATAAGAATGATAAAGGTCCGGGAAGATTGAAGAAGTGGAAACATCAAATTTGTGAAGTTACAAAATTGCAACACATTTGACAACATTGTAACAATTTGACAAGATTACAAAAGGACTTATCAATTACTGAAATGGATATATTTTGATGATTTATGATTTGAAATGATATATTTTTGAGGAATTTGAGGCCTATCATGTTGGATTATAGATTTGTGAGGCTAGAAAAAGTGAAATTTATGATGTTGCAGCTCTATGGGAATTTTGTCAGATGTTGTAGTTGCAACTACCCTATGAGACATGTATGCAAAGTGTGGAAGCATAGACAAGGCATGTGAACTATTAGACATGATGCCTTAAAGAAATGCTATCTCATGGAATGCAATGATTGCAAGATATGCACAAAGTGGATTTTTTTATAATACTTTAGAAACATTCAAGAAAATGCAATTGGCGGTGTAAAGCCAAATTCCACAACCTTAGCCAACATCCTTCTTGCCTATGTGCAAATGGGATCTTCGGAACAAGGTATGGACATCCATCAAAGCATAAAGGATATGGGAATTTTGACAGATGTTGTAGTTGCAACTACCCTAGGAGACATGTATGCAAAGTGTGGAAGCATAGACAAGGAGCATGAACTATTTGACATGATGCCTCAGAGAAATGTTGTCTCATGGAATGCAATAATTGCAAGATATGCTCAAAATGGATTTTTTCAAAAAAGATTTAGATACTTTCAAGCAAATTCAATTGGCACATGTAAAACCAAATTCCATAACCTTTTCAAGCATCCTCCTTGCCTATGCCAAAATGGGATGTTTAGAATAGGGTATGGACAGCCATCAAAGCATAAAGGATATAGGAATTTTCTATGATGTATTTGCAGCTACCCTAGGAGACATGTATGCAAAGTGTGGAAGCATAGACAAGGCATGTGAACTGTTTGACATGATGCCTCAAAGAAATGTTGTCTCATGGAATGAAATGATTGCAAGATATGCACAAAGTGGATTTTTTGATGACTTTGCAATTGGTGGGTGTAAAGCGAAATCCCACTACCTTAGCCAACATCTTCCGTGCCTATGCCCAAATGGGATCTTCGGAACAAGGCATGTGTTGTGATGCTCACAACATGCCCCATTTTACTCGTAGCAAAATGAGGACCCCTGCTGTGGCTTTGCTTTTGCTTTTGTTTGTGTGGGTCTGTTGGGTGGTAAAAGGGAAAAGAGAGTCACAGTTATAAACCTTGTTGAAAACAATGAAAAAAATTGCATTAAGTACCAGAGTAGAATATGGGTGGATTTCTTGTCAAAAATGAGTGAGGGTTGCTTTTTGAACCATTTTAAAATTCCCTGTATTTTGCAAGTTATGAGTGTTTTGGTAAAATGTACAATCAGGTTAGTATGTTGCATATACAAAGTCCTTTGTATATCGCTTGCATACAAAGTTGTTTGCATATACAAATTCGTTCATACACAAAGTTCTTTGTATATCAAGTTGCATATACAAGGTCCTTTGTATACAAGTTCGCTTGTATACAAAGCCCTTTGTATATTGGGTCTCATATACAAAGTCGTTTGTATATATAAAGTTACTCATTATACAAGTCGCAAAAAATGGGTTGTGGGGTTTTTATACATTTGTACTTGTATGCATTTCGCTTACACTTTATTTTTATATTCATGCCGCGGACCCGAAACAATTCATAATTTGAATGCATATTTCGGTGAGTCCATCGGATGCATTTTAAGTTTATAGGTTGGGCGCCCGGAAACATACAAGTGAAACATACAAACGAAACATACAAGCGAAATATACAAGGCCATATATAAGTGGCGGAACTAAAATTTTTATGAAATAGGATTTTATGTTTGTATGTTTCGCACTTTGTATATACATGTTTCGGTTACATACATTTCAAGATTTATAGAAAGGCGGACCCGAAAGTTTTTTTAAAGTTGGTTAAGTCAATGTATGTTTTGTGCTTTGTATGTATCTTACATACAAAGCCGATATACATTGCACCATATGCAGGTTGCAAAGCTGAAAGGCAAATAAGCTGTGGTCTATAAAGGTTGAAGTCCGAAAGGACATACAAGGGAGTTTGTATGTATTAGGCTTGTATCTAAAGGTTTGATACAAGTGAAATATGCATCGAGGAAATGCAAGTGAAAGGTAAAGTGGACCCCACCATTTGCATGTTAGGTTTGAATGTATAATTACGATGTATGTTTAAGATATACAAGCCCATATACAAAGAGAAATATGCATCAAGGAAATGCAAGTGAAAGGTAAAGTGGACCCCACCATTTGCATGTTAGGTTTGAATATATAATTACAATGTATGTTTAAGATATACAAGCCCATATACAAAGCAAAATATACATTGAGGAAATTCAAGTGAAAGGTAAAGTGGACCCCACCATTTGCATGTCAGGTTTGAATGTATAATTACGATGTATGTTTAAGATATACTAGCCCATATACAAAGCGAAATATGCATCAAGGAAATGCAAGTGAAAGGTAAAGTGGACTCCACCATTTGCATGTCAGGTTTGAATGTATAATTATGATGTATGTTTAAGATATACAAGCCCATATACAAAGTGAAAGATGGAAGTTAAAGATACAACCCGGATGCGAAAAGAGAATTAAATACAGAAAAGTCTTTGTATGATTAAATGCTTGTATGTTTATGGCATACATAATCGATATACAAAAGAAATAAAGGCATCGGGCAGAAAGATATGATCGGAATGAAATCTATCGATCGACCTGACGGAGGAAGCTCACGCCGATGGAGAAGATAATTTAAACGATGAAAAGATACATCGGCCATAAACGTAAGATCGGTAGGAAGTTTTTTGATCAGCCCGACTACGAGAGTCACACTGATGATGAAGATATACAAAGGGTTTAAAAGGCACCAACACTGCAACTAAAGACCGAGTTGCTGGCACATTAATTGCTGCAATTAAGGCCCATTGAACATTCTGACCAAGTATAAATTAATGACAACATCATGAATCCTAAATCTATTTTCTTTTATGACTGTTTTGCAGGTATGCAGGTGGATATAAAGGAGGAGCTTTGATGGCGATGACATCACAAAGGGTGGATCAGATTGCAAAGGGAAGCGGAAGGAGTAAAGGCCTTCAATGAGAGGAGATATGCAGATGGAAAGAAACATTATTAAAAGAGCAACAAAAGATATTTTGGGTGACTGTTAGGGTTTCCAAAGGGCATCCTTACGCTTAGTATGGGTATGCTGCTTAGAGATTTTTGGCAGGATTTGTTTTCCACTGATTGATGCTACACTTGGAGGGTGGACCGTTGATTGACTAGGGTTTTGGAACTATATTTGGGATAATCAGAGCTATATATTGAGCCCCTTTACTCTATAATAGGTTACATAGGGATTTGTAGAACAGAGCTGGAAGCTGTAATTTATCTTAGAATTTTGAATAGAGGGACCTTTTAGTTTAGAATAGGAGGTCGCCTGTGTCTGCAATAAGGAATGCGTGGAACATCTAGCTTCCTTACTGTATTTGTAAAGAGTTGTAAGTTTTTGTGAAGTTGATTAATGAAGCTAAGAGTCATTCATACATTGTAAATCATATATGACTGTGTGTTTTGAATACAAATGAATTTGGAATTCTACGTCTATATTCAGAGTGTCTTCTAGCTCTTCTTTGTATTTGAAATAATATCTCTTAAAGCTTGCAATCTTTAATGTATGTTTGTGAAAATACTCAGGGCATTCAAATTTAAAGGTTTAATCTGTGGATTTAATCAAACTTGTTGTACTTCTTACAGCGTGCATAATAGAGCATTTAGATCCTATAGTAGAATAAAGTTTAATTTAGATTTCTCTAACTTTTCCCAAACCATTTAAAATACTTAGCTTAAACACAAAAATTTAAAGGAGATTGTCTGATATTTGAAGGAAACATGAACAACTGAGTTGATATTTGACAGTTTTCATAATATTTGAAAAGAAGAGCTTGTGTTAATATAAATCATATAGAGCTTTGTGATATAGTAACAATTTATGCAAAGGAATGAATAAAATTTTGATATTTGTGATATTTTGCATAATCAGAGTCGAGTGAATCATAAAACACCTTAAATCAAGTAAGGCCCCTTGCATATTACAGCTTCACATTTACCTATTGAATTGTCCAACAGGTCAAGACCTGACCATACAAAAACTTGGGGTTAAGCAAATCTTAATTGATTTCTTCATATCTTTCAAGACAGTTAGGTTCATTTTTGTGAATTTTAACTTTTGTTATGAATGTGTAAAAACAATCATCAACAGTTTTTGGTGCTAGAAGGAGGGCCTGATTAGAGTTAGGGTTTGTTTTAAGTAAAGCTGGCTCATAACAGTAACAGAGTGACCGGGTCTAGATCTAGTTCAGAAGATATATTTGTGCAATTACCTGATAAAAGGAAAAATAAGAGTCCTTTGATTTGGAATACCAGAATATCACACACGGGAGGTTCATCTGGAACACCTCTTGGATCACCTTTTAGTATCCATAACTTTGTGAGTCCCGACAGTTCTTCATTTAGATCTTTGAATCTTGGTTCAGGTACTCCTAAAGGTCGTAGTCCTCCCAGGAATCCTAATCCTCCAAGAAATCCAGGTATTCCTACCGGTCTAGGTCAAGCACAAGTACCTACAATGGCTTATTTTAATGTCAACTCTCCCATACATTTCACTGATTACCATGAGATGCCAAAAAATCTTGAAAAGATATGTCCTAAATATCAATTACATCAGGATCCAGAAGATCACATTAGAATATTCAAAGAGACATGCTCTAGGGCCAGGTTAGAATATGAGGATGTTGTGTAGGTTGTTTCCTTACACCTTCAGTGAGCAAGCTTCTAACTGGTATGTTAACTTGCCCAATGGTTATATTTCTTCTTGGGCACTTATGGAAGAAATATTTTTGTCTAGATTTAGGGGACTAATAGATCCTTCCACCTTATATCACAAGTTAGTTGCAATAAAAAGAGGTGAAGGAGAGCTGATTGATAATTTTAATGATAGATTTCAAAAGGCCTATTCTAGGATAGTAGCTCCTTACACAGTAAATGCAGATACATTGTTAGCCATGTATTATGTTGCCTTAGATCCATTAACTGCTATGTTTGTCAAAAGAAAGCCTGACATAGATACAATATCTAAATCCAATAAGGAGACAGCCTCTGTAAGCCAGGAGATGAGACAAACAACCTATAATCCATTTCCTAATGGAGGAAATCTTGGGATACAAAATCAAACATAACCTTGGAATGGAGTCACTACACATAACACTCCATTATTGAATCCAATTCCTACATACACACCTGTGTATAATCCTGCCCCAATCCAGGCCATAGCCCCTTATACTAGTAACACTACCAATAATAATCAGAATAATGGTCAAGCTTTCTTCCAACCTCCTTAGAATACATTTGTGGCAAAGGCACCAAAGGAAATAGAGGAAATCAAAGAAATTATTGCACACTTGAGAAGATTGACTACTGAAATGACACAACTGAGAAATGAAAATTTCTATGGTAGAAACAACCAAGGATACAGTCAAAACCATAACCAAAGCTATGGTCAGAACTACAACCCAAGTCAGAACTAGAATTATAATTAGAATTATAACTAGGGTCAAAGTTCAAATCAAAACATAAATTACAATCAGAATCAAAGTCATAATCCAGGACAACCAATGCAAAACAAAGGACCAACTATAGACAACAGAGCCTGGGGTAATAACAATAAGAATCAAAATCAGCCAAGGCCACCTAAGACATGGAACACAGGGCCAAATAATGGCACCCTAACTTCTCCGTTTGAGAATTTAGATAACCAGGATACACAACAAATAGCTAGGATTCAAATGGTTAATGTAGCATTGAAGAATTGGTGCAGAATCCATAATACCAGTGCCCATGCTGAACTAGATTGTCCTTAGTTCCATTTAGCAGCCAGTATTTTCAATGTAGATGTACAGGCTCCCACTTTTGAGTTTCTCATTCTCAAAGGTAATGAAGTAGTGCCCTCAGGATATGAGACTGCTTTAGTCTTAGAGACTTTTACTTTTGCAACTGGAGAAGAAGAGGATCAATTGTTAGAGGATGAACCTTATTTTTGTGAGAACCTATATCCTGAATCAGCCTTTGTACTAAATGCATTTTAGTTGCCCTTTGAAACTGAAAATGAAGTGTTATACGAAACAAAAGAGGTATAGGCTTTTCAACAGTCAAACAAAAATCACACCTACAATTTGAGAAATAACACTAGGCTAGGAGGTCCTTTCACTACTTCCACTCCTCCTAACAATCTCAATACTCCCCCAGATCAGAATGCTAGTAATAATCCTGCTATACTGAAGGCTAATCATCATGCAACTAATGGAACAATAGCACAAAAAGTCCAAACAGGTAAAACAGAGACAGAAGAAACAATGAGGTTGATGAGTTACTTATCTGAAGAGATAAAGAAAATTAAGGTCAGTATACCTTTGTGCGAATTATTGAAAAGTCTAGGGGTCAGACATGCTTTCATATAATCTTTGGATACATCTGTGACAGGTGAGGTTTCTGCTGATATGAATGTTCCTAGTAGAGATTCACAACCCAAGGAAAAGAGTAAGAAAATTGAGCAGCCTTCCAACACTAATGTGGTAATGTATGCAGATAAAAAGGACGCTCCTCCTTTCTTGACAACCATTAGAATGTTTGGAAAGAACATACATAATTGTATGATAGATTCTGGTGCATCAGCCAATGTAATGCCTTTAGGAATATGCAAAACTTTAGGGTTGACTCCTACTAAATCTGCTAAGGTTACACAATTGGGCAAAACTGAGGTTAACGTGATAGGAGAACTGATGCATATTCAAATGCAATTAGCCTCAGATCCTAGGGTGAGTCAGTTTATTGACATTCAGGTAGTAGATATACCTGTGAATTATGGGATGTTATTGAGTAGAGACTGGTCTAAAACATTGAATGGATATATGGCCACAGATTTTTCACATATGTGGTTACCTTGGAGAGGTATTCCAGATTAGGATAGAAGCTGAACCTAGGATGAAACACATGATTACTGAGTACAATAGGACTAATGAGATATTGTATGCTTCTGTTGAACCTGGTGTTTATAGAATCACTGACAAGGGAGTACAAATTGAAGAAATCCCGATGTTAAATTTTAGAGAAAGACATGTCAGTAAGGAAACAAAATTGTTCATTGAGTTCGATGGAAATGCTTCTGATGAAGAAAACAATGCAATGAACAATTTTGGTCAAGTCACTAGATAGGAAATGGAAAGAAGCATTGAACAAAATCTGCCAGTTCAATGCAAATTGTATAAAAACATGTGTAGAGTCCATAATAAGCCACATTCTGAAGAGAATTGTGGTATGTGCAGGGATATTATAGAATACCAGTACATAAAATGCACAAAGGGAGTAGGAGTACAAGAGGGACCTAATCAACCAGAGAAATACTTTTAGAATAACATAGATGTGTTGATCCCAGATTTAAAAGAAGAAACAAAGGACAAGAGTATTTGTCTTTCTGATTTACAAACTGAAAGCATAACTGTGCAAGTAGGTCAAAATGAATTGCTTGTGAATGAACAAGATAGTACCTCACATGTGATGGAAAAAGCAAAACATACGAAAGTAAAGGGTCAAAAGAATAAGGATGGCATGTGCACCCTAAGATGTGATGGATCTAAGTCTAAACAAGGTGCAGGTGCATGTGTGGAACTTATAGATCCTCATGGTAAGTCATATTTAGTAGCATATAGGTTACAATTTTCTTGTACTAACAACGTTGCAGAATATGAAGCTTTGATTTATGGACTTGTTTTGGCTATCAAGAAAAAGGTAAAAATGATCAGGGTATTTTTAGATTCTGAGTTAGTGGTCAGGCAAGTAAGGAAATTGTATGCATGCAACTACAAAAAGATGGTTAGTTACAGGCACAGGGTGTGGGATTTGATAGATTCATTTGATGCTTTCAACATAGAACATATCCCTATGGAGTTGAACCATAGACCAGATGCATTGGCAATTGATGCTAGCTCATTAGAACCCTTAACACTGTCAGGTTTAAAAAGATTTGCTGTTGAGTTAGTAAATGTTCCTAGCATACCAGATAATGTTACTCATTTTTAGGTATTTGAAGGGGATCAGCAAATTGTAGAATTTCTAACTTGTAATGAGGTATTTGAGGCTCAAATTATTGATGAACAGGAAAGGCCTAATATATCTTGGGATGAAGAAGACATAATCAACCTGAAAAGCAATTTCTTACCTAAGGGGGTAATCAAGTTAGAACAGATTTTTGACTTTCATGGAGTAATAAGATAGAAAGATTTGCCCAAAACTGAGGGAGGTAAGTGTGATCCATGTAACCTTGGAACAGAGCATAATCCACAAAATGTACTTATTGGAAAGGCTTGCTTTGAAGAGTTGAGAAAATAAATTGTGGATGTTCTGAAAGAGTATAAACATGTCATAGGATGGACGTATGAAGATTTGAAGACATATGATAAGTCCATCATAACTCATGTGATACCTTTGAGACCAGATGTTAAACCATTTAGGTAGAAACAAAGGCCTGTGAATGCCATTTTAGAGCATTTGATCTTTGAAGAAGTGAAAAAATTGCTGTCTACTAGAATAATTTTCCCAGTCAGACATTCAGCCTGGGTAGCTAATTTAGTACCTGTGAGAAAGAAAAGTGGTGACATTAGGTTGTGTGTAGATTTTAGAAATTTGAATAAGGCATCTAAAAAAGATAATTATTCCCTGCCTCTAATAGATGAAGTGTTGCAAGCAGTGAATGGGGCTAAAATGATGTCTTTCTTAGATGGATTCTCAGGATATAACCAGGTCTTAATAGATAAAGAGGATAGATTGAAGACCACTTTTACTTGTAAATGGGGAAATTATGCATACAGAAGAATGCCTTTTGGTCTAATCAATGCAGGTGCCACTTTTCAGCGAGCCATGGACATTGCATTTTGTGGATTGTCAGGTAAGTGCATTGTTGTTTATATGGATGATTTGACTATTTACTCTAAAGATGCATCCACTCATGTTGAAGATCTGAGAAAAATACTTAAAAGATGTGAAAGGTATGAGATTTCCCTTAACCCAAAGAAATGTTCATTTGGTGTAATTGAAGGAAAATTATTAGGACAGGTCATTTCTGAAAATGGGATATCTATTGATCTTGATAGAATAGAAGGAATAAAGAAATTGCAATTACCAAATAGTAAGAAAGAACTAAAGTCATTTTTTGGTAAGATTAATTTTGTCAGGAAGTTTATTACAAGGTTTGCAGAAATTGTGCAACCATTCAATGCCATGCTGAAGAAGGATGCAAAGATATAATGGACACCAGTAGCTAAATCCGCATTTGAAGATATTAAGGAGGCCATTTCTGATGCTCCTGTGTTGACAAGTCTAGATTATATGAAGCCATTTTACATCTATTCTTTTGCATCTTCACATTCAGTTGCAGCTGGTTTGACACAAAAGGGAGAAGAGAACAAAGAAAAACCCATAGCCTTTATGAGTGCACCTCTAGAGGATGCACAGCTAAGATATCTTGACATAGAAAGATAGGCGTTTGCATTAGTAAGAGCAGTGAAGAAGTTCAGACATTATATCTTACGCAGTCATGTTAAAGCCATAGTGCCAGATGCAGCTGTGAAGATGTTGCTGATGCAGAATGAGCCTGGAGAAAGAAGGGCTAAATGGATTACAACATTACAAGAGTTTGATATGGAAATTATCCCAATGAAGTTGGTCAGAGGACAAGCATTAGTACAGACCATAGAAAACATAGACCCAAATTTGGTGAAACAGAAGTATGTGTTGAATTCTAGTGATGCCTCACGGTGGTATGATGATTTGAACACTTTTCTAATATCAGGGAAATATCCAAATAAGATGAAATCTTCTCAGAGGAGAGCTTTAAAGATTAAAGCATAGAAGTACATGGTACAAGGAGATCTTCTATTAAGGAAGAACCATGATGGAATATATTTAAGATGTTTAAACAGAGTTGAAGCAGATAAGGTGTTGTCAGAATTACATGATAAGTATGGAACTGGTCATGGTTCCCATTTAGCTACAACACATAAGATATTGAGAGTAGGTTACTACTGGCCTACAATGTTTCAAGATACAGAGAATCACATTCAAAGTTGTCACACTTGTCAAACTGTAGCAGACAAGGGAAGGAATCAGGCTAATCCATTACAGCCAGTCATTGAGTCTAGGCCATTTGCATAGTGGGGTTTAGATTTCATTGGAGTCATAAATCCTCCATCATCTGCAGGACTTAAGTTTATACTGACAGTGACTGACTACTGTACAAGGTGGACTGAAGCCACATGTTGCAAATTCTCTACTACTGAGGTCGTTATCAAGTTCCTTGAAGAAAATATCATTACCAGGTTTGGAACTCCATATTCGCTGGTATGTGATAATGGCCCTGCTTTTTCTTCTCTAAATTTTTCTAAATGGGCATTTGAGTATGGGATAGTTTTAAAGTTTTCTTCAAATTATTATCCTCAGGGGAATGGGTTAGTTGAGTCTACAAATAAAATTTTATTGGATATAATAAAGAAGCTAACTGAAAAGAGTCCTAGAGAGTGGAACACATTGTTGAAATATGTGTTGTGGGTAGATAGGACTAAGGTTAACTGAGCCTTAGGCAATGCACCTCATCACTTAGTTTATGGGACTGATCCCATACTTCCAGTGAATTTAAGAATACCAGTCTAGAAGTTTGCTAATGAATATTTAGGCTTTGATGATCATAGAGAGGCCAGAATAATACAAATGTTACAATTAGATGAGAAAAGAGATCAAGCCATTGAGAAATTTGCCAAACATCAAGCAATAGTCAAGAGATGGTTTGATAAAAGAGCAAGAGTCAAAATGTTTAGAATATTAGACTTAGTGCTGTGTTGGGACAAAGCACATGAAAAGAAGGGGAATCATGGAAAATTTGACAAATTATGGTTAGGTCCATTACAGGTCGTAGAAATAATTGGAGACAATACTTTCAGTCTCAAGACCTTGACTGGGGAAGATGTGCCATTACCAGTTAATGGCCAACACTTGAAACATTACTTTCAGGCTTGAGGTGAGGGCAGTTAGTTTCTCTGTATCATAATGTAAATAATGTACAGTTTTGGGTTGTTTTTTCCTTTTTTTTTTGTTTTGTGTGTTGCTTTGTTTCCTTTCGTGGGTTAGTTGTTTGTACAGTCTGTTGGTTTTGTTTGCTTTGTTGTTTTCCTGTGTACTGGGTCTTTATTTTGATTTAGAGTATGCAGGAGCAGACTAACAACCACTGAAAACAATAGAAATTTAGAACATTCAGGTTAATTATTTGAAATTTAGGCATAACTTGTTGTGACTGTCATGAATGTAGAAAGTTGTTTGACTTGTGAAATTTTGTATTCAATAACTGTGGGTTGAGTATTCAAGGGAAGTTTCTCACAATGACACACCTAAAATCTTTGGATTTGTTGAACATACCAATGTAGATATTAGGTGAAAAATCAGAGGTCACCCTTGCTACCATTACAATTCTCAGCTTAATTTTAGCAAGTGATCATGCCTTGCATCATGAAGTTACAATTGAAATATCTTATGAAATCTCTATCAAATACAAGAAAAAAATATAAAATAATAGAATGGATTTTACTGAAGATCCAGATTAAGCCATCTAAGTAACTCTACCGGGGCTATAGATGCTTGCTGGTAGTGGGGCTCTACTTAGGAGAATTGTAATGATAACCTTGTCAGGGCTATGGATGCCTGCTGGCAGCAAGGCTCTATCTGGTTGGCTATGAGGGAATGACATCAACTATGTAGTCTAATGTCAGTCACTGGTTTGTTCAACTGATTTTCAAGATGAGGATTATTAATCATGTGCAACCACTTAAACTGAATTGAAAAATTCATGCACCTTATTGAATACATTAATTCTCAAGTTAAATAATGATTTACAGAAAAGATAGTTGGAAGTTATGAATTTATTTCATTTAGTTTTCTTTAATGGTTTTAAATTTTGATTGTTTTGTTTGGTTGCTAGTTGTTTTGATGCTCACAACACGCCCCATTTTACTCCTAGCAAAATGAGGACCCTTGCTGTGGCTTTGCTTTTGCTTTTGTTTGTGTGGGTTTGTTGGGTGGTAAAAGGGAAAAGAGAGTCAAAGTTATAAACCTTGTTGAAAACAATGAAAAAAATTGCATTAAGTACCAGAGCAGAATATGGGTTGATTCCTTGTCAAAAATGAGTGAGGGTTGCTTTTTGAACCATTTTAAAATTCCCTGTATTTTACAAGTTATGAGTGTTTTGGTAAAATGTACAATCGGGTTTGTATGTTGCATATACAAAGTCCTTTGTATATCGCTTGCATACAAAGTTGTTTGCATATACAAATTCATTCATATACAAAGTTCTAAAAGTTGTATATTGGGTTGCATAGACAGGGTCCTTTGTATACAAGTTCGCTTGTATACACAGCCCTTTGTATATCGGGTCTTATATACAAAGTTGTTTATATATACAAAGTCGCTCATTATACAAGTCGTGAAAAATGGGTTGTGGGGTTTTTATACATTTGTACTTGTATGCATTTTGCTTACACTTTATTTTGATATGCATGCCGCGGACCCGAAATAGTTCATAATTTGAATGCATATTCCGGTGAGTCCATCGGATGCATTTTAAGTTTATAGGTTGGGCACCCGGAATCATACAAGTGAAACATACAAATGAAACATACAAGCAAAATATACAAGGCGATATACAAGTGGTGGAATTGAAATGTTTATGAAATAGGATTTTATGTTTGTATGTTTCGTACTTTGTATATACATGGTTCGGTTACATACGTTTCAAGATTTATACAAAGGCGGACCCGAAAGTTTTTTTAAAGTTTGTTAAGTCAATGTATGTTTTGTGCTTTGTATGTATCTTATATAGAAAGCCAATATACATTGCACCATATGTAGGTTGCGGAGCCGAAAGGTGAATAAGCTATGGTCTATAAAGGTTGAAGTCTGAAAGGACATACAAGAGAGTTTGTATGTATTGGGCTTGTATCTAAAGGTTTGATACAAGCGAAATATGCATCGAGGAAATGCAAGTGAAAGGTAAAGTGGACCCCACCATTTGCATGTCAGGTTTGAATGTATAATTACGATGTATGTTTAAGATATACAAGCCCATATACAAAGCAAAATATGCATCGAGGAAATGTAAGTGAAAGGTAAAGTGGACCCCACCATTTGCATGTCAGGTTTGAATGTATAATTACGATGTATGTTTAAAATATACAAGCCCATATACAAAGCAAAATATACATCGAGAAAATTCAAGTGAAAGGTAAAGTGGACCCCACCATTTGCATGTCAGGTTTGAATGTATAATTACGATGTATGTTTAAGATATACAAGCCCATATACAAAGAGAAATATGCATCGAGGAAATGCAAGTGAAAGGTAAAGTGGACTCCACCATTTGCATGTCAGGTTTGAATGTATAATTACGATGTATGTTTAAGATATACAAGCCCATATACAAAGCGAAAGATGGAAGTTAAGATACAACGCGGATGCGAAAAGAGAATTAAATACAGAGAAATCTTTTTATGATTAAATGCTTGTATGTTTATGGCATACATATTCGATATACAAAAGAAATAAAGGCATCGGGCAAAAAGATATGATCAGAATGAAATCTATCGATCGACCTGACGGAGGAAGCTCACGCCAATGGAGAAGATACTTTAAATGATGAAAAGATACATCAGCCAGAAATGTAAGATCGGTAGGAAGTTTTTTTATCAACTCGATTGCAAGAGTCACACTGATGATGAAGATATACAAAGGGTTTAAAAGGTGCCAACACTGTAACTGAAGACCGAGTTGCTAGCGCATTAATTGCTGCAATTAAGGCCCATCAAATATTCTGCCCAGGTATAAATTAATGACAACAGCATGAATCTTAAATCTATTTTCTTTTATGACTGTTTTGTAGGTATGCAGGTGGATATAAAGGAGGAGCTTTGATGGAAATGACATCACAAAGGGCAGATCCGATTGCAAAGGGAAGCAGAAGGAGTAAAGGCCTTCAATGAGAGGAGATATGCAGATGGAAAGAAACATTATTAAAAGAGTAACAAAAGATATTTTGGGTGATTGTTAGGGTTTCCAAAGGGCATCCTTATGCTCAATATGGGTATGTTGCTTAGAGATTTTTGGTGGGATTTGTTTTCCACCGATTGATGCTGCACTTAGAGGGTGGACCGTTGATTGACTAGGGTTTTGGAACTGTATTTGGGATAATTAGATCTATATATTGAGCCCCCTTACTCTGTAATAGGTTACACAGGGATTTGTAGAATAGAGCTGGAAGTTGTAATTTATCTTAGCATTTTGAATAGAGGGACCTTTTAGTTTAGAATAGAAGGAGGTTGCCTGTGTTTGCAATAAGGAATGCGTGGAACATCTAGCTTCCTTACTGTATCTGTAAAGCATTGTAAGTTTTTGTGAAGTTGATTAATGAAGCTAAGAGTCATTCATACATTGTAAATCATATATGACTATGTGTTTTGAATACAAATGAATTTGGAATTTTGCGTCTATATTCAGAGTGTCTTCTGGCTCTTCTTTGTATTTGAAATAATATCTCTTAAAGCTTGCAATCTTTAATGGATGTTCATGAAAATACTCAGGGCATTCACATTTAAGGGTTTAGTCTGTGGATTTAATCAAACCTGCTGTACTTCTTACAATGTGCATAACAGAGCATTTAGATCCTGTAGTAGAATGAAGAATAATTTAGATTTATCTAACTTTTCCCAAACCATTTGAAATACTTAGCTTAAACATAGAAAACTAAAGGAGATTGTCTGATATTTGAAGGAAACATGAACAACTGAGTTGATATTTGATAGTTTTCATAATATTTGAAAAGAAGAGCTTGTGTTAATATAAATCATACAGAGCTTTGTGATATAGTAACAATTTATGCAAATGAATGAATAAAATGTTGATATTTGTGATATTTTACATAATCAGAGTCGAGTGAATCATAAAACACCTTAAATCAAGTAAGGCCCCTTGCATATTACAGCTTCACATTTACCTACTAAATTGTCCAACAGGTCAAGACCTAACCATATAGAAACTTGGGGTTAAGCAAATCTTAATTGATTTCTTCTTATCTTTCAAGACAATTAGGTTCATTTTTGTGAATTTTAACTCTTGTTATGAATGTGTAAAAACAATCATCAACAATATGGACATCCATTAAAGCATAAAGGATATGGGAATTTTGATAGATGTTGTAGTTGCAACTGCCCTAGGAGACATGTATGCAAAGTTTGGAAGCATAGACAAGGCATGTGAACTCTTTGACATGATGCCTCAAAGAAATGTTGTCTCATAGAATGCAATGATTGCAAGATATGCACAAAATGTTTTTTTCGATAAGGCTTTAGAAAATTTCAAGCAAATGCAATTGGTGGGTGTAAATCCAAATTCCACAACCTTAGCTAGCATCCTCCTTATCTATGCCCAAATGGGATCTTCGGAACAGGGTATGGGCATCCATCAAAGCATAAAGGATATGGGAATTTCATTAGATGTTGTAGTTGCAACTTCCCTATGAGACATGTATGAAAAGTGTGGAAACATAGATAAGGCATGTGAGTTGTTTGACATGATGTGATGCAGGAGCATCCTAGGTTGCAGAGCAATCTTTCATCAACCAAAAATATTTGTATTCTTTTCTTTCATTTTCAGTTTAATTTAGTCATTTGGAGTTTCAGCATTTTGTACCGCATTTTACCACATCATCATATCAAATCTCGTGGCACAAGACTTAGCATCTACACATCTTCATCTAGATCAGATTCTAATTTCAAGTGATTTGGATTTGCTTCCTGAGAGTTATCACTATCAGAAGATCATCAGCTTTCATAAAACAGAGCATTCAGATAGATAGTTGAACATGGAGGTTTGTTGAACACTTCTGTGACTTGTGGAGCCAAATGAAACATCATACATGGTACATAAGGATCAGATAGACCTTCCTTGAGGTCTACACTAAGTTTCATCCATTTGTGGATCAATACCAGATGTTGTAGGCCGACCTACTTGTTTCTACACGTTACATCTTTCATTAGATTTTGTATCCTCTTGTGGCCGATGTGGAGGATTCTATGAGCCTGAAGATGATATATAGATCTCTTAGAAGCATTAGCAAGTCAGTAGTAAAGTTATGTAGATTTAGAATTTGATTTCTTTTTGGGAGGCACTTCAATGCCATATCTTGCTTATCTACTGTAACCCAGAAAGTAGGCTTGTGATCCCTTTGATTGTAGTCTGCATCTTGCCAACATATAAGCATTTTAAATACATGATATATTGAGTATTTAAATCTTCCATTGCATTCTATGATTGTGTTGTTTCTGTTGTGTTTACTCTAGCTACATGGTTTGGACAATCCCTTCTTAGGACCCTCCGGCCATGACTGCATCCAGTGGTATCAGAGTGAGTTTGTGAATCCTTTGGGAGTGAAGTTTTGAATCCTTTGGGAAGTGAAGACATTCTGGAAGATCTTGTGGTGAATTAGATTGCTGACATGAGGTAGTCTACTTGTGTTTGTCAATAGAGCATTGATTGTGAGGCAATTGCTACCTTGTAGTCATATCACCGAGTTGAGGCAGTTGCACCGGATCCTAGGAAGAGATGCCGCCAAGGAGGATGCCTACTATGGGCAATGTTTCTAGAAGAATGGAAGAAATGATAGAGATGATGAGGAAAATGAGTTAGATTGGATGCTATAGAAGAAGATAGAAGAAGAGGACTAAACCCTAGACATGAAGATGAAAGTGATGATGAAGAATTTCAATCTGCTGATCAAAATGAAGAAGCCCTAGAAGAAGAAGAATTAGATTAGGTGAATATGTTGAAAGCTATTTCTTAGATTGGAAAGAGGCTTAGACTGGAAGTACCAAACTATACTAGAAATTTGAGCCCTGAGGAATTGATTGACTAGATAAATGATTTGGAGGAATACTTTGAATATGAGGAAATTGAAGATCTAGAGAGAGTAAGATTTGCGAAGACTAAGTTGAAAGGACATGCTGCTATTTGGTGGAAAGAAGTTCAATTGGATAGAAATAAGAGAGGAAAAGAGAAAATCATAAAATGGGATAGGATGGTGACAAATTTGAAAAGTCAATTCATACCTACTGACTATGAGTTGGAATTGTTGAAGAGATTGCAAAATTTAAGACAAAAGGAGAAATATGTGAAGGAATACACTGAGGAATTTCATAAGATGATCATAAGGATTGGACATAGTGAATAAAGCAAGGAGAAAGTGGCAAGATACATAAATGGATTGAGGATGAACATTCAAGAAGAACTGAGTTTGGTGAGAATGACAACAATAGAAGAAGCATATTAGTTTGCATTGAAAGTTGAAGACAAGTTGAACAAAAGGCATGAGCAAAGATAGAGAGGTAGAGGAGGTAAATTTCAAAGAGGTATAACATATTCTGAAGGAGAAAGATCATATGCGGAGTAGAACAAGAAAAGTAGTCCATACAAGAAATAAGATAGAGACAATTCATAGCAGAAAGATGATAGGGATTTCTATTGCAACAACAGAGGGAATCATAATTCTTACCACAATGAAGGATATAGGAGAGATGAAAAAGGGTTTGACAAAATAACATTTAGAGGAACTTGTTTTAAGTGTGGAGGTGAAGAACATAGAGCATTTGAATGCCATCAAGGAAGTACAAGCAAAAGGACAAAGAATAGTGTAAGAGCAATTTATGCGGAGGAAGAACTTGTTGGATGACCTAGTTCAGTTGGAAAACTAGAGAAAGGAGAATCATTAGTCATGAGGAGAGAATTATTTCAAGCAGAGAAAATTGGGGAACCACCGCAGAGGAAAAGTTTGTTCCAGACCAAATGCAAATCAGGAGGTAAATGTTGTAAGGTTATCATTGATAGTGGTAGTACTGATAATTTGGTATCAGAGGAGATGGTGACTAAGTTGAATCTGGAAAGATTGAAACACTCTAATCCATACAAGATAGCATGGATTCAAGATGAACACAAGGTACTGGTGAGTGAACAATGTTTGGTGAAATTTCATATAGGATCTTATAATGATGAGGTATTGTGTGATATTATGCCAATGGATGTATGCCACATATTGTTGGGGAGACCATGGAAGTATGATAGAAAAGATATACATGATGGAAGAAATAATACTTACAGTATAACATCAAATGGAAAGAAAATTACCTTGATTCCTTTAGAGGAAGAAGAGGAGAAAAGTGAAATATGTGGGAAATCTAGAATTTGTTTAGTGGATGGAAGGAAATTTCTGGATGGATTGAGACATGAGAATATGTGTTTTTCTTTGATTCCAAAGAAGTGTGGAACCCTAAGTGCTGAAATTGTTACGAGAAGAGAAGAAGAACCACCAAAGGAGATAACTGAATTGTTTACGGAGTATGAAGATATCATATCAGATAATGTACCTGAAGGATTGCCACCAATCTGGAGTATTATTTATCATATGGACCTTATACTTGGAGCTAGGTTTCCTAACAAAGTAGTACACAGGATGACACCAGCAGAGAATGCAGAGCTGAATAGACAGATACACGAACTGTTGAGGAAAGGATTGATCAAAGAAATTTTAAACCCATGTATGGTACCTGTAGTACTAGCACCAAAGAAATATGGAGAATGGAGGATGTGTACAGACTTTAGAGAAATCAATAAGATCACTATTAGGTATAGATTTCCATTGCCAAGGATGGATGACATTATGGACTATTTGAGTGGAGCAAAGTATTTCACAAAGATAGACTTGAAAAGTGGATACCATTATACCAGGATCAGAGAAGGAGATGAATGGAAGACTACATTTAAGACAAATGAAGGATTGTATGAATGGTTAGTGATGCCTTTTGGATTGACTAATGCACCGAGTACTTTCATGAGATTGATGAATGAGGTTTTGAAGAAATTCTTGGGTAAGTTTGTTATTGTATACTTGTATGATATTCTGATTTTCAGTAAGACAAAGGAAGAACATTTGTGGCACATTAGACAAGTATTGCAGAGGTTGAGGGAAGAGAAATTATTGATAAACATCAAGAAATATAGTTTCATGAAGGAAGAATTAGTATATTTTGGATTTGTGATTTCTGCGGACGGATTGAAGATGGACCCTGACAAAGTTAGAGCAATTGTTGAGTGACTTACACTTGTGTGTTGGGATGCACAAGACAACTAAGAGGGGGGGTGAATCAATTGTATCAAAAACTGTAAACCCTCACAAACATAATCACATCCACATTAGTTCACTTAAATCCTTATTCTATTATGAAGATTAAACATGAAAAATAAATAACAGAAACTTAAATACATCAACACCATGCACAAGAGAACACCAAATTTTTACATGGAAACCCCTAAAAGGGAAAAACCATGGTGAGGATTAGCTCACAATATAAAGTAGTATCAATACCGAATTACAAAGAGGCTCACTGCCCAAGGACACACTATCCAAAGAAATGCTCATTACCAAAAAGGGTTCACTACCAAAAGGGAAGGCTGACTACCATGAACTGATATGATATCATCTACCTCATGCCTGAGTTCAATTCCAATGAAGCACAACAAACATCATCTTCGCAGCCTCTCTAAAAATTGTAGATGACTTCTGCTCACTACATTAGGTCTTCAACCACATGAAAGTCCTTGCTGCCTTTGATTCAAATTCACAACACAAATATCCTCATCTTCGTACTTGCCCACATACACATGAATAATTTACACTTATTTATATCAATCATCAACTTTGAAACATTCACCAAGGTCGGCAACACACTTTACAACCTTTGAAACAATCTGCAAGGTCGGTAAACATACATAATTCAAATTAGGTCTGGACCTAAACATTCCTGTGGAGAAAAGGAATGAAGGTAGAACATTTCACAACTTAGCTTGGACCTAAATACATCTTCACATGCTTCAACATTCTTCCTCATCCATGAAGCACATCCGTAATTAGTGTTAACACCCAAGTCGGCTAAACTTGTGCAAACACCAAGAACACTTAGGCACACGCTTCCAAGAACCCAACCATAGCTTGTGGACCAAGCACAAGCCTTTAATAGAATCTGGAAGCATCCACGAACAACATGAAATTACCTGGAAGCCAACAAATTTAGCTACAACAAATCTAACATGAAGACAGTTCATAGATTGCTCACAACCAATACTGCCAAGCTCTGTTACTCAAGAAAACTACATTTCAGAGGACCAAATCATAGGTCCTTTGGATAAAACAAAGATATGGACCTTATGAACACTCATCCAGAACCATAAAATGAAAAACCAAACTACAGAGAAATGCAGAGAACAGTACTTTCTCCCAATCATACTACAGACACTGCCAGTCACAGTCTTCAAACTGGTGAACATAACTCTCAAACCACAACATTTCAAAGCACCAAATTATAGATCTAATATCTTCAACCACTTTTCTAAAACATATCCAAACCTCACACTCTAGTCTTCAACACATGAGAAATGCAGAGAAAAAACTCGGACAATATCTTGTAAGCCAGAATACTTCTTCACAACACTGTCTTCGGTATTTATCAAAATTTCTCAAAAGCTCTTGGAAATCAAGTAACAAGAACAATATACTAACATCATCAATACTTCTGCAAGCCATTCAGATCAACTTAACACAATTATTCAATCAACCAACAACAACAACATTAGAAGATACAATTGACACCAATGACAACACAAACATGTTGACATGAATGACAACACCGATTAGCACATACTTACAACAATCTCCCCCTTTGTAATTGATGGCAACATATGATGTAAAAAACCATCATGACACAATTCTATACTAATCTCACTCTCCCCCTTTCTTTTATACATCTTACTCTTCCTTTGTTTTTCACATGAACTCTCTCCCCCTTTGACATCAATGGCAAAGGATGACACACGTTTTTCAAACTTTCTCCCCCTAAATAAGATACTACACATACTTGCACTGATCTCAACTACTCTAAACCATCCTATACCAACTCTTACTCCCCCTGACTGTAACACTCTTTAACGTCACTACCTGCTCCCCCTAAGAGGTAGCCTCCATCATCAGTCCAGAAAAGAATAAATTCTAAATCACACTGGATGCATCCACTTTCTTATGCATCTAGTTCAAGGAAGGAGGGGCAATAACCCCTAACTTCTCTCAGAGATACTCAAATGTATCCTTAGGAAGAGCCTTGGTGAATATGTCAGCAACCTGATCTTTGTAGGAATGTGATACTCAAGCTTCACTTCTTTCTCTGCAACCTTCTCTCTCAGAAAGTGATACCTGATAGAAATATTCTTTGTCCTTGAATGCATCACTGGATTCTTTGAAATGTTAATGGCACTAGTATTATCACATAAAATAGGAATTGGATCATCATACTCAGCTTTGATATCCTTCAGAGTTTGTCTCATCCATAGCACCTATGTGCAGCATCATGTTGCTGCAATGTACTGTGCCTCTGTAGTAGATAAGGATACTGAATCTTGCTTCTTGCTTTTCCATGACATAGCTCTGTCTCCATGAAAGAACACACCACCACTTGTACTTTTCCTATCATCTACACATCCAGCCTAGTCTACATATGTGTAGATACTTAGGGTGAAGTCATTGTTCTTAGGATGCCACAAACCATGGTCTAGAGTGCTCTTCAAATACTTGAATATCCTCTTTACTGCCATGACATGTGACTCTCTAGGATCTTCCTAAAATCTGGCCACAAGACAGACTGCATGCATGATATCTGGTCTAGTAGCAGTTAGGTATAGCAATCCTCCAATCATTGATCTATATTTTCTCTGATCATCCTTAGGGGATTCATCATATTTCTTCAGCTTGCAACTAGTTGTCATGGGAGTACAAATTGGTTTAGATTCTTCCATTCCAAACTTTTTCAACAACTCCTTGACATACCTTGATTGTGAAATGAAAATGCCCTTATCTGTTTGATTAATTTGTAGCCCAAGAAAGAAGTTCATCTCACCACACATTGACATCTCAAATTCTTTTTGCATCTCATCTAAAAAGTTCTTACACATACCTTCATTTCCACCGAAGATCATATCATCCACATAGACCTCAATAATCAGGATTTGATCTTTGCTTACCTTGATGTACAAATTACTGTCTACAGACCCTTTACTAAATCCCTATTGCAACAAATACCTGCCTAACCTAGCATACCAAGCTCTGGTAGCTTGCTTCAGTCTATACAATGCCTTCTTCATTCTGTATACCATATTTAGTTTGTATGATAACTAAAATCCATCCGGTTGCTCTATATATACTTCCTCTTCCAACTTACCATTCAAAAAAGTAGATTTCACATTCATTTGATATACTTTGAAGTCCTTATGTGCTGCAAAATCTAGAAACAACCTAATAGCCTCCAATCTTTCCATCAAAGAAAAAGTTTCCTCACAGTCTATTCCTTCCACTTGTGAGTAGCCTTTACATACAAGTCTTGCTTTGTTTCTTACTTATCCATTCTCATTCAACTTATTTTTGAAAATCCACTTTGTTCCAATCACATTCTTATCTGCAGGCCTGTGGAAAAGTTCCCAAGTCTTATTCTTTTCAATTTGCATAAATTCTTCTTCCATTGCCTTGACCCAATGTTCATCTTTACATGCTTCAGCAACTATCTTAGGTTCAAACTTTGAAAGTAAATAGAGATTTACCTGTTCTTCTGCAACTCTTCTTCTTGTCAAAACTCCTTTTCTTTTATCACCAATGATTTGATCCTCTTAATGATTCTTTTGCACATACTTGGAGGTTTTAGGAACTCTTTCTAGATTTTTTTCTTCATCAATCTAAACTTCCTTGTCTTTGTCATCTTCAACTTCTTCTGTATCAGTAGACTCATCTGACTCATATCCAATTGGCTCTGAGATTTTCTAAATATCTTCGTGTTGAGTGTCAACAGCACTTCTCTGGCTAGGGGAACAAGATTTTTCATTGAAGCTCCCCCTAAGCCAAAGCCCTCAATTCACTTCCCATAGGAGGTATCTACACCAGAGGCTAGCACAGGCTCATCCTTGGCTTCATTAACATCATTCTTGATCCATATCTTGTTCATCTCCTTGGTTTCTGTCGAATCAACCTTTTTCACCAATTTCTTTTTTTCTACCAGATTATCCTTCCTTATGTTCTTGCTTCTGCAGAACCTTGCAATATGTTTAGGCCTATTGCAATTATAGCACACAACATTCCTCTGACCGTTGTTCCTTCCATTCATTTTGGATCTGCATTGGTTAGCCTTATGTCCAAGTCTATTGCATGTATAATAGTAGCTATTGAAGGATTGAGTCATTCTACCATTGTTATAGCCATTCATCCTCTGATTCCTGCACTCAATTGATTTGTGTCCCATTTTATTGCATGCAAAACACCTAATAGAGTTCTGACTCACTTTACTTCTGCATACATTAGCTCCATGACAAACTTTATTACATGTGAAGCATTGACCAGAGAAGGATGGAACATTTTGATTGCTTCTACTTCTACATTCTATTGCTTTGTGTCCATACTTATTGCGTGAATAAAAAAAACCATTGAAAGATGGGTACCTTTGAGCATTTGGTTGTCTAGACGGAGGTCTTCTAGCTTTATTCTTTTGATTCTGGATCTGCTTGCCATTGTTCCTCTGATTTGAAGTTTGAACTGATTTTGAAATTTCATCTTTTTCAAATCCTAAACCCTCTTTATTATTGGAACTTTTCTGACTTGCAATCATCTCATCAAGTTTTGCAGAACTTATCTTGAATTTTTCTTCATAATTCTTTGCCTTCTCCAGATCTAATTTTAGATTCACAACTTCTTGTTCATACCTTATACATTCTTCAAATTTTCCTTTCACCATTAGGTTCAGATATTCCTTAATCCTTTCCTTTTCTTCAACTTGCACTTTCAGACCAATCATAGATTCATTTCCTAGGCTCAATCATTCACTGACTTCCTTATTTCTTTGTTTGAACTTCTTGACTTGCTCTCTTAATTTTCTGATACATTCATCTGTTTCTTTAACATTCTCTTTCAGATCTTTGAATTCTTCTTTAGTCCTCTCTAGGTATTCAAGAGCAACCTTGAGTTCTTCACTACTAACATACATGCATTCATCTTTTGAAGATCCATCAAGTAGGGGAACATTCTTCTTGTGCACCATCCCAGATCTACCTCAAGCTGTTAAGCTTTCTTTAAAGGAACCTTTCTCTGATACCAATTGTTGGAATGCACAAGACAACTGAGAGGGGGGAATCAGTTGTATCAAAACTTTAAACCCTCACAAACATAATCACATCCACATTAGTTCACTTAAACCCTTATTCTGTTATGAAGATTAAACATGAAAAATAGAAACTTAAATACATCAACACCATGTACAAGAGAACACCATATTTTTATGTGGAAAACCCTAAAAGGGAAAACTATGGTGAGGATTAGCTCACAATATAAAGTAGTATCAATACCAAATTACAAAGAGGCTCACTGCCCAAGGACTCACTGTCCAAAGAAATGCTCATTGCAATAGGTTCACTGCCAAAAAGGGCTCACTACCAAAAAGGGAAGGCTCACTAACATGAACTGATATGATAGCATCTACCTCATGCCTAAGTTCAATTTCAATGAAGCACAACAAACATCATCTTTGTAGCCTGTCTAAAAATTGTAGATGACTTCTGCTCACTGCATTAGGTCTTCTACCACATGAAAGTCCTTGTTGCCTCTGATTCAAATTCACAACATAAATATCCTCATCTTCATACTTGCCCACATACACACGAATCCTTTACACTTATTTATATCTATCATCAACCTTGAAACATTCACCAAGGTCGGCAACACACTTTACAACCTTTGAAACAATCTCCAAGGTCAAAAAACATACATAATTCAACTTAGGTCTGGACCTAAACATTCTCGTGGAGTAAAGGAATGAAGGTAGAACATTTCATAGCTTATCTTGGACCTAAATACATCTTCACATTCTTCAACACACTTCCTCAATGCACGAAGCACATCCACAATTAGTGTTAGCACCCAAGTCAGCTAAACTTGTGCAAACACCAAGAACACTTAGGCACATGCTTCCAAGAACCCAACCATAGCTTGCAGACCAAGCACAATCCTTTAACACAATCTAGAAACATCCACGAACAACATGAAATCACAAGGAAGCCAACAAATTTAGCTACAACAAATCTCACTTGAAGACACTTAACAGACTGCTCACAACCAACACTGCTAAGCTCTGCTACTCAAGAAAACTACATTCCAGAGCACCAAATCATAGGTCCTTTGGATAGAACATAGATATGGACCTTATGAACACTCATCTAGAACTGCAAGACCAAAAACCAAACTGCAAAGAAATGTAGAGCAAAATACTTTCTCCCAGTCATACTGCAAACACTGCTAGGTACAATTTTCAAACTAGTGAACATAACTCTCAAACCACAACATTTCGAAGTACCAAATTTTGGATCTAACATCTATGACCAATTCTATAAAACATATCCAAACCTCACACTTTGGTCTTCAAAACAAGAGAAATGCGGAGCAAAAACTGAGATAGTATTTTTCAAGGTAGAATACTTCTTCACAACACTGTCTTCAGTATTTATCAAATTTTCTCAAAAGCACTTGGAAATCCAGTAGCAAGAACAATATACTAACATCATCAGTACTTCTACAAGGCATTTAGATCACCTTAACACAATTATTCAATCAACCAACAACAACAAGATTAGAAGATACAGTTGACACCAATGACAACACAAACATGTTGACATCAATGACAACACCGATTAGCACATAATTGCAACAATCTCCCTCTTTGTCATTTATGGCAACATATGATGTGAAAAACCATCATGACACAATTATGTACTAACCCCACTCTCCCCCTTTCTTTTATACATCTTACTCTCCCTTTGGTTTTCACATGAACTCTCTCCCCCTTTGACATCAATTGCAAAGGATGACACACCTTTTTAAACTTTCTCCCCTTGAATAAGATACTGCACATACTTGCACTGATCTCAACTACTCTGAAGCATCCTATACTAACTCTTACTTCCCCTGACTGTAACACTCTTCAATGTCACTACTTGCTCCCTCTGAGAGGTAGCCTCCATCATCAGTCGAGAAAAGATTAAACATGAAAAACATATAACAAAAACTTAAAGACATCAACACCATGCACAAGAGAACACCAAATTTTTATGTGGAAAACCCTACAAGGGAAAAACCACGGTGAGTATTAGCTCACAATATAAAGTAGTATTAATACCAAATTACAAAGAGGTTCACTGCCCAAGGACTCACTGTCCAAAGAAATGCTCATTGCAATAGGCTCACTACCAAAAGGGAAGGCTCACTGGGCCATGAATTGATATGATAGCATCTACCTCATGCCTGAGTTCAGTTCCAATGAAGCACGCAACAAACATCATCTTTGTAGCCTCTTTGAAAATTGTAGATGACTTCTGCTCATTGCATTAGGTCTTCTACCACATGAAAGTCCTTATTGCCTCTGATTCAAATTCACAACACAAGTATCCTCATCTTCGTACTTGCTCACATACACATGAATCCTTTACACTTATTTATATCAATCATCAACCTTGAAACATTCACCAAGGTCGACAACACACTTTACAACCTTTGAAACAATCTCCAAGGTCGACAAACATACATAGTTCAAATTAGGTCTGGACCTAAACATTCCTGTGAAGCAAAGGAATGAAGGTAGAACATTTCACATCTTAGCTCGAACCTAAATACATCTTCACACGCTTCAACACGCTTCCTGAATCCACAAGGCACATCTGCAATTAGTGTTAGCACCCAAGTTGGTTAAACTTGTGCAAACACCAAGAACACTTAGACACATGCTTCCAAGAACCCAACCATAGCTTGCAGACCAAGAACAAGCCTTTAACACAATTTGGAAACATCTATGAACAACAGGAAATCACCTAGAAGCCAACAAATTCAGCTACAACAAATCTCACTTGAAGATAGTTCACAAACTGCTCACAACCAACACTACCAAGCTCTGCTACTCAAGAAAACTACATTCTGGAGCTCCAAATCATAGGTCCTTTGGATAGAACAAAGATATGGACCTTATGAACACTCATCTAGAACTGCAAGACCAAAAACCAAATTGCGAAGAAATGCAGAGCAAAATACTCTCCCAGTCATACTGCAAACATTGCTAGACACAATCTTCAAACTAGTGAACATAACTCTCAAACCACAGTATTTCAGAGCACCAAATTATAGATCTAACATCTTCAACCACTTCTCTAAAACATATCAAAACCTTACACTCCAGTCTTCAACACAGGAGAAATGTGGAGCAAAAACTCAGATAGTATCTTGTAAGCCGAAATACTTTTTCATAACACTGTCTTCAGTATTTATCAAATTTTCTCAAAAGCACTAGGAAATTCAATAACAAGAACAATATACTAACATCATCAGTACTTCTGCAAGACATTCAAATCACCTTAATGCAATAACTCAATCAACCAACAACAACAACATTAGAAGATACAATTGACACCAATGACAACAAAAACATGTTGACATCAATGACAACACCGGGATTAGCACATACTTGCAACACTGTGAGCATTGGAGAGGTAAGATCATTTCATGGATTAGCTAATTTCTACCGGACATTCATAAAAAATTTTAGTACACTATATGTACACCTATGATAGAGATAATGAGAGGTGACAAAAAGGATTTTAAGTGGACATTAGGAGTAGATAAGAGTTTTGAATTATTGAAGCAGAAGGTGATAGAGAAACCAACATTATAATTATAGGATTTCAACAAAGTATTTCAAGTAGATTTTGATGCCAGTCGAAATGCAATAGGAGCAATATTAAGTCAAGAAGGGAGACTAGTAGTATATTTTAGTGAGAAGTTGAATGATGCAAGGAAAAGATATTTAGTTTATGATCAGGAGTTCTATGCCATAATTCAAGCTTTGAAAAAGTGGAGACATTACTTGTTGCCTAAGGAATTTGTATTGTACATTGATCATCAAGATTTACAATATTTGAACATTCAGGGAAAGTTGAATCAGAGACATATGAGTTGGACCGTAGAGTTCATGCAGAGTTACACATTTGTATTGAAGCATAGGAGTGGGAAGTCAAACAAAGTTGCAGATGCATTGAGTAGAAGAAGGAATTTTCCAACAGAGATGAGGATTGAAGTATTAGGATTTGAAGAACTGAAGCACATGTATGAAGAAGATCTTGATTTTACAGAACCATGGAAAGCATGCAAGGAACCTGTTGTGATAGATAGAAGTAAGTGGCTGGACTATTTCATTCAGGAGGATATGTTGTTCAAAGGAAATTAGTTGTGTATACCTAGAAGTTCAATGAGAGATAATTTGATCAAGGAGAAGCATAGTGGTGGATTGGAAGGACATTTTAGAATTGACAAGACAATAGCTTTGGTAAGTGAACATTACTTTTGGCCTCAGATATATAAGGATGTAAGAAAATTTGTTCAGAGTTGTAGAGTATGTCAAGTTGCAAAAGGGAGTAGTCAGAACACTGGATTGTATAAATCTTTGACAATACCAGAGAGACTTTCAGAAGATATATGCATGGATTTCATATTAGGATTGCCAAGAACACAGAGTGGACATGATTCTATATTTGTAGTAGTGGATAGATTTTCAAAGATGTCGCATTTAATTCCTTGTAAGAAGACAAATGATGCAATGCATGTTACTAACCTATTTTTTAAGGAGATTGTGAGATTGAATGGATTACCTAAGAGTATAGTTTCAGACAAGGATACAAGATTTATTGGGTATTTTTGGAGGACACTATGGAAAAAGATGAAGACATACCTAAAGTTCAGTTCAACATTTTACCCACAGACAGATGGACAAATAGAAGTGGTAAATAGGAGTTTAGGTAACTTGTTGAGATGTTTAGTAGGAGATAAAGCAGGAAATTGGGATCTAATTCTACCGCAAGTAGAGTTTGCATACAATAATTTAGTGAATATGAGTACATGAAAGACACCATTTGAAGTTGTGACAAGAGCTAACCCTAGCGGAGTTACAAAATTGAGAGACATCAGTATGGAGAACAAGAGAAGTGCAGAGGTAGAAGAATTTGTGGGATACATGGAGACAATACATAATCAGATCAAGAAGCATTTGGAGGACATAAATGGTAAGTATAAGGAACAAGCAGATGCGAAGAGGAGACAAAGAATTTTTAGTTGGAGATGAATTAATGGTATATCTAAGAAAGGAGAGATTTTCCACTGGGGACATACAACAAGTTGAAGATGAAGAAGTTTGGACCATGTAAGATTCTTAAGAATTTTGATTCAGCAAATGCATATGAAGTGGAGCTACCAGAGACATTTGGCATATCACCTATATTCAACATTGCAGACCTATATCAGTATCATGATGGAGAGTCAAGTGATAACATGGAAGATAGTTTCAAGAATCAGTTACCATAGCAACAATCAGAGAAAATAGAACAGATCTTGGATAGCAGAGTTGGATGCAGTTCCAAAGGCTTAATATTTGGTAACGTGGAAAGGAAAACCAGAAGAAGATTCAACATGGATATCTCAGGCTGAGGTAGACCGCCTTGGCTTTCCTCCAGCCCCAGTAAAGTGAGGGACTCACTTTTTCAACAACCCCAGGTGTCTGATGCAGGAGCATCCTAGGTTGTAGAGCAATCTTGCATCAACCAAAAATATTTGCATTCTTTTCTTTCATTTTCAGTTCAGTTCAATCATTTGCAGTTTCAACATTTTGTACCGCATTTTACCACATCATCATATCAAAGCTCATGACATAGGATTTAGCATCTACATATCATCATCTACATCATATTCAGATTTCAAGTGATTTGGATTTGCTTCTTGAGAGTTATCACTATCAAAAGATCATCAGCTTTCACATAATAGAGCATTGAGACAGATAGTTGAAGAAGGAGGTTTGTGGAGCACTTTTGTGACTTGTGGAGCCAAATGAAACATCACATATGACACATAAGGATAAAATAGACCTTCCTTGAGGTCCGCACCAAGTTTCATCCATTTGCAGAGCAATACCAGATGTTGTAGGTTGACCTACTTGTGTCTACATGTTACATCTTTCATTGGATTTTGTAACCTCTTGTGGCTGATGCAGAGGATTCTATGAGCCTAAAGATGATATATATAGATATATTAGAAGCATTAGGAAGTCGGTAGAAAATTTATGTAGATTTAGAATTTGATTTCTTTTCGAGAGGCACTTCAATGCTATAGCTTGCATATCTACTGTAACCCAAAAAGCAGGCCTGTCAGCCCTCTGATTGTAGCCCGCATGTTGCTAGCATATAAGCATTCTGAATACATGATATATTGAGTATTTGAATCTTCCATTGTATTCTATGATTGTGTTGTTTCCATTGTGTTTACTCTAGTTGCATGGATTGGACAATCCCTTCTTAGGACCGTCCGGCCACGATTGCAACATGATGGCTCAAGGAAATGTTGTCTCATGGAATACAATGATTACAAGATATGTACAAAATGGATTTGTGGATAAGGCTTTAGAAAATTTCAAGAAAATGGAATTGACAAGTGTAAAGCCAAATTCCACAACCTTAGCCAACATCCTCCTTGCCTATGCCAAAATGGGATCTTCAGAATAAGGTATGGACATCCATCAAAGCATAAAGGATATGGAAATTTTCTCAAATGTTGTAACTTTGCAACTACCCTATGAGACATGTATGCTAAGTGTAGAAGCATAGACAAGGCACGTGAACTATATGACATGATGCCTCAAAGAAATGTTGTCTCATGGAATGCAATGATTGCAAGATATGCACAAAATGGTTTTTTAGATAAGGCTTTAGAAACTTTCAAGCAAATATAAATGGTGGGTGTAAAGCTAAATTCCACAACCTTAGCCAACATCCTCCTTGTCTATGCCCAAATGGGATCTTTAGAATAGGGTATGGACATCCATCAAAGCATAAAGGATATGGGAATTTTGTCCGATGTTGTAGTTGCAACTACCTTATGAGACATGTGTGCAAAGTGTGGAAGCATAGACAAGGCATATGAATGATTTGACATGATACCTCAAAGAAATGATGTCTCATGTAATGCAATGATTGTAAGATATGTACAAAATGGATTTTAGATAAGGCTTTAGAAACTTTCAAGAAAATGCAATTGACAAGTGTAAAGATAAATTCCACAACCTTAGTCAACATCCTCCTTGCCTATGCCAAAATGGGATCTTCAGAACAGGGTATGGACATCCATCAAAGCATAAAGGATATGGGAATTTTGTTAGATGTTATAGTTGTAACTACCCTATGAGACATGTATGCAAAGTGTGGAAGCATAGACAAGGAACGTGAATTGTTTGACATGATGCCTCAAATAAATGTTGTCTCATGGAATGCAATGATTGCAAGATATGCACAAAATGGTTTTTTTGATAAGGCTCTATATACTTTCAAGCAAATGCAATTGGTGGGTGTAAAGTCAAATTCCACAACCTTAGCCAACATCCTCCTTGTCTATGCCCAAATGTGACCTTTGGAATAGGGTATGGACATCCATCAAAGCATAAAGGATATGGGAATTTCATCAGATGTTGTAGTTACAACTTCCATATGACACATGTATACAAAATGTGGAAATATAGACAAGGCATATGAACTATTTGACATGATGCCTCAAAGAAATACTGTCTCATGGAATGCAATGATTGCAAGATATGCACAAAATGGATTTTTTGATAAGGCTTTAGAAACTTTCAAGAAAATGCAATTGGCAGCTGTAAATCCAAATTCCACAACCTTAGCCAACATCCTCCTTGCCTATGCCAAAATGGGATCTTTGAAACAGGGTATGGACATCCATCAAAGCTAAAGGATATGTGAATTTTGATAGATGTTGTAGTTGGAATTGCCCTAGGAGACATGTATGCAAAGTGTGGAAGCATAGACAAGGCACATGAACTATTTTGTTAGTTTCAAGACAGACAACTGAGAGGGGGGGTGAATAAGTTGTCCCAAAACTTTCCTTTTATTAACCACTTAAATCCTTCTTGTTATTCAGTAGCATAATAAATCAATCATGGAAACACAATGCAACAATTCAAGAACAGAAATACATTAAAACATATGACACCAAGATTTTAATGTGGAAAACCCGGTTAAGGGAAAAACCACGGGGTGACTATCCCAAGATTGTATTCTCTGTTAAAAGAATAAGAAGAACAAAATGACACATGCCAATTAGGGCTCACTGCCCGAGCACATTGCTCACAAGATGCCCACTGCCTATAGGAGACACACTGTCTATAGAATAATAAATATTACATACTTGAACTGAAGAATAGCATCTTCACCATGCTTGAGTCAGTTCCATTTAAGCTCAATACTTCTACTCTTCCTTTTGCTTTTCTCCTTTCTGCCACACTCTCATCTTCTCCCAATGATTTTGAAATGACTTCACAACTCTTATTTATATAGGACATCGACTTTGGAATAATCATCAAAGTCGGCACACTTTATTTTATTACAGAGAAAATACACAAATACAACTTGACTTATTACAAAAGGCTTCATGCGAATCACCACTCTGTCGCCCACACAGATATGGGATTCAATCTTCTTTGAGGAACATGCCATGCTTCACAAAACATCTTCAAGATCATCCACAAGATGTGTAAATCATTCGGTCGGCCAAGCTTGGGAAGAACATCATCATCCGGAAGTAATTCTTCAATTATGAGCTCAATCTTCAATGCGGACCACCAACACAAACTGGACACAAGCTAAAGACCCCCACAAGCTTGCCTGATTCACCAAGAACATCTACACTAGTTTTGATAACTGAAATCATTCTCTTCTTCATCTAGAATCTTAAGAACACAATCTGTCATTACTGTCATATTGAAATAGATGCTTGCGGACCTCCAGACCACAAACCAATTGAGTTGTCAATTCACATTGACTTCCTAAACACTCCACCAAATCCGTAGAACAAGATATTGCATTTCTGGATCTCACTGGACCTATTTGTGTCACTCTGTCACTATTGAACATCTGCCAGAATTAGTTTTACTCATATGGCCATAACTTCTTCAAATCTTCATGCGGACCTCTCAAATCTTTACTGGATCACCTTTAGACACATATCTACAAACCCTTTGATGTGCATCCTCTGATCTTCACCTTAGCTGGGATCTTCACTTCATAGAGCTTCACTGTCCTCATTGTTCTTCTCTGTTTTTGATAGGAATAATTTTCTCAATATCCTCAGCACACAACTCATCCAATCCTTGACATCAATGCAATAGGAGTATGTTGACATTAATGACAACACCGGTTAGGCCCATACTTGCAACAATCTCCCCCTTTGTCATTGATGGCAACATATGATGTGAAAACCTGTTTTAACCATCAAGACAAGAACTTCTCCTTACTGACTGACATAGCTCCCCCTATCAACAACAACCAATCACATGTCTTCACTTCCTTTACTGCTCCCCCTTTGATTAGCGACCACCTTTTGTTTTTCACATGTCTTCTCTCCCCCTTTGACATCAATGGCAAAGGGCACATACTTGCATCACTTAGAATCATACAGACTGCTCCCCCTGAGTAGCAGCTTCCTATCATCTATCTGGACCACAAGATATGACTGTGAGATCCACTAGACTGATGCACATCGGTGCACCTTAATTTAGAACCGGAGGGGTAATAGCCCATAACTTCTCCTTGAGATACTCAAAAGAGTCCTTAGGTAGAGGTTTAGTAAAAATGTCTACAATCTAACCCTTGGAGGGCACAAACTCCATTTTGACTTCATTCTTGTTCACCCGCTCTCTCAAAAAGTGAAATATGATGGATATATGTTTTGTCTTTGAATGCAACACTGGATTTTTTTATATATTTATTGCACTTGAATTATCACAAAAGATTGTGACAGGTTCCTCATACTCCACTCTGATGTCTCTTAGCATTTGCTTCATCCAGAATACTTGAGTACAACTACTTGCTGCTGCAATATATTCTACTTCTGTAGTGGACAGAGATATTACCTCTTGTTTCTTTCTCAGCCAAGAAACCAATCTTTTCCTGAAAAAGAATGCTCCACCACTAGTACTCTTCCGGTCATCCACATCTCCTGCCCAGTCTGCATCTATATATGCATAAAGAGAGAAATCATGATCTCTAGGATACCATAAACCATACTCAACTGTTCCTTTTAGATATCTGAGAATCCTCTTGATTGCCATGACATGAGATTCTCTAGGATCAGCTTGGAATCTGGCAACAAGACCAACATCATGCATAATGTCAGGTCTAGTTTGAGTAAGATACAGTAGTCCTCCAATTATTGACCTGTACTTTTTCTTATCAGCCCTGGGAGAGTCATCATCTTTGCTCAGTTTACATCTAGTTGCCATGGGAGTATTCATTGGTTTTGAGTCTTCCATCCCAAATTTATTTAACAATTCTTTCACATATTTGGTCTATGAAATGAAGATTCCTTTCTTTGTTTGAGTGATTTGCAGACCCAAGAAGAAATTCATTTCCCCAAACATGGACATCTCAAATTTACTTTTCATTTGATTTGCAAAAGTTTTGCACATACTATCTCTTCCTCCAAAAATGATATCATCAACAAATACTTCAACAATCAAGATATTTTCATGATCAATTTTGAAGTACAAGTTATTGTCAGCATTACCTTTGTTGAAACCAATCTTCAAAAGATGCTTATCTAGTCTTTCATACCATGCTCTTGGGGCTTGTTTGAGTCCATACAGTGCTTTCTTCAACTTGCAGACCATATCACCATGATCAGACAATTAAAATCTATCTGGTTGCTCAATGTATACTTCTTCTTCCAAGTCACCATTCAGGAAGACAGACTTGACATCCATCTGATATACTTTGAAATCCTTGAAGGCAGCAAAGGCAAGAAATAATCTGATTGCTTCAATTCTTGCCACCAAAGCAAAAGTTTCTTCAAAATCAACTCCTTCTACTTGGGAATAACCCTTGCAGACCAATTTGGCTTTGTTTCTGACTACTTCACCATCTTCATTCAGTTTATTTCAGAAGACCCATTTGGTTCCAATCACATTTTTGTTTCTAGGTCTGGGAACAAGATCCCAAGTGTGATTTTTCTCAATCTGCATCAACTCTTCCTTCATTGCTTTAGTCCAGCTTTCATCATTGCATGCTTCACTTACTATTTTTGGTTCAATTTTTGAAATCAGACAATACTTTTTTGAGTCTTGAGCAATCTTTCTTCTTGTTTGAACACCTTTGCTTTTATCACCTATGATCTGATCTTCAGAGTGATCCAGTCTTACATACCTCGGAGTTTTGGGAACTTCTTGCACTTCTATTTCTTGGACAGGTTCATTCAAACTTATCTCTTCTTCCCGATTCTTCAGATCAGTGCGGATCTAAATTTTAGAAGGAACTTGAACTTCTTGGACCAAAACATTATTCTGATCATCTTCTTCATATTCATAAAACCTTGAGGGTTTTTCAATACCTTCATCAACCTTCACATTTGTACTTTCTATAATCTTTCTCAATCTCTTGTTATAACACCGGTATGCTTTGCTTTGAGTAGAATAACCCAAGATATTCCTTCATCACTTCTAGCATCAAATTTCCCAAGGTCTTCATCTCTTTTAATGTAACATTTGCTACCAAAGACTCTAAAATACTTCATAGTGGGAGTGATGCCAAACCAGAGTTCATAAGGGGTCTTACTAGTATTGCTTCTGATTTGTACTCAATTAAGAGTATAGACAGTAGTGCTTGTAGCTTCTCTCCAGTACATCTGAGGAACATTTGCTTCCATCATCATGTTTCTAGATGCTTCCTGGATGGTATGGTTCTTTCTCTCCACTACTCCATTCTACTGTGGAGTCCTTGGAGCAGATAACTATCTTTTTATCCCATGTTTCTCACAGAATTCTATGAACTCTCCGGATGTGAATTCTCCACCTCTATCAAACCTAAGACATTTTATGTTTAATCCAGTTTCATTCTCTTCCATAGCTTTGAATATTTTGAATTTCTCAAGAGCCTCAGATTTTTCTTTCAGAAAAGTCACCCACATCATTCGGGAGTGGTCATCAATTAATAACATGAAGTATCTATCACCTTGCAAACTCCTGATTCTTGCCGGTCCACATAGATCAGTATGTACTAAGTCCAACAATCTGGTAGAAGATTGTTCCTTACTTTTGAATGTGACTCTGCTCTTCTTACCCAACTAACATTCTTTGCACAAACTATTAGTAGGTTTCACCAGTCTTGGAAGATCTCTTACAGCCTGAGTGTTTCTTATCTTGATGATATTATCAAAATTCACATGACACATTCTCCTATGCCACAACCAACTCTGATCAATTTGAACAAATAAACTACTTTTTCCAGGACCAACCAAGTGGAAGATGTTACCTTTTGTTTGAGTACCGGATGCAATCTCTGCTCCAGAACTTTCAAAGATCTTACATTTTCTATTTTTGAATCAGACATCATAGCCTTTGTCCACCAATTGTCCAACACTGATAAGATTGTGCTTCAGACATTCAACATACAGTACATCACTGGTTTTGTTCTTTCCATCAAAAGAAATAGTTCCTCTACCTCTGATTCTGCTAATAGAATTATCACCAAATTTTACAACTCCTCCTTCATATCTTTCCAAATCTATGAACTTATTTTTGTCACTTGTCATATGGTGGGAGCATCCACTGTCAATGACCCAATCATCCTTTTCTTCAACTTGGGCAGCTAGAGCTCTTTCTATCATTTTATGATTGACAGATTTAGAGGCATTGGATCTTCTTCCTTGATGGCAATAAACACCTAGTCACTTCCGGATTTGTTTCCTATTTCTGATTCATTATCTGTTACTCCTTCATAATCATCATCTTCGTGAACATAGTAACACTTCTTTTGAAATCTTGATCTATTAGGGTTTGGCCTAGAAAATCTTTCCGGACACCTTGATGCAAAATGACCAATCTTGTTGCAGTTAAAACATTTAAAATGCAATTTTCCTTCATACATACCAGATCCTCTTGGTAGTCTCTTTGCAATGAGGGCCTCAAGTTGTTCAGCTTCTAATTCATCCTTTTCCAGATCTTTTCTTGCTTTCTCATACCAAGATGATTTTCTTGAGGAACTTTCTCCTGGATCATATCTCTGTTTGCCTTTTGTAGAGGCACTAGCTTTGAATGCAGATTTAGTCTTGGGAAGCGCAACACCAAACTCAGCTCACTCGAACACAGATATCTTACCAACCAATTGATCCCTTGTGATAGTTGTTAAGGATCTAATTTCCTTAGTAGCAGAAACTTTGTGTTTATAAGAAGGAGGTAAGGATCTGAGAACTTTAGCAACAATTTCATCTTCATCCAGTACTCCACCAGCACATCTGATGCCACAAACAAGCTCATTTACTTTTGTCATGTAAGAAGTGATATTCTCATCTTCACTCATCTTTAAGTTTTCAAACTTTCCTTTCAGACTTTGTAGCTTGGCACACTTAACATATTTGTCTCCTTCATATAGATTTTCAAGCTTTGTCCAAATTTCATAAGTAGTATTCAAACCCATAACATTTGTCAGCTCTGAATCAGACAAGGCACTTAGTAGGGCTTCTTTAGCTCGAAGATTATTCTCTACATCTCTGATTTCATTTAGAGTTGTAGGGCCATTTTTTGGGGGAACATATTTAATTGAGGTTATGTTCCAATACTGATATCCCATACATTGTATGTGACATTCCATGCAGCTTTTCTAGGCAGTGAATTTTGAACCAATAAACCTTAGACTGTCCTTCTTGTAGGTCGACATTCTGGATCTCCTCAAGCAGTTAATCTTCTTCTAGAGGAACTTAGATCTGATACCAATTGTTAGTTTCAAGACAGATAACTGAGAGGGGTGTGAATTAGTTGTCCCAAAACTTTTCTTTTATTAACCACTTAAATCCTTCTTGTTATTCAGCAATATAATAAATCAATCATGGAAACACAATGCAACAATTCAAGAGCAGAAATACATTAACACATATGACACCAAGATTTTAACGTGGAAAACCTAGTTAAGGGAAAAAACATGGGGTGACTAACCCAAGATTGTATTCTCTGTTAAAAGAATAAGAAGAACAAAATGGCACATGCCAATTAGGGCTCACTGCCCGAGCACACTGCTCACAAGAGGCCCACTACCTACAGGAGACACACTGTTTACAGAATAATAAATATTACATACTTGAACTGAAGAATAGCATCTTCACCATGTTTGAGTCAGTTCCATTTAAGCTCAATATTTTGCTCTTCCTTTCGCTTTTCTCCTTTCTACCACACTCTCATCTTCTCCCAATGATTTTGAAATGACTTCACAACTCTTATTTATACAAGACATCGACTTTGGAATAATCATCAAAGTTAGCACATTTTATTTTATTACAAAGAAAATACACAAATACAACTTGACTTATTACAAAAGACTTCATGTGAATCACCACTCTGTTGGCCACATAGATCTGGGACTTCCATCTTCTTTGAGGAACATGCCATGCTTCGTAGAACATCTTCAAGATCATCCGCAAGATGTGTAAATCATCCGGTTGGCCAAGCTTAGGAAGAATGCCATCATCCAGAAGTAATTCTTCAATTATGAGCTCAATCTTCAATGCGGACCACCAACACAAACTGGACACAATCTAGAGACCCCCACAAGCTTGCCCGATTCACCAAGAACATCCACACCACTTCTGATAACTGAAATCATTCTCTTCTTCATCCAGAATCTTAAGAACACAGTCTGTCATTACTATCATATTGAAATAGATGCTTGCAGACCTCCAGACCATGAACCAATTGAGTTGTCAATTCACATTGACTTCCTAAACACTCCACTAAATCTACAGAACAAGATATTGTTGGCAAGAGACACTGTGTGGCTTCATGAGTGTTGTCATTTATGGAAACAAAGTCCATCCCACACATTCGTAGGACATGGTATGTTTATACCGAAAGTCAAATTGAAGAGTATTTTGGTCCGGTGAGCAAGAACAGAGCATGTAGCAAGGTTTGACAATCAGGTCTAGATCTCTCAGAGAAAGTATCTCAGTAAAGTACAAACTTGGGGAAGTCAAGAGGAGTACCATGAGTGATACATTCCAGAGATTGAGCCTCCGGTGATGAAAGAGTGAAAAGATATGAGCACCTAAGTGTTGGGTTCCTGTTTGGCAGAGTAGACTAAGAAAGAACTGACCGACAGAGCATCAGACCTTAATCCGGATGAGAAATTGATGGTGATCAAGTTTCTTAAGGGATCATTCATGGTTGGCCGACATGATTGATGACTCCTATAACTATCCTTTTGATACGCATCACTTAGTAAGCATGGATTCAACTGACAGACTAGAGTTTGGAAATATCTTGAGTTTTTTGGATGCTGACTAGAAAGGTGTTGAAATCCTTGATGCGGATATATATACCAGATTGATTTTAGTATGAAGGTGTGTGTGGTGTGTTGTGTTGTGCGAAAAAAAGTAGAGAGCAGTGTGGAAGAAACTATACAAATCTGGTATGTGACAGAACAACAGCACCAAGCAGAGGAAGAATGAAGTGTAGCAGATTAGTATATTGAGCCTAACTAGAACTGAACCTCAGCATATGTGGATGCCCTTGATCATTTCAATCACATGGTTTCTTTCTTTATACCTTGTAGATAGTGAGTCTCTTGTAGGCAGCGAGCCTCTTGTGAGTAGTGTGCTCAGGCAGTGAGCCCTAATTAGCAAGTGCCATTTTGCACTTCTATTCTTTTAACAGAGAATACAATCTTGGGTTAGTCATCCCATGGTTTTTTCCCTTAACAGGGTTTTCCATGTCAAAATCATTGTGTTATGTGTGTTGAGTTTATTTCTACTCTCATGTTCATATATGCTTATATGTTTTGATACTACACTAATCATTAAAGAAGAAAAGAAAGTCAAATAATTAAGATAACTGATTCACCCCCCTCTCAGTTATCAACAATTGGTATCAGAGATAAGTTCCTCTAGACAGAGCCTAACAGCTTGAGGAAGATCTGGGAATCTCAATGGATATGTATGGTATGAGGGATCAACTTTAGTCTGCCCTAGATGATCTTGAGCAATCTCACTCTGAAGTCAATAACCTAAGGGAAAGACTCAAACAAGCTGATGATTTCATAAATGAACTCAAAGAAAAACTAAGTATCTCAATGAAGAAAAGAAAGGAACTGCTTCAACAATTAGCAAGTCAAAGTGAAGCCAATGATACTAATGAAGATCTGAATGAGAAAACCAAGTTATGTGAAAAGTTATCAAAAGAGGTCATTATGGTAAGACATGAAAAGGAATCAGGAGTTATGAAATTCACCTAAGAAATTGAAGAGAAAAGAAAAAGTGAAGATAATCTAAAACAATCTCTCAAGGAGAAGTCAGAAGACTGCCACAAAATAGATAGAATAATCAGGCATCTAGAATCTGATCTTGAAGATGCTAGAGACAATGAAGAACAACTTGAGAATCAGATAGACACTCTTAAAAGGGATCTTTAAACAACAAATGAATACAAAGAGAAATTCAAGATAAGCTCTGCTCAACTTGAATTTCTTCTTGAAAGCCAAAAGAGGGTAGATGACAAGCAAGGCTTGGGATATGAGAAAGGGGAAAGCTCTGAATCTGGTCAGAAGAACTTTGGATCAGGAAATCCAAGGAATAGGCCTAGAAGACCTCCGGTAAGGAAACCAAATGCTCAAAGATATCCGTCCTCCAATGGATACTGCCACAATTGCAATAACTTTGGTCATAAAGCAAATCAGTGTAGAAGAAGAATGAATCAGACTAATTCATTCTTCTCTAGACAATGTTTTAACTACAAAAGGTATGGTCACAAATCTCACGAATGTAGAAATATGCAAATAAACAAGTCATTCAATGGTAGATGCTTTGCATGCAAGAGAATGGGACATATGGCTAATCAATGTAGATCTAGAGGATATCAGTCAAATATGCAAAGAAATATTGTTTGCTACAACTTCAATAGCTCCGGTCATATTACCAAATTCTACAAAAGTAAAAATCAGGATAAAAAGGGTCCAGTGCATCATAATAAAAATCAAGACAAAGGGAAAGGAAAAATGAATGCGGATGAAATTCAAAGGGAGATGAACAAGATTTGGGTGAAGAGAAGTACAGAAAATGTTGAGGATGGATCCGCACCAGAATCTGGTGCTGATATTTCTTCCAGAAACTAAATAAATGAGCTCTGGCTCAGGGGGAGTCACAAAAGAAAACAATTTCCCCCAGCCAATCAATTGGTGCCTGAAATTGGCACATGAAGTTTTACGGATTGAAGAGTTCTCAAGAGATATCTAAATAACCCTTGGTAAAAGATCTACAAGATTTTTTGAAGAGGTTAATCATCCAAGATTGATCTAGTTTAACAGTCATCTGGTAAGAGTAGGATTTTCACAGTTAGATCCAGTATGATTAAAAAATTGAGGTATCTTGATCTGTGGATAAATGGAATGATTGGAGAAAGGAAGATAAATTGTCAACAATCACCGAGAATAACTCTAAGTACATCTCAGTGATCCGGAAAGATCTCTCAGGATAAGGAGAATAAGGCAACCAGAATAACTTAAGTTGTGCATTTATTGCAAAATGGAATTAGGGTTTGCGCAGAAATAAAAGGGTTCTTTTGTTCATCATTTGTACATTTGCATTTGAGAAGAAGGTAGAAAGAGCTCTGCAACAAGATTGCTTCAACTCTCTCAACGATCAACCATAGAATTTGATTCAACCAGTGATCTTTTTAGCTCTTATCGTGAACCCTAGAAGCGTAAAAGGTATTTTCCACTCTTGAATATCTCTCTCTGAATCCTTTGAAAGATGGCTACTCCAAATGTTGTTAAAATCACTGATAGACTGCACCCTAAGTTCAAGAAACATCCTTACAAATCCCTAGAGATTGATCCCCGTAGGTGCATTCTCTAGCATTCCGCATGGAATTCTGCATGTAGAAGATGTTAGGGCTTACATACATGTGAACATTGAAGATTTTGGAGATTCCAAGCTGATGGATATCTATCACAAGGAACTGATAGATGAATCATTTGAACTTAAACCCCAATACAAGGCCATCCAGGATAAGCATTTTGGACAGTGCATTCATTTCCCCTATTTTACAGAAGATGAATGGGTCCGGTATGTTCTGAGCAGAATGCATGACAACTTCGTGTGGTTGATGAGGCCATTCAAGATAACCAAGGATGCAATTAGGGCGGTAACCGGATTACACTTATCTGGTGGGTTGCCTGCTCTCAAATCAATCAAAAACCAAACTGTAAGTGAGGCTACCAGATCAAGATTTGATAAGAAGGATTGGATGAGCTATGTGCTAAGGATATTGAGAAAATTAGTCTCTATCAGGAATAGTGAAGAACAGTGATGAGAAGAAGGCAAAAGTGCTCAATAGGTTGAGGATCAGAGGATGCAGATTAAAGGGTTTGTAGATATGAGTCTTGAGATGTTCCAGTTAAGATTTCAAAGTTCCGTATGAAGATCTGAAGAAGTTATGCTCGCTCAAGTAGAATCGGTTCCGGCAGGTGTTCAGTGGTGACAGAGTGTCACAGATTGGTCCGGTGAGATCTGGAATTACACTATCTCATTCTGTAGATTGGAAGGAGTGTTGAAGAAGTCAGTGTGAAGTGACAACTTGATTTGTGCATTGTTTGGAGGTCTGGAAGAACCTTTTGCATTATGACAGTGGTGACAGACTGTGTTCTTGAAGTTCCGGATGAAGAAGAGAAGAATTCTAGTAAGCTGATAAAGTGCGAATGTTATTGATGACTCAGGGAAGGTCTCAGTGATCCTTAGATCATGTACAATTCTTATTGGCAGTTCGCATTAAAGTTAGAGTTTGGATTTGATGTAAAGACCACCGGTTGTTGGTGTTCTTCCTGAGACAGGCCGACCGAATGTATTACATGTCTTGCGAATGATCTTGTAGGTGTTTGCTGACTTAGATGATTGTTCCTAAGTCAATGCCTTGTATAAATAAGGGTTTGTGAATTTATTTTGATGTGTGTCTTGTGGTGATGAGAGTGATATAGCGAAGAGAAGTGCGAAAGGCAGCGCAGGAGTTTTTGGGCTTAAATGGAACTGATCTGGACATGGTAAAGATGTCAATCTCCAGTTCAAGTTTTAATACTTGTTATCTTTGTAGACAGTGTGTCTCTTGTAGGTAGTGTGCCTCCTTGTGAGCAGTGTGCTCGGGTAGTGAGCCCTAATTGGCATGTGCCATCCATTTTTCTTATTCTTCTAACAGAGAATAATCCTTCGGTTAATCACCCCATGGTTTTTCCCTTAACCAAGTTTTCCACGTCAAAATCTTGGTGTTTCATGTGTTGATGTGTATCCACTCTAGTGTTTATGTCTTATGCTTCCATGAATGATTAATTGCTATGCTATTGATTAACAAAGTGGATTTAAGTGTTTGAATTGAAAGTGAATTAAGGATAACTGATTCACCCCCCCTCTCAGTTATCAACAATTGGTATCAGAGCTAAGTTCCTCTAAAAAGAGCTTAACCGCTTGAGGAGATCCAGGATGTCATCATACAAGGACAGTCTAAAGTTTGATGGAACCAACTTCACTCTTTGGAAAGGCCACATGAAATGTCACTTGGAGTGTATGGGAAAGGCATACTTGTCCATGGTCACAAAAGCATATACACCTCCACAAGGTGGTCCGACAACTCTAAATGAAATCACAGATGCTGAAAATAATCTACAGACTAAAGAGGCTCTTCTAAGTGCATTAACTGACTCAGAGCTCTCAAATGTTATTGACCTACCAACTTCCTATGAGGTCTGGATTAAACTGGAACTTCTGCATGAAGGAGATGAGTTTGTTAAGAGTGCAAGGTTGCAGAGTCTCAAAGGGAAATTTGAAAGATTGAAGATGAGAGATGATGAAAATATCACTACCTTTATGCCAAGAGTAAATGAGCTGGTGTGTGGAATTAGGAATACTGGTGGAGTTTTGGATGAAAATGAGATTGTTTGCAAAATTCTCAGATCCCTTCCTGCTGCCTACAAAATCAAGGTTGCTGCCATTGATGAATTTAGAGCCCATACAAATGTCACAAGAGACCAATTTGCTGGCAAACTGGCTGCATTTGAAATGACTAAGTTTGGAGATGATCCCCCCAAGACTGAATTTGCATTCAAAGCCAGTGCCTATGTGAAAGGCAAGCAAAGATTTGATCCGGGAGAAAACTCCTCAAGGAAGCTATCATGGTATGATCAAGCAAGAAAAGACATGGAAGAGGATGAAGCAGAAACAGCTCAACTTGAAGCCCTCATTGCAAAAAGACTGCCAAGGGGATCTGGTAAATATGAAGGAAAATTACCCTTTAAATGCTTCAACTACAATAAGATTGGTCACTTTGCTTCAAGATGTCCGAAAAGATCCACAAGATCAAATTCTAACAGACAAAGGTTCCAAAAGAATTGTTATTATGTTCATGAAGAAGCTGATAATGAAGGAGTAACAGATGATGAATCAGCGATAGGAGACAAATCTAGAAATGAATGGGTGTTCATTGCCATCAAGGAAGAATATCCAATATCCCCTGAATCTATCAATCATAAGGTTATAGAAAGAGCTTTGGCTGCCCAAGTTGAAGAAAAGGATGATTGGGTTATTGACAGTGGATGCTCTCACCATATGACAGGTGAAAAGAACAAGTTCTTAGATTTGGAAAGGTATGAAGGAGGAATGGTAAAGTTTGGTGACAATTCAGCTGGTAGAATCAGAGGTAGGGGAACTATCTCTTTTGATGGAAAGAACAAAACCGGTAATGTACTATATGTTGAAGGATTGAAGCACAATCTTCTCAGTGTTGGTCAGTTGGTGGACAAAGACTATGATCTCCGGTTCAAGAATGGAAGATGCGGGATCTTTGAAAGCTTCGGAACTGAGATTGCATCCGGTACTCAAACAAAAGGTAATATCTTCCATCTAGTTGGTACTAATAAAAGTTGTTTGTTTGTTCAAGTTGATCAGAGTTGGTTATGGCATAGAAGGATGTGTCATGTAAATTTTGATAACATCATCAAGATAAGCAATACTCAAGTTGTAAGAGATCTTCCAAAGTTGGTAAAACCTACAAATAGTATATGCAAAGAATGTCAGCTAGGTAAACAGAGCAGAGTTTCATTCAAAAGCAAGGATCAGTCCTCTACTGGATTATTGGAGTTAGTTCATACTGATCTATGTGGTCCGACAAGAATCAAGAGTATGCAAGGTGATAGATATTTCATGTTATTGATTGATGACCATTCCTGGATGATGTGGGTTACCTTTCTGAAAGAGAAATTAGAAGCTTTTGAGAAGTTCAAAATCTTCAAGGCTATGGTAGAGAATCAAACCGGATTGAAACTAAAATGTCTAAGGTCTGATAAAGGTGGTGAATTCACATCCGGTGAATTCATAGACTTTTGTGAGAAGCATGGTATAAAGAGATAGTTGTCTGCTCCCAGGACTCCATAGCAGAATGGAGTAGTTGAGAGAAAGAACCGGACCATCCAGGAAGCATCCAGGACAATGATGATGGAAACAAATGTTCCTCAGATGTTTTGGAAAGAAGCTGTCAGCACTGCAGTCTACACTCTCAATCAAGTTCAAATCAGAGGCAATACCAGTAAGACTCCTTATGAACTTTGGTTTGGCATCACTCCTACTGTGAGATATTTCAGAGTATTTGGTAGCAAGTGTTACATCAAAAGAGATGAAGATCTAGGAAAATTTGATGCTAGAAGTGATGAAGGAATTTTCTTGGGTTACTCCACTCAAAGCAAAGCATACCGGTGTTACAATAAGAGACTGAGAAAGATGATGGAATGTACAAATGTGAAGGTTGATGAAGGTATTGAGAAGCCCTCAAGATTTTATGAGTATGATGAAGATGATCAGAATGATGTTTTGGTTCAAGGTGCTCCATCCTCTCCTAAAAGTCAGATTCAGACTGATCTGGTAAATCAGGGAGAAGAGATAGGTCTGAATGAGCATGATCAAGAAGCAAAAGTGCAAGAAACCCCCAAAGTTCCAATGTATGTAAGACTAAACCACTCTGAAGATCAGATCATAGGTGACAAAAGCAAAGGTGTGCAAACTAGAAGGAATGTTGCTCAAAATTCAGATGAATGCTGTTTGATTTCAAAGATTAAACATAAGACAATAAATGAAGCATGCAATGATGAAAATTGGACAAAAGCAATGGAAGAAGAATTAATGCAAATTGAGAAAAATAACACTTGGGATCTTGTTTCTAGACCTAGAAACAAGAATGTGATTGGAACCAAATGGGTCTTCCAGAACAAACTAAATGAAGTTGGTGAAGTAATCAGAAATAAGGCCAGATTAGTCTGCAAAGGCTACTCTCAAATAGAAGGAATTGATTTTGAGGAAACCTTTGCTCTGGTGGCAAGAATTGAAGCAGTTAGACTATTTCTTGCATTTGCTGCCTTCAAAGATTTCAAAGTGTATCAGATGGATGTCAAATTTGCTTTCCTGAATGGTGACCTAGAAGAAGAGGTGTACATTGAATAACCGGATGGATTTTAGTTATCTGAGCATGGTGATATGGTCTGCAAATTAAAGAAGGCACTGTATGGTCTAAAGCAAGCCCCAGGAGCATGGTATGAGAGGCTGGACAAATATCTTTTGAAGATTGGTTTCAACAAAGGTACTGCTGATAGTAACCTATATTTCCAAATTGATCATAAAAATATCTTGATTGTTGAAGTATTTGTAGATGATATCATCTTTGGAGGAAGAGACAGTATGTGTAAAACCTTTGCAAACTAAATGAAAAGTGAGTTTGAAATGTCAATGCTTGGTGAAATGAATTTCTTCTTGGGTCTGCAAATTACTCAGACAGAGAAAGGAATCTTCATCTCTCAGACCAAATATGTGAAAGAGCTATTGAAGAAATTTGGAATGGAAGATTCAAAGCTAATGAACACTCCCATGGCTACCGGATTTAAGTTGAGCAAAGATGATGACTATCCTAAGACAGATCAGACAAAGTACAGATCAATGATTGGTGGATTACTGTATCTCACTCAGACTAGACTAGATATAATGCAGGCTGTTGGTCTTGTGGCGAGATTCTAGGCTGATCCCAAAGAATCTCATGTCATGGCAATCAAAAGAATTTTTAGGTACTTGAAAGGAACAGTTGAGTATGGCCTATGGTATCCCAGAGATCATGACTTTTCTCTTCATGCATATACAGATGTAGATTGGGCAGGAGATGTGGATGATAGGAAGAGTACAAGTGGAGGAGCATTCTTTTTGGGAAAAAGGTTGGTTTCTTGGGTAAGCAAGAAACAAGAAGCAATATCCCTGTCTACAACAGAAGCAGAATATATTCAACTTTTGTGGATGAAGCAAATGCTAAGAGATATTCAAGTAGAATATGAGGAGCCTATCACAATTTTCTGTGATAATTCAAGTGCAATTAATATTTCTAAGAATCTGGTATTGCATTCTAAGACCAAGCATATATCTATCAAATTTTACTTTTTGAGAGAACAAGTGAACAAGGGTGAAGTCAGATTGGAGTATGTGCCCTCCAAGGAACAACTTGTAGATATTTTTACTAAACCTCTTCCCAAGGACTCTTTTGAGTATCTCAGGGAGAAGTTAGGGGTCATGGCCCCTTCGGTGATGAACTAGGATGCACTGGTGTGCATCAGTCTGGTGGATATCACAGTCATATCTTGTGATTTGGATTGATGATGGGGAGCTGCTACTAAGGGGGAGCAGTTGGTATGATTTTGATATGTTAAAATTGCAAGTATGAGCCCTTTGCCATTGATGTCAAAGGGAGAGAGAAGACATGTGAAAAACAAGTGGTTGATGATCAAAGGGGGAGCAATAAATGAAGAGAAGACATGTGAAGAGTTGTTGCTGATAGGGGGAGCTGTGACAGAAAGGAGAAGTTCTTGTCTTGATGGTTTTTCACATCATATGTTGCCATCAATGACAAAGGGGGAGATTGTTGCAAGTATGAGGTTAACCAGTGTTGTCATTGATGTCAACATACTCATATTGCATTGATAAGAAGGATTGGATGAGCTGTGTGCTGAGGATATTGAGAAAATTAGTCTCTATCAGGAATAGTGAAGAACAATGATGAGAAGAAGGTAAAAGTACTCAATAGGTTGAGGATCAGAGGATGCGGATTAAAAGGTTTGTAGATATGAGTCTTGAGATGTTCTAGTTAAGATTTCAGAGTTTCGCATGAAGATTTGAAGAAGTTATGCTCTCTCAAGTAGAACTGGTTCCGACAGGCATTCAGTAGTGACAGAGTGTCACAGATTGGTCCGTTGAGATCCAGAATTACACTATCTCATTCTGCAGATTGGAATGAGTGTTGAAGAAGTCAGTGTGAAGTGACAACTTGATTTGTGCATTGTTTGGAGGTCTGAAAGAACCTTTTGCATTATGTCAGTGGCGACAAACTATGTTCTTGAAGTTCCAGATGAAGAAGAGAAGAATTTTAGTAAGCTGATAAAGTGCAGATGTTATTGATGACTCAGGGAAGGTCTCGGTGATCCTTAGATCGTGTACAATTCTTATTGGTGGTCCGCATTGAAGTTAGAGTTTGGATTTGATGTAAAGACCACCGGTTGTTGGTGTTCTTCCTGAGACAGGCTGACTGGATGTATTACACGTCTTGCGAATGATCTTGTAGGTGTTTTCCGACTTAGATGATTGTTCCTAAGTCGATGCCTTGTATAAATAAGGGTTTGTGAATTCATTTTGATGTGTGTCTTGCGGTGATGAGAGTGATATAGCAAAGAGAAGTGCGAAAGGCAGAGCAGGAGTTTTTGGGCTTAAATGGAACTGATCCGGACATGGTAAAGATGTCAATCTCCAGTTCAAGTTTGTAATACTTGTTATCTTTGTAGACAGTGTGTCTCTTGTAGGCAGTGTGCCTCCTTGTGAGCAGTGTGCTCGGGTAGTGAGCCCTAATTGGCATGTGCCATCCATTTTTCTTATTCTTCTAATAAAGAATAATCCTTGGGTTAATCACCCTGTGGTTTTTCCCTTATCCAGGTTTTCCACGTCAAAATCTTGGTGTTTCATGTGTTGATGTGTATCTGCTCTAGTGTTTATGTCTTATGCTTCCATGAATGATTAGTTGCTATGCTATTGATTAACAAAGTGGATTTAAGTGTTTGAATTGAAAGCGAATTAAGGATAACTGATTCACCCCCCCCTCTCTGTTATCAACAAGATCCAGATATCAAATTTGCCTCTATGATAATCAGTTACAAAATCTATCACTCCAGCAGGGAGAATTCAGTATCCAGAACTGCTATATATACTGCATATGAAATGCTAAGGAAAAATGCTAACTATGATCTTTGTGAGCTTCTCCTGAACCAATTGTTAGAGAATTTGTAGAAAATAAAGAAGGATAAAAAGAATTCTTTTAAGTACGGTGGATTGATACTTTGTCTATTCTTCTACTATATGAATGAGCTACCTGGAACTAGTGGCTGGATATGGCAAAATGATAGACCTATTGCCATACAAATAAGAGATTACATGTATGGGCTTGGTAATGCTAAGGCTCAAAGCACAACTCTCTGGGGTTACTTCAAAAACTTCCAAGGCATGATGTAGGCCAGAGAGAGAATCCCTCAATCTCTAGTTGAAAAATACAAGGATATAGTGTGCTTCATGGTAGACACTGATCAATGCCTAGTGGAGGTAGTGGAACCAAGAATAGTGTGGATTATTCCAATGGGCTATGAGGTGGATGAAATTTTTTTGGAATTGCATAGCCAACACCTACTAAGTCAACCTAAGGACCCAAAGGCAGAAAGGTTTGGAACCTTCCAAGAGTTGAGTGTATAAGTTCATGTTGAACTGAGACAACCTCAGATCAAGAGAAAAGTGAGAAGGGAAGTAGAAGAAGTCACCAAGAGATATGGAATATCAAAGGAGGTAGTTGATGCCAATAGAGAGAAGATGGAAAGGGCAGAGGAAGAAAGGAAATAAATAGAAAAAGAAAGTGCTCCGGTGCAAGCCCCCTCCCAGACAAGATCCTCCAAAAGCTCTGCACCTGCCACCTCTGAGAGCCAAAAAGCCTCTAAACTGGAAGCCAAGACATCCGAAAAGGGTGAGAAGAAAACAAAGAAAAAGGCCACAAGGTCATATACAAGTCAAAAAGATGATGAAGAGATAGAGTTAGATGAGGAGGTCAAGAAAATGAAGAAGAAGAAGAAAATATACGGTGAATCCTCTACCGATCAAGGCAAGGAAGAAAAGGTAAAAGAATTTGTTGAAAAGCCTACTCTCTGCATTGATGATATCATCCAATCAGTCACTATGGATGGGAACCTGAAACCAATGACTAAATTTTATGATGAATATAATGAAGCTGACCAAAGGATCTTGCAAGATGCTACAGTCAGGTATCTTAACATCTATAATAAAGCATTCATTGAGATCATGTCTCTAATTCCTAAAAGCCTAGAGAAGGAACTTGAAATAAGAAAGAACAATGCTAAGGCAAAGGACCTAGAGATCTGGGAACAAATAGCTATTCAACTCTATCCTTCCATCACTCCTAAATAACTGAACATGATCTTCAAGGATTGCAAGGATGAGTTTCGGAGCAAAGCTAGAATGAACAAGCTTATGCTTGAAGAGACTGATCAAGTGGCAAAAGAGACTAAAGACATCCTCTGGAATGCATATAAAAGATTCAATATTCCTATTATAGAGGACCTAAGTGATGAACCTTCTGATGTCGAAGGATTAAATGCATCAAAGGAAGACTCTACTGAGAAAATTGTAGAAGAGCCAAAGGAGATAAGTGAGGAGAAGACTAAGGAGCTAGATTCCTTTGCTCCGGAAGAGGAAGTCCATGAAGAAGTAAACATCTCTCTTCCGGATTCCCCAGCAGACTCCGGATCTAAAGGAGAAGAAAGAATAGAGGAGAAAATCAGTCAAGAAGAAAAGGTAAAAGGAAGAGAAGAAGATCAAACAGAGAAGACCCTAGGAGACAGTTGTGAGGCTGCAAAAGGAAAGAAGATTCTGTCTCCAGCAAGAGACATTGCAGAAATAGTTAAAGATTTCTTGACCAAAGAAATGATGGAGATTGATGAACTGGAACTGTTTCAAGGACCGTTCAATTTTGATTCCCTCTCCCCAGTTCAGAGAATGAAGATAGCATCCTTTGCACAAGCAAAGGCAAAAGAAAAACTTCTGAAGTCTCACATGGAAGACTATGAGCTGATAGAGATTGCATCCGGTGTATTGGAGAAGATCATGCCATCCTTCCAGAAGGATCTTTTAGCCTCCTCATCCAGTAATTTGAAATCTCTTGTTAATTCTATTAGCACACATTTTGGTTCTTTGGAGAAAGCAGTAGAAGAGAAAGTCTGGAAAGAGTTTCTGGGTAAGAGATTCTCTGAGGTACAAGGACTTACAACAAATGATAGGAGAAATTTGGATATTGGGATAAAGAGGTTAGAAAATGCTCTTAAAGATGGTGGAGACCTATAGAAATTTTGTTTATCTTGGTCCACCGTGACAGCAGATATCACCAAGAAGGTGGAAGAACAAGAGAGCAAACTATCAAGTTTATCTCAAAATTTTGATCCTCTCACCTCTTCCATAATAAATCAAGAATGTTAGACTATTGCAACTATAAATGAAATAAAGAAGCTTGAGAAGGAGAAGAAAAATAGAATAAGCAGGCTAAGTGAACTAAGAGGGACAATTATTCCTATGTTAGAGGCCATGCATGAGGCCCTAACTAATGCCCAGACCACAGCCTGGACCAGTGATCTAACAGACCTAAAGAGGGCAGAAGCTTTTGCATTTTTGCTAAGTGGTCATATTTCAATTTTGGACAGGATAAAGAAGAATTGGGCAACAAAAGTTGTACAGTTGAAGACCACCTTTGCAGACATACTTCAGTATATGTAAGTATAACATGTATATATATTTATGTGGCCAAGTATAGATTGTTTTTAGGAAATTTTGGTGTGTGGATCCTATCCTTTTCCATTGTTGTCAAAGGGGGAGTGGGGAGCAGTGAAAAATGTGGAATCTAGCTAAGGGGGAGCTCCAGAAAAGCATACATAAGAACAAAGCATCATCCAAGGGGGAGTATGCTATAACACTTAGTCATTTTTCACTAAGTGTTGCCATAAATGCCAAAGTTAGAGATTGTTGGCAAGAGACACTGTGTGGCTTCATGAGTGTTGTCATTGATGGCAGCAAAGTCCATCCCACACATCCGCAGGACATGGTATGTCTATACCGGAAGTTAGATTGAAGAGTATTTTGGTTTGGTGAGCAAGAACAGAGCATGCAGCAAGGTCTGACAATTAGGTCCAGATTTCTCAGAGAAAGTATCTCAGTAAAGTGCAGACTTGGGGAAGTCAAGAGGAGTACCATGACTGATACATTGCAGAGATTGAGCCTTCGGTGATGAAAGAGTGAAAAGATATGAGCACCTAAGTGTTGGGTTCCTGTTTGGTAGAGTAGACTAAGAAAGAATTGACCGACAGAGCATCAGACCTTAATCCGGATGAGAAATTGATGGTGATCAAGTTTCTTAAGGGATCATTCATGGTTGGCTGACATGATTGATGACTCCTATAACTATCCTTTTGATACGCATCACTTAGTAAGGATGGATTCAGCTGACAGACCAGAGTTTGGAAATATCTTGAGTTTTTCAGATGCCGACTAGAAAGGTGTTGAAATCCTTGATGCGGATACATATACCAGATTGATTTCAGTATGAAGGTGTGTGTGGTGTGTTGTGTTGTGCGAAGAAAAGCAAAGAGCCATGTGGAAGCAACTATACAAATCCGGTATGTGACAGAGCAACAACACCAAGCAGAGGAAGAATGAAGTGTAGTAGATCAATATATTGATCCTAACCAGAACTGAACCTTAGCATATGTGGATGCCCCTAATCAGTTCAATCACATGGTTTCTTTCTTTATACCTTGTAGATAGTGAGTCTCTTGTAGGCAGTGAGCCTCTTGTGAGTAGTGTGCTCGGGCAGTGTGCCCTAATTGGCAAGTGCCATTTTGTACTTCTATTCTTTTAATAGAGAATACAATCTTGGGTTAGTCACCCTGTGGTTTTTTCCCTTAATAGGGTTTTCCATGTCAAAATCATTGTGTTATGTGTGTTGAGTTTATTTCTACTCTCATGTTCATATATGCTTATATGTTTTGATACTACACTAATCATTAAAGAAAAAAGGAAAGTCAAATAATTAAGATAACTGATTCACCCCCCCTCTCAGTTATCAACAGATATTGCATTTCCGGATCTCACCGGACCTATTTGTGTCACTCTATCACCTCTGAACATCTGCCAGAACTAGTTTTAGTCATATGGCCATAACTTCTTCAAATCTTCATTCGGACCTCTCAAATCTTTACTAGATCACCTTTAGACACATATCTACAAACTCTTTGATGCGCATCCTCTGATCTTCATCTTAGCTGGCATCTTCACTTCATAGAGCTTCACTGTCTTCACTATTCTTCTCTATTTCTGATAGGACTAATTTTCTCAATATCCTTAGCACACAACTCATCCAATCCTTGACATCAATGCAATAGGAGTATGTTGACATCAATGAAAACGCCGGTTAGGCCCATACTTGCAACAGTATTTGACATGATGCCTCAAAGAAATGACGTCTCATGGAATACAATGATTGCAAGATATGCACAAAATGAACTTTTTCAAAAAGGCTTTAGAAACTTTCAAGAAAATGCAATTCGCATATGTAAAATCAAATTCCATATTCTTTGCAAGCATCCTCCTTGCCTATGGAAAAATGGGATCTTCTAGACAGGGTATGGACAACCATCAAAGCATAAAGGATATAGGAATTGTCTGAGATGTTGTATTTGTAGCTGCCCTTGTAGACATGTATGCAAAGTGTGGAAGCATAGACAAGGCACATGAACTGTTTGACATGATGCCTCAAAGAAATGCATTCTCATGGAAAGCAATGATTGCAAGATATGCACAAAATGGATTATTTGAAAAGGATTTATAAACTTTCAAGAAAATGTAATTGGTACTTGTAAAACCAAATTCCATAACCTTTGCAAGCATCCTCCTTTCCTATGCCAAATTAGGATCTTTGGAATAGGGTATGGACAACCATCAAAGCATAAAGGATATAGGAATTTTCTGAGATATTGTATTTGCAGCTGCCCTTGTAGACATGTATGCAAAGTGGGGAAGCATAGACAAGGCATGTGAACTATTTGACATGATGCTTTAAAGAAATGATGTCTCATGGAATACAATGATTGCAAGATATGCACAAAATGGATTTTTTGATAAGGCTTTAAAGAAACTTTCAAGAAAATGCAATTGGCAGGTGTCATGCCAAATTCCACAAACTTATCCAACATCCTCCTTGCCTATGCCAAAATGGGATATTCGAAATAGGGTGTGGACAACCATCAAAGTATAAAGGATATAGGAATTTTGTCACATGTATTTTCAGCCACCCTTGTAGATATGTATGCAAAGTGTGGAAGCGTAAACAAGGTGTGTGAACTGTTTGGTATGATGCCTCAAATAAATGTATTCTCATGGAATGCAATGATTGCAAGATATGCACAAAATGTATTTTGCAAGGATGCTATCAAAATATTTGAATTAATCAAACCATACTTGACACATATATTGAACTATAATTGAACATAATATCATTTCATGGAAACATTGAAGAACACGTACGCAATATCAAAACTTTTAAGAATGATACAATATCTATCCTGTAACCATAATTGATAATCATATTATATTTAATGTAAAATATCATATACATAATGTCATGAAAATAACATATAGTGTATATATAAATCCATATACACATGCACAAACAAAGCCATACAGGCATATACAAAGATATACATTGATAAAATACAAAAGTATGTATACAAAACCATATAGGCATACAAGCAAAATGTCCCAAAATCAAATTTCCTATGAACTGCTATCAAATAATCGACGACCCTTTCTTGGCTGTGAAGATGGAGAGTCAATTAGTGACTCATCCTCTCTCTCCCATTGACTACACCTCCTTGCTAGAGATTTTTGAAGCTCCACCTATTAATACAATCAAACAATATCCACATTAATCTAGAAAACATGAAATATATAACGTGGCATATGTAATCAATCACTTACTGCTAGTTGGTGATCCCTCTCGATCATTTTTTGTCTCTCTTCATCTGTAGTTGAATGGGTTGGAGTTGTGACCTCCTGTGAGAAGCATGAAGAAGCAAAATTAAGTAAACATGAATATCATTTATGTACATTAAATGACATGAGATAAAACAAGAAATACAAAATGACATTTACATGTTACTGTCTCATACCTCGGTCAAAAGATTTGCAGAAAAAACAACTGCAACAATGCCCACCTCTGCTGACTGATCAAGATGAGGAGGAGCCTCCAAATTCAACATCTGAAAATAGAGTTCAAGGTTATTTGACCAAAATAGATACATAACATTATTTAAATGCATAATGATTACAAATGGTAAAATTTACCTTAGTGAAAGTGCTTCTGCATGGAGGGGACCAAGGAAATTGTGGTGGTGGTGAAGCTCCTTGTTCATCATCAAATTGTCACTAAATAAGATTACCATTGATATATGTACTATATTTACAATCTTGTGATAAATTACATACTTGTTGATTGGACCTCCTCTCATAACCCTGCACTGGACAACTAACAGATGCAGGATGAATACTTTGACCCTGGAATTTCATAGTGCAGATAATCACATACATTAATTTTGACTTATAATATAGATACTCATATAATTAATTAGAAATTTCAAATACAAATATATTAAATCAAGCTAAACCTTGTAAAAATTACCTGGGAGTCAATACCCAATGTTTCCTGCAAGACAACATCTGTGAGGGCAATATCATCCAATATGGATGTGTCCATCATTGGCTGCTGCCCCTGCGTTTCAATGTCCTAACACTTTGCAACATCATCTGGATTACCTACATGGCAAGAGTCATGGGTCCCATAATCACACAAATGAACTACAAAGATGTGGGGACCAATGACACCTACTGCTCTCACCCTCATTAGCCTGGGTAAGATCATCGCTATGTTGTGGTGAGAGAACTCAAGGAATGCAGTGTCTCCACCTCAACACTCTCCTTCAAAGTCGAAGGGAGTGAGATGTGTGCTGGCCTCATGAGGGATCTAGGTACGCGAGTCTCGATTTGGCCCCTGTCTATCTTGGGTAGAGCCACCACCTCTTCCTTGGAACTCCTGAATGTCGAAGTAATTAGGAATCTAGTTGAGGACAAACTCACAATAGAGTTTCCTCAGGAAATATTGCGGCACCTCATTGTTATTACAAGGACACTCATCAAAGACCATGTACCATCTATCCCAAAAGTTTTTGGATATACCATTGTGCACACACCAATGAATCAGAAACAATTTGCAACTGTCTTCTAGTGTTTGGCCAGTTTTAGGATTGATAAAATGTGCACATAATTGAGATTTTGTAATTTTTTTGTCCTTAACTTGTTTGTAAGACATTTTGTTAGCATAGTATTGCCGACTCCTCTCCCTATAGTTCTTCCATTCAGTGATTTGGTTTGTCACCAACTCAATATGAGAAATAATGACCTCTAATGACTTGGCAAGGGCTCTCCTGTGATTGGTGCTTGCATTTGGAGTATTTAATGATTCAATTGGGGTTTCAAGTTGTTTTTTGTTTTCTTAAATTCACCCTAAATAGTTTTCTTGTGTATCTCTTTGATGGTGAGGACATGAAGGTGGGGGGTTTTAAGGGTTCTCCTTAGTTTGAGGGGGGTTGTTTTGAGCCTCCTCTACTAGATTAGGGTTTTGTGGTGCCTCATTGGCTGAAAATATAAGATCAAAATGCAATCAAAACATTGCAAAACTAACAATTTCTTTTCAAATTCATAAAACACTAACAAAACCTACCTTTTTCAGCTGCTACACACTCTACACCTCTTGCATAATGTCCTAGGGAGTGGGATTGGTGAGGTGACATGGTGAATTTGTTGATTCTCTTCAAAATTGATAAAATACGCTCACAGAATAGGACAGGTGAAACCTGCGGCCAAATTTTGCAAATGAGGTGGTGGGTTTCACTTTTTGTTGTTTTATTTGGATAACCTAAAACGTGAGCGCATTATAACACGCTCACGTTATGGATCCTATGGGACCAAAAGTGGTTGTGGCCACTTTTTGGTCCCCCATCTTTGTGTACTTACCCAAACTCCTACTTCTAGCATTCTAATTCATTAGACTAATGTGTCTATAATGTTAGTAGGGGTAATTCTTTCGATTCTTTGGTTTTCACTATTTTTCAATGGATCATTTTGAGTTTTAGTGAACCTATTTATTTTAAGAACACTTTTTGTCAACACATGTTCCATAGATCTCTTGATTTGGTAGGCCACATGGAGGGATTCATGTACTTCTTGTGCCTCGTATAAATTCTTTTTGAGATGACCAACCTCATCATATATTTGCATGGCTGTATCTTTGTATGTCTAAATGGGATGACCATTTAAGTGTATCTCTAATCTTAATTGGTGTGATTGACTCTGGCAGGGATAACTTGGTTGTATAACTATGTCTTGCTCCCAAGCAGAACTATTGAAAGTTAAATATCTCTGTGGCTCTTTATGGCCATACTCGTATGTAGAGTCTTCATAATTAAATTAGTTTGTTATAGGTGCTAGAGGATCAGTTGGCATGTATCTCTCAAAAAATTGAGTGATTAGATTACTCGAGGAGATATTCCCTTGGGGTCTGTTCAAATCTATCATATTTAGGGGTATTGTGCAACACCTCAGAATAAAATAGAGTGGATGCAAAAAGGTGGAAAAAAGCTACAAAAATAGGATGAAAAATTAAAAAGTGGAGAACAAATAAATGAAAAAGAAGTTTGGGATCAAAGAAACAAGGATGTGAAAAAATCTAGTAGAAGATTTTGTTATTCATGTTAGGATCACCAAAATATGTGATGTTTAGAATGCAACCCAAGCACAACCACTCTTGCTCTTGCAATAGTAGTTATCGAGCGGTGACAACATTAAGAGGTTGTATACATCTCCATCAGAAGCAAGATTTTGTAGGTCTCGGTTGGGGTGATCATTCCTTTTTTTGGCATTCGTGTTACTATCATTGTGATCACTATCTTTGATTTGTTGTTGTAGTTGTTGTCGAGTTCTTTGTATGGGTGTTGTTGTTGTGATTACAATATGACCTAGAGGGTTACTTTATTTAAGTTGATCTAATTCATTTGTTGTGTATAGAAAAGAGACTTCAAGTCTTCTTTGTTGAAGTTCTAATAGTTCTTTGAGAAGTCTATTGTCTCAGTTTAGAACTAAGTTCTTCCAATCATCTCATTTCATTGTCTTGTTGAATTTACCTAAGGAGTTGTTCTTGTTCTTGAATTTCTATGTCGACTGGATCCATTTGTTTTGGGAGATTAACTCTGATCTAGCTTCTAAGACCTGTTTTACCCAATCCTCTCTCACACTAGAGCACATCGAGTGCTTAGCAGAGAATATTTGGATGTTCAAAAGTTTTATGGTTTACGCTATGGTTTCTATGCCTTGGGACGAAAGAAAAGGCTTGTGTTAAATGTTTTGAGTTGAATGCCTCATGGTGCTACTGAAGGATTTAAATGTTTTATGTTGATAGTTATGCGTTGTTGAATATGAAATCTCTAAATACAACTATAACTATATGAATGCATGCAATTTTGGTTCATTTTTTTATATTTGATATGATTTAATTACTAAGAAAGAAATATGAATGTAACTACATGTATTTTTCTAGATGTAGTTTCTTTATGATTTTATGTTTTCCAATTTTAATATTGCAATGATTTAATCTAATAAAGCAAATATGTGATTTAATCTAAAAAAGCAAAAATCTTTCTTATAGACTAGAAATGCAATTAAAATGAAGAAGAAGCAAAGCAATATTTATTTCCTTAAAAGCAATGAAGTTTTTCTAATTGCTACTTCTATTCTAGAAAAGAAATTAAAGAACTTGGTGGTGCCAATGCCAGGTAAAAGGTCCTTAGACCTATCTATCTATCCAGTAACCTTCTACACAATAGTTAGGGACTTCTCTTGATGATGGGAAAAGGGTAAAGATTTGAGGATATTTGAAAAAGCAAGAAGAAATGAAGCACAAAGGCTTGTATGGCTTAAAAAACAAAGAGGCTCAAGGCCTATTAAGAAGCTTGGATGGATTCTATGAGATATCTATCCTATGGATATATAAGCTAAAATCTTGTAAGCAAAAGGCTTGAGCCCTGTAGAGAAGCTTGTAAGAAGCTTGTGAAGAAACTAAGAAGCTTGCATATGAGAGCATTTAAAGATCAAAGCATTATGTCAAAATGAGAAGAATGAAGAGGTATTTGTAGGTAAAAATGAGAGGGAATGGAAGAAGAGATAAGATTGAAATAAGTAGTTAACCTGAGAAGAAATGGAAACAATTCCATGAATAGCTGAAGAGATAAGAAGAAAACTAGAAGAAAACTCAAGAAAACTAAAAGAAAACTAAAGTGAACTCAAGGAAATAATAGAAACAATTTAAAAGATACAAGAATCAATCATGAGTTCACAATGGAAAGAAAGCGAGAAAAGAATGAGATGGCATGTAAAAATGCAACTTAAAACAGGCTAAAAATCAAGAAGAAAAGCTAAAATAAAGAGTTAATATGCGCATTTTGCCCCTTTTAGAAGTAGGGTCATCCCTTTTGCTAATTAGGGTTGCTCGGGTGACCTAGAGCCACTAGGGCAACCCAAAGACACAAAAGGGGTTACCCTATACAGGCAAGAAGAAGGAATCAGTAAGGCAAGATGGAAGGTAGGAAAAGTCGGTTAGAAGGAAAAACAAGAGGGACAAAAAATAAAAAGACAAAGGGAGTGGGTCATCAAGACATGAAACCACTAGGAGAAGTAAAATCATGCCTTCAAAAGTCGTGCTCTGTGACTGCCACATCATCATAGGATTGCCATGTAGTCCTGACATGATTTTGGTACTTACATGGAATTAAGTAGCAGCCTTAAGAAAACCTCTGCTCCACTAAGAATAAAACAAAATGTTTGTGTGAGTTCCAAATGTATTGATTAGGTTTAATTGTCATAAATACGGCCTAATTTGATGGTCAACCTTCCCTATCAAACAATCTTTTTATGACGGTTACCCATTCAAAATTACTCTTCAAATATTAACACATACTATTTATATAATATTATAGATTTTTTTTAATAAATAATCTTATAGAATTTTTTACAATCTTTCTGAAGTGTTCCCTTTCATGTGGTATAGTCTTTTTTATTATATTTTATATATCTAAATACAGCCATACGGCCACCAGATTTAGTCCTTATTAAGGCATATGCGTCCTCGTGTAAAAGTATGGTTTTAAAGAACGACAATCAAATGCTTGTGGACGTCATGTAAGAGCTTTATTGTGGATTTTGTCCCTCCAATTTGGCATTTTTTTTCAGCACTTATTTTAAGCCTGCTATTGCAATTTGCAAATGTGTCTTTTGGCAATTTTTCTAATGATAAACTTTAGAGTTGTTTAGGTTGACTCTCTGGCTCTTAGAATTTGAAAAAAAAAAAAAACGCTTAAATTTCAACATGAAAGAGAGATGTGTCATATAAAGGTCAAATAAACCATGTGGGAGTAGTTGGAACTTGGAAGAGTAGACAAACAACACAGGCCCACTGCCCATGTATTCATAATGAAATATAATGTCAGATCTCGCTGTTCTTTGAATTCAGACTACTTAATTTTTCGTTCAATGCATGTAGACAGAAATCTTTATCTTCTGGTTCAATGTAAAGAAGCTACTAGTCCTTTTCTGTACGAAATCAAAATTAAAGCATTTTGAAATGTTTCTCTCATTAATTTTGTGACAAACGACTGTGTGTAGAACTACTGCACATGATCACATTTCGATATGTTTTGTTGACTAATTTATGTCAAACTATTGAAAACCTAGAGCTCCCCATATTGAATTTCTCTCCCTCGTTGCCAATGCCTGTTTCATGGTAATAAGCCTTTTCATTGGAATTGCGAAGAAGTTCGGTCATAATTTCGAAGTGTTCCGAGTCTCACTAAGATGTTTCTCTTGATCAATTATTTGCAGCTGGTATTTACAGCTTGCTTTTAGTAAATCTGTAGGAAAATGTGATTATGAGCTGACAATATGGTAATATAGTATATATAATTTAGATTAATTAATTATGAAGTTGAGCTGATTGAAATATTGAAATATTGAGTTTAGTTACTGAGATTATGTGTGGGAATATAAATAAAAAATAAGGTACTTAGTTCAATAATCAATGAATACAATTAGATTGGTGAAGATCTAGATCTTATAAGTTTTGGATTAGGAACAATACATGTTAGAGTAGTAATCGCCTTAGGATGAGATTTTTTGGATGACTCTATGCAACGACAAATCCACAACCACAAACTTGTTTTGTGTGAATTGTAGATTGCTTTTCTTCACTTCCTCTTATGTATCTTGACTTTCCTTGTTTTTTCTTATATATGTAGGCTGGCAGTATTTATAAATACCTTTGTGGGGTTGCCTGTATGCTATATGGAGACATGTTCTTCTAAGTCAACCCTCGAGTATGTGTATTGAAAGGAAACTAAAGAGCAAAAACACTTCCTACACTAATCTAAGAGGAAAGATGAATAGAAAATACAATCTAAAATAATTTGTAAGAGAGAAATAACAAAATAAAATCATTCACCATAAGACAATGATATATCATGGTAAAATTATCTTGGGAAAAACTTAGCCTCCAAACTCCAAACCAATGTATTAATCAACAACAATATCGGTTACAATACAATCTAGGCAAGGAGCCTTCACATGTGACAACACCAACCCTCAATCTAAAATAATACCAACAGCATAACAATACCTACAAAATACACTATGCAAACTTCATCTCAAGTAGCCAATAAATAAAGGAACCAATACATGAAACTCACAAAGAGGAATTTGAAAGCCATGAGCTAATACCACCCAAAAGTGGTGCCTAAACCCCATGAAGAGTCCTCATGCTAAATTTAGCATATTCCTTACATGTCATAAGAATCTATGATAGCATGTCATAGTCATCCTCCCAACTTGGGTGCTCCTATTTATCTTATTCAAACCCACCAAAGAAACTTTATGACAATCATAATGGCATGTCATAGGTTGGTGAATGTTCTTGGGAAACATGCATGACTCCATCTTATAGTATAGGCACTCTTACATTTATGATGTTGGGGCATAACTTGCAAAGGCCATAACTTTTGATCTAGGAATCTAGTTGAGCTTCTTTTTTAAAATTGAAGATCTTAGAGATGTCCATGAAATTGTAATTTGTTTTAGCTAGTTAAAATTTGTTTAAATAATTTTTGGAGCAAAAAATTACCTATATAGCCTAGAAATTATATTTTAGTTTTTTCAACATTAAGATGCAAGATTGAGACACCTTTCCTAACATTCTCCTATTTTTCAAACATCTTGCAAGAGTAAAAGGAGTACTGACACTATCAACTATCTATTAGGGACTAAGAGGTCTATATACTTACTATATGACCTTTAAAAATTATCTATGCTAATTGGCTCTGCCAAAGCATCTGCAACATTTTCCAAAGTGTTAAATTTCACCAACAATACCATGCCATCTTCCACTATGTCATGAACAAAATGATATTGTATATTAATGTGCTTTATCTCTGTGTGAAAGGTTAGGTTCTTTGACAAGTTTATGGGACTTTGACTATCACAATAAAATATAACTATTTCCTAATGTAACGCAACATCTAAACACACTATTAGAAGCTAAATGGACTCCTTACAAGGATGAGTAGCTACCATGTACTCTACCTCTATTGTAGATAAAGTGACCATAGCATTTCACTTACTCATCCAACTCATTGCATCATAGAATAAGATAAACACATATCCATTGGAAGACTTTCTACTATCGACATTCCCTACCCAATCTAAATCCACATAACCTTGAATCTCCACTAAGTGTTGGTCATTTAAAATGTCACCATGATAACATATGGAGTACTCGAAAGTACCCCTAAAATACTTAAAGACCCTCTTAATTGTAACTCAATCTTCCCATTGAGGATTAGTCATGTAATGACTCAAGACTCCTGCTACTTGGGCAATGTATGGTCTAATGTGCAAAACATAACATACTAAGGCTCATAACTACATTGCATAGGGCATAATACTCATCTCCTCCATCTCTATGGATTTCAAATGACTCTTCTCAATTGATAGCTTAGTTCTCATAGAAATAGGAATAGTCACTAGTTTGTTGGTAGCCATACTAAAATGCTACAAAATAGACTCAACATACTTCTTATTCCAAAAAACATATTATCCACATCTCATTTAATTTCGATCCCAAGGGTGTACTTAGTAGCTCCTAATTCCATTTCAAATTGTAAATAAAGTTAATATTTCAAGTCCTTAATCATTTCTATACCATTACAAATAACAACATATCATTACCATACAAAGTAATAATGATAAAATGATTACCATCATATTTATAATAAATACAATGATTTGACTTAGACTTGATAAACTCCAATCACAAAACATATAAATCAAACTTTTAATACCACATTCTAGGAGAGTATTTTAAACCATATATGGATCTATTCAACTCATAAACTAATTTTACCCTTATCAATGGAGTGTTCTAGATGTGAAATGTAGATCTCTTCCTCTAGATTAGCATGCAAGAAAGTTGCCTTCACATCCATTTGCTACATCTCAAGATCAAAATTAGCAACATAAGCTACTAAAATTTTGATATATGTCAACTTTGAAATAGGGGAGAAAATCTCACCAAAATCTGTTCCCTTAAACTAGGAATAACCTTTTGCAACCAACCACATTTTGTACTTCTCAATGTTACCATTAGAGTCCAACTTCCTTTTTGAACACCTATTGCAACCAACAAATTTTCATCCATTATGAATTTGTACCAAGTCCCATGTATCATTCTTCCTTGGTGCAACCATCTCCTTATCTATGATGAATTTCTAGGACTCACAATCATCCATTTTTATTGTCCCTTTGACTATTCTATGCTTATTAGTGTTAGTCAATAAAGCAAATATACATCTAAAATCTAGGGATCTATACTTTTCTGGTTGCTTCCTCTATTAAGTGGACCTCCTCAAAAGCTAAGGTGGAGGTTCTACTTCTACCAAGTGAATCTTTGAGCTCTTGATATTGTCCTCCTCATCTAGTTGAATTTGAACCTCTAATTTAGCATCTAGTGCAACCTTCTTATTCTTTGGCTATATTTGCACAACTAACTCCCCATCTTCCTTTAGATACTCAACTATAGTAGAAAGTTTGACCTCCTTAAAAATCACATTTCAACTATAGAGAAGTTTTTTGGCCACATATCCCAAAGCTTGTACCATTTCACATTGACACCATAGCTAATGAAGATACATTTCACAACCTTATTATCTACCTTTAACTACTTCTCCCTAGGCACATGAGCATATGTCTCATAACCAAATATATAAATATGATGAAGTAAGATCTATTTGTTCATCCCAAACCTCATGGGGGTTTTCTACACAACAACTAATATAAGAGGCCTATTTATTAGGTAACATGTAGTAGCAACTTCTCTTGCTCACAACTTCTATTCAAGGTCAAACCAATTGAGCAATACTCCTAGCTCTCTCCATCAATGTCATGTTCATGTATTTTGTAACTCTATTATGTTAATAGGTGTATGGATTTGTCTTATTAATTTCTATTTTTTCTCCTTATAGAATCTATCAAACTCTACATCACCATACTCACCACCATTGTTAGCCCTCAACATTCTTAGGAAAGGTGTCTCAACCTTGCAATTACAAAAAGGTGTGATTTTTTAGTTATAAAAACATAAAAACTCAATTATAGGCTATAGGTTTCATTTTTGGCCATCCACAATGCAATCAGTGGTGCTTGATGCATAGATCTATGTGATATCTTCAATTTAAAAGAAAAATGGGCCCAATTGGCCCACTAGATCAAAATTTATGTCCTCTAGAAGTTGGACCTCCCATATTGGAAAATGTAAAAACGTATTGGACATAGAAAATGTAAAAATGTATATGGCTATTGGGAGTACTTTTGTTGTCTTTAAAATTAAAGATGTTGTGGGTTATTTTCTTTCTAAAGAGATAGAGAGGAAGGTATCCATCAGTTCCAAAGATACCCTAAATGTTCATGGAAGATCTAAAGAAAAAGGCAAGAAGGGCGAGAAGTGTGACAAATCTAGGTCCAACGGGAGATCCAAATCTCCGAGAAAGTCCAAAGTTATTTTCTAGAATTGCAATAAGCCTGGACACTTTTGTAAGGAGTGCAAAGAAGAAAATAAGAAGAGAAAGAAGAAATTTAATTCTAATTCTAAGTTCGAGAAGGAAGATGGCGATGTGTTCATTGTATCTTTGGCCACTCGTGCAGGTAATGATGCATGGTTAGTTGAATTAGGTGCATCTTTCCATATGACCCCTAATAGAGATTAGTTTTCTAAATATGAAGAATTTGATGGAGGTAAGGTGTACTTGAGTGATGATTCTTATTTCAATATTGTTGGTTGTGGTAAAGTTAAAATCAAATTTCCTAATGGCAGAGTAAAACAAATTAATGGTGTGTTGCATATCCCTGGGTTAGCACAAAATTTATTATCTGTGAGAAAACTAATAGGTGGAGGTGTGCAGGTAGTCTTTTAAATGCAGGATGCAAGATGGCTAGAGTTGCTATGGTAATTGCTAGAGGTGTCAGATTTGACACATTATATAAGCTTGATGCATACACTATTGAGTGAAATAGTACTTCTATGAAAAGCAAGTTTGAGACTACTTTGTTGGAAAAAGTGAGGGTTTCCACTTCAGCAAATGGTCATGGCTTCTAGGTACCTAAGGGTGCTCTTTCTTCTAAATCAAAATTACTTGTGGAGAAGACTATGTTATGGCACCAAAGATTAGGCCACATTAGAGAAAAGGGTCTATGGACCTTGAAAAATAAAAACCTTGTTGGAGGGTTGACTAATTGTAATCTTGATTTTTCTATGAACATTGTATTTATGGTAAACAAAACCATGTTCAGTTTTACTCGAGTTCTCATAAATCTTGTGGTGTATTGGATCTTATTCATTCTAATATGTTTGGTCCTACAGATGTTCCTTCCATTGGAAATTTGTATATTATGTTTCATTTATTGATGATTATAGCAGAAGGACATAGGTATATTTTTTAAAGAGTAAATCTAAATTTTTCATTGATTTAAAGATTTTAAAGCAATAGTTGAGTTGCAGACGAGAAAGAAAATAAAATGTTTAAGAACTGAAAATGGTGGTGAATTTTTCTCTAATGATTTTGACAAATTCTGTAAAGATTGTGGCATTCAAAGATAAAATACAACTCTGTATTCTCCACAGTAGAATGGAGTTGCAGAAAGAATGAAAATGACACTAATGGATAAGGATAGGAGTATGTTTAGTGGTGCTAGTCTAGAACAAAGGTTCAGGGTTGAAGTTGTTGCCACTACTTGCTACTTGATTAACAGGTCTCCTACATCAACTCTTATTGATAAAACACCTATGGAAGCATGGTCGGGCCACAAACCTTCATTGAGACATCTTAGATTTTTTGGTTGCAAGGCATATGCACATGTGCCAAAGGAGAAGCAAACAAAGTTGGAGAACAAGGATGTGAGATGTATCTTCATTCGGTATAGTTATGGTCTGAAAGGATATTATAAGATTTGGGATCCTATTACACAGTAGGTAATATATAGTAGAAGTGTGATTTTAAAGAAACTAAGCCTTCTTTTGTTACATTGCATCTAGAACAAAGTGAACAGAAAGATGTGATTCAACTTCCTTCTACACCTAAAGTTGAATCGAGGCCCCTAGATAGACAAGAAGTTGAGGAGAGTTTATCTAGCTTTGAATCTTCAAAAGAGGAGGAAGAACCTCCAACTCAACTTGTTTGAAGGTCTACAAGGCATAGACAACCACCTAAAACGTATTCACTTGATGACTAGATATGTATTTTTTCTTTGAATACTAACATGGATGAACCAATATCTGTAGAAGAGGCATTATTTATGAATGAGTAGAGTCCTAGAAGATTCAATGGATGAAGAAATGACAGCTTTGAAAAAGAATAATACATGGTATCTAGTACCATTTCTTAAAGGACTAAAAACCTATTAGTTTAAAATGGGTGTTCAAGAAAAAGATTGAAACTAAGCCTTCTTTTGTTACATTGCATCTAGAATAAAGTGAACAGAAAGATGTGATTCAACTTTCTTCTACACCTGAGAAAGTTGAATCGAGGCCCCTAGATAGACAAGAAGTTGGAGAGTTTATCTAGCTCTGAATCTTCAAAAAAGGAGGAAGAACCTCCAACTCAACTTGTTTGAAGGTCTACAAGGCATAGACAACCACCTAAAAGGTATTCACTTGATGACTGGATATGTATTCTTTCTTTGAATACTAACATGGATGAACCAATATCTGTAGAAGAGGCATTATTTATGAATGAGTAGAGTCCTGGAAGATTCCATGGATGAAGAAATGGCAGTTTTGAAAAAGAATAGTACATGGTATCTAGTACCATTTCCTAAAGGATGAAAAACCTATTGGTTTAAAATGGGTGTTCAAGAAAAATATTGGTTCAAATGGAGGTATTGAGAAGTAGAAAGCATGGTTGGTTGCAAAAGGTTACTCTCAATTTGAGGGTGTTGATTACGGTGAGATATTTTCTCCTGTTACAAAAATGACATCCATTAGATTCTTTCTTTCTATTGTTGTTGCTTATGATTTAGAGGTTGAGAAAATAGATGTGAAAATGATGTTCCTTCATGGTGATTCAGAGGAGGATATTTATATGACATAGCCAGAGCACTACATGGTGAAAGGTAAAAGTGATTTGGTTTCTAAACTGAAGAAATCCATGTATGGCCTAAAACAGAGTCCTAAGAGGTGGTCCTAGAAATTTGATACATATGTGTTGAGTTTCGGATTTGAGAATTCTAAATTAGATAATTGTGATTATTATAAATCTAATGGTGATTGTTTCCTATTTATTGCATTATATGTTGATGATGTTATTTATTGGTAAAGGGAAAGAAATGATTTCAAAACTAAAGTCTTAACTTGTAGCTAAGTTTGAAATGAAAGGTTTTGGTGTAGCAAAACACATTCTTGGGATGGAAATCAAAAGAGATAGAGTGAACAGAAAACTATGGCTTGGCCAAAGCAAGTATGTCAATTTAATTTTAGAGAGATTTAACATGCAAATTTATAGACCATTGTATGTTCCTTTTATAGTTGAAATGAAGTTATTTTCTTAACAATGTCAACATCTACATCAGAGATTGAAGACATGAGTAGAGTGCCTTACTAGAGTGCAGTTGAAAGTTTGATGTATGCTATGGTCTGTACTAGACCAGGCATTGCCCAAGTAGTGGGAGTTCTTTACAGATATATGTCTAATCCTGGTAGAGTTCATTGGGATGCGGTTATAGGAGTCTTTAGATATTTTAAAGGTACCTTAGAATATTCCTTGTGTTATAATGGTAATTTGATAGGAGACGGGCATTCCCTTTATATTCATGGTTATGTGGATTCAGATTGGGCAGGTGATGTTGATAGTAGAAGATCCACCAGTGCTTATGTGTTTACTTTATTTGGTGGTGCAATTATTTGGATGAGTAAGCGATAGGTTGTGGTTGGTTTGTCCACTACTAAAGTTGAGCATATGGCAGCTACCCACGCTTGTAAAGAAGCCATTGTTCTTAAGATAAATGAGTATGCATACTTATTTGCCATTTATTTTAAATTTAAAGAACATCATGTGGCAAAATTATTTTTCAAAGATATGTTTAGCCTACATGGATTGGAAAAAAATATTATTAGTGATAGAGAGAATATTTTCCAGTACTTTTTGGTAGGAATTATTTCATTTGATAGGTACAAAACTCATTCCTAGCATAAGATATCACCCAAAAATAGTTGAACAAACAAAAATGGTGAATAAGTGGGTTGAAGGATACTTGAGGGAATATGTTTCAGATAAAAAATTTGCATGGATCAAATGGTTGCATCTTAGAGATTGTTTCTACAATGCTACTCATCATATGCCCATTGGTATGTCTCTACTTATGTCATTTTATGTTTATGATGATTTAACTTTCATGGATTGATGTTCACAGATAGATAGTGCCACTCATATGGGGACTAGATGCCATCATTGATACAAGGGTGAAAAAGTCAACAAACATAGCCATCAAAGAATGTTTGGTCCATTTGAGGAACCTACCTACAAAGATGCCATTTGGAAATAATTAAGAAACCTGAAAGATTTGACTTTGCATTCCTCGTGGGCAAGCAATTTTAGGAAGGGTAGACTTGTAATGTCCCATTGTCAATTATTTTATGTTTGTGGACCAAAACCCCATTCCAATAATTCCCATGAGCTAAAGGGAAATACTTGGGAAATAATTATTAATTTTTGGCCTCCATTATTAATTATATTTTTGCATATTTAGAAAATGGGAAAAATAAATATTAAAATAGTGTTTAATTTCTCAAATGGGGTGTGGGAATTCTTAAATGGAGCATATGGTAACTCCCAAAGCAATTTGGAATCTTTATTTATGATAGATTATATGACAGCTCATAAATAGAGAATTAAGGTTGACATTTAGTGGATTAATAAAGAGCTATTGTTTGGTGAGCATTTTGAATAAATAAAATATTATTATTTTACATGTTGGAGGAGCATCTCATCATTATTTACATGATAGTTGTAAGTATGTGGAAGAAGAGCATCTTCACTAGCTAAAAGTACTTAGGAATAAAAAAGGAATTATGATATCCTTTTAGTGGATTTAATTGGAGAGGGACTATTTGTACAGAAATTATTATTGTACTATTTTATTTTTTATTATTTTTAGGCATAATGGGACATTGGAATTTATGCCCATAACTTCTATATAAGTTAGGTAGCTTCTTTAGTTGATATCTTTTGTCAATTTATCAATTTTATTCACTACTTGAGCACTTATGTTCAACTACAAGATTTGAGAATCAAACTCCTTGCATTGTTAGAGATCAGAGGATGAAAACCCTTTGTTTTCTTGAGGGTAATATCAATTAGAAGTTGTATTTACATTTCAAATATTTGTTTGGATTTTCAACATATATTTTTAGTAGTTTGTATTTTGCAAGACTGCATAGAAGGGAGCTCCAGCATACAGAAGATTATTTTAGATTTATCAATCATTTGTATTGTTGTAATATCTAATATATTTTAATATTTTGATGCATATTTCATTAATAAGAATCAAATTGAGCATATTGTGAAGTTTCTATTTATGTGTGCAAAGATTGTCTATCTTTTTGGCATAGTTTTTTTATTGATAAATCTAAATAATTTATTTAGTTTTGTGACCGTATGCTCTCACCTCTCTTTCATGGGATCTTGGTGACCAAAAAGTCGTTAAAATATGTTTTAGATTATTTATTTTTGGTTGCATAAGAGTTTCAAATTATATTTCAAAACAATTAGTTTGTTTGGGTCATAGCAGTGCATGTCTAGTTTTTGGGTGTATTTGAGTGCAAATACTTTTTTAATTATTGTGGGTCAAGTTTCAACATATTTCATATTCAATTGTTAAAAATCATTTAAGTATTTAAAATCTGAAAATATTTTAATATTATTTTGGTTGAGGACAATACATAGAAAGGGTTCAACACATGTGTCATTCTAAGTCCACCTCATTTACTTTTGTGGTGAGCAGATTTAGAATATCATAGTTACTACACATGCTTTGTTTTTTTAGTTATTGCAATATCTATTATTGACCACATATCCAATTTTCTATTTCATCTACTCACTACTTATTCCTATATATATTTTCTTTGAACACTCTCCCAAAAACTCTCCACACTTGATATGGCCCACAAAAACATATTTTTTTGTTACTGACATGGCCAAGTTACTCTAGGAAACTCTATAAATCTAGTCACCAACTCCCAGGGAATTCACACATGACCTCAATAGAAGTGATAACATGTTTATTACATTTAGAATGGCCAAGAAACCAATTAGGACTTTGTTGCAAATATGTTACCTAAGGTTGTCACTGATGTGGTTGTGTGGTTGTCATTGATGTCAACACTTAGTTTGGGTTGTTTGATGTCAATACTTAGTTTGGATTGTCATTGATGCTTATATTGATGGTATGCCAACAATGATGTTGCTGATGTTCATGGTTGGATTTCATGCATTTTTAAACTATATTGAGTATGTTTGTTGTTAGCAGAGATGATACCATGATGATATATTAAGATGGGAATTAGAAGCATCAAGATGAAAGATGATAAACTAAGATTGGAATTAGAAGCATCAAGATGAAGAATGATATATTAAGATGGGAATTAGAAGCATTAATTTTGATACTATGAATATGTTGCTAATGGCTTGTAGCTTTTTGTATACTCTTTCCTGAAGATCCTAAGGAAGTATGTGTTGATAAAAGAAGGTTCTAGTCTCTAGAAGTTGGTGAAGGTTTCTGCTGTAGGAAGTTGCCTGGAAGACTGCCTGGTAAAATGCTCCACATTCCTCCACACTTGAAGAAAAGATCATGTGGTTTAGAAGTTGAGTTCAATGTATTCTGAAGGTGTTATATCAAAGAGTTCAAGTCATTATACCTTTAGCAGTGAAAGTTACAAGTGACAGAGTTCTGGTTTGTGCTCTGGCAGAATAATGTGATAATGAAGGCTAATTGGAATGCTTCGCATTCCTCCAAAAGTGAAAGTTTGTCCATGTGACTTTGTGGACATGTTCAGGAATGTGCAATTCATGCTTATTTGTTGTATCAAGTGTTTTGGTTGTCCACAAGTTTAGTTTTTCAAGTGACAGTGAGCTACAGATAGTTCTGGAAGCCTAATTATTCTCAGAATACATGTTGGTAATGTGCACCACAAAGTTCTTGTTGTGTAGAGTTCAAGGAGTGTTTGGAGATGGTGTATGAATCTTTCCAACTCATTTGGGAGATGTGCAAGTAATGTTCAATCGTTCATGTGTACTGCCAAGTTGTAATGGCCGATGTGCTACAAGTTTCATGTTTTCTTGTTTTGGGGCAACCTATTTCAAATGTGTGTAATGTGTAGATGTTTTTCCTTGAAGGATGATGTTGTGAAGGATATTTAGGACCAGGTTAAGCAAGTGTTGGAAATCTCAAGGCATGTCCCTCTTCCTAGTGTTGCGTGGAGTTCATGTTACTGAAAGGAAGTTAGGTGTGTGGAAATCGCTTCCTACACTAATCTAATGAGGGGAGGAGAGTGCAAATTCAATTTTATCCTTACTATTACAGCAATGTTAAACCACTAACAGAGATATTGTAGAAAACACAGAAACAATAAAGTGAGATAGAAGAAGAGAGACACAAGATATACATGGGGAAAACCCTTATCGGGTGAAAAACCCCACACTCCAAAACCTAACAATGTTTTATCAAAACTGAAATGGTTTACAATACACTTGCAATGCGAGTTCTTAGGATTCTTTGACACTCATATCTAGAGACAAACCGACAGCATAATAGTACCTATAAAACCTGTAATACATCTCCTCTCAAAAGCACCTTTTTATATAACAAATACAAGGCAAATATGGCTCCACATAGGGATGGGCATCCAACATAGCCTCATGGCCCAAAACCCACGCCTATGGACACTTGTCCAACTCTATAGGATGCTCCTGACACTTGTCAAGTCACCCACACCCAAGGAGGTCACCTATTTCCAAAATGGGCTATGACAAATGCTCTTACGACTCTTACAACCGTCATAGAATCTGTCATAGTTGTCATAACTTATAGCTGTAAGAGAATCTATCATACACAGGCTATAAATAGCATATTCTCTTACAACATGTCATAGTCCACCTTGGGGCACCCAAAGATGCCTTTTTCAAAGATGTTCTTCGACACATGTCTTCACCTGTCATAGGATCTTCTATTTCTGACTCTTACATGTCATAACTTCATCATAGGAATCTGTCATGACCATTACAATCAATATTCCCTTACACAACATCCAAGATGCTGACACATGGAAAAATATTCCTACCACTAAGTGGGATGCCTATCTCCTCATGTGAAGACAAAAATACATGTGGTCATATCCCATGTAGGATGACACATCACCATGCCAACTCCCACAATATGACAACGTAGGATTTGCATCCAATTAATACAATAGGCAATTAATAAATAAATACAATGTAAAAATACAAGGAATTACCAAGGTTGAGACACCTTAATTCCCAACATTCTCCCACTTGTCGAACACCTTGTAAGAGCCAATAGAATCAACAAGATTTAACTTCTATAGGCTGAGAGGCCCATAGACTCCGAACACCATCTGAACTTCTCTGTGCCCACTGGTTTCATCAATGCATCTGCAACATTCTTCAAAGTATCTACCTTCTCCAAATTTACCTTCCCATCCTCTACCATGTCTCGTATGAAATGAAAATGAACATCAATATGCTTTGTTCTGGCATGGAAAGTTGGATTCTTCGCAAGGCATATCGCACTCTGACTGTCACAACTGATCGTAATCTATCTTGCATCAACATCAATATCTGAACACAATCTCTTAAGCCAAATGGCTTCCTTACAAGCATGAGTTGCAGCCATGTACTCAGGTTCTGTAGTGGACAAAGCAACCACAGGTTGTTGCTTACTCATCCAACTAATTGCACCACCAAACATAGTGAACACATAGGCACTGGTGGATCTCCTGCTGTCAATGTCACCTACCTAATCAGAATCCACAAATCCATGAATACAAACTGAATGCGGAGGTCCTGTAACATTGCCATGATAGGAAATTGAATACTCAAAAGTACCCCTTAAATATCTAAACACTCGCTTAACTACATCCCAATGTACCTGTCCAGGATTAGCCATAAATCGACTAAGGACTCCCACTGCTTGGGCAATGTCTGGTCTTGTGCAAACCATGGCATACATCAAACTGCCAACAACACTAGCATAAGGTACTCTACTCATGTCCTCCACGTCACTAGGAGATATTGGACAATCACTAACAGACAACTTTTTCCCCAATGAAACAAGAACACACAATGGTCTACAACCTACCATGCTGAACCTATCCAACATGGTCTTCACATACTTACTCTGGCTTAACCAAAGTTTTGTGTTAGCTCTGTCTCTTCTGATTTCCATTCCTAGAATGTACTTGGCTGCCCCAAGATTTTTCATCTCAAACTGTGCTGACAACTGAGACTTCAAATCAGAAATCATATTCTTACCACTCCAAAACAACAACATATCTTCAACATACAATGCAATAATGAGAATGCGATCATTGTCAAATTTGTAATACACACAATGATTTGATTTTGATCTCAGATATCCAATCGACAACACAAAGGCATCAAACTTCAAGTACCACATCCTAGGAGACTGCTTCAAACCATACAAAGACTTCTTTAGCTTGAAAACCAAAATTTCTTTACCTTTCTCTATGTAATGATTTGGCTGTGACATGTAGATTTCTTCCTCCAAATCACCATGAATGAAAATTGTCTTCACATCCATCTGTTCTACCTCTAAGTCATAAGTAGCTGCAAGAGATAACAAGAATCGAATGGATGTCATCTTTGCAACGGGAGATAAAATTTCACCATAATCAATTCCCTCCACTTGTGAATACCCATTCGAAACCAATCTAGCCTTGTACTTTTCAACACTGCCATCTGCACCGAATTTCTTCTTGAACACCCATTTGCATCCAATGGGTTTCCATCCATCAGGCAAAGGTACCAAGCCCCATGTTTTATTCTTTTCCAAAGAAGCCATCTCATCCTCCATGGCCTCCTTCTAGGAACCTACATCTTTCATGCCCATAGCCTTTTTCACAGTTCTAGGCTCATCAGTGTTAGTAAGTAAAGCAAAAGCACAACTACAATCAAGTAATGAATAACCAAACCTATCAAGTTGCTTTCTTAATCGTGTAGACCTCATCAATGGCTAAGGTTGAGGTTATGCTTCTTCTTCTGAGCTTTCAGAGCTGCTAGAGCTCTCCTCATCATTAGGTCTCACAGGGTCTATCTATTTAGTCTTCTCAGGGGTAGAAGGAAATTGAACCACATCTTCTTTCTTTTCTATCTGTTCTGGTTGTAGAACAATGGAAGAAGGTGTTAGCTCTCTGAAGATAACACTTCTGCTATACAACATGTTTTCAGCCACAGGATTCCAAATCTGGTATCCTTTCACACCGACACCATAGCCAATGAAGATACACTTAACAGCCTTGATCTCCAAATTAGACCTTTTCTCCCTAGGCACATGTGCATATGCCTCACAACCAAGAATGCAAAGATGTCTAACTGAAGGCTTCTTACTAGACCACACCTCCATAGGTGTCTTACCAACAAGAGCTAATGTAGGAGATTTGTTTACCAGATAGTAGCAGTGGCAATAGCTTCAGCCCAAAACTTTTGTTCGAGGCTTGCTCCACTAAGCATACTCCTAGCCTTCTCCATCAGTGTCCTGTTCATCCTCTCTACAACTCCATTTTGCTGTGGGGTGTATAGAGTTGTCTTATGTCTTTCAATCCCTTGCTCCTTACAGAACTTATCGAACTCTGTTGAACAAAACTCACCACCGTTGTCAGTTCTCAAACACTTAATCTTTTTACTAGTATGAATTTCAGCAAAGGCTTTAAACTCCTTAAACTAACTAAAGACTTCAGTCTTGCTTCTAATAAAATAAACCCATGTCCTTCTACTGTAATCATCTATTGAAGATACAAAACATACAGATTTTGAAATCGAAGGAACATTAATAGGACCAAACACATCAGAATGAATAAGATCCAATACACCAGAAGACTTGTGAGAACTAGAGTAAAATTAAACACGGTTTTGCTTTCCATAAATGCAATGTTCGCAAAAGTCAAACTCGAGATTACAATCATTTAACCCCTCAACGAGGTTTTTATTTTTCAAGGTACGGAGACCCTTTTCACCAATGTGGCCATATCTCAAATGCCATAACATAGTATTTCCAACAGGAAGTTTAACTTCCAAAGCATGTGTACTACCATCAGAACTAGTTACAATAGATTTCTTCACTGCTCGTTCAGATGGTGGGGATGAAGTGACTGCAGCTCATTTCTTCGAGTTAGAAGAACTATTGCACTGTGAAGTGCATGCCTCCAGCTAAAACAGAGTACCTCTCTGAGTACCCTTCGCAAGCACCATAGATCCTCTAGTCATCTTGCATCCATCCTTCGAAAAGACAACCTGCACACCTGCATCATTCAACATACTTAAAGAAAGTAGGTTTCGTGCAAGGCCTGGAATGTGCATAACTCCAGTGATCCCCTTCACTCATCCATCAGGGAATCAGATTGAGACTCTTCCATGACCAAAAATCTTCAGATTAGAATCATCACCCAGGTACACTCTTCCACCATCGAACTCTTCATACTTCATGAACCAGTCTCGATGCGAGGTCATGTGGAATGATGCACCAGAATCAATCAACCACACATCATCAATGCATGGGTGGCTAGGGCTGCAATGAAGGCATCACCATCATCTTGTGACTTGTTAGAATCTGAATCAGGAGCTTTCTTCTTCTTTTTCTTCTCCTCTTTGCATTCCTTTCAAAAATGCCTGGTTTCACCACAGTTCCAACAAAGAGCCTTGGACTATCCAAGAGATTTGGATCTCCCATGGGATTTGGATCTGCCCTTATCACTTTTCTTGTCCTTCTTCTTCCCTTTCTCTTTGGGTCTTTCACGAACCGCAAGAGCTTCTTTGGCTGATTCAGATGTCTTTCTTCGTATTTCTTCAGATAATAGCAAATATACTACTTCATCCATCGTAAAGGTGGTGGTAGTGCTTCTAATAACCATGACAAGATGATCCCACGAATCTGACAAAGAACAAAGTAGGGTCATGCATCGATCCTCCTCCCCTATTTTCACACCCATGGATGTCAACTATGCAACAATCATGTTAAAAGCATTTAAATGGTCCGCAACAGATCCTCCGTCTTCCATCTTTAGAGAAAACAACTTCTTTTTCAGAAAGATCTTGTTCACCAAGGACTTGTCTTGATAAACAGATCCCAACTTCTTCCAAAGTTCTTTAGCAGTCTTCTCCTCATGGACATTCAACAGGACAAAGTTAGCTATACAGAGTCTTATGAGACCCTTAGCCTTCCAATCTTTGAAGTCCCGATCAACTTGTGACATTGCTACAGATTTAGTGCCATCAACGGTTTCCCATAGATCACGATCAACTAGTAGGTCCCCCATCTTGAGTTTCCACAACTCAAAATTAGTGCAATTGAATTTCTCAACCTCTAACCTTTTGGATGTGGTTGCCTTCTCCTTTCTGCAACAAGATACATAATACTCTGCACAACACTCCCACTCAATCTAAGATTAGCTCAAAAAACCCCTACCCAACAGCTAAGACCAAAACTGGCTGGAGGCTTTGATACCAACTGAAAGGAAGCTAGGTGTGCGGAAATCACTTCCTACACTAAAGCAATGCTAAACCACTAATAGAGATATTGCAGCAAACACATAAATAAGAAAGTGAGACAGAAGAAGAGAGACACAAGATATACGTGGGGAAAACCCTTATCAGGTGAAAAACCCCTCACTCCAAAACCTACACAATGTATTATCAAAATTGAAATGGTTTACAATACACTTGCACTACAAGTTCTCAGGAGTCTTCGACTATTTAGAGGCAAATCGAAAGCATAACAATACCTGTAAAACCTGTAATACATCTCCTCTCAAAAGCACCTGTTTATAACAAATACAAGGCAAATATGGCTCCACATAGGGATGGGCATCCAACATAGCCTCATGGCCCAAAACCCACGCCTATGGACACTTGTCCAACTCTGTAGGATGCTCCTAATACTTGTCAAGTCACCCCATCCCAAGGAGGTCACCTATTTCAAAAATGGGCTATGATAGATGCTCTTACGACTCTTACAACTGTCATAGAATCTGTCGTAGCTGTCATAACTTACAACTGTAAGAGAATCTATCATACACAGGCTATAAATAGCATATTCTCTTACAACATGTCATAGTCCACCTTGGGGTGCCCAAAGATGGACTTTTCAAATATGCTCTTCGACACATGTCTTCACCTGTCATAGGATCTTCTATTTTTGACTCTTACATGTCATAAATTCCTCATCGGAATCTGTCATGACCATTATAGTCAATATTCCCTTACACAACATCCAAGATGCCGACACATGGCAAAATATTCCTACCACTAAGTGGGATGCCTATCTCCTCATGTGAGGACAAAAATTCATGTGGTCATATCCCATGTAGAATGACACATCACCGTGCCAACTCCCACAATATGACAACATAGGATTTGCATCCAATTAATACAATAGGCAATTAATAAATAAATACAATGTAAAAATACAAGGAATTACCAAGGTTGAGACACCTTAATTCCCAAAAGTTTAGGACCAGGTTAAGCAAGTGTTGGAAATCTCAAGGCATGTCCCTCTTCTTGGTGTTGCATGGAGTTCATGTTAAGGCTTGCCCTCTACAAGTTTCATGATGTTTGATATTTGGCCGACTTGTAATTGTAATGTTAGTATTGTCTTTGGCCAACATGCAATGTAATCAATGTAATATCATGTATATATAACAAACCTAGTTGATCTAGGTTAGGTATGATTTCAAAGATGAATATGTGAAGAGCAAAATATGAATATGATATGCATTATGATGTGCAACTAAAGGAGAAAGAGTAGAAGTGTTAGAGCCAGTCCTGATTCATCCTGAAGTCATTTTTTAGACAGGAGGGAAGTACAAAGTGTGCCCAACTAATTCAATCATCAAAAGAGGAGTGAAGAGGCTTAAGTGTAATCATCAAAAGGAGTAAGCTTCAATGTCAGTTTTTAGACAGTAGAAGGACTGTCATGTTGTAATAATTTCTAAGTTTGTTCTTAGTTCAGGGAGTAGTTTCTTCCTTGGGCTGTAGCCTTAAAAAATTGTTTGCAGGGAGTTGTAGCTTCTTTGGGAGTGACCCTAAAACAAAGTCAACATGGAGTAGTAGCTTCCTTGGGTTGTAGCCCTAAAACAAAGTTGTAATTCTTATAGCAGTGAGCTTCATATATTGTGAGTTAATCCTCACCGTGGTTTTTCACTTTTTGGGTTTTCCATGTATACCTGGTGTTATGTGGTGTTGTGCATTGTGTTGATATTTCATGCTTTTGTTATTGCTGTAAAGTTTAAGTTTTAATCTACTCCGGAGTATTTGAGATTTGTTTGTATGCTGATTCACCCCTCTCAGTATCCGAGTGTGTTCAACAATTGGTATCAGAGACAAGTTTCTTAGAAGAATCTTGACTGCTTGAGGAAGGTCCATGATGGCTCATAATGGATCTCACAAGGCACCTATGTTTGATGGAATAAATTATTCCTTTTGGAAGCTAAGGATGGAAAACTATCTATCTTCTCTAGGGTTTGGTGTTTGGCAAGCTGTCAAGAAGGGTTACATTGCTCCTACTTCTGAGCCTACAAATGTTGATGAGATTAAGTTGTATGATAATAATTCCAAGGAAAAGTGTGCTATCATGAGTGGGCTAGCTGATTCAGAACTTCTAAAGGTAATGAGTTACGAATCTGCTAAGGACATTTGGGTAAAACATGAAAGCATTTTTGAAGGAGATAGTAAAGTGACGCAAGCCAAGATGTAAATCTTCAAGAGCAAATTTGAGACCCTGAGGATGGTAGAAAATGAAGACATTACCTGTTACAGGTCTTGGTGGAGATGTGAAAGAAGATGAGATTGTGAAGAAGGTACTGAGAACTCTTCCTAATGTTGCAAGTATGTGCAGTTAGTGTTGTCATTGATGTCAACAAGCTTGTGTTGTCATTGGTATCAACTGTTTGAGCAAAGGAATATGCAAGAGTGTGAGTAGTTGGTAATGAGTTGATGATGAGAAAGTGTTGAAGATGTTGATGATATGCTTCTAGTTCTTGGTTTCCAAGTGCTTTTGAGAAAATTTGATTAAAAGAGGAAACACTGTGTTGTAAAGATGTTCTGACATACAAAGTGGTGTTCTAGTTTTGCTCCGCATTACTTCTAGTTTTATAGGAAAAGGGGGACAATGAATACAAGGGTTAAATCCTCCTTTCACTACAAACATTCAAGGACATATCAATTGAGTTAAATCAAACTTTTGCAAGGGGATTCACCTATAGGTTAGGCTATCACTTGGAATGATGTGGAAATTCAGAGATTGTTAATTAATGTATCAATTTAATGCTCAAATACCCTCAATACCCTAATTATGCAAAACAATAAGTAAAATGATGAATTACAACAAATGCTTATAGACTAAGGTAGTAGGTAGAGATTAGTTACTGACTATTTTTTGAAGTTTGGGATGCAGAATAATCAGGGACACTGGCATTAGCACCCCTATCCAAGGTAGTGTTTTCTTCATTGAATCTTGATCTCCTTCCGACACTAATATTCACTATAGCTCCTATTTCTATCTTGGGATATGTGGAGGACACTGGCACTTAATCCTGAGTCCAAGGCAGGGTGATATTCAGGATGTCGGAGCCTCTTTAGATGTTGATTGTCACTATCCAAATGATTTCTATGTTTTCAACATCGGAGGACACTGGCATTGGCGCCCGAGTCCGAGTAGTGCTTTTCTTCAGAGATCTAGAATTTGCACACTATGTTACTATTTCCTACAACTCCACTCCATCAAGATGCGACACCTATAACCTGCAATCACAAGGAGAGTGATTGGGGGTTGTGGTGTTTAGAGGCTTGCCTCAATCAAGCCCCATAGAGACATTCAAGTCTTCTAAACACCGTTGTCAGATAAAGAGTGTGTATCCTTGTGAGATAGAGGCAAAACAAATTGATAAATGATTCAAACAAAAATAAATATCACCTCGGAGGTGTGGCTCACATGTAGATGAAAATCCTTCAATCACATGAGAAGATGAAGCTAAATCTGCAATCACAAACACAATAACAATGCTCTGCTCTACAACAATGAATATCTTGAATGCTCTAAAATCATTAGTTCTCCAAAAGTTCACAATCATATACTAGTTAGCTTCTAGTTTGCAAATGAAACCCTAAACATGCTTATATATGCAACTAAACACGCTTATATATCCAACTAAACACATTCCCGCTAAGAATTTCATAATTCAAACTTAAGATGTTGGCATGGAACCTAATTAATGATCACAAAACCGACATAAAAATTTGGGACATGCCTGGAATAGGGCAAGTCAAGGGTGCTAGCGCCTATGTCTATAGGTCCTTTTTCAAGGTAGGACGAAGTGCCACAATGTCCTTCATGCCCCATGTGACATGGGTTTCAGGCCATTTTCTTTCGGGAGTCAAAATGAACATGTACGATGCAAAACAAGGGACCTGAGAGCTAAACCTAGGAGAGAAAAGTCTAGGGAGACATTCTTTTACATAACATTTAGCCCCCACTTTAATGTATATATGAACACAAGGACCATACATGCATTAAAGTATAGTCAAAACAAAATAAACATGCCAAGCACTTGAAGCTAATGTATACACAAAGATTGAGGAACTATCTCTAGCCCCTAGTCCCAAGTAGACATTTGAGAAAACACGCCGCATACACACCAAACACGATGAAGACAGTAACAGACACACAAAACATGGAGAAGATAGTTACAGTCACGCAAAACACAGAGAAGACAGTATTGTTCAGACACACAAAACACAATGAATATAGTGAATGCAGTGATTATTTCTTTTTCATTTTCTCATATATAAATGAATGGATGCAGATACATGGATAGTATAATTGCAACACACCACCCAAAATGCAGGAGGGGATTTTGCCATGCTCTTTGGACTACATATGGGGCAACAGACACACAATACAAATCTTAGAATGCAGGAGAGGCATTTTGCCACGCTTTTTGGACTATAGTTGAGAACAAACATGCCATACAAATCCTAAAGCATAGGAGGGGCATTTCACCACACTCTTTGGACTATACTTGGGAAAAAACACGCCATACAAATCCCAAAGCATAGGAGGGGCTTTCGCCATGCTCTTTGGACTATACTTGCAAACAAACATGCGGAAGACACATGAAAAACACGAGCACCGTATAGTATGCCAAAGACATACTATACGTCTAAAACATGGCAAACAAGTGATGGAAGGAGCCTATTGATGGGTTCACCACCATCTCAGGCACATTACATGCACACCTGATAGTTGGGCTTATGCCACAACAACCACCAAAGACACAGTTAAGGGAGGATACACCAACCCCGCCTACTCAGAGGACTTTTAGAATAAAAAGGATGTGCACTAGCTCAAGAGATACACCATCCCCGCCTCTACAGAGGGCTTAAAATAAAAGGATACACACTAGCTCAAGAGATATGATATCCTGCCTCTGCAGAGGGCTTAACATAAAAGGATATGCATGATTTCTTGTCTCCACAGAGGGCTTTCTCATTGCAATACAAAATAAAGATGTGCACTCATGCAGAGATACAACATCCCACCTCCATAGAGGGATTACAAACACACTTTGTTAGTACCAAAATCATTAGACAACTTACCTTATATATGCACCCATCTTAAGGTGGTTGATATCGTGTATTGATATCAATCGCGTTAAGGTAGAGAGAAAACACACAAGGGAACAAGAGCTTCTCAAAGCCCATGCCCCCAGAAGTGACATGCACTTTACGATTGCCGAATGCTCCCACAAACACACAATTTCCTACAAGAAGAGAGGTTAGAAATATTTCTAAGATAATAACCACATCACATGATAAAAGCAATGCATAAACATTATCACATCAAGAGCCAAGGTTACACTATGGATTCAGAACCCGAGTATAAACGTGGGGCTATTCTGTAGAGATCTTAGAACCAAATGTAAGCAAGGCGAGATCCAACATAAATAAAGTGCATGGAGTAGCTATATTGTCATGGTTTGTTACTACAATAAGACATCATCAGAATATCATATGGAGTGATTCTACTAGCCAATTGTCGGATAATATATATCAACCCCATCATCATGTATGGACTAGGTCTATTTTTTCTTACTCACTGAAGGGACATGTGGTCCGTATTAGTCTTATTTGTTTTTCATCATCCACTAGCTAGATAGAACCACTAGAGGAAGGTAAACAATAAATCAAGAGAGGAGAAACAAGAGCCTTAGGGTCATCACGTAGGAAGGTGCTCCCAGGTCACCAACTACAATCCTATGCCCCTAGGACACAACACACAACAATGAAAATAGAGGAGAGGCAATATAGAAGAATGATGATACAAATAGAAGAAAGGTCACAACAGAGGCAGTCTCCTGGTATCCTTGACCTTACAAGAGTATCAAGGGTCATCCTAGGAGGCCTAAACAACACATAACACATTACGGGGGAAACACAACATAGAGGTAAAGGGTTAGAAATACTTACCTATAGAGACAACTGAACTAGCAGTCATCATCAAGTAAGTCATCATCTTCCCAATCTCGAATGCTAGAGGAAAGAGGTTCACAATGTACCATAGCCCAACTTTTGTTCTTGTCTTCAAGTTGTTCAGTGTTAAGCTTGTCTTGGTTTGATTCCATGTTAGGTGGGATGTTTTCTTGTTGAGGTGTATATCGTTGGGCAAAAGCTTGTCTTTTTCTCCTTCTTTCTCTTGCTTGTCTATTTCTTTTTGTCTTGTTTTTTATATCTTCAAAAGTATTGTCATGTTTTTCCATAGGTTGTCGCATGTTAGAGGAGGAAGCACCATGTTCAAATCTTATTTGTCTTGATGAAGTGTTTTGTTCTTGACGAATACTTCTTGATCCTTGTAAGGATGATAGAGGAGGAACCTCAGCATAGGGTCCTTTTCCTTTTGCTCTAGGAATTTCTTGTAATAAGGGTTGTATGTCTCTTATTGTTTGTATTGGAGGCCCGACCACTCTAGATATAATTTTTGCTTTGTATCATCTATATTGTAGGAAAGAGTGATCTCTTCGTGGCTCAAGGCCTCTATCAGGTTGTGGCCAAAAGTAATCAAGAGTAAAGTTGTTGTCTATTGCCAAAGGTTGATATGTATTATGTTGAATAGTATGCACTTGTCTATGTAAAGGGAATTTTATGCAATTGTGAATAGTTGAGGGGACAACGTTCATAGATTTTAACCATGGGTGTCCTAGTTTTACATGAAAGAGATTAGATAAAGGGATAACATCAAATACTTGATCCATGACTTTATCAGAAGCTCTAATCAATAAAGTTATCTTCCCAAATGTAGGCATTAGAGCTCCATTATGTGTCTTAATCCTTAAATCCGAATATTCATAGGAATCTTGTGTCAAATTATGTGCAAGGAGAAACTCTTCCATTATCACATTAGTCCTGAAATTAGGATCTATAAGTGTACAATTCACCAGAATCTCCATTATTTTCACAGTAATGTAAAGAGGTCCATCATTATCTACAAATATTTTGTCATGAAGTGTAAATGTAATTTCAGGTTCAGGGCTCCTTCTTTTCAAATAAGGCCTAATGGGAGGCCCAGTATTATTGTTGTGATTATAATCCATGTGTATATGTATTCAAATGTATGTAAAATTAGATTTTAAAATATTTTCAATGCTTACGCAAGGGACAAGTGCAAAACTATGTATGTTTATGATCTAGAAATGCTTGATTTTTCACTTTTTTCACAATTTTTCAATGCAAATGACAAAAATAAAAGGTGTTGTGAAGAATTTTAAGAGAGGAAGTAAATAATAAGTTAAATATCAGTCCAATAATGCAGTAATATCCTTCACAATATGCCCATAATGCAATTCTAGAGAGACGACAAGGCCAAATCTAGTGAAAATGCAAGGTTTTCAAACCCTAGGCATGAATTTTTGCAAAAAGGCCACTATGGTGAAATACTAAAATTAGAAATAAGTCCTAAATGAGTATTTGAAAAGGGTAGTAAAATATGAAACAAGATTTTAACTACAAACCCTAGCTAATGCAAAACTAGGTTTTTATGAAAAATGCACAATTTCAAGCAAATTTTAACAAATGAAGCATGAAAATGCAATGTAAATGATTACAATAAGATGAATTTCTATAATTTAAATAATATCTAAACAAAATAACATAAATTGAATGAAATTAAATGCCAGTTAATGCAAATTATGCCAAAATGTAAGCCTAAGATGCCAATTTTTTCAATTTTTTTAAAATTTTCAAATTTTTTGTAAATTTTCAAATGCAATAAGATGAATGAATGCAAATCTAGAGTAAAACACTCAGCAAGGTGCAAAATTCAAATAAACAAGGGTTCACCAAAATGTTTTATATGAAAAAGGGGGATAATGAATACAAGGGTTTGTTGGAAGTAGACCAGACAACTGAGAGGGGGGTGAATCAGTTGTCACAAAATAAAATTTTTCTACTTTTAACCTTTTTTATTAACTTTCTATCAGATTAATGATGTAAGAATTAAAGCATAGATCAACAACATATGAGCAGAAACATAAGCAACACAATTGACACTGAGATTTTGACATGGAAACCCCGTTAAGGGAAAAACCACGGTGGGGGTTAACCCACAAAGATTTTGTACCCTGTTAAAATTACTTTTAGAAAATAGAAGGCACATGCCTTTGGGCGCACTACCCAGAGCTCACTGCTCAAAAGAGAGGCTCACTACCTACAGAATTTATTTAGAACAAAAAGAATTAACTGAGAAATAGCATCTACTTCATGCCTGGTTCAGTTTCATTAAATGCTCATAAACTTCTGTTTTGCCTCCAAACTCTTCTTCACTAAATCTTGACTCTATTCTACTTTTGTTCTTCTACTCCTCTCCTCTGCTCTGCTTCTAATCCTTTCTTTGGATTTATAATTTCACACAAGGATGATTTTCCACAACTCATCAACAAGTATTTATATGCTTCATCAACCTTGGAATGAACAGCAAGGTCGGCACTACAAACAACTGACTTAATGCAAATCACTAAGTTGTCATCCAAACATAACTGGGACTCAAATCCTCCTTGATCAACATGTCATGCTTCATAGGATTGCTTTTAGAACATCCGCAACATGCTTGAATCATCCAGTTAGCCAAGACTGGGAAGAATAACAACACCAAGAAGAAAATCTTTATTGACAAGCTCAAACCTCAATGCGGACCTCCAACATAGACGTAAGATGATCTAGAGACTTCCACAAGCACATTAAATTCAACAAAAACATCCACACTCCTCTAAATCATCTGATTCACTTGCATCTTCCTCTGGAATCTCAAGAACACTATCTACCATGACTGTCACTTTAGAAAGATTGCTTGCAGACTTCCAAACCACGAACCACTTGAATGGATGATACACACTAACTTCCCAAACCTGCCTTCAGATCTGCAGATCATCATTTGACATATCCAGAACAATCCGGACCTCTTTTCTGTCACTCTATCTCTTCTGAATATTCCAGGAATCGGTTCTATTCAGATGGTCATAACTTCTTCAGATTTTAATGCAAAAATCTCAAATCTTAACTGGAGCTTCTTTAGACAAACCTCTTCATAGCCATCTGGTCCGCATACATTGATCTTTATTAATTTTCTCAATATCCTCAACAATCTGGTCTTCTATATAGGAAGCAAATTAGGATACAATTGACACCAATGACAACAAGAATATGTTGACATCAATGACAACACTGCTTAAGCACATATTTGCAACAGGGTTAAATCTTCCTTTCACCACAAACATTCAAGGACATATCAATCGAGTTAAATCACACTTTTGCGAGGGGATTCACCTACAGGTTAGGATGTCACTTGGAACGATATGGAAATTCAAAGATTGTCAATTAATGTATCAATTTAATGCTCAAATACCCTCAAAACCCTAATTATGCAAAACAATAAGTAAAATGATGGATTACAACAAATGCTTACAAACTAAGGTAGTAGGCAGAGATTAGTTACTGACCATTTTTCAAATTTTAGGATGTGGAATACTTAGGTATATTGGCATTAGTGCCCCTGTCCAAGGTAGTGTTTTCTTCATGGAATCCTGATCTTGTTCTGACATTGATATTCGCTGTATCTTTTGTTTCTATCCCGGGATATGCAGAGGACACTAGCACTCGAGCCTGAGGCTAAGGCAAGGTGATCTTCAGGATGTCAGAGCCTCTTTAGATGCTGATTGTCACTGTCCAAATGATTTCTATGCTTTCAACCTCAGAGGACACTGGCATTGGCACCCGAGTCTGAGCAGTGCTTTTCTTCAGAGATCTGGAATCTGTACACTATGTTATTGTTCCCTACAACTCCACTCCATCAAGATGTGACACCTGTAACCTGTAATCACAAGGAGAGTGGTTAGGGGTTGTGGTGTTTAGAGGCTTACCTTTATCAACCCCCGGAGAGACATTCAAGTCTTTCAGACACTGTTGTCAGATAAAGAGTGTGTATCCCTGCGGGATAGAGGCCAAACAAATTGATAAATGATTCAAACACAAATAGATATCACCTCAGAGGTGTGGCTCACATGTAGATGAAAATCCTTCCATCATATGAGAAGATGAAGCTAAATCTGCAATCACAAACACAATAACAATGCTCTGCTCTGCAACAATGAATATCTTGAATGCTCTAAAATCATAAGTTTGCCAAAATTTCACAATCATCTTTTAGTTAGCTTCTAGTTTGCAAATAAAACCCTAAACATGCTAATATATGCAACTAAACACATTTCTACTAAGAATTTCATAATTCAAACTTAAGATGTCGGCATGGGACCTAATTAATGGTCACAAAACTGACATAAAAATTTAGGACCTTCCTGAAATATGGCAGGACAAGGGTGCTAGCGCTCATGTCCACAAGTCCTTTTTCAAGGCAAGACTAAGTTCCACAATGTCCTTTATGCCCCATATGACATGGGTTTTAGGCCATTTTCTTCCGGGAGTCAAAATGAACATGTATGATGCAAAACAAGGGACCTGGGAGCTAAACCTAGGAATAAAAAAATCTAGGGAGACATTTTCTAACATAACACTTCTATATTGAAGATCCTCTCATGTGGTTTGGATATGTTGATCATAGGTGTTCAAAGCTGCTACATTCAGAATTTGGCATGTTGGATCATTGTGTAGAGGTAGGTGTGTTCACCAGTGTGTGAATTGTGTTTTGCAAAGGTATCTAGGAGAAATGTTTTTGCTTCACATTTCTCCATAAAGTGGTTTCTAGTCTTGCAATTCTGGAAGTGTGCTTGTAACGTTCATATCTATCTTCAGTTAAAGTTACTTGTGGTTTGGTGCTTCAAAATCTGATTTCTTGAGTTACAGTGCATAACAGAGATGTTTGAGTATACTGGGTAAATAGGATAAGTTTGTTCGGTAGGTGAAAGTTGTTGCGAAGGAATTTGTTGGATTTTAGGATGTTTGTGGAGTATTCTATATTGTGCTCAAGCATGGCGTGTGGTCCGTGAGTTGTCTTTGGATTTGAGGAATCATGTACTTAAATGTTTATGGTGTTAACATAGGTTCAGTCGACCTTGGTTGTTTACACTAATTATAGATTTACTTTGAAGATTGTGGAAGCATAGCGTGGCATGTATGAATGAATTTAGGTCTAAACTAAGGTGTGTTGTGGTCCACCTTCATTCCTTTCCATCGCAGGAATGTTTTGGTGCCGACCTAATTTGAATTTACATGGTTAAGGTGCTTTGACCTTGGGGAATGTTTTCAAGGTTGAAGATAGCATAAATATGTGTTGAGGAATCATGATTGGATGTGTGCGTGTGATGAGATATGAATGACAGTGTGGTAGAGTGTGTAGTGTAGTGCAAGCTTTCATGTGTTAGATTACTAGATGCGGTGAGCAGAAGGTGTCTACAATTCTTCAATATGACTGCGAAGGTGTTGTTGTGGTGGACTTCTCTATTGCATTGAGATTATTTTCTCTTTGTAACATTCTTCTCTATCTTCTTTTCTATTTTGGTAGTGAGCCTTTCTTTTGGGTAGTGAAGCCCTTCGACAGTGAGCCCTATTGTATTTGGTGTTGATATTACTTTATATTGTGAGCTAATCCTCACCGTGGTTTTTCCCTTCTTGGGTTTTCCATCTAAATCTAGTGTTCTCTTGTGTATGATGTTGATTTCATTCAATTTATGTTTTTTTTTCCATGCTTAATCATCTCAACAGTTTAAGGGCTAATTGAATTAATGTGGATTTGAATATGTGTGAGGGTTTTGGAGTTATAAGTTACAATTGATTCACCCCCCTCTCAGTTGTCTTGTGCATTCAACACCTAAATCTTATAGTCATAAGGTATCTGCTATTGAGGAGACACAGGATTTGGATAAATATACAATAGATCAATTGTTTGGCTCTCTCACAACCTTTGAAATGAGAGAATTTGACAAAGGTTCTCCAAAGAAGAAAGCAACATTCAAATCAAGTAAGAAGACAGAAGATGAAGCAGTTGATCAAGATAATGACCTTGATGAGGTAGAGGCAAACTTTGTAAGAAGATTGAATAAGGGCACCAACAAATACAAAGGTAAGTTACCTTTCAAATGCTTCAATTGTGGGAAAATTGGTCATTTTGCTTCTAAATGTACTTTTAAAGATTCAAAGCATAACAACAAAAGAGAGAAGCCCAAAAGAAGTCTATATTTTATGGAGAGCAGTTGTTCTTTAGAATATGAGGATCATGATGATTCAAATGATGAAACATTTTTCATTTCCTTGAATGTTGGTGACTATAGACACCTAAAATTGACCATGTCTTACAACATCACAGGTTGTCGATACATTACTTGAGACATCTTATGACATTTTGTCCTAGGACCCTCACATTCCCCTTTCATCACCTAATTTGTTAAATAAATCATGTTTATTTAACTAATTCCCATCCTAATCCCATTTTTCCCATTAGCCAATTAATTAAATAAATTATATTTATTTAATTAATTCCTCCATCATCCAATTTAAATAAATAAAATATTTATTTAAATTAGCCCTCACCTTTATTCTCATCACAACACATTTCCCTCTCTCATAATTTAAGTAATTTTTTATTTGAATTATGTGTCACACTACCACCTTCATTAAATAAATTGTCACACAACTACCTTAAATGAAGAGGCCTTGAATTAAATTATCTCTTAATCTTAGCCCTCCACATCACACAATTCACCTTTCAATCCTCACCATTAATTCAAATCTAATCCTCTATAAAAGTAAGCCTTCATCTCCATTTCAAGGTTAACCACAATCTTCAATATTTTACTATCATTCATATCATTCATCTTGTGATCTTGTTATCATACATCCATATTGAGCTTATCATATATCTTACATGCTACAAATCTGAGAGAAAACAAAGCAAAATTGAGAAGAGCAATGGAGGAGAATCAACTTTGGCCTAAGATTTGAGATATTATGGCTTTATTATTTGATTTCTATTGTCATCTTGTGCTTCATTGTTAGATTAGGGTCTCTATGGCTTGAATTTAGATAATTTTGTGGTTGCTATTGATGATTCAGTGCTTTATCCTAATTTTCCCTGATCTACATTTGGTGAACCCAACATGAACTAACCAAATCTTGCAAAAATTTTGAGAATTCATGATTTTCAAACAATGTGATGCAATCGTTCGATCTTGCACCACATTTGTCAGATTCTATGATGCATTTGTTAGATTCTACACCACAATTGTTAGGTCCTACGATGCATTTAGTAAATCGTGCATCGCATTTGTCAGATCTTGCACCATAATTGTTAGGTCCTGCAATGCATTTGTTAGATCCTGCACCACATTTGATCCGTTCTACACCGCATTTGACTGTCAAGCAAAAAGAGGGTATAAACCTATGAATTTCATTTTTTCTGCTTTTTTTGCATTCACTAGGGGAGAGCTTTTTGTTACTAATACCTAATTTCCAGCTGTGTGGCAATAATTGGGAGAAGACCTTTCAATCAAACTACTAATCCAATTTTTTGTAGGGTTCCATTGTGTGTTTGTGATTTTTAATTTAGGAACATTTAGATTTGGTGCTTAAAAGTAACAAGTTTCTTCTATGTCTTGTGCACTTACATGCATGTGAGTCAGTTATTGAAAGCATGTTTGTCTAAAGTATCATCTCCCCTTGTGCTGCGTGTGATTCCTGGGTGATGAGAAATAGTGGCACCATGTTGTCTTGAGTATTCTCTCCCCTTGCACTATGTGCAATTCCTGGGTGATGAGAAAGAGCAATAAACAAGCTTTCCCTTTTTTTTTTATTTTAGTAGGTGGCCTACCTGGGAGTTCACCCTAGGGTTCAACCACAAGCACGTATCTCCAATGACCTATATAAAGGGGAAAAAACTAAAAGGTGAGCTCAATCCACTTGTGCTATAGGGGGTGGGCCTTTGCTATCCTAGGTGATTCCAGATGCGGGTTAGAGATTTCGGTCTCCCATCGCTACTATGTCATGGTGTTATTAGGAGTTCCTCCATAATGAACCATTATTTTTAGAAGCCTAAGACCTTTTTGTCCATCTACTATTTGTGGTGCAAGGGACATGAACCGTACCCTAAAATTACAGTTTACCACGTATGGTTCTTAGTTGAGGTGACACGGTTCCTTGTTTGGATTCATCCTTTCAAAGAGAGAGGTGTCAAGGAGGTTTAGGACCTTGGCATACTCTAGTTACCCACTCCTTTTTATCATATTTAAAAACATTGAAAGGTGTGGTATGCCCACTATAGTAGACAACCCTTTACTACTAGCTAGGTTGTGCTTGTTTGAATTATTTGTGAACCAAGTCCTAGTGAGTTTTGTGGAGGAAAACTTGTGAAATACCTCCTTTCCCAAGAGTCAAAGACTCAAAACAACCAAGATCTATATTTCAAGTGTTTGTTGTGTTTTATGATCACCTTTACAAACTTCTCAAAACAAAAAATTATTTAGAAACCATTGATTTTAGACCAGAAACTAGTACACCACATTTGTAGCCTAAAACATAGCATCTGTAGCTTAAAACACCACATCTATAGCCTTAAACACCACATCTGTTAGAATAAAAAATTTTGGAGAAATTCTTGAGTATCCATGTTTTGGATCTAATTTGGACAATGACCATATATTTAGACTTGAGGCTTGTTCAGTTCATCCAGTTCTTCCATTGCATTTTCCTGGTTTAGCTTGCATTTTCTAGTTAGCCTTTGTCATCCTAGGTTATTCATATTCATAGTCATCTTTGAGACTTGAAATTGGAAAGTTTATCATACCTAATCACACCATTGTCACATACTTGGATTGTCTAGACCTTATCATTACTTATCTTTTTGTTATGTCATAAAATGCCCCCTAGGACTTTTGCCTCCTAAGTTTAGCTCTCGGGTCCCTTAAATTTAATCATGCATCTTAGAAATGAATCCCAGAGAAAAATCCCTTGAAACCCATGACCAATGGGACTTAGGGGACATGTGTGAGCTTAATCCAGTCCTAAAATAGGTCCCTGGACAAGGGTACCCATGCCCTTGTCCTGCCCTATTTTGTCAGGGTCCCAATTTTAAATGATTACAAAGTGACTGTTAAAAGGTTTCCCTTTGTCGTCCTATTCAATTTGAATTGTGAATGTTTAGTGGGAATGCATATATGAGCATATTTAGGACTTCATTTTACAACTAGATGGATATTACGAACTTGTGATCTTGTGCTAAGGATACTCAAGGCTTTCATTGTGTTGCAAAATAGTATTGTGTTGTGTTTGTTCATATTTGTTGTAAATTTCTCTTCATCAATCCATCTCCTCATGGCTTGAAAGATCTTCATCTCCCCATGAGAGCTTCATCTCCAAGGTGACATTTACTTTGTGTTTCAATCATTTATCCTATCATTACTTTTGCCTGTCTTGCAAAGACACACACTCTCTATCTAACAATGGTGTTGGAAGGCTTGTGATGCAGAGTGAAACGCAACGGAGGCTAACTAACAGGAAGGAAGAGCCAACAATACAGACAGCATGATATAAATTCCTATCGGCTCAGCATCATCATCATATTTCCTAAAAACACCAACAGCATCATCATATTTCAACAGCATCATCATATTTCGGATGATCGCAATTATCCTCCTGTCGACTACTGTTCACCTCCTCCGCCTGTCGCTTATCATCATCATCATGATAATCAACGGGCGCAAACATCCTCCGGTTGCACTGTTCATCGGGTGCCAAACACTAGCGGCATCATCATGATATTCAATATCACCTTCGTCAGCAGGATATCCAAATATCCGGTTGCTCCAAATATCCTGATGACGAGGACTTCAACACCTTCCCTTCGATGCTCCACTGCCCGACGATACAAGCAACAGCATCATGATATTATTCATCCGGTTCTCTCGAAACCTCCTGATGATGTTAATACAACTTCCTGCCTACGCCGATACTTAACCACTTAGCGACAACAGGATAAACTCGCATAGAGGGATTTCTTAATATCCTGATGACGATGATGTCACACATCATCCTGATGAACTCTTCAACACTTAGACAAAAATTGAACTTTCACACCCGCATCAGCTAGCGATACGCGGATGATGAGCTTCCCCGAGAGATGATCCTGACTGCGATATATACACTGAGTATATATCCAACTCAAAACATCCTGATGCACTTGCAACATGCAAACTTCAACAACTTCATGACCCGATCCTGATGGCGATGGATTCGCAGATGAAGATGCGGCTCGTTCCGACTGGAAACGCACATGCAGACTCCTGTGTATCCGTCCACTGCATGTAAACACTCAGAACCGCTCAATTACACAAATACAATATGACGACCGGGCCGGATCACCGTCAAACCAAAGTCTAACAGCTTATCTTCTAGACCTAGCACATGAGGATGCTAGGCTGTTTCACAGCATGCTCCTAACTGATCTCTTGAACAATGTAATGCATAAATAGAAAACACAAATGCAACCTAAGCTATGATACAGGACCATTCCACCGATTCGCAGGATCAACCGGTGGAAGGATTGAAAGTACCCATCAACTTGCAAACCGGAAAGGAAATCAAAATAGATACAACTGATCAACTCAAATACTGCAAAAGATGAGATCTTATTCAATTGAGATTCAAATGTCCTGCTTTTACAATTCTGCTTCACAATATCTGGACTGATCACCAGTACAGTATATCACCAGTACTACTCTCCTGAACATAACACCTATCAAACTCAATATGAACTATATGTAAACCCTAACAGATCGAAGGTATATATAACAAATCCTTCGAGTACTACCAACTCACTTCCCAGCGGCTGGGAGCTTCCAAGCGGCTGGGAGAGAGGACAGCTCAGACAACCTTATCCCGACCTCTAACTGCCTACACATACTCCTATGCTGATCTAATACATAGCATCGGTCCAATGGACCTTATTACATGATAAAGTCAAACATACTAAAAATAGACTATCCTGTCATCATGCTGATAATTATCCTATATCCTGATCATGTATGTCATCATGCGGACCTATATCCTGATCATGTACGGGTGCTCCTGCACCAGCTTGAAATGCCATTCAGGAGCTTGAACGAGGCAAGCTCCTAAACACCACAACCCCCAACCCCTCTCTTGTGATTGCAGGTTACAGGTGTCAGATTCTACAGAGAGGAGTTGCAGGAGGTTAGAGCAGAGAAAGAAGAATTTAGATATGAAGAAAATGATAGAAAAGAACCCTAAAAGGACAAGGGCACCTTCTCTTTTTTCCCCAACTTTTCTGTCTTCCGAAACTTAAAATTTGGTATGTCTCTAATTTGCATTTAGTGTCTTCCTGTGTGAGCATTTGTCAGTTTCATTCTTTTGTTTATGATTTTTCATAATTAGGGTTTTAAGCTTAATCAGACTAAAGTTAACACATTAATCAAGAAATTCCAAATTTCCTTATCATTCCAAGTGACACCAAACTTGTAGCTAAGTCCTCTTGCAAAATTTTTGATTCAACTCGATTTAATGTCCTTGAATGTATGTAGTGAAAGGAGGATCTAATTAAATTATCAATCAAATCAACAAACCCTCTTATTCTACATAGCACTTTTATCATCATCAAGTTGAACCTTAAACTCATGTGTCTAGTTTAGGTTCACTTTATCCAATCACCATTATCATAGTCACCCATCCAGTCCTATTCATCCATATATCAATCTCACCTAATCCCATCATTCATAACTATCCTAATCACTCCACATCATCATCCTAGTTCTAATCCAATCAATTTCCTCCACCTCATATCCTAACCATATCCTTGTTGTAATCTATCACTTGTCAAAATGGTTGTGACAATAAAAATAAGCCTACTAAACTCATAATCAATAGGAAACCCCCGGTCATAATAGGAGGTCCTGAATTTGGTACCAATGATTGTGAGGTCCTAGTAGAATATGATGAACATTTTGAACAAGAGAACCTTGTAGATGATGATGCATATCTTGATGAACTTGAACATTATCGTCATGTGAATTCTTCTAGCCATCCTACAACCTCCTATCACCCTTCCTCCTATTATAGGGATATGCCACCACAACCTCTCTAAGTTGGCCATGCTAAACCCAAAGTCACAATCCCTAGGAGGTCCCCAATTTCCTCCCAATGATGATGAGAACCTTGTATATTATGATGCATATTTTGAACAACAAGCCAAAATAAAAAGACTTCAACATATGTGTAAATCCATCCCAACAATAGACTATCAAGTGCCTTCATAACAAGAACATATGATCCTAAGTTATCCTTTGCAACAAGATCAAGCATCCTTAAGTCCTCATGCTACCTTTGATAAGGGAGACACCACTCTAGCTTATGCATCCTATGGGTATCCTCCATTGAACTATCTAATCGAATGCCTATCCTAAAGCCTACTAGTCCTATACCAACATTACCATGTACTCCCAATCCTAATTCATTGGTCCCTCCACCTTCTAATCCATCAAGCCCTTCATTATCCTCCCCACCATCTAATCCTCCATCAACTCCTCGCCCTAAATTAAAATCACCTATCTTAAATGACCTCTATAGAATCTCTCAACTATATTACAAAAACAAACCTATGGAGTCATCCAAATCCACCCATCCAATTTCATCTCCATCTAGCACAAGCAATCCAAATCCTAATCCTAAGTCTACAACACCATCCACCATTGTCATCCATCCATTATATTATCCATCCACACATACACTTAAGAAGGATGTGATCCAATGGCTATTAGCAAGGAATCAACTATGTCACCAAACACCTATCCTTGAGCCTATCAAAGAGTATTCCAACACCATGTCCAATCCTTCAAATACATCATGTAGTCCACAATCCATTGAGCCTATTGCAAAGTCTCCCCCATGAGTCCAAGTCAAGATCCATTGTACCCTCATGTTGGTGATTTTCAAGAGCCCATCAAGCCTCTCCAAGAGTCTCCCACATCCACTTCCATTAAACCACAAGAGCTATGTCAAGAGTCTAGTCCTAAGCATGCGGAACCATTAGCCCCTAATACAAATCAAGATCAAATCCATTCCATTCAACCCATCCACAACCTATACCTTCTTTATGATCAAGATATTTTCTATGAAGAAGCTATCCAGGAGAAAATTGATCCCATACATAGCACACTTATTCCTATTTATGATCAAGCTCCCATCTATGATCAAGATCCTATCTATGATCAAGAAATCCATGATGATCCTCTTAGCCAACTTTATGCATTCCATGATCAAGAGATAATCATGCCACCTATCCATAATTCTAAAACCATCCATGAGCAAGATATCCAAACTACTTCTATCCATCTTCCATCTAGCCCTATCCATGATCTACAAATATCCACTTCCCTTGATGAGACACTTGGCTCCCAAGTAAGCATAAATGATCAAACCAATAGCTTGGATCTTAGTGAGCATAATGATAATCAAGTTCCTAATGATCCTCTGTCATCCACTATCAAACCCATTTCAAAACCATCATATCCCCTTGGTCTTACCACCTTTAGCCATGAATGTTCTTCCTTAGGAAAGAAATAACCAATATCCACTTCCCCTCTCCATCGAATAATGAGCTCAAGTCTAGTGTTCAAAACACCCATAATCCCATTGTCCACCGCATACTCCAAAAAATGAATTATTAAGGTAAAGGCTTAGGCCTTCATGAACAAGGTATTTTGGATCCCATCCATGTCAACGTCCCTACATGATCATATGGCTTTGGATATACACCCCAAGGAAAGCAATCTCAAGATGTTGGTACTACCTACATGCCTCCTAAATCCACCTCCTTCCATTACAATTCCCATGCATCTTATAATACTCCTAAAACATATGTTGCCATCCCTCCTCCATTATCCTACAAATCCCAAAAGCATGTGACCATACACCTTCCACCATCCACTTTACCTCCACTACTTCCAACTCCTAATATCCCTCCATACACTCTACCACCACTTCTCCCAACACGTAATATCCCTATCATCCAACTCCCTCATCCATTTATCCAAAAATTCTACTTTTGATCCATCCATCCATAAGTCCTCTAAAATTCCTAATCATGACCAATCAATGCACACATCATCTAAACATGAAGCTTCTGTTGAGATTAAGGAACACTAAGAGGGGGGGTGAATTAGTGTTCTGTAAAACTTACTACTTTGTTACTTTATTAATTTACCACATACATCCAAAAGAAAGAAGCATGAACACAAGAGTAGAAACAACAAGATCACAACACATAAACACCAAGATTTTTATGTGGAAACCCGGTTAAGGGAAAAACCATGGTGGGGGTTAAACCACAAGAATTTATACTGTTAAAAGTATTACAAATGGGGAAGGCACACTGCCTAGAGCTAACTGCTCAAGGAGGCTCACTACCTACAAATCAATTACAAAAGTTCACTGGAATGTTTGAACTGAGGAATAGCATCTAACAATGCAAGATTACAGTTCTGGTTGAGCTCAGGACACTGACTTTGCACACTTCATCTCTTTCTGCCCTATTTTACTACTCTGCCATGATTCAGAGCTTAGATCTCTTCACTTCACACTTGATTCTGCTATACTTCACACTTATTCCTTCATATTCGCACTTCAACACACACCGAAATGCTCGAATCCATCAATTATATATATCTGCTACATAAAATTACATCAACTGCAATCGGCCTTAAGAAAAACTTTAAGACTTTTTAAGAACATTGATCTGTCGGCTGAATCCATGCACAAACACCAAGTCACCTTTTATGTCAGCCAATACCACTAGATCTCACAAATTACTTAACCAACAACTTTTCCTAATCTGCACAAGGATCAAACACCAAGTCATCTTATTCTTCATTGGACTGAACTACTTAACCAGAACCTGATACTCAGATGCATGTAACTTTCAATCCCTTCATCACCAGAGGATAAAATATTGGATTTGGTTAGCCTTGACATCCCTAAACATTCCCTTAGATTTGCAACATAATATGATTACCTGTGGAGAAATACAGACCAGGATGCTGAACCCTGTCATATGCCCTGTTCCTGTCTATCAGAACTTAGACAAATCTGCAATCTGACTTCCGGTATGATCGACTGATGAAATGCAGATGTGTAAGATAGATTTAGTTGCCATCAATGACAACACCTGATATGCCTAGCAGTGTCTCTTACCAACAATCTCCCCCTTTGGCATTGATGGTAACACTTAGTGAAAAATGACTAAGTGTTAGAACAACTCCCCCTTACTATATATACTTGTGAGTTCCAATGCTCCCCCTTAGATTAATTCTTCATTTTTCACTTCTTTTCCTCTCCCCCTTTGACATCAATGGCAAAGGTTGGGATCCGTATATCAAAATTCATGCAAAAATTTTATGTACATGGGTCAAAACTCTAAGTATATACTTTTGTATATGAACACACAATCCTTAAGCCTTGTTTAACAGTAAAAAGATATCCCCAAAAATGTTTTTCAACCGTGACAATTCACTATTCCAGTTCTTCTTTATGCTGCCCAAAATGGATATATACCCACTGAACAAAAATGCTTGTGATTTAGCCTTTTGAAGGTTAGTAGGATCACTGGTAGTAGCAACAACTTGGGATTCTGCCAATAGATCATACATAGTTTCTAATTTGGGGGAAATCAGTCCCCAGAGCTCATTCAATCTACCCAAAAATTTAACCTTTTCTTTCTCTAGGTCACTCAATTCATTCCACAAACTCACTACTTGGCATTCTTTGGTAGATATAGACTCAGTTAAAGGACTATATGACTGAGAAATGTTAATCTTCTTCTCAATATCTTCAACAGCTTTAGATCAGTTTAAGAAAAACTTATAAATCTCTACTCCTTCAGATAGGACATTTTGAATATTCTTTACACTAGTATCAAGCCCTGATCTATCATAACTAATTATTTTCTTTATTTCAAAAAACCTCTTCTCATTAAATTCATTTATGACTTTAACTTCTGCTGACTTCTCTAAGGTTTCAAAATGAGAACTTACAGAGTTTATGAGACTTTTCAACTGGCCGGAGGGAGATGCTAATGAGTCCTTTTGAAATGTGGGCATGATTTTCTCCAAAATATCAGATGCAAGGCTAAGCAACTCACTATCTTCTATATGAGACTTTAGGTTTTCTTCTCTGGCCTTAGCTTGTGCAATAGAGGCCAACTTTATCTTCTGCACTGGTGATAATGTATCAAAATTGATTGGTCCTTGTATTATATCCTGATCTTTTGCAATTTGTTTATCTCTTTCCAAAATTTCGTTCACTGCTTATGCAGTGTCTCTTGCCAAAAAAGATGTTTCAGATTGATGCTCTTCAGGGCCTATAACTTCTCCCTTTTTAGATTCAACCTCATTGTCTTGCTTGTCATTATCATTCTTTTTCTCTACTTCTGCTTTCTCTGCATTACTAGCAGAGGCATCCTCTTTATCAGAAATGTCTTCTGCACTCCTTTTGGGAGGATTTTGTGTATCCTCATCAACAGGATTATCATCACATTTATCAAATTCCTCAATATCCAGAATGGAGTAATCAATTTCAAGATTAGTTTCTTCTTCAATGGTGGGAAGATTATGCTTTTTCAATGTATTCAGAAGAATCTCCTAAGTATCTCCAACTACCTTATCAATCTCTCCCAACATGAGCATATTTATTCTGATCTTACTCTTGAAGTCCTCTTTCACTTCTTTGAATATTAGGTTCTTTTGATCCGGAGTAATTTGAGGACACAATTTTATTAGCACATGCTCACGGAGCTCAAAATCTTTAGCTTTTTCATTCTCTTTTATTATTTCTAGAATTTTTTCAAGGCTTTCCAAAATTTTAGAAGTTATTTCAAATTAAGTCTTTCTAAAGATATTCAGGTATTTGATTGTTACTTCCTCCAAGGCTCTCTTATCAGTATCACCGTAATGATCATAAAATTTAGTCATTGGCTTCAAGTTTCCATCTACAGTAACTGACTTAATGACGTCATCCATAGAAAGAGTAGGCTTCTCAACATAAGTCTCTGTCTTATGCCTTTTATTTGACTTTTTGCTTCCAGAGGGCTTCTCCTTAGACACTTTAGCAGCTTTAGTGCTTGAGGCCTTCAACTCTTTAACTCCACTATCTGAGTTAGTTTCTTCTTCATCCACTTTCTCCACATTGAAATATGTTCTTTTACCCTTTACCTTTGTCTATTTTCCTTCCTTACCGGTAAGTTTTTCTGCAGTAGGAGAAGGTGACACACCAGAGGTTGAACTAGAACTCCTAGTAGACCTTGACTTAGAAGGAGGTTCTACTAGAACACTTTCCTATTCCCTATCTTGCTTCTCCTTCTCAGCCTTTTCTATTCTTTCCCTGAATTGCCTCACAGCTTCTTTAGTAAGGCCTAGATTCTCAGCCAATTGCTCAACTTCTCCTTACTTTCCTTTTGGTTTCAAGAGCCTTGAATTCAAGATGTAGTTTTAGTGAAATCTCTTTATATGTTCCAAATCTATCCTCAGCTAGATCCCTAGGCTAGCTCAATAGATGCTGTGCATGCAGCTCCAATACGTTTCCATCCACTTCATACCCCATGGGAATGATCCACACAACTCTAGGCTCCACTGCTTCCATTTTGTACTGATCAAGAGTAACCATAAAACAAATGGTGTCCTTGTATTTTTCAACCACAACTCTAGGTATTCTCTCCCTAGCCTGCATTATACTCTAGAAATTTTTTAAGAATCCCCAAAGTGTAGTCTTTTGTGCATCATAACTACCCAAACAACTCAAATGATTTCTAAACTGGACTGCTACCAGTTGGTTGTTGGACCAATATATATTCTTATTCCTAGGGAGCTCACTCAAGAAATAAAATAAAAGACACATGATTAGCGTACCATATTTGAATGAGTACTTCTTGTCCTTCTTTATCTTGCTTAGGTTCTCCATAAGCTGGTTTAGCAATAGTTCACAAAGATCATAGTCTGCACCTTCTTTTACCATCTTATATGTAGCATAGATGGATGTTCTAGAAACTAAATTTTCTCTGCTAGAGTAATATATCATGTATCCTATCACCATTGATGCAAATTTGACCCCATGTTCCTCTGTCATTTATAGTCATCGCTCTCTTGTCAAATTTTGATCCAGTCGCCTCGGTGACTTCTTGATTCTTCACAACCTTCAACTAAGGCAAGGTACCAGTTGAATTCAGTCTTGTAACTGCCTTTTTATATCCTTTGTGATTTTCAATGGATGATTCAACCATAGAAACTCATCATGGATTTTGATAATTGAGAGGGGGGGTGAATCAGTTATCCTAATTATTTCTCTTTCTGAACTTTATTAATAATCAATGTAACATTAATTCAAATGAGCAAACATAACCATGAAATGGAAATACACATGACACAATATTTTTGATGTGGAAACCCTATTAAGGGAGAAAACCACGGGGTGATTAACCCAAGATTGTATTCTCTGTTAGAAGAATGGTAATACAAAATGGCACTTGCCAATTAGGGCTCACTACCCGAGTACACTACTCACAAGGAGGCACACTGCCTACAAAAGACACACTATCTACAAAAAGAGTGTTATACAATACTTAAACTGATTGGTAGCATCCACACATGCTGGAGTTCAGTTCCGGTTAGGCTTAGTACACTGATCTGCTGCACTTCATCTTTCCTCTTCTCTTATGCTGCTTTCCTTTCACATACCAGACCTTCCTTACTGCTTCTGCTTTGCTCTGCTTTTATTCGCACATCACATAACTCCTCTACACCTCTCACAACTAAATCCATCCTATATATATATCTGTACAAGTGATTTCATCATCTTTCTAGTCGGCACCGGAATAGTCAATATTTTCAATAGACTCTGATCTGTCGGCTGAATCCTTGCATACCAAGTAATGCGGATCAAGGATATACTTGTGGAAATCATTAACCATGTCGGCCAAACATAATTCATGCCTTCATAACCTTTACCAACATCAGTAACACATCCATAATAATGTTTGATGTTTCTGCCAGTCAGTTCTTCCTCTGTTCACACTGCCAATTGGGAACCCGATACTTAAGCATTCATATCTCTTTATCCTTTCCACATCGGAGGCTCAAACCTTGGAATCTATCAGTCAAGATAGTCCTCTTGACTTTCCCAAATCTATACTTTACCAAGATACTTCCTCTGAGAGATCCGGACTTGTCTGTCGGACCTCGCCACATGCTTTGTTCCTGTTTACCGGACCACAACATTCTTCACTCTGACTTCCGGTAGAGACATACCATGTCCTGTATATGTGTGGGATGAACTTTGTTGCCATCAATGACAAAAATCATGAATCCATATAGTGTCTCTTGCCAACAATCTCCCTCTTTGGCATTGATGGCAACACTTAGTGAAAAATGACTAAGTGTTTACACTATGCTCCCCCTTGGCTGATGCTCTGTTATTATATATATTTTCTGGAGCTCCCCCTTAGCTGGATTCCTCATTTTTCACTACTCTTCACTTCCCCTTTGACATCACATACCAAAAGTTTAAAAAAATTTAACTATACTTAGCCGCATATTACATACTCACATAAACTGAAGAATGTCTGCAAAGGATGTCTTCAATTGGACGAGTTCTGTAGCCCAACTTTGCTTCATTCTATCCAAAATTGAAATGTGACCACTCAACAAAAATGCAAAAGCTTCTGCCCTCTTAAGATCTGTCGGATCATTGGTTTGGGCGGTAGTCTGAGCATCACTTATGGCCTCATGCATGGCCTCTAAATTAGGGATAATGATTCTTCTGAGTTCACCCATCCAGCTAATTATGTTCTTCTTTTCCTTCTCAAAATTCTTTATTGCATTTGTGAGACTTTAGGAGTTTTTCTTTAACCTTGGCATTAGCAAATGAAGCAATCTTCATTGTCTGTACCGGAGAAAGAGAATCAAAGTTAAATGGTCCTTGTAGAAGCTCCGGTTCATCAATCTCCATTGTTTCTTTGTTTAGGAATTCTTGGACAGTTTTTACAGTGTCTCTTGCCGGAGACAGATGTTTCTTCTCTTTTGCATTCTTAGGGCTGTCCCTTGGAGCTTTCTCTCCTTCTACATTCTCACCACTAGCAGTTGTGGTCTTCTCTGTTGAAGGCTTCTCTCCTTCTGCAGCCTTGGTACTGTCAACCTCTTTCACCTCTGCTTATTTCTCCTATAATCCTTCTTCTCCTTTAGATCCAGAGACTGTAGGTGAAACCGGAGGAGAAATATTAGTTTGTTCAGGGCCCACCTCTTCTGTCATTTTCTCAGTAGATTATTCTGCAACACTAGTGGTCGAGGGGTCAGTACCCAAGTCCTCTATAATTGGAATGTTGAATTTCTTCAAAGCATTCCAGAGGATCTCTTCAGTCTCTTTTGCCACTTTGTCAGTTTCACCAAGCATTAGCTGATTCATCCTAGCTTTGCTCCGGAACTCATCCTTGCAATCTTTGAATACCATATTCATTGTCTTGGGATCGATTGAAGGAAATAGCTGAATTGCTGTCTGTTCCTAGATCTCGAGATCTTTTGCTCGAGCATTATTCTTCCTCATTTCAAGCCTTTTCTCTAAGCTTTTGGGAATTAGAGAGATAATTTCAATAAAAGCTTTGTTGTAAGTGTTCAAAAAATGAACTGTGGCTTCCTCCAGAAGTTGTTTATCTGCTTCATTATATTCATCATAAAATTCTGTTAAGGGTTGCAGGTTCCCATCCACAGTCACCACTTTTACTACAACATCCAAGGATAGAGTGGGTTTTTCAGCAAGTTCCTCTTCCTTCTCTTCTTCTCCTTGACCGGTAGAATGTTCACTGGATGATTTCTTCTTCTTCTTCAGTTTCCTTATCTCCTCATCTGATTCGGTTTCCTCATCATCCTTTAGGCTAACATAGGACCTTGTTGCCTTTTTCTTTGTTCTCTTTTCTCCTTTTCTGGATGATTGTGCTTCTGGTTTAGATGCCCTTGAGCTTTTGGCAGTAGCAGGTGCATATCTCTTTGATGATCTAGTCCGGGTGGAGGTTTCTACCAGAGCACTTTCCTTGCTTTTCTTTTCTACCTCTTTCTTCTCTTCCTCAGCCCTTACCATCCTTTTCTTGTGGGCATCAAGTACCTCCTTTGAGATGCCAAGGCCTTGGGCAATATTTTCTACTTCTTTTCTCACCTTCCTCTTGATTTCAGGTTCTCTAAGTTGCACATGAATCTTTACACTCAGCTCCTCAAAGGTTCCAAATCTTTCTACTTTTGAGTCCTTAGGTTGATTGAGCAAGTGTTGAACATGCAGCTCTACAATTTGTTTATCAACTTCATACCCCATAGGCATGATCTAGACTGTCCTTGGCTCTACTGCCTCCATTAGGCATTGATCAGTGTCTACCATGAAGCACACTGTATCCTTGTATTTCTCAACTACTGATTTGGGGATTCTTTCTCTGATTTGCATTATATTTTAAAATTGCTTGAAGTAACCCCACAGAGCTGTATTCCTTGCCTTAACATCCCCAAGTTCATACAAGTAGTCTCTGATCTAAATTGCTACTGGTTTGTCATTTTGCCATACCCATCCATTTGATCCGGGCAGCTCATTTATGAAGTAGAAAAATAGACATAGTATTAGTCCACCATATTTTAAGGAATTCTTCTTGTCCTTTTTGATTTTCTGTATGTTTTCCATTAGTTGGCTCAAAAGAAGTTCACAAAGGTCATATTCTGCATTCTTTCTCAGCATCTCATAAGTAGTATATACTGTAGTTCCAGATACTGAATTCTCCCTACTAGAGTGATATATCTTGTATCCTATTATCATAGATGCAAACTTGACATTCGGGTCAGTAATATCTTCAATGGTCATTGCCCTCTTATCAAATTTTGATCCGGTGGCCTTAGTTACAATGTTGTTTTTGATAGATTTGAGGACAGGTATCCCTCCGGAGGAGTATGAACTGGTTACTGCCCTAATTGCCTCATTTGTGATCTTGCAAGGTTTGTTCAACCATAGGAAGTTATCATGCACCCTACTCAATACATATCGGACCCATTCATCTTCTTCAAAATAGGGGAAATGAATAAACTGATCAAAATGTTTCTCCCGGATGCCCTTATATTCTGGTTTAAGCTCAAAAGTATCATCTATCAATTGTTTGTGATAGATGTCTCTCAGTTTGAATTCCCCAAACTCTTCAATATTTACATGTATGTAAACACTAATGTCTTCTGTGTGCAAAACGCCATGCAGAACACTAGAGAATGCTCTTAGGGGATCTACCTCCAATGATTTGTATGGATGTTTCTTGAATTCAGGTATCGGAGATCTTTACTATATTCGGAGTATGCATCTTTCAAGGTTTTGCAGAGAGATATTAAGAACAGAAAATACCTTTTGCGCCTTTCAGTTTTACGTAGTTGACCGGATTGATTTCTGGATGAATTAACTTCTGCAAATGATCTTCGATGAAGTTGTGGAATTTTGTTTCAGAGCTTCACTTTTTGTTTCTTCTTGAATGTAGAATGAACAAGTGATTAATGAGAAAAACCCTTATATTGCTCCGCAAATCCTAATGTTAGGTTGTAATAAATGCTCGACCTAAGTTATTCTGGTTTGCCTTATTCAGATGACTTGGAGAACCGGATCAATCCTGATCTTTAAACATCATGCGGATCTTCCAAAAATTTACCATAGTTTGTTTGGATGTTGCCCTTATGAACCCTACAATCCACAACTCTTCTTGTGCCAGTTCCGGCACCAGTTGACTGGCTGGGGGAACAAAGTTTTCTTTGTGTCTCTCCCTGAGCCAGAGCTCACTTCTTAATTTCTAGAAGGAATATCAATACCAGAGTCTGGTGCGGATCCAACCTCTACATTCTCTGTACTTTTCTTCACCCAAATCTTGTTCATCTCACTTTTAACTTCATCTGCATTCACTTTTTGTTTACCCTTATCTTGATGATTATGATATACCGGACCTCTTTTGTCCTGATTCTTGCTTCTACAAAATTTTGCACTATGACCGGATCTATTGCAGATTTGGCAAACAATATTTCTTTGTATATTTGACTGATATCCTCTTGATCTGCATTGATTAGCCATATGACCTATTCTATTACATGCAAAGCATCTACCATTGAATGATTTGTTCATTTGCATATTTCTGCATTCATGAGATTTGTGACCATACCTTTTGCAGTTAAAACACTATCCGGAGAAAGATGATATAGTTTGATTCATTCTCTTTCTGCACGGATTAGCTTTATGACCAAAGTGATTGCAGTTGTGGCAGTATCCATTGAAGGATGGATATCTTTGAGCATTAGGCTGTCTTACCAGAGGTCTTCTAGGCCTATTCCATGGATTTTCTGATCCAAAATTCTTCTGACCGGATCCGGAGCTTTCTCCTTTCTCATATCCCAAACCACGCTTGTCATCTAGCTTCTTTTGACTTCCAAGAAGAACTTCAAGTTGAGCAGAACTTATCTTGAATTTCTCTTTATACTCATTTGCTATTTGAAGATCCCTTTTGAGAGAGACAATTTCATCCTCAAGTTTTTCTTCATTATCTTTAGCATCTTCAAGATCAGATTCAAGATGTCTGATAATTCTATCCATCTGGTGGCAATCTTCTGATTTCTCCTTGAGAGATTGTCTTAGATTATCTTCAGTTTTTCTTTTCTCTTCAACTTCTTGGGTAAACTTCATGACTCCTGATTCCATTTCATGTCTTACCATAATGATTTCTTTTGATAACTTTTTACACAACTTAGTTTTTTCTTTTAGCTCTTTATTTGCATTATTTGCTTCACCTTGTCTTGGCAATTGCTAAAGCAGCTCCTTTCTCTTTTTCATAGAGAGACTTAATTTGTCTTTTAGTTCTCTGATGAAATCATCAGCCTGTTTGAGTCTTTCCTTTAATTCATTTACTTCAGAGTTTGACTGTTCAAGATCATCAAGGGTAGTCTTGAGTTGCTCCCTTAAACCATATGCATCCATTTGAATTCCCAAATCTTCCTCAAGCTGTTAGGCTCTATTAGGAGGAACTTAGCTCTGATACCAATTATTGATAATTGAGAGGGGGGGTGAATCAGTTATCCTAATTATTTCTCTTTCTGAACTTTATTAATAATCAATGTAACATTAATTCAAATGAGCAAACATAACCATGAAATGGAAATACACATGACACAATATTTTTGACGTGGAAACCCTGTTAAGGGAGAAAACCACGAGGTGATTAACCCAAGATTGTATTCTCTATTAGAAGAATGGAAATACAAAATGGCACTTGCCAATTAGGGCTCACTACCCAAGCACACTGCTCACAAGGAGGAACACTGCCTACAAAAGACAAACTATCTACAAAAAGAGTGTTATACAATACTTGAACTGATTGGTAGCATCCACATATGCTAGAGTTCAGTTCCGGTTAGGCTTAGTACACTGATCTGCTGCACTTCATCTTTCCTCTTCTCTTATGCTGCTTTCCTTTCACATACCGGACCTTCCTTACTGCTTCTACTTTGCTCTGCTTTTATTCACACATCACATAACTCCTCTACACCTCTCACAACTAAATCCATCCTATATATATATCCGCACAAGTGATTTCATCATCTTTCTAGTCAGCACTGGAATAGTCAATATTTTCAATAGACTCTGATCTGTCGGCTGAATCCTTGCATACCAATTAATGCAGATCAAGGATATACTTGTGGAAATCATTAACCATGTCAGCCAAACATAATTCATGCCTTCATAACCTTTACCAACATCAGTAACACATCCGGAATAATGTCTGATGTTTCTGCCAGTTAGTTCTTCTTCTGTTCACACTGCCAATTGGGAACTCAGTACTTAAGCATTCATATCTCTTTATCCTTTCCACACCAGAGGCTCAAACTCTTGACTTCCCCAAATCCACACTTTACCAAGGTACTTCCTCTGAGAGATCCAGACCTGTCTGTCGGACCTCGCCACATGCTCTGTTCCTGTTTACCGGACCACAACATTCTTCACTCTAACTTCCGATAGAGACATACCATGTCCTGCGGATGTGTGGGATGAACTTTGTTGCCATCAATGACAACAATCATGAATCCATATAGTGTCTCTTGCCAACAATGGATACGGCTCAAGACATACCGGACCCACTCATCCTCTGCAAAACACAAAAACTCAACAAATTATATGAACTTCTTGTCTTTCAAGACTTTGTATTCTAGTTTGAGCTCAAAATTATCACCTTTTAAGTGATTCATGAATAGATTAGCAAACCTTGAGTCACCATGCTCCTCTAGAGGTACTTGAATATAAGCCCTAATATCCTCTGTGTGCAGAACTCCATATGGAACCCTAGAAAACGCTCCCATTAGATCAACTTGAGTGGATTTGAAAGGATGCTTCTTAAACTTTGGCCTAGGCCGCTTAGTGATGTTCACAACTAGAGGAGTAGCCATTTCAAAAGATTACAAGTTCAAAGCTTCGCAGAGAAATACCTTTTTCTTCACAGAATTAGGATTAGCTGCCGAATTCATTCTTCGCACTTCAAATCTCTAAAATTTTAGCTCAAGTGCTCTTCTCCTTATTCTCTTCAAATGAAAAGTGATTCAAGTGTTTGAATAAATAACCTTTTATCCTCCACAAAACCTAATTCTTCATTATAATAAATGCTTTGCCCTAATATAACCAGTTACACTATTTCTGCATACAGTCAATCTTCAATTGCTCTGCAATCAATCACATTAGCTTCTTTTCATTCAGAATTTGCTTCAACAGATCTACAATAGATTTATTTATCTTCATTCATCGTGCCAGATTCAGGAACCCACTTACTGGCAGGGGGAATTAGATTTTCAATGCAGCTCGCCCTAAGCTAGAGCTCCTGATTCAATTCCAGGAGGAATTATCAGCATTAGATTCTGGTACGGACCCATTGTCAACATTCATTTCACCTTTCTTCACCCATGTTTTGTTTATTTAATTCTAGATCTCATTCACATCAACTTTTCCCTTTCCTTTGTCCAACTTCTGCTTTGTTTTTTCCTTTACCTGCCTATGAGTTCTCGTTTTTTCTTCTGCAAAATTTAGCAATGTGTCCAGATTTGTTGCAGTTGAAACACAATCTTATTTTTCTAACAATTACATGTTGGAGCAGGTTTAGATCTGCATTGCATTGCAATATGCCCAAACTTATTGCAAGTGAAACATCTTCCAATGAACACTTGTTTGTTCTTATGAGGATTCCTTGATCCACTTCTGCATTCCTCAGCTCTATGACCTATCCTTTTGCAATTAAAGCATTAACCGGAGAAAGATGATGCATTTTGATTCACTTGACTTCTGCATTAATTAGCTCTATGACCATACTTATTACATTTGAAATGATTGGCATTGAAAGATGGACACCTTTGAGCATTAGGTTGTCTTACCGGAGGTCTTCTAGGATTCCTTCTTTAGTTTCTTGCTTTAGGATTTCTTTGACCAGATCTAGAGCTTTCACCTTTCTCAAATCCTAGACCATGCTTATCATCTACCTTCTTCTGACTATCAAGCAACACCTCAAGTTTAGCTAAGCTTATCTTGAATTTTTCTTTATATTCATTTGCAACTTCTAGGTCATGTTTGAGAATGACAATTTGTCTTTCAAGTTGATCCTCATTATCCCTAGTTTCTTGTAGATCAGATTCTAGATGACTAATTATTCTATCCAATCTGCACCACTCTTCTATTCTTTCTTTCACAGATTGATTCAGTTTTTCCTCAGTCTTCTTCCTTTCTTCAATTTCCTTGGTTAGTCTCATCACCTCGGATTCCATCTCATGTTTTAGGACAACAACTTCTTTTGCTAGCTTTTCACATTCCTTTGTCTTCTCCTTCAGGGCCTCATCCATGTCATTGTCTTCATTCTGATTTGCTAGCTAAAGAAGTAGCTCCGTCCTCTTTTCATTAGATTTGCTCAATTGTCCTTTTAAGGTCTCAATGAAATCTTCAACATCTTTAAGGTTCTCTTGCAGATCTCTAATTTCTTCTCTAGATAGGTCAAGATCATCTAAGGCTACTTGAAGTTGTTGATTGATACCATCAGAATGCTTGAATGAACCCATTGAAAAGACCTTCCCAGATCTTCCTCAAGCTGTTAAACTTCTTCTAAGGAACCTAGCTCTGATACCAATTGTTGAGATTAAGGAACACTGAGAGGGGGGGTGAATTAGTGTTCTACAAAACTTATTACTTTGTTCCTTTATTAATTTACCACATACATCCAAAAGAAAGAAGCTTGAGTTCACAAGAGCAGAAACAACAAGATCACAACACATGAACACTAGGGTTTTTACATGGAAACCCAGTTAAGGGAAAAACCACGATGGGGGTTAACCCACAAGAATTTATACTCTATTAAAAGTATTACAAATGGGGAAGGCACATTCCTTCAGGCACACTGCCCAAAGCTCATTGCTCAAGGAGGCTCACTGCTTACAAATCAATTACAAAAGTTCACTGGAATGTTTGAACTAAGGAATAGCATCTAACAATGCAAGATTACAGTTCTGGTTGAGCTCAGTAAACTGACTTTGTACACTTCATCTCTCTCTGCCCTGTTTTACTTCTCTCCCATGATCTAGAGCTTAGATCTCTTCACTTCGCACTTGATTCTACTATACTTTGCACTTATTCCTTTGTACTTTGACACAAACTAAAATGCTTGAATCCATCGATCATATATACCGCTATATGAAATTACATCAACTGCAGTTAGCCTTAAGAAAAACTTAGAGACTTTTTAAGAATACTTTTATGTTGGCTGAATCCATGCACAAACATGAAGGTGGACCAAAACCTTAGTATCCAAGTCACCTTATATGTCATCCAATACCACTGGATCTCACAAATTACTTAACCAACAACTTTTCCTAATCCGCACAAGGATCAAACATCAAGTCGGCCTGTTCTTCACTGGACTGAACTGCTTAACCAGAACCCAATACTCAGATGCATGTAACTTTCAAACCCTTCATCACTGGAGGCTAAATTATTGGATTTGGGTAGCCTTGACATCCCTAAGCATTCCCTCAGATCCGCAGCATAATATGATTACCTATGGAGAAATGCGGACCAGGATGCTGAACCCTGTCATATGCCCTGTTCCTGGCTATCTGGACTTAGACAAATTTGTAATCTAACTTTCGGTATGATCCACTGATGAAATGTGGATGTGTAAGATAGATTTAGTTGCCATCAATGACAACACCTGATATGCCTAGCAGTGTCTCTTGCCAACAACTTCCACCAATTCCAAGGGATTCAAAAATAAAAATTTGGATGACTCTACCCATAAAGCCAAAAATCATAAAGATCCTCATGCCTTAGGGCACAAATACAAATAATTAAATCCAAATCCATCTAAAAGGCTACCTAAGCCCATACCTCCACAAGAAAAGGCCAAAAATAAATTGGTTTGGGTACCTAAGCAAGAAGAAAACAAGTCAAATAAAGCATCTACATCTCAAAAAATCCCAACAATCCTCTTCCATAAAAAAATCCCAAAAATCCCATTCCATTCAAAAATCTCATATTCCTTCATCCAACAAGAAAAACAAAAATCATAAAAATCCTAAGTCTATGTGGGTACCTAAATTCCTACATCGACCATCCCCTAAGCAAACATGTCCATTGCTTCCTACACCTCCTCCAAATCAAAAGCTTCAATGTTTATCATGGTGTGTGCATCCATTGGTCTTGGTTCCCTTCCATTTCACAACATTTCCACATACCTCCATTTCCCCATCCTTCATCCATTATCCCACATATCTCCCCCATCACCTTCCTATGGTCCATGCTTTTGCATAAGCCTTTAATCCACATCATAATCCAAAAATAATCCACATCATAATCCAAAAATAATCCACATCATAATCCATTATCCCCCATCCATCCTTACATAATCTTTCATAATCCACATCAAAATCCATTATCTACCTGCTCCATCTCCCTCACATGCAATCGCCTACCAACATCTATGAGCATGATGATATTTGGCATCGTTCATGTGCGATATTCATCTCTAATGGGACTATCACCTTTCATGGAACTAGAATCTTGAGTCCCTCTCATCCATATCCACCTATCCCATCCAAATATTCAAATTAAAAAAATCAAAATAGTAAAGATAAATCCCTTCATCCAACGGTGAAAACCACCCTTGCTAGCACCTTGAATAAGTACCATGATGAAAACCATACAAACAAGCATCATGTGTAGGTCAATTATCTGTCACTTACACTTGGGGGCACATTGTATCATCCATACCAACCTATCCTTTTCAAAACTATCATTTCCATACCATCCTACCATCCTCATCCATACTTAGCCATTATACCTATCCTATCTTCCCTTCCTCTTTTTGATCTTAATATAAATATGGGGGTAAAATGTTGACAAAAGTTTTGGATATCTCTTGAAATACCTCATACTTTTCAACCAATCCTATCATCACCCTCTTGTCATAAGCTTTGTCATGTAAAATCTTGAGTATTACACCAAGACTAGGGCATGTTATTCCTATGTGACATAGTCTTTGGAGATCACATCCTAACTCCCTTGTGATGCATACATCCATTCTACTATATCTTATCCTTTTATCCATCCATTTATTATGCCATTCCATACACTATCACATATTCCTTTTATCCATTCCTTTATCCATTCATCTATCACGAGTCTTCCATCCCATCCATTATAGCCTATCCTTTTTATCTATCCAGATATCAGGAGCTTTTGCCTATCCTTTTATCCATCCATTTATCATGAGCCTTCCATCCCATTTACTATAGACCATCCTTTTATCTATCTAATCCCACCATTATCCTTGCATCTAGACATGGTTTTTGCCTTGTCATTGGTGTCTAGCATAAAGACTATCCAAATTGTCATTGGTGTCTAGCAAAAATTAAAACATTTCAAAAATACAAAAAAAATCAAAATATTCCCAAAATACAAAAAAAAAATCCAACAAAAATCTAAGCAATAATTCAAGTGCAAGTCATCCTTAATCCATACCGATCAAGTTAATCAATATTGTTAAATTATCCAATCACATCCTTGCTCTTGATCCTAATCTTGTTGTAAACCAAATCAATCAATCATCATCATCATCAATGGGACATGTCTTTCCCACATCCTTGTGTTGATCTAGGGATATATCGTTCCCCACAATGACAACACTATTATCATCATCAATCATTATCAATTAAACATTGGTTTATAACTTGACAAGGGCAATACCGTGTTTGTTTTTGAATCACTTGTGTATGCTTGCTTGCTTGTGTGTGTTATCATTTTATCTTACATTTGTATAAAATCCATATCATTCTAGCTAATATTCATATCTTGTGTATGTTGGAATATCTTTTTGCATTATCCTTTGCATCTAAGTGTTGGCAAGAGACACTGTGTGGCTTCATGAGTGTTGTCATTGATGGCAACAAAGTCTATTCCACACATCCGCAACACATAGTATGCCTATACCAAAAGTCATATTGAAGATTGTTTTGGTCTGGTGAACAAGAACAGAGCATGCAACAAGGTCTGATAATCAGGTTTGGATCTCTCAGATGGTGTAACTCAGCAAGTTGCGGACTTGGACAAGTCAAGAGGAGTATCATGACTACTATATTCCATAGATTGAGCCTTCAGTGATAAAACATGGAAAATATATGAGCATTTGAGTGTTGGGTTCCATACAGGTAGAGCAGACTGTGGAAGAACTGACCAACAGACTATCATACTTCAATCTGGATGAGTAATTGATGTCGATCAAGCTATTTGAGGGATCATACATTGTTGGACGACATGATTGATGACTTCAATGCCTATGTTTTTGATACGCATCATAAATCAAGCATGGATTCAGCTGACATATTAGTAATTTGTAAATATCTTGAGTATTATGGTTGCCGACTAGAAAGTTGTTGAAATCCTTGGTGCGGATATATATACCAGATGGATTCTAGTATGAAGGTGTGTGTGTGTACATATGTGATAAAATAAAGTGCGAAGAAAGGAAGAGATAAGTGTGGAAGTAGCAATACAAGTCTGGTATGTGACAGAGCAGCAGCACTAGAGTAGAGAAAGAATGAAGTGCATCAGATAAGTATATTGTGCCTAATCAAAACTGAACTCTAGCATTTGTAAATGCCTCTCATCAGTTCAAACACCCGGTTACTTTTTGTAAGTTCTGTAGATAGTGAGTCTCTTGTAGGTAGTGTGCCTCTTGTGAGCAGTGTGCTCAAGCAGTGAGCCCTAATTGGCAAGTGCCATTTTGTACTTCTTATTCTTTTAACAGAGAATATAATCTTAGGTTAGTCACCCCATGGTTTTTCCCTTAATAGGGTTTTCCACGTAAAAATCCTTGTGTTATGTGTGTTGATTTTATTTCTGATCTTATGATTATATATGCTTATATGTTTTGGTGTTGCACAAATTATAAAAGAAGAAAAGAAAGTAAAGATAATAGAGATAACTGATTCACGTCCCCTCTCAGTTATCTACCTTGTTTCCAACAATTGGTATTAGAGCTAAGTTCCTCTAAATAGAGCCTAACAGCTTGAGGAAGATCTGGGAATCTCAATGGATATGTATGGTATGAAGGAACAACTTCAGTCTACCCTAGATGATCTTGAACAATCTCACTCTGAATCCAATAACTTGAGAGAAAGACTCAAACAAGCTAATGATTTCATAAATGAGCTAAAAGAAAAATTGAGTATCTCTGTGAAAAAGAGAAAGGAACTACTTCAAAAATTAGCAAGTCAAAGTGAAGCCAATGATAGTAATGAAGATCTGAATGAGAAAAACAAGCTATGTGAGAAGCTATCAAAAGAGGTCATTATGGTAAGGCATGAGATGGAATCAGGGGTTATGAGATTCACCTAAGAAATTGAAGAGAAAAGGAAAATTGAAGATAATCTAAAACAATCCCTCAAGGAGAAGACAAAGGACTACCACAAAATGGATAGAATAATCAGGCATCTTGAATCTGATCTTGAAGAAGCTAGAGATAATGAAGAACAACTTGAGAATCAGATAGACACTCTTAAATAAGATCTTCAAATAGCAAATGAATACAAAGAGAAATTCAAGATAAGCTCAGCCCAACTTGAAGTTCTTCTTGAAAGCCAAAAGAGGGTAGATGATAAGCATGGTTTGGGATATGAGAAAGGTGAAAGCTCTGGATCCAGTCAGAAGAATTTTGGATTAGGAAATCAAAGAAATAGGCCTAGAAGACCTCCAGTAAGGCAACCAAATGCTCAAAGATATCTATCCTTCAATGGATACTGCTTCAATTGCAACAACTTTGGTCATAAAGCAATTCAGTGCAGAAGGAGAATGAATCAGACTAATCCATCCTTCTCCAGACAATGTTTCAACTGTAAAAGGTATGGTCACAAATCTCATGAATGCAAAAATATGCAAATAAACAATTCATTCAATGGTAGATGATTTGCATGCAATAGAATGGGACATATGGCTAATCAATGCAGATCAAGAGGATATCAGTCAAATATGCAAAGAAATGTTGTTTGTTACGATTGCAATAGATCCGGTCATATTGCCAAATTCTGTAGAAGTAAAAATCAAGATAAAAAGGGTCCAATGCATCATAATAAAAAACAAGATAAGGGAAAAGGTAAAGTGAATGGAGATGAAGTTCAAAGGGAGATGAGCAAGATTTGGGTGAAGAAGAGTACATAAAATGTTGGGGATGGATCCGCACCAGAATCTGGTGCTGATATTTCTTCCAGAAACTAAACAGATGAGCTTTGGCTTAGGGGAGTCACAAACAAAAATAAATTCCCCCAACTAGTCAATTGGTGCGTAAATTTGGCACATGGAATGTTGCAGATTAAAGGGTTCTCAAAAAAATATCTAAATAACCCTTGGTAAAAATATGAAAGATCCACATGGAGTTTTACAAGAGTTTAATCATCCAAGATTGATCCAGTTTAATAGCCATCTGGTAAAGAAGGATTTTCACAGATAGATCCGGTATGATTCAAAATTGAAATACTTTGATCTGCAGAACCATGGCATGATTGGAGAAAAGAAGATACATTGTCAATCCTCACTGAAAATTATTCTAAGTGCAACACAGTGATTTGAAAAGATCTCTCTCAGAAGAGGGCAACCAAATAACTTAAGTTGTGCATTTATTGCAAAAGGAAATTAGGGTTTGCGTAAGAATAAAAGGGTTCTTTCACTCATCATTTGCACATTTGCATTCGAGAAGAAGAAAAGAAGAGCTCTGCATCAAGCTTCTACAACTCTCTCAAAGATCAATTGCAAAATCCAATTCAACCAACGATTTGTTCCTGCTCTTATTTCGAACCTTAAAGCGTAAAAAGGTACTTCCACTCTGAAAATCTCTCTCTAAATCTTTTGCAAAATGGCTACTCCAATGGTTGTTAAGATCACTGATAGGCCGCACCTAAAATTCAAGAAACACCCCTACAAATCCCTAGAAGTTGATCCTTTAGGCACTTTTTCTAGCATTCCGCATGGGGTATTGCACGTAGAAGATGTTAGGATCTACATCTATGCCAACATTGAGGAATTTGGAAAATCTATGTTGATGGACATCTATCATAAATAGTTAATAGATGAAATTTTTGAACTCAAACCTCAATACAAGGCCCTCCGGGATAAACACTTCAGACATTGCATTCACTTTCCCTATTTTGCAGAAGATGATTGGGTCCGGTATGTCCTTAGCAAAATGCATGATAATTTCATGTGGTTAATGAAGCCCTTCAAGATAAAAAAAATGCCATTAGAGCAGTAATTGGACTGCACTCATCCAGTGGGTTACCTGCACTCAAATCTATCAAGAACCGGACAGTAACTGAAGCTACCAGATCTAAGTTTGACAAGAGAACAATGACCATAGATGACATCACAGATCTGGATGTCAAATTTGCCTCAATGATAATTAGGTATAAGATCTATCATTCTAGCAGGGAGAATTTTGTGTCTGGGACTGCAATATATGCAACATATCAGATGTTGAGGGAAAATGCAAATTATGACCTATGTGATCTTCTTTTGAACCAACTGTTAGAAAACCTGCAGAAGATCAAGAAGGATAGGAAGAATTCCTTCAAGTATGGTTGTTTGATACTGTGTCTATTCTTCTACTACATGAATGAGCTGCCTGGATCAAGTGGATGGGTTTGGCAAAATGACAAATCAATTGCAATACAGATTAGAGACTATATGTATGGACTTGGTGATGTTAAAGCTCAAAGCACAACACTCTGGGGTTACTTTAAGAAATTCCAAAGCATGATGCAAGCCAGAGAGAGGATACCTCAATCCATAGTTGAGAAATACAAGGATATAGTGTGTTTTATGGTAGATATTGATCAATGACTAATGGAGGCAGTTGAGCCCAGAATAGTTTGGATAATGCCAATGGGATATGAGGTTGATGAGAAAATCTTGGAGCTACATATTCAACACTTGTTAAGTTAGCCTAAGGACCCTGAGGCAGAAAGGTTTGGAACCTTTCAAGAACTAAGTGTAAAAATACATGTTGAGCTAAGACAACCAGAGATAAAGAGGAAAGTTAGAAGGGAAGTTGAGGAAATTGCCAAAAGATATGACATATCAAAAGAGGTAGTAGATGCAAACAAAGAGAAAGTTGAAAGAGCTGAGAAAGAGAAACAAGAAGCAGAGAAAGGAAGTGTTTCGGTACAAGCCTCCTCCCGGACTAGATCCTCCAAGAGCTCTGCACCTAAGAGCTCAAGAGCCACCAAACCGGATGTCAAGACATCTGGAAAGGGAGAAAACAGAATGAAAACAAAAGCCATAAGGTCTTACACAAGTCACAAGGATGATGAAGAAATAGAGTCTGATGAGGAAATTAAGAAAATGAAGAAGAAGAAGAAAACATCAGGGGAATTCTCTACTAGCAAAAACAAAGAAGAAAAAATAGAAGAATTTGTTGAAAATCCCACTCTTTCCATTGATGATATCATTAATGCAGTTACTGTGGATGGGAATTTGCAACTAGTAACATAATTCTATGATGAATATAGTGATACTGACAAGAGGATCTTGGAAGAAGCTACAGTCAGGTACCTGAATATTTATAATAAAGCATTCATTGAAATTATTTCATTAATTCCCAAAAGTCTAGAGAAGGTACTTGAACTTAGAAAAGAGAATGCAAAGGCAAAAGACTTAGAGATCTGAAAATAGATTGCAATTAAGCTCTATCCTTCTATTACTCCAAAGCAAATGGACATGATCTTTAAGGAATGTAAGGATGAATTCCGGAGCAAAGCAAGAATGAACAAACTTATGCTTGGAGAAACTGATCAAGTAGCAAGAGAAACAAAAGACATCCTCTGGAATGCCTTCAAAAGATTCAATCTTCATATTGTAGAGGAAACAGATGAAGAACCTTCCACCATGGATGTTGAAGGATTAAATGCAGCCAATGAAGAATCTTCTGACAAAAATGTAGAAGGGTCAAAAGAGATAGATGAGGAGAAGTCTAAGGACTTGGATTCCTCTGTTCCGGAAGAGGAAGTTCATGAAGTAGTTAACATCTTTCCTCTGGATCCCACTGCAGACATTCCAGATTCAGGAGTTGAAGGAGAAGGAAGAAATGAGGAGAAAGTGAGTCAAGAAGAGGGGGTAAAGGGAAAAGAAGAAAAAAAAGCAGAAAAGACCTTTGATGATAGTTCTGAGATCCCAAAAGAAAAGAAGACTCAGTCACCAGCAAGAGACATTGCAGAGGTAGTGAAGAACTTTTTGAACAAAGAAATGATGGAGATAGATGAGCCTAAACTATTTCAAGGGCCACTAAATTTTGACTCTCTCTTTGGTCCAGACAATGAAAATAGCATCTTTTGCTCAAGCCAAAGCAAAAGAAAAACTTCTAAAATCTCACGCAGAAGACGGTGAGCTATTAGAGATTGCATCTGGGATGCTGGAGAAGATCATGCCATCTTTTCAAAAGGATCCTTTGACCTCTCCATCTGGTAACTTGAAATCTCTGGTAAACTCTGTTAGCACTCACTTTGAATCTTTAGAGAAATCGGCAGAAGCAAAGGTTCGGAAGGATTTTTTGGGAAAAAGATTCACTGAAGTATAGGGACTCATTACTAATGATAGGAGGACCCTAGATATTGAGATAAAGAGCCTTGAAAATGCTCTTAAAAATGGTGGGGACATGTACAAATTTTGTCTATCTTGGCCCATAGTGATAGAGGATATTGAATAAAAGGTGAAAGAACAAGAAGGTAAATTGTCAAGTTTATCTTAGAATTTTGATCCCCTCACTAGATCCTTAATGAATCAAGAATGCTAGGCTATTATCATTATAAATGAAATAAAGAGGCTGGACAAAGAAAAGAAGAATATAATAAACAGGATGAGTGAACTCAGAGGGATAATTATCCCTAAGTTAGAGGCAATGCATGAGGCCTTAACAGATGCTCAGACCACAGCCTGGACCAGTGATCCAACAGATCTAAGAAGGGTAGAAGCATGCATTTTTGTTGAGTGGTCATATCTCCATTTTGGATAGAATGAAGCAGAGCTGGGCCACAGAGTTTGTACAGTTGAAGGCAGTTTTGCGGATGTACTTAAGTATATGTAAGTATAACATGTATATATACTTATGCGGCCATGTATAGGTTAATTTTTGCAAATTTTGGTGTGTGGATTCTGCCCTTTGCCATTGATGTCAAAGGGGGAGTGAGGAGTAGTGAAAAATGTGGAATCCAGCTAAGGGGGAGCTCTGGTAAAATAGTTCATAAGATAGAGCATCAGCCAAGAGGGAGTTTGTTGCGACACTTAGTCATTTTTCATTAAGTGTTGCCATCAATGCCAAAGGGGAAGATTGTTGGCAAGAGACACTGTGTGGCTTCATGAGTGTTGTCATTGATGGCAACAAAGTCTATCCCACACATCTGTAGCACATAGTACGCCTATACCAGAAGTCAGATTGAAGATTATTTTGGTCTAGTGAACAAGAACAGAGCATGCAACAAGGTCCGACAATCAGGTCCAGATCTCTCAGATGGTGTAACTCAGCAAGTTGAGTACTTGGACAAGTTAAGAGGAGTATCATGACTACTATATTCTAGAGATTGAGCCTTTGGTGATAAAACATGGAAAAGATATGAGCATCTAAGTGTTGGCTTCCAGACAGGCAGAGCAGACTGAGGAAGAACTGTCTGACAGAGTATCAGAATTCAATCCAGATAAATAATTGATGTTGATCAAGCTATTTGAGGGATCATACATTGTTGGCTGACATGATTGATGACTTCAATGCCTATGTTTTTGATACGCATCACAAATCAAGCATGGATTCAGCTGACAGATCAGTAATTTGTAAATATCTTGAGTATTCCGGTTGCCGACTAGAAAGTTGTTGAAATCCTTGGTGTGGATATATATACCAGATGGATTCAAGTATGAAGGTGTGTGTGTGTACAGATGTAATAAAATAAAGTGCGAAGAAAGGAAGAGATAAGTGTGGAAATAGCAATACAAGTCTGGTATGTGACAGAGCAACAACACTAGAGCAGAGGAAGAATGAAGTGCATCAGATCAGTATATTGTGCCTAACCCAAACTAAAATCTAGCATTTGTAGATGCCTCTCATCAGTTCAAACACTTGGTTACCTTCTGTAAGTTTTGTAGATAGTGAGTTTCTTGTAGGTAGTGTGCCTCTTGAGAGCAGTGTGCTCAAGCAGTGAGCCCTAATTGGCAAGTGCCATTTTGTACTTCTTATTCTTTTAACAGAGAATACAATCTTGGGTTAGTCACCCCATAGTTTTTCCCTTAACAGGGTTTTCCACATAAAAATCCTTGTGTTATGTGTGTTGATTTTATTTCTATTCTCATGATTATATATGCTTATATGTTTTGATGCTGCACAAATTATAAAAGAAGAAAAGAAAGTAAAGATAATAGAGATAACTGATTCACCCCCCCTCTCAGTTATCTGCCTTGTTTCCAACACTAAGGTCATGTATCATACCTTTTGTGCATTAGGACTTTAATGCTCTAAGTTTTCTTCCTCATACGTCTAGACATGGTTGTATTACCTTGGGTGCAGAAGACACATCGTCACCCTAGTCCTTATACCTTGGTGCATAACGTCTAAGTGCTATATCAAACTATATGATTGCTCACTTCATGGCAGTATAACATATCATTCATCTCTTTCACCCATCCCTTGCACTCTCCATTTTCTTATCCCTCCTTTATCGTTTCATTTCATTTTGAGAGCATACCCGTGTTCTTCCAACCCACCTATCCTCTTGAGGGGGCATCATCATATCCTTATACATCATCTCAATTCTTCATCCATTCTTTCTTGTCACTCTTTCAAGTAGTTGGGGCATCCTTTTCCTCTATCCACACCTTATCTTCTTTGAAATGATGTTACTTCTTTTAGTCGCAACATCATCTCAAAGATGGGCAAAATGTAGAAACCTAAAATTGACCATGTCTTACAACATCACCTTGTCGATATATTACTTGAGACATCTTATGACATTTTGTTGTAGGACCCTCACATAACCCTTTCATCACCTAATTTGTTAAATAAATCATATTTATTTAACTAATTCCCATCCTAATCCCATTTTAATCCTATTTATCCCATTAGCCAATTTATTAAATAAATTATATGTATTTAATTAATTTCTTCGTCATCCAATTTAAATAAATAAAATATTTATTTAAATTAGCCCTGACCTTTATTCTCATCACAACACATGTCCCTCTCTCATAATTTAAGTAATTTTTTATTTGAATTATGTGTCACACTACCACCTTCATTAAATAAATTGTCACACCACTACCTTTTATTAAATGAAGAGGCCCTGAATTAAATTATCTCATAATCTTAGCCATCCACATCACACAATTCACCTTTCAATCCTCACCCATCATTCAAATCCAATCCTCTATAAAAGCAAGCTGTCATCTCCATTTCAAGGTTAACCACAATATTCAATATTTTGCTATCACTCATATCATTCATCTTGTGATCTTGCTATCATACATCCATATTGAGCTTATCATATATCTTGCATGCTACACATCTGAGAGCAAACAAAGCAAAATTGAGAAGAGCAATGGAGGAGAATCAACTTTGGCATATGATTTGAGATATTATGGCTTTATTATTAAATTTCTATTGTCATCTTGTGCTTCATTGTTAGATTAGGTTCTCTATGGATTGAATTTAGATAGTTTTGTGGTTGCTATTGATGATTTAGGGCTTTCTCCTAACAAAAAGGGTGATATTGAGAAAGGTAAAAAGTCTGATACCTTGCAGGATGACCAAGACAATAAAAAATCAATGGTTGTGTGGACTGCCTTTCATGCAAAAGAAGAAGCCAATACTTGGGTAATTGACAGTGGTTTCTCTAACCACATGATTGGTGACAAGGAGACGTTTATCAGCCTCAAGAAATTGAATGGTGGGGCTATTAAGTTTGGTGGTGATGAGTCAGCACAAATTTGTGGAAAGGGTGCTATAACTATTTATGGGAAGAATAGGACTGAGGGTGTCCTCTATGTGAAAGGGCTAAAGAATAATCTTCTCAGTGTCAATTAGATGTGCAATAAAGGATACAATCTTACTTTTCATGTCAAATGATGTGAAATCAGGAAGGCAGGGTCCGGAAAACTAGTTGCAGAAGGTATTAAGACATATGGATGTATTTATCATCTAAATGAGGTAAATGGAAGAACCTATTTATTGGCTCAATCTAGTGAGTGTTGGTTGTGGCACAAGAGAATGGAACACACCAATTTTGATAATATGGTAAAGATCAACTCTATTCATGCGGTGAGAGATATGCCTAAGATAACCAAGCCTGTAAACACATTATGCAAGGAATTTCAAATATGAAAGAAGACAAAAAAAAATTTCAAGAGCTAGGAGTATTCTTCTACAATGCCATTGGAGATGATTCAAATTGACCTATGTGGACCTACAAGAATCAAGAGTCAACAAGGTGAAAGGTATTTCATGTTGGTTATTGATGATTACTCTAGAATGACTTGGGTTACTTTTCTAAGAGAAAAATCAGAAGCCTTTGATAAGTTTAAGATTTTTAAAGCAATAGTTGAGAATGAAATGAATGCTAAGATCAAATGCTTAATATCTAATAGAGGAGCTGAGTTTACTTCAAATGAATTTGAAAAGTTTTGTGAAGACCATGGTATTAGGAGACATATGTTTGCTCCTAGTACCCCTCAGCAGAATAGGGTAGTGGAAAGTAAGAACAGGACTATGCAAGAGATGGCTAGGGCAATGTTGAAAGATGTAGATCTACCTAATATGTATTGGAAGGAAGCAGTTCACACTATTGTTTACCTGCTCAACAGAGTACAGTTGAGGGTCAATAGCACTAAGTCCCATTATGAGCTATGGTATGAAAGACCTCCTACTATTAGATACTTCAGAATCTTTGGCAGAAAATGCTACATCAAGAGAGATGAAGAAGACCTTGGAAAGTTTGATTCAATGAGTGATGGAGGACTCCAAACTAGTAGGTACTCCTATGGTTATGGGTTGTCATTTGAGCAAAGTTGATGAGTCACCAGAGGTTGATTAGACTCTTTATAGATTTATGATTGGATGATTATTATACTTGACTACTTCTAGACCTAATATTATGCATGTAGTATGTGTGGTTGCTGGATATCAAGATAATCCTAAGCAAACTCATGAAAGGACAGTGAAAAAAAAATTCAGATACTTGAAGGGAACTCTAGATTATGGCTTATGGTATCCAAGAGGTAATGACTTTGATCTAAGTGCTTACATTGATGCTGATTGGGCTAGTTGTGTTAATGATAGAAGAAGTACAAGTGGTGGTGCTTTCTTTTTAGGAAACATATTGGTTTCATGGCATAGTAAGAAACAAGATTCAATATCTTTATCAACTGTAGAGGCAGACTATATTGCAGCAACATCCTGCTGTACACAAGTTTTGTGGATGAAGCAAACATTGAAAGATATGAAGGTATAATATGATGATTCCTAATTTGTGTGATAATACTAGTGCTACCAATATTTCCAAGAATCTAGTGATGCATTCTAGAACCAAGCATATATCAATCAAGTATCACTTTTTGAGAGAGAAGGTTGCAGAGAATGAAGTGAAGTTGGAATATGTTCCAAAAAAGGATCAGATTGCAGATATTTTCATAAAGGCTCTTCCAAAGGACACTTTTGAGTATCTCCAGTAGAGGTTAGGGGTAATGGCCCCTCCTTATTGCTAGATGCATAGTTGGTGCATCTGTCCAGGGGGAGTAATTCATGCTATATCTTTTTCCTGGACTGATGGTGGCTACCTCTTAGGGGTAGCAGGTAGTGGTTGTTGCTGACAGGGGGAGAAGGTTGAAAAGGAAAGTTTGTGCTTTCATGAGGAGTTGTTTCCCTTTGTCCTTGATGTCAAAGGGGGAGAATGAGCTAGTGTGTGTTTCCATCAATGCCAAAGAGGGAGATTGTTGCAAATATGTTACCTAAGGTTGTCACTGATGTGGTTGTGTGGTTTCATTGATGTCAACACTCAGTTTGGGTTGTTTGATGTCAACACTTAGTTTGGATTGTCATTGATGCTTATATTGATGGTATGCTAACAATGATGTTGCTGATGTTCATGGTTGGATGTCATGCATTGTTATGATGTATTGAGTATGTTTGTTGTTAGTAGAGATGATATCATGATAATATATATTAAGATGGGATTTAGAAGCATCAAGATGAAGGATGATATATTAAGATGGGAATTAGAAGCATCAAGATGAAGAATGATATATTAAGATGGGAATTAGAAGCATTAATGTTGATACTGTGAAGATGTTGTTGATGGTTTGTAGCTTGTTGTATGTTCTTTCCTGATGATCTTAAGGAAGTATGTGTTGTTATAAGAAGGTTCTAGTCTCTAGAAGTTGGTGAAGGTTTCTGCTATAGGAAGTTGCCTAGAAGACTGCCTGGTAAAATTCTCTGCATTCCTCCACATTTGAAGATAAGATAATGTAGTTTAGAAGTTGAGCTTAGTGTGTTCTGAAGGTGTTATATCCAAGAGTTCAAGACATTATACCTTCAACAGTGAAAGTTACAAGTGACAGAGTTCCAGTCTGTGCTCTTGCAGAAGAATGTGATAATGAAGGCTAAGTGGAATGCTCTACATGTTAAAGTTTGTCCATGTAGTTTTGTGGACATGTTTAGGAATGTGTAATTCATGCTTGTTTGTTGTATCAAGTGTTTTGGTGGTCTGCAAGTTCATTTTTTCAAGTGATAGTGAGCTACAAATAGTTCTAGAAGCCTAATTATTCTCAGAATACATGCTGGCGATGTGCACCACAGAGTTCTTGTTGTGCGGAGTTCAAGGAGTGTTTGGAGATGGTGTATGAGTCTTGAAAACCATCTGGGAGATGCACAAGCAATGTTCAATCTTTCATGTGTACCGCCAAGTTGTAATGGTTGATGTGCTATACAAGTTTCATGTTTTCTTGTTTTGGGGTAATCTATTTCTAATGTGTGTAACATGCAGATGTTATTCCTTGAAGGATGATGTTGTGAAGGATGTTTAGGACTAGGTTAAGCAAGTGTTGGAATTCGCAAGGTGTGTTCCTCTTCCTAGTGTTGCGTGGAGTTCATATTAAGGCTTTCCCTCGACAAGTTTCATGATGTTTGATATTTGGCTGACTTGTAATTCTAATGTTATTATTGTCTTTGGTCGACATGCAATGTAATCAATGTAATATCATGTATACATAACAAACCTAGTTGATCTAGGTGAGGTATGATTGTGAAGATGAATATATGTGAAGAGTAGAATATGAATATGATATGCATTATGATGTATGACTGAAGGAGAAAGAACATAAGTGTTAGAGCTTGTCTTGATTCATCTTGAAGATATTTTTTAGATAGGAGGGAAGAAAAGAGTGTGCCTAACTGAGTCAGTCATCAAAAGAGGAGTGAAGAGGTAGAAGTGTAATCATCAAAAAGAGTGAGCTTCAATGTCAATTTTAAAATAGTAGAAGGACTATCATGCTGTAATCATTTTTGAGTTTGTTCTCAGTTCAGGGAGTGGTTGCTTCCTTGGGTTGTAGCCCTAAAACAAAGTTTGCAGGGAATTGTAGCTTCCTTGGGAGTGACCCTAAAACAAAGTCAAAATGTAGTAGTAGCTTCCTTGGGTTGTAGCCCTAAAACAAAGTTGTAATTCTTATAGAAGTGAGATTCATATATTGTGAGTTAATCCTCACTGTGGATTTTCCCTTTTTGTGTTTTCCATGTATATCTGGTGTTATGTGATGTTGTGCATTATGTTGATCTTTCATGCTTTTGTTATTGTTGTAAAGTTTAAGTTTTAATTTCCTCCGGAGGATTTGAGATTTGTTTGTATACTGATTCAGCCCCCTCTCAGTATCTGGGTGTGTTCAATAGACTTTGTGTAGGTTTTGTCATGCACAACCAAGACTACATGTGTGGCCCTAATAGATGTATAATTCCCTTCCAAGATACAAACTACCAAGGAAAAGAGAAAATATCCACATGACAAGAGGAGAATAGAAATAACTATTATGTAGGTAAAAGGTTAAGAAGAAATCATGACCAAATAAAATGTGAACTTGCTAAACACCAAGAATAAAAAATCACATGCTAGAAGAGAAGAAATCTACAACAAGAGGAAAGAATAAAATCTACATATTGCCACATCATCAAAGGTAATAGCAATAGCTTGTAGTGATATCTCAAAGTAAGTGCCAAGTTGGAAAAAAGAACAAATAGAGCCTATTCAAAATATGAAACTATAGATGGAAAATTTTAAAACTTATGACATATACTTTTTGGATTTGATTTGCATTTGCAACATTAACACATTATCCACCTAGGAAATTTTCTAATTAGCATTAATAACAAAGGTATCCCTCTATGTCACTAATTTCTTATCATAGCCTATTATCAAGATAATGTTTTTGATAACACATACACACATTCAACCAAAACATAAGGCATAACTCCTATAACATCATATGTAACCTTTCAATCTTACACACAACTCTTGTCACAATTTTTATAGTAGCCTCCTTTAACAAAAGATTGATTTATAGTAGCTTGGTTTAGGTTAGAAGTAACATATTAATGATTTTAAAAAATGCTATAGATTGTAATGAAATAACTTGCACAATGGAAGAAGATGATATGAAATATTCTGCAAATACTTGATAATAACTGAGAATAACAGGCCACTTCGTGGGGGCAACCTCCAAATATCTCCAATGAGAACACAATTCACAATATATGATGAAATAAGACTCATATCCTCCTATATATACCTAATTATGCTTAGGATGAATAGACACACCCCTATATAACACCTAGTCTGACCTATCTAACTAAATAATAATATAATAATGATAACATGACTTAATTAGGAGTTAAGATAGCCACAAGCTAACTATTCATAACCCTATGTACACTAATATTAAGGGTGTAGCATGCCCTCCCTCTTCAAAGAAGCATTGTCCTCAATGCTAATCAAGTGTGGATTCTTCTGAATGAACTCCTTGTCCTCCCATGTGGCCTCTTCAACTGGTAAATTCTTCCATTGGATGAGATACTTAGTGAGGGTTCTATTCTGCAGCTTCTTCATGCGTGTTTGAAGAATGCACTTTGGTTCCAATATGATTCTTCCTTCTTCATCAATCTCTGGTAACATTGTCATGGATGGACTTTTGAGTCTACTAGCATTCTCCAAGATAGAGATATCGTAGAAAGGTTGTATGATTTTTGATTTAGGTAACCTCAATTTGAAGTCGATGTTGTTAGTCCTTGTTGAACCTTTATGAGGCCTGTACAAATCAAGTTCCCCCTTGTGATCTAAAACTGTAACTACTTTCCTAAAAGGTGAATTAGGAATATTTGGCTGTCGCACTTCCATTGACAATAATTGAGTGACACATTTATCCACATCCCTTTTTAGTGACATTTGGTGTGCACTTACCAATTGTGGACTCTTTGCACGTAAACCCCGTAGCTCATATTTTTTATCCTCAGAGTAGAAGTGCATGAATAGTTCCTGGAAATTCATCTCAATTGTACCCAAGGTAGTAAGCCATTGAACTCCCAAAACAATGTCTGCTCCAGCCATGGGTATAGTAAACATAGGGCTGTCTATCATGTAGTCCCCCATGGTGAGTTTAATACTATGGCATTTCCCTGGACAATTGACTGTACCACCATCTGCAATCATAACCTGGAATTCAGGGCTAGGGTAGACAAAACAATTTAACTTTGCTGCTAGTTGCTTGTTGATGAAGTTATGTGTACTCCCTGAGTCAATCAATATTGTCACTATTTATTTTTTAAGGAAACCCTTTACCTTGAGTGTTTGTGGGTTATTAATACCTGATAGTGCATGCCAAGAGATAGTTGGTTGGATATCTTTAGAGTCCTCTACCACCACCACTGGATCTTCTTCATCCTTATCTTCACCATAGGTAGCTTCAATATAGAACAACTTCTTCTCATCACATTTATGTCCTTTATGATATTTTCCATCACAGTTGAAACATAACCCTTTGGCCTTTTTCTCTTCCAATTGTTGAGGTGTCAACCTAATAGGATGAGTAAATGATGATGCAAGAGCCTTGTCAACTTTGTTACTAGGCAATTCTTCCCTTCTATTAGCCAAAATTTTTTCCTCCACTTGTCTTGCCATAATCATTGCTTCAGAGATAGAATTTGGATAGAATATGCGTACTTCATGTTGAATGTGATCCTCGAGACCACCCAAGAATAAATCATTCAAGTTCTCCTCTGTAATTGTATCCACTCTTAAGGATAGATTTTTGAATTGCTGAATATAATCCTTAACTAATCCTATTTGTTGAAGTTTAGCTAGTTGGCTAAAGAAGCTGTCTGTCACACTATTGCTATATTATGATTGGAGTTCCTCCGTAAAAATTGACCATGAGATGGTGAGACCCTTTTTCCTTCAATGAGTACAAAGCCAATGATACCAAATGAATTGGTCTGGTTCTAGATAGAGGGAAGCCATTGTGACCTTTTGTCCATATGGGATTTGATGTACTTAAAAAAAAATCTCCATTTGGTTTATCCATGTTAGAGGATCCGTGCCATCGAACTTGCACATATCCACCTTTGGAAACAAATTCCTAGATCCCATAGGAGTATTAAAATTTGTGTTAGTATTAGCCGACTTGAAGGTTTCACCTTGGTTGCTTGAGAACTCCTTTCTTGGTTCATTCATATAGGCACTTAACATGCTTTGTATATTTGATATATCTCCTCTTAGGTCACACATATCCCTCTTAATTGAGGCCAACTATTCTTTGACCTTACTTATTTCCTCATTGGGATTACTATCCTCTATTGTTTCCCCATCCTTATTAGAGGATTTCCCCGGTGTGACAACATTCTTTTTGCCTCTTGTTGCAGGCCCCGTCATGATGGAAACCAATAGTTTTGAAATAAATCACACAAATGAAATGTAAATTCTCTAAAATTTTTATTGTAACTTACTAGGGCCAAGATACCACTTATCCAGAAAAAAATCCAAAAAATTAGCAAATTTTCAGCCTTGAGAGCGAATTTGTTGGAAACCCTAATTTTGCAATAACTCACTTATTCTTGCTTTAATTTATCCAACCATTGGACTGTAGGCTCCTCTAGTATATCTTCAAAAACCCAATACAAATTATTCTCTAATTCGTTAGGATGTGAGAGATATGTAGATCTTAAATAAATTGTACAGAAATTGTAATTCTACAATAATTTGCTCAAATATGCTCCAATTCCTCTGAAATTTGGACTGTAGCTTCTTTAATATGTTCTTCAAAAACCCTTTAAAAATCTTTTAAAAATTCACTAAAATATGAAAGTTATGCTCTTCCCAAAATCGCCTCCAATATTGAGAAAAAATCTTGCCTCTATGGTGCCAAGATCATGCTCTGATACCACTTGTAATGAAATAACTTGCACAATGGAAGAAGATGATATGGAATATTTTGCAAATACTTGAGAATAACTGAGAATAACAGGCCACTTCGAGGGGGCAACCTCCAGATATCTCCAATGAGAACACACTTCACAATATATGATGAAATAATACTCATATCCTCCTATATATACCTAATTATGCTTAGGATGAATAGACACACCCCTATATAACACCTAGTCTGACCTATCTAACTAAATAATAATATAATAATGATAACATGACTTAATTAGGAGTTAAGATAGCCACAAACTAACTATTCATAACCCTATGTACACTAATATTAAGGGCGTAGCATAGATCATCTTGAAACATATAAAAGCCTAAAATCTTCTTGTAGAACTCTCAAAGAAAGCAAGTTGATATGAGCAACAAGACAACAAAATGCAAAAAATTGAAAATATAAACAAATATTTTTGGTGACACATGATTGCTTGTGAACCTAGATGTCCTATATCAAATTGTTTTTTAATATGATGTATATTGCACATTTTAATTAATATGAAATGCTTCAATAGTGCTCAATAAATGTCATATGTATTATGCATTTCAATGAATATCATATGCTTACTTACTTGTCAAAGGAATTTTTTTTTATAGAAGTACAAAATTAAGTAGATGCTAAATTATAATTTTACATAGTACACTTGCAAATTCTACTAGCATAGATATCTTAAATACAATTATCTAAAAGACAAATAGATGATAGTCTTAAGGCACCTATCTATCCTAAATAGAAAATTCAATATGAATTCACCAAGACTGCTATCCGACAATGTCTTTTAGATAGATGTATATAAGATATCTATGCTAGTTTTAATACAAAATATTAGTTATATGTATTCATCATTAATTTAAGTTTAGACATTAACCATGGAGATTATGGTGTGGGATCATAAACCCCACATTAAAATAATATGTGCAAATTTAAGTGTTGTGTTCCCAACTCAACATCATATTTCCTTTATTTATATAAAAAGATACCCCTATTATTCACTTTAATATTGAAACACTACTTATATGTACCCATCATTTATATATTTACACATTAGGCATGGTAATAAATGATGTGAGATTAAGGGTAAAAGTTTAAAATTGTGTCACACTTTAGGCCAGCTTATTAGCATAAATAAATTTAAGTATTTCTAACTAAAAGTCAATTTTAGTGAAACATATGTTCTGTCTAGATTCATTCTAACTAAATTAGATCTAGGCCACAACTTTTCCAACTAGAAACATCCATTAAAAACATATGTAGTCACATTGGGGCTAGTTTACCAAAAAATAAACTTATTTGAAAAACTTGATGTTACTCATGCAAATAATCATTTTAAAAGAATCTAAAAATACCCTTTTATAGATCTATAAGTCTACTTTGTAAAATATAACTGTTTAAACATTTCAATTAGTGTTTATATTTTATATTTTATTTTTACTAAAAGTAGGTCATCAACACCAAAATATGATGTTGATTTTCCTCTCAATAAAAAATAGTAAAGTTCATAAAAAAAATTAAAAAAAATATGATGCACTAAAGGAGAGATTCCATGTCGAGATGTTATAATTTTTTCTATTTTGGATAAATAGTTAAGACAAAAGTTGGTGTCCCATCAAAATAGTTGTATTTTCATTACACACAACTTCTAAGATTTTATTTAAAAATATGTGTATCAAAATGGGGGAAAAAATAATTCATGCACTAAAGTTTCAAGTTATGAATATGCAAAAAAAAATAGAAGGAAAATAAATAAATTTACTATATAAAGTGCAACGTCCCATTCAACCTTGTTTTTCAACATTTTATCAGCGACTAAATTATAGTGTCAATTTAATAAAATATTACATTTAAATAATTTTTTAAAGTTTTTAAAAAATACAAACATAAAATACACTAAAAAAATTACATTTATTAGTTTACATCATTTTAAAATTCAAAATATATACGCCACTTTGTAGTGATTCAAGTTAAAAAGTTAGATCAATGTTGGTCGTTTCCTTTATAAAAGTGTTGCACAACTTTGAATTTTCACCCTTAAGGAGCTCCCCCAATAAGAGTGGTCTAAAGTAGATGAATGTAATAAGTGGGTGTAAGGGTTATGACATCAACTCAATATTTGTTTTTTATCTATTTACAAAGAAAGACACTAGTATACAACGATCTTAACATTTGGAGACCACATACTCATTATTTATTTACTTTCAATTATATATTGTTATTTATGATGTAAGATCAAGGAACTTTCTAGAAATATAGTTCGACCCAAACAAATATAATAAATGAACATAAGATTGAATTGAACTCAAAATCTTTTTATTTCTACTTATGCATAATAAGTTATTAAAGCTCAAGTTATAATAATCATAAATGTCATAGGGTTGAATCATCAAACCCAATTCATTTTTTCATTGCACGTATGTGTTATGTGACATGAAAACTCAATTTTAATTATATCAATTTAGAAAATCCTTTGTATAACTTTAGTGTCGTATGCATTGAAACATAATGAATAATAATATATGTTAAAAGTCAAATTCATTATCAAAGTATTGTGAAAACATAAATAAAAAATCAAATTAATGAAAAGTTAATGAACTTATTTTTATATTATATAATAATGCATGCATGTTGTAGGTTGACAAATTTAATATCAGATCTACACTTAAGTATATAGGGGCCTAATTAGGGGTATCATGTTTACTTAAAGCGGGCTATTAATACCAGCTTCAAATAATTAATTGGTCGAAAAAACATCTTAGTGATACTTGGTAACTCATTCTAATCACGAGGCTCTTGATTACCTCCATGTTTTGCTCCATCCGCATTGTTAAGATTTTCTCCCACGGAAAAAGGACTACAAGCATTGAACCGCAAATTCCACAATATGAAGACTTCTGTCTGCATGAATTGAACGAAAAATATATAGTCTGGACGCAAAGAACGCCGAGAGACCTGGCATTATATTTGTGTTTAGTCTTTCAAGGTTCCAACTACTTCCACATGGTTTATTTTATCTTAATACCTTATATGGCACATCTTTCCTTCACGTTGAAATTTAAGTTCATTTTAAATGTTTTCGAGAGCCAGAGAGTCAACATAAACAGCTCTCTAGCTTCTCATTTGAAAAATTGCCAGAGGCCACACTTGCAAAAAGGAGGCTTAAAATAAGCGGTGATTAAAAAATGCCAAATTGGAGGGACAATATCCACATTAGTTAGGCTCGGAGAACATTTTCAATGGTTAAATGGTAATGGTTACAGCTAGAAAGGAGATTGTCCATAAGCATTGGATTGTCATGCTTTAAAACCATACTTCAAAATCGGTGACCCCACAAATTTAAATATCTTACTTTTTTAAAAATATAATATGTTGATATTGACATTTACTGAAGAAATCCGACGCGTTTTGATTGTTACAGAAACCCCCCCACCGGCACGACAGCGATGGATGCATTACACGTAGAGAATGTGTTCAAACCAAAAACTTCAACCAAGCCTACTGCATAGCCATGAATTACTATAAATACTTGGTATGTAAACCAGTTATCTCATACCAGGGAAGATGGACTCGAGAGGAAAGATGAACTTCAGTTGCAAGTCCTTGGTGGTTTTGATTGCAGCCTGCGTTTTGGCTGCAGTAGTGCCATCAGATGCAACATACCATAGTAGCAGTCCTCCTCCAAAGGCATACTACTACAAGTCTCCTCCTCCACCAGTCCACCTGCCATCACCAGTTCCCAAGCCTCCAGTTGTGAAGCCACACCCTCCTCCAAAGCCTGTATCTCCTCCCCATTACATTTACAAATCTCCACCTCCACCTGTCCCTAAGGTTGCTCCTCCCAAGCCAACTCCCACATTTCCTCCTCACCACCACAAGCCTTCACCAGTCCACACTCCACCCAAACCATATCATCATTCTCCTCCACCAGTTTACACTCCCCCCAAAACATCTCCTCCCTCCCACCATGAGAAGCCACCAAAGACACCACTCTCTCCACCATACCAACACAAATCCCCACCTCCTCCAAAGGTGGAAGTGAAGCCCCCTCACCCTCCTGTTGTAGTAACTCCTCCCCCACCCAAAGCAGTGCCTGTGTACCCACCTCCCCACTCTAAATCCCCAGTCTACCCACCACCATCACATCACTACTCTTACAAGTCCCCCCCTCCTCCATACTAGTTCATCTGCGAAACAGCTGATAAGGTATCCAATTCATTGGAAATTTGGGTTCTTGTTGTATTTCAATTACAATTAATAGTTACTTTCTTTTCTTACATATGTGCGAATCTCTTGCATAAGTAGCACTTCTCTTACTCTCTATGTTTACTCACTGCAGGATGCCAACTTGCTGTGTGAAAGTTGAAGTTGTGACGAGGCACTAGTTATAATACAATAACGTATTTAGCATTAGTCTCTTTAAGGCAAACGCTTATTGCACGATGTAATCACATCTGCATATGGATCTCAATCGAACCATATTGTTGATCTACATTCGATATAATAAAGCATCCTACTATTTATTTTTAAAGTATCCCGCTGTTTATCTTATACTAACTGCAACGTTGTGATTTTTGTAAAGCTAACTGTGATTTTGTGATTTTTTTAAAGCTAAGTTACTTATTATCTAATGTAGTAAAAAGAATCCTCTTCACATAAATCTACACTAATTAGACAAATGTACGCAATCAAGTACTAATTAATTTACATTTAATTAATTTGGAAGAGATAGGAATTGACAAATTGATACTATTTGTAAAAAGAAAAAGAAGATATGTGTACTTAGATTTCAAACCAACGATGAAATATGAATGTTAAAGATGTGTATAATTAGTTTGTCAATTTCTAGAAATTTATGCTTGAACGGGGTATACACTATCTCAAAATCTATGCAACTTTTGAACCTTGGGTCAACCTCGAGTAATGCAAAACTTATGTTTGAAATGTGTATTTGATTTCGTAGAATGTGGACTTCTAAAAACAGTTTTGCCTCAACCTCTAACATCTAAATTTGTGCAAGGATATGCATTATTTACAAATACCTTAAGGGAAGCAATCAAATTGAGAGGGTAAAGTTCTCCTTGGTCAACACCCTTGTTGGGCTAGCCTTATAGCACTTGGGTGAATGTTTGAAGACAACAAACAAGCATGCAAATGTCCTATATGTAGATTCTAATGCAACTAATTCCTTTTATGTTTCGAATCAAAGTGTTCCTAGAATGATTGTTCTTTATAATTTGAATGGTCATATGGTTATTCCTTGCATGTATCCCTTAATGTATTTAACTACATGAATGACTGTCTTTAAATACCAAGACAACAATTAGCCACACAAACATGTACCAAGCCAACTTCCAATAACTAGTAGGAAAGGGTACAAGTTTGCAATTTTGAATTTGAAAAAATGAATTTTGGGGTCTATCTCAAGTGCTATGGGATTGACCCAAGAGAAGAAATATAGATCTTGTGATCTTGAATAATTGTATGAGAGTATGGAATAATAATGAGCCAAATGTGTGGGAATAGGTGCAAGTAAGGCTAGGATAATATCAAATGTATGAAAATGTGTGTAATTGGTGGTAGATAAAGGATTGGGGGAATGAGCCAACTTGGCACAAGAGTGCTCCACTTGTCAATATATAATTGTATTAAGAGATTCCATCAAAATGGGCCCAGAACTGAATGGAAATTATCATGGGTATGAAAATTTCATCATTTCATTTTGCCCAATTGATATTGACATATATGTGAATCTGACATAAACATTTATTTCAAAGTATGTGAAATTGTCAATGAAAATGAAAAGTAAATATTCAAACATAAAAGGATATGAGGTCCATGTAAAGTAATGGACCCATCTTGAATTATTCAGGTGTTCCTCATCCTTGGCATGAGTGCTCCAAATGAACTTGTAAAAAAAAGAAAAGATATGCAATGAACATCTTCTATCACACAAGCAAAATAGGAACAAATAACAAGTTTTTTTTAACTTTATAAGAAAATGTGAAAATAGGATAAAGAGAAGGGTTAAGAATTCCACTTGTATAGAAAGTTATACTAAAATATTCAACCTAGTGCAGTGACAATAATGTGTTATGGGACATCAAGCATGACCTTGTAATGTGGTGATCATCCATCTAGGTAAGTGATGAATCTCTTTCTAGAATAATGTGTTGCTTGAATTCTCAACATGAGACCATCAGTGACATTATACACACCCTCTCCAATTGGTTACATACAACATGTGCAAGGAATTGGAAGAGGGAAAAATAGTGCATGGAAGTTAAAGTAATATAAGTAAATGTAATCATGAAAGCATAGAGATCATATAATTTATCATGTAGAAAATGTCATAAATAACATCATAGGACAAGCAAGAAAGACATATAGAATAGGAAACATGAAAAGTACATAAATTAAAAATAATCAACAACATATATAAGATGAGGTCTAAGGTTGCCCCCAATATAGGTAAATGATAATGATATAGCATGTAGGCACATAGGAGATAAACACCGAAGCATATAAATCTTCCCCAACTATATGCAAATGAAAAAGTTTAAAATGGCCATAAATGTGAGATAGGGATTATGTAAGTATATAAAAAATGAGGAAGGCATGATGTCCTCAATATGGATCTTAGGAATAAGATAAGGCATGTGAACACACAATAGGATGGAAAAAGAATGATGTACTTAATGTGGATCTTAGGAACAAGATAAAGTGTGTGAGCACACAATAGGATAGAGAAAGCATGATGTCTCCAATGTGATAAGATAGAACTTATGAAAATGATAAGGCATGCAAGTAGTTACTAGTATCTGTAAGGTTAGAAATTTCCTACTTTGTAATCTTCATCTTACATTTCTATACTCATTTTAGCACGTCCATTCTCGTCGTATGTTTTAGGTCCACTTTCACATGGTTTTGTCCATTCTAGTGATCACAAAAGATGCCACAAATACCCCAAACCTTAGGAACCCATATCAAAACACCTTGAGAAATTTTAGTTGTAGAGCTATCAAGGTCACTAGCAACCATGGAAGTTAGTTCCTTGGTCAGCTGCACTACTTAGCACTAGTGCCCATATTCAAAATTGTAAAAACTAATTTTTTTTTTCCATTCATGCCCTAATACTTACTAAATTTTTAATAGTCATTCATCTAAAAACTTAGTCTGGGTTTGTATGTAAGGTTATAATTATTGAAATATGGTAGGACAAAATGCAAATAGCTACACCATTATTGCACAGCAATATTAAAACATAAAATAATATATTATTGTCTTCAAATAATTTTTACATTGCATTACATTGGCTTTATAAAAGCCTCTTCCCTTTTAACTATTTAATAACTACCTACATAACCTCCCTACGGGAATGTAACTCCCACAACTAACTATTGCTTTATTTACTAACATTTATTTAATATGCATAAACTAACCTATAAATGCAATTTAACAATGTAATACCATTGGTACTATGACTATTATGCCAACATTCCCCCCTTATTACATTGTTCCTGCAATAGTACCAAGGGACCCCCCTTGAATGCTAACATACACAACAAAGCTGATTACATAATATGAATAGCATATTTATAGAAGATCTTCTCCCAAAGAACAAATTCTGAACCAAGCAAGGCTCCATCATGCTATCTCATCTACCCTCGAAAAGGCGTAGCTTTGAGCTATATTCTTTAGTCCCGAACTCTCAAATCACAGAGTCTTGAATTATTTGACAACAATCCCTAAGAGATATGAAAGATCTCTATCATTGTCTAGTGATTGTGAAAGGGTATAATTCTTGATCATATACTCTGAAGCTCACTGGATAACAATCCATATTGAGCTCAACACCAAATCCTAAACCTGTCTCCAAAACAAATCTTCACAAAACATACATTCTTCAAATCCGTCAGCATCAACAAAGAAAAGCAAAACAACCAAAACCAAAAATGCTTCTCATGCAAAGCATCATCTCAAAATGAGAAGCTAACTTGAGATGATGGAAAATCCTCCATCCTCCGATGTCGCCTACCTCCAATATGACTATATTAGTCCTTACCCTCCAAAGATAGCACCAGAGGAAGTACTACAATCTTCGAAAGCCTCCAAACATATGTCAATAAGAACAACCAATTTGTTTCCATCCATGGTACAAAAAGATTGTATGATATTGAATAGATTTTCTCCAACCTTCATTAGTAGATGCTTTATGCATTGCTGCTGACTAACATTGAGAGAAGGAACCATTCTTAATTCTTTAGCCTTACATACCTCTTTACACCCTCTCTCTTGATCCAACATTATACACCAATAACACCTTTTACAATATGATAAAAAAATATCCTAACCTTATCACTCCAATAGTATTGTAAAATGCATAAAAGAATTTCTATAAGCTTCTAATCATAGGCATCTTTACAAAGCAACTAAACTTCCTACCAAACCCCTTATTACTCCTTAAATGACAACAATAAAAACTGAGCACAAAATCCAAAATAATAGCTTCTAATTTCTTATGCCTGTTGTGAGCTCTATGCCCTATTGAAAAATTGCACTCTCTGTTCCTTTTTTTTTAATACCTTCTATATAATGGCTGTGGCTATTTTTGTGCATAAAGAGTGCTATTAAAAAAAACTTTAATATGAAATGATTTGGCAACTATACCTCCATTTGTTACTTTGAATAATTTCTTTTCCTCTTATCCACGGTGGCTTTTTTAGACTTCCTTCATGTGTAACAGTTACATATTCAGCTATCAGCGCTAAATATCTGTGATTCCTTTTAAACTCAAAAAATTCCCCTCGAACAGATTGTCCGTGGTCTCTGTTACATTTCTCTTCCTCCTTTTGGGATCAACAGCATTTGTAGGCAGAAGTCTTTATAATTCAATCTCCTCACCACGCTATTTGATCTTCCTTCACCACCAAACAACCACGTGGTTTCAAACTTGGCGATTTCCCTTAACATTCGCTCATAGTTAGACACTCCATTTTTCATACATGGTTTGCTGGAAAGAATTTGAAAATCTACACTCAATAGTTTTCAACTACCATGCTACCTCTCCCAATTTTTTCTGCAACAACATTTCCTCTAAAATGCCATTTTCATTGTGGCTCTGATACCATATTGAAATATGGTAGGACAAAATGCAGATAGTTACACCATTATTGCATAGCAATATTAAAACATAAAATAATATATTATTGTCTTCGGATGATTTTTACATTGCATTACATTGGCTTTATAAAAGCCTTTTCCCTTTCAACTATTTGATAACTACCTACATAACATCCATACGGGAATATAACTCCCACAAACTAACTATTGCTTTATTTACTAACATTTATTTAATATGCATAAACTAACCTATAAATGCAACTTTAACAATGTAATACCACCGCTACTATGACTATTATGCCAATAATAATTTCCCTCCATTAATCAATAATACAAAAGGATAGAAGACTTTATATCCTCTCCTCTCCTCTAACACATATAGGTAACTTGTATAAAGATTGTTAGAGGAAAAGGGTAGTAAAGAGAAGATTACATATCAAAAGTTGTGAGAACCCCTTAAGTAAGCAAAGCTATGGATTCCTTGTAGTTTCTTTCTCTTTCTCCCATCCACTATATCTATTTCACTATTCTATCCATTTGTAAACCATAAGAAACCCTTTTCCCTTTTCATAGCCATCTCAAATATGCATACACCCTACATTGCCATTAATACTAAATTTGAATTCATTCACCTCTCTTACATGTCTATTGTGACAACATTCACATCCTATTTGAATCCATCACAAGTACACATTACTTGTCATAGCCTCACCCCCTAGGGTTTGCTCTCATAAACAACATTGTTGCACAAATAACCATCACCAAAACTCTAGGTTACACACAACTAATTTTCATCTTGTAAGGAAGCTAAGGTGGCAGAACAACTTCCTACACTAATGTTGAGAGGAGGGTTATGTAAAAATTTTCAAATCTTTACAACAATTATAGAAATTATACAGAAATAAACATAAATAGCAATCATACTACAACATAGTGATTTAAGTGGGGAAAAACTCTTTCGGGAGAAAAACCCTACACTCCAAAATGCCACCCAATATGTTATTCAAAAATTTCAATAAGATTATTACAATATACTTGCAAAGAAAGCTTTCACAAGAGTATCACCAACTAGAGATCTAGAGGCTTGAATCAACATCTCTAAGAATCTCACACACAACCTCCATCTCAAGCACCTAATATATAGGAGATACAAAACATAAAACTGTCAAATGGTAATTACAAAACCATGAGCTAAAACCACCCAAAAGTGGCACCCAAATTCTTAGGATTTCACTATCTCTAATCAAAGATGCCTTATGATATGTCATAACATGCATCAACACATGTAACTCCCCTTTATAGCTCTTTTCTGTATCCAACATGTTTTTACGTTTTTCAATATGGGAGGCCCAACTTCTGAAGGCCATAGCTTCTGTTCTGGGAGGTTGATTGGGCCCATTTTTTTAATTGAAGAGCTCAAAGAGATTTGTGCACCAAGCACTCCCAATGGCAATACAAACAACGTAAAATTTTTATTTTGGTCAAACCCCAACTCTATAGCCCAGAAATTGAGTTTTTTTCTATTTTTATAACAAAAAAATGACACTTTTGTAATTACACGTTTGAGACGCCTTTCCTAACATTTTCCTACTTGTTGAACACCTTGCAAGAGAAAAGGGGGTATTAAAACCATGATTTAATTTCTAGGGGCCAAGAGGCCCATAGACTCTGAACGCCATCTAAATTTCTTTGTGCTCACAAGCTTAGTTAAAGAATCTACAACATTTATCAAAGTCTCTACCTTAACCAGATTCACCCTACAATCCTTGACCATATGTCTAAAAAAATGATATTATACATCAATGTGCTTGGTCTTAGCATGAAATGACAGGTTCTTAGCTAGGCAGATCACACGCTGACTATCACAATAAATTGTCATTGCGCCTTGTTTTATTCCAATATTTGAACATAATATCTTAATCCAAATGGCTTCTTTATAGGCATGAGTAGCTTCCATATACTCATCCTCAGTAGTGGACAAACCAACCACAACCTGTCATTTACTCATCCAACTAATTACACCACCAAATAAAGTAAACACATAAGAACTAGTGGATCTTTTGCCATCATCATCACTTGCTTATTCTAAATCTACATAACCATGAATGAATATCAAGGGAATGCTTGTCTCCTATCAAATTATAAAGATAACATAAGGAACACTCTGAGGTACCCTGCAAATATTTGAAGACTCTTTTAACTATATCCCAATGAACTCTACCAGGATTAGACATATATCTAGAAAGAACTCCCACTACTTGCACAATGTCTGGTCTAGTATAGACCACAACATACTTCAAACTTTCAACTGCACGTTTCTCATGTCTTCCATCTCTAATAGGGATGTTGGACATTGTGAAGCAGATAACTTCATTCCAACTATAAGAGGAATGTACATAATGGTATACAATCCTACATGTTAAACCTCTATAAAATTGAATTGACATACTTACGAGCTGGTCAATCCATAGTTTTCTGTTCACTCTATCTGTCCTGATTTCTATCCTAATAATGTGTTTAGCTGCACTAAAATCATTCATTTCAAATTTAGCTACAAGTTGAGACTTTAGTTCTAAAAGCATTCCTTTCCCTTTACCAATAAGATCTACACTTAAGTATGTAAGGAAGGTCCTAAATTTGATGGTCGTAGGGCTATATTTAGGCATTTTTACTCTAAAATACAATCAAATTTAAAAAAAAATCGTATCATATGAAAGAAGAGATTTTGGAGTGTCTGTCAAAATTTATATAGAATTATATATTTGGTTTATCTATAGTCTTTCTTATACTAAGATATTTCATAGTATTTTAAGCGCACCTTTGAATGGATAACTATCATTACAAAAATTGCTTGATAGGTAGGCTCGACTGTCAAATTTAGGCCATTATGTAGGGTACCATATTTACATAAAGCAAGATATAAATACCAGTTGCAAATAGTTCGACAAAACATCTTAGTGAAACTTGGTAACTCATTCTAATCATGGGGCTCTTGATTACTTCCATGTTTTGCTCTAGCCGCTTGTTATAATTTTCTCGTATGGACAAAGGACTACATGCATTAAACCAGAAGCACTGGGATTAAACAACACACTCTAAGCTTTGACTCTTAGGAGGCATGTGGGCCCATTCCTTTCCCCAAGACCCATTTATGTCTGCAAACCGTCCTCGTTAATGCCCTGTTCAAATTGAAACTCATCTGATAGCTCCCATGCAAGGATGCTCGTAAAGTGTTTGATCTCATAAAAGACCTTGCATTTGTGGTGAATATCGAGCTACCTCAAAGAAATGTGGTCTCATTGGAATGCTACGATTGCAAGATATGCACAAAATGGGTTTGTTGAAAAAGATTCAGAAGATTTCTATAAAATGCAATGGTAGGTGTAAAGCCAAACTCCACAACCTTTGCCAGAATCCTCCCTACCTATGCCAAAATGGGAGCTTTGGGACAAGGTATGGACATCCATCGCAGGAAAAAAAGAAGAGGAGTTTTGTCAGATGTTGTTGTAGCTGCTCCGGTAAACATGTATGCAAAATGTGGAAGCATAGACATGGCGCTAACTATTTGACAAAATGCCTCAAAGAGATGTCATCTCATGGAATGCCATGATTGTAGGATATGCAAAATGTGGAAGCATAGACAAGGCACCTGGGACTGTTTGATAGAATGCCTCAAAGAAACATGCTCTCATGGAATGCCCTGATTGTAGGATATTCACAAAATGGGTTTGTTGAAAAGGCTTTAGAAACTTTCAAGCAAATGCAATTGGCAGGTGTAAATCTAGACTCTACAACCTTTGCCAGCATCCTCCTAGTATGTGTCAAATGGGAGCTTTGGAACAGTGTATAGACATTTGTCAAAGCATAAATGATAGAGGAATTTTGTCAGATGTTGTAGTTGCAACAACTTTGGTAGACATGTATGCAAAATGTGGAAGCATAGACAAGGCATGTGAACTATTTGACAAAATGCCTTAGAAATGTGGTCTCATGGAATGCCATGATTAGAGGCTATGCACAAAATGGATTTGTTGACAAGCCTTTAGAAACTTTCAAGCAAATAAAATTGGTAGTTGTAAAGCTAGCATCCTCCCCACCTGTGCCAAAATGGGAGCTTTGGAAGAGGATATGGACATCCATCAAAGCATAATGGAAGAGGGAATTTTGTGAGATATTATTGTTGGAAATGCTCTAGTAGACATGTATGGAAAATGTGAAGCATAGACAAGGCACTTGAACTATTTGACAAAACATGCCTCAAAGAAGTGTGGTCTCATGGAATGAGATGATTGCAGGATATGCACAAAAAATGGATTATGCAAGCATGCTCTCAAAATATTTGAATTAATGAAGCACTTTGGAACATATATTGACATTATAATCTTTTCTTGTGTTCTATGTGCATGCAACCATGCAAGTTTACTGGATAAGGATTGTACATGCTTCAATCACACGAGTAACCCTTATTGCATTACACCTACAAGTGATCATTATGTCCGCATGGTTGACCTTCTTGCTTGTGCTAGCTATGTTGAGGACAACTTGAACTCTATTGTTAAGATGCTAGTTAAACCTGTGGTGGTTGTGTGGATGTGTTTTCTTGATGTCTGCAGATCACATATGAATATAGGCTTAGGAGTATTTAGAATGAAAATGTTGTGACTTATGTTCTTCTCTCAAACATATATATAGAAGTGGGCGGGTGGTGTAAGGTTCAAATGGTAAGGAGACTGATGAAAGATAAAGGAATTAAAAAGATCCCTAGATGTAGTTGGATTGAAGGCTATAAAATGGTATGTGCTTTTGTGTAGGAGAAAGATCACATCCACAGGCATAGGAGATCTATGCAAAGTTAGAGAAATTGTCTTAGGAGATGAAGGCGGCACGGTATTTTCTAGATTCAAGACATTTACTTAGTGAGGTGGAAAATGAGGAAAAATAATTATTTCTTTGCCACCATAATGAAAAGTTGGTAGTTCTTTTTGGTTTGTTAAAGATGCCCCCTAGAAAAATTATTAGAGTTGTGAAGAACCTTCATGTTGATTGCACACTACAACACAATTTATCTCCAAGATTTTTGCAAGAGAAATTGTTGTGAGAGATGTAATCCGTGTTTTCATCATTTTAAACAAGGAGAATGTTCTGGTGGAGATGATTGGTGATGCTAAATGAAGTTATCTACAAAATAGGCTCACACTATAATAATGTGCACCATGTCAGACCTACAATAATAATGAAGGAACAATGTTTTATTTTTAGTTTCTAGAAAGTTTTTTCAGTTTTGTTTTTTGTTTTGAGTATTTGGAAATCTAGAATATGATGTTGGCTTTGTAAATTTAGATGCATAGAGTGCAATGGAGATCACTACTTATATTCATTGTTGGGGTATTTGTCAAAGACTTATTTTATGATAACATGGACATTTAATTGAATTGTTTTCATAAAACCTACATATGATGAAATGAAAAGCTAAGAGGAGGAGGTGGAGAAAGAGAAAGACAAAAGGTGAAGAACACTTCAAGTAAATGGAAAGGTTCTTGACCAATAGTAAAAGGGAGAGGGGGGTTCACAATTACCCTTGCCATTTTGTATAGTTCTTTTGTTTGGATTAATTATATTATCTTTCACCCATGTTAGGTTAACCATTTAATTACACATTCTAGATTCAATATGTAATTTTATATAAGTGTATGTAGATTTTGTGTCATTAATGGTTAGATATTTATAATGTTGTTTAGATGAACATCCCTTTGCTTGGTGAAATAGCTAATAAATTTGTGAATTCGCAGATTTTTTTAAATTTAATTTGATTTCAATCTATTTGGTTTTAATTAGAAATAAACCAGTATAATTTATAACAAAGAAGGCAAAAAAATTACAAGTGTCTTAATGTTGTAATTAGTGGTTATGCATGGCATTTGAAAACTTGCATAATGAGGTTTATAGATTGATGTTAGAGAGAAGAGATGTAGAAATTAATACTAATGAGATGAGGGATTCAGGTTGGTTAAGAGAGAGCTAAATAGGTCACTTCATAAGTGTTTGGAGTGATAATAGGACTTAAAATAAGAGGAACTCAAAATGATGAGGGGAATTTTAGAGATACACAATTGGAGACATCATAGGTTTGAAACAAATATTATAATTATATTCATAATATGGTCAAATTGGTCCTACTTTATTCACTTGTGGTAAACCTAACAAATAACACTAAAGTTAAATTCTATTTGGTAAGATAGGAATTGAATAATTTTAAGTTTGTCACATACCTAGCAAATGCTAGTGAAGACTAAATTCCATATCTCACATCTAATGTTTGTCTACAATCCTTAATCACAACTACATTAAATATCCTAAATTCTGGTACTTGATTCATGTCAAAATTTTATAATGGGGGATTCATTTCATAACGTCCAAAGACTTATGAGTCATGGCTAACAATTTTTGTTTAGTTGATTTAAAAATGGAATGTTATCATAAGCATAGATGTTTGTATACAATGAAGACAAGAAACATAGTTTTTTGGAAAGAATCTAGAATGATGAACTTTAATTCTTCATCTCACGCAAATGCATTTGACAACTTTATGTTTATAAGAGAAAATACATTTCTAAGTTATTATAAGTCTTCATAATGAGTGTTTTTAATGTTTACAATAGCAGAACAAAATTTGTTATGAAGTACCAAATATGTCTTTACAGACAATATTGTATATGCTTGGTCTACAAACAAATATTTGAAAGGACAAATACTTATACTAACTTTTGGAAGGGGATTGTACATGACCACCTAAATCAAGAAAACAACATGTATAAAATTATCATTCAAATTTTTTAGGATGTAAAATGTCATAAAATAATAATTGACATGATGAGTGTTAATTAAATGTTTTTATCGATGTAGCTCGCTTTCATGGAAATTGTTTTCACTATGTATGGCATAAACTATCAGAGATTTCTGATTTTCTTTATCAAGGATGGCCAATCTACCTTATACAACTCTTATTCTTCGTGTGGTAAAAAGACTTATGGGAGAGGATCTATTAACATTATGGGAATACCTTAGTCGGAGCATCTCATTTTTCGTTGTTGAGAAGTGTGAGTAAATTAAACATATCATCAGCGCTCTTGATTATCTTCTCTAGCAAACTCCAACCTATAATGGATATACATCATCTCAATCCATGCATGGGTTCATGCTCAATATTAAGAAAATAAGAATATTATTATATGAGCATTCAAACTCAAAATAGTCATACTTATATGAATTTATTTTCCACTCTTGCTAGTGGTTGAGCTAGATGTAATTTTTTTTGTATTTTAAAATTAATGATCTCAGAATAAAATTTTTATACTAATGCTTTTCTAGATTCACATTTTCTTAGACTAAGATTCATGTAACATGATGTCGTGATGAATTTTTTGAATGTGTAGGTGTTTTCTGACATGGATGTGCCAACCAAGTAGAAGGGGGTATATAGATTCAAAGGAAATTCTTTCCAAGTGTTTTAGTGGTGGTGCACATGAGTGACAATAGAGGAAAATAGAGGAACCAAGATCAACTATAAAGACAACATGAGTGATATTTTTTCCTAGAGAAATGGCTTGAGATGAATTTCTAGGATAATGCACCTTGGGTAAATAAGGTGGGATGATGAGGGATTTCATATTTCTAGGGATCTAGATGAATTAACCACCTAATTGTGCCACTAAGAAGGTGACTAATTAAATGGTGCCAAGAATTTGTATGGCATAGGGAGTCTCAATGGATGAAATGATTTGCCAACAATAGAAACATTTTGGATGAGTATTCTTAAACTATTCTTAAACTACCATAATTAGTCAATAGTTTTTAAGAGAGAAGAGACTCAAAAGAATGTATAACCAATAGAAGAAGTCATTGGAAGAAGGTTGTTATTAAATCTATCACCACTCATGTATGGTCTTATTCAATGCATAGACTAGTGAATAAAATATGGGATTAAGGGAGTTGAGGAAGGTTTAGATGAGGTATATGCTTAGGTTGAAACTAGTGAAATAATATTTTGTGGCTGTACATTATGTCTATGTGAATTGTGATGTTATTAAATTGTGATGATCCATTTCTAGGCTAGAGTTCTCAATGTGGTTATTGTGTGAATATGCCATTCTATGTTTGTGAATTCATGAGTCTCATGGTCTCATGTCTAAGTTGGGATCTTCATGTATGAGTTTGATATGTTGTAGCACAATATGCATGTGATCCTAGAAGGCTTAATGAGTACATGTTCATTTTTATCAGGATATTACAGTGTTTTATTGTCATTTAGTAAAGCTAATTATGAACCCTCTAAGGCTTGATACCTTCCTATTAAGTATAACTTTATATTATTATTTGGGTTAATTTGTAAGATACACAACATGATTCTCTAATGTTCTAGTGAATGAACCTAAATACCTAGAAGTGTAATCGACCTAGAGTGAATGATTTAGACAATTGGAGCCATGGATGGTTAGAGACTAATGTATAGAGGTTGTGTAATTGGGATTCCCAAATTTGGCAAGTAATTCTTTTATATCATAAATTGAGCTTATTCCCTAGCTATAAATCAAGTCCTATGGATTGTCAAAATTTATTAAGATCTAACTATGTAAAACCCATGGATAAATTATCAAAGGAAGTATTACAAAACTCTATGAGGTAAATTCTAATAGCCTAGATTGAAACCACTATCCTATGGCTCACCACTCTTTGCAAGATTTAGTGATCTAAAGTCTAAATAATTGAAGTATGGGAGATTGTTGCTTGAATTAATTATAATAAGTCTTAGATTCCCTTCATGAGAATTGCTCTATCAAGGCTATGCTTTGAGACTTTCTTCCTTTGTAATATTGAAGCCTATTTTTGTTTCCAAGTTTGAATAACTCCTGACCAACAATTCTTGAAGAAAATTCTTAACTATGGATGCCTTAGAGTAAATCTCTATTGGACACATGTCCCCGAGAGGAAACAAGCCTTTGCAAGAGTCCCAAGTCAAGAAAAAATCATATTCATTACTCTATCAATTGAAATCTAAGTCATTGATTAAGAGTTAATCATACAATGACCCCTATCCTCTAAATGGGAATTTGAATGTTTCCCTTGTAAAAAACTAGAATTAAAATTATGTTAAGTTAAAGTTACAAGGAGCCTTGCATCCACTAGGAGCTTTAGGAATAAAGAAGTGCCAAATCCAAACATGAGATCTATAGGAAATTTTAAATATAATCACGTGACAAGATTGAAATTGAGAACTCTAATAAGTTAAGAATTTTAAGGATGCTTGTGTCCATGGTATGCTATTATGCATAATGTCATAATACTTTTGGAACTGAGAGCCTGAGTACATCAAAATATATAAAGTTCCCACATTTGTGGCAAGTACTAGTATTGAACACAATGAGGTGCTAAGAGGGGGGGTGAATCAACACATACAAAAATTTAAACCAATACTTGTAGAACTAAAAGGAAAGCATGAAACATATAAATGAACATAAGGACACTAGGATTTTTATGTGGAAAACCCTAAAATAAGGAAAAACCATGGTGAGTGTTAGCTCACAATATATTATGCTCACTGCAAAAGTATTACAACTTTGTTTCTGGGCTACAACCCAAGGAAGCTACTACTCCCTATATTTTGTGCTAACTACAATTACAACTTTGATTTAGGGTAAAAACCCAAGGAAGCTACTACTCCCTAAATATTCTTCTCACTGCATTTAGGATTTACATAGATAGCAAATAAATAGATTGTTGCAAAGTAAACATCTGACTTATGCTGGTAATGCAGTCTTCTTTTTCTGCTCAAAACATGCCTTCAAACGGATGCTGCACACTTCATATTCTGCATGTATTTATCACACACTTACCAGTCACAACTGACTTAGAAATTCTATAAATATCCTCTGCAATACATCATAACATTGATTAGGTCAGCATCATAAAAGAAGTTTTGATGAAAATGTGTAACTCAACATAGGTCGGCTTTAATACATGTAATATCTCAAGAAAATATGTTGTAGACCTTAGATCTTCGTGAAAGTATTAAGACATATCTGTTCACATCTTTCAAAGTCAAAGCAATAGATCAAGATCTATCACACATACCAGAGACTTAACCTGTCGGCTCAAACTGCTCAAAACTACTAATTGTACATCTTCACACTACCAGGGAGAAGACAAAAACTTCATGTGGACCAAGAATTCAATCATATATAATCTTAACACCATTCATACATCTTTGTTCTAAAGTATAAGATCAATCTATACAATCGCACAGTAAGAAATATGATGAACTGCTGGAAATAGAGTATTTAAGAGCACTTGTGACACTTCATAACTCAAGATATAGCATTGTGGTACATCACAAACCATGAAACCTTTAGGAATGAACTTAAACATCATTATATACTCCTTCCTAGATCCACACATCCTTGTCTGATGTTTCCAAAGGAAAATAAAAGCTTGACTAAGGTAAACTAGAGTCCAGAGAACAATTATGCTTAATTCTTCCCTTACTGACTTAACTACTTGATGTGGTACAAGAAAATAAGAAATATCTGCATGCAGATCAAACCTAAGATACATTGGAACATGTAAGACCACCGTACAAACTTTTATGATTGATTTGTATATATTTCATCTTCCGCAAATATTCAACCATGTGTACTTAGGCTCCCAGAATAGTCTTGTATTGTTTCTGTAACTTGAATGTTGATCTTGCGAACCACCAGACCATTTGATACTTCATCATACCATACTATATACATCCCTGAATCTATTTTCATAACCACATGACAAAATAATGTCTTCCGGAGGAATGCGGAACATTCCATTAAGTCTCTATCATTGTTTTTCCCTGTCTAAGTAGTAATCGGTACTCTGTCCCTTGTAACTTTTTCTACTGAAGATGTGAAGACCTGAAAACTTAGATATATCATTTCAATACCTAGGTAAACTTGTCTTCAGTACCGTAAGATCAAATCTTGCTTCACGGAGAAATGCAGATAAAACCAATGTGACTCTGCCTTAGGATATACATTGTTTACTTCATCTGTTAAGTAGATTCTAGTTTGACTTTCCTTAGACATGCCAACCCCTTGGCTTTAACTGAGTCAATTCATCTCTCTCAAATCTTCCACTATCCATTAAAACTTCTCCTTCTTCTAAATTTGTCCTCTGTACAAGTCTGATCTTACATTGTCTTATACTATGAATGCTATGTTGACATCAATGACAACACATATTGCCAACAACTAGTGGATTTTCTAACTATTGATGTCCCAATTAATCTATATCCACTAATTTGCTAGAGTGAATCTTCACATACACTCATTCATAGATAGATGAGGCTTGGAAGCTAATCATTAGTAAGTTCAAACTTGAGTGCACAAATTAGTCGAAGTTAGTAGGTGACATAGGTCTATGGAACTCTAAAGATAAATCCTTTGAGTTCCAAAACCAATATCCCAAATAAATTAGGATTGATAATATGTTTGTGCCTAAGATGTAGAGAGTCAAGAAAGAGACCTAATAATTGGGTGCATGCCATGTGTTTGTATCAAAGTTAACCCTAAGTAAACACGTGTCCTCTTTGGAGTACTTTAGAATACAACCTTATGATTCTAGAACTGACTTACAACTATGTCATATTTAATAGGACTCTTGCATCCACTGAGTCCACAAATCTAAGGCTATTAAATTTGTAGACCTAGACACCTAATTAAGCTAGGTTGTATAAAATGCTTTCACATCCATAAGCATAATTAAAGTATGTCAAAGATGCTTCAGATTTTATAAACATGAAAATGTACCAATTAGATTTGGCCACATATTCCCATACTAAGTCTATTGAAATTTGATGGTTCAACTTGAACTTAATCTTGTCTTAAGGCCTGTCTCTCAACTATCACCCTTTGTTAAGATAAAATAAGGACTTCTTTAGACCTAAACTGTAAGGAAAGCAGATGTGCAGAATATAGCTTCCCTAATGTTAATTCAAATGGGATAATGCAGACATGTAACTTTCAAATTTAATACACAGGTGAATACACCAGAAAAAATAGAATAAACAAAACAAGATATAGAGAATGACACCAGATTTATGTGAGAAAACCCTTTCGGGTAAAAAACCCACCACCACAAGAGAGATTATCTTTATTACAACAAACTGAAAGATTACAATAAAGATTTCCAACTCTAATGTTCAGGTATCGATCCCATTTACAATTTACAAAGCTGTTTATATCATCTGCACATTCTACAGAAATAAACAATACAAAATGAATCTTTTCAACCACCTTCGACAATGTCAGTAGATCAGTTTTATATTCTCCAGTCTGCAAGAGAAAGACCATTACTTGTCTATTGCCCTAACTGATTGATTTAACTTCCCTATCACCGCTGCTGTTCAACAGTCATAACTATTCACATTCCCGTGAGATATATAGTCCCACATACACCGGGTTGCAGACTGCTTTGCAGTTTATATCGCCAAACACTTGGTCATACTATCATCGGCAATTTTATTGTTGACAATGCCAAACCAAAGACCCATCGGCCTAACTTGCTCCATTGGTGATCGCATTGTTTCCTTCACCGATACTATATAGTCTCTGTGATCCTCAAGTTCACTACCCTTCATTGGATAGACCTTCGCCATCGGTTCAAACACTTTCCATTGTTTTGATGAAAAATCTCTCGCCGACCAACTTCACATATTGTTGAACCTGTTGAACCAGTGAACCTTGATGCGAGGTTCAATGGTTCAATAGAGTGATATCTTTAGCTAAGACAAAGGACCATTGAACCACTGAACTGTTGAACCTATCCCATTGAACCAATGCTGAATCAATGTCAACGAACTATCGAACCGTTCGGTTGAACCATTGAACCACAGAACTGATGAACATTTCAATGAAAGAGTTCAACGAACACTTGAACCCGATGAATAGTTCAATGAACTATTGAACTTGACACTTGAACAGTTCATCGAACCATTGAACCCAATGAACTCTTGAAGGGTTCATCAAAGAACAAATATGAAACATGAGATTCAAGCAGTAAAATTGAGACACAAGTTCTCTTCAATCTCCCACTTGTCAAAGAGATTACTGCTACCTCTTAGTCCTCTTTCAATTATTGAGAACTATGAGCCCGTAGACCTATTTCATCTGAACACCATTTAAACTTGGCTATGCTCACTGGTTTAGTTAAGGCATCAGCAACATTTTCCAAAGTGTCAACTTTTTCTAGCTTCACCTTCCTGTCTTCCACCATATCATGAACAAAATGATATTAGACATCAATATGTTTTGTCCTAGCATGGAAAGTAGGGTTTTTCGCCAAACATATAGCACTTTGACTGTCACAATGAATTTGTATCTGCCCTGCATTAAAACCAACATCAAAAGATAACCTCTTCAACCAAGCAACTTCTTGGCATGCACGAGTAGCTACCATGTACTCTACCTCTGTTGTGGACAAAGCGACTACAACCTGCCGCTTGCTCATCCAACTGATAGCACCACCATTTAACATGAATACATATCCACTGGTGGATCTTCTATTGTTAATGTCCCCTGCCCAATCAGAATCAACATAACCTTGAATGCTTATAGACCTCTGAGATCCAACTGAGTTTCCATGATAGCAAATAGTATAATCAGAAGCTCCCTTCAAATACCTCATAACTCTTTTCACAGCATCCCAATGTGATCTGCCAGGATTCACCATAAACCAGCTCAAAACTCCCACTGCTTGGGCAATGTCTAGCTTGGTACAGACCATTGCGTACATTAAACTGCCAACAACACTTGCATAAGGCACTTTTTCCATGTCAATTTCATTCAAAGATTCTAGACAATCTTCAATAGATAGTTTTGTTCCCTGCAAAACTAGAACAACTAACTGTTTGGAGTCAGACATATTAAATTTCTCAAGAACATTGGTAATATACTTGCTCTGGCTGAGCCAAAGCTTTCTCTTAGACCTGTCCCTTTTGATTTCCATTCCCAGAATGTACTTAGCTGCCCCTAGATTCTTCATTTCAAATTTCAAGGACAACTGAGATTTTAATTCTAAGATCATTCCCTTACCATTGCCAATGAACAACATGTCATCCACATACCGTGCAATTATAAGAATCCGATCACCATCAGTTTTATAATAGACACAGTGATCAGATTTAGATCTCACATATCCCAAAGATAAAACATACGTATCGAATTTCTGATACCACATTCTAGGAGACTGTTTCAAGCCATAAAGATACTTCTTAAGTTTACATACCAAATATTCTTTACCTTTTTCCACAAAATGCTCTAGCTGGGACATATAAATTTCTTCTTCAAGGTCACCATGAAGAAATGCTGTCGTCACATCCATTTGTCCAATTTCAAAGTCATACGCTGCTGCAAGTGACAAAAGGAATCTAATGGATGTTAGCTTAGCTACAGGGGAAAATATTTCTCCATAATCAATACCTTCCTTTTGGGAATACCCCTTAGCAACCAGTCTTGCCTTGTACTTATCCACACTACCATCTAGACCATATTTCTTTTTAAATACCCACTTACAGCCCACAGGTTTTCTACCTTCAGGCAAGGGCACTAGATCCTAGGTTCCATTCTTCTCCAATGATGTCATTTCACTATCCATAGCTTCCAACCAAGAATCTAAATCAGGTAAGCTAATAGCTTCTTTCACAGTCCTAGGTTCATCAGTATTAGTAAGTAAAGCATAGGCACAACTTGAATCAAGTACTAAAAATCCATACCTATCTGGTTGTCTTCTTTCACGTGTAGACCTCCTCACAGGCTGAGGTGTAGGTTCAGGTTCTTGCTCTGGATCTGAATCTTCAGAGCTGCTTGAACTAACATCTGAATAATCTACACTTGGTGCTTGTTGTTCCTCTTTTACAGGGATCAGGGGAATATTCACAACACTCTTTTCTTTCTTCTCTTTTGTCTTTTCCGGCTGAGGATTAATAACCAAAGGTTTCAGCTCTCTGAAAAATACATTTCTGCTATAAATTACCTTTTCAGTTTCAGGATTCCAAAGCTTGTACCCTTTAACACTGACACCATAGCCAATAAAGATACATTTAACTACCTTGTTATCCAACTTAGATCTCTTTTCCTCAGGAATATGAGCATATGCCTCACAGCCAAAGACTCGAATATGCCTTAGAGAGGGCTTCTTACTAGACCATGCTTCCATAGGCATCTTATCAACCAATGTCGAAGTAGGAGAATGATTCAGCAAGTAACAAGCTGTAGCTACTACCTCAGCCCAGAACCTTTGTTCAAGACTAGCATAACTCAACATACTTCTTGCTTTCTCCATCAACGATCGATTTAACCTTTCAGCAACTCCATTTTGCTGTGGAGTATAAGGTATAGTTTTATGCCTTTTAATTCCATGATCTACACAATACTTATCAAAATTTGCATTGCAGAATTCACCACCATTATCTGTTCTCAAGCATTTTAATTTTCTACAAATCTGATTTTCCACAAGAGTTTTAAATTCTTTAAACCAACTTAACACTTCTGATTTATTTTTCAAAAAATATACAAATGCCCTCCTCGAATAATCATCAATAAATGATACGTAGTATCTTGATTTAGATAAAGAAGGCACATCAACTGGACCAAAAACATTAGAATGCACATAGTTCAGAACACCAGAAGATTTATGAGAACTAGAGTAAAATGAAACACGGTTTTGTTTTCCATATATGCAATGTTCACAACAATCAAATTCTAGATTACAATCAATTAGCCCATCTACCAGGTTCTTGTTTTTCAAGGATTTTAAACCTTTTTCACCTATGTGACCAAGTCTATGATGCTAGAGCATTGTTTTCTCTGTAGGAAGTTTGACTTCCATTGAGTTTGCATCATGTGTTACAATAGTAGCTTTTTCAGATTTTACAGAGACATTATTACAGCACACTGGTTTAGCATCTAACCTATACAGAGTTCCAATGCATTCACCCTTTGCCAGAACAATAGAACCTCTAGTCATTTTACAACCACCATTCACAAAAGTAACTTGTACTCCAACATCATTAAGCTTACTAACAGAAAGTAAATTTTGAGCCAGACTTGGTATGCGAAGAACTCCATTTATTCCCTTTATCTTACCATCCAGGAACTGGATTTTGACTCATCCCCAGCCAACAATTTCCAGTGTTGAATCACTTGCGAGGAACACCTTCCCACCAGCATACGGTTCATACTTTGTGAACCACTCTCTGTGAGATGTCATATGAAAAGATGCTCCTGAATCCACCAGCCAAACATCTTCAGATGCAAGCATTGCCAAAGCAGCAATGAAAGCATTAGCATCACTCTGTGAAGACTCAGAGTCAGAGAAGTTCTTCTTCTTCTTTTTCTCCTCTTTGCAGTCTTTCTTGATGTGACCTTTCTGCTCACAATTCGAGCACTTCACCTTGGACTTCTTGCCAGGGGATTTTGATTTCCCCTCTAATTTGGACTTTGACTTCTTGTCCTTCTTCTTGCCTCTTTCCTTTGATCTACCTCGAATAGACAGAGCCTCTTTGGCCATATCAGAAGACTTCCTCCGCATCTCTTCAGACAACAGCGAGGCAACAACAATTTTTGTTTTAAACTTGGTTGTTGTACTTCCAATAACCATCACAAGATGATCCCATGAGTCAGGTAAAGAACACAACAGAAGCATACAGTGGTCCTCCTCTTCTATTTTTACACCTACAGACGTCAATTGTGCAACAATCAAATTAAATGAGGTCAGATGATCTGCTACAGATGCTCCTTCATCCATATTCAGAGAGTACAGCTTCTTTATGAGGAAAAGCTTATTTACCAAGGACTGGCCCTGATAAATATCTCCTAACTTTTTCCACAAAAGGTTTGCAGTTGTCTCTTCATGAACATTCAATAGAACAAAATCTGCTAAACTTAATCTTATCAGTCCTCTGGCTTTTCTGTAAGCTAGGTCCCAATCTTTTTGTTTCATGCTTGTAGGTTTAACCCCAGACACAACAATCCAAAGATCTTTGTCGACCAACAAATCTTCAGCCTTAATCTTCCACAACTCAAAGTTTGTGCCATTAAACTTTTCAATGTCTATTTTTCTTGATGTACTTGCCATCTTTATTTAATAGAATAGACCTCTACAGAACTCCCACTCACTAAACTAACACAAAAAACCCAACCTACCGACAAGGATAACACAACTGGCCAGGCTCTGATACGACTTGTAAGGAAAGTAGAGGTGCGGAATACAGCTTCCCTAATGTTAATTCAAAGGGGATAATGCAGACATGTAACTTTCAAATTTAATACACAGGTGAATACACCAGAAAAAATAGAATAAACAAAACAAGATACAGAGAATGAAACTAGATTTACGTGGGAAAACCCTTTCGGGTAAAAAACCCACCACCACAAGAGAGACTATCTTTATTACAGCAAACTGAAAGATTACAATAAAGATTTCCAGCTCTAATGTTCAGGTATCGATCCCAGTTACAATTGTACAAAGCTGTTTATATCATCTACACATTCTATAGAAATAAACAATTCAAAATGAATCATTTCAACCAGCTCTGACGATGTCAGTAGATCAGTTTTATATTCTCCAGTCTGCAAGAGAAAGACCGTTACTTGTCTGTTGCCCTAACTGATTGATTTAACTTCCCTATCACCGCTGTTGTTCAACAGTCGTAACTGTTCACATTCTCGTGAGGTATATAGTCCCACATACACCAGGTTGCAAACTTCTTTGTAGTTTATATCGCCAAACACTCGGTCATACTATCGTCGGCAATTTTGTTGCCGACAATGCCAAACCAAAGACCCATCGGCCTAACTTGTTCCATCGGTGATCGCATTGTTTCCTTCACCGATACTATATAGTCTCCATGATCCTCAAGTTCACTACCCTTCATCGGACAGACCTTCGCCATCGGTTTAAGCACTTTCCATTATTTCAATGAACAATCTCTCACTGACCAACTTCACATATTGTTGAACCTGTTGAACCATTGAACCTCGATGCAAGGTTCAATGGTTCAATAGAGTGATATCTTCAGCTAAGACAAAGGACCATTGAACCATTGAACCGTTGAACCTATCCTATTGAACCAATGCCGAATCAATGTTGACGAACCATGGAACCATTCGGTTGAACCATTGAACCACAGAACCGATGAACAGTTCAATGAAATAGTTCAACGAACACTTGAACCCAATGAACAGTTCGATGAACTATTGAACCCGACACTTGAACAGTTCATCAAACCATTGAACCCAATGAACTCTTGAAGGGTTCAACAAAGAACAACAATGAAACATGAGATTCAAGCAGTAAAATTGAGACACAAGTTCTCTTCATAAACATGAATGCCTAGGCTCAATTTTATTAACAAACCCAAGAATCCAAGTGTTTATCCAAGAGAATTTTCAGATGACTTTTCATAGGGATTTATTGATGTTGTAAGACTACGTTCTTTTATATAATGCGGGTAAAAGCTTAAGAAGTTCAATTTTAAAAAATAGTCTAATTTTTCCCAAGTCCAATGGGCTATCACATGTGGTATCAAAGAATCGTTTAAAACTAAGGGCCTAATGGGCCATTAAGGATCAAATTTTCTAGGTTTAATTTTGATATTGATTAGGGATTGATCATGCAACTACTCTATTGATGCAAGTAGTAAGAAATCTAAAGTTCAAAAGTTAGTCTTTTGTAGTGTATCAATAGGCAATAATTGTTAATCATTGTGGTTTCACAAGTTTGACTTCAGCCATGAGGAAGAAGAAGAGAGAAGATGATAGAAGAAGGACAAGAGTAGTTCATAGCTGAGTTACCAAGCTTTGAGATGGAGGAAAAAGAGCAAGGGTGTTGGGAGTAGAGAAAACCCAACAAAATGGAAAATTAAATACTAAAATCAATTACAAAAGAAATACTCCTCATTCAACATGAAATAAGAGACCGAATGTTGCCAAGGAAACTAACAAATTTTATAGTTGGATAGCATCGGAATGAACAAAAAAGGAACCTAAAAGTGGGATGGGAATTAGTAAATTCTAAGGAAGAAGCCATCTAAATAAATTATCAAGAACAAATTGATCATTGGGGATTCTGAATAAATCAAGTCAAATAGACGTGGCAATACCAAGTGTTAGGAGGAATAATGTAGCACCTTTTATTTATTGAGGACCTCACTTCACCAAATGCAATCTATGGGATTATTTTAGAATTATTTTTATTTTTAATGACAATGGAATTGCTTCAATTAAAATGTTCCCTACTATTATAATGCATACACAATTTAATATTCATTTATAATTTTAGATGTACCTTGGGACCTCAAGTATGATACTATTAATAATAGTTACAAAGTGATTTAGCTTTTATAAGAATATTGGACACTTCATAACAAAGTCCCTTATTTTATTGTAAACATTAAAAACACTCATTAGAAAGACTTATTAACTTATAAATATATGTTCTCTTATAACCATAAAGTTGTCAAATTATGCATTTGCATGGGATGAAAAATTAAAGTTCATCATTCTAGATTCTTTCCAAAAGACTATTTTTCTTGCCTTCATTGTATACAAACATGTATGCTTATGATAACATTCCATTTTTAAATCAACTAAACAAAAATTGTTAGCCACAAATCATAAGTCTTGGCCAATATGAAATAAATCCCCCATTAGAAAATTTTGACATGAATCAAGTACTAGAGTTCAAGATTTTTAATGTAGTTGTGATTAAGGATTGTAAACAAACATTAGATGTGGCATATAGAATTTAGTATTCACTAGCATTGCTAGGTATGTGACTAATACAAAATTATTCAGTTCCTATGTTACCAAATAGAATTTAACTTTAGTATCATTTGTTAGGATTACAACAAGTGAATAAAGTAGTCAATTTGACCATATTATGAATGTAATTTTAATATTCTTTTCAAACCTATGATGTCTCCCATTGTGTTTCTCTAAAATTCCCCTCATCATTTTGAGTTCCTCTTATTTTAAGTCCTATTATCACTCCAAACACTTAGAAAGTGCCCTATTCAGCTCTCTCCTAACCACCCTGAAACCCTCACGTCATTAGTATTAATTTATACATCTCATCATGCACAACTTTGTAATACCACCAATGTGCAATTACAATGCAATATAAATCATGATTTTTTGTTACATATACAAATATTATTCTCTTCTCTCTAACATCAATCTATAAACCTCATAATGCAAGTTTTTCAAGTGCCATGCATAACCACTAATTACAACATTAAGACACTTGTAACTTTTTAACTTATTCATTATAAATTATACTGGGTTATTTCTAATTAGAGCCAAATATATTGAAATCAAATTAAATTAAAAAATATCCGTGAATTCACAAATTTATTAGCTATTTCACCAAGCAAAGGGATGTGAAACAATATTATAAATATCTAACCATTAATGACACAAAATCTACATACACTTATATAAAATTACATATTAAATCTAGAATGTGCAATTAAATGGTTAACCTAACATAGGCAAAAGATAATACAATTAATCTAAACAAAAGAACTATACAAAATGTCAAGGGTAATTGTGAGCCCCCCTCTTCCATTTCCTATTTGTCAAGCACCTTTCCATTTACTTGAAGTGATCTTCACCTTTTGTCTTCTCTTTCTCCACCTCCTCCTCTTAGCTTTTCATTTATACATATGTAGGTTTTATGAAAACAATTCAATTAAATGTCCATGATATCATAAAATAAGTCTTTGACAGATATTCCAACAATGAATATAAGTAGTGATCTCCATTGCACTCTATGCATATAATTTTACAAAGCCAACATCATATTCTTGATTGCCAAATACTCGAAACAAAAACAAAACCAAAAAAACTTTCTAGAAACTAAAAATAAAACCTTGTTCCTTCATTATTACTGTAGGTTTGACATGGTGTACATTATTATAGTGCAAGCCTATTTTTCAAATCACTTCATTTAGCATCACCAATCATCTCCAGAAGAACATTCTCCTTGTTTAAAATGATGGACACAGATTGCATCTTTCACAACAATTTCTCTTACAACAATCTTGGAGATAAATTTTGTTGCAGTGTACAATCAACACATACTCGAAGGTTCTTCACAACTCTAATAGTTGTTCTAGGGGGCGTGTCTAATAAACCAAAAACAATTGTGAACTTTTCACTAGGGTTGCAGAGAAATAATTCTTTTTTCTCCTTTTCCACATCACTAAGTAAATGTCTTGAATCTGGAAAGTACCCTACTGCCTTCATCCCCCAAGCCAATTTCTCCAACTTTGCATAGATCTCCTATGTGTGTGGATGCGATCTATCTCCTATACAAAAAACATGTACCATTTTATGGCCTTTAATCCAACTACATACATGATCTTTTTAATTCATTTATCTCTCATCAATCTCCTTACCATTTGAACCTTACACCACCTGCCCACTTCTGCATATATGTTTGAGAGAAGAAGATAAGTCACAACACAACACATATTCATATGTGATCTGCACAAACCAAGAAAACACATCCACACAACCACCACAAGTTTAACTAGCATCTTAACAATAAAGTTTAGGTTGGCCTCAACATAGCAGGCATGGGCAAGAAGGTCAACCATGCATACATAATGATCAATTGTAGGTGTAATGCAATAAGGGTTACTCGTGTGATTGAAGTATGTACAATCCTTATCCATTAAAACTATATGGTTGCATTCATATAGAACACAAGCAAAGTTTATAATGTCAGGATATGTTCTAGAGTGCTTTATTAATTCAAAGATTTTGAGAGCATGCTTGCATAATCCATTTTTTGTGCATATCCCACAATCATCTCATTCCATGAGACCACACTTCTTTGAGGCATTTTGTCAAACAGTTCAAGTGCCTTGTCTATGCTTCACATTTTCCATACATGTCTACCAGAGCATTTCCAACCATAATATCTCACAAAATCCCCCCTTCCATTATTCTTTGATGGATGTCCATACCCTCTTCCAAAGCTCCTATTTTGGCATAGGCGGGGAGGATGCTGGCTTTACAACTGCCAATTTTATTTGCTTGAAAGTTTTTAAAGGCTTGTCAACAAATCCATTTTGTGCATATCCTCCAATCATGGCATTCTATGAGAGCACATTTCTGAGGCATTTTATCAAACAGTTCACGTGCCTTGTCTATGCTTCCACATTTTGCATACATATCTACCAGAGCAGTTGCAACTACAACATTTGACAAAATTCCTCTATCATTTATGCTTTGACGGATGTCCATACCCTGTTCCAAAGCTCCCATTTGGCACACGCTCGGAGGATGCTGGCAAAGTTTGTAGAGTCTGGCCTTATGCCTACCAATTGCATTTGCTTGAAATTTTCTAAAGCCTTTTCAACAAGCCCATTTTGTGATTATCTTGCAATCAGGGCATTCCATGAGAGTACATTTCTTTGAGGCATTCTGTCAAATAGTTCAGGTGCCTTGTCTATGCTTCCACATTTTGCATATCCTGCAATCATGGCGTTCCACAAGATGACATCTCTTTGAGGCATTCTGTCAAACAGTTCGTGCCATGTCTATGCTTCCACATTTTGCATACATGTCTACCGGGCCAGCTACAACAACATTTGACAAAACTCCTCTATCCTTTTTCCTACGATTGATGCCCATACCTTGTTCCAAAGCTCCCATATTTGAACAGGCAAGGACGATGCTGGTAAAGGTTGCGGAGTCTGGCTTTACACCTGCCATTGCATTTGCTTGAAAGCTTCTGAAGCTTTTTCAACAAACCCATTTCGTGCAGGCTGTTCTTAAATATCATCCACTTCAACAGTCAAAGATCAATTTTGGCCAATAAAAATAGGACAAATATTTAACACTTTTATTGTGAATGAGGTGTAAAATTGCTATTGATTGTTTGACCATTGAAGTGGATGATATTTAAGTAGAGTGTTTCGTGCATACCCTGCAATCGTAGCATTCCAATGAGATGCCATTTCTTTGAGGCAGCTCGACATGCGCCACCGACGTGAGATCTTTTATGCGATCAAACATTTTACAGGCATCCTTGCACGGAAACTATCAGATGAGTTTCAATTTGAACTAGGCATTAATGGAGACGGTGTGAAGATGGAAATGGGCATTGGTCAAAGGAACGGGCCCACATGCCACCTAAGCAGTCAAAGCTTAGACTGTGCTGTTTAAGCCCGGCCAACCAGAAGATGAAGACTACTGTCTGCATGAATTGAACGAAAAATAAATATCTGGACGCAAAGAACGCTAGAGACCTGGCATTATATTTCTGTATGAATAGATGGGCCTCAGTTTAGTCTTCCAACCACTTCCACATGGTTTATTTTATCTTAATACCTTAATATGGCACATCTTTCTTTCATGTTGAAATTTAAGTTCATTTTAAATGTTTTTGAGACACAGAGAGTCAACATAAACAGCTCTCTAGTTTCGCAGTAGAAAAATTGCCAGAGCTTAAAATAAGCGGTGATTAAAAAATGCCAAATTGGAGGGACAATATCCACATTAGTTAGAGTCGGAGAACATTTTCAATGGTAAATTGGTAATGGTTACAGCTAGAAAGGAGATTGTTCTTACATGACGTCCATGATAATTGGATTGTCATGCTTTAAAGCCATACTTTAAAATCGGTGACCCCACAAATTTTAATATCTTAATTTTTTAAACACATCACATGTTGATATTCACATTTACTGCAGAAATCCGACGCGTTTTGATTGTTACAGAAATCCCCCACTGGCACGACAGCGACGGATGCATTACACGTACTCAATGTGTTCAAACAAAAAACTTCAACCAAGCCTACTGCATAGCCATCAATTACTATAAATATATAGTATGTAAGCCAGTTATCTCATACCAGGGAAGATGGACTCGAGAGGAAAGATGAACTTCAGTTCCAAGTCCTTGGTTGTTTTGATTGCAGCCTGCGTTTTGGCTGCAGTAATGCCATCAGATGCAACATACCATAGTAGCAATCCTCCTCCAAAGGCATACTACTACAAGTCTCCTCCTCCACCAGTCCACCTGCCATCACCAGTTCCCAAGCCTCCAGTTGTGAAGCCACAACCTCCTCCAAAGCCTGTATCTCCTCCCCATTACATTTACAAATCTCCACCTCCACCTGTCCCTAAGGTTGCTCCTCCCAAGCCAACTCCCACATTTCCTCCTCCTCACCACAAGCCTTCACCAGTCCACACTCCACCCAAACCATATCATCATTCTCCTCCACCAGTTTACACTCCCCCCAAAACATCTCCTCCCTCCCACCATGAGAAGCCACCAAAGACACCACTCTCTCCACCATACCAACACAAATCCCCATCTCCTCCAAAGGTGGAAGTGAAGCCCCCTCACCCTCCTGTTGTAACTCCTTCCCCACCCAAAGCAGTGCCTGTGTATCCACCTCCCCACTCTAAATCCCCAGTCTACCCACCACCATCACATCACTACTCTTACAAGTCCCCCCCTCCTCCATACTAGTTGATATGTGGAACAGCTGATAAGGTATCCAATTCATTGGAAATTTGGGTTCTTGTTTTATTTTTATTACAATTTAATAGTTACATTCTTTTGTTAGATATGTGTGAATGTGTTGCTTAAGTACCACTTCTCTTACTCTCTACGTTTACTCACTGCAGGATGCCAACTTGCTGTGTGGAAGTTGAAGTTGTGACAATACAATAACGTATTTAGCTTTAGTCTGTTTAAGGCAAACGCCTATTGCACAATGTAATCACATCTGCATATGGTCCTCAATCGTACCATATTGTGGATCATGTATTAGATATAATAAAGCATCCTACTATTTATTTTTAAAGTATCCCACTGTTTATTTTATAGTAACTGTAACTTAGTGATTTTTGTACAGCTAACTGTGATTATGTAATTTTTTTAAAGCTAAGTTACTTATTATGTAATGTAGTAAAAAGAGTTTATGTGTATGGGAATAAAATCCTCTCTACATAAATTTATACTAATTAAAATAATGTAGGCAATCAAGTACTAACTAATTTACATTTAATTAAATTAGAAGAGATAGGAATTGATAAATTGACACATATTTACCAAAAAAAATTGGAAGATAGGTGCACTTAGATTTCAAACCAATGATGAAATATGAATGCTAAATATGTACATGATTGATTTGTCAATATCTAGAAATTGATGCTATCGAGGTATATACAATCTCAAAATCTATGCAAACTTGGAATCTTGGGTCAATCTCGAGTAGTGCAAAACTTATCTTTGAGGTGTGGATTTGATTTTGTAGAGTGTGGACTTCTAAAAACACTTTTCCCTCAACCTCTAACATTTAAATTTGTGCAAAAATATGCAATATTTGCAAATACCTTAATGGAAGCTATCAAATTGAGAGGTTAAAGTTCTCCTTGGTCAACCCCCTTGTCGGGCTAGCTTTATAGCATTAGGTGAACATTGGAAGACAACAAACAAGCATGCAAATGACTTATATATAGAATCTAATGCAATTAATTCCTTTTATGCTCCAAATTGAAATGTTCCTAGAATGATTGTTCTTTATAATTTGATTGTTCCTACATTTATTCCTTGCATGTATCTCTTAATGTGTTTAAATACATGAATGAATGTCTCTAAATACCAAGCCAACAATTAGACACACAAATGCGTACCAAGTCAACTTCCAATGACTAAGAGGAAAGGGTAGGAGTTGTCAATTTTGAATTTAAAACATTGAATTTTGGGGTCAATCCTGAGCATTGTGGGATTGACCCAAGAAAGGAAATACAGATATTGGGATCTTGAATAATTATATGGGGGTATGGACAAATAACGAGGAAAATGTGTGGGAATAGGTGCAAGTAAGGATAGGATAATGTCAAATGTATAGAAATGTGTGTAATTGGTGATAGATAGAGGATTGGGGAATGAGCCAACTTAGCACAAGAGTGCTCCACTTGTCAATATATAATTATATTAAGACATTCCATCAATATGGGCCTAGAACTAAGTGGAAATTGACATGAGTATGAATATTTCATCATTACATTTTTCCTAGTTGATACTAAAACATATGTGAATCTAACATGAACATATATTTCAAAGTATGTGAAATTCTTGGTGAGAATGAAAAGTAAATATCCAAACATAAGTCCATGTAAAGTAATGGACCCATCTTGAATCATTCAGGTGTTCCACATCCTTGGCATGAGTGTTCCAAAGGAACTTGCAAAACATAGAAATTACATGCAATGAACATATTCTATCACACAAGAAAATAGGAACAAATAACGAGTTTTGTTTAACTTTCTAAGAAAATGTGAAAATAGGATAAAGAGAAGGGTTAGGAATTCCACTCGGATAGAAAGTTATACTAAAATACTCAACCTAGTGTAGTGGCAATAATGTGGTATGGGAGATCAAGCATGACCTTGTAATGTGGTGAGCATCCATCTCTAGGTAAGTGATGAATCTCTTTCTAGGATAATGTGTTGCTTGAAATCTCAACATGGGACTACTAGTCACATTATACACACCCTCTCCAATTGGTTATATACAACATGTGCAAGGAATTGGAAGAGGGAAAAATAGCTCATGGAAGGCAAATGTAATATAAGTAAATGTTAGCATGCAAGCACATAGATCATGTAAAATTTATAATGTAGAAAATGTCATAAATAACACCATGGGACAAGCAACAAAGACATTGAATAAGAAACAAGAAAAGTACATATCATATGCTTCATTATTTACTATTAAAGGAAATATTATAGAAACACAGAAAATAAATAGATACTAAATTATCATTTTACATTAGGCACCTACAAATGCTACTAACATAGATATCTTAAATACATCTATCTAAAATCTACAAAGAGAAATATTAGTCTTGAGGCACCTACCTATCCTAAATAGGAATCTTGATAAAAGTGCCTTGAGATTGATATGTTTTAGATATATACATTTATGATATCTATACTAATTTTAACACAAAATATTAATTATATGTATTCATCATTCACTTAAATTTACTTTATATACATAGATAGCACTATATAGTCACTTTAATATTGAAACCCCAGTTATATGTATCCATCATTTATCTATTTACACATCAGGGGTGGTAATATATGATGTGATATTAAGAACTCTCAATGAGCGTGGCCTAAAATAGATGAATGCAATAAGTAGGTTAGGTGTTATGACACCAACTTAATTAGTTTTTGTGCTATTTATAAAGGAAGACACCATTATACAGATGAGTTGACAACCAGAGATTGTTTGGCTGGCCCCCGATTGCTTGTTTGGGAAGGTCCTGCCCCCCAATGGCATCTACCCGGGCTAGCATTAATTATCTGTGGGGATTAATATTTGGATATATCATATATTCATTATTATGTGAGAGGTGTTATATAGTGGAATTAAGGGAAAGAATGTTATGGTGACATAAAAACAAAACATAGTCAACATATATTTTTTTAAAAAGTAGATTTTTAAGATATATCTACAAACCTTTAAATAATCCTATAAGATTTATATAATAACTCTTAAGTAAATAAAATAACTAAATAAAAAACTCTTAAGTAAATAAATAACTCTTTAAGTAAATAAAAAGAACTAGAGATTGACATCTCTCAATATTTTAAGATAGATGTGTTTAGAATGATATATATAAAAACCTATAAAGAGAGAAATATACTTTAAAATAATATGTATATGTATACATATATACATACATACATACACACACATATACATAAACACACATATATATACACAAAATTTTATATATATAATCCTTTATAATCTATAAATATATAGATTTATATAAGAGGTGGATAATTTATATAAAAAGTGGATGAGATTAAGGAATGCTTCTATGTTTTAGAAATGTACTTTAAAATAACTCTAAATTAATTAAAATAAATTTGTATTATTATAATACAAAAATTCATCATCTAATTGATCCTTTTATCATTTTTAGATTTTAAGTTTTATATTATAAATAATATTGTTTAACTCTCAAACTTTAGAATATATGTATTTCATTTAATAGATTTTTATCTATAATTATCACTTCAACTGACAAGGAAGAACTAACCCTGCTCTCTTTTTAAAATACATATACATATATGCATTTTATTTGTTGGATTACCACTGAATACAATGAAGAAGATTGTATTGTAGATAATGGGAGAATATATATCCAATAAAATAAAATTGAAAAGAGGAATGCCCTTACCGATTAAAATAAATTTAATAAAAGCATATTATCCTTGCCGAACAAGAAAAAATATTTATGAGACCACATTTTGTGTTTGATAAAAAAATTGGTTAAGAAAAGACCTACAATATAAATGTGCTAATCCTTCAAAATCATGGAAAAGAGTTCACATATCTTACACACTTTAGCCTCTTCAAATTTTAAAATACACCCACATTCTATAAATTTTTTTAATGTTTACATTCTTCAAGATATACACCTTCCACCATAGGTCATCACTATTACTCAAACAAAAATGTGCCAATCATTAAAATAATATTGTTTACATGTTCAAACTACATATACTACTAGCGTACCTATCTTTAGAAAAATCTATCTAAAATATGGTGAGAGATCTATTTTATATCTATTAAACTTATATATGGTAAATTGCTTCAAAAATAAACAACTCAAAAAGGATATCTCTGGACCTATTTTAGATAGTTTTCTAAAGATACGTATGCTAGTATACTTATTTGCACATTATATATTGTTATTTATGATGTGTGATCAAGAAACTTTCTATAAATAAGGATTGAGGCAACAAAAAATATAATAAATGGATGTAAGATTGTATTGAACTCAAAATATTTTTCCTTTTACTTATTATGATGTGATATTAAAACTCATTTTATAATAATGATAAATGGGTGTAGGGTTGAATCATCAAATGTAATCCAATTTTTCATTTTACCTACGTGTAATATGACATGAAAACACAATTTTTAATTATATCAATTTAGAAAACACTTATACACTTCTTGAGGTAAATTGTAAGTTAGTTTGTATAACTTTAATGTTGATATGTATTGAAACAAAAAATTTAGAATATAATTAATAATATATATTAAAAGTTAAATTAATTATCATTTTATTATGATTAAAATAAATAGGCATTCTATTGTTGCATCAAAGAGTCCCATGTTATTAGTGACATTTATTTAAAAAGCTAAAACAATAAAATAATTCTTAAGTAAAAAAACAAATTATAAAATAACTCTTAAAGTAAAAAAAAAATTATAAAATAATTCTTAAGTAAATTAGAAAATAACTCTTCCTAAATAAAATAACTTTAAGTAAATAAAAATAGCTCTTCAAAAACAATATAAAATAAATCTTAAATAAAAATAATAATTATAAAATAATTAGCTACTATCTATTCGAAATTTGTCTACATTGAAAACAACTTTCTAACTCACCACTAAGCTATTTTAGGTCACCAAAATCAATGATGTCAAAAATCAATCTTCCAACAAATTAAATCTTTGCATCTAAGTTACTAAATATCATTATTTTTTATGGGCCAAACCCTTGCACCTCTTAAAGATGCAAATGTTAATTTTAAGTAAATAAAAATAGTTCTTTAAATACAATATAAATAAATACAATAAAATAATTCTTTTAATAATTATTAAATAAAGTAAAATAATTCTTAAGTAAATATGGATTTTGATTACCTCCATGTTTTGTCCCAACTGGATTGTTATGGTTTTGTTGTTTTCCTCTCAATTGGAAAAAAAAGCATAGCATGAAAAAGACATTGACAATGAGGGAAGAGAGAAATTAGTCAACTAAACATATCAAACTGCATATGCGGAGTGATCAAAGGCAATACTTCTACAAATGGTCGTTTCAAGTTTGTCACAAAATTTGTTCCTTCTCTTAAATGAGGGCAAAACCAAGACATTTCAAAATGCTTTACTTTATTTGTTTGATTAGAAATACATTCACACACCGAACAACGCAGATAAAGATTTCTGTCTACATACATTGAATCAGAGATAAAGATTTCTGTTTGCATGAATTGAACGAAAAACAAATATAGTCTAAACGCAAAGAACACTGAGAGACCTGGCATTATATTTCTTAATATAGCAAATCTCTCTTTCATCTTGAAATTTGAGTTTATTTTAAATGTTTTCGAGAGCCAAAGAGTCAAACATAAATAACTCTCTCGTTTCTTATTAGAAAAAATTGCCAGAGACCCCACATGCAAAAAGCAGGCATAAAATAAACGGTGATTAGAAAAATGCTAAATGGGAGGGACAATATCCACATTAGTTAGGATTGGAGAACATTTTCAATGGTAAATTGGTAATGCTTACAGCTAGAAAGGAGATTGTCCATAAGCATTGGATTGTCAAGCTTGAACACCATACTTCAAAATCGGTGACCCCACAAATTTAAATATCTTATTTTTTTAAAAATATAACATGTTGATATTGACATTTACTGAAGAAATCCGACGCGTTTTGATAGTTACAGAAACCCCCCCACCGGCACGACAGCGACGGATGCATTACACGTAGAGAATGTGTTCAAACAAAAAACTTCAACCAAGTCTACTGCATAGCCATGAATTACTATAAATACTTGGTATGTAAACCAGTTATCTCATACCAGGGAAGATGGACTCGAGAGGAAAGATGAACTTCAGTTGCAAGTCCTTGGTGGTTTTGATTGCAGCCTGCGTTTTGGCTGCAGTAGTGCCATCAGATGCAACATACCATAGTAGTAGTCCTCCTCCAAAGGCATACTACTACAAGTCTCCTCCTCCACCAGTCCACCTGCCATCACCAGTTCCCAAGCCTCCAGTTGTGAAGCCACACCCTCCTCCAAAGCCTGTATCTCCTCCCCATTACATTTACAAATCTCCACCTCCACCTGTCCCTAAGGTTGCTCCTCCCAAGCCAACTCCCACATTTCCTCCTCCTCACCACAAGCCTTCACCAGTCCACACTCCACCCAAACCATATCATCATTCTCCTCCACCAGTTTACACTCCCCCTAAAACATCTCCTCCCTCCCACCATGAGAAGCCACCAAAGACACCACTCTCTCCACCATACCAACACAAATCCCCACCTCCTCCAAAAGGTTGAAGTGAAGCCCCCTCACCCTCCTGTTGTAGTAACTCCTCCCCCACCCAAAGCAGTGCCTGTGTACCCACCTCCCCACTCTAAATCCCCAGTCTACCCACCACCATCACATCACTACTCTTACAAGTCCCCCCCGCCTCCATACTAGTTCATCTGCGAAACAGCTGATAAGGTATCCAATTCATTGGAAATTTGGGTTCTTGTTATATTTCAATTACAATTAATAGTTACTTTCTTTTCTTATATATGTGCGAATCTCTTGCATAAGTAGCACTTCTCTTACTCTCTATGTTTACTCACTGCAGGATGCCAACTTGCTGTGTGAAAGTTGAAGTTGTGACGAGGCACTAGTTATAATACAATAACGTATTTAGCATTAGTCTCTTTAAGGCAAACGCTTATTGCACGATGTAATCACATCTGCATATGGATCTCAATCGAACCATATTGTTGATCTACATTCGATATAATAAAGCATCCTACTATTTATTTTTAAAGTATCCCGCTGTTTATCTTATACTAACTGCAACTTTGTGATTTTTGTAAAGCTAACTGTGATTTTGTGATTTTTTTATTATCTAATGTAGTAAAAAGAATCCTCTTCACATAAATCTACACTAATTAGACAAATGTACGCAATCAAGTACTAATTAATTTACATTTAATTAATTTGGAAGAGATAGGAATTGACAAATTGTTACTATTTGTAAAAAGAAAAAGAAGATATGTGTACTTAGATTTCAAACCAACGATGAAATATGAATGTTAAAGATGTGTATAATTAGTTTGTCAATTTCTAGAAATTTATGCTTGAACGGGGTATACACTATCTCAAAATCTATGCAACTTTTGAACCTTGGGTCAACCTCGAGTAATGCAAAACTTATGTTTGAAATGTGTATTTGATTTCGTAGAATGTGGACTTCTAAAAACAGTTTTGCCTCAACCTCTAACATCTAAATTTGTGCAAGGATATGCATTATTTACAAATACCTTAAGGGAAGCAATCAAATTGAGAGGGTAAAGTTCTCCTTGGTCAACACCCTTGTTGGGCTAGCCTTATAGCACTTGGGTGAATGTTTGAAGACAACAAACAAGCATGCAAATGTCCTATATGTAGATTCTAATGCAACTAATTCCTTTTATGTTTCGAATCAAAGTGTTCCTAGAATGATTGTTCTTTATAATTTGAATGGTCATATGGTTATTCCTTGCATGTATCCCTTAATGTGTTTAACTAAATGAATGAATGTCCTTAAATACCAAGACAACAATTAGCCACACAAACATGTACCAAGCCAATTTCCAACAACTAGTAGGAAAGGGTAGGAATTAGCAATTTTGAATTTAAAAAATTGAATTTTGGAGTTAATCTCGAGCGCTATGGGATTGACCCAAGAGAGGAAATCTAGATCTTGCGATCTTGAATAATTGTATGAGAGTATGGACTAATAATGAGGCAAATGTGTGGGAATAGGTGCAAGTAACACTAGGATAATATTGAATGTATGGAAATGTGTGTAATTGGTGGTAGATAAAGGAATGGGGAATGAGCCAACTTGGCACAAGAGTGCTCCACTTGTCAATATATAATTGTATTAAGACATTCCATCAATATGGGCCCAGAATATGGGTATGAAGATTTCATCATTACATTTTGCCTAGTTGACATTGACATATATGTGAATCTAACATGAACATATATTTCAAAGTATGTGAAATTCTCAATGAGAATGAAAAGTAAATATCCAAACATTAAAGGATATGAGGTCCATGTAAAGTAATGGACCCATCTTGAATTATTCAGGTGTTCCTCATCCTTGGCATGAGTGCTCCAAAGGAACTTGTAAAACAAAGAAAATATATGCAATGAACATCTTTTATCACACAAGAAAAATAGGAGTTCAAATAACAAGTTTTCTTCAACTTTCTAGGAAAATGTGAAAATAGGATGAAGAGAAGTGTTAGGAATTCCACTTGTATAGAAAGTTATACTAAAATACTCAACCTAGTGTAGTGGCAATAATGTGGTATGGGACATCAAGCACAACCTCGTAATGTGGTGATCATCCACCTAGGTAAGTGATGGATCTCTTTCTAGCATAATGTGTTGCTTGAAATCTCAACATGGGACAAATAGTGACATTATACACACCCTCTCCAATTGGTTACATAGAACACGTGCAAGGAATTGGAAGAGAGGGAAAAATAGTGCATGGAAGGTAAATGTAATATAAGTAAATGTAAGCATGCAAGCACATAGATCATGTAATTTATTATGTAGAAAATGTCATAAATAACATCATGGGACAAGCAAGAAAGCCATAATGAATAGGAAACATGAAAAGAACATAAAGTAAAGATAATCAACAACATATGTAAGATTATGTCTAAGGTTGACCCCAATATAGGTAAATGATAAGGATATAGCATGTAGGCACATAGGAGATAAACATAGAAGCATATAAATCTTCCCCCACTATATGCAAATGAAAAAGTTAAAAATGGCCATAAATGTGAGATAAGGATTATGTAAATATATAAAAAATGAGTAAGGCATGATGTCTTCAATGTGGATCTTAGGAATAAGATAAGGCATGTGAACACACAATAGGATGGAAAAAGCATGATGTACTTTATGTGGATCTTAGGAACAAGATAAGGCATGTGAGCACACAAGAGGATAGAGAAAACATGATGTCTCCAATGTGATAAGATAACACTTAGTAAAATGATAAGGCATGCAAGTAGTTGTTGGTATTTGTAAAGTTAGAAATTGCCTACTTTGTAATCTTCACCTTACATTTCGATACTCATTTTAGTGTCCATTCACCTATTATGTTTTAGGCCCACTTTCACATGTTTTTGGCCATTATAGTGATCACAAAAGATGCCACAAATACCCCAAACCTTAGAAACCCATGTCAAAACAACTTGAGAACTTTTAGTTGTAGAGATATCAAGGTCACTAGCAACCATGGAGGTTAGTTCCTTGGTTAGCTACACTACCTAGCACTAGTGCCCATATTCAAAATTGTAAAAGATGAAAGTATTTTCCCATTCATGCCCTAATCCTTACTAAATTTTTAATACTCATTCAACTAAAAACTTAGTTTGGGTTTTTATGTAAGCCTATAATTTCCCTCCATTAATCAATAATAGAAAAGAATAGAAGACTTGATATCCTCTCCTCTCCTCTAACACATATAGGTAACTTTTAGAAAGATTATTAGACGAAAAGGGTAGTAAAGAGAATATTGCATATCCAAAGTTGTGAGAACCCCTTAAGTAAAGCTCTCAATTCCTTGTAGTTTCCTTCTCTTTCTCCCATCCTCTATATACATTTCTTTATTCCATCCATTTGTAAACCATAAGAAACCCTTTTTCCTTTTCATAGCCATCCCAAATATGTATACACCCTACATTGCCATTAGTACTAAATTTGAAGTCATTCACCTTTCTTACATATTTATTGTGACCACATTCACATCCTATCTAAATCCATCACAAGCACACATTACTTGTCATAGCCTCACCCCCTAGGGTTTGTTCTCATAAACAACACTATTGCACAAATAACCTTCACCAAAACAATACTTCTACGCACAACTAATATTCATCTTGTAAGGAAGCTAAGGTAGCAGAACAACTTCCTACACTAATCTTGAGAGGAGGGTTATGCAAAAAAATTTAGATCTCTACAACAGTTACATAAATTATATATAAATAAATGTAAATAGTAATCATATCACAACAAAGTGATTTACATGGGGAAAACTCTTTCAGGAGAAAAATGCCATACTCCAAAATGCCACCCAATATATTATTCAAAAATCTCAACAAGATTACAATATACTTGCAGAGCAAGATTTCATAGGAGTATCACCAACCAGAGATCTAGAGGTAACTCGACATCTATAAGACTCTTACACACAACCTCCATCTCAAGCACATAATATACATGAGATACAATACAAGAAATCATCAAATGGTAATTACAAAACCATGAGCTAAAACCACCCAAAAGTGGGGCCCAAATCCGTAGAGTTTCATTATATCTGATAAAAGATGCCTAATGATGTGTCATAACTTGTATCAACATGTGTAACCCCCTCTTATAGTTATTTTCTATGTCCAACTTGTTTTTACATTTTCCACTATGGGAGGTCCAACTTTTGGTGGCCATAACTTTTGATTTGGGAGGCCGATTGGATCTGTTTTTTTTTAAATTGAAGAGTTTGAAGAGATCTATGTAACAGGCACACTCGATGGTGATGCAAACAACCTGAAATTTTTATTTTGGCCAAAAACCAATTCTATAGCCTAGAAATTATTATTTTTTTCTATTTTTATAACAAAAAAATCACACTTTTGTAATTGCAAGTTTGATACACCTTTCCTAACATTCTCCAACTTGTTGAACACCTTGCAAGAGCAAAGGGATTATTAACACCATGATTTAATTGCTAGGGGCCAAGAGGCCCATAGACTTCAAACACTATCTAAACTTCTCTGTGCTCACAAGATTAGTTAATGAATCTGCAACATTTATCAAAGTCTCTACCTTAACCAACTTCACCCTACAATCCTGATGAAGGGGGTAAATCATAAAACACACAACAACATAAAATGGCACACAAAAAATAGAATATTTTTTTATTGATTTAAACAACTCATTACATTACAGAAGCTCAATTACAATACAAGGAATCAATTCCCCAGAGGCTGCAACACATTATAGCTACCCTCACTAGGCTCTAGAATCTTCAGCCTTCTGCAACCCCAAATCAGCTAGGGTTGCTATTTTCCAGCCTATTCTTGACTCTACACTTTCCTCCTTAACTCTACTCATACCCAGGGTTCCCAAAAATGGTTATTAATAGCCTTTTTGGCGGCCAACAACCTAATTTCAAAATTTGCATCTCCCTCCAAAAATAGGTCAACTTCTAGGAGCCATAACTTTTGATCCAGGTGTCCGATTGACGAACCGTTTTATGCGTCGGAAAGCTCGCAGAGTTCTCTATGGGCTAAAAGCCCTCTTTGTCAGTTTCAGCCATTTTTGGGCCTGTACGGGGCCATTTAGTTCCTCAAACCTGAGTTTGAATAATTTCAGGCATTTTTCAGGAAACAAAAACTTTAATATCTTTCAGCTCGCAAATGATCTTTGCGTGATTCCTTCGCCAAAGGTCTTATTTTTCAGTTATGTAACTTCCTATAAATTCTTGCTTCATTCTGTGTCCAAATGCAAACTTTCTAAAAATAGGAGGTTGCTATTTTTAGCAGTTTAGAAAAACTGAAAGTTCTACATCATTATTCAAGCGATTATAGAACCAAAACCACAAATTTTGAAAAGAAATAGAAAGAACATCAACAATTTTAAAACACATCTTTTTTTGGGTGATGCAAGATTGCCCTTACACCACTGGATGCTCCTGCATCAGACACTCAGGGTAATTTGAGAAGTGACACTGTCACGTCTTAGGTGTTTGTGTGAGGAAAACCCAAACGGTCAACCTCTGCCTTAGATAACTAAGAAGAATCTTAAACAGGCCTTCCTTTCCATTTCACCAGATATTCTTCCTATTGCCTATTCCGAGTACTTCTTCCCACATGGCTATCCAAAATCTCTTCTATCTCCTCTGTTGAAGTAGATGCCAGAATACTCCACTGTTCTTCTGTTGGTTCATCCTTTGTTCCACTTTCATGATATTATGATAAATCAACAATGTTGAACATAGGGAAAATGTTGATCCCACTCGGCAGCTCTACCTTATATGCATTTCCTGAATCATGTTTCTTCAAAATTCTGCGTGGTCTAAATTTCTTCATTTTCAACTTATTGTATGTTCAAATTGGGAACCTTTCTTTTCTCAAGTGAACCATGACTTCATCTCCTACCTGGAATTGCTTATATCTCCTCTTCTGATCTGCCTTAGCCTTGTACTGAATATTCATCTTATTAATGTGCCTTTTCACCTCTTCATGCAAATTCTTCATGTGTTCTGAAAAGTCTTGAGCCTTAGAACTTGTCTTTTCTCCTTTGTCTAGATTCCTTAACACTGAAGCATTTCTTGGACTATTCCCATATATAATCTGGAATGGTGATTTATCAATACTCCTTTTGACAGAATTGTTGTAAACAAATTCTACCTGTAGTAAAATCAAATCCCATCCCTTGGGCTTATCTCCTACTAAACATCGTAGCGGGTTACCCAAACTCTTATTCACCACTTTAGTTTGTCCATCAGTCTATGGATGGTGTGCATGATTGAACTTCAAATCTATCTTCAACTTCTTCCACAATGTCATCCAGAAATAACCAACAAACTTGGTATCTCGATCTGAAACAATGCTCTTTGGTAGACCATGTAATATCACCACCTCCCTGAAAAATAACTCTGCAATATGAACTGCATCATTAGTCTTCTTGCAAGGAATACAATGTGCCATCTTCAAGAATCTATCCACCACCACAAAAATGGATTCATGTCCTCTATGTGTCCTTGGTAATCCAAGAACAAAATCCATACTAACATCATCCCATGGCTTCTCTGGTACAGGTAGTGGCTAATATAGACCTATATTCTAACTTGCTCCTTTCGCCATCTGACATACTCTGCAACTCTACACAAATTTCCTCACATCCTGCTGCAACTGTGGTCAATAATAATTTTCACCAATAATAGCAATGGTCTTATCTCGACCAAAGTGTCCAACCAATCCTCCACTATGCTTCTCCTTAATCAGGTTCTCTCTCATGGAACTCCTTGTAATGCATAACTGGCTTCCTCTAAACAACATGCCATCTTGGATTATGAAATCCAACCATTTTGTTCTATCTAGAGTAACAGGTTCCAAACAAGCTTTCCAAGCCTCTGCAAAATCTGGATCTTTAGGATACATAATTTTGAGCTCACCAAACCCAACAACCTCTATCTTCATTTTTGTCAACAAGTTTTGCCTTCTGCTCAAGGCATCTGCAACTCTGTTGGACTTCCCACTTCTGTGCTTCAAAACAACAGTATATCTCTACAAAAACTCAACCCATTTTAAGTGCCTTTGGTTCAACTTCCCTTGACTATTAAGATACTGCAAAGCCTGATGATCAGTATATAAAAAAAATTCTTTTGGCAACAAATAATTTCTCCATTTATTCAAAGCCTGAACTATTGCATAAAACTCCTGATCATAAACATAATACTTTTTCTTGGCATCATTAAGATTCTAATTAAAATAGGCAATGGGCTTACCTTCTTGACTCAAAACAACTCCTATAGCACTGCCACTAGCATCACAATCTACTTGAAATATCTTATAGAAATTTGGAAGTGCCAAAACAGGTTGCTCTATGACTTTCTGCTTCAATGAATCAAAGATTTTATCTGCACCTTTCGTCCATTTAAACTCTTTTCTATCCCCTCTCATTGTCTCAGTTAGGGGTGTATAAATGTACTAAAATTCCTGATAAACTTTCTATAAATACTTGCCAAACCATGAAAAGATTTTACCTCTGTGGCACTCCTTGGTGTAGGCCATTCAATGGTAGCCCTTATTTTTTCTGGGTCCATCTTAAGACCTTCCTCTGAGATAACAAATCCCAGGTATACCAACTCCTTTGCAAAACTACATTTCTTCAGATTAATCAACAACTTCTCCTCCCTCAATTTCTCTAAAACTCTTCTGATATGCATCAAATTCTCATCGCAAGTCTTATTGAAAATTAAAATATCATCTAAATAAACAATAACAAAACTTTCTAAAAATTCTTTCAGTACCTCATTCATGAGTCGCATGAATGTGCTCGGTGCATTGGTTAGCCCAAATGGCATGACTAACCAATCATACAAACCTTCCTTTGTCTTGAAGGATGTCTTCCACTCATCTCCTTCTCTAATATGGATCTGGTGATACCCACTCTTCAGGTCAATCTTCGTGAAGTACTTGGCTCCACTCAAACAGTCCATTATGTCATCCATTTTGGGCAATGGAAATCTGTACTTGATTGTGATCTTATTGATGGCTCGAGAGTTTGTACACATTCTCCACTCTCCATCTTTCTTTGGTGCTAGTACTGTAGGTACTACACATGGACTTATGCTCTCTCTTATTAATCCCTTCCTCGACAACTCCTGAACTTGTCTATTCAACTCTTCACTTTCTGCTAGAGTCATTCTATGGGCTGCCTTATTTGGCAAACTGGCTCCTGGTATCAAATCCATTTGATGACTTATCTTCCTCACTGGTGGTAAACCTTCTGGTACATTATCAGAGATAATATCTAGAAATTCTTCCAACATATATGAGACTTCTGCTGGTACATCTTCACATTTCTTTTAACTAATCTTAGGAATCAATGCAAAGCAATGGCGCTCATGCTTTATACCCTCCAAAAATTTCCTACTATCTACCAAGCAAATTCTGGCAGTACTACATACGTTTTCTTCCACCTCCTTCAAGGGCTTCAACTTATGACGAACTCCATCCTTTGTTAGGGAATATGTGTTTGTACGGCCATCATGGATAATACTCCTATCATACTGCCACGACCTCCCCAATAGCATATGACATGCACCAATTGATATGATATCACACAACACCTCATCATGGTAGTCCCCAATCTTGAACATTACTAAACACTGCTCATTGACGAAAGCTCTATGGTCCTTCTGCAACCATGCAATCTGATATGGATGTGGATGCTTTCTTCTTGTCAACTTCAACTTGTCAACTATCTCCTCTGAAACAAGATTATCAGTGCCTCCACTGTCAATAATAATATCACAACACTTACCTTTACATTTACACCTTGTACGGAATGAACTCTTCCTCTGATTGGGTTCTTTCTCCTCATTCAACAAAGTTCTTCTGACAACTAGGGTTTCTCCCCTTTCAGCATATTCAAAACACTCAGACTGCGCATCTTCATCTACATGTGCAACTCATGTATTACCTTCAGGTCTTCTATTCATCCTTCCTTGATGTTGCGGACACTCGTATGCTCGATGCCTTTCTTCTCCACATTGAAAACAAGTTCTTCTGAAACCTCCTCTTCCAGGTCCTTGTCTAGGTCGACCTCTTCCTCTTCCTCTTTGCTCACCATTGTTTTGGTCATGAGGGCGGTAGGTATTATCTCCTCTTTGATTTCGATTGGTGCCAGATTCTTCACATTTTTCTTTGAATCTTCATTTCACCCCCCATAGGGTCTTCCACTAGTCCTTCCGCCTTGACCTCTTCCCCTTTCCTTTCTGTCAAATCTTTTATTTAGCTTCTCTTCCACCTTCAGGGAAAATTGGTATGCATCTTCTATGGTGGTCATTCTGACTAGGCTCAGCTCCTCTTGAATACTCGGCCTCGACTCATTAATGTAATGGGCTACCTTCTCCTTGTTGGGCTCTGCATGGCCTTTCCTAATAGTAATCTCATAAAACTCTTCTGTATACTCCCTAATAGACTTGTTACCTTGCTTCAATCCTTGCAGCTTCTTCAACAACTCCAGGAATGAACTACTTCTTTAGTTTCTCCACCATCTGATCCCATCTGGTGATCTTTCCTTTTCTTCTTCTATTCCTCTCTAATTGGACCTCCTTCCACCAAATACTGGCATGGCCCTTCAATTTTGTTTTTAAAAACTTGACCGGATCTGGGGCTTCCACATCTTCATACTCAAAATACTACTCCATGTCATTGATCCAATCAATAAGCTATTCCAGATTCAAATCTCCAGAATATGTAGAAACTTCAATCCTGGGCCTCTTTCCAATCTTTGAAATGGCCCTCAATAACCTAACCTCTGCAGGATCGCCTATAGCTTCTTGTTCTTCCTTGGATAGCTCTTCTTTAGCTGCATCCTCACTTTCTTCTCTTGTTCTCAGATCAAACCCTCTTCACAGCTCCTCTTGTAATGCATCGATTTACCTTTACAGGGCTCTAAAACCCTCTTTTATCAAATCATCCCTCCCAATATGATTTCTTCATGGAGGCATCTTGATCTCTGCAACAAACCCACAACCTTAGGTCCCAGTGCAAACTGCCTCATGGTCGGCGATCTGTCTACACACTCAGAAAATTTGGGTCTGATACCAATTGACGAAGGGGGTAAATCATAAAACACATAACAATAGAAAATGGCACATAGAAAATAGAATATTTTTTTATTGATTTGGACAACTCATTACATTATAGAGGTTCAATTACAATCTGAGGAATCAATTCCCAACAGGCTACAACACATTACAACTACCTTCACTAGTCTTTGGAATCTTTAGCCTTTTGCAAGGGTAAGTGCAAAGAGTTGGGGGGCCAAAAAGTGGCCAAATTGTTTTCAAAAAAATTTAATGCATAATGCAAGCGCATTATGACTAGCTATAAATAAAAAAAGAGCATTTTGCTCATTTCATTTCTTTGTTTTCCTCTATACCCTCGGCCTGGAAACCCTAAGAAGCGCGCTCGCATTTTGGAAAAGCCAATTCAACACCAAAATCTTACCGATTCATCACCAAAATGCTGCCATGACATCAAGCACGCCAAAGGAGTGAGTTTTATTTATTTTTTTGTTTAAATTTATTTCTAAATAGGTAGGTTTGAGTTCATTTTGATGTAAATTTCGTTAATTGTTAGGAAATGTTAATGCACCTCCTCCTCCTCAAAATCCACAAAATCCTGACGAGAAAATACCTGTGGAACAACAACCTCCTCCATCCATTCCTCGACATGCCCCTGGAACACAAGAAAATCTAATGGGGCAAATTGAAAACAATAAAAAAGAAATTGAAGATATAACTGCAAGGTTGAAAGATCCTTCCACTTCAACCTTGCATAGGTCCACGCTTGCTGAATCTCTTGAATCTATGTTATCAAATGTAGATTCAATTAGCAAGCAAATATCTAGTTGGATGGATAAGAGGAGAGAGTTTAGAGACTATTATGTAGACAAGCTGTCATACCAAGATATGAAAAAATTACAAATTACAAAATTAGACTTGTGTTCAATTTTCACAAACCCACAAACAAATCAACCTCCACCCATTACATGCAAGAGGTTCCCTATCCATTGGTGCAACAACCAAGTGATAAGGGACAATTTTGGGCAGAGGTGGTGGATGGTTTTTAACCATCCTCCATGCAATAATAATGAGGTCCCGCAATACTTTTTGAGGAAACTCTACTGTGAGTTTGTTCTCAATAAAGTACCAAACTATTTCGATATGCAGGACTTCCAGGGTAGAGGTGGGGGGTCAGCACAAGATAGACCAGGGGCACGTGTTGACCCACAACAGGTAGTGAGATGAGTAATCAGCAGACCAGCCCATGAGCATGTTTCTATCCCTTCCATTGTGAAGGAGAGTGTTGAGGTTGATACACTTCAGTTCATTAGTGCCTTGACCCATAGTATCATAGAGCATGCCAGTCCTGCAGCACAGAGTGGGTTGGGAGATAGTGCGAGGAGTAGGGTCCCAACCCATGCTTTATCAGACTTGCGGGTCAGCCTGTGGTTATGGCCCCATGGATAGTCAGGACACAACTGCATAGGCTACATCTGCAGCTGAGCAGATGGTGATGATAGATACCCTCCTGAGTGAGACTTTCGGCCTTGATACTCAAGTAAATATTAGCAAGTTTATTAAATTTAATTTATTAAATTTTATTTTTGAAATGAAAGATTAACTAATTTAGTTTGATGATTTTAATAAAATTTCAGGGTCATAGCGTTGATATAGTTTTCAGTGGTTCTCCACCTGCATATTACACTAGATCATCTACTATCAGGGTATGTAACTACTAAACAATTATAAATATTACATGTGAATAGCATCGTTATATGAATGGTATTCTAATATCTGATTTTGGATGTTGAATAAGTTAATATTAGAGATTTTACGGCAACACCTGCCAGCAGTGGTGGACATCAAAGCTTCACGGAGGTAATAAAATAAATAGTTTAATGAATGAATTGTACTTACTAAATTTTTGTATGTGACTTGTGTGTTTTATTGTGTGTACTTCCATGTTTAGATGGATGTGTGTGTATGTTAGGAGCCATGATTTGCATCACTATTATAGTTTTCATAATTGAATAATATTGTTTTATTTCTAGATGATGTAGGTTGTGGAGACACCTCCTGATGTTCATAGGGCAATGGAGCATGGTGTGACCTCTATGATTCATAGCTCCATGGCATTGACAGGGGTATGAGGAAGATTAGTAAATTTTAATTTACATTCATTGTTATAGTTGTTTATTTTTAAAAAATCAAAAGATTATTGATTTGAAGTTTAATTTCTATCTGGATGGTTTCTTTAGGACATGACATCACCATGGCCTATTCCTACTACTGAGGCAAGTGAGGAGATAGATTAATGGCAGTGGTAAGTGATTATTTTGTTAAATGTTTCATTTTTTATAACATGTAATTTCTATATATTAATGTCTATACTTTTTATTGTAACAACTAAAGATGCAGGAAGAACTAAATAGGAGGAGCAGCCCTCGGGTTTGTAGTAGACCACCCACATACGCATCTCCATCCCCTAGAAGATCAAAGGTTGCCCGTGATCTATTCTCTTCACCAGCCAGAGGTGAATGACTTTTTATTGTGTTCCTTTTTTGTATGCCTATATGGCATTTGTGGACATATATTTTGTATTGCATATAGTTGACATTGTATGCCTATATGGCATTCTTGTAAGCCTATATGGCTATTTTGTATATATGTTATACTTATATCGACAGATATTGATGTATGCCTATATGGATATTTGGTTAATACAATTTTTTTTTATTGATGGTGTCCATACTTGCATTATAAATCCACGTTTGAATGGATATTTGTAGATGGCTACTTTAATATTTAAAGTCCAATTGTATTACATAGGATGTTTGTTGATCCAATAAGCTAGCTATTGTTATTCAAGTATCACCTAAACCTCATTTTGGAACTAAAAGATAAAAGTTGTATTAAAAAAAAAAATGAATCATCATGTTGAATAGAAAATATTAATATTCTTTATGAGTTGCTCAATTGGCAATATTCAAATGAGTATGCTGATCCATATTCTTTATGAGTTGGTCAACTAAAAATATTTCTTAATTTCTTGTTATTATACCATATTGGGATGCAAAGAGTATGTTTGTTGTTTTGAATAAGATAGTCAAAATCATATGCTTATGAGCACCTAATGACCATTGTGGTTATTAAATGTAATTCCTCTTGCATATAAGCCGAGGTTATGAGATTACATTGAGTCTTACCTAATTTTAGTATGCAACATAACATTGGGGCTATAGGCTTCCATAAGTCATACCTTGAGGATTTTTATTTTTAGGTGCAGATTTGCTTTAAGACCTTAGGTGCATTTCTCTACTTGCACAACCTCAAAACTCCACCTAGAACTCAAGGCGCCTTTCATCATCCAAACAACCTCAAAATTGTGCCTTGATATTAACAGGATGTTTCAAAGTATAAAGGAGGGCACCTTAAGGGAGGTAATTCATCTTGATTATCAAAGTTGATCAAACACATCAAACTGAGCATCATACCTCTAGGCGCATTTTTGCCTCTCTAAACTATACATTTTGGTGCCTTGATGTAAAGTGAAGTCTAAACTTAGTGAAGATTGTGCCTAGAAAGATATCACCTTGGATATGTGCCTATAGTCATCCTAGATCATCCATTTGCACCTAAGGGTCAATATAACATAATATAACTTAGGAAGACTTTGAAAATCGTCAAAAGAAGCCTAGGCGCCTTTTCTTGTCTCCACCATCCATTTTGGGTGCCTAGAGGAAAATGAACTTTAAATCACTTCCAACTATAGTGCCTAGTGTTAGAACCTTCAAAATGACTAAATCTTACCAAAGGAAGTCTAGGCACCTATTGTCACTTGGATCATCATGAATGAGTGCCTAAGTGGAAGGAGAATAAGCATCTTGTATGGAGGCGCACTTTTGTGTCTAAATAACCTCATTTTGGTGCCTTGAAGGAAGATGTTCTAAATCCTAAGATCTAGCGCCTAAGTGTAAAATGGTCTCCTATAGGTTTGAACAAGTGATTGAAGCCATCAAATTGCCAAGAAATGAGCTAAGTATACTAAGGCGCCTTTTCTTATCTAAACTATCCATTTTGGTGCCTAGGAGGAAGGAGATTCAACATCATGAATCAAGGCGCCCTTTGCCATCAAAACAACCTCACATTGGCACCTTGGAGGAAATCAACTTAAAACTACAAGTCTTGGAGTTTTTTCATGTTTTGATGATGTCTTTTGAGAACAATTATAATGATTGAAGGATGAAGTGGGTAAAAAGTCTTCATCTAGCGTAGGCGCCCATTCAATATTTAGTTTTTTCACATACCTTAATCTGCGCCTTGACTTGGAGGAATTAGTTTATGCTTTAAAATGATTTCTATGTGTTTATATGATTTAATATTTGTCAATAATTTAATATGCCAGTACAATGTAGCTCGGACTGTTTCGGCATGTTTGGGTGCAAAACAGGACCATTCCTAGCATAAACGTACCCATTCAGACGCATTGGAACTGTCAGTTTGGCCACACAAGGAGAAGAACAAAAGTTACACCCCTTTGCAACTTTACACTGCCTCCTTCTGACGATTTTTGGTGCAGCAGAAAACCTTTCACCACGGGCAAACGCTCAGAGATATAAAAAACTGAGAGAGGTTATTGTAGAGGCACTCTACATGATCGTGTTGCCTTAGACAAAATGTTTCTAAGTGACACAGTTTTTGAGTAACATCTCATCAAAGATTGCTACCCTTTTACACTTTGGACTCTTCAAGGATATCATTGGTACAATGTAGCTCAGACTGTTTCGACATGTTTAGGTTAAAAATAGGACTATGCCTAGCGTAAATGTACCCATCTGGACATGTTGGAATAGTTAGTTTGATCGCATTAGGAGCAGGATGAAAGTTACACCCCTTTGCAACTTTACACTACCTCCTTTTGACGATTTTTGGGGAAGCAGAAAACTTTCACCACAGGTAAACGCCTCAGAGATATAAAAAACTGAGAGAGGTTATTGTAGAGGCACTCTACATGATTGTGTTTCCTTAGACAGAATGTTTCTAAGTGACATGATTTTTGAGTAACATCTCGTCATAGATTGTTGCCTTTTTGCACTTTGGACTTTTCAGGGATATCGTTGGTACAATGTAGCTCGGACTGTTTTGACATGTTTGGGTGATAAATAGGACCATGCCTAGTGTAAATGTACCCATCCGGATGCATTGGAACTATCATTTTGGTCGCATTAGGAGCAAGACGAAAGTTACACCCCTTTGCAATTTTACACTGCCTCCTTCTGATGATTTTTGGGGTAGAAAAAAACCTTTCACCACGGGCAAATTCCTTAGAGATATAAAAAACTGAGAGAGGTTATTGTAGAAGAACTCTATGTGATCATGTTGCCTTAGATGGAATGTTTCTAAGTGATACGGTTTTCAAGTAACATCTCGTCAAAGATTGCTGCCTTTTGGCACTTTGGACTTTTCAGGGATATCGTCGGTACAATGTAGCTCGGACTGTTTCGACATGTTTGGGTGAAAAAAAGGACCATGCCTAGCATAAATGTACCCATCCAGACACGTTGGAACTGTCAGTTTGGTCGCATCAGCAGTAGGATGAAAGTTACACTCTTTTGCAACTTTACACTGCCTCCTTCTGACGATTTTTGGGGTAGCAGAAACCTTTCACCACAGGCAAATGCCTCAGAGATATAAAAAACTGAGAGAGGTTATTGTAGAGGCACTCTATGTGATCATGTTGCCTCAGACATAATGTTTCTAAGTGACATAGTTTTTGAGTAACATCTCGTCAAAGATTATTACCTTTTTGCACTTTGGACTCTTCAGGGATATCATCGGTACAATGTAGCTCAGACTGTTTCGACATGTTTGGGTGAAAAATAGAACCATGCCTAGCCTAAACATACCTATCCAGATGTGTTGGAATTGTCAGTTTGGTCGCATCAGGAGCAAAACACCAAAAATGCAAAAGTTGCTTTGTGCAACTTGACAACATTGACACTTTTTTGCAACAGGACTCAAAGACTCAAATTGACCCCAAATAACTCAAAGTGACTTAAAAAGAAATGAAATGGTCTTAAAAGACCTTATTACATACAATTGACTCAATCAAAATAAAATTTTATTTTTTGACCCCTCTTGGAGGCATGACAACCTAGGTGCCCCTGCACCATTAATGCAATTGAAGGACTATGGTGGTGGCATGAAAATAGAGTGAGTTGACATTCATTTGCATCTAGTTTGGCATCTTGAAACAATTCTAGAGTAGAGTAAGACTCATTTTACTGAAAATAGTTTAAGAAACCCTTATCTAGGTTTTTGGTAAGAATCATGCATTTTTTGACCATTCCACTGATTTGATTCAGTTTTGATCAGTGGAATGGGTTGTAGTAGGTTTGTTCTAGTATGCTATGATGAGTTTTTGGTAGGAAATCTAAGGAGAAGAAGTTTTCTTTGAGGAAACCTAACAAAACCATGTGTTAGGTGATGTTTAGAGACAGAGAAGAAACCATAGAGGCATTTTTGGGAACAACAGATTGTAGGAGGACAAAACCCACAAAATTCATAGTTTTGGCATGAATACTAAGTGCTCAAGTCATTGGTTGAGTTCTATGTGTGAATTTAAGGGGGGTCTCTTTGTATTTTAAGCCTAATTGGGGCTCTAGGTTATTGAGAGGAGTTATAGGTTAGGGTATATCGTCCAAAACAACCTATACCCAGTTTTGGATATGTGATAGGGAGTCCAAATGGGTTTTTACTGATTATCCAAGTTCTGTGTTTGAAGATCTATATCAAACGTTATTATGACTTTTCTCCTTTTTTAGGGCTACAAGCCATTTCTCAGGTTTGTGAAGGAAGTGTTAATCCTGAGTTTGGTTTGCCTTTGGCAATGATTGGAATGGGTCCCATAGCATCTAAAATCACCTTTTCCATGAAGAATTTAGAGTCTCTAACTGTTGTTCGCACTTTTGTATAACGATCATGAAATTTGGGCTTTAGAGCATAAGGAAACCTTGTCTAGTTTTCCATCCTCCAACTATCCCATTGCCTCTACATCATAATTAGAGACACCTATTATCTAGTTAGAAACCAAGACACATAGAGACACCTATATTTTATACATTACCTAGATTTTATACATTATTCTCATGATCAACTTCATCCATCACTTAGGTCTAACCCCATGAAGCATAACATGATGATGTAAAAATGTGTATATGTGTAAAAGTGTAGTAGGAAATAAAAAAAGACAAACCTTACAAATTAATGTGCATACTTACAACTCAATGTAACATGATTTTATAAAATCAATGTGAATACTTACAAATTAATCCAATGAACTATCCGGGTCTGCTCTACTCTTTATTGTGTCAAGTATTACTTCATGGTCAGTCTCACGCACCTTCCACAAGATTTTGTTCAAAGGTCTACCCTGATACTGTATCAAATGAACATTGGATGCCACGACAAGGTTCAAGTAATGAAGAATCTTCCAATGAGTGTCAAAGTCTTGAAATAGCCAAAAATTAACACTCTTATGTGGGTACCTTCTAAGTCATGTTCCAGTAATAACCACTGAGCCTGTAGGGTATTCGATGTTTTCTCCATCTATAATTGGGGCCTCTAATTTCTTTTTGGCCTCAACACAACAACATAAGTAATAATTTGTTCCCTCTTCATTATCTTCGTCTGTAATAACTGCATATATGTGCCCTACATTAATATGTGTAGCAAATTAGATGAAATTAGTCAACATTACAAAAACACTACAAAGTAAGATGACATTAGGAATTTTAAAAACTATGCAAATAGATATATTACCTGGTTGAACTAGATCTGATATGTGGTCAAAATCAACTGATGATTCCATCTGTGTTAGTTCCAGTGTCGTCGGGGGTCGATACGTGTCAAGTGGGCTAAGATAACTTAATTGCCATTCGTCAACCCACTCCTTTGACTTGCACTCATCCCAGGCTTGAATTGTACAAGAAGAACAAATGCATGACATCTTTCGTGTATGGATACTCCATGAACCTGCAATTGAGCTTCTGAAAGAGTGCATCTCATTTGATCCTGTCAATGTACAACAGTCCTCATATGGTGCAATGTTAGTATCATCTATCAACCAAAAAAATCTACGAATTGAAGACTTACCTTCATTACCTGGACCCATGGAAGCATTACACCACTCGACAATCGATTGTGCATCTGTCAACTTTGCATTGTCTTTATACTTTAATTCTTTTCGTGCTATGGCTCTTTTGATACATGCTCCTACACCATCATGCTCTCCCTTTCCATGCCTGGCCTCACAAAAGTTCCACATATGCTAAATACCTGTAAAATTATGCCTCCTACTTAGCCAATAGAAATTCCATGAGTTCTTGAATTGTGACGCATAATTATCTGACCATATGATATGTTGACTGAACGATATGCCGCTTCTAGCCAAATCATTGTAGAATGCCTGAAAGCAACCTTGCACGAACTCCGTAGAATGCGTACGATCATCACTAATATAGAAGTTATACTCCCTTATGATCTTTTTGTCATCCTCTGTACTATCATTCACATGGATGAATGCGATGTGCACAAATATAGAAACCTGTGTGGAGTTGTAGTATTGTGATTGCACCTCACGCTGTGGCTGTAGACTATAGTTCTCTGCAAAGTTGACAACTGAAACAATGCTACCAACCAGAAATGTGTCCTTGCATAACTTGAATTGCAAGTCCAACCATCGAGCTCTATGGGAATGTCTTGCATACTCATACAATATGCTGTCACGAAATATAGGCATAAACTGATACACTGGAATCTTTTCAATAACCAATTCACACCTCTTTACTTCTTTACCATCTTTTGTATTGTATGCCACTATTTTATACTTGCCAAACTCTACTAGTTTGTTTCCAACCGCACATGTTCTTTCCATATGTTCACATATTAGAAAATGTTGCAAGCCACCGCAATGATGACATGTGCCATCCAAGCATAATTTCTTGTAGAATATTTGACCTTCCTCTCTTTCACATAAAATTATTGATATGAAGTCTCTTGAAGATGTTGGTGGGGCACGTATGGCACAACCCTGCAAAACATTGTTAGTATGCATATCTAAACATATAGACCTATAAATATCAAAATGGTTAGAAATTTCAATATGTAATCTACAACAACAAGTAGCGCGTGTGTGATTTATCTTGACATAGAAAGGTTTTAGCATTTCAAAATATCTTTGACAAATTTTAATTTGAGGATACTTCTCTAGAAATTTACCATAAAACTGTGTTTGAGTCTCATCCAAAAAATGCTTTGGATGTGGCTCACGGTTCTGACTACTGATTCTCCTTCTTACCAGATCCCTTTGATTCGGAGATACCCTTATGTAATTCTTCCAAAAGTCTTCAATTAGTGGTCTCAATGCTTCAACAATTAGTTTATCTTTTCGTGGTAGTCTCCCCAAGAACGCCCATAATTCATTGGCATTAGTGTCCTCAATTCTTTGGCATCTTCCAATGGCTCTTGATAAAGTTTTCCTATTAATTCTTAATTCTTGACTCGTCTTTCTAATGAGATGAGCTTTCCTCGTTTGACTACTTACTATAGTCGATGTAATCACATGCCGTGTTGCATTACTATCTTTTATGCGTGAGGTGTTACCTACACTCTCATACGCACTCATTAGATTCTTGACAATAGATTTTTCACTTGAAGCCTCTGATGTTCTCAACCCAAGAATCTTCATGATGGACCTATACTTTATACTTCGCATCATTTCAAGGAATAGTTGACATCTTGCAATCTTGGTTAACTTTTCAAAGAACAATCTCCAAATCTTATGAGCATATCTTCTACAAGTGCGTTTTGGAATCTTACCTTCCACTTGCTGCAAAATATTCTCATCAATATCAATCAAATACTTTGGCTTTCTATGCAAAATTAAAGGTGGTGTTAAGTTAGATAAATTCATTTCAACATTAAGAATTTCATCAATATTTAAATGAGATGGGCTATATGGCATACCTTCGATCGAAGATGGAATAAATGACATACCTTGAGGTTGAGGTGGGAACGATGGTGTACCTCCTTCATCACATGTGAGTGATGATGTACTCTCATCTTGAGATGTGGTAGATGGTGTCCCTACATGTTGACTTACGGTAGAGGACGTGTCTCCAACTATGGTATTCAAATCTCTCGTAGCACGAAGTTTTTGCATTCATTCTCTTTGTGCTACCAATACCATATCTCTTTTGTGATGGTTGTGGTTCCTCTTCAATTGGTGCTTCTTCATTTTGTCACAACTCAATTTTTGCATTCTAATTTAAAAATTAAAAATACAAATAATATGGACACCATTAAAAATTTGAGGATAAGATTATCATTAAAATAATAAGAGTGGATGAAGCATTATCATTAAACAAAGAAGGTGGATGAAGCATTATCATTAAACAAAAAAAGTGGATGAAGCATTATCATTAAACAAAGAAGGTGGATGAAGCATTATCATTAAACAAAGAAGGTGGAGGATCATTAAAATAAAAAAGATGGAGAATGGACTTGTCTATAAAATGCCTAGAATTATGAGGAAGAAGGACAGGGATCCCTGGTTTGGGAATGTTGGAGGAATTTGTAAGAATTCTCCTCTTCTTCATTTTATTTTGTTTTCCTTACAAGTTTAGGTCTTACATTTTGTGGAGGCTAGAGCATTTTGTAAGATCAATTCCTCTCATAATTTCTTTTGAATTTATGTCAAACAGTTCGCTGCTATGAGAGAAAGCTGCATTGAATGTTAGTTTCATAGATTTTTCTATTTCATAGTTTTCAGCTTGGTTGTGGTAATGTTCATCCTACTAGTTGACTGTAGTATTCATCTTTCACTATTATCTTCGTTAAATCCATAAATTCATAATGCCACGAATAATTACAGATGTGGCTATACAAAAGTCTAAAAAAGTTAAATTGGATACACTAATAAGAGTTTAGCTTTTATTTTGGCCGCTTTTATCATGTTTAATTGCTATGAATGTCTATGACTTACCTCCTGCCTTAGCCTATTTCTCTTTGATTCTAGTGATTTTATCCTCTTCATTCTGTTTAAGGGTGTTCTAGCCGGAGTACTGTAGTTGCCTTCTTATATGTCTTCTGCTGAGTGTGATTTCACAAATAATAACATTGCTGCAATTTAAAAACCTATATAGCCTATTGTTTGTCAGTATAATTTTGATTATCTTTATGCAAGGGCATAACTATGAATCAGTGAGTGAATTAGAAAAAAATAATCTTGCATATAATGAGAAGGAAGTTTAATATTTGCAGCTGACTATGCCCTATACTAGAGCAGTAATCATGACCTTAGATTATAGTTGTAATTCAATTTCATTATTGATGTGGAAGCCTACTCCTTTGGATTACTCAAGGATAACATACTCACTATAATTACTAATATTCTCGTGGTCATCCCAATTTCTAGTTGTGGGATTGCCATTAGTTTCTGTCTCACATATCGTGGTTACCTATTTAGCTATGTGTTTTCATTTTTGCACATATGTCTGCCAGAGTATTTTCAATTATAATACTCTGTGTAGTTTCATTTTGCACATACATGCCTTGTCTGTGTGTTTTCATTTTGCACATATGTCTACCAGAGTATTTTCAATTATAATATCTGACAAATTTGCCCCTTCCGTTATGCTCTAATAAAAATCCATACCCTGTTCCTAAGTGCCCATTTGGTACAGACAGGGAGAATGTTGGAAAATGTTGTGGACATGGATTTACTGCTGACAATTGCATTTTCTTGAAAGTTTTTAATACCATATTGAAACAAATCCATTTTGTGCATATCCTGAAATTGTTGCAACCCATTAGACCATATTTCTTTTAGGCATTTCGTCAAACAGTTCATATACCCTGTCTGAGCATCCACGATTTGCATTTTTGTCTGCCAGAGCATTCTGGTTATAAGATCTGTAAAAAAAAATTCCCCCTTCTGTTCTGCTGCTATGGATGTCCATATCCTGCATTGAAGCTCCCATTTTGGCATAGACAGAACGATGGCAAAGGTTGTGGAATTTTATCAAACAGTTTATGTGCCTATTCTCTGCTTCCACATTAGGTGTATATGTCTACCAGGGCACTTACAACTACAATATCTTACAAAAATTCCCTTTCTATTCTATTTTATGGCTGGAAATCTGACATGATGCACATCATTATAGTGCAAGCCTATTGTATAGATTGATTCATTTAGCTTCACTAATAATTTCCAAAAGAAGATTGTCCCCTGTTTTAAAATGATGGAAATGGAACTCACTCTCACAACAATATCTCTTGCAACAATCTTGGATATAAATCTTGTTGCAGTGGGGAAATCACCACATACTCAAAGGTCCTTAACAACTCTAATAGTTGTTCCATGGGGTATGTTTAACAAACTCCATGCAATTGCCACCATGGTGGCAGCGAATTAATTATTTTTCCTATTCTTCCACAACATTAAGTAAATATCTTGAATCCAAAAAATACCTTGCTACCTTCATCTTCCAAGCCCATTTCTCCAACTTTGCATAAATCTCTTTGTCTACAAATATGATCTGCCTACTACACAAAAGCACGTGCCATTTTATGCCTTAGATCTAACTGCAGCTAGGGATCTTTTAATTCCTCCATTTTGCCCTAATCTCCTTACATTGAATCTCACAACACCTGCCCACTTCTACATAGATGTTTGGGAGAAGAACCTAATATGATTTGTCAAGACATCGATGTTTAACTAATATTGTTCTATTTCCTTTCGTGTTTAAAACTGTTTGTATCTTTTATAGAAAAGCTTATTTGTTCTTGTGTGAATGTGATGTTTATTGTTCTTTTTAATTAGAGTTAAGTGGCTACAAACTTTTCAATGCCAACATCCATAGGGAGTCTTATCTCTTGAGCTCTCCTGCATATTAGAGTACAATAGGACCTCCCTAAATTTGTTTTGTACCTTGTGTGCCTATTTGATCCCTTTACACATGTTTATATACTTACTAAGTATAACACTAATATTTCCAATGGTATTAGAGCACATGGCTCTGTATTATGGTATTATATGATATCACTGATGTGCCAATATCAACATCAATGACTATGTTTTATACTTGACAACTTTGAGCTTCATGCATTTTTGATGCACTCATGGAGTTTTTATGCAAGGCTACACAACAATTTCTTACATAGTGGGATTTATAATCTCTTTAATCTAATTGATCAATGTTGGAAGCATTGTGAAAATAGTTATTAGTCATAGTGATAGTCATACCTTATGATTTCCTTTCCAAGGGGTTCAACATTGACCAATTTTATGGGATTAAACTTGGCATATTAAGGATGGTCATTTTCTTTAAAAGATTAATGAATTGTTTGGTAGGGAGAAAGTTATTGATCTCAATGTCTATTTAATATAGATAAATCCAAATGATCTTCTCTAATTAGTCCATTTTGCATAAATATTTCAGTTAGTGTGCTACTTCAACGACCCCTTTAATTAAGTTGTAAATCATACTTACGACCATGGAATCTATTTGTGTCCTCCATAGTATCTTAGATAATATCAGCTATGGGTTATGCACTTAAGATAGTGTATTGTAGAACTCGATGTGATTTCTTGTGCATTATGATAGTTCTAGTTATGTACATAAATGCATATGACTAATCCAATGAGTGTCGGTTGTGGATTATTAGAGACCTAGACAGAAACAACTACATACTCAACTACGGTAAGAGTACCATGCTAGTAACTCATTAAGCGAATAACTTTATATGCACTAACTAAATAGTTTTAGGTAATAATGCATGTTATGAGTAGAATTAAGATTATACATCTTTTAGTGTATTAAGTTGGTAAATATAAATGATGATTTAAATAACGATTACCATGATGCTCATTTGGAAAACACTTCAAGCATACTAACAGAAAATGAGACTTACCGACATGTGAGTATAGATCAGGGAGGACATGTGAAATGTCAGCTAGGGCAACGAGGCCAATCTAGAAACGCTCTCTATCATGTATTCTCACCTCGCCCTCGCAGATCGTGGTGAAAGTACTAGGGGATCAGGAACGGACTTAGTCACAAAAATTACCTAAGTTGGCTTGGGGAAGTAAACTAGATTTCACGGGTAGACACCTTATAGGGATTCCTCCACACTAGGATTAATTGACAAACACCCCCTTAAGTGTTTGTGGTAGTGAACTAACTTCCGTCCCTGTTTCACCGAGTGGGTGGCAGCTGACAAAGAACTATCTGGGGCAGGAAATAACCCTAGAAAGGTCTGGGTACCTGCTCACAGTTACATCAAACATAGTGCAAAATAGAACTACATGTTCACATTCCCCGCGTTAGTCACATCCAAAGGAGGGGGCCTTGATCCCATGGATACAGGGTTTGTAGGCAGTCTGGACAGCGAAGGATGCCCCCAGTATTAAGGTCCCCTAGATGTGGGGGGTACTACAATTAGCATTGTGATCTTAATTCTCTGAGTACTGATCACTAAGTTGTGTTAACATGAGATTGTTAAGTTAATTTTGTGTAGATGATAAGGATACAGTTGCTAGAGGAGAAGCAAGCTATCGAAAAAGAATGCAGGATGTAATGCATGACTTAAGGTATGAATTGATCCATTGTTCTTCTAGGTTATCTTACATAATGTACCTTCCCTCGTAATGTATTCTCTCTTCACTAGTTTTAAAATTGGTAGTCTTTTAAGAACCTGATGATTCTAGGAAACTAAATTTCAAGTTTCATCGCATTGCTATAGCATACATTAAGCACTTCTGGAAGAATTTCACATTTCCTACATCCATCAGATCAAAATTTTTATTCATTGGTATTTTTGAAATCAGAGTTTAATGTTATTTGATTTAGGATGAGTCAGGTCCTTACACATTTATCGTGTCCAATTTCCTCTTCTCAGGAAGTTCCCTCATAGCCACAGCTTTCTTTGCATTCTTAGCTTCTATCTCTTCTTGTGTTGGTTTAATTCTTGATCGTTTCCTCGGCATGATGGAGAATTTGTCTATAGCATGATAAAGAGACAAATATTAGTTCCTAAGAAATGAATCCATACAAATAACTAAAATATATGTCATTCAACCCTTCATAGTAAATGTACATACAATGATCATGTAAAAGAGTAAATGTCACTCAACCAAAATAGGTACAAAGCATACAAAGCAAATTATTGCATCCATGAAAAGAGTACATGGGACTTCATGCTTGAAAAGGTTGAGGTAGACCCAATTTGACATGTTTGTTGTTACTAGGGCTACTAGGATTTGGAATTGAGAAGGTGTTTTGTTGGTACTAGGGATACTAGGATTTGGGTGGCTTGTGAAGGAATAGACAACAATTGTTGTGTCATGTGCTTGTACAAATCATCATGAATAGGTGCATAAGGAATGTCCTAGCCCAAGATATGTGCATACAAATCATCATGTCATGTGCATACTTATATGATCTTGGCACCTATTCATTTGTATTTTAACTTGTAAATATGACAAAATAATAGTGGGATTGTATTTTTATTATGTTGTAAGGATTTATTCTTGTATAGTTTGACATCATGGTATGTTAAGGTCTGTTTATTACACATAATTATTAAAGAGCCCACGTGTAGAAAATATACATGGCATCATGTGAGATTTTAGGATGCTTTCTTGATTGGGAATGTGTCTATTTTAATCATGTATGATAAAGCATGATAAATTAATTCAAATAAAATTAAGGAAAATGTAAAGAACATGCATGTAAAGACTTGACATACCTAAAAAATGAAGATTCAAATGGAGAGAGTACCCAATTATGTAGTATTTTTTTCTTCTTGCATCAAACTCCTCAACAATTTGTGTTTTTCACCACTTGCTTCCTTTTCAATGTTAAATTGAATAACACTCAAATATAATTACTAACAACAATACTATTAACCAATCTATAATGATAAATTCCTAAAATTGAATCACAATTAACATTATAACACTACAAAAATTGAAACTTGAATAGATATATATCAAACTTGGTGTGAAAACTATGTTATTTCCTCCTTCTCAAGTTGGCAAAGCAGAAAAGGTGGTGGAAAGATCATGCAAAGGTGGTAGAATGTGTAAAATATGCATGTGAACTTCCCAACAACATGAAGCACTTCTTTTTTGTTAGAGCATGCGCATAATCAACATGAAAACAGAGCATGTGGGCCTGGATCATGGGGGTCAACACTTTTTTACCATTTCTATAGTAGGACAAAATGCGAGCGCGTTATAATGTGCTCGTGTTTTGTTCTGCTATAGATTGATCCATAAATATTTGTGCATATCTCACCTTTACAATATCTTACCTCTAGTTCCATCAGCTCATGTTCTCTATCTCACTTATATCTCCCCCTCACCTCTCTACCTCTCCCCTCTCCATGTCTCTCAGTCGCTCCTTGTCTACCTCAACCCTAAACCTTATCCCTAAACCCTAATCCCTCAACCCTCAACTCTAATCCCTCATCCCTAAACCCTAAACACTATCCTTATTCCTAAACCCTCAACGAGCTCGATACTATACCTTAAACCCTAATCCCTTATCCCTAAACCCTCCAACCCTATTCCTAATCCTTATACCCTCGACACTCTCCTTTAACCCTAATCCCTCGACCCTCAACCCTATCCCAAAACCCTCAACCCTCGAACCTCAATGTACTCAACCCTCAACGTCAAACCCTAATCCCTCAACCCTTAACTTTGATCCCTCGACCCTCAACCCTGTCCCTAAAACCTAAACCCTAAAGCCTCAAGCCTCAACCCTCAACATCAAATCCTAATCCTTCAACCCTTAACTCTAATCCCTCAACCCTAAACCCTATCCCTAAACCCTAAACACTATCCCTATTCCTAAACCCTGAACAGGCTTGATACTATACCTTAAACCCTAATCCCTTATCCCTAAACCCTCCAACCCTATCCCTAATCCTTATACCCTCGACACTCTACTTTAACCCTAATCCATCGACCCTCAACCCTATCCCTAAACCCTCGACCCTCAAACCTCAACCGTCAACCCTCAACATCAAACCCTAATCCCTCAACCCTTAACTCTAATCCCTCGACCCTCAACCCTATCTCTAAACCTTAAACCCTAAAGCCTCAACCCTCAACCCTCAACATCAAATCCTAATCCCTCAACCCTTCACTCTAATCCCTCAACCTTAAACCCTATCCCTAAACCCTCAACACTATACCTTAAACCCTAATCCCTCAACTCTCAACCCTAAACCTTATCCCTAAACCCTAATCCCTCAACCCTCAACCCTAATCCGTCATCCCTCAACTCTAATCCCTCATCCCTAAACCGTAAACGCTATCCCTATTCCTAAACCCTTAATGGGCATGATACTATACCTTAAACCCTAATCCCTTATCCCTAAACCCTCCAACCCTATCCCTAATACTTATACCCTCAACACTCTACTTTAACCCTAATCCCTCGACCCTCAACCCTATCCCAAAACCCTCAACCCTTGAATCTCAATGTACTCAAGCCTCAACGTCAAACCCTAATCCTTCAACCCTTAACTTTGATCCCTCGACCCTCAACCCTATCCCTAAACCCTAAACCCTAAACCCTAAAGCCTCAATCCTCAACCCTCAACGTCAAATCCTAATCGCTCAACCCTTAACTCTAATCCCTCAACCCTAAACCCTAAACACTATCCCTATTCCTAAACCCTCAACGGGCATGATACTATACCTTAAACCCTAATCCCTTATCCCTAAACCCTCCAACCCTATCCCTAATCCTTATACCCTCGACACTCTACTTTAACCCTAATCCCTTGACCCTCAACCCTATCCCTAAACCCTCGACCCTTGAACCTCAACCCTCAACGTGAAACCCTAATCCCTCAACCATTAACTCTAATCCCTCGACCCTCAACCCTATCCCTAAACCCTAAACCATAAAGCCTCAACCCTCAACCCTCAACGTTAAATCCTAATCCCTCAACCCTTCACTCTAATCCCTTAACCCTAAACCCTATCCCTAAACCCTCAACACTATACCTTAAACCCTAATCCCTCAAACCTTAACCCTAAACCTTATCCCTAAACCCTAATCCCTCAACCCTCAACCCTAATCTGTCATCCCTCAACTCTAATCCCTCATCCCTAAACCCTAAACACTATCCCTATTCCTAAACCCTCAATGGGCTTGATACTATACCTTAAACCCTAATCCCTTATCCCTAAACCCTCCAACCCTATCCCTAATCCTAGACCCTCGACACTCTACTTTAACCCTAATCCCTCAACCCTCAACCCTATCTTGAAACCCTGAACCCTCGAACCTTAATGTACTCAACCCTCAATGTCAAACCGTAATCCCTCAACCCTTAACTCTGATCTCTCAACCCTCAACCCTGTCCCTAAACCCTAAACCCTAAAGCCTCAACCCTCAACCCTCAACGTCAAATCCTAATCCCTCAACCCTTAACTCTAATCCCTCAACCCTAAACCCTATCCATAAACCCTAAACACTATCCCTATTCCTAAACCCTCAACAGGCTCGATACTATACCTTAAACCTTAATCCCTTATCCCTAAACCATCCAACCCTATCCCTAATCCTTATACCCTCGACACTCTACTTTAACCCTAATCCCTTGACCCTCAACCCTATCCCTAAATCCTCAACCATCAACATCAAACCCTAATCCCTCAACCCTTAACTCTAATCCCTCGACCCTCAACCCTATCCCTAAACCCTAAACCCTAAACCCTAAAGCCTCAACCCTCAACCCTCAAAGTCAAATCCTAATCCCTTAACCCTTCACTCTAATCCCTCAACCCTAAACCCTATCCCTAAACCCTCAACACTATACCTTAAACCCTAATCCCTCAACCCTCAACCCTAAACCTTATCCCTGAACCGTAATCCCTCAACCCTCAACCCTAATCCGTCAACTCTCAACTCTAATCTATCATCCCTAAACCCTAAATGCTATCCCTATTCCTAAACCCTCAATGGGCTCGATACTATACCTTGAACCCTAATCTCTTATCCCTAAACCCTCCAACCCTATCCCTAATCCTTATACCCTCGACACTCTACTTTAACCCTAATCCCTCAACCCTCAACCTTATCCTAAAACCCTCAACCCTCAAACCTCAATGTACTCAACCCTCAACATCAAGCCCTAATCCCTCAACCCTTAACTCTGATCCCTCGACCCTTAACCCTTAAAAATTGAACCCTAAAACCTATCCCTACATGCTCGACACTCGACATTATATCTTAAACCCTAATCCCTTAACCCTCACCCCTAAAGCCTCAACCCTAAATCCTTAAACCTTCAACCCTAAACCCTATCCCTAATCCCTCTACCCTTGACACTCTTCTTTAAACCTAATCCCTTGATCATCAACCCTATCCCTCAACCCTCAACCCTCAATCCTCAACATTAAACCCTAATTCATCAACCCTAAACCCTAATCCCTCAAACCTAAACCCTATCCCTAAACCATCAACCCTCAACACTATACCTTAAACCCTAAGCCCTATCCCTCAACCCTTAAAACTTAAACCCTATCCCTACACCCTCAACACTTGACACTATATCTTAAGCCTTAAACCCTCATCCGTAAAGCCTCAACCCTTAATCCTTAAACCTTCAACCCTAAACCCTATCCCTAATCCCTCAACCCTTGACACTCTAATGCTAACCTTGACAATAAACACTAATCCATCACCCCTAAACCCTATCCCTAAACCCTCAACCATCAACACTATATCTTAAACCCTAATCAATCAACCCTAAAACCTAATCCCTCAACCCTCAACCCTAAACACTATCAATAAACCCTCAACCCTTGACACTATACCTTAAACCCTAATACCTCAACCCTCAACCCTAATCCCTCATCCCTAAACCCTAAACGCTATCTCTATTCATAATCCCTTAACCCTCAAAACTATACCTTAAACCCTAATCCTTTATCCCTAAACTCTAAACCCTATCCCTCAACCCTTAACCCTTAAAAATTAAACCCTAGAACCTATCCATAAACTGTCGATGCTCAACACTATATTTTAAACCCCAATCCCTTAACCCTTAGCCCTAAAGCCTCAACCCTCAATCGTTAAACCTTCAACCCTAAACCCTATCCCTAATCCCTCTACCCTCAACACTCTACTTTAAACCTAATCCCTAATCCCTCAACCCTAAACCCTAAACCCAACAAAACTACTTTGCCTTGTTGATAATTGAGAGGGGGGGTGAATCAGTTATCCTAAACTTGCTTCCAATTCAAACACTTAAATCCACTTTGTTATTCAATAGCATAGCAATTTATCATTCATGAAAGCATAAAGCATAAACACCAGAGCAGATACAGATCAACACATGAGACACCAAGATTTTGACGTGGAAAACCCGGTTAAGGGAAAAACCATGGGGTGATTAACCCAAGGATTATTCTCTGTTAGAAGAATAAGAAAAATAGATGGCACATGCCAATTAGGGCTCACTGCCCAAGCACATTGCTCACAAAAGGCACACTGCCTACAAGAGACACATTGTCTACAAAGTAACAAGTATCACAAACTTGAACTGGAGATTGACATCTTTATCATGCCTGGATCAGTTCCATTAAGCCCAAAAAATTCCTACTCTGCCTTTCTCTCTTCTTCTTCGGTATGCCACACTCATCCACACACTTCACACTTTGGAATGACTTCTCAATCCTTTATTTATACAAGGCATCAACTTAAGAACAATCATCTAAGTCAGCAAACACTTTTATATCATCTGGAAGATGTGTAATACATCCGGTCGGCCTGTCTCAGGAAGAACACCAACAATCGGTAGTCTTTACATCAAATCCTCACTCTAACTTCAATGCGGACCTCTAATAAGAATTGTACATTATCCAAGGATGACCAAAACCTTTCTTGAGTCACCAACATCCGTACTTTATCAGCTTCTTGAAATTCTTCTCTTCTTCATCCGGAACATCAAGAACACAGTTTGTCATCACTTTCACAATGAAAACGGTGCTTCCAAACCTCCAAACCATGAACAAATCTAGTTGTCACTTCACACAGACTTCTTCAACACTCCCTCCAATCCGCAGATTGAGAAAATGCAATTCCAGAGCTCACCGGACCAATCTGTGACACTCTGTCATCACTGAACATCTGTCAGAACTAGTTCTACTGGAGCAGTCATAACTTCTTTAGATCGTTATGTGGACCTCTGAAAAATTGATTAGATCATCTAAATACTCATATCTACAAACCTTTTAAACCGCATCCTCTGATCTTCATCTTATCTTGGACTTTTACCTTACTATCATCACTGTTCTTCACTATTCCTAATTGAGACTAGTTTCCTCAATATCCTCAGCACACATCTCATCCAATCCTTCTCATTAATGCAGTATGAGTATGTTGACATCAATGACAACATTGGTTAGCCTCATACTTGCAACAATCTCCCCCTTTGTCATTGATGGTGACATATGAAAAACCATCAAGACAAGAACTTCTCCTTTCTGTCATAGCTCCCCCTATTAGCAGCAACTCTTCACATGTCTTCTCTTTCTTTACTACTCCCCCTTTGATCATCAACCACTTGTTTTTCACATGTCTTCTCTCCCCCTTTGACATCAATGGAAAAGGGCTCATACTTGCAACTTTAACGCATCAGAATCATACCAGCTGCTCCCCCTGAGTAGCAGCTCCCCATCACCAATCCAGATCACAAGATATGACTGTGATATCCACCAGAGTGATGCACATCAGTGCATCCTAGTTCATCACCAGAGGGGCAATAACCCCTAACTTCTCCCTGAGAAACTTAAAAGAGTCCTTGGGAAGAGATTTAGTAAAGATATCTACAATCTGATCCTTAGAGGGCACAAACTCCAGTCTAACTTCATCCTTGTTCACTTGCTCTCTCAGAAAGTGAAACTTGATAGATATATGCTTAGTCTTAGAGTGCAACACCGGATTCTTAGAAATATTTATTGCACTTGAATTATCACAGAAAATTGTGATAGGCTCCTCATACTCTACTTTAATATCTCGTAGCATCTGCTTCATCCATAAAACTTGAGTGCAACTACCTACTGCTGCAATGTATTCTGTTTCAGTTGTAGACAGAGATATTGCATCTTGTTTCTTGCTTAGCCAAGAAACCAATCTCTTTCCCAAAAAGAATGCTCCACCACTGGTACTCTTTCGGTCATCCACATCTCCTACCCAATCTACATCTGTGTATGCATGAAGAGAGAAATCATGATCTCTAGGATATCACACACCATACTCCACTGTCCCTTTTAGATATCTAAAAATTCTCTTGATTGCCATGACATGAGATTCTCTAGGATTAGCCTGGAATCTAGCAACAAGACTAATAGCTTGCATAATATCTAGTCTAGTTTGAGTGAGATACAACAATCCACCAATCATTGATATGTACTTTGTTTGGTCTGCCTTAGGAGAGTCATCATCTTTGCTCAACTTGCATCCGATTGCCATGGGTGTATTCATTGGCTTTGAATCTTCCATCCCAAATTTCCTCAACAATTCTTTCACATATTTGGTCTGAGAAATGAAGATCCCTTTCTTTGTTTGAGTAATTTGCAGACCCAAGAAGAAATTCATTTCACCAAGCATAGACATTTCAAACTCACTTTTCATTTGATTTGCAAAGGTTTTACACATGCTATCTTTTCCTCCAAAGATAATATCATCAACAAATACTTCAACAATCAAGATGTTTTCATGATCAATTTTAAAATATAAGTTACTGTTAGCAGTACCTTTGTTGAAACCAATCTACACAAGATGCTTATCCAATCTTTCATACCAAGCTCTTGAGGCTTGCTTCAATCCATACAGTGCTTTGTTTAACTTGCATACCATATCACCATGATCAGACAATTGAAATCCATCTGGTTGCTCAATGTATACTTCTTCTTCCAAATCACCATTTAGGAAGGCAGACTTGACATCCATCTGATATACCTTGAAGTCTTTGAAGGCAGCAAATGCAAGAAATAATCTGACTCCTTCAATTCTTGCCACTAGAGCAAAGGTTTCTTCAAAATCAATTCCTTCTATTTGAGAGTAGCCTTTGCAGACCAATCTGGCTTTGTTTTTGATTACCTCACCAATTTCATTTAGTTTGTTCCGAAAGACCCATTTGGTTCCAATCACATTCTTGTTTCTAGGTCTGGGAACAAGATCCCAAGTGTGATTTTTCTCAATTTGCATCAGCTCTTCCTCCATTGCTTTGGTCTAGTTTTCATCATTGCAGGCTTCATTTATTGTCTTAGGTTCAATCTTTGAAATCAGACAATATTCATCTGAATTTTGAGCAATTGTCCTTCTAGTTTGCACACCTTTGCTTTTGTCACCTATGATCTGATCTTCAGAGTGGTTTAGTCTTACATACCTTGGAACTTTGGGAGTTTCTTGCTCTTCTGTTTCTTGATCAGTCTCATTCAGACCTATCTCTTCTTCTTGATTTACCAGATCAGTCTGAATCTGACTTTCAGAAGAGGATTGAGCTCCTTGAACCAGAGTACCATTTTGATCATCTTCATCATATTCATAAAACCTTGAGGGCTTCTCAATTCCTTCATCAACCTTCACATTTGTACTTTCTATCATCTTTCTCAATCTCTTATTGTAACACCGGTATGCTTTGCTTTGAGTGGAGTAACCCAAGAAAATTCCTTCATCACTTCTAGCATCAAACTTTCCTAGATCTTCATCTCTTTTAATGTAACATTTGCTACCAAATACTCTGAAATATCTCACAGTAGGAGTGATGCCAAACCAAAGTTCATAAGGATTCTTACCGGTATTGCTTCTGATTTGAACTAGATTGAGAGTATAGACTGCAGTGTTGACAGCTTCTCTCCAAAACATTTGGGGAACATTTGCTTCCATCATCATTGTCCTGGATGTTTCCTGGATGGTCCAGTTCTTTCTCTCTACTACTCCATTCTGCTGTGGAGTCCTAGGAGCAGACAACTGTCTCTTTATACCATGCTTCTCACAAAAATCTATGAATTCATCAGATGTGAATTCACCACCTCTATCAGACCTCAGACATTTCAATTTTAATCCGGTTTGATTCTCTACCATAGCCTTGAAGATTTTGAACTTCTCAAAAGCTTCTGATTTCTCTTTCAGAAAGGTAACCCACATCATATGGGAATAATCATCAATCAGTAACATGAAGTATCTATCACCTTGCATACTCTTGATTCTTGTCGGACCACATAGATCAGTATGAACTAATTCCAATAATCCAGTAGAGGACTAATCCTTGCTTTTGAATGAGACTCTGCTCTGTTTACCTAGCTGACATTCTTTGCACAAACCATTTGTAGGTTTTACCAATTTTGGAAGATCTCTTACAGCCTGAGTATTGCTTATCTTGATGATGTTATCAAAATTTACATGACACATCCTTCTATGCCATAGCCAACTCTGATCAACTTGAACAAACAGACAACTTTTATTAGTACCAACTAGATGAAAGATATTACCTTTTGTTTAAGTACCAGATGTAATCTCAGTTCTGAAGCTTTCAAAGATCCTGCATCTTCCATTCTTGAACCAGAGATCATAACCTTTGTCCACCAACTATCCAACACTGAGAAGATTGTGCTTCAATCCTTCAACATACAGTACATTACCGGTTTTGTTCTTTCCATCAAAAGAAATAGTTCCCCTACCTCTGATTCTGCTAGCAGAATTATCACCAAACTTTACCATTCCTCCTTCATACCTTTTCAAATCTAAGAACTTGTTCTTGTTACCTGTCATATGGTGAGAGAATCCACTATCAATAACCCAATCATCCTTTTCTTTAACTTGGGCAGCCAAAGCTCTTTCTACAACCTTATGATTGACAGATTTAGAGGACATTGGATCTTCTACCTTGATGGCAATAAACACCCATTCATTTCTGGATTTGTTTCCTATCTCTAATTCATCATCTTTTACTCCTTCATTATCATCTTCTTCATGAACATAATAACAATTCTTTTGGAACCTTTGTCTATTAGAATTTGACCTTGTAAATCTATCTAGATATCTTGAGGCAAAATGACCAATCTTATTGCAGTTGAAGCACTTAAAGGGTAATTTTCCTTCATACTTACTGGATCCTCTTGGCAGTCTCTTTGCAATGAGGGCTTCAAGTTGAGTTGTTTCTGCTTCTTCCACTTCCATGTCTTTTCTTGCTTGATCATACCATGACAGTTTCCTTGAAGAGTTTTCTCCCGGATCAAATCTGTGTTTGTCTTTCACAGAGGCACTCGATTTGAATGCAGATTCAGTCTTGGGGGGATCATCTCCAAACTTGGTCATTTCAAATGCAGCCAGTTTGCTAGCCAATTGGTCTGTTGTGACAGTTGTATGGGCTCTGAACTCATCAATGGCAGCAACCTTGATTTTGTAGGTAGCAGGAAGGGATCTGAGAACTTTGCCAACAATCTCATTGTCATCCAAGACTCCACCAGCATTCCTAATTTCACACACCAACTCATTTACTCTAGGCATAAAGGTAGTAATATTTTCATCATCTCTCATCTTCAGTCTTTCAAATTTCCCTTTTAGACTCTGCAACCTTGCACACTTAACATACTCATCTCCTTCATGCAGAAGTTCTAGTTTAATCCAGATCTCATAGGCAGTTGGTAGGTCAATAACATTTGAGAGCTCTGAGTTAGTTAAAGTGCTTAGAAGAGCCTCTTTGGTCCGTAGATTGTTTTTAGCATCTATGATTTCATTTAGGGTTGACGGACCACCCTGTGGAGGTACATATGCTTTTGTGACCATGGACAAGTATGCCTTTCCCATACACTCCAAGTGACATTTCATGCGACCTTTCCAAAGAGAGAAGTTGGTTCCATCAAACTTCGGACTATCCTTCTTGTATGACAACATCCTGGATCTCCTCAAGCGGTTAAGCTCTTTTTAGAGGAACTTGGCTCTGATACCAATTGTTGATAACTGAGGGGGGGTGAATCAGTTATCCTAAACTTGCTTCCAATTCAAACACTTAAATCCACTTTGTTATTCAATAGCATAGCAATTTATCATTCATGAAAGCATAAAGCATAAACACCAGAGCATATACACATCAACACATGAGACACCAAGATTTTGACGTGGAAAACCTGGTTAAAGGAAAAACCATGGGGTGATTAACCCAAGGATTATTCTCTGTCAGAAGAATAAGAAAAATAGATGGCACATGCCAATTAGGGCTCACTACCCAAGCACACTACTCACAAGAGGCACACTACCTACAAGAGACACATTGTCTACAATGTAACAAGTTTCACAAACTTGAACTGGAGATTGACATCTTTACCATGCCTAGATCAGTTCCATTAAGCCCAAAAAATTCCTGCTCTGCCTTTCACTCTTCTTCTTCACTATGACACACTCATCCACACACTTCACACTTTGGAATGACTTCTCAATCCTTTATTTATACAAGGCATCGACTTATGAACAATCATCTAAGTCGGCAAACACTTTTATATCATCCAGAAGATGTGTAATACATCTGGTTGGCCTGTCTTAGGAAGAACACCAACAACCAGTGGTCTTTACATCAAATCCTCACTCTAACTTCAATGCAGACCACCAATAAGAATTGTACATGATTGAAGGATCACCAAAACCTTTCCTGAGTCACCAACAACATCCGCACTTTATCAGCTTCCTGAAATTCTTCTCTTCTTCATCTGGAACATCAAGAACACAGTCTGTCATCACTATCACAATGAAAATGGTGCTTCCGAACCTCCAAACCATGAACAAATCTAGTTGTCACTTCACACTAACTTCTTCAACACTCCCTCCAATCCGCAGACTGAGAAAATGCAATTCCGGAGCTCACCGGACCAATCTGTGACACTCTGTCATCACTGAACATCTACTAGAATAGGTTCTACTGGAGCAGTCATAACTTCTTCAGATTGTTATACGGACCTCTAAAAACTTGACTAGATCATCTCAATACTCATATCTGCAAACCCTTTAAACTGCATCCTCTGATCTTCATCTTATCTTGGACTTTTATCTTACTGTCATCACTGTTCCTAATTGAGACTAGTTTCCTCAATATTCTCAGCACACAGCTCATCCAATCCTTCTCATTAATGCAGTATGAGTATGTTGACATTAATGACAACACTGGTTATCCTCATACTTGCAACATGCCTTATGTTAGGTTGTTAAACCCATCATTTTTGACACTCTTCTCTTAAAGATATCTGAGTTGCAAGAATATGTCAAAAAAATGGCTATGAACTTTTTTAATGTTAGTAATGTTATATGGCATGTTTTTCTGGCCCATCTATCATTCATTATGCCAATAGGTGTGTTGGAAAGAGACACTATATACATTCATTATTGTTGTCATTGATGGCAACAAAGTTCATCCCACACATCCGCAGGACATGGTGTGTCTCTACCGGAAGTCAGAATGAAGAATGTGGTGGTTTGGTAAACAAGAATAGAGCATGTGGCAACGTCTGATAGACAGGTCCGGATCTCTCAGAGGAAGTATCTTGGTGAAGTACAGATTTGGGAAAGTCAAGAGGACTACCTTGAGTAATAGATTCCAAGGATTTAGCCTCCGGTGATGGACAAGGAAAAAGATATGAATAGTTGAGTACCAGATTTCTAAGTGACAGTGTGAACAAAGGAAGAATTGACTGACAGAACATCAGATTACTTTCTGGATGTGTTACTGATGGTGGTAAAGGTTATGAAGGCATGAATCATGTTTGGCCGACATGATTAATGATTTCTACAAGCATATACTTGATCCGCATTATTTGATGTGCAAGGATTCAACCGACAGAATAGAGTTTGTGAGAAAATTGACTGTTTTGGGTGCCGATTAGAAAGATAATGAAATCACTTGTGCGGATATATATATAGGATGGATTTAGTTGTGAGATGTGTTGTGGTGATATGTGATATGCGAATAAAAGCAGAGCAGAGCAGAAACAGTTAGGAAGGTCCGGTATGTGAAAGGAAAGCAACATAAGAGAAGAGGAAAGATGAAGTGCAGCAGATCAGTGTACTGAGTCTAACCGAAGCTGAACTCCAGTATATGTGGATGCTACCTATCAGTTCAAGTATTGTATAACACTCTTTTGTAGACAGTGTGTCTCTTGTAGGCAGTGTGCCTCCTTGTGAGCAGTGTGCTCAGGTAGTGAGCCCTAATTGGCAAGTGCCATTTTGTAATTCATTATTCTTCTAACAGAGAATAATCTTTGGGTTAATCACCCCGTGGTTTTCTCCCTTAACAGGGTTTCCACGTCAAAAATATTGTGTCATGTGTATTTCCATTTCATGGTTATGTTTTCTTGTTTGAATTAATGCTACATTAATTAATAAGAAAGTTCAGAAAGAAGAAATAATTTGGATAACTGATTCACCCCCCTCTCAGTTATCAACAATTGGTATCAGAGCCAAGTTCCTCCTAACAGAGCCTAACAGCTTGAGGAAGATTTGGGAGTTCAAATGGATGCTTATGGTTTAAGGGAACAACTCAAAACTGCCCTTGATGATCTTGAACAGTCAAACTCTAAAGTCAATGAATTAAAGGAAAGACTCAAACAGGCTGATGATTTCATGAGAGAACTGAAAGACAAATTAAGTCTCTCTATGAAAAAGAGAAAGGAGCTGCTTCAGCAATTGGCAAGACAAGGTGAAGCTAATGATGCAAATGAAGAGCTGACTGAAAAAACTAAGTTATGTGAAAAGTTATCAAAAGAAGTCATTATGGTAAGACATGAAATAGAATTAGGAGTTATAAAGTTTACTCAAGAGATTGAAGAGAAAAGAAAAAATGAAGATAATCTAAGACAATCTCTCAAGGAGAAATCAGAAGATTGCCACCAAATGGATAGAATCATCAAACATCTTGAAGATGCTAAAGAAAATGAAGAAAAACTTGAGGATCAAATTGTCTCTCTTAAAAGGGATCTTCAATTAGTAAATGAATATAAAGAGAAATTTAAGATAAGTTCTGCTCAACTTGAAGTTCTTCTTGGAAGTCAGAAGAGGGCAGATGACAAGTGTGGGTTGGGATATGAGAAAGGAGAAAGCTCTGGATCAGGTCAGCAGAATTTTGGACCAGAAAATCCAAGGAACAGGCCTAGAAGACCTTCAGTAAGACAGCCCAATGCTCAAAGATATCCAACCTTCAATGGATACTGCCACAGCTGCAATCACTTTGGTCACAAAGCTAATCAGTGTAGAAAGAGAATGAATCAGATTAATTCATCCTTCTCCAAACAATGTTTTAACTGCAAAAGTTATGGCCACAAGTCTCATGAATGCAGAAATATGCAAATGAACAAATCATTCAATGGTAGATGCTTTGCATGCAATAGAGTAGGTCATATGGCTAATCAATGCAGATCAAGAGGACATCAGTCAAATATGCAAAGAAATGTTGTTTTCCAAATCTGTAATAGGTCTGGTCATAATGTAAAAGTCTGTAGAAGCAAGAATTAGGACAAAAGAGGTCTGGTATATCATAATTAGAATCAAGATAAGGGTAAACAAAAGATGAATACAGATGAAGTTAAAAATGAGATGAGCAAGATTTGGGTGAAGAAAAGTACTGAGAGTGTAGAGGTTGGATCCGCACCAGACTCTGGTGCTGATATTCCTTAAGGAAACTGAAAAGTGAGCTCTGGCTCAGGGGGAGACACAAAGAAAACCTTGTTCCCCCAGCCAGTCAATTGGTGCCGGAACTGGTACAAGAAGAGTTACGGATTGAAGAAGTCACAAGGGATATATTTAAACAAGCTGTGGTAAAGATTTGAGAGATCCGCAAGAAAATTTAAAAAGTTCAATTCCTTCAGAATTGGTCCAGTTAAGCAAGTCTTCCGGTAAAATAGGTTTCTCACAATATTGGCCCGGTATGAATCCAAATTGATACAGCTTGATCTGCAGATACATAAGATGATCAGAAGGACAAGTGGATATGATGATTCATCACTAACATCGATCACAAGAGAATCATAATGATCCGGATGAGCTTCTTCCTCCTTGAACAAGGAAAACAAGGCAAACCAGAATAATGTAGGTTGAGCATTTATTACAATCTGATATTAGGGCTTGCGGAGCAATATAAGGGTTTTTCATTAATCACTCATTCATTCTGCACTTAAGAAGAAATGAAAAGCGGAGCTCTGTAACAAAATTCCTCAAGTTCATCGAAGATCACTTGCAGAAGTCATTACTTCCAGAGATCAATCCAACCCACTTCGTGAAACTGATAGGCGTAAAAGGTATTTTCCATTTTCAAATATCTCACTGCAAATCTCTTGATAATGGGTACTTCGAATATTGTAAAGATTTCTAATAGACCTCGCCCTACATTTAAGAAACATCCATACAAATCCTTGGAGGTAGACCCCCTAGGTGTATTTTCCAGTGTTCTGCATGGTGTTTTGCACACCGAAGATATTAGGGTTTATATACATGCAAATGTTGAAGAGTTTGGGGAATTCAAACTAAGAGATATCTATCACAAACAACTGTTAGATGATTCATTTGAGTTCAAACCCCAATACATAGGCCTCCGGAACAAGCACTTTGCATAATACATACATTTCCCCTATTTTACAGAGGATGAATGGGTTAGGTACATTTTGAGCAAAATACATGACAATTTCATGTGGTTAAATGGACCATTCAAGATCACTAAAGATGCCATCAGGGCAATTACCAGACTACACTCATCTGGTGGGATTCCTGTTCTTAAATCTGTAAAGAACCAAACTGTGAGTGAGGCTACCAGATCTAAGTTTGACAAAAGAGCAATGACAGTAGATGACATCACTGATCCAGATGTCAAGTTTGCTTCTATGATCATTGGATATAAGATATATCATTCTAGCAGAGAAAATTTTGTACCTAGAACTGCCATCTATACCACTTATGAAATGCTAAGAAAGGATGCAGACTATGATCTTTGCCAGCTTCTCTTGAACCAATTCATGGAGAATCTGTAGAAAATAAAGAAAGATAAAAAGAATTCATTCAAGTATGGTGGATTGATATTGTGCTTATTCTTCTACTTTATGAATGAGCTTCCCGGATCTAATGGCTGGGTATGGGAGAATGATAGACCGGTAGCTATCCAAGTCAGAGATTATTTACATGGACTTGGTGACAACAAAGCACAAAACATAGCTCTGTGGGGATACTTTAAGAACTTTCAGAACATGATGCAAACAAGAGAAAGGATTCCCCAGTCCCTTGTTGAGAAATACAAAGACACAGTCTGCTTTATGGTAGAGACTGATTAGTGCCTAATGGAGGTAGTAGAACCAAGGATAGTCTAGATCATGCCCATGGGGTATGAACTGGATGAACAAATTGTGGAGCTACATGTTCAACACATGCTAAGTCAGCCTAAAGATCCAGAGGTAGAAAGGTTTGGAACATTTGAGGAGCTGAGTGTAAAGATTCATGTGGAACTCAGAGAACCAGAGATGAAAAGGAAGGTGAGAATAGAAGTAGAACATATTGCCCAAGGCCTTGGGATCTCAAAGGACACACTTGATGCCAACCAAGAAAAGAGACAAAAAGATAATAAAGAGAAGAAAGAGGCAGAAAAGGGAAGCAAGAAAAGTGCTCTGGTAGAAACCTCCACTCGGACCAGATCATCAAAGAGATCTGCACCTGTCACAGCCAAAAGCTCAAGAACATCAAAACCAGAAGTCCAGGCATCTGGAAAAAGAGAGAAAAGATCAAAGACAAAAGCCACAAGGGCTTATGCAAGTCAAAGAGATGAAGAGGAAACTGAATCAGATGAGGGGGTAAAGGAAATAAAGAAGCAGAAGAAGAAATCATCCGGTCAAGGAGAAGAAGAGAAGGAAGAGGAATTTGTTGAAAAACCTACTCTCTCCTTAGATGATGTAGTAAAAGCAGTTACTGTGGATGGCAACCTACAACCCTTAACAGAATTCTATGATGATAATAATGAAGCAGATAAAAAGATTCTGGAGGAAGACACAGTTAAGTTTTTAAACATTTACAATAAATCTTTTATTGAAATTATCTCTCTAATTCCTAAGAGTCTAGAGAAGGAGTTGGAAATGAGAAAGACCAATGCCATGGCAAAAGACCTTGAGATCCCGGAATAGATAGCTATTCATCTATATCCTTCAATTGATCCCAAGACAATGAACATGGTATTCAAAGACTGCAAGGATGAATTCAGGAGCAAAGCAAGGATGAATCAGCTTATGCTTGGTACAAGGTAGCCAAGGACATTGAAGAGATTCTCCAGAAAACCTTCAAAAGATTTAATCTTCCTATCATAGAGGACTTGGGTACTGATCCCTCCACCACAAATGTTGCAGAAGAAACTCCTGAGAAAATGTTAGAAGAGGTGGGCCCCGAATAGACTAACATTTCCCCTCCGGTTTCCCCTACAGTCTTCGAATCTAAAGGAGAAGACACAATACAGGAGAAAGAAGCAGGAGTGAAGGAAAAAGAAGCTGACAGTACCAAGGCTGCAGAGAAAGAGAAGACCCCAACAGAGAAAACCACAACTGATAGTGGTAAGGATGTAGAAGGAGAGAAAGCTCCAAGGGACAGCCCTAAGACTGCAGATGAAAAGAAAAATCTATCTCTGGCAAGAGACATTGCACAAACTATCCAAGAATTCCTGAACAAAGAAATAATGGAGATTGATGAATCGGAGCTTCTACAAGGTCCATTCAATTTTGACTCTCTTTCTCTGGTACAAACTATGAAGATAGCCTCATTCGCTAATGCAAAAGTGAAAGAAAAACTCCTAAAGTCTCATATAGAAGACTATGAGTTGATAGAAGCTCCTTCCAGAGTGCTGAAAAAGATCATGCCATCTTTTTAGAAGGATCCCATAGCCTCCTCTTTCGGTAATCTCAAAACCTTAGTCAATAGTGTTAGTACACATTTTGATTCTCTAGAAAAATCAGTTGAAGAAAAGGTCCGGAAGGAGTTTTTGGATAAAATATTCTCTGAGGTACAAGGTTTGATTATTAATGATAGAAGAAACATGAATATTGGAATAAAGAGCCTAGAAAATGCTCTTAAAGATGGAGGATAAATGTATAAATTTTGTTTATCATGGTCCAAAGTAATACTAGACATTGAGAAGAAAATAAAAGAACAAGAGGATAAACTATCAAACCTATCAAAGAATTTTGATCCTCTCTCTTCCTCTATAACAAATCAAGAATGTCAGACTATCGCAGTCTTGAGTGAAATCAAGAAATTGGAGAAGGAAAGGAAAAATAGAATAAGCAGGTTGAGTGAGCTCAAGGGGTTAATTGTCCCTAAGTTAGAGGCCATGCATGAGGCCATAAGTGAAGCCCAAATTACAGCCTAGACCAATGATCCGACAGATCTAAAAAGGGTAGATGCATTTGCATTCCTGTTGAGTGGGTATATCTCAATTTTGGATAGGATGAAGCAGAGTTGGGTGACAGAAGTTGTACAGTTGAAGAACACTTTTGCAGACATACTTAAGTATATGTAAGTACAACTTGTATATATATACTTATGCCGCTAAGTAAAGTTAAATTTTTTAAAATTTTGGTATGCCGACCCTACCCTTTGCCATTGATGTCAAAGGGGGAGTGAGGAGCAATGAAAAATGAGGAATTCAACTAAGGGGGAGCTCCAAAATATATATATAAAGATAGAGCATCAGCCAAGGGGGAGCTTAGTGTAAACACTTAGTCATTTTTCACTAAGTGTTGCCATCAATGCCAAAGGGGGAGATTGTTGGCAAGAGACACTATATCCATTCATGATTATTGTCATTGATGGCAACAAAGTTCATCCCACACATCCGCAGGACATGGTGTGTCTCTACTGGAAGTCAGAATGAAGAATGTGGTGGTCCGGTAAACAAGAATAGAGCATGTGGCAAGGTCCGACAGATAGGTCCGGATCTCTCAGAGGAAATATCTTGGTGAAGTACGGATTTGGGAAAGTCAAGAGGACTACCTTGAGTAATAGATTCCAAGGATTTAGCCTCCGGTGATGGACAAGGAAAAAGATATGAATAGTTGAGTACCGGATTCCTGAGTGACAGTGTGAACAGAGAAAGAACTGACTGACAGAACATCAGATTACTTTCCGGATGTGTTACTGATGGTGGTAAAGGTTATGAAGGCATGAATCATGTTTGGCCAACATGATTAATGATTTCTACAAGCATATACTTGATCCGCATTACTTGATGTGCAAGGATTCAACCAACAGAACAGAGTTTGTGAGAAAATTGACTGTTCTGAGTGCCGACTAGAAAGATAATGAAATCACTTGTGCAGATATATATATAGGATGGATTTAGTTGTGAGATGTGTTGTGGTGATATGTGATATGCGAATAAAAGTAGAGCAGAGCAGAAATAGTTAGGAAGGTCCGGTATGTGAAAGAAAAGTAGCATAAGAGAAGAGGAAAGATGAAGTGCAGCAGATCAGTGTACTGAGTCTAACCAGAACTAAAATCCAGTATATGTGGATGCTACCTATCAGTTCAAGTATTGTATAACACACTTTTGTAGACATTGTGTCTCTTGTAGGCAGTGTGCCTCCTTGTGAGCAGTGTGCTCGGGCAGTGAGCCCTAATTGGCAAGTGCCATTTTGTAATTCCTTATTCTTCTAACAGAGAATAATCTTTGGGTTAATCACCCCATGGTTTTCTCCCTTAATAGGGTTTCCACGTCAAAAATATTGTGTCATGTGTATTTCCATTTCATGGTTATGTTTGCTTGTTTGAATTAATGCTGCATTAATTAATAAGAAAGTTCAGAAAGAAGAAATAATTTGGATAACTGATTCACCCCCCCTCTCAATTATCAACAAGGTGTACACACTATGAGAAAAGATTTGCGTATGGTACATCCACAGTGAGTAATTAACAGTTGAAATCAGAAGGATGATCATTATGAGAAAAGCTTTGCATTGGGGTACATCTATGTTTCTTGCTATCCACCCCGCACTTAGGGGAGGTATATTGTTATGAAACATGCAAATAATTTGCCATTGTTTAATGGCTCTATCCACAAGAACTACTAAACTTTTTTCTCTTGGTAATTGTAGAGAACATTCACCTATTTTTGGCAACTCCTGCATTTCCAAACCATTACAAAAACTAAGTTATTTTGACCCAATAAATAGCTGATTGCATTGATTTAATACTTTACTATATTAAAGCATAGCATTCACACAAATGCAGATGTTCATATTATAGAAGACTACATTATATTAGACTATTAGAGATCCCTCAGAAAAATGTAATAACAAAACTGTTTTGCCTTATGTTAGCTTACAATTAAACCCATTCTTTTTGACACTCTTCTCTTAATAAAGTAAGAGTAATAAGAATAGAAGGCAAAGAATTTGGTCTTACTAGTATGCATGGTCGGTTTACATTCTGTGACTTCATTTTCATTGAATAAAAAGGTAAATATCTAATTTGAAAGGTGAGGCAGAGTTCACTGTCATGTGCTTTTCTAAATGATAGGGTCCATAATGTCCAAGGTTCTTCAAAGAAAGGCTTGTAACATAATTAAGTTTTTGTTATACCAATCCTCTAGGTAAAGCTACAATTCAAATGCCTGCTTTGAAAGTTGAAATAAATTAAATTAGACTTACAATTTTGATTTTCTTCCATTGCTTCAACAATATCATTGTTTTCTTCATCAGAAACAAATTCAAGATCAGCAACTTGCTGCCCATTGGTTGACTTGAATTGCATCCTCTGTTAGAAGAAGGGCATTTTTTATCTGTATCAATGTTGGTATTCATAAGTTGAAGAGCATTGATATTTTTCACACACCGTGTTCTTTGAAATATCTTAACCTTAAAATATGACTTGGATATGTACTTGAACACAATGAAATCTCCAATCTCCAGCCCATGATGATTCACAAAATTTTCCCAACCTTGCCTAAATTCCAGTTTATTTATGGTACCCCTTAATTGTATATCCCACTCCTGCCCACTTGGGCCTTGAAGAAGGAGGCACGCCCATTAAACCAACTCATTCAACAACTTGCTACCCATCGGTTGACTTGAACTGCATACTCTGTTAGAAGAAGGGCATCTTTTATCTGTATCAATGTTGGTATTCATAAGCAGAAGAGCATTGATGTTTTTCACACACCCTGTTCTTTGAAATATCTTAACCTTCAATTATGACTTGGATATGTACTTGAACACAACAAAATCTCTAATCTCCACCCCATGATGATTCACAAAATTTTCCCAACCCTTCCTAAATTCTAGTTTATTTATGGTACCCCTTAATTGTACATCGCTAAACCTTAAACCCTAATCCCTTAACCCTAAACCCTAATCCCTAGTCCCTAAACCATAAACCCTATCCCTAATTATAATTTATGGTACCCTAATCCCTAAACCCTAAACCCTAATCCCTTATCCCTAAACCCTATCCCTAAATCCTCAACCCTCAACACTTTAAACCTTAAACCATAAACCCTATCCCTAAACCCTCAACCCTCAAAACTATACCTTAAACCCTAATCCCTCAACCCTCAAAACTATACCTTAAACCCTAATCCCTCAACCCTAAACCCTATCCCTAATCCCTCTACCCTCAACACTCTACCTTAACCCTAATCCCTAGACCCTCAACCCTAAACGCTATCCCTAAAGTCTCAACCCTAAACCCTAATCCCTCAAGGTCCTAAACTCTAATCCCTTATCCCTAAACTCCAAATCCTATCCCTAAACCCTCGACCCTCAACCTTAAACCTTAATCATTCAATCCTTATCCACCCCTCTCCTCCCTTATCTATCTCACCCCCATCTCTACCCTCCTCTACCCTCGACACTATACATACATACATATAGGCATACATAGATACATACATACATATAGGCATACATACATACATACATACATACATACATACATGATTAATAACCTTGAACATAAAAAAACTCAAGGGGGACATAACGCGAGCGCGTTATAACGCGCTCGCGTTATTGCAAACATGACAAACAGTCCACAAACTTCTGCGGAAAAGGAAAAATGCAAAGTTGAACATAACACAAGCGTGTTATGACACGCTCGCGTTATGTTTTCCTTTCGGAATCCCAAGCCTTGGGCTTGGGATTTGCTTTGGATTTCCAATCCAAAGGCTTGGAGTGTCTTCCCGATGTCCAGAGATGTGTTTTTCCATATTCTACAGGATTTCACATAATTTTGTTTGTGCTAACCCTCAAATTTGCACGTGTTTCAAGGTCAAACAAATCGAACACCTGGGTAATGTTAGGCTTTCTCTTAGCTATTTGACGATGTAATTTTTTTCACATTTTGACAATGTTAAGCCTTTCATCTTTAATTTCTTTTGTTTGTGTGTCTGTTTTTGGGTAAAAACCACTATTTGGTCTTTTTTTCATTGTAAAATAACTATTCATTGAAATTTCAAAAAAATTACATGTTTAGAAACTAGACTCCATTCTACACATATGAAAAAAAGAAAAAAATGATTTTTGATTAGTTTTCAAAATTTATTGGGGTAGCACGGCCAAAATTTTGATTTTTAGGATGTGTCCACTTTGAAAATTAGTAAAAAATCAAATATTTATAAAAAAATTATCAGAAAAATCAGACATAAACTACATGCTATTAGCTAATTTCTCACTAAAGCGATTTTAAAAATACCAAAAAAAGTTGACCTTTTGAGGGAGCCACAAAACATGCTATGTTATGTTTTTTTGACAGAAACAACACCATTTTCTTTGGCTCCCTCTTTTGAACCCCTTAATCTATACCATTTTCAAAAAAAATTAGTAATTTTGAAAGTAGACTCGGAGTACTACGAACATTGTTTTGGTTGTATCTCCAAATTTTGAGTGTAACTATGCTCAATTTCTCATCCAAGGCTAGCATTTCTTGATTTCTGAAAAAAGTGGCCACTTAAGACCCCTTTTTGGCCCCCATATTTTTGCACTTACCCGCAACCCCAGATCAGCTAGGGTTTCTATTTTCCCACCTATTCTTGACTGTACACTTTCCCCCTTAAGTCTACTCATGCCAAGGGTTCCCAAAAATGGTTGTTAATAGCCTTTTTGGTGGCTAACAACCTAATTTCAAAATTTGCAGTTCCCTCCAAAAATAGGTCAACTTCTGGGAGCCATAACTTTTGATCCAGGTGTTCGATTGACAAACCATTTTATGTGTCAGAAAGCTCACAGAGTGCTCTACATGCTAAGAACCCACTCTGCCAGTTTCAGCCATATTCAAGCCTGTATGGAACTGTATAGTGCCTCAAACCTGAGTTTGAATATGTTTCAAGCATTTTTTGTAAAACTAAAACTTTAATATCTTTCAGCTCGCAAATGATCTTTGCGTGATTCCTTCCAAATGTCTTATTTTTTAGTTATGTAACTTCCTATAAATTTTTGCTTCATTCCGTGTCCAAATGCAAACTTTCTAAAAATAGCAGGTTGCTATTTTTAGCTGTTTAGAAAAACTGAAAGTTCTACATCATTATTCAAGTGATTATGGAACCAGAACCACAAATTTTGAAAAGAAATGGAAAGAACATCAACAATTTTGAAACACATCTTTTTTGGGGTGATGCAATATTTCCCTTACACCACTGGATGCTTCTGCATTAGACACCCAGGGTAATTTGAGAAGTGACCCTGTCATGTCTCAGGTGTTTGTGTGAGGAAAACTCAAATGGTCAACCTCTGCCTTAGACAACCAAGAAGAATATTCAACAGGCCTTCCTTTCTATTTCACCAAATATTCTTTGTATTGCCTGTTCCAAGTACTTCTTCCCACATGGCTACCCAAGATCTCTTCTATCTCCTCTGTTGAAGTAGATGCCAGAATACTCCACTGTTCTTCTGTTGGTCCATCCTCTGTTCCACTTTCATGATATTATGATAAATCAGCAATGTTGAACACAGGGGAAATGTTGATCCCACTTGGCAGCTCTACCTCATATGCATTTCCTGAATCATGTTTCTTCAAAATTCTGCATGGTCCAAATTTCTTCATTTTCAACTTACTGTATGTTCCAATTGGGAACCTTTCTTTTCTCAAGTGAACCATGACTTCATCTCCTACCTGGAATTCCTTATATCTCCTCTTCTAATCTGCCTTAGCCTTTTACTGAATATTCATCTTATTAATTTGCCTTGTCACCTCTTCATGTAAATTCTTCATGTGTTCTGAAAAGTCTTCAGCCTCAGCACTTGTCTTTTCTCCTTTGTCCAGATTCCTTAACTCTAAAGCATTTCTTGGACTATTCCCATATGCAATATGGAATGGTGATTTACCATTACTCCTATTGACAGAATTGTTGTAAGTAAATTCTACTTATGGTAAAATTAAATCCCATCCCTTGGGCTTATCTCCTACTAAGCATCATAGGAGGTTACCCAAACTCCTATTCACCACTTCGGTCTGTCCATCAGTCTGTGGATGGTGTGCAGAACTAAACTTCAAATCTGTCTTCAACTTCTTCCACAATGTCCTCCAGAAATAACCAACTAACTTGGTATCTTGATCTGAAACTATGCTCTTTGGTAGACCATGTAATCTCAGCACCTCCCTGAAAAACAACTCTGTAATATGAACCGCATCATTAGTCTTCTTGCAAGGAATAAAATGTGCCATCTTCGAGAATCTATTCACCACCACAAAAATGGAATCATGTCCTCTTTGTGTCCTTGGTAATCCAAGAACAAAATCCATACTAATATCATCCCATGGCTTCTCTGGTATAGGTAGTGGCTGATATAGACCTGTGTTTTGACTTGCTCCTTTCTCCATCTGACATACTCTGCAACTCTGTAAAAATTTCCTCACATCCTATTGCAACTATGGCCAATAATAATTTTCACCAACAATAGCAATGGTTTTATCTCGACCAAAGTGTCCAGCCAATCCTCCACTATGCTTCTCCTTAATCAGGTTCTCTCTCATGGAACTCCTTGGAATGCACAACTGGCTTCCTCTAAACAACATGCCATCTTGGATTATGAAATCCAACCATTTTGTCCTTTCCAAAGTAACATGTTCGAAACAAGCTTTCCAAGCCTCTGCAAAATCTAGATTTTCAGAATACAAACTTTTGAGCTCACCGAACCCAACAACCTCTATCCTCATTTCTGTCAACAAGTTTTTCCTTCTGCTCAAGGCATCTGTAACTCTGTTGGACTTCCCACTCCTGTGCTTCAAAACAAAAGTATACCTCTGCAAAAACTCAACCCATTTTAAGTGCCTTTGGTTCAACTTCCCTTGACTATTAAGATACTGCAAAGCTTGATGATCAGTATATAAAATAAACTCTTTTGGCATCAAATAATTTCTCCATTTATTCAAAGCCTGAACTATTGCATAAAACTTCTGATCATAAACAAAATACTTTTTCTTGGCATCATTAAGCTTCTCACTAAAATAGGCAATGGGCTTACCTTCTTGACTCAAAACAACTCCTATAGCACTGCCACTAGCATCACAATCTACTTGAAATATCTTATTGAAATCTGGAAGTGCCAAAATAGGTTGCTCTGTGACTTTCTGCTTCAATGAATCAAAGCTTTTATCTGCTCCTTTAGTCCATCTAAACCCTTTTCTATCCCCTCTCATTTTCTTATTTAGGGGTACACAAATGCTACTAAAATTCTTGATAAAATTTCTATAAAAACTTGCCAAACCATGAAAAGATCTTACCTCTGTGGTACTCCTTGGTGTAGGCCATTCAATGATAACACTTACTTTTTCTGGGTCCATCTTAAGACCTTCCTCTGAGACAACAAATCCCAGGTATACCAACTCCTTCTTTACAAAACTACATTTCTTCAGATTAATCAACAACTTCTCCTCCTTTAGCTTCTCTAAAACTCTTCTGATATGCATCAGATGCTCATCCCAAGTCTTACTGAAAATCAAAATATCATCTAAATAAACAATAACAAAACTTCCCAAAAATTCTTTCAGTACCTCGTTCATGAGCCACATGAATGTGCTTGGTGCATTGGTTAGCCCAAATGGCATGACTAACCACTCATACAATCCTTCCTTTGTCTTGAAGGCTATCTTCCACTCATCTCCTTCTCTGATATAGATCTGGTGATACCCACTCTTCAGGTCAATCTTTGTGAAGTACTTGGCTCCACTCAAACACTCCATTATGTCATCCATTCTGGGCAATGGAAATCTTTACTTGATTGTGATCTTATTGATGGCTTGAGAGTTTGTACACATTCTCCACTCTCCATCTTTCTTTGGTACTAGTACTGCAGGTACCGTACATGGACTTAGGCTCTCTCTTATCAATCCCTTCCTCAAGAACTCCTAAACTTGTCTGTTCAACTCTTCACTTTCTGCTGGAGTCATTCTATGGGTTGCCTTATTCGACAAACTAGCTCTTGGTATCAAATCCATTTGATGACTTATCTTCCTCACTGGTAGTAAACCTTCTGGTACATTATTAGAGATAATATCCTGAAATTCTTCCAACATATCTGAGACTTCTGCTGTTACATCTTCACATTTTTCTTGACTAATCTTAGGAATCAATGCAAAGCAATGGCGCTCATGCTTCATACCCTCCAAAAATTTCTTACCATCTACAAAGAAAATTTTGGCAGTACTACATCCACCTCCTTCAAGGGCTTCAACTTATGACGAACTCCATCCTTTGTTAGGGAATATGTGTTTGCATGGCCATCATAGACATCACTCCTATCATACTACCACGACCTCCCCAATAGCATATGACATGCATCCATTGGTATGATATCACACATCACCTCATCATGGTAGTCCTCAATTTTGAACTTCATTAAACATTGCTCATTGATCAAAGCTCTATGGTCCTTCTGCAACCATGCAATCTAATATGGATGTGGATGCTTTCGTCTTGTTAACTTCAACTTGTCAACTATCTCCTCTGAAACAAGATTATCTGTTCTTCCATTGTCAATAATAATATCACAACACTTACCTTCACATTTGCACCTTCTGTGGAATAAACTCTTCCTTTGATTGGGTTCTTTCTCCTCATTCAACAAAGTTGTTCTGACAACTAGGGTTTCTCCTCTTTTAGCATCTTTAGAATGCTCACACTACGCATCTTCATCTACATGTGCAACTCATGCATTACCTTCAGGTCTTCTATTCATCCTTCCTTGATGTTGTGAACATTCGTATGCTCAATGCCCTTCTTCTCCACATTGAAAAAAAGTTCCTCTGAAACCTCCTCTTCTAGGTCCTTGCCCAGGTCGGCCTCTTCCTCTTCATCTTTGCTCACCATTGTTCTGGTCATGAGGGCGTTAGGTATTATCTCCTCTTTAATTTTGACTGGTGCCAGATTCTTCACTTTTCTTTGAATCTTCATTTCGCCCCCCATAGGGTCTTCCACCCGTCCTTCTACCTGGACCTCTTCCCCTTTGCTTGCTGTCGAATCTTTTATTCAACTTTTCTTCCACCTTCATGGAAAACTAGTATGCATCTTCTATGGTGGTCATTCTGACTAGGCTTAGCTCCTCTTGAATACTCAGCCTGAACCCATTAATGTAACATGCTACCTTCTCCTTGTTGGGCTCTGCATGGCCTGTCCTAATAGTAATCTTATAAAACTCTTCTATATACTCCTTGACAGACTTGTTACCTTGCTTCAATCCTTGCAGCTTCTTCAGCAACTCCATCTCATTGTCCATAGGAATGAACTACTTCTTCAGTTTCTCCACCATCCGGTCCCATTTGGTGATCTTTTATTTTCCTCTTCTATTCTTCTCTAACTAGACCTCCTTCCACTAAATACTGGCATGGCCCTTCACTTTTATTTTTGCAATCTTGACCCGATCTGGGTCTTCCACATCTTCATACTCAAAATACTCCTCCATGTCGTTGATCCAATCAATAAGCTATTCTAGATTCAAATCTCCAGAATATGTAGAAACTTCAATCCTAGGCCTCTTTCCAATCTTTAAAATGGCACTCAACAACCTAACTTCTGCAGGATCTCCTGCAGCTTCTTGTTCTTCCTTGGATAGCTCTTCTTCAGCTTCATCCTCGCTTTCTTCTCTTATTCTCAGATCAAACCCTCTTCGCAGCTCCTCTTGTAATGCATCGATTTGCCTTTGCAGGGCTCTAAAACCCTTTTCTGTCAAAGCATTCCTCCCAATACGATTTCTTCGTGGAGGCATCTTGATCTCCGCAGCAAACCCACAACCTCGGGTCCTGGTGCAAACTGCTTCACGGTCGACAATCTGTCTACACACTCAGGAAACCTGGCTCTGATACTTGATGAAGGGGGTAAATCATAAAACACACAACAACAGAAAATGGCACACAGAAAATAGAATATTTCTTTATTGATTTGGACAACTCATTACATTATAGAAGCTCAATTACAATCCGAGGAATCAATTCCCCATAAGCTACAACACATTACAACTATCCTCACTAGGCTCTGGAATCTTCAGCCTTGTGCAACCCCAAATTAGATAGGGTTTCTATTTTCCTGCCTATTCTTGACTCTACACTTTACCCCTTAACTCTACTCATGCATAGGGTTCCCAAAAATGGTTATTAATAGCCTTTTTGGCAGCCAACAACCTAATTTTGAAATTTGCATCTCCCTCCAAAAATAGGTCAACTTCTGAGAGCCATAACATTTGATCCGGGTGTCTGATTGATGAATCATTTTATTTGTCGAAAAGCTCACGGAGTTCTCTATGTGCTAAGAACTTGCTTTGCCAGTTCTGGCCATTTTCGGGCCCGTACGGGGCCGTTTAGTGCTTCAAACCTGAGTTTGAATAATTTTCAGGCATTTTTCAAGAAACAGAAACTTTAATATCTTTCAGCTCGCAAATGATCTTTGTGTGACTCCATCGCCAAAGGTCTTATTTTTTAGTTATGTAACTTCTTGTAAATTTTTGCTTCATTCCGTGCCCAAATGTAAACTTTCTAAAAATAGCAAGTTGTTATTTTTAGCAGTTTAGAAAAACTCAAAGTTCTACATCATTATTCAAGTGATTATGGAACCAAACCCATAAATTTTGAAAAGAAATGGAAAGAACATCAACAATTTAGAAACACATCTTTTTTTGGGTGATGCAAGATTGCCCTTACACCACTGGATGCTCCTGCATCAAATCCTTGACCATATCTCTAAAAAAATGTTATTGTACATCAATGTGCTTGGTCCTGGCTTGAAAGTTCAGGTTCTTAGCTATGCAGATCACACTATGACTATCACAATAAATTGTCATTGCACCTTGTTTTATTCCAATATCTGAACACAATCTTTTAAGTCATTTATTTCTTCTTTACAGGTGTGAGTAGCTACCATATACTCAACCTTAGTAGTGGAAAAAGCAACCACAACTTGTCACTTGCTCATCCAACTAATTACACCACCAAATAAAGTAAACATATAAGCACTGGTGGATCTTCTACTATCAACATCACATGCCCAGCTTGAATCCACATAACCATGAATATCAAGGGAATGTGTGTCTCCTATCAAATTACCATGATAACACAAGGAATACTTAGAGGTACCCTACAAATATCTAAAGATTCTTTTAATTATATCCAAATGAACTCATCCAGGATTAGACATATATCTAGAAAGAACTCCCACTGCTTGGACAATGTTTGATTTAGTATAGACCATAACATACTTCAAACTTTCAACTACACTCTAGTAAGACACTCTGCTTATGTCTTCCATCTTTAATAGGGATGTTGGACATTGTGAACCAGATAACGTCAATCCAACTGTAAGAGGAACATACAATGGTCTGTAATCCTACATGTTAAACCTCTATAAAACTGAATTGACATACTTACTCTGGCCAAGCCATAGTTTTCTATTCACTCCATCTCTTTTAATTTCTATCCCAAGAATGTGTTTAGTTACACCAAAATCTTTCATTTCAAATATAGCTGCAAGTTGAGACTTTAGTTCTAAAATGATTCCTTTCCCTTTACCAATAAGATCTACACTTAAATATGTAGGGCAAAGCCTAAATTTGATGGTCGCATGGCTGTATTGAAACATTTTTACTATAAAATACAATCAAAATTTTAAAAAGATTATATCATATGAAAGAAGAGATTTTGGAGTGACTGTCAAAATTTATATAGAATTATAATGACATATATATTTGGTTTATCTATAGTTTTTCTTATACTAAGATATTTCATAGTATTCTAAAGGTAGCTTTGAATGGATAACCGTCATTATTTTTAATAGGCAGGATCGACCGTCAAATTTAGGTCCTGATGTAGGGTACCATATTTACATAAAGCAAGGTATAAATGCCAGCTGCAAAAAAACATCTTAGTGAAACTTGGTAACTCATTCTAATCACAAGGCTCTTGATTAATTCCATGTTTTGCTCTAGCCGCTTGTTATAGTTTTCTCGTACGGGAAAGGACTATATGCATTGAACCACAAGATGAAGACTTTTGTCTGCATGAATTGAATGAAAAATAAATATCTGGACGCAAAGAACGCTGTGAGACTTGGCATTATATTTCTGTATGAATAGATGGGCCTCACAAGTCTATTTAGTCTTCCAACCACTTCCACATGGTTTATTTTATCTTAATACCTTTAATATGGCACATCTTTCTTTCATGTTGAAATTTAAGTTCATTTTAAATGTTTTCAAGACCCAGAGAGTCAACATAAATAGCTCTCTAGTTTCTCAGTAGAAAAATTGCCAGAGCTTAAAATAAGTGGTGATTAAAAAATACCAAATTAGAGGGACAATATCCACATTAGTTAGATTCGGAGAACATTTTCAATGCTAAATTGGTGGTGCAAGAGCACCAACGGGCTTGGAGTGAGCCCATATGTATATAATGCATTTTGGTGTGATGACCTTAGTGGTCATAAAATATGTTGGTCATAAAGTTTTCTTTGATTTTCTTTTGGTTCTGGTGTATCGGGTTGACCCAAAACTGCAGACTATTATATCGGTGTGAGAAAGACTATTGGGTAAACAAAGTTGTGTCGAGCTGATAGCATATAGTCTCACTGATGGGATAGAATGGTCAGTAAGAGTATTGATATCGGAGAGTAAGTGGAAAGTTACACCGACAGGTTAAAGTCTTGGCGAAAGTGAATTTGGTGTTAGGTCATTGGTATGACGAGTGCCATCGGTGGAGAGGTGAAAGGTTTCACCGATGATGTTAGTCACACCGATGAAGGAGATCCGAAGACTCATTGAGGTGACTGAGGATATCGGCGGGAGAAGGTGAAAGTTGGCCGATGTTGAAGGTCACACCGACAAGTGCTAAGGGAAGGCTCATCGGGGAGAAGATGGGTATCGGCCAGAGATAAGAGGACACCATCGATAACAAATGTCTTACCAAAGATAAAGCATAGTGTGGAGGCGTCAGTGAGAAAAGGGAGATCAGAGTGAAGTTCTTGGAGTGTTCCGATGATGTTTGTCACATTGATGACAGTCAACGAAAGTAAACTAAGTCAAAACTACGTTGGGCTCATCGGCAGGAAGTAAACTATTGGGGGAACGAGATGTGAGGATGTCAATAGGCATTGTTTCACCGATGACTGCCAGCAAAAGAAAACCGCAATAAGTAGACTATCAGTTATTTGTAAAAGGGATCAGGTTATTACCCTAACTGCAGAAAGGATGCCAACGATGCCAATGTGTTAGGCTGATGGAACGACCAGGAACAACACTAATGTAGGAAACCCTAACTGTCTAATAACGGACAAGGGTAGAAAATATAAAAGGCCAGATTCATTTTGTGAAGGGGAAGGAAGCCTGGAATGTTGCAAATGTAATAAGAATTTTTCATAGCAATAAAGGAAAGCTTGGACTATTTGATTTGTTTGCGAAATTCTGTAGAGTATGTGAATATCCCGGTCTAAAACAAAGCAATCAGTTTTCTTTCCTGTTATTTCTTTTGTTTCTATTTGTACATAATGGCTCTGGTTTGATGTCCTCGCATATCCTCTATACAGTCATGGAGGGGGCATCAAACAGAGTCTCTTTTTTTGTTTTTCTTTCTATTGTAGTGAATGGGCTGTCAGAGAGAGGCCATGTGAACTTGTACTAGGCGAGCTGTGCTATAGCCCGGCTAGGCATGCAAGTTGCAGTCTAAGAAGACAGGGGTGAAAAATAGAGTAGGGAGAATTGAGCACCAAGCAATCAGAACCCTGGACCCAGAGAGGAGGGTTGATAATGGGCTCAAGAATCTTGGAAGCAGTGAGTACAAAGAAGAATACCTCACAACAAGAAAGTAGTGTCTGTGTTGAGAATAACAGACAAGTAGGTTTTTCACTTCTGCAATAGACTGTTTAGTTTGAGTTAGGCATTTTGGGTAGGAAATGTCTAAGAGCACTTGAATTGGTAGGGAGACTTGGGTATGACATAGGTCTTGAAGTGTTTCAAGCAAGATAGGTTTTCTTACTCATAGGCCTCCCCATCAAATTGGTATCAGAGCTAGTTAAAGATTTGGGCTATTCCTAGATTGGAATAGAAGAAGTTGTATGTCATCACCGAGTTCAAGTGAGCCTGTAGGTTCATCCAAGAAGATGGTGACTAATGCAGAATTGGCAAAGAAGGTTGATGAAAAAGAAGAGGAGAATAGGCTCCTACGGGAAAGATTGGCAGAAATGGAAAGTAAACTGGGTGCCATGATAGTAAAGACTAAAGAATTCAGTCAGAAAATGAAAGATTCTAAAGGTAAGGAAAAAGGTGTGTCTATAGAAGATGAAGAACCCACACCTGATCCTAAGATGGAAGAAGAACCTTTCTTGAAGGCCTTGAAAGCCATGAGTGGTAAGACATTGGAAGGAGTTCCTTTTTTTAGTGGAAAGATGGAACTTGATTTGGTTATGGAATGGATAGAAGGTATAGAAAATCATTTTGAGTGTGATGGAGTGAGTGAAGCACAAAAGGTGAAAGTGGCTAAATCAAGACTCAGAGGAGCTAATTTGACATGGTGGAAATTTGTTCAAACAGAAAGAGAAAAGAAGGCAAGAAACCCATAGCTTCTTGGAAAGGTATGGTGGCTAAAATCAAAGAAGTCTACATGCCTGGGGATTATGAAGTTTAGTTGCACAAGAAAAGATAGAATTTGAGACAAAGAGAATTAGATGTCAATGCATACATTGAGGAATTTCAAAAACTATGCTTGAGGTCTAAGGTGATGGAAGATGAAAATGTAAAGGTAGCAATATACCTAAAAGGTTTGAGGTGGAGTATTCAAGAGGAATTCAGCTTGTTCAGCCCTACAATAGTACAACAAAGCTATTAGCTAGCACTTAAGGTAGAGGAGAAGAGCAAGAAGAAACAAGAGTCGAGTAGCAGATCAAGAGGAAGAGGTAGAGACAGCAAAGGAAGAAAAAATTATGGTGGTAGAAATACAGATCAAAGACCCCAAGGAGAATCCAAACTCATAGAGCAGAGTGGAGAGACTAGTAGTAGAGGAAACTACCAAGGAAGGGGATCTAACAGAGGAAGATCAAGAGGATCAGGTAGAGGATCCTACTTTACCACTATGAAATGCTACAATTGTGGGCAATTAGGCCATCCAGCATATAGGTGTCTTGATAAGGGTACACCTTTTTCTCAAGGAGTTGATAAAAGAAATCATTATGTACAAGATGATGCTTCAAGCAGCAAATCACCTGAAGTCAGTCTAGCCTCAGAAGTGGGGGAGAACATCATGGTAAGGAGAACCTTGATCAAAGAACAAGTGAAAGTTGAACCAAGCCAGAGGAGAGCATTATTCAAAATCAAATGCAATATTATGAATAAGGTATGTCAAGTAATCATTGACTCAGGGTCTACTGATAATATAGTGTCTAATGAAGCAGTTAGAAAATTAAATTTGCAAAGAATACCTCATTCAAATCCATATAGAGTCACATGGTTAAATAAAGGTCAGCATGTGATAGTCAATGAGAAAACTTGGGTAGAGTTTGGTATAGGTGGATACAAAGACAAGGTACTCTGTGATATCCTACCCATGGATGCATGTCATCTCTTATTGGGCAGACCATGGCAGTTTGATCGGAAGGCCATACATGATGGTGAGAAGAATGCATATTCTTTTCAAAAAGATGGTGTCACCTATAAAATTCAGTCATTGGAAGATGAAGAAGCAAATAAGACAAAAATTCCTAGTGTCTTAATTGTGAGTGGTAAAGAGTTTTTGAACACTCTTAAGGAGGATGGTATTGGCTATGCTATCATAGTAAAGCCTAAGGAAGAGCATAAAGAAAAAAAGGTAGTGATCCCAAAAGAGGTACAAACTATACTGGATCAGTATAAGGACATCATTAGTGATGGAACACCAGCAACACTACCTCCACAAAGAACTATAAGCCATCAGATAGATCTGATTCCAGGAGCATCTTTACCTACCAAAGCTCCTTACAAGATGACTCCATAACAACATAAGGAAATAGCTAGACAAGTGCAACAGTTGCTTGACCAAGGATTGGTTAGGAAAAGCATAAGTCCTTGTGTAGTGCCTATAGTGTTGGCACCAAAGAAAGGAGGAACATGGAGATTGTGCACAGACTCCAGAGCTATCAATAAGATCACCATAAGGTATTAGTTTCCAATTCCCAGAATTGAAGATCTTATGGACTATTTAGGAGGAGCTAAGTATTTCACCAAGATAGACCTGAAAAGTGGTTACCACAAGATCAAAATCAAGGAAGGTGATGAGTGGAAAACAACCTTTAAAACCACAGAAGGACTATATGAATGGCTTGTTATGCCATTTGGTTTATCAAATGCTCCCAGCACATTCATGAGACTCATGAATGAAGTCCTCAAGGGCTATGCGGGTAAATTTGTAGTTGTTTATTTGGATGACATCTTGATTTTTAGTCAAACTAAAGAAGAGCATCTTGAACATGTAAATATTGTTTTGAAAAAGTTACATGATGAACAACTAACCATAAATTTGGAGAAGTATGAATTCATGAAGCAGGAATTGGTATACCTTGGTTTTGTGTTGTCCAAAGGAGAATTGAAGATGGATAAATCAAAGGTAGAAGCCATATTGAATTGGCCCACTCCTAGAGCAGCAATTGAGGTGAGAAGTTTTCATGATTTAGCTCTGTTTTATAGAAAGTTCATAAGGAATTTCAGTGCTATTTGTGCACCCATGCTTGATACAATAAAAGGTGGAATGAAAACAAAGTTTCAATGGACACAAGCAGCTGATAAGAGTTTTGAGTTATTGAAGAAAGAAGTAGCCACACAGCTAGTGTTAGTGCTACCAAATTTTGATAAGTTATTCACTTTAGAATGTGATGCTAGTCATGTTGCAGTAGGTGCAGTACTCAACCAGGAGAATAGCCCAGTAGCCTTTTGGATCAGCATATCATCCACAGACAGATGGCCAAACAGAAGTAGTGAATAGGACATTGGGCAACCTATCAAGGTGTTTGACAAAAGAATATGGACAGAGTTGAGATCAAGTCATTCTTCCATGTAGGGGGAGTATGGTGCAGGAGCACCAAGGGGCTTGGAGTGAGCCCATATGTATATAACGCATTTTGGTGTGATGACCTTAGTGGTCATAAAATATGTTGGTCATAAAGTTTTCTTTGATTTTCTTTTGGTTCTGGTGTATCGGGTTGACCCAAAACCGTAGACTACTATATCGGTGTGAGAAAGACTATCGGGTAAACAAAGTTGTGTCGATCCGATGGCATATAGTCTCACCGATGGGATAGAATGGTTGGCAAGAGTATTGATATCAGAGAGTAAGTGGAAAGTTACATTGACAGGTTAAAGTCTTGGCGAAAGTGAATTTGGTGTTAGGTCATCAGTATGATGAGTGCCACTGGTGGAGAGGTGAAAGGTTTTGCCGATGATGTTAGTCACACTGATGAAGGAGATCGGAAGACTCATCGGGGTGACTGAGGATATTAGCGGGAGAAGGTGAAAGTTGGCCGATGTTGAAGGTCACACCGATAAGTGCGAAGGGAAGGCTCATCAGGGAGAAGATGGGTATCAGCCAGAGATAAGAGGACACCACCAATAACAAATGTCTTACCGAAGATAAAGCATAGTGTGGAGGTGTCGGTGAGAAAAGGGAGATCAGAGTGAAGTTCCTGGAGTGTGCCGATGATGTTTGTCACACCGATGACAGTCAGCGAAAGTAAACTAAGTCAAAACTACATTGGGCTCATCGGCAAGAAGTAAACTATTAGGGGAACGAGATGTGAGGATGCCGATAGGCATTGTTTCACCGATGACTGCCAACAAAAGTAAACTGCAGTAAGTAGACTGTCGCTTATTTGTAAAAGGGATCGGGTTATTACCCTAACTGCAGAAAGGATGCCAGCGATGCCAATGTGTTAGGCTGATGGAATGGCCAGGAACAACACTAATGTAGGAAACCCTAACTATCTAATAACGAACAAGGGTAGAAAATATAAAAGGCTAGATTCATTTTGTGAAGGGGTTGGAAGCCTGGAATGCTGCAAATGTAATAAGCATTTTTCATAGCAATAAAGGAAAGCTTGGACTATTTGATTTATTTGCAAAATTCTGTAGAGTGTGTGAATATCCTGGTCTAAAACAAAGCAATCAATTTTCTTTCCTGTTATTTCTTTTGTTTCTATTTGTACATAATGGCTCTGGTTTGATGTCCTCACATATCCTCTGTACAGTCATGGAGGGGGTGACAAGCAGAGTCTCTTTTTTTTGTTTTTCTTTCTGTTGTAGTGAATGGGCTGTCAGATAGAGGCCATGTGAACTTGTACTAGGCAAGATGTGTTATAGCCTGGCTAGGCATGCAAGTTGCAATCTAAGAAGACAGGGGTGAAAAACAGAGTAGGGAGAATTGAGCACCAAGCAATCGGAACCCTGAACCTAGAGAGGAGGGTTGATAATGGGCTCAAGAATCTTGGAAGCAATGAGGACAAAGAAGAATACCTCACACCAAGAAAGTAGTGTTTGTGTCAAGAATAACAGACAAGTAGGTTTTTCACTTCTGCAATAGACTGTTTAGTTTGAGTTAGGCATTTTGGGTAGGAAATGTCTAAGAGCACTTGAATTGGTAGGGAGACTTGGGTATGACATAGGTCTTGAAGTGTTTCAAGAAGGATAGGTTTTCTTACCCATAGGCCTCCCCATCAATTGGTAATGGTTACAGCTAAAAAGGAGATTGCTCTTACATGATGTCCATGAGCATTGGATTGTCATGCTCTAAAACCATACTTTAAAATCAGTGATCCAACAAATTTAAATATCTTAATTTTTTAAAAATATATCATGTTGATATTGACATTTACTGAAGAAATCTGATGCGTTTTGATTGTTAGAGAAACCCCCCACCAGCACGACAGTGACAGATGCATTACATGTAGAGAATATGTTCAAACAAAAAACTTCAACCAAGCCTACTCCATAGCCATGAATTACTATAAATACCTGGTATGTAAACCAGTTATCTCATACTAGGGAAGATGGACACGAGAGGAAAGATGAACTTCAGTTCCAAGTCCTTGGTGGTTTTGATTGCAGCCTGCGTTTTGGCTGCAGTAATGCCATCAGATGCAACATACCATAGTAGCCATCCTCTGCCAAAGGCATACTACTACAACTCTCCTCCTCCACCAGTCCACCTACCATCACTAGTTCCCAAGCCTCCAGTTGTGAAGCCACAACCTCCTCCAAAGCCTATATCTCCTCCTCATTACATTTACAAATCTCCACCTCCACCTGTCCCTAAGGTTGTTCCTCCCAAGCCAACTCCCACATTTCCTCCTCCTCACCACAAGTCTTCACCAGTCCACACTCCACCCAAACCATATCATCATTCTCCTCCACCTGTTTACACTCCCCCCAAAACATCTCCTCCCTCCCACCATGAGAAGCCACCAAAGACACCATTCTCTCCACCATACCAACACAAAGCCCCACCTCCTCTAAAGGTGGAAGTGAAGACCCCTCACCCTCCTGTTGTAGTAACTCCTTCCCCACCCAAAGTAGTGCCTGTCTACCCACCTCCCCACTCTAAATCCCTAGTCTACCCACCACCATCACATCACTACTCTTACAAGTCCCCCCCTCCTCCATACTAGTTATCTGCGAAACAATTGATAAGGTATCCAATTCATTGGAAATTTGGGCTCTTGTTGCATCTCTATTACAATTAATAGTTACTTTCTTTTGTTACATATGTGTGAATGAGTTGCATAAGTACCCCTTCTCTTACTCTCTATGTTTACTTACTGTAGGATGCCAACTTGTTGTGTGGAAGTTGAATTTGTGACGAGGCACTAGTTATAATACAATAATGTATTTAGCTTTAGTCTATTTAAGGAAAATGCCTATTGCACAATGTAATCACATCTGCATATGGTCCTCAATCGTACCATATTGTGGATCATGTATTAGATATGCTACATTCGATATAATAAAGTATCCTAGTATTTATTTTAAAAGTATCCCACTGTTATTTTATACTAACTGTAACTTTGTGATTTTTTTAAAGCTAAGTTATTTATTATCTAATGTAGTAAAAAGAGTTTATATGTGTGTATGGGAATAAAATCCTCTTTACATAAATCTACATTAATTAAACAAATGCAGACAATCAAGTACTAATTAATTTATGTTTAGTTAATTTGGAAGAGATAGGAATTGATAAATTAACACATATTTACGAAAAAAAATATAGGAAGATAGGTGCACTTAGATTTCAAGCCAATGATGAAATATGAATGCTAAATATGTATGTAATTGGTTTGTCAATATCTAAAAATTATGCGATTGAGGTATACACTATCTCAAAATCTATGCAAATTTGGAATCTTGGGTCAATCTTGAGTAGTGTAAAACTTATCTTTGAGGTGTGGATTTGATTTTGTAGAATGTGGACTTCTAAAAATAGTGTTGCCTCAACCTCTAACATCTAAATTTGTGCAAGGTGTTGTTTTTTTCTCCTTCATTGTTGTCCCTGATGCCCAAACACACATGTTGGATATTGTGGATGTTGTGGACTTCTCTGATGGTCTTTGTGATGGTATTTGTGACAGAATTTGTGACCGTTGGATACATGATATGATATTGACAAATTGATCTCACAAGTTTCTTTTCAAGAAATATATTTCGTTGGTGATTGTTACAGGTTTTGATCATACAACAATATCAGGTATTGATGTATTGTTGGTCAACACTATGTTTTTTAATTGGCATTTCATTATCATACCATCTATCTTTGGCACACGGGTTCATGTTTCATATTGCTCAGTTTGACTTCTTGTAGAAGATGTTATCATGTGCACTAATGTCTTGATTAGTAGTTTGGTTGGGTTCTCTAATCAGTTTCACATTGATGAAGTTCTATTGTTGTGTCTTTTGACACACATGGCAATAGTTGTCATTCCTATTAATGAGCTAAGGTCTATGGTTGCAAAGTTGTTTACCATAGTTGAATGAAACTCATAAACTCTTCCTAGTGGCACTACTTGTTGCTCATATTCTTTAGTAGCATACTCTAAAAACACTGACCTCCCGAACAGGTTTGTTAAGACATTGTGCAAGGTAAAAGTTACCGGTTCTCCTAGGGTTACCTGTAGCACTAGTTACATGATCTATAGTAAAGAAAAACAAAAGGGGGTATTCTATGATATTATTTCTTTAGTTGATACGAAGTGAGCTTCAGATATACATTTTATATCTAGGGTTTCATACCCTGCGCTGCAATGATGAGGAGAAAAAGGTTTTGGATTCTACAACTCTAGTTGACTTCAGGAAATAGGTGATATAGTTATGATTTTTTGTTTCTGGCAGTTATGATTGCATATGATTTTTACTTTGACAGTTTTATGCTGACTTGAAAAAAATGAAATATGTCTTTTGAAATCTATTTTTCTCTTTGTAAAGAATATTGTATTTACTGCTAGACAGCTGTGGTTTATGATAAGAGAAGCAGAGTTTCAATCCTTATTAGGGTTTCACAACAGAATGACATTTTTTTAAAATGTTTTTTAAGAACAAAGTCTTGAAGTTTAATGGCAGTTGTTTTTTATGGTTTCGACCCCGGTTAGGGTTTGGATAACATCTCTTGAAGCTTACTCTGTTCTGGTTAAAGGAGTTACTATTTTTGTTATGGTTTATAACTAATATCACAATGGGTTTTCAATGGAAAAATGGTATGATAGTTAAGACAAAAATGGTTTTTATTTCTTTCCACAGCAAAACTGTGTGAAACTATGTGATGGTTATGGAACCTCCAGAAAGCAGTTTTGTTAGCTGAAACACAGAGACACAAATTTGCTATCTTCTTGTACATGATATATAAATAGACTACTTATATAGTATGAAAAATGTAGAATATAAAAGCATTGTATGTACATTGTTGATACTATATCAGTAAGGAATGCAATGAAACAAAGCATCCCTCTGTATTTAATTTTTCTTAAGATAATCTTATGAAAGATGCCAGTGAGGCAATATTGTTAGCCAGTGAGGCCTGTAATCAGTGAGATTTTATTCTAAGCCAGTGAGGCACCTTTTTTTCAAGTGGTTTTATACCAGGGGCTTTCCACTCAGGACAAATCACTGTGTCATTTTGTTTCTGTGGTATGCTTTCGATCTGATGTTGAGTATTTCAGTTTTCTCTATACAATTATACAGTTTGTTTTATCTTATGAGCATATAGTTGATTCTGTTAAAAACATCTTGCAAGTCAGAATCTGCAATTGTGTTTAAAAGAAAAATTATCCTAGATACTGATTCACCCCCCCTCTCAGTATCTACACCACTCTAACAAGTGGTATAAGAGCCAAACCCTATATTGTTAAGGCCTAATTAGCCTAAGGGATTCCTAGTTGAGTGGGAACCATGTCTTTTCAAGATGGTCTTTCCTCATCCAAGGCAACATTATTTGATGGTACAGATTATACTTTCTGGAAATACAGAATGACTCATCATATCAAAGCTTTAGGATATGATGTCTGGGAAGCCATTGAAATTAATTGTACTGTTATAGGCAAACCATCCAATGCTGATGAAAAAAAGGCACTTGACTGTGACTCAAAAGCTGCTAGTGCTATTTGTTGTGGTTTAACCAATGAAGTTCTAAATAAGGTTATGGAATGTCAAATAGCTAAAAGTATTTGGGATAAACTTTCAAATATTTATGGAGGAGATGAAAGCATTAAAGAGGCTAAGTTACAAGCTCTTAAGGAAAGATTTGAAAGAATGAGAATGAAAGATGATGAAAAGATAGTTGAATATCTTCAAAGAGTCCAAGAAACTGTCAACAGTATTAGAGGACTAGGGGAAAAATTAGAAGAGATAACTGTAGTTAAAAAGGTCTTACAAACTCTAACTCCCACATATGACTCCAAAACTTATGTGGTTGAAGATAAAGATCCAAAAACTATAACTATTGATTCTATTCTAGGAGTCTTTACTCCATATGAAATGAGAATGGAAAATGAAAATCCCAATAAAGAAGTTAAAGAAGCTGCTTTTAAAACTATGAAAAAGGAAACTGAAACTAGTCATGAAACTGAAAACATCAGTGAAGATGAATCTATTTTTGTTAGTAAACTCAGAAGAGGATCAGGTAGATATAAAGGAAAATTACCTTTTAAATGTTTCAATTGTGGAAAAATAGGGCATTATGCAGCAAAATGTCCTAATCTAGAGCTTGACAGTGAACAAGAAGATAACAAGAAACAATATAAGAAAAAAGTCTTTCAACTTTAACAAGAAAAATACTTTCAAGAAAAGAATTCTAATTGCTGGAATAACTGATAGTGCATCAGAGGAATCCTCTGATGAAATAGATGAAACTCTTTTTATGGCAGCAATTATTGGTGTTCCAGAAGAAGAACAAGTAGAAATATCAGAAAATGAGGTTGACTTAGAAGGAGAATTAAAATGTGCTTTTGGTGAAATTAGAAGATTTAAAAAGGAAAATGGAATGCAAAGTAAGTTAATATCTGATCAAGAAAAAAAAATTTCCGATTTAAAAGTAAGTCTTGAAGAAAACATAAAAATACTCTCAGATTCTCAAGAACAATTAAAATCCAAGGAGGCTGAAATACTCAAACATAGAAGAGAACTTGAAATGTGTAACAACAGTGATAAACTTGCTGATATGCTAGGGAAACAGAAAGAGTATAACGACATGACTAGGCTAGGTTTTTCAAAAGTAAAATGCCTTTTAGATTCACTAGGTATTGTTTTTATTGTTATCAGTATGGACATAGAGCAACTGACTGCAAGTTTGTTTTTAGAAGGCAGCCAAATTTTCTAAAAGACAGGACTTTTAATTTTCTAAACAAGATAAGATGTTTCAATTGCAAAAAACTTGGACATAGTGCCAAGTTTTGTAAATCAGATATTGTCTCTCTTACTAAGCAACTCAAAATGAAATGGGTGCCCAAAAACAACAAGGCTATGATAGTTGAAGTTGCATTTCATGCAAAGAAAAATGAAATCTGGGTTATAGACAGTGGATGTTCCCATCATATGACAGGGGATAGAAGTAAATTTATTTCATTTGAAAATTGCACAATTGGGTCAGTTAAATTTGGTGATGATTATTGTTTACAGATCACAGGAAAAGGTACAATTCTCTTAGAAAATAACACATCTTTAGAAGATGTTTATTTTGTTGAAGGACTAACTCATAATCTGTTGAGTGTAAGTCAAATTTGTGACAGTGGTTTTGATGTAGTTTTTACATCACAAGGCTGCAAGATTCTCAAAAATGCAAAACAGGTCATTGCTTCAGGTTTGAGAACTAAAGGTAATATTTATAATCTGCATGGATCTGCTAATGAATGCAAAAACAATTTATGCTTTATGAGTCAAATTGAAGAAAGTAAACTCTGGCATAGAAGGTTGGGGCATATAAGCTATGATAACTTAGTTAAAATCAGTCATAACAAAAATGTTAGACATATGCCTGCTATTTCTAAGCCTAAAAATCTAGTTTGTAAAGAATGCCAGCAAGGTAAACAAACAAGAAATGTTCATAAGTCTAAAGAGCAATTTGCTGCAGAACCTCTACAGTTAGTTCACACTGACTTATGTGGTCCAAGTAGAACAAAATCTTTGAATGGCGAAAGATATTTTATGTTATTCATAGATGATTACACAAGAATGACTTGGGTTACTTTTTTAAAGCATAAGTCTGAGGCTTTAGAAAAATTTAAGATCTTTAAAAGCATGGTAGAGAGAGAAATAGATTTAAAACTGAAATGTTTAAGGTCGGATAATGGAGGAGAATATACTTCCACTGCTTTTCTCAAATATTGTGAAAAACATGGTATAAAGAGACAGTTTTCAGCTCCTAGAACACCTCAACAAAATGGGGTGGCTGAAAGAAAGAATAGGACAGTAAAAGAGATGGCTAGAACTATGCTTCATGATGCTAGACTATCAAATGCTTTTTGGAAAGAAGTAGTTCATACAATAGTTTATATCTTAAATAGGGTACAAATAAGAGTCAAAACCAGGTACACATCCTATGAACTTTGGTATGGTAATATGGCTAATGTATCATATTTTAAAATCTTCGACAGCAAATGTTATATAAGGAGAGAAGATCATCTAGGAAGTTTTGAATCTAGATGTGATGAAGGGATTTTTCTAGGATACTCAACTCATAGCAAGGCTTATAAATGTTATAATAAGAGGTTAAGTAGAATAGTTGAAAGCTCTAATGTTAAAGTGGTTGAGAATTTGCAGCAAGAACAACAACCTCAGTTTCAACAAGTTGAAGAAATCATTCACGAAGAGCCAAGTACAAAAGAAGAATTAGAAAAATCTAAAGAAGAATCAGATCCTGAAGCTCCACAAGGACAATCAGTAAGTCCTCAAATTAATACTCCTTCTAAAACTTCTATTTATACTCCTAAAAGATTGTTACAAAAGAATCATCCAAGTGAACATGTTATTGGTGATTTAGATTCTGGCATACAAACTAGAAGAAAAATTGCACAAGCAAATCAGTAGGTTCATATTTGTTTAGTGTCTCAACTAGAACCTAAAACCTATGCTAAAGCTAGTCAAGATGACTTGTGGGTTTAGGCTATGCTAGATGAGTTAACCCAGAGAGAGAAAAATAACACTTGGGAACTTGTCCCAAGACCAAAAGATAAAAATATTATTGGGGCTAAATGGGTTTTCAGGAACAAACTTGATGAAAATGGAATTGTTATTCAACACAAAGTGAGACTGGTATGTAAAGGTTATTCTCAGATAGAAGATGTTGATTTTGATGAAACCTTTGCTCTTGTAGCTAGACTAGAAGCAATTTGACTATTTCTAGCATATTCTGTTTATAAAAATTTTAAGGTTTATCAAATGGATGTAAAAACTGCCTTTCTAAATGGAGACTTAGAAGAGGAGGTTTATATGGATCAGCCAAAAGGTTTTGTTAGCAAGGACAAACCTCATCATGTTTATAGGTTGAAAAAGGCTTTTTATGGCCTTAAACAAGCTCCTAGAGCTTGGTATGCTAAACTAGACAATCATTTACAGTCACAGGGGTTCACTAGAGGTAGAGTTGATAGTAATTTATACTTTATGACCAAAAATGATTCCATCTTAATAGTGGTTGTCTATGTGGATGACATTATTTTTTGCAGTGATGATAATGAACTTAGTCTATATTTTCCACAGGTTATGACTGCAAAGTTTGAAATATCAATGCTGGGTGAACTTTCATTCTTTCTTGGTTTACAGGTTTCCCAACTCAAAGAAGGTATATTTCTTTCTCAAACAAAATATGCAAAAGAAATGTTGAAACGGTTTCAGATGAATGAATACAATCCTATTAGTACACCTATGGAAACTTGTTGCAAACTAAGTGTTGATGTAGACAAACCTGATATTGATCACACTTTTTATAGATCTATGATAGGCAGCTTACTATATTTGACTGCCACTAGACCTGACATAATGCATGCGGTTTGTCTCGTAGCTAGATTTCAATCTGCTCCTAAGAAAGCTCATCTAAATGCAGTAAAAAGAATTTTTAGATATATACAAGGAACTCTTGATTATGGACTTTGGTATTCTAGACATTCAGATTTCACACTGACAGCATACACAGATGCTAATTGGGTAGGTAGTCTTGATAATAGAAAAAGCACTTCAGGTGGTGCTTTCTTTCTTGGTGGAAGACTAGTTTCTTGGCATAGCAAAAAGCAAGATTTTGTTTCTCTGTCTATAGTTGAGGTTGAATATATTGCAGCCACATCTTGCTGCACTCAGATTCTCTGAATGGTTTAGACTTTGAATGATTACAAGGTTACTGTTTGTAAGCCTATTAGAATTCTATGTGACAATGTCAGTGCCATCAATATCTCTAAAAATCCTGTGATGCATTCTCGTACCAAGCATATTGATATTAGATATCATTTTCTTCGTGATAAGGTTCTCCTCAATGATGTGATATTGGACTATGTTTCTTCTGCTGCTCAAGTGGCTGATATATTTACTAAGCCACTTCCCAGAGCTGTTTTTGAAGGTCTCCGAGATAAGCTTCGGGTTCTCTCTTTATCCTCTCTGCATTAATATTTCTTCGCTCTTGGTTTTAGGGGGAGCTTCTTGACTCTTTTTCTTTGTACCCTGACAGTTTTTGGATGCTTTCTAGTGCTGTGTGAATCTTAGTATGGTTGCTCTGTTCTTATATCTTCCCTTTGTCCTGATGACAAAAAGGGGGAGAAGGATCTACTATTGTTGTGTGTTTTCTAATCATGGCCAAAGGGGGAGTATTGTTGTTTTTTTCTCCTTCATTGTTGTCCCTGATGCTCAAACACACATGTTGGATATTATGGATGTTGTGGACTTCTCTGATGGTCTTTGTGATGGTATTTGTGACAAAATTTGTGACCGCTAGATACATGATATGATATTGACAAATTGATCTCACAAGTTTCTTTTCAGGAAATATATTTCGTTGGTGATTGTTACAGGTTTTGATCATACAACAATATCAGGTATTGATGTATTGTTGGTTAGCACTATGTTTTTTAATTGGCATTTCATTATCATACCATCTATCTTTGGCACACAGGTTCATGTTTCATATTGCTCAGTTTGACTTCTTGTAGAAGACGTTATCATGTACACTAATGTCTTGATCAGTAGTTTGGTTGGGTTCTCTAATCAGTTTCACATTGATGAAGTTCTATTGTTGTGTCTTTTGACACACATGGCAATAGTTGTCATTCCTATTGATGAGCTAAGGTCTATGGTTGCAAAGTTGTTTACCATAGTTGACTGAAATTCATAAACTCTTCCTAGTGGCACTACTTGTTGCTCATATTCTTCAGCGGCATACTCTAAAAACGCTGACCTCCCGAATAGGTTTGTTAAGACATTGTGCAAGGTAAAAGTTACCGGTTCTCCTAGGGTTACCTATAGCACCGGTTACATGATCTATAGTAAAGAAAAACAAAAGGGGGTATTCTATGATATTATTTCTTCATTTGATATGAAGTGAGCTTTAGATATACATTTTATATCTAGGGTTTCATACCCTATGCCACAATGATGAGGAGAAAAAGGTTTTGGATTCTACGACTCCAGTTGACTTCAGGAAACAGGTGATATAGTTATGATTTTTTGTTTCTGGCAGTTATGATTGCATATGATTTTTACTTTGACAGTTTTACGCTGACATGAAAAATAAGAAAATATGTCTTTTGAAATCTATTTTTCTCTTTGTAAAGAATATTGCATTGACTGCTAGACAACTGTGGTTTATGATAAGAGAAGCAGAGTTTCAATCCTTGTTAGGGTTTCACAACGGAATGATATTTTTTTAAAATGTTTTTTAAGAACAAAGTCTTGAAGTTTAATGGCAGTTGTTTTTTATGGTTTCGACCCTGGTTAGGGTTTGGATAACAGCTCTCCAAGCTTACTCTGTTCTGGTTAAAGGAGTTACTATTTTTGTTATGGTTTATAATTGATATCACAATGGGTTCTCAATGGAAAACAGGAATAATAGTTAAGACAAAAATGGTTTTCATTTCTTTCCATAGCAAAACTGTGTGAAACTATGTGATGGTTATGGAACCTCCAGAAAGTAGTTTTGTTATCTGAAACATAGAGACACAAATTTGTTATCTTCTTGTACACGATATATAAATAGACTACTTATATAGTATGAAAAATGTAGAATATAAAAGCATTGTATGTGCATTGTTGATACTATATCAGTAAGGAATGCAGTGAAATAGAGCATCCCTTTGTATTTAATTTTTCTTAAGATAATCTTGTGAAAGATGCTAGTGAGGCAATATTGTTGGCCAGTGAGGCCTATAATCAGTGAGATTTTATTCTAAGCCAATGAGGCACCTTTTTTTCGAGTGGTTTTATGCCAGGGTCTTTCCACTCAGGACAAATCACTGTGTTATTTTGTTTCTATGGTATGCTTTCAATCTGATGTTGAGTATTTTAGTTTTCTCTATACAATTATACAGTTTATTTTATCTTATGAGCATATAGTTGATTCTGTTAAAAACATCTTGCATGTCAGAATCTACAATTGTGTTTAAAAGAAAAATTATCCTAGATACTGATTCACCCCCCCTCTCAGTATCTACACCACTCTAACACAAGGATATGCATTATTTACAAATACCTTAAGGGAAGCTATCAAATTGATATGGTAAAGTTCTCCTTAGTCAACACCCTTATTGGGATAACTTTATGGCACTGGGTGAATGTTGGAAGACAACAAACAAACATGGAAATGTCTTATATGTAGATTCTAATGCGATTAATTCCTTTTATGTTCCAAATTGAAGTGTTCCTAGAATGATTGTTCTTTATAATTTGAATGTTCCTATGGTTATTCCTTGCATGTATCCCTTAATGTGTTTAACTACATGAATGAATGTCTTTAAATACCAAGACAACAATTAGCCACACAAACATGTACCAAGCCAACTTTCGATAACTAGTAGGAAAGGGTAGGAGTTTGCAATTTTGAATTTTAAAAAATGAATTTTGGGGTCAATCTCAAGTGCTATGGGATTGACCCAAGAGAAGAAATATAGATCTTGTGATCTTGAATAATTGTATGAGAGTATGGACTAATAATGAGGCAAATGTGTGGGAATAGGTGCAAGTAAGGCTAGGACAATATTGAATGTATGAAAATGTGTGTAATTGGTGATAGATAAAGGATTGGGGAATGAGCCAACTTGGCACAAGAGTGCTCCACTTGTCAATATATAATTGTATTAAGAGATTCCATCAATATGGGCCCCAGAACTAAATGGAAATTGTCATAGGTATGAAAATTTCATCATTTCATTTTTCCCAATTGATATTGACATATATGTGAATCTGACATAAACATATATTTCAAAGTATGTGAAATTCTCAATGAAAATAAAAATTAAATATTCAAACATAAAAGGATATGAGGTCCATGTAAAGTAATGGACCCATCTTGAATTATTCATGTGTTCCTTGTTGCAAGTATGTGCCTAATCGGTGTTGTCATTGATATCAACATATCTGTGTTGTCATTGGTGTCAACTGTGCTCCTATCCTATTGTTTTCTTGTAATGAGTAAGATGCTTTATATTTACTTATGTAAGTAATCTTGATGTTGAGGATATTGAGAAAATTAGCCTCTTTGGTAGAAATAGTGAGTTGCAGTGGAAACAATGTATTACATTTAGAAGAACAATCCAGAAGAATGCTCCGCATTTTTTGTAGAAAGAACATCTTTGTCTGTGGATTGGAAGTTATTTAGAAGTCCATCTAAAGATTCTATGTTCTTAGTTTGAGCCTTTAGTATGAAGAATTGAGTGAGTTATGTTCACCAGAGTGAAAACAGCTTTTTCTGTATGTTTGGCAATGACAGGGAGAAAGTGTTATGCTCTGTATTGAAGTATTTTGATCTGCGGTTCTAGAGATAAGTCTAAGATAATGTTAAGTGCCTTCAACTCCAATGGTTCATGATTTGGAGGTCTGCAAGCTATCCTTTCTTTATGATAGTAGCTGACAGTGTTGTTCTTGTGCTCTGGTTTGAAGAAACTTCTTGACTGAGTGGTTAGAGATCGTGCGGTTGTTCCTAGTGATTACAATGTGCTTATGGATGTCTCATGATCATGTTCCTACCTTTGGATTAATCCGCAAAGAGAAGTGTGGATCGTGAAAGAAGAATGTGCTTAGAAAACCTAGTGTTAACTCTAGTCTTGGTCGACTTGGTTATTTTCACTATTTGTGGAGATGCATTGAAGATCGTAGAAGTGTGTTGTGGTGTGGAGGATTGAGTTTGAGTTGATGGAGAGAGGTTGTCATTGATGTCAAAAACAATTTTATTCTTTATATGTCTTGCAGAGTGAGCTCTTCATTATGGGATTGCATCTATACAAGTCATCAAGGTCATGATATGTAATGAAAGTTGAAGTCTTCTTGGTATATTGGATTGCTTCAAATGTTCATATGCATTGATGAGTTCAGTTGATGGGTTCACAGTCATAAGGAATGGTGATAGTCATGAGAGTTCATTTTTGTCTTCATGTTTAACAATTGATTCTTGCAGAGAAAGTAATGGTGTGTACATTACAATAGCATTGTTGTAACGTTGCTTGAAAAGGTTTCATCAAGACTTTATTGTGTTTTAGTGTCTTCAATATGTTTCAACATTCAAAAGAGATCTTTATTTGATCTTGTTTCCATATCTTCTAAAGGATACTGAGTTCATACATGAGCTTGTAATGGTCAGAATGTGGAAGCATAAGTGATTTTAGTTGAAGGCAGTTGACATGGCAGATTTAAGAGATCATCTATATCAGGAATTTTGCTTATGAACATGGTCTCTCTCTACAACTTAGACAGATCTCTAATGGCAAGATGATTATGGTGGAGTTAGGATTACTATACCCTAAACTTTATGTCAAGACCTAAAAATTACATTCTAAAATTATCCTAAATGCCCTCTCTCTGCTCGTCATAAACCATTGCACTTTTTGTTTTATTTTTTAGTTGACCTGCTATAGTAGGTAACTGTCAGTTAAGTGACAAAATGAAAGGATCTAAGATCATGGGCAACTGACCCTCTTTCCTAGCCACACCAACACCACAGATCAACTTCTTTAAAGCCCGAGTGCCAAAGATAGATCGATGGTCTAGTTTAAATGGTATTTGAGCACACATCTCTTAATCAATGGTGGTTTTTTAAATTGTGACCTCCTCCCATGTGATTGCATTTTGAAGGGCATTTGAATGTCATTTGCAGAAATAAGTTTCTATAAAGCTATTTTTGGACAAATGTAAAAAGGCAGATCATTATGAGTTTTGAAGGCTACTTTTTAGGAGATTTAATTCTATTTTTATGTTCTCCTCTTCACTCTCGTGGAAATAGAAGACAAATAGAAGAATTTTTTTTTAGAAATAAAAAGTGAAGCTTTAATTTATTTTAGGAACTTAAAAGTGTCCTTTGAAGGCTTCATACAGATGGGCTATCGATCCAAATGGAAGGAATTTGTTCTAGCAGATTGTTTAAGTTTTTTTTCTCGTTGTCCTCATGCAGATGATATGAGAAGTTTAAAAGATTTTTTCAGGAGGATTTATTTATGAACAAAGATTATAGAATATGAAGGGTTATTCTTTTTGAAAAGAAATTGCAGGTGCATTATAAATGGAAGATATTTTTTTTGAGGGCAAATTAAGAGAACAAATTGGTGTTATTTGCAGATGATTTAATTTTGCAGATTGAAGGGAATTCCAAGATGAAATTATATTTTCATGTCAAGACAATTTGATGATTTTGCAAATGGAGGAAGATGAATAGTCATTCAAAGAGGAGGGATATGTTTTTAGTTTTACAATTTCTTCATGAATGGAAATTGATGGAAATTGTTTTACAGAGAAGAGGAATATCAAGAGTCTTTTCATTCATAATAATATTTGAGGTGGATTGAATGGGGGTGAACCAATATATATGCAGTGTAAAAGACATAGTTTGTGTGAGATGTTCTTGATAGAGAATGTACAGGTGAATCAGGTGATTGCAAGAATAAATGTTTTGTCAAAAATTGAGAAACATATGAGTTGATGTTGTAGATGATTCAAGTACATTAAGAAGGCATTATGGAGCACATATGTAGAGTAATTGATTTCAAGAATAAGAAAGAATGATATGTGGTTATGAGCATTGTATTGAAACAGAGAAACCCTCTAGATCTTTTATTAATCTGAAGTTGTGTATTTTGCTAGTGAGGCATATTGTAGCCAGTGAGGCTTGTTGGTCAGTGAGACCTATTTGTAGCCAGTAAGGTAGTTTTGAGAGGTTTTTCTACCCTAGGAGGGCTTTCTTCTCGTATAATCTTTTGTGTCTTGGTCTCATATCTTGTGTTGATTCATAATTTTACATATATGTTTATCAAATTATTGATGTCTTCCTTTATTTATATCTTGTAAGTTAAAAGGTGTAAAAAGATTTTGAAAATTATACAACACTAATTCACCCCCCCTCTTAGTGTTGTCCTGGACTCCAACAAGTGGTATCAGAGCCTAGGTTCCCTATAAAAGTCTAATCGGCTTGGGTAGTCTTGGTAGTGGAGTACAATGGGTAAGAATAATAGAAATAAGATCTCAAATAGAGAAAAGAAAGATGCTGATCAAAAGATGGTAAAACAAGCCTCAGTTAAGCCTAGCAATGATTTGTTGCATATGTCACCCCTGAAAAAGAATGGTTCTGCAGTTGAGAATTTTGATAAAGAAGAGGACAACTTGTTATCTGAGAAGAATGACAATGATGTAAGTCATTCACATGAAGGAGATGAGACTCAATTAGATTTAGAAGAAGAAGATCACAATCAGGAGTATGATGAACAAGATTGTGAGATTGACATAGAAGGAGAGCTCATATGTGCTCTGAGTGAACTCAAGAAATATAAAAAGGAGAATCATAGATTAAAGGTGCACCTACAACAGGAAAAAGAATCCAAAGACAAAATTATTTTAGATTTTTCAAGAATTTCTTTAGAATTTGAAGAGGCAAGAAATCAGATTGCAAATACAAAGAGTTATGTTGATAAATCTAACAAAGTGATTATTAGTTTAAAGGCTGAAATTGAGGAAGGCAAAAGAATAATAGATGTGACAAATTCTGACCTTGAGGTAAAAATAATTGAATGTCTAAAGTTAGAGAAAGAAATAGTCTCTTTAAGAAAGGATTTGGAAAAGGTATCTTCAAAGTTGCATACGAATATTCAATTTGAAAAGAGCACTGAGAATGACATATTGAGCAAGTAAAAATAACACAATGACACTACTGATTTAGGATATGAAGAAGGAGAGTGTTCCAAAGCCAAAGAAATTCCAAGAAGAAAAAATGATATAACTGCTCCTGAAGCTAAAATGAACAATCAAAAGAGAAATTCAAGAAGGGATGCTCCAGCAAGACAAGCATATATGTACAGGTATAATTATTCATTTAATGGTTATTATTATACTTGTAATCACTTTGGACACAAAGCAGTTAATTGCAGAAAAAATTAATTTGCTTCAATAAGGAATACTAATGCTGTATGTTACAAGTGCAATAATATTAGTCACATACAAAGAATCTACAAAATGCATAGAAGGTATGATAATGCATGGAATCATAACATAAATGCTCAAAGGATGTCAAAATGATATTATCAATCATTTGATTATGATTACAATATAGTTTTTTATATATGCAACTCTCCTGGTCACAAAGCATATAGTTGCAGAAAAGTATCACCTAGTTTGATAGGTTGGAAAAAGAAAGAGACTAAAAAAGTTTGGAGGAAGAAAGAACCTATGAAAGTGTGGAAGCATAAGCAAAGTCAAGAAAAGATAGATCCTAAGCTTGTGCATCTTGCACAAGTCACTTCATCAGTTGCATAACAGACAGCATGAAGTTAGGGGAGTTGTTCATGTCCTATCAATTATCCCCAAGGAGTTTTAGGAGGTGTATGTCAGTGAAACAGGTGATCAATGGTTCATGACATCATAATGCATACATGTTAAGGAAGAACTTGATGCTGTAGTTAGTTTGTTGATGTGTAGATTTGATGGGTTGATTTGAATAATGATTGACGTGATCTTGGGTATACTCAAGGAGTTTTTGTTGATTGCAGTATGTTTTAGATGTGGTTATGTATATATATCGGATTTGACAGTGTGTTGTAAAAAGTGTCTTATGCAAGAACATGAGGATGGTCTTCTTCAAGATAGTATTAAGATGGTTTTCATTCTTTATCATGACAAGATGTGTGTATAGATGTAGTTTGGTTGAAGGTTGATTGTTCATCATGTCATCATGAGTTGTGAAGTTTGTGATGAGTAGTCTTCATGTTGTTATCAGAATTTTGCTTGTTGAACCTACATTGTTGCTTATCATGAGTGTTGATGTGATTATGATATCATTGCATAAAGTTCAAGTTCATATGATTCGTATCAAAGGAGTCAATTTTATACCTTCATAATCATACATCATACTTTATGATTTGAGAGTTCTTAGAGATTTGTCATTGGGTCAAAAAGTGTTGATGATTTTTTGCAATCACATGTGATGTCATCAGGAGTGTATATTTGATAGCAGATATATGTCAGTCTTCATTTCATAGTTGATATTGTGCTGAGAATTTGGGTAGTCTATAATAGTGATTTGATGATTTGGTTGATATGTCTCACATAATGTTGTACTCAAGTTTTGTGCTTCAGGTTATATGTCTTCAGATGTGTGCTTCATGGTGACTTGTTGCTCTCAAGTTGAAATGTTGTTCAAGTTGCAGATGTGCAAGGACAAGGATTTCAGGATAAGTTTAGGACAACAAATTGCATAAGTGTTTAGTGCATTTAATCTTTTGAAAGACTAGTGATATCAAAGATTTTGTGGAGTTAATTCAATCTTTGTCATCAGATGTCAAAAAGGGGGAGAAAGAAAAAATGCATCATGTAGTTTTTGCCATCAATGATAAAGGGTGAGATTGATGGAGACATGTTGTCATTGATGTCAAAAAGGATTTTATTCTTTATGTCTTGTAGAGTGAGCTCTTCATTATGGGATTGCATCTATACAAGTCATCAAGGTCATGATATGTAATGAAAGTTGAAGTCTTCTTGGTATATTAGATTGCTTCAAATGTTCATATGCATTGATGAGTTCAGTTGATGGGTTCATAGTCATAAGGAATGGTGATAGTCATGAGAGTTCATTTTTGTCTTCATGTTTAATAATTGATTCTTGCAGAGAAAGCAATGGTGTGTACATTACAATAGCATTGTTGTAAAGTTGCTTGAAAAGGTTTAATCAAGACTTTATTGTGTTTCAGTGTCTTCAATATGTTTCAACCTTCAGAAGAGATCTTTGTTTGATCTTGTTGCCATATCTTCTAAAGGATATTGAGTTCATACATGATCTTGTAATGGTCAGAATGTGGAAGCATAAGTGATTTTAGTTGAAGGCAGTTGACATGGTAGATTTAAGAGATCATCTATATCAAGAATTTTGCTTATGAACATGGTCTCTCTCTGCAACTTAGACAGATCTCTAATGGCAAGATGATTATGGTGGAGTTAGGCTTACTATACCCTAAACTTTATGTCAAGACCTAAAGATTACATTCTAAAATAATCCTAAGTGCTCTCTCTCTGCCCGTCATAAACCATTGCACTTTTTATTTTATTTTTTAGTTGACCTGCTATAGCAAGTAATTGTCACTTAAGTGACAAAATGAAAGGGTCTAAGATCATGGGCAACCGGCCCTCTTTCCTAGCCACACCAACACCACAGGTCAACTTATTTTAAGCTGAGCACCAAAGTTAGATCGATGGTCTAGTTTAAATGGTATTTGAGCGTGCATCTCTTAATCAATGGTGGTTATTTAAATTGTGACCTCCTCCCATGTGATTGCATTTTGAAGGGCATTTGAATGTCATCTACAGAGATAAGTTTCTATAAAGCTATTTTTGGACAAATGTAAAAAGGCAGATCATTATGAGTTTTGAAGGCTACTTTTTAGGAGATTTAATTCTATTTTTATGTTCTCCTCTTCACTCTCATGGCCATATAAGACAAATAGAAGAAGTTTTTTTTAGAAAGAAAAAGTGAAGAGCTTTAATTTATTTTAGAAACTTAAAAGTGTCCATTTAAGGCTTCATACAGATGGGCTATTGATCCGAATGGAAGGAATTTTTTTTAGCAGATTGTTTTAAGTTTTTTTCTCTTTGTCCTCATGTAGATGATATGAGAAATTTAAAAGCTTTTTGCAAGAGGATTTATTTATGACCAAATATTATAGAATATGAAGGGTTATTCTTTTTGAAAAGAAATTGTAGGTGCATTATAAATGGAAGATATTTTTTTTAGGGCAAATTAAGAGAACAAATTGGTGTTATTTGCAGATGATTTAATTTTGTAGATTGAAGGGAATTCCAAGATGAAATGATATTTTCATGTCAAGACAATTTGATGATTTTGTAGATAGAGGAAGATGAATAGTCATTCAAAGAGGAGGGATATGTTTTTAGTTTTACAATTTCTTCATGAATGGAAATTGATGGAAATTGTTTTACAGAGAAGAGGAACATCAAGAGTCTTTTCATTCATGATAATATTTCAGGTGCACTGAATGGGGGTGAACCAATATATATGTAGTGTAAAAGACATATTTTGTGTGAGATGTTCTTGATAGAGAATGTACAGGTGAATCAGGTGATTGCAAGAATAAATGTTTTGTCAAAAATTGAGAAACATATGAGTTGATGTTGCAGATGATTCAAGTACATTGAGAAGGCATTATGGAGTACATATGCAAAGTAATTGATTTCAAGACTAAGAAAGAATGATATGTGGTTATGAGCATTGTATTGAAACAGAGAAACCGTCTTGATCTTTTATTAATCTGAAGTTGTGTATTTTGCCAGTGAGGCATATTGTAGCCAGTGAGGCTTGTTTGTCAGTGAGACCTATTTGTAGCCAGTGAGGCAAGTTTTTTCAGTTAAGCCAGTGAGGCAGTTTTGAGAGGTTTTTCTACTCCAGGAGGGTTTTCCTATCGTATAATCTTTTGTGTCTTGGTCTCATATCTTGTGTTGATTCATAATTTTGCATATATGTTTATCAGATTATTGATGTCTTCCTTTCTTTATATCTTGTAAGTTAAAGGTGTAAAAGGATTTTGAAAATTATACAACACTAATTCACCCCCCTCTCAGTGTTGTCCTAGACTCCAACATGAGTCCGAGCTAAGGCATGCCGTGTTTATCATACTTCTCTTCATCTTTCCTTAGCTCAATTTTGTAATAGGTTTAGACCTATTTCTGTGTAAGTTTTGTAATGCCAACCCTAGAGATTGTTCTAATGGTTGATGAATGTAATGCCAACCTTGATGAACATTCCATGGTTGATGAATTGTATAAAAGCATTTAATAGAGTAGTAAAAATGTGGGAGTGTGCGAATATGAAGAGATAAGTGCGAAGGAGTGAAAGAGCAGAGCAGAGAAGTAATATTGTACTTCAATGGAACTGAATTCTAGCATGGACTAGATGCTATTTAATCAGTTCACCACTTTGGCAGTGAGCCACCCTCTGGCAGTGAGCCATTCTTTGCAGTGAGCAATTTGGGTAGTGAGCCTTGTAGGCAACGAGCCTCTATTTTTTGGTATTGTTATAACTCATATATTTCTATGGGCTAACACCCACTGTGGTTTTTCCCTTTTAGGGTTTTCCACATAAAAATATGGTGTCTACTATGTTGGATGTTTGTTTGTGATTAAGTTTATGGTTTCATTCTTTCATGGTTAAATCTGATTATAAACAATTAAGTTGTTGATGGTTTGATGTTCATATGAAGCTAAGTTTTTGTGACAACTGATTCACCCCCCCTCTCACTTGTCTGGTGTATTTCAACAATTGGTATCAGAGCAAGGTTCCTCGGTGGAAAGCTTAACAGCTTGAGGTAGATCGAGGATGTCTTATAAGAATCCTAGCTCCGTAGTTTGATGGGATGAACTATGCAACTTGGAAGATTTGCATGAAGAGCCATCTACTTTGTATTGGTCATAAACTATAGCAAGCAACACAAACTAAATATGCCATGCTAGAAATGGTCTGACAATGAAAGATGAAGTCAAAGAATATGAGGTAAATATAAAAGCTAGAGATGCTATGTTGAGTGCACTGACTGACTCTGATTTAATAAAGGTCATGTATTATGAATATGCTAAAGAAGTTTGGGATAAGCTGAGTAATATGTATGAAGGAGATGATTCTATAAAGAGTGCCAAATTGCAAGGACTGAAAGCCAAATATGAAGGTCTTAAAATGGGAGAAGATGAAAACATAACATCCTTCATGCAAAAGGTTGATGAACTTGTTACTTGAATCAAAGGTATGGGAGGAACTATTGATGAAACTGAAGTTGTGATGAAAATTCTTATATCATTACCTAAATCCTATGCACACAAAGTAGCTGCAATTGAAGAAATAATGATTGTGAAAAAGATTAATAAGGATCAGTTGCTTGGTAAGATTACTGCTTTTGAAATGACAGAGTTTGGTGATGCTCTGCCAAAAGTAGAAACTACTTTCAAAGCTAGTACTTCAGAAAAGATCTCCAAAGCAGAATAATACAAGGTAGAACGTGATATGAGCTTGATGAAATTGAATCCAACTTTGTTGACAGACTACAAAGAGGTTCTGGTAAGTTCAAAGGCAAATTACCTTTCAAATGTTTCTCATGTAGTAAAGTAGGTCATTATGCTTCCAGATGTCCTGAAAGAATTGAAATGAATAGAAAAAGATTTGAGAACTGGCCTAGAGCTCCAAAGAAGTGCTACTATGTTAGAGATTTTGATGATGAAGGTGTGACAGATGATGAATTTGATGATGCTAGTACTAGTGCAAATGAATTTGTTTATTGCTATTAAAGAAGAACCAATGTCTACTAATCCTACTAGTTATGTGAAGGAAGAAAAACCAGTGGAAGAAAGTGCTTTGGCTATTAAGGTTGAGAAAGATAAGAATGAATGGATTATTGATAGTGGATGCTCACATCATATGACCAGTGATAAACGTAAGTTTGTAAGTTTGGAAAAATATGATGGAGGACTGGTTAGATTTGGAGACAATGCAGCTAGTAAGATTTGTGGAAAAGGATCTATTTCATTTGATGGTAAGTATAACACTAACAATGTTCTCTATGTGAAGGGTTTAAAGCATAATCTTTTGAGTGTTGGTTAGATGTGTGACAAAGGCTATGATCTAAGATTCAAAAATAATGGATGCAAGATAATGGAAAGCTCTGGAACCGTGATTGTTACTGGTAAGAAGACCAGAGGAAACATCTATCAATTAAGAGGAACTAATGATTACTATTTATTTGCCCAAGCAGATGAAAGTTGCTTGTGGCATCGAAGGTTGTGTCATATAGATTTTGATAATCTGGTAAAGATAAGTTCTGGACAGACTATAAGAGATCTACCAAAACTTGTAAAACCCTCCAGTACTATTTGCAAGGAATGTCACTTGGGGAAGAAGACAAGAACAAGTTTCAAGAGTAAAGAGCAATGATCTACCAGTTTGCTGGATCTAGTTCATACAGATCTATGTGGTCCTACAAGGGTAAGAAGTCTGCAAGGTGACAAGTACTTCATGTTGCTTATTGATGATTATTCTAGAATGACTTGGGTTACTTTTGTAAGAGACAAATCAGAAGCCCTAGAGAAGTTCAAATCCTTCAAAGCTATGGTTGAAAATGAAATAGAACTAAAAATCAAATGCTTGAGGTCTGATAGAGGAGGTGAGTTCACATCAAATGAATTCAACATTTTCTATGAAGAGCAAGGAATAAAAAGACAGTTGTCTGCACCTAGGACTCCTCAGCAAAATGGAGTTGTGGAAAGGAAGAACAGGACAATTCAAGAAGCTACCAAAACAATGATGAAGGAAGGAGGCCTGCCGAAAGTCTTCTGGAAAGAAGCTATACATACTGTTGTCTATATTCAAAACAGAGTTCAAGTGAAAGGTAATGGCACTAAAACCCCCTATGAATTGTGGTATGGAAGAATTCCAACAGTAAGATACTTTAAAGTCTTTGAAAGCAAATGATATATCAGAAGAGATGAAGACCTAGGGAAATTTGATGCAAGATGTGATGATGAAATCTTCCTTGGATATTCCACCAAGAGTAAGGCCTACCGGTGCTACAACAAAAGGTTGAAGAAGATTGTAGAGAGTGCAAATGTGAAAGTGGATGAAGGCAAAGGAAAAACATCAGTTCAAATCAGCTATGAGTTAGATGGACCTGTTGATATAACTCATGAAGAAAAAGTTGAACAAGAAGACAATCAAAGTGAAGAAGAAAGGGCTCCAGAAATTGCTAAAACTCCCAGGTATGTAAGAATCAATCACTCTGAAGATCAAATTATTAGAGACAAAGAGAAAGGAGTGCTGACAAGGAAAAGAGCTACAGAAGAACAAGTGAATTACTGTCTGCTCTCTACAGTTGAACCAAAAATTGTGAATGAATCCTGCAATGATGAAAATTGGGTTAAGGCAATGGAAGAAGAACTAATGCAGATAGAGAAGAATGAAACTTGGGTACTAGTTCCTAGACCTAATGACAAAAATATCATTAGAACCAAATGGGTCTTCAGGAATAAACTAAATGAAAATGGAGAAGTTGTAAGGAACAAAGCAAGGCTTGTGTGCAAAGGATATTCTTAAATTGAAGGGATAGATTTTGAAGAGACTTTTGCTCCAGTAGCTTAGATTGAAGCAATCATAATGTTTTTTGGCATTTGCATCTCACAAAGATTTCAAAGTGTATCAAATGGATGTGAAATCTACATTCCTTAATGGGGAGTTAGAAGAGGAAGTCTACATTGAGCAACCAGAAGGATTTCAACTATCAAATCAAGGTGATATGGTATGCAGGTTGAAGAAAACATTATATGGACTCAAGCAAGCTCCCAAAGCATGGTATGCAAGGTTGGACAAGAACTTATTGCTGTTAGGATTTAGTAAAGGCACTGCTGACAACAATCTTTATTTCAAGATTAATGGTGATCAAATTTTGATTGTTGAAGTCTTTGTTGATGATATCATCTTTGGTGGAAATGAAGGTATGTGTATGAAATTTGCTAGTGAAATGCAGAAAGAGTTTGAGATGCCTATGTTTGGTGAGATGAATTTCTTTCGGGGTATGCAAATCAATCAATCAAATAAAGGAATCTTCATATCTCAGTCTAAGTATGTAAAAGAGTTGTTAAAGAAGTTTGGGATGGAAGACTTTAAACTGGTATGTACCCCCATGGTGACTGGCTTCAAATCGAGAAAAAACTAATGGATCATGCCCAAGATTGATTAGAAAAAGTACAGATCCATGATTGGAGGATTACTTTATCTAACTCAAACTAGACCTGATATTATGCATGCAGTTTGTCTTGTTGCAAGATTTCAAGTTGATCCAAGAGAATCAAATGTAATAGCAGTAAAGAGAATTCTGAGGTATTTAAAAGGCACTCCGGATCATGGCTTATGGTATCCAAAGGATAATGATTTTACTCTTAGTGCTTATACAAATGTTGATTGGGCAGGAGATGTTGATGACATAAAAAGTACAAGTGGAGGTGCTTTCTTCTTGGGAAATAGATTAGTGTCATGGCTAAGTAAGAAACAAGATTCAATCTCATTGTCAAATGTAGAAGCAGAGTTTATTGCAACAACATGTTGCTGTACTCAAGTGTTTTGGATGAAGCAGACTTTGAAGGATATAAGAGTTGTTTATGAAAATCTAATTGCAATCTTGTGTGACAATACAAGTGCCATAAATATTTCCAAGAACCTAGTGATGCACTCAAGAACAAATCATATATCTATAAGGTATCACTTTTTGAGGGAAAAGGTGATAGAGAATGAAGTTAAGTTGGAATATGTGTCCACAAAGCATTAGATTGCAGATATTTTCACTAAGCCTTTGAAGATACTTTTGAGTATCTCAGGAAACAAATAATGGTTATTACCCCTCCAGCTCTAAACTAAGATGCAAAGGAATGCATTAGTCCAGTGGTGCCCAAAGATTCATTCTTTAATCTGGATTGATGTTCTGAGAGCTACCTCTCAGGGGGAGTAGCTGAATGATGACAAAATAGTTGGTTGTAGAAGTTCAAATTTGATCAAAAGCAGTAGAGTGCAAGTATGTGTCCTTTACCATTGATGTCAAAGGGGGAGAGAAATCATGTGAAAAATTCAGAAGCAAAAGTGTAGATGTGTAAAGAGAAAGGGGGAGAATTGTGTCCTAATGGTCTTTATAGTTTTTCACATCATATGTTGCCATCAATGACAAAGGGGGAGATTGTTGCAAGTATGTGCCTAATCGGTGTTGTCATTGATGTCAACATATCTATGTTGTCATTGGTGTCAACTGTGCTCCTATCTTGTTGTTTTCTTGTAATGAGTAAGATGCTTTGTATTTACTTATGTAAGTAATCTTGATGTTGAGGATATTGAGAAAATTTGCCTCTTCGGTAGAAACAGTGAGTTGCAATGGAAACAATGTATTGCATACAGAAGAACAGTCCACAAGAATGCTCCACATTTTCTATAGAATGAATATCTTTGTCTATAGATTGGAAGTTATTTAGAAGTCCATCTGAAGATGCTATGTTCCGAGTTTGAGCCTCTGATATGAATAATTGAGTGAGTTATGTTCACCAGAGTGAAAATAGTTTTTTCTGTATGTTTGGCAAAGATAGGGAGAACGTGTTATGCTCCGCATTCCTCCGCATTGAAGTATTTCGATCTGTGGTTCTAGAGATAAGTCTAAGATAATGTTAAGTGCCTTCTGTTGACATTCTTTGAATCAGCATTAGGATTTGCCACTTCTAATGCACAGGCAGATTCAGCCAACTGAATACAGGAGGTTGCGTGAGCTCCTCCCCTTCACTTCTGGTTCTGTCGCACCAAGGGGGGTATCCCTATAACTCAAGATGTAACCTTGACTAGCTCAAAGATAGAAAGATCTAACTTGACAACAACAGGCAGAATACTCTCATGTATGGACCAAGATCTGCATGATGGATCACAAGGCTGGCAACATTCTTGGACATGATGTCTGGTTGGGTATGAGAGCATGCAGGGGGTTCCTAATCCTACTCCTACAACTAACAGGTGGAAGTATGAAATGTTTTGATATGAATTTGGATGCAAAGCTGGACATGGTGTATGACACAAGAACACAGCATGATTGGTGCCTATCCAGGGCTTGGAGTCGGTAGACATACACCTGTGAATGATCAGCATAAATAGCTAAAACTGGATTTCAGGGGGATACACATGATATCTGCCTTACAGATATCTCCCAATACAGAGTGTTAAGTTATCTCTACTTATGGCATCCCTACTGCAGTATACCCTTCCCAATGTTCAACCTGAAAACAGTTTAACCTACTCCTTGAGCAGAAGTTAAAAGATCAGACATTCAACATGGGAATTCTATGCTCTAGAATCTAAACATTACCTAAATATCCAGATTCAGAAGAAGAATACATGCAATACTGGAGACAGAATTAACACAACACATGCTAAGATAGCATTACTCATATAAGATCAACCATGAAATCAGTGGATTCATGCCAAATCGTACAACAGGAGATATATAAACTCACAAGTTAGACTGTACAGAGCAACCAGATCAGCTGGTTTTGGATTACAGAGCCAAAAATCCTCAACTTTCAACAACCACAAATGAACAACACAACCTGCTTATAACAGCCAAGTAGGTGTTCAGCAATTAATTACAATGTTGACCAAAAATCCTGCCAGATACACAGTACCAGGAAAATGGCGCTCAAACACAACCAGATCGGCGCCCAAACTTGAATGCAGCAGGTAGGGGAGGAAACAGGAAGATTTCTCGAGCCCTGCGCCACTGTCCGCTGATGTATACCTCTGCAACAATCGCCATTAATGGCGCACCAACCCGCGGCCTTGGGAAGAACATCCATCAGTCTATCGCAAGCATTTCCCGCCGAGATTCATCATCATGATATTTGAAAATGCAGGATATCAATTATCCCACATGCACCCCGCGGCGACTTCAATAACACTTTATATACTAGGTCATGAGCATATATCATGTCGGTGCTTTTTCTCCTGACGACACTAGTATAAAACCTCATCATCATCATCCTCCAGTAGCATGATATCCTGTTGTTCGAAATATCACCCTGACGTCATCATGATATTTGAAATATAACCTTCATGATAGTCGGCACAACCTGATCCTTCGGAGGAACATCCTCCTGCTGAGCTTATACAAAGAGTCTGGCCGATGAACATCCTGATGACGTCATCATCATATCCTGCTGTCGTCATCATCATATCTGCCTACTGCGCACCTCCTCATATCCGGATGACGTCATCATCATGTTTGCAAATATCAGGAGGTCCCTTCAAGATGATCAGTGTTAGAAATATGACCCCCGCGGACCTTGATGACATCATCATCATATTAACATCATCATGATATTCGGAAGACAACCGGATATTTGGAAATATCCTCCTGATGTTCAAATATCAGGTTGCACTGTAGCTCCACTATAAGATCGGGGCGATAACTGAATATGATGATGCTGCTTGAAAAGATCACCCTCAGTAGATAATGCGTGAAGCCAGCAGGCGGATATCTCCTTGATATCAACATCATCATGCTGCTCGAACAAACACATATCCGGGTGATATGAAAATATCACCCCCTCCTTCGGAAAAATCATGATGCAGATAGGCAGAGAAAAAGATATCACCCTGATATAAGGATGACGTCAGCATCATCAGGATGACAAAACAACGAACAAGAAGTGATACAACATCATCAGGATGATATTGACTAAGATCATCCTGACGTTCAAAATATGATGACCCTAGTGAATATCGGGTCGCACTTAGAACTCTTCAACAACATCATCAGGATGATATTAACCAAGATCACCCGATGATGAAAATATCACCCCGGCGAAATATCATGAAGGCAGAAAATATGATGACCTCCGCAAGCAGCAGGATGATAACTGGAAATATCATGATGATGACGACCCTTAAGAAAAAACAAGTTAGGTCGAACAACTTAGAGAATAACCCCTTCAGGATACCGGGGCAACATCATCATGTTGTCTGGGCAAGGCGATAAGTGCAAGATCACCGGAGACTTTGAAAAATCACCCTCGCAAGCAGATCGGGGCGCACTATAGCTCATCAGCAGGATCAGGATAATAACCAAACATCACCCGATATTGAAATATGATGATGACGAAGAGAAGCCGGTCGACGGAGGACATGATGACGCTGACCACCATCGAAGAAAATATGATGATGATGACCTCCTCCTCAAAGAAAAAATGATGCTGTAGCTGAGAGATACTGAGGAGGTCCAACACTTAGAACATTTTTTGGATTCTTAGGGAAAGTGCCTGCATGAAAATTGCTCAAAAATTGTCAGTCAATTCAGGCACTAACAGTGGCTCTGTCTGGGGACGTGCAGGTGCAAGACTGCAGCGAGAACCCCAGATCTCTGGGATGCAGACCAGTCCCTTATCCATTGGGCATAGAGTCAAATACTGCACTGACCTGCATCACCAAACACACTTGATGGCCTAAGGCCACCAAGAAAAGAAAAACATGTATCTCCCTTTGTCAAATATCTTGTTTTCATCTGCATGCACTGGGTCAAGCTTGGAGATACTACAAAGATCCACCCACAAACAAATCATGTCATCTACAAATTCAACCCTCTGGTTTGGCTTGTCATTATCACCCCTGTGCAGATAAACTTCAACATCATGTGCCATGTGGGTGTAGAATTTATCAAGCAATGCATACTCAAATGGTATAGAACACAGGTTATCATCTGTATCATCATCATGCATTGCAACATGATCTCCCAGCTGGACTGCAAATAGGAAACACTCAGAGTCCACCACACAACTAGGAAGATCAGGGCTCATTATATTACATGCTGGCACATCAAAAGGAAAGCTTTCAAAATCACAATTGTGCACATCATGTACACAACAATCAGCAGCACCAAGCTGGAAAAGATCAGGCTCTGGCACTTCTTTACAATCAGGCACATTATCACAGTCACTTACCTGATGTATGTTGTTTCCTCTTTCATCAGGATGAGAAACAGAATCCAAGTCAAAAATAGTGTCAAGATCCTCACCATACTCAGACAGATCCTCATCACCATATGTGTCATAAATGGGTGACCCAGGTGCATCAGTTTCATCATAGTATGCCATTTGTTCATGGGTAGCAGAGCATACATCTTCATCACCAATGGATTCACTCTGTGGAGGAGTATCAGCCTGTGTGTCATAAGCAAAACAGCCATCAAATGAAAAACAATCATGCTCTGAACTAGCACCTATTTCAATTTCTGACTGCTCTTCATGATCTCCATGTGTTTGAAAGGTAGGCAATGGGTCACACATAGGACTGCTTCTCTGTTTGCTTATATCTTCTCTGTCTTGAGTACAATACTCACAATTATCTCCACAGGTCCATTCCAAAAATTGCTCATTGCTGTCCACAACCTCGTTATTGTTTTCATGGTCAGATGCCTCATCATTGCAATGGGAATCCTCATTAGTCCTTTCACTGGCATCCTCAACTGGTAAACAATCCAGTTGAGCAATATTGTTAGCATTATGTTCAAACACAGCAGTCTCAACCTCTATGCTTTTATTTTCATTTTTATCTGCACATGATGCCATAATCATTTGGTCATTTGCAGCTTCATAACCATTTCTCACACCAAAGCCTGGGGACAGGGGTTTCAGCAGGTACACATTTTTGGTTTTTTCTATCTTTTCTATGAACCTGTATGCCATCTGCATACTTGTCACCTTGAAATCCCTCAGTACTGCACTAAAGCCCTCCTCAAAAGCTTCAAAGAATATGCCAACACAGGCTGAAATATCAGGTCTGAAACTTTCAGGGACATGTGAAAGGGCTACTGCAAACCTATGACTGAAATCAACACATGGCTCTTCATCTTGTTTTCTGATTCTCATCAATTCTACAACAAGATCAGCCGGTTCTTTTGCAAATTCTTCCTTGAAACAGTCAGCAAGCTCATCCCAACAAGCAAAAAATTTTTTTGGAAAGCTCAAATACCAGTCTTTTGCTTTTGCATCAAAGGACCTAACAAAAAACCTCATCCACATATCCTCATCTCTGAATGAATGTTTTCCCATAAAACTGTGAAAATTTTGGATATGTGCATTCCCATCACATACACTGTGACCACCAAATCTAGGCATCTGACAGTATATCCTAGCAGGCATAGTTTCTACTTTATAATCCACCCATGACAAATCCAGTTGGTCATACAAAGGATCAAAAGGGCTGACAGGAGGTTTAGCTTTCTGACTGGCAGACACAATAGGGTTACTGCTTTTTAACTGGGCCTGCTCAGCCTCTAAGAATATCAACCTATTTCTTATCTTTTCTATTCCTTTATCCAACATTTCACCACTGAGTATGGGATAATTCATACTTGGATTCATAAAAATCCTACTCTTAGACATCCTTTGTCTGTCTAAGACCTAAGGCTTCCCCTGGCATCTAACTTATGCAGTAAAATAGCAAATAAAGGGGAAGTAACACGGTACCTTTTCTCATACAGATGCAGAAATATGTACATCTTTCAACCAATAACATACATCTATCTTTCATGTGCATTAGGATCTTTTTTGCAGAGTCGCCACCTCTCCAGAGAGGACAAAATTTTTAATAGCCGAAAGCTACTTTTCCAGGTTCATTCCACCAGCAGAGCATCATTTCGTTAGTGACTCGGATGGGCCACAAGTATATCATTTTTCAGTCCGTCCCCAGCGGAGTCGCCATTCTGTTGACATTCTTTGAATCAGCATTAGGATTTGCCACTTCTAATGCACAGGCAGATTCAGCCAACTGAATACAGGAGGTTGCGTGAGCTCCTCCCCTTCACTTCTGGTTCTGCCGCACCAAGGGGGGTATCCCTATAACTCAAGATGTAACCTTGACTAGCTCAAAGATAGAAAGATCTAACTTGACAACAACAGGCAGAATACTCTCATGTATGGACCAAGATCTGCATGATGGATCACAAGGCTGGCAACATTCTTGGACATGATGTCTGGTTGGGTATGAGAGCATGCAGGGGGTTCCTAATCCTACTCCTACAACTAACAGGTGGAAGTATGAAATGTTTTGATATGAATTTGGATGCAAAGCTGGACATGGTGTATGACACAAGAACACAGCATGATTGGTGCCTATCCAGGGCTTGGAGTCGGTAGACATACACCTGTGAATGATCAGCATAAATAGCTAAAACTGGATTTCAGGGGGATACACATGATATCTGCCTTACAGATATCTCCCAATACAGAGTGTTAAGTTATCTCTACTTATGGCATCCCTACTGCAGTATACCCTTCCCAATGTTCAACCTGAAAACAGTTTAATCTACTCCTTGAGCAGAAGTTAAAAGATCAGACATTCAACATGGGAATTCTATGCTCTAGAATCTAAACATTACCCAAATATCCAGATTCAGAAGAAGAATACATGCAATACTGGAGACAGAATTAACACAACACATGCTAAGATAGCATTACTCATATAAGATCAACCATGAAATCAGTGGATTCATGCCAAATCGTACAACAGGAGATACATAAACTCACAAGTTAGACTGTACAGAGCAACCAGATCAGCTAGTTTTGGATTACAGAGCCAAAAATCCTCAACTTTCAACAACCACAAATGAACAACACAACCTGCTTATAACAGCCAAGTAGGTGTTCAGCAATTAATTACAATGTTGACCAAAAATCCCGCCAGATACACAGTACCAGGAAAATGGCGCTCAAACACAACTAGATCGGCGCCCAAACTTGAATGCAGCAGGTAGGGGAGGAAACAGGAAGATTTCTCGAGCCCTACGCCACTGTCCGCTGATGTATACCTCTGCAACAATCGCCATTAATGGCGCACCAACCCGCGGCCTTGGGAAGAACATCCATCAGTCTATCGCAAGCATTTCCCGCCAAGATTCATCATCATGATATTTGAAAATGCAGGATATCAATTATCCCACATGCACCCCGCGGCGACTTCAATAACACTTTATATACTAGGTCATGAGCATATATCATGTCGGTGCTTTTGCTCCTGACGACACTAGTATAAAACCTCATCATCATCATCCTCCAGCAGCATGATATCTTGTTGTTTGAAATATCACCCTGACGTCATCATGATATTTGAAATATAACCTTCATGATAGTCGGCACAACCTGATCCTTCGGAGGAACATCCTCCTACTGAGCTTATACAAAGAGTCTGGCCGATGAACATCCTGATGACGTCATCATCATATCCTGCTGTCGTCATCATCATATCTGCCTACTGCGCACCTCCTCATATCCGGATGACGTCATCATCATGTTTGCAAATATCAGGAGGTCCCTTCAAGATGATCAGTGTTAGAAATATGACCCCCGCGGACCTTGATGACGTCATCATCATATTAACATCATCATGATATTCGGAAGACAACCGGATATTTGGAAATATCCTCCTGATGTTCAAATATCAGGTTGCACTGTAGCTCCACTATAAGATCGGGGCGATAACTGAATATGATGATGCTGCTTGAAAAGATCACCCTCAGTAGATAATGCGCGAAGCCAGCAGGCGGATATCTCCTTGATATCAACATCATCATGCTGCTCGAACAAACACATATCCGGGTGATATGAAAATATCACCCCCTCCTTCGGAAAAATCATGATGCAGATAGGCAGAGAAAAAGATATCACCCTGATATAAGGATGACGTCAGCATCGTCAGGATGACAAAACAACGAACAAGAAGTGATACAACATCATCAGGATGATATTGACTAAGATCATCCTGACGTTCAAAATATGATGACCCTAGTGAATATCGGGTCGCACTTAGAACTCTTCAACAACATCATCAGGATGATATTAACCAAGATCACCCGATGATGAAAATATCACCCCGGCGAAATATCATGAAGGCAGAAAATATGATGACCTCCGCAAGCAGCAGGATGATAACTGGAAATATCATGATGATGACGACCCTTAAGAAAAAACAAGTTAGGTCGAACAACTTAGAGAATAACCCCTTCAGGATACCGGGGCAACATCATCATGTTGTCTGGGCAAGGCGATAAGTGCAAGATCACCGGAGACTTTGAAAAATCACCCTCGCAAGCAGATCGGGGCGCACTGTAGCTCATCAGCAGGATCAGGATAATAACCAAACATCACCCGATATTGAAATATGATGATGACGAAGAGAAGCCGGTCGACGGAGGACATGATGACGCTGACCACCATCGAAGAAAATATGATGATGATGACCTCCTCCTCAAAGAAAAAATGATGCTGTAGCTGAGAGATACTGAGGAGGTCCAACACTTAAAACATTTTTTGGATTCTTAGGGAAAGTGCCTGCATGAAAATTGCTCAAAAATTGTCAGTCAATTCAGGCACTAACACCTTCAACTCCAATGGTTCATGATTTGGAGGTCCGCAATCTATCCTTTCTTTATGACAGTAACAAACAGTGTTGTTCTTGTGCTCCAGTTTGAAGAATCTTCTTGACAGAGTGGTTAGAGATCATGCAGTTGTTCCTGGTGATTACAATGTGCTTGTGGATGTCTACTAATCATGTTCCTACCTTTGGATTGGTTCGCAAATAGAAGTGTGGATCGTAAAAGAAGAATGTGCTTAGAAAACCTAGTGTTAACTCCAGTCTTGGCTGACTTGGTTGTTTTCACTATTTGCGGAGATGCATTGAAGATTGTAGAAGTGCGTTGTCGCATGGAGGATTGAGTTTGATTTCTAGCTAAGGCATGGCATGTTCATCATACTTCTCTTCATCTTTCCTTAGCTAAACTTTGTAATAGGTCTAGACCTATTTCTATGTATGTTTTGTAATGCCGACCTTGGAGATTGTTCCAATGTTTGATGAATGTTATGCCGACCTTGATGAACATTCCAAGGTTGATGAATTGTATAAAAGCATGTAATAGAGTAGCGAAAATGTGGGAGTGTGTGAATATGAAGAGATAAGTGTGAAGGTGTGAAAGAGCATAGCAGAGAAGTAATATTGTGCTTCAATGGAATTGCATTCTAGCATGGAGTAGATGCTATTTAATTAGTTCACCACTTTTGCAGTGAGCCATTCTTTACAGTGAGCAATTTGGGCAGTGAGCCCTGTAGGCAATGAGCCTCTATTTTTTGGTATTGTTATAACTCATATATTTTTGTGGGCTAACACCCACCGTGCTTTTTCCCTTTTAGGGTTTTCCACGTAAAAATCTGGTGTCTATTGTGTTGGATGTTTGTTTGTGATTAAGTTTATGGTTTCATGCTTTCATGGTTAAATCTGATTATAAGCAATTAAGTTGTTGATGGTTTGATGTTCATATGAAGCTAAGTTTCTGTGACAACTGATTCACCCCCCCTCTTAGTTGTATGGTGTATTTCAACATTCCTCATCCTTGGCATGAGTGCTCCAAAGGAACTTGTAAAAAAAAGAAAAGATGTGTAATGAACATCTTCTGTCACACAAGAAAAATAGGAACAAATAACAAGTTTTGTTTAACTTTATAAGAAAATGTGAAAATAGGATAAAGAGAAGGGTTAAGAATTCCACTTGTATAGAAAGTTATACTAAAATACTTAACCTAGTGCATTGGCAATAATGTGGTATGGGACATCAAGCATGACCTCATAATGTGGTGATCATCCATCTAGGTAAGTGATGAATCTCTTTCTAGCATAATGTGTTGCTTGAAATCTCAAGATGGGACCATCAGTGACATTATACACACCCTCTCTAATTGGTTACATACAACATTTGCAAGGAATTGGAAGAGAAGGAAAAATAGTGCATGGAAGTTAAAGTAATATAAGTAAATGTAATCATGAAAGCACAGAGATCATATAATTTATCATGTAGAAAATGTCATAAATAACATCATGGGACAAGCAAGAAAGACATAGAATAGGAAACATGAAAAGTACATAAACTAAAGATAATCAACAACATATATAAGATGAGGTCTAAGGTTGCCCCCAATATACGTAAATGATAAGGATATAGCATGTAGGCACATAGGAGATAAACATCGAAGCATATAAATCTTCCCCAACTATATGCAAATGAAAAATTTTAAAATGGCCATAAATGTGAGATAGGGATTATGTAAGTACATAAAAAATGAGGAAGGGGTGATCCCACAATAGTGGGTTACAATTTTTTTGAGGACACAATTGCCCGTGCCTCTAAAAAATAGAAAGACTAGGTTCGATCGAACAAGGGTGTTTGATTGAACCCTACGTAAGCGCGGGTCATGGGGGTGTTTGATCGAACCCCCGAATGGCCTAATTTTTTATTAATAAAAATAGGGGTTTGATTGAAGATGGGTTTGATCGAACCCATTTGTTTAGGGTTTTTTTTAATAAGTGTTTTAACTGTCATTTTTGATAGTTACTACTGCTAAACCCAGAGGAGAGCGACCCGAACCCCAGTGGCTCCCCACCAACTGAACATCACCACCTCTTTAGGTATGTATAATTTTCTCCCTTTCTCTCATTTATTATGTATATGCCTTGTCTGTGCTTTCACATTTTGCTATGATACATGTCTACCAGAGCATTTCCAACTATATTATCTGCCAAAAACCCCTTTTCAATTATGCTATGATGGATGTCCATACCCATTTCAAAGCTCCCATTTTGTCAGAGGCAGGGAGCATGCTGGCGAAGGGTGTGTGGTTTTACACCTTCCAATTGCATTTGCTTGAAATTTTCTAAGGCCTTTTCAACAAATCCATTTTGTGCATACCCTATAATCATTGTTGTCCACGAGACCATATTTATTTGAGGCATTCTGTCAACAGTTGATGTGCCTTGTATACGCTTCCACATTTTGCATATACATGTCTACCAGAGCATTTCCAACTATAATATCTACCAAAAAGCCCCTTCCATTATGCTTAGATGGATGTCCATACCCGTTCCAAATCTCCCATTTTGTCATAGGCCAAGTAGGAGGATGCTGGTGAAGGTTGTGGTTTCTGGCTTTACACCTTCCAATTACATTTGCTCAAAAGTTTCTAAAGCCTTTTCAACAAATCCATTTTGTGCATACCCTGCAATCATTGGCATCCATGAGATGACATCTCTTTGAGTCATTCTGTCAAACAATTCATGTGCCTTGTGCAGGCTTCCACATTTTGCATACATATCGACCACAACATTTCCAACTATAATATCTGACAAAAAAATCCCCTATCATTATGCTTAGATGGATGTCCATACCCTGTTCCAAATCTCCCATTTTGTCACAGGTAGGGAAGATGCTAGAAAAGGTTGTTGTGTTATGAACATGATATCAAACGCACAGTGAGTCAAATTTGGCGTTTTGTGACAATGAAACAAATTTATATTTTTCAATCTAAATTATCAGTCCCTGCCAACATCCTTACTTCTCTACTGACAAACCATTTCAGTGGTTCTATTGTGCATTTATAGTTGAATTGAGTAGGCATTTATATTCTTGATTAGTTAAAATTTATTATAGCATAGGTTGGGAGGCATATTAAACAAACACTTACATTCTAGTAAATATGCATTATAATATTGAAAAATTGATGCCCACCTCTTAGTAACCACATTGTTATATCCTTGAGCTCATAAAGAAACACATGATAGCGTGTTGGATAGTCTCACAAGTACATATTACACAATTTATTTGAAAACATGCATTTTTATCCACATTTTCTCTACAGAGAGTTAACCTAGTTTTGAATTTGAGACCTATAGTCAAAAGACATGGACCATGAAGTAAAGGTAGTGTGACACGTATCTCCATGGAATCCAACTCAAGATCCTAAAGCCAAACATTGACCTACACATCATCTCCTTTTTCAACAAATGTCAAGAGACTAATTAATCATTTAAGTTGGTTACCATGTGAGAATCATTGATATTAATGGCCCATACAAACATCCCATAGGCAATGTAACAAAGCTTATGTCAAAACATTGACCTAAGAAAAAGAACACATGTATGATGGGTCAATTAGACTTATTTTGGGAAGTACCTTTATATCTCTAATTAGATTTAGATATCTTATTTAAGTCTTTCTTGACATTAGATAAATGTTGAGTGATAAAGATCGGAATCAACAATGTCCTAAGAGGTTTAAAGCATATGATTTTGGAAATAGTTGATCCTTCCATCATTGCAAAAGGAATTCAAACTATTTTTAAGGTGGTAGAAAATAGGTCACCATTACATTAGCTCAATCCCCTAATGACTTGAGAGTGCCAACCCACATTACAATTGTCTATTATAATGACGGCCGTAATTTATTTTCAAACTACATGAACCCGTGAAATAAAATTATGTCATTAATACCTACATGTTTTCTATTCTCCATATATATGTTCTCTTCATCCTCCCCATGCTTGTTAAATCATGTGGACATATATTGATTGCATAAAAGCATAAATATTGAACAAATTGCATGCCTAATGAAGTCATGTGTAGTGCCCCTCATTTTTGCTTTCTAATAGTTATTATGTTTAGACATTATGACATCTTGGATTTATTGTTTTGATGATGATACTCATTTATTGCTTTGATGGTACTGTTAGAACTAATATTTTATGCTTATATTATGATTGGTTATGGACTCAATTGATTATGTGGATTAAATTTATCAGGTCTTTATGTGATTATCTGATGATGCTTTATATAGATGCTTAGTTTTGACGGACATGTATAATGTGATTATTTATTCTTGTGATTGGTGGAAGGGATAGTGTCACATTACTCATGTGTGAGTACCCTGCTACGCTGTGATTCCTTTCCATGGTGTGTTGATTTGATGATTAGATGTATATATATGTATGCTCGACCCTTTTTCATTGGCTGCAGGTTACAGGTACTTGTGTATCAGAGATGACATAAGGTCCCTTAGCTTGATATCATCCTCAAAGAGGATGAGTTGTTTGAGGTATGGTTTGGTCATGATTGGTTGTTTGTTACTATTTGGCATTAGTCAGTGTTAGTTATATTAGTTGGATTATGTCTTGTTTCCTTGTGGTCATAATATAAATTTTGTCTTGATAGCACAATGTTTATAATAACAATAGTAATAATAATAATAATAATAATAATAATAATAATAATAATTTATTAGAGATTATAAGTCCTTCTTGATGAGTAAATTAATAATGGCTTGAGTAAATAGGTGTTTTAAATTAAGAATTTATTGATAATGTTCATATGCAAAATGATAAGTATATAAGCAACTCGTTTAGATTGTGGAAGTGATTATAAAAATAAAATATTAATAAGAATTATTGTGAATAGGAATATAAAATATTATATTCTCTACTTGAGAGTAATAAATTAAAATATTTTGTGTTGTCAAAAATCTTGATTAGTACACCCAAAATAAATAAAATTTGAAATTGTCATGATTGGGGGTAATGGGGAATTAATGGAATCTTCAATCTACTGAGCATGTTCAGGCTGCATTCCACTCTCTATAAAAAGGGTTGTTCATATATTTATCATCTAAAATTTTTCTTGCAATCTGTGTGATGAATATTACTTGAGGCTTTTCATAATCATTTTTCATGTTTTCTTGATCTTGATCCATGTAAATCAACTGGAATAAATTTAATTTTTTTTTGCCAGAAGTTTTCTTAATTTCTCTAACTTCATCAAGTTTCAAACCCTACCTCCTCTTGTCCTGTTCGCATCTACATAAGAGAGCTAAGGAACGGATCTTATCTGTGCTACATTTGCAATATTCAATTATACCAGTAATGTTGTCAATCCTCTTATGTCCATATTCATATGTGACCTCCAAATTCCAAGAAATTAGAATCGCCATTGAACCCCTTATTGCATGACGAAACTTCATCATTGAGATAGCAAATAAATCTGTGTTATGCGTCATCATTTTAAATGAAGGTTACTAGAGTTTATTGCATCTTGATCAATTGCTAAATCGAGCTCCTTGCTAAGAAAATGAACCTATCCAATGTCATTGTAGCAATAAGTTCAATCTAGAAGCTCCATTGAACCAATGAAATCTGTATATTTGTATCTTCAACCACCAATAGGGAAGCCATTTGCAAACAATTTTAGAATTAGATCCTCCGTAGTTTATCAGTATATTTTTTGGGGGCCAAATCATCATGAATCATTCCTCTGGATGTTGTTCTTGTTGCATGCATCCCTGCTCTCTGAAGAAATTCAAATTCATTTTGTATACTCTTCTCTGTAGAATCTTTCCTTTCGCCTATACCTATCCCTATTGCTTTGAAATAAAAACAAAATAAATCATCAAAAAAAAATTCAGATTAAAATTTTCCTATGAGGCCATATGGCCTGATTTATTCCATAAACTAATTCAAATCTGAGAACAATAAAAGAAAATATAAGTAATTTTACCTTCTCCAACTCTCCCAAATTGCCTTGAGTGATGAAATGCCTAAATCTCCTTAAAATTTCTGAATTGATAAGACAAAATCTTCTTAAAAATTTTGAGTTGCATTATTTTTTTATACTCTTAAGGAGGCCGTACGGTTTGTACGGCTCTCCCTCTTATCTCCTTAATTTTTAGGCAAGTTTCATAAAAGTCTAAGTTTCTTAAGTTTCTAAAAGAAAACTCATTTAGTTATGGTAAAAGGAAGGTAGGTAGTTTAGAAAGCACGAATTCCTTAAATTTAGCTTTTAGATTTAGTTTTTTTTTTTTTAAGAAAAAGAAATAGTTAAATAAATAAATTTAGTTTTAATTTTTCTTTTAAGTAAAAAAAACACAAATAATTAAATAAATGAATTGAGTTTTTAATTTTATCTTTTTAAGTAAAAAAAATATATAGTTAAATAGATGAATTTTAGATTTTAGTTTTTTTTTTTTTTTAAAGTAAAAGAAAAGGATAGTTAATTAATTAAATTTTGGTTTAGATTTTTTAGTTTTATTTCCTAAGGAAAGGAAAATTATATATATATATATATATATATATATATATATATATATATATATATATATATATATATATATATATATGAAATTATGATTCATATATAAAATTATGAAATTATTATTTATATGTAAATTTATGAATATGTAAATTGGAAAATGGGTAAATGTAAGAAGTTGTGTCCACTTAAGGTGGAAGTTTCGGAGTTAGAAAAAAATCCGAAATCAAGTTAACTAAAACGGGATCCCGTTTTGCTTCGGGATCCCGAGCCAAAAGTAGGATCCCGTTTTGAGTTTCATAAAAGGTTAATATTTTAACCTTTTATGAAACAGAATCCCGTTTTAAAACGGGATCCCGTTATTTAAAATTTGAATTTTAAGCTCAGGTTTTGCATTGTAACCCGGTTCGGGAAATGCTTTGGGGACCCGAACCTGACCTCTGGACCTGGTTTGACCTGCAACTTGAAGGTCCTGTCAATGTCACAACAAAATAGTGACTTTGGGCATATATCTAAAGGTCTATTTTGCAGAATATTTTGACGAAATTAAAACCCATTATAGATGAGACAGTGTAGATTCCAAATATATATTTTTTTTTACAATTGGATTAATTTTTCTATTTTTAATCAATTTCTAATGAAATAGGTCCATAAACTTGAAATATCATAGTTTTTTAGTATTTTAATAACTTTTTATTAAAATATTTTTTTGTAAAAAAAATTGTAGGAAAACATACTTTAGACAATTATTTTCAATTTCAAAAAAAAATTTTCAAAAAATGTCAAGTTTAGGTCATCTTATGCGTGATGTACACGATGATTTTTTAAAACACCAAAAATGGCCAATAAAAAATTAATTAAAAAAATATATTTAATAAAAAATTACAAAAAAATATGGAAAACGTGCTTCAATGAGTTACAAATCTTTTCCCAAAAGGATTTTGCAAAATATGATTATTTAGGTCAAAATATGGATGATGTACACGTACATGGTATAGTAAAAAAAGTGACTTTTAAATAGTGGTTTTTAGAAACGCCTATTCAAAATCAATTTGTATCATCTGGGTATTGAAAAAAATTACATATTTGGGAACTAGACTCCAAGTACTACATTTCATATTTAGTGACTTTTTCCAAGATTCCACTTTTAAGTGCTTCAAATTTTTAGGTCAAATGTGACAAATTCTGAAAATCAGGGAAAACACTTCCACTTTTTGGCCAATAAGTGGACACAACTTCTTGCACACACCCAAATATTTTGTTAGGATAAAAACAATATGCTTAGTGTTAAAATTATATAGTTAAGTTTTACTACTTTGTGCTATAAGATGAATTTGATATAAGTTGTTACTATCCATTAAAATAGAATAAGACTCTAATTATTATTGATTTAGTTACAGAGAAATTATTTTTAGATAAGTGAAATCCTTGGAAGTAGTTGTTTTGTAAGTTTACATTTTAGATTCTGATTTTGATAATTGATTAATTATGAGTGAAACTTGTGTAAGTCGTATTAGTGGTCATAGAAGAGTCATGTTGTCAAGGTTAGTTCCAGAGGCATAGGTTTTAATGTTTTGTTTTCATGTATATGCTATAATTGTAAAAGTGTCATGAAGTGGAATAAAGTCTTGCATGGATGATATGGTTCATTATGGTGTTGATTATGCATTAAGTAGTGTGTCAAATTTTGTGAATGGGGAGATGTTGGATAACGTAAAAGAAAGATGTTGGTTATGGTTTGCTTCACATGGAAGCTATGGGCAATGTTTTGTGAAAATTGTCTTTGTGATTAAGTTGTTATGCAAGAGGGTTAATGCCTTGCATGGTTCATATATACTTGTTATTATGATGATAATTGCTATGCTTGATGAGTAGGGTCTTCTAGTTGCAGGTAGGGGAGTGGCTCTCAATGGGGGCCATAGCCCAAAGTGGCATCCAGGACAACCCATGTGGGAGTTTCTTAACTTAGTGATAACCTAATTAATGAATTAAGGGGTTGGGTAGTTAATCACACTAAATAAGATAAGTGAATGCCTCACTCATGGCTCAAGTGCTCGTTTAGGCTTGAGATGAGAAGAGAAGGCCTGGAATGGCAAGATCAATGACCTTGTCCTCATGAAAGTTATGTTGATTTTGCATGAGTTTGTATGGGGGCCAGGGTTGAGAGAGGCTGCCAGGACACCCCAAGATGGGGGCCGGGGCCTAGGAAGGCTTAGCAGGACAACCCATGACAAGCTATGTGATGACACTTCTCCCTACTACAGTCTAGCATTCCCTAGTTGTACTCTTCCCATTCATTGTGTGGTTGCCTCTGGAAGTGATGTTTAAGTTGCTTGTGATGTCTTTGTTGCCCTGTGTTATTGTAGTCATGTGTAGTCTTTGTTCTTCATAGTTAGTGTCCACCTGACTGTTCATGTTGTGGGACCTTATTATTATCTCCTAGCATGGGGGGTGGACCTCAGGGTTCCACATGGTTAGGTGGTTGTGCTTTATCTCCATTGGTCCCTTTGCTATTATTTGTGTGCGAGGAGGATATATCATGTAGAAGATCACTGATCTTGTTTTGCTTGAGGAGACAAATATTTATGTTTATATTTTAGCCTTGTATATCAGTTGAACTGTGTATTATTATATTGATGTATATCCTCAAATATAATCAGGAAGTGACATTGTAAACATTGTATTGATGTATTCTATTGTAAGGAAATTGTAAACATATTTGTAATCTCATATGCTAGATCTTGATGTTATTATCTAATGTCTTATTATGATGGAAGTATATATGTGTTGTCTCTTTGACGCACTTGGTTTCAGGTTGAATCATGGATGTTAATTAGATTATGTTAGTAAGTAGTAATGTCGTCATGGATACCCTAGAGAATAAAAGTTAACTTGCATGTTAAGTGATTATGTGATTTACACTTTGTTATTATTTTCTTCTTTAGAAAGCAAAAACAAAAAAACAAATTGCCCTTTTGTAATGCATAGTTAAGCTTATCTCTAGGGTTTCATGGCAAGGCATTACATTTGGTATCAGAGCTAGGTTTTCAAACACTAGGCACTCTAGGTACATGTAAGCCTATTATGTTTTCCTAGTTGTGTAGATTCTGTAAGGTGTGTTTTCCCTTTTGTCATCCTCGTCTTGCAACCTAAGGTTGTCCTTTGTTGGTTTAGTGTAGAAGATGCCTAGAGGTCAAGGTCAAGGTCAAGGTAGGGGATGCGGAAGAGGTGGTGGCGATACACCCCCTCCTAGTTCCCCTCATGAGAGTGCTCAAGAAGGCAAGGGTCAAAATATGGAAAACTAGGGTCAACCGGAGGGAGCTCAATTGCGCCAGGTGCTTGAAGAGGTTCTTACGCATCTGGGCCCTAGACATGAGGTAGAGCATCCTAGAGGGGGACATGAGGTAGATCAGCGAGAGGCTAGGGAAAGAGAGAGGTCACCAAGAAGGAGAGAGATGATAGCAGAGCAGGAGGCTACCTTAGCCAGTCATATGAGAGATCTTTTGAGGGCATGCCCTCCTACTTTTGATGGAGTTGGTAGTGGATTAGAGGCTAAGACCTGGTTACTAGATTTGGATAGGTGTTTTTCCATGCATCTGTATGGTAGTAACACCAAGGTGAGATGTGCTATATTGCATCTCAAATGTTTTGCTTCTACCTGGTGGTGTTTAGAGGAGTAGAAGCTGCACTTGGATGTTAGCACTGTGTCTTGGGAGTTGTTCTTAGAGAGGTTTAGAGCTTGCTTCCTGTCGGATCACTGGAAGCAACACCGCGCAGATGTGTTCCATGAGCTGAGACAGATGGCCATGTCAGTAGAGCAATATGGGCGTAGATTTTATGAGCTCAAGCAGTATGCGGGCATCGGAGATGATGAGGCTATGTTAGTGCAACACTTTATCAGGGGCTTAAATACCCAAATCAGTGGAGGAGTTCATGTTTTCGAGCCTAAGACTATGGAGGTAGTAGTTGAGAAACACTGTTTGGTGGAGGAGAATTTGGCAATGGCTCTTGGTGGTCATACAGGTGTGCAGATTGGTAGTGCGCCTTTGACAAGTGTTGAACCTCATGGTGGTCAGTCTCAGGCAACCAACTCTTCAAGAAGCCATCTTGCACCCGCTAAAGGCGAATAACAGTAGCAGTAACAACAGCAGTTTTCCCAGTCAAAATCAAAGAATTCTTAGTCTCAGCAAGGTGGTGGTACTCAGTCGGGAAAGGACCGTAATTGGCGGCGGGCCAAGAATTATCATCCCAATCAGCTAGTTCAAAACACTCAGTCTACAGTAAATAGAGATGATTTCTAGCAGTCCAATGCTTCCTCGGAGGTTACGGTAGAGGTTAGGATGTTTCTCTTGTGGCTAACAGGGCGATATAGCTAGGCAGTGTCCACAAAAGAACGCTGCAGGATTTGGCCAGAGGCCGGTAGCTTCAGAGCTGACTGTAGGTGATGTAGGGAGATCTCATCGAGTGTTTGCAATGATTGAACACCGCCAGGCAGGGCATTAGGGGAAAGTCTTGGAGACCCCAGGCAGAGGATGTGCAGCTTTCTTTGGAGCTCGTGTGCATTCCGTAGCATTAGGGATTGATCCTCGAGAGTAGGGGCATTGAGTAGGGGTTGACCCTTAACTTGTTTGCAAGCTTCCAAGAGTAACCCTAATCCTAGGGGGGGAGGATGTAGTGCCCCTCATTTTGGCTTTTTGATAGTTATTCTGTTTAGACATTATGACATCTTGGATTTATTGTTTTGATGATGATACTTATTTATTGCTTTGATGGTACTGTTAGAACTAATGTTTTATGCTTATATTATGATTGATTATGGACTTAATTGATTATGTGGATTAATTTTATCAGGTGTTTATGTGATTATCTGATGATGCTTTATATAGATGCTTAGTTTTGATGGACATGCATAATTTGATTACTTATTCTTGTGATTGGTGGAAGGGACAATGTCGCATTACTCATGTGTGAGTACCCTACTACACTATCATTCCTTTCCACGGTGTGTTGATTTGATAATTAGATGTATATATATATATATATATATATATATATATATATATATATATATATATATATATATATATATATATATATATATATATATGTATGCTCAACCCTTTTTCATTGGTTGCAGGTTGCATGTACAAGGCATCGACTCCACTTGAATTGGCAGGTCTGAGCGTGCCTTATATCCAATGGAGAATTATGGATCAGAGATGAAATAAGGTCCCTTAGCTTGATATCATCCTCAAAGAGGATGAGTTGTCTTGTTCTGTGACTTGTCAGTCTGGACGGTTGAACATGTTAGCCAGTCATTTTCTTGAGGTATGGTTTGGTCATGATTGGTTGTTTGTTACTATTTGGCATTAGTAGTGTTAGTTGTATTAGTTGGATTATGTCTTGTTTCCTTGTGGTCGTAATATAAATTTTGTCTTGATAACACAATGTTTATAATAACAACAACAACAACAACAACAACAACAATAATAATAATAATAATAATAATAATTTATTAGAGATTATAAGTCCTTCTTGATGAGTAAATTAATAATGGCTTGAGGTAAATAGGTGTTTTAAATTCAGAATTTATTGATAATGTTCATATGCAAAATGATAAGTATATAAGCAACTCGTTTAGTTTGTGGAAGTGATTATAAAAATAAAATATTAATAAGAATTATTGTGAATAGGAATATAAAATATTATATTCTCTACTTGAGAGTAATAAAGTAAAATATTTTGTGTTGTAGAAAATCTTGATTAGTACACCCAAAATAAATAAAATTTGAAATTGTCATGATTGGGGGTAATGGGAAATTAATGGTGGAAGTAGTGGATGGGGAAGGAATTTATTACTTTTGCTATTTTATTCTTTGGGGGAAATGCATATTTTAGGAGTTTTTTGGGGATTGAGGGAGCATGGTTTTTGGGGAGATTTTTGAAACGATTGGTGATTTGGGTTTTGGGGAAGAAGCAACAATTGTTGAATACAAGTTCTTTTATTCTGAATCTTATTTCTGTTATCTTTCATTTATTTTGATAAAGAATCATTATGTGTGTGTGTTCTGGCTGCATTCAACTCTATGTAAAAAGGGTTGTTCATATATTTATCATCTAAATTTTTTCTTGCAATTTGTGTGATGAATATTACTTGAGGCTTTCCGTAATCATTTTTCATGCTTTCTTGATCCATGTAAATCAACCTGAATAAATTTAGTTTTTTTGCCACCTCATCAGGTTTCAAACCCTACCTCCTCTTGTCCTGTTCACATCTACATAAGAGAGCTAAGGGCATCTACAAAAGAGAGCTAAGGAACGGATCCTACATAAGAGAGCTAAGGAACGGATCTTGTCTGTGCTACATTAGCAATATTCAATTATACCAGTAATGTTGTCAATCCTCTTATGTCCATATTCATATGTGACCTCCAAATTCCAAGAAATTAGAATGGCCATTGAACCCCTTATTGCATGACGAAACTTCATCATTGAGATAACAAATAAATCTATGTCGTTATGCTTTATGCTTCATCATTTTGCATGAAGGTTACTAGAGTTTATTGGATCTTGATCAATTGTTAAATTGAGCTCCTTGCTAAGAAACCGAACCTATCCAATGTCATTGTAGCATTAAGTTCAATCTAGAAGCTCCATTGAACCAATGAAATTTGTATCTTTGTATCTTCAACCACCAATAGGGAAGCCATTTGCAAACAATTTTGGAATTAGATCCTCTGTAGTTTATCAATATATTTTTTTGGAGCCAAATCATCATGAATCATTCCTCTGGATGTTGTTCTTGTTGCATGCATCCCTGAAGAAATTCATTTTGCATACTCTTCTATGTAGTATCTTTCCTTTCACATGTACCTATCCCTATTGCTTTGAAATAAAAACAAAATAAATCATCAAACAAAAAATTAGATTAAAATTTTTAGACTCTTCCTATGAAGCCATATGGCTTGATTTATTCCATAAACTAATTCAAATATGAGAACAATAAAAAAAAATATAAGTAATTTTACCAACCTCTCCCAAATTGCCTTGAGTGATGAAATGCCTAAATCTCCTTAAAATTTCTGAATTGATAAGACTAAATCTTCTTAAAAGTTTTGAGTTGCATTATTTTTTTATACTCCTTAAGGAGGCCATACGGTTTGTACGGCTCTCCCTCTTATCTCCTTAATTTTTAGGCAAGTTTCATAAAAGTCTAAGTTTCTTAAGTTTCTAAAAGAAAACTCATTTAGTTATGGTAAAATGAAGGTAGGTAGTTTAGAAAGCACGAATTCCTTAAATTTAGCTTTAAGATTTAGTTTAAAAAAAAAAAAGAAAAAGAAATAGTTAAATAAATAAATTTAGTTTTTAATTTTATTTTATTTAGTAAAAAAAACCACAAATAGTTAAATAAATGAATTTAGTTTTTAATTTTATTTTTTTTTAGTAAAAATATATATATATAGTTAAATAAATGAATTTTAGATTTTAGTTTTTTTTAAGTAAAAGAAAAGGATAATTAATTAATTAAATTTTGGTTTAGTTTTTTTTAGTTTTATTTCCTAAGCAAAAGAATATATATATAAAATTATGATTCATATATAAAATTATGAAATTATTATTTATATGTAAATTTATGAATATGTAAATTGAGAAATATTTTGATAAGTAGGAGGTATTTTTCGCAGCATGTAAAATTATGATATTTTATTTCAGGGTTTAACTGCGTAGTTTTTGAGTCAAACACATGACCCTGAAATATGGGTCATGTGTTTGACTCAAAAACTACGCAGTTAAACCTTGAAATAAAATATCATAATGAGAAATATTTTATTAGAATAAAAACAATATGCTTAGTGTTAAAATTATATAGTTAAGTTTTGCTACTTTGTGCTATAAGATGAATTTGATATAAGTTGTTACTATCAGTTAAAATAGAATAAGACTATCAAATTATTATTGATTTAGTTATAGGGAAATTATTTTTAGATAAGTGAAATCCTTGGAAGTAGTTGTTTTGTAAGTTTACATTTTGGATTCTGAATTTGATAATTGATTAATTATGAGTGAAACTTGTGTAAGTCCTATTAGTGGTCATAGAAGAGTCATGTTGTCAAGGTTAATTCCAGAGGCATAGGTTTTAATGTTTTGTTTTCATGTATATGCTATAATTGTAAAAGTGTCATGAAGTGGAATAAAGTCTTGCATGCATGATATGGTTCATTATGGTGTTGATTACTCATTAAGTAGTGTGTCAAATTTTGTGAATGGGGAGATGTTGGATAACGTAAAAGAAAGATGTTGGTTATGGTTTGCTTCACATGGAAGCTATAGGCAATGTTTTGTGAAAATTGTCCTTGTGATTAAGTTGGTATGCAAGAGGGTTAATGCCTTGCATGGTTCATATATACTTGTTATTATGATGATAATTGCTATGCTTGATGAGTAGGGTCTTCTAGTTGCAGGTAGGGGAGTGGCTCTCAATGGGGGCTGGAGCCCAAAGTGGCATCCAGGACAACCCATGTGGGAGTTTCTTAACTTAGTGATAACCTAATTAATGAATTAAGGGGTTGGGTAGTTAATCACACTAAACAAGATAAGTGAATGCCTCACTCATGGCTCAAGTGCTCGTTTAGGCTTGAGATGAGAAGAGAAGACCTGGAATGGCAAGATCAATGACCTTGTCCTCATGAAAGGTATGTTGATTCCGCATGAGTTTGTATGGTGGCCGGGGGTTGGGAGAGGCTGCCAGGACAACCCAAGATGGGGGTCGGGGCCTAGGAAGGCTTAGCAGGACAACCCATGACAAGCTATGTGATGACACTTTTCCCTACTGCAGTCTAGCATTCCCTAGTTGTACTCTTCCCATTCATTGTGTGGTTGCCTTTGGAAGTGATGTTTAAGTTGCTTGTGATGTCTTTGTTGCCCTGTGTTGTTGTAGTCATGTGTAGTCTTTTTTCTTCATAGTTAGTGTCCACCTGACTGTTCATGTTGTGGGACCTTATTATTATCTCCTAGCACAGGGGGTGGACCTCAAGGTTCCACATGGTCGGGTGGTTGTGCTTTATCTCCATTGGTCCCTTTGCTGTTGTTCGTGTGCAAGGAGGATATATCATGTAGAAGATCACTGATCTTGTTTTTCTTGAGGAGACAAATATTTATGTTTATATTTTAGCCTTGTATATCAGTTGAACTATGTATTATTATATTGATGTATATCCTCAAATGTAATCAGGAAGGGACATTGTAAACATCGTATTGATGTATTCTATTGTAAGGAAATTGTAAAAATATTTGTAATCTCATATGCTAGATCTTGATGTTATTATCTGATGTCATGATGGAAGTATATATGTGTTGTCTCTTTGATGCACTTGGTTTCAGATTGAATCATGGATGTTAATTAGATTATGTTAGTAAGTAGTAATGCAGTTATAGATACCCTAGAGAATAAAAGTTAACCTGCATGTTAAGTGATTATATGATTTACACTTTGTTATTATTTTCTTCTTTAGAAAACAAAAAAAAATAAAAAATTGCCCTTTTGTAATGCATAGTTAAGCTTATCTCTCGGGTTTCGTGGTGGGGTATTACATCATGTGTGGTTGAAAGGTAAAACTATTGCTTACCTTTCCTAGTCTCCTACTTTCAAAATAGAAAGAACACTTCCTTTACTATTTTCATCTTCTGTGTGCATGTTATTACTTTTCATTGTTTGTGCTATATTGGGTAAAGTTTACATGCAATAGGAATGGAGCAACTATATTGCATCTACTTGATCTTTGTTTTGTGTCAAATTTTAAATTTGTATCTCCTTTCTCAAATGCCCATGGATCTCTGTGATTGATTTTTTTATTGATTTGGCTACTATATGCATAATATATTGTTACATTAGACAAGGCTCCAAAACAAAATATTAATAAAATTATGGACCACATATTCTTAGTATCTATATTAATAAATGTGTTGCATTGTTCATACATTCTAAAGGGATCATACTAAAATACACAAACTAATTTTCAAATATATTGCAACAGTTCATTGACTAACTATTAGCAACACATTATTATTTCTATTTCCAAACATTTTGCAATTTGAGAAGGACTAGCCACTATGCGACGATTGTTTCTTCTTACATTTACATGCTTATGATTATATTACTTTAAAATAGACTAAAGTTGTGCAAATTTCCTATCAAAAACATTATTTTATGAAATTGTAGTAATGTTGGTGGGAATCCTTGGCCATTTATGTCTTTTGATATGGAAAAGAACTTAATGTAAATTGCATTTAATTTTATTTTTTAAAATAATGTTTATTTAAAGTTCTATTGAGTGTAACGAAATTTTACATAAATGCTTAGGGTAAATAAATGTAAATATGTAAAAATAATAAATTCTTTTAGTTATAGATAAATGTTAATAAATAATAATTTATAAGAGTTGAGTAGAAACATGTATTTAATTAGATTCAAAACCTTAATCATTGACTTAAATAAGATTTCATATAGAAATTAAAACCTTAATCATTGAAATTGATCTATAAGCTTTTATGATTCTCCAATTCCTTCTACTAGTACTGGATCTCTTTTTCTTTATAAAGTTTCAAAATCTTACAAGAATTCTAGTTGATAAAAAATGAGATTTATGGCTTTGATAACATGTTAAAATATTGAACGTACGTAGATGACACATGCTTTGAAACTTGGAAAAGAATCATCCATGTATTTTAGAAATGAAATATTCCTTCTTGTTCAACTATTTAAAACGTGTTGGAATATGATAATTTCCTATTTGAAATATACTTCATTTATTTAATTATAACTTCTATTACATGTATATATGTGTTAAATTGAAAGGTTAACATAGGTAAATATAACTTCTAGATTAAAACATATATGTGTTAATATACGTGTCATTTTGAGAGGACATGTGACTTGATGATATATCTACTCGCATAAAAATGTACATATATTTTTTTTAAATTAGTAGATGACACAGTCTAGTGTATGTAAAATTAAATTGTTTGAAATAGACAATTATGTGTTTCAAATTATACTTAGAAAACCTTATTTATATCGAGCTATAGTTGCATTAGGATGGCCATGTTTAACCAATTCTCTACAAGATGACTGATATGTCTCACCAACACTAGTGATAACTAGTGTCTAATTTGGAAGTTGTGAAACAACATCAACATACATACCTACATCAAAGAAGAAATTGTATGTTGATATAGGTGAGCGCAACACAACATCCCTATCTACTCTGATGTAGACATGTATGTTGATACATTTGTTCCACAATCCAAAGTAGACACTATCATGTTATGATGTTGGTGAGACATATCAGTCATCAAGTGTAGAGAATTGGTTCAACATGGCCATCCTAATGCAACTAGATATAGCTCGGTATAATATTAAGGTTTTATAAGTACATATTTTCAAAAAAATAAATAGTAGATGACAATCTACACGTAAAATTAAATTGTTTGAAATAGACAATTATGTGTTGAATTATACTTACAAAACCTTATTTATACTGAGCTATAGTTGCATTAGGATGGCCTTGTTGAACCAATTCTAGATAGAAGAGGATAAGCGAGTTCAACAAGTCAAAAGCAAGAAATTGTATGTTGATAGGTTCAACATGGCCAACCTAAGGCAATTATAGATGTTTATATAAGGTTAAATTGTAAGTATAATTCAACATATGATGTATCTAGATATTTTGAAAATAATTTAATTTTATGTGTAGACTGTATGTATCATCTACTAAATTAGGTCATCTTTTGATTCACAGATTTATGTCAATTGATCCAAAGCATCCTTTGCTATATTTGAGTCACTAAGACATGTAGAATCACATTATTAAATAAATTATATAATATCCAAAAGAAAACTTTACCATATATCCATGTTACCTCCCACTCAAGCTAATAAGTACTTTCCTTTCTTTTCTTAAGGCATATAAAATTTATAAAATGTTATTGTATTTAAAATTTTCTTTTATTGTATATTGTGTGTATTCTGTACTACTTATTCTCTTTCTTGTTTTCTTATTTATATATAATATATTTATACACGTGAGAAATATGAATTTCTACATGTGCACGTGATGTATCTCTAGATGTCTAATTTTGCACATGTTTTATCCAGTTCTAGAGATCTTTGACTACATCACACATGGCAAATTATGCACCAATTCCACCTCAGGAACTATTTGCACAAACTAATAATGAGATCTATAGATTGAGAGTTTCCATAAATGATGGAATGAACACGAGAATATATAAGGACAGTTGTAAGTCCATAATGGAAAGCTTAGAAAAAATTAGAGATAAAATTCAAGACATAAGTGCTTATTCCCCTGATGCTATAGCTGCTATTCTTTCCCACATGTAGGAAGAAGCTTGTGGTGATGTTCCCCTCTCTCATGTTCAGAGTATGGTGACAAAAGAAACCATTAAATCCTAGTGCTTTCCATACTATCAGGATAAGGTAAAGGTGAAGGGATACTAGGTAACCAGATGTGTCGATGATGATATGGCCAGCTTGATATACCCTCGATTTCTTGCTATTTATAGTCATTATCCAAATAATGACCAAATTCCCTTATATTTTGTACAACAGTTGTATTCTGATGTTCATTTGGGCCTCAAAGTCAACTACTGTGACATTCCTCCATATTGTGGTCAGGTCTGTGGTAGGCTTGCTAATAGGGATGCTTATCATCGACTTGATCGGGCGGCCCCATTTATAGGGTATTAGTTGGTGAGAGGAATCTTGCTCTCTCCCCAGCCATAGCCCCCTTAGTAGATCATGTTGTCATTTCTTCCCAAAGGGAAGCAATTGATAGTGTTGGCGATATTGCAGTTGCCACCACTACGATAGCTACTGATCGTGTGGGTCAATTTTTGATGGAACGACGTCCACGATCTAGAGCTTTATTTATAGTATAGTGTACCAGCACTCACTGTGATCCTTATGCTATGGTAGGCATCCCTACACCTGCATAGTTGGATGGTCTCACAGGGGAGATGGAACATAACACATTGCATTGTTTCGTGGAGGATATCTTGGAGGCATATGCATTCATTACATTAGAGCTAGGGATCTCCATAGATCATGTTAGAGATCTTTTGGCTATGTCTATTCATTCACATTCAGGATCTTGTCATTCTGACCACCCTACTAGGCCTGGTAGCACTAGTGCACATGACGATCTACCTACAGATCATTCAGTTATTGCATAGACCAGTGATCTAGGTTCAGATCATGACCTTGAGAGGATGCAGACTTCTACAGGTTTTATGGAGATGTTGATGCACTTAGATTCTATATTGATGTCGTCTCAGTTGGTCAGTCCCCTTCACTCGTCATTACTACGACATGAGAGGGCTCAGACAGATACATTAGATCATTTGGATGATTTAGTAGAGGTGGACATTCTAGAGGGCTCGGATCCTATGCTACCAGGTGATATGCAGGTATGTATATGTGTAGATCTAGATAAGACATATATGTATGTGTGCATGTGCATACATTCAATTCAATTTTTTTAAAAATTATTTAGATTTTAGTTTTAACTAAATTAATTATATATATATATATATATATATATTGTAGATGGAGATACCTCATGTTACTCCTAGCCTAAGGTCAGACTGTGTACGTCGACATGATTCTGTTGATGATATTGTTGTCAGTGGACATGTGAGTTTTGTATACATGTAGATATATCTATCTATTTATAATAAATTACAATATACACATTTTTAAATAGTTCTATATATATAGATAAAATGTATTTAACACATTGTACTTGATTTTATCTCTAGGACTCGGCACATGCATCAGAACATGATTCTCATTTAGAGGATCGCTCGATTAGGAGCCGACACGACAATTAGGTTGTAGCCACCTAGAGAGGTCTCCATTTGATGTTGCTTCTAGAGACATTTCCATTTATATATGTTTGATATGTTGACATTTCCACCAGAATTGATTACATACATGTGTTTGATGATTTATGTGGACATTTGTGTTTATGTTTATGTTTATGTTTGAGATATGGACATGGACATTTGTGTAACTTATGATTATGTTTGAGATATGGACATTTATATGTTTATGTTTATATTCAAATGGCATGTATGGATGTTTATGTTTATATATTTGACATGTATGGACATTTATGTATCTACATATATGGACATGATTATGTTTATATTTTCAAACATGTATGAACATTTATGTTTATATATTTTCAACATGTTTGGACATTTATACATCTATACATACAGACATGTTTATTCTTCAGATGGACACAAATATGTTTTATTTGACATGGACAAATTTATGTTTGAGATATATTAATAAAGTTTTCATATAAATGCTTCTTAATATTTTCAATGGATCTATTTGATATTTACACGTGTGTATTAAGACATGTAATACAAGTTTTGAAATAATAAAATATTAAGTTAAAAAATATTATGCTTATCTCAATCATGTCATGTAAATTTTAACCTACACATGCTAGATGTAAGATATATATAGATTCTATAAGTTGTACATATCTCAAATTTTAAGTTTAAAATAAAATTTATAACTCTGTAATGATATACCATACAAATATCTAGATAAATGACAAGAATGCTAGCTATATGATGAAATAACATAAGTTAGGCCCACATAAGTAGCATACGAACACAATATATATAACAAATGTAAATAAAACTTGGAATATTTTTTATTAAAAAATAAAATTAGACTTCTATATAATTTGACTTTCACCACTACTAGAACAAATAAGTATTACACTCAAGTCATGAATTAGACTATACAAGCACAGAGAAGTAAAGATAATTCATAAAAAAGTTAAGAATAATTTGGCTCTATCTACTTGTTTCTTATAATATAATTTTGTTAGCTTTGTGGTGTCTTCATATTTGCTTGATTTATTCATGATCCATAAAAGTAGACAAGGCCAACCTTGTAATGAGGGTATCCATATCCTTTTTCATTTTTGTTATATTTTCATTTTGAAAAATTTGATCAAATTGAAGATCTAACATTTCTTTCTTCATTTGTTTGAAGAGTCTACTTGATTGTTTTGTAAGGTTTTTTTATCATTTTTCAATTCACCATATTCTTGTCTTGTACAACTTGTTGGAATTGAATTTCAACCAACTCTCTTTTTATTTGAGTGAAATCTCTCTACATCTCTAAAAGTTGAAATTTATATTCCATCCAATGTTCCTTTGTATAAAGTATTTGTTGGGACAAATTTTCCTTGTTCCTAAAACCAATCAATATATTTAATTTAATTTCCCATTTGCATTACTTTATAGTAGAAAGTATTTACAAAATATGTTTAAATAATGTTTCTCTTAATCTTACCACTTTAGAGGATGACCTCTTTGTTTCTTAGGTGGGGATGAGCATTCATTCTCTTCAAAAACTTGTTTCTTATTGCTTGAAGGTCTACCTCTAGGTCTCTTAGCTAGAATTGGAGACTTCATTATGTCCTCCTTTTCATTTCCTATAAACAAAATAAAAAACTTTAATATAAAAAAAAACATTTGATCATTTTTTAAACAATTGATATATGACATGCATCAAACAAATTATAAATACCTCTCAACTTACCAATCAAAATTATTTTAATAATTGTAAATAAATATTATACCTTTTGTCAAAATGAATAATAATCTTCAAAAATCAAAATGTTTCTAGTATTTTATATTGTAATACTCCAATAATTTTAGGATAGTGGTAATGAAATCTACTAACCAACCCCCATGGTGTAGACTGATTGGTAAGTCATTGAAAGACACAAATATTGGTTGTGTGTTCAAACACTGGCAATACAACTCAAAGTGGGACTAGCCTCTATCTTGGAAGTTATAGTGGTTATATAGCTCAATGACATTCATGTGATAGTAGTCTAACATTGATTCTCCTAGGTACCAAAAAGGAAATTTACTAACCGAATTACAAGGATAGGAAATAAAAGGGTATATAAATGATGTCATATAAAATGAGTAGTGGGAATATCTAGTCAAAATATAAGGAAATAGCTTTCTTGGAAAGTTATATTAGAAATGGGTTTTTAAATGAGATATTTATGGGTGGAAATACAACTATGGATATTATTTAGTGCCCAATGATTGAACATGATATGACATAGGTTTACTAAGTGAATTCCTCATGACTCCAACTCCAATGTACTCAAAACATGACCTTGAGAGTTTTTCAAGTTTTCCAATCCTATATATATTAATTATCTTTTTAAGAAATGTCTATGTTTTGTCAAGAAAAAATGCTTTGTGTAAAAGCCCTCAAATCCATCACAAAAGTAAAACAAAGTAAAATGAAGTAATAATTCACTTAAATACATCACAAGAAACGAAAGTAAAATGATGTATATAATCCACTTAATTACAATATTTAATCAAAAACAATAACTTCATCAAGAAGAATCAAGAGTCAATAAATCTTCACAAAGAAAAATCTCATCGATATCAAACAAATAAGTCTTTAAATCTTACATATTCACAAGCTAAATCCAGGTAATATGCACTATGAATCAATATACATAAATCCTTTGGCAACATGCCATAATACATCCAAATAGGTACAATAACAAGTACATCAATAAATAACAAATCAACACTCTCCAGCTGCATGAACCAAGTGGTCCACCACCTGCAAGCCAAGAGACGGGAACATGGCTCAGGTACTTTTCCACCCAACCATGAAGTATTTACACTTCCCCAGATCCATTCATGACATGAAGGAAACCCATCCCTCCATGAAATGTATAGCTACCTGATAACAACTGTAGGAGGGAACACCTGATGCAAGCCTGGTCTAAATGTGCAATTCTAAAATGAAAAGCAAATTGACTAACAACAGGATGTGGCAGAGATATATATATAATAAGTTTTGCTAGATGAAATAAACATCTTTTTCAATGGCATTCCAATTAGATATAATCAGTTCAAGTAGCCTGGACAATTCCCAAAAAGAGGAAAAGCCATCTTTGATATATCCACAATGGCATCCAAGACCAGAAAGTAACCCAATACATTATTATCTACCTCTTTCCCAAAGAAGCAATAAAGGAATAAAATAAAGGAAATAAATCAAAAATCACTTATGACCACCTCTAATCCCTTTCCAGCATTAATAAAGAAAGAACACTTTTCAATCAAGTAGAAATGAAGATCACAATGAATCCTTTTTAAAAGCAATAATCTGATTATATTCTCAATCATATTTCCATGGTTTAAATAAATTGTTGAAACTAATGATTTAATTCACAACCAAATACTATTTCATAATCCAAGCAATAAAATAAAACGATGGTGTTTGACTACTCCACACTCATACAATAAGGTTTCATACATACTTGTGTCAACTTTTATTTCTATCTTTCATCCAGATCAAGTAAATAAATAATAGAATAGAACAATCAATGTTACCCTATAAATCATTTCAAATTCCTTTTAACAAAACATCAATCAGGAAATATAAGCTATGAAGAAAACCACTAATTCAGTCATTCACTTCTTTCAATAATAATCAATTTAATTCACAATTCTACCTTCCTGTCATTTATGTGATAGGAGGTTTCTAAAACACCTTTAAATAATTAAAACAGTCTTCATGTCACTTCTGCGACAGGAAGTTAATTTAAACGTAATAACACTTCAAACAAACTTTATGTCGCTATGGCGACATGAACTTCTACAAAAACTAAAACAATGAATAGGAACAAGTAATTCATTTTAACTGCATGCTAAAGAATAAGACTTTTAATCTATCGACTTGATTTTGCCAATAGGTTGTTTATTCAGTTTAACAGTTTTGTTGTCATTTATTTTTATCTATCCAAAGGAACATTATTGTTGTCTAACTTCAGAAGTCTACTATTCAATCATACAGAGGTTTTTTTTTTGTCTACTGTTATCTTAGCTAATGCATAAATGCAAAATGCAGTCATAAGATAAGTTTACCGAAACAACAGAAAGCTTATTTCAAGAGGTTCATTTATCTAACAAAGAGGGGGTCGATTTACTTAGTTTTTCTCTCATTTCAGCCAGCATGATAATAAAATACAGTCACAAGATCATGCTACAGGAACCTACAATTTTTGTCTAAGTTTGATCTCAGCCATCATACAGAGAAGAAATGTAAGTTGAATCATTTTATTAGTCATTTAACAACGATCTATTTTTAGCATAGAGGTTCCAAATCAAACTGGAAAACTAGATCTGTGAATATAAGGAACTAAAACTATGTTTTATCAAACAGAGAATCGACGCCATGAGAACTAGAAGGTAAGGGTGATAGTAAGAAGAGAGATCAATCCAAATGGATCGCCCAGCATAGTCTAAATAGCCTAGAGAGGTCGACGGCCAAGTAGAACCAATACTCATGTGTAGTAAAAGAGAAAGAACAACCAGCAAATAAGCTAAGGTAAATGGCCAAATAAGATCGATGGCTAGGAGGGAGAATCAGCCAAAGAAGGCAGATCAGCCAGCAACAACATGGTAGGGTCTTAAACAATTCAATCAACCATTCACATCAGAAGAGATTTTATTTAAACCAATCACATCCAATTGAATTTAAAACATTTAACAACCAGATAAAAACCTAGAAGAGGAGGTGACAGTGAAGAGGAATAGATGATGCAGATTTGTTCTCCTGTCACTCTACAAAACTCTGAAGGTCTCAGCTGCAAGTCCTTGGTTCTGGCTCTACCAAACCATAGCCCCATCTGAACATGTCATATTCCTCTGTAAAAATGCTTAACCAAAACTATGAATTTCTTGAAAGGATTTTTGGGTTTTGTTCTTCTCTTCTCCAATTTTCTGAAACATTTTTCGATTTCAAATTTTGTTTTTATATGAGAAAGTTGTCATTATTTTTCAATCGTTGTTCCTGACTGGATTTGAAAACATTTCTTTTTTTTTTTCCAAAATCTCCTCTTAGTTTTTGGTGTGAATTCTTTTAGGTTTTGGATTTCTTTTTGATAACTCTAGATTGCTTTGTTTTGCATGAGGTTTTCAATAAATAAAAAACTAAAGACTCCTAATTTTTTCTTATTTAAAGTTAGAGTAAACAACTTAATTAACCTACTGTCACATGCATGACAATAAGTTACTCTTAATTCTCTTTATTTAAGACTCCAAATATAATAATGATATTATTAATATAATTTAACTATTTAAAACACAATTACTTCAAATAACTTAAGAATTGAAATAATAGAGCATTATATCTATCATAATTTAATATAATTATTTAAATCTAATTAATATATTGTCTCCCAAACATCCATACTCATTAAATAGAAAAATAGTTATTATTATTTATTTGTATATATAAAATACAACCATAGATACATATATTCACTATTTAAAAATACAATACATTATTTAAAATATAATTCGAAAAGATAGGAATTTATGTAATCAAATCATGCATTGGAAAAAGATTTCATAACAATTGAAAACACAATAGTTTCTAAATATTAAACTATCAATCACACTTATTAACCACACATTGATGCATAAAATAAACCATTCAAAAATGCATATGAAACTACGTGAGTGTGTGATTGCATCGAAGTTAACCATCCCAAACAGTTCTTGCCAAGTGGCTAGAACATTTCTACCTCAGCCATGCTCTCGTCTTTGATGAGTATCTGCATCCAATTGCACTCAACTTGACGTCAATAGGTTAGTATCTCAAAACATAGCCGAAGCAAATCATTGCATTAATATTCCATATTAAAAATAATTTTAAATTTCATCAATTAACTCATAATGATTACATCCACGTAAGCAAAATTACTTAGAGTAAAATCAATCACGATAATTGTTCACTAATCTAGAATAATTGTATTGTCCATAAAAACGAGATGTGACATCCTTCCCCACTAGGAAGAGACGTCGTCTCGATGTCTTATTATAATGACCATGAAATAAAAAGAGTAAACACACTCCTGTTATAAAAAGTAAAACATCATGCAATATGGTATCATTATAACTATCTCAACTAGATTAAGGAAATTAAGGGTACTCTGAGTCTATGCAATGATTCATTGTAAAGAAAATTACCGATAATTCTTTTTCCTTTCTATTAGTTTCCATTTTCAACCTTCATTATCTCTATAATGATTTCTATCTCATATACTAAATCAAGAGGCATATCTACCTTCTACACACACATAACTGCTTATATAAAGATATCAACAATATGTTCAGTTTTGTCAAGCATGCCTACCCACATGAGGCATCTGAGTATTGTCATCCAAGGATGATAAAAAAGCATCCCATACTACTTGTTATCATCATTGACAAGTACACAACAACATTAAAATAATTTCAACAGTAAATCACAAAATGGCAAAATTACATAGGTTAATTTGTTTTCAACACTAAATTAACAAAAATTCATAGTCAACATTAAATTTTGAAAGGAAATTCTACTAAACTGCATTCGGTTAAGCTTATGGTACCCTAGGTATTCATAAGTTTCAAGCATAAATAATAAGATTTTTAAATCAAAGATAATCAAATCTCAAAAGCGAAAGGAGTAACTTGAATGTAAAAGGTCATAGAAAAGGAAGATCTTAACAAGAAGCTAATACATCCAGATAAAAGTTATTCAACGTCAAAGAATGGAAGCCATCATATTTTCAACACTAAGTTGACAATTCTAATAATAAAGGTCCTGAACCTTCCAATTTAACCATAATTAAAGAATCAACTCAAACTTCACATTTCTCAAGTAAAACAAGAATAATATAATCTTTCTTATTCAATTTCAAATTCACATGTACATAAACCTAACCCACTAAGAAGTACATTTGATACATAATCCAAAACTTATTCATCTTATGCTTGTAGCCTATCAAGTCACCCTAGCATCAATGAGGGATTACATTATAAGTATGAAATATCAATAATATCCAATATCAATCCAATGTCTCTGGCTACATCTATGAGCCAAGGGACGAGAACATGGTTCGGCACCTTTCTGCCCAACCATGAAGCTTACGCTTCCCTGGGATCCTTCCAACATGAAGGATACCCAATCTTGCTCATAGAGCCTAGCAATATATATCAACTTATGTAGGATGAAATCTGGTGCATGCCTATTAACCTACATGCATCCCTACATGAATACAGCATCTCATTAACAGGATGAGACAGAGAATTATATCAATAAAAACTAGGCATACATCCATCTATTTCAATGGTCCATTCGTCTATTTCAATGTCAAAAGTTGACTTTGGCCAAAGTTTGAAACCAATTTTTATGGTGGTGTAGATTTTGAAAAAGAAAATCTACTCTGTAATTCCTCATTCGGCACCCGTCCCAGAAGGTAACTTTCCCAAAACACATAAAGCATAGAAAACAATGCAATCACTTTCTTTTCTCAATAAAATATTCATTTTCATTCAAGCATGACTTAGGAAATAAACAAATCGTTATGTTTGATTTCAGCATACTTGTGTAACTTTCCCCAAACCAAAACAATCATAACAAATAAGGCTATAAAAACTTTCATTTTTCCTTGAGTCATAAAACAAAAATTAATCCATCTTTTTGTCTATTCAATGTCTATTTCTTTCTCATAATGCAATTGTTTTATAATAATGCATAAGATAGTTCCAATGTGTATATTTAGTTTTATCTCATAATAATAGTTTATTTCTCCTTTATTTTGTAGGTTTAAAAGACAGAGTTTCAATCATGTTATAAATGGATGTTTTCCTCATGTATGATCTTTCAAAACTAAGGAGTATATATATATAATCACTCATAAATAGAAAAAGAATAGATTTAATGACCTCTATTTTTCACACTTTCAGCATAGTACTTGCTGTCCTCAATATTTTTTTTTGAACAATAAGGTTTTCAATGTCCAATGCTTATTATAGTAGCAAATTAGTCTCAGATGTTCTAAGCATCCATGAAGTCAATCTCAGTGGCTTTACACAGCATATTTATTCATATTTCAAGTCGTTTCACAGGGTATACGACATATTCAGTTCAGTTTCCTTGTCAAACAATGGTATTCAACATAAAACACAATATCATTCCTACATAACCAAAACAATCATAACAAAAGATACCAAGCAATAAAAAAAATGCATATCATTCAAAGGAGTCACAATCATCATGTAATGACACACATAACCATACATAAGCAACATCTAGCAACCAAAAATCAATTCAAGATAGAATCAGGTTCCACATGTTTATTCACATCACTCTCACAACAGGGAGTAGTCACGTTTCTCCCAAACATAAGGGTAATACATTAATGCACTACTTACATAAAAGATAAACAACAAGAGGGAGAGTTAGGTTGGTGATTAAGTTCTCGCCCAACATCTCATCCACTTGATGGCTAACTTACTCCGCAATAGGACATGATAGGAATAACTTAGATAGCACGCACATCTAATTGTAATGTAAAAATACTACAACTTCACTCAAAGGGAAGACTTACGTCAAGCATTAGTCAACCATATCCTCAAGAACAATCATCAGAGTCTATATAACCCCGTAAAAAGAAAACAAATGCTATTCACAGCAGCCAATACATAAGGACCCACACATGCTCAATCAAACTGAGCAACACACACACCCAGAGCTCCCAATGTTGGAACTTGGCTCTGATACCAAATGTAAAAGCCCTCAAATCCATCACAAAAGTAAAACAAAGTAAAAAGAAGTAATAATTCACTTAAATACATCATAAGAAACGAAAGTAAAATGATGTATATAATCCGCTTAATTACAATATTTAATCAAAAACAATAACTTCATCAAGAAGAATCAAGAGTCAATAAATCTTCACAAAGAAAAATCTCATCGATATCAAACAAATAAGTCTTTAAATCTTACATATTCACGAGCTAAATCCAGGTAATATGCACTATGAATCAATATACATAAATCCTTTGGCAACATGCCATAATACATCCAAATAGGTACAATAACAAGTACATCAATAAATAACAAATCAACACTCTCCAGCTGCACGAACCAAGTGGTCCACCACCTGCAAGCCAAGAGACGGGAACATGGCTCAGGTACTTTTCCACCCAACCATGAAGTATTTACACTCCCCTGGATCCCTTCATGACATGAAGGAAACCCAACCCTGCACGAAATGTATAGCTACCTGATAATAACTGTAGGAAGGAACACCCGATGCAAGCCTGGTCTAAATGTGCAATTCTAAAATGAAAAGCAAATTGACTAACAACAAGATGTGGTAGATATATATATATATATAATAAGTTTTGCTAGACGAAATAAACATCTTTTTCAATGGCATTCCAATTAGATCTAATCATTTCAAGTAGCCTGGACAATTCCCGAAAAGAGGAAAAGCCATCTTTGATATATCCACAATGGCATCCAAGACCAGAAAGTAACCCAATACATTATTATCTACCTCTTTCCCAAAGAAGCAATAAAGGAATAAAATAAAGGAAATAAATCAAAAATCACTTATGACCACCTCTAATCCCTTTCCAGCATTAATAAAGAAAGAACACTTTTCAATCAAGAAAAAATGAAGATCACAATGAATCCTTTTTAAAAGCAATAATCTGATTATATTCTCAATCATATTTCCATGGTTTGAATAAATTGTTGAAACTAATGATTTACTTCACAACCAAATACTATTTCATAATCCAAGCAATAAAATAAAATGATGGTGTTTGACTACTCCACACTCATACAATAAGGTTTCATACATACTTGTGTCAACTTTTATTTCTATCTTTCATCCAGATCAAGTAAATAAATAATAGAATAGAACAATCAATATTACCCTATAAATCATTTCAAATTCCTTTTAACAAAACATCAATTAGGAAATATAAGCTATGAAGAAAACCACTAATTCAGTCATTCACTTCTTTCAATAATAATCAATTTAATTCACAATTCTACCTTCCTGTCATTTATGTGATAGGAGGTTTCTAAAACACCTTTAAATAATTAAAACAGTCTTCATGTCACTTCTGCGACAGGAAGTTAATTTAAACGTAATAACACTTCAAACAAACTTTATGTCACTATGGCGACATGAACTTCTAAAAAAACTAAAACAACGAATAGGAACAAGTAATTCATTTGAACTGCATGCTAAAGAATAAGACTTTTAATCTATCGACTTGATTTTGCCAATAGGTTGTTTATTCAGTTTAACAGTTTTGTTGTCATTTATTTTTATCTATCCAAAGGAACATTATTGTTATCTAGCTTCAGAAGTCTACTATTCAATCATACAGAGGTTGTTTTTTTGTCTACTGTTATCTCAGCTAATGCATAAATGCAAAATGCAGTCATAAGATAAGTTTACCAAAACAACAGAAAGCTTATTTCAAGAGGTTCGTTTATCTAACAAAGAGGAGGTCGATTTACTTAGTTTTTCTCTCATTTCGGCCAGCATGATAATAAAATACAGTCACAAAATCATGCTACAGGAACCTACAATTTTTGTCTAAGTTTGATCTCAGCCATCATACAGAGAAGAAATGCAAGTTGAATCATTTTATTAGTCATTTAACAAGGATCTATTTTCAGCGTAGAGGTTCCAAATCAAACTGGAAAACTAGATCTATGAATATAAGGAACTAAAACTATGTTTTATCAAACAGAGAATCAACACCATGAGAACCAGAAGGTAAGGGTGATAGTAAGAAGAGAGATCAATCCAAATGGATCGCCCAACATAGTCTAAACAACCTAGAGAGGTTGACGGCCAAGCAGAACCAATACTCACGTGTAGTAAAAGAGAAAGAACAACCAGCAAATAAGCTAAGTTAAGTAGCCAAATAAGATCAATGGCCAAGTAGGTAGAATCAGCCAAAGAAGGAAGATCAGCCAGCAACAACATGGTAGGGTCTTAAACAATTCAATCGACCATTCACATCAGAAGAGATTTTATTTAAACCAGTCACATCCAATTGAATTTAAAACATTTAACAACCAGATAAAAACTTGGAAGAGGAGGTGACAGTGAAGAGGAATAGATGATGTAGATTTGTTCTCCTGTCACTCTACAAAACTTTGAAGGTCTCAGCTGCAAGTCCTTGGTTCTGGCTCTACCAAACCATAGCCCCATCTGAACATGTCATATTCCTCTGTAAAAATGCTTAACCAAAACTACGAATTTCTTGAAAGGATTTTTGGGTTTTGTTCTTCTCTTCTCCAGCTTTCCGGAACATTTTTTAGTTTCAAATTTCATTTTGATATGAGAAAGTTATCACTATTTTTTGATCGCTATTCCTGACTAGATTTGAAAACGTTTCTTTTTTTTTTCCAAAATCTCCTCTTGATTTTTGGCGTGAATTCTTTTAGGTTTTGGATTTCTTTTTGATAACTCTAGATTGCTTTGTTTTGCATAAGGTTTTCAATAAATAAAAAACTAAAGACTCTTAATTTTTTCTTATTTAAAGTTAGAGTAAACAACTTAATTAACCTACTGTCACATGCATGACAATAAGTTACTCTTAATTCTCTTTATTTAAGACTCCAAATATAATAATGATATTATTAATATAATTTAACTATTTAAAACACAATTACTTCAAATAACTCAAGAATTGAAATAATAGAGCATTATATCTATCATAATTTAATATAATTATTTAAATCTAATTAATATATTGTCTCCCAAACATCCATACTCATTAAATAGAAAAACAATTATTATTATTTATTTGTATATATAAAATACAACCATAGATTCATATATTCACTATTTAAAACTATAATACATTATTTAAAATATAATTCGAAAAGATAGGAATTTATGTAATCAAATCATACATTCGAAAAATATTTCATAACGATTGAAAACACAATATTTTCTAAATATGAAACCATCAATCACACTTATTAACCACACATTGATGCATAAAATAAACCATTCAAAAATGCATATGAAACTACATGAGTGTGTGATTGCATCGAAGTTAACCATCCCAAACAGTTCTTGCCAAGTGGCTAGAACATTTCTACCTCAGCCATGCTCTCGTCTTTGACGCGTATCTGCATCCAATTGCACTCAACTTGACGTCAATAGGTTAGTATCTCAAAACATAGCCGAAGCAAATCACTGCATTAATATTCCATATTAAAAATAATTTCAAATTTCATCAATTAACTCATAATGATTACATCCACGTAAGCAAAATTACTTAGAGTAAACTCAATCACGATAATTGTTCACTAATCTAGAATAATTGTATTGTCCATAAAAACGAGATGTGACACTTTGTTTTCTCTCCTTGGGCGCAAGGTTTTGAAGTGTTTGATAAGGATAAACTAAAAAATCAAATTGCATTTAATTTTTTAGTTTTCCCTTTCCTATAAATTGTATTTTGTTGATACATTCATCAAACACTTATGGAAATTTATATATTATCAAAAAATAAATTATATACTCCTTGTCCTCAAAAATGAGTTTGTATTTCAAGGTTAAACTTTTTTTACATTTTATGGAGTACATTGATATTAAAATAGGTTATCATTGAATCTCCTAGATATTTTATCATAAATTTTACCAAAACTTGTTTTAATTTCAATGTATGGAACATAAGAGTTGAGATATCTATTGAAGTTTAGTGGGGATAACTAGGATGGTTTGACCACGTTTGATAACAAGAGGGGTGATAAACATAACAAATAAAATTCCAACTTATGTATCTAGCTACCAATACCTGTGGTAGATCATTTAATTTTTCTAAAAAGCTAGTTTGTAACTTTGTGTTTATGTTTATTTTTAATGCTTTATGGTTACTACTTACTTGGATCTTTTTCTTACTTTAAAAGATTTAAATTTTTGAACTACCCCTAAGTTGGTTTTCATAATTTAATATAGTTAATTTTCTTTCTTTTTTACTTACTAATGTATAGAACAAATTTATTACAAAGATAGAAAACAAATTTGTAAACTTAAATATAATCTAAATTATAGTAAATTTATGTTTTTGGAAATGAAAAGTGTAAATAGATATATTACCATCTATTTAATTACCATTGGGAAACAAATGCCTAATATCATAATATCAAAATCTAGATATCTTGAAATTGCATCATATTAATATGAAAATCTGACACCAACCCAACCACATTTAATCATATAACCACTTCTTACTAAAAATACTTTACAATAAACATGACCTAGCTATCAAAAGATGTGTATTTAATCAATTTGCATATACTCACTAAATTCACTCATAAAATTGAACCTGAAACAATAACTTGTAATTCAAACTTAACTTATGAAATTAGTGAAGCTATAAAAGTTGCATAGGTTCAATCATGAAATAAAAACATAAAAGTTAGCAATAAGCATATTTGACAACATTTTTTCTAAGAGTTTTCCATAGGGGTTTTAATTCATGAGAGAAGGCGATTGTGGTATAGTACCCAATCACCATGGTTAGAGGCAACTCTACCCTCTTGTATGGCCATCGTGATGAGGTCATCACATGACAGGTTGATACTTTCACTTGTGTAGTGATGATTTGTGCATTGATGTTGAAAACTTTGATTTTAATTTAATTTATATTGTGACATCTCTAGTGCATATGTATGTATTGTAGCATGTTCAAAGAGCATATATAGCATTAAATAAAAGCATTAAAAAATTATCATATCATGCATGCTTGAATAAGAATCTAGTGCATTCTCTACATGACTTCTAATAGAGAGATCATTTGTACATTAAGAACCGCATGTTGAAATTTAAAATTTGTTCAACGAAAGAACTATTAATTTACCTTGCATAAATTGTAAAACAATTAATACATGAACATAGATCTAGATAGTGAATTTAGATCTTTAAAACATTAAAAATTGTAAGTTCTTCATCTCAATATTTTCCATACCACATCAAGTGGTTTAGCTCGCTCTTCAATGACATCTAATATTCTTTGATGATCATCACTATCTAGTCTCCACTTACGATGTCCACGTGTGTTTGAAACTGTATGAAGAGATAGGCTGGTAGCAATTACTAGGTGACTATACTGATATACATTGCTCTTAGGTTAATAATCAATAAAGTGAATCCCATGTTGAACAATCTTGACTTGTTTGAGATATGTCCCTTGCACTACAACTAAACCTATGGGTTCAACAACATTCCACGGTAAGACGTAACATTTTCAAGGTAAATGTAACCTATGTATCTATTAACATGTATAGCATTATCATTGCTTGGTAAGACATAACATAAATTATAATATAAATTGAATGTTTAAATCACTCTTGAGGTACTTGACATGTAAATATGTAACAAATTCAAAATTATAATAAACATATATTAAATAAAGTTAAACCTATGGGAAACATCATTCCATCACTTGTTTCTGGATTTATTAGCTTTTTCCTCTCTTTTATGCAACACAATAAATAATAACTAATGTCTTCTATATTTCCAACCTCTGCTATGACTGCAAAAATATCTCATGCACACCAAATCTACATGTCCAGAATTTGTAACTTAAAAAATTTAGAGATACCTTATACACACACACACACACACACACACACACACACACACACACACACACACACACACACACACACACACACACACACCTTTTTTAATCAATATTGAAATATAGTTATAATCAGTTGAAATCAAACCTCTTGGAATGTATTCAAAGATTTCATCCTCATCTTCATTGTATGTGTTGGTAACAACTAGTGGCACATTTTCCCATTCACTGACATATCCATGTTGTTGGTTCTTACAATTCTCAAAATCTCTCAACATGCACACATAACAAAAACAAGAGTAATCCCTAGTGCGCAACGTCCATGTTTGGCTATCTATACTCATGACACAATGCAAAGATCTTGTTTTCTCTACCCTCTTGCATCCATGCATTGATCTTCTATCCACGCCTACAAATTTATTATATTGTACATTATGAATATAATAGAAATAATTAAATTCAAACTAAAATAAACAAACTCATCTACACATATCATATATATGAATATATATTTAAAGTACATTAAATAAATTCAAACAATACATACCTGATATCTCCCAAAACACTCTATGTGGAATGTATTTGTTTGTTCTTGAAGATATGCCGACCTCATTTGGTGCAAAGTATGACTTACACCATTCAACAACATCATGTGCATCATTTATACGATCTCCCTCATAATTCATTTGATGTTTTCTTAGAGCACGTTTGATGCAAGCTCCTGTGCCATCATGTTCACCCTTTCCATGCCCACTCTCAAAAAAACTCCAAACATGTGGTATATTGTCATTTCGATGATATCTACATAGTGCATAAAATGGCCTTGATGATTTGAATTGTGATGCACATCCATCTGACCATACAAAATGCTTTTCAAAATTTACACCCTTGCTTTTCAAATATCCAAAAAAATTCTTAAAGCAATGTTGTACAAAATGTGTGTCATGCTCTTTATCATCACTAATATAAAAGTGATATTCTTTCTTAATGACTCGTGCATCAAATGTACTTTCAACACCATCCAAATCCAATTGTGCATGCCGATAACACACATGCACTATAATAGTGATCTGCTCTGAAAAGTAATATTGTGATTGACTCTCTTTTTGATGTACAAAAGAGTAATTTTCTGCAAAGTCAACTACTGATAAAACTGTTCCAAGTGTGAAAGTATCTCTTAATATTTTAAACTGTTGTGCTTGCCACTTAGCAAAAAAAGCATGATGTATGTATGGTTGTATCAATTTAGAAAAAATTTTCATAGATGTTCCAATAGGTATCTCCGCTTCTACATAATCTAACCTTGTGGATTCTTTCCCATTTTTTGTTTGAAACTTTATGTACTTGTAACTCTTGCAATTTACCAACTTCATTGGGTCGATATCTATGTTTCTCAAAGGCATTTTAGCCAAATTTCCACATGTTTCACAAAGACCTTTTATGTAGTTTATTTGACCAGTTCCATTATCATCATCTAATTTATCACATAAGATGGATGCTATGAACTGACTTATGTATTTAGGAGGTGCATTTACAAAACCATCACTATCTTCAGAAATCTTTCAAAACACCTGATAGTAGAGATCAAATTCAATATGATAACGACAACAACAAGTTTCAAAAACCTTGTTTGTCTTCACATAATATGGCCTTAACCTTTCAAACATTGTTTGCCCAATCTTTATATTTGGATTTGCATTACAAAAGTCCACATACATCTCATGTTGTGTTATGTCTAGCCAATCTTTTGTAAGTAGTTCATAACTATTGGGCCTAATTCTGTGTTTGATAACATCTCTACTATTTGATGAAGCATGAGTATTATCATTCCAAAAGGTTGAGATCAAGTTCCTAACAAGATCTTGAAACCTGTTAGATCGAGGAGCTCTACACATAATTGCCTAATTGTCTTCCGAGGTACTTCATCCAATAATTTCCTCTTTTTCACATATTTTGTTATTGTCTTTCTACTGAAACCAATCTCAGTTGAAATTGAAGAAAATTGTCTTTTTTTGGAATTTTTTTCACTTAAAATACCTATCAACATCAATCTTCTTGAAATGGACTTATCCGTAGATCGAGATTGTTTCCCAATGGAAGCCAAACCTTTTTTAACATTTTCAACAATATCTTTTTCTAGGTGTGAACCTTTCCCCTTTTTCAATGACAAATATATACCCAACAATTGTAATGGCTCATTTAGCTCCTTACTAAGAAGTACAATTGATAACAATTGGGTTCATCCAAGTGTATCAAGATTATCAAAATGAGCAATTATTTCCTTTGTAGTTTTATTCATTGACCTCCTATTAGTACGTCTAGGTTGTCCAACATAATGTTTCAATTTATTAATATCCATTTTAAGTAAATGATCTAAATTTCTATAAGGAAATTTTCCATTCACCTCTTTAGCTAGATTAATATGCTCATCCATACCAGTCAAAGGAAGCAATCCCAACCCCTCTCCAACATCCATTGTTTGCGCTTGGGCCTCCTTTGGGCTAACATCAACTATGTGTTCTTCAACAACGTTTGCTCCAGTTTCTATATCACACATTAAGGAAACACATATTAAAGAAAACTTATTTAATTTAGTGAACCAAGTATTGATATATTTTAAAGAGACTCCATATGATCAAATTACCATAAAAATTAATATACATGTACATGTAATAACTAATATTTATGACCACAAGTGATATATATGGACCATGCACACAAGTGACAAATATGAGTATGTAAGATACATCTATGTAGTTATACCATTTAGGATAAGTGTGTAAGCGTGCACAAATATTCAAGTAAGATGTACAATTTGATATATATGAAATCTCCTATACATAATATGGTAAGATATCTCTTAGAGCGTTGAATGATTTAACAAAGCATGCAATCCTTTGTTCGAATATATTTAAGATCAAAATTAAATAAGAATACTTGTAAAGAAAAGATAGGGCTTATATAAACTTAGCAACATAATGTAGCAAAATAGGCCTAAGATTAAAGCGAAGAGAAACCCCACCATGGATTGAAGGTAGTGGAGTTCATTAAGCTCAATTTGAATTCAAGTAAAATTAAATGAGATAAAAGAAATAGATCTCTCCAAGTTAGTGCAACAAGTACTATCATCGAGTCCATTAAAGATGAGCACGGGAAGAAAATTTTCCTATACAATTTTTTCTAGAGAACTAACTAATGAAAAGAAGGATGAGACTAGAATTTTAAGGACTAACCTTTGGCTCTAAATGGAGTTCTATCTTACAAGATAATTAATCTAGTAGCTACTTTTTAAAGAGGTTCAACTATAATTTATATGGTGACAAAATCTAAGCTACTAAAGAGAAGACCTATCCAGAGAAGTCCTAGTAAAGAGAGAAAGAAGGAGCTTTAAAAAAATTTAAGTCAAGAGAGAGAGAGATCTTTCAAAATCTACTTGTACTTGTCAAGAGAGAGAGAAAGGACATTAGATAAAAAGGATAGAGAAAGAGAGAGAGAGACTTATCTAGATTTAAGGAGATCTCTAGAGAGATATAAAGGAAAAACTTTAAAAAAATCTACCCAAGAGAGAGAGAGGAACTTATGACTAAATAATACAAGTATAATTTACTTCTAGTGTACAAACCTATGAAGGACCCTAATACACATTCAATTGAAAAAAATATAAATTCACTTAGTATATTTATGTTCAAAAAGTTACAAATAGCATCCTACTACATGCTAAAAACTCATCAATTAAATAGGAAAGAAAATATGCATACATACCTTGTTTCTTTCTATGGTATCTTGCCCAATTTGTTTTGAGTATCTCTTGTTCTCTTTCCTTTGAATACTTTCTTTGAGTCTTATTTTGTCTCTTTTTTTGTCTCCCATTTTCTTCTTCAAGTTTTCTTCTCTCAAATCCTCTACCAAAAGTTTTCTTCTCCAAAATCTAGCTTCTTGAATGATAATGCAAATTAATCTTGCAATGATATATGAAAAAATAAAAAAATGACTTCATATTTATATGGATATAACATTATTTAAAAACATAATAACAATTTGGTTGGCCTAGGATTCGATCGAACGTCAGCCGTTAAAAGTTTTTTTAACTGACTGGTTCAATCGAACCCATTTGTATATGATTTTTTTATTTTTCATAAGGTGGGTTCGATTGAATGGAGGTTCGATCAAACCCCCATTTGATCAAATGGGTCAGGAGGGGTTTGATCGAACCCCCTTTCTTTGCCCTTGCCCCTATCTAGCTGCAATTTTATGCAGATTTTTGGGTTTCGAAGCTCTGGTTGAGGATCAAAATGGAAGCAACTTGACAAACCCATCTAGAGGATTATAGTACTTGAAATGAGCTTTCTATCAAGTATAATTTTAATATATTGTGTTTTTATTATAATTGTTTTTTTAGTTTAATTAAACATAGGGTTTTCACCAAAAATCAAGCTCTCTATTCTGCACATGTGGAAAAATAGTATATTACCAAAACAATTTATGAAAAATATCTATCCTCTTTGTATTCATCTCCTTGATCCAATAAAAAATAATTGAATTCTGATACATACAACAAAAATTATGCTTTACACAGTACAACTATGTCTAAATTGTAATTGGTTTGACTTCAAAAGTTAATTAAAAGAAAAATATTCAATAAAATATTATGAAACCATATGTATCCTCTAGATATCGTAGTTAAAAATCTAAATTCAAAAAAACTAGAATTTTATCCTTCATAGAAAAATAGTTATGTTTTACACAATACACATCACTCTTTAAAAATGGTGTTTACTGTTAAAAACTAGTTATTGAAGGAGATGGAAAAAGAAATGCAATTTGATTCCAATTTTTTTTTTTAAAATATACTTAGAATCTATAAACAAAATGTGACAAATTAGTAGTTAACATCATCTTCAAATTCCTCACAGTTTAGCAACTATAGGTGTTTGAAAGTGAAGATTTTTTTAAAAACGTTCATTTCAATGTCAACTTTGGCCAAAAAGTGTAACCCACTATTGTGGGATCACCCGAAGGCATGATGTCCTCAATGTGGAACTTAGGAATAAGATAAGGCATGTGAACACACAATAGGATGGAAAAAGAATGATGTACTTAATGTGGGTCTTAGGAACAAGATAAGGTGTGTGAGCACACAATAGGATAGAGAAAGCATGATGTGTCCAATGTGATAAGATAGAACTTAGGAAAATTATAAGGCATGCAAGTAGTTGCTAGTATCCGTAAGGTTGGAAATTTCCTACTTTGTAACATCTTACATTTCTATATTCATTTTGGCACGTCCATTCTCGTAGTATGTTTTAGGTCCACTTTCACATGGTTTTGGCCATTCTAGTGATCACGAAAGATGCCACAAATACCCCAAACCTTAGGAACCCATATCAAAACACCTTGAGAAATTTTAGTTGTAGAGCTATCAAGGTCACTAGCAACCATGGAAGTTAGTTCCTTGGTCAGCTACACTACCTAGCACTAGTGCCCATATTCAAAATTGCAAAAAATGAAATTTTTTTCCCATTCATGCCCTAATACTTACTACATTTTTAATAGTCATTCATCTAAAAACTTAGTCTGGCTTTGTATGTAAGCTTATAATTTCCCTCCATTAATCAATAATACAAAAGGTAGAAGACTTGATATCCTCTCCTCTCCTCTAACACATATAGGTAACTTGTATAAAGATTATTAGAGGAAAAGGGTAGTAAAGAGAAGATTACATATCAAAAGTTGTGAAAACCCCTTAAGTAAGCAAATCTATGGATTCCTTGTAGTTTCCTTCTCTTTCTCCCATCCACTATATCTATATCACTATTCTATCCATTTGTAAACCATAAGAAACCCTTTTCCCTTTTCATAGCCATCCCAAATATGCATACACCCTACATTGCCATTAGTACTAAATTTGAATTCATTCACCTCTCTTACATGTCTATTGTGACAACATTCACATCCTATTTGAATCCATCACAAGCACACATCACTTGTCATAGCCTCACCCCCTAGGGTTTGTTCTCATAAACAACATTGTTGCATAAATAACCATCACCAAAACTCTAGGTCTACACACAACTAATTTTCATCTTGTAAGGAAGCTAAGGTAGAAGAACAACTTCCTACACTAATCTTGAGAGGAACGTTATGTAAAACATTTCAAATCTTTACAATAATTATAGAAATTATACAAAAATAAACATAAATGGCAATCATACCACAACACAGTGATTTAAGTGGGGAAAAACTCTTTCGAGAGAAAAACCCCACACTCCAAAATGTCACCCAATATATTATTCAAAAATTTCAATAAGATTACAATATACTTGCAAAGAAAGCTTTCACAAGAGTATCACCAACTAGAGATGTAGAGGCAACTCAACATCTATAAGACTCTTGCACACAACCTCCATCTCAAGCACCTAATATATAGGAGATACAAAACATAAAACCGTCAAATGGTAATTACAAAACCATGAGCTAAAACCACCCAAAAGTGGCACCCAAATTCTTAGGATTTCATTATCTCTAATCAAATATGCCTTATTATGTTTCATAACATGCATCAACACATGTAACTCCCCTTTATATCTCTTTTTTGTATCCAACATGTTTTTACATTTTCCAATATGGGAGGCCCAACTTCCAAAGGCCATAGCTTTTGATCTGGGAGGTCGATTGGGCCCTTTTTTTTAATTGAAGAGCTCAAAGAGATTTGTGCACCAAGCACTCCCAATGACAATATAAACAACCTAAAATTTTATTTTGGCCAAAACCCAATTCTATAGCCTAGAAATTAAGTTTTTTCTATTTTTATAACAAAAAATTCACACTTTGTAATTACATATTTGAGACATATTTCCTAACATTTTCCTACTTGTTGAACATGTTGCAAGAGCAAAGGGAGTATTAACACCATGATTTAATTTCTAGGGGCCAAGATGCCCATAGACTCCGAACACCATCTGAATTTCTTTGTGCTCGCAAGCTTAGTTAAAGAATTTGCAACATTCATCAAAGTCTACCTTAACCAGCTTCACCCTACAATCCTTGACCATATATCTGAAAAAATGATATTATACATCAATGTGCTTGGTCCTAGCATGAAATGACAGGTTCTTAGCTAGGTAGATCAAACTCTAACTATCACAATAAATTATCACTATGCCTTGTTTTATTCCAATATTTGAACATAATATCTTAATCCAAATGGCTTCTTTATAGGTATGAGTAACTTCCATATACTCATCCTCAGTAGTGGACAAACCAACCACAACCTGTCATTTCCTCATCCAACTAATTACACCACCAAATCAAGTAAACACATAAGAACTAGTGGATCTTTTGCCATCAACATCACTTGCTTATTCTGAATCCACATAACCATGAATGGATATCAAGGGAATGCTTATCTCCTATCAAATTATCAAGATAACATAAGGAATACTCTAAGGTACCCTGCAAATATATGAAGACTCTTTTAACTATATATCAATAAACTCTACCAAGATTAGACATATATCTAGAAAGAACTCCCACTACTTGCACAATGTCTGGTCTAGTACATACCACAACATACTTCAAACTTTCCACTACACTCTACTCATGTCTTCCATCTCTAATAGGGATGTTGGACATTGTGAAGTAGATAACTTCATTCCAATTTTAAGAGGAATGTACATAATGGTCAACAATCCTACATGTTAAACCTCTATAAAATTGAATTGACATACTTACTCTAGTCAAGCCATAGTTTTTTGTTCACTCTATCTGTTCTAATTTCCATCCCAAGAATGTGTTTAGCTGCACTAAAATCTTTCATTTCAAATTTAGCTACAAGTTGAGACTTTAGTTCTAAAATCATTCCTTTCCCTTTACCAATAAGATCTACACTTAAGTATGTAGGGAAGGTCCTAAATTTGATGGTCATAGGGTTGTATTTAGGTATTTTTACTATAAAATACAATAATTTTTTAAAAAAGATTGTATCATATGAAAGAAGAGATTTTTGAGTGTCTGTCAAAATTTATATAGAATTATATATTTGGTTTATCTATAGTCTTTCTTATACTAAGATATTTCATAGTATTTTAAGGGTGCCTTTGAATGGATAACCGTCATTACAAAAATTGCTTGATAGGTAGGCTCAACCGTCAAATTTAGGCCATTATGTAGGGTACCATATTTACATAAAGCAGACTATAAATACCAGCTGCAAATAATTTGAAAAAATATCTTAGTGAAACTTGGTAACTCATTCTAATCATGGGGCTATTGATTACTTCCATGTTTTGCTCCAACCGCTTGTTATAATTTTCTCGTATGGACAAAGGACTACATGCATTGAACCAGAAGGGTTGGGCTTAAACAACATACTCTAAGCTTTGACTGCTTAGGAGGCATGTGGGCCCATTCCTTTCCCGAACACCCATTTCCATCTTGAAACCATCCCTGTTAACTCCTAATTCAAATTGAAACTCATCTGATAGTTCCAACGCAAGGATGCCTGTAAAGTGTTTGATCGCATAAAATATCTCATGTCCGTGGCACATGACAAGCTGCCTCAAATAAATGTGGTCTCATTGGAATGCTACGATTGCAGGATATGCACGAAATGGGTTTGTTGAAAAAGATTCAGAAGCTTTCAAGAAAATGCAATGGTAAGTGTAAAGCCAGACTTCGCAACCTTTGCCAGCTTCCTCCCTACCTATGCAAAAATGGGAGCTTTGGGACAAAATATGAACATCCATCACAGGAAAAAGGATAGAGGAGTTTTGTCAGATGTTCTTGTAGCTGCCCCAGTAGACATGTATGCAAAATGTGGAAGCATAGACATGGCACGAACTGTTTGATAGAATGCCTCAAAGAGATGTCATCTCATGGAATGCCATGATTACAAGATATGTAAAATGTGGAAGCATAGAAAAGGCACCTGGGACTATTTGACAGAATGCCTCAAAGAAACGTGTTCTCTGGAATGCTCTAATTGTAGGATATTCACAAAATGGGTTTGTTGAAAAGGCTTTAGAAACTTTCAAGTAAATGCAATTGGTAGGCATAAAGCCAGACTCTACAACCTTTTCCAGCATCCTCCCAGCCTGTACCAAATGGGAGCTTTGGAATAGTGTATGGACATTTGTCAAAGCATGAATGATAGAGTAATTTTTTCAGATGTTGTAGTTGCAACTGCTCTGGTAGACATGTATGCAAAATGTGGAAGCATAGACAAGGCAAGTGAACTATTTGACAAAATGCCTTAGAAATGTGGTCTCATAGAATGTCATGATTGGAGGATATGCACAAAATGGATTTGTTGACAAGCCTTTAGAAACTTTCAAGCAAATAAAATTGGCAGTTGTAAAGCAAGCATCCTCCCTGCCTATGCCACAATGGGAGCTTTGGAAGAGGGTATGGAAATCCATCAAAGAATAATGGAAGGAGGAATTTTGTGAGATATTATGGTTGGAAATGCTCTGGTAGACATGTATGGAAAATGTGAAGCATAGACAAGGCACTTGAACTATTTGACAAAATGTCTCAAAGAAGTGTGGTCTCATGGAATGAGATGATTGCAGGATATGCACAAAAATGGATTATGCAAGCATGCTCTCAAAATCTTTGAATTAATGAAGCACTTTGGAACATATCCTGACATTATAAGCTTTGCTTGTGTTCTATGTGCATGCAACCATGCAGGTTTATTGGATAAGGACTATACATGATTTATTCACATGAGTAACCCTTATTGCATTACACCTACAAGTGATCATTATGTCTGCATGGTTGACCTTCTTGCTTGTGCTAGCTATGTTGAGGACAACTTAAACTTTATTGTTAAGATGCTAGTTAAACCTATGGTGGTTGTGTGGATGTGTTTTCTTGATGTCTGCAAATCACATATGAATGTAGGCTTAGGAGTATTTACAACGAAAATGTTGTGACTCATGTTCTTCTCTCAAACATATATGTAGAAGTGGGTAGGTAGTGTAAGGTTCAAATGGTAAGGAGATTGATGAGAGATAAAGGAATTAAAAAGATCCCTGGATGTAGTTGGATTTAAGGCCATAAAATGGTATGTACTTTTTGTATAGGAGAAAGATCACATCCACAAGCATAGGAGATCTATGTAAAGTTGGAGAAATTGGCTTAGGAGATGAAGGTGGAAGGGTATTTCCCAAATTCAAGACATTTACTTAGTGATGTGGAAAATGAGGAAAAATAATTATTTCTTTGCCACCATAGTGAAAAGTTGGCAATTCTTTTTGGTTTGTTAGACACACCCCCTAGAACAACTATTAGAGTTGTGAAAAACCTTCAAGTATGTGTTGATTGCACACTACAACACAATTTATCTCCAAGATTGTTGCAAGAGAAATTGTTGTGAGAGATGTAATATGTGTTTTCATCATTTTAAACAAGGAGAATGTTCTTGTGGAGATGATTGGTGATGCTAAATTAAGTGATCTCAAAAATAGGCTCACACTATAATAATGTGCATCATGTCAAACCTACAATAATAATGAAGGAACAAGGTTTTATTTTTAGTTTCTAGAAAGTTTTTTCGGTTTTGTTTTTGTTTTGAGTATTTGGCAATCTAGAATATGATGTTGGCTTTGTAAATTTAGATGCATAGAGTGCAATGGAGATCACTACTTATATTCATTGTTAGGGTATTTGTCAAAGACTTATTTTATGATAACATGGACATTTAATTGAATTGTTTTCATAAAACCTACATATGATGAAATGAAAAGCTAAGAGGAGGAGGTGGAGAAAGAGAAAGACAAAAGGTGAGGAACACTTCAAGTAAATGGAAAGGTTCTTGACCAATAGGAAATTGGAGAGGGGGGCTCACAATTACCCTTTCCATTTTGTATAGTTCTTTTGTTTGGATTAATTGTATTATCTTTCACCCATGTTAGGTTAACCATTTAATTGTAACACATTCTAGATTAAATATGTAATTTTATATAAGTGTATATAGATTTTGTGTCATTAATGGTTAGATATTTATAATGTTGTTTCACATCCCTTTGCTTGGTGAAATAGCTAATAAATTTGTGAATTCACGGATATTTTTTAATTTAATTTGATTTCAATCTATTTGGTTTTAATTAGAAATAAACCAGTATAATTTATAACGAAGAAGTAAAAAAAATTACAAGTGTCTTAATGTTGTAATTAGTGGTTATGCATGGCACTTGAAAAACTTATATAATGAGGTTTATAGATTGATGTTAGAGAGAAGAGAATAATATTTGTATATGTAAAAAAGTCATGATTTATATTGCATTGTAATTGCACATTTGTGGTATTCCAAAATTGTGCATGATGAGATGTATAAATTAATACTAATGAGATGAGGGATTCAAGGTGGTTAGGAGAGAGCTAAATAGGTCACTTCATAAGTGTTTGGAGTGATAATAGGACTTAAAATAAGAGGAACTCAAAATGATGAGGGGAATTTTAGAGATACACAATGGGAGACATCATAGGTTTGAAAATAATATTATAATTATATTCATAATATGGTCAAATTGACTACTTTATTCACTTGTGGTAAACCTAACAAATGACACTAAAGTTAAATTCTATTTGGTAAGATAGGAATTGAATAATTTTACATTAGTCATATACCTAGCAAATGCTAGTGAAAACTAAATTCCATATGCCACATCTAATGTTTGTTTATAATCCTTAATCAGAACTACATTAAGAATCATGAATTCTGGTACTTGATTCATGTCAAAATTTTATAATGGGGGATTCATTTCATAATGTCCAAAGACTTATGAGTCGTGGCTAACAATTTTTTTTTAGTTGATTTAAAAATGGAATGTTATCATAAGCATAGATGTTTGTATACAATGAAGACAAGAAAAATAGTTTTTTGGAAAGAATCTAGAATGATGAACTTTAATTATTCATCTCATGCAAATGCATTTGACAACTTTATGTTTATAAGAGAACATACATTTCTAAGTTATTATAAGTCTTCATAATGAGTGTTTTTAATTTTTACAATAGAAGAACGAAATTTGTTATGAAACACCAAATATGTCTTTATAGACAATATTGTATATGCTTGGTCTCCAAACATATATTGGAAAGGAAAAATACTTATACTAACTTTTAGAAGGGGATTGTACATGACCACCTAAATCAAGAAAACAACATGTGTAAAATTATCATTCAAATTTTTTAGGATGTAAAATGTCATAAAATAATAATTGACATGATGAATGTTAATTAAATGTTTGTATCGATGTAGCTCGCTTTCATGGAAATTATTTTCACTACATTGTATGGCATAAACTATCAGAGATTTCAATGATTTTCTTTATCAAAGATGGCCAATCTACCTTATACAACTCTTATTCTTCATGTGGAAAAAAGACTTATGGGGAGGGTCTATTAGCATTATGGGAATGCCTTAGTTGGAGCATCTCATTTTTCCTTGTTGAGAAGTGAGAACAAATTAAACATATGATTAGAGCTCTTGATTATCTTCTCTAGCAAACTCCAACCTATAATGGATATGCATCCTCTCATTCCATGCATTGGTTCATGCTCAATATTAAGAAAATAAGAATATTATTAATGAGCATTCAAACTTAAAATAGTCATACTTATATGAATGTATTTTCTACTCTTGCTAGTGGTCGAGCTAGATGTAATTTTTTTTGTATTTTAAAATTAATGATCTCAGAATAGAATTTTTATACTAATGTTTTTCAAGATTCATAATTTCTTAGACTAATCATGTAACATGATGTTGTGATGAATTTTTTGAATGTGTAGGTGTTTTCTGACATGGAAGTGCCAACCAAGTAGAATGGGGTATATAGATTCAAAGGAAATTCTTTCCAAGTGTTTTAGTGGTGGTGCACATGAGTGACAATAGGGGAAAATAGAGGAACCAAGATCAACTATAAAGACAACATCAATGATCCTTTTTCCTAGAGAAATGGCTTGAGATGAATTTCTAGGATAATGTACCTTGGGTAAATAAGGTGGGATGATGAGGGATTTCATGTTTCTAGGGATCTAGATGAAGTAACCACCTAATCATGCCACTAAGAAGGTGACTAATTAAATGGTGCCAAGAATTTGTATGGCATAGGGAGTCTCAATGGATGAAATGATTTCCTAACAATAGAAACATTTTGGATGAGTATTCTAAAACTACCATAATTAGTCAGTAGTGTTTAAGAGAGAAGAGACTCAAAAGAATGTATAACCAATAGAAAAAGTCATTGGAAGAAGGCTGTTGTTAAGTCTATCACAACTCATGTATGGTCTTATTCAATGCATAGACTAGTGAATAAAATATGGGATTAAGGGAGTTGAGGAAAGTTTAGATGAGGTATATGCTTAGGTTGAAACTAGTGAAATAATATTTTGTGGCTGTACATTATGTCTATGTGACTTGTGATGTTATTAAATTGTGGTGATCTATGTCTAGGCTAGAGTTCTCAATGTGGTTATTGTGTGAATATGCCATTCTATGTTTGTGAATTCATGAGTCTCATGGTCTCATGTCTAAGTTGGGATCGTCATGTATGAGTTTGATATGTTGTAGCACAATATGCATGTGATCCTAGAAGGCTTCACGAGTACATGTTCATTTTTATTAGGATATTACAGTGTTTTATTGTCATTTGGTAAAGCTAATTATGAATCCTCTAAGGCTTAATACCTTCCTATTGAAGCATTACTTTATATTATTATTTGGGTTAATTTGTAAGATACATGACATGATTCTCTAATGCTCTAGTGAATGAACCTAACTACCTAGAAGTGTAATTGACCTAGAGTGAATGATCTAGACAATTGGAGCCATGGATGGTTAGAGGCTAAAGTATAGAGGTTGTGTAATTGGGATTCCCAAATTTGGAAAATAATTCTTTTATATCATAAATTGAGCATATTCCCTAGCTATAAATCAAGTCCTATGGATTGTCAAAATGTATTAAGATCTAACTATGTAAAACCCATGGATAAATAATCAAAGGAAGTATTACAAAACTCTCTGAGGTAAATTCTAATAGCCTAGATTGAAACCACTATCCTATGGCTCGCCACTCTTTGCAATATTTAGTGATCTAAAGTCTAAATAATTTAAGTATGGGAGGTTGTTGCTTGAATTAATTATAATAAGTCTTAGATTCCCTTCATGATAATTTTTCTATCAAGGCTATGCTTTGAGACTTGATTCCTTTGTAATATTGAAGCCTATTTTTGTTTCCAAGTTTGAATAACTCCTAACCAACAATTCTTGAAGAAAATTCTTAACTATGGATGTCTTAGAGTAAATATCTATTGGACACATGTCCCCGAGAGGAAAGAAGCCTTTGTCGGAGTCCCAAGTCAAGAAAAAATCCTATTAATTACTCTATCAAGTGAAATCTAAGTCATTGATTAACTAGAGTTAATCATACGATGACCCCTTTCCTCTAAGTAGGAATTTGAATGTTTCCCTTGTAAAAAACTAGAATTAAAATTATGTTGTGTTAAAATTACAAGGAGCCTTGCATCCACTAGGAGCTTCAGGAATAAAGAAGTGACAAATACAAACATGAGATCTATAGGAAATTTTAAATATAATCACATGACAAGATTGAAATTGAGAACTCTATTAAGTTAAGAATTTTAAGGATGCTTGTGTCCATGGTATGCTATTGTGCATAATGTCATAATACTTTTGGAACTGAGAGCCTTAGTACATCAAAATATATAAAGTTCCCACATTTGTGGCAAGCTGCTGCAGGAGCACCCCGAGACACTGAGGATCAGGAGGATACCTACTCTATTTTATCTAAGTTGTCTTTTCATGTCTGTAAGGCCTTAGCACCATATTGAATCATAGTTGGCCGAGTAACGACATAACATTAAGTTTGTATACGTGTCATTAAAGATGGTAACTGATTTGAATGGATGTAACTGAATGGCAGAGGTGGTTGTAGGGTGATTCGCCTTCCATCTTATGTAACTGCTGATATGATTCTATATAGTCAGTCTATGTTCATTAAGAAATGAGGGGGAAGAGAATAGACATAGATGGAGAATCAATTTGTATGTGTATTTTTTGAGGAATAAGAAATTATGTTCTGTCGTGTATATCTGAATAAGGTTCTATTGCACAAAATATAGATCGAAAGCATTCCACTGGTTGAGATTTCTATCAAAATCAGTGGAATGGCTTCCTTAGGAGTAGATCATTTTCTGTTCTATTGAGATTTTGTTGTTTCTGTATAAGTTGTTCGGTGTTTGAGTAGTTGCAGAGTTATAGAGGTAGTCATCGGCGTATCGACAAATCTAATCCTTCAGTGGCTAATAGTAATCGTCTTGCCGATAAACGAAAGTTAAAGTTGACATCAAGTGTTGGTCCATCGGCGCATCGGCCAAAGTTTGTAAGCATTCGCCGATGAGAAGAGTCTCCCCGAAAATAATGCCATCGGCATATCAGGAGAATAAACAAGGAGTTCGCTGATGAAGGAAGTCACACCAACGGTTGAAGCCTATTGGCGCATTGGAAGAAGAGTAAAAGATCCCACTGACAAAGTAAGTCTCACCGAAGAGTGTGGTTCGAAGGTGACATCGGAGTGATCAGTGTATCAGCAGAATAGTTTTTGAGTTTGCTGACGGTATTAAGTCTCGCCGATAGTGAGTTTAAAGGTTCATTTTCACATAAAATTTGCTAAGTGTCCCTTCCTCTGTGCACTCCACATCAAATTGGTATTAAAGCTAGCGAAAGGTTTGGGCGGAGGTGTTGTGTATTTGATTTCTGTCACTGAGAAGGTAGGTGAAGAGTTGAAGGAAAACTGTGTAGTTAAAGAAAAATGTTTGGTTGGTGACCATTTTGAAAACATAGATCATAAGAAGTATTTTAAAGGCTAACAGTAGTTGCTAGAATGTTGCAGATGCTTGTGCCATCTAGTTGCGATAAGGAATAGGATTCCTATAGTGTGTGGGCAGATGATGATGAGGTATGTCAAGACCATTGACCAATAGAGATTTGGCTAGAAGAGGGTGCAGAGTGAGGCCACTGCGAGAGAGAGTGGTAGTGCATCTCTAGGATCTGCTGTTGGACGAGGGGAATGGGTCTATGAAGCAGCATGTAGGATGGACATCTGATTGAGCATTGTGTTGTAGTCATTGAGGATTTGATCAGTCTGAGAGTACTCCATTGCTAGGAGTAGAAGGAGCCTGAAGATGCTCTGAAATGTTGATGGTAGTTTGCCATTATTGGTTGGTTGGTCACTATTCCATTGATGTGAAGATTTGAAACCTGAAGTTGATGAAATAGAGTGAAAGATGAATCCAGACAGAGATGCAAGAAAAGGTAGATTTGTTTTGCAAGTACATTTCCAAGGGACTTGGAAATCTTTGTTGGTTGGTTGTATGGTGCAAGAGCACATTGAGACACTGAGGATTAGGAGGATCCCTATTCTATTTTGTCTAAGTTGTCTTTTCATGTTTGTAATGCCTTAGCACCATATTGAATCATAGTTGGCCGAGTAATGGCATAACATTGAGTCTGTATACGTGTCATTAAAGATGGTAACCAATTTGAAAGGATGTAACCGAATGGCATAGGTGGTTGTAGGGCGATTCACCTTCCATCTTATGTAACTATCGATATGAGTCTATATAGTTGGTCTGTGTTCATTAAGAAATGAGCGAGAAGAGAATAGACACAAATGGAGAATCAATTTGTATGTGTATTTTCTAAGGAATAAGAAATTATGTTCTGTCATGTATATCTGAATAAGGTTCTGTTGCACAAAATGTAGATCGGAAGCATTCTACTGGTTGAGATTTCTGTCAAAATTAGTAGAATGGCTTCCTTAGGAGTAGATCATTTTCCATTCTGTTGAGATTTTATTGAACTTCTGTATAAGTTGTTCAGAGTTTGAGTAGTTGTAGAGTTACAGAGGTAGTCATCGGTGTATCGGCGAATCTAATCCTACCATGGTCGATAGTAATCATCTTGCCGATAAACGAAAGCCAAATTCGACGTCAAGTGTTGGTCCATCGAAGCATCGGCCAGAGTTTGTAAGCATTCACCAATGAGAAGAGTCTCCCCAAAAATAATGCCATCGGCATATCAGGAGAATAAACAAGGAGTTCACTAATGAAGGAAGTCACTAATGAAGGAAGTCACACCGACGGTTGAAGCCTATCGACGCATCGGAAGAAGAGTAAAAGATCCCGCCGACGAAGTAAGTCTCACCAAAGAGTGTGGTTCGAAGGTGACATCAGAGTGATCAGTGTATCGACGAAATAGTTTCTGAGTTTGCCGACAGTATTAAGTCTCATCGATAGTGAGTTCAAAGGTTCATTTTCACATAAAATTTGCTAAGTGTCCGCTTCCTCTATGCGCTCCACATCACAAGCATTAGTGTTGAACACAATGAGGTGCTGAGAGGGGGGGTGAATCAACACATACAAAAATTTAAACAAATACTTTTAGAACAAAAAGGAAAGCATGAAACATTTAAATGAACACAAGGACACCAGGATTTTTACGTGGAAAACCCTAAAATAGGGAAAAACCATGGTGAGTGTTAGCTCACAATATATTATGCTCACTGCAAAGTATTACAACTTTGTTTTTGGGCTGCAACCCAAGGAAGCTACTACTCCCTGTATTTTGTGCTCACTACAATTACAACTTTGATTTAGGGTAAAAACCCAAGGAAGCTACTACTCCCAGAATATTCTTCTCACTACATTTAGGATTTACAAGGATAGCAAATATATGGACTATTGCAAAGTAAACATATGACTTATGCTGATAATGCAGTCTTCTTTTTCTACTCAAAGCATGCCTTCAAACTGATTCTACACACTTCATATTCCACGTGTATTTATCGCACACTTACCAGTTGCAACTAACTTAGAACTTCTATAAATATCCTCTGCAATACATCATAACACTGATTAGGTCGGCATCATAAAAGAAGTTTTGATGAAAACATGTAACTCCACACATGTCGGCTTTAATACATGTAATATCTCAAGAAAATATGTTGTAGACCTTAGATCTTCATGAAAGTATTCAAGACATATCTCTTCACATCTTGCATAGTTAAAGCAATAGATTAGGATCTATCACACATACCAGAGACTTAACCCGTCTGCTCAAATTGCTCAAAACTACTAATTATACATCTTCACACTACCAGGGAGAAGACAAAAACTTCATGTGGACCAAGAATTCAATCATATATAATCTTAACATCATTCATACACCTTTCTTCTGAAGTATTAGATCAATCTATATAACCGCACATTAAGAAATATGATGAACTACCAGAAATAGAGTATTCCAAAGCACTTGTGACACTTCATACCTCAAGATATAGCATTGTGGTACATCACAAACCCTGAAACCTTTAGGAATGAACTTAAACATCATTATATACTCCTTCCTAGATCTGCACATCCTTGTCTGATGTTTCTGAAGGAAAAAAAATCTTGACTAAGATAAACTAGAGTCTGGAGAACAATTATGCTTAATTCCTCCCTTACTGACTTAACTACTTGATATGGTACAATAAAATAAGAAATATTTGCATGCAGATCAAACTTGAGATACATTGGAACATGTAAGACCTCTGCACAAACTTTTATGATTGATCTGTATATATTTCATCTTCTACAAATAATCAACCATGTGTACTTAGGCTCCTAGAATAGTCTTGTATTATCTGTCGCTTGAATGTTGATCTTGCAGACCACCAAACCATTTGATACTTCATCATACCATACTATATACATCCCCGAATCTATTCTCATAACCGCATGACAAAATAATGTCTTCCGGAGGAATGTGGAGCATTCCATTAAGTCTCTATCATTGCTTTGCCCTATCTAAGTAGTAACCGGTACTCTGTCCCTTGTAACTTTTTCTACTAAAGATGTGAAGACCTAAAAACTTAGATATATAATTTTAATACCTAGATACACTTGTCTTCAGAACCGCAAGATCAAATCTTTCTCTACGAAGAAATGCGGATCCAACCAATGTGACTCTGCCTTAGGATATACATTGTTTACTTCATCTGCTAAGTCTTTCGGTCTAACTTTCCTTAGACATGCTGACCCCTTGGCTTCAACTGAGTCAAGTTGTCTCTCTCAAATCTTCCACTATCCATTAGCTTCTCCTTCTTCTAAACTCATCCTCTGTACTGTAAGTATGATCTTATATTGTCATATACTATGAATTCTATGTTGACATCAATGACAACACATATTGCCAACAACTAGTGGATTTTCTAACTATTGATGTCCCAATTAATCTATATCCACTAATTTGCTAGAGTGAATCTTCACATACACTCATTCATAGATAGATGAGGGTTGGAAGCTAATCATTAGTAAGTTCAAACTTGAGTGCACAAATTAGTCAAAGTTAGTAGGTGACATAGGTCTATGGAACTCTAAAGATAAATCCTTTGAGTTCCAAAACCAAGATCCTAAATAAATTAGGATTGATAATATGTCTGTGCCTAAGATGTTGAGAGTCAAGAAAGAAACCTAACAATTGGGTGCATGCCATGTGTTTGTATCAAAGTTAGCCCTAAGTAAACACGTGTCCTCTTTGGAGTACTTTAGAATACAACATTATGATTCTAGAAATGACTTACAACTATGTCATATTTAATAGGACTCTTGCATGGACACTAAGTCCACAAATCTAAGGCTATTAAATTTGTAGACCTAGACACCTAATTAAGATAGGTTGTACAAAATTCTTTCACATCCATAAGCATAATTAAAGTATGTCAAAGATGCTTCGGATTTCATGAACATGAAAATGTACCGATTGGATTTGGCCACATATTCCCATACTAAGTCTATTGAAATTTGATGGTTCAACTTGAACTTAATCTTGTCTTAAGGCCTGTCTCTCAACTGTTACCCTTCGTTAAGATAAAATAAGGACTTTTTTAGACCTAAACATGAATGCCTAGGCTCAATTTTATTAGCAAACCCAAGAATCCAAGTGTCTATCCAAGAGAATTTTTAGATGACTTTTCATAGGGATTTACTGATGTTGTAAGACTACGTTCTTTTATATAATGGAGGTAAAAGATTAAGAAGTTCAATTTAAAAAATAGTCTAATTTTTCCCAAGTCCAATGGGCTACCACATGTTGTATCAAAGCATCGTTTAAAACTAAGGGCCTAATGGGCCATTAAGGATAAAATTTTAGGTTTAATTTTGAGATTGATTAGGGATTGATCATGCAACTACTCTATTGATGCAAGTAGTAAGAAATCTAAAGTTCAAAAGTTAGTCTTTTGTAGTGTATCAATAGGCAATAATTGTTAATCATTGTGGTTTCACAAGTTTGACTTCAACCATGAGGAAGAAGAAGAGAGAAGATGATAGAATAAGGACAAGAGTAGTTCATAGATGAGTTACTAAGCTTTGACATGGAGGAAAAAGAGCAAGGGTGTTGGGAGTAGAGAAAACCCAACAAAATGGAAAATGAAATACTAAAATCAATTACAAAAGAAATACTCCTCATTCAACATGAAATAAGAGACCGAATGTTGCCAAGCAAACTAACAAATTTTGTAGTTGGATAGCATTGGAATGAGTAAAAAAGGAACCTAAAAGTAGGATGGGAACTAGTAAATTGTAAGGAAGAAGTCATCTAAATAAATTGTCAAGAACAAATAGATCATTGAGGATTCTGAATAAATCAAGTCAAATAGACGTGGCAATACCAAGTGTTAGGAGGTATAATGTAGCACCTTTTATTTATTGAGGACCTCACTTCACCAAATGCAATCTATGGGATTATTTTATAATTATTTTTATTTTTAATGACAATGGAATTGCTTCAATTAAAATGTTCCCTACTATTATAATGCATACACAAAAATATTCATTTATAATTTTAGATGTACCTCGAGACCTCAAGTATGATACTATTAATGATAGTTACAAAGTGATTTAGCTTTTATAAGAATATTTGAGACTTCATAACAAAGTCCCTTATTTTATTGTAAACATTAAAAACACTCATTAGAAAGACTTATTAACTTAGAAATATATGTTCTCTTATAACCATAAAATTGTCAAATTATGCATTTGCATGGGATGAAGAAGTGAAGTTCATCATTCTAGATTCTTTCCAAAAGACTATTTTTCTTGCCTTCATTGTATACAAACATGTATGCTTATGATAACATTCCATTTTTAAATCAACTAAACAAAAATTGTTAGCCACAAATCATAAGTCTTGGACAATATGAAATGAATCCCTCATTAAAAAATTTTGACATGAATCAAGTATTGGAATTCAAGATTCTTAATGTAGTTGTGATTAAGGATTGTAAACAAACATTAGATGTGGCGTATAGAATTTAGTATTCACTAGCATTGCTAGGTATGTGACTAATGCAAAATTATTCAATGCCTATCTTAGCAAATAGAATTTAACTTTAGTATCATTTGTTAGGATTACAACAAGTGAATAAAGTAGTCAATTTGACCATATTATGAATGTAATTTTAATATTCTTTTCAAACCTATGATGTCTCCCATTGTGTTTCTCTAACATTCCCCTCATCATTTTGAGGTCCTCTTATTTTAAGTCCTATTATCACTCCAAACACTTATAAAGTGCCCTATTTAGCTCTCTCCTAACCACCCTAAAACCCTCATCTCATTAGTATTAATTTATACATCTCATCATGTAGAATTTTGTAATACCACAAATGTGCAATTACAATGCAATATAAATCATGATTTTTTGTTACATATACAAATATTATTCTCTTCTCTCTAACATCAATCTATAAACCTCATAATGCAAGTTTTTCAAGTGCCATGCATAACCACTAATTACAACATTAAGACACTTGTAACTTTTTTTACTTATTCATTATAAATTATACTGGGTTATTTCTAATTAGAACCAAATAAATTGAAATCAAATTAAATTAAAAAATATTTGTGAATTCACAAATTTATTAGCTATTTCACCAAGCAAAGGGATGTGAAACAATATTATAAATATCTAACCATTAATGACACAAAATCTACATACACTTATATAAAATTACATATTAAATCTAGAATGTGCAATTAAATGGTTAACATAACATAGGCAAAAGATAATACAATTAATCCAAACAAAAGAAATATACAAAATGGCAAGGGTAATTGTGAGCCCCCCTCTTCCATTTCCTATTGGTCAAGCACCTTTCCATTTACTTGAAGTGATCTTCACCTTTTGTCTTTCTTTTTCTCCATCTCCTCCTATTAGCTTTTCATTTATACATATGTAGGTTTTATGAAAACAATTCAATTAAATGTCCATGTTATCATAAAATAAGTCTTTGACAGATACCCCAACAATGAATATAAGTAGTGATCTCCATTGCACTCTATGCATATAATTTTATAATGCCAATATCATATTCTTGATTTCTAAATACTTGAAACAAAAACAAAACCAAAAAAACTTTCTAGAAACTAAAAATAAAACCTTGTTCCTTCATTATTACTGTAGGTCTGACATGGTGCACATTATTATAGTGCAAGCCTATTTTTCAAATCACTTCATTTAGCATCACCAATCATCTCCACAAGAACATTCCCCTTGTTTAAAATGATGGACATAGATCACATCTTTCACAACAATTTCTCTTACAACAATCTTGAAGATAGATTTCGTTGCAGTGTGCAATCAACACATACTCAAAGGTTCTTCACAACTCTAATAGTTGTTCTAGGGGGCATGTCTAACAAACCAAAAATAATTGCGAACTTTTCACTATGGTGGCAGAGAAATAATTCTTTTTCCTCCTTTTCCACATCACTAAGTAAATGTCTTGAATTTGGAAAGTACCCTACTGCCTTCATCTCCCAAGCCAATTTCTCCAACTTTGCATAGATCTCCAATGCGTGTGGATGCAATCTATCTCCTACACAAAAAACACGTACCATTATATGGCCTTCAATCCAACTACATCCAGGGATCTTTTTAATTCATTTATCGCTCTTCAATCTCCTTACCATTTGAACCTTACACCACCTTCCCACTTTTGCATATATGTTTGAGAGAAGAAGATAAGTCACAACACAACACATATTCATATGTGATCTACAGGCACCAAGAAAACACATCCACACAACCACCACAAGTTTAACTAGCATCTTAACAATAAAGTTTAGGTTGTCCTCAACATAGCTAGCATGGGCAAGAAGGTCAACCATGCAGACATAATGATCATTTGTAGGTGTAATGCAATAAGGGTTACTCGTGTGATTGAAGTATGTACAATCCTTATCCAGTAAAACTATATGGTTGCATTCATATAGAACACAAGACAAGCTTATAATGTTAGGATATGTTCTAGAGTGCTTCATTAATTCAAAGATTTTGAGATCATGCTTACATAATCCATTTTTTGTGTATATCCTACAATCATCTCATTCCATGAGACCACACTTCTTTGAGACATTTTGTCAAACAGTTCAAGTGCCTTATCTATGCTTCACATTTTCCATACATGTCTACCAGAGCATTTCCGACCATAATATCTCACAAAATTCCCCCTTCCATTATGCTTTGATGGATGTCCATACCCTCTTCCAAAGCTCCCATTTTGGCAGAGGCAGGGAGGATGCTGGCTTTACAACTGCCAATTTTATTTGCTTGAAAGTTTCTAAAGGCTTGTCAACAAATCCATTTTGTGCATATCCTCCAATCATGGCATTCTATGAGACCACATTTCTGAGGCATTTTGTCAAACAGTTGACGTGCCTTGTCTATGCTTCCACATTTTGCATACATATCTACCAGAGCAGTTGCAACTACAACATCTGACAAAATTCCTCTATCATTTATGCTTTGACGGATGTCCATACCCTGTTCCAAAGCTCCCATTTGGCACAGGCTGGGAGGATGCTGGCAAAGGTTGTAGAGTCTGGCTTTATGCCTGCCAATTGCATTTGCTTGAAAGTTTCTAAAGCCTTTTCAACAAACCCATTTTATGAATATCCTGCAATCAGGGCATTCCAGAGAGCACGTTTCTTTGAGGCATTCTGTCAAACAGTTCAGGTGCCTTGTCTATGCTTCCACAATTTTGCATATCCTGCAATCATGGCGTTCCACGAGATGACATCTCTTTGAGGCATTCTGTCAAATAGTTTGTGCCATGTCTATGCTTCCACATTTTGCATACATGTCTACCGGGGCAGCTACAACATCTGACAAAACTCCTCTATCCTTTTTCCTGCGATGGACGCCCATACCTTCTTCCAAAGCTCCCATTTTTGCACAGGCAGGGAAGATGCTGGCAAAGGTTGCGGAGTCTGGCTTTACACCTGCCATTGCATTTGCTTGAAAGCTTCTGAAGCTTTTTCAACAAACCCATTTCGTGCATATCCTGCAATCATAGCATTCCAATGAGACCACATTTCTTTGAGGCAGCTCGACATGCGCCACAGACGCGAGATCTTTTATGCGATCAAACACTTTACGGGCATCCTTGCGCAGAAACTATCAGATGAGTTTCAATTTGAACTGGACGTTAACGGGGACGGTTTGAAGCCAAAGGAACAGGCCAACATGCCACTTTAGCAGTCAAAGCTTAGAGTGTGCTGTTTAAGTCGGGCCAACGAGAAGATGAAGACTTCTGTCTGCATGAATTGAACGAAAAATAAATATCTGGACGCAAAGAACGCTGAGAGACCTGACATTATATTTGTGTATGAATAGATGGGCTTCAGTTTAGTCTTCCAACCATTTCCACATGGTTTTTAATACCTTAGTATGGCACATCTTTCTTTCATGTTGAAATTTAAGTTCATTTTAAATGTTTTCGAGACCCAGAGACTCAACACAAACTGCTCTAGTTTCGCAGTAGAAAAATTGCCAGAGCTTAAAATAAGCGGTGATTAAAAAATGCCAAATTGGAGGGACAATATCCACATTAGTTAGAGTCGGAGAACATTTTCAATGGTAAATTGGTAATGGTTACAGATAGAAAGGAGATTGCACTTACATGACGTCCATGAGCATTGGATTGTCATGCTTTAAAGCCATACTTTAAAGTCGGTGACCCCACAAATTTAAATATCTTAATTTTTTAAACGTATCACATGTTGATATTGACATTTACTGCAGAAATCCGACGCGTTTTGATTGTTACAGAAATCGCCCACCGGCACGACAGCGACGGATGCATTACACGTAGTCAATGTGTTCAAACAAAAAACTTCTACCAAGCCTACCGCATAGCCATCAATTACTATAACTAGCAATTGGACCATAGGTTCAATTTGCACGCTGATAACTTTTAGAAGAAATTTTAGAATTTGTTAGATGTTTTTTATTATTTATTAATTTATAAGTTATTTAATCCACTAAATTATGTTATCTATTCTTTTTGAAATGCCATCACACTAAAGGTTGTTTTCTTTCACTTATATTAGTAAAATTCTTTTTACTTTACATATTGAGATGAACATAGTTGGGTTTGAGTTCGATTTTCATGAAATCCTAATTCATTCATGGCGCTATGTTATTGAAATGAGTGAGACACATCAAATTATTACCATGTATCTCAATTTCAAGTCAAAGTACACCAGATAATGGGTCAAGTTGGCAGTGACAACGTCATAATAATTATCATTTATACTTGTTATTTGTTTTATAATGTTGCAAGTAAATCAATTCTCCCATTATCCAGCAATTCAAATATTCTCTTCTACATAACTCCATTTATTAGTGACCAATAAATAAAACCTACATACCCGTCACACTCATGGAGCATAAATAAAACCTACATACCTATCATAATATAGCTCTTCTACATAATTCCTGTAGTGCTTCACCAACTATGTTCTTTATATATGTGAATATCTACCTCCAATTTGAATGAGAGTTGAATGTTGTAATTCACTCCAATTTCAACTCTTATCATGTTTCTTGGGGATTTGAACTTAGAGGTAGGTGTCATATTTTATGCAATATCAACACTTAATGTGTTTCTTGGGGAATTGAAATTGGAATTTACTATAAATCAAATGTATGGGATGTTGACCAAATCTTCATATGACTTATTTTCTAAATATTGGGAGATGGTTTAGGTAATTTAGTTGATAAGCATGGTTATTTTCCCCAAATCAAAATGTTCTGGATATTAAGGCATTGGGTGTTCCATGGTAATATGAGGAGAAGAAAGAGAAAAAATATTCCGCCATATAGAAAATGTCTTTGCTCCAAATATATGAAAAGATATGCATGAAGCATGTCCATAGCAAATTGGAGATAAATAAGGTGCCCCCAAAATATTCTAAGTTTGAGGTGGAGAGGGTGGAGACCAAGCCACAAACATACATATATTAAATTTAAAATACAACTTAACCAAATACCACATTACACAAAGGCTATACCAAATTTAAATTCCAAGAAAAAATGCATTGCAAATAGCATCATGACCACATGTAAATCAATCAAAGCGCTTGAAAATCCAATTAACAATATTATTATATAATTCAATTTTAATTTTTAGTTTGACTTATACACTTTATTTATAGAAATTGTAGTAGCCTCCTTGTGCTTTCCCCACTCACTTAAAATGTTTTTTCATGGAGCATCTAGATCTAATGATATTTTGAAGCCTAATCTTGCTTTGTTCCTTAAGCCAATTCATTTCTATGTCCATCAATTTAATTAGCTTGCAATAAAGGTTTAAAAAATAAGTACCATGTCTTCTATTGGCAACCAAAAAAACATGGAAGCAAAATTGCAAAGGATAAACAAAATATACATTGAAACATAATACATGTAAATATAGACAGATTCTTGAATCAAGTGAGCCTGTAAATTGAATAACAAAATTACACTATTGTAAGAGATAGTTTACACAAATTACCAAAAGGATTTTAGCAAGACATCAACCCAATACAAAGTGCACTAGTCACCAGCTACCTACAAATAGAAATTTGCATTGTCAAGCTTGAAGGCCATAATAATCTCTTAGCATTTATCTTGTCCCCTTGTTTGTTCTTTTCTATCCCACACTTCTAAGTGTTTAGATGCTCATCTCCATTTAAATTTAAAGGAACATAATACCTTTCCACAACCTCACTAAAATAATGACAATATACATTCAAGAACCCATAACTAATCTCCCCACATTTTGATGATAAACATATGAATTTGATGCATGATTGACAAGTACAAAATCTTCAAAATTAAAGTTCTCTAGCACTTTTACCTTGGCCCTTAGAAGCTCCATATCTTTCTCTTTAGATTGCCCAAAAAAGGACTCGAAAGGGATCACATGCCTTCCACTATTAAGACACGTCAATTTATTATAAACACCTTACATTCCTCAATTAATCAAAATCACTACCAAAATCCATGCCCAGATTAACAAACCTTACAGAAGAACTAAAATCAATCCTTGTCATGTTCAAGGTTCAAGTCCCTTCTTCTCCAATGAACCGTGTGTCAACATCATGTACAACCAGAAGACAGAGCTAAATTTGTGGTGGCATCTCTTATGAATTGGCCCACTTGGAGAGGTCTTCATCTACAAGAAAAACTCCATCACAAGATATTTAAAAGAAGTTTTAAATCAGCAGTTGCTCAATAATTTGAAGATATTATCACATATGATTCTCAGACCTATTCTTTGGCATGCCACTCTTTAAACCAACAAACTTACATATGTCTCAAAGAAAAAGTTGGGGATAATCAGGCCACCTATAACATATGTCATCAAAACTTCCTTGAAGAGTGCTACCATTACGCGAACAACATCTAGTAATATGAATATGAGGAAAATACAATTAGTAATATGACTAGATGTTGTTTGGGATTTCAAGGCCCATATTAGGGCAAGCATCTTATTAAATGGCTATTTTATAACTTTGTGGTTTTTTATTCTCTATCTAAAAGTTGTGTTTTTTTATCTCTTTATTATCTAGGAATGAATGATGATATGGAAAGGATTAAAGAAGCAATAGTCCTAAAATCAATTCAATAGTATGTTTCATCTTACACTATTTAATCTTGTCTGGCTTCATTTTAAAAACCTAGAAAAACCTGTAACAGATTGTGTGATCTAGTAGTGTCTATTGAGAATTGTGGTTATAAAAGTTGAAGATTAAGGTCAATAGAATTGTAATGTGAAGGCATACAGGAATTTTATGAGAGAGTGAGAGTTCCTCGCAGGGAACAACTACCCAACTCAATCAGTTCATCTCTTCCAGTGTCCTCACGACTATGCCAAAATAAAAGCTTGGCCACTGGGTAGACATCCATCAAAGCATAATGGAAAGGGGATTTTTATTAGATGTAGTTGTTGCAAGTGTCCTGGTAGATATGCATGCAAAATGCGAAAGCATCCACAAAGCACGTGAACTATTTGAAAAAATGCCTCAAATAAATTTGATTTCATGGAATGCTATGATTGCGGGATATGCACAAAATGACATTCTTGATGAGGCTTTAAGGATTTTCAATGAAATGCCCCAGAGAAATGTGGTCTCATAGAATGCAATGATTGCAGGATTTGCACAAAGTGGTGTTCTTGGAGAGGCTTCAAGACTTTTTAAAGAAATGCCTCAAAGAAATGTGGCCTCGTGGAATGCCATGATTGTAAGATATACACAAAATGGTGTTCATGATGAAGCTATAAGGCTTTTCAAAGAAATGTGGTTTCGTGGAATGCCATGGTTGCAGGATATGCACAAAATGGGTTGGTTGACGAGGCTTTAGAAACTATTAAACAAATGCAACTGGAAGGAGTAAAGCCAAACTCCACAACCTTTGTCAGCATCCTCCCAACCTGTGCCAAAATGAGAGCTTTGGAATAGGGTGTGGACATTCATCGAAGCATAATTCAAATCAGATTTTTCTCAAATGTTGTAGTTATGAATTCCCTAATAGATGTGTATACAAAATGTGGAAAGATGCATAAGGTTTATGAGCTGTTTGACAAAATGTTGCAATGAGATGTGGTCTCTTGGACTGCAATGATTGCAGGATATGCACAAAATGGGTTTGTTGAAGAGGCATTGGAAACTTTCAAGCAAATGCAACTGGTAGGTCTAAAGCCAAACTCCTCAACCTTTGCCAACATCCTCCTAGCTTTTGCCAAAATGGGAGCTTTGGAATAGGGTATGTGCATCCATCAAAACATAATTGAAAGCAAATTTTTATCAGTTGTTGTGGTTGCACATGGATTGATAGATATGTATGCAAAATGTGGAAGCATGCGGAAGGCACATGACCTATTTGACAGAATATCTCAATGAGATGTGGTCTCATGGAATGTAATGACTGCAACATATGTACAAAATGGCTTTTGCGAGGATGTTCTCATACTCTTTGAACTAATGAAGCACTCTGGTACATACCCTGACCATGTAAGCTTTACTTGTGTTTTATTTGCATGCAGTTATGCAGACTTAGTAGATGAGGGCTGTAAATACTGCAATGACATGATTAACTTGTAGTGCATTACACCTATAGTCGATCATTAGGTGTGCATGGTTGACATTCTTGGGTTTGTTGGCTATCTTAAGGAAACTCTAAACTTTATCATCAAAATGCCAATTGAACCTGTGGTAGTTTTATGGATGTGTTTGCTTGGTGCATGTAGATCAAAGATAAATATAGAATTAGGAGCATTTACGGCAACTCTCCTTTTTGAACATTTATAACTCTTTTTGAGGAGACAGATCACACCCACAGACAAAGGAGATCTATGCAATGTTGGAGAAATTGTCCTAGGACATGAGGGCAACATGGTATTTTCTAGATTCTGAACATATGCTGAATGATGTGGTGTGGAGGAGAAGGGGAAAAAATTATTCCTCTTCCACCATAGTGAAAAGTAGGCAATTACATTTGGATTGTTAAACACGCCCCCTCGAACAACTATTAGAGTTGTCAAGAACCTTCGAGTATGTGTTGACTGCCACACTGCAATCAAGTTTATCTCCAAGATTGTTACAAGACAAATTGTTGTGAGAGATGTAAATGGTTCCATTGTTTTAAACATGGAAACTATTCTTGCGGAGATTATTGGTGATTTTAGTTGAAGCAACCTGTAAACATAGGCTTGCACCACAATAGGTGCATTGTATAAGACTTGCAATGATAACAAGGGATTGAGTTTCATTTTCAGTTTTAAAAAAACAACATTTTGAGGTCTAGACTATGATGTTGACCTCATAAAATGAGATGTATAGTATGCAATGTGCCTCTTTTAACAACATCGACTTGTTCTTAAATTTAGGGCCCAAATTAATGGAGGGACTTGTAGGGTCGACTCTTGCCGGATTGCGAATGACAAAACCATTTTCTAAAGTGTAAAGATTAGAGAAAATAAATATAGCCAAGGTGTGAGGATCTGTCCAGCACAACAAAGAGCCAAGGCTCAGATCAAAAAGATGCTTAATGAGCTTCAACGTGTATATTTCTCGTTTAATCTACACAAAGAATAAATCACGCAGGCCAAATCAGTATATAAAAAGATTTCAATTGTTTCCAACCAAAACCTTTTCTATTGTGCATTTCCTTACATGACTGATGATTTTGTACTAGAAAACCTTTTCATTGTCCAAGATTTTCACGGCATAGCTCTGCCCCATTTCCACGTTAATGGCTAATTTTACCTTGGTGAAATCCCCCTCTCCTAGAGTCCTTCCTAGCACATATTTTTGAAACTGGTTTTTTATGTTCAATTCTGATTGCTTGTTCACCAGAGGTGAAGCCCGATGGATCGTATCGCAAACCTAGGATTCAATAGAAGTGACAAGTCTTTGAATAGCTAAGTGTTTTCTTTGTTGAAGTTTAAGACATTCTAGTTGCTATAATATCAATTTATTACTAAATCTTCCAGCTACTATAATATCAAATATGGCTAGAATTTCCTGGCAAATATATTATATGGGTCATTGTACCCGCACTCAGTCGAATGCACACCAAGCTCTTTAGAATGAATCTACACCTTACACATTAAAAAAGAAAAATACAGAAGAATTTTAAAATAATAATAAATGTAAAGTGATTTTTTTTTGTTTCTTATCATTTATGATATTGTTTGAAAAAATTAATGGTCAAGATCTATTTCATGGTAGTCCTTTTAATCTAGACCATCAATCTGTATAATCCATCATGTGCTTCTCACATAGGGAATGCTTATCAACATAAATATATAGTATGTAAGCCAGTTATCTCATACCAGGGAAGATGGACTCGAGAGGAAAAATGAACTTCAGTTCCAAGTCCTTGGTGGTTTTGATTGCAGCCTGTGTTTTGGCTGCAATAATGCCATCAGATGCAACATACCATAGTAGAAATCCTCCTCCAAAGGCATACTACTACAAGTCACCTCCTCCACTAGTCCACCTGCCATCACTAGTTCCTAAGCCTCTAGTTGTGAAGCCACAACCTCCTCCAAAGATTGTATCTCCTCCCCATTACATTTACAAATCTCCACCTCCACCTGTCCCTAAGGTTGCTCCTCTCAAGCCAACTCCCCCATTTCCTCCTCACTACAAGCCTTCACCAGTCCACACTCCACCCAAACCATATCATCATTCTCCTCCACCAGTTTACACTCCCCCCAAAACATCTCCTCCCTCCCACCATGAGAAGCCACCAAAGACACCACTCTCTCCACCATACCAACACAAATCCCCACCTCCTCCAAAGGTGGAAGTGAAGCCCCCTCACCCTCCTGTTGTAACTCCTTCCCCACCCAAAGAAGTGCCTATGTATCCACCTCCCCACTCTAAATCCCTAGTCTACCCACCACCATCACATCACTACTCTTACAAGTCCCCCCCTCCTCCATACTAGTTGATTTGTGGAACAACTGATAAGGTATCCAATTCATTGGAAATTTGGGTTCTTGTTTTATTTCTATTACAATTAATAGTTACATTCTTTTGTTAGATATGTGTGAATGTGTTGCTTAAGTACCACTTCTCTTACTCTCTATGTTTACTTACTACAGGATGCCAACTTGCTGTGTGGAAGTTTAAGTTGTGACACTACAATAACGTATTTAGCTTTAGTCTATTTAAGCCAAATGCCTATTGCATAATGTAATCACATCTGCATATGGTCCTCAATCATACCATATTGTGGATCATGTATTAGATATAATAAAGCATCCTACTATTTATTTTTAAAGTATCCCATTGTTTATTTTATACTAACTATAACTTTGTGATTTTTGTAAAGCTAACTGTGATTTTGTTATTTTTTTAAAGCTAACTTACTTATTATCTAATGTAGTAAAAAGAGTTTATGTGTATGGGAATAAAATCCTCTCTACATAAATTTATACTAATTAAACAAATGTAGGCAATCAAATACTAACTAATTTACATTTAATTAAATTGGAAGAGATGGGAATTGATAAATTGACACATATTTACCAAAAAAATAGGAAGATAGGTGCACTTAGATTTCAAACCAATGATGAAATATGAATGCTAAATATGTACATGATCGATTTGTCAATATCTATAAATTGATGCTATCGAGGTATATACAATCTCAAAATCTATGCAAATTTGGAATCTTGGGTCAATCTCGAGTAGTGCAAAACTTATCTTTGAGGTGTGGATTTGATTTGGTAGAGTGTGGACTTCTAAAAACACTTTTCCCTCAACCTCTAACATTTAAATTTGTGCAAAGATATGCAATATTTACAAATACCTTAATGGAAGCTATCAAATTGAGAGGTTAAAGTTCTCCTTGGTCAACCCCCTTGTTGGGCTAGCTTTATAGCATTAGGTGAATATTGGAAGACAACAAACAAGCATGCAAATGGCTTATATATAAAATCAAATGCAACTAATTCCTTTTATGCTCCAAATTGAAATGTTCCTAGAATGATTGTTTTTTTATAATTTGATTGTTCCTATAGTTATTCCTTGCATGTATCTCTTAATGTGTTTAAATACATGAATGAATGTCTCTAAATACCAAGCCAACAATTAGCCATACAAATGTGTACCAAGTCAACTACCAATGACTAGGAGGAAAGGGTGGGAGTTGTCAATTTTGAATTTAAAAAATTGAATTTTGGGGTCAATCCTGAGCATTGTGCGATTGACCCAAGAAAGGAAATACAGATCTTGGGATCCTGAATAATTATATGGGGGTATGGACTAATAATGAGGAAAATGTGTGGGAATAGGTGCAAGTAAGGCTAGGATAATGTCAAATGTATAGAAATGTGTGTAATTGGTGATAGATAGAGGATTGGGGAATGAGCCAACTCAGCACAAGAGTGCTCCACTTGTCAATATATAATTCTATTAAGACATTCCATCAATATGGGCCCAAAACTAAATGGAAATTGGCTTGGGTATGAAGATTTCATCATTATATTTTTCCTAGTTGATACTGACACATATGTCAATCTAACATGAACATATATTTCAAAGTATGTGAAATTCTTGGTGAGAATGAAAAGTAAATATCCAAACATAAGTCCATGTAAAGCAATGGACCCATCTTGAATTATTCAGGTGTTCCTCATCCTTGGCATGAGTGCTCCAAAGGAACTTCCAAAACATAGAAACTATATGCAATGAACATATTCTATCACACAAGAAAAATAGGAACAAATAACGAGTTTTGTTTAACTTTCTAAGAAAATGTGAAAATATGATAAAGAGAAGAATTAGGAATTCCACTTGGATAGAAAGTTATACTAAAATACTCAACCTAGTGTATTTGCAATAATGTGGTATGGGAGATCAAGCATGACCTTGTAATGTGGTGAGCATCCATCTCTAGGTAAGCGATGAATCTCTTTCTAGGATAATGTGTTCCTTGAAATCTCAACATGGGACTACTAGTCACATTATACACACCCTCTCCAATTGGTTATATACAACATGTGCAAGGAATTGGAAGAGGGAAAAATAGTGTATGGAAGGCAAATGTAATATAAGTAAATGTTAGCATGCAAGCACATAGATCATGTAATTTATAATGTAGAAAATGTCATAAATAACATCATGGGACAAGCAACAAAGACATATTGAATAAGAAACAAGAAAAGTACATATCATATGCTTCATTATTTGCTAAAGGAAATATTATAGAAACACAAGAAATAAATAGATACTAAATTATCATTTTACATTATGCACCTACAAATGCTACTGGAATAGATATCTTAAATACATCTATCTAAAATGTACAAAGAGAAATATTAGTCTTGAGGCACCTTTCTATTCTAAATAGGAATCTTGATAAAAGTGCCTTGAGACTAATATTTTTTAGGTATATGCATTTATGATATCTATACTAGTTTTAACACAAAATATTAATTATATGTATTCATCATTCACTTAAATTTACACATTAACCATGAAGATTATGGTGTGAGATTTAAATCCCATATTAAAGTAATATTGGATATAAGTGTCATGTTCCCAACTCAACATTATTATTCTCTATTTATATACATAGATAGCACTATATAGTCACTTTAATATTGAAACACCAGTTATATGTACCCATCATTTATCTATTTACACATCAGGGGCGGTAATATATGATGTGATATTAAGAACTCTCAATGAGCGTGGCCTAAAATAGATGAATGCAATAAGTAGGTTAGGTGTTATGACATAAACTTAATTAGTTTTTGAGCTATTTATAAAGAAAGACACCATTATACAATGACATTAATATTTGGATATATCATATACTCATTATTATGTCAGAGGTGTTATATAGTGGAATTAAGGGAAAGAATGTTATGGTGACATAAAAACAAAACATAGTCAATATATTTTTTTTTTTAAAATAGATTTTTAAGATATATCTACAAACCTTTATATAATCCTATAAGATTTATAAAATAACTCTTAAATATAGAAAATAACTATAAAATAACTCTTAAGTAAATAAATAACTCTTTAAGTAAATAAAAAGAACTCCAGATCGATAGATGTATTTAGAATGTTATATATAGAAACCTATAAAGAGAGAGAAATATACTTTAAAATAATATATATATATATGTATATATATGTATATATGAATATATATGTATATATACATATATATATGTATATATATATATGTATATATGAATATATATGTATATATACATATGTATATGTATATACATATATACATATATATATATATATAAACACACATATATATACACAAAATTATATATATATATATATATATATATATATATATATATATATATATATATATATAATCCTTTATAAATATAATTCTCTATAAATATATAGATTTATATAAGAGGTGGATAATTTATATAAAAAGTGGATGAGATTAAGGAATGCTTCTATGTTTTAGAAATGTACTTTAAAATAACTCTGAAGTAATTAAAATAAATTCATATTATTATAATACAAAAATTCATCATATAATTGATCCTTTTATCTTTTTTAGATTTTATCTTTTATATTATAAATAATATTCTTTAACTCTCAAACTTGACAATATATGTATTTCATTTAATAGATTTTTATCTATAATTATCACTAACCCTACTCTCTTTTTAAAATACATATACATATATACATTTATTTGTTGGATTACCATTGAATACAATGAAGGAGATTGTATTGTAGATAATGGGAGAATATATATCCAATAAAATAAAATTGAAAAGAGGAATGCCCTTACTGATTAAAATAAATTTAATAAAAGAATATTATCCTTGCCGGACAAGAAAAAAAATTTATGAGATCACATTTTGTGTTTGATAAAAAAAATTGGTTAAGAAAAGACCTACAATATAAATGTGCTAATCCTTTACAATCATGGAAAAGAGTCCACAAATCTTACACACTTTAGCCTCTTCAAATTTTAAAATACACCCACAATCTATAAATTATTTTAATGTTTACAATCTTCAAGATATACACCTTCCACCATAGGTCATCACTATTACTCAAACAAAAATGTACTAATCATTAAAATAATATTGTTTACATGCTACTAGCGTACCTATCTTTGGAAAAATATATCCAAAATATGACAAGAGATCTATTTTATGTGTCTATTAAACTTATATATGATAAATTGCTTCAAAAATAGACACCTCAAAAATGATATCTCTAGACCTATTTTAGATATTTTTTCTAAAGATACTTATGCTAGTATACTTATTTACACATTATATATTGTTATTTATGATGTGTGATCAAGTAACTTTCTACATATAGGGATTGAGGCAAAAAAAATTATAATAAAGGGATGTAGGATTGAATCGAACTCAAAATATTTTTCTTTTTACTTGTTATGATGTGATATTAAAACTCATTTTATAATAATGATAAATGGGTGTAGGGTTGAATCATGAAATGTAATCGCCGATGATGGCATGGTTCGGTGGTTAAGTCGCTCAGGATGTAGTGGTGGCCACCAGAGTTCAAACCCCCGCTGGGCCAACGAGCTCGCAAGGCTTTACGCCTTCGCTGGGCCAATGAGCTCGCGGGTTTGAAGTGTTCTTCCTAGGTCACGTAGAATAAATAGACATTCTATTGTTGCATCGAAGAGTCCCATGTTATTAGTGACATATGTTTAAAAAGTTAAAACAATAAATAATTCTTAAGTAAGAAAATAAACTATAAAATAACTCTTAAAGTAAAAAAAATAAAATAACTCTTTATAAATAAAATAACTTTAAATAAATAAAAATAGCTCTTCAGAAACAATATAAAATAAGTCTTAAATAAAAATAATAATTATAAAGTAATTAGCCACTAAGTTGGGGGTAACCTCAAAGCCCGCCTCGTCAGCAGAGGAGGCTTAAGTCTTGGGTTTGCTCCCCAAGGTCTTGAGTTCAAAGCTATTTTAGGTCACCAAAATTAATGATGTCAAAAATCAATCTTCCAACAAATCAAATCTTTGCATCTAAGTTACTAAATATCATTATTTTTTATGGGGGAAATCCTTACACCTCTTAAAGATGTAAATGTTAATTTTAAGTAAATAAAAATAGTTCTTTAAATACAATGTAAATAAATACAATAAAATAATTCTTTCAATAATTATAAAATAAAATAAAATAATTCTTAAATAAATATGCTTTTGATTACCTCCATGTTTTGTCCCAACTTACCTTCATGTTTTGTCCCAACTGCATTGTTATGGTTTTGTTGTTTTCCTCTCAATTGGAAAAAAAAATACCATGAAAAAGACATTGACAATGAGGGAACAGAGAAATTAGTCAACTAAACATATCAAACTGCATATGCGGAGTGATCAAAGGCAATACTTCTACAAATGGTCGTTTCAAGTTTGTCACAAAATTTGTTCCTTCTCTTAAAGGAGGTCAAAAGCAAGACATTTCAAAATGCTTTACTTTATTTGTTTGATTAGAAATACATTCACACATCGAACAAGCAGATAAAGATTTCTGTCTACATACATTGAATCAGAGATAACGATTTATGTTTGCATGAATTGAACGAAAAACAAATATAGTCTAAACGCAAAGAACAGTGAGAGACCTGGCATTATATTTCTTAATATGGCACATCTCTCTTTCATTTTGAAATTTGAGTTTATTTTAAATGTTTTCGAGAGCCAAAGAGTCAAACATAAATAACTCTCTCGTTTCTTATTAGAAAAAATTGCCAGAGACCCCACATGCAAAAAGCAGGCACGAAATAAACGGTGATTAGAAAAATGCTAAATTGGAGGGACAATATCCACATTAGTTAGGATTGGAGAACATTTTCAATGGTAAATTGGTAAAGGTTACAGCTAGAAAGGAGATTGCTCCTACATGACGTCCATAAGCATTGGATTGTCGTGCTTTAACACCATACTTCAAAATCGGTGACCCCACAAATTGAAATATCTTTTTTTTTTTTTTTTAAATCACATGTTGATATTGTCATTCACTGCAGATAAAATGCAGTTATTTTCAAATCAAAAGTTTTCTCCGACGCGCTTTGATTGTGAAAGAAATCCACCACGGGCACGACAGCGACGGATGCATTACACGTAGCCAATGTGTTCAAACAAAAAACTTCTACCAAGCCTACTGCATAGCCATGAATTACTATAAATACTTGGTATGTAAACCAGTTATCTCATACCAGGGAAGATGGACTCGAGAGGAAAGATGAACTTCAGTTCCAAGTCCTTGGTGGTTTTGATTGCAGCCTGCGTTTTGGCTGCAGTAATGTCATCAGATGCAACATACCATAGTAGCAATCCTCCTCCAAAGGCATACTAGTACAACTCTCCTCCTCCACCAGTCCACCTGCCATCACCAGTTCCCAAGCCTCCAGTTGTGAAGCCACAACCTCCTCCAAAGCCTGTAACTCCTCCTCATTACATTTACAAATCTCCACCTCCACCTGTCCCTAAGGTTGCTCCTCCCAAGCCAGCTCCTACATTTCCTCCTCCTCACCACAAGCCTTCACCAGTCCACACTCCACCCAAACCATATCATCATTCTCCTCCACCAGTTTACACTCCCCCCAAAACATCTCCTCCCTCCCACCATGAGAAGCCACCAAAGACACCACTCTCTCCACCATATGAACACAAATCCCCACCTCCTCCAAATGTGGAAGTGAAGCCCCCTCACCCTCCTGTTGTAGTAACTCCTTCCCCACCCAAAGCAGTGCCTGTCTACCCACCTCCCCAGTCTAAATCCCCAGTCTACCCACCACCATCACATCACTACTCTTACAAGTCCCCCCCTCCTCCATACTAGTTGATCTGTGGAACATCTGATAAGGTATCCAATTCATTGGAAATTTGGGTTCTTGTTTTATTTCTATTACAATTAATAGTTACTTTCTTTTGTTAGATATGTGTGAATGTGTTGCATAAGTACCACTTCTCTTACTCTCTATGTTTACTCACTTCAGGATGCCAACTTGCTGTGTGGAAGTTGAAGTTGTGATGAGGCACTAGTTATAATACAATAACGTATTTAGCTTTAGTCTGTTTCAGGCAAACGCCTATTGCACAATGTAATCACATCTGCATATGGTCCTCAATCGTACCATATTGTGGATCATGTATTAGATATAATAAAGCATCCTACTATTTATTTTTAAAGTATCCCACTGTTTATTTTATAGTAACTGTAATTTTGTGATTTTTGTAAAGCTAACTGTGATTTTGTGATGTTTTTTTAAAGCAAAGTTACTTATTATCTAGTGTAGTAAAAAGAGTTTATACGTGTCGATGGGAATAGAATGCTCTTCACATAAATCTACACTAATTAAACAAATGTACACAATCAAGTACTAATTAATTTACATTTAGTTAATTTGGAAGAGATAGGAATTGATAAATTGATACTATTTCCCAAAAAAAAAAAAAGATAGGTGCACTTAGATTTCAAATCAATGATGGAATATGAATGTTAAAGATGTACATAATTAGTTTGTCAATATCTAGAAATTGATGCTATCCGCATATATACGATCTCAAAATCTATGCAAATTTAAAATCTTCGGTCAATCTCTAGTAATGCAAAACTTATCTTTGAGATGTGGATTTGATTTTGTAGAATGTGGACTTCTAAAAACAGTTTTGCCCCAACCTCTAACATCTAAATTTGTGCAAGGATATGCATTATTTACAAATACCTTAAGGGAAGCAATCAAACTGAGAAGGTAAAGTTCTCCTTGGTCAACAACCTTGTTGGGCTAGCTTTATAGCATTGGGTGAATGTTGGAAGACAACAAAAAAACATGAAAATGTCCTATATGTAGATTCTAATGCAATTAAATTTCTTTTCTATTCCAAATTGAAGCATTCCTAGAATGATTGTTCTTTATAATTTGAATGTTCCTATGGTCATTCCCTACATGTATCTTGATAGCACGGGCTCTACAAACATATGCTTTGATACCAATCTGATAGCACGGATCCACAAACCATGCACAAATACCCTTATAATTTACAACTGAGAATCAAGTCTCTGCCCATCTACAGAGGGCTTTCTATTACTTCTATCCTTAATACGACAGGAACTTAAACAGCACAAGGATATAAACAAAATCATTCAAATACAATATAGATTCACCATAATACCAGTGGATGACAAGAGATAAAATAAAAACTCAGATTTCAACATTCATTTCATTCATCTAATACAACTTCTATTACGATATATCAAAACTCTGCTAATGCAGTTATTTATAACAACCTCCTACCAAATGGCCTTCAATGGCCTACCAAAACCTCTTACAACTCTCCTTCTATCGGCCTTATCATATCCTCTGATGTCGGCCTTCTTATATTCGTGGCCTGCACTATTTTTTATGTGCCTATCGACCTCTCTATATCTTATATGCAGCCAGTCTTCTATCTAATCAGCCTCCTCCCTATATCTTATGGCCTCCTCTTCATATGCCGCCTCTCATCTTTTTTTTTTTATCGGTCTCTCTATCGACCACCGCCTACTATACATCGGCCTTCATCTTTATCGGCCTATCTTAGACTATATACGGCCTGCCAATTTCTTTTGCCACCCCTGACCATTCTTTTTGTAACGGCCTTCCTCCTGGTATATACACAACCTCACTGAATCTATATGCAGCCTCATCAATTATCGGCCACCTTCCCAATACATATGCGGTCTTCTAGAATATGGCCGCCATCTTCATAAATAACTGTCGCCAACTTATCACACGCAGCCTGCACAAATCTTCCTTCTCTCTCCACTAAGCCTTCGACCTTTAATCATCAGTTATGCTTCTGCACCATGCACATTTGAAATTAAATGCGTGCCTTGCCACAAGCTGTCCCACCATCTAGTCGTGCCTTTAATCTGCCTTCTGATGCTTTGTCTATTTTCAGTCTCTTTTTGCCTTTTGCCACCTTTTGGTTAAATATAGAATTTTTTTATAACCCCTCTAACATGGCTGGCTCCTCCTCAAATTAGCCAACGATCCTTCACGCATCTGATTGAGGATAGAATCACCATTATCACCACTATCCAATTTCCTAGCATGCAATATTTATTTATTATTGTTCCTATCACCTTGGTGACAGGAGCCTCCTTTCTTAGCTTCTGTCACTTGACCCACTCATTCAAACCAAAAATCCATTGTCAAAGATAATTTTCAATGGATGCCCCTGCATCAAACTCCCTAGGGACAAAGATCATGTGCTCCGGCACATGTGCTTTTCACCAAACCTTTTCTTTTGTCTTTTCCATAACTTCTTTGTCTCATATGCTTCATTCTTCCAACATTTTTGTGTAACACTATGGGTTGCTCTCACATGGCTGCTTACATCACTTACCATCCACCTCCATACTTCAATTCTTCTTTCATTAAACAAATCATAATCCAATGGAAAAATTATAACAACCACCAATGCATTATCCATACTTACCATCACTATATCATCTTCAATTTGCTCATCTATCATATCTTCATGTCATTCTTCCTTCATGGCCAACTACTGCAACACCACAACATTTTTAGCTTCATTCTTTACCATCTTACCTTCCAACTCTACATCATCTTCTTTCTTTACTTCTACCACCAATTTTGCATCATGGTGTTCAATCTTCTCTGTTGTCCTACTCATGCTCACACCTTTGATCTTCTCATCCCATTATTTTTCAATGGCTTCTAACTTCCTCCATAAATCTTCTTCAGCATTCTTTATTGCTGCTCCATCTTATTCTTTGCTTCCATTCTTCTTTTGTTTGTCCTCTTCCCTTGGAACTATGGTTGTTCCAATATCATCTTCTCCTTCCTTTGTAGTTGTTCTCATGTTCAAATCTATATTTTCAACACATACCTCTGGTGTCTTCTTTTTCCATACTCTTTTATTCCACTTTTTCTCTCTTTTGTCATACCTGCTTTTTTCATTTTGTCTTTGTCTACATTCGTGTCTTCTCAAATATCTATTTCTTCTTATCTCTTTTTCATCTAATAATCTCCTCATATTTTCCTCATTATCATGAAATTCATACAAAGATTTATCAACATAAAAATTTGATTTCTTTTCTCTTACCTTCCATACACTTGGCTTCTTTTGCTGCCACTTCACTGTATGCTTCTTCTTCTTCTTGCCATTCTCTACTGGATTCATCTTGGTTCTAGTTCCTAGGAGTTTGCTCTCTTTGTCATGCCTCCAATCCTTTGTCTTTCCTGCAACATATTTTTTGCTACTGCTACTTGTTTTACTACCCACACTCTATCACTAAACTGTTGTCCTCGATTTGCTACTCTCAATCTTCTCTTCACTTGTTCTGTCTTCATCCTCCAATAATTTCCTCTAGGCCTCCTTCTTGGCCATCTCAACCTCACATCATACTGCCACTTATTCATCTGCACATTTCTCTTTCTCTGCACTTGCTTGTTAGCATAAACATAATCAAAGGCATTCACTTATTTACAACCCAACTATTGCCTTTTATCCATCTTTTTCTTTTTCCAACATGGCACTACATATCCATGATCCTCAATCATATTTACATTCTCCAATTTCTTTTTTTTTCTTATCCATATTCTTATTTCTACATTCATGATCAAAAGTAACAATTTTACCTTCATTCTTCTGTGCAAAAACTTGTTGTTCCAAATTGCATCCATCTTTAGCTTCTTGGCTTTTCAACTTCTCTTCTTTACAAGCATCTTGTGCTACTACTGCAACATCTTCACAAGCATCATGAAACTCTATGGTTTCCTCTTTATATTCATCATCAATCTGTACATCTTTAGCATCGATCTCCTCTTCTTTTTCAGGCACTCTATACTGCACCTCTGCTGCAAACTCTTCTTGGCATTCCGTTGCCATCAATCTTTCCTCGTTCACATCTTTCTCTCTTTCTTCAAGAGCCATTCTTGCCCCAACTTTCATCATCTTCAAGGTCTCATCTTCGACTTTCAACATCACTTCCTTTATACCTGCATACAAATCTACAAACATAACATTAGCAAATAAAATGAGAGACCACAATGTCTTTTTCAATGCCCTTCTCATGTACATTCTTCCTTCTTCATTTCTCTTTTCCTCAAGTGCTACCTGCTGCACATTTTCCTCTTTCTCTTTTCTCATGTTCTCTTCAATGAGAACTCTCTTGACCTCCTCTGGTCCATGTTGCTCTAATGGCAACTCTTTGCTGTCCCATCTTGCTGGGAACCCTCTTATCTTCTTATCTTCTCTTCTTAAGGCTTTTATGCCCTACCTTTTTCTCTTCTCAACAATCTTCTCTACTGGCCATTTTGCTTTCTTACTCATTGGCCACACCCAATAATACCCTTGATCTTTCTCTTCATACCATTGTTTTAACATTATCACATCTCTCCTCAACGCTGCCAGTTCTCTTTTAAATTCTCCATTTGTCATTCTCTTATCTTCTTTCCTCTTGTCTCTTTTCATGAGACTCTCTTTCTTCATTTGCTTCTGCATCCCTCTATCTTCTTTCATTTTTTAGGCACCTCACCTAGGGCTTCTTTCTTTTTCCACTCTGCCCAGTCTTTTGGTGCTACACACCCACACTCACAATCCTAGCTAAGTTGCCTCTCTTCATCGACCTACTTAGGACTCAAGACCAACCTTGCTCTGATACCAATCTGATAGCATGGGCTCTACAAACATATTCTCTGATACCAATCTGATAGCACGGGCTCTACAAACATATGCTCTGATACCAATCTGATAGCACGGGCTCTACAAACATATGATCTGATACCAATCTGATAGCATGGATCCACAAACCGTGCACAAATACCCTTATAATCTACAATTGAGAATCAAGTCTCTGCCCATCTACAAAGGGCTTTCTATTACTTATGTCCTTAATATGACAGGTACTTAAATAGCACAAGGATATAAACAAAATCATTTAAAGACAATACAGATTCACCATAATACCAGTAGATGATAAGAGATAAAATAAAAACTCAGATTTCAACATTCATTTCATTCATCTAATACAACTTCTATTACAATATATCAAAACTCTGCTAATGCAGATATTTATAACAACCTCCTACCAAATGGCCTTCAATGGCCTACCGAAACCTCTTACAACTCTCCTTCTGTCGACCTTATCATATCCTCTGATGTTGGCCTTCTTATATTCGTGGCCTACACTCTTCTTTTTGTGCCTATCGGCCTCTCTATATCTTATATGCGACCAATCTTCTATCTAATCAGCCTCCTCCCTATATCTTACGGCCTCCTCTTCATATGTCGCCTCTCATCTTTTTTTTATCGGTCTCTCTATCGACCACCGCCTACTATACATCAGCCTCCATCTTTATCGACCTATCTCAGACTATATGTAGCCTACTAATTTTCTTCTGCCGCCCCTGACCATTCTTTTTGTAACGATCTTCCTTGATTATTTCTGGCCTCTCAATTAATCGCCCTTCCTCCTGGTATATATGCAGCCTCACTGAATCTATATGCAGCCTCATCAATTATCGGCCACCTTCCCAATACATATGCGGTCTTCTGGAATATGACCACCATCTTCATAAATAATTGTCGCCGCCTTATCATACGTGGCATGTACAAATCTTCCTTCTCTCTCCACTAAGCCTTCGGCCTTTAATCATCGGCCTTCATAAATTAATTACCTGCCTTGCCACAAGCTGTCCCACCATCTAGTCATGCCTTTAATCTACCTTCTGACGCTTTATCTATTTTTAGTCTCTTTTTGCCTTTTGCCACCTTTTGATTAAATATAGAATTTCTTTTTATAACCCCACTAACATGGCTGGCTCCTCTTAAAATTAGCCAATGATCCTTCACGCATATGATTTAGGATAGAATCACCATTATCACCACTATCCCACTTCCTAGCATATAATATTTATTTATTATTGTTCATGTCGCCTTGGCGACAGGAGCCTCCTTTATCAGCTTCTGTCACTTGAACCACTCATTAAAACCAAAAATCCATTGTCAAAGACAATTTTTAAATTTTCAACAGATGCCCCCGCATCATATCCCTTAATGTGTTTAACTACATGAATGAATGTCCTTAAATACCAGGACAACAATTAGCCACACAAACATGTACCAAGCTAACTTCCAACAACTAGTAGGAAAGGGTAGGAGTTAGCAGTTTTGAATTTAAAAAATTAAATTTTGGAGTCAATCCCGAGTGCTATGGGATTGACCCAAGAGAGGAAATATAGATCTTGCAATCTTGAATAATTGTATGGGAGTATGGACTAATAATGAGGCAAATGTGTGGGAATAGGTGCAAGTACGGCTAGGATAATATTGAATGTATGGAAATGTGTGTAATTGGTGGTAGATAAAGGATTGGGGAATGAGCCAACTTGGCACAAGAGTGCTCCACTTGCCAATATATAATTGTATTAAGACATTCCATCAATATGGGCCCAGAACATGGGTAATAAGATTTCATCATTACATTTTACCCATTTGATATTGACATATATGTGAATGTAACATGAACATATATTTCAAAGTATGTGAAATTCTCAATAAAAATGAAAAGTAAATATTCAAACATAAAAGGATATGAGGTCCATGTAAAGTAATGGACCAATTTTGAATTATTCAGGTGTTCCTCATCCTTGGCATGAGTGCTCCAAAGAAACTTGTAAAACAAAGAAAATATATGCAATGAACATCTTCTGTCACACAAGAAAAATAGGAACAAATAACAAGTTTTCTTTAACTTTCTAAGAAAATGTGAATGTATGTAGCAAAATATAGATTTTATTGAAAGATTTGAAAACTATCCTGCAAACCCTAAAATCTACATTAAGTGCAACAAAAAGATAATGATAAGCTATTGAAACCAAACAAATATGGATGTTACCGAAGTAATTTAGAATGTGGTTGCTCAGATAATTGCATAACTCCACGATAGTTTCTCCAGGGGTCGTAAATGATAAATGGAATTAATTTTATAAAGTTTGGGTAGAAGTAGTTTGGGTAGTTGAATGGTAAAAGGTGGTTAGGGTAAAGGTAGGTATTTTATGGGTTTGATTTTAGTTACGATGAATAGGTTTTTGAACAAATTTTGGATTAGGTTTAGGTTAATAATAAATTAAAGTTGTGAAATTTAATTTATTATTAACGAGATGGGAAATGGGTAGAAAGGGAGGATTTAATTAATTTACGTAATTAATTAAATCCCATGCAAAAGGATATGGTAAGTAAATAATAAATTAATTGTTTTAATTTTAATTTATTATTTATGGAAAATGGTGATAAAAGGTAAACTAGGGAATAATTGGGAGATGGTTTAGGGATTTGATAGGAATGCAATCAAGGATGAATAAGAATGTGTTGTGTGGTCAATTTTTTATGTCTACATTTTGCCCCTCGTTGAGACGATGTTGTGAAGTAAGATGTTGTGAAGCAATGTCGTTTCAAAGAAGATTAAAACATAGGCTTTGGATTCGGATTGGATTGGATAAGGTTGGATAGGATGGGGTTCATAAAAATGAAGGATTGGATAGATGATGCCCCCTCAAGAGGATATGCAGGGACGAAGGAGATGGATATACTCTTGAAAAAGGAAAGGAAAGGAAGGAGGTGGAGTTATGCGGATTAAAATTGGAGCAACCTGATGTTTGATATAGCACCTAACGTTATGCCCTAAGGTATAAGGACCAAGGTGACGATGTGTCCTATGCACCTAGCATAATAAAACCTTGTCTAACGTATGAGGAAGTAAACTTAGAGCATTAAGGTCCTAATGCACAAAAGGTATAATATGACCTTAGATGCAAAGGATAATGCAAAAGCTATTCCAACATACACAAGATATGAATATTAGCTGGAATGATACGAATGTGATTCAAGTGCAAGATGAAATAATCACACACACAAGCAAGAAAGCAATAATGCACAAATGATTCAAAAACAAACAAGGTGATTGCCCTTGGCAAGATGAAAACAGATGATCGATTGGATTGATTGATGCTGATAATGATTGATGATTGATTGATAGCGTTGTTGATGTGCCCAGGAACAATTTATCCCGAGAACAACGTAAGGATTGTGTTGTCAATATGGGAATGATATATCCCAAGAACACTAGGATTGGGAACGATATATCCCACTGATGATGATGATTTGATCGATTAGGTTCATAACAAGGCTAGGAACCAAGACTATTGATGTGTTTGGATAATTTGGCTAGATTGATTGACTTGATTGGTATGGATTAAGGATGTTTGCATTTGACTGAGTTGGATTGATTTGATGACGACTTGATGAATTGAGTGAGTTGGAATGATTTGAATGAATTGATTTGAAGAAATGATGTGATTGGTTTGATTTGATGATTGGAGAATTGATTGGATTGGATTTGGATTGACTGATTGGGATTTTTTTATTGCTTGGGTTTTTGTTGGATATTTGATTTTTATTTTTTTACTTTTGGGAATATTTTGATGTTTTTGGTTTTTTGGTTTGTTTTGGATGAGAGTTGTTTATGATGGATTGACTGCTTTGGGATTATGGGATTATTGAGTTGGAATGTGTGGGGTGAGTTTTTGGATAGATGCTATTGACAACGGAAAACCAAACCAAAAGGAAAGGAGGATGATAGGATGAGAATGAGCAATAATGGATGGGATAGATAAAAGGATTGGATGGATGGATAAGAGGATGGGTGATAGAATCAAAGTAGGATTAAAAAGACTGGTAATGGGATAAATGTAGGAAAGGATGGGTGGATAAAAAGGATGGACAATAGGATAAAGGTAGGATTACGAATGGATACAAGGAGTGGTGACAAGATAAAGGTAGGAGTATGGATGAATAAAAGAATCAGCAATAGGATAAAGGTAGGAATATGCATGGATAATAGGATAAATGTAGGAATATGAATGGATACAAGGATTGGCGATAGAAGGACAATGGATGGGGAATATATGATAGATTGATGAAGGGAGCTTAGGATGTGATTTCCAAGGACTACGTTGCATAGGAATAACCTGCCCCCACTCTATTTATTATGCCTTAGGATTTAAAGAGGTGATTTTGATTAGGATGCATGATAGGGATAATGGTTGGAAGGGATGAATGGACTGAGGATGTAGATGGATGTATGGAGGATGTTTTTAGAAACAGATGGATGGAATTTGGAGTATGACAAGAAGTGTCTAAAAGCATTTTTCAAGATTTTGCCCCTACACTCATCAAGATCAAAAGGAGGAAGGGAAGATGGATGGTGCAATGAGGAAGGTATGATATATATGATGGACAAGATAGGATGAAAAATGATAAGATAGGATATATGCAATGAGATAGATAGGATGTGATAGATTAGACAACATACCCCCAAGTGTAAAGCACATAGATAATCACCTATGAATGATGCCTGTTTACCAAGTTTTCATCATGGTACTTATCCAAGGCACCTGTTTACCAGGTTTTCACCATTGGATGAAATGGTTTCTCTTTACTATTTTGATTTTTTTTTGTACAAGATAGTTGGATGAAGACTCAAGATTTTGTTCCCATAGCAAGGTGGTAATTCCATTAGAGATGGATGTCATTGCACATGGACTGTGTCAAATGTCATTATGCTCATGGATGTTGGTAGAAAATGTCATGAGAGGAAAATGGAGTAAGGAGATACTATATTATGGATGGATGGATAGTGGATTATGTATGGATTATGGATAGTAGATTAAGTATAGATGATGAATAGTGGATTAAGTGGGGATTAATATGGAAGGCTACTAGATTTAGGATGGAGATAAAGAGATATATAGAATGATTTATGCAAAAGCATGGACCATAGGATTATGATGGAAGAAATAAGTAGGATAGTATATGGAATATCAGGAGATGAAGGTATGTGGGAATGTTGCAGAGTGGAAGGGAATCAAGACCGAGGGTTGCACACACCGAATTGAATTTTGAAGCTTTTTATTGGAAGGTGGATTTGGGAGTAATGGAGATGTTATCTAAAGGAATTGCCTGGATTGCCTATTTAGGTCTTTAGGGACCCAAATGGACTTATGAATTTTAGGATTTTGTGATGGGGAGAGGGATGTTTGGGATTTTAGGATTGTGGATGTTCCCTTTGAGTTAGGTGCTTTTTTCTTGGGGATGAGATGTGGACTTGGGTAGCATTTTTGAATTTTGATTTTTCTTTGATTCTTTGCATTGGTGCCATGTGGCATGAGGATTATTAGGATGTTTGCTTTGTGGGTGGAGACATCCAAATTTTTATTTTTGAATCCCATAGGGGTGTGTGAGATAGCTTCATGTTTATTCGATGTGTGCATTTGTTGATCATGATTAGGAATTGTAGGGGATTTATAGGAATAGGATGTATGGATGGATTTGTGGTTGAAGTGATAAGGGGATGTGAGGATGGGAATATTAGGAGTTGGAAGGAGGGGAGGTAAAGTAGATGGAGGGATATTAGGAGTTGGAAGAAGTGGAGGTAAAGTGGACGGAGGAAGATGAATGGTCACATGCTTTTTGGGTTCATAGGATAATGGAGGAGGAATGGAAACATATGTTTTATGGGTACAATGAGGTGCAACTAGCTTGGGATTGTATGAAGTGGATTTAGGAGGTGCGGATGTGGTACCAACATCTTTGGATTGACTTCCTTGAGCTACATAACCAATACCATATGGTTTGGGAGAGACTTTGACATAGATGCATTCTAAGTTTACCTTGCTCGTGAATGCCTAAGCCTTTACCTTGGTAGTTCATGTTTTGGAACATACGATGCACAATGGGATGCTTATTTTTGAGGATACAATACATGAGTTCCTTAGTGGATGAGGAAGGTGAGGTGGCAGATAATGGTTGTTGCTCTCCTAGGGAAGAACATTCATTTAGGAAGGTAGTAAGACTAATAGGACATAGTGGATTTGAAATGGTATCAATATGAGATGGTGAAGGAGTAATAGGATCTTGATTATCATTATGCTTAAGATCCAATGTATTTGTTTGATCATCTATGTGCCTGTGGGGATCAAGCGTCTCATCAAGGGAAGTGGATGTTGCGAGATCATGGATTGAAGGAGAATGGATGGGACTGGTGGAAGTTTCTTTAGCATGGATAGTATTGGGATTGTGAGTGGAAGGAGAGACAAGCTCTTGATCACAGATAATATCTTGATCATAGAAAAGATATAGGTTATGAATAGGTTGAAAGGAAGAGCTTTGATCTTGATTTGGTAAGGAGCAAGACCGATCATGCTTTAGAGTTGACTCTTGACATAAATCTTGAGTTTGGATAGGGGAATGAATTTGGCTTATGGTAGGTGGATCTTCAAGAACATTTGAAGGTTCTTTGATAGCTTTTGGACTACAAGATGGAATAGGCGAAATAGGCATGACATTTGAGGGTTCTTGGATGGTTTCAAGGATAGGGATTTGATGGCAGAGAGTTGTGGTTGATTCATTTCTTGTAGCCAATGGATCACATCCTTCATTAGTATATGAATGGATGCACAATACAGTGGATGGATAATAAGGGTGGAAGGTGTAGGATTAGAATGTAATGGAGGGATAATGGGATTAGGTGTGATAGGAGTGGGATTAGGATTGGGTGGATGGACAAGAGGATTGGATATAATAGGATTGGGATTGGGGTTAGCTGGGGGGATGATAGGATTGGTTGTGATAGGATCAAGACTTGGATTAGGATTAGGGGGAAGAGTTGATGGTTTAGACTTTAAGTGTGTTGGGGATTGGCTTAATGGATTAGGATTTGGAAGGTTGGAAGGATTATATGATGGAGGTTCCATAGGGATGGATGGATGAGGAGGCCTAGTAGATGGATTGGTGTATGATTCCAAACTTGAGGTGGTATTTCCCTTGTCAACAGTATCATTAAGGTGGCTTAAGGATTCTTGATCTTCGTGTGAGGAGTGACTAGTAATAACATGCTCATGATATGGAATATTTTGAGATGGATATTGAAAAATAATCATGAGATTCGTTGATATGGAGGGACTAGGTTGGCATGATGATGGGGGTGACTCATTGAATTTAGATGGAATTTGTTGATGTTATATGGATGATGGTGGTGAAGGTAACGAAGGGATTGATGAATTAGAAGGTTGGGGGACTAATGGATTAGGATTGAAATCAGATGGAATTTGTTGTTGTTGCATGGATAAAGGTATGGTGGATGATGTGTTAAATGAAGGTTGTGGTTTTAGGGCTAAGATTTGTTGTTGTTGAAGGAAGGCTTGTTGTTGTTGGATTTGTTGTTGAAGCTATGAGGTGAGGGGATTGGGCATGTGTGAAGATGAAGCATGGGTAGGGATCTGGACCTATAAGGTTTGAGGTAAAGTTATTGTTTAACAAGTTTGGGGTAGGCACTCAATTGGGCAATATTCAAAAGGATTTGGGTCGGCATAAATGGTAACCTCTTGGTCATTAAATGGAAATTTGATGCATCTATTATCAGTGGAAGGAACAATTCTCATGGCCTGAATCCATGGGTGTCCTAGGAGGATATTATATGGGAGATTGAGTTCTAGGACTTGACAAGTGATTTCCACTAAGGTTAGACCTAATTGGATGGGTAATCAAATAGTACCTTCAGTTCTCCTTTCAGTTTCATCATAGGTTTTAATAGTGATGGAATGGCATTTTTTAATATCCGTGATAGAATATCCCAATTGTTCCATTTGTTTAAAACACCTTAGAGTGCACAAGTTTATCCCTGAGTCACAATCCATTAGGACCTTTTTGACTAAACACCTTTTGATCATAACTTCTATGTAAAGGGATTCATTATGTAGTGAAGGTTCATATGAATTTGATGGGGATGTTGGTGGAAGCGAATACGGGGAGATATATGGTACATGAGTATCAAAATACACATCATGATCTACGAAGTTCTCATCATCATTAGAAGTGAATTTTGGCCCACCTCGGAGTATGAGTTTTGGTTTTGGATTTGTCCTAGATTTGTTGATGGTTGTAGGACTAGGAGTTCTACTTTGCTTGATATACTTTTCAAACTAGGAATCCCTATTGTGCATGATAAAAATTGCAAAAGGGATTTTGATGCAACTAGGAGATGGGATGTGATGACTATATAATGGGAAGTCAAAAAAGTGCAAAGTTGGTTTGACACCAAGATTTTGATATGTGCAAGGTTTTGTTTGCAAGAGTTGAAATGTTATAGATTACAGGTGTGATGTGATGTTTGAGATTTGTTTCAAGAACAAACATCAATCATAGAGACACATGGAAATCAGATTGGTTGTTTTTGATGACATGTTGATATTTTGCAAACACTTGTAGACATGCACAATCTTAGGCTAGGCAAGGACAATACTTGTTGAATTCCCACTTGGTTTTACCTAGCCGTGCGTACTTATGGTGTATAGCTTCAAGAACTTGGGGCACAAGCTCCCCCTTATAGTGCACTCACTTCTCAGGCACACCAAGTTCCAAGTCCTTAAAATGCGCAGATCTTAAGATACTTTGCTATCTCTACCATAAGCCACAAAAATGTGGGACGGCTATCAGAGTTCGATCATCCAACCTCCTGTATCAACAAGTAGAGGGTTTTTGGCCACTAAACAAAGACTCGTAGTGAATATTCGAGGGACCAGCACCTTACGAGCATCTAGCAAGCCACTAAAGGCTTTGACTAACCCTACTAGGAGTTTTAATATACATAAAGGTATGCCTCCTTTCAAGCTAGCATTGTACGGTAAGTGCTAATACTGGTTAGACTTGGCTTTCACCTTATCCTTAATTTATATAAAGGACTGGACGAAAGTATCGCTTGGGGTTGCAAATGAGTTCTCCTTGCGGATGTATCTCAAGAGCAAGCCCACTCTAAAGGGTAACAAAAGCAAGGAAGCATGTTGTTTTTGATCTCCCAGATTGCCTGAAGCGCAAGGAGAGAGTATACACAACGCCTTTGCCTCACACTCGCATGGGGTTCATTTTAATTCCAAAAATCCAAATGTGTGGGTGGTTATACAAAATGTCAAAAGAATGCTTTTGATTCCCAAAATCGCCGAGTGGCGCGAGAGAAGATCATACACATTCAATGACAAAAAGGCAAACCCCAAGACATGGCAAACACTTGTTAATTTTAACCCTTGCTTATGATGTGATTTAATCTATAAAAAAGAAGACACAATGTTTCAAGATTAGATTCTCTAGCAATCGAACCTACAACACACTAATTAGTAGTTTGCAAAATAGTCTTTGACAGGCGTAAAGCTGCAATGAAAACGTTAGACCAAGATGAATGAACCTGCAAAAGTCCACATGAAATGTTAAATGGCATGGCAAGAAGAAAATGTTTGATGTTTCAAAACAAAAGATTAACTTTCAAATGATTATAGTAGAAAATTAGAGATGAATCCCCTTTTCGACGCCTGCAAAAAATGTGAAAATCTGATGAAAATTGAAAAAGTTATGCAAATTTGAATGAAACAACCTCCTAGGCTAAAAAGCTAAAAACGGGCACTCTGGCAATTCGCAAATTCTCTGTTTGGCAATTTTCTCCTGGTCATGTGCAAATGATTTACACCGTCAGTTGAAGCTTTATGGCAATATGTATTGTCAAACATTAAACACCAGACAATCAAACATAAGAGATTCTCATGCTACTGTGACTGGTTTGATGTCAAGGGTTAAATTTGATGTTTCTACGCACTCAGAGAGATTTTTAATTATAGAATTAAGAATCTTTGTTGAACAACATGCATATAGAGAGTAAACGATGGTCACTGTCTACAATTGCCTACATGCCAAAAGCTAACAGTTAGGATAGCGCAACAATTAATACCAAATGTTATAAGCATTATCATTTTGTTTATGAAGGACTCAAATTTTCAAAAACACTAAAATAAACAAAAATTGCCAAAGCCCAAACAAATACCACGGTCGATAGCACAAAGATAGGTCTATTGATTGTGAACATCAAGATGTTAATACAACAGATCACAGTTAAAAATAATATGTTATGCAAATCAACAAATATCACCATACGATATTAAATCATAGTGGTTAACAAATCTGCAGTTAACGTGTAGCACTTGCACCAAACCAAATAGCATTTAAGCCAAATCTGTCTTTAACCTCTAACAAAATATTCCAAACTATTTGCTCACAAACCACGTGGATCAAATGATGTTACTGAGAACAAAAGGATTATTTGCAGTTTGAAACAAGTTAGTGAATGTTCGGTCAGCACCAGAAACCGTTAAGTTGATTGAAACATGCATGCAATTCTTTTTACAGCGTGAGACAAACTTACGTGGAGCATTTTCAGTGGTGATTAATGACCAACAAACATTAAATATTGATAGTCAAAACCAATGTTTGCTGTGAAAGTTTTAAACACCACAGTTCTGCGAAAATTCCACAGCCAAACGTTAACAGTTATCAGCAATCAATGCTTAATAAATCTGCAAAGCATCACAATTGAAATATCAAAGATAAAGAAACTCTTGAAATACGCCGATAGAAACAACCAATGCGTTGAGAAAATTTTCAGGCATGGACAACACGCAACAACTTGGTCATTGCCATGAAACTCTCACACTATCACCAGCCCATTAAGATACCTTCAAATTTAAAACTCGAATCACATTCATACTCATTGGAAATTCAAAAAAAATGCAGAGATAAGAACAACCAACGAGTTGAGAAAATCTTCCGGCGTGAATTCTTTTTTATGGCCTGAGACAATTTTTCGCGCTGCAATAACTATTACTTGCACCCATAAGAGGTTTAATGAATGAGCTGATATGAACAACCAACGTTTAGAAAATCTTCCGGCGTGAATTTTTCTTACAGCGTGAGACAATTTCAAGCATCATAATGATCACATATAAAAGCCTATCAGCTAATAATAAATTTATCCTGCAGACACAGCTAATTAGCAAAGCATGATATGTTTAAAACATTAAAGCATAGTTTAAAGCTTGTCACAGCTAAAAAACCAGTTCAGGGGCAGTTATGTTAACTGCTAAAAGACGTCATATTTGTATGACGACCAAAATTTTAAGGTGATGACCAAAATTTTGAGGTGATGACCAATGATTGATAATACAAAAGTAGACTGGACGTTGCATATAACCGGAGGCTAATCGCTGGAGTATGAATGATTCTAACAGTTATGATAGAAGTCACGACCACAAAAGTTTCAAATGGTATGGTTTAAACGGCCATGGTTTAAATGCTAAAGTTTGCATTGACTATCATTACTAAACCTCTTGCAACAAGCATCCCTTTATTAATACTTAATACAACCAATTAAAAGTCGTTGAAACCAACAACTGTTAGGGCAAAGAATAAGTCCGCTGGGAAATATAAAATACCAGACAAAATAAAAACCCTAACCAACAGATAAAGATCCAGAGCGTATTGACAGTGGATGAGAGACCTTGTGCCTGCACAAAAATCAATACAAGATCGTGCAAAACAAACGGTTAAGAAGGAGGTTCACGTTGTGTTCACCAGCAGCGAAATATAGATTTTATTGAAAGATTTGAAAACTATCCTACAAACCTTAAAATCTACATTAAGTGCAACAAAAAGATAATGATAAGCTATTGAAACCAAACAAATATGGATGTTACTGAAGTAATTTAGAATGTGGTTGCTCAGATAATTGCATGAACAGTAAAAGGTGGTTAGTTACGATGAACAGGTTTTATGGGTAGAAAGGGAGGATTTAATTAATTTATTTAATTAATTAAATCTCATACAAAAGGATATGGTAAGTAAATAATAAATTAATTGTTTTAATTTTAATTTATTATTTATGGAAAATGGTGATAAAAGGTAAACTAGAAAATAATTGGGAAATGATTTAGGGATTTGATAGGAATGCGATCAAGGATGAATAGGAATGTGTTGTGTGGTCAATTTTTAATGTCTACAGTGAAAATAGGATAAAGAGAAGGGTTAGGAATTCCACTTGTATATAAAGTTATACTAAAATACTCAACCTAGTGCAGTGGCAATAATGTGGTATGGGACATCAAGCATGACCTCGTAATGTGGTGATCATCCATCTAGGTAAGTGATGAATCTCTTTCTAGCATAAGGTGTTGCTTGAAATCTCAACATGGGACCATCAATGACACTATACACACCATCTCCAATTGGTTATATACAACATGTGCAAGGAATTGGAAGAGAGGAAAAAATGGAAGGTTTAAATGTAATATAAGTAAATGTACGCATGCAAGCACATAGAACATGTAATTTATTATGTACAAAATGTCATAAATAACATCATGGGACAAGCAAGAAAGACATATTGAATAGGAAACATGAAAAGAACATAAATTAAAGATAATCAACAACATATGTAAGATGAGGTCTAAGGTTGACCCCAATATAGGTAAATGATAAGGATTATATAATGTAGGCACATAGGAGATAAATCAAAGCATATAAATATTCCCCCACTATATGCAAATGAAAAAGTTAAAAATGGCCATAAATGTGAGATAAGGATTGTGTAAATATATAAAAAAATGAGGAAGGCATGATGTCCTCAATGTGGATCTTAGGAATAAGATAAGGCATGTGAACACAAAATAGGATGGAAAAAGCATGATGTACTTAATGTGGATCTTAGGAACAAGATAAGGCATGTGAGCACACAATAGGATAGAGATAGCATGATGTCTCCAATCTGATAAGATAACACTTAGGAAAATGATAAGGCATGGAAGTAGTTGCCGGTACCTGTAAGGATGGAAATTGCCTACTTTGTAATCTTCACCTTACATTTCTATACTCATTTTAGTGTCCATTTTCCTATTATGTTTTAGGTCCACTTTCACATGTTTTTTGCCATTATAGTGATCACAAAAGATGTCACAAACACCCCAAACCTTAGAAACCCATGTCAAAACACCTTGAGAACTTTTAGTTGTAGAGATATCAAGGTCACTAGGAACCATGGAGGTTAGTTCCTTGGTTAGGTGCACTACTTAGAACTAGCACCCATATTCAAAATTGTAAAATATGAAAGTTTTTTCCCATTCATGCCCTAATCCTTACTACATTTTTAATACTCATTCATCTAAAAACTTAGTCTGGGTTTTTATGTAAGCCTATAATTTCCATTCATTAATCAATAATAGAAAGGAATAGAAGACTTGATATCCCCTCCTCTCCTCTAATACATATAGGTAACTTGTAGAAAGACTATTAGAGGAAAAGGGTAGTAAAGAGAAGATTGCATATCTAAAGTTGTGAGAAACCCTTAAGTAAGAAAAGCTCTCAATTCCTTGTAGTTTCCTTCTATTTCTCCCATCCTCTATGTCTGGATTCCACTATTACATCCATTTTTAAACCATAAGAAACCCTTTTCCCTTTTCATAGCCATCCCAAATATGCATAGACCCTACATTGCAATTAGTACTAAATTTGAAGTCATTCACCTCTCTTACATATCTATTGTGATCACATTCACATCCTATCTGAATCCATCACAAACACACATCACTTGTCATAGCCTCACCCCCTAGGGTTTGTTCTCATAAACAACACTGTTGCACAAATAACCATCACCAAAACACTACGTCTACACACAACTAATTTTCATCTTGTAAGGAAGCTAAGGTAGTAGAACAACTGCCTACACTAATCTTGAGAGGAGGGTTATGAACATATTTTCAGATCTCTATAATAGTTACATAAATTATATATAAATAAACATAAATAGAAATCATACCACAACAAAATGATTTACATGGGGAAAGCTCTTTCAGGAGAAAAAACCCATACTCCAAAATGCCACCCAATATATTATTCAAAAATCTCAACAAGATTAGAATATACTTGCAGAGAAAGCTTTCACAGGAGTATTACCAACCAGAGATCCAGAGGTACCTCAACATCTATAAGACTCTTACACACAACCTCCATCTCAAACACCTAATATACATGAGATACAATACATGAAACCGTCAAATGGTAATTACAAAACCATGAGTTAAAACCACCCAAAAGTGGGGCCCAAATCCTTATCTAGAGTTTCATTATCTCCGATCAAAGATGCCTAATGATGTGTCATAACATGTATCAACACGTGTAACTCCCTCTTATAGCTCTTTTCCGTGTCCAACATGTTTTTACATTTTCCAATATGGGAGGCCCAACTTCTAGAGACCATAACTTTTGATTTGGGAGGTCAATTGGGCCCCTTTTTTTTTAATTGAAGAGTTTGAATAGATCTATGCACCAAGCACTCCCGATGGCGATTCAAACAACCTGGAATTTTTATTTTGGTCAAAAACCAACTTTATACCCTAGAAATTGGGGATTTTTTCTATTTTTATAACAAAAAATCACACTTTTGTAATTGCAAGTTTGAAACACCTTTTCCTAACATTCTCCCACTTGTTGAACACCTTGCAAGAGCAAAGGGAGTATTAACACCATGATTTAATTGCTAGGGGCCAAGAGGCTCATAGACTTCAAACACCATCTGAACTTCTTTGTGCTCACATGATTAGTTAATGAATCTACAACATTTATCAAAGTCTCTACCTTAACCAACTTCACCCTACAATCCTTGATCATATCTCTAAAAAAATGATATCGTACATCAATGTGCTTGGTCCTGGCATGAAATTTCATGTTCTTAGCTATGCAAATCACTCTCTGAATATCACAATAAATTGTCACTGCACCTTGTTTTATTCCAATATTTAAACACAATCTTTTAAGACAAATGGTTTCTTTACAGGTGTGAGTAGCTACCATATACTCAGCCTTAGTAGTGGACAAAGCAACCACAACTTGTCACAAGTACTCATCCAATTAATTGCACCACCAAATAAAGTAAACACATAAACACTGGTGGATCTTCTCCTATCAACATCACATGCCCAGTCTGAATCCACATAACCATGAATATCAAGGGAATGCATGTCTCCTATCAAATTAGCATGATAACACAAAGAATATTTCAAGGTACGCTGCAAATATCTAAATACTCTTTTAACTATATCCCAATGAACTTAATCAGGATCAGACATATATCTAGAAGGAACTCTCACTACTTAGACAATGTTTGGTTTAGTATAGATCATAACATACTTCAAACTTTCAATTGTACTCTAGTAAGACACTCTGCTCATGTCTTCCATCTCTAATAGGGATGTTGGACATTGTGAAGTAGATAATTTTAGTCCAACTATAAGAGGAACACACAATGGTCTGTAATCCTACATGTTAAACCTCTATAAAATTGAATTGATGTACTTACTCTAGCCAAGCCATAGTTTTCTGTTCACTCTATCTCTTCTAATTTCCATCCCAAGAATGTGTTTAGCTGCACCAAAATCTTTTATTTCAAATTTAGTTGCAAGCTGAGACTTTAGTTCTAAAATCATTCATTTCCCTTTACCAATAAGATCTACACTTAAGTATGTAGGGTAGGGTCTAAATTTGATGGTCATATGGCCGTATTTAGGCATTTTTACTCTAAAATACAATCAAAATTTTTAAAAGATTGTATCATATGAAAGAAGAGATTTTGAAGTGACTGTCAAAATTTATATAAAATTATGATGATATATATATTTGGTTTATCTATAATTTTTCTTATACTAGGATATTTCATAGTATTTAAAGGGCACCTTTAAATGGATAACTGTCATAAAAAATTTGCTTGACAGGCAGGATCGACCGTCAAATTTAGGTCATGATGATGTAGGGTACCATATTTACAAAAAGCAGGCTATAAATAACAGCTACAAATAATTAATTGGTCGAAAAACCATCTTAGTGAAACTTGGTAACTCATTCTAATCACGAGGCTCTTGATTAAGATTTTCTCCATGTTTTGCTCAACCCGCATTGTTAAGATTTTCTCCTACGGAAAAAGGACTACATGCATTGAATTTGAACTGGTCCACCCGCATTGTTAAGATTTTCTCCTACGGAAAAAGGACTACATGCATTGAATTTTGAACCACAAGATGGAAGACTTCTGTCTGCATGAATTGAACGAAACATAAATAGTATGGGCGCAAAGAACGCCGAGAGACCTGGCATTATTTTTCTGTATGAATAGATGGGCCTCACAACTCTGTTTAGTCTTCCAACCACTTCCACATGGTTTACCTATTTTATATTAATACCTTAATATGGCACATCTCTCTTTCACGTTGAAATTTAAGTTCATTTTAAATGCTTTCGAGAGCCAAAGAGTCAACATAAACAGCTCTCTAGTTTCTCATTAGAAAAATTGCCAGAGCTCAAAATAAGCGGTGATTAAAAAATGCCAAATTGGAGGGACAATATCCACATTAGGTAGGCTCGGAGAACATTTTCAATGGTAAATTGGTAATGGTTACAGCTACAAAGGAAATTGTCCATAAGCATTGGATTGTCAAGCTTTAACACCATACTTCAAAATCGTTGACCCCACAAATTTAAATATCTTAATTTTTTTAAAATATAACATGTTGATATTGACATTTACTGAAGAAATCCGACGCGTTTTGATTGTTACAGAAACTCCACACCGGCAAGACACCGACGGATGCATTACACGTAGAGAATGTGTTCAAACAAAAAACTTCAACCAAGCCTACTGCATAGCCATGAATTACTATAAATACTTGGTATGTAAACCAGTTATCTCATACCAGGGAAGATGGACTCGAGAGGAAAGATGAACTTCAGTTGCAAGTCCTTGGTGGTTTTGATTGCAGCCTGCGTTTTGGCTGCAGTAATGCCATCAGATGCAACATACCATAGTAGCAATCCTCCTCCAAAGGCATACTACTACAACTCTCCTCCTCCACCAGTCCACCTGCCATCACCAGTTCCCAAGCCTCCAGTTGTGAAGCCACAACCTCCTCCAAAGCCTGTATCTCCTCCCCATTACATTTACAAATCTCCACCTCCACCTGTCCCTAAGGTTGCTCCTCCCAAGCCAACTCCCAGATTTCCTCCTCCCTCCCACCATGAGAAGCCACCAAAGACACCACTCTCTCCACCATACCAACACAAATCCCCACCTCCTCCAAAGGTGGAAGTGAAGCCCCCTCACCCTCCTGTTGTAACTCCTTCCCCACCCAAAGCAGTGCCTGTGTATCCACCTCCCCACTCTAAATCCCCAGTCTACCCACCACCATCACATCACTACTCTTACAAGTCCCCCCCTCCTCCATACTAGTTGATCTGTGGAACAGCTGATAAGGTATCCAATTCATTTGAAATTTGGGTTCTTGTTTTATTGCTATTACAATTAATAGTTACATTCTATTGTTAGATATGTGTGAATGTGTTGCTTAAGTACCACTTCTCTTACTCTCTATGTTTACTCACTGCAGGATGCCAACTTGCTGTGTGGAAGTTGAAGTTGTGACAATACAATAAAGTATCTAGCTTTAGTCTGTTTAAGGCAAACGCCTATTGCACAATGTAATCACATCTGCATATGGTCCTCAATCGTACCATATTGTGGATCATGTATTAGATATAATAAAGCATCCTGCTATTTATTTTTAAAGTATCCCACTGTTTATTTTATACTAACTGTAACTTTGTGATTTTTGTAAAGCAAACTGTGATTTTGTTATTCTTTTAAAGCTAAAAGCTAAGTTACTTATTATCTAATGTAGTAAAAAGAGTTTATATTGTATGGGAATAAAATCCTCTTTACATAAATTTACACTAATTAAACAAATGTAGGCAATCAAATATTAAATAATTTACGTTTAATTAAATTGGAAGAGATAGGAATTGATATATTGATACATATTTACCCAAAAAAGATAGGAGGATAGGTGCACTTAGATTTTAAACTAATGATGAAATATGGATGTTAAATATGTACATGATCGGTTTGCCAATATCTATAAATTGATGCTATCAAGGTATATACAATCTCAAAATCTATAAAATTTGGAATCTTGGATCAATATCGAGTAGAGCAAAACTTATCTTTGATGTGTGGATTTGATTTGGTAGGGTGTGGATTTCTAACAACACTTTTCCCTCAACCTATAACATATAAATTTGTGCAAAGATATGCAATATTTACAAATACCTTAATCAAAAGCTATCAAACTGAAAGGGTAAATTTCTCCTTGGTCAACCCCCTTGTTGGGCAACTTTATAGCATTGGGTGAATGTTGGAAAACAACAAAGAAGCATGCAAATGACCTATATGTAGATTCTAATGCAATTAATTCCTTTTATGCTCCAAATTGAAGTGTTCCTAGAATGATTGCTCTTTATAATTTGATTGTTCCTATAGTTATTCCTTGCATGTATCCCTTAATGTGTTTAAATACATGAATGAATGTCTCTAAATGCCAAGCCAACAATTAGCCACACAAATGCGTACCAAGCCAACTTCCAACAATTAGGAGGAAAGGGTAGGAGTTGGCAAATTTGAATTTAAAGAATTGAATTTTGGGGTCAATCTTGAGCGTTGTGGGATTGACCAAAGAAAGGAAATATAGATCTTGGGATCTTGAATAATTATATGGGGATATGGACTAATAATGAGGAAAATGTGTGGGAATAGGTGCAAGTAAGGATAGGATAATGTCGAATGTATGGAAATGTGTGTAATTGGTGGTAGATAGAGGATTGGGGAATGAGCAAACTCAACACAAGAGTGCTCCACTTGTCAATATATAATTTTATTAAGACATTCCATCAATATGGGCCCAAAACTAAATGGAAATTGGCATGGGTATGAAGATTTCATTACATTTTTCCTAGTTGATATTGACACATATGTGAATCTAACATGAACATATATTTCAAAGTATGTGAGATTCTTGGTGAGAATGAAAAGTAAATATTCAAATAAAAGTCCATGTAAATTGATGGACACATGTTGAATTATTCATGTATTCCTCATCCTTGGCATGAGTGCTCCAAAAGAACTTGCAAAACATAGAAAATATATGCAATGAAGATATTCTATTACATAAGAAAAATAGGAACAAATAATGAGTTTTGTTTAACTTTCTAAGAAAATGTGAAAATAGGATAAAGAGAAGGGTTAGGAATTCCACTTGTATAGAAAATTATACTAAAATACTCAACTAGTGTAGTGGCAATAATGTGGTATGGGACATCAAGGAGGACCTTGTAATGTGGTGAACATCCATCTCTAGGTAAGTGATGAATCTCTTTCTAGCATAATGTGTTGCTTGAAATCTCAACATGGGACTACTAGTCACATTATACACACCCTTTCCAATTGGTTATATACAACATGTGCAAGGAATTGGAAGAGAGAAAAATAGCACATGGAAGCAAATGTAATATAAGTAAATGTTAGCATGCAAGCACATAGATCATGTAATTTATCATGTAGAAAATATCATAAATAACATCATGGGACAAGCAACAAAGACATATTGAATAAGAAACAAGAAAATTAACTGTCATATGCTTCATTATTTGCTAAAGGAAATATTCTAGAAATACAAAAAATAAATAGATACTAAATTATCATTTTACATTATGCACCTACAAATGCTACTAGCATAGATATCTTAAATATATCTATCTAAAATACAAAGAGAAATATTAGTCTTGAGGGACTTATCTATCCTAAATAAGAAACTTAATAAAAGTACAACTTAATAAAAGTACCTTGAGACTGATAATTTTTAGATATATACATTTATGATATCTATGCTAGTTTTAACATAAAATATTAATTATATGTATTCATCATTCACATAAATTTACACATTAACCATGAAGATTATGGTGTGAGATTTAAATCCCATAGTGGAATTAAGTGTCGTGTTCCCAACTCAACATTATTATTCTCTATTTATATACATAGATAGCACTATATAGTCACTTTAATATTGAAACACCACTTATATGTACCCATCATTTATCTATTTACACATCAAGGGCGGTAATATATGATGTGATATTAAGAACTCTCAAAGAGTGTGGCCTAACGTAGATGAACGAAAAAGTAGGTTAGGTGTTATGACACCAACTTAATTAGTTTTTGAGCTATTTATAAACAAATACACCATTATATAATGGCATTAATATTTGGATATATCGTATATTCATTATTATGTCAGAGGTGTTATATAGTGGAATTAAGGGAAAGAATGTTAAGTAACATAAAAACAAAACATAGCCAACATATATTTTTTTAAAAAGATGTTTAAGATATATATACAAACCTTTATATAATCTTTTAAGATTTATAAAATAACTCTTAAGTAAAGAAAATAACTATAGAATAAGTCTTAAGTAAATACATAACTCTTTAAGTAAATAAAAAGGACACAAAATTGATATCTCTCAATATTTGAAGATAGATGTATTTACAATGTTATATATAAAAACCTATAAAGAGAGAGAAATATACTTTAAAATAACATGTATATGTATACATACATACATACATACACATATATACATAAACATATACATATATACACAAACTTACTATATATATATATATATATATATAGTAAGTTTGTGTATATATATATAAGGGCAGGGTTAGTTCTTCCTTGTGAGTTGAAGTGATAACTATAGACCAAAAATCTATTAAATAAAATACATATATTGTCAAGTTTGAGAGTTAAACACTATTGTAATCTAAAATCTAAAATCTAAAAATAATGAAAGGACCAATTAGATGATGCATTTCTATATTATAATAATATGAATTTATTTTAATTACTTCAGAGGTATTTTAAAGTACATTTCTAAAACATAGAAACATTCCTTAATCTTATCCATTTGTTTATATAAATTATCCACCTCTTATATAAATCTATATATTTATAGAGAATTATATTTATAAAGGATTAATGACATCTAAGTTACTAAATATCATTATTTTTCTATGGGGGAATCCCTTAGACTTCTTAAAGATGTAAATGTTAATTTTAAGTAAATAAAAATAATTCTTTAAATACAATGTAAATAAATAAAATGAAATAATTCTTCAATAGTTATTAAATAAAATAAAATAATTCCCTTTTGATTACCTCCATGTTTTCTCCCAGCTGCATTGTTATGGTACATTGACAAAGAGGGAAGAGAGAAATTAGTCAACTAAACATATCAAACTACATATGCGGAGTGATCAAAGGCAATACTTCTACAAATAGTCATTTCAAGTTTGTCACAAAATTTGTTCCTTCTCTTAAACAAAGGGCAAAAGCTAGACATTTCAAAATGCTTTACTTTATTTGTTTGATTATAAATACATTCACACATCGAACAAAGCTGATAAAGATTTATATCTACATACATTGTGTAAATGTAAAAACACAGACAAAAGAAATATAGAGATTTAAAAAAGAAGAACAGAATGAATAAAACCATTCACACAAAAGAGGAACTCTAAAATTTAACATGGTTCACCATGTTTAATGGCTACATCCACAAAAGATGCAAAGGATTCTCATTAAGTGTTTTCTTCATACATACAATACAGAGTAGTAGCAGCTCAAACATCTATATCAAAGGACTCATTCTAACTGAACTCCAAACATTTTCTGGAGATGAAATCATCAATAGAGAAAAGAGAATATTACAGACCAAGACAGGGCTGTTACAGAGTAGATGGTTACAAAAGAATAATGCAAAGTTTTGAATGAGTAAGCTGTTACATTGGGCTTCACCTTTCCACGTGCCCAACAATCTCCCACTTGAAGGCCAATGGGATCGGCAACAGAGCTGCTTAGAGAAATCCTCCACATGAGGCTCATTGTCACATCAGAACAAGATCAAGAGAAGATCTACAGAACTCAAACTTCTCTTGTGGTACAATCTTAGTTAATGCATCTACCGGATTGACTTTGGTGTCAATTTTCTCCACCTTCACCTTACCTTTGTCATGAACATGGCGAATAAAATGATATCTTAGCTCAATATGCTTCGTCTGACTGTGAAATGCAAAATTCTTAGCCAAGTGTATAACACTATTGCTATCACAATACAATGTAAGAATAGATTTCAGACACCCCAGTTCAACCAACAAATGCTGTAGCCATATTATTTCTTTTGCTCCTTCTGTGAGAGCAATATATTCTGCTTATGTAGATGATAGTGCTACAACTTGTTGCAGCTGAGAAACCCAGTTGATCACTGCCCCGGCAAATGTAAATACATAACCAATAGTAGACCTATGTTTGTCCAAATCTCCAGCCATATCTGAATCAACTTATACTCTTAGCTGATTGTCCTAATCACCAAAACATAAAACATAATGTGAGGTACCTTTCAAGTACCATAAAATCCACTGAACTTCCTACCAATGCAATTTCCCCAGATGACTCAAAAATCTACTCACAACTGCCACAGGATGAGCAATATTCAGACGAGTACACACCATTGCATACATCAGACTGCCGACTGCGGATGAATATGGAATATTTTTCATTTGTTCTGCCTCTTCTGAAGTTTTTGGACACATAGCTGAAGATAAGCGAAAATGATCAGCCAATGGAGTGGTGACTGGCTTTGCATGGATCATGTTAAATCTATCCAAAATTTTGTCAATATATTTTGCTTGGGATAATCAAAGTTGTCTTTTATTTCTGTCCCTAATTATTTGCATCCCAAGAATCTATTTTTCTAGTCCTAAATCTTTCATGGCAAAATGTTGAGCCAATTGATGCTTCAGCTCACTAATAATTTTCAAACTAGTGCCAGCAACTAATATATCGTCAACATAGAGCAAAAGAATGACGAACTGGCCACTAATAAGCTTCTTGTAGTAAACACAAGGGTCTGATTCACAGGGAATAAATTTGTTATCAGTCATGAAGCAGTCAAACTTGAGGTACCATTGCCTTGGGGCTTGCTTCAGCCCATACATACTCCGCTTCAATCTGCAAAAGAGATGCTCCTGATCCTGTTGAGCAAATCCTTCAAGCTGCTCCATATACAGTTCCTCTTGAATATCCCCATGAAGAAATGTTGTTTTGACGTCAAGTTGCTCCATCTCAAGGTCCCAAACAGCTGCCAAGCCTAAAACAACTCAAATTATTTGCATATTAACAACTGGCAAAAAAATTTCATTAAAATCAATACATTTTTGCTGATCAAAGCCTTTCACAACCAATCTGGCCTGATTGTAAAAATAGTCCCAAGATAATGAAAACAAAACAGCAACAGCAAAACAGAGAGAAAACAGGGCAAACAGAGTTGAATAAACTCAGAAATTTTTATTCATCTAACTTGCATTACATCCAAAATGCTTATCCGGCAGCTCTCTCTAAACACATATATATAGCTACAGAAGCTTTGAGGCCTGGAAGCTTCTAGCATTCTAGATGATTCTAAATTCCTAGAATGTTCTTTTCTAGAACAGCTGGAAGTTTCTCTTAGAAAGTTCTTTTCTAGAACAACTGGAAGCTTCTTCCTAGAATGTTCTTTGGAAGACTTCTAGAAACATTCTAGACAATCTTAATAATTCCTAACATCCCCCCTTAAGATTGGCTAGAATAATACAAACATAATACAAAAGGAGAGGGGAAATACAAAGGAGAGGGGAACATTATACTACTATCCCCCCTTAATGTTCACCTCTAACATACCAAGCATGCCTCTTAATTTTAAGAATTTGGCTTCAGTCATACTCTTAGTGAATATATCAGCTACTTGTTCTTCACTTGGACAAAACTGAAGAATGATAATAGATGCTTGAACAAGATCCCGAAGGTAGTGAACATCTATCTCAATGTGCTTTGTTTTAGCATGAAAGACTAGATTGTTGGCAACCTGTATGGTACTTTGATTGTCACAATACAGAGTGCTGGTTGAATGGTGTAGAAAACCAATCTCAAATAGAAGATTTTGAATCCAAACTGCTTCCTTGCCTGCTTCTTTTGCTGCTCTATATTCTGCTTCACATGAAGATAATGATGTAGTTGTTTGTTTCTTGCTACTCCATGTAATAGGGCTTGATCCAAGATTGAAAACATAACCACCAATAGATTTTCGATCATCTATATCACCACCCCCATCTGAATCAGTAAATCCAACCAAAGAAATTAAAGACTTATAGCCATAGTAGATTCCAAAGTGTATGGTTCCATGGATGTATCGTAAAATTCTCTTAGCAGCCAGCCAATGACTTTGTTTAGGTGCCTGCATAAATCTAGATACAAGATTGACTATAAAACAAATATCTGGTCTAGTATGAGTTAGATAAACCAAACTACCAACAAGCTGTCTATATAAAGTGGCATCGACACTCTTGGAAGTACATTCTTTAGTAAGCTTGACTCTGGATTGAAACGGGGTAGATGCTGGCTTGCATTCAAGCATGTTAAACTTTTCTAAAAGGTCCAAAGCATATTTTGATTGTGAGATGAACAATCCATCATGTAATCGACAAACTTGTAAGCCAAGAAAATAGTTTAGTTCACCCAAATCACTCATATGAAATGTCCTCTTAAGATCTGATTTTAAATCATTGATTAACCCAATATTCGGTCCAGCAATGAGTAAATCATCTACATAAAGTGCAACAAGAAGAATTTCATCTTGAAATTTCTTCACATAAAGATTAGGATCTGACTTACATCTCTTAAATCCATGAAGCTGAAAATACTTGTCAATCTTCTCATTCCATGCTTGTGGCGCTTGTTTAAGACCATAAAGTGACTTCTTTAATCTGCAAACAAGATTAGGATGTTGCTGATTCACAAAACCTGGTGGTTGATCCATATATATTTCTTCATATAAATCTCCATTTAAGAATGCATTTTTGACATCCATTTGATGAATATGCCACCCAAGACTTGCAGCCAAAGAAAGAATAATTCTAACTGTGTTCATTTTAATGACAGGAGCAAATGTTTCTTCATAATCAACACCCTCTTTTTGATTGAACCCCTTAGCAACCAATCTAGCTTTGAATTTTTCTATAGCACCATCTGATTTAAATTTAGTTTTGTAAACCCATTTGCAACCAATAACATTCTTACCTTTGGGCCGGGGCACAAGTTCCCAAGTTTTATTCTCTAACAATGCATCATATTCCTCTTTCATGGCTTGCTCTCATTCCTTCTTTCCTCTAGCTTGCTCATATGAGATTGGGTCATTTACTTGTAATACTTTGGCCATGAGAGCACTACCATTCCTTCCTTGGATTTTTGAGCCTTGTCTATATATTTCTTCAACACTCCTTGTCTTTTGTCTAGCTGAAATGACATCTTCTTCATCATCACTACCTGCAGAAAATGGCTGAGTACAAGCATTAGTAGTTTCATTTTCAATAGTATTATCATCATTAGTAGTGCTCACCTCATCCTCATCAATATTGGCTTCATTTCTTTCTAAAATATTTGAAAAATCAGAAATATTTGCTGTTGTAGAGTGAGAGGAAGTGGCTGTAAGTTGTGAAAGCTCATCAAATTTTACATCTCTACTAACAAAGACCTTTCTTGTTGTCAAATCATATAACCTGTAAGCCTTTGATTCTTCACTATAACCCACAAACAAACACTTATGACTCTTTGGTTCTAACTTTTTCCTCTTTTCATTAGGGACATGTGTCCAAGCAATGCATCCAAATACTTTAAAATACCCAATGTGGGGCTTTCTACCACTCCAAGCTTCTTCAGGGGTAATATTTGGGAGGGCTTTAGTTGGAATTCTATTCACAATATATGCAGCACAAAAAACAGCCAAACCCCAAAATTGATTATGCAAACTTTTAAAATGCAACATACAACGAGCCATTTCTAAAAGAGTTCTATTCATTCGTTCAGCCACCCCATTTTGTTGAGGGGTATAAGGAACCGTTCTTTGCACCTTAATACCACAATTTTCACAAAATGACTCAAATGCATAGTTGCAATATTCACCCCCATTATCCGTCCTTAAACACTTAATTCTTTTTCCACTTTGATTTTCAACTAATGCCTTAAACTTTTGAAAAACTTCAAATACTTCATTTTTCCTTTCAAGAAAATAAACCCATACTCTCCTACTGTAATCATCAATAAAAGTCAGAAGATACCTGGCACCTGAAAGTGAAGAATATCCTGGTTCACATAGATCACTATGAATGAGCTGCAATGGATGATTAGCTCTCCATGCTTTCCCTGAATCAAAAGGATCTCGATGATGTTTTCCTAACACACATCCTTCACACACACCTTCAGATGCTGAAATTTTTGTCAATCCACTAACCATATCCTTTCTAATCATATCTTGTAATTTTCTATAATTTATATGTCCAAGTCTAGCATGCCAAAGTTTTGACATATAATCAGCCTGAGCAATAAAAGCATGAGAGAGTGTATATTCATCATCAACAAACCCGACAAATTTAAATAAACTCTCTTTATGATCAACTCTACCAATAGCAATTATATTGCTTGGGTCTTTTCTATCTCTAACAATAACTTGATCAACGGTGACAACAAACTCATATCCAGCTTGAACAATTTTATATACTGAAATAAGATTCACCCCTAATCCTTCAACCAACAGAACATTTTTCAAAGACCCATTCGTTACATTAACAGTCCTCATTCCTAAAACTGGAAGTCTCATTTTATTGCCAATAGTAATTTCTTGATCTAAATTTTTCCCTTCATAAAAATCAATAAACAAAGATCTATCCCCAGTCATGTGATATGATGCCCCTAAATCTAAAATCCATTCTTTATTAGAATCTGAAGCAAAGTATCCCCCCTTAACACTACTTTCAGGTCTAGAAATTACCTCCTTATTTGATTTCTCTGGTCTTTTTAGAGAGATGGCTACGAAGCTATGCCTATCCTTCTTGCCATCCTTGAACCTTTCTTGCTTGGGCTTGTATTGCTACCTTTCGTTATCCCTCTTCTTCAAACAAAATTTCTCCATATGATTTTCACCTCCACAATACCTACAAATAATCAATTTCCTTCCAACTTGCTTTTCTGCAGAGTCATTTCTAGAGAAATGGTTAGAACCGTCATTTCGAAATTTATAATTTCCTTTCCAATTCTTCTTTCCATCATATCTAGAAAATTTACTCTTGGCTGCATATGCATGATTCTTCTTAATATGCCCTTCTTTAATAAGCTAAACCTCTTCATCTAAAACAGACTTACAAAATTGATCAAAAGTTTGCTGGGGGGCATTGGGAGTTAGTTGGAGAACCCTTTTCCTTGATTCCTTAAATACCTTGTATGGCTGGGGAAGCTTACTTTCAACCATTGCAATCAACTAAAAATCTTTTTTTTTGCATATTCAGCACCTATTTTCTTCAGCTGAGCATTTAAAAATGTAACTTCATTAAAGTAATCAGACATTTTTCAAAATCAGAAGGATCTAAATTCACCAATCTTTCTTCTATGCTAAACATGCTAGCAATATCTGCATCTTTATAATCTTTTTCTAAACTCTCCCATAGCTCTATTGGATTATCAGTATCAACAAATCTTCTATTGAGATTGGGGCTTAAAGCTTTACCAATAATACCTCTAGCTTGTTCCAGCTTGCATTTCCATAGCTCCTTTTCTTTTTAACTTTGGGGTTCTCCAATTTCTTTATTCACTATCCTCCATAGAGCCTTTTCTCTCAAAGCATTCTTGACTGCAATCTTCCAATCTGCAAAACCACTTCCATCAAATATTGGCAACACTTCATTTGTAGATCCCATGTTAGCCAAAAATAAAGAGCCCTGCAGACAAATCACTTCCAACAATATATATGCCCTGCAAACAAATCACTTCAGCATTATACTTCCAACTGAGCCTCTAACTAAATCTCTAGCTGAACCAGGCTCTGATACCAGGTAAAAACAGGCCTGGCTCTGATACCATGTAAAAACAGTCCCAAGATAATGAAAACAAAATAGCAACAGCAAAACAGAGAGAAAACAGGGCAAACAGAGTTGAATAAACTCAGAAATATTTATTCATCTAACTTGCATTACATCCAAAATGCTTATCCGGCAGCTCTCTCTAAACACATATATATAGCTACAGAAGCTTTGAGGCCTGGAAGCTTCTGGCATTCTAGATGATTCTAAATTCCTAGAATGTTCTTTTCTAGAACAGCTAGAAGTTTCTCTTAGAAAGTTCTTTTCTATAACAACTGGAAGCTTCTTCCTGGAATGTTCTTTGGAAAACTTCTAGAAACATTCTAGACAATTATTCAACTATGTTTTGCCCTGCCTCTTTTCTGTTTGTTGCTGTTATATTTTGCCCTGTCTTTTGGTGTTTATTGGGCCTATTCTTACATGGTATCAGAGCCAGGCCTGTTCTTACACTGATACCTTTTATGACCGCCATCTTCCTCTTTGAATCGATAAACCCACTTGTTTTTCAGAGGTTTTCTACTTGGTGGAAGGGGAATGAGATTCCATGTGTCATTTGCTCTCAGTGACTCCATTTCATCATTCATAGCTTCCATCCACTTGACTGAATTCCCATCCTTGCAAGCTTGTTTAAATGTTGTAGGCTTAGATTGATTTGAAAGAAATAATTTGTAGTCATCATATTTCACTGGTCGCTTCTTCACACGAGTAGACTGTCTCAGTTGAAGACCCTGCTTTGGCTACAAATTTGTGTCTAGATGTAGTCTTTGTAATAAGTTTTGAATATCATCTATTTCAGACTGTAAATTACCTTATTGCAAACTCCCTTTTCTGTGCACCTTTCTCTGCTCAGTGACACTGCTCTGTCTTGCAGTTCCTATCTGTGCTAGAAATTGACCTCTGTATTGATTTGAAGACTTGGCCTATAAAGGCATTGAAACCTGACCTCCTATCTGCTACGCTGGACATTCAAGAGGCAGCGATTTAACCATAGAAGGCAACGTAGAGTCCTTTAAAGGCATCGTTGAGTGTTTGAGAGGCAGCGAATGAATAATAGGCAGCATTTGGTCAAATGCAGGCTGCGTATGAGTAGTTAAAGGCAACGATTGTTCAAAAGAAGGTTGCGTTTGAAATAAAGAAGAGTGTGTTTCATCTAATAAAGGCTGTGTTTGAACTAAAGGCAGCGAACTCACATTAGAGGCTAGCGTTTCACCCAAAAGAGGCTGTGTTGGCATTAATTCAAACAAAGACTCAGTTTGACCAATGACAGGCTGCATGAGAGTCTCTCCAGGCAGCAATGAAGAGATAGGGACCAGTGTAAAATGTGAAGGTAGCGCTTGACCCTGAGAGAGGGACGTTGGATTAGATGCTGGATGAGCATAAGTATAAATAGGGGTGCCAATAGTGGAAGGCAGAGTGCTGATAGTAGATGGCTGAGGAGGAAGAATTAAAGGCTGAGAAAAAGATAGTGGTTTGTTGGGCCATGCCATTGTTAAACAAATCAACATCAATACATTCTTTTGAAGAAGAAATCTGTTTATGCAAACCTGGAAAAACTTTTTCGTTAAAAATGACATCCCGACTACGAACAATTGTTTTGGCGATGGGATCCCATAGCCTGAAACCAAATTGATCTTCTCCATAGACAAAAAATATGCACTACTTGGATTTGTAATCAAGTTTTGTTCTTTGCTCCTTCGAAAAATGTACAAACGCTTCATAGCCAAACACCTGCAAATGATGATATGAAATCCGTTTTCTGAGCCATCTCTCCTCTGGAATGTCAAAATCCAGCCTAAACGAAGGAGCTCGATTGATCAGATATACTGCAGTATTACGTGCCTCTGCCCAAAACTCTTTGCCCAATCTAGCATTGGAGAGCATATACCGAGCTCTCTCAAGAATCACCTGATTTAACCTCTCAGTTGTACCGTTCTCCTAAGGTGTATAAGGAACTACATTTATCCGACGAATACCGTGATCTACACAAAAAACATCAAACTCTGTAGAGCAATATTCTCCACCATTGTCTGTTAGTAGGCAATTAATCTTGTGCCCAATCTGATTTTCAACAGCAGCCTTAAAAATCTTAAATTTTGAAAATACCTCTAATTTTTTATTCAACATATAAATCCATATTTTGCGAGTGCAGTCATCAAAGAAGGTAACAAAATAATTAGTTCCGCTGAAAGAAGTTACCTCAGTGGGGCCAAAAATATCAGAATGAACAAGCTCCAAAGGTGAGGTTTTGTTATCATGACCAGTCTTTATAAAGTTGGTCCTAGTCTGTTTGTCATAAAGGCAATGTTTGCATAACTCCAAATCAACTAATGTGAGACCTGGTAGCTAGTTTCGTTGAAGCATAACCTGTAGTCCTTTTTGGCTCATGTGATTGAGCCTCTTATGCCATTTTTTAGAGCCACTATCCATAGCCGGCAAGGCAGCTCTCACTTCACCATGATTTTCGAAAATATAAAGATTACCCCACTTATTTCCTTTTGCAAGTACTAAAACTCCCTTTGTTACTTTCCAAGTATCTAGAGAAAATTTAACATTACACCCACAAGCAATAAGCTGGCTAACAAATATTAAATTTTGTTTCAACATGGGAACATAACTCACATCTGTCAAAATCCATTTATCTCCATTTTTCAAATGCAAAGTAATATCACCCTTACCTAAAATTTCACATTCCTTATTATCACCAAGGAAAACCTTACCGAATGTACCTTCTTAAAAATTTGTAAATGCTTCCTAGCATGAAGTAACATGGAAAGAGGCGCTAGAATCAAGGACCCACAAATCTGCATTTGTATTGCTAGCTGACAAAACCAAAACACCATCACATGTAGTGTTTACTTCACTGTTTTTACTCACTTTGTCTTAGGCCTTCTTGAAATTCTAGCAATTTTTCTTTGTGTGACCAGGTTTTCCACAAAACTAACCTGCACCGTTTCTGCCCCTGGACTTCGATCATGGAGCAGATTTTGATCTTCTTTGGTTGTTGTATCTTCCTCTTTCTTGGCTTCTTCCCCTATTACTTGTACTTACTGCTGTTAGAGCATCGCCGGAAGAGGGTTCCTGATTTTTCCTTCTAATGTTTTCGCTGAGAAGAGTGGCTACAACGTCATCAAAAACTAATGTTATTTTGGCTGCTACCGAAGTGCTCACAGCCATCACAATACCTTCCCAGCTATTTGGTAAGGAATACAACAACAAAATTGCTTTAATCTCAGAATCTAACTTTATACGCACTGAAGTCAATTGGGTAACTAAGGTGTTAAATTCATTCAGGTGATTTGACATAATCCCACCTTCTTTCATTTTCAAGTTATATAATTTTTCATAATGAATACCTTATTCGATGCCGAAGCAATCTCATACATGCTGGAGAGCTTATCCCAAATCTCTTTCTTAGTATTCTCAGCTAAAACATTAAATAACACATTGTTGGACAATGAGAGAAATATAGTTGCCCTCGCTTTCATATCCATTTTATCCCAGTCTTTATCTGACATTGAACCTTTGCCTTTTGTTTTCGCCAGCAATGCAAGTGAGAGGTCCTACTTGATGAGCAATGACTCCATTTGCACCTTCCACAGTCCGAAGTTCTGCCAGTGAATTTCTCTATCTTCCATTTGTCTATGTCGTCCATGGTTTTGAAAAATCTTCACTGATTTCAATCAGCTTCACAAGACGAGCTTCTGAACTGAGCTTCTAACCAGAGCTCTGATACCAATTGTAAATGTAAAAACACAGACAAAAGAAATACAGAGATTTGAAAAAGAAGATCAGAGTGAATAAAACCATTCACACAAAAGAGGAACTCCGAAATTTAACGTGGTTCACCATGTTTAATTGCTACGTCCACAAAGGATGCAGAGGATTCTCATTAAGTGTTTTCTTCATACATACAATACAGAGTAGCAGCAGTTCAAACGTCTATATCAAAGGACTCATTCTAACCGAACTCCAAACGTTTTCTGGAGATGAAATCATCAACAGAGAAAAGAGAATATTACAGACCAAGACAGGGCTGTTACAGAGTAAACGGTTACAAAAGAATAATGCAGAGTTTTGAATGAGTAAGCCGTTACATTGGGCTTCACCTTTCCACGTGCCCAACACATTGAACCAGAGATAAAGATTTCTGTTTGCATGAATTGAACGAAAGATAGATAGTCTGAAGGCAAAGAACACAGAAAGACCTGGCATTATATTTCTTAATATGGCACGCCTCTCTTTCATGTTGAAATTTAAGTTTATTTTGAATGTTTTCGAGAGCCAAAGAGTCAAACATAAATAACTCTCTAGTTTCTTATTAGAAAAAATTGCCGGAGACCCCATATGCAAAAAGCAGGCATAAAATAAACGGTGATTTAAAAATGCTAAATTGGAGGGACAATATCTACATTAGTTAGGATTGGAGATCATTTTCAATGGTAAATTGGTAATGGTTACAGCTAGAAAGGATATTCCTCTTACATGACGTCCATAAGCATTGGATTGTCATGCTTTAAGACCATACTTCAAAATCGGTGACCCCACAAATTGAAATATCTTAAAAAAAAAATTTAATCACATGTTGATATTGTCATTCACTGCAGATAAAATGCAGTTTTTTTCAAATCAAAAGTTTTCTCCGACGCGCTTTGACTGTGAAAGAAATCCACCACGGGCACGGCAGCGACGGATGCATTACACGTAGCCAATGTGTTCAAACAAAAAACTTCAGCCAAGACTACTGCATAGCCATCAATTACTATAAATACTTGGTATGTGACCCAGTTATCTCATACCAGGGAAGATGGACTCGAGAGGAAAGATGAGCTTCAGTTCCAAGTCCTTGGTGGTTTCGATTGCAGCCTGCCTTTTGGCTGCAGTAATGCCATCAGATGCAACATACCATAGTAGCAATCCTCCTCCAAAGGCATACTACTACAACTCTCCTCCTCCACCAGTCCACCTGCCATCACCAGTTCCCAAGCCTCCAGTTGTGAAGCCACAACCTCCTCCAAAGCCTGTATCTCCTCCTCATTACATTTTCAAATCTCCACCTCCACCTGTCCCTAAGATTTCTCCTCCCAAGCCAACTCCTACATTTCCTCCTCCTCACCACAAGCCTTCACCAGTCCACACTCCACCCAAACCATACCATCATTCTCCCCCACCAGTTTACACTCCCCCCAAAACATCTCCTCCCTCCCACCATGAGAAACCACCAAAGACACCACTCTCTCCACCATATGAACACAAATCCCCACCTCCTCCAAAGGTGGAAGTGAAGCCCCTTCACCCTCCTGTTGTAGTAACTCCTTCCCCACCTAAAGCAGTGCCTGTGTACCCACCTCCCCACTCTAAATCCTCAGTCTACCCACCACCATCACATCACTACTCTTACAAGTCCCCCCTCCTCATTATTAGTTGATCTGCGGAACAGCTGATAAGGTATCCAATTCATTGGAAATTTCGGTTCTTGTTGTATTTCTATTACAATTAGTAGTTACTTTCTTTTGTTACATAAGTGCGAATGTGTTGTATGAATACCACTTCTCTTACTCTCTATGTTTACTCATTGCAGGATGCCAACTTGCTGTGTGAAAAGTGGAAGATGCGACGAGGCACTAGTTATAGTACAATAACGTATTTAGATTTAGTCTGTTCAAGGCAAACGCTTATTGCACAATGTAATGGTATCTGCATATGGACCTCAATCGTCCAATATTGTTAATCATGCATTAGATATGCTACATTCAATATAATAAAGCATCCTAGTATTTATTTTTATAATAAACTATCCTACTGTTTATTTTATACTAACTGTGACTTTGTGACGTTGGTAAAGCTAACTGTGACTTTGTGATGTTAGTAAAGCTAACTGTGACTTTTGTGATTTTTTTAAAGCTAAAGTTACTGGGAATAAATACACTTTACATGAATCTACGCTAATTAAATAAATGTATGCAATCAAGTACTAAGTAATTTAGGTTTAGCGAATTTGGAAGAGTTAGGAATTGATAAATTGAGAGATGTTTGTAAAATAAGATGAGAAAGATAGGTGTACTCACCTTTCAAATTGATGATGAAATATAAACGTTAAAGATGTACACAATCAGTTTGTCAATATCTAGAAATTGATGCTATCAGGTTATACACTATCACAAAATCTATGCAAATTTAGAATCTTGGGTCAATCTGGAGTAGTGAAAAACTTATCCTTGAGGTGTGGATTTGATTTGGTAGAATGTGGGCTTCTAAAAACAGCTTTTCCTCAATCTTTGATATTTAAATTTGTGCAATGATATGCAATATTTGGAAATACTTTAAGGGAAGCTATCAAATTGAGAGGGTAAAGTTATCCTTGGTAAACACTCTTATTGGGCTAGCTTTATAATGTTGGGTGACTATTGGAAGACAACAAACAAGCATGTAAATATCCTGTATGTAGATTATAAAGTTTTTAATTTTTTTATGCTCCAAATTGAAGTGTTCCTAGAATAATTGTTCTTTGAAATTTGAATGTTCCTATGGTTATTCCTTGCATGTATCTCTTGATGTGTTTAACTAAATGAATGAATGTCTTTAAATATTAGGACATCAACTAGCCACACAAACATGTACCAAGCTAATTTCCAATGAATAGTAGGAAAGGGTAGGAGTGGAAGAGCTTAACCAGCCGGTGCATTGTAAACGACTGGCTGGTCAAAAACAATACGGACCGACAATGGCGGTCAAAAACAGGTTGACGAGTAGTACGTACGGACTGGTTGAAAGCAGCTGAGTCTATTTGGTCGCTAGCTAGAGTCGACTAGAGGATTGGTCGAAAAATCTATACAGTCAGCCGTTTATAACACATCGACTGTTTACGGTGCGCAAGTAGGAATTGGCAGTTATAAATTTAAAAAAATAAATTTTGGGGTCAATCTTCAGCACTATGGAGTTGACTGAAGAGATGAAATATAGATCTTGTGATCTTAAATAATTGTATGGGAATATGGACTAATATGTTCAAGTAAGGCTAGAGGATAGTGTCAAATGTATGGAAATGTGTGTAATTAGTGGTAGACAAAGGATTGGGGAATGAGCCAACTTGGCACAAGAGTGGACCACTTGTCAATATATAATTCTACTAAGACATTCCATCAATATTGGGCCAAAACTAAATGGAAATTGACATAGATATGAAGACTTCATCATTACATTTTGCCTAATCCATATTGATATATGTGAATCTAACATGAACATATATTTCAAAGTATTTAAAATTCTTAGCCAAAATGAAAAGTTAATATTCAAAAATAAAAGGATATGAGGTCCATGTAAAGTAATGGACTCATCTTGAATTATTCAAATATTTCAGCTTAAGGATGTCATCACACTCATCTTGACTAGTTTTCATACAAAAATAAGCTTTCGGGAGAAAGTTGTGCAAAAAGGCGTTTTCCGGCACCCGATGCATCTTGCCGCAGTCGTGACAATGGATTTTTTTTCTCTCCAAAAATTTTAATGTTGCTTCATGAGGTATTATTCTAAGTTTTTATTGCTTTCACTAATCACTCAAATTGAAGGCGAAGAAGGGAGGTGTTAAAGTTGAATATAGATGCTTATCTTGGCATTTTAATTAATTTCTGAAGGAGGCATCATCATTTAAACAAGGGTTGCGCTGCAGCAACAGTCCCTGCCTAAAGCTACTACAGCAGTTGCAGAAGAGGTATGCAATATGCAAAAGGGTGCAATGCCAAAATTGACAGCTTTGGAACAGGGTATTCTGTCTTCATATTGTAGTTTAGTTACTAGCAGTATTGTTTGGCCATTAGCATCATTGGCTCTTCATTAACGAGGTCATCTGATTCTTGCATTGTCTGCATATCACTAAGGAACGGACTCAACAAATAGTTGTAGATCAGTACAAAGAATGCTTGCTATGAGCATAAGCGAAAATGCAATTATTTTTCCCAAGAATGCTTATTATGTAAACAACATTGAAATGAAAATTGATTTACAGTTTATAGACAGAAAACAAAGTTTATTTGCACATTTGCTTCACACTTTTACTACTAAGAAGTGGACATGACTTTGACCCTTTGATCTATGCTTGAAATATAGATTTGTAGTCATGATCTGGGCTTTGAACATGAAAGTAGCAAGTAAAACAAAGGACACAAAATGCCACAAATGACACATTAAATATACCTTTTTTGCAATGGTTGTTTATCAACACAGAGATTTGATTCTTGCAATGTTTGTACATCACTAAGGAACACATGTAACAAATAGTTGTAGATCAGCACAAAGAATTGCACTGAGCATAAGTTAAAATGCAATTTGTTTTGCCAAGAATGCTTATTATGCAAATAACAATGAGTTAAACATTGATAAAAGTAATGTTAGAGAAAGTACCATTTGATATTTTTGGCCATATCTTCCAACACAGTTCTATCATTCAAAGTAGAGGACTGTATTGCTTTGTGTTCTGCAAGAAGCATAAAATCTTAACTGTAAGTGTTGTTTTTTATATGGTTTGCATTGCTATACAAGCTATGCACTAGACACTTAAGTACAATGCAATTTGTATCGAGATTTTATGCTGAGAAAAATCAATTCTGATAAGTGCTTTGACATGTGGATTGTATGGATCTACTTGGGTCAAAGTGGAAAGTCGATAGAAATTGCAAAATGATCTATCCAATAAGCGTCGATGGAAATGACATTGATGTGATCAATGTCAATGTTTGTCCAGAAATGATATATTAAAGTGCATGCATGAGTGGTTGGACTGTTTACTAGACACTTAACTGCAATGCAATTTGTATCAAGCTTTTGTGCTGAGAAAAAGCAATTCTGATAAGTGCTTTGACATATGTGGATTGTATGGATTTGCTTGGGTCAAAGTAGAAAGTCGATAGAAATTGCAAAATGATTTGTCCAATAAGCATCCATGGCAATGACATTGATGTGATCAATGTCAATGTTTGTCCAAAAATGATCTATTAAAGTGACTGCACGAGGGGTTGGACTATTTACTGCAAGTGAAAATTATATTCTCGCATAGAAGCTTCCAACTTTGCCTATGTTTTTTTTTTGAAACATGTCAATGTTGAAGTCTCCAGCAAGCACTAGTTTGTTGTCAGGTAATAGTGTGCTGCCATTTTCTTTTATGAAATCTAGTATATGAACAATCGGTGCACCTAGTCTAACATAAATATTTGTGATTCACAAAGGTGTATTGAAATACAATAAATCAATTGTTATGATTTCTAGGTTTTGGGTTGTGAATCTGTCTATTTTTAGCAATGAAAGGCTTTTGGTGCAACATGTTAGAGGTCCATGTATACCTGATGCAAATTGGCAATGAAATCTTGTGTTGAACAATGCAATGCATTCGACATGTTCTGTTCTAGTTTCTTGCAAGCAAAGAATATTTGCAAACATCAAATCATGGTCATGTGCAACATTGTCTGCATGCAATGCAAGGCTTTGGGTGTTCAAAGAACAAATTCTAAATTGAGTACAAGATACAAAGGCAAGGGTATGTTTTAGTTTCCATTGGGCCGATGTCTGCAACCACAGCATTTTAGCTTGCACTTTCACTGATACTCTGAAGTTACGTTGTTCCAATTTGTTAATCAAATACAAAGATGCAATGTGTTTTACACATGAGAATATTGTGTAAACAAGACCATGGAAATAGACTCTAGAAGGGTCAAAAGCAAGCCCATCCATTGTCAAGCCTTGTGCTCTATGAATGGTTCGTGCACATGCAACTTGCAAAGGGAACTGACTATGGACCAATATTCTTCTTTCCACCCTTATCTTTTTCACCACTCTTTTTATAGGTGTCCAAGATGATAATATGTACTCTGTATATAGTGATTGCATTTTTTGACGACGAGCCTTGCCAACTTCAGGATCATTGAACTGAATCTAGACAATTTATTGATCAACTGCATAGAACTTAAAGATACCATCTACTCCATTTACCAGCCCATCTTGTGTGTCAATGTTTCCAGCAATCATCTCAACCAATACACCTTTCTTAAGTATTATGATCTCAGCCAATGTCATTTTCTCTATTGCGGGAGTATTGTCATCAGCAGGTGCAACTTGTGCATCAATCGCTTTCAACAAGCATGTGTCTCCAGGCAAAACAACAAGCATTCTGTTATTATGCTCGTTCACATCTGGATTCCTATGAAACAAATAAGGGAAGATCGGGTCATTGGGTGGAGGCCTATGACAATTAGCATTCAAGTAGCAAATGTCTCTTCAGTTTGTTGGCAACATCTAATACATTTTAGAATGGATATAAATTGTTTGTCTCTTTGCCTTAGTACAGTTTGCAAATTGAAGCATTTAACATTGTCAACCCAAAATGTGTATGGTACTATCTCAGTATGTATTCTTAGTTGTTCAAACACCCAAGAGTCTTGTATAGGTTGTGCTTGGTACAAATCACCACAAAATATGATATCCAAATTGCCAAATGGTTTTGTTGGAGTATGTTTGATTTGGCAGAGTCTTGTGTCAATATTGTAAATCATTCGAGAGCTTGCTTGAGACTAACAGATCTGCCTGCTTAGCTCCAACAATATGATTTTATCAGTGGGGTACTTGGGAAGCTTGTAAATAACTTCTGTAAACCCCTTGATTCTGATGTATGTGAAGTTACAAAATTGGATAAACCAACTTCCATATCTTCGGATTAACTTTGTAGCAGCTACAGAAATTCTTTTGTTCAAATCAGCTTCCAAATGCCTGGTAATATACATTACAAATGCATTGTTCACCCTCATGTAATGCCTTCATGATTGTTCCATTTGCAGTTGAGGATAACAATCATAAACTCTGAACTGTCCCAAACCACATCCTATGGCATCTTTCTTCATCAAGCCTGGATAAAACCTATTTCCTGCTAACATATAGACCAAGTACAAAGTCATGAAGAACTTCCTTGTTATTTCAACTTGGGTCAATTGGTTGCTCAAATTATCACTAATAATCCTAGCCCAATGAACCATCTGTTGATCTTCCAAGACTACAGCAGCAGGGAAACCAGCTGCTTGAGCGATTCCATTTTTCACCTTCCTTGCTGCTCTACTAGTAGGATTAAGTCCCTACATCCTCTGTCTAAACTCATCCAAGTTGACATGCCCCAAATCTGTGTCTGATATTTCTTGTCATATGGACTTAGTCCTTGAGACTGGGACAACCCCTTTGAATTCATACTTCATTTGTTTTGTTCAGGATATAAGCCTGCAAGGAACAAACATTTAAACACAAGCTCTAATTTTTTGTTTGTGTCTCAGATTACCATCAATTGTGTATTTCCATGTGCACGAAGGAAGGAGCCTGAACAATGCTGGTTTTGATGAATTGAAGGGCAGAGTGCAAAGCAGACAAGCCGCTACAGTAAAAACTGATAGAGGATTTTAGCCTTTTTTTATAAGATCTCTATTGCACATGTTTTGTTTCATGGCCGATGTTTATCTCTGGTTTGAACAGCAGGTTACTGGGCGAGTTTGTCATGTTTTGGCCCAAACATTGATGTACTTCAGACTTTAAATTCTTAGATTCATGACAGCAGTACTATTCTTAGATTTTTATATTGTTCGTATTTTATTAGATGAATCAATTAGCATGATATCTTGATGTGTTTTGATACTCACATTGGCTGTCACAATTATGAAATTAGACTAGAAACCAAAAAAAAAAAATCAGAACTTAGGGTTTGGCAAAAAATATAGAAGAAAAAAATAAAAAATAAAACAGAATTTCAGGGAAGATCCCTATTCGAACTTTCATACCCCACGTGGTGAGAAATCCCACAAATATCAAACTAACCCAATTACTTATGAGATGCAGTATGTCAGTTTCTATTACATTCTTGGTTACAGCCAAGGAAATTGCTAATTAAGACTAGCAAAACTAATACAGTTAGCAGTTTGTTTCATTGGATGATTAATCAAGGGAATAATCTATTTTTATTGTTCAAAAAGGAAATGGTAACCTCAAATTGTCAAGATTCACAAATTAGAGCCCTAAGAAATGTCAGTTTCAATTAAACCAAATGAATTATAAACACTACTGTAACCAGCATGTCCATTGAACCCAACAATAACTTAGAGCATTGTTTATATTGCTTTCTTCAGAAAAATTGGGCAAATTGGCTTGGAAGATGAAGGTAGCGGGGCATTTCCTAGATTCCTGGAATTTACTTTACATTGTGGAAGAGGAGGGAAATGAATTGTTTCTCTACCCTCATAGTGAAAAGTTGGCAATTGCATCAGGTTTAGTGAACATGCCCAGCAGAAAAGATTTTAAGACCTTTTCAGTATGTGCTGATTGCTATACAGTAATGAATATTTATCTCCAAGATTATTGTAAGAGAATTTTGTTGCTACAGATGCGAACCATTTTATCGTTTTAAACATGGACAATTTCCTGGAGGAGATTATTGGTGATGCTAAATGCATAATTCTGAAAGATAAGCTTGCACTATAATAATGTGCACGGTGTCAAAACTCCAGGAATAATAAAGGGACATCCTACAAAGCATAACAGAAGGGGAATTTTTGTTGGATGTTGTAGTTGCAAGTGCCTTGGTAGACATGCATGCAAAATGTGGCAGCATAGACAAGGCACGTGACCTCTATCACAAAGTGCCTAAAAGAAATGTAGTCTCATGAAATGCCGTGATTGCATGGTATGTTCAAAATGGGTTTGTTGAGAAGAACTTAGAATCTTTTAAGCAAATTTAACTGGTTGAGAACAGCAAGGTCAGGGTTCCTTTTTCCACTTAACAATGGGATTGAGAAGGTGCCGATTATTTAGGCAAGTCTTATAGAACGATCCGGCCTTATTAGTGCTAAAAGCAGTGAAGAACCCAAAACTCTTTGGGCTGGCCTTGCATAAGGAAATCTATTCTGTCAACAGGGCAAACTGTACAGAGTTCAAATAGTATTCTAGAATAAAATAATTTTAGTTGAATATCTTACAGCCACCAAGAAACCTACAGTACTTGGAATAAGCATTAGATTCATTCCTTTATGGCTAATGCAAGAAAACAATATTTACATTGTTAAAACGATACTACTTCAGGACAGAAACTTAACTTCCAGAATGAGAAAACCTAAATTTTGACATACTCTCAATCACCCCCTGAAATAATGTTGTGGGTATTTCTCTAGATTCTGATCAAGATTCCTGAAAGGCCTTTTAAAATTACAGAAGAGTATTTAAAATTAAATCTCAGATATTATAGCATGATAAGTTAGGAGATGGATAGTTTCCTTAGTAGCAATTATGGAATGAAGGTATTAGCATAACTGTGGTTACAGTTACTTCATGTTATTGGTGTTATTTTGCATCGTTGCTACATTTAAAATACAAAATTAGACAACCGCACACAAACTATAAGCAATTACAGAAGGTGTTGTGATCCTAAACTTATGGTTGTTCAAATTGAATATGAAAGAGCCAAAATAAAATAGATTTTAAAAAACAATTGGCAGAGATCTGAAACTACATTAAATCTAAAATTTAAAAGATAATTAAATCTGAAGCTTAAGTAAAAACAAAACCATGAAATCCAAGGGGGCCATGTTCACGCATTTTCAGTAGATCTAACAGATATCTGATATTATTTAATTCTTCATAATTCTTAATAGAGGTCTGATAGCATTCTGGCCGTCAATACGAAAACTTATGAAGATTTTATTGCCATACGGCAAGGCTGGCCAGGAGCATTAAGACCTGGTCACACGACAGGGGGGGCTTGACCACTTATGGCTTGTCTTTCCATGTGATTCACATACCAAAACTGACCTCTGAGCTTCCCCGTGGTGGCCGACTCGTGGTGGGTAATTTCATTTAATGGGCATAGGCGCAGCATATTCTGTGAAAGGAAGTCCAAAGGTACACGTGCTCTGTAACTAAATTCAGCAGAATATTCAACAATGCTGCAAGTATGCGTGGTAGTGTTGATATAAATTTGCTGTTATACGAAGATTTAGATGTCACTGTTTTATTCTTTGGTTGGGAGTCGAAAGAGAGATGGGGGAGATCTGGGTTGGTGCTCCTCTTTTAGAAGAAAGAAAAATACTGGTAGAGGCAACCGAGGAGGGAAGCAGAGATTCTTTTTCTACTGCTTGGGATAATCTCTTCCAAAAACTTCCTGCCCCCTCTAAATCAAATTATGACGAACTGGATTCTCCTTACTTGAAAGAAAAATCGAAAGGTAAATTATTGTTGCTTTATATTGCATACACTATCAGTTTCTGAATGCTTTTGAATTTGTTGAATTTGAATATATATATACCGTTTACTTTTCATAATGGTTAGGAGGTTGAAACCCAGAGGTACATAATTTAAATGATACATGGTAAATGGAAAGAAATGTCGGGCGAGGAGTCATACTCTGCATTGCTATCTCCTTTAGAAGTGACCTAAATATATGGATGAGATGAATTGATTTAGAACTTTTAGGCTAAAGTTGTCGCCTAAAAATTTGTACTGATTTCCTTACAAGATTGTTTCTAAGGACTATATGTTTGATTGTATAAGCTAGTCTAGAACTGTGAACACAGAGTCTTCCTTCCCATATATAGATATAGCTCGACCCTCTTATATCTAAAAAGGGTCAAGCTAGTGCAAATTTTCTCTCATGATAATTGACTGATTTAAGTCCTAAAATGTAATGGTGGTTGAAAAGGTTCTGGGAATCTCTGATGTTATGCTGGTTTAAAAGGGTCTGGGAATTTCTGAAAGGCTTCAGGATTCTCTGATGTTGGCCCCATCTATGATAGGTTGGTCTTGTGTCCGGGGTTGCGTTCTTTGAAAGTTTGTAGGCAATTTTTTTGAGCAGTCAATTTGGACCAGGTTGTTTTGGATCTTGAATTTTAGATATGTTAATTTTTGTAACGCACCAAGTTTAAAGAAATTGTTCTTTAAGTTTTTTCTCAAACTCTTTCAATACCTCTCTCTTATAATGGTGATTGAGGTAATATGTGCTCACTTGTATTGCAGTGCTAGCTGCAGCGCTTGGCATTTCTCTACGCAGTCCTAAGAATTGTCTATCCTGCAATGACCGATATGTATACCCTGTTGGAGTATTTTTCCAGAGTTGATCTTTCAAAATTTGTTATTAAGCACGGTTCATTTGTACCCTGAGCCATGCTAGCTCAAAAAAAGATCAACCAAGTTCTGATAATCAGCTTTGTCTATTGTTTGTGTGTTAAGGTTCTGTGAATAATCTTCATGTTGAAGACATTCTGAAATGGTGTCATTTTAATATCCTTGGAATCTTATAAAAAGAACCAAAATACTTCAGCGGTATTACCATTTACATAGGGTTTGGTGGTTCTAAGTTATAGGCACTATGATGTTATCTTTGTCATGCCCTCGGAATGTCTGGAAATCTAGGTTGAGCAAGGAATTGGAAGCATCTGCTAGTGCAGTAGCAGCATTTGTCTGGCAGTCTCTTTTTATATTCATATGTTGTTGCTTGTATTTTCATGTACTCACAGAACAACAATAGAAGAAATTTTGATATCTGGGTATCAGCCGTTGGTCTCTTAACTCTATGCTGGCCTCTTAAATCATTGGATTTCTAATTCAAGATGCACCTCAGTATTCTGACATTAAGTGGTACACAAGATTGAATAACAATTGTAACCATTTTAATAGAAATGGCAGTTATATTTGAATAGGATTTTCCAAATCCTGAAAATGCTCAGAAGTGTTAAGGAAAGTAAGATTGTTTAGGAAAAAGCAAGTTTTTTCTAGAGTTTTCCACAATAGGAAGTTAGGCTTTTTCTAGAGTTTTCCATAAAACTAGAAAAAACTATAAAGCTATTTAGAAAAAGAACATTCCAGCCTTTCGGAATTAAAATATAGAAAGAATTATCTAGAAAGCTGGAAGCTTCCAGGCTTCAAAGTTTTTGTAATTATATATATGATTGTACAAAGCTATTGTACAGGACATTTTGAATGAAATATAATTCAAGTTAGATAAATATAATATTTTTTTGAGTTTATTAACTCTGTTTTGCCCTATTTTTTATTTGTTATGTTTTTATTGTTTTTGGGCCTGTTCTCACATGGTATCAAACCCTGGTTCAGCTAGAATTTTTTTTTCTAGGATTAGCTAGAGATTCAACTAGAGGTTTAGCTAGAAATATATTGTTGGAAGTGATTTGTTTGTAGGGCTGATATAATATTTGTTTGAAGGCTATTTTTTTGGCTAACATAGGCTCTACAAATGAAGTGTTGCCAATATTTGATGGAAGTGGTTTTGCAGATTGGAAGATTGCAGTCAAGAATGCTTTGAGAGAAAAGGCTCTATGGAGGATAGTGAATAAGAAAATTGGAGAACCCCAAAGTGAAAAAGAAAATGAGCTATGGAAATACAAGTTGGAATAAGGTAGAGGTATTATTGGTAAAGCTTTAAGTCCCAATCTCAATAGAAGATTTGTTGATATTGATAATGCAATAGAGCTGTGGGAGAGTTTGGAAAAAGATTATAAAGATGCAAATATTGCTAGCATGTTTAGTATAGAATAAAAATTGGTGAATTTAGATCCATCTGATTTTGAAAAAATGACTGATTACTTCAATGAAGTTACCTTTTTAAATGCTCAGCTAAGAAAATAGGTGTTGAATATGCAAAAAATAATTTTCAGTTGATTGCAATGGTTGAAAGTAAGCTTCCCCATCCATACAAGGTATTTAGGGAATCAAGGAAAAGGGTTCTTCAACTAAATCCCAATACCCCCCAGCAAACTTTTGATCAATTTTGCAAGTTTGTTTTAGATGAAGAAGTTCAACTTATTAAAGAAGGATATATTAAGAAGAATCATACATATGCAACTAAGAGTAAATTTTCTAGATATGATGGAAAAAAGAATTGGAAAGGAAATTATAAATTTTAAATAGTGATGGTTCTAACCATTTTTCTAGAAATGATGGTGCAGAAAAGTAAGTTGGAAGAAAACCCATTATTTGCAGGTATTGTGGAGGTGAGAATCACATGGAGAAATTTTGTTTGAAGAAGAGGGACAATGAAAGGCAGCAATACAAGCCCAAGCAAGAAAGGTTTAAGGATGGCAAGAAAGATAGACATAGCTTTGTAGCCATCTCTCTAAAAAAGCAAGAGAAATTAAATAAGGAGGTAATTGCTAAACCCGAAAGTAGTGTTAAGGGGGGATACTTTGCTTCAGATTCTAATAAATAATAGATTTTAGATTCAGGGGCATCATATCACATGACTAGGGATAGATCTTTGTTTATTGATTTTTATGAAGGGAAGAATTCAGATCAAGAAATTACTATTGGCAATAAAATGAGACTTCTAGTTTTAGGAACAGGGACATTTAATGTAACAAATGGGTCTTTGAAAAATGTTTTGCTAGTTGAAGGATTAGGGGTGAATCTTATCTAAGTATATTCAAGCTAGATATGGGTGAATCTTATCTCAATATATTCAAGCTGGATATGAGTTTGTTGTCACAGCTGATCAAGTTATTGTTAGAGATAGAAAAGACCCAAGCAATATAATTGCTATTGGTAGAGTTGATCATAAAGAGAGTCTATTTAAATTTGTGGGGTATGTTGATAATGAATACACACTCTCTCATGCTTTTATTGCTCAGACTGATGATATGTGAAAACTTTGGCATGCTAGACTTGGACATATAAATTATAGAAAATTACAAGATATGGTTAGACTAGATATAGTTAGTAGATTGACAAAAATTTTAGCATCTAAAGGTGTGTGTGAAGGATGTGTGTTAGTAAAACATCATTGAGATCCTTCACTTTCAGGTGCCAGGTACCTTCTGACTTTTATTGATGATTATAGTAGGAGAGTATGGGTTTATTTTTTGGAAAGGAAAAATGAAGTATTTGAAATTTTTCAAAAGTTTAAGGCATTAGTTGAAAATCAAAGTGGAAAAAAAATTAAGTGTTTAAGGACAGATAATGGGGGTGCATATTGCAATTATGCATTTGAGTCACTATGTGAAAATTATGGTATTAAGGTGCAAATAATAGTTCCTTATACTCCTCAACAAAATGGGGTGGTTGAAAGAATGAATAGAACTCTTTTAGAAATGGCTCATTGTATGTTGCATTTTAAAAGTTTGTATAATAAATTTTGGGGTTTGGTTGTTTCTTGTGCTACATATATTGTGAATAGAATCCCCACTAAAGCCCTCCCAAATATCACCCCTGAAGAAGCATGGAGTGGTAGAAAGCCTCACATTGGGTATTTTAAGGTATTTGGGTGCATTGCTTGGGCACACGTTTCTGATGAAAAGAGGAAAAAGTTAGAACCAAAGAGTCATAAGTGTTTGTTTGTGGTTTATAGTGAAGAATCAAAGGCTTACAGGTTATATGATTTGACAACAAAAAAGGTCTTTGTTAGTAGAGATGTAAAGTTTGATGAGCATTCACAACTTACAGCCACTTCCTCTCACTCTACAACAACAAATGTTTCTAATTTTTTAGATATTTTAGAAAGAAATGGAGACAATATTGATGAGGATGAGGTGTGCACTACTATAAATGGTGATAATACTATTGAAAATGAAACTACTAATGCTTGCAATCAGCCATTTTCTGCAGGTAGTGATGATGAAGAAGATGACTTTTCAGCTAGACAAAAAACAAGGAGTGTTGAAGAAATATATAGGCAAGGCGCAAAGATCCACAGGAGGAATGGTAGTGCTCTCATGGCCAAAGTATTACAAATAAATGACCCAATCTCATATGAGCAAGCTAGAGGAAAGAAAGAATGGGAGCAAGCCATGAAAGAGGACTATGATGCATTATTAAAAAATGACACTTGGGAACTTGTGCCCCACCCCAAAGGCAAGAATGTTATTAGTTGCAAATGGGTTTACAAAATAAAATTTAAATCAGATGGTGCTATAGAAAAATTCAAGGCTAGATTGGTTGCTAAGGGGTTCAATCAAAAAGAGGGTGTTGATTATGAAGAAACATTTGCTCATGTCATTAAAATGAATACAGTTAGAATTATTCTTTCTTTGGTTGCAAGTCTTGGGTGGCATATTCATCAAATGGATGTCAAAAATGCTTTCTTAAATGGAGATTTATATGAAGAAATATATATGGATCAACCACTATGTTTTGTAGATCAGTAACATCCTAATATTGTTTGCAAATTAAAGAAGTCACTTTATGGTCTTAAACAAGCACCACGAGCATGGAATGAGAAGATTGTCAGGTATTTTCAGCTTCATGGATTTAAAAGATGTAAGTCAGATTCAAATCTTTATGTGAAAAAAGTTCAAGATGATATTCTTCTTGTTGTAATTTATATAGATGATTTACTCATTGCTGGACCAAATATTGGGCTGATTAATGATTTAAAATAAGATCTTAAGATAACATTTCATATGAGTGATTTGGGTGAACTAAACTATTTTCTTGGATTACAAGTTTGTAGATTACATGATGGATTGTTCATCTCACAATCAAAATATGCTTTGGACCTTTTAGAAAAGTTTAACATGCTTGAATGCAAGCCAGCATCTACCCCATTTCAATCTGGAGTCAAGCTTACTAAATAATGTACTTCCAAGAGTGTAGATGCCACTTTATATAGACAACTTGTTGGTAGCTTGGTTTATCTAACTCATACTAGACTAGATATTTGTTTTGTAGTCAATCTAGTATCTAGATTTATGCAGGCACCTAAACAAAGTCATTGGTTGGCTGCTAAGAGAATTTTATGATACATCCATGGAACCATACACTTTGGAATCTACTATGGATATAAGTCTTCAATTTCTTTGGTTGGATTTACTGACTCAGATTGGGGTGGTGATATAGATGATAGAAAATCTACCGGTGGTTATGTTTTCAATCTTGGATCAGGCCCTATTACATGGAGCAGCAAGAAACAAACAACTACATCATTATCTGCATGTGAAGCAGAATATAGAGCAAAAAAAGAAGCAGGCAAGGAAGTGATTTAGATTCAGAATCTTCTATTTGAGCTTGGTTTTCTCCAAAGTTCTGCCAGCACTGTGTATTGTGACATTCAAAGTACCATACAATTTGCCAACAATCCAATTTTTCATGCTAAAACAAAGCATATTGAGATTGATGTCCACTACATTTGGGATCTTGTCTAAGGAACTATTGTCAATCTTCAATTTTGTCCAAGTGAAGAACAAGTAGCTGATATATTCACTAAGAGTATGACTGAAGCCAAGTTCTTAAAATTAAGAGGAATGCTTGGTATGACAAAGGTGAACATTAAGGGGGGATAGTAGTATAATGTTCCTCTCTTCTTTGTATTCTCTTTGTATTATTCTAGTCAATCTTAAGAGGGGATGTTAAGGAAAGTAAGATTGTCTAGGAAAAAACAAGTTTTTTCTAGAGTTGTCCACAATAGAAAGTTAGGCTTTTTCTAGAGTTTTTCATAAAACTAGAAAAATCTATAAAGCTATTTAGAAAAAGAACATTCCAACCTTTGGGAATTAAAATATAGAAAGAATTATCTAGAAAGCTGGAAGGCTTCAAAGTTTTTGTAATTATATATATGATTGTACAAAGCTATTGTACATGACATTTTGGATGAAATATAAATCAAGTTAGATAAATATAATGTTTTTCTAAGTTTATTAACTCTGTTTTGCCCTGTTTTTCATTTGTTATTATGTTTTTATTGTTTTTGGGCCTGTTCTCACAAGAAGTGAGGGATACATCTTAGAGATTGCTCTAGATTCTTTGCAATCTGTCTTTTATAGATCAATGTTTGGAGAAGCCAAGTTGGCCAGAAAGTCATATGGAGTCTTGAAATATTACATAGGTCAAAACCACACCATACAACCCATCATTTTTGAAAATAGAAGAACATTACACAAGTTTGAAGAGAACTTTCCTAAGTTGGTGTAGGTGCTTTTATTTACCCTTTCCATTTGAAGCAGAATTGTCTATTCTCAAAGAAAAATTGGGAGGTCTAGGGTTTGAACAAATATTGGAGAACAACAATTTTAAATTCATAAACCCACATTAATTTTGACTCCTTTTGCAGAACAGCCATGGCTTCATCTTACCCTAAACTTAAGTATTCACCCTAAAAATAATTAAAACATTTTTACTCCAAACCCTAAGTATTTACAGTAAAAAAAATTAAAATAACAAAACCAAAAGATAGAACACTGTTTAAAAAATGAATATTTCATACAGAAACAAACAAAACAAATAGAGGACAAAACAATGAAAATCTAGGATGATCTGTCAACTACATTAAACAAAAATACATTTAAAAAAATACCCTAAAATTTGACAGCTGAAGCCTGATATATAGGGCATTTGATTCATTCCAGAGAGGTTGGAATGCATTCCATAGAGCTTTTAGTCCATGTACACCATTTCGATAGGAAATTTGAGGCAATTCTGAGATATAGTATAGTCAAATCACATATTTACCACCAAATGGCCATTTAAGAATGACGTACTCAATTAGATTTTTGATGTGGAAAAAATACATAATGGAATTCAATCCAGTCTCTGTGGAATGAATCTGCATCTTACACGTTTGGAATTTTGAGTGAATGCTGACACAAATCTATCGATGGCATGGAAACATTTCTGGTCTATAATGGAAGTTTTCTTTGGCTTGTATGTGTGAACTTTTGTAAATTTTGAAGGAGGGATGCATAAAATAGAAATTTAACAAATAGGGCACGTTACAGTCAATAAAACAAAACCAAAACCCATAACATTCTAAACCAAAAAAACATTTCATATAGAAACAAACAAAAGAAATAGGGCACGTTGCAGAGAGGGACTAAAAATCACCTTTCAAACTCATGGTGCACTAATGAGAGCCAACTACTTCCAAACAGAATGTCAAATGGCATTCCCACAAATCCTTCTTCTACTTCTCTAGCTGCAACAAAAAATGGGTCACACGTGTCCATGTCAAATCCATTCGGCACATGCAAATTTCAATCCCACCACAAGTTGAAGCTAGAACACACATCGTTGCCCTGGGAAAAAAAGATAAAACCCTCATAAACACACCACCCAAGAAGGCTGCAGGCAAAACCATAAAAATAGCTATTTCAACAATAAGCAAAATATTTGCCAATGGGCTAAAAAATCAATAGGCCAATGAAAAAAAAGGTTTAGCTAAATAATTGTCTCAATATTTAACAAAATATAAACACCTTAGGCTAAAGATTGATTATTGCCATTACACAAATTTCATCCCAAAATTAATATTAAGCAGGGACTAAAAAACTTAGGCTAAAGTTTGATTTTTGCCATTGCACAAATATCAATGCCAAAAAATATTAAGGGAGCGAAAACAATAGTTACCCTGCCTACGACAGGGACTACTATTGTTGTAATGAAGCATGCATTTATTGGTCACTATGGAGGTGCCAAACTTAGCTGAAATATTTCATTATTTCCAAAATGAAATTGATAATAAAAGCAGCACCAAAAATTGGGAGAAGAGGCATTGAAAATAGATGAAACATGGGAGGTTCCTAAGTTAGTATAGAATTCATTTCTTTAAGGCAGCCCCTATGAGGCATTTTGGCAAAGAGGACATGGCATTTGCTAAGCTTGCACATTATTAAATGGCAAGGTCTAACAAAAGAAAAAGGCAAAAGATAAATTTAAAGGAATCTAACACCTAGAGGGAGATGTAATGCCTCTTTCAAGAGGTTGATATATTATTATTAAAAATAGAAAAAAGTAGACATGTCGAGAAGGGCATCTAGCATAGATGAGAGGGAAGATTTGAAGATAAAGAAGAAAAATATATAACAGCAAAGGGACGTCTTAGAGAAGATAGAGGTGTGGGGTTTTGGCAAAGAAGAGCTGCCATGATTTTCATGCTTCATTTTTTTTTCTGTGTGCAAATAGTATGAGAAGAAATAGCATGGAGATGTTGAAAAGGAAAAGAGTGGTGCAGAAGATAGGAGTAGACTATGAGGAGCAATAACAAGTTTCCTATGGATTTGAGAGGCCATGGAAGGCCATTTGAATAATGTACTTGTTGTAGATGTAATCAGTTGTAAGCTGGTGAAAATTAATAAATGAGTTTTGTTTCCAATTATATGAGTTATGTGTGTGTTGTGTTAATCTCTTGCAAATAGTTGTTTAATGTGTGAAAGTGTGAGTTGATTGTCAAGATTTTGAGTTATGTGTTGCGGATGGAGTCCATCTTGCATGAGAACTATGAGTTGTAGCTGTGTGCTTGGGTGCTTGTATTGCATTAGTTTAGCCCTTGTAGCTAGCTATGACCAACCATTGGACCAACCCAAGACTAGGGGCTTCAACCCATAAAATATACAATGAATGTATATTTTTTAATCATTTAACTATCATACCTCTTCTTGCCCCTTATACAACACATTTTTTTAAATAAAACTTTTTGTAGACTATACCAAGACTAATGTAGGACTATGCAGTTCATAGAATATTCTTTGTACTTGATTGTACCAATGATAAATGGGACATATATGTATCTATATGATCATATAGATCTTGTATGGAATGTGTTCTACCAAGATTATTTCAAAGCCATGAAAATAGTAACAAAAATTGACTCCAAATAGATCCATGCTTTTTATGGATCCAAAGGTTTATGAACCTTCTAGACTCAATGACAAGGTTTAGTTTTTGTTTAGAATGCCTTCAACAAAATCTCACCCCAAAAATCCTCATAGAAAGAGCCCAAATAGAAAACCCATTTGTCAAATCTTCATCAAACCTAAAATCTACAACAACTCAAATTTGTAAATACACTTGTAACCTTAAAAATATCTTCATTCTTCTATTACAAGGCCATGGATTTAACTATGCACAAGAATATACTCATACCAAGGGTTACAAATACTATGGAGATCTCCTCCCATAGCCTAATAACCAAGTGTTGATAAAAGGGGATTTATAGCAATATATCCCATTTATACATAACAGTAAGAGAGAAAATATACAAACAAGCGTTTAGAATCCACAATGCAAAAGAATAAACAAATATACCATCAAGATGACACCAAATGTACCCTAAAAAAACCCTCATGAGGGAAAAATCTAGCCTTCAAAAGAACTCACACACTCAATATATTATCTTCTTGAAAAAATATTACAATACATTCATAGAGTCTCCATGCAAGGCCTTTGAAGCATCAATCACTCTAGTTGCACTCCATGTGAACAAGCAAATGAGAATCCTTTTGTTGAGAGATTTGTCATTGATGTCAAAAGGTGTGTAGTTGTTCATGCATGAGCTCATGATGATCAGGATGAATGGCACTAGGGATGGTCAAGATGTGGAGCTCATGATGGTCAGGATGAATGGCACTAGAGATGGTCAGGATGTGGAGGCATAAGTGATTTGGCGAGGTTGTGCTCCATTGTATTTGTCATCTCCATATGTTTCTATGTCCTCATGCATGAGTTGTCTTGAGTTTTCATATGATTTGATGTAGCAGAATGATGATGTTGTCTCATGGTCATTAGGAAGAGTTCTTGGTAATATCTTAGTCATGCATTGATGTTTTTCATCAAGCTACAATATACCTTCATCATATTTTGGTCATGAAATATGTATTTGAGTTGTTGAGTTGGTCTGCCTATCATGTTTATCATAAGACTTCATGTATGCTTGAAGTTGAGTAAGTGTAGGTTGTGTATGTCATCAATCAAGGAGTGTTGATTTTGGGGTTTGTCATATCATTTTAGGTCAATTTTTGTGTCATGTTAAGTGGGGTTTGCTTCATTTTTCCATTCATTCATTAATCCCATGTATTAGAAACTTTGTAACCCTACAGCCTAGTTTGTTGCAGGTCATGGTCTTGTCTCTGCACATTGTCTATAGACCTTTGCATACTTTGTTAGGATTACCATACTATGTTGAAGAATGATCTTAATAAAACCCTAAAGTTTACTTTGTTTTAAACCTAAGTCTAATTCTTTTATACCCGTCATATACTTAGGTTGCTTTTTATTTTTATTTTTGTTGACCTGAAATAGTAGGTTGAGTCACTTAAAGTGACCTACTGAAGGGGCAGTGATACATGTCTTTACTGGTCCTCTGATCTAAGCGACCGTTGAAACTGGTTTGTTCATAAGCCTTCGAAGAAGGGATTTAGAATCTAAGGCTTAGATTTAAATGGACAAGCCCGTGAATCTTGAAATCAATGATTGTCATTTAAACAGAATTGAAACCTTAACGGTTATTGTGTGTGGAAGGAAATTGACGGGCAGATGCTTTAACTTCCTTGTAACAGAATTCTAACCAACTGTTAGGGCCAGGAAATTCAATTTCTCAGACTGTATGATATATCTGAACATGAGACTTGGTTAGAGAGATAATATAGACATATACCTACATGTTGATAAAATGCGATTATCCATAGTCTTGTGCTATATACTATATTTTGAAGGGCTTGAAGTAAAAGTAGGTTTTGTAATGATTGAAAGAAGTTTCTGATTGAATGATGTGTGAAAGAAAACTGATGGGCAGAAAACAAAGTCTACAGAGATATTCCTCACAGAGAATCAGCTTTTAAAGGTATGTGATATATTGTGCCTTTCTAAGATCAGATAGTTGATACAAATGATGTTGTTGATGAATGGAGAAAAGTTATAAGTGCAGAGATAGAAAGATATTGAAAGACTTTTTGTTAAGAGTGTATGTATTTGAGATGACAAGGTTGTATCAAGAAGCTGACTTGCAAAAACTAATAAGGATTGGTTATAGATAAAAGGATATATAAATTTGTGAAGTGTGATGTGCTATAGTGAATCAGAGTAACCCTCTAAATTGATTCTCTTCTCTCTAATGTTCATGTTTTTGTCAGTGAGGCACCTATTTGCTAGTAAGGTAGTTGTATATGCCAGTGAGGCTTATATGGTCAGTGAGGCCTGAATTTTGCCAGTGAGGCATTTTGTGTACCCAGTGAGGCATGATTTTGATTAAGCCAGTGAGGCATTTTCTGAGTGGTTTTTTATCCCTATGAGGGTTTTCCACTCAAGAAAAACTTGTGTTATGGTTCATGTTGTTTATCTTTATGTGTGTGCCCTAATATTTTGTCTTTGAGGTCTTGATCATAATGTTTATAATCATACTTGTGCATATGTATTAAGCAAATCTTTGGAGTCTCTCTCATTCTCTATCCAGTAGTTTAAAAAGTGCAAAAGGTTTTAAAAGTTTATACAACACTGATTCACCCCTCCTCTCAGTGTTTTCTGTACTCCAACACCTTTAACCACACATCCCAATCCATGCTTCCTCTCCTTAAATACATAATGTACAAGAAATACTCAATACAACCTTAGCCAACAAGCCAAAGGTTATGCAAGTCAACCTCTACTTGCTTTTATAAAGATAAACTTACACAAAACCACCAAGTGGTATTACATAAACCATGTTACTCAAAGCCATGAGCTCACCAAACTATATCCCCCTCATTTACTTTTTGGTACTAAGTTTCCTAGTTTTTAGTGTAGTTCAATTTTGGAGGTTTGATTATACTTTAAAATTTTTGGTTTTCAGTGTGGTTTGTTTATGATAAGTTGCTTCAGTTTAGTATGAAGTTTTAAAGTGGTGTGTTTCCAAATTTATTAGTGTAAGGGGCTACAATTCATTATGTTAACAAGTGTATCAGTTTTTTAGTGTTTCATAGAGTTGTTATCTATTTGTTATGAACCTTGTCGATGTTTCCAAATAATATTAATTGGTTTGACTTCATGGAGTGTAATTCATGATATTGTTCATAAGTTCTAGTACAACATGGTTGTAGCTATTAAAATTGGAGGTGTGCAATTTATAATGAATTCTTATAAAACTATCAGAGCCATATGTTAGTGCCTTCCATAGTATTTAGGAATAAATTTTAACATCTAGAATAAATAAATTTTAACATCTAGAATGAATGTTACAAACCTTTAAACTTAGATATTATGGTATTTCAATTGTAGTTTAGAATTATGGTGTAACATCTTTCCTTGCCATATTAATTTTTAACGCTAAGCAATTTGAGTGATGTTGAATGCCTTCATTAATTTTGACTATATGAGGAAAGAGTATGCAACTAGCCACACCTTCGGATACTAGGATAAGGAAACATGGGACCTCAAACTTGTTGAGTTTTGACCATGGAATAACTATGATCTAGTCACCCAATCTCTAGTAAAACATTTTAGTGAGGCACGAGACTTTAATCTTGGTGTAGCCAACAATTGTCTCTATGTATAGCGGCACAACCTTCTACAGCATTCCAATACCTTGATTCCAACTGTTAGAATAAATTAAGGTTTACATTTATTAATTTAATAAATAAATGTTGGTTTTATAAGTTAGGGAATTAGTTATTCCCGTAGTAGTTTTTAAGAAGTTATTGTGGTTACTTGTATGGGAATATGTGGCTTTATAAGCCACTGCACTCAAATGTAAAATTGTCTGAAGACAATAATATATTATTCTATGTTTTATGTTTTGCTGTGTTAAAATGGTTTGATTTGGTTATCTAAATTTGTGCTCACCATATTTTAAACATGGTATCAGAGCATTTTGAAAATGGGCTATGAAGAAAATGATTGTTGAGCAAGTCCATCAATCTAGAAAATCAAATATTTGCATTTGATATTGCTGGCAGTTGGGGGATGACTATTGCTATGGAGAAAGCGAGATAAGTTTTAACAGCATTTACTTTTCAATAATAGATCTATAAATGGATGAATGTAATCAATGAGTGATAGATGAATTGGATTCCGCACTTGAGGTTGTCATTCCATATTTTTTTGCATACAAATTAACTGACAATAATATTCAGACTCCAGTGCATTACTTTCATGGTTGCCATTGTAGTTAGGGTTTCGATGTGTAAAGAGAAGAGTTAATCCTATGCCGGTAGGCTGAATTGTTTGCTTTCGTAAGGTAGAGAAGCATGTGGAGTGCTTAGCTGCAAGGGCACTATCTCTGTGACCGTTGTTTTAAAAATCTTCCGCTACTAAATATTGAATCTTGTTCACAATGCTTATATGCTCTGGTTCACTTTAGTGATCTATCAGACTTGGTTTGCCATATCATGGATTCTTGAACAATTTCCCAAATGATTACCTATCAATAGGGCAACTTATCTAGAAAGACTTTGTCTAAGATATGGCAGAGAAAGGGAGATATCTCAGTTAGCAGGCATTGTTATATTTGTGAGCATTCTTTCTATGGATTATCCAGTGGTATGATTACATAGTATAACTGCCAACCATGTCTCATAATACTGATAAGGGTTTGAATCCTGAAGCCTGTGTGGATCATGTGTGACATCTAGATGATGCTAACCATGCATGGCTCAAAGAATTCTCCTATGCAAGACAATATCTATAGCGTGAAGGAGAAGAAAGATGTTTTAGGTCGTTTGAGACATTTACAAGTGATTGTTTTGAATTGATTTTATTGCTTCCTTCGTGTTTTGGGGTTTAAAGAATACATTTACATAGGTGCTATTGGTGTATAATGTTGAATCAAGAGAGAGGGTGTAAAGAGGTATGAAAGGCTAAAGAATTAAGAATGGTTCATGTTCTCAATGTTAGTCAGCAGCAATGCATAGAGCATCTACTAATGAAGGTTGGAGAAAATCTATTCAATATTATACAATTTTTTTGTACCATGGATGGAAACAAATTGGTTGTTCCTACTGACATATATTTGGAGGATTTCGAGGATTGTAGCACTTCCTCTGGTGCTATCGTTGGAGGGTAAGGACTAAGATAGTCATATTGGAGGAAGGCGGCATCGGAGGATGGAGGATTTTCCATCATCTCAAGTTAGCTTCTCGCTTTGAGATGGCTTTGCATGAGAAGTGTTTTTGGTTTTGGTTGTTTTGTTTTTCTTTGTTGATGCTAACATATTTGAAGAATGTATGTTTTGTGAAGATTTTATTTTGGAGACAGGTTTGGGATTTGGTGTTGAGCTCAATATGGATTGTTGTCCAGTGAGCTTTAGAGTATATAATCGAGAATTATACCCTTTCACGGTCACTAGCCAATGATAGAGATCTATTGTATCTCTTAGGGATTGTTATCGAATAATTCAAGACTCTGTGATTTGAGAGTTCAGGACAAAAGAGCTCAAGAACACAATTCAAAGCTACACCTTTCTGAGGGTAGACGAGACAGCATGATGGAGTCTCGCTTGGTTCAGGATTTTTTCTTTGGGAGAAGATTGTCTATAAAATATGTATTCATATTATGTAATCAGCTTTGTTGAGTATATTAGCATTCAGGGGAGGTCCCTTGGTACTATTGCAGGAACAATGTAATAAAGGGGGGAATGTTAGTTTTATTACATGTAAACCTTAAAGGGGGGTGTTAGAATAAATTAAGGTTTACATTTATTAGTTTAAGAAATAAATGTTGGTTTTATAAGTTAGGGAATTAGTTATTCCCGTAGTAGTTTTTAAGAAGTTATTGTGGTTACTTGTACGGGAATAGGTTACTTTATAAGCCAATGCACTCAAATGTAAAATCATCTAAAGACAATAATATATTATTCTATGTTTTATGTTTTGTTGTGCTAAAATGGTTTGATCTGGTTATCTGAATTTGTGCTCACCATATTTTAAACACCAACTAAATCTATTTCAAAAATAAATGCACCATATTATTTTGGTCTAATTTCTTCTAGGGACTATTTTGACGATTATGGTAGCCACCTAGAATTTATATGAAATGCAAACCCCATACTCTATGCAAGTATTTCTAGTCACTTTATTGTGAAGGTCATTTCATTTTACAAGGCCAATTCACTCTATAAGGTTTTCCTGACCTTTAATGTTTATCATAATAGTAGCAATTTGTCGTTATATCTACTGTGTAGGAGATTCATAACATAAGCTACATAATACTGGACCAAAATCACTAATATTCACCATTTTGAACCCCTGAAAGTTATAAAATTGCCAACTGGTGTTAAATCACCACTAAAATTTTCCCTGGTCCAAGCCAGTTGTAGGCTCATTAATCTTCCTACTAAAACCTCATCAAAGAGTAACCATCTCAAAACATGATCTCTAGGAACAAGAGATATCTAGCCTCACCAAAATCTGATATAGGCGTACAACCAATAATCTCATGCCAACCAAACTCTAATGTAACATTGCAATAACTAGAAGCTCAAAAGAAAAATGATCACACCAATCATCTATCAAATTATCACAAACCACTACTAAATTTCCAACTACAAAATAAGGAACTAACCATGATGATGTGATCTACATCTCCTCAAAAAATGATCATATGTCTCAAATAAACATATTTTCTCCTAAGAGCACATGTACCATGTCAAAACTCTAACATGTGATTAAGATTCCACCATGGAACAATAACATCCATCCTATAAACAAGGATTATTTATCACATTGACAAATCATAACCAAAACCTTAACCAAAGACTCCAAGAGTCCTCCATGGTCACAAGATGTCAAAATCTACAAATCACATGAAGATAATCATCTCTTATCAATAGAACTCAAGATTTCAAACAACTCCCACTACATACAAGAAATAGGATCTAAGAGCTCCTCCATGACACCAACAACCACTAAAGAAGATCATACATCACTAATTGATGAATCCACATCATTGCCAAAGCTCTCACTAAATCATTATACTGAGATACACACAGCATTGTGATAACCATATCCTAATGAAGATCTCCCATAGATAGCATACACTCAACTACAACACTAGTAGCTCTAGAGGATAAAGTAGAACCAAGATAACCAAATCAAGAAGATTAACCACCACTTACAATCAAGAATCAATCCAACACCACCAACAATGCATCTACATAAACAACTATGTCATGCCAAAGCTCCAAGCATAGAAATAACTTCCATGACACCATGATCACCGCCCAATGTACCTGCATCAAACTTCCACTAAGTCTCACACATCTATACCATATAGTCAACAACTGTAGGTCCCACAACATAATTGTATCAAGTAACGCCATCTCTTTGCCTCATAATGACAACCAAACCAATAAAATAGGTGACCAAACTAGGCCAACCAAATAGAATTTGTATCTAAATTAAAATATCTATGGGTATAGATTACCCATATCTGAGTTATCTATGCAACCTATAAGTATAGACAACTTACAAAACTACACAACTCATATATATCACAATGCAATATATAAATTAATCCATGATACATCAATAACCATGTCAAATATAGACAACCAAAGATAAAATATAAGTTTTGCATGACTCAAACACCAAATCACATCTAGGTTTGATTTGGAACAAATTCACAAAGTGCCACTATTAAATGAATGAATAAATAGCTCAAATAGAAATTTATGTGAATAATCACATATCAACAATTCCAAACCTAATCCATTGTTTACTCAAAAAAAGTTCTCCATTACATATAAGAAGCCAAAATTGGACAGTGTGGGCACAAGATATGATATGTCGAAGTAGGGAAAGAAAAACTAGATTCTAACTAGCAATTTTGTCTAAAATAAAAATATATAAGAAAACCATTAATACCACTATGTAGTGCATAGAAAAAGCTTTCCATTAACTATAAGAATGCAAAAATCCATCTCCCTAGGCAAACGTTATGCCTCCTGAAAAAATCCTTCATTAAGTGCACTCAAATCAACAATAGTGATTGTATGGGGGTAACTAGGAAGTGTAGCAAATAGCTGGTTAGAAATAGCAGTGCTCAAATAATGGGTTGGTGGTCTTGTGAAGTTGTGCCACTAGGGTGGTGGTCAGGTGGCATACTGCGACAAAGGTGATAGAACAAGATGGCCCACTAATGACTCAGCCCTAGCACAACACTACTAGGGGCTTAGCCCTTCTAGTTTGATATGACCAACCATTAGGTCACCCTTGGGACTCTGGGCTCTAGCCCATAAAAAACACAATGAATATTATATATATTAATCATTTAACTATCGTACCTCCTACCCCCTATACAACATAATTTTTTAAATCAAATTTGTCTAATGCAGGACTATGCAGTTCATAGAATATTCTTTGCACTCAAATGTACTGATGACAATTGGGACATATACGCATCTATAGGATCATACAGATTTTATACAGAATATGCTCTACCAAAATTCCCCAAGGACATGAAAATAGCAAAAAAAATTGACTTTAAACATAGTCATGTTTTATATGAATCCATATGTTTTTGGGCCTTTTGGACTCAATTGTGAGGTTTATTTTTTGTCTATGAGGACTTCAACAAAATCTCACCTCTAAAACCCTCACAAAAAGAGCCCAAATAGAAAACTTATTTGTCAAATCTTCATCAAACCTTAGATTTGTAACAGCTTAAGTTTGCAAGTACACTTGTAATCTTAAAAACACCTTCATTATTTTCTTACAAGGCCATGGATTCAACTATGCATAAGAATCTACTCATACCAAGGGTTACAAATACCAAGGAGATCTCCTCCCACAACCTAACAACCAAGCTCTAATACCAAATGAAAAGAAATTTGTAGCAATATAACCCATTTCCACATAATCCCAAGAGAGAAAATATGCAAACAAGTATTTAGAATCCACAATGCAAAAGAATAGACAAACATACCATCAAGATGATACCAAATGTACCCTAAAAAACTCTCATGAGGGGAAATTCTAGCCTCCAAAAGTACTCACACACTCAATGTATTATCTTCTTGACCAAATATTGCAATACATTCATAGAGTCTCCATGCAAGGTCTTTGAAGTATCAAGCACTCCAGTTGCACTCCATGTGAACAAGTAAATGAGAATCCTATAACCATGCATCCTAATCCATGCTTCCTCTCCTTACATATATAACCTACAAGACATGCTCAATACAACCTTAACCAACAAGTCAAAGTTTATGCAAGCCAACCTCAACAACTACTCATGTACTTTCCTTTATAAAGATAAGCTTACACAAAATGACCAAGAGGTATTACATAAACCATGTGTCTCAAAACCATGAGTTCACCAAACCATGTCCCTCTCATTTACTTTTTGGTACTAAGTATTCTCTTTGGTACTAAGTTCTCCCAATACTAAATAATTTTCCAATGTGCAACCCACATTAAATATTTATCTTGATGTTACATACAACATGCAAGGGGCTCCAAGAATGCCTAACTCATGTGACGTATACATCTTTAGATTCCCTAGATGTACTACATTTAAATATTTCTCTCTTTAATATAAATTAAATAGGAAATGTTCAAAAAAAAAATTACAAAGTGCACAACATACCTTTCCCAATAGATCAATCACCATATAATAACATTAAGCTTTCTGAAAATTTATTGTTTCATGCATAGATCAAACATATTAAATTTCATCATCATTATATCAGACAACTTATGCAACAACAAATAGTTAAACCTGAACACAATAGGATAAAAAACGATTTATGTATATCTTCACAAAAGCCAAAATTAGGCGAAGTTTATTTATTATTTATTTGTTACGTCTAAGTGAGGAGGTCATGTAAGATGATTGTTATTTAAGAGAATCATTGTGAACCTCAACCTCTATATATTTAATTATCGTGTGAGTGGGTGTTGTTTTCCTTATAAAAGTTATATTAAGTCACTAGATAATAGTACATGTTATGAGATATTTTGTATAACCCTTAATTCATTTAAGAGGGTGTTAGGATATTTAATATTTAATTATTTGTAAGCAGTCAATATTTCAATAATAATGTTGTCATAGCTGCAATTGAAAACCACCACTACTATAGTTAGAACATGTGGACTACTATAGTTAGAACATGTGGACAACAGAGTTCAAGAAAAAAATCTCCATCAGTAAAATGAAGAAGATTGGAAAAACTAATTCCATATTTTGATAGATATAAAGAACCATCTTACAGGGAACTTACTAATTAAAAAGTCAAACAACGTTGGCCTTATTCGTGTTCAATAGCTTTCAACCTATCAATAGATTTAATAGACATGGGACTTAGCCTTTTGTTCTATCATTCTAAATAATTCTATTAGAACGATTGTGAATACACCTTTAGTCCAGTCTTGCAAAAGCCAAATTATCTGCCTTTCCAGAATGAGGTCGATTATGAAAATAGGTTAAATAGTCCCCAAATGTAAATGATCTATATTTAGGCGGGTTGTGCTCATTAACGAGCTCAGGGACAGCCTTAATTACGGTGGAGTTAGCAGGAGCACAAAACAAGGGAATGGATACCCGGGCTTGAGTGTAGTTGGGCACAACACGGTGCTCTATGCTCTGAAACCTTCCATTGCTCAACACCTGCCACGAAGTTTAGGTCAATCAACTGATACAGTATATAGATTTTATCAATAAATAATTGATTGTAGTATGTATTACCTGCAAGACATCAGCCACATTAATCACAAAAGCATTGGAAATTGGCTGCACTTCAACCCATCGGCCGTTATGTGATACCTGAAGCCCTCCCACATGATCTTGCAGAAGAAGTGTGATTAAACCCACATCAGAATGCCCACTCACACCAAATGTCATATCTGGGTTAGGGCATGGAGGATAGTAATTCAAGAGTAGTCGCTCATGACCCATTATGCTCTCTAAAATACCAGGAATTCCAAGGCTTTCTGACAGAGCAGAAACAATCTTTGTTGCCACCTTTCTCACCTCAGTCACGTATTCTAAAGCTGAATCTCTGCACACCAAAGTTTACATTACAATGTAAATCATCTGGTTACCAATATGTTTATGATGGCTGTTTTTAAACACCATCCACTTCAATAGTCAAATGTCAATTTTAGCTAGTAAAAATATGACAAATATTTACCACTTTTTGTTATAGGTGAGATGTAAAATTGCTATTGACTGTCTGACTATTAAAATGGATAATGTTTAAATAGAGCTGCTATACTTTTATTAAATTTACCAGGTATTGCTTACCGAATGACTGGAGGCCAATCCTGAAGTGTTTGGGGATCAATAGTTCCTGCAAGGATAAACATGAGAAAGTCCCTCCATTCGAGAACTTTTTGGTCTTTTGCGGTAAAGCTAGTTCCATATACAACAGGCTTCTCATGATCTTCAGCTTTGTAGTTGGCCTTTTCCTCTTCTGGCTGCTCAAAAAACAGGTGGTGAGCCTTCATCATTTTCTCTATCACCCTCTCAGGAACCCCATGATTTATCACCTGTAACAAGAAAACACAATATGTATTTACCACCCAATCATTAAGTCAAAAACAGTATAGAAAATGTGCAGATTGAAACCTGGAAGAAGCCCCATTCCTCACAAGCTTTGCTAATGGCATTGACTAACTGTGGTCTATTGGGGCCATGAATGCTACTTAGATCTATCACTGGAATGCTCTCTGTGCAGACTTCAGTGGCTGTTGAGCGCTCATTCTTCGAGCGAATATAAGCCTCTGGGATCTCCTTCATGCCAATATCCACCAAACTCTTCACACTTCCATTTGCTATATAAGCCATATTAAGCTTTTCTTGTCTCTGCAGTGCAAAACCAACCTATTACTTATACAACGCCAACTTAAATCTATGAGCAGAAGGAACAATGTTAATAGGACTAAGGAGCAGTCGTGGACGAGGGATTACCACAAAGCAGTGACATAGTTTGGTTTGAATTCTTGTTGAGGCCTACGAGGGATTACCACAAAGCAGTGAGATAAAGTTTGGTTTGAGTTATGGTTCAGATTTCAGTTCGTCATTCATTTAAATCTTTCAAAATCAACATTAGACGTTGCCTATGCCTAACGTCGTTGTGGTTGAAATCATGCTGTCTCAATTAGAGTACTATTCATCATCAAGATTAAATTTGATGGCCTTGTGGTTGTATTTATATATTTTTATTATTAAAATATAATATTTTTGAAAAAAGATTTGTATAAATAAAAGAGAAATTTTGAGTAAGATTATAGTTTTACATATATCTAGTTTACAATGTTTATACTATTAGCCCCTTGGCTGTTTTTCTGTAAAAGGGTTTAAGCCCTTCAAAAATCCAGTTTTTATCTTAATAAAAAACAAATTCATTTCAGAGAGCACTTGGCGTGCACTAGATACTTCGTCTTATTTGAGTGCATGTACACCCTCATCTCGTGATAGTGGTCTCGAAATACACTCTATTTAAAATATCATCCACTTGAATGGTCAAACAGTCAATAGTAATTCTACCCCTCATTCACAACAAAAAGTGGTAAATATTTGTCCTATTTTATTGGCCAAAATTGACCTTTCAATATTGAAGTGGATGATATTAAAAAATAGCTCTATCACTGTATCTTATCGATAAGATATAGGAAGATTTCTTTGGATTTGATTCTGCATGTGATTGCTTTTCCTAATTAGAGTTTGAAAAAGACTGGAGATGACTATGCACTCAAGACGCATGCTGAACTAGCTGAGTGTATGCGGAAGGTAGGCACTGGAATAAACTTCTCAGAATGGCATACATAATGAAATCTACAATATATTATGTTTTCAATCCAAGCCAAACCATGCAGAGATAAGTTTGCTATGGCATTAAAGCCTTCTGCAGTTGGATTCAAGCCACTAATGCAAGCATCTGTAAGTTATTTATCTAATTGATTATGCCTTACGCCATGTTCCTCCCTATTGCAATAGAAGGATGGTGCCATTGGTTCATCTCTTGGTGATAGAGTTCCATATATCATAATAAATGCTGCAAAAGGTGCTAAGGCAATAATGGGAAGCTTGTTTTGCCTAATATAAGACTTCATATTTACACTCTTAGATGATAAGACTTGTTTGTCAAGTTTTCTTGTGTTATAATCTATAGAGGTATGGCATAAATTGTCCTCTTCCTGATGATGGACCATTGAACATGATCCGAAACGTCGAAGCAAAAACATACACAGATTAATCTAGAAGCACTCTATTCATTATTTATGGACTGTGGAAAACTCATGCCTACTAAGTTTTCTTGTGTTATAATCTACAGAGGTATGGCATAAATTGAAGTGTTAATATGCTGCCTGTGGTTAGGCATACGAGAGATCCGAGGATCCAATCTATGATCTGGAGAATAATATTCCTATTGACCCACAATACTATCTAGAGAATCAATTAAGCAAGGTGAAAGTTCTCACGAGGGGCATTCATGTCTTGATATGATTCCCCGAAAAATGTCTTCATAGCTAGCAATTCTCTGTACTTAAAAGAGTTTATTTTAATTTCTCCTTTTTCTACAGCCATTACTGCAAATTTTTAAGGTCATTTTGAAGAATGAAAGCAAGTAGCTTCTTCATAGTACTCACACGTGAGTTGTTTCCATATCAATTCCTTGAAATAGTGGAATCATGGAATTTCCCGAAACACGAACCAGGCACTCAAATTACCATCTTTTGTTTGGAAGAGTTTAAAAAGCCAGTACAATGTACCGGTTGTTGAAATCTTATCGAATGATGCATACAAATCGACCAAATGAAAAAAGAGAAGGATTCAAACAGTCGAACAGGTTAGACAAGCAGATCGAACAGATCCCTTGAAATGGACAGGAGTCCAAAATTTTGTAAACAGCTGACAGGACGTGTGGGGTGGAGCCTTTTGGAATATGGGGTAATAAGTAGATTTACATGGGAAGATAGGCTTGATGAAGAGATCAATTATGCTATTTTTTTTATAGAGTGCTTGCAGGATATTACAAGTTCAGTGGAGCATTTGGGTGTGAAGATTGTAATGTAATGTAATGTAATGCCCGTCATTGTACTTGCGACATGATTTATTTGCTAGAAATAATGACTCTCCCATTATTTTTTTTAATATGTTTATATTTTTTCAACTTTTATTGTTAAATTTCTAAATTTTGTATAGTATATCTATAATTTTTAAAAATTGTTGGAATGTGTAATTTTTTCCATCATAATTAATTATTGTTATTAAATGATTGTGAGGGACAAATTTGCAAATGTAAAATTTTGGAAAAGGGTAAATTGTAAATGTTTTAGGAGGAGGAAATTAGTAAGTTGTTTAGAAAGATTCTAGATGAGACTTGATAGATTGTAAGTTTTTAAGGAAAGCAAGATAATGTTTAGAAAGTTCCTAGATGAGGAAGTTTCCAAAAGTGAAAAATATTAAATGTTATGTACTAGTATTCTTTTGAGAAGATATCTATAAATTGAGGCATCTTGTGACAATTTTAATCAAGCAATAGAAAGTTTATGAATGTTGTAGCAATCCAAGTTTGAGCAATTCATTGTGTTGTGTTGTGTGTTCATCTCCATCCACCATTAGATTGGTATCAGAGCTTAGGACGACTGAAGATCATGGGTTTGTTTTGTGAATCTATGATAAAGTATTGAAAAATAATAGTAGAACAAATACAATAGCTGCACAAATTAATCTCATTCAGTCAATAAAGAGATTACAATTTTATAGCTTTCGAGAAGCTCAACAACTCCCTACAAATGTGGATTTCAACTTGACTCAACTAGACAGCTAACTAGAGCTGATTGACAACACACTAAGACTTATTGACACCTCTACATTTCTAGTTGACACATCTACAACAATTGTCAGCACTCATACTCATATAGTTATTCATTACTCTCTAACACTCCCCCTTAATGAAGAACTAAAAATATCTCCAACCAACATCCTTCCTAAACTGTCACATGAGCACACTACTGCATCTTTGAAATCTCATGCACCTCTCCTCCTCCAACACCACAAATGGAGGCATGTCAAGGAACCTATATTTTCTCTAACAACCATTTGTAAATTATGCTTTGATCATCCCAAGATATCTAATAGTCATACAAATAATTGGATGATTATTTCTTCTTCATCATACATTGCAAGTCCAAGCAGCAACATTAACAACAACAACACTTTCACATAGAAATATTTGACACATTGACAAGAAGAAGGAGACACTCATGCTCTCACAAGCATCACCTTTCCCACTATTTGCTCTCAACTCATAACAAAAACTATCTTCCCTATATTTTTCCAATACATAATTTTTTCCATTAAAGATAGATGAGGAAAACCACATAGATGAAGTACTTTGGCAATGAATCACACATCTTCAACTCTCCATGTATATTCCATCATACATGTGTAGAGCTTCCAAGTAGATTATGTTTGACAGATTCTAAGCAAAGGAGATCTTCCCTGGGTCAATTTTTTGTAGCCTTCATATCATTTAGCCATGTCTCAACAGCCATGCCTTTAAATAGGTGCATTAAATCGGGTGTTGCTACCATTACATAGAACCTTCTTCCCACTATATCTTCAATTTCACAATATTAACAACAGAGAAAGACAAAAAAGAAAGGAGGACTACACAACACTCTCTACAACAACCTCAGTTTCCTATAAGATGCTCTCATATTCTTGGGCACTCCAATGGTGGAGTCACACCCAAACTAGCTCTGATACCATGATAAAATATTGAAACATAATAACAAAACAAATACAATAGCTGCACAAATTATTCTCATTCATTCAATAAAAGGATTACAATTTTATAATGAGAGGAACCTCCTACAACAATATAATGAAAAATTCATGAAATAATAGATTTATATTAATAGCAGAAACACAGAAGGAATTTATTGATCCCAGGCCACTTCGAGGGGGCAACCTCCTTTGAGCAAGCTCAATACAATAAATTCACGGATGCATTCATTAGCCTCAACACTTACTTATATACCAAGTCTAATCTAAACAACTACTACTTCCCATGAATGTGGGATAATACAATATGCTCACGGGACAACTTACAAAGCATATGCATCGATAGCAACTAATATACTAACAAAGTAAAGAGAAGGGTTAAACATGGGTTCTTAACATCCCCTCCCTCTTAGAAAAGCTTTGTCCTCAAAGCTTAAGATGTGGGAATTGTTGTTGAATCTGAAATTATGGTTCCCACGTTGCATCCTCTGGTTGCATTCCGTGCCACTGAATTAATACCTCTGTGATGGATCAGGAGTGAAGTTGACGAGTGTGCCTATTGAGGATTGTCTGTAGCTCTAGAAGGATGGATCCTTCATTATCAAGTTCTAGTAAAATAGTTTGCACTCTGATGTTGGTGCCAAGAACTTTCTTTAGACAAGAGACATGAAATACTGGATGAACTTGAGAAGAAGGTGGGAGCTCCAACTTATAAGCAACCAACCCAATCTTCTGGAGAACCTTATATGGCCCATAGAACTTTGGAGCCAACTTATGACACCCTTTGAGTTTTAGGGATTATTTCTTATATGGTTGCAGGCGAAGAAAAACCATATCACATTCTTGAAAAGTGCGCTCGGAATGGTGTTGATCAGTCTATTGTTTCATTCTATTTCTTTCCATGTGAAGATTGTCCTGCAAGATCCTAAGAATATGATCCCAGTTTCAGAGAATCCTGTCGAGTTCATGAACTGGTGAACTACTGGGGTTGTATGGAAGGAGTACTAGCAGTGCCTGACCATTAACTGCTTCATATGGGGTCATTTTTTATGAAGTGTGGTAGGAGGTATTGTACCACCATTTAGTGAGAGGGAGCCACTTTGCCCACTGATGTTGTTGTTCTGAGGCGAAGCAATGAAGGTAAGTTTCCAAACATTTGTTGACAATTTCAGTCTGGCCATCCATTTGTGGGTGATATCCGAAACTCATCTTCAGTTTGGTGCCGGTGTGTCAAAATAGTTCTGTCCAAAAATGACCAGTGAAGGTTGCATCACGATCTGAGACAATAGAAGAAGGGACGCCATGAAGATAGAAGATCTGGTCCAAGAAAATTTGTGCGACTGAGAAGATAGTATAGGGATTGTTGAGGGCACAAAAATGACTATATTTGGAGAGGTGATCAACCACAACTAGGATCACTATCTTCCCTCTAGATTTAGGGAGCCCCTCAATGAAATCCATAGAAATATTTGTCCAATTCATTATAGGGATGAGCAAGGGTTCAAGAAACCTAGGAATTAGTGTTGTTTCACCCTTGTTGCATTGGAAGGTATCGCATTCAACCACCATCTATTGAATTGCCCTTTTCATTCCCTTCCAAAAGAAGTTATGTCATGCCCGCTCATAAGTTTTGAGAATTCCTGAGTGCCCTACTGATGGAGAAGCATGGAGTTCATAGAGTACAGCCTGTTCAAGATCTGTGCTTTGGGGAAGCACCAGACAACCCTTGTATTGTAGAGAAGCACCATCCCAAGAATAATGCAATACAGTAGAGGGGTTAGTGGCCAACTCTTGAATGATTTGAGATAATGAAGAGTAATTGACATAGCCCTACTATACAGATTCCAACCAATTTAGAATAGGCATGTAGAAATAGCTGAAAGGGAAGCTTGGTCATCAAATGTGCGAGAAAAAGCATCTGCCACAATATTGTCCTTACCCTTCTTGTAAGTGATCTCATAGTCATAACCCATGAGTTTGCCGATCCATTGATGTTGTGCTGGGGAGGAGACCCATTGTTCCAAAAAATATTTCAAACTCTGGTGATCAATTTTGATGCAAAAATGATTCGCCAGTAGGTATGGCCACCACTTCTGTACTGCATGCAAATGGGCCATCATTTCCTTCTCATATGTAGAGAGTAGTAAATTCTTTCCAGAAAGGGCTTTGCTGGTGAATGCAATGGGGCGTTCTTCTTAGAGGAGAACAACACCAAGTCTATTGCCACATGCATCACTCTTGATAGTGAAGGTCTTAGAAAAATCTGACATAGCTAGAACAGATGTAGTACACATAGCTTGTTTCAATTTTTTAAATGCACACTCAGCAGCTTGTGTCCAAGTAAAAGCATCATTTTTCAACATAGCTGTCAATGGAGCTACAATCTTTCTATAATCCTTGAGAAACTTGTGATAGTAGCTAGTCAGCCCTAAAAAACCACAGAGGCTCTTGAGTGTCTGAGGATGCGGCCAATTTTTCATGGCTGCTACTATTTAGGGATCCACCTAAACCCCTTGGGCTGAAACAATATGCCCGAGATACTCCACTTTGTCCTGGCCAAAAACACATTTAGACTGTTTTACATAGAGATGATGACTAAAGAGAAGTTGCAGTGCGAGATCTAGATGTTGGAGATGCTTAGTCCATGTTGTACTATAGATGAGGATATCATTGAAGAAGACCAGAATGAATTTTCACAGGTAGGGCCAGAATATTTTATTCATCAATGCTTGGAATGTTGAAGGAGCATTAGTGAGGCCAAAGGGCATGACTAGAAACTCATAGTGGCCATCATGCGTGTGGAAAGTCATTTTAGGGATATCATCCTCATGAACCTAGATTTGGTGATACTGAGAACGAAAATCCAACTTGGAGAAAAAATGAGCGCCATGAAGCTCATCAATAACTGGGATCAGAAACATATCCTTGATTGTGATGTGATTAAGTGCTCAGAAGTCAATGCAGAGGCGTCATGACCCATCTTTTTTCTGGACAAGAAGAACTAGTGAAGAAAATGAGCTGGTACTAGGGTGAATAATGCCTTGCTTCAGTAAGTATTGAACAAGCATCTCAATCTCTATCTTTTGGTGAAATCGGTAGCGGTAGGGCCTCATGTTGGGAGGAACGCTTCCAAGATGGAGATGAAAATAGTGGTCCTTTAGCTGTGAAGGTGGCAATCCCACTAGTTCAGCAAAGACACATGCATACCTATCTAAAATTTGTTGTAGATTAGAATGAGTAGTGGAGACTATTGATGGTTGCATCTAAATGGAATGGAGCTGGGCAATGACACCGTGTGAATTCTTCTTAAGAAGCTTTTCCATGTGATGTGAACTTATGATGCTGAGAGACCCTGGTCAGAAGCCCTTTAATGTGTATTTTTTCCCATTGTCTGAAAACTGCAACCAAAGTTCAACAAAATTTGATAAGATGGGTACAAGTGTGCATAATCAATGGGCACCCAAAACCACATCACAGCTGCCTAAGGGTAAGGCAAACATGTTGAAGTGCAGGTCATAATCTTCAATAGAGATACGCACATTGCAACACTTCCCTTTGCAAGGTAATGTGCCCCTATTGACAATCATGACTTCAAAGTTGGAGCAAGGATGGACAAAACAATCAACCTGTTTGGCAATCTGATGGTCAATGAAGTTATGAGTGCTACCAGAATCAATGAGTATTGTACAAGGGAGCTTCATTAAGTAACCCTTGACCTGCATGGTTTGTGGGGTGGTGACTCCTGCTAAAGCATGTAAAGAGATCTCTGGGTGGTCTTCCTGAGAAGTAGATTCAACAAGCGACTGTTGAGCTTCTTCTTGATCATCTGTTGTATCCTAAGCATCTACCCAAACTTCAATTTTGGGTGGAGAGTCCACATCCAATAGGTAGAACTTTTTCCCAACACATCAATGTCCCTGAGTGAATTTCTCATCACAATTATAACAAAGTTCTTTTTCTCTACATGCCTGCATCTCTGCTTCAGTCAAATGCTTGATAGGAGTTGTTCTAGGAGCTAGCGTTGTTTGAGATCTTTGAGGAGCTATATTTCTGAATGGAACAAAATTGGATTTGGATCGCTGTTGAGCTGTGATCTTATCTTCTGCTAACTTATCCAACCCTAGGGCTTCCATTATTGTGATGGGATGGAACATTTTAACCTCAGATCAAATTGCATCCTTCAGACCACTGACAAAATAACTCCTAAAGAATTCATCAAACAATCCCTCCGTGTGATTGGCCAATTTTTTAAATTCTGTCTAATATTCTTTCACAGTGTTTGTTTGGCAAAGTTTACTGAGTGCTCTAGTGAAGTCATCAAAAGCACTAGGGCCAAACCATTGCAAAATACGTTTGCAAAAATTGGTCCATTGGGGCTCATCATGAGCCTTGATATACCAATGGAACTATTGAAGGGCTTCATGTTCCAAGTGAAAGGAGGCAAGCGAGACTTTGTTGACATCAAAAGTATTATTTAGACTAAAATATTGTTCTTCCTGGTATATCCAGCCAGTTGGATTTGCACCATTGATCGAGGAAAATCAAGCTTTGGCCCATGAAAATTGTTGGAAGAAGAAACTATAATGTCTAAAGAAGACTTTGGCTATCGTTTGTTGTTCATGGTTGAATGTTGAAGATTGAGGCCGAGAATTTTTTCATCAAGATCTTGGATTTTGAACTTGATGGCGAAAATTTCATCCTCCATGTTATTTGCTCCTGTTCGGGTTACTACCATAGCTAGAAGAATTTTTTTTTAGAATGGGTAGAAAAATGTGTGCTAAAACACATTTAGTTAAGGAAAATTTTAATTTGGGGAAAACTGTAATGGGTAATTGGGATTTGACTAGCTTTTGGACACTTTTGAAGGGAAAGGGGAAAAAAATGGTGATTTTAGAAGCGAGGTGAAAGAATGGAAAATTTTGTCCAAGAGGGACAAATGAGCATAGATATGAAAGGAATGTTGTAGAAAAATCTCAAGGCTATTGGTGGAGAATCAAAGAAGTTATGGTAAACTCTAAAAATAGACAAATGTGGGATTTCTAGCTTCAATAAGTGGAATTGGGAGAGGGTCCTCAAGGAAGAAAATGTGCAGAATGAAATTTCAGGTGTCCCAGTGAATTTTTAGAGGAAACAGAGCTAAAATAAGAAAGATATGATAGAAAAATAGATTTTTTTTTCTTTTTTTTTTTCTAGAAACGATTTGCTAACTGCTCTGGATGGATTCAATCTACAGTTTGCCTACTACCAATAGATATGGGCCCCAAGTTTGTTCGACTTCCTAGAGGTTCAAGGGAGTCACTTTGGCCACCAATGTGTCTAACGGATTGCGTATTGGGGTAGTACCCCTCACTCCACAGCTTAGGTAAAACTAATAATTGATTTGCCACAAATGGCAGCTCTTGGTTTACCTCATGGATGGGAACTAGTCAATCGGGTAGGGGCTATTGCCCTTTTCACTGGCAGGTCCTCTCAATGGGTCAGCTACTTTTGGGTTCCTATGGTACTCCTCACAATGAGTTTTAGGGCTATATGCCCAAGTACTTCCCACGGTTAAGCGGATCGGGATGTTACCTGATCCAAACTTGCAATCCAAATGAACAATACAGATGCAAAAAAAAAGATATTGCTGCAACAATCACAGTGATTGGAGGGTCGTTGCGCAAAAAAAAAATCTACAAAAATTCCACCCAGCGAGCCCAAGAAAGTGCTCTGATACCAAATGAGAGGAACCTCCTACAACAATATAATGAAAAATGCATGAAATAATAGATTTATATTAATTTAGAAGAAACACAAAAGGAATTTATTGATTGCAAGCCACTTTGAGGGGGCAACCTCCTTTGAGCAAGTTCAATACAATAAATTCGTGGATGCCTTCATTGGCCTCAACACTTATTTATATACCAAGTCTAATCTAAACAACTACTACTTCCCATGAATGTGGGATAATACAATATGCTCACGGGATGACTTACAAAGCATATGCATCCATAGCAACTAATATACTAACAAAGTAAAGAGAAGGGTTAAACACAGGTTCTTAACATATAACTTTAGAGAAGCTCAACATCTCCCTACAAATGTGGATTTCAACTTGACTCAACTGGACACCTAACTAGAGTTGATTGACAACACAATAAAACTTATTGACACCTCTACAATTCTAGTTGACACATCTACAACAATTTCAAGCACTCACACTCATATAGTTATTCATTACTCTATAATAAAGAGATTGTGGAAGACAAGCCACCATCATAGGAGATATAGGCACTAAAGGAAGCCACTATAGCACCATAGGTGAGAAAGCCTAAGGGTTGTGCAAGGAAATTTTGTAAAGATTTGAAGTTTCATGGCTAGCAGTCAAAGACACTATCATTACCAAAGAAAAACAAAACCTAGGCAAAAGAAAAGTTGCCAAGGGAGAGAAAGTTTAAATCATAATTTGAAGACAGAAGGCCTCTAGTATCAAATCACCAGCAAGACAATAAGGGATCACCAAATTTCATTTGCTTCTTGTAAAGAAAAGAAGAAGAAAATGGATCACCGATTTCATGTAAGTTGCTACTAAAAATAGACATAGCATCACATCATCATTGGTTCCTAGCATTTGAAGGAAATCAAAGTGAAGAGTTTGGATCACAATTGAAGAATCTATCAAAAATAAAGTTTCCAAACAAAGAGGCACAATTTTTTTTAGCATCCAAAAAAGATGAATTGGGAAGTTTTAGCCATTATAGGAAATCTAGGCACAGTAAAGAAGACAAAGTTGATGATTGAATGGGGAGAATCACCCAAAGTGAAATTTTATAGGTCGTAGTTGATGACAAGGATTGTTGTCAAAAAGGTTAGACAACTCATAAAGGGAATTTCAGCTCACCAAAAAAAAGAAAAAATTGGCCAAGGATGAAGCTACCAAGGAATCACATGAAACTACAACTGTTGGAGATCGTAGTAGAAAAATACCAAAAGAATCCATTGAAAAAGAAAGAAGGGCACATGAAGAAATTGTATTTTTTGACTTGCAAAAGAGAAAGTGAAATGTTAGTTCGTAGCATAATAGCCACCAACAAGAAAAAGGGAATCACCATTTTCTAAGAACTACCAATACGAATCACTACCAAGAAGGAAGGTCATTGGAAAGTGAAATGCCATTGAAGGGAGTGGTGAATTCAAGAAAAAAGAAGTTTGCAAAAGATTGTCAAAAAAAGAGTTTGTTGAACCAGTCAAAGATTGAAAGTGCAATGGTGTCAACTGGAGGTGGTATAGCTTTGATACCAATCTGATGGACAAAAACAAAGGACAAAGAGGCTAGAAGAGAGAAAATAAAATGAAGTATTGTATTTCTATTGAAAATTATTTTACATCCAAAAAATTACAAACATGAAGTTGTTGCTCTTATACTTCTTCCACAAAAAAATTTCTTTGCCTTTTCAGAGTATCTTGATTTGTTCTATGTCTGCTTCTTTATGGAGCTCCATGTAGTGTTCTAGAGCTACCTGCACTTTGTGGAGTTGTCTATAGTCCTTTTTGGAGGTGTTGCTCTGTCTAGATCTACCTACACTTTCTCCCTTTTTAGATCTTCTATGTTGTCTTTGTTGTCTGGAGCTTTCCACTGTATGCCTGCAATATTCCCATGATGTTGTTGCAATGAACTCTTCTTCATTTTTGCTCTACTACTACTGCTACTGCCCAAAACCCCCAAAACTCAATGGTTCATTCTTTTATTTTGTCTGTTATGTACCTTTCCAAACATTCCCACTCGATTCAAACTTTCCTACCAAGAATAACTTTCCTGCCAATCAGTATTAATTGTGGCAGCTGGTGACAATGGAAAAATGGATCCCAAAAGGAACTCCTGATGGTTTGCATTTAATGCAAAAGATACTCAAGATTATGATTTTCCAACACTTCCCCTTAATCTTGAGCCTTTATGCATATATGATCATTTGTGTCTTTCTATAATTTTCTTTCCAGAGCTAAACTTTTGTAGTCATTTTATCACATAGAAAATAGACACAAGAAATAAACTAAAACCATATTAACCTACTTCATCAAAATCCTAATGTAACCTCAAGATTGAACAAATAAGGAATGCAAAAAAAGAAAGGAAACTAAACTATGCTAGCTTCCATGCAAACCTTTCTATTTTGTATGTAGATGGATCCTCATTGTGGCAGAATAACTTTGCATCTCATGGATTCCTTTGAAAATGGCTTGGGATGGTTGGATTTATAGGATTTTGGATGAGGGATTGGATGGATGAGATTGATTCAAGAGATCAATGGATGAAGTTGATTGAGAGGCTTGGATGCATGAGAGCTTACCAAGTGGCAAGCTTTGGTTAGAAGATGAGGGATGTCCTTGGATCAAGGCCAAACCAAGGGTAGAAAAGTGGTCTTGGAAGAAGGGGATGGTCAAGATTGAAAAGGGATAAAAGGACCCTTTGTACAAAGGACATGACCATGCCTTTATAAGAGGCCCATGTGGTCTTGTACAAAGGATCATACCTTTATACACTTTGGAGAATGTGAGGGATTGACTAGAATTTAATTAAGGGTTAGAAATGTGCAAGTGGGGGATTGGGTAGTTAATTAGGTTTAGTCCACTTAATGAAAAGTGAACAAGTGGGGAATTAAATAAATAGAAATATATATTTAATTCATGGGATGGGAAAAATATATTAGATAAATAGGAATATTTATCCAATGTTAGGACTATAGAAGAGGGTTGATAAATGATTAATTAATCATTTATGCCAGGGATAGGTACAGATGAATAGTAAAAAGTATGTGAATAGTACATGAATAGTGATTTGATAAAATATTATTGAAATCATTGTCAAAGAAGGGGGAATTAGATGTTAATTGAATAAATGGGGATTTATCCAATTAAGGGGTTAAATGATGTCTTGATTAGGGTTGAATAGTGTCAAGGTGAAGACAGGATGATTTTAGGTGTCTACAGTCACCTTTTCAGAGTCGTCCCTCTGAAGCTATCCTTCTAAAGCCAATCTCTAGGGTTAATCTAGAAATTTACAAAGCTTGAACCTCTAGAATTGATCTGTAGTTCTTCTGGAGTTGTTTTGAAACTTCTGGAGTTGAACCTCCAAAGCTAAAACTTACAAAGCTAAACCCTCTGGAGTTGAACCCCCAAAGCTCTTCTAAACTTCCAGAGTTGAACCTCTGAAGTTGTTATGTCTTGTCAAAGCTGAACCTCTCAAGCTATACTGAAGATAATCTTCCAGAGCTAACTCTCTAGAGTTATTCTAAGACTATCTTTCCGAAGATAAATTTCTAAAGCTATTTCTTTTACGGAGTTGCAATCCTCCAAAGTTGTCTCTGATGTCAAGCCTATCTCTTAGGCATTCAAAGCAATCTTTTGACAACTTGCCTTGGTGAAAATATCAGTGATTTGTTTCTTGGATCTACAGAATTAAAGCTTGATCTCTCCATGTTCTATCAACTCCCTTATGAAATGTTAGTAGATCTCAATGTGCTTGCTTCATCTATGGAAGACTAGATTCTTTGTCATGGATATTGAAGAAATGTTATCACAATATATGGTTGTACCATCTTATTGCTCCTCATTCCAGTCTATAAGGATTATTTTCAGATAAATAGTCTTACATGTGGATGCATTCGCTATTATATACTTAGCTTCTGTTATGGAGAGAGAAACAATGGGCTAGTTCTTTGATGCCTATGAAATGGGTCCTGAACCCATGTGGAGCACATATCTCGATGTGCTCTTACTATCATCTACACTACCTACCCAATCATTGTCAATGTAACCAACCATCTCAAACTCATTGGATGCGGTATACAAAATGCCATAGTCTTTGGTGCCATTGACATATCTTAGGATTCTCTTTCCTACTTGCCAGTGTGTGCCCTTAGGTTTCTCCATGAACCTAGAAATAAGACTTACCGCATACATTAAATAAGTCCCTGTAATAGTCAAGTACATTAGGCTTCCAACCATGCTTTTGTATAGGGCTTGGTTTACTTCATTGTTGCTATCCTCTTTGCTTAGTTTTAGACATGTAGCTATTGGTGTTGGAGTAGGCTTGTTGTTCAGCATTCTAAACCTCTTCAAGATCTATGTGGCATAGTTAGTTTGTGAAACAAATATGACATGCTATGTTTTTGGACCTCAATGACAAGGAAATATTTCAGCAAACCTAAGTCTATCATCTCAAATTCTCTTTTCATTACCTCTTTGAAATCAATAATGAAGAGGTCATTATTTCCTATGAAAATCAAATCATCTACATATAAAATAGTAATCAAAAACTCACCATGAGTTGCTTTGGTGTAGAGTGTGGGCTCAATATTACTTTTTCTAAAGCCATTACTTCGCAAATATGAATCAATTCTACTATACCATGCCCGAGGTACTTTCTTAAGCCCATAGAGAGATTTCCAAAGCCTATATACTTTGTCTTCTTTCCCTGGGACTTCATAGTTGTGTGGCTATTCCACATACACTTATTCTTTGAGTACTTTATTCAGGAAGATTGATTTCACATCTTTTAGATATACCTTCCATTTGTGTTGGGTTGCTATTGCTAAGACTGTTGTACTATTTCCATCCTTGCAACTGGTGCATATGTCTCGTCATAATCTCTTCCAGGTTGTTGTTTGTATCCCTTAACAACCAGCCTTGCTTTATGTATTTCAATCTTTCCATCAATAGTGTTTTTGGTCTTATAGACCCACTTAACTCTAATCACTTATTTACCCTTAGGGTAAATTAGTTAGCTCTCATGTTTCATTTCTTTCTATAGCATCCAACTCTTCATCCATGACCTTACACTAATTCTCCTCTTTCACAGATTGCTCAAAATACATTGGATCACTATGAGAAAATCATGCAAAATCTAGATTTTCATCAAAATTAGCATACCTAGTGCTATCATAAATTTTCCTCAAACTTCTTGCCCTACGTGGCATCAGTGAGGTGAGTGTAGGATTTAATTTCCTCTAGAGCTACTATACTATTGGGCTAATGAAGAAGGATGAGCATTAAAATGTTCACCCTGTTGAAAGGTTCCAAAGCTACTATCCTCTGAAGCTCTAAAAAGGTTTCTTCCGAAGTTGCTATCTTCTTGAGCTCCTTTAGAGCTACTATCCTCTGAAGCTTCTTCATATTCAAAGGGTATTGTGACTAAAATACCCATGGAGTTATCCACCATTCCATCCCATGATTCATTCTCAATGAATTCAACATCCCTACTAATCTTGACTTTCTTGGTGGTGGGATTATATAGTTTGTAGGCTTTGGACTCTTCACCGTAGCCTATGAAGATGCATTTTTCACCTTTGTCATCAAATTTCTACCTCTTCTTCTCTGGCACAAATGCATATGCCACACACCTAAAGATTCTTAGGTGCTCCACACTCCATTTGGTATTTGTTCATGCTTCTTGTGAAATCTTGTCATGAACAACTTGTGTGGGGCACCAATTCAATAGGTTAGCTGTTGTTGCTACAACATCATCCAATAATCATTTGGTAGTCCTTTTCCTTCAGCATGCTTGTTGCCATCTCTTGGATGGTTCTATTTTTCCTTTTAGCCATTCTATTATTCTGTGAAGTGTACCTAGTTGTAAATTATTATTTTATGCCTTCATTCTTAGAAAAATTTAGAAATTCTTTGGATATGTACTCTCCCCTTCTATCCATTCTGAGGACTTTGATATAGTGACCACTCTGTTTCTCAACCAATGCCTTAAACCATTTGAATTTCTCAAAGGCTTCTGATTTGTTCTTCAAGAAATAGACCCAGGTTTTTATGTTGTAGTGATCTATGAATGTTAGTATTTAATGATTTGTAAGAAGTCAATATTTCAATAATAAAGTTGTCATAGCTGCAATTGAAAACCACCATTATAGTTAGAACATGTAGACAAGAGAGTTCAAGAAAAAACTAGCAACATCTATTTCAGGAGATCATCTACATCAGTAAAATGAAGATTGGAAAAACTAATTCCATATTTTTTTTAGATATAAAGAACCATCTTACAGGGAACTTACTAATTAAAAAATTAAACAACGTTGGCCTTATTCTTGTTCAATAGGTTTCAACCTATCAATAGATTTAATAGACATGTGACTTAGCCTTTTGTTCTATCATTCTAAATAATTCTATTAGAACGATTGTGAATACACCTTTAGTCCAGTCTTGCAAAAGCCAAATTATCTGCCTTTCCTGAATGAGGTCGATTATGAAAATAGTTTAAATAGTCCCCAAATGTAAATGGTCTATATTTAGACGGATTGTGCTCATTAACGAGCTCAGGGACAGGCCTAATTACGGTGGAGTTAGCAGGAGCACAAAACAATGGAATGGATATCCGGGCTTGAGTGTAGTTGGGCACAACACGGTGCTATATGCTCTGAAACCTTCCATTGCTTAACACCTGCCACGAAGTTTAGGTCAATCAACTGATACAGTATATAGATTTTATTGATAAATAATTGATTGTAGTATGTAGTACCTGCAAAACATCAGCCACATTAATCACAAAAGCATTGGAAATTGGCTGCACTGTAACCCATCGGCCATTATGTGATATCTGAAGCCCTCCCACATGATCTTGCAGAAGAAGTGTGATTAAACCCACATCAGAATGCCCACTCAGACCAAATGTCATACCTGGGTTAGGACATGGAGGATAGTAATTCAAGAGTAAACGCTCATGACCCATTATGCTCTCTAAAATACCAGGAATTCCAAGGCTTTCTGACAGAGCAGAAAGAAGATTTATTGCCACCATTCTCACCTCAGTCACGTATTCTAAACCTGAATCTCTGCACACCAAAGTTTACGTCAGAATCAAAACATATGTTACCAATGTGGGTGGTCTATGACGGCTGTTTTTAAATATCATCCACTTAATATTCAAAAGTCAATTTTGGCCAATAAAAATAGGACAAATATTTACCACTTTTTATTGTGGATGAGATGTAAAATTACTATTGATTGTTTAACCATTGAAATGGATGATGTTTAAGTAAAGCCATACTTTCATTAAATTTACCAGTTATTGCTTACCGAATGACTGGAGGCCAATCCTGAAGTGTTTGAGAATCAATAGTTCCTGCAAGCATAAACATGAGAAAGTCCCTCCATTCGAGAACCTTTTGGTCTTTTGCAGTAAAGCTAGTTCCATATACAACAGGCTTCTCGTGGTCTTCAGCTTTGTAGTTGGCCTTTTCCTCTTCTGGCTGCTCAAAAAACAGGTGGTGAGCCTTCATCATTTTCCCTATCAACTTTTCCGGAACCCCGTGATTTAAATCTGTACCAAGAAAAGTACCAAGAAAACACAATATGTATTTACGAGCCAATCTCAAGTGGCCTTCATACCCAACCTTTTTTTTAAAAAAATATTGTACTATTTCAATATTTTAATATAAATTAGATAAGAAGTATTAATTTTAAAAAAAAAAACAGATTAGAAAATGTGCAGATTGAAACCTGGAAGAAGCCCCATTCCTCACAAGCTTTGCTAATGGCATTGACTAACTGTGGTCTATTGGAGCCATGAATGCCACTTAGATCTATCACAGGAATGCTCTCTGTGCAGACTTCAGTGGCTGTTGGGCGCTCATTCTCCGAGCGAATATAAGCCTCTGGGATCTCCTTCATGCCAATATCCACCAAACTCTTCAGCGAATATAAGCCTCTGGGATCTCCTTCATGCCAATATCCACCAAACTCTTCACACTTCCATTTGCCATATTAAGCTTTTCTTGTCTCTGCAGTGCAAAATCAACCTATTACTTATACGATTTCTCCGAGCGAATATAAGCCTCTGGGATCTCCTTCATGCCAATATCCACCAAACTCTTCACACTTCCATTTGCCATATTAAGCTTTTCTTGTCTCTGCAGTGCAAAATCAACCTATTACTTATACGATGTTGAGCTACAGCTCATATGGACCAGCTAGGACTTGAACCTAGGACCTTCCATTTGCTGTTGGAGTGCTCTACCAACTAAGCTACTAGCCCCTTGTGGCCAGCCCATCGTCGGTCCGGGTGTGGCTTACTTCCAACACCCCCCCTAAGCCACACTGCAGGTGCTTGGGGCTCCTAGCCTAGCTCTGATACCACTTGTTGAGCTATAGCTCATATGGACCAGCTAGGACTCGAACCTAGGACCTTCCATTTGCTGCTGGAGTGCTCTACCAACTGAGCTACTAGCCCCTTGTGGCCAGCCCATCGTCAGTCCGAGTGTGGCTTACTTCCAACATACGATGCCAACTTAAAGCTATGAGCAGAAGGAAGCATGTTAATAGGAATAAAGAGCAGTCGTGGATGAGGGATTACCACAACGCAGTGTGATAAAGTTTGGTCTGAGCTATGGTTCAGATTTCAGTTCGTCATTCATTGTAGTTGTTGAAATCATAATGTCTCAATCAGAGTACTATTCATCATCCCTCCCACCCAACTATTATAAAGGAGAAGGGTTAAATTTGATGGCCTTGTGATTGTATTTATATATTTTTATTCTAAAATATAAATATTATATAAAAAAATATTTGTATAAATAAAAGAGAAATTTTGAGCAAGATTATAGTTTTACATATATCTAGTTTACAATGTTTTACTTCATGTGAGATGTAAAACTAGAACCACCAACCAGTTTAGAAAATTGTTCAACTTGAATTTCTTTTAGGACGTGAGACAATTTTCCAAACACTATAATCCTTACATACAAGCACTTGTACCCATAGGAGGTTCAAGGAATACGCCTATAGGAACAACCGACAAGTTTAGAAAATTTACGGGTATGAATTTTTTTATTGCAGACAATTCCGAGCACTGTAATGTTCACACATAAAAGCCTACTGGCTAATTACTATTGAGTGTTTGATCATTTAACTTGATGATGTTTAAAATGTTTGAGTAGAATAATCTTAGTAGGGTAATTATTGTGATAGATAAGTTAAAATTAGTTATTAGCTATTGTACTATCAAATCAATCAAAAACAATTATTTTTCAATTAATATTGATATTTATCTATTTGAATATAAACATATAAGTATATTAACTAATTTTTTTTTCTATAATAATATATTTAAATTTTAATTTGATTAAATAATTTGAGATCTTATTACAACTTCCTATTATTAAAAATGATATTCACTTAAATAAATCAAATTTTCAAATACATAACAAATTTATTTTAGAGAGAGCTCTCCTTGGGTTCTTGGTGTTTGTACTATTAGCCGTTGGTTGTTTTTCTGTAAAAGGGTCTATAGGCCCTTTCAAAAACCCAATTTTTATCTTAATAAAAAAAAAATTCATTTCAGAGAGCACTTGGGGTGCACTCCATACTTCATCTTGTTTGAGTGTATGTACACCTCATCTCTTGTACAATAATGGTCTCCAAATACACTCATACTTCATCTTGTTTGAGTGCATGTACACCTCATCTCTTGTACAATAATGGTCTCCAAATACACTCTATTTAAAATATCATCCAGTTGTATGGTCAAACAATCAATAGTAATTCTACCCCTCATTTACAACAAAAAGTGGCAAATATTTGTCCTATTTTTATTGGCCAAAATTGATTTTTCAAGAATGATATTTAAAAATAGCTCTATCACTGTATCTTATTGCTAAAGATATAGGAAGATTTCTTTGGATTTGAAAAAGACTGGAGATGACTATGCAGTCAAGACACATGCTGAACTAGCGGAAGGTAGGCACGTGAGTTGTTTGCATATCAATTCCTTGAAATAGTGGAATCATGGAATTTCCCAAAACACGAATCAAATTACCATCTTTTGTAATATGGGGTAATTAGTAGATTTACGTGGGAAGATAGGCCTGATGAAGAGATCAATTATGCTATTTTTTGATAGAGTTCTTGGAGGATATTACAAGTTCAGTGGAGCATTTGGGTACGAAGATTGTAATGTAATGTAATGCCCGTCATTGTACATGTGGCATGATTTATTTGCTAGAAATAATAACTGTCCCAACATTTTGCAATAACTGAATAACGAAAATATTTTTTTTTTATTTTTTTAATATTTTTTATTTTTTTTAACGTTTATTGTTAAATTTGTAAATCTTTTAAAGTATATTTATAATTTTTAAAAATTGTTGGAATGTGTAATTTCTTCTATCATAATTAATTATTGTTATTAAATAATTGTGAGGGACAAATTTGCAAATGTAAAATTTTGGAAAAAAGGTAAATTGTAAATGTTCTAGAAGGAGGAAACTAGTAAGTTGTTTAGAAAGGTTCTAGATGAGACTTGATAGATTGTAAGTTTTTAGAGGAAACAAGATAATGTTTAGAAAGTTTCTAGATGAGGAAGTTTCCAAAAGTGAAAAATATTAAATGTGATGTACTAGTATTCTTTTGAGAAGATATCTATAAATTGAGGCATGTTGTGACAATTTTAATCAAACAATAGAAAGTTTATGAATGTTGTAGCAATCCAAGTTTGAGCAATTTGTTGTGTTGTGTTGTGTGTTCATCTCCATCCACCATCAAATTATTCTCATTCATTCAATAAAGAGATTACAATTTTATAACTTTTGAGAAGCTCAACAACTCCCTACAAATGTGGATTTCAACTTGACTCAACTCACGCTGCACAAATTATTCTCATTCATTCAATAAAGAGATTACAATTTTATAACTTTTGAGAAGCTCAACAACTCCCTACAAATGTGGATTTCAACTTGACTCAACTAGACAACTAAGTAGAGCTGATTGACAACACATTAGGACTTATTGACACCTCTACAATTCTAGTTGACACAACAACAATTGTCAACACTCATACTCATATAGTTATTCATTACTCTCTAACACTCCCCCTTAATGAAGAACTGAAAATATCTCCAACCAACATCCTTCCTAAACTGTCACATGAGCACACTACCGCTCCTTTGAAATCTCATGCACCTCTCCTCCTCCAACACCACAAATGGAGGCATGTCAAGGAACCCATATTTCCTCTAACAACCATTTTTTAAATTATTACTTGATGATCCCAAGATATCTAATAGTCATACAAATAATTGGATGATTATTTATTCTTCATCATACCTTGCAAGTCCAAGCAACAACATTAACAACAACACTTTCACATAGAAATACTTGACACATTGACAAAGAGAAGGAGACACTCATGCTCTCAACTCATAACAACAACTATCTTCCCTATATTTTCTAATACATAAATTTTGCCATTAAAGACAGTTGAGGATAACCACATAGATGAAATATTTTGGCAATGAATCGCACATCTTTGACTCTCCATGTATATTCCATTGTACATGTGTATAGCTTCTAGGTAGATTATATTTGATAGGTTATGAGCAAAGTAGACCTCCCTCGAGTCAATTTGTATGTCCTTTGTATCATTCAACCATGTCTCAGCAGTCATGCCTTTAAACAGGTGCATTAAATCAAGTGTTGCTACCATTACATAGAACCTTCTGCCCACTATATCTTCAATTTCACAATATTAACATTGGAGAAAGACAAAAAAGATAGGAGGACTGCACAACACTCTCTATAGCAACCTCATTTTCCCATAAGATGTGCTCATATTCTTGGGCACTCTAATGGTGGAGTCACACCAAAACCAACTCTGATACCATGATAAAATATTGAAAAATAATAGTAGAACAAATATAATACCTTCATAAATTATTCTCATTCATTCAATAAAAGGATTAGAATTTTATAACTTTAGAGAAGCTCAACAGCTCCCTGCAAATGTGGATTTCAACTTGACTCAATTAGACACCAAACTAGAGCTAGTTGACAACACGATAAGACTTATTGACACCTCTACAATTCTAGTTGACACATCTACAACAATTTTCAGCACTCACAATCATATAGTTATTCGTTACTCTATAATAAAGAGTTGTGGAAGACAAGCCACCATCATAGTGTTGGTAACTTGGCAAACATCATTGATGAAGACACTGCTAGTATGACTTAGATTGACTAAATATGATGTTTGGATGGTGTTTCCATTGATGGCAACAAGCAACAAGGATTCAAAAGGGTTGTGAGGTTATAGTAATCCTCATGAAGTCATATGTACTAAGAATTCTGGTCCGGAAAGAAGACTTAGGCATTTTTGTTGAATGTTGGCAGAGTATAGAGAGGACTGCAGAGCTATAGTGTTATGGTCCGCATTGGTCCATGTTTGAAGATTAGGTCTTGCAGTTCTGGTATGATGTTGGTGATACTTATATGTTTCTAAGTCTAAAGTTTTATCTTCTGATGAGCTCCAAAAGTATAGTTTCAAGTTGGACAGGTTTGGCATAGTAGAGTACAGTGTTAAACAGGGTAGAACACATGTTTGGTTTGGTCTGCATTTCTTCAGTATTGGATATTTACTCCTGCGGTTTTGAGGTGAACATGTAAACACACATTTGAAGTCTCTAAATCCAAAGTTTCAAAGGTTGAAGTCCACCAGTAAGATAGTTGTGAGGACTTATGTATCGCTGCATGCATTCACAATGTTTTATAGAGATAGAGTCTAGCTTCTGATACTCCGCATTTTGTCGCATGTTAATATTTTGTTCTTTAGTTTTGAAGCTATGTTCTAGGATGCCTAAGGAGTCTTAGTTGTGAATTTGAAGGATTTTTGTGGTCCGCATTGAAAGTTATGATCTAACATTTGATTTGAGTCTATGACAGTCAGACTACAAGGACAACCTAAAAGTATAATCTCTATGCGAAAGAATCTATTGATTAGAATCATGTTCTAAGTGATTCTATAGTTGGAGCCGACATATGAGAATAGGTTTCAAGTGTTGTTTTGGTTCGCAAAGTATTTTGGTGAATGCATTAGGCTGACAAGCTACACATTGTATAACTACGCGTTTCATCCTAGCAGGCCGACCTAATTTGAAGTTTGTAAATGTTACAGATATATATATATGAGATTCACTTTGGTGTTTGAAGTGTGTGATGCAAATATGAGTGTGTGTGTGCGACAAGTGTTTGAGAAGAAGCTTTATGAAGAACAGAGTAGTGTGAGAGAGCAGATCATGATGAAGAGTTTTGAGATAGTTTTCTGAGCTACATTGGAGTTGTATCCATGCATTTGCAAATGCAATCATAACAATTCATGTTGGCAATGAGCCACCCTCCTATCCCTTTCTTTCTTTTGGCAGTGAGCCAGTTTTCTAGTGAGCATTTCTTTGGACAGTGAGCCCTCAGGAAGTGAGCCTCCTTGTAATTTGTTTAATATACTACATAATATATTGTGATCTAACACTCACCGTGGTTTTCCCCTTTTTGGGTTTTCCAAGTAAAAATCCTGGTGTTTATGTGTTATGGTTTATGGTTGGGCTTTCTATGCTTGATTTGCTTTAATATTATTGAATGTGGCAAATGGATTAATGGTTTAATAAATGAATGGTTTAATAGAATACTGATTCACCGTCCCCCTCTCAGTATTTTGGGTGTTCAACAATTGGTATCAGAGCCTGGTTCCTTGGAAGAAGTCTAATAGCTTGAGGAAGATCTTGGATATTGAACACATGGCAACTAGAAGGTATCCTACTCCTACGGAAGAAATTCATCAAATTGGAATTACAGAAGAAGAGTGCATGCTTGTCAATAAAGAAGAACTCAAAGTTTCTCTTGAAAACCTTGAAAGGACTAAAGAAGAAAACTAGGATCTGAAGGAAAATGTCAAGGAAGCAGATGAGTGCATCAGGAAGTTGAGGGAACAAGTCAAGAAGTTCAAAGAAAAACATAAGGAAGTTTTAATGAACAATTGAGATCAGCAAATAAAATCTTGGATGATCTAAAAGTGCAAATTGAAGAAAAGGCAAAAGCTGAAGAAAATCTAAATCTAATGGTGAAAGACAAATCTGATGAATGTGTAAAACTTGAAAAGGAAGTTGTGAACCTAAAGTCAAACTTGGAGAAGGCAAAGAGCTATGAAGAAAAGTTCAAGATAATTTCTGTAAAACATGATGAGATGCTTGCTAGCCAGAAGAACACTGATGACAAAGAAGGCTTGGGATTTGAGAAAGGTGAAAGTTCCAAAATAGGCCAAGCAGAGAATGATGAGAACAAGAAGGACAAAGGCAAGCAGATCCAGAATCAAAGGAATGGACCTAGAAAACCACCAATCAAGCAACCAAATGCTCAAAGGTATCCATCTTTCAATGGTTATTGTCATTCATGCAATAAGTTCAGACATAAGGATCTCAATGTAGGAGCAGAATGAATCAAAATGTTCCATCTTTCTCTAGTTACTGCTTTACATGCAAGAAAGTTGGTCATAGAGCTAGTGAATGTAAAACTTAGATAAGTAATAGCTATAGCAATGGAAGGAACATTCAATCTTTCAATGGTAACTACTTTACATGCAAGAGAGTTGGTCATAGAGCTAGTGAATGTAGAAGTCAGATAAGGAATAGCTATAACAATGGAAGGAATGCTCAATCTTTCAATGGTAACTGCTTTACATACAATAGATTTGGACATAAGGTTAACCAATGCAAATTCAGAATGAATGGAAGGAATAGCAGTCAAAGGAATGGTGTGTGCTATAATTGCAATAGGCCTAGACATATTGCAAGATTCTGCAGAAGCAAGAACATGAAGAAGGATAATCTGGTAGAAAAGAAGAAACTAGTGTAAAAGGTTGATCCAGCAGAAACCAAGAAAGAGATGAACAAGATATGGATCAAGAAGGATGTTATTGAAGACAAGAATGAGTTTGTGCCAGACTCTGGTGCAGAAACTTACTCCGGGAAGTAAATTGGGAGCTCTGGCTCAGTGGGAGCCTCAATGAAAAATCATGTTCCCCTAGCTAGAAAAGTGGTGCTGACATCCAGCACGAAGATATGAGTTGTAGAAAAGTATATATAATCTTTTGAAGAAAATTTTGGCAGAAAAGAGTCTAATGCGGAAGATTGCGGAGCAATTTCTATCGACTATGAGTTGCAGGAAAAGTGTTAACAGTTTTTTGAAACATAGCATTTATGGCGATCTAGGTTTTGATGAAAAGGGGTTATAAGCAAATTCATCCAAAGAAAATTCATATTGCATTCAACTTTCAAGCGACCAAAGAGATCTAAGCAGCAAAGCAAAGGTGAAATCAAAGTGATTAGCATGATCAAACCCTAACCAGAAGTGAAGAATAAGGTATTTACAGTCATCACTCTTGAAAAAATTTATTAAGCTGTGAAAATGTCTACTCCACAAGTTGTTGAGCTAGTTGATAGGCCCCAACCTAAATTCAAGAAGCATTTGTTTAAGTCCCTAGAAATAGACCCTGATGGTGCATTTCTGATGTACCCTATGGAGTTATGCATAACGAAGATATTAGGGCTTACATTCATGCAAATATGGACGAATATGATCATGTAAAGTTAGGGCAAGTCTATTTGGATGAGTTGTCAGGTGATAAATTTGAATTGAAAGAAGAATTCAGTTCTTTTCATGAAAATAAATTGGACACATGGATAGATTTTCCCATTTTCTCTGAAGATGTTTGGGTTAGGTATGTCCTAATTAGAATCCATGATGAATTCTTTTGGCTGGATGTGCCTCATATGATAACCAAGGATGCCATTGAGGCAGTTACAGGTTTATGTTCCTCCAGAATAGTTTCAACATTGAAATCAGTAAAGAATGACACTGTAATGAAGCTAACATGTGCAAAGTTTGACAAGAGAGCTTTAACTGTTAATGATATAGAGGATCTGGCAGTGAAATTTGCTTCTATGGTTATTGGTTACAATGTGTATTTCTCCAACAAGGAGAACTTTGTTTCAGCCACAGCCATCTGTACTGCATATGAGATGGTGAAGAAGAATACTGATTATGATTTGTGTGAATTGCTCTGGCAATAGTTGATGGAAAACTTGAAGAGAACCAAAGACACCAAGTACCCATTCAAGTACGGTACCCTTTTCATCTATTTTCTATTCTATTTCTCGAGGGAATTGCCAGGTATGAGCAATATTGCTTGGTTGAATCATAGTCCTATAGCAGTGCAAATTAGAAACCACTTGCAGAGTATCAGAGATGATAGTGCCCAAAGTACAGCTCTATGGGGATACTTCAAAGTATTCTAGAACAAAATGCAAGCTAGGGTTAGAATACCTTGAAGTGTAGTAGAAAAGTATAAAGATGATGTTGTTTTTATGGTAACTAAAGATCAATGCCTCATGGAGGCAGTGGAACCAAGAACACTATGGATCCCAGCAATGGGATATCAGGTTACAGAGGACATTTTGACTAGTTTGGTAGATCTGATGTTGAGAAAACCCAAAGACCCTAAAGAGGAAAGGTTTAGGGCTTTTGAAGAAAAGTCTCTCAAAATTCACTTGGAATAAACACAACCAGAAACACAAAGAAGAGTAAGAAAATGGGTGGAAGATTATGCTATGAGCAAAGGTTTTGCAAAAGAACAAATAGATCAAGCTAGAACTGAGGCTCAAGCTTCTCAAGCTGCAAAGGCTCTAGAAAGGCAAGAGGAGAAAACTGAACAAGCAAAGGCTCTGGAAAAGCATGAAGTGAAAATTGAATCAGTAAAGCCTACTCCTAGGACAAGAAGGACAACAAGGACTCCCTCTTCTGTTGTAGCTACTTCTAGGAGCTCTGGACCTCTACCTACTACTGATGTGGAAAATGAAACCCCTAAGAAAATAGAGCCTGCTAAGGGGAAGAAGAGTAAAAGAGTAAAAAGAAAGACTACTAACAGAATCTATGTGAGCTATGGAGATGATGGTGAAGAAGAAGAGGAAAAGGAATCTGATGAAGAAACACCAGCAAAAAGAATTAAGATTGATGCTAAAGAAGATGAAGTCATTTCAAGTAAAGAAGCAAAGCCCTCTGGAAAGGGAAAAGAAAAGGGAAAGAAGAAGAATAAGGAAAAGAAAACTGAAGCAAAGGAAGATGAAGCCACTATGACTCTTGAAGCCACAATCAATGTAGTGGTTGTGCATGGTAATCTGAAACCTATTGCAGATCTGTATGATGAGAGCTCTGATGCTGATAAGGCTACAAATGAAGCAGTTGTGGTAAGATTTATTGATATGTTCAATAAGCATTAATTGAAGTTGTAAATGACTTACTGGATAGCCTATCTAACATCCTAACTACTAGAAAAGAAGAGGCCACGACTAAGGATGTAGAATTGAAAGAATTTGTCTTGAAGAAATTTTGTCCTGCTCTCACTGGAGAACATAAAGCTAAAGCCACTCAAAGGCTTAATGAAGAGTTCAGAACCAAAAGGAGAATTAATACTCTGATGTCTAGAGACAAAGAAGAAATTGAGAAATTAAAGTAAGAGACTGAAGAGAAAATTATGATGGTACTTAAACAACTTCACATCCAAACTGAAGCAGACATAGATAAAGATAAACAGAATGCTGATGTCGACAATTAAAATGCAATTCCAGATGTGGATGGAGAACAAAGTATGGATCAAGGTGTAATTACTGCTCTGGTGAACTCTGGAAATGATGAAGAAATGAAAGAGTCAACTGAGAAAATGAATACAGAGGGAGAGGAGAAACAGAAAGAAGATAATTCAGAACAAGTGATTGACTCTTCTATTCCAGAAAGCAATGAAGAGAAACAATCTTGTGATGAAAAATAACCTCTGGAAACTCCTGCTACACAAGTGTCTTTAGATGAAAGAAGAAAAGACACTGCTGGTGAGAGTTCACTTGACTCGCTTAGACATTTTTTGGCAAAACAAATAGAAACTCAGATTTTGTCATCACCTGAGTTATTACAAGGACAAATAAACTTGGCCACCATGTCCCCATTGCAAAATTTGAAGTTGGGAACAATTTTCTAGGCCACTACCCAAGAGGAGATGCTTAAATATGATATGGAAGATAATGAATTGATTGGAGAGGCAATGACAATTTTTGAGAAAATTATGCCTGGCGTAAAAAGATACACCTCCTTGATTCTTGTGACCTACAAATGAAGAAACTCATGGAGTCAGTTAATTCTCATTTTGAGTCCTTTGAACAAGCAATGGAAAAGAAGGTAAGAGCAAAGATTGATAGTAAAAGATTAGAAGAACTCAATGATAAATGCTCTAAAGATAAAATCTTGTTAGATAAGAGTATTCAAGATGTAGAGATAGCAATGATCGATGCTATTAACCTTTATCAATTTTGCCTAACTTGGCCTGCAACCACCAAGGATTTGAGAGATAAGATAGATGGTTGGGAAGCACAGCTAATCAATATTTCCCATACTTATGATCCTTTAAAGGATGCTAATGGAAATCATAGGGCAGAAGTTGAAACCATACATTCTATAATAAACAAATTGCAGAGTCAAAAAGAAGCTATCAAAAATAGAATGAATCAGCGGCTTAGAGAAATTGTCAGCTTTAAGATAGTATCTATAACAACACTTGTAGCAGAAGCAGATAAAATAAGACAAATCACTAAATTCCCTGCTATCATTGATAAGGCAGAAGAGTTGGTGTCCCAAATTAATGGGAACATACAAGTTTTGAGCAATGCTAAGGCAAGATGGGCTGGAGATGCAGTATATCTAAAGAACATCTATAAGGACATTCTTCCCAAAACTCAGTATGTTTTTGATTCCCTGTATATATGATTGATAGAAATAGTTTTGAAGTTTTGGATACTTAGGGAAAGAAGATAAAAATTTTACATACTCCTATATCATACACCTTTGCCATTGATGTCAAAGGGGGAGAGTGAAGCATGTGAAAAACATAAAAAGGATAATAACTGAAAAACAAAAGGGGAAATAACTGAAAAATAAAGGGGGAGAGTAGCATGTGAAAGAGTACAAAAAGTTAGGGGGATAAGTGTGTAAAAAGTAAAGGGGAGAAGTTTTATGGTTTTTCACATCATGTGTTTCCATCAATGCCAAATGGGGAGATTGTTGGCAACTTGGCAAACATCATTGATGAAGACACTGCTGGTATGACTTAGATTGACTAAGTATGATGTTTGGATGGTGTTGTCATTGATGAAAACAAGAAACAAGGATTCAGAAGGGTTGTGAGGTTATAGTAATCCTCATTAAGTCATATGTACAAAGAATTTTGGTCTGGAAAGAAGACTTAGGCATTTTTGATGAATGTTGGCAGAGTACAGAGAGGACTGCAGAGCTACAGTGTTATAGTCCACATTGGTCTATGTTTGAAGATTAGGTCTTACAGTTCTAGTATGATGTTGTTGATACTTATTTGTTTCTAAGTCCAAAGTTTTATCTTATGATGAGCTCCAAAAGTACAGTTTCAAGTTGGACAAGTTTGGCATAGCAGAGTACAGTGTTAAACAGGGCAGAACACCTGTTTGGTTTGGTCCGCATTTCTTTGGTATTGGATATTTTCTCCTGTAGTTTTGAGGTGTTGTAAACACACATTTGAAGTATCTAAATCCAAAGTTTCAAAGGTTGAAGTCCATCGATAAGACATTTGTGAGGACTTATGTATCGCTACATGCATTCATAGTGTTTTACAGAGACAGGGTCTAGCTTCTGATACTCTGCATTTTGCCACATGTTAATATTTTGTTCTGCAGTTTTGAAGTTATGTTCTGGGATGCCTAAGGAGTCTTATTTGTGAATTTAAAGGAGTTTTCTGGTCTGCATTGAAAGTTATGATCTAACAGTTGATTTGAGTCTATGACAGTCAGTCTGCGAGGCCAACCTAAAAGTATAATCTTTGTGCAGAAGAATCTATTGATTAGAATCATGCTCTAAGTGATTCTATAGTTGGATCCAACATATGAGAATGTGTTTCAAGTGTTGTTTTGGTTCACAAAGTATTTGGTGAATGCATTAGGCTGACAAGCTACACATTGTATAACTACACGTTTCATCCTAGCAGGCTGACCTAATTTGAAGTTTGTAAGTGTTGCGGATATATATATGAGATTCACTTTGGTGTTTGAAGTGTGTGATGTGAATATGAATGTGTGTGTGTGACATGTATGAAGTTTTGTGATCCAATTAGTGCAACAAGTGTTTGAGAAGAAGCTTTATGAAGAACAGAGCTATGTGACAGAGCAGATCAGGATGAAGAGTTTTGAGATAGTTTTCTGAGCTACATTGGAGCTGTATCCATGCATTTGTATATGCAATCATAACAGTTCATGTTGGTAGTGAGCCACCCTCCTATCTCTTTCTTTCTTTTGGCAGTGAGCCAGTTTTGTAGTGATCATTTCTTTGGATAGTGAGTCCTTAGGGAAGTGAGCCTCTTTGTAATTTGGTTTTGATACTACATAATATATTGTGAGCTAATACTCACCGTGGTTTTTCCCTTTTTGGATTATCCATGTAAAAATCCTGGTGTTTATGTGTTATGGTTTATGGTTGTACTTTTTATGCTTGATTTTCTTTACTATTACTGAATGTGGAAAATGGATTAATGGTTTAATAAGTGAATGGTTTAATAGAATACTGATTCCCCCCCCTCTCAGTATTCTAGGTGTTCAACACATATGAGATATATTCACTAAAGGAAGCTGCTATAGCATCACAGGTGAGAAAGAATAAGGATTGTGCAAGGAATTTGTAAAGCTTTGAAGGTTCATGGCTAGCAGTCAAAGACACTATCATTACCAGAGAAAAACAAAACCTAGGCAAAAGAAAATTTGCCAAGGGAGAGAAAAAGTTTAGATCATAATTTGAAGACAGAAGGCCTCTAGTATCAACTCACTAGAAAGACAATAAGGGATCACCAAATTTCATTTGCTCCCTGTAATGTAAGGAAGAACAAAATGGATCGTTGATTTCATGTAAGCCGCTACCAAAAATAGACACAGCATCACAACATCATTGGTGCCTAACATTTGAAGGAAATCAAAGTGAAAAGTTTGGATCACAATTGAAGAAGCTATCAAAAATAAAGTTGCCAAACAAAGAGGCACAATTATTTTCAGCATCCAAAAAGATGAATTGGGAAGTTTTATCCATTACAGGAAATCTAGGCACAGTAAACAAGACAAAGTTGATTCAATTAAATGGGGAAAATTGTTAGAATAGGGCAGACAAATGAGAGGGGGGGTGAATCAGTTGTCACAAAAATTTAACACTTGCTGCAATTAATTCTTTTCTATCACTTATTAACATATCATTATTATAACCATGAAAGCATGAATCAATAACACATGAGCAGAATCACAAATATCACACTTGACACCAATATTTTTAACGTGGAAACCCAGTTAAGGGAAAACCATGGTGGAGGTTAATCCATAAAGATTAATACCCTATTAAAAGTATTACAAATGGGGAAGGCACATGCCTTCAGGCTCACTACCCAAAGCTCACTGCTCAAAGAGGCTCACTGCCTACAGAAATGATTACAAGAATTATACAGAGTATTTGAATTGATGAATAGCATCTACCAATGCAAGAATTTAGTTCCAGTTAAGTACAGAATACTGATATTACACACTTCATCCTTGCTCTGCCCTGTTTACTGTTCTGCCATGATCTAGTCCTTAGATCTCTTCTCTTTTGTACTTCTTTCTGCCTTTTTCGTAATTACTCCATCACCACACTACAATCACACCTCAAAAGACTCGAATCCATCATCTATATATATCTGCATCAAGAAGTTCAATCAACTATAGTCAGCGTCAAGGAAACTTAGAACTTTTATTAAGAACTTTGCTCTGTTGGCTGAATCTATGCACAAATATCAACGCGGACCAAAAATTTGTGTTTCCAAATCATTAATCATGTTAGCCAATACTACTGATTATCACTAATTTCTTATCCAACAACTTTTTTGCATTCGAACCAAGATCAAATACTAGGTTGCCATGTTCTTCTTCTAACTGTGCTGACTAACTAGAACCTAATACTCAAATCCTTATAACTTTTGAATCCTTTATCACCAGAGGCTAAATCTCTAGATTTAGATAGTCCTGACAATCCTTATCACTCCTTCAGATCTACAGCACACTATGAATTAACACCTGAGAGATCCGGACTAAGATACCGGACCCTATCACATGCTCTATTTCTGACATCCGGACTTAGACAAATCCTCACTCTGACTTCCAATATGAACAAATAATGCAATGCGGATGTGTAGGATAGACTTAGTTGCCATCAATGACAACACCTGTCATGCATAGCAGTGTCTCTTGCCAACAATCTCCCCCTTTGGCATTGATGGCAACACTTAGTGAAAAATGACTAAGTGTCAAAATAACTCCCCTTTACTAAGTTCACTTATGCTTTTCACTGTTCTCCAATGCTCCCCCTTTGTTGGATTCCTTATTTTTCACTGCTCTTCACTCCCCCTTTGACATCAATGGCAAAGGTTGAGTTTCATCTATCATCTTTTCATTTTCCTTGCTTATTGTTTCCTCTTCTGAGATAGAGAAGTTATCTATTCCAAATTGTTGCTCATCCTTTTGCTGCTCTTCTTCATCTGGAACTAATGTGTTATCAACAGGTTCATCTGAAACCACAAAGAATTTGTTCTTGTACAATGCTTTCCTCAGAATTTGTTCAGTTTCTTGGACAACTTCGTCTATGTGTCCAATCATCAATTTTTTCATCCTTGTATTACTCCTTAATTCATTTTTGACCTCTTTAAAAATTTTATCTGCTTCTCTACTAGAGATCACCAGACATAGAGTGGTTAACACATGTTCCCTCAGCTCCATATCTTTTGTCTTGGCAGCTTCTTTCCTAATTTCTAGAATATCTCTCAAACCTTTTGGAACTTCTAACAAAATTTCTACCAGTGCTCGATTGAATACATTCAAGTACTTGATAGTGGCTTCTTCCAAAAGTCTTTTGTCAGTACATCATTGTAAAGATCATAGAATTAAATCAATGGCTTAAATTCCCAACAACAGTGATTGTCTTAACAATGGTTTTCATAGAGGGAATTGGCCTCTCAATATCAGCCTCTGACTTATGCCTTTTGTTTGTCTTGTTGCTTTCGGAAGGCTTCTCTTTTGACACTTTAATAGCTTTAGTGCCTGTGGTCTTCAACTCTTTAAGCTCTTCATCAGAATCTATCTTTTCTTCATCCTCTTTTTCAAAGCTCCCATATGGCCTTTTTTCCATTACTTTTGTTCTTTTCTTTTCCTTACCAGATGATTTGTCTTATAGTTTCTCAGTCTTGGCAGATTTTGGGGGAACAGGGGTAGCAGTAGAGCTCCTAGTTTTTCTAGGCTGGCTAGAGGAGACTTCCGGAGCACTTGTTTGTTTCTTATCCTACTTTTCCCTCTCATCCTTTTCAGTTCTTTCCCTAAATTGTCTCACAACTTCCTTGGTGAGGCCTAGATTCTCAGCCAACTGCTTGACTTCTTTCCTTACTTTCCTATTGGTTTTAGGTTTTCTGAGTTCAACATGAAGTTTCACACTTAGCTCCTCATATGTCCCAATTCTTTTGACTATTGTGTCCTTTGGCTTGCTCAAAAGGTGTTGAGCATACATATTCAAAATTTTCTCATCTACCTCATACCCCATGGGCATGATCCAAATAGTTCTAGGCTCTACTGCTTCCATTAAGCACTGATTAGTGTCCACCATAAAACAGATTTCATTCTTGTATTTCTCAATAATTGATTTAGGGATTCTTTCCCTAGAATGCATCATACTCTGAAAGTTCTTGAAGTATCCCCAAATTGTCATTTTCTGTGTTTTAGAATCACCAATGCTATGTAGATGATCTCTTATTTGCATTGCAACTGGCCTGTCATTCATCCAATGCACTCCCTTTACTCTAGGCACTTCATTCATGAAGTAGAAAAATAAACATATAACTAAAGAACCGTATTTGAAGGTGTTTTTCTTATCCTTCTTGATTTTGTTCAAGTTCTCAATTAATTGGTTCTATAACAACTCACACAGGTCATAATCTGTATTTTCTTTCAACATTTGGTATGCAGCATATATGGCAGTTCTGAACACAGAGTTCTCCCTGCTGGAGTGATAAATCTTGTATCCAATTACGATTGAGGTAAACTTAACATCCGGATCAATAATATCATTGATATTCATTTCCCTTTTGTCAAACTTGGCACCGGTTGCATCAGTAACGGTCTAGTTTTTCATTGATTTCAACATGGGTAAACCACTAGTTGAATTTAACCCAGTTACAATCTTGATAACATCCTTTGTAATCTTGAATGCTTTCAACAGCCATATAAACTCATCATGCATTCGAATCAAGACATATCAAACCCACTCATTCTCATCAAATATCAGAAATTCAATGACCTGTAGAAAATGTTTTCTTTCTAGGGCTTTGTATTCTGGTTTCAGATCATAATTATCATCCTTGAGGTAGTTGTCAAACGAATCCAGCAATTTTAGATTCCCAAATTCATCTATGCTATAGTGAATGTATGCCCTAATATCCTCGACATGCAGTACTCCATAAGGCACACCAGAAAATGCTCCTAATAGTTTGACTTCGATTGATTTGTATGGATGCTTCTTAAATTTTGGTCGGGGCCTTTCAGTAATATCAACAACATGAGGAGTAGCCATCTCAAAAGATTAGAGGTTTAAAGCTTCACAGAAAAATACCTTTTTCTTCCACAGAATTTAGGGTTAGCTAATGAATTTGCCGGTCGCACTTCAGATCCTTGAAATCTTAGCTCGAGTGCTCTTCTACTTGCTCTCTTCAAATGCAAAGTGATTCAAATGTTTGAATGAGTGACCGTTTATCCTCCGCAAAACCTAATTCTTCATTATAATAAATGCTCTACCCTAACACATTCGGTTACACTATTTTTGTATACAGTCGATCTTCAATTGTTCCGTAATTAGTCACATTAGCTTCTTTTGTTCTAGAATTAGCTTCAATAGATCTGCAATAGGCATCTCTAACTTCATTCATTGTGCAAGATTTAGGCACCTACTTACTGGCTAGGGGAAGTGGATTTTCAAGGTAGCTCCCCCTGAGCTAGAGCTCCTAATTCAATTCCCGAAGGAATTATCAGCACCAGATTCCGGTGCGGACCCATCATCATTGTTTATTGCACCTTTCTTCACCCATGTCTTGTTCATTTCATTTTGGACCTTATTTACATCAACTTGGCTCTTGCCTTTGTCTTGTCTCTGCTCATCCAGTTTTCTGTTTACCAGACCTCTCCTTTCATTGTTCCTGCTTCTACAGAATCTTGCAATATGACTGGATCAGTTACAATTGAAGCATACAACATTTCTTTGTCCATTTGATTGATTTCCTCTTGATTTGCACTGATTAGCCATATGTCCAAATCTATTGCATGCAAAGCATTTTCCATTGAAAGAATTGCCATTTCCTCTATTGTTAGAGTTATTCATTATCATATTTCTGCATTCATTAGATCTATGACCATACCTCTTGCACTTGAAACATTGACCAGAGAAGGATGGACCACTTTGATTTACTCTGCTTCTGCACTGAGTAGCTTTATGACCAAATTTATTTCAATTGAAAGAATTCCATTGAAATATGGGTATCTTTGAGCATTAGGCTATCTTACTGGAGGTCTTCTAGGTTTGTTTCTCCCATTCCTTGATTGAGAATTTCTTTGTCTAGATCTGGAGCTTTCACCTTTCTCATACTCGAGACCATGCTTATCATCAACCTTCTTTTGACTCTCAAGCAACACTTCAAGTTTAGCTGAGCTTATCTTGAACTTCTCCTTGCATTCATTTGCAATTTCTAGGTCATGTCTGAGAGTGACAATTTGCCTTTCAAGTTCCTCCTCATTGTATTTGTATTCTTGTAGATTAGATTTTAGATGGCCAATTGTTCTTTCCATTCTATAGCATTCTTCTATTCTTTCCTTCAGAGTTTGATTCAAGTCTTCTTCAATTTTCTTCCTTTCCTCAATTTCTTTGGTTAGCCTCATCATCCTAGATTCCATCTCATGTTTTAGAATAGAAACTTATTTTGTCAAGTTCTCACATTCCTTTGTCTTTTCTTCCAAAGCCTCATTCATGCCATTTTCTTTAGTAAGATTAGCTAGCTAATGAAGTAGCTCCTTCCTTTTCTCCATTGATTTCTTTAACTTTTCTTTTAGCAAGTCAATGCAATCATCAGCATCCTTAAGGTTCGCTTTCAGGTCATCTATTTCTACTTTGGACTGATCAAGATCTTCTAAAGCCAATTGAAGTTGTTCTCTGAGTGAACCCATTGAAAATCCTTCCCAGATCTTCCTCAAGTTGTTAAGCTTCTTCCAAGGAACCTTGCTTTGATACCAATTGTTAGAATAAGGGCAGACAACTAAGAGGGGGGGTGAATCCGTTGTCTCAAAACTTTAACACTTGCTGCAATTAATTCTTTTCTATCACTTATTAACAGATCATTATTATAACCATGAAAGCATGAATCAATAACACATGAGTAGAATCACAAATATCACACTTGACACCAAGATTTTTAACGTGGAAACTCAATTAAGGGAAAACTGCGATGGAGGTTAATCCATAAAGATTAATACCCTGTTAAAAGTATTACAAATGGGGAAGGCACATGCCTTTGGGCTCACTGCCCAGAGCTCACTACTCAAAGATGCTCACTGCCTACAGAAATAATTACAAGAATATTACAGAGTGTTTGAACTGATGAATAGCATCTACCAATGCAAGAATTCAATTTTGGTTAAGTACAGAATACTGATCTTACACATTTCATCCTTGCTCTGCCCTGTTTACTGTTCTGCCATGATTCGGTCCTTAGATCTCTTCTCTTTCACACTTCTTTCTACCTTTTTCACACTTACTCCATCACCACACTGCAATCACACCCCAAAAGACTTGAATCCATCGTCTATATATATTCGCATCAAGAAGTTCAATCAACTGCAGTCAGCTTCAAGGAAACTTAGAACTTTATTAAGAACTCTGCTCTGTCAGCTAAATCTATGCACAAATATCAACATAGACCAAAAACTTATGTTTCCAGATCATTAATCATGTCGGCCAATACCACTTATTATCACTAATTACTTATCCAACAACTTTTCTGTATCCAAACCAAGATCAAATACTAGGTCACCATGTTCTTCTTCTGACTGTGCTGACTAACTGGAACCCAATACTCAAATCCTTATAACTTTTGAATCCTTTATCACTAGAGGATAAATCTCTAGATTTAGATAGTCCTGACAATCCTTATCACTACTTCAGATTTGCAACACACTATGAATTACCACCTAAGAGATCCGGACTAAGATACCGGACCCTGTCACATGCTATGTTTCTGACATCCAGACTTAGACAAATCCTCACTTTGACTTCTGGTATGAACAAATAATGTAATGTGGATGTGTAGGATAGACTTAGTTGCTATCAATGACAACACTTGTCATGCGTAGCAGTGTCTCTTGCTAACAAAAATCACCCAAATCTAAATTTTATAAGTCGTAGTTGATGACAAGGATCGTTGTAAAAAAAGTTTAGACAACTCATAAAGGGAATTTTCATTCACAAAAAAAAGAAAAAATTGCCCAAAGCTGAGGCTACCAAGGAATCACATGAAACTGCAACTGTTGGAGATCATAGTAGAAAAAATACCAAAAGCATCCATTGAAAAAGAAAGAAGGGCACATGAAGAAATTAGATTTTTTGACTCGCAAAAGAGAAATTGAAATGTTAGTTCGTAGCATAATAGCCATCAACAAGCAAAACCTTGGGAATCACCATTTCTAAGCACTACCAATACAAATCACTACTAGGAAGGAAGGTCGTTGGAAGGTGAAATGCCATTGAAGGGAGTGGCGAATTCAAGAAAAAAGAAGTTTGTAAAAGATTGCTAGAAAGAGAGTTTGTTGAACCAGCCAAAGATTGAAAGTGCAATGGTGTTGGAGGTAGTATAACACTGATACCAGTCTGATGGACAAAAACAAACAAGGACAAATAGGCTAGAAGAGAATAAACAAAATGAAGTATTGTATTTCTATTAAAAACTATTTTACATCCAAAAAATTACAAACACAGAGTTGCTACTCTGATTCTTCTTCCATAAAAAAATGTCTTTACCTTTTCAGAGTATCTAGATTTGTTCTATGTCTACTTCTTTATGGAGCCCCCTGTAGTGTTCTAGAGCTACCTGCACTTCGCAGAGCTGTCTATAATCCTTTGTAGAGGTGTTTCTCTGTCTGGAGCTACCTACACTTTCTCCCTTTTTGGAGCTTCTATGTTGTCTTCATTGTTTGGAGCTTTTCACTGTATGCCTGCAATATTCCCATGATGTTGTTGCAGTGAACTATTCTTCTTTTTTGCTCTGCTACTAGTCCTACTACCCAAAACCCCCAAAACTCAATGGTTCATTCTTTCCTTTTGTCTTTTATCTACCTTTCCAAACATTCCCACTCAATTCAAACTTTCCTACCAACAATAACTTTCCTACCAATCAACATTAACTATGGCAGCTGGTGACGAGGAAAATAGATCCTAAAAGGATCGCCCCTCAAATCTTCTAACATTTAGGGGAATCCCTTCTGAGGATCCACATCAGTTCCTCTTTGAATTCAAAGTGTATGTCAAACATATGACTATGGATCAAACAACTAAAATCTAAAACTCTTCCCAACTACACTGAAGGATTCTCCCATGAGATGGTTTATGGGCTTAGCCCCTAATTCTATACACTCATGGGAGCAAATGGAAATAGACTTCCTGGATAAAATCCAGGACTACCGTAGAATCAGTGACAAAAATGAAAAACTTTTTAGAACTAAGAAGAAAGAAGAGGAGAGCTTAAAAGACTACTTGGGTATGTTTAATTTTTCCCTTAGAAGGTATGGCAACCCTATAGCACATAATATGGCCAAAACCTTATTCATAAGAGGGTTAGATAAGGAATCAAAGAAAGCATTAGATCTGATGGGAAGGGGGAATATAAGCAAGCTGGATATGCCTGCAATTGAGGAAATTTGTAGAAACTATTCAAGGACACAAGATGGAGTAAGAGCACCAAGGTCTCTCAAAAGGAAAGATGATGTAGGGAAATTGATGGAAGAGTTTGTAAACCTCAAAATAGACATTCTAGTTCAACCGAATACCACTTTAGATGGGATTCAGGAAAAAAACAAAACTAGTGAACCACTGTCAATTTATTGCCCTAGGTGCAAAAATAAGCACCTTTTGAGATAATGTCCCTTGGATAAATCTAAGATCTGCCAGATCTGTGATAAAGATCATCCTACTAGCCACTGTGATCAACTCCTAGCTTTAAAGAGGCTGACTAAAAAGAATATTCAAATAGAAGAAGAGTTGAACTATGTAGGACAGAAATCAATTAGTCATTTTCCTTACAACCAATATCTAAATCAAGCTTCTTATAGAGGCCCTTCAAATTGGAGGAATAACCAATGGAATTCATCATGGCATGAAACTCAAAACACTCCTCCATGGGGACCACAAGACTAGCCAAACCAGCAGTGGCCAACCAACACTGGCCACAACAGTTTCCATCTCAATTTAGACCACAGAATATGTAGCCACAATGGGGTCCTCAATAGAACTATAACCAACAATTCTAAGGTCAACCAAGATGCTTCCTAAACCAACAACAAGCACTTATAACTAGGCCAACAAACATACAGGGATAGCCTCAAAATGAACCAGTTAGTCAGCCACCCCTACCAACTCAACCTATAGCAAACCTATGCAATAAACAAGGAGTAGTTGTATGTATGACTGAGCAAGAAAATATGGCTGGTATAAATGATATTCATTTAAATAACCTCCAACTACATTCTGGGAAAGCTCTCCCAAGGCCATCTCCCCCACTTATTGTTGAAATCACGGATGAATTGTGTAATGCCTACCCATGAAATTATCAGAAAATAACAATAAATAATTAAAATTAGTAAGGATTAATGATGACAGATGATAATTTACTATATATGAATATTAAAACTTCAAATTCATTATGAAGAAATTTCATGATACAAATGCTTCTTATACAATTATTCACATTTACAATAAATGTCATAAGAACATCTTTTTGCAAGGTGGAAACACTTTCTCAGCTTTAGTATTCCTGCTCAGTTATCAGATATGAATCTGCACACTAAATGTAAACATTAGTTCCACAAACTCAATCAATAATCATATCAGATAGCAATATACGAGCCTAAAGGCCTAAGGGCCGACCTAATGTCTTGGGGGCTCATGATGGCCTTGCCTAGTACGCGTAGCGCAGAGACTTTGTAGTTCGGGACATTGAACTTACAATCACAAGATGGTACCAAAACAAATCTAAACCTCTAAGATGATATCGACATCTTCTCAATATTAGATACACATTCACATTACAATCCATACTTGAGGACAGAAGAATATTAAGGTTTACCTTCTCATTCTCATAAAACTTCACAAAACATCTTTTCAAACCAGTATACAAGTTACTACTATGCTTAACTAATCATGCAAGAATAACATTAGATCTTCTTTTCAATGTAAACAATACTTATTTCTCCAAGCTAATATAGTAACCAAACATGGTATAAGCTTTAAGGTACAAGTAAGAAAAGATTAGAAAATATATATTTCTTTCTCTACAATCCTGAGTAATTCAATCTTGTCGCCTTATTTATTACTATTCCTAAATATATTAGCATGACTAAATAGTCTCATTGATAGTTTGATAATAAAAAGGAGACTACTTCTTGCTTAACGTCCATACCATAATGAACTTATTAATAAAACAAATGAAACGCATTACTAAATCATATCTAATAGATTTGATTCTCTATCTATAACATTAGTCTAAAAGATAAAGTCTTTATTTATTTATTTATTTTCAATGAAAGGATTTCCATGAGAGAATAAAGAGCCAAATTCATTCATAATAGTTATCTACTCATTAAAGTTAGATAGAATGGTTAAATTTAAGCTTATCATAACATGAACCCAAATAAATCTCAAAGTAATAAAAGAGAGCATAATCTAAAACATCATTTATGAATCCAATGGATTTGTTCTAGATTTCACATAATTTCCCTTGAAAGTTTCCACATTAGAACATCTCATATTTATACTTAATAATAACTTAAGACTATTAATAATCCAAGAAAATTTTAAAAATAAAGAGCTACTATTTTCAAAATAAAATTCATTTTCTTCGTTATCATGAAATTTTGATAACTAAAAGAATATGTCTATGACCATAAGATTAGTGTATCATTACTAACACAAAGGATATATCTAACTAACAAAAGTAACTTCAAACTTACTCATTAACTCCATAATAGAAACATTATACTCTTCCTAAACATTACACCAAATTAAACTATACACCATTATCCAAGAGACATTAGTAACTACATATCAGTAAAAAGACAAGCATCTTATATTTGAATACCATGATTCCATACTTTTCTAAACCAATTTTCTCTTCCAAGTATTATGTGCTTATCTATTAGCAACCTATTGCATTCAAACGAAGACATAATTAATTTCTATGTACAAAATATTTTCAAACTAAAACATAACTCACTCCCTTCTAATATCACCTTTCACATCAAATTAAAACAAGATAATACTTAATTCTAAGAACATTTATTTTCTAATCTATTTTCTAACTGAGAAAAGTAAACAAATATTCAAATATTATTTCTAAACTAACTATTTAGTTTATTATATTAATTCTAATCCTAACTTGGCTAACGTGATAAAATGTTCTTAACCACATCATACTAAAAGAATGAAGATTTAACATATAAAAGATACTTCTAAACAAAATTATCAAATTAAAATTCTCTAATTAAATATGTACTAGCATACCTATATTTAAAAAATATATCTAAAGTACGCCAAGAGATATCCTTCTCGAGGTGCCTATTTTTTTTTATCAATTTACCACATATAGGTGGAAATAGGCACCTCAAGAAGGATATCTCTCGGCATCTTTTAGATATATTTTTTAAATATAGGTATGCTAGTAGCATCTGTAGTGACAAGCCTAATTACAACTATATTATATAATTATAAGAATTATTATAATTATATAATATTATATTATAATATAGATTAGATATATTATTATAATATATTGTATAATAATTATAATTATATATTATATTATATGAAAAATATATAATATACCTATATTATATTAATTATATAATATAATATATTATAATATTAGGGTTGTGGTTATGTTCATAGAAATATATGCTAAGTGTAATGTATAGATCAAATAACTTGTCATAATTAGAGCTAGAGTTGGGGTTTGAATAAAGATTACATTCAGAATTAGGATTTTGTTTAGGGATTGGGTTAGGGTCAGATATAGAATTATGATTATAATAACTCTAATTCTATCCCTAACCCTAACTCTATCTTTATGATTTTAACCCTAACCCTAACCCTAACCTCAACCTTAATTATAACCCTAACCCTAATTCTAACTCTGGCAACTCTAATTCTAACCTTAACCCTATCCTAATTTTGATCATAATTCCAACCCTAATTATTTTCCTAACTGTAATACTAACCCTAACCCTAATCCAAATAGTAATTCAAATCATAATTATAATTGTAACCGTAACCCTAACCTTAATCCTAACACTAATGCTAACATAACTCTAATTGTACCCCTAACGATAACCTAATTCTATCCTAAATTTGAACTGTAACTCTAACCCTAATTCTATCCTAAATTTGACTTATAATCCTAACCTTAATTGTATTGCTAACCTTAATTCTATGCTTAACCCTAGGGTATATGCACAAAGATGAGGGACCAAAAAGTTGCCACATGACTTTTTGGTCCCATACAAGTCATAACGTGGTCACGTTATAACGTGCTAGCATTATGGCTCAGTATTACCAAGCCTAAGGCTCAGTAATACCGAGCCATAATGCTAGCACATTTTGCAAAAGTAAACCTCTCTCTCTCTCAAGTATTATCATTAAATTATTCTAGGATTATTGTACTTATGATTTAATTTATGAATCTTTAAGAGGTACAAATGTTTCAAAGATAGGAAAATAATGACAGGATACTTGTGTTGAACTGCACTGAACAACTGAGATGGGGGGGTGAATCAGTTGTCCTAAAACTTTTAACCAATTTCAGTCCTTGACTTATCAATCACATATATTCAAATATAACCATGAAAGCATAGAATGAGAAGTTCAACATAAAAGCATAATCAACACAGGAGACACCAGATTTTTATGTGGAAAACCCTAAAAGGGAAAACCCATGGTGGGTGTTAGCCCACATAAATATATAAGTTATATCAATACCGAAAAATAGAGGTTCACTTCCCAAATTGCTCACTACAAAGAAAGGCTCACTGCCTATGGATGGTTCACTGCCAAAGGGTTGAACTAAGATAACAACATCTACTCCATGCCAAGGTTCAGTTCCATTGAAGCACAAAACACCTCTGCTCTTCTTTGCTACTTTACTTCGCTTCTATCTTCACATCTTCACAATTGGATACTTTTTCATGACTCAATTACAAGTATTTATACACTACATCAACCTTGGAGTGGCCATCAAGGTCGGCATTATAATCATCAACCGTTGGAACAATCTCCAAGGTCAGCATTACAAACATTTACAAAATAGGTCTTGACCTAATACAACTAAATTATGCTTAGGAAATGTAGTAAAGATGTATACAGATCATGCCATGCCTTAGCTGGGACTCAAACATGATCTTCCACACCACAACATGCTTCTACAATCTTCAAGAGATCTCCGCAATCACTGGAATTAACCAAGTCGGCTAAGACTGGTTACACGCTACGTTATCTAGGAATAATCTTCAAACACGATCTCAATTCCTTAATGTGGACCAATGTAAAGGTAGGAACATGATCAGGAGGCATCCACAGGCATGTTGTAATCACCAAGAGAAACCACATAAACTCTAACCACTTTATCCATGAGATTCTTCACACTGGAGCACATGAACTTCACTGTCTTCAACTGTCATAAAAGAAAGATAGCTTGCGGACCACCAAATCATGAACCATTGTAGTTGTAAGCACTTATCATCATCCCAAACATCCCTTTAGAACCGTAAAGCAAAATACTTCAATGCGGAGGAATGCAGAGAAAAATACTTTCGCCTTTGCACTAGTGAATAATTAGAAAAAGCGGGTTTTACTCTGGTAATGTAACTCACTCAATTCTTCATATCGAAGGCTCAAACTCAGGATTTAGCATCTTTAGACATGCCTCTAAACCAATTCTAATGCACAGACCAAGATCTACAATATACAAGAAATGCAAAGCAATCTTCTGGACTGTTCTTCAGTATGCAACTCACTGTGATTCACTGTGATTCACTGTTTCCTTTCTAATTCTTATGGAGGGGCTAATTTTCTCAATGTCCTCAACATATAAGGCTTCTAATCAATCAAAAGATAAGGATACAGTTGGCACCAATGACAACACAAATATGTTGACATCAATGACAACACCGATTAGGCACATACTTGCAACAACTTGGTATTGTCTATACACATCTATTCTAAACCAGGAAATTCGCTTAGAATCTCTAAATTGCCCTTAAAAATCTCATTTAGTAGGGTAGTTTTTCTCGGTGATGTTACAGTTGTAAATACTTCTAGTTTTGCAACTCCAAATGTGTTTGTACAAATGTTGCCAAGTGGAATTCGGCCTCAACGATTTGCATAAAGTATTATATTATAAGGCTCACCAATCGCTAGCAATTCGCTATTATTGCATTGATTTCAAAGGAAAGATTTAGAGAAATAAGATTGTCAGAACATATTTGTAGCCTCTCAAGTCCACTTACAATTTTCCAAACTTGACATAATTGCAACATTAGCTCAATGGTCTATTTTTCATCTCAACGCCTTGAAAATTGAGTGTTGCGAGGCTGGCGAAGCCACCAAAATAGTCAGGTATGTTTGTGAGAAGGAAATTCTTGAAAACCAAAGATCTGAGCGTCTGGAATAAAAAAATGAAATGTGCTCTCTTTCAAAGCAGCATCATCCCAGGTTTGATCCTTCTCAAGCATGATCTCCAATCCATTGGTCTTATTTTGTGTGGCATTGATTGCAAAGGAGCTCCATGACTTCATTTGAGGAGACTCTTCACAAGGTAATCTAGTTTTAGAATCTGGGCGTGGATATCTATAATATCATTTCTTTAGCTGACGATTGGTAATAATACATCTGACACAATTGTTAATGGAATATATCTAAACTAGGACTACACTTTCCTCTGTCTGTTGCAGATTTCACTGCTGTACATGTTTATTGCAGAGTAAACTTTGCCGATGGTTCCGATGCCAATGACATTGTGTAATTCGTAATCTGCTAATTTTGTATCCATGTTTGATTGGTTGTGAAGACTGGCTTTTCATAGAGCAGAGGAAATGCAGGAATTTGTTTTCGTAGTACGGTGGTGAAGAAGGGTGATCCATGTCCAGCCATGTAACTGTTGTATGATTTCATGAGGGGATGATTATTAAAAAAGATAATTATTAGGTAGAGAGCATTACTCTCACATATATTATTATTATTAGTTTTCCATCCCGTCTATATATTTTGATTAGAATCTTATATCCTTTTTTTTTTATTGAAATCTTATAAAATTACACGGAATAGAAATCTTTCAGCTCTTGTTCTCCATCTGTGTTGTGAATGTAGGAACGCCTCTTGGCGTAATTAATTACTCTTACAAAATAATTCAATATCAATTATTTCTAAATATAATAAGATTCTAAACAAATCATTAAAGATTTAGTTTCTAAATAAGAAACATAAACCAATTTTTAAAACTAAAAAAAATGCTTATCATTTCTTTCCTTCTTATCATTTTGTTTAAAAATTAGAAAGTATACAAACTGTGAGGATTTCTTAAAAAAAATTCAATAAAAAAAACTTATATAATTATACTAGATTAATTCTAATGAGAAGATTTAAATCTATATTCTAGTTTTCTATTCTATTCCCTTGCCATAGTAAAAACTATTTAAAAACTTGTCTAAATATTATATTCCTCTTATTGATTATGTTTTACGATCTACAGGAAAATAAAGATATCAAAAAAACTAAAACTTTCTTTAAAAACTTTCCTATTCCTCAAACTAAGGTGTACGTCCATTATGGAAGATCCCATTAAACTTAAAGAAATTAAAGAAACTTTCTAAAATTTTAATGATCACTTAAGAATTATGCCCATTAATAGGTCGTATGCCCTCCTTAGAGGAGTTTTCAAGAATAAAATCTAAAATCTATAATGAATTTTATCATATCAAGCATGCATGAATAAAAGATATACTTAGCCATTATATGACTGATATATATATATATATATAAGATTGACATGAAACCATGGCTAGCATATACGGCTAGATACATTGTATTAGGTCAACAAAATATATGCGAACTACAAACATTATAACTTTTAAAAGATGTCGATTATAATAATTACACACTTCTAATATATAGTTGATGCAAAATAAATAATTATACGACCATGATATGCTACAGCATTACTATTACAAAATCCAATACTTATATGGCTATGTAATTCCACAACAAAATGATTGTAAACATATGCTTCTATGTCTATAAAATGCCACAGCAAATCGATTGCAACATATACTTATACCGTTAAGAAAGCCATAAAAATATAGTGAAAATTCAGTTACTAACATAGTCATAGGAATTACCAATACATCCAAATATTTATACAGCCATGAACTAATACAAATACAAATCAAATACTTATTCAGGCTCCATGAGTAATACATATGTTGCAGAAAATATTTTATGATAATTATCCATGCAATTCAAAGATCTATACGGCTTCAATGCCACTATCATTCAAATGCACATCTAAGTATATGTATATATGTCACTATATTACAATTACCCATTAAAATTAAATTTAGTCAAGAATTATACATGGCTTCCATGGATGCCAAGCAAGCATTTCCAAATGAAATTGCAATGATGTCTTCAAATTTGTAGATGCAACTACTTTTAAACTTCTAAATGTAACTGACACTATTAAAGATAAAACCCCCAATTTACACAACTTAAATCCAATCTCAACACCTTTGGGAAACGGAAACTAATGCATTTTATAAATTACGTTAATTTCTAAACTAGGGGAGAAATAACATTCAATCATAGAATTCAATTCAACAAGAAATACCAAAATAGGGAATTATATAGAATGGCTCCTCCGGAGATCATGGGAGCCCACTATTTATTTTTATTTTTTTTTTTATTTCTTAGAGAGGATTAAATTGATAGATGAAGTAAAGGAAAGATAACCCAATTTATATAGTTTATAGAGAAATTACAATAAATCCAATCTCACAAACATGCAAATTACTCAATACTTTGGCATTCCTCATTCCTTCAAGAAAAAGACAATCTACAAAATGATCAATAAACATACCTATGATGAAATTTGTATGGAGATAATTAATTCTTAGCAGCCCCAAATCTATAATTTTCTTCAAACCTATATCATAAATCAATTCTCCAAAACCCAGAACAAAAATCTCCCTCTTATCAAGCTTCCCATCCACAATTCTTCTAGACCTACACAATCAATCTTTTCAAGAATTTGAAAACATAAAGAATAGAAAAGATCATACTTGACAAATCATCTAAATGCAAACATATTGATGTAATATATGTGCTTCTCAAAAACCTCAAGCCATCAATTTTATTCACTGTCATATCAATATATTTTCTCCAATATAACCCCCCTCACTACATACATTTCTTGATCTTTTAAAACTAAACACATGACTCTTTGTCTTCCAAGAGAGAGTGACTCCTCGTCTACAATCTTGTAACTCCTTTTCTTGTAAAATAAAAATAGGTTAAAATAACTCTAAAACACAATTTATCTTTTGAATAAATAAGTATTCTACAAAAAGTGGTCAAGCTATGGACTTAACAAAATAAGTAATTTAAATCAATTAACTAAACACTAAACTCTAATCAAATATATTTAATCAAAGCATTTGAATGTCACTATCCTTCTTTTGTAACATCTCCTAAAATTAACCCTACTAATTTGAAACTAAAAGCAAATATTAAAATAATATAACTAATCAATTTTTTTTTCAATAAAATATCATATTTAAATATATAGGTTTCAAATATGCCTTACAAATTAGAACCTAAAAATCTATCCCATCAACCCCAAGAGGAGATTATAGTTGAAAAAGTGCCACAAGAATAGCCCTCAAGTCACTCCAGAGTTCCTCCTAAGAGAACATCTTTGAAGATCACCTCTAGAGATGCTTCAAAACTACACTCAGGACCTACTCCAGAGACTGAAAAGCAAGCACCATACCTATAATGGCTCAAACAACATGCTTCCCAAAAAATAGTTCCACAAAAACAAGTCCAACCCACTATTAGATCTGAACTGCTTCAAGAAATCAGACAACTAAACATTGAGATTCCACTCCTTCAGGCAATTAGAGATGTTCTTGAACTAAACTAGGTTATCAAATAAAATTGTGTCAAAACTCAGGGCAGGAGGATAAACTTTCCCACCACTATTCAAGTAGAGGGGAAAGTGGTGGATCTACTAGAGGGAGAGATGCTCCTTCCAAAGTATGGGGATCCTGGAAATCCTATCATCATAGTCCACATCTGAGGAGTAGAAATATCCAATGTCCTAGTTGACTTAGGAGTAGCAATAAATGTCATGACAGTTCACACTTTGGATAAGTTGGCTCTTACAGGCATTCAGGCTACTTACATAATTTTACAATTGTCTAATCAATCAGTAGAAATTCCAAAGGGGGTATTGACTGATGTTCCAGTTATTGTGGAATCATGGGAATTCCCAGTTGATTTTCTGATCTTAGAGCCGAGGAACCAAAGGAATGCTTACCCTCATATTTTAGGCAGATCATGGCTTAACTACTATAGCAACATCCATTAACTATAAAACTAGGGATATGGTCATATCCAATGGCATAGACATGAAAATAATCTCTTTGTATCCCCCAACTAAGACATCCATACATTATTTAGGAAAAGTATGGATTGATGAGCCTAGTAACATAGAAAATAGTGCTTCCCTAGCTATGGTCACTGTATCTATCATTTTTGTAGGTGTTTGTTGGTTTTCATTCACAGGTGGTATTCACTTAGTCAGTTGTGTTTTAAACCCTATTAATATTTCAATTTTTTTGTCAACCATCCCTTATCCCTCCATTCCACGGTCGTCACTGCTCAAATCTCCCATTGACCTACCCTCAAATATGTCCCCTAGTTCCATTTTTTAACCATGTCACCACTCCCTGAACATTGGTCACCACCTCCAAACACCGCCATTCCTGACGACCTCCTCCGCTTGGTCGACTCCTCTTTGCCTCCCGTCGACCCTTACCCAACACCCAGACACTGTTTAAACCCTAGCCATCTGCAGACCGTTGAACAACCACCACCATAGTCATCGCCTCCTGCACCCATTCCACCACTCAATTAGAATTTTCTTCACATCAACTCCCTTTCAACCTGTGGTCAACTTCATAACCACCGTCTTCATCTGTTGTCTGATCTGTGGTCACATTTGTGACCACGCGAGGGGGGCTACCACTCCACTCCCTTTGATATATTTTGTTTTCTTTTTTATTGCCCTTGGTCACATGATAGACCAAGGGCTCCGCTACAACCTAAACCACTAGCCTGTAACCATGGTTTATTAACTACTCATGTGACCAGGTAAAACATTAACAGTTAGTGGTTTCCTTAGCCATCAGACTGACCTTGTTCCTCCTAGAGCTTGCAAAGGGGCATTTTTTTCTTTTTTTCATAACTTTCTCATAACATGTCAGATTTTCATGAAACCAATGGTGTTGGAGAGATGATTCGTCCAGCTTCACTATGGTGAAGGAATTTTCAAGTAATTATATCAAATTCATCATGCATATTCAATCAAAGTCAACCTTATTTATAAACTTCAAACACTCATATCTTGTGCAAGTTTTATCCGATTTTAGTAAAAAAATTTTGAAATGGCATAGAATTTCATGTAGATCCTTATCCTATCATTTATTTTTCTATTACTAATCATCTTTATCACAATTTCATCATATTTCTCCTTTTTCACCTAACACATTGGCTTGCAAGTTTCTTTGTTCTTCTTCATTTTGGTGGAATCTAGGAGGACATAAGGCGCTACACAACATCAACATTAGCATCAGATTTGAAGACAAACATTCTAGGTGCACTTTCTCTTTTCATTTTATCAAAAAAAAATTCTATCACACTTTGATTTGGGCCTAAAATGAACTATTCTTTGCAATCACACTTTGGACTTGGGCTTAAAATGAACTTGTGTCTTCATTATCACATTTGTCTTTGGGTTTAAAACAAACATGTGCTTGCATTGTTTGGTGGATTTGAGTGTGATTGAGGGTGTGTATTCTCTTCTCATGCACTTCACGTGACCTTGAGAATCAAAAACATCTTTCATCCATTCATCTTCACAACACACATTTTAATTTCTAAGGGGAAATAAACATTGCGAGTGTGAATCTAGTGTGTGTGTATGCTCTCTCCTCACACCACAAGGTGACCTTAGAGATCAAAAGAACCCACTCGATTTGCTTTTGTCACCCTTCCTAGGAGGCCTACTTAGAGACACACCACTCCAAGAGATGACCTCAACTCTAGTGTTTTGGCGGAGTCTAAAAAGTGAGGAGTGAATCGAAAGACACACCTCTTGGAAGTTGGAATCTTGTCATTCAGGCTAAGCCCCCAAGAACTTTATACATTGGGGAAGTGAAGGTGAAGGGTGGGCTACCCCTTTCTCTTGGCTGTGTGACATTATTGCACTTTCATTTCACAGAATTGGGCCCCTTGTACCTTGTGTATAGTAGGGACATCCTTAGTAAACTTGTGCATCCTAGACTAAGACCTATTGGCCACACCCATTTAACTAATATTAGGCTTGTTGATGTGTCTTCAAGTGTCTTCATAATCACAGCAATCAATTTTCAAAGACAAACTTGCTATTGTGTCTTGTGTGTGTGATTCATGCATGTACATGTGAAATATTATGTTTGAAAATTTGCCAAAGTCAGGCTACCAACGCACACGTTCTACATCATCCTAAACATTATTGTCATAACATCCATCCTAAGCCAAGGCATCCTCATCGAAATCCAAATCCTAATCATCATACTTGTCATATCCACACCATCATAATCATTATTCACCCCAGTCTATTTCAAGAGTCTACCCGTGCCTTTCTCCCCCACCTATCCTCTCGAGAGGGCATCATTCCACATCATAATTCTAGTTCTAATCCAATCAATTTCATCCATCTCATCATCTTAATCATAATCTAACTTCATCCACATAATTTTCATTACACCCCATTCTTGAGCACCATCCAATCCATCACTTGTCAAAATGGTTGTGATCATTAACAAGCCTAGGTCAAATCCAAAACCCAAAATCACAATCCAAGGAGGCCCTCCTTCTAGCTCTAATGATGATGAGAATCTTGTAGATTATGATGCATATTTTGAACAAGTTGAAATACGAATACTTCAACATATGTGTAAATCCATCCCAACACAAGACTATCAAGTGCCTTCACAATAAGAACATGTGAGCATAAGTTACCCTTTGCAACAAGATCAAGCGTCTTTAAGTCCTCATGCTACCTTTGACAAGGGGAACACCACTCTAGCTTATGCATCCTATGGGTATCCTACATCACCATCCAATCAAATACCTATCCCAAAGCCTACTAGTCCTATACCAATACTACCATGTACTCCCAATCTGAATTCATTGGTCCCTCCACCTTCTAATCCATCAAGCCCTTCATTATCCTCCCCACCATCTAATCCTCCATCAACTTCATTCCCTAAAATCAAATCACCGCTCTTAAATGACCTCTATAGAATTTATGAACTATATTACAAAAAAAAACCTATGGGGTCATTCAAATCTACCCATCCAATGTCAATCCCATCTAGCACAAGCAACCCCAATACCAATTCATCTAATCCAATTAACCCTCCATCCAATCAAAATCAAAATCATAAGCCTACAACACCATCTACCATTATTATCCATCCATTATATTGTCCATCCACCCATTATATTGTCCATCCACCCATACACTTATGAAGTATGTGATCCAATGGCTATTATAAAGGAATCAACTATGTCACCAAACACCTATCAAAGAGTCTTCCAACACCATGTCTAATCCTTCAAATACATCATGTAGTCCACAACCCATCAAGCCTATTGAAGAGTCTCTCCCCATGAGTCCAATTCAAGACCCATTGTACCCTCATGTTGGTGATTGTCAAGAGCCTATCAAGCCTCTCCAAGAGTCTCCCACATCCACTTCCATTAAACCACAAGAGCTATGTCAAGAGTCTAATCCTAAGCATGTGGAAACATTAACCCCTCATCCAAATCAAGATCAAATAACCCCCATTCAACCCATCCCTAACCTATATCTTTTCCATGATCGAGATATTATCTATTATGATGACCCTATCCATGAGCAAATTGATCCCACCAATAGTACACTTAATCCTATTTATTATCAAGCTCCCATCTATGATCAAGATCCTATCTATGATCAAGAAATCCATGATGATCCTCTTAGCCAACTCTATGCATTCCATGATCAAGAAATAATCACTCCACCTATCCATAATCCCATAACCATCCATGACAAGATATCCAAACTACTTTTATCCATCTTCCATCTAGCCCTACCCATGATGTACAAACATTCACTTCCCTTGATGAGACACTTGGATCCCACGTAACCATAGATGATCAAACAAATAGGTTGGATCTTAGTGAGCATAATGATAATCAAGATCCTAATGATCCTTCATCATCCATTACCGACCATATTTCAAGTCCACCAACATATCCCCTTGGTCTTACCACCTTCATCCATGAATCTTCTTCCCTAGGAAAGAAACAACCGCTATCCACCACCTCACCTTCTCCATCCAATAAGGAGCTCATGTCTAGTGTTCAAAACACCCATAGTCCCATTGTCCACCACATACTCCAAAAAATGAACTATCAAGGTAAAGGCTTAGGCCTTCATGAACAAGGTATTTTAGAGCCTATCCATGTCAACATCCCTCCATGCTCATATGGCCTTGAATATATACCCCAAGGAAAACAATCTAAAGATGTTGGTACTACCTCCATGCCTCATAAATCCACTCCTTTTCATCCCAAATCCCATAAATCATATCCTACTCCCAAAGCATATGTTTCTATCCCTCCTCCATTATCCTCTAAACCCCAAAAGCATGTGACCATACACCTTCCACCATCCACTTTACCTCCACTACTTCCAACTCATATTATCCCTCCATCCACTCTACCTCCACTTCTCCCAATGCCTAATAGCCCTATCATCCAATCCCCTTATCCATTTATCCAAAAATCCACTTTTAATCCATCCATCCATAAGTCCCCTAAAATTCCTAATCATGACCAATCAATGCACACATCATCTAAACATGAAGCTTCCATCAATCCCAAGGGATTCAAAAATAAAAATTTGGATGCCTCCTTCCATAAAGCAACAAATCCTAAAAATCCTCATGCCTTAGGGCATCAATGCAAAGAGTCAAAGAAAAATACATCTAAAAGGCTACCTAAGCCCATACCTTCAAAAGAAAAGGCCAAAACTAAAATGGTTTGGGTACCTAAGCAAGAAGAAAGTAAGTCGAATGAAGCATCCACATCTCAAAAATCCCAACAATCCTCTTCCATCCAAAAATCCCAAAAATCCCATTCCATTCAAAAATCTCAAATTCTTCCATCCCACAAGTAAAACAAATATCATAAAAATCCTAAGTCTATGTGGGTACCTAAATTCCTACATCGACCATCTCCTAAGCAAGCATGTCCATTGCTTCCTACACCTCCTCCAAATCGAAAGCTTCAATGTTTATCACAGTGTGTGCAATCGTTGGTCTTGGTTCCTTTCCATTTCACAACATTTCCACATGCCTCCATCTCCCCATCTTTCATCCACTATCCTACATATCCCCCCATCACCTCCCTATGGTCCATGCTTTTGCATAAAATCCTCCTTAATCCACATCATAATCCATTATCCTGTCATACATAATCCACTATCTTTCCATACATAATCCACTATCCACCTAATCCATCTCCCTCTCAAGCAATCCCCTACCAACATCTATGAGCATAATGGCATTTGACATGGTCCATATGCGACATTCATCTCTAATGGGACTATAACCTTTCATGGAACTAGATGCTTGAGTCCCTCTTATCCATATCCACCTACCCCATCCAAATATCCCCCATAAATTAAAAAAGAAAAAGAAAAAAATCAAAATAGTAAAGAGAAATCCCTTCATCCAACAGTGAAAACCACCCTTGGTGGCACCTTGGATAAATACCATGATGAAAACCTAGCAAACAGACGTCATGTGTAGGTTGATTATCTATGTCACTTACACTTGGGGGCATGTTGTCTCATCCAAACTATCTATCCCATCATACCATTTCCACACCATCCTACCATCCTTATCCATTACACTCATATACCTATTCTATTGAGTCCATTCATCCTCCCTTCCTCCATTTGATCTTGATAGAGAAATGGGGGCAAAATGTTGACAAATGTTTTGGATATCTCTTGATATACCTCATCCTTTCCAAACCAATTGTGTCATCATCCTATTATCATGATTTTTGTGATGTAAAATCCTAATCATTATACCTAGAATGGGGCATGTTATTCTGATGTGACATAGTCTTTGGAGATCACATCCTAGCTCCCTTATGATGCATACATCCATTCCACTATATCTTATCCTTTTACCCATCCATTTATTATGAGATTTCCATTCCATGGCCTATCCTTTTATCTATCCATCTATCATGAGTCTTCCATCCCATCCATTATAGCCTCCCCTTTTTTATCGATCCATATATCATGAGCTTTCGCCTATCCTTTTACCCATCCATCTATCATGAGTCTTCCATCCCATTTACTATCACCCATCCTTACATGCATCCCATCCTATATCCATCCTAGCATCTAGACTTGGTTTTCTCTTGTCATTGATGTCTAGCATAAAGACTATCCAAATTGTAATCCAATGCCATCCCAAAACAATTCAAAATACAAAAAAATCAAATATCCAACAAAAATCCACGAAATAAATCCAAATACAAATCATCCTTAATCTATACCCATCAAATCAATCAATCTTGTCAAATTATCCAATCACATCTTTGGTCTTGATCCTAATCTTGTTGTAAACCAAATCAATTAATCAATCAATCAGCATCATCATCAATGGGATGTCTTTCCCATATCCTTGTGTTGATCTAGGGATATATCATTCCCCACAATGACAACACTATCTTAATCCTTGTGTTGATCTAGGGATATATCATTCCCTGCAATGACAAAACTATCATCATCAATCATTATCAATTAATCATTGGTTTACAACTTGACAAGGGCAATACCTTGTTTGTTTTTTGTATCATTTGTGCATGCTTGCTTGCTTGTGTGTGTTATAATTTTATCTTGCATTTGTATCAAATCTGTATCTTTCCAGCTAATATTCATATCTTGTGTACGTTGGATTAGCTTTTTACACTATCCTTTGCATCTAAGGTCATATCATACCTTTTGTGCATTAGGACTTTAATGCTCTAAGTTTTATTCCCCATACGTCTAGACAAGGTTGTATTACGCTTGGTGCACAAGACACATCATCACCTTGGTCCTTATACCTTGGTACATAATATCTAGTGCTACATCAAACTATATGATTGTGCACTTCATGGCAGCATAACGTATCATTCATCTATTTCATCCATCCCTTATCTTGCATCCTCCATTTTCTTATCCATCATTTATCGTTTCATTTCATTTTAAGAGCATACTCGTGTTCTTCCAACCAGCCTATCCTCTCGAGGGAACATCATCCTATCCTTATATCATCATCCCATTTCTTCATCTATTCTTCCTTGTCACTCTTACAAGTGGTTGGGGCATCCTTTTCCTCTATCCACACCTTATTTTCTTTGAAATGATGTTACTTCTCTTAGTCGCAACATCATCTCAAAGAGGGGCAAAATGTAGACACCTAAAATTGACCGTGTCTTACAACATCACCTTGTCAATACATTACTTGAGACATCTTATGATATTTTGTCCTATAACCCTCACATACCCCTTTCATCACCTAATTAGTTAAATAAATCATATTTATTTAACTAATTCCCATCCTAATCCCATTTTAATCCCATTTTTCCCATTAGCCAATTAATTCAATAAATTATATATTTATTTAATTAATTCCTCCATCATCTAATTTAAATAAATAAAATATTTATTTAAATTATCCCTCACCTTTATTCTCATCACAACACATGTCCCTCTCTCATAATTTAAGTAATTTTTTATTTGAATTTGTGTCACACTACCACCTTCATTAAATTACTTGTCACACCACTACCTTTTATTAAATGAAGTGACCTTGAATTAAATCATCTCTTAATCTTAGTCATCCACATCACACAATTCACCTTTCAATCCTAACCATCGATCCTTATCCCTCATCTTCTATAAATCAAGCCTCAACCAAGCCATTCTCATGCATCCATCTTCATACAACATCATGCTGTCAAAATGACTCTAGATCTCCATATCCATTATCTTCTATCTATCGTTATGCTGCAAAAATCATGATCAATCAACATCTCATTACCCATCTTTCAACTTAAAGAACATAGCTAGTAGATTAGGGTGCATCCACTTTGTTCTATCATGTGTGGAGGACTTGGTTTGAAGGTAAAGATATTGGGTTTGTTGCATTATCATTCATTGCCTTTGATCCATTTTTACATCCACAGTCACCATTACAGAACACTTAGGCGAATTAGAAGAAGAGGTAAATTATGACACCCATGAAGACATAACTCACATCCTTATTGAAAAAGATACAATGGATGTAGCTCAAGATTTAAGGAAAGAAGTTCGAATTACAGCCCATTGTACCCTTGCCAATGTCATCCCTTGTGGAGAAACTTTTTACAGAGACCTAACCACATTCCATTTAATACTCCCACATTCTTTCCCTCTTAACACCATGAGTCCATAATATGGGTAGGAACTGTTATGTCATAAAATGTCCCCTTGGGGGCTTTTCCCTCTTAAGGTTTAGCTCCCAGGTCCTTAGAATGCATTTAGAGCATCTTGCATGATAATTTTGAATCCCAATGAGAAAACCCTGAAGTCTTATGGAAAATAGGACCTAGGGGGTGCTATTTTGATGATCCCCGAACAAAAATGGGAGGGTGGACTTGGGCGCTAGTGCCCTAGTCCTACCCTATTTTGGGCCAGCCCTAAATTTAAATGTCAGTTTTATGACTGTTATTTAGGTCCTATGCTGACATTACAAAATTCTTAGCAGGAATCTTTCTAGTTGCATATATAAGCATGTTTAGGTTTTCATTTGTAAACTAGAAGATGATTGTGAACTTTAGGCATATTTGTGATTTCAAGATATTCATTGTTGCAAGAGCAGAGCATTGTTATTGTGTTTGTGATTGCATATTTGACTTCATCTTCTCATGTGATTGAAGAGCCTTCATTTATGTGAGATCTACACTACAAGGTGATATCTATTGTGTTTTTGATCATTTATCATTTAGATTTTTCCTCTATCCCACAGGGATACACACTCTTATCTGACAACGGTGTTCGAAAGACTTGAATGTCTCTCTGGGGCTTGACAGAGGCAAGCCTCTAAACACCACAACCCCCTCCAACACTCCTTTCTGATTGTAGGTTATAGGTACCGAGTTTCATGGAGTGGAGTTGTAGAAAGAAGTTGCAGACAACAAGGATTCAGGATCTGAAAGAAAGAAGAAAAAGTTCAACATTTCGGGACAAGGGCGCTAGTCCCTATGTCATTCACTTTTTTCAGAGTAGAAACGGAAGATATAGTGCAAATCAGTGTCGAAAGGAGATTCAGATTCCATGATGAAAACTATACCTTGGACTAAGGCGCTAGTACCAATGTCCCTGACTGTTCCACATTTCAAACTTCAAAAAATAGTGAGTTAAATATCTCTATTCTTCACCTTAGTCTGAAGGGATTTGTCTTAATTCATTAATTTGCTTATTGTTTTACATATGGGTAAGTGCAAGAAGATGGGGGGCCAAAAAGTGGCCAAAATAATTTCAAAAAAATTTAAGTCATAACGCGAGCGCGTTATAATGCACTCGTGTTATGGCTTGGTAATGACAAGCCTTAGGCTCGTCATTACCGAGCCATAACGCGAGCGCGTTATAACGTACTCACGTTATGACCTAGTATAAATTTTTTTAAAAAAGTAATTGAATTTCATTTCATTCTCATTTTCTCCTCTACCCGCGGCTTCCAAACCCTCAAAAATGCGCTCGCGTTCTGCAAAACGCCAATCAACACAAAAAGCTTATCAATTCATCGCTAAAATGTCACCGCGACGTCGAGCACACCAAAGGGGTGAGTTATCTTTGTTTTTTTATTTGAATTTCTTTCTAAATAGGTAGGTTTTTGTTAATTTTTGATGTATATTTTGTTAATTGTCAGGAAATGTTAATGCACCTCCTCCTCCTCCTCCTCCTCCTCAAAATCCACAAAATCCTGAGGAGGAAATACCTGCAGAACAACAACCTCCTCCATTCATTCCTCAACATGCCCCTGGAACACAAGATAATATAATGGGGCAAATTGAAAACAACAAAAAAGAAATTGAAGATATAATTGCAAGGTTGAAAGATCCTTCCACTTCAACCTTGCATAGGTCCACGCTTGCCGAATCTCTTGAGTCTATGTTATCAAGTGTAAATTCAATTAGCAAGCAAATAACTAGTTGGACCGATAAAAAGAGAGAGTTTAGAGATTACTATGCAGACAAGTTGTCATACCAAGATGTCAAAAAATTACAAATTACAAAATTAGACTTGTGTTCAATTTTCACAAACCCACAAACAAATCAACCTCCACCCATTACATGCAAGAGGTTCCCTATCCATTGGTGCAACAACCAAGCGATAAGGGACAATTTCAGGTAGAGGTGGTGGATGGTTTTTGACCATCCTTCATGCAATAATAATGAGGTCCCGCAATACTTTTTGAGGAAACTCTACTACGAGTTTGTCCTCAATAAAGTGCCAAACTATTTTGATATGCGGGACTTCCAAGGTAGAGGTGGGGGCTCAACACAAGATAGACCAAGGGCACGTCTTGACCCACAGCGGGTAGTGAGACAAGTAATCAGCAGACCAGCCCACGAGCATGTTTCTATCCCTTCCATTGTGAAGGAGAGTGTTGAGGTCAATACACTAAGGTCGATTAGTGCCTTGACCCAGAGCATCATAGAGCATGCTGATCCTGCAACACATAGTGGGTTGGGAGATAGTGCGAGGAGTAGGGTCCCACCGCATAATTGCCAGGCTTGCGGGTCAGCCTATGGTTATGACCCCATGGACAATCAGGATGCAAGTGCACAGGCTACATCTACAGCTGAGCAGATGGTGATGACAGATACCCTCCTGAGTGAGACTTTCGGCCTTGATACTCAGGTAAATATTAGCAAGTTTATTGAATTTAATTTATTAAATTTCATTTTTGAAATACAAGATTAACTAATTTAAATTGATGATTTTAATGAAATTTCAGGGCCATAGCGTTGATGCAGTTTTCAGTGGTTCTCCACCTACATTTTTCACTAGATCATCTACTATCGAGGTATGTAACTAGTAAACAATTATAAATATTACATGTGAATAGCATCGTTATATGAATGGTATTCTAATTTATGATTTTGGATGTTGAATAGGTTAATACTGTAGATTTCATGGCAACACCTGCCAGTGGTGGTGGACTTCAAAGCTTTACGGAGGTAATAAAATAAATAGTTTAATGAATGAATTGTACTTACTAAATTTTTGTATGTGATTTGTGTATTTTATTGTGTGTACTTCCATGTTTAGATGAACATGTGTGTATGTTAGGAGCCATCATTTGCATCACTATTATAGTTTTCGTAATTGAATAATGTTGTTTTATTTCCAGATGATGTAGGCTGCGGAGACACCTCCCCATGTTCATAGGGCAATGGAGTAGGGTGTGGCCTCTGTGATTCATAGCTCCATGGCATTGACAGGGGTATGAGGCAGATTAGTAAATTTCAATTTACATTCATTGTTATAGTTGTCTATTTTTGAAAAATCAAAAGATTATTGATTTGAAGTTTAATTTCTATTTGGATGGTTTCTATAGGACATGACATCACCAAGGCCTATTCTTGCTACTGAGGCAAGCGAGGAGACAGATTATATGTTAGCGGTAAATGATTATTTTGTTAAATGTTTCATTTTTTTATAACATGTAATTTCTATATATTAATGTCTATACTTTTTATTGTAACAGGTAAAGGTGCAGGAAGAACTAAATAGGAGTAGCCCTCGGGTTCGTAGTAGACCACCCACATGCATGTCTCCATCCCCTAGAAGCTCAAAGGCTGCTCATGATTTATTCTCTTCACCAGCCAGAGGGGAATGACTTTTTATTGTGTTCCTTTGTTGTATGCCTATATGGCATTTGTGGACATATATTTTGTATTGTACATAGTTGACATTGTATGCCTATATGGCATTCTTGTAAGCCTATATGGCTATTTTGTATATATGTTATACTTATATCGACAGATATTGATGTATGCCTATATGGATATTTGGTTAATACAAATCTTTTTTATTGATGGCGTCCATACTTGCATTATAAATCCACTTTTGAATGGATATTTGTAGATGGCTACTTCAAATATTTAAAGTTCGATTGTATTACATAGGATGTTTGCATTTTCTTTGATAGGCTTGATAGGCCATGGATTACATGATGATGTTTGATGGAAAAGTATGGTACTAGAAGACTCTAGTTCATTCTTAATAGGCTTGTGATTGATAATATCTTTGCATGATTGCACTTGATCTTGGATTATGGGCATGTTGTTAGGATTTTGATTGCATTGTGATGTTTGATGGATAGGCATGGTGTAAGATAGCCAACTAGTTCTACGAAAATTTTTCCTTACTTAAACAATTTTACTTGTTATCAATTCATCAACTACTTCAACAACACAAAGATATACATCAAAGATAACTACTTGAATGAATCAATCTTAGAGTTGGGTACTTGTCTAGTTATTTGACTCAATCAACTTGCAATGTCTTATTACATGGATAATGCTTTCAATAGCATGAAGTTACAACTTATTCAATGGAGATACAAAAGAAAGGCCTTGAAGCCTTGATGTTTACAATGGCATCTACACTTGATCAACTCAATCAAACTCAATGATGTCAACTGAATGTCAACACCTCACAATATCACAAGGGAGCATCACCTTGCTTGTTGCATGGATGAACGTCATAGTTGCAAGACTCTTAGGGTTAGGCACCAACTGAAGGTAGTAGAGACCAGACTAGGCGCTATCCTAAGCTAGGCGCTTCCTTAAGGTGGTAGAGACATGGATGAACGTCTGGTCGGGTTTGATGACTCTATATTGACACTCAAATTCACTTAGGCGCAATATTAGTGTTCTTCTGACTAGGCGCCAGATAGGAGGATTCTCAGGGGTTTTCGCACCTAGGTTACAACTTGTCAATTTCTCAAAGAATCTTTGAAACACTTGACTTCCAAGGATTATCATCTTACCCTCTGATGGAGCACCTTGTTCTAAAATTGGTCTTGGGGACTTGCATCTCTCTTAGGCGCATGTTTGGAGTAATGTCAACTGGTATCAGCGCCTATTATCTCAATTCACACTTGACATCAAACTTTTGAAGCTCTTTTACCCTAGCACCTTTATCTTCTATCAAGTGCCTAACATTCTGGAGGTGAATTCCATCTTAATCCAAGTCTTCAAGGTACTTCCAAGTTTAGGCGCCAAAACAGGGTTATGGAGGAGCAGAACCACGCCTTAGGAGGTTGACTGAACCCTAGGCGCCAATTTGAGGTTGCAAGAGCATAGGTATGCACCAAGCAGAGTTTGATGCTCAAAACATTAACATTATTCAGTGAAATCCTTTTTTGACTCTAGGTGCCATTTGGAGGCTAGAAAGAGGGAAGTTGACACCAACTGCATTAAGCGCATTTCTGAGGTGATGGAGACCAATAAGTGTGCCTTGTCCTCTGGCTCTATTCCTTGTTAACTTTACAACTTAGATTATCTGAACAACACTGAGAATGCTTCCCTTCTTCCTAATACAAGTTGAAAGATCCACTGGGTGCCATTTCAAGTGTCTGGAGAGATCATCAACCAAGGGCGCTAATAGAGCCTTTGGCAAATGGAAATAGTGCCTTACTTAGATTTGATTTCTGGATGCCAGAATTGAGGAATTTTGCGCCTTGGCTAGGAGTTTCTCATTTCAATCTTGATTATTCATCTAAGTGACTTTCCTTAGCTCCCAAGCCTTCAATCTATCCATTACCCCCTGCTAGGCGCTCAAAATAGAGTGTTAATGCCTTATGAAGGTTAGGTGCATTCTGAGGGTGGGGTAGGCAAGTGAGGGCGCCAGACCAGGCCTTGAGACTTCTCTCCTCATCAAAGGCTTTCAATCCTAGGTGCCAAATCCAAGGAGTTCCAACCAACACATGCGCCTAGTGCTGTGAGTTCACCCAAAGGACATCTTTAACTTGAAAACTTTCAATCTTCATCCATCTATGCTAGGTGCTCAATTGGAGGATCCCTAGAAACATGTATAGGTGCCTTGAGGTTCTTAGGCACTTAATTTGGATGATCCTTGTGCTAGGTGCTTAGTAAGGAAAACTGGAGTGAAATGGGCGCCTAGGCTCCCAAGCTTCCATACTTAGTCAAATTTTAGGGTTCTGACCTTGTTCTTGCAAAACAAACAGATAGAGTTAGTCTGAAACCAATTCATTCCCTCATCATTTGGAATTAGCCTCCGAGAATGAGGAATAGGCTAATCCATTATACACTTGATGATCAAGCCGGGAACGGGGACATGACACATGGTACTAAGCTAATCATTTTGGGTTTTGCATGAGCCTCGGACAAGGTAATAGGCATAGGGTTTTTATCTTGCATAATGATTTTTTCAAACCAAGGGTCCATGATGGAAATGATTAAGGATGATAGAATGTTTGGATTTTGGACTTTGAGATGTTTATGGTTGTAAATGTTTATTGTTTGGACTCAAATTTTGTTAAATGGTTGTTTGAAAGAGGACACATCAAACACAACAATAAGATTGGTTTAAGTATGGATGCAAATGATGTTTACTAGTTTACTAATGTGATGATGATTACTAATGTGATAATGATTTTGCATGTTTTCAATGGTTGGGATCTACAAGTTATGCATTTTTTTGGGATGCACACCTCATTGATTGTAGTGGGATGACTTGAATGCATATTGCCTATATCCACGGGATGACTTTGTTATTTTTCCTTGTCTATGCTCATTTGTGCATTGGTATGTTGCATTGGGATGAGAGGATGGATGTTGCTTTGATAGTGATGTGTATTCGTCACCTAGTGATGGATGATCTTATATAGTGGTTAGGTGTAATGGTTATCTTCATGTGGTTGTAAATGTTGATCCTTGGTTTAGAAGTGTTTGGTAGTGTGTCTTGGTGGACTCTTAATTCTAGATTAGAGTATTAGCATGATACAAGTTCTCTTGAGACTAGGATGTCTGTATTGGTGCATGTGATCTTCTAGGAGGAGATGTTAGATCATGATGTCATGTTTGGATACCTAATTTTGTAGTTGGAGTTTTGACAGTGGTCTTGTTGGTTCTCTTGGTATTGAGTACATTGGTCATGTGCTTGGGAGCTTCATGATAATGTGGTGTTGCATTTGGAGCTTAACATGGATTGATTGGTTGTAGGTTCTCATACATACTTTGAGACTTGGGTGAGGCTAGAGTTCTCTTGGGATTAGAGACACTTGTTGAGATGGTTACCCTTTAGAGGTTAGCAGGAATACCAAGGAGACTTTCACTTGGATATGGGCGTGAGTTAATTATGGACCTAGAGAAGATTCTTATTGGAGAGAGTCATTGTGGCTTGGTGTATCTTCGATGAGCATTGTCATTCCCCACTCTTGGTCTACTCAGCAAACTATCATCTAAGAGGTATTTCCCATCCTTTAGATGAATTTTTTTAATGCTTTATCTTCTCATGGTTATGGATCTTGAGCTATGGTTATTGGTTCTAGAGGGTTCATTCGAGGGGTGTCTCTAAACATGCTTTTTCTCAGGCGCTAAACTGGAGTTGTCTAGATGCACAAGTGCGCCTCCTTCAATGAAGTTCCTTTTGTTAACTTAGTTCATCCTAGTGACTCAAGGGGTTGTTATATTCTTTAGGTGCAATCTTTCATAGACTAAAACATTCACTCCATGTTAAGGCGCTCAAAGGAGGCTCTGGAGATGGAAAATGGCACCTTAACTCACTTATGTAAATTTTAGACTTTTAGGCAATTGCAAGATGTCTTGGAGGGCTCAATTCTTCAAGGTGCCCATTTTGTTCACCACTTGTAGCATCACTTGTTCAAGGTGCATGTGTGATTTGGTCAAAAACAGGCACCTAGAGTGAATAGGCTTTCATCCTGACTTGATACACTGCCTCCTTCTAACGATTTTTGGGGCAGCAGAAAACCTTTCACCACGGGCAAATGCCTCAGAGCTATAAAAAATTAAGACATGTTATTGTAAAGGAACTCTACGTGATCATGTTTCCTTAGACGGAATGTTTCTAAGTGACACAGTTTTCAAGTAACATCTCGTCAAAGATTGCTACCTTTTTGCACTTTGGACTCTTCAGGGATATCATCGGTACAATGTAGCTCTGACTGTTTCGACATGTTTGGGTGAAAAATAGGACCATGCCTAGCGTAAATGTACCCATTCAGACGTGTTGGAATAGTCATTTTGGTCACATTAGGAGTAGGACGAAAGTTACACCCCTTTACAACTTTACACTGCCTCCTTCTGACGATTTTTAGGGCAGCAGAAAACCTTTCACCACGGGCAAATGCCTCAGAGCTATAAAAAATTGAGAGAGGTTATTGTAGAGGCACTCTATGTGATCACGTTGTCTCAGACAGAATGTTTCTAAGTTACACAGTTTTCAAGTAACATCTCGTCAAAGATTGCTGCCTTTTTGCACTTTGGACTCTTTAGGGATATCGTCGATACAATGTAGCTCCGATTGTTTCGACATGTTTGGGTGAAAAACAGGACCATGCCTAGCATACATGTACCCATTCAGACGCGTTGGAACAGTCAGTTTGGTCGCATCAGGAGCAGGATGAAAGTTACACCCCTTTGCAACTTTACACTGCCTCCTTCTGACGATTTTTGGGGCAGCAAAAAACCTTTCACCATGGGCAAATACCTCAGAGCTATAAAAAACTGAGAAAGGTTATTGTAGAGGCACTCTACGTGATCGCGTTGCCTTAGACAGAATGTTTCTAAGTGACATGATTTTTGAGTAACATCTCGTCAAAGATTGCTGCCTTTTTGCACTTTGGACTCTTCAGGGATATCGTCGGTACAATGTAGCTCTGACTGTTTCGACATGTTTGGGTGAAAAATAGGACCATGCCTAGTGTAAATGTACCCATTCAGACACGTTGGAATAGTCAATTTGGTCGCATTAGGAGCAGGATGAAAGTTACACCCCTTTGCAACTTTACACTACCTCCTTCTGACGATTTTTGGGGCAGCAAAAAACTTTTCACCACGGGAAAATGCCTCAGAGATATAAAAAATTGAGAGAGGTTATTGTAGAGGCACTCTACGTGATCACATTGCCTTAGACGGAATGTTTCTAAGTGACACAGTTTTCAAGTAACATCTTGTCAAAGATTGCTACCTTTTTGCACTTCGGACTCTTCAGGGAAATCGTCGATACAATGTAGCTTCGACTGTTTCGACATGTTTGGGTGAAAAATAGAACCATGCCTAGCATAAATGTACCCATTCGAATGCGTTGGAATAGTCAGTTTGGTTGCATCAGGAGCAGGATGAAGTTACACCCCTTTGCAACTTTACACTGCCTCCTTCTGATGATTTTTGGGGCAGCAGAAAACCTTTCACCACGGGCAAATGCCTCAGAGCTATAAAAAACTGAGAAAGGTTATTGTAGAGGCATTCTACGTGATCGCGTTGCCGTAGACAGAATGTTTCTAAGTGACACATTTTTTGAGTAACATCTCGTCAAAGATTGCTGCCTTTTTGCACTTTGGACTCTTCAGGGATATCATCGGTACAATGTAGCTCCGATTGTTTCGACATGTTTGGGTGAAAAACAGGACCATGCCTAGCGTAAATATACCCATTCAGATGTGTTGGAACAATCAGTTTGGTCGCATCAAGAGCAGGACGAAAGTTACACCCCTTTGCAACTTTACACTACCTCCTTCTGACAATTTTTCGGGCAGCAGAAAACCTTTCACCACAGGCAAATGCCTCAGAGTTATAAAAAACTGAGAAAGGTTATTGTAGAGGCACTCTACTTGATCATGTTGCCTCAGACAGAATGTTTCTAAGTGACATGATTTTCGAGTAACATCTCGTCAAAGATTGCTGCCTTTTTGCACTTTGGACTCTTCAGGGATATCGTCGGTACAATGTAGCTCTGACTGTTTTGACATGTTTGGGTGAAAAACAGGACCATGCCTAGTGTAAATGTACCCATTTGGATGCGTTGGAATAGTCAGTTTGGTCGCATCAGGAGCAGGATGAAAGTTACACCCCTTTGCAACTTTACACTGCCTCCTTCTGATGATTTTTGGGGCAGCAGAAAACCTTTCACCACGGGAAAATGCCTCAGAGCTATAGAAAACTGAGAGAGGTTATTGTAGAGGCACTCTACGTGATCGCGTTGCCTTAGACAGAATGTTTATAAGTGACACAGTTTTCGAGTAACATCTCGTCAAAGATTGCTGCCTTTTTGCACTTTGGACTCTTCAGAGATATTGTGGGTACAATGTAGCTCGGACTGTTTCAACATGTTTGGGTAAAAAATAGGACCATGCCTAGTGTAAATGTACCCATTCAGACGCATTGGAATAGTTAGTTTGGTCACATCAGGAGCAAGAAAAAAGTTACACCCCTTTGTAACTTTACACTGCCTCCTTCTAACGATTTTTGGGGCAGCAGAAAACCTTTCACCACGGGCAAATGCCTCAAAGCTATAAAAAATTGAGAGAGGTTATTATAGAGGCACTCTACATGATCGCGTTGCCTCAGACAGAATATTTCTAAGTGACATAATTTTTGAGTAACATCTCATCAAAGATTGCTACCTTTTTGCACTTTGGACTCTTCAGGGATATCGTCGGTACAATGTAGCTCCGACTGTTTTGACATGTTTGGGTGAAAAATAGGACCATGCCTAGCGTAAATGTACCCATTCAGATGCGTTGGAACAGTCAGTTTGGTTGCATCAGGAGTAGGTGAAAGTTACACCCCTTTGCAACTTTGCACTGCCTCCTTTTGCGAGAGAGGTTATTATAGAGGCACTCTACGTGATTGTGTTACCTCAGATGGAATGTTTCTAAGTGACAGTTTTTGAGTAACATCTCGTCAAAGATTGCTGCCTTTTTGCACTTTGGACTCTTCAGGGATATCGTGGGTACAATGTAGCTTGGACTGTTTCGACATGTTTGGGTGAAAAATAGGACCATGCCTAGCATAAATGTACCCATTCAGACGCGTTGGAATAGTTAGTTTGGTCGCATCAGGAGCAAGACGAAAGTTACACCCCTTTTGCAACTTTACACTGCCTCCTTCTGACAATTTTTGGGGTAGCAGAAAACCTTTCACCACGGGCAAATGCCTCAGAGCTATAAAAAACTAAGAGAGGTTATTGTAGAGGCACTCTACATGATCGTGTTGCCTTAGATGGAATGTTTCTAAGTGACATAGTTTTCGAGTAACATCTCGTCAAAGATTGCTGCCTTTTTGCACTTTAGACTCTTTAGGGATATCGGGGTACAATGTAGCTCAGACTGTTTCGACATGTTTGGGTGAAAAATAGGACCATGCCTAGCGTAAATGTACCCATTTAGATGTGTTGGAATAGTTAGTTTGGTCGCATCAGGAGCAGGACGAAAGTTCAAAGGTCTACCCTAATACTTTATCAAATGAACATTGGATGCCACGACAAGGTTTGAGTAATGAAGAATCTTTCGATGCATGTCAAAGTCCTGAAATAGCCAAATATTAACACTCTTATGTGGGTACCTTCTAAGCCATGTTCCAGTAATAACCACTGATCCTGTAAGGTATTCGATGTTTTCTCCATCTGTAACAAGGGCCTCCAATTTCTTTTTGGCCTCAACACAATGACATAAGTAATAATCTGTTCCCTCTTCATTATCTTCATCTACAATAACTGCATATACGTGCCCTACATTGATATGTGTAGCAAATTAGATGAAATTAGTCAACATTACAAAAACACTACAAAGTAAGATGACATTACCTGGTTGAACTAGATGAAATTAGATGCATATACGTGCCCTATATTACCTGGTTGAACTAAATCTGATATGTGGTCAAAGTCAACTAACGATTCCATCTGTGTTAGTTCCAGTGTTGTCGGGGGTCGATACGTGTCGAGTGGGCTAAGATAACTTAACTGCCATTCATCAACCCACTCCTTTGACTCGCACTCATCCTAGACTTGAATTGTACAGGAAGAACAAAAGCATGACATCTTTCGTGTATGGATACTCCATGAACCTGCAATTGAGCTTCTGAAAGAGTGCATCTCATTTGATCCTGTCAGTGTACAACAATCCTCATATGGTGCAATGTTAGTATCATCTATCAACCAAAAAAATCTATGAACTAAAGACTTACCTTCATTACCTGGACCCATGGAAGCATTACACCACCCGACAATTGATTTTGCATCTGTCAACTTTGCATTTCTTTATACTTTAACTCTTCTCATGCTATGGCTCTTTTCATACATGCTCCTGCACCATCATGCTCCCCCTTTCCATGCCCGGCCTCACAAAAGTTCCACATATGTTGAATACCTGTAAAATTATGCCTCCTACTCAGCCAATAGAAATTCTGTGAGTTCTTGAATTGTGACGCACAGTTATCTGACCATATGATATGCTGACTGAACGATATGCCCCTTCTAGCCAAATCATTGTAGAACACCTGAAAGCAACCTTGCATGAACTCCGTAGAATGCGTGTGATCATCACTAATATAGAAATTATACTCCCTTATGATCTTTCTCTCATCCTCTGTACTATCATTCGCATGAATGAATGCGATGTGCACAAATATAGAAACCTGTGTGGAGTTGTAATATTGTGATTGCACCTCACGCTGTGGCTGTAGACTGTAGTTCTCTGCAAAGTTGATGATTGAAACAATGCTACCAACCAGAAATGTGTCCTTGCATAACTTGAATTGCAAGTCCAACCATCGAGCTCTATGGGCATGTCTTGCATACTCATACACTATGCTATCACGAAATATAAGCATAAACTGATACACTGGAATCTTTTCAATAACTAATTCACACCTCTTTGCTTCTTTACCATCTTTTGTATTGTATGCCACTGTTTTATACTTGCCAAACTCTACTAGTTCGTTTCCAACCACATGTGTTATTTCCATATGTTCACATATTGGCAAATGTTGCAAGCCACCGCAATGATGACATGTGCCATCCAAGCATAATTTCTTGTAGAATATTTGACCTTCCTCTCTTTCACATAAAATTATTGATATGAAGTCTCTTGAAGATGTTGGTGGGGCTCATATGGCACAACTCTGCAAATCATTGTTAGTATGCATATCTAAACATATAGACCTATAAGCATCAAAATGGTTAGAAAATTCAATATGTAACCTACAACAACAAGTAGTGCGTGTGTGATTTATCTTAACATAGAAAGGTTTTAGCAATTCAAATTATCTTTGACAAATTTTAATTTGAGGATACTTCTCTAGAAATTTACCATAAAACTGTGTTTGAGTCTCATCCAAAAAATGTTTTAGATGTGGCTCGCGGTTCTGACTACCGATTCTCTTTCTTACCACATCCCTTTGATTCGGAGATACCTTTGTGTAATTCTTCCAAAAGTCTTCAATTAGTGATCTCAATGCTTCAACAATTGGTTTATCTTTTCGTGGTAGTCTCCCCATGAACGCCCATAATTCATTGGCATTAGTGTCCTCAATTCTTTGGCGTCTTCCAATGGCTCTTGATAAAGTTTTCTTATTAATTCTCAATTCTTGACTTGTCTTTCTAATGAGACAAGCTTTCCTCGTTTGACTACTTACTATAGTCGATGTAATCACACGCCGTGTTGCATTAATATCTTTTGTGCATGAGGTGTTACCCACACTCTCATACGCACTCATTAGATTCTTGACAATAGATTTTTCACTTGAAGCCTTTGATGTTCTCAACCCAAGAATCTTCATGATAGACCTATACTTTATACTTCGCATCATTTCAACGAATAGTTGACATCTTGCAGTCTCATTTAACTTTTCAAAGAACAATCTCCAAATCTTATTAGCATATCTTCTACAAGTGCATTTTGGAATCTTACCTTCCATTGGCTGCAAAATATTCTCATCAATATCAATCAAATACTTTGGCTTTCTATGCAAAATTCTAGGTGGTGTCAAGTTAGGTAAATTCATCTCAACATTAGGAATTTCATCAATATTTAAATGAGATGGGTTAGATGGCATACCTTCGATCGAAGATGGAATAGATGACATACCTTGAGGTTGAGGTGGGAACGATGGTGTACCTCCTTCATCACATGTGAGTGATGATGTACTCTCAACTTGAGATGTGGTAGATGGTGTCCCTACATGTTGACTTGCGGTAAAGGATGTGTCTCCAACTATGGTATTCAAATCTCTCGTACCACGAAGTTTTTGCATTCGTTCTCTTTGTGCCGCCAATATCATATCTCTTTGTGATGGTTGTGGTTCCTCTTCAATTGGTATGTCTTCATTTATCGTGTCCAATTTCCTCTTCTCACGAAGTTCCCTCATAGCCATTGCTTTCTTTGCATTCTTAGCTTCTATCTCTTCCTGTGTTGGTTTAATTCTTGATCGTTTCCTCAGCATGATGGAGAATTTGTCTGTAGCATGATAAAGAGACCAATATTAGTTCCTAAGAAATGAATACAAGATAATAGTGGGATTGTATTTTTTTTATGTTGTAAGGATTTATTCTTGTATAGTTTGACATCATGGTATGAACTAAGGTTTGTTTATTACACATAATTATTAAAGAACCCAAGTGTAGAAAATATACATGGCATCATGTGAGATTGTAGGTTGCTTTCTTGATTGGGAATGTATCTATTTTAAACATGTATGATAAAGCATGATAAAGTAATTCAATCCGAATTAAGGAAAATGTAAAGAACATGCATGTAAAGACTTGACATACCTAAAAAATGAAGATTTGAATGGAGAGAGTACCCAATTATGTAGTGTTTTTATCTTCTTGCATCAAACTCCTCAATAATTTGAGTTTTTCACCACTTGCTTCCTTTTCAATGTTAAATTCCTAAAATTAAATCACAATTAACATTGCAACACTACAAAAATTGAATCTTGAATAGATATATATCAAATGTGGTGTGAAAACTATGTTATTTCCTCCTTCTCAAGTTGGCAAAGCAGAAAAGGTGGTGGAAAGATCATGCAAAGGTGGTACAATGTGTCAAATGTGCATGTGAACTTCCCAATAGCATGAAAGCACTTCTTTTTTGTCAGAGCACGTGCAGAATCAGTAAGAAAACAAAGCATGTGGGCTTGGATCATGGGGGTAACCACTTTTTTACCATTTCAATAGAAATACAAAACATGAGCGCGTTATAACGCGCTCACACTATAACGTGCTCGCATTTTGTCCTGCTATAGATTCATCACATCCTTTGCATTGATCACATCTTTTTCCTACAAGGGCTTGCCAGATGCTCCGCCATATGATAGGCATAACAATGAAGGGGCAAGCCCTCATAATCAAGTTCTTGATAGAAAATGCCCTCAACCCTCAACGTCAAACCCTAATCCCTAAACCCTCAACTCTGATCCCTCGACCCTCGACCCTCAACCCTCAATGTCAAATCCTAATCCCTCAACCCTCAACCCTATCCCTAAACCCTCAACCCTCAACCTCAAATCCTAATCCCTCAACCCTCAATCCTATCCCTAAACCCTCAACCCTCAATGTCAAATCCTAATCCCTCAACCCTAATCCATCACCCCTCAAGTCTAATCCCTCATCCCTAAACCCTAAATGCTATCCCTAATCCTACACCCTCAACAGACTCGATACTATACCTTAAACTCTAATCCCTTATCCCTAAACCCTCCAACCCTATCCCTAATCCTTACACCCTCCACACTCTACGTTAACACTAATCCCTTAAACCTCAACCCTATCCCTAAACCCTTGACCCTCGAACCTCAACCCTCAACCCTCAACGTCAAACCCTAATCCCTCAACCCTTAACTCTGATCCATCAACCCTCAACACTATACCTTAAACCCTAATCCTTTCAACCTCAACCCTATCCCTAAACCCTTGACCCTCGAACCTCAACCCTCAACCCTCGACGTCAAACCCTAATCCCTCAACCCTTAACTCTGATCCCTCATCTCGCAACCCTAACCCTAAACCCTAAACCCTCAACCCTTAACCCTCAACATCAAATCCTAATCCCTCAACCCTTCACTCTAATCCCTCAACCCTAAACCCTATCCCTAAACCCTCAACACTATACCTTAAACCCTAGTCCCTCAGCCCTCAACCCTAAACCTTATCCCTAAACCCTAATCCCTCAACCCTCAACCCTAATCCATCATCCCTCAACTCTAATCCCTCATCCCTAAACCCTAAATGCTATCCCTATTCCTACACCCTCAACAGAATCGATACTATACCTTAAACCCTAATCCCTTATCCCTAAACCCTCCAACCCTATCCCTAATCCTTATACCCTCCACACTCTACTTTAACCCTAATTCCTTGACCCTCGACCCTATCCCTAAACCCTTGACCCTTGAACCTCAATCCTCAACCCTCAATGTCAAACCCTAATCCCTCAACCCTTAATTTTGATCCCTCGACCCTCAACACTATACCTTAAACCCTAATCCCTATCCCTCAACCCTTAACCCTTAAAACTTAAACCCTATCCCTACACCCTCAACACTTGACACTATATCTTAAGCCTTAAACCCTCATCCCTAAAGCCTCAACCCTCAATCCTTAAACCTTTAACCCTAAACCCTATCCCTAATCCCTCTACCCTCGACACTCTAACCCTAACCTTGACATTAAATGCTAATCCGTCAACCCTAAACCCTAATCCTAAACCCTCAACCCTCAACACTATACCTTAAACCCTAATCCCTCAACCCTCAACCCTAAACCTTATCCCTGAACCCTAATCCATCAACCCTCAACCCTAATCCATCATCCCTCAACTCTAATCCCTCATCCCTAAACCCTAAATGCTATCCCTATTCCTAAACCCTCAACAGACTCGATATTATACCTTAAACTCTAATCCCTTATCCCTAAACCCTCCAACCCTATCCCTAATCCTTATACCCTCCACACTCTACTTTAACCCTAATTCCTCGACCCTCAACCCTATCCCTAAACCCTTAACCCTCGAACCTCAACCCTCAACCCTCAACATCAAACCCTAATCCCTCAACCCTTAACTCTGATCCCTCGACCTTCAACCTTATCCTTAAACCCTCAACCCTCAATGTCAAATTCTAATCCCTCAACCCTTCACTCTAATCCCTCAACCCTAAACCCTCAACACTATACCTTAAACCCTAATCCCTCAACCCTAACCCTAAACCTTGTCCCTAAACCCTAATCCCTCAACCCTCAACCCTAATCTGTCATCCATCATCCCTCAACTCTAATCCCTCATTCCTAAACCCTAAATGCTATCCCTATTCCTAGACCCTCAATAGGCTCGATACTATACCTTAAACCCTAATCCCTCTACCCTCGACACTCTTATTTAACCCTAATCCCTTGACCATTAACCCTATCCCTCAACCTCAACCCTCAACTCTCAACATTTCCTCGACCCTCAACCCTATCCCTAAACCCTTGACCCTCGAACCTCAACCCTCAACCCTCAACATAAAACCCTAATCCCTTAACCCTTAACTCTGATCCCTCGACCTTCAACCCTAACCCTAAACCCTCAACCCTCAACGTCAAATTCTAATCCCTCAACCCTAAACCCTCAACACTATACCTTAAACCCTAATCCCTCAACCCTAACCCTAAACCTTGTCCCTAAACCCTAATCCCTCAACCCTCAACCCTAATCTGTCATCCGTCATCCCTCAACTCTAATCCCTCATTCCTAAACCCTAAACGCTATCCCTATTCCTAGACCCTCAATAGGCTCGATACTATACCTTAAACCCTAATCCCTCTACCCTCGACACTCTTATTTAACCCTAATCCCTTAACCATTAACCTCAACCCTCAACCCTCAACCCTCAACTCTCAACATTAAACCCTAATTCATCAACCCTAAACCCTAATCCCTCAAACCTAAACCCTATCCCTAAACCATCAACCCTCAACACTATACCTTAAACCCTAATCCCTCAACCCTCAACCCTAAACCTTATCCTTGAACCCTAATCCCTCAACCCTCAACCCTAATCCCTCATCCCTCAACTCTAATCCCTCATCCCTAAACCCTAAATGCTATCCCTATTCCTAAACCCTCAACAGACTCAATACTATACCTTAAACTCTACTCCCTTATCCCTAAACCCTCCAACCCTATCCCTAATCCTTATACCCTCCACACTCTACTTTAACCCTAATTCCTTGACCCTCAACCCTATCGCTAAACCCTTGACCCTCGAACCTCAACCCTCAACCCTTAACTCTGATCCCTCGACCTTCAACCCTAACCCTAAACCCTCAACATCAAATTCTAATCCCTCAACCCTTCACTCTAATCCCTCAACCCTAAACCCTATCCCTAAACCCTCAACACTATACCTTAAACCCTAATCCCTCAACCCTAACCCTAAACCTTGTTCCTAAACCCTAATCCCTCAACCCTCAACCCTAAACCCTATCCCTAAACCCTCAACACTATACCTTAAACCCTAATCCCTCAACCCTAACCCTAAACCTTGTTCCTAAACCCTAATCCCTCAACCCTCAACCCTAATCTGTCATCCGTCATCCCTCAACTCTAATCCCTCATTCCTAAACCCTAAACGCTATCCCTATTCCTAGACCCTCAATAGGCTCGATACTATACCTTAAACCCTAATCCCTCTACCCTCGACACTCTTATTTAACCCTAATCCCTTGACCATTAACCTCAACCCTCAACCCTCAACTCTCAACATTAAACCCTAATTCATCAACTCGAAACCCTAATCCCTCAAACCTAAACCCTATCCCTAAACCATCAACCCTCAACACTATACCTTAAACCCTAATCCCTCAACCCTCAACCCTAAACCTTATCCCTGAACCCTAATCCCTCAACCCTCAACCCTAATCCCTCATCCCTCAACTCTAATCCCTCATCCCTAAACCCTAAATGCTATCCCTATTCCTAAACCCTCAACAGACTCGATACTATACCTTAAACTCTAATCCCTTATCCCTAAACCCTCCAACACAATCCCTAATCCTTATACCCTCCACACTCTACTTTAACCCTAATTCCTCGACCCTCAACCCTATCCCTAAACCCTTGACCCTCGAACCTCAACCCTTAACCCTCAACATCAAACCCTAATCCCTCAACCCTTAACTCTGATCCCTCGACCTTCAACCCTATCCCTAAACCCTCAACCCTCAACATCAAATTCTAATCCCTCAACCCTTCACTCTAATCCCTCAACCCTAAACCCTATCCCTAAACCCTCAACACTATACCTTAAACCCTAATCCCTCAACCCTAACCCTAAACCTTGTCCCTAAACCCTAATCCCTCAACCCTCAACCCTAATCTATCATTCGTCATCCCTCAACTCTAATCCCTCATTCCTAAACCCTAAATGCTATCCCTATTCCTAGACCCTCAACAGGCTTGATACTATACCTTAAACCCTAATCCCTCTACCCTCAACACTCTTATTCAACCCTAATCCCTTGACCATTAACCCTATCCCTCAACCTCAACCCTCAACCCTCAACTCTCAACATTAAACCCTAATTCATCAACCCTAAACCCTAATCCCTCAATCCTAAACCCTATCCCTAAACCATCAACCCTCAACACTATACCTTAAACCCTAATCCCTCAACCCTCAACCCTAAACCTTATCCCTAAACCCTAATCTGTCAACCCTCAACCCTAATCTCTCATCCCTCAAATCTAATCCCTCATCCCTAAACCCTAAATGCTATCCCTATTCCTAAACCCTCAACAGACTCGATACTATACCTTAAACTCTAATCGCTTATCCCTAAACCCTCCAACCCTATCCCTAATCCTTACACCCTCCACACTCTACTTTAACCCTAATCCCTTTAACCTCAACCCTATCGCTAAACCCTTGACCCTCAAACCTCAACCGTCAACCCTCGACGTCAAACCCTATTCCCTCAACCCTTAACTCTGATCCCTCATCTCTCAACCCTAACCCTTAACCCTAAACCCTCAACCCTCAATGTCAAATCCTAATCCCTCAACCCTAAACCCTATCCCTAAACCCTCAACACTATACCTTAAACCCTAATCCATCAGCCCTCAACCCTAAACCTTATCCCTAAACCCTAATCCCTCAACCCTCAACCCTAATCTGTCATCCCTAACTCTAATCCCTCATCCCTAAATCCTAAATGCTATCCCTATTCCTACACCCTCAACAGAATCGATACTATACCTTAAACCCTAATCCCTTATCCCTAAACCCTCCAACCCTATCCCTAATCCTTATACCCTCCACACTCTACTTTAACCCTAATTCCTCGACCCTCAACCCTATCCCTAAACCCTTGACCCTCGAACCTCAACCCTCAATGTCAAACCCTAATCCCTCAACCCTTAACTCTGATCCCTCGACCCTCAACACTATACCTTAAACCCTAATCCCTATCCCTCAACCCTTAACCCTTAAAACTTAAACCCTATCCCTACACCCTCAACACTTGACACTATATCTTAAGCCTTAAACCCTCATCCCTAAAGCCTCAACCCTCAACCCTTAAACCTTCAACCCTAAACCCTATCCCTAATCCCTCTACCCTCGACACTCTAACCCTAAACTCGACATTAAATGCTAATTCGTCAACCCTAAACCCTAATCCTAAACCCTCAACCCTCAACACTATACCTTAAACCCTAATCCCTCAACCCTCAACCCTAAACCTTATCCCTAAACCCTAATCCCTCAACCCTCAACCCTAATCCATCATCCCTCAACTATAATCCCTCATCCCTAAACCCTAAATGCTATCCCTATTCCTAAACCCTCAACAGACTCGATACTATACCTTAAACCCTAATCCCTTATCCCTAAACCCTCCAACCCTATCCCTAATCCTTACATCCTCCACACTCTACTTTAACCCTAATCCCTCGACCCTAAACCCTATCCCTAAACCCTTGACCCTTGAACCTCAACCCTCAACCCTCAATGTCAAACCCTAATCCCTCAACCCTTAACTCTGATCCCTTGAGCCTCAACCCTATCCCTAAACCCTAAACCCTCAACCGTAATCTGTCATCCCTCATCCCTAAACCTTAAACACTATCCCTATTCCTAGACCCTCAATGGGCTCGATACTATACCTTAAACACTAATCCCTTATACCTAAACCCTCCAACTCTATCCCTTATCCCTTAACCCTCATGATTAATAGCCTTGAATGTAAAAAAATTTGAGAGGAACATAACGCGAACGCGTTATAACGTGCTCGCATTATGTCAAACATGACAAAAAACAGACTTGCGGGAAAGAAAAATGCAAGGCAAAACATAACGCGAGCACGTTATTTCTTACTTTAGGAATCCCAAGCCTTGGGCTTGGGATTTGCTTTGGATTTCCAACCCAAAGGCTTGGAGTGCCTTATGAACAGTCACAGACGTGTTTTTCTATATTCTTCAAAATTTCACATAATTTCGTTCGTGCTAACCCTCAGATTTGCACGTGTTTCAAGGTTGAACAAATCAAACACATGGGTAATGTTAGGCTTTCTCTTAGCTATTTGACGATGTGATTTTTTTCACATTTTAACAATGTTAAGCCTTTCATCTTTAATTTCTTTTGTTTGTGTGTCTGTTTTTAGGCAAAAACCACTGTTTGGTCTTTTTTTCATTGTAAAATAACTATTCATTCAAATTTCAAAAAAATTACATATTTAGAAACTAGACTCCATTCTACAAATATTAAAAAAATAAAAAAATGATTTTCAATTAGTTTTCAAAATTTATAGGGGTAGCACGGCCAAAATTTTGTTTCTTAGGACGTGTCCACTTTAAAAATTAGTAAAAAATAAATATTCATCAAAAAATTATCAGAAAAATCGGGCATAAACTACATGCTATTAGCTAATTTCTCACTAAAGCGATTTTAAAAATACCAAAAAAAAGTTGACCTTTTGAGGGAGCCACAAAACATGCTATGTTATGTTTTTTTGACAGAAACAACACCAATTTATGTGGCTTCCTCTTTTGAACCCCTTAATCTATGCCATTTTCAAAACAAAATAGTAGTTTAGAAAGTAGACTCGGAGCACTACAAACATTGTTTTGGTTGCATTTCCAAATTTTGATTGTAACTATGCTCAATTTCTCATCCAAGGCCAGTATTTCCTGATTTCAGAAAAAAAGTGGCTACTTAAGACCCCTTTTTGGCCCCCCATCTTCCTGCACTTACCCATATTTAGGGTTTTAATAGCACTTAAGAATTAAATTGAGATATTATTTGATACATCTGAGCTTTCACATCGTTCCAAGTGGCAGCCCAACCTAATAGGTGAATGTTCTCACTTAGTGGAGATTCAACTCAGTTGATATGCCCATGAATGTTTGGTGAGAAGGGAGGATTTACCTTTGAAACCTAAACCAAAACTTTCCCCCCTTTTTAACCCTAAACATTTTGGTGAACCTATGTTTTTGGACTTTTTTGCACCTTGCTGAGTGTTGTGTGATAGATTTGCATTCATTCATCTTATTGCAATCGAAAAATTACAAAAAAAATTGAAAAAATTGGCATCTTAGGCTTGCATTTTAGCATAATTTGAATTAATTAGCATTTAATTTCATTAAATTTCTATCATTTTTATTAGATCTAATTTAAATTACAGAAATTCATCATTTAGTATTCACTTGCATTGCATTTTCATGCTTAAATTGTCAAAAATTGCTTGAAATTGTGCATTTTTCATAAAAACCTAGTTTTGCATTAGCTAGGGTTTGTAGTCAAAATCTTGTTTCAGATTTTACTACCCTTTTCCAGCACTCATTAGGACCAATTTCTAATTGTAGTGTTTCATCATAATGGCTTTCTTGCAAAATTTCATGTCTAGAGGGTTTGAAAACCTTGCATTTTCACTAGATTTGGCCTTATCGTCTCTCTAGAATTGCATTACAAGCGTGTTGTGAGGGATTTTTCTGCATAATTGGACTATTATTAGGGTTATTATCTGCTTCCCCTCCTTAAATTCCTTACAATACCCTTGCTACTAGGCATTTACACTGAAAATTGGTGAAAATTTATATACTTTAGGTGTATTTTCACTAGGTTTTGACTTGTCATTACTCTAGACTTGCATAAAAAGCATGTTGTGAAAGATAAAGTTACATTATTGGGCTTTTATTAGACATATTATTTGCTGTCCCTCTTGAGATTTTTCACAACACTTCTTCTTTCATTCATTTGCATCGCAAAAAGGTGAAAAATCAAGTATTTTGGATCTTAAACATATCTTTCTCCTAGGGTTTGTTCTATTAGTTTGTGCATTGAGTGTTGCATGTTATTGTATGAGTCTTATAACCCACTACCCTAATAGAAATATCCCTTTAAGAAGAAGTAGGAGACTCATGGGATCTAGTGCTCTTGAAGAAAATGATATCCCTACCTCTGAAAATCTGTTAAACGCCTTTTTTACAAAAGGAGAGACACAAATTTTGCAAGGCACTATACCTAATACAACCACTATGGAATATCAAGTATTTCATGATGTTGATGACACTATTGAGGTAGTCACTTATGTACCTAATGAGTAAATAAACAAACTTGATAAAGAGTTAGTCGATTTTCAAGCATTTGTTAAAAATGAAAGGATAGAGGAAGAAGCTATACCTGTGATTCACAACATAACAGAGTTGATAAAAGAAGGACAAAATGGCATTAATGTTATTCAAGGTTTAACGCATATAGTACACAATAATTTTATTCCAATGACTGAATGTACGAATGGTATTAATAACATGTCGTCACCATCTCACACGCAAGTATCGGCACCTATACCGACTACGGGAATATCTACATTTACATCAACAATTTTAACTACTAATGCAAATGCTTCTAGTAATGCTACCATTGGTATTGGAGTATCTAATAGCACTAATTCACAAAATTACAAAGCTATGGGATTTAACTATCAGAACTTAGCACCTAAGGTGACCTCTGTTACGAATAATTACTCTCAGCCACCCCTTCATCCCACTTATTCTCAACCACCTCTTACATATAACTATTCGCAACCACCTTCCACTTATCACTATGTTCAACCACCACTCACCTACTCATAGCATCTACTTGTCACTACTCAGGCTCAATCACCTCCTCACTTTGGTTCCAATTCCTCACAACAAACTGCATCACCCAATGATGCCATCTTAAACCATCTATTGCAAGGCATAACTTCTTTACAACAAAAGGTGACAAATTTGACAAACTCTTCACAACCTAATATACCAATTTATCATGCTTGTAATCCCCTATCTTATGCAATCTTGAGAACTCCTATGCCTAAGATGTTTGAGACTCCTCACTTTAAAAGTATGGTGGAAAAGGTGATCCTAATACTAATGTGGCAGCATTCACGGCTATGTGTAGTGATTTTTACTTTGAAGAGGATTTTTTAGCAAAACTCTTCCTACGATCTCTCAAAGATACTGTTTTAGAATCATTTTGCTCTTTACCTCCGAATTCAATACTCTTTTTCGCAGCTATTTGATCAAATTTTACAACATTTTCAAGCAAACATTAGACCTCAAGTCTCTTTGACTGATTTAGTTCATTGCAAGCAAGGTCCGAAAGAGAAGTTAACTGAGTTTATTAGTCAGTATCAAGCACTCTATGCACAAATTCAATATCAAATGAAGGATGAGGATGTTTAAAAGGTGTTTATTACAAATCTACAACCTAACATCCGTGATAAGATTCTCTTGATGAAGTATAACTCTTTTCAACATTTATGCACCGCCCTTCGTGATTATTAGCTTTCATCTAGTCAGTATGAAAATCAAAACTCATCGGCTCAAGTTGGACAGTCCATGGGTGGACCTTCACAAAATAATTTTAAGAGGAATAATAAGAGTTTCATCAAGGTTAATGGGCCGAATTCAAACAACTATTCACAAGTATCTAATATCACTAATCCAAAAATGACATAGTTTTAGCAAAGAAAATTCACTCCGATATCTGAATCCTATCATTCTATCATGAACCAAGCTGTGAGTAATAACCTCATGAAGCTTCCTCTAATTAAACCATTGGATCCTAGTAGAATGCAAGGACCTTATTTCGATGCTAATGCTTTTTTCCATTACCATAGGCAACAAGGACATGATATTGAATGATGTATGCGTCTTAAACATGAAATACAAGACTTCATCAACTTGAATGATATACAAGTATCGAGTGTGAACGATAATGGAAATAAGTCAGTTGCTCCACCGAATCACAATTTACAAATCTTTACTAATCCCTTTCCTAAGCATACCAATAATAACATGATGGAACAAAATACACTTGAAGTAGAGGATGAATATCTGAATTACGATGAGATAATTGCTACAATAGAAGTGGATAAGGAAAATACTGAAGTATCACCTCGTCCACAAAGAAATGGTATTTATGCTGAGGTTCCTCCTCCGTTATCCCTTTAAGGATCAGGAGATAACCAAAATGCATTGCAAAGACAAATGGAACAACCAAAGCCAAAGACTCTGACAAAAGAAAAGATTGAGATAGTACAAGATAGTCATTATCACTATGATAGATGAACTCAACAAAGAAAGAGAGCTAAGGATCAGAAAAGAGTAAGAATATTATCGGTAGTTGGCAATAATAGTGGTTCTCCTCCTCATAAGCAACAAAAGATCTCACATACACAAGGATTTGAGAAACAAGCATTGCATGGACTTCCTGACAACAAACAAAACTCTCATAATAACCACTCAAGCTTCGCATAAAACTTGATAGAGCATCTCTCCAAGAGGCTTGCAAGTTACAAATTTTAGGACAGGTAAGTATTTCTAACCCTTTACCTCCATGTTGTGTTTCCCCTGTGATGTGTTATGTGTTGTTTAGGCCTCCTAGGATGACCCTTGATACTCTCGTAAGGTCAAGGATACTAAGAGACTGTCTCTATTGCACGACCCTTCTTCTATTTGTATCATCATTCTTCTGTATTACCTCTCCTCTATTTTCATTGTTGTGTGTTGTATCTTATGGACATAGCATTGCTGTTGGTGACTTGGGGACACCCTCCTACGTGACTATCCCTAAGGCACTTGTTTCTCCTCTCTGGAGCCATTGTTTACCTTCTTCTAGTGGTTCTATCTAGTTGGCAAATGACGAAAACCATATAATACTGATATGGACCTAGTGTCCCTTCGGCAAGAAATCAAAAAATGGACCTAGTCCATACATGACGATGAGGTTGATATAAATTATCTAATTCTTGGCTAGTAGAATCACTCCATGTGATATCTTGATGTTGTCTTATCGTACTTACAAAACATAACAATATTGCTTCTCCATGCACTTTGTCTATCTTGGAACTTGCTTTCCTCGGCTCTCTATATGAATGATTGCATGCATTGTTGTTTATCATGATTATATGGTTGCTAGCACCTTTTCTTGTAGGAAATTATGTGTTTGTGGGAACATTTGGTGATCGTAAAGTACATGTCACCTCCAGGGGACATGGGCTTTGCGAGAGCTCGTATTGCCTTGTGTGTTTTCTTCCTACCTTAACGTGCTTGATATCGGTACATGATATCAACCACCTTAAGGTGGGGGAATATATAAGGTAAGTTGTCTGATGACTTTGGTACTAACGAAGCGTGTTTGAAGCCCTCTACGGAGGCAGGATGTTGTATCTCCGAGTGAGTGCACATCTTTCTTTTCTATATTGGAATCATTTAAGCCCTCTGCAAAGGCGGGGATAGTGTATTTCTCAAGGAGATTGCGCATCCTGTCATTTTCTAAAAGTCCTCCGAGTAGGCAGGGAGTGGATTTGAGACTATCCTAACCCTTAAGCGTGTCTTCAGTGATTGTTGTGGCGAAGCCCAATCATCGGTGTGTGCCTGTAGCATGCCTGAGATCGCTGTGAACCTAGCAATAGGTTTCTTCCATCGCTTGTTTGTCGTGTTTTCTCTGTGTCTTCCATGTGTGTGTGTGTATGGTGTGTTTTAAAGACGTGTGGTGATGAGTCCCTCCTATGCTTTGGGATTTGTATGGCGTGTTTGTTCTCAATTGTAGTTTAAAGATGTGTGGTGATGATTCCCGCCTACACTCTGAGGTTTTGTATTGCATGTCTGTTGCCCCATATGCAGTTTAAAGACATGTGTCGATGAGTCCCTCCTGCATTTTGGGTTGTGTGTTTACTTTCCTTGTACTTGCATTTGCATTCATAAATGAGAAAAAGAAAGAAAATAATCACTGCATTCACTATATTCATTGTGTTTTGCATGTCTTCAATGTTGTCTTTCCCACGTGTTCTACATGACTGTAACTGTCTTCTCCATGTTTTGCGTGCCTGTCACTATCTTCAATGTGTTTGGTGTGTTTTCACTTTGCTTGGTGTGTTTGTTGTGTTTGTTGACCGTACTTTAATGCATGTATTGACCTTGCGTTTATACATTCATTAAAGTGGGGGATAAATTTTATGTCAGAAAATATCCCCTCGAGGGCTTTTCCCTCTTAAGGTTTAGCTCTCAAGTCCTTAGAATGCATTTAGAGCATCTTGCATGTTAATTTTCAATCCCGATGAGAAAACCCTAAAGTCTTATGGCAAATAGGACCTAGGGGGTTCTATTTTGATGATCCCAAAACAAAAATGGGAGGGTGGACTTGGGCGCTAGTGCCCTAGTCCTACCCTATTTTGGGTCAGCTCTAAATTTAAATGTCGATTTTATGACCGTTATTTAGGTCCTATGCCGACATCTCAAGTTTGAATTACGAAATTCTTAGCGGGAATATTTGTTGTTGCATATATAAGCATGTTTAGGTTTTCATTTGTAAACTAGAAGATGATTGTGAACTTTAGGCATATTTTTGATTTCAAGATATTCATTGTTGTAAGAGCAGAGCATTGTTATTGTGTTTGTGATTGCAGATTTGACTTCATCTTCTCATGTGATTGAAGAGCCTTCATTTATGTGAGATCTACACTACAAGGTGATATCTATTGTGTTTTTGATCATTTATCATTTGGATTTTTCCTCTATCCTGTAGGGATATGCACTCTTATCTGACAATGGTGTTCGGAAGACTTGAATGTCTCTCTGGGGCTTGACCGAGGCAAGCCTCTAAACACAACAACCACCTCCCACACTCCTTTGTAATTGTAGGTTACAGGTACTGAGTTTCGCAGAGTGGAGTTGTAGAAATAAGTTGCAGACAACAAGGATTCAGGATCAGAAAGAAAGAAGACAAAGTTTAGCATTTTGGGATAAGGGCGCTAGTCCCTGTGTCCTTCACTTTTTCCGGGGCAGAAATGGAATATACAATGCAAATCAATGTCAAAAGGAGATTCAGATTCCGTGATGAAAACTGTACCTTGGACTAGGGTGCTAGTCCCAGTGTCCTTGACTGTTCTGCATTCTGAACTACAAAAAATAGTGAGTTAAATATCTCTGTCCTTCACCTTAGTCTAAAGGGATTTGTCGTAATTCATTAATTTGCTTACTGTTTTACATATTGAGTGTTTTAAGAGAACTTAAGCATTAAATTGAGATGTTTTTTGATACATCTGAGCTTCTGCATTGTTCCAAGTGGTAGCCCAACCTGATAGGTGAATGCTCTCACTTAGTGGATATTCAACTCGGTTGATATGCCCTTGAATTTTTGGTGAGAAGGGAGGATTTACCTTTGAAACCTAATCCAAAAAATTTCCCCCCTTTTGAACCCTAAACAGGAACATCCATGGAACAAATCACAAAGCAAATCATGGTCTTACCTATAAAAACACTTAACATCAATACTCAGTTGACAACACAGTAGGAGGAAGGACTTCTTGATCCTCTTATATCTCATTTAGAAGCTTTTACTTGGGAATATAAAGACATGAATGGCATACCCCTATAATTTGTACCCACCATATATATATAGAAGATGTTACGCCTGTTAGACAGCCCCAAAGAATATTAAACCTGGCACTCAAAGAATTTATAAAAACTGAGATAGAAAAACTTTTGCAAGCCAGATTCATCTACCTTATCTCAGATAGCCAGTGGGTGTCCCCATTGGTTATAGTACCCAAAAAGAATGGGAAATGGAGGGTATGTATTGATTACAAGAAGCTGAACAAGGCCATAAAAAAGGACTATGTCCCCTTGCCATTCATTAACCAACTACAAGACAACCTAGCAAGAAAGAAATACTTCTCATTCCTAGATGGGTTTAGTGGATACAATCAAATCCAAGTGGCCCGAGAAGACCAAGACAAGACCACCTTCACATGCTCATAGGACACCTTTTCATATAGAGTCCTTCCATTTGGCCTGTGTAATGCTCCAGCTACTTTTCAAAGAGTTGTTTTAACCATTTTTGTTGAACTAGCTAATGAGTGTATGGAGGTTTATATGGATGACTTTACTATTTATGGGGATACCTTTGAAGAAGCCCTCAAAAATATAGAAAAAGTGTTTCAATGTTGTGAAAAGAATCAATTGTCCTTAGCCATGAGAATTTTTTTATAATGGTGGAACAAGGTATTGTCCTAGGGCATCATATATCAGTAAAAGAAATCAAGGTAGATCAAAACAAGGTAGAAGTGATTAAACAATTGTCTCCAACTAAAACAAATTGATGTTAGGAGTTTCTTGGGTCATGTAGGATACTATAGGAGATTCATAGAAAATTTTAGCAAGATAGCTGACCCAATGTTCTCCCTACTAAACAAGGATACTTAATTTCATTGGACAAAAGATTGCCAAACAACATTTGAGACCATCAAATAAAAACTCACAAACACACATGTTTTAAGAGGACCTAATTGGAATCTATCATTCCACATTCAGGCAGATGCATCAAATGAATCAATAGGAGTAGTCTTAGGACAAAACGAAGAAGGGGAAAGTATGTATGCAATTTATTATATAAGTAAAAACCTTACCCTTGCTGAGAAATTACACAACAAATAAAAAATAATTCATGGTTGTCATCAATGCCATCAACAAATTTAGACATTACATCACATGATACAAAAATTTTGTACACACTAATCATGCATCCATTAAATATTTAATGAACAAACCCATAGTAGGTGCAAGAATCATTAGATGGTTGTTACTATTACAAGAATTTGATATCACTATTGTAGTAACCGAGGAAAGTTTAACTTGGTTGTTGATTTTCTATCAAGATTGCATACAGGTGGAGAAAACCATCTGGTGGAAGATGGGTTCCCAGATGAAAATTTGTTTGTTGTTTCTTCTCACACCTCAGTTTGCTGATATAGCCAACTTCTTGGCTGCAAGCTTGTTTCCTTCCCACTTTACTTCCAAACAAAAAAAGAGATTAGTAAAGGAAAGATTTCCTTACAAATGGTTAAATGGTTTGTTGTTCAAGTATGGTCCTAACTTTGTTTTGCACAGGTGTCTAAGGGTTGGTGAAATCTTTGATGTGTTGAGAGCATGCCATGATGAGCCCACAAGAGAACATTACTCCTCACAGAGGACAATCCACATGATTCTTGAAGCTAGTTATTATTGGTCCTCTCCACAAAGATGTGAAGAGATATGTGAAATAATGTGACCAGTGCCAAAGGATGGGTCAGCCAACCTTCACACAGGAGATGACACTACACCTTCAGGTGGTTTTAGAACTATTTGAACAATGGGGCATGAATTTTGTTGGACCCATATCTCCAACATCCGTAGGGAAAGAATACATATTGGTATGTACTGACTATGTGACCAAATGGGCAAAAGTTCAAGCATTGCAATTCACCAGAGAAGAAAAAGTTGTTGATTTCCTATATAATAGAATTTTCCAAAGATAAATGGAGCCCCGAGAGCTATAGTTTTAGATAAAGGTCAAGTGATAAAATCTTTCATGGATTTGTATCAGGTCAAGCATAGGAATTCCTCACCTTATCATCCCCAAGCAAATGGATAGGTGGAGGTGCAAACAAAGAATTGGAAAACATATTGACAAGGACAGTAGCAATGAATAGAAAGATTGAGCCAGCAGATTACATGAAGTGGTATGGGCTTACAACACAACATGGAAATCAAAAACAAAGTTCTCACCTTATGAACTTGTCTATAGAAAGAAACCCATACTATCAAATATAATTTGAACTACAAACACTCAGGACATCACTTGATATTGGACTACCATTGTCCATAGCATAGCAAGATTGGATCTTACAACTCAATGAGTTGGATGAGATCATGATGGAGGCCATACAGTAGATAGAACTCATTTAGCACCAAAGGAAACAATGGAAATGTTCTATTTCAAAGTCAAAATATTTTTTGACAACATTTTGGACCCCCATCTTTGTGCACATACCCAAGAGCTTGACATCCAAAATTTGATTGGTAAATTTTAAATTTGAAAGTTTTGGTTCAACAACCCTCATAACCCCAAATTATATGTAAAGGCATTTAAAGGAAGGGGGTGATAATTATTGTACTTTATGTGATCCCTACACAACTCCGTGCAACTTGTGCTCCTATGCCTTAGCTTAACATAAGCTTGTATCATGTTGCAATCTTTCCTTGCACACATAGTACTATGCCAAGGTGCTTTGTGCATGAAGAACTTAAGCAAAATGGCTTCAGGCACATCTTTGCAAGCACCAATTCCTATGTAAGTCTATACAAGATACTACAAAGACATCTTTGTGCACACTCTTTAGTCATGCTATGTGACTTCAAGAGTTTGCACTTTAGCTTCAATGAAAACATTGCTAGCTCCTACAAATCCTTTTGGCATTATGTGTGGCATGCACATTGGCAATGTATATGCATCAACACCAATACATTCATTTTACCTCCATATGTGTCTAATACATGACTACATCTACTCCACATGATCATGCTAGCTAACTTGTACAATATGAATTTGACACCTAACACAACCTTATCCATATGGGAAGCACACATTCACACATGAAACTTGTCTACATATTGCATTAAAGTCTTAGCTGACAATCTATTGTATAAATATCCACCTCACTGTACATCCTATAAACTATTCTACTTACTTATGAGCCTTTGTCACATTATTTGACCTAGTTTGGTTGTACTTCAAGGTGTTCTAGCAAATTAGGTGGATGCATTCTTCCTACCTAATCATGGGAACCTACATTCTTACGATCAATTTTATAATATATAGTACATTCACACAATATTAATGAATGGAGGTCTGGAGGAAAACATTATTCACATTATTTGCATGTTTTATTATCTCATGGCTTTTGCTTCTATAAATCTTTTTCATAACAAGCACCTAATGGACATAAACCTATCTTCATTAGTGATACTTCATAACCTTGCTACATATAGGGTTTTCCTCTAGTAAACTCATATGAAAATTAAATCTTTAGTATTAGAGCATAAATTCTTGATCTCATGTTGCATTTTTCTAGACACACTTGGTATGTTTTTTCCATTTTAGCACTCTCACTTTTCTTGCAACCATCATGATGATCAAAGCTAAATGTTCTGTTAGGATTAGCCGGCAGAAGATTCAATTAAATGCAAATAAAGATTAAACAGAGGAATGAAAATACACATAAATAATACCAGCGAGAGACAAGTTTTAACGTGGTTCACCCAAACTCAGGCTACATCCACCAATAGAGAGTCCAATATTATTATCCAGTAAATCAAACCGATTACAACCAGCAATCCTTGCAACTCAATACCACTACAAAATGCTACAATATATCAACAGAAACCTTAACCCTTAGCCGTTTTTATCAAGCCTTATGTCGGTTACAAACCCCCAAACCCCCGCAAGGGGTGCTGCCCCTTGACCCCGTTAAACAATTTGGGGAGAAACCGCGTCGTTAAAAGTGGGGTAAATTTAACCTCCGAATCTGATTAGGTTCCATATAACATGTTCTCCATAGGAAGGAAACTATAGAATTCTCTCTCAACTGAAATAATCATTCACATTCAAAGAGATAATTTCTTTGACATCAAAAGTAGTAGCTCAAGACATGTTCTTCACTCATAGAGTAGTAGTTTGTTGATCTTGTCCTTGTTGCTTTCCTATAGCCAACGAATGAACATTTATAGCACACAAGAGATAAATTGAGCTCTATGTGCCATGTAATGTTTCCTCGTGCTCACTTTTGTAGCTACAAGAAAAGTTGGGGGAGAAGGTTTTGAAATCACCATCTCTTGATTGTGCACACACATAGCTAGACCTTCTCTCAAGCCACCAGTGCCACCAAGGCAATTTCTCAAATGTGTTGCAAACATGTATCCTCTATCATTGACTATGCAAAATATTCTACAAACATCCATATTGTGCATCATGATATAGTGGCTTCATTAGCTACTTTTAGATCAATATTAGTCTAGTAGCATTTATGCCATAACAACTAACATAGAAACAATATCTATAATAGGTAATCAATGCAATCCACATCATCCACAACAACCTATGAAAGAATAACCAATTATTCCTCATGCACATATTTATAGAAGGAAAGCCTCTAGAACTCCACACTTGCAAAAGGAAACAACCATGCAAACATTGGAAGCTTATATCTCTCATTGAAACTAGAAGCACATGGAGCATCCATGGCTTCATACCAATGTCTATGATCTAGGTTTAACTAAAATGGACTCACACAACACTTGACAATAGCCACATTAAAGCACTTCTCAACAACACCCTATACAAACCTATAGAATACAACTTCAACATTCTACACTAATAAGCCACTTCTTTGTTTGATAGTGTTCTTCCAAATCATTAGTTTTGATGCTCTATACTACTCTTCATTTTAGCTCTTCCATATAGCTACAAGATTCTCTCAACAAGAACAAATAGGTTTAACAACACCATCTCCTTTTAGCAATGAACTACAACAACAACCTTCCCTCTATATTTGCAAGCATACATAGTTAGGACTATGATTTAGACTAGAATCATGTTAGCACACTTTGAACATTCACTACTTCTTGGGTAGAAGTATGGCTAATTAAAATCTTCACTCATTCTTGAGATTCAAAAAATATTTATGGTTTCACATTTGCAAGTCATCAATAGACATGTGCATAATAAAGCTACACCCTACATAAAACTCATTCCACTTTTTGTGTTGGCACCTCTGAGTATATTTTCTAGTATAGTGAGGATGTTGTTTTATAAGAAAGGGTGAAGTGATCTAGACATAGCCATGTAACAGTTCAATGACCTGTGGTTTCTTAGAGCAATATTATATAAGTTCTTTACTACATACTAGATGCAATGGAGACCATTGCTTTACAAGAAAGGGTGAATGATCTATGTGCAACTCCATCCAACTTGTGCTCCTACACATCAACTCAACATAAGATTATATCATGTTGCAATCTTTCCTTACACGCATAGTATTATGCCAAGATCCTTTTTGCATTAATAACACTTTTGGAAGAATGGTTTTGTGCACATCTACATAAGAACCAGTTCAAATAGTTCCATGACAAATAGTGCAAAGATATCTGCAAGCACTCTCTTCAGTCATGTTGTGCAACTTCAAGAGTCTACACTTCGGCTTTGATGATAATATTGCTAGCTCTTGCAAATCCTTTCCACATTATGCATAACTTATACATGGGCAACACATGTACCTACACCAATACATTCCATTTGACTTCATATGCCTCTAGCACATGGCTACATCTAATTTTCATAATCATGCCAACCAACTTATACCATATGAATCCCAACATCTAGCACAACCCTAGCCACATGGCCCAAAGTACACCATATGTGCATGACATTTTTCAACATATTGTGAAAGGTTTAGTTAATAGCTTATTATATAAATATAGCTTACTGTAAATTCTATAAACTAGTATGCAAACTAGTGAACCTTTGTCACATCATTTGACCTAGTCTGGTTGTACTCCAAGGTGCTCTAACAAATTAGGTGGATGCATTCTTCCTACCTAATCATGAGAACATGCATTCCCATCATCATTTATGTAATGTATTATACATTCACCCAATATCAAGGAATGAAGGAGAACATTCTTCACTTTCTTTGGATGCTCTATTATTTCATAACTTGTTGCTTAGACTATAAAGTTTCTACATAAAAAACACCTAATAGACATAAACCTATCTTCATTATCACTACTTCATAGCTTTGTTTCTATAAATAGGGCTGTCATATGATCTCAGATGGAAATTAGTTTATTATGTGGATGAAATCATTACCAAACAAGTGAAAATGAGCTGCATGTTATTGGCATAAAGTTAAAGAGAAAGGACATGTTTGGGATGATAGATTTGGGGATTCCTCATTACTTTATTGGTTTTAAGGTGTGGCAAAATTGAATATGGCATATTCCATTCACAAAATAAGCATGCTAAGGATTTGTTGACCAAATTCAAGATGGATGATTCTACAAGTTCTGCAACTCTACTATCCACAACTACAAAATTGATCATAGACATGAGTGGTGTTGATGTTGATCCAACACTTTACAAACAACTTGTTGGGAGCTTGATAAATTGGACTCGTACTAGAGAAAATATATTTTATGTAGTTGGTGTTCTATCTAGGTTTATGACTTTTCCAAAGGTTCCACATTAAAAAGCTACAAAGAAGATATTGAAGTATGCTCATGGTACATTGTATGTGGGATATTTATCTTTTGGAAATTTTACATGTAGACCTATATTCTAATGTAGATTCGACTAGTTGTGTAGATGACAAGAACTACAGGGTTTGTTTTTCCTTTTGGTTCAGGTCCAATTTCTTGGTGTAATAAAAGCAAACTACAATTGTCTTATCCACCACAAAGGCAAAATATATAGCTACTAATGAAGTAGTAAAATAGGCCAAATGGTTGAGATTTATACTCTCTTGGTTACAACAATCTCATATAGGTCCTACTTTTCTTTATTGTGATAATCATAGTACCATTCAGTCTGCTAAAATTCAATATTTCATTAAGGACCAAGCATATTGAAGTTTATCATCACTACATCAAATAACTTAAGCAACATGTACTTAGACTTTGATACTACAAGATACAAGATCAACTTGCAGATATCTTCAACAAGGCGTCAAGTGAGAACAAGTTTGTTTATTATACGTCATTCGTATACCTATTCCAAGAGATCATCTCCCTCATTGTAAATGAACAAGATAACAGAAAACCAATTCCATACTCTGATAGAGATATAGAACCACCTTACAGGGAACCTACTAATTAATAAATTAGACAACATTAAACTCAATATTGTTCAATAGCTTTCAACCTATGGATAGATCTAATAGACATTTAATTTAGCCTTCTGTTCTATTATCCTAAATAATTCTACTAAAACGAAATAACAATCATGGTTCTATGTGAAGATCACCTTTAGTCCAGTCTTGCAAAAGCCAAATTATCAGCCTTTCCTGAATGAGGTCGATTATGAAAATAGGTTACATAGTCCCCAAATGTAAATGATCTATATTTAGACGGATTGCTCTCATTAATGAGCTCAGGGATGGGCTCAATTACGGTGGAGTTAGCAGGAGCACAAAACAGTGGAATGGATATTCGAGCTTTATTGTAGTTGGGTACAACACGGTGCTCTATGCTCTGAAACCTTCCATTGCTTAACACCTGCCACCAATTTCAGGTCAATCAACTGGTATATAGTATATCAATTTTACTGATAAATAATTGACTGTGGTATGTAGTATGTAGTACCTGTAAGGCATCTGCCACATTAATCACAAAAGCATTGGAAATTGGTTGCACTGCAACCCATCGGCCGTTATGTGATACCTGAAGCCCTCCCACATCATCTTGCAGAAGAACTGTGATTAAACCCACATCAGAATGCCCACTCACACCAAATGTCATACCTGGGTTAGGGCATGGAGGATAGTAATTCAAGAGTAATCTCTCGTAGCCCATTTTGCTCTTTAAAATACCAGGCATTCCAAGACTGTCTGACAGAGCAGAAAGAAGCTTTATTGCCACTTTTCTCACTTCAGTCACGTATTCCAAAGCTGAATCTCTGCACACCAAAGTTTACATTACAATACAAATCATCTGATTACCAATATGGTAATGACGGAGTATACTTCTATTAAAGTTATCAGGTATTGCTTACCGAATGACTGGAGGCCAATGCTGGAGTGTTTGGGCATCAATGGCTCCTGCAATGATAAACATGAGAAAGTCCCTCCATTCCAGAACCTTTTGGCCTTTTGCAGTGAAGCTAGTTCCATATACAACAGGCTTCTCATGGCCTTCAGCTCTATAGTTGGACTTTTCCTCTTCGGGCTGCTCAAAAAACAAGTGGTGAGCCTCCACCATTCTCTCTATCACCCTCTCTGGAACCCCATGATTGATCACCTGAACCAAACCATTATTACAATTTGAATTGGAAAACAGGCATTAGAATTATATTTATACAACCACTTGTAGCATAGTTCATAAAGCAGTGACATCAATTAAACAAAGTAAATAAATGATTGAAATAGTGTTTCTTTTCATTTAAGATGACATTATACTAATCATCTAGACGCAATGAGTTTTAAGTGGATCATTCATTCTCATGAGAGATGGGTTGCTGTGAACCACTACTCATGAAATATGCATCAATAAATTTGACTCAAAAAACTAGGCAGTTGAATCCTGAAACAAATAAACTCTACTTAAATATCATCCACTTCAATCCCCAAACAGTCAATATCAATTTTACACCTCATTCACAACAAAGAGTGGTAAATATTTGTCCTATTTTATTGGTCAAAATTGACCTTTGACTATTATATCTTGAGTGTTTCAGGATTTAACTGTGTGAGAGTTTTTTCTTCAACCTTTCGGATCACACTCCGTGATCCATCATAGGAAGAAGAGAGCCAAAGAAGAGAATTAAAAACATTGAAGAAAAAACTCTCTTCTTCCTGACGATGGATCACAGAGTGTGATCCGAAAAGTTGAAGAAAAAACTCTCACACAGTTAAATCTTGAAACACTCAAGATATAATATCATGGACTGTAGAAATCTAATGTCTATTATTGATTTTTTACTGTTGATGTGGATGATATTTAAGAATAATCAAATAAATATCATAACTATACAATCTATCATCAAAATTTATATTATCTACCATAACTATGAAAAAGTAAGATGATACTTAAAATGAAGAGAAAGAGAGAAACCTGAAAGAAACCCCATTCCTCGCATGCTTTGCTTATGGCATTGATTACATTTGGTTCGTTGTGGCCATCAAAGCCGTGGAGATCTATAACGGGAATGTTTTCTGTGTAAACTGGAGTGGCTGTTGGGCGCTCATTTTCTGGACGAATATAAGCCTCTGGAATTTCCTGGAGGCCAACGTCGACTAAATTCTTTACGCTTCCGCTTCCACTAACAAATTTTGATTGAGCATTGTGTTCCATTGTAGCCATTGCTTTTCTTTTGAACTGTCTGAACAAAAACAGAGGCAGCCTACACGAAAAGCTAATATGCCTGTGTCATTTATTATCTTTAGCATCAGGGTTTTTGGGTGTATTTTTTACAATTAAATGCCTTCCACGTTGAGATTTTCTTTTGACTTTTTTCTTTTTTTAAATTGTTTTCTTTGCCAGTTGGGCTTTGCTGAATCTTCTCCCTCACATTCAAGTTAAACACAAATAATGTGATCTTTTTAAGAGGCGTTTGCCTATTTAATATTTATATGAAGTTAAAACAAATATGGCTTATTTGTTAAAAAATATAGTGTTACAAATTGTGTGAGAAATAAATATGCAACCACACAAAATTTACCTAAAGCAAAAAATTATTGAAGATATTGGAAAAAAGGAGATGTTAGAAACACAAAGCAAACCAAAAATAATGGGTTATATCTTTAAATCTCCTCCATTCAAGTCTCCTTGATAAGGTGGAGGAAGTGCATGCACCCAATGCAAATTCTTAGCTTTACTCAATATGAACCAATGTGGATTGTTCAATCTAATACCAGCATAATTGAAGTAAGAATTTAGATGTAAATTGGATGTGGAATTGACTATAATTTTGGCTATGGATGGGAAAATTTTTAGAGCGTAAGGATGGTATCTCAAGCTTGTGTAGTGTTCCAATGGCTTAGGGGAGGTTCTTATTTATAGATTTTTGAGGATTTTTAGATCAATGGTGGAAGTTCAAAGGTGAGATCCAAAGGTGGAGATTCCATAGTGAAACCAAGGGCTAGGATTTCATCAACAAAGATGAAGGGTTCTCATTATTTTAGAATTTTAAATTCAACTTTGGGAAGGCTTTGCATTTATGAAGATGGAGACGTGAATGAATTAGAAATTTATTTTAATGGGTGAGGGGGATGAGAAGTGACAAATGCATGGATTTGGAAAGGTGAGGTGGAGACATGTGTGAGCTTTATTAATTAAATAATGTTCTTTCATAGATTAGGAAAGATGAGGTGGAGACACATGTAACTCCCACTAATTAAATAATGTTAATTATTTAATCAATTGTGGAGAGATAGGAGGATGATGGATTAGGTTAGTTAATTAAGTGATTAGCTTAATTAATATGGTTGGTGGAAATTAGGAGATAGATTAATTAGTGGCTCAAATTGATTAAGTAGAGGTTTACTTAATTAATTCGGTCATAGGGGCTATGTAGGGTAAGGTAGCTAATTAAATAAATGATATTTATTTAATTAGCCTACGTTTACTCATAAGCTAGGTGGATTAATTAAATAAATGGACTTTATTTAATTAGTTTAGATGAGTGACGAGGGATGGGGTAATTAATCAAATAAATTGTAATATTTATCTAATTAATTACAGACAATGGTTAGGTGAGAGTAATTAATTAATTTTAAATTATTTAATTAATTACGAATAAGTGACTATGGGGGATTGACAAGTTAATTAAATAAACTAATTTATTTAATTAACTACGAGAAAGGGGATAAGTTAGCATGGGGGATGCAAGAAAATGACCGTATAGGGTTTGTCATTTTTAGGTGTCTACAATTATATAATAATAAAAGTCTAGGATTTTAAAGTTGGGATTGGAATAATAAAAGTCTAAGATCTTAAAGTTGAGATTTTATCAATAAATATATAATTGAGCTTACAAAAATTAAATATAATGCTTGCTTAAAATTTAGAAGGATAAATATATTATAGAAGATGTTGAGAATTGATTTGTTAATATGTAGAGAAATAAGTTCGTGTCAAGAAAAATATTTCTGGATTTGTAAATTGATTGTATCTTCCTCTAGATCACATCCACATGTGTTTTGGTTCAAATCTACACGTGGGTGTGAACCTAGTAAGTAGAAATCAACCTAACTTGTAAAATTGAAACGGTGGAGATTTGATTACTATTGCAAATGTGCCTCGATTGCTTGTACTTGTGTCTAAAGTGGGGTGGTGTTGAGAGACACCATTTGGAAACTTGCTAGGCAAGGATTTGTTCTCCTTTGGTCAAGCACTTAGGTGGACCAATTCAACAAGAATGAATAAAGATTGAACACAACAAGCAAGCATGTAGTATACCTAAGATGATAATGCAAACCGGTATTACAATTAGGATGCTCAATGATGTTGTTATGATATGTGAATGGATTAAAACATGTGACATGATTTCAAATGGATGAAGAATGCTCTTAAACACAACAACATAGCACACAAATCCACACGAATGTGCACTAGGTCATCTCACAATGCCCATTAGAAAATTGTCGTCAAGGTATAATTTGAATTTTAAGATGTAAAAGTTTGAGGTTCAAATCCACATGCACGAAAGTCATCTAGGTCAATTTTAAACTAGTGAATATGAACTATGTGGTGTCTGATAGATTTAGGGATAAGAACTGATTCTTTGGGATGAGTGATGATGGGGGAGGCTAAAATCAGGTCATGAACTAAATTTAATGCAAGAATGTGTCACTTGTAAACTTGTTAAATATTACATAAAGAACAATCTAGTCAAACTAGATCCATAACATAAGGGAAAAGAACCCGGGGGAATTGTTGTTGCTTGCACAACATGCCCTAATTTCTTGTGGAAAATTATGGTCCCCCTCCTTGAGAATCCTAATTTTGAGATCCCCTATCTTGGATATTGTGTATATGGTCATGTTTGCGTATGGTCTTCTTAATTGTTATGATACATCTTTTGTTCAAGGCATTTCAAAGATATGTTACATATGTTACGACATTTTTCAAATTTGTAGAGTTTTTTCTATTTAGGACCTGATTAATTTGTCATGACGTACATTGAGTTGCAATAAGTATAAAGAAATTCATGATATGCTATGGCTAGTTTATTATGTATATGCTTACAGTATTAAATTTACATTTGATCTTAAATTTTAACCTAAATGTATATTAAATATCTTTGATTATGCTTATGTTGCCCTTGTTTGGATAATATGTTCATATATTAGCCCTATGTTGAAGGGCTACGTTTGTGCATGCTCATCCTTAGTTTCAAATTTCCAATGAAAAGTATTTCCTTTGCTTGCTTTGTTCTCTGCATAGAAAATTTTCTACACATTTGGTGAAATGTTCGCTTTGAATTTTAAAATTTGCCTTTGGTCGAAGTTTGTTAGGCTTGCGCTATTTCATTGTTGAAGTTCTTTGTTTACGATCTTGCGCGCTTCAGCCTTGTTCTACCAGCGAGCACTCCCCTATTCATTTTTAAATTCTAAAGAGAATGACACGTCATCATTTGAGCGCATCTTACCTCCATCGTTCAACCCCCATCGTCAATCTCCCTAGCCTTTTCCCCCATTTATCAAACAGGCTTTGTTTTGTATGTCGGCTCTTTTTGTTCTATTTCACTCACAACTTAAGTCATTTGCTATAATACAATTATGACTAGAAACACACTCCTCGAAGACCACCCGAGCTTATAAGAATTATAAGAATTGGCTTTATTTTGAAATGAGCCACTTTAATCATGTAATAAGTTGGCTTAGACAAGTTTATGAGTGCAACAAATCTTTGGTTATAGCATTGTTCGGACAGGCCACATGTCACATTTTTTTATTTTCTAAATGGTATAATAGCTTTGGTAAGCATCATGTAGCTTCTCTATGCATTTAATCTACCACTATCTAATAGTAGCTTACTCCCTACTCTTTGATCTTGTCACACTTTAATAGTTGGTGTTTGTGTGTAAATGAACATGGGGGCTTTGTTTAACATACTTGGCCTAGTGTGTTGCTTTTTTAGTGATTGAATCTTCAAACATGAGTATTCATGTGTGGACTTGTACTATAGAAGAATAAATTAGATATTACTACGAATCCATTGGTGGCACATTTAAGTTGGGCCCACTCAATTATTGTAAGTGGCCAAGTACTATATATTTAAACACAACAAGTTCTAATTCTATTAAGTCATGGTTAAATGGTAGAATCTGCAACCGTTGTGTAGCTTTCCCTACAGGACCCTTTAAAATTGCTCGACGCATTTTGTAGAAGCAATGTGTCATGATTCTAAAGGATCGCGACAAAATTACTAAATAAAATTCATGTGACTTCACTAAGCCTATTTTACTCAGTCCATCGATCTTGAGACTGAAGATTTATCACCATTGATCTTATATTTAACTTGTTATGAACTTAATCTAATGACCTTCTCATTACATGGTGCATTTTCTTCTTATAAGTACGACTCATAGGCTTTAACCTTGCCACCTATCCTACTTTGCATAGATGTGTCCTTGTAGAGCTACCATATAACTTATCTTCCAGTTGATTTTGACTACCTATCCTAAGTTAAATATGCCTTTATAACCTACTTTTAAAGAAAAATTGCATGTCTACTAGTTTAATGTATTTATCTTTAAGTCCAATCATAAATTCTTAAAAGTCTAAACACCAATTTGATTGTGCATGATGAAACCACTATAATTTGAGGCATGTATTTGATGTTAAATAGAGAATTATAAGGAATTACTAGAGAATTTCAAGCAAGGGGAAGATTTGTTAAACAAAGATTCAAATGATCTTTTTAATTAGAAAAATGGAGGTTTTCAATGTCACTATTTTAAATGATCTATGCTTTCATACTAGAGCTAAATTCGAATATGCACACAACTAATTTAATGAGTTCAACTAAATTACTTTTGAATTTGATTATGTTCTTTTCTTGCATGCACATTTGTAACTATAATCAAATCATCAAGGATTTTTGGGACTTGGAAGTGGATGTTTAGGTACTGCATTTGTGAGCCAATTGATGTTGATTTGGACCTCTCCAAGAGCAGAGAAAAGTTGAGTCACCTAAGGATTAACAAGGCTAATTGTTTGAGATCATTGAATGACAAAGGGCTAGTAGGAGACAAATCAATTCCTTGGGTTATTTACATGTTGAAATGTCTATTCAAAACCAATTTGGCTCAATTTTAAAATCAAACCTTGAGTTGTGAAGCTAGGAGGTTTTTCCAAGCTTGTTATGTGGGGCCTTGTTGTAACATGATGGGTACTTATAGTAATAGGGGAGATTTGAAATTTATTTGTTGATTGTAGAACTAGTTGAGTAGTAATGGAAATATTATCAAGCATGCTCTAAATGTGGATTTCAAGGAAAGCAAGGACTCAATAGAGTGTAGGCCTCTCCGTGGTATTTAATTGGTAGCAAACCCCAATAAATGTTTTACTACATATAGATTATTGAAGCTTATCTTTGGAGAACGTTGTTATCAAAAATCTATTGCAACAAGATCCTACATTATTAGAAGTATGGGCTCTATGTTCTCCACATATTTTATGAATATTAAATCTCCCTATTAGAGTTTATTGGGGTGCATGTGGGGGCCTACAACAAATTTAAATTTGGAGACTTTGGTATTGATTGATTGATGGAATAAGCACTTGATTGTCTCATAGAATTTTGATGGCCATGACATACCCATAGAGACTACTCTTGTTACATTCCAGAATTGGATATTTCTATATACATTGAATTGTTTGCACTTTGTAAGGGTTAGACAAATCATAAGTGTTAGTTTGATTTGTGATTGATTATATTCTTGTAACATAAAAAAATGCATGTCCTTGTAATTTCACACTATATTCAGCGCTTGCTTTAGTGTCTATTCTCTTAGCATATTTTAGGAATCATTTTAGCCTAGCCTTAGCCTTTTCCTTCACCAGATTGCCAAATTTATTTACTAGATTATGATTCTTCTTGCTGACTAGGGAACACGTTCTAAATTTTGAGCAATTTTTCTAAGACACTAGTGTGATGCGCAAATGTATGTGTGATGTGCTAGCATCCCACAAGCTTCTAAAAAAATTAAAACATTTATTCTCGCCTAGCTACCCAATGTCACCTACTATAACCCCTGTCTATTAGAAAAATGCATTCAACATCTGAATCCAACCTTTTATCTTCCTCGTAACCCTTATGCAAAAGCCACTTTTGAATGGAACTCATGCAATCTCTTCTTTTTTTTTCTCTAGGCTCTCTCTTAGCTATGCTTGATTGAAGATATCTCCATTACTAAAGTTGTGTGCTATTGAAATAATACCATTGTTGAAGTTCTTTCAAGGATTCATGTTTCTACACTTCAATTGACTCCTCCAAAGAGCTCACTTCTCTGTCTTCTACATCATCTACTTTTATTGCAAGAATGAAAGTGTAGTAGTACAAAGGATAATAACACAAACAAATTTTAAATGCACAAATAAAAGAGAGGAGACTCAATTATTGGCAAAATAAATAATTTATAATTATAAACTCTGAACGCGTTTTGAACTTTATGTCCTCATCAGTAGAGTGAGATAATTATTACAAATGAGGGAGTGAAATAGGTTTCACTTATGTCATTTCAAAAGGTCACAACCCAAAAGAGATATGGGTCATCCAAATTCAAAATTATCACAAAAAATGTGATAAAATAGGACAAAAATAAATTAAAAAAACATTAAAAATGAAGGGAACCTCACCTAGGTTGGTCTAGGTCGTAAAATATAATAGGAGACACATCACCAGAGTTCTAGAGGGGATCTGAGAGAGCCTACAAAATGATATTATAATTTATTCTTTCCAAGGAAGCTTTGTAAGGAGCAAAAAATTTTCCAACACACCAAGGATGACCAATATGCTTCAAATCGAGATCCAGCAACGATTGCTTTGAAAGAGGTCTAAGGATGTGATGATCAATTCCAAGAGCCTTAGAGAACTCACTGTTGTCCAACTTAAGGACCACAGGGGCCTTAGGAGGACCAATTTTATTGGTCTTGGAAAGAATTTTCTAGAGAAAAGAGGGCCTTTCCTCAAAATTAACCTTCATGAAGATAGGAAGGAGAAAATGGAATGGGTAACCTCAAGCACAAAGGCGGTGAAAAATTTTGTGCTTAATCTCATGGAAATTTTCTTTGCAACTTTCTCAAACCAAGTACCTCCTTAACTCACTAAGAATAAAACCACTTTTTTGAGGAAGTGGGTAGTTGGAGTTAAAGGGAAGATACTAATAAACATTGAGAAGTTTCTGGTAACATCTGGTATTGAATTGTCTTGAAGCATTGAAATCTGGGCCTTTGTAGAAGATAATGTCCAAAATGTTAATCTCAGAAATTGAAACACAAGTAGTGATCTTGATTTCTAGATAGATAGAAGAATAAGTGTCAAAGGAAAATTGTAAATTATCCAAAGAACCATGCCAAATACCAAATACATCATCTATAAAGCACTTGTAGAAGAGTCGTTGATGAAGATTAAGGTCACATTCTACTTTCCATTCAAGGAAACAAAGGAAGTGGCATGCATAGACAATGGCAAAGTTACTACCCATGGTCATCCCTCTGATCTACCTATATGTTTTTCCATTGAATTCTAAGTAATGTTCCTTAATAACCAACTCTACAAGGCTAAGGATGAAATTTACCTTGCCAAGAGGGAAAACATAATTAATAAAGAACTTAAGAGCCTAAAGACCTGCATTGGTGGGAATGTTAGGATAAAGACTCTCAACATCAAAAGTGAAGATCAAAACTTCAGAAGGAAACTGGAGAGTGTTAAGATCGTGGATGAGGGAATTTGAATCCAGTAGGTGGTTGGATTGCTTCTTCAAGATAGGAAATAACTGAAAGTGGAGCCAACGGGATGATGGTTCCAACAGATAACCACAATAGGAGCAGATTGGTCTACCAGCTAAGGAAGGCTTGTGAATCTTTTGTAGGAGGTAGAACACAGTGTTTTGCAAAGTTAGGCTTGACTTGAAGGAGGAAGTGAAACTCGTCATTACTAATTAAGTTATCCTTATTAGCTTTAAGGGAGAGAGGCTTTACCTTAAGGAAGAGACGTTCCCAAGAAACAAAAGGAACCTCAACATAAATATCAGAATCAGAGAGTTGTCATAGACCTTCTTAAACATACCACTCCTTTTTGAGAATAGTGATATCAAGGTTCTTATCAATAGGATGAATTATAACCGATGGATCATCCCTAAGAGAATGAATGGCTTGTTGCCAGTGTCAAGGGAAAATCTTGGTCCTTTGAACCTTCACCAAAGAGCTCAGGGTTGAGTTCGAGATAATGATGGGCCAAACAGTAGAAATGGAGCAAAAATTCATGTGAAAGTGTTAGCCAAAATTGTGAAACACTTTTTTAGGCTCGAATTTAGGCTTGGCAAGTTTTTTTCAAACCGAATATCTGTTCTCAAAACGAATATCTATTTTGGAGAAATAAATATCTATTTTGGAGAAACGGATATCCTTTATGGAAAAATTCTTTTTTTAAGCATTTTTCCATAACAGATATATGTTTCTTCCATTTTGATTTAAAACATTTCCCCCCCAAAATTTAGGCTTGGGAATCCAAACCTACCTTTTCAACGTGAATGAAGAATTGATATGCTTTTAAAGATTTTCCTCGACTTCACCCTTGACGTTGACGGACTTTTTTAATCCAAATTTGATCATATCAAAAGGATATATTCAGGACATTGTCAAAATTCTAAAAATATAATATATGTCTGATTATAATTTTAATAGGTAATTATTAATAATTTTCTACCTTTACTATGTCTGAATTCATGAGAGACACACTGATTGAAAAACATCCATAACTTTCAAATCGTTTGACCTTTTTCAAATCCAAAAATTGTATCACACTCTACACTTCGTTAGCTACAATTCTTTAAAAAAATTTGAATTTCATATTTTTTTTACCAAGTTAGGTTGGCTGGAAAATTACTTTTTAATATTGTTAAAAAGTTGTAGTAAAAATTTCATAACTAATTATTTACTTACAAAAAACAATCATAAAAATATGTGTCACATCTGGGCATATGTTCTCTACTTGTATGTAAAGATTCAAAAAAATATTTTTTTTCTCATGCTTAGGTTGGCCGGAATGACACCTGCTTTTTTTTTTTCAAAAATTGAAGTAGTGCCTCATGTTGAAATATCCAATTTTTACCAAATAAATTTATTTATTTTCAAAAAAAACATAGTAGCCCATAAACTACATTCAATTTCCTACAAATTTTATTACAACTTATTTTTCAAATTATGTAGGTAACCCATTCGAATTTTCACGTGAAGTTGCTTAAGTATGTTTTTTAGCATTTTCATTGCCACTTAGAGGTATTGGTTGGCCCATCATGATCTTGCACTGACCCAGAGATGAGAGTTCAAAGAGAGTCAAGTGCTTCACCAATAATATCTTACAAGGGAGAATAGAATTCTTTAGGATTCCAAGAAGGATTAGGAACCTTAAAGTGGGTAATGTGATCATCATCATCTGAAACATTTGTAGAAATCTGACAAGAAGTGCCACCAGACTAATTTTGGTGATGAAAGAACCACTTAAGCCTAAGACGATGAGCAAAAGAATTAAATTCTTTAACAACTTGATGCAGAGCATGGAAGATTCAACCAAAATAAACACACTTCAAACAAGTGACTTGTTGTGACCTAATCACACATCACCCCATTGCAAATGGGGACCCTCCTTTTTTTGACTTCTGATGCTTTGCATTAAGTTTTTGATGATGTCTTTAGTTTACTGCATGACAAAGTCAATGGTGTTTGAGTCCTATAGTCCCCTAATGACCTGATCCTGATGTTTGAGATCCTGAAAATGACTAAGTTTGGTATTTTGATCCTAAAAATTAGCTAAGTCTAAAATCTGGTGGATCCTCAAAAATCTAGAATCTACATGTTAAATCCGGTGGATCCGAGACCTATCTCAAACATCCTAAAAGGTATATTGAAAAATATTTAAAGTATAATCTTATACTTAAATATATTTTTCAATATACCTTGCCCTCTGAGACTTCCACTTCTAGGCGCAAATTCACTCCAAGTACTTAGGCGCATTTCTCCACTTGCACAACCTCAAAACTCCGCCTAGAACTCCGGACGCCTTTTATCATCTAGACAACCTCAAGATTGCGCCTTGGGCAAGGAGAGCTTAAATCCAAAGCACATTGATTGAAATTGATGTTGGGAAGCCTGAAACACTGCAAATTTGACAAGGAAGAGGCATTTAGGTCTAGGTGCCATTTCATGTTTTATTCAACCACAAAAGTGTGCCTAAGTTGAAGGCATGAAAATGAGCAAACTTAAGCTAGGTGCCCTTCATGCATTAGACTATCCATTTTGGTGCCTTAGCATGAAATAGACATTTAAACTAACTCCAAGTTGCACCTTAGGAAGAAAGAGCATGATATGATATCATTAAGTGGCACCTAAGTTGAACAAAGCTTCCTTGTCTATATCTTGTACCAGGAATCCATAAACTTGAAGTGTTTTCTCCCTTAAGTGTTAGGCACAATTTCACACTCTAATCATCATCAAATTGTACTTAGAAGAGAAATCAAGTTGGAAATCACCAAATTTGGCTTAGTGAAGGTGCTTGAAGTAATGAAATGCTAATCCAACAATAAGTCTCTCTCCTAGAAGTTTTTGCTTTATAACTAGAGGTCTCATCTGGAACATGAACTTGCAGTAATGAAGAGTCTTGATCAAATCCAAATAATGAACACTGAGACCAATCCTTATGTATGTTTGAGATCCTGAAAGTGACTAAGTCTGGTAGCCTAATATCCTGAAACACTGAAAATTTGACTAAGTTTGAAATCTGGTGGATCCTCCAAATTCTATAATCTACATGTTAAATCTGATGGATTCGAGACCTATCTCAAACATCCTGAAAGGTATATTGAAAAATATTCAAAGTATAAGAAATTCAATCTTATACTTAAATATATTTTTCAATATACTTGACCCTAGGGACTTTTAGTTTTGGGCGTGAATTTGCTCTAGGATCTTAGGCTCATTTTCCCACTTGCAGAGACCCAAAAGTGCGCCTTAGGTGGAGACTTATATGTGTGCCTAGAGGAAAATCAACTTTCAACCACTCCAAAAGATGGCGCCTTGATTGGAATTGATATAAAAGGCCTTAAACATCAAAAAAAAATTGACAAAGGAATGATTCAAGAGTCTAGGCGCCTTTCCATGTTCAAATGATCATAAGAATTGTGCCTTAGGTTGAAGTGAATGAGTTTAGGCACCATTTCTTGTCGCTTTTGCCATTTAGGCGCCTTGGCAATAGTGTGGATGAATAACCTCAAAATGGGCGCCTAAGGATGATCCAGTCTCACAAGGGTGTAAACAACTTCAAATGTCAAGAATGAGCAAATTCAACTTAGGCGCCAATTCAAATCAAAACAACCTCATGCATGTCCCTAAGTAGGATTTGCAATGATTGGAGCTTGAGGAAAGTGAAGGAGAATCTAGGCGCTCTTTCAACTCAAAACTACCACAGAGTGCGCCTAGTATCAGAGACATGTATCAAGCCATTTGAAGGAGTAGGATATAAGTATTTGAGCCTTAACAAGTAGCTCTTCAAGTATAGGCGCATGTTTGCACTTAAACAAACTCATTTCAATACCTTGAAGTCAAATGCATAAAGATCATGAAAATAAGCGTGAGGGTTTCTAAAACATTCAAGTTTGAAGAAGTAGCTTATAAGAGTTAGGTGCATTTTCCATTTTACTTCACCTTAAGTTGGCGCCTCACATGAAGTCATTTTAACTAAGCAAATCTAGGCGCACTTCATGTCACAATCACTCCATCAAGGCGCCTTGATCATGGAGTGAATGAGTAACATCTAAATTTGTTCCTAATGAAGTGGTTTGACTTAAATTTTCGAAGAACACTAATAAGAGTCTAGGTGCCTTCTCTTGCTCCTAGATCATCAATTTGCACCTAAGGGTCATCAAAAGAAGATAAGCGCCTATTTCAGCTCATTTCACCTTACATGAGCACCTTGAGTTGAAGATTGCTTTCATTGTGTTTAGGCGCCCTTCATGTAATTTCCTATCAACTTTGAGCGCCTAGGCATGAGGAAGATTAAAACCATACAATTTGATGTTATATTGATCTAAAATTGAAGAAATCAACTGAGGCGCTCTTTCACCTCCATGCAGACATGAATGAGTGCCCTGGGAAGAATCACATCAATTCACATTTTGAAGTGGGTGCCTTGAGAGGAGGGATCATTTTAAGCGATTACAACTGTTTGAAATCATTTGAAAAGGCAAATATGGAACTAACTTGTATTAGGTGCACTTTGCTCCTCTTTTTACCTATATGTGCGTCCAAATTGAAGTTAGGTTATTCATATGTTTAAAGTTATTTATTTCTGTTATGAAGTGATTGATATATTATTTCTCTTGTCTTGTAGGAACATCAACAAAGCTAAGGAGTTGTTCAAGGAGTCACCTTCAAGCGAGAAGATTGGAGTCACCTTCAAGGAAGAGTCATCATGTAGCTGTTCCAAAGGAGCCTTTCACATTCATTCATTCTAGAGAGGTAGGATGGGAAGGAATCACTGCCAGAGAGGCACCACATCAAGAGGTAACTACTCCAAGAGGTCACAATAACATACATCTCAAGTCTAACATGTTGACACTCTTCATCAATGACATCATGTTGGATCACATTAAGTTCAAGTGTACTACTTCAAGGCATCTATCCATTCAAGCTTTAAGTTCTCCAAGGAATATCTTTCAAGTACACTTCATCTTCACCATATCATCATGTTCAAAGACATTCATCCATCATACTTCAAGTTCCATTCAACTTCAAGTATCAAAAGAGTCTCCTACTCAATCAAGCATCATCATATACTCTACTTCATGTTATCATCGATATCTACTCTCCAAGAAGCATCAAGAAAGATCATTCCTACATCCTGCAAGAAAGTACATAGAGTTAGTCAAATGAGCTACAATCATCATACATATCCTACTTACAATGAACAAGGCAAGATCAACAAGATACATCTCAAGTGTTCATCATCAAAAGCAATTACATTCGAAGACATCATAAGATGATACAATTTGAGAATATACCCAAAAGCATATTTAATTAACAGTTGGAATCCATGAGTTTGCTGAGGTGGCACCTATGTGGCATGTACCTATCATCATCCAATCAAATGTTGCCACATCATATGATTACATTTGCATTTACAACAAACAAGAAGCCAAAGGAATGCCTATGTGGAAGATGCTCTAAAAGATTCCATCATATCCTTATCACATTGGAAAATGTGGTTCATTGCCTCTCATATGTACTACAAATAGCAAGTTGTTGTAACTACCTACTAAGTTGGCATGATCTGAGCCCTTGGCTACGTGAATTGATCCTAGCCTTTCGTTGTACTCTGGACCTCTATATAAAGGCCTTGTTGCCTCATTTGTAAAGGAGTAGCTAGTAGTTATTAGTTTGTAGGAGTAGAGTAGAAGAGACTCTTAAAATTCTTTAAGAGTGCTTGAAGTTGTAAATATTTCTCAAGATTAATGCAAAGACATTGGAGCATTATTTGGTGTTAAGTGTTGTCTTGTGGAATAACATGTTTTCTGGTATCTTGATGAAATGGAGAGATGTTTCAAAGTAGATTAGAAGCTCTTTGATGTAATGTATGTTTATACTAAATATTTGATCAACTCCTAGCTCATGCTTTTAACATTCATCGTTGGTGAAGTGTTGTGTAAAGCTAGTTTGAGCCTTATCATTTGCATAAGTTCGATTGTGAATGCTTGTTTGAGCTGCGCTATTCGATATGTGCTTATATGAGCTTTCATGATTTGTAAACCTTTCATTGTCCTTAGAAGATTGCACCAACTCCATGTAGTTGTAGGCATCCTTGGCGAAATAGAGTTAGGTTTATCAAGGAGTTTGTCTATTCACGCATCATCATTGCCTCATTGACCTTAGATTAGGTTCCCTAAATCCTATCTTTTTTCCTTTTCTTTATTATTGAAACTTTGTACATACTTTATCCACTACATACTTTATCCACTCCAAAGGAGGAATAAACTAAAAAAATATGAAGAAGTCTAATGTAAGTCCCTTTATGATTATCAGCAAGATCACATGTAATCACTGAGTTCATCCACTATGAATTATAAGAAAAAGAACCTTGGAGTTACTTCACTGGATCACATAGTTCAGCCTCTGAAGAGCTTTATTCAAGAGAGAGTGAGAGACTTAGTGTTTTACTCTATTGTTGACCTATCAAAAAATAATCATCAACATGACTTATCTCACAAACTTCCACTATACTTTGATAAGAGCAGCAAATAAGGTAAATTTGACATACTTTTCTGAATACAACTTAAACCCATGATCTAAAAACTTATTTGGATACCCTTTTCATTCTTACACAACATATCTCACATGTAACATAGGTTGTTTTTGGACATATGCCTCAAAAGGTGACTATTCTACTCTTCCCTAGGTTTTGAAATGGAGCATCAAATAAGGTTTTCTTGGCCATAACTTTCGACCTAGAATTGACCTCCAAAAAATCAAACTGGATTTAAATACCCATTTGGCCCTTATTTAACATATCTTAAAATGGGTAGGGATTACATTTGAAAGTATGCTTCAAAATGGATTGTTACAGAGATGGAGACCCTAGTAGATCGCAGACCTGCCCTCACCAAAATTGGCATAAGTCACTCAATTTTTAATTAAAATTTCTCAAACTAAAATACTATGAAACTAGACTCATATCTCCATCTTTTCCATTGGTTTTAGACCTTTACTTGGTCCGTACAATCTGTACCATTCCAAACAAGATGACTGTTACAGTGAAAAAACTAGAAGTGTCAATCACTAAATTCATCATAACTTTCACAAAACATAATACAAATTGATGTAACCAATGCCAAAAGAAAGAAGACTCAAAGATCTTTCCAAAAAATCTAATTTCATGCCATTTGGTGTCCGTACAGGGCCGTACCAACCTCAGGAACAACAAAAAAATAGTTAAAAAATGCAGAAAACTAAACTTTTATTTCATTTCTCTTCTGTAAACTTCATCTCTACCTCTTGGATGAAATTTCAAGGCATAAATAATATATTTACATTCATATTCATTGTTCCATCACTCCACTCTCTTTTACATGCAAAAAGAAGAGGCTAAAAATATCCAAACCACTAACACTACTCAACATAGAAAGACTAAACTTAACCAAATCTTAAAACTCCACTACAAGTGACCTCTAAAACATAAATTGTCTTTAATAGACCTTATTACATGACAAAATACTCAAAACACAACATAAATCAAATATTTACAAAATGGCCTCATGGAGGCATAAAGTCCATTAGGTGTTCTTGCACCATACTCTCGAAGGAAAGAAAATTCAAGTCCCATTGAATGCAAGTCACGTCTTTCTTCCTAGTCCTCCAATTCTTTCGTAACCTATCCTTCATCTTTGTAACTCCTCCTGAGTCCTTTTTCTTCTTCTTAAACCATCTCTTATTGATCATCTTCTCAACTTCAAGGCTCCAAAAAACCATTTCTTGTGCATATACCTCAGTAGCTTTATCTTTGTCTTCATCCTCATCATTGGAACACCATATGACAACATATTCACCATTAGTGTAACCTGCATCATACTCTTGCAAACCCTCATATACATCATTAGCAAACAAATCTGAAACATCCCTATTAGCAATTTCATTATCAATAATAACTTGATCATGAATATCAACACCAACGTTATCAACAACCTTATCATCAGCAACTTGAGTATCAATATCAAATTTATCGGTAACCTCAACAACCATATCATTAATCTCAACATCAATAGCCTTATCAACAACATGATCAACACAATATTTCTCACCTTGCACATCTTGAACATTGGATTCAAACTTTATCTCTTCCTGTATGGCTATTTTCCTTGATTGTCTTCTTCTTTGCATAATCTTCTTGATGGGCCATGTAACCTGGCTCTGATACCAAATTGATGCAAAGCATGGAGGATTCACCCAAAATAAACACACTTCAAACAAGTGACTTGTTGTGACCTAATCACACATCGCCCCATTGCAAATGGGGACCCCCTTTTTTTAGCTCTGATGCTTTGCATTAAGTTTTGGATAATGTCTTAGATCTTTTTGATGATGAAATCAGTAGTGTTGAGTCCCATAATCCCCTGATGTTCTGATATCCTAATGTATGTTGTAAGATCCTAAAAAATGACTAAGTCTAATATCCTAAAAATCTTGAAAATTGGCTTGTTGGCAAGAGACACTGTGTGGCTTCATGATTGTTGTCATTGATGGAAACAAAGTTCATCCCACACATCCGTAGCACATAATATTGTTGCAAGTATGAGGATAACCAGTGTTTTCATTGATGTCAACATAGTCATATTGCTTTAATGAGAAGGATTGGATGAGCTGTGTGCTGAGGATATTAAGGAAATTAGTCTCAATCAGGAACAGTGAAAAATAGTGATGACATTAAGGTAAAAGTTCAAGATAAGATGAATATCAGAGGATACGGTTTAAAGGGTTTGCAGATATGAGTGTTGAAATGATCCAGTCAAGTTTTTAGAGGTCTGCATAACAATCTGAAGAAGTTATGACTGCTCCAGTAGAACCGGTTCCGACAGATGTTCAGTGGTGATAGAGTGTCACAGATTGGTCCGGTGAGATCTGGAATTGCATTATCTCTTTCTACGGATTGGAGAGAGTGTTGAAGAAGTCCATGTGAAGTGACAACTAGATTTGTTCATGGGTTGGAGGTCTGGAAGCACCTTTTTCATTATAACAGTGATGACAAACTGTGTTCTTGAAGTTCTGGATGAAGAAGAAAAGAATTCCAGTAAGTTGATAAAGTGCAGATGCTCTTGATGACTCAGGAAAGGTTTTGGTGATCTTTGGATCATGTACAATTCTTATTGGTGGTCCGCATTGAAGTTGGAGTTTGCATTTGAAGAATTACCACCGGGTATTGGTGTTCTTCTTGAGACTGGCCGACCAGATGTGTTACACGTCTTGCGAATGATCTTGTAGGTGTTTGCCGACTTAGATGATTATTCCTAAGTCGATGCCTTGTATAAATAAAGGTTTGTGAATTCATTTTGTAGTGTGTCTTGGAGTGAATGAGTGTGATATAGCAAAAGAGTGAAAGGTAGAGCAGAGGTCTTTGGGCTTAAATGGAACTGATCTAAGCATGGTAAAGATGTCAATCTCCAGTTCAAGTTTGTGATACTTGTTACTTTGTAGACAGTGTGTCTCTTGTAGGCAGTGTGCCTCTTGTGAGCAGTGAGCTCAAGCAGTGAGCCCTAATTGGCACGTGCCATCTATTTTTCTTATTCTTCTAACGAAGAATAATACTTGGGTTAATCACCCCGTGGTTTTTCCCTTGACCGAGTTTTCCACGTCAAAATCTTGGTGTCTCATTTGTGGATGTGTATCTGCTCTGGTGTTTATGCTTTATGCTTTCATGATTGATTAATTGACATGCTATTAAATAACAAAGAGGATTTAAGTGCTTGAATTAGAAGTAAGTTTTGGACAACTGATTCACCCCCCCTCTCAGTTGTCTGTCCTAAATCTAACAAGTATGTCTTTACCGGAAGTCAGATTGAAGAGTGTTTTGGTCTGGTGAAACAACAACAGAGCATACAGCAAGGTCCGACAATCAGGTCCAGACCTCTCAGAAGATGTATCTCAGAAAAGTGTGGACTTGGGGAAGTCAAGAGGAGTACCATTACTACTACATTCCAAAGATTGAGCCTCCGGTGATGAAAGAGTGAAAAGATATGAGCATCTAAGTGTTGTGTTCCTGACAAGTAGAGCAGAATAAGGAAGAACTGACCGGTGGAGCATCAAACTTTAATCCGGATGAGAAATTGATGATCGTCAAGCTAATTAAGAGATCATACATGGTTGGCCCACTTGATTGATGACTTCTAACTCTATGTCTTGAATATGCATCACATATTAAGCATGGATCCAGTCGATAAATCAGTGCCTTGTAAATATCTTGAATATTCTGGTTGCCAACTAGAAAGATGCTGAAATCCTTGATGTGGATATATATACTAGATTGATTTTAGTATGAAGGTGTATGTGGAGTGATATAGTGTGCGAGGAAAGGCAGAGAGCAAAGTGGAAGCAGGAATACAAGTCTGGTATGTGACAGAACAGCAGCACTAAAGTAGAGGAAGAACGAAGTGCAATAGATCATTATATTGAGCCTAACCAGAACTGAACCTCAGCATATGTGGATGCCTCTCATCAGTTCAAACACTTGGTTACCTTCCATAAACATTGTAGACAGTGAGTCTATTGTAGGCAGTGTGCCTCTTGTGAGCAGTGTGCTTGGGCAGTGAGCCTTAATTGGCAAGTGCCATTTTGTACTTCTATTCTTTTAACAGAGAATACAATCTTGGGTTAGTCACCCTATGGTTTTTCCCTTAACCAGGTTTTCCACATAAACATCCTTGTGTTATGTGTGTTGATTTCTTTTCTACTCTCATGATCATGTATGCTTATATGTTTTGATACTACACTAATTGTTAAAGAAGAAAAGAAAGTTAAGTAATTAAGATAACTGATTCACCCCGCCTCTCAGTTATCCACCTTGTTTCCAACAATTGGTATCAAAGCCAAGTTCCTCTAAATAGAGCCTAACAGCTTGAGGAAGATCTGGGAATCTTAATGGATATGTATGGTATGAGGGAACAACTTCAGTCTTCCCTAGATGATCTTGAGAAATCTCACTCTGAAGTCAATAACCTAAGGGAAAGACTCAAACAAGCTGATGATTTCATAAATGAACTCAAAGAAAAACTGAGTATCTCTATGAAAAAAAGAAAGGAACAAGTTCAACAATTAGCAAGTCAAAGTGAAGCCAATGATACTAATGAAGATCTGAATGAGAAAAACAAGTTATGTGAGAAGTTATCAAAAGAGGTCATTATGGTAAGACATGAAATGGAATCAAGGGTTACAAAATTCACCCAAGAAATTGAAGAGAAAAGAAAAATTGAAGATAATATAAAACAATCTCTCAAGGAGAAGTTAGAAGACTGCCACAAAATGGATAGAATAATCAAGCATCTAGAATCTGATCTTGAAGAAGCTAGAGATAATGAAGAAAAACTTGAGAATCAGATAGACACTCTAAAAAGGGATCTTCAAACAGCAAATGAATACAAAGAGAGATTCAAGATAAGCTCTGCTCAACTTGAAGCTCTTCTTGAAAGCCAAAAGAGGGTAGATGACAAGCATGGCTTGGGGTATGAGAAAGGTGAAAGCTCCGGATTTGGTCAGAAGAACTCTAGATCAAGAAATCCAAGGAACAGACCTAGAAGACCTCTGGTAAGGCAACCAAATGCTCAAAGATATCTATCCTTCAATGGATACTGCTACAATTGCAATAACTTCGGTCATAAAGCAAATTAGTGCAGAAGAAGAATGAATCAGACTAATTCATCCTTCTTTGGACAGTGTTTTAACTATAAGAGATATGGTCACAAATCTCATGAATGTAGAAATATGAAAATAAACAATTCATTCAATGGTAGATGCTTTGCATGCAATAGAATGGGACATATGGCTAATCAATGCAGATCAAGAGGATATCAGTCAAATATGTAAAGAAATGTTGTTTTCTACAATTGCAATAGATCCGATCATATTGCCAAATTCTATAGAAGTAAGAATCAAGGTAACAAGGGTCCAGTGCATCATAATCAAAATCAGGACAAAGGAAAAGAAAAAGAGAATACAGATGAAGTTCCAAGGGAAATGAACAAGATTTGGGTGAAGAGAAATACAGAAAATATTGGGGATGGATCCGCACCAGGATCTGGTGCTGATATTATTGCAAGTTTGGGCCTAATAAGTGTTGTCATTTATGTCAACATACTCCTGTTGCATTAATGATAAGGTTTGGATGAGCTTTGAGCTGAGGATATTGAGAAAATTAGTCTCAATCAGGAACAGTGAAGAACAATGATGACAGTAAGGAAAAATTCCAAGATATGATGAGCATTAGAGGATGCGGATTAAAGTGTTTGTAGATATGTGTCTCAAGGTGGCCCAATAGAGATTTCAGAGGTCCACATTAAGATATGAAGAAGTTGTGGCCGTTCAAGTAAAATCAGTTCCGATAGGTGTTCAAAGGTAATAGAGTGACACTGACAAGTCCGGTGAGATCTAGAAGTATAGTTTCATGTTCTGTGGATTTTAGGGAGTGTTAAGAAAGTCCTTGTGATGTGTCAACTCGATTGGTTCATAGCTTGAAGGTCTGGAAGTATCCATTCTTTGGTGACAGTGGTGACAGACTGTGTTCTTGAGGTTCTAGATGAAAGAGAAAAGGATTTTTAGTGTACAGATGAAGTGCGGATGTCCTTGGTGATTTAGGCAACCCTGTGAAGGTCTTTGGATTGTGTCCAGCACGTGTTAGTGGTCTGCATTGGAGTTGGTGCTTGCTATTGAAGAATAACCTCCGGATGGTGGTGTTCTTCCTGAGACTAGCCGACCGGATAAGTTACACATCTTGTGGATGTTCTTGTAGATGTTTTCTGACTTAGATGATTATTCCTAAGTTGATGTCTTGTATAAATAAGGGGTTGCAAAGTCATTTCAAAGTTGTCCGTGTGGAAATGAGAATGTGGTAGTAAGGAGGAGAGTGAAAGGCAGAGTAGATGTATTGAGCTTAAATGGAACTGATTCAAGCATGGTGAAGATATTATTTTCTAGTTCAAGTAGGTGATACTTATTTCTTGGTAGACAGTGTGTCTCTTGTAGGCAGTGAGCCTCTTGTGAGCAGTGTGCTCGGATAGTGAGCCCTAATTGGCATGTGCCATTTTTTATTTTATTCTTCTAACAAAGAATACAATCTTGGGTTAATCACCTCGTGGTTTTTCCCTTAACCAGGTTTTCCACGTCAAAATCTTGGTGTCTTATGTGTTGATGTATTTCTGCTTTTAATTTGAATGCATCATGTTTCATGATTGATATACTGCTAATCACTAAGAGGATTTAAGTATGGAATTTGAGAAAAATTTTCTACAACTGATTCACCCCCCCTCTCAGTTGTGTGCCCTAAGTCTAACATTTGGTATCAGAGCTAAGTTTCTCTAAAAAGAGCTTAACCGTTTGAGGAGATCCAGTATGTTGTCTTATAAGAAGGATAGTCTGAAGTTTGATGGAACCAATTTTAATCTCTGGAAAGGTCGCATGAAATTTCACTTGAGATGTATGGGAATGGCATACTGGACCATGGCTACAACACAGTATGTACCTCCACAGGGTGGTCTGAAAACCCAAAATAAAATCACAGACACTAAAAACAATCTGTGGACTATAGAGGCTCTTCTAAGCACATTATCTGATTTAGAGCTCTCAAATGTTATTAACCTACCAACTACTTTTGAGATTTGGCAAAAACTAGAACTTATGCATGAAGGAGACAAGTATGTCAAAAGTGCAAGGTTACAAAGTCTGAAAGGAAAATTTGAAAATCTGAAGATGAGAGAACATGAAAACATCACTACTTTTATGCCAAGAGTAAATGAGCTTGTTTGTGGAATTAGAAATGCTGGTGGAGTCTTGGATGAAGATGAGATTGTTGGCAAAATTCTCAAATCCCTTCCTACTTCTTACAAAATCAAGGCTGTTTCCATTGAAGAATTCAGAGCCCATACAACTGCCACAAGAGATCAATTGGCTAGAAAATTGGCAGCATTTGAAATGACAGAGTTTGGAGATGACCCCCCCAAGACTGAATCTGCATTCAAAGCCAGTGCCTCTGTTAAAGGTAAACAAAGGTTTGATCCGAGAGAGAATTCTTCAAGGAAGCTGTCATGGTATGAAAAAGCAAGAAAAGATCTGGAGGAAGAAGAAGTAGAAACTGCTCAACTTAAAGCCCTTATTGCAAAGATGCTACCAAGAGGATCCGGTAAGTATGATTGAAAATTACCTTTTAAGTGTTTTAACTGCAATAAGATTGGTCATTTTGCCTCAAGGTGTCCGGAAAGGTTTTCAAGGCAAAATCCTAACAAGCCAAGGTTCCAAAAGAACTATTACTATGTACATGAAGATGATGATAATGAAGGAGTAACAGATGATGAATTAGAGATAGGAAACAAATCCAGAAATGAATGGGTGTTCATTGCCATCAAGGAAGAAGATCTAATGTCCTCTGTATCTAGCAATCATAAGATAGTGGAAAGAGCTCTGGCTGCCCAAGTTGAAGAGAAGGATGATTGGGTCATTGATAATGGATGCTCTCACCATATGATAGGTGACAAAAGTAAGTTCATAGATTTGGAGAGGTATGAAGGAGGAGTGGTAAAGTTTGGTGATAATTCTGCTAGTAGAATCAGAGGAAGAGGAACTATTTCTTTTGATGGAAGGAACAAAACTGGTAATGTGCTGTATGTTGAAGGTTTGAAGCACAATCTTCTCAGTGTTGGACAGTTGGTGGACAAAGGCTATGATCTCTGATTCAAGAATGGAAAATGTAAAATCTTTGAAAGTTTCAGGAAACAAAAATTGCATCCGGTACTCAAACTAAAGGTAATAGCTTCCACTTGGTTGGTACTAGTAAAAGTTGCTTATTTGTTCAAGTTGATCAGAGTTGGTTATGGCATAGAAGGATGTGTCATGTGAATTTTGATAATATCATCAAGATAAGCAATACTTAGGCTGTAAGAGATCTTCCAAAATTCATGAAACCTACTAATAGCTTGTGTAAGGAATGTCAGTTGGGTAAGCTGAGCAGAGTCACATTCAAAAGTAAGGAACTGTCTTCTACCAGATTATTGGACTTAGTTCATACTGATCTTTGTGGTCTGGCAAGAATCAAGAGTATTCAAGGTGATAGATACTTCATGTTACTAATTGATGACTATTCCTGGATGATGTGGGTAACCTTTATAAAAGAGAAATCAAAAGCTCTTGAGAAATTCAAAATATTCAAGGCTATGGTAGAGAATGAAACCGGATTAAAATTGAAGTGTCTGAGGTCTAACAGAGGTGGAGAATTCACATCCGGTGAGTTCATAGAATTATGTGAGAAACATGGAATTAAGAGATAGTTGTCTGCTCCTAGGACTCCACAACAGAATGGAGTAGTGGAGAGAAAGAACTGGACCATTCAGGAAGCATCTAGGACCACGATGATGGAAGTAAATGTTCCTCAGATCTATTAGAGAGAAGCTGTCAGCACTGCAGTCTATACTCTCAATCGAGTTCAAATCAAAAGTAATACCGGTAAGACTCCTTATGAACTCTGGTTTGGCATTACTCCTACTGTAAGATATTTCAGAGTCTTTGGTAGCAAATGTTACATCAAAAGAGATGAAGATCTAGGCAAGTTTGATGCTAGAAGTGATGAAGGAATATTTTTGGGTTACTCTACTCTAAGCAAAGCATACCAGTGTTATAACAAGAGACTAAGAAAGATGATAGAAAGTACAAATGTGGAGGTTGATGAGGGAATTGAGAAACCCTCAAGGTTTTATGAGTATGATGAAGATGATCAAAATGATGTTCTGATTCAAGGAGCCCAAGCCTCCCTGCAAGTTAGATTCAATCTAATCCGGTAAATTAGGAAGAAGAAATGAGTTTCAATGAGCTTGATCAAGAATCAGAGATACAAGAAATTTCCAAAGTACCCAGGTATGTAAGACTAAACCACTCTGAAGACCAGATCATAGGTGACAAAAATAAAGGAGTACAAACAAGAAGGAGAATTTCTCAAAATTCAGAAGAGTATTGTTTGATTTCAAAGACTGAACCTAAGACAGTGAATGAAGCTAATGATGAAAACTGGACTAAAGCAATGAAGGATGAGTTGATGCAAATTGAGAAAAATCACACTTGGGATCTTGTTCCCAAACCTAGAAATAAGAATGTGATTTGAACCAAATGGGTCTTCCGGAACAAACTGAATGAAGTTGGTGAAGTAATCAAAAATAAAGTCAGATTGGTCTGCAAGGGTTACTCTCAAATAGAAGGAGTTGATTTTCAAGAAACGTTTTCTCCGGTAGCAAGAATTGAAGCAGTCATATTATTTCTTGCATTTGCTGCCTTCAAGGATTTCAAGGTATATCAGATGGATGTCAAGTCTACTTTTCTGAATGGTGACTTGGAAGAAGAAGTGTACATTGAGCAACCGGATGGATTTCAATTGTCTAATCATAGTGATATGGTCTACAAGTTGAAGAAGGCACTGTATGGACTAAAGCAAGCCCCAAAAGCCTGTTATGAAAGATTGGACAAATATCTTTTGAAGATTGGTTTCAACAAAGGTACTGCTGACAATAATTTGTATTTCAAAATTGATCATGAAAACATCTTGATTGTTGAAGTGTTTGTTGATGATATCATTTTTGGAGGAAGAGATAGTTTGTGTAAAACTTTTGCAAATCAAATAAAAAGTGAGTTTGAGATGTCCATGCTTGGTGAAATGAATTTCTTCTTGGGTCTGCAAATCACTCAAACAAAGAAAGGAATCATCATTTCTCAGACAAAATATGTGAAAGAATTGTTGAAGAAATTTGGGATGGAAGACTCTAAACCAATGAATACTCCCATGGCAACCGGATGTAAGTTGAGCAAAGATGATGACTCTCCTAAGGCTAATCAGACAAAGTATAGGTCAATGATTGAAGGACTATTATATCTCACTCAAACTAGACCTGACATTATGCAAGTTGTCAGTCTTGTTGCTAGATTCCAGGCTGATCCGAGAGAATCTCATGTCATGGCAATCAAGAGGATTTTTAGATATCTAAAAGGGACAGTTGAGTATGGTTTGTGGTATTCTAGAGATCATGATTTCTCTCTTCATGCATATACAGATTTGGATTGGGCAGGAGATGTAGATGACCGAAAAAGTACCAGTGGTGGAGCATTCTTTTTAGGGAAAAGATTGGTTTCTTGGCTAAGCAAGAAATAAGAGGCAATATCTCTGTCCACAACTGAAGCAGAATATATTGCAGAAGCAAGTAGTTGCACTCAAGTTTTGTGGATGAAGCAGATGCTAAGAGACATCAGAGTGGAGTATGAGGAGCCTATCACAATTTTCTGTGATAATTCAAGTGCAATAAATATATCCAAGAATCCGGTGTTGCATTCAAAGACTAAGCATATATCTATCAAGTTTCACTTTCTAAGAGAACAAGTGAACAAGAATGAAGTTAGATTGGAGTTTGTGCCCTCCAAGGATCAGATTGCAGATATCTTTACTAAACATCTACCTAAGGAATCCTTTGAGTTTCTCAGGGAGAAGTTAGGGGTTATTGCCCCTCCGGTGATGAACTAAGGTGCACCAATGTGCATCAGTCTGATGGATATCATAGTCATATCTTGTGATCCGGATTGGTGATGAGGAGCTGCTACTCAGGGGGAGCAGTAGGTATGATTCTGAAGTGTTGAAATTGCAAGTATGTGCCCTTTGCCATTGATGTCAAAGGGGGAGAGAAGACATGTGAATTACAAGTGGTTGTTGATCAAAGGGGGAGTAGTAAAAGGAGAGAAGACACAAATGGTTGTTGCTGATAGGGGGAGCTGTGACAGTAAGAAGAAGTTCTTGTCTTGATGGTTTAAATAGTTTTTCACATCATATGTTGCCATCAATGACAAAGGGGGAGATTGTTGCAAGTTTGGGCCTAATAGGTGTTGTCATTGATGTCAACATACTCTTGTTGCATTAATGATAAGGTTTGGATGAGCTGTGAGCTAAAGATATTGAGATAATTAGTCTCAATCAGGAATAGTGAAGAACAGTGATGACAGTAAGGCAAAAGTCCAAGATAGGATGAGCATTAGAGAATACGGATTAAAGGGTTTTTAGATATGTGTCTTAAGGTGGCCCAATAGAGAATTCAAAGGTCCGCATGAAGATATGAAGAAGTTATGGCCGCTCAAGTAAAACTGGTTCGGATAGGTGTTCAAAGGTAATAGAGTGACACTGACAGGTCCAGTGAGATCTAGAAGTACAGTTTCATGTTCTACGGATTTGAGGGAGTGTTAAGAAAGTACTTGTGATGTGTCAACTCGATTGGTTCATAGCTTGAAGGTCCGAAAGTATCCATTCTTTGGTGACAGTGGTGATAGACTATGTTCTTGATGTTCTGGATGAAAGAGAAAAGGATTTTCAATGTGCAGATGAAGTGCAGATGTCCTTAGTGATTCAAGCAACCCTGTGAAGGTCTTTGGATTGTGTCCAGCGCATGTTAGTGGTCTGCATTGGAGTTGGTGCTTGCTATTGAAGAATAACCTCCGGATGGTGGTGTTCTTCCTGAGACTAGCCGACCGGATAAGTTACACATCTTGTGGATGTTCTTGTAGATGTTTTCTGACTTAGATGATTATTCCTAAGTTGATGTCTTGTATAAATAAGGGGTTGTGAAGTCATTTCAAAGTTGTCCGTGTGGAAATGAGAATGTGGTAGTAAGGAGGAGAGCGAAAGGTAGAGCAGAAGTATTGAGCTTAAATGGAACTGATTCAAGCATGGTGAAGATGCTATTTTCCAGTTCAAGTAGGTGATACTTATTTATTGGTAGACAGTTTGTCTCTTGTAGGCAGTGAGCCTCTTGTGAGCAGTGTGCTCAGGCAGTGAGCCCTAATTGGCATGTGCCATTTTTTATTTTATTCTTCTAATAGAGAATACAATCTTGGGTTAATCACCCCGTGGTTTTTCCCTTAACCAGGTTTTCCACGTCAAAATCTTGGTGTCTTATGTGTTGATGTGTTTCTGCTTTTAATTTGAATGCATCATGTTTCATGATTGATATACTGCTAATCACTAAGAGGATTTAAGTGTGGAATTTGAGAAAGTTTTGCACAACTGATTCACCCCCCTCTCAGTTGTGTGCCCTAAGTCTAACAGATATTCCTTCCAGAAACTAAATTAGATGAGCTCTGGCTCAGGGGGAGTCACAAAGGAAAATAAATTCCCCCAGCCAGTCAATTGGTGCCTAAATTTGGCACACGGAATGCTGCGGATTAAAGGGTTTTGAGAGATATATCTAAATAACACTCAATAAAATTATGAAAGATCCGCAAGAAGCTTTGAAGAGTTTAATCATCCAAGATTGATCCAATTTGACAGCCATCTGGCAAAAGTAGGATTTTTACAGTTAGATCCGGTATGATTCTAAATTGAAATATCTTGATCTGAGGATAAATGGGATGATTTGAGGAAAAGAGATACATTGTCAATTATCACTAAGAATAACTCTAAGTGCATCTCAGTGATTCAGAAAGATCTCTCTCAGAACAAGGCAACCAAAATGACTTAAGTTGTGCATTTATTGCAATATGAAATTAGGGTTTGCACAAAGATAAAAGGGTTCCTTTACTCATCATTTGCGCATTTGCATTTGAGAAGAAGAAAGAAAGGGCTCTGCAAACAAGATTGCTTCAACCCTCTCAAAGACCAACCACAGAATCTAATTCAACCAGTGATCTTTTTGACTCATATCATGAACCCTAGAAGCGTAAAAATGTATTTTTGTTCTTTAATATCTCTCTCTAAAGCTTTTACAAGATGGCTACTCCAAATGTTGTTAAGATCACTGATAGGCCACGCCCAAAGTTCAAGAAACATCCTTAAAAATCCCTAGAAGTTGATCCCTTAGGCGCATTTTCTAGCATTCTGCATGGGGTTCTACATGTAGAAGATGTTAGGGTATACATCCATCCAAATATTGAGGAATTTGGAGAATCAAAGCTGATGGATATCTACCATAAACAACTAATAGATGAAACCTTTGAACTCAAACCTCAATACAAGGCCATCCGGGATAAGCATTTTGGATATTGCATCCACTTTCCTTGTTTTACAGAAGATGAATGGGTCCAGTATGTCCTTAGTAGAATACATGATAACTTCATATGGTTGATGAGGCCATTCAAGATAACAAAAGATGCCATTAGGGTAGTAACTAGATTGCACTCATTCGGTGAGTTGCCTGCTCTCAAATCTGTCAAGAATCAGACAGTGAGTGAGGCTATCGGATTAAAGTTTGACAAGAGAGAAATGACAATAGAAGATATCACTGATCTAGATATCAAATTTTCCTCTATGATAATTAGCTACAAAATATATCATTCCAGCAGGGAAAATTCTGTATCCGAAACTGCAATATACACTGCATATCATATGCTAAGGGAAAATGCAGACTATGATCTATGTGAGCTTCTCCTGAGCCAATTGTTAGAAAACTTGCAAAAGATCAAAAAGGACAAGAAGAACTCATTCAAGTATGGTGGGCTAATACTGTGTTTATTCTTTTACTATATGAATGAGCTACCTGGATCAAGTGGTTGGGTATGGCAAAATGACAGACCAGTTGCCATACAAATCAGGGATTATATGTATGGGCTTGGTGATGCCAAGGCACAAAGTACAACACTCTAGGGATACTTCAAAAACTTCCAAGGCATGATGCAGGCCAGAGAGAGAATCCCCCAATCTCTAGTTGAAAAATACAAGGATACAGTGTGCTTCATGGTAGACATTGATCAATGCCTAATGGAGGTAGTGGAACCCAAAACAGTCTGGATTATGCCAATGGGCTATGAGGTAGATGCAAAAATTCTAGAGCTACATGTTCAACACCTGCTAAGTCAGTCAAAGGACCCTAAGGCAGAAAGGTTTGGAACCTTTCAAGAATTAAGTGTGAAAATACATGTTGAATTGAGTCAACCAGAGATAAAAAGGATAGTGAGAAGGGAAGTGGAGGAAATTGCCAAGAAATATAGCATATCAAAGGAGGCAGTTGATGCCAACAGAGAGAAGGTAGAAAGAGAAAAGAAAGAAACACAAGAAGCAGAAAAATAAAGTATTCCGGTGCAAGCCCCCTCCCAGACTAGATCCTCAAAGAGCTCTGCACCTGCCACTTCTAAGAGCCCAAAAGCCTCAAAACCAGAAGCAAAGACATCTGGAAAAGGAGAGAAGAGAACAAAGACAAAGGCCACAAGGTCATACACAAGCCAAAAGGATGATGAAGAGATAGAGACTGATGAGGAGATTAAGAAAATGAAGAAGAAAAGGAAAACTTCTAGGAAATCCTCTACCGGTGAAAACAAGGAAGAAGAAGCAGAAGAATTTGTTGAAAGGCCTACTCTTTCTGTTGATGATGTCATCAAGGCAGTCACTATAGATGGGAATCTGTAGCCCATAACAGAATTTTATGCTGAGTATAATGACACTGACAAAAGAATTTTGGAGGAAGCCACAGTCAAGTATTTGAATATCTATAATAAAGCATTCATTGAAATCATCTCACTAATTCCCAAAAGCCTAGAGCAAGTACTTGAAATGAGAAAAGAAAATGCTAAGGCAAAGGACCTTGAGATCTGGGAACAGATTGCAATCCAACTCTATCCTTCCATTACTCCAAAACAAATGAACATGATATTTAAGGACTGCAAGGATGAGTTCCAGAGAAAAGCAAGAATAAACAAACTTATGCTTGGAGAGACAGATCAAGTTGCCAAAGAAACAGAGGACAGCCTCCAAAATGCATTTAAAAGATTCAATCTTCCTATTATAGAGGACATAAATGATGAACCTACTTAGAAAAATGTAGAAGAGCCAAAGGAGATAGGTGAGGAGAGGACTAAGGACTTGGATTCCTCTGTTCCAAAAGAGGAAGTTCATGAAGAAGTAAACATCTCTCTTCTAGATCCCCCAGCAAACTCCAGAACTGAAGGAGAAGAAAGAAAAGAGGTAAAGGGAAGAGAAGAAGATCAAACAGAGAAGATCCCAGATGACAGTTCTGAGGTGGGAAAAGGAAAGAAGACTCTGTATCCGGCAAGAGACACTGTTGAGGCAGTAAAGAGCTTCTTGAACAAAGAAATGATAGAGATAGATGAACCAAAATTATTTCAAGGACCACTCAAGTTTGACTCCCTCTCTCCGGTCCAGACAATGAAGGTAGCATCTTTTGTTCAAGCTAAGGCAAAAGAGAAGCTTTTGAAGTCTCACATGGAAGACTATGAGCTAATAGAGATTGCATCCAGTGTGCTAGAGAAAATCATGCCATCCTTCCAAAAGGAACTTTTAGCCTCCTCATCCGGTAATCTGAAATCTCTTGTTAATTCTGTTAGCACACATTTTGATTCTTTGGAGAAATCAATAGAAGAGAAAGTTCAGAAAGAGTTTTTGGGAAAGAGATTCTCTGAAGTGTAGGGACTCATAGCAAATGATAGGAGAAATCTGAATATTAGGATAAAGAGCTTAGAAAATGCTCTTAAAGATGGCGGATACAAATTTTGCTTATCTTGGGCCACAGTGACAGCAAACATTGCAAAGAAGGTGGAAGAACAAGAGGGTAAACTGTCAAGTTTATCTCAGAATTTTGATCCTCTCACCTCATCCATAATGAATCAAGAGTGCTAGGCTATTGCCACTATAAATGAGATAAAGAGGCTTAAGAAGGAGAAGAAGAATAGAATAAGTAGAATGAGTGAACTAAGAGGGATAATTATCCCTAAGTTAGAGGCAATGCATGAGGCCCTAACTAATGCTCAGACCACAGTCTAGACCAGTGATCCGATAGACTTAAAGAGGGCAGAATCTTTTGCATTTTTGTTGAGTGGTCACATCTCAATTTTGGACAGGATGAAGCAGAGTTGGGCAACAAAATTTGTCCAGTTGAAAACCACTTTTGCGGATATACTTAAGTATATGTAAGTATAATAGGTATATATACTTATGCGGCTATGTATAGGTTGGTTTTTGCAAATTTTGGTGTGCGGATTTCACCCTTTGCCATTGATGTCAAAGGGGGAGTGAGAAGTAGTGAAAAATGTGGAATCCAGCAAAGGGGGAGCTCTGGTAAAATGAACATAAGACAGAGCATCAGCCAAGGGGGAGTTTTCTACGACACTTAGTCAGTTTTCACTAAGTGTTGCCATCAATGCCAGAGGGGGAGATTGTTGGAAAGAGACACTGTGTGGCTTAATGATTGTTATCATTGATGGCAACAAAGTTCATCCCACACATCCACAGCACAGAGTATGTCTTTACCGGAAGTCAGGTTGAAGAGTGTTTTGGTCTGGTGAAACAAGAATAGAGCATGCAGCAAGGTCCGACAATCAGGTCCGGATCTCTTAGAAGATGTATCTTAGAAAAGTGCAAACTTGGGGAAGTCAAGAGGAGTACCATTACTACTACATTCCAGAGATTGAGCCTCCAGTGATGAAAGAGTGAAAAGATATGAGCATCGAAGTGTTGGGTTCCTGACAGGCAGAGAAAACTGAGGAAGAACTGACCGGCAGAGCATCAGACTTTAATCCGGATGAGAAATTGATGATGGTCAAGCTAATTAAGAGATCATACATGGTTGGCCCACTTGATTGATGACTTCTAACTCTATGTCTTGAATACGCATCACATATTAAGCATGGATCCAGCTGATAGATCATTGCCTTGTAAATATCTTGAATATTCTGGTTGCCGACTAGAAAGATGTTGAAATCCTTGATGTAGATATATATACCAGATTGATTTTGGTATGAAGGTGTATGTGGAGTGATATAGTGTGCGAGGAAAGGTAGCGAGCAGAGTGGAAGCAAGAATACAAGTCCGGTATGTGACAGGACAACAACACTAAAGCAGAGGAAGAATGAAGTGCAGTAGATCAGTATATTGAGCCTAACTAGAACTGAACCTTAGCATATGTGGATGCCTCTCATCAGTTCAAACACTTGGTTACCTTCCATAAACATTGTAGACAGTGAGTCTATTGTAGGCAGTGTGCCTCTTGTAAGCAGTGTGCTCGGGTAGTGAGCCCTAATTGGCAAGTGTCATTTTGTACTTCTATTCTTTTAACAGAGAATACAATCTTGGGTTAGTCACCCCATGGTTTTTCCCTTAACCGGGTTTTCCACGTAAAAATCCTTGTGTTATGTGTGTTGATTTCTTTTTTGCTCTCATGATCATGTATGCTTATATGTTTTGATACTACACTAATTGTTAAAGAAGAAAAGAAAGTTAAATAATTAAGATAACTGATTCACCCCCCCCTCTCAGTTATCCACCCTGTTTCCAACATGGCTAAGTCTGAAATCTGGTGGATCCTCAAAAATCTAGAATCTGCATGTTAAATCTGGTGGATCCGAGACCTATCTCAAACATCATGAAAGGTATATATTTTTCAATGTACCTAACCTCGGGGACTTTCAGTTTTAGGCACAAAATTGCTTTAAGACCTTAAGTGCATTTCTCCACTTGCACAACCTCAAAACTCCGCCTAGAACTTCAGGCACCTTTTATCATCCAGACAACATCAAGATTGCGCCTTGAGCAAGGAGAAGTTACATCAAGGCGCCTTGATTGAAAAAGTTGCCAAAAGACTTTAGGCATTGAAAATTTGACAAAAACAAGACATTTAAGTCTAGGCACCAATTCACATCCAAATGACCTTCAAAGTGTGCCTAGAAGGAAGAAGATTCAACATCATGATTAGGCACCTTTTCTTGTCTTCACCATCCATATTGGCACCTAGAGGAAAACAAGTTTCAAAGCACTTCTAATTGTGGCGCCTTGAGGAGTTTGACATACCAAGACACTTTACATATCCCTAAAGTCTAAAATTCACTCATCTTGAGCTAGGCGCATTCTACCTCATGAACAACCTCAAAGTGCGCCCAAGCTTTAAACTCCATTTTTGCACCTAAGCATGAGAAAAGGTCTTCAACCTATGAAAATTATGCCTAAAGAGCATGGATCTTGACACTATAAGTGTTGGCGCTTAGTGAAAAGTTGCTTGAAGGATTACACATGAGTTTGAAGTTTCATAATGCCAAAACAAGCCAAGGTAAGGTAAGGTGCATTTCAACCTCTGGATAGTCAAAGAGTGCACCTAAGTAGAAGTATGTTGTCAAAATGAATTGGCAAAGAATTTAAGTGTTAAGACCCTTTTTTGAACATGCACTATAGTTTGAAATTGTTAGAGTTCAAGAAAGCACCTATCTATTGCTAGGCATAGATAAGCCCTTGTAAAGTCACTTTTGGCGCCTTGATGTAAAGTGAAGTCTAAACTTAGTGAAGATTGCGCCTAGAGAGATATGACCTTGGGCTTGCACCTAGAGTCATCCTAGATCATCAATTTGCACCTAAGGGTCATCAAAAGAAGGCTAGGCACCCTTTTCAACTCATTTTATCTTGGATATGCGCCTAAGTTGGAGAGAACACCTTGCTTAAATAAGGTGCATTTCCTTGCCGTTTTGGTCATTTTGAGCGCCTTGAGTATGAAGTATAGCAAATGGAAGATAGAAGAGTTTCTTGCAAGTTTGAATAAGCCTATGAAAGAGTTTAAGGTAAAGAAACTAAGGTAGGAAGTCTAGGCGCCTTGCAGCCTTATCAACAACTTATCATTGTTAGGCGCTATTTCTTGTAGTTTTAGCCATTTTCAGCACCTAGGAAGGAGAAATGAGTTTGGGTGCCTTGCAAAAAGAGGACTAGAAGTTATCAAATTAGGTGTTACCTTGAAGTAGAAGTCCTATAAACACCTATACATTGAGTTGAAATCATTAAAATGTCAAAGAAATAACCTAAGTCTTCTAGGTGCATCTTGTCACCAAAATAACCTTAAATTGCACCCTGAAGATGAGTATGATGGTCTCAAGGAAGCTAGGTGCATTTGCTTTCCATTTTGGTCATTTTGGGTGCCTAGAGGATATGAAGCTTAAAAGTAACTCTTAAAATTTTAAGAATAGGCGCTCCAATGAAGAAGCCCATGGGAAGCCTAAATGTAATTTTTTTTAAAACGTTAAAAGGTCAATAAATAAGCTAATGAGGTTAGGCATACTTTGTTGCAAGGTGTGACCCTTGGTCTTCTTGTTCAACGCTATGCTGCGGTGGTTTGTGACAAGGGCTTAACCGCCTCCCGTGCTTGTTAAGTCAAATGGTTGTATCAGGCATTAATAGGTCGATCTTTTGGTGCAACAGCAACTAACAGTTGGTATCATAGCTGAGGTCACGGGTTCAAACCCCACGCTTGCACTGAGGGGGGGATTGTTGCAAGGTGTGACCCTTGGTCTTCTTGTTCAGCGTTGTGCTACGGTGGTTTGTGACAAGGGCTTAACCGCCTCTCGTGCTTGTTAAGTCAAGTGGTTGTATCAGGCATTAATAGGTCGATCTTTTGGTGCAACAGCAACTAACATACTCTTACTCCTCTGTGCACCTGAATGGGCACCTAGAAGAAAAATACATGAAATAACATTTTGGAGTGAGCACTTAGAGAGGAAGGATCATCCTAAAGGCATGTTTAATCATTCAGAATCATTAAAATAGCAAATAAAACCCAATTTGGCCTAGGCACACCTTTCCTCCCATGCCAACTTAAATTGCGCCCTAAGGAAAATCACTCAAATTCATGTCTAAAAGTGAGCGCCATCAAAGGAGAAACCATTTTAAGCCATTACAATCATTTAAAATGACAATTATGAAGTTATATGTGCTAGGCACACTTTGCTCCTCCTTACACCTAGATGAGCGCTTAGACCTAGAAGGGATATTGAATGCTTGAGATTAGTTCTTATATGCTATGAAATGCAATCTTATCAATTGTTTAATATGATTGTTTTGTCTGTGTTGCAGGAGCTAACATCTCGAGTCACCTTCATTCAAGGAAGTCAACAAGTTGCCATGTTGGAGAAGACATCATGTAGCTGCTCCAAGTGATCACTTTAAGTTCAACATGCCGACACCCTTCATCTTCATCAACATTAAGCATCTGAAAGACATTTATAAAGTTTTAAGTTCCTCTGGTACATTCAAGCCTCCTTGAGAATTCATCTACTCCACATATAAGGAAGGTGTTATCATCAATATTTACACTCCAAAGGACCCTTTCAAGTTGGAGCATTTCATCATGTCAAAGACACTTCATCCATTCAACTTCAAGTTATTTCTCAATCTTCAAGTATCAGAGGAGTCTCCTACTCTACTTCATAGCATCATCATATCTCTACTCTACTCTTCAAGAAGATGCATCCAAAGAAGATCAATATCAACCTACCTACAAGAAGAAGAGAAACATAGAGTTAGATAAATGAGCTACAAGTATCATACATATCCTACTTACAATGAACAAGGCAGATCAACAAGATGTATTCCCAGACATACAAGTTTAAAGCAATCATATTCGAAGACAACACAAGATGATACAATTTGGGAATATGCCCAAAAGCATATTTAATAAATAGTTGAAATCCACAAATATGTTGAGGTGGCACCTATGTGGCATGTACCTATCATCATCCAATCATAATCAACCACATCATTTCAACTGCATTCAATGTATCTACAACAAGCAAGAAGCCAAAGAGGATGTCTATGTGGAAGATGCTCTAAATATTTCATATTATCTTATCTTCTTGAAAAATGTGCCTTCATTGCCTCTCTTCTGTACTAAAAATAGGAGTTTGTTGTAAATACTTGCTGAGTTGGCATGATCTAGACCCTTGGCTACGTGAATTGATCCTAGCCATTCATTGTAATTCTGGACCTCTATATAAAGGCCTTGTTGCCTCATTTGTAATTATTAGAAATTAGAGAGTAGATCAGTCATTAGTTTTGTAGGAGTAGAATAGGAGAGACTCTCAAAATTCTCTGAGAGGACTTGAAGTTGTAAATATTTCTTAAGAGTAATGCAAAACATTGGAATTTATTTGTTTTTAAGTATTATCTTGTGAAATGACATGGTTTCTTATATCTCAATGAAGTGGAGAGATGTTTCAAAGTAGATTAGAAGCTCTTTGTTGTAATGCATGTATGTACTAGATATTTGATCAACTCCTAGCTCATGCTTTTAACATTCATCGCCGGTGAAGTGTTGTGTAAAGCTAGTTTGAGCCTTATCACTTGCATAAGTTCGATTGTGGATGTTTGTTTGAGTTGCACCGTTTAATGGGTGTTCATATGAGCCTTCATGATTTGAAAACCATTCACGTACCTTAGGAGATTTCACTAACTTCATGTAGTTGTAGGCAACCTTGGCAAAGTGGAGTTAGGTTAATTCAGGAGTTTCTCTATTCTTACATCACCATTACTTCATTGACCTTAAATTAGCTCCCTAAACCCTATTTTTTTCCTTTTTTATCATTGATGCATTGTACACACCTCATCCACTCTCAACGAAGAAATAAACTGAATGAAAGAAGAAGAATCCAACGTAAGTCCCTTTGTGATAATCAGCAAGATCACATGCAATCGCTGAGTTTATCCACCATAAGTTATAAAAATGGAACCTTGAAGTTACTTCACCGGATCACATAGTTCAACCTTTGAAGGGCTTTATTCAAGAGAGAGTGGGATACTCTAGTGTTTTACTCTATTGTTGAAATGTCTAAAAATAATCATCAACATGACTTATCTCACAAACTTCCACTATACTTTGATGAGAGCAGCAAATAAGGTAAATTTGACATATTTTTTAGAATACAACTTAAACCCATGGTCTAAAAACTGATTTGGATACCCTTTTCACTCTTACACAACATATCTCACATGCAACATAGGTTTTTTTTGTACATATGCCTCAAAAGGTGATTGTTCTACTCTTCCCTAGGTTTTGAAATGGAGCGCCAAATAAGATTTTCTTGGCCATAACGTTCGACCCAGAACTGATCTCCAAAACCTCAAACCTGATTTAAATACCCATTTGACCCTTATTTAACATATCTCAAAATGGGTAGGGGTTACTTGTTCAAGTATGCTTCAAACATGGATTGTTACAGAGATGGAGACCCTAGTAGATCATAGACCTACCCTCACCAAAAATGGCATAACTCACTCAATTTTTAATTAAAATTGTCCAAACCAAAATAATATGAAACTATACTTATATATCCATCTTTTCCAATTGGTTTCAGACCTATACTTGGTCCGTACAATCCATACCACTCCAAACAAGATGACTGTTACAGTGAAAAAAACTAGAAGTGTCAATCATTAAATTCATCATAACTTTCACAAAACATAATAAAATTTGATGAAACCAATGCCAAAAGAAATAAAACTTGGAGATATTTCCAAAAAATCTAATTTCATGTCATTTGGAGTTTGTACAGGGTTGTACCAACCTCAGGAACAGTGAAAAACTAGTCAAAAAAATGTAGAAAACTAAACTTTTATTTCATTTCTCTTCTGTAAACTTCATCTCTGCCTCTTGCATGAAATTTCAAGGCATAAATAATGTCTTTACATCCATCTTCATTGTTCCATCACTCCACTCTCTTTTACATGCAAAAAGAAGAGGCTAAAAATAGCCAAACCACTAACACTACTCAACATAGAAAGACTAAACTTAACCAAATCTTAAAACTCCACTACAAGTGACCTCTAAAACATGAAGAGTGGCCTTTAATAGACCTTATTACATGAAAAAATACTCAAAACACAACATAAATCAAATATTTACAAAATGGCCTCATGGAGGCATAAAGTCCATTATGTGCTCTTCAACCACAACTTCTTCAAGAGGCATGGGAGGTGGATTTGAAATAAACTTGAGGCTGAGACCCAACACTTCTTTTTCCACAATAGAAAGAGATCTATTGGAAATATTGTAAATAGAAGAATTTGTGATGTAACCATCAAGCTTTCCTACAAAATAACGATTGAACCGTAGAAGGCACCAATCATTAGGAGCAAGGAGGGAAACCCACTCGCTAATTTTTGGTCAACAATGAGTAGATCTCCAAAGGATTAATCCCACCCTTGTCACTTTTGAAAAAATGGGGCATATTTCCTTTTCTACCATATTGAACCACCATTTTGGATTTGACCTCCATTTCCCTGTAACCACCCCTGTGGTACAATGGGGATGAAGTTGAGTGGTCCGAGGTAAGGACCCCACCCTCCATGGTAGTTTAAAGGAAGGGGATTTTGAAATTGACCAAATTGTGGAATATGTTCAACAACTGAGGTGACGAAGGTGCTACTATTTCTGATGAAGGCACTAAACCATAGCCAAATGTGCTACCATGTCACTTGCATAAGAACACTTGGAATTTCTTCCAAAAAACATCAAATTCAGGGATGGTTAGGTCTTGTCGGACATGCCAAATGAAGATATTGGAAAGTAGGAGATGTTAGAAACACAAAGAAAAGTAAAAACAATGGGTTATACCTTTAAATCTCCTCCACTAAGGTCTCCTTGATAAGTTGGAGAAAGTGCATGCACCTAATGCAAAACCCTAGCTTTACCCAGTATGAACCAATGTGGATTGCTCAATCTAATACCAGCATAATGGAAGTAAGAATTTAGATGTAAATTGGATGTGGAATTGACTATAATTTTGGCTATGGATGTGAGAATTTTTGGAGCATAAGGATGGTATCTCAAGCTTGTGTAGTGTTCCAATGGCTTAGGGGAGGTTCTTATTTATAGATTTTTGAGGACTTTTAGATCAATGGTGGAGGTTCAAAGGTGAGATCCAAGGGTGGAGATTCCATAGTGAAACCAATGGCTAGGATTTCATCAACAAAGATGAAGGGTTCTCATTATTTTTGAATTTTAAATTCAACCTTGGGAAGGCTTTGCATTTATGAAGATGAAGACATGTGAATGAATTAAAAATTCATTTTAATGGGTCAGTGGGATGCGAAGTGACAAATGCATGGATTTGGAAAGGTGAGGTGGAGACATCTGTGAGCTTTATTAATTAAATAATGCTCTTTTGTGGGGTCTAGCTAATATTGTTTTAGATATTTATTTGACATTATATTTTGGTGTGTGGTTGGGTAATAGTTTTGATTGATGTTGAACCATGAACATTATTTTTATTATTATTATTGTTTTGAATATGGGAAACTAAATGTTTTATGTATTTAATAGGTATTTAATTATTTATCTAAAAGAAAACAAGAAGTTTAGTTATCAAAATAGATGATTATGAAGCATGGATGATTTATGTTTGAATTTCGTAAAAAGGAATATTATTTTAGATTAATGAAATGTTTAGTCAATGATTAAGATGGTTTCAGCTATAAGATATTTTAAATACACTGATGTTTTATTAAGATGTATTGCAAGTAGAGTGGCTCAGATTTTTTAAGAATGGAAACAAACCTACAATGATCAATTATTTGTTTTATTAATTGTTTCTTTTTGAAAAAGGGGTTATGTGGAAATATATAGTTTTCTTTTATCATATCATTTGTTTTATTTTTATGAGAAGAAATGTGAAGAGTTTTGGAAAAAGTTTTAATAAAAAAGGGGAAAGTGAGTCTTTTTTGGGAGGTTCTCTGAAAAAAAAAAAAAAAGAGCTATAGTTTTTATGTAACTAAATCTTTCTAGAATTGGGGGTTGCTGTGAGTTTGCTGGATTGACAGAGTTTGAAGAAGGAAATGGGGCTAGAGGATAATGTGGCTGAAAGTCTCATGAGATGATCCTAACTTGGACAGCCAAGGTATGTAATTAAATATTATTTCTATTTTATGAATTGTTGTTTGAGATTATGGTATGCAAGTGATAAGTTGATGTATTATGAAAAGTTGATGTCTAAATGTTGTGATAGTCTTGAGTGGGGAAAGAATGGTGGATGCCTCTTTGGGGTATTTTCATGGAGATTGGTGTTGGTGCTATGACTGATGATGTTGGATGTAATGGAGGATGGTATTGGTGAAATGGGGATTAAAAATGCGGTTTTGGGAGTTGTGTATTATTGGAGTTATTCTTATGGGAGCTATTATTTTATGGGAGTTCTATTGTGTTTTGGGAGTTATTGTTTTACGGAAGCTATTGTTGTATGGGAGTTATGTTGTGGGAGTTTCTATTCTAAGGGATCTACTGTGTGTTTCATGGGAGCTACTGTTGTGTAAGGGAGCTTCAGGAATCTAAACCCCAAAGAGGATCCCCCCTTCTTAATCCCCTACTGGAAAATTTATGATTATTTCTATGAATAAAGCTCTTGATTTTTGGTTGTATTCATGTTATTGTTGTTGAGTATTGAGGTTTGTTTCCAAGATCAGGGGTGGATTCAACTTTGTCGATCCTATGGTTGGGTGGTGAGCAAAATTGGGTTACTTTATTTATTTGTGTATGCATGTTAAAGGACTAATTTTGGTTTTGTGTAATGTGAAGATCTGTATTGCAAAGTTAAGGATACCTTTCAATAAGAAGAAGATTCAGATAGATCAACATTAATGTGCAAGTATTTATGTTTAATCAATTCTCATTACATAAGGATCAAATGTTGTATTGATTGATTGTTACATCATTGAGATATTTTTGTAATAGTTTAGCAATGTACTGTCATAATACCTTTAGATATTCATCTGTATCGAACCCTGGATTTCTTTTAAACAAAATTACATGAATTGGTTTTAATAGTGTATGAGAAATAGAAATCATATTTTACTATATTTTTTTGAATATAATAGTTTGGGTTGAAGATACAGATCTTTCTCAAATCTGTTGTTTACTGTGGATGACTATCATCTGTATATTTTGTTTTGTTTCTATGTTTTATCTATTAATTCTCATCATACAAGTTGAATCCTTTAAACAGTTTTTAATAGTATCGTTATTTTTTAATAGCCTCTAATAGAATCATTGTTTTCTTAAAATTTGATAATATTAATGTGTTGGATAGTATTGATACTATTCATATGTAATAGTATCAGAGGTAATGTTATGTGTAAAGATTAGTGTATTGTCTTTACTGCATGCATTGGGTATCCTTTTCTCATCGTAGTGCTTACTATTTTCTTTAAGGAAGCCGTGGTCTCCATGGCTTCCCATGACCCATTCATGGGAGCTGAGGAGTACGGCTCCCTCAATACCTATCTTTTGTCGACTGTGGCCAGCTCAGTCGCCACAGTCAGGCATCATTCAACATGTTTATCTAATACATTCTTCTTAAATGTTTATGCATTATTCATAGTGACAGATAGATACTACATGAGAATAAATACATATATATTGTTAAGATTCGTAATACTTTTATATTTATTAACTTATGTATATCTTATTTTAGTAGTAGTTTTCTGTGTCGATGGTAGAAAAGATTTAGTTCGAATCATTGTCTGTCATAGATAGTACATATCAAAAATTATTGTTTATCACTAGTTTTCTGAGTATCATAAATAAATTTATATTAGTATAGATTTTTCTAATTCAAAAGAGAATATTGTGTTATTTGTAGGTTTCGGAAACAAATATATGAGATAAATTTTGAAGTCTAAATTGAAAAATGAAGTCAATTCCCCTTAAATGAAATTTCACGTAAAATAATTAGTTTTTAGATAGTTGATTTATTATGTTGTTTAAAATTATGTATTAATTCTGTGTCTAATTCTACTTCTTGATCTTATAGGTTTATCTCTTTGGTGGCAGAGATAGATAAACTGTGATATTGTCCTCAAGGCAACTTACTATTATTGGGATTATAGACAATGTAATTATCTTTGAAATCTAATGATAAGCCTGATTTGAAATTAAGAATCTCTTTCAAATTCTTATTTTAATCACCATATTTGAATCTTAATTCTCCATCGGTATTTCACTTTCATTTTATAAGTTAATTTTCTTGTGTAGTTGTTGGCAGACCAACTCTTCTAAAATTTTCTTGCTTGCATATCCAATAAATCCAATTAAATTAAAAGTGGGTAATTTATCTTATTATCTTATTTATGAATTTATATTATTTTATGTTAATAATTTTGTAGAAGGCATTACATAGGTATCAGAGCCAGGTTTCAACACTTGGGAGCTTTGGGGTAAAAGCATTAGTAACATTAAACCCATTTTTCTGGTGTGTAGCATGTCATCAAACCCATCCGGAGAGTCGATCGACCATGGACCTCAAATACTACAGGTCCTGCAAAATTTGGTGAATGTGATTCAGGAAAGGTTGCCCATGCTTAATAATCAAAACTAACATCACTCAGAAGGACAACATTCTATACCTCGAGAACGCAGTAGAATTCATCGCCGAAGTAGAGCAGATCACTCTGAGGAAGGAGAATCAGGACATTATTCAGCACCTCCTTGTAACACTTGAGTAGAGAAGGAGGTTTCCATGGATATTGATAAGTTAGTCTGAGACTCTCTTCAATTACATCCACAACATTTTTATGTCCATCTACTGATGGATCAGAGGCAAAATCTTGGCTAATCAGTCTTGAGAAAAGTTTTGCATTAAAAACCTATGGGAGCAATCTTAAGGCTAGATTGGCTATTTGTCTTCTCAAGGATAGTGCAAACACTTGGTGGCAACAGGAGGAGAGAAAAAGGCATTACACTTTCATAGATTAGGAAAGATGAGGTGGAGACACATGTGACTCCCATTAATTAAATAATCTTAATTATTTAATCAATTGTTGGGAGATGGGATGATGATAGATTAGGTTAGTTAATTAAGTGATTAATATAATTAATATGGCTGGTGGAAATTAGGAGATAGATTAATTAGTGGCTCAAATTGATTAAGTAGAGTTTTACTTAATTAATTCGGTCATAGGGGCTACGTAGGGTAGGGTAGCTAATTAAATAAATGATATTTATTTCATTAGCCTAGGTTTAGTCATAAGCTAGGTGGATTAATTAAATAAATGGACTTTATTCAATTAGTTTAGGTGAGTGATGAGGGATGGGGTAATTAATTAAATAAATTGTACTATTTATTTAAATAATTATAAACAATGGTTAGGTGAGAGTAATTAATTAAATTTAAATTATTTAATTAATTACGGGTAAGTGACTATAGGGGATTGACAAGTTAATTAAATAAATTGATTTATTTAATTAACTATGAGAAAGGGGATAAGTTAGCATGGGGGATGCAGGAAAATGACCGTATAGGGTTTGTCATTTTTAGTTGTCTACAATTCTATAATAATAAAGGGCAGATGCAAAAAGTTGGGGGGCCAAAAAGTGGCCAATATTTTTTTAAAAAAATTAAGCCATAAAGTGAGTGCTTTATAATGCGCTTGCGTTATGGCTTGGTGATGTCGAGCCTAAGGCTCAGAAACACCAAGCCATAACACGCTCGCATTATAACGTGCTTACGTTATAATGCGAGCACGTTATGCTCTACTATATTAAAAAAAAAAACTAATTTCATTTCATTATTTCACAACATTTCACAGCAAACCCGCAGCTTGGAGACAAAGGAGAGTGCACTCGCGTTATCGAAGGGCATATCGTCAACAATTTATCATCGATTCATCATCAAAATGCCACCACAACGTCAGGGAGGCCAAAGGAGTAAGTTCTATTTTCTTTCTTGTGTGAATTTGTTGCTAAATAGGTAGGATCAAATAGTTTTTTGATGTAAATTTCTCTAATTCACAGGAATTGATAATGCACCTCCTCCTCCTCCTGAAAATCCACAAAATCCTCCATCACCTGAACAACAAATACCTGCTGAAGAACAACCCCAACAACAAACACCTCCTTTCATTCCTTAATATGCCCCTGGAACACAAGAAAATATAATGGGGCAAATTGAAAACAATAAAAAACAAATTGAGGACATAATTGGAAGGTTGAAAGAACTTGCAACTTCAACCTTGCATAGATCCATGCTTGCTTAATCTCTTGAATCTATGTTATCAAATGTAGATTCAATTAGCAAGCAAATCTCTAGTTGGTCAAAAAAGGGAGAATTTAGAGAGTTCTATGCAGATAAGTTGTCCTATGAACAAGTTAAAAATGAACAAATTACAAAATTGGACTTGTGTTCTATTTTCACAGACCCACAAACAAATCAACCTATATCCCTTACATGAAAGAGGTTCCCTATCCATTGGTACAACAACCAAGCGATAAGGGACAATTTTGGGCAGAGGTAGTGGATGGTTTTTGACCATCCTCCATGCAACAATAATGAGGTCCCGCAATATTTTTTGAGGAAACTCTACTGCGAGTTTGTCAAAAATAAAGTACCAAATTATTTTGATATGCAGGAGTTCCAGGGTAGAGGTGGCAGGTCAAGACAGGATAGACCAAGGGCACGTGTTGACCCACAGCGGCCAGTGAGATAGGCACTCGCCAGACTAGCCCATGAACATGTGTCTATCCCTTCTGTTGTGAAGGAGAGTGTTGAGGTCGAGACACTTCAGTCCATTAGTGCCTTGACCCAGAGCATCATAGAGCATACCAGTCCTGCAACATAGCGTGGGCCAAGGGAGAGTTTGAGTAAGGGTCCACCCCATACTTGTCAAGCTTGTGGGTCAGCTTGTGGTTATGACCCCACGAATAGTCAGGACGCAAGTGCGCAGGCTACATCTACAGCTAAGCAGATGGTGATGACAGATGCCCTCTTGAGTGAGACTTTCAGCCTTGATACTCAGGTAAATCTTAGCAAGTTCATTGAATTTAATTTATTAAATTTCATTTTTGAAATGCAAGATTAACTAATTTAGTTTGATGATTTTAATAAAATTCCAAGGTCATAGCGTTGCTGCAGTTTTTAGTAATTCTCCACCTGCATATTACACTTGACATCTACTATCAGGGTATGTAACTAGTAAACAATTATAAATATTACATGTGAATAGCGTTGTTATATGAATGGTATTCTAATATCTAATTTTGGATGTTGAATAGGTTAATATTGGAGATTTCACGGCAACACCTGCCAGTGGTAGTGGACTTCAAAGCTTCACGGAGGTAATAAAATAAATAGTTTAATTAATGAATTGTACTTAATAGATTTTTGTATTTTACATTCATATCGTTGGTTACATTTCATTACACATCTTTCAAACTCAAAGCATTACTAGACATTGCATAACTAATAACTAGATGTTGATAGATGACAAAATTTCAATTACAATATAGTTATTTGAAAAATGCCTCAAATAAATGTGGTCTCATGGAATGCCATGAAAAGTAGATGCATAGACAAGGACATCACCATGAGACCCAATTTCTTTGAGGCATCTTTTCAAACAGCTCACTGCCTTGTCTATGCTACCACATTTTCCATACATGTCTACCAAAGCTTGTTGATCCCCTCCACACTATTCTTTGACAAATCCTCTCTAATAAACTAATCCAATTACCACCAATTATACCCCAGGACATGACAACAGAGAGGGGTATGAGCCTATGTGATGTAGAGGCAAATTGGATGAGGAAGGATAGACAAACTACTACTTCACCTACAAGCCCAAAAATAAAGAACTTTATGTAAAAGTGGGAACAGAAGAAGGAAATTCATGGTTCATCATGGAAAGGTTGATTTGGGATGCTAGAGGACTCATTCCATCCATTGGTTAAGGCAGATCACCCTCAGGACCAACACTTCCTTCATAAACCCCAAAAATGGCCAGTAGCCCTAAAAATAGAGAACAGTCCTAATAACTTCTAGCACTGACCTCCAAATGCAAATCTTAGACAATTTGAAGATACCCTTTATGATTCCCCACAATGTATTCAAGAATGGGTTTGGGCTGTTTTGGGTGGTATGCTCTAACCAATAGCCCTCCTAGTGTTTTTAAGCCCTAATTAGGCCTAGTTTGTGAAGCAAGTACCCTCAAATGGTGGCTTGTAACTCCCTTGACCACTTAGACATGTCAATGACATCCCAAAACCATGGAATCTAGTCTTCATCTGTTGCTAGAACTGACTGTCATCAAATTCCCTACTGTTGTTGTCTCTCACAAGCTTCCTAGCACATGGTTTTGCTAGGTTTTTCACAAAGACTGTCTCAAAACACCTCTCCTGCCCAAGCTCTTGAAAAATAACATGAAAACAACATCATCACAATCCATTCCACTGATCTATGAAGCCTTCCATCAGTGAAATGGTGGTGGGAGCATGAATTTCAACCAAAACCTAAGTTAGGGCTTTACCAAAACCTAAGTTAGGGCTTTACCAAAACCAAGTCTAGAGAAATTTTTACAACTTCCTTCTATATGAGTTTCAAAGCACCAAACTAATCTCAAAGGAAATCTAACATCTCAATCTAACTAATCAAATTATTCAAAGAAGAATTTGACCCCGTACCTCTGCATAGTACGAACTGTTGCAATGAGCAAATTTAGAAAAATAGTCACCACAAAAGTAGTCCGAGGAGAATGTGAATATCTTTCCTTATATCTACTGTCAAGACCTCAAACCAACTTTGTTTGGAAGTTATTTCATCCTTATACACATGCCATAGACTTAGAGACCATGACTATTCCGTACAAGAGTACAGTACGGCCTGCTACAGCGAATGATATAGAAAAAGGCAGAAAACTGATGTTTTTGTTATTTCCTTCAATCAAAAATGTCTCTCTCCCAACAATGAATGTTGGTAGGCTTAAAATAAGCCTTCTATATTCTCTTGAGGTAGTTTGAGAGTGGTTTGGGTTGATGGAACTGCCCCAACCATCAAACTTTCTCTCCAAACTTCTTTGTTTTTAACTGCAACAACTAATCACCTTTGTTTGGCAGAGTTACATCTTTTGTTTGGGCTTAACATAGTATCCAAACATGTTTACAATGTAAATTAGGCTTTGAACATGCCTTAGGCTCTTTGAACATGCCTTAGACTTTTTGAGCATGCCTTAACAAGGCTTAAAAACATGAAGACTACATGATTGTCCTCTATGGTTTTATGACAACAGTTTATAGACATTTGGACATAGTCCTTTACAACATGGCATCATAACCTTATTACATCATGAGAATAGTCTCTAGGACCTTATGAAACCAACAAACAAAATGGAGATAAAAAATAAGACATAAATCTCTTGGTGCTCTTGCACCACTATGACATCTTATATAGCATATGATTGACTCCAACATCATCTAGGTCCCTCCTTTGTTGACTCTAAAATTCCCCATGATGGTAATGTCTTCACCATTTCTCATAGCCCATACCAACTAGTTGTTACCTTAAGACACTTCTCCTTAGATTATTTTTTGTCAACCCCTTCTGGTCCACCTCAACCTCATACCAATTCCCTCTTTCACCTTTACCTATCTTATGCCTCTAAATGCATTGCTGCCCCAACCCCACAACCTCTTTCTATTACTTCACCTACTCCACTAGTTATGCCCCTATCTTCCCCACCATATATCCACCTATTACTACTTCACCTTCCTCATTGACTTCTATCTCCCCTCTAACACCCCTCCAAGATTAAGTAAAAGAAAAAGTGTAGGACCTTTCCCCATCCACTTCTAAAAGTAGGCCTAAGAAACTTCCTCAACTCTACACCCAACCTACTAACCAACCCATTTCTACCCTACCTATTTCCTAATATACCCCTACCAGACATCCCAAACCTAGTTTGCTTTCAATCCACCCTCTGACAAACCTCAAGACAAAGAAAATGATAAGAAATTTTTAAAATAAGGTTTTTCTTCTCCTATCTAGTATCTTTCCTCCCTCTTATTATCCCACAAACTCTTGATATTCCTCCTTCCCATAAACCCATAAACTTACCTAATGTCTATGTGATTTCTAGTTTAGGCATTGTCCCGTAAACCCACAAACTCTATCTTAGGCATTGTCCTACCTCCATGACTACCAAACAAACAAAAATTTGAGCACAACCCTACCCCACCCTACCACCAACCTAAACCTAAACTAACACCTTCACTCCCTCTCTGACTTCTTAAACCTAAAATTTGATGCTACTATGGTCCCTCCTTTGTTGACCATTATACCACACAATAGTCATGAATCTTCATCTAATTTGTATATATGCATGTGACTTGTGTGCTTTATTGTGTGTACTTCCATGTTTAGGTGAACGTGTGTGTATGTTAGGAGCCATAATTTGCATCACTATTATAGTTTTCGTAATTGAATAATGTTGTTTTATTTTTAGATGATGCAAGTTGCGAAGACACCTTTCGATGTTCATAGGGCAATGGAGCATGGTGTGTCCTCGGTGATTAATAGCTCCATACCTTTGACGGGGGTATGAGGTAGATTAGTAAATTTCAAATTACATTTGTTGTTATAGTTGTTTATTTTTGAAAAATCAAATGATTATTGATTTGAAGTTTAATTTCTATTTGGATGGTTTCTATAGGACATGACATCGCCACAACCTAATCCTGGTACTAGGCAAATGAGGAGACATATTTTTGGATAGCGGTAAGTGATTATTTTGTTAAATGTTTCATTTTTTATAATGTAATTTCTATATATTAATGTCTATACTTTTTATTGTAACAGCTACAGATCCATGAACAACTAAATAGGAGGAGTAGCCCTCAGGTTCGTAGTAGACTAGCCTCATACGGGAATGACTTTTTATTGTATTCCTTTGTTGTATGTCTATATGGCATTTGTGGACATATATTTTGTATTGCATATAGTTGACATTGTATGCATATATGGCATTCTTGTAAGCCTATATGGCTATTTTGTATATATGTTATACTTATTATGAAAGATATTGATGTATGCCTATATGGATATTTGGTTAATACAAATCATTTTTGTTGATCATTATGTAATATGGAATGGTGCAGTGTAAATCATTTTTGTATGTCTCTAGGTTTCAAAGTTTAATTGTCCAAGAATCCATCCCAATTGATGATAAGAGAATTTGAGTTTTGGGTTGAAAGTTTTAGTCTCTCAAAACTATAGATGCCCGAGAAAATAGAGAAAGGTAGATTGGTTAAATGGATAAAATAGAAAGCAAGTTTTTTAGTTCACATCATGATCTACATGCTATTGCACGATCTTGCATGTTAGCCTTAGTCACTCATATAGCGATGTATAACCTCATGCATAAGTCCTTGCATCATGTGCCACCTAAACAATGCCACTTGATCCAACACAAAGTTCATGGTTCCTTGCACCATGCATAATTCACATAGTGATAGGAATCATTTTGTGCAACTCAAAAGATACCCTATAATTCTTACACACCCTTTGGATCATGTGCCATTTGCACAACACTAAGGATCATGTCTCATAGTTTCACAAACAACTCTATCTAATTTTGCAAGTGACCAAGGAGGTATTGCAATTCACTATGTTCCAAAAGGATGTTCTTATGGTTGCTCCTTGGTATGCTGATCCATATTCTTTATGAGTTGCTCAATTGAAAATATTTCTTAATTCCTTGTTATTATACCATATTGGGATGCAAAGAGTATGTTTGTTGTCTTAAATAAGATAGTCAAAATCATATGCTTATGAGCACCTAATGACCATTATGGTTATTAAATGTAATTCCTCTTGCATATAAGGTGAGGTTATGAGAGTACTATTGGTATGTGGCAACTGATCATGAAAGTACTGTACACTCGTAATGTATCCCTCTTTTTTTGCCCATTCAAAGTCGGTTGTTAATTTTTGTTAACCGACAAAAGAAAAATGACATTGTAATACCCTAATTCTAGAAGCTTCCAAAAGGCTTGTTATAAGTGGCTGGGATGTATGTTGTATGTGTAATTTCGATATTGTATTGTAGCATTTGCAACGGTATTGAGTTGCAAGGATTGCTAGTTGTAATCGGTTTGATTTACTAGATAATAATATTGGACTCTCTGTTGGTGGATGTAGCCCGAGTTTGGGTGAACCATGTTAAAAATTGTCTCTCACTATTATTATTTCTATGTATTTTCATTCCTCTATTTAATCTTTATTCACATTTAATCGATATCTTCTACTAGCTAGCCCTAACCAGTACATTGAGTCTTACCTAATTTGAGTATGCAACATAACATTGGGACTATAGGCTTCCATAAGTCATCAGTGATCCCTTTGAGAATATGGTTAATCTTATAAATGTATACTTTACATCTTACCATGTTAATATGTATCATGTCATCACATTTACCAATTTGACTCTAATTCCATAAAGCAATTCCCTACCCAAACACTTGTTAAGCTTGAAAGCCTTGTTACGACATTGTATTGATCTCGCAAAAGGTTATATACCAAGTTACCCCAACTCTTTGCAAGATTGCTATAAAATATGATAAGCAAGATAGGTGCAGTGCAGATCATTACATAATGACAGTGTAGATCATTACATAATGATAGAGCCATGAAGTGTAGAGGGTTTCAAATATCACAGAAGTCTAATTTCAAGCCTAATAACACAGTGACCTAAAGGTGGAAGAAGATGAGGGTTTAACAGCATGGATATGACAACATGAAGATGATATTAAGGATTAGGAGAGTAGCCTAACAGAGGTCTATTTCAATCCTAATAGAGGTCTAAGATTGCAGTGATGGAACAATGCATTGAAGGACTAAAACAAACCCTACAGAGATAGTACTAGAGAACAAAGTCAAGGTGAACCAAGATAAAAGAACAAGTAGTTCATATATGATTGTGTTGACTGCTAGAACAAGTATGTTAACAGCCATAAGATGCATGTTGACATGTGAAGACTATAACAGTTATAGCAAAGGCATTGTGTGAGGATATCACTGGTACAATGTAGCTCAAACTGTTTTGGCATGTTTGGGTGCAAAACATGACCATGCCTAGCCTAAACATACCCATCCAAATGCACTTGAACTATCATTTTGGTCGCATTAGGAGCAGGATGAAAGTTACACCCCTTTGCAACTTTACACTGCATGCATCTGACCATTTTTGGGGCAGTAGAAAAAACTTTCACCATGGGCAAATGCCTCATAGATATAAAAACTGAGAGAGGTTATTGTAGAGGGACCCTACGTAATCCTATAGCCTCAGACAAAATGTTTCTAAGTGACACGACTTCTGAGTAACAGCTCGTCAAAGATTGCTGCCTTTTTGCACTTTGGACTCTTCAGGGATATCACCAATACAATGTAGCTTGAACTTTTTCAGCATGTTTGGGTGCAAAACAGGACCATGCCTAGCCTAAACATACCCATCTGGATGGATTGGAACTATCAGTTTGGTTGCATCAGGAGCGGGATGAAAGTCACACCCCTTTGCAACTTTACACTACCTCCTTCTAACGATTTTTGGGGTAGCAGAAAACCTTTCACCACAGGCAAACACATCAGAGATATCAAAACTGAGAGAGGTTATTGTAGAGGGACCCTACATGATCCCATAGCCTTAGACGGAATGTTTCTAAGTGACATAGTTTCTGAGTAATAACTCGTCAACGATTGCTGCCTTTTTGTACTTTGGACTCTTCAGGGATATTGCCGAGACAATGTAGCTCGAATTGTTTCAGCATGTTTGGGTGCAAAAAAGGACCATGCCTAGCCTAAACATACCTATCCAGACATGTTGGAACTGTTAGTTTGGTCGCATCAGGATCAGGACGAAAGTTACTCCCCTTTGCAACTTTACACTACCTCATGACAATTTTTAAGGCAGCAGAAAACCTTTCACCATGGGCAAATGCCTCAGAGATGTCAAAAACTGAGAGAGGTTATTGTAGAGGGGTTCTATGTGATCGTGTTGCCTTAGAAAGAATGTTTCTAAGTGTTAGGGTTTCTGAGTAATAGCTCATCAAAGATTGCTGCCTTTTTGCACTTTGGACTCTTCAGGGATATCGCTGGTACAAGTGTAAGGTATTAACTTAGATTTTAGAGAAAAGTAAAGACTAGGGTTTTTAGGAGGTTGAGGACTAGATAACCCTAAACATAATACAACCTAAGTTTTGAAGACCACATGAAGAACACAGAAGGTTATCTAAGATAGATTAAATAGAGAGTATAACACAAACAAAACTTACCAAACTAGGTCTTTAAAGACAATACACTTAGGGTTTAAAACATAACTAATAACTTTAACTTAAAAACCCTAACTAGATTTGAATGTTTAAACCTCTATAGCTGTGATATGAACACTGCTACTGTGACATCCTTTAGACTTCCAAAACTTCCAACAACAACCACAACTCATCAGTCAACATCAACATGCCCTTAACACCATATTTTGTGATCAACATCAACATCATAAGGACATTGAAGAAATCTATGGCACATGAAGACACTGAGAACACTTAAGACATGGAGCATAAAGAAGCATGAAGATGTGAACAAACTCCTATCATGAGAAAGAACCACAACCCAATCCAACTACTGAAAGCATGACATGTTATGATGAAGAACCACAACCAAATCTAATGATCCAATGGCATGAACCAATGACATAAGAAACTATGTCCTGCTATTGTAACATGATAAACATGAATGTTATGAACTAACATCCAAACCCTGTGACATGAATCTTGATATGACATGAGTGAAACATGAGTGAACAGGATTAAGACCAATAAGGATCAACTTCATCCATCACTTAGATCTAACCCCATGAAGCATAACATGATGATGATGCAAACATCAAATATATATCATAGCAAACAAATCAAGTTCATACCACTGCTTGAGTGAGATCTTCACTATTCAAGTTCATGTCTTGTCTTGAAGCACTACAACTCTATGCATCACATCACATACTCTATGAAGAATCAAGTGTCTTTATATCACAAAACCTAACATATCCTAAAATCATAATGGTATCATCAAACAATAGACAACCAATAGACCTGCACAATTATGCACTCCTTACTCAATTACTAACATCCAAGAACTTTGACATCAATGACAAACATATTCATCACAATATTCATTGTATATGTGTAAAAACGTAGTAGCAAATAAAAAAGGACAAACCTATGTAAACTTACAAATTAATGTGCATACTTACAAATCAATAAAACATGACTTTACAAAATCAATGTGAATACTTACAAATTAATCCAACGAACCATCTGGGTCTGCTCTACTCTTTATTGTGTCAAGTATTGCATCATGGTCAAACTCACGCACCTTCCACAAGGTCTTGTTCAAAGGTCTACCTCAAAATTGTATCAAATGAACATTGGATGCTACAACAAGGTTCATGTAGTGAAGAATCTTTCGATGCGTGTCAAAGTCCTGAAACAACCAAACATTAACACTCTTATGTGGGTACCTTCTAAGCCATGTTCCAGTAACAACACTAAGCCTGTAGGGTATTGGATGTTTTCTCCATCTATAACTGGGGCCTCTAATTTCTTTTTGGCCTCAACACAATGACACAAGTAATAATATGTTCCCTCTTCGTTATCTTCATCTGCAATAACTGCATAAACATGCCCTACATTGATATGTGTAGTAAATTAGATGAAATTAGTCAACATTACAAAAATGCTACAAAGTAAGATAACATTAGAAATTTTAAAAACTATGCAAGTAGATATATTACCTAGTTGAACTAGATCTGATATGTGGTCAAAGTCAATTGATGATTCCATCTCTGTCAGTTCCAGTGCCTTCGGGGGTCGATATGTGTCAAGTGGGTTAAGATAACTTAACCGTCATTCATCAACCCACTCCTTTGACTCACACTCATCCCAGGCTTGAATCATACATGAAGAACTAAAGCATGCCATCTTTTGCGTATGGATACTCCATGAACCTACAATTGAGCTTCTGAAAGAGTGTATCTCACTTGATCCTATCAGTGTACAACATTCCTCATATGGTGCAATGTTGGTATTGTCTATCAACTAAAAAATCTACGAACTGCAGACTTACCTTCATTACCTGGACCCATCGAAGCATTACACCACTCAACGATTGATTTTGCATCTGTCAACTTTGCATTGTCTTTATACTTTAACTCTTCTCGTGCTATGGCTCTATTGATACATGCTACTACACCATCATGCTCCCCCTTTCCATGCCTAGCCTCACATGTAAAGTACCCAATTTTCACAAGAACACAAAACTAAAGTAAACATTAAATTACTTTAAGTAAATTAAAGCAAAGCAAACTAACTTCCATTGTCATTTAGTCAAAAAGTAAATTTGAAATTTCTAAAGATAAATCAACAAGTAAATTAAATGTAAAAAGTGCAATCATGATTACAACACATGTAGATACATCTGAAGTCAATTACAGAGTATGTCATTAAACAATATTATAAATTTCAATGATGGCATCAAACCTTACATTTTTGGAAACAATAGAAATACAAGTTGACCAATATCATATCTAAGGATTAGTCCTCGGCTGCCATCGACCAATCGGCCATTTGCTACGTCGACAACAAGAACATGGTTCAGGCACTTTTCCGCCCAACCACAAAGCATTGCACTTCCCTGAAATTCCTCAAACTGAGGAATACCTGACCTTGCTTGAAGAGCCTAGAAACTTGTAACAAGTGCAGGGTGGAATCTGGTGTGTGCCTATCGATCTACATGCACTACTATCATGAATGCAGAATCACATCAATAGGATATGGCAAGGAAAAATATACATAAAACTAGGCAATTAACCATCTTTTTAATGGTGCATGTGTCTATTTCAACACTCCCAACACTTTGGCCAAAGCATTTGTAACTGATGTAACGGTATGTAAGTTTTGAAAAAAGAAAACTTACTCCCCTGTCATCCCATATTTGACACCCGTCCCAGAAGAACATCTTTCTCAAAACTCTAACCAAATGATGAAAAATAAGCAAAAACAAACTAAACATCTCAATCCAACCATAGTAATCATCATTTTGACAGAAACTTTCAAGAAGACAAAGAAGTGATTTCACTCATTTCCTTTCCATAGCACAATTCAATGAGAAGTAAGATAATAAGAAGGTTTTTCTAAATGACTGTCTTCAAGTTGGAGAATAGTATAGGATAACGTCTAATTAAAGAAAATAAGTTAAATCTAAATATTATAGCATAAGTGTCATACGTGCATAGATATACAATTGAAAATGCTATTTATTTCTAATATTCTTCTTAAAAAGAAATGTTTAATATCGTCATGCTTTTGTAATACATCTTCGTGCAATTGTAAGATCTTTCTGTATAAATCATGATTCGGTTTAATTGTTTAGTTATATCACTTTCCTTTATGAAATTAGCTGATCTGAATCAAAAAAAAATTAGTTATCTAATTCAGAGATTTCACTATTTTTAAGTATCACCAACTTCAATGGTCAAATAATCCAATGCTATTTTAAACAATCTAATTTGATCTAAACATACAGAGAATGTTTAATCTCAGACTAAGCACGACATAGTTGTACAGTAAATGACATATATTAACATATTGAGGGGCATATATTACACAGTAATGGTCCTCATCAAAAAGAGATAATTTTTATGATAAACTGGGGATGTTTTACTTATACAATAACGAGTTTCTACTCCAAGAGGATGGCATACCAATTCACTAAATGACACACAATAACATTTGAATGTCTAAAACAAAATTAGATCAGCAAATCGTTATATAATATACAAGGATTCGGCATATAACATATATAATAACATAGATCATAAATTGAATCAACTTATAACATACTGTGAACTGTTTTCATCAAACTGAGTTGGTATACAGAATTGGATTGGCTATCTTTGGTGAATTACTATCAAACTACCATAAATGGCATTCGGTAACAAGAATCAATAGTTGGCATATGTATAGCAATAAACGAAATTCACTATACATTGAAAATGGTATACTATATACGAAATGGTTTAATTTATGCAAAGGTTTGACTTCCTTTTCACAGAGGACAGTGTTCATATTCTGTGGTCGGCACATAATACACATTTGATATAAATATCATGAATCCATAATTAATACACATTGATTCAGCATTTTCTACACAGGGGACGTTTGGCATGAGACAAAGATCGACATAGATGTATAGTAAAAGACCGGTATACATTATGCCATAAATGGCTCTATAGGTAAACATTTTATTTATACTATAACATCTTGATAGAGGAGGCTGATTGATACAGGTTGACGCCAAATTAAATTTAGAGCAAATAAATATGTATAAAGTTCACTCAAATAGATTCCATCGACCGTTCAATTTTGAAAGTAAATTTCAAGCAGATGAAGTCAAAAATTAGGCTGTTTTAAGGCGACAGCAACATGCCACAGGGCGATGACACCAAGAGATAAGGCGACTACATCATACAATGAGGTGATGACATCATGTAGTACTGAGACGGATAGGAAAATACCCATCAAGCATTTGAGAGGAACGCCTGGTAACTCTCAAGCGGATTCAATAGTAAGGAGGTCGTTTAGATCTTCAATGAATCCATTTTAGGTTGGGATTCTAATCTAGATCCAATAGTAATAATCTCAAGAATACCACTGGATAAGTAATGCACATCAATTCAGCTCAAACACAAGTTAAAACATAACCAGGATACAAGATTGTCGACCCAGGGTTACAGATCCACAAAAAAAGCTATCAAGGAAAGAGTCATTGGAGTATCTAGTAGGTCATTGTTTTAAGGCAAGATAACAGATCAATTCAATCACAAGAGAGAATAATTTTAGGTTGGTAAAGAAAATGCAGCGTAATCTATGAGAAAGTTCAAACACAAAACTCTGGCCAATCCATTGAAAAGATCAATTTAAAAACTAAATCGACCACATGGCAAGATAACCTTTTTAAAGAAGAATACTTGTTACCGGTTAAGACCGATCTCGTGAATAATATTGTTTTTACCAATTTCCTTTATTCCTATCCTTCTATGTATTGGTTCGCTTCACTTGCTTCTAGATTAACTTCCGCCGTCTATTCCCAAAAAAAAATGATGCTCAAAAACTTTCTCTCCTCCTCCTTTATTCTTTTCTTTTTTTTTTAACCTAATTTTCCTCTTTTTTTCCCCTGCATCCATGCAAGAGCTCCCTGTTATCTTTTGTTAACTCCTTATTTTGCATGTCATTTTTTTTCTTTCTTATTCTCTGATTTAGGTGTTTATAATGCAATTAAAAATAAAGGAGTTTAATATTTATTCTCAATAAGAAATAGCTACGATTTAAAAATAGTCGTTTATATATATTTACATAATTCAAACAAGCATTTGTTATTTATACATAATTAGAACAAGCACTTAAATTTTTATACTAAGATTCTATTTATTTATTTAATGGCATAAGAACTAGCCCTTCATTCTTATCATGTGGAAGCAATATTGAAAGAAAAATTTGGTATTTCATTACAAAAATTAATAATATAAAAAATATTTTTATTCTTTTCTATTTCATGATCAATTAAAACTAACTTATTGTCTTTATGCACAAACATGTATCGAACTTGGTTTAAAATTCAAAGTATACTGAAGACAATGTATAAAGAAGAAAATTGTGACAATATCAGTTGAGTCATCATGCAGGTATTCTCTCATTAAAATAATATGTACTATGACTTTAATCAATTATAAGCATGAAATGCAAGCTACGTGAGTGTGTGAGAACACCATATTAAACCCTACATCTATTGCCATGAAGCTAGGACTCCCCTACCTGAACCATGCTCTTATCATCGACAAGACTGCAAAACTCAAACTCATAAAACCATCAATAAGTTAGCCCAAAAATATAGCCGAGGCAACAAAATTTTAATGAATAACATATCATATCCAATGTAAATCTACTATTGTTCCATAATTTCTCTTGTAATTAACTAATGAGGTAAATCTGTAAAGTCTAAGAAAGTTCGACACGTGACATCCTTCCCCAGTTAGAAGAGACATCGTCTCGATGTCTTATTACATCACTTAAACAATATAGTATCAAAACAATAATGTATCTTCATATGAGTATCATAATATCTAAATATGCATATAAATAAAACATCTAATCTAATTTCCCAAATGCGAAAAAGATCTATCAATATCAGAAGCATCCTCCCAAGTGGCACTATCCATTGAATAATGGTCCCACTGGACAATATACTACACTATGTCTCGATTACGCAACTTAACATTGTGCTTCTCCAAGACTCAAATTGGCTCCACTAGCACCACTCCTAGATCCTGTACCTGCAGAGAACACCAATCAAGAATATGCAAAACATCAGGATGATAAGGTTTGAGCAACGACACATGAAAAACATTATGGATTTTGGAGAGAGCTGGTGGTAGTGCTAGTCTGTATGTAACTGGATTGATCACTTCAAGAACATCAAAAGGTCCTACGAATCTCATACCCAATTTGGATGCTTTGCCAAATGAAATCGAACTCTTATGAGGCTTGACCTTTAAAAACACTTTGTCACCCACTGAGAATTGCCTAAAAGTCATGTTCTTATCTGCATAACTTTTTTGTTCTATCTGAGGCTTGTTTCAATTTTTCTTTGATTAGCCTCATCTGATCTTCCATTTCTTTCAACATATCAGGTCCAACTACTAATCGATCTTCAATCCTATCCCAACTAATTGGAGTTCTACATTAGTGACCATAGAGGGCCTCAAAAGGTGTCATTCCCAATGATGCATGGAAAGAATTATTATATGCAAACTCTACCAAAGGTAGGTATTCCTCCCATTTGTACTGTTGATCCATACAATACATCCTCAGAAGATCCTCCACTACTTGGTTAACATTTTCTATCTGTCCATCTGTTTCAGGATGATAAGCTATACTAAAGTTCAACTTAGTTCCCAAATCTGCATTAAGCGTGGTCCAAAATCAAGAAGTCATGCGAGTGTCATGATCAGAGATGATCGTCTCTGGCACTCCATGTAGTCGAAAGATCTCTTGAACAAACTTCTTTCCTAAGGTCAACAACCCATCTGAAAGATTTCTAGGAATGAAATGAGCCACTTTCGTTATTTTGTCAACCACCACTAAGATGAAATCATGCCGATTCTTTGACATGGGCAATCCCTGAATAAAGTCCATGCTAATCACCTGCCACTTGTACTTAGGTATGCTATGTGGATAAAGTAGTCTAGCAAGATGGACATGTTCTACCTTAACACATTGACACTCTAAACATCAAGTTACAAACTCAGTCACATCCTTCTTAAGCTTAGGCCAAAAGTACAATGGCCTCAATCCTTCCATTGTCTTGGTCACTCCTAGGTGTCCAAAGTATGGAGCACTATGAATCTTCTCGAGAACTAACTTCCTCAATTCACCTGAATCTGGAATATACATTCTCCCTTTATATCTCAAAAGCCCATCTAATTCTATGACATATCCATCAAATCGATGATCTGTGGGGTTTGCTTCTAATGCTTGTTTAACCCGTTCATAGTGCTCATCTCCTTGCAAGTTTTGGATTACCTGCTGCCTCAAATTGGTTCTAGAAGTCACTATAACATTCAGATGTTGTCTCCTACTAAGAGCATCTGCTACCTGGTTCTCTTTACCTTTTATGTACTCAATTCCAAAATCATATTCACTAAGTAATTCAAGCCATCTTCTCTATCGAGCATTGAGATTAGTTTGGGTGAAGATATATTTGAGCCCCAAATGATCTGTCTTGAGCTCAAATGGCTTACCCAAGGGATAGTGCCTCCACATTTAGAGTGTGTGAACAATGGCAGACAACTCAAGATCATGAGGTGCATAATTTAACTCATGTTGTTTCAGTTTCCTCGATTCATATGCCACTACTTTTCCATTCTGCATCAACACTCCCACACCTTCACCAGAAGCATCTGTAATCACTGTGAAATGACCATTAGGATCAGACATGGTCAGAACAGGTGCTGATGTGAGTTTTTCTTTCAACAACTGAAAAGCTTGTTCACATTTTTCTATCCAATCGAACTTCTTACCCTTTTTCTACAACGAGGTTATGGGTCCTGCCATTGTTGAGAATCCCTCTACAAATTTCTTGTAGTATCTTGCCAGTCCCATAAAAATTCTAACCTCATTCAGAGTTTGTAGTGCAGGCCATTCCATTATTGCTTTGATCTTTTCAGGATCCACTGCTATCCCATCTGCTAAGATTACATGGCCAAGATAGTGCACTTTACTCTAGTAGAATGTGCACTTAGATAACTTGCCAAAAAAATTTCTTTCCCTCAAACACTACAAGACTAATCTCAAGTGTCTTTCATGTTCCTCTACTAATTTTGAATAAATCAGAATGTCATCAAGGAAGACCAACACAAACTCATCAAGACAATCCCTAAACACACTATTCATCAAGTTCATGAATGTTGTTGGTGCATTAGTTAACCCGAATAGCACTACTGTGAACTCGTAGTGACCATATCGTGTTCTGAATTCTATTTTAGAGATATCCTCATCCTTAATCCATAATTGATGATAACCGGATATAAGGTCTATTTTGGAGAATACCTTTGCACCCTTCATTTGGTCAAACAATTCATCTATCCTTGGAAGCAGATACTTGTTCTTAATAGTTGACTTGTTGAGCATTCTGTAATCAATGCACAACCGTAATGTTCCATCCTTCTTCTTTACAAAGATGATTGGTGAGCCCCAAGGTGACACACTAGGTCTGATAAACCCCTATTTTAACAACTCTTCTAACTGAACCTTAAGTTCATACAGTTCTATTGTGGTCATTCGATAAGGTGCTTTAGAGTGTGGTTTGGTTCCTAGCATTAGTTCTATAGAGAAATCAAATTCTCTTTTAGGCGGTAGTTCGGTTAATTCATCAGGAAAGACATCTTTGAATTCTCTAAGAATGGGATACTTGTCAAAAGATGGTTCCTGATTATCTAGATCTCTTATCTTCACTGCATAGATAGAACAACCCTTTCTCTTAGCCTTTTTCAATTGCATAGTTGATATCTGTCTTAGCTTAAGGGGTGTTCTTGATCCATGAATTTCTACCCGGTTCCCAAAGTCATCAAGGCATTTCACTACTTTCTCATCATAATCCACTAAAGACTTACATTCAGACAACCAGTTGATTCCAAGAATCACATCGTAAGATCCTAGAGGTGCAACATAAAGATTGACTTATGTTTGGAAAGTAGGAAGATCTAATTCACTACATACTAGACATGAATCTACTCTTTTCTCTGCATTGTTACCATGCTGCACCATCCATGAATTTTCCATGTTTCTAGGTTTAACAGTTAACTTAGCTACAAATTTTGGATCAACAAAACATTCCATAGCTCTTGTATCAATTAAAATAGAAACTGGAAGGCCAAAGAGCTTACCAGACATCTGAATGGGTGTAGCTTGAAAATCCTCCTAACAATGATCTACAACTGCATGAATCTGGTGTTGAGGAGCTCCATGTCGATTTCCACCTCTCTAGTTTGTTGTTCACTGAGGACACGCACTAGCATAGTGCTCTCCTCCACAATTATAACATCCATCTCTGGGTCCTCTGTGCCTAGCTGGATTGTCCCTCCTATTATTAATACCATTGTTGCCATTGTTACCTCTCTTATTGTTATTTCCACCTTGGTTTCCATTGTTCTTTTCCTAGTAGTTATTGCCTCTCTTAAGATTTCTTATCTGGCGCTTACTGTTCCCTTGATTGCTACTATCATTTTGATACCTTTTATTCCCATTCTTCATATCTCGACTCTTACGGTAATTTGAAATTTGTTGCAGTTTCTGCTCCTATTTGGTAGCCTTTTCAAACACTTCATCCATAGTCAATGGATTATGCATATCAACATTTGATCCAATCTGTGGCCTTAAACCCAAGATGAACTTACGAATCCTAAAAATTTCATCAAGCTGATACTGTGGAACATACTTCAACAGGTGAGAGAATTTCTCCCAATACTGAGTCATAGTCATACCTCCCTGAGTGAGGTTTTGGAATTCTGTCATTTTCTTGTCAAAATAGAGTTGTGACAACCACCTCTTCCTGAAGAGCTCAAGAAAATGATCCCATGTGACTTCTCCTGGTAACAGTTTCTTTTTACCTTTCTTGTTGTCCCATCATGTCACAGCTTCCCCATTAAGCTGATAGGACCCCCATATAGCTTTAGTTTCAGCAGACAAGTCATGGAGATCAAACTATTTTTCCATATCAATAATCCATGATTTTGTTCCGTCACCTATAGTCTTACCAGCAAACTTAGGAGGTGCAACCTTTTTGAGATCCTTTCCTAACTCCTCAGCAATCTTGTTTCTTTTGTTTCTATTCACTTCACCCTTAGGACCTCTAGCTTCTTCTCTCCTTTCCTCAGCCCTATTTCTCCTTATTCCTCTGATTTCATGTTCCATGGTGTTCATTCAAGTTCCCTACTGAGTCAAGAGAGTTCCTTGCTGAGTCAGAAGAGCTAGGATTTGAGTTAGTTGGTTATTCTGTCCTTCATGTTATTATTGTTTCCCTCATTGTTTCCAGCATTAGCCCCTCCTGCATCATTGCCAGCATTGTTCCCAACATTGGCTTCTTCATTATTTCTAGTATCGAGGTTATTGCCAGATCCTAGGGTTGCTCCCCTACGCCCAGAGTTTCTAGTGTTCATGATGAACTATCTGTAAAGAGTTTACAACTTTAGCATAATGGTTCCATAAAGTCCTAGAGTAGAACTTCACTCTAATACCAAATGTAAAGTACCCAATTTTCAAAAGCACACAAAATTGAAGTAAACATTAAATTACTACAAGTAAATTAAAGTAAAGCAAACTAACTTCCATTGTCATTCAGTCGAAAAGTAAATTTGAAATTTCTAGAGATAAATCAACAAGTAAATTAAAAGTATAAAGTGCAATCATGATTACAACACATGTAGATACATCTGAAGTTGATCACAGAGTATGTCATTAAACAATACTACAAATTTCAATGATGGCATCAAGACTTACATTTCTGGAAACAATAGAAATACAAGTTGATCAATATCATATCTAAGGATTAGTCCTCAACCGCCATCAACCAATCAGCCATCTGCTGCATTGACAACAAGAACATGGTTCAGGCGCTTTTCTGCACAACCGCGAAGTATTGCGCTTCCCCAAAATTCCTCAAACTGAGGAATTCCTGACCTTGCTCAAAGAGCCTAGCAACCTATAACAAGTGCGGGGTGGAATCTAGTGTGTGCCTATCAATCTACATGCACTACTATCATGAATGCAGAATCACATCAATAGGATATGGTAGAGAAAAATATACATAAAACTAGGCAATTAACCATCTTTCTAATGGTGCATGTGTCTGTTTCAACACTCCCAATGCTTTGGCCAAAGCATTTTTAACCGATGTAATGGTATGTAAGTTTTGAAAAAAGAAAACTTACTCCCATGTTATCCCATATTCGACACCCATCCCAGAAGAACATCTTTCCCAAAACTCTAACCAAATGATGAAAAATAAGAAAAAACAAAGTAAACAGCTCAATCCAAGCATAGTAATCATCATTTTGATGGAAACTTTCAAGAAGACAAAGAAGAGATTTCACTCATTTCCTTTCCATAGCACAATTCAATGAGAAGTAAGATAATAAGAAGGTTTTTCTAAATGGTTGTCTTCAAGTTGGAGAATAGTATAGGATAATGTCTAATTAAAGAAAATAAGTTAAATCTAAATATTATAGCATAAGTGTCATACGTACATAGATATACAATTGAAAATGCTATTTATTTCTAATATTCTTCTTAAAAAGAAATGTTTAATATCGTCATGCTTTTGTAATACATCTTCGTGCAATTGTAAGATCTTTCTGTATAAATCATGATTCAGTTTAATTGTTTAGTTATATCACTTTCCTTTATGAAATCAGCTAATCTGAATCAAACAATTTCAGGTATCTAATTCAGATCTTTCACTATTTTTAAGTATCATCCACTTCAATGGCCAAACACTCCAATGCTATTTTAAACAATCTGATTTGATCTAAACATACAGAGAACATTTAATCTCAAACTGAGAACGGCATAGTTGTACAGTAAATGACATATATTAACATATTGGGGGCCATATATTACACAGTAACGGTCCTCATCAAAAAGAGATCATTTTTATGATAAACTGGGGATGTTTTACTTATATAGTAACGAGTTTCTACTCCAAGAGGATGACATACCAGTTCACTGAATGACACACAATAACATTTGAATGTCTAAAACAAAATTAGATGAACGAATCATTATATAATATACAAGGATTCGGCGTATAACATATATAATAACATAGATCATAAATTGAATCAACTTATAACATACTTGTTGTGTGGTTACACAATACGCCCCATTTTGACTTGACAAAACAGGGACCCAACCTTTTTTTGTTGCTTTGGCTTGTTATTTTTCTGCTTTGGGCGGTCTGGTAAAATTAAGTCATGTAGGTAACCCTGCAGGGGGTAGATAGGTCACCATGATGAGGTCATTTTTCAAAGTCGGTATTTCATATCATCAACCTCATGGTTGGAAAGTGTACGAAATTCCAAGCAGGTTTGCCTTTTGGATCACCCTGAAATTCTTTAAGGGAAGTTATGTTAAGTCAAAGTTTCAGTCAAACCTGATATTCCGAGAAGGGGAGGTCATATTTCCAACATCAGTCACATTATATAAGATCACCATGATATTGTATTATCACCTGATAATCACTTGGTCAGCGAAGTCTGGACATCAATTTTACGTAATGGTTGCTATCTGCCCGTCAAACGACTTCACATATTTTGCGGGGGGGTCATATTTTTAATGTCCGTCATCTTACGAATATCACCCTCTTTGCAAAATATCACCCTATGCCAATATGATGATGATGTCATCAAAACCCAACGAACAAAGAATATCACCCTAGTGATTAGGTAATCATTCTATTTTACCCCGCCAAGGTATATATCCGGTGCCCACCATATTCAATAACATGATGGTGACGTCAATACAACACAACTCTTAAACAGGGTCATCAACATGTTGACCTCACCCCGATCTTTTTCAAAGGGGGTCATTTTAGTTATGGGGGTCATATTTTGAACATCCCCTAATCTTAAATTCATGACCTGATTTACATGTGGTCAGCTGGTGCAGGAGCACCTTCATAAACTGATGCATCATAAACTAATTTTTGGGATTTGAGTCAATTTTGAAGATTCAATGTTGTAATAAGGTTATTTTGAGTCATTGTTATGTGTCTAGGAGACTAGGAGTTTCAATTATGCAAAATATTGCAAACCATGTAAAGTTTGCCAATGTAAAATTGGAAAAAACAGTCAAGTTACTAAAAAGATAGTTTTGGGAATATGAAAGGTCATTTGTGTCTTGAGTCGTTGGAAGGTAGTGGAAACTGAAAAGTCTTGATGAAATTCCTTTAAGTAGGCCTTATATATCTTTGTAAACTCGTGGGTGGTTGAAGATTTGAACATGGAATAAGAAAAAACATTGTTTTCCTGTATTTTCCTTCAGAAATTTGTTGTCTTTTGCTATTGTACGGCCCTGTACGGAAATGCATGGATGTCTAATGGATTGCATGTGTTATATCCTTTAACCACCTTCCATTTGTAGTTGGTCTCATGTATTTTGATGTTGTTTTGTGTAAGATATTGCATGTTTTGTGAAAACTATCAAGAAACCCTGATTAGGGTAAACAGTGGCTTGTAAATTTGTGTTTCTCTTGTTTTATGCATTGAGAATGGCTAATCCTCTGTGGAGATGACCTTAACAATCTCTACTTCCATATTCTTGAGGTCTCCGACCAAATAGCTAAGGCTAAGGTGTATAAAAGCAAAGTTTATTGACTGTTTTTCTGTGACAGTCCAGAAAAATAGAGTTTCAAGAATAGTTAAGAGGTATGGGTGTAGGGTTTGGTAAAATATCAGTTGGAAAGGTATTTAGATGATTTAATGAGCATTTTCAGACCTTGTGTGAAGTCTCCCAAGCACATGCAAGGTGTGGGGGGTCATGGTATACCCATTTGCAATAAGCCCTTGGTGAGTTATAGCCTAATAGGCCTAGTTAGCACGTTGACAGCCCTGATTTGAGGTATTCTTTCCAAAGTAACACATGGTGATTCCTTGATATGTTTTAAAGCACCTTAATGGGTACTCAAAACACCCATCACAGTCTTGTGAAAGGTTATAGGGTAAAATTTATGAGTGAATATCCTTCAAAACAGGGCTACAAGGTGTTATGACGGTCATGGAAGAGATGATTGCATGCATGTTGGGATAGTCCTTGGAAATAGTTTATTGAGGTTGAGTAGGAGTTCTTGAGGAGATTGAAGGATGTTAGAGACCTCTCTTGGGTCAGAGAAGTTGAAACTCAGTTTGGGATCACTGGTTTTGGGAAGTTCTCTTGTGAAGCTTATGGATCCTTATAGATTGAAAACCTTTGTTATTGAATATACTACTAAGAAGTTGAGTTAGATCTTTTCCTCTGCATCAGATTGGTATTAGAGCTAGCAAAATCTCTAGGAAGAGATGTGATTTCTAAGATGAAGAACTGAAGAATATGATTGTGTTGGTGACCGTTATTGTTATTTGCTAAGTTGTTTGGTTGCAAGTGCTTGGTCCATCTAACTGTAGAAGGATGTTTTCTGAGGTTGTGTGTGTGGGCAGACAAGATGAGGTCTGTCATGACCATTCTCCAATGGAGATTAGACTAGATAAGGGTGCAGAGAGAAACCACTGAGGAGAGAGTGGTAGGTGCATCACCAGGATCTACTGTTGGGTGAGATGAATGGTTTGGTGAGTTGGTTTGTTGTGAAGCAGTGAGAGAGATGGATACTTGAAGAAGCACTTGATGTTGTAGCCTGAAGAGTACTCCACTGATGGGAGTAGAAGGAGCTTGAAGAAGCTCTAAAGTTGATAGTTTGTTTTGTTGGTTGGTTGGTCACCTTTCTATGAATGAGAAGATTTGAAGCCTGAAGCTGAGAAGATTGAAGATAAAGACAGAGGAAAAAGACTTTTATTGCAGATACATTTCCAAGGGACTTGGAAATCTTTGTTGGTTGGTTGTATGGTGCAGGAGCGCCTTCATAAACTGATGCTTCATAAACTAATTTTTGGGATATGAGTCAATTTTGAAGATTCAATGTTGTAATAAGGTTATTTTGAGTCATTGTTATGTGTTTAGGAGACTAGGAGTTTCAATTATGCAAAATATTGCAAACCATGTAAAGTTTGCCAATGTAAAATTGGAAAAAATAGTCAAGTTACTAAAAAGACAGTTTTGGGAATATGAAAGGTCATTTGTGTCTTGGGTCGTTGGAAGGTAGTGGAAATTGAAAAGTCTTGATGAAATGCCTTTAAATAGGCCTTATATACCTTTGTAAACTCATGGGTGGTTGAAGATTTGAACATGCAATAAGAAAAAACACTGTTTTCCTGTATTTTCCTTTAGAAATTTGTTGTCTTTTGCTATTGTACGGCCATGTATGGAAATGCATGGATGTCTAATGGATTGCATGTGTTATATCCTTCAACCACCTTCCATTTTCAGATGGTCTCATGTATTTTGATGTTGTTTTGTGTAAGATATTGCATGTTTTGTGAAAATTGTCAAGAAACCCTGATTAGGGTAAACAGTGGCTTGTAAATTTGTGTTTCTCTCGTTTTATGCATTGAGAATGGCTAATCCTCGATGGAGATGACCTTAACAATGTATACTTCCATATTATTGAGGTCTCCAACCAAATAGCTAAGGCTAAGGTGTAGAAAAGCAAAGTTTATTGACTATTTTTCTGTGACAGTCCAGAAAAATAGAGTTTCAAGAACAGTTAAGAGGTATGGGTGTAGGGTTTGGTAAAATATTAGTTGGAAAGGTATTTAGATGATTTAAGGAGCATTTTTAGACCTTGTGTGAAGTGTCCCAAGCACATGCAAGGTGTGGGGGGTCATGGTATACCCATTTGCAATAAGCCCTTGGTGAGTTATAGCCTAATAGGCCTAGTTAGCATGCTAACAGTCCTGATTTGAGGTATTCTTCCCAAAGTAACACATGGTGATTCCCTGATATGTTTTAAAGCACCTTAATGGGTACTCAAAACACCCATCACAGTCTTGTGAAAGGTTCTAGGGTAAAAGTTATGAGTGACTGTCCTTCAAAACAGGGCTACAATGTGTTATGACAGTCATGGAAGAGATGATTGCATGCATGTTGGGATAGTCCTTGGAAATAGTTTATTGAGGTTGAGTAGGAGTTCTTGAGGAGATTGAAGGATGTTAGAGACCTCTCTTGGGTTAGAGAAGTTGAAACTTAGTTTGGGATCACTAGTTTTGGGAAGTTCTCTTGTGAAGCTTGTGGATCCTTATGGATTGAAAACCTTTGTTATTGAATATACTACTAAGAAGTTGAGTTAGATCTTTTCCTCTGCATCACCAGCATTGACCACATCACCCAATTCTTTTGCACTAATTTTGCCGCTCAAAGGCGGAAGGTCATTTTATCCAAGAGGGGGTCATATTTTAAATATCACCTGATCTTTCGAAGATCACCCCCTATTTTCTAGCATTAAATGGACTTAAATGTGGTAGATGGATTCCCGCCGATTGCGCATACAATTCAAACACTTGGCATCATCCATGGTTTCTCTATAGAAGATCAATGGATTCAATCGATTTAATGCAGTTTTAACCTAATTTTCCCTACGGGTGAGTTTAAAGGTAATTTTCTAGGGTTATTTTCATTTACCTTGTGAAAAAATGAGAAATTATAGAGCAGAAGAAGACAAACCCTCATACGAGCTACCTGTGAATAGACTAGATCTTTCAACATAATGAAACGGGTGATCCTCAACATCTGCTACCCTTTTCCATAATCATCCACCTAACCCAGGAGAAAAGCATTATCAGGTAAGTAATTAAAAACCCTCCTATTGTCATTATCTGCATGTTCAAGTAGTATGTTCTTTCTTGTGCTTTGAGTCTATAAGTATGCACATCATGATGTAGTAAAAGTGATGAATAGAGTATGCATGATGTATAGATATATAATGTTGTATGAATACATATAGATATCGTATGGTAAGACAAGGCATGTTTATTGCAGGATTCCATGGCAGATCTTAGGCGGAACAAGTCTGATGCATAATTTCTTAAGCCCATGTTTGTGCAGCCCGAGGGGGTACAATTCAAGTATGGTGTCATTGGTGACACTCACCAAGGGGATACATATCTAGTAGTATGGTCATCCAGAATAGATCATGATAAGGACAATACCCTTCTGGATGCAATATATGTTTCAGGGATGTGGCATACGGCCAGATTCCCATATGCCATGGAGACCCCAGAACTGGTAGTAGAATGTGCCAGGAACTATAACCCTCAGACAAGGCAGGTGGAGAAGCATGGGAGAGTTTATGCAGACTTTTCAATTAAGGGCATCACATCTACGTTTAACCTGCTAGTTGGAAAGAAGGTGGTCAGTGTGGATCTACATAAATTGGAGACAGAGTATAATAACAATAAGAAAAATGCAAGGAAGAGGATGTATCAGTGGAGGTCAAAGAGCAGCACCTATACTGCCTCGGCTAAGTTGCTTGTCCACCTGTATAAATTTGATTTTGATGATGAGTACCAGTACATGATTTCCCTACTTAGCAGGATGATAGGTCAGCCTCATGCTAGTAATTTCAAGAATTGGATGTTTGAAATCATCCATATGGTCCTTTATATAGATAACAAGCCATTATGGGCCAAGGTCATCAATGATGCATTGGATGAAGAGATGAGGAACTTGGGAGGTCAGGAATGCTCATTCCACATGACCTCATATGTTGTACACCTATGTGCCTACAAGGGAACATTTGATGCCCTGACTACAGTAGTTAAGGTTAGCGGTGGTGTAGATGATGCCCACATATGGGATCATTATCCTCAGATACAAAGAAAGAACTACCTCTTAGATTACAAATTAGTGAATGATGCATTCTCTATGCATCTAGTTAGAACAATGGAGGAGGACAGAACCAAGAGACTGAGCATGGAAGCTCAGAAAGTTGTTTACAGACATGGGGCCTAGTTTATCCAATATGCCACATTTTCATATATGAGAATAGAGGGATTTGAAAATCAGCCCCTTATGCTACCAAGGTACCCTACTGATGGGGTGGTCCTAATGGAGTTTCTAAGACAAGTGTCTACCATAGTGGAGGCATATAAAGCACAAAAGAAGATACCTCCAGTACTATTTTTAGTATCTATGGGGTGGTATATGTGCTCAGATTCACAGAGCATAGAGCATGTCATGGGAGGTCTAAAACTAATGTATCTGCAGCCATTTCCATTAGCTAGATCTTATGACCCCTATGGCAAGATGCAAAAAATAATGGGGAAACCTATACATTAGAGGCATCTTGAGGATTTATGGATAGATTGTGAGGATGAAGCTGAGGTGAGAAGAAGAAAATACCAAAGGCTCACCTTGAACTAGATAAGAACATATGACTGTATCCCAGTGCCAGCATAGCTGAAGAGGGATGATGGAAAAATGATGTCAAATGAATATGAAGACAAGAAGGTCTACAATGACACCATCTCAACCCCTGATCTAACACAGCCAGAGGATATTTCCTTGGATCAATTTATAGGTGGGGTGTTGTAGTTAACCCAAGCTTGGGTAGATGAACAGATAAGCAGATTGAAGAAAAGGGGTGTAGCCCTTATTGTTGATGCCAAGAAGAAAAGGCAAGAACTAACCGATGAGGAGTATGATGACTTCCTCAATGAGAAAAGGAAATCAAATGGAGAGAGGCTACCTACCCAGAAACAGAGGAACGGTCCCCCTAGAGGAAAGAAAATTGATGATGAACCTAAGGGGTTGATAATCGAAAGAATTCCCATACCAGCTGTAGGTGCATCAACATTAGGACAGGCATCTGCCTCATCTGCACTGCCTCTAATGGATAAACCAAAAACAAAGAGGATCCTAAGGCCAGCTATAGAAATCACAGAAGTGCAGGATCAGGGCCAAACCTCACAACAAGATGTAGAAGAAGATATCCCTTTTGAAGAAGAACCAGTAGAAAAAGAGCCTGTAGGTGATGATCTGATGATGGTCAGCAGGAAGAGGAGGGCGGCACCCCTGATGTCACCACCCAAGAAATAAAGGACATCCATGTGGGATGAGATTAGGACCGACCCTATAGTATTAAGAGGGGCTAGTGGTGAAGTGTTTAGGAAGGAGATGCAACATGATGTGCCACTTCCCACCATAATCAAATTTAAGACTGAGAGAGCAGAGGAATAAGAAAAAGAGACTTTCAAAGTAGGTCAGGGTGGTCCTTTCTCCTTGGAGGACACCGTGGACCTATCAAATGATGAAGTTGTGCAGAATGTAGCCTCTCAGAAGATGGAAACTCTCACCTCCAGTACCCGCATGACTCCACATGGGACTCCACTGGCACAAATGGTGGTGCTAGAGGAAGTGAAGAGAATAGTTCAAGAAGAAAAGGAGAGCAGCCCAGAAAGGGTAGCCCAACAAATCAGGCTTGACAAGTTGGTAGATCATGTGACCAGCCCTGCGGTTATAGATTTGACATACAGGGAGGATGTGAGTCCTAAAGACAAAGCAGGTGCACCTGATAGGACAGAGAAAGTTGAAGAGGCCAAGCAAGTAGATAAAGAGAGCAATGCTCTAGATATGGGCCAGCAACAGCATGAGGTACTTGTTGAGCCAAAGATAGTTGAGGTCCAACAAAAGGGTGAAGGTGATAAAGATACATCAGGTGATGATGCCGCCTGGACTCAAGAAGATATAGGAGAAAAGAATACATCAGGCCATGAAGATCTTAAGACACAAGATGTTGGTGCATCAGGTGCAGAACAAGAGTTGATCCAAGATCAGGGTGATGCATCAGGCCCAAACACACAAACATCCACAGATGTAAACATGCCTCAGGATGAGGAAAATACTAAGGAGGATGAAAGTAAGGAAGAGGGAGTGCAAGATCAAGTGCAAGATCATCATGTGGACATTCCACAGGATCTTCCCCCACAGAAAGAGGCCCCTCGGGAAGAAGATATGCAACAAGATCCCCCTCATGAGGAACTTCATGAGGAAGAAACTAGGAAGTTGCCTTCTCCACCCAGAATAGAGACAAATATTGGAGAACAAAGTGGACATGACGATGAAAAAGGACATCAAGGATCTGGACAAGATGTGCCTTAGTGGCTAGAAAAGAAATAGGTATGGAAGGAGGGTCTGAAATCCAAGAATTTGATGTTTCTACCCTATTTGCAGAGATAATCATGAAGCCCAAGAGGAAAGCCAGATTAACATCGGCTATTAGAAGAGATCATGCTACAGGTAGAAGGATAGCCCAAGTAGCACTTCCCACTGTAGAGAGAGAGAAGGGCAAGATCACCCTTGAAGAGTTCTAAATCACAACTGTTGATTTGGGTTTCGCCAATGAAGACCAAGAAGGTTAGGAAGGGAAGGATATCATTGACTCTTTAACCCAAAGGGTAAAGAAGGAGAAAGAGAAAAATAAATAGCATAAGGAGCACATTGCCCAGCTGCATTCATATATAAAGGGGTTGATTAACCCTGATAGTACACTAGTGGATCAGGCAGTCCCATTGACTATCATATCCCAGGAGGAGGTCACCAAATTAGACCTCATGAGACATGAATCCATGATAATGGAGAAATGGATGCTGTCATCCCTCATAGGAGCTGAGGAAGTTTTGAGAACCTCTTTATAGAGGTGGAATTCTCTAAGCAATTTGAAGAGAAAACTAGACAAAATGCAAAATGAAATAGGGAGAAGGTCATTCCAATTGGAAAAGTACCTAACTGCTTTGAGTGAGATGAAGAGGATTGATCCTCATATCCTAATAAATAATGGAGTGATGAATAATAACACTACCCTGCTGATAGACATATGGTATGAGGATATCAGGTTCGAATGTGATATCCTGAAGAAGTGCAGTGGCAAGCTCAAGGATACAAGTATAAAGATGCATAGTATGATGGCATATGAGGCAGAGATCCTAGAAGCTTTGGAAGGAAAAGTAGAGGGGAAGATTGAAAACCAAGATGCAGATTTTGCCATCAAGGCACTACATGATAATTTCCAGCTGATGGCAGATGACCCCCTCACCCACCTGACAGAAGAGGTGATGAATAAGATCATGAGGATCAAGATTAAGGTGGAGATTTATAATGAGACTTTAAACAGCATAGCAAGTAAGCTGGATGCAATCAAAGCTAAATTTCAATCTCACAAACATGCCATAACAAAAGCTAAAACCCAAGATGGCAGGGAAGTAGATAAAATAGTACAGGCCTATGAGAATATCAAGACAGCAATGAAGGTCCATATACAGGATGATGTTCATCAGGGTGATAGCGATACAAAAAGCAAAGATGATGATGATCAAGATGAAGAAGAACATGAAGAAGAGGAACCCGAGGAATAAATGAAGATGCATCACAAAGAAGACATATGCATCAGGTACTCATAAGATAATGAGTTATCCAGATGGTTGCCAGTTGGCAACCTGTGCCACGAAGAAAGAATTGACTGAGTCAAAGAGTGATAATCTACCATTGATCTTAATTGACAAATCCTGACCGTAGGTCATTTGTAACTGCTCCCTCACCTTATTCTATAAAGGGTGCAGGGGTGCCATATTTTGAATATTTGGAAACTTAATTGAAATTTGATTGCCGAAATATCAGGACTCATTTCAAAGCTATTGTAAATGTACATGTTATGCATATTGAATGAAAGAGAAGACAATTTGATTACAAATCATCATAAATCTTGAGTAATCTATGTTTGAAATCTTGATACATGCATTGATTAGTTGCATCCCTTGGAGTGCTTGTCAGTCTGCATGTGTTGTTTTCATTCCTTATCCTTTGAAGTTAGCATCATTCGTATCTAGCTGTGGAACATCCTAGTGACAATATGGTTTGATTTCTTCTCCTCATGAATGTATCTTATATGTATGTTGTTCAATGGCTAAAGATTCACCAAAATTTGAAGCCTTCTTTTAAATTTCTTTCAATTTCATAACAATTCGTCACCATAATTGCAAATAACAAAGAATCAAAAGCAAACAACATGAAATATGTTGATATCCCATAGATAATTGGAATTACATAGCGTATTTAGAACAAAATCATGTTAAATTGACAAATATCATGCAAATACATGCAAATATCCACTCACAGACACATCATTTGAACAAATATATTGTTTAGAAGAAAGAACAGGATCATGATGATCAATAATCAAAAGAATTAATCACACTTGCAAATACATCATTATCTTTGGAAATAGAGTAGAAATAACCTCTCTGTGGAGTAAATTTATAGGAAACAGAACAACAATGATCATCAAGATAGATGTAAGACCCCTTGAAATGGAAAACAGCATGTCACATCAACCTCTAAGTAACGTCAGATGATCATGACCTGATCAACGAAGACTTGGAGTCATCAACTTACATTAAGTTGATCGTACTTTACAAGATAATAAAGGTTTGATGTACAAATTTTTATGCATGTTGTTATGACTCATCATCATCATCAACAATACTGTGAACTATTTTCATCAAACTAAGTTGGTATACAAAATTGGATCAGCTATCTTATTTGGTGAATCACTATCAAACTACTGTAAATGGCATTCGGTAACAAGAATCAACAATCAACATATGTATAGCAATAAACAACATTCACTATACATTGAAAATTGTATACTATACAGGAAATAGTTTAATTTATGTAGAGGTTTGACTTCCTTTTCACAGAGGACGGCGTTCATATTCCATGGTCGACACATAATACACATTTGATATAAATATCATGAATCCATAATTAATACACATTGATTCGACATTTTCTACACAGGGGACATTTGGCATCAGACAGAGATCGACATAGATGTATAGTAAAAGACTGGTATACATTATGCCATAAATGGCTCTACAGGTAAACATTTTATTTATACTGTAACATCTTGACATAGGAGGTCGATTGATACAAGTTGACGCCAATATAAATATAGAGCAAATAAAAATGTATAAAGTTCACTCAAATAGATTCCATCGACCATTCAATTTTGAAAGTAAATCTCAGGCAGATGAAGTCAAAAATTAGGCCATTTTAAGGTGACGACAACATGTCACAGGGAGACGACACCAAGAGATAAGGTGACTACATCATACAGTGAGGTGATGACATCGTGCAGTACTGAGATGGATAGGAAAATACCCAGCAAGCATTTGAGAGGAATGCCTGGCAACTCTCAAGCGAATTCAGCAGTAAGGAGGTCATTTAGATCTTCAACGAAGCCATTTTAGGTTGGGATTCTAATCTAGATCCAATAATAATAATCTCAAGAATACCACTAGATAAGTAATGCACATCAATTCAACTCAAGCACAGGCTAAAACATAACTAGGATACAAGATTGCCAGCCCAGGGTTACAGATCCACAAAAAAAGATATCAAGGAAAGAGTCATTGGAGTATCCAGTAGGCCGTTGTTTTAAGACAAGATAATAGATCAATTCAATCACAAGAGAGAATAATTTTAGGTTGGTAAAGAAAATGCAGCGTAATCTATGAGAAAGTTCAAACACGAAACTTTGGTCAATCTATTGAAAAGATCAATTTAAAAACTAAATCGACCACATGGCAAGATAACCTTTTTAAAGAAGAATACCTATTACCGGTTAAGACCGATCTAGTGAATAATATTGTTTTTACCAATTTCCTTGATCCCTATCCTTCTGTGTATTAGCTCACTTCACTTGCTTCTAGATTACCTTTCGCCGTCTATTCCCAAAAAAAAAATATGATGCTCAAAAACTTTCTTTCCTCCTCCTTTATTCTTTTCTTTTTTTAACCTAATTTTCCTTTTTTTCCCCCGCGTCCATGCAAGAGCTCCCTATTATCTTTTGTTAACTCCTTATTTTGCATGTCATTTTTTTCTTTCTTATTCTCTGATTTAGGTGTCTATAATGCAATTAAAAATAAAGGAGTTTAATATTTGTTCTCAATAAGAAATAGCTACGATTTAAAAATAGTCATTTATATATATTTACATAATTTAAACAGGCATTTGTTATTTATACATAATTAGAACAAGCACTTAAATCTTTATACTAAGATTCTATTTATTTATTTAATGGTATAAGAACTAGCCCTTCATTCTTATCATGTGGAAGCAATATTGAAAGAAAAAGTTGGTATTTCATTATAAAAATTAATAATATAAAAATATTTTTATTCTTTTCTATTTCATGATCAATTAAAACTAACTTATTGTCTTTATGCACAAACATGTATCAAACTTGGTTTAAAATTCAAAGTATACTGAAGACAATGTATAAAGAAGAAAATTGTGACAATATCAATCGAGTCATCATGCAAGTATTCTCTAATTAAAATAATATGTACTACAAATTTAATCAATTCTAAGCATGAAATGCAAGCTACGTGAGTGTATGAGAACACCAAATTAAACCCTACATTTGTTGCCACGAAGCTAGGACTCCCCTACCTGAACCATGATCTTGTCGTCGACAAGACTGTAAAACTCAAACTCATAAAACCATCAATAAGTTAGCCCAAAAATATAGCCAAGGCAACAAAATTTTAATGAATAACATATCATATCCAATGTAAATCTACTAATGTTACATAATTTCTCTTGTAATTAACTAATGAGGTAAATCTGTAAAGTCTAAGAAAGTTGGAGACGTGACATCACAAAAGTTCCACATATGTTCAACACCTATAATATTATGCCTCCTTCTCACCCAATAGAAATTTTGTGAGTTCTTGAATTGTGATGCATAGTTATTTGACCATATGATATGCTGACTGAACGATATGCCCCTTCTAGCCAAATCATTGTAGAACACCTGAAAGAAACCTTGCACAAACTCCATAGAATGTGTGCGATCATCACTAATATAAAAATGATACTCCCTTATGATCTTTCTGTCATCCTCTATACTATCATTCGCATGAATGAATGCGATGTGCACAAATATAGAAACCTATGTGGAGTTGTAATATTGTGATTGCACCTCACACTGTGGTTGTAGACTATAGTTCTCTGCAAAGTTGACAACCAAAACAATGCTACCAACTGGAAATGTGTCCTTGCATGACTTAAATTGCAAGTCCAACCATCGAGCTCTATGGGCATGTCTTGCATACTCATACACTATACTGTCACAAAATTTAGGCATAAACTGATACACTAGAATTGTTTCAATAACCAATTCACACCTCTTTTCTTCTTTACCATCTTTTGTATTATATACCATTATTTTATACTTGTCGAACTCTACTAGTTTGTCTCTAACCGCATGTGTTCTTTCCATATATTCACATAGTGGCATACGTTGCAAGCCACTGCAATGCTAACATGTGTCTTCCAAGCATAATTTCCTATAGAATATTTGACCTTCCTCTCTTTCACATAAAATTCTTGATATGAAGTATCTTGAAGATGTTGGTGGGGCATGTATGCCACAATCCTGCAAAACATTGTTAGTATGCAAAATTTAAACATATAGACCGATAAACATCAAAATGGTTAGAAAATTCAATATGCAATCTACAACAACAAGTAGTGCATGTGTGATTTATCTTGACATAAAAAGGTTTTAGCATTTGAAAATATCTTTGACAAATTTTAATTTGAGGATACATCTCTAGAAATTTACCAAAAAATTGTGTTTAAGTCATATCCAAAAAATGCTTTGAATGTGGCTCACGGTTCCAACTACTGATTCTCCTTCTTACCACATCCCTTTGATTCGGAGATACCCATGTGTAATTCTTCCAAAAGTATTCAATTAGTGATCTCAATGCTTCAACAATTGGTTTATCTTTTCGTGGTAGTCTCCCCCAGAATGCCCATAATTCATTAGCGCCTTTCAATGGCTCTTGATAAAGTTTTTCTATTAATTCTCAATGCTTGACTCATCTTTCTAATGAGACTAGCTTTCCTCGTTTGACTACTTACTATAGTTGATGTAATGACATGTCGTGTTGCATTACTATCTTTTGTGCGTGAGGTGTTACCCACACTCTTATATGCACTCATTAGATTCTTGACAATAGATTTTTCACTTGAAGCCTCTGATGTTCTCAACCCAAGAATCTTCATGATGGACCTATACTTTATACTTCGAATCATTTCAACGAATAGTTGACATCTTGCGGTCTCATTCAACTTTTCAAAGAACAATCTCCAAATCTTATGAGCATATCTTCTACAAGTGCGTTTTGGAATCTTACCCTCCATTAGCTACAAAATATTCGCATCAATATTAATCAAATACTTTGGGTTTCTAAGCAAAATTCTAGGTGGTGTTAAGATAGGTAAATTCATCTCAACATTAGGAATTTCATTAATATTTAAATGAGATGGGCTAGATGTACCTTCAATCAAAGATGGAATAGATGACATACCTTGAGGTTGAGGTGGGAATGATGGCGTGCCTCCTTCCTCACATGTGAGTGATGGTGTACTCTCAACTTGAGATGCGGTAGATGGTGTCCCTACATGTTGACTTGCGGTAGAGGACATGTCTCTAACTACGGTATTCAAATCTCTCATAGCACGAAGCTTTTGCATTCATTCCCTTTGTGTCGCCAATACCATATATCTTTTTGATGGTTGTGGTTCCTCTTCAATTAGCATGTCTTCATTTATCATGTCCAATTTCCTCTTCTCATGAAGTTTCCTCATAGCCATTGCTTTCTTTGCATTCTTAGCTTCTATCTCTTCCTGTGTTGGTTTAATTCTTGATCATTTCCTCGACATGACGGAGAATTTATCTGTAGCATGATAAAGAGACAAATATTAGTTCCTAAGAAATGAATCCATACAAATAACTAAAATATATGTCATTCAACCCTTCATACAAAATGTACATACAATCATCATGTAGAAGAGTAAATGTCACTCAACCAAAATAGGTACAAAGCATTATTGCACAATGTTATTGCAGCCATACAAAGCATTATGGTACAAAGTTCACTTCAGTCCTATGAGGATAAGGACAAAGGAGATTCACCTATTGAGGCTACAAGTGAAGAGTACATGGGACTTCATGTTGACTACAAGGTTGAAAATGTGGGGGAGTACATGGTGCTAGTGGCATCAAACTACCTACACTTACTTGTAGATAGAGATCATCTCCTCACACATGAAGATTCAACTTGTAGCCATGGGATAGAATTTAGGACACATGATACACTTGATTTTCACTTGGAGACGTCTCATGGGCTAGTACTTGTTGATAACCATGTAGTCATGAAAGGAGAGATGATTGAGATCGTGGGAGACATCACACTAGAGCATGAGATAAGGACTAATTTTCTGATGTGTGATAGCAGTCCCTTATCTTCACATTATCATGTTATGACAACCAAGAGGATCAGCCTTAAGGCTTATGATTTTCATGGAGAGACTCATGTTGAACTTTGCACTTTGCTATGACTGAACTATCTTGAGACCCTATTTCAATTCCATGGCAATGTGACTAATTTGTAGTATTTAACTTGGCACATTGTCATAGATATGGGAATGGAAACATTTGGTATACAAGGTTTGTATGAACTATCAACATGAAGAATAATGTAGCATAGCATGGATCATGATTGGATTAAGCCTATTAAGATTTACTTGTATGATCTTGGCACCTATTCATTTGTATTTTAACTTGTTATGACAAGATAATAGTATTTCATTATGCTTAAGGGATTGTATATTTATGTTGTAAGGATTTATTCTTGTATAGTTTGACATCACGGTATGTTAAGGTCTATTTAATTCATTATTGCACATAATTATTAAAGAGCCCAAGTGTAGAAAATATACATGGCACCATGTGAGATTGTAGGTTGCTTTCTTGATAGTGATTGTGTCTATTTTAATTAATGTTGACCTTTGAGATATCTTTAGTTATGCATACCATGAACTGATTTAAAACATAGTCTATTATAAGGGCATTTGTGTGTGATGACTGATTTAAAATATGTATGATAAAGCATGATAAAGTAATTCAAATAGAATTAAGGAAAATGTAAAGAACATGCATGTAAAGATTTGACATACCTAAAAAATAGAGATTCGAATGCAGAGAGTACCCAATTATGTAGTGTTTTTTTCTTCTTGCATCAAAATCCTCAACAATTTGAGTTTTTCACCACTTGCTTCATTTTCAACGTTAAATTGAATAACACTCAAATAGAATTAGTAACAACAATACTATTAACCAATCTATAATGTTAAATTTCACAATTAACATTGCAACACTACAAAAATTGAAATTTGAATTGATATACATCAAATTTGATATGAAAACTATGTTATTTCCTCCTTTTTAAGTTGGCAAAGCAGAAAAAGGTGGTGGAAAGTTCATGCAAAGGTGGTAGAATGTGAAAAATGTGCATGTGAACTTCCCAACAACATGAAAATGCTTTTTTTTGTCAGAACACGCGCATAAACAGAAGAAAACTCAGTATGTGGGCTTGGATCATGGGGTCCAAGCCTTTTTACTATTTCTATAGAAATCCAAGATGCACTCGCATTATAACACAAGCGTGTTTTGGCCTACTATAGAAAAATCCATATTATTCATTTCTCCATGTATTTATTCTATCTCTCACCTCTCTATCTCTCACATATCTCTCCCCCTCACTTCTCTACCTCTCACCTATCTCTCCCCCTCACCTCTCTACCTCTCCCTCAACCTTAAACCTTAATCCCTCAACCCTAACCCTTAATTCCTCAACCCTAATTACTTATCCCTAAAGCCTAAACCTTGATCCCTAAACCCTAATCCCTCAACACTAAACCTTCAACCCTAAACCATATCCCTAATCCCTCTACCCTCAATACTCTACCTTGACCCTAATCCCTCAACCCTCAACCCTAATCCCTCAACCCTAAATGTTATCCCTAAAGCCTCAACCCTAAACCCTAATCCCTCAAGGTCCTAAACCCTAATCCCTTATCCCTAAACTCTAAACCCTATCTCTAAACCCTCAACCCTCAACCCTCAACCTTAAACCTTAATCCCTCAACCCAAAACCTTAATCCCTCAACCCTAATCCCTTATCCCTAAACCCTAAACCATAAACGTTATCCCTATTCCTAAACCCTCAACCCTTGACACTATACCTTAAACCCTAATCCCTTATCCCTAAACCCTTGACCCTAAACCCTATCACTAATCCCTCTACCCTTAACGCTCTACCTTAACCCTAATCCCTTGACCCTCAACCCTAATCCCTAAATCCTCAACTCTAAACCCTAATCCCTTATCCCTAAACTCTAAACACTATCCCTAAACCCTTAGCCCTAATCCCTCAACCCTAAATGCTATCCCTAAAGCCTCAACCCTAAACCCTAATCCCTCAAGATCCTAAACCCTAATCCCTTATCCCTAAACTCTAAACTCTATCCCTAAACCATCAACCCTAATCCCTCAACCCTAAATGCTATCCCAAAAGCCTCAACCCTAAACCCTATTCCCTCAAGGTCCTAAACCCTAATCCCTTATCCCTAAACTCTAAACCTTATCCCTAAACCCTCAACCCTCAACCTTAAACCTTAATCCCTCAACCGTAAACCTTAATCACTCAATCGTCAACCCTAATCCCTTATCCCTAAACCCTAAACCCTAATCCCTCAACCCTAAACCCTAAATGCTATCCCTATTCCTAAACCCTCAACCCTCAACACTATACCTTAAACCCTCAACCCTAAACCCTAATCCCTCAACCTTAAACCTTCAACTCTAAACCCTATCCCTAATCCCTCTACCCTCAACACTCTACCTTAACCCTAATCCCTCGACCCTCAACCCTAAATGCTATCTCTAAAGCCTCAGCCCTAAACCCTAATTCCTCAAGGTCCTAAACCCTAATCCCTTATCCCTAAACTCTAAACCCTCAACCCTCAACCTTAAACCTTAATCCATCAACCCTAAACCTTAATCCCTCAACCCTCAACCCTAATCTCTTATTCCTAAACCCTAAACCCTAATCCCTCAACCCTAAACCCTAAACGCTATCCCTATTCCTAAACCCTCAACCCTTCACAAAATACCTTAAACCTTAATCCCTTATCCCTAAACCCTAATCCCTCAACCCTAAACCCTATCCCTAATCCCTCTACCCTCAACACTCTACCTTAACCCTAATCCCTCGACCCTCAACCCTAATCCCTCAACCCTAAATGATATCCCTAAAGCCTCAACCCTAAACCCTAATTCCTCAAGGTCCTAAACCCTAATCCCTTATCCCTAAACTCTAAACCCTATCCCTAAACCCTCAACCCTAATCCGTCAACCCTAAATGCTATCCCTAAAGCCTCAACCCTAAACCCTAATCCCTCAAGGTACTAAACCCTAATCTCTTATCCCTAAACTCTAAACCCTATCCCTAATCTGTCTACCCTCAACACTCTACCTTAACCCTAATCCATCGACCATCAACCCTAATCCCTCAATCCTAAACCCTCAACCTTAAACCTTAATCCCTCAACTCTCAACCCTAATTCCTTATCCCTAATCCCTCAACCCTAAACCTTCAACCCTAAACCCTATCCCTAATCCCTCTACCCTCAACACTCTACCTTAACCCTAATCCATCGACCATCAACCCTAATCCCTCAACCCTAACTATTATCCCTAAAGCCTCAACCCTAAACCCTGATCCCTCAAGGTCCTAAACCCTAATCCCTTATCCCTAAACTCTAAACCCTATCCCTAAACCCTCAACCCTCAACCTTAAACCTTAATCCCTCAACCCTAAACCTTAATCCTTCAACCATCAACCCTAATTCCTTATCCCTAAACCCTAAACCCTTACATCCCTCAACCGTAAACCCTAAATGCTATCCCTATTCCTAAACCCTTAACCCTCAACACTATACCTTAAACCCTAATCCCTTATCCCTAAGCCCTCAATCATAAACCCTAATCCCTCAACCCTAAACCCTATCCCTAATCCCTCTACCCTCAACACTCTACCTTAACCCTAATCCATCAACCATCAACCCTAATCTCTGAACCCTAAATGTTATCCCTAAAGCCTCAACCCTAAACCTTAATCCCTTATCCGTAAACTCTAAACCCTATCCCTAAACCCTCAACCCTCAGCCTTAAACCTTAATCCCTCAACCCTAAACCTTAATCCCTCAACCCTCAACCCTAATTCCTTATCCCTATACCCTAAATCCTTACATCCCTCAACCCTAAATGCTATCCCTATGCGTAAACCCTCAACCCTGGACACTATACCTTAAAACTTAATCCCTTATCCCTAATCCCTCAACCCTAAACCCTAATCCCTCAACCCTAAACCCTATCCCTAATCCCTCTACCCTCAACACTCTACCTTAACCCTAATCCCTCAACCCTCAACCCTAAACATTATCCCTGAAGCCTTAACCCTAAACCCTAATCCCTCAAGGTCCTAAATGTTGGAATTAGGCCAGACAACTGAGAGGGGGGTGATTCAGTTGTCCCACAAATTTAACCTTTTCATACTTTAATCTTCTTTCACAACTAACAAATAGATTAATAATGTAAAAATTAAAGCATGAATCAACAACACATGAGTAGAAACAAAATGAACACACTTGACACCAAGATTTTTAACGTGGAAACCTGGTTAAGGGAAAACCACGGTGGGGGTTAACCCAAAAGAGTTGTACCCTGTTAAAAGTACTTGAAATAAATGGGAAGGAACTTGCCTTCGAGCACACTTCCCAAAGCTCACTACTCAAAGAGGCTCACTACCTATAGGAATTTATGTTTAATACAGAAAGATTTAACCGAGAAATAGCATCTTCATCATGCCTGGTTCAGTCTCATTGAAAGCTCACAAAAACTTCTGCTCTGCCCCCAAACACTTCTTTACTATCTCTTCATCCTTTACTGTTCTTGTTCTTCTGCTTCTCCTCTCTTCTACTCTGCCTTTGTACCTTTCTTATGATTTTATCATTTTTGCAAAAGGACAAATTTCTACAACTCATTAACAACTATTTATACTCTTCATCAACCTTGGAATGTACATCAAGGTTGGCTTGACTTAATGCGGATCACTATACTATCGGCCAAACATGGCTAGGGCTTAAATCATCCTTGAATAATACGCCATGCTCTAGCAAATTGCTCTAAGATCATCCTCAACACACTTGAATCATCCAGTCAACCAAGACTGGTAAAAATAGCAACACCAAGGAAGAAATCTTCAACAAAAAGCTCAATCTTCAATGCAAACCTCCAACACAATAGGCACATGATCCAGAGACCTCCAAAAGCACATTGAATTCAACAATAACATCCACCCTACTCCAAATCAAAAAATCACTTGCATCTTCATCCAGTATCTTAAGAACACTGTTTGTCATGACTGTCACACTAGAAAGATTGCTTCCGAGCCTCCAAACCACAAACCACTTGAGTTGATGACACACACTGACTTCCCAAACATGTCTCTACATCCGTAGATCATAGTGTTTCATTTGTAGAGCAATCTAGATCAATTTACTGTCACTCTATGTCTTCTAAACACTGCAAAACCTGGTTATACTCAGATGGCCATAACTTATTCAAATCTTTATGTGGACCTCTCAAATCTTATATGGAGACACTTCAGACAATCCTCTACACAGCCAAATGGTTCGCGTACTTAGATCTTCATTAATTTTCTCAATATCCTCAATATTTTAGTCTTCTAACCAGGCAATAAAATAGGATATAGTTGACATCAATGGCAACAAAGATATGTTGACATCAATGACAACACCGCTTAGGCACCTATTTGCAACAATCTCCCCCTTTGTCATTGATGGCAACATATGATGTGAAAAATTGATTTAACAAACAAGACAAGAACTTCTCCCCCTTTCTCTTATCACACTTGCAACCATTTTTCTTTATAGCTCACCCTTTTTCCAGCAACTAGTTTTTCACATGACTTCTCTCCCCCTTTGACATCAATGGAAAAGGGCACATATTTGCAACCTTTTCTCCCCCTTTTTGTTTCAGACTAATCTCCAAAATTTGCATACTAACTACTCCTCCTAAGTAGTATCTCCCTAACATCAATCCAGATCACAAGATATGACTATGAATTCCACCAAACTGATGCACCCTAGTGCATCTTAGTTCTGATCAGGAGGGGTAATAACACCTAACTTCTCTCTAAGATACTCAAAAGTATCCTTGGCTAGAGGCTTAGTGAAAATTATATCCACAATCTGACCCTTTGAAGAAACAAACTCCAATATGACTTCATTCTTATTAACCTTCTCTCTCAAGAAGTGAAACTTGATTGATATATGCTTTGTGTTTGAATGCAACACTAGATTCTTTGAGATGCTTATTGCACTTGAATTATCATAGAAGATTGTAACATGCTCCTCAAACACAATTCTGATGTCTTTCAACATTTGCTTCATCCACAGAACTTGAGTACAATTGTTTGTTGTTGCTATATACTCTGCCTCTGTTGTAGATAGAGATATTGCCTCTTGCTTTTTGCTCATCCAAGAAACCAATCTCCTTCCCAAAAAGAATGCACTACCACTAGTACTTTTTCTGGCATCCACATCTCCTGCCCAATCAGCATTTGTGTATGCATGAAGAGTGAAGTTATTATCCTTTGGATACCATAAGCCATAATCAAGTATCCCTTTGAGATATCTAAAAATTCTTTTGACTGCTACAACATGAAATTCTCTAGGATCAGCTTGAAATCTAGCAACAAGTCCAACTGCATTCATGATATCAGGTCTGGTCTGAGTCAGATAGAGTAGTCCTCCAATCATTGATCTATACCTTTTCTAATTTGCCTTGGGGGAATCATCATCTTTACTCAACTTGCATCTAGTTACCATAGGTGTACTCACTGGTTTTGAATCTTCCATTCCAAACTTTTTCAACAATTCTCTCACATACTTAGACTGAGATATGAAGATACCTTTATCTGACTGAATGATTTGAGACCTAAGAAGAAATTCATTTCTCCAAACATTGAAATCTCAAATTCACTTTGCATCTGATCAACAAATGTTTTGCACATACTCTCATTTCCACCAAAAATGATATCATCAACAAATACTTCAACAATCAAGATGTGTTCATGATCAATTTTGATACAAAGATTATTGCCTGTTGTACCTTTGCTAAAGCCTAATTTTAGCAGATACTTATCTAGTCTTGCATACCAGGCTCTTGGGGCTTGTTTGAGTCCATACAATGCTTTTCTTGATCTGCAAACTATATCTCCTTGATCAGACAACTTAAATCCTTCTGATTGCTCAATGTAGACTTCTTCATCCAATTCTCTATTCAAGATTGTTGACTTGACATCCATCTAATAAACCTTGAAATCTTTATAAGTAGCAAATGCAAGAAATAATCTAACTGCTTCTATTCTTTCCACCAAAGCAAAAGTTTCTTCAAAATAAATTCCTTCCACTTAAGAGTATCCTTTACACACCAACCTTCCTTTGTTTCTCACAACTTCACCATCCTCATTTAGTTTATTCCGGAAGACCCATTTAGTTCCAATCACATTTTTTCTTCAGGTCTAGGGACAAGATCCCAAGTGTGATTATTTTTAATTTGCATTAATTCTTCTTCCATTGCTTTTACCCAATACTCATCATTGCAAGCTTCACTTACTGATTTTGGTTCAATCTTTGAAATTAGACAAATCTCCTCTTGATCTTCAACAATTCTTCTTCTAGTTTGAACTCTAAAATATTTCACGGTAGGAGGATGACCAAACCATAATTCATAAGGTGTCTTACCAGAATTGCCTTTGATATGTACCCGGTTAAGAGTATAGACAGCAATACTCATAGCTTCTCTCCAATAGACTTGTGGAACATTTGCTTCCATCATCATGGTCCTCGTAGCTTCTTGAATGGTCCGGTTCTTTCTTTCCGCAACTCCATTCTACTAAGGAGTCCTAGGAGCAAATAACTGTCCTTTTATTCCATGCTTTTCATAGAATGTATCAAACTCACCGGAGGTAAACTCTCCACCTCTGTTGGATCTCAGACACTTAATTTTCTCACCAATCTCATTTTCCACCATAACCTTAAACACCTTGAACTTGTCAAGAGCTTCTAATTTTTCCTTCAAGAAGGTTACCCACATCATCCAGGAGTAATCATCAATCAGCAACATAAAATATATGTCTCCTTGCACACTCCTAATTCTAGCAGGACCACATAGGTTAGTATGCACAAGTTCTAGCCATCCACTTGAAAATTGTTCTTTACTCTTGAATGAAGTTTTGTTCTGTTTACCCAATTGACATTCTCTATACATGCTATTAGTAGGTTTCACAAGTTTTAGAAGATCTCTCACAGCCTGAGTAGAACTTATCTTGACAATGTTATCAAAATTCACATGACACATTCTCCTATGCCATAACCAACTCTGATCAATCTGAGCAATCAAACAACTTTTCCTAAAACTACTTAAATGAAAGATGTTAACTCTAGTCTGAGTACTAGATGCTATTTCAGTTCCAAAGCTTTCCAAAATTATACATTTTCCATCCTTGAATCAGAGATCATAACCCTTGTCAACCAACTATCCAACACTAAGAAGATTATGCTTCAATCCTTCCACATACAGAACATCATTAGTGTTATTCTTACCATCAAAAAAGATGGATCCTATGCCACAGATTCTACCAGCTGAGTTGTCTCCAAATTTCACAATTCCACCTTCATATTTTTCAAAGCTTACAAACTTACTTTTATCACCAGTCATATGATGAGAACATCCACTGTCAATTAACCATTCATCTTTTTCTACAACCTGAGAAGCCAAGGCAATTTCCACATTTGCACAGCTAGCAAATTCAGTAGGCACCAGATCTTCTTCTTTGATAGCAATGAACACCCAATCACTTTTAGTGGAACCTCCATGATCAGATTCATCATCTGTGACTCCTTCTTCACCAGCTTCTTGGACATGGTAGCATTTCTTCTAAACTCTAGGTCTGTTAGGGTTTGGATTTGAACCCCTCTCTAGACACCTTGAGGCAAAATGACCCATCTTATTACAAGAAAAACATTTGAATGGCAACTTTCCTTCATACTTACCGGATCCTCTTGGCAATCTTTTGGCAAAAAGGTCTTCAAGTTCATCGAAGTCAGTTTCATCATCTTCAAGATCCTTCCTTGTCGAATTTGTTTGATCTTCTTGAAGAGCTTTCACCTGGATCATATCTTTGTTTTCCATGAATATTGGCTTTAAATGCAGATTCAGACTTCGGAAGAGAATCACCAAACTCACTTAATTCAAATGATGAAAGCTTACCAACCATAATCCCTTGTAATAGTTGTCACTGTCCTGATCTCTTCAATGGCAGCAGCTTTATACTTGTATGCCGAAGGTAAGGATATGAACACTTTGGCAACAATCTCTGAATCATCCAATACTCTACCAGCACTCTTGATACTAGTCACGAGCTCATTTACCTTCTGCATGTAGGAAGTAATGTTTTCATCGTCACTCATCATCAACCTTTCGTATTTACCCTTCAGGCTTTGTAGATTGGCACATTTAACATGTTTATCACCTTCATACAGAGTTTCCAACTTTTTCTAGATTTCGTGAGCAGTTTTGAATTCCAGTACATTTGTCATCTATGTATCAGTCAGTGCACTCAACAATTCTTCTTTAGCTTGAATATTGTATTCGGCATCCTTAAGTTCGTCTAGAGTTGTAGCGCCTTTCTCTGGAATATTATACTCATCCTTAGTTATCAACCAAAATGCATCACCCATACATTGCAAATGATACTACATACCTTCCAAAAGGAGTAATTTGTTCCATCAAATCTCAGACTTTCCTTCTTGTAAGTCGACATCTTGGATCTCCTCAAGCGGTCAAGCTTCTTTTAGAGGAACCAGCTCTGATACCAATTGTTGGAATTAGGCTGAACAACTAAGAGGGGGGGTGAATTAGTTGTCCCACAAATTTAACCTTTTCAGACTTTAATCTTCTTTCACAACTAAAAAATAGATTAATGATGTAAACATTAAAGCATGAATCAACAACATGAGTAGAAACAAAATGAACACACTTGACACCAAGATTTTTAACATGGAAACCCAGTTAAGGCAAAACCACGATGGCGGTTAACCCACAAGATTCATACCCTATTAAAAGTACTTGAAAAAAATGGGAAGGCACTTGCCTTCGGGCGCACTTCCTAGAGCTCACTTCACCAGCTCTGATACCAATTGTTGGAATTAGGCTGAACAACTAAGAGGGGGGGTGAATTAGTTGTCCCACAAATTTAACCTTTTCAGACTTTAATCTTCTTTCACAACTAAAAAATAGATTAATGATGTAAACATTAAAGCATGAATCAACAACACAAGTAGAAACAAAATGAACACACTTGACACCAAGATTTTTAACATGGAAACCCAGTTAAGGCAAAACCACGATGGCGGTTAACCCACAAGATTCATACCCTATTAAAAGTACTTGAAAGAAATGGGAAGGCACTTGCCTTCGGGCGCACTTCCCAGAGCTCACTGCTCAAAGAGGCTCACTGCCTATAGGAATTTATGTTTAATATAGAAAGATTTAACTGAGAAATAGCATCTTCATCATGCCTAGTTAAGTCTCATTGAAAGCTCACAAAAACTTCTGCTCTGCCCCCAAACACTTCTTTACTATCTCTTCATCATTTACTACTCTTGTTCTTCTACTTCTCCTGTCTTATGCTCTGCCTCTGTACCTTTTGTGATCAGTGAGATCAAAATGAAGACAAAACTAATCTAATGCATAAACAAAATGATTATACCTTCATTGAAACCTCACGAATCCATGCGGGAAGGAGATGCACCCAAGAGCTCCTCAAGATTGTTCCCATGATTAAAATGTATGTGGATTGCTTAATGCTTTTCAACACAATAGGATGAGGATTGGATGATAGATTTGAGATTGAGATGAGGATTATGATGGTATGATAAGAGGATTTTGGAGAGATTTTGGCAGAGGTTTGGTGCATGAAGGAGTCTCTCCAAAATGGCTTGGAGAGGGTTTCATTTATAGAGTTTTGGGAATGAGGATGGAGGGTGAGGATTGAAAAATGAGATCAAGGGCTAGGAATCAATGAGAGTTAGGGTTAGGATTGGGTTCATAGCCTTGTGACAAGTGTCACAAGGAGAGTGGATGAGGGAGATCAAGGGTTGAAACTTGGTCAATGGGATTGGAGGGCTCTCATTAAAAGTGAATTTTAAATTCACATGGGGAAAGGTGTGGAGGATTAAAATGAATAAAAGATTCATTTTGGGAAGAGGGGACATGACAAGTGAATTCTTAATTCACTTTTATGTGGAGATGTGAAGATGGTACTCTTACATGTGTAAGAGAGTGATAAATGAGGGTTAAGGGGGATTTGACCCTTTGAATAAAAGATTGATTTTTATTTGAAGGGTGCATGGAAGAAAGGGATAAGCAAGGTTAATTGAGTGTTTAGCTTAATTAACCTAGGTCTAGGGGATAGGTAGGCTAGGGTAGCTTAGGGTAGGTCAATTAGTAGACTAGATTAATTAGATAAGTATGATGTATCTAATTAATGAGGATTAGAGAAAAGGATAATTTAACTAAATAAATATTGTGAATATTTATTTAATCAAATGAGGATAATGTTGTAAGGTAAAAGTGATAAATTAAATGAATTAATTTATCACAAGGAATGGGTAAATGGTCAAGGTAGACAATGAGGGATAAATTAATTAAATAAAATGAATTTATTTAATTAATAGGAGGAATAATGAGGGTATAGAGATATGGAAAATTAGTTTGCGAAGCAAACCAATTTTAGGTGTCTACACCTTTCTTATGATTTTATCATTTTCACACAAGGACAAATTTCTACAACTCATTAACAAGTATTTATACGCTTCATCAACCTTGGAATGTACATTAAGGTTGGCTTGACTTAATGCGGATCACTATATCATCAGCCAAACGTGGCTGGGGCTTAAATATTCCTTGAACAATACGTCATGCTCTAGAGAATTGCTCTAAGATCATCTGCAACACACTTGAATCATCTGGTTAGCCAAGACTGGGAAAAACAACAACACTAAGGAAGAAATCTTCAATAATGAGCTCAATCTTCAATGCGGACCTCCAACACAGTAGGCACATGATCCAGAGACCTCCACAAGCACATTGAATTCAGAAATAACATCCACACTACTCTAAATCAACAAAATCACTTGCATCTTCATTTGATATCTTAAGAACACTGTCTGTCATGACTGTCACACTAGAAAGATTTCTTGCAGGCTGCCAAACCACAAACCACTTGAGTTGATGACACACACTGACTTCCCAAACATGTCTCTAGATCTGCAGATCAGTGTTTCATTTACGGAGCAATCCAGACCAATTTCTTGTCACTCTATCTCTTCTAAACACTGCAAAACCTAGTTCTACTCAGATGGCCATAACTTCAAATCTTTATGCGGACCTCTCAAATCTTAACTGGAGATACTTCAGACAATCTTCTACACAACCATATGGTCCACGTACTTAGATCTTCATTAATTTTCTCAATATCCTCAACATTTTAGTCTTCTAACCAGGCAATAAAATAGGATACAGTTGACATCAATGGCAACAAAGATATGTTGACATCAACGACAACACCGCTTTCAAATGGATAAAGAATGTTCTTAAACACAACAATAGAGCACACAAATCCACATGAATGTGCACTAGGTCATCTCACAATGCCCATTAGAAAATTGTCGTCAAGGTATAATTTGAATTTTGAGATGTAAAAGTTTGAGGTTCAAATCCTCGAGCTTGAAAATCACCTAGGTCAATTTTAGACTAGTGAATATGAACTATGTGGTGAATGATAGGTTGAGCAATAAGAATTGATTCTTTGGGATGAGTGATGATGGGGGGAGGCTAGAATAAGGTCATGAGCTACATTTAATGCAATAATATGTCACTTGTAAACTTGTTATTACATAAAGAACAATCCAGTTAAACTAGATCCAAAACATAAGAAAAAAGAACCTAGGGGATTGTTGTTATATGGAGCCTAATCAGACTCGGAGGTTAAATTTACCCCACTTTTATCGGCACAATTTCCCCCCAAATTATTTAATGAGGTCAAGGGGCAGTGCCCCTTGCAGGGGTTTGGGGGTAGCACCCCTGAGATGGGGTCAAGGGGCAGCACTCCTTGCGGGGTCTAGGGGTAGTGCCCCTGGCGCGATATAGAGTGGGCTTGAGGGGCAGCGCCCCCGAAACCTCCAACGATTTTTTATTGTTTTATTAAGGTGTCGGGAGTTATTTTTTCTATCGGTCGACATAAAAAAACCCTATTTTTGTAACTGACATAAGGCTTGATAAAAGAACCTAAGGGTTAGGGTTTATGTTGATGTATTGTAGCATTTTGCAATAGTATTGAATTGCAAGGATTGTTGGTTGTAATCGGTTTGATTGACTAGATAATAATATTGGACTCTCTATTGGTGGATGTAGCCCGAGTTTGGGTGAACCATGATAAACTTGTCTCTCGTTTATTATTTTTGTGTATTTTTCATTCCTCTGTTTAATCTTTATTTGCATTTAATTGATATCTTCTGCCAGCTAACCCTAACAGGGATTTGTTGTTGCTTGCACAACATGCCCTAATTTCTTGTGGAGAATTAGGGTCCCCCTCTTTGAGAATCCTAATTTTGAGATCTCTTGTCTTGGATATTGTGTATATGGTCATGTTTGCTTATGGTCTTCTTGATAGTTATGATCACATTCTCTGTTCAAGGCATTTCAAAGATATGTTACGACATTTTTCAAATTTGTAGAGTTTTTTATATTTGGGGCCTGATTAATTTGTCATGACGTACATTAAGGTGCAATAAGTATAAAGAAATTCATTATATTCTATAACTAGTTTATTATGTATATGCTTAAAGTATTAAATTTGCATTTGATCTTAATTTTTAACCTGCATGTATATTGACCGTGTTTTAAATATCTTTAATTATGCCTATGTTGCCCTTGTTTGGATAATATGTTCATATATTAGCCCTATGTTGAAGGGCTACGTTTGTGCATGCTCATCCTTAGTTTCAAATTTCCAATGAAAAGTCTTTCCTTTGTTTGCTTTGCTCTCTTCATAGAAAATTTACTACACACTTAGTGAAGTGTTCGCTTTGAATTTTAAATTTTGCCTTTGGTTGAAGTTTGTTAGGCTTGCCCTATTTCATTATTGAAGTTCTTTGTTTACAATCTTGCGCGCTTCAGCCTTGTTCTACTAGCGAGCACTCCCAATGCATTTTTAAATTCTAAAGAGAATGACACATGTCATCATTTGACCACATCTTTCCTCCATCGTTCAATCCCCATAGCCATAGCATTTTTCCCCATTGCTGGATCAGGTTCCAATTCAAATAGGCCCTCTTTTGTATACTAGCTCTTTTTGTTCTTTTTGGTTAGTGACTTACGATATCCGGTCACTCACAACTAAAGTCATTTGCTATAATAAAATTGTGACTAGAAACACACTCCTCGAAGACCACACACGAGCTTACAAGAATTATAAGAATTGGCTTTTTTTTTAAATGAGCCACTTTAATCATGTAATAAGTTGGCTTAGACAAGTTTATGAGTGCAACAAATCTTTAGTTATAGCATTGTTCAGAGAGGCCACATGTCACATTTTGATTTGCTAAATGGTATCATAGCTTTGGTAAGCATCATGTAGCTGCACTATGCATTTAATCTCCTAGTCTAATAGTAGCTTATTCCCTACTCTTTGATCTTGTCACACTTTAATAGTTGGTGTTTGTGTGTAAATGAGAATGGGGCTTTGTTTAATATACTTGGCCTAGTGTGTTGTTTTTTTAGTGACTGAGCCTTCAAACATGAGCATGTTGGCAAGAGACAATGTGTAGCTTCATAAGTGTTGTCATTGATGGCAACAAAGTCTATTCTACACATCCGCAGTACATAATATGCCTATACCAGAAGTCAGAGTGAAGATTGTTTTGGTCCGGTGGACAAGAATAGAGTATACAACATGGTCTGACAATCAGGTCTGGATCTCTGAGATGGTGTAACTCAGTAAGTTGTAGACTTGGACAAGTCAAGAAGGGTATCATGACTATTGTATTCCAGAGATTTAGCCTCCAGTGATAAAGCATGAAAAAGATATGAGCTTCTGTGTGTTGGGTTCTAGTCAGACAGAGCAGACAAAGGAAGAACTGACCGACAGAGTACCAGACTTCAATCCAAATGTATGAAAGATGTTGATCAAGCAATTTGTGGCATTATACATTATTGGCCGACATGATTAATGACTTCTATGTCTAAGTTTTTGATCTGCATCATCAACCAAGCAAGGATTCAGCCGACAGAACAGAAACTTGCAAATATTCCAAGTGTTCTTGTTGTCAACTATGAAGTTGTTGGAAATCCTTAATAAGGATATATATACTCGATAGATTCAAGCTTGTGATATATTAATGTGTGTGGAAAAGACAAAGAAAATATAGGAAGAAATGTGAAAACTAAGATCTGAATCTAGAATATGACTGAAGAGTGATATTGAGCAGAGGAAGAATGAAATGTACCAGATCAGTATACAATGCCTAACCATAACTGAATTCTTGCATGTATGGATGTTTTTCATCAATTCAAACACCTTGGTATCATCTGTAAGCATTTGTAGACAGTGAGTCTCTTGTAGGCAGTGGGCCTCTTGTGAGCAATGTGCTCGGGCAGTGAGCCTTAATTGGAAAGTGCCATTTTGTACTCTTCTATTCTTTTAATAGAGAATATAATATTGGGTTAGTCACCCCGTGGTTTTTCCCTTAATAGGGTTTCCACGTAAAAATCCTTGTGTTGTGTGTGTTAATTTCATTTCTGTTCTTATGGATGCTTATGCTTTCATGTTTTGATATATCACTGTATATTGAGATAAGAAAAGAAAGTAAAATTTAAGGATAACTGATTCACCCCCCCTCTCAGTTATCTGCCTTGTTTCCAATAATTGGTATTAGAGCTAAGTTCCTCTGAACAATCCTAACAGCTTGAGGAAGATCTAGGAATCTCAATGGATGCATATGGTATGAAAGAACAATTTCAGTCTGCCCTAGATGATCTTGAACAATCCCACTCTGAGGTCAATAATTTGAGAGAAAGACTTAAGGAAGCTGATGATTTCATCGATGAGCTGAAAGAAAAACTCAGTATTTTTGTGAAAAAGAGAAAGGAACTACTCCAGAAATTAGCAAATCAGAATAAAGCCAATAATATTGATGAGGATCTGAATGAGAAAACTAAGCTATGTGAGAAGTTGTCAAAAGAAGTGATTATGATAAGACATGAAATGGAATTAGGGGTTATGAAATTGACCAAGAAATTGAAGAGAAGAGAAAGACTGAAGATAACCTAAAACAATCCCTCAAGGAGAAAACAGAGGACTGCCACAAAATGGACAGAATAATCAGGCATCTTGAATCTAATCTTGAAGAAGCTAGAGACAATGAAGAACAACTTGAGAACCAAATAGACACTCTTAAACAAGATCTTCAATCTACAAATGAATACAAGGAAAAATTCAAGATAAGCTCAACCCAACTTGAAGTTCTTCTTGCAAGTCAATAGAGGTTGATGATAAGCGTGGCTTGGGGTATGAGAAAGGTGAAAGCTCTAGATTTGGTCAAAGGAACTTTGGATCAAGAAGTCAAAGGAACAGGCCTAAGACCTCTGGTAAGACAACCAAATGCCCAAAGATATCCATCTTTCAATGGAAATTGCTTCAATTGCAACAAATTTAGTCATAAAGCAACTCAGTGCAGGAACAGAATAAATCAGAACAATTCATCCTTCTTCATTCAATGTTTTAGTTGCAGAAGGTATGGTCATAAATCTCATGAATCCATAAATATACAAATGAACAATTCTTTCAATGGTAGATGCTTTACATGCAATAGAATGGGGCATATGGCTAATCAGTGCAGATCAAAAGGATATCAACCAAATAAGCAAAGAAATGTTGTGTGTTACAATTGTAATAAATCTGGTCATATAGCCAGATTCTGCAGAAGTGGAAATCATGATGAAAGGGGTCCGGTAAAACATGATCATAAAAAAGATAAAGGCAAAGGTAAAGTAAATGCAGATGAAGTTCAAAAGGAGATGAGCAAGATTTGGGTAAAGAAGAGTACAATGAATATTGGAGAGGGATCTGCACCAGAATCCAGTGCTGATAATCCTTCCAGAAACTAAAAGGTGAGCTCTGGCTCAAGGGGACCTATAGAGAAAATCTTTTTCCCCCATCCAGCGAGTAAGTGCCTGAATTCGGCACATTGAGTGAACATCTATTGTTGCGGATTAAAGTGTTCCTATAAAATCCCCCAAAGAACCTTCAGTCAAAATGTGAGAGGTCTGCATGAAGTTTCACAAGGTTTATGACCACTTGAGTAGATCTAGTTCCGGCAACCATCTAGTATTAACTGAGCAATACAAATTAATCCGGTATGATCTAAAAATAAAATACTCTGATCTGTGGATCTAGAGGAAAGTCTTTAAGGCACCTAGGTGTTATCAACACACTAAGGTACTAGTTTGAAGATCCACAAGACGATTCATGAAAAGCTCACTTAAGAAGCAGGGTGACTGAATGACTTAAAAGTTTGTGCATTTATTACAAAAGGGAATTAGGTTTTGTGCAAGGATAAAAAGGTTTTTTCACTCATTATTTACTCACTTGCACTCACGAAGAAGAAAGAAGAGCTTTGAGAAGAGATCCTACTGGTTACTCAAGTTCAAGCTGAAGATTGAATTCAAACAGAAAATCACTCTGACATCCGCTTCAAACCCTAAGGCGTAAAAAGGTATCTCCCTTCTACAAATTCTCTCTAATTTTCTTTGCTAGCATGGCTCTCCAATGGTTGTTAATATCTCTGAAAGGTAGAGACCAAAATTTAAGAAACACCCTTACAAGTCACTAGAAGTTGATCCCTTGGGAGCGTTTTCCAGTGTTCTGCACGGTGTCTTGCATGTGGAAGATATTAGGGTTTATATCCATGCAAACATCAAAGATTTTGGAGACTCAAAATTGTCTGACATCTATCAAAAATAGTTAATAAATGAAAATTTTGAACTCAGACCTGAATTCAAGACCCTAAGGGACAAACACTTCAAACATTGCATACATTTTCCATCTTTTGCAGAAGACGATTGGGTCTGGTATGTTCTAAGTAGGATGCATGATAATTTTATGTGGATAATGAGGCCATTCAAGATAACTAAAGATGCCATCAAGGCTGTGACCAGACTGCATTCAACCGGTGGGTTACTCACACTCAAATCTGTGAAGAACCAAATGGTAACTGAAGCCACCGGATCAAAATTTGACAAAAGAGAAATGACTATAGATGACATCATGAGTCCAGATGTCAAGTTTGCTTCTATGATGATTGGCTACAAAATCTACCACTAGAGCAGGGAATATTATGTGTCTGGTACAGCAATTTATGTTGCATATCAAATGTTGAAGGAAGATGCAGATTATGATCTATGTGAGCTTCTACTGAGTCAACTGATGGAAAACTTGTAGAAGATTAAGAAAGATAAGAAAAACTCTTTCAAATATGGCAGTCTAATACTGTGTCTATTTTTCTACTATATGAATGAGCTGGCTGGATCAAAGCGTTGGGTCTGGCAAAATGATAAACCTATTGCAATTCAAATCAGAGATTACATGTATGGACTTGGTGATGCTCAAGCCCAAAACTCAGCCCTCTAGGGTTACTTTAAGAATTTCCAAAGCATGATGCATGCCAGAGAGAGAATACCACAATTAATAGTTGAGAAATACAAAGACATAGACTACTTTATGGTTGACACTGATCAATGCCTAATGGAGGCAATTGAGCCAAGGACTATGTGGATAATGCCCATGGGATATGAGGTCGATGAAAACATTTTGGAGGTACATGTTCAACACTTGCGAAGCCAACCTAAAGACACTGAAGCAAAAAGGTTTAGCACCTTTAAAGAGCTAAGCATAAAAATACATGTTGAATTAAGGCAGCCTGAGATAAAGAGAAAAGTAAGAAAGGAAGTTGAAGAATTTGCCAAAAGATTTGGCATATCAAAGGAGGCAGTAGATGCAAATAGAGAGAAAATAGAGAAGGTAGAAAAGGAAAGACAAGAAGCAAAGAAAGAAAGCATTCCGGTGCAAGTCTCCTCCCAGACTAGATCTTCCAAGAGTTTTGCTCCTGTCACTCCTAAAAGCTCAAAGACTACCAAATTGGAAGTCAAGCCATCCAAGAAGGGAGAAAAGAGAATGAAGACCAAAGCTACAAGGACATATATGAGCCAAAAGGATGATGAAGAGATAGAATCAAATGAGGAAATCAAGAAAATGAAGAAGAAAAGAACATCTGGGAAGTCCTCTGATAGCATAAATGAGGAAGAGAAAATAGAGGAATTTGTTGAAAAACCCACTCTATCAATTGAAGACATCATCAAAGCCATCATTGTAGATGGAAACCTGTAGCCGATGACAGAATTTTATGATGAATACAATGATGTAGATAAGAGAATTCTTGAGGAGGCAACTGTCAGGTATTTGAACATCTACAACAAAGCCTTCATTGAAATAATTTCATTAATTCCTAAGATCCTAGAAGAAGTACTAGAGCTAAGACAAGAGAATGCCAAGGCAAAAGACTTGGAGATCTAGGAGCAGATAGTGATACAACTATGTCCTTCTATCACTCCAAAGCAAATGAACATGGTTTTTAAGGATAGTAAAGATGAGTTACGGAGTAAGGCAAGAATGAATAATCTCATGCTTGGGGAAACTGATCAAATAGAAAATGAAACAAAAGAAATTCTCTGGAATGCCTTGAAGAGATTTAATCTTCCTATTGTAGAGGAAACAGATGAAGAGCCTTCTACCATGGATGTTGAAGGATTAAAAGTAATTGATGAAGAATTCTCTGATAAGGATGTCAAAGGATTAAAGAAAATAGATGAAGAGAAATCTGAGAACTTAGACTCCTCTATTCTGGAAGAGCAAGTTCACAAAGCAGTAAAATCTGGTAATGTCACTCCTTCGGATTCCATAGTTGCCAAGACAAATCTTTTGGTCACTAAAGAAGAAGGGGAAGGAAGAAGAGAAGAGAAGGATATTCAAGAGAAAGAGGATAAGGTAAAAGAAGAAGAGCAAGCAGAAAAGGTTGGTGATGACTTATCCAAACCAGTTAGTCCTAATATCTCTAAAGGAAAGAAGTTTGAATCACCAGCAAGAGACACTGCAGAGACAGTATAGAATTTCCTGGACAAAGGAATGATGGAGCTAGATGAACCTAAGTTGATTCAAGGGCCACTGAATTTTGACTCTCTCTGTGGTTAAGATAATGAAAGTAGCATCTTTTTCTCAGGCCAAAGCAAAAGAGAAACTTCTAAAATCACACTAGGAGGATAGTGAACTATTGAATATTGGATCTGGTGTACTAGAGAAGATCATGCCCACATATCAAAAGGATGCATCTACCTCTCCATCCAGTAACTTGAAAAACTTGGTTAATTCTGTCAATTCTCACTTTGAATCTCTTCAAAAATCGGTAGAAACTAAGGTCCGGAAAGAGTTCTCTGAAAAAAAGGTTCGGTGAGGTACAAGGACTAATTAACAATGACAGAAGAACCTTAGACATTGGAATAAAGAGCATTGAAAATGCTCTTAAGGATGGAGGAGATATATATAAATTTTGTTTATCCTGGCCTGAAGTTTCAAAGGACATTGAAAAGAAGATGAAAGAACAAGAAGAAAAGTTGTTGAGCCTGTCTTAGAATTTTGATCCTCTTACCATCTCTCTTGTAAATCAAGAATGTCAAGCAGTTGTTATCATAAATGAGATAAAGAAACTGGCTAAGGAGAAGAGGCATCTGATGGATAGAATGGGTGAACTCAAGGGAATAATCCTTCCTAAGTTAGAAGTATTGCTTGATGCTTTAACAGATGCTCAAAGTACAGCCCAGACCAGTAATCTGACAGTTTTGAAGAGGGCATAAGCATATGCATTTTTTTTAAGTGGACACATCTCCATTTTGGATAGAATGAAGAGGAGTTGGGCCACAGAATTGTATAGTTGAAGACAACCTTTGCGGATATATTTAAGTATATGTAAGTATAATGTATGATTTGTATATACATATGCGGCCATATATATAATAATTTTTTCACAATTTTGGTATACGGATTCCAACCTTTGCCATTGATGTCAAAGGGGGAGTGAAGAATAGTGAAAAATGAGGAATTCAGCAAAGGGGGAGCTCTAGTAAAGCAGTGTGTTGATGTATAAAATTGTGTAGGTTCTAACACCAACATGGGAAGTTTCAAGAATGTGGAACTTACTACTTGAAACGACCTCCATATTTTAAAGAAGCTGGCTCTCCTCTATTTCAAATGGGTTTTGAGCAAAGGGTAAGAAATTAACAGGATTACAGATACAATTAAGCAAATCTAACTATGGCGATGCACCTAAGTAAAATTGTCCCTTCAATTCAACCACAGTGAAGCTATTCTCAAGATACAGTTATATTAAAGAGCAGATACCACATGATTAACATAAACAGATAAAATGAATATTATCAAAGGCTTACAACCAGACACTTTGCAATGACACAGATGATATCAACCAAGGCACAAAATAGAGTTCTTCTTATTAATCTTCTAGCAACATAAAAGGCACAGATACATTAACTTTCTTATCAAGAACAACAAAATAAAGGCAAAATGACATAAACTGGTGATAGCAAAGTCTCTGACTCCTCTTTTAGTTTTCTGACTAAAACTTATCAAAAGATCTTTGAATCTATTCTCTAAAAAAGTATATGGCACTATTATAAATACTACATATTTATAATCATAGATCTGACCCAAGATTGTCTGTAACAACCCAAATCCTTAACGGCCCAATAGAATTGAAGATTACTGGAAGTTCCTAGCGGTTACGATCCTCTGAATCTGCAACGGCCGTCCCTCCTTCACACTCATTGGCTGGAGCAAAATATTATGTGGCACACTTGCATTTGAGACACAAACACATGGCGAGACTCGCATTCTTATAACTGAAAAGAAAAAATGATAGATGGCAGCGTCCACATCAACTTATAAACTCCTTCGTCTTCAAAGAAATGAACAGGAAAACGACACTTGTCACATTCCGTAGCCTCCAAAACATGATACATGTCTTCTTCCGCATAGCCTTTAAAACCCATGTCTTTATACTCAGGTGACCTCCTTTTATGACATCTATCGCAACCCGCAGCCCTTATAAATTGAGACACAATAATGATGGGACCCACAACCTTGGCGCTCACTACCCTCAAAGGGAGAAAACTGGGATAGATGGCAGCCCCCGCGCGCACACTAGCTAACACGTGGCAACTTCTGCAACACTGCTGAAACAAATAAAGCTTTTAAAAGGTCCCCACAGAAGCTGACACTTGGTGCATTCCGTACAAAACTATGAATCAAAAGTTTCTTTCTAAAAGAGTCATGAATAAAGCAACTCCTTCCCCACGACCACCATGTGGCATCCTCCGTAAGCTTGGAACTTGAAACATTACTATGGCCCACCATCTTTTATACTAGCATCAATATGATACAGAAAGAAACACACAGCATCATCCGCAGCAAACTCAAAAGACACATAGCACCCTCCACACAAAAAATAGAAGCTTTTGAGACTACCTCCGCAAGTGACACCTGGTGACACCCGCAGCAATGAAACAAAACAAACTTCTATGCTACCTGCTACGTGGCGCACTCTACATAATACTTGATACTTAAAACATTGTTGTGGCTTTGACACTTGGCAAAACCCGCGCAAAACATTTGAAACCCGCGCAGTAACATTATAAGACCCGCGGACTAAGCTGCAATTGAAACAAAATGTAGAGTTTTTGACACTCTACAGTTCTTGGTGACCATCAGGACTTCTGAGCCTGCTCTGAAAGAACCCAAAATTGGCAAAAAGATATGTCTTGAAAATACAACTTTGAATCATAAATTTTGCAATGTTGTCTAATAAATAGACCATTCTGAATCTGAGAGCCCCTGTCTACTCTGCAAATCTTGAAAGGCAAAATCAAGATTAATTATATTTTTATGAGAAAAAGTTTGCAAAATTTTTACCATAGCCTTCAATTGAAATTCTAGTTGGGCCATAGGTTTCAACATAGTTTCAACTTCCTTTACTGTTGATGAATCACTTAAACCCTGGAAAATTATCTGATCACTTTGCTTAGTCAAAAGAAGGGCCTTGATGTTATCAATCATCAACATTGTGTTACTATCTAGGAACGATGAAGGAAGCCCCAGTTGCACCAAATCCTCTATATGTTTCTTCATATTTTTTACTCCTTCCTTCACTGTATCCAAGAGCTCCTGACAATTTGTGGCCACAGAGTTACACCTCAAAACCTCATTGACCTTCTTAGTAGCAACCATTCTATCATTGATACCTGGTACTGATAATGTCTCATCTGTTGTGTCATACAACTTTTTCAATAAAAGTTGAGAGTCAGAAACCCTCAATAAAACAGTGGACAAGGTGGCCTGCACTGAAGTTTCTACTTTCTCACACAGTTGCTGAGCATTTAAAAGAAAAGTTAAAGATGGCTTTAGCTGGATAACCTCTTCAAAGATTTTCTTCCATATTAAAACATATAGCTTTTTTACCAAATTTAGAACTCCAGCATTTTGTGGCCTATTAGCCAGCTCAATTGTCAGCTGCTTTATTCTTTATTGCCCAGCCATGAGTTGTGTCTGAACTGCACTATTGGCATTTTTCTCATTTAATAACTTTTGTTGCAAGTGTGTGGCCTCTTGCAACTTATCCTGATACTTCTTCTCTAAAGTGGCCTTTTCCTGTCTTAAAATAGTTACTGCATCTTTTTCTTGTGCTAGCTCAGTCTTAAGAGAAGCAATATGGGCCTGTACAACCTAATGTATCTGTAAAGAAATAGTATTTTGCAATTATTTGTTCAAATTATCAATCTCATTTTTCTTAGATTGAATCTCCCTAGCAAGATTGCTACTATTCACTTTCTCCTGAGCCAAATCATTTTCTGCTTTTTGCAACTTCTAGGATACTTTCAAATAGTATGTTGCTACAGTAGATGCAGTTTCATTTAGTAGCTCAACCCTGTCCTGTGGCCTGAAGAGAGACATATCCATGGCTACAACATTCATAGCATAATCCTGGGGTTGCATTTGTTCATTTGGTTTCACCACATTTGGAGACAAATGTGTAACTGTCAATGATTGTTGAATAGGGTCATAAAGTGACCTCATGTGTGCCACAGCAGGGCTTTTGTTTTCCTTTTTTCTCTTCTTGTTCATCCTGGCCTCTCTAGCCCTTTTTGTTGTGTCTGCTTGAGCTTGGAATGTAGGAGGGGATGCAATGTAACCTCTAGTAAAGGGGTGTCCTTGAGGCAGGCCATAGGGAATAGCAGATAATTACTGGCTAGGAGAAACTTGAGGAGGGGTATGTTTAGGCACAGGTGGAGAAAATAATGGCAATGAAATGGCCTTTGAGGACATGGTCAGTGTACTGGCAGTTGTGGCAAGGATTGATGTAAGCATAGCAAAAGTGGTAGGGGTTATGAATGCTTGACTACTTGGGATTGCCACTCCTATGGCAGAAGAAAGAGATATAGGAGAGAAGGGAGAAGAAGTACTTACTTGAGCGACAGAAGAGGTGACTAGTAGTTGTTGCTGCTGTGGTTATGTTTCTTCTTCCTCTTCCTCTTGCAGGTACAATCTCCTATGTTTCTTAGGCCTCTCTCTTGTTTCCTCTGTTTCTTCTTCTTCAATATTTACCACCACTGGCGGTTGCAAAGGGATAATTCTGGAACCCCCAAATGCTGAAGCTGCTTGAGTCCCTAGAATTGGTGATGAAACAACACCTTTTTTCTTTTCTATGGTGCTGAGGGATTGGGGCCATGAAGATGCAGGAGCAATAGATGATGGATGTCCTATTTCTTGCATTATTTGGGCCGACTCTGTTTCTTCTCCTGTCTCCTCACCCTTCCTCTAAATTTTGCTTATATCTAGACTTGAGACTGGGGAGGGATGCCACTCATCCTAGATTGATTCCCATCTTTCATCATTTTCAACATTCCCAAATGAATGTGTAATCTTTGAAGTCTCTTACCTATATTTCCAATAGGCTTCAATCTTTTCTGATCTCTAATCTTGGGCTTTTAATGCTTTTCTCAGACTAATAGTCATTTTCAATTTAGGGTCATATTCCTTCTCTTTGACATAGAAGGTTTCCCATGGCCTAGGTCCCTCATAGGGAAAATCAGTTAATTCTACATATAGATCTAGGTTATCCTCTTTTGGATTCCTCCTGTCCTCCCAGAATGGATGACCTTCATGTACCATCTTGGCTCAAACCTTATTATTTATAATCCAGGAAGCTAAAAACTATCTGGGTCATATTTCCATTTATCCTCTATGATGAGGAGCCCAAGGGTAGCTAACTTCCTTAACAAGAGGCTCTATGCACCTCTAACTTCAAGTGTCATGTTTTTTCTGACCCATGGGACATCATACATCTTCTTCTTTCTTTTCTTGTGGCCAAAGTCATTATTAGCCACAGATACTTGTTAGGTCACCTCTAAGAATACGACCCTAGGGGTCAATACTTTAGGCAATAGCATGGGTTCCCCACTGAAACCTTTCTAATTATTGTATTATGTGCCCCAAAGAAGTAGTCACAGGGAATTAGGCAATTGGTTATAAAACCCCTTATACTATATGTCATCCTATGTTCTACAGGCTCAAGGCTTAACCGGTAGAAAGTGAGGTTGACAAAATGCTCCCAAAAACTCATAAGGGTCAGAGGTTTCAGATAACACATGTGTCCATGCAGACACAGGGATGGTTTTACCATGACCAAAATCTAGATCATACATATTTAAATGCATATGCTGTGCAAAAAGACCAAAGTTCTGATACAGCATAAGATGAAATACAAAAGCGGAATACCTGAATACTTGCTTTGTTTTGAAATTGGTGAGCTAATCAATCATGGTGGCAGCAATTTGTTCCAAAAAATCTAGCTGGTACTCTTGTGATTTATCCACAATTTTCATTTTGAAAATGATTGCCAATTGCCAGTCATGGACTGTGTTGTCCTCCTTCATTCTAAAAATGAAAGCTATCATTGAAAGTGCCTCCTGAACATTTTGATTAAATTGTGCCTGTCCAATGGGTAGTGTGGGCATCTGAGTATTATCCTCTCCCAACTATATCTCTGAATTTAGTAATTTCAATTTGTTATGTATATTTGCCCATGTGCCTTGCATTTTGGCAACAGTTGGAAATGTGTATGTTCTATCATACTACAGGGCCATCATGTCCCTTATGGCCTTGGGTATAATGTGCACTACGAAAGGGCCCTGTTGGATAGAGTTTGATGGTGCATGAAACAGTTCGGCACATAACTCGATTAGCTCGGGACAAGGGTGGACATTTTGGACTAGGGACTGTGCCAATTAAGAGGTCCATATCCTCATACCAAAAGTCTCAAACTACCCGTTGTTCACCTGGATAAGGCACCTTTGATGTGCCCCCTCCCGGAGACTCTTGGTGTTCTTTTGAAGGGGCGTGTCATATATGTCATCTGCATAGTCCTTCACCTGTTCTGGGTTGATAGATAACCCTACTTCAGGAACCCTTGTTCTTGGATAGGATTTCCTTGGTTGTGCTGGTGCTGAAGCATATGATTTGTTGTTCAACAGTTTATCCGTCAACTCAAAAATTCTAAGTCCCTCTCGTGTTTACTGTGTCTCAGACATATTTGTATCTTTGTGAGAAGAATGTGGGAAACTTTGACACAGAAAAGAATGAAATTATTTTATCAGAGTGATACTTAGCTGAAAGGCACTTGCTAGGGACAGAGTTTAGATGCAATAGTGATTCAGAGCAGAAAGATGGGAACAAACGACGGATACACTTAGGACTTAAAACCTAGCTCATTTGGATTTATGGAGATAATAAATGACACATCCTGTCTTATTAATGGCATTAATGCCGAAAAACAACTAGTGTATCTTTTTGAAATCTGCATTGGACGGAGTGTCAAATATGTTAAGAGAGTGGCTATCTTTCTGAAAAAGCATGTACCTCTGGGGAATTTTAGGGATTGCCAAACAAACTTAATAAATGCTAGGCTAAAAGAGAAGGGGCTTTGCGTTGCTGACACATGTCCACCGAACACTTATTTGAAAGGGAAAGCGGGAAAAGAAAGTAGGAAAATAGAAAAGTGAGAAAAAGAAACAAAACTAACTAACTATGATACATGATGAGCCCCTCCTTAATTGAAATGCTTCAAAAAGATCCCATTTACCGAAATCTCTTCAGGTTCTCCATTCATAGTCTCCAGATCAAATAAATTTTGTTTCTTGCAGGAACAAATTTTATAAGGACCCGTCCACAATGATTTGAATTTGCTATGTCGATCTAGCTTGGCAGCTCTTTCATCCCATTTCAATACCAGAGAGCCAACTTCAAAAGTGGGATTAGAAGCCTTCTTATCAAACCAGTCCTTAACCATTTTTTGATGTTTCATTAGTGACTCATGTGCCTTTTCTCTTTTCTCTTGGACTTCCAACAGTTCAGCAAGTCTGACTTGCATGGGGCCATTCTCTTCAATTTCTATCTATTTTAACAATTACAAAGTAGGAATCTCTAGACTTAGTGGCATTACTGCAGGTTTACCATAAACCAACTCATAGGGAGACATTTTAGTCACTTGCTTTGGTGTGAACCTATCAGCCCACAATGTTGTATTAAGTAACTTATGCCACTCTCTATGATAATTAGTCCCTATCCTTTTTATGAGTCTGATAAGGTTTTTGTTAGTGGACTCTGCCAGACAATTACCTTGTGGGTAATAATTTGAAGAAGTCTTCAAATATATCTCATTTCTTAATGCAAATTCAAATAATTTGGTTCCCAAAAATGCTTTAGCATTATCTGATATGATGGTATGGGGAGGACCAAACCGAGTAGTTATGCCTTCTAAAAATTCTAGTATGACCTTTTATGTTGCCTCTTTGAGTGGTACTGCTTCACTCCAACTGGTAAAATAATCTAGTGCTGTGAGAATCCATTTGTGTCCTATATTTGACACTGGATTGATCATACCAATAAAATCGAGATCCCATTGAGCAAAGGGTTCGTCCACAACTATGGGACTTAGAGGCATTATTGCATTTCTCCTTTTGCCAATATAAAACTGGCAAGCCTGGCATTCCTTAACCATCTGATGGCAATCTATAAATAGAGTGGGCTAGAAATATCCTTCTTGTGTTACTTTGATTGAAGTGGTCCTTGCTAAAAATTGTCCACCTGAGGCTCCATGATGTAATTCATGTAGTATTCTTTGAGCTTCATCCTTCTCTATACATCTTAAGAGTATACCATCAACATTCCTTCTAAATAAAATATGATCAATTAGTATAAAATGGGTCCCTTACTGCCTATAGCACCTTTTCTTATCATGGGAGAGCTCATTTGGGAAAATCCCATACTTCATAAACTGTATCCTATTTTTGACCCAAGAGTCTTGGTCAACCTCTTGGAGTTTCAATATATTTTCACTTTCTGTTTCTTCAGTCACTATTCTTTCCATGTCTTGGGTCATGTATTGGCACAATCCTTTGCCTCTGACTAACTTGGTGGGTCTTACTTCTACATCATATTCTAGAATCTTTGTTATCCAATTGGCTCTTTTCTCAGTGATCTCACCCTCCATAATATATTCTCTTACACTGGAGTGAGCCACTAATATCAGAATCTTATTTCATGTTACCAAATGTCTAAATTTTTTAAGGGCTTTTACCATGGCGTATGCTTGCTTCTCCAAAAAAATATATCTAGACTCATATTCCCTGAGAGTTCTGGAGAAAAAGGCTATTGGGTGCTCTCCTTCCTGTTGATCATCTTTCTCAGTTAGAACAGCAGCAAAACTGAATTCTCCCCCATACACATACATTATAAAAGCTTTAGAGAAATCTAGGTTTCTGAGTACTAGGGTTGTTGAATCTCTTGACTTCTTCAAAAGCATGTCTTCCTTCTATGGTTCATTTGAAAACTAGATCCTTTTTAAGAAACAGTGTCATTTGTTCTAATTAGACATGCAAAATTAGATATGAATCGGCTAACAAAGTTGATTTTTCCCAGAAAGGATTGAACTGCTTTCTTGTTGACTGGTAGAGATAGGTTCATTATGGTTGTGACCCTTTCTGGATCAATGGAGACCCCTTCCTTTGACACTATATACCCTAGAAGCTTACCCTGAGGTATAGCAAAGATACATTTCTTGGGATTCAGAGATATTCCAAACTCTTGACATTTCTTAAAAATAGCCTCTAAATGGTCAAAATGATCTCTGGCATTCTTAGAAAAAATAGTGAGGTCATCCAGATAGATCAGAATAATCTTATTTATAAGTTCCCCGAATGCTACATCCATTGCACACTGAAAAGTAGCCCCAGCATTTGAAAGGCCAAAAGGCATTTTAGAATATGCAAATGTTCCCCACTTTGTATTGAATACAGTCTTATGCTGATCTTCATCTACTAACCAAATCTGATTGTATCCTGATAAACCATCTAGCAAGGAAAACCTTTCTGACCCAACCACAGTCTGTAAAACTGTTCCATAGGCAGGGGATAATGATCTTTCAAAGATGCTCTATTCAGATCCCTGAAATCTACACAAAGTCTTATGTCACCATTCTTCTTTCTTACAAGCACTAGGTTTGCTACCTAGGTTGAATACTTAATTGGAAAAACAATCTTTGATTCCAGGAGCTTTTGCAGCTCATCCACCATTAAAGGTTCAATTCTAGGATTCACTGGCCTTTGCTTCTGTCAGACTTGTTTAGATCCTTTAGTAAGCTCTATGGTGTATTGGATGATATCTCTATTATAGCCATGGAGGTCCTCATAGGTCCAAGCAATCACCCTATCATATTTATCACATAAAGCAATCAGCCTTTCCTTTTCCTCTTGGGTTGTAGAATTACTTATATTCAACTTTCTTCCTTCACTAACTTGGATCTCAGAATAATCTTCCTTATTTGCCTGAAACCTCCTCTTCTCTAGGCTTGCATCTTCTGGATCAAACAAATTTTCTAGAGTAATCATCCCTTTAGGGAGTTTATTTGATTTTAGTTGGATAATTTGATCACCATATGCTTCCTCAATTTTGGGATGTAACTGATCAGCAAATTCACCTGATTGTTGTAAGAATGCAAGTACTTGAAGGTCATTGTCAAAAACTTGACAATTTTGATCATTATCTGGAATTGTTGGTCTTACTATAACTTTAACTAACTCATTGTTAACTAATAGATCACTTGTTGGGTCAAACTGTGAACCAATTTGTGCCATTCTATCTACTTTTGAATTTTGGGCTCTGGGAACTACCTGAATATTGAAAGCCTCAAAGCCATCTATTAGGTTCCAAATCTTGTGCCGATAGGATCTCATTCTTACATTTTTGGCTATTGCTTTCTCTCTAATTTGTTTTACCACTAGTTCTGAGTCTCCTTTTACTATCAGATTCTTTATTTCCTTTTTCTTTGCCAACATGAGTCCATGCACCAAAGATTAATATTTAGCGTCATTATTGGTACAGGTGAACTGAAAGCGAATGGCTCTTAGAATTTTCTCACCATTTGGGGCAGTAAGGCAAATACCTGCTCCAACACCATTTTTACTCCTAGCCCCATCAAAATTTAGGGTCCAGATTTCTGAGTTTCTTTCAACCTCTCCACTTTATGATATTTCTTTCCTTATAATATTAGGGATTTCTTGGTCTTCTTCAAAAATGACATAAGTGCCTAGACCAGTAGAGTCATATTTTCCATAGGGATCACTCTGCATCATGGTCAATAGCTGATTGTTCTCTTCTTCCTGTTGGTCATGTTCAGTCCAGTCACCTAATTCTTCAACAAAGATTCTCCCCTCTTTATTTAGCATGGCATAGGATGCTTCTAATTTTGGGACTGGATCATTTGTGATATGGTCTTTGGATAATGGCTCAGACAATACTTTCATCTTTGTCCCATATTTGGTTCTCAGGATGAGGTCTGACCAATCTAGTGACATGTAACCTCCTATTTTGGTTGTGAAATCTCTGAATAAGCATAAACCAAACATAGGGGGAATATCTATGACTACCACATCTTGATTGACAATTATATTGGGACAAGTATATAGTTGTAATGGAAGTTGTTTGATTTTTCCTATTGCTTGAACAGATTTCCCATCCAACTGCATGACCCCTCTTGTAAGTGGTTCATATTTTATCTTTAAAGCATCTGCTATCTGCTTTGGCATTACTATGGTACTGGCTCCAGAATCTATCATTGCATTATGCAGCAGTTTTTTCCCAACTATTAGAGTCAAATAAAATGGATCTAGTTTAGATTTACCTGTTGGCAAGAGACACATTGTAGCTTCATGAGTGTTGTCATTGATGTCAACAAAGCTCATCCCACCCATCCGTAGGACATGGTGTGCTTATACTGGAAGTTAGATTGAAGAGTCTTATGGTCTGGTGACCAAGAACAGAGTATGCAGCAAGATCTAACAATCAGGTCCGGATCTCTCAGAGGGAGTATCTATGTAAAGTGCAAACTTGGGGAAGTCAAGAGGAGTACCTTGACTGATAGATTTCAAGAATTGAGCCTCAGGTAATGAAAGAGTAAAGAGATATGAGCACCTAAGTATTGGGTTCCTGTTTAGCAGAGTAAATTAAGGAAGAACTGACCGGCAGATCATCAGACCTTAATCCGGATGAGATTTTGATGGTGATCAAGATTACTAAGGTATCATTCATGATTGACCGACATGATTGATGACTTCTATGAGCATCTCTTTGATTCGCATCACTTGATAAGCAAGGATTCAACTGACAGACCAAGAGTTTGGGAAAATAGTAAGTATTCTGGATGCTGACTAGAAAGTGGATGAAATCCTTGGTGCAGATATATATACCAGATTGATTTTGGTATGAATTAGTGTTGAGTGTGTTGTGGTGTGTGAAGAAAAGTAGAAGTGCAGTGTGGAAGCAGTAAGGCAGGTCCGATATGTGATAGGACAACAGCACCAAAGAAGAGAAAGAATAAAGTGTAGTAGATCAGTATACTAAGCCTAACTGGAACTAAACTCCAGCATATGTGGATGCTTTTCATTAGTTCAAGTATCTTGTTACACTCTTTATTACTTGTAGACAGTGAGTCTCTTGTAGGCAGTGAGCCTCTTGTGAGCAGTGTGCTCGGGCAGTGAGCCCTAACTGGCAAGTGCCATTTTGTATTTCTATTCTTCTAACAGAGAATACATTCTTGGGTTAGTAACCCCATGGTTTTTCCCTTAACAGGGTTTTCCATGTCAAAATCATTGTGTTATGTGTTTTGACTTTGTTTCTGCTTTCATGATTATGGATGCTTATTTGTTTTGATGCTACACTAGTTGTTAAAGAAGAACAGAGAGTTAAATTAATTAAGATAATTGATCCTCCCCCCTCTCAGTTAACAACAATTGGTATCAAAGCTAAATTCCTCCAAACAGAGCCTAACGGCTTGAGGAAGATCTAGGAATTCAAATGGATGTCTATGGTATGAGGGAACAACTTCAGTCTGCCCTAGATGATCTTGAGCAATCTAACTCTAAAGTTAATGAATTGAAGGAAAGACTCAAACAGGCTGATGATTTCATAAATGAACTAAAAGGGAAACTGAGTATCTCTATGAAAAAGAGAAAGGATCTACTTCAACAATTGGCAAGTCAAGGCAAAGCCAATGATACAAATGAATATCTAAAGGAGAAAACCAAGTTATCTGAAAAGTTATCAAAAGAGGTCATTATGGTAAGACATGAAATGGAATAAGGAGTTATGAAATTCAACCAAGAAATTAAAGAGAAAAGAAAAACTGAAGATGATATAAGACAATCTCTCAAGGAGAAATCAGAAGACTACCACAAAATGGATAGAATAATCAGGCATCTAGAATCTGATCTTGAAGAAGCTAGAGATAATGAAGAACAACTTGAGAATCATATTGACACTCTTAAAGGGATCTTCAAACAACAAATGAATACAAAGAGAAATTCAAGATAAGCTCTGCTCAACTTGAAGTTCTTCTTCAAAGCCAAAAGAGGGTAGATGACAAGCAAGGCTTGGGGTATGAAAAAGGTGAAAGCTCTGAATCTGGTCAAAAGAACTCCATATTAGAAAATCCAAGAAACAGGCCTAAGAGACCTCCGGTAAGGCAACCAAATGCTCAAGGATATCCTTCCTTCAATGGATACTGCCACAATTGCAATAACTTTGGTCATAAAGCAAATCAGTGCAGAAGAAGAATGAATCAGACTAATTCATCCTTCTCCGGACAGTGCTTTAATTGCAAAATTTATGGTCACAAAAATCATGAATGTAGAAATATGCAAATGAACAATTCATTCAATGGTAGATGTTTTGCATGCAATAGAATGGGACATATGGCTAATCAGTGTAGATCAAGAAGATATCAGTCAAATATGAAAAGAAATGTTGTTTGTTACAATTATAATAGATCTGATCATATTGCCAAATTCTGCAAAAGTAAGAATCAAGACAAAAAGGGTTAGGTGCATCATAATCAAAATCAAGACAAAGGAAAAGGAAAAGTGAATGCGGATGAAATTTAAAGAGAGATGAACAAGATATGGGTAAAGAGAAGTATATAAAATGATGGGGATCGATCCGCACCAGAATCTGGTGCTGATATCCTTCCAGAAACTAATTAGAAGAGCTCTGGCTCAAGGGGAGTAACAAAAGAAAAACATTTTCCCCCAGCTAGTCAATAGGTGCCTAAAAGTGGCACATGAAAGGTTGCGGACTAAAAGGGCTCTCAGAGAAACATCTAAATAACCCTTTGGGAAAATATGGAAGATCCAAAATGAATTTGAAGAGGTTAATCATCTAAGATTAATCCAGTTTAACAGTCATCTGATAAGAACAAGTTTTTCATAGTTAGATCCGTTATGATTCAAATTTGAGGTATCTTGATCTGCAGATAGATCAAATGTTTGGAGAAAGAAGATAGATTGTCATCAATCACTGAGAATAACTCTAAATGTATCTCAGTGATCTGGAAAAGATCCTTCTCAGAACAAGGAGAACAAGGCAACCAGAATAACTTAAGTTGCGCATTTAATGCAATATGGAATTAGGGTTTTCTCAAAGATAAAAGGGTTTATTTGCTCGTCACTTGTATATTTGCACTCGAGAAGAAGAGAAAAAGAGCTCTATAAACAAATTATCTCAAGCCTCTCAAAGATCAACCACATAAGATAATTCTTCCAACAATCCGATCCAGCTCATTTTGTGAAACCTAGAAGCATAAAAAGGTATTCTTCGCTCTTGATCAAACTCTCTCTGAATCTTTAAGATGGCTACTCTGAATGTTGTAAAGATTTCTGATAGGCCTCACCCCAAATTTAAGAAACATCCCTACAAATCTCTAGAAGTGGATCCCTTAGGGGCATTTTCTAGCATTCCGCATGGGGTTTTGCATGTTGAAGACGTTAGGGCATATGTTCATGCAAACATTGAAGATTTTGGGGAATCCAAGCTGATAGATATCTATCACAATCAGTTAATAGATGACTCATTTGAACTCAAACCACAGTATAAGGCTATCCGGGACAAACATTTTGCACAATGCATTCATTTCCCCTATTTTACAAAAGATGAATGGGTCCAGTATGTTCTAAGTAGAATGCATGATAACTTTATATGGTTGACAAGGCCATTCAAGATAACCAAGGATGCCATTAGGGTAGTTACTGGATTGCACTCATCCGATGGGATACCTGCTCTCAAATCTGTCAAGACTCAGATAGTGAGTGAGGTAATCGGATCAAAATTTGACAAGAGAGTAATGACAATTAAAGATATCACTGATCCAGATATCAAATTTACATCCATGATAATTGGTTACAAGATATATCACTCCAGCAGGGAAAATTTAGTACCTGGAACTACAATTTATATAGCTTATCAGATGATAAAAGAAAATGTTGACTATGATCTTTGTGAACTTCTTCTAAGCCAACTATTGGAGAACCTACAAAAGATCAAAAAGGACAAGAACTCATTCAAGTATGGTGGGCTAATATTATGTTTATTCTTCTACTTCATGAATGAGTTTCCCGAATCCAATGGTTGGGTATGGCAGAGTGATAGACATGTAGCCATTCAAATCAAAGATTATATACATGGGCTTGGTGATGCCAAGGCACAAAATATAGCACTCTGGGGCTATTTCAAGAACTTTCAGAGTATGATGCAAGCAAGAGAGAGAATTCCCCAATCTCTAGTTGAAAAGTATAAGGATACAGTATGCTTTATGGTAGAAACTGATCAATGCCTAATGGAGGCAGTAGAGCCAAGGACAGTCTGGATCATGCCAATGGGGTATGAAGTAGATGAGAAAATTGTAGAGCTACATGTTCAACACATGCTTAGTCAACCCAAGGATCCTAAGGCAGAAAGGTTTGGAACCTTTGAAGAGCTAAGTGTGAAGATCCATGTGGAGCTTAGACAACCGGAGATGAAGAGAAAGGTGAGAAAAGAAGTAGAGAATGTTGCCAAAAGGTATGGCATATCAAAAGAGGCACTTGATGCAAACAGAGAGAAGATGGAAAGGGCAGAGAAAGAAAAGGAAGAAACAGAAAAGGAGAGTACTCTGATAGAAGCCCCCTCCTGAACCAGATCCTTTAAGAGCTCTACACCTGCCACTGCTAAGAGCTCAAAGGCATCAAAATCAGAAGCAAAATCATCTGGTAAAGGAGAAAAGAGAACTAAGACAAAGGCTACAAGATCATACACAAGCCTCAAAGATGATGAAGAGACAAAATCTAATGAAGAGATCAAGAAGATGAAGAAGAAGAAGAAAGTATCGAGAGAATCCTCTACCGGTCTAGACAAGGAAGAAGAAAAGACAAATAAAAGTGTTGAGAAGCCTACTCTTGACGATATCATCAAGGCAATTACTGTGGATAGAAACCTGAAAACATTAACAAAATTCTATGATGAATGTAGTGAAGTTGACCAGAAGATCCTACAAGATGCCACAGTCAGGTATCTGAATATCGACAACAAAGCCTTGAGAAGGAACTTGAAATCAGAAAGAATAATGCTAAAACAAAGGATATGGAGATTCGTGAACAGATAGCCATTCAACTCTATCCTTCCATCACTCCTAAGCAAAAGAATATGATCTTCAAAGATTGTAAGGATGAGTTCTAGAGCAAAGCTAGGATGAATCATCTTATGCTTGGAGAAACTAACAAGGTGGAAAAAGAAACAGAAGACATCCTCAAAAATGCATACAAAAGATTCAATATTCCTATTATAGAGGACTTGGGTGATGATCCCTCTGCCATGGATGACAAAGAAGAATCTACTGAGACAATGGCAGAAGAGGCAAAGGAGACAAGTGAAAAGAAAGCTAAAGACTTAGATTCCTCTTCTCCGGAAGAGGAAGTTCATGAAGAAGAAGACACTTCTCTTCCAGATCCTCCTGCATACTCCAAAATTGAAGGAGAAGAAAGAAAAGAAGAGAGCATCAGTCAAGAAGAACAAGTAAAGGGAAGCAAAGAAGGTCAAACAGAAAAGACCACAGATGACAGTGCTAAGGCTACAGAAGGGGAGAAAACTCTATCTTCGACAAGAGACATAGCAGAAGCAGATAAAGATTCCTTAACCAAAGAAATGATGGAATTTGATGAACCGAAACTGCTTCAAGGTCCATTCAATTTTGACTCCCTCTCCCCGGTTCAAACCATGAATCTAGCATCCTTTACTCAAGCAAAGGCAAAAGAAAAACTCCTGAAATCTCACATAGAAGACTATGAGCTGATAGAAGTTGCATCCGGTGTATTGGAGAAGATCATGCCATCCTTCCAAAAGGATTCTTCAGCCTCCACATCTGGTAATCTAAAGTCTCTTGTAAATTATGTTCATACGCATTTTGATTCCTTAGAGAAGTCGGTAGAAGAAAAGGTCCGGAAGGACTTTTTGGGAAAAAGATTCTTTGAAGTGCAGGGTCTAATAACAAATGATAGGAGAGTTATGGATATTGGAATAAAGAGCTTGGAAAATGCTCTTAAAGATGGTGAAGATATCTATAAATTTTGTTTATCCTAGCCTAAAGTGACCAAGGATATTGAGAAGAAAGTAAAAGAGCAAGAGGATAAACTATTAAGTTTATCTCAAAGTTTTGATCCTCTCTCCTCCTCCATAGTAAATCAAGAGTGTAAGACTATTGTAGTTATAGATGAAATAAAGAAGCTTGAGAAGGAGAAGAAAAATAGAATAAATAGGTTGAGTGAACTTAGAGGGATCATTATTCATAAGTTAGAGGCCATACATGAGGCCCTAACTGATGCTCAAGCCACAGCCCGGACCAATGATCTGACAAATCTTAAGAAGGCAAAAGCGTTTGCATTCCTGTTGAGTGGTCACATCTCAATTTTGGACAGGATGAAGTAGAGTTGGGCTATAGAAGTTATACAGTTGAAAAATACTTTTGCAGACATACTTAAGTACATGTAAGTACAACTTGTATATACACTTATGCAGATATGTATAGATTGTTTTTCTTGAAAATTTTGGTGTACGAACCCTACCCTTTTCCATTGATGTCAAAGGGGGAGTGAGGAGCAGTGAAAAATGTGGAATCTAGCTAAGGGGGAGCTTCGATAAAGTGTACATTAGAACAGAGCATCAGCTAAGGGGGAGTGTAGTGTGACACTTAGTCATTTTTCACTAAGTGTTAGAACAGAGCATCAGCTAAGGGGGAGTGTAGTGTGACACTTAGTCATTTTTCACTAAGTGTTGCCATCAATGCCAAAGGGGGAGATTGTTAGCAAGAGACACATTGTAGCTTCATGAGTGTTGTCATTAATGGCAACAAAGCTCATCCCACCCATCCATAGGACATGGTGTGCTTATACCAGAAGTCAGATTGAAGAGTGTTATGGTCCGGTGACCAAGAACAGAGTATGCAGTAAGGTCCGACAATCAAGTATGGATCTCTCAGAGGGAGTATCTATGTAAAGTGCAGACTTGAGGAAGTTAAGAGGAGTACCTTGACTGATAGATTCCAAGGATTGAGCCTCCAGTAATGAAAGAGTAAAGAGATATGAGCACCTAAGTATTGGGTTCCTATTTAGCAGAGTAAACTGAGGAAGAACTGACTGGCAGAGCATCAGACCTTAATCCAGATGAGATATTGATAGTGATCAAGCTTACTAAGGTATCATTCATGATTGACCAACATGATTGATGACTTCTATGAGCATCTCTTTGATTCACATCACTTGATAAGAAAGGATTCAGCTGACAGACCAAGAGTTTGGGAAAATAGTAAGTATTCTGGATGCTAACTAGAAAGTGGATGAAATCCTTGGTGCGGATATATATACCAGATTGATTTCGGTATGAAGTGGTGTTGAGTGTATTGTGGTGTGTGAAGAAAAGTAGAAGTGTAGTATGGAAGTAGTAAGGCAGGTCCGGTATGTGACAAGACAACAGCACCAAAGAAGAGAAAGAATGAAGTGCAGTAGATCAGTATACTAAGCCTAACCAGAACTAAACTCCAGCATATGTGGATGTTTTTCATAAGTTCAAGTATCTTGTTACTCTCTTTATTACTTGTAGACAGTGAGTCTCTTGTAGGCAGTGAGCCTCTTGTGAGCAGTGTGCTCAGGTAGTGAGCCCTAACTGGCAAGTGCCATTTTGTATTTCTATTCTTCTAACAAAGAATACATTCTTGGGTTAGTCACCCTGTGGTTTTTCCCTTAACAAGGTTTTCCATGTCAAAATCATTGTGTTATGTGTTTTGACTTTGTTTCTGCTTTCATGATTATGGGTGCTTATTTGCTTTGATGCTACACTAGTTGTTAAAGAAAAATAGAAAGTTAAATTAATTAAGATAATTGATTCACCCCCCCTCTCAGTTAACAACATTACCTACCTCAGGTGCATTGTTCAACAGAGTTGTTGTTTGTAGAGGTACAATATCTTTGGGTTGGATTTTCCCTTTATCAATAGCTCCTCCTTTAGTACCAGTGTGTTTAGAGGCTTCTTGACCTTGCAGAGCTTCCTGCAATAGTGTCTTCTGCTCGAGAATAGCTAACATATCCTAGATTGATACTTGTGCTAGAGTTCTTTTCAGCTGGTCCACCATGTTTACAAGTCCTAATGCTTGGGTCTTTGAATAATAAGGGTACCTTGTCTTTTCTAGAACCTATCCTGAGGCTATTTCATTTTGCACAGGCTAAGGCATGTCTTGCCTAGAGACTAGATTGTGATGATCTTGAAATGGAGAAGTTCTAATAATTTCATTATTAGTGACTTCAAGCTGCTCCATCATTCTTCTCTTTGATCTGGTGTAATAGTCTAACTGCACCAATGGTTTCTTTGAAGTGGATGCCTCATTCAAGAACACTAAATCTTCCTCTTTAATCCATGAAAATAAGGCATGTTCGGGGGCTATTTCTTCTTCTTATTGTATGGACATCCCTTGTATCTGGGCCACCATTACTGCATTTTGAACACCAGGGGACTGATATGGTGGAGTATTAGAAGTTGAGAACTGTCCTTCTAACCCTCTCTGTTCTGCTATCTTTTGCTGCAAACTACCTCTAGGATAGTCTCTGGGCATATGGGCATTGTTGCAGGGAAAGCACCAAGCATTTGTGTCATTTGCTAAGTTATTTTGCCCTAGACCTATTTCCCTATTGGGATTATGAGGAACAGCTTGTAGAGGTGTAGGGACTAAAACCAACTGGATTGAGGGCCGAGGATTAGTTTGCCTTTGAGGACCTTGATATTGATTTGGCTGAAAGGGAGGTCTATTTCCTTGGAAACCTTGATAAGGGGGCTTTGAATAGGGATTTTGTTGTCTCTTTAGGTTAATTATCTCATTCAAGAAGGTCCTTAGAATGTTCTTAACATCATCCATTTCAGATGGTTGAGTAGAGGTGGTTGCCCTAGCAAGTTGTTGAGGTACTAGAAATGAATACATGGACACATGTGGAGCTGTAAGATTAGGAGCTTCTTGTGGCAAAAGTAGGGTAATTTCTAGGAACATGGGCATAGGAGGCCTTGGGGGCAATTTTCCAGCATCTATCAAGTTATTTTCAGCCTTGACTGCCAACTCATATGCTTTTGGTAGTGCCTAACCTCCTAGAGACTGAATCATTACTGATATATCATAGTTAAAAGCTTTGAGGTAGAACATAATAGCCATACCTGATAATGGTCTTGCTGTAGCAGGGATTCTATCTCAGGTCTTTTGAAATCTTGAGTTGAAATTGGTCATGGCTTCTTGTGGTGCCCTTTTAATAATGATTAATTGTTGTAGAAAGGAAGATTTATCACCTTTCTCTTCAAATCTTGCAAAGAAAGTGTCACCAAGCTGATCCCATGTAGATATTGTATTTAGAGTGAGAGATCTATACCAGTCCAGAGCCTTTCCTTTGAAAGAAGTTGCTAGCAGTCTTATTGCCACATTCTGTTCAATAATAACATGTACTACACACACATCAGATACATCTTGCAGATGTTCCCCAGGTGTCTTGAAATCTTCTCCACTGAACTTAGGTAGAGCCTTTAAAGCATTGGCTGAAATAGGATCCCAAGTTGTTGGTGGTACTGGGAGGATGAGAGGACTATCAGTATTCCAATTTGCATAGTTCCTTGGAGGTATAGGTGCTCCCATAGTTATCCTTTGTGCTACTGCAACCTGATTCACTCTTCTCCTTGGAGTAGCTACTAATGGTGGTAAAAGAATGCCTGAATTAGCAGCAAACTGAGCTCTTATTGTAGGTCCATAGCTCTTTCTCCTTGTTACTCTCTGGCTCATACGATCTTGACAAAAACTTCAAGAAAGGTCCCACCAAACGTGCCAAAAATTGTTGATGTATAAAATTGCACAGGTTCTAATACCAACATGGGAAGTTTCAAGAATGTGGAACTTGCTACTTGAAATGACCTTCAGATTTTAAAGAAGCTGGCTCTTCTCTATTTCAAATGGGTTTTGAGCAAAGGGTAATAAATTAACAGGATTACAGATACAATTAAGCAAATCTAACTAGGGTGATGCGCCTAAGTAAAAGTGTCCCTTCAATTCAAGTATAGTGAAGCTATTCTCAAGATAGAGTTATATTAAAGAGCAGATACTACATGATTAACATAAATAGATAAAATAAATATTATCAAAGGCTTAAAACTAGACACTTTGCAATGACATAGATTATATCAACCAAGGCACAGAACAGAGTTCTTATTAATCTTCTAGCAACATAAAAGGCATAGATACATTAACTTTCTTATCAAGAGCAACAAAATAAAAGAAAAATGACATAAATTGGTCACAGCAAAGTCTCTGACTCCTCTTTTAGTTTTCTGACTAAAACTTATCAGAAGATCTTTGAATCTATTCTCTGAAAAAGTATATGGCACTATTACAAATACTACATATTTATAATCATAGATCTGACCCAAGATTGTCTGTAACAACCCGAATCCTTAATGGCCCAATAGAACTAAAGATTACTAGAAGTTCCTAGCAGTTACGATCCTCTGAATCTGTAATGGTCGTCCCTCCTTCACACTCATTGGCTGGAGCAAAATATTATGTGGCACACCTCCTACATTTGAGACACAGACACATGGAGAGACCCGCACACTTATAACTAAAAAGAAAAAATGATAGATGGTAGCATCTGCATCAACTTATAAACTCCTTCATCTTCAAAGAAGTGAATAGGAAAATGACACTTGTCACATTCTGCAGCCTCCAAAACATGATACGTGTCTTCTTCCGCAGAGCCTTTAAAACCTGTGTCTTTATACTCGGGTGACCTCCTTTTATGACATCTGTCGCAACCTGCAACCATTATAAATTGAGACACAATAATGATGGGACCCACAACCTTGGCACTCACTACCCTCAAAGGGAGAAAACTGGGACAGATGGCAGCCCCCGCGCGCACGCTAGCTAACACGTGGCAACTTGCACAACACTGCTGAAATAAATAAAACTTTTGAAAGGTCCCCGTGGAAGCTGACACTTGGTGCATTCCGCACAAAACTATGAATCAAAAGTTTCTTGCTAAAAGAGTCATGAATAAAGCAAATCCTTCCCCACGACCACCACGTGGCATCCTCCACAAGCTTGGAACTTGAAACATTACTATGGCCCACCATCTTTTATACTGGCATCAATATGATACAGAAAGAAACACACAGCATCATCCACAGCAAACTCAAAAGACACACGGTACCCTCCGCACAAAAAATAGAAGCTTTTGAGACTGCCTCCGCAAGTGACACCTGGCAACACCCGCAGCAATGAAACAAAACAAACTGCTATGCTACCTGCTACATGGCGCACTCCGCATAATACTTGATACTTAAAACATTGTTTTGGCTTTGATTGTGGCTTTGACACTTGGCAAAACTTGCGCAAAACATTTGAAACACACACAGCAACATTATAAGACCTGTGGACTAAGCCGCAATTGAAACAAAATGTAGAGTTTTTGACACTCTACACAGTGCAAAGAAACAGAACACAAGCAAAGGGGGAGTTACTGCGACACTTAGCCATTTTTCACCAAGTGTTGCCATCAATGCCAAAGGGGGAGATTGTTGGCAAGAGACAATGTGTAGCTTCATAAGTGTTGTCATTGATGGTAACAAAGTCTATTCTACACATCCGTAGTACATAATATGCCTATTCCGGAAGTTAGATTGAAGATTGTTTTGGTCTGGTGGACAAGAACAGAGTATGCAACATGGTCCGACAATCAGGTCTGGATCTCTTAGATGGTGTAACTCAGTAAGTTGTGGACTTGGACAAGTCAAGAAGGGTATCATGACTATTGTATTCCAGAGATTTAGCCTCTAGTGATAAAGCATGAAAAAGATATGAGCTTATGTGTGTTGGGTTCCAGTGAGACAGAGCAGACAAAGGAAGAACTGACCGACAGAGTACCAGACTTCAATCCAGATGTATGAAAGATATTGATCAAGCAATTTATGGCATTATACATTATTGGCCAACATGATTAATGACTTCTATGTCTAAGTTTTTGATGTGCATCATCAACCAAGCAAGGATTCAGCTGACAGAATAGAAACTTGCAAATATTCCAAGTGTTCTTGTTGCCGACTATGAAGTTGTTGGAAATCCTTGATAAGGATATATATAATTGATAGATTCAAGCTTGTGATATATTGGTGTGTGTGGAAAAGACAAAGAAAATATAGGAAGAAATGCCAAAACTAAGATCTGAATCTGGAATATGACTAAAGAGTGATATTGAGCAGAGGAAGAATGAAATATGCCAGATCAGTATATAGTGCCTAACCAGAACTGAATTCTTGTGTGCATGGATGTTGTTCATCAGTTCAAACACCTTGGTATCATCTATAACCAGTGAGCCTCTTGTGAGCGGTGTGCTCGGGCAGTGAGCCCTAATTGGCAAGTGTCATTTTGTACTCTTCTATTCTTTTAACAGAGAATACAATCTTGGGTTAGTCACTCCGTGGTTTTTCCCTTAACAGGGTTTCCACGTAAAAATCCTTGTGTTGTGTGTGTTAATTTTATTTTGTTCATATGGTTTCTTATGCTTTCATGTTTTGATATATCATTGTATATTGAGATAAGAAAAGAAAGTAAAATTTAAGGATAACTGATTCACCCCCCCTCTCAGTTATCTGCCTTGTTTCCAACAGAGCACCCATGTGGACTTGCACTATAGGAGAATGAACTAGATATTACTACATATCTATTGGTGGCATTAAGTTGGGCCCACTCAATTATTTTAAGTGGTCAAGTACTATGTAATTAAACACAAGTTATAATTCTATTAGGTCGTGGTGAAATGGAAGAATGTGCAACCATTGTGTAGCTTTCCCTACAGGGCCTTTTAAAACTGCTCAACACATTTTGTAGAAGCAATGTGTCATGAATCTAAAGGATCACGACAAAATGACTAAATAAAATTCATGTGACTTCACTAAGCTTGTTTTACTTGGTCCATCAATCTTGAGAGTGAAGATTTATCACCATTGATCTTGGGTGATATTTAACTTGTTATGAACTTAAGCTCGTGACCTTCTCATTACATGGTGCATTTTCTTGTTATAAGTAGGACTCATAGGCTTTAACCTTGTCACCTATCATACTTTGCATAGATGTGTCCTCATGTAGAGCTACCATATAACATATCTTCCAATTGATTTTGACTGCCTATCCTAAGTTAAATATGCCTTTATAGCCTACTTTTAAAGGAAAATTACATGTCTACTAGTTTAATGTATTTATCTTTAAGTCCAATCATAAATTCTTAAACTTCTAAACACCAATTTGATTGCGCATGATGAAACCAGTATAATTTGAGGCCCATATTTGATGTTAAACAGGGAATTATAAGGAATTATTAGAGAATTTCAAACAAGGGGAGATTTGTTGAACAAAGAATCAAATGATCTTTTCAATTAGAAAAATGGAGGTTTTCAATGTCACTATTTTAAATGATCTCTCCTTTTATACTAGAGTTAAATTGCAATATGCACACAACTAATTTAATGAATTCAATTATTACTTTTGAATTTATTATGTTCTTTTCTCGCAAGCAAATTTGTAACTATAATCAAATCATCAAGAATTTTTGGGACTTGGAAGTGGATGTTTAGGTAGTACATTTGTGAGCCAATTGATGTTGATTTAGACTTCTCCAAGAGTAGAGCAAAGTTAAGTCACCTAAGGATTATCAAGGCTAATTGTTTAAGATCATTGAGTGACAAGGGGTTAGTAGAGACAAATCAATTCCTTAGGTTATTTACATGTTCAGATGTCTATTCAAAACCAATTTGGCTCAACTTTAAAATCAAACCTTGAGTTATGAAGCTAGGAGGTTTCTCCAAGCTTGTTATATGGGGCCTTCTTGCAACATGATAGGTACATATAGTAATAGGGGAGATTTGAAATTTGTTTATTGATTGTGGAACTAGTTGAGTAGTAATGGAAATCTTATCAAGCATGCTCTAAATGTGGATTTCAAGGAAAGCGGGGACTCAATAGAGTGTAGGCCTCTCCTTAGCATTTAATTGGTAGCCGTAGACACCTACAATTGACCCATTTATAGATCAAACTTGCATCTATCATACTTTACCATCAATTTATCCTCCATGGTAATTAAGTAATCGTGATTATTTAATTAAATCAATTTATTCCTCCATATTTAATTAAATAATTCTGATTATTTAATTAAATCAATTTCCCTCCAGTTTAAATAAGTAAATTCAAATTATTTATTTAATTAATCTTTTTCCTCCAAAATGAATTAAATTTAATATTTAATTCATTTATCATGTGTGCATGAAATTAAATAATTTATTTATTTAATTCCCTATTATTCCCTCTCATCCATATTTCACTCTCAATCAATTTAGATAACTAATAAATCAAATTAGTTAACTAAATCAATCAAATCAATTAACAGGTTAGTCAATCTAGTTAACTAATCAATCAATTTAGTTGACTAGTCAATCAATTGAGTTCACTAAGCAATCAACTCAGTCAACTACTTAATCAATTGAGTTCGCTAAGCAATCAATTCAGTCAACTCCTTAATCAGATCTATTAACTCCTTTGATGGATGAGAGGACAAGGACACTTGTCACTCTCTCATTTATGCACATCCTCTCAACCAATTATGACCATTGATCTCTCTGATCACTCTCTGCCATTGATCTTCACTGTTGGAAATCTATAAATGAAACATTCTCGAAACCATCTAATCCTCTCCAATCTTCATACAACATTACTTTGTAGAAATCATCCTAGATCCTATCATTATCATCACAATGTTATGTTGTTTAATTGAGTAATCCACAATAATCAAAGAGCAAAGAGCAATCAATTGAGTTTGGGTGCAACTTCAATTCACTCGATCAATGTAGGCAATTGGTCCGTGCAAAGGAAGGTGAATTATATTTGTTTTTCATTTGCTTTCATTTATTCTTTGCATGTAAATTTTACCTATCACATTTTAAAACTTTTAGATTTCTTTTAAAAACTTTAAAACATTTTTAACTTAAAACTTTAAAGTTTTAAATTTTTTTTTAACTTTAATCTTAAACTTTTAAATTTTTATTTTAAATTTTAAACTTTAAAAAAAAATTAAAAGCAAAACAAAAAAAAATACTTAACCACCATCTTGTAAATAGCCACATGTGACTGGAAACCTGCAAACCACTAGCGGTTAGGGGTAAACAGTCAGGCTTGCCCTTCATTCATCCTCATGCCCTAATAGACATTTTTTTTTTCAAACTTGCATAACGTTTTCATAGGAAGTTAGATTTTCGTGAAACCGGTGGCGTTGCAGAGGTGACTCAGCCAACTTCATTGTGGCACATGTTTCATCAAGTGACTATGTCATTTTATCAGGCTTTTTTTGGTCAAAGTCAACCCTAGTTTCAAACTTCAAGTGAGCAACCTTGAGCAATTTTAATTAGATTTCAATGCAATTTTTTTTAAAACAACTTAGAATTTCCTAAATTTTTTGAATATTCAATTATTTTTCTATATATGTTCATCTAACATCATATTTCATCAGATTTCTCATTTTTCATTAGTGCACTAGGGTTTACAAGTTTCTTGTTTGTTCTTGGTTATTGTGACTTTCAGGTGGACTCAAGGAGATGGAACAGCATCAGTATCAGTCACAGTAGCAAGTTTAAGAATGAAAATATTCAATTGCACTCCATTCATCTTTCATCCCTTTTCATTCCTTCATAATCATTGTTTGCAAACACACTTCAATTTGGGCATAAAAAGAACATTTCTTTGCTCTCACATTTGGATTTGGGCTCTAAAAAGAATACTTGTCCTTAATCACACATCCAAATTAGGCTTAAAACAAACCATTGTCTTCATTATCACATTTCAATTTAGGTTTAAACAACAAACTTGTGCTTTAACTGTTTGGTGGATTCGAGTGTGATTTAGGGTGTGTATGCTCTTCTCATGCACTCCGTGTGATCTTGAGAATCAAAAGCATCCCTTAATCCATTCATTTTCACACACACATTTCCATTTATAAGGGTCAATTAACATTTGTGAGTGTAAGTCAAGTGTGTGAAATCAAACACACCACTTGATTTGCTATTGTCACCCTTTCTTAGGATGCCTTCTTGGAGACACACCACTCCAAGGGATGACCTCAACTCTTTTGTTTCGCCAGAGTATAAACAGTGAGGAGTGAATCTAAAGACACACCTCATGGAAGTTGAAATCTTGTCATTCGGGCTAAGCCCTCAAGAACTTTATACCTTGGGGAAGTGAAGGTGAAGGGTGGGTTACCCTCTTCTCCCAGTTGTGAGGCATTATTTCACTTTCATTTCACAGAATTGGGCCCCACGTACCTTGTGTATATTGGGGACATCCCTAGACTACTTGTGTATCCTAGACTAAGACTTATTGGCCATACCCACTTGATTAATATTAGGCTTGTTAATCAGTCTTCAAGTGTCTTCATAATCGTATCAATCAATCTTGAAATACAAACTTGCTATTTTGTCTTGTGTGTGTGATTCATGCATGTACATGTGAAATCTTTTGATTGAATATTGTCAAAGTCAAGCCTTCAACATAAACTACATTCTACATCATTCCAACATATCCACATCATCATAATAATCATCCAATTCAATCCAACTTCTTCTAATTCTTACCACAATCTAACCCATTCTTAACCCCCATCTAATCCATCACTTGTCAAAATGGTTCTGATCATCAACAAACCTAGGTCAAATCAAAAACCCAAAATCCACATCCTAGGAGGATATCCTTCTAACTCCAATAATGGTGAGTACCTTGTATATCATGATTCCTATTTTGAGGAACAAGCTAAAATACGAAGAATTACACACATGGGCAACTCCCTAGCACCCCAACTACAAGACCTCATCCAAACACTTCACCAAACTCCTCAACCCCTAGACCAACAAACCATACAACGATTCTAAGACATCATCCAAAATTTTCAACAAATTCAATCACCTCCAATACAACACCTGCTAGCCCAAGCCCAAAAATTCATAGCCACTTGTCAAATCCAACAAATACAACCTCAACATCAACCACATCATTCACTTCAATCCTACATGTCACCCCTCTTATCTTCATACCAACCAACCATACATCATGTTACCCCTACATCAACCTATCTCACTTATTCCAAAATTAACCCCTATCTATATCAATCCATACCTCAAGCAAATCTAACCCAACAATTCCAACCCCAACAACAACATCAAGTCCACCTACAACCACAACCTCAACAAATTACACCTCCATACCATGTGTCACCCCCATCACCATACCAATCTAGCCTACCCACATATCATGTCAATTCCATATCAACCTATCCCATTGATACCCAATAACATCCACCCCAAGAACATCTAACTCCTTATCTAAACATTTCACCTCACCACTAAATTCATTCACAAGGCTCTCACATTCCTTCACAACATGAACACACAAATCTAAGTTACCCTTTGAACCAAAATCAAGTGTCCTTAATGTTGAAATTAGGGCAGACAACTGAGAGGGGGGGTTGAATTAGTTGTCACAAAATTTTTATCTTTTGATGCATTTAATCTTCTTTACCACTTATTAACAGATTAATGATATAACCATGAAAGCATGAATCAACAACACATGAGCAGAAACATAATCAACACACATAACACCAGGATTTTTACATGGAAACCTGGTTAAGGGAAAAACCACGGTGGGGGTTAACCCACAAGATTTATTCTCTATTAAAGAATAGAAAATGGGAAGGCACTTGCCTTTGGGCGCACTGCCCAGAGCTCACTACTAAAAAGAGGCTCATTGCCTCTGCTCTGCCCCCACTCACTTCCTCACTACATCCACATCTTCACTCACATCAACACATTTCCACGACTTCACAACACTTATTCATACAAGTCATCGACTTTGGAATGAACATCAAAGTCAGCCAAATAATCATCTATCTGGAACATTCTCCAAGATAGGCATTTCAAGAAATTACAATCACAAGACTTAATATGCTACATGCGAACCACTACACTGTCAACCAAACATAACTAGGACTCAAATTTTCCTCGAACATCATGCCATGCTCCATAAAACTTCTCTTAGATCATCCGCAACATGCACCATGCATCCGGTCAGCCAAGACTAGAAAGAACAGCAACACCCAAGGATAAATCTTAATCCACGAGCTCAATCCTCAATGCAGACCATCAACACAACAGGTATCCAATTCAGAAACCACCACAAGCACAATGAAATCAACAGGAATAATCACACCACCTCATATCACCAGAAACACTTGCACCTTCATCTGGGAACTCAAGAACACCAACTGTCATGACTGTCACACTAGAAAGATTGCTTGCATACCTCCAAACTATGAACCACTTGAGTTGAGGATACACACTGACATCCCAAACACACCTCTAGATCTTCAGATCATAATATTCTAATGCTGATCAATCCAGACCAAATTTATGTCACTTTGTCACCTCTAAACAACTGCAAAACCCAGTTCTACTTAGATGGCCATAACTTCACCAATTATCCATGAGGACCTCTCAAATCTTGACTGGAGCAACTTTAGACAATCCTCTACAAACCCTTTAATCCGTAGACTCTAATCTTCACTTTACTGGGAATGTGGAGCAATCTACTTCACTGAACTGCACTGTCTTTACTATCTCTGACAGAGAGATATGTAACTCACTTGTTTCTTCCAGAGAGGTTAATTTTCTCGATATCCTCAACATACAAGTCTTCTAAACAAGCAATAGAATTAGATACAGTTAACACTAATGACAACAAGGATATGTTGACATCAATGACAATATCGATTAGGCACATATTTGCAACAATCTCCCCCTTTGTCATTGATGGCAACATATGATGTGAAAAACTGGTTCAACCATCAAGACAAGAACTTCTCCCCCTTTCTCTTATCACACCTGCAACCACTTTCTTCACTGCTCCCTTTTTCACCAGCAGCTACTCACTTCCATCCAAATTTTTCACATGACTTCTCCCCCTTTGAAATCAATGGCAAAGGGAACATATTTGCAATCATATCTCACCCTTTTTGTTTCATAGACAAGACCAAACTGAACTCAGAACATGTTGACTACTCACCCAAAGGAGCATCCCCTTAACACCAATTCAGATCACTAGATGTGACTGTGAGTTCCACTAGACTGATGCACACTAGTGCACCTTAGTTCTGAACAACAGGGGTAATCACCCCTAGCTTCCCTCTGAGATACTCAAAAGTGTCCTTAGGTAGAGGCTTAGTGAAGATATCCGTAATCTAATCCTTTGAAGAAACAAACTCCAATCTGACTTCATTCTCATTTACCTTCTCTCTCAAAAAGTGAAACTTGATGGATATACGCTTTGTCTTTAAATGCAACACCTAATTCTTTGAAATGTTTATTGCACTTGAATTATCACAGAAGATTGTAACAAGTTCTTCAAACACAATTCTAATATCCTTCAACATTTGCTTCATCCATAAAACTTGAGTACAATTGTTTGCTGCTGCTATATACTCTGCCTCTACAGTAGACAGAGAAATTGCCTCCTACTTTTTGCTCAACCAAGAAACCAATCTCTTACCCAAGAAAAATGCACCACCACTAGTACTTTTCCTGTCATCCACATCTCCTACCTAATCAGCATCTGTATATGCATGAAGAGTGAAATCGTCACCCTTAGGATACCATAATCCATAATCAAATGTTCCCTTCAGATATCTAAAAATTCTTTTGACTGCTACAACATGAGATTCTTTAGGATTAGCTTGAAATCTAGCAACAAGGCCAACTGCATTCATAATATCAGGTCTAGTATGAGTCAGATAAAGCAGTAGTCCAATCATTGATCTATACCTTTTTTGAGTTGCCTTAGGGGAATCATCATCTTTACTCAACTTGCATTCGGTTATCATAGGAGTACTCATTGGTTTTGAATCCTCCATTCCAAACTTTTTCAACAACTCTTTTACATACTTAGACTAAGATATGAAGATTCCCTTATCTGACTAAATGATTTGCAGACCCAAGAAGAAATTCATTTCACCAAGCATGGACATTTCAAATTCATTGCATCTAATCAGCAAAATTTTTACACATGCTCTCATTTCCACTAATGATATTATCAACAAATACCTCAACAATCAAGATGTGTTCATGATCAATTTTGAAATAAAGATTACTGTCAGTAGTGCCTTCGCTAAAGCCTAACCTTAGCAGATACTTATCTAACCTTGCATACCACGCTCTTGGGGCTTGTTTAAGTCCATACAATACTTTCTTCAATCTGTAGACCATATCTCCTTGATCAGACAACTGGAATCCTTCTGGTTGCTCAATATAGACTTCTTCTTCCAATTCTTAATTCAGGAATGCTGACTTGGCATCCATCTGGTAAACTTTGAAATCTTTGTAAGCAGCAAAGGCAAGAAATAATCTGACTACTTCGATTCTTGCCACCGACGCAAAAGTTTCTTCAAAATCAATTCCCTCTACCTGAGAATATCCTTTGCACACCAATCTTGCTTTGTTTCTCACAACTTCACCATCTTCATTCAATTTATTTCAGAAGACCCATTTATTTCTAATTACATTTTTGTCTTCAGGTCTAGGAACAAGATCTGAAGTATGATTCTTTTCAATTTGCATTAATTCTTCTTCCATTCCTTTTACCCAACTTTCATCATTACATGCTTCATTCACTAATTTTGGTTCAATCTTTGAAATTAAACAATACTCCACTTGTTCTTCAGTAATTTTTCTTCTAGTTTGAACACCTTTATTTCTATCTCCTATTATCTAATCTTTAGAATGATTCAACCTTACATACCTAGGAGTTTTGGGATTTTCTTAAACTTTTGATACTTGAACTTGTTCTTCAACATTTTCATTAGCTTCGTGAGTCATTGGATTTTCCAAAGCAATCTGAATCTGAGTCTGAACTTGAACTTGCTTTTCATTTTTATCATCTAATTCATATCCACAGAACTTGGAAGGTCTCTCCATGCTTTCATCTACCTTGACATTAGCACTTTCAACAATCCTTTTCAATTTCTTTTTAAAGCACCGGTATGCCTTGCTTTGGTTAGAATAACCCAGAAATATTCCTTCATCACACCTTGTATCAAACTTGCCTAGATATTCATCTCTTTTGATATAGCATTTACTACCAAAAACTCTGAAGTATTTCACAGTAGGAGTATTACCAAACCATAGTTCATAAGGTGTTTTACCAGTATTACCTTCGATCTACACCCAGTTAAGAGTGTAGACAATAGTACCCATAGCCTCTCTCCAATAGACATGTGCAACATTTGCCTCCATCATCATGGTTCTAACAGCCTCTTGAATAGTCCAGTTCTTCCTTTCCACAACTCCATTCTGCTGAGGAGTCCTAGGATGTCTTCTTATTCCATGCTTTTCACAAAATGCATTAAACTCACCAGAGATAAACTCTCCACCTCTATCAGATCTCAAACACTTTATCTTCACACCAATCTCATTCTCTACCCTAGCCTTGAACACCTTGAATTTGTCAAGAGCCTCTGATTTCTCTTTCAGGAAGGTGACCCACATCATCTCGGAGTAATCATCAATCAGCAACATAAAGTATATGTCTCCTTGCAAACTCCTAACTCTGGCAGGACCACACAAATTAGTGTGAACAAGTTCGAACAATCCACTTGAAAATTGTTCTTTAATTTTGAATGTAGTTTTGCTTTGTTTTCCCAACTAACATTCCTTACACATGCTATTAGCAGGTTTTACAAGCTTTAGAAGATCTCTCACAGCCTAAGTAGTACGTATCTTGATAATATTATCAAAGTTTACATGACACATTCTCCTATGCCACAACCAACTCTAATCAATCTGAGCAATCAAACGACTCTTACCAGTACTACTTAAATGAAAGATATTACCTCTAGTCTATGTACCAGATGCAATCTCAACTCCGGAGCTTTCCAAGATTCTGCATTTCCCATCCTTGAATCAAAGATCATACCCTTTGTCAACCAACTATCCAACACTAAGAAGATTATGTTTCAACCCTTCTACATAAAAAACATCATCAGTGCTGTGCTTACCATCATAAGAGGTGGATCCTCTGCCACGGATTCTGCCAGTTGAATTGTCTCCAAACTTCACAATTCCACCTTCATATCTTTCCATACTTACAAACTTACTTTTATCACCTATCATATGATGAGAACATCCATTGTCAGTCACCCATTCATCCTTTTCTTCAACTTGAGCAGCCAAGGCACTTTCCACATTCATATAGCTAGCAGATTCAGTAGGCACCAGATTTTCTTCTTTGATAGCAATGAACACCCATTCATTTCTAGATGTACTTCCCTTATCAGATTCATCATTTGTAACTCCTTTATTAGTAGCCTCTTGGACACAGTAGCATTTCTTCTGAAACCTAGGTCTGTTAGGGTTTGGATTTGAAACCCTCTCCAGACATCTTGAAGCAAAATGACCAATCTTATTGCAAGCAAAACATTTGAAAGGCAACTTTCCTTCATACTTACCGGATCCTCTTGGTAATCTTTTGGCAATAAAGGCTTCAAGTTCTTCAAGCTCCATTTCATCTTCTTCAAGTTCCTTCTTTGTCTTCTCATATCTGGTTAGTCTTCTTGAAAAGCTTTCACCTGGATCAAATCTTTCCTTCCTAGAAACACTAGCCTTAAAAGTAGATTCTGATTTAGGAAGGGAATCACCAAACTCACTCATTTCAAATGTTGAAAGCTTGCCAACCAACTTATTCCTTGTAACAGTTGTCACAGTCCTGATCTCCTTAATAGCAGCAACTCTATGCTTGTATGAAGCAGGTAAGGATCTGAGCACCTTGCCAACAATCTCTGATTCTTCCAATTTTCCACCAGCACACCTGATATTGCACACAAGTTCATTCACCTTTTGCATGTAGGAAGTGATGTTTTCATCTTCACTCATCTTCAAACTTTTGTATCTACCTTTCAGGCTCTGTAACTTAGCACATTTGACATATGCATCACCTTCATATAGAGTTTCCAACTTCTTCCAGATTTCATGAGCAATTTTCAATTCTAGGACATTTGTCATTTTTGTATTAGTCAGGGCACTTAACAATGCTTCTTTAGCCCGAATGTTGTTTTCAGCATTTTTGATTTCATCTAGAGTTGAAGGACCTTTCTCCGAGGGCTTATACTCATCCTTTGTTATCAACCAATAAGCATCACCCATGCATTGCAAATGGTACTCCATGCGACTCTTCCAAAGAGAGTAATTTGTTCCATCAAATCTCAAACTATCCTTCTTGTAAGTCGACATCCTGGATCTCCTCAAGCAGTCAAGCTTCTTTTAGAGGAACTGGCTCTGATACTAATTGAATTAGGGCAGACAACTGAGAGGGGGGGTGAATCAGTTGTCACAAAACTTTTATCTTTAGATGCATTTAATCTTCTTTACCACTTATTAACAGATTAATGATATAACCATGAAAGCATGAATCAACAACACATGAGCAGCAACATAATCAACACACATAACACCAGGATTTTTACGTGGAAACCTGGTTAAGGGAAAAACCATGGTGGGGGTTAACCCACAAGATTTATTCTCTATTAAAAGAATAGAAAATGGGAAGGCACTTGCCTTCGAGCACACTGCCTAGAGCTCACTGCTCAAAAGAGGCTCATTGCCTCTGCTCTTCCCCCACTCACTTCCTCGCTACATCCACATCTTCACTCACAACAACACATTTCCACAAATTCACAACACTTATTTATACAAGTCATTGACTTTGGAATGAACATCAAAGTCAGCCAAACAATCATCTATTTGGAACATTCTCCAAGATAGGCATTTCAAGCAATTACAATCACGAGACTTAATATGCTACATGCAAACCACTACACTATCAGCCAAACATAACTAGGACTCAAATCTTCCTCAAACATCATGCCATGCTCCATAAAACTTCTCTTAGATCATCCGCAACACGTACCATGCATCCGGTCGGCCAAGACTAGAAAGAATAGCAACACCCAAGGAGAAATCTTCATCCACGAGCTCAATCGTCAATGCGGACCATCAACACAATAGGCACCTGATTCACATACCACCACAATCACAATGAAATCAACAGGAACAACCACACCACCTTAGATCACCAGAAACACTTGCACCTTCATCCAAGAACTCAAGAACACCAATTGTCATGACTGTCGCACTAGAAAGATTGCTTGCGGACCTCTAAACCATGAACCACTTGAGTTGAGGATACACACCGACATCCCAAACACACCTCTAGATTTGCAGATCATAATATTCCAATGCGGATCAATCTGGACCAAATGTCTGTCACTCTGTCACCTCTAAACAACTACAAAACCCAGTTCTACTCAGATGGCCATAACGTCACCAATTCTCCATACGGACCTCTCAAATCTTGACTAGAGCAACTTCAAACAATCCTCTACAAACCCTAAAATCTATAGAATTTGATCTTAATCTTACTAGGAATGTGGAGCAATCTACTTCACTGAACTGCACTGTCTTCATTGTCTCCGACAGAGAGATATGTAACTCACTTGTTTCTTTCGGAGAGGTTAATTTTCTCAATATCCTCAACATACAAGTATTCTAAACAAGAAATAGAATAAGATATAGTTGACACTAATGACAACAAGGATATGTTGACATCAATGACAACACCAATTAGGCACATATTTGCAACACTTAAGTCCTCATAGTACCTTTGACAAGGGAAAAACCACTCTAGCTTATGCATCCTATGGGTACCCTACATCCTAATCCAATCAAATACCCATGCAAGAGCCTCCTAGTCATATCCTAACACCACCATGTAGTCCCTATCATAGTCCATTAGTCCATCAACCTTCTAATCCATCAAGCCCTTCATTACCTTCATCCCCATGTTCCTCCACTCTTCCACTAAAGGATCCCTTAGAGATAACCCTACAACAATTTATCCAAAAAGCATTGCTTGAGCTACCCCCGAGAAACCCATCCAATACATATGCATCTTAAGCCTACAACATCCACCCCTATTATCCCTCCTCCTACTCCTCATCCTAAGCCTACAACACCATCCACCATTATTATTCATCCACTATATTGCCCATCCACCCATACACTTATGTAGGATGTGATCCAATGGCTATTAGCAAGGAATCAATCGTCCCCATGTCATAAAACACTTACGAATGAGCCTATCAAAGAGACTTCGAACATCATGTCCATTCCTTCAACCCCATCATGTAATCCACAACCCATCAAGCCTATTTTAGAGTCTCCTACCATGAGTCCAAGTCAAGATTCATTCTATCCTCATGTTGTTGACCATCTAGAGCCTATCAAGCCTACCCAAAAGTAATCAAGAGCTATGTCAAGCGCATAATCTAGAGCATATGGAAACATCAACGCTTTGTATAAATCAACATCAAAGCACCTCCATCCATACCATCCATAATCTATATCTTTTCTATGATTAAGATAATATCCATGATCAAGTTCCTAACCATGAGCAAGCAAGCAAAGTTTAACCCATCCATAACCTTTATATTTTCTATGATCAAGATATTATCCATGATCATGAGCATATCCATGAGAACATTAATCCTATCCATAATCCCACAAGTATCCATGAACAAGCTATCCACACTACTACTATCCATCCTCCACCTCTTCCTATCCATGATCCAACACCATTCACTTCCATTGATGAGACACTCAACTCCCAAGTAAACATAGATGATCAAACGAATATCTTGGATCTTAATAGGCATAATGATAATCAAGATGCTATTGATACATTGATCTCCAAAATTGACTATATTGAAAATCCAACATATACCCTTGGTCTTACCACCTTCATCCATGAATGTTCCTCCATAGGAGAGCAATAACCATTATCTACTACCTCACCTTCCCCACCAAATAACGAGCATGCATCTAGTGTCCAAATCACCCATAATCCCATTTTGCACCACATACTCCAAAAAATGAACTATCAAGGTAAAGGCTTAGGCCTTCATGAACAAGGTATTTTGGAACACATCCATGTCCAAGTCCCTCCACAATCATATGCCTTGGTTATATTCCCCAAGAAAATCAAACTCAAGATGTTGGTACTTCCTCCATGCCTCTTAAATCCACTCCTTTCCATCATAAACCACATCGTACCCCCAAAACATATGTTGTCATTCCTCCTCCATTATCCTACAAATCTCAAAAGCATGTGACCATATACCTCCCACCATCCAATCTACGTCCATTACTTCCAACTCCTAATATCCCTCCATCCACTTTACCTCCATTACTTCCAATGCCTAATATCCCTATCATCCAATCCCCTTATCCATTTAATCCCTCCATCCGTAAATCCCCTCACATACCTAATCATGACCAACAAATGCACACATCAACCAAACATGAAGCTTCCACCAACTCCATGGGGTTCGCAAATAAAGTTTTAGATGCCTCTACCCATAAAGCAAAAACTCCTAAAAATACTTATGCCTTAGGGCATCAAGGCAAAGAGTCCAAGCAAAATCTATCCAAAAAGCTACCTAAGCCCATACTTTCACAAGAAAAGTCCAAAAATAGAATGGTTTGGGTCCCTAAGAAAAAAGAAATCAAGTCAAGTGAAGCATCCACATCACAAATATCCCAAAAATCCCATTTCATCCAAAAATTTCAAGTTCCTACATCCCAAATATCCCAAAAATCCCCCTTCATCCAAAAATCCCAAATTCCATCATCCCATAAATCCCAATGCAAAAATCATAAAAATCCTAAGTTTGTGTGGCCACCTAAATTCCTACATCGATCATACCCTACAAAAACAAGTTCATTACTTCCTACACCTCCTTCCAATCAAAAGCTTCAAAATCCAATTTAGTGTGTGCAACCATTGGTCTTAGTTCCTTTCCACTCCACAACATTTCCACATACTTGAGCCATCTCCCCATATTTAATCCATTATCCTACATATTTCACCCATCATATCCCTATCGTCCATGCTTTTCCATAATCCATATCATAATCCACTATCCTTCCATCCATAATCCACATCATAATCCATTATCTCCTATCCATTCTTGCATAATCCTTCCATACATAATCCACATCATAATCCATTATCTACCAACTTCACCTCCCTCTCATGCAATCCCTTACCAACATCTATGAGCAAAATGATGTTTGACATAGTCCATGTGCGTCATCCATCTTTAAATGGGACTATCACCTTTCATGGAACTAATTTCTTGAGTCCCTCTTGTCCATATCCACCTATTCCATCCAAGTCTTCCAAAGAAAAATGAAAAAAAAAAAAAAAAAATCAAAATAGTAAAGATAAATCCCTTCGTCCAATGGTGAAGACCTGGTAAACAGGCGCCTTGGATAAGTACCATGACGAAAACCTGGCAAACATGTGTCATGTGTAGGTTGCTTATCTATGTGTCTTACACTTGGGGCCATGTTGTTGCATCTAACCTATCATTTCTTGCCTATCCACCTCATCCTATCATATCTCATCTTACCATCCTTAGCCATTTATCCATCCATCCTCCCTTCCTCCTTTTGATCTTGGGAACGACATAGGGGCAAAATGTTGAAAAATGCTTTAGAAAATCTCTTGATATACCTCATCCTTTTCAACCAATCCAATCACCTTCTTGTATTAAGTTTTGTCATGTAAAATCTTAAATATATTACCTAGAATGGGGCATGTTATTCCTATGCTACATAGTCTTTGGAGATCACATCCTATCTCAATTATGCAACATTCATCCATTCCATCCAATATTGTCTCTCCTTTTATCCATCCCTCTATCATGAGCTTTCCATCCCACACACTATTGCCTACCCTTTTATCCATCCCATTATCATGTCTTCCATCCCCTTTGTTATCACCCATCCTTTTGTCCACTTATCTCATCTCATCTTCCTCCTTGCATGTAGACTTGGTTTTCCTTGTCATTGGTATCTAGCAACAAGACTATCCAAACTACAATAAAATGTCATCCCATAAAATCACAAAAATATCCAAAAATCTCAAAAATACAAATAATCAAAAAATCTCAAAAATATCCAAAAACAATAAAAAATCACCAAAATATCCAAAAACAATAAATTTTTTCAAAAATACAAAAAAAAAACTCAAAAAATCCAAGCAATAAACCAAATGCAAGCCATCCTTAATCCATACCAATCTAGTTAATCAATCTAGCTAAATCATCCAATCACATCCTTTGGTCTTGATCCTAATCTTGTCGTAAACCAAATCAATCAATCAGTCATCAATGAGATATACCATTCCCACATCCTTGTGTTGATCTAGGGATATATCGTTCCCCACAATGGAAACACTATCATCAAATCAATCAATCCATCAATCAATCACCAATTTATAGCTTGACAGGGGCAATATCTTGTTTATTTATTGCATCATTTGTGCATGCTTGCTTGTGTGTGTCATCTTTTTTATCTTGCATTTGTATTGAGCCTTCTCATTCTAGCTAACATTCATATCTTATGTATGTTGGAATAGCTTTTTACATTATCCTTTTCATCTAAGGTCATATCATACCTTTTGTGCGTTAGGATTTCAATGCTCTAAGTATCCTTCCTCATTCATCTAGATAAGGTTATATTATGTTGGGTGCACACGACACATCGTCATCTTGGTCCTTATACCTTGGTGCATAATGTCTAGTGCTATATCAAACTATAGGATTGCTCTACTCAAGTTAGCATAACTCCTCATCGAAATCCCTCATTCTATCATCCATCCTTTTATCTTCTTCATTTTTCTCTATGTTCTCCATCTTCTATCTCCCTCTCGTCTTCATATCCACACTTTTGAGAGCACACCCGTATTCTTCCAATTCGTCTGTCCTCTTCGAGGGGGCATCATTCAACCTATTAATTAATCTATCCTTTCTACCCGACCGAGGCATCATCATTTCTAATCCAATCATATTGTTCTTCTAAACCAAAATCTTCTTCTATCCAACATAGCACTATGTTTTAAACTTCTTTGAAATGATGTTACTGTGCAACACCATCTCAAAAAGGGGCAAAATGTAAACACCTAAAATTGACCCGTTCCTAGATTAGGCTTGCATCCATCATACTTTACCATCAATTTATCCTCCATGGTAATTAAATAACCCTGATTATTAATTAAATCAATTTATTCCTCCATATTTAATTAAATAATTCTGATTATTTAACTAAATCAATTTCCCTCCAATTTAAATAAGTAAATTCAAAGTATTTATTTAATTAATCTTTTTCCTCCAAAATGAATTAAATTTAATATTTAATTCATTTATCACATGTGCATGAAATTAAATAATTTATTTATTTAATTCCCTGTTATTCCCTCTCATCCATATTTCACTCTCAATCAATTTAGATAACTAATCAATCAAATTAATTAACTAAATCAATCAAATTAGTTAACAAGTTAGTCGATCTAGTTAACTAATCAATCAATTTAGTTGACTAGTCAATCAATTGAGTTCACTAAGTAATCAACTCGGTCAACTAAATCAATTGAGTTCACTAAGCAATCAATTTAGTCAACTCCTTAATCAGATATGTTAACTCCCTTGATGCATGAGAGGACAAGGACACTTGTCACTCTCTCATTTGTGCACATCCTCTCAACCAATTCTGACCATTGATCTCTCTGATCACTCTCCACCATTGATCTTCACTGTTCAAAATCTATAAATGAAACGTTCTCCAAACCATCTAATCCTCTCCAATCTTCATACAACATTACTCTGTAGAAATCATCCTAGATCCTATCATTATCATCACAACGTTATGTTGTTTAATTGAGCAATCCACGATAATCAAAGAGTAAAGAGCAATCAATTGAGTTTGGGTGCAACTTTAATTTGCTCGATTAGTGTAGGCAATCGGTCCGTGCAAAGGAAGGTGAATTATATTTGTTTTTCATTTTCTTTTATTTATTTTTTGCATGCAAATTTTACCTATCACAGTAGCAAACCCCAATGAATGTTTTACTACATATAGATTATTAAAGACTATCTTTGGAGAAGGTTTTTATCACAAATTTATTGCAACAAGATCCTGTTAGAACTTGCAAAATCTCTAGGGTTTAGAGTTCTTGTTTTTGAATTATTTTCCCACATTCTGGAGACTCATGTTTCAATCCTCAAATTTTAGAATCAAAAGTCTAATTTGTCAACGACTTGCATAATCGCTTATATCCACTTAAGTTACCCTAAGAGTGTTCACTTCACCATTGAGTCTACCAGCCCCTCCGCTAGTTTTACTGGCTAATGCCTTTATTTTTATTGAAACCTAATGGGTGCACCCAAGTGCTTGAAGTTATATTGTAATCTTGATGTGGGCCCATGACATTCAAAGAAGGAGTTTCGTGGAGGGTGTTGGTGCTCAAAGTTGATGTTTCCCAAATCCCTAAAGGCAATCAGTTCTTAAGCGCCAGGGGTGTCAAACTTAAGACAAAGATTGAATACTTATGATTAGGATGAGGCAACTAAGGCCACATTGATAAGGAGGGTAAATCCTTCTTCTTCTTCTGGTTCTATTAGACCAAGGGGGGTATTCCCTAAGGAGTAAGGAAGAAAAATTGATAACAGCAATATGAGAAAACCCAAATCAAACCATACCCAATGCACAGGATCTCTAAATTTTGTCACTAAGCAACTTGTATGCTGGTTTGATGAATTTTGGGTGTTACACCTTTATAAAACAGACACACAACCATATAGATGATCTTAGAATGATGTTATACTAGCCCCTGATATGACATCATACATGCTGCAAGTATGTGTAGTCGGTGTTGTCATTGATGTCAACAAGCTTGTGTTGTCATTGGTGTCAACTGTGTCAACTGTGTGAATAAGAAATGGTGCAAGAGTATGAGTAGTTAGTGTTGAGTGGATATTGTCTTTGATGATGAGGTTGGTTGAGCAGAGATAAGGTTGTTGCAATGGTATGAGATATGTGCTTGAGTTGCTTTGCTGAAGATGATTTGGTTGCTTTGAAGAGGTGTTGAAGATGTTAAGAATATGTTTTTGGTTGTTGGTTTCTAAGTGCTTTTGAGAAAATTTGATTAATAAAGGAAACAATGTGTTGAAGTGGCATTTTAGTTTACAGAGTAGTGTTTCAGTTTTGCTCCGCATTTCCTCTATGTTGAAGATCTATCTTTGCAGTTTGGATATGTTGTTCAAAGATGTTTAGAGATGTTATATTCTGAATTTGGTGTTTAGTTTGTTCGGCAAAGGAAGTTGTGTTCAACAGTATGAAGATTGTGATTTGTAGAGGTGTCTGGGAGAAATGTCCTTGCTTTGCATTTCTCTGCAAAGTGGTTTGAGCTCTTGCAGTTCTGGATGTGTTCTTACAAGGTTCATATCTTTCTTTTGTTGAAGTTGTTCATGGTTTGGTGATCTGGAAGTTGATTTCTAGAGATATAGTGCATGACAGAGATAGTTAAGCATACTAGATAAACATGATAAGGTTGTGTGGCAGGTGAAAGTGGTCGCAGAGGAATTTGTTGCATTTCAGGATGTTTCAGGATGTTTCATTATGTTTGTGGAATACTCTAGATTGTGTTAAAGCTTGGTTTGTGGTCCTCAAAGTTGTATTTTGTCTTGAGGAAGTGTTTACTTAAAATACCATTATGTTAACACAAGTTTGGCTGACCTTGGGTATTTACACTAATTGCAGAGTTGCTTTAGTGTTTGTGAAAGCGTGAAGTGGCATGCTTGGATGAATTTAGGTCCAAGATAATATGTGTCATGGTCCGCCTTCATTCCTTTCCACCACAGGAATGCTTAGGTCTAGACCCAATTTAAATTTTGTGGGTTAAGGTGACTTGCCGACCTTGGAGAATGTTCTCAAGGTTGAAGACAATATAAATAAGTATCAAGGGATCATGATTGAGGGTATGTACGATGAAGGTGATGTGAATAACAATGTGGTTGAATGTGTGGTGCAGTACAAGCTTTCATATGTTAGATTATTGGATGTTGTGAGTAGAAGGTGTCTACAATTCTTCAGTGTGATTGTGAAGGTGTTGATGGTGTTGCGGTGGAATTCCCTATTACCTTGAGATAGTTTTCTCCCTATAACAATCTTCCCTATATTCTTCTCTATTCTGACAGTGAGCCTTTCTTTTGGGCAGTGAGCCCTTTGGTAGTGAGCCTTCTGGCAGTCAGCCTATTATTTTTGGCATTGATATTACTTTATATTGTGAGCTAATCCTCACCATGGTTTTTCCCTTCTTGGGTTTTCCATGTAAATCTGGTGTTTTCTTGTGTTTGATGTTGAGTTGATTCAGTTTCTATTATTTTCTTTCATGCTTAATCATCATAACAGTTTAAGGTCTAATTGAAGTGATGTGGATCTAAATGTGTTTGAGGGTTTTGGAATTATAAGTTACAACTGATTCACCCCTCCCCTCTAAGTTTTCCTGTGCATTCAACAATACATCCGGATGTGGATGTGTATGGAACAAACAACTCTTAATAAGTAATGTATTTATGTTTTCTTGTGTTTGATGGTGTGAAGGAAAAGAGGTGTAGAACAACAAATAGATCGGTGCCTATTTCAACTAGGGAAACAGGGTTAGGAAAAACATGCAAAGGGGATACCAAAGTATCTGCTACCTAATCAAGACAACAACAAAGATAAAGTTGATAATCTATTATGTAAGGTAGACTCTACATAACACAATAACAGGAATAGGATTGTAGGGCTAAACTTTCAAATATTCTTCAATGATCCATGAGTATATACTAAAATTCATGCATTCAAACCAGAGGACACCATTACAACAACATTGCAAAAGTGTTTTACAATTCACATAGACAAACTAGTGATATGGAATGCTCAAAATGACAAATGTGAATAGGGCATACAAGAAATATACCAAAAATTCAACACACACCCAAGGAGACACTTGAAAGGAGCTAAAAAATGCACTATTAATTCATTCTTTGCTCATTACAATATCCATTCATTGCCTTTAAATGAGAATATGATAGGAATTATAATTCACACATCTTCAAAACCCTAGTTGGGCAAAACATGCAAGTTTCTTACAAACTTTCAATATTTTGACCTATGCTATGCACAAAAACTCTTCCATCTCTTGCAAAATGAGTGGAAACACATTATATACTCTGCTAAATTGACATGGAAGGAGTTTGATCATCTGCAAACCCAAAAATGGGTAACCATGCCACTTACCTCATCTCATGGGTCCAGTCAGAAAAACCTATGTTTTTTATTGAAAAATCTCACCCAAGTGTAATAAATCCATCATTAGAGACCCCACATTAGTCCTGGAGTGCTTGGAGATCATCTACCCAAAATTAATGGCATTGCACAGAGATCTACTATTCATCTGGAGGTTGTTGGGAGTGTTTTTCTTTCACTTTTTCATGCCTAGAGAAAAAGCAGAAATCCAAGGGGGTACCAAATTTGTGGAAGTTCAGGGGGCATCTAGATTTGTGGGTCCAAAGGAGTGATCTGCATATGTGGAGGAATGGTAGGGAATAAGATGTGAAGGATGGAGGGGCATTAGGATGCAGGGGTTGGAAGGGGTATCAGATCTACAGAGATCTGAGGGGGATCAACATATGCGGGAATTTTAGGGATATTATGATATACAAGATTTCGGGGGGTGTTCGCATATATCTGGATATAGATAAAAAATTTGCAAGAGGGAAATGGAGGAAGAAAGTGGGGAAATGAAGTGTGCGGGAAGGCGGAGGGTGATGAGATGCGAGGAGAAGAGGGGGATCTGGATATATCCATATCCAGTTTAAATATCTGCAAAAGGGGACTTAGGGATAGTTTGTGGGGGAAAAGAGGGTACTTAGATCTATGGAGATCCAGGGGGAAGTAGATAAATCTGCATGGGTGCAAATCCCCTGTCGAAAGATATATCAGAGGAAAAGTGGTGAAAATGGAGGGAATGGGATAAGTAGGGAAAAGAGGTGCAATGGCATATATCTGGATGTCATTAGAAGACACGCTGAAAACCTTAAGGAAAGGCCTAAAGACACTTGTGGGGAAGCGGGGAAAAGGAGGATGTGGGAATTCAAGGGGGTGTTGGATACATCCCAATCCTTATGAAAACCCCACAAATTCGGTAAGGGGTGAAACTTCTGCCAAATCCTGATGAAAGTAAAAATCCCGCCAGAGCCAAAAAGCACAAAGGAAAGTTGGATTTTTTAGGATTTTGTAGAGTTTCAACAAGATTGTAAGCACTCCCAAGCACAAAACAAAGCATTCCACAAAGGATCTTACAAATTTCAATGAATTCATGGGAAAAATTAGGCCATAAAACTCAAGTGCCAATAGAGGGTGTCCACTTGTCGAGCCCACGCTCTTCTTTAGTGCTTGGTAACTTGACATCTGATGGGGAGCATCATGTTGCCATGTGTCAATGGGACCTGTTGGGCCATTTGCAAAGGAGAGGTTTTATGAAGGTTATCAGTCACTTATTGTTAGTGATCCTTCTGTTAAGGGGTTACATCCTGTAACTGCGAACACATGGTGACACTTGTGTATGGTACCAGGCTTCACTTCAAGTGGAGCCTCACTTTGTAGTTGTTTCTCAATAACCGTGGGTGTGTGACTCTCTAATACATGTCTCCTATGTGGAGATGGGCCCAAGTGCTAGAATTTGTTGCATGCATGAGCCATGGATTTCAGTTTCATGATTAAATCAATGGTCAATATTTAAAATGTCTCTCGAATGTGGCACACAAAGCAAATATTTGGCTTGATTAAAGATTAATTATTAGAAGTAATGTGGCATTAAATTTGAGATGACTACAATTGAACCTGAAATGCCAATAGAACTATGAGGCATGTGTGAATTAATGGATACATTAAATGATATCTTTGATAGTTATGATGTTGAGTTGCGAGATTGAGAAATTTGAAGCATCTGAAGCATGTTTATTTCCCCATCTCTTGGCGATGGCGGCCTCATGACATTGTGACATGATTGGGATGTGAAATTCTGCAACAGTGCCTCAATCCTTAATTACATCCGTCACACAGGAGAACCTGGCAGTTGGTCCAGTTCAGTGTGATGTCAGGAATAAATGAATTATTTGGAGTCAAGTTAGAATTAGATAGTCCCATGAGGAAAACTGAAACACAATTCAGCGTCGAGTATGAGGTCCATGTCAACAAGTGGGCAAGGTTTTTAGGAGGCAAGCAGCTTGAAAATGGAACATGTCACCTAGGCACTAAAATGCATGACATGATGTGGATGTATCGCATCACCTGTAGTTTCAAGAAAATCCTCTTCGCATGTGTGATAGTTCTTCATTAATGCCTTAGATAGTTGAATGATGTGAGTTTAAGTACGAGTGATCTAATGGATTCAGTCATATTTATGTGCACTCCCAATGGATAAAACAATCTAGGCCCTATCTATAAAAGGAAGTATGATGCTGGAGAGATCATTATAATCCTTCATATTGTTCGAAAAGGGTAATTTCTATGTTTTAGAAAGGGTTAGAAATGATTCACTTGTTTCTTTGGAGCTTCTCAACCTTTTCATGCCTTTAGCTATGCAAATTTAAAAGGAAAAGTGGACTTCCTCCTTAGAATGGGTGGAATTGGAATAAGAAGTGTTTAGTTCACTTGCTTCCCAAGGCAAAGTTTAAACTATGACATAAGGTTCCGATTGAGAGTAGAGTGTTTGTGGGGTGAATCAATAAGACATTTGGTCTCTCCTTTCCCCATTGAGGTGGGTCATTTTTTCCAGCTTCATATTGGGATGAAAACATTCCAATCGCATCCATAGAGGCTTCAGTATCTTTTACTTTATGTCTGTGGATAGAGGGAGTGTGTTGAATCTTAAGGAGGAACCATTCTCTATTTGATCCATTTTGTTTCTTCTTGGTGCCTTAGTTCTACAGGCATATAGTGCAATCTTGCCTATCTAATCTTTGTCTGTTATTGCCCGTACCCTGGTGTGGAATGCCTATTGGTAGAACATGCAATGTTGTGTTGAGATGGAGTCTTTTCCTCTCCTAGTGCAACCTAAAGTGAATGACTTCTTTCATGCCACCTTGAACATCAGGAGAGCACAAGGTAGTTGCATCTGTTGAGTCCCAGTCTCTGACTATTGTTTGAACTGCTTAGGGATTCAAGAAAAGAGCACTTTTCAAATGCCCCATTGTCACCTACATTTCCAGCAAGAGCCAATATCTCAACTTGGGTGGATTAAGACTAAATCAAGCTCTTCTCTTATGTCATCTTGCTTGCAGGATGTGGAAAACCACCCTCAAACAACACCCCGACTGTTATAACCATTATGTTAGATGGGTCCATTTACCTGACAAATGTGAAAGTGACATGTGTCAGTCATCGACACATTTGTACTTGCTCCCTTCTTTTATAAAAGGGATGAGCTTCAATTGTAAAAGGGTTGCAAAACTTTGAAAGAGATGTAGGAATTGTCATAGTCTGTATTAGGGGTAACTCTATCTGATACATGTGTAACATCTTTGTGATAGCATGATTTCTCTTATTGAACATATATGAGAAACGTGTGGTTATGTGTTATTTGTCTCCATTTTGCATTGTAAGCAATCATTTGAAAGCAATAATCAAGAATTATCGATTTCTTTGTGCACATTTGTTGTTACAAATCACCTTTTTGTGTTAGTTCCTATTTAAGGAATAGGGTAAATCTTTTGCAGGAGATGGTAATGTTGTTTGCAATATAAGTGGATTATAAAGTATGAATGCATTGTAACAGCCTTACATGGGTCATTATTATTGCCAAAGGCAATGATATTAGAAAAGCTTAAATTGACCATTAGATGTATGTAATGTTTGAACAAAGTAATGCATAAGGTATCAACTTTGTACTCCCTAAGTAGGCACTGATCTGGTTTTACATTCTCGCCAACTAGACTTCAAAGATCACAAGGAATGAGTCATATAAATGCTTAATTCTTAAATTTCCTTGTCATTTTGTGTGAAAAATTACATTTGCTTGACACTATAGCGTGAAAATTGTTTGCTATTTCCAAATAGTTTCTGAAGGGGAACTCACCCAGGTTCTACAGAGCCTAAAGTGCAAGGGAGAGCACTGCTAAAACTATCTCATGTTCATTCGCCAGCCCTCCAGTAATTCCAATCATAAGATCTTAATAAATATTTAGGAATTATTGAGATACAGGTTGGAGAACTAATAGATTGGTGACTCTACTGGGGATTAACTAGATCCAAGCCTTGTCCTAAGTCATGATTAAGTGTTTTGTTCCCTTAATTTGCAAAATCTTGAGTTTCTGTAAATTTATTTGTACCTCTCTAAAAAAAATTGAATTATAAGTACAAATATCATCAATTATAAGTTAGTCTATGTCTGATACTATATTGTGAGGTCTTCCTGTCTATTCCTAAGGAGGATGGCGACTCTGTACTGAAAGAACCTTGAATTATTCATAATGGATGGTAGAAAATCATTGTATCAAAGTGACCCAGGCAAGAAGATGGAGGGAGAAATGAAAAAGAAAGAATCATCCACATGGAAAGAGAAAAAGGTAGGTAAGTCATATAGCCTAAATGTTGATCAATGCAAAGATGCAGGGTGTATGATGCAAGAGCATCCAGTGGTGTAAGGGCAATCTTACATCAACCCAAAATAAATTTATTTTTTTGTTGTTATGTAGGGTTGTTTAGTTGTGTTAGAGCCTAGGTTAACATTCTCAGTGGTTCAAGACAGTCAAAATTTTTAGAAATCTAAAAATAGTAACCTTATTATTTTTAGCAAGTTTGCATTTATACATGTATGGACCTGAAAATTTACCTTGAGAAGCAAAATTGTAAAATTAAGCCAATGATGAAGAAATCATCTCAATATCATTTATGGTTTGAGAGATATTAAAGTTTCCATTTTCAAAAACTCCCTATAAAAATTTTTAAAGTCAATTTGAGGCACTTAGAGCCCCATACAGGCCCAAAAATCCAAATATCCCTTTGATCCGTTTTTCATGATCTTTCCAACACATCAAATAGTTCGTCAATCAGACGCCTAGTTCAAAAGTTATGGCTCCTAGAAGTTGTGTTACCAATTTTCAAAATTTAAAATCTCTTGAGCGGGAAAGATACAGTTGGACTCTTTGGGCACTAGAAAGGGATAGACTTTCCCAAAAAGAACAGGAGAAGGAAAGTGGAAAGTAAGGGGAAAGGCAAGATAAGAAGGAAGAGTGGGGAAGATAGAGCCAGTTTTTGAAAAGCAGTTTTCGAGCTCTACCTTGAAAGATTTTAGAGTTAGAAAGTTTTTTCTGTAATACAGCCCATGTTGTTGTAACATGTGGTCTTGAGACCCTTGCATGTTGTAATTATGTTTTTTATGAATATAATCTAAAGTAATTTGTGGCATGCTTATTGTGTTATTTTGTATGAGTGTGTTTGAGGGGGAGTACCCTTCGTCAAATATTTAGTTGTAAAAGAAAGATTAGTCAGTTATGATACTGATGTGTCTACCTCTAAAATTAACAAATCTAGAGAAGAAGAAATGTGGCATGCTACTAAATGTTATGAAGTGCTAAAGGAGATAGAAAGAGAGAAGCAAAGAAAATAAATGGAGGACAAGCTAAATGAAACCCTTCTAAATAGAGCTACCCCTTTAAATTCAAATGTAGTAAACAAACCTTCATGTGAAGATAGTGAATTAATTCCTCCTAGGGGAAGTGAACATCCCTATTGGAATAGGGACTTAGCATATGAAGGTTATAATGTAGAAGTGGATAACATAAGAATTAATGAAGTTCTAGGGGATGGTGAGAATTTTGATGAATGACAAAATGATGGTAATGCTCCCAATGATCAGAATCTGCTCCAAGAACTGAATACTCTTAAATCAAAGTTGACGAGGTTAGAGGCTAGAAAGCATTAGAGGTCTTGAGAAGAAGAGTAGACAACTGGGCATTCCTAAGTATCCAAATCCTATCCCTGCTAAAGTAAGATCCAAATTAATGAAGTTCCAGAGAAATAGTGTTATCTCCGGATAGGATTATTTAAGAGATTTCATTAGCCTCACTGATGACTTTGACATTTCTGAGGAGGATGTTTTTATGAAGCTTTTTATGTAATTCCTGGATGATGTTTCCCAAGAGTGGTATAAGAGTTTACCAAGAGCTAGCATAGGATCCTAGGAGGAGTTCCAAAGAATTTTCAAAGAACATTATGGTGACAAGATAGATGCACAGTTTATGATCAATGAATTCACCAGCATTGCTAAGGGTTCTAATGAATCTGTATCAGAATTTAATACAAGATTTGCCAAGCTCATGTATAGGATCCCTCCTATAATGAGACCAAATGAGCCCATGTGCCTTGTTCTGTACTGTAATGCTTTTGATGCAAAGATGCGGTACCTATTGAGAGACAAGGATCCCCAGACTGAGAGATGCTTACAAAATAGTTGCAAACATAGAGAGCAACAAGAGAGCATCAAGCAAGTTTCATAAGAGGGGTGATAATAGAATGGCATCTCATGGTAAGGGGAAAAATAGTAAATCCATTGTCCCAATTGATAAATTAGATCAAATGATGCTTTCTCTTAAGGAAATGAATAGAAAAATAACCAAAAATGAAAAAGGGTTTACAAATGAGAGACCAGTCTAGGCTAAACAAGAGAGAGTGCCAAGATTATTGTTGTCAATCAGCATTGCACCCTAGCTAAGTTAGACTCAACTATCCTATTGAAACATGGAAACACTCTCAGGTTGTGGGTGACCTATGGCGAGAGTGAATCTCCAAAGTGGGGTGGTTCCCTTGGTAAATCACCTAAACTAAAAGACTTTCTGAGGAAAGGGTTTAGAAGGATAACTTGCAATAAAATCCTAAACTTAATGGCGATATACCAGAAATCTAACTTATTTTAATGCTTTTACTCACAATCAAACTCTTAAACATCTATTTTCACAATCTCACTTGAAACATGTGACACAAAAGTGATTTGTATGAAGGCTTGAAACTGAACTCAGCATACAACCTACATCACATGAGACTTCTGCACACAAGTTTGCAATAACGAGACATAGAAAGGATTCAACACTTACAATCACAATGCAACATCAAATTAGTACTACAAAATGAGACAAAATGAATGAGATAGGAAACTATGTTGTCTTATTATTCTAAAAGGAGTATACAAAAATGAAGCTCTGAGTATAAATTATTTGCTTACAAATCTTTCTGCAGGTGGGCAAGAAAGAAAGAAGCAATCTAATAATTTGTACTCAGAGCTTCATTTTTACATACTCCTTTTAGATTAATAAGACAACAGAGTTTCCTATCTCATTCATTTTGTCTCATTTTGCAGTACTGATTTGATGTTGCATTATGATTCTAAGTGTTGAATCCTTTCTATGTCTCGTTATTGCAAACTTGTGTGTAGAAGTCCCATGTGATGTAGGTTGTATGTTGAGTTTATTTTCAAGCCTTCATACAAATCACTTTTTTGTCGCATGTTTCAAGTGAGATTGTGAAAATAGATGTTTTAAGAGTTTGATTGTGAGTAAAAGCATTAAAATAAGTTAGATTTCTGGTATATCACCATTAAGTTTAGGATTTTATTGCAAGTTATCCTTTTAAACCCTTTCCTCAAAAAGTCTTTTAGTTTAGGTGATTTAGCAGGGGAACTAGCCCACTCTCGAGATTCACTCTCGCCATAGGTCACCCACAACCTGAGAGTGTTTCCATGTTTCAACAGGATAGCTGAGTCTAACTTAGCTAGGGTGCAATCCTAATTGACAACAATTTTTGGCACACCTAGTGGGACTCTGAACAGAGTTTCAATCCACTAAAGCACATTTTCCTTTGTTGTTTGGTATGCATGGTAAGGTTTTCAGCCTTTCAAAGGTAAAAATAGCATACTTGGTGACTCAAATCTCTGATTTTCAAGCAGATCTAGTGAACAACACATGAAAATAATTACATACTGAAGGATCAGGTGTTTTCTTTAATATTATCAACCTTTGGAGGCAAAATTATCAAACACCATGGAGACTCTAAGCATATATTAGTTGGTTTCACCAGCCCAAGAATCTACAATGAACCAGGTTGGTGGTGTCTTTCTTAATATTCATATTATGACTACCATATGATTTTGGCTTGCTATGCAAAATGGCCAGACCATATCCTTTTGTTGCATTTGATGGGGGCAGCCCATTAGACATTGCTCGGCATGATGACATTCCTGTTGTAGCCCTTAAAGGTCTGCCATACTTTATCAGAGCAGATCAGACCACTATTATTGAGCACATTCGAGATGTGTCGACATTGTGCTCAGTGCATAATATCACTGAAGAGAATGTAGAACTTAGACTACCGGCGGTCCCACTGAAAGGAAAAGCTTTGTGATGGTTTAGAAGTCTTACAGTGAACTCGATAAGAACATGGGATCAGCTAGATGATGGTTTGCATAAATAGTTTGAGGACAAATCTGATCATTTGTCTTTGTTGGAGCAGTTAAGTACTATCAAGAGGGCTCCACATGAGCACATGTCTGATTTTAATTACCACTTCCAAAGGACTTGGGATAGGATTCCAACGATGTTAAGGCCTTCACTTCATCATACATTTTTGTACTTCCTTAAGGCTTTAAATAGCGAGATATATGTGATGATTTAGTCTATGGGAGTGTTCACTCTTCCTAATGTTTTTGAGACAGCTATTAGAGCAAAAAACTACCTTATTCAAGTAGGTAAGATAGCCCCAAGACCTCCTATGCCAATTTTTCCTGAAATACAACCATCTATACCTGTGTCATTACCTCCTATAGTTGCTACTCCACCTATTCCAGCAATAGGATATCAAGTTGCAGCCCAAGAAACTATTGTTCCAAACCCATCCCAAGAAATCCAAGAGTTAAAGGGTATGTTGTAGTCATTTAGCAAAACTATGAGCAATGAATTTGTTAATATTAAGAAACAAGTTGGCCAGGATCCTAGGACCTACCAGGCCCCATATCAGTCTAATCAGTCAAATAGGCCACCTAATTTTCAATGTCAGAAAATAAATTTTAATCCTAGACCCTTTCAGTCTTATAATCCTAATGCTACTAGCTCTGCAAGGAGTCTTGTGCCTGTCAAAAATGATATGGCACCGGAATGTGATTGGGTTTATCCATGCAATCAGCCTCATAACCAAGTTATGTGCACGAATGGGATGAGAAATCGAGCTCTAATGATTCAAAATAGTTATGTTGGTTCGAGAAGTGTGTTAAAAGAAGATCCAAAACAACAGAGTTCTCACCTTGAATATGGCCAGCATGATGTAGTACTAATGAATTGGCAAGGGGAGGCTTTTTGCAGGGTTAATCATACACAACAAGCTGATAAAAAGCAAGAAAGGGGTGGTGAAAAGGAAGAGTTTATTCTTTGGTTTGATGATCTGCCTTCTTTTGTTGAGCCAGATGAGGAAAGCATGCTCCTACCAAAGGTAGCCGTTTCAGAACAACAAGAGGATCCTCAACAATCTGATGAGTTTCTAGTTGAAGACAGTCAATCATATGATGGAGCATTGGATCAGGAAGTGGAGCACAAAAATAAAATCTTTGTGGAGTCTAAAAGATTTGATGAGAACTGCCATAAGGTAAAAATTAGTCCTCTTTTATCAAAAATCCAAGAGGAATGTGATGAAGTTTCATTTTGGGATGATCTTGAATCCTTTGTGTCAAACTTAGATGGCAAACAAGATCAGGCTGGACATGTTTTTATGAAAGAAATAGTGGTCAAATCCCAAGAGCTAGCTAATTTGTTTGATAGACTTCCTGAATTTGTAGATGAGAATTAAGATAACACATGCATACTAACATCAATGCCTAGTTTTGAGCAACAGAGTGATGAAACTCATATAGATTCAGTACAAGATTATGAGTTTGATGAGAATATTTTCTCTAGTATCATAGAAGATTTTTGCTCTAACATTGATGATAGTTTGATGCCATGTGAACCAACAGTATGTGATCAACCTGTCCAGGTCAAAGAGGCAAGCATTCCTTCATTTTGTTCATGTGAGCTAACTTTTTTAAATCAGGTTGAAATTGCAAGTGACAACAGGACAGCAAATCCTAAGCAAGAAACCAGCAGTATGAGCAAGAAGTTCATCCTTTCAAGAGGATGTCCAATCAGGTATTTATTTGGCAGAGAGCTAAATAAGGAGACACATGTTACTATTGTACCCAAAGAGGAGATTGCAACCTTAGAACAGCAGAACCAGATCATCTATTCACCCTATAACAATAGTATCTATGCTCAGGTTCAGATGGTGAGTGGGTTTGTTTTTGTTCTTCAGAGAGTTTTGCAACATTCTATAAGGCATGTTCTTAAGGGTCATATTTTATCAGTAATAAATCATAACCTTACCAAACATCCTATGTTGGTTAGAAAGGGGAGTTATTTTACAAAGCCAGTTAATGGGTTTGTTTGACCAGCTTCTTTGGCTGGTTAGAGTAGGTTAGGTTAGTGTTTTCTACCAATAAGTGCTCAGGGCACATTTTTTTTAGTTTTGTTTTCTTTCCTTAAGTGTTGTTGCACATATTTTTCTGGCAACCAGGGCCTTTTAGTTTGCTTTCAGTTTGGTTTGCTTTTATTTTCTGTTGTTGTTTGGAGTAGTGTACAACTGAGTTTCAGTATTTTCTGAGATTGAGATGATCAGAGTATGACTCAATGCCCAATGGATAGCTTAAGGCAACTGGTCCTGATGCTTAGCAGGCAAGCATATAGCAGAGGTTGCCATAAATGTTACCAATTTTCTCTACAATCCAAATTGGTAGAGCTGGAGTACATTCAATTCTTGTTTAGATGAGAAAGTTTTTTAACATTTTGCCTGATATCCTGTTTACATAGTTGGAGTGTTTGAGATATTTAGTTATGTTGCTATTTAATTATTCAACAGAGAAAAAAGAATTTTCAGATCATCATTCATTTGCAGAAGGTTGCTTAAGAGATAAGTTATTTCATTTCACTACAATGATTATTCATTTTATAGATGAGATACATAAAAGAAATAAACATTGCATTGAATGAAAACATGATAGATCAAATGTCCCACACAAGTCGTGGGAATAGCTGAACAAGTACATATATAAGAAATATACTATGCATCTAGAAATAGGAGGGGGAAGGATCATAGCCATCATTGCCTAATTAGTGTCTTCGATTTTGAGATTGCCTTATGTCCTTGCTCCCGATCTTCAATAAGAACCTGCAAAGATTGGAAGAGACCTGTTAGAGCTCCAGTTATGAGTTCCCTATGTGCCTATCAGTAGAGGCATAATACATTGCCTATAGTGCACTAAATCAGATACAAGTCATTCACATGCAAGAGAGATTGAAAAGAAACAATCATTGTACTTCATTGATTTTATCTAACATGTTTATTTCATGTGCAAGTATAGGTGAAATCTTGTTGCTAATTCATTTCTGATGACACATCATAGCATGTGGTGCAAAAATGGGCTCCCACAAGGGTCGAGCTCAACATGCTTCCCCGAAGTCTTAAGAGGAATGTGGAAATAATCTGAAAGAGTACCTGTATCACATAAAGACCTTGCAAAATGAGGATATTAGTCACATGTTTCAGTTGTATATCAAAAATGACGATCTGGGTTTTTGAGATTTTTGGATAAAAATTAGAAGACAAGAAGGAAAAAAACCCTTTAAATTTCTCACCAACCCAATTTGTATTTTTTGAGGAACAGTTAGAGGCACAATAGACAGCAAAATAAGGACAATAGTCACATATTGCAGTCATATCTTAACAATTACGATCTGGGTTTCTGAGATTTTTGGAAAGAAATTAAAAGACAATAAAACAAAAAAAAACACTTTAAATTTCTCACAAACCTAGTTCATAGTTTTCGAGGAATGTTCTATTGATATGCGCCGGACAACTGAGAGGGGGGTGAATCAGTTGTCACAAAAACTTAAACAATTTCTACAATTAAACATTCATCACTTATCCATAATTATTATGATTTAACAATGAGTGCATGAAGTCAGAAACTTAACCACAAATACAACATCAAACACAAGAGACACCAGATTTACGAAAACCCCAAGGTGGGGAAAAACCACGTAGAGGATTAACTCTCAATATATATTGCAATCTTGAAATAGTGATGTTCAAGCTTGGTCATCCCACGGGCCTAAACATACTAGCTTACTGCCATGAAGAACAACTAGGTCTAGCAAGCTCACTGCCTCAACCCTAAACCTAGCAAGATTACAATAAGGGCTGTTAAACCCTATTGGTGGCTTACTACTAGACTCACTGCCACAATCAACACCTTTCTATATTGTGAATAAGCAATTCCTTAGCTTTTCTCTTCCTCTGCTCTGCTCTTCATCTACTCTGCTCTTCCTCTTCTTTCCTCTGCCTCTTCTCTGCTCTACCTTTGGACCTTTCTTAATATATTCTCATTTTCGCACAAGGACACCATTTCCATGACTCAACTACAAGTATTTATACACTACATCAACCTTGGAATGATCATCAAGGTCAGCATCAACCATTGGAACAATCTCCAAGGTCAATATTACAAACATTTACAAAATAGGTCCTAACCTATTGCAACATCATGCAAAGGGAATGAATTGTGGATCATACCATGCCTTAGATGGGACTCAAATGTGATCTTCCATGCTAGAATACACTTCCTCAATCTTTCAGAGATCTCCACAATCACTGGGATCAACCAAGTTGGCTAAGAATGGTTACACGCTACGTTAACTGGGAGCAATCTTCACACACCATCACAATTTCTTAACACAAACTAATGTCCAGGTATGAACATGATTAGGAGACATCCACAAGCACGCTATAATCATCAGGAGCACCCGCATGAACCTTAACCACTTTATCCATAGGAATCTTCTCATCGGAATACATGAACTTCACTGTCTTCAACTATCATAAAAGAAAGATAGCTTGTGGACCACCAAACCACTAACCATTGCAACTGTAGGCACTTATCATCATCCCAAACTTCCCTCTAGAACTGCAAAGCAAAATACTTTATTGCGGAGGAATGCGGAGCCAAATACTGTCTTCCTGTCTCAACTGAACTTACAGAAAAAGTAGGTTTCACTCTAGTGAACACAACTCACTTAGATCTTCATGCGGATGGCTCACACCCAAAATGTAGCATCCTTAGACATACCTCTAACTTACTTCCAATCCATAGATCACGATCTTCAAGTAGGTATAAATGCAAAGCAGTTTCCCAGATTGTTCTTCAGCATACAACTCACTATCTGTACTGCACTTCTCTGTAACTCGCTTGTTTCTTCCGGAGAGGCTAATTTTCTCAATATCCTCAACATACAAGTCTTCTAAACAAGTAATAGAATAAGATACAGTTGACACTAATGACAACAAGGATATGTTGACATCAATGACAACACCGATTAGGCACATACTTGCAACATGTTCACAATGGCGACGCCCAAATTGGAGTAAAAAATGTTAAGTGCCAAATAAAGAAACAAAATGCAAAAAGGCCGTGGCTTTTGCTATAAGGCAATTGTTTTTTCTTTGAGTTTTCCTCGGTTTATTTTTAGATACTCATCGATATGTATAAGGTATTTCTAAATACCTTTGCATATATTTTTGTAAACTTTGCATAGATTTAGAATTTTGCAAGTTGTAAAAGCCAAGGTGGGCCCTCTTTCTATTTTGCAAAATTTGAAGTTGCAAATAAATGTAAGGCACTACTAAAGTAATATTTTATAAATTACTTTAATAGATGTGAAATAAATGCAGAAATAAATAGAAAGCGCAAAAACACTCAATAAGGCAAGTCCAATTCACTTGCCTTCTAGTTGTGTTTCTTTCCCTTTTCACTTTTAGAAAGTCTTTTGGCTATATATATGGGGAAAAAACTCAGTTTAGGGAATTCAGATTATTGTTTCTTCTCTCTTGTTCACTACAGAGAGCTTGTAAACACTTTTTGTACTCATTTCTACTCCTTTCAGTTTCAATAGAACAACACTAATCTCCTTTTCCATACTTTCTGCTTCATTTTGTAGTAAATGATCTGATATTCAATTGTGATTCAGTTCTGAGTCCTTTTCTATGTCTCATTATTGTAGAATTGAGTGTAGGAGTTTCATGTGATACAGGTTGTATGTTGTGTTTAGCTTGCTTAGAGGGTTAAAGTTGTGATAAAATTCTTGTTTGTCCTTCGAAAACCTCTAGCTTTTAAAACTTTCATGCAAATCACTAATGTATTGCATTAATTTTAGTGGAATTGTGAGGGTTAAAAGTCTTTGTGAGGCTGATTGTGGGTGAATAGATAGAGTTCTAGTGCATCACCTGTTAGAGTTTAGGATTTCAATTACTTTTAACTTTCTATCCCTTTTCTTAGAAAATCATTTAGATTAGGTGGTTTACTAGGGGAACCAACCCGCTATGGAGGTTCACTCCAAGTTTAGGCAACCCACAGGCCTAGGAATGTTCCCATGTGTCAACATATAGCTAAGTTGATAGCTTAGTCTGGGTGCATATTTGATTGATAACAATTATCACATCAGCCTTACAATATAAATTGGCATAATGGCAAGCTAGTTCCTCCCCATCCCAAGGGAAATGCAAGCAGAGAAACATTTGATCCCTTGAAAAAAGGGGTGCATAATGTGGATGATAACCCTTGGTGTGTTGCATGCAACCTCCCTCATTCACCTCTACAATGTGCAGTGGCTTTATCATTGATTGATTCAGAAGATCCATGTGATGAATGCAGTGACTCTGAGGACCTTGACACCCAACTTGTATGTTGGAACATTTCTAGGTTTGTTCCTCTAAGTCATTTTCAAGGGTTTTTTATGTCACTATGTTTGGGTTTATCTAAAATTATGTCCAAAACACTCAATATTACAAAACCTTTTGTCTAGGTTGTGGTTGTGTTCTATATTAATTTTGACTTGCTTAGCCAATTGTGTCTAATTAAATCATCTTGCAAGGCCCTTATGAACATTTTATGACCGACCCCTCTAATGTATTACCTACTAATCCCTATGACAAATAATTTGACCTTTCCCAAGCCCCATGTATTAATGTTTCGAGTTGATTTGAGTCAACATGCACATGTCATTGTATCATTGTTTCACAAATCCTTAGTCTTTGGCATGCATGCTTGTTTAGCTTCATCCATGTTTGCGAGCTTGCACAATGTTGACATGCATCAAGACCCCCACGTAATGTTTCAAATGTATTGTTAGCAAGCATGTCTTTTCCAGGTGGCATTTTGTTATTGCATCGCAATTATTTTCCACTTTGCAAACATAAAGGGTGGACCCATCATAGTGTTAGCGACATGTGAAACCCAGTTGAAGAAATTACTGGCACCTGACGTGGAGTATATGTGGTGCTATTCTATTGCATCACATGATTCTAGTGCTTTGCAAACTCTACAATGTGCCTCAAGTAGCATTTACGATATGCGATGGGCATTTAAAACATCAAGGGACCTGCTCTTGAAGTCCTTGTTGTCAGAAGGTGATTAGATAACATGCGTAGAGCACTGTTGGATGATCTAATGTGTCATGAGGTGAGCTACAATTTGATGCCCGTAAAATATCTTTTTGAGGTTAATCTTGATGTCAGGCACACTGTTAATTCTTATCGAATCAATGACCCAAATTTAAAATTGGTTGCATAAGGACATCAACTACGCCACCCAAATTTTGAGGCCAAAATATAATTAATTGAAAAGGTGGGAGAACATTTTTCATGAGAAGAATTGATTTTCCAAAGCATTTTAAGTTGTTTCCCTAAATTGCTGAGGAGAAATTCTAAGCAGACTACAGTGCTGGTGATTACTGTTTTCAATGAAACTTGATTGAGAAACAAAGGAGTCCAATGTTTTCAAGCGCACATAAGCTACATATTCTATATCTCTTTGTAAATACTTCATGTAAGAATAATCATTGTTATTTCAATTAGTTTGATTGAATTTGGGTAGGGATTTAAGTTTGAAGGAGAAAGGATTCCCAAATTTTGTTATCTATTATATTTTGTTGTATTGTGGGAACTTTTGTTGTAACCGTGAGTCAAGGGTCAGCTCAGCCTAGTAGGGCAAAGCGAGGCCTAGGTTTGAGATGCTCTTGAATCATTGTTTGGTTTTGCGAAGAAGGGAAAACAAATTCAAGGAATTAGCACTTCTGCAAAAGGGTTGGTAGATGTCATGGAAGATATCAGAAACCTAATTATCCATATTCCTATTTGGGACCTGGTCAGGAATTGCAACATATGTACCCTACAGGAGGAGCCCGTTTCATACATATGGGATTATGATGTGGTAAAATGGGTTGTGCCCAATGTATTTGTCATCACTGATTTAGTGTATGTCATTAGTGAAAAGTATGATCCAGATGCCAGATAATTGAGGATGTTGGATAACAAACTCTTTCTCACACTGAATAGAGACTCAATTGTTCAAACTTTTGATTTAAACCTTGAGGCTAATGTCAAAATTGATTTAGAGGGATTGTGTCATGAGTATAGGAGGGATAAAAGTAGCTATAGGATAAAATGGTTGTCTCGAACCATAGAGTGGGGGCTAGATATAAAGACAGGAAGGTCCACTAGAGTGAAACTGAACCTTTTAATGTGGATACATTCAAGGACTACTTCAAGTTCACCTATATGGCATTATGTCAAGCACTGGTGATTATAAGTTTTAAATTCCTTTTGACATGATGATGATTGTTGCAGATATCTAGCACCGACACTTGCACAAGCGGTTTGATTTTGCCTCCTACATTGCAAAGAATATACACGAGCAATTAGTGTTATTGAAGAATATGAATTAAACCCCATGCTTTAGGTGGTATTATATTTTGTGCCATATCTTGTTGTATGCGGGGAATAATAAATGACACCCCGATTAAGGAGTAGTGCTCACAAGACCGAATAGTTTGCCCATGCCTATTCAATTCAGAACATTTGTGTGGGACTTCCATTGCCTGACAGCAAATTATTATGTTTTTGAAGAACACTTTGTGCAGAGTAATGTCCCTATTGGGATATAATAGGGATAGACTCTCCCTTGATTTTAGATAGTTCTTGAGGCCATTGCAATGTGATTCACAAGGAAATAAAGATCACAATTATGGAGATTCGTTTCTCTACAAGGTTTTTACATTGATCATAATTTATGGGACTAAGCTGGAGCCACATATCCTCCCTGTAGGAATCCCTGACATAATTGCATTCTTAGAAGCATTATGGAAAATTAACCAATCTAACAAGCTACATTTAAGGAATTATAAGAAGGGATCCTTTCTACCTCCAAATGATAGATATTCTAATTTCATGATCTCATCAAGAGAAGGCTTTGACCTCTTGAAAAAAAAATTGATGTATTACAAATTGGCTTCAGATGGGAAAGAAGATATGACCATGAATATTTCATTGACCAAACTAGGAGGTCAAAGGGGAGAGCAGGGTACGATCATTAATTTGTTGCTATTAAAGACATAATGAGAAACCTTAGTGATAGAAATGAGATTGCCTCAAGAAGAGAGCGATGGGCACTAATTAGTGATTGTGAAGACAAGAAGAAAGAAATGGAGCTTGCTTATGAAGGGGCATTTAGTGAAATTCAAGACCCAATTGTCAGGCTAGAGGAAATGCTTAGACATGTAGATGCCTTAAGTGTTATGCTTTCTAATGTTACAGAAATGATGCATGAAATGGGAGGACAACATCCCATTGAAGTTAAATCATAGGATGAATCCATCCCGCAAATGGACTATGACATAAGAAAGTGCACTTAAGAGAAATCAAGTGGGTATCAGGAGAATTTGAAGAGTATTTCCTCTCCCCCAAGGCTTATTGAAATGGTAATGCCTTTTGATAGGTCATTGCTAAATTTATCAAAAGGAGATAAAGAAATTCAAGATATTAGAACTATGGCTAGTAATGAATTCCTTTCTGATGATGCATTCATTAATTCTAATGAATTTAAAACATTATTGGTGAAAGGCAAAATGAACGCCATAGTGCCAATGAAGATAATCTTAGCTCAACAAATACAAGAAAGTGGTGAAGGAGGAAGTCTTCAAGACCTTTAGAAACAAATTGAGTATGATATATCTAAGATGACACCTGAGGAAGGCCATAGAATTTTTAGAGAAAGTGGATGCTTGCTATTGCCAGGTTGGGATATAGCATCTGCTATAGTCCTGGAAACCATCCGAAGGTAGAATGAGGATGAAGATTTCTTGGGAAGTGAAGAGAAAGCTAGTAAGTTCTATTTTGGGTCTGGTTTTAACCCTAAGCATGAGAATTTGGCCATTTGGGCCTTAGCACTAGATGACAATAAACCCCAAGTTGTCAAGGATGTTGTTGTTGACCTATTTGTTCCTCTAGCTGGAGTCAAATAATTCAAGCAGCATCAGTTAGTGTGCATATCCCCAATATAAGCTATATTTGTGATCTTGAAGTTTAAACCCAAATCTCAAGGTCTAAAGCTTGCCTGAAGAAGCTTACCATGTGAAAGAACTTGAAAAAATAGGCAAGTTTGCTTTTTACATCACCCTGAAATTTGCTAAAATAAGGAAGTTATGTATGGTCAATGTTTTGGTCAAAACTCATTTTCCAGGAGGGGTGATATTCCAAACATTGGGTGATATTCCGAACATCAGGTGATATTCTGAACATGGGGTGATATTCCAAACATTGAGTGATATTTTTAATATCACCCCGATCTCTGAAATATCACCCGATCTTCTCCATATCACCCTGATCTCTGAAATATCACCCAATCTTCTCCATATCACCCCGATCTTCTCCATATCACCCAATCTTCTCCATATCACCCCAATCTCTGAAATATCACCTGATCTTCTCCATATCACCCTGATCTCTGAAATATCACCTGATCTTCTCCATATCACCCTGATCTCTGAAATATCACCTGATCTTCTCCATATCACCCCGATCTCTGAAACATCACCAAATCTTTTCCGTATCACCTCGATCTCTGAAATATCACCCGACCTTTCTATATCACCCCAAATGCCGATATGATTATCAACGCCATCCTGTCACATTTCAATAAGGCCCGTCCATGATGGTGACATCACCATCATATCCCTCATAAGGAGTTTAAGTGCCAAAAGCAGTTTCAGAAGGCCAGATGCAGGGCGATATATTCAGGCAGTTGACCGAAGCTTTGACCACCTGTGTCTCCTCCATCCTGGCGAATTTCAACATGATGTAAGAGGCAAAAATGCATGTTTTTGCCTCCTCTTTCATATGGTAGGCTTTTTAGAGGAGTATTCTCACTTTTCAATTTCAGATCCAGATTTGCATATTTGAATGAAGGGACGATTCAGCAACCATTTTTGGGGCAGATGTAGATATTTCTTGCATTCATTGCTGCACAGAGAGGAAGCAGCTCGCATTGATGATCAGAAATATCTTGCCATCATCCTATTTTAGATATTTTCATTACTGCAGATCGATGAGTAAGCTACTTGCATTAATGACTCCAAAATATCTTCTATCTGCCCTGTCCTAGATTTTTTATGCCATAACTGATGTAGATGGGACGTCCTTTCAGAGGAGATATTTTTCTGATACAGCTCATAGAGCGAACTTGGTGGCCGACTCAAGGCATTATTTTTGGAATGCTATATGTATGCATTCTTATGTTTTAAATAAGGTTGGAAATGTTTTGGCATTTTGGTCTTTTTGTTTCCAAATAGAGTTTTCATATACTGTAACCTTGCCTTTCATTGGATATATGCAAGTTATTTTACCTCCTTTGTTGATTTTCCAGTTCTGTGTGAATCTGCATGAGGTTGTCCGTGAACATTCTGTTCCTCTCAACCCTATTGCGCCTTACCTCTGCTAGAATCATCTAATCTATGTATGTTTACTTGCTGTATCTAATTATATTGTGCATTTTCTCAGTGTTGTGGAAGTCTCTTTTAATCTGTTTGGTGCATCACCCTTTGTTTTCAAGTTTTTTTGTTTCATCTTCATTTTAAAGCTTTCCTTCTCCCTTTTCCCCTCAAAGTTCAATAGTTTTAGGTGATAATCAGGCAAGGAAGCCGGCCTTCTCCGGAGGTCTGATCTCTCTGAGCAAGGTCCCACACCTTGAGATCATTCCCATTGTGTCATTTAAATGCTTGGAATCCTTCCAAGCAAGGTGCAATTTCATGTGACAACAGTTGTTATAGAGTAAAATGTGTACACTTGTTAAGCAGGACCTATTTTAACACCTTTTTGAACATTAAATGATTAAATCTCGATCTTGATGAATAAAATTGATAAAATAAAGTTAGGACTGGTCTACGCCCACTTAAATGGACACTCTCCAGAGTCTGTGGAGATAAAGGACCAGGGCGCCTAGCGCCCTGGTCCCGGATGTTAGCCCCGGTCCTATTTTTGTGGTGTCAGCTTAGAACACCTCCTTGACTTTTACTTGTAGGCCCCATTTGGTTTTATTTGTCGTTGATGAGTGAGAATGCATATATAAAGGAGTTTTACAATTCATTTTATACCTAGATGATCACTAGCTCGTTATGAGAAGATTAGAATTGCTTACATGTTTGATCTCCTATACTCAAGTGCTCTTCATGCTTGGATGTGCTACATGCTTGTGGATGTTATGATGTTCATTTGTAGGCTTTGAAGGAAGTTCAAGCTATTTTTATCTATCTTCTTGTTGGTGCATGATCTTGAGTTATCTACTCCAACTAGGGTTTCACATATTGTGTTAATCTTTATCACTTTCATTTATATTTTCATCATCTATTGTTGATCTTGCCTCTGCCCTCCTAGGGCACGCACTCTTATATCACTAATCATCATTGTAGTGGAGGTGGAAACACCAACAAGGGGTTTAACTAAGGCAAGCCACTAAACACAACACAATGTTTTCCCTCTTTACTTGTGTGCTGGTTGAAGATACATGTTTCTAAAGACAAGATCTAGGAAGAAGAAAGGGTTTATAGGGACAGGTCTGGTGAAACTTGGAGATTTTGTAAAACCCTAAATAGGGTCTAGGGTTCCTAGCACCCTGCTCTTTTGGTTCTCCCAAACTTGGATCCAGGTTTTGATTTGTCTCCTAATCTCTATTGTACTTTTTAATTTTTTGTTTCCATTTGACTATCATATATTTGCAAATCTTTGTCAATTAGGGTTTCATCTTTTGCCCTAGTTTGCTTGGATAGTTTTGGTTGAATTTGGTTGACACTCTTCTATACAAAAAAAGGATAGAACCCCTATAGTTTGGTTATCCTTCATGGGTAGAATCCAAGATTGTTTTGTGTCCTAATTATGTTTAGTGGAAGAGGGTTTGACCTAGTTTAACTTCTTAGGCTAGATCTCTCTTTTCCACACAAAATTTTGGTGAACCCGTCGTTTCTTGCACTTTTGCATCCTTCTTGCTTTAGATCTGATTTTTTTCTGCCCTAGATATGATTAGGATTGAATTCATTGATCATTTTGCATATCTACATAGCTTATTCTTACATTGTTTCAAAATTAGGGTTTACAAAAAGACCTTGCATTGTTAGAAAACCTAGCTAGTCTTGAACTTAGGGTTTGGAGATTAGTGATTTGTTTCAGATATTTATGGAATGATTAAATTGATTTCATTTTATGTAGCATATCATTTTTGTATTTAAAGAAAAGACATTCTTGCATATGTGCATTGAAAAGTAAAAAATAAAGCATTTTAGGGTTAGGAAAAAGCATATTTATTGCATTTCTTTCATTGCATAAGTTTTAGATCATCATAGAAAGATTTGATTTTTTTATTTTTACATCAGATATGATTGGTATTGTATCCATTAGTCATTTCCTAGTGCTTTATTTTGCATTTAAAATTATTCATTGCTAGGGTTTGTTAAGAAAAAGTTGCATTTTTAGAAAAACCTAGTTTTTGTGAAATCTAGGGTTTGTGATTCATATTTTGTTTCAGATTTTGCTGATGACATTTGCATTTGAAATCTGATTTTACATTGCTTTCATACTTCATATATGTCATCTTGTTTTAAAATTTGAAAGGAAGAACAATTTTTGGATTGATACATTTTTGAAAAAGAAAGCATTAAATTTAGGGTTTGATTTGAAGATGATTATGGATGATATCTTTGAGTAGAGTTGAACTTGATTAAGCATTTATTATTTCATTATATGTGTTTTCATTTGATCAAAATTGCAAAACATTGGTTCATTTAAATAAAAAGTCAAACTCTTCTTTCATCACCTCATTCATCTCTTCTTTGGGTGCATCTTGTGTGTCACTAAAGCTTGTAAACAATTTATGAGTTTTGTGACTTGGTGCCCTAATTCAAAAATTCCAATATGAATGTTCCAAGGTTGATGATTGGTATAAATATATGTAATGAATTAGTGAGTGATGTGCGAGTGGGCAAAGATGTGAAGATAAAGTGTGTGTGTTGTAAAGGTAGAGAAGAAGAGATATACTGCGCTTCAATAGAACTGAACTCAAGCATGCTGTAGATGCTATTATATCAGTTCATGGAAGTGAGCCACCCATCCTGGCAGTGATCCACCCTTTGGCAGTGAGCCTTTTTAGAGTGAGCATTCATTTGGGCAGTGAGCCCTAAGGTAGTGAGCCTCTTTGTTATTCGGTATTGTTATTATATTATATTGTGAGCTAATACTCACTGTGGTTTTTCCCTTTTAGGGTTTTCCACGTAAAAATGTGGTGTTCATGTTTGTATGGTGGTGATGTGTTTATGTTTTGTTTCTACAATTCATGTTTAATCTTCATAACAGATTAAGCAGTTAAAGGAAGTGAATGTGAATGTGATTTTTTTAAAGAAGTTAAGGTTTTTGATAAAACTGATTCACCCCCCCTCTCAGTTGTCCTGTGCCTTCAACAATTGGTATTAGTGCAAGGTTCCTTGGAATAAAGCCTAACATCTTAAGGTAGATCAGAGATGGCACACAAGAAAGACATTCCTCAGTTTGATGGATCTGACTATGCCTACTAGAAGGTACGAATGCAAATTTATCTTATTTCTATTAGTTATAATGTCTGGAAGATGGCTAAAGATAAATACACAGTATCTAAAGGTGGTCTAAAGACTGATGAAGAGATTGAGGATTATGAGACTAATCACAAAGCTACAAATGCTCTATTAAATGCTTTGTCTAATGTTGAAATGGTGAAAGTTGTGGATCTGGAAACTGCTCATGAGATCTGGGACAAATTGAAAAACATCTATGAAGGTGATGAATCTGTCAAGAAGGCTAAGTTACAGAACTTGAAGACCACATATGAAACCATGTGAATGGCTGAGGATGAGAACATAACAAGTTATATACGGAAGATTGATGAAGTTGTTAGCAGCATCAAGGGTCTTGGTGGAAAGTTAGATGATGTGGATGTTGTAGATAAGATACTCAGAACTCTTCCTAAATCTTATAGTCACAAGGTATCCACCATTGAAGAATTGTTTGATATGGGCAAGCTTTCAAAAGATCAATTGCTTGGTAAACTAACTACTTTTGAGATGAGAGAGTTTGGTACTATTGATGGCCCTCTAAAAACTGAGACTGCCTTTAAGGCCAAGGAAGAAAAGACTGCTAGATCAGATAAATATGTTGTGGAATCAGATGAAGAAGATTTTGAAAAGCTTGAGGCAAAATTTGCAAGCAGAATGAAAAGAGGCAACGGAGGAATGTTCAAAGGTAAGTTACCTTTCAAATGTTTCAATTATGGTAAATTGGTCACTATGCTTCAAGATGTCTTGAAAGAGCTTTGAAGATCAAAAACAATGAAAGTAAAGGAAAGATGGTAAGAAAGAGCTACTATGTTAGAGATGATGATGGTGTAACTAATGATGAACCTGATTCTGATGATGGTAATAGTAGTGAATGCTTATTTATTGTACTTAGAGAAGAACATGTTTCCACTAATCTTGCAAGCTATGTGAAGGAAGGAAGTCTAGGAGAGTTGTCTGCATTTCATGCTAAAAAGGAAGATGAATGGATCATTGACAGCGGATGTTCAAATCACATGACAAGAGATAACAATAAGTTTGTTAAGTTTCAAAAATATGATGGAGGACTAATTAGGTTTGGTGATGATGCAGCTAGTAAGATTTGTGGAAAAGGATCAATTACTTTTGATGGCAAGCATAATACAAATGATGTTATTTATGTCAAAGGCTTAAAGCATAATCTTCTAAGCGTTGGACAAATGTGTGACAAAGGGTATAATCTGGTGTTTAAGGACGATGGGTGTGAGATAAGGAAAAGCTTCAGAACTTTAATTGTTGTTGGTAAGAAGACTCATGGTAATGTTTAACATTTGAAGGGTACTAATAATTGTTGTTTCTCAAACAAATGAAAGCTAGTTATGGCATAGGAGAATGTGTCACATTAACTTTGACAATTTGGTGAGAATAAGCACAGTACAAGCAGTAAGAGACCTGCCTAAGATTGTGAAGCCTGCCAATGTTATGTGCAAAGAATGTCAATTTGGGAAGATGACAAAGACTAATTTCAAGAGTAAAGAATAATTCTCTACCGATTTGCTAGAGTTGGTGCATATAGACTTATGTTGCCCTACAAGAACAATAAGTCTACAAGGTGACAGGTATTTCATGCTTCTTATTGATGATTACTTAAGAATGACTTGGGTTACCTTTCTTAAAGAAAAATCAGAAGTTGTAGACAAGTTTAAGGCATTCAAAGCTATGGTTGAAAATGAGTTGGATTTGGGAATCAAGTGTTTGAGATCTGATAGAGGTGGTGAGTTTACTTCAAATGAGTTTAATTCTTTTTGTGAAGAACATGGAATAAAGAGACATTTGTCTACCCCCAGACTCCTCAACAAAATGGAGTGGTTGAAAGGAAGAATAGAACTATTCAAGAAGCTTCTAGAACAATGATCAAGGAAGCAGACCTACCAAAAGTATATTGGAAAGAAGAGATACACACTACTGTCTACATTCAGAACAGAGTGCAAGTCAGAGCAAAAGAAACAAAGACACCTTATGAGCTGTGGTATGGTAGAACTACTACTATCAAATACTTCAAAGTTTTTGGAAGCAAATGTTACATTAGAAGGGATGAAGAATTAGGAAAGTTTGATGCTATATGTGATGAAGGCATATTCCTTGGGTACTCTACTAAGAGCAAGGCTTACCGATGCTATAAAAAAAGACTAAGAAAAATCATTGAAAGTGCAAATGTGAAGGTAGATGAAGATATTCAACTAGATGGATCTATTGATACATAAAAGGTTGAAAAAGACAAAGAAAAGGAAGTTCAAACTAGAGTGCAAGATTCTCCTGAAGAAGAAGAAGTTCAAGCTGAAGCTCTAGAAAGAATTCCTAAAACCTCCAGGTATGTACAAAGAGATCACTCTAAAGATTAGATTATTGGTGACAAAAGGAAAGGTGTGTTAACAAGAAGCAGAGCTGCAGAAGATCAAGTAAATCTCTGTTTACTCTCAAAGGTGGAACCTAAAATAGTAAAAGAAGCATGCAATGATGTATATTGGGTTAAAGCAATGGAAGAAGAGCTAATGCAGATTGAGAAGAACAAGACTTGGGAACTTGTCCCTAGACCTGCAGACAAGAATGTGATAGGAACAAAGTGGGTATTCTGGAACAAATTGAATGAAGTTGGAGAACTTGTGATAAACAAGGTAAGACTTGTGTGTAAAGGCTACTCACGAGTGGAAGGAATAGACTATGAAGAGACCTTTGCTCCGGTGGCAAGAATGGAAGCTATCAGACTATTTTTGGCATTTGCAGCACATAAAATTTTCAAGGTATACCAGATGGATGTGAAGTATGTTTTCCTAAATGGTGAGTTAGAAGAAGAAGTCTACATAGAGCAACCGGATGGATTTCAACTATCATACAAACCAAATATGGTATGCAAATTGAAGAAGGCTTTGTATGGATTGAAGCAAGATCCCAGAGCTTGGTATGCAAGACTGGACAAGTATCTATTGCAACAGGATTCAGTAAAGGATCCACAGATAGTAATCTATACACCAGGATAAGTGGAGACCAAATTTTGATTGTTGAGATCTATGTTGATGACATCATATTCAATGGAAATGAAGATATGTGTAAGAAGTTTGTAAATGAGATGCAAAAATAGTTTGAGATGTCTATGTGTGGTGAAATGAACTTCTTCCTTGGACTGCAAATCATTCAAAGTAGTAAAGGTATTTTCATTTCTCAATCCAAGTATGTTAAAGAGTTGTTGAAGAAGTTTGGAATGGAGGACTCTAAACCGATATGTACCCCTATGATTACTGGTTACAAGTTGAACAAGAATGATGAATCTTCTAAGGCTAATTAGAGAAAGTATAGATCAATGACTGGAGGACTACTTTATCTAACCTCTACTAGACCGGATATCATGCATGTAGTCTATCTTGTGGCTAGATTTCAATCAGATCCTAGAGAATCACATGGTGTGGTAGTGAAGAGGATATTTAGGTATTTGAAGGGCACTCCAGATCATGGCTTGTGGTATTCTAAGAACAATGATTTTTCCTTAAGTGCCTATACAGATGCAGATTGGGCCAAATGTGTTGATGACAGAAAAAGCACAAGTGGAGGTACATTCTTCCTTGGAGATAGGGTAGTGTCCTGGCATAGCAAGAAACAAGAATTAGTTTCCTTATCTACTACAGAGGTAGAATATATTGTTGCAACATCATGATGTACTCAGGTGTTGTGGATGAAACAGACCTTGAAGGATATCAAAGTTGAGTATGATGATCCAATCCCTATTCTTTGTGATAACACAAGTGCCATAAATATTTCAAAGAATCCAGTGATGCATTAAAAGACAAAGCACTTTTTAATTATCACTTTTTGAGGGAGAAATTTGCAAAGAATGAAGTGAAGCTTGAGTATGTGCCTACAAAAGATCAATTTCTTGATATATCACTAAGGCTCTTCCAAAGGATACATTTGAGTATCTCTAGGAGAAGTTAGGGGTTGTTGCCCCTCCTTCTTTGAACTAGATGCATAAGGAGATGCATCGGTCCAGTGTGCCTCAAAGTATATTTCTCCTTTTTGGACTGATTTTGGAGGCTACCTCTCAGGGCGAGTAGGTATTGGTTTGATATGATTGTTGTAATCAGGGGGATTAAAGAATGATTTCAAACTAATCAGAGCAGTAGTGTGCAAGTACGTGCAGTGGAAGAGATGTGATGCCCTTTTCCATTGATGTCAAAGGGAGAGAGAGATCATGTGAAAAACAAAGGGGGAAGAAAGAGTTCAGATGTGTAAAAAGAAAGGGGGAGTTCTGATGCAAAGTTATGTCTTGATGGAGGAACATGTTATTTTTCACATCATATGTTGCCATCAATGACAAAGCAGGAGATTGTTGCAAGTATGTGCTAACTGGTATTTTCATTGATGTCAACATGTTTGTGTTGTCATTGGTGTCAACTATGTCTTATGATATTGTTGTTTGTTGAGTGATTGAGTTGTCATGTTAAGGACACTGTTTGAGTCTATGCTCTACATTTCCTCTGTATTGAAGACTAGAGTATGAGATTTGGATATGTTTTCGAGAAGTGTTTGAAGATGCTAAATTCAAAATTTGGTGGTCTAGATCGCTATGCAGCAAAAGTTCTATTCACCAGTTTGAAGACTGTGCCTGGTAGCATTTACAGTGTGAGAGGGAGAAAGTATTTTGCTCTGCATTTCTCTATAGTTTAGATTTTGGTCTTGTGGTTCTAGACTTAAGTTTATAAAGTTCTTACTATCTTCATTCTGAAGGATTTGTGATTTGGTACTCTGAAAAGTAAGTTATTGATTAGCAGAGTTCGACAGTGTTTGTTGTGAGTAGTCTGTGATATGTCTTCAAGTGATATTTGTTGTCCTCAAGTGAGATCTGTTGCGGTTGGATTTGTCAGCTCCCAGGTGATTTTATGTTGTTTGTGGATGTCTCCAGAATGTATTGAAGGCATATGCTTGATCCGCAAGCTATAATGAAGCTCTTGGAAGAGTGTGTCTAAGTATTCTTGATGTTTCCACCAGTTTGGCCGACTTGGGTTTTAACATTCTTTGTGGATGTGTTTCTTGGATTGTAGAAGCATAAGGAAGCATGTAAGGTTGTATTTGGGTCCTAGCTAAGCCATGAAATGTTCTTACTTCATTCATTTGCTATGCAAGTTTGTTTAGGTCCAGACCTAATTTGATTTACTTATGTATGTCGAGCTTGGAGATAGTTCCAATGGTTGTAAGTTGTATTTCTGACCTTGATGAATGTTCCAATGTTGATGATTGGTATAAATATATGTAATGAATCCGTGAGTGATATGAGAGTGGGCAAAGATGCGAAGATAAAGTGTGTGTGTTGTAAATGCAGAGAAGAAGAGATATATTGTGCTTCAATGGAACTGAACTCAGGCATGTTGTAGATGCTATTATATTAGTTCATGGTAGTGAGCCACCCATCCTAGCAGTGAACCACCCCTTTAGTAGTGAGCCATCCCTTGGCAGTGAGCTTTTTTGCAGTGAGCATTCATTTGGGTAGTGAGCCCTGGGAAGTGAGCCCTAAGGTAGTGAGCCTCTTTGTTATTTGGTAGTGTTATTACATTATATTGTGAGCTAACACTCACCGTGGTTTTTTCCCTTTTAGGGTTTTCCACGTAAAAATTTGGTGTTCATGTGTGTATGGTGGTGATGTGTTTATGTTTTGTTTATGCAATTCATGTTTAATCTTCATAACAAGTTAAGGAGTTAAAGTAAGTGAATGTGAATGTGATTTTGTTTAAAGAAGTTAAGGTTTTTGATACAACTGATTCACCCCCCCTCTCAGTTGTCATGTGCCTTCAACATCTAGTTGCACTGAAATCATCACTAATGTCACTTCTTATAATCAAATAGGGACTCAACTATCAGCACCTATATCGACATCCCCTATTCCTACATACACTTCTACTATTCTCACCACAACTACACAACCAAATAATAGTGCTACCACATGTGTTGGGTTATCTACTGGGAATCTCGTTCATCATTATAGTTATGTTCCATTCAATTATACAGATACTACTGTTGCAAGTATGAGGTGAGCCAGTGTTGTCATTGATGTCAACATACTCATATTGCATTGGCAAGAAGGATTTGATGAGCTGTGTGCTGAGGATATTGAGAAAATTAGCCTCAATCAGGAACAGTGAAGAACAGTGATGAGAAGAAGGCAAATGTATTGTATAGGTTGAGAACCGGAGGATGCGGATTAAAGGGTTTACAGATATGAGTCTTGAGATGCTTCAGCCAAGATTTCAGAGGTCCGCATGAAGATCTGAAGAGGTTATGGCTGTCTGTATGGAACCGGTTCCGGCAAGTGTTCAGAGGTGACAAAGGATCACAGAAAGGTCCGGTGAGGTCCGGAATTGTACAATCCTAATCTGCGGATTGGCACGAGTGTTTTAGATATCCTTGTGATATGCCAACTCAAGTTTTGTACGATTTGGAGGTCCGGAAATACCTCTTGCATTATAACAGTAGCAACAGACAGTGTTCTTGAAGTTCCGGATAAGGAGGATAAGAGATTTCAGTAAGAAAATGAAATGCGGACGTACCTGGTCATTCAGGCAGGCTGGTGAAGGTTCTTAGATCATGTTAAGGTTGTGTTGTTGGTCCGCATTGATTTGTGTATGACTTGGAGGTCCGGAAGTACCTCTTGCATTATGACAATGGCGACAGACTGTGTTCTTGAAGTTCCGGATGAGGAAGACAAGAGATTCCAGTAGGTAAAGGAAGTGCGGATGTATCCGATCATTCAGGCAGGCCTGTGAAGGTTCTTGGATCATGTTGAAGTTATGTTGTTGGTCCGCATTGATAGTAGAACCCGGAATTGAAGATATTCTTCCGGATGAAGTTCTTGCTCTGTTTAGCCGACCGGATGAGTTGTTCATCCTACGAATGTTCTTGTGGTGGCCGACCGGATGTGTTATTCATCTTGCGGATGTTCTTATGGTTGTTTGCCGACTTAGATGTTTGTTCCTAAGTTGATGTCTTGTATAAATAACGGTTTGTGAGTTCATTTCAAGGTGTGTGGTGTGTGGATAAGTGTGGCATAGCGAAGAGAAGTGCGAAAGGCAGAGCAGAGGTTTTTGGGCTTAATTGGAACTGATCCGGACATGGTAGAGATGTCATTCTCCAGTTCAAGACTGTGATTTTTATCACTTTGTAGATAGTGTGTCTCCTTGTAGGCAGTGGGCCTCTTTGTGAGCAGTGTGCTCGGGCAGTGAGCCCTTGTTGGCATGTGCCATTCATTTTTTCTTTATTCTTCTAACAGAGAATAATTCTTGGGTTAATCACCCCGTGGTTTTTCCCTTAACCGGGTTTTCCACGTCAAAATCTTGGTGTTCAATGTGTTGATACTTATCTGCTCTTGTGTTTATGTATTATGCTTTCATGGATGATTATTTGATATGCTGCTAACTAACAACAAAGAATCAAGTGTTTGAAATAAGAAGAAGTTTTATACAACTGATTCACCCCCCCCCCCTCTCAGTTGTATGCCCTAGATCCAACAACTACACCTAGTGTCTCCTCGCCTATATCAAATCAAACTAAGCTTCATATCACTTTCCAAACGGCCAATCATATAGTGTCACAACCTATGGTTGGCCCTATCCATTCATACCAATCTCAACCTAGTTCACCTTTCGACCCCATCATCAATCAACTTTTGCAAAAAATGAACTCCATCCAACAACAATTAGCAAGCATAAACAAAAGTCCTACTAAACCCTCCATGACATCACATTATATTCGCAACCCTTTATCTTATCCTATCCTATCCTAAGAGCTCAAATGCCTGATAAGTTTGAAACCCCTTATATACACCTAAAAATGACTCGAGTCGAATTAAATAAATATTTTAATATTTATTTTATTCTTATTCTCCTATCAATAAATAAATATACTAATTTATTTACCTGATTCAAATTCATCTTAATCTTCCAAAAATTAAATAAAAATCAATTTATTTTATTAAATCACCCAAATTCCTCTAAATCATCCTTAATTGAATAATTCTAAATTATTTAATTAATCATCTTTCCTAAAGTCTTAATTCTATGAATCCACATCATTTCCACATCACTTTACACCTCATCTTGTTGCACACATAATTGAATATTTTTAATATTTAATTATATAATTATCCTCACCCACATGTCCTATTTATCCTCTACCCATCCCTATTCTTAAGAACTTGGTCTTTCCATGTCATCATAGTCAAAGGACACTTAGAGACACATGTCTCATAGTTCCTAGATTCTTTCCAACAACCCTACAAAGAAGGACTCCTTCTTTGACCCTTGTCTTTTGGTTTTTGTGAGCATCATGACATGTGGCTTATGGTTCCACATATTCCTCCACCTTGTCATCGTAGTAGGAACATCTCCCACTTTTATCTCCCTCATCCCAACTAATCAAATCTCTACCGTACACATCACAATGACTTATTCTTCAACCGTGGATCTTTTGACACTTGGATTTGAGCCTCTTTGGCCTATAAAAGAAACTTCCTCACCCTCATTTTGCATCACAAGAGTTATAGTACTTACATGCTGCAGAAATTCCATCAAGCAATCAAGTGTGGCTTTGGCCCCCCATTTGCATTAGTTTCATAATCTCCATTGTTGCACAATCATTTAGCTTCATAATATCATTTAGCATCATATCAATATCAAAATCATCATCATTATCTTAGTTGCATTATAGAAATCCTTCACATTGCATAGTTGAATCCACAAATCCATTCCTCTCTTTGTCATCTTGAAAAGCAAAGAAGTACAATTCTGAGAGAAATATCATTATCAACAAGATCATTGAGAAGATAGGAAATAATGGAATGCACGGGATAAATCAATTTTCAAGGTATAACTTATATTTTTTGCATTTTTCCTAGGTTCATTGATGTATTGAATTTGAGTAGGAATTCTAGAGTATTTGTGGTATCTTAACAAATTCTTACAGTTGTTTCAAATTACCAATCACATTTTGGCGCCCACCATGGGTCCTTGCCCCATTTTTAACTTCCAAATTTGAGTTTTTGGTGTACTTAAATTCATAACAGGTTGTTCCTGTGCATTCGATTTCTAGTTCTGTGCATCTGTGAAGAAAATTGCAGTTCGATGAATATGATCATTTTGGCAGCACATATGACAAATTTTGTTGTGCATCCATTCTTCCCATGTATTTAATCCATTTTGTTGTGCATATGATGCTTTCTACTGTGCATTTGTCTTTCTATGCATACAATAAATAGTCCTACGCATCTGCAACCTATTTCTGTGCATACGAAATTAGGTAGTTTAGTATGTCTTTTTGATAATTTTTGGTGCTAACTCTTGTTGCAGCTATCATCGATCGTCAAAAGAAGCATATTCACCCTACTAACAACTGGTTTTGCAGGTTTAGGGCTTGGTTTAGACATCATTTACTCTTGCATTATTAATCTAGTGGCACCTAGTTTAAAATAGGAGTAATCATCCCATTTTGCATTACAATTTTGCATACAATCATAACCTAGTTTTTAATTAGGAGGAATAACTCTATCTTGTATACAATCATAACCTAGTTTTTAATTAGGAGGAGTAATTCAATCTTGTATACAAATCATAACCTAGTTTTTAATTAGGAGTAACACAATCTTGCATACAATCTTCACCTAGTCTAAATTAGGAGGTTAATTAGACAACTTTTGCATACAAATCATCACATAGTCTAATTTAGGAAGGTTAAATGGACAATCTTGCATACTATCTTGCATACAATCTTCACATAGTCTAAATTAGGTGGTTAATTGGACAAGTCTTTCATACAAATCCAAATTTAGCATAAATAAGGGGGACGTAATTTGATTATCTTTCTTTTGTTGTTATCATGCAATTATGGCATTTTTGTGTTCTTAGATTAGTCACACTTAGCTTAATCTAGGCGGTCAATAAACAAGTGTTTGTTGTGCTTGCAAAGGTGATAGGCATATGCTCTCCCATTGCAACATCTTGGGTGATCAAACAGCCAAACTCACCTCCCCTTTTCTTGTTTACCCTTAGAAAGGTCTGCTCTTGGATTGTGATTCATCCAAGAGGGATGACCTTAAGTGGAGATTTGCTTTGACCCTCTTTATAAATGGGATAAGGCAAAATCTAAGTCCTAACCAACGTCAGCCTTGTCTTTCAGTGCCAAATCAAAAAGAGGTGTACTAGCACTTTGTGGAAATGATTTCTGCATTGTGTGAAGTATTTGATACTCTTAGTAGGATTGGTCAAAGATTTTAGTAGCTTGCCACATTCTCACAAGGCGTTGGTCCCTCAAAGTTACTAAGAACCATTGTTTTAGAGACCAAAATCCCTTTACTTGTTGACGCAGGAGGTCAGACCTCTGAAGTTGCCCAACGTTTTCACTAATCAATGTGTAGAGATAGAAAATTCATTCTTTATGGGGAATGAAACTTGGTATGCCCGAGAAGTGTGTGATGTGTAAGGGTGATCTAGTGCTACCAAGTTTCTAGCTATCCACCTTGATTTAAGTGGCTAGAGAAATCCAAGTTGGGATTTAACAAGTAGTATCCTTTCTTGCCTAGGATTGTACTTCTCTTCAAATTTGTTTAAAACACTCAATGTCACAAACAAACATCAAATTGTACTGCTTGTTGTGTTTTCTTGCCTAAAAATAAACAAATCATCAGCAAAAACATTTAGGTTGCATAGAAAAACATGCCTAGAACAAAGTAAAATTGATCAAACATTGCAAAAACATAGAACTGTGCATTTGAAACTTTATGCAACGCATTTGACACTTCTTTCCGCACATACAAATCTTGTTGCACATATACAACACCTTGTAGCACATTTGAATTATATTTTTGCACATACATTCTACTTTGCATCCAAAAAGTAGACCAGCGCATTCAGAAATGCGCATATAATCCACAGAACTACGCATTTAAACTCTATTTCTGTGCATATAAACCTGCACATACAAAACAATGACTTATTCTTGAGGTGTTGAGAAACCATTTCTACTTAGATTATACTTGAGAAGTCATTTGAACCATTCAGACACATCCCATACCCATTTTCAGACATTTCACTCACATACCATACTTAGCCTTTCCAAAATCAAACAAAATCAAATTTTCCCAAAGGTGCCATTAAGATCTTCCATTTTCAAAACAATATAGTTAGTTTCCCTATCAAGATCAATTATCCTCTATCTAGAAACTACACTAAAACATCTTGACAAAGTTAGTCTACAACAATAGTGATTCCTATCATACCTATTTGACTCACTTTGGATCAACACTTTGATTGCAATACACCATTGCTCAAGATTATTGTTTGAACAAGGAATCAAAACACCACCTTTAGAAAATCTCATCACCAACACAATCAACCCAATCTTTCACACAACCAATACCCCATCACAAACATTCACTTACATCCACAAGTCTCTCATTCAACTTCACTCATCTCACACTTTTGTATGGTTGAAACTAGGTCTAAGCCAAAAGAAGAAAATAAATGGATTACACAAATAGTAGTGAACACTCTTCTAGTGATGGAGAGGAAGAAATAAACCAATAAGAACTTGATAAATACATGCAAGATCCAAAATTCCAAAGGTTGATGGATAAGGTCGTATCAACAGACCCTCACAAATACTTCCTCTTACTTGCACAACAAGGAGCCAAGCTACCCTCTGATTTTGACATCTCAAAGTTGAGAGAAACAATCCCATCAAACAAAATAGAAGCTCCCAAAACTTAAAAAGAAGCTCCCAAGAATGAAAAGGCTAAATCAAATCCTTTAGATACACTCACACAACAAATCCAAGCCTTACAACAACAATTTGTGGACCTACAAACAGGAACTTCCACAAAACATTACTCATTAGAGGATATATCTCCATATCCTTTTGACAAAAGCTTGGTCATGGTACCTTTCCCTTCAAGATTTTAAGTCCCAAAATTTGACAAATATAGGGGGAAAGGTGATCCACATGACCACATTAGAGAATTCAGCGCTGCATGCTTAGAAGTCGCCCATAATGAGACATATCTTATGTGATTCTTTCCACGCAGCCTAGGAGGTCAAGCTATGGAGTGGTTCTCCCGTCTACCTCCCAGAATCTGAACATTCAATGAATTAGTAGACAAGTTTGTCACCCACTTTTCATACAACACTGAACATGAGATTTCAATGTTAGACCTATGCAATAACAAACAAAAAAGTGGAGAATCTTTCACCACTTTCTTACAAAGATGGAGACAACTTGCTAGTAAATGTCCTTATCATATACCCGAAAAGAAAATGATTGAAATGTTTGTCCATAACTTGAACACTGAATTAATCTATCAAATCCAAATCCAATGTCCTACATCCTTTAGTAAGGTCATTGAAATGGGATTACTTATTGAGAAAGATTTGATAGCTAAAGGACAAATAAAAATATATAAGGATGTCCCTAAGTCAAACAACAACATAGATAAATCAAGGTTTTGGACTAAAAACAAGAACATTGCAAATGACGGAGTTGTAGATGCAAAACATGTGACACCAAAACAACCAATTCTAAATCTATCGAGTCCACACAACAATACTACTCCAAACAAACCCACAAACAATCAACCAAGACCAATAAATTTTCCTCCTCACAGAAAATTTACACCATTGGGTGAATCAATTGAATTGGTCCTAAGGAAGCTCATAGAAAAAAACCTCATAACACTTCCTATAGTAAGAGAATATGAACCCAAGTTCAAACCCTCTTGGTGGAATGATTTTGATTTTTGTGAATTCCATAGAAGTAAAGGTCACAAAACCAATGATTGCCAATGACTGAAACACACCATCCAAGACTTGATAGATCGAGGAGATCTATCAATTGATGGACATGCATCCAATGATGAACATATGGCATTCAAGAATCCACTTCCTAACTATGAGAAGGGAGGTCCCTCAAAGCAAAACAATAACTGTGGTAACAATGCAAATTACACAAATGTGTAATATGAATACACCGTTAACCACATCTCCGAAAGTGATTCACATGTAAATGTGATCACTATAAATAACAAGCCCGATTGTAATGTAACCACTCGTTGTGGAAAGATTACTCTCCGAGGGGCTCCACCTAAAACATCATCCATATCCAATCAGTATAATGTCCTAGAACAACTCCAAAAGACACTTGCACATATATCTATTTTGTCGCTTTTGCGTCTCTCACCATCCCATAAGGCTACTCGCCCAAGATCAATTCCAAGCCATTGTAGGACATCTTACTACCCCTCACTTCCTATCTTTTACTGAAAAAGATGGCATGTCTATTACTCAACCTCACAATGCATCCCTTCACATCAAAGCCCTCATTCATAAACATAGAATAAAATGGGTCCTTATAGATGGAGGGGCAGGTTTAAATATATGCACATTAAAATTAATCCTTGCATTGGGGTTCTCTAAGAATGTTGTTGATCCAAAGAAGAAGATCACAATCAAGGCCTATGATGAAGAAGAAAGGACATCTAAAGGCACTGTGGTTTTGCCCATACGAGTTGGACCAGTAGAGAAAGATGTGGTTTGCCAAGTACTTGATATGAAAATTGCCTATAATATTCTCCTAGGCCGACCTTGGATACATGCAATGAATGTTGTGCCATCAACCTATCATCAATGTATAAATTTCCCTTACAATGAATGGCCAAGAGATCACTATTCAAGGTGATCTTGATCCATTCCAATACTGCAACACCATCAAACCAAACCCTGAAGTTGTCATACCTACTAACCGTGCAAGCTCGTCCTCTACAGCCCTTGTTGACCCAGGTTCAATACCTTCTACATCCAAAACCTCTGAACTAAAAGTCAAGCTCAAATATAAAGGGCTAGGAGAGTATTCCATTAAGCAAACCTTTTGTCTTGCAAAACTACCCCTATCACCCAAGTCTTACGAAAAACCATCTATGGACAAACCACAGTCATCAAATACTCCTAATGGTCCTTTTATCAAATGGGCTAATCTATCAGATGAAAGTGATAGAAAGATGTTCTTCAATGGCTATACAAAGAAGAAGATAATGAATCCAAGCCACAAGATCAACAACCCCAATTACAAACTGATCAATATGTCCCTGGTTTTACTATCTTATAGAGAATGGGATATGATGGTCATAGTCCCATAGGCTTGAGAAAAGAAGGCATCATGGAACCCATACAACCTTCTTCCTTATCAGCCCGAGACACTACAAGGCTAGGGTACCAAAGAAAAGACAAGGAAAAGGTTACCACCAACCTAGTTAAGCAAATACACAAATTGTAAGAAGAGAGCGAAACTAACTCTAACCAATGGGAATGGGATAATCTTTCTGAACTATCTTGTGAAGATAAAGGTATTGATGTGGTTCAAACATATAGATCTACAAAGGCATACCATGAGGGTCAAAGCTCTGGGTCTAGACCGATAGAGTTCGATTCGTAAAATGCCGAGAGTGAGTCTCAAGAGGAAGGTTGGATGTAACACTTGATAGATAATACTGAGGAGAGTACCATTTTAGACCTTGTAAATACCCCCACAAATCTAGACAACTCATCTTTCCTAACCATCACTTCCCTTGAGTCTAACCAACTTGATGATCCCCTACCTTTAGTACATCCCAAACTTATAGATTGGGAACTACAAGAGGCCCTCGAACTATATACCTTTCAAAATGACAATGCTATCATTGACTATCTAGAACTAAGGGATCACTTACCATCAGGAGATCATAAAGTTGGATTTACTATAGAACTCAATGACAAGGCTTATTTTGGAGAGAGTGCCAAGCCTTTTAGTCACAAAAATGTAAAAATGAAAAATAGATCTAATGGTGAAAACTGCTCTGCGGCAGTGTTAGATCGTGAAAAAAGTAAAAAAATAAAGGATGAATCCAATGGTGAAAACCTCTCTGAGGCGCCAAAGGATGAAAGGCTTGACACTCTCCCTAATCTTACACATCAGGAGAGGTCCTCAATTTTGATAGAACTGGCACAACCTGTCAACATTGGTACAGAAGACAATCCAAGGATAATCCATATGGCAAAATCTTTATCTGAGCAAGAAAAGCCAGAATTCATCAAATTCTTCAAATAGAGACAGATAAATTTCACTTGGTCCTATGTGGATATGCCTGGACTTGATTCAGATCTCATAATGCATCATTTACCACTAGCTCCAGGAGCTAAACCGGTAAAACAAAAGCTAAGGAAGATGCACCCGCATATAGCATTGTTAGTGAAAGATGAATTGAAGTTGTTAGATGTTGGGTTTATCAGACCAATTGACTATCTGAAATGGATTTCCAATATTGTTCCTGTCTCAAAACCAGATGGAAGGATCAGACTTTGCAATGATTTTAGGGATTTGAATAAAGCTTGCCCCAAGGATGATTTTCCTTTGCCTAATATTGACATTATTGTGGACCTTACAGTTGGGCATACTATGCTCTCTCATGGATGGGTTTTCGGGCTACAATCAGATCAAAATAGCACCTGAAGACCAACACAAGACCACTTTTACATATCCATGGGGTACATATTGTTGGCGTGTGATACCATTTGGATTGAAAAATGCAGGAGCAACATACCAAAGAGCAATGACAATAATTTTCTATGATATGATGCATACCATTATGGAAGATTATGTGAATGATATTCTAGCCAAATCATTCATAAGAGAAACACACCTGCAGCTATTAGATAAAATATTTCAGAGACTAGAGTAATTCAACATCCACTTGAATCCAAAGAAGTGTGTGTTCAGAGTTACATCCGGCAAACTTTTAGGATATATAGTTTCAGCCAAAGGAATTGAGGTGGATCTGGCCAAAGTGAAAGCAATAATGGACATGCCACCACCTAGAAATATAAGTCAACTAAGGTAATTACAAGGCAAGTTACAATCTATCTGTCGATTTATCTCACAATTATCCGACAAATGTCACCCATTTACCCATCTCCTGCACAAAAACACTCCTTTCAGATGGGATGAGGGGTGTGAACAAGCTTTTAATCTCCTGAAAGAGTATCTAATGAAACCTCCACTCTTGATGCCTCCAATACAACGCAAGCCATTTTTGCCTTATATTTCAACTACACCAACTGCTCTAGGAGCTCTTTTGGCACAACAAGATTATGAAGGAAAGGAACAAGCTATTTACTACATCAGTCAAACATTGGTAGGCTACGAGCTACAATACATGCCTATTGAACGAGCATGCCTTGTCATAGTTTTTGCATCCCAAATACTAAGACATTATATGCTCACACATTTAATCAAGTTGGTAGTAAAGATAGATCCTTTGAAGTACTTTCTCAGTAAGGCTACTCTGACAGGTAGACTATCAAAGTGGGTAATGATCATTAGTGAGTTTGACATTGAATATGTGGACAGAAGAGCTATAAAAGGTCAAGTGATTGCAGATCAATTAGCGGATGCACCATTGCATGATGACAACCCATTAACCTTGGAATTTCCAGACGAAGCCATTTTCAACATAACCCAAGCATGGAAACTCTATTTTAATGGATCCTATACTCAGCATGGGTCAGGAGCAAGCATTTTGTTGGTCACACCTCAAGGGGATACAATCTAGAAATCATATAGACTACTTTTCCCTTGTACCAACAATGTGGCAAAATATGAGGTCTTGGTCTTTGGTCTTAAAATGGCTATAGAATGGAAAGTCTGAGAGCTTCATGTGTATAGAGATTCACAACTAATCAGGTAAATGATGACTATCAAACCAAGGATGAAAAGTTAATATCCTACAAGCGTATGGTAGATGACTTTAAAGAATAATTTGTTGTGATTTCCTTTGAACAAATACCAAGAGTGGAGAACAAAGCTGCAGATGCCATGGTAACCATTGCATCACTACTGGATATACCTAAAAATTAGTCATGTTATGAGTTCTTGGTGGAGCCAATGTCTATTCCAGCTTATGATATCCCTGAAACCATAATCATATGCCACATAATAGGATCCAATTCCCCCTTGTACAGAAATATCTATACCTATTTGAAAGAGAATACCTTACCACAGGGTCTATCCAATAATCAACAACTAACCTTCATCTGTCAAGCCTCCCGCTATACTATAATTGCCGATAACCGTTATCGATGAGGTCTTGATGGTACTCTCCTTAGGTGTCTTAAAAGTGAGGAATATCAAACTACCTTGAGAGAAGTTCATGAAGGAATTTACGGAACCCACTCTAGTGGTCCTACCTTGGCTAAGAAACTCATGCGTATGGGGTACTATTGGCCAAGTATGGAAACAAACTCCTATCATTTTATGAAAAGGTGCAAGAAATGCCAAATTCATGGGAACCTAATACATGCACCGACACAAGAGCTGCAGCCTTTAACGACTCCTTGGCCTTTCTATCAATGGGGACTTGACTTAGTGGGAAAGATTCAGCCCCCATCATCTAATGGCCATAAATTCAACATAACAGCCACTAAGTACTTTACTAAGCGTATCGAAGTCGTACCCCTCGCCAATGTAACAGGGAAGAAAATTGCCTCGTTCATCCTAAATTTTATCATTTGCCGCTATGGCATTCCTTTATCCATTATCACTGATAATGGCACCCCTTTAAAAATTAGGATGTCAAAGAACTCTGACAAATTCCATATACAACACCATTTTTCCACCCCATATTACCCCCAAGGAAATGGTCAGGCGGAGGTATCTAATAAAACCATCTTGAAAATCCTAAAGAAGACTGTCAATGAAGCCGGTCGTGATTGGCATATCCAACTAAATCCCACTCTGTGGGCTTACCATACAAGTATCCACACACCCACAAGTGCAACACCATATTCCCTTGTCTATGGCTCTAAACCCATCTTGCCCATTGAAGTCGAGTTACCATCCTTGTGAGTATTGTTAAAAGGTCTAATAACTGATGAAGAATATTAGGTTTCCAAACTACAGGAGTTAGAGATGTTGGAGGAAAGAAGACAAAATGCCTTTAATCATCTGAAAGCCTACCAAAAAAGAATGTCAAGAAGTTACAACCATAGAGTAAAACCTAGAGTCTTTCAAGTCAGTGACCTAGTTCTCAAGGAAAATCCTAGAAATCAATAGGACAGGGAAAAGAAAGGCTAGTTTGCACCCAACGGGCTTCATCCATATGTAATCATTGTTGCCTATGGATTAGGAGCCTATCAATTAGCAACATCAGAAGGTGAGTTGTTCGATGATCCCATCAATAGTATGCATCTTCTTTTATTCCTAAAACCCCAATGCAAGGAAAAAAAATCATACAAATAAAAGCAAGTGGTGAAAACTTAGAAACAAGCGCTATTTGTGATAAACCACTTCCTCCATCTTGTAGGATTTCATTTTTTTACACATCTTTCCTTCCACAACCATCAAATCGCATAAGTATACCTATCATGGCTTGTTGTTCACTCACCCTTATCGCCTTGTCAAATCAGGTCATCCATCTAATCCTTCACCCATCGTGTCATCCATCGCAACTCCCTTATCGGTAACATTGTCGAACTATGTTGCCTCTGAGCTATCACGTAGGCAAGGCCATCAGTGATGAGCCCCGAGGCTTCCCATCCATCCATACCTCTCGTCTTACTGTCATCTATTACATTCCATCTGTTTGTCTATCACTAGTGTCATTTTCCATTGTCGAACTACATCACCTCTGATTTATCATGTAGGCAAGGCCATCATCGATGAGCCCCCAAGGCTTCCAACCCCTAGGTCTTAGTTCCACATAGTTTGCACCATCGAACTACATTGCCTCTGCGTTGTCATGTAGGCAAGGCCATCATCGATGAGCCCCCGAGGCTTCCCACCCCCTAGGTCTTAGGTCCACATAGTCTGCACCGTCGAACTATGTTGCCTCTGCATTGTCACATAGGTAAGGCCATCATTGATGAGCCTCCAAGGTGCTAGGTCAATCCCTTAGGGTTCGTCACATTGAGTATACCATCCATTCAATCCATATGTTTCATCCATAATAAATAGATCCTTTACTTGACTGGGGGTAAAATCCTTGACCTAGTTATGGAATTGGATTCTTGAATGTCACAAATCTTAGAGGATACATGATTAGGATTGCAATGCTATCTCTAAAAAGCATGCATCACTACAAACAAAAATTTTCTACAAAAGCTTGGCGCAAGACATTAACCTATATCAGACACAAACTATAATCATATAGAATCATTGCACATAACATTATCCATAGATATAAGTCATCATGTAAAATCATAGAAGCATCATATCATAAGTGTCATATCATCATAGAATCAACATGTTAGAAGCATTAAATATAAGCATATAGATAACATCCATAAAAAATGCATGCATATAGTCCATCAAACTCATATAGATCATCAAAAAAAAATCCAAGTATACAATGATATCATAAATGTGTATCTCGAGCTGTCAAAAAAATAGTGTGTATACAAAAAATGATATAACATGATGCATGTCTCAAAAAGTCCCTAAGAGGTACAGCCTCCAGAAGGTTCTAGTTGTTGAGGTTGAGGCTGAGGATCTATAGGACCTGTACTTGGTGGCCCACGAGGAGGTGGTGGCCACATAACTCCTCCACTCTCAGATAGTGTCCACCTTGATCTACTGCATGAGCTCAAGTGGAAGCTACCCACTCTCTGCTCTAGGGGCACTACCTGCTCATACAGAGATCTCCAATAGAAAATATCTTGGCTAGCTCAAACCATCTCTGCAACAGTCTGACCTATAGGACCCTGTGCTGCGGTTCGTTGTACTTGTTGTAATAGAGCCTCTGCCCTATAATATCTCTCGATAGCGGTGTCCCACTCTAAGATAGTTGTCGTCACATCTCCCTGCAGCTGGGTAATCTGATGTTGCATCTACCATCTGTTCATCATCCTGACCCTGGACCTGTGCCTATACTTGTGCCTGCACCTGAGTCTGAGCCTATATCTGTGGTACCCCATCCACCCTCTATCTCACTTTCCTCTATCCTCCATCATCCCCACCATTATCCCCATCATCTCCATCATCACCTCTACCAGCCCTCCCACCTCTGACTTCATCATCATCTCCTCCACCTTAGCCACCTCTGCCAACTCTCTCTCCTCACCATTGCCTCCTCCTCTGATGTGAAGCATCATCATCCCCCTCATCTCTGTCCTCTAATCTAGGAGCTCACTCTGCAAGTCCAAAGTATCTTGAAATAGGATGAGTCATAAAGTGTACCACATATTCAGCTATCATCCCTGCATCCACAATCTATCTCTGCAAATCCCACGCCTGGTATGGAATCTGTAGAAAATTAGCTCTCACGGTCTCATAAGATGCAGTAGGACCCCACCATGGACGCTCCTTATGCATCCGAGCAAATATGGCAGTACCCTTGGGCATCTCTTAGACCCTGCCAAACTATCAGAGCACACGAGAAATGATATGTCACTCAAGGGTATAGGGGGTCCTCCCTAACAACCATCATGTCTAAAAGTAGTAAGGTAGCTCGACATCATCCTCATCCCAGGCCTTGCAATCCAGATAAGGCTGCCACTCAACTTTGTCGACATTATCCAATGCATGCCACCAATACTCAAGCTTTCCCAACTTGGGCTGGAAAAGGGTCTCCTAAAACATGTATGAATAAGGTCTATCATGGCCTCTAACACCCATCCCTACCGGTCATGTGATAGCTATGTGCAACCATGCCCAAATCTATAGCAAAGACACTCCAGCTGATAGACTAGCAGCTCCATCATAAATGAACTAATGAAGATCACGGTATAAGTGTGCAAGTATGTAAACACCCTAGGAAACGCGTGTCCCCTCAGATATCATCCTCTTTAGAGTCCTCCCCCATCCAACCAGAAATCCTCATGATCTCCTGTCTGGATAGACCACCCCTCCAACCAACCCTGCTAATATAGCTGGCAGGGGCTCGTAGTAATCTACCATATTCGCCTAGCTGATCTCCGTACCCTCCAGGTCTACATCGTCAAAAACTCATTGGTACTCCACCAATCCTGCTCCCGTGTGTGACTCGTACTCCACTAACTCTCCCTAAATCAGAATCTGCAAAATCTGGTGCATATCCTCCAAGGTCACCGCCATCTCTCCTGTCGGCAAGTGAAATGTGTTTGTCTCATTGTGATACCTCTCCCCAAGCGCAATCAACAGTCCCAAATTTGCCCGCACCTTGGGCATAAAGCAAATGTAAAACAATCTAACTGATCCAAGGACCAAGTGATCAGTCTCGGTCAAGTATGGTCGCAGTAGCTGAGTAATAGGGAATCTCTCCCGCAACATCAAAACATTATCTAGCTCCTCCTGCAATCAAAATAACAAAGTGCATTAACAAATCAACTAAGCTGCATATCTATCCAATCAATTAAAATAGTTACTTAGCTATCCTATCGTCAAACTCATCCTATCATCTCTTTTGAGATTCTATCAATCTCAAAGGTACCCTATCAGTTGGCCAACATTGATCAAGAGGCCGACTCCATCAAATCAACTAAGTAATTGACTATTTTTATCATATGCGCAACTCTGTTTACCAGATGCGTAGCTTTGTGCCATATGCACATAACCCCCTATCAAAAGCACAAATTTGGGCATATGCATGGAATCAAGATCCAAAAGCGTAGTTTTAATCCAAATGCGTAGCATTAAAATGCATGCGTTGAACCCCTAATTGATTGCACAACATTATTATGCATGCGTAGGACTATTGATCGAATGCGCTATTTCATTTAGATGCGTGGAATCCCTTTGTGAATGCACGACTCTATTTTAAAAGTGCGGGATTGTTTATCAAATGTGAAAAAATTGCATATGCACCTATTCCTATATCAAATGCGTGGATTTGGGATATATGCGTAGACCTATTTATCATATGCACTGAACTAGTCTTGTTGCGCATACAAAACCATGACTTTTGACCTATTTGACTGTAATAAATGCACTACAACTGAAATTACATGCATATGTACTGGGGGTCCATACTCTGTTGGCCGCCCGAATCGTCAGATCCTCTCGAACCTGTGGTTCTCTACTGGAATCTGTTGCATCTTCACTGACTACTCTGACTGCTCTGCTCTGCTATGCACTAGGGCTCCCTATAATCTCTCCTCAAAAGACAAGTGTGCAAATGAATAGAAAGGAGACCCCACATCCTTACTTATAGCCTACTGAAACCTAACTAGAGGTGTTTGACCTTGTACATGCATTCCATGTTCTTCGTCCATTTATCATTCTCCCTCATCCAAATTTTTCACCTGTGGATCGTATCGTCAATTCTTCTTTGTTGTGAGATCGTTTGTTATCCTTTTACCAAAATCCAACCTGACAAATGTCCCTAGGGGGCATCCTATCATCATCAAACCTGTACCAAGGGCAAACTGGGGCATGTATCATACTTAGAAAAAAAATATTCTTTGAAACAATGTGATAAAATGCATTGTCTCAAAGAGGGGCAAAATGTATACACCTAAAAATGGCTCAAGTTGAATTAAATAAATATTTTATTCTTATTCTCCTATCAATAAATAAATATAGTAATTTATTTATCTAGTTCACATTCATCTTAATCTTCCAAAAATTAAATAAAAATCAATTTATTTTATTAAATCACCCAAATTCCTCTAAATCATCCTTAATTGAATAATTCTAAATTATTTAATTAATCATCTTTACTAAAGTCTTAATTCTATGAATCCACATCATTTCCACATCACTTTACACCTCATCGTGTTGCACACATATTGAATATTTTTAATATTTAATTATATAATTATCCTCACCCACATGTCCTATTTATCCTCTAACCATCCCTATTCTTAAGAACTTGGTCTTTCCATGTCATCATAGTCAAAGGACACTTAGAGACACATGTCTCATAGTTCCTAGATTCTTTCCAACAACCCTGCAAAGAAGGACTCCTTCGACCCTTTTCTTTTGGTCTTTGTGAGCATCATGACATGTGGCTTATGGTTCCACATATTCCTCCACCTTGTCATCGTAGTAGGAACATCTCCCACTTTTATCTCCCTCATCCCAACTAATCAAATCTCTACCGTAGACATCACAATGACTTATTCTTCAACCGTGGATCTTTTGACACTTGGATTTAAGCCTCCTTGGCCTATAAAAGCAAGTTCCTCACCCTCATTTTGCATCACAAGAGTTATAGTACTTAAATGCTGCAGAAATTCCATCAAGCAATCAAGTGGGCCTTTGGCCCCCCATTTGCATTAGTTTCATAATCTCCATTGTTGCACAATCATTTAGCTTCATAATATCATTTAGCATCATATCAATATCAGGGCAATATCAAAATCATCATCATTATCTTAGTTGCATTGTAGAAATCCTTCACATTGCATAGTTGAATCCACAAATCCATTCCTCTCTTTGTCATCTTGAAAAGCAAAGAAGTACAATTATGAGAGTAATATCATTATCAACAAGATCATTGAGAAGATAGGAAACAATGGAATGCACGGGATAAATCAGTTTGCAAGGTATAACTTATGTTTTCTGCATTTTTCTTAGTTTCATTGATGTATTGAATTTGAGTAGGAATTCTAGAGTATTTGTGGTATCTTAATAGATTTTTATAGTTGTTTTCAAATTATCAATCACACCCCTCACTTTGAGAAGTATAATGGGAAAGGAGACCCTAACAACCATGTGGTAGCCTTTACAACTGTGTAGTAATTTAATCTTTGAAGATGCAATTTTGGCAAAACTATTTCCTAGGTCACTCAAAGACTCAGCCTTGGATTCGTTTTCCTCATTGCCTCCTAATTCAATCACTTCTTTTTCACAACTCATCAATAAATTCCTCAAGCACTTTCAAGTGAACATTGGACCTCAAGTCTCTTTGATCGACTTGGTTCATTGCAAACAAGGAATAAAAGAGAAAGTAACAAATTTTATGGGTTGTTACTAAGCCCTCTTTTCACAAGTTCAATATTCTATTTTGGATTTTGATGTACAGAGAATCTTTATTGGAAAATTACAGGTCTCACATTCGTGATAAGTTATTGTTGATGTGTTATTATTCTTTCACTCATCTTTGCACGACTCTCCGTGTTTACCAATTTTTGGTTAGTCAATATGAGAATAATCCCTCATTGGCTCCAGTTGGTCAATCTAAAGCCTCACACAATCATTCATTCAAAAGACACAACAAAACATTCATCAAGATCAATGGAATTTCAGCCAATAACATAATAAAACATGTGGTGGCTGCATCATCTCCTTCTACCACCCCATATAAATTGAAACCAAAAACAAGATATTTCACATCATTATCAAAGTCTCTCTACTCTATAATGACACAAATTTTGAACAACAATTTCATCAAGCTTCCACCTGTTAGACCTCTCGATCCAAGTAAGATGCAATCGTCTTCTTTTGATTCAACAATTTCACCGCTCTGCCGGTCATGACAGTGAAATATGTATGCGTCTTAAACATGAAGTTCAAGACCTCATTGATTCCAATGTCATCCAGGTTGCTGGTGTAAACAACAAAGTAAATAAATTGGTGGCTCCACCTAATCAAAACCTACAAATATACACAAATCCATTACCTCATCATGAATCTAATGTTGTGGACACATCTCAAGAACAAGACCGTGAAGGCGATGTTTGTATGGTAGATGCCCGCTCTCATAAAAGAGCACGCAAAACCTGAACCGTCTATATCTTTTACTCCTCATGATGTTGCTATTAAAGCTCTTGATGGACCTCTCTACATCACCATTCAAATCAATGATAAACCTATAAGAGGTGCTATGATAGATCCTATATGCATGGTAAATGTAGTACCTAAAGAGTTTCTCTACATGAATGGTTTACACCATGATAACTACGATGTTTCAGAAATCACAATTAGAGCACACAATGGGTCTATCCTTCCAACTCTTGGTGCCTTGACCCTCGATGTCAAGGTTGGGCCAAGAACCTTGGATGTTACTTTTTTCATCATTCCTACATTAGACTTATTTCATGTGAAGTTGGGTCACCCATGGCTCCGCTCCATTAAGAGGGTCCCCTCTATGGTTCATAAGTGCTTAAAATTTCCATTTGAGGGACATGTACACGCTGTACATCATATTCGGTACTAGCTCGTTGCTTGACATGGACACTTTACACTTGATTACTTATGGCCAAATCTAGTTGGAGTTGCTCGAGCTAGAGAGGATTTATTCTTTTTATCATATCAAAATTTAAAGCATAGAAAATAGCAAAGTTGTCGCTTAGTAACATACCTCCTTGTGGTGTCCCTAAACCTCTTCGATCTTCTGAGGTTGCGACAGTAGTTCCCCCTGTCCCACAGGTGGCGAATGAAGTTAAGCCTAAATCGAAGGTTCTTCCCCATCCTTGAGCGTTTGGTAGATATGCTGAGGTTCCCCCTCCGCCATCCCTTTAAGGACAATGAGGTAATTGTCATGCACAAAATAGACCTCCCCGCAATCGCAATATTAATTTTGTCCCACCTGCCTCTGCAGAGACTAGTGGAAATCAATCGATTGCATGTGTATTATTTCTTGAGGTTTCTCAACCGCTTGTGAATGCTCAAGTACTTCCACTTGTTTCATAAGTTGAGAAGGAAGAGCAACCTGCATTAAGGAACCCTTCCCCTATGGCCTCCCAACCTTTGGTGGCTCCTCCTATTTATTCTAATGTTCTTGAAGCAAAGGAAGAAAGGACCCCATGTTGGAAGATACTACAGTTCCCTTAACAAACATCACAAATAAAGCTAAGTTAAATAAAATTACAAGAGAAAGAAAGAAGCATCATCATGTTGTGGATTGCCTTGTCACAGGAGAGGATAATCTCCCTCCCCACAAGCATTTATCACCTACAAATGTGAAGGAGACATCTACTAGTGTTTTGTCTCCTCTAGAGAAGGATAAAGCTTCACAACCCACTATGGAACCAATAATACTATATTTCGATAGCAAATCTAAAGTTAATAATGATACAGGTATGGCTCTTGTTCCTTAGACCACACTTGCTATAGTTCCTTTTACATCTTGTCCACCTACCCAAATTGGTGATGAGCAAGATTGGGAGAAGGACGATTTGCTTTAGGTCGACTCGCAAGTGTGGCCTGTTATTTCTATTATGTCATGAGTACATGTGATTTTTTTTCCCCCGTAATGTGTTGCTTGATGCTTTATGTATGTTTTTGTTGTTGTTAAGCTCTCTTTGGATGACCCTTGATACCCTTGTAGGTGCAAGGATACAAAGGGACCAAATTCATTGTGACATTCTCTCTATTTGTATCATCATTCTTCTATATGTTGTAAGTTGCATTGTTGTTTCCTTTGGGGATGACTCAAGGCGTAGGATGATTTGGCATTCTCCCTTGTTGACCCAAGGGATTTTTGTTTGATTTCATGTGACCTTATGCCTTTGTCTCCATAGTTATACCAACTGGCAGATGATGACAGTTCCAAATATTTATAGCCTCGAGATATCTCCTATATACACCCATTCATATACTAACTCCAGTCAGGTAGATCCCTTTGTGTTATTACTTTATATTTAACTTGTTTTTACTTTCATGATTTCATTTATTTGGCACCGTGTTGCTATGCTTGACATCATACCAAGACTACACGAGCCATTGTGTATCATGCTCAAAGCATCGCCTCGGTTTTCCTTTTTGTGGGGGCAACCCCTTGTTGTGATGTAGTTTTTTTGGGAACACATATCATATGGGCATGTGCTTACAGAAAGCCAGATCATGCCTATCTTGTGGTTTATTCTACGTTAAAGCAATTGCTCCCTGATAGGAGTTAGCAATCACTTTAAGGTGGGGGCATACATCGCGCTATGATCTTTTTGGTTACATACTTGTTTATTATAGTTGGCATAGAACTCACCTAGTGATTCGATGGTCCTCACTAGCCCGTGATGTTTCCTTTTGGGTCCATGAGCCACCTAGTACAATGATGTTGGCTAGCCCGTGTGCTTCATGTGACTTGTCGTGGTCACCTAGTAAAATGGCAGTCCTTACTAGTGTGTGATCCATGAAGGCACTTCTCTTCACATGGCCCCTAGCAACAGAGCAAACTAGCGTCAGAATCATGTGCCTTATGTGTTTATTACTATGTTTGTTTGTTTGATGTATTATTTCAAGTTGTATTCTCTTAATGATTCCATGTGTCTTATGTGTCTTCATCATGCTTTCCATGTGTTTTCAATGTATTCTCTATGCCTTATGTGTATGCTTCATGTCAAGCGTGTATGCATTATGTATGGTGTGTATTACCTTTGTGTATTGCGTGTCACTTGCATGTATTCCAATCTATGCTTTTAGTACTCCATGTATGTGAGTTATGTTGCAATCTCTTGTGTGTTTAAAAAATCTCTTTGCTTATGTGTTTGAAACCTTAGAATCCTAAGCTTGGGGGCTTTTAATATTCCACAACTTGGTAGAATTCTTTGGGCTTCTATGTTTTCATGTTTGAAATCTGTCTTCTCCTTACTTTAGTGTGAGTTTGAACATAAGTTTGTACCCACGCTAGAGTGGGGGATAAATGTTATAGAGTAAAACGTGTACACTTGTTAACTAGGACCTATTTTAACACCTTTTTGAACATTAAACAATTAAATCTTGATCCCGATGAATAAACCTGATAAAATAAAGTTAGGATTGGTCTAAGCCCACTTAAATGGATACTCTCCAGAGTTTGTGGGGCTAAGAGACCAAGGCTCCTAGCACCTTGGTCCCAGATGTTAGCCCTAGTCCTATTTTTGTGGTGTCAGCTTAGAACACCTCATTAACTTTTACTTGTCAGCCCCATTTGGTTTTATTTGTCATTGGTGAGAGGGAATGCATATATAAAGGAGTTTTACAATTCATTTTATACTAGATGATCACTAGCTTGTTATGAGAAGATTAGAATTGCTTACATGTTTGATCTCCTATGCTCAAGTGCTCTTCATGCTTGGATGTGCTACATGCTTATGGATGTTATGATGCTCACTTGCAGGGTTTGAAGGAAGTTCAAGCTATCTTTATCTATCTCCTTGTTGGTGCATGATCTTGAGTTATCTACTCTAATTAGGGTTTCACATATTGTGTTAATCTTTATCACTTCCATTCATATTTTCATCAAATATTGTTGATCTTGCCTCTGCCCTCCTAGGGAACACACTCTTGGATCACTAATCATCACTATAGTGGAGGTGGAAACACCAACACGAGGTTTGAATAAGACAAGCCCCTAAACACAACACAACCTTTTCCCTCTTTGCTTGTGTGCAGGTTGAAGATACAGATTTCTGAAGACAAGATCCGAGAAGAAGAAAGGGTTTATAGCTACAGGTTTGGTGAAGCTCAGAGATTCTGCCAAAACCTTAATAGGTTCTAGGGTGCCCAACATCCTAGTCTTTTGGTGATCCCAAACTTGGATCTAGGTTCTGATCTGTCTCCTGATCTCTGGTGTACTTTTTGATTTTTTGTTTTCGTTTCTGACTGTCGTATATTTGCAGATCTTTGTCAATTAGAGTTTCATCTTTTGCCCTAGTTTGCTTGGTTAGTTTTGGTTGAATTTGGTTGACACTCCTCTATAGAAAAAAAGGACAAAACCTCTATAGTTTGGCTCTCCTTCATGGGTAGAAGCCAAGCTCGATTTGTGTCCTAATGTTTAGTGGAAGAGAGTTTGACCTAGTTTAACTTCTAAGGCTAGATCTCTCGTTTCCACACAATAGATGTAAGTAAGCTTGGAGGAGATCTGATTGTTAGAAGGTTGAAAGATACAAAAGCTCCACAGGCTGCATCCATGGTGGTAAATACTACCCTATTCAAAGAAGCTATAGCTAAGAGATTGTAGTCAGATTATGACAAGTTGTAGATTGAGTATAAAAGGCTCATGTAGGAATGTAATGTGCTAAAATTATTGGTGGACGGCCTTAAGATCGCCATGACTGAACAAGTGCCATCACCTGTTTCATTTGGCACTATGTCCCAATAGGCTATTAACACCCTCACCCTTAAGGCTGAAGGCCTGGAGGAGGAATTGAGGAAAAGTAAACAAGCAAAGGCTAATGCATTGTCAGAAGGATCACAAAAGATTTTAAACTTGGTGAGAAGCTTGTTTGATCATAGTTTGTCTCAAATCCTAGGTAAGGTAGATGATGCATGGTTATATTTTGGGAAATTGAAAGAAGAAAGGAATCTCCTAATCAAGCAAGATCCCATATTACTTAGACAAATCTTAAGTGCATGGATCCGAAGGCTATCTTCTTTAAATGTCATTCAAAACATGGAAAGCTTCAATCCAAATGCCCCTCAAGAAATTGCAAGTACATTTGAGGTGGTGAATATCTTAGGGGACATATCTTCATTTCAAGGAAGATATGATGCCACAATCAAGGAAAAGCTCAAAAGCTTCAAGGCTCTGGAAGAATGTTAGATGTTGCTAATTGTAAAGATCGATGAGGATATGAAATCATTGGAGGTGTGGAGGTATGAGTTCCAAGTTATCACTTAGGCTTTGGTCACATTGGTCATCCGAGGAGGATAAATTGACAAAGTACTATGTAATGCTAAATTAGATAACCTCCAAAAAATAGAATCAGGGCTTGACAACTTTGTGAAAGGTGCCAAGGTGTTATTGGATGCCAGATATCAAGCCCATATAAATAAGTTGGCAAAGATTTTGAAGCACCCTTGTCATCTGACGAAGAATTCAAAAGTTGGGTGCTCAGATATATTTTGGCCTTGGTGTGAAATAACACTTTGATGTTTAAGAGATATAATTGAACATGTCATGTTTAACTTCTAAATGCTAGCAAAATGGGTGTGATTTTGGCAAGTAATAGTGATTAAACTCCTGATAAGCTGGATTAAGAGCATAATTAAGGGCCTAATCATGAGAGGCTCAGGTTATAAAAGGATAAAGACTGCTTTTGGTGATCATTCTCATTATTAACCAATTATGGTAATCGTTCAGTTATAATGTGGTCATTTTTGCTAAAGGTATCTGATGAAGTGGCAAAGCAGTTAGGTTGTTATGAGTACTTGGAAGGACCATGTAGTTGCGAGATGAAAGCATACTTCCCCGTTTCTAAAGGGCATGGGGGGTTCTGGTAAAGTACCAACCTGCTTCTTAAGGCCAATGCTTGGTTATAAATCATCTCTTTCACATTGAAAAGCAACATGGGAACCTCATCTATGGAAGGCCTTTCACAAGGGGAGATGATGTTTCCATTTTTTGGGATATCCAGGCTATGGGGAAAAGGCGGTGGGTATCATATTGCTCTTTGATAGTGGCTTATTTATCCTCCTCCATGGCTAACACAACAAGTCATCTAGATTTGGCTTTAGGAAAATCTGGTAGCAAGAGAGATGCCCATGCATCTGTATTGTAGATAATGGGTGGTGGCCTCTCGTCACTCATTTGTTTCCCCTTCCTCTAGGCCCACTACATATCTTAGCCCAATGGAATGGTTTTCATTAAGGATGTGAGCAGTAGCAAGAGGAAAGTCTACTAAAGTATGCCATGTAGATGGTTGGTTTGAGCCACATCCGCAGAAGCAGTTAAGAGATTGGCATCCTCTTGCCCATTATTCAAGATTCTTGAGTGTGGGGAAGCTTTCCTGAGAAGACACACATGATTTAATGAAGAGGTTGAAAGGTATGCCATCTTCGTGCCTTTCATTCCAATGGCATGAGGGATGATAAGCAATGATCAAGGTGTTAGGATAAAAGGATAAATTGGAAAAGTGGAAAGGTTGTTTGTAAAGTTGTTTTAAAGTAATAGATGTCACTCATCTAAAAGGGCTTTGCTTTGTAATCTTTTCTATACAAGGATGGAGCCCTCATTTTGTGGGGGTTGGTTCCAAAAGATACTTTCAGACAAGATCTGAAGTATTGGGGTCAATCTGGATTTTCTTTCAAACTGTAATGTATTGAATGTCTAGTTTATATATGCATATGTCTATTTGTGACAATATTATGTAATGACTGTTGTTGGTTCCCAAATCTGCACACATCAAACTCTAAATATTTGTCATTTCTTGTGATCAAATTTGATGCAGGGGCATCAGGAGCCCCATAGCAAGAATGGTTGTTATGTCTTGGTTTTAGGTTGATAGGGTGTTTTGGAGTCTAATAAGGTGATTTATGACCATTTGGGATCATGTTGATCCATTTTGGAGTGTTATAGGATCATTGGTTAAAAATTGTAAAAGTTGTCATGCAACTTTGGCAAGGTGTCAAAAATCAAGAAACTATTACTAATCAGTTGGTTTTGATTGATAATGTATAAGGACACCTCCAAACTCAAGTTCAAAGTGGGGAGAGGTGAAATTTGGGAGTTTGATGAATGAAAACCTTAATTTTGTGTGCATTTCTCTGAGTCCTACATTGTTTTCAGGATGAAGTTGTGCATTGTATAGCCTGGTAAGGCCTCATATCAAGGAATATAATAAATGGATGGAAAGATATTTGTTTCTAGTTTACAATTTCTTTTGTTTCATTAAATGTCATTGAGTTTTGTGTGAGATATGGCCATTTTGGTGAAGGCTGCCCTATTCTAACAATGTTTTCCATAATTTGTAATCTAAAAACGTACTAGTACAGCCATTTACGGTACAATATTGGGATGAAACCAATCAGAATGGATGAATATATGTTTCTAGCTCTCAATTCTTTTTGTTTGGATCATTTTCATGGAGAGTTGAATAAGTTATGACCATTTTTGTGAGGACAGGTCTGAACCCTAACTAGGGTTCCCAGTTTTGGAAAAAACACCGTAACTTTCTTTTCCACCATTGAATCTTGGTGAAAATTGGAGGAAAATTCTATAATTATGTTATCTTCAATCCTACTAAAGCGATTGGCTTCATTATTTGTTTTGTGAAAGTTATTAATGACTATTCCTTTCATTTCACAGTTGGGACAGGCAAATAGAGGGCATCGAGGGTATGTTCATTAACAACTCAAGGGTTTAGTTCATGCGAGGTTTGAATGGTGATGGAGGATTGTCTATGGTATTGGAGACCTATTACACACTAATTTCATATTGGATTGTGTGTGTGGTGTCTTAACCCCAAGGGGGATAGTTTTGTACGTTGTCAAATTTAGTCAAGTGTGGAATGTTACAATCAAACTATCTTGTATCCTTGCAAGTTATATAGGGTTTTGTCTTTGTATTCATAGGCCTTATGAAATGTTGGCAAATTTGTTTGGTTGGCATATGTCATTGTTGTCAAAGAAGGTGCTATGGGCCTAGGGGTAGTGACTAGAAAAGAATAAGGTCTAGGACTGTCCTGTCAATGTTTTGAAGAATCAGTCATTGAATGTGTTTTGTTGTCCTTCCTTTGCATCAAAATTCAATGGGAGACTTGGCCAAAAGAGTGGGAGATTATTTTCACCTATCTCCCCTGCACTTCAGGCTCTGCCAAACCTAGGGGGTATCCCTTATTTTGCAATTAATAGATTTGTCTTTCACTATATCAAGCAGAAATGTTCTCATAAATTCGCACCAAGATGTGTAAGATTAACCTCAGACTGGCAATATTCTTGGATTATCTTCACTATTTAAATCTGAGAACATGCAGAACCTAAAATAAAACAAAACAAAACAAAATGGTTTAAATGATTTATCTTTAAAGTTTTATGTTCTTTCTAGACCTTTGGGCAAATCCATTCCAGATCGGTGCTCTATCAAGGTAACAGAGTCAAACCTAGTGTTTAAATGCTTCCTTATGACACCAAAACTTCATATCCAAAGGACTAATAACAATAGTATTACCGTATTATAGTAATATGTCCAAGAAAAGGTATTACATGTGACTCTTCTTCACTAATCTCTTAATACAACACATTTCCCCTTATAGCTGACCTAAAGCAATTTTAATCCATTCCTTGAACATATGCAACAAATCAGATATATCACATAACAAATGTACATGAATGAGTTCAGTAACCCTTAGCAACTTCAATCAAAATAAAAATTCTTATAACCAAGGAGACAATCACAGACTACACACACAAGTGTTTTTCATATAACTCAACCTGGAAAGAACAATGTCATTCAGAAGTTTATTCATTTACAGAGGAAATTATGTCTCTACAACCCAGAGTACAGTCACCTATTGCAAAAAGCAATTTCCCAAATATGTGGATAGCTTGTATCCAGATCCCAGAGGCAGAATCCCTATTATAATACTACAAATTCCCTTATAAAGGAAATCATAGAATTGTCAAACTACAATAGTTAGTTACAAATTTGACTTTACGTTTAATTCTTGCAACCATGGGAATTTGCATTTCTCATCTTGATTGGCTCCTGCTGGTAATATGCTTTTTACACTCAATCTGGTCTGTTGAAATGAACTGAGATTAATACTACATTTGAAATTTATTTTCCTCTTTAAAAATTGTGAAATCTCGTTCATTTGAGTGGTTTGATTTCATCCTCGGGACTCCAAAATTAAGCTTTAAAGCTCCAACTGCTTGTTATTTCACTATATTTTTCTCATGCAACTATTGGAACCATTTTAAACCACTCTTCCAACATTGGAATGATTCCAGACAAATTTTAAGAAGCTAAATGGCTGCCCACAACTTCAAATCCCTGCCTAAAGCCTCCAGACATGAGTAGCATTCCAATGGTGGCTCTATCGCACCATCACAGCCCTGACAGAGGAGAATGGAGTGGGTTGTGCGCTGGTACACTCAGCCCCCAAAATGCCTCTATTTTGATTATAAGGTATAAAAATTATATTGATAATGTTTATATCATAATATTTACCATTTAAAACACTATACTTTATTTGCCCAATTCATTTTCTCACTGTTGGGTCATTTTTTGATGATACTGGGTGTTTTTTGCGATTCCAGAATTCAAAATTCATCCCAAACATAATTAAAATCACTGCCCAGGCATTAGGAATGATTGGTAGATGATTTCAGACCATGGATCAACAATTTTGAGCCAAAAGAAACCCCCAAAATTTTGCCATAAAGCCAAAAACGTGAATGATCTTCATTCTGCAACAATCTCTGCTCAAATATGACCAAGAGGGCTCCAGAAATACCTCCATGGAGAAGAAGGCATACCCTATCTACATTCCAAGAATAAACTTGACCAGAATCTGCCCATAAATGAGCCCATCGCACCATCGCAACCATGAGAAATGAAGGCAGAGTGGGCTGTGGTGCCCTCAGCTCATTTTTGCCTTTATTTTTTGTTTACAAAGTATAAACATTATAACATAATGTTTATTTTATAATATCTATTCATTCAAAACATCATATTGTCAATAAATATTAAAAAATGAATTTTCAACTTTAAAAAATGGCAAATATTAATTTCTCCTTCCGAGCAAATGACACAATTTCACTGCAGGCACACGAGACATCTAGAGGCCATGAAAACTTGCATAGGGCCATAATCAATTATTTAAAACATACCCATCTCCCCAAAATTTGCATTGCCAAAAGATTTTTTGGACCTCCTTTGTAAACAGGGCCCCCGTGAGCTTAGTTTTTTTTTAAATTTTATGTTTTCACACAAGGACACCTTGGATCACTACAAAAATGGAGCTGGGAACATTTGAAGGCAAATCAACAACTTGGTTGTCATCATAACTAGGAAATTTGAACTTTTTACGGGACCTTCCAAAACAGGGTTGAAGTGGCGACAGATTTTAAAAATCATGTTAAAACACATCCTAGGAGGACACAAAATGGCACAAATGCTTCTGATAACCCATAAGAACTTTGCACAAAAGTATTTCTCTTGACAAATCATAGATTGATAAATTTTAAACCTAGAAATTAGGAGCATGCTAAGTGCCATGGGGCCTAAAACTCAACTAAAACCATCAAATGAAATGCTACCAAGCACTGAGAATTTGCCAAAATTATAGGTGCTAACAACTACAAATATTTCAATAAATCAATATAAAACCATGCTTATATTGTTTTTTTATGTTTTGTCTCCATGGTTGGTTGAATATTTCAAGGAATTCAAAGAGTTCATGGGTTTACATTTGCTATTCTCTATGTCAAGCCTTTTTTAATTTGTATTCAAAGAATAAATTAATAGTGTTATGCATAGGAAATTGAGTATGCACACTTTCATGGTTGATCATTTGGGATATTCAAGCTTGATTGTAGATAAATAAGAATGGGTATAATCTTGAGAGTAGGAGGGTAGTTGAGGGTTTAAAGTTTCTGTAAGGTAAAAACCTGATAAATCATGCCTAATTAAATATTATAGTTTCTTTGTCATTGTTGGTTTTGTTCAAATATGACTATCGCTACAAGATTAGGCACATGTCTTATAGTTGAAGATATCCCTGCACATTTTAAATTGAAAATCATCTTGGTTATGCCTGGAAATTATTTGTAAGTTATTTTTGCCCTACCCTTATGCATAAAGTCCAGTATCATAAATTTTGCCAAAATCACATATGGAATCACTATTGATACAAATCTTTTAGAGGACTTGCATGCATTTGTCTTTATTCAGGTTTAATGGTGTTATGAGAAGCAATAAATGAATAAATCTATAGGGATTATTAACCAGTTTTACCATATAAGAAAAATGCCAATTGGTCTAATTGCCTTAATTAGAGATCTTCCTAGTTGTCCATTTATTTTCTTCATATTTCAAAGATCTCTAGGAACACCATTCGGAGCTTGGCAAGGCTCAAAGTGTCGAGGAGGTTTATTCACCCTCGTCTTCACTGGCTTTTCTCACCCTTGATTTAACCATAGATTCCTTCCCTCTGTCTAGATTAATTTGGTCACTGTGTCTAGATATTGTGGAAAATACCTTAGAATTAAGGGAGTGCAAGAAAAAGAACCAACAATGTAAACATGGTATCTTCCCAATGATGTGTATGTAGCAATGAATATTCTTCTATAGAGGAGGGTGGATTAGAAATGGATGTTGAAGATAGAAGGCGTAAGGAAGAATCTTACCATCAACAAATTTTCTCACATAGTGATGAAGATGATCATCAAATTTATAACCTGTAGTCTAATGCCACTAAAGTCTAATTAAGGAAACCATCTAATGAGGAAATTAGATCCCTCACTATTGTTGCTATTGCTCAATTCAAGAGCAACTATAACTTGAGGAGTAGAAGGATTCAAAATGAGAATAACATTGGAGGAGCTACAAGGAGCTTGTTCATAAAAGAGAAATAAGAAGGGTGTAAAACCCCTGATCTTACAAGGAAATGTGATGTTCAACCCACGTTGAAAGAAGATGTGATAAAGCCTGATCTAAATAAAAAATGTAATGATCCAAAGGGAAAAGGTGTTGCTAAAAGAAAGGTTGAGTTTGTCAAGAGTGAAGTGTCATAAGAAAAGGAAGATGCAAATTCCTATTACTTGTATAGATAATTCTTGTGGTAACCCTTTACCAAAGTATATCCCATTGGACATGGGTCATGTCTTTAACCAAATTAAGGTGACTGTGCCATTACTGGAAATGATGAGAATAAATGAGCACAAAGACTGAACACTAGCTTTGATTGATGAGACTACATCCCATCACAAAATGTCAATTAAAGATCTAAGCATGCAAATAGAGAAAGAGGGGCCATAAACCAAGAAACATAAGCAACCACACACTAAGATACCAGAGGTCTACTTCACAACCACATTACATAAATATCCCTCACAAGTAGACCCCTTTTATGTCACTTTGATTGTAAATGGAACAACAATAAAGAATTATATGATAGATTCAGGGGCCTCCACTAATATCATGCCTCTACAATTCATGCAACAGTTGGGACTGAAAGTGACCAAATCTTATGGGAAATGCTTTGCCATGGATTCAAGAGAAGTTTCAGTGAATGGGGTAATAAAAAGTATTGGATTCAAGTTGGCCGCATATCTAGAGATAGAGTATAAGATGAATATTACTATGGTAGACAGTCCCCCTCAGTATGGAATGTTTCTATCAAGAAAGTGGGCCTCTATTGTTGGAGGAAGCATTCAAATGAATGCCTCATTTGCAATTATTCCTATGAAACACAAAGAGGTGAGACTAGATAGGAGGAAAAGGGCTCCTTATACCTTTGAGGGATACAATTTAATGGATGATCATATTTGTTTCATTGATGTTGGTTTAGACAGCTTCAAGGTTGAAGCAAAGTGTCCAGCAGAAGTAGAAGATTGCCAACATAAGGAAAACCCAGTGGATAGTCTTTTAAATGATATATGGATGATGAAATTTTATGGTGCTTGCTTGAAAGAGGGACCAGGAGCTGGGGTTGTCTTTACCTCGCCAAAAAGAGAAACCTTCAAATCATCTATTAAACTAGGATTTGAATGCACCAACAATATAGCTGAATATGAGGCTCTGTTGATAGGGTTGTAACTAGCTATCAAGCATAAAATTAAAAATCTTAATGTCTTGAGTTATTCTGAACTAGTGGTTTCTTAGGTCAAATCCAAGTATGCCTCTAAGAATAAAAGTTTAAAGCAATATAGGAATATTGTATGGAAAATAATAGAATCTTTTGATGCATTTTCTATTGTCGATAGAGAGAAAAGAATTCAGTAGCTAACCTCTTAGATAATTTAGCAATCAGGGTGGAAGATATATCTCTAGTTGGCATATCCAAAGTAAGGATGCTAATAAGACCCTTAGTGTCAGATAACATTCAACACTAGCAAGTGCTTGAAAATGATGATGACATTTTTAAGTTTTTAAATTGTGTTGATGCATATCATAGTCAAGAGATCGATTTTCAACACTTTGTGGAAACAACATTCAAAAATGAAGTCATCCATTTGAAGACAAAACAAAATCCCTAGGGGATTGGTTGCTTTAGAAAGAGTATTTGATGGGGCTAACCGAAGTGAAGCCAAACCTTCCATTTCTCAGGAGAAAGACTTAGAAGAATTAAATGTGGGCACCAAGTCATCACCTAAGAAGGTATAGAAGATATACATAGGGAGAAAGATGAATCCTAAGGTAAGGACGACGTTGATTACATTACTAATAAAATACTGCAGGGTGTTTACCTAGTCCTATGATGATTTAAAGGACTACAGAGAGGACTTGTTCCAACATGAGATACCTTTGAAACCAGGTGCTAAACCTTTCAAGCAAAAATAGAGGCCAATTAATCCCACACTAGCCCCAAAAATGTAAGAATAATTGGCCAAACTCAGGTATGGAGGCATTATCAAACCTATCAGGCACTCCACATGGGTGTCCAACCTGAGTCTACTTAGGAAAAGGAATGGGGACATCAGATTGTGTGTTGACTTTAGGAACCTAAATATCTCGTCTCTGAAAAACAACTATCCTTTGCCTAACATGGAGGCATTGTTGTAGAAGATAATAGGGTGTGAGCTTTTATCCATGATGGATGGATTTTCTGGCTATAATCAAGTGAAAGTTAAAGAGTCAGAACAATACAAGACAACCTTCACTACTCATGGGGCACTTATGTATACATAAGAATGCCTTTTGGTTTGACGAATGAAGGAGCCACTTTCCGAAGAGCAATGGATGTGGCATTCTCTGACCTAATTAATGTGATTATGGTGGTATATCAGGATGACCTCACAACTTTTTCCAAGGAGTATGAACATTGTGGACACCTAGAGCAGATTTTTAAAAGATGCTTAGAGTTCAGAATTTCTTTGAACCCAAAGAAATGTATGTTTGGTGTTATTAAAGGGAAGTTGTTGGGACATATCATATCAAAGGATGGGGTAAAAATTGATCCAAAGAGAGTAGCAACAATAGATAATATACCTCAACCCAAAACAGTTAAGGGCATTCAGTCTTTCTTTGGGAAAATAAATTTTGTAAGAAGGTTTGTGCCAAACTTTGCTGAGAAGACCAAAGCAATCTCCAAGATGCTAAAGAAGGGACAAAGTGTGAAGTGGGGGGTTTAAGTGGATACTGGTAGAAACATACTACTTCACCAAATGGATTGAGGCTATCCCTACTAGGAAGGCAACCAGTAAAGTTGTCATAGAATTTGTTTTGGAGCATGTCTTGAACAAGCTTGTAACTAACAATGCTATGTGTTTCAGGTTCATTGAATTTGTGGATCTTTGTTCCAATTATGGGATAAATTTATCTCATTCATCCCCATATCATCCCCAAGGAAATGATCACGTTGAGTCAAATAACAAGAGCCTAATGAAGATCATTAAAAGAATGTTGAGAAAAAACAAGAAATCTTGGGATTCAAAACTAAGGCTAGCATTGTGAGTTGACTGTGTAACACCTAAGAAATCAACTAGGAGGTCACCATATGAGATAGTGTATGGTATAAATGCTTTAATGCCTATTAATAATTTGATGCCAATATACAAATTCATATAGTAGTCTAATGAAGATGTTGACAATTCCATGACTTGTTGAATCAATCAGCTGGCTGAGTTAGATGAAATCAGAAGGGAAGCTCAAGCTACCAATGTGAAGAAGTAGAAACAAGTCAAATACCTATTTGATAAGAGGGTCAAATCTAGGAAGTTCAAATGTGGTGACTTGGTTTTGGTATGGAATTCCCAATTTCAAGATAAGGAGAAACATGGGAAATTTGATGCCCTATGGTTAGGGCCATACTCTATTACAAGTACTCATGGGGAGGATTCATATTTTAGTCAAATCTTAATGGGAGAATTTCAAGAATTGTCTGTGCATGGATAATTTCTGAAGCAATACTTCTCTTGAGCCTTAGATTATCTTTCCATGCGCATTAGATTTAGATTCCTTTCCCCTATGTCATGTTTGTGCAATCATGGTTGTTTGTGACCCACGATAAAGTGTGTTTGTTTTGTTTGTGTGTTGGTCTGCATCCTAGAGTTTTTGAATCGTCACCATATCCCTCTGGTATATGCATCCCCAAACAAGAGCCACTGTTAGAACCTACAAAATCTCTAGGGTTTAGATTTCTTATTTTTGAATTATTTTCCTACGTTTTGGAGACTCATGTTTCAATCCTCAATTTTTTATAATCAAAAGTCTAATTTTTTAGTGACCTACATAGTTAGTTATATTCACTTAAGTTACCCTAAGTGTGTCCACTTTGTTGTGAGTCTACCAGCCCCTTCGCTAGTTTTACCGGCTAATGCCTTTATTTTTATTAAAACCTAATGGGTGCGCCCAAGTGCTTGAAGTTATATTGTAATCTTGAGGTGGGCACATGACATTCAAAGAAGGAGTTCCATGGAGGGTGTCCACTTGTCGATCTCATGCTCTTCTTTAGTACTTGGTGACTTGACATCTAATGGGGGGTGTCCATGTTACCGTGTGTCAATGGAACCCACCAGACTATTTGTAAAGGAGGGGTTTTATGAAAGTTTTTAGTCGCTTGTTGTTAGCGATCCTTTCGTTAAGGGGTTGCATCCTATATTTGTGACCATGTGGCGACACTTGGGTACAGTACTAGGCTTCACTTCAAGTGGATCCTCACTATGCAGCTATTTCTTGAAGACCTTGGGTGTGAGACTCTCTAACACGTGTCCCCTATGTGGAGATGGCCTCGAGTGCTAGAAGTTATTGCATGCATGAGCCATGGATCTTAGTTTTATGATTGAATCAATGGTTAATATTCAAAATTTCTCTAGAATGTGGCACATGAAGCAAATATTTGGCTCGCTTTAAGATTAATTACTAGACGTAATGTGGCATTCAATTTGAGATCACTACAATTGAGCCTGAAACCACAACTGAATTGTGAGGCATGTGTGAATTAATGGACACTTTAAATGATATATTTGATAGATATAATGTTGAGTTGCAAGATTGAACAATTTGAAGCATCTAAAGCATATTTTTTGCCCCATCTCTTAGCGACGGCAGCCTCAAGACATCATGGCATGATTAGGATGTGAAATTTGGAAACAATGCCTCAATCCTTAATTACATCTGTCACATGGGAGAGCCTAGTTGATCCAGTTTGGTGCGATGTTAGGAATAAATGAATTATTTAGAGCCGAGATAGAATTACATAATCCCATGAGGAAAATTGAAACATAATTCAATGTCGAGTATGAGATCCATGTCAATAATTGGGACAAGTTTTAGGAGGTAAGCGGCTTGACAATGGAACATGTCACCTAGGCACAAAAATACATGACATGATGTGGATGTACCGCATCACTTGGAGCTTCAAGAAAATCCTCTATGCATGTGTGACAGTTCTTCATTAATGCCTTAGATAGCTGAATGACGTGAGTTTAAGTACAAGTGATCTGATGGATTCGGTCATGGTTGTGTGCACTCTCGAGGGCTAAAATAATCTAGGCTATGCCTATAAAAGGAAGTATGACACTGGAGAGATCATTATAATCCTTCATCTTGTTCAAAAAGGGTAATTTCTATGTTTTAGAAAGGGTCAGTAATGATTCACTTGTTTCTTTGGGGCTTCTCAACCTTTTCATGCCTTTAGTTATGTGAAACTAAAAGGAAAAGTGGAATTCCTCCCTAGAATGGGTGGAATTCAAATGAGAAGTGTCTAGTTCACTTGCTTCTCGAGGCAATGTTTGAACCATAACACAAGGTTCTGATGGAGAGCAAAGTGTTCATGGGGTGAATCAATATGACATTTGGTCTCTCCTTTACCCATTGAGGTGGGTCATTTTTCCCAACTTCATATTAGGGCAGAAACATTCCAATTGCATCTCGGGAGGCTTTAGTGTCTTTCAATTTATGTTTGTGGATAGAGGGAGTGTGTTGACTCTTAAGGAGGAACCATTCTCTATTCGGGTTGTTTTGTTGCTTCCTAGTGTCCTAGTTTTGTGGGCACATAGTGCAATCTTGCATATCTAATCTTTGTCTGCTGCTACCCGTACCCTGGTGTGGAGTGCCCATTGGCAGAACATGTGATGTTGCGTTGAGATGGAGTCTTTTCCTCTCCTAGTGCAACCTAAAGCGAATAACTTCTTTCATGCCACCTTCAATATTAGGAGAGCACAAGGCAGTTGCATCTGTTGAGTCCTAGTCTTTGATTATTGTTTGAAATGCTTAGGGATTCAAGAAAGGAGCACTTTTCAAATGCCCCATTGTCGCCTCCATTGCTAGCAACAGGAGCCAATATCTCAACTTGGATGGATTAAGACCAAATCAAGCTCTTCTATTGTGTCATCTCGGTTGCAGGACATGGAAGACCGCCCCCAAGCAACACCCCAACTATTATAACCATTCTGTTAGACATGTCCACTTAGGACAAACATGAAAGTGACATGTGTCAGTCATGACAAATTTGTACTTGCCCCCTTCTTCTATAAAAGGGATGAGCTTAAATTGTAAAAGGGTTGGAAAACTTTGAAAGGGATGTAGGAATTGCTATAGTTTGTATTAGGGGTGACTTTGTCTGATACATGTGTAACATCTTTGTGATAACATGATTTCTCTGATTGAACATATATGAGAAACATGTGGTTATGTGTTATTTGTCTCCATTTTGCATTGTAAGAATTCATTTGAAAGCAATAATCAAGGATTATCAATTTATTGGTGCACATTTGTTGTTACAAATCACTTTTCTATGTTAGTTTATGTTTAAGGAATAGGATAAATCTTTCACAGGAGATGGTAATGTTGTTTGCAATATAAGTGGATTATAAGGTATGAATGCACTGTAATAGCCTTATGTGGGTCATTATTGTTGCCAAAGGCAGAGATATTTAGCAAAGCTTAAATTGACCATCAAATTTATGTAATGTTTGAATAAAGTAATGCATAAGGTATTGACTCTGTACTCCCTAAGTAGGAATCGGTTTGATTTTACATTTTTGCCAACCACAAAACACTCTAAAATGGAAAATCTCAAGTCCATGGTAATTTATTTATAATTATTTGCACTTTTTGCACTAGACTTCAAAGATCACAAGGAATGAGTCATATAAATGCTTAATTCTTAATATTCCTTGTCATTATGTGTGAAAATTTACATCTACTCGACACTATAGCGTGAAAATTGTTTGCTATTTCTAAATAGTGTCTGAAGGGGAACCAACCCAGGTCCTATAGAGCCTAAAACGCAGGGGAGAACACTGCTAAAATTGTCTCTCATTCATTGGCCAGCCCTCTAGTAATTACAATCATAAGATCTTAATAAATCTTTAGGAATTGCTAAGATACATGTTGTAGAACCAACAGATCCTACATTATTAGAAGTGTGGGCTCTATGTTCTCCATATATTTTATGAATATCAAATCTCCCTATTAGAGTTTATTGGGGTGCATGTGTGGACCTACAACAAATTAAAATTTGGGGACTTTGGTATTGATTGTTTGATGGAATAAGCACTTGATTGTCTCATAGAATTGATGGCCTGACCCATCCATAGGGACTACTCTTGTATTCCAAAATTGGATATTTCTATATACGTTGAATTGTTTGCACTTTGTAAGGGTTGGACAAATCATAAGTGTTAGTTTGGTTTGTGATATATTAGACTCTTGTAATATAGAAAAATGCATGTCCTTTCAATTTCATGCTATATTTTGGGCTTGCTTTAGTGTCCATTCCCTTGGCATATTTTAGGAATCATTTTAGTCCAGCATTAGCCTTTTCCTTCACTAGATTGTCAAACTTCTTTACCAGATTATGATTCTTCTTGCTAACTAGGGAACACATGCTAAATTTTGAGCAATTTTTATAAGACACTAGTGTGATGTGCAGATGTTTGTGCGACGTGCTAGCATCCAACAAGATTCTAAAAAATTAAAACATTCTTCTCACCTAGCCACCTATTGTCACCTACTATAATGCTTGTTTGTAAGAAAAATGCCTTCAACATTTGAATCCAACCTTTTAGCTTCCTCATAAACCTTATGCAAAAGGAAATTTTTAATGGAACTCGTGTAATCTCTTCTTTTTTCTATAGCCTCTCTCTTAGATATGCTTGACTAAAGATATCTCTGTTACTAAAGTTGTGTGCTATTGAAATAATACCATTGTTGAATCTCTTTCAAGGATTCATGTTGCTACACTTCAGTTGACTCCCCCAAAGATCTCACTTCTTTGTCTTCCACATCATATGCTGGTAATATTGTTCTTACATTTGTTTTGAATAGTATTGCTAAAATATTTTTTTTTAATATTTCCTTTCTATTCTCTATTGGTAGATCTCTTGGTGTCCATCACCACCCTTTTATCCTACCACACACACACTAGGGTATTCTTCCCCATAGACCGGGGATTAATACTTATAGATTTATTGATATTGTTGTTCTTAATTCATAGATACACTTAGGATATGATCACACAAATTTTTTCCAATCTATTTATCATTGGCTATCCATGGAGGTCAAAAGACCAAAATAGGGGCTTGATCACTGTTAGCAAGCTCCCAAACAACCCCAACCATTTTTCTTGTCCTATAGCTACATGTCTTTGGGTGAATATTGGACTGCACAGAGGTTTTCTAGTATTTTCCCATCTCTTGTCATTTTCATTTCCTTCTTGAAATACATAGATTTGGTTACATTTCTTTATTTCTTTATCATCTTGTCACCTGTAATATTACTCTTGTTTTCCCTATTTCTTATTGTGTGGGTGAGTTCAAGATCTAATGAAAACTTTATATTTTGTAACTTTTTAGGAAAACAACATGAGACTAGGACAATATCATGATATTTGGACTACAATGCATTGCACAGATGTTCACGCATCATGATACTGTCCGAAACATTGAGCTTCATCTTTTGGTGCCAAGTTCTTTACTTTCTACAATTTCTATTTATGTATCCAATTTGCCATTTCAACACTTCTTTCAATCTCATTCATCAATTATTTCATTAATGTAATGTGAAAGTTAAGAGTAGTTTATTGCAACTTTATAAGTAGGATAGTTTGTTGTTTTTCATGGTTTTTTCAAAGCGGGCTATGATAACTATAGTGAATTCTTCACTATATGAAATAAAATCTTACTATCATGGTTTGAGCATGGTTTATGATGTTTTACAACATCTATGGATCATATTCTTAATTCCTAATTTTGAATTTGGTAAGAAAGAAGGATATTTCATAGAGTTTTTAAGTATCAATGAGCATGTGTTAATGGATGTTGCCATGATGGATATGATCTAACAACATGTGGAGCTTTTTGATGTTGTAAAGAGAAGTTTTATCAAAAGATTTTATCATTGGTCCATGTCATCTTGTAGGCTCAACTTCATTAGCACTAATAAAGTATATATATACCAAGTGAAGGGCCCACCTCTGTCTTATTCTTTTGTATTGATCAATTTGGAAGTATAAAAAAAATCTATATGGCATCCTCCCAGAGTTTTAGAAAAGCTAAGGAAAATCTTCTTAGAAATTAGTGCAAGTTATCTAATCTGCATGACATGGATCACATCTGATGGCCCACAATATGCATGGCTACTCCAAAGTGACTCTATGCTTTAATATGTTCTAGTATCCTAGTTTTGATATTTATGGCTCCTTTGCAGTCTCTCCATGAACTCTAGTACATAAAATCATCTTGGGAAGGGAATTGTCTTTGTGACATTTGAATTTGGTCTCATAGGTACACCCTAGCATTCATTCCCAATGGCCACCCCATCCTATACAACAAGTAGAGAAGAATTTTCACCTACCTGAAGAAAACTAGTGTTGTACTTTACAATGAAATATATTAAGTTTGGTACCTCTTATCCCCTCTATAGATCTCAACTACCAATAGGAGGATTTAATGCACCAAATTCTAGAGTAGGCCAATTTCCTCATGTCAATCTAGGGGGAAACTCAAATATAATTGGGTAGTCTTACTATAAATATGGGCCTACATGCCCCTTGACGGTAGAGAATCTATTTTTGTATGGATGAGCTATTAAGCCTTATGTATAAAATTCCTTCTCTCCCTTTTGTATCTAAAACAAGGGAACCTTTGTATATGTTTCCAGTCTTAAGCTATGTTGCACCATATGTAATTATTCAAACATTATCAGAAGCATTAATATATGAAGTTGTCGCTCTAGAAGTTTTTACTCCTGATTGTGTGTATGGGCTTGTTTGATGCATATGTGTTTGATCATTGTTGACTATTATATCGTGAGTTGCAAAGCTCTATCTAGGATATTGAAGGAACTTTATTATGGCTTCTGTACTTTTAATTTATGTTGTTTATTTTTGGCACTTCTACTCCTTTCACCCCAAATAGAGCTATAGGTTAGAATAGATAAGGAGGTCTACTAACCATCCAATTCATTGAGATGTTGTAATATGGACCATTGACTATAAAAGTTGACTCCCACTTCCTTTTGAATCCAAATAGCATCAAAAATCCATCTGATCATGCCAACTCGCCTTGATTTGATGACTCTTTCTAATCCAAGAACTTTTTTAGTATTGTCAAAAGGGAAAGTTCTAGTGGTTGTCTAATACACTCCAAAAGGATGATCTAGATGGTTGAAGTAAGAGAAGATGTTTGAACAAAAAAATGAAGGGAGGTACCTCACCTATTATATCAAATGCCACATGTTAGGACCACATAAGGTTTCACAAGGAATGGAAATTACAGAGCCTAAGCTTACACATGGTGACACATGGGTGAAAGTTTAAAGTTGTGCCACCTCCTAGGATATATTTTTAATAGACCAAAATTTAATCATTTCTAACTAAAAGTCAATTTGGGCTAAAAAATTATTTTGGATAAATCTATTCTAGCTAAAATGGATTTGCACCACAACTTTTCTAGTTGAAAGTGTTCACTAGATACATACATAGCATCTTTTTGGTGCCAATTTACAAAAAAAAAAAAGTTTTTTAAAAATAACATTTTGTAGATCAAGTTTAGTTTTCAAAAATATAACTTTTTAATATTTTAAGTAGTGCATTGGCAAGAAAATGAAGAGGACTTGGTCCAGAGATCTGAGCCTCAGTCAAATATTTGTAGTCAATTTATAGCCTAGAAGATACAATGAGAGAATCATAAAGAATAGCAAGGAATTGTAGAATGTGATAAGAATACATCATTCATACATATCATACACTTTCATACACACTTCGACATTAGGTCCAATACTTATATCTCCATTATATATTCATCAAAATCTTATGCACAAGTAGGCATGTTTGAGTCTCTGCTCTATATATATCTCTTCTTATATAGTCACTCTTACATCTCTCTTAGATATTACATATTGTCTATTACATATCTATATGTTACATTAGGGATGTGTCCCTTACAAAATCACACTATATATGTTGGCATGATCCTCTGCATTCCCTTTGTGGTGAGTTGTGGTAGGATATGTTGTGTGCCCTACTGTTGTACATAACTTGCCAACATCATCCCCTCTTTTTTAAAGTATGTCTTGTCCTCAAGACATGAGATGCTAGTTCCTAGGTAGGATATTTTTGTAGATCACCTTCAATTGGCTTAGGGTAGTGTCCCACTGCCACTTGGTTTGTTGTAGCACCTAGATTTGGGCCTCTATCTCTATGTATGTTTTCTTTGCACCTCCCATATTGGCTGGGATTTGTATCTTCTGTGTAGTTTCTCTAGCCTCAGATAGTATTCCTATTAAGTGGGCTAAATGGAAGTTGATTACCTCTCTCAGTTGCTTTACTTGCCCCTTAATCTGCTCCCTTTGATCCTGGAGTTGTTGTAGTTGTGTGTGGATTGTCTCAATCCGTGCCCTTATTGATCCATTCATATCTTTTAAGGGATCATATGTCCCTATAATATGCATTATTTGTACTTCTATAGTATCTATTTGATCTTGTAGATTTTTAGTAGTAGTAGGCCATTGTAAAAAAATGATATAATACAGAAGCCTCCCCTATTGTTTGTTGTAAGTTTTTGATGTGTGTTTCTAGTTGTGTAGTTACTGATGCACATTTTCTAGATGCTTCTGCCATTCTATTTCTGTTCATTTCATCAGTAACCTACTTCCTTACCTTGTCTTCCTGATATCTCATTTCTGCTTATAGGCCACTGACCAATTGCTTAAGTTGTGTTAACGGTAATGTGGTATCCCTTTGAACATTAGGCAATTAGTTTTGTATAGCATCCACCACCTCTTGTAGATGCTCAGTGCTATCTACATGTTGTAGTATTTCCTCCCTTGTGGTGACATGGAAGATATCCCCTAGTTGTAGATTTTGGAGGGGTGATATCCAAGATAGGTTAACTTGTGACCCAAATAGAGGGAGTTCCAGTAGCTGTGGTGTAACCACCGATTAAATTTGCTTTTGTTAAGCCAAAAAGTTCTTAATGGACTGGATAGGGGAGGCAGAGGAGGAAGCATCTGTGTTATCAGTATGCTACTAATTGTCTTGTGTATTCTACAGAGGAGAGCTTGTTTGTTCTTGGTGTGTCTCTTGCTCTTCCTCTTATTGTGAATCCTGAGGGGAATTAATTGCTTGCTCTTGTTTATCCTCTTCCCTCAGTGCACTATATAGCCTCTTAGTTACCTCCTCTATTTCTTTTTGTATTCTCCTCCTGTCCTCCCAAGTCATGCTCATTAATGTGTCTACTCTCTGCTTTGTTCTCAGTTCTATAGCTTGTAATTGAGCTAGCTTTTCTTTGTGTTCTGTAAAGATGGATGGGTCCACCTAACTTATTGCTTTTTGTCTTATTTCTTCATCTAATTCCACTGCTTTTTCCTCTTCTTCCTTAGGGCATCAGCTAACTCATCCAGAAATGCTTCCATTAGATCTTCTAATGTCTTTTTTCATATATCCACATATGCCTTATTACTACTTCCTTAATTATCTCCTTGTTCTCCTGTGAGACCTCATTATATAGGTCTACTATATTCTTAAGCAAGCCAAAATTTCCAATAGCATTTGTTAATGCATTTAAATCTAATAGGTCCTCGTGCTCATGTTCTTCTATTTGTATTGTTTTTAATTTCTTCTTCTTCTAAAACTTACTACCTTTTTCTTCTTCTTCTTCTATCTCCTCTTCCATAGCATCTTGAACTATGCTCCTTTTAACTCCTTACTTTTTCTTTGTTCTCTCTTCTTCTTTTTTTGCACTCAATTGTACCAACACATTTGATATTTCCTCACATCAGGGTCTTTCTCTATTTTGTGTGGTGTTGATACTATTTGTGATGAAGTGGCAAACTCAACCCTAGATTGGGTGCTAGGAGTTGCAAAATGCAATTTTCCAGACCTTCCTGTTTGCGGTGCACTTGCGGTGCTGACTTGCAGTAGTGCTAGGGCAGCTGGAAAAGCAGAAGAACTAGGCTATGGTGGGATACCTCATTGTGACTGTAAATTTTCCTTATGTTTCTCCACATGTTCCTTTGCATCCTTCTTATGTAATTTATCCATGAACTCCCTGTATGTCCCAAATCTTTCCGTGTTTGGGTCTTTTAGTTTGCTGAGGAGGGTTTTTGCATATGCATCAATTTCGTGTGTGGTTATCTTATAAGGTAGCCTAGGTATCCAAGAAGTCCTAGGTTCTACCGCCTCCATGTAGGTATAATTCTTATCTACCATAAAGGTTATATGATTTGCATACTATTTTACCGATTCATATGGAATTCTCTCTCTGGCTTGCATTTTATCCTGTAGGGCCTTGAAGAACCCCTAGTATGCGGCAGTGTATGAGGGTTTGTCTTTGAAAATTGTACCATATTATTTTATCTGCGCCTCTACTGTAGCGTCTTTTTGCCATATCTTACCCCATAATTTGGTAAAGCATTCATGAAATAAAATGCAAGACACACAATTAGGGTTCCATACCTAAAATTGTAATTGGAGGTCTTTGTGTTTTGTAGATTCTCCAACAGCTTCTCTCTTAGAAGCTCGCATAGGTCAAAATCTTTCCCATCCACAACCATCTGATAGGTCGTATGTATGGTTATTCCAGTGGTTGACCCTTCGCGATTAGTGTAGTAGATCCTATAAGTAATTCCCATGGTGGCATATGGAACCATGAGGTTTGTAATTTCATTGATGTTCAAGCTCTGTCCATCCGGTGTGGCCCCAGTCAGCTCTGTCACCTTCTCATTTTTAATTGCCTTTTTTGCTAGCACCTCTCCTACCACACACAACCCTATAATTGCTTGTATAGATTCTTTTGTGATCCTGTGAGGTGTGTCTAAATACATGAATTCATCATGTATCTGTCTTAGAATAATTCACACATAATCGTGCTCTCCACAAAAATCAGGGTAATCCTCCCAGATGTCTAATCTCTTCACTGCAATATTTTGGTATTATGGCAAGTACCCTATTTTTTCTGGTAAGAGTAGTGTATTCTAAAGCTCCCCAAACTTCGTATGATCAATTTATGAGATCGGCGCATGGATATGTTTTGTCACATCTTTTGTGTATATTGTTAGATTTAGGGCAGACAACTGAGAGGGGGGGTGAATCAGTTGTCCAAAACTTTCTTCTTTCAACACTTGTATTCACTTAGCATTAACAAGAAATCAATCATGAAAACTTAATGTAATTAACCAAGAGTAGAAACACATCTACACATGAGACACCAAGATTTTGACGTGGAAAACCTGGTTAAGGGAAAAACCACAGGGTGACTAACCCAAGATATTATTCTCTGTTAGAAGAATAGAAAGAATAAGATGGCACATGCCAATTAGGGCTCACTGCCCGAGCACACTGCTCACAAGAGGCTCACTACCTACAAGAGACACACTGTCTACAATAAATGAGTATTACATACTTGAACTGGTAAATAGTATCGTCACCATGCTTGAATCAGTTCCATTAAAGCCCAAATCATTTTGCTCTTCCTTTCGCTCTTATCCTCACTACCACACACTCATCTCAACAAGTACACCCTTGAAATGACTTTGCAAACCTTTATTTATACATGACATCAACTTAGGAACAAACATCTAAGTCAGCAAACAACCACAAGAACATTCGCAAGGTGTATAATTCATTCGGTAGGCCAGTCACCGAAAGAACACCTTCATCCGGAAGTATTTCTTCAATTTTGGGCTCCAATTCTAATGCGGACCATCAACACGAACTGAACATAATCCAAGGACCTTCACAAGCTTTCCTGAATCACCAGGAACATTTGCACTTCCTCTACTTACTGAAATCCTTCTCTCCTACATCTAGAACCTTAAGAACATAGTCTATTATCACTGTCACAAAGGAATAGGTTCTTTCGGATCTTCAAACCACAAACTAATCTACTTGACACTTCACATGGATGTTCTAAACACTTCCTCAAATCCGTAGAGTGGGATAATGCATTACCAGACCTTACCGGACCTATCTGTCTCACTCTGTCACCACTGAGCACTTGTCATAACCGGTTCTACTTGAGCGACCATAACTTCTTCATATCTTCATGCGGATCCTTGAAAACTTGACTGGAGCATCTCAAGACTTATATCTACAAACCCTTTAAACCGCATCCTCTGATCCTCAACCTATCTTGGACTTTTACCTTGTTATCATCACTGTTCTTCACTGTTCCTGATTGAGACTAATTTTCTTAATATCCTCAACACACAGCTCATCCAATCCTTCTCATTAATGCAACATGAGTATGTTGACATCAATGACAACACCAGTTTAACCCATACTTGTAACAATCTCCCCCTTTGTCATTGATGGCAACATATTATGTGAAAAACCATCAAGACAAGAACTTCTCCTTGCTGTCATAGCTCCCCTTATCCACAACAACTATTCACATGTCTTCTCTTCCTGTATTGCTCCCCCTTTGATCATCAACCACTTGTTTTTCACATGTCTTCTCTCCCCCTTTGACATCAATGGCAAAGGGCCCATACTTGCAAATTTATAATCACACCTGCTGCTCCCCCTGAGTAGCAGCTCCCCAACACAAATCCAGACCACAAGATATGACTGTGATATCCACCAGATTGATGCACATTAGTGCATCCTAGTTCATCACTGGAGGGGCAATAACCCCTAACTTCTCCCTGAGATACTCAAAAGAGTCCTTGGGAAGAGGTTTAGTAAAGATATCTGCAATACGATCCTTGGAGGGCACATACTCCAATCTGACTTCATCCTTGTTCACTTGCTCTCTCAGAAAGTGAAACTTGATAGATATGTGCTTGGTCTTAGAATGCAGCACGGGATTCTTAGAAATATTTATTGCACTTGAATTATCATAGAAAATTGTGATAGGATCCTCATATTCTACTTTAATGTCTCTTAGCATCTGCTTCATCCATAAGATTTGAGTGCAACTACCTATTGCAATGTATTCTGCTTCAGTTGTAGATAGAGATATTGCCTCTTGTTTCTTGCTTAGCCAAGAAACCAATCTTTTTCCCAAAAAGAATGCTCCACCATTGGTACTCTTCTGGTCATCCACATCTCCTGCCCAATCTGCATCTGTATATGCATGAAGAGAGAAATCATGATCTCTAGGGTACCATAGACCATACTCAACTGTCCCCTTTAGATATCTAAAAATCCTCTTGATTGCCATAACATGAGATTCTCTAGGATCAGCTTGGAATCTAGCAACAAGACCAACAGCCTACATAATATCTAGTCTAGTTTGAGTGAGATACAACAGTCCTCCAATCATTGACCTATATTTTGTCTGATCAACCTTGGGAGAGTCATCATCTTTGCTCAACTTGCATCCGGTTGCCATTGGAGTGTTCATTGGCTTTGAGTCTTCCATCCCAAATTTTCTCAACAATTCTTTCACATATTTTGACTGAGAGATGAAGATTCCTTTCTTTGTTTGAGTAATTTGTAGACCCAAAAAGAAATTCATTTCTCCAAGCATTGACATCTCAAACTCACTTTTCATTTGACTTGCAAAAGTTTTACACATACTGTCTCTTCCTCCAAAAATGATATCATCAACAAATACTTCAACAATTAAGATATTTTCATGATCAATTTTGAAATACAAATTATTGTCAGCAGTACCTTTATTGAAACCAATCTTCAAGAGATGCTTGTCCAATCTTTCATACTAGGCTCTTGGGGCTTGCTTCAGTCCATACAATGCCTTTTTTAATTTACAGACCATGCCACTATGATCAGACAATTGAAATTCATCTGATTGCTCAATATACACTTCTTCCAAATTACCATTTAGGAAGGCAGATTTGACATCCATCTGATACACCTTAAAATCCTTGAAGGAAGCAAATGCAAGAAATAATCTGACTACTTCAATTCTTGCCACTAGAGCAAAAGTTTCTTCAAAATCAACTCCTTTTATTTGAGAGTAACCTTTGCAAACTAATCCGGCCTTGTTTCTGATTACTTCATCAGCTTCATTCAATTTGTTCCAAAAGACCCATTTGGTTCTAATCACATTTTTGTTTCTTGGTTTGGGAACAAGATCCCAAGTGTGATTCTTCTCAATTTGCATCAGTTCTTCCTCCATTGCCTTAGTCCAGTTTCATCATTGCAGGCTTCATTTATTGTCTTAGGTTCAATCTTTGAAATTAGACAATACTCATCTAAATTTTGAGCAATTCTCCTCCTTGTTTGTACCCCTTTGCTTTTGTCACCTATGATCTGATCTTCAGAGTGGTTTAGAGTTACATACCTTAGAATTTTGGGAGTCTCTTGCACTTCTAACTCTTGATTAGTCTCATTGAAACTTATCTCTTCTTCCTGTCTTACCGGATCAACTTGACTTTGTTTCTCAAAAGAGACTTGGATACCTTGAATCTAAACACCATTCTGATCATCTTCATCATGTTCAAGAATTCTTAAGGGTCTTTCAATTTCTTCATCAACCTTCATATTTATACTTTCTACAATCTTTCTCAGTCTCTTGTTGTAACACCAGTATGCTTTGCTTTGAGTAGAATAACCCAAGAATATTCCTTCATCACTTCTAGCATCAAAATTTCCTAGATCTTCATCCCTTTTAGTGTAACATCTGCTACCAAAAACTATGAAGTATCTCACAGTGGGAGTAATGCCAAAACAGAGTTCATAAGGAGTCTTACCGGTATAGTTTCTAATTTGAACTCGGTTGAGAGTGTAGACTGCAGTGCTGACAACTTCTCTCCAATAGATCTGAGGAACATTTGCTTCCATCATCATGGTCCTAGATGCTTCCTGGATGGTCTGGTTCTTTCTCTCAACAACTCCATTCTGCTGTGGAGTTCTAGGGGCAGACAACTGTCTCTTTATTCCATGTTTCTCACAAAAGTTTATGAACTCACCGGATGTGAATTCACCACCTCTATCAGACCTCAAACACTTCAATTTTAATCTGGTCTCATTTTCCACCATAGCCTTGAATATTTTGAATTTCTCAAGAGCTTTTGATTTCTCTTTCAAAAAGGTTACCCACATCATCCGAGAATAGTCATCAATTAGCAACATGAAGTATCTATCACCTTGCACACTCCTGATTCTTGCCGGACCACATAAGTCAGTGTGAACCAAGTCTAATAATCTGGTAGAAGATTGTTCCTTGCTTTTGAATGAGATTCTGCTTTGTTTTCCCAACTGACATTCTTTGCACAAACTATTTGTAGGTTTTACCAATCTTGGAAGATCTCTTACAGCCTGAGTATTACTTATCTTGATGATATTATCAAAGTTCACATGACACATTCTTCTATGCCATAACCAACTCTGATCAATTTGAACAAATAAGCAACTTTTACCAATACCAGCTAAGTGAAAGATGTTACCTTTTGTTTGGGTACCTGATGCAATCTCTATTCCAAAACTTTCAAAGATTTTGCACTTTCCATTCTTGAATCTGAGATCATAGCCTTTGTCTACCAACTATCCCACACTGAGAAGATTGTGTTTCAATCCTTCAACATATAATACATTACCAGTTTTATTCTTTCCATCAAAAGAAATAGTTCCTCTACCTCTGATTCTACTTGCAGAGTTATCACCAAACTTTACCACTCCTCCTTCATACCTTTCCAAATCTATGAACAAACTAATCTCCTTCATGCAAAAGTTCTAATTTCTTCCAAATTTTAAAGGCAGTTGGTAGATGAATAACATTAGAGAGTTCTGAGTCAGATAATGTGCTTAAAAGAGCCTCTTTGGTCTGCAGATTGTTTTCAGCATCTGTGATTTCATTTAGGGTTGTCAAACCACCCTGTGGAGGTACATAAGCCTTTGTCACCATGGAACAGTATGCAAATCCCATGCATTGCAAGTGACATTCCATGTGACCTTTCCAAAGAGCAAAGTTAGTTCCATCGAACTTCGGACTATCCTTCTTGTAGGATGACATCCTAGATCTCCTCAAGCGGTTAAGCTCCTTTCAGAGGAACTTAGCTCTGATACCAATTGTTAGATTTAGGGCAGGCAACTGAGAGGGGGGGTGAATCAGTTGTCCAAAACTTTCTTCTTTCAACACTTGTATTCACTTAGCATTAACAATAAATCAATCATGAAAACTTAATGTAATTAACCAAGAGCAAAAACACATCTACACATGAGACACCAAGATTTTGACATGGAAAACCCAGTTAAGGGAAAAACCACGGGGCGACTAACCCAAGATATTATTCTCTGTTAGAAGAATAGAAAGAATAAGATGGCACATGCCAATTAGGGCTCATTGCCCGAGCACACTGCTCACAAGAGGCTCACTGCCTACAAGAGACACACTGTCTACAATAAATGAGTATTACATACTTGAACTAGTAAATAGCATTGTCACCATGCTTGAATCAGTTCCATTAAAGCCCAAATCCTTCTGCTCTTCCGTTCGCTCTTCTCCTCGCTACCACACACTCATCTCAACAAGTACACCCTTGAAATGACTTCGCAAACCTTTATTTATACACGACATCAACTTAGGAACAAACATCTAAGTCGCCAAGCAACCACAAGAACATTCGCAAGGTGTATAATTCATCCGGTCAGCCAGTCACAGAAAGAACACCTTCATTTGGAAGTATTTCTTCAATTCCGAGCTCCAATTCTAATGCGAACCATCAACATGAACTGAACATAATCCAGGAACATCTGCACTTCCTCTACTTACTGAAATCCTTCTCTCCTACATCTGGAACCTCAAGAACATAGTCTGTTATCACTGTCACAAAGGAATAGGTTCTTCCGGATCTTCAAACCACAAACTGATCTACTTGACACTTCACAAGGATATTCTAAACACTTCCTCAAATCTGTAGAGTGGGATAATGCATTACCGGACCTTACCGGACCTATTTGTCTCACTTTGTCACCACTGAGCACTTGTCAGAACTGATTCTACTTGAGTGACCATAACTTCTTCATATCTTCATGCAAATCCCTGAAAACTTGACTGGAGCATCTTAAGACTTATATCTACAAACCCTTTAAACCGCATCCTCTTATCCTCAACCTATCTTGGACTTTTACCTTGTTATCATCACTGTTCCTGATTGAGACTAATTTTCTCAATATCCTCAGCACATAGCTCATCCAATCCTTCTCATTAATGCAACATGAGTATGTTGACATCAATGACAACACCGGTTTAACCCATACTTGCAACATATATGACATCTGTGGGTACTTCTGAGAAAGCGCCATCTTTGTCCACTTCCATCACTTTATAAGTGCATTTCTTATACTTGGGCCTCGACTTCTCTATAATGTCAATTAGTGTAGGAGTGGTCATTTTCTCTTTTTTTGTAGCTGTGATTAGGTTTAGTTAATTTTTGTCTTTCTCTCATTGGAGCTCCATTTTTTGCTAAGTGTTGAGTGTAAAATGTGACGAGTTGACTGAAGGGTTAGTGTTTTTATAGCCCTAACGGTGCCTTTTTGAATTTATTACATTTATGTCTTTCCTTTTGGTGGTATTTTCTATCCATTTATGTGTTAACTGCTTATAAATTGTTAACAGTTACTTTATGTACATTATGTTATAGTATAATACATTGGTTATGATACATTGTTTTGAATCTACCACATTATCTTTTTTCACTCCAGAGATTGGTGGTAATGCTTCAGCCTTTCTCTATTGACAAACCCTGTGATTCCACTTCCATCCATTTTCCTTAATCTTACCGCTTTGGATTCTACAATTTCATGTATATAATAAGTTCCTAACCATCTTACCTTAATCTTACCTTGCTTTTTGAATTTATTGTCATATAGTAACACTAAATCACCTTTGTGGAATGTTTTTAGGTGTAGATTCTTGTCATGCTAGGCTTTTTGTCTTTTTCATTCAAACCCTTGGTTATACCTAGCTATGAGGCAATTTTCATCCAATTTTTCTAAATCTTCGATCCTCTGGGCTAATGAGTCATCATCATCCAACCGCAAGGTGAGTGTGGTACATAGTGTTGGTATTATGAAGTTCATAGGGACTGTTGCATCAATTCCATATACTAGTCGAAATGGTGTCAACTTAGTAGATCATTTATATGTTGTACGACATGACCAGAGTACCACAGGTACTTTTAGGTCCCAATCTTCTCTATTAGCATCGCACATCTTTGTCAATGTTGTCCCAATTATCTTATTTAGAGCTTCACTTGCTCCATTTGATTGTGGATGATATGGAGAACTTTTCTTGTGTGTTATCATAAAGCTACTCAGGAGTTCCACAATCATCTTATTTATGAAGTGTTTACCTTGATCACTTGTTATACTTATTGGACAACCAAATCTTGTAATAATATTTTCATAGAGAAACTTTGCGGCAGTTTTAGCTGTGCAATCTCTAGTTGGTCTTGCTTCTACCCAATTAATCAAATATTCCACTCCTATTATTATAAATCTTGCTTTTGAATATTTTGTAGGAGGTTTTATGGGTCCAATGAAATCTATTGCCCATTTCTCAAATGGTATTTGTGCCAAGATTGATTTCAAGGGCATTTCATCTTGTGCCGTAGGTTTGCCTACTCTTTGACATATGTCACAATTCTTAACATATTGTTTTACATCCTTTTGTAAAGTAGGCCACCACAAACTTGCTAGTTTTACCCTTTTTGTGATAGTGCCTCCGTAGTTATGTCCTCCAAAAATTCCTTCATGTGCTTCCCTTAATATTGATTTTCTTTTGTGTTCATAAACCACCCTTATTAATATATCATCTTTTCCCAAGATGTGTAGCTCTCCTTCAACAAGTGTATAAGGTAGTGCCTTCCACATTAATATGTGTTTGTCATGTGGTGAGATATTTTGGAAATTCCCCTGTGGAAAGTAATAATGCTATCTCATGCAACTCCTCTGGTACCACATTTAGTCTAAATAAGTGTGCGCTAGGTAACTCTTCCTGTTGATCATCAGGTTCTTCCCCTATTTCTATTCTAGATAGGTAATCAGGGCCTTGGTTTTGTTTCCTTGGTTTAACCATTATCTTGAAATCAAACTCTTGACACAATAGTAACCATCTACATATCTAGCCTTGAATAGCAGGTTGGTTTAGTAGGTATTTTAAAGGTTCATGGTCTATGAAGAATGTGAATGGAGTGGATAATAACTAATGTCTGAATTTATGCAAGGCATAAACCATGGCCAAGGCTTATCGCTTTTTTGTTGTGTAGTTCTTTTTTGCTTTGGATAACTTCTTGCTAGAAAATGCTATAAGATGGTCCTTATTTCCTTTTGGTTGTGCTAGTATTGCTCCAATTGCTATCCTTGATGAGCCACATATACATGAAATGGTATATTCCAATCAAGAAATGTTAATATTGGTGTTTTTGCTATCTTTTGTTTTAATGTGTCAAAAGCACTCACCATTATCCTACTGAATACCGTAGGTGCATTCTTTAAGCCAAAAGGCATCACCATGTACATGTAAGACCCAAATTCTAATGCAAATTATGTTGTCTTAGGTCAGTATTCTTCTCTTATTTTGACCTAATGGTATCCAGAAAATCCATCAGTGAAGGAGTATATCTCTCTTCCAGCTACTGACTCCGATATTTCTTCAGTAAATGGAGTGGGAAAGGGGTCATGTATGCATGCCTTATTTATCTCTCTGTAGTCTACCCATATTCTTATTTCTCCTATTTTCTTATTTTGCACAACCATGGGGCTTATCCATTCGGCATCCTCCATAGGATTGATTATACATGTTGCCAGCATTTTGTCTAATTCCAATTTTACCTTCTTCTTCATATTAGGATTCATCCTATATGGTCTTTTCTTTATAGGTTTGACTCCTTCCTTCAATTGGATTTTCATTATTCCTGCTTCCTCCTTAATTCCTTTCATATCTGTGAATGTTTTAGGTAATAGATCTTCAAATTTAGATAGGATCTCTATAAATTGCACCACTACCCTTTCATCCCAATAATCTCCATTTTTTGCTAATTTGGGTTCTCCTTCTTTTGCTACATTTTCCTCTCTTAGTTTTATGGGTTGGTTATAATATTTTTCTTTGAGTTCTGTAGGGAGTTCTAGTTCTCTTTGCCCTTCTTGTATTTCTATTTCTAGGTCCTCTATATCTTCATTGTCGCCTTGAGTAGTTTTGTAACATGTATGTTTAGTGGGGTTTGTTTCCTTGTTTATCCACTCAATAAATTTCCATATTCCTTCACTCCACGGTGGTGGAGAACTTGTTTGCGGTACATGTTCTTCTCTTTCTCCATTAGGTTTGAATATTATTTCCTTGATTTTAAGTAACTCGATATGAACATGGTCATCTTCATCCCAAAATGCAAATGTATGATAGAATACTTCTTTTAATACATCCCAATGTCTAGTCTTTGCCCTTCTTTCCTAGTTGATGTATGAGGTTTGTACTACTGGTGTAAGTGTCCAATAGAATAATTGTATGTATAATGTTTCATTGTATTCATTTTGAGCCTTCCAAACCCATATGCAGGTTTTTATATGTTCTTTTGGATGGGTACTTCCATCATATTTGGGGATTTCAACATACTCACCTTCTTCTGCTATGTATCTTGTTTGAATTAAGATCTTGAATACCGGCCAGTGCTGGATGTTATGTTTGTGGGTGTTCCACCAATTGGCAGCATTGCATATTAGTGTATGATTTAGTGCTTCAAGTCATACTGTTTCTTTCTCAAAAGTTTGTTCCATTTGTGCTAGGTATGCAGTTAGATCCCCAATTCATGAGTATTTATGTAGCTTGATATGTAATATCCCCCTTGAAATGTGGTTTATTTGAAATGATTTTTAGTGTTCATTTTTTGTGTATATGTCTTGTTCTATGCTCATTTCTTGTGGTGTAATTTCATCATTTGTGATGAAATGCAGTGAATCTAGTTCTGTCAGCCTGACATAAATACTCACTTGGATCCCCTGATTTTATGGGTGTATGTTTCTAGCTCTTCTTGTAACCAGTCTCTTTGGACATCCTCATTATCCGTGCTATAATGGTCAGTTTCAATTTCTATCTCTCCTTCAGAGTTAGGTTCTTCTATGTTGTCATTTATAGGGAGTTTAGAGATTAAATAGAGGTTTTTGTTATCCTCATCATTGTATCCCTTAAGATTGATTTTTTTGTATACAACTCATCATGGTTTTATCCTAAAGGTATGTGAATGATCTTCTCATCATCCACAAAGGATATTTATTCCTTCTTGGAGTCCACAACCCCATTTGCATCTACAAACCATCTTAGTCCTAGTAGTGCATTGAAGGAGTCAAATGTTTCTTTAATTGCTACTATATCAATGTCTATAATTTGTATTACTCCCATGACACTAACTTCTACATTCCTCCATGTTCCTAGTGTTTTCATTCTGGATCCATCCTCAAGACTGATATTTGTTGGCCTCATTTTCAACTTTCCAAATTTTAAACTTTTGTATCAACTCCTTATGTTAAGTCACCCCTAGTCACAAATTCTCCTAAAGTGTCAAGTTGATTTCTAGTTTGAAGGAGGAATTGTTTGCTTGTTTCAGCTGAAATCCTGGAAGCGGTTCTGCTATGCCGAAAATCACAAAAATAATTAAATTTCAAAATCTGCAAAGGATGGAAAGAAATAATTTTATAGGAAAGTTTATATGGATATTTCACCTAATTTGGCAACTTTTCATGTCATGGTGTCTTATGGTTTGAGAGATTTTAAACTTTCAATTTTTCGGCAGGCGGTTGGTGGAAACAATTAAATTGTGGTTTCTATAAAGGTTGGAACAGAATCATCTGGAAGGGAGATTTATAATGTTATTATGGGAAATGTGGCAAAATTTCATGAGAAAATGTTATCATAGTCAAAAGTTATGTCAGTTTTCCTTCCCTATCGTATGTGCAGGCTCAACGAGCAAGTGATATAATTTTTCATGAGGTTATAATTTTCAAAGTTATGATTTTTCACATGTTATAACAAGTTTTCAAATCACGCCAAAGTGTTTATAAAGGAGGTAACTTAAAAATTTTCACAAGTTGTGAGAAGGTTAGTGGAAAATCAAAAGTCTTCGACAACTTCTAAAAAAATAAAAAAGTGAATGTGAGAGATTAACTTGTGGAATTGGCTAAGTATAAAGGAGGTACCACTTTTCAATTTGGCTAAGTGGAGAGTTTGCTTTAAAAAACAAGTTGCTATCGCCCTACTTAGAAAAAAATAAAAGTTGAAATCAACTTTCACTTTTGGCTAAGTTCGCGTCTACTTTCAGTTTTGGTGAACTTGTCTGCAACTTTCAAAAAGGTGAAAAAGGGGAGTCACTTTCAGTTTTGGCTAACTAGATGGAAATAACTTACCAAAGTTCACAACTCAAAATTTGCAAGTTTCAAATTACCTTTTTTTTAAAAGTGACTTATGTCATATGTTGTAATTGAGGGTTAGAAAATGAGCTTTATTTCCAGAAAAGTTAGGTAAAATCTAACTAAAATAAAGCTTATTTTTAAATTATTGTATTTTCAAAAAGGTAGTTACTAGGTGGTTACAAAGTAGTTACAAGGTAGTTATTGAGAACAAGCCTATAAATACAAGGCTATTTCACATGTAAATGGGACTTTTTCAATAGACTTTTATAGGGGAACTTATGGAGAAGCTTTATACACCTCTGATCTTATACTTTGTACATGAAGGCTTTTGAAATTGTATAATTTTACAAAGATAATAAAGAGAGCATTTGGTTCGTGTGTTCCATTGTACCTGTGAGTTATTATTACTGATTTCTCGTATGCTAAATGAGTAATACCTCTGTGTCATTGTGTGAATCATTGGTCATCTTTTGAAGCATATATAAATAGTGCAATTGATGTAATGAAACACAATCATATCTTGGTATCTTGATTTGAATGTGCTGGAGAAACCTATCTCTTTGTATGTTGAGATCCATCATCTTCTTTTCATTATCATTGCATATTAAACTTATTGTTATGCAATTCATCATATAGGTTCACGAATGTAGTTTCTAACTTCTGTGGTGAAATCCCCTCATAATTTGTCTTGAGTTTGTGAAATATGAACCAGTATTCGTATGTCTACTGTTAGGGTTTCTATTAATCATCTTTATTGTTAGTTTTCCTTTTCCTCCTTTTTCTACTTTCAGGTTAAAAGTAGACAAAAACCACAAATACCCCCATCATACGAGGGAGCTGCCCCTCTCAAACGCAAAGGAAGATCATTGCTCTGTCGCGATCTCTCCAACTGTTGGGACAATTTAGTCACCGCTCTAAGGGCAATGAGTCATTTTCAAAGGTTATTTTGTGGCGACAAATCTGTTTACCAACATATTTTTGGCGACTCTGCTAGGGAAATCGAAATTGAAGTCCTAGTGCATATTTATTCCCCACAAATTTGAAGGTACCTCATTGAAGAAGGAAGTTGGCGATTCTGCAGAAATTTGAATATGGTTTGGTATCGAGGAAGGGATGATAGAGATGATGAAGACTTTTCTTCTTCTACATCTCCATTACAAAATAATCAGGTATTTGATGATCCTAAACAAGTGAGCTTCTTAAAAAGTTTTTATGGTAATATGTAGTTTCAACCCAATATGGTGCATCCATCTTTGCTTCAATCCTTGCAAGAGGTTGAACAAAGGGATAGGAAAGATAAACATTTTCTTGCTTGCAACCATGAAGATACCCATGTTCGTGAAGAAGTTACATCTAGTGAGGAATCTCATGCTACAATGTACCCTTTGCAAAGAAAGGACAATAGTTCAGAGATAGAAAATTTTCTTACATAAGTGTCTTCTCATGGAGCAATTGATGGATGTGAGAGTAAATCAAAAATTTTAGCTGACGTACACATACAATCAAGGCTTGAGGATGAAGATTCCAGAACTATTTCCCCTCCTCAAGATTCTTCTTCTCTTGGGTGTTGTACTTCAGTCAATAATCCTTTTTGGGTGGATTCATTAAAGAATTTACAAAGTTATGTTCAAGAAGGAGAAATTATTGTGATGCAGGATCAAAAGGAAGAAGTCAAAGACATCAACCACTTCGATGTTGATGACAAGGTTGATACAAAATGTATGCAAGATGTAGTCGATGAGAAAGTAGCCTCAGATTTAAACTACTTGTTGGAATTCCCAGTGGAGATTATGGAAATCAAAGAAAAAGAATTTGGATCATTGAAGGAGCATGAAGACATTGATAAGCAGCCAAGTAAATTCCAAATTGTTTCAGCCTGCTATCTAGAGGTACCCAAATCAAATTTTTCTTTATTTTGAAAATCCTTCATTTGCTGCTCCATCTAAATTTGAAGATCTGCGTCACCCAACCATAGATTTGCATCGTCAAAATTGTATTCATAGGCTTGAGATTGCAATACTTCAAATAATTCAGGAAGAAGTGATTCACATCATGCAAGAGGATGTTATAGGTTTTCTTGATTCAGACATATTCTACGAGAAGCAGTTGTTCCAATTTAGTGTCTTATCTGGACGAGTTGCATATGCCAAAGATTGTAGAGTTGCTATTCAAAGCATCAAGCCGTAACTAAGTATAATAACGCTCCATTGACATAGTCTTTTCTTCCATTCAGGCATCTATTTCTCCCTACCGATAAATGGTTTTGCATGACCATCCTGGAGTAAATTAAGGTAGGATCCACCTACCACGTACATAGGCTAGCTAGGTGTTTTGGTTGTGTTTGTCTTGTTTTGTTTCCTGTGTGTCTTTTATTGTTTGCCTCATCTCTATTGTTTCTCTCATTTTTGTCTTGCTTCAGCCTCCTTGTTCTCCCTTGTACATCCTATTATCTCCTGATTCTACCTGCCCAATGGATAAGAAACTTATTTCATTTCTAGAGATTTTAGGTTCATCCTTCGTCCATTACAATCCTTGTCCCCAGTTAGAGCCAGCTGTTGGCCTCATTTTCAACTTGCCAAATTTTAAACTTTTGCATCAACTCCTTATGTTAAGTCACCCCTAGTCACAAATTCTCCTAAAGTGTCAAGTTGATTTCTAGTTTGAAGGAGGAATTGTTTGCTTGTTTTAGCTGAAATCCTGGAAGCGGTTCTACTATGCTGGAAATCACAAAAATAATTAAATTTCAAAATCTACAAAGGCTGGAAAGAAATCATTTTACAGGAAAGTTTATATGGCTATTTTGTCTAAGGTGGCAACTTTTCATGTCATGGCACCTTATGGTTTGAGAGATTTTAAACTTTCAATTTTTTGGCGGGCGATTGGTGGAAATAATTAAATTGTGGTTTCTATAAAGGTTGGAACAAAATCATCTGGAAGGGAGATTTATAATGTTATTATGGGCAATGTGGCAAAATTTCATGAGCAAATGTTATCACAATCAAAAGTTATGCCAGTTTTCCTTCCCCATTGTATGTGCAGGCTCGACGAGCAAGTGATATAAATTTTCATGAGGTTATAATTTTCAAAAGTTATGCTTTTTCACAAGTTATAACAAGTTTTCAAATCATGCCAAAGTGTTTATAAAGGAGGTAACTTAAAAATCTTCACAAGTTGTGAGAAGGTTAGTGGAAAATCAAAAGTCTTCGACAACTTCTAAAAAAATAAAAAAGTGAATGTGAGAGATTAACTTGTGGAATTGGCTAAGTATAAAGAAGGTACCACTTTTCAATTTGGCTAAGTGGAGAGTTTGCTTTCAAAAGCAAGTTGTTATCAGCCTACTTAGAAAAAAAATAAAAGTTGACATCAACTTTCACTTTTGGCTAAGTTTGCGTCAACTTTCACTTTTGGCTAAGTTCATGTCAACTTTCACTTTTGGCTAAGTTCACGTCTACTTTCAGTTTTGGGAAAGTTGTCTGCAACTTTCAAAATGGTGAAAAAGGGGAGTCACTTTCAGTTTTGGCTAACTAGATGGAAAGAACTTAGCGAAGTTCACAACTCAAAATTTACAAGTTTCAAATTACCTTTTTTTTAAAAGTGACTTATGTCATATGTTGTAATTGAGGGTTAGAAAATGAGCTTTGTTTCCAGAAAAAAGTTAGGTAAAATCTAACTAAAATAAAGCTTATTTTTAAATTATTGTATTTTCAAAAAGGTTACTAGGTGGTTACAAAGTAGTTATAAGGTAGTTATTGAGAACAAGGCTATTTCATATGTAAATGGGACTTTTTCAATAAACTTTTATAGGGGAACTTATGGAGAAGCTTTAGAGATCTCTGATCTTATACTTTGTACATGAAGGCTTTTGAAATTGTACAATTTTACAAAGATAATAAAGAGAGCATTTGGTTCATGTGTTCCATTGTACCTGTGAGTTATTATTACTGATTTCTCGTATGTTAAATGAGTAATACCTTTGTGTCATTGTGTGAATCATTGGTCATCTTTGGAAGCATATTAAACAGTCCAATTGATGTAATGAAACACAATCATATCTTGGTATCTTGATTTGAATGTGCTGGAGAAACCTGTCTCTTCGTATGTTGAGATCCATCATCTTCTTTTCATTATCATTTCATATTAAACTTATTGTTATGAAATTCATCATATAGGTTCAGGAAAGTAGTTTCTAACTTCTGTGGTGAAATCCCCTCATAATTTGTCCTGCGTTTGTGAAATCTGAACCAGTATTCATATGTCTACTGTTAGGGTTCTATTAATCATCTTTATTGTTAGTTTTCCTTTTCCTCCTTTTTGTACTTTCAGGTTAAAAGTACACAAAAACCACAAATACCCCCATCATACGAGGGAGCTGCCCCTCTCAAACGCAGAGGAAGATCGTTGCTCTGTCGCGATCTCTCCAACTGTTGGGACAATTTAGTCACCGCTCTAAGGGCAACGGGTCATTTTCAAAGGTTATTTTGCGGCGACAAATTTGTTTACCAACAATATTGTATGGTGTTTCTTGTAGTTTAGGCCTTCCCAACTATTCCCACACCCTTTTCAGGATCATGTTGATATCTGCACCTAAATCAACCATTACATTTTTCAATCTTCCGTGGTTGATATTAATTGTAATCATTATAGGAATTTTCTTCCATAATCTCTCATTTCTCCCTATCTTTTTGATTTGTGGTGGTTGGATCTTTTGTTTGTTCCAATATTTGTTGAATTGTTTCAATTCTTCTAAGAGATTATTTTGTTTAGCCATTTGTGTGAGTTGCTTTAGTATTCTTGAACTTCTTGTTCAGTAAAGAAATTGTTTGGCTCTTTCTCTTTTTGTTGTTCCTGTTTGAGTGTTTTATTAGTTTGTTCTACAATTTGATCATGTTCTGCTTTGCTAGGGAAGGAGTGTTCTTCATCTTGCTCACTTTCTTGCTCACTTGTGTTAATGTATTTCATTTCGGTATCAGTCCCTTGTCTTGTGACTACCATTGCTTTATTTTTCTTTTTTCTTTTGGATTTTGTTCATATGTTTCTGATTTGTAATCATCTTCTGACGAACTATCAGTGGTGATCTCTGATTCATAGATTTTTTCTTTTTGGCATCTACGTGTTACTTGCAGTAGATTTTTAGGCTCTCTCCTCATGATTCTTGCTCCTTTGAAACCTTGAAGTTCATCGCTCTTAGATTGCGGTGAGGCATTTTTGTAATATGTTTGAGCCTTATCACAGTTAAATATGTTATGGTCTGTGCTACCATAGAACCCACATTGTTTTTTCTTTTCTCCCCAACATTTTAGAGAAATGACCTAGCTTACCGCATTTGAAGCATGTTTCATCATCTCTCCTTCTTCCTCTATCGCGGCCTCAACCTCCTGTATAACCATTATATTGGCCTCTTTCTTCATTTTTATAGTTATTCATGTAAGGTGCAAAATTAGGATTTGTGTTCTATAAAGTATTGATATTTCTTTGATTGGCCCAGTTGGGATGTTTATAACCATGATCTTGCATGTACAAGGGTCTTTCTGCTAGTCCTTGCACATATGCCATATTTTCATTATCTATTCTATTTTTGCGGTGTGCATTACACCAAGGTTCATGATCATCTTCCTCTCTTAACCTAAAGCATTGTGATGGGCAATCTTTTGTTTCATGGTCATCCCACTCACCGCATAATCCACAATAAACTGTATTATTTCTCTTCGGTATTGTTTTGATATCTACCTTCATTGTGGTAGCCTTTCTCTCTCCTTTCATCATCGGACACTCATTTTGCAAATGCCCTTATTTCGTGCATTATGAGCACCATATATTAGGTCTTTGTTTCTACGAGATCTCCTCTTTTCTTGCCAAGATTTTTTGTTTTAGCTTCAGTTGTTTTAGTTCAAGCTTTAACTTCTCCATCTCTAGGTTTTCTTTGGTCTTGTCTTGTTTGCACCAAGTTTGTGATTCTATGTGGCAGACCATAGTCACCGCTTTTGAGTATGTATCAAAAACCTTTCTATCCAAAGAAGTTCTAATGTCAGGACTTAAGCTTGATACAAACCATTCAATCCTTTGTTTCTCTATGAGTGGTTCCTCTAATCACCGGGTGGTTTCTTTAAACCTTTTGTCAAATTCCTTAATGGGTACTCTTTCTCTCATGATCATATCTCTCATCTTACTCACTCTTTCTATAGGGATTTCTAGGGATTCAAAGTTATCTAGAAATTCTTTCTTAACCTCGTCCCATGCTTTATTGTGGTTAGGGCATGCCTTTCTATACCATTTTAATGCATCATTTCTTAATGTTCCCACAAAATCAAAAAGTTTAATCTAGTCTCTCGTTACATTTTTTCCGTTCCAGATTGATTCCAAAACAAAGATATGTTTCACGGCTTCTATTGTGTCCTTCCCAAATATAGATAGCTTGATAGGTGAGTCCATTGTTGGTTTCTTTTGTTTTTCTAGAACTTCTATTTTCTTGTGGTGTGTTAATCTACTATCTTTCTTCTTAGGTTTTGTTCTCTGTATTAGGGTTTTGTTTTCTCTTCCCTTGTCCCTTTGTAGCTTACTGTCAAAATAATCTTTACCCAATATTTCTTCATAATCTCTTCTAATATGTTCTTCAATCTCTTTATGTTTGTCTATTTGATTTGTGTCCTCTTCTACTGAAATTCTCCTTGTCTTATATGGCACATGGGGTGACTCCTAGTCAGGGGGTTGTATCTCTTCAAGGTGCATTTTTATCTTGGAGGATGAATTTTCATTTGTTAATGACATATTATGATTTTGTTTTGTTTTGTTTAATTGTTGTATACTCCCGGAACTAATGCTATCATATACCACATCATCTCTTCTTTCTCTAACCTTCATCACACTTTGATTAACCATATGGTCTAGATAGTCTACATCCAAGTTCAAGGGTTGGAGGTTTCTTATAGGATTTAATAATTCTTACCATTGTTTATCAACTCTGATTTGGATATTAGTAAAATTAGCTTGAAGATTTAGGGTTATGCCTATTTATGGTAGGTTTAGGGTTTGATTATATTCTTCCCTCCATATCCTTCTTGACTGGTCATAGGCATCAATACTTCATGGACTAGGGTTTTGAGAAGTTATGTAGCTCTGTCAATATGCATTGTTATTGGTTCAGGAATGTCTATATCCCTCTATATCAAATTTGTGATAGCCCCTACGTCACACTCATGTATTCTTTCTTCTTCTCCTATGTTCTTCTCTCTGGTAGCACCCACATTGGTGCGCTCATCTATTATTTCTTCTTCTCCTATGTTCTTCTCTCTGACAACACCCACATTGGTGCGCTTAGCAGCACCCACATTGGCGCGCTCATCCAATTTTTCTTTTTCCTCTGCACCCTTCTTGGTGCTTTTCGTTCCTAATTTTTCTGCGTTCTCCATCCTTCTACAGTATCTTTCTTGTCATTCTTGAGTTTGCTTTTGTCTTTCTTCCCTACTCATTTCCATTCTGATTTGTATAATTTCCTTAACTTCTCTTCATTTCTTATTGTCCCCTTTTGCCATGGGTGTTTTAGATATGGTGTTTCATTAATCCTTATGTATCCCATGGTCACCTTAACTTGAAGAGTTACATCTTTTCAAGGATCTTTTTTCAGACCATCCCCCTTTCCATTTGTCATCCCCTTAGGTGCTTGCCCCCCTCTCACAAGGGTAGGTCCTAAGAGGATTCACCGCGGATCATTAAAAAAATTCTATTATCTTCCTTTTTATTCTTTTGTTTCTCTTTTTTGTTCCACACTTTCCTTCTATTGTTTCATCCTATTCTTCTTCACTGTTCTATCTAGGGTCTCGATAATGGAACCAAATGTGGGCAAGAAAATGGAGAGGACTCAATCCAGAGATTTGAGCCTCAGTCAAATCTTTGTAGTCAATTTATACCCCAGAAGATACAACGAGAGAATCATAAAGAACAACAAGAAATTATAGAATGCAGTAAGACTATATCATTCATACATATCACACACATTCATACACACTTAGACATTAGGTCCAATCCTTATATCTCCATTATATATTCATCAAAACCTTATGTACAAGTAGGCAGGTCTGAGTCTCTGCTCTGTATATATTTCTTCTTATATATTCACTCTTACATCTCTCTTAGATCTTAGTTATTGTTTATTACATATCTATATGTTACATAAGGGATGTGTCCCTTACAAAATGACACTATCTATGTCAACTTAATCCTTTGCATTCCCTTTGCGGTGAGTTGCGGTAGGATCTACTGTGTACCTTGCTGCTGTACATACCCTACCAACATATTGTTTATATTTTAACTAAAAGTAAGTCATCAACACAAAAATATAAGGTTGATTGTCTTTCCAAGAAAATTACTAATGTTTATTAAGAAAATTGTAAAAATTATAATGCACTAGAGGAGAGATTCCATGTCAAGTTGATATAATCATTTTCTATCTCAGATAAATAGTTAGGACAAAAAGTGGAGACCCCTCATAACTATTGTGTTTTCAATTCACACGGCTTTAAATATTTAGTTTAAAATAGATATTTATTGAAATGAAAAAATCAATGCATGCACTAAAGCTTCAAGTTATAGGGGAAAATTTTGAAGAGAAAAATAAAATTTACTATAAAAAGAGTGGAGGTCCCCTTAACCTCATTTTTCAACATCTTACTAGCAATTAAATTATAGTGTCAAGCTTACTAAAACCTACATTCAAATATTTTTTAATTTAAAAAAAAAATACAAACATAGACTACACTAAGAAACTACATCTCATTAGTTACATCATCTCAAAATTCAAAACATATGTCACTTTTAAGTGATCCAAATTAAAAAGTTAAATCAGTGTTGGTCATTTCCTTTATAAAAAAGTAACACAACTTTGAACTTTCACCCACATCATCCCTAATTGCCAATTAAATATGGACATTTCAAAATTTAAAATTTTGGCATAATCTAGCTACCTTCATGGCTAAATTAATGTAGGTATAATTAGAAATCAATCCTTGCTTTCCTTAAGGCTATAAATATAGAAATCCTTGGCCATGTTATCATTTGTTAAGTGTGAGATTCAATCTTTCAAAGCAAGAAAAAGATAATTGCAGTGGAGATTATAAAGTTCTCATAGAGTGTGATATTTTCTTGAGGCCACTATACCTTCTGAAGATACTTCAAGTGCTAATCAAAGCCAAAGTTCTAGCTTTGTAGCAATGAAGAAAGGTGGCAAGGGAAAATGATGCAGAGTGAGTACACTGCGGAAACACACACAAAATAATCCCTTCTGTCAATATCGGCAAGAACAGTTAAATGTCTCATCGAAATCTTCTTTACATCGGCCACACCTTATACCATCGGTTCACTCAAGAATTCTCCCATCGATGCACCACTCACATCGATGACTATTCACTATCGCTCAGACTTCCTACCATCGGCGTAGCTTTCTTCTCATCTTCCGATGATAAGACTCATACCGGTAAACTCTCTATTGGTGACACTTTCAGTTGTCACCCCGATCGGCAAGAACATGTATTATCGGCTTCACAAAATTTTGTTCACCTGATGTTTTTCTTACGTCGATGTGCTTTCTATCGGTGACACTCTGCCTTCGCTGTGACTCCCTATACTTGTCCCGATGGGTTCTCTTCATGCCGATGACAAAGTCTTGTATATGTAATTCCTGACCTTCTACCATCGGTCTCCCATTGTATCTTTAGACAAACATCCATCCACTATACAAGTGAGTTACCACCTCGGCCGGTCATCCTTTGCATCTTATGCAATGTATATTTTCATTGCATCTTCACAACATACAGTAGCTATATGCATTTGCAATATACTCACAAACTGTCTTTGACATACATTGGGCATATACACACAAAATGTATATTTCAATGAACCATCCCAAACTTAGCCCGAATGGACTCTTACATGCACATTTTATCTGACGATATACACAAGGTGATACCTAGATACAACAAAAATATACACAAAGAAAGTACCTTCATACAATTACGATATATACAGGAAATGTATATTCACCGAACAACACAAACTTGGCCAAACAAGACTTTTTATACGTACCCCTTTTCACAGTATATACACAGAACGAGGCTCGCATGCAAATGTGATATATTCATAGACTATCTACAACATACAATTTATGTATATACTTCACATGTAAATTTGAATTTTCCTGCCGATGATTTTCTCTGAAACGGATTCTGTAATTTCTATACTTCCACGTTTATCAACCAAAAGAATGAAACAAAAATGGAAAACTACTTTACAAGTCCATTTCACTGGTTTCACAGAAATCCACCAATGAAATGAAATTTAATCATGCATTACGACACATAATAACTAAAATTAAATTACAACAGTTCTATACAGATAATAAACAGAACAATTCGATTTCCCAAGATTTCACACAGGGTTCAAAATTTACAAAACATAATTTGCAGACTTTCTATTCTTTTCATTCCAGCTTCTTACATTTGGTTAGTTCCAGAAAAAAGAGAAAAAAAAAAAAACAACCACACCTTTCTCATCCATCTCTCCCTATTTTTGTTAACCCCATCACCTCTATTTTTGGAATTTTGAATTTTCCAATGATTATTAACAGAAACCCTAATTAATCCCATGACATATGTTTTGCATAAGATAGCAAAACACCTAATGATAAGACACATTGGTTTAACCCTTCACATAACCCAACATGTCTAAAATGTTAAATTTGATGTTTACCAAATGGGAAAAGCCAACATAAAATGTTACATGTGACTTAAACATATAAATGCTACATAGTAACATGAAATGCCCAATCCTTATTAAAGCCTTATTGTGCATATTTATCATGTTGAAGGGGTGCTCCTGCACCAGAAAAGGTGCCATAAAAGAAACACTTATGCTAACACTGCCATCAAAGAGACGAAAAGTGTTCATCTCATAATTGGACTTGGCATATTTATCCTTCATAGTTATGTACCCCAACAATGTGGTAGTTAAACCAAGTAACCATATCGCACTTGCACAAAATACTAAAGTAGAATTGATACAAGATGATGTTGATTTAATATATGATACTATGTTTTTTATGACCATAACATCCCTTAGAGAAGGTATACCTATCAACATAGGAAGGCTACCCATGAAAAGTTTCCCCTAGATGCTAATGATAGTTATGATGATAGAATATGGACATCCTTTTTATCCTAGTATCTTGTTCCAACTATTCATCTAAGTCTTGAGATTATCATGGCCCATGTACAACAATACAACTCATCCACCCATACTATCAAGGGGAAGGGTAGAAGTTTTTCCTTTAAGTATCAAATTGCAATGGAACTCATTAGGAAAATGTTGGGTATCCCCGTGGGTTGTATCTACTACTCTATAGACAACCTCTTTGTTAGAAATGAAAGCAACACTACTTTAATGGAAATCTGATTTGAATAAATTTTAGCAATCTTTAAGTGTGCTTTAACAATGGATATTGTAACAAAACATAAAACCCATTAAAGAGAAAATGCCAAACATGAAGAACATAACACAAGACACAGTGTTTATGTGGAGAAAACCCTTGCGGGTAAAAAACTCCACCAGGAAAGAGTCACAAGTTCGTATTAATCTTAACAAGATTGTACAATACATCAACTGCACAACTCTCTCCACAAGTCTTCAATTCGACAGCATTTCAGAAACACCTGAGTACCTAAAATCTTTATTTCAGCAACAAATACATGGCAAAATACTTATAAAAATATTTTCCACTCCATTCTAGGCGTTTACCTTCTCTCTCCTAAGATTCTCCAACTTGTAAACATTAATTACCATCTTACAAGCATCTTACACTTGTCCAAAAATAGCCATGCAAAGGTTGGTGGCCCAAGACTAAATCTGGCCTCTTACAACATCTTATGACGCATCATAACCATCATAGATTCCACAAAAGAGTATCTTTCCAAGATAGGAACCTTGGGCTAAATATAACAAATATAGAACTAACATATCTGCCATATGCGTCATAGAATCTTAGAATCTTATGACAACTTGCAACTGTCATAGATTCACTTACCAAATATTATGATAGTTGTTATACATGCCAAAAATAGTACAATCCTCAAGGGAGTACACCTACCCTCATTTACTTTGAGTTTTTACATTTGCCAACAGTAAAAGTCACTCTGTAATTACCTTTGGTTACTCCAAAATTACAATTGTCAATGAGACTACCTCATTCCCTTATGGGTAATTACAAATAACAAATGGAATAAAATACAATATTGGAATTTACAAGGTTAATGGCACCTTATTCCAACATTCTCCCACTTGACATTATACATTGTAAATTAACCTATAGGAAATCATATGAAATAATCAAGCACTAGAAACAAGGCCCATGGCCTCTCTGCACCACACAAACTTTTCTGTGCTCACAGGTTTGGTTAATGAATCTGCAACATTCTCCTGATTGTCTATCTTTTTCAGCTCAATCTGTCCATTTACAGCCAACTCTCGAACAAAGTGATATTGAACATCAACATGCTTAGTCCGAGCATGATACATAGGATTCTTGGCCAAACATATAGCACTCTGGCTATCACAACCAATCTGAATGATCCTGCAATCAAATCCAATACTTGTACACAGTCTCCTCAACCAAACTGCCTCCTTAGAGACATGAGTAGCAGCCATATACTCTACTTCTGTGGTGGACAAAGCAACTATGGGTTGCCTCTTACTCATCCAACTCATTGCACCTCCAAACAGAGTAAACATATAGCCACTAGTGGACCTTCGACTATCCAAGTCACCTGTCCAATTTGCGTCAACAAAACCCTGTATGTCCAAAGATTTATCAGCAATATCAGTACCAGAATAAACCAAACAATGATCATGAGTACCTACAAGATATTTAAACACCCTCTTCACATAATTCCAATGCTGTCTACCAGGGTTAGACATAAATCTACTCAAAACTCCCACTGCTTGGGCAATATCTGGTCTAGTGCAAACCATTGCATACATCAAACTCCCTACAACACTAGCATATGGCACATTAGACATATCCTCAAAATCATCTTCAGTCTTTGGACACATATCTAATGAAAGCTTAGTACCAACAAGTAAAGGAACTCTAACTAGGTTACAATCTTGCAAACTAAATCTCTACAAAATAGTATTCACATACTTACTTTGTGACAACCAAAGCTTTCTGTTAACTCTGTCCCTCCTAATCTCCATTCCCTAAATATACCTTGCAACACCAAGATCCTTCATATCAAATGCACTTGAAAGTTGGGCTTTAAGTTCATTGATCATACCCATAGTATTGCTGAAAAATAACATGTCATCAACATACAAAGCAATAACCAGTATAGAATCATCAACACAATAGATGTAAACACAGTGATCCTCCTTGTTTCTAACAAAACTCAATTTCAAAACAAATGAGTCAAACTTTTGATACCACATTCTGGGGGACTATTTCAGACCACAAAGAGACCTCTTTATCCTGCAAACCCAATGTTCTTTTCCTTTTACCTCAAAACCTGTAGGCTATTGCATATAAATTTCTTCTTCAAGATCTCCATGCAAGAACGCAGTCTTAACATCCATTTGATCAATCTCCCAATCATAAGCTGCAACAATGGATAAGAGAAATCTAATAGAAGTCAATTTAGCAACAGGAGAGAATATCTCACCAAAATCAACTCCCTCTCTCTGGGAGTAGCCCTTGGCTACTAGTCTAGCCTTGTACTTCTCCAATGACCCATCTGATCCAAACTTCTTCTTGAAGACCCACTTACAACCTAGACCTTTCTTCCTTTGGGCAAACAAACAAGATCCCAGGTGTTACAAGAGTCTAAAGCCATCATCTCCTCATGCATGGCTAATTGCCAAGACTCACTATCATCTACATAAATAGCTTCCCTGTAGGATCTAGGTTCATCATTAGTACTCAATAAAGCATATACACAATAGAAATCTAGTGGGCTATACCTGTCAATTGGATTCCATTGTCTTGTGGATCTCCTCAAGGGTGGAGTAAGAGACTCTACTCATTCTTCTGCATGATTATCTGCACCAACTTCTTCTGTCACAATAGATTCATCTTCATCAGAACTACTCAAATCTTCTTCTTCTTCTTCACCCCCCATTCCATCATTCTATTCTTCTTGAGGTGCATCTTGCTGCTCTAAATCAAAGTGCACCTTCTTTACCTTTTCTTCTTTTTCTTTTGGTTGCTTAGGTTCAGAAATAACTCTAAGTTCCCTGAAAAATAACATCTCTAGAAAAGATAATCTTGTGGGTTAGTGGATTCCAAATCTTATAACCCTTGACATTATCACCATATCCAATGAATGTACTCTTTTCAGCCTTTGGATCCAACTTAGATCACTTTTCCTTAGGCACATGAACAAAAGCCTCACAGCCAAAAACCCTTAAATGTGAAACAAAAGGTTTCTTACCTGTCCACACTTCATAAGATGTCGAATCAAGAGCCTTACAAGGAGACCTATTTATCAAATAGCAAGTAGTACACACAACCTTTGCACAAAAGAATTTATCCAATTGTGCATCTCTCAACATACTTCTGGCCCTTTCCATAATTGCTTGGTTCATCCTTTCTACAACACCATTATGCTGTGGTATATACGGAGTTGTCTTTTGTCTGATTATACTTGCATGCTTGCAAAACTCATCAAATTCCTTAGAGCAATATTCCCCTCCATTGTTAGATCTTAATATTTTTATCTTTAAACTTGATTGGTTCTTTACTAAGACTTTGAATTCCTTAAACATAGTGAAAAATTTAGATTTATGTTTCATAAAATAAATTCATGTAAATCTGGATACATCATTGATGAAAGTGACAAAATAATGAGATTTTCCAATAGATTCATTATCCACAGGTCCAAACACATCCGTATGAATAATTTCTAATTTCTCTTTTGCTCTATTTCTTCCTGAAGGAAATGATTTTCTATTTTGTTTACCAAACACATAATGCTCACAGAAATCAAAGTGCCCATCAAAATAAGAGAAACTGTCCAACAATTCTTTATTCTTAATAGTTTTAAGTACATTATTACTTGTGCGGCCCAATCTGCGGTGCCACAACATACACGTGTTTTCAGAAGCTTCAGAAACATAAGAGGCATTACAAAATGTAGTGACTTCAAGATTAAACAAGTTCCTGAATATCTTCCCTTTCGCTACCACCAAGTTCCCTCTCACCAATCTGCAACCATGCTTGTCAAATGTCACATGCATTCCCAAATCATTCAGCTTCGAAGCTGAAATCAAATTTCTAGCTAATCTAGGAACATGCAAAACACTTGGGAGGGTTTTAATCCTCCCATCACTGAAACACAACAATATCTTTCCTTTCTCGACAATCGGATATGAAGAATTGTCACCAAGGTAGATATTACCTCCATCATATTCTTCATATGTGGAGAACCATTCCTTATGCGTGTCATATGAAATGAGCATCCTGAGTCAACCAACTAGTGATCATTAGAAACAACATTACATGCAGAAAGTAAAACATCTTCACCTGCATTCGAGGGCTTATCTGAAGCACTCTCCCACTATTTCTTGGGATTTCTGCATTCCTTCTTTACATGCCCCCTTTTACTGTAGTTCCAACACTTAACTATGTTCTTTTTACCAGGAGTCTTAGACCGGCCCTTGGACTTATCCTTAGCCCCTTTCTGATCTCCCTTAGGTCCCCTTTCCTTAGACCTTCCCCTGACACTGAGAGCATCCCCTGAACTATCTGAACTCTTCTTCCTCAATTCCTATGATAGTAGCACTGAAACAAGAGCATCCGTAAGGTTAGCAGTGATAACAAGGATAACATTCTCCCAATACTCAGGTAAAGAACAAAGAAGTAAGATACATTTATCTTCCTCACTAACCTCAACATCTACTGAATCAAGCTAGCTCAATAACAAATTAAAAGAAATTAAATGCTCTGCAACTGATTCACCTTCTCGCATTTTCATGGAAAATAATTTTCTTTTTAAATAAAGTTTATTTACCATACTCTTGGCTTGATAGATCTCACCCAACTGATTCAACAACTTGTGTGCGGTCTCCTCCTTTGCGACATTCAACAAGACCGAGTCTGAAAGACATAATCAGATGGTTCCCCGTGCCTTCTTATCCAGTCTATCCCACTCATTTTGAGAGACATCGTCAGGTTTCTTCTCTTTTTGAATAGCCAACCACTGGCTTCTTTCTTCCAACAAATCTTCCATTTTCAACTTCCACAACTCATACCCCATTCCATTGAACTTCTCAATGTCCAATCGAGAGGTTGATGCAACAATGGATGCAACCATAATAATAACACAAGATCTGCAAAATAAACACAACGAAATCTCCCACTGTAGCTACAACTTCCACGCTACCACCCAAGAGTCAAAGCTAGCCAGGCTCTAATACCAAATGTTAGAAATGAAAGCAACACTACTTTAATGGAAATCTGATTCGAATAAATTTCAACAATCTTTAAGTGTGCTTTAACAATGGATATTGTAACAAAACATAAAACCCACTACAGAGAAAATGCCAAACATGAAGAACACAACACAAGACATAGTGTTTACGTAGAGAAAACCCTTGCAGGTAAAAAACTCCACTAGGCAAGAGGCACAAGTTTGTATTAATCTCAACAAGATTGTACAATACATCAACTACACAACTCTCTCCACAAGTCTTCAATCCAACAGCATTCTGGCAGCACCTGATTGCCTAAAATCTGTATTTTAGCAACAAATACATGAAAAAATATTTATATAAATATTTTCCACTCCATTTTAGGCATTCACCTTCTCTCTCCTAAGATTCTCCAACCTGTAAACATTAATTACCATCTTAGAAGCATCTTACACTTGTCCAAAAATAGCCATGCAAAGGTTGGTGGCCCAAGACTAAATCTAGCCTCTTACAACATCTTATGACGCATCATAACCATCATAGATTCCTCAAAAGAGTATCTTTCCAAGATAGGAACCTTGGGCTAAATATACCAAATATACAACTAACATATCTGTCATATGCGTCATAGAATCTCAGAATCTTATGACAACTTGCAATTGTCATAGATTCACTTACCAAACATTATGACAGTTGTCATACATGCCAAAAATAATATATTCCTCAAGGGAGCACGCCTACCCTCATTTAATTTGAGTTTTTACATTTGCCAACAGTAAAAGTCACTCTGTAATTACCTCCGGTTACTCCGAAATTACAACTGTCAATGAGACTACCTCATTCCCTTATGGGTAATTACAAATAACAAATAATATATGGAATAAAATACAATATTGGAATTTACAAGGTTAATGGCACCTTATTCCAACACTCTTGACCTTCTAGAACCAAGTGCCCAACCAAGTAGCCTTTGTGAAAGGTTTGTATCCCAAACAACTCATCAATGTCTCTCTCAAGTTTCCCATGCAATTGAACTAGTTTAGAGTGACATTACAATTTTATGCAACATGGTTTCATATATATTAGGTATGAATGATGATAGATATGTCTAACCTAAGCAAATTACCATGGTTTATAAGTTCTCTAGGGCTCAGACATGGGAGGTTTTATGGCTTGATTTCTTAAGTCACTTGGAGGAGCCAATATAATCCCAACTCTCAAATTTAAATGTTACTAAGATATTCAAATACCCATCTCTCTTGATCCATATGATACTTCACTAGTGCTATGCCTTGTATCCCAACCTCAAAACTAATTTATATCAATACAAGAGGGGAAATGACCCATCACCATATGGATACCCTACTTGCATAGGACTTCAAGCTACTATGAATACAAAGTATTTCATATTACCCATTATCAACCTAATCACTAACAACAAAGTTATGAGACTCTCCAAGTCTCATACAAATATTCTCAAAATTAGATGTAAGGGTGGTTGGTTCTTTGACCAAGACAAATACATTGATCAAGGTACACAACTTCTTCAAGCTATTCAGGCTTGTCCCATTCTCATGGCATATGGTTTTGTTGGGAGATTGGCCTTGCCTCCCTTTCAAATTTACCCAGATTTGGCATGCTTTTAGGGTGGAGATTCTTTTTAGTATTTGGAAAGACAAAAAATCTACTAGTTTCACTAGTTGTGTAGTTGATATTCATTTTTCGCTTTACACTAAAGCTATGATTTGCTCTAATGTGCTTATGTAGATTTAGGTACAAGAAAACAAAGTTGCACTCAAAGTTGCCCATCTGCAGGTGCTTTTAGATCAGTAAGGTAATGCCTCTTGTATGGTTGCTAGAGTGCCATCTCCCTCTACCTCCCATAGGGTCAGTCCCCTCCATGTAGATGCAAACGTGGACAAAGCTAGTCTACTAGTTTGGATCATGACTCCTAGTCACATGGCCCTCATCATCCTTAAAGAGCTAGGGATCATGCTACCCATAGATGGTCTTAGCCTTTTTGGCTAACATTGACCTCTTCACATGGGCGTGGTGCTCCTAGTTGGTTAGATATTGGCAAGTTTTTCCTCACATTGATATGTCCATTTGTCTATTTGTGCTTAGTAACCCATAGATGAAGACCAAGAAGAATAGGGTGGTTTCATTGGTTGGAAATCAATTGACGATGGTTCCATTCTGGCCGATGCAAACTAGATGACCGTGATCCCCTCCTTGATGGTGTAGCTCTCATTGCTTAATGACTTTGTTGGTTCTTGTTGTTTGGGCTTGGCCCCACTAGGCTTTATTTTGATTACTTGTTTTATTGTTTGGGCTTGGCCCTACTTAAACTTTGAGAGTGTGCCTTCTACCACTTGGCCCTTTTTTTGTGAATAGTGTATTATTCTCTTTTTAGTATATAAACATAAATAAAACAACTATTCATTAAAAAATAAAAACAAAAACAAAACATACATACATACATACATAATTTTTTTGATGATATGTCTAAAATGTCTCCTTTCACTTATAGAGTCTTAAAGTTAATTTTGATTGTATTTTATGACAAAAATACATAAATATAATGATATGACCATCAAATTTAGTCCCTTCAGCTATCCCTTTCAATGTCTAACCCCATGTCCCCATGCAAATTCATAAATGGATTTATTACTTAATATAATTTAGAATCTTTCTTATTATAGTGGAACATCTACATTTTAGGGATTGAAATAAGCTGTGAAAAAAAGGACTGAAATTATGCAACAACTTGCATAATGAAAAATATACCATGTGAGTGCATATATTTTCTTTTTTTAATTTATTTTTCTTGTAAATCTTATTCCCTAAATTTTATTAATAATTTATTTTTGCTTTTTTTATATAATAAAAAACTACAATTTAAGATAATTGCTTAAAATAAACAAAAAAAAAAAAAAATTCATAGAATCTCTAGCTCTACAAATAAATGCTTAAAAAATTAAACAGTGACTGCTAGCCAAACTAAGCTAATCTACCGCATGGGCTCTACCATAAGTAGACATATAATCTTTGCTTGAAGGATATCAAAATCACAGCATTGGAGCCATGGAATGCCAAATGACAATATTGTCATTTGTGATAGTGCTTTTGGATTAAACTGTGTATGTTTTTGCTTCAACGTTTCTGATCACACTCAGATCCATCATCATCCTCTCCCTGATGATGGATCACTGAGTGTGATCCGAAACATTAAAGCAAAAACATACACAGTTTAATCCAAAAGCACTATCACAAATTATTTCATGGACTATGGAAAACTCATGCCTGCTAATATTGTCATTGCCCAAGGAGCAATACTATTGCATAACTGCAACTTCAAGCTGGGAAATTTTAGAATTGGGAAAATGCCTCCATTTTTTTCATGATCCCAACAAATTTGGTTTTAACAAATATCATCCGAGGGGGTAAAAAATCTCTCAATTCCTTCAGTTCTGTTCTCTACAACCCATCCCCCTCTTGACGGTTACATATAAGAAAGTATTCGAGCATATGCTTGTTCAAGATAAATTAGATCTATAGTATGGACATAAAATTTGCAGCGGTTAGGGCATGAGGTGTCTCTATTTTTAGGCGTATTTTTATTTTTACACAATTTCAACTTTGTCTTAGCTGCAAAACAGTCCTCTCTCACATTCATCTTTGTCTGCTATACACATGTCCAATCATATATACCAGTATATGCTGTATCAAAATTTTTGCCCCCATTGTGTAAGAAGTGGCAAGTGCCATATGCCTAGGTCAACAAAAAAAAATTGAAGTTTGGGGCATCACCAATAATTGCATCTGTGTTGTCTATTTATATCCTTATTTAGGGTTAATGTTACAATTAAGGTTAGGGTTAATATTATTAGAGTTAGGGTCAGAATAAGGATTAGGTTAGGGTTACCATTATAATTAAGATTAGGGTTAAAATAAGGATTAGGTAAGGGTTAGAATTAGGGTTAGGGTTTTCTTTTAACTTTGGGATATTTCACATTGAATTTCATAAATTAACAACTAAAATCATAAACAAAATACAATTTCAAATTGAATGTACAATTTAAAATTGAATTAAATATAACCAAAAAAAATTATTAAGGTTAGAGTTGGAATTATAAATAAATAATTTTATATTATATTACATTTAATAACTATTATAATATATTATAATAATATATCTAATCTATATTATAATAATTCATATAATATAATTTATAATATAGATTAAATGTATTATTATAATTATAATAAATAATTAAAATATATATTAATTATCATTAAGTAATTTTCTTTATTATATTTATTACTATATTTATTATTATTTTTATTATTATAAACATTCTTTATAAAATGTACTAATATTATAATAATATAAATATAATATTGAACCTTTAAAATAATTATTCTAATTTAAATTATTTATTGTGATTTAAAATATGAAATAATTATTCTAATTTAAAATATAAAACTATTTGAGCATAAAATAATTAAACATTTATAATAAAATAATAATAATATAAATACATTATAATTATAATGTATACTACATAATTATGATTTAAAATTATTAAAGTATACATATAGCTTAAAATAAATTGATTAGCCTATTTTAGATATATTTTTTAAATATAACTATATTAGTTAGTAATTTATTTTTATTTTTTTATATAATAAAAAACTACAATTTAAAATAATTGCTTAAAATAAACAGAAAAATAAAATATTCATAGAATCTCTAGCTCTACAAATATATGCTTAAAAAATTAAACAGTGACTGCCAGCCAAACTAAGCTAATTCGACGCATGGGCCCTGCCATAAGTAGACATATACTCTTTGCTTGAAGGATTATTTGCTGTGTTGGACATTCCAAAAAAGTGTTTACAAACAGTACTAAGTCCTTTTTAAGCGAATTCTAGATCGTCTTACATACAAAATCATTGTCTTTCCCGTGTGTGTCTTGAGGCTTATCGATTAATGGTTAATTCGTTCTTACAGTAAAATCAGTCTGTACAAGAAGGAACTTTTCTGGACCTGACGAAAATGACAGACAATTTGAGAAATCCGTGTCTTACAATGCATCAACCCTGGGCTTCGCTGTTGGTGCATGGGATCAAGCGAGTTGAAGGCCGCTCTTGGCCTGCGCCCCTCCGAGGTGAGCTTCTTTTATCTTCTCTGTGTGTGTCTAAATTGGACTCAGTACGAACCCTATAGTATTCGAACCGTGGACAACTGGTTAAAAGAGACTACTTCGTAAACATTTTAATTGCCTTATTTGAATTACAGATCAATTGTTACTTGGTTCAGTTTTTGTTGCTTTGTTTTCATTTCCGGAGGGTATTCTTCAAAACTTGATTTTTATCTAATAAGTTGAACTGTGGGTTAAATTTGAATATTATCTAAATACTGAACTCTAGAATTCCATTTTTTTTTTAAGACCAAACCCTAGAATTATATTTTATTAAAAAAATTGGCCCCCCAATTTGTTATTAAGCTAAAAAGTTGATCATTCTGCCCTCATTGAATCTTAATAAATAAAAACAAGCTGCCGACAATTGTAGCCAGGGAATATTTGATCTCCATTGGTGATTGAGGCCCCAGCTGTTCGTACACAGCTCATGTGAAAGAAACTAGGACACCTATGTGCAAGGCAATAATAAGTCACTAAAAAAAGCTAATTGCAATTAAATATTTGAGTAAAGCTGACTGCAATCAAATATTCGAGTGGCCGTTTACTCTGGTTATATTTTTTCAATTTATGTGACGATTTATTGGGATTCAACTGCATAGATTTGAGTCAGTATTCATTGACCCATATTACATAAACAGTGGTTCACTAGAATCCATCTCTCATGACAATGAATGGTCCACTTAACACTCATTGCATCTAGCTGATGGTCACTGGGGTGAAGCAACACAACTTCCCAGGAGGTCACTCATCCAAGTACTACTCTGGCTCAAATGCACTTAACCATGGAGCTTCTCCCACAATCAAGCCCAATTAGATTGCTACCACATTAATGTGTTGATGAATATTGACTCGAAACTATACAGTTGAATCCCAATAAAAATCATCACATAATTTGATTCACTGCCAAAGCATCACATATATGAAAATACATTTATTCGAGTTTTATGTTGCATCTCTGTCATTGTCATGTTCTCTTGGGATTCTCCTAGAGTTCATGACAGGCTGCATATTTACTTGGCCACAAGCTCGTTCGTTCAGAGTCCAGACATAGATTTCTTCTTAATCATCTTTTCTAATTCCACTTAATTAAAGGTGTACAAGTAAGATGAAAGCCTTGAAGTTTCTTATTTAAGATAAAATTTGGGATATTTAGATGGAAAATTTTGGGTGTTTGATTTTCTTTTGTAACAGTAATGATCTGGTGAAATACAACTTGTGACTAATGATTGTCCGTGATGCAGGAGCATCGGTTTCTTGATGTTTTGGTTTTCATTGTTGTTTCTTAGCTAAACCATCTTATGCAAGTTTGCAAGGTGTTTGACATGTCTCCAAGGTCACAAAAACAATTCTTGTTAACCTAAGCCCTTGTAGGCAATCAAAAAATAGAAGTTTTAACACACATATACCAGCCTGCAGACAAGAAAAAAAAGGGAGCAAGATTCAGTTATGCGAGTAATGCATTAATCTTGGAATTAGTTTCATTCGGGAAAGAGAAAAAGACAGTTAGGGGTTGCATGATCTCATGGGGAAAAGAAAAAGAGAGAGGATGTGCAGAGAAAAAAGAAAGGGGACAGCAGAGAAGGATCAGGACAGTTTTTGATATTGAAGGATGATGGTGCTCTGATCAAAGAGAAAGGGACAGAGAAAGAGTAGTACAAGGCTTGGGCAGTTTAGAAAGATGATTTTATTCTGGGAAAAGAACAGTTTTAGAGACAGTCAAGAGTGCAAATTAGAAGAGCCTGGACAGTGTTGTGACGTTTTCACATATCGCCCCATTGCAAATGGGGACCCACCTTCTTTTCTGCTTTCTGCCGTAGGTGTGCTTTAAGGTTCAAGTTTTCTCTGAGTTTGTATGTCTGTTAGTATTGATTTGTCCAAGTCTCGCCAAGTTCTTGCTCAAATCCAAGAGGTGATTGAAGAAATTGCCTAAGGGATGGATATTTAACTAAGGAATTCCTATGCCTTCATCTTGATGCATGTCCCTGAAATCCTCAAATTGACTAAGTCTGATGTCCTAAAACCCTGAAAAACTAAGTCTGAAATCTGGTGGATCCACAAAAATCTAGAATCTGCATGTTAAATCTCATCGATTCGAGACCTATCTCAAACATCCTGAAAGTATATTTCAAAATATTTAAAGTATATTTTGAAATATACGTGATTCCAGGTATTGAAAAATGACTAAGTATTGAAAAGTCGGAAATTCCAAAGGTATGAGGAAAATGCGAAATTCCTCACCACCTCCAAGCTTGCGAAGTGGAGTTATCCTTGACATCCTAAAAGTGGAAATTCCATGCTCATAAGGAAAATGCGCCAATCCAAGGGTGAGTAAAAATTGCGAAATCCTCAAGAGCCTTGAATTTGCAAAATCCAAGACTCACTAATAATTGCGACTTAGAGTTATCCTTGGCATCATCGAATTTGCAACTAAGAAATCCACGCCAAGGGAGTTTTAGAGTTTGAAAGAAGCAAAAATATCAAGTCATGAAAATTTGCAAAATCCAAGCTAATGAGGAGAATGCGCCAAATTTTGGGAATTCCATGCTCACAAGGAAAATGCGTCACCTCCTAATTCGCCTTATCTTCAACAAAATCCGCCAATCATGAAATCAAGTCGGCCTCAGGGAGAAGAAATTGAGTTTAAACAAAAGAAAATACATAACTTGGCCGACTTGCCTGTAAGGAAGTGAGGTGAAGGCGTTATAAATAGAGGTGTTGAGTGATCATTTTCATATCAAATCAAAATTGGAAAAAGCAGATTTTAAGAGCAGAAGCAGCGCCTAAGGAGCAAAATTTCTTCATTAGCAAGGGTGAATTTAGTGGAAGGAAGAAGAATCGAAGTTCTATTTCATCATGCTTTTCCTTGCCTCATGATCTATTAGTTGATATTTTGTGAAATTCAGTGAATAGCTTTCAATTTCTCACATGTATTAATGAACTTGACTTGATGTTATCAAATACTATGACTTGTGAATTTTCATCTTGCAGGTATGTGAGAATCCGGAGGCAAGCTATTCGGAGGCGAGCTATCCAGAGGATCAAGACATCATCAAGCTCATCACCTAGCATCCAAAGACGACTTCATCACCGGAACGAAGAAAGTTCTACTGCACTTCATCAAGTTCACCATCATCCTACTTCTAGAGGAGAACTTCATCGCCAGAGTGAGAGAAGAACTTCATCATCATCTTCCAAGTTCCATCTTTCAAAAATCCAGAAGATCACTTCCACATTCAAGAGCCTTCCATTTCATGCACCAGAAGAAGATCAAGAGGAAACATTATGAAGTCTAGTCTACTCCAGGAATTCACGCCTAAGTCATCTCCTTTACTTCAACATCCAGAGTGAGAATCCTACATGAGCATCACAAAAAAGTTAGATGAATGGGCAAGATTATCAAGAAAATCCACAAATTACATCCAAGGAATGCAAAGACAACAACAAGGAGTGAAGAACAAGGACAAGTTCCCAAATTCCACATTTGAGAAGAAATAGTTCCAGAGGTGAAAATCCAGTTTCAAGACTTTGCTAAGAAGATAAAATTTGGGAAAATGCATCAAGAAATTGAAAATCCAGAAATTTGATCAAAATGCTCAAGTGGCGTTCATACATCATCAACCAATCATTTTTCGCCACTTCATCACGTCCATGTTCAGCGTATATGCAACAAAGTCCAAGAGAAAGATGGCGCCCTATCTAGTAGATTCCCAAAGATTCCAACATGTCATCTCTATCATCTTGGGAAACATCCCTTCATTGCCTTTGGGTTTTTATGTACACAAGTTGTGTCAACTTTTACTTTTGCTAAAAATAGTTGGTTGTTGTAACTAATTGCCGATGTGGCAAAATCTCGGCCATTGGTTGCTCAATCGATCTTGGCCCTTCATTGTATTTTGAGGACTATAAAAAGGCTCATTCACCTCATTTGTGAGGATGATACATTAGAATTGGAGTAGTTGTAGGAGTAGAGTAGAGGAAGCTCTTCTAAGTTGTTGGAGAGAACTTGAAATTGTTGTAATCACTTCCAAGATTAATACATTTCTCATTGAAGCTTGGTGACAATTGTGTTGTTTTGGAACGTTGCATGGTTTCTTATTTCTTGAAGATGATTGAGATGTGTTTCCAAGTAAAGTAGATTAGAAAGTTCATTGATATAGTGAATGCATTGTGAAGATATTTGATGAATTCCTAGGTTCATACTTTTGATGGTTTGTCGCTGGCAAGTCATTGTGCAAAGTTAGCCTGAACCTCAACTTATTGCAATAGTTCGATTGTTGATGCTTGTTTGAGTTGTGCCAGCTGTGGGTACTTGAATGTGTGTTTGCAATATGAAAATCCTTAGTTATCCTTGGGAGATTGCACTTGTTCTACGTAGTTGTTGAATTCATCATGGCAAAGTGGAGCTTGTTATGAAGGAATTCGTCTATCTTGGCATCGTTCATTGTCTCATTGTACTTAGAAGTAGAGTAGATTCTCTCTAAACCCTTGATCTTTTTGCATTTTCTTTGTAGAGTGGAATTAGGAGGTTTCTTTTCATGAAAAAGAGTAATGAATCGGGTGAATTGAGAAGTAATTTCAGCGTAAGTCCCTTTGTGTTCACAGAAAATCACATCATACATCATACTAAGTCTATATCCAACGTATTGTCAAGACCTGACATCTTTAACCTTGGAGTTGTCTCACTGGATCACATAGTTTAGCCTTTGAGAGATTTTGTTCAAGAGGGGATAGAATACTTAGTATTTTATTCTGCATGTTGCCTTGTGCATAAAAAACACATCAACAGACAGGCCGTGGGACAGTAAGAAGCCTGTTATCTTTGTTATATACGAGACTGGTAGTCTCACTTATAGTTTGTAATCTTTTCTTTCGGGAGTTGTGTAAACACTTTGTAGTCAATCTGAAGTTTAAATTTAATTGATGGTCTGGGTAAACCCTCAACGAGGGTATGAAAAACTAGTGACTGTCGTTTCTTTGGTTTTGGTATGATAGCCCATGTTTTTATACTGAGAAGACTCATTTCACCGTGTGTCTTTCTATATAAGAACAGTCATATTGAAGGTTGTTGTAATGCAATGATGTTTGGGCAGTGAAATAGTAAAATTTAGCACGAAGTCTCTGCATTGAGAAACGTTATAAACTGGATATTTCTGTTCTTGGACAGTCAACGAAGTAAGAAGGCAAAACTATTAGTGATATCAAAAAAGAAAACAAGTAGAACAATAGAGTAATCTGATTGTTAGATTGTCTCTAATCTCATTTGTGCAGGGGCAGCGTTGGAGAACCCTCCTTCAGGCTTGGACTGGATTGGTTGTTATAGTTTACATGTGTTTTATGCCCTTATATAAACTTGCAGACAGTTCTATCGTTTTATAAGCATGCTGTCTCAGTTTTTTAATACAGCTTCATACCAATTGCTGACTAATTTAGTCTCGTGGAAGCATACTGTCCACCCAGTTAGAAAAACAGATAGTTGTGTTATCTGGAGTGTTAACACTCTATCCACAAGTAAAGCAATCTGAAGTCTTTACTGAACCCTCTGTGTCTCCATTAATATCTGCCTTACAAGACAGCGAGTAGTTTGCACATTTGAATCCTCTGTCAGCAATTTTTGGTACAGCAGTTGGTTATCAAACATGTAGGTTATATATATACAGTCCACATAAACCCTATGTAATTCCTGTAGCTAGTAAGGCTCATTGAAGTTTTTAACAACCTTGTGAAGGAACAGTTATCGGTTGGCCATCAATACTGTGAGCAGGGTGGTTCTAGAGAGGACAACTGTCACCAGTCCGCAATGTTGAAATACATGATGTGACACTTTGTTTTACAATTATTATAGACCCATTGTCGGAATACATCTTAATTTTGCAGTTTCAAACTTAATTTGAGCACAAGTAAGAAATCACTCTGCACACCATAAATGGTACTCTGAGTATATAACATTGTGGTGGACTTGTTTTGTTCATTTAGTCCACAGGAAAAGCAAAACCCTTTGTGGAGGTATTTGAACAAGTCCATTGTGCTAAGCTTATTAACTCAACTATATAGCCAGAAACGTGAAACTTGGGAGAAATATGAAACATGAAGCTTCATGATGAACACAGCTGGGAAGTTGGAGCAATGGAAAATAAGAAGAGATATTTCATGCTAATACAAGGAAAACCAAACATCCATGATACATAGAACATTCATAATAATGTTGACATGATAGTCTTAAATCTAAAGAAAAATTTCAAGTCATGTAAACATGAACTCTATATATTGATTTGAGCAACATAAGGACCTTAGGGTTGGGTTCATGCCTTGCCAAGGCATCCTTGCACTTCTTGCAGCTGAATTCATACCTTACACATCCGTCCACTGTTGCATTGCACAACACTGCCAACTCTGCAGCCCGGGAAACATTGCGTAAAGTAAACCATTGTGTTGGGCTCATCAAGCACTACCATATGAGTTCTTGGTGATACTAAACTCTATTTCGTAATGGGTGAAATTTGCAGCTTGCATACTGCTGTATAACACTGTGTAACACAGTGGGATATTATCTCCATGTGTACCACCGGAGAAGCCCTTGGCAACAGAGGGGTCAATGCCTGCAAGGCCAAATAATACTTCACCTTGCAGGTCAGGACATTGATTCCAACATTTATACATGTTCTCAATCCAATACAATCCTTCTGAAGATTCAATCCCATGGGAATACTGCAGTCTTGTATTTTTGAGCCCTTCAGTCTATTTTTTGTATAACTTCCTATTCATGAAGATCAAAAGAGCTTTGTCTGCCATCCCTTGTCTCCATAGAATGCGTAATGGTGTTTTAACATTTGCTCTTTCATTTCCATCCAATGTTCAACATACTTTGCAAGTTAACAAATTAGATTTATGTCCCTTAGTTTGTAGGTTGTCCATCATGCAACCCGTGGGCTCAGTACAAATCACCTATAGACTATAAAGATACATCTTTAAATGTGTAAAGTGGGAAAAGTTCTTTTTGGGGAATTATGTACAGTGGGATTGAATACCTATTTTCAGTAACATGGTAACATATATAAAGGACCAGTTACTGAGCTGTTTTATGCCTGTTTGAGGAAGGCTTTTGGTGTGTGTGGAGATAAGTAAGGAAAATATGCAATTGATTAGGACATCCCATGTAGTTAGAAAGTTAATTATATTCCATTTGCAGGTGGGCTTATAGAAAGAAAGTAATAGTAAGTGAAACAGCTCTAAAGGTAGCTAGAAATAAAGTGGTTGACAGCTGGAATAGCCTGTGAAGAACAGATAGAAATAAATCAAATAGTAGCTGCACTGCTGAAACAGCTATAAAGAGTAGATATGAATGAATTAAAAGTAGATCAGCAGATGGAACAACTATAAAAGGTGGATAGAAATATATAGGCTTCGTTTATAAGATTTTTAGCCTATGTTATCAGGTCCTTCTAGAAAGGTATCCGTACCTTGAAAAAGTCGAAATGGGTTTCATTTTTGGGCCGGGACGGCCTGGAGGTGTCCTGGGCAGACCCTGGGCAAACTTCGGCCTGACCTGGGCAGATCCACGACAGAAAACACATGTTTTTTAAACAAAACAAACATGTCACAGTCCTAATTTTGCTCTAAAGTGATTCCTAATCACATCTTTTGCCTAAAGTCAAACATTTCTGCCTCATTTCACAAATAAAAGTGACCTAAATAGTTTTTTTGTCTCCAAGCTGCCATTTTTGATTCTTGAAGGTTGTTGGATATTTCTTTGAAGGTGAAGGCCACAAGAGAGAAAGAACTGCACTTCTAGGAGAGAAAGAGCTGCACCTACAAGATTTGTTTATCAAAGGTGAGTTCATCTTTTGATTTTTTCAAGATTTTCTAGTTTTTTAAAATGTTTTTCTTCCTTTTTAAAAATGTTTTGAATGTTTTTTTAAACCTTTTATATGTAATGTAGGGGTTATAATTCCATTTTTTTTTTGTTTTTGTTAAGTTAATATAGTGCAGGGTTGTAAATTTGTAATGTTTTTTTTCTTGTTTTGTTATTCATACAAAATGGTTGGTAGTTCTAGTTCAGTTGCCCCGAAGGTAGAGAGCTCGTTCAAAGTTGACGTAGCGTCACCTCTTTGGCGACATACATCCTGTTGATGATGTTTTCTTGACAACAACAACATTAGAATAAAACACCAAGTGCTTTATCCTCTCTTGAACAATGTGTCTCGAATGCTAAATTACGTGATCAAACAAGAACGCTCCAAGGTTCCTTGTACGTGATTTGCAATAGATAGCCTCAGTGGTATGATGTGATAATGCTGTTTACACAAAGGGACTTACGCGGAATTTATTCATTACTCCATTGAAATATGTACTATTTCCTTGTGAAATGGAACTTCTTCTAATCAACTACAAAAAGAAAAGGCAAAAGGCAAGGGTTAAGAGGGCTAATCTAAGGACAATGATATAATACACATGCTATGATAGACAAGTTCCCTTCCACAACCTAGCTCCGCTTCACCATGAGAACCAACAATTACATGGAGTAAGTGCAATCTCCTAAGGTAATCATATGATTTTCATGTTGTGAACTTCCATCCAAACACCCATAGTTGGCGCAGTTTGAATGAGCATCCACAACCAAACTTATGCAAACAAGGTTCAGGCTAACTTTGCAAAGTGAGTCCTTTGGCAATCCACGAAAAGTATGAACCAAAAGGGATTCATCAAATATCTTCACATAAGAAACATTATATCAATGATCTTCTAATCTATCAATTAAGCTACTTTGGAAACAATTCTTAATCATCTTGGAGACAATGAAGACCATGCTAACATTACAAAATCACAAGATCACCATGAAACATTCAATAATGAGCTTGCATTAATCTTGAAGTGTATCTTTACAACAATCTCTCAATATCTCTTCAATGACTTCGAAGAGTCTTCTGTACTCTATGCCTTTCTAATCTAATGTATATCCTCTAATCTCCCTTTACAAATGAGAGAAGTGAGCTTTATATAGAGCTCAAGAATTACATGAAGGGCCAAGATTGATTTAGCAATCAACGACCGAGATTGAGACAAGGCAGTTTGTTACAAAATTTGCTATTTTTAGAACATGAAAGAGGCAATGAAGGCATGTTTCCCAATGTGATAAGCATCTTTGGAGCATCTTTATGGTGGGCCCTCTTTATCCACTTATTTGTTATGGACGACTTGAACTTGAATGAATGACATGGCAGAATATGATTGGCTTGATGATGTGTACGTGCCACCTCAACATCTTTAAACGAACTAGTCTGGTTCATCTCATGTTCACTTTACTTAGAATATTTTCTTCTTGTTGTCTTGATGTAACTCATGGATTGCTTTGATGATCATGCTCATCTCTCATCTTGTGACGTCCTTGTGCGTGTGCAAGATTATGCCTCTGGACAGTTGCATGAAGTAGAAGATATGATGATTGTCCTTTTAGCGCGTGGAATGAATCACTGGAAGATGACTCCCTCTCATGTGTGGTGTTGATGTCTTCCTCATCCAGACATATGAAGTCTTCAAAGTAAGATGAACTTGATGTAGGAGTTCCTCTGTGTCGATGTGGCCCAAGTTGGTGTCGCTTATGTTCCTCCACTTGGACATGATCTTTGTCTCCGGCATGACTCCTTGCTTATCACTCTTGATCAAAGCTTGTCTTTCCTTGGCGTTCATCGTCTACCTCCTCCTGCAAGTGAAGACAACACGTGTTAGAAGGTTGATGTGACACTTGATATAAAGACTTTCCTAACACTTAACTCATTTCCTTGCACATGTGGGACAAAATCAATGCATTTTAAAAACAACATACCTTAAAAAAATCAGATTTTCTGAACAAAATCAGAATTTGGAAAAATTGATTCTCAAAGGACACCTCAATTTTTAGACCTCTCCTCTTGAAATTCTGCTCCTTCTTGCTGCTGCAGGTCTGCTCTGCTGAAAATCAGACTTGAATTTGATAAAAAATGCAAGGAAGAACCTTCTTATATACCAATCGCTGCACCTCCTCAAGGCAGGTCGGCCTAGGAAGAGAAGAATTTAATGTTTTTGAAGTTCTCCACGCCTAAGTCTCTGGAGCGCTTATGCTGGGTGTGTTTGGAGAGTGTGTGCGGAGAGTGTATTGTGAAGGACGTGGAGTCCATGCAAGGTGGTCAAGGCTGCCTAGGAAGGGCGGGCTGGGAGGTGGTATATGGATTTTGTAACTTAAACTTCATTTGATGTTCTTTCCTCCTGTTGATAACTCCTTTCTCCAACTTCATCAAGACTTAGTATTTTTTGAGGTGTTTTGTGAAGTTGGAAGGCACACTTGAGATGTTTGATGACCTTGTCCACATGCCTTAGTGAAATCTGCCTAGTAAGGGCGGCTTTGGAGGGTGCAAAAGGATTTTGCAATGTGAACATTCTTTGAGTTGACCTTGATACTCTTCTCTCGTTTGTTTGCATGACTTAGTGATTTTCTTCATGTTTTCTTCCTCTTAAATGACCCTGCATGGGTGTGGAGGCAAAATGGCAGACTTGGAAGGTCAGAACGGAGTGACTTGAGTGCTTTAGACACCAAATTCCAGACTCACCTCTCTAGGCCGCCCAGGTAGGGCGGAGTTGAGAGTGAGCTTTGGATTTTATACTTAGAAAATCTTCACTCTTCTAAACTTAATCATTTCATCTTCCAAGTGTCATCTTCATCATCTTCATTGAGTCATACTTGCAAATTGTATTGTCTACATCCCTGAGCGGTCCTAGAAGCAGTGTGTGGAGTGTTTGATGTGGGACAAGACAGAGTCCATGAACACCTCTTGAGGCCACCCAAGTAGGGCGGGTTTGGAGGTGACCCTTGGATTCTTCCTTGAAAAACCTTTGACTCCAAACTTTGCTTGGAATTTCATCATATCCTTGTGCGTTATGGCTAAAACCTTGCAAACTTAACAACTTTCCTCCTTGGGTGGGTTTGAAGGCAGTGTGGATGAACTCTCCTGGTGGTGACATTGTCCAAGAGCACCTTGTGAGGCCGCCCAGGCTGGGCGGGTTGGGGAGGAGTGCATGGAATCCACCTTGTGATGCCTTGGAGTCATTCAAACTTGTGAAATTTCCTTGAAGTTTATCCTTTCTGTCTTAAAAACTTATAACCTTGATATCTTTCCTCCTAAGGCGCATCTGGAGGCTCTGTCTGGAGAGACTGTCCTGGTGAAGACCTTGTCCATGACTACCTTGTGAGGGCGGGTTTGGACATAGAGTGAGAAATTTTTTGCCTTAGTCAAATTTTGGATTTTCCTGAACGGAAGTATATTGAAAAATATTTGAAGTATAAGTCAGATTAAATATTTTTCAATATACTTCCAGGATGTTTGAGATAGGTCTTGGATCCATAGGATTTAACATGCAGATTCTAGATTTTTGAGGATCCACCAGATTTCAAACTTAGTCATTTTTTCAGGATTTTCAGGATATCAGACTTAGTCATTTTCAGGGTTTCAGGGACATGCATCAGGATGAAGGCATATAGACCTTTAGCAAGAAACTGTTAAGACCTGGGCAAAACAACACTACCAAAACCCTACAAGCTTAGAGGAAAACTAAACCTAAAGCAAAACAAAGACAGAAAGCAAGAAAAAGGAGGGGGTCCCCATTTGCAATGGGGCAATGTGTGATTACATCACAACACATTCATGATTGAGCAACTTCCTGGAGGTGGGGGTTATCATTGGCATTGTAGCCAATGTGGGACTGAGTATAAGATCTTGTATAGTCGAGTGAAAGCTCACCTATGTGCTATGATTGACTGAGGAATAAGAGTTTGTCTAGGGGGCAAAATTGTTAAGAAAAGTATCTCAACCTTACTCCTAATGTTAAGATTACAAAAAGTGCGATTTTCAAGTTAGAAAACAGAAAAAAACTCAATTTTTGGGCTATAGAGTTAGTTTTTGGCCAAAATGAAAATTTCAGGGTGTTCAACACCAGTTCCCTAGTGCCGAATATGTGGACCTCTTCAAGCTCTACAATTTTAAAAAAGGGACTCAATCGACCTTCTGGATCAAAAGTTGTGGCCTTCGGAAGCTGGGCCTCTTGCATTGGAAATCTAAAAACATCTAGAACACATAAAAGAGCTGTAAGGAGGAGTTACATTTGTTGACCAACTTATGGTACATGTTGTGACACATCATAAGACATCTGTGGATGGGGTTAATGGGAGCCAAAATGGAATGCCCCATTTGGTAGTGGATTATAACGAGCTTATGATAGGTGGAAGGAATATGTTATTTTTAGTCTGTGGACTCATCTTGGAATTTGGGTGTTGTATTTCTAACTGAGGATTTGGGCACCACTATTTTGGGTGGTTTTAGCTCATGGTTTTCTAATTACCATTTGATGGTTTCATGTATTGCATTTCGTATTTATTAGGTGCTTGAGATGGAGGTTTTGAGATAGTGAGTTTTGTAGGTATTGTTATGTTGTCGGAATTCCTCCAGATCTTTGGTTGGTGATATTTCTGTGAAGGCTTGCTTTGCAAGTGTATTGTAATTGTGTTGTTTATTGAATAATACATTGGACTGCTTTGGAGTGTGGGGCTTTTTCTTCCAAAAGAGTTTTACCCACGTACACCTTTGTTATGGTATACTGTTTATTTTATGTTTATATGTGTTTATTTTTGTAATAGTTAAAAGATTGAAATTTGCACAACACTCTCCTCAGAAGTTTAGTGTAGGAAGCATTTCCGCATACCTTGCTTTCTTTCAAGAATAAAAGAAGGTTGCCAAAGAAACAAATTATGGGTAAATCAAAGAACAAGAGGATGCCAACATTGTAAGTAACATAGCAAGGAAAGAGTACATCCTCTTTCCAAGAAAGGATTGTGCAAATCTCCTAGTGACTTAACACTATTAGTTGGCCCACATCCTTCCATTCCACCGTCGTCTTCCCGAGAAGACAATATCTCCTTTCTTTCTTGTTAAAGAGGCCCATTGGAAAGGGCCTTCAAGAGTGAGGCAAGGGAGGTTGTAGATGAGAGCATTGTTCATTCATTTATAGCAATGGGCTTCCTTTTAACCTTGTCAGATCACCATATTGGTGGGATATGGTGACAACAATTGCCAATGCACCTGTTGATTACATTAGTCCTAGGTATGAAAAGGTGCGCACCACCTTATTGGTCAAGGAAAAATCTTCTGTATAGGCATAATTGAGGGCAACCAAGGATACATGGCCCAAAACAAGAGTGTCCATTGTGTTTGATGGATGGAAGGATTGCAAAATAGACCACTAATTAATGTCAATGTAGTGTCTCTTAAACGAACGATGTTTTTGAAGGCAGTTGATTGTGAGGGGCAAATGAAGGATGCAACCTTCATTGCCAATATCCTCATACAATCCATATAGATGGTGGGCCCCCAAAATGTAATCCAAGTCATTATGGACAATGCTAAAAATTGTAGGGCATTTGGTTCAATAGTGGAGGGTACATATGGGCATATTTTTTGGACACCACATGTTATCCATTCCCTCAACTTGATATTGCAAAAGATTGGCACAAAGACCGAGTGGGTCAAAGAAATCTACATGGAGGCTGAGGAGATTCAAATGTTATGACAAATCATCATATGTCACAAGCCATATGTTGTGATGTAATCACACATCGCCCCATTGCAAATGGGGACCCCCTCTTTTTTTTCTTGCTTTCTGTCTTTGTTTTGCTTTAGGTTTAGTTTTCCTTTGAGCTTGTAGGGTTTTGGTAGTGTTGTTTTGCCCAGGTCTTAACAGTTTCTTGCTAAAGGTCTATATGCCTTCATCTTGATGCATGTCCCTGAGACCCTGAAAATGACTCATCTGATATCCTGAAAATCCTGAAAAAATGACTAAGTCTGAAATTTGGTGGATCCTCAAAAATCTAGAATCTGCATGTTAAATCCTACGGATCCAGGACCTATCTCAAACATCCTGGAAGTATATTGAAAAATATGTAAAGTATAAAGATAAATATATTTTTCAATATACTTCCGTTCAGGAAAATCCAAAATTTGACTAAGGCAAGAAATTCCTCACTCTATGTCTAAACCTGCCCTTCCTGGGCGGCCTCACAAGGTAGTCATGGACAATGTCATCTGCACCAGGACAGTCTCTCCAGACAGAGCCTCCAAATCCGCCCAGGGAAAGTTAGGATATTTTCACGAGCTTTTGCCAATTGAAGAGAGTTAGGAAGTGATGATAGAGTCTAGAATTAAGTTTAACTTGCAAATTCCATGCAGCACCTCTAAACCCGCCCAACCTAGGCCGCCTTGGCATGAGGTCATGGACTCAGCCTCCTGCACATACACTTCTCCAAACAGAGCCTCCAGATGTGCCGTAGGAGGAAAGATATCAAGGTTATAAGGTTTTAAGACAAAGAAAGGATAAACTTCAAGGAAATTTCACAAGTTTGAATGACTCCAAGGCATCACAAGGTGGATTCCATGCACTCCTCCCCAACCCGCCCAGCCTAGGCCGCCTCACAAGGTGCTCATGGACAATGTGACCACTAGGAGAGTTCATCCACACACTGGCTTCAAACCCGCCCAAGGAGGAAAGTTGTTAAGTTTGCAAGGTGTTAAGAGCAAAGCACAAGGATATGATGAAATTCCAATGAAAGTTTGTAAGTTTGAAGGAGTCAAATGCATTTTAAGTATAAAAGCTAAGGGTCATCTCCAAACCCGCCCTACTTGGGCGGCCTCAAGAGGTGTTCATGGACTCTGTCTTGTCCCACATCAAACACTCCACACATTGCTTCCAGGACCGCTCAGGGATGTAGACAACATAATTTGCAAGTATGACTTAACGAAAATGATGAAGATGACTATGACTTAACGAAAATGATGAAGATGACACTAGGAGGATGAGATGATCAGGTTGAGAAGAATGAAAAGTTTTCTAAGTATAAAATCCAAGGGTCACTCTCAACCCCACCCTACCTGGGCGGCCTAGAGAGGTGAGTCTGGAATTTGGTGTCTAAGCACTCAAGTCACCCCATTTTGACCTTCCAAACTCGCCATGTTGCCTCACACCCATGCAAGATCATTCACGAGGAAGAAAATTGGTGAAGATTACAAGTCATAAGGCATAATCCAAACACCTTCACCAAGGCCGCCCTTCCTAGGCGCCCTAGACACCTGAGCATGGAAAGTGTGATGAATCCTTCAAGATCACTCCTCAAACTCTCCCAACAATGATGAATCAATTGGAAAACATGAAGAAAATCACTAATTCTTGTAAACGGAGGAGAGAAGAGCATCAAAGGTCAACTCAGAGAGTGTTCACATTGCAAAATCCAAGTAGCATCATCAAAGCCGCCCTTCCTGTTGATGTTTTTGTGACAACACAACAATAGAACAAAATACTAAGTATCCTATCCCCTCTTGATCAAAGCTTCCTGAATGCTGAATTATATGATCAAACAAGAGCGCTCCAAGGTTCCTTTGATGTTAGGTCTTGACTTGTACATGGATAAACTCAGTGAATGAATGTGATTTTGCTGGTAATCACAAAGGGACTTACGCTAAATTCCTCCTTCATGAACATGAATGTAATTCCTTGTTCCTTAGATGTGAATGAATGGAACTTTTTCAATCAAACTTAAAAGAAATATCAAAAGATAAGGGTTTAGAGAAATCTAATCTAAGGTCAATGAAGCAATGATAATGCATAAATAGACAAACTCTTCGAATAAACCTAACTCCACTTCGCCAAGAATGCCTACAACTACATGGAGTAGGTGCAATCTCCTAAGGTTAGCGAATGATTTTCAAATCATGAAAGCTCATATAAGCACCCATTGGATGGCGTGTTGATGATTGTTTTTCGACAAGTCAACAATAGAGTAAAATACAGAGTATCCAACTCTCTCTTGATCAAAGCCTCTCGAATGCTAAACAAAGTGATCAAACAAGATGACTCCAAGGTTCCTTTTCTTATGTTCGTGATGGATAGCTCAATGACTTAGTATGATTTTGCTGATAAACACAAAGGGACTTACACAATTGTTCAAACAACTCGTTTCAATAACAGAGGCAAACATCCAGAGTATCTAAGTACTACAACTTATGACGTAAGATATGGCAATGAAGTACTTGATCCTAAATTCTAACCAGATTGATAAAAAAAAAAAAAAGATGAAAGGTTTGATGAAACTAATCTAATCCTAGATGTAAGAGATGAGTACTGCTTAGGTGAAATCAAACCAACTCTTGCTTCGCCAGATTAAACAACTACACAAGGTTGATGCTATCTTCTAAGGTTATACAAGATATTCAAATCACTTATGCTCATGAGAATTCAACAAACATAAAGATCAAAGTTAAGCTCAATTTGTTCAGGCCAACCATACACTGCAACTTGCAAGCCACAAACTACAAATGGTGTGAACATATAGATTTCACCACAAAGAATAATAAAACCTTCCACCAACTAACATAACACTTAAAAGAAAACTTAATCTAACTTAACATTGGCTTGAAGGAATCAAAAACCATGCAACACTTAGAAACATATATAGAATCACCAAACAATGAGTCTTATATTATTTCAGAGAGCTCTTGCAACAATTTTTAGTCTTCAATCTGACAAATGAGAGCAAAAGGAGCCCTTATATAGACCTCAAGAATACATGAAGGGTCAAGATTGATTGGTAAAGCCAATGGACCAGATCATGCCACATCACAAGTAGTTACAACAAACTCCTATTTTTAGTATATGAAAGAGGGAACAAAGGCATGTTTCCCAAGAAGATAAGGATGCCAAATCAATAGCCTATGAGGAGTCCATGTGAATAACCATCACTACTATTATGAAATTCAATGAATCTAGACACCACTTTCTTGACATCATCAAAAGGTACACTTGCGTATTCTTAGTGGTTCCTTCAACTTCAAGTACATCATCTACATAAAGGCCAAGTGTCTTCTCCCAACCGATCATCCTAGCTTTGTTGGCGCCCAGGTGGACAGCAAGTGAAAATATACTATCAAGCTTCTCATCAGAAACATCATCCTCTTGGAAGTAGAATGCTTGAATTCGTTCTTTCATATTATCAAGAGTCATCTCTCCAAATGGATTGCATATTTTCATCAAGGATGCATGTATTCCATCTTGAATTCTTTGAAGTACACTCCTTACTCTTGACATATCTGTTTCAACCTTATCAAGTAGTTGTCCTTTATTGCGAAAGCAATAATACCAAGAAGAGAAATCATATGTTATGCCTTAAATCACTTCAGCATGTATCAACTCATCAACTGAAGTCTCCATCAAGCTCTTCAAATGTGGCATGTATTGTTCTTTGATAACCTTGAACTTAGCACAAGCTATCAACAATGCAAGTACCCTTTCCTTGAGATCAACAATCTTATCATACACTTGCATGATATCTTTGAGATGTCTATATGTGGTTTCCTTTGACCTTTTCATCCAATCTTTCAATCTGTGAGATGAAGACTTCAACCTTTCAAGATGTACAACTGTTTTTGGAGGAAGAAGAGATGGAGGTGTAAAAACTCTCTCCTGTTGGTGGATAGGATGAACTAAGTGTTGAATATATTGCTCCAAGGCTTGACACCTTTGCTCAGCTTTAATCCTGCCTTCTGGTTCCTGCCTTATGATAGCTCGAGTATTATTGATTGAATCCTGAAGTTCTACTTGTGCTCCAGTCAGTGGACCCAAGTTAATTGTATTGACGTCATAATATTCAGGTGTAATATCCTCTACATTCTTCTCAAGCCTTGGAACAGCTACATGTACCTTCCTTACACCAGCTTCATCTTTGGTTATCTTTGAAAGAGTAGTTGCTTTCTTCTTTGGTTTTTCAGTAGACATATCCAGGAGCAACTCTTCAATTGGAATAGGAGGATATTTTTCAACTTCACAGCTTTCCTTAATTCTATCCTGTAGGCACTCCGACAATGATGAAAGATCTCCAGACTGTTGTACTTGCTTCCCTTGCATAGGCAATGACTCTTCTTCAGCTTCATCTTTGTCTTCAGTGTCAACCTCATCAATGATCTTAGTGTCATGTGGACTTGAAGGCATCTCTTCAAATGTAGTATCCGGGAATGCATCCTCAACAACATGTACAACTATATCTTGATTCATTGGAGTATCACCAGGCTGTTTAGATGAAGCAGTTTCAATATTTATTCTTTTCTTTTTCTTGCTTGATTCTCCTTGTGTAGATTCAAGTTGTTTTCTCTTCTTTGCTTGATTTGAATCTCTTTCATTGTCCTTACTTCGCGAACTCCTACCAGGTGCACTATGTTGTTCTTGTTGTTCAACTTCTCCCATTTTGGTGTAAGTGAGCTTTTTCCCTTCATCTATCAATGCTTGTACTTGCTCTTTTACATGTTCCTCAGTGATAGCAATGATAGGTTCTATCAACTCTTCATCATAAACTCTTTCTCTATCAGTCCAGTCAATGTCATATGACAGGTTCCGGATCTTATTGTATTCATCACCTGAAAGAGTTCTATCATCATCTAACTGATCAGGAATCCTCAGTACCTTTGTTACTCTCACCAAGTCCCATCTTAGCTTTGAACATTTCTGCATCCTTATATCATCATCATCAATAGCATTCGCCCAATGGTCTTCAAGCTACTCAACATGTTGGTAGGAAGAATATGATTGCTTAATGGCTCCATGTGGATTGAAGTTCTCCCTCTTTGAATCATGAAGATGTAAATGATATGCTTGAAGCTCAATCTCTGAATGTTCGGCTGCTTGAAGTGATGAACATGAATAATACCTCCCCAGCTTGAGAGGAAACTGAACTCCAGCCTTCTTTCTTGCCCTTTGCATCTTATGGAACTCCAATAACTGTCTTGAAACTTCCAGCAACACCATCCTATTGGTAGGATACCTTAGCAATTTGTATGGAAAGGATGTGAAGCCCTGAATTCTGATATAGGTGAACTTGTCATATTGAATGTAGTACGTTCCATATTGTTCAATGAAGTTCCTAGCAGCCCCTGTTAGTCTTCTATGCAGTTCTCCTCTCAACTTTCTAACTATGTACATGGCGAATGCATCATTAAACCTCTTATAATGATTGATATTCTTTAAATGGAGCTGTGGATAGCACTGATGTGATAGGATCTGGCCAGACTTTACACCTACTTCTCCTTTAGCTGTTAATCCTTTGTACACCACATTTCTTGCTAGGATGTAAACAATAGAGGAAGACATAAAGAAAGACTTTGTCTCATCAAATTTCTCAAATTGTTCATCAGGGCAATGATTTATAAGCCCAGCCCAATCAACCATCTTATTCTTTGTAAACACATGATCAAAGTAGGTATACATCCATCCTTCAAAAGTCGATGATTGAGGCCTACTTGTTACTCGATTTAAGAACATGATGAAGTAACTTATCTCTTGTTTGAAGTCTGCCTTGTGAAACTTTGGATCTTCAGAATTGTATATCTTGATTGATGAATCTATCATCCACTTCTTCCTCACTTCTTGCATGTAGTGCTTGGGATTGCCTTCAAAAGTACATTGGGCAGTGTTGATGATTGTTTTTAGACAAGTCAACAATTAGAGTAAAACACTAGAGTATCCCACTCTCTTGAATAAAGCTCTTCAAAGGCTGAACTATGTGATCCAGTGAAGTAACTCCAAGGTTCCTTTTATAATTCCTGATGGGTTAACTCAGTGATTACATGTGATCTTGCTGATAATCACAAAGGGACTTACGCAGATTCTTCTTCATACTTGTTTAGCTTATTCCTCCTTTCAATGTGGATGATGTATTCAGGGTCTCAATGATAAATAAGATGAAAAAGGGTTAAGGGTTCAGAAAAACTAATCTAAGGTCAATGTAGCAATGATGATGTATTGAATAGACAAACCCCTAAGTAAACCTAACTCCACTTCGCCAAGGATGCCTACAACTACATGGAGCTGGTGCAATCTCCTAAGGTTACGCAAATGGTTTTCAAATCATGAAGGTTCATATGAGCACCCATAAGACGGCGCAGCTCAAACAAACATCCACAATCGAACTTATACAAATAAAGCTCAGACTAGCTTTACACAACACTTCACCAGCGATGAATGTTAAAAGCATGAGCTAGGAGTTGATCAAATATTCAGTACAACATGCATTACAACAAGGAGCTTCTAATCTACTTTTAATCTATTCTGAAACATCTCTCCATTCTATTGAAGTACAAGAAACCATGTTATTTTGCAAGACAACACTTAAACACCAAGCGAACTCCAATGTTCTTTGCATTAATCTTGAAAATATTTACAACAATCTCCAGCCCTCTCGGAGAATTTTGAGAGTCTCTCCTATTCTACTCTAATTTCTCCTACCACTTAGCTACTGAATTACAAATGAGGCAACAAAGCCTTTATATAGTGCCCAGAATACATTGAATGGCTAAGATCAATTTGATAGCCAAGGGCTCAGATCATGCCACCTCAGAGGTAGTTACAACAACTTGCTATTTTTAGCAAAAAAGAGAGGCAATGAAGGCACGATTTCCAATGTGATAAGGTAAGGTGAAAGCATTTAAAATATTCCTCCACATAGGAATCCCTGACTTCTTTTATTAAATGATACTTTTAATGCATTAAATAATGCGGCTAATCAAAATTGAATGATGTGTACTCGCCACATAAGTGCCAACTCAGCATACTTTGAAAATTGTATCATCTTTATGTGATGTATTCAATGTGATTGTTTGAACTTTTAGGAATACATCTTATAGATCTTTTCCTTGTACATCTCCTTGCAACTGGATGTATGATACTTGTAGCTCATTTGATTGACTTTGTAATTCTTTCTTCTTCTTGTAGGTAAGTTGATGATCTTTCTTGATGCTTCTTCATGTGGAGTAGATGATGATGATAATGATGTGGCTTTCTTCATGTAAGAGTAGAAGACTCTCTTGGACTTGAAGGTGAAAGGACTTGAAGTTTGAATAGATGAATGCCCTTGCTTGATTTGAGGATGAAGTGCTTCCTGACTTCTCAAAGAGACTTGAAGCTTGATGAGTCTTGAAACTTGAAGTATGATCTTTCATGATGTCATTGATGAAGAGGACTTGAGATATATCTTGCTGTGACGTCCTGGAGCAGCTACCTCTTGAAGTGACGTAGATCTCTTAGAATGATGCTTCCTGGAAGATGATCCTGAATGAAGTAGAATATATGAAATGCTCCAACTTGATGATAACACCTTCCTTATGATAGAGCAGCTAACTTCCCAAGGAGAATTGAAGCTTAATGATATGAGGTTTCCTTGAAGTAAAGTGGATGCCTTTGGAGGTCTTGATTGATGAAGATGAAGTAGTTGATACTTGAAATGATGTAGATAGAGTATCCTTGAACTTCTTCTTAGAACAACTACTTGACGTCTATTGCAACTTGTTGACTTCACTCCTAGCATGAAGGTGATTCCAGCCCTTAGCTCCTTTCCTTAGCTTCATCCCTCGCTTAGAGATAACTCTTCAGCTCCTAGGATGCTTTCCTAGCTCCTGCAAACAAACAAAGAAGCAACATCAATTCCTTGATAATACTTGATTTATAACATATAAGAATCACTTCATGCATTTTCAAGCCAAGCGCATTAGATGCCAAATTAGATCTTTGCATAAAATTTCACTCTAAATCACTATTTCTAATCTTTGAGGAGAGCACATTAGTTAGCAATTTCATCTTCCAGTTGGAATTTCATCTCAAACGATCAATAAAGACCTCCCTATCTAGGCGCATTGGTTAAGGATTTTGGATCCTCCTTGGAAAAGTCTTTGAAATTTGTATTGAACCCTTTCCTTCCTCAAGCGCATTAGATAAGATTTTTGAAATCTCCTTAAAAGTGTAACAAAGCCTTCCCACATGTGGCGCAGTAGATGAGAGGTTTGATTTCTTCTTGATCTTTTCTTACAAACCTGAATTCTTCTCCTCCTTCTAGGCGCATTGGATGGGGACTTCAAGATCTTCCTGAAAATGTATATTATATTCTTGCAAATTAGTCTTGAATCACTTCTAACTTGGTCGCTTTGGTTGAGGGTTTTGAATTCTTCTAGATTGGCGGATTAGATGAGGGTCTTTGAATCTTCTAGATTGCTGGCTGCTAGACTTAGTCATTCCACTTACATCTTGCATTGAGCTCCTTACCTTGAGGTAGCGCAGCAGTCTACAAGATCTGAATCCTCTTATTCTCTATGACAACTTCTTCTTAAAACTTGATTTATGACTTGGGCGCTTTAGATCAGGATTTCAAATCCCCTAGGACTGGCACATTGGATCAGGTTATAGGGGTCCTCTTCCTTTCTTGAGCTCATTAGATCAAAGTCGTTGGATCTTCTTTTCACTTAACCTCTCCCTCACTTTTGGCGCATTAGATCCAATATCAAGGATCTTCCTCTTCTAGACTAATTACCCCTTTCATTGGCGCATTGGTTAAGGTCTTCAAGATCTTCTAGATTGAGCGCATTGGATCAAGTGTTTGATTTCCTCTAAAAATCAGTCTTTTGGCGCAGCAGATCAGGTGTTAGAGATCCTCTAGATGTTAACGCAATGGATGAGATGTTAGAGATCTTCTTTGGGTCAGCATCTCAAAATAGAGCATTAGACTGAAGTCTTGATTTCTTCTTAAAACTCTTATCAAAAACTGGAATAAAACTCTTTCAATCTTCATTCTAGCGCAGCAGATCAGGAGTTTGAATCCTCTAAGGATCAGCACTAGTTCAAGGTTTTAAAATCTCCTTCTTCTTGAAGGCAAATCCTTCTCCTTGCTTGAGCGCATGGGATAGAGTGTTGAAGATCCTCATGAAACATTAGAAAATTTGCATTCTAACACTTAGAAGCTGCCTCTCCATCTTGGCGCATTGCTTCAAGATTTCAAATCCTCTGGAAAGGTGTTGAGCACATTAGATCAAGGTCATTGGATCTTCTCTTGAAATTTACCTTAATACTGAAATTTAGCCTCATGATGGAAGTGGTGTATTGTTTAAGGGACCTGAAATCTTCTTCTAACCTTCACCTTAGAGGATCACTTTCACCTTGGTCGCATTGGTTGCTGATTTTGAGATCTTCTTCTACTAGGCGCTTTGGTTGAGGGTTTTGAAATCTTCTTGTTTGGCCTCAAAAATCTTAAACTAGACCACCCTCCACTAGTGGCGCATTAGTTCAAAGGTTTGATTTCCTCTGAAATTTTCCTTTCAAAACTCAACTTTTACTCTCCTCTACAAGGTGGCGCAAGAGAACAAGATTTTAATTTCCTCTAGAAATTCGCTCTAAGACTTGACCTTGGATTCTTCTTGAAGAGGTCGCATTGGTTTGAGATGTTAGGATTTTTTAAGATTTGTGCATTGGTTAAGGATTTGAAATCCTTTGAAAACATCAAAACTTACACCTTGACACCCAACATTTTTCTTTCTCCTTAGCGCATTGGATGGAGGTATTGATTTCCTCTGAAATTTTCGCATTAGATAGGCATGTCACAATCCTCTTGAAACTTGCGCAATGAATAGCACCTTAAAAATCCTCTTCAAGTTGGCGGATTAGATGGGGAAGTCGGAATCATCATCTATGCTACCTTTGGCGCATTGGATAGAGGTTTCGAAATCATCCTTGATGTTGGCGCATTGGATCAACAATGTGATTTCCTCTTGAAAGTCTCTTGAACATAAGCAATTTCCACTTTGGGTGCAGCACTTCAAGTATTCGGAATCCTCTAGGGATGGTGCATCACTTGAAGGTGTTGAATTCCTCTAAAATTCCACTCATTTGGCGCAGCACTTCAAGGTGTCGATTTCCTCTTCTTTTGGCGCATTGGTTCACACTTGCAAGATCTTCTAGAAATCGGCGCATTACTTGAAGGGGATGAATTCTTCTTGCAATTTGCGCATTGGTTGGAGGGTTCGGAATCCTCTTCTATCCTCTATCCTTGGGCGCATTTGTTCAAGCGCAAGGGATCATCAACTTGAAATCCTCTTGAAAGCGGCGTGATTTATGGAGATTTTGCGCCACTTGGATGTCCCGTCGCATTAGATCAACTTTTTGAATCCTCTGGAGTAGTTGGGCTTTTTCAGGGTCCTTGAGGTAAAGGTATATTGAAAAATATATTTAAGTATAAGTTGAGAGATTATACTTTAAATATTTTTCAATATACCTTTCAGGATGTTTGAGATAGGTCTCGAATCCACCGGATTTAACATGCAAAATATAGAATTTGGAGGATTCACCAGATTTCAGACTTAGCCATTTTTTCAGTGATTTCAGGATTTCAAGCTACCAGACTTAGTCTTTTCAGGATCTCAAACATACATCAGGAAGGGTCTCATTATTCATTACTTGGATAGAATTCAATCAAGATTCTTCATTTTCTAGATGAGACCTCCAGTTATGAAGCAAAAATCTCCTAGGAGAGGAACTCATTATTGGATTGGCAGAGGAAATGAACCTAAGGCATCATCTAAGATCTCATGCAAAACATCGGAGCTCAAAAAAAGGAGGTCCCCATTTGCAATGGGGCGATGTGTGATTTGGTCACAAGAGGCAGTTGTAAGACAAATGAACACTGCTTTCCGGTTTGGGATGTTGAAGATCTCCTGAATGGCTTCTCTTTGCAAATAGGCGAGGACAATCCCGTCTTTAGCTACAATTTGTCTCTTCTATTTGTCATAGTGTTGAATACATTCTAACACTAACTCAGTGCTAGGTAGGGTAGGTGGGAAGCATGCTGCTTGTACAATTCCACTCTTTGCAATGGCCTTGATGTCTTCATTCCTCGTGATGGCGAGCAAGAAATCCTTCATCTCCTCCAGGTTGACGTGTCCCATGTTTGTGTCTCCCACGTTCTTCCAATGAGTTTCGAGCTTGGAGTCAGGTATGGTGGATTTGGCATCCATCTTGATCATCACTTGCCTCTCCTTTGTTGTCATGCCCATCTATCTACAAGACAACACTTCAATAAGTGACTTGAAATGATGAAATTTGACTTCACAAACCTGATTTAGATGATAAAACTATGAAAATCTGCAAAATTAAGTAAATAAAAGGCAAATTTATGAAGCAAAAGGTGGCTGAAACATACCTTATACCAATTTCTGACCTAGAAAAGTGCAAATTTCTGTAGAAATAATGAAAATCAGTTATGAAAATGACAAAAATCAGACTTCAAAGTACAAATCTGCCCTTAAAATCTGCTGCTCTTCCTTCAAAGTCACTCCAAATGCTGATTGCAATGTGAATGATGTTGAAATGAGGTGAAGCGCCCTTGTTATATAGATGAATCCACCTACATTTAATGTAGGTCGGCCAAGAAGAGGGTCGGCCTAGTTAAGCATTTAATGCACTTTTAAAATTTCAAAGTTTTTTCAAACTATTCTTCTTCCTTCTAGGCGCCAAGAATGAGGAATTTGCACAAGAAGAGCACCTAAAACATAAATGAGATGCTCCTTCAAGTGAGTTGATACATGCTTCTTTGACCCCTAGGCGCTCATTTGGACAAGGAGAGACACACAAAGGCGCCTTAGCTCAATTTGACTTAGGTTTTGATATTCCAACTAGTTCTAACAATGGGAGATGGCATGAAATGACTTTATTACTCAAGGAGTCCACCCAAAAAGGTTGTTTCAAGTAGACTCTTCCTCAGCGCCAATGTAGGGTGGTATGAACTAGGAAATGCGCTTAGAATACTTCATTTGCTAAGACTTATTGCCAAGCACTTTAGATGATTTCAACTCATACAGAGACCTCCTTATTGGTTTAAACAACTCTTTCATACTAGGGTACCCAAAATGGACTACACAGATGAAATTAGCACCTCACTCTTTGTTTACTCCTTGATATTCTAAAGGCTCTTGACACTTGAATAAATCCTTAGGCGCTACCACTCACCAATTCAAACTTCAAAACACTCTAAGGCGCTTAAGGTCACTTCCATCATCAATCCACTCCTTAGGCGCTCAAGGTTGAAGAAAATAGTTAAGGATTATGCCTAGTATCAACAAGTCTCCAAGGTACTCTAAGTGTGAAATGGCGCCCTCTTTCAATACTCATTTCTCAATGACCTTGTAGAACCTCCAAGTTGACATGATGAATACTTAACTCTCCATTCAATGCTTCTTTATGTCTAGGCGCCAAAGTTGAATATGAAACTACATACAGGGCGCTCAAACATCATGATATTGTCTTTCATACTTTCTAGGCACATCAGATGATGATGGGAAGTGCGCCTAAGTTGGATGAAGGCCCCTTAAGGACTAACTTCACCTTTCAATCATGATCTTATCAAAAGATTTGAAAATTTATAGTTTTGGATTGATATCTTTGTCAAGGCGCCAAAGTAGGGTTGTTTTGAATGAAATTGGCGCCCTCTCCACCATACTTGTTTCCACACCTTATAACATCATTCCCTTTCTTCAAGGCGCCCAGAATGATGAGAAGAGTGACCATAAGTGCCTAAATTATCACGAGGACCTCAAAAATGCTTTTGATCTTCTATCATTCAGATTGCCTCCATAAGACTCCACCAAGGCTCTCCTTTGAGGTAGTTCAAACTAGAAAGTGCGCCTTTGGCTCTAGTAGATGTTCCTGAGCATAGTGGTGAATTTCTAACTCATGTAATCATTTCACAAGCCAAACATCGTGGAATCAAGGATAATCCTCCTTGGGCGCCAAAAATGTTGAAGCTAAAGGTCAAGGGCGCCCAAACATGTAACTCACTTCCTAATGATCTCTAGGCACTATTTGATAGTTGTTTGAGTTAATATAAGCGCTTAGATTTAATGTTGCATTTACTTCCCAAAATTCATGATCTTCATAGGCTACATGAGGTCCCTTGAATTTGATTAGCATCAAAACACTCTTGATTCCCTCCTAGGCGCCAAGAATGAGCTCTCCAACTAGTAAAAGGCGCCCCAAAACAGAAATACTTCTAAGCAATGCCTTCAAACACCTAGGCACCAAGAATGATAATCTCTCCAACCCTCTGGATCCAGGGCGCCAAGAATGATGAGAATAACCAGGAAGTGTGCCTATGGTCTTTGAAACAACTTAGCTAATCTGGAGACTTTGCATACAAGGTGCCCAAACTTACAAGTGACTTAACCATAATTTTTCCTTAGGCGCCCATATGGAGTAATTATGGTGGCAAAGAGCGCCTTGACCCTTGGGCGCCTATTTAGGTCATTCTAATCCTTATACTCTCATGGCGCTCATTTAGGTTGTTCTGAGTGGAATTGGCGCCCATACTAGACGATTCTGACCATACAATGCGCCTATGTCCCTAATGACTTTTCCTGAGACTTCAACTTGTATTTCATCAAGGCGCTTGTGCATTGTTAAAGGCAATCGCATGAAGACATAATGAAAACTATCTTTAACCTAGGCGCTCATTGGGGTGAAATGAGTGGCAAAGTGCGCCTATCCCTCTGAGACACCTTAACTAGCTCCTTGGTGCACTTTCAGGGTGCTATAGATGACAACATGTACCTAAGGCATACTTGACCACTTTCTCTGCATATCCTCACTCCTTAAGGCATACTAAGTCCAAAACACCTTTCTCACAAACAGAGCCTTTTCAACTTGACCAAAGGGATGCTCTACAATTGACTAACTTTGAGATAATATAAACAACCATCCTAAAAACGACTGATCCTATGGAGAAAACTGGGGGTCCCCATTATGATGGGGCGATGTGTGATTTGGTCACAACACAACGCAGCTAAAACAAGTATCCACAATCGAACTTAAGCAAATTATGATGAAGCTCAGACTAGCTTTACACAACACTTCACCAACGATGAATGTCAAAAGCATGAGCTAGGAGTTGATCGAATATTCAATACATACATGCATTACATCAATGAGCTACTACTCTACTTCTAATCTACTTAGAAACATCTCTTCATTTCATCAAGATACAAGAAACCATGTTATTCCACAAGACGACACTTAACACCAAGTGAACTCCAATGTCTTTGCATTAACCTTGAGAAATATTTACAACAATTTTCAAGTACTCTCAAAGAATTTCGAGAGTCTCTTCCTATACTCTTCTACTCTACTATCCACTAACTAACTCTTACAAATGAGGCAACAAGGCCTTTATATAGAGCTCCAAGATTACAATGAAGGGCTTGGATTAATTCAAGTAGCTAAGGGCCCAGATCATGCCATCTCAGCAATTAGTTACAACAACTTGCTATTTTTAGTACATAAGAGAGGCAATAAAGGCACATTTTCCAAGAAGATAAGGATGAAATGGAATCTTTAGAGCATCTTCCACATGGGTGTTCTCTTTGGCTTCTTGCTTGTTGTAGATGCATTGAATGTAGTCAGGCGATGTGGCGAACTGTAATAGGATTGTTGTGATGTAATCACACATCGCCCCATTGCAAATGGGGACCCCCTCTTTTTTCTTGCTTTCTGCCCTTGTTTTGCTTTAGGTTTAGTTTTACTCTGAGCTTGTAAGGTTTTGGTAGTGTTGTTTTGCCCATGTCTCGACAGTTTCTTGCCAAGAGGTCTATATGCCTTCATCCTGATGCATGTCACTGAGACCCTGAAAATGACTAAGTCTGATATTCTGAAAGTCCTGAAAAAATGACTAAGTTTGAAATCTGGTGGATCCTCAGAAATCTAGAATTTGCATGCTAAATCCTATGGATCCAGGACCTATCTCAAACATCCTGGAAGTATATTGATAAATATTTAAAGTATAAGAAACTCAATATCTGACTTATACTTAAACATATTTTCAATATACTTCCACTCAGGAAATCCAAAATTTGACTAAGGCAAGAAATTCCATGCCTCACCTCCAAACCCGCCCAGACTGGGCGGCCTTGGCACAAGGCCATGGATTCAACGTCATGCACATGCACTTGTCCAGACAAGAACTCTCATCAGGCACTAGTCTACTCCATGAGTCCATGCAACTGTCTAGAGGCATGATCCTGCACAAGCATAACAACATCACAGGATGAGAGATGAGCATGATCATCAAAGCGATCCATGAGTTACATCAAGACAACAAGAAGAAAATATTCTAAGTAAAGTGAACATGAGGAGAATCACACTAGTTCATTCAAAGATGCTGAGGTGGCATGTACACATCATCAAGCCAATCGCCTTCTGCCATGTAAGAGGGCCCACCATAAAGATGCTCCAGAGATGCTTATCACATTGGGAAACGTGCCTTCATTGCCTCTTTCATGTTCTAAAAATAGCAAATTTTGTAACAAACTGCCTTGTTGTCTCGATCTCGGCCGTTGATTGTCAAATCAATCCTGGCCCTTCATGTAATTTCTGGAGTCTATAAAAGGCTCATTCTTCTCATTTGTAAGACAATAAAAAAGAGAGGAGATTAGGAGTAGAGTTGCTGTAGGAGAGTAGAATAGCAAGTAGAGTAGAGGAAACTCTTTGATGTCATTGAAGAGATATTGTGAAATTGTTGTAAAAACACTTCTTGGATCAATACAAGCTCATTGTTGATTTTTCATGGTGATTTGTGTGATTGTGGGATGTTGGCATGGTTTCAAATTCTCGCGGATGATTGAGAAATGTTTCCAAGTAGAGTTAGATTAGAAGTTCATTGATGTGATGCTAATATGTTAAGATATTTGATGAATTCCTTTATGGTTTATACTTTTTGTGGATTGTCGATGGCAACTCACTTTGCAAAGTTAGCCTGAACCTTTATATGCTTTAGTTCGGTTGTGAAGATTGTTCAAGCTGCGCTAGCTGTGGGTGTTTGGATGAATGCTTTGCAATTTGAAAATCTTTGAAGTACCTTAGAATATTGCACCGAACTTTGTGTAGTTGTTGGTCCTCATAGTGAAGCGGAGTTGGGTTATATGAGGAATTTGTCTATCTTGACATCATCCATCACTTCATTGTCCTTAGATTAGCTTCTTAAACTCTTGCCTTTTGCCTTTTCTTTTCATAGTTGATCAGAAGTTCCATTTCACAAGGAAAGAGTACATAGTTGAATGAAGTAAGGAGCATATTCAGCGTAAGTCCCTTTGTGATTACCAGCAAATCACATCACACCACCGAGGCTATCCGTTGCAAATCACGTACAAGGAACCTTGGAGCGTTCTTGTTTGATCACGTAGTTTAGCATTCAAGACGCTTTGTTCAAGAGAGGATAGAGCACTTGGTGTTTTATTCTAATGTTGTTGTCAAGAAAACATCATCAACAAGGATGAATAATGTGTACATGCCACGTAGGTGCCACCTCAACAACTCTTATGGATTCCAACAGTTTATTCAATTTGCTTTTGGGCATATTCCCAAATTGCACCATCTGTGTGATGTCTTCGAATGTGATTGCTTTGATGAACTTGAACATTTGAGAATGTATTCTTGCTGATTTTGCCTTGTAAATTGCAAGTCGGATGTGTATGATACATGTTGCTCATTTGCCTAACTCTGTGATACTTCTTCTATTGGCAGGATATATGTTGATCTTCTTTGCTTCTTCATGGAGAGTAGCATAGATAATGATGCTTCTTTCATCTCATGGAGTAGGAAACTCTTTTCCTAGACTTGAAAATACAGGAAGAACTTGAAGTTTGATAGATGAATGTCTTCTCTTGATGCAGATGATGAAGGGTGCCGACATGATGAACTTGGAGTGATCTCTTGGAGTGGTAACATGATATCTCCCTTGCAGTGACTGCCTTCTGACTTCATTCCTTGCTTGAAGATGGTTCCAAGCACTTGGCTCCTTGGATGACTCCTCAGTCCATTGACGCTCTTGCAACACAGAGAAAGCAACATATTAAACATTCAATTTCATTAACACATAAGAATCATTCTAAGCATTTTCTAGCCTTTCCAAACCTAGGCGCACATTTGGAGTTGTGGAGAAGGGAAAGTGCACCTCCATCTACGAGCCTTATATTTGCCATTTTTATGCTTTCAATCAATTGGAAATGTCTTGGAATGACTCTCTCTCAAGCGCTCACTCCCTAATGTCAATTCATGTGATTTTCCTTGATGCGCTGATTTAGGTTCCTATAGAGGCTAAAGTGCGCCTAAGATAGTTAGTGCATTTTAATGATCTCACTCCTGTGGATGCTTAAAATGTTCATTTTTGACAAAGTGAGGTCCCGAACACTGATTCATGCCCTTTACAACTTGAGGCGCACTTTTATGGTTGAACAAGTGGAAAAGTGCGCCTAGCATACTTGGGCTAACTTTTTGATATCCTAATGGTTTCAACTCAATGTTAAAGCTTTCAAGAGACTCCCCACCCCTAAGTGCCTACTCTGTTGATGTCAAACTCTATGCTCTCTAGGTGCCAAAATTGGTCTATTCAGGTGAGAATATGCGCCTAGCTTGGAGATAGGTGTTCACTTCAACTTAAATGCAATCAAATCATTGTGTATGCTCATAGAGGAGTCCCAATGCTTAAATTCCTTCAAAGTTCAAAAAGTCAGGCATGTTTAGTCTTAGGTGCACATTTTGACTCCTACATGTGAAGAAATGCGCCTAGCTTCTCTAGGTGATAAACATGTTTCAACCAGTGATAAGTGCCTTAAGGTGATCAAATTTGAAGGCTTCAAGTCTCTGTTTTGGCTAGACGCACTTTAGTGATTCTCTGGGTGTGGAATTGCGCTTAAACTTGGGAGGCTTGTTTTTTGGCATTCAGTGGTTTCAAACACTTGTTAAAGCCTTCAAGAGACTACTTGATCCCTGTGCGCCAACACTTATGATCTCAAATTCAATGCTCTTTAGGCACCAAAAGGTGACTGTTCAGGAGCAAAGGTGTGCCTCATCTTGAATGAGTGAATTTGCTCAATTTAATGGTTTCAAGTGAGTGTATTGATGTCTAGAGGACTTATTGTTTCAAGGTGACATCCAATTTCAAGGTTTCAAGTCCTTCTGCAAGGCGCACTTTAGAGATTCAACAGGTGGAAATTGGCGCCTTGCTATAGATAGGGATTCACTTCAACTTTCATCAATCTAACCCATTGTATAAGCTCAAGGAGAAGTCTTAATACTCAAAACTCATGAAATCAAGCATGTTTTACTTAGGCGCAAAAGATGACTCCTACTGATGTGAAAGTGCGCCTAGCTTAGGATGAGTGAATTCTTTGACTCAGGCAATTGTAAGTGTCTTTGGGAATTCTAACTCTTCAAGGTGCCCATTTTCTTTACAACTTCTAACATCCTCTACACAAGGCGCACATTTGGGGTTCTTTAGATGATAAAATGCGCCTTGACTCCTTGAAGCAATTAGACTCTAACTCTAGGCGCTCTTTTGGGTCTTTACAAGTGGAAATTGGCGCCTTACCTTCCTCAAGCAAGTTTGACTAAGTCTGAACCTTCAATAGGTCTCCAAGCACCAATTTGTCAGTTGTCAATGATGATTTCATAATCTCCTACCTTAGGCGCACATTTGCATCTCTACAGATGCAGATTTGCGCCTAGACTACTTAGTCATTTTCTTGCAAGATCTTCAATGTTCAAAGCATATTTGAGGGTCAAAATATCAACTTCTAGCAAGGCGCCTTGGTTTAAGATGATTTGAGGCTAGTTCTAATGGAAGCGCACATTTGAGTCTCTTCAAGAGCATACTGGCGCCTTGGGTTCTTATAGCCCTTTCTTGCAATATTTCCTAAGTTCAAGTCACTTTGAGGGTCAAGATATCAACTTCTATCAAGGCGCCAAGGTTTCATGTTGCATTGAGCTTGTCATGATAGAAACCTCCTTCCAGATCACCGCCAGATTCCATCATAAAAAGTCCTAAGACATCATCCAAGACCGAAGGCAAAACATCGGAGCTCAAAAAGGGGGTCCCCATTTGCAATAGGGCGATGTGATAACGTCACAACACTTCCTAGGCGGATTTCACCAAGGCGTGTGGACAAGGTCATCAAACATCTCAAGTTTGCCTTCTGACTTCACATTAACACCTCAAAAATCATTAAGTCTTGATGACGTTAGGGAAAGGGTCATCAAAAGGAGGAAAAGAACATCAAATGAAGTTTAAGTTGCAAATTCCACTCACCTAGCCCGCCCTTCGTAGGTGGCCTTGACCACCTTGCATGGACTCCATGTCCTTCACAATACACTCTCCGCACACACTCTCCAAACCCGCCCAGCATAAGCGCTCCAGAGACTTAGGCGTGGAGAACTGCAAAAAAATTAAATTCTCCTCTTCCTAGGCCAACCTGCCTTGAGGAGGTGCAGCGATTGGTATATAAGAGGGTTTATTCTTGCAGTTTTTATCAAATTCAAATCAAATTCTAGTCTGATTTTCAGTAGAGCAGACCTGTAGCAACAAGGAGCAGATTTTCAAGAGGAGAGGTCTAAAAATTGAAGTGTCCTTTAAGAATCAATTTTTCAAAATTCTGATTTTGTTCATAAAATCTGATTTTGTTTTTAAAATGCATTGATTTTGTCCCACATGTGCGAGGAGATGAGTTAAGTGTTAGGAAAGTCTTTATATCAAGTGTCACATCAAACTTCTAACACGTGTTGTCTTCACTTGCAGGAGGAGGTAGACGATGAACGCCAAGGGAAGACAAGCTTTGATCAAGAGTGATAAGCAAGGAGTCATGCTAGAGACAAAGATCATGTCCAAGTGGAGGAACATAAGCGACACCAACTTGGGCCACATCGACACGGAGGAGCTCCTACATCAATTTCATCTTACGTTGAAGACTTCGTATGTCTGGATGAGGAAGATATCAATGCCACACATGAGAGGGAGTCGTCTTCCAGTGATTCATTCCACGTGCCAAAAGGACAATCATCATGAAATCTACTCCAAGGACTCGTGCACAACATATCTTCTACTTCATGCAACTGTCCAAAGGCATAATCTTGCACAAGCACAAGGACGTCACAAGATGAGAGATGAACATGATCATCAAAGCGATCCATGAGTTACATCAAGACAACAAGAGGAAAAATATTCTAAGTAAAGTGAACATGAGATGAACCAGCCTAGTTCATTTAAAGATGCTGAGGTGGCACGTACACATCATCAAGCCAATCACATTCTGCCATGTCATTCATTCAAGTCCAGGTCGCCTATAACAAACAAGTGGATAAAGAGGGCCCACCATAAAGATGCTTATCACATTGGGAAACGTGCCTTCATTGCCTCTTTCATGTTCTAAAAATAGCACATTTTGTAACAAACTGCCTTGTTGTCTCAATCTTGGCCCTTCATGTAATTCTTGAGCTCTATATAAAGCTCACTTCTCTCATTTGTAAAAAAAACATTAGAGGACATTAGAGGATGCATTAGATGATATACATTATATTAGAAAGGAGTAGAGTAGAGGAGACTCTTCGAAGTCATTGAAGAGATATTGAGAGATTGTTGTAAAGATACACTTCAAGATTAATGCAAGCTCATTGTTGAATGTTTCATGGTGATCTTGTGATTTTGGAATGTTAGCATGGTCTTCATTGTCCCCAAGATGGTTAAGAATTGTTTCCAAAGTAGCTTAGTTGATAGATTAGAAGTTCATTGATATAATGTTTCTTATGTGAAGATATTTGATGAATCCCTTTTGGTTCATACTTTTCGTGGATTGCCGAAGGTAACTCACTTTGCAAAGTTAGCTTGAACCTTGTTTGCATATGTTCGATTGTGGATGCTCATTCAAACTGCGCCAGTTGTGGGTGTTTGGATGGAAGTTCACAACATGAAAATCATATGATTACTTTAGGAGATTGCACTTACTCCGTGTAATTGTTGGTTCTCATGGTGAAGCGGAGCTAGGTTGTGGAAGGGAATTTTTCTATCATAGCATGTGCATTATATCATTGTCCTTAGATTAGCCCTCTTAACCCTTGCCTTTTGCCTTTTCTTTTTGTAGTTGATTAGAAGAAGTTCCATTTCACAAGGAAAGAGTACATATTTGAAATGGAGTGATGAATAAATTTTGCGTTAAGTCCCTTTGTGTAAACAGAATTATCACATCATACCACCGAGACTATCCGTTGCAAATCATGTACAAGGAACCTTGGAGCGTTCTTGTTTGATCACGTAGTTTAGCATTCGAGACGCTTTGTTCAAGAGCGGATAGAGCACTTGGTGTTTTATTCTAATGTTGTTGTCAAGAAAACATCATCAACACCATCATCACAACCTTGTCCAACTTGGAGTTGTTGAAGGTAATTTTATTTTAGTATATTTTAAAATTTTTTGATATATATTTACTTTTTAATTTTTTAATGTTTTATTTTTTACACCATGTTAAGTTGTCGAGATTCAATTCGCATCACACACAATTGTCTTGAGATGACTTGTGAAGGTGTAGAGCCATTGAGTGCCATGGCCATCAACACTCTTTAGAGTGTATGGAGGCAATCAAATACAGAGAGTCCAAAATGTTAAAGCATTGATCTTAGATGATAAGTGGTGGGTGTTGGGTCCCAAAATCATTGCTCCACAATCCTAGAGTATCAGTCTATCTTCAAGGCCAAGGATTTGTTTTTGTGAAGATAGATCAAGAACTCATCAACAAAGTGTGGATGATTGAAGGCCAATTTTTGAGAGTGGGTATTCTCTCCTTCACTTTGGGCTTAACTAGACCTAGGAGGGTGTTCCTAGAGGTATCTTCAATAGAGGATCTACAATAAAGAATAATGAACCAAACTAAACCCTTTGCAGTTGTACTCAATGTATGCTTAGCCCCAAGATTTGTCACTAGGCTGAAGACTATCCGGCTGCTTGTAAAACGTCTTCTTAAGTTGATATTGATATCATTGCGCACATGCAAGATGAATGCATACAAGACATGATTCTTCAAGATAAATGACTATCACAGTTTATTTAAAATATTTCCTTGGGTTATATGATTGAATCATGAAAACATGGAAAAATTAACCTACTAAAATACTGCTGAAATTTGACTTTATATTTAGGGATATGATTGTTCATTAGCTTCCAAGACCGGTGCCTATTTTGATGGGTAACAAAGTCCTAAATTGCCAAGGAGAATGAGACACACCTGCAAATCACAACTGAAATTGGATTTGTGCAAATACACACATCAAAGGTATAGTGCCATACACTTGAACATACGTAATAATCCATAGCAATGTTGCAAAAATCCATATGAAACAAGTGACCACAAAAGCTTTGAGATGATTTAAAATGCTGTCACATTTATCAAACCCTTGTGACAATCATGCCAACAAATGTGGCAAGAGGAAACCCACAACTAGGTTCGAGGGTTCCCTTGAAGATTTACAAACCACCACGGAGACATTCAGTTATAGATACCATTGCCTTATAAAATCCTTCTTGTGACTTGCAAGACATGTTCTATTAACAAATTGGACACGTAGAAGTTGAAACCCTAAATGACCTTTCGGCACTTACAAGTTCTTGAAAGAACAGAAAATGAACAACATTTTGCACTCCATGCGACTTTCTATTTATACATTTCAAAGACATGCATTCTGGTAACCTGTGGGGGTTTGGGGTATTCTTCTGCTAGTTAAGGAACTTAATGCACTAGCACAACATTTGCATGGAAATCTTCCTTGGATTTGATGTAGGATGACCTGTGGCATTAAAATTTTGCTCCCACACACAGAAAGGTAGCCCTAATGCCTATTTATTGATCTGCAACAACTAGGGCTTGCATTAATGATGTTCAGAATGCCCATATTTGTCTTTGTTCTCAACACCTAGCTTTGCATCTGGATCTGCGCTATTATGCAGTCAAATGGCGTTTAGGCGGGAACAAGGTAGCTGTACGCATTCATCGCTATCATCTCTAACCATTAATGGCATGCTAGAATTTGCAGGAAGGTACGTGGAATAGTGTGTTCGAATGGTGGAGGTCCAAGTTTTCGCATGCCATAGTAGTGCTTGTGGTAAAAAATGTCTTGGAAGTCCAATGGGTGGGGTTTCAAGAAAGTGCATGCTTGGATGCCAGAGAGAATCAGGATTTGGGAATTGGGATGTCTGCATACAAGATGGATGGAGAAAGAGGAAAACCACAGACTCAAAGAAATGAATGAAAGGAAATGCGGGATTCGGGGTTTGGGCCTACCACATGTTGATTTGCTTTTGGGGAAGGCAGTCTTAGGAACCATGGGAGTCTGAAGAGGGAAGGAAGTGAAAGGTGTGGGGATTGGGGAACACACATTTGATGCCACCAGGGAGAGGGAAAATGGTAAGAGAAACTTAGGGTTTCCGCAATGGGAAATGAATGAAGGGGATTTGGGGATTGGGATTCGGGCATAGCAAGAGTAGGATACACTTGTGGGAAGGGGGGAACAGGAAAGTTTGATAGCCTGCGACTGAAGAGAAATAAATTAGGATTGGGAATGTGAGGTGCCCGATGCTAAGAAGAAACAAAACAAGGGAGAGAGGGGGTGGGAAACTTTCGAGGATCAAGCTTACCGAGTACAAGATGCATTTAGGGGAAGATGGGATGAAAAAGCCATAAACCTGCAATGTAAGTGAAAATGGTTGGGGTCGGGGCTAGGAGGAACCCGATACCAAAGGAAGAGAATGTGGGATTGGGGACTACTGTGACGTAATCACACATCACTCCATTGGAAATGGGGACCCCCCTTTTTTTTGCAATTTTGAGCTTGTAGGATCCTTAGGAAGTGTTGTCAGACCTAGTCTCTTCCATGAAATGAAGAATGAGCCTCTCCGGAGCAGTGTGAAATGAATCAAGCGAGTTTAACAAGGTGCCATTGAGAATACTTAAGCATGTCCCTGAGATACTGAAAATTGACTAAAGTCTGATGTCCTGAAATCCTGAAAACTAACTAAGTCTGAAATCTGGAGGATCCTCAAAAATCTAGAATCTGCATGTTAAATCTCATGGATCCGAGACCTATCTCAAACATTCTGAAAGTATATTTCAAAATATTTAAAGCTAAACATATACTTAAATATATTTTGAAATATACTTGATTTCGGGCACTAAAAAATGGCTAAGTATAAGAAATTTCTTCTCCATCAGTGGAATCCGCCCTCATTAAAGAAATTTCTTCACCCTCCATGGAATGCGCCCAACACTGGGAAATTTCTTCTCCATCAGAGGAATGCGCTCCGCCTAAGGAAAATTTCTCAAACCTCTGTCATATCCGCCCTCCAACATGGAATTTCTCCTTACCTTGTCATATGTGTTGAGTACATATGTCTCAGTTTTACAGCTATCGGCAAGAGTCTTAGCGATCTCATTGTTCATAGTGGGTTGTTCTTTGTATCGGCAAGACGTGAACTATCGGTGTGATCTGAGAGACTATCATCTATGGTGTGTGTTATTCCGATGATGGTTGGCATCCGTGAGAGTCATTCCGACAGAGAAAGGTCATCGGTATGGAAATCACTATTGGCCCAGTTTTGAAGTGTCGTTCCGATATGTTGAGTCACTTCGATGGAGGTTTGGGCGATCGGCGTGATAAGTGACATCGGCACCGACGAAGGTCTTGGCATTGGCATGAGAAGCATTGTCGGTCTGAGTTTTGGAAATCCTTCCGATGGTGTCTCTCCGATGAAGGTTAGTGTCGGCAAGAACTCTTCGATCGGTGCAGTGTTGAGATGTCACTCCGATGAGCCTGGTTTGTCCGATGGTGTTTGACATCGGCAGGAGGAACTGTGTCGGCGAAGTAGGATGAAGTCACACCGAAGATCGTGGTCTCTCCGATGGTCGGTTGATGATTGACCGGCTGGGGTCGTCGGCGGCAAAAGCTTCGACGATAGACTTTTCGAGTGGTCGTGTGTATATACTACGGCTACGACCGATGTCTGGTGCATGTGGGACTTGTGATGTAATCACACATCGCCCCATTGCAAATGGGGACCCCCTCTTTCTTGCTTTCTCTCTTCGTCTTGCTTTAAAGTTTAGTTTTGCTCTGAGCTTGTAGGGTTTTGGTAGTTTTGTTTTGCCCATGTCTCGACAGTTTCTTGCCAAGAGGTCTATATGCCTTCATCCTGATGCATGTCACTGAGACCCTGAAAATGACTAAGTCTGATATCCTGAAAATCCTGAAAAAATGACTAAGTTTGAAATCTGGTGGATCCTCAGAAATCTAGAATCTGCATGCTAAATCCTATGGATCCATGACCTATCTCAAACATCCTGGAAGTATATTGATAAATATTTAAAGTATAAGAAACTCAATATCTGACTTATACTTTAACATATTTTCAATATACTTCCATTCAGGAAATCCAAAATTTGACGAAGGCAAGAAATTCCTCACTCCATGTCCAAACCCGCCCAGACTGGGCAGCCTCACAAGGTCCTCTTGGACAGTGTCTTCACCATCAGGAGAGCTTGTCCAGACAACACCCTCAAACCCGCCCAAGGAAAGTTAGGATATTTTCACGAGCTTTTGCCGATTGAAGGGAGTTAGGGAGTGATGATGGAGTCTAAAACTAAGATTTTGATGAAACTTCCATGCCTCACCTCCAAACCCGCCCAGACTGGGCAGCCTTGGCATGAGGTCATGGACTCAGCCTCCTGCACATGAATTTGTCCAGACAGAACCCTCAAATCCGCCCTAGGAGAAAATGGTTAAGTTTAGAAGGTTTTCAAGCACAAGGCACTGAGAAATGATGAATTTCAAGCAAGGTTTGCAACTTGGAGGGAAGTTAAGTAGATTACAAGCAACATTTCATGCATCATCTCCAAACCAAGCATTACTTAAACTCCTCCCAACAAGGATGAATTAATTGGAAAGAATGATGAAAGATCACGAAGCTTGATGTCTTTAAGTCCTAAAATCCTGAAAATTGACTAAGTTTGAAATCTGGTGGATCCTCAGAAAACTAGAATCTGCATGCTAAATCCTATGGATCCAGGACCTATCTCAAACATCCTGGAAGTATATTGATAAATATTTAAAGTATAAGAAACTCAATAGCTGACTTATACTTAAACATATTTTCAATATACTTCCATTCAGGACATTTCCGATATGGCGACAAGACTTGCATTCCAAGCACACCTTCTAAACCCGCCCTACCTGGGCGGCCTTGGTATGGGGTCTTGGATTCAAGGTTGTGATCACGCACTTTCTCCATACACTGCCTCCAAATCCGCCTTAGGGAGAAAATTTTCAAAGTTTAGAAGAGATTTTGAGTGAGTTCAAGACAAAATCCAAGGGTGGTATCCCAACCCGCCCAACTTGGGCGGCTTCACAAGGTGTTCATGGATGATGTCTCCACCAGGTGACACTCTCCAGACATTGTCCTCAAAACCGCCCTAGGAGAAAAATGGTTAAGTATTGAGGTTTTTCATGCACGGAGCACTAAGATATGATGATTGGTAAGCAAGGTTTATGAGTTTGAGGGAAGTCAAAGTTACATTCCAAGTGTCACTCCTCAACCCGCTCTACCTAGGTGGCCTTGGCATGAGAACATGGATGATGTCTTCACCTTGACATGGATCTCTCCAGACAACACTTACAATCCCGCCCTAGGAGAGAGTGATCAAGTTTTGAAGTGTTTCAAACACAAAACATTAGAAGGTGATGAAATTCCAATGGAGACTTCAAGGTTTGAAAGAATCAAGAGAGTTTTAAGATGAAATCCAAGGGTCACCTCTAAAGCCGCCCTACTTGGACGGCCTCAAGAGGTCCTTGTGGATTGTATCACCTCCCACATCAAACACTCCAAACAGTACCTCCAAAGCCGCTCTGGGTGAGGAGTAACATAAATTGTTAAGTTTGTTTGATTTCAATGATCAAGATGGCACCAAGGAGAGGAGATACTCAAGTTGAAGGAATGAGAAGGTTCTAAGTGACAAAAGTCCAAGACCTACTCTCAAACCCGCCTTACTTGGGCGGCCTAGAGAGGTCAGCTTGGAGTTTTGATGTCTAATCAATGCGGCTATCCTATCTTGACTCTCTAACTCATCATGATGCTTCACATCCTTGAGAGGATCATTCAAAGAGAGTGAAGTCTAAAAATTGGCTAAGTCTTATGAAAATCCACACCCTACCTACAATCCCGCCCATGCTAGGCGGCCTTGAGCTCTATGCTTGGACAACTCCATCTCTTGCACATGACACTCTCTAGACACCACCCTCAAACCTGCTCAAGGAGAAAACCTATCAAGTTTGCAATATTTTGAGTTGAAGTGCAAGGAGATCATGAAGATTTGATGAAAGTTCATAAGTTTCAAGTAAGTTGCAAGTTCAAAGTCCAAAGGTCACCTTCAATCCCGCCCTTCCTAGGCGGTTTTCACCATGACAAGCGGACATCATCACCCAACATCCAAGATATGTCTTTCAACTTCATAAGCATCTCAAGATTTCACTAAGTGTTGGAGTTGATAGAAAGGGCTTATCAAATGGAGGGAATGAATATCAAATGAGGTTAAAATCCACACCCTACCTTCCAAGCCGCCCATGCTAGGCGGCCTTGAGCCCTTCATCTGGATGATGTCGCCTCTTCACAACACCTTCTCCATGCATAACCTTCAAAACTGCCTTGCACACACCTTTCACCATCATGCATGTATCATCACATCACACTCCATGCACTTCCTTCTAGTCCGCCTTTCTTCTCAAGATTGTCTATCTCATGCAAGGAGTTTAAACCATCAAGGAAGCAAGTGAAGATGTCTTATTATTGTCAAAATCAAGCTAAAAAATCACTAAGTTCTGAAAATCCTTATGCCTCCTCCAATCCTGCCCATCCTAGGCGGCCTTGAGCCCTTCATCTGGACAACATCATGTCATTCACATGACATCCTCTAGACAACACCTCCAAACCCGCCTAGCATGGGCGGCCTAGAGAGGAGGTCTTGGATTCAATCCATATCCACGTAAAACACTCCAGCAAGAGCATTCCAAACCGCCCAAGGAGATGAGTGTTATAAAAACTTGCAAATAAATGTTAAGAGAGGTGATTACAATGAAAATCTTCAAGGTTGAATCGCAAGTTGAAGCAAAGCAAGAGCATTTTTTAGTAAAATCCACATGGCATCCTCCAAACCGCCCTACCTGGGTGGCCTAGGGAGGTGAGCATGGAATCAAGTGTTTGAGCACTCATTCCACTCATCATTTGCCTACCAACTCCACTCATCTGCTTCCACACACATGCAAGTTCAATAAGGAGGTGAAAATCATAAGTATTGAGAGTCAAATCCACACATCACCTTCAAGGTTGCTCATCATAGGCGGTCTCCACCATTGCACATGGAGAATACCTCGAATGCCATTCAGATCACTTCTTGACTTCACTCAAATGAAGGTAATTTACATGAAGAACATGAAGAGAACACTAAGTCATGCTAAAGAGTCATCAAAAGAACATCAAATGAAGTCTAAGTGATGAAATCCACTCACCACCTCCTAGCCCGCCCTTCCTAGGCGGCCTTGACCACCTTGCATGGACTCCATGTCCTTCACAATACACTCTTCGGATGACATCCCTAAACCTGCCCAGCCTGGGCGGCTTTCACACCTTGACATGGAATTCACATCAAATAATCCATACTGACCCTCTAAACTCGCCTAGGCACTTAGGCATGGATTTTACGCGAAAGGATATGTTTTGACATGTCATTTTTTGATCCCACATGCATAAGATGAATGTAATTTGTTATTGAAAATCCTTTATATCAAGTCTTAATTTGATGTTTCTTCTTGTAGGTGATGGAGGATCCAAGGAGGTGAATGGCAAGAGCTCATACATAAGAAGCTTTGAAGGTGGAGGAACGTTGCTCAAACTTGTCATCATCACCACATGGAGGAGAGCTCCTGCATCAAGTTCATCTTACTTCGAAGACTTTGTATGTCTGGACGAGGAAGACATCAACACCATGTGAAGGGGAGCTAGTCTAAGATGATCAAGGTTACAAGTGTAGTTCATCATCAAGAGCATCATCCATTCGAGGCGAGGATCAGTGAAAGGTTGTCACTTCACCATGCACATCTTGAAGGAGGTCATCATCCAAAAGCTCACATATCATGTGCCAGACAAGAACTCTCATTAGGCACTAGTCTACTCCATGAGTCCATGCAACTATCTAGAGGCATGATCCTGCACAAGCATAACAACATCACCAGATGAGAGATAAGCATGATCATCAAAGCAATCCATGAGTTACATCAAGACAACAAGAAGAAAATATTCTAAGTAAAGTGAACATGAGGTGAATCACACTAGTTCATTCAAAGATGCTGAGGTGGCATGTACACATCATCAAGCCAATCGCATTCTGCCATGTAAGAGGGCCCACCATAAAGATACTCCAAAGATGCTTATCACATTGGAAATTGTGCCTTCATTGCCTCTTTCATGTTCTAAAAATAGCAAATTTTGTAACAAACTGCCTTGTTGTCTCAATCTCGGCCGTTGATTGTCAAATCAATCCTGGCCCTTCATGTAATTTCTAGAGTCTATAAAAGGCTCATTCTTCTCATTTGTAAGGGGAATTAGAGATTAGAAGTAGAGATCAAGTAGGAGTAGAGTAGAGGAGACTTTGAAATTGTTGTCAAAATACTTCCAAGATCAATACAAGCTCATTTTTGGTTGTTGCATGGTGATTTTGTGTGGTTGCGGAATGTTAACATGGTTTCTAATTTCTTGGATGTGATGGAGAGATGTTTCCAAGTAGAGTTAGATTAGAAGTTCATTGATGTAATGCCAATATGTTAAGATATTTGATGAATTCCTTAATGGTTCATACTTTTTGTGGATTGTTGATGGCAACTCACTTTGCAAAGTTAGCCTGAACCTTTACATGCTTTAGTTCGGTTGTGAAAATTGTTTAAGCTGCGCCAGCTGTGGGTGTTTGGATGAATGCTTCACAATTTGAAAATCCTTGAGTTACCTTAGAAGATTGCACCGAACTTTGTGTAGTTGTTGGTCCTCATGGCGAAGCGGAGTTGGGTTATATGAGGAATTTGTCTATCTTGACATGATCCATCACTTCATTGTCCTTAGATTAACTTTCTCAACCTTTGTCTTTTGCATTTTCTTTTTGTAGCCAGTCGGAAGAAGTTCCATTTCAGGAGGAAGAAGTTCCATTTCATAAGGAGGAAGTAACATGTTTGAATGGAGTGAGGTGACAATTCTACATAAGTCCCTTTGTGACACAACAAATCACATCACACCACTGAGGCTATCCGTTGCAAATCACGTACAAGGAACCTTGGAGCGTTCTTGTTTGATCACGTAGTTTAGCATTCGAGACGCTTTGTTCAAGAGAGGATAGAGCACTTGGTGTTTTATTCCAATGTTGTTGTTGTCAAGAAAACATCATCAACAGGACTAATGAGTCCTCTTGAATGTGAACAGTCAGACGACGGTTTGGACGGTTGGACTGAGCGTAACTGAATCGATTGGTTGCTCGGACGGTTAGACAAGTTTGGAGAGAGATAGTCTTGGATCGATAGAGTGAGATAGTGAGTTCAATCTGGTAGGCTTTGTATTCTTCTTCGGGGAAGTCCTATGCTGTATGTTATACGCAGCATGATAACAGTATGTGAAGGGAGTGAACCGAGAAAAGAAGAAACAGAGGTCGAGAAGTGAGCGAGTACAGAGTTTGGGTGTAAGGTGATGTTTTGTATTGTGTGCTATGTGTGGCACGATAACAGTATGAAGGACTAATCCGAGTGCTGGAGAACTTTTTGCAGGGTCATGCTGTCAGTTATTCTTCCAGAGGAGCAAGATGTAAATCTCCATGAGAGGCTTAGTGCCCGAATTGTATTGTAACTGTATTTTCTATTGCTGAATAATACAATGGCGATCTGGGCTTTTGGAGTGTGGGGTTTTTTATCCGTAAGGGTTTTCCACACGTAAATCTGTGTCTTATGTTCTGTCTTTCATGTTTAATATTTCTGTTGTTGAAATTAGATCTTGTTGCTTGTATTTCTTCTAAGGGTCAATGTTGGAAATGTACTGTCTATTTCCGCTTTGTGGCATAGTTGTGCGTGTTTTTGAAGCAATTGAAAAGAATTTAAATCTGTCGAAGACACCACTGTTCTTAGAAATACGTTCTGAGGTGCTATCATTTCCTTACAAGTGGTATCAGAGCTTTTTTTCTGGGATCTGCTTTGTTGCTCACATATGTACATTTGTGTGCTGGATGTGTTTGCATGTAAGAGTTCCTGGTGTATAAGGTCTGGGTATTCCTTCTGTGATGATTTCTTAGTGTGACAGGCTTGAGGAAATATGAAAGAATCGTCTGGTGTTTTTGATCCTTGTTTTGAGTGAAGTCTAGCAGTTGATCTTGTCTTCATGTTACAACAAGTGCTTGAAGGATGGTGAAGATGGAGAAACTGGAGCTGGTCATATTGAAATGATGTGATTTGAGGCTCCTAGTTGGCAGCAATATAATCCTAATGCATGGGGTGGAATATTTTACTCTATGGTTGAGATGCAACAAATCTCTGTATTGTGTGTCTGTGTGAGAGGCTCCCTGATGATATGGAGAAGCTTGGGTTGTTTTTCAGCTATGGAGAAATGTGCTTATGCTGGGTGTTTTGTCCTGGTATTGGAAGGCATAATTTTTGTTACCCTGATTGCATGTAGGCTATGGAGTTGATCATTGGATGGTCTAAGAGCTTCTGAAATAGCCTATCTCCCTCGGATGCATGTGCATGTTGGTGGTTGTGGAGTTGGCCTACAAGTGGGCCTGAAGTTCCTGAACTGCTGTTTCCTTTAGTGGATGCTTTGTACTTGCATGTCTCAGAATCATGTTCCTTGGTTTTGAGGGGTTTCATAGTTTTCCTAAAATCTATGGTTATGCATATTCATGATGATCCATTTTTCTGGTTTAACCGTTATGATGTTTCTTGATTCATATTCTTGGTCTTCTAGATGTGAAGTGGGTATGGATGTGCATGGGTGTTTTTGAAACACAGTGGTTTTCCAGGTTTTACACGGTCAAGAGAAAAACTTGTGGTTTTGTGAAGCTGCAGTTAAACTATTTCTAGACCCTGGCTTTTGGGGTGTTGCTGAATGATATAGTTGCAGTTTTGCATGCATGCTTTGTGCATGGTGTGAGGAGGTGAAATGCTTTCTCTGCATGGGAGTGCTGGTAAGTGATATGTCACTCAGTATTTCTGTGGTAATGCTTCTGGTTTTCTATACTATGGTGCTCAGGTTGTGGTCATGTTTGGCGAATCAGATTTGTAAGTAATCTGATGCTTGAGTCATGTTGTCTACTTTGTTATCTATTCCTTGAAATCTCAGTTCTGCAGTTTCCAGTGTGATAGTGAGTTTGCATGGTACATTGGTTGGATCTACGAGTCATGTAGTTTTGTGGGCTGATCACCTATTAAGCTATAGTGAGATGACTCAGATGTGGACTGTCTTTATCCACCAGATTGTTTCAGTGTTAATGCAGATTTGTTAGCTGGCCTGGTCTGTGGTCACTTGTGCATTGGTGTGACTGTTTTGGGATGAGAGGATGGATGTTGTAGAGTACCTAAATAGTCGGTTATGGAGACCTATAGCATGTGTATTACGATGTCATGAATAGCTTGGATTCACAGGTTTGTGTAAGCTATTGACAGTGATAGTGTATTTCCTTGGTTTGGAGATCTTGGTGCCGCTTGGTTTTATTGTCACATGGACATGTTAATGTGTGGACCTGGAAGATTTTCAGATGAGAAGGTGTTTGGTCATGTTGCTTGGAAAGCTCGGTTGCCACAGTTCAGTGGGAGCTTTAGCAATGACTGCAGATTCATCACTTAGTGGGGAATGATCTTTAGTGTTGCAGATGTTACTAGGAGGAGCTCTTAGATCCTGTTGCTGCAGAAGGGTTCTTTCGCATTTGCAGGGGCACTATTTGAGGATGTGTAACATCTTGGAGCCATGAAGGACTCACTCAGTCTTTGGTTGAGATGTTGGTGGTACTTGACAGGTGATGTTGGTTTAGAGTTTTGGTTTGCTTCATGTCATGATATTTTCATGAATTCTGCATTTGAGTTTTGGCATGATACATTGCTCTTGAGACCATGGTTATGTTCACCTGGAGCATGGAATCTCCAAAGGGGGATGGTAAGATCATGATGTCATGATAAGTTCCTGATTTAGATGATTGGAACTTTGACAGTGGTTTGGTGATTCTCTGTGTGTTGGCTGCATTGATCTTTTGCTTGATTACTTCATGTTGGTGCAGTGATGCATTTGGAGTTTAGCATGATATGATTATTTGCAGATGTCCATGGATACATGGAGAATAAGGTGAGATTGTATATGCTGTGCTTAATCAGAGTTTGCAGTAGGAAGTTCGAGGAGTCTTTACCTTGGTTGAATGTGAGTTCAACAAAAGATCTAGAGGAGATTGTTATGGGAGAAAGTCATTGGGACTTGGATATCTTGGAAGAACATTCTCATTCCCCACTCTTGGTCTACTCGACAAGTTTCACTTGAAAGGTATTGCCCATTGTTTCTCTCAGGTGTTTTATACTTTCTTTCATAGATATGGATCTTGAACTGCTGATATATGGTTATGGAGGATTCATTGTGAGAGATGGATAGCATGATTAATCTCCTTGTGCATTTGAGTTTAAGATATCATTCATTGATGAGGATTGTTAGGAGATGGTTTATGGGCTGATTTCCTGAAACGGGAAATGGATTAGTTTGATCTTTTTTGGTTTGAGAGGCTTACATCCATGTTTAATTGCATGATTACATATGCTGAATTTGATCTCTTGAGGTTGAATGTTTGTTTGGGTGTTGTTATGCTGTTCTCTTTGGGGTGTTTTGAAGGAGATCATACTTGACACAGTTGGCATTTAGAGGTGTATGTAGAAGGACTGTCTACAGGTGTATGATGTGCAATGTTACTCTCTATGGTCTCATTTATTTTTCTGATGGTGTGTTTCACATTACATTGTTTTGAGGTTTTGTTCGGAGCTGAAGTGATCACTAGTGTGTGATCATGTGCTTTCACTTATGTTCTTGGGTGATAGCATGAAGGTTCTGTTATCTCTTTCATTGTTGGGTGTGAAGAGCTTGAGAGATTTCTAGATTGGTGGTGAGATGTACAGGTTATTGATTTACAAATTTTTCATATCATGGTGGATGTTTCCTTGGTACTACATGATATTTACACTTTTTATGTGAAGCTATTGGTGGACTTTGTATGCCATGATCTTTTTTTTTTCAGATCTGCATTACCCATGTAGTGGGAGTTCTTGGATGTGTTTGGTCTTCTTCGACTAGTTGACACATGGAGCTTGTATTTGCAGTTGATGGGTGTATATGTAGGTGGCATGAGTCTGCTGATGAATACCTTCAAGGTATGAGTGATTGGATGTTTTAGCACTGGCTGTGTGTGCTATTGTCGGTCAAGTGGGTTTTGTTCAGTTGGATGGGTGCAGTCAGTTTTCTGATTGTTGTTGTTCTAGCTGATGTTCTATCTTGTTTCTGGAGGATGATTTCATGGCTGTGTTCTGGAAGCTTTGAAGTTTGTTATGTTGGAGCTTCTGTGTAGCTTGTGAGCACAGTGGAGTGAAGGCAGTATCAGCTATGCTTCTGTGACTTGGAGTGTTGATTGGTTCCTGTAAATCTTTCGTCAAGTGGGAGAATGTTGAGTACATATGTCTCAAATTTACAGCTATCGGCAAGAGTCTCAGCGATCTCGTTGTTCATAATGGGTTGTTCTTTGTATCGGCAAGACGTGAACTATTGGTGTGATCTGAGAGATTATCATCGATGGTGTGTGTTATTGCGATGGTGGTTGGCGTCGGTGAGAGTCATTCCGACAGAGGAAGGTCATTGGTATGGAAATCACTATCGGCCCGGTTTTGAAGTGTCGTTCCGATATGTTGAGTCACTTCGATGGAGGTTTGGGTGATCGGCGTGATAAGTGACATCGGCACCGACAAAGGTCTTGGCATCGGCGTGAGAAGCATTGTTGGTCTGAGTTTTGGAAATCCTTCCGATGGTAAGTGTCTCTCCGATGAAGGTTGGTGTCGGCAAGATCTCTTCGATCGGTGTAGTGTTGAGATGTCACTCCGATGAGCCTAGTCTGTTCGATGGTGTTTGGCATCAGCAGGAGGAACTGTGTCGGCGAAGTAGGATGAAGTCACACCGAAGATCGTGGTCTCTCCGATGGTTCGTTGATGATTGACCAGCTGGGGTCGTCGGCGGCAAAAGCGGCGACAATAGACTTTCCGAGTGGTCGTGTGTATATACTACGGCTACGACCGATGTTTGGTGCATGTGGGACTAATGAGTCCTCTTGAATGTGAACAGTCAGACGACAGTTTGGACGGTTGGATTGAGTGTAACTGAATTGATTGGTTGCTCAGACGGTTAGACAAGTTTGGAGAGAGAGTCTTGGATCGATAGAGTGAGATAGTGAGTTCAATCTGGTAAGCTCTGTATTCTTCTTCAGGGAAGTCCTATGCTGTATGTTATACGCAACATGATAACAGTATATGAAGGGACTGAACCGAGAAAAGAAGAAACAGAGGTCGAGAAGTGAGCGAGTACAGAGTTCGGGTGTAAGGTGATGTTCTGTACTGTGTGCTATGTGTGGCATGATAACAGTATGAAGGACTAATCTGAGTGCTGGAGAACTTTTTGCAGGGTCATGCTGTCAGTTATTCTTCCAGAGGAGCAAGATGTAAATCTCCATGAGAGGCTTAGTGCTTGAATTATATTGTAACTGTATTTTCTATTGCTGAATAATACAATGGCGATTTGGGCTTTTGGAGTGTGGGGTTGTTTACCTGTAAGGGTTTTCCCCACGTAAATCTGTCTTATGTTCTGTCTTTCATGTTTAATATTTCTGCTGTTGAAATTAGATCTTGTTGCTTGTATTTCTTCTAAGGGTCAATGTTGGAAATGTACTATGTCTGTTTCCGCTTTGTGGCATAGTTGTGCGTGTTTTTGAAGCAATTGAAAATAATTTAAATCTGTCGAAGACACCACTGTTCTTAGAAATACATTCTGAGGTGCTATCATTTCCTTACAATATGCGCCCTAACTTGAGAATTTCTTTGGCAACCATGGAATGCGCCCTCACTCAGGAAATTTTCTTCACCCTCCACCAAATGCGCACTCCTTGGTGAATTTTCTTCAACATCCATCATATGCGCCTCTTAGAGAAATTCTTTACCCTATATCACATGCGCCCCAATTCAAGAAGACTTCTCCATCACCTGGCATATGCGCTCAGACTTGGGAAATTTCTCCAACATCAGTGAAATCTGCCAGCCTTGAGGAGATTACCCTACCCTACTCTAGATGCGCTCAACCTTAGGCAATTTCCTCAGCATGCCTCAAATGCGCCCAGACCATGTCAAACTGCCAGGTTAGCTGAGAGGGATTAAAACATGAAAACAAGGCCTTTTTTTTTAGTGCACAAGATAAGTAAAATCTCGCCCAAGATCATTGCAAGTTGTTCAAGTTGGCAAATGAGGATGAAATGTTAGAAGATTCATAGTAAAATGTTTTGATAATCGTTCCTCTTTTGCAGGTGATGAAGGATCTGGGAAGGAGAATGACAAGAGTTTGTACAAAGAAAGTTCGAAGGATGGAAGAGTGTTACTTGAGGAAGGAGGACATCAACGCCACATAGAGGAGAGCTAGTTCGGATGATCAAATTTCAAGCACGCCACAACAAGACAAGGAGGAATCCAGCACCAAGGTCATCATCGGAGGAGGTCCATTGCACGACACCACTTCATCATCCAAAAGCTCACGTCCAGGAATCCAAGAGTCTAGTTTCACATTCAAGCTCCGGAGCTATCCACTTCAATCATGAAGTCTACTCCAACAATTCACACCCAAGGTCTACTTCCTGCACCATTCAGAGATATAATCCTGCACAAGAACAAGCACACGAACATGATGAGAAGAGAAATGAGTCAATCATCAAGCAATCCATCAATTACATGAAGAACTTCTAAGTTTCGCAAGTTTTCAAGTTCGAAAGATGCCAAGTTCCATAGGTGAAAATCCAACAATTTGGGAGAATATTCCGAGCAGTATGAACGTGTTGAAAATCAAACCAGTTTGCTCGGAGATGTTGAGGTGGCATGTGAACTTCACCAGTCCAATCACATTTTGCCACATCATCTGTCCAAGTTCAATACATGTACATCAGGCAAGAGGCCAAAGAGGAGGTCCAAGTGGAAGATGCTCCAAAGATTCCATTCCATGCTTATCACATTGGAAAACGTGCCTTCATTGCCTCGGTTTTGGGCGGTTATACATTGTTGTCTCAATCTTGGCCATTGGTTTGCAAATCAATCTTGGCCGTTCATGTAATTTTTGAGCCTATATAAGGCCCATTTCTCTCAATTGTAAGGTTAGAAGTTATTAGCTCGCGCATGAGTAGGAGCAGATTAGAGGAGACTTCTTGAAGTCATTGAAGAGACATTGTGAAATTGTTGTAAAAAAATACTTCCAAGATCAATACAAGCTCATTGTTGGTTGTTTCATGGTGATTTTGTGTGGTCGCGGAATAGTAGCATGGTTTCTAATTTCTTGAATGTGATGGACAGATGTTTCCAAGTAGAGTAGAATTAGATTAGAAAGTTCATTGATGTAATGAGTATATGCAATGATATTTGATGAATTCCTTCTTGGTTCATACTTTTCGTGGATTGTTGAAGACAACTCACTTTGTAAAGTTAGCCTGAACCATCATGTGCTTTAGTTCGATTGTGAAGATTGTTCACGCTGTGCTAGCTGTGGTTGTTTGGAAGAATGTTTCACAATATGAAAATCCTTGAATTACCTTAGAAGATTGCACCGACTTCGTGTAATTGTTGGTTCTCATGGTGAAGCGAAGTTTGGTTTCGTGAGGAGTTTGTCTATCCTAGCATGTTTCATTGTACCATTGTCCTTAGATTAGACTCTCTTAACCCTTTCTCTTTTGCCTTTTCTTTTCATAGCCGGTTAGAGTAAGTTCCACTTCACAAGAGAGTAACATATTTGAATGGAGTAAGGATTCATTTCAGCGCAAGTCTCTTTGTGATTATTAGAAAATCACATCAACTGCTGCGTCTATCCATTGCAAATCACGAATCAGGAACCTTGGAGTTGTCTCACTGGATCACATTGCTTAGCCTTTGAGAGACTTTGTTCAAGAGATGATAGAATACTTAGTATTTTATTCTGAGTTTGCATGTGCATAAAAAACACATCAACAGGGACAAAAGAAGTCTGTGGAGGAAAAGGCAAAGGAAAGAGGAACCTGTCAAGGATTAGGGATGCCAGATATTGCATGATTCCGAAGCATGATGGTAGGAGGAAACCTGAAAACCCGACAAAGGCCAAAAACAAGAGTTAACAACCTTATACTTGGAAAATTTTGGATTTCTTGCAATTTGGGCACATGACTAAAGTATAAATTGAAGAAAAGCACTACACCAAGCACACAATTTGACTAAGGGGGCCCATTGAAGGAATTCTCAGATCGGTAATCAATGATGGGCAAGGTAGGCCAAAGTGACAAAGGGGCACCTGACTTAAATAAGTTTGCACTTGTTAAATTGGGTACCAATAGTGGGTTTGTGTGGAATATCTTTTGAGTTTCACTGAGCCCATTATGAGTATGATTAGGTATGTTGATACGGTTTGACCATGTTTGGGTGAAATTTATCATGGCATGGACTCCATGGTTGAAAAAATAAGGACCATAATAGAGAACCCAAGGAGAATGATGCTACTGAAGCATTTTTCAAAAGAGTGCAAAAAATCATTCATGGCCATTGGAACAAGATGACCACACCCTTGCATCTCCTAGCATTTGCTTTGTCTTCAAAATATTACAGCACATAGATATTTTCCTTGTCGAGGAGTGGCACCATATAGAGATGAAGAGGTTGCTATTGGGTACAACACTGCATTCAGAAGAATATTCCTAGATGTAGATATATAGATTGTTGTCTTGAATGAGTTTGGCCACTTTATATCTTTAAAGAATCATGATGGTTGTGCTCTTCGAGACAAGTACAAGAAAGATGCTCATGAATGGTGGTACATACATGGCCAAGGCTCTATTTCCTGCAACCTTCTGCAATAAAAACTCTATCTCAAGTATGCATTCTTTTATTTTTTAACTTCTTCACTTTTCTTTCGTTGCTATATATTATAATTTATGTTTTATAATTGTAAAGTTGTATTGAGTGTGTATGCAATTCAACAAGTTGCGAGTTCTTCTTCAGCAGTGGAATTGGAGTACATACTCCTTTATCCGCTTAGTTAAGTGCAACCGATTGGGTGCAAAAAAGTTGAGGATTTGGTCTATGTGCACTCCAACGTCTCTTGTCCATAAGAAACATGATTACAACAAGGGGTTGACGACGAATTGGGATCTAACTCCTGAGTGTGCAGACTTAGATGCTACTATTGCACAACTTGGCAAAGTCTCCTTAGATGAGGCAGCGTCTACATATGACATGGCTAGTGGGAGTGGCTTTGCAACTAATTGTGGTTCAAAATTTCAAATGAACCAAATGTTGATTTTGATGCTCTTGATGAAGAACAATATGAAGATTATTGATTGTAATTTTCATTTTGTATTGACATTTGACAAATCAATGAATTATGAATTTGTGAATATTTTCTTTTTTGCAAATTATGAGGTATTCTGTTTATTGTCAATTATGAGTACTACTATATATATATATATATATATATATATATATATATATATATATATATATATATGAATTTTTGAGTATTTTCTTTTTTTGCAAATTATGAGGTATCTTGTTTATGTTTATTGTCAATTATGAGTATTGCTTGTGATGTTTTCACACATCGTCGCATTGCAAATGGGGATCCCCCTTTTTTTTTTCACTTTTGGTCTTAGTTTTGCTTTAGGGTTAGGTTTTCTCTGAGTGTGTAGGTTTGGTAGTATAGGTTTGTCCATCTCTCGCCAAGTTTCTTGCTCAAGATCCATGAGATGACTGAAGGAAGAATTCTAACACATTGAAATCACAGGAAATGTCGAGGATACTTGAGGACTGATTGAACAACGTAGAAGAAAGTTAGAATCTCCTAAAGATAAATTGAAGCCCTACTTGAAAATCATTCCTTGGCCAAATCTTGTTAATCCCTGTCAAAATTCCGTCATTCCATGTAAAAAATTCCTAAGTTCTCCACTCTGAACATGAAAATCCATGACAAAATGAGCTATTCCTTGTCAAAATCCGAAATCCTTGTCCAAGTGTTAGAGAATTCCATCAAGATTGTCTTGATTCTTATGATAGATGAAAATTCCAAAGGTCTAGACTGCGCTTGGGAAAAATCCTTAACCCCCTTGAAAGTGCGCCTAAAACAATCCATGTCCAGGGGAAAAGTGCGATCAAGGAACTTGTCCTTGACACGAGGAAATGTGCGACAAGAACTTGTCCTTGACAGTAGGAAAAGTGCGACCAAGATAAGATCATCCACAACTTAGTCAAATTCGCGCCTAAGGATTTAATGCTAGAGATCATGAAAGGTGCGATCAAGGAAAAATTCCCTAAGATGCTCAAAATGTGAAAATCCATGACTCCAAGGAATTCGCGAGAAGGGAAAAATCCAAGGTGAAAGGTGAGATCATGGAATTTGTTCTTGACCCTCCAAAAAGTGCGAAAATCCTTGATCAAGTAAAAAGTGTGCTAAGAATTTTGTACCAGACACCCTAAAAAGTGCGCAAAGGATTTTGTTCTTGACTCACTAAAATATGCGACTTGAATTGTTCCTGACTCACTGAATTATGTGACTTGAATTGTTCCTCACTTAATGAAATGTGTGCCAAGATTTGTCCTTGATCCTTTAAAATGTGCGACAGGAATTTGTACTCAACAATGCAAAAAATGCGAAATTCCTTGATGAGGAGAAATTGGCGACAAGAACTTGTCCAAGGGGCACTCAAAAGCGCAAAATCCAGGGCCTACTAAAATTTGCTCTCAGGGACTTGTCCTCCACCCTCCCAAAAATGCGACTTGGACATTTGGCCGACCTTCAACACGAAAATACTAAAAATTCAATGAAATCTAAAGGAAAATTGTTAAATCCTTATTCAAAGTTGGCCTATTAGAAGAAAATCGCATGGAAATATTGACAAATCCTCTCCTAGTCGGCCTGATTAGGAATAATTCGCATGAGACATGTATTTAAATAAGTTCTTCAATTCATAATTTCTCAAAAACAAATCATAATTCGATTTTTGAAGAGCAGATTTATTTTAAGGGCGAATTTGGAAGAAGTATTGTTTTTTAAGGATTATTTTATTCATTTCTTCCAAAATAGATTCTTGAATGAAATTCCATGCAAAATTATTCATGTTTTATCTTAGTATTGCATTGCATTAAGGATTTTGTTTGCCATGACTACTCGAGGTTTTCTTTGTTTTGCAGGAATCTGAGGCAAGGATTACGTTCCATGAGGAGGATGCTCGATGAAGATTCAGATGTTCAAGATGAATGCAAAGAGTTTCAAAGGCTGGAGAAGGAGCCTATCTCACGTCAAGGAGACTTCACAAGGATTCGTTCCATGAAGAGGATGAAGAAATTCAAGACATTTCAATAACACAAGGAATGCTAGCATCAAGGACAACGAGATAGAGAAGAGTCCAACATCAAGGATTCCAGCATCAAGGAAGAATATCAATCCTTGGAAATCCAGAACAAGAATCTAGTACATCATTCATCCAGAGATCGAGTTCAACGTCATGAAGTTCAGGATTACACCAAAAATCCACGCCAATACCAAGAATTCCAGATGAAACACAACACAAGGATGAAATTCCAAGTTTAAAGAACACTCGAGAGATAATTGTTGTGACGTTTTTACACATCGCCCCATTGCAAATGGGGACCCCCTCTTTTTCTCGCTTTTGTCTTAGTTCTGCTTTAGGGTTTCAAGTTTTCTTTAAGTTTGTAGGTTTGGTAGTATAGATTTGCCTATCTCTCGCTCAGTCTTGCTTACAACCCATGAACGTTTAAACGAAAGAAGTCATTCATTGGCAAAATCCTGTTAATTCTCGTCAAAGTTCATCATTTCATGTGAAAAATCCTAAGTTTATCACTTTGAATATGTAAGTCCATGACAAATGAGTTTTCTTTGCCAATATCTGAAAGTCTTTGCATAAGTTCACAAGGGTAATGAGATGAAGTCTAAAAGGTCTAGGTCATGCGTGATGAAAGTGCATTCATAAGAAAGAGTCTCCAACTTCATAATAGGGAGGACTTAGTGAAAATCTTGCTCATAAGAACTAATCCATGAAGTCACGCTTAAATGGAACTCGTTCTTGACAAGAACTCAAAAGGTGGAATATGGAATTTTATCAAGACTCAACAACGAAACAATCCAATGCAAGAACAAACTCAAAATTATGAATGAAATTTGAATAAATGCAAAATTTGTGAAAACCTTGGGTGAGCGAAGAGCTTTATTTATGTGGGAAAGTGAAAGTGCAATGAGGAGCTTAGTGAATTGGTGTCAAGAAATTGATCCAAGAACTTAAGAAATTCATGTTTGGCAATTGTTCACACCCCTTAAACATATGACTTGGCATTTGTCTTTTACTCTCCCAAATTCGTGAAATCCTTTGGAATTGCAATGAAAATCTATGAGTGAAGGAGAAGAAGGCACTCGAAGATCATGTTCCTGACTACTCTAAACTTGCGCCCTTCATTGTGAGCAAATTCCTGGAAAGTGCGACCTTTCTTGTTCCTGACACACTTAAAACTGCGTTGAAATTTGTTCCAGAGCTTCCACAAAATGCGAAATGCCTTCATTCATTCAAATTGACGAAGTGGAATTTGTTCATGACATATCAAAACATACTATTTGCACTTGTCCTTCACGTTGCCAAATGTGAGATTTTTTGAAATCGCAATAAAAAATCCAAGGGAAAGTTGTTTCTGAACTCATAAAATGTCCGCTGAATTTTGCGCATGAACATCTAAAATTCCTGACCTTGATTGTGAATGACTCACTGAGATCTGCGCCCAAAATCGTGAAAGAACTCATGGAAATTGCGCCTAGAATCCGTGAATAACTACAAGGAATGTGCGAAGAATTTTGTGAATGAATCAGGGAAAAATGCGAGTTACATTGTGAACGCACTCTTGGAAAATGCGACCTGATTTGTGAAAATGCAAGAAAAACCCGCCAACATCTATGAAGGACATATGGAAACATGCGCTCAAATTTGTGCAAGGCTACCTGAAATATGTGCCAAGAAATTTGTAAATGATGACATCAAATTTGCGCTAAGAAACATTGTGAATGCATTGATGAGAAGTGCGCTTGAAGTTGTGAACGACTTCCTTGAAATTGCGATTTTCTTGTGAACAAACCCCTAAAATGTGCATTCGTGAAAGACTTCCTAGAATTCCCGATGAAATCTGTGAATGGATTAATAAAATGTGCGTTGAGAATTTGTGAACAATCATCCAAAAGGCGTGCTCCAATTTTTGAAAGAAAACATGAAATTCCTGACAGGAAATTGTGAATGAATCACTCAAAATTGCGCCCTTCATTGTGAGTGAACATCAAGAAAATGTGACTTCTTCCATTTGTGAAAGGTAACATGTAGGATGCACTAAGAAATTCGTGAAAGAACTTTCAAAATATGTGCTCAAGTGTGAATGAACCCGTGGAAAGTGCGACTAAAGTTTGTTATTGAGCATTTAGGAAATGTGTTTTGCATTGTGAACATTTAGGAAATTCGCGGCCAAAACATTGTGAATGACCTATTGAAATATGTCATTTAATTAGTGAAAGAGCCTATGAAAAGTGCGCCATAAAATTGTGAATGATCCCATATGAAAAATGCGAATTGCAAGAGGGAAGATACAAAATTTATTTAACTTTATGAAGTCGGCCTAGATAAAAATTCGCATGAATAAACATTGTTGGAATCTTTTATGAAGTCGGCCAATATGAAGAATTCGCCCAAGACACATATTTAAGTGAGCTTTTCAAATTATAATTTTTCAAAAAACAAATACAAATTGATTTAAGAAGAGAAGGAGAATTCCTAAGGAAAGGGCGAATTATTAAAGGAGAGACGAATTTTCTTGGAGGAGAGGCGAATTTTTGAAGAAGAGAAGATTTTGTCTAAGGAAAGGGCGAATTTTGTGATGAAGAAGAATTGTTTTCAAGTGTTATTTTATTCACTTCTTCCAAAATAAATAAATTCTTGAATGAATTTCATAGTATAGTAGTCATGTTTTTTTTATTGCATTGCATTAAGAATTTTGTTCGGCATTAATATTCAAAGTTTTCCTTTGTTCTTGCAGGAATTGAGGACTCGTTCCATGAGGAAGATATCCAACGATGATCAAAGCCGTTCGAGTTGGATGCAAAAGAACTTCAAAGGCTTGGACAAGGAAGTTAGCACACATCAAGAAGACTTCACAGAATTCGGATGAAGATGAACAATTCTACATCAAGGATTTGAGTTCCGGAAAAAGAAGAACAATCCTAAGAAATCCAAGAACAAGAATCCAGTTCTTCATTCATTAAGAGAAACGAGTTCAACATTAGGAAGTTCAAGAATTGCACCAAGAAATCAAAGAATCCAAAGGAAGTACAACACAAAGTTTCCAAGTTTAGAGACTACTCAAGGGATAATCATGCTGAGGTGGCATCCAGTCATCGTCAACTAATCAAATTATGCCACATCAACATGTCTAGATACATTGAACCTGGCTACCAAGATAGAGATAAGGATGAAGCTCTTCTAGAAGATCATGTTGTTGATATCTCATTGGTCGATGGTGGTAGTAGTTGTAACTACCTTCCATTAGGGTTGTGTTGTATTAATCTTGGCCATTGATTTCTAGAATCAATCTGGGCCCTTGGTTGTAATTTGAGCTCTATATAAAGCTCATTCTCTTCATTTGTAAATGATTCTTCTCCTTAAGTTGTTAGAGTTCTTCTTTAAAAGTTAGATATTAGAGTAGAAGCTCTTGAAGAGTCAAAGAGACTATTGGCAAACTGTTGTAAAGATACTACCAAAATCAATACATTCTCATTGAAGATTGGTGATATTGTGTTGTTTTGGGATGTTATCATGGTTTTCAATTTCTTGAAGATGATTCAAAGCACATTAGATAGATTTTAGTTACAGTTCATTGATATGATGAATTAATATGAAGATATTTGATGAATTCCTTGGTTTATTTTTTTGTGGATTCTCGATGGTAATTTGCAATGCAAAGTTAGCCTGGATCCCCATTATGCAATAGTTCGATTGTGGATATTCATTCAAGTTGCCAGTTGTGGGTATTTGGATGCATATTTGCAATATGAAAATCCTTCATTTCCTTTGAAGATTGCATTAGTTTTGTGTAGTTGTTGTTCTCATGGCGAAGCGAAGCTTGGTTTAAAGGAATTTGTCTATCCAAGCATCATTCATTATTTTTTGTCCTTAGATTAGATTTCTCTAACACTTTCCCTTTTGCCTTTTCTTTTAAGTTTGTTTGAGAAGGTTTCATTCATTCACAAATCCAAGGAGTAAGGAGTAAATTCCATCCATTAGTAAGGAGCAATTTAGCGTAAGTCCCTTTGTGATTACCAACAAGATCACAACATTCCATTGAGTCTATCCATGTGCATGTCAAGACCTGACATTCAAGGAACCTTGGAGTACTCTCACTTGATCACATTGTTTAGCATTTGAGATATTTTGTTCAAGAGAGAATAGAGCACTTAGTGTTTTATTCGAATGTTGTCGTCATAAAAAACACATCAACAATAATCATGCTGAGGTGGCATCTAGTCATCATCAACCAATCCAAGTATGCTGCATCGACATGTCTAGATGCATTGAACTTGGTCGTCCAAGATAGAGATAAGGATGGAGCCCTTCTAGAAGATCATGTTGTTGACATCTCATTGGTCGAAAGTGGGGGTAGTTGTAACTACCTTCCATTAGGGTTTTGTTGTCTTAATCTTGGCTATTGATTCTAGAATCAATCTGGGCCCTTGGTTGTATTCTTGAGCTCTATATAAAGGCTCATTCTCTTCATTTGTAAAAAAAGGTTGGACATAGATTAGAGGATTTTTTATAGAGTAGAGGATTAGAAAGTTCTTCATTAGAATAGAAGCTTTTGAAGAGTTGAAGAGACTTTGGCAAATTGTTGTAAAGATACCACCAAAATCAATACAACTCATTGAAGCTTGGTGAATATTGTGTTATTTTGGCATGTTAGCATGGTTTCCGATTTCTCAAAGATGATTCAAAGCAAATTACATAAGTTTTAGTTGAAGTTCATTGATACGGTGAATGAATGTATTGCTATTTGATGAATTCCTCGGCTCATACTTTTTGTGGTTTGCTGATGGTAAACTACAATGCAAAGTTAGCCTGAACCTCATTTTGCAATAGTTCGATTGTGGATATTTGTTCAAGTTGCTCCAGCTGTGGGTATTTGAATGCGTATTTGCAATATGAAAATCCTTCATTTCCTTTGAAGATTGCACTAGTTTCATGTAGTTGTTGTTCTCATGTCGAAACGAAGCTTGGTTCGAAGGAATTTGTCTATCAAAGCATCATTCATTATCTCATTGTCCTTAGATTAGATTTCTCTAACCCTTTCCCCTTTTGCCTTTTCTTTTAAATAGTTTGAAGAATTCCATTCATTCACATGTCCAAGGAGTAATGAATTTTATCCATGTCCATGAAGAAGGAGCAATCTAGCGTAAGTCCTTTTGTGATTACCAGCAAAATCACATCATTCTACTGAGTCTATCCATGTGCATGTCAAGACCTGACATTCAAGGAACCTTGAAGTAGTCTCATTTGATCACATTGTTTAGCATTTGAGATACTTTGTTCAAGAAAGGATAGAACACATAGTGTTTTATGTAATGTTCCGTTTTCTAGCTTGATCTTTTTACGGCTATTTTTAGTAAGTTCAGGATTGGCACCAGAACGGGATTTTGAGAGTGGGGTTGGATTCATCTTGTCAAGACCTTTCCAACGAGCTATAGATCATTGAATTCCGACTTCATCTTGGCCTCCGTTTTAAAGTCCGTAAATTAAACATTATTATTTAATATTAATGTTGTTTTAAAAGAGGGGACTTTAAGGGTGAGGTTGAAAAAGAGGATTATATTATTTTCCCTCTCATGTTTTATCCCATATGCAATAGGATTTTAGAGACTCCCTGTTGGAAAAGTATAAAAGGAGGAAGAGTGCTCTCTTTTCGGCATCCGAAATCTTGATAATGTTATGCTGCCGGATTGGCCTTGGGATTGCTTCGAGGAATGTATGCCTCCTAGCTTGGCATTGCTTCTCGCTTGAAAGATAGCGACTAGTGGTGAAATAGTCTAGTTTGTGAGTTTGCATTTGGGTTTGTGCATTGTAATCAGCTTTTGGCTTTAGTTCAGTTTTGCATATTAGAGTTTTTCCGGCATTGCATTTTTAGCTACAGCAGATTTGTGTTTTATTCATAAGTCAAAAACAACAAAAATATTGTTCTGGGTATTCTCTTATTCTCATTGTCTGGTCAAGGCGTCACTTTCCTCCAGTTTGCAGATTTTTTTTGAGATAGCTTTGATTTTTAAAAGGCAGATCGCCCTTTCTTGAAGGCCGTACCCTCTGCTGATGCATTGGAATCTATGCATAAATAATACATGGCATTTTGATCTGTTTTCAGTGTTCTATCCTAAGCATCATCATTCTTAGGGAATATTGCATTTTGTTTCAAGTCAGTTGGATGAGTTATGAGGGAGATATGAGCATATGAGTAAATTCATAGGTTGCTGGTTTAATTTAAAGGCAAATGAGATTCATTTTGTAAACTGACAGTAGTACTGGCAGTAATTCTCAATCTTGTTCAATTCTGATTTGTAATGCTCAACTCTACTTCTAGTATTTGCTTTTGTATTTACTTTACCTCCGCCCTATGGTAGCTACTTTCCCATTCCGGGATAGAAAGCACATTCTGGGTGTTGAGTACTTTCAGCATTACAGTTATTTCTTTCAAGCATTGTAATTTGTAATACTCCACCATATGGTCGCCTCAACTCCATATTGGATTGGGTAGCACATACTTGGTGTCGAGTTCTCTTTCAGTACTTAGTGTAGAAGACCCTCTGACCATATGCTCGCCATCATTGGCGCCATTCTTGGTTAGAGTTATTGCATAAGCATTTTGATTAAGATCCTCTGACCAATGCTCACACCTTGCCCACATCGGGATCCTGGTGTACATTCTGGTTAGAGTTGCTTCAGCAACGTTTTGGTTTAGCTGCTAACCTTAACGGGTGCATTGGTTTGTAATTTGTAATTTGAAAAAACAAAAAATTTGGCTCGGAATATTTCATTTTATTCTAATGTTGTTGCTGTCATAAAAAACATATCAACACTGCTGTTTATATATATATATTAATATTGAGTATTATTGTTTATATATATACATACGAAGCTGTACCCGTACCTGGGAGAAAAAATTTGCCGTACTGGTGTACCAAAATCCTGAACTTGTACCTATTCCCATACTACGACCGATAACTTAGTTTTTAGCCTATATATACAGGCTTCTTTTATACAATAAAAACTTAGAGACACAGTTAGCAATCTAAACATATCAGCAATGCTAGAAATCCTCACCTTGTGTGAACGCATGGCATATCTTGTCTCTAAAACACATGGACCTGCATTTAAGGTTCTTAATGTTTGTGTTTAGTGTATAGGCTTTTACATGAACTTTTCTTTGTTATTTGTGGAACTCCACATAAGGTGATTTGAGATCAATTAATGACAGAAAAGCCTCAATTGCACAAATGGGAAAAGAAAGAGTCAATTGTTTTAGTATCCCATTTTTTTTTTTGTTATTTGATTTTCACTAAACAAAAGCTTGCAATTTACTAGGATTTTGGTTGAATTGATTTTGTTCCCAAATATGGCCAGGGGAATGTGATTAAGTATATTTTGATAATTTGGTCATTTGTTCTAGATTGAAATCTAGTTAAAACATTTAATACCAATACCATGTCTGTTCTTCCAGGCTTAATGAGTTGTGGAAATATGCTTCATATCTCAGAATAGGACATGACTTACTTCTTCTAGTGGCCTTGTATCACATCAATGTGACCCAAAAACTTGCATCTTGACCCTTGGTACTTGTCTCACATACCGGAAACTTGAACCTCATCTTGGAGACCCATATGGGGATGTCTCTAAATGTCTGCTTACTTTAGATGAAGTTTTTTTAGTGTCTCTATACCTCTTTTGGAAGCATCTTATGAGAATTGGGAAATTTCTAAAAGAAGTCTTTTAATTGTATCATATGAATTACATTGGTTTTTTCCTTAAGTGCTGATGTCTAGTTGATAAGAGCTATAAGAACTAAAGAAATACACAGTTAGACTTGTAATTTCCTATTTTCTGCATGAAAATTTATGGGCTTTTGTTAGAATAATATTACACCATTGGGTAACATTAAACAATAATAATCAATGATCTTCATGAACCTCTCAATCAGGAGCTCCATTGTAAAAACAACCTGTATGAAAACATCAGTAAGCATGAGTCTCAAATCAGGCCCAGTAAGGCTTCTCTTTCTGTCTTGAAAATGCGGAATTTTGGCCTCATGACCTAAGGAAGGTTCACCAGAAATTTGATGAAGAATATATTGACTTCCAAAACAGGTATAGCAATCAGCACAAGTTAGAGAGGATGAGGAATGAGGCACAAAAGGATCTGGAGTTTACTTTTCAGAATTTCAATGTGGACAGTGATCAGCTCAGGGCCTCCCCACCTATTGGCACCTTCAGGGGTATTGACTCCTTCAGTATCAGTGACAACAGAGCTCACTTGGTTGATGAGAATACTGCTCCTGGGCAGATATACAGGGATGACAGATCAGCTGATGTTGCACCTGATCAGAATAGGCAGTTGCAGTGGTCTGAGCCTTCCATGCTGGGTGGCCATCTTTAGGCAGATTCTGGCAGTCATTACAATACAGAAAATGCTCAAGAAGAAGTTTAGAAGGAGTTCATACAGCAGGGTACCGGAATATAAACAGAAGTGATATAATTGACTTTATAAATCTTTTTTGTTAACTGGTCAAACTTCAATATATATAGTGTATGCATTAAGACAGAACTGCTTACTTCAGGTCTCTTTGAGAAGGATGTAATCTATGATCTGTGGCTCTCTTGGCCACATACTTTGTACTGAAACATCTTCATTTTGGTAATTTGAATGAACTATCTTTAATAAAAAAAAACAATAATAATCATACATTATTATTGTTTAATTAGCTATGTCGGTTGTATGATTTGTTGAATAGTAACTAGCAACATTCTTGTATATTTTCTTCTTTGAACAATAAAACAAATGTTCATTGTTTGTCCTAAATTTAATATGTATCAAAGCATTCGTGATTCTATCCTATGAAGAGCAAACGAGAGAATGCTTGTATTTTAGTTGCAAACTTTGTCTGATTAGTTGTGTTGATGATGTTTTTGTGCCAACAACAACAATAGAATAAAACACTAAGTATCCTATTCTCTCTTGAATAAAGTTTCTCAAAGGCTAAGCTATGCGATCCAATGAGATAACTTCAAGGTTCCTTATTTGTGATGTGCAGTGGATAGACTCAGTTAATACATGGGATCTTGCTGATAATCACAAAGGAACTTACACAGATTTCTTCTTCATTCATTTAGCTTGCTCCTTCTTTCAGTGTGGATGATCTATATACAATGTCTCAATAACAAAGAAAAGAAAAAAGATAAGGGTTTAGGGAAACTAATCGAAGGTCAATGAAGCAATGATGATGTACGCATAGACAAACTCCTTAATTAACCTAACTCCACTTCGCCAAGGATGCCTACAATTACGTGAAGTTGGTGTAATCTCCTATGGATAGCGAAAGGTTTTCAAATCATGAAGGCTCATATGAACACCCATTAGACGACGCAGTTCAAACAAGCATTCACAATAAAACTTATGCAAATTATAATGAAGCTCAGACTAGCTTTACACAACACTTCACCAACGATGAATGTCAAAAGCATGAGCTAGGTGTTGATCAAATATCCAATACAAACATACATTACATCAATGAGCTCTAATCTACTTCTAATCTACTTTAAAACATCTCTCCATTTCATCGAAACACAAGAAACCATGTAACTCCACAAGACAACACTTAACACCAAATGAGTTCCAATGTCTTTGCATTAATCTTGAGAAATATTTACAACTTCAAGTACTCTTAGAGAATTTCAAGTCTCTTCTACTCTACTCCTACAAACTATAATCTAATCTAAATAATTTTACAAATGAGGCAACAAGGCCTTTATATAGAAGTCCAGAAATACAATGAATGGCTAGGATCAATTCATGTAGCCAAGGGCTAGGATCATGCCAACTCGGCAGGTAGTTACAACAACTTGCTATTTTTAGTACAAAAGAGAGGCAATGAAGACACGTTTTCCAAGAAGATAAGGATAAGATGGAATCTTCTAGAGCATCTTCCATATAGGCGTCCTCTTTGGCTTCTTGCTTGTTGTAGATACATTGAATGCGGTTGAAATGATGTAGCTGACTGTGATTGGATGATGATAGGGACATGCCACATAGGTGCCACTCAGCATACTTGTGGATTTCAACTGTTTATTCACTTTGCTTTGTGGGCATATTCCCAAATTGTATCATCTTGTGATGTCTTCGAAAGTAATCGCTTTGAATGAACTTGTATGTTTGGGAATACTTTGTTGATCCGCCTTGTTCATCTTCTTGTAAACTGGATATGTATGATATATGTTGCTCATTTGTTTAACATTGTGATTCTTCTTGCAGGGTATGTGAAGCTCTTCTTTGCATCTTCTTCATAGAGAGTAGTAGGAAAGATGATGATAATACTTCCTTCATGCAAGAGTAGATGATGATGATGTATACATTGATAATGGAGTAAGAGACTTTATGAGACTTGAAGTTGAAAGAACTTGAAGCTTGATAAATGGATGAATGTCTTCGAACATGATGCCATTGATAATGAAGTGTTGCGGCATGATGATGGTGAAAGGCTCCTTTGGAGCAGCTACATGATGACTCCTCCTTGAAGGTGACTCCACGCTTCTCGCTTGAAGGTGACTCCTTGAACAACACCTTAGCTTTGTTGATGTTCCTACAAGACAAGAGAAACAATATTAATCACTTAATAACACAGGAATCACTTTAAACATGTAAATAATCCTTCTTCAAATCTAGGCGCATATATAGGTAAAAGGAGGAGCAAAGGGCACCTATCATCAAATTGACTTAACTTTTGATATTTCAACGATTTCAAGCAATGGGAGAGATCTTAAAATATTGTATTCATCAAGGAAATCACTCAAAAGGGTTATCTCATGTAAGTTCTTTCTAGGCGTTCATTCAAGTGGCAGAGGAGTAAAAATGCGCCTAGATCCTTTTGGCCTCAAATTTGTCATATTGATGATTTCAACAATTAAAGGTAACTTAGAGTGTTTATTTCCTTCAAGGCGCCAATTAATAGTGAAGATTCATGTGACTTTTTTTTCAAGGCGCCAATTTAGGTGATAAGAGTGAAAAAGTGCGCCTAACTTTAACTTAGCCTATTCTTTGACCTTTCAACACTTTCAAACTCATGATGATGATTACAATTTTCATTTTAACAAGGTGAGGTCTTCTATCCCTGATTCTTGTCTTCACAAGACTAGGCGCTAGTTGAGGGTTGCTCAAGTGACAATATGCGCCTAGGTTCTTTGGCTTATTTTCTTCATTTTTGTGACTCCAAACAATTGAACATGACTTAGAATGGCTCATCTCATCTAGGCGCCCACTCCAAAATGTCATTCCATGTGTTTTCTTCCTAGGCGCACATTGTGGTGTGGAGGGACAGAGAGTGCACCTAAATCATTTTGAGGCGCAAATTGATGATTGATCTAGTAGAAGTTGGTGCCTTGGTGCTAAGGGGTGTTCACTTCATTCCTTTATGCACCTAAGTCATTGGGAAGGCTTAAGAAGACTTCTTGATATTTATACTTCCTCATAGTGATTGATCAATACCCCTTTAAAACTAGGCGCTCATTTTGACGCTCCAGATGTGATATAGCGCCTTAGCATACTTAGCTTATTTCTTGGCAATTTGATGGCTTCAATCACTTGTTCAAAGCTACAGGAGATCACTCTACACTTAGGTGCTAGATTTTAAGATTTACGTTTTTCCTTCAAGCCGCCAAAATGAGGTTATTTAGACACAAAAGTGCGCCTAACTTAAGATGCTTATTCACTTTCCACTTAGGCGCTGATTTGTGATCCCTTGAACATGAATTTGTGCCTTGGACTAAATGAGTGTTTCCTTCACCTTTTATGTGTTCAAACCTTGTAAATGTTCTTAAAAAACTTTACCCAAGTCAACAACTCTCCAAAGATTGTATATTTAAGTGGTTTTTTCCCTAGGCGCATATTTGAGGTTCCACAGAGGAAATTGGCGCCTAGACATGGAGAGAGATTTCTTTTCAAGTTAAGGAGTTTTAGGCTAGTGTATCATACACCTTGCTTTCAAAATGATCAAATGTCAAGATTTTAAGTTTGCTCCTTGACATTTTTAAGGCTCTTCAACACTTGATTACACCCTTGTGAGACTAGATCATCCTTAGGCGCTATTTATCATTGATTTAGACCTCATCTCACATCAAGGCGCCCAAAATGATAAGAACAACAAGGAATGGTGCCTATGCCTAAACTCATTCACTTCAACCTAAGGCGCAATTTGATGATCATTTGAACATGAAAAGGCGCCTAGATTCTTGAATCATTTCTTTGTCAAATTTTTTGATGTTTAAGGGTTTCTTACTTCAGTTTCAATCAAGGCGCCATAGTTTGGAGTGGTTCCAAGTTGATTTTCCTCTAGGCGCACATATAAGTCTCCACCTAAGGCGCACTTTTGGGTCTCTGCAAGTGGGAAAATGCGCCTAAAGTCTTAGAAGAAATTTGCACCCAGAAATGAAAGTCCCCGAGTTAGGTATATTGAAAAATATAATTTCTTATACTTTAAATATTTTTCAATATACCTTTCAGGATGTTTGAGATAGGGCTCGAATCCATCGGATTTAACACGTAGATTCTAGATTTTGAGGGATCCACCAGATTTCAGACTTAGCCAATTTTCAGGATTTTCAGGATATCAGGATATCAGACTTAGTCATTTTCAGGATCCCAAAACATACATCAGGATATTAGGACATCAGGGGACTATTGGACTCAAACACTACTGACTTCATCACGAAACCATCTTAAACATCATCCAAGACTCAATGCAAAGCATCAGAACTCAAAAAAAGGGGGTCCCCATTTGCAATGGGGCGATGTGTGATTAGGTCACAACAAGTTGCTATCAAAAATAAGTCATCAATGGATATTGAAGTGGCCTTCCTTCTTGCAATGTTAAACAGATGATCAAGCATCAACTTGAAATGTAGGCTTGTGATGCAACAGTTGGCATTGGCACTAGAGATAGACAGACACATAATAATGGAGAAAATGCTCATCAAACCCTAAAATCTGATAGACATTGCTTCCACACTTGAGCCATTCCGCAAAGTTGCCATCGATCACCTCCATTCTCTTCTCCACCAGTGGCCCTCGACATATAAACACATACAGTTGAGCCATTGTGCCATTCTGAGACTGTGCCTCTTGTATAAACAAAATAAGTCTGCTAAATATTCAACGTTGTGTGGAAGAAAGGTGAAATGAGAGATTGCATTTTGCTGTTTGCTTGCAAAACCTTTCAAAGGTTCCGAGATCGATGGCCAATACAAAATGTGAATGCATGAAGAAAAGCAGCTGTAAGCATATAAGGGTTAAGCCATGAAAAATAAGGTGCAAAGTGGCAATTTTTTTTCCTTTTTGCATTATTTTATCCTACTAAACTAAAGAAGTTAATAAACCAGAAGTCTATTTTTTGGTTTAAAAAAGGGGAAAGGCATTTAATTTCATATATAGTTCAAACCAAAAAAAAAACAGAAATATTTTGATATGTTAATTGTGGTCTAGGGGACTACCCCCTTTATTTTTAATTGAGAGAATATAAACATGAAGTTATGCATCAACCCTATTATTAGGGGTGCTGTGAAAACACAAGTATTTCTACCCTTTCTATTTGGGGAGAAACTACTATCTATTCCACCTTGTTGTATTGCTAGGGGATACAATTTTTTTCCTACTGTATCCTTCTTTTTACATATATATTACTATCTGAGCATGCATCAAAGGAAATATTACCAAATAGGACATGGGTTAATCCGCCACGAAGCTCCTGTCGACACCATTTGCGCTCTTCATGCCAACAATTAGTAAGGTGTACTTCAATCCTTTTGATGAGGTAGAATGAATCGTTGGCATTGAAAGGAATTTAAAACACTCTCCAAAGCCATCCCATTTCTTAGGGGACTTATCAATTTTAAGATCTTCAGCTTTGTCCACTGCATAGTTTGCAAGAAAATCGACTTCCTGATTAAACTCTTGGAAGCAATGCCGGATCAAAAAATTCTAAGGCATCCAACAAAGGCCAAGCATTGTGTAATATATGTTTAGACCTGTTGTGACCAAATCACACATCGGCCCATTGCAAATGGGGACCCCCTTTTTTTAGCTCTGATGCTTTGCATTTAGTCTTAGATGATGTCTTAGGTTCATTTCCTCTACCAATCAAACAATAATGAGTCTCTCCTAGAAGGTTTTTTGCTTTATAACTAGAGGTCTCATCTAGAACATGAACTTGCAGTAATGAAGAATCAAATCAAATCCAATTCATGAACATTGAGATCAATCTTGATGTATGTTTGAGATCTTGAAAAGACTAAGTCTGGTAGCCTGAAATCCTGAAATCCTGAAAAAATGGCTAAGTCTGAAATCTGGTGAATCCTCCAAATTCTAGATTTTGCATGTTAAATTCGGTGGATTTGAGACCTATCTCAAACATCCTGAAAGGTATATTGAAAAATATTTAAAGTATAAGAAATTCTCAAACATCTCAACTTATACTTAAATATATTTTTCAATATACCTTTACCCTCAAGGACCCTGAAAAAATGAAATTTCTCTGAGAGGGCGCGAATTTCCCATCTGGTGCGACAAAAGCCAGAGGAAATCGAATCCTTGAACCAATGTGCCGATTTGTAGAGGAAATCGAATCCTTGAAGCGATGCGCCAATTCTAGATGATTTCGAACACCTCAAGTGATGCGCCAATTCTAGATGATTTCGAATACCTTAACCAACCCGCCACATGTGAAAGGAAATCTAGAGGATTCTAAACACTTGATCTAAAGCGCCACTCTAGAAGAAATCAAAAGTGTTAACCGGTGTGCCAAAATGAGTGGACTTTTAGAGGATCTTAATACCTTGAAGTAATGCGCCATCCCTAGAGGATTCCGAATATTCGGAGTGATGCGCCCAAAGCGTAAATGCTTATGTTTCAAGAGACTTTCAAGAGGAATTCTCCTTCTTGATCTAATGCGCCAACACTCAGAAGTCTTTCAACTCTCAATCCAATGCGACAAGGAGAAAGAATGATCAAGAGGATTCTTAATTCCTCAACCAATGCGACCTTGTAGAGGAGAGTAAAAGTTGAGTTTCGAAAGGAAAATTTCAAAGGAAATCACACCCTCCATCCAATGCGACCTAAGGTGAAGGAGGGGTTTTGTTACATTAAGGGTTTAGAGGCTTATAAAGGGGAATTCACTTTGTTTAACTATTGCGCCACAACAAGAGGAAACAGAAATCCTTATCTAACGCGTCAATCTAGAGGACTTCCAATTCTTTAACCAAAGCGCAAATGCTAGAGGATTCCAACACGGGCAACCGATGCGCCTAGCATGAGGAAGAGCATAGGGGTTTTTAAATCCTCAATCTAAAGCGCTTAAGGAAAGGGGGATCTCAAAACATGAACTAATGCGACCACTTCAAGGAGGATCAACATCAAAATCTAATGCGCTTGATGGAAGGTAAGTGAGAAGAATAGGCAAAATTCCAGAGGAAATCAAACCTTTGATCCGGTGCGCTCAATTCTGGAGGATCTTTAACACCTCAACCAATGCGATTTAAGTAGAAGTGATTCGTCAAGACTGATTTGCAAGGATACAATATACATTTTAAGGAAGATATTGAAAGCCTTAACCGATGTGTCAGCCCCTTGAGAATGTAAAAGTTCGATCAAGACATATATTTCAAGAGGAATTTAAAGTCCCCATCCAACGCGTCCTGTGTAGAGGGAGATTGTTAGATGTTTGAAAGTCTACTAAAGAAGAATACAAACACTTGAACTAATGCGCTAAGAGTGATGAAGGAGAAAAAGTGTAAAGATTTAACTATCCCGCCACCTCCTAGAGGAAACCAAATACTTGAACCGGCGCGACAAGGGGAGATTTAGTGGCTTTAAACGTCTTAGCCAACGCTGAAAAAAGGAAACAAGGGGATTTCGAAAGTGTTAACCAATCCGCCAAAGCAATTCTAGAAGAAATCAAATATGTCAACCAGCGCACCGGGATAAAGAGACAAGTGCCCAAGGTGAAAAATACTAAATTTCTAGAGGAATTCAGGACCCTTGTCCAACGCACCACTTGAAGAAGATTTAAAAATGCTAAGTTTTAGAGGATTTGAAATCCTTATCTAATGCGAAAAACTAGAGGAATTCACCTCCTTGAACCAATCAAGAGGATTTCAAAATCCTTAATCTAGTGAGGAAGAATTCGAACTGGTGTGCTAGTCTTGGAGGATGTGCAAGTTTGATCTAATGTGTATGCATTTCATTTTTCTTAGGAAGATCTTGAATACTTCATCTAATGCGCTAGGCTTAAAAATGCATGAAGTGATTCTTATATGTTATAAATCAAATATTATTATGTTTATCGAGAAGATTGATATTATTTCTTTCTGTGTTGCAGGAGCTAAGGGCTGGAATCACCTTCATGCTAGAAGGGAAGACAAGAAGACATCCATCCAAAGGACATCATCTTCATCAAGGCTTCCTAAGGCATCCACTCTACTTCAAGTTCTTTCAACCTTCAAGGAAGAGATCATGCAGCAACTCTAAAGGAGCCTTCCACATTCATTCATGCCAGAGGCTTAAGATGGAAGTAATCACTCCCGAGGAAATATCACTTCAAGAGGTAGCTGCTCCAAGACGTCATAGCAAGATATATCTCAAATCCTCTTCATCAATGACAACATGAAAGGTCATGCTTCAAGTTTCAAGATTCATCAAGCTTCCAAGTTTCTTCTAGAGGTCATTCAAAGAAGGTGTCATCATGCTATTCACACTTGGAAGAATTTCAAAGATCATCTTGAAGAACTACTTCATCTTCATTATATCATCAAGCAAAGGCAATACATTCACCATTCAACTTCAAGTCCTTTCACCTTCAAGTCCAAGAGAGAGACTCCTACTCCTACATGAAGGAAGTATCATCATCTGCTTTCTACTACATCACTCTACAAGAGGATGCATCTAGAGAAGAACATCATGTATCCTACAAGAAGAAGAAACATTACAAAGTTAGTCAAGTGAAGCAACAAGTATCATTCATCCAGTTTACAGGAAAATGAACAAGGCAAGATCAACAAGATGTATTCTTAAACATTCAAGTATCAAAGCAATCACATTGAATACATCATCACATTGATGATACAATTTTCAAGATATGCTGAAGTGGCATCTATGTGGCAAGTACACATCAATTCAATAGCATTAAATGTATCATTTAATAAAAGAAGCCAAAGGGACGCCTATGTGAAAGCTGTTTTTAAATGCTTTCGCCTTACCTTATCACATTGGAAAACGTGCCTTCATTGCCTCTCTCTTTTGTGCTAAAAATAGCAAATTGTTGTAACTACCTCTGAGGTGGCACGATCTAGACCCTTGGCTATGGAATTAATCTTAGCCCTTCATTGTATTTTGGACACTATATAAAGGCCTTGTTGCCTCATTTGTAATTCAGTAGATCATTAGTAGTAGTAGAGAGTAGATTTTAGGAGTAGAATAGAAGAGACTCTTGAAATTCTCTGAGAGGACTTGAAATTGTTGTAAATATTTCTCAAGGTTAATGCAAAGACATTGGAAGTTTAGTTGGTGTTCGAGTGTTGTCTTGTGGAATTGCATGGTTTCTTGTACTGAATGAAATGGAGAGATGTTTCAAATAGATTAAAATAGAGTAGAAACTCTTTGATGTAATGTACGTTGTATTGAATATTTGATCGACTCCTAGCTCATGCTTTTAACATTCACCGCTGGTGAAGTGTTGTGTAAAGCTAGTCTGAGCCTCATTTGCATAAGTTTGATTATGGATGCTTGTTTGAGCTGCGCCGTTTAAAGGGTGCTCATATGAACCTTCATGATTTGAAAACCATTCGCGTAACCTTAGGAGATAGCACCAACTTCATATAGTTGTAGGCATCCTTGGCGAAGTGAAGTTAGGTTTACTTAGGAGTTTGTCTGTTCATACATCATCATTGCCTCATTGACCTTAGATAGTTTCCTAAACCCTTGCCCTTTTTACTTTTCTTTATCATTTAAGTCTTGTATATATGTCATCCACACTGAAGGAGAGATAAGCTGAATGAAAGAAGAAGAATCTGCGTAAGTCCCTTTGTGTTTAACAGCAAAATCATCTTAAGTCACTGAGCTATCCCTTACAAAATCATAAAAAAGGAACCTTGGAGTCATCTTGTTTGATCACTTTGTTCAGCATTCGAGAGGCTTTGCTCAAGAGAGAGTTAGATACTCTGTATTTTACTCTATTGTTGACTTGTCGAAAAACAAACATCAACAAGACCATTTGGTGGTCTCTCCCTATTGGTTGGTTTTGCCACCCCTCTCCCTGGTCTATATAAACTCACTACCTAGCTTGTATTTTGCATCTTGTATGGCAATTTTGCTAGTCTTGTGTAGCTTCTTCTTTGAGCTCTTAATGCAATTCTGTTATCTTGACATTTGCATATCTCTTAGAGTCACTGGTTTGTATTGTTTATGCTTTTTCTAGTTTATGTAGGTTAGAATTTCTCTTATAAAGTTCTTGGGTTATCAATCTATTTCAGATTTCTAACAAGCACATGAATTGTATCCTTGCTAAGGGTGCCCGTCCCAATCGCTCCTGCTCTCATGGCAAAAGTCAGTTGAGTGGTGGTGGAACTGAGGGCGTGTTTTGTTCTTGAGGAAGCAAAACATTGCGGATTGCGGTTGAATTGATCGTGTTGTTGACTTGAGTGTGCCGTTGTTGGTTGTTGTGATTGTTATTGTCTCAATCTTGATGGAAATGTTGAATGGGAGTTGTAGTGATTCTTATGAGATTAGAATGATCACTCGCTCTAAGTCTGTTAAGCTCTTTCTCTGTATAGAGGTGAAATGTGTCTAGCCTCCTTTGTTCGAGATCAATGAGTTCCTCGAGGAGTCTTAGCTCTCTAATAGGAAGCTACTCTCTTTGTTTTCATTGTTCGTTTTGTTGTTGAATGAGCCTTAAGATTTCTTCTTGCTCTTGGGTTGAGTTTACGTACCTCGTGATGAATTGAGGGTTTGCTTATTTTCTAAGTCGATCATTTGAATGTTGATTTGTTGAATGCATTGTTTGCCTTGTGATGAGATCAAGGGCTTCCCTTTTCTCTTTGTTTTTGTATTTTTGAATATTTGATGAATTTCTAAATGCAACTATTACTAAATGAATGCGAGCTTTTTTGGGTTCCTTTTTTCGATTTTTAAGATGGGCTAATTACTATTGGAAATAAAATATGCATGCAAGTCTATATGACTTTTCCTTATGCAATTGATCTATATGTTTTTGTCTTTTATGTTTCAATTTTAGATCTAACCTATGAAAGCAAATTTTGCAATTACTCTAAGCAAATAGGGACTGAATTTAATCTAGAAAGCAAATAACTCTAAACTATCAAGAGAAAGATAAATATCAATTTACTTCCTCAAGGGCAAGATGTGAGCTAATTACTACTTGAAAGTAATAAAAAACTTATAGAATTCGGGCGCTAGTGCCAGGTTTTTGTCCTCAAAGATTCTTTGGCAACCGTTTCCTTCCGTGTAGCAATAGGGTCCTGTTGTGACCAAATCACACATCGCCCCATTGCAAATGGGGACCCCCTTTTTTTGAGCTCTGATGCTTTGCATTAGTTTTGGATGATGTTTTAGGTCCGTTTCCTCTGCCAATCAGACAAGAAGTCTCTCTCCTAGAAGATTTTGCTTTATAATTGGAGGTCTAATCTGGAACACGAACTTGCAGTAACGAAGAGTCTTGATCAAATTCCATCCAGTTCATGAACACTGAGATCAATCCTGATGTATGTTTGAGATCCTGAAAATGACTAAGTCTGGTGGCTTGAAATCCTGAAATTCTGAAAAATTGACTAAGTCTGAAATCTGGTGGATCCTCCAAATTCTAGATTCTACATGTTAAATCCGGTGGATTCGAGACCTATCTCAAACATCCTGAAAGGTATATTGAAAAATATTTAAAGTATAAGAACTTATACTTAAATATATTTTTCAATAGACCTTTACCCTGAGAGACCCTGAAAAATGACTAACTGCTCCAGAGGATCCAAAATCTTGATCCAGTGCGCCAAGGCTTGGATGTGGCGCAAAATCTTGGTGAAATGCGCTTCCAACCAGAGCACAAAATCTTGAACCAATGCGCCTTGATCTAATGTGCCAACATGAAAGGATTTTGGATCATCAAACAAGAGATTTCAACCGGAGATTGAAATGCTCAACCAATGCGCCCAAGCAAGGAGAAAGATTTGTCTTGAAGATGAGGAGCAAGAAGCATTTAGCAAGTGGATCCCATGCGACTCAAGTGATGCGCCCTTATAAAAGATGATAAGATCAAGGTTTTGAATGTGTTCAATAGAAGATCCTAAACCTTCAATCTGCTGCGCCAATACATGAAGAGGTTAGAAACTTCCATCCAAAGCGCCACCTTATGAAGGGAGTTAGGCTTAAGTTTAAGACATGCTTTCATCCGGAGCTAAAGATCTTGATCCAATGCGACCAAAGCAAGAGGATTCAAAAATCAGATCTGATGCGCCATTAGGAGAGATCAGCTTTGGTGAAGAGGAAGGTGTCTGTTGTGACCAAATCACACATCACCCCATTACGAATAGGGACCCCCTTTTTTTTGAGCTCTATGCCTTCAATGAGTTTTCAATGAGATTTTAATGATGACCTGACTCATCTTCCTTTGCCGACACGGTAATAATTTCCTCGCCTATGATCTTTGGTTCATGATTGGGGATAGATGAACTTGCAATAATGAAGAATTGTGATAAAATCCCATCTAGAATTTGGTTTTGAAGTCAATCCTGAAGAATGTTTGAGACCCTGAAAAGACTAAGCCTGGAGCCTGAAATCCTGAAAATCCTGAAAAAATGGCTAAGTCTGAAATCTGGTGAATCCTCCAAATTCTAGATTTTGCATGTTAAATCCGGTGGATTCGGGACCTATCTCAAACATCCTGAAAGGTATATTGAAAAATATTTAAAGTATAAGTTGTTCTTATACTTAAATATATTTTTCAATATACCTTTACTCGCGCGATCCTGAAAAATGCCTGACAAGTCCAGAGGATTCAAAACACTGATCTAGTGCGACAGGACACTTAAGTGGCGCAAAATCTTGGCGCAAAATCACGAAGGAAAAAGCGCTAGTGTCAGAGGATTTCAATCAATGATCTGATGCGCCCATCTACATCCTTGATCTAATGCGAAAATGCTTGAGGATTTCAGTCACTCATCTAGTGCGCCCAAGCCAAAAGTATCATTTTGAAGGAGAAAATGAAGATTTCAATACCTTTAACTAGTGCAAAAATGAAAGGATAAGTCTTAGAGCGAATCTTGGAGCAAAATTTAAATGATAAATGTCAGAGGATTTCAATCCTTCAACCGATGCGCCACCAAGAAGGAAGAGGGAAATTTGAGGGTTTTGACTTAAGAAAGGTCTAGTTCAAAGAGGATTTCAAAAAATGAAGTGATGCGCCAAAACTTAAGGATTTTTTCCTTTCAACTAATGCGCTTCCCAAACATTCAACACAAGTGTTAGTCACTTCACCAAACATGAAGCCAGAGGATTCTAAAAGGTCATCCAATGCGCTAGAAGCCAGAGGATTCCAATCCATGAAGTAATGCGCCTATCCAAGGTTGAGCCTTCAAGGCCAAGTATGGAAGATCTTCAGTGCCTCATCTAATGCAACCTCATGAGGGGGAACTCCAGAGGATCTCAATGCTTGATCTAGTGCGCCCAAGTAGTTCCAAGATGAAGTTTCAAGGATCCTTATCCAAAGTGAAATCTAGAGGATTCTAATCCTTGATCTAATGCGCCCTACAAGGAGGAAGGTAAGATTCAAGGTTAAGCCCCCAAGGTTTGAGTTTAAAGGATCTTGAAGTTCCAACCAATGCGCCAACATCATGAGGCTTCCAACAAGGTCATCTAGTGCGCCAACTTCCCGAATACCTCTACGTTTTCAAGGTAGAATGAGATTTGTTTCTAGAGGATTCAACAAGCTCAACCAATGCGCCAAACACCATGCATGATCCACTTCAAGACAAAGGCCATCTAAATTCATCAAAGTTTGAAGACTTCAACCTAGTGAAGTAATGCGCCACCTTCCAAACCCCTTATCAAAGCGCTCAACAAGAGGATCTCAAAAGTTGATCTAGTGCGCCATGTATGAAGGGGGAATGAAGTTTATTTTTGAAGATCTCTAGCTACCCATCTAGTGCGCCACACCAAAGGGGAGAGTGAAGTTTATTTTTGAAGACCCCATGTTACCTATCCATTGCGCCATACATAAGAAGAATCCAAATAGCTCAAGTAATGCGCCATGCATAAGAAGAATCCAAATTGCCTATCTAATGCGCCAAGATCTAGAAGGATTCTAATCCTTGATCTAATGCGCCATTCCCTTAAGCGAGTAAAAACTAAGTGTCATCTAAACCAATGTTGAGAGGAATCCTAGAGCTTCATCTAATGCGAAATGTTGAAGAGGAGTCTTAGAGCATCATCTAGTGCGAAATGATAAGAAGATTCAAAACCTTCATCCAAAGCGCCACACATGTCAACATCTAGAAGGATTCTAATCCTTGATCTAATGCGCCTAGAAGGATTATGAAGGAAGATCATGCTATTTCAAAGAAGAAGACTTCGAAAACATCATCCAATGCGAAATGCAAGACAAGAGAATTTCAATTCTTGATCCCATGCGCTTGAGGGAGAAGGAAGTTATAATCTACAAGGAGATCGTCAAGACCCCATCTAGTGCGCCAGTCCAAGGAAGTTAGAAACATTTAATGATTTTTGCCTTGGAAAACGTGAAAATTGCATTTATTAAATAAAGATCAATCTAAATTAAATGTTTTGCACTATAATAAAGGAAGTCGGCCTAGGGAAGAGGTAAAGTTTTTAAAGCAAATTATGTATATATACCTCATCTCCTTTTCATTTTTATCATTTTCAAGAGCAGATTTGTTTTCCAAGAGCAGATTTATCTTCAAGGAGCAGCCACAAGAAGTTTTTTTTAGAAGTATAAATTTGATTTTATCAAATTTAAGCAAGTGGTGGATCAAATTGCAAGGTATCCAATTCAAAACAGCCTATCAAGTAAGTCTGATCTGAATATTTCTGATCTGATTTTCTTCTTTTTCCTTCATTAAATGCATTAAAATTGTTTAAGTATTGGTAAAATTTAAGGAGGATAAGTGGATTTTCATAGATTCCTTGAGTTTAGTAGCAATATTTCATAATTGTAAAGGAAAATTTCATAATTTAATCCACTAAAGTTGCTGAAGTAAAGTCTAGATTGTGTTTACAATCACTTATTCGCGTCAAGTCTGCAGGATCATGGCAATGACTTCTAAAGAGCGAGAAGCAAAGATCCGGATGGATGCCAAGGGGAAGATTCCCGAATCCAAGCTCGTCTCAAGATGGACAAATGTAGGAGACACGAATATGGGGAGCAGCAACTTAGAAGATATCAAGTCAGTCCTTGAAGAACCCAACGGAGGTAGTCTTGCTCGAGCCATCATGAGGAGTGGAGCCATTGAAGCTGCTTGTTTTCCGCCAGCTTTGCCGTGTCCGGAGATGATCATCGAATGTGTCAAGAAATATGATGTAGATACAAGGCAGATTATAGCCAAAGATGGAACGCTATTAGCTTATTTGCAAAAGGAAGCAGTTGAAGAAACTTTCAACATTCCAACTAAGGAAAGGATGATCAGCATCTCGATACAACAAGGTCAGCAGGAATATGATGTCGACTCCAAGACAAAGTTACAAGAGATAAGGAGAGAATGGATGGCCAATCCAGCCATGAAGTTCAATATGAATAATCCTCCACAGTTCCACAAGTCAGATTTTCATCTTGAAATTGGATATTTGATCATGTTTCTAAACAGAATGACAGGAATGCCTCAATCTGCTACCTTTCAGCCTTGGATGTATTCTTTCATCAAGTCAGTTCTCAAAGGGAAAATGATTGATTGGGCTGGACTTATCAGTCAGAGTATACATGAGCAGTTCATCAATTTTGCTAAGACCAAGACTTGTCATATGAGTTCCTATGTAGTGTACCTTCTCGCAAGAAATGAAGTCTACTCAGGCTTGACCAAAAAAGGAGAAGTCGGCATTGGGCCTAACAAATACCTATCGCATCAGTGTTATCCTCAGTTGCACCTCAAGAGTATCAATCATTATACAAGATTCAATGATGCATTTGCTATGTTTATAATGAAGAAACTGAGGGGAGAATTTCATAAAAGGTTGTCTATGCAGCGAGAGAATTCATTTCAGCATATGGACACTGGTATACTCAGCATGAAAGGTACACTTACCTAAGGATCCAAGGGTTTACATCATATCCATACAGATTGCCAAGGTATCCAACCAACAGGATGGTGATGTTAGAGGTTACAAGACAACTCCTAGAACTCATCAGGTTGCAAAAGTTGAAAAAGAAAGGAGGAATCCAGTTTCCACTTCTTCTTGGACAAAATCTGGAATGTCCATCCTTATCAGCAGCTGAATATTCTGAGATAGAGCTACAGGCATACCATTTGCAAACTCATGGCACCAAGAGGCTTAACTTTGATCCTTTTCAAGTTTGCTGGAAATATAACAGAGAATTCAAACATATCAAGCAGTTGGAAGACCACTGGGCCAGTGCCCAAGATGAAGATGATCTCCGAACACTTCAAAGTTCGAGACTCCCTTGGGATTTAGTCAGAGCCTCCAAAGTTTTCAGGATTCCAGACCAGTTCACCGAAGATGATACTTTGTTGATAGATGAATTTGATAAGATAAAGGATTTGCCTTATACAGTTGATTGGTCAAAGAGAGATGCGTCCGAAGAAGAATTGATAAAGCCGGTCTTAGCCATGACACAAGTATGTATCAATCAACTATTGCAAGAGATGAGTGATGAAAGTCAAGTTCTCACTTACAATAAGATGGATGAAGGAGAACCAGGACAGCATAATACACATAGCCAACCACAACATAGTGGGAATGATCAAAGTAATAATTCAGCTAGAAAGAGGAAAAGACCTAGTCAAGATCAAGGAGAATCAAGCCGAAGACCTCAAAAGAAGAATAATCCATCTACTTCATCTAATCCACAAGAAGGTGCTTCAGTTATTCAAAATCCAATACAAGAGATAGAAGTTATAGAAGAAGTTGCCTTGATTCCGTCAGAAGAGATTCAATCAAGCCCCACTGTCATAATAGAGGAGAATGATGATCTTGGTCAAGATGAAGTAGGTCAAGTAGAATCTGATGAGGAAGTAGCTCGTGTTCAACACAGTCAAGCTCGAGGATAGCGAGATCTTTCTGTTTTCCCACCTTGGTTGAGACAAAGGATTGAAGAAAGTACAATTGTAGAGACTTATCAGCCTGCTCCAGTTGAGGAATTGCTTGTAAATGTACAAAAGAGTAACCAGAAGAAGAAAGCAACAGTCCTTTCCAAAATCACTCAAGATTCTGCTGGAAATCGAGAGGTACATATAGCTGTTCCTAGAATTGACAAGGAGTTGGAAAATATGGCACCTGAGGATTACAATATGACTACTATTGGCATGGGTCCAATCACAAGGGAACAGGTAGAGGAGGAACTACAAGATTCAGTGAACAATGTGAGAAGCATGTTGAAACAAGAAAGAGAAGCAAGGTTAAAGGTTGAACAAGATTTTAATACATTGAAGCTTTACATCCAACAAGTCATGCAGCCCATTCAACAGAAGGAAGCTACTACAATTCCTCCGTCTATTCTTCCACAGGGAACAGTATCCCAAGTTGAAAACATGAGAACTTCATCTCAGATGATGATGAAATGATGGATAGAAAAGACAGAAGAAAAGGCATATACTCACCTTGAAGAAATTGTGCAAGTGTATGACAGAGTCATTAAGCTTAAAGATCGAGTCCAAGCTTTATTGAGAAGTTGTGCTGAGTTCAAACCGATCAAAGAGCAATACATGCCACAGCTTAAGAATTTAATGGAAGCTCCATTAGAAGATCTAATTCATAATAAGGTGATTGATAGAGATACTCCACATGACTTCATCACTTGGTATTTCTCCTTTCACAACAAGGGGCAACTAGTTGATAAAATTGAAGTAGATATGTCCAGGATAAGAAGTGTTCTTCTGAGAACAGAAAATCATATATACACTGCTTTGACAACAATTTGTAATCCTTATGGAAATGTTACTATTGAAAATATGAAGCAACAAGTTAAGGCATTCTACTTTCAATATGATGGACTTGATAAAGGTCAACTGGATAGTATATTCACACTTGTATATCGTCTTGGGGAAAATAAGTCTTGGATAAACGACTGGGAGAAGACACTTGGCGTCTATGAGTCAGATGTGGCAGTGGCAAAAGGATCCATTAATGCAGCGACAAGTGTACCAATGGAAGATATTGTTCAAATTGTGTCTAGATTCATTGTATCTCATAGTACTACTACATAAAAGGCACATGATGTGGCTTCCTTATCTTCTTGGAAAGCGTGCCTTTGTTCTCTCCTTCATAGCTTCTTTCATTTAATATAGATAGCCTCCTGTATTTAATAAAGTTGACCTCCTTCATTTAATAAAGGATAGTTTGTTATAACTACTTGTGATGTGGCTTGATCTGGTCCGCTGATTCAGCCGATCGATCTTGACCCTTCTTTCCTTTGAGGTCTATAAAAGAGCTCTCATTGCTCTCATTTGAAGAGATTGGAAATTCTGAAATTGTTGTAAGAGCTCTCTGAGATAATAAAGGATTCATTGTTTTGGTGATTCTATTTATATTTCTGAGTGTTTGCATGGTTTCAATTTTCAAACAAACATTAAGTTAAGTTACAAGTTTTCTTTAAGTTTAAGTTAGTTAATGAAAGGTTGCTTTATTGCTTTGTAGTGAAGTCTTTAAGTTCATACCATTTGTAGTCTACGGCTTGTGGATTACAGTGCATGGTTAGTCTGAACAATTGAACGTCAATTTGATCTTTATGCTTGTTGAACCTTTCATGAGCATAATTGATTTAAACATCTTGTATACCTTTGAAGATTGCACCTCTCTTGTGTAGTTGTTTTATCTTGGCGAAACAAGATTTGGTTCGATTTCACTCTAAGTAGTAAACGTCCTTCCATTTAGGATTAGATTAGTATTTCTAAACCCTACATCTTTTGTCTTTTTTTTTTTTTAAGTTAGGATTAGAACCAAAGAACACTCATTGCTAAATCATACGCGTCGATTGTAGTACTTAGATTCCCTAGTATTTGCTTCCATAGTCCTTGAAACAACAAGTTACTTGAACAATTGTGTAAGTCCCTTTGTTGATTAACAGCAAAATCATACTTAAATTGCTGAGCTGTCTCTTACCGAAAACATTATAAGAAGGAACCTTAGAGTTATCTCGTTTGATCACCTAGTTTAGCATCCGAGAGGCTTTGCTCAAGAGAGAGTCAGATACTCAGTATTTCACTCTATTGTTGACTTGTTGAAAAACAACCATCAACAGTGTCAAGAAGATGTTGGGAATCAAGAGATCAAATTCTCCATCTAATGCGCCACTTCAATGTTGGAGGAAAGGTCAGTTTTGCAAATCATTAGATGAAGAAATCCAAAAGACCTTATCAAATGTGCCATAAGGAAGGATGAGGGTGTTCAATCACGAGTTTCAAGAGGCTAGAGGATTCAAAAATCCTATCCAATGAGTTTGAAAGAAAGAAGAGGATTCTGATTTCTCTATCTGCTGTGCTGACTTTGGAAGATCCAAAAGTCTGATCTATTGTGCTAGCCTCATGAAGAACCTGAAAGTCTTAAAGTGCCGCGCCATCTTGTGGAGGAAAGACTGAAGTTTAAGACATCACTAGATAAGGATTCAAATACTCCAACCAATGCGCAAGATGCAATTTAAGATAAAGATTCAAAAATAAGATCTGCTGCACCTGAACTAATCCCCAGCCTTAGAGAGGAGTCTTGTTTGAAGTGTGGTGTTGTTTATTATCAAGATTTTAAATATTCATCTGCTTTGTTGTAAGACCTGTCATTTCAAGACAAATTAGAAGGAGATCCCAACATCAATCTAATGCGCAGATCTTTAGAAGACACCAAGACTTAGATCTTTGATCTAACCTCAAGAAGACTTAAAACACCTGTTTGAGCTGCGCCACCTTGCGTTGAAGGTTAGGTTGAGGAAGAGATGAGGATTCAACAACTTGATCTAGTGCGCTGCCACAAGAAGGAGAGGTTAAGGATGTTCCAAAGGTTCTAAAAGGGATTTCAAATACATTATCCAATGCGCCAAGGGGGGATAAGGCAGAATTATCAAAACTCAGATTTATGAAATTTCAAGAAGTTCCTAAGACTCTAATCCAATGCGCTCATGACAAAGAGTATCTATAAGCCTGATCTAGTCTGCCCTATCAAGGAGATCTCTAAGACTTAATCCAATGCGCTCATATCAGGGAGATCAAAACTTCAATCATTGAAGGATGGTTGAGTTGAAGTCTAACAAGGGTACTCAAGTTCAGATGAATTCCTGATCTCATACACCTTTATTAGTATATCCAAGTTGGAAGAAGTTGACTTAGAGTAAGCTTTTTATGAAGATTTCAAGAAGAGATTAGAAACTCTATCTGCTGCGCCCTTTCAAGGATGACATAGATGTGGTATGAAAGTTTTAAAATCTTTTAAGAAGGATCCCCAAAGATTCTAATCCAATGTGCTGCCTTAATGAGTTTTTGTTTAAAGATCTTAAACATACTTTCAAGAGGATTCAAAAAATCAGATCTGCTGCGCCAAGGGTGAAAGGGAAATTTGGTTTGAAAATGGATAGTAAGAAGTTTCTAAAATCCTAACTGCCGCGCCACCTAAGTAGAATGATTGAAAAGTATTTCAAGATTTTAAGAAGTAACTGAAACTTCTATCTAATGCGCCAAAAGTAAGGAGGCTTAAGATATCCATCTGCTATGCCAAGCCTTTAAAGACAAAGTTTCAAGTTCCTGATCTTCAAGCCAGGAAGGAGGAGTTCAAGAGTTTAAAGGAAGAGTTAAAGACTCCATTCAATGTTCTACTTTCTATATTACTTTCATGTTTTGATCTTCTTTAGAGCTTAAGCAAATGATTCTTATGTGTTTATGTTATAAAGCCGAAGGATTAATGTTGTTTCTTTCTCTATGTTGCAGGAGTGTGAATGATGCTAAGAAATCATCAAAGAAGAAGAAGCTTGAACCACCTTCATGCTAGGAGCGAAGTCAACAAGTTGCCGTATGGAGAAAACATCATAAGCTGCTCTAAGAGGTCACTTCAAGGATATCCTATTGGATCACTTCAAGTATCAACTAGCTCCTTCATCAATCATAGCTTCAAGGCATCAAGTAGCTACTCCAAAGGGCCTCCTTCAGGAATCATTAATCTTTCATCATCCTTGTGTTGGAATTCTTTGGCATCATGTTAAGATCATCTAGAAGACATCCATCCAAAGGACATCATCTTCATCAAGACTTCCAAAGGCATCCGCTCTACTTTAAGTTCTTTCAACCTTCAAGGAAGGGTCATCATGTGGCTGCTCTAAGGAATACTTCAAGATCATCTTCAAGGAAGCAATTCATCAAGAGCAAGTGCTTGAATCACCTTCAAGTTGCAGAGGAAGCATCATTCCAAGAGCTCACATCCAGTTTCATATGCTCCATCATCAAATGTTCCAAGGCATTTATCCATCCAAGCTTCAAGACTCTACAATCTTCAAGTCCAAGAGAGATCCTACTTCTAATCATGAATCAAGTATCATCATCATCTACTCTTACATGATGAAGGAGGCAGCATCCCCATATACATTACTCTTCGTGAAGGATCATCCAGAGAAGATCATCATGTATCCTACAAGAAGAAGAAACATCACGAAGTCATGCAAGTGAAGCAACATGTATTCATCCAGTTTACAAGAAGATGAACAAGGCAAGATCAACAAGATACATCTCAAGTGTTCATCATCAAAGCAACCACATCAAAGACATCATATACAAATGATATAATTTGGGAATATGCTGAGATGGCACCTATGTGGTATACACACATCATCATCCAGTTACAAGTCGCCACATCATTTCAACTAGATTCAGTGTATCATTTAATAAAAGAAGCCAAAGGGATGCCTATGTGGAAGATGTTTTAAATGATTTCGTCTTATCTTATCTTATTGGAAAGTGTGCCTTCATTGCCTCTCTTTTATACTAAAAATAGCAAGTTGTTGTAACTACCTGTTGAGGTGGCATGATCTAAGCCCTTGGCTACATGAAATGATCTAAGCCATTTATTGTATTCTGGACACTATATAAAGGCCTTGTTGCCTCATTTGTAACATATAGAGACTAGAGATTAGATTTTTAGGAGTAGAATAGAGGAGACTCTCGAAATTCTCTGAGAGGACTTGAAGTTGTTGTAAACATTTCTCAAGATTAATGCAAGGACATTGGAGTTCACTTGGTGTTTAAGTCTTGTCTTGTGGAATCACATGGTTTCTTGTACCTTGAATTGAATGAAGAGATGTTTCAAGTAGATTAGAAGTAGATTAGAGCTCATTGATGTAATGTATGTTGTATTGGATATTTGATCAACTCCTAGCTCATACTTTTAACTGTCATCGCTGGTGAAGTGTTGTGTAAAGCTAGTCTGAGCTTCGTCATTTGCTTGAGTTCGATTGTGGATGCTTGTTTGAGCTGCGCCATCCGATGGGTGCTTGTATGAGCCTTCATGATTTGAAAACCATTCGCGTAACCTTAGGAGATTGCACCAACTTCATGTAGTTGTAGGCACCCTTGGCGAAGTGAAGTTAGGTTTATCAAGGAGTTTGTCTATTCATACATCATCATTGCTTCATTGACCTTAGATTAGTTTCCTAAATTCTTGCCCTTTTACTTTTCTTTATCATTGATGCCTTGTACATATATCATCCACACTGAAAGGAGGAATAAGCTAAATGAAGTAAGAATAAGTCAGCGTAAGTCCCCTTGTGTTTATCAGCAGAATCATATCAAGTAACTGAGCTATCCCTTACAAAATCATAAAAAAAAGGAACCTTGGAGTCATCTTGTTTGATCACTTTGTTCAGCATTCGAGAGGCTTTGCTCAAGAGAGTTAGATACTCTGTATTTTACTCTATTGTTGACTTGTCTAAAAACAATCATCAACAGGTCCTTCTCTTGATGAATAGGGATGGGGATAGGGATATGAGGAAATGGATTTGGGTTTAGAAGCAATAGCAAAATGGAAAGAAAAGGCACATGTGGTCCTATACGAGCATATGAATGCTATGAGGGCTGCCTTTGCATAAACTTGACTTTTAAGAGGGAACTTAAAAAAGAAGCAAGAATGCAAGAAAAATTTTCAGCCTCATGTTGGGAGTGAGGGCTTAGAAGCAAAATAGAAAGAAAAGGCACACGAGGTCCTATATGAGCATAGAAATGCTTTTGGGGACTAAAATGCAAATAGAATATTAGCCTCTTGTTAGGGGTGAGGACTTAGAAGAAAAACAGAAAGAAAAGGCACAGGGGATCCTATATGAGCATAGAAATGCTATGGGGGCTGCTATGCAAAACAAGAATGCAAGAATAATTCTCAACCTCCTCGAAAACAATGGAGGGGGGTATTTATAGGTAAAAAATGGGCACAATGGGTGGGATTGATCGAGGAGATAACTTGAAGAGAAGGTGAGATATTAGAAGATTGATTGGGAAATTACTAAAAATGATTGGGAGTTAACACAGTGATTGGGATTTCAGAATCGGTCAGAGGGACTAATGGATCAGCCATGCATGGAGGAACTTGCAATTAAAAATAAAAAAGCGAAGTTAAGTGGGTGGAACTAAAAGAACTCACACATGCCAAAACACGACAAGGTTGCCCCTTTCGAGAAGTGGGTTGCTCTTTTTGCCAAGATAGGTTGCCCAAGCAACCCTATAACTTAAGGATAGGTCGCCCAGGTGACCTTGAAGATCTATCGAGTGACCCCTTGTTGAGGATCTAAAAGGGTTGTTTGGCAATTTGCAAAGTCTTGGAACTTAGTTTGGAGGTTGGAAAAAATGGTCAAGGGAGGGAAAACACAATGGAACATGTTTTCAAGAGTGAAACTACTGAGAGGAGTTCAATTCATGCCCATGTGGGCCGTGATTAGGATCTCTATATCATCATCAAATTGCCATGTAGGCTTGTGCGCCTTTTTCTTACTTATAGTGCTCGCTGGCCTCTGCTCTATTTGTCATTGCTTTTGAGGCATCAAATTACTTATTTTAAGAGATGCCTCTTTAGGCCCCCTATCAAAGGTATATCTCTTCTTAATAATAGTGAATTAATTGACATTCAATTTGTAGATAATACAACACAATTTTCGAAACTAGATGAGGAGAACTTTGGTATTGTAATTAATAGGCTTAATAAATATTGCATTGTCTCAGGATCAAATATTTCTATTAGTAAATCCACTGTATTAAGTTTGAAGGATTCTCCTCCTAAATGGTTTGACTAGTGGGGTGGTCCAAATAATACTGTAAGATATTTGGCAATTCCCTTTGTTGTTGATCCCTCCCTTAAAGACATGTGGGAATGGGTTTTTTTTTTTAAAACAAAGAGAATTGGTAGGGACGCTTTTTTCATTACTTGGTAGAGTACTAGTTTGTCAAAAGGTTTTTTTTCTTGTTTAGTATCCATTATGCGTCTACTTGGCTCTTTGGGAGCTACTAAGTTGACAAAATTCAAAAGATAATCCATGGCTTTCTATGGTTAAATGGGAAAGGTAACAAAAAGAGGCATGCTGTTAATTGGAAATGGTGTTGTTTATCAAAAGAGAAAGGGGGATTGGGCCTAAAAGACTTGAAACTTCAAGGTATTACCCTGGTAGCTAAGTGGATTGTAAAATCTTTAGAGGGGTCTGATCCTTGGAAGGTTCTAATTTGAAATAAAATCTTATTAGCTGTTCCAGAAAATAACAAGAAGAGTTGTTAAACTATTATGCTCTGCAGTGTTTCAGAGTATGTGGAAGGCTTGCGAGTTGGGACATCTAATTTCTGAGCACGAGACTTTTCATAGAGAGGAAGGGAGATATGCCAGCTTTAGGTCTATTTGGTGGAACTTGGCTTGGAAGAATAAACCTCTCTTTGTGCTATAGGGCTGTTTTGCTAAACTATGGTCATCAAAAGGTATAAAAGTTTTCAAAGATATATACAATAATGGTCAACTGATTACTTGGGATGATGTACAAGCTAGATATTCAATCCCTGACTCTTAGAAGAGAACCTTTTATGTTCTTTGCAAAGCTTTATATAATGTGAAAGTTCTAGTCAAGATGAGCTTCAATACTAAAATCTTGGACAATATAAGATGGGCGGATGGCCCATCCTTGTCCAAGGTGTCTCCTAAAAGGATGTATCTTATGTTATTTGACACCCAGGAAGTTTTTTCTATCTCAATCAGTAATTAGAAACTTAATCTGTCAAGTAGAGACTGGAAGCCCATCGTAAGTCATATTTGGTCTAATTGGCTTGAACCTAAAAAGTTCTATTTTAGGCGGTTGCTTATTTTGAAAGGTTGGCTTTTGGGTCTGTCCTCAGTGATGCTGGGCTTGTTCCTTATGTATGTCCATTATGTAATGTTTTTGAATCTTTTGAACATCTATTTTTTCATTACCAATATGGTAAAAGTTTATGGTCTATGTTTTTTTGGTAATATGTTGGGTTGGGAAAATAAATGCGGTATTACCTGACATGAAATCTTGTTTGGATTTGTGAGGAAATCCGATAAAGAACTAAACAAATTTTGGCTTATTTTATCCTTTGAAATCCTTTGGCACATATGGAGAGCTAGAAATGACAAGGTATTTCAGGGCAAAAGGAGGTGCCTTACAGAATCTCACTGTGATTTCACTCTCCTCTCCATCATTTTGCAGGTTACGATGTTCTTGAAGATTCCAAAAGAAAGATTTCACAAGCTGCTGGACAATGGGGTCACTGTGACTTATAAATTTGAAGTTGAAAAAGCTGAATGGTGGCCAAATCTAGAGAGATATGGTGCCAAAGCTGCAGAAAGTGATGATGAAGAAGACATGTCAGACTATATGTGCAGGCATGGTATTGATCCTTCTGACTTTCTTGCAGACAGTTTTGGCACCATTTGTTAGAGGAAGAATGATGATATGGAACTATAGCATGAACTGAGATTCAAAAAGAACATTACTAAATGGGATGTTGATTCTAAAATGCATGAAAATAGGGATGATAAAACTGAGTTTGATAACTTTGGCATGAATTAGGATACAGAATACTGCTGGGAGTAATATATGTAATTGTATTTTGCTTCGTACTGCTGTCTATAAGTTGGTCATTTCTCTTTTTGACAGTATAAAAATAAAAAAGGCTGAAAAATCTGGTATCTGGGTTCACTCGGAACCTTGGACAAACCTGGATTGGTCTAGGTTGGGTTAGATCTTGGTCTAGGTGGGGTTTTTATGTTGCCCTGACCTAGCCATTTGGCTAGGCCCAAGCCATTCTTCGGACATTATAAAATAAAATTGCAAAAAACAAAAATAAGAAAAACCTAACCTTAAATGTGCATTTTTGAAGGGTTTGGAGCTTGGTTAAAAGTGGTAAAATTATGAAAAATGACGTGCTATGAAGGTCCCTGTGGCCTGGAATGCCTTAATTTAGGCTTGGTGGGAATGCACATGGGGTGCTGCCCCTGAACACCGGGAGGGCCTGCCACCCCCAAATAAAAATTGTTTTAGGCTGCCTGGATGGAAAAGCAGCATTTTTTCTTGAGTTTTTTCAAATTAAATCCCAAGCAATTGAGTTCTATTTATACTTTTGGTTTGACGAGTCAATCTCAATTCTGAGTAATGCTACTATGGTATAATACTATAAACCATTCTGATTTATCTTTAACATTTATGATTTGACAATTGACATTGTTTTATCAATTATCAGCTATGAAATCAATTCTGTATTTCATTTTGTATATCTTGTGCTAATTATGGTTATATAAATGTACATATATGTGTACATACACAGACGGTATGGCCGAACCCACTGTTCTGAACATGGGAAATTTTTTTTCAAACCACTGATTCTGAAGCCAAACCTGAACACTAACCAGCAACATAGTGGAAAAAGTAATCCTATATGTATTTTTGCACTTGATAAATTAAAACATAATATAATAACGAAGCTTCTTTACTATATTGTTCATCTTTGCATTGTATTTGTAGGTCAATCAAGATAGATTAGAGATTAGAAGAAACCAAAGATGAACAAAATAGTAAAGAAGCTTTGGTATTATATTATGTTTTAACTTTTAACTAAACAAGTGCAAAAATAGATATAGGATTACCTTTTTCACTGGTCAATCAAGATAGATTAGAGATTGAAAGAAACTAAAGGAATTCTTCTTTGTAAAATATTACTGTCTTTTTTGTGTTATTTGAAATGATATTCTTTTGTAGGATGGCAGCTGTATTTGTTTAAGTTTGCAACATTATGGATTGGGTTTGCCTTAATCTTTATTTTTCAATGTTTGTAGGTCGTCTGTGGATTCATGCAGCTGCAAAAGTTCCAGAACCTGCCACAATCCAAGCTATGGAGGAGTTTTATAAAGAAATATATAGAGTTGATGGAGTGACAGACATAAAGTTTCCTGAATATTATCCTGTTTCTCAACTTCTAGGTAATCACATTCCCTGTCTCTCAATATTGGATATTGTGTTATAATCCCAAGTGAAACTTGCTACAAATGATGTAAAACACTAGAGAATAAGCCCTAGTTTTGAAAAAAATAGATTTTGAACTCAAAAAATGGAAATCTGAATTCAAAATGCTAACTAAAAAAAATCTTTTCCTGTTTTGAGGACCAGAAAATAAATCAGAAAGTTCATGAAATATTTATGTATGCAAATAGCACAAGCTATGTTACCGGGTTCTACAAAAGCCCTGGCCAAATCCAAACCAGTCTGGACTGGGTTTTGATCCTGGTCCAGGTCCTGCCTGGGTTTGCCCAGGGGTCCTGATCCCTGTTCAAGTGATGCCCTGCTAGAGGTATGAAAGAACTAAATGTGAGGTTGCTTTAACCTTCTTGTCTATTGGGCGTTTGCAGATCCCATGGTTATCTGATTTTAGGAAAGCATAGGCTATCTATTGATCTATTTAGTTGTTTTGCTTGTGACATCCATTCGACTCTCAGCCTTAAGAGATGATCAATATGATTAATCGGCATTAATGGTGAAATTTGGCTCATAGGATCCCTGTAATAAACTTTTTTGTATGGTATCTGTCAATCCACTGTCAAAATCGGTTTGCTTCTTTCCTTGACAAATGTCATTTTGTAAGATTTGCTCATGCAAAATCTACCCACGAACAAATGCCTTAAAAGCTAATTACATAACCTATTTGTTCAAAGAAATTAAATAGATTCAATATGCAATGAACAAGATCCAGTTATTCCATTCATAAAAGTGTATTCACAATCCTGACAACTCCACTACAAATGCAATGAGGTTGCATTTATAGGAAAACGAGGAGGAGAGGAGGATGACAACTCACCCTCCTAAAAGTTTAACTCCCAGGGAAGAGGTGACACCTTTCAGTTGAATAAGGGAAGTGTAACTCCCATGGAAGAGGGTGACACCTTGCACTCCAAAAGAATTAGTTGACACCTCATTATTTAGGAACAAAATACCGAAGTAAATAAAATCTATAGTGCAATAAAATTCATAACTATGTGTAGCAAATACATAACTACAACACATTTAGACTCCAACTGTAAGAGGTGAGTCATTTCTACTGACAAAGTGTAATGCACAAGTCAAATGCAGATGCACTAATATAAACCATTTTGATTTATTTTTAACGTTTGACAATGGATGTTGAATTATCAATTATCAGTGGTGTCATGTATTTAATTTTGTACATTTTGTGCAAACTACATATATGTATAGGAGGGATGAACACGGGAAAAAAATTTGGGGAATTGCCGAACCCAAACCTGAACCTGCAACATAGGACACAAGTAAACAACTGAAGAGTAATTGAAATATCAGTATGTAGCCAGTACATATAATATACAATTTCTCAGTGAGGTGTGGGTGCCAGCTTAGGCCGAAGACTTCTTCAAACAATGTATGGTTGCTGCACTTAGTTAGGACAGTCTTCATATACTTAGTCAAATCACTTCCACCTTAAAACTTACCCTATTCCAATGCATAAGAGCTTTTTATACCTAGTTTCCTAGCTTAGTTTTTTTGTCTTTTGTATGTGAATTAGATATTTTAAAAAATTCTATTAACTAACAAAAAGTACAACTAACTGAGTAGAACATAAAACTATGCTAACTAATAGAAAATATAAAAAACTTTGTACGTTTGACTGATAGAAGTTAATGTAGTGAATATTTCACTATCTGCAGAAATTTAATAAAATTCTCCATTGTATTAATTTTATTAAAATTCTGCAGACCACATAGCATGTTGAGCTGTAATAATTTTAAATAAATGTAACACTCCCCTTGGCCCCCAAATGAGGAGTGTGGGGCAAGTAAATTAATGTGAGGCCTGCAAATTCAAACAAAATTCTCATGTGCTTTGCCAACTCAAGGAAGATCATAAAAGCAACGATGACATGGCTCACTCTTCCTTGCTATATGCAAAATTTGACATGTGTAATATGTTGGGAAAATGTGCCTTAACCTTGCATTCCTAATGTTCATTTTAATACCTTTTGTATGTATTCACTATTTTGTCTTTTGTGTATTTTGTTTTCTTGTGGGAGAGTTGGTGTTCCATTTGGAGGTGACATGGAATTTGTCTTTAGTGGATTTTGTCCTCACATGAGGAGGTAGGCGTCCCACTTTGAGGTGGCATTGTTTGGCCACGTGTCGACATCTTGTGGAGTTGTAAGATCATTATGATGGGAGTTATTTACGAGATTCTTATGACGTGTAAGAGCATGTAAGAGGGAGGTTACATTGGAATTTTGACCAACATTATGACAGGTGTGGACACTTGTCATAGAACACCTTTATGCATTGGGAATGAAGACAAATTGGGGTGGCCAAGTATGACATTTATGACATATGACATGTTGTAAGAGAATATGCTAAAAATAGCTGAGATGACCAAGACCAAAGGGAGGTGTTGGAATATGGGCTTTAAATTTGGGCGCTACACCTCTCTTGTATTGGCTAATGGTTTTCCCAAACCATTTATGGTTTCTAGTTTGTTCTTCACCTATATAATGGTGCTTGGAGTTGTAGTTTGTGTGTTAATCTGTAGGTACTGAAATGTTGCCGAAATCACTCTAGATTTGAATGTTGGTGATACTCCTATAAAGGCTTGCTCTGCAAGTGTATTGTAACCATGTTTTTTACAAAACAATACATTGGGATGCTTTGGAGTGTGGGGTTTTTCTCTTGAAAGGGTTTTTCCTGGTACACCTTGTGTTATGGTATATTGTTTATTTTTTGTTTATATATGTTTCTACTTTTTGTAATTGTAAAGATTGAGAATTTGCATAACACTCTCTAAAGATTAGTGTAGGAAGCGTTTCCGTGTACTTTGCTTCCTTGTAGTTGGTATTAGAGCTTGATCACCTCAGATCCTAGGTGTTGGGTAGAGGGTTTTTTGTACTAATCTTCGTTTGAGTGGGAGCTTGTGCAGAGTGGGCTTTGATCTTATTGCAGGAAGAGATGGCAAGCACATCTAGAATAGATATGAAATTTATTGGCACTAATTTTGAGATGTGGAAACTCAAAATGGAAGATATGCTCGTAGACAGAGATCTATGGATTGCAATATTCGGTACGAAGCCAAATGATAAAAACAAGAAGATTGGTACTTGATGGATAGAAAGGCGAAGGGTCTCATTAGAATCTGTTTGGCAGATTTAGTGTTATCGAATGTTCACGAGGAAACTACCGCACTGAATCTTTGGAAGAAATTGAGAGATTTGTATCAAGCTAAATCTTTGGTTAGCAAATTCTTTCTGAGAAAGAAGTTGCACACCCTCAGAATGGAGGATGGTGGATCCATAGCCAATCATATGTATGCCTTCAATATGATAGTTGCCTAGTTGAACTCTGTGGAAATAAAAATGGAGGATTGTTGTATGACTTTGTTGTGCGCTTTGCCAGATTCATGGGACCACCTTGTTATGGCCATTGGACGCAATACCACCAAGTAGAAAATGGATGAGGTGGTTGCATTGCTGCTTTCCGAAGAGATGCGAAGAAAGACTTTTGAGTCGACCAAGGAGGCCCTAGCTGTTCGTGGAAGATCAAAAGAAGGCAAGAAGGATAAGAAGCAAGATAAGTTGAGATCTAAATCTTGTAGGAGATTCAAATCTCCTAGTAAGTCCAAGGCTAATGTTGGAATTGCGGCAAGCCTAGTCATTTCTATAAAGATTGTGAGGAGAAGAAGAAAAAGAATGATTATGATGCGTCCCATAAATCCTCCCAAGATGATGGTGATGCCATTGTTGTGGCCTTGGCTGCACATGCATTGGAAGGTGCGTTGTTGATCGACTCCAGTGCATCTTTTCACATGACCTCACATTCGGGTTGGTTTACACAATACAGAGAATTTGATGGTGGGAAGGCATGCATTGGAAGGTGCATGGTTGATTGACTCCAGTGTATCTTTTCACATGACCTCACATTTGTGTTGGTTTGCACAATACGAAGAATTTGATGGTGGGAAGGCGTGGAAGAGTCCCAATACAATTCCTTGATGGACGAGTGAAGGGGATCAATGGTGTTCTGCATATCCCTTGTTTGGCACAAAACCTACTTTCTGTAAGTAAATTGAATGATATGGGTGTGCAGTTTATTTTCTTGAGCAGAGGGTGCAAGATGGTTAGAGGAGCTATGGTGCTTGCTAAGGGTGTTTGTATTGGCACTCTATTTTAGCTAGATGCATCAGTGTAATAGTTCTTCCATTACGCCAATGAAGAGATATGTAGAATCTTCACCTTCACCATTGGAACTAGCAGTTAAGAGAAGTGTTGCATCCACTTCCGATGGTCGTTCTTTCTGGGTACCTAAGGGTGGTCATGCTTTAGAGACAACTTCTAGCAGAGAAAACAGTATTGTGGCACTAGAGGCTTGGTCACATTGGTGAGAAGGGTGTATGGACCATGAAAAACAAAAACCTTGTTGAGGGGTTGAATGATTATAACCTTGAGTTTGATTTTTGTGAACATTGCATTTATGGTAAACTAAACTGTGTTCAATTGTATTCTAGTTCTCATAAATCTTCTAGGGTATTGGACTTGATACATTCAAATGTTTTTGGTCCTCTTAATGTTCCTTCAATTTTTCAAAATCTGTTTATTATATATTTTTCATGATGACTACAGTAGAACATGGGTATAATTCCTTAGGAGTAAATCTGAAGTCTTTGGTTGGTTTAAAGAGTTTAAGGCTCTTGCTGAAAATTAAACAGGTAAAAAGATTAAGATTTTGAGGACTGATAATGGTGGTGAGTTTTGTTTCGTAGACTTCAATAGATTTTGTAAAGATCATTGAATAGAAAGACATAAACAACTTAGTACACCCCTCAGTAAAATGAAGTTGCAAAAAGAATGAATAGGACGATGGAGAGGGCTAGGAGTATGCTTAGTAGGGCTAGCTTGGAACAAAAGTTATGGACGGAAGCGGTTGCTATGGCTTGTCACTTGGTTAACATGTCTCCTATATCAACCTTGTTGAGAAGACACCTATGGAGGTGTGGTCATGCAAGAAACCCTCATTGAGACATCTTAGAGTCTTTGGTTGCGAGACATGCTCATGTGCGTGGGGAGAAGAGGTCAAAATTGGAGAACAAGGTTGTTAAACGCATCTTCATGTATTGGTGTGAAAGGCTACAAGCTTTGGGATCCTGTGCCGAGAGAGTTTTGTATAGTAGAAGTGTTATCTTTAGAGAAGTTAAGCCTTCTTGCACTAGATTACAGCTAGAAAAGAAAGAAAAGAAAGATGTTCAACTACCCAAAAAATTGAGAAAGTTGAACTTGATGTTGGGAATTAAGGTGTCTCAACCTTGGTAATTCCTTGTATTATTTCATTGTATTTATTTATTTATTGCCTATTGTGTAATTAGAATGCAAATCCTATGTTGTCATCTTGTGGGAGTTGGCACGATGATGTGTCATCCTACATGGAAGATGACCAAATGTAAATTTGTCGTCACATGAGGAGATAGGCGTCCCACTTAGTGGTAGGAATATTTTGCCATGTGTCGGCATCTTGTATAGTGTGTAAGGGAATATTGACCGAAACGGTTATGACAGTCCTATGACAAATCTATGACATGTAAGAGTCGGAAATGGAAGATTCTATGACAGGTGAAGACATGTGTTGAGAAGCATCTTTGAAAAAAGGCATCTTTGGGCGCCCCAAGGAGGGTTATGACATGTAAGAGAATATGCTATTTATAGTCTGTTTATGATAGATTCTCTTACAACTGTAAGATATGTTAGTATGATGGATTCTATGACGGTCGTAAGAGTCGTAAGAGCATCTGTCATTACCCAAATTGGGAATAAGAGACCTCTTTGGGATGGGGTGACTTGACAAGTGTCAGGAACATCTTACAATGTTGGACAAGTGTCCATAGGCGTGGGTTTTGGGCCATGAGGCCATGTTGGACGCCCATCCCAAGATAGAGCCATTTTTGCCTTGTATTTTCTTTATAAATAGGTGCTTTGGAGAGATGTATTATGTGATTGACAGGTGCTGTTATGTTGCCGGATTGTCTCTAGATACGAGTGTCGAAGACTCCTGCAAGAGCATTGGCTTTGTGACTGTATTGTAACCTTCATTGTTTACAGAATACATTTGAGCTGTGTTTTGGAGTGTGGGGTTTTTCACCTGTAAGGGTTTTCCCCACGTATAGCTTGTCTCTCTCTTCTTCTATCTTATATTCTTGTGTATGTGTTTGCTGCAATATCTCTGTTAGTGGGTTAACATTGTTGTAACTGTAAAGATTAAAACGAATTTGCACTCATCTCTCCTCATTAGATTAGTGTAGGAAGCGATTTCCAAACACCTAACTTCCTTTCAGTTGAAGCCCACGAAGGACCTGAAGAAGAGGAGAGCTCAGATAGTTCAGAGAGTTTAGAAGAAGAGATAGAACCTCCACTTAGCCTTTGAGGAGGTCCACTTGGCAAAGACGATAGCTAGATAGGTATACTCCTTTTGATTCAAGATGTATGTTTTCTTTGAATATTAACTTGATGAGCCTAGGACTATAAAGGAGGCCACGAGTATGAATGATGTAGATTCTTGGAAAGTGGCCATGGATGAAGAGATGGTTGCGTTAAATAAAAATGATACATGGGACCTGATACCTTTGCATGATAGATGTAAATCCGTTGGATGCCAATGGGTGTTCAAGAAGAAAATTGGTTCAGATGGCAGCGTTGAGAAGTGCGAGGTGAGATTGGTTGCGAAGGGATATTCCTAGGTTGAGGGAATTGATTTTCTCCCCAATTGCTAAGATGACATCCATTCGGTTTCTATTATCTATTGCTGCAAAGTATGATCTTGAGGTTGAGCAAATGGATGTAAAGGCAACTTTACTTAATGGTGATTTGGAGAAAGAGATTTATGTCATAGCCAGAGCACTACATTGAAAAAGGTAAAGATCATTTGGTTTGTAAGATGAAATCTTTGTATGGTTTTAAGCAATCTCCTAGGATGTGGTACCAAAAATTTGATTCTTTTGTGTTGGGTTTGGGATTTTTGAGATCCAAACCGGATCATTGCATCTACTACAAGATGGATGGTGATCGTTTTCTCATTATCACATTATATATTGATGACATGTTTTTCGGTAATGGGAAGGGTTTGATTTGTGAATTGAAGTCTCAACTTTCAACACAATTTGAGATGGACTTAGGGGCAACCAGATACATCTTAGGGATGGAGATCAGAAGAGATAGAGCTAACAAAAAGCTTTGGTTGGGCTAGAGTAAGTGTGAACTCAGTGTTGGAAAGATTCAACATATCAACATGTAGGCCGTTGTGTGTTCTTGTTACAATGGGGACAAAGTTATCAGTTGAGCAGTGTCCTAATTCTCCTAGTGAGATGGAGGATATGAACAAAGTACCTTATGCTAGTGCTGTTGGGAGTTTGATGTATGCTATGGTCTGCACAAGACTAGACATTGCCCAAGTAGTGGGAGTCCTTAGCCAATTCATGGCTAATCTTGGACAAGTACATCAGGATGCAGTGAATGGGGTCTTCATATATTTGTAGGGTACTTTCGAGTATTCCATTTGTTATCATAGTTATCCTATAGGGGCCTGGCATTCAATGTGTGTTTGTGGATTTGTGGATTCAGATTGGGCTAGAGATGTTGACAAAAGGAGATCCACCAGTGGATATGTTTTCACTAGGTTTGGTAGTGCTATTAGTTGGATGAGTAAGCGGCAGGCTATGGTCATTTTGTCCACTACAGAAGCAGAGTATAGGACAACTATTCATGCTTGTAAGGAAGCCATTCGGCTTAAGAGATAGTGTTTTGACGTTGGGCTAGATGCAGGAGCTACTACAATTCTATGTGACAGTCAGAGTGCCATATGTTTGGCAAAGAAATTGACTTTCCATTCTAGGACGAAGCACATTGATGTCTAGTACCATTTTGTTCGTGACATGGTAGAGGATGGTAAGGTGATGCTAGAGAAGGTTGATACTTTGATGAATTTTGTAGATTCATTGACAAAACCTGTGAGCATAGATAAGTTTAGCTGGTGCAATGAGTCTATGGGCCTCACGACCCTTAGCAGTTAGATTTCATTGTTGGTACATTTCCTTTTTGCTCTTGCAAGGTGTTTGACAAGTGGGAGAATGTTGGGAAAAGATGTCTCAACTTTGCATTCCTAATGTTCGTCATAATACTTTTTGTATTTATTCACTATTTCATCTTTTGTGTATTTTGTCTTTTTGTGGGAGAGTTGGCATTCCATTTGGAGGTGACATGGAATTCATCTTTAGTGGATTTTGTCCTCACATGAGGAGGTAGGCGTCTTGTTGTGACCAAATCACACATCACCCCATTAGGAATAGGGACCCCCTTGTTCTGAGCTCTGATGCTTTGCATGAAGTTTTGATGATGCCTTAGGTACGTTTCCTCTGCCAATCCAATAAGAAGTCTTTCCCCTAGAAGATTTTGCTTTATAACTGGAGGTCTCATTTGGTACATAAACTTGTAGTAATGAAGAATCTTGATCAAATCCCATCCAAATGATCAATCATGAGATCAATCCTGATGAATGTTTGAGACCCTGAAAATGACTAAGTCTGGTAGCCTGAAATCTTGAAAATCTTGAAAATTGACTAAGTCTGAAATCTAGTGGATTCTCCAAATTCTAGATTTTGCATGTTAAATCCGAAGGATTCGAGACCTATCTCAAATATCCTGAAAGGTATATTGAAAAATATTTAAAGTATAAGAACTTATACTTAAATATATTTTTCACTATACCTTTACCCTAAAGGACCCTGAAAAATGCCTAAGTACCCCAGAGGATTCAAAATCTTCATCCAGTGCGATGGGATATTAGAATGGCGCAAAATCTTGATGAAGTGCGTTTTTCAGAGGATTCAAGATGATGATCTCTTGCGACTCAACCAATGCGCCCTCCTCAAAAGTGAAAATGATGATTCAAAACAAGTTTCCGGAGGATCCAAAATCCTCAACCAATGCGACCACTTCAAGAAGGATCCAAAATCAAGGTCTAATGCGCTTGGAGGAGGGGTTTATTACAAATTTAGGTAAGTGTTTGAAAGACCTTCTAGAGGATTCCAAACCCTCAATCCAATGCGCCAATCCTAGAGGATTCCAAACCCTCAATCCAATGCGTCAATCCTAGAGGAAATCAAGACCCCCATCTAATGCGCCACTAGTGGAGGGTGGTCTAGTTCAAGATTTTAGAGGCTTATCAAGGGGAATTCACTTTCTTCAACCATTGCACCAACTGCTATGAGGATCTTCAACACCTTATCCAACGCGCCAAGTTCTAGAGGATTTTAAAAGTGCGATCCAGTGCGCTAGTTTTAAGAAGACCCTTCACCTTTGATCCATTGCGCCAGCCCTATAGGATTCCAAACACCTCATCTAAAGCGCCCAAGGCAAAAATGCTAAAGTTTCAAGAGGAATTCAAGATGCCTAACCGCCGCGCCAAGGTTGATAAGGGAAAGAAGTTTCAAGGCGGATTTCCAGAGGATTTACAATCACTCATCCATTGCGCCAACATCATGATGATCATAATTCTGTATCCCAAGCGCCAAGTGGAAGAGGAAATCAAGACCCCCATCTAATGCGCCACTCAGAAGAGGATGACTTAACCCAAGTTTTAAGGCAAGTTTTCAGAGGATTCAACATGCTTGAACCAATGCGCCAGGATGAAGAGGCAGGTTTTAAGAGGTAAAGTGCAAATTTTATAATGTTTCCAGAGGATTTGAGATCTTCATCCAGTGCGCCGTCCAAGAGAAGGAGGAGGTTGATTGGAATTGCTACATAAGTCTCAAGAAGATTCAACACCCTTCATCTAATGCGCTTGAGGAAGAATGGGTATTTGGTATCAAACTTTCAATCCAGAAGAACTTAGTGTCCTCATCCAATGTACTCAATGCAAGAAGATCTTGAAGACCTCAACCGCTACGCCAAAAGGGGAGATGGGAAGAGGATCTCAAAAGCTTGATCCAATGCGCTAAACCTAGTGAGGAAGATCTCCTACACCTCAACCGCTGCGCCAAAAGTGAGGGAGAGGGTAAGGTTTTAAGGAGTCGTCAATAACCTTGATCCAATGCGCTCAATGCAAGGATGATTTCGAAACCTTCAACCAATGCAACCAAGATAGAAGGGGTTTAAGACTAATTTGCAAGAGTATAATATACATTTTAAGAGGATTCCAAACCCCCATCCAATGCGCCAAAGGGAGGTGAGAAGAAGAAATCCATATGTTTAACCAATGCGCCAAAGAGGGAGAGAAGATGAAGATTTCAATATCCTCATCTAGTGCGCTAGCATCAAGAAGATCTCTTAACCCTTATCCATTGCGCCACATGTAGAAGGAAGATCTTTTGATTCCCATCCAATGCGTCAATCCTAGAAGATGCTAAAATCCTCATCCAATGTGCTCAAAGGAGAAAATTACAACATTAAACCACCATGCCCTTATAATTTTCAAACATTTTCTAGAAAAAAGCAATATTTGTATTGGAATTCACGCCACATTTAATAAAAAAGAATAAATTAAATGATTTTCACCTCATTTAATAAGGGCGGCCTAGGTAGTTAGGCGAATTTCTAAAGCAAATTTTGTATTTATAGCTGCTGTTTCCTTCATTTTCATCATTATCAAGGAGCAGATTCGCCTTCAAGGAGCAGAAATAAGGTGATTTTATAAAGTGCAGATCTGATTTTATCAATTTAAGTTAGAATTTGATCAAATTTCTGAAGGTATCAACCCAAGTCAGCCTATTAGGTAAGTCTAATCTAAACACATCTGATCTGATTTCTTCTTTTATTTCATTTGACGCATTGAAAATTGTCCAAGTGTTGGTTAAAATTAAGAAGATAAGTGGATTTTTGATAAATTCCTTGAGTCTAGATGATAATATTTTCTTGCAAAATTTCATATTAGAAGGATAAAATCAGAAATACAATGCATTAAGGAAGCTGAAGTAGATTGTTAATTATTTATATTTGAGGTTGCTTATTCATGTCTAGTCTGTAGGATCATGGCAATGACTTCGAAGGAGAGATAAGCAAGGATTCGCATGGATGCTAAGGGTAAAGTTCTAGAGTTAAAGCTCGTTTCAAGATGGACAAACGTAGGAGACACGAATATGAGCAACAATAACCTAGAGGATATCAAGTTTGTCCTCGAGGAACCCACTGGATGTAGTCTTGCTAGAGCCATCATGAGGAGTGGAGCTATTGAAGCTGCTTGTTTTCCGCCAGCTCTACCTTGTTCAGAGATGATCATTGAATGTGTTAAAAAGTATGACATGGATAAAAGACAGATTGTTGCCAAGGACGAAACATTATTAGCTTATTTGCAAAAGGAGGCAATTGGAGAGACCTTCAACATTCCAACTAAGGATAGGATGATCAGTATTTCTATACAGCAAGGTCAACAAGAATATGAGGTTGATTCAAAGACAAAGTTGCAGGAAATGAAGAGAGACTGGATGGTCAATCCATCCATGAAGTTCAATATGAATAATCCTCCACAGTTTCACAAGTCAGATTTTCATCTTGAAATTGGATACTTGATCATGTTCCTCAACAGAGTGATAGGAATGCCACAATCCGCTACCTTTCAACCTTGGATGTACTCTTTCATCAAGTTGGTTCTCAAAGGGAAGATGATTGATTGGGCTGGGCTCATTAGTCAAAGTATACATGAACAGCTCATTAATTTTTCTAAGAACAAGTCATTTTATATGAGTTCCTATGTGGTGTACCTTCTAGCAAGGAATGAAGTTAATTCGGGTCTGACTAGAAGAGGAGAAGTTGGAATTGGGCCTAATAAGTATTTGTAGCATCAGTGTTACCCTTAGTTACATTTCAAGAATATCAATCATTATACAAGGTTCAATGATGCATTTGCTATGTTCATTTCGAGGAAATTAAGAGGAGAGTTTCATAAAAGATTATCAAATGCAACAAGGCAGTTTATTGCAGCATATGGACATTGGTATACTCAGCATGAAAGGTACACTTACATAAGGATCCAAAGTTTCACTTCTTATCCATACAGGTTACCAAGGTATCCAACCAACAGGATGGTGATGTTAGAAGTTTCAAGGCAACTCCTGGAACTCATCAAGCTCCAAAAGTTGAAAAAGAAAGCCGAGATTCAGTTTCCACTTCTTCTTGGGCAAAATCTGGAGTGCCCATCATTAGCAGCTGTTGAGTATTCTGAGATAGAGCTTCAGGCATATCATTTACAAACTCATGGCACCAAGAGGCTTAATTTTGATCCTTTTCAAGTTTGCTGGAAATACAACAGAGAATACAAGCATGTCATGCAGTTGGAAGACCATTGGGCCAGTGTAAAAGATGAAGATGATCTTCGAACACTTCAGAGTTCGAGACTCACATGGTATCTAGTTAGAGCTTCCAAAGTATTCAGGATTCCGGATTAGTTCACAGAGGATGATACTATGTTGATAGATGAATTCGAAAAGATAAAGGATTTGCCTTCTACAGTTGATTGGTCAAAAAGGGATGTATCTGAAGAAGAGTTGATGGAGCCAGTCCTAGCCATGACACAAGCATGCATAACTCAACTACTACAAGAGATAAATGATGAAGGGCGAGTTCTTACTTACAACAAGATGGACGACGGAGAACCAGGGCAACATAGTGCACATAGTGGATCCCAACACAATGGAAATCATCAAAGTGATAATCCAGCTAGAAAAAGGAAAAGACCTAGTCAAGATCGAGGAGAATCAAGCCAAAGACCTCGAAAGAAGAATAATCCATCTACTTTATCTAATCTACAGGAAGGTGCCTCAAATATTCATAATCCAATACAAGAAATTGAAGTAGTGCAAGAAACTGTGCTTATTCCATCCGAAGAAATTCATTCAAGTCCAACTGTTGTAATAGAGGAAGATGATGTTGCTAATCAAGATGAGGAAGGTCAAGTGGAATTTGATGAAGAAGTAGCACGTGTACAACATAATCAAGTACAAAGACAACAAGATCTTTCTGCGTTTCCACCTTGGTTGAGGCAGAGAATTGAAGAAAGTACAATCATAGAAACATATCAGCCTGCTCCAGTTGAGGAATTGCTTGTAAATGCACAGAAAAGTAATCAAAAGAAGAAAGCAATTGTCTTTTCGAAAATCACTCAAGATCCTTCTGGAAATAGAGAGGTACATGTAGCTGTTCCTAGAGTTGAAAAGGATCTAGAAGATATGGCACCCAAAGATTACAATGTGACTACTATTGGCATGGGTCCAATTACAGGGGAACAGATAGAGGAGGAACTTCAAGAATCAGTGAATAGTGTAAGAATCATGTTAAAGCAAGAGAGAGAAGCTAAGTTAAAGGTTGAACAAGATTTCAATACACTAAAGCACTACATTCAACAAGTCATGCAGCCTATCCAGCAGAAGGAAGCTACTCCAATACCTCCGTCCATTCTTCCACAAGAAACAGTGTCTCAAGTTGAAAATATGAGAACTTCATCTCAGATAATGAAGGGATGGATAGAAAAGACGGAGGAAAAAACATATACTTATCTTGAAGAAATTGTGCAAGTTTATGACAGAGTCATTAACCCCAAGGATAGAGTTCAAGCTTTGCTAAAGATATGTGTTGAGTTCAAGCCTATCAAGGCGCAATACATGCCTCAGCTCAAGAATTTAATGGAAACTCCATTGGAAGATCTAGTTCACGATAAGGTGGTTGATCAGGATAGTCCACATGACTTCACCACTTGGTATTTTTCCTTTCACAACAAAGGGCAACTGGTTGATAAAATTGAAGTGGATATGTCTAGAATAAGAAGTGTTTTTCTAAGGACAGAGAATCATGTATACACTACATTGACAACAATATGTAATCCATATGGGGAGATCACCATTGAGAACATGAAGCAACAAGTCAAGGCATTCTATTTTCAGGATGCTGGAATTGATGAAGGACAGTTAGATAGCATATTCACACTTGCATTTCATCTTGGAGCAAATAAGTCTTGGATAAATGACTGGGAGAAGACACTTGGCGTCTATGAGTCAGATGTGGCAGTGGCAGAAGGATCCATTAATGCTGCGACAAGTGTACCAATGGGAGATGTTGCTCAAGTTGTGTCTAGGTTCATTGCATCTCATAGTACTATCATGTGAAAAGGATATGATGTGGCATCTTTATCTTCTTGGGAAGCGTGCCTTCATTGCCTCTTTCATTTACTAAAGTTAGCCTTTTTCATTTAATAAAGACATGAGTTTGTTATAACTACTTGTGATGTGGCTTGATTTGGTCCATTGGCTTGGCCGACCGATCCTGACCCTTCGTTCATTTTGAGGTCTATAAAAGGGCTCTTGTTGCTCTCATTTGTAAGGTTGAAGACTCTGGAATTGTTGCAAGAACTCTCTGGAATAATATGACTCATTGTTTTGGTGACTCTATATATGTTTCTAAGTATTGCATGGTTTGGATTTCTTCAAGCGAGTAGTAAGATTAGATTAAGTTTCCTTTAAAGTTTTATGTTAGTTGGTGGAAGGCTTCATTATTGTTTGTGGTGAAATCTATAAGTTTACATCAGTTGTAGTTTGCGGCTTGCAAATTGCAGTTGGTTTGAACAAGTTGAGCTTAACCTTGATCCCTATGTTTGTTGAATGTTTCATGAGCATAAGTGATTTAAATATCTTGTAGAACCTTAGAAGATTGCATCAATCTTGTGTAGTTGTTTGACTTGGCGAAGCAAGATTTGGTTGGATTTCACTTGAGCAGTAATTACACCTTACATTTAGGATTAGATCAGTACTTCTGAACCTTTCATCTTTTGTTCTTTTTATCAATTTGGTTAGAGTTAGGATCGAGAACATTATTGCAACATCATAAGTCATAAGCTGTAGTACTTAGATATTCCAGTATTTATCTTCGCCTTCATTGAATCAACAATTTGTCGAACAATTGCGTAAGTCCCTTTGTGTTTACTAGCATAATCATACTAAGTCACTGAGCTATCTCTTCCAAAATCATAAGAAAGGAACCTTGGAGTCATCTTGTTTGATCACTTCGTTCAGCATTCGAGAGTCAAGAGAGAGTCAGATACTCTAGTATTTCACTCTATTGTTGACTTGTCCAAAAACAATCATCAACACGTCCCACTTTGAGGTGGTATTGTCTGGCCATGTGTCGGCAGTTGTAAGATCATATTGATGGGAGTTACTTATGATAGATTCTTATGATGCGTAAGATCATGTTACATTGGAATCTTGACCAACATTATGACAGGTGTGGACACTTGTCATGGAGCATCTTTATGCATTGGGAATGAAGACAAATTGGGGCGGCCAAGTATGTGTGGTCAAATATGACATGTTGCAAGAGAATATGCTAAAAATAGCTGGGATGACCAAGACCAAAGGGAGGCGTTGGAATATGGGCTTTGAATTTGGGCACCATACCTCTTTTGTATTGGCTAATGGTTTCCCAAACCATTTATGGCTTCCAGTTTGTTCTTCACCTATTTAACGGTGCTTGGAGATGTGGTTTGTATGAGTTAATTTGCAGGTACCGAAGTACTACCAAAATCACTCCAGATTTGAATGTTGGTGATACTCTTGTAAAGGCCTACTCTGCAAGTGTATTGTAACTGTGTTGTTTACAGAATAATACATTGGGCTACTTTGAAGTGTGGACCTTTTTGTCGCGAAAGGGTTTTCTGCATGTACACCTTGTGTTATGGTATATTGTTTATTTTATGTTTATATGTGTTTCTACTTTCTGTAATTGTAAAGATTGAAAATTTGCACAACACTCTCCTCTAAAGATTAGTGTAGGATGTGTTTTTGTGTACCTTGCTTCCTTTCACAATAATGGTGGAGCATGCTCTTAAAATCACATCCATTGGAAATTTTTGCTAAATCAATTGTTATGAATTGCCCTTTCTTTTTAGGGTGAACTACAAATATGAGGATCTTATTCATTTTTGAGGGGTAGGGGGGTGGCAGGTAAGGCAGCAGGTTCTATGGAGAAGATTGGCTGGATCTTTGCATTTTGCTGCAGATTTTGGTCCTGGTTCTCTTTCTGTTGTCAAACAAATCCTGCAGGTGTCTGATACTTGTATTGGAGTCCCTGTGCTTTCTTCTCATCTCCAGTTGCAAGAGTTTCCTTCCCATCTGCGACTTTTTGTTGTTGTGATTGAGTGTAAGCTTTGGGCATCTGATTTTTACATTGGAGTCCCTAGATCTGTTTCTCACCCTTTGCAATATGAGATGAGTTTATGGTTCTGCATTATATGAGGGTTGGGTTCTGTTGTGACATTTTCACACATTGCCCCATTGCAATTTCACCGTCGTTTTTGCTTTGATCTTGTAGTTTCTTGCCTTGATCCATGAAGCTAGGAAAGAATGTCTGAGCAGTTAGCTCCCAGGGAGCATTAGGAATGCTTGAAGTAGTGAATTTTCCTGAGGATAAGTGAAACCTTGACTATCATTCCTCGATCAAAACTGACCAATCCATGGCATAAGTCCATCATTCCATAAGGGTTTAAGTCCTTCACTCTGTCCATATTTCCAGTCCAGGAGTCCCTGTCCATAGTTCCAATCCAAGACTCCAGTCTAGAAGTCCAATCCAAAATCCTGTTCCAGGAATCCAATCCGGAAGTCCAATCCAAAATCCTATTCGGAAGTTCCTATCCCGAAATCCTGTTCCAAGGAATTCATTCTCGGACTTCCGTTCCAAGGTCTATCCGGATTCCTATCCCGACAAGGTCCTGAATTCGACAAAGCCTGTCACTCCTTGGCATGATCATCTTTCCATCAGGGAACTTAGTTCTCGGGCCGGCAGCCCTACTCTTGCGGGAAAGGATGTTCTCCTGATCCCAATCCAGGACTCAACCTCAGATCATAACTCGGAGGATTTCCAAATCAATAAAATTTTCCGAGACTTAGAACATTTTTGAGAAAAAAACATGTATCCAAAGCACCCCTCCGGAAGACTGGAATTATGCACAGGAATATTCCTGGTCGCATATTCCAGTACCAACTGGAATATGCGCCCAGGGAAGAAATTTCTTCCTAATGCGCCCAGAGATGTTTTTTTGTCCTGGTCGCATAATCCAGTACCTACTGGATTATGCACCCCAGGATCAGGAATGCCCTGTTCTAGTGTCCTGTCTAGTCTGAACTTTGCAATTGTTAGGAAGTCATTCCCAGACTTGTCCATGGGTGCTTGCATGAAGAATTCACCCTCTGTTAGAAGGATTTCGCCATGAAGATTGAAATTCCCTGAGAAGCATGAAGGAAAACTCCTCGTTCCGAATCCCGTGGCAATGATCAAACCTCTATGAAGCAACTGGAACAACTCAAATTCCACTTGAACCAGAAGAAAAAGACCTTAAGGCAAAATCCAAGCAAAAAATGATCCAAGTCGCATTTTTCACCTACAGGTGAATTTTGCACTCAGGAAGAAAATCTGTCCTGGGCACAAAATCCAGGTGTAGGTGGATTATGCGCCTTGGATAAAATTTCATCCAGGTCGCATAATCCACCTCCAGGTGGATTTTGCAACCAGGTTTCCTGGACTGCATGAACTTGCCCCTTCAAAAATCCAGTCCAGTCTGGCATCAAAACATGACAAAATTCCTGATCAGACATGAGAATTTCAGCCTTGGTCTGAGGAATCCTTCACAGGGGCCAAATTGTCCAGGACTTAACCAAAGTCAGGCCAAAATTCAGAAGAATCATTCCTAGGAAGGAATTCATCCTTGTTGCCTTTTCTAGTTAGAAGTGGATTTTGCGCCCCTGGAGGAATTCTGTCCCTGTTGCAAAATCCAGGGCCTCCTGAATATGCGCTCCTAGACAACTGGATTCCATGTCCCTCCGGAAGATGTAACATGAGTGGATTCCTGTTCACAAGTGCAAAATTGTAGACTTCCATCTGAGTGAAATTCATCAAGGAGAAAATGTCCAAAACTTGGCAAAATTTTGACAAAAAGACTTGAAAGAAAGTCTGAGAGAGAAGAAGTCCAGACTCAGGAAGAAGTTATCCATGGTCGCATAATCCAGTTGCTCATGAAAATCCCCGACTCCATGAAATCCCCGACGAACTGGAATCCACACTCCAGGACAGGTGAAAATCCTTGACCTCATGGAATCCCCGACCACATGGAAATCCACGCCACCGCCTTGAGAGGATAAGACAAAGGGTAAGTCGGCTAGAGTTATGGCGGTTAGGGGTTTTTAATGAGACAAAAAAGCATGTCGGCCAATCTTGGTCGGCCAAGTGGCAGGGAGGAGTCCAAACACCTGTATAAGGAGGCCGCCCAAGTCATTTCATTCATTCAAACTCAAATCCAAGATAGAAAAAGCAGATTTCATGTTCAAACCAAGGACAGAAGTAAGCATTCCAAGGAAGATTTTAGCATTCAAAGAACAAATTTCACCATGAGGAGGACAAATTTCATCAAGACCTGGAATTCCTAGCTGAGGAATTCCTGTCCAAGGAATCCTGCTCCCTCCTTCTAGTTGTGCCCTGCCTCGGAAACTCCTCAATTCTTGCCTGGTAACCCTGGAATGAAGGAAAAGTCAGTTGAGTATGAAGAATGCCAGAGAATGAGGAAAACCCTTTGTTTGTTCAGGAATTTATAAGTGAAATTGATCAAAACTTGCAAAATCATTCATGTTTCATTCCATATTGCATTGCATTTATGGATTTTGTGCATCGTGACTATTCGAGGTTTCCTTTGTTTTGCAGGAATCCAAGACGAGGATCATTGTCCATGAGGAGGATGCTCAACGCTGATCCATACCCTTCAAGGAGGATACAAAGGGTTCCAACGCCAGACGAGGAGACTACATGTGAATTCCACAAGAAGAAAAGAAAGATTTAGACATCTCAATGATACAAGGAAGGCAACATCAAAGATTCCAGTTCAGCAACAGGGAGACTTCGCATAAAAGACCAGAACTCCTTTCAACACTTCAAGTTCCACATCAAGGACTTCAGTTCCAGACAAGAGGATCAATCCTTGGAGAGCCAAGAACAAAAGAACAATTCACCATCCATTGAGAAGAACGAAAATCCACGCCGGGATAAGGAATTCCAACTCAAGAATCCATGACCTCTGAAGGACTGCGGCCCTGGTCGGAATGAATTCCAAACAAAAGATTCCTGAACCAACTGAAAAGTGCGCCCCTGCTCAAGGAAGGATTCCTCCACCTGAAAATCCTGTTCACCCTGGAATCTGCGCTTAGGATAAAGGATTCCTATTCATCATCAAATTTGCGCCCAAGGAATAGACAGTTGACTGGTCACCTACCTACCAAGTAGCTTAGTCAACAGAACAGATGGCAGCTTTTCCCAGGACAGGTGGCGACCAGGGCAGGTGGTAGCATCCCATAGGGCCTATGACATGGTCATTCCTATCTCTTTAGGGTTTTGGCATAGATTTCGAGGAGATCTGATCTCCTCACCTCCTCTTTGTATTCTGCTTGCCTATATAAAGGCTGAGGGGCCTCATTTGAAGGGGTCTTCTTTCTTCTCTCATTTTTTATGCTCTTAGAGCAAGTAGTTAGTTAGCTGTTCCTTTCTGTTGCACTCTATTTCTGGAGCAAAGGAACTTTGAAGAATCAGCAAGATTGTTGTAGGACATTCCCAAATCAATATATGGACATTGAAGATTGGTGTTCTTGATATTCTTTGGATTGTGGCATGGTTTTCTGACTTCTTTGAAGCAAATCATAAGCTCCAAGATTTAAGTTGTTTCATTTCTATTTTCTTTCAATATTTCATTAGTTAGAATGATGGAGATTGTTACTATTGAATGATTGAATCTGTTTGTTCATACCTTGGTGATCTGTGGCATGTAAATCACCGTGCATGGTTAACCTGAACTAATTCCAAGTCTAATTTTGACTGTTCTGCACGTTTCAGTTCCATGTCCCTTGCAGGAGTAGTCTGAAAATCCTTACTTCCCCTCAGAAGATAGCACCATCCCTGCCTAGCTGTTGTCTCATGACGAAGCAGAGGATTGGTTCCAGTTTCCATCCTCAACAACAGTCTTTTCCATCAGTTGGTTTTCTGAACCCTCACTCATCTTTTGCATTTTTTTTAATCTTCATTAGGATTAGTTTTCGAGAGTTCCTTTCATTCACAAATCCAAGGAGTAAGGAGTGGATTCTATGTCCACAAAGGAGTAATCCCACGTAAGTCCCCCTCGTGATTACCAGCAAATCACATCATTCCACTGAGTCTATCCTTGTGCATGTCAAGACCTAACATAAAAGGAACCTTGGAGCAGTCTCATTCGATCACGAAGTTCAGCGTCTGAGAAGCTTTGTTCAAGAGAGGATAGGATACTCGGTATTTTATTCTATTGTTGTGGTGTCACAAAAACACTCATCAACAGGTTCTTGACATCTTGTGTATTCTGAATGTCTTTGCAGAGTTACCCGTTCTCTATTTTTTATGCATCTCCCTAGACCCTTATTTTCTTCTATCTCTTTTCCCTATGAATGTAAGTGTAGACTAGCATTATAATAGATTAGATAGGAGCTGGCCTTATCCGAAGGTTGCTCAGGTGGTGAAGCTGGCCCAAGGTTCCCATTTTGTTTCCTGAGTCATTTTCGGACCTTAGCAGTTAACAAGAAGTAATGATGAAGGAGAGAATATGGATTGTAACATACTCTAAATAGTTCCATTAGTTTTGTAGTATATGAAACTGTCCTAACATTCTCCGAAATCGTGTGTTAAAACTTAATTACCAAATAGATATTTTTGTGTGACCAATTGTCCAGGGTTATTAAAACCTCTGATTAATTATATTTTTCTTATTAATCACAATTTTGACAATGCTTCTTTTTCTTCTGAATTATGAAAGGAAATTCATACTTTTTATGAATATAATAGCTGATTTTCAACCACTGTGTTTTCTGTTACTAACTTATTTCAGGTTTTTCCACATTTATCTTTTTGGGTGATTCATCATTTTGCTAACAGTGCAATTTTGCTGAAACCAATTGTTAAAACTTAAAACAATAACTTTTACATTATAATTTATAACTATTAACACTATTGTGGTCTGCCTTTCTTTTCAATCACAGTATGGATCAGACCATGTCTATTGAACTTTAATATAGTTATCTGCTTATTGTTTTGCTCTATTTTGATATCCTCTCTTCTAGAAGTTACAGTGTGAGTAGCCAGATTTGCATTCCTGTGTTGTTTAATGCTCACATCTAGTTTGATACTAATGGATACTTGTTTGATACTAATAGAGCATGGCATGCCAAACGAGTCCTGGATCCAATATTGATCCAATGAAGACACCTGTGTTTGGAGCAAAGTGCTTTTTTTGTTACATATGACTTTTCGAGGAAAATATTGAGTGTATTTCTTAAAAAAGAAGTCAGAATGTTTCTCACTTTGTAGAATTGAAGTCTTTGGTGGAAAACAAGTAGAAAGATAGATCAAAACTCTCAAGGCTTATAATGGGGGCAAGTTTTCCTCCAAAGCGTTTCAAGAATTCTATGAGAAGGATTGTATACATAGATATTACACACTCCATATTAAAATGGAGTTGTGGAACGAAGGAAAATAATGGTTATGGAGATGGCAAGGTGCATGGGCACAACCAAATTGCACCATATTGGTATTGGGTGGTAATTGTGAATATAGTAGTCTACATCATTAGCTGGAGTCGTTGTAAAGCATTGCAAAATACCACTCCTGTGGAAGCATGGTCAGGTAGGAGACCAGTGGTAAGTGAATTTTATGTTTTCAGTTGTGTTCCTTATGGATTAGTTCTTGTAGGAACAATAAATAAACTAGATGCAAAGAGAAAAACATATATATTTGTCGCAATCATGAATAGTGAGAGGATTACATGTTACTTGATGTTTCTATGAACTAAATAGTTGTTAATAGAGATGTTGTAATTGAGAAGATACCTTTGGATGGTAAATCTACATATGGTATTGTATGGGAAATTACTATCAATAATTTTGGTACTAGTTTTGGTATGGAAATAAAACAAAGTTGAGAATAAGGCCTAAAGCTAGGAACATCAGAGAGGTCAAGTTCCAAGGGGAATTTGATGAAGAATAGGTGATACTCAAAGGATCCAACAACAAAAGCCAAAGTGGTATTATACAATGATGAAAAATGTTTGGGAGGATGAATTGTTATAGGCAATGGAAAGACAACCTACATGATTGGGGAAACAACTTGTGTAAGGTGGTGAGCAGGTAAATTTTGCCCTTTTATTGTTTCACAGGTATTTGAACCCAACACGTATGATGGGGCTAAGGGAAAACTTGAATGGGAAGTTGCCATGAATGTGGAATTTGAGGCTTTGATGCAAAATAAGACTCGGCTATTGAGCAGGTAAATTTTGCCCTTTTATTGTTTCACAGGTATTTGAAGCCAACATGTATGATGGGGCCAAGGGAAAACTTGAATGGAAAGTTGCCATGAATGTGAAATTTGAGGCCTTGATGCAAAATAAGACTTGGCTATTGAGCAGGTAAATTTTGCCCTTTTATTGTTTCACAGGTATTTGAAGCCAACATGTATGATGGGGCCAAGGGAAAACTTGAATGGAAAGTTGCCATGAATGTGAAATTTGAGGATTTGATGCAAAAGAAGACTTGGCTATTGTTTGAATCACCTTAAAGTAAGAAGTCCATAGGTTTTAAATGGGTTTACAAGGTAAATGTAAATGAGATGGTTCTTTGTACAAGTACAAAGCTTGACTGTTGCTAAAGGATATGCATAGTAGGAAGGGGTAGACCATGAAGAGATTGTAAATGAGGTGGTTCTTTGTACAAGTACAAAGCTTGACTTGTTGCTAAAGGATATGCATGGTAGGAAGGGGTAGACCATGAAGAGACCTTTCGCCCCCACTGCAAAGATGGTGACTTTTAGGTTGGTCCTCAATTGTTGCACAGTTTCGAAGGAGGGTATATCAAATAGATTTTAAAAGTGCCTTCTTGAACGGAGACATGGTAGGGGAGGTCTACATGGTGCAGCCACAAGGATTCCAGGTTCCTAGAAAAAAACATTTGGTTTGTAAGATGGTTAGGTCCTTGTATGGACATAAGTAGGCTCTTCAAGCTTGGTATTTTAAAATTGCTCTACGTCTTAGAGATTCAAGATTCAAAAGAAGTTATTTTGATCTCAATCTGAACATTAAATTTAGTGTTAATGACACAGTGATCTTGATTGCCTATGTCGATGATCTTTCCATCACTGAAAGTAGGGCCAATAGTATTCAACAAGTTAAATCTGATATTTGTTTTGTTTTAAACATGACAGATCTGGGCCTCTTACATTTGCTCATATCTAGAATTTTGGCAACTTGATCATGCTATTTCTGTATCACAAACCATGTATGCCATAGCACTTCTAGCCACGTTCAGAATTACTGAGTTTAATTAGGCATCCACACCTGTGTAAGTTGGGATAGAACTTTCATTTTACATTGATTTGCCATTGGTCAATGAATAAGTGTATTGGCAATTGCTTCTTAGTTTGATTTCTCATATTAACACTCAGTCAGACCTTTGTTTTGCAGTGAGCCGCCTTTCTCGATTTATGTCCAAATCACAAGAACATTGGCAAGCTGCAAAATGCATTCTTTGTTATGTCAAAGGAACCCTCAAATTTGACAATTCTATACCAGGGATCTATTGACTTCATGCTATAGATTATATTGATTCCAATTGGATTGGATTGGTTGATACTAGAAAGTCTACAAAATGTTATGCCTTTTTACTCTCGGGTCCAAAGTAGTTTCTTGGTAGAACAAGCTGCAACATATAGTTGCTTTGTCTTCTACAAAAGGGGAATATAAGCAGCTGTTAGTACAAGTTGTGAGGAAGCGTGTTTGGTAAGGAAATTGGTTTATTTGCAACTTGACCAAACAACACCAACCTTACTTTTCAGGGATAAACAGAGTGTACTCAAGATGGTGAAGAATCTAGTTTACCATGCCAGAACCAAGCATATTGAAATTCATCACCATTACATCCACCAATTGGTCAACAATGAAGACATTTGTCTATATTATTGCCCTATAGGGGAGCAGATTGTTGACATGATGACTGAACCCCTTGGCAAAGATAAATTTGACAAATTTAGAGATAAACTTGGGATGTTTGATCATTTTGTGGGGATATCAGATAAATTATTATATCTTAGAATATATGGCCAACAAATAATTGTTTGATTAGGCTAAAGTTAGATGGTTTGTTAAAGCCAAGTCCTTACTGTTATTTATTTTTTGTTATTTGTATTGTTATGCTATTTCCAACTTTTAAAAAACAGCATCATGTGATGCAAGTTCACGACTTATGCTCCAATTCTTTTTCTAATGAGATTTAGAAGTTGGTTACTAATCATTTCTCCTCACAAGCTATTTCATCTCATCTCCAATTTGTGACATCCCAAGACAAAGACAAAAAGGAAAATCCTGGGGAGGGGGGTGGGTGATAGGGTGTGGTTGTGTCATGTTTGCAAGACAAATTTTAGAGGGATTGACATGAAGGTATATTCTCTAAGTTGCCGGTCCTGGTACAGGTTTGGATACAAATATGGGGTTAGGGTGAATTTGTGCTTTTAGAGGTTATTTTTGTATAAAAAATTGTAAAAAAAGTTTGGGTGCCTAGGCATTGTGGGTCCCTTTGGGCTCTCCTGGGTTCTGCTCAGGTTCTCCCAGGGTACTGCTTGGGCACCCTGGGTTCCTTGTGGGTCCTTCTGAGCTCATAGGGAACCTAGGGTGCCCAGGCAGTACCTTGGGAGAACCCAGAGAAGAATCGGCCCAGGACCAATACCTGGACCAGACCCATACCGGTACGGGGGGTGTTCTTGAGGAACACGGTAACATAGTATATTCTCATCTCTTGGGCATTATAGGACATGGGGTTAAGGTGTCAAGATACAAAAGAGGATGAGAAGGTAGAGGTCAATAGATTGCATATGGAGGTGGAAGCAAGGTCTAAGGGTGTGCCAATGCTAGTACAATCTACACAATTAGCTATGCTTATGCCAACCATGGTTGCTAGTGGTAGTAGTGCTATTGCCACAAGAGAAACACTAGTGCTAGTGAGAGGTCGGGGACAATTGTAGGTATGTTCAATATGTAAACATGGTATGTGATAGAGTTTTCCATCGCCAAATTTTTCTATGCCAATGCCATCCCATTTTATGTGGCACGTTCTCCTTACTTCAAACAAATGTTCAGAGATGTAGTTTTTGTTGGTCCCTCATTTGCCCCCTTTGGAGAACATAAACTACGCACTACCCTTCTTGACAAAGAATACTCTAAGGTGAGTTTGGTGATGGAGGACATGAGGCATACTTGGATTAGGACAGGCTATTCTATTGTCATGGATGGGTGGACCTATATTAGACATCGACCACTCATCAACATCATAGTCACATGTGCAACAAACTTATTTTCTTAGAGCTATTGATTGTTCAGGGAAGCGCAAGGATGCAAACTTCCAATTTCACATTTTGAGAGAGGCCATAGAGGAAGTTGGGGCCTCAAATGTTGTACAGGTGGTCATTGATTTGGCATGTGTGTGCAAATTAGTTGGCATGATGGTGGAGAGTGCTTACAAGCACATCTTTTGGACTCCATGTTGTGTTCATGCATTGAACAATGCATTGAAAGACATAGGGAAGATAGATTGGGTTAAACAAGTGGTGGCAGAAGCTAGAAATATTCAGATGTTCATTTGCAACCCCCACACCTCACTTGCTCTCTTCAGGACTTTTTCGAAGAAGGAATTCCTTAAACCTATGGAGACGAGATATGCCAGTTATTTCATTTTGTTAGAGGATGCTTGGGGTGTAGGATTCTCTACAATTGTTGATGGTGAATTCAGAGTGGAGTAGATGGCCTAATACAGGTTCTGTCGAAGGAAAAGCTATCAAACAAGAGATCCTTGATGACGATTGGTGGTCCATTGTGAGGTAAAAAATTGCTGATTTTATTATTAAATTTCTGAATTTAATATTTTATTGTTTCTAAGTTTTTGACTTGTCATTTGACTTTGAGTCTTATTCTTTTTTGAAATTTTTGTTTGTAGATATGTTTGCTCCTTCATCTCACCTGTTGTAGATGTCCTTAGATTTGCTGATACGAGCTCTCCTAGTCTTGGAGAGATTTATGAGACATTTGACAGCATGCCTAGGTGGATGAAGTAAGCAATTTGTGATAAGGAACCTAATTTGGGATTATATGAGCAACATATTAAGCGCATTATGATGCAGAGGTGGAACACTATGAACACCCTACTTCATATGGCATCCTTTGCTCTAAATCCCAAATGGTATGCACCAGAGGTTGGGAGGCTACATCCTTGTGATGATGAAGAGGTGAAAGAAGGGTTAATGAAGGCCTTTCAAAAGATGTATTCAATTGAGGAGTTGACTATACTTCACACACAATGGCTTGCTTTCACTAATCTTTGTGGTCCAACATTTAGCAAACTAGAGGTGAAGATAGATAGAGCTACATTAGCTCAAATTGACCTCATTGGATGGTGGACATGGCATGGAAGGATACACTAGAGTTGAGGATGCTTGCCATTTGCCTCCTTTCACAATTTGCCATTTCCTTTGCTGTAGAGAGGAAATGGTTCACATACATATTCATCCACTCAATCAAGAGGAATATGGTTACCTCTAGATGAGCAAAGAAGTTGGTGGCCGCGAATAGTGCTTTGTGGCTTCAGGATCGTCAAAATCTAGAGTATTGATAGACTCTAGCATTACAGTGGGATGTTGATCCCAAAGATGCCACCCAAATTGGTAAGGAGGCACAAGAGGGATTGGTTGGGGTTCCATTGGATGAAGCATCCCCTCATAGTGGTAGTGACTTAGAGTCCGACTTCGATTTTGATGTAGTGTTGTTAGATGCTGATTAGGGATAAACAACATACTTTCTATGTTTTTGTCATTTTGTAGTTGAAATTTGCAGCCCTTGGGCATTTTGTTGTAGTTTTTAATTTTATATGATATATTAATATATCTTATGCACATTGACAATGAATAATGAAAGCAATTAATTTTTGACATTTGTTAATTTGTTTGACTATCATGTGAACTCTCAATTCAACTCTAATGTTATGTATTAAGGATCTATAATGTATATGACTAAGTTGCCGGTTCTGGTACGGGAACGGGTTCGGGAGCGGGGTTCTGGTACGCCGGTACGGCGAAATTTTTTTTTTTTCTGTGGGTACGGCTGGGTACGGCTGTACTATATATATATATTTTATATATATATATATATTTATTTATATAGTATAACTGTATATACCAAAAAAATTAAAAAATATACAGAATTGAACATACATAATACATTTGAATCTTGATTGATAATTTAGATGACCAATGAACAATGAAACATTGAAAATCATTACAAATACTCAGTAGTCAGTACTGTATTACAAAATTTGAAATTCCAAAATAGTAAAATACTATAAGTATAAGTCTATAATCAAGATTCAAAAGTCAATCTTTCTCTCTTCAATCTTCATCAAAAGGATCTAGATCTAAGTCATCATCATTGGTTGGTTGCAAATCGTTTGAAACATCAACATATGGAGTGCCACTCGCACTATGTACATCATGTAGAAAATTCTCCTCATCATCTACAGTGATTGTAGCAAGCTCTGTAATAGATGCATCCAAGTTGGCACACTCAGGGGCTATATCCCAATTCTTCGCTGCCCCGTCCTTGTACTCAACTTGCTTATGTGATAGAAGACGCAAGTTGGAGTGGACATAGACCAAGTCTTCTGCTTTTTTAGCAGCCAATCGATTACGCTTCACTGAGTGGATATAGGAGTATGTACTCCAATTCCGTTCAGCCGAAGAAGAACTTGCAACCTATTCAAATTTCAAATTAGAGCTCTAGTCAATACAACTTTAAAATGCAAAAAATGGTAAGTACTAAGAATGTTAAAATAAAACATGCTTACTTGTGATAGAACTTTGATTGCAAGAGGCTGGAGCAAAACATAATCTTGCCCATGGAGGTACCACCATGTATGTGCATCTTCCTTGTACATGTCTGCAATAGCACACATACTATGCTCTCGTCCTTGTATGAACTTGCCAAACTCTTTCCTAACACCATTCACCATTTCTGGATCGGAGTAGATTCTTCGAAATGCTTTCATGCAGCCGGAAGCAACTTCTCTATCTCTATATGGTGCGGTTCTCCCCGGCAAAGCAAGTATCTCAGTACTATAATATTTGGGAGACAAGGCATATGCAAGGAGGTGCAAGGGTGTGTTCATCTTGTCCCAACGGTCATCAATGATTTTTTTGACACTTAGGAAAAATGTTTCATTGGGGTCATTGTCCTTTTGCGTTATTATGCTCTTTATTTTTTCTACCATGGAGTCAATGCCATCATAGATTTCCCCCAAACATGGCTGATCTGTATCAGCAAACCTAAGCATACTCATGATAGGCTCCGTGAAACTCAAAACATATTGCACACGTTCCCAGAACTCATCAGCTAGGATCAATGACTTCACCTTTTGAGCCCTTTCTGAATTAGCTGTCTTCCATATACTCCATTGGTGGCTAGTGACCATGGAGCCTAATGCCTCTTTCACCTTCACAAGTCGTCTCAAAACGATTGTGTGTGATGCAAATCGGGTCTCAGCAACCTAATGTTATGTAAAAAAACAAGTTAATAACACATTAAAAATTAAAATCTAAATCAAGAATCTAAATCAATGAATCATGCAACTCAAGTAAATAAAAATATGGCATAAGTTAAAATTAAAATAAACTAAATTTACCTTCAACAACTCCAAATGCGAGAAAGACCTGAAGATGCCTTGTGACATATGATGGTTTGTCACAAACATTTGAATCTCCTCACCCTCATTGTATGTATTTTTCACCCAATCTATTTGAGTGCCAATTGCTTGCATCACCAAGTTAAGGGAGTGTATGGTACATGGTGTCCAAAATATGTGTGAGTATCTTTCCTCAACCAAAGCACCTGCTGCCCTACAATTTTTTGCATTGTCTGTAATGACTTGGACAACATTTTCAACACCCACCATCTCTATGGACTCAATGAGGATTTTGGAAATAAATTGTGCATCCTTGATTTCCCCCTCACAATCAACTGACTTCAAAAACATTGCCCCTTTGGGGGACACAGCAATAACATTTATTAAAGGTCGGTTTTTGCAATCTTTCCATCCATCAGAAACAATGGACACTCCTGTTTCAATCCATGAATCTCTAATTGGTTTTAGTGATTTCTCTACATAACTTTTTTCTTTTGCCAATAAAGTGGTTCGCACTTTTTCATAACCAGGACCTGTATAATCAGAAGGTGCATTACTAATTGCTACCACCATTTCCCGCCAATATGGTGATCTCACCAAGTTGAAAGGAAGACCATTGGCATAAATGCAACGTGCAATTTTTTCATCTGCAATATCTCTCGTTTCATTTTGAAATGCCTTTGCCAATGGACCTCTTTTGCAAGAAGAAGAGGGTTCATCATCTTGGTTTACATCCAAGTCCAAGAAAGGATGTTGTGGCCTAGAACAAGGAGCTTCTGTAGGTGGATTCATTGATGTTTTCTTTGTTAAAGGATGAGCTCTTGATTTTGCTCTTGCACTCTTTTCATCAGCTTCTTCTTGTTCTTTAATGTATGCCATAATTTGTGCTTTTGGCAACCCCCTCTTGTTTGGCCCTTCACATATTTTTATTCCTTTTCCACTTATGGCACATAAGTGAGCTTTCAATCGAGTATATGAGCTCTTAAATGTGACTTTGCACTCATTACAAACCCAAACAAAAGCCCCACCTCCTGCTAGTTGTTCAATCATGTCGACATGTCTCCAAAGAGGAGATCCTTGATCATATTTAAATTGTTTACTCTTCTCAAGACCCACCGAACTTGAACTAGTAGGCGTAGCCATTTCACTTTCAAATAGATTGCTGTTTAAGAAATTACAAAATTTAAATTAAAATAATAAAAATTAAAATATAATAAAAATATTCTAACCCTACACACTAATAAACCACCTAAACATTCAAGAGAAACAATAAAATATGTTTAAAAAATGTTCAAACTTGTTTTTTTTTTTCAAAAAAAAAGTTGAAATTTTTGAAAAAAATTTGAAAAAAATTTAAAAATCCATAAAAAACTTGAACAAATTCAACAAAAACTAGAAAAAATAGGTTAAACTACTTACCTCAGATCAATAGATGACCTTTGTGCAAGCTACAATCCTTCCTTGGTGCTTTGCAATCGATTCTGGATGCCCTCCACAATGCAAAGCAGCAGCAAAAATGAACAAAATGTGAAAAACCCTTGTGAAATGGAGGAGGAGTTGCAAAAATAAGAAATGAATAGGGTCGTTTTTGTTATATTCACCTTTTTAGGGTTTTTGTTTTTGTTTTATTTCATTAAAAATTGAGTTTTAAATTCGTTTTTTTTAATTTTAACATTAAAAAAAAATTTTCCCGCCCGCGGGAGCATCTGGGAGCGGCTGGGAGCGGCCGGGTGCGGGCAGGGAGCGCCCCGCCCGCCCCGGGTTCTCTGTGGGTTCGCCTATGGCGAACCCACAGAGAACCCGGGGCGGGCGGGGCGCTCCCTGCCCGCACCCGTCGCCGCTCCCGAGCCCGCTCCCGCTCCCGCTCCCGTCGGGTACCGTACCCGCACCCTGCACCGGCGTTTCCGGTAACTTAGGTATATGATGGATGCCTAATCAATGTTATCATATGAATATTTGAAATTTCCCAATATAATTTTTTTTCCCTATTTTTTATATAGCTGTCCCCTATGCCATCCCCTGCCGTACTAAAAACTGGCCCCCAAAAAATCCATCCCCAAAATATGCCCCCCCGTCCCCGTCCCTGTCCCCGTCCCTGTCCCAGAAACTTGGTGGAACATAGCCTGTAACCTCTTGACATCAAAGTTTTCTTTGGCAACCTTTACTTTTATAATTTATAATTTATTTGTAAATTCATAAAACTCTTAATTTTGTATTGACTTTGTCTTGAGTCTCAATAGGTTGCGAGTTCCTTTTCAGCTGAGAAGAATTGAATACTCCTTAATCCATTCAATTAAGCACAACCGGTTGGCAGCAAAAAAGTCAAAGGAGTTGGTGTATATGCATTCCAACTTGCCCCTCATCTCACACAAGAAAGTTACATACAAGGAGGGGGCATCAAGGCATTGGAATGTAGCACCAAAGTATTCTGACTTGGATGCTTCCATTGCACAATTTTCCTTAGTCTTTATTGACGATGAAGGGCATGAGACTGCCACACAAGATATGTGTAGTGCAGCTAGTGGGAGTGGCACTGGTGTTGTTTGTGGTTCTATGATGTTGATGCTGTTGAAGAGCAATAATGTTGATTTGTATTGAGTTTCCATGTGCAGTTGCATGTTTGACCACTAATTATTGCTCTATTTTGAACATATAGCGTAAATATAAATTGTTTTGATTATTCTTTAACATCTAGCATTGAATTATCAGTTATCAGTTGTGATCTGTGTTATTTTGTACGGCCTTACCCAGTAAATAAAATTTGGTGAACTGCCATACCCAAACCCGAACCAGCAACTTAGTTCTTAAATGAAAACGTCAGTTTTCCTATATCTAACCATAGAGCTACGCTTGCAGGTTGTGTTAATGTAGTTGGATGTGTAAAACGTGAAGAACTTGTCTGCTGGGACGAACTTTCAAATGGTGTAAGTATCTCCTTGTTTGCATTACTTAATTTTAAATATTATATCAAACTTTGATTTATAGATATATTATCATTACAATTTGAATTTATTCTGATGAGATATAAAAAAATGCACCATCATATGATGTATACAGGTACGTATGGAAGGACAAACAGACTTCTGCTGGCTTTGTGAGGATCCACAGGTATATTTTCCTCAGTACTTGTGGGAAAAACACTTCTTCCCTTTCTTGTATAGATTCCATAGCACATCGGTTTCTGATAGATATTTTGGAGTATATAAAACACCTGGATCCATCTCAAGGTTAAAGCATGTCTTCAAGTTAAAACATGTTTGATTCATCTACAAGGATAAAGAAAGAACTGTTTAAATGTTTTGTTCAACACTTGACAGCATGTATAGCAAATTTGTTTCGCTTAAGATTCTTTAGAATGTCTTACAGCACATTTGATTCTAAGGGGATTCAAATGGAATATTACACAATTGCTTTAGCTTTTTATCTAACACATTTAGCCACCCAGAGGGGCTCTTCACATGAATTTGAAAATGATTATTTCTTGAAATGTATCTGTTGCTGCTTCTCACTTTCAAGCTGGCCTGACATTACTTCCCTGAAGAAATATGGGAATCTAGTGGTGATGAAAAACTGAGACTGAGAATGTATTATCTGGTGAACAGTTTGTGTGATTGCTTCCGTTAGTTGATTTTGAGCCAGAACTGAAGAAATCAACCAGAAATATCACATCCTTGTTTTTTGAACAAATTGTATTCTGCATTTGTGATTTTAGTGCCATGTGCAAATTGTCTAGATTACAAAAGCTCTAGGATCTATTGTTTTTCATACCTTTTGTTGCTCCAATATATGGTCTTCGTGGTATACAATATTTTTGGCCCTTCAGAGTGAGTCCACTTGATATATAATCACCCTTGCAATATGGAATATCCTTTACAAAAATTTATAACTAACTTACTACACCTGAATTCATAAACAACACACAACACCACACTGAAATACCGTATTTTATTGACAACATAAAACTGGATTACACAGATAAATAACAGCATGCTACCACGCCAAACCTGCAACACATTCGATGACCTGCAAACAACTATCCAAAACTGATTGACTGTGTACTGTGTACTGTGTACAGCTGTGACAGACCACTAAACACTAGCCAAAAATGAAGAAAGAGAATATCTTCAGTACAATTGCAGCCCTTGGATGAGACTGCTGAAGGGAGCCAAAGGGGTTTTGTCTCTGGTTTCGAGATTCAAGGGATTTCATCCTCAAATCAGCTACAGAAATGCTAATGCAGAAATATAACAGCAAAAAGGGAGAGCCTTCTAACAGCCAAATTCCTCATTTTATGGCACAAATGAGGCCCCAAGTCCCAGCACACCCATAATCTGACTGCATTCCCAGACTAGCAAATGCTATATAAGTCAAAATGCCAACATAAGTCAGCGCCCCCACTCTGACAACATAACTGCCCTCTTTGAAAAGTCAATTTGTAACTCCTATAATGCAGTCAGAAAATGACTAAATTAAATAGAAAATGCCATTAAATATTATTTATTTGTTATTGCTAATTTTCCCAAACTGCAACCCCTACTTTTAAAGAGACTTTTTGCTCCAGCCCATTGGGAAAATTAAAGGAATAGGCTTATGGGATGCTGCACAATGAATTAATGGAAAGGGGACCTTACACAATACCACAATTTGTATGGTAAAATTGTACATGCAGGAGTTTTGGAATTGGTCTCCTTGTATGTCATGCCATGATTTATTTGTTGATTGATTTGTTACATGGTTATAGCCTTTCACTGCTGCAATTCATCCTCTTCATAGTTCTTTTATGCCACACTGTAAGAGCTTCCTTCAAATTCATCTTATAGAATCTTATAGTATGGTGTTTACTGTCATAATGGTTTACTGCTGCTTTTACAGCTATCACTTTTCAAATCATTTTGTAGTTAGCCATCTTGGGTTATCTCAACAATCTTTTCAAAATACCATTTTAGCCTCTGTAATTCCTCACTCATTATCTGCATTTCTTTATGCTTTCTGTCCTAACTGGTGTCAATTCTGGCCTACAAGCATTCTTTACCATCTTTTATTCATCTTACAACATTTCTTATATTATCACTTTTGCTTCCATAACAGTTTCCCTTCGACCTCACGATTAATTGACTCAAATTCTTTTTGGTCCCGCTGTATTGGGTTCTCTCTACAATCTTCCCCTCTCAGTGTTATATTAGCCTCCATACACCCTAACTCACAAACCATCTGTACTTCATTTTTCTTTTTGTCCTATCTGGGGTCAACTCTGGTCTACCTGTGTTTTTCCATCTCTTATTCGTCTGATAGTATGACTTTTGATGTCATAACAATTTTCCTTGTATCTTGTATCTATAATTGATTAATCATTTTTTATTCTGCTGTCTTGGGCTCTTGTTACAGTTTTCTCCTCACTTGTTCTATTAGCCTCCATATTTCCTAATTCACCAACCATATGTGTTGAGTTGTTTGTAGCTTCGATCAGATAATGTATTTATTATGATCATAATAAATATGAATATATAAGTAATATTAAATATTACTTATATATTCATAGTTAATATATAAGGTATGTTAAAACAAATATGAATATAGCATGATCAAATGATATATTACCAAAGTATAAACACCGACTACAATTCAAACGGTGATTAGCAATTGCTAAAGCAATGGAAAGGTGACGAAGTCACACCTGTGATAGGAGTGACTCCTTGAGGAGTCACGTCTATCACAGATGTGACTCCTACCGTCACTCATATATATATCAACGTCTTTGCCTTGCAATACCACGGACAGGCACAAAAATCGGAAGTGTGAGAAGTGGAAATTGCATCTGCAAAATAAAAGAAAGTAATAAATTAAGTCTGCAATACAAATATCCAACATTCAGAAGTTATCCAAGTTAGAGATCATAAGTTCGATTTGAATTTACATGGTATCAGAGCCAGGTTAAGCAGAATCCGGGCAGAAAATCGAACTTGAGAAATTCAGATTTAATACATCTCATTTCTCAAATGGCAGCAGCAATCCGATTCGAAGACAGATTGGAAGGAGGAAATAACTTCTCATCATGGAAATTCAGAATTATGATGATACTAAAAGAAAATAAAGTTGATTCATTTGTGAGAGAAAACAAAATGGAACCAGAGAATGATCCTGATAAAACGACATGGATTGAAGGAAATGACAAAGCCATGAAAATCATAGTTGATGGAGTTAGAGATCATATCGTGCCGATTCTGACAAAACATAAGACTGCATATCATATGTTTAAGTCACTTGAAAGCACTTATGAAATTAATAACTCTAGCAGAACCTTAGCCCTAAAGAGAAATAAATCATATAAGTATGAACAAAGGAGAATCTATCAATACATACTTTATGAGAATATCTGCACTAAGGGATCAACTATCAACACTTGGGTACCAAATTGAAAACAAGGAACTAACACTTATTGCCCTAGATGGTCTCCCAAATTCCTGGGAGACATTTGTTCAAGGCATTAGTGCAAGGTCTAAATTTCCAAAATTTGACCGCCTAAGATCAGACTGTCTTCAAGAAGAATCTAGACAGACAAAGAAAGGGTCAAAACATAAAAATATAGATGAAGATCTTCATGTTCTAAATACAAACTCTCACAAGAAAGAGAAGAAGAAACACTTCAAGAAGAGGAAAAATCATCACGGGAAAGGTTCATTCAAGAAAGACATTTCTCGCAAGACATTTCTCGCATCCAATGTTTTAGATGCGACCAATATGGACACTATGCAGTTAGATGTCCTGACAGAACCAAGCAACAAGCATCTTATGCCAAAATAAAGGAGCATGAATCCGAGAAATATGTATTCTACTCTGCACTTTCAAACCAAGTAACAAATAAATCCAACACCTGGGTTATAGATAGTGGTTCATCAAGACACATCATAGGGTTCAGGGAACTACTAGACACCATGGTAGAAGAGATTGATGAAGAAGAAACAATTGGAGATAACTCTGTACATCCAGTCAAGGGTGTTGGCACATGCACCCTCAAATTAAAGACTGGCATCTCCATCCAACTTACTGGAGTATTGTTTGTTCCAGGCATCAAAAGAAATCTAGTCTCCATATCTGCACTTGAAGATAATGGATATAGGGTGACCTTTATGGATAGCAAAGTATTGGCATGGCCAAAGAATTCTACTATTAAGAAAGCCAAAACCATAGGTCATAGACAAGGGTATTTGTACGAGTTATGTACGGAACCAAATCTAGCCCTAATTCATGAAATTGCAGACTCTAATGAAATATGGCATAGAAGACTAGGACACCTAAATTTCCGTGCCCTATCTTCCATGGAAAGACTAGTTACAGGGTTACCCAAACTCAAACAATGTAATTCAGGGGGATGCAAGGGGTGTGCCTTAGGGAAAAATACAAAGGGGTCCTTTCAAAATAGTTCTAGCAAAACAAATAATGTATTAGGACTAGTCCACTCAGATTTATGTGGACCCATGTCTGTACCCTCCTTAGGTGGGTTTCTATACTATGTAATCTTCGTTGATGACTTCTCCAGAAAGACATGGATCTATTTTCTTAAATGTAAAGAATCACAGGAAATCCTTAAAAGATTTAAGGAATTCAAATCCATTATTGAAAACTCTTCCGGGAGGAAAATCAAAACCTTAAGAACAGATAATGGGAGTGAATACACTTCAGACATTTTTAAAGACTTTTGTAAAAACACTGGGATTAAGAGGGAGTTCCTTGTACCTTATAATCCTCAACAAAATGGAGTTGTAGAAAGAAAAAATAGAACTATTGTAGAAGCTGCTAGGGCTATGTTACTTGATCAGAATATAGACACTTCACTTTGGGCAGAAGCATCTAGTACTGCTGTCTATATACAGAACAGATGTCCTCACTCTCATATTGATGACAAAACTCCTAAAGAAGCCTTCACTGGGACAAAACTAGACATTAGTCATTTAAGGATATTTGGTTGCCCTGTTTACATTCATGTGCCCAAAGAGAAAAGAACTTAGCTAGAACCTTCTGGGAGAAAAGGCATCTTTATAGGCTATAGTGAAACATCAAAAGCTTATAGAATATATATACCTGGTCAAAGACAGATTGAACTAAGCAGAGATGTGATTTTTGAGGAAGACATAGCTTTCAAAAGAGCCAGAAATTATATTGAGTCAGAAATTCAAACTTCCAACTCAGGCATAGAAGAGGATCTTGCACCTAAGTTTTAGAGGGAGTATCCTGAGGAAGATGTAAACCATGAACAAATCACATCACTAGAAAATCCCAAGAAAAGACCACTCTGGGCCACCAAAACAATGGAAGAAGCTAAAAATTATGCCACTCCATCAGGAACTTTTAGGGAAAGCACAAGACCTAAGAGATTCTCTAGTTATGTAGCTTTAATGAGTGAATTCATTAAATCAGAACCTTCTAGTGCTATAGAAGCTCTTAAGCACCAAGTATGGAAGGATGTGATGACAGAGGAGTATCAATCCATCCTGAAGAATGATGTGTGGGATATAGTACCTAGACCAAAAGGGAAATTTGTTGTTTCTTCAAAATGGCTATTTAAAATAAAACATGCTGCAGATGGCAGTATAGGGAAATACAAAGCAAGATTTGTAGCCAGAGGATTTTCACAAAAGGAAGGAATTGATTACGACGAAACCTTCGCTCCAGTTGCTCGATATACATCAGCCGGGGCAGTTCTAGCTATTGCAGCAGCCAAAGGGTGGAAAGTCCATCAAATGGACGTAAAACTGCTTTCTTAAATGGAACCATTGAAGAAGAGGTTTCTTAGAGCAACCCGAAGGATTTGAGATTTACAATGCAGGATCCCATGTCTGTAAATTAAAGAAAGCTCTATATGGACTTAAATAGGCCCCCAGAGCCTGGTATGAAAGAATTGACAGTTACCTCTTGAGATTAGGCTTCTCAAAGAATGATGCAGATCCAAATCTCTACTTCAAACAAAGCAAAGGTGATATGTTAATTTTGATATTATATGTTGATGATCAATTGATTATAGGAGAAGATCACCTTATTGATCAGTGTAAGAAAGATCTAGCTTCAGAATTTGACATGGACTTAGGTCTATTACACTACTTCCTTGGACTGGAAGTATGGCAGAAATCAGACTGTATTATTCTAAACCAAGGGAAGTACACAATTGATATATTAAAAAGGTTTGGTATGATGGAATGTAGACCTATGTCTTCCCCCATGGAAACAAATCTTCATAAATTGAAGGAAGCAGCAGCAGATTCTCCGTTGGCAGATCCCACTCTTTACAGATAGATAATTGGATCCTTGATGTATTTGGTCAATACCAGACCTGATATCTGCTATGCTGTAAATGCCTTAAGTTAGTTTATGTGTGAGCCCAAGGAGATACATCTTGTGGCTGTGAAGCATATAATGAGATACCTTCAACGTACTCTAAATTATGGCTTAAAATATAAAAAGGTTGACTAGATCTATATGGATTCACAAATTCAGATTGGGCTGGAAGTGTAACTGACCGGAAGAGCACCTCCGGATGTTGTTTCAGTTTAGGGTCAGCAATGATATCGTGGATCAGCAGAAAACAGTCTTCAATTGCTCAGAGTTCTATAGAAGCCAAATATATTGTAGCTTCTATGGCTGCTAGAGAGGCAGTATGGCTTAGAAAACTGCTTGTGGGATTATTTGGTAAACCTCTGAAACCAACTATCATCCATTGCGACAATCAAAGCTGTATTAAGCTACCGTGAATCCAGTATTCCATGATAGATCTAAACATATTGAGATTCCTCATCACTATGTGCGTGATATGGTGGAAAGGAAAGTGATTCAGTTGGAGTATATCAGTATAGGAGATCAAACTGCAGATATTCTTACCAAACCACTCCTCAAGGTGAAAGTTGAATACTTCAGGAAAAATCTTGGTATGATTGAAATGTAAACTCTAATTGATTTGTACTAATATATTAAAAATGTTTATTGTGTAAACTTCTTGTGTCATATGTGTGACTCTATGACATTATGGGCCTACCCATTCTGTGTTTATTTCTAAAAAGTGACGATTTTTGGATAATCTACACTTGTACCTAACATTATAAGGTGACGATCTTATAATGTTCATTAGACTAATATCATGTGACTCGATATTTGTATGAATCATGGAGTTATCATGATTAAGTTATGGTAGACATTATGTGACTTAATGTCAGTGCACATACCATAACTAGGATATACAAGGAGAATGTAATGTTCTCGAGTATAGTATATCCTTTAGTATCATGAGGTAGGTGATGCTACGTATCACGAGATAGGTGATACTATATATCATGAGTTATGTGATATTAAATTACTTTGAGTAATTTGTAATGTCCCTTATAGGAACAATACTAATTTTACCCTAAATTATCAATTTCCAAACAACAATTGATTTAGAGCGTACCTTGGGCTTGATTTAATTCCTGCAAACAAGTTAGAAAATATATACAATAATTTATATTTCGTATCAAGTTTCACAATGCTTAATTATAACCTTTCAATTATATGCATTTGCCATTATTTATCATAAGAAACATAGGGTTAGATACATCATACCAAGAAGATGATTCTTGCCTTTGTATTCTTTAGAACCCTTAAGGGCTTCTTCCTTGCAGCCTATATATTGTTGTATCTTCACATTTCAAATCTACTTCTAAATACGCTTTGCCAACTTAGAGAAGCATATTTTTATATCTGTGTCTAAATCAGAAATCTTTCATTCTACTATTCATCTCCATATAACTCTAATTCCACCTCTCTGAATTCATATCTTATATCCTTTTGAATATCTATATGTTCTTAAACACAGAATATATTAAATTATTCTTGTAGACTCAGAAATATATATGTTCCAATTAATATTCTTTGATCTGTATATATATCAGATGTTTCTGTGCTTGTTGTCATATCCTTTAACACTCAAAGGTATATATATTATGACTTACTGTTATATACATCAGAAACGTATATAATTCTTCTTATTTCTTATTCCTCTTCATGTTGTATCTCTTCCTAAATATCAGAGATATCTATTACCCCCTTTCATCCCATATATTCATTCCCCTTTATATCTTTATGTGTTTACGAAGGAATGTACGTCTTTTTTAAAAAGTAATGTCCCTCACATGAAACGGTACCCTGTGACTTTAACTAATCGCTGTTTGTGAAGGTAATATGTTATACGATGCTTGCAGCCCCTTTAAATTATAACCACTGCCAGTATATACTATAATCCCTGTTCAAAAAAAAGTAATCGCTGCTTTTAAATATGTTCATCACTGCCCATTGATAATCTTAATTGCTTCTCTTTTAAATCATACCTCATCTAGAGGATGGTCGGCCCCACAAGCTGCTATATATTACTTTTGATTGCCCACAATGATGAAGTCATAAATATGACTTTTTATATATTTATATTATTATATTATAATTATAACTATAATAATATTCAATTTAACATTTATATTTATATTATTAATACCTTATATTTCTTATTTATATTTATTGTTATATAATAATATATTTAATTATTTAAATAAATATATATTATATATTATATTTTAATTATATTAGAATATTTATATAATAATATTGTTTATTAAATAATATATATTAATAATATTATATATGTATTAAATGTTAATACATACGCGATTATCTCATTCAAATTGACTAAACTCTGTATTTCACAAAAATAACTTCGTCTTTTATCATGATGTTTAAATGTTTAATTTAAACAATGTCTTAATGTTGGGGCATCACATAATTCATTACAGATCAAATAATTGATATTTATAGAGATTATTGTGATATTGTTATCTTCCTGAGCTAAGAGGGAGTGTTGAGTTGTTTGTAGCTTCGATCAGATAACGTATTTATTATGATCATAATAAATATGAATATATAAGGTATGTTAAAATAAATATGAATATAGCATGATCAAATGATATATTACCAAAGTATAAACACCGACTACAATTCAAACGGTGATTAGCAATTGCTAAAGCAATGGAAAGGTGACGAAGTCACACCTGTGATAGGCGTGACTCCTTGAGGAGTCACGTCTATCACAGATGTGACTCCTACCATCACTCATATATATATATCAACGTCTTTGCCCTGCAATACCACAGACAGACACAGAAATCGGAAGTGTATAAGAAGTGGAAATTGCATCTGCAAAATAAAAGAAAGTAATAAATTAAGTCTGCAATACAAATATCCAACATTTAGAAGTTATCCAAGTTAGAGATCATAAGTTCGATTTGAATTTACAATATGCATTTCTTTCTTTCTGTTCTCCCTGGTGTCAATTCTTTGCTGCACATTTTTTCCATTTCTCATTGATATTTACTTGTTTATCTTGTCCTCTTGATTTTCTCTATTGCTAATGTTCTGTTTCTTAGCTCTGACAGTTCTGATGTTATGTGCATTGCCCTCTGCCTTAATTGATCTATTGTTTCTCACCTTATTTGTAATATTCTCCAATCCATATTTCTAAGTTCCTTGCAAACTCTCATTGGGTCTGTACAAACCAAGCAGTCTTTCTTTTTATTTCACTTAGTCTTTTTGTTTCTCCCTGCACCTGTCCCACTGTCAAAATGAAGGTGCACACGCATAAAGCACATGAACAGGAATAGAGGCAATATATCAAATACATTTCCATTAATGAGAGTAACAAAACAAAATATTAATGATTTCTCCTCTTCAAATTTAAGAATACGGCATAATGGACATCAAAATATCATGACTCAACCTTTTATGTACACCTTTTCGCATAGCCACATTCTTATCTCATTTGGATCCTTAATCTGCCACTATTCAATTTTTTTCATTTCAATAACATTAAAGATTAATCAAATAAATGTTAATCCTAATACTAGTCTTCCATTTGTTTATCTGTACAATAATAGCATTCTTATCTATTGAACTGCTGCTATGCCATTGGGCAGCAAAATACAATTTCATCTTCAACTCCATTTGATACAAACTTGCTTCATCTTGAATCTGTGCCTCACTTTATATTTCTACTTTGACATGACATATATTGCTGCATCTCTTTGGAACTCCTTTCTAACATTAACTGATCCTCTGCCGTTCGTCCTAGACCGCAAAAATGGAGTTGTAACCTGTCACTTGATTCTCAAATGCTTTAGACATGACTGGATAGGATGGACAACCAGTTTCTCTAGCAGCCCTTGCTAGTACCATATGATTATCTGAAGGGATCTTCTCTTGCCATTTTTCAAATAAATGAACTTACATGACACATTATTCCAATCTCTCCTTTGAACCACCTTTGACTTGATTTTAAGATAACCAATTTTGATATGACCATCTTAGTGTTTCCCTAGTGGGACTTACCAAGACAATCCACCATTTTTACAATTCTTAGAAACTTGTCCTGGACTTTATATACCAGGATCTTTTGAAGGAAAATTTGGAGTTCTATCAAATCATCATCACAACCATCCCAACATTCTCAACAATGCCCTCAACATTGAGATGACCAAACTCATGTTTGGTTGACCTGAACAACTACAGACAAGTGCCCCGAATCATGACACGTTAGCACCTTCTGACATTTCTCTATCATTCTTTATTGCAACTTGCAACTGCATCAGCATTGAAACTCTGAAACTACCTTGTTTTCTTGCTTTTGCATTATCTAACAGGCACTTCACATCTTGGCATTCACAATTTTGACAAACAACAGATTTTACTTAAGAACATCTTTGTTAAATCAATTGCATGATCCTCTGCACCAGCTAGTTGAATAACATATATCTCTTTGCTTGATTTCTCCAAATTGCGAGATTGGCCTGAGATAATATCATGCAAGTGGCGATATTCATTGACTTGTTGCAAGGAATGTTGCATTTGTTTGTTTTTTTGTTCTTGCCTCAAACTTTGTTTATTTGTGATTCTGAATGCTGGTTACGTGATTTTATGTGGCAGAAATTAGTGGTTCCTTTTGAAATGCGAGGATATCAAGGTGTATATAACCTAGAAAGGAAGGTAATTCTCAGTCTCTTTCAAAGGATTGCATATTGATTATGTCTGGTCTTTTGGAAACAGTAAAAGTACAGTTGGAGGAGATATTTACTTTTGTTTTAAAGCACGTCACTTACTTTATGACTCAGTGCTGTGGCTTATAAAATCAGCAGATTGTTCTTACACTATAGAAAATTGTGGCAGATTTTTGCCTCAGCGGTGAGAGGCCTTAGGCCAGTGCAGAGCCCACTACCAGTAAAATTTGCACTTCCAGATCCATCAAATTCCTTCTCCTTGAAGCCTGGAGCTCTCACTACTTGTATTAGTTCATTAACGGAGAATTTGGTAAAGACACCTGGTTTGGACGCAGCAATTGCAGGAGCACGAGCAGCTGCAACACAGTTCACAAGAAAGGGGCAAGGTGCTAGGGATGAATCAAGTCGAGTCAAGTCTGATAGGCAAAAAGAACAAGGCATCAAATTGGAATCAAGTAAATCTGGGTCTGATAGAGTGATAGAGCAAGGTGGCTTTCTTGAATCAGGCCAAATTAAATCACAGGCTGTTTCATCTAAGGACAATCTAGTCAAGTCATCTCATTTGAATGCAACAACTAAAGGAGCAGTTGCAATGCCAGAAGAGATGATGCACGAGGAAGATATTAGGCCAGAATCAAATCGATCTATAACATATAGGAGAAAACAAGTTGACAGGGCTGATTCAAATCATTCCGAATCTAGAGCCTCTTCATCTAGGGTGAGGTTTTCTCAACTTTAATGGTGATTCTGAAGCTTTCTGAAGTATGAAGGCCTGGTAAAGTTTAGAAACAATAGAACTAGACAATTATTCCTTGGATGCCAAAGCCTTTGCCATTGGAAAATAATGTATTCATTGAATATGACCATTTATGCTAGTGCTTATATTATCTTAATATTTTCAAATTATCTTTACAAAATCATGGCACAGCAATTGAGAAATATACTAATTATTATTTTAAATAACCATGTGTAGATTTTTGCAGCAGCAGTAAGAGGCCTTAAACCAAGTTAAGGTCAAGTATCTGTTGATTTTCCAAAAGAGTGAAGTGAAAACCTGGAGCTGATTTAATCTTGCTTCTGTAAAAGGAAACCTTTTCCTCAGACTAAACCATGGTAGTTACAACTCTCTCAGGCAAAAACAGTTGAGGATGACATTTTCATAGCAGCAGATTTGGTTCAGCCTGAGTTGAAATGTCTTTTCATCTTGAACATTATCAGCATCCATGATGGTCGGACACTTGTTAAATTTGCTGAGGTTGTCGAATGTTTAAACTGTAACTAAGATAAAGGTTATCAGAAGTTTGAAATGGATTTTTTTTAGTTGCAAACATCTCTCATACTGTGGGGAACTTTCAGAGTGCTCCCTGCATGTTCAGATGTGGCTGTAGGTGGAAAATCTGCTTTGCAATTCTATGAGGCAAAGAAACATGCAGGTGAGAGCAGACACATCCAAAGGACAGCCTTTACTTCTATTATCTATGTTTCTGTTCTCCAAGTCATGACTATTTATTCCAAGACATTATGTATGCCTAAGGCAAAATAATAGCCATGGAGAGAATGATTTATGTTATTCTGGAATATCATGATAATAGGAATTATGAACCATGTAAAAATTTTCAATGCTTGATGCTTTCTACTTTAAGCTGTAGCAGGCACTTTGAATAATTCACGTGCCTTTCTATTCTCTGCGTTTTAAGTAGGTGATAGGAGTTACTACTTGCTCCTTGTTTTCATTGGTTTGAAAGTAATCATAGTCTACATATGGCACTGCAAAGAGAAAACATTATATACCCAAAATGGAAACTGGATGGATCTCTTTTGGAATTGAATCCTCATCAGACAAGGATTAACCTTGAAGTTAATTACAAAATTGCTGATAAATATAACAAAAAGGATCTGTTCCAAGTTTTCTCCGCTGCTTTCTTTTAATGGTGTGTTGTTAATAACCAATTAACCTATTAGGCATTTCTTTATTGCTTAGATTTTGGTAGTATGATGTCACTTTGTTTTATCTCCACTTTTGCTTTCGAGACTGCCAATTTTTTTTATGTCAAATACTGTTTATTATGCAACTTCGTATATCTGAAGTTCTTAAAATAAAGCAGCTACTGCCTCTTTATTGATCTTTCGCAGAGTGTCACGGAGATGTGAATTTGAATGTGAACATGGCTGGTGACTTCTCTCAACATCTTTCTTTAACCGCCTTACTGACTAGAAGAGGAAACTTTGCTTTGACTTGGTGCAATCCATCCTATGGTTATGATATGATCTGCTTGTTGCACTGTTTCTGTGCATTGCTACATTCCAAATTTATCATCGGTACAATATTTTTATGTATGCGATAGGAGCATGGACTTAATACCAAGACAGATGTACTTCCCATTACCTTGTTTTTACCCATTAGGCAACTCTAAATTCAGTGGAGGTTGATAATCCATCTTACAGTTATGATCTAATCTGCTTACTGCATTGCTTCTATGCATCACTATATTCCAAAAGTATCATTATGAGTATGATATTTGTATGTGTGATAGGTAAAAATCAGGTTAATAAGATCAATCATAGCCATGAAAACCTAACTCTACCATCATCAAATAATCTAATCCAAATGAAATAAAAAACATGTAATTAAAAAAAATATCATCTAGATTGTATGATTCCTTGTTTTATGATGTGGATTGTTTCTTCAATAATGAACAATTATGAAAATCAAAGTTGCCATGATGGATAATAATGATAAAATGCTAATATGATAGATGAATGCTCAAATGCTCAATATGTTCAAGACGATAATGTAGACGCTATATGAATGTTGGATAGATGCAGTATGGAATGAGAGGGTGTTTATATAGAACTCAACTAAAATCAATCAACAGTAAAGATTTGGTGGCTATATGAATGTCTAAGATTAAAAGATAATCATAGGTGAATGTGTAGATGACAAGTGGAGGGAAGATAAGATTTATGTGTGTCTGCGTACATAAAAAGTACTACATGTGAAAAATATTAAATGAAAGTTGTAGTACCATTTATCTTTTTTTAAATGTAAGAGGCACACATGTCAGTTTATTGAGATAAATGATAAGAGAAATTAAATAAATAAAATTTATTTAATTAATTGGAAAGTGGGTTTGTGAATGAATTTTTAATTAAATAAATAAGATTTATTTAATTAAAAATAGATAGAATGAAAATAATTAAATAATTAAATATTATTTAATTATAGATTTGAAAGAAATAAAAGAAATAACTAATGAATGAATTAATTAAATATAAATTTATTTAATTAATAGAAGAAATAAGTGATGGACATTGCTCAAGTGTGTTAGACAAATGCAGATGATAGCCAATGCAATATTTGATGCTAATGATAAATAGGTCAATTTTGGGTGTTTACATTTTGCCCCTCTTTGATACAATGTTCATTAGAATGTTGTGTCAAAGAAGATATGATGATTCGTTCGATGAACAAGGTTATGCCCCAGTGTAACTGGTAGGTGATGCCCCCTTGAGAGGTAAGCCAGGCTAACGAGGAAGGGCTGGGTTGGCTCGCGATAGGATGAAAAGCTAGAAACAAGGTTGACATGAAGAAAATAGGGGTTGGGTGGGAGAAATTGGGATGATGGATCTTGGTTGAGGACTATATAGGATGATGATGGAATGGATAAATGATATGATTGGCAGCTTTGAAAAGTAATTGCTCATGAATGAAAATAAATGCAATCCTTGTGTTTGATATAGCATATGGATGTTATACACCAGGGTATAGAAGACCAAGGTGTCGAGATATCCAATGCAAAACTAACATACTACAATCTTGTCTTAATATATGAGGCCAAGATGTTGGACCAATCATACACAAAATATGGATAGCAACTAGTGTTCCGAGATGGACTTTGACGCTACAAGCAATGGTTTGAGCTTATCTCCACTACACATAGTGACACCTTGTTGGTTATATGTATCGAGTTAGTCTTAACATAGAATAGTCTCAAGTGCATACGAGATTGTTTAGCTTCGCAGGTGCTAGAGATATTGATATGTAAGATGCTAATCCCAACACATACAAGATACCAATACGCATAGGAAGAGGATAAGATCATCCCGCAGACACAGCATACGAAAGCAATATGACCATGCCCCATTCCGTACTTCATTGCAACGTACCAAGATATGAATAGATCAAGGCAGTCTTGATTAGGCATAGGAAAGGGACAAGATAAATCCAAAAATAAAACAAAAGATATTGTCATCACGTTCTCTTGCCAAATTTAGGTGCTCTTAGATGGATTGAAGTTGGCGCCTTGTTGAGAGGAAAGCGACACCCTGTTGAAGGTTAAAGATGTTGATAAAATGCTATAGCAAATGTTGGCTTAAGGCATGCGGGCAAATAGTTTCTAGTTTATCCCTGATTGGTTAAAGTGCTTGAGCTTTTTGTTAATGCAGAAGGTCTGCTTCTTGCTTGAGCTGGTTAAAGAGAAGAAGATGGAAGATAAAAGAATATGGGGTGGGTCGTCTGTGCTTGAGTATTGGAAACTTCCTTCGTATTCCAGACTGCCTACATACCCTGTATCCCCAAGATCAAAACACATTTACGATAGTGATGAGATATGATGAATATGTAGTTCTGGGTTTATTTATGATGTAAGTGATGAAAGATAGAAGAAAGGGAAATGAAAGATTGGAGGATGATTAGAAGAAAGATGAAAGATGGATGATGAAAGGAGGGCTATCATCTTTGCTTGAATCAGAGTGCTTCCTTCGCATCTTAGATTGCCTACATACCTTGTATCCACGGGATCAAGGCTTTAACGATAGAGATGGGATGTAGTTCTTGCTTATTGTGTTGATGGTTGATGTCAAAGGATCAACTTTATTGTTTGGATTTTGTTATATTTTGATTTTTTTGATGATATTTTGGCGTTGTGTGAAATGATTGTGAAAATGTTGTTCCTGATTGCAAATGTTTGTCATGTTTGAAGTTGGATGATTTGCTGTGTTTAAAGTTGAACGTTGGAAGTTTGCAGTGTTATGAGCTTGGGTGGTCGCTGTGTTATGAGCTAGAGTTGTAGATATCCACTTCCAAATAAGGCTTTAACAAGTGCCCCCAGTGTGGGATGAGGTTTTATTATGGAGAAGCGGCGAGGAATGCGAGTGTGTGAACAAAATGCTAAGGTGCCAAAGGATAGAATTACCCCAACAAATGCCCAAACTATGATAGCTAGCATGACAGAGGCAAGGATGGGAAGGCTTTTATTATGGATAAGTGGACAACGATGCTTGTACAAGGCGAAATATGGATTATGATATGGATTATGTAAAATAGAAGGTGAAATATGCTATGAAAAGTTGTGATCAAACAAACGAAGCAGATGATGGGAGCTGGTCATTGCACATAGCGCCTATTTGCCAGGTTTTCATTATGGTACTTATCCAAGGCGCCTGTTTACTAGGTTTTCACCAGAGGACGAATTATTTATATTGTACTATATTTTTTTTTGTTATCCAAAGTGCCACAAAGTGGTTTTCACTATTGGATGGATTTTATATCTTTTTTTTTTAGAATTACTGAGATTCACGGATAAAACTTCTTGAGATGAATGCTGTTGACTGGTTCATCCAAAGGAATACCTTCAGGTGATGAGGGAGTGTATGCATTTGATCCGTAGACTACTGTGATGACAAAAGGACCAAGCCAATTTGGTTCAAACTTGCCTTGTTTCTCACGATATTGCTGATTCCTTTGATTTTTTTAAGGACAAGATCTCCAACTTGAAATTTACGCTCTCTGATTTTTTTGTTGTAGTTGTGGCATAGACGGTTTTGATAGACTTGGAGATGGTTGAGTGCTGTAAGATGCCGTTATTCTAGTAGCTCAAGATCATTGAGTCTGGATACTCGATATTCTTCATCTGATATAGTATGTTGTAGAGATATTCGCAGTGAGGGGATCTCGACCTCAATAGGTATGATAGCTTCAGTGCCATACACAAGAGCATAAGGTGTAGCTCCAGTGGGGGTTCTGATACTTGTTCTATATGCCCATAATGCAGGATTAAGTTGCAAATGCCAATCACGACCAGCTTTATTGACTGTCTTTTTGAGGATCTTGATAATTGTTTTGTTAGAAGCCTTAGCTTGGCCATTACTCCGAGGATAGTAAGGTGTAGAGAATCGATGTTGGATATGAAACTTGTTACAAAGATCTCTAACCTCTTGATTCTTGAAAGGACGATCGTTATCAGTGACAATAGCTTGAGGAACTCCATAACGGCAAACAATATAGTGTAGGATGAACTTGGATATTTGCTTGCTAGTAATATAAGTCATTGGGATGGCTTCCACCCACTTTGTGAAGTATTCAATGGCTGTGATAATGAACTTATGACCATTGGACGAAGTAGGATGGATTTTACCTATGAGATCAAGTCCCCACTACGAGAAGGGCCATGGAGTAGTGGTAGGTTGAAGTTCATGTGCTGGTGCATGTATTAGATCCCCATGTTTCTAACATTGTAGACATCTCTTTGCAAATTGTTGTACATCTTTTTTCATAGTTGGCCAATAGTATCCAACTCGTAGAAGTTTCTTAACAAGACCAGGGCTAGCGGAATGCGAGCCGCGGACACCTTCATGTACATCATGTAAGGCCACTTTTGCTTCCTCAGAATCAAGACATCTAAGAAGGATACCATCAAGACTCCGGCGATAAAGGGTGTCTCCTAGGATAGTGTAACAAGAGGCTTGATGGATAAAGGTTTTTTGTTGGGTGTTAGATAGTTGGAATGGAAAGGTTTGATTGCAGAGATACTCGTATAAGTCCTCGTACCATGGTGAATTGGGACCAACAATTTCACATATAAGCTGAGACTGCAGTACTTCAAATGCTGGAATCAGAAGCTGTTCAACCAGGAACTCACATTTGTGTGTATTGGATGGCATGTCTAGAAGAGATCCAATCATAGCCATGGCATCTGCTACTCTGTTCTGTAGCCTTAGAATTTGTTCAAAGGTGATATTGTCAAAGTACTTTTTAAAATCATCAACCATTACCTTGTATGGAAGAAACTTCTCATCTTTTGTTTGATATTCATCTAAGACTTGTTTGATAACCAGTTGAGTGTCACCAAAGACTTGTAGCTGTTTGATAGCCCATTGTACTGCCATGCGTAATCCTGTGATTAAAGCTTCATATTCTGCTATGTTGTTGGTACATGGAAATGCAATTCTGTATGATTTAGGGATACAATCTCCTTGAGGGGTAACAAACAATATCTCTGCTCCTGATCCATGCTGTGTGTAAGATCCATCAAAATATAGTTGCCACAATGTTGAGGAAGTTGGATTGAACAATCCTTCATCAGGGAATTCTGGACGTATTGGATGAATATCTGTGATAGGTGTTGTAGCTAACTGATCAGTGATAACTTGTCCTTTTATGGCCTTTTGATCCACATACTATATGTCAAATTCACTTAAGATCATAACCCATTTTGCTAATCTTCTCGTGAGGATTGCTTTGGAGAGAAGATATTTGAGTGGATCAACGTTAGATATGAGCTTTGTTGTTTGGTTCAACATATAATGTTGCAACTTTTGGGAAGCAAACACTAATACTAAACATGCTTTTTCCATAGATGAATAATTAAGTTCATATCCCACAAGAGTTCTGCTGATATAGTAAATGGCTTGTTCTTTCCCTAAATCATCATGCTGGGCTAAAAGGGCACCCAATGCTACTGCTGTTGAAGATATGTAGAGCAATAATGGTCGATCAAGTACATGAGATACTAATACAGGAGGTGTTGCCAGATATTCTTTTATTTTGTTGAAGGCCTGTTGACACTTTTTATCCCACTTAAAAAGTCCATCCTTGCGAAGAAGATGTTGAAAATGATGACATTTGTCTGCTAGTTGTGAGATAAATCTACAGATGGACTGTAACCTTCCTTGTAGACTACGAAGCTGCTTGAGATTTGCTGGCGGAGGCATTTCCATGATAGCTTTTACTTTGGCTGGGTCCACCTCTATCCCTCGTTGAGACACAATGTATCCCAAAAGTTTTCTAGATGTTACGCCAAATACACATTTCTTTGGGTTCAGTCTGACTTGATATTTCTCCAGTCGATCAAAAATTTGTGCTAATACCTGTAGATGTCCTTCTCTTGTCTTGGTTCCCTAGAATATCATCAACATAGTCTTCCATGATAGTGTGAAAAAGGTCATGGAAAATAACTGTCATGGCTCGTTAATAAGTAGCTCCAGCGTGCTTGAGACCAAAAGGCATTACAACCCAACAGTATGTGCCCCATGGACAAATGAATGATGTTTTGTCTTGATCTTCCTTTGCTATTCTGATTTGGTTATATCTTGAAAATCCATCCATTAAAGATAGCATTTCATGTCTAGCTGTGAGATCTACAATGTTGTCTATGCGTGGAAGTGGAAAGTCATCTTTAGGACATGCTTTATTAAGATCTTTGAAATTTGTGCAACAACAAACTCGTCCATTAGGTTTTTCTACAGGTACCAAGTTTGAAACCCATTCTAGATAATTAATAGGCTTTATGAACTTTGTTTCTAGCAACTTTTGAATCTCTGCCTTAACCAATAGAGCTACTTGCGGATGCATTTTGTGCAATTTTTGTTTGACATGTTTTGCATTAGGAGATACTGCTAAATGATGTACCACAAGTGATGGCTCTAGACCTGGCATGTCAGTGTAAGTCCATGCAAAATTTATAGCTCTTTTTATGAAAAATGCTATGAAGTCTCTTCTTTCTTGCTCTGATAGTGATGCTGCCAAAAAAGTGATCTTTAGGTTCTGCTCTATGCCCAAGTTCATGTCTTGTGATATTTCCACTAGCACTGTTGATTTCTCATGATAATCAGTGGCGACAGGAAGGTCAAATCCCCCATCCTCAGGTACCTTAGAGAGGTTTTCACCTTCGGATACGTCCTTTATTTTTACTTTCTCACAGTCAAGAGGCGCCTTTCGGTTTTCACCTAGTGACCTATCTTTTTTGATTTTATTTATTTCATTTTTTGCGATTGAAGGATTTGATACTTCCTCTAAAATATGCTAGTTTAGGTAGATCCATCATGAAACTTGCTTTGTGATCACCCAAAGGAATGCCTTGTCGTATGCCCATGAATTCTGCAATAGCTTCATCATTCTCAAATGTATCCAATATCGGTGCCCCTTGTTGGTCCCAATTGCAGAGATCAAGATATACGAGTGAAAGGGTAACAGACGAATGGTTATGGCTAGATGAAGTTGTGGAAATCATGAAGATGGAGGTTTCTTGAAAAAGGTTGGTAATATGAAGGGAGGAGTCGTCGATGGTATCCGAACTAGAAGTCTCTCCTACTGAGGAAGGTCCAGCATCCATATCAGAAATACATTTAATGTCTTTGGAAGGGGGTACCTCCGGCTGATAGCCAAGGCCTTGCTTATTAAACTTCTTAGACACAACAATGGGTTCAATAGGTTCTTGTTCCTGTGATCCCAGTCCACCATGTTCTTAATGATGGGGAACCCATTGTTATATCTCTCCACTTCAAGTTGGACTTGGTTGTTCTCATCAAAGAATATCCAAGAATCGATGTCATCGATGTCTTCATCATCCAGGAATCCACCTTTTATGAATACTGTGGGTGGAGCTTTTATAACGGCTGCAGATGAAGATGCTCTAGATGTGGAAGGTTTGTCATGAGATTTGGGAGATAAGGGAAGAGTTCCAACACAACAAGATTCTTGCAATGTGTACTCACCTGGGCCATGTTCGGTATACTTGATATGGAGATTGGAAGTGGCTTTGCTAGATGATGGCTTGAGTAGGGCAGATGGATTGACATAAGATGAAGATGGATATGCTTTGGTGCTGATAGGAATGCGGTTAGGGCTTTGATATTTAGCTTGAAAAGTACAACAAAATTCAAATGGATTGGGATCAACATGGATAGTAATCTCAACACTGTTATGTGGAAATTGAAGACATTGATGGTATGTAGAAGGGATTGCTTTGAGGGCATGGATCCATGGACGACCAAGAATGATGTTATAGGGAAGCTCAATAACAAGGACTTGACAACGGGTGTCAGTAGTGACCAGTCCAACTTGAATAGGCAAGTGAATAATCCCTTCAGTATCTCTTTCGGCATCATCATGTGCTCTAATAGTAATGACCTTGGAAGTGTCAACATCTTTCTTAGAATATCCCAATTGTTTGATTAATTTCAAGGAACATATATTAAGACCAACTCCACCATCCACTAAGATTCGTTTGATACGGCGTTGTTTGACAAACACTTCTATGTGGAGGGCTTCGTTGTGTGAAGGATGAATGGAGGGCTGAAGATCTTTGTCAGAAAAGGTTAGATGACAAGGGGTTGCAATGCTAGCGACCATAGATTGGAATTGTGTGGTATCGATATTGTTAGGCACTGAAGATTCTTGTAAAGCTTTGTCAAGGATAGCTTTGTGGGTAGGGGCTATGCGAAGCAACTCAAGAATGGAAATATGCGCAGGTGTTTTGCCAAGGTGATCAAGGATATTATAGGTAGAGGATGAACGAGGAGGATGGACAGTTGCTCCTTGAATGGTAACAAGACCTCTTCGAGTAGTTACGACGTAGTCGGGTGCTTTGCCTTGGATGGTAATGGTAGAAATGTGAGCATGGTCAATGCAGCCAATAGTGGATGATTCATAGGTATACTAAATAGCATTCCCAGCATGAGGGTTACTTGGTTTGTCATGAGATGGAAGTGGATTCTTGAAAGCATCTAGATCATAGTTCGATGTCGGTTGCTGTGTAGGTTGCGATGTTGGAGGTGTGATTTTAATTAAACCTTGATCGATGGAATCTTGAATAACATGTTTTAAGCACATACAACCATTTGTTTTGTGTCCCTTGACCCTATGGTAATCGCAATACTCATTCTCTTTGTACCAAGGAGCTTTGAAGAGCGGTTCCCCGTTGGGTGGTGCATTCGGTAACATGATATCTCCCACTTGGAGATGTTGATAACTGAGAGGGGGGGTGAATCAGTTATCCTAATTAATTATGCTTACCGAACTTTCTTAATAATCAATGCAGCATTAATTCAAAACATAACCATGAAATGGAAATACACATGACACAATATTTTTGACGTGGAAACCCTGTTAAGGGAAAAAACCATGGGGTGATTAACCCAAGATTGTATTCTTTGTTAGAAGAATGGAAATACAAAATGACACTTGCCAATTAGGGCTCACTGCCCGAGCATACTGCTCACAAAAGGCACACTGCCTACAAGAGACACACTATCTACAATTTATAAAGAGTGTAATACAATACTTGAATTGATTAGGAGCATCAACATATGCTGGAGTTCAGTTCCGGTTAGGCTTAGTACACTGATCTACTACACTTCATCTTTCCTCTTCTTTTGTGCTGCTCTCCTTTCACATACCAGACCTTCCTTTTTGCTTTTACTCGGGACTACTGCTTTTCTTCACACTACACAATACACCACACACACATTCACATCTAAATCAATCCTGTATATATATCCGCACAAGTGATTTCATCACCTTTCTAGTCGGCATCTAGAACAGTTAATAATTTTCTCAAATTCTGATCTGTCGGTTGAATCCTTGCACACCAAGTAATGCGGATCAAGCATATACTTGTAGAAGTCATCAATCATGTTGGCCAAAAATAACTTATGCCTTAAGAACCTTTTCCATCATCAGTAACACATCCGGTATAATGTCTGATGTTCTGCTAGTCAGTTCTTCCTCTATTCACACTGTCACTTGGGAACCCAACACTCAAGCATTCATATCTCTTTATCGTTTCCACACCGGAGGCTCAAACCTTGGAATATACTAGTCAAGATACTCCTCTTGACTTCCCCAAATCCACACTTCACTGAGATACTTCTACTGAGAGATCCGGACTTGTCTGTCGGACCTTACTGACTGCTCTGTTCCTGCTTACCGGACCTTAACACTTCTTCAATCTGACTTCTGGTGAGGACCTATCATGTCTTGCGGATGTGTGGGATAACCTTTGTTGCCATCAATGACAACAATCATGAGTCCATATAGTGTCTTTTGCCAACAATCTCCCCCTTTGGCATTGATGGCAACACTTAGTGAAAAATGACTAAGTGTCACACTATACTCCCCCTTGGCTGATGCTCTGTTTCTATGTATATTTTCCGAAGCTCCCCCTTAGCTGGATCTCATTTTTCACTGCTCCTCACTCCCCCTTTTGACATCAATGGCAAAGGGTAGGGTCTGCATACCAAAATTTTCAAAATTTTAACTATACTTGTCCGCATAAGTATATACATATGGCATACTTACATATACTGAAGTATGTCTGCAAAAGTTGTTTTTAATTGGATGAATTCTGTAGCCCAACTTTGCTTCATTCTGTCCAAAATTGATATATGACCGCTCAACAGGAATGCAAATGCATCTACCCTTTTTAGATTTGTTGGATCATTGGTCCGGGTTGTGATTTGAGCTTCGTTTATGGCCTCATGCATGGCCTCTAACTTAGGGACAATTATCCCTCTGAGCTCACTCAACCTACTGATTCTATTTTTCTTTTCTTTTTCAAGCTTTTTAATTTCATTCAAAACTACAACCGTTTGACATTCTTGATTTATTATGGATGTAGTAAGTGGATCAAAATTTTGAGAAAGTTTTATCAGTTTATCTGCCTGTTCTTTCATTTTCTTCTCAATCTCCACTTTTGTTTTAGACCAGGATATACAAAATTTGTATACATCACCTCCATCCTTAAGGGCATTTTCCAAATTTTTTATCCCAATACCCATAACTCTTCTGTCATTGGAAATTATCCCTTGCAGCTCTGAGAATCTCTTATCCAAAAACTCTTTCCCGACCTTCTCCTCAGCTGATTTCTCTAGAGAATCAAAATGTGTGCTAACACTATTGACTAGAGTTTTGAGATTACCGGAAGAGGAGGCTGTGGGATCCTTCTGAAAAGATGGCATGATCTTTTCCAACACTCCGGATGCTACCTCTATAAGCTCACAGTCTTCCATGTGAGATTTCAATAGTTTCTCTTTGACCTTCGCATTTGCAAATGAAGCTATCTTCATTGTTTGTACTGGAGATAGAGAGTCAAAATCTAATGGCCCTTTTAGTAATTCTAGTTCATCCATCTCATTAGTTTCTTTTGTCAAGAAGTCCTTGATAGATTCTGCAGTGTCTCTTGCCGGAGACAGATTCTTTTTCTCTTCTGCAGTGTCACTTATGTTCTTTTCAGCTTGACTTCCTTCTTTACTTTTCACCTCTTTTTCTTTCTCCTTTATTATTTCTTCTTCTTTAGATCCGGAGTCAACAGGGGAAACCAAAGGAGAAATGCTAGTCTATTCATGGGCCACCTCTTCCGGAGCAGAGGATTCCAAGTCCTTAGCTGTTTCTGCACCGGTATTCATTACCTCTTCTGTCATTTTCTCAGTAGACTTGTCTGCAACACTTGTAGTCGAGGGATCAGTACCCAAGTCCTCTATAATTGGAATGTTGAATCTTTTGGATGCATTCCGGAGGATCTCTTCCGTCTCTTTTGCAACTTTGTCAGTCTCTCCGAGCATAAGTTGATTCATCCTTACTTTGCTCCTGAACTCATCCTTACAATCTTTGAATACCATATTCATTTTCTTGGGATCGATTGAAGGATATAGTTGAATTGCTATCTGTTCCCAGATTTCTAGGTCTTTGGCTTGGGCATTGTTCTTTCTTATTTCTAGTTCCTTCTCCAAGCTTTTGGGGATCAGAGATATAATTTTAATAAATGCTTTGTTGTAGATATTTAGGTATCTGACTGTGGCATCTTGCAATATCTTCTGATCTGCTTCACCATAATAATCATAGAACTCAACCATTGGCTGAAGATTTCCATCCACTGTGACTGATTTGATTATGTCATCAATGAGAAAAGTGGGTTTTTCAACATAGTCCTCTGTCTTTTCTTCTTCCTCTTGACCGGTAGAGGTTTCACTGGATGTTTTCTTCTTTTTCTTCATTTACCTGATTTCTTCATCAGATTCAGTCTCCTCTTCATCCCTTTGACTAGCATAAACCCTTGTGGCTTTTGTCTTTGTTCTTTTCTCTCCTCTGCCGGATGATTGTGCTTCCGGTTTTGATGACCTTGATCTTTTGGTAGGGGTAGGTGCAGATCTCTTTGATGATCTGGTCCAGGTGGAAGATTTTGCCGGAACACTTTCCTCACTTTTCTTTTCTGCCTTCTTCTTTTCTTCCTCAACCCTTTCCATCTTTTCCCTGTTGGCATCAAGTGCCTCCTTTGAGATGCCAAAGCCTTTGGCAACATCTTCAACTTCTTTTCTCACCTTTCTTTTGATCTCTGGTTGTTTGAGTTCCACATGAATCTTTACACTTAGCTCCTCAAAAGTTCCAAACCTTTCTGCCTTGGGATCTTTTGGCTGACTTAGCATGTGTTCAACATGCAACTCAACAATTTTCTTATCAACTTCATACCCCATCGGCATGATCCATACTATTCTTGGTTCTACTGCCTCCATAAGGCACTGATCAGTTTCTACCATGAAACAAATAGTATCCTTATACTTTTCAACTAGAGCTTGGGGGATTCTTTCTCTTGCTTGCATCATACTCTGAAAGTTCTTGAAATAACCCCAGAGTGCTGTATTCTGTGCCTTAACATCACCAAGTCCATGCAGATAATCCCTAATTTGTATGGCAACTGGTCTGTCATTTTGCCATATCCAGCCACTAGATCCAGGTAATTCATTCATAAAATAGAAAAACAAACAAAGTATCAAGCCACCGTATTTGAAGGAGTTCTTCTTGTCTTTCTTTATCTTCTGCAGATTTTCTAGAAGTTGGTTCAGAAGGAGTTCACAGAGATCATAATCAACATTCTTTTTCAACATTTCATAGGCAGTATAGATAGCAGTTCCAGGTACTGAATTCTCCCTACTAGACTGATATATTTTGTAGCCAATGATCATAGATGCAAACTTGACATCCGGATCAGTGATATCCTCAATTGTCATTGCCCTTTTATCAAACCTTAATCTGGTAGCCTCACTCACAGTTTGATTTTTAACAGATTTAAGAACATGTATCCCACCGGATGAGTGCAATCTGGTAACTGCCTTAATGGCATCTTTTGTGATTTTGAACGGTCCATTTAACCATATGAAGTTATCATGTATTCTACTCAAAACGTACCAGACCCATTCATCTTCTTCAAAATACAGGAAATGAATGCACTATGCAAAATGCTTTTCCCAGATGGCTTTATACTGAGGTTTGATCTCAAAGGAATAATCTATTAACTGCTTATGATAGATATCCATTAACTTTGAATCCCCAAATTCTTCAATGTTTGCATGAATGTAAATCCTAACATCTTCTACATGCAGAACCCCATGCGGAATGCTTGAAAAGGCGCCTAGGGAATCAACTTCTAGAGATTTATATGGATGCTTCTTAAATTTAGGACGAGGTCTATTAGAGATCTTCACAACATTCGGAGTAGCCATTTCCAAAAAGGTTTTACAGCGAGAAATTCAGTAATGAAAAATACCTTTTCCGTATCAAGGGTTCACTGAAGGAGCTAGATTTGATAATCTGAATGAAACGATTTTAATGGCTGATCCTTGGGAGTTGAGACAACTTGATGCAAAGCTCCTGTTTCTTTTCTTCTTGAGTGCAAATGTGCAAAAGATGAACGAATGAACTCTTTTATTTCTTTAGAAGCCCTAATTTTCATCCTGCAATAAATGCGCAACCTAATTCATTCCAGTTTGCCTTGTTTGTCTTATTCGGAGACATAACCTTTCCGGATCACTAAGACAAATTTTGAAGTTATTCTTGGAGAGTAGTGATGATCTATCTTCCTTTCACTAGTCATTTGATCTATCTGTAGATCAAGACTCCATAGTTTGAATCATACCGGACCAAACTTGTAAAGAATCTATTTTTACCAGAAGACTATTCTACCGGATCAATTATGGAAGGATTAGATTCTTCAAATCTTCTTGCGGATCTCTCAAATCTTTACCATAACCCTTTTAAATGTTTCTTTAGGAACCCTTTAATTCGTAGCTTCTCATGTGCCAATTTTAGGCACCAATTGACTGGCTGGGGGAATTGGCTTATCTTTTGTTACTCCCCCTAAGCCAGAGCTCCTCTATTTAGTTTCCAGATGGAATATCAACACCAGATTCTGGTGTGGATCCATTCCCTACATTCTCTGTACTTTTCTTCACCCAAATCTTGTTCATCTCTCTTTGAACTTCATCTGCAATTACTTTTCTTTTGCCTTCATCTTGATTCTGATTATGAAGCACCGGACCCCTTTTGTCCTGATTCTTGCTTCTACAGAATTTGGCAATATGACCGTATCTATTGCAATTATAACAAATAACATTTCTTTGCATATTTGATTGATATCCTCTTGATCTGCATTGACTAGCCATATGTCCCATTCTATTGCATCCAAAGCATCTACCATTGAATGAATTGTTTATTTGCATATCTCTACATTCATGAGATTTGTGACCATACCTTTTGCAATTGAAACATTGTCTGGAGAAGGATGTAATAGTTTGATTCATTCTTCTTCTACATTGATTTGCTTTATGACCAAAGTTATTGCAGTTGTGGTAGTATCCATTGAAGGATGGATATCTTTGAGCATTTGGTTGCCTTACCGGAGGTCTTCTAGGTCTGTTTCTTGGATTGGAGTTCCTCTGACTGGATCCAGAGCTTTCCCCTTTTTCATATCCCAAACCACACTTGTCATTTACCCTCTTTTGACTTTCAAGAAGAACTTCAAGTTGAGCAGAACTTATCTTGAATTTCTCTTTATATTCATTTGCTGTTTGAAGATCCCTTTTAAGAGAGATAATTTGATCCTCAAGTTTTTCTTCATTATCTTTAGCATCTTCAAGATTAGATTCAAGATGTCTGATAATTCTATCCATCTTATGGTAATCTTTTAATTTCTCCTTGAGGGATTGTCTTAGATCATCTTCAATCTTTCTTTTCTCTTCAACCTCTTGGGTAAACTTCATAACTCCTGATTCCATTTCATGTCTTACCATAATGATTTCTTTTGATAACTTTTCACATAACTTGGTTTTCTCCTTCAGATCTTCATTTGTATCATTGGCTTCACCTTGTCTTGCCAATTGTTGAAGTAGCTCCTTTCTCTTTTTCATAGAGAGACTTAATTTGTCTTTCAGTTCTTTCATGAAGTCATCAGCCTGTTTGAGTCTTTCCTTTAATTCATTGACTTCAGAGTTTGATTGCTCAAGATCATTAAGGGCAGTCTTGAGTTGCTCCCTTAACCCATATACATCTATTTGAATTCCCAGATCTTCCTCAAGCTGTTAGACTCTGTTAGGAGGAACTTGGCTCTGATACCAATTGTTGATAACTGAGAGGGGGGGTGAATTAGTTATCTTAATTAATTATGCTTACCGAACTTTCTTAATAATCAATGCAGCATTAATTCAAAACATAACCATGAAATGGAAATACACATGACACAATATTTTTGACGTGGAAACCCTGTTAAGGGAAAAAACCACGGGGTGATTAACCCAAGATTGTATTCTCTGTTAGAAGAATGGAAATACAAAATGGCACTTGCCAATTAGGGCTCACTACCCGAGCATACTGCTCACAAAAGGCACACTGCCTACAAGAGACACATTGTGTACAATTTATAAAGAGTGTAATACAATACTTGAACTGATGAGGAGCATCAACATATGCTGGAGTTCAGTTCCGGTTAGGCTCAGTACATTGATCTGCTGCACTTCATCTTTCCTCTTCTTTTGTGCTGCTCTCCTTTCACATACCGGACCTTCCTTTCTGCTTTTACTCAGGATTACTGCTTTTCTTCGCACTACACAATACACCACACACACATTCACATCTAAATCAATCCTGTATATATATATCCGCACAAGTGATTTCATCACCTTTCTAGTCGATATCTAGAACAGTTAATAATTTTCTCAAACTCTGATCTGTCGGCTGAATCCTTGCACACCAAGTAATGCGGATCAAGCATATACTTGTAGAAGTCATCAATCATGTCGGCCAAACATAACTTATGCCTTAAGAACCTTTTCCATCATCAGTAACACATCCGGTATAATGTCTAATGTTCTGCCAGTCAGTTCTTCCTCTGTTCACACTATCACTTGGGAACTCGACACTCAAGCATTCATATCTCTTTATCCTTTCCACACCGGAGGCTCAAACCTTGGAATATACCAATCAAGATACTCCTCTTGACTTCCCCAAATTGGCACTTCATTGAGATACTTCTACTGAGAGATCCAAAATTGTCTGTCGGACCTTACTGACTGCTCTGTTCCTGCTTATCGGACCTTAACACTTCTTCAATTTGACTTCCAGTGAGGACCTATCATGTCTTGCGGATGTGTGGGATAACCTTTGTTGCCATCAATGACAACAATCATGAGTCCATATAGTGTCTCTTGCTAACAGGAGAATCTTTCGAAAAACAACTTCCATAGGTTCCGCTAATGATGTGAATTGTCAGCGGGGATTTGAAGTTTGTTGTTGTTGAGTTCGTTGAAAAGGTTGAGTTGTTGTAGAGGCAACTTGAATGTTGATAGGAGCTTTCATTGTTTGTATGTTCTTTGAGTCTACAACACCATCATTGACAACATTCTTGTTCTTGTTCCAAAAGCGAGACTTATCATTGGAATTTTGAGGATAGTCTTTGTAATCGTGAAAAATCTTGATAGTGCCTTTAGCAATTAACGCGCATTCAACGATGGTTCCTTTGGAAACATGTTCATCAAAGGTCCTAGCACTTTGTAATTGTAGTTGGAATGATAGCTCGGGATGAAGATTTTGAACAAAGATATCGAGTTGTTGTTTTTCAGGTATTTCCCATGATAGTTTGCTAGCCAGTTATGCCATCGTTGAGTAAATGAAGAGAAGGCTTCACCATTGCGTTGTTTGTTGTTGACAAGGTTGTTCATGTTCACTTCATGTTCAATATTAAAAGCAAAGTGTGATCAAAATTTATTTGCTAACTCCGCAAAAGATTTAATGCTTGAAGGTAAATGAGAGAACCATTTAAGAGCTTGTCCTGCTAAGCTTCGGGGAAATAGTCTCAGAAGATATGTATCATCTTGAACAACATTGAGACATGCCACAGAAATGCTCTAAGATGGTCTTCTGGATTGCCTTTTCCTTTGTATTTGTCAAACTGTGGAATTTCAAAGTGCGAAGGAAAAGGTGTCATATGAAGTGACTTGTTAAACGGATAAGCGCATATGTTTTCTGGTGCAGGAGCACCTAACACAAGGTGGCCTCTGTGAGGCATTTAAATTTATGTTTGTTTAGAAAATCATGTTTGCGTTGTAATAAGGTCTATTTGACCAATGCATTTTTATTTTAGTTTGTATCTAGGTTCATTTTGTAAGTCCCAAGTGACTTAAGGGACATTTGTCAAATTGTATCCGCATAATGCCAAAAATAGGTAGTAGGGCAGTTGGAGGCTATTTAAAACGGTTGTCTCCCAGCCACGTGGAGTCAGTTTGGTACTACTTAGGGCGAGTTTATAAACCCAAAGGATTGAACCAAATGGATATATCATTTTTCATTGTAATTAGATCGAAGTGGAGATTGAATGTAGTTGTGCATTGTTCTAAGGAGAAATAAAGACTATTCTGTGTCATCAATTTGTTTTCTGTTCTCTGTAATTGCAAACTGCATAGCTGTAGATCTCTTTTCCTTTCTATGTTTTCCCGTTGTTGCATTATGTCGATGTGAAGCATTCCACTGATAATATTTCTGTCGAAATCAGTGGAATGGCTTCATTATACCATATTCATTTGTTTTCTATTTTATTTTCCTATTTGGCGGTGTAGAGGACCAAATTTGGTTGTGCACAGTAGATCGCCTAGCATCTCCATGTGCTAGGGTTTGATTAGAGGAGTTGGAGTTGTTGTCAGTGAGACAAAGACCGTCGGAAAAGCATTCCTCGCTCAGAGCGACAAGGGTGGTCTGGCTGAAGAGAGGATCAAGCCATTGACAAAGGATCCATCGAGAGGAATCGGTGAATCGACGACTCCGTGGTAAGTCCGACCGATAGCTCAAGTCCTGCCAACGAGTGTGGTTCAAACATATATCACAAAAGCATGTTGGAAATGTATGTTGAGAAAGCATGTGGGGAATGTATATTGTGAATGTATCTTTCGTTAGATACAAATAGTGACCGGTCGTAACGGTGAATCAGGGTATATGAACCAATAATAGCAAGTCACGCCAAGCATATACTAAGTTAGTGTATGAGGCTCCCCATCATATTGGTATTAGAGCTAGTGAAAGCTCTGGGTGGAGGTGTTGTGTATTTAATTTCTGTCACTGAGAAGGCAAATGAAGAGTTGCTCATGCCATCTAGCTACAAGGAGGAACAGGATTCCTGTAGTGTGTGGGCAGGTGATGATGAGGTCTGTTGAGACCATTCACCAATAGAGATTTGGATGGAAGAGGGTGCAGAGTGGGGCCACTGCGAGAGAGAGTGGTAGTGCATCTCCAGGATCTGCTATTGGATGAGAAGAATGGGTTTGTGAAGCAACGTGTAGGATGGACATCTGATTGAGCATTGTGTTGTAGTCAAATTGAGGATTTGTAGAAGTGTTGGCATTGTCTATGAATGTTTATGTCAAACAGAGAAAGTGAAGGAGAGGCTAGCAATATGCCTCCAAAGGGGATGACCACCGAAGTGGTCAAGAAATTTCAAGAGATGGAAGAGATGATCAAAATTGGAGTCAGGGAAGCACTCCAAGCAGAATTGAAGGCAATGAAAGGAAAAAGGATGGAGGAAGACTCAGATGAAGAAGAAGAGAAAGAGGAGACAGAAGAGGAACAAGAAGAGGCAAAGATACCAGCTGAACAAAAGCAATTTCTGGAAGCCATCAAGGCAATTGACAAGGACTCTTTGGAGGCTCTGATAGATATTCCCATGTTTAGTGGAAAGATGAATGCTGATGAAGTCATGGAGTGGATGGAGGCTCTGAACAACTACTTCGACTACAAGGAAGTTCTTGACAGTAAGAAAGTTAAGTTTGCAAAAACTAAACTCAAAGGTGCTACCCTTACATGGTGGAATTACACCCAAGGAGAGAGGGTAAAGAATGGGAAGAATATGATATCTTCATGGAGCAGAATGCTAGAGAAGATCAAGTCCCAGTTCCTTCCATCTGACTATGAGGTGTAGATTTACAGGCAAATGCAGAACCTTAAGCAAAAAGATATGGATGTGGCTATTTACACCAAGGAGTTTCACAAATACACTCTTCATTGTGGGTACATGGAGGATGAAAAGGCCAAGGTAGCAAGGTATTTAAATGGTCTGAGGATTAATATTCAAGATGAGATAAGTTTATTTACACCTGAAACTGTGGAAAAATACTTTCAAGTAGCATTAAGAGTTGAAGAGAAGCTAAAGAGGAAAGGTGAGCAATAGAGTAGAGGAAGAGGTGACAGAAATTTTAGAGGCAGTTTTGGAGGCAAAAGTCCTAACCAGAGGCCTAGTGGTGAGTCTAGCTAAGAAGAGCAAGTTGGAGACTCAAGTAGAAGAGGAGGCTACCGAGGAAAAAGGCCAAATGAAAGAGGTGGGACAAATGGATCAGGTAGAGAATCTAAGTTCTCCAACATGAGATGTTATAACTGCAATCAGATAGGGCACCCAGCCTATAAGTGTCTAGAGAAGGCCTCAACTTCTCATGGTAATGAGAGAAGAACCACATTGAATCAAGAGGATGCAGGGAGTGTGACATCTCCTGAAGTGAATTTGCAATCAGAAGTGGGAGAAAGTCTGATGATCAAGAGGACGTTGCTCAAAGCACCAGTGAAGACTGAACCATCACAAAGGAGAGCTCTTTTCAGGATCAATTGCAAAAGCAAAGGTAAAATATGCAAGGTAGTCATAGATTCTGGTTCAACAGATAATATGGTGTCTAGGGAAATGGTGGATAAATTGAACATAGAAAGGATTCCTCATCAAACTCCTTACAGAGCATCTTGGGTAAGTGATAGTCAATCACTTTTAGTAGATGAGCAGACATATGTTGATTTTTAGATTGGAGAATATAAGGAGAGAATTTTATGTGACATTTTGCCCATGGAGTGTTGTCACCTACTTTTAGGTAGGCCATGGCAATTTGATAGGCAAGCATTATATGATGGATATGCTAACACATACACCATCAAGAAGGATGGAAAGACTTTTGTGATGACACCATTGCAGGAGGATACTGAAGCAAAGAAGGCAGCCAAGATTATTTTGGTGGGTAAGAAAGAGTTTGTGCAGATCAATGAAGAAGAGACAAGGACAGTTGAGGATACCTCAAGGAGTGAGGTTACCAAAGATCATAGTTTGAAGGTGATTTCAGTTTTGAATGATGGAGATCAGATACTGATGTCTGAGATGGATCAGATGAAGGTCAAAGAGTAGGTCTGCAAGCAGCCACAAGTTGATTGGAAAGAAGAATATGTTATCATAGTAGGAACCATTGTTTGTCCTCTAGAGCCAACAAGAGTTGCAAGGCAAACATATTCTACCATAGCAGTAGTACAAGACGCATCAAACACGATTTTGAATGCAGGTGTTCAGGCAATTATGACAGTAAGCAATTATGGCCTGCAACATCCAAGTTTGGTTGCAAGCACTCACTCATGGCAAGGTGTGAGTAGAGCCTACAATGCTAGGCATGCGTTTTTGATTCCATGGAAGCCAGTTGTAGTCCAGAACTCATGGGGAAGGCATGATGCAGCAAAGGATGATGGTGGTGCAAGACAAAGGATCAACTCATGGGACATGCGTTCTTTTCTAGGTGGGGTGTATGGTGCAGGAGCACCTAACACAAGGTGGCCTCCGTGAGGCATTTAAGTTTATGTTTGTTTAGAAAATCATGTTTGTGTTGTAATAAGGTCTATTTGACCAATGCATTTTCATTTCAGTTTGTATCTAGGTTCATTTTGTACGTCCCAAGTGACTTAAGGGACATTTGTCAAATTGTAACCACATAATGCCAAAAATAGGTAGTAGGGCAGTTGGAGGCTATTTAAAACGGTTGTCTCCCAACTGCTTGGATTGGTCTCCCAGCTGCTTGGAGTCAGTTTGGTACTACTCAGGGTGAGTTTATAAACCTAGATGATTGAACCAAATGGATATATCATTTTTCATTGTAATTAGATCGAAGTGGAGATTGAATGTAGTTGTGCATTGTTCTAAGGAGAAATAAAGACTATTCTGTGTCATCAATTTGTTTTCTGTTCTCTATAATTACAAACTGCATAGCTGTAGATCTCTTTTCCTTTTTGTGTTTTCCTGTTGTTGCATTATGTCGATGTGAAGCATCTCATTGATAAGATTTCTGTCAAAATCAGTGGAATGGCTTCATTGTACCATATTCATTTATTTTCCTGTTTGGCGGCGCAGATGACCAAATTTGGTTGTGCACAATAGATCGCTTAACATCTCCATGTGCTAGGGTTTGATTGGAGGAGTTGGAGTTGTTGGTGAGATAAAGGTTGTCGGAAAAGCATTCCTCGCTCAGAGCGACGAGGGTGGTCTGGCCGAAGAGAGGATCGAGCCATTGACAGAGGATCCATTGGGAGGAATCGGTGAATCAGCGACGCTGTGGTAAGTCCGACCAATAGCTCAAGTCCCGCCGATGAGTGTAGTTCAAATGTATATCGCGAATGCATATCGCAAAAGCATGTTGGAAATGTATGTTGAGAAAGCATGTGGGGAATGTATATTGTGCATGTATCTTTCGTTAGATACAAATAGTGACATGTTGTAATGGTGAATCAAGGTATAGGAACCGGTAATAGCAAGTCACACCAAGCATATACTAAGTTAGTGTATGAGGCATCATTTTCTAAGGAAAATGTCTTCTTGTTTTGTCCCACCGCTTGGTTAATCATTTGTTGAACATCTGCTGGAGATAATTACTGTTGTTGCAAAGGGAGTGGTTGGTTGGGAGGTGAAGTGTGGTATGATGTATATTGAGGTTGCTGTTGTGGGATATATGAAGCCATGACCATTTGTTGAGGTTGCATACTCACAATGTATGTCAAAGAATTGGTATACGACACATATGTGTTTGAGGATTGCTATTCTTGAGACACAAGAGGTGGTTGGGTATATTGTGATGAATTAGCACCAAGGTTTTGCATCACATGGGAAGTGGAAGATGGATTGGTGTTGGTCAATGGTTGTGAATTTGGAGTTGGATTTGTGACATGGTAAGTGATGGAAGGATTGGTTGATGTGGAAGAAGGATGGACATTTGGGTTTGTATTTTGGACAACATGGGGATTAGTATATGTCATGTGTTGGGTGACAATGTGTAATCCTTGGGTAGTATAAGACGGATTGATGGTTTGTGAAGGATTATAAGAAGATGGTGGAATTGATGTAAGCTGATCAACATAAGAGACCATAGCATTAGGATTGGCTTGTGAAACAATAGGCGGGTCACTCATGTCAATGAGACTAAGATTAGGATTGTATGACACGTTAGATGGATCTGTGGAGATTGTGGAGATCATATTAGTTGTGGTAGGAATATGGGATGTGGTGTCCACATGTGATGCAATGAGGGTAGCGGATTGCGATGGTTGTGAAGCTTGGACAGTTTGTGTTGTTTAGAGAGTTTGGGAAGCTTGCAGAGTATGGGATATGGGGATAGCTTGTGACGTTTGAGGAGTTTGCACTTGGGCAACATGAACAACTTGTGTTACTTGAGGCATAGATACGGTCATGGTAGGAGAAGGGGTATGTTGTGAAACATGGAAAGGTGGCATGTTCAGATTTTGCGAAAGGAAAGGGAGTAAATTGGTTGGAGTTATCAAAGGTTCTAAAGTGTACTCCGAGCATGGTGGGTCGAATGAAGTAACAATAGGCAATGAAAGAGATGGATTGGAAGATGGAGTTTGTAATATTGTTTGGGATGGTGTGACTATAGTGGATGGTCCCTTTGCAACAACAGTGGGAGTGCTTGGATCATGTTCTCGAATAGCAGATATGTCAAAGTCTCTTGGTAGTTTGGCTCCCATGCGGGCAAGTTGCAAGAAGTAACGATTAGGATCCGATAAAACAAGCTCCTCAACTTGGTCCCATACATGTGTGTCCTTATAGTTAGATAAATCCTCTTGCAAATGTTCTTCGTAAGTCACTGTGAAAGGGTGTGATTGCACTTGATAAGATGACTCTCCAATGGTGTACCCATGGGGCACAAACATGTGAGGAGGCATGCCAGTTGTAAATTGAGTTGCATCTCTAAGAGTTGTTGATCGTGATTGTTGCATCTTGGCTTCCATCTTAGCTCAAAGTTTTTCTTCCATTTCAGCTCTATATTGACTCCTAGTTTGAGGCATGATGGTTGATGTTGAAAATTGAACTTTAGCTTGTCAAGGTTTTGAGACCCAAAAAGATGATGGTTTGCTGATTGTTTGGTTGCTGGTTGTTGTGCTAGTTTGTTGTTTGCTTTGTTGTTGTTGGGTTGCTTGTTGCTAGTTGTTGGTTGAACTTCCCTAGAGAATAGCTCACACACTCAAGGGAAAAATTGTTTGCTAAGGTTGCTGTTTTGCTAATGTTGCTAAGGCTAAAGCCAAAAGATGTTTTGCTGATTGATTGGGTTGATTGATTGATGTTTGGTTTGCTGGTTTGGGATCTCAAAAAGATGAAAAGTTCACAAAGTCTAATTGGTTGATAAGCTCAAAGCAGGAGACAAAGTCCAGGTATCTGCAAATGATCAGAGACAGGTCTGAAAGCTAACGTTGAAGCTAAGCAAGTTGGAAATGTAGCTGGTTTGACTGAGTTAGTAAGATTTGCTGGTAATTAACCATAGGCCACAGATAATAGCCCAGATGTGACTCAGAAAAAGCCAAAAGTGATTGATAATAGCTTAAAAGCGATCTGGTTTTGGTTCAGGTAACAGGCTATAGTATTAACCACCGGCAAGCTAATTTACTACAGGCAATCAGTATTAACTCTGAAGCAATTTACTGTTGATCAAAGGTGACTTAGTTTAGACCAGAGGCAAGCAACTGTTGTTCAAAGGTGATTCAATTTATGCAAAAGACGACTGACTGTTGGTTAAAAGCGATCTAATTTGTTTGTATGCGGGTAGTTAAAGCTCAAAGGCAACTGTGTTTGTCAGGAAATATGTCTGATTTTGTGTTTTTGACAAGAAAATAGTAATTTCAGTCACTCACACTCACAACAATCACAAACTTGTACAACCTAGGCTAGGAAAAGACTGTATTTGTTGAGTCCCCTGGCCATGCTTATTCAAAGCAGATAGCTTTAGGATCTTGGTAGCATCAACTCCCCTCCATGGCACACACTTCTCATGCATACCAAGATCCAGGTTTCCCAAGGCTTGTCCCCCCACCAAACCTTAGGATTGTCCCTGCTATCTCTTCTAAGAATCACGTGAATCAGGGCGGCTTCAAAGGTCCCACCTTTTGTGTCAACAAATAGAAGGTTTTTGGCTATTAGAGAAAGTTGCTAATGAGGGCATTCGTTCAGGTGGCTATATGTGTGGCAACACTACTTTTCGTTATGTGGAGTCTCCTAGCCTTCAAGGGTTACGCCTTTGAGGGTTTTGGGGGAGGTTGGCTGTCGGTATAACACAACAACACTCATTGTTTGTGGCTTTTGACACAAACACTTTTCTTAAATAGCGGTTCAGAAGGACTTGGCTTTAGCCCATTACTGCTTGGGTCGTACCCCTTCTCACACCGGGAAGGCATGCCCTCTAAAGATAATAACAAGTTCTCATACACCCAAGATCCATTTGATAGGCAAGGAGAGATGATACTTTTTCTATTAAATTTGGATTACAATCAAGCACATGCAAGCAATCAAGAAAGATAAATCAAGCACGTAGCAAGCAATGATTCTTTTTAAGCACCAAGCCCAAATGTTCCTAAATTGGTGAAAAACCACAAGTCTTGAATCGATTGAAGCTGCAACAGATATGTTAGTAGTTTGATAACTTCCTTTTCTTGGACAATCGATAAGACGCTGCACAAATACCCAATTAGTAGCCAAGAAAGTGAAACTGCAAATGATACAGACTAAAAGCAGCACAGTTACCAGAGGTGATCAATTGTTGATCAGGAGCGATCAGTATTCTGCCATAGGGGAAATGTTACAAATCAGAAGTGATGCCAGTAATGCCAGATGCAAAATGATAAAGCTCATAAGCGATGCGAAAAAGAAACAGGCGACTGATTACGGGTCATAAGTGACTTAGATCTGTGAAAAAAATAGGATATAACAAAAACCCTAGTTTTGCAGAAAGCGATCTAGATAGCTAAAAGCGATCACTGTTAGATTAAAAGTGATGCAGCAAAGACAATAAGTGAACACTGTTAACTTGTAAGCGATGCAAAAAAGACACTAAGTGACTATTGTTCACTTGGAAGCGATCCCAAGAAGGCTAAAAGCGGCAGGTTTCGTCTTAAAAGTGATGCGTTTGTTTAGGTAGCGACTGGTTTTCGCTCAGAAGTGACTAGAACTTGCCGTAAGCGCACGGAAACATCTAATCTTCATAAAAACAACTTCAAATAACAAAGTTAATCAAGGACATGGGTCCCACCGGGCATGCCAAAATGTGATAGGTAAAAATTAATTAATATGATCAAGCATAGCTATGAAAACTTAACCCTACCATCATCAAAGAATCTAATCCAAATGAAATAAAAAACATGCAATTCAAAAACAACATCACCTAGATTGTATGATTCCTTGTTTTATGATGTAGATTGCTTCTTCAATAATGAACAATTATGAAGATCAAAGTTGCCTTGATGGATGATAATAATAAAATGCTAATATGATAGATGAATGCTCAAATGCTCAATATGCTCAAGACAATAATGTAGATGCTATATGAATGCTGGATATATGTAATATGGAATGAGAGGGTGTTTATATAGAACTCAACCAAAATTAATCAATGGTGGAGATTTGGTGGCTATGTGAATGGCTAAGATTAAAAGATAATCATGGGTGAATGTGTAGATGACAAGTGGAGGGAAGATAAGACTTATGTGTGCCCGTGTACATAAAAAGTAATACATGTGAAAGATATTAAATGAAAGTTGTAGTACCACTTATCTTTTTTAAATGAAAGAGGCACACATGTCGGCTCATTGAGATAAATGATAAGAGAAATTAATTAAATAAATAAAATTTATTTAATTAATTGGAAAGTGGGTTTCTGAATGGATTTTTAATTAAATAAATAAGATTTATTTAATTAAAAATAGATAGAATGAAGGTAATTAAATAATTAAAGATTATTTAATTATAGATTTGAAAGAAATAGAAGAAATAAGTGATAGGGACATTGCTCAAGTGTGTTAGACAAATGTAGATGATAGCTAATGCAATATTTGATGCTAATGATAAATAGGTCAATTTTGGGTGTCTACAGTATGCGCACAATGGGAACATGCACTTATATTCCATAATTAACTTATTGTTTATTTGATGTTTTTATTTTTTAAATATTCAATTGTGTAGTTTTTGATTCATCTTCGTTGATCCATATTTCATGAGTAGTGGTTTGTAAGAACCTGTTATGAACATGAATGGTCCACTTAGCACTTATTGCATCTAGGTGATGTTCACATGGGTGAATTATTGGGATTCCTAGGAGTAGGGATTTTTTTGTGGCGATTTATCAGCAATTGGCAAATTTCTATGTTTTGCATCTTGAAAATGACAAATTGTACACATTTTAGTGCTGATTTGTTCACCCAAATTTGATAGTTTTCTTGTATATAGTGTACATTCACCCTAACATAGATATTTTAATTTCTTAGAATAGACTTGGATTGTCACGATGTTTATTCCAATTTGGGTCCAATTGCCTTGGTATGATCAAGCCAATTTTTAATTTGGGTCTAGTTGCATGGTATTTGAATTTGAATTTTTTAAAGTTATAGTTTGATCACCGCCAATATATAACATTTTTGTTGTAATCGCTTGCTATTTTACATTAATTTTTGCCCCAATTTGATGACATCATCAATGCAAATATCATTTATTTAGCACAAATGTGGTGTGACCACCAATGCAATTATAGTTAATTTAGGGAAAATATGTGCCATTGCCCACACAATTATAACTAATTTAGGGTTATTGTGTACAATCGTCTATGGAAAACAGAGATTAGAAATTGAATTGTACTTTCTAGTAACTCGTCAACAACTTCATATGGTAGTAGCAGTGCAATGAAAGTGCATGCTTTGATAGCTTCTAAGTGAATATCATCTTTATCAATCACAAAGACCACATCATTCTATAATTTTCTCATAATATCATGGCTGTCACTCTCTTTCCTGCATTCTTTTTTGGAACTAATTTAGGGTTATTGTGTCGTAACACAATAACCCTAAATTAGTTCTAGAAAAGAATGCAGGAAAGAGAGTGACAGCCATGATATTATGACAAAATTAGAGAATGATGTGGTCTTTGTGATTGATAAAGATGATATTCACTTAGAAGCTATCAAACAATGCACTTTCGTTGCACTGCTACTACCATATGAAGCTGTTGATGAGTTGCTAGAAATTACAATTCAATTTCTACTCTCCATCCCTAGAGATCCCACTACCAAAAGATTTGGGACATGGAAGGAATACATAGACAAGAAAGCTAAGAAGGATGCTGCAAATAAAATTACTAAAAATAAAGTGAAAAGGGCCAAAGAAGAACAATTAAAACAAGATCCACTTCCTCCAGTTGTTGAGGATGTCATTGCTCTTCAAACTAGCCAAACCATAATAGAACCAACAAGGGAACAAACTAAGAGGAGATTAGATAGATTAATGTCTGCCAACGGAAGTAGTCCACCACATAAAGGAAAAATGACTACAGGAGCAACCACATAAGGGAAAATCAGTCATACTAGAGTACTCACAAAAAGAAACAAAAGGTAAAAAGAAGAAATAGATTGAGGTAGAAATCATTAACATAGAGGAGAGCCCCTTACAAGCTAAAATTCTAGTAGAACAAACCATAGAGATCTCGCTATAAATGAATTCTAAGAAGAAGGAATGAACAAGTAGGCAACAGAAGAAAAAATAGAAATAAAAAGCTCATAAGAAATTGGTACAATATAGCTCAAACAAGTGGAAGAAGGATTAACAAAATAAAAAGAGATAGCAACACAAGAAACATGGAGATCATCCACACAATTGATCACCCCACCAAAACAACCAGTGAACAACCCAATGAGTAAAATAAAGGAATATTTGGCAAAACAAAAGCAACCATTGTTGATTGAGTCCAAGTATACTTATGCACACTTCTATAGGACTCCAAATTGATTTCACCCAAATATCACCAATTTAGAAGATGGAATTAGGGGATGCACTTACTAGTAGCACAAAACATGATTTGATACATAAGAATATGACACTTGATGAAGCCATAGAGAAGATCCTTCAAATGATACAACAAAATTAGCTGTAGATACAAATAGGCTCATCAACAACAACCATCCAACTGGAAGGGGCCATACAAGGGTTGCTAAATCAAATAGGTGTCCTGGAGCAGGAGAAATAAACTCTTAAGGTGAAAATTATTATGGAATATGAAAGAGAAAAGTTAAGACACTACTAATAAAATGGAGGAATGGTCATAAAAACTGGTAAGTGAAGAAGTTAGAAAATACTTGTGTTAATGTATCTTCCCTATATTAGTATTGTATCACTTGGCCACAACTTACACATCAACAAAAGACCTAGATTGACTAATTGGAGTCTCAAATTCTATAGATTTCTGGTAGCTACAACTTTATGGTTGATTTAGATGGGTCACAATGTCAATAGGCGAGGAACCTCAAATTACAACATAGCTAGCTAAGTGAACAAAGGATGCAATTAATAGCTCAAATGAAGGAAATGGAGATTGAAGTAAACATCTATTTTCATAGTTGTCCAAGATTCTCCATGACATCAAACAAGTGATGCCCACACTAACAAATCCAACTACCATCACTACCACTGAGAGATCCTACCATATGCTTTCAATCTGGGTATAGTGAATACAATACATGGTGTTGACATGGGATAATGCATATGAGAAAATCAAGGCATCATATAGACATTTATTGTATTTATCTAGGATTTGAGAAAGTTTTTTATAACATAGTATCTTCTTTTTAGTTAGAGGAAGCTGTCTTGAGGACAAGACAAAGCATTAGACCCTAGGATGATGTTGGTAGGTCAAGAACTAGAAACAAAATAACAATCACTCGAAGACCATTGCGGTAGCAACTAGCAACTTGCGATACCTTTTGAAGGATGGGATTACACAAAGATGCATAGGACACATCCCTACACTAAGAGAAGGCTACATGAGTATCCATCCTCACTACAAGATAAGATAATGAAGGAGATACAAAGAGAAGGAAGAAGGATATAGATATAAGATATATGTAATAGATGCTACCCAAGCATTTGCGATGTGTATATCCATGCTTGCAATAAAGAGTATATGATATGATTATATGAGCAAATCTATCTTATGGTGTGAATGCATATATAGAATTATTTGAATCTTTATGTTATGCATATGCTATCTACTGCTCTAACTTGATTTACTTCTCATTACGTCACCCTGGGGTTAATTCTCTAACATAAATAAGATTATATTTTATTGTCAACAATATGCCCTAGGGTTTTTTCTTCTTCATTTTTCATTTTCATATCTAATAATTTTAGAAGTCATTCATGTATTTTTTAGATACAAGATTTATTTTACATGTATCACTTCATCTTTTGATTTTAGCATATCACCTTAAAGAGTTGCATGCCAACGGTGTTAGTGTAGATTTTTATTTTCCTAGTTGAGTTATTTTATTTCCCTATTTCTTAGGTTTTTCCTACACTTTTATTAAGCTTGCTTAGGTTAATAAAATGAATTTAATTAGTGAGTGGGTGATTTGAGGTGTCGGCATCCTACAAGGGAGGTGGCATTTGCTATCTTGGGAAGATGCTCTAGCTATCTTTAGCTCGTATGGTGGCCTCTCCCTATTGGTTGGTTTTGCCACCTCTCCCCTCCCAAGTCTATATAAACTCACTACCCAACTTGTATTTTGCATCTTTTGCTTTTGCAATCATAATGCTATTTTGCTTCTGGAGCATTTGCATTACTCTTGTGGAGACTAACTCTGTGTTGTTATTTTGATCTTGTATCATTTGCTTCATAGTTTATTAATCTATTCATTGCTCTGGGTTATTCATCTTTTCAGATTCTAACATGGTATCTGAGCTATTCAATGCATAATAGATTTTAGTTTTCTCTTTGAGAGATTCGAGAGGGGCTAATAATATTTTCTTGCAGGTTTTCTGAAAACCTACTATGCTCTTCTCTTGCATTTTCAAATGATCTAGAGAATCAGAAAAGTTTGATGAAAATATTTTAACCTCTAAGATTTTGTACTTGTATTTTTTGAAATCTGGGTGTTTGCAACATTCTGGTAATCCTAAGAGCTTTTCAACATTTTCATAGCGTCTATAAGGCTCGAGAAAGTTAGATTTGGCTTTTGTTACACCGAGATCAGAGATTAGAAACTCAAGTTGCAAACGAGGGGTTTTAAAAAGTAGTTCTAGCAGACTACTCAAATTTGGGTCATTTTGAGACTAAACAGACCTTTCCATTGTGTCTAGAAGGCCCAAAAAGCCCCATTTTCATATAAAGTTTATCCACATCAGACACTAGGAGCTTCAAAGGATTTTTTTCCTTTTCTGGTAGTCGTACGACCATGAACAGTGCCATGAACAATGTTTTCAGGTAGTGAATAGTAAATTTAGGTTGTGAACAGTGTTTTCAGGCCATGAGCAGTGTTTTTAGCCTTTACCCCTCACCATTGGACTTTTCAATTGTGCACCCAAACTTCAGAAGGCTCGTTCTTAGCCATATGATGGCCTTTTTTGGCACAATGTTTTCTATTTTAGGCTAGAATTTTGTGCTCTACATCGTCGAAAAAATAGTTTTTTGATTTGATGCTCTAGCTTTTAGAAATAGGAGATTCTTTCAATTCTTGTTGTGCCATTCTCATTTTGAGATATTCTGGGAGCCATAACTTGTGAAAATAGACTCCTTTTTAGTTACCATTTTTTCCAGAGTTCATATTTTTCTGTGTACTCTACGTTGGTGCTCTCACATTGATTTTATATTGTATTTGATTTGTAGTTTCAGCGTTTGGCCATTTTGTGCCCTGTAAGAGTTTGAAAATTTGATTTTCACATTGTAATTGCACTAATTATAAAGTGCCAACATTGTGATTTCTGGGGGGAGTCATTTTAGATACTAGTGAAAAGGGGGGGTGTTTTGACGTTCTTGTGTTCAATTCTTTTCAGTACTTCATTTTCTATATTCCCTGCATCATGGATCAACCAACAACTCCCATCTTAACTCCTCACAACTATTTTGAGTGGAAATCATGCATGACAATCTACTTAAGGAAAGTGTTACATCCCCAACTTTTGATTTCGCCTAATCTTTCTTTTATGTGGTAAACATGATAATTAATCTTAGATTAATGATTTGATGTTTGTGGAAAATATCAAGAGAAATTATTGATTACATAGATATTGATTTATGTTTATATTAAGCATGATATTACTTATTGCTAAGATTATTTTATCGTAATGATTTATGAATTAAATAATGATATACTGATCATGATTATATGGTTGTGAGTGTAACCAGGAAAAGAATCTTTCCTCGAAGATGGAAGGAGAGTATCACCAGGGGAGACGGAAATAGATGTTGGGAAAAGATTAGAATGCCATCTGAGTATTGAGGTTAAACTTTCATGAACCCATGTAGGATAGGGTGAGTACAAGTCTTTTCTTGTTTAGTCGATTTCAAATTTGACCAACGTCGGCAAGACAATTTATGGTCTCTCGATGTCATCAACATTGGTTCAACTAGTTAATGTTCTCGAAACATTTATGCAGTCGATCGTAAACCTAGTTGGATGTCGAAGTTTTCCTTTATTCATGTATCTATTTTTTTATTTATGTGATTATTGTATAATTATTTTGATTATAGTTAGTAGGGCGAAGAGGGGGAGAGGACTCAACCCCATATTCACATATTGGTGATACCACCTTAATGATAATATAATTTAAGTGATAATCTAAGTTATTGTGATAATCCCAATACATCATTTAGATGTAATTGATATTATGTTAAGCATATTTATTTATCGACCCACTTATAGTGGTCGAGCATTATATATATATCAAGCTTGAGTGCTCTTGTAGTCCACCACCTCACGACCCACGAAATGTGGAGTGAGTTGGGTTGCTGTGAGCTTAGCCAAAGTTTATCTTTTTGAAAATACTCCCGAATGAGAGATATGGCCCTTAAGGAGCTGAGAAACCTGTGAGTTGGCACGGTATATGCCAACTAATTTACCACCTTTAGTGAGAGGGTGGCGGTTATGGGCGAAGCGGGCTAATGCATGCGTAGAGAGTCTTTAGTGGGGATGTTTTGTTTGGGGAAAGAGACATTGTTGTTGTTGGTTATTGTCTTTCTCTGTAGAGGTACAGATAGAAGATTTAATGCTTGGAGCTCACGGGAAGGAGCGATCTCTCATCATTAGTCTTATCAATTAGTAGGCCGTACTCGACTGTGAACCTACATTCACAAGTATGATTGTGTTTACAGTCATGGGTTATTTTGCATGATAATACCTCTATTTCTTGGTCATTCTATAGTTAATCGATGGCAGTGATGATAGTATTTATGTGTTACATTTTGATAAGGCCTTCATGGCTGAGAGCACGTGTAGTGCTGTGTTTTTATAAATGGTAACATCTATATGTTTAAGGCCTTCATGGCCGAGAGCACATATAGTGCTGTATTATTATAAATGATAACATTTACATATGTTTAAAGCTTTCAGGGTTGACTACATAAGTAGTGTCATGCTATCATACACGTTGGCATTTGATGAAAACTCTGTTACAACTTATAGGGCCGAAATATTAGTAATACTGTGTTTTTATTCCATATCATTCATATGTATGATAAAAATTATTAATTTGGTCAAGAGGCATGTAAACTGTAATGTTAACTATGTTAACAGGTTGTGAGCCTATGTTTTCTTTTAGGAAGACAAGACAGAAGTAAGGCCGATGGCCATACATAATGCAATGAGGAGACACTCTTGAGAGTTGATGTTTTTGATAGTGCCATACCATGGTGGCTTTCGAGGCACATGAGATAAGAAGTAAAACACTTGTTTGTTTATATAAGACAACATTCTTATGCCTTCAGGTGTAATCTTGATTCAAGATAAGAGTAATAAGACTCTTAGTATCCATGAAGGGATAACCAACGGTTATTGGTAACAATGTAGTGACTGCATTAAGTGCATGTCAACTTTTGCATGTCAAGGGAATAAACTCTCTTTATTGAAAATAATATGTTTTTATTTCTTTATTAATGGCAATGCTTCGTGGAAGAAGTGTAGGGTGACAAGAACCCTTTGAAATCTTTGATTAAAGACTATTTTATATTGACTACATGATAGCCTATAATGGTATATGTTATAGCCGATGTGATTTGATGAAAACCTTGAAATAAGGTAACCATAGAAACCTAGACTGGGGATGGTTATAAAAATTGAAACAATGAACTTGCAAAAGAAAGCATGGGAAAAGGGTGATGTGGAGTCACAGATTCCCTATTGCTTAACACCATAAGATGAATAATGATGCACTCCTTGAATCAGAGTCAAAAGTCCAAGATAGATGGACTATGGGAGAAATGAACCCATCTTTTCCAAGACCTAGAAAGGTGAAATTATGAACTGTAGGATGAGACAGCTTCAAAGTCGAGTCGAGGTGTGTGAACATTCAACTATGTTCATTGTGAAATGTTTATGTATGTAAAACTTTGGCCAAAGTAATGCATCCGTCTTTGCATGCATTAGTCAGTTCACTATGCTCTAGATGGCATAATGCTTCCAGTAGTGTCATACATAGTTAGAGTGGATCTATAGTTGTATGACTATAAAGTATTATGAAGGACACAACACCAGATGCTCAGATGGCAAACCAATTAGTTCCTTATATCTATTTCCTTCGTGAAGGGTAGGGCTGCTTCCAAGAAGTTGTGCGGGGGACCGCCGGTCTTTGGTTGGAGGAAAAACACTTGGGTGATGCCCTCCTTTCCAACCAGAAAACTAGCCGAGACTTATGAAGATAGATTTCAAAGTTCCAGATATAGTACATTCTCTTATATGACTTGATAGTCAATACTATGTGTAATTTTATCATTGATGTTATGAGCAAAACATTGTGAATGTATAGTGAAAGTAAATCACTAATATGATCTTTGGAATTGTTGTAAATTTTAGTTTTGAAATGTCTAGAAAAGATATGCATATTGATTTTGATTATTACTTGTTTAACTTTGATTATGCTAATCATGACTTTAGTCTTAATGATAATTAAGTTGGGTAATTTTGGGTAACAAGAGATGGCTTGTTACAGAAAGTTGGGTTGCATAAGATAACAATGGGAGTGGAAATTGAACTTGCTAAAGATGAAGAAAAGCCTAAGTGGTTTAACAAATGTGATGAATCCTATGGAACTTTGTGTTTGTCTATTTCTCCTGATTTGTTCTTTCATATCGAGTCTTTGAATTCACTAAATGAAATCTGGACAAAGCTAGAAACACTATTTGGCACACAAGATTCTATGAGGGGTCATATGTTGGAAAATGAACTAACTAGTTTAAGTCCAGACAACTTCAACACAATACAATATTTTTTCACACAATTGAAATCACTAAGGATGCATTTGAAACAATGTGGAATTGAAAAGAAGGATGAACAATTGATTCTCAGCATTCTCTCTAAGCTAAGTTCTGAATATTTAGTGTTTGTTTCTACCTTCTATGCTACTAAGGGTGCACTTGGGACACAGTTCACTATGCCATCTTTGGATGATTTTGTTATCTCTCTCACAAGGGAGCAGTATAAACTAATCTAGATTGGCACTCTAAAATCCTCTAAGTCACATGCCCTGGTTGCCAACCAAAGCACAAATGAATAGAAAGGACAAAGTAGTAACAATAAGGATAATAAATGAAAGAATATCAAGGAGAAGAAGGATCAGAAACAAGCTGCCCCAAAAGCAGCTAATGAGACCTCATCTTCTAATGGTGAGAAGACCAATAAAGAGAAGGTCAAATGTGCCTATAGTAAAAGACCCGGTCATGATGAACATAAATGTTTGAAGAAATAAATCGATCACTTGACACACATTCTTGAGAAGAATAATATCAATGTTCCTGAATCAGTAAAAAATGTTCAAATGAGAGGTCTAACAAGGTGAAAGATAACAAGGGGAAAGGTAAGAGCCAAGCTCTCGTAGCAGTTGCTTCACAACAATCCACTTGGGTTCTTCGCACCACATGGCTTCATCTAAGGATGAAATTGTATCTTTGGAGCCATGTACCATGCCTTCTATTTTGATGGGCGATGACACTCCTATTGAGGTATGTGAGAGAGGGTCTATTGATGTGGGGGATGGCACATTCCATGATGTTCTTTGTGTACCCTCACTATCAACTAATCTTATGTCAGTATATCAGATCACTCACAGAGGTTCAGGCAAGCAAGTTGAGTTCACTCCTAATATAGTGGTGATTCGTGAGTTGCACAGTGATTCTACACCTACATGAGAGAGCAAATCATCAATCATGGCTTTACCTATTTTCTCACTTTGTTCCTCCATCTATTTTTCTCACTAGTTTTGATGACGTGAGTAGATTATGGCATGAGCAGTTTGGCCATCTTAACTTCTGCTATTTGTAGCAGCTCAACCAATAGAGCATGGTCATAGGGTTGCCTTCAGTTCAATTTTCAAGTGGTGTTTTCCAAGGCTGCATTCTTGGTAAGAAAATTATAGAAAAAATTGACAAAGGTAAGGCATGGAGAGCTTCACAAATACTGGAGTTAGGTCACAGTGATTTGGATGGTCTATTTCAGCATCCTTCTTTCAACAGGGCTAGATATGTTCTAACTTTCATTGATGACTTTTCTTGATATACTTGGGTGTACTATCTCAAATAGAAGTCTGAGGTATTTGATCTTTTTCAAGACTTCAAAACTTTTGTATAGAAGTAATCCAAGAAAGTCATCAAGCTTTTGCGCATTGACAATGGTGGTGAATATGTCAACCATCATTTTGAGCAATTTTGCACTTCAGAGGGGATTGATTTGTAACATTCAATTCCATACACTCCTCAGTAGAATGGTGTGACAGAACAGAATAATATGTCCTTGAAGGAAATGACGAACTGCATGATTCACTCCAGATTTCTCGCACCACGGTATTAGGGAAGGTATATACTGTATATAATATATATTAGTATATATACACACACACACCAATATATTCATACATTAATTTATGTTGTATTAGTTTCTATGATTTACATAAATTTTAAGAAGATGATTTCATTTGTGGAAATAAATAAAATAGAAATAAGAAAATAAATTACTGGAGAAGTAGTTTTTTAAAATAAAATAAAATAAAATAAAATAAAATAGGGTGAAATTACTATAACCTCATTTCCTTGATACTTCCCTCTCCTCTTTCCCTCTTCCTTTCAATTTCAAAATGAGAATGAGTGTGTGAACAAGCATAAGGGAAGACTCTTTTTATAAGAACTTTTGGAGATTAGTGGGTTGCCCTAATGAGTTATAACCCTAATAGTAGCTGTTAGAGGAAATATTGTCAACAATATTAAACTACTAATAATCCAATAATCTTAATGAAATATGATGCAAATCAAACAAACAAAAACATTTTACCTTGAAATACCTCAAAGCTTACATTGTTCACTTATCTTGTTGATGAATAGAGCTCTCACAAGTGTGCTTCCTCGCTGTTTGAAGATGATAATACTTGAATGGTTGTATGTGTTGATAACTGAGAGGGGGAGTGAATCAGTTATCTTAATTAATTTAACTTTCTGTTCTTCTTTAACAACTAATGCAGCATCAAAACAAATAAGCATCCATAACCATGAAAGCAGAAACAAAATCAATACACATAACACTATGATTTTGACGTGGAAAACCTTGTTAAGGGAAAAACCATGGGATGACTAACCCAAGATTGTAATCTCTATTAAAAGAATAGAAGTACAAAATGGCACTTGCCAATTAGGGCCCACTGCCCGAGCACACTGCTCACAAGAGGCTCACTGCCTACAAGAGACTCACTGTCTACAAGGTATTAAGAAAGTAACAAGATACTTGAACTAATGAGAAGCATCCAAATATGCTGAGGTTCAGTTCTGGTTAGGCTCAATACACTGATCTATTGCACTTCATTCTTCCTCTTCTTTGGTGCTGCTGTCCTGTCACATACCAGACCTGTATTACTACTTCCACACTGCTCTCTACTTTTCTTCGCACAACACAACATACCACACACACCTTCTCATCGAAATCCATCTGGTATATATATCCGCACAAAGGATTTCAACATCTTTCTAGTTGGCATCTGGAATACTCAATATTTTCCCAAATTCTGGTCTGTCAGTTGAATCCTTCCTTACCAAGTGATGCATATCAAAGAGATGCTTTTAGAAGTCATCAATTGATCCCTTAAGAAACTTGATTACCATCAATATCTCATCCAGATTAAGGTCTGATGCTTTGTTGATCAGTTTTTCTTTAGTCTACTCTACCAAACAGGAACCCAATACTTAGGTGCTCATATCTCTTCACTCTTTCATCACCGGAGGCTCAATCCCTGGAATATATCAGTCATGGTACTCCTCTTGACTTCCCTAAGTTCGCACTTTATTGAGATACTTCCTCTGAGAGATCTAGACCTGGTTGTCAGACCTTGCTGCATGCTCTATTCTTGGTTACCAGACCAAAATACTCTTCAATCTGACTTCTGGTATAGATAAACCATGTCCTGTGGATGTGTGGGATGGACTTTGTTGCCATCAATGACAACACTCATGAACCCACACAGTGTCTCTTGCCAACAATCTCCCCCTTTGGCATTGATGGCAACACTTAGTGAAAAATGACTAAGTGTCACATTACACTCCCCCTTGGCTGATGCTCTATTCTAATGTACATTTTACCAGAGCTCCCCCTTAGCTAGATTCCACATTTTTCACTGCTCCTCACTCTCCCTTTGACATCAATGGCAAAGGGTAGAATCCGCACACCAAAATTCTCCAAAAATCCAACTATACTTAGCCGCATAAGTATATATATACATGTTATACTTACATATATTGAAGTATATCTGCAAAAGTTGTCTTTAACTAGACAAATTCTATTGCCCAACTCTGTTTCATCCTGTCCAAAATTAAGATGTGACCACTCAACATGAATGTAAAAGCTTCTGCCCTCTTTAGGTTTGTTGGATCACTGGTCTGAGCTGTGGTCTGAGCATCAGTTAAGGCCTCATGCATGGCCTCTAATTTAGGGATAATCATCCCTCTAAGTTCACCCATCCTACTTATTATATTCTTCCTCTCCTTCTCAAGCTTCTTTATCTCATTTATGATTGCAATAGTGTGACATTCCTGGTTTATTATTGATGTGGTGAGAGGATCAAAATTTTGAGAGAAGCTTGACAGTTTATCCTCTTGTTCTTTCACTTTCTTCTCAGTATCCTTTGTCACTTTAGACCAGGATAAACAAAATTTATATACTTCTCCACCATCTTTAAGAGTATTTTCTAAGCTCTTTATCCCAATATCCCAATATCCATATTTCTCCTATCATTGGTTATAAATCCTTGTATCTCGGAGAATCTCTTATCCAAAAATTCTTTCCAGACTTTCTCTTCTGCTGCTTTTTCAAAAGAATCAAAATGTGTGCTAACTGAATTAACAAGAGATTTTAGATTACCGGATGAAGAAGCTGAAAGATCCTTCAGAAAGGATGGCATGATCTTCTCCAACACACTGGATGCAATTTCTATTAACCCACAATCTTCCATGTGAGACTTCAGGACTTTTTCTTTTGCCTTGCTTGGGCAAAGGATGCTATCTTCATTGTTTGAATTGGGGAGAGGGAATCAAAATTGAATGGTCCTTGAAACAATTCTGGTTCATCAATCTCTATCATTTCTTTGGTGAAGAAATCTTTAATAGTTTCTATAGTGTCTCTTGCCGGAGACAGAGTCTTCTTTCCTTCTGCAGTCTCAGAACTATCTCCTGGGGTCTTTTCTATTTGAACTTCTTCTCTTCCCTTTACCTCTTCTTCTTGACTGATTTTCTCCTCTATCTTTTCTTCTCCTTTATATCCGGAGTCTACTGGGGAATTAGGATGAGAGATATTTACTTCTTCATGGGCTTCCTCTTCCAGAATAGAGGAATCCAGGTCCATGGTCTTCTCCTCACTTATCTCCTTTGGATCTTCTGCATTTTTCTCGGTAGGTTCATCATCTATGTCCTCTACAACTGGGAGATTGAATTTCATGAAGGCATTCCAGACGATGTCTTCAGTTTCTTTTGCCACTTTGTTAGTCTCTCCAAGTACGAGTTGACTCATTCTTGCTTTGCTCCGGAACTCATCCTTGCAATCATTGAAGATCATGTTCATTTGTTTTGAAGTGATGGAAGGGTAGAGCTGAATGGCTATCTGTTCTTGGATCTCAATGTCCTTTGCCTTAGCATTGTTCTTCCTTATTTCTAGTTCCTTCTCTAGGCTTTTGGGAATTAGAGATATGATTTTGATAAATGCCTTATTATAGATATTCAGATACCTGATTGTAGCTTCTTGCAAGATCTTCTGGTCAGCTTCATTATATTCATCATAGAACTCAATCATTGGTTTTAGGTTCCCATCCACAGTGACTGATTTGATGATATCATCAATGCGGAGAGTAGGTTTTTCAACAAATTCTTCTGTCTTTTCTTGCTTGCCTTGACCAGTAGAGGATTCACTGGATGTTTTCTTCTTCTTCTTCATTTTCTTTACTTCCTCATCTATCTCTGTCTCTTCATCATCCTTGAGACTTGGATAGGACCTTGTTTCCTTTTTCTTTGTTCTTTTCTCTCCCTTTTCGGATGTCTGGGCTGCCAGTTTTGATGCTTTTTGGCTCTTAGAGGTGGCAGGTGTAGAGCTTTTGGAGGATCTGGTCCGGGAGGGGACTTGCACTGGGGTACTTTCTTTTTCTATTTCTTGCCTTTATTTCTCTACCCTTTCCATCTTCTCTCTGTTTGCATCAAGCGCCTCCTTTGAAATTCCATGCCTCTTGGCGAATTCTTCTACTTCCCTCCTTACTTTTCTCTTGATCTTAGGCTGTCTTAGTTCAACATAAACTTTTACACTCAGTTCTTGAAAGGTTCCAAACCTTTTTGCCTTGGGATCCTTGCATTGACTTAGCATGTGTTGAACATGTATCTCTACAATTTTCTCATCTACTTCATACCCCATTGGCATGATCCAAACTGCCCTTGGCTCCACTGCCTCCATTAGGCATTGATCAGTTTCTACCATAAAGCATACTGTATCCTTATACTTTTCAACTAGAGATTGGGGGATTCTCTCTCTGGCTTGCATCATACTCTGAAAGTTCTTGAAGTAGCCCCAGAGTGTTGTATTCTGTGCCTTGGCATCACCAATTCTATGCAAATAATCTTTGATTTGTATGGCTACTGGTCTGTCATTTTGCCATATCCAACCACTGGATCCAGGAAGCTCATTCATAAAGTAAAAGAATAAACATAGTATTAGCCCACCATACTTGAATGAGTTCTTCTTGTCCTTATTGATCTTTTGTAGGTTTTCCAACAGTTGGCTTAGAAGAAGCTCACAAAGATCATAATTTGTATTCTCCCTTAACATCTAATAAGCAACATAGATTGCAGTTCTGGATACTGAATTCTCCCTGCTGGAGTGATATATCTTATAGCCAATTATCATGGATGCAAACTTGATATCCGGATCAGTGATATCTTGAATTGTCATTGCTCTCTTGTCAAATTTCGATCCTACTGCCTCACTCACAGTCTGATTCTTGACGGATTTGAGAGCAGGTAAACCACCGGATGAGTGCAATCCAATAACTTCCCTAATGGCATCCTTGGTTATCTTGAATGGCCTCATCAACCACATAAAGTTGTCATGCATTCTACTCAGAACATACCAGACCCATTCATCTTTTGTAAAATAGGGGAAATGAATGCATTGTCCAAAATGCTTGTCCCAGCTAGCCTTGTACTGAGGTTTGAGTTCAAAAGAATCATTTATTAACTGATTGTGATAGATATCCATTAGCTTGGATTCCCTAAATTCCTCAATGTTTGCATGAATATATGCCTTAACATCTTCTACATGTAAAACCCCATGAGAAATGCTTGAAAAGGCGCCTAGGGGATCAACTTCTAAGGATTTGTAGGGATGTTTCTTGAATTTAGGACGCGGCCTATCAATGATCTTCACAACATTCAGAGTAGCCATCTTTCAAAAGATTCAGAGAGAGGTTTTCAAGAGCGGAAAATACCTTTTATGCTTCTAGGGTTCACGATATGAGTCAGATCAGATTGCTGGAAGAATCGACTTCTATGGTTAATCTTTGAAAGGCTTGAGACAATTTTGTTGCAGAGCTCCTTTTCTTTTTCTCGAATGTAAATGTGCAAATGTTCAATAAGAGAACCCTTATATTTCTGTGTAAACCCTAATTCCACATTGCAATAAATGCGTAACTTAAGTCATTCCGGTTGCCTTGTTCTCCTTGTTCTGAGAAAGATCTTTTCTGGATCACTGAGATGCACTTAGAGTTATTCTCGGTGATTAATGACAATCTATCTTCCTTTCTCCAATCATTTCATCTATCCGCAGATCAAGATTTCTCAATTTTGAATCATATTGGATTTGACTGTGGAAATCTTGCTTCTTATCAGATGACTTTTAAACCGGATTAATCTTGGAAGATTAACCTTTTCTAAACTTCTTGCAGATCTTCCATATCTTTACCAAGGCTTATTTAGATGTTTCTCTGAGAACCCTTTAATCCACAACTTTCCATGTGCCAATTTTAGGCACCAATTAAATGGCTGGGGGAATTTGTTTTCCTTCTTGACTCCTCCTGAGCCAGAGCTCATCTTATTTAGTTTCTGGAAGGAATATCAGCACCAGATTCTGGTGCGGATCCATCCCCAACATTTTCTATACTTCTCTTTACCCAAATCTTGTTCATCTCCCTTTGAATTTCATCTGCATTCACTTTTTCTTTTCCTTTGTCTTGATTTTGATTTTGATGCACCAGACCCCTTTTAACCTGATTCTTACTTCTGCAGAATTTGGCAATATGACCAGATCTATTGCAATTGTAGAAAACAACATTTCTTTGCATATTTGACTGATATCCTCTTGATCTACATTGATTAGCCATATATCCCATTCTATTGCATGCAAAGCATCTACCATTGAATGAATTGTTCATTTGCATATTTCTACACTCATGAGATTTATGACTATACCTTTTGCAGTTGAAACACTATCTGGAGAATGATGAATTAGTCTGATTCATTCTTTTTCTACACTAATTTGCTTATGACCAAAGTTATTGCAATTGTGGCAATATCCATTGAAGGATGGATATCTTTGAGCATTTGGTTGCCTCATTGGAGGTCTTCTAGGCCTGTTTCTTGTATTTCTTGATCCAAAATTCTTCTGACTGGATCTGGAGCTTTCCCCTTTCTCATATCCCAAACCTTGCTTGTCATCTACCCTCTTTTGGCTTTCAAGAAGAACTTCAAGTTGAGAAGAGCTTATCTTGAATTTCTCTTTTTATTCATTTGCTGTTTGAAGATCCCTTTTAAGAGTGTCTATTTGATTCTCAAGTTGTTCTTTATTTTCTCTAGCATCTTCAAGATCAGATTCCAAATGCCTGATTATTCTATCCATTTTGTGGCAGCCTCCTGACTTCTCCTTGAGAGATTGTTTTAGATTATCTTCAGTCTTTCTTTTCTCTTCAATTTCTTGGGCGAATTTCATAACCCCTGATTCCATTTCATGTCTTACCATAATGACCTCTTTTGATAGATTCTCACATAATTTGTTCTTCTCATTCAGATCTTCATTAATATCATTGGCTTCACTTTGACTTGCTAGTTGCTGAAGAAGTTTTCTCTTTTTCATAGAGATACTCAGTTTCTCCTTTAGTTCATTTATGAAATCATCAGCTTGTTTGAGTCTTTCCCTCAAGTTGTTGACTTCAGAGTGAGATTGCTCAAGATCGTCAAGGGCAGATTGAAGTTGTTCCCTCATACCATACATATCCATTGGAATTCCCAGAACTTCCTCAAGCTGTTAGGTTCTGTTTGGAGGAACTTAGCTCTGATACCAATTGTTGATAACTGAGAGGGGGGTGAATCAGTTATCTTAATTAATTTAACTTTCTATTCTTCTTTAACAACTAGTTCAACATCAAAACAAATAAGCATCCATAACTATGAAAGCAAAAACAAAATCAATACACATAACACTATGATTTTGACGTGGAAAACCCTGTTAAGGGAAAAACCATGGGGTGACTAACCCAAAATTGTATTCTCTGTTAAAAGAATAGAAGTACAAAATGGCACTTGCCAATTAGGGCTCACCACCCGAGCACACTGCTCATAAGAGGCTCACTGCCTAAAAGAGACTCACTATCTACAAGGTATTAATAAAGTAACAAGATACTTGAATTGATGAGAAGCATCCACATATGCTGAGGTTCAGTTCCAATTAGGCTCAATACACTGATCTACTGCACTTCATTCTTCCTCTTCTTTGGTGCTGCTGTCCTATCACATACCGGACCTGTATTACTGCTTCCACACTGCTCTTTGCTTTTATTTGCACAACACAACACGCCATACACACCTTCTCATTGAAATCCATTTGGTATATATATCTGCACAAAGTATTTCAACATCTTTCTAGTCGGCATCCGAAATACTCAATATTTTCCCAAACTCTAGTCTGTCAGTTGAATCCTTGCTTACCAAGTGATGCATATCAAAAAGATGCTTATAGGAGTCATCAATAATGTCAGCCAATCATGAATGATCCCTTAAGAAACTTGATTACCATCAATATCTCATCCGGATTAAGGTCTGATGCTTTGCCGGTCAGTTCTTCCTCAGTCTACTCTGCCAAACAGGAACCCAATACTTAGGTGCTCATATCTCTTCACTCTTTCATCATCGAAGGCTCAATCCTTGGAATATATTAGTCATGGTACTCCTCTTGACTTCCCCAAGTCCTCACTTTACTGAGATACTTCCTCTGAGAGATCCAGACCTGATTGTCAGACCTTGCTGCATGCTCTGTTCTTGGTCACTGGACCAAAATACTCTTCAATCTGACTTCCGGTATAGACACACCATGTTCTGCGGATGTGTGGGATGGACTTTGTTTCCATCAATGACAACACTCATGAATTCACACAGTGTCTCTTGCCAATAGTATGTTGGATAAAATGCAATGAAGATTACCTACAATGCAACTATTGTGAGGATGAGGGATGGATGATTGAAGCCATGGTTGTATGGATATAAAATGCAATGAGCAATATGGATACTTTTCCAAAGGCATGCTGCAATTTCTGCAGAGTAACTTTGCTATAGCTTGTATGTTGATGAAATGAGGGAATGAGCTTCCTTTTATAGGCCAAGGAGGGGGCAAATCCATGTGTCAAGATCTTAACAATGGAGAAGAAGTCTTGAGAGGTGTACAGTGAGGATTGAGTTGGTTGAGATGAGGCAGAGAAAGAGGGAAGATGTTCCTCTCACCTTGACATGGAGGAGAGAAAGGTGTGACATGAGTCCACATGTCACAAGGCTCACAATGACCAAAGAGAGAAGGTCAAACAAGGAGATCATGTTTGTAGGGAGGTTGGAAAAATTCTAGGGACTATGGAACAAGTGTCACAAAGAACCCTTTGATCATGGTGACATGGAGAGACCATGCCCTTTGGAGTAGGGATAGTTAGAGAGATAATAGGACATGTGGGTGAGGGAAAATAGATTAATTAAATATTAAAATATTTAATTATATGTGCAACATGGTGAGGTGGATTGGATGACATGGATTAGGTGACATGAATTAGTTGATTTGTGATTAAATAATTTGATTATTATTTAATTAAGGGATGGCATTAGAAGAATAGGTTTAATTGATTTAATTAAATAAATTGATATTTATTTAATATTTAGACTATTAATGATGAACGTGAATCAAATAGATAAATTGATGAATTTATTAAATGATAGAAGAATGGGAATTAAATAAATAATAAATATTTATTTAATTTGTCTTTGCCATTTTTAGGTGTATACATTAGTATAACCTTGACTAGAGAATAGTGTACATCAAATAGCGGTATCAGTCTATCCCTATTTAGACTGCCCCTTGTATCGACACTTCGATAGCTATTAAGCATTATAGCTCAAGAATTACCTTGTTTGAGGCAAACATAGAATCAACAAAAACCTTAGCAAAATCTATTCCAATCAAACTTGCCTTTTACCATATCACACCACCAATCAAAATCAAATCCAACAAATCTCACAATCCAATTTTATCCCATCCCAAAAATCTTCCATGGTTCAAACTAGGTCCCAAGTGAAACAAAAGCAAGAAATGGGTTCACTACATGGTTGTCACTATACTTCTAGTGATGAGGAAGAGGACATTACCCAAGAAGAAATTATTAGTGCTCAACAAGACCCTAAATTTCAAAAACTAATGGACAAAGTCATATCAATAGATCCACACAAGTATTTCTTTATTCTTGCCCAACAAGGAGCAAAGTTACCTTCTAATTTTGACATAGAAAAAATGAGAGAAACAAGGAAAACAAATGAAATTGAAGCTCCTAAAAATAAGAAAGCTAAGGCTATGACAAATCCATTAGAAGCACTCACGCAACAAATCTGAGCTTTACAATGAACAATTTGTGGATTTACAAACTGGATCTTCCACAAAACGATATTCATTAGAGGACATATCTCCTTATCCATTTGATAAAATCTTGGTTATGACACCTTTCCCCTCTAGTTTTGAAGTGCCCAAGATTGACAAATATAGGGAAAAAGGTGATCCATGTGAACCAAATCCTTCACAATATGAGCATGCTAGTACTAGTTACTCTTCACACCAAGATCATGCATCCTTAACTCATCTTAATGATACTATTGACAAGGGGAACACCACCTTAAGCTTGGAATCATATACCACTCCATCTACTAGTCCTCCATCACCATCCCATAGAATTCCTATCCCAAAGCATACTAGTCCTACACCAACACCACCATCAAACTTCCCAAGCTCTAATCCATCAACCAAAGAATCCTTGAACGATTTTCTCCTAAGACTCTTTGAAAAATCTAAAAGTAAAAGAAAAGCTATTCAAAAATCCAAATTCACTCATCCAATTTCATCCCCATCTAGCACAAGCAATCCTAACCTTAATAATAAGCCTACACCATCTACCATTATTCTCCATCCGTTATATTGTTCATCCACCCATATACGCATCAAGGATGTGATCCAATGGCTATTAGCAAGGAGTAAACCACCCTCATGCCTTCAAATCCCTATCCTTGAAAATATCCAAGAACCTTCCAACACCATGTCCATTCCTACAAACCAATCATGTCACCTAAAACCCCTCGACCCTATTCAAGAGTCTCCCCCATTGAGTCTAAGTCAACCTCCCTCATGCTCTCATGTCAATAACCACCAAGAGCCTATCAAGTCCACACAAGAGTCTTCCACTTCTATTTCCACCCAAAGTCAAGAGATATGTCAAGGGCATAATCTTAAGCATGTGGTAACATCAAGTCCCCCTTCTAATCAAGATCGAATCACTTTCATTCAACCCATTCATAACATATATCTTTTCCATGATCAAGACATTATGCATGATGAAGAACCTATCCATGAACAACTTAATCCTGGTCATCCCTCCACAACCATTCATGAGCAAGATACCCAAGACCTACATGCTCCATCTAATGCAAGTCTTGTTGACCTACTTGAACATTCACCCTGTTTCATGGCCTTCCTAGGAACTTCTCCACCTATCCAGGATCCTATACCATCCACTTGTCATGATGAGACACTTGTCTCCCAAGTAAGCATAGTAGATCAAACAAATAACTTGGATCCTAATGAGCACAATCAAGATCCTAATGATCCTTCCATATCATCCACTATTAACTCCATTCCAAATCCAACATATCTACTTGGTCTATCTATCTTCATTCATGAATGTTCCTCCTTGGAACAACAACAACCATTTTCCACCTCTTCTCCATCCAATAAAGAACTCAATATTAGTTCCCAAACTACACCTAGTCCCATAGTCCATCGTATGCTCCAAAAGATGAACTACCAGGGTAAAGGCTTAGGCCTTCATGAACAAGGTTTTTTGGAGCCTGTATATGTCAATTTCTCCCCTCGCTCATATGGCCTTGGATACACACCCCAAAGTCAGCAATCTAAAGATGTTAGTACTTCCTCCATTCCTCCTAAGTCCACTTTCCATCACCAACCTTATCATGTACCTAAAACATATGCCTCTATTCCACCTCCATCATCCTACAAATGTCAAAAGCATGTGACCGTACACCTTCCACCATCTAATCTACCACCACTTCTACCAATGCCTAATTATCCATTTACCCATAAATCTTCTAAAAATCCTAATCATGACCAACAAATGCACACATTGTCTAAACATAAAGATTCCACTCATTCCAACATGTTCATGAGATTCATAAATAAGAATTTGGATGCCTCTACCTATAAAGAAAAAAATCCTAAGGGTCCTAATGCCTTAGGGTACAAATGGAAAGAATCAATGAAAAATTCATCGAAAAAGTTATCCAAATCCATACCTTCACAAGCAAAGTCAAAAACTAAAATGGTATGGGTTCCCAAGAAAAAAGAAGCAATCAAGTCAAAAGAGGCATCCACCTCTCAAAAATCCCAACCATCCTCTTCCATCCATTTCATTCAACAATATCACATTCCTTCATCCCACATTAAAAGAAAAAATCATACAAATACTAATTCCATGTGGGTCCCTAAATCACTCCATCAATCATCTCCTAAGCAAATATCGCCATTGCTTCTTACACCATCTTCCCATCAAAATCTTCGAAGTTTATCACGGCGTGCGCAACCGTTGGTCATGGTTCCATTCCATTCTGCGACATTACCACATACCTCCATCTCTCCATCATTCAACTACTATCCTTCATATTTCATCCATCACCTTCCTGTGGTCCATGCTTTTGCATAAGCCTTTTACCCATCCTCTTGCATAAATCCTACATAATCCACATCATACTCCATTATCTTTTGCTACATAATCCACATCATAATCCACTATCTACCTAATCCATTTTACTTTCATACAATCCCTTACCAACATATATGAGCATTTAACATGGCCCATTTGCAACGACATCCATCTAGTGGGACTATCACCTTTCATGGAACTAGACACTTGAGCCCCTTTCATCTGTATATCCACCTATCCTATAAAAAAAAGAGTAAAGATAAATCCTTTCATCCAATGGTGAAAACCTAGTAAACAAGTGCCTTGGATAAGTACCATGATGAAAACATGGCAAACATGCATTATGTGTAGGTTGATCTTCTATGACACTTACACTCGGGGGCACATTGTCTCATCGAACCTATCATTTCCATCCTATCATATCCATCCTTATCCATTGCATACATACTCTTATCGAATCCATTCATCCTCCCTTCATCCTATTGATCTTGATAAAGATAGGGGCAAAATGTTGAAACAAGCTTTGGACAACTCTTGATGTATCTAATACTTCCAAACATATCCTACCATAATATCATTGCAAACATTGTCACGCTATATCCCGAGTCTAATATATTGAATAAGACATGTTATTCCTAAGTGACATAGTCCTTGGAGATCATATCCTGAATTCTCCCGTCCATCTCTCCTTCATGCATTTCTGATCCATTATCTCCTATTGTCCATGCTTCTACCTAACCATCCATTATCCACTATAACCCATCCGTCTACCTATCTGTGATGTTTTCCTTGTCATCGGTATCTAGCATTTAGGCTATCCAAAATTGCTATCCAATATCATCCCAAAACTTATCAAAATCTAAAAAAAAACATCAAAACACATCATAGGTACTTATCATAGCTTGGTTCTCTTTTCACCCCTGTCACCTTATCTAGTAAGGTCATCCCATCACATCATCCTATCATTTATCCTATCACGAGTCTATTGTCAATATCAGTCATTCCAAACTACGTTGCCTCTGCATCATCACGTAGGCAAGGCCATCATTGATGTGCCCCTGAGGCTCCTTCCCCATTCATCCATATCACAAATCCTATCATCCATTTACCGGTGTCAACCTTCGAGGTCAAACTACGTTGCCTCTGCGTTGTCACGTAGGCAAGACCATCATTGATGAGCCCCCAAGGCTTCCCACCCCTAGGTCTTTAGGTCCACATACGTCCACCCAGTCAAACTACGTTGCCTCTGCGTCGACACATAGGCAAGGCCATTTAGCAATGAGCCCCCGAGGCACTAGGTCAGTCCCTTAGGGCCCATCACATTGTTCATCATCAGTTCACCCTTAATAAATTAAACCTCTACTCGACTAGGGGCAAACTCTCGACCTAGTTAGAGAATAGGATTCTTGAATGCCATAAATTTAGAGGGGAAACAATTGGATCACGATTTTATTACTAGACAACAAGCAACATAACAAGCAAGTTTTCAACATTATCTTGACACTAAAGACAACGAAACTACACTTGGCAAATCCCTTTTGACCTAAGACATCAAACTGATTCTATCAAGTTATTGCAAGAAAACATGTTTTGGGCAAGAAAGTTTTTCAATGATTGTTTTAAGAGTCTTATATCATGATTTTTGTTATTATGTCTTTCTACACTACTCAAGGATGTCTCAAACGAGAGAAGCTATGATGGGGGCATAATCATTTTGTTTGTGGGTTTATCTTTAGTAATGTGAAAGCCTTGTCTAACGACATGATCAACAAAATGATCATCGAGGACATCAAAGGTCTAAACATGAAACATGCTTAATCCTTGTTTGTTGATACACAAACAATACTCAGGTCATCTTGGTTTAGTTAAACTTAGATGTTTGTATTAATTTGCTAAATCAAAATTGATGTAAGTAATACTCAGGTCATCATGGTTTAATTATACCTAGATGCTTGTATTTTCTTACAACATTTTAAAAGCTCGATGATGAAACAAAGTACTTCAAATACTCGCACAATCGAAGATGACAAGAATCCATATCCATACATACCAAATTGCATTCCATTTCATTATAAGCATTTCATCATTATAGAAATTCCACGTGTCTCAAGATCTAAGTTATCCATTTATCCAAATCATTCTTCTAAATTATCTTTCATTATCCAAATCATTTCATCAATCTTTCAAATCACTTCTTCTAATCAATTATTCATTCATCCATATCAATCGAATTCATATTCATCAAATCAATTCAATCAAGTCAAGCAATGATCCTAGTGCAAGCCGTCCTTAATCCATACCAATCAAGTTAATCAATCTTGTCAAATTATCCAATCGCAATCAATGGTCTTGATCCTAATCTCATCATAAACCAAATCAATCAATCATCATCATCAGTGAGATGTATCTTTCCTGCATATTTGTGTTGATCTAGGGATATATCGTTCCCCACAATGACAACACTATCTTAATCTTTTTGTTGATCTAGGGATATATCGTTCCCCGCAATGACAAAACTATCATTGATCATTATCGATTAATCATTGGTTTACAGCTGGACAGGGGCAGTACCTTATTTGATCTTGTATCATTTGTGCATACTTGCTTGCTTGCTTGTGTGTGTTATCATTTTATCTTGCATAACATATCATTCAACTCTTTCTTCACCAATTTCTATCCAGTCAACATATTGTTCAACCTATCTCATCGTGAGATTGTCCATGATCCTGTCGTCAATTTCTTCCCGACCAATCTCCCAAGGGGGCATCCTAGAGTCATAAACCTATACCAGGGGAAAACTGGGACATGTATCAATCACAGAAAATTTTTATTCTTTGAAACAACATGATTAAACACATTGTCTCAAAGAGGGGCAAAATGTATACACCTAAAAATGGCAAAGACAAATTAAATAAATATTTATTATTTATTTAATTCCCATTCTTCTATCATTTAATAAATTCATCAATTTATCTATTTGATTCACGTTCATCATTAATAGTCCAAATATTAAATAAATATCAATTTATTTAATTAAATCAATTAAACCTATTCTTCTAATGTCATCCCTTAATTAAATAATAATCAAATTATTTAATCACAAATCACCTAATCCATGTCATCTAATCCATGTCATCCAATCCACCTCACCATGTTGCACATATAATTAAATATTTTAATATTTAATTAATCTATTTTCCCTCACCTACATGTCCTATTATCTCTCTAACTATCCCTATTCCAAAGGGCATGGTCTCTCCATGTCACCATGGTCAAAGGGTTCTTTGTGACACTTGTTCCATAGTCCCTAGAATCTTTCCAACCTCCCTACAAACATGATCTCCTTGTTTGACCTTCTCTCTTTGGTCATTGTGAGCCTTGTGACATGTGGACTCATGTCACACCTTTCTCTGCTCCATGTCAAGGTGAGAGGAACATCTTCCCTCTTTCTCTCCCTCATCTCAACCAACTCAATCCTCACCGTACACCTCTCAAGACTTCTTCTCCATCGTTAAGATCTTGACACATGGATTTGCCCCCTCCTTGGCCTATAAAAGGAAGCTCATTCCCTCATTTCAACAACACACAAGCTATAACAAAGTTACTCTACATAAATTCCAGCATGCCTTTGGCAAAGCATCCATATTGCTCATTGCATTTTATATCCATCATCTGCATATCCATACAACCATGGCTTCAATCATCCATCCCTCATCCTCACAATAGTTGCATTGTAGGTAATATTCATTGCATTTTATCCAACATACAACCATTCAAGTATTGTCATCTTCAAACAGCGAGGAAGCATGCTTCTAAGAGCTCTATTCATCAACAAGATCAATACAAGATAGGCGAAAAATGGAATCTTTGAGGTAATTCAAGGTAAAATGTCTTTGTTTATTTGATTTGCATCATATTTGATTGAGATTATTGGATTATTAGTAGTTTAATACTGTTGACAATATTTCATCTAACAATAGCTTAATATTAATTTAGTATACTTAAGATAAATTAAACCTCTTAAAGGTTAGTGTTATAGTAGATGTGATTTATTGGTTAGAAAATGTATTAATTTTGGTAGATATAGTTGAATAAAGTATAAATATTATTATTGGAACAAGCTATTATTAATTTTGATTTTTCAATCTTATTATAGGTTGTTTAGTTTGAATTACATAATTTGAATTAAATGGATGATATTTTTATGTGAATTAAAATAAGTGTGTTGGCAAGCTTAATTAAAATTGTAAGAGTTGTCCTTCATTCCTAAAGAATAATTTCCGTTTTGGTCAACTATCCTATATTAGGTATTTTTTTCACAGGCAATTAAGTTAATTTAATTTTGTTAAACTTTATTTTGTTGAAATGGATCAATTATTGTATTCGAGTTGAGAAATGCTATTGTCATAATGTTTGACTTAAATTATAGGCTAATAAAATATTAGATTAAAATTTCTTTCCACTTTAGTTATTTAACTTTTAGAAAACGTTCATTTTAAACCGTGAATAATTCCTTTTATTCCATTATTTGTGTTACAATTTTATCTTGGAAATTATTCTATTAAATTGATATTTCTTAGAACATTAGAGTTAAAAACTCGCTAGGTTTAGGTGTTACCTTTAAGGCAAGATCCACCTCCACTTTCCCCTAGTGAACCTAGTAAGGAATCGTTCATATGGAATGTTCCCTTGTGACGTCATGAGACATGATGCTGAACCCTTTATAGGATTGCCTTCATTTGATGTAGGGTGTGTGAGAGGAGCCTTACCACACCCAACTACCGAAATCCCCTTCCTCGCATTGGATGGCATGCTCACCATGACGTTGTACGTATAATGCGGGTGAGCGCACATGTTAGCTGATCCTGTGATACACAATAGTAGCACGCGTTAGTGATGCTTTACAAAAAATTTGTTGGTTCAAGTTTTCATGTCTACATGGAAATGTGGGCATGACAATGTCAACCATCATTTTGAGCAGTTTTGTACTTCTGAGGGGATTGATCTGCAACATTAAATTCCATACACTCCTCAACAAAATGGTGTGGTAGAATGAAAGAATATGCTCTTGAAGGAAATGGCAAACTGCATGATTCACTCCAGATCTCTTGCACCACAGTATTGGGTAGAGGCCATTAATTGTGCTTGTTACATCCAGAACCATGTTCCTCACTAAACCTTGAAGGGAATCACTCCTTTTGAAGCTTGGAGTGGTCAGAAACCATCAGTTAAGCACTTTTGAATTTTTGGTTCTCTTGCATGGGCCCACATTCCTATAGAGAAACGTAAGGTCATGGATCCGCAAAGCAGGCCTTGCATATTTGTAGGCTATCCTAATGGTGTGAAGGGTTATCAATTGCTCCACCCTACTACTCACGAGTTGTTCATTGAGAGGAGTGTTCAATTTGAAGAGGCATATTCGAGCTCAACTTTTATCACTTCTCCATCTCCTTCTACATTGACATTGGAGTCACTTGGGCTACTTGACATATCTTTTGATGAGTCATATTCACCTAAGCATATTCTTGATGTTGAGGAGTCTTCTACCTCCACCTTTGATGCTGAGAGTGATTCAGAGGATTCTCTTCCTTCCTCTCCTAGTCATCATTTAGAGGGTGATGATTCTCCTCCAGATTCTCTGACTTCAAGTCCACTTTAGGCTCGATAGACTTTATAGTCTATAGGTGATTGGGTTGGGGATCCATCAGACACTAGGCAGACTTGTTCATAGTTCTAGGATGCTCACATGTCTTCATTGCTACTGCCTCTGATCCACAGTCCTTTCGAGAGGCTTCTGGTATTCCTGAGTGGAATACAACTATGTAGGAGTATAGTTCCTTGATGAGGAACCATACTTGGAATCAACCCTCTTCCTAAGAGAAGAAAACTTGTTTAATGTAAGTGGACCTATCGGATAAAATTTTCTGCAGATGGGTTGGTTGATAAGCATAAGGCTTGCCTTGTCTCAAAAGGATTCTCCCAGGTTCCTGGGATTGACTACTGTAAGACTTTTGTGCTAGTTGCCAAGATGAATTCCATCTAACTTGTCCTTGCCATTGTTGCAACTAATCGTCGGGAAGTTCACTAGATTGATGTGAAGAGTGCTTTTCTTCATGGTGACCTACATGAGGAGATATATATGGAGCAACCACATGGGTTCATTTAGGATTCTTCACTTGTGTGCCATCTTCGAAAGTCTTTATGGCCTCAAACAAGCCCATCGGGCTTGGTATGCCAAGATGGACTCCTTTCTTCTGACAATTATGTTCACTCGGTGCCATTCTAATCCCAATGTTTATATTTTGTAGCAAGATGACACTCTCACTTTCCTTGTTCTCTATTTTGATGACTTGTTGTTGACAGGGAGTTCCTCATCCACCATCCAGGTAGTGAAAACTACCCTCCATGACAAGTTTTTGATGACTGACTTAGGCTTGTTGCATTATTTTCTCAAGATTGAGATCTTTCAGTCTTCTTCTGGGATCACCATCACACAATCCAAGTATGCTCTAGATTTTCTCTCGAGGTTTCACATGACTGACTGTAAGCCTGCTCTGACTCCCTTTCTATCTAGAGTCAAACTTGAGGCTCAGTGTTCTTCACCTTTGGATGATGGCACTTTATACCAACAACTTGTTGGGAGTCTCATCTATGTGACTCATATGAGACCTGACATTTCATATGCTGTAGGCAAGATCTCTCGATTCATGCAGGAGCCCCATGAGCTGCACTGGAAAGCAACCAAACAGATACTCCACTACATTCAAGGTACACACAATTTTGGGATTCACTTTGCAACGAGCATTGATCTTGACTTGGTGGGCTACACATGTTCTAATTGGACAAGAAATTCTCAGGATCACAAGTCTACTTCTAGTTACAACTTCTCACTTGGTTCATGTCCTATTTGTTAGTCAAGTAAGAAGAAGTCTGCTATTGCTCTATCTTCTATTGAGGCTGAGTATCGGGTGGCTGTGAATGTTTCCATTGAGGCCATATGGCTTCAGAACCTTCTCACTAAGTTTGGTATCTAGGTCAGATGGCCATCAATCATATTTTGTGACAACCAAAGTGCTATTCAAATCTCACAGAATCCAATCGATCATCAATGGACCAAACACATTGAGTTCCATATGTACTACATCCGGGAGGTCATTCATGGACATGTCATTGATCTCTACTATTACCCGACTTTCGAGTAGATTGTTGATATCTTCACCAAACCCTTCACAGAAAGCAAGTATCTTCATCTATGAGATTTGTTGGGGGTGCTGGAGGCTTCATCTTTAGGGGGCTGCCTAGTCCTACTTGAAGTCCTGACTCTCTCTACTCTAGGGGGTCTTTTCTTTCTCTATTTGGGGGGGTAGGGGTGTCTATTCTCTCTTTTCTTGGGGAGGCTTCTTCTTTTTGGGGGATTTTTATGTACATGGGTACTTCATGAGGCTTCATTTGTTGGGACCCATCTTTTCACCTACCTAAGCTACACTTAAGGGGGGTGTTAGTGTAGGTTTTTATTTTCCTAGTTGGGTTATTTTATTTCCCTATTTCTTAGGTTTTTCCTACACTTTTATTAAGCTTGCTTAGGTTAAATAAAGTGAGTTTAATTAGTGAGGGTGATTTGAGGTGTCTGCATCCTATAAGGGAGGTGACATTTTCTATCTAGGGAAGAAGCTCTTGTGTTTTGGAAAACATAACACGTGCGTGTTATGATGTGCTTGCATTATGATTGATACAATTTTTTCAAAATGCAATCACATTATAACATGGTCATGTTCCTATTTTGACCAATCAAATGTCTTTATTAGGCTTGGTACATGTTTGAATTTACCAATCCTAAGGGTTGGGCATTAAATTTGGGAACCAAAGTTGTGTTCTACAAAATTCATAAAAAAACACACAAATGTCAAGTGTGCTCTCCATCAGGTTCATGTATATTTTGATTAAATTACAAAAATAATACCACTATGAGATATATCTTTGTTTTAGCTTTCTAACCATGTATTTTTTTTTAAATATGAAATTATTAAGGTCTTGATTTCTAATTAGTTTTAGTAGTGTCTTCCTTTTTTACTAAAAACCTATGTATAGTATTTTTGGTGTCATTTTTTATCCGTTCATCCAAATCTGAAACAAATTACATTTTTTTCTAGACTCTATTCTACACACATTAAATAAAATTGATTTTTGATTAGTTTTCAAAAAATTTAAGGGGGAGCATGCTCAAATTTCTATTTTTTAAGATGTTTCCACTTTGAAAATTCGTAAAAAAACATATTCATTAAAAAATTAGGAATAAACTACATGATATTAGCTAATTTTCCACTAAAAAGTCAAAATTTTAGGGGGAGGACACCAGATACTATGTTATCTTTTTTTGACAAAAACAAGAGCATTTGTGTGCTTCCCCTATTTGAACCTCTTAATCTCCACCATTTAAAAAAAATAGTAGTTTAGAAACTACATTTTTAGTACTATAAATTTTGTTCTTGTTGCATCTTCAAATTTTGACTGTGGCTATCTTCAAGTTCTTATCCAAGATCAATTTTTATTGATTTCAAAAAATAAGTGGCCACTTTTGACCCCCTTTTGGTCCCTCATTTCCATGCACATACCCATCTCTCAATAAAATGTGTGTCCAAGTACCCATTCCAAGATTGTTGGAGATGCATAAAAAATAATACATTTAGTTTACAATTAAATATCATAATATGCTAACACTAAATTCTTGTTTTCAACATAAAATAGTGAATTTGAACTTCATCATCATCAACTTTATGTAGTTTACAATGAAATTTCACTAAACCAACACCAAAATTCCAAGCTACTTCTTAGCTTTCAAGCCATACTTTTTTTTAATATTTTGAATAAATTAAGGAACTTATTTTATTTTATTTTAAGAATGTCTTCATATTCCTCAAATACATATGTATTGCATTTTCTTCATAACTTTTTATCAATTTATCTAAAATTGAAATAAATTTTATAGGATTGTTCTATGTTTCATTTTATACACATTAAAAAATTGTATTTTTGATTATTTTGTGAATGTTATATGGCACACACACTTAGCGGTACATTTTCCAAGATGCATCCACTTTGAAAAATCACCAAAATAAATTAATATAAAAATAAATAATTTATAGTACGAGCTCTTATCTATTTAATATAAAAATATATAACCATCTTTAAATTTTTAATATAGGCACATCAAATTGCTCATTGAATTTTAGGTTCATTTGATTTGAGGAAAAAACTGACCAATTTTGACCCCCCTTTTGTCTCCCATTTCCATGCACATACCCTTATCATGGGCCACTTTATATAAAGGGAATCATCTAATATAATCCTATAGACAGAATCATGGTTGAACTAGACTCTTAAATTAATATATGCATGTAAAAGTTTCTATTCAATCATTATTTTGCATAGAGAATTATGAGCACTTGTTTAAGAGTTGCACTCAAATGTTCCAATGGTCAAATGCAAGATACAATTGGATGTATTATGTTAAATTTTCAAATATACCAAAGGGAGGAACAAGTTTTATTTAACATCATTCCCATATCTAATAGATTTAGCATGGTCCTTTGTAGGAATTGGATTGAACAATATCAAACCATTACCCACATATTATATCAATGTGTAAAATTTATTCACAAAAGGAAAATAATCACAATTCCAAGGGACAATTATCAACACCTTTTGAAAAATGTTAAAATTACTATAGAAACATTTTATTTTTTTCAATTGAAAGAGGCATTACATGAATGATATAATATCTTATATAATGTGTACAAATTTCTCAAAGAACAACGAGCTCAAGAGAAAAACATTAACCAGTGTTGTATCAAAGTATGGGAAGAAGTGAACCAAATTTGAATGTTCCTCAAGCTCATATCCCATTGGAGTCATGAAGAAAAGACCATGGAAATCTTGACTAAAATCAAATAATATGATAATAAGAGGTGCTTACTTAACAAAGGACTACTAATTTGATGGAACATCAAGCCAACAATGTAACTAAGAACCTAAATAAAACCCAAAACCAATATGGATACCCAAACCTAAATAAAAAGTTATTCCACTTGAGCACATGTTTGTTTTTGATAAAATAAATAGGGAAAAGGGTCCCAGTCCCTTACAAAAGCATAAAGTTCATAAATTGTCCCTTATAATAGTAAATAAGATAGAAAGGAACAACTAAAACCATATATAGAGACACTAGCTAGAAAAACAATACCAAACCAGTCATCACAACAAGAAACTTGACACTAAAACAACTCAAAGGTATCTCAAAAATAGCACAAAACAACTCCAATAGCTCCAATAGAAGGAAAAGAGAAAGTTACACCCCATGATGAGCAATGAGGTCCCTCCAATTCTTGCACATGGTCTTTAGTTTGTCCTCCCACAGAGCAGTACCAGTGTCCACCTGCATGTCAATCTTTTCATTTTTAACTTAGTTTTATTAGTAACCTCTTCCTGCATTTGTTTTCATTTTTTGAGCTCAGCCTGTAAAATGACAATACCAGTGGCAACACGTCTCATCATATCATAATTAACAATTGTAATCTCATTCATAGCCTCCTCAAAATTTTGCATCCTATTTTGGAATATGTCCATCCTATCATGTATCTCCATCCACTTTCCATTACAAATCTCACAGCTATGAACCTTATCAGTGGTGTCTTCAAACTATCTCATGCTATCATATAAAGTATTCAACATGTTATCCATCTCATCTAATCTTTCATTATAAGTTTTGCAGCTATGAACTTTATCCATACTGTTATCCTTATTAAGTTCATACTCCTTGATTGAAGATTGATGTACACATCCTCATTTTCCTCATTAACCTTGATAGGAGAATCATACATTAGATCATTTGAGTCTACAGGGGGGATTCAAGCTCCAATTCTTCCTCAAAAAATTTCTCCTTAGTACTTTTGGAGTAGTATGAAGGGACTGAGTCAAAATTAATATCCTCAACATTAATATCACCTTCTTGATTATCACCCTTAGTAACAAAGTTCCTCCCACCACTAACAACATTGGATTGAATTGTTTTAACAAGCCTTGAAGACCTTCTCCCCCCAACAATCTTAGAATGATATCCCTTGTTCAAATTCCCATACTCCTCTTCAGAGTAGTCTTGAGGAACAAAGGACACATCAATATTTACTTTTTCAGCAACAAACTTAATTATGATGGTTTTTTGAGGCACTTCTTTGACCTTAGAAGGGAACTCGATATCATCCTCTTTTAGTCAAAGCAATATTTGTTCAGGGTTATGTGAGGCTATATTCTTCCTTTTACCTTAACTAAACTTAGGTACAGGAGTGCTCAAAATAGGATCATCATGATTGATGTGAATAATAGTATGAGTAGAAGGCCCAAGGAAACTAGGGTCAATAGGAAGAGGAGAGATTTTCTTCTTACCCTTACCTCTAGGATTAGGAATAGGTGGCTTAGCAGGAGATTCAATAGTAGGGGTATTCTTCTTCTTACCCTTGCCAGTAGGGTTATGATCATAAAGCTTAACCAGATTCTTAGTAGAGGAAGGATGGTCTGTATTAATGGCGTGAGTAGGAAGAATGACATGGGTAAGACTCAAATTGTATTGATAAAGATAATATATTAGCCCTTGGTGAAGCAGTGGAGAAGCACCATTATTAATACATAATTCCAAAGAGGACAATAGGAAGAAAGGAAAGCTAATCAAATTCTTGTGCCTTAAATGATCTAGCAGGGGAAAGTGATATCCATGCATAGTAGAGAACCTTCTTTCCAAAGTAAAATAATTAGATACCAACTTATAGTACCCTAGGGAGATGGTAATGCATCCCTCTTGTACCTGTTCTAATGCCTTACCAAAGACTTTCCATCCTCCAAAAAGGAATCAATAAAATCCTTCTCTTTGATTCTACCCTATCTCCGTACTTTTCTTCCTTGGCAACTTACCTCCATTGCCTGGCTTATCATTGCTTCTGAAACCATGATTCTTATTCCGCCAACAACAACCTGTCTTTTATCTCAAGACTTAACAAATTGTTCAGTTAGAACTTCATCAAACCCTTGCATTTCTTGGAAATAAGATGAAATACTTCCTTTCATAAAAATATCCCATATTTGATCATTTTTTTGTAACTTTGTGCAAGAGAAGGGCTCCACTCTAACTCTCTACCTAAAAATACAAAGTTATGAAGCTAGTTGCAGAGAAAATTGAAAGTTGAAATGGCGATATCAAAGCATCTGTTATCAATATCAAGAGGATTATTAAAATAAAAGATAGTTAAAGGAACCACTTTAAATGAAAATATGGGACTTCCCCAAGTGTATTCACACATGGCTAATCTAGAGGTATTCTCACCTTTAAATTGGGAAGAAGACAATATATTGGAAGATTATGGCTATGCTCACTTTTTAGGTTGATCTGGATTCTATTTACTAGATCGCTTATATCACTTTCTATAAATTTTCATATATATTAGATTTGACTTTAATGGCTTCCTATGTTCACTAAAACTATGTGGATGATGTAAAGCTACCTTTCATGGTGCATGTTGACACAAGTGGCCATGAACAACCATCTTGTTTCATGACCTCTTTTCTTTTTTCACACATTTTCAGGTACTTCCCAAGTTGTGTTTCCCCTATGGGTTTAATATGATTCAAATTAATACATGTGTCCTAAAAACACTTTATTCATGTTGATAAAAAATATAGTTGCCTTTTCTTTTTAGTTCATTATTGGTCTTTTTATTATGCCTTGATTATTGTGCTTCTCTTTCCATTATCATATCATCAATGTTCACTACTTTTTACATATATATCTTGGCCTTCTAATTATGCCTTGTTTGTTGTGTTTTTCTTTTCATATTTGTAACTTCAACATTCAATACTTTATGTTCTCTTTTACATGTATGACACTTGCCACCATTACACACACCACATTGCTTTCCTTCCCCTTTTAAGGACATTCATTTGGACACTATTATCCAAGCCAAGTGTTCCTCATTTTCCTTCAAGAAAAATGCCAACTTGATACATCTCATATAATACCATCACTCTAACATGATTTCATTTTACAAAGTATGTATTATCATTGCTCCTACATTATGCTATCTCACATGACATTTATCCTATTATGCTTTTGAGATGACATCTTACAATCAATTTCTTACATCATTTTTTTCATGAAAATATTTGACATGACATCATTTATATATATGCTTACATGTTCCCATCTCATATACAATAATAATTATCTTCATCTTACATGACAACTTTGGAACATGACCATCTTACTCACACCAATGTTTGTCCTCACATTGGGGGAAAATTTAGGTGTAATTATTTGTCTCCCATTACATGATCTTTCATGATCACATCATATAATTTACATCTAAAGCCACTACACCATATTTTTACCTCACCTCAAATCAAATCCACAACAATGTTATACACTCAATTGGGGGCATATAATATTTTTTAATTTACATGGTTTCATGTTTGTGTACATCATGGGGCCAATTCAATCACAATTCTATAATTGCCAAGTATACATCATGACCCTGTTCTCATTTTTACATGGTATTATGCTTGCATATATCATAGGGGCCAACTTAGTCACAACTTCATGAATGTCTTATACATCATAATTCAATTTCATCTTCGTTTTGTATGGCTCTATGCTCATATGCATCATCGGGCCAACTTAGTTATAACTCGATGATTGCCTCATACATCATGACTCCATTGACATGCATCTTTTACAAGGCTTCATGTTTGTATGTGCTATGGAGGCCAACTTCATCACAATTCCACAATTGTCTTGTGCACCATGATTCCTTTTTCACATCTCCTACCACATTTATACCTTGTGGGGAACAATTTTGGTTAAACCTCCACATTGTCTTATAAACCATGTGGCATACACTAGACATCAAATTAAACATTATCCACTTTCACACTCATAACTTGAATGAACTAATTAATGATTACATATGTATGTGCCACTAATGCTATTATGTACTTAGTACAACTAATGATGTGTGTGTAGGGATGGAGGATGCCACTCTACATGAAACACAAAGAATATTGAAGCATTTTTCATAACTGTATCCTCGATCTACTTGCTATTTCATTTATTGGATATTTTACTTCAAGCATGCATGATTCGTGTAGTTTCACATGCACACCAATGTGGGGGACAACTCTTAAGGGATAAGACTGCATACCTTGCACTTTTACACTTTTTTACAACATTGTGGGTACTATCATAATTATATTGTTGTAGTCTTGAATTTGACTTATTTGGTGCATAAATCGAACCTAATCTTGGACCTATCACCCAAAATTTAATTATTCATTGTTGTAGTCAAGACTAATTCATTCCCATAAGACTTTTTCCTTTCTAGACTAGGTCACATATGTTGTCATTTCCATTGGATTGGGTTGTGTCATGGCATAGTTTTCTGAGTTCAAAATTTAAATCCCCCACTCCCGAGGCCAACTTTATAAGAATTTGATCCTTGCCTCATCAGATCACATGCCAAATACCTCGAGTTGAGTGCCTAGGATTTTGTATTTATAGATAGTCCTAGGTCATTGGTTCTCAATGTTGGATTGGACCATCTTAGTATGAAAGCATTTCAATACGAGCATTAGAGCATTACATCTTAATCATTACATTGGTTGCTTGGCGTGTTTGTGGATATTTATACTTTAACAAAGGGGCTTGAGTGTTATTAAGGAAGACAATGGTCTTCCCTTTGCCATATGTTGGGCCCCATTGTGCTTTTTAGCACAACCCTATGTCTAAAAGCAAGTACAATGGACTGGAGTGCAACGTTGAAAGCTACTTCAACAACATACATATCCGTAGCAAAAAGACTATATCTAATGATATAAAAAGTGTCTCAAACCAAGCTGCATGGTGTGGCCTAATCTCACATCATATTCATCATAGGCTCTCAATTGTCAATCTATAATTAGATTTTTAGTTCCAATCGTCAATCATAATTCAAAATAATAAAATCGTCATATATCAACATATAAAATTGACAAAGAGGTAAACACCTTTATCTTTCTTTTCAATCAATCACTCTTAACAATATTAATTTAAATTGGATTTCATTATTATTACTTAATTAGTGTATTAGACCTAGATAAAAAGTAGGGTTTTATATATTAAGCTTCCTTTTTATTTCCTTACACTATTATACACCACTTTGATCACTTTAAATTCTAAATGGAATCACGTTCTTAGAAAAAGAGGAATTGTTAATGAAGTGATATAATTTATTTTCAGATAATTAATAATGTTTGGCCTTTAGGTGCAATAATTTCGAATGACCTTCCCATATGAAAATAACAATAATTGAATAATCTCATAATAATAATATTGTACGGCACGGTGTAGATTCGTTCCAATATACTTGGAATAATTGCAGGCCGTACCGTACACCAGTTCTTTGAGCAACCATAGTGTTGGGCATTTAAAATGTAGTTTATTCCTTCCATTGCATTCCGTTAGGTAGTGTGTCCGCACTACTTAAGATTGTTAGGCAATAAAATATTGATCTTCACGTGGTAAAAGCTGCTTTAATCATGCATTATCTCCTGTACATACGATAACATTGGTATTCTTTGTACTTGGCCTCATCATTTTGGCATGCTAATGTTCATAATAAGAATTCCCATGAAAATAGTGAGAAGGCGACAGGAGTGCTTTCTAAGAAAAGCATTAGGAAGTGAAGGGCGTGCGCTACTTTGTTTTGTTCATCATTCTGGTGGACCCCTCCTTCCCCCACTCTCTCTCCCTCTCCCTCTCCTCATAAAGCTCTTCTAGTGCTTGTGCTTGCATATCAATTGAGAGGATCTCACCTCAAATTTCATTAGATATTGGCAAAGCTTTCACTTCCTAATGCTTTTGTTTGAAATAATGCTGGCTTGTCGTACTTCTAAGCATTCTCTGGATACTTGTAGAATATCTCTAAGGTCATTAATATATCTCTATTAAATAACTGGATATACATTTCTAGTAGTTTAGGAAAAACGGAGAAGATTATACATAACATTAATCAAGTGTAGATTAAATTTTATGGAATCTTCATTATTGGCATCGTTATGATTCAAGACAACTTCAAACGAAATTGTAAAGGTTGATTCACAACATGTGGTAGTATAAAGTGTCAATAGTGTTGTTGTCTTTGTCCTTGAAAGGGAAGAGCCATCTATATGAGTTTATTGCGAGATTAAGGAGTAACAACACCATAAGGTGCGAGGCAATGCCCCACATGCTTGATTCAACTATTACATCTAATAGCACTCAACTCAACCATCATAAAGGAAGAATTATAGGGTAGATCGATTAATTCAACTTTCATAGTGATTCTTTATCCTTTGCGGATTTGTGACATTGTGTATGCATTTGTATCATAAAATTTCATGAGAAAAAGTATATCAAAGGCATATGTACTACAAGATAAACAATATGATGTATCACCCTTGATTCAAGACAACTTCAAATTAAATTGCAAAGGTTGATTCACAACATTTGGTAGTATAAAGTGTCAATAGTGTTGTTGCCTTTGTCCTTGATAGGGAAGAGCCATCCATATGAGTTTATTGTATGATTGAGGGGTAACACCACCATAAGGTGTGAAGCAATGCCCCACATGTTGATTCAACTATTACATCTAACAAAATTCAAATCAATCATCATAAATGAAGAATCATAGGGTAGATCAATTAATTCAACTTTGATAATGATTCTTTATTTTTTGCGGATTTGTGACATTGTGTATGCATTTGTATCATCAAATTTCATAAGAAAAAGTATATCAAAGATGTAGGTACTACAAGATAAACAATTCAATACATCTCCCTTGAGAGTATGTTATGTATAAAACAAATGGATTAATAAACTTTATGTTCCAATTTCAATGTCTTTCCTATGCATCTTTCTCTTAATAAAAGATAAAATTTTAACCCTCCTAAATGTTTAAGAGTTATAATTTCTTTCTAGGTGCTTACTATATTAAAACAAACTAGATTTTACTTTGATTTTAGAAAATATATAACATAATTATAATATGATCTAATATAGTAAAGTTGGGAATGGAAAATGTAAATGTATCTAAGTTACAACAAAACATTGAGAAAAAGGGGAAAAGAACATGTCTAGAGTGAAAAGATGTCAAAAATAGGGTTAAGAAGGTTGTAAGATCATCCCTAGATTTTGATAAATTTAATCATGGGGGCTCTTATGTCTAGGTATTAGGTGCTCATGTCCTCAAGCACTTGTTTCCTTAGCTCTAAATCTTATATAAATTTTAGGAGTTTCTTGCCTTGTTTTTTTATCCTTCATATGCCTATAAATTCTTCATGTTAGCCTTCAATATTAAGATATTCACAACATAACTTCTGGGGAAAGGAAAATTTGGCTTGTGGTATTGATAAACTACCTTAAACAATCCAATATTTGGCTTATTTTAGCCTCAATAATAGCACATAAAATGTTGGAGTGTGTGAGGTCCTAAGTGAGGTGTTTGATGTGGTATGTGGAGATTTAGTGCCTAAGAAATAAAATCCTAGGAGGGTCTCTACACTAAAATGGTGTGTGCAAGTGGATGGAGGAAAGGTAGGAGATGGATGTAAGGAAGCTAAGGTAGTGGAACAACTTCCTACACTAATCTTGAGAGGAGGGTTATGCAAAACTTTTCAGATCTTTACAACAGTTACATAAATTATATAGAAATAAACATAAATATCAATCATACCACAACACAATGATTTATGTGGGGAAAACTCTTCCAGGAGAAAAACTCCACACTCCAAAAGCCGCCCAATGTATTATTGAGAAATCAACAAGATTGCAATATACTTGCAGAGCAAGCTTTCATAGGAGCATTAGCAATTAGAAATCTAGAGGCAACTCAACATCTAAAAGACTCTCACACTCAACCTCCATCTCAAGGACCTAATATATAGGAGATACAATACATGAAACCATCAAATGGTAATTACAAAACCATGAGCTAAAACCACCCAAAAAAGTGACACCCAAATTATCTCCAATCAAAGATGCCCTATGATGTGTCAAAACACACACCAAACCGTGTAACTCCCCCTTATAACTCTTTCCTATGACCAACACATTTTCACATTTTCCAATATGGGAGACCCAACTTTCAGAGGCCATAACTTTTGATCTGAGAGGTCGATTGATGAACTGTTAGATGCGTTGGAAAGATCGTGAAGAGATATATCAAGCTATAACCAACTTGGTTATTTATGGAAACTTTCAGGGCCAAAAACAGTTTCTATATGCCTCAAAATTGACTTCGAAACATTTTTGGGAGTTTCAAAAACTCAAAACTTTAATATCTTGACATCTAGACATGACCTTGGATCGAAACTCACCCAGAATGTTTATTTGGCAATTCCCTAGCTTTGGAAAAAATTTCAGACCCATACGTGCTCAAATGCAAATTTACTATAAATAGTAACCTTTTGTAATATCAAGGTTGAGACATCTTTCCTAACATTCTCCCACTTGTCGAACACCTTGAAGGAGCAAAGAGAGTATCAACACCATGATTTAATTGCTAGGGGCCAAGAGGCCTATAGACTCTGAACACCATTTGAACTTCTCTGTGCTCATAGGTTTAGTTAATGAATCTACAACATTCATCAAAGTCTCTACCATCTTTGACCATATCTCTGACAAAATTATATTGTACATCAATGTGCTTGGTCCTGGCATGAAATGTCAAGTTCTTAGCTAGGTAAATCACACTCTGACTATCACAATAAATTATCATTGTACCTTATTTTATTCCGATACTTGAACACAGTCTCTTAAGCCAAATTGCTTCTTTACAATCATGAGTAGCTGCCATATACTCAACTTCAGTAGTGGACAAAGCAACTACATCCTGTCGCTTACTCATCCAAGTAATTGCACCACCAAATAAAGTAAACACATAAGCATTGGTGGATCATCAACTATCAACATCACCTTCCCAGTCTGAATCCACATAACTATGAACATCAAGGGAATTTATGTCTCCTATCAAATTACCATGATAACACAATGAATACTCTGAGGTACCCCACAAATATTTGAAGACTCTTTTAACTGCATCCCAATGAACTCTACTAGGGTTAGACACATATCTGGAAAGAACTCCCACTGCTTGGGCAATGTCTGGTCTAGTGTAGACAATAACATACATCAAACTTCGGATTGCACTATGGTAAGGAACTCTACTCATGTATTCCATCTCTAATGGGGATGTTGGACATTGTGAAGCAGATAGATTCATCCCAACTATAAGAGGAACACACAATGGTCTACAATCTTGCATGTTAAACTCTGTAAAACTAAATTGACATACTTACTCTAGCCAAGCCATAGTTTTCTATTCACTCTGTCTCTTCCAATTTCCATCCCAAGAATGTGTTTAGCTGCATCAAGATATTTCATTTCAAATTTAGCTACAAGTTGATACTTTAGTTCTAAAATCATTCCTTTCCCTTTACCAATAAATAACATATCATCAACATAAAATGTAATAAACATGAAACGATCATCATCAAATTTATAATAAACACAGTGATATGATTTAGAATGCTCAAATCCCAAACTCAACAGATATGTATCAAATTTCTAGTACCACATCCTAGGACTCTGTTTGAAGCCATACACAAATGTCTTCAATTTACAAACCAAATTACTTTTACTTTTCACCATGTAGTGCTTTGGCTGTGTCATATAAATATCCTCCTCCAAATCACCATGAAGGAACACCATTTCACATCTATTTTTGCAACCTCTAGATCATAAACAATAGCAATAGAAAGCAAGAATATAATGGATGTCATTTTTGCAACAGGAGAAAATATCTCACTGTAATCAACACCCTCAACATGAGAGTAACCTTTTGCAACCAACAGTACTTTGTACTTATCAATACCTCCATATGAACCAATCTTTTTATTGAACACCCATTTGTAACCAGCATGTTTTTATCCTTCAGGCAATGGTACTAGGTCCCATGTATCATTCTTTTTCAAAGTTGCCATTTCTTCATCCATAGCAATCTTTCAGGACTCTGCATCATTCTGGGTTCATCCATGTTAGTATTTCTTATAGAGTAAAAAGTTTCCCTATGCCTTTTTACCTCCTAGTTTAGCTCCTAGGTCCCTGTGTTTACACTTTGCAAGTTAAATACTAATCCCGGAGTAATTTCCACCAAAACCCATGTCAAAGGGGACTAAGGGGCCCATTCTAACTCCTTAAACATGACCAAAAAGGGCCTTGAGACTTGGGTGTCCACCCCCAAGTCCAACCTGATTTGCCAGGATAAAAATAAATGCATGTTGGCTTGGGCCCTCTCAAAAGGTTTCCATTTGTCGACCTCTTCAATTTAATTTATGAATGTTAGCGGGAAAACATATATAAGTGAGTTTATGATTTCATTTTACACCTAGATGGATAATGCAAACTTGTGATATTGAGCAAAGAGATTTCAAGGCCTTCATTACGTTTCAGAGCATAATTGTCTTTATTTTTTGTAGATTTGGCTTCATCAATCCATCTTCTCATGGTGTGAAAGATCTTCATCTCCATGAGGGCTTCACCTCTAAGGTGACATCAATTTATGTTTCATTCATTTCATTTCATCATTGGATTTAGCCTCTACCTTCCTTGGACACGCACTCTATCTAACAATGGTGTTGGAAGACTTAAATGTCCTTCTGGGGCTTGACCGAGGCAAGCTCCTAAACACCACAACCCCCAACCCCCTTTCTTTGTGATTGCAAGTTATAGGTGCGGGAGTTGGAAAGGTACATGTGTAGAGAAGTAGTTTGAAGGATAAGGATTTGAGATCTTGAATAATCTTGCTAATATTCCTCCCTCCTAGACTAGGGCGCCTGCCCCGTAGTCCTCCCAACAAGCTTGGCCCCGAACTCAGGATCTAGATACATCTGACACAACTCACTGCTCTGAATCTACATAAATTCTATCCTATTAGACTTGGGCACCCACCCTGTAGTCCGCAAAGTTTTCGTTTTTGGAAACTAAACTTCTGGTATGTTTTTGATCATCCCTGAGTATCTTCCTATACGGTTTTCTATAGCATTATATCTGTTTGTACTTGATTGCACTATAATTAGGGTTTGAGGCTTATTTGAACTAGGGTTTGACAAATCTCTCAATCTAATCTATTATTTCCATATCATTCTTGACAACATAAACCTGCAGCTAAGTCCTCATTCATCTATAGTGATTTTGCTTAGTTTTGTTGGGAATTAAGGTGTCTCAACCTTGGTAATTCCTTGCATTTATTTATTGCCTATTGTGTAATTAGGATGCAAATCCTATTTTGTCATTTTGTGGGAGTTGGCACGATGATGTGTCATCCTACGTGGAAGGTGACCACATGTAATTTTGTCCTCACATAAGGAGATAGGCATCCCACTTAGTGGTAGAGATATTTTGCCATGTGTCGGCACTTTGACTAGTGTGTAAGTGAATCTTGACTGAAACAGTTATGATAGATTCCTATGACAAAATCTATGACACGTAAGAGTCGTAAATGGAATATTCTATGATAGGTGAAGACATGTGTCATAAGGCATCTTTGGGCCCCCCAAGGAGAGTTATGACATGTTGTAAGAGAATATGCTATTTTTAGTTAGTGTATGACAGATTCTCTTACAACTGTAAGTACTATCAGTATGACGGATTCTATGACGATCGTAAGATGCGTAAGAGCATCTGTCATTGCCCAACTTGGGAATAGGCGACCATATTGGGATGGGGTGTTATAACAAGTGTCATGACTATGATGTAGTGTTGGACAAGTGTCCCTAGGCGCGGGTTTTGGGCCATGAGGCCAAGTTGGACGCCCATCTCAAGAAAAGTTTATTTTTGCCTTGTAAACTTCTATTTAAGCAGGTGCTTTGAGAGGAGATGTATTATGTCATTGACATGTACTATTATGCTACTGGTTTGTCTCCAGATATGAGTGTCAAAGACTCCTATAAAGACTTGTATTGCAAGTGTGTTGTAAACCTTGTTGTTTTGATAATACATTGTGCATTTTTTGGAGTGTGGGGTTTTTCACCCATAAGGGTTTTCCCCACGTTATATCTTGTCTCTCTTTCTTTTGTCTTACATTCTTGTGTTGTGTATTGCTGCAATATCTCTATTGTTGGGTTAATAACACTGTAATTGTAAAGGTTAAAAAGAATTTGTACTCATCTCTCCTCTTTAGATTAGTGTAGGAAGTGATTTCTGTACACCTAGCTTCCTTTCAGTTGGTATCAAAGCCTGGCCAATTTTGGTTCTAGCTGTTGGGTAGGGGTTTTTTGAGCTAATATTAGGTTGAGTGGGAGTCTGTGTAGAGTATTCTATAATCTTGTTGCAGGAAGGAGATGGAAGACATATCTGGAAGATTAGAGGTGGAGAAGTTCAATTGCACAAAATTTGAGTTATGGAAACTTAAGATGGAAGACATGCTTGTTGATCGAGACCTATGGGAAACCTTTTCCGGTGTAAAACCAACTACAATGGCACAAGCTGATTGGGATCTCAAAGATTGGAAGGCTAAAGGTCTCATAAGACTTAGTCTAGCTGATTTTGTCCTGCTAAATGTCCATGAGGAGAAGACCACGAAAGACCTTTGGAAGAAGCTAGGAGATGTTTATCAGACCAAATCCCTAGTGAACAAGATTTTTCTGAGAAAGAAGTTGTATTCTCTGAGGATGGAGGATGGAGGATCTATTGCAAATCACCTAAATGCTTTCAACATGTTAGTTGCACATTTGACATCCATTGGTGTGAAGATGGAGGAGAATCGTTGTATGACCTTGCTTTGTTCTTTGCCGGACTTGTGGGATCATCTTGTTATGGCTATTAGGAGAACCACATCCACTTTCAAAATGGATGAAGTGGTATCTTTGCTATTATATGAAGAAATGCAGAGAAAGTCTTCTGAAGTAGCCAAAGAGGCTCTTGCGGTTCGTGGAAGACCCAAGGAGAAAGGGAAAAAGAAGGACAAGAAAGCTGAGAAGGGTAGATCCAAATCCTATGGGAGATCTAAATCTCCTAGAAAGTCCAAGTCTCTCTGTTGGAACTGTGGAAAAATTGGGTATTTCCAAAAGGAATGCAAAGAGGAAAAGAAAAAGAAGAAAAAAAATGTCCCAGATTCAGATTCTGACAAGTCACAAGATGATGGTGATGCCTTCATCACAACCCTGGCCACCCATGCATTTGATGATGTGTGGTTGATTGATTCTGGTGCATCATTCCACATGACCTCACATCGAAGCTGGTTCACGAAGTATGAAGAGTTTGATGGTGGAAGAGTGTACTTGGGTGACAATTCTCATTTGAAGATTGTTGGTTGTGGAAGAGTCTCAATCTGATTCCCTGATGGATGAGTGAAGGGGATCACTAGGGTCATGCACATCCCAAGCTTGGCACGGAACTTGCTTTCTGTAAGTAAGTTGAATGATGTAGGTGTGCAAGTTGTCTTTTCGAAGGATGGATGTAGGATGACTAAAGGATCTATGGTGCTTGTGAAGGGTACTCAGAGAGGTACTTTGTTTCAGCTGGAGGCATGCACTTCACAGTGCAATAGTTCTTTTGACTTGAAGAAAAGAGCTGCAGTCACTTCATCCCCACCATCTGAACCTGTAGTAAAGAAATCTATTGTAACAAATTCTGATCGTAGTGCATCTTGGGTACCCAAGGGTGCTCATGCTTTGGAAGTTAAGCTTCCTGCTGAAAAGACAATGTTATGGCATAAGAGATTTTGCCACATTGGTGAGAAGGGTCTTAGAACCCTGAAAAATAAAAACCTCGTTAAGGGGTTAAATGATTGTAATCTTGAGTTTGACTTTTGCGAACATTGTATATATGGAAAGCAAAACCATGTTTAGTTTTACTCTAGTTCTGACAAGTCTTCTGGTGTGTTGGACCTTATTCATTATGATGTGTTTGGTCCTGTTAGTGTTCCTTTGATTTCTAAATCTGTATATTTTGTATCTTTCATAGATGATTATAGTAGAAGGACATGGATTTATTCTCAGAAGCAAGTCTGAAGTATTTAATTGGTTCAAAGAGTTTAAAGCTTTTGTTGAGAATTAAACTAGTAAAAAGATTAAGTGTTTGAGAACTGACAACGGTGGTGAGTTTTGTTCGGTAGAGTTCGATAAGTTCTGTAAAGAGCACAGGATTGAAAGACATAAGACAACTCCATACACCTTGTAGCAAAATGGAGTTGTAGAGAGGATGAACATGTTGAGTACTTGTGACTCAGATTATAGGCATTGGCTTGTGCTGCTCTTTGTCTCAGTGATCTCTTGTTCTTGATTGATTGCCCTTTGTTATCGTCTTGACAGGCTCTATCGATGCTGCTTCGATGTTTTCTACTGATGGTCTAGAGTCTCACAGATTGGTTCAATGGTTCATTGGTTCATCGGTTTGACGGCATTGGTTCAATGGTTCATTGGTTCAACGTTTAGTGTTGGTTCAAGGGTTCAACCTGATCGGGCAAAGTGTAGCCATCGGCTTTGCTTTAGTTTGTTACTCTAACCATTTGTGTCTCCCCAATGGTGGTTTGTTCCTGCGATGTGCTATCGGTGAAACGGGGGTCTTCGGTGTAACTTGTTTGTGTTCCAGCGATGGAGTATGTTTCATTGATGGAGGTTTGGTATCGGTGGGACTAATGCTATCAGCCTTTGGTGGAATTCTTACTCCGATGAGCTTGGTCTGTCCGATGGAGTTTGGCATCGGTAGAAGGAATTTTGTTAGCGAAGAAGGATGTAGTCACACCAAAGGTCTTGGTCACTCTGATAGTTCGTTGATGATTGATCGGCTGGGGTCGTTGGTGGCAAAAGCGCCGATGATAGACTTACCACGTGTTCGTGGATATATACTACTGCTGTGTTTGTCAACTGATACATGTGGGACTATTTAGTCCTCAAGAATATGAATAGTTGTAAATGGTTAAAAATGAACTGTCAACCTTTTGGAAGTTGTAACGGTCTGAGATAGTAACCGATTGTTCTATTTCTGTAATGTGAGATGTGACTAGAACATAGGAGTGAGAATAGAGTTTAGGTGAAGGGGATTTACGCCGAGAGGGAGAAGAATAGAAAAAAAGAGGGAAGTATCTCTCTCTCGGTGATGTCACGTACTGTATGCTATTTGTGGCATGATAATAGTATGAAGGACTAACTCGAGTGCTATGATTAGAATTGAGGAGAACTTTGTGTAGGGTTATGCTGTCAGTTATTCTTCCAGAGGAGCAAGATGTAAATCTCCATGTTAAGGCCTTGAGCCTGCAAGTGTATTATAACATGTTTGTTGTTGCTGATTAATACATTGGTTCGATGCTTCAGAGTGTGGGGTTTTTTACCCGTAAGGGTTTTCCCCACGTATATCTATGTCTCTTGTTCTGTCTTTCGTGTTAATGTTTTTGTTGTTGAAATTAGATCTTGTTGCTTGTATTTCCTCTAAGGGTCAATGCTGGAAATGTTCTATGTTTGTTTCCACTTTGAGGCATAGTTGTGCGTGTTTTTTGAAGCGATTGAAAAGAATTTAAACTTGTCGAAGACACCACTGTTCTTAGAAATACGTTCTGAGATGCTCTCATTTCCTTACAAGTGGTATCCGAGCCTTCTTCTAGGATTTGCTTTGTTGCTCACATATGTATGTTTGTGTGCTGCATGTGTTTGCATGTAAGAGTTCCTGGTGTATAAGGTCTGGGTATTCCTTCTATGATGATTTCTTAGTGTGACAGGCTTGAGGAAATCTGAAGGAATCATCTGATGTTTGATCCTTGTTTTGAGTGAAGTCTGGCAGTTGATCTTGTTTTCTTGTTTCAGCAGTGCTTGAAGGATGGTGAAGATGAAGAGACTGGAGCTAGTCATGATGTGGCCTGAGGCTCTTAGTTGACAGTGTATAATCCTATTGCATGGGGTGGATTATGCTTTGTGGTTGTTGTTGATAACTAAGAGGGGGGTGAATCAGTTATCTTAATTAATTTAACTTTTTGTTCTTCTTTAATAACTAGTGCAACATCAAAACAAACAAGCATCCATAACCATGAAAGCAGAAACAAAATCAATACACATAACACAATGATTTTGATGTGGAAAACCCTGTTAAGGGAAAAACCACTGGGTGACTAACCCAGGATTGCATTCTCTGTTAAAAGAATAGACGTACAAAATGGCATTTGCCAATTACTGCTCACTGCCCGAGCACACTGCTCACAAGAGGCTCACTGCCTACAAGAGACTCACTATCTACAAGGTATAAATAAAGTAACAAGATACTTGAACTGATAAGAAGCATCCACATATGCTGAGGTTCAGTTTCAGTTAGGCTCAATACACTAATCTACTGCACTTCATTCTTCCTCTTCTTTGGTGCTGCTGTCCTGTCACATACCGGACCTGTATTACTGCTTCCACACTGCTCTCTACTTTTCTTCGCACAACACAACACACCACACGCACCTTCTCATCAAAATCCATCTGGTATATATATCCGCACAAAGGATTTCAACATATTTCTAGTCGACATCCGGAATACTCAATATTTTCCCAAACTCTAGTCTTGTTGGCTGAATCCTTGCTTACCAAGTGATGCGTATCAAAGAGATGCTTATAGAAGTCATCAATCATGTCGGTCAATCATGAATGATCCCTTAAGAAACTTGATTACCATCAATATCTTATCCGGATTAAGGTCTGAAGCTTTGTCGGTCAGTTCTTCCTCAGTCTACTCTGCCAAACAGGAACCTAACACTTAGGTGTTCATATCTTTTCATTCTTACATCATCGGAGGCTCAATCTCTAGAATATATTAGTCATGGTACTCCTCTTGACTTTCCCAAGTCCACACTTTACTGAGATACTTCCTCTGAGAGATTCAGACCTGATTGTTGGACCTTGCTGCATGCTTTGTTCTTGGTCACTGGACCAAAATACTCTTCAATCTGACTTCTGGTAGAGACATACCATGTCCTGCAGATGTGTGGGATGGACTTTGTTGCCATCAATGACAACACTCATGAAGCCACACAGTGTCTCTTGCCAACAGTTGTGTCTCTGCAATAACTTTCATATTGGGTGTCTGTGTGAGAGGCTTCCTTGTGATATGAAGAAGTTTGTGTTGTTGCTCAGCCATGGAGAAGTGTGCTTATGCTAGATATTTGTTCCTAGTATTGGAAAAAATTGTTTCTGTTGCCCTAGTTGCATAAAGGCTATGGAGTTGATCATTGGAAGATTTGGGAGCTTCTGCAATAGCTTGATTCTCTCAGATGCATGCGCATGTTGGTGGTTGAGGAATTGGTCTACAAGTGGGCCTGAAGCTCTTGAACTGCTGTTTCCTTAAATAGATATTTTGTACTTGCATGACTCAGATTCATGTTTATTAGATTTGAGGGGTTTTATAGTTTTTCCTTAAAATCTATGGTTATGCATATTCATGATGATCCATTATTCTGGTTTAACTGTTATGGAGTTTATGTTGTAGACTTTTGAGTCATCCAGATGTGAAGTGGATATGGATGTGCATGGGTGTTTCATATAACATAGTGATTTTACAGGTTTTACACGAACAAAGAATCAAAAACTTGTGGTTTTGTTGAAGCTACAGTTAAGCTATTTTCTAGACCCTATTTTTTTGGGGTGTTGCTGGATGAGATAGTTGTAGTCTTGTGGGAGTGTTGGTACGTGATAAGTCACTCAACATTTCTATGGTGATGCTTTTATGGATTCCTTGACTATGGTGCTCAGGTTCTGGACTAGTTTGGGAAATCAGATTGTAAGTAATCTGGTGTTTTTTGTCATGTTGTCTACATGGTTATTTACCTCTTGAGATCTTAGTTTTGCAGTTTTCATTGCGATAGTGAGTTTGTGTGATGTATTGATTGGATCTACGAGTTATGTAGTTTTGTGGGCTAGCCACCTATTAAGCTACAGTGAGATGACTCGTATGTGGACTGTCTATATTCACAAGATCATTTAGTGTTTATGTAGACTTGTTAGCTGGCCTTGTCTGTGGTCACTTGTGCATTGGTGTGATTACATTGGAAAAAAAAGGGTGGATAGTGTAAAGTACCTGAATAGTTAGTAATCTGTAGGATGTGTATCATGATGTCATGTATAGCTTGGATACATAGTTTAGTGTAAGCTTTTGATAGCGATGTATTTCCTTGGTTTGGAGATCTTGGTGCCATTTATTTTTATTATGTTAATATGTGGACCTGGAAGATTTTTAGATGAGAAGATGTTTGGTCATGTTTCTTGGAAAGCTCAGTTGCCACAGTTCAGTGGGAGCTTTAGCAATGACCGTAGATTCATCACTTAGTGATGGATGATCTTCTTTAGTGTTGCAGATGTTACTAGGAGCTCTTAGATCCTGTTGCTGCAGAAGGGTTCTTTCGCATTTGCAAGGGCACTACTTGAGGATGGGTAACATCTTGGAGCCATGAAGGACTCACTTAGTCTTTGGTTGAGGTGTTGATTGGTGCTTGACAGGTACTCATGGATACATGGAGAATAAGGTGAGACTGTATATGCTATGCTCAATCAGAGTTTGCAGCAGGAAGTTCAAGGAGTCTTTACCTTGGTTGAATGTGAGTTCAACAAAAGATCTAGAGGAGATTGTTCTTGGAGAAAGTCATTGGGACTTGGATATCTTGGAAGAACATTCTCATTCCCCACTCTTGGTCTACTCGGCAAGTTTCACTTGAGAGGTATTGCCCATTGTTTACTCTCAGGTGTGTTATGCTTTCTTTCATAGATATGGATCTTTAGCTGCTATTAGATGATTCTGGAGGATTCATAGTGAGAGATGGACAACATAGTTACATCCTTGTGCATTTGAATTTATGACATCATTGATTGGTGAGAACAGTTAGGAGATGGTTTATGTGATGATTTCCTAAAATGGGAAATGGATTAGTTTGATCTTCTTTGGATTGGGAAGCTTACATCCATGTTGATTTCTTGGTTGATCTATATGAGATTGAACAACTTTGGGTGTTGTTATGGTGTCCTCTTTGGGGTTTTAAGAAGGAGATCATACTTGACACAGTTGGCACTTAGAGGTGTTTGTAGGAGGATTTTCTACAGGTTTATGATGTACAATGTTTCTCTTGGTCTCAATTATTTTTCTGATGGTGTGTTTCACATTACATTGGTTTGAGGTTTTGTTTGGAGTTGAAGTGGTCACTAGTTTGTGGTCATGTGCTTTCACTTATGTTCTTGGGTGATAGCATGAAGGTTCTGTTATCTCTTTCATTGTTGGGTGTGAAGAACTTGGGAGATTTTTGGACTGGTGGTGAGATGTATAGGTTATTGATTTACAGCTTTTGCATATCATGGTGGATGTTCCTACAATGCTATATGATGAGTACACTCTCTATGTAATGCCATTGGTAGACTTGGTATGTCTTGTTAGTTTTCTGATTTAGCATTACTCATGCAGTGGGAGTTCTTGGTTGTGTTTGGTCATCTTTGACTGGTTGACACATGGAGCTTGTACCTGCAGTTTGGGTGAATATATGCTGGCATGAGTTTGCTATGTTCTTTTATACCTTGAGGTATGTGTGATTGGATGAGTTAGCACTTAATGTGTGTGCTATTTTCAGTCACGTGGGTTTTGTTTAGTTGGATGGGTGCAGTCAGTTTTCTGATTGTTGTTCTAGCTGATGTTCTATCTTATTTCTAGAGGATGGTTTCATGGCTATGTTCTGGAAGCTTTGAAGTTGGTTATGTTGGAGCTTATGTGTAGCTTGTGAGCACAGTGGAGTGGAGGCAGTATCAGGTTTGGTTCTGTGACTTGGAGCATTGATGGTTTCCTATAATTCCTTCATCAAGTGGGAGAATGTTGAGTACTTGTGACTCAGATTACAGGCATCAGCTTGTGCTGCTCTTTGTCTCAGTGATCTCTTGTTCTTGATTGATTGCCCTTTGTTATTGGCCTGACAGGCTCTATCGGTGCTGCTTTGATGTTTTCTATCGATGGTCTGGAGTCTCACAGATCAGTTCAATGGTTCATTGGTTCGACGGCATTGGTTCAATGGTTCATTGGTTCAACGTTTAGTGCTGGTTCAAGGGTTCAACCTGATCGGGTAGTGTAGCCATCATCTTTTCTTTAGTTTGTTACTTTGACCATTTATGTCTCCCCAATGGTGGTTTGTTCCTATGATGTGCTATCGGCAAAATGAGGGTCTTTGGCATAACTTGTTTGTGTTCCAGCGGTGGAGTATGTTTCATCGATGGATGTTTGGTATCGGCGGGACTAATGCTATCGGCCTTCAGTGGAATTCTTACTCTGATGAGCTTGGTCTATCCGATGGAGTTTGGCATCGGCAGAAGGAATTTTGTCGACGAAGAAGGATGTAGTCACACCGAAGGTCTTGGTCACTCCGATGGTTCATTGATGATTGATCAGCTGGGGTCATCGGTGGCAAAAGAACCGACGATAGACTTACTGCGTGTTCATGGATATATACTACTGCTGTGTTTGTCAACTGATGCATGTGGGACTATTTAGTCCTCATGAATACGAACGGTTGCGAATGGTTAAAAATGAATTGTCGACCTTTTGGAAGTTGTAACGGTCTGAGATAGTAACCGATTGTTCTATTTCTGTAATGTGAGATGTGACTAGAACATAGGAGTGAGAACATAGTTCGGGTGAAGGGATTCAGGCTGAGAGGGAGAATAATAGAAAAAAGAGGGAAGTATCTCTCTCTCGGTGATGTATTATACTATATGCTATTTTTGGCATGATAACAGTATGAAGGACTAACCCGAGTGCTATGATTAGAACTGAGGAGAACTTTGTGCAGGGTTATGCTGTCAGTTATTCTTCTAGAGGAGCAAGATGTAAATCTCCGTGTTAAGGCCTTGAGAAAAAAGAGGGAAGTATCTCTCTCTCAGTGATGTCCTGTACTGTATGCTATTTGTGGCATGATAACAGTATGAAGGACTAACCTGAGTGCTGTGATTAGAACTGAGGAGAACTTTGTGCAGGGTTATGCTATCATTTATTCTTCCAGAGGAGCAAGATGTAAATCTCCATGTTAAGGCCTTAACTTGCAAGTGTATTGTAACATGTTTGTTGTTGCTGATTAATACATTGGTTCGATGCTTTGGAGTGTGGGGTTTTTTACCCATAAGGGTTTTCCCCACGTATATCTATCTCTTGTTCTGTCTTTCGTGTTAACATTTCTACTATTGAAATTAGATCTTGTTGCTTGTATTTCCTCTAAGGGTCAACGTTGGAAATGTTCTATGTCTGTTCCCACTTTGTGGCATAGTTGTGCGTGTTTTTTGAAGCGATTGAAAAGAATTTAAACCTGTCAAAGACACCACTGTTCTTAGAAATACATTTTGAGATGCTCTCATTTCCTTACAGAACATGACACTGATGGAGAAGACTAGGAGTATGCTTAGTGGAGCAAGCCTTCAACAAAAGTTTTGGGCTGAAGCTGTAGCCACTACTTGCTACTTGGTAAACAGGTCTCCTACATCAGCTCTTGATTGTAAGACACCTATGGAGGTGTAGTCTGGTAAGAAGACTTCAGTTAGACATCTTCATATTTTTGGTTGTGAGGCATATGCACATGTGCCTAGGGAGAAATAGTCTAAATTGGAGAACAAGGCTGTTAAGTGTATTTTCATTGGCTATGGTGTCGGTGTGAAAGGATACAAGATTTGGGATCCTGTGGCTGAAAAAGTGTTGTATAGAAGAAGTGTTATTTTCAGAGAGCTAACACCTTCTACCATTGTTCTACAGCTAGAAGAAACAAAAAAGAAAGAGAATGTGGTTCAATTTCCTTCTACCCCTAAGAAGACTGAACCGACAGACCATATTAGACTTGATGATGAGGAGAGCTCTGGCAGCTCTGAAAGTTCAGAAGAAGAAGCAGAACCTCAACCTCAACCATTGAGGAGGTCTACACAAACAAGGAAGCAACTTGATAGGTTTGGTTATTCATTGCTTGATTCTAGTTGTGCTCTTGTCTTGCTTACTAACATTGATGAGCCTAGAACTGAGACAGAGGCTATGGGCATGAAAGATGCAGGTTCCTGGAAGGAGGCCATGGAAGATGAGATGACTTCTTTGGAGAAGAATAAAACATGGGACTTGGTGCCTTTGCCTAAAGGACGGAAACCTGTTGGATGTAAATGGGTGTTCAAGAAGAAATTTAGTGCAGATGGCAGTGTTGAAAAGTATGACTGGTTGCAACGGGGTACTCACAAGTGGAGGGAATTGATTATGGTGAATTTTTCTCTCCCATTGCAAAGTTGACATCTATTCGGTTCCTATTATCTCTTGCAGTAACTTATGAATTAGAGGTGGAGTAGATGGATGTGAAGATAACATTCCTTCATGGTGATTTGGAGGAAGAGATTTACATGTCACAGCCAGAGCATTACATAGAGAAAGGTAAATAAAATTTGGTTTGCAAGCTGAAAAAGTCTTTGTATGGTTTGAAGCAGTCTCCTAGGATGTGGTACTTGAAGTTTGATGCCTTTGTGTTGTCGGTTGGATTTTTGAGATTGAAATTAGATCATTGTGTGTATTATAAATTTGACAATGATCACATTCTCATTATTGCATTGTATGTTGACGATATGTTGTTGACTGGGAATGGTAAGTATATGATTTCTGATTTGAAGTCTTAGTTGTCAGCATAGTTTGACATGAAAAATCTAGGGGCAGCTAGGTACATTCTGGGAATGGAAATTAGAAGAGACAGACCTAACAAAAAACTTTGGTTAAGCCAGAGTAAGTATGTGAAGACCATGTTGGATAGGTTCAGCATGGCAGATTGTAGACCATTGTGTGTTCCTGTCTCTTTGGGGACAAAGTTGTCTATTAATGATTGTCCAAAATCTCCTAGTGAGGTGGAGGACATGAGTAGAGTACCTTATGCTAGTGCTGTTGGCAGTTTGATGTATGTTATGGTTTGCACAAGACCAGACATTACCCAAGTAGTGGGAGTCCTTAGTCGATTTAGGGCTAATCTTGGATGGGTACATTGGGATGCAGTAAAGAGAGTGTTCAGATATTTGAGGGGTACTTCCGAGTATTCCATATGCTCTCATGGTAATCCTACAGGACCTCCACATTTAGTTTGTATTCGTGGATTTTGATTGGGCAGGTGACATTGACAGTAGGAGATCCACCAGTGCTTACGTGTTTACTATGTTTGGTGGTACAATTAGTTGGATGAGTAAGCGACAACCTGTGGTCACTTTCTCCATGACAGAAGCTGAGTATATGGCAGCAACTCATGCTTGCAAGGAAGCCATTTGGCTTAAGAGATTGTGTTCAGATATTGGTGTTGATGCAGAATAGTTTACGATCTGTTGTGACAGTTAGAGTGCAATTTTCCTAGCAAAGAATCCAACTTTCCATGCCAGAACAAAACATATTGATGTACAGTTTCATTTCGTACAAGACATGGTAGAGGATGTGAAGGTGAATTTGGAGAAGGTAGACACTTTGAAGAATGTTGCGGATGCATTGACGAAACCAGTGGGCACAAAGAAGTTCAGATGGTGTTCGGAGTCTATGGGCCTCTCGGCCTATAGCAGTTAAATCCTGTTATTTCTATTGGCTCTTACAAGGTGTTTGACAAGTGGGAGAATGTTGGGAATTAAGGTGTCTCAACCTTGGTAATTCCTTGCATTTATTTATTGTAATATATTTATTTATTGCCTATTGTGTAATTAGGATGCAAATCTTGTTTTGTCATCTTGTGGGAGTTAACACGATAATGTGTCATCCTACGTGGAAGGTGACCACATGTAATTTTTTCCTCACATGAGGAGATAGGCATCCCACTTAGTGGTAGAGATATTTTGCCATGTGTCGGTACTTTGACTAGTGTGTAAGTGAATCTTGACCGAAACGGTTATGACAAATTCCTATGACAGAATCTATGACGCATAAGAGTTGTAAATGGAATGTTCTATGACAGGTGAAGACATGTGTCATAAGGCATCTTGGAAGAAGGCATCTTTGGGTGCTCCAAGGAGAGTTATGACATGTTGTAAGAGAATATGCTATTTTTAGTCAGTGTATGACAAATTCTCTTACAATTGTAAGTATTGTCAGTATGACAGATTCTATGACGGTCGTAAGACGTGTAAGAGCATCTGTCATTGCCCAACTTGGGAATAGGCAACCATATTGGGATGGGGTATTATGACAAGTGTCATGACCATACTGCAATGTTGGACAAGTGTCCCTAGGCATGGGTTTTGGGCCATGAGGCCAAGTTGGACGCCCATCTCAAGAAAAGTTCATTTTTGCCTTGTAAACTTCTATTTAAATAGGTGCTTTGAGAGGAGATGTATTATGTGATTGACAGGTACTGTTATGCTGTTGGTTTGTCTCTAGATATGAGTGTCGAAGACTCCTATAAAGACTTTCATTGCAAGTGTGTTGTAAACCTTTTTGTTTTGATAATACATTGTGCAGGTTTTGGAGTGTGGGGTTTTTCACCCATAAGGGTTTTCCCCACATTATATCTTGTCTCTCTTTCTCCTGTCTTACATTCTTGTGTTGTGTATTGCTGCAATATCTCTGTTGTTGTGTTAATAACACTGTAATTGTAAAGGTTAAAAAGAATTTGCACTCATCTCTCCTCTTTAGATTAGTGTAGGAAGCGATTTCCGCATATCTAGCTTCCCTTCAAGTTTTTGTCCTCGAATGTTATTGTGAAAGGAGGGTTTGATTTGATATACTTTAATCCTAAATCATCATCCGCCATCTTCCCACTTTTCATACATAACATTTTGGTGAACCTGGAACAATGAGCATTTTTGCATCTTTCTGATTGTTGTAATCATTCCTTGCATTCATTCATATCATATTAATCATCTTGCATTGAAAAATCTAGCATACATTTGAAAACAATTGAAAAAACTAGCATTCCAGGCTTGTATTAAGGCATAGTTTTTCATAATTTGTATTGCATGTGATAAAAAGATTTAATTTTCTAATATTTGTATTAGATCTGATCCTTATTACAATAACTCATCATTAATTCATATCAAATCTTGCATTTGATGGTTTTATTTGCTAGGGTTTTGCTTAAAAAGTTGTATTTTTCATATAACCTAGTGAGTATAAAAACTAGGGTTTGTAGTCAAAATTTCATTTTTAGATTTTGCTACTCCTTTTCAACATTCATTAAAATATGATTTTGAAGTGTAGTGTTGGATCATATTGCATACTTTTGCATCCTATCTTTGAAACTTTTACCTTTTGCAACTACAAATTATGTATTTCAACATACATATCTTAGTAGTAATATCATTAATTGCTCCTTTTATTAGTGCATTATAAAAATTTTGCATGAGTGTTGTAACCTATTGCCCTAACACAAAAACCTTAGTGAGAAGAAGTCGTAGATTGATGGGTTCTAGTGCTCCTAATAGCAATGGTGTGCCACCATCAGAAAATCCACTATCTCACTACTTCACACCTGGTGAAACAATATCTTATCCAAACAACAACAATTTAAATATGACAGAAAAGCAAACAATTCATGATCTTGAAGATACAATTGATGTAATAATGCATGTACTTGATGATCAAATACACAAACTTGATAGAGAACTAGCTGATTTTCAAGAATTTGTGGAAAAAGAAATGCTAGCTGAAGAAGCCGTACCTGTTGTTCATAGTCTAAGAGAACTATTAAAAGAAGGACAAGATGGTGTTAACATGCTCCGTGGGATAGCCCATATAGTGGGTAACAACATTATGTTAGTGGCTAATTGCACGAATATCATTAACAATGTGTCATCACCAATTCATACACAAGTTTTGACACCTATACTGACTATTGGAATGTCCACTTTCACATCGTCAATTCTCACTACTAATGCACAAGCTTGTAGTAATTCTACCACTAGCATGGGAATATCTAATGTCATTAATGCATAGAATTACAAGGATGTGGGATTTAATTATCAAAACCTAGCACCTAAGGTGTCTTCCTATATGAATAACCATTCTCAACCATTGCTCCATTCCACTTATTCTCAAGCACCTTTTATTTCCAATTGCTCTCAACCACCTTTCATTACCACTCACAACCAATCACCTTTAAATTTCATGACTACAACTTCTAATTCTTCTAACCCACAAACCACATCACCTAATGATGCCATATTAAACCAACTATTGCAAAGCATGACCTCCTTACATCAGAAAGTGGCAAATTTGACCAATGCTTCTTGTCAACCTAATATACTAACATACCATGCTTGTAGTCTTTTATCTTTTACAATCCTAAGAGCTCGAATGCCTGATAAGTTTGAGACTCCCTGTTTTGAAAAATACAGTGGTAAAGGTGATCCTAATACTCATGTGGCAGCGTTCACGTCTATGTGTAGTGATTTCTTCTTCGAAGAGGACTTGTTAGCAAAACTCTTTCCGCGATCCCTCAAAGATACCGCATTGGAATGGTTTTTCTCATTACCTCCAAATTCAATACATTCTTTCTCACAACTTGTTGATCAATTCTTACAACATGAAATTACACCCTACTTGGAGGCTATCCAAGCATTCCAATGACACAATGGGACTAATCTCAAGGTGTGGGGCTTTGCAGATGAGATCAGACCTCTAGAGAAGGCTGGTTCCTCTTTTTGAGCTTAAGGCTCAGAGAATTAAACTAAACCTACACTAATGATCACCAGGGAAAAGGGAGAGAGGGAAACTGAAATTAAAAAGGGAGGTGATACACCAAGGTTTATGGTGTTTAGTTGGAACTAACCTAACACAACAATGATCTCAAATACTGACAGAAACTCACATAAACTTACAACTTTAGCAGAGGTTTGGATTAGGAATTTGTAACTACAGGAGGGACCATTTTATCCATAGAATAAGCTTATAGGTTTCAAGTAAACACAGAACAAAAACATAAGAGAGGCAAAATATCAATGATTGTATTGATCATGAAGGCTAAATAGCCATTACAATAGAAAAATAATTTGTTACAGATAGGTGGACACAAAATAACCATTGACATTCATTGGTGAACCACTATCAGAGACACAAAGGCTTAGCTTCAAGCACAATGCATCAAATCTGACTGGCTCTTGCAAATGTGCTACAAGGTCTATGATAACAAACTATCAACTTGGTATAATAGCCCCAAAGAACAACTAAAAGAATTTCATCTTTTTTACATGCATATATAACTTTTCTGATCAAATTGTAGTAGCCATGTAAGAAAGGAAGAGTGGTCAACAAGAAGGAACCATTGTCGCATGCTGCAATAACTTCATTTCAGTGTCCTTGGAGCGCACCCACATGGCTCTACCCATGAAATCCACTGAGGAAGAGGCCCTTCCATGCCATGGGTACAAAGATTTAATGTAAGGGAGCTATAGTGGGATGGGGAAGCGAGGAATCCATCTTCTACAAGAAATTAGGCTCTGAAGAAGCATTAATGGTGACCAGGAGGGCCTCTGAGTAGTCCTGTCATGTTTTGAATAGTAGAAAATTCCTTAGGAGGGAAAAAAGGTCAGGTTCTGACATATCAGACTTCCACCTATTAGGCTTGGAAAGGTGAAATAGGAAACTTGGGCCTCTGAAGTCTGAAAGGAGAGAAAATGTCAGGCTTCAGGGGTCAGACCTTCATCATTGCATTATTCTTGGAAAGAAGAAGAACCCGATCTCTGCCTCTACAACACTTAGCTAATTTGAGAAATCAGTGGAGATTGGGCCTCGGGCCTTTCGTCTTATGCCTTTCTAGAGAAAGAAGAAGAGAGAAAGTCTGAGTCCCACAAGTTTGAAGATTTATCTATTTTTACAAAGGTTCGGCAGAGTTCGGGGTTCGGGCCTTCAGCCTTCCTCCTTCCAAAAGAAAGAAAGAGGGAAGAAGAAAAGACTTTAGTATGACTCCCTGAAACACTTAGAAATATTTGAAGGAAAAGAAGTGGAACTTGGACCCTGAGCCCTCCTTCTTGACGTCTGTCCTTTGTCCACGTGGTGGCCTCCCATGCTTCCATGGTCATGAGATCAAGCTGCGGATGAGGGCCTGCAGAATGACGGAAACACTTCAGATCATGGCACGTGTCTCCTTCCTGCAGTTCTGCAAGCCCGTTGTGGGTCTGCCAAAAGGCTCGGTGGAATGGCTTAGAATTTCTATGAGTGCCATGTGTCTCATCGGGAGTCGACCGTCAGGCCTTCCATCTTATGCCTTCTATGAAGAATATAAAAGGTGAGAAGCCCAAACTCTGACCTCCAGCATACATAGAGCATTTACTTGTCGGGCTTCAGTGAGCAGATCTCCAGCCTTCGGCCTTCCAAAAGAGAATGCTGAAGAGAGAACTCCTGACCTTCAAAGGCCAAAACACTTAGAAATATTTTGCAAAGGGACAAAATGGAGTTCAAATATGATTAGGATGGCATGACGAAGGGGGAACTCTGAACTCTAAAACTTTAAAAAGGCAAAAAACACAAGGAAAACTTAGGACTTTTGGGACTTATCCATTTTGGGCGGTTTTCTCTTGCATTCCAAAGGGTGAAAATACTAGGATCTCATGGATCTTTAGGCTATTTGGCTAGAAGGAAAAATAGGATAACAATTTCCAAGAAAATATTGGACCTTCGGTCTCATTGATTGATTTAGTTCATTGTAAACAAGGTCCTAAAGAAAAGTTAATTGAGTTTATCAATCGATATCAAGCTCTTTTCGCATAGATACAATATCTGATTATAGAAGAGGATGTTCAGAAGATATTCATTACAAATTTACAACCTAACATCCACAATAAAATCCTCTTGATGAAGTATAACTCTTTTCAACATTTATGCACAACTCTTTGCAATTACCAGCTTTCGTATAGTCAGTATGAGAATCAGAATTCATCGGCTCAAGTTGTTCAATCCACAACCAGAACATCTCAAAACAACTTTAAGATGAATAACAAGAGCTTCATCAAGATCAATGGACAACATTTGAATAATTTTCAATCACAAGTGTCCGCTATCACTAATCCTAAATAGGCACCATTTCAATTTAGACAACAACTGTGATCAGTGAGATTAAAATGAAGATAATAAACTAATCTAATGCAAACAACACATGATTATACCTTCATTTGAGACCTCATGAATCCATGCGGGAAGGAGATGCACCCATAGAGCTCCTCAGATTGTTCCCATGATTAGTGTGACTAATGTGGATTGCTCAATGCTTTTCAACACAATAGGATGAGGATTGGATGATAGATTTGAGATTGAAATGAGGATTATGATGGTATGATAAGAGGATTTTGGAGAGATTTTGGCAGAGGTTTGATGCATAAAGGAGTCTCTCCCAAATGGCTTGGAGAGGGTTTCATTTATAGAGTTTCTGAAAGGAGGATGGAGGGTGAGGATTGAAAAATAAGATCAAAGGCTAGGAATCAATGAGAGTTAGGGTTAGGATTGAATCCATAGCCTTGTGACAGGTGTCATAAGGAGAGTGGATGAGGGAGATCAAGGGTTGAAACTTAGTCAATGGGATTGGAGGGCTCTTATTAAAAGTGAATTTTAAATTCACATGGGGAAAGGTGTGGAGGATTAAAATGAATAAAAGATTCATTTTGGGAAGAGGGGATATGACAAGTGAATTTTTAATTCACCTTTATGTGGAGATGTGAAGATGGTACTCTTACATGTGTAAGAGAGTGATAAATGAGGGTTAAGGGGGATTTGACCCTTTGAATAAAAGATTGATTTTTATTCAAAGGTGCATGGAAGAAGGGGATAAGCAAGGTTAATTGAGTGTTTAGCTTAATTAACCTAGGTCTAGGATGAGGTAGGCTAAGGTAGGGTAGGGTAGGTCAATTAGTAGGCTAGATTAATTAGATAAGCATGATGTATCTAATTAATGAGGATTAGGGAAAAGGAGAATTTAACTAAATAAATATTGTGAATATTTATTTAATCAAATGAGGATATAGTTGTGAGGTAAAAGTGATAAATTAAATAAATTAATTGATCACAAGGGATAGACAGATGGTTTAGGGAAGATACGAGAAATTGATTTGCAGAGCAGGTCAATTTTAGGTGTCTACATTTGCCCCTCTTTGAGATGGTGTTGCAGCTAAGTAACATCATTTCAAAGAAGTTAAAACATAGAGTTGGATTGGATAGAAAAAAAGATTTTGGCTTAGAAGAATAGGGTAAGGTTTTGGGGATAATTGGTAAGGGTGATGCCCCCTCAAGAGGATAGGCGGGTTGCAAGAACACAGTTGTGCTCTCGAAATGGATGGAAGAGATTGGTTGAAGTGGTTGGAGGATAAGTGGTGAGATGAATGGATGATGATGGTGGGAAATTGATTGGTGGATGATCATTGTGTTGAAAAATAATTTAGAGCAATCCTAGGTTTGATATAGCAAAGTGGATATGTTCACCAAGGTATAGAAGACCAGGGTGATGATGTTTATCCAACATTTGCATGGACTAGATGCGCAAACAAAGGGATGATCCCATGCATGCCCAAGATAGTACAACCTTGTCCTGACGAGGGAAGGGGATCATAGCATAAGTCCTTAGTACACAAAAGGTATGATGAACCTTAGATGCATAAGGGGATCAATATGCTAGAACCGACCCTATGATCAACAAGATATGAATACTAGCTTGGAGTAATGAAATTAGCCCATAAGCAGAGCATACAAAAAGTAAGACTATGCCCCATTCTAGATGTTTTCGCTACATACCATGATATAGTGAGATCAAGGTAGCTTTGATGTGATCTTCGAATAGGACAAAAGATAAAAATCAAAAACAAAAAGACCAACGAACCAAAACACATAGCCATTGTATCTCTTGCCAAGATGGATGATGAATGGATAGATTCTGCCTATCGTAGGAAAGATATATCCTAAGGCAAGAATCGGTTGATGATTAGATCATGATTTGTTGATGTTGCAAGATTGGCTCAAGATATGATGGTGACAAGTTAAGGTTGATGTTGATTTGATAGTTGATGATTTTTGATAAGGGATGTTGCTTTGATAAGTGATGCGATGCTTGGATCTAGTGTAAGCTCATTGAGGATAGATGGGTGTATCTTAGGTACCTGAGTACTGGAAACTTCCTTCGTATTCCAGACTACCTACATACCCTGTATCCACGGGATCAAGGCACATTAAGATGCGGGTGATGATGATATGTAGTTTTGATTTGTGATGATGATGTGAGATGATGATAGATGTGTTGGATGATGAGATGTTGATGGAGCAATGTTGATTTCATGATGGATATTTGATTTTTTTATTTTTTTGGATTTTCTAATTTTGGAAAAGGAATGGTTTATTATGAGATGGTTGCATTGGCTTTCGTGTGGATGACCTTTATGCTAGATAGCAATGACAAGGGAACACCAAGTCTAGGGGTGAGGGTGATGGGGTTGGATAGGGGGTTGGCAATGAAAGGATGACGGATAACTGATTTGTGGTAGATGAATGGACAAGTGATAGGGATGTATGTTAGATAGATGGAAGATAGGGATGAGGATTTTATCCAAGGGCTAGGTTGCAAGGAATCATATGCCCCAATGCGTAGGATTTTGCATGATGGGTTCATGTTTGAATGGATGGACTTTGCAATAGATGGATGGAAGATATACTTACAAAGGGAGTATGCCAAGAGGTCTGCAAAGCATGTTGTTGATATTTTGCCCCTTGTCTTCATCAAGATCTAAGGAGGAGGATATAGTGGATAGAATGGATGGGGAATGATAGGGTGAATAGGGGATGGTGGATAGTGGATAGGATATGCAAAAGGATGTTATGGATTTGGATGATTAGATGGTTTTGCCCCCAAGTGTAGGGATACAAAATGGATGGAGAAGGGATTACGCATGATGCCCACAAGGGGTTTTCATCAAGGTACTTGCCCAAGGTGCCACAAGGAGTGGTTTTCACCATTGGACGGATTTTTCTCTTTACTATTTTCTTGATTTTTTTGATTTTTTTGATTTTTTTTTTTTCGCTTTTTTGATGGGATGGGGACTCTAGTGTCTATTTCCATAGCAAGGAGAAGATGGTACCATGTGGGATAGCATTATGGATGATGATTGCATGGATTGTTGGTAGATAGGAGAAGATGGAATGGATGGTGGATAATGGATTATGATGTGAATTATGCAAAAGCATGGACCATAGGAATGTGATGGGGAAGATATGTAGGATAGTGAACGAAAGATGGAGATATGGGGGTATGTGGGAATGTTAAGTGGTGGAGGGGAACCAAGACCAATGGCTGCACACACCGTGATGTATTTGGAAGCTTGTATGTTGGATGTGGAGTTGGGATTAATGGGGATCGGGATGGAGGATTTTTGGATGGTCGATTTGGGGTTTTAGGGACCTAAATAGATTTAGGATTTATGGGATTTTTAGCTAGGGAGGGGGATGTTTGGGATTTTGGGGTAGATTGGGATGTGAATGCTTCATTTGTTTTGATTGATCTTTTTTTAGGGACCCACACCATTTTTGTTTTTGCTTTTTCTTGTGATGGTGTGGGCTTTGATAGCCTTTTGGATTTTGGATTTTGCTTGGAAGGGGTAACATCTTTAGGCTTTTGTGCTTTATGCATTAAGGCATTCAAATTTTTGAATCCCATGGATTTGGGGGAAGCTTCTTGTTTGAAAGGTGTGTGCTTTTGTTGGTCTTGATTGGGGATTTTAGGGGATTTATGGGTGGAGGAGTAAAAAGTGGATTTATGGATAAATGGATGAGGAGATTTGAGGATGGGGATATTAGGAGTTGGTAGGATGGGAGGTAAAGTGGATTTAATAGGAATGTTTGGAGTTGGAAGTAGTGGTGGTAATTTTGATGGAGGGAGATGGATGGTCACATGCTTTTGCAAATGTTAGGATGATGGAGGAGGGATGGCAACATATGTTTTGGGGGTGCGATGAGATGCACCATGTTTGGGATTGGATGAATGGATTTTGGAAGGCAGGTGGATGGTATCAACATGTTTAGATTGTTTGCCTTGGGATGTATAGCCAAGGCCATGAGAGGATGGATGGAATGTGGTGTGGATGGGCTTCAAGATGCCTTGTTCATGAAGGCCTAAGCCTTTTCCTTGATAGTTCATATGTTGGAGTATGCGACATGCAATGGGATGTTTGTTGCTTTAGAAACAAGACGCGAATCCATTATTTGTTGGAGATAGATAGGTGGTGGGAGGAAGTTGTTCGCCTCCTACAAGGAAGTCACCACGGATGAAAGTGCTTGTGCCAAGTGGATAAGGGGATGGATTTTGGATGGGATTGGTAGATGGATGTGAAGGATTCATGGGGGATGGTGAAGGGGTGGTAAAAGATGGTGTGAGATTAATAAGTTGATCAATAGATGGGAGGGGATCGGGGATGGGATTAGATGGGATGGTTAGATCTTGATTAGTAGAAGGGGTTGATGTTTCAACATGCTTGGGATTTGATTCTTGACATGGCTCATGGGTTTGGATAGAAATGGGAGTGACTTGGATAGATGTGGTGGGTGCTTGGATGGATGCAATAGGTGCTTGACTTATGTGTTCTTAAACATGGTTGCATGATGGGTCTTGAGTTATGATAGCAGATTGTTCAAGATATTTGGTAGATGTAGGATTGCATGAGGGTATTTGATTCCTTGCTAATAGCCAATGGATGACATCCTTCATGAGTGTATGGGTGTAAGAACAATATAATGGATGGATAATGATGGTGGATGGTGTAGAAATGGGATTGGGATTGGATAGGTGGGTGATAGGATTAGGTAGTGATGGTTCGTGGGTAGGTTCAAGGATAGGTGTTGGATTTGATGGTGGATTAGATGGTGGATGGGTGATAGGGATTGGTGGATTGGGAGATACATAAGGTGATGGATTAAGGTTGATAAGGTTGGAGGGATATTGTGATGGGAGGGTTGGAGGATGGGGATTAGGAGATGGGGGATTTGGTTGTTGATATGAGGTTTGGATTTCAGATATAAGGTGTGCAAGATTGGTGTTCCCTTGATCAAAGTTAGCATGACAAAGGTTGGGGGATGGATAAGGTGGAGGTATTGATTGGTTGGATAAGTATGATGGCATGGATGGGTAAGGGGATGGTGAATGATATGAGGGTAAAGGTTGATATGATGGAAGTTGGTATGAGGTTGATGGTGTGGATATGTAGGATGTTGAAGGTTGATATGAGGATGATGGAGGTTGATATGATGGAAGTTGATATGATGAAGGTTGATGGGAGGTTGATGGTGTGGATATGTAAGATGTAGGTTGGTATGAAGGTTGAAAGAATGACGATTGATATGATGTGGATGGGGATGATGTGTAAGATGTTTGTTGATATGATGAAGGTTGGATAGGGGATTGGGATTCTCCAATGATGAGGTGCGCTAAGGGCATATCTTTAATTGCATTTTTGAATTGTTCCTTAGCATTAGGATCCATGTTCTCATAGACTTTTCTACGTCTTTGTAATTGTTGTATTGTTTCATAAAGATCCATTTCATTGGAGATGGTATGGGATGATGGGGGATAATGGATGATTGTGATGGTGGGATCAAAATTTCAAGTCCTTAAGATGATTTGATTTGATTTGTTTTTGTTGGATGATTCTCTATGCTTAAGATAGACTAATGATCTTAAGCAAGAGGGTTGATTGGGTTGATTTGATTAGGCGATCAATTAAGGTCTTCACTTTTGATTGGGTTGATTTGGATTTGGAGTTTGATAATGATGTTGGGGGATTTGATTAATGATTGGGATTGATGTTGATTTTGGGTTGGATTTGGACTATGGATTTGGAAGATTATGGATTGATGTTGGTTGGTTTTTAGATTTGATATGGATGAGATGGGTTTAGAATGATGTTGATGAATTGGATTAAGGATGATGAGGATGATTTAGATGATGATGTGGATAAGATAGGTGGTTAGGATGATTAGGATAGATGGGTGATTGGATTAAGATGAAGTGGATAAGAATGATTAGGATGATAAAGATAGATTATGACTCAAGAGGAAGTGGATTAGAATTTGATCAAGCTCAAATAAAGGGATTTGGATAAGCTCAACTTATGGGGTTTGATAAATGGGGGGGTGGTGTAGCGGTGTGGGGAAGAAAACCCGGCTCGACGTGAGGGGGGGTGTAGGGGGACGGATGCGACCCCTCGGTGCAGGGGTTCGGGGGCGCAGCCTCCCGACTGGATTTTTTTTGAAAATGGGCTTATAAAATTGATGTTTTTGATGGGAAAATTTGATTTTTTGACATGGATGAAGAAGGTGTTAAAACAGGTGGAAAATGGCGCTGAAATAAAGAGGAAATGGCGCTAAAGGATATGAATGGTTGGATTGATGGATGAATTTGATTTTTCTTGGCAAGTAGACAAACAATCAAGCATGAAGACACAATGGTTAAAAGTTTGATTTATGAAAAATGTGACAATCAAGCATGTACAACCTTATTTGGGCCACTAAAATGAAGGTTCGTAGTGGGGGAACATCTGGGGGATTGGCACCTTACGAGCATCCGATAAACCACTTAAGGTTTTGACTAGCTCTACTAGGAGTTTAATATACCTCGAGGGTACTACTTCCTTTCAAGCTAGCACCGAATGGTAAGCGCTCATACCGATTAGACTTGGCTTTCGCCTTATCCTCAATTTACATATAGCGGACCGGATGAAAGTACCACTTGGGGTCGCCAATGAGTTCTCCAAATGGATGTGTCTCAAGGGCAAGCCCACGTCCTAAAAAAGATAGAATAGAACCATTTCTCTTCACCCAAGATCCTTGTGAAGGCAAGGGGAGAGGATACTTTGATTCTACCCTATGGAATAACACAAATGTGCAAGTGCACAAGACACGACAGAGAAGAGCTAATGTTTGTTTTAAGCCCAAATTGAAAATGTGCCTAAAGTTGTTTGTTGCAAGCAATGATTAATTTTAGTTGCACCAAAATCAAATATTCTTTACACTAAGGCACTCAAAGATTCTTTTTAGGTGCACCAAAATGAAATGTTTGATTTGTAGATAACATGCAAGGGTTCATTTTAAGTTGCAAATGAAATGTTTTAAACAAAGATGAAAGAGCCCTGTAAAAAGACTTGTTAGTATCCTCAAGATGATATTGGTGACCTGCAAGCAAACTGTCAGTCCTTGCACAGAACCCAAAAAATAGTCTTAGAAAATAGCGCTAATACAGAGGTAAGATAGCTCTAGTACAGACGATAACGCTAATACAGAAAATAGCGCTAATAAAGAAGAAATATAGTGCTAATACATAAGATAGTGCTAATACATAAAATAGCGCTAATACAGACAATAGCGCTAATACAATAGAAAGAAAGCGCTAATACAGACAATAGCGCTAAAATAGGTCATGGAAGGCATCACTGCACGTTGTAAAGTGGTCTGATCCCATTTTGAAGATAGCGTCGTTCTGGGCAGATAGCATCGATACGGGGCTAAAATGCATCCGACCTGCAAAAAATATTTTTTTTTCTTCTAGAGAAATTTTGGCATAACCTCCCCTTGTTTAATCAACATTCCTGCAAAAATCGAGAGCATTTTGACACAAAAATAGCAGAAAAATGCTTTAAAAGAGACATATGAGTGGAAGTTAGGAAAAAAAATTCTCTGCAGAAAAGGTGCTAAAACAGAGGATAGCACTAATATGTTGTAGTGATAGCGCTATTGTGAGGGGTGGATGGCGTTGCACCTGTAAAAACACATCTATGCACACAAAAACTCACACATCAAGTTAGATTCGGACCTTGTGGGTCCCACCGGGCGTGCCAAATGTGATTAGTGAGATTAAAATGAAGATAATAAACTAATCTAATGCAAACAACACACGATTATACCTTCATTTGAGACCTCACGAATCCATGCGGGAAGGAGATGCACCCATAGAGCTCCTCAGATTGTTCCCATGATTAGTGTGACTAATGTGGATTGCTCAATGCTTTTCAACACAATAGGATGAGGATTGGATGATAGATTTGAGATTGAAATGAGGATTATGATGGTATGATAAGAGGATTTCAGAGAGATTTTGGCAGAGGTTTGATGCATAAAGGAGTCTCTCCCAAATGGCTTGGAGAGGGTTTCATTTATAGAGTTTCTGAAAGGAGGATGGAGGGTGAGGATTGAAAAATAAGATCAAAGGCTAGGAATCAATGAGAGTTAGGGTTAGGATTGAATCCATAGCCTTGTGACAAGTGTCATAAGGAGAGTGGATGAGGGAGATCAAGGGTTGAAACTTAGTCAATGGGATTGGAGGGCTCTTATTAAAAGTGAATTTTAAATTCACATGGGGCAAGGTGTGGAGGATTAAAATGAATAAAAGATTCATTTTGGGAAGAGGGGACATGACAAGTGAATTTTTAATTCACTTTTATGTGGAGATGTGAAGATGGTACTCTTACATGTGTAAGAGAGTGATAAATGAGGGTTAAGGGGGATTTGACCCTTTGACTAAAAGATTGATTTTTATTCAAAGGTGCATGGAAGAAGGGGATAAGCAAGGTTAATTGAGTGTTTAGCTTAATTAACCTAGGTCTAGGATGAGGTAGGCTAAGGTAGGGTAGGGTAGGTCAATTAGTATGCTAGATTAATTAGATAAGCATGATGTATCTAATTAATGAGGATTAGGGAAAAGGAGAATTTAACTAAATAAATATTGTGAATATTTATTTAATCAAATGAGGATATAGTTGTGAGGTAAAAGTGATCAATTAAATAAATTAATTGATCACAAGGGATAGACAGATGGTTTAAGGAAGATACGGGAAATTGATTTGCAAAGTAGGTCAATTTTAGGTGTCTACAACAACATAGACAATTTACTCCATTGTCTGACTCTCTTTAATCAATTATGAATCAAGAAGTAAGCAACAATATTTTGAATCTTCATCCTGTTAAACCATTCTATAGCAACAAGATACAAGGACCATCATTTGATGCCAATGCTTATTGTCACTATCACCGCTCACAAGGACATGACACCGAACGATGTATGTGTCTTAAACATGAAATTCAAGACATCATCGATTCTAATATAATACAGGTAACTGGTGTGAATGAAAACTGAAATAAGTTGGTTACCCCTTCGAATCAAAATTTACAAATCTTCACTAATCCTTTTCCTAAGCACAATGACAACAATATGGTAGATAAAAATACAATCGAGCAGAACGATGATAACCTCGACTATGATGAAATAGTTGACATGATAGAAGTGGATAAGGAAAAGACTAAAGACTCACCTCGTCCATGAGGGAAAGGTATCTATGATGAGGTTCCTCTTCTGTTATCCCTCCAAGGATTGGGAGACAATCAGAATGCACCAGATACGCAAATTGAGAAACCTCAACAGGATAACATTAAGCAAGAAAAAGTTGTCTCAATGGAAAGTATCCCATTACATCATGAAAGACTCCTTCATCAAGAAAATTAGAACAAGAAAGCAAAGGACTGGAAAAGAACAAGGCGATTATCATTGGCGAGAAATAGCAATGATTCCCCTCCTTGTAGGCAACAAAAGATTTTAAACACATAGGGTCTTGAGAAACACGTACTACATGACCATTCCAAAAATAAGCATCAATCAGGTATGAACTTCTCACACAATTTGGCACACTTGATGAAGTACCTCTCTAAGATGCTCACAAGTTTGGCTTCCTCTAAGATATATATATATATGTGTGTGTGTGTGTGTGTCATGTTGTGTTCCCCCGTGTTGTGATAAGTGTTGTTTAGGTCTCTTTGGATGACCCTTGATACTCTTGAAAGGTCAAGGATACCAGGAGACTACCTCAGTTGTGACCATTCTTCTATTTGTTTCTCCATTCTTCTACTCTTTCCTCTCCTCTATTTTATTGTTGTGTGTTGTGCCTTGGGGGCATAAGATTGCAGAGGATTTTTTTTGGGGCATCCTCCTACGTGGTGTCCTAAGGCACTCAGTTCTCCTCTCTCATTTTATTATTTACATTCTTCGGTGTTACTACCTAGTTGGTGGATGATGGAAACAAACAAATACTGATAAGGACTGTGTGTCCCTTCAGTGAGAAAGCAAAAATGGACCTAGTCCATATATGAAGATGGGGTTTATATATATATCTGACACTTGACTAGTAGAATCACTCTGTGTGATGTGTCATTTTGTAATAGACCTTTGCAATACTCTTAATCTACTTCAACGCACTTTGGTTGGTTTTGTATCTCACCTTGTTGTTACACTCAGTTATGAGATAACTGCATTATAGCCCAACAGCTATACTTGGTTCCGAACCTGCGAGTGTAGCCTTGGTCCTTGATGTGATCTAACATATGATTTATGCATAGCTTTCATAAATTGATTTGGTTATTATTTTAGAGTAATCTTTTCTAACCAAAGCTTATATCTTGTTGCTTATCTTAGCAAAATTAATAACAATGTGTTTGTGGGAACATTCGGCGATCGTGGCACATGTCACCTTTGGGGGCATGGGATTTGTAATAGCTCTTGTTCCCTTGCGTGTTTTCACTCTACCTTAATGTGCTTGATACAAGCAAGCGGTATCAACCACCTTAAGGTGGGGGCATATATAATGGTATCTGTCTAACTACTTTTACATTGACAAGGCATGTTTAAAATCCCTCATCGTGAGGTTGGATGGTGTATCTCTTGAGCTAGTGCACATCCTTTTAAAGCAAAAATCCCTCATCGTGAGGCAGGATGGCGTATCTCTTGAGCTAATGCACATCCTTTTATACAAAGCCCTTCTATGGAAGGTGGGATGGTGTATCTCTTTAGCTAGTACACATCCTTTTATACAAAGTCCTCTACAGAGGCAGGGTTGGATCTTGAGTCATCCACCCTTAAGCGTGTCTTTGGTGGTTGTGGTAGCGTAGCTCAACCGTCAGGTGTGTTTGGTGTGTTTAAGATGGTGGGACTTAGCAATAATCTTGTTCCCATCACCTGTGTTTTCCGTGTGTAAGACGTAAAGTGTGTCTATGGCATACTATGTGGCACTTGTGTATTCCGTGTATTTTCCTTATGTGTTTGCGGTGTCTTCCCTCGAGTGTGGTCTAAAGGCGCATAGTGATGAGCTCCCTCCACACTTGGGTTTTTGTTTGGCGTGTTTTCCCCTTGGTGTGGTCTAAAGGTGCATAGCGATGAGCTTCCTCCACATTTTGGGTTTTTTTTGTGTGTTTTTGGCAGTCTAAAGGTGTGTAGCGATGAGCTCCCTCCACCCCCTAGTTTAGGAGTTGTTTAGTTGTTAAATCAATGTATACTTTATGTATTGTGAGACTGCTCTCATGTCTTCTTTGTGTATTGTGTGCTTCCACTATATTCTCCATGTTTTACGTGCTTCTTATTGTCTTCCTTGTGTCTTGCATGTCTTCTGTGTGTTTTCTAGTGCTTACTTGAGATTGGGGGCTAGAAATAGTCCTCCAACCTTTGGGTATGCCTTAGCTTTATATGCTTGGCATGTTTGATGTGCTTTGGCTATACTTTAACGCATGTATAGAATCATAAGATCATACATACATTAAAGTGGGGGCTAAATTTTATGGAGTAAAAATTTTCCCTATGCCTTTTTACCTCCTAGTTTAGCTCCTAGGTCCCTGTGTTTACACTTTGTAAGTTAAATACTAATCCCGGAGTAATTTCCCCTAAAACCCATGTCAAATGGGACTAAGGGGCCCATTATAAATCCTTAAACATGACAAAAAAGGGCCTTGGGACTTGGGCGCTCATGCCCAAGTCCAGCCTGATTTGTCGAGATAAAAATAAATGCATGTCAGCTTGGGCCTTCTCAAAAGGTTTCCCTCTGTCGGCCTCTTCAATTTAATTTACGAATGTTAGTGGGAAAGCATATATAAGTGAGTTTATGATTTCATTTTACACCTATATGGATAATGCGAACTTGTGATATTAAGCAAAGAGATTTCAAGACCTTCATTATGTTTTAGAGAAGAATTGTGTTGTTCTTGTGTTTGTTTGTTGCAGATTTGGCTTCATCAATTCATCTCCTCATGGTGTGAAAGATATTCATCTCCGTTAGGGCTTCACCTCTAAGGTGACATCAATTTATGTTTCATTCATTTCATTTCATCATTGGATTTAGCCTCTACCCTCCTTGGACACACATTATATCTAACAACGGTGTTGGAAGACTTGAATGTCCTTCTGGGGCTTGACTGAGGAAAGATCCTAAACACCACAACTCTGAACCCCCTTTCTTTGTGATTGCAAGTTATAGGTGCGTGAGTTGGAAAGGTACAGGTTCAAAGAAGAAGTTTGAAGGATAAGGATTTAGGATCTTGAAGAATCTTGCTAATATTCCTCCCTCTTGGACTAGGGTGCCCACCCCGTAGTCCTCCTGATAGGCTTGACCCTGAACTCTGGATCTAGATATAGTCTAACAAAGCTCTTTGCTCAAAATCTACAAAAATTCTACCCTATTAGACTTGGGCACCCGCCCCATAGTCTGCAAAGTTTTTGTTTCCAGAAACTCAACGTTTGGGTATGTTTCTAATAATCTCTGAGTATCTTCCTATACAGTTCCTGTATCATTCTGTCTGTTTGTACCCAATTGCACTATAATTAGGGTTTGAGGCTTATTCGAACTAGGGTTTGACAAATCTCTCAATCTAATCTATTCTTTCCATATCATTCCTGAGAACATAAATCTGTAGCTAAGTCCTCATTCATTTTTAGTGACTTGGCTCAGTTTTTGTCCTCGAATGTTATTGTGAAAGGAGGGTTTGATTTGATATACTTTAATACTAAAACATCATCCACCATCTTCTCACTTTTCATACATAATAGTATTCAAAGAAAAAATACATCTCTAGTCATCAGGTGAATACCTTTCAAGTGGTGGTCTATGCCTTGTAGGCCTTCAAACAAGTTGAGTTGGAGGTTCTTCCTCCTTCTCTGAAGATTCAGAGTTAGATGATCTCTCCTCAACTTCTTGTCTATCTAGGTGCGTCGATTCAACTTTCTCAGGCATAGAAGGAAGTTGAATCACATCATTCTATTGAGTTTTTTCCAGCTGCAATGTAATAGGAGAAGGCTTAGTTTCTCTAAAAATCATACTTCTACTATATATTACCTTTTGTGCAATAGGATTCCAAAGCTTGTATCCTTTCACACCATAACTGTACCTGATTAAGATACATTTCACAGCTTTTTTCTCCAACTTTGTTCACTTCTCCTTTAGCACATGTGCATATGCCTCACAACAAAAAACTCTAAGATGTCTTAGTGAAGGCTTGTGACCCGACCACACTTCCATAGGCATTTTATCAACAAGAGATAATGTAAGAGACTTGTTAATTAGGTAGCAAGTAGTGGCAACAACTTCGACCCAAAACCTTTGTTTTAGACCAGCACCACTAAGCATAATCCTAGCCTTCTCCATCAGTGTCTTGTTCATTCTTTTTACAACTCCACTATGCTATGGAGAATATGGAGTTGTCTTTTGGCTTTGAATGCCATAATATTTACAGAATCTATCAAAATCATTAGAGCAAAATTCACCGCCATTGTTAGTCCTCAAACATTTTTTTTTCTTTCCATTTTGCAATTCAACCATTGCTTTAAATTCTTTAAATCGACTGAAAATTTCATATTTACGCTTTAGAAAATATATCCATGTCATTCTACTATACTCATCAATAAATGAAACATAATATGTCAATTTTCCAATGGAAGGAACATCTACATGACCGAACACATCAGACTGAATAAGATCCAATACACCACAAGATTTATGAGAACTCGAGTAAAACTGAATGTGGTTTTGTTTACCATAAATGCAATGCTCACATAAATCAAAATCAAGATTACAATTAGTCAACCCTTCAATAAGGTTTTTATTTTGCAAGGTCATCAGATCCTTTTCTTGAATGTCGCCTAGTCTCTGGTGTCATAACATAGTCTTCTCTGCAGATAGTTTTGATTAAGAAGAAAGAGAACCCTTAGGTACCTAGAAGCCATGACCATCCATTGAAAATGAAACCCTCTCCTTTTCTAATGAAGTAGTCACAAACTTGCTTTTCATTAAAGTACTATTGCAATCAATAGTGTATACATCAAGCTTATACAATGTGCCAAATCTGACACCTCTAGTGATCACCATAACACCTCTAACCATATTGCATCCTACATCAGAAAAGACTACTTGGACACCCAGATCTATTAGTTTGTTCACAAATAATAAATTTCGTGCTAACTTAGGGATATGCAACACACCATTAATCCTTTTTACTCTACCATCAGGAAATCTAATTTTAACTTTACTATGGACAACAATATTTAAATAAGAATCATTACCCAAGTACACCTTACCTCCATCAAATTCTTCATATTTAGAAAACAAATTTCTATAAGTGGTCATATGGAAAGATGCACCTAAGTCAATTAACCATGCATCGTTACCTACATGAGTGGCCACAGCTACAATGAACACATCACCATCTTCATTCTTAGATTCATAATTAGAATCAAATTTATTCATTTTCTTCTTCTTTTCTTCTTTGCACTCCTTACAGAAGTGTCTAGGCTTACCAAAATTCTAGTAAATAATTTTGGAGTTTCCAGGAGATTTGGATCTCCCCTTAGACTTGGATTCGTCATGCTTCTCTCTCTTCTTGCCTTTTTCTTTAGGTATGTTGGTTCCTCCAACTGATTGTCTGAATCCTCTAAAGATTTAGCCAATTTCTCATAATTAAGGATTCTAGGTCAGTGGCCAATGAACATGATCCAACAAGGAGTTGGAATCCTCTGCACTTCTAGTTCTGCAAGACCAAGGTGGGTGTACCTTTACAACATCTAGGGATATTTCAAAATTATTTAGGATGTTTCTATTAAACAGAGGGTTCTCAATGAAAATATACCAAGTAAATGACTGATTCCTATTAGATTGGCTTAATCCTTTTGCAAATTAGTTTAGACCAGGATTGAGAACAATTACTAACCCAATTCTACTCCTAAAACAAAAACAAAAATAGAAGTGATCTTATTTGTTGAGATGGATCTAAATCAACACTTCAACTCAGTGAGAGATCAATGCCTAATCTGAGGTTACAGAGTCAAGTTGCATAAAACAAGTGTATCTATCAAGCAATCTTATTTCATTACAAATGGACTAATGACTCCAATGCCTTACATTGATGTCTCCTATACTTAGAACTGTAAAACTATCCTTTAAACCACAATGTAGAATAAAATTAACAGAGTATTTCCTAAGCAATTACTTCTCTCCTTGAGAGGAAGCGAAAGACAATACACACATTATAGGGGACTGCAAAGATGAATCAAAATATCCTTAATATTTAGCATTCATATTAACTTCATTGATCATATAAATGGAGAGAGTTTTGCAACCAGTATGACAATATATTCAAAATTGAAAATGATTCATTGCTCTATAGATTTGAACACAAATGAGATGCAAATTTCTTCTATTCACTCTAGACTAAAACACAAATAGACTACTACCCAAAATAGATATTCAGAACCCTTTACAAATGTTCCTGGATTCCCTTTTATAGAAACAAGGGAGAAAAAAAGCTTCAGGCCATGTACATATGTTATGTTTTCATTTGACAATCCTTATAAGGCATAACAAGATAAAAATATTTCCCTCCTTGTAGTACAACTTTGAGACAAACTGGCTATCATACCTGAGAATCAAATCACCCCCCTAAGTGGGGAGGCTAACCATTTAATCCTTTACCTATCCCACTCCTGTTTGTGAAAAATAGGTCATTATGCTCTTTTGATCCCTTGCCACCATTGCTGATCATATGCATGCCGAGCTCATCCAACCTTCATAGGAGAATACCTGCAAGGAACAACAACCCCAAGGACACCCAAATGCCGGTGTCCCCCATATTGCACCACTCTCTAGACATAGAAATCTGACTCCTCATCTTTCAAGTTGAGCTTTCCAACCACCTCAACCCTCAGGATGTATGTGGAAGTCACATATAGCTAACTCTGGAAGTGTGAAAAACTCCCCAATAGAGGAAGCATCAGCAATCATCTGTCTAAGTTGGACAAAGAACTAACTGTTATTGTCAACTTTCTACTTTCTTCCCATCACCAGATGTTTCATTCCGGTGGACAACTCTCCTTCAATTGCAGCTAGAAAATTGATGAATACCATCAACATGAGGGAGGGGAAGAGGGAACAATGGGATCTCTCCTTTGAGCCCAATTTGGAGACTCGCAATAACATGAAGTTATTGGAATCATTAGACAGGAAACCAGTTTGCCCACCAGGATGATATCAAAAGAAAACTAAGGAATGGAAGGACTTTGATGCTCGCCACTTCACTCCATGAATCTTCCCTAAACCACCCATGCCTTAGAAACACACCCCTCGCCCCTTGACTCTATATGAATAGAGCATTGACCAAGAGAAGAGGGAGATACTCCCTAAGACATAAGGTGGTAAACACAACATAACAGAATGGGACATACAATTCAATTTTCTCTTGAAAAAGGAAAGATGCGAATAATGGGCACAAGGGGGCTCCTATTTATAGTAGAAGGGAAGGAATCCTTACACCTGAATAGTCTTTTCTATCAATGCCCTGATCCTTTTAATCCCGCTAGCACTGCAATACTTGTAGTCTTAATTAGTAATCTCTATAAATCCTATCAAGGCTGCCTGAAGAGGAAATGGAGGTGCTACCCTAATTTCAACATCAATTGCTCATAGCCCCAAGCTTTTGCATGTGTGGTATTCAACAAAGTCTCTATTTCCATAATGAGAGAGCTGAAGCAGGTATCTCGATCTCAACATTTTCCCATTTTAAACATTCAGCTTCTTGTCTTGCTCTACCTTTACATCAGGTGAAAAATATTGACAATCCTTCCACAGACAATATCCTACTCAACCAGATGCATCACCCTGTACAATGGCGACAAAAAGGGTTGCCAAAAACTTCAAAATACAACAAATTTCCCTTTTAGATCACATCCATCCTAGATCAGAAAGAGGAAAATTGATTAGAATAACAAGCCAACTTTCCAATCGATGGAAGAATAGGACTAGGTACATGCTTGATCACTGGCTTTTCTTCTCTAGGCTAACATCATTATCTCATTGTTTACCATGCTCTGTCACTCTATAGACCCATTTGTTCTGAGCTGTCAGATCTATTCAAGGAACCAAATCAATGGCTATTGAAGATAGTCGACGAGTCAAGAAGGAATCATTTGCTAACTTTGAAATCCAACCGTAGATTTATCTTGATCAATGGTCTTCACAAAAAAATGAATTTCTTCTAGCGGAGGCTAGATATCTCAAAAGGCTTGAAGCTTATCCGCCATGGTGGCATCTCCACATCTTCGCACTGAGTCAATTGGGACCACGGTGAGATCCTCACTTCTGGTGAAAAAATATGCTTTGTGGGTGTTGCGGACACCGTGGATATCACAATCCACCTCATCCCTTCTATCATCATAGCAAAACCTTTGAACAAACTTAGTAAGAAAAAGAAATCCCACATGGCATTACTGAATCAATGGAACCACTCATTGGTAATCGCCATCTCATTGGGCATACTTGGGATTTCTAGTGGGGAAGCAACCTCCCATGAAACATCTAACATTGTGGAACATATAAGACATGTCAAGTGATGAGGGTACCTTCGCGATCCTGTGAGAGGCAAAAACAAGGCCTGGGAAAGGTGAAAGCTTCCACAAAACAGAAACATAACAACGTGGCATGCCGACCGGGTGTAACTTAACGATCATTTGTAACATTTGCAAATAAGGTTGTTCTTAAAAGAGGCCCTAGACTGACAACCTAGCAGAGGGGGCCGGTAACATTCCATGACACAAGACACTTGAAAGGCAACTTAAGATATTGGGAATCGCTGACAAGCGGTCAACAGAAGATTATAACATAGTATACATAAAAGCCATTGCAATAAGGTTTTAGACCTTTTCATCATTTTACTAGGGTTTATCAAGCCTAAACAAATGAGACCAAGGGCAAAGGCATTCATGAAAATACAAGTCCAAATAGTGGCTCTAGTTGGGGACAAAAGACTGCAAGGTCATCATGAGGATTTAAAATCTCCAGCTGGGAAGCAGGCCCAATGTTCAATTTTACCTTACAACCACCTAATTTTAGATGGCTTAATTTCATAGATTGTACACCTTACATGGTGGCCCCAGGCCACCATAAGAGAAGAGATAGGACTTTCCCCTGTCATACATCTTGTTTTCCAATGATTGTTTCAAGCCAAAATTGGAAATAGTACCGTAATCCATCTGGTTACTATTATGGATGTATACCCTTTTCATGACACTTGTGAATTTGTCACTATCAAACTATCTTATGCTTCTCTAATTTCCACAACCAAGTCTTGATTGCAACACATTTTCATACATCATGAGGTTAACACAATGGTCTACCAGATCATGCCAACTATCGTAACAATTTGCATGACTGCTGCCATGCATGCTTAAAAGTTTGTCAAACTAATTTGAGAAGTGAAAATATTCATAATCCACTGGGTGGATGGCATTAGTAACATTATCTTCACTGGTTATACCTATGTCAAATTTAAAGCATTCATAAGCGATATCTCCTTGGAATACCCCAACATACATTTGCTCTGACTCATTGAAGCCACATTTTAGCTCCAAGTCTGATAATTTAGATTGATCAAAAGTAAAGGAATGAAATACATCATCTAAGTGATCACCTAAATTTTTTCCTTCATATAATGAACAACAGTGCTCACATGTAGGCATCACTCCACCTTGAGCTGAAAAAACTTGTATTCACCCACATTTTGTAGCCAATTTACTCCATGATGTACACTTGTATTAAGGAAAGAAGATTTAGCTCCCAATAGGGCTAGACCATTATCAAGACATAGATCATGATCTGAATAGTCCCTTTGCATCCTAATTTGATCTCCCTTAAACTTTTCATCTTCTTCATATTCTGGGTCTTCTGTAAAGATAGGATTAATTATGCTCCAATGAGGATTATCATTCCTCATCTATGGTGAATCTAGAGGATCGTCATAAAGGGGTTTTGCCTTATGTTCATTGTTGTCATAGAAGTTTCTACCTTCTCAACATGAGGATCTAAATCCTTCTCAACATCAATATACTCAAAATTGTCATAATCACTAAAGGAGCATGAAGATAAATTTTTAGGGTCACTTGTACTATCAATAGCTATCCTTTCAGACTCATATCTTGAGATTCCACCAAGGTATGCAACTTGCTCACCAATAGGCAAACATGCCCCCTCATAATCCTTCACATCAACAAATTCTCTATTTGGATCCATGCATTCTATTTCCATTTCATAAGTGCTACCACAATCATCAAAGGGATGATCATATACACTGTTATCATAATTGATATAGCAAGGAAATTTAATTACTACAAAGTCATGTCTTAATTCTTTAAATGGCATGTTTGCATACCCCTCTTAAGCACCACCCACCTTGTGAGATACTTTATCATGTTGAATACTTAGACCCTTCCCTATTTCCGGACCAACAGGTTTGCAATGAAGAGTGAACCCATATACATACCTTTGCTTATTATGTCCAGTGTCTGGAATATTATAGCTATAATCCTCATCTGCATAGCCAATGAACTGATCACGAGCATCACTTTTGTCATTGCAATACAAATCTTATGATTTTCCCTTACTCTCATTGCTCATATGTGGAATATTACCTCTAGGCTCACACATAGCACCTAACCCACCACCATCTAAATGACAAGATGATGGGTCATCCCACAATAATGGGTTATACTTTTTGGCCAAACTTGACATTGAAATCAACATTTTGAACTAAATCTTCACTTTCTGACACCTATAGCTGCTAAACCATTAGGAATTTGAATATAATGTGAACTAGTGATTTGTGAGATTTTGTTTGTAGATTCTAAATATATATATATTTTAAAAAATTTGGAATTAAATTGTAAATTTTTTTGCATCTCCTTTGATAACTAGTTTTTAATAGTAAACAACATTTTTAAAAAGTGATGTGTATTCTGTAGCACATAACTTTTTTTCTACAAAGGATAAAATTTTGATTCTTTTGAATTTAGATTGGTAACCGATATATAGGGCATGCATTTGGTTTCATAATGTTTGGTTGAATATTTTTTTTTAATTAAGTTTTGAAGTCAAACCAATTATAGTTTAGACATAGTTGTATTCAGTAAAACATAACTTTTTCTGTATGTATTGAAATTCATTTTTTTTTTGTTGAAACAAGGACATCAATACCTAGGGAATAGATGTTTTTCAGAATTTTTTTTTCACTAATTTACTAATTTTCCATGTGTGGAGAACTGAGAACTTGATGTTCGGTGAAAAACCTACATTCACAAGAAATAAAAAATAAATATAATAATCAAATTAAATATATTTAAAATTATACTTTTTGGGAAGCTTATAATAAGGAATACATACTTACAAAACATAAATTTTAAATGAATTCATTTGATCCCCCAAAAGGTAAATCAAAAGTGGTTTTTTATCAGCATTTTGATAGGTGTAGAGGAGACTCCATTATAGGTATGGTTTAAAACTAGCGGGGTTCTATCCAAGGGGGTTTGAATCTAAGGGGGTTTGATCAAACCCTCTTCAATTGAAATCCTTTAAATGGAACCTTTCAAGGCTTAAATCATTATTTTTTTTAAAAACTATGATTTCAGCAAAAATCAGGATGTCCCAGAAAGTGTAACCCATTATTGTGGCAGCACCCTAATGGGTTCACTGTGATATTCAGACTATTGTCTTCTTGACAAGCACTGCTATTTCTTGTTCCCACTCTACATCTTACACTTGTGTAAGTGGTTTTGTCACAATCCATACCTGCAAACTTATGTCTTTTAGTCATGGAATATTTCAAAATTTTCTCAATATCCATGGATATAGAATATGCTTGATGAACTGTCATGGGATCCTTATCTCTTATTAGGTAACCAACTTCATGGATATCGAACATGCTTGATGAACTATCATGGGATCCTTATCTCTTATTAGGTAACCAAATTCTTCACCAAATGCACCTAGGTATACAGCCAAACACATTGCATCATTTGGCCTTACAACTCCAAGAATATCTCTCAAAGTCTTTACAAATATTAGGTTGAAGGCTGGAACTAGCTCATCCTTTTCTCGCTGAATGCTCATAAACATGCTGATCATTGAATTTGTATTGATCCTCTCACCAAATTGTTCCATGAAAACTGCCTTGAGCTCATCCTAAGAAATGATTGAGCATGCCTATAAATCCAATCCGTTTCTTTATCTTTTAAATATTGAACAAACATATTCATGACCACATCCTCATATTCTACCTCATAGTCTCCCATTATATCAATGCAATCCTACAAATGCTTACCTACTGGTTCAAGCTTATTGCCACTAAATTTTGGCAACTTATCTCAGATTTCAGGGGTATATGATTTGGAAAACCAAAAATATTGTTAAAATTTATGGCTCTGTATCTTTCAATAGTGAAACCTCCTTGATAATCTAAGTGAGGCTGCATATTGTGCATTGTTACATTTGAAACCATACAGGGGTGCATAAGTCGATGACACAATTTCCTATATGCCTTTATAGACTTCTCATATCAACATTGCAGTTAGATATTAAAAACTCAATTTCCTTTTACAACATAATCTTAAGCTTTTACAATGCACATTTTTCTTTCAGCTTGCCTAAGATCTTATAAATGAGTTTCTTCAAAAATATGCATAATTCCTTTCATAACATAGGCTACAATCTAGTAATTCAGGAATATGCAAGCCTACTGTTGGTTAACAGATTTTTCTTGGTTTGAAAATATTTTGTTCTGACTCTATAACCCTTTCTTTTTAGAGAAAATAAGTTAAACAACAATTGGGTGAACTATCAGAAATAATTCCCCTCTGAATTAAGGTACAACTCCCTTTTAAGTCTTCAATGAATTCAAACTATTCTAACCATTTGAATACACTTTTAACCAGAAAGCATTTAAGGCAAACTAACATCCATACATCACTATGTCATGAATGCGATATCTTTTCTTTCATATAACATCATTCAATGATAGAACACACATATTCCATTTTCAATGATAATCAATTATATAAATATATACATGTATTACTGAATCGGCAAATGATAAAACATATATGATGAGTCTTCTAATGAAAGAACAATTACCACTTAAAAGAAGAGTTTGCACAGAAACCCGATTTCAAGCACTTAAACACACAGATTTAAGTTTGTAGCAATCATTTCTTCTTCTCATTCACAGATGAAAATCTTTCAGACAAACATAACATACATTGTAAACATAAAAGTTTAGTTCCAAAATTCCTTGTTTCTCTTTTTTTTTATCCCTCTGTATTTCAGTTTAAAACCAAACAACATATATATAGTTGCCCTAATTAACTGTTCTTTTAAACCCAGAGTTAAAACAAACTTTGACCCACAGTGGGATTTAGTTTCTTAAAAGCTAATTGAAAGACAAAGTTTTTAAACATAATTCTCCAACTAAATAATTGAATAAAAAGATTATGTAAGCATGATCATGACTGATGCAGTGGGTTGGAATCTTCAGATTTACTTTGTTCGGTTGAAGAGACACATTGCATCTTCCATTCCTGGTATGCAGCAACAAATTCCTCAATTTTTGGGAAGTTAGGAATGCCAATATGCTTAACTTGTGCCTTCCAAACATCCTTTTCCCTTCGAATGTTCGCTACCTTTTCCAGACGCTCTGGGAGTGCATCGATACAAAGGTGAAGTAGTGATTCCACTTTGGATAGCCGGGAGAAATCATCAATTATTAGGTTATCATTTTCTTTAACAAAACTAATTTTCTCTCTGAAGGATTGTACCACAGTATCAATATCTTTTTCTGGCTCACCATCATCTTTTATGTACTTCACATCGATACATTCCAAATCATACTGTAAAGACTAAGTAAACTCAGTTATCTCTTTAATCATCTTTGTAAACTCCATTCGTCCTTGTCTAGACACTGAGTTTCTGCATTCGATGTTTCTCTTGCTTACATACATCATATTGTCGCTCAGACTTGTTATATTATTTTCAAATAAAAATTTTGTCACCCCATACTTCTGGACTTCACCTATTTTATTTATTATGCTAATCCACTTCCCTTCATCTTTTTCCCATGAGGCATTCTGTATTTTTAAATCTTGAATAGTAGCCATGGTTTCATCATATATACCTTTCAACTCATTAATATATTCTGTACCCTTTTGGATGATACCATCCAGCCAATCATCGAACACTTTGGTCACCATCTTGTTTCTATGTATTTGAACAAGCATCTTCTGATTGACTGGAGATTTTGGGTCAAAAGACAGGGGTAATTGAGAAACAGGTTGTGGATCTGGATTATGAATGGCGTCAATATATTCTGCCATTGATTGTAAATCTTTCTTCAACTCCCTCTTATCTTTTTCATCCTTCTAGGTATGGCTAACTATCTTTTTGGTAGATGCCTCGAGATGGTACACGTCTGCAGCATGCGATGCAGTTCCAAGATCTATTCTTTCTATTGCGAAATCCTGGACTGTGGGGTCTTGAACTTCTTCATCAGCAATTGGTCATGCTATCTCTGCACTCTAATTTCCTATATTAGGGTCAATGTCCACCCTGGAAGTGGTTTTCAGCTTTTTAGATTTTGGAGTCTTTCCCAAACATTTGCTAACCATATCCTCCAATGGTAAGGAAAATGGAACTATTTTCCTTTTATCATTAATTTAATTTTCCAACCATTTAGGTGTAGTGATTGGAACTTCTTTATCAGGATTAAGTTGTTCAACAGGCGCATTTGGTATTATCATTAGACTGGTAGAATCTGAAGCAATCTTTGCTTGTTGGTTCGTACTGATCTCTTCTACCATTGGTGAACAAAACCCTTTATCACTCATTACTTCTTCCGAATCTTCTTTAGTATTTAAGTCCACAACTATTCTTTTTGAAATCTCCTTCTTCTTCCTACTTTTAGTTCTTGACCTGGTGGTGCGAGAAGATAGAATAGTTGTAAGGGTTTTCTTAGACCTTTTGATGACAAAACCTTTATCAATTTTGGACTTGGGAGTACCTGCATCACAGATATTAATAAGCTGATTAGAAGAGCTTATAGGAGATGGTGATTCATCAATTGGTGTACACCGCTGGGAATCTTCATTTTGATCCTCTTTCAGTCTCCATTCCCTTAACCATTTTTCAGTTCTCCTTATTAAAGGGAGGGTTTTAACTTCGATCTGATCCTCTTCATCTCTATTCCAATCAACTTCTAGAATACGTAGCTATTTTATTTGTTCAAAATGAAAATCGATTACCTGTCCCTCATCATCTATTATTATGGTGATATTCATATTCAGATTAAGGGTAATTATTTGCCCTAAGGAGAATATGCACCAAAGCCTTTTTCTAACTTCAAACTCATTTGGGCAATCCTCCCAATAGTCCTCTATCTAGGGAATGTGTGAAAATCCCTCTCCAAAATCCAAATTGTCTCTAGCAAAACCTTTTCTATCGAACTTGGGTCTGGCATTATAATACTAAAAATTGAACTTCTTCAGGCCCACCTCTAGATTTAAAGCATCAGAAACTGATTGACATGAATAGTGACCAAGTTCAACGGGAAAAGATATACCCGACTCTCTCTTCATTGGAAATTTCTTATTTACATGAGCTAACTGCCTGCAAACTTCGATCAATACAAAGAGGTCAAAGACATATCTGGGTAGTTTCATAGGCTCACCATCAAAACCACCAACTCTGATGTAAGTAAATCTAGGAAACTGAATGAAGAAGCTGCCATAAATGTTGATTAGTTGCATGGCTTCATCAGACATCCTTTTATTAATATTGCCTATCAATTCATAAGCCATCCTACCGGTGAAAACATCATTAACTCTTCCATAATTTTCATAACAATTTTGCATTTGTGGATGTGAGTAATAATCATAAATTTTTCTATCTTCAACTAAGGATGCATGAGATAATCCTCTCCACTCCCTTGTGGATGCTAGGTAGTAAAAGAGATATGAGGACATATAAAAGTCTTTATTTCCTAGATAATTACTCAAACCCCAATGTAAACATTCAGCTATGATTTCTACCCAATCCAAATACTGTTCTCCTTGAAGGATCACTTGAATGAAGAAATACATCCAGTCCTCCCAATAGAATGCTTGAGAAGTACCTTTTAACCTGTGTAACAATACCATGATATCCTTTATTTCCGGTATCATATGTTCTCTTGTTAGTGCTCTGGGCAGTCTCAAACCTCCCTTTTGAAATTTCAATAGCCAATTTCTTGTAATTACACTCTTGTAATTTACCTTTTTCAATGAAAAATAACTATAAGAGGAAGTAATGTTGAGATCAGAGTATGGCTCCTTAGGTGGGATTTTCATTACAGCCATTAGGGTTTGTTTATTAACAGGCAATAACACATTACCATCAGAAGTTCTAATACATCTGTTTTGTGGGTCATATCTTCTCATACATTTGAGAACTAACTCAAGGCATTGTACTGCCATAGGAAAGGCTACAGCTTTGACTAAACCACTTTCCACTATTCTTTCCATCATTGGGGCAGACGTAGGATTTTTAACCCTTTCCTTAAAATCCTCTAAATCATACTGAGCTAAAAAAGGTATCTCCGTATTTAGGAAGAGAACAAACAAGGCTAGAACCATGTTCAGAACCAAGATAGGTAGCTTTCATGGCTACAGATTGGATAAATAGAATGAAAATGCTTTGAACTTCTTTAACAATGCCAGAAACTCAAAATAATTCTCTTTTTCAACAAACAAATGGGATCAGCTATAAGAAAAGTCAAACTCACCTTCAATGGATCTGAAATCACTGTCAAACTGGGCAAGAAAAATCTTTTACCTCCAGCGCTGTACTCCCTTTGTATCACCCTATATGTTTTACTGTTAAAATTGGCCTATTCTTTCTCGATAAAAGGCATGAAATCATGTTGAATAATTACTGGATCAATTAACTCGTGCTGAATTTGCTTGATAAGACACAAATTTTGACAGATGCTTTAATTGTAAGTAGTTCTCGCACACAACCTTAATGTGTAATTATTACCCATAACCTTTTGAAATTTAAAACTTTCCATTTCATAAAATGTTCTGGATATATTTCCCTCTAAATGATTTTCTTCTTTTAAAATCTCCTGCAAATTTTTGACTTAAAGAAGACTTCGAGAAAAGTGGGACTAAAGTCACAGAACGTTGAACCTTTGAACTCCGATATGAGGTTCAACTCAAAGGTTCAAAGATACAAATTGAGTTACACAAGGGGACCAAGGGTAAACGACTCCTCATGAAACATTGAATATTGAACCATTGAACTGTTGAACCACTGAACCGTTGAACTCTTGCAAAGGGTTCAAGTTTGAAGGTTCAATACTATAATAATTTGCACATAAGATGATAGGTGAATGAATTTTAAATATAAAGAGCTGACTTAAGGAATAAACATATTGACCAATAAGGGAAAATGGTAGATCAACTTTTTGCTTAGGGAAGGATCATGAAAAATTGAATAAGGGTGAATGAAAAGGTAACATTAGCTCTGACTAGGGATTGCATTTTATGACAAAATGTAGAGAACTCAAAAACTCTATCATTTTATAGCTCCCTTTTAAGTCTTCAATGAACTCAAACTATTCTAACCATTTGAATACACTTTTAACCAGAAAGCATTTGAGGCAAACTAACATCCATACATCGCTATGTCATGAATGTGATATCTTTTCTTTCATATAACATCATTCAGTGATAGAACACAGAGATTCCATCTTCAATGATAATCAAATATATAAATATATACATGTATTATTGAACTAGAAAATGATAAAACATATATGATGAGTCTTCTAATGAAAGAAAAATTACCACTTAAAAGAAGAGTTTACACAGAAACCTGATCTCAAGCACTTAAACACACATATTTAAGTCTGCAGCAATCATTTCTTCTTCTCATTCACAAATGAAAATCTTTCAGACAAACATCACATACATTGTAAACATAAAGTTCAGTTTCAAAATTCCTTGTTTCTCTTTTTTTTTATCCCTCTGTATTCCGGTTTAAAAACCAAACAACATATATATAGTTGCCCTAATTAACTGTTCTTTTAAATCCAGAGTTAAAACAAACTCTAACCCACAGCGGGATTTAGTTTCTTAAAAGCTGATTGAAAGACAAAGTTTTTAAACATAATTCTCCAACTAAATAACTAAATAAAAAGATTATGTAAGCACAATCATGACTGGGGTAGCGGGTTGGAATCTCTGGATTTACTTTGTTCAGCTGAAGAGACACATTGCATCTTCCATTCCTGGTATGCAACAACAAATTCTTGAATTTTTGGGAAGTTAGGAAAGCCAATATGCTTAACTCGTGTCTTCCAAACATCCTTTTCCCTTCGAATGTTCACTACCTTTTCCGCATGCTCTGGGAGTGCATCGACACAAATGTGAAGTAGTGATTCCACTTTGGATACCCGGGAGAAATCATCAATTATTAGGTTATCATTTTCTTTAACAAAACTAATTTTCTCTCTGAAGGATTGTACCACAGTATCAATATTTTTTTGGCTCACCATCATCTTTTATGTACTTCACGTCGATACATTCCAAATCATGCTGTAAAGACTGAGTAAACTCAGTTATCTCTTTAATCATCTTTACAAACTCCATTCATCCTTGTGTAGACACCGAGTTTCTCCATTCGATGTTTCTCCTACTTACATACATCATATTGTTGCTCAGACTTGTTATATTATTTTCTGATAAAAATTTTGTCACCCCATACTTCTGGACTTCACCTATTTGATTTATTATGCTCATCCACTTCCCTTCATCTTTTTCCCACGAGGCATTCTGTATTTTTAAATCTTGAATAGTAGCCATGGTTTCATCATATATACCTTTCAACTCATTAATATATTAGGTACCCTTTTGGATGATACCATCTAGCCAGTCATTGAACACTTTGGTCACCATCTTGTTTCTATGTATTTGATCAAGCATCTTCTGATGGACTGGAGACTTTAGGTCAAAAGACAGGGGTAATTGAGAAATAGGTTGTGGATCTAGATTATGAATGGCGTCAATATATTCTGCCATTGATCGCAAAGCTTGCTTCAACTCCCTCTTATCTTTTTCATCCTTCTAGGTACGGCTAACTATATTTTTGGTAGATGCCTTGAGATGGTACATGTCTGCAGCACACGATGCAGTTCCAAGATCTATTCTTTCTATTGTGAAATCCTGGACTATGGGGTCTTGAACTTCTTCATCAGCCATTGGTCGCGCTATCTCTGCACTCCAATTTCCTGTATTAGGGTCAATGTCCACCCTGGAAGTGGTTTTCAGCTTTTTAGATTTTGGAGTCTTTCCCAAACATTTGCTAACCATATCCTCCAATGGTAAGGAAAGTGAAACTATTCTCCTTTTATCATTAATTGAATTTTCCAACCATTTAGGTGTAGTGACTGGAACTTCTTTATCAGGATTAAGTTGTTCAACATGCGCATTTGGTATTATCATTAGATCGATAGAATTTGAAGTGATCTCTGCTTGTTGGTTCATACTGATCTCTTCTGCCATTGGTGAACCAAAACCTTTATCACTCATTACTTCTTCTGAATCTTCTTCACTATTTAAGTCCACAACTATTCTTTTTGAAATCTCCTTCTTCTTCCCACTTTTAGTTCTTGACCTGGTGGTGCGAGAAGGTAGAATAGTTGCAAGGGTTTTCTTAGACCTTTTGATGACAGAACCTTTGTCAATTTTGGACTTGGGAGTACTTGCATCACATATATTAATAAGTTGATTAGAACTTATAGGAGATGGTGATTCATCAATTAGTGTACACTACTGGGAATCTTCATTTTGAACCTCTTTCAGTCTCCATTCCCTTAACCATTTTTCAGTTCTCCTTATTACAGGGAGGGTTTTAACTTCGATCCGATCCTCTTCATCTCTATTCCAATCAACTTCTGGAATAGGCAACTGTTTTATTTGTTCAAAATGAGAATTGATTACCTATCCCTCATAATCTATTATTTTGGTGATATTCATATTCAGATTAAGGGTAATTATTTGCCCTAAGGAGAATCTACACCAAAGCCTTTTTCTAACTTCAAATTCATTTGGGCAATCCTCCCAATAGTCCTCTATCTGGGGAATGTGTGAAAATCCCTCTCCAAAATCCAAATTGTCTCTAGCAAAACCTTTGCTATCGAACTTGGGTCTGGCATTATAATACTAAAAATTGAACTTCTTCATGCCCACCTCTAGATTTAAAGCATCAGAAACTGATTGACATGAATAGTGACCAAGTTCAACAGGAAAAGATATACCAGATTCTCTCTTCATTGGAAATTTCTTATCTACATGAGCTAACTACCTGCAAACTTTGCTCAATACAAAGCGGTCAAAGACATATTTGAGTAGTTTCATAGGCTCACCATCAAAACTGCCAACTTTGATGTAAGTAAATCTTGGAAACTGAATGAAGAAGCTGCCATAAATGCTGATTAGTTGCATGGCTTCATCAGACATCCTTTTATTAATATTGCCTATCAATTCATAAGCCATCCTACTTGTGAAAACATCATTAACTCTTCCATAATTTTCATAACAGTTTTGCATTTGTAGATGTGAGTAATAATCATAAATTTTGCTATCTTCAACTAAGGATGCATGAGGTAATCCTCTCCACTCCCTTGTGGATGCTAGGCAGTAAAAGAGATATGAGGACATATAAAAGTCTTTATTTCCTAGATAGTTACTCAAACCCTGATGTAAACATTCAACTATGATTTCTGCCCAATCCAAATACTGTCCTCCTTGAAGGATCACTTGAATGAACAAATACATCTAGTCCTCCCAATAGAATGCTTGAGAAGTACCTTTTAACCTGTGTAACAATACCATGATATCCTTTATTTCCGGTATCACATGTTTTCTTGTTAGTGCTCTGGGTAGTCTTGAACCTCCCTTTTGAAATTTCAATAGCCAATTTCTTGCAATTACACTCTTGTAATTTGCCTTTTTCAATAAAAAATAACTATAAGAGGAAATAATGTTGAGATCAGAGTATGGCTCCATAGGTGGGATTTTCATTACAACCATTAGGGTTTGTCTATTAACAGGCAATAACACATTACCATCAGAAGGTCTAATACATCTATTTTGGGGGTCATACCTGCTCATACATTCGAGAACTAACTTAGGGCATTGTACCACCATAGGAAAGGCTGCAGCTTCGACTAAACCACTTTCCACTATTCTTTCCATCATAGGGGTAGACGTAGGATTTTTAACCCTTTCCTTAAAATCCTCTAAATCATACTGAGCTAAAAAGGTATCTCCATATTTAGGAAGAGAACAAACAAGGCTAGAACCATGTTTAGAACCAAGACATGCAACTTTCATGGCTACAGATTGGATAAATAGAATGAAAATGCTTTGAACTTCTTTAACAATGCCAGAAACTCAAAATGATTTTCTTTTTCAACAAAGAAATGGGATCAGCTATAAGAAAAGTCAAACTCATCTTCAACGGATCTGAAATCACTGTCAAACTGGGCAAGAAAAATCTTTTACCTCCATCGTTTTACTCCCTTTGTATCACCCTGTATGTTTTACTGTTAAAATTGGCCTATTCTTTCTCGATAAAAGGCATGAAATCAGGTGGAATAATTAACTCATGCTGAATTTGCTTGATAAGACACAAATTCTGACAGATGTATTAATTGTAAGTAGTTCTCGCACACGACCTTAATGTGTAATTATTACCCATAACCTTTCAAAAGTTAAAAGTTTCCATTTCATAAAATGTTCTGGATATATTTCCCTCTAAATGATTTTCTTCTTTTAAAATCTCTCGCAAATTTTTGACTTAAAGAAGACTTTGGGAAAAGTGGGACTAAAGTCATGGAACGTTGAACCTTGGATCCTTTGAACCTTTGAACTCTGATATGAGGTTCAACTCGAAGGTTCAAAGATACAAATTGAGTTACGCAAGGGGACCAAGGGTAAATGACTCCTCATGAAACATTGAATATTGAACCATTGAACCGTTGAACTGCTGAACCGTTGAACTCTTGAAAAGGGTTCAAGTTTGATGGTTCAATACTACAATAATTTGCACATAATACGACAAGCGAATGAATTTAAAGACAAAGAGTCAACTTAAGGAATAAACATATTGACCAATAAGGGAAAATGGTAGATCAACTGTTTTCTTAGAGAAGGATCATGAAAGATTGAATAAGGGTGAATGAAAAGGTAACACCTACCACCACCCCTTTCTCTTAGTGCCTAGCTTTCTCTTAATAAGGAGCTAGATTATTCTCAAGGCTTTCCATAGACTACCTTTAAACATATAACTATCTCCTATAAAGACAAGAGTATGTAAAATACCTAGATGTTTGTTATAGTTGCTGCAAATTGCCTTTCTAACTAGAAACTGTGATTATTGAAATATTCTCCACACCCTTATCAGGTTCTTTCTAACAGAGTCACCACCTTTTTTCATAGAGGATTGATTTTTGATCACTACAAAGCTCTTTAAAGATTGCTTTTATTCTGGGTTTTCTCCAGCAACAGAGCCATACCTAACTCTTTCTCCTACATAATTTCCATACACAGCTCATTTCCCCTTTGATTGACTAGTTCATAAACATGTAGAGTCACCACCCTCTAAAGGGAATAATAATATATTGTACATATGTTAACTCTAAACACCCATGACAAATTACTAGACTAATCTTGACACTTATAAACAAAGTCCCTAGTAGAGTCGCCAATATGTTGGTTCCTCCAACTGATTGTCTGAATCCTCTAAAGATTTAGCCAATTTCTCATAATTAAGGATTCTAGGTCAGTGGCCAATGAACATGATCCAACAAGGAGTTGGAATCATTTGCACTTCTGGTTTTGCAAGACCAAGGCAGGTGTACCTTTACAACATCTAGGGATATTTCAAACTTATTTAGGATATTGCTATTAAACAGAGGGTTCTCGATGAAAGTATACCAAGGAAATGACTGATTCCTATCAGATTGGTTTAATCCTTTGGAAAATCAGTGCAAACTAGGATTGAGACTGATTACTAATCCAATTCTACTCCTAAAACAATAACAAAAATATAAGTGATCTTATTTGTTGAGACGGATCTAAATAAACACTTCAGCTCAGTGAGAGATCAATACCTAATCCCAAGGTTGCAGAGTCAAGTTGCATAAAACAAGTGTATCTATCAAGCAATCTTATTTCATTACAAATGGACTAATGACTCCAATGCCTTACATTGATGTCTCGTATACTTAGAACTGTAAAACTATCCTTTAAACCACAATGCATAATAAAATTAACAGAGTATTTCCCAAGCAATTATTTCTCTCCTTGAGAGAAAGTGAAAGACAATACACACATTACAAGGGATTGCAAAGATGAATCAAAATATCCTTGATATTTAGCATTCATATTAACATCATTGATCATACATATGGAGAGATTTTTACAACCAGTATGACAATATATTCAAAATTGAAAATGATTCATTGCTCTACAGATTTGAGCACAAATGAGATGCAACTTTCTTCTATTCACTCTAGACTAAAACACAAATACACTACTGCCCAAAATAGAGTTTCAGAACCCTTTACAAATGGTCTTGGATTCCCTTTTATAGAAACAAGGGAGCAAACAAGCTTCATGCCATGTACAAATGTTATGTTTTCATTTAACAATCCTTATAAGTCTTTTTAGAAATAGAATATGCCAAAAGGCATCCTTTAGGCATAACAAGACAAAATATTTCGCTCCTTGCAGTACAACTTTGAGACAAATTGGCTGTCATACCTTAGAATCAAATCATCCCCCTGAGTGGGGAGGCTAACTATTTTATCCTTTACCTATCCCACTCCTATTCATGGAAAATAGGTCGTTATGCTCTTTTGATCCCTTGCCACCATGGCTGATCATATGCATGCTAAGCTTAGCCACCCTTCACAGGAGAATACTTGCAAGGAACAACAACCCCAAGGACATCCAAATTCTAGTGCCCCCATCTTACACCACCCTCCAGACACAGAAATGTGACTCCTCATTTTTTGAGTTGAGGTTTCCAACCACCTCAACCCTCAAGATGTATGTGGATGACACATATAGATGACTTTGGAAGTGAGAAAAACACCCCAATAGAGGAAGCAACATCAGTCATCTATCTAAGTTAGACAAAGAACTAATTGTTCTTGTCAACTTTCTACTTTCTTCCCATCACCAGCTATTTCATCTTGGTGGACAACTCTCCTTTAATTTCAACTAGCAACTTGATGAAATCCATTGGCATGAGGGAGGGGAAGAGGAACAATGGGATCTCATGGTGCAATCATAGTAGGAGGGTTCACAAAATGAACTGTCCGGACCATGTAGAAAGAGTAAACACAATGGAAACAACACAAGAATATAGAAGATATGTAGATTCAGTCATTCAATATATCATAGAATTCAAAATAGAGATCCGTCGGCAACATGCAGGCTTACAATTCGGCTCACAGGCCTGATGCGCAAGATAAGGCTTTGAAGCTCCTTCGCACAAAATGTCAACTATAGAGTATGAATCAATTTCTAATTACTTTCCTAAGGATCTATTACATCTTTATATATCATTTCTGGACCAATAGATTCCTCCGCGTCAGCCAAGGAAGGTCACAAACTCCAATGAAGAGCTGTAACGTGTTCATAGATAGGTTGGACCTAAATGCATAGAACACTTCCTCAAATGAATGGAACAATGAGCAGACCCTTGGGGAAGGTCAACCATGAACCAAAGAACATTGAATGATGTGTCAATGAGATCCGCAAGTCAAGGAACAATCCATAAGCCTTCTCCTTCAGCTGATTATCAGGAACTGTTAGAATGCTCTGCTCTGAGAAATAATCAACTTCTGACAACAATATCATTCTAGCAACTGATCCAAATGCTCTAAATTCTTGATATGATGTTGATGAATGAATGTAGATGCTAAGTTTAGATCCGCAAGATGTGAAATGCCAAAACTGGACCACAAGCTGAGAACTACTACTGACTGAACTGCCTGAATTGAACTGAAAAATGAAAGAACTGAAATGCAAACAAACTGAAATGCAAATATTTTTGGTTGATGCAAGATTTCTATTGAACCAAGGATGCTCCTACATCAGACATCAGGGGTTATTGAAAAAGTGAGTCCCTCAATTTGCTAGGGCTAGGGGAGAACCAAGTGTAGCACATTTCACAGTTGAGCATATTGTCTTTTCATTGATGTCAAAATGATGGTGGTTTTCTTTGATGCCAAAATGGTAATGAAATCAGTGTCATCAGTGACATGGCCTTCTTGGTAATGACATCAGTGATATGGTCTTCATCAGTGACATGGTCTTCATCAGTGACATGGTCTTCATGGTAATGACATCAGTTTTGATCTTGTGTGAAGATGTTCTGACTTAGTCATTTCAGTGGATTACAATTGCTTAATCATTGGCATCTCTTATGTTGGTCTGTCATATTGATCAGTGGCATTCATTGCATATTATCAATATTGAATCAGGGCAAGGGCTTGTATCATTTGACAAAAGTTAATATGCATTATATTAATTTCATCTAAATTGGCTTCATGACAGTGGCAGATCTGATGAAGTATGGTTTACAATTCAGTGCTAAAGATATGTTGAGGTTTAGTGTATTTGAAGTGGTAATTGTGTTTTGATTAACACATAACAAATCTTAAAAATTGTGCTAAACATTTATCCTTCCTAACCATACTGCCTGTCATCATAGTTTGCACTTTATGTTATAATTTTAAAGTGACCGGTGACAGCAGGTTCTTTCCAAGTGATGACCAGTTGAAGGCATCGTTAGTCATTGAAGTGGTAAGTTTCTTTAAGCCCGATGCCCTAGCGAAAACGGTGGTCTCAAGTCATTTTAAAAGGCCTTAAATCCAACGATCAGGGTTTAAAACTGATATGGTGGGCACCACAGATCGAAGGAACCAGTTTAAATTAGAAGGAATCTACAAACGGTTAGTTGGAGTTGCTAAAATTGACGGCCACTGTGTTTCTAAAAGGCATAAAAGCATGCTAATTTTATGTCCTTCACCGAAGATGAAGAGAGTCTTAAGTTAGATTTTTTTTGTGAAAGAAAGAGTAACATATAGAATGTTTCTAAATGAGAAGAATATGAAAAGGTTGAGTTCTTCGAAGGGGTTTTATTTTTTCTTGTTTTGCTGTTTGATTTTTTTAAGAGAACATGATATGATTGAGTTAAAAATATGATGTTGGAAGTTGAACAGTTTTTGAAGATATTGGTTGATGGAATTTCATCTTGTATAAAGAGATATTTTGAATGGCAGGTGTGATTATTGCAGATAAGGGGATGATCTTAAAAAGTGTGAAAAAGTTTTTCAGAGCATGAGAAAGAGTTGATTTTGAGTTGTAGAGTTTTGAGGAGGATTTTTGAGGATGAGAGAGATTTTGAGAAGATGAGAGATTTTGTTATGAGATGAATTTTTGCAGGTATGATGGTGCAATCCAGATTGAAAGGTTTTTATGAATGAAGAGCAGAGTATTATTTCTTGTTGATGGGATGATGCAATCAAGGTTGAAGTGTCACAGAGCAGATTGAAGATTTGAAAGATAATCATTTTCAAAGAAGGTTAATTTTTCAATTTTGCAGTCAGAGAGTTTATAATATTGTAAATTGTTTTTGAAGTGTGTTGCAGAGGAAAAATACATTTATTTGATTCTTTTTAAAAGGGAGAAATAAGGTATTGTGATTATTGAAACAGGGAAATCCCCTGATTTGTTCTTTTCAATAAATTTCTGATGTTATAATGTCAGTGAGACATGCAGAGAAGTACAATATGCCAGTGAGGCAGAATTGTAATGTCAGTGAGATAGTTGTAATCTGAAATTTGTGTTAAGCCAGTGAGGCAGTTGAGTGGTTTTTATACCCCAGGAGGGTTTTCCACTCAGGAAATTTCTTGTGTCAAGTCTTGTGTTGATACTTTGCATATTTTCTTTGTTCTATCTGAAGAATTCTATAATTGTGAAATTAAATTAATCAAAAGGAGTAAAAAGTGTTAAAATTGTTAACAACACTGATTCACCCCCCCTCTCAGTGTTGTGTGTATTCCTACAATTGGTATCAAAGCCTGGTACCCTGTCAAAGCTTAATCAGCTTGGGTAGATCATATTTTTGGAATACTTATCATGGCAAGTCAAGAAGGTTACTCAAATTATAAAGCACCTGTGATTGATGGTTCTAACTATGCTTTTTGGAAATTCAGGATGGAGTCATATTTGTCATCTCTGGGGTATGATGTGTATGCTGCCATTGTTACTGCATATACTGCTACAAATCCTCCTAGCACAGCTGATGAGAAAAGGGCATATGAAAATAATGCTAACGCTAAAAATGCATTATGTTGTGGTCTTACCAATGACATACTTGTCAAAATCATAGAGTGTAAAATAGCCAAGGAAATATGGGACAAACTGTCTAATATTTATCAAGGAGATGATAAAATCAAAGAAGCAAAACTGCAATCCTACAGAGCTAAATTTGAAAGTCTCAGAATGAGTGATGATGAGAAAGTGGCAGAATATCTTCTAAGGGTCCAAGAAATTGTAAATGCTATCAGAGGACTTGGTGATACACTGGAAGAGAAGACAGTTGTTACAAAAGTCTTAAGGACTTTAAATCCAAAATATGAATCCAAAGTGTCTGCAGTTGAAGAAAGAGACTTAAGCAAAGTTACCTTTGATGAACTTCATGGCACTTTCACAGCTTATGAGATGAGAATTAGTAATGACATACCTTCAAGCAAAGAAGCTGCTTTCAAATCAGTCAGAAAAGAAAAGGAGATTTCTGATTCAGAAGAATTGGATGATGATCAAGAAATATCTCTTGCAAGCAAGTTGAAGAAGGGATCTGTTGGTAAGTACAAAGGTAAGCTTCCATTCAAATGTTTTGAGTGTGGAAAGATTGGACACTATGCAGCTCAGTGTCCTTACAAAGACCTAGACAGTGATGAAGATGAAAACAAGAAGCAGTTTAAAAAGAAACAGTTTGTTTCTAGAAGGAAAAATAATTTCAGAAAGAAAAGAAGTTTGTTCATCAAAAATGTTGATATGACTGAAAGTGATTCAGATGATTTTCTTGATGAAAATGCATAGACTTTATTTATGATTATTCTAAATGAAGTTCAAAATGAAAAATGTGAGGAACAATCAAACAGTTGTGAAGCTGTTATTGATTTTGAAGGAGAATTGATGTGTGCATTAAGTCAAGTCAAGAAACTTAAAAAGGAAATCATTGCACAAAGAAGTCAGTTTCAAAAAGAAAATGATATCATGAATAATAAGTTAACTTGTTATGAGAAACAGATTACTAATCTAATTCTTTCTCTTGAAGAACGTAAGAAAATTATTGATGATAAAGACAAAGAGTTGAATAACAAGGACAAGGAATGTCATACACTTGAAGCTGAAATTGTTGATCTGAGAAGAAGACTTGATATGTGTAGAAGTAGTGATAAACTTGATGATCTTCTTGATAGACAAAAAGGATTCAAAGATAAATCAGGTCTTGGATTTGAAGAGGGACAATGTTCTCAAAAGGCTAGTACAAAAGGCAAATCAATCATAAGGACAACAAACTACAACAGGAGTGATACTTTTAGGTATAATGCTCACTTTACTGGATATTGTTTTTGTTGCAACAGGTTTGGACATAAAGCCAGTGAATGCAGATTTGGAGTCAGAAGAGAAATGCATTTATTTCCAAGGAACCCATTCATGTTTTTAAGAAGTTTGAAGTGTCACAATTGTAAAAATTTTGGGCATATTGCCAAATTCTGTAGACCTTCTTTGCAAATGCAGCAAACAACAAGGAATACTGTTTCAGGTTTGTCTTCTTTGAGTTCTGAAAAGAAGTTGCTTGTTTGGAAACCTAAGGTAATCAATAAGAGCTTTGATGTTATGATTGCACAAGCTGCTTTTCATGCCAAAAAGAAGGAACAGTGGGTGATTGACAGTGGTTGCTCCAACCACATGACAGGGGACAAAGATAAGTTTGTTAAATTTGAAGACATTAATGAAGGTTCTGTTATGTTTGGAAATAATGATTGCATTATGATCAGAGGCAAAGGTACAATTCTTCTTGATGATGAAACACCACTACATGGTGTGTATTTTGTAGAAGGACTGAAGCACAACCTGTTAATGTCAGTCAAATATGTGACAATGGTTTTAATGTGGTTTTTGATGCACATGGATGTGAGATCAAAAAGAAATCAGGTAAAATTATTGCAGCAGGTCTAAGGACTAGTGGTAACATCTACAATCTTCATAACTCAGAAACTAAAAGTGTTGATAGCCATATCTGTTTCATGGGTCAAATTGAGGAAAGCTGGTTGTGGCATAGAAGACTTGGTCATGTGAATTTTGACAATCTTGTGAGAATCAGCAGGAATCACAATGTCAGAAATATGCCTCATATTTCAAAACCAAGTAATACTATATGCAAAGAGTGTCAGCTGGGTAAGCAAACCAAAGTTAGTTTCAAGCCTAAGGAGTATTTTACTTCAAAACCTTTGCAGCTGGTACATTCAGATTTGTGTGGTCCTACAAGGACTAAAGCTCTGGGAGGAGAAAAATATTTTATGCTTTTCATTGATGACTTTTCAAGAATGACATGGGTAACATTCTTAAGGCATAAATTAGAGGCATTTGATAGATTCAAAATCTTCAAGAAGATGGTTGAAAAGGAATCTAATTTCAAGCTAAAATGTTTAAGGTCAGACAATGGAGGAGAGTACACTTCAAAGGAATTTGAGGAATATTGTGAAAAACATGGGATAAGAAGGCAATTCTCCACTCCTAGAACTCCACAGCAAAATGGGGTAGCTGAAAGGAAAAATAGGACTGTAAAAGAAATGGCAAGAACCTTACTACATGATGCAAATCTACCTAATGTCTATTGGAGAGAAGCTGTTCATACAGCTGTATATACTTTGAACAGAGTTCAATTAAGGGTAAAGTCAAATTATACTCCTTATGAACTTTGGTATGGTAAGTCAGCTAATGTTGGGTATTTTAAAATTTTTGGAAGTAAGTGTTACATCAAGAAAGATAATGATAGCTTATGTTGTTTTGAGTCTAGATGTGATGAAGGCATATTTCTTGGTTATTCTACACATAGCAAGGCATATTAGTGTTTTAACAATAGGCTCAAAAGAATAATTCAAAGTACTAATGTTAAGGTGGATGAGGATTTGCAGTCCTGTATGCAGTTGATTCATGACAATGAAGTTGATCATCATTCACAAAAGGAAGAAGAAATTCAGGTAGAGGAAGAAGATCCTGAAAAATCTGTTGATGTTAAGACAAAGACTCCTTCAAAGGCATATCAAAGAGATCATCCTCATGAGTTGATCATTGGGGACAAGGACAATGGTGTGGTAACTAGAAGAAAGCTTGCTGCTGCACATAATCAAGCACATGTATGCTTGATATCTGAAATGGAACCTAAAAGTTATGTTGAGGCCAGCAAAGATGAAGCCTGGATTAAAGCCATGGAAGAGGAGTTAAGTCAAATAGAAAAGAACACAACATGGGAAATTGTTCCAAGACCAGAAGGTAAGAATGTTATTGGATCAAAATGGGTGTTTAGGAATAAGCTTGATGATAAAGGTAAAGTTGTTAGAAACAAAGCCGGATTAGTTTGCAAAGGGTATTCACAAATTGAAGGTATTGACTTTGAAGAAACATTTGCTCCTGTTGCTAGATTAGAACCTATAAGAATGTTTTTAGCTTTTTCAGTTTATAAAAATTTCAAAGTTTACCAAATGGATGTAAAATCAGCATTTCTAAATGGAGATCTTGAAGAAGAAGTCTACATGGAACAACCAGAAGGTTTTGTGAATAAAGATAATTCAGATCATGTTTATAGGTTGAAAAAGGATTTATATGGTTTAAAGCAAGCTCCAAGGGCTTGGTATTATAGACTGGATAAGTTTTTGCAAGAACAGGGGTTTACAAAAGGAGGTGTGGACAGTAATCTGTACTATCTAATCAAAGGTGAGGATATTCTGGTTGTTGAAATTTATGTAGATGATATATTTTTGGTAGTAACAATGATGATATGAGTCATTCATTTCTTAACATCATGAAATCAGAATTTGAAATGTCTATGTTGGGAGAATTGTCTTTCTTTCTTGGTCTTCAGGTATCTCAGCTTGAAAAGGGAATATTTATCTCACAAAATAAATATGCCAGAGAGATGTTAAAGAGATTTCAAATGGATGATTGCAAACCTTTGGGTACTCCTATGGAGACAGGGCATAAGCTAAGTAAAAATGATGAATCACCTGAAGTAGAACAGTCTTTTTATAGATCTATGATTGGGAGTCTTTTATATCTCACTGCTTCTAGGCCTGATATTATGCAGGCTGTTTGTTTGGTTGCTAGATTTCAAGCTTGTCCTGAACAATCACATTTGAATGCTGTTAAGAGAATCTTTAGATATATTAAGGGTACACTTGATTTTGGTTTATGGTATCCTAGACACAATGATTTTACACTTCTTGCCTATACAGATGTAGATTGGGCAGGGTGTTCTGATGACAGAAAAAGCACAAGTGGGGCAGCTTCCTTTCTGGGTGGCAGATTGGTTGCATGGCATAGTAAGAAACAAGATTGTGTTTCTCTATCTACAGCTGAAGCTGAGTACATTGCTGCTTCATCATGTTGTACACAGGTACTTTGGATGGTACAATCACTTCTTGATATTAAGGTTGAGGTTAAAAAGCCTGTGTCTATTCTTTGTGATAACACAAGTTCTATCAATATGTCAAAGAATCCTATAATGCACTCAAGAACTAAGCACATTGCTATCAGATATCATTTTCTAAGGGAAAAGGTGATTGAAAATGAAGTTGCTTTGGAATATGTGCATACTAGTGATCAATTAGCTGATAACTTCACAAAGCCTTTGCCAAAGGAGACATTTGAAACTTTGAGACAGAGATTAGGAGTTCTGTCTCTTGTCTCTCTTCAGTAAGTTACAGAGATATTAGATTCAGGGGGAGTTGTCTTCTAGATCATTTTTGATGTCCTAAATCTCATTTGTACATAGTATGTATATAGTTTTTGTACATATTTTTTTTGTGACTGGTAGTATTACAGTATTGTGCATTTGATTAGTGTGATGTAGAGTGTTGGTTTTTGACAGTATTTTTTTGGAGGATTGCATTTACAAGAACAGGACTTCTATTGGTTGTAGTATTTTTTTTGCCTTTGAAAATTTTATGTCAAAAAGGGGGAGAAATGAGTTATGGTTTTGCCATCAATGTCAAAGACAAAGGGGGAGTTTTGTAGCACATTTCACAGTTGAGCATATTGTCTTTTCATTGATGTCAAAATGATGGTGGTTTTTTTTGATGCCAAAATGGTAATGAAATCAGTGTCATCAGTGACATGGTCTTCTTGGTAATGACATCAGTGATATGGTCTTCATCAGTGACATGGTCTTCATTAGTGACATGGTCTTCATGGTAATGACATCAGTTTTGATCTTGTGTGAAGATGTTCTGACTTAGTCATTTCAGTGGATTACAATTGCTTAATCATTGGCATCTCTTATGTTGGTCTGTCATATTGATCAGTGGCATTCATTGCATATTATCAATATTGAATCAGGGCAAGGGCTTGTATCATTTGACAAAAGTTAATATGCATTATATTAATTTCATCTAAATTGGCTTCATGACAGTGGCAGATCTGATGAAGTATGGTTTACAATTCAGTGCTAAAGATATGTTGAGGTTTAGTGTATTTGAAGTGGTAATTGTGTTTTGATTAACACATAACAAATCTTAAAAATTGTGCTAAACATTTATCCTTCCTAACCATACTGCCCATCATCATACTTTGCACTTTATGTTATAATTTTAAAGTGACCGGTGACAGCAGGTTCTTTCCAAGTGATGACCGGTTGAAGGCATCGTTAGTCATTGAAGTGGTAAGTTTCTTTAAGCCCGATGCCCTAGCAAAAATGGTGGTCTCAAGTCATTTTAAAAGGCCTTAAATCCAACGATCAGGGTTTAAAACTGGTATGGCGGGCATCGTAGATCAAAGGAACCAGTTTAAATTAGAAGGAATCTACAAACGGTTAGTTGGAGTTGCTAAAATTGACGGCCACTGTGTTTCTAAAAGGCATAAAAGCATGCTAGTTTTATGTCCTTCACCGAAGATGAAGAGAGTCTTAAGTTAGATTTTTTTTGTGAACGAAAGAGTAACATTTAGAATGTTTCTAAATGAGAAGAATATGAAAAGGTTGAGTTCTTCGAAGGGGTTTTATTTTTTCTTGTTTTGCTGTTTGATTTTTTAAGAGAACATGATATGATTGAGTTAAAAATATGATGTTGGAAGTTGAACAGTTTTTGAAGATATTGGTTGATGGAATTTCATCTTGTATAAAGAGAGATTTTGAATGGTAGGTATGATTATTGTAGATAAGGGGATGATCTTAAAAAGTGTGAAAAAGTTTTTCAGAGCATGAGAAAGAGTTGATTTTGAGTTGTAGAGTTTTGAGGAGGATTTTTGAGGATGAGAGAGATTTTGAGAAGATGAGAGATTTTGTTATGAGATGAATTTTTGCAGGTATGATGGTGCAATCCAGATTGAAAGGTTTTTATGAATGAAGAGCAGAGTATTATTTCTTATTGATGGGATGATGCAATCAAGGTTGAAGTGTCACAGAGCAAATTGAAGATTTGAAAGATAATCATTTTCAGAGAAGGTTAATTTTTCAATTTTGCAGTCAGAGAGTTTATAATATTGTAAATTATTTTTGAAGTGTGTTGCAGAGGAAAAATACATTTATTTGATTCTTTTTAAAAGGGAGAAATAAGGTATTGTGATTATTGAAACAGGGAAATCCCCTGATTTGTTCTTTTCAATAAATTTTTGATGTTGTAATGTCAGTGAGACATGCAGAGAAGTACAATATGCCAGTGAGGCAGAATTGTAATGTCAGTGAGATAGTTGTAATCTGAAATTTGTGTTAAGCCAGTGAGGCAGTTGAGTGGTTTTTATACCCCAGAAGGGTTTTCCACTCGAGTAATTTCTTGTGTCAAGTCTTGTGTTGATACTCTGCATATTTTCTTTGTTCTATCTGAAGAATTCTATAATTGTGAAATTAAATTAATCAAAAGGAGTAAAAAGTGTTAAAATTGTTAACAACACTGATTCACCCCCCTCTCAGTGTTGTGTGTATTCCTACACCAAGACGGTCCACCTCAGCCTGAGAAATCCAAGATGAATCTTCTTTCGGTCTGCCTTTCCACTTCACAAGGTATTCTTTGTATTGTCTTCCTCTAGTGTTGCGTCTAACTCTGCTGTCCAAAATGTCTTCTATCTGCTCTAGTGCTTGTTGTGATAACTGCTTCTTCAAGTCTTCTTCCATGTTGTCACTAAACTCTGCTTCATGATACTGATATAGATCTGCAATGTTGAAAATAGGTGAAATACCCAATGTCTCTGGTAATTCCACTTCATATGCATTTCTTGAATCAAATTTCCTGAGTATCCTACAAGGTCCAAACATCTTCATCTTGAACTTGTTATATGTCCCAACTGGAAATCTTTCTTTTCTCAAGTACACCATCACTTCATTTCTAACTTCAAACTCCCTATGTCTTCTCATCTCATCTGCTTTCTCTTTGTATTTATTGTTCATGTCCTCCAAATGCTTCTTCACCTGATTATGCACTGTCTTCATATGATTTGCAAATTCTTTTGCTTCTGCACTCCTATTTTCTTCTGTACTGATGTCTCTTAATTCTACAACTCCTCTAGGAGTCACTCTGGTAACAATCTCAAAAGGTGTTCTTCTGGTACTCCTATTTACTGAATTATTGTAAGTAAATTCTTCTTGTGAAAGAATCAAGTCCCAACTTCTGGCTTTGTCTCCAACCAAACATCTCAACAAGTTTCCCAAACTCCTATTCACTATCTCTGTTTGTCCATTTATCTGTGGATGAAAAGTAGAACTGAACTTCAAATTTGTCTTCATCTTCTTCCAAAGTGTCTTCCAAAAGTAACCAACAAACTTTGCATCTCTGTCTAAAACTATACTCTTAGGTAATCCATGCAATCTGACAATCTCCTTGAAAAATAGATCAGCTACATGCACTGCATCGGTTGTCTTCTTGCAAGGTATGAAATGAGCCATCTTTGAAAATCTGTCAACCACTACAAATATTGAATCATGTCCTCTCTATGTCTTAGGTAATCCCATTACAAAATCCATGCTTCTGTCTTCCCAAGATCTCTCTGGTATTGTCAAAGGTTTCTACAATCCAATGTTCTGACTACTCCCTTTTGCAACTTGACAAACTCTACAACTTTGCACAAATCTCTGAACATCCTTATGTACTTGAGGCCAAAAGTAATTTTCACTTGCCAAAGCCACTATATTGTCAATACCAAAATGTCCTGCCAATCCACCACTATGCTTCTCCTTGATCAAATTATCTCTCATAGAACTTCTAGGTATGCATAACTGGCTTCCTTTGAACAACATATCTTCTTGAATGAAATAGTCCAACCACTTACTTCTATATGTCACAACAGGTTCCTTACATGCTCTCCAAGGTTCTACAAAATCAGTGTCTCCCTCATACATATTCTTCAATTCATCAAAACCCAACACTTCAACTCTCATTTATGTCAACAAGTTTCTTCTTCTACTCAAGGCATCAGCAACTTTATTTGATTTACCACTCCTATGCTTCAACACAAAAGTATAACTCTACATGAACTCTACCCATCTAATATGTCTTTGATTCAACTTACTGTTGATCATGATGTTACTCACAAGCAAACATGAAATAAAAGTTACACAACAACCTTTATTTATCTTGAAAGATATGATGAATTCAAAGAATTCATGATCCCAAGTCTCTGTTGATTAGTTCATAATCTACTAACGTTACTCGGTGGTTGATGTGTGTTGCTATTTTTCCATTTCAAGGGGCCTTAGGTTTGTTTGAATGATTAGTAGATTCTATTTCCTGTAGATTTGCTACACAGAGAGGTTATTTCAACTTTAGTCCAAAGATAACCAATATATTTGCAAGTTTGATCAATTCTTCTGATTATTGATCATCATGACCCTGTTCTTTCTTCTACACAGTATATTTACTCAAATGATGTGTCTGTAAGTAGATATATGCATGAATTTCTTGAATTTATATGCGAATTTGCATGATATTTGTCAATTTAACATGCTTTAACTCTAAATATGTGATATATTTCCAATTATCTATGAGATGTTAGCATATTTCATGTTATTTGCTTCTAATTATCTGTTATTTGCAATTATGATGGTGAATTATTATGAAATTCAAAGAAAATTAAAAGAATGTTTCAAATTTTGGTGAATCTTTAGCTATTGAATCACATACATACCAGACACATTCATTAGGAGAAGAAATCAAACCATATTTTCACCAGGATATTCCACAGCTAGATATAGATGATGCTAACTTCAAAGGATAAGGAATGAAAACAACACATGCAGACTGACAAGCACTCCAAGGGACGCAGCTGATCAGAGCATATATCAAGATTTCAAACATAGATTACTCAATATTTATGATGATTTGTAATTGAATTGTCTCCCCTTTCATTTAGTATGCAAAACATGTATGTTTACAACAACTTTGAAATAAGTCCTGATGTTTTAGCAATCAAATTTCAATTAAGCTTCTGAATATTCAAAAAAATGCACCCCTGCAACTTTTATAGACTAAGGTGAGGGAGTGGTTACAAATGACCTACGGTCAGGATTTGCCAATTAGGATTAATGGTGGATAACCTTCTTTGACTCAGTCAACTTTCCTTTGTGGCACATGTTGCCAGCTGGAAACCATCTGGATGACTCATTATCTTATGAGTACCTGATGCATATATTTTCTTTGTGCTGCATCTTCATTCATTCCTCGAGTTCCTGGTCTTTATCTTCTTCTTCAGGACTTTCTCCTTCTGATAGCTCTTCTCTTGGTCTTCCTCTCTGTTTATACCTCGTCCCCTGTATCCTTTGTAAATTTTGCCTTCTCCTGTGTAGACTTCATCTTCTGAGATGCCATCACCACTCTGTCATTTTCCATATACCTACATACCTGCCAACAGACATAAGTTTATAAGATGGATTAAAGTCACTTTTCAGTCTTGAACCTAAACTTTTGTCATAAACATACAAGCATTCAAATATACAAAGAGTTTTCTATATTGAATTTCCTTCTGACATCTGACTTGAATATTACACTTTGCATATCGCTCTTGTATATCACTTGTATGAGCGCATATACAAACAATCTTATGCAAACCCTCTCTTTACCTTTATCTCTTCCAACGCTTTTAATTTATTTGTATATCAGAAATGTACATTGTAAACATACAAGCATTTAAACATACAAAGACCTTTCTGTATTTAATTCCTTTTTCGCATCTGGTTTGTATATCGGCTTGTATATTTCCTTTGACTCAAACATACAAACCCCGATATACATCCGGCGAACTTAATTGATTATTCATTTAACCTCCGAATTCCGTCAGGTCTGACTTGTATATAAGGATAAAGTGTTATCAAAATGCATACAAGTAAACTGATATAATAAACTGGATAACCCCTTTGCGCAACTTATACAATGACCCAATATACAAACAACTTTGTATAGGTATCATATAAACCTTCCTTTTGTACATTTACCAAAAAACACACATAACTTGCAAAATAATGGGAATTTTAAAATGGTTCAAAAAGCAACCCTCACTCATTATTGATAAGGAATTCACCCATATTTTGCCCTGGTACTCAATGTTATTTTTCTTTATTTTCAACAAGGTTTGTACTTTTCACTCCCTTTTTCCCTTTACCACCAAACAGACCCACACACACAAGCAAAAGCAACAGCCACAATAGGGGTCCTTATTTTGCTAAGGAGTAAAATGGGGTGTGTTGTGAACATCACAACAACTAGCAACCAAATAAAACAATTAAATTAAAACCATTAAAGGAAACTAAATGAAATAAATTCATAACTTCCAACTACCTTTTCTGCAGATCATTATCCAACTTGAGACCTAATGTATTCAATAAGGTGTATGAATTTTCCTTTTCAGTTTAAGTGGGTACACGTGATTAATAATCCTCATCTTAAAAATTAGTTGAACAAACCAGTGACTGATATTAGACTACCTAGTTGATGTCATTTCCTCATAGCCAACCGGATAGAGCCTTGTTGCCAGCAGGCGTCCATAGCCCCGATAAGGTTATCGTTACAATTCTCCTAATTAGAGCCCCACTGCTAGCAAGTGTCCATAGCCCCGGTAGAGTTACTTAGATGGTTTAACCTAGATTTTCAGTAAAATCCATTTTATTATTTTATTTATTTTATATTTTGTATTTGATAGAGATTTCATAAGATATTACAATTGTTACTTCATGGTGCAAGGAGTGATCACTTGCTAAAATTAAGCTGAGAATTGTAATGGTAGCAAGGGTGACCTCTGATTTTTCACCTAATATCTACACTGGTGGGTTCAACAAACCCAAGGATTTTAGGTGTGTCATTGTGAGAAACTTTCCTTGAATACTCAACCCATAGTTACTGAATACAAAATTTCACAAGTCAACTAACTTTCTACATTTATGAGGGTCACAACAAGTTATGTATAAATTCCAAATAATTAACCTGAATGTTCTAAATTTTTGATTATTTTCAGTGGTTATTAATTTGCTCCTGCTTACCCTAAAACAAAACAAACATCCCTGCTGAGGAAACACAACAAAGCAAACAGACTATACAAACAACTATACAAATATGCACACTATGATACACATGACTGTCATGGCACTACTTTAGGCTTGAAAATAGTGTTTGAGGAACTTCCCATTAACTGGTAATAGAACATCCTCACCGGTTAAGGTCTTAAGCCTGTAGGTGCTGTCTCCTAAAATTTTAGAAATTTGAAAGGGACCTATCCAAAGTTTATCAAACTTACCATGATCTCCTTTCCTTTCATGTACTTTGTCCCACATCAGGACTAAATCTGAGATTCTAAAAGCCTTAATTCTGGCTCTTTTGTCAAACTAGTGCTTGACAACAGCCTGATGTTTAGCAAATTGGTCAATTGCTTTACTTATTTTTTCTTCTAGGTGCATCAATTGAAGCAACCTGACTTCTTGTTTATTATCTATGCCTAGGTATTCTTGTGCAAACTGCAATGTAGGGATCCTTAGGTTAACAGGGAGGATAGGATCCACCCCATACACTGGATGAAAAGGAGAATTTCCTAATGCAGCCTTATTCCTGGTTCTATCTACCCACAAGGCATATTTCAATAGGGTGTTCCATTCCCTTGGGTTATTTTCTATCAATTTCTTTATGATATTCAATAGGTTCTTGTTTGTGGATTCTGCTAATCCATTCCCTTGGGGATAGTAATTTGAGAAAAATTCCAAGATGATACCATAGTCAAAAGCCCAACTTGATAATTTAATTGAAGCAAAGGCAGACCCATTATCACATACCAAAGCATATATAACTCCATACCTGGTCACTATATTACTTTCCAAAAACTTGATTACATCGCCAGCATTACATGTCTTACTGCTGACAGCTTCAGTCCACCTGGTACAGTAATCAGTAATAGTCAAAACATACCTGTGGCCTGAAGATGATGGAGGTGTTGGCAAGAGACACATTGTAGCTTCATGAGTATTGTCATTGATGGCAACAAAGGTCATCCCACACATCCACAGGACATGGTGTGTCTATACCAAAAGTTAGATTGAAGAGTATTTTGGTTCGATGACCAAGAACAGAGCATGCAGCAAGGTCTGACAATCAGGTCCAAATCTCTCAGAGGAAGTATCTCAGTAAAGTGCGGACTTGGGGAAGTCAAGAGGAGTACCTTAACTGATAGATTCCAGGGATTGAGCCTCTGGTGATAAAGAGTGAAGAGATATGAGCACCTAAGTATTGGGTTCCTGTTTGGTAGAGTAAACTGAGGAAGAACTAACCGGCAAAGCATCAGACCTTAATCCAGATGAGATATTGATGGTGATCAAGGTTTTTAAGGTATCATTCATGATTGGCCAACATGATTGATGACTTCTATAACTATCTTTTTGATACACATCACTTAGTAAGCATGGATTCAGCCGACAGACCAGAGTTTGGAAATATCCTGAGTTTTCCGGATGCCGACTAGAAAGATGATTGAAATCATTGATGTGGATATATATACCCGATTGATTTCGGTATGAAGGTATGAGTAGTGCATTGTGAAGTGCGAAGAAAAGTAGAGAGTCGTGTGAAGGCATAATACAGGTCCAGTATGTGACAGGACAATAGTACCAAAGAAGAGGAAAAATGAAGTGCAATAGATCAGTGTATTGAGCCTAACCGGAACTAAACCTCAGCATATGTGGATGCTCCTCATTAGTTCAAGTATCTTATTACTTTCATTATACCTTGTGTTAGGACAGTAAAAATTTAAAATTTTTACTATCTTCTCACTTCACCATATTTGAACAAATCCTGAAAAACATCCCAAAACCATAGTAAAAAATTGATATACCTCACAAGATGTTTATAGCTAAGCAGTGCAAAATTACTTAAATGTTAATCTATCGGCAAGATGTTGTGTTGCTTATACCGATACATAAGAAATCATTTGAAAATAACCATCGGCGTGAAAATAGAGATCGGAAAGAGATTTATGGAAGTCGCCGATAGAAGAAGTAATACCGATGACCTTTCATCGGCAAGAGAACCAAGTAGTCATACCAATCGATAGGACTAATAATCATCGGATGGTCCTTCAAAAGATACCCCGATGGTATATATCATACCGATGAAGTATTTCGGCAAGAGTCTCACCGAACATCCTGCAGGGGCAATGAAACAATAGCCATCGGCACAAAATGAACCATCGGGATGAAAAGCAAATAAGTCTCTGATACTCAACGTCTTGGCGAAACAATAAAGAGAACTTTCGGTGAGAGTCACAGCGATGCACATATCTATCAGAGTAACTTAACATATCGGGATGAAGCAATTATGTCTTGCTGACTCATAAGTCACGGCGATTAAAAGGTGTCAGAGACACTTGGATAGACTCTCTCCGATAAGGAATGTAAAATGGTCATTGGGGAGATAATTGGGATCGGGTTATCTTTTAAAAACTATCCTGATAGTATATCTCATTCCGATGGAAATAAAGTCATACCCGTCGATAAGAAGTTTTAACTATATCGGCGAGACATTAACAGAGTCATTCCAATCCAAAGTAAAGAAGATTATCGGTAAGACGACGAAGCTCGGGGAAACATAAATATGTTATCCTGATAGTATTGATCACCCCGATAAACAAATTATTATTGGTGAGACTTTTACCGATAGTCATATCGGTAAGACTCACTATATCGGAGGGAAATCTAAATCACACGGCGATGGAACAAGTCCTGCCGATGGTCGCGCCCACTTAGATATGATTCAACATAACATCGGGAATACTATTGAGGGGTCACACCGATTGATTGTTCACGCCATAAGAAGTATTAAGGTCGCCCAGACATTTTAAAAATCATGCCGATGAGAGGAGTTATGGTGATGTGACATTTCACAGCGATGAACGACATTGAATTGATTAGATAATTAAATGCAAATGGCTATGAAATCTTTTACGATCATTGTAATTACAGGGTTGTTTGAGAGGAGAATACAGAGGAACTCTTGAAGCAAAAGCAGAGGATTTCAATTACAGCCACTGAACGACAGGTACATACATACAAACCATTGTATAACCTGTGTTTTTTCTACCAAAGTTTAAATATGGAGACTTTGGGAAAGGGAAAAGGAAGAAAATCACAAGGGGAAACCAGTAAGTCTAAAAAACAAAAAAACTAAACAAACCCCCGAGGAAAAAGTAAAAGACAGAAAACTCAATCAGGACTTAATTGACCAATTGCCTGGGTCAACTCCCAAGGCCAGAAGGTCTGCTCAACTCAGGGCAAAAGTTGAGAAATTAGAAGATAAACATAAGCACCTGGGAGATATCTGGACCCCAATAAGGGGATATGAGCTTTTTAGATTCCATTATAATAGAAGATTTAGGAATGCTCCTATGTTAAACCCATGGCACTTGAATTTAGGGAAACTGGTTGTGCCTAATGTATTCCTAAATGTTGAGCTCCTCCAACTGCTTGCCAAACATTACAATTCAAACCTGAAAGCCCTATGCAACCCACAAGGGGAACCAATTGTACATCTGTCAAAGAATGTGGTTTGTGAAGTGTTTAATCTAGATGATTTGTGCACTGTCCCTATTATTTACGAAGACCTAGAGAAAGAATATTAGAGAATGGACACAACCTACAATGGATGGAGGTTGCCCATTCATAGGCCCAAGGTTGAAGGAGAAGTGATGCCCCTAACTGAAAATGATGGTCCTCCCTTTCATGTAGCTATATTTGAACCATATATACAGCATACTTATTATTCTGTGGGCCAAGTTCTTGGTTCAGAGGTCCCTGAGTTCATGACTATCCCTCTAATGGTTATAGCCTCTGACATTCAGTGTCATAATGCGAGGTAGTTTGATTATGCTTCCTATATTGCTAATAGAATAGATTCTGGCTTATCTGCAATAAGAAACAATGCCCCAACATGCTCTTTTGAGCATTACTCACTGCTTATGCATATGGTGTTGTATTTCAGCCAGGAAGTAGGGTTATGGCCAAGTGAGCTTAAAGTTGTTGCTACAGATAAGAAGGGGGAAAAGATACCCATACAAATGTGGACCAGAAAATGGGACAATAGATATGCCCATTCCAGCTATGCCTAATTTGAAGAACACTATGTAAAAGTGTTGTATAGGTATTTCAACCACCCCTGTGAATATTCAATTTCAACTAAAATAAAAAGGTTCCTCAGGCCAAAGGATTTTGGTGGCCCCCCTACTGTCACTCATAATTAGGGAGACTGGTATTGTTTTGAGGATGCTACTATGATCAGAATCTATGGTTTTGAGGATACTCCATTCATATTGCCCAATACTGTCCCTAACAGACTTGCATATTTAGAGATAATCAGGCAAATGCATTGCTCAAATGTAATGCATCTGAGTTCACATGATAAACAATCATTTATGCCCAACACTTTATGTTTTGGAGATTTTACTATGGTCTCAAAAGAAGGTTACAATCTCATTTTGGATAAATTAATGCATTATAATCTGAGGAGTGCTGAGGCAAGGAAAGGGTTTGACCCTGAAGGTTTTATTGACTCTGCATGAAGAAAACAAAATCTCAGTGGATACATGCACATACATTATCCACATGATGATGTTATTAGGAACCTGGAAGAAGATGAAGTTGAATTAGTGATAGAAAAATATAAAAGGGATTTAAGTGAGAAGAAAAGGCAGATAGCAGAGATTGAGGTTATCTCTGAAGGTGAAGAATAGGCAGAGCAAGAAGAGCCACAGGACAAAATAGTTGAAATGTCCAAGAGGAAAATGTTACAATATCAGCCTCCTATTATGATACATGATGAGGAGGGGTCTGCTGATGAGGATCCATGCTAGATAGGTTATGATTTTTTCATCTCTGATGATAAATTTATTTAGTCAAAAGAATTTAAGTCATTCTTGTATAAATACAAAGGAAAAGAGATCAGAGAGTCAGTAGATGATGTTTCTGCTGATAATGAAAGACAACTGTTGGATATACTGAAGGTAACAGTAGATAAGGAGATGCAAGGCATGACTCCTAGCAGGGGTAGATAATTACTCAAAGATGCAGGAGTTATGATTTTTCCTGGTCTTGATTTGAATTTTGCTTTGGTTTTTGATAGTTTTCTAAATAGTACAGATGATAAGTATAGACTCACTCCAGAGGGAGTTAATGAAGTTTACATGGGTACAAAATACAACAATGATGAAAACTCCTTGATGATATGGGCGCTATATCCTCCCCATAAGAAGACAGCCATCATAGATACTGAAAAGACTTTCAGCCATGTCATGACTTTAAAAGCAGGGGAAACTGACCCTCTAATTATAGCAGACATCGGTATCAATGTTGCAAAATTGAATAAGGCACAAGCTCAAATGTTGATCAAAGAGAGATACATACAGATTGAGCTGTGAAAGATTGATAAAAGAAAATGACCACTTGAAGGATGCTGTTAAGAGTACTTTTGGCCAATTAAGAAAGAGAATAACCCAGGGTGAGAGTTCACAAGGAACTCAAGCATTATCCCCTGACCAGGCCACACAAATTCAAATAGATGCATTTGTCACAATGCTGCAGAGCAGATATGCAAACATGGTACACTGGTTAAACATGTTTTGGGACAACTACTCTCAGAATTACAAAGTAGTTAAAGAACATGAAAGACTTGAACAAAGAATGTAGGAAAAATTGATTGAGATGCAAAGCAAAGGTGCTTCTGATAGTGCAGACATCTCCAATATAGGAACATTGCTTGAACAACACCAGAAATTCTATGACAAACTCAAAGCTGATGCTAAGGAAGGTACTGAAGCTTCAAATGCAGGAGTACCCATGTTATTTAAAGATGGAGAGGTAAAGAGCAAAGAAGAATGGATTGTTGATTGTCGAGTTATATTACACGAGGCTACGGGAGCTCTGAAAGACAAAGTCTCTGCATCTGGAGAAGCTTGCAAACACCTGGAAAGGATGGTCACACTTGATATAATTACCAAAAGTGCTATTGAGCTTACTGATTCTCATCGTGAGTAGGAGTACTTGGATCACTTGGCTAAAGTTTACTTATGGCTGAATAAAGCCTAATCATGATTATGTAGTAGTTGTTAATGCTTGTTAAGTTCCCAAAAGACTTATTGAAGAGTTATGTCTCTTCATAGAAATATCTATATAAGTTCAAACAATAGGTGTTGAAAGATCATCAGCAGTAGAATATATACATATATACAATAAACAATGTTTTAGAATGACCATGTTGCATATTTTATTTGAAGAAGAAGTTTGAAGTTCTCTAATTTAGTGGTTCTACTTTGGTATTAGTTGTTTGTTAAATTTATTCAATTGTGTGGCTGTCTCCATTTCTGCATTTCCTTGTTATTTAGATTAATGTATCAAGTATATATTTAATCTGTCAATACACATTTGCTGTATCTGTGTGATTAAATAGGTTGGTGTCCATTTGAGGAATTAAACCCTTCTGATTCAGTCACAGTAGCCTGGAAGTATTAAGTTTGGATTACTAAGTAGAGCCATATAATTAGGATTGCCATTTTGTCTCCAAGACAATATTATCTATTAATCTTGCTCATTCATTTCATTTGGTTCCTTCAAGTAAGGATTAAAATACCTTCTGGTGAATTATAAGATATCTGAGTATATTGGTTGGATTATCAAGAAGAGTTTGTCAGTCATTCCCTTGCACATTTATACAAGTTATAAACTAGAATTGTGCCAAACAATTAGAATTATTACCATTAGGAAACCACTAGTCCTAGTCCTTCAATTGACTCTGTTACCCAACAAGGCACTGGTCCTATTTAACTCATTATTTAAATCCTTTTTACCTTGATATTGCTTATACAATTTCTACCAATTACTTATTAGGCATTAGATATAGAATCAGTTAGCAAGCTTTTCATCTATCCTACATCCTTTGCCATTGTAGATAGATTTAATTAGTCCACACATTCACATTCAGTCTGCTTTAATTTTCCAAGGTTCACCCGCCTAGGTGTAGTAGGACCTGAAGTGTAGGAAATCATCAAACCTTGAAGGTTGATTTCGTCAAGTTAGTTCAAAAACGTTGCAAATCTAAACATAGATCTTGGCATCCTCTTAGGATTGGCAACCTACATTTTTGAGACCTAACACCTTGTAGACAGTGATTCTCTTGTAGGCAGTGAGCCTCTTGTGAGTAGTGTGCTCGGGCAGTGAGCCCTAATTGGCAAGTGCCATTTTGTATTTCTATTCTTTTAACAGAGAATACAATCTTGGGTTAGTCAGCCCATGGTTTTTCCCTTAACAGGGTTTTCCACGTCAAAATAATTGTGTTATGTGTATTGATTTTGTTTCTACTTTCATGGTTATGGATGCTTACTTGTTTTGATGTTGCACTAGTTATTAAAGAAGAATAGAAAGTTAAATTAATTAAGATAACTGATTCACCCCCCCTCTCAGTTATCAACAATTGGTATTAGAGCCAAGTTCCTCCTAAACAGAGCCTAATAGCTTGAGGAAAATCTAGGAATCTCAATGGATATGTATGGTATGAGGGAACAACTTCAGTCTGCCCTAGATGATCTTGAGAAATCTCACTTTGAAGTCAATGACCTAAGGGAAAGAGTCAAACAAGCAGATGATTTCATAAATGAACTCAAAGAAAAACTAAGTATCTCAATGAAGAAAAGAAAGGAACTACTTCAACAATTAGCAAGTCAAAGTGAAGCCAATGATACAAATGAAGATTTGAATGAGAAAACCAAGTTATGTGAAAAGTTATCAAAAGAGGTCATTATGGTAAGAAATGAAATGGAATCAGGAGTTATGAAATTCACCCAAGAAATTGAAGAGAAAAGAAAAAGTGAAGACAATCTAAAATAATCTCTCAAGGAGAAGACATAAGACTGCCACAAAATGGATAGAATAATCAAGCATCTATAATCTGATCTTGAAGATGCTAGAGACAATGAAGAACAACTTGAGAATCAGATAGACACTCTTAAAAGGGATCTTCAAACAACAAATGAATACAAAGAAAAATTCAAGATAAGCTCTGCTCAACTTGAAGTTCTTCTTGAAAGCCAAAAGAGGGTAGATGACAAGCAAGGATTGGGGTATGAGAAAGGTGAAAGCTCCAGATCTAGATAGAAGAACTCTGGATCAAGAAATCCAAGGAACATGCCTAGAAGACCTCCGGTAAGGCAACCAAATGCTCAAAGATATCCATCCTTCAATGGATACTGCCACAATTGCAATAACTTTGGTCATAAAGCAAACCAGTGCAGAAGAAGAATGAATCAGACTAATTCATCCTTCTCCGGATAGTGCTTTAATTACAAAAGGTATGGTCACAAATCTCATGAATGTAGAAATATGCAAATGAACAATTCATTCAATGGTAGATGCTTTGCATGCAATAGAATGAGACACATGGCTAATTAGTGCAGATCAAGAGGATATCAGTCACATATGCAAAGAAATGTTGTTTGTTACAATTGCTACAGATCCGATCATATTACCAAATTCTGCAGAAGCAAGAATCATGACAAGAAGGGTCTGGTGCATCATAATCAAAGCCAAGACAAAGGAAAAAGAAAAGTGAATGCAGATGAGATTCAAAGGGAGATGAACAAGATTTGGGTAAAGAGGAGTACAGAAAATGTTGAGGATGGATCTGCACTAGAATCTAGTGCTAATATTCCTTCTGGAAACTAGATAGATGAGCTCTAGCTCAGGGGGAGTCACAAAAGAAAAAAATTTCTCCCATCCAGTCAATTAATGCCTGAAATTGGCACATGGAAGGTTGCGGATTGAAAGGGATCTTAGAGAAACATCTAAATAACCCTTGGGAAAGATATGAAAGATCCACATGAAATTTGAAGAGGTTAATCATCTAAAATTAATCTGGTTTAACAGTCATCTGGTAAGAATAGGATTTTCACAGTTAGAGCTGGTATGATTCAAATTTGAGGTATCTTGATCTATGGATAAGTGGAATGATTTGGGAAAGATAGATAGACAGCTAATAGTGCATACCAGTGATCCAGAAGGTTCTCTCTCGGAACAAGGAAAACAAGGCAACCAAAATAACTTAGGTTGTGCATTTATTGCAAAATAGAATTAGCATTTGCGCAGAAATAAAAGGGTTCTTTGGTTCATCATTTGCACATTTGCATTCAAGAAGAAGAGAGAAGGAGCTCTGCAACAAGTTATCTCAATCCTCTCAAAGATCAAACTACAGAAGTTGATTCATCCAAGCAACTCAATCCGACTCATATTGTGAACCCTAGAAGTGTAAGAGGTATTTTCTGATCTTGAAATCTCTCTCTGAATCTTTGAAAGATGGCTACTCTGATTGTTGTGAAGATTACTGATAGGCCACACCCCAAATTCAAGAAACATCCATATAAATCCCTAGAAGTTGATCCCCTAGGCACATTTTCAAGCATTCCGCATGGGGTTTTGCATGTAGAAGATGTTAGGGCATATATTCATGCAAACATTAAGGAATTTGGGGAATCCAAGTTAATGGATATCTATCACAATCAGTTAATAGATGATGCTTTTAAACTCAAACCACAGTACAAGGCTATCCGGGACATTGCATCCATTTCCCCTATTTTGCAGAAGATGAATGGGTCTGGTATGTTCTAAGTAGAATGCATGATAACTTTATATGGTTGATGAGGCCATTCAAGATAACCAAGGATGCCATTAGGGTAGTTATCAGATTGTATTCATCCGGTGGGATACCTGCTCTCAAATATGTCAAGAATCAGACAGTGAGTGAGGCAACTGGATCAAAATTTGACAAGAGAGCAATGACTATAGAAGATATCACTGATTTGGATATCAAGTTTGCATCTATGATAATTGGCTATAAGATATATCACTCCAGCAGGGAGAATTTAGTATCTGGAATAGCTATGTATACTGCTTATGAAATGTTAAGGAAAAATGCTGACTATGATATCTGCGAACTTCTTCTGAGCCAACTATTAGAAAACTTACAAAGGATCAAGAAGGACAAGAAAAACTCATTCAAATATGGTGGTCTGATATTGTGTCTATTCTTTTACTTTATGAATGAGCTACTCGGATCCAGTGGTTGGATATGACAAAATGACAGACCAGTAGCCATACAAATCAGAGATTATTTGCATGGAATTGGTGATGCCAAGACATAGAATATAGCACTCTGGGGCTACTTCAAAATTTTTTAGAGTATGATGCAAGGTAGAGAAAGAATCCCTCAATCATTAGTTGAGAAGTACAAGGATACAGTGTGCTTTATGGTGGACACTGATCAATGCTTGATGGAGGTAGTGGAACCTAGAATAGTGTGGATCATGCCAATGGGGTATGAAGTTGATGAGAAAATCCTAGAGCTACACATCCAACACCTGCTGAGTCAACCCAAGGATCCTCAGGCAGAAAGGTTTGGAACCTACCAAGAGCTAAGTGTAAAAGTTAATGTTGAACTTAGACAGCCAGAGATCAAGAGAAAAGTAAGAAGGGAAGTAGAAGAATTTGCCAAGAGGCATGGAATTTCAAAAGAGGCAGTTGATGCCAACAAAGAGAAGATGGAAAGGGTAGAGAAAGAGAAACAAGATGCAGAAAAGGAAAGTGATCCGGTGCAAGCCCCTTCTCGAACCAGATCCTCCAAGAGCTTTCCACTTGCCACCTCTAAAAGCCAAAAGGCATCAAAACCGAAAGCCCAGACATCCAGAAAGGGAGAGAAGAGAACAAAGAAAAAGGCATCAAGATCCTATACAAGTCAGAAGGATGATGAAGAAACTGAAACTGATGAGGAAGTCAAGAAAATGAAGAAGAAGAAGAAAACAACTGGTGAACCCTCTACTGGTCAAGGCAAAGAAGAGAAGACAGAGGAATTTGTTGAAAAGCCTACTCTCCGCATTGATGATATCATCAAATCAGTCACTGTGGATGGGAACCTAAAACCAATGACTGAGTTCCATGATGAATATAATGAAGCTGACCAAAAGATCTTGCAAGAAGCTAAAGTTAGGTATCTGAATATCTATAATAAGGCATTTATTGAAATCATATCTCTAATTCCCAAAAGCCTAGAGAAAGAACTAGAAATAAGGAAGAACAATGCCAAGGAAAAGGACCTTGAGATCTGGGAACAGATAGCTATTCAGCTCTATCCTTCAGTCACTCAGAAACAAATGAATATGATCTTCAAAGATTGCAAGGATGAGTTCTGAAGCAAAGCTAGAATGAATTAGCTTATGCTTGGAGAGATTGACAAAGTGCCAAAAGAAACAGAAGACATCCTCTAGAATGCATACAAAAGATTCAATATTCCTATTATAGAGGACATAAGTGATGAACCTTCTGAGGAAGATCCTACAAAAGCAGTTGCTGAAGAGTCAAATGAGTGAAGTGAGGAGAAGTCCAAGGACCTGGATTCCTTTGTTCCAGAAGAGGAAGTCCATGAAGAAGTTAATATCTCTCATCTGGATTCCCCTGCAGACTCCGGATCTAAAGGAGAAGAAAGAATAGAGGAGCAAATCGGTCAAGAAAAAGAAGTAAAGGAAAGGGAAAAAGACCAAACAGAGAAGACCCTAGGAGACAGTTCTGAGACTGCAGAAGGGAAGAAGACTCCATCTCCGGCAAGAGACATTGCATAAACTATCAAAGATTTCTTGACCAAAGAGATGATGGAATTTGATGAACCGGAACTGCTTCAAGGACCATTCAATTTTAATTCCCTCTCCCCGGTTCAAACCATGAAGCTAGCATCCTTTACTCAAGCAAAGGCAAAAGAAAAACTTCTGAAGTCTCACATGGAAGACTATGAGCTCATAGAAACTGCATCCGGTGTATTGGAGAAGATCATGCCATCCTTCCAAAAGGATCCTTCGACCTCCACATCCGGTAATCTAAAGTCTCTTATAAATTCTATTCATACACATTTTGATTCCTTAGAGAAGTCAGCAGAAGAAAAGGTCTGGAAGGAGTTTTTGGGAAAGAGATTCTCTGAAGTACAAGGACTAATAACCAATGATAGGAGAAATATGGATATTTCGATAAAGAGCTTAGAAAATGCTCTTAAAGATGGCGGAGAAATGTATAAATTTTCTCTATCCTGGTCCAAAGTAACAAAGGATATTGAGAAGAAAATGGAAGAGCAAGAGGATAAACTGTCAAGTCCATAATAAAACAAGAGTGTCAAACTATTGCAGTTTTAAATGAAATTAAGAAGCTTGAGAAGGAGAAGAAAAACATAATGAGCAGGTTAAGTGAACTTAGAGGATTAATTATCCCTAAGTTAGAGGCCATGCATGAGGCCCTAACTGATGCTCAAACCACAACCCAGACTAGTGATCCGATAGATCTAAAGAGGGCAGAGGCTTTTGCATTCCTGTTGAGTGGTCACATCTCAATTTTAGACAGGATGAAATAAAGTTGGGCAACAGAATTTGTCCAGTTGAAGACAACTTTTGCATATATACTTCAGTATATGTATGTTATGTATATATATTTATGCGGCCAAGTATAGATTAATTTTGGAGATTTTGGTATGTGGATCCTACCCTTTGCCATTGATGTCAAAGGGGGAGTGAGGAGTAGTGAAAAATGTGGAGCATAGCTAAGGGGGAGCTCTGAAAAAAATGTACATTAGAACAAAGCATCAACCAAGGGGGAGTGTAGTATAAAACTTAGTCATTTTTCACTAAGTGTTGCCATCAATGCCAAAGGGGGAGATTGTTGGCAAGAGACACGTTGTGGCTTCATGAGTATTATCATTGATGGCAACAAAGGCCATCCCACACATCTGCATGACATGGTGTGTCTATACCGGAAGTCAGATTGAAGAGTATTTTGGTCCGGTGACCAAGAACAGAGCATGCAGCAAGGTTCGACAATTAGGTCTGGATCTCTTAGAGGAAGTATCTTAGTAAAGTATGGACTTGGCGAAGTCAAGAGGAGTACCTTGACTGATAGATTCTAGGGATTGAACCTCTGGTGATAAAAGAGTGAAGAGATATGAGCACCTAAGTATTGGGTTCCTGTTTGGCAGAGTAAACTGAGGAAGAACTAACCGACAGAGCATCAGACCTTAATCCAGATGAGATATTGATGGTGATCAAGGTTCTTAAGGTATCATTCATGATTAGCCACAATGATTGATGACTTCTATAACTATCTTTTTGATATGCACACTTAGTAAGCATGGATTCAGCCAACAGACCAGAGTTTGGAAATATCCTGAGTTTTTCGAATGTCGACTAGAAAGATGATTGAAATCATTGATGTGGATATATATACCCGATTGATTTTGGTATGAAGGTGTGAGTAGTGCATTGTGAAGTGAGAAGAAAAGTAGAGAGTAGTGTGAAGGCAGTAATACAGGTCTGGTATGTGACAGGACATCAGCACCAAAGAAGAGGAAAAATGAAGTGCAGTAGATCAGTGTATTGAGCCTAACAGAAACTGAACCTCAGCATATGTGGATGCTTGTCATCAGTTCAAGTATCTTATTACTTTCATTATACCTTGTAGATAGTGAGTCTCTTTTAGGCAGTGAGCCTCTTGTGAGCAGTGTGCTCAGATAGTGAGCCCTAATTGGCAAGTGCCATTTTGTATTTCTATTCTTTTAACAGAGAATACAATCTTGGGTTAGTCACCCTGTGGTTTTTCCCTTAACAAGGTTTTCCATGTCAAAATCATTGTGTTATGTGTATTAATTTTGTTTCTACTTTCATGGTTATGGATGCTTACTTGTTTTGATGCTGCACTAGTTATTAAAGAAGAACAAAAAGTTAAATTAATTAAGATAACTGATTCACCCCCCCTCTCAGTTATCAACAGGAGGATTGATTGGCCCTATAAAGTCCATTCCCCATTAAGCAAATGGGCGCATCTCCATCACTGGCTGTAAAGGTTGAGCAGCATATCTTTCTCTATTGGTAGCAACCTGACATATATGACAACATTTGATGTGTTCAGCAGTATCTTTAAAAATAGTAGGCCAGTAATACCCTGCCCTGAGGATAGCATGAGTGGTAGCTAAGGATGATCCATGTGCAATTCCAAACTTGTCATACAATTCTGATAACACCTTGTCTGCTTCCTGCCTTTCCAGGCATCTAAGGTATATCCCCTCATAGTTCCTTTTGAAAAGAACTCCTTTTATCATGTATTTCTATGACCTTATCTTTAAGGCTCTCCTCTATGAGGCCTGTAATCTTGAAGGACATCTTCCAGTAATCAGGATGTGCCTGATGTCTGAATACCATTCTCCATCTTCTCTTGCATTTATGACATATTCTTGGCTCATAATGTTAGGATCAATTTCTGATATCATCTGGCTCAATGCTTGTCCTCTTACTAATTTCATGGGTGTTATGTCCATATCATACTCTTGGAGGATAGTGATCCATTTAGCTCTCTTCTCACCTGGTTCACTTTGCATTAAGAGCATCTTTACTGCTGCATCAGGTACTACAACAATCACTTTACTTCTCAAGATGTAATGTCTAAATTTCTTAATTGCTCAAACCAGAGCGAGTGCTTTTCTTTCAACATCCATGTATCTGAGTTCTGCATCTCTGAAAGGACAACTCATGAAGGCTATAGGCTTTTCTTCTTTAGCCTCATTTTTCTTTGTCAACACTGCTGCAGATGTATGCTCTGAAGTGAATAAGTAAATGTAAAAGTCTTTGGTATAATCTGGACTGATTAGAACTGGAGCATTAGATATGGCTTTCTTAATATCTTCAAAAGCTTCTCTAGCTTCAGGTGTCCACTCAATTTTAGCATCTTTTTTGAGCATGGCATTCAAGGGTTTGACAATTTCTGCAAAACTAGTGATAAACTTTCTAACAAAATTAATCTTACCAAAGTAAGATTTGAGCTCCTTCTTGCTTCTAGGAAGTTGTATCTTCATGATTGATTCTACCCTATCAAGGTCAATGATGATCCCATTTTCTGTTATCAGGTGGCCTAATAACTTCCTTGTGGTTACCCCAAATATGCACTTCTTAGGGTTTAGGGATATTTCATATTGTTCACATTTCTTTAGCACCTTCTTGAGGTCTTCTACATGATTTCCTCTCTCTTGAGAGAAAACCATCAAGTCATCCATGTTTATGACTATGCATTTACCAATTAGTCCTCTGAAGGCTATATCCATCACTCACTGAAACGTTGCTCTAGCATTTATTAACCCAAAAGGCATGCGCCTATAGGTGAATATTCCCCACTTTGTGGTGAATGCAGTCTTCAATTTGTCTATTTTGTCAACCATCACCTGGTTGTAACCTGAAAAACTATCCAGAAATGACATCATCTTTGCACCATTCATAATTTGTAAAACCTCATCCAAAGAAGGTAAAGGCTAGTTATCCTTCTCAGAAGCTCTGTTTAAGTTTCTGAAGTCTACACACAATCTGATGTCGCCATTCTTTTTCCTTACTGGTACCAGGTTTGCCACCCATGCAGAATGTCTCACAGGAAATATGATCCTGGCATTGAGCAATTGCTTAACTTCTTCAAAAATGATAGGCTCTAGTAAAGCATTGACAGGTCTCTGTTTCTGTCTAAAAGGCTTGACATCTGGCTGCAAAGGTATAGTATGAGTGATGATTGATGTATCATAAGTTTTCAACTCATCATATGTCCAGGCAATGACATGAATGTAATCTTTGAGCGCTTGAGTTATCCCTTCCAGATCTTCTTTTGTACATACTTTTCCAATCAAGACATTTCTTTTCTCATCATCCTGTCCAATATTGACCTGTGAATATTCTCCTCCATCTGCTTTTGGGAGATCCTTTTGTTTTAGCATGTTGTCTAGATCAAATGCTCTTTCCAACTCTATCATTCCCTTAGGAATCTTGTTACTAGGCATCTCTAAGAGTTCTTCCTCTTCCCAGATATGGTCTTCCACATTTCTTTCATCTATGATCTCTACATCAAAAATATCCCTGTTAGAAATAAAGTCCAATATATGCTGATCATCATCAAATACTTGAAGATTAGTTACATTATCTAGCACATAAGGTACTAATACTAATTCAATTGAAAATCTCTTTAAACTAGATATGGACAGTGGTTCCAGAGTACTGGTAGCTTGGGCTAAGGCATTTGCCCTGTGATTTTGTTCTCTAGGTACATGGGTGATGTTGAAAGCATCAAAATCTTCTATCAAGTGCCATACCCTATGTCTGTAATTGGACAACTTCTTGTAATTGCAAGAGTATATACCTCTTACCTGTCTCACAACCAATTCTGAGTCTCCATAGACATGCAGAATCTTCACTTTCTTTCTAAGTGCAAACAATATCCCATGAATCAAGGCTTCATACTTTGTCACATTATTTGTGCATGGGAATTGCAATCTGTATGCTACTAAGTAGGATTTTCTAGATGGATCAATAAGATCTATTCCTACTCCAGCCCCTTGTTTTGACTTGGATCTATCAAACCTGAGGATCCATGGCTTATCTTTAGCTAAAGGCTTGTCTGGGCCTTCTCTTTTCTTTTTAGCTCTGGCAGCTGCACCGTTTGATATCCATTTTAACTTTGATGTTTCAATTTTCTCAGACTTCACCTTATCCACCTTATGTGAATCAGATATTTCTTCTTCCCTTTTATTACCAGAAGAAAAATCTTCTGGACTAGGCAACGTCTGCTTTTTTAGAATATGCAAACACAATGAACAAGCAGTTTCTAAATGTGGTGCTTCATGTAACCTGCACCATCCCTCAATCAGGGCATCCTATGGAGATATTCACTGCCATGTCATCCTTTGAATTTGCTTTGATCAAAACTCTTCAAACTTGGACAGATTATTGCCCCTATCTTCATCAGATAACTCATAATCTGATTCTACCAAGCAATCACTCCCTGGGGTGATCTTCTTGTTTCTTTTAACATTACTCTTGTTACATACCAGTATCTCTTCTGTCATCTGAATATGACCTTCATCCTATTGTGTGCATTCTCCTATTCCTACATAAGACAAACAAAAATTAGTGTCGCTATCACTATTTGCATAACTTACCACGGATGATGATAAAGATGCTTCACTGCATGCTTGCTCTAGCTCCATCATGTCTAAGAAGGCATCACAAGTCTTTTCAAAATGCGCCTCATCATGCAACTTGCACCATCCATTAATTAGAATATCATGAATAGGCATTTTTAACAACTGACATCGTTGCACCTCTTTGGACAAGTGCATCTCAAAATTCTTGAAATGATCTACCTCTACTCCATTTTCAAGGTTACAATCAGATTCTAAAATTATTTTATCATCCTGAGGGTTACCATCATGATTATGAATATCATACATCAAGATCTCTTCTATGCTGATAGTCTAGGGTCTGATGGAGTAAACTTCAGGTTCTACATCCACATACATGATTTCATTGGTTTTGTTATATTCAGTAATCATGTGTTTCATGCGAGGTTCGACATCTATCCTTATTTGATTTGGTATCCCTTTCTAAGGCAACCACATATGACTGAAATCAGTTGACATGTATCCGTTAAGGGTTTTTGACCAGTCTCTACTGAGTAACATCCCATATGTATCAGGTATATCAACTACCTGAATATCAATATAGTATTAATTTCTAGGATCTTATGCTAGCTGCATGTGAATGTGAGTTAGTTCTCCTACCACACTCACCTCTGTTTTGTCCAATTGTGTTACTTTATTTAATGATTTAGTAGGATGTAACCCTAAAGCATTGCATATGGACAGGGGCATTACATTGGTAGATGCTCCTGAATCTACTAAGTAGTTGTGTAAATTTTTACCAAACATCCTTATGGTAAGGAGGAAAGGAGGGGACTCACTCTTGTCTCTATATAGGTTCATGTCGGAAGTCTCTGTAGCTTGAACAGTAGCTGGAGCTTTGAGTTTAACATTAACATCCCTAGCAACATGATCTTTATTTCCAGACTGACCTGAGATATGATTACCCTCTCTTAAAGCAGGATCATCTAAGGATTTCATGAAGGTTTTCTTGATAGCAGGGGTTTTAAGTAGCTCTGACAATGACAGGTTGATTTTAATCCTTTTCATTTCATCAGCCAGGTAAGTAACCAATTTGTCAGATTTAGGAGCCAGATTACCAGTTTTTGGTGCTGTATTCTGTGGTGCTAAGTACTGAGCATTGACTTTGCGAAATCTAGGATTATTACTTGCCTTGGGATCAGGTGGAGTGTTGAAATTGTTTGGAGGCAAGGATGTGGTCAAAGGACCAGTAGGTCTGTTGGAGTTATTCCTCAGGTTGTAATTATGCCTACCCTGATATTGCTGTTGATAAGCATGTACATCTTCATGTTCAATTGATGGCTCATTCTCATCCTCAAAGGGAAAAACATAGTTAGATTCAAAGGCCATGGCTGACTCTTCACATGCTAAGGTGTAATCCTGATGAGATGAAATTATCTGCTAATAAGGATGATGCATGAATATTTCTAGCACTAAGGCAGAATCATATCCACAGGGGGCAATTTCATTTCCTTCTACATGAGGTGGATTTCCTGAAGTATTTGACACTTCAGTTTGGGAAATACTAGCAGCAATCCTAAATTGAGGACGATCTAGCTCTGCATGAGCATTGGTGTTGTGTATCCTGCACCAGTTTGTAAGGGCTACCTCTGCAAGGTTGACTCTAGTGGTTTGCTTAGGTTCACTAGGAAGATGATTATCTAGGGGTGATGGAAAAGAACCATTATTTGGCCTAGTGTTCCACACTCTAGGCTATTTAGGGGGATTATTGTTACCATTGTTATTGTAGTTATTGTTGTATCCCCTATCAGGATAATTAGGTCTGTCATTGGCATATCCTCTATTCTGATTAGGTTGAGAATAGAAGTTCTGACTCCTTAAATAAGTGATCTCAGTGGTGAGTTTCCTTAACTGTGCTGATATCTCCTTAATTTCTTCTTTCTCTTCCTGAACCTTAGCCACTACATTCTCTGTCTGAGGTTTGAAAAAAGAAGATCCATTGTTATTGTTGTTGGACTGTTCTACACCCTGAGGTACTTGTGTTTATCTTGGATATTGTAAGATTTGGCCATTTCCATTCAGAGGTGGCATGATACTGAGTGGAGGTATCTACAAAGGACTTGGCATCACAACTGGAGGTATCATGGCTCCATTGGTCTGTTGGTGAGTAGGATATGTAGGATAACCAGGAAGTGTTGGAAATGCAACATTTGGTGTTGGAGCAGGGACCAATTGCTGACTGACTTTGCAGCTTCTTCAAAATCTCTTGTCAAGGTTGTGACAACAGGATGTGCTCTCCTGATAAACATGGAAGTCAAAGGATCTAAAGCTGAGTAATATATGCTCCTAACAGCTTCATCTACTACAACATAAGGTGCAACTAACTTCGAGATAATTTTCTGGAATCTTGCATTGAAGTTAGAAATAGGTTCTCGTACAAATCTCTTGATCGTGGCAAACAGATGATAATTCATTGAAGGATCTATAGGTATTTTGAACATATCCTTAAAGGCTTTCTCCAAGGCAGTCCATGAACCGACTGAACCTTGACCAAGACTAATATACCAGTTATAAGCCTCTTCCCCTAAGGAAAATAGAAATAACCTACATACTACATCTTGATGCTCAATTCGAGCCCTACAACAAGCTTCCTTGAACGTTCTGATATGATCATCAACATCCTGATATGGATGACATTTAGGACAAATTTTATCAGGATTCTTAGGCAAAACATGATATGCTTTGAAGGTCAGAGGTGACTCTGCTATAAAGAATGACATAGCAACTAGTGGAGGTTGGACCTGAGGTGTAACAGGTGGAGGTTGGACCAGAGGTGTGACAGGTGATCCTGTAGGTGTTTGTAACCTGATAGGAGTTATAGGAGCACGTTCTGGTGAAGCCCCTAATGCACTAGAACCAGGAGAGTGATGAATATCTACAGTTCTAGGTCTAAGTCCCTAGATAGGTCATTCTTCCAAGAGTCCACTGGATCTAGACCTAGTATTTGGCCTGAGAGCCAGGATTTCTTAAATTTAGGAAAATCGGCTTGTTTACTATAAAGATCAGTTGAAACTCTCTAGCAAAGGCTGTATTTATTATCAGAAATGGAAACTAACTGGATATTTATGGAATATTTGTAGAAATGATGCAAATATGAGGTGATATTGAAGCTTGGTGACATAAGCAACTGGATATCAGGTTTCTTAAGCAGGTTACCTCAAAAAGATTTAGCAAATTTACCTAAAATAGAGCTTATCTTTGAAAATTCACGGTGATCAACCACAAAGCTTGCAATATTTATGCTCAATTTTGAAAACTTCACAACAGATTAGCGTGCACAGGCTCAAAACATCAAATCTTTGCATATGACTTGAAATACATAGGTGTTTGAGTGTTACCTTTCTGTCTGCATCATCAAATTATACAAACCTACTGATGAATTGATGGCCCTCCTTCTAGCGCCAATTTATGTTGATCATGATGTTACTCACAAGCATGTTAGACTTAGGGCATACAACTGAGAGGGGGGGTGAATCAATTGTGTGAAACTTTCTCTTTTTAAACACTTGAATCTTCTTTAGTGATTAGCATAATATTAATCATGAACCATAATGCATTCAAATCAAAAGTAGAAACATATCAACACATATGACACCAAGATTTTGACGTGGAAAACCCAGTTAAGGGAAAAACCACAGGGTGGTTAACCCAAGAATGTATTCTCTGTTAGAAGAATAGAAAGAATAAAATGGCACATGCCAATTAGGGCTCACTGCTCGAGCACACTGCTCACAAGAGGCTCACTGCCTACAAGAGACACACTATCTACAAAGAAATAAGTATCACCTTTATGAACTAGAGAATAGCATCTTCAGCATGCTTGAATAAGTTCCATTTAAGCCCAATACTTCTACTCTGCCTTCCGCACTTCTCTTCGCTACCACACACTCATCACTGCAAGACACACTTCAAAATGAATTCACAATCCCTTATTTATACAAGGCATCAACTTAGGAATAATCATCTAAGTCAGCAAACACCTGCAAGAACATCCGCAAGATGTGTAATACATCCGGTTGGCCAGTCTCAAGAACACCAATATCTGTGGTTATTCTTCAAATGCAAACTCTAACTTCAATGCAAACCACTAACATTAACTGGACATGATCCAACAATCATCATAACCTTCCCTGAATCACCAAAAACATCTGCACTTCATCATCCTACTGGAATACTTCTCTCCTTCATCTGGAGCTACAAGAACATAGTCTGTCATCACTGTCACAAATGAATAGGCACTTCTGGACCTTCAACCCACGAACTAATCTAGTTGATACTTCACAGGGATGTCCTCAACACTTCCTCAGATCCGCAGAACAGGATAGTGAAATATCGGATCTCACCAGACCTATCTGTGGCACTCTGTCACCTCTGAACACCTACTGGAACCGGTTCTACTTGAGCGACCATAACTTCTTCAGATCTTCATACGGACCTCTGAAAGCTTGACTGGAGCATCTCAAGACTTATATCTACAAATCCTTTAAACTGCATCCTCTGATCCTCAACCTATTGAGGACTTTTACCTTCTTGTCATCACTGTTCTTCATTGTTTCCTGATTGAGACTTATTTTCTCAATATCCTCAGCACACAGCTCATCTAATCCTTCTCATTAATGCAACATGAGTATGTTGACATCAATGACAACACTGGTTAGGCCCATACTTGCAACAAAGCAAACATGAAATAAAAGTTACACAACAACCTTTATTTATCTTGAAAGATACAATGAATTCAAAGAATTCATGATCCCAAGTCTCCGTTGATTAGTTCATAATCTACTGACGTTACTCAGTGGTTGATGTGTGTTGCTATTTTTCCATTTCAAGGGGCCTTACATTTGTTTGAATGATCAGTAGATTCTGTTTCCTATAGATTTGCTGCACAGAGAGGTTATTTCAACTTTAGTCCAAAGATAACCAATATATTTGCAAGTTTGATCAATTCTTCTGATTATTGATCATCATGACCCTGTTCTTTCTTCTACACAGTATATTTACTCAAATGATGTGTTTGTAAGTAGATATATGCATGAATTTCCTAAATTTATATGCAAATTTGCATGATATTTGTCAATTTAACATGCTTTAACTCTAAATATGCGATATATTTCCAATTATCTACGAGATGTCAGCATATTTCATGTTATTTGCTTCTGATTATCTATTTTTACAATTATGATGGTGAATTATTATGAAATTCAAAGAAAATTAAAAGAATGTTTTAGATTTTGGTGAATCTTTAGCTATTGAATCACATACATACTAGATACATTCATTAGGAGAAGAAATCAAACCATATTTTCACCAGGATATTCCACAGCTAGATACATATGATGCTAACTTCAAAGGATAAGGAATTAAAACAACACATGCAGACTGACAAGCACTCCAAGGGACGCAGCTGATCAGAGCATATATCAAGATTTCAAACATAGATTACTCAAGATTTATGATGATTTGTAATCGAATTGGCTCCCCTTTCATTCAGTATGCAAAACATGTATGTTTACAACAACTTTGAAATAAGTCCTGATGTTTCAGCAATCAAATTTTAATTAAGCTTCTGAATATTCAAAAAAATGCACCCCTGCACCTTTTATAGACTAAGGTGAGGGAGTGGTTACAAATGACCTACGATCAAGATTTGTCAATTAGGATCAATGGTGGATAACCTTCTTTGACTCAGTCAACTTTCCTTCGTGGCACAGGTTGCCAGCTAGCAACCATCTGGATGACTCATTATCTTATGAGTACTTGATGCATATATTTTCTTTGTGTTGTATCTTCATTCATTCCTCGAGTTCTTGGTCTTTATCTTCTTCTTCAGGACTTTCTCCTTCTGATATCTCTTCTCTTGGTCTTCCTCTCTATTTATACCTTGTCCCTTGTATCCTTTATAAATTTTGCCTTCTCTTGTGTAGACTTCATCTTCTGAGATGCCATCACCACTCTATCATTTCCATATACCTGCATACCTGCCAACAGACATAAGTTTATAAGATGGATTAAAGTCACTTTTCAGTCTTGAACCTAAACTTTTGTCATAAACATACAAGCATTCAATTATACAAAGAGTTTTCTATATTGAATTTCCTTCTGACATCCGGCTTGTATATTTCGCTTTGCATATCACTCTTGTATATCACTTGTATGAGCGCATATACAAACAAGCTTATGCAAACCCTCTCTTTACCTTTATCTCTTCCGATGCTTTTGATTTCTTTGTATGTCGAAAATGTACATTGTAAACATACAAGCGTTTAAACATACACAGACCTTTCTATATTTAATTCCTTTTTTGCATCCGGTTTGTATATCAGCTTGTATATTTCCTTTCACTCAAACATACAAACCCCGATATACATCCAGCGGACTTAATTGATTATTCATTTCACCTCTGAATTTCGTCAGGTCTGACTTGTATATAAGGATAAAGTGTTATCAAAATGCATACATGTAAACTGATATAATAAACCCGATAAGCCCTTTGCGCGACTTATACAACGACCCGATATACAAACAAATTTGTATATGTATCATATAAACCTTCCTTTTGTACATTTACCAAAAAACACACATAACTTGCAAAATAATGGGAATTTTAAAATTGTTCAAAAAGCAACCCTCACTCATTATTGACAAGGAATTCACCTATATTCTGTCCTGGTACTTAATGTTATTTTTCTTTATTTTCAACAAGGTTTGTACTTTTCACTACCTTTTTCCCTTTACCACCAAACAAACCCACACACACAAGCAAAATCAATAGCCACAGTAGGGGTCCTCATTTTGCTAAGGAGTAAAATGGGGCGTGTTGTGAACATCACAACACATACCTTGACTATTCAAATATTGCAAAGCTTGATGATCTGTATACAAGACAAACTTTTTAGGCAACAAGTAATGTCTCCACTTCTTCAAGGCTTGAATTATGGCATAGAACTCTTGATCATAAACTGAATATCTTCTCCTTGCATCATTCAACTTCTCACTGAAATATGTTATAGCTCTACCTTCTTGACTTAACACTGCTCCAATTGCATTTCCACTAGCATTGTAATCCACTTGAAATACCATATTGAAATCCGGTAATGCCAAAATAGGTTGCTCTATTACTTTCTGCTTCAACAACTCAAAAATTTTATCTACTCTTGATGTCCACTTGAAATCTTTTCTATCAGCTCTCATTGTCTCTGTCATAGGGTTACAAACTGAACTGAAATTTTTGATGAACTTCTGGTAGAAACTAGCCAAACCATGAAATTATCTAACCTCTCCAATTCTCTCCGATGTAGGCCATTCAACAATTGTTTCACTTTCTCAGGGTCCATCTTCAATCCTTGCCTAGAAATCACAAATCCCAAATACACTAAATCTTCCTTCATGAAACTACACTTCTTGATGTTTATCAACAATTTCTCTTCTTTCAACCTCTGCAAAACTTGTCTAATATGCAACAAATGTTCCTCTTTTATCCTACTAAAAATTAGAATATCATCCAAGTACACAATCACAAACTTACCCAAGAATTTCTTCAAGACTTTATTCATCAACCTCATGAAAGTACTCGGTGCATTTGTCAATCCAAAAGGCATCGCTAACCACTCTTACAATCCTTTATTTGTCTTAAAAGTAGTCTTCCATTCATCTCCTTCTCTGATTCTGATATGATGTTATCCACTCTTCAAATCTATCTTTGTGAAATATCTTGCTCCACTCAAACAATCCATGATATCATCCATTCTAGGTAAAGGAAATCTATACTTAACTGTGCTCTTGTTTATTGCTTTGGAGTCAGTACACATTCTCCATTCTTCATCCTTCTTAGGTGCTAGCACTGCAGGTACTGCACAAGGACTCAAGCTTTCTTTGATCAAACCTTTCCTCAACAACTCTTGTATCTGTCTATTCAGTTCTTCATTCTCTACTGGTGTCATTCTATGTGCTGCTTTGTTAGGCAAACTTGCTCCCGGTATAAGATCCATGTGATGACTTGATGAAGGGGGTAACTCATAAAACACACAATAACAGAAATTGCACACAGAAAATAGAATGATATTTTATTAATATGGGCAAAACATTACATTATAGAAGCTCAAATACAATCAGAGGATGAATCCCCTACAGGCTGCAACACATTACAACTCCCTCTCTCAAGACTCTGGAATTTTCAGCCTTGTGTAACCCCAAATCAACTAGGGTTTCTATTTTCCCGCCTTTTCCTGACTCTACACCTTCCCCCTTAACTCTACTACCCCAAGGGTTCCCAAAAAAGGTCATATATAGCCCTTTTTGGCGGCCACCAGCTTAATTTCAAAATTTGCATCTCCCTCCATAAATAGGTCAACTTCGTGGGGCCATAACTTTCGATCCGACTGTTGGATTTTCAATTATAATACCTTTTCGGAAAGCTCTCGAAAAGAGGATGGTGGACAAGCAGTACCTAAAGGTAGACTACTTGGGTTTCCCACCAAATTTCGGGCCCATCCGGAGCCTCTAAGTGCCTCAAATTTGACTTTGAATATTTCAATAGGATTTTTGGAATTTAAAATTTTAATATCTCACAAATAACATAATATTGAAGTGATTACTTCATCATTAGCTTCAATTCACCATTCTAGAGGTTTGTGTAAGATTTTGTATCCAACCATGCACAAATGCAAACTTACTAAAAATAGTAACCCTGCCAAATTTAGCCCTTATTGAAAAGAAACGACATTTTTTTTGGTTGATGCAAGATTGCTCTTACACCCTGGATGCTCCTGCATTAGACACCCAGGGTAATTTGAAAAGTGACCCTGTCACTTCTCATGAGTTAGAGGGAAACCAAAATGGTTAACCTCAGTCTCAGATAATCATGATGAATCTTCAACAGGTCTTCCTCTCCATTTCACCATGTATTCTGTATACTGCATGTTTCTTGTACTCTTACCCACACGGCTATCCAGAATGCCCTCTATCTCCTCCTTTTCTGAAGTAGATGCTGGAATGTCCCACTGTGTTCCTTCATCAAGTGGTGTCAGAGCAAGGGTTCCTGAGTGTGTAGACAGAGCGCTGACCGTGAGGCAGTTTGCACCAGGACTTGAGGTTGTGGGTTTGCTGCAGAGATCAAGATGCCTCCACGAAGAAATCGTATTGGGAGGAATGCTTTGATGGAAGAGGGTTTTAGAGCCCTGCAAAGACAAATCGATGCATTGCAAAAGGAGCTACGAAGAGGGTTTGAGCCAAGAACAAGAGGAGAAAGCGAGGATGAAGTAGAAGAGGAGCTATCTAAGGAAGAACAAGAAGCAACATGAGATCCTACAAAAGTTAGGTTGTTGAGGGCCACTTCTAAGATTGTAAAGAGGCCCAGGATCGAAATTTCTACATATTTTGGAGATTTGAATCCAGAACAACTTAGTGATTGGATCAATGACATGGAGGAGTATTTTGAGTATGAAGATGTGGAAGACCCAGATTGGGTCAAGTTTGCAAAAACAAAATTGAAGGGCCATGCCAGTATTTGGTGGAAGGAGGTCCAATTAGAGAGGAACAGAAGAGGAAAAGGAAAGATCACCAGATGGGATCAGATGGTGGAGAAACTGAAGAAGCAGTTCATTCCTGTGGATTATGAGATGGAGTTGTTGAAGAAGCTGCAAGGATTGAAGCAAGGAAACAAGTCTGTTAAGGAGTATACAAAAGAGTTTTATAAGATTACTATCAGAACCGGTCATGCAGAGGCCAACAAGGAGAAGGTAGCCTGTTACATTAATGGGTTGAGGCCAAGTATTCAAGAGGAGATGAGCTTGGTTAGAATGTCAACCATAGAAGATGCATACCAGTTTTCCCTGAAGGTGGAAGAGAAGTTGAATAAAACATTTGACAGCAAGCAAAGGGGAAGAGGTCAAGGCGGAAGGACTGGTGGAAGACCCTATGGGGGCCGAAATGAAGATTCAAAGAAAAGTGAAGAAGCCGGCACCAGTCGAAATCAGAGAGGAGATAATACCTACCACCCTCATGACCAGAACAACGGTGAGCAAAGAGGAAGAGGCAGACCTAGGCAAGGACCTAGAAGAGGAGGTTTCAGAGGAACCTGTTTCCAATATGGAGAAGAAGGACATCGAGCATACGAGTGTCTGCAACATCAAGGATGGACCAATATAAGACTTGAAGGTAATGCATGAGTTGCACATGTCAATGAAGATGCGTAATCTAAGCGCTCTGAAGATGCTAAAAGGGGAGAAGCCCTAGTTGTCAGAAGAACTTTTTTGAATGAGGAGAAAGAACCCAATTAAAGGAAGAGTTTATTCCGCACAAGGTGCAAATGTGAAGGTAAGTGTTGTGATATTATTATTGACAGTGGAAGCACTGATAATCTTATTTCAGAAGAGATGGTTGACAAGAAGAAAGCATCCGTATCCATACCGGATTGCATGGTTGCAGAAGGACCATAGAGATTTGGTCAATGAGCAGTGTTTAGTGAAGTTCAAGATTGGTGACTACCATGATCAGGTGCTGTGTGACATCATACCAATGGATGCATGTCATATGTTATTGGGGAGGCCGTGGCAGTATGATAGGAGTGCTGTCCATGATTGCCATGCAAACACATATTCCCTAACAAAGGATGGAGTTCGTCATAAGTTGAAGCCCTTGAAGGAGATGGAAGAAAAGGTATGTAGTACTGCTAGAATTTGCTTGGTAGATGGAAGGAAATTTTTGGAGGGTATGAAGCATGAGCGTCATTGCTTTGCATTGATTCCTAAGATTAGTCAAGAGAAATGTGAAGATGTACCAACAAAAGTCTTAGATATGTTGGAAGATTTTTAGGACATTATCTCTGATAATGTACCAGAAGGTTTACCACTAGTAAGGAAGATAAGCCATCAAATGGATTTGATACCAGGAGCTAGTTTGCCAAACAAGGTAGCCCATAGAATGACTCGAGCAGAGAGTAAAGAGTTGAACAGACAAGTTCAGGAGTTGTTGAGGAAGGCATTGATAAGAGAAAGCTTAAGTCCATGTGTGGTACTTGCATTACTAGCACCAAAGAAAGATGGAGAGTGGAGGATGTGTATAGATTCCTAAGCTATCAACAAGATCACAATCAAGTGCAGATTTCCATTGCCCAAAATGGATGACATAATGGATTGTTTGAGTGGATCCAATTACTTCACGAAGATTGATCTGAAGAGTGGGTATCACCAGATTCGAATCATAGAAGGAGACGAGTGGAAGACAACCTTCAAAACAAAGGAAGGTTTGTATGAGTGGTTAGTCATGCCATTTGGGCTAACCAATGCACCAAGCACATTCATGCGGCTCATGAATGAGGTAGTGAAAGAATTTTTGGGAAGTTTTTTTATCGTTTATTTAGATAAAATTTTAATTTTCAGTAAGACTTGGGATGAGCATTTGATGCATATCAGAAGAGTTTTAGAGAAGTTGAGGGAGGAGAAGTTGTTGATCAATCTGAATAAATGTAGTTTTGCAAAGGAGTTGGTATACCTGGGATTTGTTGTCTTAGAGGAAGGTCTTAAGATGGACCCAGAGAAGGTGAGGGCTATCATTGAATGGCCTATGCCAATGAGTGCTTTCGAGGTAAGATCTTTTCATGGTTTGGCAAGTTTTTACAGAAAGTTTATCAGGAATTTCAGTAGCATTTGTGCACCCCTAACCAAGACAATGCGAGGGGATAGAAAAAAGTTTAGATGGACTAAAGGAGCAGACAAGAGCTTTGATACATTGAAGCAAAAAATCATAGAACAACCTGTTTTGGCACTTCCAGATTTCAATAAGGTATTTCAAGTAGATTGTGATGCTAGTGGCAGTGGTATAGGAGCCGTTTTGAGTCAAGAAGATAAGCCCATTGCCTATTTTAGTGAGAAGCTTAATGATGCCAAGAAAAAGTATTATGTTTATGATCAGGAGCTTTATGCAATAGTTCAGGCTTTGAAGAAATGGAGACATTATTTGTTGCCAAAAGAGTTTGTTTTATATACAGATCATCAGGCTTTGCAGTATCTTAATAGTCAAGGAAAGTTAAATCAAAGGCACTTAAAATGGGTTGAGTTTTTGCAGAGTTATACTTTTGTTTTGAAGCACAGGAGTGGGAAGTCCAATAGAGTTGCAGATGCCTTAAGTAGAAGGTGAAATTTGTTGACAGAAATGAAGATAGAGGTTGTTGGGTTTGATGAGCTCAAATGTTTGTATCCTGAAGATCCAGATTTTGCAGAGGCTTGGAAAGCTTGTCTGGAACCTGTTACTTTGGATAGGACAAAATGGTTGGATTTCATAATCCAAGATGGCATGTTGTTTAGAGGAAGCCAATTGTGCATTCCGAGGAGTTCCATGAAAGAGAACCTAATTAAGGAGAAGCATAGTGGAGGATTAGCTGGACACTTTGGTTGAGATAAGACTATTGCTGTTGTTGGTGAACATTATTACTAGCCACAATTGCAGCAAGATGTGAGGAAATTTGTGCAGAGTTGCAGAGTGTGTCAGATGGCAAAAGGCACAATTCAGAATATAGGGCTATATCAGCCATTGCCTGTACCAGAGAAGCCTTGGGATGATATTATTATGGATTTTGTTCTTGGTTTACCAAGGACACAGAGGACATTATTCCATTTTATGGTGGTGGATAGATTTTCAAAGATGGCCCATTTTATTCCTTGTAAGAAGACTAATGATGATGTTCATATTGTAGAGTTATTTTTTAGGGAAGTGGTGAGACTACATGGTCTACCTAAGAGCATAGTTTCAGATGGAGATACCAAGTTTGTTGGTTATTTCTGGGGGACATCTTGGAAGAAGTTGAAAATAGATTTAAAGTTTAGTTCTGCACACCATCCACAGACTGATGGATAGACAGAAGTTGTGAATAGGAGTTTGGGTAACCTACTATGATGCTTAGTAGGAGATAAGCCCAAGGGATGGGATTTTATTTTGCCACAGGCAGAATTTGCTTACAACAATTCTATCAATAGGAGTACTAGTAAATCACCATTCCAGATTGTATATGGCAATAGGCCAAGAAATGCTTCAGAGTTAAGGAAGATAGACAAAGGAGAAAAGACAAGTGCCGAAGCTAAAGACTTTGCAGAACACCTGAAGAATTTGCATAAAGAAGTGAGAAAGCACATTGATAAGATGAATATTCAGTACAAGGCTAAGGCATATCAGAAGAGGAGATATAAGGAGTTCCAGGTAGGAGATGAAGTCATGGTTCACTTGAGAAAAGAAAGGTTCCCAATTGGAATATACAATAAGTTGAAAATGAAGAAATTTGGACCGTGTAGAATCCTAAAGAAGCATGATTCAGGAAATGCATTTGAGGTAGAGTTTCCTGATGACATCAATATTTCACCAGTGTTCAACATTTCAGATTTGACAAAGTATCATGATGATGGATTTGATAAAGGAACACAGTGGGACATTCTAGCATCTACTTCAGAAAATGAGGAGATAGAGGGCATTTTGGATAGCCGTGTGGCTAAGAGTACAAGAAATAAACAGTATACAGAATACTTGGTGAAATGGAAAGGAAGGCCTGTTGAAGATTCATCATGGTTATCTGAGACTGAGGTTAACCATTTTTGTTTCCCTCTAACTCATGAGAAGTGACAGGGTCACTTTTCAAATTACCCCGGGTGTCTGATTCAGGAGCATCCAAGGTGTAAGAGCAATCTTGCATCAACCAAAAAAAAAAATTGTTTCTTTTCAATAAGGGCTAAATTTGGTAGGGTTACTATTTTTAGTAAGTTTGCATTTGTGCACGGTTGGATACAAAATCTTACACAGACCTCTAGAATGGTGAATTGAAGCTAATGATGAAGAAATCAATTCAATATCATTTGTCATTTGTGAGATATTAAAATTTTAAATTCTAAAAATCCTATTGAAATATTCAAAGTCAAATTTGAGGCAATTAGAGGCTCCGGATGGGCCCAAAATTTGGTGGGAAACCCAAGCAATCTACCTTTAGGTATTGCTTGTGCACCATCGTCTTTTTGAGAGCTTTTCGAAAAGGTATTATAATTGAAAATCCAACAGTCGGATCGAAAGTTAGGGCCCTGCAAAGTTGAGTTATTTTTGGAGGGAGATGCAAATTTTGAAATTAAGCTGGTGGCTACCAAAAAGGGCTATATATGACCATTTTTGGGAACTCTTGGGGTAGTAGAGTTAAGGGGGAAGGTGTAGAGTTAGGAAAAGGCGGGAAAATAGAAACCCTACCAAATTTAGCCCTTATTGAAAAGAAACAACTTTTTTTTTGGTTGATGCAAGATTGCTCTTACACCCTGGATGCTACTACATCATGATTGATACTCCTTATAGGTAGTAATCCTTCAGGTACATTATCTGATATGATGTCTTCATACTTTGTCAGCGAATCTCTTATCTCCTTTGGTTAAGTCTTTCTCAATATTTCAGGCTTCTTAGGAATCAAGGCATAACACATACTTTCCTGTTTCAAACCATCCAAAAATTTCCTTCCATCTACCAAACAGATTCTAGCATTCCCACATACCACATTTTTAGGATCATCTTCTAAAGGAATCAAAGTAATTCTTTTCCCATTTGCTGTTATAGTATATGTATTCTTTCTTTCATCATGCATAGCTTTTCTATCATACTGCCAAGGTCTACCCAACAAGATATGATAAACATCCATAGGCATAATATCACACAAGACTTCATCATGATAAGATCCAATATGAAATTTCACCAAACATTGTTCACTCACCAGTACCTTATGATCATCCTGAATCCATGCTATCTGATAGGGCTTAGGGTGTTTCAATCTTTCCAACTTCAGCTTAGTCACCATCTCCTCTGAAATTAGGTTATCTGAACTACCACTATCAATTACAACTTTACAACGCTTACCTCCTGATTTGCATTTAGTTCTAAACAGACTTTTCCTCTGTGGCAATTCCTCATTTGTCTCCATTTGAAATAGTGCTCTCCTCATCACCAATGATTCTCCTTTCTTTGGATTGCCAACTGAACAAGGTGATCCAACAGGTTCTTCTTCAACATAGGCTGCTCTCCCACTATTCTCTGTCTTCTTGCTTGTACTATCATGTTTACATTCAAATGCTCTATGTCCTTCACCTCCACACTTGAAACAAGTACCTCTGAATGTCTTCTTATCAAATCCTCTTCCTTCTCTTCTGTATCCTTCATTCCGGTATGAACTAGGGTTTCCTCTTCGGTAAAAATTTCTATCATCTCTCCGGTAAGCATTGTTATCTCTGTCATCCTTTCTAAATAGGTTGTCAAACTTGTTCTGCTCCACAAATGATCTATCATATCCGGAAAATGATCTTCCCTTCTGAAATTTACCTCCTCTACCTCTCTGTCTCTGATCATGCTTCTTATTCAACTTCTCTTCAACTTTCAAGGCAAATTGATTTGCTTCTTCCAAAGATGTCATCCTTACCAAACTTAGTTCTTCTTGAATGTTCAATCTCAGTCCATTGATATACCTTGCTACTTTCTCCTTGCTTGCTTCACTATGTCCTATTCTTATGATCATCTTATGGAATTCTTCAATGTACTCCTTCACAAATTTCTCCTTTTGTATCAGGTTTTGCAATCTTTTCAATAATTCCAACTCATAGTCAGCAGGTATGAACTAATTTTTCAACTTTGTCACCATCCGGTCCCACTTTGTAATCTTTTCTTTTCCTCTTTTGTTTCTTTCTAACTAAACTTATTTCCACCATATAGCAGCATGTCCTTTCAACTTTGTCTTTGCAAATTTCACTTTTTCCGAATCTTCAATTTCTTCATATTCAAAGTATTCTTCCATGTCATTTATCTAGTCAATCAATTCTTTAGGGTTCAAATTACCAGTATAGTTTGGAACATCAACTCTAGGTCTCTTTCCAATCTTTGAAATAGCTCATAACATCTTTATCTGATCTGATTCTTCTTCTTCATCACCTCCTAAGGTTTCGCTAGTGTATTCAATAGATTGAAATTCTTCCTCATCATCACTTTGAACATTAGGTCTCGGTGTCAATCCTCTTTGCCTATCTTCTTCAATAGCATCCAAACAAATTCGCATCATTCTCATCAATTCCATCATCTCATCCATTCTATTAGCCATTGTACCAACAGGAGGAACTCTTCGTGGTGACATCTTCCTAGGATCGGGCTACAAGTGACAACTACCTCTCAATTGGCAATTAGTTGCACATAAGTAACCTACCTCGGATCGACGATCTGCTCACAACAGGATCTTATGGAATCCCCTTCGCCAATTCGCTCCAAAGAATCAAACTTTCTCTTTCCAAGATTTGAACTTTCGCTCTGATACCACTTGGTGCAATCATAGTAGGAGGGTTCACAGAATGAACTATTCAGACCGTGCAACAAGAGTAAACACAACGGAAACAACACAAGAATATAGAAGATATGTAGATTTAGTCATTCAATATATCATAGAATTCAAAATAGAGATCCGCCGGCAACATGTGGGCTTACAATTCGGCTCATAGGCCTGATGCGCAAGATAAGGCTTTGAAGCTCCTTTGTACAAAATCTAAACTATAGAGTATGTATCAATTTCTAATTGCTTTCCTAAGGATCTGTTACATCTTTATATATCATTTCTGGACCAATAGATTCCTCCGCGTCAGCCAAGGAAGGTCACAAACTCCAATAAAGAGTTGTAACGTGTTCACAGATAGGTCGGACCTAAATGCATAGAACACTTCCTCAAATGAATGAGCAGACCCTTGGGGAAGGTCGGCCATGAACCAAAGAATATTGAATGATGTGTCAATGAGATCCACAAGTCAAGGAATGATCTGCAATCCTTCTCCTTTAGTTGATTATCAGGAACTGTTAGAATGCTCTGCTATGAGAAACGGTAACTTCTGATAGCGATATCTTTCTGGTAACTAATCCAAATGATCTAAACTCTTGATATGATGTTAATGAATGAATGTAGATGCTAAGTCTAGATCCGCATGATGTGAAATTCCAAAACTGGACCACAAGCTGAGAACTGCTATTGACTAAACTGCTTGAACTGAACTAGAAAATGAAAGAACTAAAATGCAAACAAACTGAAATGTAAATGTTTTTGGTTGATGTAAGATTTCTCTTGAACGAAGGATGCTCCTGTATCATCTCACCTCCTCTGAGCCCAATTTGGAGACTCACAATAACATGAAGTTATTGGAATCACCAGATAGGAAACCAATTTCCCCACTAGGATGATATCAAAAGAAAACCAGGGAATGAAAGGAGTTTTATGCTTGCCACTTCGTTCCATGAATCTTCTCTGAACCACCCATGCCTTAGAAACATACCCCTCACCCCTTGACTCTGTATGAATAGAACATTAACCAAGAGAAGAGGGAGATACTCCCTAAGACATAAGGTGGTAAACACAACATAACAGAATGGGACATATAATTCAATTTTCTCTTGAAAAAGGAAAGATGCAAATAATGGGCACAAGGGGGCTCCTATTGATAGTAGAAGGGCATGAATCCATACACCTAATAGTCTTTTCTATTAATGCCCTAATCCTTTTAATTCATCTAGCATTGCAGTACTTGTAGTCTTAATTGGCAATCTCTAGAAATCCTATCAAGGCTGCCAGAAGAGGAAATGGAGGCACTTCCCTCATATCAACATCAATTGCTCATAGCCCCAAGCTTCTGCATGTACGATATTCAACAAAGACTCTATTTCCATAACGAGAGAGCTGAAGTAGGTATCTCAATCTCAACATTTGCCCATTTTAAACACTCAACTTCTTGTCTTGCTCTGCCTTTACATCAAGTGAAAAATCCTAACAATCCTTCCACAGGTGATATCCTACTCAACCAGATGCATCACCTTGCACAATGGTGGCAAAAAGGGTTGCCAAAAAATTTGAAAAAAATGACAAATTTCTCTTTTAGATCACATCCATGTCCTGAATCAGAAAGAGGACAATCACTCAGTATAACAAGCCAACTTTCCAATCGATGGCAAAATAGGACCAGGTACATGCTTGATCACTGCCTTTTCTGCTTTGGGATAGCAACATTATGTCATTATTTACTGCACCCTTCCACTCTATTGACCCGTTTGTTCTGATCTGTCAGATCCGTTCGGGGAACCAAATCAATTACTACTGAAGATAATCGGCGAGTCAAGGAGTCGTTTGCTAACTTTGAAATCTAGCCATAGATTTATCTTGATCAATAGTCTTCACAGAAATTTAAATTTATTCTAGGGGAGACTAGATAAATTTTAAGCTCAGAAACTTGGATCAGACATAGCTCATAGCTGTCTTAGGCTAACCTCTAAACCGCGAGGCCATATCTTCATTTGCGGTAGAATGCAGTAGACTCTGTTGACACCCTCTGGTAGCTAAAAGCACAACACCTAGTGGTTGAAATGACTTCCGGATGCCTAATGAATGAAATGAATTCTGGATACTTCTGCATCATAGTGTCAAAGCTTTTGGGAGCTAAAGATGATATCCAAACATGCATGTTCTATGGGTGTGTAGTTTAGCTCATAGCCGACCAATGCTTTTCTGATGTAATATATAGCTCTTTCATGGCTTATTTCATCTTGTTGGGATAATAGTACCCCTAGTGTGATTATCATTTTTGAAATGCAGAGAAGTAGGGGCTTTCCTAGAATAGGTGCTATGAGGACTAGGGTGATGCTAGATATTCTTTGATTTTATTAAATGCCTGTTGACAAGTCTGATCCCAATTTAAGTGAACATATTTTTGAAGAAGGTGGGAGAAGGGTTGGCATTTTTTTTCTAATTGTTCAGTTAAGGGTCAAATGGCCAAGATTTTACCCTAAAGGCTGTACAATTGCTTTAGGTTTTTTGGTGGAGGCATTTCTATGATGACTGTCACCTTAGTGGGGTCTACCTCAATACCTCTTCTAGAGAAAATGAAACCCAAAAAATTTCTATATGTAACCTTGAAGACACACCTCTTAGGATTTAGTCACACTTTGTATTCTCTGAGATGCTCAAAGATGCATTCGAGGACCTAGGGGTGTCCTTCCCTTTTTAGGATTTTCCTGGAAGATCATCGACATAATCTTCCATGATATCATGTAGCATTGCATGGAAGATGACTGTCATTGCCCTCTGATATTTTGCTCCTACATTTTAAAGCCCTAAAGGTATCACTTGATAGTAGTAAGTACCCCAAGGACAAGTGAAAGCAATTTTGTGTTGATCTTTAGGTGCTATTCAAATCTGATTATATCCTAAAAATCTATCCATGAGTGATAACATCTTGTGACTAGCCATGATGTCAATGATGATGTCTATGTTAGGGAGTGGGAAGTCATCCTTAGGGCATGCCTTTTTGAGGTATCTAAAGTCCATGCAGATGTAGAAGCCCCTTGGCTTCTTACTAACAGACACAATATTAGACACCCGTTCAGGGTAGTCGATAGGGTAGATAAAGTCAACTTCCAGAAGCTTTTGCAATTCTTCTATTACCAGTAAAGCAATTTGTGGATGCATTTTTCAGAGTGTTTTCTTAACTAGTTTAGAATCAGGGTGTTCAATAAGATGGTGGACTACTAAAGATGGGTCCAACCTTGGCATATCGATGTAGGGCCAAGTGAACACATCTGAGGCTATTTGCAGGATGGTGGACATGGTAAGACTTTTTGTGGATGAAAGTGAAGCAACCATGTATGTTACCTTTGGTTCCTACTCGATGCCTAGGTTAATCTCTTGTGTGTATTAAATTAGGATGGTAGAAAATTCTTGCCAATTTGGAATCATTGGGAGGAGGTTGAGTTCCTCATCTCTTGGCACCTCAAAGAGGTTTTCACTAGGAGATACATCTTTATTTTTCTCTTTTGTGTCTGATAGCACCTCAGAGAGGTTTTCACTATGGGACTATTTTATATTTTTTTATCTTTTCTTCTTTTATGACTAAGGAACTATTCATGCTCCCCAAAGTAGGAAGTAGTGTGTAAATTAACATCATACCCTAACTTGTGGTCTCCTGCTAGAATGTCATCATGGAGTTCTAGGAATTCAACAATGGCCTCATCATTTTGAAACATGTCGAGAGATGATGGATCTTGTTGGTCCTAGGTCATTAACTTAGGATAAACAAGGGGGAGGTCGATGGTGAGGATGACATTATCAAGAAAAACTTAGGATAAATCCAAGTCTTCAAATGAGGATATGATGATTCCTTGTGCAATACTTTCAATGACAGGAGAGGAATTATTTGTAGCCACAAAAGATGCATCAAGTTCATTAGTTTTCACACCTAGGGGCATATATCCCAAACCACAAGAATTGACATAGGTTTCTATTGGAATTGGTTATCTGATGCCTTGTTCATTGATGTTGAGTTCTTTACTTTGATATTGCATATTCTCACACATGTGATGAGGAATGTGATAATTTTTCCTTAAATACTCAAGTCATTTCCTCATTATCTGATTCCTCTTGATATAAATAGGAATCCAAGGAATCTTCAATTTTCTCTTCATCAAGTGTCTGTAGATGTGAAGGTAGTGGGAACCATTTTCTTACGTGTCTTCTCCTATGGTTTCTTGAAGGGATGCCCATAGGATAGGGGGGACAAAGGGAGTTGTCCCATATGGAAGGAATTATGTTGTTAATATTTTCCACAACCTTTATTGAGGATCTTTATCTTGGTAGGCTCTGACGTTTATGATGACGAGGTTGTGGATGGAAGGGATTCAGGGTTGACATAGGATGAGGAATCTTTGATTTTGACAATATTAGTACTAGGGAAATGCTATTCTTTATGGTATGATACTTCTAAGGATTTGTAATATTCAAATAGTTGTGGATTGGCAGGAATGGTTACTTCCATGCCATTATGCAAAAATTTGAGACATTTGTGATATGTGGATGGGACGACCTACATAGCATGAAGCCACGGGTGGCTAAGGAGGATGTTGTAAGGGAGATCAAGATTAACCACATGGCATGTGGTCTACTGGAGAATAGGGCCTACTTAGATAGGAAGGTAGATGGTACCTTTAGACTCTGACTGCATTATTATAGACCTTAATTGTGATAACCTGTGGTTCCAGGTCCATTTATAAATATCTCAATTATTTAATAAACTTTAATGTACATACCTTCAAGCTAGACCCATTATCTAGAAGGACATGTTTCACTTTGTGTTTGGAAATGAGGAGTTCAATATGAAGGGCCTTATTATGTGAGGGATCAATGGGAGGCATATTATTTTGGCTAAATGTGAGTTGATAGGTAGAAGAAAGGTGGCCAACAAGAGTCTAGAGTTGCTCAAGGTGGATTCCATTGGGAACATGTGAGATACTTGTATATCTTTGTCAAGGATATCTTTGTGGATGGGGGATGTCTTGAGAAGTTCTGAAATGGATATTTGGGTTGGTGTTTTCCCAAGATGATCTAAGAGGCTATATCTAGAGGCTTGTGTGGAAGACGATATAGAAGGTGCTTTAATAGTAACCCAACTACAATGCATGGTAACTATATAGTCAAGATATTTGCCATTGATTTTGATGGTGGATACTTGTGTGGAGTCAAAATTGACCTAGCCTATGACATTTTCATAATGATACAGAGTTTAGTTGTATCATACATGATGGGTGTGGTTATTTTGGTTGGGCTTGGAGGTTGATAGTTGGGAGGCTTGTCCATGGTTGGGGAGAGGATTATGGTAGATTTTGAGTTACTAATTTGGTTAAGTGGATTTGTCCCCTTCTTATTGTAAGAGTGTCCTTTGATGTAGTAGTAATCACAATATTTATTTTATTTATACCACACAGGCTTGGGTTGGGTTTCATCAAATGGTTTAGTTGTTGGAAATGTTATCATACTAGCCTAAACCAATTTCTAGAACACTGCTTCTAGAAGTTCATCCAGGGAAGTGTATTTATGCTTTGGATTATTTTGGGGATTAAGTTTGTGTTGTCAAGGTGGCACATTTATATTGCTAGGCTGAGAAACAGTTTAGACAATTTGTGTATCATTTTATTTGGTCACAGGTGCTTATATATGCTTTGCGTCAGTGACACCATCACCAACAACATTTTTGTTCTTAGCCCAAAACTTAGGTTTGTCATTGTTATATTTGTCATTATCATTCTTGTTATAAAATTTGACTAAACCTTTAGAGATAAAGGTCTTTTCAATAGTGACCCTTTTTTCAATAATTTCATCAAATGATGAGACACAATGCACTTGGAGGTGAAATGCCATCTCTTGGTTCAAGTTTCACACAAAGATGTTGACAAGTTGTTTTTTAGGGATAAGCCAAGGAAAGTAGCTTGCTAACACTTTCCACCTTTATAGGTAGGTGGTGAATCTTTCTCCACTCCTTTTCTTGGCATTGCAAAGATCAAGCATTGTAAGCTTATGTTCAATATTGTATGCAAAATGTGCAACAAACTTTTCAGACAATTCGACAAAGGTGGAGATGGATAAGTGTGGTAAGTGCATAAACTATTCGAGGGCTTGGCCACCAAGGATATGAAGGAAGAGTCTAAGAAGATATTGGTCATTTTAGGACACATCTTGACATGCGATGAAGAAATCCTTCATATGATCTTGGGGGTCTCCTTTTCCCTTATATTTGTTAAATTTAGGTATTTTGAAATACTAGGGAAAAGGGATCATTGTTAGTGCTCTATCAAATGGATAGGGACGTGACTCTTTAAATGTATAGTTCTTCTTGTGTGTCCTTATTTGTAATTTTTGAGAATTTTCCATCTCCTGCCATCACTGGTCAAAAGGAGTAACAACAAGGTTTTTGTGTAGCATACTCTTGGGGTGGTTGTTGTATAGTGTTTTGTGGAAGTGGGTTATACATTTGAAATGATGATTAGGGTGCTATTTGTTGAGAGTGATTCATAGGTGAATAGGTTTGATTGATCATGTGGAGATGTGAAGTAGTTGGAAGGGGTTGGTAGTTTGGAAGAGAGGATGAATAATGCATTTTTTGTTGGTAAGATGGTGGTTTTGAGTACATTGGTAGTACATAACTTGTCATTGGATGGTAGGATGTGGAGTGCTATTGAGAAGTATATTGGTGTTGCTGAGGAGGTTGATAAGAAGTGTTAGGTAGTAATGTGGATTTTGTGGTTATCTCTCTTTGTGGGATGGAGAGAGAAGGAAGAGTTTGTGGAATAGTCATCATATTAGAGAGTGTTGTTTGACATAAGTTGGAAATATTAGACACATATTATTTGGATGTGTGACTAGGTGAAGGTGTTTGGTCGAGTGGATGTTGTGACAAATGTGATGAAGTGTAATTGGGAGGAGGAGAGATATTGCTACTGAGTTGTTGTTCAGTATTGTATATGGGGTTGTTTGGATCGAGCACATGGGACCATGTGTTGTCAGTGACTGAGGATGATGGTGTGTTGTGTAAGAGAATTTTTTATTTATCTTGATTGAAATAATGAGCTCCTAGCTCCCTCACCAATGAGTGTCTCGAGGAAGTGATCCTTATGCTCCTTTATGAAACTATCAAATTTATCATGTAGCATTTTATCATTAAGGAAATCCATGAATCTTGGTGAATATTGGTTGGTCAGGATCGATGTTTCACCTATCTCGAGTTGGTTATTGAAATCCTCAGCGTCACTTGTTGAAGACCCATGGGGTGAAGCAGCATAACTATGCTTATTTCAGGATGGACACTCCATGAAGAATGGTGCTTGTCTTGAGAATCCATTTGTTTCTTTGTTTGAGATCATGTGATGGGGGCATGAAAGGTTGGAGGAATGTGGTGGGATTTTGTGTTTTGACTTGACAATGACTTATTTTGGTTTTGGATTTGGTGGTTTAATGTGGATGATTAGGAATAAGATAAATATGAGATCCTACTGATGATGTGGACTAAGGATAGGATTTATATTTTCTACTTGAGATAGACAAAGTTTTCAAGCAAGGGAGATAAAATGATTAATTCAAACACACTCTACTTAAGATAGACTAAGTTATTAAGTAGGGGTTAACTTGGTTTGGAATGCTTGATCATGGATTATTCACTTAGGATAGGCGAATTCCTAAGAAAACATGGAGCAGGGGATGTTGTTTAAGATCTTGTATAAATTTTAATCCTATGGATGTTGTGATTTGATTTAGGGATAAATGAGATGGTAATTTAGGAAAGTGAATACAAAATCAAATAAAGGAATTTTATTTGATAACAAGTTAATGATAATTAGGGACCAAGATTAAGTCAATTCATGCAAGGAATGACAAGTTTAGGATAAAATTTGATGAAATATGGGTGAAGAAATTAGATTTTAGATTATAGCATCCTTACTAATAAAAAAAAGAATTATATTTTAGATAGGCTACAACACAAGTGCTCAAATAGAGATGCCTATGCTTGTGTAAAATGCAAGTGCTTGTTTAAGGATGACCACACCTATTTTTGATATGAAGGCACACATATAAAATAGAGATGCTCAAGTGTGATTAAGGATAAAGTTTTGGATTCTAAGTGATGTTTGGGAGATTTTGGAATGAAATTTAAATGGTTTTGATGTGAAATGGACTTGGCCAGGGTGATAGGTAATGTGTTTGACCTGAAATTTGATGGATTTTGGGTTCTTGGAGACAAAAGGTGTTTAAATGTTATTACAAAAATCATATAGTCTTTTGCAAAGGACTTGGTCTTTTTGGGGTCTTTGGATGTAAGACAAGCATGGTTTTCCACAAGAAGACCTACCAAACACTTGCACAAGCCTAGAATTATTCAAGTGTGAGTGTTAATTTTTGTGGGCTCATAATATACTATCTACCAAGTGGTGGATAGATAGGGAATACAAGGTCATGTACCACCTATGTACCCCTTACCTTCAAGGTGAAATTATTTCTTAAAGTTATCTCTATCTCAACACACTTGGAAGTATGACATGAGTAACTTTCTGGGCCTAATTGGCTTACGATGCACCATGAAAAAGGATGCCTAAAAGGTCTTAACTAGGCTATACAAAGAAACTAGGGGCATCCCCAATATACACAAAGTACGTGGGTCCAAAATCCATGAACAAGGATCTCGTCTACAAGCATGTGTTCATGGACAAACCTAATTCCACTTCACCTTGTCTCATTACAAAAAGGGATGCCAAGGTTGTGCCAAAGACATGAAGATAGATCCTATTAGGTTACAACTTTCATTCTCCCTCTTTGGTATACCTCGCTAGAATGTGTGGTTTGGTTCATCCCCTAAGGTAATGAAATCCTTAGGTAATCCCCTTTGGGGAAAGCAATTTGAGTGCTTTTGATCTCTAGGATCATTCATGGTACAAAGGGAGAGTATACACACTTCAAATTTCTTAGGTTTTATGCTAAAACAAGGATGGATCAAATAAATGTTTTGATCTCCAAGATTTCCCTAAGGCATGAGCAGAGAGAATACAACTTTATCTAACCCCAAACATAGCAAACAAATTCTTTTCCCTTAGAATGAAGTGTTCCTAATCTAGTAGAAAATAGATAGAAACTTTGCCATGCGGGGCTGCAAAACAAGTGTTAGTAGTTTCACAAAATTATCTTGGACTCATGAAATAGCTACAAATTAGATTGTTAAATTAGAGTGTTAGAAAACTAGATAAGCCCAAGAAAATGATAAAGAATTGATTTGATTAGCACTAGACTCAAGACAAAGTGAATTTGTTTTAGAGAAATAGATGCACTCAAGCAAAGATGTAGACACTTAAGTCAAACATAGATGCTTATCTACATAGACGCTCAGAAAATATAGACACTTAGAAAATAACAGAAATGCTCAAACATAACAGTTTAGTGATTTACCTAACTTACCTATGTAGATGCTTGAGTATAGAAGAAATTTTGAAGTGCACATAGAAATGCTTCAATAGATACCTACACAAAACAAGCACAATCGTTAGAAAAATAAGTGGAATTCCTGAACAATCAGAGACAAAAGTTGATTTGAACAACATATCCCTTGCAAAATTGATCCCCATCAGAAAATTGAGAGCCAAGGATCACAAAAATGATAAAAAGACCACAAAAACATGTCAAATACGGAGGAGGTGCCTATGTGCAGTATGCAGGTGCTTTTTTAAGATGGACAAGTTTGCCTATGAAAAATGATAAGAACAACACAAAAGGATAATAAAAGGCATGATAGTTTTCTATGAGATTACATGGGCATTATGATGACCTATGAAAATGACTTCTGACAAAAATTTGAATGCTAAAAATGTAAAATTTTGCAAGAGAAGCATGATTAAGTCAGAAAAATGGATGTGCCCTTGCACAGATGTAGGTGCTCAAGTATTACAGAGGTGCTCGTTTACAGTTTTCCAAAAGTTTTACCCAAAAATATACAAAAGGAGTAGTTAATGTTGCAAAAAGAACGATTAGAGTAGTTAAGAATGAAACTACAAACCATCCCTTGCAACATAGCAAGATATTATCCCCCAAAAACAATGAAAATAAGTCAAAAAGAGGGTTAGTGGTCATTGGGAAGTCTCAGAAATGTAGGCACTCATGTGTAGACACATGCACTTGAGTATGTTATGGAGGTGCTCATGCAAAATAGATGTGCTCAATTGCAACCTATCTGCAAAAGCAAGCTTAACAACAAGAAAACATTGGATGGTAGCGATGTGGGTCCCATTGGGCATGCCAAAATGTGAATCTATGGAAATGAATGATAAAATGAGTAAACCAAACATACTAATCTACTCCATTCATTATAATAAAACCACCTCTAGATTAGACTAAGAAGACCAAACACAATGAAAACCATATACCTTAGTTCTCACCAAAGCCTCCTTGATACACCAAGTAACTTGATGGACGTGTCCAAGGATGAAGTTTGGGAGAGTTGGAATGTTTGAGTTCTCAAAATGGCAGCATAACCTTGCATTCAAGAAAATATTGTCTAAATTACTTCTAAGATATTCTATTTACATGATTTGAGAATGGAGGATGGAGGGCTAGGATCATTTTGGAAGATCAAGGGCTCTCATTTCTTGAGAGTATTGGAGGCATGAGAAGCTTCCAAGTGGCAAGCAATGAGAGGTGGTCAAAAGGGTGCCCTTGATTCAAGGAGAATCAAGGGTGGAGATCATGCTTTGGAAAGATTGGATAGTGGAGTGTTAGACTTAGGACAGACAACTGAGAGGGGGGGTGAATCAGTTGTCCAAAACTTTCTTCTAATTAAACACTTAAGTCCACTTTGTGATTTAGTAGCATAATAATAAATCAATCATGAAACATAATGCATTAGATCAAGAGTAGAAACACATCAACACATAAGACACCAAGATTTTGACGTGAAAAACCCAGTTAAGGGAAAAACCACAGGGTGATTAACCCAAGATTGTATTCTTTGTTAGAAGAATAGAAAGAACAAAATGGCACATGCCAATTAGGGCTCACTGCCTGAGCACACTGCTCACAAGAGGCCCACTGCCTACAAGAGACACACTGTCTACAAAATAATAAGTATCACATACTTGAATTGGAGAATAGCATCTTCACCATGCTTGAGTCAGTTCCATTTAAGCCCGATACTTTTTCTCTGCTTTTTGCTCTCCTCTTCGCTACCACTCACTCATCTCCACAACTCACTTTGAAATGACTTTACAACTCCTTATTTATACAAGACATCAACTTAGGAATTATCATCCAAGTTGGCATACATAACAGAGAAAATACAATATGACTTAGTACAAAAGACTTCACGTGGAACAACACACTGTCGGCCACACAGATTTGAGACTTCAATCTTCTTCTAGGAACACGCCAATCTTCACATAACATATTCAAGATCATCCGCAGGATGTGTAACTCATCCGATCAGCCAGAGTTAGGAAAGAACACCATCATCTGGAAGCAATTCTTCAATGCAGACCACCAACACGAACTAGACACAATCCAAAGACCTCCACAAGCTTTCCTGAATCACCAAGAACGTCCACACTACATCTGCTTATTGAAATCTTTATCTCCTTCATCCAGAACCTCAAGAACATAGTCTGTCATCACTGTCACAATGAAATAGATTCTTGCGGACCTCCAGACCACGAACCAATTGATTTGTCACTTCACATTGACTTCCTAAACACTCCACCAAATCCGCAGAATAGGATATTGTATTTTTGGATCTCACCGGACCTATCTGTGTCACTCTGTCACCTTTGAACACCTACCGGAACCAGTTTTACTTAAGCAGCCACAACTTCTTCAGATCTTCATGCTAACCTTTGAAATCTTTACTGGATCACCTTAAGACATATATCTACAAACCCTTTGATGCGCATCCTCTGATCTTCATCTTAGCTAGGATCTTTAGCTTAATGTCTTCATTGTTCTTCTCTATTCCTGATTAGGACTAATTTTCTCAATATCCTCAGCACATAGCTCATCCAATCCTTATCATCAATGCAACAGGAGTATGTTGACATCAATGACAACATCGGTTAGGCCCATACTTGCAACATGGAGATGAAAAAATAACTTTTTGGAAGGTAGTGCAAATCTTCTCCATGCTTCCAAGTACCCCTTGAGTACTTTTTGATTGACAAGTGTACTCACATGAAGACTTGACCAAATAAAGCCTTTATTAATCATTATTATGTATGTACAAGTGATTAGTAATGGTACTAGATATGATTTAGCCTTTTAATCAAAAGTGCACGAAATTCCAAATTAAATAAATAAAGAAATTTATTTTTCTTTTGAGATGAGAGATGAACTTAGGTTCATAAATATTTTTATTTATTCACCTAAGGTTGGACTATAGTAGGAATGTTAATTAATTGAATAAATAGTCCAAACTATTCAATTATGATAGATAATGAATTTATTAATTAAATATTATTTAATTAATAAATAGTGTGGATGGAAAAATGGATCAAAGGCAATACAAAGATAATGACAACAAACCCAATACCTTTACCTTCAAACCAAGTCCTCCACACACAATAGAATGGAGTAGATGAACCCTAATCTACTAGCTATGTTCTAGAGGATGAATGATGGATAATGAGATGTTGATTGCTCATGATTTCTGTAGCATAATGATAGATAGAAGATAATGGATATGGAGATCTAGAGTGATTTCGACAGCATGATGTTGTATGAAGATGGATGCCTCCGAATGGCTTGGTTAAGGCTTCATTTATAGAAGATGAGGGATAAGGATGGATGGCTAGGATTGAAAGGTGAATTGTGTGATGTGGACGACTAAGATTAAGAGATAATTTAATTCAAGGCCACTTCATTTAATAAAAGGTAGTGGTGTGACAAGTAATTTAATGAAGGTGGTAGTGTGACACATAATTCAAATAAAACATTACTTAAATCATGAGAGAGGGACATGTGTTGTGATGAGAATAAAGGTGAGGGTTAATTTAAATAAATATTTTATTTATTTAAATTAGATGATGGAGGAATTAATTAAATAAATATAATTTATTTAATTAATTGGCTAATGGGATAAATGGGATTAGGTTGGGAATTAGTTAAATAAATATGATTTATATAACTAATTAGGTGATGAAAGGGGTATGGCAGGGTCCTAGGACAAAATATCATAAGATGTCTCAAGTAATGTATCGACAAGGTGATGTTGTAAGACATGGTCAAGTTTAGGTATCTACATTTTGCCCCTCTTTGAGATGATGTTGCAACTAAGAGAAGTAACATCAATTCAAAGAAGATAAGGTGTGGATAGATGAAAATATGCCCCAACCACTTGAAAGAGTGACAAGGAGTCCAATGGATGAACAAATGAGATGATGATATAAGGATAGGATGATGATGTAAGGATATGATGATGCCTCGTCGAGAGGATAGGCAGGTTGGAAGAACATGAGTATGCTCTCAAAATGAAATGAAATGATAAAGGATGAATAAGAAGATGGGGGATGCAAGATAAGGAATGGATGAAATAGATGAATGATACGTTATGCTGCCATAAAGTGAGCAATCATATAGTTTGATATAGCACTAGACATTATGCACCAAGGTATAAGGACCAGGGTGATGATGTGTCTTGTGCACCTAGCGTAATACAACCTTGTCTAGACGTATGAGGAAGAAAACTTTGAGCATTAAAGTCCTAATGCACAAAAGGTATGATATGACCTTAGATACAAAGGATAATGCAAAAATCTATTCCAACATACACAAGATATGAATATTAGCTGGAATGATACAGATTTGATACAAATGCAAGATAAAAATGATAACACACACAAGCAAGCAAGAAAGCAAGAAGCAAGCAAGCATGCACAAATGATTCAAAAACAAACAAAGTATTGCCCCTGTTAAGATGTAAACCAATGATCAATTGATAATGATTGATGATGATAGTGTTGTCATTGCGGGGAATGATATATCCCTAGATCAACACAAGGATGTGGGAACGATATATCCCATTGATGATGATGATGATGATTGATTGATTAATTAATTGATTGGGTTTACAACAAGATTAGGATCAAGACCAAGGATGTGATTGGATAATTTAGCTAGATTGATTAACTAGATTGGTATGGATTAAGGATGACTTCCATTTTTATTATTGCTTGGATTGATTTGACTGATTTGATTGATTTGATTTTTTTGATTGATTTGATGGATCAATTTATTTGATTTTGATGAATTGATTTTCAATTTGATTTTATTGCTTGGATTTTTGTTGGATATTTGATTTTTTTTGTATTTTAGGAATATTTTGATTTTTTTGATTTTTGAATGTTTTGGGATGGCATTTGATGCTGTCAAGGTAGGAGGGTCCAGTGAGGGGCTGTCCAACCTTGCAGCCTTATCTGAACAACACTAAGATCATAATGGATATGCAACAGAAGTTAATAGATAAACAACAGAAAGATAAAAGATATTCATGAACACATAACATCAGATTTATCTTGGGAAAACCCTAATAGGGAAAAACCCAGCCTTTAAAGCTCATTCTTCATATATTATACTTCAAATTGGATTACACATGCCTTAAGGGATTTACAGATGCTAGGCCGTAGCCCAAGGACTACAAAAGATTCATATAACAATATTATTTCATGACTTCGTGCTATTGATCACTTGCCTAGAAATAATCATTTATCTCTTATTTATATCATCTGCAAGCTTTCAAATCATCACCAGGTCAGCCTAATTGCAACGGCTAGCTTATGTAACGTGTACACAAAAATAGGTCAGGCCTAAACATAAGGCACAACTTCACAAATGCATAAAACTTTGCGTGGACCTCATTGAAGGTTGGCCAGGTCCTTAAAATTCATCAACCAAATCTTTTTTCCCTCCACAAGTCATGGGAATGATTTGCAAGCTGATTCCACTTCACTAAACACAGTCAGCTCTGTTCTATCAGAACAATCAATCTTCAAACATTGATAACTTTCCAGAATCAAAGCCAAACGATCTGAATTCTTGATATGTTATAACTGACTATGTCTAGGTGTTAATTCTAGATCTGTAACCTCTAATATTCAAAACCCAAAATTCTTGAAGGTCACTCTCTCTGCACACTCAAGTTACTGTCCACTGTCTCAGTGTTCTAAATTCTTCTGGATGCTTCTACATCAGACTCTCGGGGTTATTTGAAAAAGTGAGCCTCTTCACTTTGGTCTGTATTATGTCAAATTTAAATAGGTTCAGTGATCTATCTTCAGGTACTTGCAACTGCCTCAAGGTCGGCGGTCTGTTCAAGTCCACCCTGCAAAACTACCTCAAATTCTTCTAAGTTTGGCATTCTACTTGCAAGCCCTGCACTGCCTCAATGATTGGTGATCTGAGCAAGTCTTCTCTGCAAGTTGCCTCAAGATCTATGTCTGTTTCAATCAATTAAGAGTCAATACATACATACTTGCATCCTCTGGAATAGTCAAGTCAATTCACTTTCTGATTCAGTCTACACTTTCTTAATTTCTCTGTAACACTCGTCTACTTTCTGATTCTTAACACAACTTCCTCCACACTTATCAAAAACTTACAACTTCCACTCTACTTACACTACTTTAGTACTTCACTTTGTTTCCTTTACCATAATCACTTCAATCTGGTACACAATCCTTCTCCTTCGGTACAATATCGTATCATTCTCTCTTTCTCTGTCACATGAACTCTTTTCTCTGCTATTTTTACACTTGTTCACACAAATGTTTTTCTTGCACTATGACAAAATCCTTCTCAAGATTAATGCTTCTCCTTCTCTGGTTTCTCTATTATACTCAATGATTCAAAAAGTTCTTCTTCCTCTGCATAAACTATCTTTGCATCATTCTCTTTTGGTTCTTTTGTCAAACTTAGTGATTCCAAGGGTTCTTCTTCTTCTGCACAAATCATCTCTGTATCAACAATCTTTTCATCCTCTATACCCACTATCTTTGAATTACTTACTACTTCTCCTTTATCACTCTCTTTGATAACAAGTTCTTGATGACATTTACTACCTAATTCTTTTCTTCTCCAAACTCTTCTAACACAACTTCTTTCATTCTTTTGGCATCCTGCACTATAATAAGAATTATGACTCCTATCACTTCTCCCTCTATAGTTTGAATTACTGTCCTTGTTCCACTCCGCATAAGGTCTTCCAACACATGAATACTTCAATCTATATCTTCCTCTGAACATACCAGTAACATGTTTCCATTCCTGTCCATCAATCCATCCATAATTCTTCTATATACAACTTGCCATAGATCTTCTCCTTCCCATTCTATTCCAACACATCTTTTCAGAATGATTCCTTAATCCAAAAAAATTACAAGGGAAAAGATCCCAACACAACTCCTTCTCATGTCCATGTCTATTACAATGTAAACAATACATACCTTTTCTGCTTTGACTTGATTTGTTAAAGTTTTCCATAACATCCTTAGCTCTGTCATAACCAATCCCTTCACTTTTTGATCTGATTACTGGTTCAATAGGTTCTATAATTCCTTGCTGCTACTTTCCCAATCCTTGTCCTTCATATCCCATTCTTTGCATGATTTTGAAACCAATACCATCACCAACCACTCCAGGTTTAGTCACACTATCATCTTCATCATCACTTTCTAAAGAAACTTCTTCTACAGCACACAAGTCATTAGTATCACAAGAAACATCATACAATACAGGCTTAGATCTCAAATTTTCATTCTCTTTTCTACATGCTACAAGTGACTACTCTAACTTTTTAACTTTTTCTTTCAAATATGATATTTCATTCTTCTGCAAACTATTTTCTTTCTTCAATTCTTCCAAACTTCCTTTTAGATCTATGTTCCTTTCTTCCATCTTTCCAAACAACTTGAATCCTTCTTCCAATTTTGTAAATTTCTTTTCAACATCTTCAAACAGTTTTAGCTATGCCTCTAGGTCTTCATTTTTGCTTCTTACATCTTTTAGTTCTTCTTCAAGGACTTCAAACTTGTCTCCTCCAAGATCTTTCATCTTCTCCAACAATTCTAAATTACATTTCTTGATTTCGCACAATTCCCTTTCCAAAATATCCCTTTCGCACATTAGGGTTTCATTTTCTTTTTTCATCCTTTTTCCAATCTTCCCCATCTGAAGCAAACTAGATAAACAACTAAATTTGAAAAGCTTACCAAATATTCCTTGCCTTGATCTTCTTCAGCGATGGCACTCGTTACTTCTAGGGTTTCGCACAACACTCTATCAAATCTGCCACTTCTAACAGATTTGCAACTAGCCTAGCAGATTCGAAACTAGCTTTGATACCACTTGATGCAGTCAAGGTAGGAGGGTCCAGTGAGGGACTGTCCAACCTTGCAGCCTTATCTAAACAACACCAAGATCATAATGGATATGTAATGGAAGCTAACAGCTAAACAACAAAAAGATAAAAGATATTCATGAGCACATAACATCAGATTTATCCTGCGAAAACCCTAACAAGGAAAAACCCAACCTTCAAAGCTCATTCTTCATATATTATACTTCAAATTGAATTACACATGCCTCAAGGGCTTTACAGATGCTAGGCTACAGCCCAAGGACTACAAAAGATTCATATAACAATATTATTTCATGACTTCTTTCTTCTACAATTCAATTCTCTGCTCTACAACTCATTCTGCTTCCTGCTTTGCCTTCTACTTGTTGATAACTGAGAGGGGGGTGAATCAGTTATCCTAATTATTTCTTCTTTTTGAACTTTCTTATTAATCAATGCAGCATTAATTCAAACAAGCAAACATTACTGTGAAATGGAAAAAACACATGACAAAGTATTTTTGACGTGGAAACCCTGTTAAGGGAGAAAACCATGGGGTGATTAACCCAAAGATTATTCTCTGTTAGAAGAATAAGGAATTACAAAATGGCACTTGCCAATTAGGGCTCACTGCCTGAGCACACTGCTCACAAAGGAGGCACACTGCCTACAAGGAGACACACTGTCTACAAAAGAATGTTATACAATACTTGAATTGATTGGAAGCATCCACATATGTTGGAGTTCAGTTCTGGTTAGGCTCAATACACTGATCTACTGCACTTCATCTTTCCTCTTCTCCTATGCTGCTTTCCTTTCACATACCAGACCTTCCTTACTGCTTCTGCTCTGCTTTGCTTTTATTCGCATATCACATATCACCACAACACTTCTCACAACTAAATCCATCCTATATATATATCCGCACAAGTGATTTCATTATCTTTCTAGTCGGCACCTGGAACAATTAATCTTCTCACAAACTCTGTTATGTCGGCTGAATCCTTACACATCAAGTAATATGGATCAAGCATATACTTGTAGAAATCATTAATCATGTCAGCCAAACATGATTCATGCCTTCATAACCTTTAATACCATCAGTAACACATCCGGAAAGTAGTCTGATGTTCTGTCAGTCAGTTCTTCCTCTGTTCACACTGTCACTCAGGATTCCAGTACTCAACTATTCATATCTTTTTCCTTGTCCATCACCGGAGGCTAAATCCTTGGAATCTATTACTCAAGGTAGTCCTCTTGACTTTCCCAAATCTGCACTTCACCAAGATACTTCCTCTGAGAGATCCGAACCTGTCTGTCAGACCTTGCCACAAGCTTTGTTCTTGTTTACCGGACCTCAACAGTCTTCATTCTGACTTCCGGTAGAGACACACCATGTCCTGCGGATGTGTGGGATGAACTTTGTTGCCATCAATGACAACAATAATGAATCCATATAGTGTCTCTTGCCAACAATCTCCCCCTTTGGCATTGATGGCAACACTTAGTGAAAAATGACTAAGTGTTTACACTAGGCTCCCCCTTGGCTGATGCTCTGTCTTTATATATATTTTTCAGAGCTCCCCCTTAGTTGGATTCCTCATTTTTCACTGCTCCTCACTCCCCCTTTGACATCAATGGAAAAGTGTAGGGTCCGCATACCAAAATTTTCAAAAATTTAACTATATTTAGCTGCATAAGTATATATATACAAGTTGTACTTACATATACTTAAGTATGTCTGCAAAAGTGTTCTTCAACTGTACAACTTCTGTCGCCCAACTCTGCTTCATCCTATCCAAAATTGAGACATGCCCACTCAATAGGAATGCAAATGCATCTGCCCTTTTTAGATCTATCAGATTACTTGTCTGGGCTATGATTTGAGTTTCTGTTATGGCCTCATGCATGGCCTCTAGCTTAGGGACAATTAATCCACTGAGCTCACTCAACCTGCTTATTCTATTTTTCCTTTCCTTCTCCAATTTCTTGATTTCACTCAAGACTGCAATAGTCTGACATTCTTGATTTGTTATAGAGGAAGAAAGAGGATCAAAACTTTGAGACAAGCTTAGTAGTTTGTCCTCTTGCTCTTTTATTTTCTTCTCAATCTCCACTGTTACCTTGGACCAGGAGATACCAAATTTATATATTTCACTGCCATCCTTAAGAGCATTTTCTAATCTCTTTATTCCAATGTTCATGTTTCTCCTATCATTAATGATCAAACCCTGTACCTCAGAGAACCTTTTATCCAAAAACTCCTTCCGGACCTTTTCTTCAGCTGATTTTTCTAGAGAATCAAAATGTGTGCTAACACTACTGACTAAGGTTTTGAGATTACCGGAAGAGGAGGTTGTGGGATCCTTCTGAAAAGATGGCATGATCTTTTCCAACACTTCGGATGCTACCTCCATAAGCTCACAGTCTTCCATGTGAGATTTCAGTAGTTTCTCTTTGACTTTCTCATTTGCAAATGAGGCTATTTTCATTGTTTGCATCGGTGATAAAGAGTCAAAATCTAATGGTCCTTTTAATAGGTCCAGTTCTTCAATTTCTATAGTGGCTTTTGTCAAGAATTCTTGAATAGTTTGTGTAGTGTCTCTTGCTGGAGACAGATGTTTCTTCTTTTCTGCAATCTTGGAGCTGTCCTTTTGAGTTTTCTCTCCTTCTGCAAGCTTAGCACTGTCATCTTCTTTTTCTTTTACCTCTGCTTCTTTCTCTTGTGATTTTTCTTCTCCTTTAGATCCGAAGATTGTAGGGGAAACCAGAGGAGAAATGTTAGTTTGTTTGGGGCCCACCTCTTCTGACATTTTCTTAGGAGTTTCTTCTGCAACATTTGCAGTGGAGGGATCAATACCCAAGTCTTCTATAATAGGAAGATTCAATCTTTTGAAGGTTTTTCGGAGAATCTCTTCAGTGTCCTTGGCTACCTTGTCAATCTCACCAAGCATAAGCTGATTCATCCTTGCAGTCTTTGAATACCATGTTCATTGTCTTGGGATCAATTGAAGGATATAGCTGAATAGCTATCTGTTCTCGGATCTCAAGGTCTTTTGCCATGGCATTGGTCTTTCTCATTTCCAACTCCTTCTCTAGACTCTTAGGAATTAGAGAGATAATTTCAATAAAAGCTTTATTGTAAATGTTTAGATACCTGATTGTAGCTTCCTACAAGATCTTTTGGTCAGCCTCATTGCAATCATCATAGAATTCGGCCATTGGTTGAAGGTTTCCATCCACAGTGACTAATTTGATTACACTTTCTAGGGACAGGGTGGGCTTTTCAACAAATTCCTCTGCCATTTCTTCCTTGTCTTGGCCTGTGGAGGGCTTACCGGATCCTTTATTCTTCTACTTCTTTATTTCTTTTACCCCCTCATCTGATTTGGTTTCTTCTTCATCTCTTTGACTTGCATAAGCCCTTGTGGCTTTTGTCTTTGACCTTTTCTCTCCTTTGCCAGATGCTTGGACTTTCAGTTTTGAGCTTTTAGCAGGGACAGGTGTTGGTCTCTTTGAAGATCTGGTCCGGGTGGAAGTTTCTACCGGAGCACTTTTCTTGCTTTCTTTTTCTGCCTCTTTCTTCTCTTCATCAGCTTTTTGTCTCTTTTCTCGGTTGGCATCAAGTGCCTCCTTTGAGATCCCAAGGCCTTGTGCAATATGTTCTACTTCTTTTCTCACCTTCCTTTTCATCTCTGATTCTCTAAGTTCCACATGGATCTTTACACTTAGCTCCTCAAAGGTTCCAAACCTTTCTGCCTTTGGATCTTTAGGCTGACTCAACATGTGTTGAACATGCAGCTCCACAATCTGTTCATCTACTTCATACCCCATGGGCATGATCCAGACTGTCCTTGGTTCTACTGCCTCCATTAGGCACTGATCAGTCTCTACCATAAAGCAGACTGTGTCTTTGTATTTCTCAACAAGGGACTGGGGAATCCTTTCTCTTATTTGCATCATGTTCTGAAAGTTATTAAAGTATCCCCATAGAGCTGTTTTTCTTGCCTTTGCATCTCCAAGTTCATGCAAGTAATCTCTGATCTGGATAGCTACTGGTTTGTCATTTTCCCATACCCATCCATTTGATCCGGGAAGCTCATTCATGAAGTAGAAGAACAAACATAGTATCAGTCCTCCATATTTAAAGGAGTTCTTTTTGTCCTTCTTGATCTTCTGTATGTTTTCCATTAATTGGCTCAAGAGGAGTTCACAGAGATCATAATCTGCATTCTTTCTCAGCATCTCATAGGCCGTGTATACTGCAGTTTCGGATACTGAATTCTCCCTACTGGAATGATATATCTTGTATCCTATTATCATAGATGCATACTTGATATCTGGGTCAGTAATATCTTCAATGGTCATTGCCCTCTTATCAAATTTTGATCTGGTGGCCTCTGTGACAATGTTGTTTTTGACAGACTTGAGGACAGGAATTCCTCCGGAGGAATGTAAACTAGTTATTGCCCTAATTGCTTCCTTGGTGATCTTGCAAGGTCTATTCAGCCATATGAAGTTATCATGCACCCTACTTAAAACATACTGGACCCATTCATCTTCTTCAAAGCAGGGGAAATGAATGAACTGATCAAAATGCTTTTCCTAGATGCCCTTATATTCTAGTTTAAGCTCAAAAGCATCATCTATCAATTGTTTGTGATAGATGTCTCTTAGTTTGAATTCCCCAAACTCTTCAATATTGGCATGTATGTAAACCCTAATGTCTTCTGTGTGTAAAACGCCATGTAGAACACTAGAAAATGCACCTAGGGGGTCTACCTCCAAGGATTTGTATGGATGTTTCTTAAATGTAGGGTGAGGTCTATCAGAAATCTTTGCAATATTCATAGTACCCATTATCAAGAGATTTGCAGTGAGATATTTGAAAATGGAAAATACCTTTTGCGCCTATCAGTTTCACAGAGTTGGTTGGATTGATCTCTAGAAGTAATGACTTCTGCAAGTGATCTTTGATGAACTTAGGGAATTTTGTTGTAGAGCTCCGCTTTTCGTTTCCTCTTGAGTGTAGAATAAACGAGTGATTAATGAAAAACCCTTATATTGCTCTGCAAGCCCTAATATCAGACTGTAATAAATGCTCGACCTACATTATTCTGGTTTGCCTTATTTGGGTGATTTGAAGAACCGGATCAACCCTGATTTTTAAACATCTTGCGGATCTTCCAAATCTTAACCATAATTTGTTTGAATATATCCCTTGTGACTCCTTCAATCTGCAACTCTTCTTGTGCCAGTTCCGACACCAATTGACTAGCTGGGAGAACAAGGTTTTCTTTGTGTCTCCCCCTGAGCCAGAGCTCACTTTTCAGTTTTTGGAAGGAATATCAACACCAGAGTCTGGTGTGGATCCAACCTCTACATTCTCAGTACTTTTCTTCACCCAAATCTTGCTCATCTCATTTTTAACTTCATCCGCATTCATCTTTTGTTTACCCTTATCTTGATTTTGATTATATACCAGACCTCTTTTGTCCTGATTCTTGCTTCTGCAAACTTTTGCATTATGACCGGATCTATTACAGATTTGGCACACAACATTTCTTTGCATATTTGACTGATATCCTCTTGATCTGCATTGATTAGCCATATGACCTACTCTATTGCATGCAAAGCATCTACCATTGAATGATTTGTTCATTTGCATATTTTTGCATTCATGAGACTTGTGACCATACCTTTTGTAGTTAAAACACTGTTCGGAGAAGGATGAATTAGTCTGATTCATTATCTTTCTACCCTGATTAGCTTTGTGACCAAAGTGATTGCAGTTGTGGCAGTATCCATTGAAGGATGGATATCTTTGAGCATTGGGCTGTCTTACCGGAGGTCTTCTAGGCCTATTCCTTGGATTTTCTGACCCAAAATTCTTCTGACTGGATTCGGAGCTTTCTCCTTTCTCATATCCCAAACCACATTTGTCATCTACCTTCTTTTGACTTCCAAGAAGAACTTCAAGTTGAGCAGAACTTATCTTGAATTTCTCTTTATACTCATTTGCTGTTTGAAGATCCCTTTTTAGAGACACAATTTGATCCTCAAGTTTTTGTTCATTATCTTTAGCATCTTCAAGTTCAGATTCAGGATGTTTGATAATTCTATCCATCTGGTGGCAATCTTCTAATTTCTCCTTGAGAGATTGTCTTAGATTATCTTTAGTTTTTCTTTTCTCTTCAACTTCTTGGGTGAACTTTATAACTCCTAATTCTATTTCATGTCTTACCATAATGATTTCTTTTGATAACTTTTCACATAACTTGGTTTTCTCAGTCAGTTCTTCATTTGCATTATTTTCTTCACCTTGTCTTGCCAATTGTTGAAGCAGCTCCTTTCTCTTTTTCATAGAGAGACTTAATTTATCTTTTAGTTCTCTCATGAAATCATCAGCCTATTTGAGTCTTTCCTTTAATTCATTGACTTCAGAGTTTGACTGTTCAAGATCATCAAGCGCAGTCTTGAGTTGTTCTCTTAAACCATATGCATCCATTTGAACTCCCAGATCTTCCTCGAGCTGTTAGACTTTGTTAGGAGGAACTTAGCTTTGATACTAATTGTTGATAACTAAGAGGGGGGGTGAATCAGTTATCCTAATTATTTCTTCTTTCTGAACTTTCTTATTAATCAATGCAGCATTAATTCAAACAAGCAAACATTACCATGAAATGGAAAAAACACATGACAAAGTATTTTTGACGTGGAAACCCTGTTAAGGGAGAAAACCATGGGGTGATTAACCCAAAGATTATTCTCTGTTAGAAGAATAAGGAATTACAAAATGGCACTTGCCAATTAGGGCTCACTGCCCGAGCACACTGCTCACAAAAGGAGGCACACTACCTACAAGGAGACACACTGTCTACAAAAGAATGTTATACAATACTTGAACTAATTGGAATCATCCACATATGCTGGAGTTCAATTCTGATTAGGCTCAGTACACTAATCTGCTGCACTTCATCTTTCCTCTTCTCCTATGCTGCTTTCCTTTCACATACCAGACCTTCCTTACTGCTTCTGCTCTGCTTTACTTTATTCACATATCACATATCACCACAATGCTTCTCACAACTAAATCCATCCTATATATATATCCACACAAGTGATTTCATTATCTTTCTAGTCGGCACCCAGAACAGTCAATCTTCTCACAAACTCTGTTTTGTCAGCTGAATCCTTACACATCAAGTAATGCGGATCAAGCATATACTTGTAGAAATCATTAATCATGTCGGCCAAACATGATTCATGCCTTCATAACCTTTAACACCATTAGTAACACATCCAGAAAGTAGTTTGATGTTTTCTCAGTCAGTTCTTCCTCTGTTCACACTGTCACTCAGGAATCCGGTACTCAACTATTCATATCTTTTTCCTTGTCCATCACCGGAGGCTAAATCCTTGGAATCTATTACTCAAGGTAGTCCTCTTGACTTTCCCAAATCTGCACTTCACCAAGATACTTCCTCTGAGAGATCCGGACCTGTCTGTCGGACCTTGCCACAAGCTCTGTTCTTGTTTACCGGACCTCAACAATCTTCATTCTGACTTCCGGTAGAGACACACCATGTCCTGCGGATGTGTGGGATGAACTTTGTTGCCATCAATGACAACAATCATGAATCCATATAGTGTCTCTTGCCAACACTACTCTGTTCTGCTACTCCTTCAGATCAAAACACCTTCAGATCTCGCTTCATGTCTTCATACTATCGATCACTTGCCTAGAAACAATTGTTTATCTCTTATTTATATCAGCTGCAAGCTTTCAAATCATCACCAGGTCGGCCTAATTGCAACAGCTATCTTATGTAACATGTACACAAAAAAAGGTCAGGCCTAAACATAAGGTACAACTTCACAAATGCATAAAACTTCGTGCGGACCTCATTAAAGGTCGGCCAGGTCCTTAAACTTCATCAACTAATTCTTTTTTCACTCCGCAAGTCACGGGAATGATCCGCAAGGTGATTCCACTTTACTAAACACAGTCAGCTATGTTTTGTCAGAACAGTCAATCTTCAAACATCGATAACTTTCCAGAATCAAAGACAAACGATCTGAATTCTTGATATGTTTAACTAACTATGTCTAGGTGTTAATTCTAGATCTGTAGCCTCTAATATTCAAAACCTAGAATTATACAAGGTCACTCTCTCTGCACACTCAAGTTACTATCCACTGTCTCAGTGTTCTGAATTCTTCCGCATGCTTCTGCATCAACATTGGATGACAATTTAGATAGCCTTTATGCTAGACACCAATGACAAGGGAAAACCAAGTCTAGATGCAAGGATAGAGGTGGGATGGGATGCATAGAAGGATGTGCGATAGTAAATGGGATGGAAGACTCATGATAGATAGATGGGTAAAAGGATAGACAAAGGCTCATGATATATGGATAGATAAAAAAGATAGGCTATAATGGATGGGATGGAAGACTCATGATAGATGGGTAGATAAAAGGATAGGCCATGGAATGGAAAGCAATTAATAAATGGATGGATAAAAGGATAAGATATAGTGGAATGGATGTGTACATCATAAGGGAGCTAGGATGTGATCTCAAAAGACTATGTTGCATAGGAATAGCATGCCCCATTCTAGGTATAATGCTTAGGATTTTAGATGAAAAAGCTTATGACAATAGGATGATGATAGGTTCATTTGGAAAGGATGAGGTATATCAAGAAATATCCAAAACATATGTCAACAATTTTCCCCCATATCTTTATCAAGATCAAAAGGAGGAAGGGAGGATGAATGGATTCAATATGATAGGTATGTGGGTATAATGGCTAAGTATGGTAGGATGGTATGGAAATGGTAAGATAGGATATGATAGGATAGATGAGACAATGTGCCTCTAAGTGTAATTCACATATATAATCAACCTACACATGATGCCTATTTGCCAAGTTTTCATCATGGTACTTATCCAAGGCACCACCAAGGGTGGTTTTCACCATTGGACGAAGGTGTTGGATCTAGGGCATACAACTGAGAGGGGGGGGGGTGAATCAGTTGTATAAAACTTCTTCTTATTTCAAACACTTGATTCTTTGTTGTTAGTTAGCAGCATATCAAATAATCATCCATGAAAGCATAATACATAAACACAAGAGCAGATAAGTATCAACACATTGAACACCAAGATTTTGACGTGGAAAACCCGGTTAAGGGAAAAACCACGGGGTGATTAACCCAAGAATTATTCTCTGTTAGAAGAATAAAGAAAAAATGAATGGCACATGCCAACAAGGGCTCACTGCCCGAGCACACTGCTCACAAAGAGGCCCACTACCTACAAGGAGACACACTGTCTACAAAGTGATAAAAATCACAGTCTTGAACTGGAGAATGACATCTCTACCATGTCCGGATCAGTTCCAATTAAGCCCAAAAACCTCTGCTCTGCCTTTCGCACTTCTCTTCGCTATGCCACACTTATCCACACACCACACACCTTGAAATGAACTCACAAACCGTTATTTATACAAGACATCAACTTAGGAACAAACATCTAAGTCGGCAAACAACCATAAGAACATCCGCAAGATGAATAACACATCTGGTCGGCCACCACAAGAACATTCGTAGGATGAACAACTCATCCGGTCGGCTAAACAGAGCAAGAACTTCATCCGGAAGAATATCTTCAATTCCGGGTTCTATTATCAATGCGGACCAACAACATAACTTCAACATGATCCAAGAACCTTCACAGGCCTGCCTGAACGATCGGATACATCCGCACTTCCTTTACCTACTAGAATCTCTTGTCTTCCTCATCCGGAACTTCAAGAACACAGTCTGTCGCCATTGTCATAATGCAAGAGGTACTTCCGGACCTCCAAGTCATACACAAATCAATGCGGACCAACAACACAACCTTAACATGATCTAAGAACCTTCACCAGCCTGCCTGAATGACCAGGTACGTCCGCATTTCATTTTCTTACTGAAATCTCTTATCCTCCTTATCCGGAACTTCAAGAACACTGTCTGTTGCTACTGTTATAATGCAAGAGGTATTTCCAGACCTCCAAATCGTACAAAACTTGAGTTGGCATATCACAAGGATATCTAAAACACTCGTGCCAATCCGCAGATTAGGATTGTACAATTCCGAACCTCACCGGACCTTTCTGTGATCCTTTGTCACCTCTGAACACTTGCCGGAACCGGTTCCATACAGACAGCCATAACCTCTTCAGATCTTCATGCAGACCTCTGAAATCTTAGCTGAAGCATCTCAAGACTCATATCTGTAAACCCTTTAATCCGCATCCTCCGGTTCTCAACCTATACAATACATTTGCCTTCTTCTCATCACTGTTCTTCACTGTTCCTGACTGAGGCTAATTTTCTCAATATCCTCAGCACACAGCTCATCAAATCCTTCTTGCCAATGCAATATGAGTATGTTGACATCAATGACAACACTGGCTCACCTCATACTTGCAACAATCTCCCCCTTTGTCATTGATGGCAACATATGATGTGAAAAACCATCAAGACAAGAACTTCTCCTTTCTGTCACAGCTCCCCCTATCAACAACAACTTTTCACATGTCTTCTCTTCCTTTACTGCTCCCCTTTGATCATCAACCACTTGTTTTTCACATGTCTTCTCTCCCCCTTTGACATCAATGGCAAAGGGCTCATACTTGCAATTCTAATACATCAGAATCATACCAGCTGCTCCCCCTTAGTAGCAGCTCCCCATCATCAATCCGGATCACAAGATATGACTGTGATATCCACCGGACTGATGCACATTAGTGCATCTTAGTTCATCACCGGAGGGGCCATGACCCCTAACTTCTCCCGGAGATATTCAAAAGAGTCCTTGGGAAGAGGTTTTGTAAAGATATCTGCAATCTGATCCTTGGAGGGAACATACTCCAATCTGACTTCTTCCTTGTTTACTTGTTCTCTCAAAAAGTGAAATTTGATAGATATGTGCTTAGTCTTAGAATGCAATACCGGATTCTTGGAGATATTAATTGCACTTGAATTATCACAGAAAATTGTGATAGGCTCCTCATATTCAACTTTGATGTCTCTTAGCATCTGCTTCATCCATAAGATTTGAGTGCAACTACCTGCTGCTGCAATGTATTCTGCTTCAGTTGTAGACAGAGATATTGCATCTTGTTTCTTGCTTAGCCAAGAAACCAATCTCTTCCCCAAAAAGAATGCTCCACCACTAGTGCTCTTCCTGTCATCCACATCTCCTGCCCAATCTGCATCTGTGTAAGCATGAAGAGAGAAGTCCGGATCTCTAGGGTACCATAGACCATACTCCACTGTTCCTTTCAAGTACCTAAAAATTCTTTTGATTGCCATAACATGAGATTCTCTAGGATCAGCCTGGAATCTTTCCACAAGACCAACAGCCTGCATTATATCTGGTCTAGTTTGAGTGAGGTACAACAATCCACCAATCATTGATCTATACTTTGTCTGATCTGCCTTTGGAGAGTCATCATCTTTGCTTAACTTACATCCGGTTGCCATAGGAGTGTTCATAGACTTTGAGTCTTCCATACCAAATTTCTTTAACAATTCTTTCACATATTTGGTCTGAGAAATGAAGATCCCTTCTTTTGTTTGAGTAATTTGCAGACCCAAGAAGAAATTCATTTCACCAAGCATAGACATTTCAAACTCACTTTTCATCTAATTTGCAAAAGTTTTGCACATACTATCTCTTCCTCCAAAAATGATATCATCCACAAATACTTCAACAATTAAAATATTTTCATGATCAATTTTGAAATATAAGTTACTGTCAGCAGTACCTTTGTTGAATCCAATCTGCACAAGATGCTTATCCAACCTTTCATACCATGCTCTTGGGGCTTGCTTCAATCCATACAAAGCTTTCTTCAACTTGCAGACCATATCATCATTATCAGACAATTGAAAACCATCCGGTTGTTCAATGTAGACTTCTTCTTCCAGATCACCATTTAGGAAGGCAGACTTGACATCCATCTGATATACCTTGAAGTCTTTGAAGGCAGCAAATGCAAGAAGTAATCTGACTGCTTCAATTCTTGCCACCGGAGCAAAAGTCTCTTCAAAGTCAATTCCTTCTATTTGAGAGTAGCCTTTGCAGACCAATCTAGCTTTGTTTCTGATTACTTCACCAGCTTCATTTAGTTTGTTCCGGAAGACCCACTTGGTTCCAATTACATTCCTGTCTCTAGGTCTGGGAACAAGATCCCAAGTATGATTTTTCTCAATTTGCATCAATTCATCTTCCATTGCTTTGGTCCAGTTTTCATCATTGCAGGCTTCATTTATTGTTTTAGGTTCAATCTTTGAAATCAGACAACATTCATTCTGATTTTGAGCAACATTCCTTCTAGTTTGTACACCTTTGCTTCTGTCACCTATGATTTGATCTTCAGAGTAGTTCAATTTTACATACCTTGGAATTTTGGGAGTATCCTGCACTGCTGCTTCTTGATCAGGCTCATTCAGACCTAACTCTTCTTCCTGATTTACCGGATCAGGCTGACTCTGTCTCACCGGAGAGGATTGAGGTCCTTGAACACTCTCTTGGTCATCTTCATCAATCTCATAAAATCCTGAAGGCTTCTCAATTCCTTCATCAACTTTCACATTGGTGCTTTCTATCATCTTCCTCAATCTCTTATTGTAACACCGGTATGCTTTGCTTTGAGTGGAGTAACCCAAGAAAATTCCTTCATCACTTCTAGCATCAAACTTACCTAGGTCTTCATCTCTTTTAATATAACACTTGCTACCAAATACTCTGAAATATTTCACAGTAGGAGTGATGCCAAACCAGAGTTCATAGGGGGTCTTACCGGTGTTGTTTCTGATTTGAACTCGATTGAGAGTGTAGACTGCAGTGCTGATAGCTTCCTTCCAAAACATTTGAGGAACATTTGCTTCCAACATCATTGTCCTGGCAGCTTCCTGGATGGTCCGGTTCTTTCTCTCAACTACTCCGTTCTGCTGTGGAGTCTTAGGAGCAGACAACTGTCTCCTTATACCCTGTTTCTGACAAAAGTCAATGAATTCACCAGATGTAAATTCACCACCTCTATCAGACCTTAGACACTTTAGTTTCAATCCGGTTTGATTCTCCACCATAGCTTTGAAGGTTTTGAACTTCTCAAAAGCTTCTGATTTTTCTTTTAGAAAGGTAACCCACATCATCCGGGAATGATCATCAATTAACAACATGAAATATCTATCACCCTGCAGACTCTTGATTCTTGTTGGACCACATAGATCAGTATGTACTAATTCCAACAATCCGGTAGAAGACTGATCTTTGCTTTTGAAAGAGACTCTACTTTGTTTACCTAGCTGGCATTCTTTGCACAAACTATTTGTAGGTTTCATCAATTTTGGAAGATCTCTTACAGCCTGAGTATTGCTTATCTTGATGATGTTATCAAAATTTACATGACACATTCTTCTATGCCATAACCAACTTTGATCAATTTGAGCAAACAAACAACTTTTGTTTGAACCAACCAGATGAAAGATATTACCTTTTGTCTGAGTACCGGATGCAATTTCAGTTCCGGAGCTTGTAAAGATTCTGCATTTTCCATTCTTGAACCGGAGATCATAACCTTTGTCCACTAACTGACCAACACTGAGAAGATTGTGCTTCAATCCTTCAACATACAGTACATTTCCTGTTTTGCTCTTACCATCAAAAGAAATAGTTCCCCTACCTCTGATTCTGCCAGCAGAATTGTCACCAAACATTACCATTCCTCCTTCATATCTTTCCAAATCTAAGAACTTATTCTTGTCACCAGTCATATGGTGAGAACATCTACTGTCAATAACCCAATCATCCTTTTCTTCCACTTGAGCAGCCAAGGCTTTTTCAACAATTTTGTGATTGACAGATTCAGAGAGTATTGAATCTTCTTCCTTGATGGCTATAAACACCCACTCATTTCCGGATTTGCTTCCTAGTTCTGATTCATCATCTGTTACTCCTTCATTGTCATCTTCTTCATGAACATAATAGCAATTCTTTTGAAACCTTTGTCTGTGAGTATTAGATCTTGCAGATCTCTCTGGACATCTTGAGGCAAAATGACCAATCTTATTGCAGTTGAAACACTTAAAGGGTAGTTTTCCTTCATACTTACCGGATCCTCTTGGCAGTCTCTTTGCAATGAGGGCTTCAAGTTGAGCTGTTTCTGCTTCTTCTTCTTCCATGTCTCTTCTTGCTTGATCATACCATGACATTTTCCTTGATGAGTTTTCACCCGGATCAAATCTCTGTTTGCCTTTCACATAGGCACTGGCTTTGAAAGCAGATTCAGTCTTGGGAGGATCATCTCCAAACTCGGTCATTTCAAATGCAGCTAGTTTGCCAGCCAGTTGTTCTCTTGTGACAGTTGTGTGGGCTCTGAATTCATCAATGGCAGCAACTTTGATTTTGTAGGCAGCAGGAAGGGATCTTAGGATTTTGCAGACAATCTCATTTTCATCTAAAGTTCCACCAGCATTTCTGATTCCACATACCAGCTCATTTACTCTTGGCATGAAGGTAGTGATGTTTTCATCATCTCTCATTTTCAATCTTTCAAATTTCCCTTTTAGGCTTTGTAACCTTGCACTTTTGACAAACTCATCTCCTTCATACAGAAGTTCTAGCTTAGTCAGGATCTCATATGCAGTTGGTAGGTCAATAACATTCGAGAGATCTGAGTCATTCAATGCGCTTAGAAGAGCTTCCTTGGTCCGCAGATTGTTTTCAGCTTCTGTGATTTCATTCAGAGTTGTCGGACCACCTTGTGGAGGTACATATGGTTTTGAAACCATATCCAAGTATGCTTTTCCCATACATTCCAAGTGACACTTCATGCGACCTTTCCAGAGAGTGAAGTTGGTTCCATCAAACTTCGGACTATCCTTCTTGTATGACGACATCCTGGATCTCCTCAAGCGGTTAAGCTCCTGTCAGAGGAACTTGGCTCTGATACCAATTGTTGGATCTAGGGCATACAACTGAGAGGGGGGGTGAATCAGTTGTATAAAACTTCTTCTTATTTCAAACACTTGATTCTTTGTTGTTAGTTAGCAGCATATCAAATAATCATCCATGAAAGCATAATACATAAACACAAGAGCAGATAAGTATCAACACATTGAACACCAAGATTTTGATGTGGAAAACCCGGTTAAGGGAAAAACCACGGGGTGATTAACCCAAGAATTATTCTCTGTTAGAAGAATAAAGAAAAAATGAATGGCACATGCCAACAAGGGCTCACTGCCCGAGCACACTGCTCACAAAGAGGCCCACTGCCTACAAGGAGACACACTGTCTACAAAGTGATAAAAATCACAGTCTTGAACTAGAGAATGACATCTCTACCATGTCCGGATCAGTTCCAATTAAGCCCAAAAACCTCTGCTCTGCCTTTTGCACTTCTCTTCGCTATGCCACACTTATCCACACACCACACACCTTGAAATGAACTCACAAACCGTTATTTATACAAGACATCAACTTAGGAACAAACATCTAAGTCGGCAAACAACCATAAGAACATCTGGAAGATGAATAACACATCCGGTCGGCCACCACAAGAACATTCGTAGGATGAACAACTCATCCGGTCGGCTAAACAGAGCAAGAACTTCATCCGGAAGAATATCTTCAATTCCGGGTTCTATTATCAATGCGGACCAACAACATAACTTCAACATGATCCAAGAACCTTCACAGGCCTGCCTGAACGATCGGATACATCCGCACTTCCTTTACCTACTGGAATCTCTTGTCTTCCTCATTCGAAACTTCAAGAACACAGTCTGTCGCCATTGTCATAATGCAAGAGGTACTTCCGGACCTCCAAGTCATACACAAATCAATGCAGACCAACAACACAACCTTAACATGATCTAAGAACCTTCACCAGCCTGCCTGAATGACCAGGTACGTCCGCATTTCATTTTCTTACTGAAATCTCTTATCCTCCTTATCCGAAACTTCAAGAACACTGTCTGTTGCTACTGTTATAATGCAAGAGGTATTTCCGGACCTCCAAATCGTACAAAACTTGAGTTGGCATATCACAAGGATATCTAAAACACTCGTGCCAATCCGCAGATTAGGATTGTACAATTCTGGACCTCACCGGACCTTTCTGTGATCCTTTGTCACCTCTGAACACTTGCCGGAACCGGTTCCATACAGACAGCCATAACCTCTTCAGATCTTCATGCGGACCTCTGAAATCTTGGCTGAAGCATCTCAAGACTCATATCTGTAAACCCTTTAATCCGCATCCTCCGGTTCTCAACCTATACAATACATTTGCCTTCTTCTCATCACTGTTCTTCACTGTTCCTGACTGAGGCTAATTTTCTCAATATCCTCAGCACACAGCTCATCAAATCCTTCTTGCCAATGCAATATGAGTATGTTGACATCAATGACAACACTGGCTCACCTCATACTTGCAACAGAAGGGATTTCTCTTTACTATTTTAATTTTTTTCTTTTTTTCTTTTTTATATTTTTTCATGGGGTATTTGGATGGGATATGTGGATATGGACAAGAGGGACTCAAGCATCTAGTTCCATGAAGGGTGATAGTCCCATTAGAGATGGATGTCATTGCACATGGACCATGTCAAGTCTCATTATGCCCATAGATGTTGGTAGGTATGGGATTGTGTGAGAGGGAAATGAAGTAGGTAGATAGTGGATTTTGAGAGGTTTATGCAAGGGTGGATGGGGGATAATGGATTATGATGTGGATTATGTATGGCAGGATAGTTGATTATGATGTGGAAGGATAGTGTAAAAGTATGGATTAAAGGCTTATGCAAAAGCATGGACCATAGGAAGGTGATGGGGGAGATATGTGGGATAATGGATGAAGGATGAAGAGATGGAGGTATGTGGAAATGTTGTGGAATGGAAAGGAACCAAGACCAACGGTTGCACATACCATGATAAACATTGAATCTTTTTATTTGGAGGAGGTGCAGGAAGCAATGGACATGTTTTCTTAGGGGATGGTTGATGTAGGAATTTAGGGACCCACATAGACTTAGGATTTTTATAATTTTTGTTTTGCTTGTGGGATGAAGGAACTTGAGATTTTTGAATGGAATGAAATTTTTGGGATATTTGAGATGTGGATGCGTCATTTGACTTGACTTCTTTTTTCTTAGGGACCCAAACCATTTTAGTTTTAACTTTTGCTTTTCGAGGTATGGGAGTAGGTAGCCTTTTATATGGATTTGGATTTGATTCTTTGCATTGATGTTCTAAGGTATGAGGATTATTAAGATTTTTTGCTTTATGGGTAGAGGCATCTAAATTTTTATTTTTGAATCCCTTGGGATTGGTGGAAACTTCATGTTTAGACAATGTGTGCATTTGTCGATCATGATTGGGATTTTTAGAGGACTTATGGATGGAGGGATTAAAAGAGGATTTATGGATAAATGGATAAGGGGATTGGATGATAGGGATATTAGATGTTGGGAGAAGTGGAGGTACAGTGGATGTAGGGATATTAGGAGTTGGAAGTAGTGGAGGTAAAGTGGATGGTGGAAGATGTATGGTCACATGCTTTTGGGATTTGTAGGATGATGGAGGAGGAATGGAAACACATGTCTTGGGGGAATGATGGAAAGGAGTAGATTTAGAGGGAATGAAGGAAGTACCAACATCTTGAGATTGTTTTCCTTGGGGTGTATATCCAAGGCCATATGATCGTGTAGGGACTTTGACATGGATAGGCTCCAAAATACCTTGTTCATGAAGGCCTAAGCATTTACCTTGATAGTTCATTTTTTGGAGTATGTGATGGATAATGGGATTATAGGTGTTTTGGACACTAGACATGAGCTCATTATTTGATGGAGAAGGTGAGGTGGATAGTGGTTGTTTCTTTTCTAGGGAAGAACATTCATGAAGGAAGGTGGTAAGACCAAGGGGATATGTTGGCGGATTTCAAATATGGTTGATAGTGGATGAGGGATCATTAGGATCTTTATTATCATTATGCTCATTAAGATTCAAGCTATTGGTTTGATCATCTATGTTTACTTGGGAGCCAAGTGTTTCATCAAGGGAAGTGAATGTTTGTACATCATGGGTAGGGCTAGATAGAAGATGGATAGAAGTAGCTTGGATATCTTTCTCATGGATGGTTATGGGATTATGGATAGGTGGAGTGATTATCTCTTGATCATGGAATGCAAAAAGTTAGATAAGAGGATCATCATGGTTTTCTTGATCATAGATAGGATCTTGATCATAGATGGGAGCTTGATCATAAATAGGATTAAGTGTGCTATGGATGGGATCATTTTTCTCATGGATAGGGTCATCATCATAGTTAATATCTTGATCATGGAAAAGATATAGGTTATGGATGGGTTGGATGGGGTGCTTTGATCTTGATTTAGATGAGGGGTTAATGTTTCCACATGCTTTAGATTAGATTCTTGACATAGCTCTTGTGGTTTAATGGAAGTGGATGTGGGAGACTCTTGGAGAGGCTTGATAGGCTCTTGACTTGGACTCGTGGGGGGGGGGACTCTTCAATAGGATCGATGGGTTGTGGACTACATGATGTATTTGAAGGATTAGACATGGTGTTGGAAGACTCTTTGATAGGCTCAAGGATAGGTGTTTGGTGACATAGTTGATTCCTTGATAATAGCCATTGGACCACATCTTTCATAAGTGTATGGGTGGATGGACAATATAATGGATGGATAATAATTGTGGATGGTGTTGTAGGCTTATGATTAGGATGAGGTGGAGGGATAATAGGGGTGGAAGGTGTTGTAGGCCTAAGATTAGGATTAGAATTGCTTGTGCTAGATGGAGATGAAATTGGATGGGTGGATTTGATGACTCCATAGGTTTGTTTTTGTAATATAATTCATAGTGTCTATAGAGGTCATTTAAGAGAGGTGATTTGAATTTAGGGCACGGAGTGGATGGAGGATTAGATGGTGGGGAGGATAATGAAGGGCTTGATGGATTAGAAGGTGGAAGGACCAATGAAATAAGATTGGGAGTACATGGTAGTGTTGGTATAGGACTAGTAGGCTTTGGATAAGCATTTGATTAGATGGTAATGGAGGATACCCATAGGATGCATAAGCTAGAGTGGTGTTTCCCTTGTCAAAGGTAGCATGAGGACTTAAAGACACTTGATCTTGGTGCATAGGGTAACTTGGACTTGTATGTTCTTGTTGTGAAGACACCTTATAGTCTAGTGTTGGGATGAATTTACACATATGTTGAAGTCTTTGTATTTCAGCCTGTTGTTCAAAATATGCATCATAATCTACAAGATTCTCATCATCATTGAAGCTAGAAGGAGGGCCTCCTCAGATTGTGATTTTGGGTTTTAGATTTGACCTAGGCTTATTAATGATCACAACCATTTTGACAAGTGATGGATTAGATGGTGCTCAAGAATGGGGTGTAATGAAGATTATGTGGATGAAGTTGGATTATGATTAGGATGATGAGATGGATGAAATTAATTGGATTAGAATGAGAATGATGATGTGGAGTGATAAGGATTTGGTTGGGATATGATTAGGATGGTTATGAATGATGGGATTAGATGATGAGGTGGACGACTTGGATGATGAGATTGATAAATGGATGAATAGGATTGGACAAGTGACTAGGATGATGGTGATTGGATGATGCCCCCTTGAGAGGATAGGTGGGGGTGAAAGACATGAGTAGACTCTCAAAATAGATGGAGGTAGATAATGATTATGATGGTATGGGTATGAAAAGTAAGATGATTAGGATTTGGAATTAGATGAGGATGACTTGGCTTAGGATGGATGTGATGACAAGAATGTTTAGGATGATGTGGAATATGTGTGTTGATAGGCTGACTTAGGCAAATTTCAAACAAAAGATTTCACATGTACATGCATGAATCACACACACAAGACACAATAGCAAGTTTGTCTTTCAAGATTGATTGTAATGATTATGAAGGAACTTGAAGACAAATCAAAAATCCTAATATTAATCAAGTGGGTGTGGCCAAGAGGTCTTAAGCTAAGATGAACAAGTGATCTAGGGATGTCCCAAATATACTCAAGGTATGGGGGGCCCAATTTCATGAAATGAAAGTGAAATAATGCCACACAGTTGGGAGAAATGGGTAACCCACCCTTCACCTTCACTTCCCCAAGGTATAATGTTCTTGGGGGTTTAGCCCAAATGACAAGATTCCAACTTCCAAGAGGGGTGTCTTTCGATTCACTCCTCACTTTTTAGACTCTGTCAGAATGCTAGAGTTGAGGTCGTACCTTGGAGTGGTGTGTCTCCAAGAAGGCCTCCTAGGAAGGGTGACAAAATAAAATCAAGTGGGTGCTTTTAATCTCCAAGGTCACCTTGCAGTGCAAGAAGAGAGCACACACACACACATTAGATTCACATTCGCAATGTTTATTTCCCCTTAGAAATTGAAATGTGTGTTATGAAAGTGAATGGACGAAAGATGTTTTTGATTCTCAAGGTTAAATGAAGTGCATGAGAAGAGCATACACACCCTCAATCAAACTCAAATCCACCAAACAATGCAAGCATAAGTTAGTTTTAAACCCAAATCCAAATGTAATTATGAAGACACAAGTTCATTTTAACCCCAATTTTAAAGTGTGATTGCAAACAATTGTTTGTTTTAAAGCCCAAATCGAAGTGTGATGGAAAACAAGTTTTTTGATGAAATGAAAGATAAGAGTTGGATTGAGTGCACCTAGAAATATTGATCTTTAGATATGATGCTGATGCTGATGTTGTGCAGCACCTTATGTTCTCCTAGATTCCACCAAAATGAAAAAAGAACAAAGAAACTTGCAAGCCAATGTGTTAGGTGAAAAAGAAGTAATCTGATGAAACTATGATAATGATAACCAATAATAGAAAAATAAATGATATGATAATTAGATTCTACAGGAAATTCTATGCTATTTAAAAAAAATCTCATGAAAATCAGAAAAAATTTGCACAAGATATGAGCGTTTGAAGTTCGTAAACAAAGGTTAACTTTGACTGAATATACCTAATGAATCTGATACAATCACCTAATAAAACCTTTGCCACAGTAAAGCTAGGCAAACCAGATCTCCAATGCCACTGGTTTCATGAAAATCCAACATGTTATGAGAAAGTTATGTGAAAAAGAAAAAAATAGCCCTTTTAGGGCTCTAGGATGAACAAGGCAAGGCTGATGGCTAAGGAAACTACTAACTGTTAATGTTTTACCTAGTCACATTAGTGGTTAATAAAGCATGGTTATAGGCTAATGGTTTATATTTTAGCAGAGCCCTTGGTTTGTCATATGACCAAGGGTGATCTAAAAGGAAAAAATATATAGAACGAGGTGGAGTGATAGCCCCCCTCCCGCGGTCACAAATGTGACCAAAGAGTAAGTGAAGGGCTCAAGGGAGGTCGGATGTGAAAGGTCGATAGATCTATGAATGGTTGATGACAGAGTTTTGATTGGATCAGATGGTGATTTATAGGCATAAAGGATGGTTGACTGGAGATTAGGGTTTACAGTCAACAATGAGCATAAATAAGGTGGTGACCGAGTGGTGAAAGGAAGGTCAACAAGCTTGGTTGATAGGAGGAGTGTGAAGAGGAGGGTTTGATTAATGCAGAAACTTTTATGATATGATTTTTGTGGGATTGATGTAGGAATAATAGTCAATGATGACTGTAAACAAAAAATAATTGTGACAGGAGGTGAAAGGTGAATAGTGGGGGTGTAGAAGCGGTGAAAGGAGATTGTCTACAGGTCAACAGAGGAACTTAGACAGTCGTCAGGTGAAAAACACAAAAAAATGCAAACCATAAACCTGCAAGAAGATGAAAGAGCCCCTGCGCAGGCCATACGGGTCATTACGGATCCATATGGTATGGCCTTGTGACAGGGGCAAAAACTAAAAAAAAATTCAAAAATTTTTTGATAACAAAAGATGAAGTGTTATATGTGGATCTTCACATGCGAGGCCTCCCAGACATGATGGTGAGGTTATATTTGGCATAGGATACAACCTTCAAAAGTTGATCACCAAATCTTGACAAAAAAGATGTTAGATTGGACAAATCAAAGTGTATAAACCTACAAGGTGAGGGTTAGAGCAGCAGGTGTGCCAGAAATATGGATCTAAGGCAATACGAAGATAATGAAAACCAACCCAATACCTTTACCTTCAAACCAAGTCCTCCACACATGATAGAATGGAGTAGATGTACCCTAATCTACTAGCTATGTTCTAGATGATGAATGATGAATAATGAGATGTTGATTGCTCATGATTTCTACAACATAACGATAGATAGAAGATAATAGATATGGAGATCTAGAGTGATTTCGATAGCATGATGTTGTATGAATATGGATGCCTCCAAATGGCTTGATTGAGGCTTCATTTATAGAAGATGAGGGATAAGGATGGATGGCTAGGATTGAAAGGTGAATTGTGTGATGTGGACAACTAAGATTAAGAGACAGTTTAATTCAAGGCCACTTCATTTAATAAAAGGTAGTGGCGTGACAAGTAATTTAATGAAGGTGGTAGTGTGAAACATGATTCAAATAAAAAATTACTTAAATTATGAGAGATGGACATGTGTTGTGATGAGAATAAAGGTAAGGGCTAATTTAAATAAATATTTTATTTATTTAAATTGGATGGTGGAGGAATTAATTAAATAAATATAATTTATTTAATAAATTGGCTAATGGGATAAACATGATTAAAATGGGATTAGGATGGGAATTACTTAAATAAATATGATTTATTTAATTAATTAGGTGATGAAAGGGCATGTGAGGGTCCTAGGACAAAATGTCATAAGATGTCTCAAGTAATGTATCGACAAGGTGATGTTGTAAGACATGGTCAATTTTAGGTGTCTACAAATAGACCAGACAATTTTGGATGTCTAAAAGTACAATCTCTCTTTATACCATAAGGAATCCCCCTTCCAAGAAAACTTGTTAGAGTTTCTTAGATCATTTTATAACTTGTTGGGTGAATATTTTGTTATCAACTAACTGATAACAAAATGGTTATATCAACCATAGTATGATGAGATAAATCTCTCCTCTTAGAAAGGGGAGGCTCCCTTCTTATTAGTAACTAAAATCAACCAGTAATTAACTAGACTTATTTACACTAAAATGTATCCATGGGGTGTTTCCATATCATCTTATTCTCTTATTTCAGAATATATGTTTACAACTCACAACAACAATCCTGTAAAGCTTATAACATGTAATGAACTACAAACTACTAACTTGAGCAATAATGGCCAATATCCAATTAAGTTACACAAAAGAATAACTGAAATGATACTAGCAACTGTTAATCACCAAGAAACCCACAAAAGCACAAAGTCTTTTGTTGCTTCTTACATCAATTGGAAATGAAGGAATATGGAATAAGGTGCAGCCCAAAGTCTTAACTGCATGCCAAGATAAGATCAAACAATCATAGACAATAACTCACAGCCCAAAGTCTTCAAGTTACTTTCTAGTCATGAACATAAACAAAATTCCAAAGATGATGTCATAGTTCAAAGTCCACAAAAACAAATTTGGAGCACCTTCTAAACACTTGATTCCATGCTACAATTTAACCACATACACAAGATAATGTAATAGAATAGACGTAAGAACAATTCTAAAACATCACAAACTTGATCCAAGACAAAGATTGGATGCCAAATTGTTTTCTTTGTATTGATTGAAAATGATTTACAATATGAACTCAAAGTTTCAATTTGCTCTTAAAAATGGCAGCGCTTCACTTCAATACATAAAAGATAATAATTACAAAAGAGCCCCTCTTTATTTATAGGGAGAGGCTATGAGAAAAAATAGGGAATTACAACTTTGACTTATTCAAAAACAAAGTTCGATTTGACTTGGGACTATGTGCTTCAACTACATGTCATTTCATTTTTCAAAAATACATGCAATTTGTCATCTACAAATTACAATACGTAACAAAAGTAGGGGAAAATAAACTAAGTTTTTGAAGACACATCTTCTTCTTCTTCTTTCTCTTTCTCTAGAAAGCCTTCATATCTTTTCACATCCATTTGAACTTCAATGTCATTTGGCCATGATGTGTAACTGGAGATGGCTAGAACTCATGTGAAAGAGTCCCCTATGTTCACATGCACTTTTATGTGTTTATCCAAGATTGTTTGTAGTTTGTCCAGGATCACTTAAAAGTCCACTAATTTGTCAATGGAAGAGAATGAGAAAGATTTTGATTCTACCTTAGCATGAATAAGTGTGGTGAACTCTTGAACAATTGTATCCATGGGAAGCATTTTTTGGTTGTCATCAAGTATCTGGCATGAAAGTTCCCTTATCTTATCAGTGATATCTAATCCTTTATCAATGCTTTCATCCTGGGTCTCCTGCAGATCTTTAATCAATTCCTTGAGGACATCTCTTTTATGCTTCATTACTTCCTGGTGTCAATGTACATCTTCCTTGTGGGGATCACCCCATTCTCAACTAACACTTCTAACTTGAAAATTTTCAACCTTGTCCAAGTTTCAAGATCCTTTTCAATCAGCTGTAGATTTTGTATTATCAAATCAAGTGTATGGCTCAACTCTAAGTTGATATCAATCATGTTGTTAAACAATTCAATAGAGGACTCTAAGAGCTGAAATCCTTGTGTAATAAGTCTTTCTATCCAAGCACTTACAACTTGGCCTTGTGATCCAATCCTTTCAGCTTTCTGAATTCCTTCATCATCAACACATGTTGTTACAGGTTGTACCTGTTCTGAGGATTGAGCTATTCTTGACAACATAGAAGTAAGTTTTTCTACCTTGACCTTAAGTTGATCCTTGGTCAACTTATCTCTGTCATACCTCTCAATCAATGCAGCACACGCTGCTTGCATATCTTCCCTGGCACCTTCATGAGTTTGTTTTCCAAGGTATATTCTTGAGACAATATAATCAGAAAGTTGAGCTTCACTGAGGTTTTTGTCTGGTGGAGGTACAACTATCTCAGCATATTTGTTTCTTGATGGGTCAACAAGTACTTTGGACTAGGTTTTGGCCTTCTTAGTTGATTTGGGTTTTACTAGGACAAGCCAACTAAAATCAAACTCATCACGAGAAATGGCTCACTTCTTTCTTTTTGGCTTATGTGACAACAACCAAGGGGGAGAACAAAAGAATCACCTCATGTTTCTGTTACCAGAGTTTGAGATGATGGGGTAGAATCTATGGGTCCTTGTGAAATAGGCTGGGTGGAAATGTCTTTTCTTGATGTAGACACCAGTGGGGTAAAAGTGAGAATGGGTAGAGTCTGAGTTTGCACAGTAGTGGGATTAACATCAATCGACACTTTGGATGAGGAAGAAGACAAAAACTTATCAAAATCTGATTGTGCAATTGAGTCAATCATAGACGCGGGTACATATGATAAACTTGGAAAGGAGGAAAGGGTACCAAACATGTCTTCCATGTTACCTTGAGGAATAACAAATAATGGTTCATTGACATGTGTAGAGAGGGATGAATGAAGAAAATGTATGGATGCAGTGGGTGTACCAGGAGCAATAGAAATAGTTGGCAATTGTTAAACACTTGAAGACATAGGACGAAGAGGAGTCTAAACATTCAAAACTAATGGATAAGAATGAGGAGGTGTTACCTATGTGGACTCAGTTTGAGACTTAATAGGAAGTTCCTATGATTCTTTAGTAGGTATTTCCTCTTATTCAACATCTGGATGAGCAGATGTTCCTTCTTTTTCTTTCCTCTTCCCTTTATCTCCCTTTGTCCTGAAGATAATCCTCGGCTTCCTTCTGGTGCTAGAAGCATCCTCTTTTTTCTTTTTCCTTAATTCTTCCTTCTTACTGGAAGTTCCCTTTGTCTATACCTCTTCTAAGCCTGTTTTGAAAAATCTCAACTTTATTCCATTCTCCAACCAGACATTTGTATTCATGAGAATAGGTTGAAAATTTTCTCTTATTGAGGTCATCTCCTTTTGAGACCATTGAATTGAAGGAAGAGGAGTATTGTAAATCTTGTTACCTACATATATAGCTTTAGCTATGTTGCCTTCTTCTTGCATATCCTCTGGGATATCAACCAATTGAAAATTCCTGATTTGATCCAAAGAAAGTTGACTATAGTCTAGTCTCCTCACATCTTCCTCATTTCTGCATTTGGCCCATATGTCTTTGACCTTATGAACATGAATATAATTACCTTTCAACTTATCCTTTATTCTCTGGTAATCAAAATCAATTCTTTTCTTGTACCTCTTCATTGTGACACATTGCATTTGGTGCAATCTCGGTTAAGAGGGTCCACAAAGTGAATAGTCCAGGTCGTGCAACAAGAGTAAACACAAAGGAAACAACTCAATTGTAGAATGTAAATGGAGATTCAGTCATTCAGTATATGATAGGTTCAAAATTCAAACATGCCGGCAACATGTGGGCTTACAGATTAGGGCTCACAGGCCTGATTCTCCAGTTAGAATACATGCACAAGATATAGCTTTGAAGCACCTAATACCAAAAGAATTCAAACTATCTAACTTATGAATTATGCTAAATCTATCACTAACTGACTTCCTAGGCATCTATTACATGGATATATATCATCTCCAGATCATAGGAATCCTCTGCATCAGCCAAGAAGATTACAAACTCCAATGAAAGAGATGTAACATGTGTACACAGATAGGTCGACCCAAAAGATATGGAAATTCTCCACAAGTGAATGAATCAATGTGTGGACCTTAGGGAAGGTCAACTAGGTTCCAAACTATCTTGAACGATGTGCCATTTAGCTCTGCAAGTCATGGAAGTGCTCCACAAGTCTTCTCCTTTAGCTATCTATCTGAGACTCTCTAAATGCTTTGTTATGAGAAAATAGTTGATCTTCTGATAGAGATATCTTTCTAGAAATTGATCCAAATAATCTAAATTTTGGATATGATGTGAATGAGGATGTCTAGATGCTAAGTCCAGTTCCGCAAGGTCTGAAATGAAACTACGACAGAATGCAGACCAATCTACTGAAATTGCTTCTGACTGAACTGATTGTACTAAACTAGGAAAATGAAAGAAAACAAAATGAAATGCAAATATTTTTGGCTGATGCAAGATTGCTCTGTAACCTGGGATGATCCTACATCAAACAACTAGGGTCGTTGATAAAGTGAGTCCCTCATTTTGCTAGGGCTAGAGGAAAACCAAGACGGTCCACCTCAAACTAAGAAATCCAAGATGAGTCTTCTTCCAGTCTACCTTTCCACTTCACAAGTTATTCTTTGTATTGCTTGCCTCTGGTACTGCATCCAATTTTGCTATCCAAGATGTCTTCAATCTGCTCTGGTGCTTGTTGTGGTAATTGCTTCTTCAAGTCTTCTTCAATCTTGTCACTGGTTTCTACTTCATGATACTGATATAGGTCTGCAATGTTGAAAATAGGTGATATACCCAATGTCTCTGGTAGCTCCACTTCATATGCATTTCCTGAATCAAACTTTCTGAGTATCCTACATGGTCCAAACTTCTTCATCTTCAACTTGTTATATGTCCCTACTGGAAATCTTTCTTTTCTCAAATAGACCATTACTTCATCTCCAACTACAAACTCTTTGTGTCTTCTCTTCTCATATGCTTGCTCCTTATACTTGCTGTTCATCTCCTCCAAATGCTTCTTAACCTGATTATGCACTATCTCCATGTGTCTTGCAAATTCTTCTGCTTCTGCACTTCTTTTGTTCTCCATAATGATATCACTCAACTCTGCTACTCCTCTAGGATTAGTTCCTATCACAATCTCAAATGGTGTTCTTCCTGTACTCCTATTCACATAATTATTATATGCAAACTCTACTTGTGATAGAATCAAATCCCAATCTCCTACCTTCTCTGTAGCCAAACATCTCAACAAGTTACCCAAACTTTGTTGTAAGTATGTGCCTAATTGGTGTTGTCATTGACGTCAACATATCTATGTTGCCATTGGTGTCAACTGTGCTCTTGTTTTGATGCTTTCTTGTAATGAGTTAAGTATTGAAGATAATAAGTATTCCTGATATAGCAGAACAGTCCAGTAGATTGCTCCGCCTTTCCTATAGAATGAGTATCTTTGTCTGTGGATTGGAAGTTATTTAGAGGCATATCTAAAGATGCTATGTTCCAAGTTTAAGCCTCTGGTATGAAGAATTGAGTGAGTTATGTTCACCAGAGTGAAAACTACTTTTCCTGTATATTTGGTGGTGACAGGGAGAACATATTATGCTTCACATTTCTTCACAGTTAAGTATTTCAGTCTGCGGTTCTGGAATCAAGTTTGTAATGATGATAAGTGCCTTCAACTAGAATGGTTCATGTTTTGATGGTCTGCAAGTGATCTTTTCTTTATGACAGTAGCTAACAGTGGTGTTTATGTGCTCCAATTTGAAGAATCTTCTTGACAAATTGGATAGAGGTTGTGCAGATGTTCTTGGTGATTACAATGTGCTTGTGGATGTCTTCTAATTGTGTTCCTACCTTTAGATTGGTCCGCAAATAGAAATTCAGATTGTGGATGAACACCGTTCTTAGAAGACTTAGTCTTAACACCAATCTTGACCGACTTGGTTGTTTTCACTACTTGCAGAGATGCATTGAAGATTGTGGAAGCATGTTATGACGTGGAAGATTGTTTTTGAGTCCCAACTAAGGTGTAATGTGATCCACATACATCTTTTCTGTAGCTAGTTTTGTTTAGGTCCAGACCTATTTCTATGTATATTTGTAATGCTGACCTTGGAGATTGTTCCAATGGTTGATGAATGTAATTCCAACCTTGATGTACATTCCAAGGTTGATGATTTGAATAAAAGCATGTAATGTGGTTGCAAAAAAGTGATGTAAGTGTGAAAATGAAAAGATAGGTGTGAAGGTGTAAAAAGAGCAGAGTAGAGGTGTTATATTGTGTTTCAATGGAACTAAACTTAGGCATGAAGTAGATGCTATCAAATTAGTTCACCAATCTTGCAAGTGAGCCACCCCTTGGTAGTGACCACCCCTTGGTAGTGAGCCGATCTTGGCAGTGAGCCCTAACATTTGTAGTGAGCCTTTGATTTTCAGTATTAATATAACTTATTTATTTTTGTGGGCTAACACCCATCGTGGTTTTTCCCTTATAAGATTTTCTACATAAAAATTCTGGTGTCTCATGTGTTATTGTGTTGAGCTTCTTGTTTTATGCTTTCATGATTAATCTTAATAACTGTGATTAAGAAGTGGATGTGTTGATATTTATAAATGGTTAAGGTTTTGTGACAATTGATTCACCCCCTCTTAGTTGTCCCGTGCATTTCAACAATTGGTATCAGAGCAGGTTCCTCGGAAGAAAGCTTAATGGCTTGAGGAAGATCTAGGATGTCCTTTTACAAGAAGGAAGTGCTGTAGTTTGATGGAAGGAATTATGCTATCTGGAAAGTGCAAATGAAAAGTCATCTTCCCAATGCTCTTGCAGGAGTGTTCAACACTCATATCTGGAGATGTTCAGGTAGCATAACAGTACCTGTAAATCTTGTAGTACTTCTCCTCTCAAAAGCACCATTTATATAACAAATACAAGGCAAAAATGGCTCCACATTGGGATGGGCGTCCAACATGGCCTCATGGCCCAAAACCCATGCCTATGGGCATTTGTTCAACACTGAAGGATGCGCCTGACACTTGTCAAGTTAGCCCATCCCAAGGAGGTCACCTATTTCCAAAATGGGCTATGACAGATGCTCTTACGACTCTTACAACTGTCATAGAATCTGTCATAGCTGTCATAACTTACAGCTGTAAGAGAATCTGTCATACATAGGCTATAAATAGCATATTCTCTTACAACATGTCATAGTCCACCTTGGGGCGCCCAAAGATGCTCTTTGACACATGTCTTCACATGTCATAGAATCTCCTATTTCTGACTCTTACATGTCATAACTTTGTCATAGGAATCCGTCATGACTATTTTTGTCAATATTCCCTTACACAACATCCAAGATGCTGACACATGGCAAAATATTCCTACCACTAAGTGGGACACCTATCTCCTCATGTGAGGACAAATTTACATGTGGTCATATGCCATGTAGGATGACACATCACCATGCCAACTCCCACAATATGGCAACATAGGATTTGCATCCAAATTATATAATAGACAATAAATAAATAAATACAATGAAATAACACAAGGAATTACCAAGGTTGAGACACCTTAATTCCCAACAAGTTGCCATCAATGACAACACCTATCATGTGTAGAAGTGTCTCTTTCCAACAATCTCCCCCTTTGGCATTGATGGCAACACTTAGTGAAAAATGACTAAGTGTCAGAATAACTCCCCCTTACTAAGTACACTTATGCTTTTCACTATTCTCCATTGCTCCCCCTTTGCCGGATTCCTCATTTCATTGCTCTTCACCCCCCTATGACAACAATGGCAAAGGGTGGGATCCATAAACCAAAATTTACACAAAAATTCTATATACCAGGCCACATATGTACAAATAATCCTTAAGTCCTATTTACATATACTCGAGTACATCTCTAAAAATGTTCTTTAATTTTTCCAGTTTGCTATCCCAACTCTTCTTCATAGTGTTCAAAATTGAGATATGGCCACTGAATAGGAAAGCTTGTGATTTTGTAGTTCATAGATCAATGGGATCACTTGATTGAGCTACAGTTTGGGCTTCAGTAAAGGCATTGAACAATGCATCCATTTTGGGGGATATTAGTCCCTGAAGCTCACTCATCCTGGCCTCAATGTTCTCCTTTTCTTTTGTCAATCTCTTTATTTTTTCAATCAGGCTGATTGCCTGACACTCCTTGCTTGCCACTGATGCTATCACAAGATCAAAAGATTTGGATACACTAGATAGTTTCTTCTTAGACTCCTTTATTTTATCTTCAATATCCTCTATACCTTTAGGACAAGATAAGCAAAATTTATATACATTTCCTCCTTCTATAAGAGCATTCTGAATACTCTTTACACTGACATCCAACACCATTCTATCTACTCCAATCAACCCCTTTAGAGCATCAAATCTCTTATCATTGAATTCCTTTTGAACCTTGACCTCTGTAGACTTCTCTAGAGATTCAAAATGAGAACTTACCAAGTTTATTAGATTTTTCAATTGGCCAGATGGAGATGCCAAAGAATCCTTCTGAAAAGTGGGCATGATCTTTTCCAAATTCCTGATGCCAGGCCAAGTAGATCACTGCTTCTATGTGAGACTTCAAAATGTCTTCTCTGGATTTAGCTTAAGCAATAGAGGCCAATTTTATCTTTTGCACCAGAGATAAGGTATCAAAATTTATTGTACCTTGTATAATGTCATGATCTTCTTCAATTTGTTTGTCTCTTTCCAGAATTTCCTTCACTACTTCTATAGTGTCTCTTGCCCAAAATGATGATGTATCGATTTGATCCTTACCGGTACTATCAACCAAATTGTCTTGCTTGGCCTCTTCATCAACCTTTGCAATCTCTTCTTCTTTTTCATTTTTATCCTTGGCCTTTTCTACTTCTTGGTCCTCAACTTTTTCTATTTCATGCTCTTTATTCTTTAATGAATCACCTTCAATTTGATCATCTATTTCAATAGTCATATCTATATTTTCTTTTCTGAATTGATCCAAATGAGTTTGAATACCTCCTACATCATCAGTTTTATCTGTCATCTCCTCATCTTCTTTGTTTATTGCTTCCTCTTCTAGAATAGAGGAGTCATCTATTTTAATTTGTTGCTCATTCTTCTACTGCTCTTCATCATTCGGAACTGATCTGTCATTAGCAAGTTCATCTGAAACCACAAAGAATTTTTTCTTGTCCAATGCTTTCCTTAGAATTTGTTCAGTTTCTTGGACAAATTCATCTATGTTTCCAATCATCAATTTGTTCTTCCTTGTCTTACTCTTGAATTCATTTTTAACTTCTTTAAAAAATTATCTGCTTCTCTGCTAGAGATCACCAGACATAGAGTGGTTAACACATGTTCCCTCAACTCCATATTTTTTGTCTTAGCAGTTTCTTTCCTAATTTCCAGAATATCTCTCAAACCTTTTGAAAAAATTTCTACTAGTGCTCGATTGAATACATTCAAGTACATGATAGTGGCTTCTTCCAAAAGTCTTTTGTTGGTATCATTGTAAAGATCATAGAATTTTGTCAATGGCTTTAAATTCCCATCAACAGTGATTGTCTTAACAATGTTTTTCATAGAAAGAATTGGCTTCTCAACATTAGCCTCTGACTTCTGCCTCTTGTCTATCTTTTTACTTCTGGAAGGCTTCTCTTTTGACACTTTAACAACTTTAGTGCCTGTGGCCTTCAACTCTTTAAGCTCTTCATCAGAATCTATCTTTTCTTCATTCTCCTTTTCCAAACTGTTATATGACCTCTTTGCCTTTAATTTAGTTCTTTTCTTTTCCTTACCGGATGATATGTCTTCCGATTTTTTAGATTTGATAAGTTTTGGAGGAATAGGGGCAGCAACAAAGTTCCTAGTGGTCCTTGATGTGGAGGAGGATTCTACCAGAGCACTTGCTTATTTCTTATCCTACTTTTCCCTCTCAACCTTTTCAGTTCTTTCCCTAAATTGCCTCATAGTTTCCTTGGTGAGGCCTAGATTCTTGGTCAACTGCTCAACTTCTTTCCTTACTTTCCTATTGGTTTCAGGTTTTTTGAGCTCAACATGCAGTTTCATACTTAGCTCCTCATATGTCCCAAATCTTTCTACCGTTGTGTCCTTTGGCTTGCTCAAAAGCTGTTGACCATACATATTCAAAATTTTCTCATCTACCTCATACCCCATGGGCATGATCCAAATAGTTCTAGGTTCTACCACTTCCATTAAGCATTGATCAGTGTCTACCATAAAATAGATTTCATTCTTGTATTTCTCAATTACTGATTTAGGGATTCTTTCCGTAGAATGCATCATACTCTCAAAACTCTTGAAGTATCCCTAGATTGCAGTTTTCTATGCTTTAGAGTCACCAATGCTTTGTAGATGATCTCTTATCTGAATAGCAACTGGGCTGTCATTAGTCCAGTGCACACCCTTTACTCCAGGCACCTCATTCATGAAGTAGAAAAATAAACATATAACCAAAGAACCATATTTGAAGGTGTTTTTCTTGTCCTTCTTGATTTTGCTTAAGTTCTCAATTAGTTGGTTCTGTAATAACTCACACAAGTCATAATCTACATTTTCTTTCAACATTTTGTATGCAACATATATGGTCGTTCTAGACACAGAATTCTCCGTGCTGGAGTGATAAATGTTGTAACCAATTACCATTGAAGTAAACTTAACATATGGATCAATAATGTCATTGATAGTCATTTCCCTCTTGTCAAATTTTACACCAGTTGCATCAGTTATGGTCTAGTTCTTTACAGATTTTAGCATGGGTAAATCACTGGTTGAATTTAACCCAGTTACAATCCTGATAGCATCCTTTGTAATCTTAAATAGTTTCAATAGCCACATAAACTCATCATGCATTCGGCTCAAGACATATCGAACCCACTCACTCTCATCAAATGTTAGAAATTCAATAACCTGTAGGAAATGTTTGCTCTCTATGGCTTTGCATTCTAGTTTCAATTCATAGTTATCATCCCTTAGATAGTTATCAAACAAATCCAGCAATTTCAGATTCCCAAATTCTTCTACACTACAGTGGATGTATGCCCTAATATCCTTGACATGAAGTACTTCGTATGGGACACCAGAAAATGCTCCTAATGGTTTGACTTCAACTAATTTTTATGGATGCTTCTTGAATTTTGGTCAGGGCCTTTCAGTAATATCAACGACAAGAGGAGTAGCCATCTTAGAAGATTACAAGTTCAAAGCTTCACAGAAAAATACCTTTTTCTTCCATGGAGTTAGGGTTAGCTGATGATTAACCAGTCACACTGCAAATCCTTGAAATCTTAGCTTAGGTGCTCTTCAGCTTACTCTCTTCGAGTGTAAAGTGATCCAAATGAAGAATGAACGACCTTTTTATGCTTCACAAAACCTAATTTGCCTTTGTAATAAATGCTCTACCCTAACACATCTAGTTACACTGTTTCTGCATATAGTCGACCTTCAATTGCTCTGCAAATCACCATGTACACTTCTTTTCTTCTGAAAATCCTTTCAAATGATCTGCAATAACCCAAATTATCTTCACTCATCATGCTAGATTCAGGCACTTGCTAACTATCTGGGGGAATTAGATTTTCAATGCAACTCCCCCTGAGCCAGAGCTCCTAATTCAATTCCTGAAGGTATTACCAACACCAGATTCTAGTGCAGACCCATTACCATTATTCATTTCACTTTTCTTTACCCATGTCATGTTCATTTCATTTTGAATCTCATTCATATCAACTTTGCCCTTGCCTTTGTCTTGTCTTTGCTCATCCGATTTTCTATTTATTGGACCTCTTCTTTCATTATTCATGCTTCTGCAGAATCTTGCAATATGACCGGATTGGTTACAATTGAAGCACACAATATTTCTTTGCCCATTTGATTGATTTCCTCTTGATCTGCATTGATTAGTCATATGTCAAAATCTATTGCATGCAAAGCATTTGCCATTGAAAGAACTGCCATTTCCTTTATTGTTAGAGTTATTCATTATCATACTTCTGCATTCATTAGATTTATGACCATACCTCTTACACTTGAAGCATTGACCAGAGAAGGATGGACCACTTTGATTTACTCTGCTTCTGCACTAAGTATCTCTATGACCAAATTTATTGCAATTGAAACAATTTCCATTGAAAGATGGATATCTTTGAGCATTAGGTTGTCTTACCGGAGGTCTTCTAGGTCTGTTTCTCCCATTCCTTGATTGAGAATTTCTTTGTCTGGATCTAGAGCTTTCACCTTTCTCATACCCAAGACCATGCTTATCATCAACCTTCTTCTGACTCTCAAGCACCACTTCAAGTTTAGCTGAGCTTATCTTGAACTTCTCCTTGTATTCATTTGCAATTTCTAGGTCACGTCTGAGAGTAACAATTTGCCTTTCAAGTTCCTCCTCATTATATCTATATTCTTGTAGATCAGATTTTAGGTGGCCAATTGTTCTATCCATTTTGCAGCATTCTTCTGTCTTTTCCTTTAGATTTTGATTCAAGTCTTCTTCAGTCTTCTCCCTTTCCTCAATTTCTTTAGTTAGCCTCATCAGCCTAGATTCCATCTCATGTTTTAGAATAGAAACTTCTTTTGTTAGCTTCTCACATTCCTTTGTATTTTCTTCCAAAGCCTCATTCATGCCATTTTCTTTAGTAAGATTAGCTAGCTGATGAAGTAGCTCCTTCCTCTTTTCCATTCATTTCTTTAATTTTTCTTTTAACAACTCAATGCAATCATCAGCATCCTTAAGGTTCGCTTTCAGGTCATCTATTTCTGCTTTGGATTGATAAAGATCTTCTAAAGCCAATTGAATTTGTTCTCTGAGTGAATCCATTGAAACTCCTTCCCAAATCTTCCTCAAGATGTTAATCTTCTTCCAAGGAACCTTGCTTTAATACCAATTGTTGGAATTAGGGTAGACAATTGAGAGGGAGGGTGAATCAGTTGTCTCAAAACTTTAACACTTGCTACAATTAATTCATCTCTACCACTTATTTACATATCATTATTATAACCATGAAAGCATGAATCAATAACACATGAGCAGAAACACAAATAACACACTTAACACCAAGATTTTTAACATGGAAACCGGTTAAGGGAAAACCACGACGGAGGTTAGTCCACAAAAATTAATACCCTGTTAAAAGTATTACAAATGGGGAAGGCACATGCCTTCAGGCTCACTGCCTATAGAAATGATTATAAGAATATTACAAAGTGTTTGAACTGATGAATAGAATCTACTAATGCAAGAATTCAGTTCCGGTTAAGTACAGAATACTGATCTTACACACTTCATCCTTGCTCTGCCCTGTTTACTGTTCTGCCATGATCCGGTCCTCAGATCTCTCCTCCTTCACACTTCTTTTTGACTTTTTCTCACTTACTCCATCATCACATCACAATCGCTCACCAAAACACTTGAATCCATTGGCTATATATATTCGCATCAATATATTCAATCAACTGTAGTCAGCTTCAATAAAACTTAGAACATTTATTAGGTACTCTGCACTGTCGGCTGAATCTATGCACAAATATCAATGCGGATCAAAAACTTGTGTTCCCAGATCATCAATCATGTCAGCCAATACCATTGGTTTTCACTAATTTCTTATCCAACAACTTTTCTGCATCTGGACAAAGATCAAATACTAGGTCGCTCTGTTCTTCTTCTGACTGTGCTGACTAATTGGAACCCAATACTCAAATCCTTATAACTTTTGAATCTTTTATCACCGAAGGCTAAATCTCTAGATTTAGATAGTCCTGACAATCCTTATCATTCCCTCAAATCTGCAACACACTATGAATTACCACCAAAGAAATCTGGACCAAGATACTGGACCCTGTCACCTACTCTGTTTCTAACTACCCGGACTTAGCCAAATCTTCACTCTAACTTCCAGTATGAACAAATTATGTAGTGTAGACGTGTAAGGTAGACTTAGTTGCCATTAATGAAAATACCTATCATATGTAGCAGTGTCTCTTGCCAACATTACCATCATGTACTGGTATTCCAGAGTAAAATCAAACTTAAAGAGATATACAGGCAATTTGCCAGAGGTGTTGTATGTGCTATTCTTGGCCCTCCATTGATACATGATCCTTCTAGATTCTTTCTACTTGCTATTATACTCTTTTTCAAATATTCCTAGGTTTAATTGAACCACATTACGTCCCTTAGGTAGATTGAAGGCTGAGGTGATGCCTGCAACTAAAAAGTTTGCATAAATTCTACCATGTTTTTCTACCTTCTTGGTCTCTGCATTGTAGTTCTGGACACACTCTATCACTAGTTTAGTGTCTTCCATTGCATACAAAAATCTACCAACATTCCACATTCTTGAACTGTATATGCTCATAAGCAGAGGGTTCCCACTTCCTTTCTCTAATCTCACTGTCCATGCATCAAGATCAATACTCCCTTGATGTGTATCATTAGTTTGCCCATATCTGAATGGCACTCCCTCTGGCTGCACATACATAGGTTTCAAAAATTTAGTTTTGGACAAGTTATTTCTGACTACTATTGGATCCTGCTGTATATCAAAAAATTTGGATTTATAAATGGAAATGATCAAACAATTGAAATGCATAACCTAAACCCAAATAATTCAATACCTCGAAGATACAAAATGAGCTTGATTGATTGATCGCTTTGTTGTGTTGATTGCTCGATTCTGCAGCATAACGTTGATAAGGATGCAATCTAGATGGATTGAAGATGATGGATGCAAAGGCTCTAATGATATTTCAACAGCATGTGGATACTTGAGGATCAATGCATGCTAATGATAATTTGGCAGAATAAGGGTACTTGAAGCTCAATGCATGCTAATGGCTTGTGAGGGGGTTGATTTATAGGAAAGGCTTGGTTCCAATGGATGGCTAGGATCAATTAGGGCTTTAGGTGAAATGGATGGATAGGATTAAGTTAGGTTTCCTTGCACATCAAGAAATTGTAGTCGTATGACATGTGGCAAAGGAGGATGAGGCTTAGGTGTGCTTGTGTAGATAAATACTAAAATTAGGTCCCATTAGTTGTGCATGTGAAAGATAAAAGTTGTAACACATGATTGACTAGACAAGTGTTGGAATGTGATGAAAGATGAGTGTTTGATGAAAGATGAGTGTTTAATTCAAATAAAATATTTGAATTAGTTGGGATATGAGTTGGATATTAATTAAATAAATAAAATTTATTTAATTAATTGAGAAGTTGAATAGGATGAGATAAGATATGATGTGGAAATTAATTAAATAAATAAAATTTATTTAATTAATTGGGATGGGGATAAGATAAATGGGATTATGCATGTGAAATTAATTAAATAAATAAAATTTATTTAATTAATTGGCTAAGTAGGATGAGGATGGGATTAAGATGGGATTTAGGACAAAATGCTACATGATGTCTAAGTGATGTATTTGACAAGGTGTTGCAAGACATGGACAAAGTTGGGACAATTTTGGGTGTCTACATTTTGCCCCTTTTTGAGATGATGTTCGAGATGATAAGCTTTATGTTGAGTAACATCATTTCAAAGAAGTTAAGGTATGGATAATTGATAGGGATGCTGATGCTGCTGATGATGATGATAGAAAGAATAGGTTGGTGATGCCCCCTCGAGAGGATAGGTGGGTTGGAGAAACACGGGTATGCTCTCGAAAAGAAAGGGATTGGCTAAGAAACATAGCTAAGGGAATGGATAGAAGAAATGAATGATGCGTTATGCTGCAATGAAAGTGAGCAACCATAATGTTTGATATAGCACTTGACGTTATGCACCAAGGTATAAGGACCAGGGTGACGATGTGTCTCGTGCCCCAGCATAATACAACCTTGTCTGTATACAAGATATGAATATTAGCTGGAATGGTATTGAGATGATGCAAATGCAAGATAAAATGATAACACACACAAGCAAGCAAGCAAGCATGCACAAATGATACAAAAACAAACAAGGTATTGCCCTTGTCAAGCTGTAAACCAATGATTAATTGCTGATTGATGATAGTTGAGAGTGTTGTCATTACGGGGAAAGCTATATCCCTAGATCAACACAAGGTTGTTTGCTAAGTTGGTTGGCTGATTGGCTGAGTGATTTGGCTTACAACAAGGCTAGGATTAAGACCATGGATTGCGTTTGGATAACTTGGCTTGATTGATTAACTTGATTGGTATGGATTAAGGATGGGCTTGCATTTGGATCTTTGCTTGGAATGAATTGAGGATGATGAAATGATGGATGAAGATTGATTTGATTGAGATTGATTGATGATTTGTGGTGGATTGAGTTGCTTTTGATTTGCTGAAGTGATTGGATTTGTTTTGAATGATGATAGTGGTGGTGTGATGATTAGAGTGTCCACTCAGTCTAAGCATAAGCAAGTGTTCTTAGTATGCTCAAAGGATGTAAAACAAACAAGGTATTGCCCTTGTCAAGTCATAAACCAATGATTGATTGTTTCATTGATAATGATAGATAGTGTTGTCATTGTGGGGAAAGCTATATCCCTAGATCAACATAAGGATGTGGGAACGCTATATCCCATTGATGATGATCGATGATGATTGATTTGGTTCATGACAAGATTAGGATCAAAAACTTGTTGATTTAAGTGGATAATGTTCCTTGATTGATTAGCTTGCTTGATATGGATTAGTGTGACTTAGATTTAAGATCATTGCTTAGATTGATTTGATTGATATGATTGGAAGAAGTGATGGATGAATGAGTGCTATTGATAGGAAGAATTGATGATGATAATGATTTGATTTTGATTGAATGTTGATGGAGTGGATTGTTTTAGATTGATGATGATTGGTTTTATTGCTTGGATTTTTCATTGGATATTTGATTTTTTAGATTTTTCGACATATTTGATTTTTTTGTATTTTTGGATATTTTGATTTTTTTTTCTTTTGTGTGTTTTGAATGTTTTTGGGATGTCAATGGATTTACAATTTGGGTAGCCTTTGTGCTTAATACCAATGACAAGGGAGAAAACCAAGTCTAGGTGCAAGGATGGATAAATAGGATTGGATAGATAAAAGGATGGGCTCATAGTGAATGTGATGGAAAGATCATGAGAGTTGGATGGGATGAAAGGTTCATGAGAGTTGCATGGATAGAAGAGAGGATAGGCCATATAAGGGATGGATGCTTGCCTCATGATAAATGGATAGGTAGGCTATAGTGGAAAGCTTATGATAAGGATACACCATAGTGGATGGATCATAAAGGAAGCTAGGATGTGATTTCCAAAGGCTCTGTTGCATAGGAAGAACTTGCCCCCATTCTAGGTGGTAATGCTTAGGGTTTTTACATGACAAAGTTCATGACCAAGGGATGATATGATAGATTTTACATGACAAGGTGTATGATAGGTGGATAATGATAATATGGATTGATGAGGAAGGTATGAGGTATACCAAGAGATATCCAAAGCATGTTTCAAGATTTTTCCCCTATGTCTTCATCAAAATCAAAAGGCAGAAGGATGGATGAATGGATAAATGGGTTCAATAGGATAGGCTTGTTTATGTAATGGCTAAGGATGGTATGATGGTGTGGTAAAGGTAGGACATGATAGGATGGAAAATGATATACTGGGATATATAGTTTGGAAATGGATAGGTTGGATGAGACAATGTGCCCCCAAGTGTAAGTGACATAGAAGATCAACCTACACATGACACCTGTTTGCCAGGTTTTCATCATGGTACTTATCCAAGGCGCCTGTTTACCAGGTTTTCACCGTTGGACGAAGGGATTTCTCTTTACTATTTTGATTTATTTTTTTTCTTTTTTTTTTTCTTTATTTTCCCTTTTTTTTTTTTGCTTTTAGATGCGTTGACAATTACACATGGCGCCTGTTTGCCAGGTTTTCACCATGGTAATGGATAGGAGGGACTCAAGTGGCTAGTGCTATGAAGGTTGATAGTGTCCCTTTGGAGATGGATGTCATCGCATGGACCATGTCGTTATGCTCATAGATGTTGATAAGGGGTTGCATGGATGGGAGATGGAGTAGGTAGATAGTGGATGATGAAATGGATTATGAAAGGTTCATGTAAGGATAGATGGATGGAAGGATAGTAGATTATGATGTGCTTATGGAAAAGGATGAAAAGTTTATGCAAAAGCATGGACCATAGGGATAGAATGGGAGAGATATGTAGGATAATGGATGGAAGATGGGGAGATGTAGTTGTGTGGAGGTGCTGTGGAGTGGAAGGGAACCATGACCAACGGTTGCACACACCGTGATAAACATTGAAGCTTTTGATTGGATGGTTGTGTAGGAAGAAATGGAGATGTTTGCTTAGGGGATGGTCAATGAAGTGATTTAGGAACCCACATAGATTTAGTATTTTTAGTGCTTTTGCTTTGCTTGTGGGATTTTTGAAGGGAATGGAAGTTTTGAATGGAAGTAGGCTTTTGGATGGAGATAGGTGATTGGGATTCTTGAGATGTGGATGAGGATGCCTTATTTGTTTTGTTAGTTATTTGCTTAGGAACCCAAACCATTTTGCTTTTGGGCTTTGCTTTTGAAGGTATGGGCTTGGATAGCTTTTTGGATTGCTTAGAAGATGGATGATTTAGAGACTTTTCACATCGATGCCCTAAGGCAGGAGGGTCCTTAGGAGTTTTAGTTGGATTTTTGGCTTTATAGATAAAGGCATCCAAATGTTTATTTTGGAATCCCATGGGATGGATGGAGTGGATGGAATGATTGGAAGCTTTATGCTTAAACGATGTGTGCTTTTGTTGGCCATGATTAGGGATGCAAGGATACTTATGAATGATAGGTATGTTAGGTGTTGGGAGCAACGGTGGCAAGGTGGATGGAGGGATATTTGGAGTTGGTAAAAGTGGAGGTAAAGTGGATGGCGCAAGGTGTATGGTCACATGCTTTTGACATTTATAGGATGATGGAGGTGGAATGGCTACATATGTTTTGGGTAGATGGGGGGTGCGATGGAAAGTGGTAGATTTAGAATGGATGGAGGAATTACCAACATCTTTAGCTTGTTTAGCTTGGGGTGTGTATCCAAAGCCATATGAGCATGGAGGGATTTTGACATGGTTTGGCTCCAAAATACCTTGTTCATAAAGGCCTAGACCTTTGCCTTGGTAGTTCATGTTTTGGAGTATGCGATGGACAATGGGACTAGGTGTGCTGTGAACATTAGACTTGAGCTCATTATTGGATGAAGAAGGTGAAGTGGATAAAGGTCGTTGTTGTCCTAAGGAAGAACATTCATGGACAAAGGTGGTAAAACCAATAGGACATGATGGTGGACTTAAAGTGGAATTGATGGTCAATGTGAAAGGAGGATCATTAGGATCTTGCTTATGTTCATGTTGATCCAAGTTATTGGTATGATCTTTTATGCTTACTTGGGGGACAAGTGTCTCATCATGACAAGTTGATGTTTGCTCATTATGGATAGGGCTAGATGGTAGATGACTAGGAGCAATGTGGATATCTTGGTCATGGATAGATATAGGATTATGGATAGGATCAAGGTGCTCATGGATAGTTTCTTCATAGGTATCATCTTGATCATAAAGAGGGTAAATGTTATGGATGGGTTGCATGGAAGTGTTTTGATCTTGAGTTGGACTAGGGCTTAATGTTTCCACATGTTTAAGATTATGCTCTTGACATACCTCTTGACTTTGGATGGAAGTGGAAGGTTCTTGAGTGGACTTGATAGGCTCTTGATAGTTATCAACATGAAGGCATGATGGCTCTTGACTTAGGCTTGTGGTTGGAGACTCTTGAATAGACTTGTTGGCTTGTAGGTCACATGATGGGCTTAAAGGGCTAGGTATGTTAATGGAAGCCTCTTGAAGAGGCTCATGGATATGTGAACCACATGATGAGATTATAGGATTGGACATGACCTTTGGAAGTTCATTGGTAGGCTCATGAATTAGTGTTTGACATGGAGGTAGTTTATTCCTAGCTAGTAGCCAATGGATCACATCCTTTGCAAGTGTATGGGTGGATGGAAAATATAATGGATGTATGATAATGGTAGTTGGTGTTGGATTAGGATTAGGACTAGGATTAGGTTGAGACCTAATTGGATTGGATGGATTAAGATTTGGACTAGATGGGGGTGATGATGTGGCACGATTTCCCATTATAGGTGGGTACACCTTGTAAACAATTGAGACAAATATTGGGCATTGATCTGTATTATGGCCTTTGGTCCTATGGTATGCACAATAATCATGTTCGTCATATGGACTTTCTTCACATGGTTTGACTTTAGGAAGTTCAATGAGTTTTGCTTCAAGCATCCTTTGTAAAACTCTCTCAGCCGCATCCTTTGGTGAACGATTATAATGATATGGTGAGGAAGGTAATAAGGGGCTTGGTGGTTTGGAAGGTAAAGGGATCAATGGACTATGAATAGAATCACATGGTGGTGTTGGGATAGGACTTGTTGGTTCATGTGATGGCATGTGATTGGATGGTGGTGGCCACTCTAGATTGGTATCTCCCTTGTCAAAGGTTATTAAGTCTTGCATAGGATAACTTGGGCTTGTTTGATTTATGTACAAGGGGCCATTGGGATTTGGATATGATTCTTGTTGGAAAGGTGGATTTAGATCTATCAATGGTGCTTGGTGGTCTTGTTGAAAAGGTGTATTTGGACTTACTTGATTTATGTACAAAGAGCCATTGGGACTTGGATGTTGTTCTTGTAATATCACTTGATGGCTTTGTGGATAGGCTTGGTAGTGCATTGGAATGGTGGTATGAGGGATTGGATAAGCTTGAGGTGGATGTTCATAGGTTGATGTGGTATTGACTTGGTGGATAGGTGGATTAAGTTGATATGAAGTGGATGGATATGACATGTGGCTATAAGGTGGATTAGGTTGATAGGAAGTGGCTAAGGATTGTTGTACTTGTCGAGCTTGACTAGTGGCTAAAAGGTGTTGGACTTGGGCTATGGAGTGTTGTAGTTGAGGTGATTGGGTTGCATGGGGTTGAGCTCTTTGGAGGAAGAATTGTAATATTTCAATGGTATCTTGGTTTAGGTGTTGTGATCCTTGATAAATATTTTAGAGGAATCTTTGGAATTTGATTTCTAGGTCCTCTAGTGTAGACATGTTGTCACCACGTGTTTGTCTTAAGTCATTTTAACAAGTGCTTGCTTAGGGATTTGGATGATGATGTGGAATGTTTAGATGATGTGTTTAGATTGATTTGTTTATGTGTTTGGGTATTTAGAGCTTGATATGGCAATATTCAAACAAATGATTATGCATATACACACATGAATCACTCAAGCAAGACACATAAGCAAGTTGTTGACTTTGAAAATGAAATGTGATGATTATGCAAGCACACATGGAAGACACATCAACAAGCCTAATGTGTAGTCAAGTGGGTATAGCCAATTAGGTCTTAGGCTATATATTGCACAAGGTTGACTATGGAATTGAAAGTGAAATCCTGCCACACAGCCAGGAGAAAGGGGTAACCCACCCTTCACCTTCACTTCCCAAAGGTATAAAGTTCTTTGGGGCTTAGCCAAGAGTGACAAGATTCCAACTCCCAATGAGGGTGTCTTTCGATTCAGCCTTGATTGAGGTCGTCCCTTGGAGTGGTGTGTCTCCAAGCAGGCCTCCTAAGAAGGGTATGACAAAAGCAAACCAAGTGAGCTGTCACTTGATTCACACTCGCAGTTGTTAATTTCCCCTTAGAAACTTGAAATGTGTAACAAACAGTTCAAGCACTTGTTCTTTTTAGACCCAAATCCAAATGTGATGGAAGACAATGGTTTGTTTTAGCCCAATTTTTTGATGTGAATTTGCAAACAATTGTTCATTTTAAAGCCCAAATCCAAGTGTGATGACAAACAAGTTGTTTGTTTTATGCCCAAAATGTAAATATGTGATCAAATAATGATTAGAGATGAGAGATTAGAATGAGTGCACCTCATAAAAATTACTTTCCAAGTTGCTATTATGATTGATCCAAATGTTGCTCCAGCTCCTTTGATTCACTTACAAGTCACTGCAAAAAATAAAATGTGATTTGGTTTGCTAAATTGGAAGATATGATTTTTTTTTTCTAAAAGTCGTGCGTCAAAAATTTCTGAAAAATTAGAATCGCAGGGTCAACTTCAAATCGCCGTAACTCTTTGAATACTAAGCCAAATCTTTAATGTAACCACTTTTCGGAAAGCTCTCGAAGTCCTCTTTCCAACGAATCTAAGATCTCCTTTTTACAGGACCTGTGTAAAACAAAAAACCCTCTGCAACAGATCTGGTCATAAATTAAAAAAAATCAGCAAAAAGTCACGCGTCGAAAATTTCTGAAAAATTAGAATCGCAGGGTCAACTTCAAATCGTCATAACTCTTTGAATACTGAGCCAAATTTTTAATGTAACCACTTTTCGGAAAGCTTTCGAAGTCCTCTTTCCAACGAATCTAAGATCTCCTTTTTGCAGGACCTGTGTAAAACAAAAAACCCTCTACAACAGATCTGGTCATAAATTAAAAAAAATCAGCAATATAAAATATCTTCAACCTACAAATCAAAGTGCATAAACCTGCAAAAATGAATGATTGATGCTCCAAGAAATCTGATCTTCACAAAAACAACTCAAACAAGAGGGTTAATCAGGGACGTGAGTCCCACCGGGCGTGCCAAATGTATATCGAAAAATTTGGATTTATAAATGGAAATGATCAAACAATTGAAATGCATAACCTAAACCCAAATAATTCAATACCTCGAAGATGCAAAATGAGCTTGATTGATTGATCGCTTTGTTGTGTTGATTGCTCGATTCTGCAGCATAACGTTGATAAGGATGCAAGCTAGATGGATTGAAGATGATGGATGCAAAGGCTCTAATGATATTTCAACAGCATGTGGATACTTGAGGATCAATGCATGCTAATGATAATTTGGCAGAATAAGGGTACTTGAAGCTCAATGCATGCTAATGGCTTGTGAGGGGGTTGATTTATAGGAAAGGCTTGGTTCCAATGGATGGCTAGGATCAATTAGGGCTTTAGGTGAAATGGATGGATAGGATTAAGTTAGGTTTCTTTGCACATCAAGAAATTGTAGTCATATGACATGTGGCAAAGGAGGATGAGGCTTAGGTGTGCTTGTGTAGATAAATACTAAAATTAGGTCCCATTAGTTGTGCATGTGAAAGATAAAAGTTGTAACACATGATTGACTAGACAAGTGTTGGAATGTGATGAAAGATGAGTGTTTAATTCAAATAAAATATTTGAATTAGTTGGGATATGAGTTGGATATTAATTAAATAAATAAAATTTATTTAATTAATTGAGAAGTTGAATAGGATGAGATAAGATATGATGTGGAAATTAATTAAATAAATAAAATTTATTTAATTAATTGGGATGGGGATAAGATAAATGGGATTATGCATGTGAAATTAATTAAATAAATAAAATTTATTTAATTAATTGGCTAAGTAGGATGAGGATGGGATTAAGATGGGATTTAGGACAAAATGCTACATGATGTCTAAGTGATGTATTTGACAAGGTGTTGCAAGACATGGACAAAGTTGGGACAATTTTGGGTGTCTACACCTGCAATAAAACATACATATCTTACCCTAACATGTCGTGTGCAGCAGTGGTTTAGTAATCACATGCATTTCATGGTGATAATTCTATCATTATAGTTTATTTTATGCATCATCATGTCAATTAACTCTGTTAAAACCATTTTACCTCTTCATTCACCATAAATTACAAAAGAGGGTTTATCTCTACATACCTGATAATCTCTTCCCTTTTAGTATGTGGGTGATATCCGGATGACTATGATCCTATTGAGATTACCATTTTTCGTTCCGTTTGAATGCGTATCCATTCTATTTGCAAGTTGCAGTGATGCTTTGATCTCTCCGAAGCTCTCTAATTCTTTGTTTAAACATATGGTGAATTCAAAACGAACCCAAATCTTCACTTTTCAACCGATTAACATAGCGAATTAGGGTGTGCTTAGCGTTCTCTTGTTCATGTCCATTGATTGACACATGATGTTTGTAGATGTTGACAAGTGGCGGGCGTGTATTTGAAATTTGAAGGCTTGACCTACCATTGGGATGGCATTTAATGCGGGGGTGATATTCGCAGAGATCGGGAATATTTGAAAATATGACTGACATTCAGAAATATGAGGGTGATGTCATCATGAGGATGGTCAACTATTGACCGATGACCAATGTCAGGTCACTATACCTTTGTTAATAATCATGATAAGACATTGTATCAATATGATTAGGTTGATATGCCACATAGCATCATCTAATTGGTCACAGGAAATCTCTGCATCTCGAGTCTTAAGGGTCGATATGAGGGATATTGGGAAATATCCGGATACTCAACACTACAAAATATCACCCTATTTGAGAATGTGAGGATGACATCAGCATTTTATGTCTTTCAAATTGTTCGAAGGAATGATGTCATAGTCATATTAGTTAAGATTAGGGATGTTTCGAAATATGACCCTCTTGGGTCTGGGTCATGATGACATCATCATTGGATCATGTTCTCTTTGCATCGGGTTAGGATGACGTCATCGTCATGTTGAGAAATATGATGGACACTTGGAAATATGACCTCGCGGGTGTTGGGCATATTGATGATGTTATCATCATGTTAGGTTCTTTTATAAATCAGAATGAGATGACATCATGGTCATATTTGCGAATGGTGATATTACGAAATATGATGGACATTCAAAAATGTGACCCTCTGGGAATATACATGCGCATTTGATGGGTAGGAACTCTCTCGTACTTAACTTTGACGTTTGGATATTGAAGTATATGCAGATATCGGGTGATCTTCATATGTCCCCTATGGGAATATCAGGTTTGACCAAAGTTTGACCGAGCATAACTTCTTATCCTTAAGGAATATCAGGGTGATCTAAAAGGAAAACCTGTTTAGAATTTTGTACTCTTCCAAATTATGAGGCATATGAAGGCAACTTTTGACTTTGACACTTGACCTGTTCTTGTAGGGCACATGCATGTGTAGGAGTGATATACTTAACTAACTTTTTCCAAACTACCCAAAGCAAGAAAACAAAGAACAAGCAGAAGCAAAAAGTTGGGTCCCTGTTTTGCTAAGGCAAAATGGGGCATGTTGTGCAACCACACAACAACTTCCCACCAAATAAAATAACCAAATTTAAATTATTTAAGTGATGAGGACACATTGAAACATAGTATTCTAATTCTCCCTAAGCATAACCATCATGATATTTCTGAATGATGTCAAGTTCATAAGCATCTCAATGCTGATAAGGGATCAAGTGTGTGCATGTGATTAATAATCCTCATCTTGAAAGTAAGTTGAAGACACTAGTAACCAATGTTAATCTACGTAGTTTGGGTTCATCCCTCATAGCCAATCGGGATAGAGCCTTGTTGCCAGTAGGCATCCATAGCCTCAACAAGGTTATCTTTGCAATTCCCCTAAGTAGAGCCCCACTACCAGCAGGTGTCCATAGCCCCAGTAGAGTTACTTAGATGGCCTAAATTTCATTCTTTTAGATTTTCAATATATTTCTCTCTTTTTTTTGTATGTTCATAAGATATCATCATGTAAGATCATCATGCAAGGTGTGATCACTTGCTGTTTTAGGTTGGGAATTGCAATGGTAGCAAGGGTGACCCTTTGGATTTTTCACTTAACACCTATACTAAGGTATTCAACAAACCCAAGGTTGTTATGTGAGTCATTGTGAAAATTTCCTTGATCAAGAAAAGGGATATCACTGATGAACATGACATCACAAACCTGATCAGAGGTACTTCTTAGTGTGAGTCACAACCTATGTAAGAATTTGTATTTATCACTTGAATTCTAACAATTTTGCTGATTTCTTGGGGTGATAAGGTGCATCATCTTGCATGACCAAAAAAAGGACTCAACAACAACACACAAACACACAAAGCAAGATATACAAGCAACTATACAATATGTACATTATGGTACAACATCCTGACATGACATTGTCTAAGCTTGAAAGTAATGCTTGAGGAACTATCCATTTACTGGTAATGGAACATCCTCACCTATTAGGGTCTTGAGTCTATAAGTATTGTCTCCTAGGATCTCTGAATCTGAAAAGGACCGATCCAAAGTTTATCAAACTTTCCATGATCACCTTTCTTTTCATGTGCCTTGTCCCATGCTAGGACCAAATCTAAAATCCTAAAGGCTTTTATTCTGGCTCTCTTATCAAACCAACATTTGACAGTAGCCTGGTGTTTAGAGAATTGATCAATCGCTCTATCTCTTTTCTCTTCTAGGTGCATAATTTGAAGGAACCTAACTTCTTATTTACTATCTATACCCAGATATTCTTGTGCAAAATGCAATGTGGGGATTTTCATATTCACAAGGAGAATAGGATCCACCCCATACACTAGTTGGTAAGGAGAGTTTCCTAATGCAATTTTCACTCTGGTTTGGTCCACCCACAAGGCATACTTAAGTAGGGTATTCCATTCCCTAGGATTCTTTTCTATCAATTTCTTTATAATACTCAATAAGTTTTTGTTTGTTGACTTTGCTAAACCATTTCCTTGGGGATAATAATTTGATGAAAATTTTAAAATGATTCCATAATCAAAATCCTAACTAGATAATCTTAATGATGTAAAATTTGGTCCATTATCACATACTAAGGCATATGGAACTCCATACCTAGTTATTATGTTGTTCTCTAGGAATTTGATTACATCCTCTACAGTGCATGTCTTGCTGCTATCTGCTTTAGTCCACCTAGTGCAATAATCTATGATTGTTAGAACATACCTATGGCCTAAAGATGATGGAGGGTTAATAGGACCTATGAAATCTATGCTCCATTGAGCAAATGGATGCATTTTCATCACTGGCTGTAAGGCTTAGGTAGCATATTTCTCTCTATTGGTAGTGACCTGACAAGTATTGCAACATTTGATGTGCTGAGCAGTATCTTTGAAAATAGTTGGCCAATAATATTGATGCAGAGCCACACAGCAAAAGCTTACAAATAGGGTGAAAAACCCATTAAACCCACCAAATAGCCAATACTTCTTTCAGCATCATCATATTTTTAAACTCGTCAGCATCATCATATTTTCTCTGCCGACCGATATCCTCTTGCAGGTAAACCTTCAACCTTTCTCCTATCAGCAGCATCATCATATTCAGCAAACACAATTATCCTCTTGACGATCACTGTTCACCTTACCACCAAACTCTATCTGCAGCATCATGATGTTCAGCATCATCTGCATCTTTTATTAGCAGGATATAAAGTATCAGGTTCCTCCCATATATCCTGATGACTACAACCTCATGCACCTCTCTTCCAATGCTTACGTCACCCCAATATTCGACCCACTTACACAACCAGCATCAGGATATAACTTATCGGGTCATATTGAAACATCCTGATGACGATACTCCACTTTATGCACATGACGAATATTCCTCCAAATATTCCTCCCGCGATCCACTTAGTGTTAATCTTCGATTGCCAAGACATGAATCATCGGTGAACACTTGCACTGATCACCCCGATATCCTACGCCTATGCCAAAACACTTGTCATCGGTAGGATAAACTTTTATCAGGTGATGTTTGGAATGTCCTGATGACAATGACGTCACATGCACTGTTACTTCCTCCGATGTTGACGTCACCCGAATATAAGACTCACTTACATACTCTGCAGCATGACATGAATTGTCGAGTTATACTCTAATATCCTGATGATGATCTATGTGATCCTTGGCTACTCGATGTTCAAACAAAAGATGATCCTCCTCCTTTTTTTAGCAAATGTGACTTTGATTCGCTGTTGACCCGTTTGATTGTACCTTCACCTGCATGTATGTTCCAGCATACAACCACGACATGCGGATGATGAATATACATGAAATGATGATCCTGTAGATGATATATACAGGAAATATATATCCAACCTACATCATCCTGATGCCTCCAAAACATGCACTTTCATAAGTTTCAAGACCTGATCCAGATAGCAATATGCGCATGGATGCAAATGCGATATACATAGTCTGTAATGTCGCATGCAGATGTTGTATATCTGTCAAAGGTATATTTTGACAAAACTCTCAGAACTTCATAGCTTCACATAGAAAACATGATGATCGGGCCGGATTGTCTCCTGATCAATTCAAACTTAGAAATTTATCCTCCTAACCCTAGCACATGAGGATGCTAGGATAACTCACAGCATGCTACAAATTGATCCCACAAACATGAAATGCACAAACAAAAAAACAAAGATGCAAACTAAACTATAATACATGCCCATTCCATCGATTCAGAGAATCAACTGGTGGAAGGGTTGAATGAATCCATTTCGCCTGCAATAAGAGAATCAACACACAGATAGCTTGTAAACCAGATAAATGAAACAGATGGAATCTCTTACTTTTAATAATAGAAATGCATACAAGATTCACAGTCTCACTGTATCACCAATGTCTCTACTTCTGCTATGCTAAAAAACTCACCAAACTATCAATTGTATCTACTCTCCCTAAAACCAACTGATCTAGGGCATAAATAGTAATCCTTCGCGAGTACTACCAACTTGATTCTTAGTTACTGGGAGACTTCCAAGCGGTTGGGAGGAGACAGCTAAGATAGTTGTCATAACAAACTTCTAACTAACATGCACATCCTCCTAGATCGATCTAAAACATAAGAAGTGGTCTAATGGACCTTATTACATCAAAAAATCAAACATACTATAAATAGACTTATGTTCTGTTTTGCAGGGGTGCTCCTACACCATACTCCCCAGAAGAAGAAATCTCAAGTCCACTTGAGATGAGAGTATGTAGATCTATACCATGTTTCTGGATCTGTTCTTTAGACATCCATACTGCTTCGGAATCAGGTTTGCCCTGCCAAGCCACCAGATATACCAAATAGCTTTTGTTTCGGGTCTGCTTGATCACTCTTGTGTCCAAAACCTTTTACAACTATGATGAATCGCGTTTTGGAATGTCATCAGCTGTTGTATCCTGTAGGAGTTCCTGGTCTTCATCTGGGTTATGCTTGTATGGAGTTAAATCACATACATTTAATATAGGTGATAAACCAAGATCTGGAGGGAGTTGTATCTCATAAGCATTTTGTCCATGCTTTCTCAAAATCTGACATGGTCCAATCTTCCTCTACATGAGTTTGGTATATTTGCCTTTAGGAAGTCTTTCCTTCTTCAAATGAACCCATACTAAATCTCCAACATCAAACTGTACATCCTTCTTCTTTTTATCAGCATATTCTTTATACTTCAAGGTAGTTTGCTATAGCTGGGTCTTTACTTGATCATGAACCTCTTTTATGGCTTCTGGAAAAGCTTCTCCCTCTGCACTAACAGGGTCTGCTATAGGTAGATCTCTCAATTCTAAAATTCCTCTTGGATGCATACCATACACTATCTGAAAAGGTGATTTCTCTGTACTCCTATTGACAGTATCATTATAGGAAAATTCGGCCTGAGATAGGATATTATCCCACTTTTCTCCATGCTGTTTTGTCAAACATCTGAGCAAATTCCCTAAGGAACAATTGACTACTTCAGTCTGTCCATCCATTTGAGGATGATATGCAGATGAAAAAGATAAATTTGTGCCCAGTTTCTTCCAAAGGGTTCTCTAGAAATGACCAATAAACGTCACATCCCTATCTGACACTATGCTCAATGGCAATCCATGTATTCTAACTATTTCCTTGAAAAACAAATCTGCAATAAATGAAGCATCAGTAGTGGTTTTGCATGGCAAGAAATGTGCCATTTTGCTGAATCTGTCCACTACAACAAAAACACTGTCAAATCCTTTCCTTGTCCTTGGTAAACCCAAGACCAAATCCATACTTATGCTTTCCCATGGTCTGGAAGGAATGGGTAAAGGCTGATATAAACCTGCATTAGTGGATCTTCCTTTTGCTTTCTGACATATCACACATGTCTCTACAAATTTTCTGACATCTGATTGTAACTTAGGCCAATAGTAATGTCTTCTAACAAGATCAAGAGTCTTGTCCAAACCAAAATGACCTGCCATAGCACCACAATGTTTCTCTTTAATGATGTTCAACCTCATAGAACACCTTGGAATACACAACTGTCCACCTTTGAACAATAATCCATCCTGGATCAAAAATTTAGAGAACTCAGCATGATATTTATCTCCAAAAGAAGTACATACCTGATATATATCTCCAAAAGAAGTACATACCTGATATATATCTCCAAAATCTTCATCATCAGCGTACATGGTCTTCAATGAATCAATTCCAACACTTTCTAACTAAATTTGGTTGACTGTTAGAGCTCTCTTGCTCAAGGCATCTGCTACCTTATTCTTGACTCCTTTCTTATGCTTCAATTTAAAAGTAAAAGCTTGTAAAGTTTCTACCCATTTCATGTGTCTGTGGTTCAGTTTCTCCTGGCTATTGATAAAACTTAAAGCCTGATTATCTGTGAATACTATGAATTCCTTTGGCATCAAGTAATGCCTCCATTTCTTGAGTGACTGGACTAAAGCATACATTTCCAAATCATATGATGAATACCTCTTCTTAGCATCATTGAGCTTCTCACTGAAAAATGCAATTGGCCTTCCTTATTGGCTAAGTACTGCTCCAATGGCCATGTGACTAGCATCGCATTCTACCTGAAAGATTTGGTTAAAATCTGGAAGTGCAAGGACTGGCTGCTATGCCACCTTCTTCTTCAATGTTTCAAAAGAATCATCTACTTCCTTAGTCGAAGCAAATCTGCAGTTCTGTCCTCCTTTTATGGTATCAAGCATGGGTGCACAAATATGACTAAACCCTCTTATAAACTTTCTGTAGAAGGTTGCTAACCCATGGAAACTTCTGACATCATTCATAGTCCATGGAGTTGGCCAAGACAATATGGCACTTACCTTCTCCTTATCCATTTGCAGCTTTCCTTGTGAAATGACAAAACCCAAATATGTGATCTCCTCTTGCATGAACAAACACTTGTCCAAATTTATCATCAGCTGCTCTTCATGTAACCTCTTGAGAACCAAATCTATATGTCTGAGATGTTCTTCCTTTGTGTTGCTGAAAATCAGAATGTCATCTAGATATACTATGACAAACTTTCCCATGAATTCTCTCAAAACCTCATTCATCAATCTCATAAAAGTACTAGGTGCATTAGACAACCCAAAAGGCATAACTTTCCACTCATACAACCCTTCATTGGTTTTGAATGATGTTTTCCATTCATCTCCTAGCCTAATCCTGATCTGATGATAACCACTCTTCAAATCTATTTTTGTAAAATACTTAGCACCTCCCAAACAGTCAAGTAAATCCTCTATCCTAGGGATTGGAAACCTATACCTGATCGTGATCTTATTAATAGCTCTGGAATCTATGCAAAGCCTCCAAGTGCCTTCTTTCTTTGGTGCTAGTACAAACTGGTACTGCACATGGGCTTAAACTTTTACCAATCAGACCTGTGTCTAACAATTCCTCAATTTGTCTTGCTACTTCTGCATTTTGTTATGGAGTTAGCTTATATGCTGCTTTGTTTGGAAGTGTAGATCCTGGGATTAGATCTATGCAATGACTGATATCCCTTATAGGTGGTAGGGATCTTGGCATTCCATCAGAGACGATGCCTTTATATTTATCCAATAGCTCTTGGATAGCTGGATCTATGAACCTCTGCTTCTTCTCTTTCTTGACTACTTGCTGCTGTTCTTTATTCACTGTGAGACATGGAATTAGGGCATATGCAACTACACCTTCTACTGCTACTTCTTTCATGAACTATTTTCCTTCCATCAGCATTACTTTCACTTCTTTTCCTTTGGATTTCTCCTCCTTCTCTATTAATGGTAGTAACTCAATCACTGTACCATTCTTAGTGATTGTATAGGTGTTTTTGACACCATCATGGTGTGCCTTCAAGTCATACTGCCATGGTCTACCAAATAAAATATTGCAAGCATCCATCTTGGTAATGTCAAACAACAACTTGTCCATATATGCTCCAATCTGAAATTCTACCCAAGCCTATTCTTCTACAACTGTCTGCTGACCTTGGGTAAGCCATGAGACCTTATATGGGGATGGGTGAGGCAATCTTTTAAGTTTAAGCTTTGTTACCATTTCATCAGATACAAAATTCTTAGTAGAACCAGAATCAATTAAAACTTTACATGCCTTACCTCCTGCTTTGCAAATGGTTCTGAAAAGAGACTTTCTTTGTGGGGGTTCTTTGTCAGGTACCTTCATGGTAGTCATTGTTCTTCTCATCATCAGAGATTATCCACTCTCTGGCTATCCATAATTGTCAAGAGCATTCACACTTTGAAAAGCATTAGAGCCTGTGGCACTTTGACTATCAGGTTCTTGGATCAGATTAGTTCTCCTTTCTCCTATTGAACTTGTTGCCTTTTCTGGACATCTGCTAGCTATATGGCCTTCTTTGTTACAGTTATAACATTTGATAGATCCTCTACCCTGAGATCTTCCTCTGAAAGGTCTTCTACCTCTGAAGTTTCCTTGCTGATTGTAACTTTCTCTCTGGTTTTGGTTGTTATTTCCCTTGCTATTGTCATGACTGGATTCTCCCTGATATCCATGTCCATGTCCTCTACCTCTGAAAGGACTTCTTCCACCTCTTTGTTGTTTACCTCTTCCCCTATTGTTCTGTTCTTGTCTTCTCTTTAACTTCTCTTCCACTTTTAATGCCAACTGAAAACTTTTCTGAACTGTATCTGGATTATGCAGATTCAAATCTTCCTGAATGTTGAACCTCAATCCATTAAGGTATCTGGCTACCTTTTCTTCCTCACTCTCTTTTACCTTTGTCTTCACACAAAGTTTCATGAATTTCTCTGTATATGAGCTGACATCTAGCTCCTTCTGCTTCAGGTTTTGCTTCCTCTTGTGTAATTGGATACTATAATCCAATGGAACATAGGCTTCCTTCACTAAAGTCATCATCTTCTTCCATGTAGCGACTCTATGCTTTCCTTCTTGTACTCTGTCATCTTGGACAAAATTCCACCATGTCAATGCAACTTCTTTCATCTTTGATTGGGCTATCTTCACTCTCTGTTGTTCTAGTATCTCCTCTATCTCAAAGAAATTGTTTAGGGAGTCTATCCACTCCATCACTGAATCAGGTTCCATCTTTCCTGTAAACACTGGCAAATCCAGTTTCACATCCATGGTCCTCCTCTCCATGGCTTTGAGGGCGTTCAACAGTGGTCTCTTCTTCTTCCCTATCTTCTTCTTTACCAGAACCTACTCTGTCCCTCAACTTCTCCAACTCATCCTTCAATTCCTAATTTTGAGCCTTCACAACCTTGCTCTCAGCAATCTGCTTCTTTACCAGAACTACCAACTCACCGTTGGTCATTCTTGTCAGGAACTCTAATGTTCCTTCTTTATCCGACATCTTGTATTTCTTTTTCTTCCCAAAAGATTCAACCTTAGCTCTGACACCACTATGATGCAGAGCCACACATCAAAAGCTTACAAACAGGGTGAAAAACCCACTAAACCCACCAAATAGCTAATACTTCTTTCAGCATCATCATATTTTTAAACCCGTCAGCATCATCATATTTTCTCTGTCAACTGATATCCTCCTGCAGGTAAACCTTCGACCTTTCGCCTATCAGCAGCATCATCATATTCAGCAAACACAATTATCCTCCTAACGATCACTGTTCACCTTACTGCCAAACTCTATCTGCAGCATCATGATGTTCGGCATCATCTGCATCTTTTATCAGCAGGATATAAAGTATCTGGTTCCTCCCATATATCCTAATGACGACAACCTCATGCACCTCTCTTCTAATGCTTACGTCACCCTGATATTCGACCCACTTACACAACAAGCATCAGGATATAACTTATCGGGTCATATTGAAACATCCTGATGACGATACTCCACTTTATGCACATGACAAATATTCCTCTGAATATTCCTCCCGTGATCCACTTAGTGTTAATCTCCGATCGCCAAGACATGAATCATCAGCGAACACTTGCACTGATCACCCTGATATCCTACGCCTATGCCAAAACACTTGTCATCCGCAGGATAAACTTTTATCAGGTGATGTTTGGAATGTCCTGATGACGATGACGTCGCATGCACTGTTACTTCCTCCGATGTCGATGTCACCCAGATATAAGACTCACTTACATACTCTGTAGCATGACATGAATTGTCGGGTTATACTCTAATATCCTGATGATGATCTATGTGATCCTCGGCTACCCAATGTTCAAACAAAAGATGATCCTCCTTTTTTTTAGCAAATGTGACTTTGACTCGCTGTTGACCTATTTGTTTGTACCTTCACCCGCATGTATGTTCCAGCATACAACCACGACATGCGGATGATGAATATACACAAAATGATGATCCTGCAGATGATATATACAAGAAATATATATCCAACCTACATCATCCTGATGCCTCCAAAACATGCACTTTCATAAGTTTCAAGACCCAATCCGGATAGCGATATGCGCATGGATGCAAATGCGATATACATAGTCTATAATGTCACATGCAGATGTTGTATATCTGTCAAAGGTATATTTTGACAAAACTCTTAGAACTTCATAGCTTCACATAGAAAACATGACAATCGGGCCAGATTGTCTCCTGATCAATTCAAACTTAGAAATTTATCCTCCTAACCCTAGCACATGAGGATGCTAGGATAACTCACAGCATGCTACAAATTGATCCCACAAACACGAAATGCACAAACAAAAAAACAAAGATGCAAACTAAACTATAATACATGCCCATTCCACCGATTCAGAGAATCAACCGGTGGAAGGGTTGAATGAATCCATTTCACTTGCAATAAGAGAATCAACACACAGATAGCTTGTAAACTAGATAAATGAAATAGATGGAATCTCTTACTTTTAATAATAGAAATGCATACAAGATTCACGGTCTCACTGTATCACAAATGTCTCTACTTCTACTATGCTAAAAAACTCACCAAACTATCAACTATATCTACTCTCCCTAAAACCAACTGATCTAGGGCATAAACACTTATGCTTTCATCTTTGACAAAACTCTTAGAACTTCACAGCCTCACAAAGAAAACATGACGATTGGGCCGGATTGTCTCCTAATCAATTCAAACTTAGAAATATATCCTCCTAACCCTAGCACATGAGGATGCTAGGATAACTCACAACATGCTACAAATTGATCCCACAAACATGAAATGCACAAACAGAAAAACAAAGATGCAAACTAAACTATAATACATGCCCATTCCACCAATTTAGGGAATCAACTAGTGGAAGGGTTGAATGAATCCATTTCCCCTACAATAAGAGAATCAACAAATAGATAGCTTGTAAACCAGATAAATGAAACAGATGGAATCTCTTACTTTTAATAACAGAAATACATACAAGATTCACAGTCTCACTGTATCACAAATGTCTCTACTTCTGCTATGCTAAAAAACTCACCAAACTATCAACTGTATCTACTCTCCCTAAAACCAACTGATCTGGGGCATAAACACTTATGCTTTCATCTTTAACAAAACTCTCAGAACTTCACAGCTTCACATAGAAAACATGACGATCAGGCTGGATTGTCTCCTGATCAATTCTGTGAGGGTAAAATAGTGCATCAATCAAATGAATAATAGATGACCTAAACATCAACAGAATAGAGAAACAAAGAAGATTCAAGTACACAAAGCAATGAACAAACACAGCAAACCTCTTCCGTTTCGAAACTTCTGTTGTTCGCCTATCACGAATCGTCCTTTCGCAGATGAGATGAGCCCTCAGAGAGTGCGATCTTTTAAAGCTGTTTGAGGAAGTCGATGGTGAACGGCTATGGTGTGATATGCAATGAAGGTGAGCTCCAATGCAACAATGGTGATCTCAAGCTTGTGGATGACAAGTGGGTGCCAAAGGCACGCTGGTGATATTTCTGCAGAGTAACGATGTCAAAAGCCTGGATGGTTAGAATGGAGGGATGAAGCTTTATTTATAGACTCGGAGGAAGAGGAATCAACGGTTGAGAGAAGATATGAAGATCAACGGTTGAGGATGGTTGAGGAATGTGCAACCAGTGGAAATGTGCCAAGTGTCCCAGCTCCATCATGAAAGGTGGGATGTGACAAAACTGATTGGAGAGTTAACTCCATTGACTGGTCTGTTAACAGAATTGATTGATCAGTTAGAAGAGTGGATTGTGGAACTGACTGAGTTGATTGAGGATTTGACTCAACTGACAGGTTAGTTAATAGATTTGATTGATTGGTCAACTGACCTCTGATTGGAGAAGAAATAGGCCATGTGGGTGAGGGAAAATAAGGTAATTAAATATTAAATATATTTAATTACATGTGCAACCTGATGAGGTGGACAAGGTGAGGTGGAAAAGGTGAGGTGTAAAGGTGACGTGGAATTTTGAATTTAGAACTTTAGGATAGAGGAATTAGGCTTAATTAAATAATTTATGATTATTTAATTGTGAAGGACAAATAGAAGAATTATAATTAAATAAATAGAATTTATTTAATTATGAGATAGTGAATTGATTAAATAAATTTGGAATATTTATTTAATTAATAGAAGAATGGAATAAATATTTAGAATATTTATTTAGGATGATTTGTGTCATTTTTAGACGTATACATTTTGCCCCTCTTTGATGCAATGCAGTTTACAGCGTTGCTTCGAAGAAATTGATAGTCTGAATGATGATACATGCCCCAGTTTGCCCCTGGTACAGGTTAAATGACGATAGGATGCCCCCTCGGGAGATTGGACGGGAAAAACGGGGAAAGTTTTGGAGATGGACGATCTCACGACGAGGAAGGGGTTAGGATAGGTTGGAAGAAAAGGGACGCGGTCAGGGATGTGGGAAGGAAACGGGGGGAAAAACGGACACGGGAAGTAGTCACAGTCATCACCTAGCCAGAATTAGGGTTTGGAGGCTATAAATAGGAGCTGGGTCCACAAGAATAGTCATTTGCACACTTGGTTGATCTGGATTGGAGAAGGAGAGCTCAGAGCAAACTTAGAGCAGCATGGCAGCCAGAGCAGCAGACATTCCACGCGAGGAGCACTGATTCGAGCGAGTCCGACGATTCGGGCAGCTAGCAGAGGCAGGACCCCCGGTATGTGCTTCGAAAAATTTCTCCTAGGGTCGAGTTAAGGTGTCATAAATGCACGTAGAAAATAGGTGAAATGAATGCGCCGAAACACAGAATGGCGCATATGTCTCGCGAAGCTGCGCTTTTGTAATTTTGCGGCGCATATGCCAGTTTCGGCGGTGCATGCGTGAAAGCTGCGCATATGTGCATTCTAGTTGCGCTTTCGTAATTGGGCGGCGCTTTTGTATTTATGCCGTGCATGCATGAAATGTAGCAACGCATTTGTTAAAGCTGCGCCAAAAATGTGAGGGTAAAATAGTGCATCAATCAAATGAATAATAGATGACCCAAACATCAATAGAATAGAGAAACAAAGAAGATTCAAGTACACAAAGCAATGAACAAACACAGCAAATCTCTTCCGTTTCGAAACTTCTGTTGTTCGCCTATCACGAATCGTCCTTTCGCAGATGAGATGAGCCCTCAGAGAGTGCGATCTTTTAAAGCTGTTTGAGGAAGTCGATGGTGAACGGCTATGGTGTGATATGCAATGAAGGTGAGCTCCAATGCAACAATGGTGATCTCAAGCTTGTGGATGACAAGTGGGTGCCAAAGGCGCGCTGGTGATATTTCTGCAGAGTAATGATGTCAAAAGCCTGGATGGTTAGAATGGAGGGATGAAGCTTTATTTATAGACTCGGAGGAAGAGGAATCAACGGTTGAGAGAAGATATGAAGATCAACGGTTGAGGATGGTTGAGGAATGTGCAACCAGTGGAAACGTGCCAAGTGTCCCAGCTCCATCATGAAAGGTGGGATGTGACAAAACTGATTGGAGAGTTAACTCCATTGACTGGTCTGTTAACAGACTTGATTGATCAGTTAGAAGAGTGGATTGTGGAACTGACTGAGTTGATTGAGGATTTGACTCAACTGACAGGTTAGTTAACAGATTTGATTGATTGGTCAACTGACCTCTGATTGGAGAAGAAATAGGCCATGTGGGTGAGGGAAAAATAGTGCATTTTCTTTGGCTTTACCTTTACCTTTGTACCCAAAGTAAAATGAATAATAGATGACCCAAACATCAACAGAATAGAGAAACAAAGAAGATTCAAGTACACAAAGCAATGAACAAACACAGCAAACCTCTTCCGTTTCAAAACTTCTGTTGTTCGCCTATCACGAATCGTCCTTTCGCAGATGAGATGAGCCCTCAGAGAGTGCAATATTTTAAAGCTGTTTGAGGAAGTCGATGGTGAACGGCTATGGTGTGATATGCAATGAAGGTGAGCTCCGATGCAACAATGGTGATCTCAAGCTTGTGGATGACAAGTGGGTGCCAAAGGCGCGCTGGTGATATTTCTGTAGAGTAACGATGTCAAAAGCCTGGATGGTTAGAATGGAGGGATGAAGCTTTATTTATAGACTCGGAGGAAGAGGAATCAACGGTTGAGAGAAGATATGAAGATCAACGGTTGAGGATGGTTGAGGAATGTGCAACCAGTGGAAACGTGCCAAGTGTCCCAGCTCCATCATGAAAGGTGGGATGTGACAAAACTGATTGGAGAGTTAACTCCATTGACTGGTCTGTTAACAGAATTGATTGATCAGTTAGAAGAGCAAATTGTGGAACTGACTGAATTGATTGAGGATTTGACTCAACTGACAGGTTAGTTAACAGATTTGATTGATTGGTTAACTGACCTCTGATTGGAGAAGAAATAGGCCATGTGGGTGAGGGAAAATAAGGCAATTAAATATTAAATATATTTAATTACATGTGCAACTTGATGAGGTGGACAAGGTGAGGTGGAAAAGGTGAGGTGTAAAGGTGACGTGGAATTTTGAATTTAGAACTTTAGGATAGAGGAATTAGGCTTAATTAAATAATTTATGATTATTTAATTGTGAAGGACAAATAGAAGAATTATAATTAAATAAATAGAAATTTATTTAATTATGGAACAGTGAATCGATTAAATAAATTTAGAATATTTATTTAATTAATAGAAGAATGGAATAAATATTTAGAATATTTATTTAGGATGATTTGTGTCATTTTTAGGCGTATACATTTTGCCCCTCTTTGATGCAATGCAGTTTATAGCGTTGCTTCAAAGAAGTTGATAGTCTGAATGATGATACATGCCCCAGTTTGGCCCTGGTACAGGTTAAATGACGATAGGATGCCCCCTCGGGAGATTGGACGGGAAAAACGGTGAAAGTTTTGGAGACGGACGATCTCACGACGAGGAAGGGGTAAGGATAAGTTGGAGGAATAGGGACGCGGTCAGGGATGCGGGAAGAAAACGGGAGGAAAAACGGACACGGGAAGTAGTCACAATCATCACCTAGCCAGAATTAGGGTTTGGAGGCTATAAATAGGAGCTGGGTCCACAAGAATAGTCATTTGCACACTTGGTTGATCTGGATTGGAGAAGGAGAGCGCAGAGCAAACTTAGAGCAGCATGGCAGCCAGAGCAGCACACATTCCTCGCGAGGAGCACCGATTCGAGCGAGTCCGACGATTCGGGCGGCCAGCAGAGGCAGGACCCCCGGTATGTGCTTCGAAAAATTTCTCCTAGGGTCGAGTTAAGGTGTCATAAATGCACGTAGAAAATAGGTGAAATGAATGCGCCGAAACGCAGAACAGCGCATATGTCTCGCGAAGCTGCGCTTTTGTAATTTCACGGCGCATATGCCGGTTTCGGCGGCGCATGCGTTAAAGTTGCGCATTTGTGCATTCTAGTTGCGCTTTCGTAATTGGGCGGCGCTTTTGTATTTATGCCGCGCATGCGTGAAATGTAGCAGCGCATTTGTTAAAGCTGCGCATATGTGGATTCCTGCGGCGCATGCGTAATTTTGCGGCGCATGTGTAAATTTCTGCGGCGCATGTGTTATAACGGCGCATACGTGCATTGCAGCGGCGCATATGCATTTTTGCGGCGCATATGTTGATTTATGCAGCGCATATACCAGAAATGGCGCATTTACCACCTGTAGTGGCGCATTTGCTTGGGATGGCAAATTACTTAGCCAAATTGATTCGATTAGCATCCTGTTTGACGCGGGAATCGATGAGCTATCTCTGAGATTGCAGGAATCTAGTCAAGAGATGTAGTGTGCTGTTTTGATCAATTTGAAATGCTAAGTTTAGTTGATATAGTTTAGTAGATATGTTGAGTATGGTATATGCGGCTTGAGACTGACACCTTGCTTTACGTGCTTGCAGGAGGAGATACGAGAGACGCTGCAGTTGAGGGAGACGTTCCCTATGCCGTTGTTGCAGAGATATATGCTGACAGAGGCCGACAGAGTGGCGCTTGGTGCATTGGGTTTAGATTTCGTTTGCTTTATGCCCGAGGTGCGGGCGAACCGAGGACTATTGACAGCTGCCGTGGAGAGATTTCATAGCGAGGATGGGACGTTCCACTTCCCCACCGGAGAGATGACGGTGACGCTGGAGGACGTCTACAGGATACTGCACTTGCCCGTAGTAGGCGAGTTGGTGGAGTACGATGCTCAGCGGGACGCGGGACTCGCCGAGTGTCAGTGAGTATTTGATGATCCTGAGCTGGTGGGACAGGTCATCCCGTGGCAGGACATATATGACTGCTACGACTACTTCCCTGGGATTGTGGCTGGGTTGATTGGGGGCGTTGTATGCCCGGACAGGAGATCACATGGGTTCCCCATTGGATGGGGCAGGATCATGGAGCGGATGCTGACTGAGGGCACCCGATATGCGTGGGGACCCTGCGTGCTGGCCCACCTTTATCACGACATGCATCAGGTGGTTTACCATCGCAGCACGAGTCTATCGGCTGGGGTGTTGCTGTTACAGTTCTGGCTGTGGGAGCACATAGCGGTGACCAGGCCGATATGCGTCTTTGCTAGGCAGAGAGGAGAGCCATACAGCTATGGCTACGCAGGAGTGATTTCCCAGCACAGGCTGGGGAAGCTAGAGTATTGGCGGCACACGTTGGATGGGATAGATGTGGTCATCTGGCGACCATATCTGGACTGCGAGCCTTGGGATGATGAGGGAGATGAGCTGCCTTTCTGCTTTCAGACCAGGTGGTTGATAGGCCGGACACGACACATACTGGAGAGGCAGATGGTGGGCCGAGTGCTGCGACAGTTTGGCAGGAGACAGGGCATGCCACAGGGACAGGCCATGTTTGCCCGGACACATGCAGAGAGGGTCAGATGGGGGCCGATGGCTTCTTACGAGGAGGCCTTGGCAGAGTTCCAGTAGTTGCCTTACGTGGCATGGGACATGAGGCGAGAGATAGCAGATGCGGGGATTACACAGGAGTATGAGGATTGGATTACCGCACACCCATTCCCGAGATATTCAGGACCTGGCATGTTGGTGCCTCGTATTGACGAGGCGGATTTAGAGGAGGAGGGAGAGGCTGGCCCAGGGCAGAGGGCCGCTAGAGGAGGACGAGGACGGGGTGGCCAGGCTGCAGAGAGGCCGAGGCAGCGGAGGAGGATAGATTGAGCTGGGCAGGCAGTGCCAGGACAGGGAGAGGTGCAGCAGCAGGTACAGATGCCACCACCCCAGCAGGTACCACAGCAGCAGGTACCACAGTAGCAGGTGGCGCAGCAGCATGTGCCGCAGCAGCAGGTGCCCCAGCAGCAGGGGCTAGGACAGGCAGAGGTAGCCCAGGGGCCAGTGCAGGGTGAGGCACATGAGAGGACTATAGCCAGCCTGAGGGGACAGGTGCGAGAGCTGCAGGCACAGCTGAGGAGAGTGGAGAGGAGGTGAGATATAGACGCAGCAGTGATCGCTGGTTTGACTCGTGAGCGAGACATGGCAGATGCCCGGGTACGCCTTATCCGAGTAGAGAGGGACACAGCAGTGGCTGCCATGGGTACCGATGCAGCGAGCTCATTTCTGGTTGGGCAGGTGCAGCAGGCACAGGCACAGGTAGGCCAGTTGCAGACGCAGTTGGCACAGGCACAGACAGACCTAGCCAGAGTGCAGCAGCAGGCACAGTACTACCGAGGCTTGTACCATGGTGCCGTGGCGTCGAGCCAGAGGGCAGGGAGTTTCAGGAGTCAGTCTGGGGTGGCTCACAGAGCAGGGCCTTCATAGTCAGGGGCATCCGTGATGGGACCTCAGCAGTCAGGAGCTGGCAGTGGTGGCCCACAGCAGTAGGGGTAGACCCATACCAGATTTTGTACATTTTTGGGACCTGTATCACCGTCTATTTAGACGCATATTGTATATGACACTTTGATTTTGAGAGAGATGGTGATATTGTACATTTGGACCTCTTTGTATATGATAGTATGGATGATGATGCAGCTTTGTGTATCTATTGCATGCGTTATGAGATGATGATTTTACTTCTATTGTATGATGGGATTCTATTGCATAGTTAGATGGTCTATATGATGCTATGTGAGAAATACTTTGATATGCTGCTATATGATGTCTATATGATCTAATGTGACAAATGAATGCAAAATGTAATATGATGTCTATGTGATGATGCAAATGTATGTATATGAAACATGATTTCTATGTTATGATGCAACTGTATATGTGGTGTCTAAATGAGCTAATGCAGATGTGCGTATGGAACATGATTTCTATGTTATGATGCTGTATAGATATGTGAGATGCTACTGGATGTTTATATGATGTAATGTTTTGAATGTATGCAGTTGTAACATGAGTACTATGTGATGATGTAACTATATATATGATGCACTTAGCTATGTTGTTTGATTTTCTGGGCTTTTAAGATTAAGATGTGATGTAAATGTATTGGTGACCTAATGCATTGGATGGTGCATTCTACTAACCTAATCATGTGCACGACTAGTTTCTACGAATGATATGATATGCGCCTATATGCCTTGTTTTTGTGAAGTCCAAATGTACTCTATCGACATAAGAATGACATGATGGATAGAAGAATGGTTGCGATAGAATGACCTAGGAACGTTACTTGATATCGTTACTCTGCATACTTTGAATAATGAGGATTTGTATGGATGGGTGTATGGATATAGGACGGATGTTTTGCTTTTAGATTGCTTTATTTCATCATTGGGCATTTTGTTTTTGGTACTTTTTCTGAAATGTTGTAAGTGAATACAAGCATCTAGGTATAATTGAACCGAGATGACCTGAGTATCGCTTACATGGAGTGTGATTGAGCAAGTTAATACAAGCATCTAGTCAAAATTGAATCTAGATGACCTGAGTACTTCTTGTGTTTCAACAAGCAAGGATTGCCCCCGTTCATGTAAGGCCTTGGATGTCCTCGATGATCTTTTTGCTGATCATGTCCTTAGACAAGGCGTCGCATTACTAAAGTTTAATCCACAAACAACAAACAAAGAAAGTAATCATGCCCCCATCATAGCATCTCTAGCTTTTGGCATCCTTGAGTAGCATAGGAAGGTATGATAGCAAAAATCAAGACTCTGTAACTTAACCCTAGGTTCCAATCCACAAAAGCATATTTGCGTTGATATGTGTTAATTTCTTGCCTTAATTTGCATAAAATCATTTAGAAGACCTTGGGTATTTGCTTTGCATTGGATAGGTTAAGATGCTCATAGTCAAGATTGCTGCTCGAAGCGCGGGTGTTTGCTTGCATTTGCTTGCTTGGTGAGAAGATTGCACAATCCTTATTGAGAAGACGGACCCTAAGGGACTGACCTAGTGCCTCGGGGGCTCATTGCTAAATGGCCTTGCCTACGTGACGACACAGAGGCAACGTAGTTCGGGGTAAACCCTAATGGACCATGGATGGACTAGAAGAAAGACGACAAGAATGAAGACAAGAGAGGAGACGAATGGGACTTTGGGAGAGATGGAAGCCTCGGGGGCGCATTAGAATAATGGCCTTGCCTACGTGACGGCGCAGAGGCAACATAGTTCACGGATTCGGACCACAGACACTGACGAGAGACACTACGCTAGGCTCACTTCGAGGAGACGGTATGGGACAAAACCTTGGTTGACAAGGCCACAAGGTGAGTATCAAGCCATGATAGGTAACTGTCAAGTGTTTATTGTGGGATGGATATGGGTCGAATGGGGAAAATAGAGGGAGAATGGGCTCAAGGTGATTGGATTCCCAAAGATGGAGAATGCGGTTTGTCACAAGTAACGCCTGTTTACCAGGTTTTCATTACTTGCTTTTATTTGCACGAGAAGCTAGAAAGTAACATGACGCCTGATTGCCAGGTTTTCATCATGATACCTATCCAAGGCGCCTGTTTGCCAGGTTTTCACCAAAGGACGATTTTTTTGCATGCTTTCTATTTTTTTCAATTTTTTTGTATTTTCTCTTTGTAACTTTTTTGATTTTTTTTTTTGACTTTATTGTGCCCCCTTGCATTGGGGTTCTCTTAGGTATAGAACCGGTGAAGGTGCATGCTGTTGATTGGATCATCAAACAACTCACCTTCTGATGTGGCCAACTGATATGCCCCCGATCCGTAAGCTGCTACAATTACATAGGGTCCAAGCCAGTTAGGCTCGAACTTACCTTTCTTTTCTCTGTCCTGCTGATTGCGAGGGTTCTCTTTTAGGACGAGGTCCCCAACCTTGAAGCATCTTGGTCTAACCTTGTGGTTGTAGCTTCTTGACATCATCTGTTGATAGGCTTTGAGATGGTCAAAAGCTTTTTGGCGCCTTTCCTCTAGCAGTTCTAGCTCTTGTAGCCTGGAGACTCTGTACTCTTCGTCTGATATGAAACCTTTCAACGACACCCGAAGGGATGGGAGTTCGACCTCAATGGGAAGGATGGCTTCGGAACCATAGACGAGGGCGTAGGGTGTAGCACCTGTGGGAGTGCGTATACTGGTTCGATAGGCCCACAGAGCGGGATTGAGTTGGACGTGCCAATCGCGACCAGCTTCATTGACAGTCTTCTTTAGGATTTTCAGAATGGTTTTGTTCAATGCCTCAGCTTGGCCGTTACCTTGGGGGTAATATGGAGTGGAGAAGCGATGTTGGATCTTGAAACGGTCACAAAGTTCCTGGACATCCTGATTTTTGAAGGGTCTCCCATTATCCATTATGATGGATGAAGGGATGCCATATCGGCAGATAATGTAATTCAGAATGAAAGAGGAAATTTGCTTTCCTGTGACGGTTGATAAGGGAACGGCTTCAATCCACTTTGTAAAGTACTCAGTGGCGGTTATGATGAATTTATGGCCGTTGGAAGAGGGCGGATGAATCTTTCCCACGAGGTCAAGTCCCCACTGGCAAAAGGGCCAGGGTGTCGTTAGAGGTCTCAACTCCTGAGCAGGTGCATGAATCAGGTTCCCATGTATCTGGCACTATTTGCACTTTTTGACGAACTGATATGAATCCATTTCCATATTGGGCCAGTAATAACCCAAACACATGAGTTTTTTAGCTAAGGAAGGACCGCTGGAGTGTGTTCCGCAGATCCCTTCGTGCACGTCTCGCAAGGCAGTTATAGATTCTTCTTGTTCTAGACAACGGAGTAAAGTACCATCCAGACCACGTCGGTAAAGGGTATTGGCGATAATGGTGTAACGGGAGGCTTGCCGGATGAAAGTTCATTTTTGGTTGGAAGAGAGGTCCAAAGGAAGGACATTGGCCTTGAGGTAAGTGTAGGTCTTACCGTACCAAGGTGAATCAGATCCCACTAGGTGGCAAATGGAATGGGTTTCAAGGAGATCATAAGCCGGCTGTCGAATTGTTTCTACTAAGAACTCATACCGTGACTCCCGTTCAGGTATCTCAAGAAGAGAGGCTATGGTCGCCATTGCATCGGCTGCTTTGTTCTCTATCCTGGGTATTTGCTCAAACGAGATGGTCCCAAAATGTTCTTTGAGGTCATCGACCATTCGCTTGTATGGGATGAGCTTCTCATCTTTGGTCTGATACTCATCGTTGACCTGGTTTATGACAAGCTAAGAATCACCATAGACACATAGTGCTTGGATTTTCCACTCAGTGGCCATCTTGAGACCAATTACCAAAGCCTCATACTCTGCTATATTGTTAGTGCATGGGAATAACAACCTGTAGGACTTTGGAATTGTGTCGCCTTGGGCAGTGATAAACAAGATACCTGCCCCCGATCCATGGTTGGTGTAAGACCCGTCGAAGTAGAGTTTCCAAGGAGATGTTGACAGAGTGAATAAAGACTCATCTGGGAACTCAAACTGCATTGGTGAAGTGTCCTATAATGGTGCCTCAGCTAGTTGGTCTGCGATGATTTGCCCCTTGATGGCTTTTCTATCCACATACTCTATATCATATTCGCTAAGAAGCATAACCCATTTGGCTAGTCGACCTGTGAGAGCTGCTTTGCTGAGAAGATATTTTAGTGGGTCGATCTTGGCAATGAGTTTGACAGGATGTGCCAACATGTAGTATCGGAGTTTTTGTGAGGTAAAAACCACCGCAAGGCATGAACGTTCCACCTGTGAGTACTACAACTCGTAGCCCACTAAGGTTTGACTGATGTAGTACACAGCTCTTTCCTTGTTCTCATAGTCTTGCTGCGCTAGGAGAGCCCCAAGAGCAGTAGGTGTAGCAGATATGTAGAGAATCAAAGGTTTTCGTTGGATCGGAGGCATGAGTATAGGAGGATTCATGAGGTACTCCTTGAGCTTGTTGAATGCCTCTTCGCACTGCTCATCCCATTTAAATGGAACGTTCTTATGTAGGAGATGGCTAAAAGGGTGGCACTTGTCTGCCAGCTGTGAGATGAACCTGCGGATAGCCTGTAGCTTGCCCTGTAAGGATCTCAACTGTGTTAGAGTTTTGGGCGGAGGCATGTCCATGATTGCTTTGACCTTGGCCGGGTCTACCTCTATGCCGTTTGCTGACACGATGAAGCCGAGCAGCTTGCCTGATGTGACCCCAAACACACATTTCTTCGGGTTCAGTTTTACTTGGAATTGATCCAACCGTTGGAAGACTTTTTCTAATGTGTCCAGGTGTGAGTCCCTGGTGAGTGATTTTGCCAAGATATCGTCAACATAATCTTCCATGGTCACATGCATCATGTCGTGGAATATGGTTGTCATGGCCCGCTGATAAGTAGCACCTGCATTTTTCAGCCCAAATGGCATGACATTCCAGCAAAAGGTACCCCATGGACAAGTGAAAGCGGTTTTGTGCTGATCCTCTGGTGCTATTTTGATCTGGTTGTACCCTGAGAATCCATCCATAAGTGACAGCATTGTATGTCCTGCCGTGAGGTCGACTATGATATCGATGTTAGGCAAGGGAAAGTCATCCTTGCGGCATGCTTTGTTTAAGTCTCTAAAATCGTTGCATAGTCGAACCCTGCCATCTGGTTTAGACACGAGCACGATGTTTGATATCCATTCGGGGTAATCAATGGCCCTGATGAACCCCATGTCTAACAATTTCTTGAGTTCTTCTTTGACCAGAAGGGCTATATGGGGATGCATTTTTCTCAGTTTTTGCTTTACGGGCTTCACCCCTGGATCCAATGGCAAGTGATGTAGAATCAGGTTTGGGTCCAAACCTGGCATGTCGGCATATGACCACGCAAAGCTGCCTCTCTTCTTTTTAAAGAATGGTACAAACTTGGTTTTCTCAGGCGGCGTGAGAGATTTTGCAAAGTGGATAATCTGAGGCTGCTCTTCGGTTCCAATGTTCACTGGCTCTGTTGGCTCTACCACGATCTGTGACCTTTCTTGATACATGTCACTTGGGAGGGTGTCAAGCAATCCATCGTCAGGTGCCACAGTTGGGTTTTCACCTTCAGATACGTCCTTTCTTTTTACTGTTTTATGATCTGACACTGCCGCATGGCGGTTTTCACCGCCAGATCCCTTTTTGATCTTTACATTTTTGCGACTAGAAGGCTTGGCACCCTCCCCGAAGTAAGCTACAGTATTGAGTTCGATAGCGAAACCGGCTTTATGATCTCCTTTTGGTAAATGATCTCGAAGTCCCATATAGTCAATGTAGGCATCATCATTCTGGAACACATCTAATTGGGGGGTTCCTTGCAGATCCTAGTCAATAAGCTCAGGGTGCAAGAGGGGAAGGGAGTCGGATGAAAGACCTGATTCGTTGATAGTGTGGATGGAAATATTAGGAGCACAGGTGGGGGTAGTGTTCTGGGTGGTACTGTCTTCCAGGTTGTTTATCGCAATGGAATCAAAACTTTCCTCGAAAGCCATAACTTCAGGGAGGGGCAAATCAGACTCCAGTGGTCTGTCCCGTTGCGTTTGTCTCTCATGATATGGGCTAAGGGTTCGGATGGTGTCAATCTCCTTGTCATCGTAGGAGTGCTCTGTCAGCTCGTCCCATTCATATTGATTGGAATCATCTGAATCTGCGTCACTGTCCACTTGGAGTGTTTGAATTGTCTCCACTAGGCAGGCATTTTCTTTGGCTTTACCTTTACCTTTGTACCCTAGGCCAGTCGTGTTTCTAGCCGAAGAGGAGGAAGAAGGTTGTATAGGTTCGATGATCCCCTCTTTTCTGAGGCCGATAGGGCCTTGTCCTTCATATCCCATCCTATGCAAGATGGTTTCACCTCGCCCATAGAGCTCTGTAGGGAGTCTAGGTGGCTCTTGGGATGTGTTTTCTTCTTCAGCATAAAGCCATTGCAAAAGATCTTGCTCCTCTGATTCATCGGATAAGGTCCCCCATTTGACAAAGGGGTTTGCGAGAGTTGTAGGAGGAGCAGAGGGCTTTGGAAAATGCCTGGGTTGATGCTTGGGCTGGCCAAAGGAGCGAGGAGACAAGGGCATTTTTGCAAGGTTGAGGCTGTGCTCAATCTGGTATTCCCCCACGCCATTTTCTTTTATGGTGATTTTCATTGGTTTGGGCCGTGAAGAGGAAGCTTCGGCAATATGGTCTTGTGGCGGAGTAGGGGAGATATGGGCTCTATTGTTGGGAATGACGCATTCAGGTTTAGCTTGGAAAGAATTGCAGTGTTGGTAGGGATCAGGATCACCATGTATGGTGACCTGTTTGCCATCGTGTGGGAACTTTATGCATTGATGGTAGGTGGAGGGGACAGCTTTCATGGCGTGGATCCATGGTCTCCCTAGTAGAATATTGTAAGCAAGCTCCCGATCAAGGACTTGGCACACCACATCTTTAATTACCGGTCCCACTTGAATGGGTAGGACAACCGTGCCCTTTGTGGTGCGTTCCTCCTCGTCGTAGGCTTTGATAGTAATTTTCCGTCTAGGATCTACTGCCTGTTCAGAAAACCCCAATGCAAGGACTAGCTTCAGAGTGCAAATATTCAAACCGGCCCCCCCATCAATGAGAACCCTCTTGATGCGGTGCCTGTGTACGAATGCGACAATGTGTAGAGGAGTGTTGTGGGGTTGAGACATGGAAAGGTCATCTTGTTCTGTAAACGAGATGGAAGTGGAGGATGTCAAATTACCCACCATGGTTTGAAACTTTTCTTGGGCTAGGTTAGTGGGGACAGTAGTTTCCACTAAGGCTTTCTCAAGAATCTCCTTATGAGAAGGAGATAGACGCAAGAGCTCCAATATAGAAATGTGGGCCGGAGTCTTTTGCAATTGGTTGATGACATTATATGGGCGGGAGTTGGACGGAGATGGTGACGACCTTGGAGGAGTGGTGTTGATCGTGACTCTACCACTGCGGGTAATTATACTACAACCAGTTCCGTTAGGTCCTGGTTGTTGGTTGGGGGATATGACGTTGACTTGCGGAACGTGCTCAGAAATGCAGTTAATGGTGTACTCAAAGGGAACGCTTGCATAGTTAGCATTACTCGACCCACTGTTCTGGTTTGGCCTGTTGCGATTGTTGTCATTATTGTTATGGCTATTGGAGTTGTTGCCATTGTGACCATTATTGTGGTTGTAACCATTGTTGTTGTGACCGCTGTTGTGATTGTTGTTATATGGCCGGTTGTGGTTTAGGAGAGGATCTCGGTAGGCCACATGAGATTCATTGGAGGTATGTTGTTGTGTCCCTCCCTGATTCTGGTCCAGTATATCTTGTATGACGTTCTTAAGACGGATGCAATTATTGGTTGTGTGCCCCCTTCCTCGATGATACTTGCAATAGTCTGTGTCCTTCCAATAGGGAGGTTTGACTACAGGCTCATAGTCACTTGTTGGCGGTAGAGAAATTTCATTGTTAGCCAACAACTTTCTGAGGGCCGATTCTTGAGATTCTCCTAACGGTGTGAATTTCCTCCTTGGATTCGAATTGAACCAAGGTCGAGGTTCCTGAGGGGGTGGCTTGTTGAGTGCACCGTTATTTGCTTCTTCCTTAAGAGTGAATATGGGTTGTTGTTTAGGGGCTGCCGCCTTGGCATCCACTACTCCATCGTTGACCACGTTCTTGTTCTTGGTCCAAAACTTTGACTTGTCAGTTGTGTAATTGGAAGATGGTGTGTCCTTGTGGAGCTTGAGAGCTCCTTTAGCGATCATAGCTTTCTCAATGAATAGCCCCATTTCAATGACTTTGGTGAATGAGGTAGGGCATTGTATCTGAATCTGATAGCTAAGATCGGGATTCAAATTGTGGACAAACATTTCCAATAGTTGTTTCTCAGGCATATCGTAAGAACACTTACTAGCTAGCTGTCTTCATCATTGTAAGAAGGTGGCGAAAGACTCCACCCTTTTGTTTGGTGTTGCATAGGTCTAGCATAGATACCTCGTGTTCTATGTTGTAAGAGAAGTGCGTTATGAATTTATTGACAAGTTCATCAAAAGTTTTGATTCCTGGTGGGAGACGCGAGAACCACTCCATAGCTTGACCTCCTAAAGATCTTGGGAACAGTCTCATTAAGTAGGTCTCGTTGTGAGCTACATCTAAACATGCTGCAGTGAATTCCCTGATGTGATCTCTAGGGTCCCCCTTCCCTTTGTATTTGTCGAAGTTCGGGATTCCGAACTGAAAGGGGAATGGTTTCATGACCAAACTTCTGTCAAAGGGGTATGGTGCTATATCTTCCAAGGAGTAGTTCTTGGAACTGGTGCCGATCTTAAGGTTGGAGATTTCTAGCTTTAGACTCTCAATTTGTTGTCTCAGATCCGCCATAGGAGTATTTTGATCTATGTGTTGTTTTCCCTTCTCATTGGCCTGGGGGACTGTGTCATTTGTGCCTCTCTCATGTGCATTTGGGACTGTGTCATTTGTGTCCCTCTCACGTTCATTGTCTGCATTTTCCATGATGGAGCTAATGTCAAAGTCTACGGGGAGTTTGAGTCCGAGACTAGCAAGATGATGGAAATATTTGGTGGGATCCTCCAAGAGTACTCTCTCCACTAGGCGTTGGAATTTGCTATCTTGCGTGTGTGCCACTAATTCTTCACGAGAAATTTCTTCATCATCATCGCGTGGTGGGGCGATGTGATCGAAAGAGTCGGCCATTTCAATTAGCTTGTTGTACTGGGATCGAGTAAGAACCATGCAAGGTGGGGTGGGATGAAATGGACTAGGATTAGAAATCTTGGCAAGGTGCCGACCAAGACTGTAATGAATGGGGTACCTAGGACAAGACTTGGACAAAGGGTTCTCTCGCTCAATGACTTCAGGTAAGATGGTTGACACAAGACTCTAGCCACTAGCAACGGTAGTCGATACCAGTCTCACTGTGTAGGGCTTAGTCGTTCAACAAGACTACTAGTAAAAGGTACTGTGACCTACTAGGCTCACGTGAATTCATGAATGAAACGAAGAAGGACCTATGTCGAATCGGTATGGGACAGAGTGACGTTGGACAGAAGGTGACTGGGACGACCGACGAAAGAGAGAGAAATAGGTGAAATGGGTGAAAATTGACTGCAAGGTTGATTCTGACCTCGGAAAATGAAACTAGGCTGAAATGGGTACTCTGAACAGCTGACGAAAATTTCTCAAAAATAGGGCAGATGCTCACTGTCACACATGCGCAGAAACAGATGCGCAGCTAGAATGAGCAAATGCGCCGTAAGTCGCTGTATATGTGCCGCTCTGGTGAAGTATGTATGCGCAGTAACAGTGCGCAAATGCGCAGCAGAAAAGTATATGCGCAGCAAGTCGGTGTACATGCGCAGCAAGTCGCTGTAAAAGCGCAACAGAACAGTGTATATGCGCAGCAAAAAGGTATAAAAGCGCTGCAAGTCGGTACAAAAGCGCAGCAAGTCGCTGTATATGCACAACAGAAACGGATATATGCGCAGTTCTGGTATTTTTTTTTTTTTGCAAATTTTTGGGATTTTTCTCTGTTTTTGGTATTCTTTGGCTGGAAAAGGTCTTCCTGATCTGATATTATGAATTAATTTAGCAAGAAAACACAGCAAGCACAAAGAGTATTTTGTAGTTTTCCATTGTTTTTGTAGTTTTTTGACTCTATTTTGGACAAAAGCAAGCACAAAATCCTAGGTGAGAAATGGATTATAAGGGATTTGGGCCACTAAAACAAAAGGTATTTAATTCGGGCAACCGTTCAAGTGGTTACACGTGCGGCGGCGCTACTCTCCGTTATGGAGTCTCCCAGCCTCACAGGGTTGCGCCTGAGAGGGTTTTGGGGGAGGTTGGCCGTCGGTGTAACATAACAGCACTCGTTGCAAGAGGTTTTCACCTCAAGCACAATTTATTTTAAGTGGCTCGGTAGGGCTTGGCGTTAGCCTGTTACCACTCAGGGTCGTTCCTGCTTGGACAAGCGTGCATCCAAGGGCAGGCCCCTCCTAAAGGTTAAACAAGTAGAATGACAAGTCTGGCACTCTGATCACCCAGAAGAGGGGAGAGCATAAGCCTATTGTCATTCGCAAGCACAGAATACATTGATTAATCCACCCTAGTTAAAAGATAAAAACTAAATGGGCTAAGCTACTCAAACAGAACTTTGAAGTGATTTCAACAATATTGCAGTGGTTCAATTTTAAATCCCAGAAAGCAGTTGTGAGTTCAATTTTAAATCCACGTTGCACGAGATTGTTAACTTTGAAATTCAGGTCTCACGATATAGCAATGGTTCATTTTAACTTCAGAAAGCAGTTGTGAGTTCAATTTTAAGTCCACGTTGCACGAGATTGTTAACTTTGAAATTTAGGTCTCACGATATAGCAATGGTTCATTTTAACTTCAAAAAGCAGTTGTGAGTTCAATTTTAAGTCCACGTTGCACGAGATTGTTAACTTTGAAATTCAGGTCTCACGATATAGCAATGGTTCATTTTAACTTCAAAAAGCAGTTGTGAGTTCAATTTTAAGTCTTAGGTAACAATAACTTGGAAGTTGTTTGCAATGCAAGCATGAAATAAACCAGTTACTTCCTCCCTAATTAAGACTAGATGAAGATTTGTAATGAACAACCATTTTACTCTTTCCCAGAAAATGAAATGTGAGCTAGTTAGATGCAACTACATGTAACTAAACCTGAGCCTATCCTGCAAAACCGCTCCAGCAAACACCTGCAAAAGGGTTAGCGTTAGCAAAAACCTCTAGAAAAGTACTAAAAGCTGAGTCTGTTACAAATGCGCAGCTTCAGTGATCAGATGCGTAGAAGTGATCAACAGAAGCGCAGCATTAACGAATGCGCCGTAGTTTTGGACGTATGCGCCGTTAAAATGATTAAATGCGCAGTTTTAACGTATGCGCTGCAACAGTCTTCATAAGCGCCGTAACAGTCGATAGATGCGCCGTTGTAACAAATGCGCAGCAACAGTCTATGGAAGCACAGTAACAGTCGATAGATGCGCCGTTGTAACAAAAGCGCCGTGACAGTCTGTAAAAGCGCAACAAGAATGCACAGATGCGCAGGATTTTCAAAAGTGCCGTAACAGTCTTCAAAAGCATCGTAAAAATGAACAGATGCACCGAAAGAACCTGTGCGTGACTCTGCGGGACCTGTACGGAACCTGCCTTCAAAAAAGATCAAAAATGGTGAAATAAAGGGGCAACAGCCCCACGGTGGGCGCCAAAAATGTGAGGGTAAAATAGTGCATCAATCAAATGAATAATAGATGACCCAAACATCAACAGAATAGAGAAACAAAGAAGATTCAAGTACACAAAGCAATGAACAAACACAGCAAACCTCTTCCGTTTCGAAACTTCTGTTGTTCGCCTATCACGAATTGTCCTTTCGCAGATGAGATGAGCCCTCAGAGAGTGCAATCTTTTAAAGCTGTTTGAGGAAGTCGATGGTGAACGGCTATGGTGTGATATGCAATGAAGGTGAGCTCCAATGCAACAATGGTGATCTCAAGCTTGTGGATGACAAGTGGGTGCCAAAGGCGCGCTGGTGATATTTCTGCAGAGTAACGATGTCAAAAGCCTGGATGGTTAGAATGGAGGGATGAAGCTTTATTTATAGACTCGGAGGAAGAGGAATCAACGGTTGAGAGAAGATATGAAGATCAACGGTTGAGGATGGTTGAGGAATGTGCAACCAGTGGAAACGTGCCAAGTGTCCCAGCTCCATCATGAAAGGTGGGATGTGACAAAACTGATTGGAGAGTTAACTCCATTGACTGGTCTGTTAACAGAATTGATTGATCAGTTAGAAGAGCGAATTGTGGAACTGACTGAATTGATTGAGGATTTGACTCAACTGACAGGTTAGTTAACAGATTTGATTGATTGGTTAACTGACCTCTGATTGGAGAAGAAATAGGCCATGTGGGTGAGGGAAAATAAGGCAATTAAATATTAAATATATTTAATTACATGTGCAACTTGATGAGGTGGACAAGGTGAGGTGGAAAAGGTGAGGTGTAAAGGTGACGTGGAATTTTGAATTTAGAACTTTAGGATAGAGGAATTAGGCTTAATTAAATAATTTATGATTATTTAATTGTGAAGGACAAATAGAAGAATTATAATTAAATAAATAGAAATTTATTTAATTATGGAACAGTGAATCGATTAAATAAATTTAGAATATTTATTTAATTAATAGAAGAATGGAATAAATATTTAGAATATTTATTTAGGATGATTTGTGTCATTTTTAGGCGTATACAAATTCAAACTTAGAAATTTATCCTCCTAACCCTAGCACATGAGGATGCTAGGATAACTCACAGCATGCTACAAATTGATCCCACAAACACGAAATGCACAAATTGAAAAACAAAGATGCAAACTAAACTATAATACATGCCCATTCCACCGATTCAGAGAATCAACCGGTGGAAGGGCTGAATGAATCCATTTCACCTGCAATAAGAGAATCAACACACAGATAGCTTGTAAACCAAATAAATGAAATAGACAGAATCTCTTACTTTTAATAACAGAAATGCATACAAGATTCACAGTCTCACTGTATCACAAATGTCTCTACTTCTGCTATGCTAAAAAACTCACCAAACTATCAACTGTATCTACTCTCCCTAAAACCAACTGATCGGGCCAGATTGTCTCCTGATCAATTCAAACTTAGAAATTTATCCTCCTAACCCTAGCACATGACGATGCTAGGATAACTCATAGCATGCTACAAATTGATCCCACAAACACGAAATGCACAAACAGAAAAACAAAGATGCAAACTAAACTATAATACATGCCCATTCCACTGATTCAGAGAATCAACTGGTGGAAGGGTTGAATGAATCCATTTCACCTACAATAAGAGAATCAACACACAGATAGCTTGTAAACCAGATAAATGAAACAGATGGAATCTCTTACTTTTAATAACAGAAATGCATACAAGATTCACAGTCTCACTGTATCACAAATGTCTCTACTTCTGCTATGCTAAAAAACTCACCAAACTATCAACTGTATCTACTCTCTCTAAAACAGGACATAAGTCTATTTTTAGCATGTTAGGACATTAGTCTATTTTTAGCTTGTTTGACTTCTTGATGTAATAAGGTCCATTGGACCAATTCTTATGTTTTAAACCCATCTAGGAGGATGTGCAAGTTAGTTAGAAGTTTGTTATGACAACTGTCTTAGCTGTCTCCTCCCAACCGCTTGGAAGTCTCCTAGCCGCTAGGAATCAAGTTGGTAGTACTCGCGAAGGATTACTATTTATGCCCTAGATTAGTTGGTTTTAAGGAGAGTAGATACAGTTGATAGTTTGGTGAGTTTTTTAGCATAGCAGAAGTAGAGACATTTGTGATACAGTGAGATTGTGAATCTGGTATGCATTTCTGTTATTAAAAGTAAGAGATTCCATCTATTTCATTTATCTAGTTTACAAGCTATCTGTGTGTTGATTCTCTTATTGCAGGCGAAATGGATTCATTCAACCCTTCCACTGGTTGATTCTCTGAATCGGTGGAATGGGCATGTATTATAGTTTAGTTTGCATCTTTGTTTTTCTGTTTGTGCATTTCATGTTTGTGGGATCAATTTGTAGCATGCTGTGAGTTATCCTAGCATCCTCATGTGCTAGGGTTAGGAGGATAAATTTCTAAGTTTGAATTGATCAGGAGACAATCCGGTCCGATCGTCATGTTTTCTATGTGAAGCTGTGAAGTTCTAAGAGTTTTGTCAAAATATACCTTTGACAGAGATACAGCATCTGCATGCGACATTACAGACTATGTATATGGCGTTTGCATCCATGTGCATATCGCTATCCAGATCGGGTCTTAAAACTTATGAAAGTGCATGTTTTGGAGGCATCAGGATGATGTAGTTTGGATATATATTTCCTATATATATCATCTATAGGATCATCATTTCATGTATATTCATCATCTGCATGTCGTGGTTGTATGCTGGAACATACATGCAGGTGAAGGTACAATCAAACGGGTCAACGGAGAGTCAAGGTCACATTTGCTAAAAAAAGGAGGATCATCTTTTGTTTGAACATCAGGTAGCCGAGGATCACATAGATCATCATCAGGATATTAGAGTATAACCTGACAATTCATGTCATGCTGCGGAGTATGTAAGTGAGTCTTATATCTGGGTGACATCGACATCAGAAAAAGTAACAGTGCATGTGACGTCATTGTCATCAGGACATTCGAAATATCATCGATAAAGGTTTATCCTGCTGATGACAAGTATTTTGGCATAGGTGTAGGATATCGAGGTGATCGGTGCAAAGTGTTCGCTGACAGGAGGAATATTCGGTGGAATATTCGTCATGTGCATAAAGTTGAGTATCCTCATCAGGATGTTTCAATATGACCCGATAACTTATATCCTGATGTTGGTGGTGTAAGTGGGTCGAATATTGGGGTGACGTAAGCATCACAAGAGAGGTGCATGAGGTTGTCGTCATCAGGATATATGGTAGGAACCCAATATTTTATATCCTGCTGATAAAAGATGCAGGTGATGCCGAACATCATGATGCTGCAGATAGAGTTTGGTGGTAAGGTGAACAGTGATTGTCAAGAGGATAATTGTGTTCACCGAATATGATGATGCTACTGATAAGCAAAAGGTTGAAGGTTTATCTGTAGGAGGATATCGGTTGGCAGAGAAAATATGATGATGCTGATGGGTTTAAAAATGTGATGATGCTGAAAGAAGTATTAGCTATTTGGTGGGTTTAATGGGTTTTTCACCCTATTTGTAAGATTTTGCTATGTGGCCTGATGTAGAGCTAGACAACAAAAGCTTACAAACAGGGTGAAAAACCCATTAAACCCACCAAATAGCTAATACTTCTTTCAGCATCATCACATTTTAAAATCTGTCAGCATCATCATATTTTCTCTGCCGACCGATATCCTCCTGTAGATAAACCTTCGACCTTTCGCCTATCAGCGGCATCATCATATTCGGCGAACGCAATTATCCTCCTGACGATCATTGTTCACCTTACCGCCAAACTCTATCTGTAGCATCATGATGTTCGGCATCACCTACATCTTTTATCAGTAGGATATAAAATATCGGGTTCCTACCGTATATCCTGATGATGACAACCTCATGCACCTCTCTTGTGATGCTTACGTCACCCCGATATTCGACCCACTTACACCACCAGCATCAGGATATAACTTATCGGGTCATATTGAAACATCCTGATGACGATACTCCACTTTATGCACATGACAAATATTCCTCCGAATATTCCTCCCGTGATCGCATTGATCACCCCGATATCCTACGCCTATGCGAAAGCACTTGTCATCAGTAGGATAAAACTTTATCTGGTGATATTTGGGAATGTCCTGATGACGATGACGTCACATACACTATTACTTCCTCTGATGTCAATGTCACCTGGATATAAGACTCACTTACATACTCCACAGCATGACATGAATTGTCGGGTTATACTCTAATATCCTGATGATGATCTATGTGATCCTCGGCTACTCGATGTTTAAACAAAAGATGATCCTCCTCCTTTTTTTAGCAAATGTGACTTTGACTCGTCGTTGACCCATTTGATTGTACCTTCGCCTGCATGTATGTTCTAGCAGACAACCACGACATGCGGATGATGAATATACATGAAATGATGATCCTCCAGATGATATATACAGGAAATATATATCCAACCTACATCATCCTGATGCCTCCAAAACATGCACTTTCATAAGTTTCAAGACCTGATCCGGATAGCAATATGTGCATGGATGCAAATACGATATACACAGTCTGTAATGTTGCATGCAGATGCTATATATCTATCAAAGGTATATTTTGACAAAACTCTTAGAACTTCACATCTTCACATAGAAAACATGACGATCGGGCCGGATTGTCTCCTGATCAATTCAAACTTAGAAATTTATTCTCCTAACCCTAGCACATGAGGATGCTAGGATAACTCACAGCATGCTACAAATTGATCCCACAAACACGAAATGCACAAACAGAAAAACAAAGATGCAAACTAAACTATAATACATGCCCATTCCACCGATTCAGAGAATCAACCGGTGGAAGGGTTGAATGAATCCATTTCGCCTGCAATAATAGAATCAACACACAAATAGCTTGTAAACCAGATAAATGAAACTGTAAATGGAATCTCTTACTTTTAATAACAGAAATGCATACAAGATTCACAGTCTCACTGTATCACAAATGTCTCCACTTCTGCTATGCTAAAAAACTCAACAAACTATCAACTGTATCTACTCTCTCTGAAACCAACTGATCTAGGGCATAAATAGTAATCCTTCGCGAGTACTACCAACTCGATTCCCAACGGCTGGGAGACTTCCAAGTAGCTGGAGGAGACAGCTAAGATAGTTGTCATAACAAACTTCTAACTAACCTGCACATCCTCCTAGATGGGTCTAAAACATAAGAATAGGTCCAATGGACCTTATTACATCAAGAAGTCAAACAAGCTAAAAATAGACTGATGTCCCGACATGCTAAAAATAGACTCATGTCCTGACATGCTAAAAATAGACTTATGTCCTGTTTGGTAGGGGTGCTCCTGCACCATACTCCCCAGAAGAAGAAATCTCAACTCCACTTGAGATGAGAGTATGTAGATCTCGACCATGTTTCTGGATCTATTCTTCAATCATCCAGACTGCTTCGGAATCAGGTTTGCCTTGCCAATCCACCAGATATTCCAAATAGCTTTTGTTCCGAGTCTGCTTGATCACTCTTGTGTCCAAAACCTTCTGCAATTGCGATGAATCATGTTTTGGAATGTCATCAGCTGTTGTATCCTGTAGGAGTTCTTGGTCTTCATCTGGATTATGCTTGTATGGAGTTAAATCACATACATTGAATATAGGTGATAAACCAAGATCTGGAGGGAGTTATATCTCATAAGCATTTTGTCCATGCTTTCTCAAAATCTGACATGGTCCAATTTTCCTCTGCATGAGTTTAGTATATTTGCCCTTAGGAAGTCTTTCCTTCTTCAAATGAACCCATACTAAATCTCCAACATCAAACTGTACATCCTTCTTCTTTTTATCAACATATTCTTTATACTTCAAGGTAGTTTGCTATAGTTGGGTCTTTACTTGATCATGAACCTCTTTATGGCTTCTGCAAAAGTTTCTCCCTCTGCACTAACAGGGTCTACTGCAGGTAGATCTCTCAATTCCAAAATTCCTCTTGGATGCATACCATACACTATCTGAAAAGGTGATTTCCTTGTACTCCTATTGACAGTATCATTATAGGAAAATTTAGCCTGAGATAGGATATTATCCCACTTTTCTCCATGCTGTTTTGTTAAACATCTGAGCAAATTCCCTAAGGAACAATTGACTACTTCAGTCTGTCCATCCGTTTGAGAATGATATGCAGATGAAAAAGACAAATTTGTGCCCAATTTCTTCCAAAGGGTTCTCTAGAAATGACCAATCAACTTCACATCCCTATTTGACACTATGCTCAATGGCAATCCATGTATTCTGACTATTTCCTTGAAAAACAAATCTGCAATATATGAAGCATCAGCAATGGTTTTCCATGGCAAGAAATGTGCCATTTTGCTGAATTTGTCCACTACAACAAAAACACTGTCAAATCCTTTCCTTGTCCTTGGTAAACCCAAGACAAAATCCATACTTATGCTTGCCCATGGTCTGGAAGGAATGGGTAAAGGCTGATATAAACCTGCATTAGTTGATCTTCCTTTTGCTTTCTGACATATCACACATGTCTCTACAAATTTTCTAACATCTGATTGTAACTTAGGCCAATAGTAATGTCTTCTAACAAGATCAAGAGTCTTGTCCAAACCAAAATGGCCTGCCATAGCTCCACAATGTTTCTCTTTAATGATGTTCAACCTCATAGAACACCTTGGAATACACAACTGTCCACCTTTGAACAACAATCCATCCTGGATCAGAAATTCAGAGAACTCAGCATGATATTTATCTCCAAAAGAAGTACATACCGGATATATCTCTCCAAAATCTTCATCATCAGCGTACATGGTCTTCAATGAATCAATTCCAACACTTTCTAACTGAATCTGGTTGACAATTAGAGTTCTCCTGCTCAAGGCATCTGCTACCTTATTCTTGACTCCTTTCTTATGCTTCAATGTAAAAGTAAAAGCTTGTAAAGTTTCTACCCATTTCATGTGTCTGTGGTTCAGCTTCTCCTGGCTGTTGATAAAACTTAAAGCTTGATTATCTGTGAATACTATGAATTCCTTTGGCATCAAGTAATGCCTCCATTTCTTGAGTGACTGGACTAAAGCATACATTTCCAAATCATATGATGAATACCTCTTCTTAGCATCATTGAGCTTCTCACTGAAAAATGCAATTGGCCTTCCTTCAATGACAAAATTCCACCATGTCAATGCAGCTTCTTTCATCTTTGATTGGGCTATCTTCACTCTCTGTTGTTTTGGCATCTCCTCTATCTCAAAGAAATTGTTTAGGGAGTCTATCCACTCCATCACTGAATCAAGTTCCATCTTTCCTGTAAACACTGGCAAATCCAGTTTCACATCCATGGTCCTCCTCTCCATGGCTTTGAGGGCATTCAACAGTGGTCTCTGGTCTGTAGGAACGACCTCCTCATTCCACCTAGGGATCTCTTCTTCTTCCCTATCTTCTTCTTTACCAGAACCTACTCTGTCCCTCAACTTCTCCAACTCATCCTTCAATTCCTGATTCTGAGCCTTCCTAGCCTTGCTCTCGATAATCTGCTTCTTTACCAGAACTGTCAACTCAGCGTTGGTCATTCTTGTCGGGAACCAGAACTGTCAACTCAGCGTTGGTCATTCTTGTCGGGAACTCTGATGTTCCTTCTTCATCTGACATATTGTATTTCTTTTTCTTCCCAAAAGATTCAACCTTAGCTCTGATACCACTATGATGCAGAGCCACATAGCAAAAGCTTACAAACAGGGTGAAAAACCCATTAAACCCACCAAATAGCTAACACTTCTTTCAGCATCATCATATTTTTAAACCCGTCAGCATCATCATATTTTCTCTGTCGACTGATATCCTCTTGCAAGTAAACCTTCAACCTTTCGCCTATTAGCAACATCATCATATTCGGCAAACACAATTATCCTCCTGACGATCACTGTTCACCTTACCGCCAAACTCTATCTGCAGCATCATGATGTTTGGCATCATCTGCATCTTTTATCAGCAGGATATAAAGTATCAGGTTCCTCCCATATATCTTAATGACGACAACCTCATGCACCTCTCTTCCGATGCTTACGTCACCTCAATATTCGACCCACTTACACAACCAGCATCAGGATATAACTTATCAGGTCATATTGAAACATCTTGATGATGATACTCCACTTTATGCACATGATGAATATTCCTCTGAATATTCCTCCCGCGATCCACTTAGTGTTAATCTCTGGTTGCCAAGACATGAATCATCGGTGAACACTTGCACTGATCACCCCGATATCCTACGCCTATGCCAAAACACTTGTCATCGGTAGGATAAACTTTTATCGGGTGATGTTTGCAATGTCCTGATGACGATGATGTCACATGCACTGTTACTTCCTCCGATGTTGACATCACCCAGATATAAGACTCACTTACATACTTCGTAGCATGACATGAATTATCGGGTTATACTCTAATATCTTGATGATGATCTATGTGATCCTCAGCTACCCAATGTTCAAACAAAAGATGATCCTCCTTTTTTTAGCAAATGTGACTTTGACTCGTTGTTGACCCATTTGATTGTAACTTTGCCCGCATGTATGTTCCAGCATACAACCACGACATGTGGATGATGAATATACACGAAATGATGATCCTGCAGATGATATATACAAGAAATATATATCCAACCTACATCATCCTGATGCCTCCAAAACATGCACTTTCATAAGTTTCAAGACTTGATCTGGATAGCGATATGCGCATGGATGCAAATGTGATATACACAGTCTGTAATGTCGCATGCAGATGCTATATATCTGTCAAAGGTATATTTTGACAAAACTCTCAAAACTTCACAGCTTCACATAGAAAACATGACGATCAGGCTGGATTGTCTCCTGATCAATTCAAACTTAGAAATTTATCCTCCTAACCCTAGCACATGAGGATGCTAGGATAACTCATAACATGCTACAAATTGATCCCACAAATAGAAAAACAAAGATGCAAACTAAACTATAATACATGCCCATTCCACCAATTCAGAGAATCAACTGGTGGAAGGGTTGAATGAATCCATTTCGCCTGCAATAAGAGAATCAACACATAGATAGCTTATAAACCAGATAAATGAAACAGATGGAATCTCTTACTTTTAATAACAGAAATGCATACAAGATTCACAGTCTCACTATATCACAAATGTCTCTACTTTTGCTATGCTAAAAAACTCACCAAACTATCAACTGTATCTACTCTCCCTAAAACCAACTGATCTAGGGCATAAATAGTAATCCTTCGCGAGTACTACAAACTCGATTCCCAGCGGCTGGGAGACTTCCAAGTGGCTGGGAGGAGACAGCTAAGATAGTTGTCATAACAAACTTCTAACTAACCTGCACATCCTCCTAGATCGATCTAAAACATAAGAAGTGGTCCAATGGACCTTATTACATCAAAAAGTCAAACATACTATAAATAGACTTATGTTCTGTTTTGCAGGGGTACTCCTGCACCAAATATCCTGCTCTTAGGATAGCATGTGCAGTGGCCAAGTAAGAACCATGTGTTGTTCCAAACTTGTCATGTAGTTCAGTTAAAACTTTGTCATCTTCTGGTCTATCCAGACATCTAAGGTATATCCCCTCATAGTTTCTTTTGAAAAGGATTCCACCTTTGATCATGTACCTCTGTGATCTTATCTTTAAAGCTCTCCTTTGAGAATCTTGCATCTTCACAAGGCATCTCCCAATGATTAGGATATGTCTGATATCTAAATAACATTCTTTATCCACTTTGGTGTTCACTACATATTGATGACTCACAATGTTAGGATCAGTCTCAGAAATCATCTGGCTCAAGGCTTGCCCTCTTACCAATTTCATGGGTTTATGTCCATATCATATTCTTGAAGAACCATTATCCACTTAGCTCTTTTCTCTCCAGGCTCAATCTACATCAGGAGCATTTTCACTACTGCATCTGGTACTAAAGAAATTATCTTACTTCTTAAGATGTAATGTCTAAATTTCTTTGTTGCTCTGACTAAAGCAAGAGCTTGTCTTTCAACATCCATATATCTAAGTTCATCATCTTTGAATGGGTAGGTCATGAAAGCTATGGGTTTTTCTTCTTTAGCTTCATTCCTTTGTGTCAGGACTGCTACACGTGTGTTCTGAAGCAAATGAGTAAATGCAAAATTCTCTTGTGTAATATGGGTTGATTAGGACAGGTGCATCTGATATGGCTTTCTTAATGTCCTCAAAGGCAACTTTCACTTCAGGTGTCCATTTGATCTTGGCATCTTTCTTAAGCATTGCATTTAGTGGCCTAACAATCTCTGTAAACCCAGTGATGAACTTCCTAACAAAGTTTATCTTACCAAAATAATATTTAAGCTCTTTATTACTTCTAGGAAGTTGCAGCTTCATGATTGATTCTACTCTAGTAGGGTCAATGGTGATCCCATTTTCTAATATCAGGTGACCTAGTAATTTACCTGTGGTTACTCCAAATATGTACTTCTTTGGATTGAGTGAGATACCATAATTCTCACATTTCTTGAGCACCTTTCTAAGGTCTTCTATGTGGTCACCCCTCTTCTTTGAAAAGATTGTCAAGTCATCCATGTATATGACTATGCATTTGCCAACTAGGCCTCTAAATGCTATGCCCATTGCACACTCGAATGTGGCTCCAACATTGATCAAGCCAAAAGGCATGTGTCTATAAGCAAATATTCCCCACTTTGTGGTGAATGTTGTTTTTAATCTATCCACTTTATCCACCATCACCTGGTTATATCCTGAGAAACCATCCAGGAAGGACATCATTTGAACTCCATTTGCTATCTGCAAGACTTCATCCAGTGAAGATAAAGGATAATTATCCTTCTCAAAAGCTCTGTTCAAATTTTTGAAGTCTACACATAAGCGTATATCCCCATTTTTCTTTCTTATAGGAACTAGATTGGCTACCCATGTTGAGTGTCTCATAGGAAATATGATCTTGGCGTTCAGCAACTTCTTAACCTCTTCAAAGATGATAGGTTCCAATAGGGTGTTAACAAGCCTATGCTTTTGTCTGAAAGGCTTAGCATCTAGTTTTAATGGAATAGTGTGAGTGATGATTGATGTATCATATGTCTTTAACTCATCATAGGTCCAGGCGATAACATGGATGTAATCCTTCAAAGCTTGAGTTATCCTTGCCTTTTCTTCTTCAATACAAACTTTACCAATTAGGACATTCCTTACATCTTCCTTTTGTCCTATGTTGACTGGTAAATATTCTCCTCCATCAGTCTTCGGGAGATCTTTTTGTTTCAGCATGTTATGCAGATCAAATGCCTTTTCTAGTTCTATCACACCTTTGGGAATCTTATTGCTTGGTAAATCCATGATCTCTTCTTCTTCCCATATATGATCCTCTACATTTCTTTCATCTAGGATTTTTTCATCAAAGACATCTCTATTTGCTATGAAATCCAAAATATGTTGTTCATCGTCAAACACTTGAAGATTAGTGACATTGTCTGGTATGGAGGGCACTAATATCAGTTCAACTAAAAATCTCTTTAATCCAGAAATGGATAGAGGCTCCAAGGTGCTAGCATCTTGTGCCAAGGCATCTGCTCTGTGATTTTGTTCTCTAGGGACATGAGTGATACTAAATGCATCAAATTATTCTATCAAGTCCCAAACTCTATGTCTATAGTTGGACAACTTCTTGTAATTGCAAGCATAGATACTTCTCACTTGTCTTACTACCAATTCTGAGTCTCCATAGACATGCAAAATCTTAATTCTTTTCTTGAGAGAAAACAACAACCCATGGATTAAAGCTTCATATTCTGTCACATTATTGGTACATGGGAATTGTAATCTGTATGCTGCCAAATATGACTTTCCTATTGGGTCAATAAGATCTATACCTACCCCAGCTCCTTGCTTGGACTTAGATCCATCAAACCTAAGGATCCATGGTTTATCTTCTATTAATGGCTTATCAGGACCTTCTCTTTTCTTTTTGTCTCTGGTAACTACACCACCTGATATCCACTTTAACTTTTGTGACTCATTCTTTGTCATTTTTAGTGGCTGATGTGAACTTGATACCTTTCCTTTTTTAACATCTGTAATATAATCACTATCAGTATCTAATTATACTTCAATCTCTTTCTTCTTATCTCTTAGTATATCCTTATTACCAAATAACTGATTCTTTGAATAAAGCTTCTCTTGTTTGTTCAATATATGCAAGCATAATGAGCATGTAGTCTCTGAATGTGGGGATGCATGTAGTCTGCACCAGCCTTCAATTAAAGCGTGATGTGGAGGGATCTCCTGCAATATAAGCCTTTTAATTTGCTTGGATAAAAACTCTTCAAACTTTGTCAAGTTACTTCCCGTGTCTTCATCTGACAATTCATAATCTGACTCAATCAAACAATCAGTTCCTGGGGTGACATTATTTTCATCCTTGTAAGTATCTTCACCACACATTAGAATCTCTTCTGGATTGTATGTGTGACATTCATCTTGGTGTGTCCTTTCTTCTGTATCTGCAGATGACAAACAAAATTTAGAATCATCATAACTAAATGTACTACTTACCTCAGTTGAAGATGATTCCCTTCCGCTATAAGCTTGCTCTAGCTCCATCATATCTAAGCAAGCTTGACAAGTTTTCTTTGAATGTGCTTCATCATGTAACCTGCACCAGCCCTCAATTAAAATATCTTGATTTGACATGTTTAAAGTTTGGCAATGTTGCATTTCTCTGGACAAGTACAATTCAAAGTCTTTGAAATGATCTACTCCATCATCATCTCCTGAACTATAATCAGATTCTATGATCACTTTGTTATCTTGATGAGTCTTTTGATGAATATGTGTGTGATGCATGAGGATTTCCTCTATCCTGACCAGTTGCGGTCTGATGGTATAAACCCCTAGTTCAACATCTACGTACAATATCTCATTGGTCTTGTTATACTCAGTGATCATGTGCTTCATCCCAGGTTCAGATTCTATCCTAATTTGATTAGGAATTCCCTTCCAGGGTAACCACTTGTGGGTAAAATTGGTAGACATATAACTGTTAAGTGTTTTTGACCAATCCCTCCTGAGCAACATTCAATAAGTATTAGGGATATCTACCACTTGGATGTCAATGTAATATTGAATCCTTGGATCAGATACTAACTACATGTGTATATGTGTTAATTCTCCCACTACACTTACTTTAGTTTTTCTCTAGTTGTGTCACCTTCTTGAGGGACTTGGCTGGATGTAACCCTAAGGCATTGCAAATAGATAAGGGCATCACATTGGTGGAGGCACCTGAGTCTACTAGGTAGTTGTGTACATTTTTACCAAACATCCTCAATGTGAGTAAGAATGGAGGTGACTCAGTCTTATCTCTATAGAGAGTCATATGTGAGGTCTCAGCAGTTTGAATAGTGGCTAGAACTTTGTGTTTCACATTATTTTCTCTAGCTGCATGATCTTTGTTCAAAATATGACTTAGATTATGCACATGGTTATCATCTTTTGGTGTGGACTCATCTAGGGATCTCATGAAAGCTTTCTTGATGGTTGACATTTTCAACAATTCTAACAATGACAAGCTGATTTTAACTCTCTTCATTTCCTCTGCTAAATATGTGACTAACTTGTCTGATTCTGGAGATTGATTACTAAATTTCAATACTATGTTTTGAGGTGTGAAATACTAAGTATTTACCTTGGGAGGACTAGGATTATTGCTTGCTTTTGGATTTGGGGGAGTGTTGAAGTTATTGGGAGGCAAAGATGTGGTCAAAGGACCAGGCAGTCTATTGGAATTGCCCCTAAGGTTGTAATTATGCCTACCCTGATATTGCTGCTGATAAGCATGAACTTATTCATGTTCTACTGATGGTTCATTTTCATCCTCAAAGGGAAACACGTAATTTGTCTCAAATGCTAGGGCAGATTCTTCACATTCTAATGTGTAATTTTCATGAGCTGGGGTTATTTGGTGATGAGGCTGATTTACAAAACTCTCAAGTACAAGGGCAGAATCATATCCATAGGGAACAATCTCATTCCCTTCAATGAAAGGAGGATCACTTGTGGTGTTAGACGCTTCATCTTGAAAGATAGTAGCTAATATTTTGAACTGAGGATAATTCAGCTCAGCATGTGCATTGGTATTGTGTATTCTACACTAGTTTGTAAGTGTTGCCTCTGTTAGATTAACTCTAGTAGTCTGTTTTGATTCATTAGGGGGCTGATTATCTAAGGGTGATGGCAAAGAACCATTGTTTGGCCTAGTATTCCATACTCTAGGTTGCCTAAGTGCAACATTGTTATTGCCATTATTGTTGTTAAAGTTCCTATCATTGTTGTATCCCCTGTCAAGATATCCAGATCTATCATTGTTATATCCTCTATTCTTATTTGACTCAGGTGTGTGATCTCAGTTGTCAAATTTCTCAACTGTGCAGATATCTCTTTGATGTATTATTTCTCTTCCTAAACTTTGGCTACTATGTTTTCTTGTTGAGGTTTAAAGAAAGAAGAACCATTGCTATTGTTTTGTCCTACTTCTTGAGGTGTTTGGACATGTCCTGGATATTGCATCATCTGACCATTCCCATTTGGAGGAGGCATGATACTAAGGGGAGGTACTTGTAATGGACCAGGCATTGCAACAAGAGGCATGATGACTCCATTGGTCTGTGGTTGAGCATGATATTGCGGATATGCAAGATATGCTAAGTTAGGTGTTGTAGCAGGAATTAATTTTTGATTTACTTTTATTGCCTCTTCAAAAGCTCCTGTTAGAGTTGTGACACCTGGATGTGCTCTCCTTATGAACATGGAGGTCAAGGGATCCAAGGCTGAGTAATATATCAATTTGGATGGCTCATCTCCTACATTGTATGGAGCTACCAACTTAGAGTACATCCTCTAGAATCTAGTGTTGAAGTTTGAGATAGGTTCTCCTTCTACTCTTTTGATTGTAGGAAAAAGGTGATAAGTCATTACAGGATCTATAGGTATCTTGAACCTATCTTTGAAGGCTTTCTCCAAAGCATCCCATTAACCAATCGAGGCTTGAGCAAGGATGATGTACCAATTGTATGCTTCCTCTCCCAAGGAGTATGGAAACAACCTACATACTACATCCTGATGTTCAATCCTTGCTCTAAAGCAAGCTTCCTTAAATGTCTGGATATGATCATTTGCATCCTGATATGGATGATATTTAGGGAAGATTTTATCAGGATTCACAGGCAAAGGATGATATGTAGTAAAGGTTAGGGGTGAATCAATAGTAAAGTATGACACTGTGACTGGCGCTTGCTGCACTTAAGGTATAATTGGTAATCCTGGAGGTGTCTGAGGTACAGATGGAGATACCAGAGGTGTTACAATATGTCTTGATGAAGATACTGATGTACTAGACTCAGGAGTATGATGAATATCAACAGTACGAGGTTTGAGTCCATAAATAGGCAATTCCTCAAAGAGTCCAATGGATATGGACCTGGTATTTGACCAGTGAGCCAGGATTCTAACAGCTTAAAACAAAATATTGGTATTTGACTGAATCTTGGCAAATATTAGAGGAAATGATCTTCCAGGATGGATATTTATGGTCAGGACTCAGTAATGACTAGATATTTGGTTGCAAAGGCAAGTTACACATGGATATTTGTGGGAAAACCTGAACACCAACTCAATATTTGAAGACTTCAAGCAAATGACTGCAAAGATCATAGCATTTATGCACTATACTAAAATATTTATGATCAATATTCTTGAAACAACCTGAAACAAGTGAATCTTTGCACAAATGTCCAAAGCATAGCCAAATTTAATGAACTTTGACAAGATCACCTTGTAAATACGCAGGAATGGATGTAGCTGACTAATTTAGATAGCGAAAGAGAATGGATGGCCCTTCTTCTAGAGCCAATTTATGTTGGTTATGATTGTTAGTCACAACATGAATAAAAGTTCACATAACAAACCTTTATATCTTGAAAAGTATGATCAATTTAGGATAAATTGATGAATCCAAGTCTTCGTTGATGAGGTCATGATCGTCTGACATTAATGAGAGGTTGATGTGATATGATGTTTTCCATCTAAGGGGCCTTACGTTGATCAGATACCAAGAATTTATGTTTGAACATCTAGTCTTGTACCTTCTTTCTATAAATTACTTCACAAAGAAGGTTATGTCCACTGCATTTAATAGATGATGATGATATTTTCTAAGTTTGATCAACTTTTCTAAACATCAACTATTATTGATTAATTTTCACTTCTGTACTATGAATTTATCTAGATGATGTACCTACAAGCTAATATTTGCATGATTACTGTTAACATTTATATGTATTCGAATGATGTTTTCAATTATACATGCAGATTAACTCAAATATGCTAAGAATATTTAATTTCCTTCAGGATATCTGCATATTTCTGTATATTTGCTTGAAATTATCTATATATTTGAAATTGTGATGGTGATTGAATGAAATTAAGAAAATTGTGTTAAATGCTTTCTAATATTTACTAATTTGAATGAATCTTCAACTATTGGTCCACATACATTCTATATACTGTCATGAAAGGAAGAAAATCAAACCATAGGTTCACCAGGGTGTTGCATAGCTAAGTATGGTTGATGCAAACTTCGATGGAAAAGAGATGAAGACAACATGTACAACATGAATTGCACTCTAGAAGTGACGTAGCAAATCAAAGAACAAGCCAAGAATTCATCTACAGATTACTCAAAGTATACGATTGTATGTAATCTAGATCTTCACTTTCATTAAGTATGCAAAAGACATGTACATCTACAATCAGCTTTGAAATTAGTCCTAAGAAACTTCAGCGATCTAACTTCAATTAAGTTTCAAATAATCATACAATGTGCACTCCATCTCCTTTTATAGGACAAAGAGAGGAGGCAGTTACAAATGATCCAATGATCAGGATTTATCTATCTAAATCAACAGTCCATATCTCTTCTTTGACTTGGTCAACAGATATCAAACGTAGCACAAGTTGCCAGCCGGCAACCATCTGGTGAGACTCGATCAATTCTTTGTCTTATTATGCATATGACCCTGTCATCATGCATCCTTACTCACTCTTCTTCTTCTTCTTCATCGTCATCTTCATCATCTTCATCAGTATAAGGATCATATCCTATATGTATCCTGATTATCCCCCCTGATGGGTTCATATGCCTGTACTATTCTTTCAATTTATCCCCCATCCTGAACTTCGGCTTTTACTACAACATGCTTTTGGGAATGGAATTATGTCTATAGAGCAGTCCATTTGCTCTTTCTACTATTCAACATCTCATTATATCCTTCCACCTTGGCCTTCATCCTCATAGCCTTGTTGACTACATCCTCTGTCAAATGGTGGAGTGGGTCATCTGTGGCTTGCTTAAAATTATTTTGGAAGGCCTGAACTGCAAAATCAAACATCTTGATTTTCTATCTTTCCTTCCACATTGCCTTCCAGAACTTCCAAGCTATTTATCTCCTCTGCCATAAGATGATGCAAATTAACACTGATATCCCTCAGCTTGGCATTACACCTCTTCAAGATATCACTCTCAAACCTGGTATCCTCATACCATATGTTTAATAATTGTGCACTATTGTTATCAAATACCTGATTATATATGAGCACCTTCATGTCTATACATCTCATTTCTGCCAGAGCATCCAAATGTTTCTCTACTTTGATGGATCTTCGTCTAACCTCCTTTTGAAATTTATCTACCTTGCTCCTCAATGTGCTGAGAAAGTTCCAATTGGAGAGGGAGTTCTTTATCACCTTCTCTACTTTAGAAATGAAAAGAATAAACCAAATGTCCACCACATGAGCCTTATGCTTCATGATGTCTATCCTATTTAACTCATCTTGAGATATGATCGTCAAAGGGGTGGCTGTGTTGACTAGCATGTGATTAGGGTCAATTAACCCTTTTATAAATGTATGCAACTAGGCAATGTGCTCCTTGTGCATTTTATTTTTGTCCTTCTCCTTTTTTACACTTTTCATCAAGGAGTCAATAATATCTTTGGCCTCTTGGACCTCTTGCTCCTTAGTAGCAAAGCCTAGATCAACATTAGTTATCTGGAATTCATCAATACTTATTTCTCCTTTTGCCTTATCTGCTATTGGTAGAGCTACTTGAGTTGTTCTCCTACCTATGGTAGGATCTCTCCTGATGGTAGATGTAGGTCTTGCCTTCCTCTTAGGCTTAATCATATCTATTAAAAATAATGTAGAAACAAGGGTGGGTTTATCTCTTGCTACAACCAATATGGTATATCACCAGTGGGTCTTTGTTGGTCAGTTTGCTTAATGTGAGCAATTTGAGACAATACATTCTACTCTACCCTCAGTGGAGAAGTTTCTTTTCTTTGTTCATCTTAATGAATTTTCTCATGAGGGATCTCTTGTTGTGCAGGAGTTTCTTGTGATGCTTTCACATTTTGATCCTAGGCATCTTATTGCATTTGATCCTCATGAGAATTTTGAACATTCTAATCTAATTTATCCAGATGATCACCCTGGTCATTCTTGTTCACATTTTCGTCTTCTTTTTTCTCATCATCACCTTGTTAAAGACTCTGTTCTCCATCTTTTGATGTGTCTAATGCTCCAAGGTCTTGGGATTTATCCATTTCCTTTTCACGTGTTCCTCTTTCAAGTGTTGGCTCATTATCCTAATTATCATTCTTATCTGGCATCTCTTCATCACCCTCTCTATGTACATTGACTTCTGCTTTCTCTTTCTCTGGAGGTAAATCGTTGCCTTTCACTTGATCCTCATCACCTTGATAAGTCAAGTCTATGGCTGTAGGGCGGGTGACTTGATCAACCAAGTTTGTCAATCCAATTTGTTGAGCTATCACCTTAGGGTTATCTTCTTCTATTTCTTCCATTTCAACCTCCTCCTGATGGACTTCCTTTTGAACCACTAGGGTGCCATGAGGGGTCTGTTGGATCTAGGGCATACAACTGAGAGGGGGGGGGTGAATCAGTTGTATAAAACTTCTTCTTCTTTTAGACACTTGATTCTTTGTTGTTAGTTAGTAGCATATCAAATAATCATCCATGGAAGCATAATACATAAACATAAGAGCAGATAAGTATCAACACATTGAACACCAAGATTTTGACGTGGAAAACCCGGTTAAGGGAAAAACCACGGGGTGATTAACCCAAGAATTATTCTCTGTTAGAAGAATAAAGAAAAATGAATGGCACATGCCAATAAGGGCTCACTGCCCGAGCACACTGCTCACAAAGAGGCCCACTGCCTACAAGGAGACACACTGTCTACAAAGTGATAAAAATCACAGTCTTGAACTGGAGAATGACATCTCTACCATGTCCGGATCAGTTCCAATTAAGCCCAAAAACCTCTGCTCTGCCTTTCGCACTTCTCTTCGCTATGCCACACTTATCACCACATCACACACATTGAAATGAACTCACAAACCGTTATTTATACAAGACATCAACTTAGGAACAAACATCTAAGTCGGCAAACAACCATAAGAACATCCGCAAGATGAATAACACATCCGGTCGGCCACCACAAGAACATTCGTAGGATGAACAACTCATCCGGTCGGCTAAACAGAGCAAGAACTTCATCCGGAAGAATATCTTCAATTCTGGGTTCTACTATCAATGCGGACCAACAACATAACCTCAACATGATCCAAGAACCTTCACAGGCCTGCCTGAATGACCGGATACATCCGCACTTCCTTTACCTACTGGAATCTCTTGTCTTCCTCATCCGGAACTTCAAGAACACAGTCTGTCGCCATTGTCATAATGCAAGAGGTACTTCCGGACCTCCAAATCATACACAAATCAATGCGGACCAACAACACAACCTTAACATGATCTAAGAACCTTCACAAGCCTACCTGAATGACCAGGCACGTTCGCATTTCATTTTCTTACTGAAATCTCTTATCCTCCTTATCTGGAACTTCAAGAACACTGTCTGTTGCTACTGTTATAATGCAAGAGGTACTTTCGGACCTCCAAATCGTACAAAACTCAATTTGGCATATCACAAGGATATCTAAAACACTCGTTCCAATCCGCAGATTGGGATTGTACAATTTCGGACCTCACCGGACCTTTCTGTGATCCTTTGTCACCTCTGAACACTTGCCGGACCCGGTTCCATACAGACAGCCATAACCTCTTCAGATCTTCATGCGGACCTCTGAAATCTTGGCTGAAGCATCTCAAGACTCATATCTGTAAACCCTTTAATCCACATCCTCCGGTTCTCAACCTATACAATACATTTGCCTTCTTCTCATCACTGTTCTTCACTGTTCCTGACTGAGGCTAATTTTCTCAATATCCTCAGCACACAGCTCATCAAATCCTTCTTGCCAATGCAATATGAGTATGTTGACATCAATGACAACACTGGCTCACCTCATACTTGCAACAATCTCCCCCTTTGTCATTGATGGCAACATATGATGTGAAAAACCATCAAGACAAGAACTTCTCCTTTCTGTCACAGCTCCCCCTATCAACAACAACTTTTCACATGTCTTCTCTTCCTTTACTGCTCCCCCTTTGATCATCAACCACTTGTTTTTCACATGTCTTTTCTCCCCCTTTGACATCAATGGCAAAGGGCTCATACTTGCAATTCTAATACATCAGAATCATACCAGCTGCTCCCCCTTAGTAGCAGCTCCCCATCATCAATCCGGATCACAAGATATGACTGTGATATCCACCGGACTGATGCACATTAGTGCATCTTAGTTCATCACCGGAGGGGCCATGACCCCTAACTTCTCCCGGAGATATTCAAAAGAGTCCTTGGGAAGAGGTTTTGTAAAGATATCTGCAATCTGATCCTTGGAGGGAACATACTCCAATCTGACTTCTTCCTTGTTTACTTGTTCTCTCAAAAAGTGAAATTTGATAGATATGTGCTTAGTCTTAGAATGCAATACCGGATTCTTGGAGATATTAATTGCACTTGAATTATCACAGAAAATTGTGATAGGCTCCTCATATTCAACTTTGATGTCTCTTAGCATCTGCTTCATCCATAAGATTTGAGTGCAACTACCTGCTGCTACAATGTATTCTGCTTCAGTTGTAGACAGAGATATTGCATCTTGTTTCTTGCTTAGCCAAGAAACCAATCTCTTCCCCAAAAAGAATGCTCCACCACTAGTGCTCTTCCTGTCATCCACATCTCCTGCCTAATCTGCATCTGTGTAAGCATGAAGAGAGAAGTCCGGATCTCTAGGGTACCATAGACCATACTCCACTGTTCCTTTCAAGTACCTAAAGATTCTTTTGATTGCCATAACATGAGATTCTCTAGGATCAGCCTGGAATCTTGCCACAAGACCAACGGCCTGCATTATATCTGGTCTAGTTTGAGTGAGGTACAACAATCCACCAATCATTGATCTATACTTTGTCTGATCTGCCTTTGGAGAGTCATCATCTTTGCTTAACTTACATCCGGTTGCCATAGGAGTGTTCATAGACTTTGAGTCTTCCATACCAAATTTCTTTAACAATTCTTTCACATATTTGGTCTGAGAAATGAAGATCCCTTCTTTTGTTTGAGTAATTTGCAGACCCAAGAAGAAATTCATTTCACCAAGCATAGACATTTCAAACTCACTTTTCATCTGATTTGCAAAGGTTTTGCACATACTATCTCTTCCTCCAAAAATGATATCATCCACAAATACTTCAACAATTAAAATATTTTCATGATCAATTTTGAAATATAAGTTACTGTCAGCAGTACCTTTGTTGAATCCAATCTGCACAAGATGCTTATCCAACCTTTCATACCATGCTCTTGGGGCTTGCTTCAATCCATACAAAGCTTTCTTCAACTTGCAGACCATATCATCATTATCAGACAATTGAAAACCATCCGGTTGTTCAATGTAGACTTCTTCTTCCAGATCACCATTTAGGAAGGCAGACTTGACATCCATCTGATATACTTTGAAGTCTTTGAAGGCAGCAAATGCAAGAAGTAATCTGACTGCTTCAATTCTTGCTACCGGAGCAAAAGTCTCTTCAAAGTCAATTCCTTCTATTTGAGAGTAGCCTTTGCAGACCAATCTAGCTTTGTTTCTGATTACTTCACCAGCTTCATTTAGTTTGTTCCGGAAGACCCACTTGGTTCCAATTACATTCCTGTCTCTAGGTCTGGGAACAAGATCCCAAGTATGATTTTTCTCAATTTGCATCAATTCATCTTCCATTGCTTTGGTCCAGTTTTCATCATTGTAGGCTTCTTTTATTGTTTTAGGTTCAATCTTTGAAATCAGACAACATTCATTCTGATTTTGAGCAACATTCCTTCTAGTTTGTACACCTTTGCTTCTGTCACCTATGATTTGATCTTCAGAGTGGTTCAGTTTTACATACCTTGGAATTTTGGGAGTATCCTGCACTGCTGCTTCTTGATCAGGCTCATTCAAACCTATCTCTTCTTCCTGATTTACCGGATCAGGCTGACTCTGTCTCACCGGAGAGGATTGAGGTCCTTGAACACTCTCTTGGTCATCTTCATCAATCTCATAAAATCTTGAAGGCTTCTCAATTCCTTCATCAACTTTCACATTGGTGCTTTCTATCATCTTCCTCAATCTCTTATTGTAACACCGGTATGCTTTGCTTTGAGTGGAGTAACCCAAGAAAATTCCTTCATCACTTCTAGCATCAAACTTTCCTAGGTCTTCATCTCTTTTAATATAACACTTGCTACCAAATACTCTGAAATATTTCACAGTAGGAGTGATGCCAAACCAGAGTTCATAGGGGGTCTTACCGATGTTGTTTCTGATTTGAACTCGATTGAGAGTGTAGACTGCAGTGCTGATAGCTTCCTTCCAAAACATTTGAGGAACATTTGCTTCCAACATCATTGTCCTGGCAGCTTCCTAGATGGTCCGGTTCTTTCTCTCAACTACTCCATTCTGCTGTGGAGTCTTAGGAGCAGACAACTGTCTCCTTATACCTTGTTTCTCACAAAAGTCAATGAATTCACCAGATGTAAATTCACCACCTCTATCAGACCTTAGACACTTTAGTTTCAATCCGGTTTGATTCTCCACCATAGCTTTGAAGGTTTTGAACTTCTCAAAAGCTTCTGATTTTTCTTTTAGAAAGGTAACCCACATCATCCGGGAATGATCATCAATCAACAACATGAAATATCTATCACCCTGCAGACTCTTGATTCTTGTTGGACCACATAGATCAGTATGTACTAATTCCAACAATCTGGTAGAAGACTGATCTTTGCTTTTGAAAGAGACTCTGCTTTGTTTACCTAGCTGGCATTCTTTGCACAAACTATTTGTAGGTTTCATCAATTTTGGAAGATCTCTTACAGCCTGAGTATTGCTTATCTTGATGATGTTATCAAAATTTACATGACACATTCTTCTATGCCATAACCAACTCTGATCAATTTGAGCAAACAAACAACTTTTGTTTGAACCAACCAGATGAAAGATATTACCTTTTGTCTGAGTACCGGATGCAATTTCAGTTCCGGAGCTTGTAAAGATTCTGCATTTTCCATTCTTGAACCGGAGATCATAACCTTTGTCCACTAACTGACCAACACTGAGAAGATTGTGCTTCAATCCTTCAACATACAGTACATTTCCTGTTTTGCTCTTACCATCAAAGGAAATAGTTCCCCTACCTCTGATTCTGCCAGCAGAATTGTCACCAAACTTTACCATTCCTCCTTCATATCTTTCCAAATCTAAGAACTTATTCTTGTCACCAGTCATATGGTGAGAACATCCACTGTCAATAACCCAATCATCCTTTTCTTCCACTTGAGCAGCCAAGGCTTTTTCAACAACTTTGTGATTGACAGATTCAGAGAGTATTGAATCTTCTTCCTTGATGGCTATAAACACCCACTCATTTCCGGATTTGCTTCCTAGTTCTGATTCATCATCTGTTACTCCTTCATTGTCATCTTCTTCATGAACATAATAGCAATTCTTTTGAAACCTTTGTCTGTGAGTATTAGATCTTGCAGATCTCTCCGGACATCTTGAGGCAAAATGACCAATCTTATTGCAGTTGAAACACTTAAAGGGTAGTTTTCCTTCATACTTACCGGATCCTCTTGGCAGTCTCTTTGCAATGAGGGCTTCAAGTTGAGCTGTTTCTGCTTCTTCTTCTTCCATGTCTCTTCTTGCTTGATCATACCATGACATTTTCCTTGATGAGTTTTCACTCGGATCAAATCTCTGTTTGCCTTTCACATAGGCACTGGCTTTGAAAGCAGATTCAGTCTTGGGAGGATCATCTCCAAACTCGGTCATTTCAAATGCAGCTAGTTTGCCAGCCAGTTGTTCTCTTGTGACAGTTGTGTGGGCTCTGAATTCATCAATGGCAGCAACTTTGATTTTGTAGGCAGCAGGAAGGGATCTTAGGATTTTGCAGACAATCTCATTTTCATCTAAAGTTCCACCAACATTTCTGATTCCACATACCAGCTCATTTACTCTTGGCATGAAGGTAGTGATGTTTTCATCATCTCTCATTTTCAATCTTTCAAATTTCCCTTTCAGGCTTTGTAACCTTGCACTTTTGACAAACTCATCTCCTTCATACAGAAGTTCCAGTTTAGTCAGGATCTCATATGTAGTTGGTAGGTCAATAACATTCGAGAGATCTGAGTCATTCAATGCGCTTAGAAGAGCTTCCTTGGTCCGCAGATTGTTTTCAGCTTCTGTGATTTCATTCAGAGTTGTCGGACCACCTTGTGGAGGTACATATGGTTTTGAAACCATATCCAAGTATGCTTTTCCCATACATTCCAAGTGACACTTCATGCGACCTTTCCAGAGAGTGAAGTTGGTTCCATCGAACTTCGGACTATCCTTCTTGTATGACGACATCCTGGATCTCCTCAAGCGGTTAAGCTCCTGTCAGAGGAACTTGGCTCTGATACCAATTGTTGGATCTAGGGCATACAACTGAGAGGGGGGGGGTGAATCAGTTGTATAAAACTTCTTCTTCTTTCAGACACTTGATTCTTTGTTGTTAGTTAGTAGCATATCAAATAATCATCCATGGAAGCATAATACATAAACATAAGAGCAGATAAGTATCAACACATTGAACACCAAGATTTTGACGTGGAAAACCCGGTTAAGGGAAAAACCACGGGGTGATTAACCCAAGAATTATTCTCTGTTAGAAGAATAAAGAAAAATGAATGGCACATGCCAATAAGGGCTCACTGCCTGAGCACACTGCTCACAAAGAGGCCCATTGCCTACAAGGAGACACACTGTCTACAAAGTGATAAAAATCACAGTCTTGAACTGGAGAATGACATCTCTACCATGTCCGGATCAGTTCCAATTAAGCCCAAAAACCTCTGCTCTGCCTTTCACACTTCTCTTCGCTATGCCACACTTATCACCACATCACACACATTGAAATGAACTCACAAACCGTTATTTATACAAGACATCAACTTAGGAACAAACATCTAAGTCGGCAAACAACCATAAGAACATCCGCAAGATGAATAACACATCCGGTCAGCCACCACAAGAACATTCGTAGGATGAACAACTCATCCGGTCGGCTAAACAGAGCAAGAACTTCATCCGGAAGAATATCTTCAATTCCGGGTTCTACTATCAATGCGGACCAACAACATAACCTTAACATGATCCAAGAACCTTCACAGGCCTGCCTGAATGACCGGATACATCCGCACTTCCTTTACCTACTGGAATCTCTTGTCTTCCTCATCCGGAACTTCAAGAACACAGTCTGTCGCCATTGTCATAATGCAAGAGGTACTTCCGGACCTCCAAATCATACACAAATCAATGCGGACCAACAACACAACCTTAACATGATCTAAGAACCTTCACAAGCCTGCCTGAATGACCAGGTACGTCCGCATTTCATTTTCTTACTGAAATCTCTTATCCTCCTTATCCGGAACTTCAAGAACACTGTCTGTTGCTACTGTTATAATGCAAGAGGTACTTCCGGACCTCCAAATCGTACAAAACTCGATTTGGCATATCACAAGGATATCTAAAACACTCGTTCCAATCCGCAGATTGGGATTGTACAATTCTGGACCTCACCGGACCTTTCTGTGATCCTTTGTCACCTCTGAACACTTGCCGGACCCGGTTCCATACAGACAGCCATAACCTCTTCAGATCTTCATGCGGACCTCTGAAATCTTGGCTGAAGCATCTCAAGACTCATATCTGTAAACCCTTTAATCCGCATCCTCCGGTTCTCAACCTATACAATACATTTGCCTTCTTCTCATCACTGTTCTTCACTGTTCCTGACTGAGGCTAATTTTCTCAATATCCTCAGCACACAGCTCATCAAATCCTTCTTGCCAATGCAATATGAGTATGTTGACATCAATGACAACACTGGCTCACCTCATACTTGCAACAGGGTCATCTTTGTATTTTCTACTAATGTCTCCATAGAATGAGCAGAAACATCATTGACTACATCATCATCAGATAAGTCGACTGTATCATCTAGTGGAAAAGGTGGCTCTTTTCTTGCACTATGCATCTTTTCTCTTTGTTCCTTTGCCTTCTCAGTCTTGAAGTGCACTATATCAGGGATGGGAACTTCATGTTGCAAGTTCCTCAAAATACCTTCACCACCTGCTCCTCTCAACAGGATAGGATTTATGTCCCTAGTTCCCCTCATAACATGTTTTTGTTGCTTTTGAGGTGGCGTTGGAACCTTCTTCTTTTTCTTCTTTATCAAGAGGCCATCATCTGAGGGTTCTTCCTCCTCTTCTATAATAACAAGGGCAGGCTTTGCAGCAACTTTCTTTTATTTTGTAGGTGTATAAGGTGATGTTGTAGTTGATGTGGAAGCTACATTTTCTTTTGGTTGGGGTTGTCGAATCACCATCACCCCAGCTGCTTGGTTTCCTTTCTTATTTTTACTCTTCTGCCTTTCTCCATTTGACTGTCTCTTTTCTCGAAGGAAATCATCATACTCCTCATCAGATAATTCCTACCTCTTCCTTTTACTATCCATCATGAGGGCCACTCCTTTACACTTCAATAAGGTGATCTCATTTTCTACCCATTCCTTGGTCAATTGTATGATCTTCTGAGTTATCTGGTCCAAGGAAGTTTCCTCTGGCTGATCCCACTCTGGAGATGATATGGTATCATTGTATACCTTTTTGTCCTCGTATTCCTAGGACATGATCTTACCATCATCCTCATGTAACTGAGTAGGCACTTGCATGAAATCCAAGGTGTGTATCTAATTCAAGGTGAGCCTCTAGTAACCTCTCCCTCTAACTTCTGTCTCATCATCACAATCATGCCAGAAATCTTCAATGTGCTTTTGATGCATAGGCTTCTTATGCAAAGCCAGCATCCTATCATAAGGATCATATGGCCTAGCCAGTGAGAAGGGCTGCAAGTGCATCAAGTTCAATCCTCTAATTACATCTTTGACACTTTCCCTATCAGGGCACATATACTAGCCAATCATGGCTGGAAACAAGACATTTGGTCTCTTTCCTTTTTCAATATAAGCCTCCACTGAGGGCAGTATCTATCTAGTAAACTCCATCAGGATGACTTTGTCATTTGGATATCTCGGCACCATGAGAGGTTGCCTAGTGAAACTCTCCATTCTTATGTATAAAAATGTGGGGAATTGGATGAACAAAGCCCCATGTTTGTATATGGAAGCTTGTGCTTCCACACTCAATCTCTTTGCTCTGTCCTCTTCCATGGTCCTGACAAGGTGGATAGAGAATGAATCATTCACTCTCCTATAATGTTGGAGAGACTCTCTTCCTTTTAATTGTGGGTAATGATCCCAGATGTTCACATCTCTAGGGTTACTTCCAACCCTGCCTACTGTTTGCAATGCATTGAATGTGCCTCTAAATGCACAGGCATATACTACGTAGGAGGTCATATGGAACATGTTCATCTTCCCTCCTAGCCTCCTCATTCCCTCATCTAGGTTGTCAATTATGATCTTTAGCCATAGGGGCTTGCTATCAGAACACTCTACCATCCTGATAATACCATACATCCAATTCTTTAATGCTCCAGCATTAGGTTTCCCTGTCATTCTGCTGAGCATTACCATCATGTACTGGTATTCTGGAGTAAAATCAAACTTAAAGAGATATATGTAGGTAATTTGGTAGAGGCCTTGTATGTTCTATTCTTGGCCCTCCATTGATACATGATCCTTTTAGCTTCTTTTTGCTTTCTATTATACTCTTTTTTAAAATTTTCCTAGGTTTAATCGAACCACATTAGGTCCCTTAGGCCGATTGAAGGTTGAGGTGATGCCTGCAACTGTAAAGTTTGCATAAATTCTACCATGTTTTTCTACCTTCTTGGTCTTTGCATTGTAGTTCCGGGAACACTCTATCACTAGTTTAGTGGCTTCCATTACATACAGGAATCTGCCAGCATTCCACATTCCTGAACTGTATATGCTCATAAGCAGAGGGTTCCCACTTCCTTTCTCTAATCTCATTGTCCATGCATCAAGATCTATACTCCCTTGATGTGTATCATTAATTTGCCCATATCTGAATGCTACTCCCTCTGGCTGCACGTACATAGGTTTCAAAAATTTGGTTTCAGACTGGTTCTTTTTGACTGCCATTGGATCCTGCAATAAAACATACATATCTTACCCTAACGTGTCGTGTGCAGCAGTGGTTTAGTAATCACATGCATTTCATGGTGATAATTCTATCATTCTAGTTTATTTTATGCATCATCATGTCAATTAACTCTGTTAAAACCGTTTTACCTCTTCATTCACCATAAATGACAAAAGAGAGTTTATCTCTACATACCTAATAATTGCTTCCCTTTTACTGTGTGGGTGATATCCAAATGACCATGATCCTATTACAATTACCATTTTCTGTTCCGTTTGAATGTGTATCCATTTGGTTTGCAAGTTTCAGTGATGCTTTGATCTCTCTGGAGCTCTGTAATTCTTTGTTTAAACATATGGTAAATTTGAAATGAACCCAAATCTTCATTTTTTAACCGATTAACATAGCGAATTAGGGTGCGCTTAGCATTCTTTTGTTCATTTCCATTGATCGACACATAAAGTTTGTAGATGTTGACAAGTGGCGAGCGTGTATTTGAAATTTGAAGGCTCGACCTACCATTGGGATGGCATTTAATGCAGGGGTGATATTCACGAAGATCAGGAATCTTTGAAAATATGAATGACATTCAGAAATATGATGGTGACGTCATCGTGAGGATGGTCAACTGTTGACTAATGACCAAAGTTGGGTCACTATACCTTTGTTAATAATCATGATAACACATTGTATCAATATAATTAGGTCGATATGCCATGTAGCATCATCTAATTGGTCACTGGAAATCTTTGCATCTTGGGTCTCGAGGGTCGATATGAGGGATATTGGGAAATATCTGGATGCTCAACACTACGAAATATCACCCTGTTTGAGAATGTGAGGATGACATCAACATTTTATAAGTCTTTCAAATTGTTTGAAGGAATGACATCATAGTCATATTAGTTAAGATTAGGGATATTTCGAAATATGACCCTCTTGGGTCTGGGTCATGATGACATCATCATCAGATCGTGTTCTCTTTGCATCGGGTTAGGATGACGTCATCGTCATGTTGAGAAATATGATGGACACTTGGAAATATGACCTCGCGGGTGTCGGGCATATTGATGACGTTATCATCATGTCAGGTTCTTTTATAAATCAGAATGAGATGACGTCATGGTCATATTTGCGAAGGGTGATATTACAAAATATGACGGACATTTAGAAATGTGACCCTTTAGGAATATGCATGTGCATTTGACGGGTAGGAACTCTTTCGCACTTAACTTTGACGTTTGCATATTGAAGTATATGTAGATATCAGGTGATCTTCATATGTCAGGGTCATCTAGTGAATGTGACTGATATTAACGAATGTGACCCTATGGGAATATTAGGTTTGACCAAAGTTTGATTGGGCATAACTTCTTATCCTTAAGGAATATCAGGGTGATCTAAAAGGCAAACCTGTTTAGAATTTTACACTCTTCCAAATTATGAGGTCTATGAAGGAAACTTTTTGACTTTGACACTTGACCTTTTCTTGTAGGGCACATGCATGTGCAGGAGTGATATACTTAACTGACTTTTGCCAAACCGCCCAAAGAAAGAAAACAAAGAACAAGTAGAAGAAAAAAGTTGGGTCCCTATTTTGCTAAGGCAAAATGGGGCATGTTGTGTAACCACACAACACCTCTCAAAAATCCCAACCATCCACTCCCATCCAAAAATCCCATTCTATTCCAAACTATGAAATTCCTCCATCCCACAAGTAAAGCAAAAATTATAAAAATACTAAGTCTATGTGGGTACCTAAATCACTAAGTCATCCATCTCCTAAGCCAACATTTCCATTGCTTCGTACACCACCATCCAATCAAAAGTTTCAATGTTTATCATGGTGTGTGCAACCGTTGGTCATGATTCCCTTCCATTCCACAATCCCACATACCTCCATCTCACCATCCTTTATCCATTATCCTACATATCTTCCCCATCGCCTTCCTATGATCCATGCTTTTGCATGGTGTCCTACATAATCCGCATCATAATCCACTATTTCCCTCCATAATCCACATCATAATCCACCATCTACCTAATCCATTTCCATCTCCCTTCTATGCAATCCCTACCAATATCTATGAGCATAATGACATTTGACATGGTCCATGCGATGACACCCATCTCTATTGGGAAACTATCACCTTTTATAGCACTAGACACTTGAGTCCCTCCTATCCATTACCATGGTGAAAACCTATTCGCAGGCGCCATGTGTAATTGTCATCCCATTCAAAAAAAAAGAAGAAAAAAAAAGTAAAGATCTAAATCCCTTCATCCAATGGTGAAAACTTGGTAAATAGGTGCCTTGGATAAGTACCATGATGAAAACTTGGCAAACAGGTGTCATGTGTAGGTTGATCTTCTATGTCACTTACACTTGGGGGCACGTTGTCTCATCCAAAATATCTTTCCCATCATATCATTTCCATACCATTTCCATATCCTATCCTACCATCCTTAGCCATTACACCCACATACCTATCATATTGAGTGCATTCATCCTCCCTTCCTCCTTTTAATCTTGATAATGAAGACATAAGGGCAAAATGTTGAAATAGGCTTTGAAAAACTCTTGACATACCTCATCATTTCAAATCAATCGTATCATTACCCTCTTGTCATTGTCCATCCTTTCCAAACCAATCCATCATGCCATCCTTTCATCATTTATCTTTGTCATGTAAAATTCTAAGTCTACTACCTACAATGGGACATGTTATTCCTATGCGAAATGGTCTTTGGAGATCACATCCTAGCTCCCTTATGAGGCATACTTCCATCCACTATAGCCTATCCTTGTATCCATCCATATATCATGAGTTTCCATTCCATGGCCTATCCTTATATCCATCCATATATCATGAGTTTTCCATTCCATGGCCTATCCTCTTATCCACCCATTTATCATGAGCTTTCCATTCTATGGCCTATCCTCTTACCCATCCATCTATCATGAGCCTTCCATCCCATTTATCATCACCCATCCTTCATCCATTCATCCTATTCTACCATCCTTAGCCATTACACCCACATACCTATCATATTGAGTCTATTCATCCTCCCTTCCTCCTTTTGATCTTGATAATGACATAGGGGCAAAAATGTTGAAATATGCTTTGGATATCTCTTGATATACCTCACCCTTTCCAAACAATCATTATCCACCTATCATAAGCCTTGTCATGTAAAATACGTCATGTCATCCTTTTGTCATAAGCCTTGTCATGTAAAATCCATTATGTCATCCTTTCATCATAAGTTTTTGTCATGTACAATCCTAAGTCTACCAAGAACGGGGCATGTTATTCCTATGTGACATAGCCTTTGGAGATCACATCCTAGCTCCATTATGAGGCATACATCTATTCCACTATGGCTTATCCTTTTATCTACTTATCTATCATGAGTCTTCCATTGTAGTCATCCATGATGAGTCTTCCATCCATTTACTATCACCCATCCTTTTATCCACCCATCCCACCTACCTTCTTGCACCTAGACTTGGTTTTCCCCTTGTCATTGGTATCTAGCACAGAGGCTACCCAAATTGTAAATCCATTGACATCCCAAAAAAAAATCAAAACATTCAAAAATCCAAAAACATTCAAAAAATTAAATATTCCCAAAAATACAAAAAAAATCAAATATTTTCAAAAATCTAAAAAAATCAAAATATTCCAAAAATTCAAAAAAAAATCACATATTCCCAAAAATACAAAAAAATCAAATATCCAACAAAAATCCAAGCAATAAGATCAATCATCATCAAACAATCCATCACATCAAATCCATCAAAAACAAATCCAATCAAATCAATCAATCAAGACAATCTATTAATAAATCAAAATCACATGATCAATCCAATCCATATCATCCCATCAATAACATCATATATCATCAAGTATTCAATCAATCTCAATCAATCCATAACTCGATCAATCCATTCCACCTTCATCATCACCACCAATAAAACACAAATCAAAACTACATCTCATCTCTATCATTAAATGCCTTGATCCCGTCGATACAGGGTATGTAGGCAATTTGGGATGCGAAGGAAGTACCTAGATTCAGGCATAGGTGATACACCTCTTTCATCTGCCATCCTTCTTCTAATATCCACCAATCATCATCTTCATCCATCTCATTTCTTCTATCATCTATCTCCCACATCATCACTAAACACCTAAAATCAAATCAATCCATCAAGTTCATCACATCAAAACCAATTCACTCCAATCCAGTCAAATCAATTCTTCAATCATCCAATTCCTCCAATCTCAATCAATCAAATCACTCCAAGCGATGATCCAAATGCAAGTCATCCTTAATCCATACCAATCAAGTTAATCAATCTTGTCAAATTATCCAATCACAATCAATGGTCTTGATCCTAATCTTGTCGTAAACCAAATTAATCAACACTATCAACTATTATCAATCATTATTATTATCAATCAATCATCATCAATTAATCATTGGTTTACATCTTGACAGGGGCAATACCTTGTTTGTTTTTAAATAATTTGTGCATGCTTTCTTTCTTGCTTGTGTGCGTTATCATTTTATCTTGCATTTGTATCAAATCCGTATCTTTCTAGCTAATATTCATATCTTGTGTGTGTTGGAATAGCTTTTTGTATTACCCTTTGCATCTAAGGTCACATCATACCTTTTGTGCATTAGGAATTTAATGCTCTAAGTTTTCTTCTTCATACATTAGACAAGGTTGTATTATGCTGGTGCACGAGACACATTGTCACCTTGGTCCTTATACCATGGTGCATAATGTCTAGTGCTACATCAAACATCATGGTTGCTCACTTTCATTGCAACATACCGCATCTTTCATTTCTTCTATCCATTCCATTATCTTTCCTTCTTAACCAATCCATTTCTTTTCGAGAGCTTACCCGTGTTTGTCCAACCCGCCTATCCTCTCGAGGGGGCTCTATCCATACCTTAGCTTCTTTGAAATGATGTTACTTGACATAAATCTCATCATCTCGAACATCATCTCAAGGAGGGGCAAAATGTAGACACCCAAATTTGTCCCCAAATTTGTCCATGTCTTGCAACACCTAGTCAATACATTATTTAGAGATATCATGTAGCATTTTGTCCTAATCCCACTCTTAATCCCACTTATTCAATTAGCCAATTAATTAAATAAATTTTATTTATTTAATTAATTTCACATCATAATTCCATCCTATCCTAACCACCTAGCCAATTAATTAAATAAATCCTATTTATTTAATTAATTTTCCCTCACATATGCCAACTAATTCAAATAAAATATTTGAATTAGGTCCTCACCTTTCATCTCATTACAAGACTTGTCCATTTCTTAATTGAATCATGTGTGGTAGTACAATTTTCATTTGATATCCTTTTTGTGTACACGAGCACACATAAACTTATTGAATAAGAGTATTTGTGTACATGGTCACACATGAGCTTTATCCTCCTCCTTACACTTGTCACATGACTACAACTCCCTTGAAGAGTGGGAATAACTAATCAATCCTGGCCGTCCACATTGTTCAATTAGCCTTTTAATCACAACCATCCATTTGAACCAAGCCTTTCCTATAAATTAACCCCCTCACAAATCATTTTGATCATCCACCTTTCAAGTATCCTTATGTTGTCAAAATCATTCTTCAATCTTCTCATCCATTTCTATCATCTTCTATCTATCATCTTCATCCTAACGTTATGCTGCTGAATTGTGAGCATGTATCCATCATTCTATCTATCTGAGGTATTGAAGGTTTGGATTAGGTAATGCATTTGTATGTGTTTTATCATTTTTATTTTATCCAAGTTTTTCGATCATAGTTAGGATTAAGTTTAAACATGATTAATGGTGGTCAAGAATAAAGTTAAGAACTTTAGCATAGAATATGATTTGGAATTCTAGTACCAATCTCTTTGGTTTAGTTTATGTTGTGTATGTTTTGGTGAATCTTATGATTATGCTTGTAATCTATTATTTCCTTTCTACTTACTTGACTTATAATTGTTGGAAACCATTCTAATAACTATTACACTCTTTTAGGAAGTTGTCCCTATTTCACCTAAGTGGGTGGTAGTCGACGATAAATTGTCTGGGTTAAGTGGGCCCTAGAAAGGGTTGCATGTACCCACTTGAATAGTTTTGTGAGATTATTAGTTGTGATGTATCCCTTGACGTATTAAAGATTCATCTTGGGTGATGATTGATCATATGGACTAATTGTTTGGTTATGTTTTAATTGGAGACTTTTGTCTTACCTCAATCATTTATGTGTATATTCTTATAAGAATATGTAGGTCATTTTACCTATGACCATAATAATAATGTATTTGATATGTATTCCTTTCTTTGACATGTTCTTAAATAAATATGTGAGTTGGATAGATGATGCATTTAGGTTTTTGCACTTGATTCCTTCTTGCATGCCTCTTTAGTCTACTAGAGCCTTCGTGAAGGGTCAGGCTTCTCCTATTAGGAGTAAGGCTAGGGGAACTCATAGCTTCGTGGTTGGGTGGTAAATCACCTTGATGATATTCTCTCTCCTCCAGGATAAGTTCATCGATAATGTATGATAAGATACTTTGATATAAGCCTTTGAGGCCTGGATGATTAAGGACCAGGTCTTGAATGTATTTTTAAGCTACATTGTTAGATTTCATAATTTATTGTTTATTTTGATATAAGGTAATGTAATTTTACTTTATGATTTTGTATCTCTTCTGTTTATGAATAAAAATTTTCTTTCTTCTGCATTATTATTTTGGAGTTGTTATTATTTTCTCAGTTGGGTTGTTACATACAATGAATGCAATAGGTACCATCCTAAATGAGGGTGATATAAAATATGAAGTTGGAATGTGATACTTGAAATTCGGAATGTGAGAAGATTAATGCAATGTACTAGTGTGCAACTAGGATTTTAGGAGTGGTAGCATGAAGCTATGGCTATAGGAATGATTTGGAAAGCTACTAAATCTATATATGGATCCCTTTATAAGCCAACAGTGATAACTAAGGTGTTGGATTGATACTAAATTAGTGGAAAGTTGGTAAATACTAGATGGAAACTGATGATAAGATGAGGTAGGTATGGTGTCTTTATACTTGACGTGGACACACAATTAAAATGATTTGGCATGGGAATTGATGCATAATGGCTAGTTTGAGGGGATGACATGGGTTAAAATTTAAAATTTGAATTTAAAAGGTGGGGGTTGATTTCACACCATGATTTTGAACTAGGCAAGCAAATGTGTAAATTGAGGATCAAAGTCTACCGAAAGGGGTGGATAATGTTTCTTAAAGTCAAACTAGGAATATGGGTCAAATGTATTTCTAGATCACTCAAAATCATGCACTAGGACCAAGTAGTCAAGGCACCCACACAAAGTAACATAAAATGAATGATAAAAAGGTAGGGTATGCACTTTTATCCTTTTCACCTAAACCCTTATCTCACGACTAATGATGAAATTTATTGATTTTGAAATATGATTACAACTTACACCTAAAAGATCTAAAATCTAATAAGTAAAAGATGACATAATCTATTACATGTCCTAAAAAATTTTCCAATTAAAAAAGAAGAAGATAAAAATTGAAAAACCCAAATTGGTGAATAAATTCATATTCACTCTCCTCCCCAACCCTTTAACTCACTCACCCCCTATAAAAGTGTGTGTTAAAGTGGTCCACTACTTTATAAATATCACCGTAAATAATGAAAGATATCATTAGTGTAATGACTAATTATTATAATGAGACTTTTTACCTACTTATAATGAGGCTTTTTACCTACTTGATATTGATATTAATATATGAATAGATTATGATTAAATTATTTTTTATTAATAAATATTATAAAATAAAAATAGCTTTAAAAAATTATATACTTCAAAAGATTAGTTGATGAATTCAAAAAGAAGGAATGTATTCATTTTTCCTCCCTTTTCATTTTATTTTGGAAAATCAAAATTTTTACTTTTATCAATGGGCTTTTGATCTATTGGTGAAGTTGAATGGTTTTGAATGAGCCCACCAAGGATCAAGTCTTGCGAAGTGCAAGTCCTTGATATTATAAGGGATCTGACGTTGGGATTATGACTCAAGTCTTACGGAGTGCAAGGCCTTGACATTATAAGGGATGACTTTGGCATAATGAATACTCCTCAATCCTCAACTATTAGTTGAAGAGGTTTCAACCTAAGGCTTGTACTCCCATATCAAATAAGTAAATAATGATGCGAGTTTGATATATAACAACCCAAAAAAAAATCAAAATTTCAATTCTTTACCGAGAGAAGATCCCTAAAAAAACATAAGCCACTTTCAATTTAACCACTATTCACGAATCTTATTAAGATAAACTAATCTTCCGCCATCAATTTTATGTTGTCTATTCGTTCCGCATATTCCATTTTGTCACTACATTGTCATATTTGAAGTGCTCCTCCGTGTTTTAATGTCTTCTTCATTCCCGTTTACATTCTATTTTTCCACCATCTCTAATCTCATATTCTCCTCCTAGCCTTGTTTTATTCTTTCCCTCCAAGTGTCACAATGCTCTTTGCAAGCTTAGGATGAGTTTGGGTTGATTAAGCAATTGAAATTTATCTAGACAGAGAATCTTCCACGTAAAGTGTCTCATTTGGAGGTGGGACAATTACATAATCACACAAAGTTTGTCTAGTAACAAAAGTAGATATCACTGTCATCCTTTTTATCATTGTCATGGAATGAAAAGACCAAAATCAATTTGACTAGACTTGTCCTTCCCACATCTACAACACACTTGTTTGTCCTCATGCATGCATCTTTTGTTTGTTTATGCTTTGATGCAAACATGCTCTACATGAAACCACTATGAATGGATTACCTTGGAATCCATTCCCATTGCCATTGCTATTGCCCACCCTCAACAATGTCAAAAGGGTGATGTGGAGGAAGACTACTGTCACTATGGACAGTACAACTTTAATGTTCCTCAAATAACTTTGAGACAAGTATGATTCCTTTTAACTTTTTTTCTTTCTAGCCCCCCCCAAAATAATACATATTTGCAAAGAGCACGCTTTCTCTTGTGGTTTTTATTATTGCATTTCAATAAAGCAGCCATGTGAATGATTTGTCTGTGTCGTTAAAGAATACATTAAGAAATGAGGAATAGAAGAGCCATGCATGAATACGAAACTCCAGAATAGTTGTTGAATTTAGAAATGATTGGTGAGAGAATTATATAAAACAAATGTGAGGATTGGTGATGATAATTGTGTGTTTAAGGGTAAAGATTACCGAAGGCTTTGAGAGGCGTGCAAAAGCTTCCATCCCAATAAAAAAGTATAGATAATTTTGTTTATAATAAAAAAAATAGTGTCATATGTAATCTTTCTCTATGCTTACACTATAAAATAGTCAAAGAACGTTGATAAATTTACTCATCTTTCTAGCTTAGACTGTAAATAAGCTAAGAACATTGAGAATTGTGCTCAGCTGTGGCAAAATTCTCTTTGCTTATCATTCTCTAAGTTTAGGCTATAAAAAAGCTGTGGCAAATACACTGAATTTGTGAATTGAAAAATATGAAGAAATGATTTGAGCTAGTGGAAGCAATTATAATCTTCCATCAACGAAAACTACTGTTGAAGCAGCTGGAGAAAGAAAGGTTGAGGAGTACGAGGGAAAGCCCAAAGAAAAAGAAAAAAAGCTGAAGACCACTGGCACACAAAATTTAAAAAAGCATTCAATAGACGGCAGCAAGAAATTCTTTTTGCAGGTGGGCATCCATTCATTGCCAACAGAAAAAGCTGGCCAGCTATAGCCAACAGCTGCACCACCGACTCTTTAAGCCTTCTAGATCTCTGACCCCTCCACAGCATATTTTTCTTCAAGATAACATACTCTAAATTCTCTGCCTTGGATCAAGTGCAATATCAAGGTTTATAATACTTTCTCTCAGACTTTCAGTTTGATTATTCAGTGGTTGATTTTTTTAAATTTGTTCATTAATGTGCCAACTCTTTGTGCTGCTTGTATAAATGAATGTTCATGGTGGATAACTGAAGCTTTGGGTATAGTCCATTCTATGAAACAGAGTGTCTAGCTTTGGGTATAGTCCTCTGGGCTTGTTTAAAGGAATGTTTATGGTGGATAACTAAAGCTTTGGGTAAAGTCAATTTTAATGGACATGATCATACTAGTCTAGCACAAGGATTTCAGCATTACAGTAATGTCCCAATACTTTGTGCTTCTTTAAATGAGTGTTTAACTGAAGCTTTGGGTAATGGACATGATCATTCTAGTCTAGTGCCAAGATTTCAGGATTAGAGTAATGTTTCAATTCTTTGTGTTTCTTTAAATGGTGAATAAACTAAAGCTTTGGATAATCCATTTTCATGGACATGTCCATTCTATGAACAGAAAGATTTCTGCGTCACAGTTCTTTTATACTGATGTACTTTTGTTTTTTGCCCTTTTTTTGTGGGTTTTAGGTCAATATGAGGATGATAGATATCAGCAGCGAGCGGAATGCAATGCAAATCATAGACAGGACTACCTCTGTGGACTGTGAAAAAGATGTTCGCTGCTGGCCCAGATCGTTGAAATCTCTTGTAGAATTCATGGTGCCCTGCTGTGGGTGCCAGTCTCTGGCAGGAGGTTCAGTTGATGACCATGACACTGAATCAACACTTGGATCAACTGTGACCGGCACCATCTTTGGCTACAGAAAAGGCCGGGTGAGCTTCTGCATTCAAGAAGACCGCCAAGGTCCAAATCTTTTACTGCTGGAATTCGCCATGCCCACATATCTTCTGGCCAAGGAAATGCAGTATGGGCTGCTGAGGATTGCATTGGAGTGTGATAAGGAGAATACAAGGGAGGGCTCTTTGTTCTCTGTGCCTGTGTGGACTATGTACTGCAATGGACGGAAGGCGGGGTTTGCCATTAGGCGCCATGTTACTGAGAATGATAGAGCAATTTTGAAGGTGATGCAGTGTATTTCTGTGGGTGCAGGGGTCTTGCCTTATAGAGAGACCAAAGCTGATGAAGGTGAGCTTATGTATATGAGAGCTACTTATGAGAGAGTTGTGGGGTCGTCCGATTCGGAATCTTTTCATATGATCAATCCGGATGGCAGCACAGGGCAGCAGCTTAGTATTTTTCTCCTTAGATCGTGAGAAAGTTATGGGTTTCCCATGTTTCTTGGCTTAATGAATTGATCCCTTTGTTAGATTTCACGAGTGTTTTAGTTTAATGCTAGCCTGGTTTGGTGCGGCTTGATCATGTTAGACTTCTTTGCATTGTATTTATCATAATGATCGTCTTGACGTGATTAATGTACCATAGAGGGGATGAAAAAATAGAAAGCATCCGGTTGTAGATATAGGCCCAAGGGAATGTTAAAAAAGTAGGAAATAGCATTTCACATGGATGCTTTTGTGCTCTGTCAGACCAGAGAGATTCTCATCTGCTGGCCAAGTTGAATTTGGAGTGAAATACACCATACCCACAAGCTGATTAGTGCAGCATGACTTGTTACAACCATGTAGTTCTCTGAATAATAATTTAAATGTGAAAGTTATATGGCCTCGTCTTGATTTCTTATTAGTTTTGAATTTGGATTCTTTGTTGGGGTTTAGCACCTTACACAGTATATAATGGTGAATAGAGTGAGAGGAAGGAACGATTTCAATTGCATATTTTGTTTCTCTGTCTGACTAGGCAGATTGTTGGACTAATCGCCACATCTGTGTGAATTGATCTTGTGGATTAATGTCATTCTGGGGTTTATGTGAAGGTGCTGGTTTGAAAAATTCACAAACACTTGCAAATTTTAGTGTAACGGCAAACCTACACAGATTCTCATCAGCTTACCAAGTGATCTTCGTAGTAAAATTCACCATGTCAGCAAGTTGTTGGTGCAGCAAGGCTTTCTACTACTGTGTAGAATCTTGAGAAAATTTTCTTGTAATTTTTTCTGTTTCAAGATTCATTCTGTTAACATTTGGATTCTTTTCCTAATTTGAACAAATTAATCTCTGCTTAGGATGAAAGATTTTAAGAATATACGCTTGATTCTTGTAATTTTTTCTGTTTCAAGATTCATTCTGTTAACAATTGGATTCTTTTGCTAATTTGAACAAATTAATCTCTGCTTTGGACGGAAGATTTTAAGAATATACGCTTGATTCTTGAGATAAAGCACTACTGTCTAGTGTCTTATCTGGTCGGCGAAAGCTACCTGACTTTCAGAGTACTAGGGAGCAATGGGGAAGATTTTATATGATGTGTGCTGTATGGCATAACAGAGTACTTGGTATTGTTACACGCGGAAAATGAGTGAAATTAATGAAAGTACATCCACTTTGGATTGCCCTAAAAAGAATATAGGAAGGAGTTGAAGAAATGTCTTACCGACTACCGAGGCTTGTTTTCTTTTTCATTTCTTTCTAATTAACATAGAAATATAGATTGAACACACAGAAGATTAGCATAAGCCCATCCGAGGCCAAGGGCTACAAAATCTAAAGTCGATCTCAGGGGTGTTCTTAGAAATAGGGACTAAAAGTGTAGGAAACAAAAGGCAGTTCATTAAATAATGAATGGATGAGAAATTTGTTTATGCAGGAAGTTATTTGCACAGTGGAAATTATATTGCTAAATACCTTATGTGTTTGTAAACAGAAGAGATTTGTAGAAATGGCTTGAGAAAGTGGGTTTGTCAGACAGAACTTATAATCATGCATAGGAGAAACAACAGTTTGAAGAAGCTGTAGAAAGGCTGTTCAGTTCAAGGAAATTCTTAAAAGGCTGTAGTTCAGTGCCCCAAAAGCATCCAGAAGATCACTGAAAGTAAATTATTTTGTTTTCTTTGTCAGGTGGGTACCCATTGACTGACAGCATAAGCTGGCAAGCTAGAGGCACCAGGACCAGGGACCACGATCTTTCAAGCCATCTACATATCTAACTCAACCATCCTAAATTATTCAAGATAAGCATACCCTTTAAGGATATGTTTTAATATGATTTTGCGGGCTTGGTAGATAATCAGCTTTGATAATGTGGGGTTGCTTTATATTATATCTTTTATCACCTTCATCGACTACACCGATCAGCTATCGTCCAAAAGACTTCTTAGAACACAGTGTGAAGTAGCAAAATCAGATATTGCATCATCATTTACAGATATTACATCAGCTTTTGAGTATTCTATACAATTGTATTTAGTGTATTTAATTTCCTGAAATCTGTAAAAGGGGTTTGACTTAAAATAAAGAAGTTTCATATTCAATCTCTTCATAGAATTTTTTCAAGGTGTTCATCAACACCATATTTGTCTAGAAATTAGGTATAGGTGAAGGTGAACCAGCTATAAAGACTCACAAGTGTAAAAGATAGTATATTGGATGTTATTGTGTTAGTTAAACAAAATCACGGACTTAATTCTGTCTGAGACATTAGAGACTCAAAAATCAGTGCACTTTTTCATTCGACATGATATTCTAACATCAAATGGTATAAATCGAGTTAACATAGATATCACAACTCAACTCATTAGTAAATTCAAGGATCAAATTAGCTAAAATACATTTGAAATTAAACATACCCTATTCTTTTTATTTTTCAGTACATGTTTCAGTTCTTAGCTATTTAATTATTTTAGTCTCATTACTATAAATTGCTTTATCATTAAATTAGATTGAACAATTCTCAAATTAATCATTTGGTGTGCTTTCCTTCCCTATGCTACCATATAATTATAAAAGTGTTGTAATTTACATTTCAAATGATATGGGAGAGTGTGCTAGTAGGTCATTGGAAAGAGCATTCATATTTGTTAGAGATTTGTGTGTGCCCTGTTTTCAAATGCTTTGTTTTACCATAAAATTTGCACAATTTACTATTTCAAGCTATTGCAATTTTTATTAGTTCTTCTTTATATATTGTTTTGCTACATACATATTTTTTTCTCTATACTTTCATCATGCTACTATTGCATACATACATTCATATATATAAAATGCGTACATACATTTTAAAGATTTTCTAGGTAGTTCTAAACTTATTTTATTATTTTTACCTAAAAGCAATCTCTACAATTCTATTCTAAATCTGTTAATTAGATTTTTACATTAATATTGGTATAGGATTCTATTGTAAAATTTGTAGGTTAGATTTAGACATTAATATAGGTGTAGGGATAGATTGTGCGTGTAAGAGGTGTTGTATGAAGAAATATTACTTCTAACACCATCCCTTAAGCTTGATTTCCCAAATCAATTATGCCTAGATTTTCTCCATCATTCAAAATATTCTTTTGCCAACGCTTTTGTAAATATATTTGTGACTTGCTCTTTAACTTATAAATTTCTAACTTAATTTTTTCAATGCCAATTATCTCTTTAATTAAATGAATTATGATATCAATATGTTTACTTCATCCATTGAAAACCAGATTCTTTGATAAGGCTATGGCTGAATTATTATTACAAAAGGTTTTTGTTGCTCCTTTTTGCTCTAATTTAAATTTGATAATGCTCTTCTCATCCATACTATTTGACATGATGTTGATGTAGTTGGGCCACATATTTAGAATGCCCAAGAAATGCCTTTGGGCATAAAATAAAAAATATATCCAGAAGTGCTTTGCTTATCATAAATTGAACCTACCCAATTGTTATTAGTGTACCCAATCAGATAAAAGTTTTCAGATGTAGCATACCATATGCCATGATTTTTCATTCCATTTACATATATGTCAATGTTCTCTTTTCTTCTTGTAGATGTGTATCCTTTGGTGTTTCCATGAACCTCAAGACTAAACTCGTTGTATACATTAAGTAGACCTTGTAGCCATCAAATACATCAAATTTCTAACCAATCACTTATACAATGTTGGATTTACATTATTGTTTCTATCTTCTTTTCTTAGTTTTCATCCTATTGGAAATGATGTACCTTTTGATTTATTATTCAACATTTTGAATCTCTTTAAGACATCATTTGCATACTTGGTTTGACATAAAATTCTCATCATTTGTTTGATCCACTTTAATGCTAAGAAGGTATTTGATCAAACCCAAGTCTTTCATCTCAAAAAAACTTCATTGTTGATCTAAACCTTTCATCTAGCAAATCTTTGTTTCCTATGAAAATTAAATCATCTACATACAAGAAAAATGTTAAGATTTTACCTTGTTTGTTCACTTGTATGTAGAGTATGGTTTCATTACTACTCTTGTCAAAACTATTGTTTAAAAAATATGGACATATATGGCTATACAAAACCTTGGGTGCTTGTTTGAGCCCATGCAAAGCCTTTTTTAGTTTATAAGCTATATTTTGTTGACCCAAGATCTCATAATTACGTGATTGATTTATGTAAACCTTTTTTTGTTAACACACCATTTAAGAATGTTGACTTCACATCCATTTGAAAAAAATTCTAATTGTGTTGGGTTGCTATTGCTAAAATTGCTCTCACTATGTTTAATCATAACACCAGTGAAAAAACTTTATTGTAATCAATTTTAAATATTTGTGAATATCCTTCTATAATTAATCTTGCTTTATGGTTATCAATTTCACCAATGTATTGTATTTAGTTTTATAAACCCATTTGACTCAAATTGAATTTTTTATTTTTGGAAAGTTTACTAATTCTTGGAAGTTTATTTTTTCTTGCTTGTATCAATTTCATCATCCATAGCTTTTACCCATCTACTATTTTAATTTCTTCTTAAAAATAAATTGGACTAGGTTTTATAAAATAAAGGAAAATTAACAAAATCATCATCTTCTTCTTCATTCCTTGTTACCTCATATATTTCTCTTAAGCTCTAGTTTCCTTTGGTATTAGAGTTGACATTTGTCTTATGCTTGGAGATATTATTAATGGTGAAATAGAGCTTCCAACTATGTTAAATCTATGGTTGGGTATAGATGGTTGATTTATGCCTTTTTTGTTTAAATTTTTCATTTCAATGTTTGCTAATTTTTATGTTTTTTATTTCATTTCCATAGCCATACTTCAGCTTGATTAAAAATAACATCTTTATTGATTATGACTTGTTTTGTGATTGGATTATATAATTTATATTATTTTGATTGCTCACTATATCCCATAAAAATGTATTTTCCCCTTTATCATCCACTTCTTTCTTTTCTCCTCAAGTACACATGCATATGTAACGCATCCAAAAAACTCTTACATTACTCAAACTTGATTTTGCTTTGTTCCATGTCTCTTGTGGAATCACTTCTTAAACACTTTTTGTTGTACATCTATTTGGTAAGTAAATTGAAAAAACTACACCTTCAACCCAACAATCATTTGGAAGATATTTTTCTTTGATCATTTTTTTTCCATTTCAACTATTGTTACATTCTTCCTTTCCACCACACCATTTTGTTATGGTGTGTATCTTGTTGTGAATTATTTTTTATTCCATTTAACTTGCAAAAATTAAGAAACTCATTAGAATCATACTATCCTCATCTATTTATTTTGAGGACTTTTAGTTGATACCCACTTTATTTTTCTACCAAAACTTTGAACTACTAAAATAGACCAAATGTTTCTCACTTTTATTTTAAAAAGGACACACGCATTTATTTTGCTAAAATAATTGAATTGAAGGTTATTAAATACTTGCTATTGCCAATGAAAGGCATTTACATTGGTCCACACAAATATGATTATACCAACACAATGAGTGCTCTTTCTTTCCATGATTTACCAACTAAAAATGTGTCTCTATGTTGTTTTTCTAGAATACGTCCTTCACAAATTTCATTGGGTTTCTCTATCATATGAAATGATTTCACTATATTCTATTTATACAATAAATTTAGCCACTAAAAATTAAATAACCAAATCTCAAATGTCACAACCATGATTGATCCTTTATAGTGGTTTAAAATGTGTCAGATAGTTCATTTTTGTCCTTAATGGAAACATTTTATTATTTTTTATTGGCACTTTTACAATCAATACAATGCCCCAACTTTTACACTTGGACATTAGTGGACAATGAATAGACCAACATTTTTTTGCATTACAATTTTATGACATACACATGCCACAACTCATAGTCACACATATGATGTTGAGATTGAAAAACATTATTATCAAAGCACACAACAACACTATCAAGTGCACAATGGTACAAGGTTAATGAACAACAACATAGAATAACACTAATGGAAGACATACATGACCATTGTGTGGTAACACCTATTGGCACTTGTTTTTGTGCCTCATTTTCTAAGCAAAGCAACCATTAGAATGGCGGGAAGATACTCTTTTTAGACCCTGAAGCAACAGACTAGCCCAAAATTTTTGGCATTAAAATCTATCAATCTAGAGATTGTCTCCAAAAATTGTTTGACAAAGGTTCATAAATATGCATAAGCTACCTCCAGTTCTGATTTTATGTTGATTGGATGAGTTCTGAGCCAATTTTTAATGTTTTGGTATTTTTGAGCGAGTGTGTTAAACAAGAGCCAAATAATTCCGTTAATCAATTCCGGTGAATTGATGAGTTTTGGCATTGCACTAGGATCTTCTATCTTCAGTTTCAAATCCTTCAGCTAAGTTTTGTGGCCGTGGCGTAAAAACAAAGAAAATATTTAAATTGGTTTGCGAACTGGCCCCAGTTACCAAGGAGGTCCTTGGAAATCTCGTAGTAATCAATTATGCTAGTTGCAAAATGTTCTTAGGCATATTTTATTACCCCCTACAAGTTTTTATGGCTTTTGAATCCAATCTCATCCTGTGGTGCAATTTTCATCATTCCGGTAGTGGTGTTTAAACGTTGGTAATAAAGGTGAAATTAAAAAATTAAAACAATTCTTATTGTTTTAATGTGAGAATTATAGTAATATTTTATTACTTTGCAAAAGAGGGGAAGTTTTATTTTTCCTGTTCAAAAGGGAGTTGGTAAAAATTAAAATTTAAAGGCAAGCTTTAAAGCTTCCTTCTCTCCAACACAAGTTTAAAATTTTTCCCAATTGTATATTTGCTATGTGCGATGGACAATAGTCCAAAGGGTAAAGTTATAAGAAATTAAAAAATTTATATGTCTTCTTCCATTGAACAACACTATTTCATGAAGACTTGCCTCTTCAAAATTGCAATGAGCTCTGCCTCTACGATGAAATTGAAATCTGCCACGTGGAGGGGGCTCAGGGAAGGATTTTTATGGTTTTGCCTTGCATTTTATTGCTGTTATCATGTTTGTATCTTTGCCCTAACATTTTCTCATGTCCTTGCAATGTTTGGGACTATTTATCACATTTTGTGTTGTTCTCCATTAACAAAAATGGGACAACACTGAGAAAAAAGACCCAACAAGTGCAAAAACATCCCAACATGGTTAGGAATACCTCCAGGCAAGTGAAAAACACCTTGGCTCTGTCAAAATTGCTTCCAGTGCTGCAAAAATGCCTCCAGTATGAAATGAAATGCCCTTACATTAGTTTTAAATGACCTAGCATGTGCAAAAACACCCCAGCATTGTAAAAATATTTGGTCATTGTCAAAAATGCCTTGTAAAGACTATCAAATGCCTGACATTGTTTTAAAATAGCCCCCATTGTATAAACTTTCCTAGCAAACTAATGGACACCCGGCAAGGGATGAGGTAGTGAGTTGCAGTGGATACTAGAAAAATAATGGTTGCATGCAAATTGTTTGACGAAATGTCTAGTTGATTGCAGGGAGAATAGTGAAGCTCTGAGGGGCAGAATATATCAGTAAAATTAATTTTTTACTTGCCAGTGATGGGATAAAGACTTGGGGGTTATTTTTTTTACTCACTAGGTGAAAATGCAACTGGGAGATCACTTTTACGGTTGGGTAAAAAATTTGGACGTGAATACAAAATTTGGGGAAAATACATATTCAGTTACAAGTGATTATGAAGTGAAGGGGAAGTTGGAAGATGTTGTGGCATATTCCTCATGCCAATCAGTTGTAGAATCAAGGGGTTCAATTGTGCCATGTTTCATGCCTCTATTGAATCTAGGGTTTCTCTTCTTCTTCTCTCTTTCTTAAAATGTAGCTTCTGTGTCATTTTGTAGGGTTCCAAGTTCTCCACTTGTCTTAGAGTTTGTAATTTATTACAGGGTCTATGCCTAGGTTTTAGGAATTCTTCAAATTTTAGAGTTCAAATATATTGTAATTAGTTGTTTGGGTAATGGCAAGCATTTCAGTTTGCAACCAAAATATTTAACTGTCATGTAGTAATGTCTCCTAGAGTGTACACACTTTGTTTCTTCAATCAAAATAATCAAGGATTATAATGATTTTTTTTGCACATTTGCTGCAATAGATGTTTGGTTGATGGCTCTTATTCAAGGAGCAAGCTAATATTGCTTTTAATCAAATATTGGGGATAATGTGTTATATTCAGGATTACTAAGAATGTTATATGCATGTCCATGAGAGGTGTCATTATTGTAAGGCAATAAAAGTCTAATGGTCATTAATTTTGCATTTCACGCTATTATCTAATGGGTTATTTGTATCTTGACTCTGTGAATGGACAAGGCACCAGTCTAGTACATATTACTTTTGTACAAACCCTGGAGGGAATCACCAATTATAATTCTGCTGAATCTTTCATTTCATGTTTATTTATTGTCTAGTTTTTTGTATCTTCATGGAGATTAAAGGAAGCAGGGGTCATGCTCTGGAGTGATGTAGTTTTAACCCCTTCATATATTTGAGATGAAGATATTTCTATTTAATCAGTTCTCAATGTTCTTCAAGGTGCAAAGGGATCATGCCTAGAGATAAGTAAACATATAACACCCTTTATTCATTTACCTAAGAACCATCCACATGTTAAAGGCCTATAATGAGTTGTCTAGTGCAAGTTTTATCATATATTCAGGCCTTAAATAGGTACACCCACCTAAGTCCTCTGGAGCTCAAAGAGTAGAAGGCTATGTTTAGCCTTGTTCATTGGCCTTTCTTGTCCTCAATCTGATGATAGTGTAGGATCTTTTCCTTAGCTTATTGATCCCCTAGTTTAGGTATTGTTATTTTCCTTAGGACTGGGGGTTACAAGAAAAGAGACCAACAACACCAACATGATGATAGATAGAGGAGATAGAGTCTCCTTACAACTGATGAAAGAGTGCTCAAGTGATGCAGATGTAGGGGTTTTACAAGGACAATTACAAACTACAATCACTCACAAAGGCTCTTGACCTACAATCTTCTAGGTCTTCCTTCACAAACTGCCCTTAAGCCTTGTAGCCTTTCAAAGAGGCTTTTTTGACCATAATTTATGTTACAGATTTGATACCCAAATTACAAACACCATTTGAGATACCCTTTTGGGCAAGACAAGACATATCCAAAATTGGGTTAGGGCTCTTTTATAAAGTTTGAGGCAACTTTTACTGTTCTCTTTCTTATTAGGCCTTTTTAGGCTTCTTAGGCTTGACCAACACTTGAATAGTATGATGACAAAGGTTAAGGGATTTATGATCTATAATGAGGGTCTAATGACATTCATGAAATACAAGTAAAATAATTTTAAGGGGCTTCAATACCTATCCAACATAAGAAACAACAACCTTGACTATTCACAGACTTACCAAAGTTGTCCAAGACTATCCTAACAGGACAGTCATAAACTTTGTCACCAAAAGCTCAATAAAAGATTAGCCCTCACTTGGAATTGGTCATTAAGACCTTCACACATCCCTCTCAGACACTCCTCAGTCATATGGACTCCCAACTTAACATTGACATTCAATAACTTGACTTTCTTTCAAACCTTCCAGTTTGATACATAAAGATATCAAACCTAGGGCATCATCAAAACACGTGCAAACCAAAACCCTGGATCCTGCAACTTTGGAATATGAAAATATATACAATGACAGACCATTCCACCAATTTTTATGATTTTTCACCATGGGAATGGGGAGAAATGCCTTATTTCAGTTCAATAAAAACCCCAAACTAGGGTTCCAGACTGTTTTTAGAAAAATGCTTGTAACTTTCTCAAAAATGGATGAAAATTGATGAAACAAAAAGGAGAAGAAAGTAGACTCAGAGAAAAACAAATTCCAATCAGTTTTAGGTCACTCCATGAATTGTACAATCCGTACAAGAGGTTTGAAACGTTGGAAAACTCATAAAAATGCATAAAACTAAAGTGTTTCTCATTAATTTCTCCAAAATCCTTCCAAGCCAACGTAAAAAATGACTTTGGAGGCATATTTATGCCCAACACACTTGCCCCAACTATCTCCATTGGCCAACCAACTCATTTTTTGCAATTTGTTACAAAATGATAACTTTTGACAACTTTTGTGAAGAGTTGTTTGACAATATTTGACAATTTTGTAACTTGTGAACATAGGGACTCCAAACTTCACCAAAATGACTCAACATGGTCCAACATGACCTTATTTGAATTAAAAAACACCTAAAACAATCCTAAATAAAAAATGACTCCAAGAATGGTCACATGACTAGTATAGGTCCTGGTGCTCCTACACCATACTACCCAGAGGAGAAAAGATTCAAGCTCCACTTGAATAGAAAGATGCAATAGGGTAACCCTGCTTGAAAGCTCTTGTCTAGTATCTTCAAAGTTGTATCTTGAACATCCAACATCTACTCCAAAGAAATGTATTGTACAAAGTTGTCCTGTACCTCTTCTTCAACACAAATATAAGATACGATTGAGAAGGAAAGAGATAATGTTCCCCACAATAGGAAATTGTAGGTTTCATTTCCACCTTCAATTTGATCCCAAGAACAAACAACCATAAGGATAGATTAGAAAATGACTGAGAATCCTTAAGAACCTATGACATGGAATGAGAAGGATATAATCTTGTGAGAGACTAGTTGATTCCACTCATAAGCATAATTTCAACATAAAACAAACTTAAAATTAAAAAGGGCATTCAATCTCATCAAACCAAGTCGATAGGAATTCAAAGCAAACACCATAGATCAACCTTCCTTTAGGGGACTTTTTAAGAAAATGTATGCAGCTATATATTATCTCCATTCACCCCTTTTAGGAAGCATTCATACCTTTACCAGTATTGTGTTCACCCTAGAAATTGTCATTTGCCCCTTTCTAGCAAAACAAGCAAATTTAATAGGGGAAGTTCAAAATGTGTATAAATGGGACATATTTCACTCCAAATTTTCCTTAAGCATGACTAAAGGGTCCTAAAGATATTTATCCCCTAAAATACATCTAAAACAACATATCAACCTCAAACAACATGAAACAAGGTCGCAAGACAAAGACATGTGTATGGTTAAGACAATGCAAGCCTTAAGCAACCTAACACTAAACAAGGCATAACCTTCTCAATTTAATTGCTATTTTAAAATAGTTTGAACCAAATGATTTCAATGAGTTTAAACATCATATTCAAGGTTATAAATTTCATAAAGATGATATTTCAATTAGGTGAATTTCCATAATTCACACATATATAAACCATTGACAACAATGTGACAAGGAAACATTCAATTGAGCTTATGTCTACTAATAAAAGAACTAACTATAACAACCATCTATCAATGAATTCAATTTACTCCTAAAATCATAATCAAGCATATACAAGATTTATAAACCATTTTCTAACATGAGTATATATTAGGCCTAAAAGTCTCAAATTTAAGACTTACAAATAGTAAAATTTCCATTACAATTTGAAGTATGATTTCAAATCAAATGATAATTATTGTAGGATTATTATTAGCAGAAGAGAGGGTGCTTATTGGAGTTTTAGGCTTAAATGCTATTTAAAGTTTTATTTGTACTCTAGTGTGGAGGATAAAAAAAGGATAATAACTTATGTGTTGGATTACAAGATAGTGTAGTGGAGTACAAACCAAATAAATCAATATATATATATATATATATATATATATATATATATATATAATATAATATATATATATAATATATATATATATATAATATAATATATATATATACATATACATATACATATATATGTATATATATATATGTATATGTATATGTATATGTATACATACATATATATATGTATCTCTCTATATATATGTCCATATATATAAATCAATATATATATATATACATATACACACATATATATAATCTATATATATATGTATATATATACATATATATATATGTCTATATATATTGATTATATATATATATATATATGTATATGTCTATACATATATATATATATATATATATATATATATATATATATATATATATATATATATATATATATATATATATATATATATATATAGACATATATATATATATATATATATATATTGATTATATAGACATATATATATACTCACACACATAACACATAGTATAAACTATCATATATTCATTACATCAACTTGTGACATACAATCAACAATATCTCAATGGTGAAAGGAAGCTAGGTGTGCCAAAATCGCTTCCTACACTAATCTAATGAGGGGAGGAGAGTGCAAATTCAATTTTATCCTTACTATTAAAAAAATGTTAAACCCACTAACAGAGATATTGCAGAAAACACATAAACAAGAAAGTATGACAGAAGAAGAGAGACACAAGATATACATAGGGAAAACCCTTATCGGGTGAAAAACCCCACACTCCAAAACCTGCACAATGTATTATCAAAACTGAAATGGTTTACAATACACTTGCAATGCAAGCTCTTAGGAGTCTTTGACACTCATATCTGGAGACAAACCGGTAGCATAACAGTACCTATCAAACCTGTAATATATCTCCTCTTCAAAGCACCTATTTATATAACAAATACAAGGCAAATATGGCTCCACATTGGGATGGGCATCCAACATGGCCTCATGGCCCAAAACCCTTGCCTATGGACACTTGTCAAGTCACCCCATCCCAAGGAGGTCACCTATTTCCAAAATAGGCTATGACAGATGCTCTTACGACTCTTACAACTGTCATAGAATCTGTCATAGCTGTCATAACTTACAGCTGTAAGAGAATCTGTCATACACAGGCTATAAATAGCATATTCTCTTACATTTCATAGTCCACCTTGGGGCGCCCAAAGATGCCTTTTTCAAAGATGCTCTTCAACACATGTCTTCACCTGTCATAGAATCTCCTATTTCTGACTCTTACATGTCATAACTTCGTCATAGGAATTTGTCATGACCGTTACGGTCAATATTCCTTTACACAACATCCAAGATACCGACACATGGCAAAATATTCCTACCACTAAGTGGGACGCCTATCTCCTCATGTGAGGACAAAATTAAATGTAGTCATATGCCATGTAGGATGACACATCACCATGCCAACTCCCACAATATGACAACAATAGGATTTGCATCCAAATTATACAATAGGCAATAAATAAATACATACAATGAAATAATACAAGGAATTACCAAGGTTGAGACACCTTAATTCCTAACATTTTCCCACTTGTCGAACACCTTGTAAGAGCCAATAGAATTAACAGGATTTAACTGCTATAGGCTGAGAGGCCCATAGACTCCGAACACCATCTAAACTTCTCTGTGCCCACTGGTTTCTTCAATGCATCTGTAACATTCTTCAAAGTATCTACCTTCTCCAAATTTACCTTCCCATCCTCTACCATGTCTCACATGAAGTGAAACTGAACATCACTATGCTTTGTTCTGGCATGGAAAGTTGGATTCTTCGCAAGTCAAATCGCACTCTGACTATCACAACTGATCATAATCTGACCTGCATCAATACTAATATTTGAACACAACCTCTTAAGCCAAATGGCTTCCTTACAAGCATGAGTTGCAGCCATGTACTCAGCTTCTGTAGTGGACAAAGAAACCACAGGTTGTCGCTTACTCATCCAACTAATTGCACCACCAAACATAGTGAACACAAGCGCTGGTGGGTCATCCCACAATAATGGGTTACACTTTTTGGCCAAACTTGACATTGAAATCAACATTTTGAACTAAATCTTCACTTTTTGACATCTATAGCTACTAAACTGTTAGGAGTTTGAAGATAATACGAACTAGTGATTTGTGAGATTTTGTTTGTAGATTCTAAATATATATATTTTTAAAAAATTGGAGTTAAATTGTAATTTTTTTTGTGTTTCCTTTGATAACTAGTTTTAATAGTAAACAACATTTTTTTAAAGTGATGTGTATTCTATAGCACATAACTTTTTTCTACAAAGGATGGAATTTTGATTCTTTTATATTTAGATTGGTAACACTGATATATAGGGCATGCATTTGGTTTCATAATGTTTTGTTGAATATTTTTTTTTAATTAAGTTTTGAAGTCAAACCAATTATAATTTAGACATAGGTGTATTCCATAAAACATAACTTTTTCTGTATGTATCGAAATTCAATTTCTTTTTTTGGTTGAAACAAGGACATCAATACCTAGGGCATAGATATTTTTCAATTTTTTTGATTAATTTGCTAATTTTCCATGTGTGTAGAGCAGATAACTTGATGTTTGATGAAAAACCTACATTCACAAGAAATAAAAAATAAATATAATAATCAAATTAAATATATTTAAAATTAGACTTTTTGGGAAGCTTATAATAAGGACTACATATTTACAAAACATAAATTTTAAATGAATTCATTTGATCCCCGAAAAGGTAAATCAAAAGTGATTTTTTATCAACGTTTTGATAGGTGTAGAGGAGACTCCATTATAGGTATGGTTTGAAACTAGTGAGGTTCTATCCAAGGGGGTTTGAATCTAAGGGGGTTTGATCAAACTCTCTTCAATTAAAATCCTTTAAATGAAACCTTTCAAGGCTTAAATCATTATATTTTCTAAAAATATGTGATTTTAACAAAAATCAGGATGTCCCATAAAGTGTAACCCATTATTGTGGCAACACCCTGGTGGATCTCCTGCTGCCAATCTCACCTGCCCAATCAGAATCCACAAATCCACGAATACAAATTGAATGTGGAATTCCTATAGCATTGCCATGATAGCAAATGAAATACTCAGAAGTACCCCTCAGATATCTAAACACTTGCTTAACTGCATCCTAATGTACCTGTCTAGGATTAGCCATAAATCGACTAAGGACTCCCACTACTTGGGCAATGTTTGGTCTTGTGTAAACCATAGCATACATCAAACTACGAACAATACTAGCATAAGGTACTCTACTCATGTCCTCCACCTCACTAGGAGATTTTGGACAATCATTAACAGACAACTTTGTCCCCAAAGAAACATGAACACAATGGTCTACAATATGCCATGCTGAACCTATCCAACACAGTCTTGACATACTTACTTTGGCTTAACCAAAGTTTTCTGTTAGCTCTGTCTCTTCTAATTTCCATTCCCAAAATGTACCTGGCTGCCCTAAGATTTTTCATCTGAAACTGTGCTGACAACTGAGACTTCAAATCATAAATCATATTCTTACCATTCCCAATCAACAACATATCATCAACATACAATGCAATAATGAGAATGCGATCATTATCAAACTTGTAATACACACAATGATCTAATTTTGATCTTAGATATCCAATCAACAACACAAATGCATCAAACTTCAAGTACCACATCCTAGGAGACTGCTTCAAACCATACAAAGACTTCTTAAGCTTGCAAACCAAATTTTCTTTACCTTTCTCTATGTAATGCTCTGGTTATGACATGTAAATTTCTTCCTCTAAATCACCATGAATGAAAGATGTCTTCACATCCATCTGTTCTACCTCTAAGTCATAAGCAGCTGCAAGAGATAACAGAAATCAAATGGATGTCATCTTTGCAATGAGAGAAAATTTCACCATAATCAATTCCCTCCACTTGTGAGCACCCCTTCGCAACCAATCTAGCCTTGTACTTTTCAACACTACCATTTGCACCAAATTTCTTCTTGAACACCCATTTACAACCAACGGGTTTCCATCCATTAGGCAAAGGCACCAAGTCCCATGTTTTATTCTTTTCCAAAGAAGCCATCTCATCTTCCATGGCCTCCTTCCAGGAACCTGCATCTTTCATGCCCATAGCCTCTTTCACAATTCTAGGCTAATCAGTGTTAGTAAGTAAAGCAAAAACACAACTAGAATCAAGTAATGAATAGCCAAACCTATCAGGTTGCTGTTTTGTTTGTGTAGACCTCCTTAATGACTGAGGTTGAGGTTCTACTTCTTCTTCTAAGCTTTCAGAGCTGCTAGAGCTCTCCTCATCATCATGTCTCATAGGGTCTATCTGTTCATACTTCTTAGGGGTAGAAGGAAACTAAACCGCATCCTCTTTCTTTTCTGTCTGTTTTGGCTGTAAAACAACAAAATAAGGTGTTAGTTCTTTGAAGATAACACTTCTTCTATTCAACACTTTTTCAGCCACAGGATCCCAAAGCTTGTATCCTTTCACACCAACACCATAGCCAATGAAAATACATTTAACAGCCTTATTCTCTAATTTAGACCATTTCTCCTTAAGCACATGTTCATATGCCTCACAACCAAAAACATGAAGATGTCTAACTGAAGGCTTCTTACCAAACCACACCTCCATAGGCATCTTACCAACAAGAGCTGATCTAGAAGATCTATTTACCAAATAGAAAATAGTGGCAACAGCTTCAGTCCAAAACTTTTGTTCGAGGCCTACTCCACTAAGCATACTCCTAGCCTTCTCCATCAGTGTCTTGTTCATCCTCTCTACAACTCCATTTTACTACGGGGTATATGGAGTTGTCTTATGTCTTTCAATCCCTTGCTCTTTACAGAACTTATCAAACTTTGCCGAACAAAACTCACCACCATTGTCAGTTCTCAAACACTTAATCTTTTTACTAGTATGATTTTCAGCAAAGGCTTTAAACTCCTTAAACTGACTAAAGACTTCAGTCTTGATTCTGATAAAATAAACCCATGTCCTTCTACTATAATCATCTATAAAAGATACAAAATATACAGCTTTGGAAATCGAAGGAACATTAACAGGACAAAACACATCAGAAAGAATAAGATCAAATACACCAGAAGACTTGTGAGAACTAGAGTAAAACTAAACACGGTTTTGCTTTCCATAAATGCCATGTTCACAAAAGTTGAACTCGAGATTACAATCATTTAACCCCGCAATGAGGTTTTTATTTTTTAGGGTATGCAGACCCTTCTCACCAATGTGGCCATATCTCAAATGCCATAACATAGTCTTTTCAGTAGGAAGCTTAGCTTCCATAGCATGTGCACTACTATTAGAACTAGTTACAATAGATTTCTTCACTGCTCGTTCAGATGGTGGGGATGAAGTGACTGTAGCTCGTTTCTTTGAGTCATAAGAACTATTGCACTATAAAGTGCATGCCTCTAGCTGAAATAGAGTACCTCTTTGAATACCCTTCGCAAGCACCATAGATCCTCTAGTCATCTTGCATCCATCCTTCAAAAAGACAACCTGCACACCTGCATGTTGTTCCATGCAAGGTCTGGAATGTGCATAACTCTAGTTATCCCCTTCACTCATCCATCAGGGAATCAGATTGAGACTCTTCAATGACCAACAATCTTCAGATGAGAGTCATCACCGAGGTACACTCTTCCACCATCGAAGTCTTCATACTTCATGAACCAGTCTTGATGTGAGGTCATGTGGAATGATGCACCAGAATCAATCAACCACACATCATTAGATGCATGGGTGGCTAGGGCTGCGATGAAGGCATCACCATCATCTTGTGACTTGTCAGAATCTGAATCAAGAGCTTTCTTCTTCTTTTTCTTCTCCTCTTTGCATTCCTTTCAAAAATGCCCAGTTTTACCACAGTTCCAACAGAGAGCCTTGGACTTTCCAGGAGATTTGGATCTCCCACAGGATTTGGATCTACCCTTATCACCTTTCTTGTCCTTCTTCTTCCCTTTCTCTTTGGGTCTTCCACAAACTGCAAGAGCCTCTTTGGCTACCTTAGAAGACTTCCTCCACATTTCTTCAGATAAAAGTGAGGACACCACATATTCCATCTTAAAGGTGGTAGTGGTTCTTCCGATAGTCATGACAAGATGATCCCACCAATCTAGCAAAGAACAAAGCAGGGTCATACATCGATCCTCCTCCATTTTCACACCCACAGATGTCAACTATGCAACAATCATGTTGAAATCATTCATATGGTTCACAACAGATCCTCTGTCTTCCATCTTCAGAGAGAACAACTTCTTTTTCAGGAAAAGTTTGTTTACCAAGGACTTGGCCTGATAAACATCACCCAACTTCTTCCAAAGATCTTTCATGCTCTTCTCCTCATGGACATTCAATAGGACAGAGTCAGCTAAACAAAGTCTTATGAGACCCTTAGCCTTTCAATCTTTGAGGTCCCAATCAACTTTTGACATTGTTGTAGGTTTCACACTAGATACGGTTTCCCATAGGTCACGATCAACAAGTAGGTCCTCCATCTTGAGTTTCCACAACTCAAAATTAGTGCCATTGAATTTATCAACCTCTAACCTTCCAGATGTGGTTACCATCTCCTTTCTATAATAAGATACAGAATACTCTGCACAACACTCCCACTCAACCTAAGATCAACTCAAAAAACCCCTACCCAATAGCTAGAACCAAAACTAACCTGGCTCTGATACCAACTGAAATGAAGCTAGGTGTGCAGAAATCGCTTTCTACACTAATCTAATGAGGAGAGGAGAGTGCAAATTTAATTTTATCCTTATTATTACAGCAATGTTAAACCCACTAATAGAGATATTGCAGAAAACACATAAACAAGAAAGTATGACAGAAGAAGAGAGACACAAGATATATGTGGGGAAAACCCTTATCGGGTGAAAAACCCCACACTCTAAAACCTGCACAATGTATTATCAAAATTGAAATGGTTTACAATACACTTTCAATGCAATCTCTCAGGAGTCTTTGACACTCGTATCTAGAGACAAACTGATAGGATAACAGTACCTGTCAAACTTGTAATACATCTCCTCTTCAAAGCACCTATTTATATAACAAATACAAGGCAAATATGGCTCCACATTGGGATGGGCGTCCAACATGGCCTCATGGCCCAAAACCCATGCCTATGGACACTTGTCCAACTCTGTAGGATGCTCCTGACACTTCTCAAGTCACCCCATCCCAAGGAGGTCGCCTATTTCCAAAATGGGCTATGACAGATGTTCTTACGACTCTTACAACCATCATAGAATCTGTCATAGTTGCCATAACTTACAGCTGTAAGAGAATCTATCATACATAGGCTATAAATAGCATATTCTCTTACAACATGTCATAGTCCACCTTGGGGCACCCAAAGATGCCTTTTTCAAAGATTCTCTTCGACACATGTCTTAACCTGCCATAGAATCTCCTATTTCTGACTCTTACATGTCATAACTTTGTCATAGGAATATGTCATGACCGTTACAGTCAATATTTCTTTACATAACATCCAAGATGCTGACACATGGCAAAATATTCCTACCACTAATTGGGATGCCTATCTCCTCATGTGAGGACAAAATTACATGTAGTCATATGCCATGCAGGATGACACATCACCATGCCAACTCCCACAATATGACAACATAGAATTTGCATCCAAATTATACAATAGGCAATAAATAAATACATACAATGAAATAATACAAGGAATTACCAAGGTTGAGACATCTTAATTCCCAACAACTAGATCTCCTTTGTATGACATCCTTCTTAATTACAAGTCATAACTCATTTTATACTCTCTTCTTTTCACTTATATTCCTATCTTGTTCAATTACTACTTTCTCCTATGTTACATTCTATATACCATATATGCAATACATATATGTTCATGATTGAGTATAGGGATGTGTACCTCTTCATTGGTATGACTCTTTGTAATTGTCATAGGTCAGTTGTATGTGCCACACTTGTTTTGTGATGACTTTATCTTCTATATCTGGCTTGAGGTGTGTTCTTTATATTGCTAGACTTTGGTACCCTTGAAGGTTTTTGTTAGAGGAAAATGTGAACAATAGCATTAAACAACTAAATATCCAATAACTCAATGAAATTGATGTAAATACAATAAACAAAGAATATTACCTTTGTAGATCAATTTACCTCATTGCTTCCATTGTTACCTATCTCATATCGATCTTGTGTATGATTTGAGCTCTCAGAAGTGTGTACTTCCTTGTTGTTAAAGATGACAATATGAGAATGGCTGTGATTGGAACATGCAATGAAGACTAAACTAACAATGTAATTCTAATGGATATGGATGATTGATAATGGAGACATGGTTGGATGATTATGATGATAATGAGATAATGCGACTGCAAATGAGGATACTGTGCCGAAGGCACACTGGTAGGATTCCTGCAGAGTAAGATTACAAAATCTTGAGATATTGAAATGAGGGGATGAGGGTTCCTTTTATAGGCTCAAGAGAGACCAAATCCAAGTGTCAATAGATCCATGACTGGAGGAATTGTTGCAAATATGTGCCTAAATAGTGTTGTCATTGATGTCAACATATCCTTGTTGCCATTGGTGTCAACTGTAACCTATTTTGTTGCCTGTTTAGAAGACTAGAATGTTGAGGGTATTGAGAAAATTAATGAGTATCAATGTATGTGGACCATATAGCTGAGTAGAGGATTGTCTGAAGAAGCTCCAGTTAAGATTTGAAGGGTTTGCATGAACATTTGAAGAAGTTATAGCCCTCTGAGTAGAACCAGTTTTGCAATGTTTAGAAGAGACAGAGTGACAGGAAAGAGGTCTGGATTGTTCCGAAAATGTAAAATGATGATTTGCAGAACTAGAGGCATGTTTGGGAAGTCAATGTGTATCATCCATTCAAGTGGTTTGTGGTTTGGAGGTCCAAAAGCAATCTTTCTAGTGTAACAGTCATGGTAGACAGTGTTCTTGAGGTTCTGGATGAAGATGCAAGTGATTTTGATGATTTGGAGGAGTGTAGATGTTTTTTAATGAATTAAATGTGCTTGTGAAGATCTCTAGATCATGTGGCTGCTGTGTTGGAGGTCCACATTGAAGTTTGAGCCCGTTGTTGAAGATTTCCCTCTTGGTGTTGTTGTTCTTCCCAGTCTTGGCTGACCAGATGATTTAAGCATGTTGCAGATGATCTAAGAGCAATTCTCTGGAGTGTGGCGTGTTGTTGGAGGTAGATTCAAGTCTCAGATATGTTTGGCTGACAATATAGTGATCCACGTTAAGTCAAGCTGACCTTGATGTTTATTCCAAGGTTGATGAAGCATATAAAGGTGTGTAGTTGAGGTGTGGAAAATTATCCTTGTGCAAAAATAATAAAATCCAAAGAAAGGATCAGAGGCAGAGTAGAGTAGAGGAGAAGCAGAAGAACAAGAGCTTCTTAGGATGAAGAGTTAGAGAAGAAGTATTTGGGGTAGAGCAAAAGTTTTGTGAGCATTTAATGAAACTGAACTAGGCATGAAGAAGATGCTATTTATTAATTAATTCTTTCTGTGTTAAACATAAATTATGTAGGTAGTGAGCTTTGGGTAGTGTGCCCGAAGGCATGTGCCTTCGCTTTTCTTCTAAGTACTTTTAACAGGGTACGAATCTTGTGGGTTAACCCCCACCGTGGTTTTCCCTTAACCAGGTTTCCACGTAAAAAATTTTGGTGTTATGTGTGCTCAATTTATTTCTGCTCATGTTATTGATTCATGCTTTAATGTTTACATTATTAATCTGATTGTAAGTTGATAAAGAAGATTAAAAGCAGAAAAGGTTAAATTTGTGGGACAACTGATTCATCCCCCCTCTTAGTTATCTAGACTAATTCCAACAATTGGTATTAGAGATAGATTCTCTAAAAGAAGCTTGACTGCTTGAGGAGATCCAAGATGTCGACTTATAAGAAGGAAAGTCCAAGATTTGATGGAACAAATTACTCCCTTTGGAATGTATGGGTGATTCCTTTTGGTCGATAACAAAGAATGAGTATAAGATTCTGAAGAATGGCCCTACTACTCTAGACGAACTCAGGGAAGCTAAATAAAATATTTGAGCCAAAGAAGCATTATTGAGTGCCCTGACTGATACAGAATTGGCAAATATCCTGGATTTGAAAACTGCCCATGAAATCTGGAAAAAGTTGGAAAATCTGTATGAAGGTGACAAATATGTCAAATGTGCCAAGCTACAAAGCTTGAAAGGTAAATATGAAAGATTGGTAATGAGTGAAGATGAAAACATTACTTCCTACATGTAGAAAGTGAATGAACTTGTGACCGGTATCAGAAATGCTGGTGGAGTATTGGAAGAATTAGAGATTGTTGCCAAAGTTACCTGCAACATACAAGCATAAAGCTACTGCCATTGAAGAGATCAGGATAGTGACCACTATTACAAGGGATTAGTTAGTTGGTAAGCTCTCAGCATTTGAAATGAGTGAGTTTGGTGATTCTCTTCCTAAGTCTGAAACTACATTTAAGGCCATTGTATATAGAAAACAAAGATATGATCTGGGTGAAAGCTCTTTAGGAAGATCAAACAGATTTGCTAAGGTAAGGAAGGATCTCGAAGATGATGAAATTGAGTCTGCAAAACTTGAAGCTCTTATTGCTAAAAGAATACCAAGAGGATCCGGTAAGTATGAAGGAAAGTTGCCATTCAAATGTTTTGCTTGTAATAAGATTGGTCATTTTGCCTCAAGATGTCCAGAGAAATTTTAAAGCCAAACCCTAATAGATATAAAGGTTAGAAGAAATGTTACTATGTCCAAGAAGCTAGAGAAGAAAGAGTCGCAGATGATGAATCTGATCATGGAGGTTCCACTGAAGATGATTGGGTGTTCATTGCTATCAAAGAAGAAGATCCGGTGTCTACTGAATTTGCTAGTTGTACAAATGTGGAAAGTGCCTTGGCTGCTCAGGTTGTTGAAAAGGATGAATGGGTGATTGATAGTGGATGTTCTCATCATATGACTAGTGATAAAAGTAAGTTTATAAGATTTGAAAAATATGAAGGTGGAATTGTGAAATTTGGAGACAACTCAGCTGGTAGAATATGTGGCAGAGGATCCATCTCTTTTGATGGTAAGAATAACACCAATGATGTTCTGTATGTGGAAGGACTGAAGCATAATCTTCTCAGTGTTGGACAGTTGGTTGACAAGGGTTATGATCTCCGATGCAAGGATGGAAAATGCAGAATCTTGGAAAGCTCCAGAACTGAAATTGCATCTGGTACTCAAACTAGAGGTAACATCTTTCATTTAAGTAGTTCTGGAAAAAGTTGGTTGTGGCATAGGAGAATGTGCCATGTGAATTTTGATAACATTGTCAAGATAAGTTCCACTCAGGATGTGAGAAATCTTCCAAAACTTGTGAAACCTGATAGCATGTGTAGAGTGAAGAGAATTAATGTCTCAAGTTACTTCTTGGAACTTCATTCATTCATTCGTTGGTTTTCATCATCGTTCATCGACAAAGGTTGAATTGTCGGTGAACTCTTGAACTTTGTTCATCGGGTTCAATGGTTCATTGGGTTCAATGGTTTGACCTTTATGCATTGGATACTTCGGTGAAGGTTTGAACTTCGCGAGTCGGGTTCATCAGGTTCAATGGTTCAACCGATATGCCTTGGATACTTCGGTGAAGGTTTGAACTTTGTCCGACAGGTTTTGTGGTTCACTGGTTCAACCATTGGTTCGATGGTTCTAGAGGTTCAATGGTTCAACTGATGGTTCGATGGTTCCACAGGTTCAATGGTTCAACCGATGGAGATTGAAGGTTTGGACATTGGTAAGAAAATTATCATCAGCGATGTTTAGAGATATCTCTCCGACTGCTAGTGTCTTTCCGATGGACGATGAATGGTAAACTCGTTGATCTAGTCGGCATATGTGTCAACAGTCAATGTTCTTTTGGGCGTGTATATATATTACTGCTACGCCTAATGTCTAATGCATGTGGGACTAACATTTCTCATGAATATGTGAACTATCAGACGACAGTTACGCGATGGTTGGGACATCAATGCTGAGTCAGTTGAAACGAGTAGTTAGGGCAGAAGTGAAAATGGTTTTTATTTGCTCTTGAAGGCTATGGTTTTTATATAGATTTGGAGGGCTCGTCATGATTGATGAAACGATTCAATTATACAGTTTTTTCTATAGATGTACAGATGTAAGAAAACAATTTTTTTGTATAATGGTAGAGAATCGATACCTGAGCAATTGAGCTGGGATCTTTATTGTAACTATTCAGTTTACTATAATAAAGATAGTCTCTCTTGTGGTGGTGGGTTTTTTTAACCCAAAAGGGTTTTCCCACGTAAATCTGGTGTCATTCTTTGTTGTCTGGAAATGTTTATTCTATTTTTCTGGTGTGTTTATCTATAGTTTTTTAAATTGAAATTTACCTGTCTGCATTATCCCCTTTAAATTAACATTAGGGAAGCTATATTCTGCACCTCTGCTTTCCTTACAAGTGGTATCAGAGCCTAGCCAGTTGTGTTATCCTTGTTGGTAGGTTGGGTTTTTTGTGTTAGTTCAGTGAGTGGGAGTTCTATAGAGGTCTATTCTGTTAAATAAGATGGCAAGTACATTAGGAAACATAGACATTGAAAAGTTCAATGGCACAAACTTTGAGTTGTGGAAGATTAAGGCTGAAGATTTGTTTGTCGACAGAGATCTTTAGGTTACTGTGTCTGGGGTTAAACCTGCAAGCATGAAACAAGAAGATTGGGACCTAGCTGATAGAAAAACTAGAGGACTGATAAGATTAAGTCTTGCGGATTCTATTCTATTGAACGTCCATGAAGAGAAGTTAGCCAAAGATTTGTGGAAGAAGTTGGGAGATATTTACCAGGGCAAGTCCTTGGTGAATAAACTGTTCCTTAGAAAGAAGTTGTATTCTCTAAAGATGGATGAAGGTGCATCTGTAGCAGATCATCTAAACACATTTAATCTGATTGTTGCATAGTTGACGTCTGTAGGTGTAAAAATAGAAGAGGAAGACCGCTGTATGCTTCTATTGTGTTCCTTACCTGACTCATGGGATCATCTTGTGATGGCTATTGGAAGTACAACAACCACGTTTACAACTGAAGCGGTTGTTACCTCATTGTTATCTGAAGAGATGCAGAGGAAATCTTCTGAGACAACCAAAGAGGCCCTGTCTGTTTGAGGTAGATCAAAGCAAAAAGGCAAGAAGAAGGACAAGAAGTCTAAGTCCAAATAAGAGGGGAGATCGAAATCTCCTGGTACAAAGTCCAAGGTGAAGTGCTAGAATTGTGGGCAGAAAGAACACATCAGAAGAGACTGCAAAGAGGAGAAAAAGAAGAAGAAGAAGAACTCTTTTGACAACGATTCTTCTCAGAGTGATGCTGATGCCTTCATTATTGCCTTGGCAATGCCTGCATCTGAAGATGTGTGGATGGTGGATTCAGGAGCATCTTTTCATATGACATCTCACAGAGAGTGGTTCACAAAGTTTGAACTGTATGCTGGTGGGAAGGTGTTCCTGGCAAGTGATTCAACACTGGAAATTGTTGGCCGAGGACGAGTCAGAATCTAGTTCTCGGATGGCAGGATAAAGGGAATGAATGGAGTATTACACATCCTAGGTCTGGCTCGAAATTTACTTTCTGTTAGTAAGCTTAATGATGTTGGTGTGCAAGTTACTTTTGTGAATGGTGGTTGTAAGATGACTAGAGGTTCTATTGTACTGGAAAAGGGTGAACGCATTGGAACTCTGTATAGGTTAGATGCTAAACCAGTGTGCTGTAATAGTGTCTCTGCAAAATCTGAAAAAGCTACTATTGTAACACATGATGCAAACTCTATGGAAGTTAAACTTCCTATAGAGAAAACAATGCTATGGCATCATAGACTTGGTCACATAGGTGAAAAAGGTTTAAAAACCTTGAAAAACAAAACCCTGGTAGATGGGTTGATTGATTGTAATCTAGAGTTTGATTTCTGTGAACATTGTATATATGGAAAACAGAACCATGTTTTTTTACTCTAGTTCTCATAAATCTTCTGGTGTTCTAGACTATGTACATTCTGATGTCTTTGGTCTAGTTGATGTTCCTTCTTTAGCTAAATCAAGATACTATGTATCGTTTATTGATGAATATTCAAGGAGGGCATTTGTATATTTTTTGAAAAATAAATCAGAAGTGTTCAGTCAGTTTAAAGAATTTAAAACTCTTGTGGAAAATCAGACTGGTAGAAAAATAAAATGCTTGAGAATAGATAACGGTGGTGAATATTGCAATGCAGATTTTGATAAATATTGTGTAGATCATGGTACAAAAAGGCATAAGACTACAACTTATATTCCACAACAAAATGGAGTTGCTAAAAGGTTGAATAGATGATTGATGGAGAAAGCAAGAAGTATGTTGAGTTATGCTAGTCTTGAACAAAGGTTCTGGGCTGAGGCAGTTGCTATAGCTTGTTACTTGCTGAACCGTTCTCCTACTTCAGCATTGGTTGATAAGACGCCTATGGAAGCATGGTCTAGAAAGAAGCCCTCTTTGAGACATCTTCGTGTCTTTGGCTGTGAGGCATATGCTCATATTCCTGAGGTAAAAAGGTCTAAGATGGATTACAAGGTAGTCAAATGTATCTTTATTGGCTATGGAGTCGGTGTTAAAGGGTACAAGCTTTGGAATCCTGAAACTGAAAAAGTAATTTACAGCAGGAATGTAATTTTCAGAGAGCTGAAACCTTTGGTTATTGATCCTCAACCGGAGAAGATAGAAAAGAAGAAAGAAAAGAGTTGTTAATATTCCTCTGACCCCTATAAAAGAGGAACAACAAACACCAAGTGTAGATGATTCAGATGTGAGTTCAAGTAGCTCTGAAGATTCAGATCTAGAGCAAGAACCTGAACCTGCACCTCAACCATTGAGGTGGTCTACACGTGAAAGAAGACAACCAGATAGGTATGGATTTTTAGTACTTGATTTAAGTTGTGCCTATGCTTTACTTACTGATACTGATGAACCTAGGACTGTGAAAGAAGCTATTAGTTTATCTGATTCAGATTCTTGGTTGGAAGCGATGAATAATGAAATGTCATCATTGGAGAAAAATGGAACCTGGGATCTGGTGCCCTTGCCTGAAGGTAGAAGACCTGTGGGCTGTAAGTGGGTATTTAAAAAGAAATATGGTCAAGATGGTAGTATTGATAAGTACAAGGAAAGACTGGTTGCTAAGGGGTATTCCCAAAAGGAAGGTATAGATTATGGAGAAATCTTTTCTCCTGTAGCTAAGCTGACATCCATTAGATTTCTGTTGTCATTTGCAGCAGCATATGATTTTGAAATTGAGCAGATGGATGTGACAACAACATTTCTTCATGGGGACCTTGAAGAAGAAATTTATATGTCCCAGCCATAGCATTTTGTGGTAAAAGGTAAAGAACATCTGGTATGTAAACTTAAGAAGTCTCTTTATGGTTTGAAGCAATCTCCCAGAATGTGGTATCAAAAATTTGATACGTATGTTCTATCTTTAGGATATGTGAGATCTAAATCTGATCACTGTGTTTATTATAAAACTGATGGTGATTGAATTCTTATAATTGCACTGTATGTGGATGACATGTTATTCATTGGCAATGGTAAGGGGATGATCTCAGATTTAAAAGCTCAGTTGTCCTTGAAATTTGAAATGAAGAATCTAGGGGTAGCAAAGTACATTCTGGGAATGGAAATCAAAAGGGACAGATCTAAGAGAAAGCTTTGGCTCAGCCAGAGCAAATATATTACCAATGTTCTTGATAAATTTAATATGTCTGATTCTAAACAACTAGTTGTTCCAATTTTGCAGGGAATGAAACTATCTATTGAAGATTGTCTAGAATCTTCGAATGAAATTGACGACATGAAAAAAGTGCCTTATGCAAGTGTTGTTGGCAGTTTAATGTACACAATGGTCTGTACCAGACTAGACATTGCCCAAGCAGTGGGAGTTTTGAGCCGGTTTATGGTGAATCCAGGCAGATCACATTGGGATGCTGTGAAAAGAGTTATGAGGTATTTGAAGGGAACTTCTGATTATACTATTTGTTATCATGGAAACTCAGTTGGATCTCAGAGGTCTATAAGCATTCAGGGTTATGTTGATTCTGATTGGGCAGGGGACATTGACAGTAGAAAATCCACCAGTGGATATGTATTCACGTTAAATGGTGGTGCTATCAGTTGGATGAGCAAGCGGCAGGTTGTAGTCACTTTGTCCACAATAGAGGCAGAGTACATGGCAGCTACTTGTGCATGCCAAGAAGCTGTTTGGTTGAAGAGGTTGTGTTCTGATGTTGGTTTTAATGCCGGGCAGATACAAATACATTGTGACAGTCAAAGTGCTATATGTTTAGCAAAGAATCCTACATTTCATGCTAGGACAAAACATATTGATGTCCAATATCACTTTGTTCGTGCTATGGTGGAAGACAGGAAGGTGAAGCTGGAAAAAATTGACACTTTGGAAAATGTCTCTGATGCCTTAACTAAACCAGTGAGCACAACCAAGTTCAAATGGTGTTCAGATGAAATGGGTCTTCAGGCCCATAATTTTCTATAATCGAATGAGGATTACGAGGTAGAAGTAATCTCTTCGCCAAGTGAGAGATTGAAGAGAATTAATGTCTCAAGTTACTGCTTGGAACCTCATTCATTCATCGGCAAAGGTTGAACTGTTAGTGAACTCTTGAACTTCGTTCGTCGGGTTCAATGGTTCAACCTTTATGCATTGGATACTTCGGTGAAGGTTTGAACTTTGCGAGTTGGGTTCATCAGGTTCATCGGGTTCAATGGTTCAACTGATATGCCTTGGATACTTCGGTGAAGGTTTGAACTTTATCTGACAGGTTCTGTGGTTCACTGGTTCAACCATTGGTTCGATGGTTCGATGGTTCCATAGGTTTAATGGTTCAACCGATGGAGATTGAAGGTTTGGAAATCAGTAAGAAAATTATCATCAGCGATGTTTAGAGATATCTCTTCGACTGCTAGTGTCTTTCTGATGGACGGTGAATGGTAAACTCGTTGGTCTAGTCGGCATATGTGTCGACAGTCAATGTTCTTTTGGGCATGTATATATATTACTTCTACGTCCGATGCCTGATGCATGTGGGACTAACGTTTCTCATGAATATGTGAACTGTCAGACGATAGTTACATGACGGTTGGGACAACGATGCTGAGTCAGTTGAAACGAGCAGTTAGGACAGAAGTGAAAATAGTTTTTTATTTGCTCTTGAAGGCTGTGGTTTTTATATAGATTTGGAGGGCTCGTCATGATTGATGAAATGATTTGATTATACAATTTTTTCTAGAGATGTACAGATGTAAGAAAATAGTTTTTTTGTATAATGGTAGAGAATCGATACCTAAGCAATTGAGCTAGGATCTTTATTGTAACTATTCAGTTTACTGTAATAAAGATAGTCTCTCTTGTGGTGGTGGGTTTTTTTTACCTGAAAGGGTTTTCCCATGTAAATCTGGTGTCATTCTTTGTTGTCTAGAAATGTTTATTCTATTTTTCTGGTGTGTTTATCTGTAGTTTTTAAAATTGAAATTTACCTGTCTGCATTATCCCCTTTAAATTAACATTAGGGAAGCTGTATTTCGCACCTCTGCTTTCCTTACATAGAGAATGTCAATTGGGTAAACAGAACAAAACTTCATTCAAAAGTAAAGAACAATTTTCAAGTGGAGGATTGGAACTTGTGCATACTGATCTATGTGGTCCTGCTAGAATTAGGAGAGTGTAAGGAGACAGATATTTTATGTTGCTGATTGATGATTACTCCCGGATGATGTGGGTAACTTTCTTAAAAGGAAAATTAGAAGCTCTTGACAAATTCAAAGCGTTCAAAGTTATGGTGGAAAATGAGATTGGTGTGAAGATAAAGTGTCTGAGATCCAATAGAGGTGGAGAGTTTACCTCCGGTGAGTTTAATACATTCTGTGAAAAGCATGGAATAAAAAGATAGTTATTTGCTCCTAGGACTCCTCAGCAAAATGGAGTTGTGGAAAGAAAGAACTGGACCATTCAAGAAGCTGCTAGGACCATGATGATGGAAACAAATGTTCCACAAGTTTATTGGAGAGAAGCTGTGAGTACTGCTGTCTACACTCTTAACTGGGTGCAGATCAAAGGCAATTCTAGGTAAGATCCCTTATGAACTCTAGTTTGGTCATCCTCCTACTGTGAGATATTTTAGAGTTTTTGGTAGTAAATGCTATATTAAAAGAGATGAGGATCTAGGCAAGTTTGAAGCAAGAAGTGATGAAGGAATATTTTTGGGTTACTCTACTCAAAGCAAAGCATACTGGTGCTTTAACAAGAGGTTGAAAGAGATTGTTGAAAGTGCTAATGTCAGAGTTGATGAGAGCAAAGAAGGACATTCCAGGTCTTGCGGATATGATTTAGATGATCAAGATGAAAATCCAAGTCAAGAAAGGCAAGTGTAAACTCAGATTCAGATCCAGATTGATCCAGAAAACCCAGTGACTCAAGAGGATAATGTAGAAGTTGAGGAACAAGTTCAAGAAATAGAAGTTCAAGCAAATCCCAAAACTCCCAGGTATGTAAGGATGAATCATCCTGAAAATCAAATCATAGGAGATAGAAATAAAGGTGTTCAAACTAGGAGAAGAATTGTTGAAGATCAAGAAGAGATTTGTTTGATTTCAAAGATTGAACCAAAATCAGTAAGTGAAGCCTGCAATGATGAAAATTGGGTAAAAGCAATGGAAGAAGAATTAATGCGAATTGAAAAGAATCACACTTGGGGTCTTGTTTCTAGACCTGAGGACAAAAATGTGATTGAAACTAAATGGGTCTTCCAGAACAAACTAAATGAAGATGGTGAAGTTGTAAGAAACAAAGCAAGGTTGGTATGCAAAGGATATTCTCAAGTGGAAGGAATTGATTTTGAAGAAACTTTTGCTTCGGTGGCAAGAATAGAGGCAATCAGATTATTTCTTGCATTTGCTGCTTATAAAGATTTCAAGGTCTATCAGATGGATGTCAAGTCAACATTCCTAAATGGAGAATTAGAAGAAGTCTACATTGAGAAACCAGAAGGATTTCAATTGTTTGATCAGAAAGATATGGTCTGCAGATTCAGGAAAGAATTATATGGACTCAAACAAGCCCCAAGAGCCTGGTATGCAAGATTAGATAAGTATTTGCTAAAGCTAGGATATAACAAAGGCACTGCTGACATTAATCTTTACTTCAAGATTGATCTTGAGAATATTCTGATTGTTGAGGTATTCGTTGATGATTTCATTTTTGGTGGAAATGAGAGCATGTGCAAAACATTTTCTGATCAGATGTAAAGTGAATTTGAGATGTCCATGTTTAGTGGGATGAATTTCTTTTTAGGTCTACAAATCACTCAGTCAGATAAAGGTATCTTCATATCTCAGTCCAAGTATGTGAGAGAATTGTTGAAGAAGTTTGGAATGGAAGATTCAAAGCCAGTAGGTACACCTATGGTAACCAGATGCAAATTGAGTAAAGATGATGACTCCCCTAAGGTAAATTAGAAAAGGTATAGATCAATGATTGGAGGACTGTTCTATCCGACTCAGAGTAGACCTGATATCATGAATGCAGTTGGGCTTGTTGATAGATTTCAAGCTGATCCTAAAGAATCCCATGTTGTAGCAGTCAAAAGAATCTTTAGATATCTCAAAGGAATACTTGATTATGGCTTGTGGTATCCAAAAGAAAATGACTTCACTCTTCATGCATATACAGATGTTGATTGGGCAGGAGATGTGGATGACAGGAAAAGTACTAGTGGTGGTTTATTTTTCTTGGGAAAGAGATTGGTTTCTTGGATGAGGAAAAAGCAAGAGGCAATATCTCTATCTACTGCAGACGCAGAGTATATAGAAGCATTAGGAAATTATACTCAAGTCTTGTGGATGAAGCAAATGCTAAAAGATATTAGAATTGTGTTTGAAGAGCCTATTACAATTTTTTGTGATAATTCAAGTGCAATAAACATCTCAAAGAATCTAGTGTTGCATTCAAAGACAAAGCACATATCCATCAAGTTTTATTTCTTCAGAGAGAAGGTAAATGAGAATGAAGTCAAGTTGGAGTTTGTGTCTTCAAAGGATCAGATTGTGGATATATTCACTAAGCCTCTTCCCAAGGATACTTTTGAGTATCTCAGAGAGAAGTTAGGGGTTATTACCCCTCCTGCTCAGAACTAAGATGCACTAGGGTGCATCAGTCTGGTGGAATTCAGTCATATCTTATGATCCAGATTGGTGTTACGGAGATACTACTCAGGAGGAGTAGTTAGTTTGCAAATTCTGGAGATCAGTTTGAAACAAAAAGGGGGAGAAAAGACTGCAAATGCCCTTTACCATTGATGTTAAAGGGGGAGAGAAGTCATGTGAAAAACTAATTGCTGATGAAAGGGGGAGCAGTGAAGAAAGTGATTGTAGAAGTGAAAAGAGAAAGGGGGAGAAGGTCTTGTCTTGATGGTCAAATTAGTTTTTCACATCATATGTTTCCATCAATGACAAAGGGGGAGATTGTTGTAAATATGTGCCTAAACGGTGTTATCATTGATGTCAACATATTCTTGTTGCCATTGGTGTCAACTGTAACCTATTTTTTTTCCTATTTAGAAGACTGGAATGTTGAGGATATTGAGAAACTTAATGAGTATGAATGTATGCGGACCATATGGCTGAGTAGAAGATTGTCTGAAGAAGCTCTAGTTAAGATTTGAAGGGTTCACATGAAGATTTGAAGAAGCTATGGCCATTTGAGTAGAACCAGTTTTGTAATGTTCAGAAGAGACAGAGTGATAGGAAAGAGGTCTAGATTATTCTGGAAATGTAAAATGATGATCTATGGATATAAAGGCATGTTTGGGAAGTCTGTGTGTCATCCATTCAAGTGGTTTGTGGTTTGGAGGTCTGAAAGCAATCTTTCTGGTGTGACAGTCATGGCAGATAGTGTTCTTGAGGTTCCGGATGAAGATGTAAGTGATTCTGATGATTTAGAGGAGTGCAGATGTTTTTAATGAATTTAATGTGCTTGTGAAGATCTCTAGATCATGTGGCTACTGTGTTGGAGGTCCGTATTGAAGTTTGAGCCCGTTATTGAAGATTTCCCTCTTGGTGTTGCTATTCTTCCTAGTCTTGGCCGACCAGATGATTCAAGCATGTTGTAGATGATCTAAGAGCAATTCTCTGGAGCATGGCATGTTGTTGGAGGTAGATTCAAGTCTCAGATATGTTTGGCCAACAGTATAGTGATCCATGTTAAGTCAAGCTGACCTTGATGTTTATTCCAAGGTTGATGAAGCATATAAAAGTGTGTAGTTGAGGTGTGGAAAATTATCCTTGTGCAAAAATAATAAAATCTGAAGAAAGGATTAGAGGCAGAGTAGAGTAGAGGAGAAGCAAAATAAAAAGAGTTGTTTAGGATGAAGAGTTAGAGAAGAAGTATTTGGGGCAGAGCAAAAGTTTTGTGAGCATTCAATGAAACTGAACCAGGCATGAAGAAGATGCTATTTATCAGTTAATTCTTTCTGTGTTAAACATATATTCGGTAGGCAGTGAACCTCTTTTGAGTAGTGATATCTGGGTAGTGCACCCGAAGGCATGTGCCTTCTCTTTTCTTCTAAGTACTTTTAACAGGGTACGAATCTTGTGGGTTAACCCCCACCGTGGTTTTCCCTTAACTAGGTTTCCAAGTAAAAAAATTTGGTGTCGTGTGCTCAATTTATTTCTGCTCATGTGTTATTGATTCATGCTTTAATGTTTACATTATTAATCTGATTGTAAGTTGATAAAGAAGATTAAAAGCATAAAAGGTTAAATTTGTGGGACAACTGATTCACCCCCACTCTTAGTTGTCTGAACTAATTCCAATAGGAATTACCTGTGAGGTGTACAGTTGAGAAAGCTTGAGGGAATGTGCGCCAATCAGAAGAGGACAAGTGTTCAAGCTCCTTTCATGAGTTTATGGGAGTTAACAGAATATATTGAAGAGTTAATAGAATAGATTGAGGAGTGAACTCAATTGACTGATTAGTTAACTAATTTGATTGGTGAGTTAACTAATTTGACTGGAGGATAAATAGGACATGTGGGTGAGGGGATATTAGCTAATTAAATATTAAAATATTTAATTATGTGTGCAACATGGTGAGGTGGAAGAAAGAGGTGGAAAGGTGATGTTGATTTATGAAATTAGGACTTTGGGATAGAAGAATTTATGATTATTTAATTATATGAGACATTAGAAGACTTTAGGGAATTTAATAAAATAAATTGAGTTTTATTTAATTTTGGGATAATGAACCAATTAAATAAATTAGAATATTTATTTAATTGATAGAGGAATAAGAATTATAATAAATATTAAAATATTTATTTAATTTGACTTAGCCATTTTTAGGTGTATACATTTTGCCCCTCTTTGATGCAATGTGTTTTATCATGTTGTTTCAAAGAATAAAATTTTTCTGTGATTGATACATGCCCCAGTTTGCCCTTGGCATAGGTTTATGATGATAGGATGCCCCCTCGGGAGATTGGACGGGAAGAATGTGATGACAGCATGACAAATGATCTCACGATGAGACAGGTTGATAGGATAGAATGGAGAAGAAAGTGCTTGACGCGGAAGAAAAAAATGGATGCAAAACATGCCCCAACATGTACAAGGTTAGACACGTCCACCTAGGGTTAAATGCACTATAAATAGGAGTGTGGGGTCACATTCCTAGTCATTTGCACACTTGTCTTTGCTTAGAGAGGTTATAGGAGATTAGAGCTCAGGTGCTAAGGAGAGTCAGCGAGAATGCAATAGGTTCTAATTGAGTTACACCACTTCGAGAGGATCCGATGGTTCAACCGTCTAGCAGAGTATGGTCCACTGGTAAGTACACTTTAATTTTTAGCTTAGGTGCATTTATTGTGGTCAAAAGTCTAGGTCAAACTTAGGTGTTGTGAATGTGCAGTAGAAGTGAATCTGTGCATTTGCCTTGCGAAATGGCACATTCGCCACCTTTCTGCGCAAATGCATAATTTTCCCAAACAAGTGACAGATCTGCACAAATACCAAGGCTTTCCGCGTATGTGATGTAAATCTACGCATGTGTTATAATCTTGCACTTTTGTCAAAAAACTGTGCAAATTCTCTAGGAATTAGTGCATGCAAATGATTCTACACATATATAAGGGAATCCTGCACAAATGGTGTAATTCTCTACAAAAACCTACTGAGCCTGCGCATGTGAATTCTCCTATGCAAATAGAGGGGGTTGTTGTGCATTCACCCTGGATCTGCACAAATGTTGAACATAATTGCGCATCTATTTTAGATATCAAGAATACTTAGCAAATTTGATAAAGTTGGCATTGTGATCGATGTTCGCCAACTAATAGGTCATCTCTAAGATTGATAGAATCTTAGGAGAGATTATAGGATAGATTTCCTGTTAAAAATAGCTAAGTTTCTGATGTTTGATAGATAGATATGTAGTTTAGTTGATGTTTGTTTAATGCACATTTGGCTAATTACAGGAGGAGCTTAATGATGTCCTTATGTCTCAGGAGCAATTTATGGTGACATAGTTACTGAGGCCTTACTTGACAGAGCTTGATTGTCTAGTTCTAGGATCGGTAGGGTTACTGCATTCTTTCTTTATGCCTAAGATTCAGGAAAACCTTGGTATGCTGACTGCACTTTCTGAGCTTTTTCACAGCGAGGATGGGGCATTCCATCTTCCTATTGAGGGGATCACTGTAACACTGGTGGATGTACATCGCATTCTGCACATTCTGATAGATGGAGAGCTCGTTGAGTATGAGTCTCAGATAGGGGCTGGACTAGACGAGTGTCATGAGGTGTTTGACGTTCATACCATTGAGGGGACAGAGATCAACTAGGTAGACATGGTCACCTACTATGAGCCTTTTCCATTGGTGGTTGTCAGGTTGATTAGAAGGATAGTGTGCCCCGATAGGAGATCACACAGGTTTGTAGTTGGATGGGGGAGGACGATGGAGCGTATTATGACAGAGGGGACTCGGTTTGATTGGGGCCCTTGCCTACCAGCACATCTCTATCTCAACTTGCATCAGTTTGTCGATGACGGAGCTTCTAGTTTATCTCGTGGAGTGTCTCTGCTATAGATATGGGCCTGGTGCCACATTGCGATCACACAACCTATAGGTATGGCTCCCTGAGATAGAGATCGACCGTACTCATATATGTTTCAAGAGAGTCTTTCCCAGCCCAAGCTGGGGAAGCTAGAGTATTGGAGGCATGCATTTGGCAATGTGGACTAGGTTATCTGGCAACCCTACCTAGATTGTGAGGTGTGGGAGGATGACGCATCAGAGTTACCATTTTTCTTTCAGACCAAGTAGCTAATAGGGAGGACTCCCTACATTCTTGAGAGGAACATTGTTTCTCGTGTGTACCAATAATTTGGCAAGATCTAGGGGATACCCCAGGTAATGCCATCTTTTCTAGGATGCACAGGGAGCATCCTCGATGGGGTCTTGGTTCTTTGTTTGAGCAGGCTCATGTAGAGTTTCTATAGTTACCATACTAGCCATGGTCGATGAGGAGGACAGTTGCAGATGCTAGCATGACTCAGGACTATGCAGATTGGTTTGCATCACATCCATTCCCTCGCTACTTCAGACTTGGAGAGAGAGCCCTAAGACTAGATGTTTGGGAGGAGGATGAGGAGGGTCCATGGTGGCGATAGAGGTGACGGGGTGGATGAGGTGGCAGAGGTGGTAGGGGTGGTGGTGATTATGGCGGAGGTGGTGGAGGAGGTGGTGGAGGAGGGGATGGTGATGATGGAGAAGGTGGTGGTCATCATGGCGAGGGTGGTGGTGATGGTGGCGATGATGTAGATGACAGAGATGGTAGGAGGGTTAGACAACGGGCTGACAGAGATCTCACTTTGCAGGCACATGCCTTACTGCAGGGACATATGGAGGCTCCTATACAGCCACAGGTTGGATAGAGACCGAGATAGGATGACGGGGAGTTGGTAGCCCTACGAGCTTAGGTGGCTCAGTAGCAGACACATATGGCACAGTAGTAGGCACAGATGGGTCAGATGTAGGCTCAGATGGGCCAGATACAAGGATAGATCACCCAGCTGCAGGGTGAGCTGCAGACAACTAGGTTAGAGAGAGATACTGATGCAAGTAGTTCAAGATAAATCTTGCATCAACCAAAAACATTTGCATTTTAGTTTTTTTGTAGTTTAGTTTGTTTCCTTTCATTTTCTAGTTCAGTTCAGGCAGTTCAATCAGAAGTAGTTTTTGTATTTTGGTCCGCATTCTACCGCAGTTGCATTTTAGATATTGCGAAGATGGACTTAGCATCTAGACATGTTCATCTACATCATTTCAAGAATTCAGAGCATTTGGATCAAGTATTGGAAAGTATCGCTATCAGAAGATCAACTATTTTCTCAGAACAGAGCATCCTGACAGTCTCTAATAATCAGCTAAAGGAGAAGACTTGTGGAGCCTAATGACACATCATTAAATGATCTTTGGTTCATAGCTGACCTTCCCCAAGATCCACACATCATTCCACACATTTGTGGAGGTGTTTTACATGATTAGGTCCGACCTATCCGTGTACACATGTTATGGCTCTTCATTGGAGTTTGTGATCTTCCTTGGTCGACGTGGAGGAATCTTTTGTACCAGAGATGATATATAAGGATGTAATAAATCCCTAGGAAGGGAGTCAATGATTGATTCATAATTCTTAGTTTAGATTTTGTGTGAGGGACTTTAAAGCTATATGTTGCGCATATTCTAATATTCTGTAATCAAGCCTTTGAGCCCTAGTTGTATGCCTGCATGATGCCAGCCAGATTGTATTTGAATTCTATGATATACTGAATGACTAAATCGGTGTTTGTTTCATATCTTTGAGTTGTTTCTGTTGTGTTTACTCCTGCTATACAGTCTGGACAGTTCATTCTATGAACCCTCCTACCGTGACTGCACCAAGTGGTATCAGAGCAAAAGTTTGAATCTTTAAGAGTGAGTTGAGCGAAGTTGGCAAAGGAATTCTATAAGATCTTGTTGTGGACAAATTGCTGACTTGAGGTAGGTTACTTGAGTTGCAACCAATCACTAATTGTGAGGCAATTGTCATCTTGTAGCCCGATCGCCAAACTTGAGGCAGTTTACACTTGATCCTAGGAAGAATGCTACCGAGGAGAGTTGTTTATTTTGGAACAATGGCTAGTAGAATGGATGAGATGATGGAAATGATGAAAACGATGTGAATTCGATTGGATGCTATTGAGGAAGATAGGTGAAGAGGATTAACATTGAGGCTTAATGTTGAAAGCGATGATGAAGAGGAATTTCAATCTATTTAACAAATTGGCGAAACCCTAGGAGGTGATGAAGAAGAAGAATCAGATCAAGTAAAGATGTTGCGAGCTATTTCAAAGATTAGAAAGAGACTGAGAGTTGATGTACCGAATTCTACTGGTAATTTGAACCCTGAAGAGTTGATTGACTAGATAAATGACATGGAAGAGTACTTTGAATATGAAGAAATTGAAGATCCAGAGAAGGTGAAATTTGTAAAGACAAAGTTCAAAGGACATGTTTCTATATGGTGGAAAGAAGTTCAGTTGGATAGGAACAAAAGAGGAAAATTAAAGATTACAAAGTGCGATAGAATGGTGACAAAATTGAAGAATCAGTTTATACCTGTTGACTATGAATTAGAGTTGTTGAAAAGATTGCAAAGCCTGAGACAAAAGGAGAAACTTGTGAAGGAGTATACTGAAAAATTTCATAAGATGATCATAAGAACATGAAATAGTGAAGCAAGCAAGGAGAAAGTGGCTAGATACATCAATGGACTAAGATTAAACATTCAAGAAGAACTAAGTTTGGTAAGAATGACATCTTTAGAGGAAGCATATCAGTTTGCCTTGAAAGTTGAAGAGAAATTGAACAAGAGACATGATCAGAGACAGAGAGGTAGAGGAGGTAAATTTTAGAAAGGAAGAACATTTTCTGGAGGAGATAGATCACATCCAGAGCATAACAAGTTTGACAACACATTCAAGAATGAGGATAGAGATACTAATGCATACCGGAGCAGTGACAAAAATTTTCATCATAGAGGTAATTATAATTCATATCGGAATGAAGGACATAGAAGAGAGGGAAGAGGATTTGATAGAAGGACATTTAGAGGCACTTGTTTGAAGTGTGGAGGTGAAGGACATAGGGCATTTGAGTGTAATCAAGGGAGTACAAGTAAGAGAACAGAGAACAGTGGAAGACCATCTTATGTTGAAGAAGAACCTGTTGGATCACCAAGTTCAGTTGGTAAACTAGAGAAAGGAGAGTCACTTGTGATGAGGAGAGCACTATTTCAAGCAGAAGAAAATGAGGAACCACCGCAGAGGAAGAGTTTGTTCAGAACAAGATGCAAATCTGGAGGTAAATGTTGTAAAGTTGTTATTGATAGTGGTAGTTCTGATAATCTAGTTTCAGAGGAGATAGTGACTAAGTTGAAGTTGGAAAGATTGAAACACCCTAAGCCCTATCAGATAGAATGGATTTAAGATGATCATAAGGTACTAGTGAGTGAATAATGTTTGGTGAAATTTCATATTGGATCTTATCACGATGAAGTCTTGTGTGATATTATGCCTATGGATGTATGTCATATCTTGTTGGGTAGACCTTGGCAGTATGATAGAAAAGCTATACATGATGGGAGAAAGAATACATACACTATAACATCAAATGGAAATAGAATTACCTTGATTCCTTTGGAAGATGATCCTAAGAATGAAGTGTGTGGGAATGCTAGAATTTGTTTGGTAGATGGGAGGAAGTTCTTGGATGGTTTGAGACATGAGAACATGTGTTATGCCTTGATTCCTAAGAAGCCTAAAACGTTGAGAAAGGAGACTGAAGAATCATAACCGGAGGAGATAAGAAAGTTGCAGACAGAGTATGAAGACATCATATCAGATAATGTACTTGAAGAATTGCCACCAATCAAGAGTATCAGTCATCACATGGATCTTATACTGGGAGCTAGTTTGCATAATAAAGAAGCACATATGATGACACCGACAAACAATGAAGAATTGAACAGACAGATACAAGAGTTGTTGTGGAAAGGTTTGATCAGACAAAGTTTGAGTCCTTGTGTAGTACCTATAGTGTTAGTACCTCAGAAAGATGGAGAATGGAGAATGTGTACCGACTCTAGAGCAATAAACAAGATCACAGTTAAGTATAGATTTCCTTTACCTAGGATGGATGATATCATGGATTGTTTGAGTGGAGCAAAATATTTTACCAAGATAGACTTGAAGAGTGGATATCATCAGATCAGAATTAGAGAAGGAGATGAATGGAAGACTACTTTTAAGACAAATGAAGGATTGTATGAGTGGTTAGTGATGCCTTTTGGATTGACAAATGCACCTAATACTTTCATGAGGTTGATGAATGAAGTTCTGAAGAAATTCTTGGGTAAGTTTGTTATTGTGTATTTGGATGACATTTTGATTTTCAATAAGACAAAAGAAGAACATTTGTGGCATATTAGACAAGTTTTGCAGAGACTGAGAGAAGAGAAATTGTTGATAAATATCAAGAAATGTAGTTTCATGAAGGAAGAATTGGTATATTTGGGATTTGTGATTTTTGTGGAAGGATTGAAGATGGACCCTGAGAAGGTAAGAGTGATTGTTGAATGGCCTACACCGGATAGCATTGGAGAAGTTAGATCATTTCATGGATTGGCTAATTTCTATTGGAAGTTCATAAAAAATTTCAGTTCAGTATGTAACCCTATGAAAGAGCTAATGAGAGGTGATAGGAAAGACTTTAAGTGGACATCAAGAGAAGATAAAATTTTTGAATTGTTGAAGCAAAAGGTGACAGAGCAACCTATTTTGGCATTACTGGATTTCAATAAGGTATTTCAAGTTGATTGTGATGCAAGTGGAAATGCAATTGGAGTAGTATTAAGTCAAGAAGGTAGACCTGTAGCGTATTTCAGTGAGAAGTTAAATGATGCAAGGAGAAGATATTCAATTTATGATCAGGAATTCTATGCCATAATTCAAGCCTTGAAGAAGTGGAAACATTACTTGTTGCATAAGGAGTTGTGTTGTATACAGATCATCAAGATTTACAGTATTTGAATAGTCAAGGTAAATTGAATCAGAGACACATGAGATGGCTGGAGTTCATGTAGAGTTACACATTTGTGTTGAAGCATAGGAGTGGAAAATCAAACAAAGTTGCTAATGCATTGAGTAGAAGAAGAAACTTGTTGATAGAGATGAGAGTTGAAGTGTTGGGTTTTGATGAAATGAAGAGCATGTATGAGGGAGACACTAATTTTGTAGAACCTTGAAAGGCATGTAAGGAACCTGTTGTGACAGATAGGAGTAAGTGGTTGGATTATTTCATTCAGGAAGATATGTTGTTCAGAGGAAATCAGTTATGCATACCTAGAAGTTTAATGAGAGACAATTTGATCAAGGAGAAGCATAGTGGGGGATTGACAAGACATTTTGGCATTGACAGAACAAAGGCTTTGGTAAGTGAAAAGTATTTTTGGCATTAGATACATAAGGAAGTTAGGAAATTTGTGCAGAGTTGTAGAGTTTGTCAAGTTGCAAAAGGGAGTAGTCAAAATACTGGATTGTATAAACCTTTGACGGCACTGGAGAGACCTTGGGAAGACATAAGCATGGATTTTGTGATGGGATTGCCTAAGACACAAAGAGGACATGATTCAATATTTGTAGTGGTAGATAGATTTTCAAAGATGGCTCATTCCATACCTTCTAAGAAGACAATTGATGCAATGCATGTAGTAGACCTAATTTTTAAGGAGATCGTGAGATTGCATGGATTACCTAAGAGTATAATTTCAGACATAGATGCTAGATTTCTTAGATTTTTTGGAAGACACTTTGGAAGAAAATGAAGACAGATTTGAAGTTCAGTTCATCTTGTCATCCACAGACTGATGGATAGACAGAGGTAGTGAGTAGGAGTTTGGGAAACTTGTTGAGATGTTTGGTTGGAGAGAAGGCAGGAAGTTGGGATTTGATTCTTTCACAAGCAGAGTTTGCATACAATAATTTAGTGAATCAAAGGACCAGAAGAACACCTTTTGAGATTGTTACCAAAACAAACACTAGAGGAGTTGTAGAATTGAGAAACGTGGGAATGACAGAAAAGAGAAGTGCATAAGTAGAAGAATTTGTAGATCACATGAAGACAGTGCATAATCAGGTGAAGAAGCATTTGGAGGATATTAACAACAAATATAAGGAGCACATAGATGAGACATAAGGAATTTGAAATTGGAGATGAAGTGATGATATACTTGATAAAAGAAAGATTTCTAGTTAGGACATATAACAAGTTGAAGATGAAGAAGTTTGGACCTTGTAGGTTACTCAAGAAGTTCAATTCAAGAAATGCATATGAAGTGGAGCTACCAGAAACATTGGGCATATCACCTATTTTCAACATTGCAGACCTATATCAGTATCATGAAGTAGAGTTCAGTGACAACATGAAAGAAAACTTGAAGAAGCAGTTACCACAACAAGCAACAGAGTAGATTGAAGACATTTTAGATAACAAAGTTGGATGTAGCACCAGAGGAAGACAATACAAAGAATACCTCATGAAGTGGAAAGGCAGATTGGAAGAAGATTCATCATGGATTTCTCAGGCTAAGGTGGACTGGCTTGGTTCTCCCCTAGCCCTAGCAAAGTGAGGGACTCACTTTTTCAATAACCCTAGATGTTTGATGCAAGAGCATCCCTAGTTCAAGAGCAATCTTGCATCAACCAAAAACATTTGTATTTCAGTTTGTTTGCAGTTCAGTTCAGGCAGTTCAATTAGAAGTAGTTTCTATATTTTGGTCCACATTCTACCATAGTTGTATTTTAGATCTTTCGAAGCTAGACTTAGCATCTAGACATGTTCATCTACATCATTTCAAGAATTCAAAGCATTTGGATCAAGTACTGGAAAGTTATCGCTATCAGAAGATCGATTATTTTCTCATAATAGAGCATCCTGATAGTCTCTAATAATCAGCTAAAGGAGAAGACTTTTGGAGCATTCCTCGACTTGTGGAGCCTAATGACACATCATTCAATGATCTTTGGTTCATGGCCGACCTTCCCCAAGATCTGGACATCATTCCACACATTTATGGAGGTGTTCTACATGATTAGGTCTGACCTATTTGTGTACACACGTTACATCTCTTTATTGGAGTTTGTGATCTTCCTTGGTTGATGCAGAGGAATCTTTTGTACCAAAGATGATATATAAGAATGTAATAGATCCCTAGGAATGGAGTTAGTGATTGATTCACAATTCTTAGTTTAGATTTTGTGCAAGGGACTTCAAAGCTATATCTTGCGCATATTCTGATATTCTGTAATCACACCTTTGAGCCCTAGTTGTATGCCTATGTGATGTCAGCCAGATTGTATTTGAATTCTATGATAAACTAAATGACTGAATCGACATTTGTTTCATATCTTTGAGTTGTTTCTGTTGTGTTTACTCTTTCTACATGCTCTGGATAGTTCATTATGTGAACTCTCCTATTGTGACTACACCATATACTGTACATTCAAAATTGTGACTTCGGTTGCTTGGGGCTGTCGGGTCAGATTTTAGCATGCACATGGACCCTTCCCCTCCTTTCCATAGGGCGATCTACCACGTCACTCTCACTCACATGGAAGTAGCTAGTCGAGAGGAGGTGAGACACGGCTGGGGTCTGGCTTGTTGGAGAGATGGACTTCGTGAAGAGGGGTTGGCAAGTTCTATGGCCTGTGTTGTCATGTGTTTTGTTGAATGTTTCTCTCAATTGATGTGGTAGGTGAGATAACCCTATGACCCGAAGGGTCACTAGTCTCTCTTCATCTATTTGTATTCCTTGAATTCCACCTTTGTGTTTGCAATCGGTTGTTTTCGTTGATGGATTCTACTGTTTCTATGTCTCTGAGAAATGCTCTATGTAATCGTAATTGCTAAATTTCTTTAATCAACAAGAGAAAAAATGGGTCTTCTTGTGGTGGAATGTGTGTCTATTGTTGAGGTTACAGATGCAACCCCTCGATCTTATCATGGATAGCCCTTACCCACTTTCCTCTTACTCCTAAACACATTCATGAATCAGGATAGAGGGAATCATATAATTTCTAACCTTCACCAGATCTAGGGTTTTGACCTAGGGTTTTGTTGATGGTTGCTTTAGCACACAACAACGTAGGTATGATTGCTGGTTTCACACCTCTCTTGAAAAGTATCTTACCCTAGGTAAGACTACTCCAAGGATAATACAACTAGGTCTTAGCTTGCTTGGAATCTCTCAATTGATATGTTCTAGCTATGCCTACAAGGGGTCTTACATGCAATCTACAAATCTTCAGGTTTGGGGCAGCAAATACACATAAACCCTTTTATAATTTTCAGCTGATAAACAAGATAAAGTGCTATGGAAACTCTTAATCTAACAACTAACAATGATTTTGAAGAAAATGCAAAAGGGTTAGGGTTTTAGAAGGATCCTAAGTGACATTCATAATGCGTAGGTTATCTTTAGTAGACAAAAACTCTAGAACTTTAAACCAGCTTCCTGAGTTACCAAACTGGAATGGGTGTTATAGTACTGCAGAAAATGGTGCTATCTTCAATGGAAGTCAATAGATTTTCAGATCACATTCATTCGTTAAATACCCAATATGAGGCACAACTTAACTTCTGAAATGCAATTGAACTTTAGCACAAATAATCAGCCCAGACTAACTTTACATAGCTATTTACCATTAGCAAACAACTAAAAGTATGGACTTAGAGTATTCATCAGATACTTCAACAAACCATGAACATTATAAAAGCACAACTAACTAACTATGGGAGAGCAAGATGCGAACCATGAAAACCAAAATGAGCCAACACAAGATACAAATTCTCAAAATTACTGCAGAAACTTGCTTTGTATTATTTCAAATGGCATAGAGTCAACAATTCAGTATCAAAATCTCTCTTACAATCAATGGAAATGGCAGCCCTTTATATAGAAAGCAGCATACCAAGTTTTCAAATGAACGGTGGAGATTAACTCAACACCGATGGTCCAGATTACATCAATAAATATAATTATAACAGCTCACATCAATTTTGAGATTACTTTTTGTCTTCTAGGAAAAAGACAAAAAATAGCTCCTAGATACATTTAATCTAGTCAATTTGACTAGCCAACTCAGTGTATAAATAGAAAATAACATTTTAGAAGCAAGAAAAAGACAAAATAGAGTCACATGCTACCCCGAATATAGTAATTTACAATTATGATGGGATTACATCCTTAGAATATTCAAATTAATATCAAGATTACTTGTCTAAGCCAATTTTATCTTCACTGGCCAGTTTGTTGCAATAAGTCAACCAGGCATCAAGTGCAGGATTAATGTCAGACGGGTTTGGATCCTTCAAATGATTTTTCCGATAGTCAAACACCTCTAGTTCACGACTGAATTTACTATGTATTCTTTCTATCTCTGCCCCTGCCTTCTAAAATACCTTGAATTCAGCTCTGAGTTTGCTTGCCTTGTCCAACCTCTCCTCCATACTGAGTGTGGCATCTTCAAAAATTACTTTATGCAACTTATCTTTACATTTCTCGATATCAAAAGGGGCATAATCATCGTAGGATACCTCCCTACAATCCCTCAAAGAGTCATTGATATCATATATGATTGATCTCAGTTCTTCATCAGCTGGTTTATATGCTTCTTTTATATGTTCAAAGGTCGCTTTTCTCAAAAGCAGCTATTGATACCATTCAATGGCCTTTGGCAGCTGATTCTCAATCAAAATATTCTCTACAACTAGAGTCTAGGCAGGCAACTCTTTGATACCTTTTATCCAAGGATACATATGAGAATAATACTCATTAAAAGAATCGCATTCCTCATGCAAGTCCTTCCATTTGTTATTCAATTCTACTAATTTCTTGTGTGATTGAGTAGAGGCACTAATGGCTTCACATCCCATCTTAAAAACTTTCAATAACCAATTCTCTGTACCTTGGGACTTTGATAGAACCTCACCCAATTTAGCCATTTCATCAGTAGATAGGAAAGTGGGTATGGTCCTTATATCTCCTCCTGCATCTACTGGCTTTACCAAAAATTAAAGACATGCTCGAAGTTCTTCATTTTGCTATTTCAAATCTTTCTTGGACATTTCATTTTTGTCCAATTGCTCCAAAATTGATGTGACCGAGCCTTTAAAATCATCCACTCTTTGAGCACGAGTGGATGGACCTAGATCAACTGTAGATATGATGTAATCTTCCGCCCTGACTTGTTCTCTTGCTACATCAGCTGACGGGACCACTATTTCTGCTATCCTTGATCCTGATTCATTCTTATAGATTCTTGATTGAATCTTAGCCCTTTTTTGCTTCTTAAGCTTCTAAGCTTGTGACAGGATCGTGCTCAGGTCAAGCTGCATTACTTCTACTTGTGGCTTAGGATATGTCATTCTGCCTTGCAGTCATTCAGGAGCATAAGATTTGTTTAATTCAGAAGCTCCATCCTTATCAATTACAGCCAGCTCCTTCAGTTGTTCCTGCTCTTGCTCTTACTCTTCATTCTTCTCTAGACTTTTCTCTTCTTCCTTTTCTTCTTTTTGGGCCAAGTCCTCCAGATTTGTCATTACATTCTCTTGTGCAGACTTGAAAACTTCCTCTATTTGATCTTTGTCTAGAGGACTATTAGATATATCAATAACTTCCACATTGGCTGAAGGTTCATGGAAATCTTCATAATTTACTTTAGCCAATACTCCTTTTTCCTCCCCAAGTGTCATTTCAGGTTCCTGCAACCCAAACTCTGCACACACTTTCTCAATCCCAGGCAGTAGTGGTACTGCCAATAAATCTACATGTATTTGTGAAATTGGGACAATAGCAGAGATGGCTAAGTAAGGTGCACTGGCTTGTGTGAGGTTAGCCAAGACTAATGATAAGGAGGAAGAAATGACAAGAGGTGAAGGAAAGGGCAGTGAAGGTAGAGGAAGAGAGGGTGAAAGAATGGTAGAAATGGGAGGCAATGTAGTGGCAGTGGAAGGGTATGAAATAGTGAGTGGAGGAAATAGGGCTGCTAGGGGTGCTGGAAGAAATTGCCAATGAGAAAGAAGTAGCAACAATGGTAGAGGTAAGAGAGGTGGTTGGAGATGTTTCCTAAGTTATGGAAGCTGAGGTTATGGGTGAGGTTGGAGGAAGGAGGAATGGAAGGAGAAGTGGCAATAGAAACAGCAGGGGTTGTGATAGCAGTGCCAACACTTTGGGTAGGAGGTTGGGCAGTTGGAGGATTGGAATCATTCTTGGTTGTGGCATCCTCCTTATTAACTTCTTTTACTTTTGCCTTTTTGGCCTTAGAGATTTCTCTAGAACCACTTGCCATATCCCTTTTCTTCTGAGGAGACTTTGTAGATGGCTTCTTCATCTTCTTTGCCTTGTCTGCTAGAGATGTATGTTCTTCACTATCTGACTTCTATTTTTTAGGTGGCTCTACCTCATCTGTGACTTGAATTGGTTCATCCTCTTCTCCCCAGGAGTCCTTATCTGATTCCATGGCTATGTAAGTGAGCCAAACTCCTTGTCCTTCCAGAATAGCCACTTGAGCTTTGATCCATGCCTTGCTCAATCTGATTGGTTCTCTCATAACAATATCTAGGGAGCTCTCCTCTATATTTGCCCAATTTGGCAATGGGATAGGCTGATGGTACCAAGCCTCCCATGGTCCTCTGACCATAACATTCTCATCATCTTGTAACTGATCTGGTACTGCCATTATGTGAAACCTCTTGATGAAATCCAGAGGCAGACTTGCATGTACTTTCTTCATGACCTCGTAATCATCGGGGCAATTGGCCCAAAAATCTTCAATATGCATCTTGTGGAAGAGCTTCTTACTTACAAACCTTTCCATTACTCTATTCGGATCAAAATGACCCCTTGCATTGTAGTAGTACAAATTCAGGAGCTGAAGCTCTTTATCAGAATGTTCTGTCGATGCCAAAGAAGGGCATGCATAAAGTCCCTTGCCAAACTTGATGGGAAATTGAACATTAGTTCTATGCAAGTGTTTAAGCTTTTCAGCACATGGTATCAATTGTCTAGACAACTCCAGAAGCACTGTCTTATCATCAGGATACCTGGAAAGTCTATAGGCCATCCCAGTGAAGCCTTGTACCCTTATGTATGTAAATTTCTCAAATTAGATGTACCATCTACCATATCTGGTTATTTCATTCATGGCCTCAGTGGAAATCCTCAAGGCTGTGTTACCCTGCAGCATTCTAGCTATATACATCGTGAACGCATCATTTACCCTTTTGAAATGTATCAATGATTGAGATGAGGTCAGCTACGGGTAGCATTCATATACTTTAATCTAAGTTCACTCATCATTCCCAACTTCACCAACCTTGGACAACCCATCATAGTGATTTCTTCTTGCCAATGTATAAACAACATATGATGTCCATCTGAAGTATCTGTTATCTTTGAAATCATTGAAAGCTTCATGGATGTTGTCATTGAGGATCTGAGCCCAGTGGAACTTAGTTCCTTTCAATATTTTAGTGATAATGACAAATATCCAGTCTTCAAAAGTAGAGGCTGTTGGTAATCCATATATTCTTCTCAAGAAGGTTACCAAGTCTCCTATCTCATCGTGGAAGTCACTTGTGTATAATATTCTGGGAAGCTTAATGAGAGCAGACTTTCTTCTTTTAACCCAATTATCATTTATGTGCTTTCTGCAACCTTCTACATCCTGAAAACCTGAGTGTGTGCAATTGTATTTATTCCCATCCTTTGGCAACTAAGTTCACCCAAGATCCCCTGAGAGAAGCTAGAAAGCTGAAATCATTCTACCACTAGCAAATGCTCAAATTTTGAAATGTGTTGAGCTTTGAAATGGATTAATAACCAGTAAAGTTTTCTAGTATGATGATATTTGATGTTAGTCATTTATGGATAGTACCTTTTGTAAGTATTTTGCAACTTGGTAGTTTCTTTATTTGCACTATAATGGGTCTGGTGTTGAGAAACACCTTTTATTTTACCCAATGTATGCTAGCAACACTTAGTATCACCTACCTTCTTTCTTGATTGATAGTGCATGTGGTAGAAGAAGAAGTCAACCCCCTTTACTTGACACAAGATCACCTAGATTCGCCTAGCAACTTCAGGATTATTTAAAGTGTGAGAGGTATATGGTTAGAAAATACTTCAAGTGCACCAACTAATAACTCATGTCCAATGAACAGACACCATATCCCTTGGCATAACAGCGGAGCCCACAACAAAACTAAGTTGAAACCTTGGCTTCTCAAAGGAAGACTCATGATTATTCACCCATCAAAGAAGCACTTGTAGGTCTACACAACTACCTCCACACCAAAAACAAAGACCCTGCAGGAAAGCAAGGGTAGCAAGCAAAACCAAAAGGACAACTAATCTAAGCAAAGCACCTAACAACTACGGAAAGCAAAGGTAGGAAAGCAAACTAAACTAAAGGCAACCTAAACTAACCAAAGAAAACAAACCCCTAACTATGTATACTAAAACGAGGCATGACTACCTCTCAGGCCTGGAAGTAGTGCTTTAGGAATTGGCCATTGACAGGCAGTGGCAACTCCTCACCAGTAAGGCTCTTGAGTCAATATGTATTGTCTCCAAGGCTCTCGTAGATCTGATAGGGACCCAACCAAAGTTTATCAAACTTACCATGTTCTCCTTTCTTCTCATGCGCTTTATCCCAATATAGGTCCAAATTAAAAATGTGGAAGGCTTTGACCTTGGCTCTTTTGTCGAACCATCATTTTACAACTCCTTGATGTTTGGCAAAGTTTTCTATGGCAGTGTCACATTTCTCTTCAAGATGCAGTAATTGAGCCAACCTAGAGGACAAGTGATTATTAGTTTCAAATTAGTCTTGCATGAATTGAAGTACTGGGATCCTCAAATGGATCGAAAAGAAGGGTTCAATCCTATAGAGTAGGTGATAAGGCGATGTGTTCAGAGCTACTTTATGTCAGATTCTATCATCCCATAAAGCGAACCTAAGCTAGGTATGCCAGTATATGGGGCTTTTGTCCAATAGTTTCTTAATGACCTTGAGCAGGTTTTTTTTCATTGATTCAGCTACCCCGTTCCCTTGTGGATAGTAATTAGATGAGAACTTGAGAGTAATCCCATAATCAAATGCCTAGTTAGAAAAATGTAATGATGAAAAGGCAGAGCCATTATCACAAACTAAAGCAAATGGACAACCAAATCTAGTGATAATATGCTTTTCAACAAATTCAACAACTACCTCTGTGGTGCATTGCTTAAAAGCTATTGCTTCAGACCATCAAGTGCAGTAATCAGTAGTGGTCAGAACATACATGTGGCCTGCAGAGGAAGGTGGATTGATCATACCGATAAAGTCGAGACCCCACTGAGAAAATGGTCGTACCTCCACTACTGGTTGCAAAGGCATGGTTGCCTGTCATTCTCTATGTGCAGTGGTCTAGCATATATGACAGGTTCTTACATGTGAATATGTGTCTTTGAACAAGGTTGGCCAGTAGTATCTGGCACAAAGAACCTGATTAGCTGTTGAGTGTGTTGACCCATGACCTATCCTGAATCTCTCGTGAAAACTGGTTAACACCTGATTGACCTCTGACTTGTCCAAACACCTTGGATAGATACCTTCATGATTCTTCTTATAAAGGATTGATCCTTTTATCATGTAACTGCTACTTTTTAGTTTAAGTGCTCTCCTTTGCACTAAATTCAGCTGTGGTGGATAGCACTGATTGAGTAAATAAAATATGATATCTCCGTACCACTCATCTTTTGAAACATCTTCTAACAGGTACTACTGAGAGACTAGGTCTGGTCCCACTTCAGCCATTGTTCTAGTCAGGGCCTGACCTCTTACCAATTTCATAGGTTGAATATCTATGTCAAACTCTTGTAATATGGTGACCCACTTCCCTCTTCTTTCTCCTAATTTACTTTGCATCAGAAATGCTTTGACTGCTACATCTGGGACTATGGCAATTACTTGACTTCTCAAGATGTAATGACAGAATTTCTTAACTACCTTTACTAGAGCGTATGCTTGTTTTTCCACATTTGGATACCTTAGCTTCGCGTCTTTCAATGGGGTGCTCATGAAAGCGATGGGCCCTTCATCATCAATTGACCTCTTCTACATCAACATGGCAGCACAAGTATGCTCGGAAGCAAATGAATATATGTGAAATGGCAAAGTGTAATTGGGACTCACCAAGACAGGTGCATTGGATATAGCTTGTTTAATTTTTGCAAAGGCAGCCTTGGCTTCTAGACTCCAATCCATCTTGGCATCTTTCTTCAGCATGGCGTTGAGAGGTTGAACAATTTCAGCAAACCCTGTAATGAATTTACGCACAAAGTTGATCTTACCAAAATATGACTTACGTTCTTTCTTACTGGTTGGGGGAGGTATTTTGAGTATTGCTTGGATTCGGTCTGGGTTGATAGATATTCCTTGCTTAGATATTACATGTCCCAACAACTTCCCCTCAATTACTCCAAAAATGCACTTCTTGGGGTTGAGTGATATACCATAATCCTTACATCGCTGCAACACCTTCCTCAGATCTGCTACATGATCCTCTCACCTTTTTGAGAATACTGTGAGGTCGTCCATATAAATGCTAATATATTTTCCAACCAGCCCTTTAAAAGCAACATCCATCACATGCTGAAAAGTTGCACCAGCGTTTATTAAACCAAATGGCATGCGGCAGTATGCACAAATGCCCCATTTATAGGTGAAGGACGTCTTCAATCTCTCTTCATATTCTACCATCACCTAGTTATAACTAGAATATCCATCCAAGAATGACATCATCTGGGCCCTATTAACAATCTGCAATACCTCATCCAAGGAGGGCAGTGGGTAATTATCCTTTTCAGATGCTCTGTTTAAGTTATGGAAGTCAACACAAAGCCTAATTTCTCCATTTTTCTTTCAGACTGGAACTAAATTGGCCACCCATGTGGAATGTCTGACTAGAAATATTATCCTTGCTGATAGTATCTTCTGAACTTCTTTGAAAATTAGTGGTTCCAGCAGAGCATTCACTGGCCTCTGCCTTTGTCTGAATGGCTTTGCTCCTGGTTTCAATGGGATGGTGTGCGTGATGATTGAGGTATTGTAGGTCTTTAGATCTTCATAGCTCCATGCTATAACCTCATGGTAATCCCTTAATGCATGTATGATTCCTGTCTTTTCTTTTTCAGTACTAGCTTTCCCAATAACACATTCTTAACATTTTCTTCTATTCCCAAGTTGAATAAGTCACACTTTCCTCCTGGAGATTCCCCTTCATTTCTTTGGGTTCCTAAATTATCTACATCAAACAATCTTTCCAATTCTACCATTCCTCGTGGGATCATATTTGTCTTCAGGTTTAGTACTCCTTCTAAATCCATTTCAGTAGGTTCCATTTCTTCTTCATCTATTATTTGAGCAGTGAACACATCAGATGAAGAAAGAAAATTGATTATGTGCCGGTCATCTTCAAAAACTTGGAAATTGGTAATATTATCAGGTACAGACGGGGTAGCAACAAATTCAATAAAAAACTTCTTTAGTCCTATCATGGATGTTGGCTCTAATGTGCTTGTTGTCTGAGTTAGAGCATTTACAATGTGATTCTGTCTTCTTGGGATGACTTGGATGTTAAAATCATCAAAGCACTTTATCAAATCTCAGACTCTGTTCCTATACCTATTCAATCTCTTATCATTGCATGAGTACTGCTTTCTTACTTGCTTTACCACTAACTCAGAATCACCAAACACATGAATAATTCTAACTTTCTTCTACAGTGCTAGAAGCAACCCCTGCACTAATGCTTCGTATTCAGTGACATTGTTTGTGCATGGAAACTGTAGTCTTTATGATGCTAAATATGAGCTCCCAATGGGGCTGATCAATTCGACCCTGGCACCAGACCCTTGTCTGCATCTTGAGCCATCAAATCTTAGTGTCCATAAGTGAAAATCAGTGATGTTATAATTCTGTTTTACAGACTTCTTTTCATTAGGTGGGGGCTCGAGTTCTTCCTCCTTTTCAACCGTTGGTTCCTTCTTTGGGATTATAGGGATATTCAGTTGTATTTACACTTGTTTGATTGCTTCTTGACACAGCTAGGAACTGAATTCAAAATGTGATATATCATGTATATGACACCAGTTGGGCAATAGTAACTCCTCCATTTGAACCTACTTTCCAACAACAGTTTGATCTTGCGAAAATTAGGCTACAAAATCATGACATCCTTCAAATACCTTGGGTTCATCTTCTTCTAAAGAGTCTTTTGCATCTAATTGAATCTATGCTTCTGTACTTTCCGGTCTTTCTATAAGTGGTTTAGAAGGTCTTAAGTAACTCAGCATGAGGACTTCTTCTGACTGACTCATGTGCAGAAGATAGACTCCCAAATCAACTTCTGAAAACATAATCTTGTTGGGTTGATTGTATTCTGTGATCATATGCTTCATCTTGGGTTCTCTTTCAATACATATCTGATTGCCCAACCCCTTCCATGGTAACCACATATGGGAAAAGTCAGTTGCCATATAACTGTTCAAAGTTCTAGACCAATCTCTACTCAAAAGCATGTCATATTGATCTAGAATATCCACTACTTGAATATCTATATACTGCTGTATCCTAGGATCAGAGGCCAGTTGCATGTGTATCCTATTCAATTCACCTACTACATTTACCTCAATCTTATCTAATTGTGTCACCTTCCTGGAGGATTTGGCTGGAGTTAGCCCAAGTGCTTTACAGACTGATAATGGCATTACATTCGTGGAAGCACCAGAATCTACTAAACAATTATGAAGGTTCCTATTAAATATCTTGAGTGTTAAGAGGAAAGGGGGGCTTTCCCTCTTGTTTTTATAGAGTGTCATATTTTGTTCCACATCAGTCATGTGTATTCTTTCTTTCCCTTTATCAATGCTATCTCTAGTGGTATTCTCCTTTGGTATATAATCAGTTTTAGTTCCAGTACCTATATCTTGAAAGAAAGAGGTCCTAACCTCAGGCATCTTAAGTAACTCATACACAGAAAGACTAACCTTCATTTTCTTAAGTTCCTCAGCTACATACTACCCCATTTTTACTATGTCAGATCATTGGGAGTTTTTTGCAACAACACCTTGATACACTGATTGATGAGGAACTTTTGGTGGTTCGGGATTATTGGTAGCTTTCAGGTCAGGTGGAATCTGATAGCTATTTGGAAGGATGGAAGTGGTGAAATGACCTTTAGGTTTGCTACTTCTCATGTTGTAGGGAGTCTTATTATATTGCTGATATGCATTAACTTCTTCAGACTCTTCTTCCTCAGGTTGATTATCATCTTGGAATGGAAATGTATAACTATCAAGGACTAGAGTAGTATCATACCTTTGAGAAGGGACAATTTCATACCCTGTTGGTGGAGTCTCCTGATTTTCAACATTTTGAATCTGCATCTGGAAGATACTAGATGCAATCTGGAATTCTAGATAGTCTAGTTCAGAGTGAGCATTCGTGTTGTGCAGTCTGCACCAAGTGGATAAAGCTACTTCAGCTAACATCACACAACCTGGGGGCCTGGTATCATTGTTTTGATTCTCCAAGGGAGAAGGTACTCCATTATTTGGTCTGGTATTCCAAGATTGGTTTGACCATTGTTGAAAGTTCTAATTTTGGTACTGATTCTGATTTGGGAACTGGTTTTGATTTTGATTTTGGGAGTACTACAAATTCTGAAGATGTTGATTTTGTCCCCTCTGCTATAGATTAGCATTTTGGTTCTTGAGGTGAGTAACCTCAGTAGTAAGTTTCTTCATTTGTTCAACTAGTTCTTTGATACCATCTCTGTCTTCTTTGGCCTTGGCTGTTTCTAAAGACTGTAGGAAAGGCATTTGTGCTGGAGGCATTTCGGCTATTGGATTACCTGGGTTGATCACTAAGGCTTGTGTTGCAGCTAGGTTTGGAATTGGATTCATCACAGGAGTATGATTGGCCAATGCATGATTAATCATAGGTATTTGATTTGGCATGGTAACAGGTCCCATATGGTTCAATGGACCAGAGGTTATCTGCCCTAGCTGGGTACTCACAGTGACAGCAGCAGAATATGCTTGAGCTAAAGTAGTAGGTATTGGGTCGGCTCTCCTTGCAAACATGGAGGTAAGTTTATCTAGGGCAGCATAATAAATAGGTAGGGCAGTAGCCTAATCTACAACATAAGGAGCCTACAAATGACTATAAGCTTTCTGGAATCTATTGTTAAAGGAACTTATCATCTCACCTTCATCTCGATGAATCTCCACAAAAGATCGATAAAGATCAGCTAGGGTGGTAGGCATATGAAACCTATTTAGAAAAGCAGTCTTCAGGTTTCGCCATGAATTTATGGATGCTACAGGGAGATTAGAAAACCAGTAATATGCTTCTTCCTACAAAGAATAAGGGAACAACATGCATATCACATCCTCATACTGTACTTGTGACATGAACATGTTAGCTTCAAATATTTTAATGTGCTCATCTGCAGTCCTATCAGGATCATTTACTCTAAATTTTGAGCAGAACTTATCTAGGTTCTTTGGCATATCATGGTAATTGTTGAACAGAAAAGGATACTAGTTATTTCCTGCAAAGAAGGCCATGTTGGGAGGATTAATGGGAGCTGTGGCAGTGTTCCTAGGGGCTGACTGAGCTCATGGAGCTCTGGGTGTTCCTTGATCCCTTCTTGTTCATCTAAATTCTACTAGGGATAACAGCTCTTCTCTAGCTGAGCTAGACCTAGTGTGTCTTTGTCTAGTCCCCAGACTTGCTGATTTTTAGCAGAGGGAAAATGGGTGCCCTCCTTCTAGCGCCAATTCTGTTGGGAGTCAATCCAGCACAAAGGTCGGACAAGAAGGAGTTTAGCACTAAGGTTGGACAAGTGAGAATTTAGGGCAAAGGTCGGTTGAAGGGCAATCTAGTGCAATAGAGGGTATTTCAAGGCCTTCAAAAGGAAAACAAGGATTCAACCTAGCAGATTTTGAAGTGGTTTTTTCATACCACCTTTCAATCAAGGTCAAAATGTACTTTGACCATTCAATCACTTAAGAGATGAAAAGATCCAATGACTCTTAAGCCAAATCAAAAGAGCCAACATCAAGCCAAATCAAAAGAGCAAACTTGGCAAGAGCTAGTGCACAATAAATTTTCCTCCCTTTGTGCTTAAGGGAGGGGGCTATTTATAGGTTTAGAAGAAGGGATTGATTGAAGAGTTAACTCATTTGATTGATGAGTTAACAAGAATAGATTGGGGAGTTAACAAGGTTGATTACCCATTGAACTCAACTGATTAGGGAGTGATGAAGCAATGATAGCTTATCACTGAAGAAGAAATGGAGGTGAGGGAATGCATGAGATTGACTAGAGAGTTAATTATAGATCAAATAGAGCTAATTATGCATGTGTGGGTGCATGAAATAATTAACTCTATATCAAGGATAAAAAATATGCAAACAGAAAGAAAAATGGGTGAAAACAGAGCAAAAACGAGACAGAAACTTGAGTTTTTTTGCGGGTCAAAAGATAACAAGCTCGCCACCTTTGCCAGACAGGGTTGCCTAGGGAGATCATGGGTCGCCCTCTAGGGGCAACCCTGGGTCACCTAGGGAGATCCCAGATCAAATGTGTAGAATGCAAAAATTTAGGCTGGCAAAAGGTACAGGGGAGGAAAAAGGAGATTTCTACATCAAGAAATAGGTCAATCATGAGGAAGAATCCAAATCTCCACTTGCATCTTCAAAATCCCCAGTGGGGATCTAGAAATAATAGGGGGAGATTTGGATTGGTTGGTCGAGTTCAAAAATAGAAAGCGGGAGATGGATTGAGGGACCTCTAGAAGGCTTCTATGAAGTGCACTAGATGAAATACAAAGGGGAGAGGTGAAAACTCACCTACAAGACACCCACAAGGCTTAGGATCAAGGTTGAAAGCCAGAAAATGCAAGTCAACAAGTGTCACAACAAGTTTCAAAAAGTGTTGCAAATGGGGAAGAAGGAGAATCAACAAAGTAGAAATGAAACCAAACAAGAAGAGAGGGCATGTCATCAAGAGGCCTGCTGCCCAAAGGATTTATTTTCATGCTTACATGTACGTGATAAGGATTTGAATCATCATAGGGGTCCTCATGGAGGTAGTGCATGATTTTGTGCTTACATATTTGCCCCCTCGGGGATGGTAGTCAACATGAAAGGTTGGTACTGTTCCTGAACTAGGCCTTACCTATTGTCGATTTTCTGCAATTTGTACCTAGAATAACTAGTATCAGTTCGACATCTAAATATATCAAAATGAATAATGAAAACTGAAATGATGAACTTACCATGGATCATTTGAGTTCAACTAGTCGCTTGCTTTTGTCAGTTTGGACTTGTAGGCATGAGAGCACGCAAAATAATGAACGAAACAAAATGCATAAAAGAAACTAAGATAAGGGCAAACAAAGAGAGCTAAATTGTGAGATCAGAGCGAAATGGTGATGGAATTGTTCACATGAGTAGTTGATAGAGAGGTATTGTTGAGGGGACCATAGAGATGGCCGCCTCTTCCTTAGCTACGAAGAATCAGGTAAGTAATCAGTGAAAAACTCTCCTCTAAACCCTAGGTTGTATTTTGCAAAAAATCTCTTGTAATCGTCTATTTTTGGCAATTTTTCCTATTGCATTCTGTTCGTCCCGTCGTTTAGAGCAAGATCGATCTTTCATTTTCTAAAATCAACCAAGAAACAATAGTTTTAGACTAATTTTTGCTTGAGGGGGTCACTCTTAGGGTCGCCCCTTTTGGAAGGCAGGGTCGCCCAGGGAGATCCTGTCTGACAACAGGGTCGCCCTAGGGGATCCTGATTTGCAATAGGGTCACCTAGGGAGATCCTGACTGACATCTGGGTTGCTTGGGGGCGACCCTGTGGGACTAGTTTTTGGCTGCATTTGTCATTGTTTAACACTTCTTTCACTCTGTACTGACATGAATTGGTCACTAAATCTTCTTGTTTATTACAAATTTTGATGGTTTATATGATTTTTTTATGGAAAGTTTTCTACAGCTTTTACAATTTCTAGGGATTTTTGCGAGTTTACGAGATCTAATCTAAAACTTCTCTTTTCAATTTTGCAGGAGATGCACATTCAATGGAATGCTGGCCAAGAGCAAGGGTGGCTTTCGAGGATGTTCGCTTCACTAAGCGTAGAGGATCGTGCCATACTCAAGAGGGCAAGTCTTGGCAGAGTTGATCACATTCCTATGATTCATCCTTTATCTCATATATGCTTTGATATTCTAACTTATCGAGATGCAGATAGGAACACATTCAGGTTCCCGCAGATTTCCAAAGAGTGGACTATCACTCTATGATGTGTATCACATTCTTGGGATCCCTGTGAGGGGACAAACTCTATTTCTTCCTACCAGTGAGTCTTTCGAGAACAAAGCTTCTTGGGCTGCTTTTATGGGGGTTAATCATCCCGGGGACCAGACAGGAGTTCTACTTTCTTCAGTGCCATGACTCCGCATCCCACTTCTGAGGAGGTTTCTGATTGGCTTGATTTCTTTGAGGTTGTCGGGAGACAAGGCCTTGGCTCATTTGAGATGGTGTTGGGCACCCATCATTCATGGTTTATAGGAGGGTATAGTTTACGCATGGGGACCTGACATCCTGGCTATGGTTTATAGAGATTTCTATCAGATCTCTCAGCAAGGGGCTCTAGCTTTCACTCACTCTTCTTTGATTATGACATGGATCTTTGAGCACATGAAACCCTACCAGAAGCTTATTCCTCTTCCAGACAGGCAACTATTGAGAGTAGCGAGGTGGGTACACATTGGTCATTATGATGCTACTCTTCCCACTATTGCTACCCTTACAGATGATGACATGATTTATGACCCCTACCATGACATGGAGGGGGCTTGGGCTCGAGATGGCGAGATGATGGAGTACTGCCATGAGGTTTTAGAGATCATAGATCACAATGGTTAGGTTGAGGCTCATCGGGTGGATTGAGTCTTGTAGCAATTCAGAGAGGATGTCTCGGAGGACTTGTCCCTTGTGTCTACTTGTTACAGGACCATTCAGAAGATGGGGGAGATTGGATAGTGGGGCATCACTTGGACACCTTTGAATCTAGGTGTCTTCATCACTAATGTTTCTAGAGGAGGACAGAGGGGAGGGAGAGGGACTCCTTCCTGATCTATGATTGTGACTGTTAATTCAGAGTCCACTGACGAGGACTATGTTCCTGATAGCGATGGTTCATCAAATGAGACCCCTCTCGAGGATGAGGATTTTGATGACATTGATGTCCCGAATGAGATTCCTAACATCCCTAAGGGTCCTCCTACTGTTCCTCGACCTCCTCACTCAGATGAAGTGATGCATCAGCTTGCCCCTGACTAGCAATCTGGAGATCCACGTAGGTTCTAGTCTATTTGGTCTTACTTTGGCTTTTTCTTTTCTCTTCTCATGCTGTACTGACTTGGTCTTGACTTTGATTTTGGATTTTCAGGCAACGTCAAAGAATGGAGGGACTTGGTTCATGAAGTTAACACTGGATTAACCTTCCCTTTTACTAGGATGACCCGTGATCATCTCTTGGATGATCTTGGTGTGCCCCCTGTTGCAGGATGACACATAGATATTTTTGCTCCCATTTACCATAGGTGTGAGATGATTACAGAGCTGGGGACCCAGGTTAACACACTTCAGGGTGAGAATAAAGTACTTCAAGAGATGGCTCGCCTTAATGTTGGGCATTCTGGCACTAGCATGGTGGGTCCTTCACAGTCCCATGCCCACAGTAGAGCACATCATTCTCACAGGTCCCATGGAGTGACGAGTGGTACTCGTAGATGGAGGAGCCGAAGCCCCGAGGGTTCCGTTGGAGGGAACCAACCTTGACTTGGTTCTCCCTTTTTTTTTAAACTCGTGCCCCCTTGCATGAGGAGCCTCTACTTCTCTCAAGAGCATTTTGTCTTAGCTCCTTGATACCTATCGTATGTGTAAACTTTGGATGTATATGTGAAAGTTTATCCTTTTCTATGGGTTTTCTCTTCTGTCGAATTCTATACTCATCTCTTGTGCATGTTTGGAAGTTCTATGAATTTTTTGATTATGGTGACCTTTTCAATTCTTTTAACAAATGCAATTATGACAACGATGACATGTTTTTGTAATTTTGTAGAACACATATATGATATGCAGTTTACGATATGATAATGCAAGAACACAAGAAATGTAGTAAATGAAACTATAACACTTTATAGGATGTCATGAGATATGACACTTTGACTTTATTACCTTGAGACTCCATTTTTCTGATTTTGATATGGTTGCAACATGGAACAAACAAAATGATTGCTGTCAAATACGATTTTTGATTTAGGGGATTGTGGGTTGTCCTGATATAAGAAACCTATTCAAGGCTATGAGATAGGATTTAGGGAAAATTCAAGTGGGGGAGTGAAAATGAATCATGGAGTGGTTCTGATTTCTAGGCTTTGCTAAAGGCTAAACACTGATCCTTATCTAGATAGGACAAACTGATAAGTTTTCAACTTAGACAAGCAACAAGTTTTATAGGTGTTTGCTAGACTTAGATCATAGATGGCAATCAAGGTAGACCCGGGGTAAAGGATATCTGGGAAAGAACAAGGGTCCCTAGATAGAAGATGATCTTAGAGACAACTAGACTCTTCAGTTTTGCTCAGCTAGTGTGTGTGTGTGTGTGTGCTTTGTACCTTTCTTTCTTTGTTAGAATGTCACTCTTGAGGCTTCAAGCTTAGACTAACCTCCACCCAAGAGTACAGACATTCAACAACCTTCTCTCTTTCACTCTTTTTTTGTATCTCTCTTTTTTTTCTTTTCAATCTTTTTTTTTTTGTATTTTCCTCACTTGATTTTTCTCATTTTTTTGGATTTTGATTTTTCAAGAAATGAATGCTTTTTGGGACTTTTGCTATGCAATGCTTTGATCTCTCAATTCTCACTTTTCTACTCTTATTTTGATCACTCATTTTTTTTATTCACTCAAATTTTAGATTGCTTCCTTTAGAGTTTTGATCTTCCTGACGTTTTTGGCCAAGAAAGATAAGGGGCTAAGTGCCACCTAATGTTTTTGTAATCTGGTTGGACTTCTCTACTACTAGGGAAGAATTGGGAAGGTCTACTTGCAAGCTTCCTTTGAACACGGTAGGTTTGAATACTGACTTTGCTTAGACCTAACATCTTGACTTATTAAGACTGGGATCAGTGTAAAGCTAAGATCTAGGGTTTGATTTAGAATCACTGGGAGTGAAGGGGGATAATGGCGATTGTGGAAAATGAGGACTCTCTAGGTCCTAAAAGGATGACGTATACCTAGACAACATTAGACTCCTTGCTAAAGGGAAAATGGTACAAGAGCAAGTCACGAACTATAATGCAAAATGAACAGAATAAAACTAAAATGCAAGAAACAAATTATTTTTGACATTTTTTTGAGTTTTATAGTTTTTTTGTATTTTTATGTTTTCTCTATTTTTTTGTTTTTTAGACGTAGTATTTCTTGAGGTGAAAGGAATTGACCATTTTGCCAAATTCCTCTCCCTCCATTGTGTACAAGAGATAAGAACCATTTTTGATATCTTCTTTAACCATGTAGGGGCCTTTCCAGTCTTTTGAAAAGGCTCTCTTTCGTCTCTTTTTCTTGTTTTTCATGCTACCTCTTCTTTGGACAAGTTCTCCTATTTAGTATGGTTTATCGCTTGAGCTTATTGTTTCCAATTCAATGGTTTCTCTAGGCATTGCCCTCCCAATATAGGACTCCTTCGCAATTGTGTAATTCCATCAATAGATCGAACTGTTCTTGCATATAGATCTTTATTTCTGGTCTCTCTTGGATTCTTTGTAAGAATTGGAATAGTTCAAGAGGGGTTTGTGGTTCCCTTTGTTCATCAGAGGGGACAAAGCTTATACTTGTCCTCCCATTGGGTTCTGGTCTCAAGTCCATGGCATACCCAATATAAATTTTTGTAGTTCAAAGATGATAGGATCATCGATACCAACTGTCACTCTCATCTTCCACTCTTTGTGAAAAATCCCTTCACTTTCTTCTTCCTCGTCAGGCAATCTCTCCACCATTTCTATTTGTACCTGAGGTGCTTCCCATTCACCGAGTTCGTTTGATTGAACCGAGGTGGAAGTGGTTGGTTTCTCTTGTGGTTCTGACACTACAAACATCCTAGGTAACACCCCTATAGCATTGGTTGACTTGTTATCCATGGAATATACCTCTTCCATGGGTAATATTGGCTAATGCAAGTCCTCGGTTGATGTGAGGGGCTCATATGATTCTATTTCTTCAGGTGTATCAGGGAGATGTGACTTAGTTAGTAGTGACAATGGGGTATAACCCTCTGTTATGTCTTCTTCAACATCTGAGAAAGTGTGTGGGGGTGTATTACTTAGATCTAATGTTGCAGTTTGAAATACCTGGTCTTCAGTTTTGAGGTTTTTCCCCTATGCATGGGAAGAGTTTATAGACTTCATGGAATCCAATGGTGAGTATCTCTAGGGGGAATTGGAGTGGTCCATCCCTTTCAATCAACTCCATGATTTCTATTATTTTTTCCTTGGGGGCCACTTCTTTCTACTTTGGTGGTGGCCCATTTTCCAGAGTTTTGATGTATGTTGTATTCATGGTCTTTTCTAGGGTTCCCATGTTTTTGACACATATCGATTGCGGTGTTGGACTTGGGATGGTCAACTTGTTGGTAGGGAGTTCATAGTCTATTAGAATTCCTATGCGTTTGTTTGGGGTATTAGATTTTATCATGTTAAAAGGTTCTAGATCTCCCTACGCAACATAAACTTTCCCTAGGTGTAGGAATCAAACTTCTTGAAATAGCGTGGATGGCACAACTTTCATCCTGTGTATCCATGGCCTTCCAAGAATCAAGTTATATCCTGTGTCCTTGTCTATGACATAAAAGGTGGTCGGAATGGTCTTGGGATCCAAGGTCACTGGGAGAGTGATTTTTCCTATGGTGGCTGCCTTCAGATTGTCATATCCGCTTAAAGTATCCCTTGAAGAGGTGATGTTGGTGTGTCCATAGCCCATTCTCTCCAAAAGGGAAAAAGGCACTATGTTCACTACAGCTTCATCATCGACCAACGTTCATTTAATACATGTTTCATAGACCCATACTTCAATATATAGTGCGGGGTCTCCTTTTTTGGTTAATTCTGCCTCAGACAGAATCCACTGTAAATCAAAGAAGAACCCTAGATCTTTAAGTTTTGAGTTTGGTGGGCTGAGATCGTAATCCACATGGTTGATTTGTTCACTAGGCAGTGGTGTAATTTGGTCAAGATATTTTAGGCCTATTGCTTGTAGTAATGCGGAGCAATGTGAGGTGGAGTTCCTGAGTAAATCAATGAACGGGATGTGCGCATATGTTTTCTTTAGATCTTCTATGAGCTCATAAGGTCCGGTGGGAGCTGGTACTGGTTCTACTATTGAGATGGTACCCTCATATGGTTCTATTTTCTCATCCTCTTGCTCATGATCCTCCTCTTTTTCTTCATTATGCAAGATCTCTACCAATCCCATCAACCTAGTTTCTCCTTTTTGTCCTAGTTGAGGTGGGACTTCGAAGTTACCATTTTGTGCTGCTTTATCCATGTTTGTTGTTTCAGTGTTCTTGTGTGCAGGGAATGGGTACTGATAAATCATCATGTTTTCATTTTGAGGTGCTATGGGAGTTTGATTTTGTCTTGTATCTTTGATGTCTAGAGTGATCTTTTGCGGATTCAAGAACATTTCTATGAACAAGCATTGTTGATCCTCTGGAAGCTTTTCTATGAATCTATTGTATTCCCTACAAGATTTTGTGCTATGTCCCTTTGTTCTATGAAAAGAACAATACTGGTTGTATTCATAAGTGGGTCTCTCATATCTCCTGTCATTTCCATTCCCATTTCTATTGTGGTTCTAGCTTTGATAGTTGTCTCGGGGATAATACCCATTGTTTCTAGGTCGATCTATGGCATTTATATTAGGATGATACAAATCTCTCCCATTGTAATCATCTCTTACCCTTTTGACTGGGGGTTGATCTTTCACCCCATCTGTAGTTGCACTTCTGTTGTTTTTGAGAATCTTAACAATAGAGGTATTATTTCCCATGTCTTCCTTTGTTGTTTTTCTGTTTGAACTGTAAATGTTTCGTCCACTGTTGATAGTGGCTTGATCAATTCTTAAAGCACTTTCCAATGCTTCTTCATAAGACCTGTACGGTAGTTTCTGAACTTCTTCTCTCATGTCTTTGTTAAGGGTATGTAATAAGAGGTCGCATAGTTCTCAGTGGTCCATGTTTGGAGCGCTGGTTGAAGAGTAGAGCACTTGTCTCCATCAGGTGATGAAATGTGCTACAGATTCATTAGGTTCTTGTTTCATCATGAGGAACTCTCTAATCCCTATTTTTACAAGTTTGTTCATGTCAAATGCCATGACAAACTCTCTGATTAGTTGTCTAAATGAATGGATCAAAGCCTCTAGGAGACGATAATACCAATCCAAGGCGACGCCTTCGAGCATTTTTGGGAAAAATTTTGTGACAACTCCGTCCCAAGGAAAGAGTTCCCTTATGGCTGTAGTATAAGCTTTGATGTGGGATTTTGGGTCTCCCTCTCCTTTGAACTTTGGTAGATTTGGTAATGGCCAGGGTAGTTGCACACTCCTTATGTTTTGGTCTAGAGGCTCTTTTAGATATTTGAGATATGTTCCCAAGAAAGCACTCTAAGACTACAGGGTTGTTAGTAACAACCCTATGGGTGGGTTTTGATAGCCCATTGTTGGATTCATTGGATTGTTCTAAATAGGAGGATTACCATTCAGACAAGTGTCATTACTAGCATGTCGCGACTAGTAATTGAGGTAGGGGGATTTTGTGATGCCCCTTGGTCCTATTCATAAGATTTTGTTCTTTTCTCCAAAGTAGCTTCTTCTGCTTCTAGGATCCTGATTCTTTGGACTAGAGTTGCAATTACATCTGTAGGAGTTACAATTCTAGGGTTTTCTTCATTTCTAGGATGTTCTCTTCGATGGGCTTCCTCTCACGTGGCCTTTTCTTTTTGTTCCTCTTCTAAGGCAATCCTTAATGCTTCTTGAGCATCTTTGGTTTCTTGTAGATGCCTTTCTGACCTTTTGACCTCTTCATCAAGGTGAGTATTTGATGTACTTGTGGAAGGTTGTTCTAGTTGATGCCCTTCTGATCTTATCCTTCTAGCCTTATGTGGTGCATTCAGTATGGCCGAGTCATTTTCCCAAGACGGGTTATTGAAGGATAGGGAATGCCTAGACTCTCTTGGATCATGTTCATAGTTAGAGTCCTCATAGTCATAACAATTGGTAATAGGTGCATCAGGATGAGGTGGCACATACCTATCAAAAGAAGGGGTTTCAGGTTCATTGGAGGGAATGTTTCCCTGGTTCAAGTCTGGTTCTATCATATTCGGGGGTGCCATAGACACCGCAGAATAAATGGAATGGATGGTGGTGCAAATTATGGAAGTTGAAGTGGCTATGAAAAGCAATAGAAGAATGATTCAATGTTTTTTTTTGTTGAAATGTTTTTGCAATGGGAACGCAAAAAGCTTAACCAAAAGGTTTTGCTCTTCACGTTGGGTTCACCAAAATATGTAGTGAAGCTGACGGCGTATGTGACAATGATGATGGAAATGAGATCCACACAATTGGAATGCAAAAAGCATAACCACGAGGCTTTTCCTCTTCACGTCGCGTTCACCAAAATATGTATGCTCAAAATTGTGACTTCGGTTGCCTAGGGCTATCCGGTTAGATTTCGACACGGACACAGACCCTTTCCCTCCTTGCCATGGGGTGATCCACCATGTCACTCTCACTCACGTGGAAGTAGCTAGTCGAGAGGAGGACAGACACGGTAGGGATCTGGCTTGTTGGAGAGCTAGACTTTGCGAAGGGGGGTTGGCAAGTTCTGTGGCCTGTGTTGTTGTGTGTTTTGTTGAATGTTTCTCTCAATTGATGTGGTAGTTGAGATAACCCTATGACCTGAAGGGTCACTATTCTCTCTTTTTCTATTTGGATTCCTTGAATTCTACCTTTGTGCAGGCAAGTGGTTGTTTTCGTTGATGGCTTCTACTGTTTCTATCTCTGAGAAATGCTTTGTGTAATCGTAATTGCCTAATTTCTTCAATCAACAAGAGAACAAATGGGTCTTCTTGTGGTGGAATGTGTGTCTGTTGTTGAGGTTGTAGATGTAACTCCTCGATCTTGTCACAGATAGCCCTTACCCACTCTCCTCTTACTCCTAAACACATTCGTGAATCAAGATAGAGGGAATCGTATAATTACTAACCTTCACCAGATCTAGGGTTTTGTTTGACCTAGGGTTTGACTTTGTTCGACTGTGATTACCTCATGATGGAATCGAGGGTTTGCATTGTTGTCAATTTTAACAGATCTATATGAATGCAAACTAAATGATAACATGCAAATAGTCTTTTTGGTATTTTCTAGAATATTTTGGAAAGGAAAATGCTTCTAATCTATGAAAGAAATATGTATGCAATCCTATATGTCTTTTCAAATGCAAAATTTAGTCTATGTTTTTGTGAGTTTTTTAATGTTTTCGATGCAATCTAATTTAATGGAAAGGAAAGATGATTTTTCTAACAAAGTAGATCTATGAATGTAAAAATGATTAATCTAGCATGCAAGATCTAACCTATCAAGGAAAAAGCAAAATGTTACTATTCCCAAGAGCAAAGTAGTTATCTAATTAGTATGAAAGTAATGAAAGAACCTGAAAGAGATGAAGATTTGTTGACTCCACTACCCTCAGTATCCTTGTGTATACAACCTCGAATCCTTCTGTGGCAGAAGGTGATCCTCTTGACAACAAAAATAACCCGAAGAAGCAAAAGAATCTTTTGTGAAGCTTGTATGAGCTTGATGTGAGCTTTGAATTGAGCACAATGGCTAAGAATTGAGCAGGGTAGCATTTCTTGATTGAAACAAAGAAAGTAAAAGGCACTTACGTCCTGTATGAGCATATGAATGCTAGGTTGGAGAGCAAACTTGGCAAGAGTTGGTGCACAATAAATTTTCCTCCCTTTGTGCTTAAGGGAGGGGGGTATTTATAGGTTTAGAAGAAGGAATTGATTGAAGAGTTAACTCATTTGATTGATGAGTTAACAAGAATAGATTGGGGAGTTAACAAGGTTGATTACCCATTGAACTCAACTAATTAGGGAGTGATGAAGCAATGATAGCTTATCATTGAAGAAGAAATGGAGGTGAGGGAATGCATGAGATTGATTAGAGAGTTAATCATAGATCAAATAGAGATAATTATGCATGTGTGGGTGCATGAAATAGTTAACTCTATATCAAGGATCAAAAATCATGCAAACATAAAGAAAAATAGGCAAAAATGGAGTAAAAATGAGAGAGAAACTCAAGTTTTTCTGTGGGTCAAAAGACAGAAGGGTCGCCACCTTTGTCAGATAAGGTCACCCAAGGAGATCATGGGTTGCCCAAGGAGATCATGGGTCACCCCAAGGGCGAACCTAGGTCACCCAGGGAGATCCAGGATCAAAAGTACAGAATGCAAAAATTTAGGCTGACAGAAGGTAAGGGGAGGAAAAGGGGGATTTCTACATAAAGAAATAGGTCAATCACGTGGAAGAATCCAAATCTCCACTTGCATCTTCAGGATCCCCAGTGGGGATCTGGAAATAATAGGGGGCGATTTGGATTGGTTGGTTGAGATAAAAAATGGAAAGCGGGAGATGGATCGGGGGACCTCTAGAAGGCTTCTATGAGGTGCACTAGATGAAATACAAAGGGGAGAGGTGAAAAATCACCTACAAGACACCCACAAGGCTTATGATCAAGGTCAAAATCTAGAAAATGCATGTCGACAAGTCTCGCAACAAGTGTTGAAAAGCATCGCAAACAGGGAAGAAGGAGAATCGACAAAGCAGAAATGACACCAAACAAGAAGAGAGGACACGTAATTAAGAGGCTACTACCCAAAGGATTTATTTTCACACTTACATGTATGTGACAAGGATTTGTATCATCATAGGGGTCCTCGTGGAGGCAGTATGTGATTTTTGTGCTTACAGATACTGTGATTCAGTAATATACCATGGCAGAGGAGCTACTGGAGTAGGTACAACGTACTACAGAAAAGGGTCCCACAGGTCAGACAGTGGCGGAGATGGTGAGGGATGGCTAGGAGATATTCTACTAGAAAGGGTTGTATGAGCAGGCAGTTCCCCCTGAGCGGTGAGTAGGTAGTTTTCGCCCTATCTACCACAATAGGTCGCAGAGGACTTTCATAGAGAGTGGAGGGGTGATGGGGCCAAACATGGTGACATCAGTTGTAGGGACATCAGGTGGTGGTGGGGATGGTCAGCCACAGTAGCCTGTGCCTTCAGGAGGTAGTGCCTCCTAGATGTTTGCTGAGACATGTACCATTTTGGTAGTAGCATTTTTTATACACCATATTGTAGACATTTCGATATGTACTTTTATTTCTGATATCATTGTACACTTGGACATTATTATTCTTTTTGATGATGATGATATATGAGCTAGTGTTCGATGGACTATCTATATATGCACTTATGGATGGATGCTTTGATATGATGGTTTATTATGCTTTTATGGTTATATGTGATGCATCTAACATGTTTATGTGATTCTATTATGCACTTGATATCTGTGTGACATGATGCTTTTATGCGACACATGCTGGGCACGATGACTTATATGCATGCTTATGATCCTATATGTTGATATGTTACTATGAATTAATGCACACTGTGGTGATATTGTAAAATGCAACACATGATGGTTTAATTACTTTATGCATGGATGATGATCTAATATGCAAACACTATGACATCTATGTTTTTGTAGATTTTTGATGTGAAATGTTATGCAATCTATGTGGATAAATTAATTAACTATCACAATTTAAATGTTTACAGCCACTAATGAACCTAAATGATAATGAACTAATGATGTACACATTTCTAATATGCAAAATGATTATTTTTGTTATGCCAAGTATACTCAATCATAAAATAAAAGAACACTTAGAAGAAATGGATTTAAGAACTAGGATAAATGGATACTTTAGGAGAAATAACTTGGACAAATGGATAAATGGATCTTTAGACACTTGGAATTTTTGACAAGGATGAAATTCTTATAATGAAATGCAATGTGTGATGTATAGATGTGGATTTTGTCATCTTTGTATACAAGTTTTTGAAGTACTTTGTTTCATCATTGAGCTTTTTAAATGTTGTAAGAAAATACAAGCATCTAGGTATAATTAACCATGATGACCTAAGTATTACTTTCATGGATTTTGATTTAGCAAGTTAATACAATCATCTAAGTATAATTGAACCAAGATGACCTGAGTATTGCTTGTGTATCAACAGACAAGGATTACACCTATTTCATGTTTAGACCCCTAATGTCCTCAATGATCATTATGTTGATCATGTCTTTAGACCAGGCTTAACATTACTAAAGATAAAACCACAAACAACAGACAAATAAAATGGTTATGTTCCATCATAGCATCTCTAGTTTTTGACATCCTTGAGTAGCATAGGAGACATAATAACAAAAATCATGATAGAAGACTTTAAACAACCATTAAAACCTTCTTGCCATAGATGTATTTTTCTTGCAATAACTGATAGAGTCATGTTGGATAGTTTTTAGGCAGGTTGGTGTTGTCAGGCTTTGTTTGAAGTCTCTTTGTCAAGTTGATGTTTAAAACTTGCTTATTGTCTAGTGATAAAACCACGATCTGGTTTATTATCCTCTGAGTTCTAGCATTCAAAAATCTAGTTCACTAACTAGGTCGAGGATTTTGCCCCCAGTCAAGAAAAGGATTGATTTATTATGGGCAAACTGACAATAGACACGAAGAAATGGACCCTAAGGGACTGACCTAGTGCCTTAGGGGCTCATTGATAAATGGCCTTGCCTATGTGATGACGCAGAGGCAACATAGTTCGGGGTGTAGACTTTGTGGACCTAGGACCTAGGTGATGGGAAATGGTACGGATTCGGGGGCGCATCAATGATGGCCTTGCCTACGTTATAGCTCAGAGGCGATGTAGTTTGACAATGGTTCAATGGATTGGTTGAGGATAGATGACAAGATGGATGCAAGTTTGGGTCGACAGCTTGGTGGAAGAAGGTGATAAGGATGAGCAAACAACAATCCATGGTAGGTATCTCATTGTGATTGGGTGGATGCGGTTAGAAGGGTTGGATGAGGAACAAGGTCCAAAAAGATGGAGGAGGAGGTTTATCACAAATGGCACCTATTTACTAGGTTTTCACCACTTTCTTTTATTTGCATGATTAGTTAAAATACACATGATGCCTGTTTGCCAGGTTTTCATCATGGTATCTATCCAAGGCACATGTTTACAAGGTTTTCACCATAGGACGATTTTTTTGTTATTTTTCCATTTTTTTTGATTTTTTTGTTATTTTTCTATTTTTTTGCTATTTTTGACTCCCTTGCATTAGGGTTTTAGGTGTAGAACTTGCAAATATGCATGATGTTGATGGGATCATCAAACAATTCACCTTTTGATGTGGATAGCTGATAAGCACCTGATTCATAGGCAACAACTATGACATAGGGACCCAACCAATTGGGTTCAAATTTTCCCTTTTTCTCTCTATCTTGATGATTTCTTAGACTCTCTCAGAACTAAGTCACCCACCTAGAAGACTCATGGTTTGACCCTATGATTATAACTTCTTGACATTTTCTGCTCGTATGTCTTAAGATGGTTGAAGGCATGTTGTCTTGGTTCTTCTAGAAGCTCTAGCTCTTGTAGTCTTGATACTCTGTATTCCTCATCATTTATGAGACCTTTTAACGACACCCTAAGGGAAGGTAACTCAACTTCTATAGGCAAGCTGGCTTCAGAGCCATAGACGAGGGCATATGGTGTCACACCTGTGGGGGTGCATATACGGGTTCTGTAGGCCCACAAAGTGGGGTTCAATTGTATATGCCAGTCACAACCAGCCTCATCAACAGTCTTTTTGAGTATCTTCAGGATAGTTTTGTTCGATGCCTCAGCTTGGTCATTACCTTGCAGGTAATATGGAGTGGAGAAGCGATGATGAATGTGGAATTTATCACAGAGTTCTTTCACATCTTGATTCTTGAAAGGTCACCTATTATCCATGACAATGGATGATGGAATACCATATCTGCATATGATGTAGTTAAGGATGAAAGAAAAGATTTGTTTCCCTGTGACATTGGTTAATGGAATGGCCTCAATCCACTTCATGAAATACTCAGTGGCTGTGATGATGAATTTGTGGCTGTTGAAGGATGAAGGGTGAATCTTGCCTACTAGATCATGTCTCCATTGGCAGAAGGTCCAAGGTGTTGTTAAAAGTTGCAGCTCCCATGCTGGTGCATGTATGAGGTTCCCTTGGATTTGGCATTTAGTGCACTATTTCACAAACTGATAGGAGTCTTTTTCCATAGTTGGCCAGTAGTATCCAAGATGCATGAGTTTCTTCGCCAAGGTAGGACCACTAGAGTGTGTCTCGCATATTTCTTCATGTACTTCATCAGAGTAGTATGATGTTACTCACTATCCAAACACCTAAGGAGAGTACCATCTAAACCTCGTCAATATAGGGTGTCTACAATGATGGTATATCGGGATGCTTGGTGTATGAATTTTCATTTTTGGTTGTGTGATAGGTCGGGTGGTAGGATATTCTCTTTCAAATATGTGTAAACTTTGCTATATAAGGGAGAATCGGACCCTACGATGTGGTAAATGGTGCTGGTTTCTAGGATTTCATAAGTAGGATAGGGGGTTGGCTCCACCAAAAACTCATAACGAGAATGATTTTTGAGGTATGTCAAGAAGGGATGCAATAGTAGCCATTGCATCTTCTGCTTTGTTTTCCAATCTTGGTATCTACTCGAAGGATATCACAACAAAATAGTCTTTGAAATCATCCACCATATGCTTGTATGGTATCATCTTCTCATCCTTAGTTTGATAATCATCATTTACTTGATTAATGATGATTTGTGAGTCCCTGTATACATGAAGTTTCTGACCTTCCAATCTACTACCATCTTCATGCTGATAATCAGTTCTTCGTACTCAGTGACATTGTTGGTATAGGGAAACATAAGTCTGTATGATTTGTGGATTGTATCTCCATGTGGTGTTACCAACAAGATTCTTGCTCCAGATCCATGTTGAGTATATGACCCATCAAATTAAAGTTTCCAGGCTGAGGTAGTGATGTTGAAGATAGACTCGTCTGAAAATTCAAAGTTTAATAGATTGTTGTCTGTCAAAGGTGCATCCGCTAGTTGATCTGCAATGACTTGTCCTTTTATTGCTCTTCTATCTACATACTCAATATTAAATTCACTGAGTATCATGACCCATTTAGATATTCTACCTGTTAGGGTAGCTTTGCTGAGTAGATATTTTAATGGATCAATCTTCACCACTAGCTTGATAAAGTGTGAGAGCATGTAGTGTCTCCACTTTTGGGAAGCAAAGACAATTGCAATGCATGCTCTTTCAATTAGTGTATACTGTAGTTCGTAACCTACTAGTGTCCTACTGATGTAATAGATTGCTTGTTCCTTTTCTTCGGGGTTTTGTTGGGCTAGCATAGCTCCAAGAGTTGTGGGTGTAGCTGAGATGTAGAGTAGCAATGGCTTGCCCTGAATTGGTGGCATCAAGACTGGTGGATTCATTAGATACTCCTTTAGATGTTGGAATGCTTGCTCACACCTGTCATCCCATTTGAATGGAGCATTTTTTTGCAAGAGATGTGTGAATGGATGACACTTATCTGCCAGTTGAGAAATAAACCTTTTGATGGACTGCAACTAACTCAGATTCTTAGGTGGTGGTATTTCCATGATTGATTTTACCTTGGCCAGGTTCACCTCTATTCCATCAGCTGATACCATATATCCAAGGAGTTCCACAAATGTGACTTTGAAAACACACTTTTTTAGATTTAACCGTACATTAAATTGCTCTAGTCTCATGAAGATCTTGTCCAAGACTTGTAGATGTCCTTCTTTGGTGAGTGACTTGGCTAGGATGTCATCTACATAATCCTCCATGATGGTGTGCATCATGTCGTGAAAGATTGTTGTCATTGCTCGCTGATATGTTGCCCCCACATTCTTTAGTCTGAATGGCATGACTCACCAACAATAGGTACCCCACAGACATGTGAATGCTATTTTATGCTGATCCTGGCACTATTTTGATTTGGTTATAGCCATAGAATCCATCCATTAATGACAACATGGTGTGCCTTGCCATTAGATCAACAATGATATCTATGTTTGGCAGAGGAAAGTCATCTTTTGGACAAACCTTGTTTAGATCTCTAAAGTCATGGCAAATTCTTATCCTCCCATTAGGTTTGGAAACAGGTACAATTTTAGAAATGTTAGAGGAAAATGTGAACAATAGCATTAAACAACTAAATATCTAATAACTTAATGAAATTGATGCAAATACAATAAACAACGAATATTACCTCCGTAGATCTATTTACCTCATTGCTTCCATTATTTCCTATCTCGTATCAATCTTGTGTATGATTTGAGCTCTCAGAAGTGTGTACTTCCTTGTTATTGAAGATGACAATATAAGAATGGATGTGATTGGAACATGCAATGAAGACTAAACTAACAATGCAATTCTAATGGAGATGGATGATTGATAATGGAGACATGGTTGCATAATTATGAAGATAATGAGATAATGTGAGTGCAAATGAGGATGCTTTGCCAAAGGCATACTAGTAGGATTCTTGCAGAGTAAGAATACAAAAGCTTGAGATATTGAAATGAGGGGATGAGGTTCCTTTTATAGGCTCAAGAGAGACCAAATCCAAGTGTCAATAGATCCATGACTAGAGGAATTACCTATGAGGTGTACGGTTGAGAAATCTTGAGGGAATGTGCACCAATTAGAAGAGGACAAGTGTCCAAGCTCCTTTCATGAGTTTATGGGAGTTAATAGAATAGATTGAAGAGTTAACATAATAGATTGAGGAGTGAACTCAATTGACTGATTAGTTAACTGATTTGATTGGTGAGTTAACTAATTTGACTGGAGGATAAATAGGACATGTGGGTGAGGGGATATTAGCTAATTAAATATTAAAATATTTAATTATGTGTTCAACATGGTGAGGTGGAAAGGTGGTGTGGATTTATGAAATTAGGACTTTGGGATAGAAGAATTTAGGATTAATTAAATAATTTAGGATTATTTAATTATGAGACATTAGAAGACTTTAGGGAATTTAATTAAATAAATTGAGTTTTATTTAATTTTGGGATAATGAACCAATCAAATAAATTAGAATATTTATTTAATTGATAGAGGAATGAGAATTATAATAAATATTAAAATATTTATTTAATTTGACTTAGCCATTTTTAGGTGTATATAGTTTTCACCATTAGCCTCCATTAGACCACCCTTTTAGGTTTTTAACCTAATGGGAGTGGCACAACTTTATCCTACTAACATCATTCCCTAGGTAAATCCATGTCTTGTCCTCAATACATGCTAGCTCTATCTACTAGTGCTCTAAAATGATTAAGGATTAACAACATTCTCCAAAAATGTGTACCACATGTTTAACAGAACTTGCACAAATTTTCTTATGGAAAAAATTCTTGTAGATCCCTCTTAGTTGTATAATATGTATTAACCCATTATACAATAACCTATTTCAGTATATATGGATGTGCCCATTGATTTTAACTATTATAGATTCTCCTATGGTAATAGAATTTGGAATCTCCCAGGAATTTGCCAATTCCTTTACATCAAAGAGAAGTCATGTTAACTGGGCTAGGCATAAATTGACTACCTCCCTTAGTCTCTTTATCTAAGACTCAAACTCTCTCAGTGTTCTTGTACCTATTGGTATTGATTATGTAGGATTTCAATCTATACCTTAATGCTACCATCTAGATCATTTAGGGCATCATAAGATGTTAAAGATTACATGGCTAGTGGTAGGGTTATCATAGGTTGTAGTTGCTTTTGTTAGGCTAAGAACTTCTTAACTTTAGCCATTAGGTCTAAAGGTTGAGACATCATTTGGGGTATTAGAACTTATCTGTGGGAGATTGCCCTAGGCTATATTCCACCACTATTATTTTTCCTTTATATTTGTCAACTTCTTCCCTTTTCTATCTATCCAATTCCTCCCTAGTATGTTGTGTATACGCCTAAAAATGACACGAATCATCCTAAATAAATATTCTAAATATTTATTCCCTTCTATTAATTAAATAAATATTCCAAATTTATTTAATCGATTCACTGCTCCATAATTAAATAAATTCAATTTATTTAATTAAAATTCTTCTAATGTCTCACACAATTAAATAATCATAAATTATTTAATTAATCCAAATTCCTCTATCCTAAGTTCAAATTCAAAAATCCACCTCACCTTTACACCTCACTTTTCCACCTCACCTTGTCCACCTCATCAGGTTGCACATGTAATTAAATATATTTAATATTTAATTACCTATTTTCCCCCTCACCCACATGTCCTATTTCTTCTCAAATCAGAGATTAGTTAACTAATCAATCAAAAATGTTAACTAACCTGTCAATTGAGTCAATCGCTCAATCAATTCAGTCAGTTTCATAATCCACTCTTCTAACTGATCAATCAAGTCTATTAACTATTCGGTCAATGGAGTTAACTCTCCAATCAATTTTGTCACATCCCCTCTTTCATGATGGAGCTAGGACACTTGTCACATTTCTACTGGTTGCACATTCCTCAACCATTCTCAGTCATTGATCTTGATATCTTCTCTCAACCGTTGATTCTCATTCTTCCAAGTCTATAAATGAAGCTTCATCCCTCCACTCTATTCATCCAGGCTTTTGACATCGTTACTCTGCAGAAATATCACCAGCGCGCCTTTGGCACCCTTTTACCATCCACAAGCTTGAGATCACATACTTGCCTTGGAGCTCATCTTCATTGCATATCACAACAGCCATTTACCATCGACTTCCTCGAACACAACTTAAAAGAGTGCACTCTCTGAGGGCTCACTTCATCTGCAAAAGGACGGTTGTAATAGGCAAACAATAGAAGCATCGATTTTAGGGAAGGTTTTCTTTGTGTTATTCATTGCTATTTTCGTTTAATCTTTCTTGTTATCTCCTATTCTGTTGATGTTTGGGTCTTATATAATTCATTTGATTGATCCGCATTTTACCCTTACATTTTTGGCGCCCACCGTGGGGCCTTTGCCGCTTTATCTCATCAAAGTCTGAGCTTTTTTGAAGGCAGGTTCCGTACAGGTCACGCAAAGTCACACATAGGTTACTTCGGCGCATTTAAACATTTCTACGGCGCATATAAAGACTGTTACGGCGCTTCTATCATTTCTGCGCATTTGTGTATTTTTGCTGCGCTTTTGTACACTGTTATGGCGCTTTTGATTATATTGCGCATATGTTCCTTTTTACTACACATATATACACTGTTACTGTGCATTTACAATCACTGTGCATCTGTTCATTTATACGGTGCATTTGATCAAAATTGCTGCGCATTTGTTCCCTCTACGCTTCTGTGTATTCCAGCTGCGCTTCTACACACTGTTGCGGCGCATTCATTATTGTTGCACTTCTGTTGATTATTTCTGCGCATCTAATCACTGAAGCTGTGCATTTGTAATAGGCTATGGTTTTAGTACTTTTCTAGGAGAATTTGCTAATGCTAACCTTTTCGCAGGTGTTTGCTAGAGCTGTTTTGCAGGATAGGCTTGGGTTTAGTTCCATATAGTTGCATTTAAATAGTTCACATTTCACTTTCCAAGGGATAGTAAAACTGATGTGCATTCAAATCCTCACCTAGCTCTAATTAAGAAAGCAGTAACTGGAACATTTGTTTCTTACATTGCAACACTTTCCAGGTTATTGCTATCTGGGATTAAAACTGAACTCACCTTTGATCTTGAGGTTAAAATGAACTATTGCTATGTCGTGACACCAAAACTTCAAAGTTAACTATCTCATGCTACGTGGTTTAAAACTGGACTCACCATTGATCTTGAGGTTAAAATGAACTATTGCTATATCGTGAGACCAAAACTTCAAAGTTAACTATCTCGTGCTACGTAGTTTAAAACTAAACTCACCATTGATTTCTGGCGTTAAAACTGAACCACTGCTATATTGCTAAAATCACTTCAAAGTTCTGTGTTGGAGTAGATTAGCCCATTTAGTTTTTCACTTTTAACTAGGGTGGATTAATCAGTGTATTCTGTGCTTGCGAATGACAAGAGGCATATGCTCTCCCCTGTTCTGGGTGATCAGAGTGCCAGACTTGTCATTCTATTTGTTTAACCTTTAGGAGGGGCCTGCCCTTGGATGCACGCTTGTCCAAGTGGGAACAACCCTGAGTGGTAACAGGCTAATGCCAAGCCCTACCAAGCCACTTAAAATAAATTGTGCTTGAGGTGAAAACTTCCTGCAACGAGTGCTGTTATGTTACACTGATGGCCAACCTCCCCCAAAACCCTCTAAGGCGCAACCCTTTGAGGCTGGGAGACTCCATAACGGAGAGTAGTGCCGCCGCATGTGTAACCACTTGAACGGTTGCTCGCATTAAATACCTCTTGTTCTAGTGGCCCAAATCCCTTATAATCCATTTCTCGCCTAGGATTTTTGTGCTTGCTTTTGTTCAGTTTAGTCCAAAATAGAGTAAAAAAAAACTACAAAAACAATGAAAAACTACAAAATATTCTTTGTGCTTGCTATGTTTTCTTGCTGTTAATTCATAATATCAGATCAGGAAGACCTTTTCCAGCCACAAAAAATACCAAAAACAGAAGAAAAATCCAAAATTTTTGCCAAAAATATCAGAGCTGCGCATATACTCCTTTCTGCTGCGCATTTGTAGTGACTTGCTGCGCTTTTATAATGACTTGCTGCGCATATACACTGTTGCTGTGCATATACACACTATTGCTATGCATTTGTACTTAACCAGAGCTGCGCATATACTGAGACTTATGGCGCATTTGTCCATTTATGCTGCGCATTTGTTTCGGCGCATATGCGACAGTGAGCACTTGCCCTATTTTTGAGAAAATATTTTCACTTGATTGGAGCACCCATTTCAGACTAGTTTCACTTTCTGATATCGTATTAAACCTTGCTGTCAGTCTTCATCCGTTTCACCCAAGTCTCTCTCTTTCATCACTCATCCCATTCACTTTCTGTCCAAATCCCTCTTGTCCCAAAGTCAATTTGTCCCATACCAATTCGACATAGGTCCTTTTTTTCGTGTCATTAGTAAATTCACGTAAGCCTAGTAGGTCACAGTACCTTGCTAGTAGTCTTGTTGAACGACTAAGCCCTACACAGTAAGATTGGTATCGACTACCCTTACTAGTGGCTAGCATCTTGTGTCAACCGTCTTACTTGAAGTCATTGAGCGAGAGAATCCTTTGTCCAAATCTTGTCCTAGGTATCCCATTCACAACAGTCTCAGTCGGCACCTCGCCAAAATTTCTAATCCTGGCCACTTCATCCCACCTCCCCTTGCATGGTTCTTACTTGATCCCAGTACAACAAGCAAATTGAAATGGCCGACTCATTTGATCACCTCGCCCCACCACGTGGTGGTGTCGAAGAAATTTCTCATGAAGAATTAGTAGTGCACATCCAAGATAGAAAATTCCAACGCCTGGTAGAGAGGGTGCTCCTTGAAGACCCCCATAAATACTTCCACCATCTTGCGAATCTCAGAGTCAAACTCCTCGTAGACTTTGACATAAGTTCCATCATGGAAAATGTAGACAATGATCATGAGCGGAGATGTGATGATCATGAGAGGGGTACGAATGACATAGTCCCACATGCAAATGAGAGAGATACAAAAGATAGAGGCAAGAAACCCATAGATCAAAATGCTCCTATGGAAGACGTGAGACAACAAATTGAAAGTCTAAAGCAAGAGATATCCAACCTTAAGACTGGTACAAGTTCCGAGTAATACTCTTTAGAAGATATAGCTCCGTATCCTTTTGACAAAAGTTTGGTCATGAAACCCTTCCCCTTTCAGTTCGGAGTCCCAAAGTTTGACAAATACAAAGGGAAGGGGGACCCTAGAGATTATATCTGGGAATTCAATGCCGCATGTTTAGAAGTAGCTCACAACGAGACCTACTTGATGAGACTATTCCCCAGATCCTTAGGTGGTCAAGCTATGGAGTGGTTCTCGCGCCTCCCACTAGGAATCAAAACTTTTGATGAACTTGTCAATAAATTTATAATGCACTTCTCTTACAACATAGAACATGAGGTATCTATGCTAGATCTATGCAACACCAAACAAAAGAGTGGTGAGTCATTCGCCACCTTCTTACAACGATGGAGACAGCTAGCTAGTAAGTGTTCTTATGATATACCTGAGAAGCAACTATTGGAAATGTTTGTCCACAATTTGAATACTGATCTTAGCTATCAAATTCAGATACAATGCCCTACATCATTCTCAAAAGTCATCGAAATGGGCTTATTCATCGAAAAGGCTATGATCAGTAAAGGAGCTATCAAGCTATACAAGGACACACCTAATTCCAATTACACAACGGATAAATCAAAGTTTTGGACCAAGAACAAGAATGTGGTCAACGATGGGGTAGTTGACGCCAAGGCTGCAACTCCTAAACAACAACCCATATTCACTCTTAAGGGAGAAACAAACAATGGGGCACTCAACAAACTACCCTCTCAAGAGCCTAAACCTTGGTTCAATTCAAACCCAAGGAGAAAATTCACACCATTAGGAGAGTCTCAAGAATCTGCACTAAGGAAGTTGTTGGCTAACAACGAAATTTCTCTACCGCCAACAAGTGATTATGAGCCTATAGTCAAACCTCCCTACTGGAAGGACACAGACTATTGTGAATATCATCGAGGAAGGGGGCATACAACTAACAACTGCATCCGCCTCAAAAATGTCATACAGGATATACTGGATCAGAATCAGGGAGGGACACCACAGCATACCTCCAATGAAACTCATGTGGCCTACAGGGATCCACTTCTAAATCATAACAGGCCATATAACAACAATGGCCACAACAACAACAACAACCATGGCCACAACAACAATGGCAACAACAACAATGACAATAACAATAATCATAACTGGCCAAATCAGAATAGCGGGACGAGTAATGCTAACTATGCAAGTGTTCCATTTGACTACACCATAAACTGCATTTCTGAACATATTCCGCAGGTCAATGTCATCTCACCCAACCAACAACCAGGACCTAACCGAACTGGTTGTAGTATAATTACCCACAGTGGTAAAGTCACGCTCAATACCGTTCCTCCAAGGTCGTCACCATCTCCATCCACCTTCCATCAGTACAATGTCATCGACCAGTTATAGAAAACTCTGGCTCACATTTCCATATTGGAGGTATTGCGTCTATCTCCTTCTCATAAGGAGATTCTTGAGAAAGCCTTAGTGGAAACCACCGTCCCCACTAACTTGGCTTAAGAGAAGTTCTAGACCATGGTAGGCAATCTAACATGCCCCAATTCCATATCGTTTACTGAGCAAGATGACCTTTCTGTATCTCAACCCCACAACACCCCTCTGCACATTGTCGCATTCATACACAAACACTACATCAAGAGGGTTCTCATTGATGGGGGTGCTGGTTTAAATATTTGCACATTGAAGCTAGTCCTTGCACTGGGGTTCTCCGAACAAGTAGTTGATCCAAGGAGGAAAATTACCATTAAGGCATATGACAAGGAAGAAAGAACCACAAAAGGAACGGTTGTCCTACCCATTCAAGTGGGACCGGTAATCAAAGATGTGGTGTGCCAAGTCCTTGATCGAGAGCTTGCTTATAATATTCTACTAGGGAGACCATGGATCCACGCTATGAAGGCTGTCCCCTCAACCTATCATCAATGCATTAAGTTCCCGCACAATGGCAAGCAGGTCACCATTCAAGGCGACCTTGACCCCTACCAGCACTGCAATTCTTTCCGTGCAAAACCTAAATGTGCCATACCCAACAACAGAGCCTACATTTCCCCTACCCCACAACAGGACCATACCACTGAAGCTTCCTCCTCAAGACCCAAACCATTGAAACTTACCATAAAAGAAAGTGGCATGGGGAATACTCCATTGAGCACAGCCTCAACCTTGCCAAGATGCCTTTGTCTCCTCACTCTTTTGGCCAACCCAAACAGCCACCCAAACATTTTACAAAGCCATCTGCTCCTCCTATAGCTCCCGCAAATCCCTTTGTAAAATGGGGGACCTTATCTAATGAAATAGAGGAGCGAGATCTCTTGCAATGGCTTTATGTAGAAGAAGAAAACACACCCCAAGAACCGCCTAGACTCCCTACAAAACTCTATGGGCGGGGTGAGACTATTTTGCACAGGATGGGGTACGAAGGACAAGGCCCCATAGGCCTTAGAAAAGAAGGAATCATTGAACCTATACAACCTTCTTCATCCTCTTTGGCTAGAAACACAAGTGGCCTAGGATACAAAGGGAAGGGTAAAGCCAAGGAAAATGCCTGCCTTGTGGAGACAATCCAAACGCTCCAAGTGGACAGTGACACAGATTCAGATGATTCAAATGAGTATGAGTGGGACGAGCTGACAGAGCACTCCTACGATGACAAAGAGGTTGACACCATCCAAACTCTTAGCCCCTACCATGAGGGACAAACGCAACAGGACAGACCACTGGAGTCTGATTTGCCAATCCTAGAGATTATGGCTTTTGAGGAAAGTTTAGATTCCATTGCGATAAACAACTTGGAAGAAAGTACCACCTTGAACACTACCCCTGCCAATGCCCATAACATTTCCTTTCACACCATCAATGAATCAGGTATCTCATCTAACTCCCTTCCCCTCTTACACCCTGAGCTTATTGACTGGGATCTGCAAGGAACCCCCCAATTAGATATGTTCCAGAATGATGATGCTTACATTGATTATATGGAACTTAGGGACCACTTGCCAAAAGGAGATCATAAAGCTGGTTTTGCTATCGAATTAAATACCGTGGCTTACTTCGGGGAGGGTGCCAAGCCTTCCAGTCATAAAAATATCAAGATTAAAAATGGATCTGATAGTGAAAACTGCCTTGCGGCAGTGTCAGATCATAAAACAGTAAAAAGAAAGGATGCATCTGACGGTGAAAACCCAATTGTGGCACCTAACGATGGAATGCTTGACACTCTCCCTAGTGATATGTACCAGGAAAGGTCACAGATTGTGGTAGAGCCGACAGAGCCTATGAATATTGGAACCGAAGACTAGCCCAAGATTATCCACTTTGCCAAATCTCTCACACCACCAGAGAAAACTAGATTTGTACCATTCTTTAAGAAGAAGAGAGGCAGCTTTGCTTGGTCATATGCAGACATGCCAGGTTTGGACCCAAACCTAATTCTACATCATTTGCCATTGGATCCAGGGGTGAAACCAGTAAAGTAAAAGCTGAGAAAGATGCATCCTCATATAGCCCTTTTGGTCAAAGAAGAACTCAAGAAATTGCTAGATGTGGGGTTCATTAGAGCCATAGATTACCCAGAATGGATATCTAATATTGTGCCAGTGTCTAAACCAAATGGCCGAGTTCGACTATGCAATGATTTTCGAGACTTAAACAAAGCATGCTGCAAGGATGACTTTCCATTGCCAAACATCGATATCATAGTCGACCTTACTGCAGGACATACAATGCTATCACTCATGGATGGATTCTTAGGGTATAATCAAAGCAAAATAGCACCAGAGGATCAACACAAAACAACTTTCACTTGCCCATGGGGTACCTTTTGCTAGAATGTCATGCCTTTTGGGCTGAAAAATGCGGGTGCTACATATCAGTGGGCCATGACAACTATATTCCATGACAACTATATTCCATGACATGATGCATGTAACTATGGAAGACTATGTTGATGATATCTTAGCAAAATCTCTCACAAGGGACTCACACCTGGACATATTAGAAAAAGTCTTTCAGAGATTGGACCAATTCCAAGTCAAACTGAACCCGAAGAAATGTGTGTTCGGGGTAACTTTAGGCAAGCTGCTAGGCTTCATCGTGTCGGCAAACGGAATAGAGGTAGACCCAGCCAAGGTCAAAGCTATAATGGACATGCCACCCCCCAAGACTCTAACTCAGTTGAGATCCTTACAGGGCAAGCTGCAAGCCATCCGCAAGTTCATCTCACAGCTAGCAGACAAGTGCCAACCTTTCAGCCATCTTCTACATAAGAACATTCCATTTAAATGGGATGAGCAGTGCGAAGAGGCATTCAATAAGCTAAAGGAGTACCTTATGAATCCTCCCATACTCATGCCTCTGATCCAAGGAAAACCTTTAATTCTCTACATATCTGCTACACCCACTGCTCTTGGAGCTCTTCTAGCGCAGCAAGATTACGAGAACAAGGAGAGAGCTGTATACTACATCAGTCGAACCTTAGTGGGCTACGAGTTGCAATACTCACAAGTAGAAAGATCATGCCTTGCGGTAGTTTTTGCTTCACAAAAACTCTGACATTACATGTTGGCACATCCTGTCAAACTCATTGCCAAGATCGACCCACTGAAATATCTTCTCAGCAAAGCAGCTCTCACAGGTTGACTAGCAAAGTGGGTTATGCTTCTTAGCGAATATGATATAGAATATGTGGACAGAAAAGCCATCAAGGGACAAATCATCGCTGACCAACTAGCAGATGCACCGTTACAAGATAACAAGCCAATGCAGTTTGAGTTTCCTGATGAGTCTTTATTCACTCTATCAACATCTCCTTGGAAACTCTACTTCGATGGGTCTTACACCAACCATGGATCGGGGGCAGGTATCCTATTTATCACCCCCCAAGGCAACACAATTCTGAAATCCTACCATTTGTTATTTCCATGCACTAATAACATAGCGGAGTATGAAGCCTTGGTGATTGGTCTTAAGATGGCAACTGAGTGGAAAATCCAAGAACTACATGTCTGCGGTGATTCCCAGCTTATCATAAATTAGGTCAATGATGAGTATCAAACCAAAGATGAGAAGCTCATCCCATACAAACAGATGGTCGACGACTTCAAAGAAAACTTTGGGACCATCTCCTTCACGCAAATACCTAGGATAGAGAACAAAGTAGCAGATGCAATGGCTACCATAGCCCCTCTTCTAGAAATACCTGAATATGAGTCACGGCATGAGTTCTTAGTGGAAACCATCCGGCAACTGGCTTATGATCTCCTTGAAACCCATTCCATTTGTCTCCTAGTCGGATCTGATTCACCTTGGTACGGTAAGACTTACACTTACCTCAAGGACAATATTCTCCCACCGGACCTCTCTTCCAACCAAAAATGAACTTTCATTCGACAAGCCTCTCGTTATACCATCATAGCCAATACCCTTTACCGATGTGGTCTAGATGGTACTTTGCTCTGTTGTTTGGAACAAGAAGAATCCATAACTACCTTGCGAGATGTGCATGAAGGGATATGCGGAACACACTCCAGCGGTCCTTCCTTAGCCAAGAAACTCATGCGTTTGGGTTATTACTAGCCAAATATGGAAATAGATTCATATCAGTTCATCAAAAAGTGCAAACAGTGCCAAATACATGGGAACCTGATCCATGCACCTGCTCAAGAGTTGAGACCTTTAACGACACCCTGGCCCTTTTGTTAGTGGGGACTTGACCTTGTGGGAAAGATTCACCCACCCTCTTCCAATGGCCACAAATTCATCATAACTGCCACTGAGTATTTCAAAAAGTGGATTGAAGCCGTTCCCCTAAACACCACCACAGGAAAGCAAATTTCCTCTTTCATTCTGAATTACATTATCTGCAGATATGGCATCCCTTCATCCATCATAACGGATAATGGAAGACCATTCAAAAATTAGGATGTCCAGGAACTCTGTGAATGTTTCAAAATCCAACATCGTTTCTCCACTCCATACTACCCCCAAGGTAATGGCCAAGCTGAGGCATCGAATAAAACCATTCTGAAAATCCTAAAGAAGACTGTCAATGAGGCCGGCCATGATTGGCATGTCCAACTCAATCCTGCTCTGTGGGCCTATAGAACCAGTATACGCACTCCCACAAGTGCTACACCCTATGCCCTTGTCTATGGTTTAGAAGCCATCCTCCCCATTGAGGTCGAACTACCATCCCTCAGGGTGTCATTGAAAGGTCTCATATCAGACGAAGAATACAGAGTCTCCAGGTTGCAAGAACTAGAGCTGCTAGAAGAAAGGCGCCAGAAAGCCTTCGATCATCTTAAAGCATATCAACAAATGATGTCAAGAAGCTATAACCACAAGGTTCGCCCAAGATGCTTTAAGGTTGGGGACCTAGTTCTCAAAGAGAACCCTCACAATCAACAAGACAGAGAAAAGAAAGGTAAGTTCGAGCCCAACTGGCTTGGACCCTATGTGATTATAGCTGCTTACGGATCGGGGGCATATCAGTTGGCCACTTTAGAGGGTGAGTTGTTAGATGATCCAATCAACAGCATGCACCTTCGCCAGTTCTATACCTAGGAGAACCCCAATGCAAGGGGGCACAGTAAAAATCAAAAATTAAAAAAATCAAAAAGTTGAAAAGAGAAAATTCAAAAAAATCAGAAAAAATAGAAAGCATACAAAAAAATTGTCCTTTGGTGAAAACCTAGCAAATAGGCACCTTGGATAGGTATCATGATGAAAACCTGACAATCAGGTGTCATGTTACTTTCTAGCTTCTCGTGCAAATAAACGCAAGTGATGAAAACCTGGTAAACAGGTGTTACTTGTGATAAACCGCCTTCTCCATCTTTGGGAATCCAATCACCTTGAGTCCATTCTTTCTCCATTTGCCCCATTCGATCCATATCTATCCCACAAATAAACACTTGATAGTTACCTATCATGGCTTGATACTCTCCTTGTGGCCTTGTCAACCAAGGTTTTGTCCCATATCGTCTCCTCCATGTGAGCCTAGCCTAGGGTCTCTTGTCAGTGTCCATGGCCCAAGTCCATGAACTATGTTGCCTCTGTGCCATCACGTAGGCAGGGCCATTATTCTAATGCGCCCCCGAGGCTTCCATTTCTTCCATGGTCCCATTCATCCCCTTTCTTGTCTTCATTCTTGTCATCTTTCTTCTAGTCCATCCATGGTCCATTAGGGTTTACCCCGAACTATGTTGCCTCTGTGTCATCACGTAGGCAAGGCCATTTAGCAATGCGCCCCCGAGGCACTAGGTCAGTCCCTTAGGGTCTGTCTCCCCAATAAGGATTGTGCAATCTTCTCACCAAACAAGCAAATGCAAGCAGAACCCACGCCTCAAGCAGAAATCTTGACTGTGAGTATCTTAACCTATCCAATGCAAATCCAATACCCAAGGTCTTCTACATGATTTTATGCAAATTAAGGCAAGAACTAAACACATATCAACACAAATATGCTTAGTAGATCGGAAACATGGTTAACAATTCGAGTCCAGATTTTTGCTATCATACCTTCCTATGCTACTCAAGGATGCCAAAAGCTAGAGATGCTATGATGGGGGCATGATTATTTTCTTTGTTTGCTATTTGTGGATTAAACTTTAGTAATGTGAAGCCTTGTCTAAGGACATGATCAACAAAAGATCATCGAGGACATCGAAGGTCTAACATGAATGAGGGCAATCCTTGTTTGTTGAACCGCAAGAAGTACTCAGGTCATCTAGATTCAATTTTGACTAGATGCTTGTATTAACTTGCTAAAACACAATCCATGTAAGCGATACTCAGGTCATCTCGGTTCAATGATACCAAGATGCTTGTACTCACAACATCTTTGAAAATGTACCATAAACAAAATGCCCAATGATGAAATGAAGCACTCTATAAGCAAAACATCCATCCTATATCCATATACACATCCATGCATCCATATCCCATGCAATCCTCATTATCCAAACTATGCAGAGTAACAATATCAAATTAAGTTTCTAAGTCATTTTATCACAACCATTCTTCTATCTATCATGTCATTCTTGTGTTGATAGAGTACATTTGGACATCACAAAAACAAAGCATATAGGAGCATATCATATCATTAGGTCATCAATACATCAGCATTACATCCCATCTTAACGCACAGAAAAACCAAAAACACAACATAAATAAGTGCATCGCATACAAAGTTGCATCATCACATCGAAATCATATTACATTTGCATTCATTTGAAACATTAGATCATATAGACATCCCATAACATCATTGTTGGTCATGATGTTAGTCATTCGCAAACATAGAATAAAAGTTACACAACAACCTTTACTCATCTTGAAAGATACGATGAATTCAAAGAATTCATGATCCCAAGTCTCCGTTGATTAGGTCTTAATCTACTGACGTTACTCAGTGGTTGATGTGTGTTGCTGTTTTCCATTCAGGGGCCTTACGTGTTTCTGCACTGTTCATCATCATCATCTTCAAATATCCTGCTCTGGATGTTCGCTCTGCATAAGTCTCCAACAATTCTACCTCTGCACTGTAAATTTAGTCAAATAATGTGCATACAGGCTGATATTTGCATGATTTCTACCATTATTTATGATTCTTTGCATGATATTTTCAATACTACATGCATTTAACCAAATATGCTAAGGATCTTCAGTTACCTACGAGATTTTAGCATATTTCACTGTTTCTGCTTGTTATTTATCATGATTTGTAGTTATGGTGATGAATTAATGAAATTGAAAAAAAGGAAAAGGGTTAGAGAGTGAGATTCCCAAAATTACTGGACTTAGATCACTGATTCACATACAAGCTCCCATACTTGCAATGAAAAGAAGGAAAACTAGAAATCATACTTCACCAGGACATTCCACAAATCCGCATGATCTAGTGCAAAGCTTCAAAGGAAAGTTGACAACAACATGTAATGAAATGAAAGCGCTTCCAGTTGAACACAGCATTCACCAGTACATATCCAGAAATCAACAAAAGATTACGTAAAATTTACAATCAGGATGTAATCTGGAACTTCATATTCATTCAGTATGCTCAAGAACAGGTACATTTACAGTGATCTGAAGAAAGAACCTTGACATTTCAACAATTCTATCCTCATTAGTCTCAGTAATCCGATCTCCTAACTTACTCTACAGTAATTGACTTTTTGCGCCAGATGCGTCTGTGTATTCTAATGTATTCCCCCTTATTTAATGACAAGGTCTGGATGTTATATAGAGCAACTGCCAGAAAACGGTTACAATGATCCAAGGATCAGGATCCTCTCATAACAAACAACGGCCCAGATGAAAAGCACATGCTTCGTCAGTTAGCAAATGTACAGCTGGCACAGAATATTCCAGCATCTTCAACTTGATTCGGTTTCCAGCTGGCGAACAGCATATTTGACAATATCCTCTTCATGTCTGGTCCATGTTGACTTCATGCGCAACTTTGTAATGCTCAGCTTCAACAGCATCATCATGATTTCCACGCTCAGCTTCAGCAGCATCATCATGATCTCAACGCTCAGCTTCAGCAGCATCATCATGATCTCAACGCTCAGCTTCAGCAGCATCATGATGATTTCCTGCAAGTAAACAGACAAACATTAGGTTCATCATCATCATGATAAACAACAGGAAGTAAACACTTTTATTAAACATACCTCCCCATGTGCAGCTACAGGCAAACAGGTCTTACCTGTGAAAATATGCACTAAATGCATAAACAGCATGAAAACAACCAGGTCAACCCTCGTTGACCAAAATCAGGTAGTCAGGCTTTCAAATTTCTATCGCTTCATGTTTTTGCCCATTTTCTTGTATATCGGGTTCGAAATATGATGATGATGATCTCAGATTATACAAAGAAATAATCGCCTTTCAACTATCCTTAGAAATCGGCTTTGCATCATCATCATATTTGCATCGGCGTGACTACATATGATCAGGGTGACAATTTTACCTTAGGCCGACGGCAACAGTTATACCGACGCCAAAAAAAATCATGATGATGACCAACTATATATCTTTAAAGTGGCCGCAGGATATCACAAAATATGATGATCCTCCTTTCCTAATTCTCTGATGAAAAGCACATCAGGATGTTTTGTTCTTGCACATTCGGGAAAGAAAGACATCGTCATCATCATCATGATGAAGACAAACAGGAGGACTCGGAAAATGATCCTGCCGCTGAGGAAAATCATGATGACGTCATCGTCATCATCAGGCTTGGTTAAAATGCAAAGGGATGACGTCACCGTCATGTTTCGTTACGATCAGGAGGTAAACGGAGTATCGGGTTCCCTCTAAGGAAGATGATCAGGTCATGAAAGCAGTATGACCCCTTTTCGGCCAAGGCAATCCGCTCGAAAGATCAGGATGATGAACATCATCATCATCATATACGCACTGGGTGATCAAAAATATGATCCTGCCGAAAGTCCTGATGACGTCATCAAGATATCCGGGGCTTGTGTTAATCTTCGAAGATGACGTCATCGTCATCATCATATTGGCGAAATGGATCACGCCTTGGAAAATATCCTGCCGAAGGAGAAGGTGATGGTGACGTCATCGTCATCATCATATTTGCAAAAGGTTATACTCGTCGGCAGGATGATATTACGAACTGTTGGGAGAGACGAACAAGATCATGATGATCTTGTTCAACATGACTTAAGAAATGAAAATCACCCTCCGCTTCGAAAGATAAGGTGATCATCATGATCACGCAAAAGGAGGTCAGGAGGATATTAAGAAATGTCGGGTCTCGAAATATCATGATGATGTTGATCACCAAGACTGTCGTGCGCGCGCAATTTATGCAGATGGCAGATTTCTCAAGCAAGGTGACGATGATCATCAGCATGATATTATAATATCGGGTGATGCTAAATATCATGATGCTCGCAATGTTGGACAATCATGATGCTGATGATGCTAGAATATCATGATGAAGATGATGTTTCCAGGGTCGCTTGACGGGAAAAGCTCACTAGCACTTAAGATTGACGTCCGGATGTTTCGGGACTGCATGATTTTTATCAGGTGATAGAGTAAGATCATGATGATGACCTTTGGCGATATAAAAGACCGCCTGACGGGAAAAGATTAATACGACTTAAACTTGACGTCCGGATGTTTCGACCTCAGGATATTATCGGGGGGGCTTTCCAAATATCATGATGATGATGTTCATATAGCAATTATCAGGTTTAACCAAAACTTTGACTGCTCACAACTCCCTCATATGGACGAATTTTCAAGTGATGCAAAAGGCAAACCTACATGAAATTTCAAGCTCTTTCTAACCATGAAGTCATAGAAACAAAATATGAACTTTGACAAACTAACCTCATGATGATGACCTACCTCATCCTGACCTTCATGATGATGATGCACCTGACCTATTTTTACCAAACCGCCAGAAACAGACAACACAAGCCAAAACAAAAGTTGGGTCCCTGTTTTGCCAAGTCAAAATGGGGCGTGTTGTGTAACCACACAACAACTTGCCACCAAAGAAAACAACAAAATTCAAATGATTCAAGTGATGTGATCATATTCATCTATAGTATTCTAATTCTGTCTAAGTAAATCATCATGATCTTTGAATGATAAAATTTCATTATGGTGATAAAGCTAACAAAGGATCAGGTGTGTGCAGATGATTAATTATCCTCATCTTGAAAGCAAGTTGAAAACATAAGTAACTGGTGTTAAACTACATAGTTGGAGATCATCCCTCATAGCCAACCTGGATAGAGCCTTGCTGCCAGCAGGTGTCTATAACCCCGGCAAGGTTATCTATACAATCTCCCTAAGTAGAGCCCCACTGCCAGCAGGCGTCCATAGCCCCGGTAGAGTTACTTAGATGGCCTAATTTTATTGTTTATATATTTTCCATTTATACTTATATTTGATATCATCATGTCAGCTCATTTGTACAAGGTGTAGTCACTTGCAGCTTTAGGTTGGAGATTGTATTGGTAGCAAGGGAGTCCCTTTAGATTTTTCACTTAACACCTATACTCATATCTTCAACAAACCCAAGGCTGTTAGGTGTTTCATTGTGTTTGATTCACTTTGGACAAGAAAAAGTACCCTGATGAAAAGACATCATAAACCTGATCATGATTATTTATCAGAATGAATTACAATCTATATCTAAATCTGATCTCATCACTTGAATCCTAACAATTTAGTTATTTTCTTAGGTGATGAAGTGCATCATCCTGACTTACCAGAACAAGGTCCCAACCAACAAAACAACAACAACAACAAGCAAACACTGTACAACAACTATACAAATATACAATATGATACACAAGACTGTCATGAAGTCACTCAGGCCTGGAAATAATGTTTGAGGAATTGTCCATTGACTGGCAACGGGACATCCTCACCTGTCAGGTTCTTAAGCCTATAAGTGCTGTCTCCTAAAATTTCAGAAATCTGAAAGGGACCTATCCATAGTCTATCAAACTTACCATGATCACCTTTCCTTTCATGGGCTTTATCCCACATCAGGACTAAATCTGATATCCTGAAAGCTTTAATTCTGGCTCTCTTGTCAAACCAGCGTTTGACAACAGCCTGATGTTTTGCAAATTGGTCAATTGCTTGGCTTCTTTTTTCTTCCAGATGCATCAACTGAAGCAACCTGACTTCTTGTTTATTATCTATGCCTAGATAGTCTTGGGCAAACTGCAGAGTAGGAATTTTCAAGTTTACAGGGAGGATAGGATCCACCCCATATACTAGCTGGAAAGGTGAGTTTCCTAATGCAATTTTCATTCTAGTTCTGTCTACCCATAAGGCATACTTCAGAAATGAGTTCCATTCCCTGGGATTTTTCTCTATCAATTTTCTTATGATACTCAGTAAATTCTTATTGGTGGATTCTGCTAATCCATTTCCCTGGGGATAGTAATTGGATGAGAACTTAAGTATGATCCCATGATCAAAAGCCCAACTTGACAATTTAGTGGAAATGAAGGCAGAACCATTATCACTTACCAATGCATAAGGAGTTCCATACCTGGTGACAATGTTGCTTTCCAGAAATTTAATGACATCATCAGCAGTACAAGTTTTGCTGCTGATAGCTTCAGTCCATCTGGTACAATAATCAGTAATTGTTAGGACATACCTCTGGCCTGAAGAAGATGGAGGATTGATTGGTCCTATGAAATCCATGCCCCATTGTGCAAATGGGCGCTCCTCCATCACTGGTTGCAATGGTTGTGCAGCATATTTTTCTCTGTTGGCAGCAACCTGGCAAACATGACAACATTTAACATGATCAGCTGTGTCTTTAAAAATTGTAGGCCAGTAATATCCTGCTCTGAGGATTGCATGTGTTGTGGCCAACGCTGATCCGTGGGCAGTTCCAAACTTGTCATGTAACTCTGTCAAAACTTTATTGGCTTCTGGTTTCTCTAAGCATCTCAGGTATATCCCTTCATAATTCTTTTTAAACAGGGCTCCTCCCTTCATCATATATTTCTGGGATCTCATCTTTAAGGCTCTTCTCTGTGAAGCCTGCATCCTCAAAGGACATCTTCCAGTGATCAGGATGTGCCTGATGTCTGAATACCATTCTTTATTGTCTTTCTCATCTATCACATACTGCTGACTGATGACGTTTGGATCAGTTTCAGATATCATCTGGCTCAGAGCCTGTCCTCTTACTAGCTTCATGGGTGTGATCTCCATGTCATATTCTTGTAGTACCGTAATCCATTTGGCCCTTTTTTCACCAGGTTCACTCTGCATCAGCAGCATCTTTACTGCTGCATCTGGTACCACAGCAATCACTTTGCTCCTCAGTATATAATGTCTGAACTTTTTTACTGCTCTGACTAATGCAAGTGCCTGTCTTTCAACATCTACATATCTCAACTCAGCATCCCTGAAAGGACAGCTCATGAAGGCAATTGGTTTCTCTTCTTTATCTTCATTTCTTTGAGTTAACACTGCTGCAGAAGTATGTTCTGAAGCAAATGAGTAGATGTAGAAATCTTTTGTATAATCTGGACTAATGAGGACAGGAGCATCTGAAATGGCCTTCTTTATATCTTCAAAAGCAGCTCTGGCTTCTGGTGTCCAGTCAATTTGTGCATCTTTTTTCAACATGGCATTCAGTGGTCTGACAATCTCAGCAAAGCCAGTGATGAACTTCCTCACAAAATTTATCTTACCAAAATAAGATTTAAGCTCCTTTTTGCTTCCTGGAAGTGGTAATTTCATAATAGATTCCACCCTGTCAGGATCAATGATAATCCCATCTTCTGTGATCAGGTGGCCTAGTAACTTTCCTGTTGTGACCCCGAATATGCACTTCTTGGGATTCAAAGATATTCCATATTCTTCACACTTCTTCAGCACACTTCTGAGGTCAGCAACATGATTTCCCCTTTCTTTGGAGAACACTGTCAGGTCATCCATGTAGATGACTATACATTTTCCTATTAAGCCTCTGAAGGCTATGTCCATTGCTCGCTGGAATGTAGCTCCAGCATTTATCAATCCAAATGGCATACGTCTATATGCAAATATCCCCCATTTTGTGGTGAAGGCAGTCTTTAATCTGTCAATTTTATCAACCATCACTTGGTTGTATCCTGAAAAACCGTCCAAGAAGGACATCATCTTGGCTCCATTTACCATCTGTAGAACTTCATCCAAAGAGGGCAAAGGATAGTTATCCTTTTCTGATGCTCTGTTCAGGTTCTTGAAATCCACACACAATCTGATGTCTCCATTCTTCTTCCTGACTGGTACCAGATTTGCCACCCAAGTGGAGTGCCTTACAGGAAATATTATCCGGGCATTTAACAATTTCTTGACCTCTTCAAGGATGATGGGCTCAAGCAGAGCATTGACTGGCCTCTGCTTCTGTCTGAAAGGTTTTGCATCTGGCTTGAGGGGTATAGTATGAGTTATGACAGAAGTGTCATACGTCTTCAGCTCGTCATAAGTCCATGCAATTACATGTATATAATCCTTAAGGGCTTGAGTTATTCCATCTAACTCTTCAGGTGTACAAACCTTACCCAACAAGACATTCTTCTTGTCATCAGCTTGTCCAATATTCACCTGTGAATATTGACCTCCATCTTCTTTAGGCAGATCCTTATGCTTGAGCCTATTATCCAGATCAAAGGCTCTTTCTAATTCAATCATACCTTTGGGAATTGTGTTGCCAGGCAACTCTAAAATCTCATCTTCTTCCCAGACATGATCTTCCATACCATTTTCATCTATGATCTGAGCTTCAAATACATCTCTGTTTGATATGAAGTCCAGGATGTGCTGATCATCATCAAACACTTGGAGATTAGTCACATTGTCAGGTACCGAAGGTACTGACACCAATTCTACTGCAAATCTCTTCAGACCAGATATAGACAGCGGTTCCAGCGTACTGGCGGCCTGAGCAAGTGCATCTGCCCTTTGGTTCTATTCTCTTGGCACGTGAACGATGTTGAAGGCATCAAAGTCTTCAATGAGGTCCCACACACGATGTCTGTAATTTGACAGCCTTCTGTAGTTACAAGAGTAAATTCCTCGTACTTGTCTCACAACTAGTTCTGAATCTCCAAAGACATGCAGGATCTTCACCTTCTTCTTATGTGCACACAACAGTCCATGAATCAGAGCTTCATACTCCGTGACATTATTAGTGCAGGGGAACTGTAATCTGTAAGCTGTTAAATGGGATTTCCCTGATGGATCAGTAAGGTCAATCCCTACTCCAGAACCTTGCTTGGATTTGGATCCATCAAACCTCAGGATCCAAGGCTTATCTTCAGCAGGACATTTATTTGAACTTTCCTTTTTCTTTGCAGCTCTGGCTGCTGCTCCGCCTGATATCCACCTTAACTTAGGTGTGTCATCTTCAAGCTTCCTCTTTCCTTTATCTGATGAGCCTGATGGCTTTTCTGTTTTCTCTTCCATCCTAGCAGGAGGATGATGCTCAGCACATACAGCTGCATGCTTCTTCAAAATGTGCAAGCACAGTGAGCAAGTGGTTTCTGAGTGAGGCGCCTCATGCAGCCTACACCAACCTTTGATTAAAACCTCCTGGGGAGATCTACACTGTTGTGTCATTTTTTTTATTTCTTTGACCAGAAATTCTTCGAACTTCGTCAGGTCACTGCCTTTATCCTCATCAGACAACTCGTAATCCGGTTCCATGAAGCAATCACTACCAGGAGTGATCTTTTCCTTTCTCGCATCATTCGTCTGATTGGACATCAGGATCTCTTCTGTTTTTTGGATATGATCCTCATCAGGATCCGTCGACTCTTCTGTTCCTGCAAAAGACAAATAAAAATTAGTATCATCATCATCATCAGATGTAGCACTCACCTCGGAATATGATGATGATGCTTCACTATACGTCTGCTCCAGCATGATCATGTCCAAGCATGGTTCGCAAGTCTTTTCCGAGTGTGCCTCGCCATGTAGTCTGCACCATCCGTCAATCAAAATATCATTAGCAGGTATATTTAATAATTGACAACGTTTTATCTGAGTAGATAAATGCATCTGAAAATCCCTGAAGCGATCTATTTCATTCTCATTATCAGGATCATTATTAAGTTCTACGACTGGCATATCCTCATGATAATCATCATCATGATGATGATGAACATCAAGCATCAGGACCTCTTCTATTTGGACAGTTTGCGGCCTGATGTGATAAACTCCAGGTTCTATGTTTACATACATGATCTCATTTGTTCTGTTATATTCCGTGATCATATGTTTCATCCTAGGCTCAGCATCAATCCTGATCTGATTAGGTATACCTTTCCATGGCAACCACATGTGACTGAAGTCTGTGGACATGTATCCGTTAAGCGTTTTAGACCAGTCCCGGCTAAGCAACATCCCGTATGTATCAGGTATGTCAACCACCTGAATGTCAATGTAATACTGGATCCTAGGATCAGACGCTAGCTGCATGTGAATATGAGTGAGTTCTCCTACGACACTTACTTCTGTCTTGTCCAGTTGAGTGACCTTCTTTAATGATTTAGCAGGATGTAGTCCTAATGCGTTGCATATTGACAAAGGCATAACATTAGTTGAGGCTCCTGAATCAACTAAACAATTGTGCAAATTCTTACTGAACATTCTTATGGTGAGGAGAAACGGAGGTGATTCAGTTTTATCTCTGTACAAGGTCATGTGAGAGGTTTCAGCAGCTTGGACTGTGGCTGACACTTTGGGCTTGACAGTGCTATCTTTAGCAGTATGGTCTCTGCTATTGGATTGACTCGAAAGGTGATTATCCTCTTTAGAAGCAGGATCATCCAGCGACTTCATGAATGCCCTTTTGATGGCAGGAGTTTTCAGTAACTCAGATAGGGACAGGCTGATCTTGATTTTCTTCATTTCATCAGCCAAATAGCTGACTAACCTGTCAGATTCATGAGGTGCACCTGCGACTTTTGTTACTGTGTTTTGAGGAGACAAGTACTGAGCATTCACCTTAGGGAACCCAGGGTTATTGCTAGCCTTAGGATCAGGAGGTGTGTTGAAGTTGTTTGGAGGTAGAGATGATGTCAATGGACCGGCAGGTCTGTTGGCATTACTCCTCAGGTTATAATTATGCTTACCAGGGTATTGCTGCTGGTACGCATGTACTTCCTCATGCTCTCTTGTAGGTTCATTTTCATCCTCAAAAGGGAAGACATAATTTGCTTCAAAGGTTAAGGCAGATTCTTCACAGGTCTGATTATAATCCTGGTGAGGTTGATTAGTGTAGGTTTCCAGCACAAAAGCTGAGTCATATCCACAAGGAACTATTTCATTTCCTTCTGCCTGAGGTGGATTTCCAGAAGTATTAGACACTTCAGTCTGAAAGATGCTGGCAGCAATCCTAAATTGTGGACAATCTAATTCTGCATGTGCATTGGTGTTGTGAATCCTGCACCAATTGGTAAGGGCTGCCTCAGCAAGATTGACTCTAGTAGTCTGTTTGGCTTCACCAAGAGGCTGATTGTCTAGGGGTGATGGTAATGAACCATTATTTGGCCTGGAGTTCCACACTCTAGGCTGCCTAGGAGGATTATTGTTATTTGCAGCACTACTGTTGAAGTTATTGTTGTATCCTCTGTCAGGGTAATTTGGTCTGTCATTGGAATAACTCCTATTCTGACCTGACTGTGAATAAAACCCTTGGTTTCTCAAGTGTGTTACTTCTGTGGTGAGTTTTCTCAACTGAGCAGCAATTTCTTTGATTTCCTCTTTCTCCTCTTGAGCTTTGGCCACTACATTTTCAGTCTGAGGCTGGAAAAAGGAAGATCCATGGTTATTTTGGGATAGATCTGTACCCTGAGGTGTCTGAGTATGTGCAGGATATTGTGGCAATTGGCCATTTCCATTAGGAGGAGGCATGATACTCAATGGAGGTACTTGCAAAGGTGCAGGCATGATTGCTGGGGGCATCACTGCTCCATTTGGATATTGTGCAGGATATTGTGAAGGATAAGCTGCAGGATACTGTGCTGGATATTGTGACTGCATGCCAGGCAAAGCAGGGAATGCTATATTTGGAGTAGGAGCAGGTATCAGCTGTTGATTTACCTTGATAGCTTCTTGAAAAGCTCCTGTCAATGTGGTGATCGCAGGATGTGTTCTCCTGATGAACATGGCGGTTAATGGATCCAGGGCTGAATAATAAATACTTCTGGCAGCATCATCAGCCACCACATATGGGGTGACTAGCTTGGACAACATTTTCTGGAACCTAGCATTGAAATTTGCAATAGGTTCATGCTCAAATCTCTTAATTGTGGCAAACAGGTGGTAATTCATGGATGGATCAATAGGGACCTTGAATCTGTCAAGAAAGGCCTTCTCTAAGACAGCCCACGAACCTACAGAAGATTGACCAAGACTGATGAACCAATTATAGGCCTCTTCCCCTAAGGAAAAAGGGAATAATCTACACACCACATCCTGATGCTCAATTCTGGCTCTGCAGCAAGCTTCTTTAAACGTCCTGATATGATCATCCGCATCCTGGTAAGGATGGTATTTTGGACAAAGCTTGTCCGGATACTTTGGTAACTCATGATACGCAGTAAAGGTCAATGGTGATTCTGCTGCAAAGAACGACATTGCAACCTGAGGGGGCTGAACCGGTGGTGCAGTTGGCTGAGGTTGGACTAAAGGTATACCCTGAGGTTGAACAGGAGGTGTCACTGGTATACCTGAAGGTATTTGCAAACCAACAGGAGTTATAGGAGGAGGTCCTGGTGAAGCTCTGGACGTACTAGACTCTGGAGTATGGTGGACGTCTACAGTCTTAGGTCTAAAACCTCTAACAGGCAATTCTTCGAAAATTTCACTATGTCTAGACCTGGTATTTATCCTGTGAGCCAGGATTTCTTGATTTGGAGGCCAATTAGCTGAAACTTTGCAAATATTGGCTGGATTCCACTGGACGAGGTGATATTTGCGGTCAACTTGCAAATCAGACTGAATATTTACGCGATATTTGCGAAGACACTGCAAATATGACAGGATATTGGGATATTTCGACCAGTAGCACCAGATCTCACGTGTCTAAGGCTCAAATCTTCAAAGCTTGAACAAATTCATGTATCTTTGGCCAATCTTTAGTGAATTTAAAGAAATCTACTGTAAAGCTTGCAATATTTATGTGAAATTTGGAAATCTTTACACAGAATGTGCAAATACAAACTTGTCGCAGCAAATATTTACGCAATATGATGAAATTCACAAATGATCTGAAGTTACCTTACTCTGAGCGTCATCAAACCTGGAAATATTGATGATGAACGTGATCTTCGGAGCTCTGGCCCTCCTTCTAGCGCCAATTTATGTTGGTCATGATGTTAGTCATTCGCAAACATAGAATAAAAGTTACACAACAACCTTTACTCATCTTGAAAGATACGATGAATTCAAAGAATTCATGATCCCAAGTCTCCGTTGATTAGGTCTTAATCTACTGACGTTACTCAGTGGTTGATGTGTGTTGCTGTTTTCCATTCAGGGGCCTTACGTGTTTCTGCACTGTTCATCATCATCATCTTCAAATATCCTGCTCTGGATGTTCGCTCTGCATAAGTCTCCAACAATTCTACCTCTGCACTGTAAATTTAGTCAAATAATGTGCATACAGGCTGATATTTGCATGATTTCTACCATTATTTATGATTCTTTGCATGATATTTTCAATACTACATGCATTTAACCAAATATGCTAAGGATCTTCAGTTACCTACGAGATTTCAGCATATTTCACTGTTTCTGCTTGTTATTTATCATGATTTGCAGTTATGGTGATGAATTAATGAAATTGAAAAAAAGGAAAAGGGTTAGAGAGTGAGATTCCCAAAATTACTGGACTTAGATCACTGATTCACATACAAGCTCCCATACTTGCAATGAAAAGAAGGAAAACTAGAAATCATACTTCACCAGGACATTCCACAAATCCGCATGATCTAGTGCAAAGCTTCAAAGGAAAGTTGACAACAACATGTAATGAAATGAAAGCGCTTCCAGTTGAACACAGCATTCACCAGTACATATCCAGAAATCAACAAAAGATTACGTAAAATTTACAATCAGGATGTAATCTGGAACTTCATATTCATTCAGTATGCTCAAGAACAGGTACATTTACAGTGATCTGAAGAAAGAACCTTGACATTTCAACAATTCTATCCTCATTAGTCTCAGTAATCCGATCTCCTAACTTACTCTACAGTAATTGACTTTTTGCGCCAGATGCGTCTGTGTATTCTAATGTATTCCCCCTTATTTAATGACAAGGTCTGGATGTTATATAGAGCAACTGCCAGAAAACGGTTACAATGATCCAAGGATCAGGATCCTCTCATAACAAACAACGGCCCAGATGAAAAGCACATGCTTCGTCAGTTAGCAAATGTACAGCTGGCACAGAATATTCCAGCATCTTCAACTTGATTCAGTTTCCAGCTGGCGAACAGCATATTTGACAATATCCTCTTCATGTCTGGTCCATGTTGACTTCATGCGCAACTTTGTAATGCTCAGCTTCAACAGCATCATCATGATTTCCACGCTCAGCTTCAGCAGCATCATCATGATCTCAACGCTCAGCTTCAGCAGCATCATCATGATCTCAACGCTCAGCTTCAGCAGCATCATGATGATTTCCTGCAAGTAAACAGACAAACATTAGGTTCATCATCATCATGATAAACAACAGGAAGTAAACACTTTTATTAAACATACCTCCCCATGTGCAGCTACAGGCAAACAGGTCTTACCTGTGAAAATATGCACTAAATGCATAAACAGCATGAAAACAACCAGGTCAACCCTCGTTGACCAAAATCAGGTAGTCAGGCTTTCAAATTTCTATCGTTTCATGTTTTTGCCCATTTTCTTGTATATCGGGTTCGAAATATGATGATGATGATCTCAGATTATACAAAGAAATAATCGCCTTTCAACTATCCTTAGAAATCGGCTTTGCATCATCATCATATTTGCATCGGCGTGACTACATATGATCAGGGTGACAATTTTACCTTAGGCCGACGGCAACAGTTATACCGACGCCAAAAAAAATCATGATGATGACCAACTATATATCTTTAAAGTGGCCGCAGGATATCACAAAATATGATGATCCTCCTTTCCTAATTCTCTGATGAAAAGCACATCAGGATGTTTTGTTCTTGCACATTCGGGAAAGAAAGACATCGTCATCATCATCATGATGAAGACAAACAGGAGGACTCGGAAAATGATCCTGCCGCTGAGGAAAATCATGATGACGTCATCGTCATCATCAGGCTTGGTTAAAATGCAAAGGGATGACGTCACCGTCATGTTTCGTTACGATCAGGAGGTAAACGGAGTATCGGGTTCCCTCTAAGGAAGATGATCAGGTCATGAAAGCAGTATGACCCCTTTTCGGCCAAGGCAATCCGCTCGAAAGATCAGGATGATGAACATCATCATCATCATATACGCACTGGGTGATCAAAAATATGATCCTGCCGAAAGTCCTGATGACGTCATCAAGATATCCGGGGCTTGTGTTAATCTTCGAAGATGACGTCATCGTCATCATCATATTGGCGAAATGGATCACGCCTTGGAAAATATCCTGCCGAAGGAGAAGGTGATGGTGACGTCATCGTCATCATCATATTTGCAAAAGGTTATACTCGTCGGCAGGATGATATTACGAACTGTTGGGAGAGACGAACAAGATCATGATGATCTTGTTCAACATGACTTAAGAAATGAAAATCACCCTCCGCTTCGAAAGATAAGGTGATCATCATGATCACGCAAAAGGAGGTCAGGAGGATATTAAGAAATGTCGGGTCTCGAAATATCATGATGATGTTGATCACCAAGACTGTCGTGCGCGCGCAATTTATGCAGATGGCAGATTTCTCAAGCAAGGTGACGATGATCATCAGCATGATATTATAATATCGGGTGATGCTAAATATCATGATGTTCGCAATGTTGGACAATCATGATGCTGATGATGCTAGAATATCATGATGAAGATGATGTTTCCAGGGTCGCTTGACGGGAAAAGCTCACTAGCACTTAAGATTGACGTCCGGATGTTTCGGGACTGCATGATTTTTATCAGGTGATAGAGTAAGATCATGATGATGACCTTTGGCGATATAAAAGACCGCCTGACGGGAAAAGATTAATACGACTTAAACTTGACGTCCGGATGTTTCGACCTCAGGATATTATCGGGGGGGCTTTCCAAATATCATGATGATGATGTTCATATAGCAATTATCAGGTTTGACCAAAACTTTGACTGCTCACAACTCCCTCATATGGACGAATTTTCAAGTGATGCAAAAGGCAAACCTGCATGAAATTTCAAGCTCTTTCTAACCATGAAGTCATAGAAACAAAATATGAACTTTTACAAACTAACCTCATGATGATGACCTACCTCATCCTGACCTTCATGATGATGATGCACCTGACCTATTTTTACCAAACCGCCAGAAACAGACAACACAAGCCAAAACAAAAGTTGGGTCCCTGTTTTGCCAAGTCAAAATGGGGCGTGTTGTGTAACCACACAACAATCATACACAAAGCTGCATCATCACATAAAAATCCTGTTACATATGCATACATTCGAAGCATTAAATTATATAGACATCATATAGAATCATATCAAAAAGCATCTCATATAGCATCGGATAGACCATCTAACTCTACACATACATCACATCATACAATAGAAGTAAATCATCATCTCATAACGCATGCAATAGATACACAAAGCTGCATCATCATATATACTATCATATAAGAGGTCCAAATGTACAATATCACCATCTCTCTCAAAAATCAAAGTGTCATATACAATATACATCCAAATGGACGGTGATACATGTCCCAAAATGTATAAAATCTGGTCTATCTCTATCCTTGCGGCTGTGGGCCACCACTGCCAGCTCCTGACTGCTGGGGACCCATCACGGAAGCCCCTGACTGTGATGGACCTACTCTATGAGTAGCCCCAAACTGACTCCTGAAGCTCCCTTCCCTCTGACTTGATGCCACAGCACCATGGTATAATCCATAGTAGTACTGAGCTTGTGACTGTGCTCTAGCAAGCTCTACCTGTACCTGTGCCCACTGCATCTGCAACTGGCCTACCTATGCCTGTGCCTGCTGCACCTGCCCAACCAAAAATAAACTCACTGCATCTGTCCCCATGGTGGCCACAGCAGTGTCCCACTCTACATGGACAATACGTACCCGTGCATCTGCCATATCTCTCTCGCGAGTCAACCCAGCGATAACTGTTGCATCCGTCTCTCGCCTACCATCAACCCTCCTTAGCTATGCCTGCAGCACTTGCACCTATCCCCTGAGGCTGGCTATGGCCCTCTCATGCACCTTTGCCTCTACTAGCCCCTGTGTTGCCTCTGCCTGTCTTGGCCCCTGTGGCTGGGGCACTTGCTACTGTGGTACCTGCTGGGGTGGCGGCATCTGTGCATGCTGAGGTATCTACTGCTGTGCCACCTATCCTGGCACTGCCTGCTCCGCCTGGCCTATCCTCCTCCGCTGTCTCAGCCTCTCTCCAGCTCTACCACCTCGTCCTCATCCTCCTCTAGCTCCCCACCACCCTGGGCCAACCTATCCCTCCTCCTCTGAGTCTGCCTTATCAATACGAGGCACCAGCATGCCAGGTCTTGAATATCTCAGGAATGGATGTGCAGTCATCCAATCCTCATAATCCTATGTCACCCCTGCATCTGCTATCTCTGTCCACATATCCCATGCCACATAGGGAGTTTGATGGAACTCTGCTAGGGCCTCCTCATACGAAGCTATCGGCCCCCATCGGACCCTCTCTACATGTGTCCGTGCAAAAAGTGCTTGTCCCTGTGGCATGCCCTGCCTCCTGCTGAACTGTCTCAACACTCAACCCACCATCTGCCTCTCTAGTATATGTCATGTACGGCCTATCAGCCACCTGGTCTGAAAGCAATACGGCAGCTCGTCTCCCTCGTCGTCCCAGGGCTCACAGTCCAGATATGGTCGCCAGATGACCACATCTACTCCATCCAAGGTATGCCTCCAATACTCTAACTTCCCTAGCCTGTGCTGGGAAATCACTCCGGCATAGCCATAACTGTATGGCTCTCCTCGTTGCCTCACGAAGACACATATCGGCCTAGTCACCGCTATGTGCTCCCACAGCCAAAACTGTAGCAACAGTACCCCAGCCGATAGACTCGTGCTACGGTGGTACACCACCTGATGCATGTCATGGTACAAATGGGCCAGTACGCAGACACCCCATGCATATCAGGTACCCTCAGTCAGCATCCGCTCTATGATCCTACCCCATCCAATGGGGAACCCATGCGATCTCCTATTGGGGCATACAACGCCCCCGATCAATCCAGCCACAATCCCCAAGAAGTAGTCATAACAATCGTATATATCGTGCCACGGGATGACCTGTCCAACTAGCTCGGGATCATCGAACACTCGTTGGCACTCAGCGAGTCCCGCATCCTGCTGTGCGTCATACTCCACTAACTCACCCACCACGGGTAAGTGCAGTATCCGGTAAACGTCCTCTAAAGTCACCGTCATCTCTCCAGTAGGAAAGTGGAAGGTCCCGTCCTCACTGTGGAATCTCTCCACAGCAGCTGTCAGCAATCCTCGGTTCCCCCACACCTCGGGCATGAAGCAAACATAGTCCAAACCCATGGCACCAAGCGCCACTCTGTCAGTCTCTGTCAGCATGTATCTCTGCAATAGGGGCATGGGAAACGTCTCCCTCGACTGCAGTGTGTCTCGAATATCCTCCTGCAAGCAAGCAAGGCAACGCGTCAGTCTCAAATGGCATATACCATACTCAACATATCTACTGAACTATATCAACTCAACTTAGCATCTCAAATTGATCAAAACAGCACACTACATCTTTTGACTAGATTCCTACAATCTCGAAGATAGCTCATCGATTCCTGCGTCAAACAGGACGCTAATCGAATCAATTTGGCTAAGTAATTTGCTATCCCTAGGCAAATGTGCCACTATAGGTGGTAAACGCGCAGTTTCTTGATATATGCACCGCTAAAATCAGCATATGCGCCGCTACACATAGATGCGCCGCTACTATGCGCATATGCGCTGATTCAGCACATGCACCGCAACATTCGGCGTATGCGCCGCCATATTATGAATGCACCGCTAGATTCAGCATATGCGCGGCTTTCACGCATGCGCCGCTACATTAAACATATGCGCCGCTTAAATACACATGCGCCCCCTAATTACACAAGCGCAGCTACAATGTACGTATGCGCCGTTTTCATGCATGCTCTGCCAAAATTGGCATATGTGCCGCGAAATGACAAAAGCACCGCTTCGCACAACATATGCGTCGTTCTGCATTTTGGCACATATGTTTGACCTATTTTCTACATGCATTTATGACACCCTAAATTGACCCTAGGAGAAATTTTTTGAAGCACATACCGGGGGTCCTGCCTCTGCTGGCCGCCCAAATCGAAGAACTCGCTCGAATCGATGCTCCTTGCATGGAATGTCTGCAGCTCTGGCTACCATGCTGCTCCAAGTTTGCTCCAAGCTCTCTCAATCCAATCCAGAGCAAACAAGTGTACAAATGACTATTCTTGTGGACCCAACTCCTATTTATAGCCTCCAAACCCTAATTCTGGCTAGGTGATGACTGTGACTACTTCCCGTGCCCGTTTTTCCTCTAGTTTTCTTCCCATTTCCCTACAAGGCATCCTTTTTCCTCTTGCCTATCCTAACCCCTTCGTCTTCGTGAGATTGTCAGTCTCTGAATCTTTCGCCCTTTTCCCATCCAATCTCCCGAGGGGGCATCCTATCGTCAGTAAGCCTGTACCAGGGGCAAACTGGGGCATGTATCACTATCAGACTATCGACTTCTTTGAAACAACGCTATAAACAACATTGCATCAAAGAGGGGCAAAATGTAAACGCCTAAAAATGACATGAATCATCCTAAATAAATATTCTAAATATTTGTTCCCTTCTTCTATTAATTAAATAAATATTCCAAATTTATTTAATCAATTCACTGCTCCATAATTAAATAAATGCAATTTATTTAATTAAAATTCTTCTAATGTCTCACACAATTAAATAATCATAAATTATTTAATTAATCCAAATTCCTCTATCCTAAGTTCTAAATTCAAAAATCCACCTCACCTTTACACCTCACTTTTCCACCTCACCTTGTCCACCTCATCAGGTTGCACATGTAATTAAATATATTTAATATTTAATTACCTATTTTCCCCCTCACCCACATGTCCTATTTCTTCTCAAATCAGAGGTTAGTTAACTAATCAATCAAAAATGTTAACCAACCTGTCAATTGAGTCAATCCCTTAATCAATTCAGTCAGTTCCATAATCCACTCTTCTAACTGATCAATCAAGTCTGTTAACTGTTCGGTCAATGGAGTTAACTCTCCAATCAATTTTGTCACATCCCCTCTTTCATGATGGAGCTAGGACACTTGTCACATTTCTACTGGTTGCACATTCCTCAACCATTCTCAGCCATTGATCTTCATATCTTCTCTCAACCATTGATTCTCATTCTTCCAAGTCTACAAATGAAGCTTCATCCCTCCACTGTATTCATCCAGGCTTTTGACATCATTACTCTATAGAAATATCACCAGTGCACCTTTGGCACCCTTTTACCATCCACAAGCTTGAGATCACATACTTGCCTTGGAGCTCATCTTCATTGCATATCACAACAGCCATTTACCATCGACTTCCTCGAACACAGCTTAAAGGAGTGCACTCTCTGAGGGCTCACTTCATCTGCAAAAGGACGGTTGTAATAGGCAAACAACAGAAGCATCGATTTCAGGGAAGGTTTGCTTTGTGTTATTCATTGCTATTTTCATTTAATCTTTCTTGTTATCTCCTATTCTATTGATGTTTGGGTCTTATATAATTCATTTAATTAATTGATTGATGGCTTGCAACTTGCCCTGTAGGGATCTCAACTGAGTTAGAGTCTTGGGTGGTGGCATGTCCATTATAGCTTTGACCTTGGCAGGGTCTACTTCTATTCCGTTTGTCGACACGATGAAGCCTAGCAGCTTGCCTGAAGTTACCCCAAACACGAATCATCCTAAATAAATATTCTAAATATTTATTCCCTTCTTCTATTAATTAAATAAATATTCCAAATTTATTTAATTGATTCACTGCTCCATAATTAAATAAATTCAATTTATTTAATTAAAATTCTTCTAATGTCTCACACAATTGATCCGCACGTTCATCTCACAGCAGGCAGACAAGTGCCAACCTTTCAGCCATCTCCTACATAAGAACATTCCATTTAAATGGGATGAGCGGTGCGAAGAGGCATTCAACAAGCTAAAGGAGTACCTTATGAATCCTCCCATACTCATGCCTCCGATCCAAGGAAAACCTTTAATTCTCTACATATCTACTACACCCACTGCTCTTGGAGCTCTTCTAGCATAGAAAGGTTACGAGAACAAGGAGAGAACTGTATACTACATTAGTCGAACCTTAGTGGGATATGAGTTGCAATACTCACAAGTAGAAAGATCATGCCTTGCGGTAGTTTTTGCTTCACAAAAACTCTGACATTACATGTTGGCACATCCTGTCAAACTCATTGCAAAAATCTACCCACTGAAGTATCTCCTCAGCAAAGCAGCTCTCATAGGTCGACTAGCAAAGTGGGTAATGCTTCTCAGTGAATATGACATAGAATATGTGGACAGAAAAGCCATCAAGGGACAAATCATAGTTGACCAACTGGCCGAGGCACCATTACAAGACACTTCACCAATGCAGTTTGAGTTTCCCAATGAGTCTTTATTCACTCTGTCAACATCTCCTTGGAAACTCTACTTTGACAGATCTTACACCAACCATGGATCGGGGGCAGGTATCCTATTTATCACTCCCCAAGGCGACACAATTCCGAAGTCCTACCGGTTGTTATTTCCATGCACAAACAACATAGCGGAATATGAAGCCTTGGTAATTGGTCTCAAGATGGCCACGGAATGGAAAATCCAAGCACTATATGTCTACGGTGACTCTCAGCTTATCATAAATCAGGTCAACGATGAGTATCAAACCAAAGATGAGAAGCTCATACCATACAAATGGATGGTCGACGACTTCAAAGAACACTGTGGGACTATCTCCTTCACACAAATACCCAGGATAGAGAACAAAGCAGCAGATGCAATGGCTACCATAGCCTCTTTTCTAGAATACCTGAATATGAGTCACGATACGAGTTCTTAGTGGAAACCATCTGGCAATCGGCTTATGATCTCCTTGAAACCCATTCCATTTGTCTCCTAGTTGGATATGATTCACCTTGGTACGGTAAGACTTACACTTACCTCAAGGACAATATTCTCCCACCGGACCTCTCTTCCAACCAAAAATGAACTTTCATCCGACAAGCCTCTCGTTACACCATCATAGCCAATACCCTTTACCGACGTGGTCTGGATGGTACTTTGCTCCATTGTTTGGAACAAGAAGAATCCATAACTACCTTACGAGACGTGCACGAAGGGATATACGGAACACACTCCAACGGTCCTTCCTTAGCCAAGAAACTCATGCATTTGGGTTATTACTGGCCAAATATGGAAATGGATTCATATCAGTTCGTCAAAAAGTGCAAACAGTGCCAAATACACGGGAACCTGATCCATGCACCTACTCAAGAGTTGAGACCTTTAACGACACCCTGGCCCTTTTGTCAGTGGGGACTTGACCTTGTGGGAAAGATTCACCCACCGTCTTCCAACGGCCACAAATTCATCATAACCGCCACTGAGTATTTCACAAAGTGGATTGAAGCCGTTCCCCTAACCACCGTCACAGGAAAGCAAATTTCCTCTTTCATTCTAAATTACATTATCTGCAGATATGGCATCCCTTCATCCATCATAACGGATAATGGAAGACCATTCAAAAATCAGGATGTCTAGGAACTCTGTGAATGTTTCAAAATCCAACATCGTTTCTCCACTCCATACTACCCCCAAGGTAACGGCCAAGCTGAGGCATCGAATAAAACCATTCTGAAAATCCTAAAGAAGACTGTCAATGAGGCTGGCCGTGATTGGCATGTCCAACTCAATCCCGCTTTGTGGGCCTACAGAACCAGTATACGCACTCCCACAGGTGCTACACCCTATGCCCTTGTCTATGGTTCAGAAGCCATCCTCTCGATTGAGGTCGAACTACCATCCCTCAGGGTGTCATTGAAAGATCTCATATCAGATGAAGAATACAGAGTCTCCAGGTTGCAAGAACTAGAGCTGCTAGAAGAAAGGTGCCAGAAAGCCTTCGATCATCTTAAAGCATATCAACAGATGATGTCCAGAAGCTATAACCACAAGGTTCGCCCAAGATGCTTTAAGGTTGGGGACCTAGTTCTAAAAGAGAACCCTCGCAATCAACAAGACAGAGAAAAGAAAGGTAAGTTCGAGCCTAACTGGCTTGGGCCCTATGTGATTGTAGCTGCTTACGGATCGGGGGCATATCAGTTGGCCACTTCAGAGGGTGAGTTGTTAGATGATCTAATCAACAGCATGCACCTTCGCTGGTTCTATACCTAGGCGAACCCCAATGCAAGGAGGCATAGTAAAATAAAAAAATCAAAAATCAAAAAAATCAAAAAGTTGAAAAGAGAAAATTCAAAAAAATCAGAAAAAAATAGAAAGCATACAAAAAAATCGTCCTTTGGTGAAAACCTGGCAAACAGCTGCCTTGGATAGGTATCATGATGAAAACCTGACAATCAGGCGTCATGTTACTTTCTAGCTTCTCGTGCAAATAAACACAAGTGATGAAAACCTGGTAAACAGGCATTACTTGTGATAAACCGCCTTCTCCATCTTTGGGAATCCAATCACCTTGAGTCCATTCTTTCTCCATTTTCCCCATTCGACCCATATCTATCCCACAAATAAACACTTGACAGTTACCTATCATGGCTTGATACTCTCCTTGTGGCCTTGTCAACCAAGGTTTTGTCCCATACCGTCTCCTCCATGTGAGCCTAGCCTAGGGTCTCTTGTCAGTGTCCATGGTCCAAGTCCGTGAACTACGTTGCCTCTGCACCGTCACGTAGGCAAGGCCATTATTCTAATGCACCCCCGAGGCTTCCATTTCTTCCATGGTCCCATTCATCCCCTTTCTTGTCTTCATTCTTGTCGTCTTTCTTCTAGTCCATCCATGGTCCATTAGGGTTTACCCCAAACTACATTGCCTCTGCATCGTCACGTAGGCAAGGCCATTTAGCAATGCGTCCCCGAGGCACTAGGTCAATCCCTTAGGGTCCATCTCCCCAATAAGGATTGTGCAATCTTCTCACCAAACAAGCAAATGCAAGCAAAACTCGTGCCTCAAGCAAAAATCTTGACTATGAGCATCTTAACCTATCCAATGCAAAGCAAATACCCAAGGTCTTCTAAATGATTTTATGCAAATTAAGACAAGAACTAAACACATATCAATGCAAATATGCTTTGTAGATCAGAAACATGGGTAACAATTCGAGTCCAGATTTTTTCTATCATACCTTCCTATGCTACTCGAGGATGCCAAAAGCTAGAGATGCTATGATGGGAGCGTAATTATTTTCTTTGTTTGCTATTTGTGGATTAGACTTTAGTAATGTGAAGCCTTGTCTAAGGACATGATCAGCAAAAGATCATCGAGGACATCGAAGGTCTAACATGAACGGGGGCAATCCTTGTTTGTTGAACTGAAAGAAGTACTCAGGTCATCTAGATTCAATTTTGACTAGATGCTTGTATTAACTTGCTAAAACACAATCCATGTAAGCGATACTCAGGTCATCTTGGTTCAATCATACCAAGATGCTTGTACTCACTTACAACATCTCCGAAAATGTACCAAAAACAAAATGTCCAATGATGAAATAAAGCACTCTATAAGCAAAACATCCATCCTATATCCATATACACATCCATGCATCCATATCCCATGCAATCCTCATTATCCAAACTATGCAGAGTAACAATATCAAATGAAGTTTCTAAGTCATTTTATCACAACCATTCTTCTATCTATCATGTCATTCTTGTGTCGATAGAGTACATTTGGACATCACCAAAACAAAGCATATAGGAGCATATCATATCATTAGGTCATCAATACATCAGCATTACATCCCATCTTAACGCACAGAAAAACCAAAAACACAACATAGCTAAGTGCATCGCATACAAAGCTGCATCATCACATTGAAATCATATTACATTTGCATTCATTTGAAACATTAGATCATATAGACATCCCATAACATCATACACAAAGCTGCATCATCACATAAAAATCCTGTTACATATGCATACATTCGAAGCATTAAATCATATAGACATCATATAGCATCATATCAAAAAGTATCTCATATAGCATCGGATAGACCATCTAACTCTACACATACATCACATCATACAATAGAAGTAAATCATCATCTCATAACGCATGCAATAGATACACAAAGCTGCATCATCATATATACTATCATATAAGAGGTCCAAATGTACAATATCACCATCTCTCCCATAAATCAAAGTGTCATATACAATATACATCCAAATGGACGGTGATACATGTCTCAAAATGTACAAAATCTGGTCTATGTCTATCCCTGCGGTTGTGGGCCACCACTGCCAGCTCCTGACTGCTGGGGACCCATCACAGAAGCCCCTGACTATGATGGACCTGCTCTATGAGTAGCCCCAGACTGACTCCTGAAGCTCCCTGCCCTCTGACTCGATGCCACGGCACCATGGTATAATCCCCGGTAGTACTGAGCCTATGACTGTGCTCTAGCAAGCTCTGCCTGTACCTGTGCCAACTGCATCTGCAACTGGCCTACCTGTACCTGTGCCTGCTACACCTGCCCAACCAAAAATGAACTTGCTACATCTGTCCCCATGGCGGCCACAGCAGTGTCCCGCTCTACACGGACAATACGTACCCGTGCATCTACCATATCTATCTCACGAGTCACCCAGTGATAACTGCTGCATCCGTCTCTCGCGTACCATCAGCCCTCCTCAGCTGTGCTTGTAGAGCTCACACCTGTCCCCTTAGGCTAGCTATGGCCGTCTCATGCACCTCTGCCTCTACTGGCCCCTGTGCTGCCTCTGCCTATCCTGGCCCCTATGGCTGGGGCACCTGCTACTGTGGTACCTGCTGGGGTGGTGGCATCTGCGCCTACTAAGGTATCTACTGCTATGCCACCTGTCCTGGCACTACCTGCTCAGCCTGGCCTATCCTCCTCCACTATCTCGGCCTCTCTCTGGCTCTACCACCTCATCCTCGTCCTCCTCTAGCTCCCCTCCGCCTTGGGCCAACCTGTCCCTCCTCCTCTGAGTCTGCCTCATCAATACGAGGCACCAGCATGCCGGGTCCTGAATATCTCAGGAACAGATGTGTAGTCATCCAATCCTCATAATCTTGTGTCACCCCTGCATCTGCTATCTCTATTCACATATCCCACGCCACATAGGGATTCTGATGTAACTCTGCTAGGGCCTCCTCATACGAAGCCATCGGCCCCCATCGGACCCTCTCTACATGTGTCCATGTAAAAAGTGCCTGTCCCTGTGGCATGCCTTGCCTCCTACTGAACTATCTCAACACTCGGCACACCATATGCCTCTCCAGTATATGCCGTGTACGGCCTATCAGCCACCTGGTCTGAAAGCGATACGGCAGCTCATCTCCCTCGTCATCCCAGGGCTTGTAGTCCAGATATGGTCACCAGACGACCACATCTACTCCATCCAAGGTATGCCTCCAATACTCTAACTTCCCCAGCCTGTGCTGGGAAATCACTCCGACATAGCCATAACTGTATGGCTCTCCTCGCTACCTCGCGAAGACACATATCGGCCTAGTCACCGCTATGTGCTCCCACAACCAAAACTGTAGCAACAGTACCGCAGCTGATAGACTTGTGCTGCGGTGGTACACCACCTGATGCATGTCATGGTACAAATGGGCCAGTATGCAGACTCCCCATGCATATCGAGTGCCCTCAGTCAGCATCCGCTCCATGATCCTGCCCCATCCAATGGGGAACCCATGCGATTTCCTATCGGGGCATACAATGCCCCCGATTAATCCAGCCACAATCCCTGAGAAGTAGTCATAACAATCGTATATATCGTGCCATGGGATGACCTGTCCAACTAGCTCAGGATCATCGAACACTCTCTAGCACTCGGTGAGTCCCACATCCCGTTGTGCATCATACTCCACTAACTCACACACCATGGGTAAGTGCAGTATCCGGTAAACATCCTCTAAAGTCACCGTCATCTCTCTAGTAGGAAAGTGGAAGGTCCCGTCCTCACTGTGGAATCTCTCCATAGCAGCTGTCAGCAATCCTCGGTTCCCCCGCACCTTGGGCATGAAGCAAACATAGTCCAAACCCATGGCACCAAGCGCCACTTTTTCAGTCTCTGTCAGCATGTATCTCTGCAATAGGGGCATGGGAAACATCTCCCTCGACTGTAGTGTGTCTCGAATATCCTCCTGCAAGAAAGCAAGGCAATGCCTCAGTCTCAAACAGCATATACCATACTCAACATATCTACTGAACTATATCAACTCAACTTTGCATCTCAAATTGATCAAAATAGCACACTACATCTCTTGACTAGATTCCTGCAATCTCAGAGATAGCTCATCGATTCCTGCATCAAACAAGATGCTAATTGAATCAATTTGGCTAAGTAATTTGCTATCCCTAGGCAAATGCGCCACTACAGGTGGTAAACGCACCGTTTCTTGATATATGTGCTGCTAAAATCAACATATGCGTCGCTACACATAGATCCACCGCTACTATGCACATATGCGCTAATTTAGCACATGCGCCGCAACATTCGGCGTATGCACCGCCATATTATGAATGTGCCGCTAGATTCAACATATGCGGGGCTTTCACTCATGCACCGCTACATTAAACATATGCGCCGCTTAAATACACATGCGCTGCCTAATTACACAAGAGCAGCTACAATGCACGTATGCGCCGTTTTCATGCATGCGCCGCCAAAATCAGCGTATGCACCGCGAAATGACAAAAGCGCCGCTTCGTGCAACATATGCGCTATTCTGCATTTCGGCGCATATGTTTGACCTATTTTCTACATGCATTTATGACACCCTAAATCGACCCTAGGAGAAATTTTTCGAAGCACATACCGGGGTCCTGCCTCTACTGGCTACCCAAATCGACGGACTCGCTCGAATCGATGCTCCTCGCGTGGAATGTCTGCGGCTCTGGCTGCCATGCTGCTCCAAGTTTGCTCCAAGCTTTCTCAATCCAATCCAAAGCAAACAAGTGTACAAATGACTATTCTTGTGGACCCAAATCCTATTTATAGCCTCCAAACCCTAATTCTGGCTAGGTGATGACTGTGACTACTTCCCGTGCCTGTTTTTCCTCCAATTTTCTTCCTGTTTTCCCTGCAACGCGTCCTTTTTCCTCTTGCCTATCCTAACCCTTTCGTCTTCGTGAGATTGTTCGTCTTTGAATCTTTTGCCCTTTTCCTGTCCAATCTCCTGAGGGGGCATCCTATCGTCAGTAAGCCTGTACCAGGGGCAAACTAGGGCATGTATCACTATCAGACTATCGACTTCTTTGAAACAACGCTATAAACAACATTGCATCAAAGAGGGGCAAAATGTATACGCCTAAAAATGACACGAATCATCCTAAATAAATATTCTAAATATTTATTCCCTTCTATTAATTAAATAAATATTCCAAATTTATTTAATCGATTCACTGCTCCATAATTATATAAATTCAATTTATTTAATTAAAATTCTTCTAATGTCTCACACAATTAAATAATCATAAATTATTTAATTAATCCAAATTCCTCTATCCTAAGTTTTAAATTCAAAAATCCACCTCACCTTTACACCTCACTTTTCCACCTCACCTTGTCCACCTCATTAGGTTGCACATGTAATTAAATATATTTAATATTTAATTACCTATTTTCCCCCTCACCCACATGTCCTATTTCTTCTCAAATCAGAGGTTAGTTAACTAATCAATCAAAAATGTTAACTAACCTGTCAATTGAGTCAATCCCTCAATCAATTCAGTCAGTTCCATTATCAACTCTTCTAACTGATCAATCAAGTTTGTTAACTATTTGGTCAATGGAGTTAACTCTCCAATCAATTTTGTCACATCCCCTCTTTCATGATGGAGCTGGGACACTTGTCACATTTCTACTGGTTGCACATTCCTCAACCATTCTCAGCCATTGATCTTCATATCTTCTCTCAACCGTTGATTCTCATTCTTCCAAGTCTATAAATGAAGCTTCATCCCTCCACTCTATTCATCCAGGCTTTTGACATCGTTAGTCTGCAGAAATATCACCAGCGCACCTTTGGCACCCTTTTACCATCCACAAGCTTGAGATCACATACTTTCCTTGGAGCTCATCTTCATTGCATATCACAACAGCCATTTACCATTGACTTCCTTGAATACAGCTTAAAAGAGTGCACTCTCTGAGGGCTCACTTCATCTGCAAAAGGATGGTTGTAATAGGCAAACAATAGAAGCATCGATTTCAGGGAAGGTTTGCTTTGTGTTATTCATTGCTATTTTCGTTTAATTGTTCTTGTTATCTCCTATTCTGTTGATGTTTGGGTCTTATATAATTCATTTGATTGATCCGCATTTTACCCTTACATGTTGTACTTCTTCTTTTTGCAGTGTCTCTTTCTCTTTTCTTTTCTTCTATTCTTTTGTCTTTATACTATCACTAGGTTTTGTTGTTTCCTCTTTATCCAAATTTTCTGCACTCACTCCTTTTTGCTACTCTACTTTCATTTCTTTTGTTTCTTCTATTAGAAATGTATTATAGGGCTTTTAGGTGGCCTCAATGGTTTCTTGTCTAACTTTTTCTTTTTCTTCTTCGGTCTATGCTAGGAGATTATCTAGACTCTACTTTGATATTAACCTTGTATCTTGCATCTACACCAATTTGTTCTTTCTAGTGGGAGAACGATCTACTACTACTTGATCTAGGGCCGCTTTCATGATATCTTCTTCCATCTATGCTACTTCTTCTCTTTTTCCCTTTATGTTATGTACTAACTCCTTAGGAAAGTCCTTTATTATATTTTCCATTGAATGGGGACTTCTTATGATATAATCCAATAATGCAAGTCTAAAATGACTTGTTTGCTTTTATCAAATACCACCACATACATTTGTGTTTTTTGTAGAGGCATGCCTAGTGTGATTAGTGATATATATAGAAACTAGACATCCAATGTCATCATCCTTCTCTAAGGTCTTCTCTTTTTGAGGTGGTGGAGACACCTTTATTTTCTTCATTTTGCCTCCATTTCCTTCTACTATTTTCATTTTTATCAATTAAATTCCCTTATCACTTTTTGTGGGTTTCTATAGACTCTTCTTCCTCAACAACTTGTACAAATTTCATTTTAGCCTTTTGTTTGTCTTTTCCTAGATTATGAGGAGCTTTCTTATGCTTTTCTCTTCTTTATGCTCATTTATAGGAAGGCTTATGTGGATTCTCTTACTAATGAATCTACTCTACCTTCTCCTTATTTTCCATTTTTGGTGGTGTGGTGGCTAATTTTCTCCTTGTAGTTAATTGTGGAGATCTTATCTCTAGATACTCCTCTCCCAAATTCCAATGGGTCTTAGAATCCTTGATTTCAAATCCAAGGGACCCCGATTTTAGGTAGTCAGATCACCATACTTAAGTTTCTTACACTTCCCCCATTGACAATAAGTTATATATCTCTATTACCACTAGAATTTGTGGGTCCTTCTTGATGCCCCACCATTGATGTAGTTTTTCCTTACCTTTTTCCAATTTCTCTTGTGCTTCCTTCTTCATGTTTTTGTCTACATTCTCATTGTAAGTGCCAAACCTTTCTTATTTTGGGTCATTGGGTAATGCTAGTAATTCTCTTATGTTTCCTTCAGCTAGTTCATTTGTAACCTCATATGGGAGTCATGGTACCCATGATGTCTATGGCTCTACTATGTCCACATAAACATAATTTACATGTCCATAATAAATTTGACATTTTTGATACTTATATGTCTATGTTTGAATATATGTAGTCTCTATTCTATATTTCAGCTTAGAAGTTTTCAAGAAACTCTGAAAACACCTCACTAAAGGACGTTACTTGTTTAAAGATTTTTATATGTATGTTAATTTGTGAAGCTATTATATTCTCATTTGACCACACTCAACCCCCATATGCTAGTAATTGTTATGTTGTAAAATGTGTACACTAGCATTTTACACTTAGTTTAGCACCTGTTTGGGCCTAAAATAATGCCTTTGTTAATCAAGACCTATTTCAACACCTTTTTTAGCATTAAAATGATAAAATCTTGATCTCGATGAATATACTTGATGAAATTGACTTAGGAATGGACTAAGACCATGTCATTTGATGATCCCCAAAGTTTGTGGGCTAAAGGCCCAGGGTGCCCGAGCACCTTGGTCCCGATTGGGATCTTTAGCCCCTCTTTTGTAGTGTCAGCTTGGGACACTTCCTTAGTTTATACTTGTTAGGCTTATTTAGTTTTATTTGTCATGAGTGAGCGGGAATACATATATAAAGGAGTTTTACTATTCATTTTACAATTGGGAGATGAATGCTAGAAGGAAAATTGCAAGTTTGCTCTCATGTGCTAAAGTATTCTTCATGCTTGGAAGTTTTATCTACTTGTGGATGTTATTGAAGTTTGTTTGTAGGTCTTGAAGGAAGTTTCAAGCCTTATCTATCACTCTCCTTTTTGGCATATGATCTTGAGTTATCTTCATCAACTAGGGTTTTACCTCTTGTGATAATCATCATCATCATTTCATTCATATCTCTATAATATATTGATTGATCTTGCCTCTTCCCTCCTAGGGCATGCACTCTTGGATCTAATCATATCTATAGTGCAGGTGGAAACACCAACACAGGGTTTGACCAAGGCAAGCCCTTATATATAGCACAACCTTCTTCTCTTTCTTTGTGTGCAGGTTGGAGAAACATGATTTTGAAGGTGATTTTTGGGAAGAAGACAAAGTAGGCAGGTACATGTTTGGTAAAACTTTGAAGTTTTGCATAACCCTAGTTAGGGTCTAGGGCACCCAAGATCCCTAGTCCTTAGCATTTCTACTCCCAGATCTAGGTTTTGATCTTCTCCCTAATCTCTGTCGTGCTTTTGGTTTTCTGAGATTTGCTTCTATCTATTAGTTATAAGTAAATCTTTGTCATCTAGGGTTTGACCATTTGTCCTAGCTTGCTTGCTTGACCTTGGTTGGACTTGGTTGACTTGTCTATATAAAATAAAAGGGAAAAACCCCTATAGTTAGGCTCTCATTCTTAGGTAGGAGCCTAGCTCAGTTTTTGTCCTAATGTTTGTAGAAGAGAGTGTGACCTAGTTTAACCTCTTAGGCTAGATCACTCTTTTCCACTTAACATTTTGATTATCTCATTGTTTCTTGCACTATTGCATCTTTCTTCTTTTAGATCTAAGTTGTTTCCTACCCTAGATATGATTGGGAGTGAATTCTTTAATCATTTCCATACATACATAGTTAAATTTTGCATAATTTCAAAACTAGGATTTTTAAAAACCTTGCATTTTAGAGAACCTAGCTAGTTTTGGGCCTAGGATTTACAGATTTGAGGGTTATTTCAGATCTTGTTGCATTGATAGATTGTTTAAAAGCATTTGCATTTTCTGTACCTTGTCACTTTTTCTTATTAAAACATTTTTACATCATTGCATTTGAAATTGAGAAAATAAAAACTTCATTCTAGACTTGGAAAAAAACATATTTGTCACTTTGTTTGCATCTCATAAGGATAGATCATCATAGCATGAGTTGAATTTCTGATTTTTGCATCAGATCTGAGTGATATTATAGTAGTTAATCATTTCGTAGTGTTACATTGAGCATTTGAATCTTCTTTGCTAGAAATTGTCAAAAAATTTGCATTTTTACAAAAACCTAGTTTTTTTTTAAATCTAGGGTTTGTATTTGACATTTAATTTCAGATTTTGCTGCTGTCATTTACATTTGAAATCTGATTTTAAATTTCTCTAGAAAATTACATTTGTCATCTTGCATTGAAAATTGAATATAGGAACAATTTTGGAAAAAACAATTAAAATTTAGGGTTTCATTTAAGCATTCACATTATTGATATTTAAGTGGATTTTAATAGAGTTGAATTTGATCAAGAATATATTATGTGCATGATGTTTATTTACCTTTGAACAAAACATTGCTTCAATTAAACAAAAACTCAAACCCTTCTTTTTCTATATCATTCATTTCTTCTATTTGTGCATCTTGTGTGTTACTAAAGCTTGTAGTCACTTTATGACCTTTGTGACCTGGTGCCCTATTTCTAACACTCTTGTGCAAAGAAGTCTTCAAGTTATGGGTTCTAATGCTTTGCATAATGATGATACCAATACATCAAAACCCCAAATTCCTAGTCTTATCACACAATAAGATCAAACACTTCTTCTTGATATCCCTACTTCGCATCTTCTTGAAACATTAACTTTGCATGAATCCATCAACATTGAGGACCTTGTGGCTCATGTTCCTAAATCTCAAATTCAGAGATTAGGCATTGAGTTGGCTAATTTCCAGCAATTTGTAAGCTCAGAACGCATAGCTAAAGAGGCCATCCCTATTTTTGAGAGTCTAAGAAGTCTTTTTCTTCAAGGTCAAGAAGGATTGGAAGTCTTGTGTGGCCTTGTTCATATAGTGAATAACAACATTCTATCTGCATCTAGTTGTGCTGAAATCATTTCTAATGTAACTTCTTCTAATCAAATAGGGACTCAAGTGTCAGTACCCATACCTGCACTCCCTATTCCTACATATACTTCTACTATTTTCACCACTACTACACAACCAGGTAATAGTGCTACCACATGTGTTGGGTTATCCATTGAGAATCTTGTTCGCCATTATAGTACCATTCCATATAGTTACATAAATTTCACACTTAATGTTACTCCACCTACATCTAAATCTCCTACCACATTCCAAAAGGCTACTCATACACCATCACCTAGTCCTTCCAATTCATTTCAATCTCTACTTGATCTTCATCTTCTGACCATGTCATAAACCAATTGCTAAGAAATATGACCTGCATAAAATAACAATTGGCTAGTATGAGTAATAGTCCACCTAAACCTAATATGAAAACACATTACATCCATAGCCCTTTGTCCTATTCCATCCTAAGAACTCAAATTCCTAAGAATTTTGAGACCCATCACTTTGAGAAATATAATGGGAAGGTAGACCCTAACAACCATGTGGAAGCCTTTACCACTATGTGTAGTGATTTATTCTTTGAGGATGTGATCTTGGTAAGACTCTTTCCTAGATCACTCAAGGACATAGCCTTGGATTGGTTTTGCTCGCTACCTCCTAATTCTAAAACTTCTTTTCCACAATTAGTCAATACGTTCCTTGAGAATTTTCAACTAAACATTGGACCTCAAGTCTCTTTGACAGACCTAGTTCATTGGAAATAAGGAATGAAAGGGAAAATAACAAATTTTATGGGTTTTTATCAAGCGCTCTTCTCACAAGTCTAATATTCTATTCCAGATACTGATGTACATAGAATATTTATAGGAAAATTACAACCACACATCTATGATAAGATATTGCTGATGCCATATGATTCATTCACTCAGCTTTGCATGGATCTTTGTGATTATCAACTTTTAGTTAGTTAGTATCAACATAATCCCTCATCGGCTCCCGTTGGTCACTCTGAAGCATCTAACAATCATTCTTTCAAGAGAAACAACAAAAACTTCATCAAGATAAATGCAATTTCAGCAAATAACATAAGGAAACATATGGCAACAGTGTCATCTTATGCTCCCACCTTGCATAAATTTAAATTGAAAAAATAGAAACTTCACAACATTATCAGAATCTCTTTAGCTATCATGAAATAACTTTTGCAAAGAAATCTCATCAAGATTCCACCTGTCCTGTTAGACCTCTTGATCCTAGTAAGATGCAATCATCTTTCTTTGATTTGAAGGCCTTTTGTCAATTTCACTACTCTGTTGGCCATGACACTAAAATATGCATGCATCTTAAACATGAAATTCAAGAGCCCATCGAATCCAATGTCATCCAGGTTGTTGGTGCGAATGATAAAGGGAATTAATCGATGTCATATCCTAGTCAAAATCTTTAAATATATACTGATCCTTTACCTCATCACAAGTCTAATATTGTTGATATTTGCATGGTGGATGCTCACCCTCACAAAGAGCGTGTAGAATCGGAACCCACTATGTATTTTACTCCACATGATGTTACTATTGCATCTCCTAATGGACCTCTTTACATTACTATTCAAATTAATGATAAACCTATTCGAGGTGCTATGATCGATCCTATATGCATGGTGAATGTAGTAACTGAAGAGTTTCTTTACATGCATGGTTTACATTGAGATACCTATGACATATCAGAGATGGTGATTAGAACACACAGTAGGTCTATCCTTCTAACTCTTGGTACTTTAACTCTTAAAGTTAAGGTTGAGCCAAGAGCTTTGGATGTGTTCATTTTTTCATTATTACTACATCAGACTTATTTCATGTGAAGTTGGGTCACCCATGGCTTTGCTCCATGAAGGTGATCCCCTCTATGGTTCACAAGTGCTTAAAGTTTCCATTTGAGGGATAGGTGCATGTTGTACATCATAGTCAGTACCAACCTGTTGCTCGCAATGGACATTTTACACTTGACTACTTCTAGCCACAACCAGTTGGAGTCACTCAATCTAGAGATGATTTATTCTTCTTATCATATCAAATATTTAAAGAAAATAAACTAACATAGTTATCGCTTAGCAACATACCTCTTGGTGATGTCCCTGAACCTCCTCTATCTTCTGAGGCTACAATAGTCGTTCCTCCTATCCCATAGGTAGTGAATGAAGCTAAGCCCGAATCAAAGCCTCTTCCATGTCCTTGAGCGTCTGGTAGATATGTTAAGGTTCCCCCTATACCATCCCTTTGAGGACAATGAGGCAACCTTCATGCACAAAACATACCTCCTCGCAATCACAACATAACTTTTGTACCACCCGCCTCTACGAAGACTAGTGGCAATCAATTGGTTGTTGTGCTTTATTTCCTAAGGTTTCTCAACTGCTTAACGATGCTCATGTACTTCCACTTGTTTCACAAGTTAAGAAGGAAGATCAGATCGCATTGTGGAACCCTTCCCCCATAGTCTCCCAGCCTTTGGAGGGTCCTCCTATTTCTTCTAATGTTCTTGAAACAAAGGAAGAAGAAAACCACGTTGGAAGACACTACGGTTCCCTTAAAAACATCACTAATAAAGCTAAGAGAAATAAGAATGTCAGAGAAAGAAAGAAGTGTCATTGTGTTATGGATCACCTTACGGTAGGAGAGGATAATCTCCCTATTACACATATGGTTCCTATGGTTTTCATCGATGTCAACATTGTAACATGTCAACACTATCACAAGGTTGTCATTGATGTCATCACTATCATGGATGTGTGATGGTGTTCATGGTTGCATGTCATACTCCCGAAGAAGATACATTGAGATGGGAATTAGAAGTTCATGGTTGAATGTCATGATTGAATATAATGTGATTACTACAGTTCATGATTGGATGTCATGACTTGATCATTGTAGAGTTGAGTATGAAGTTACATTAATATGGGAATTAGAAGCACTAACATGATCAGATCTGTTGCTAAGGTTGGGAAGATGTTACTGATGGCCTAAAGCATATGGATGACTATCTTTGAAGACTATCTGGGAGATTACTCAAAAAATTTATTATTTTGATGTTGTGCCTCTATGGATTGGAAGGTAGCCTATCAAAGCATGTATATTCCAATTTTTATGATGTTTGGACTACTAGACAGGTGTTTTGAAGTTGACAGTATAAAGACAATGTTGGTTCTATGAAGGTGGTCTCAGTAGGAAAATAGATTGCTCTGCATTCCTCCACATTAGAAGTTATGGCTATGAAGTTATGGAACTATGCTGTGGGTATAGTGAAGGTGATAATTCCAAAGTTTTAGATCATTTATCCTTCTGCTATGAAAGCTATGCATGATAGAACACCGACATGTGTCCTGATAGAGTAAGGTGGTGTTGAAGGCCTGTTGGGATGCTCCACATTCCTCCAGATGTGAAAGTTTTCCTTTGAAGTTTTGTGGACATGTTAATGGATGTTCATTACATGCTCTCTTGCAGTTTCAAGGTTCTTGGTGCTCCACAAGCTTAGTTTTTCAATGACAATATGATGCAGTATGTTTCAGATGACTAGTCATTCGCAAAATTCATGATTGAAGATGTATGGCACAAAATCTTTGATGTGCGGAGGTAAATGAGTATTTGGAGATGTTGTATGAGTCTTATAGACTCATCTAGAAGAGCTTCACGAAGATCTTTCTTGTTTCCAGTACCACATACAGTTTTCAAAATTTTGTGGCCATTATACTTCAAGTTTCATATGACTTTGCTTAAGTCTATCCTATTTTCAAATGAGCGTAGTGTACGGAGGTAATTCCTTGATGGTTGATGATGCAAAGGATGTTTTGGACCTAGTTAAGCAAGTGTTGAGGTCTGCAAGGCATGAATCTTCTATTGGTGTAGCATGTAGTCTTGTTTAGGACTTGTCCTCTATATGTTTCATGTTGTGTGTTGTCTAGCCGACTTGTAAATGTATTTTTCATGTTGTCTCTAGCCGACAAGCAATGTAATCAATGTAATATCATGTATAAATAGTAAAGCAAAGTGTGTTAGGCAAAGTGTGATTGCAAGTTGATTGATAAAGTCTGCAAGTAAAAGAAAGAGTAGAATGAATGTATTATGATGTGCAACTAAAGGAGAAAGAACATAAGTTGTAGATGCTATCCTGATTCATCTTGAAGACATTTTTGCGATAGTGAACAAGTGTAGAGTGTACTTAACTGATCCAATCATCTGAAGGAAGTGTGAAGAGGCAGAATTGCAATCATTAAAGGTGTGAATTTCAATGTCAATTTTTAGATAGTAGAAAGACTGTTATACTATAATCTTTTATGAACTTGTACTCAAATCAAGGAGTAGTTTTTTCCTTGGGAGTGACCCTAAAACAAAGTCTTCAGGGAGTTGTAGCTTCCTTGGGAGTGACCCTAAATCAAAGTCTGTAGGGAGTAGTTGCTTCCTTGGGTTGTATCCCTAAAACAAAGTTGTTATTTGAGCTTCATATATTGTGAGTTAATCCTCACCATGGTTTTTCCGTTCTTGGGTTTTCCACGTATATCTGGTGTGATGTGTTGATGTGCATTGTGTTGATCTTTCATGTTTATGTTAATACTGTAATGCTTAATTTTTAATCTACTCCAGAGCATTTGAAGGTTGTTTAGATACTGATTCACTCTCAGTATCTTGGTGTGTTCAACAATTGGTATCAGAGTCAAGTTCCTCTAAGGGAAGCTTAACCACTTGAGGAAGGTCTGGGATGGCACAAAATGGATCCAACAAGATACCTAGGTTTGATGGTACAAATTATGCTTTTTGGAAGCTAAGGATGGAAGCCTACATCAATTCTCTAGGGTGCAGAGTTTGGGAATTTGTTAAGACTGGTTACACAATTCTTGCTACTATTCCTACAAACTTAGATGAAGTTAAGAAGTATGATAACAATGCCAAGGCAAAGTTTGCTATCATGAGTGGATTAGCTCATTCTAAACTTTCAAAGGCAATGAGTTGCAGTTTTGCTAAACAAGTTTGGGATAAAATGAAAACCATTTATGAAAGAGATAAGAAGGTAAAGCCATCAAAGATGCAAATATTCAAAAGCAGATTTGAGACCCTAAAGATGATAGATGATGAAGATATTGTTGGATATATGCTCTGAATGAATGAAGTGGTCAATGGAATCACAGGTCTATTGCAAGTATGAGCAAAAAGTGTTGTCATTGGTGTCTAACCCAAGGAAGTTATTTGAATAAGTCTAAACAAGTATTTTAGGAATTAGTACAAGTGCAAAATTGCTTTATCTACCAGAACAGTGTAGTGGTTTGCTCCACATATCCTTTAGATTGAATATATTTTTCTGCGGATTGGAAGTAATGTTAAGGGATGTCTATAGATGCTATGTTTCAAGTTTGAGCCTCTGGTGTGAAGATTTGAGTGAGATATGTTCACCAGAGTAAAAACTATATTTTCTGTGCATTTAGTGGTGACAGGGAGAATGTATTCTTTTCCGCATTTCTCCACATTTAAGTCTTACAGTCTGTGGTTTTGGAATTAAGTTTTCAATGATGTTATGTGTCTTCAGTTCAAATGGTTCGTGATTTGGTGCTCCGCAAGCAATCTTCCATTTATGATAGTGGCCGACAATGATGTTCAAGTGCTTCAGTTTGAATAATCTAATGAATGAAGTGTTTAGAGGTTGTACAAATGTTCTTGGTGATTATAACATGCTTGTAGATGTCTCTTGATCATGTTCCTACCTTTTGATTGGTCTGCAAAGTGTAATTTGGATTGTGGCTGAAGCATGTTCCAAAAAGTCTTAGTGTGAACTCTAGTCTTGGCTGACTTGGTTGTTCTCACCACTTGTGAATATGCTTTGAAGATTGAGGAAGCATGTTTTTGTGTGGAAGATTGCAATTAAGTCCCAGCTAAGGCATGGCATGGTCCACATTTACTCTTTTCTTTCTCAAATTTGTTTAGGTCCAGACCCATTCTAATGTATGTTTGTATTTTTGACCTTTGGAGATTATTCCAATGGTTGATGATTGTAATGCCGACCTTGATGTAAATTCCAAGGTTGATGAATTGTATAAATACTTGTAATGAAGTTGTGAAAAATTGATCCATGAAAAAGATGTGAAGATAAGTGTGAAATGTAAAAAGCAGAATAGAGCAGAGGAGTTTTATTGCGCTTCAATGGAACTAAACCTTGGCATGGAGTAGATGATACTATCTCAGTTCACCAACTTCTAGTTGTGAGCCCTTTTGGTAGTGAGCCTCATCTTTTAGCAATGAGCCTTATCTTTTGTAGTGAGCATTTTGGGTAGTCAGCCTCTAATTTTTGGTATTATTATTACATATTATATTGTGAGCTAATACTCACCGTGGTTTTTCCCTTATAGGGTTTTCCACATAAAAATCTGGTGTCTCATGTGTGATTGTGCTTAAGTTTATGATTTCATGCTTTCATGGTTAAATCATAATAATAGTGGTTAAGTGATTGATATGTTGATGTTCATAAGAAGTTAAGTTTTGGTGACAACTGATTCATCCGCGCCCCTCTTAGTTGGCTTTGTTGGAATTAGACTGGACAAATGAGAGGGGGGGTGAATCAGTTGTCACACAATATAAACTTTTTATGCTTTTAACCTCCTTTATTATCTTACTACCAGATTAATGATGTAAACATTAAAGCATAGATAAACAACATAAGAGCAGAAACATAATCAATACACTTGACACCAAGATTTTGACGTGGAAACCTAGTTAAGGGAAAAACCACAGTGGGGGTTAATCCACAAAGATTTGTACCCTATTAAAAGTACTTTAGAAAAATAGAAGGCACATGCCTTTGGGCACACTAGCTAGGGCTCACTGCCTACAGAATTTATTTAGAAAAGAAAGAAGTAACTGAGAAATAGCATCTACTTCATCCCTGGTTCAATTTTAATGAATGTTCAAAAACTTTTGCTTTGCCCCAAATTTTCTTTACTAACTTCACACTCTATACTTCTCTTGTTCCTTTTCTTCTCTACTCTACTTCTAATCCTTTATTCAAATTTATTCTATTTTTCTCAAGGATGATGTTTAACAACTCTTCAACAAATATTTATACACTCCATCCATCTTGGAATGATCAACAAGGTCAGCCAAACTTAATGCGGATCTTTACACTATCGACCAATCATAGCTGAGACTTGAATCTTCCTCTATTAACATGCCATGCTTCATAAAATGATCTTTAGATCATCCACAACATTCTAGGAACATCTGATCAGCCAAGACTGGGAAGAAATACAGCAACCAAGAGGAAAACTTCAATCACAGCTCCTTTGTCAATGCGGACCACCAACACGACAACCACATGATCTAGAGACCACCACAAGCACAATTAAGTCAACAGGAACAGCCACACCACTTCGCATCACCAGAATCACTTGCATCTTGACACTGAACCTCAAGAACACACACTGCCATGACTGTCATACTAGAAAGATTGCTTTCAGACCTCCAAACCACGAACCACTCGAGTTGAGAGAACACACCAACATCCTAGACATGCCTCTAGATCCGTAGATCACAATATGCTCATACCGGACCAATCCGGACCAACTTCTTTCCACTCTGTCATCACTGAACAACTGCAAAAACCTGTTTTACTCAGAAGGCCATAACTTCACTAAATCTTCATGCGGACCTCTCAAATCTCAACTGGAGCAACAATAGACAATCCTATACAAACCCTTTAATCTGCATACTCTAATCTTCAACTTACTGGAAATACTAATCACTCCTCTGCATTGTCTTCATTGTTTCTGACAGAAAGATATGTTGACATCAATGACAACACATCAGGCACATATTTGCAACAATCTCCCCCTTTGTCATTGATGGCAATATATGATGTGAAAAAGTGATTCAACTATCAAGACAAGAACTTCTCCCCCTTTCTCTTGTCACACCTGCAACCATTTTCTTCACTGCTCCCCCGTTCACCAACAACTACTTACTTCCAAGTTTTTCATATGACTTCTCTCCCCCTTTGACATCAATGGCAAAGGGCGCATATTTGCAATCATCTCTTCCCCTTTTTTATTTCAGACTGATCTCCAACATTTGCATACCAACTACTCCTTAGAGTAGTATTTTCTCAACATAAATCTGGATCTCAAGATATGACTGAGAATTCCATCAGACTGATGCACCTTAGTGCATCTTAGTTCTGATTTGAAGGGGTAATAACCCCTAACTCTCTCTGAGATATTCAAAGGTATCCTTGGGAAGAGGCTTAGTGAAGATATCTACAATCTGATCTTTGGATGACACAAACTCCAACTTGACTTCATTCTCATTTACCTTCTCTGTCAAGAAATGAAACTTGATAGATATATGCTTTGTGTTTGAATGCAACACTGGATTCTTTGAGATACTTATTGCACTAGAATTATCACAAAAGATTGTGACTAGCTCCTCAAACACAACTCTGATGTCCTTCAGCATTTGCTTCATCCATAGAACCCGAGTACAATTATTTGTTGATGCTATATATTCTACTTCTGCAATAGACAGAGATATTGCCTCTCACTTTTTGCTCAACCAAGAGACCAATATTCTTCCCAAGAGAAAGGCACCACCACTAGTACTTTTTCTATCATCCACATCTCCTACCCAATCAGCATCTGTATATGCATGAAGAGTAAAGTCATTATCTTTTGGATACCACAATCCATAATCAATTGTCCCCTTGAGATATCTGAATATTCTTTTGACTACCACAATGTGGGATTCTTTTGGACCAGATTGAAATCTAGCAACAAGTCCAATAACGTTCATGATGTCAAGTCTGGTTTGGGTCAAATAGAGCAATCCTCCAATCATTGATCTATACCTTTTCTGATTTGCCTTGGGTAAATCATCATCTTTACTTAAGTTGCATCCGATTACCATAGGTGTACCTACTGGTTTTGAATCTTCCATTCCAAACTTATTTAGCAATTCTTTCACATACTTGGACTAAGATATAAAGATACCTTTATCTGACTAAACAATTTGCAGACCTAGGAAGAAATTCATCTCTCCAAACATTGACATCTCAAATTCACTTTTCATCTGGTCAACAAATGCTTTGCACATACATTCATTTCCACCAAAAATGATATCATCAACAAAGAGCTCAACAATCAAGATGTCCTCATGATCAATCTTGAAGTAAAGATTACTATCAACAGTACCTTTTCTAAAACCTATCTTCAGCAAATATTTATCCAATCTTGCATACCAGGCTCTTGGAGCTTGCTTGAGTCCATACAAGGATTTTCTTAGTCTACAAACCATGTCACCCTGATCAGACAACTGAAATCCTTCTGGTTGCTCAATGTATACTTCTTCCTCCAAATCTCCATTTAGGAATGTTGATTTGACATCCATCTGATACACTTTAAAATCTTTGAAAGAAACAAATGCAAGAAATAATTTGACTGCCTCTATTCTTGCCACCAGAGCAAAAGTTTCTTTAAAATCAATTCCTTCTACTTGAGAATAGCCTTTACATACCAACCTTGATTTGTTTCTTACAACTTCACCATCTTCATTTAGTTTATTCCGGAAGACCCATTTGGTTCCAATTACATTTTTATCCTTAGGTCTAGGAACAAGATCCCAAGTGTGGTTCTTTCCAATTTGCATTCATTCTTCTTCCATTGCTTTTACCTAGTTTTCATCAGTGCAAGCTTCACCAAATGATTTAGGTTCAATCCTTGAAATCAAACAAATCTCTTCTTGATCTTCAACAACTCTTTTCCTAGTTCGAACACCTTTATTTCTATCCCCTATGATTTGATCTTCAGGATGATTCATTCTTACATACCTGGGGGTTTTGGGAATTGCTTGGGCTTTTGTTTCTTTAGCTTGTTCCTCAACATCTATACTAATTCCTTGAGTCTCTAGAGTTTTTGGATCAATCTACATTTGAGTCAGAGTTTGAACTAACCTTCCTTGACTTTGACTTTCATTTTGATCATCTAAATCATATCTACAGAACCTAGAATGTCCTTCCTTGCTCTCATCAACTCTAACATTAACACTTTCAACAATCTTTTTCAACCTCTTGTTAAAGCACCGATAAGCCTTACTTTGAGTAGAGTATCCCAAAAATATCCCCTCATCACTTCTTGTATCAAACTTGCCTAAATCCTCATCTCTTTTGATATAGCATTTACTACCAAAAACTCTGAAATATCTCACAGTAGGAGGATGACCAAACTATAGTTCATAAGGGGTCTTACCAAAATTGCCTTTGATCTGCAGCTAGTTAAGAATGTAGACAACAATACTTATAGCTTCTCTCCAATAAACTTGAGGAACATTTGTTTTCATCATAATGGTCCTAGCATCCTCTTGAATGGTCTGGTTCTTTCTTTCCACAACTCCATTTTGTTGGGGAGTCCCAGGAGCAGATAACTATCTTTTTATGCCTTTCTTTGCACAGAAAGCATCAAACTCATGGGAAGTAAATTCTCCACCTCTGTCGGATCTCAGACATTTCAATTTTTCACCAATTTCATTTTCCACCATCACTTTGAACACCTTAAATTTTTCAAGAGCTTCTGATTTTTCTTTTAGGAAGGTTACCCACATCATCCTGGAGTAGTCATCTATTAGCAACATGAAATATCTATCTCCTTGCACACTCCTAATTTTAGTAGGACCACAGAGATTAGTATGTACCAGTTCCAATCATCCATTTGAAATTTGTTCCTTACTTTTGAATGAAATTTTGCTTTGTTTCCCCAATTGATATTCTCTACACATGCTGTTAGGTTTCACAAGTTTTGGAAGATCTCTCACTGCCTGAGTGGTACTTATTTTGACAATATTATCAAAATTCACATGACACATCCTCTTATGCCATAACCAACTTTGATCTATCTGAGCAATCAAATAGCTTTTGCTAGAGCTACTTAAATGAAAAATGTTACCTCTGTTTGAGTATCGGATGCAATTTTAGTTCCGAAACTCTCCAAGATTCTACACTTTTTATCTTTGAATCGAAGATCATAACCTTTTTCAACTAATTGTCCAACACTGAGAAGATTATGTTTCAGTCCTTCCACATACAAAACATCATTGGTGCTATTCTTACCATCAAAAGAGATGGATCCTCTACCACAGATTCTACCAACTAAGTTATCTCCAAATTTCACAAGCCCACCTTCATAATTTTCAAAATTCACAAACTTACTCTTGTCTCCAGTCATATGATGAGAACATCCACTATCAATCACCCATTCATCTTTCTCAATAACCTAAGAAACTAAGGCACTTTCCATATTTGCATAGCTAGCAGATGCAGTAGACACCAGATGATCTTCTTTGATGGCAATGAACACCCAATCATTTTCAGGGAAACCTCCATGATCAAAGTCATCATCTGTGACTCCTTCTTCTCCAGTTTCTTGGACATAGTAACATTTGTTCTGATTTTGATATCTATTAGGGTTTGGTTTTGAAAACCTCTTCAAACATCTTGAGGCAAAATGACCAATCTTATTGCAAGAAAAACATTTGAGTGTCAATTTGCCTTCATACTTACCGGATCCTCTTGGCAATCTTTTGGCGAGAAGAGCTTCAAGATCAGCAGTTTCAAGTTCAGTATCTTCAAGATCCTTCCTTGTCTTCACTAATCTGTTTGATCTTGCAGAAGATCTTTCATTCAGATCATATCTTTATTTTCCATATACACTAGCCTTAAATGTAGATTCAGACTTGGGAAGAGAATCACCAAACTCACTTAATTCAAAAGCTGAAATTTTGCCAACCAGATGATCTCTTGTAACATCTGAGATAGTCCTGATCTCCTCTATAGCAGCAACCTTATGTTTGTATGAATCAGGTAAAGATCTGAGTACTTTTGATATAATCTCTGATTCTTCCAAAGTTCCACCAGCACACCTGATACCACACACAAGTTCATTTATCTTTTGCATGTAGATTATGATGTTTTCATCTTCATTCATCCTCATAGTTTTAAATTTTCCTCTCAGACTTTGCAGCTTGGCACATTTGACATACTTATCACCTTCATACATATATTCCAACTTTTTTCAGATTTCATAAGCAATTTTTAGACCAAAGACATTTGTCATTTATGAATCAGTCAGGGAACTCAACAAGGCTTATTTAGCTCAAAGGTTATTTTCAACATCTTTGACTTGATTTGGAATTGAAGGACCTTTCTCTAGAGGTTTATACTCAACATTGGTTATCACCTAATAGGCATCACCCATGCATTGTAAATGGTATTCCATGCGATTCTTCCAAATAGAATAATTTTCTCCATCAAATATTAGACTATCCTTCTTGTAGGTCGACATCCTAGATCTCCTCAAGCGGTCAGGATTTTATAAGAGGATCTGGGTCTGATACCAATTGTTGGAATTAGACTAGACAACTGAGAGGGGGGGTGAATCAGTTGTCACACAATATAATCTTTTTCTGCTTTTAACCTCCTTTATTATCTTACTACTAGACTAATGATGTAAACATTAAAGCATAGATCAACAACATAAGAGCAAAAACATAGTCAACACACTTGACACCAAGATTTTGACGTGGAAACCCAGTTAAGGGAAAAACCACGGTGGGGGTTAACCCACAAAGATTTGTACCGTGTTAAAAGCACTTTAGAAAAATATAAGGCACATGCCTTTGGGTGCACTGCCCAGAGTTCACTGCTCAAAAAGGGAGGCTCATTGCCTACAAAATTTATTTAGAATAGAATGAATTAACTGAGAAATAACATCTACTTCATGTCTAGTTCAGTTTCAATGAATGCTCAAAAACTTCTGCTTTACCCCAAATTCTTCTTTACTAACTTCACACTCTATACTGCTCTCACTCCTTTTCTTCTCTACTCTGCTTCTGATCCTTTATTCAAATTTAATCTATTTTTCTCAAGGATGATGTTTAACAACTCTTCAACAAGTATTTATACACTTCATCCATCTTGGAATGATCAACAAGGTTGGCCAAACTTAACGTGGATCTTTACACTATTGGCCATTCATAGCTCAGACTTGAATCTTCCTCTATTAACATGCCATGCTTCATAAAATGATCTTCAGATCATCCACAACACACTAGCTACATTTGGTTGGCCAAGACTAGGAAGAACAACAACAACCAAGAGGAAAACTTCAATCACGATCTCCTTTGTCAATGCGGACCTATTGGCAAGAGACACTGTGTGGCTTCATAAGTGTTGTCATTGATGGAAACAAAGTCTATTCTACACATCCGCAGTACATAATATGCCTATACTGGAAGTCAAATTGAAGATTGTTTTGGTCCAGTGAACAAGAACAGAGTATGTATCAAGGTCTGACAATCAGGTCCAGATCTCTTAGATGGTGTAACTCAGTAAGTTGCAGACTTGGACAAGTCAAGAGGGGTATCATGACTATTGTATTCGAGAGATTTATCCTCTGGTGTTAAAACATGAAAAAGATATGAGCATCTGAGTGTTGGGTACTAGTCAGGCAGAGCAGACAAAGGAATAACTGACCGACAGAGTATTAGACCTCAATCTGGATGTGCAAAAGGTGTTGATCAAGCAATTTGTGACATTATACATTGTTGGCTGACATGACTAATGACTTCTATGCCTACATTTTTTATGTGCATCACTAATCAAGCATGGATTCAGCCGACAGATCAATAACTTGCAAATATCTCAGGTATTCTTGTTGCCAACTAAGAATTTGTTGGAAATCCTTGATGCGGATATATACCCGATGGATTCAAGTGTGTGAGTTAGTGAAGGTGATAGTATGAATAATTAAGTGCAAAGGAAAGTAGAGACAAGTTTGAAGACAATTATTCAAGCCTAGAATGTGACAGGAAATTAATATTGAGTAGAGGAAGAATGAAATGTGCCAGATCAATATACTGTGCCTAACTGGAACTGAATTCCTGCATGTATAGATGTTGTTCACCAATTCAAACACCTTGGTATCATCTATAAGCATTTGTAGACTGTAAGTGTCTTGTAGGTAGTGGGCCTCTTGTGAGCAGTGTTCTCGGGCAGTGAGCCCTAATTGGCAAGTGCCAAATTTGTACTCTTTATTCTTTTAACAGAGAATACAATCTTGGGTTAGTCACCCCGTGGTTTTTCCCTCAGCAAGGTTTCCACGTCAAAATTCTTGTGTTATGTGTTAAATCATTTTCAGTTCTTATGATTGCATTGTTTTAATACAACACTAAATGATAAGATAAGAAAAGAAATTAAAAAGAAGAAAAGTTATAAGATAATTGATTCACCCCCCCTCTCAGTTATCTACATTGTTTCCAACAATTGGTATCAGAGCCTATTTCCTTTGAACAAGCCTAACAGCTTGAGGAAGATCTGGGAATCTCAATGGATGCTTATGGCATGAAAGAACAACTTTAGTCTGTAGTAAATGATCTTGAACATTCCCTCTCTAAAGTTAATGATTTGAGAGAAAAACTTAAGGAAGCTGATGATTTCATCAATGAGCTGAAAGAAAAACTTAGTGTTCCTGTGAAAAAGAGAAAGGAACTACTCCAGAAGTTAGCAAATTAGAATGAAGCCAATAATACTGATGAGGATCTGAATGAGAAAACTAAGCTATGTGAGAAGCTGTCAAATGAAGTGATTATGATAAGACATGAAATGGAATCAGGGGTTATGAAATTCACCCAAGAAATTGAAGAAAAGAGAAAGGCTGAAGATAATTTAAAACAATCCCTCAAAGAGAAACAAAGGACTGCCACAAAATGGATAGAATAATCAGGCATCTTGAATCTGATCTTGAAGAAGCTAGAGACAATGAAGAACAACTTGAGAACCAAATAGACTCTCTCAATCAAGATCTTCAATCTACAAATGAATACAAAGAAAAATTCAAGATAAGCTCAGTCCAACTTGAAGTTCTTCTTGCAAGTCAAAAGAGGGTTGATGATAAGCGTGGCTTGGGGTATGAGAAAGGTGAAAGCTCTGGATCTAGTCAAAGGAACTTTGGATCAGGAAGTCAAAGGAATAGACCTAGAAGACCTCCGGTATGGCAACAAATGCCCAAAGATATCCATCTTTCAATGGGAATTGCTTCAATTGCAACAAGTTTGGTCATAAAGCAACTCAGTGCAGGAACATAATGAATCAGAACAATTCATCCTTCTCCAGTCAATGTTTTAGTTGCAAAAGGTATGGTCACAAATCTCATGAATGTAGAAATATGCAAACAAATAATTCTTTCAATGGTAGATGCTTTACTTGCAATAGAATGGGACATATGGCAAATTAGTGCAGATCAAAAGGATATCAACCAAATAAGCAAAGAAATGTTGTGTTACAATTGCAATAAATCCGGTCATATAACCAGATTCTGCAGAAGAAGAAATCCTGATAAAAGGGGTCTGGTAAAACATGATCACAAACAAGATAAAGGCAAAGGTAAAGTAAATGCGGATGAAGTTCAAGAGGAGATGAGTAAGATTTGGGTGAAGAAGAGCACAATGAATATTGGAGATGGATCTGCACCAGAATCCGGTGTTGATAATCCTTCCAAAAACTAAAAGGTGAGCTTTGGCTCAGGGGGAGCTATAGAGAAGATCCTTTTCCCCAGCCAGCTAGTGAGTGCTTGAGTTCAGCACATTGAGTCAGAATAAGAGGTTGCAGTTTAAAGGGTTTGAGGAGATTCATTTAAAACTTGTCCAGTCAAAACTTGACAAATCTGCATGCAGATTTAAGGAAGCTATGAGGAACTCCTATATCAGCTGCTATCTGGTAAAGCGGAATTGTACAGACAGATCTGGTATGAACCAGAATTGAAATTTTTTAATTCGTAGACCTATGACATGTTTAAAAAAAGGTGAAGATATGTTGTCAACCCTCATAGACAATGATTTTAAAGATCCACGCAGTGATTCAAGAAAATCTCTCTCAAAATAGGGTAACTAGATGACTTGAGTTGTGCATTTATTACAAAAGGAAATTAGGTTTTTGGGCAAGGTTAAAAGGGTTCTCATCCATCATTTGTAACACTTTGCACTCACGAAGAAGGGAGAAGAGCTCTGAGAAGAAATCTAGCAAAACACTCAAACCTAGTTAACAATAGAATCCAAGGGTAATCTATTCTAGTAGTCACTCCAAACCCTAAGGCGTGAAGAGGTATTTCTGTTAATCTCTCCAAATCTTCATTGATTAGAATGGCTACTCCTATGGTTGTAAATGTTTCTGAGAGACCAAGGCCAGCTTTCAAGAAACATCCTCAAAAAATCTATTGAGGTGATCCTTTGGGTGTGTTTTCCTGTACCCCGTATGGCATTCTCCATGTAGAAGACATTAGGGTTTATATACATGCAAACATTGAGGACTTTGAATACCTCAAATTGATGAATCTATACCGCAATTAGTTAAGCAATGAGAACTTTGATTTGAAACCAGAGTTCCAGACCCTAAAAGATAAGCATTTTGCACATTGCATACATTTTCCATCTTTTGGAGAGGACGAATGGGTCTGGTATATCTTAAGCAGGATCCATGATAACTTCATGTGGTTAATGAGGCCTTTCAAAATAACCAAAGATGCCATCAAAGATGTAATTAGTTTGCACTCCATTGGTGGGTTGCCTGCTCTTAAGTCTGTGAAGAACCAAACTATATCTGAAGCCACAGGTTCAAAATATGATAAGAGGGCAATGACCATTGATGACATCACTGATCTGGATGTCAAGTTTTCCTCAATTGTGTTTGGATACAAGATTTACCATTCAAGTAGAGAAAACTCTATATCCGGTATTGCCATCTACACTGCATACCAGATGCTAAGAGAGAATGCAGATTATGACCCGTGTGAACTCCTATTGAATCAACTGATGGAGAACCTGTAAAAGATCAAGAAAGATAAAAATAACTCTTTCAAATATGGTGATTTGGTGTTATGCTTGTTTTTCTACTTTATGAATGAGTTACCAGGCACAAAAGGTCTGATCTGGGAAAATGACAAACCGGTTGCTATACAAATGAAGGATTACTTGTATAAACTTGGTGACACTCAAACCCAGAAGATAGCTCTCTGGGATTACTTCAAAAACTTCTAGAGCATGATGCAAGCAAGAGAAAGAATTCCCAAAATAATAGTGGAGAAGTACCAAGACACGGTCTGTTTATGGTAGATACCGATCAGTACCTAATAGAGGCAGTTGAGCCAAGGACAATATGGATATTGCCCATGGGCTACGAGGTTGATGGAAACATATTAGAGACTCATATTCAACATTTACTGAGTCAACCCAAAGACCCCAAAGTAGAGAGGTTTGGTACTTTTAAAGAATTAAACATAAAACTACATGTTGAACTAAGAAGGCTTGAGACAAAGAGAAAGGTGAGAAAAGAAGTTGAAGCACTGGCTGAGAAATTTGGCATCACCAAAGAAGTTGTTATTGCCAATAGAGAAAGACTAGAGAAATTTGAGAAAGAAAAAGAGGAAGCAAAGAAAGAACAGGTTCTGATAGAAACTTCCACCCAGACTAGAACTACCAGGAGTTCTGCCTTTGAGAGCTCTAAAGCTGCAAATCCGGAAGCCCATTCATTTGCAAGAGAAAAGAGAAAGAAATCCAAGACCAAAAGAGCCTATGTGAGTCTTAAGGATGATGATGAGACTGAGTTAGATGTAGAGATTAGAGAATTGAAGAAAGAAAAAGTAAAATCCCCCAAAATTGATGTGGAGCAGAACTCAGCAGAGTATGTTGAGAAGCCTACTCTTTCTATTGATGATATCATCAAGGCAATTACTATGGATGGGAACCTGCAGCTGATGACAGAGTTCTATGATGAATACAATGATGCTGACAAGAGAATTCTGGAGGAAGCTACTGTAAGGTATTTGAATATCTATAACAAAGCATTCATTGAAATAATTTCACTAATTCCAAAGAGCCTAGAAGATGTATTGGAGCAAAGAAAAGAGAATGCAAAGGAAAAAGACTTGGAGATTCGGGAGCAGATAGTGATACAGCTATGTCCCTCTATCACTCCAAAACAAATGGTCATGGTTTTTAAGGATTGTAAAGATGATTTCCGAAGCAAGTCCTGGATGAATAAACTCAAGGTTGGAGAAACTGACCAAATAGCAAATGAAACAAAAGAAATTCTCTGGAATGCCTTGAAGAGATTTAACCTTCCCATTATAGAGGAAATAGATGAAGAGCCTTCTAACATGGATGTTGAACCATTAAATAAAAATGATGAAGAGTCATCTAAGGCACTAGACTCCTCTGTTCTAGAAGAGGAAGGACAGGTCGAAGAAACAAATATCAATAAGCCAGTTAGTCGAGATGCCCCCAAAAAGAAGGAAGTAGAGTCGACAAGAGACACTGTAGAGATAGTGCAAAATTTCTAGGACAAAGAAATAATGGAGCTAGATGAACCTGAGTTAATCCAAGGGCTTCTAAACTTTGATTCTCTCTCTGGTTCAGATAATGAAAGTAGCATCTTTTGCTCAGGCCAAAGCAAAAGAGAAACTTCTAAAATCACACATGGAGGATTGTGAGTTGTTGGAGATTGCATCTGGGATGCTGGAGAAGATTATGCCAACCTATCAAAAGGATCCTTCTGCCTCTCCATCCAGTAATCTAAAAACTTAGTAAATTTTGTTAACACTCATTTTGAATCCTTAGAGAAATTGGCAGAAACTAAGGTCTGGAAGGAGTTCTTGGGAAAGAGGTTTAGTGAAGTACAAGGGCTAATTGCTAATGATAGAAGAACCTTAGGCATTGGCATAAAGAGCCTTGAAAATGCTCTCAAGGATGGTGGGGACTTATACAAATTTTGTTTAACTTGGCCCAAAGTGACAGAGGACATCGAGAAGAAAGTGAAAGAACAAGAAGGAAATCTGTCAAGTTTATCTCAGAATTTTGATCCCCTTACTACCTCTCTGGTGAATCATGAATGTCAAGCTATTGCTATAATAAATGAAATTAAAGAACTAGTCAAAGAGAAAAAGAACATAATGGATAGAATGTGTGAGCTTAGAGGGATAATCATCCCTAAGTTAGAGGCAATGCATGATGCCTTGACAAAGGCACAAAGTACAGTCTGGACCAGTGATCCAACAGACTTAAAGAGGGCAAAAGCATATGCATTTTTGTTAAGTGGACACCTCTCCATTTTGGATAGAATGAAGAGGAGTTGGGCCACATAAATTGTACAGTTGAAGACAACCTTTGCAGATATACTTAAGTATATGTAAGTATAACCTATGATTTGTATATACTTATGTGGCCATATATAAAATAGTTTTTGCACAATTTTGTATGTGGATTCCACCCTTTTCCATTGATGTCAAAGGAGGAGTGAAGAATAGTGAAAAATGAGGAATCCAACAAAAGGGGAGCTCCGGTAAAGTAGTGCAAAGAAACAAAGCACAAGCAAAGGGGGAGTTACTGTGACACTTAGTCATTTTTCAATAAGTGTTGCCATCAATGCCAAAGGGGGAGATTGTTGGCAAGAGACACTATGTGGCTTCATAAGTGTTGTCATTGATGGAAACAAAGTCTATTCTACACATCTGTAGTACATAATATGCCTATACCGGAAGTCAGATTAAAGATTGTTTTGGTCCGGTGAACAAGAACAAAGTATGTATCAAGGTCTGACAATCAGGTCCGGATCTCTCAGATGGTGTAACTCAGTAAGTTGTAGAATTAGACAAATCAATAGGGGTATTATTACTATTGTATTCCATAGATTTAGCCTCTGGTGTTAAAACATGAAAAAGATATGAGCATCTGAGTGTTGGGTACCAGTCAGGTAGAGCAGACAAAGGAAGAACTGACCAATAGAGTATCAGACCTCAATCTAGATGTACAAAATGTGTTGATCAAACAATTTGTGACATTATACATCATTGTCCAACATGACTAATGACTTCTATGCCTACGTTTTTGATGCGCATCACTAATCAAGCATAGATTCAGCCGACAGATCAATAACTTGCAAATATCTTAGGTATTCTTGTTGCCGACTAAGAAGTTGTTGGAAATCCTTGATGTGGATATATATACCTGATGGATTGAAGTGTGTGAGTTAGTGAAGGTGATAGTATGAATAATTAAGTGCAAAGGAAAGCAAAGACAAGTTTGAAGATAGTTATTCAAGCCCAAAATGTGACAGGAAAGCAATATTGAGCAGAGGAAGAATGAAATGTGCTAGATTAGTATACTGTGCCTAATCAGAACTAAATTCCTACATGTATAGATGTTGTTCACCAGTTCAAACACCTTGGTATCATCTGTAAGCACTTGTAGACTGTAAGGCTCTTGTAGGCAATGTTCCTCTTATGAGCACTGTGCTCAGGTAGTGAGCCCTAATTGGCAAGTGCCAAATTTGTACTCTTTATTCTTTTAATAGAGAATACAATGTTGGGTTAGTCACCCCATGGTTTTTCCCTTAGCAGGGTTTCCGCATAAAAATTCTTGTGTTATGTGTTAATTCATTTTTAGTTCTTATGATTGCATTGTTTTAATACACCACTAAATGATAAGATAAGAAAAGAAAGTAAGAAGAAGAAAAGTTATAAGATAACTGATTCACCCCCCTCTCAGTTATCTACATTGTTTCCAATAGGACCACCAACACAACAGTCACATGATCTAGAGACCACCACAAGCACAATTAAGTCAATAGGAATAGCCACACCACTTCACATCACCAGAATCACTTGCATCTTTACACTGAACCTCAAGAACACACACTGCCATGACTGTCATACTAGAAAGATTGCTTTCAGACCTCCAAACCATGAACCACTCAAGTTGAGGGAACACACCAACATCCCAGACATGCCTCTAGATCCACAGATCATAATATGATCATAATGGACCAATCCGAACCAACTTCTTGCCACTCTATCATCACTGAACAACTGCAGAAACTTGTTCTACTCAGAAGGCCATAACTTCGTCAAATCTTCATGTGGACCTCTAAAATCTCAACTGGAGAAACAATAGACAATCCTATACAAACCCTTTAATCTGTATACTCTGATCTTCACCTTACTGGAAATACTAATCACTCCTCTGCACTGTCTTCACTGTTTCTAACAGAAAGATATGTTGACATCAATGACAACACATTAGGCACATATTTGCAATAGGCTTGTGCATTTCAACAATTGGTATCAGAGTGAGGGTTCCTCGGTAAAGAGCCTAACAACTTGAGGTTGATCTTCAATGGTGCACAAGAAGGTTGCTCTTAAAGACCTAGAAAGAACTGAAGAAGAAATCAGAGATCTAAAGGAGAATGTCAAAGAAGTAGATGAATGTATCTAAAAATTAAGAGAGCAAGTCAAGAAGTTCAAAGAAAAATATAAGGAGGTTAGTGAAGAATTGATATCAACAAATGAAATTTTGGATGATTTGAAAGTAGAAACTGTAGAAAGAGCAAAAGTAGAAGAAGACCTAAATCTGTTGGTGAAAAGCAAATCAAAAGAATGTAATAAGCTTGAAAAAGAAGCTGGAAACATGAAGTCAGATTTGGAGAAAGCAAAAAGTTACGAAGAAAAGTTTAAGATAAGTTCTACAAAACTTGATGAGATTCTTGCTAGGTAGAAGAGTCCCGATGACAAAAAATGTTTGAGATTTGAGAAAGGAGAAAGTTCTAAGACCGGTGAAGAAAGGAATGATGAGATCAAGAAGAACAAAGGCGAACAGACTCAGAATCAAAGGAACAGACCTACAAGAGCACCAGTCAGGCAACCAAATGCTCAAAGGTGTCCAACTTTCAATGGTTTTTGTCATTTAGAATATAGAAGCAAAAAGAATCAAAATGTTCCATCCTTCTTTGGTAAATGTTTCACATGCAATAAAGTTGGTCATAGAACTATTGAATGTAGAAGTAGAGTGAGTCAGAACTCTATTAAGTGTTTTGCAGGCAATAAGATAGGACATAGAGCTAATGAGTGTAGGAGTCAAAAGAGAAATGGTTATGGCAAGGATATAGCAGTTAAATCTTTCAGAGGCTATTGTTTTACATGCAAGAGATTTGATCATAAAGCTAGTGAATGTAGAAGTCAGATAAGAAACAACTACAATAATGGAAAGAATGCTAAATCTTTTAATGGAAATTGCTTTACTTGCAATAAATTTGGGCATAAAGCTAACCAATGCAGATCTAGAATGAATGGAAGAAATACTATCTAGAGAAATGTTGTATGCTACAATTGCAATGGATTTGGACATTCCTCTAAGTACTGCAGTAGTAGAAGCATGAAGAAGGATACTTAGGTAGAATTAAAGAAATCAGTGGAAAAGATTGATCTAGCAAACGTAAGGAAAGAGATGAACAAGGTTTGGGTCAAGAAAGAAGTAAATGAAGTCAAAGATGGGTCTACACCAAACTCTGGTATAGATACTTCCTGCGAGAAGTGAGTTGGGTGCTTTGGCTCAGGGGGATCTTTAATGAAAAAACTTTTCTCCCCTACCAAAGGATTGGTACTGATGCCTCAACATGAAGAGACAAGGTAAATGATTAGCAACAAAAGTTTAAGTCAAGACAAAGAACTATGTTTGTAAAGGGTAAAGGAAGATTTGTGTAGTGTAAGAAGTCTTCTATGCAAGAAAATTTGATTAATAAAAGAAGGCAGGTTATGAATTTTTGGCTAAGTATCCATCTGGTAAAATCAAGTCACAGTGCTTTGGTAATTTGGTCTGCATTGATCCACTGTTGAAGATATTGCTCTGTGGTTCTGAAATATGGTTATTGATCATTAGTTACATCTACATCTAGAAATTTGTCTGATTTTGATAATTGGCTGGAGAGTAATGAGTAACAAAAGTTCAGGTTGATAGAACACAATTGTTTTCAATACAAAGTAGTTTTCATGATGTTTGGAAGTATTTGATGAACTCAGAGGCAAATGGTCATAAATCAAATGAGTCTTCAAGAAAAAGATGAAGAAAGTACAGTTTGAAGAAGCTCTAAAAAGAATTCATGAGACCCCTAGGGTATGTGCAAAAGCATTACACTAAAAACTGGACCATTGGTAATAAGAGCAAAGGTGCATTGGCAAAGAAGAAGAATTGTAGATGAACAAGTAAATTTCTATTTAATTTCAAAGGTTGAACCTAAGACGGTTATTGAAGCATGTAAAGATGAGTTTTGAATCAAGGCAATGGGAGAAGAACTAATGCAGATTGAGAAGAATCAGACTTGGGAACCTGCCCCTAGGTCTATAGATAAAAATATGACTAGAGAAGTAGTAAGAAACAAAGCAAGCCCCTAGAGCCTGGTATGCAAGATTGGATAAGTATTTTTTGCAATTAGGGTTCAGTAAAGGTATTGCAGATAGTAATCTCTATTTCAAAATTAATGATGATTAGATTCTAATTGTTGTAGTCTTTGTTGATGATATTATATTTGAGGTGATGAAGGTCTATAGATTACTCAATCAGATAAAGGAATCTTCATTCTCAGTCCAAGTATGTGAAAGAGTTATTGAAGAAGTTTGGAATGGAGGATTCTAAGCTGGTATATACTCCTATGGTGACTGGTTGTAAGTTGAACAAGAATGATGAATCACCTAAGACTAATTCAAAAAGGTACAAATCTATGATTGGAGGATTACTTTATCTAACATACACTAGACCTGATATCATGCATGCAGTTTGTCTTGTGGGAAGATTTCAAGATCCTAGAGAGTCACATTTGATGGCAGTCAAGAGAATCATGAGATGCAGATTGGGCCAGAGATGTTGATGACATAAAAAGTACAAGTAGAGGTACTTTCTTCTTTGGTAATAGATTGGTTTCATGGTTAGGCAAGAAGCAAGATTCAATTTCTTCAATGTCTACTGCAGAAGAAAAATATATTGTAGCAGCATGTTACACTCAAGTGCTATGGATGAAGCAGACATTGAAGGACATAAGAGTTGTGTATGAAGATCCAATTTCAATCTTTTGTTACAATACAAGTGCTATAAACATTTAAAAGAATCTAGTGATGCACTCAAGAACAAAGAATACATCTATAAGGTATCACTTTCTGAGAGAATAGTTAACAGAGAATTAAGTAAAGATGGAACATGTGTCTACAAAGGATTAGATTGCAGACATTTTCACAAAGCCTCTACCCAAGGATACTTTTGAGTATCTTACAGAGAAATTAGGGGTTATTATCCCTCCTACTCTAAACTATGATGCATAAGGAATGCATCAGTCCAGTGGTGTCCATAGTTTCATCTTTTGATCTGGATTGATGTTTTGAAGGCTACCTCTTAGGGGGAGTAGGTAGAAGTTGTTGATATGAGCAGTAAGTGTTGCAGTGTTCATGACAGGAGGAGTTGTGCAGTAAAGAGAAAGAAAAGTCCTGGTACCCTTTGCCATTGATGTCAAAGGGGGAGAGAAGTTCATGTGAAAAACCTAAGAATAAAGTTGCAACCAAAGAAAGCATCAAGTAAAGGGGAGCAAAGAAGCAAAGCAAGTTCGTATGTCTTGATGATTTTTCACATCATGTGCTTCCATCAATGACAAAGGGGGAGATTGTTGCAAGTATGAGAAGTAAGTGTTGTTATTGATGTCAACACCTAAGGAAGTTATTTGAATAAGTCTAAACAAGTATTTGAGCAATTAGTACAAGTGCAAAATTATTTTATCTACCAGAACAGTGCAGTGGTTTGCTCTGCATATCATGTAGATTGAATATATTTATCTACGGATTGGAAGTAATGTTAAGGGATGTCTGTAGATGCTATGTTTCATGTTTGAGCCTCCGGTGTGAAGATTTGAGCGAGTTCTATTTACTTGAGTAAAAACTATTTTTCTTTGCATTTAGTGGTGACAGTGAGAATGTATTCTACTCTGCATTTCTCCACATTTAAGTCTTATATTTTGTAGTTCTAGAATTAAGTTTAAAATGATGTTATGTGTCTTTAGTTCAAATGGTTCATGATTTGGTGCTCCACAAATGATCTTTCCTTTATGACAGTGGCCGACAGTGATGTTCAAGTGCTCTAGTTTGAAGAATCTTGTGAATAAAGTGTTTAGAGGTTGTGCAAATGTTCTTAGTGATTATAATGTTCTTGTAGATGTCTCTTGATCATGTTCCTACCTTTTTATTGGTTCGCAAAGTGTAATTTGGATTGTGGCTGAAGTGTGTTCCAAAAAGTCTTAGTGTTAATTCTAGTCTTGGCCGACCTGGCTGTTCTCACCACTTGCGGATATGTTTTGAAGATTGAGGAAGTGTGTTGTTGCATGGAAGATTGCAATTAAGTCCCAACTAAGGCATGGCATGGTCCTCATTTACTCTTTTCTTTCTCAATTCTATTTAGGTCCAGACCCATTCTAATGTATGTTTGTAATGCTGACCTTGGAGATTGTTCCAATGGTTGATGATTGTAATGCCGACCTTGATGTTAATTCCAAGGTTGATGAATTGTATAAATACTTGTAATGAAGTCATGAAAAATTGATCCATGAAAAAGATGCAAAGATAAGTGTGAAATGTAAAAAGTAGAGTAGAGCAGAGGAGTTTTATTGCGCTTCAATGGAACTAAACCTCGGCATGGAGTAGATGCTACTATCTCAATTCACCAACTTTTGGCAGTGAGCCTCATCTTTTGGTAGTGAGCCCTTATCTTTTACAGTGAGCATTTTAGGTAGTGAGCCCTAAGGAAGTGAGCCTATGATTTTTAGTATTGTTATTACATATTATATTGTGAGCTAACACTCACGGTGGTTTTTCCCTTATAGGGTTTTCCACATAAAAATCTGGTGTCTCATGTGTTGAATGTGTGATTGTGATTAGGTTTCTGATTTCATGGTTAAATCATAATAATGGTGGTTAAGTGATTGATATGTTGATGTTCATAAGATGTTATGTTTTGGTGACAACTGATTCACCCCCCCCTCTCAGTTGTTTTGTGCATTTCAACTAGGTCTTGGTGGAGAAGTGAAAGCAGATAAGATTGTGAAGAAGGTTTTAAGATCTCTCCCTAAATCTTACAGTCATAAGGTATCTGCTGTTGAGGAGAATGCAGATATGGATACAATACACTATAGACAAAATGTTTGGTACCCTTATTGCTTTTGAAATGAGAGAGTTTGACAGTGATGCTCCAAAGAAAGAAATTTCTTTCAAAACCAGTAAGAAGACAAGGGATAAAACTACTGATAAGGATGAAAGCTCTAATGAATCTGAAGAAAATTTTGTAAGAAGATTGAAGAAAGGAACTGGAAAATATAAAGGTAAGTTACCCTTTAAATTTTTCAATTGTGGAAAAGTTGGTCACTTTGCTTCTAAATGTCCTCTTAAAGAATCTAGAAGAGGTAACAAAAATGATAAATTCAAAAGGAGCTTGTATCCCATAGAGGGAAGTTGTTCTTCAGAAGATGAGGATCATGATGATTCAAATGATGAAACACTTTTCATGGCCCTGAGTGTTGGTGACAAAAAGGATAATGTTGGAAAATGTGAGAAGACTGATGCCTTGCAAACATATCAAAATAATGATAGATTAATGGTTGTATGGACTACCTTTCATGCAAGAGAAGAAGCCAAAGCTTGGGTTATTGATAGTGGTTGTTCAAATCATATGACTGGTGACAAGAAGAATTTTATGAGCCTTAAGAAGTGTGATGGTGGAGCTGCCAAGTTTGGAGGTGACGAGTCAACCCAAATCTATGGAAAAGGTGTCATAACTATTGATGGGAAGAACATGAATGAGGTGTTGGAATTAGTCCAGACAATTGAGAGGGGGGTGAATCAGTTGTCCCAAAAATTAACGTTCATCTTCTTTTCAACATCTTTATCAAATTTCAATTAGATCAGTGATGTAAAAATTAAAGCATGAATTAACAACACATGAGCAGAAGCAAATTGAACACGCATAACACCCAAATTTTTATGTGGAAACCTAGTTGAGGGAAAACCATGGTGGGGCTTAACCCACAAGATTTGTACCCTGTTAAAAGTACTTGAAAGAAATGAAAAGGTACTTGCCTTAGGGCTCACTTCCCACAGCTCACTTCTTAAGGAGGCTCACTGCCTACAAGAATTTATGTTTAATACAGGAAGAATGAACTGCGAAATAGCATCTTCTTTGTGCCTGGTTCAGTTCCTTTGAAAGCTCACAAAACTTCTGCTCTACCCCAAACACTTCTTCACAATCTCTTCATACCTTACTACTCTTGTTCATCTACTCCTTCTCTTCTCTGTTCTACCTCTGTACCTTTCTTAGGATTTTATCATTTTCACTCAAGGACAACTTTCCATAATTCATTCACAAGTATTTATACACTTCATCAACCTTGGAATGAACATCAAGGTCGGTACTATAACCATGCAAATCACTATGCTATCAACCAAACATAATTGAGACTTTAATCTTCTTCCAACAACATGTCATGCTCCAAAGAATTGCTCTTGGATCATCCGCAACAGGCTTGGAACATCTGGTCAGCCATGACTGGGAAGAACAACAATACCAAGAAGAAAATCTTCACCAACGAGCTCAAACTTCCCTGCAGGCCTCAAACAAAGTAGTCACATGATCCAGAGACCTCCATAAGTACATTTAATTCAACAAAAACATCTGTACTCCTACAAATCACCAGAATCACTTGCATCTTCATTTGGAACCTCAAGAACATTGTCTGCCATGACTGTTACACTAGAAATATTTCTTGTTGACCTCCAAACCATGAACCACTTGAGTTGATGATACACACTGTCTTCCCAAACAAGCCTCTAGATCCGCATATCATAATATTTCAATGTGGACCAATCCAGACTGATTTACTATCACTCTGTCTCTTCTGAACAACTGTCAAAACACGGTTCTATTCAGATGGACATATATTGTTCAAATCTTCATGCGGACCTCTCAAATCTTAAGTGGAGCTACTTCAGACAATCCTCTACATAGCCATATGGTCCACATACATATATCTTCATTAATTTTCTCAATATCCTCAATATTCCAGTCTTCTAAACAGGTAACAAAATGGAATACAGTTGACACCAATGGCAACAAGGATATGTTGACATCAATGACAACACTAATCAAACACATATTTGCAACAATCTCCCCCTTTTTCATTGACAGCAACATATGATGTGAAAAATTGATTTAACCATCAAGACAGAACTTCTCCCCCTTTCTCTTATCACTTCTGCAATTACTTTCTTCACTGCTCCCCCTTTCATCAGCAACTAGTTTTTCACATGACTTCTCTCCCCCTTTTTCATCAATGGCAAAGGGCACATATTTGCAATCTTTTCTCCCCCTTTTTGTTTCTTACTAATCTCCATAATTTGCATACTAACTACTCTTGAGTAGTATCTCCTTAACTCCAATCCAGATCACAAGATATGACTGTGAATTCCACCGGACTGATGCACCCTAGTGCATCTTAGTTTTGAGCAAGAGGGGTAATAACCCCTAACTTCTCTCTGAGATACTCAAAAGTATCCTTAGGTAGAGGCTTGGTGAATATATCTGCAATCTGATCCTTTGAAGAAACAAACTCCATTTTGACTTCATTCTCACTTACTTTTTCTCTCAAGAAATGAAACTTGATGGATATGTGTTTTGTCTTTGAATGCAACTCCAGATTCTTGGAGATGTTTATTGCACTTGAATTATCACAGAAGATTGTAACAGGCTCTTCAAATACCACTCTGATATCCTTCAACATTTTCTTCATCCACTAAACTTGAGTGCAATTACTTGCTGCTACTATATACTCTGCCTCTGCAGTAGATAGAGATATTGCCTCTTGGTTTTTGGTCAACCAAGAAACCAATCTTCTTCCCAAGAAGAATACACCACCACTAGTACTTTTCCTATCATCTACATCTCTTGCCTAGTCATCATCAGTATATGCATGAAGAGTGAAGTCATTATCCTTTGGATACAACAAGCCATAGTCAAGTGTCCCTTTAAGATATCTAAAAATTCTCTTGACTGCTACTACATGGGATTATCTAAGATCAACTTGAAATCTAGCAAGTCCAACTGCATTCATGATATCAGGCCTAGTTTGAGTCAGATAGAGCAGTCTCTCAATCATTGATCTATACCTTTTCTGATCTACCTTAGGTGAATTATCATCTTTACTCAACTTGCATCCAGTTACCATAGGAGTACTTACTAGTTTTGAGTCCTCCATTCCAAACTTTTTCAACAATTATCTCACATATTTAGACTGAGATATGAAGATACCTTTATCTGACTGAGTGATTTGTAGACCTAAGAAGAAATTCATCTCACCAAACATGGACATTTCGAATTCCATTTGCATCTGATCAACAAATTTCTTACACATGCTTCCATTTCCCCCCAAAATAATATCATCAACAAATACCTCAACAATTAATATGTGCTCATGATCAATCTTGAAATAAAGATTACTGTTAGCAGTGCCTTTGCTAAATCCTATCTTTAGCAAATACTTATATAATCTTGCATACTAGGCTCTTGGGGCTTGTTTAAGTCCATACAAATCTTTTCTCAGTCTGCAAACCATATCTTCTTGATCAGAAAACTGAAATTCTTCTGGTTGCTTAATGTAGACTTCTTCTAGCTCTTCATTCATAAATGTTGACTTGACATCCATCTGGTATACCTTGAAATCTTTGAAAGCAACAAATGCAAGAAATAATCTGACTGCTTCTATTCTTGCTACCGTAGCAAAAGTTTCTTCAAAATCAATTCCTTCCACTTGAGAATATCCTTTGCATACCAACCTTGCTTTGTTTCTTACAAATTCACCATCTTCATTTAGTTTATTCCGAAAGATCCATTTAGTTCCAATCACATTTTTGTCCTCTAGTCTAGAAACAAGATCCCAAGTGTGATTCTTTTCAATTTGCATTAATTCTTCTTCCATTGCTTTTATCTAGTTTTCATCATTGCAGGCTTGACTTACTGATTTTGGTTCAATCTTTGAAATCAAACAAACCTCTTCTTGATCTTCAACAATTCTTCTCCTAGTTCAAACACCTTTTATTTCTATCTCCTATGGTCTGATCTTTAGGATGATTCATCCTTACATACCTGGGAGTTTTGGGATTTGCTTGAACTTCTATTTCTTGAACTTGTTCATCAACTTCTGCATTATCCTCTTGAGTCATTGGATTTTCCAGATCAATCTGGATTTGAGTATGGATTTGAACTTGCCTTCCTTGACTTTGAATTTCATCTTGATCATCTCATTCATATCCTCAAGAACTAGAATGTCCTTCTTTTCTCTCATCAACTCTAACATTTGCACTTTCAACAATCTTTTTCAATCTTTTGTTAAAGCACTGGTATGCCTTGCTTTGAGTAGAGTAACACAAAAATATCCCTTCATCACTTCTTACTTCAAACTTGCCTAGATCCTCATCTCTTTTGATATAGCACTTACTACCAAAAACTCTAAAATACTTCATAGTAGGAGAATGACCAAACCATAGTTCATAAGGGGTCTTACCAAAATTGCCTTTGATCTGCACCCTGTTGAGAGTGTAGAAAATAGTACTCATAGCTTCTCTCCAATAGACTAGTGGAATATTTGCCTCCATCATCATGGTCTTGGCAACTCCTTGAATGGTCAGTCTCTTTCTTTCCACAACTCCATTCTACTAAGGAGTCCTAGGGGAAGATACCTATATTTTTATTCCTTGCTTTTCACAGAATGTATCAAACTCACCGGAGGTAACTCTCCACCTCTGTTGGATCTTAGACACTTTATCTTCACACCAATCTCATTCTCCACCATGACCTTGAAAATTTTGAATTTGTCAAGAGCTTCTGATTTTTCTTTCAAGAAGGTTACCCACATCATCCGGGAGTAATCCTCAATCAGTAACATAAAATATATGTCTCCTCGCGCACTGCTAATTCTAGCAGGACCAGAAAGATCAATATGCATGAGTTCCAGTAGTCCACTTGAAAATTGTTCTTTACTCTTGAATGAAGTTTTGTTCTGTTTACCCAATTGACATTCTCTACACATGCTATCAGGTTTCATAAGTTTTGCAAGATCTCTCATAGCTTGAGTAGAACTTATCTTGACAATGTTATCAAAATTCACGACACATTCTTCTATGCCATAAGCAACTCTGATCAATCTAAGCAATTAGGCAACTCTTACCAGAACTACTTAAATGAAAGATGTTACCTCTATTCTAAGTACCAGATGCAATTTTAGTTCTAGAGCTTTCCAAGATTATGCATTTTCCATCCTTGAATCTGACGTCATAACCCTTGTCAACTAATTGTCCAACACTGAGAAGATTATGCTTCATTCTTCCACATAGAGAACATCATTAGTGTTATTCTTACCATCAAAAGAGATGGATCCTCTGCCATGGATTCTACTAGCTGAGTTGTCTCCAAATTTCACAATTCCACCTTTGTATTTTTCAAAGCTTACAAACTTACTTTTATCACCAGTCATATGATGAGAGCATCCACTATCAATTACCCATTCATGCTTTTCAACAACCTGAGTAGCCAAGGCACTTTCCACATTTACACAACTAGTAGATTCAGTAGACATCAGATCTTCTTCTTTGATAGCAATGAACACCTAATCACCTTCAGTGGAACCTCCATGATTAGATTCATCATCTGTGACTCCTTCTCCAGCTTCTTGGACATAGTAACATTTCTTTTGACCTTTATATCTGTTAGGGTTTGGCTTTGAAAATTTCTCTGGACATCTTGAGGCAAAATGACCAATCTTATTACAAGCAAAACATTTGAATGGTAACTTTCCTTCATACTTATCGGATCCTCTTGGCATTCTTTTGGCAATAAGAGCTTCAAGTTCTACAGACTCAATTTCATTATCTTCAAGATCCTTCCTTGCCTTTGCAAATCTATTTGATCTTCTTGAAGAGCTTTCACCTAGATCATATCTTTGTTTTCCATATACACTGGCCTTAAATGCAGATTCAGACTTAGGAAGAGAATCACCAAACTCACTCATTTCAAATGCTAAAAGCTTACCAACTAACCTATCTCTTGTAACAGTTGTCACTATCCTAATCTCTTCAATGGCAGCAACTTTATGCTTGTATGCTACAGGTAAGGATCTGAGCACTTTGGCAACAATCTCTGATTCTTCCAATACTCCACCAGCATTTCTGATACTGGTCATAAGTTCATTCACTTTTTGCATGTAGGAAGTGATGTTTTCATCTTCACTCATTACCAACCTTTCATATTTATCCTTCAGGCTCTGTAGCTTGGCACATTTGACATATTTGTCACCTTCATATAGATTTTCCAACATTTTCCAGATTTCATGGGTAGTTTTCAAATCCAGGATATTTTCCAATTCTGTATCAGTCATGGCACTTAATAACATTTCTTTAGCTTGAATATTGCATTCATCTTCCCTAAGTTCATCTGGAGTTGTAGGGCCATTCTTTGAAATCTTATACTCATTCTTAGTTATCAACCAAAAGGCATCACCATACATTCTAAATGACACTGCATGTGTACCTTCCAGAGGGAGTAATTTGTTCCATCAAATCTTAGACTTTCCTCCTTGTAAGTCGACATCTTGGATCTCCTCAAGCGGTTAAGCTTCTTTTAGAGGATCTGGCTCTGATACCAATTGTTGGAATTAGTTTAGACAACTGAGAGGGGGGGTGAATCAGTTGTCCCAAAAATTAACCTTTTTCTACTTTTCAACTTCTTTATCAACTTTCAATTAGATCAGGGATGTAAACATTAAAGCATGGATTAACAACACATGAGCAAAAGCAAGTTGAACACGCACAACACCAAATTTTTTACGTGGAAACTTGGTTAAGGGACAACCATGATGGGGGTTAACCCACAAGATTTGTACCCTGTTAAAAGTACTTGAAAGAAATAAAAAGGAACTTTCCTTAGGGCTAACTACCCAGAGCTCACTGCTCAAGGAGGCTCACTGCCTACAAGAATTTATGTTTAATACAAGAAGAATGAACTGTGAAATAGGATCTTCTTTATGCTTGGTTTAGTTCCTTTGAAAGCTCACAAAATTTCTGCTCTGCCCCAAACACTTCTTCACAATCTCTTCATACCTTACTGCTCTTGTTCCTATACTCCTCTTCTATGCTCTGCCTCTGTACCTTTCTTAGGATTTTATCATTTTTGCTCAAGGACAACTTTCCATAATTCATTCACAAGTATTTATATGCTTCATCAACCTTAGAATGAACACCAAGGTCGACACTATAACCATGTGAATCACTATGCTGTTGGCCAAACATAATTGTGACTTGAAGCTTCTTCCAACAACACACCACACTCCAAAGAATTGCTCTTAGATCATCTGCAACACGCTTGGAACATCTAGTCGGCCAAGACTAGGAAGAACATCCAATGAGCTCAAACTTCAATGCAAACCTCCAACAACGTAATCACATGATCTAGAGACTTCCACAAGCACATTTAATTCAACAAAAACATCTGCACTGCTCCAAATCACCAGAATCACTTGCATCTTCATTCGGAACCTCAAGAACACTGTCTGCCATGATTGTTACACTAGAAAGATTGCTTACAGACCTCCAAACCACGAACCACTTGAGTTGATGATACACACTATCTTCCCAAACAAACCTCTAGATCCGCAAATCATAATATTTCAATGCGGAGCAATCCAGACCAATTTACTGTCACTCTCTCTTCTGAACAACTACCAAAACCCAGTTCTACTCAGATGGCTATAGATTCTTCAAATCTTCATGTGGACCTCTCAAATCTTAAGTGGAGCTACTTTAGACAATCCTCTACATAACCATATGGTCCACATACATTTATCTTCATTAATTTTCTCAATATCCTCAACATTCCAGTCTTCTAAATAGGCAACAAAATGGAATACAATTGACACCAATGGTAACAAGGATATGTTGACATCAATGACAACACCGTTCAGACACATATTTGTAGCATGAGGATGTCCTCTATGTCAAAGGATTACATCAAAATATTCTCAGTGTTAGTCAAATGTGCATCAAACATTGTGCAATCTTACCTTTCATGCCAATGGTTGTGAAATCAGGAAGGTAGGGTCTAGAAAACTAGTTGCAGAAGGTATCAAGTCATATGGTGACATCTATCATCTAAAGGAGGTAAATGGAAGAACATATTTGTTAGCTCAATCTAGTGAGTGTTGGCTCTAGTACAAAAGAATGGAACACAACAATTTTGATAATATGGTAAGGATCAGTTCTACTCATGTAGTGAGAGACATGCCCAAGATAATCAAGCCTGTAAACATAATATGCAAGGAATGTCAAATGGGAAAGCAGACAAAGACAAGTTTCAAAAGCAAGGAGTACTCATCTTCAATGCCATTGGATTTGATTCATATAAACCTATGTGGTCCTACAAGAGTAAAGAGTCAACAAGGTGAGAGGTATTTTATGTTGCTCATTGATGATTATTCTAGAATGACTTGGGCTACTTTCCTGAGAGAAAAATTAGATTCCCTTGATAAGTTTAAGGATTTCAAAGCTTTGGTTGAAAATGAAATGGATACTAAGATCAAATGTTTAAGGTATGATAAAGGAGGTGAGTTTACTTCAAATGAAAGAGAAAAGCCCTATCTTACAAGAGATAAGTGGTAAAACAAAGAGAAATAGAGAAGAAAGAGAAAGAAGATGAAGAAGACAAGCTTATGCCTTAAACCTTGCATCTCAACAAGAAGACATTGATCCAAACATTGAACAAAACAAAGATGACCATAACAATGATGAGAATTGGGCTATGGTTCCTTATGTCCCACTTTCCTCTAAGATCCGAGAGTGGGAATATGATGATGATTTACTTGATGATGAGACTTAGCCCGGAGGACCCTCTAGGTAAGTATCTCTAACCCTTTATCTCTCTCGTGATGTGCTTCCCCCATGATGTGTTATGTGTTGTTTAGGCCTCCTGGGATGACCCTTGATTCTCTTGTAAGGTCTGGGATACCAGGAGATTGCCTCTGTTGTGACCTTCTTCTATTTGTATCATCATTCTTCTATATTGCCTCTCTCTTTGATTTCATTGTTGTGTGTTATGTCTTATGGACATAGCGTTGTAGTTGGTGACTTGGGGGAACCCTCCTATGTGACTATCCCTAAAGCACTTGTTTCTCCTCTCTTATTTATTGTTTCCCTTCCTCTAGTGTTTCTATCTAGCAGGCGGATAACAAAAAACATTTATACTGATGTGGACCTAGCGTCCCTTTAGCAAGAAATAAAAAATTGGACTTAGTTCCTAATATGACGATGGGGTTGTATATCTTATTTGACAATTGGCTAGTAGAAGCACTTGTGCTCTCTGCGTAGTGATTTTGATGATGTTCTATCTCATTTACAAATCATAACAATACTTCTTCTCCATGCACTTTGTCTATATTGAATCTTGCATACCTCATATTTCATATGCATTATCATGATTATGTGGACACTAACATGTTTCTTGTAGGGATGTGTTTGTAGGAACATTCGGCGATCGTAAAGTACATGTCACCTCCGAGGGGCATGGGCTTTGTAAAACTCTATGTTCCCTTGTGTGTTTTCTTCCTATCTTAATGTGCTTGATATCGATACCTGATATCAACCACCTTAAGGTGGGGGCATATATAAGGTAAGTTGTCTATTATAGATATTAGCAATGTGCTTGTCCTTAGGTGTAGTTTAAAGACTAGTGCAATGAGTACTTCCTGCACTCTGAGTTTTCTTGCAATCAATCAACCAATTGATCAATCATCTTAAGCCCTCTGTGGAGGCAGGGGTGGCATATCTCTTGCAGAGAGTGCCCATCCAATCATTTTCAAAAGTCCTCTACGGAAGTGGGGAGCGGTTCTATGACTAACTCAGCCCTTAAGTGTGTCTTCAGCAATTGTTGTGGCGAAGCCCAATCATCGGTGTGTGCCTATAATGTGCCTAAGATGGTGTTGCGCCTAGAAATAGGAACACTCCATCACTTGTCTGCCGTGTTTTCTCCGTGTCTTCAAAGTGTGTGTTTTTGGCATGCTTGCTTTGTTTGGCATGTCTGTTGCCCCATATGCAGTTTAAAGACCTGCATGATGAGTGCATCCTACATTATGGGAGGTTTGGTGTGTCTTGTGTATGTGTTGCCCCATTTATGCAATTTAAAGGCCTGCGTGATAAGTGCATCCTGCATTATGGGAGGTGTGTTTACTTTCTTGTACTTGCATCTACATTTCATATATATGAGAAAAAGAAAAGAAAAGAAATCATTCCTATCTTCTATGCATTAATGTGTCTTCTATGCATCTGATGTATTCTCCATGTTTTACGTGACTGTAACTATCCTCTCTGTGTTTTGCGTGTCTGTCATTGTCTTTAATGTGTCTGGCATGTCTTCTCCGTGCTTGGCGTGTTTGCTGTGTTTGTTGACTATACTTTAATGCATGTATTGGCCTTGTGTTTATACATACATTAAAGTGGGGGCTCAATGTAATGCCAGAAAATGTCCCCTTGGGGGCTTTTCCCTCATAAGGTTTAGGTCCCGGGTCTTTAGTGTGCATTTAGGACATCTTGCATCATAATTTGACATCTTGATGAAATGATCCCTAAGTTTCATGACAAATGGGACCTAGGGGGATCCCTTGAACCTAACCCTACCCAAAATAGGGGGAGAGGACTTGGGCGCCCATGCCCTAGTCTTGCCCTATTTTGGGTCAGTCCCAAATTTTGGGTGTCGGCTTGTGACCATTATTTGGGTCCTATGCCGACACGGTAGGTTTGAATTACAAAATTCTTGGTGGGAGTGTTTGTAGTTTCATATAAAAGCATTTTTAGGCATTCATTTGTAAACTAGATGATTACTAGCAAGCTATTGTGTAGAAAGAGTAGATTTGTGTTGTCTATGTGTTTGTATTTGTAGATTTGAGAAATCATCTCCTCATGGCATGAAGAGCTTATTCCTCCAATGAGATCTTCACTACAAGGTGATATCATTTGTGTTTTCAAGCATTTATCATTTGGTTTTTAACTCTACCTCCAAGGACACACACTCTCTATCTGACAATGGTGTTCAAAAGACGTGAATGTCTCTCCGGGGCTTGACTAAGGCAAGCCTCTAAACACCACAACCCCGTCCCAAAGCTACAGACAAAGTGAAGTTGCAGGAGGGTACAACAGAGTGTCAGAATTGTAGATCAGAGAAGAAATAGCTCCCTGGACTAGGGTACCCACTCATTAGTCCTCAAAGTTTCATGACAGGAAAACCTTTGGTATAACAAGAACAAGTTGTAGATCTTGTTTGCAGATTCTGACAAAAAGAAGGGCCTTGGACTTGGGCACCTATTCTTTAGTCCTTGACTATTCTGCTTCTGAACCCCAAAAATAGGTGCATAGTTATTTATCATTTTACATCTTTCTATAGCAACATTTTTTGATATTCATCCATTTGTTGTCGTATTTGCATAATTAGGGTTTTTAGGTATAATTGAGCATAAAAGAAGATAATTGTCAATCAAATCATAAAAATCCAAGTTTCCCTACATCTCATAGTGACCTAGGGTATGATAGTACATTGCAACTCAACCCTAGGTCCTTGAATGAAAGGGTGAAAGGATGATACATACACAAAACTATCAAAAACCAAACATCCAAATTTTACCCTTTACAACAAGAAATGTGGAGTAGTCTTCTGGACTATTCTTTAGTATGCAATTCACTGTCTTCACTATGATTCATTGTTTCCTTTCTGATTCTTCTGGAGGGGCTAATTTTCTCAATATCCTCAACATATAAAGCTTCTAAAAAAATAACAAAATAGGATACAGTTGACACCAATGACAACATCAATTAGGCACATACTTGCAACAATCTCCCCCTTTGTCATTGATGGAAATATATGATGTGAAAAAGCACAACAACCATCATGACAAGACTCTCCCCCTCTCTCTTAACACATCTACACTCTTTCTCTCTGAGTTTTTCACATGATTTCTCTCCCCCTTTGACATCAATGGCAAAGGGTACATACTTGCACTCTACTATTCTAATCCAACTTTCCTCTGAATTCTCTAATGACCCCCCTGAAAAGTAGCCCTGAAATCATCAATTCGGATCTAGAGGTGGGACTCTAAACACTACCGACTGATGCACTCTTGTGCATCTTAGTCTAGAGAAAGAGGGGTGATAAACCCTAACTTTTCTCTAAGATACTCGAAAGTATCCTTAGGCAAAGGCTTGGTAAAAATGTCTGCAATCTAATCTTTTGTAGATACATACTCCAACTTGACTTCATTCTCTATCAACTTTTCTCTTGGAAAGTGATATCCTATGGATATATGCTTTGTCCTTGAATGCATTACCAGATTCTTTGAAATGTTTATGGCACTTGTATTGTCACAAAAGATTGCAATTGGATCTTCATACACAACTCTGATATCCTTCAATGTCTGCTTCATCCATAACACCTGAGTGTAGCTGCATGCTGCTGCAATGTATTCTGCTTCTGCAGTAGATAGAGACATTGAGTCTTAATTTCTTACTTAACCAGGATACCATCCTTTTTCTTAAGAAGAATACACCTCCACTTGTACTTTTCCTATCATCCACATCTTCAGCCCAATTTGCATCAGTGTATGCACTGAGAGTGAAATCAATGTCTTTTGGATACCACAAACCATAATCCATTGTGCTTGTCAAATATCTCAGTATTCTCTTAACTGCCATCACATGTGACTCTTTAGGTTCTACTTGAAATCTTTCCACAAGACAAACTACATGCATTATGTCAGGTTTGGTTTGGGTCCAATAAAGTAATCCTCCAATCATAGATCTATACCTTTTCTGATCTGTCATAGGTGAGTCATCATTTTTGCTCAACTTACATCCAGTTATAATGGGAGTGCTTACTGGTTTAGAGTCTTCCAACCCAAATTTATTTAACAACTCTTTCACATACTTAGATTGAGAAATGAAGGTACCTTTATCTAAATGATTGATTTGTAGACCTAAAAATAAATTCATCTCACCAAACATGGACATTTCAAATTCATTTTGCATTTCCCCAGTAAAAACCATGTGCATACCTTCATTGCCTCCAAAGATAATGTCATCAAAAAATACTACAACAATTAGGATCTGTTCATCATTGATATTGAAGTAGAGATTGATGTCAGTAGTACCCTTACTAAATCCTAACTATATCAGATATTTATCCAATCTTGCATACTAGGCCCTGGGGGCTTGTTTTAGTCTATACAATGCTTTCTTCAATCTACACACCATGTCACCCTGATCTGATAATTGGAATCCTTCTGGTTGTTCAATATAGACTTCTTCTTCTAATTCTCCATTCAAGAATGCAAACTTCACATCCATTTGATATACCTTGAAATCCTTGTAGGGTGCTATTGATGATGATTTTTAGTCATAACAACATGCATAAAAATTTTCCCAACAAACCTTTATTATCTTGTAAAGTATGATTAGCTCAGGATAAGTTGATGACTCCAAGTCTCCGTTGATCAGGTCATGATCGTCTGACATTACTCAAAGGTTGATGTGACATGTTGTTTTCCATTTCAAGGGTCCTACATTTGTCTAGATGACTAGTATTGTATTGTTTCCTGTAAATTTACTCCACAAAGATGTTAACTCTACTTTATTTCCACAGATAGCTGATATATTTGCACGTTTGATCAATTCTTCTGATTATTGATCATCATGAACTTGTTCTTTCTTCTACACTATATATTTATCCAAATGATGTGTTTATAAGTGGATATTTACATGTATTCTATGGATATTAGTATGAATTTGCATAATATTTGTCAATTTGACATGCTTTTACTCTAAATATGCTCTATATTTTCAATTATCTACGGTATATCTGCATATTTCATGTTATTTGCTTTTGATTCTGTGTTATTTGCAATCATGGTTATGATCTGTTATGAAATTGAAAGAAATTTAAAAGAATGCTTCTACTTTAGTGAATCTTTAGTCATTAAATCACATACATATAAGATACATTCATGAAGAGAAGAAATCAAACCATAGGTCACCAAGATGTTCCACATCTAGATATGGATGATGCTAACTTCAAAGGGATTAGGAATGAAAACAACACATGCAGATTGAAAAGCACTACAAGGGACGCAGCTGATCAATGCATGTATCCAGATTTCAAACACAGATTACTCAAGATTTATGATGATTTGTAATCAAATATGCTTCTCTTTCATTCAGTATGCATAACATGTACATTTACAACAACTTTGAAATGAGTCTTGATATTTTAGCAATCAAATTTTAATTAAGTTTCAAATGTTCACAATATTGCACCCCTGCACCTTTTATAGAATAAGGTGAGGAGGTAGTTACAAATGACCAATGGTCAATATTTGTCAATTAGGATCAACAGTTGATAATTTCGCTTTCACTCAGTCAACTCTTCCTCGTGGCATAGGTTGCCAACTAGCAATCATCTGGATGACTCATTATCTATGAGTGCTTTATGCATATGTTCCCTTGGTGAGGTATCTTCAATCATTTTTCAGGCTCTTCCTCTTCATTTTCTTCTTCATCATGGTCATCACCTTCATTACTTTCAGTATCACTATCACCTTGATGTATATCCTCCTGTATATGGACCTTCATTGCTATCCTGATGTGCTCATATGCCTGCACTATTTTATTCACCTCTCCTCCATCTTGGATTCTGTCTTTTGTTACGGCATGCTTATGAGACTAGAATTTAGCTTTGAGTGCTTCCAGCTTACCTTTTCTACTGTTTAAAGTCTCATTATAAGTTTCTACCCTGACCTTAATCCTCATGATCTATTTATTACTTCTTCTATCAGGTGGGTGAGGGGGTCATCTGCTACCAGCTAGAAATTATCATGCAGAGCTTTGATAGCAAAGTCTACATCCTAATTTTCAATCTTTCCTTCTACTTTTCCCTCTAAAGCCTCAAGGATCTCTACTTCATAAGCCATCATGTTGTGCAGCTTTATACTTATATCCCTGAGCTTGCCACTACATTTCTTCAAGATATCACATTTGAACCTGATATCTTCATACCATATGTCTATCAGCAGGGCAGTATTATTATCCAACACTTGGTTGTTTATTAAGACCTGTGGATCTATCCTCTTCATTTCACTTAAAGTAGTTAGGTCCTTTTCCAATTGGAATGACTATTTCCTTGTTTCATTTTGCCTTTTGTCTACCTTTCTCTTTAAACTACTTAAAGAATTCCACCTCTCTAGGGAGGTTCTCAAAACATCCTCAGCTCCAGTGAGGGCTGACAGCATCCATTTCTCCATAATCATGGCCTCATGTTTCATGAGGTCTAACCTGGTGACCTCCTCCTAGAATATGACAGTCAATGGGACTACCGGATCAACTGTGTATTATCAAGGTTAATTAACCCTTTTATGTAAGAATGCAGCTAAGCAATGTGCTTCTTATGCTTTTTATTTTTCTCTTTCTCTTTCTTTACCCTTTGGGTCAAAGAAACAATAATGTCCTTCCCCTCCTGACCTTCTTGGTCCTCATTAGCAAAACCCAAATCAATAGTCATAATTTGGAATTCCTCTAGGGTGATCTTGCCCTTCTCTTTTTCTACCGTGGGAAGTGCTACCTATGCAGTCCTTCTAACTGTAGCAGGATCTCTCTTTATGGCTGATGTTAATCTGGCCTTCCTCTTTGGCTTCATCATTGTATCTTCAAAGCAAGTGGAAACATCAAATTCCTGAACTTTAGACCCTTGCTCCATACCTATTTCTCCTTCTAGCTATTGAGGCACATCATCTATAGATCCTTGATGTTCTTTGCCAACATCATGTTTGCCCTGTTCTCTAGTACTTTCTTCTATTCTTGGTGGAGAAGGTGATCTCTTAGTCTCTTCCTCATGGAGTTCCTCATGAGGGGGATCTTGTTGCATTTCTTCTTGTTGAGGGGCTTCTTTCTGTAAAGGAGGATCCTGTAGAATGTCCACATTATGATCCTGCACCTGATCCTGTACTCCCTCCTTCTGACTTTCATCCACCTTACTATTTTCCTCATCCTGAGGCATATTGACATCTGTGGATGTCTGTGTATTTGGGCCTTGTGCATCACCTTGATCAAGGGTCATTTCTTGTTCTGTATCTGATGCACCGATATCCTATGGCTTAAGTTCCTCATGACCTAATTTATCTTTTGCTCCTGTGGCATCTCCCAGATATCCTTGAGTCTGAGTAGTAGCAGCACCTGATATATATTTATCACCCCCACCCCTCTATTGAACTTCTACTATTTTTGGCTCTATGGGTATCTCATGTTGTTGCTGACCCATATCAGAAGCAGTGCTTTCTTTTTCCACCTGCTTGGCCACTTCAATCTTTTATGTTTCATCAGGTGCACCTACTTTGTTCTTAGGGCTTACATCACCCCTATATGTTAAATCTATAACTGTAGGGCTAGTCACCTGATCAACCAACTTATCAAGCCCTATTTGTTGGGTGGCCCTCTCTGAGCTACTTTCTTTTACTTCTTCCTCTATTTGTTTTATTTCTTCTAACACCACCATTTGTGCTAATGGGGTCCCATGAGGGGTCATGCAGGTGTTGGAAGCGAGAGTCTCCATTCTTTGAGAGGCCACACTCTGCACTACCTCATCATCTGATAAGTTTCTGTTTCCTCCAAAGAGAAAGGAACACCTTGACTTGCTTTGAAAGCTTCTCTTATTTGTTCTTCTGCCTTCTCAGTTTTAAACTTTATTATGGTGGGAAGTGGAACATCATGTTGTAGCTCCTTCCTGAATGCTTCACCACCGGCTCCTCTCAATACAATATGGTTAGCCCTGATATCACCCCACGTGGATGTTCTTTGCTTCTTGGGTGGTGACATCAGCGACATCGCCCTCCTCTTCTAACTGACCATCATCAGGTCATCACCTACAGGTTCCTTGTTCACCTGCTCTTCTTCAAACGTGATACCCTCCTGCACTTCTATAATTTCAACAGCTAGCCTCAAGATCCTCTTTGTCTTCAGCTTGTCAATCAGAGGCTGTGCAGATGATGCGGATGCCTGAGCTAAAGTTGATGCACCTGCAGCTGGTGTGGCAATCCTTTCAATTATCACCCGCTTAGGTTCATCTTCAGTTCTCTTACCTCTAAGGGGACCCTTCTTCTATTTTTGTGTGGGCAACCTTTCCCCATTGGACTTTCTCTTCTCACTAAATAAATCATCATATTCCTCATCGCCTATTTCCTACCTCTTCTTTTTGGTATCAACGGTAAGGGCAACACCCCTTTTCTTCAATCTGTTAATTTCCTCATCCACCCAAGCTTGGGTTAACTGTAACACCCCACCTGTGAACTAATCCAGGGATATATCCTCTGGCTGTGTAAGATCAAGGGCTGATATGGTGTCACCTAATCAACCAACTTATCAAGCCCTATCTGTTGGGCAGCCCTCTCTGGGCTACTTTCTTTTACTTCTTCCTCCGCTTGTTTTATTTCTTTTGACACTGCCATTTGTGCTAATGGTGTCCCATGAGGGGTCATGCAGGTGTTGGAAGTGAGAGTCTCCATTCTTTGAGAGGCCACACTCTACACTACCTCATCATCTGATAAGTCTACGGTGTCCTCCAAAGAGAAAGGAACACCGGCTTCTCTCAATACAATAGGGTCAGCCCTGATATCACCCCGCATGGATGTTCTTTGCTTCTTGGGTGGTGACATCAGTGGTATCTCCCTCCTCTTCTTACTGACCATCATCAGGTCATCACTTGTAGGTTCCTTGTTTACTTGCTCTTCTTCAAATGGGATGCCCTCTTCTTCTTCATGATGTGAGGCTTGGCCCTCCTCCTGCACTTCTATAATTTCAACAACTGGCCTCAAGATCCTCTTTGTCTTCAGCTTGTCAATCAGAAGTTGTGCAGATGATGCAGATGCCTAAGCTAAAGTTGATGCACCTGCAGCTGGTGTGGTAATCCTTTCAATTATCACCCCCTTAGGTTCATCTTCAGTTCTCTTACCTCTAGGGGTACTCTTCCTCTATTTTTGTGTGGCCAACCTTTCCCCATTGGACTTTCTCTTCTCACTGAGGAAATCATCATATTCCTAATCGGCTATTTCCTTCCTCTTCTTTTTGGTATCAATGGTAAGGGCAACACCCCTTTTCTTCAATCTATTAATTTCCTCATCCACCCAAGCTTGGGTTAACTATAACACCCCACCTGTGAACTGATCCGGGGATATATCCTCGGGTTGTGTAAGATCAGGGGTTGATATGGTGTCATTGTACACCTTTTCCTTATATTCATTAGACATAATCTTTCCTTCATCCTTCCTTAGCTGTGCTTGCACCGGGATGTAGTCAAAGATCTTTATCTGGTTCAAGGTGAGTCTTTGGTACTTCCTTCTCCTCACCTCAACTTCACCCTCACAGTCGGTCCAAAAATCCTCCAGATGCTTTTGATGGATTAGTTTTCCTACTATTTTCTGCATCCTGCCATAGGGGTCATAAGATCTGGCCAAGGGAAATGGCTATAGATACATCAGTTTTAGACCTCCCATGACATGCTTTATGCTCTCTAAGTTTGAGCACATATACCAGCCCATAGACACTGGAAACAACATCGGAGATATCTTCTTTTGTGCTTTGTAAGCTTCCACTATGGTAGACACCTATCTAAGAAACTCCATCAGGACAACCCCATCAGTAGGGTATCTTGGTAGCATAAGGGGGTGTCCTTCAAATCCTTCTATCCTTATGTATGAAAAGGTGGCAAACTAGATAAACTAGGCCCCATGTCTATAAACAACTTCTTGAGCTTCCATGCTCAGTCTTTTGGTCTTGTCTTCCTCCATGGTTCTGACCAGATGCATAGAGAATGCATCATTTACTAATTTGTAGTCCAGGAGGTAATTTTTTTTCTATAGCTGAGGATAGTGATCCCATATGTGGGTATCATCTACATCACCGTGAACTTTACCCACTGTATTCAATGCATCCAAGGTTCCCTTGTAGGCACATGAGTACAAAACATATGAGGTCATATAGAATAGGCATGTCTGGCCTTCCAAGTTCCTCATCCCTTCATCTAGTGCACCACTGATGATCTTAGCCCATAATGGCCTATTATCTGCATATAGGACCATCTAGATGATTCCAAACATCCAATTCTCAAAATTTCTAGCATGAGGTTTACCTGTCATCCTGCTCAGCAGGGTAATCATGTATTGGTACTCTTCATCAAAATCAAATTTGTATAAATGTATGGGCAATTTCGTTGAGGCAGTGTAGGTGCTACTCTTCAACCTCCACTGATACATCCTCTTCTTTGTATTCTTCTTATTATTGTTGTATTCAGTTTCTAGCTTACGAAGATCCATACTAACCACCTTCTTTCCAACTGGTAGATTAAAAGTAGAGGTGATGCCCTTGATTGAGAAGTTAGCATATATTCTTCCATGCTTCTCCACCCACCTAGTTTCAGGGTTATAATTTCTAGCACATTCCACGACCATTTCTAGGGTGTCCATGGCATACAAAAAGCTGGCTGCATGGTACATTCCTGAAACATATACCCCATCCAAAATGGGATTGTCCTTATCATGATCTAATCTTGATGACCATGCTACTAGATCCGTATCTCCTTGGTGAGCATCACCAATGACACCATACTTAAACTGTACCCCCTCAGGTTGAACAAACATAGGCTTGAGAAACTCTGAGTCAGACCTATTCCTTCTAAGATCGTCCATGGACTCCTGCAACAAACATGATTCATCTTACATTACAATGTCCATATGCATTCATACAACATCATGTACCTCTACATCATCATGCATATTCTATCTATTATTCTTTACTTCATCGCGATAGGCATATTCATAGAGCTAAACCACAAGAAAGAACATATAGCCTACCTGGACATGTAGAAAATGACAGTAGGAGGGCTTTCAGTTACTTACCTGATAGTGCTTTCCTCCTGGGTTAGATGGGTGATTACAGAAAAGGGCTACAAGTGTTGAAGATCACCCGTTCCATTACGCTGAAAGATCTAGTCCATTAACAGCTAGTTGTATGAGGGTTTGACTTCTCTACTCTATAATTTCTCATTTTTTCACAAGGTAAATGATAATAACCTTCAAAAATTTCCTTTAAACGCATCTGTAGGGCAAATTAGGTTAAAACTACGTTGTATCAATCAAATCCGTTGATCCCCTATAGAGAATTTAGGGATGATGCCAAGTGGTTGATTTATATTCGTAATCGACGAGAATCCATCTACCACATTTAAGTGCTTTTAATGTCAGGAAATAGGGGGGATCTTCGAAAGATCGGGTGATATTCAAAATATGACCCCCTCTGGATAAAATGACCCCCCGCCTATGAGTGGCAAAACTAAATGCAAAGGAATCGGGTGATGTGGTCAATGTCGACCACGTGTATATCGGGTCATGAATTTAAGATCAGGGGATGTTCAAAATATGACCCCACAAATAAAATGACCCCCTTGGAAAAAGATCGAGGTGATGTCAACGTGTCTACGACCATGTTTAATCATTGTGTTTTAATGAAGTCACCCTCATGTTATTGAATATGGTGGGCATCAGAAATATACCTCCGTGAGGTAGAATGGAATGATGATGTCATCATTAGGGTAACTTCCTTTGTTCGTTGGATTTAGATGACATCACCATCATATTGGCATAGGGTGATCTTTTGCGAAGAGGGCAATATTTGTAAGATGATGGACATTAAAAAATATGACCTCCTGCAAGAAAAATTAAGTTGCTTGACGGGTAGATATCGGCTACTACATAAAATTGACGTCCACACTTCGCAGATCGAGTGATTATCAGGTGATAATACACTATCAAGGTGATCTTGTCCAAGATGACTAATGTTTGAAATATGACCCCCCCTTCCTCAGAATATCAGGTTTGACCGCACTTTGATTTAACATAACTTTCTTCCCTTAGATAGTTTTGGGGTGATCCAAAAGGTAAACTTGCTTGGAATTCTACGTACTTTCCAACCATGGGGTTAACAATGTGAAATATTGACTGTGGAAATTGACCTCATCATGGTGACAAATCCACCCTCTTGCAGGGCTACATGCATGACTAATTTTACAAAACTGCCCAAAGCAGAAAACAACAAGCCAAAGCAGCAAGAAAAAGTTAGGTCCATGTTTTGTCAAGGCCAAATGGGGCGTGTTGTGTAACCACACAACAACTTGCCACCAAAGAACATAACCAAATTCCAACGATTCAAGTGATGTGATCACATTCTAACATAGTATTTTAACTTTTTCTAAGCATAAGTATTATAATCTTTCTGAATGATAAGGTTTTCATCATGGCGACAATGCTAACAAAGGATCAGGTGTGTGCAAATGATTAATTATCCTCATCTTGATAGTAAGTTGAAAGCATGAGTAACTGATGTTAAGTTACATAGTTTGGGAACATCCCTCATATCCAACTTGGATAGAGCCTTGCTGCCAGTAGGTATCTATAGCCCCAGCAAGGTTATCTATACAATCCCCCTAAGTAGAGCCCCACTACCAGCAGGCATCTATAGCCTGGGTAGAGTTACTTAGATGGCCTAATTTTTATTTCTTTTGGATTTTCAATATTTATTCTTTCTGTTCATATGATGTCATCATGTAAGCTTAATGTGCAAGGCATGGTCACTTGCTAATTTAGGTTGGAGATTGCATTGGTAGTAAGGGAGCCCCTTTAGATTTTTCACTTAACACCTATACTTATGTGTTCCACAAACCCAAGGCTATTAGGTGAGTCATTGTGAAAAATCACTTTGGTTAAGAAAAGGCACCCTGATGAAAAGGATATCATAGACCTGATCACCAATACTTCTCAAAATGAGTCATAACCTATATAGGAATTTGTTCTCATCACTTGAATCTTAACAATTTGGTTATTTTTTTAGGGTGATGAGTTGCATCATCTAGACTAACCAAAACAGAACTCAACGAGAAAATAAACAAACAAAACAAAATTGTACAAACAATTATACAAATATGCACACTATGATACACATGACTTATATGATACTATTTCAGGCTTGAAAGTAATGCTTGAGGAATTGTCCATTAACTGGTAATGGGACATCCTCACCGGTTAAAGTCTTAATTCTATAAGTGTTGTCTCCTAAGATTTCTGAAACTTGAAAGGGACCTATCCAAAGTTTATCAAATTTACCATGATCTCCTTTCCTTTCATGTGCTTTTTCCCACATAAGGACTAAATCTGAAATTCTAAAAGCCTTAGCTCTGGCTCTTTTGTCAAACCAATGCTTGACAACAGCCTGATGTTTAGAAAATTGATCAATTGCTTTATTCCTTTTTTCTTATAGGTACATCAACTCAAGCAACCTGACTTCTTGTTTGTTATCAATACCTAGATATTCCTGTGCAAACTGCAATGTGGGGATCTTTAGGTTAAGAGGGAGGATGGGATCCACCCCATAAACTAGGTGAAAAGGAGAATTTCCTAATACAACCTTCATCCTGGTTCTATCTACCCACAATGCATACTTTAATAGGGTGTTCCACTCCCTTGGGTTCTTTTCTATCAGTTTCTTTATGATGTTTAACAAATTCTTGTTTGTGGATTCTGCTAATCTATTCCCTTGAGGATAGTAATTTGAGGAAATTTTCAAGATAATTCCATGGTCAAAAGCCCAACTTGATAACCTTATTGATGCAAAGGCAGACCCATTGTCACCTACTAAAGCATAAGGAACTCCATTCCTAGTTACTATGTTGCTTTCCAAAAACTTGATTACATCCTCAGCATTACATGTCTTACTACTAACAGCTTCATTTCACCTGGTACAATAATTAGTAATAGTTAACACATACCTATGGCCTGAAGATGATGGAGGGTTGATAGGTCATATGAAATCCATCCCCCATTGAGCAAAGGGGCGCATCTCCATCACTGGCTGCAAAGGCTGAGTAGCATATCTTTCTCTATTTGTAGCCACCTAACACATATGACAACATTTGATGTGTTTACTAGTATCTTTAAAAATAGTGGGCCAGTAATACCCTGCTTTGAGGATAGCATGAGTGGTAGCTAAGTATGATCCATGTGCAGTTCCAAACTTGTCATGTAATTATGTCAGCACTTTGTCTGCTTCTTGCCTTTCTAGGCATCTAAGGTATATTCCCTCATATTTCTTCTTGAAAAGGATTCCTACTTTTATCGTGTATTTTTGTGATCTTATTTTTAAGGCTCTCCTCTACGAGGCCTGCAATCTTGAAGGATATCTTCCAGTAATCAAGATGTGCTTGATGTCTGAATACCATTCTTCAGTTTCCTTTGTATTTATGACATACTACTGGCTCATGATGTTAGGATCAATTTCAGATATTATCTGACTCAATGCTTGTCCTCACTAATTTCATGGGTGTTATGTCCATATCATACTCTTGGAGGACAATAATCCATTTGGTTCTCTTCTCACCTGGTTCACTTTGCATTAAAAGCATCTTCACTGTTGCATCTAGTACTACAACAATCACTTTACTTCTTAAGATGTAATGTCTAAACTTCTTGACAGCTCGGACCAGAGCAAGTGCTTGTCTTTCAACATCCATGTATCTGAGTTCTGCATCCCTAAAAGGACAACTCATGAAGGCTATGGGATTTTCTTCTTTAGCCTGATTTATTTATGTTAGTACTGTTGCAGATGTATGCTCTGAAGTAAATGAGTAAATAAAAAAATATTTGGTATAATCTGGACTAATTAGAATAGGAGCATTGGATATGGCTTTCTTGATATCTTCAAAAGCTAGTCTAGCTTCAAGTGTCCACTCAATTTGGGCATCCTTCTTGATCATGGCATCCAATGGTCTAACAATCTCTACAAAACCAGTAATGAACTTTCTAACGAAATTGATCATACCAAAATAGGATTTGAGCTCCTTCTTACTTCTAGGAAGTTGTATCTTCATGATTGATTCCACTCTATCAGGGTCGATGATGATCCCATTCTCTATTATTAGGTGACCTAATAACTTCCCTGTGGTTACCCCAAATATGCATTTCTTAGGGTTTAGGGACATTCCATAATGTTCACATTTTTTTAGTACATTCCTGAGGTCTTCATGTATATGACGATGCATTTACCAATTAGCCCTCTGAAGGCTATATCCATTGCTTGTTGAAATGTGGTTCCAACATTTATTAATCCTAAAGGCATGCATCTATAGGTGAATATTGCCCACTTAGTGGTGAATGCAGTCTTTAACCTATCTATCTTATCTACCATCACTTGGTTGTAACCTGAAAAACCATCCAAAAATGACATCATCTTTGCACCATATACAATCTGCAAGACTTCATCCAGAGAAGGCAAAGGATAGTTATTCTTTTTAGAAGCTCTATTTAAATTCCTAAAGTCTACACACAACCTAATGTGACCATTCTTCTTTCTTACTGGGACCAAATTAGCCACCCATGTGGAATGTCTCATAGGAAATATGATCCTTGCATTGAGCAATTTCTTAACTTCTTCAAAAATGATGGTCTCCAGCAAAGCATTAACAGGTCTTTGTTTCTGTCTAAAGGGCTTGATATCCTGCTTTAATGATATAGTATGAGTGATGATTGATGTATCATAAGTTTTCAACTCAGCATATGTCCAGGCAATAACATGAATGTAATCTTTAAGCACTTGGGTTATCCCTTCCATTTCTTTTTCTATACACACTTTTCCAATCAGGACATTCCTTTTTTCTTCATCATGTCCTATGTTAACTTGTGAATACTCTCCTCCATCTACTTTAGGGAGATCTTTTTGTTTCAGCATGTTATCTAAATCAAATGCTCTTTCCAACTCTATCATTCCTTTAGGAATCTTGTTACTGGGCAATTCCGTGATCTCTTCTTCTTCCCAGATATGATCTTCCACATTTCTTTCATCTATGATCTGTGCATCAAAGACATCTCTGTTGGATATGAAGTCTAAAATGTGCTGGTCATCATCAAACACTTGAAGGTTAACTACGTTGTCTGGTATAGAGGGTACTGACACTAATTCAACTGAAAATCTCTTCAAACCAGATATGGACAATGGCTCCAAAGTACTTGCTGCTTGGACCAAGGCATCTGCCCTGTGATTTTGTTCTCTAGGCACATGGGTGATGTTAAATGCATTAAAATCTTCTATCAGATCCCATACTCCATGTCTGTAATTAGCTAACTTCTTGTAATTACAAGAATATATACCCCTTACTTGTCTTACTACCAATTATGAGTCTCCATAGACATGCAGAATCTTTACTTTCTTTTTGAGTGCAAACAATATCCCATGAATCAGAGCTTCATACTCTTTCACATTGTTTGTGCATGGGAATGGCAGTCTATATGCTACTAAGTAGGATTTGCCAGATGGATCAATACAATCTATTCCTACTCTAGCCCCTTGTTTTGATTTGGATCCATCAAACTTGAGGATCCATGGCTTATCTTTAGTTAAAGGCTTGTATGGGCCTTCTCTTTTCTTTTTAGCTCTGGCAGCTACACCATTTGATATCCATTTCAATTTTGGTGTTTCAATTTTCTCAAACTTCACCTTATCTAGCTGATGTGAAGCCAATATTCCTTCTTCCTCTTTATTATCAGAAGGGAAATCTTCTGGACAAGGCAACATCTGCCTCCTCAGAATATGCAAACATAATGAACAAGTAGTTTCTGAATGTGGTGCTTCATGTAACGTGCACCATCCCTCAATTAGGACATCTTGTGGAGATCTTTGCTGCTGTATCATCTTTTGAATCTGTTTTGATAAAAATTCCTCAAACTTGGACAAATTACTACCTCTATCTTCATCAGATATTCCATAATCTGACTCAACCAAGCAATCAGTCCCTAAGGTGATTTTCTTGTTACTCTTAGGATTACTCTCACTACACACCAATATTTCTTCTATCATTTGAATAGGACTTTCATCATGATATGTGCTTTCCTCTGTTCCTGCAGATGACAAACAAAAATTAGTATCACTATCACTATCTATAGAACTTACTCCGGATGATGATGATGTCTCACTGCATGCTTGTTCCAGTTCCATCATGTCTAAGCAAGCATCACAGGTCTTTTAAGAATGCGCCTCATCATGTAACCTGCACCATCCTTCAATTAGAACATCATGAACAGGTAATTTTAACAATTGGCAATGTTGTATCTCTTTGGACAAGTGCATCTCAAAGTTTTTGAAGTGGTCTACTTCTATCTCATTTTCGGAGCTACAATCAGACTCTAAAATTATCATATCATTCTAGAGATTATCATCATGAACATGAACATCATACATGAGGATCTCCTCTATTTTGACAGTTTGGGGTTTGATGGAATATGCTCTGGGTTCAATATCTACATACATGATCTCATTGGTTTTATTATATTTAGTTATCATATGTTTCATGCGAGGTTCATCATCTATCCTTATCTGGTTAGGTATTCCTTTCCAAGGTAACCACATGTGACTGAAATCAGTGGACATGTATCCATTGAGCATTTTTGACCAATCTTTGCTAAGCAGCATCCCATAGGTATCATGTATATCTACTACCTGAATATCAATGTAGTATTGGATCCTTGGATTTGATGCCAACTGCATATGGATGTGAGTTAATTCTCGTACTACACTCACCTCTGTTTTATCTAACTATGTTACTTTCTTCAGTGACTTAGCAGGATGCAACCCTAAGGCATTGCATATGGACAGGGGCATTACATTTGTAGATTCTCCTAAATCTACTAAGCAATTGTGCAAATTCTTACTGAACATCCTTATGGTAAGGAGAAAAGGAGGTGACTTAGTTTTATCTCTGTAAAGAGTCATGTGTGAAGTCTCTACATCTTGAACAGTGGCTGGAGCTTTGTGTTTAACATTAACATCCCTAATGGCATGATCTTTATTCCCAGTCTGACCTGAGGTGGGATTATCCTCTTTTGGAGTAGGGTCATCTAAGGATTTCATGAAGGATTTTTTGATAGCTGGGGTTTTGAGTAGTTCTGACAATGACAGGATGATTTTGATCTTTTTCATTTCATCTGCTAAGTATGTGACCAATTTATCAGACTCAGGGGGCAGATTACCAACTTTTGATACTGTATTTTGTGGTGCTAAGTACTGAGCATTAACTTTAGGAAATCTAGGGTTATTGCTTGCCTTTGGATCAGGAGGAGCATTGAAATTATTTGGAGACAAGTAGGTAGTCAAAGGACCAGCAGGTCGGTTGGAGTTATTCCTCAGGTTGTAATTATGTCTACCCTAATATTGTTGTTGATAAGTATGTACTTCTTTGTGTTCAACTGATGGTTCATTTTCATCCTCAAATGGAAAAACATAATTGGTTTCAAAATCCATGGCTGACTCTTCACATGCTAAGGTGTAATTCTTATGAGGTGACATTGTCTGCTGATAAGGATGATTGATGAAACTTTCTAGTACTAGAGTAGAATCATATCCACAGGGGACAATTTCATTTCCTTCAACAAAGGGTAGATTACATACAGTATTAGATACTTCTGTTTAGAATATACTACAGCAATCCTGAACTGAGGATAGTCCAGCTCTGCATGAGCATTAGTGTTATGTATCCTACACTAGTTTGTAAGAGTTGCCTCTGCCAGGTTCACCATAGTGGTCTGCTTAGGTTCACTAGGAGGCTAATTATCTAGGGGTGATGGCAAAGAACCATTGTTTGGCCTAGTGTTCCACATTCTAGGCTGTCTAGGGGGATTATTGTTACCATTGTTGTTATTGTAATTGTTATTGTATCCCCTATCAGGATAATAGGGTCTATTATTGGCATATCCTCTATTCTGATTTGGTTGAGAATAGAAATTCTGACTCCTCAAATGAGTGATCTCAATTGTGAGTTTCCTCAGTTGTGTTGATATCTCTTTAATTTCTTCCTTTTCTTCCTAAACTTTGGCTACTACATTCTTTGTTTGAGGTTTGAAAAAGGAAGATCCATTGTTATTGTTATTAGATTGTTCCACAACATGAGGTACCTGTGTATGTCCTGGATGTTGCAACATTTGACCATTCCCATTTGGAGGTGGCATAATACTGAGTGGAGGTATTTGTAAAGGGCTTGGCATTATAGCCAGAGGTATCATGGCTCCATTGGTTTGTTGTTGAGTAGGATATGTAGGATAAGCAGGGAGTGTAGGAAATGCAATATTAGGTGTTGGAGCAGGAATCAACTGCTGACTGACTTTGATAGCTTCTTCAAAAGCTCCTATCAAGGTTGTGACACTAGGATGTGTTCTCCTGATAAAATAGAAGTCAAGGGATCTAAGGCCAAGTAGTATATGCTTCTAGCAGCTTCATCTGTCACAGTATAGGGAGCAACCAGCTTTGAGAGCATCTTTTGGAATCTTGCATTGAAATTGGCAATAGGTTCTCCCTCAAATCTCTTGATTGTGGCAAATAGATGATAATTCATTGAAAGATCTATAGCTATTTTGAATCTATCCTTAAAGGCTTTCTCCAAGGTAGCCCATGAACCAACTGAACCTTGACCAAGATTGATATACCAGTTATATGCCTCTTCCCCTAAGGAAAATGGAAATAACCTGCATACCACATCCTGATGTTCAATTCTAGCCCTACAACAGGCTTCCTTGAATGTTCTAATGTGATCATCAGCATCTTGATATGGATGATATTTAGGACAAATCTTGTCAGGATTTTTAGGTAAAGGATGATATGCAGTGAAAGTTAGAGGTGACTCTACAGTAAAGAATGACATTGTGACTAGAAGAGGTTGGACCTGAGGTGTGACAGGTGGTCCTGTAGGTGTTTGTACCCCAAAAGGAGTTATAGGAGCATGTTCTGGTGAAGCTCTTGATGCACTAGAAATAGGAGAATGATGAATATCTACTATTCTAGGTCTAAATCCCCGGATAGGCAATTCTTCAAAGAGTCCATTGGATCTGGACTTGGTATTTGGCCTGAGAGCCAGGATTTCTTGAATTTAAGGAAATTTGACTTGTTTACTTTAAAGATTGGTTAAGAAACTCTAGAAAAGGTTGTATTTATGATCTGAATCTGAAACTGACTAGATATTTGTCCAATATTTGTAGAAATGATGAGAATATGAGGTGATATGAGACTTTTGAACACAAGCAACGGGATATTAGGTCTCTCAAGAAAATTACCTCAAAGATTTAGCAAAAAGACTTAAATAAAGCCTATCTTTGAAATATCATGGTGATCAACCACAAAGCTTAAAATATTTATGATCAATTTTTAAAACTTTGCAACGGACAAGCATGCACGGACTTAAAACAACAAATCTTTGCATATGACTTGAAATACAAAACTACGTGAGTATTACCTTCTGTCTACGTCATTAAATCATACAAATCTGCGAAGGCCCTCCATCTAGTACCAATTTATGTTGATGATGATTGTTAATCATAATAACATGCATAAAAATTTGCACAACAAACCTTTTTTATCTTGTAAAGTATGATCAGTTCAGGATAAGTTGATGACTCCAAGTCTTTGTTGATCAGGCCATGATTGTCTGATGTTGCTTAGAGGTTGATGTGACATGTTGTTTTCCATTTCAAGGGGTCTTACATTTGTCTAGATGACCAGTATTGTACTGTTTCCTATAAATTTACTCCACAGAGAGGTTAACTCTAATCTATTTCCACAGATAGCTGATATATTTGCAAGTTTGATCAATTCTTCTGATTATTGATCATCATGAACTTGTTCTTTCTTCTACACTATATATTTATCCAAATGATGTGTTTATAAGTGGATATTTGCATGATATTTGTCAATTTAACATGCTTTTACTCTAAATATGCTCTGTATTTTCAATTATCTACAGTATATCTGCATATTTCATGTTATTTTCTTTTGATTCTCTGTTATTTGCAATCATGGTGATGATCTATTATGAAATTGAAATAAATTTAAAAGAATGCTTCTACTTTAGTGAATCTTTAGTCATTGAATCACATACATACAAGATACATTCATGAAGAGAAGAAATCAAACCATAGGTCACTAGGATGTTCCACGGCTAGATATGGATGATGCTAACTTCAAAGGGATTAGGAATGAAAACAACACATGTAGACTGAAAAGCACTCCAAGGGACACAGCTGATAAATGCATGTATCTAGATTTCAAACATAGATTACTCAAGATTTATGATGATTTGTAATCAAATATGCTTCTCTTTCATTTAGTATGCATAACATGTACATTTACAACAACTTTGAAATGAGTCCTAATATTTCAGCAATCAAATTTTAATTAAGTTTTGAATGTTCACAATATTGCACCCCTGCACCTTTTATAGAATAAGGTGAGGAGGTAGTTACAAATGACCAATGGTAAAGATTTGTCAATTAGGATCAACAGTTGATAATTACTCTTTGACTCAGTTAACTCTTCCTCATGACACAGGTTTCCAGCTGGCAACCATCTAGATGACTCATTATCTATGAGTGCTTTATGCATATGTTCCCTTGGTGAGGTATCTTCATTCATTTTTTAGGTTCTTCCTCTTCATTTTCTTCTTCTTCATCATGGTCATCACCTTCATTACTTTCAGTATCACTGTCACCTTGATGTATATCCTCCTGTATATGGACCTTCATTGTTGTCCTGCTGTGCTCATATGCCTGCACTATTTTATTCAGCTCTCCTCCATCTTGGATTCTGGATTTTGTTACGGCATGCTTATGAGCCTGGAATTTAGCTTTGAGCACTTCTAGCTTACCTTTTCTACTATTTAAAGTCTCATTATAAGTTTCTACCCTGACCTTTATCCTCATGATCTTATTCATTACTTCTTCCATCAGGTGGGTGAGGGGGTCATCTACTACAGGTTGGAAATTAACATGCAAAGCTTTGATAGCAAAGTTTGCGTCTTGATTTTCAATCTTTCCTTCTACTTTCTCTCTAAAGCCTCAAGGATCTCTGCTTCATAAGCCATCATGTTGTGCAGCTTTATACTTATATCCCTGAGCTTGCCACTACATTTCTTTAAGATATCACATTCAAACCTGATATCTTCATACCATATGTCTATCTCCAAGGCAATATTATAGTCCAACACTTGGTTGTTTATCAAGACCCGTGGATCTATCCTCTTCATTTCACTTAAAGCAGTTAGGTCATTTTCCAATTGGAATGACCGTTTCCCTGTTTCATTTTGTATTTTGTCTGCCTTTCTCTTTAAACTGCTTAAGGAATTCCACCTCTGTAGGGAGGTTCTCAAAACATCCTCAGCTCTAGTGAGGGTTGACAACATCCATTTCTCCATAATCATGGCCTCATGTTTCATGAGGTCTAACCTGGTGACCTCCTCCTGGGATATGACAGTCAATGGGACTGCCGCATCAACTGGTGTATTATCAAGGTTAATTAACCCTTTTATGTAAGAATGCAGCTGCGTAATGTGCTCCTTATGCATTTTATTTTTCTCTTTCTCCTTCTTTACCCTTTGGGTCAAAGAATCAATAATGTCCTTCCCCTCTTGACCTTCCTGCTCCTCATTAGAAAAACCCAAATCAACAATTGTGATTTGGAATTCCTCTAGGGTGATCTTGCCCTTCTCTTTTTCTACTATGGGAAGTGCTACCTGTGCAGTCCTTCTGCCTGTAGCAGGATCTCTCTTTATGGCCAATGTTAATCTGGCCTTCGTCTTTGGCTTCATCATTGTTTCTGCAAACAAGGTGGAAACATCAAATTCTTGAACTTCAGACCCTTGTTCCATACCTATTTCACCTTCTAGCCATTGAGGCACATCATCTCTAGATCCTTGATGTTCTTTGCCAACATCATGTCTGCCCTGTTCTCCAGTACTTGCTTCTATTCTTGGTGGAGAAGGCGATTTCTTAGTTTTTTCCTCATGGAGTTCCTCATGAGGGGGATCTTGTTGCATTTCTTCTTATTGAGGGGCTTCTTTCTATAAAGGAGGATCCTATGGAATGTCCACATTATGATCCTACGCCTAATCCTGTTCTCCCTCCTTCTAACTTTCATCCACCTTACTATTTTTCTCATCCTGAGGCATATTGACATCTGTGGATGTCTGTGTATTTGGGCCTTGTGCATCACCCTGATCAATGGTCATTTCTTATCCTACACCTGATGCACTGTTATCCTATGGCTTAAGATCCTCATGACCTAATTTATCTTCTGCTCCTGTGGCATCTCCTAGATCTCCCTGAGTATGAGTAGCCACAGCACCTGATATATCTTTATTACTCCCACCCTTCTGTTGAACTTCTACTATTTTTGGCTCTACAGGTATCTCATGTTGTTGCTGACCCATATCAGAAGCAGTGCTTTCTTTTTCCACCTGCTTGGCCACTTCAATCTTTTCTGTTTCATCAGGTGCACCTGCTTTGTCCTTAGGGCTTACATCACCCCTATATGTTAAATCTATAACTGCAGGGCTAGTCACCTGATCAACCAACTTATCAAGCCCTATCTGTTGGGCAGCCCTCTCTGGGCTACTTTCTTTTTCTTCTTCCTCCACTTGTTTTATTTCTTCTAACACTGCCATTGTGTTAATGGTGTCCCATGAGGGGTCATGTAGGTGTTGGAAGTGAGAGTCTCCATTCTTTGAGAGGCCACACTTTGCACTACCTCATCATCTAATAAGTCTACGGTGTCCTCCAAAGAGAAAGGAACACCAGCTCCTCTCAATACAATAGGGTCAGCCCTACTATCACCCCACATGGATGTTCTTTGCTTCTTGGGTGGTGACATCAGTGGCATCACCCTCCTCTTCTTATTGACCATCAACAGGTCATCACCTGTAGGTTCCTTGTTTACCTGCTCTTCTTCAAATGGGATGCCCTCTTCTTCTTCATGATGTGAGGCTTGGCCCTCCTCCTGCACTTCTATAATTTCAATAGCTGGCCTCAAGATCCTCTTTGTCTTCAGCTTGTCAATCAGAGGTTGTGCAGATGATGCAGATGCCTGAGCTAAAGTTGATGCACCTACAGCTGGTATGGTAATCCTTTCAATTATCACCCCCTTAGGTTCATCTTCAGTTCTCTTACCTCTAGGGGTACTCTTCCTCTATTTTTGTGTGGCCAACCTTTCCCCATTGGACTTTCTCTTCTCACTGAGGAAATCATCATATTCCTAATCGGCTATTTCCTTCCTCTTCTTTTTGGTATCAATGGTAAGAGCAACACCCCTTTTCTTCAATCTGTTAATTTCCTCATCCACCCAAGCTTGGGTTAACTATAACACCCCACCTATGACCTGATCTAGGGATATATCCTCAGGCTGTGTAAGATCAGGGGTTGATATGGTGTCATTGTACACCTTCTTTTCCTTATATTCATTAGACATAATCTTTCCTTCATCCTTCCTTAGCTGTGCTTGCACCGGGATGTAGTCAAAGATCTTTATCTGGTTCAAGGTGAGTCTTTGGTACTTCCTTCTCCTCACCTCAACTTCACCCTCATAGTCAGTCCAGAAATCCTCCAGATGCTTTTGATGGATTAGTTTTCCTATTATTTTCTGCATCCTGCCATAGGGGTCATAAGATCTGGCCAAGGGAAATGGCTATAGATACATCAGTTTTAGACCTCCCATGACATGCTTTATGCTCTCTAAGTTTGAGCACATATACCAGCCCATAGACACTGGAAACAACATCAGAGATATCTTCTTTTGTGCTTTGTAAGCTTCCACTATGACAGACACCTATCTAAGAAACTCCATCAGGACAACCCCATCAGTAGGGTATCTTGGTAGCATAAGGGGGTGTCCTTCAAATCCTTCTATTCTTATGTATGAAAATGTGGCAAACTAGATAAACCATGCCCCATTTCTATAAACAACTTCTTGAGCTTCCATGCTCAGTCTTTTGGTCTTGTCTTCCTCCATGGTTCTGACCGGATGCATAGAGAATACATCATTTACTAATTTGTAGTCTAGGAGGTAATTTTTTCTCTGTAGTTGAGGATAGTGATCCCATATGTGGGCATCATCTACATCACTGCCAACTTTACCCATTGTATTCAATGCATCAAAGGTTCCCTTGTAGGCACACGAGTACACAACATATGAGGTCATATAGAATAGGCATGTCTAGCCTCTCAGGTTCCTCATCCCTTCATTTAGTGCATCACTGATGATCTTGGCCCATAATGGCCTGTTAACTACATATAAGATTATTTGAATGATTCCAAACATCCAATTCTCAAAATTTCTAGCATGAGGTTTACCTGTCATCCTGCTCAGCAGGGCAATCATGTACTGGTACTCTTCATCAAAATCAAATTTGTATAAATGTACGGGCAATTTCACTGAGGCAATGTAGGTGCTACTCTTCAACCTCCACTAATACATCCTCTTCCTTGTGTTCTTCTTATTATTGTTGTATTTGGTTTCTAGCTTGCGAAGATCCATACTTACCACCTTCTTTCCAACTGGTAGATTAAAAGTAGAGGTGATGCCCTTGATTGAGAAGTTGTCATATATTCTTCCATGCTTCTCCACCTGCCTGGTCTTAGGGTTATAATTTCTAGCACATTCCACTACCAGTTCTGAGGTGTCCATGGCGTACGGAAAGCTAGCTGCATGCCACATTCCTAAAACATATACCCCACCCAAAATGGGATTGTCCTTATCATGATCTAATCTTGATGACCATGCTGCTAGATCCGTATCTCCTTGGTGAGTATCACCAATGATGCCATACTTAAATTGTACCCCCTTGGGCTGAACAAATATAGGCTTGAGAAAATCTGAGTCAGACCTATTCCTTCTAAGATCCGCCATGGACTCCTGCAACAAACATGATTCATCTTACCTTACAATGTCCATATGCATTCATACAACATCATGTACCTCTATAGCATCATGCATATTCTATCTATTATTCTTTACTTCATCATGATATGCATATTCATAGATCCAAACCATAAGAAAGAACATACAGCCTACCTGGACATGCAGAAAATGACAACAGGAGGGCTTTCAGGTACTTAGCTAATAGTGCTTTCCTCCTAGGTTAGATGGGTGATTACGGAAAAGGGCTGCAAATGTTGAAGATCACCTGTTCTGTTACGCTGAAAGATCTAGTCTGTTAATAGGTAGTTGTATGAGGGTTTGACTTCTCTCCTCTGTAATTTCTCATTTTTTTGCAAGATAAATGATAATAACCTTTGAAAATTACCTTTAAATGCATCCGTAGGGCAAATTAGGGTAAAACTGCGTTGTATCGATCAAATCCATTGATTCCCTGCAGAGAATTTAGGGATAATGCCAAGTGTTTGATTTGTATTCGTAATCAGCAGGAATCCATCTACTGCATTTAAGTGCTTTTAATGTCAGGAAATAGGGGAGATCTTCAAAAGATCAGGTGATATTCAAAATATGACCCCCTCTAGATAAAATGACCCCCCACCTATGAGTGGCAAAACTAAATGCAAAGGAATCGGGTGATGTGGTCAATGTCGACCACGTGTATATCGGGTCATGAATTTAAGATCAGGGGATGTTCAAATATGACTCTGTAAATAAAATGACCCCCTTGTAAAAAGATCGGGGTGACGTCAATGTGTCGGTGACCATGTTTAATCATTGTGTTTTAATGACGTTATTGTCATGTTATTGAATATGGTGGGCATCAGACATATACCTTCGCGAGGTAGAATGGAATGATGATGTCATCATCAAGGTAACTTCCTTTGTTCATTGGATTTAGATGACGTCACCATCATATTGGCATAGGGTGATCTTTTGAGAAGAGGGTGATATTTGTAAGATGACGGACATTAAAAAATATGACCTCCCGCAAGAAAACTTAAGTTGCTTGACGAGCAGATATCGACTACTACGTAAAATTGATGTCCACACTTCGTGGATCAAGTGATTATTGGGTGATAATACACTATCGAGGTGATCTTGTCCAAGATGATTGATGTTTGAAATATGACCCCCCTTCCTTGGAATATCAGGTTTGACCGCACTTTGACTTAACATAACTTTCTTCCCTCAGAGAATTTTGGGATGATCCAAAAGGCAAACCTGCTTGGAATTCTACATACTTTCCAACCATGGGGTTAATAATGTGAAATACTGACTGTGGCAACTGACCTCACAATGGTGACAAATCCACCCTCTTACAGGGCTACATGCATGACTAATTTTACCAAACTACCCAAAGCAAAAAACAACAAGCCAAAGCAAGAAGAAAAAGTTGGGTCCCTGTTTTGTCAAGGCAAAATGGGGTGTGTTGTGTAACCACACAACAACTTGCCACCAAAGAACATAACCAAATTCCAACGATTCAAGTGATGTGATCACATTCTAACATAGTATTTTAACTCTTTCTAAGCATAAGTATTGTAATTTTTTTGAATGATAAGGTTTTCATCATGGCGACAATGCTAACAAAGGATCGGGTGTGTGCAAATGATTAATTATCCTCATCTTGAAAGTAAGTTGAAAACATGAGTAAGTGATGTTAAGCTACATAGTTTGGGAGCATGCCTCATAGCCAACTTGGATAGAGCCTTCTTGCCAGCAGGCGTCTATAGCCCCAGCAAGGTTATCTATACAATCCCCCTAAGTAGAGCCCCATTGCCAGCAGGCATCTAAAGCCCCGGTAGAGTTACTTACATGGCCTAATTTTTATTTCTTTTGGATTTTCAATATTTATTCTTTCTGTTCATATGATGTCATCATGTAAGCTTAATGTGCAAGGCATGGTCACTTGCTGATTTAGGTTGGAGATTGCATTGGTAACAAGGGAGTCCCTTTAGATTTTTCACTTAACACCTATACTTATGTGTTCCACAAACCCAAGGCTGTTAGCTGAGTCATTGTGAAAAATCACTTTGGTTAAGAAAAGGCACCCTGATGAAAAGGATATCATAGACCTGATCACCAATACTTCTCAAAATGAGTCATAACCTATATAGGAATTTGTTCTCATCAATTGAATCTTAACAATTTAGTTATTTTCTTAGGGTGATAAGTTGCATCATCTGGTCTAACCAAAATAGAACTCAATGAGCAAACAAATAAACAAAACAAAACTGTACAAACAACTATACAAATATGCACACTATGATACACATGACTTACATGATACTATTTCAGGCTTGAAAGTAATCCTTGAGGAACTATCCATTAACTGGTAATGGGACATCCTCACCAGTTAAAGTCTTAAGCCTATAAGTGTTGTCTCCTAAGATTTTTAAAACTTGAAAGGGACCTATCCAAAGTTTATCAAATATACCTTGATCTCCTTTCCTTTCATGTGCTTTGTCCCACATAAGGACTAAATCCAAAATTCTAAAAGCCTTAGCTCTGGCTCTTTTGTCAAACCAATGCTTGACAATAGCTTAATGTTTAGCAAATTGATCAAATGCTTTATTCCTTTTTTCTTCTAGGTGCATCAACTCAAGCAACCTGACTTCTTATTTTTTATCTATACCTAGATATTCCTGTGCAAACTGCAATGTGGGGATCTTTAGGTTAAGAGGGAGGATGGGATCCACCCCATAAACTAGGTGAAAAGGAGAATTTCCTAATGCAGCCTTCATCCTGGTTCTATCTACCCACAATGCATACTTTAATAGGGTGTTCCACTCCCTTGGGTTCTTTTCTATTAGTTTCTTTATAATGTTTAAAAAATTCTTGTTTGTGGATTCTGCTAATCCATTCCCTTGAGGATAGTAATGTAAGGAAAATTTCAAGATAATTCCATGGTCAAAAGCCCAACTTGATAACCTTATTGATGGAAAGGCAGACCCATTGTCACATACTAAAGCATAAGGAACTCCATACCTCGTTACTATGTTTCTTTCCAAAAACTTGATTACATCCTCAACATTGCATGTCTTACTACTAACAGCTTTAGTCCACCTGGTACAATAATCAATAATAGTTAACACATACCTGTGGCCTGAAGATGATGGAGGGTTGATAGGTCCTATGAAATCCATCCCCCATTGAGCAAAGGGGCACATCTCCATCACTGGATGCAAAGGCTGAGCAAAATATCTTTCTTGATTTGCAGCCACCTAACACATATGACAACATTTGATGTGTTCAACAGTATCTTTAAAAATAGTGGGCCAGTAATACCCTGCTCTGAAGATAGCATGAGTGGTAGCTAAGTATGATCCATGTGCAGTTCCAAACTTGTCATGTAATTCTCTTAGCACTTTGTCTACTTCTTGCCTTTCTAGGCATCTAAGTTATATTCCCTCATAGTTCTTCTTGAAAAGGATTCCTCCTTTTATCATGTATTTTTGTGATCTTATTTTTAAGGCTCCCTCTACGAGGCCTATAATCATGAAGGACATCTTCCAGTAATCAATATGTGCTTGATGTCTGAATACCATTCTCCAGTTTCCTTTGTATTTATGACATACTGTTGGCTCATGATGTTAGGATCAATTTCAGATATCATCTGACTCAATGCTTGTCCTCTCACTAATTTCATGGGTGTTATGTTCATATCATACTCTTGGAGGATAGTAATCCATTTGGCTCTCTTCTCGCTTGGTTCACTTTGCATTAAAAGCATCTTCATTGCTGCATCTGGTACTACATCGATCACTTTACTTCTTAAGATGTAATGTCTAAACTTCTTAACAGCTCGGACCAGAGTGAGTGCTTGTCTTTCAATATCTATTTATCTCAGTTCTATATCCCTAAAAGGACAACTCATGAAGGCTATGGGATTTTCTTCTTTAGCCTCATTTCTTTGTGTTAGTACTGCTGCAGATGTATGCTCTGAAGCAAATGAGTAAATGAAAAAATCTTTGGTATAATCTGGACTAATTAGAAGAGGAGCATTGGATATGACTTTCTTGATATCTTCAAAAGTTGCTCTAGCTTCAAGTGTCCTCTCAATTTTGGCATCCTTCTCGAGCATGGCATTCAATGGTCTAACAATCTTTGCAAAACTAGTAATGAACTTTCTAAAGAAATTGATCTTACCAAAATAGGATTTGAGCTCCTTCTTACTTCCAGGAAGTTGTATCTTCATGATTGATTCCACTCTATTAGGGTCGATGATGATCCCATTCTCTGTTATCAGGTGACCTAATAACTTCCCTGTGGTTACCCCAAATATGAATTTCATAGGGTTTAGGAATATTCCATAATGTTCACATTTTTTTAGTACCTTCCTGAGGTCTTCTACATGATTCCCTCTCTCTTTGGAGAAAACTGTCAAGTCATCCATGTATATGATGATGCATTTACCAATTAGCCCTCTGAAGGCTATATACATTGCTCGCTAAAATGTGGCTCCAACATTTATTAATCCAAAAGGCATGTGCCTATAGGCGAATATTCCCCACTTAGTGGTGAATGCAGTCTTTAACCTATCTATCTTATCTACCATCACTTGGTTGTAACCTGAAAAACCATCCAAAAATGACATCATCTTTGCACCATTTACAATCTGAAAGACTTCATCCAGAGAAGGCAAAGGATAGTTATCCTTTTTAGAAGCTCTATTTAAATTCCTGAAGTCTACACACAACCTAATATCACCATTCTTCTTTCTTACTGGGACCAAATTAGCCATGCATGTGGAATGTCTCATAGGAAATATGATCCTGGCATCGAGCAATTTCTTCACTTCTTCAAAAATGATGGGCTCCATCAAAGCATTAACAGGTCTTTGTTTCTATCTAAAGGGCTTGACATCCAGCTTTAACAGTATAGTATGAGTGATGATTGATGTATCATAAGTTTTCAACTCATCATATGTCCAGGCAATAACATGAATGTAATCTTTAAGTGTTTGGGTTATCCCTTCCATTTCTTTTTTCATACACACTTTTCCAATCAGGACATTCCTTTTTTCTTCATCATGTCCTATGTTAACTTGTGAATACTCTCCTCCATCTGCTTTAGGGAGATCTTTTTGTTTCAGCATGTTATCTAAATCAAATGCTCTTTCCAACTCTATCATTCCTTTAGGAATCTTGTTACTGGGAAATTCCATGGTCTCTTCTTCTTCCCAGATATGATCTTCCACATTTCTTTCATCTATGATCTGTGCATCAAAGACATCTCTGTTGGATATGAAGTCTAAAATGTGCTGGTCATCATCAAACACTTGAAGATTAACTACGTTGTCTGGTATAGAGGGTACTGACACTAATTCAACTGAAAATCTCTTCATGGATCAAGTGATTATCGGGTGATAATACACTATTGGGCTGATCTTGTCCAAGATGACTGATGTTTGAAATATGACCCCCCTTCCTTGGAATATCAGGTTTGACCACACTTTGACTTAACATAACTTTCTTCCCTTAGAGAATTTTGGGGTGATCCAAAAGGCAAACCTACTTGGAATTCTACTTACTTTCCAACCATGGGGTTAATAATGTGAAATACTAACTTTGGAAACTAACCTCATCATGGTGACAAATCCACCCTCTTGCAGGGCTACATGCATGACTAATTTTACCAAACCGCCCCAAAGCAGAAAACAACAAGCTAAAGCATCAAGAAAAAGTTGGGTCCCTATTTTGTCAAGGCAAAATGGGGCATGTTGTGTAACCACACAATAGCTATAAATACCAAAAACATTCTTATTGCTTCACTCCTAGCCATTAGTGCAAATTTTTCCTTAAAATGTATTCCTTCAACTTGAGAGTATCATTTGCATACCAACCTTGCTTTGTTTCTTACCACTTCACCATTCTCATTCATTTTGTTCCTAAAGACCCATTTGGTACCAATCACATTGTTGTATGCCGATCTAGTGACTAGATCCCAAGTTTGATTCTTTTCTATCTGCATCAATTCTTCTTTCATAGCATTTACCTAGTTTTCATCACTACATGCTTCATTTACATTTTTAGGTTCCACTTGAGAAATCAAACAATAATTAACCTGTTCATCAGTAGCTTTTCTTCTGGTCTGAACTCCTTTACTCTTATCTCCTATGATTTGATCTTTAGAGTGATTTAACTTCACATACCTAGGTGTCTTAGTAATGATTTCCAAAGCTTGTTCTTCTTCTTCCTCTAAGTTTTCTTCTTGCTGCACTACTACTTTGCTTGCAGGGACATCCGATTCATCAGATTCATATCCACTTGACACCTTCTCCTTTCTTTCATCAACTTTGACATTTGTACTCTTAATAATCTTCTTTAACCTGTTATTGTAACACCGGTAGGCCTTTCTCTTGGTAGAGTATCCAAGGAAGATACCTTCATCACATCTTGCATCAAACTTACCTAGATCTTCATCTCTTCTGATATAACACTTGCTTCCAAAAACTTTGAAATATTTCATAGTAGGAACTTTACCATATTCATAAGGAGTCTTAGAATTGTTTCCATTGACTTGGACTCTATTTAAGATGTATACAGCAGTATGAATTGCCTCTCTCTAATATACTTCTAGTAGATCAGCCTCTTGAACTTGTTAGATTTAGGGCAGACAATTGAGAGGGGGGGTGAATCAGTTATACAAAACTTTTCTTCCAATTAAACACTTAACTCCACTTTGTAATTTAGCATCATAATAATAAATCAATCATGGAAACACAATGCAATGAATCAAGAGCAGAAACATATTAACACAAGAGACACCAAGATTTTGACGTGGAAAACCTGGTTAAGGGAAAAACCATGGGGTGATTAACCCAAGATTGTATTCTCTGTTAGAAGAATAGAAAGAACAAAATGGCACATGCCAATTAGGGCTCACTATCTGAGCATACTACTCACAAGAGGCTCACTGCCTACAAGAGACACACTGTCTACAAATAATAAGTATCACCTACTTGAACTAGAAAATAGCATCTTCACCATGCTTTAATTAGTTCCATTTAAGCCAAATATTTCTACTCTGCCTTTTGCTCTTCTCCTCGCTACCACACACTCATCTCCACAAGACACCCTTTGAAATGACTTTACAATCCCTTATTTATACAAGACATCAACTTAGGAATAATCATCTAAGTCAGCAAACAACTACAAGAACATCTGCAGAATGTGTAACTCATCCAGTCGGCCAGTCTCAAGAAGAACACCATCATCTGAAGTTATTCTTCAATTGCGAACTCCAACTCCAATGCGGACCACCAACACAAACTAGACATGATCCAAAGACCTCCGCAAGATTGCCTGAATCACCAAGAATATCCACACTTCATCTGCTTACTGAAATCCTTCTCTCCTTCATCTGGAACCTTAAGAACACAGTGTGTCACCACTGTCACAAAGGAATAGATGCTTGCAGACCTTCAAACCATGAACCAATCAAGTTGACACTTCATCAAGACTTCCTCAACACTCCCTAAAATTCACAGAATAGGATAATGCATTTCTGGATCTCACCGGACCTATCTGTGTCACTCTATCACCTCTGAACACCTGCCTGAATTAGTTTTACTTGAATGGCCATAACTTCTTTAGATCTTCATGCAGACCTCTGAAATCTTTACTGGATCACTTTAAGACACATATCTACAAACCCTTTAATCCGCATCCTCTGATCCTCATCTTATCTTGGACTTTTACCTTACTGTCTTCACTATTCTTCTCTGATTAGGACTAATTTTCTCAATATCCTCAACACTCAGCTCATCCAATCCTTTTCATCCATGCAACAGGAGTATGTTGACATTAATGACAACACTGGTTAGGCCCATACTTGTAACAATCTCCCCCTTTGTCATTGATGGCAACATATGATGTGAAAAACTATTTTAACCATCAAGACAAAACTTCTCCTTACTATCACAACTCCCCCATCAATAACAACCATTCACATGCCTTTTCTTCCTTTACTGCTCCCCCTTTGATCATCCACCACTTGTTTTTCACATGTCTTCTCTCCCCCTTTGACATCAATGGCGAAGGGCACATACTTGCAATTCCACCATTTCAGAATCATATCAGCTGCTCCCCCTGAGTAGCAGCTCTCCATCATCAATCTGGATCACAAGAAATGACTATGATATCCCCCAGACTGATGCACATCAGTGCACCTTAGTTCATCACCGGAGGGGCAATAACCCCTAACTTCTCCCTGAGATACTCAAAAGAGTCCTTAGGTAGAGGTTTAGTAAAGATGTCTACAATCTGATCCTTTGAAGGCACAAACTCCAATCTCACTTCATTCTTGTTCACTTGTTCTCTCAAAAAGTGAAACTTGATGGATATATGTTTAGTCTTTGAATGCAACACCGGATTATTAGATATATTTATTGCACTTGAATTATCATAGAAGATTGTGATAGGCTCCTCATACTCCACTCTTATGTCTCTTAGCATTTGCTTCATCCACAAAACTTGAGTGCAACTACCTACTGCTGCAATATATTCTGCTTTTGCAGTGGACAGAGATATTGCCTCTTGTTTCTTGCTCAGCCAAGAAACCAATCTCTTCCCCAAAAAGAATGCTCCACCACTGGTACTCTTTCAGTCATCCACATCTCCTACACAATCCACATCTGTATATGCATGAAGAGAGAAATCATGATCTCTGGGATACCACAATCCATACTCAACTGTTCCTTTTAGATATCTAAAAATCCTCTTGATTGTCATGACATGAGATTCTCTAGGATCAGCTTGAAATCTAGCAACAAGACCCACAACATTCATAATGTTAGGTCTAGTCTGAGTGAGATACAACAATCCTCCAATCATTGACTTGTACTTTTTCTGATCAGCCTTAGGAGAGTCATCATCTTTGCCCAATTTATGTCCAGTTGCCATGGGAGTATTCATTGGTTTTGAGTCTTCCATCCCAAATTTTATCAACAATTCCTTCACATATTTGGTCTGAGAAATGAAGATTCCTTTCTTTGTTTGAGTGATTTGCAAACCCAAGAAGAAATTCATTTCCCCAAGAATGGACATCTCAAATTCACTTTTCATTTGATTTGCAAAAGTTTTACACATACTATCTCTTCCTCCAAAAATGATATCATCAACAAACACTTCAACAATCAAGATGTTCTCATGATCAATTTTGAAATACAAATTACTGTCAGCAGTACCTTTGTTGAAACCAATCTTCAAAAGATCCTTATCCAGTCTTTCATACCAGGCTTTTGGGGCTTGCTTTAGTCCATACAGTGCTTTCTTTAACTTGCAGACCATATCACCATGATCAGACAATTGAAATCCATCTGGTTGCTCAATGTATACTTCTTCTTCCAAATCAACATTCAGGAAGGTAGACTTGACATCCATCTGATACACTTTGAAATCCTTAAAGGCAACAAAGGCAAGAAATAATCTGACTGCTTCAATTCTTGCCACCGGAGCAAAAGTTTCTTCAAAATCAACTCCTTCTATTTGAGAGTAACCCTCGCAGACCAATTTGGCTTTATTTCTAATTACTTCACCAACTTTATTCAGTTTGTTCCAGAAGACCCATTTTGTTTCAATCACATTCTTATTTCTTGGTCTGGGAACAAGATCCCAAGTGTGATTTTTCTCAATTTGCATCAGCTCTTCCTCCATTGCTTTTGTCTAGTTTTCATCATTACAAGCTTCATTCACTGTCTTAGGTTCAATCTTTGAAATCAAACAATATTCATCTGAATCTTGAGCAATCCTCCTTCTTCTTTGTACACCTTTTCTTTTATCACCTATGATTTGATCTTTAGAGTGGTTCAGTCTTACATAACTAGGAACATTGGGAGTTTCTTGCATTTCTAACTCTTGATCAGGCTCATTATAACTCATCTCTTCCTGATTTACCAGATCAGTTTGAATCTGAATTCCAGAAGGGGCTTGGGCTCCTTGAATTAGAACACCATTATGATCATCTTCATCATATTCATAAAACTTTGAGGGTTTTTCAATTCCTTCATCAACCTTCACATTTGTACTTTCTAAAATCTTTCTCAGTCTCTTGTTATAACATCAGTATGCTTTACTTTGATTAGAGTAACCCAAGAATATTCCTTCATCACTTCTAGCATCAAACTTGCTTAGATCTTCATCTCTTTTGATGTAACATTTGCTACCAAAGACTCTGAAATACCTCACAGTAGGAGTGATGCCAAACCAAAGTTCATAAGGAGTCTTACCGGTATTGCTTCTAATTTGAACTCGATTGAGAGTATAGACTGCAGTGTTAACAGCTTCTCTCCAATAGATCTGAGGAACCTTTGCTTCCATCATCATGGTCCTAGATGCTTCATGGATGGTCCGATTCTTTCTTTCCACTACTCCATTCTTCTATGGAGTCTTAGGACCAGACAACTATCTCTTTATTCCATGTTTCTCACAGAATTCTATGAAATCACCGGATGTGAATTCTCCACCTCTATCAGACCTCAGACACTTTAATTTTAATCCGGTTTCATTCTCTACCATAGCCTTGAATATTTTGAATTTCTCAAGAGCCTTTGATTTCTCTTTCAGAAAGGTTACCCACATCATCTGGGAATAGTCATCAATTAGTAACATGAAGTATCTATCACCTTGCACACTCCTGATTCTTGTCGGACCACAAAGATCAGTATGAACTAAGTCCAATAATCCGGTAGAGGATAGTTCCTTACTCTTGAATGTGATTCTGCTTAGCTTACCCAACTGACATTCTTTGCACAAGCTATTAGTAGGTTTAACCAATTTTGGAAGATCTCTTATAGCCTGAGTGTTGCTTATCTTGATGATGTTATCAAAATTCACATGACACATCCTCCTATGCCATAACCAACTTTGATCAACTTGAACAAATAAGCAACTTTTACCAGTACCAACCAAATGGAAGATATTGCCTTTTGTTTGAGTACTGGATGCAATCTCTATTCTAGAACTTTCAAAGATCTTGCATTTTCCATTCTTGAATCAGAGATCATAGCCTTTGTCCACCAACTACCCAACACTGAGAAGATTGTGCTTCAAACCTTCAACATACAGTACATTACCGGTTTTGTTCCTTCCATCAAAAGAAGTAATTCCTCTACCTCTGATTCTACTAGCAGAGTATCACCAAACTTTACCAGTCCTCCTTCATACCTCTCCAAATCTATGAACTTATTTTTGTCACCTGTCATATGGTGAGAGCATCCACTGTCAATGACCCAATCATCCTTCTCTTCAACTTGGGCAGCCAGAGCTCTTTCCTCAATCTTATGATTGATAGATACAGAGGACATTGGATCTTCTTCCTTGATGGCAATGAACACCCATTCATTTCCAGATTTGTTTCCTATCTCTGATTCATCATCTATTACTCCTTCATTATCATCATCTTCTTGTACATAGTAACAATTCTTTTGGAACCTTGATCTGTTGGGATTTGGTCTTGAAAATCTCTCTGGACACTTTGAGGCAAAATGACCAATCTTATTGCAGTTAAAACACTTAAAAGGTAATTTCCCTTCATACTTACCGGATCATCTTGGCAGTCTTTTTGCAATAAGGGCTTCAAGTTGAGCAGTTTCGGTTTCTTCTTCTTCCAAGTCTTTTCTTGCTTTTTCATACCATGATAGTTTCCTTGAAGAATTCTCTCCCGGATCAAACCTTTATTTTCCTTTTACAGAAGCACTAGCTCTGAATGCAGATTCAGTATTGGGGGGGCATCTCCTAACTCAGTCATTTCAAATGCAGCCAATTTGCTAGCCAATTGATCTCTTGTAACAGTTGTATGGGCTCTGAATTCTTCAATGGCAGCAACCTTGATTTTGAAAGAAGCAGGAAGGGATCTGAGAATTTTGCCAAGAATCTCATCTTCATCCAAGACTCCACCAACATTTCTAATTCCACAAACAAGCTCATTTACTCTTGGCATAAAAGTAGAGATATTTTCATCTTCTCTCATCTTTAGGTTTTCAAATTTCCCTTTCAGACTCTGTAGCCTTGCACATTTAACATACTTGTCTCCTTCATGCAGAAGTTCCAATTTTTCCCAAATCTCAAAAGCAGTTGGTAGGTCAACAACATTTGAAAGCTCTGAATCGATAATGCACTTAGAAGAGCTTCAATAGTTCGCAGATTGTTTTCAGCATCTGTGATTTCATTTGGGGCTTTCGGACCACCCTGTGGAGGAGTATACTTCGTTGAAGCCATGTTCCAGTACGCCATTCCCATACATTGCAAGTGACATTTCATGTGACTTTTCCAAAGATTAAAATTGGTTCCATCAAACTTCAGACTATCCTTCTTGTAGGATGACATCCTAGATCTCCTCAAGCGGTTAAGCTTCTTTTAGAGGAACTTGGCTTTGATACCAATTGTTAGATTTAGGGTAGACAACTGAGAGGGGGGGTGAATGAGTTGTACAAAATTTTTCTTCCAATTAAACACTTAACTCCACTTTGTAATTTAGCAACATAATAATAAATCAATCATGGAAACACAATGCAATGAATCAAGAGAAGAAACATATTAACACAAGAGACACCAAGATTTTGACGTGGAAAACCTGGTAAAGGGAAAAACCACAGGGTGATTAACCTAAGATTATATTCTCTGTTAGAAGAATAGAAAGAACAAAATGACACATGCCAATTAGGGCTCACTACCTGAGCATACTGCTCACAAGAGGCTCACTGCCTATAAGAGACACACTATCTACAAATAATAAGTATCACCTACTTGAACTAGAAAATAGCATCTTCACCATGCTTGAATCAGTTCCATTTAAGCCCAATACTTCTTCTCTACCTTTCGCTCTTCTCCTCACTACCACACTCTCATCTCCACAAGAAACCTTTTGAAATGACTTTACAATCCCTTATTTATACAAGACATCAACTTAGGAATAATCATCTAAGTCGGCAAACAACTACAAGAACATCCACAAAATGTGTAACTCATCCAGTCGGCTAGTCTCAGGAAGAACACCATCATCTAGAAGTTTTTCTTCAATTGCAAACTCCAACTCCAATGCAGACCACCAACACAAACTAGACATGATCCAAAGACCTCCACAAGATTGCCTGAATCACCAAGAATATCCACACTTCATATGCTTATTGAAATCCTCTCTCCTTCATCCAGAACCTCAAGAACATAGTCTGTCACCACTGTCACAAAGGAATAGATGCTTGTGGACCTTCAAACCATGAACTGATCAAGTTGACACTTCACCAAGACTTCCTCAACACTCCCTCAAATACCCAGAATAGGATAATGCATTTCTAGATCTCACTAGACCTATCTGTGTTACTCTATCACCTCTAAACACCTGCCTGAACTAGTTTTACTTAAATGGCCATAACTTCTTCAGATCTTCATGTGGACCTCTAAAATCTTTACTGGATCACTTTAAGACACATATCTACAAACCCTTTAATCTGCATCCTCTAATCCTCATCTTATCTTAGACTTTTACCTTACTGTCTTCACTGTTCTTCTCTGTTCCTGATTAGAACTAATTTTCTCAATATCCTCAGCACTCAGCTCATCCAATCCTTTTTATCAATGCAACAGGAGTATGTTGACATCAATGACAACACCAGTTAGGCCCATACTTGTAATAGAACTGTCCTATTTTTCCTTTCAACTACTCCATTTTGTTGTGGAATCCTAGGTGCAGATAATTGTCTCTTTATCCCTTGTTCCTCATAGAAGAAGTTAAACTCATTTGATTTAAACTCTCCACCTCTATTAGACCTTAAACACTTTATCTTCAAATCTATCTCATTCTCAACCATTGCCTTGAATGCTTGAACTTTTCTAGGGCTTCTACTTTTTCTTTTAAGAAGGTAACCCAAGTCATTCTAGAATAATCATCAATCAACAACATGAAATACTTGTCTCCTTGTAGACTTCTTACTCTGGTAGGTCCACATAGATCTGTATGCAATAACTTCAGTAGTCCATCAACAGATTGGTCCTTGCTCTTTAAACTTGTTCTTGTCTATTTTCCAAATTGGAATTCCTTGCACAAAGTATCAGCAGGCTTTACAAGCTTGGGCAAATCTCTTATAGCCTGAGTGGAACTTATCTTCACAATGTTGTCAAAATTGATATGACACAACCTTGTATGCCACAACCAACTTTCATCATTCTTGGCCAACAAGTAATATTCATTAGTTCCTTTCAAATGATAAATGTTACCTCTTGTCTTCTTACTAGTTGCAATCACTGTTCTAGAGCTTCCCAAAATCTTGTATCCATTGTCCTTGAATCTGAGATTATAACCTTTTCCACACATCTGACCAACACTTAAGAGATTGTGCTTTAGTCCCTTCACATATAAGACATCATCAGTGTTATTCTTGCCATCAAAAGAAATGGATCCTTTTCCACAAATCTTACTAGTTGTATCATCACCGAACCTAACCAGTCCTCCAACATATCTTTCCAAACTTATGAACTTAATTTTGTCACCAGTCATGTGATGAGAGCATCCACTGTCAATAACCCATTCATCTTTGTCTTCAACAACCTGAGAAGCCAAGGCACTTTCCATTGGTTCTTCTTCCTTCACATAGCTAGCAAGATTAGTAGTCACATGTTCTTCTTTAATAAAAATAAACAAGCATTCATTACCAGATGTACTAGCATTATCTAGTTCACCATCTGATACTCCTTCATCATCATCAAGATCTTCAACATGTAATAAATTCTTTAGGATTCTAGGTCTATTAGGTCTTGGCTTAGGAATTCTTGTGGGGCATCTAAAAGCATAATAACCAACTTTACCACAACTAAAACATTTGAAAGGTAGTTTGCCTTTGAAATTACCAATACCTTTGGGTAGATTATTAACAAAGTTGGCTTCAAGTTCTTCAAGCTCGTGATCTAGTTCCACCTTATATTTGTTAGATATGGGGGTTCTTTCTGAAGTGAAAGCAGTCTTTGTCTTTGGAAGTGAATCACCAAGTTCTCTCATTTCAAAGGTTGTCAGCTTCCCTAGCAGTTGATCTTTTGTACTCTGTCACTGTCATTACTTCTTCAATTGCAGCCACTTTATGACTATATGATTTAGGTAGTGATCTAAGAATTTTGTTTACAACTTCAATATCCTTAATTTTTCCTCCTACACTTCTAATGCTACTCACAAGTTCATCAACCTTTTGCATGAAGGATGTTATGTTGTCATTTTCACTCATCTTCAAACATTCATATTTTGTCTTCAAACTCTACAACTTGGTACTCCTCACAGATTCATCTCCTTCATATAGATTCTTCATCTTTTCCCAAATTTCATAAGTAGTTTCCAGCTCCATGATCTTTGTTACTTCGATGTTAGATAAGGCACTTACCAAGGCATCTTTGTCTTTTATGTTCAACTCAAATTCCTTGATCTCATCTTCAGTTTGCAAAACATTCTTCGGTATTTCATACTTATTTTCAATTATTTTCCAAACACTATAACCCAAGTAGAGGAGATGGGTTTTCATGCAAATCTTCCAGATGGAGTAGTTTGTTCCATCGAACCATAGACTTTCCTTCTTAAATGACATCTTGGATCAGCCTTAAGTGGTCAAGCTTCCTTCTGAGGAACTTGACTCTGATACCAATTGTTGAAATGAACCAGACAAATGAGAGGGGGGGTGAATCAGTTGTCTCAAAACTCAAACAATTCTGCACCTTAAAACATTAAACACTTGTCCACTACTTGTTATGATTAAGTCATGAAAGGACAAACTCAAAAACATAAACCCAATTGTAAGATCATACACAAGTGACACCAAATTTTTTACGTGGAAAACCCTGTTAAGGGAAAAACCATAGTGGATGTTAGTCCACAAGATATATAAGTTATAACAATACCAAAAATTAGAGGCTCACTGCCAATAGAGCTCACTGCCCAGAAAAAAGGCTCACTGCCAAGGGGTGGCTCATTGCAAAGGTTTTTGAACTGAGATAATAGCATCTACTCCATGCCTGAATTCAGTTCCATTGAAGTGCAATACTCTTTCTCTACTCTGCTCTACCTTCTACACTGAACAATTAACTTCACATTTTTCACACAAGGACATCGTTTCCATGACCAAATTACAAGTATATATATCATCCATCAACCTTGGAATGTACATCAAGGTCAGCATTACAGTCATCAACCATTGGAATGATCTCCAAGGTCGACATTACAAACATTTACAAAATAGGTCTTGACCTAATACAAAATTATGCTAAGGAAATGTAGTAAAGATGTATGTGGATCACTCCACGCCTTAGCTGGGACTCAAACATGATCTTCCATGCCACGAAATGCTTCTACAATATTCAATATATCTCTGCAATCACTGGAATTAACCAAGTTAGATAAGACTGGTTACACGCTACATTATCTGGGAATAAACTTCAAACATGATCTCAATTCCTTAATGAGGACCAATGTAAATGTAGGAACATGATCAAGAGGCATCCACAAGCACGTTGTAATCACCAAGAGCAACCGTACAAACTCTAACCACTTTATCCATGAGATTCTTCACACTGTAGCACATGAACTTCATTGTCTTCAACTGTCATAAAAGAAAGATAGCTTGTGGACCACCAAATCATGAACCATTATAGTTGTAAGCATTTATTGTCATCCCAGACTTCCCTCTAGAACTGCAGAGAAAAATACATCAATGCGGAGGAATGTGGAGCAAAATACTTCCTCCCTGTCACCATTGAATAATCAGAAAAAGTAGGTTTTACTCTGGTAAATGTAACTCACTCAATTCTTCATACTAGAGGCTCAAACGTAGGATTTAGCATCCTTAGACATGCCTCTAAATAATTTCCAATCCACAAACCAAGATCTTCAATCTACAAGAAATGCAGAGCAATATTGTGGACTATTCTTCAATATACAACACACTGTCTTCACTGTAATTCACTGTTTCTTTTCTAATTCTTCCATAGGGGATAATTTTATCAATATCCTCAACATATAAAGCTTCTAAACAAATAACAAAATAGATACAGTTGACACCAATGACAACATCGATTAGGCACATACTTGCAATAGATTTGTTGTAGATGGATTTGTTGACTCCTAGGTGATTTCATGTTGTTCATGGATGTTTCTAGACTATGTTAAAGGCTTGTGCTTGATCCGCAGGTCATGGTTGTTTTCTTGGAAGCGTGTACCTAAAGATCCTAGTTTCAACACTAGTTTTGGATGACCTGGTTGTTTACACTCTTTGTGGTTGTGTTTCACAGACTAAAGAAGCGTGTTGAAGCGTGTGAAGATGATTTTAGGTCCAAGCTAAGCTATGAAGTGTTCCACCTTCATTACTTTGCTCCATGGGATTGTTTAGGTCTAAACTTAATTTGAATTCTATATGTTTGTCGACCTTGGAGATTGTTTCAAAAGTTGTAGATTGTGTTTCTGACCTTGGTGAATGTTTCAAGGTTAATGATTGATATAAATAAGTGTAAAGGATTCGTGTGTATGTGTGCATGTCTGAGGATGAGGATGTTTGTGTTGTGAATTTGAATCAGAGGTAGCAAGGTCTTTCATGTGGTAGAAGACCTAATGTAGTGAGCAGAAGTCATCTACAATTTTTAGAGAGGCTACAAAGGTAATGATTGTTGTGCTTCAATAGAGTTGAACTCAGACATGTGGTAGATCCTATCATATTAGTTCATGGTAGTGAACCTTCCCTTTTGGTAGTGAGCCTATTGCAGTGAGCATTTCTTTGGACAGTGAGTCCTTAGGTAGTGAGCCTCTTTGTAATTTGGTATCGATACTATTATATATTGTGAGCTAATCATCACTGTGGTTTTTCCCTTTTACGGTTTTCCACATAAAAATATGGTGTTCTCTTATGCATGGTGTTGATGTGATTAAGTTTCTGTTATCTATTTTTCATGTTTAATTTTCATAACAAAAAAAAGGGTTTAAGTGAACTGATGTGAATGTGATTATGTTTGTGAGGGTTTAAAGTTTTTGATACAACTGATTCACCCTCCCTCTCAATTTTCTTGTGCATTCTAATAGGAAAACTATACAAAATCACAAAGGAGGCCATTAGGGCAGTGACAGAGTTAAGTGTCATGGGATCCGACTTACTGGCGATGAAGGTGTTAAGGGAAAATTGGATCTAAATGAATAATCAATATAATATATCAATGATACCCAAAACTCAATGAAATAATGAACAAAAGAGATCAATCAAACAATGAACAATACAAAAGAAAACCTCCTTTAATTATCAGCTTCCATTGATCACCTATCACAAATGATCTTGTCTATGAATATGGCCCTCAAAAGGTGTGGTGCAGGAGCACCTACCTGACAGCTGGCCTCCATGAGGCAGTTAGTTTGTTTTGAGTCTTGTTAATGTTTCCAAGAAGGTTTGATAAGACCAATGCATGTAATAAGGTCATGTTGACCATGCTTTGCTATTTTTAGATAGTTGTTAGGACAGCTGTTATGCTGTAGGTCCGGTTGGATCTCCCAGCCGCCTGGAGAGATTTCCCAGCCGCTTGGAGTCGGGTCAGTAGTACTCGCCAGAGATCCTATTTATACATCGGTTGGTTTTAGATCATCGAGCTAGGTTGCACAGAGTGAGACAGAGAGAGAGACTGATCATTGTATTACATCTTTTGAAATCAAATAAGAGATCCTGTTTGTGTTCATTTTCTGTTTGGTCTCCATTGTGTGATCGATTTGCTGGTTTGGTGGTTTCATGGATCCGCTGATCCATTCCACCGGTTGATTCGTTGAATCGGTGGAATGGTTATGTACAGTAGGTTAGGATTTAGTTTGTTTGTTCGCATGCAGGTGTGCAGGATCGCCGTCGAGAGATGTTGAGAACCCTAGCATGGGTATGTGCTAGGTCGAGCTGATAGTTAGAGTTTGGAAGATCACCCTGAGAGTAGATCGGGTCATCCCAGGAGGATCGGCGAATTGAAAATTCGCTAAGGTAGGAAAATTCGTTACAACGGCATCATCAGGATATTTCTGTGTATATCCTGCATTTACTTCGGGTGCCATCCGAGTAGAGGGAGGTGAGCATGATGCAGTCGATTGCATGAAGTGAATGAGCGTCGGGGTGATCATCATCAGGTGTTGCCGAGGAGGAGCGCATCGGCATAAGGTAGAAGATCGGGTTGACAATTCCTTCACAGGCCGATAATGTTAAGTTTGGCCGACAGCAGGATATTGAAGGAACTGCATGTGACATCATCGTCATCAGGATATTCGTCATCAGGATATCAGGTAGCAGGATATTGAAGGAGCTGCATGTGACGTCATCGTCATCAGGATAATCGTCATCAGGATATCGGGGTGACGTAAGCATCGAAGGAAGGGTGCATAAGGTTTGTCATCATCAGGATATATGGGAGGAACCGGATGTTCTATATCCTGCTGATTAACATGATGTTGAACATCATGATGCTGAAGATAGTGAAGATAGAGGTTGTCGGTAAGGTGAACAGTGAACATCAGGAGGATGTTTGCGCTTGCCGAATATGATGATGCTACCGATAGCCAGATATGATGATGCTGCTGACAAGTGAAAGAGTGAAGGTTTGTCTGTAGGAGGATATCGGTCGGCAGAGTAAATATGATGATGATGATGAAGGGTTGCGGACATCCATGCTGTATGTCAAGGTTTTAGTGTGGATGCCTCTGCATCATAGTGGTATCAGAACTCAGCAAAAGGTCTGGGCTGTTGTGTGTTGATTCTGTCACCGAAAGGGCAGAGGTAGAGTTGGTTCTGTCACCGAAAGGACAAAGGTAGAGGAGTGAGAGGTTGACAAAATGCCTTCGAAAGGTAGTGGTACTGCAAGGGAATTGTAGGAGATGAAGGAAAAACATGCCAGAGAGATGAGGAAGATGAAGGAGCTTGCTGAAGCACTTCAAGCCAGGCTTGTAGCCCTGGAAAGGAACAAAAAGAGGGAAGTGGAAGACAGTGAGTCTGAAGAAGATGAAGATACTGTTGAAGAGTATGAAGAGGTAGCTGAAGATCTGGATGCTGAAGACCAGAAATTTGCAAAACTATTAAAGGCAGTGCAGAGTGATAAACCTAAGGTAAAGGTTGATGTTTCCAAGTATAATGGAAGTTTGAATGAAGATGAGTTGCTGGATTGGATTGCTGCACTTGATAATCACTTTGAATGTGAAGATGTTGCTGAGGATCAGAAGGTAAAGATTGCAAAGACCAAGTTAGGAGGTCATGCTTTGGTATGGTGGGATTATGTACAATCTAAGAGAAGGAAACAAGGGAAGTCAAAGATCACTTCATGGGATAAGATGGTAGCAAGGATCAAAGGTAAATTCTTGCCAAGGGATTATGAAATTCAGATGTTTAAGAAGCTGCAATTTTTAAGGCAGAAGGAGATGGATGTGAAGGCATATACTGAGGAGTTTTATCAATTGAGTATGAGATCTGGTCATCATGAGAATGAGGTAGAAAAGGTGGCTAGGTACTTGGCTGGTTTGAGATTGAACATACAGGATGAGTTAGTTTTAGCTAACCCTAAGAGTGTGGAGGATTGTTACCAAATGGCAATCAGGATTGAAGAAAAGATGAATAGGGGACAAGATAAGTCCATGAGAGGAAGAGGAAACAATATGAGGGGAAGAGGATCAACCCCTACACAAAGGCAAACCAATGAGGGACAAGAAGACACTGGTAAAGGACAAGGACAGTCTGATTTCAGAGGTGGATGGAAAGGTAATAGAGGCAGATTTGGAGGTGGTAGAGGTTCTACTACATTTTCAGGAAAGTGTTACACCTGTGGTGAGTTTGGTCATCCATTTTTCAAATGTCCAGAAAGCAAAGGTTCTGTTGGCAAGAGACACTATATGGATTCATGGTTGTTGTCATTGATGGCAACAAAGGTCATTCCACATATCCGCAAGTCATAATGTGTCTCTACCAGAAGTCAGAATAAAGAATGTTGTGGTCCGGTGAAGAAGAACAGAGCATGTGGCAAGGTCCGACAGATTGGTCCGGATCTCTCAGAGGAAGTGTCTTGGTGCAGTGCAGATTTGGGGAAGTCAAGAGGACTACCTTGAGTGGTATATTCCAAGGATTTAGCCTCCGGTGATGGACAAGGAAAAAGATATGAATGGTTGAGTACCGGATTCCTGAGAGACAGTGAAAACAGAGGAAGAACTGACTGGCAGAGTATCAGACTGCTTTCCGGATGGGTTACTGTTGATGACAGAGGTTGTGAAGGCATGAATCATGTTTGGTCGACATGATTAATGATATCTACAAGTACATGCTTGATCCGCATTGCTTGGTGAGGAAGGATTCAGCCGACAGAATGAGAGTTTGTAAGAAACTAGACTGTTCCGGATGCCGACTAGAAAGGTGATGAAATTACTTTTGCGGATATATATAGAGGATGGATTTAGTTGTGAAGAGTGTGTTGATGTGGAGACATATGCGAATAAGTCCAGATAAGAGCAGAGGTAGCAAAAAGGATCCGGTATGTGAAAGATAGCAGAATAAAGAACAGAGGAAAGATGAAGTGCAGCAGATCAGTGTACTGAGCCTAACCGGAACTGAACTCCAGCATATGCAGATGCTTCCAATCAGTTCAAGACTATGATTCTCATCACTTTGTAGACAGTGTGTCTTCTTGTAGGCAGTGGGCCTCTTGTGAGCAGTGTGCTCGGGCAGTGAGCCCTAATTGGCAAGTGCCATTTTTGTAATTTCCTATTCTTCTAACAGAGAATAATTTTGGGTTAATCACCCCGTGGTTTTCTCCCTTAACAGGGTTTCCACGTCAAAAATACTGTGTCATGTGTTTCTTATTTCATGATTAATGTTTGTGTGTTTGATTCTATGCTGCATCAATTATAAGGAAAGATCAATAAGGGAAATAATTAGGATAACTGATTCACCCCCCCCTCTCAGTTATCAACAATTGGTATCAGAGCTAAGTTCCTCCTAATAGAGCCTAACAGCTTGAGGAAGATCTGGGATAAGAAATGGATGCATATGGTTTAAGGGAGCAACTCAAGACTGCTCTTGAGGATCTTGAACAGTCGAATTCTGAAGTTAGTGAATTAAAGGAAAGACTCAAACAGGCTGATGAATTCATGAGAGAATTAAAAGACAAATTAAGTCTCTCTATGAAAAAGAGAAAGGAGCTGCTTCAACAATTGGCAAGACAAAGTGAAGAAAGCAATACAAATGAAGAATTGACTGAGCAAACCAAGTTATGTGAAAAGTTATCAAAAGAAGTCATTATGTTAAGACATGAAATGGAATCAGGAACTATAAAGTTTACTCAAGAGATTGAAGAAAAAAGAAAGGCTGAAGACAATCTAAGACAATCTCTTAAAGAAAAATCAGAAGAATGCCACCAGATGGACAGGATTATCAGACATCTTGAATCTGATCTTGAAGATGCCAAAGATAATGAAGGAAAACTTGAGGATCAAATTGTCTCTCTCAAAAGAGACCTTCAAACAGCAAATGAATATAAAGAGAAATTCAAGATAAGTTCTGCTCAACTTGAAGTTCTTCTTGGAAGTCAAAAGAGGACAGATGACAAGTATGGTTTGGGATATGAGAAAGGAGAAAGCTCCGGATCCGGTCAGAAGAATCTTGGATCAGAAAATCCAAGGAGCAGGCCTAGAAGACCTCCGGTAAGACAGCCAAATGCTTAAAGATATCCATCCTTCAATGGATACTGCCACAGCTGCAACCACTTTGGTCACAAAGCTAATCAGTGCAAAATGAGAATGAATCAGATTAATTCATCCTTCTCCGGACAGTGCTTCAACTGCAAACGGTATGGACACAAATCCCATGAATGCAGAATTATGCAAGTAAACAAATCATTCAAAGGTAGATGCTTCACATGCAATAGAGTAGGTCATATGGCTAATCAATACAGATCAAGAGGATATCAGTCAAATATGCAAAGAAATGTTATTTGCCAAATCTGCAATAGGTTCGGTCATAATGCTAAAGTCTGTAGAAACAAGAATCAGGACAAAAGAGGTCCGGTGTATAATCAGAATCAAGACAAGGGTAAACAAAAGATGAATGCGGATGAGGTTAGGAATCAGATGAGCAAGATTTGGGTGAAGAAAAGTTCAGAGAATGTAGAGGTTGGATCCGCACCAGACTCTGGTGCTGATATTTCTTCCGGAAATTAAAAAGTGAGCTCAGGCTCAGGGGGAGACTCAAAGAAAATCTTGTTCCCCCAGCCAAACAAGTGGTGCCGGATGTGGCACAAGATGCGGATCAAAGGGTTTGTAGATATGAGTCTTGAGATACTTCAGTCAAGTTTTCAGAGGTCCGCATGGAGTTATGAAGAAGCTGTGATCGATCAAATAAGACCTGTTCAGGGAGATGCTCCGGTATGATAAAGGATTACAAAAAGGTCCGGAAAGATCCGGAAATGCACTATCTTGTTCTGCGGATTGGACAGAGTGTTTGGGATGTTCTTGTAATATGTTACCTCGATTTTGAAAGATCCGGATGATATCCACAGATCAGGACTAATCCGGGATACTCCAAGCTATCCAGACAAGGCAAACCGGAATGATGTAGGTGAAGCATTTATTGCAAACAGATATTAGGGTTCGCGGAGCAATTTAAGGGATTTCTCAAAGGTCATTTGCTCATTCTGCACTCGAGAAGAAGTGAAAAATGGAGCTCTGCAACAAGGTTCATCAAGCACACCAAGGATCTCCTGCCGAAGTTATTGCATAAAGAAATCAATCCAACCACTCCGTGCAAACCGAAGGCGCATAAGGTATTCTCCATTTTTCATTACCTCACTGCAAATCTTTGAAGAATGGCTACTCCAAACATAGTTAAGATCTCTGATAGACCTTTGTTGATAACTGAGAGGGGGGGGGGTGAATCAGTTATCCTAATTATTTCCCTTATTAAACTTTCCTTTTAATTGAAGCAGCATAAAATCAAACACAAAACATTAACCATGAAATAAGAAACACATGACACAGTATTTTTGACGTGGAAACCCTGTTAAGGGAGAAAACCACGGGGTGATTAACCCAAGAATTATTCTCTGTTAGAAGAATAGGAAATTACAAAAATGGCACTTGCCAATTAGGGCTCACTGCCCGAGCACACTGCTCACAAGAGGCTCACTGCCTACAAGAAGACACACTGTCTTACAAAGTGATAAGAATCATAGTCTTGAACTGATTGGAAGCATCTGCATATGCTGGAGTTCAGTTCCGGTTAGGTTCAGTATACTGATCTGCTGCACTTCATCTTTCCTCTGTTCTTTAGTCTGCTATCCTTTCACATACCGGATCTTTCTTGCTACTTCTGCTCTACTCTGGACTTGTTCGCATATCCTTTCACACATTTCACACACTTTACAACTAAATCCATCCTCTATATATATCCGCACAAGTAATTTCATCACCTTTCTAGTCGGCATCCGGAACAGTCTAGTTTCTTACAGACTTAGTTCTGTCGGCTGAATCCTTGCTCACCAAGCAATGCGGATCAAGCATATACTTGTAGATATCATCAATTATGTTGGCCAAACATGATTCATGCCTCCGCAACCTTTATCATCATCTGTAACACATCCGGAAAGTAGTCTGATACTCTGTCAGTCAGTTCTTCCTCTGTTTTCACTGTCTCTCAGGAATCCGGTACTCAACTATTCATATCTTTTTCCTTGTCCAACTCCGGAGGCTAAATCCTTGGAATATACCACTCAAGATAGTCCTCTTGACTTCCCCAGATCCGCACTACACCAAGACACTTCCTCTGAGAGATCCGGACCAATCTGTCGGACCTTGCCACATGCTCTGTTCTTCTTCACCGGACCACAACAATCTTCAATCTGACTTCCGGTAGAGACATATCATGACTTGCGGATATGTGGGATGACCTTTGTTGCCATCAATGACAACAACCATGAATCCATATAGTGTCTCTTGCCAACAATCTCCCCCTTTGGCATTGATGGCAACACTTAGTGAAAAATGACTAAGTGTTTACACTATGCTCCCCCTTTGCTGATGCTCTGTCTTTATATACAATTTCCGGAACTCCCCCTGAGTTGGATTCCTCATTTTTCACTGCTCCTCACTCCCCCTTTGACATCAATGGCAAAGGGTAGGGTCCGCACACCAAAATTTTCAAAAATTTTCTATATATAGCCGCATATTTACATACTCACATATACTGCAGAATGTCTGCAAAGGATGTCTGCAGTTGAACCATTTCAGTAGCCCAACTTAGCTTCATTCTGTCCAAGATTGAAATGTGACCACTCAACAAAAATGCAAAAGCTTCTGCCCGCCTGAGATCTATCGGATCTTTTGTATGGGCGGTGGTCTGGGCATCACTGATGGCCTCATGCATAGTTTCCAACTTAGGGACTATAATCCTTCTAAGTTCTCCCATCCGGTTGGTAATGTTCTTCCTCTCCTTCTCAAGATTCTTTATTTCATTCAAGACTGCAATAGTCTGACATTCTTGATTTATTATAGAGGAAGAGAGAGGATCAAAACTTTGAGATAAGCTTTGAAGCTTGTCCTGTTCCTCTTTTATTTTCTTGTCAATTGCTGTTGTTGCCTTTGACCAAGATATACAAAATTTGTAGATGTCACCGCCATCCTTAAGAGAATTTTCTAAGCTCTTTATTCCAATGCTTACAATCTTCCTATCCTTAGAGATTAATTCTAATATTTCAGAAAATCTCTTATCCAAAAATTCCTTCCGGACCTTTTCTTCAGCTGATTTTTCTAGAGAATTAAAATGTGTATCAATACTACTGACTAAGGTTTTTAGATTACCGGAAGTGGAGGCTGTCAGATCTATCTGGATTGATGGCATGATCTTTACAAGTACTTCGGAAGCAGCCTCTATCAACTCATAGTCTTCCATATGAGACTTCAGGAGCTTTTCATTTGCCTTGGCATTTGCAAATGAAGCTATCTTCATTGTTTGTACCGGAGAGAGAGAGTCAAAATCAAATGGACCTTTTAGAAGCTCCGGTTCATCAATCTCTAGAGTTTCTTTGCTCAAAAATTGTTGAACAGTTTGTGCAGTGTCTCTTGCCGGAGACAGATGTTTCTTTTCTTCTGCAGTCTTAGAACTGTCAACCTCTTTGTCTGTCACCACTGCTTCCTTCTCCTGCAATTGCTCTTCTTCTTTAGATCCGGAGACTGTAGGGGAAACCGGAGGAGAGATGCTTGCTTGTTCATGGGCCACTTCTTCTGGAGCAGAGGGTCCCAAGTCCTCACTTGTCTGTTCAGGGCTCACTTCTTCCGGAACAGAAGATTCCAAATCAACAGCTGTTTCTGCACCTAAGTCCTCTACAACAGGAAGATTGAACCTTTTGAAGGCCTTCCGGAGGATCTCTTCTGTCTCTTGTGCCACTTTGTCAGTCTCACCAAGCATGAGCTGATTCATCCTGGCTTTACTTCTGAACTCATCTTTGCAGTCCTTGAAGATCATGTTCATTGTCTTGGGATCAATTTGAGGATATAGCTGAATAGCTATCTGCTCCCGGATCTCAAGATCTTTGGCATGAGCATTATTCTTTCTTACTTCCATTTCCTTCTCTAGGCTTTTAGGAATGAGAGATATGATCTCAATGAAAGCCTTATTGTATGTGTTCAGATATTTAACTGTGGCTTCCTGCAGAGTCTTTTGGTCTGCCTCACTGAAGTCATCATAGGATTCAGTCATTGGTTGAAGGTTTCCATCCACCGTGACCGACTTGATTATGCTCTCTAGTGACAAAGTGGGTTTTTCAACAGTTACCTCTGCCATTTCATCCTTGTCTTGGCCTGTGGAGGGCTTACCGGATCCTTTCTTCTTCTGTTTCTTTACTTCTCTTACTTCCTCATCTGATTCTGTTTCCTCTTCATCCTTTTGGCTTTCATAAGCCCTTGATGCTTTTGTCTTGGATCTTTTACCGGATGCCTGGACTTCCGGTTTTGAGCTTTTGGTTGTGGAAGGTGCAGATCTCTTTGATGATCTGGTCCGGGTGGGGGTTTCAACCGGAGCACTTTCTTTGCTTTTCTCTTCTTCCTCAGCCTTTCTCCTCTTTTCCCGGCTGGCATCAAGTGCCTCTTTTGAGATGCCTAGGCCTTGAGCAATGTGCTCTATTTCTTTTCTCACTTTTCTCTTAATCTCAGGTTCCCTGAGTTCTACATGTAATTTCACACTCAGCTCCTCAAAGGTTCCAAACCTTTCTGCCTTAGGATCTTTGGGCTGACTTAGCATGTGTTGAACATGCAGCTCTACTATCTGTTCATCAACTTCATACCCCATGGGCATGATCCAGACAGTCCTTGGCTCCACTGCCTCCATTAGGCACTGATCAGTGTCAATCATAAAGCATACTGAGTCCTTGTATTTCTCAATGAGAGACTGGGGAATTCTCTCTCTTGCTTGCATCATGCTCTGAAAGTTTTTGAAGTATCTCCATAGAGCTGTATTTCTCGCTTTTGCATCCCCAAGTCCATGCAAATAGTCTCTTATCTGGACTGCAACAGGTTTGTCATTCTGCCATACCCATCCACTTGTTCCGGGTAGCTCATTCATGAAGTAAAAGAATAGACATACAATGAGAGTACCATACTTAAAGGAGTTCTTCTTGTCTTTCTTGATTTTCTGTACATTTTCCATTAATTGGCTTAGTAGTAGTTCACAAAGATCATAATCTGCATTCTTTCTTAGCATTTCATATGCTGTGTATATTGCAGTTCCGGATACAGAATTCTCCCTGCTGGAGTGATAGATCTTGTATCCTATTATCATTGATGCATATTTGATATCCGGATCCGAAATATCTTCAATGGTCATTGCCCTCTTATCATATTTTGATCCGGTGGCCTCAGTTACAACGTTGTTCTTGACAGATTTGAGGATAGGTACCCCCCCGGAAGAGTATAGACCAGTTACTGCTCTAATTGCTTCTTTTGTGATCTTACAGGGTCTATCTAGCCAAAGGAAGTTGTCATGCATTCTGCTCAGTACATACCGGACCCATTCATCTTCTTCAAAGCTAGGGAAATGAATGAATTGCTCAAATTGTTTCTTCTGGATACCCTTATACTCTGGTTTGAGCTCAAAAGCATTGTCTATCAGTTGCTTGTGATAGAGGTCTCTTAATTTGAATTCCCCAAATTCCTCAATGTTTGCGTGTATGTAAACCCTAATATCTTCAGTATGTAAGACTCCGTGGGGAACACTAGAGAAGGCTCCTAGTGGATCTACCTCCAATGATTTGTAGGGATGTTTCTTGAATGAGGGGCGAGGTCTATCAGAGATCTTAACTATGTTTGGAGTAGCCATTCTTCAAAGATTTGCAGTGAGGCAATGAAAAACGAAGAATACCTTATGCGCCTTCAGTTTGCACGGAGTGGTTGGATTGATTTCTTTATGCAATAGCTTCGGCAGGAGATCCTTGGTGTGCTTGATGAACCTTGTTGCAGAGCTCCACTATTCGCTTCTTCTCAAGTGTAGAATGAGCAGATAACTTTTGAGAAATCCCTTATATTGCTCCGCAAACCCTAATATCTATCTGCAATAAATGCTTCACCTGCATTATTCCGGTTTACCATGTCTGGACAGCTTGGAGTATCCCGGATTAGTCCTGATCACTGAATATCATCCGGATCTTTAAATCATGAATAAATCTGGGTAACATATTACAAGAACATCCCAAACACTCTGTCCAATCCGCAAGACAAGATCGTGCACTTCCGGATCTCTCCGGACCTTTTTGTAATCCTTTATCATACCAGAGCACCTCCCTGAACAGGTCTAACTTAATCGAACACAGCTTCTTCATAACTCCATGCGGACCTCTGAAAACGTGACTGAAGCATCTCAGGACTTATATCTACAAACCCTTTAATCCGCATCTTGTGCCACATCCGGCACAACTTGTTTGGCTGGGGGAACAGAATCTTCTTTGAGTCTCCCCCTGAGCCTGAGCTCACTTTTTAATTTCCAGAAGAAATATCAGCACCAGAATCTGGTGCGGATCCAACCTCTACATTCTCTGAGCTTTTCTTCACCCAAATCTTGCTCATCTGATTCCTAACTTCATCCGCATTCATCTTTTGTTTACCCTTGTCTTGATTCTGATTATACACCGGACCTCTTTTGTCCTAATTCTTGTTTCTGCAGACTTTAGCATTATGACCGGACCTATTGCAGATTTGGCAAATAACATTTCTTTGCATATTTAACTGATATCCCCTTGATCTGCATTGATTAGCCATATGACCTACTCTATTGCATGTAAAGCATCTACCTTTGAATGATTTGTTTACTTGCATAATTCTACATTCATGGGATTTGTGTCCATACCTTTTGCAGTTGAAGCACTGTCCGGAGAAGGATGAATTAATCTGATTCATTCTCATTCTGCACTGATTAGCTTTGTGACCAAAATGGTTGCAGCTGTGGCAGTATCCATTGAAGGATGGATATTTTTGAGCATTTGGCTGTCTTACCGGAGGTCTTCTAGGCCTGCTCCTTGGATTTTCTGATCCAAGATTCCTCTGACCGGATCCGGAGCTTTCTCCTTTCTCATATCCCAAACCATACTTGTCATCAGTCCTCTTTTGACTTCCAAGAAGAACTTCAAGTTGAGCAGAACTTATCTTGAATTTCTCTTTATATTCATTTGCTGTTTGAAGATCTCTTTTGAGAGAGGTAATTTGATCCTCAAGTTTTTCTTCATTATCTTTGGCATCTTCAAGATCAGATTCAAGATGTCTGATAATCCTGTCCATCTGGTGGCATTCTTCTGATTTTTCCTTAAGAGATTGTCTTAGATTGTCTTCAGCCTTTCTTTTTTCTTCAATCTCTTGAGTGAACTTTATAGTTCCTGATTCCATTTCATGTCTTAACATAATGACTTCTTTTGATAACTTTTCACATAACTTGGTTTGTTCAGTCAATTCTTCATTTGTATTGCTTTCTTCACTTTGTCTTGCCAACTGTTGGAGCAGCTCCTTTCTCTTTTTCATAGAGAGACTTAATTTGTCTTTTAATTCCCTCATGAATTCATCAGCCTGTTTGAGTCTTTCTCTTAATTCACTGACTTCAGAATTTGACTGTTCAAGATCCTCAAGGGCAGTCTTGAGTTGCTCCTTTAAACCATATGCATCCATTTAAAATCCCAGATCTTCCTCAAGCTGTTAGGCTCTATTAGGAGGAACTTGGCTCTGATACCAATTGTTGATAACTGAGAGGGGGGGGTGAATCAGTTATCCTAATTATTTCCCTTATTGAACTTTCCTTTTAATTGAAGCAGCATAAAATCAAACACAAAACATTAACCATGAAATAAGAAACACATGACACAGTATTTTTGACGTGGAAACCCTGTTAAGGGAGAAAACCACGGGGTGATTAACCCAAGAATTATTCTCTGTTAGAAGAATAGGAAATTACAAAAATGGCACTTGCCAATTAGGGCTCACTGCCCGAGCACACTGCTCACAAGAGGCTCACTGCCTACAAGAAGACACACTGTCTTACAAAGTGATAAGAATCACAGTCTTGAACTGATTGGAAGCATCTGCATATGCTGGAGTTCAGTTCCGGTTAGGTTCAGTATACTGATCTGCTGCACTTCATCTTTCCTCTGTTCTTTAGTCTGCTATCCTTTCACATACTGGATCTTTCTTGCTACTTCTGCTCTACTCTGGACTTGTTCGCATATCCTTTCACACATTTCACACACTTTACAACTAAATCCATCCTCTATATATATCCGCACAAGTAATTTCATCACCTTTCTAGTCGGCATCCGGAACAGTCTAGTTTCTTACAGACTTAGTTCTGTCGGCTGAATCCTTGCTCACCAAGCAATGCGGATCAAGCATATACTTGTAGATATCATCAATTATGTCGGCCAAACATGATTCATGCCTCCGCAACCTTTATCATCATCTGTAACACATCCGGAAAGTAGTCTGATACTCTGTCAGTCAGTTCTTCCTCTGTTTTCACTGTCTCTCAGGAATCCGGTACTCAACTATTCATATCTTTTTCCTTGTCCAACTCCGGAGGCTAAATCCTTGGAATATACCACTCAAGATAGTCCTCTTGACTTCCCCAGATCCGTACTGCACCAAGACACTTCCTCTGAGAGATCCGGACCAATCTGTCGGACCTTGCCACATGCTCTGTTCTTGTTCACCGGACCACAACAATCTTCAATCTGACTTCCGGTAGAGACATATCATGACTTGCGGATATGTGGGATGACCTTTGTTGCCATCAATGACAACAACCATGAATCCATATAGTGTCTCTTGCCAACAACCTCGCCCCTCATTCAAGAAACATCCCTACAAATCATTGGAGGTAGATCCACTAGGAGCCTTCTCTAGTGTTCCTCACGGAGTTTTACATACCGAAGACATTAGGGTTTACATACATGCAAACATTGAGGAATTTGGGGAATTCAAATTAAGAGACCTCTATCACAAACAACTGATAGACAATGCTTTTGAGCTTAAACCAGAGTATAAGGATATCCAGAAGAAACAATTTGAGCAATTTATTCATTTCCCCTGCTTTGAAGAAGATGAATGGGTCCGGTATGTACTGAGCAGGATGCATGACAACTTTCTATGGCTAGATAGACCCTGCAAGATCACAAAAGAGGCAATTAGAGCAGTAACTGGTCTATACTCTTCCGGAGGGGTACCTATCCTCAAATCTGTCAAGAACAACATTGTAACTGAGGCCACCGGATCAAAATTTGATAAGAGGGCAATGACCATTGAAGATATTTCGGATCCGGATATCAAATATGCATCAATGATAATAGGATACAAGATCTATCACTCCAGCAGGGAGAATTCTGTATCCGGAACTGCAGTATACACTGCCTTTGAAATGCTAAGAAAGAATGCAGAATATGATCTCTGCAAACTACTGCTAAGCCAACTAATGGAAAATATACAGAAAATCAAGAAGGATAAGAAGAATTCCTTCAAGTATGGTACTCTTATTGTATGTCTATTCTTCTACTTCATGAATGAGCTACCCGGAACAAGTGGATGGGTATGGCAGAATGACAAACCTGTTGCAGTCCAGATAAGAGACTACTTGCATGGACTTGGGGATGCAAAGGCGAGAAATACAGCTCTATGGGGATACTTCAAAAACTTTCAGAGCATGATGCAAGCTAGAGAGAGAATTCCCCAGTCTCTTGTTGAAAAATACAAAGACTCAGTGTGTTTTATGGTTGACACTGATCAGTGCCTAATGGAGGCAGTGGAGCCAAGGACTGTCTGGATCATGCCCATGGGGTATGAAGTGGATGAACAGATAGTGGAGCTGCATGTTCAACACATGCTAAGTCAGCCCAAAGATCCTAAGGCAGAAAGGTTTGGAACCTTTGAGGAGCTGAGTGTAAAAATACATGTAGAACTCAGGGAACCTGAGATTAAAAGAAAGGTAAGAAAAGAAGTAGAGCACATTGCTCAAGGCCTAGGTATCTCAAAGGAGGCACTTGATGCCAGCTGGGAAAAGAGGAGGAAGGCCGAGGAAGAAGAGAAAAGCAAAGAAAGTGCTCCGGTTGAAGCTCCCACCCGGACCAGATCATCAAAGAGATCTGCACCTCCCACAACCAAAAGTTCTAAACCGGAAGTCCAGGCATCCGGTAAGAGATCCAAGACAAAAGCCACAAGGGCTTATGGAAGCCAAAAGGATGAAGAGGAAACAGAGTCAGATGAGGGAATAAAAGAAATAAAGAAACAGAAGAAGAAAGGATCCGGTAAGCCCTCCACAGGCCAAGACAAGGATGAAATGGCAGAAGGATCTGTTGAAAAGCCCACTCTGTCTCTAGAGAGCATAATCAAGTCGGTCACGGTGGATGGAAACCTTCAACCAATGACTGAATCATATGATGACTTCAGTGAGGCCGACCAAAAGACTCTGCAGGAGGCCACAGTAAAATATCTCAACATATATAATAAGGCTTTCATTGAAATAATATCTCTTATTCCTAAAAGCCTAGAAAAGGAATTGGAAGTAAGAAAGAATAATGCTCATGCTAAAGATCTTGAGATCCGGGAGCAGATAGCTATTCAGCTATATCCTCAAATTGATCCCAAGACAATGAACATTATCTTCAAGGACTGCAAAGATGAGTTCAGAAGCAAAGCCAGGATGAATCAACTCATGCTTGGTGAGACTGACAAAGTGGCCCAAGAAACAGAAGAGATCCTCCGGAAGGCCTTCAAAAGGTTCAATCTTCCTGTTGTAGAGGATTTAGGTGCAGAAATAGCTGCTGATTTGGAATCTCCTGTTCCGGAAGAAGTGAGCCCTGAACAGACAAATATCTCTCCTCCGGTTTCCCCTACAGTCTCCGGATCCAAAGAAGAAGAGCAATTACAGGAGAAGGAAGCAGTGGTGAAAGACAAAGAGGTTGACAGTTCCAAGACTGTAGAAGAAAAGAAACATCTGTCTCCGGCAAGAGACACTGCACAAACTGTTCAACAATTTTTGAGTAAAGAAACTTTAGAGATTGATGAACCGGAGCTTCTAAAAGGCCCATTTGATTTTGACTCTCTCTCTCCGGTACAAACAATGAAGATAGCCTCATTTGCAAATGCCAAGGCAAATGAAAAGCTCCTGAAGTCTCATATGGAAGACTGTGAGTTGATAGAGGCTGCTTCCGGAGTACTTGTAAAGATCATGCCATCAATCCAGATAGATCCGACAGCCTCCTCTTCCGGTAATCTAAAAACCTTAGTCAGCAGTGTTGATACACATTTTGATTCTCTAGAAAAATCAGCTGAAGAAAAGGTCCGGAAGGAATTTTTGGATAAAAGATTTTTAGAAATATTAGAATTAATCTCTAAGGATAGGAAGATTGTAAGCATTGGAATAAAGAGCTTAGAGAATGCTCTTAAGGATGGCGGTGACATCTATAAATTTTGTATATCCTGGTCAAAGGCAACAGCAGCATTTGACAAGAAAATAAAAGAGGAACAGGATAAGCTACAAAGCTTATCTCAAAGTTTTGATCCTCTCTCTTCCTCTATAATAAATCAAGAATGTCAGACTATTGCAGTCTTGAATGAAATAAAGAATCTTGAGAAGGAAAGAAAGAACATCACTAACCGGATGGGAGAACTTAGAAGGATTATAATCCCTAAGTTGGAAACTATGCATGAGGCCATCAGTGATGCTCAGACCACCGCCCAAACAAAAGATCCGACAGATCTCAAGCGGGCAGAAGCTTTTGCATTTTTGCTAAGTGGTCACATTTCAATTTTGGATAGAATGAAGCAAAGTTGGGCTACAGAAATGATCCAATTGCAGACATCCTTTGCAGACATTCTTCAGTACATGTGAGTATGTAAATATGCGGCTATATATAGAAAAATTTTGAAAATTTTGGTGTGTGGACCCTACCCTTTGCCATTGATGTCAAAGGGGGAGTGAGGAGCAGTGAAAAATGAGGGATCCAACTAAGGGGGAGTTCCGGAAATTATATATAAGGACAGAGCATCAGCAAAGGGGGAGCATAGTGAAAACACTTAGTCATTTTTCACTAAGTGTTGCCATCAATGCCAAAGGGGGAGATTGTTGGCAAGAGACACTATATGGATTCATGGTTGTTGTCATTGATGGCAACAAAGGTCATTCCACATATCCGCAAGTCATAATGTGTCTCTACCGGAAGTCAGAATCAAGAATGTTGTGGTCCGGTGAAGAAGAACAGAGCATGTGGCAAGGTCCGACAGATTGGTCCGGATCTCTCAGAGGAAGTGTCTTGGTGCAGTGCGGATTTGGGGAAGTCAAGAGGACTACCTTGAGTGGTATATTCCAAGGATTTAGCCTCCGGTGATGGACAAGGAAAAAGATATGAATGGTTGAGTACCGGATTCCTGAGAGACAGTGAAAACAGAGGAAGAACTGACTGGCAGAGTATCAGACTGCTTTCCGAATGGGTTACTGTTGATGACAGAGGTTGTGAAGGCATGAATCATGTTTGGCCGACATGATTAATGATATCTACAAGTACATGCTTGATCCGCATTGCTTGGTGAGGAAGGATTCAGCCGACAGAATGAGAGTTTGTAAGAAACTAGACTGTTCCGGATGCCGACTAGAAAGGTGATGAAATTACTTTTGCGGATATATATAGAGGATGGATTTAGTTGTGAAGAGTGTGTTGATGTGGAGACATATGCGAATAAGTCCAGATAAGAGCAGAGGTAGCAAAAAGGATCCGGTATGTGAAAGATAGCAGAATAAAGAACAGAGGAAAGATGAAGTGCAACAGATCAGTGTACTGAGCCTAACCGGAACTGAACTCCAGCATATGCAGATGCTTCCAATCAGTTCAAGACTGTGATTCTCATCACTTTGTAGACAGTGTGTCTTCTTGTAGGCAGTGGGCCTCTTGTGAGCAGTGTGCTCGGGCAGTGAGCCCTAATTGGCAAGTGCCATTTTTGTAATTTCCTATTCTTCTAACAGAGAATAATTTTGGGTTAATCACCCCGTGGTTTTCTCCCTTAACAGGGTTTCCACGTCAAAAATACTATGTCATGTGTTTCTTATTTCATGATTAATGTTTGTGTGTTTGATTCTATGCTGCATCAATTATAAGGAAAGATCAATAAGGGAAATAATTAGGATAACTGATTCACCCCCCCCTCTCAGTTATCAACAGGTTCACCATCCAGAAATGATAGAACAAATGACAAGAGAGTACAACTTGTGCAAGAAGAGAAAATAGAGCAGAGTGTGCAGAGTTCAAACACTTGTCAAAGAGATAGGGAGCCTGACAATTATGCATATCCTGAGGATGGAGAAGCATTGATGCTAAGGAGAATTAGTTTGTAGGCATCAAAGGATCTGATGCAAAGAAGAGCTCTTTTCAAGACCACATGCAAGAGCAAAGGTAAAGTATGTAAGGTTGTCATTGATACTGGTTCAACAGACAACATGGTATCTCAGGAAATGGTGGATAAACTGCATTTGGAAAGGATTCCACACCAACACCCTTACAAGGCATCTTGGGTGAGTGATAGTCAATCACTTTTTGTCTATGAACAGGCATATGTGGATTTTCAGATTGGAGCATATCAGGATAGAGTTTTGTGTGACATTTTGCCCATGGAATGTTGTCACCTACTGTTGGGTAGACCATGGCAATTTGATAGAAGGGTACTGTATGATGGGTATGCTAATACCTATACCATCAAGAAAGATGGGAAGACTATTATGTTGATGCCATTACAGGAAAATGCTGCAGCACAGGGGGCAGCCAAAATCATTTTAATGGGAAAGAAGGAATTTGTGCAGATGCCTAGAGGAGCAGGCATAAAGGCAGTTGAGTACACTGCAGGGACAGAAGTTGTTAAGGACAACAGGTTGAAGAAAGTTACAGTTTTGACTGACAGAGGTCAGCAGCAGGTGCAGAAACAGGTTTGCAAACAGCAACCAGTTGAGAGGAATGACAAGGATGTTGTCATAGTTGGGACTATTGTTTGTCCTATAAAGGTTGAAAGAAAGATCGAGTTGAACATTGCAGAAGTTCAAGAGGCAGTTCAGACAGAGGTTCTGGTCAGACAACCTGACAAACACAAGGTATGTGTGAGAAAGGCCTACATTGACAGGCATGGGGATTTACTTGCCAGAAAGCAAGTTACAGTTCAGAAGTCTTGGAGCAGCCAAGAGCCAGCAGAGGACAAAGCTGGAACAGGTCAGAACACTGACATGACAAAGTGTAAAAGGTGGAGGACTTCCACAACTAAACTCATGGGACATGAGTTCTTTTCTGTTGGGGAGTATGGTGCAGGAGCACCTACCTGACAGCTGGCCTCCATGAGGCAGTTAGTTTGTTTTGAGTCTTGTTAATGTTTCCAAGAAGGTCTGATAAGACCAATGCATGTAATAAGGTCATGTTGACCATGCTTTGCTATTTTTAGATAGTTGTTAGGACAGCTGTTATGCTGTAGGTCCAGTTGGATCTCCCAGCCGCCTGGAGAGATTTCCCAGCCGCTTGGAGTTGGGTCAGTAGTACTCGCCAGAGATCCTATTTATACATCGGTTGGTTTTAGATCATCGAGCTAGGTTGCACAGAGTGAGACAGAGAGAAAGAGACTGATCATTGTATTACATCTTTTGAAATCAAATAAGAGATCCTGTTTGTGTTCATTTTCTGTTTGGTCTCCATTGTGTGATCGATTTGCTGGTTTGGTGGTTTCATGGATCCGCTGATCCATTCCACCGGTTGATTTGTCGAATCAGTGGAATGGTTATGTACAGTAGGTTAGGATTTAGTTTGTTTGTTCGCATGCAGGTGTGCAGGATCGCCGTCGAGAGATGTTGAGAACCCTAGCATGGGTATGTGCTAGGTCGAGCTGATAGTTAGAGTTTGGAAGATCACCCTGAGAGTAGATCGGGTCATCCCAGGAGGATCGGCGAATTGAAAATTCGCTAAGGTTGGAAAATTCGTTACAACGGCATCATCAGGATATTTCTGTGTATATCCTGCATTTACTTCGGGCGCCATCCGAGTAGAGGGAGGTGAGCATGATGCAGTCGATTGCATGAAGTGAATGAGCGTCGGGGTGATCATCATCAGGTGTTGCCGAGGAGGAGCGCATCGGCATAAGGTAGAAGATCGGGTTGACAATTCCTTTGCGGGCCGATAATGTTAAGTTTGGTCGACAGCAGGATATTGAAGGAACTGCATGTGACGTCATCGTCATCAGGATATTCGTCATCAGGATATCAGGCAGTAGGATATTGAAGGAGCTGCATGTGACGTCATCGTCATCAGGATAATCGTCATCAGGATATCGGGATGACGTAAGCATCGAAGGAAGGGTGCATAAGGTTTGTCGTCATCAGGATATATGGGAGGAACCAGATGTTCTATATCCTGCTGATTAACATGATGTTGAACATCATGATACTGAAGATAGTGAAGATAGAGGTTGTCGGTAAGGTGAACAGTGAACATCAGGAGGATGTTTGCGCTTGCTGAATATGATGATGCTACCGATAGCCGGATATGATGATGCTGCTAACAGGTGAAAGAGCGAAGGTTTGTCTGCAGGAGGATATCGGTCGGCAGAGTAAATATGATGATGCTGACAGTGTTAAGGGAAATATGATGATGATGATGAAGGGTTGCGGACATCCATGCTGTATGTCAAGGTTTTAGTGTGGATGCCTCTATCATAGCGCAAACATCCTCCTGATGTTCACTGTTCACCTTACCGCCAACCTCTATCTGCATCATCATGATGTTCAACATCATGTTCATCAGCAGGATATAGAACATCCGGTTCCTCCCATATGTCCTAATGACGATACTCAACTCACGCACCTTTCCTCTGATGCTTACGTCACCCCGATATCCTGATGACGATTATCCTGATGACGATGACGTCACATGCAGCTCCTTCAATATCCTGCTGCCCGATATCCTGATGACGATGACGTCACATGCAGCTCCTTAATATCCTGCTGTTGGCCAAACTTAACTTTTTGGTGAACTGATGTGAATGTGATTATGTTTGTGAGGGTTTAAAGTTTTTGATACAACTGATTCACCCCCCCTCTCAATTTTCTTGTGCATTCCAATAGGAAAACTATACAAAATCACAAAGGAGGCCATTAGGGCAGAGACAGAGTTAAGTGTCGTGGGATCCGGCTTACTGGCGATGAAGGTGTTAAGGGAAAATTGGATCTAAATGAATAATCAATATAATATATCAATGATACCCAAAACTCAATGAAATAATGAACAAAAGAGATCAATCAAACAATGAACAATACAAAAGAAAACCTCCTTTAATTATCATCTTCCATTGATCACCTATCACAAATGATCTTGTCTATGAATATGGGCCTCAAAAGGTGCACTTCCTTGCTATGATTCCAAGATGTTCAAATGGGAATAGCTCATCAGAGGAAAGGTGCGTGAGTTGAGTATCGTCATCAGGATATATGGGAGGAACCGGATGTTCTATATCCTGCTGATGAACATGATATTGAACATCATGATAATGAAGAAAGAGGTTGGCGGTAAGATGAACAGTGAACGTCAAGAGGATGTTCGCGCTTGCCGAATATGATGATGCTGCCGATAGTCGGATATGATGATGCTGCTGACACGCGAAAGGGCGAAGGTTTGTCTGCAGGAGGATATCGGTCGGCGAGAGAGTAAATATGATGATGCTGACAGTGTTAAGGGAAATTGCTATGATTCCAAGATGTTCAAATGGGAATAGCTATGATAGTTTCACCATGAAGATGGGCTTCACAACAATGATAGTAGTGTGTAGTAACAAGTTTGATTGCAAGCAATAAAGGAATTGGTGCCAAAGGTGCGCTGTAATTCCTATAGAGTAAGTTTACTTAAAGCCTGGATGAATGAAATGGAAGAATAGGGTTCAATTTATAGAGTTGGGAAAAAGAAGATCAACGATATAGAAAAAATAAGAAGATCAATGGTATAGAAGACTTGAGAGGATGTGTGTGAATAGGAAGAAGACATGTGTCTTGCTATATTTGCATGAGAGGAATTAATAAAATAGAAGAATGAGTTGACTAAAGAGATTAATCAATTAAAAGAATAGATTAATCAGTTAAGAGAATAGAACTAGAGCGCAAACATCCTCCTGATGTTCACTGTTCACCTTACCGCCAACCTCTATCTGCATCATCATGATGTTCAACATCATGTTCATTAGCAGGATATAGAACATCCGGTTCCTCCCATATATCCTGATGACGATACTCAACTCACACACCTTTCCTCCGATGCTTACGTCACCCCGATATCCTGATGACGATTATCCTGATGACGATGACGTCACATGCAGCTCCTTCAATATCCTGTTGACGAATATCCTGATGACGATGATGTCACATGCAGCTCCTTAATATCCTGCTGTTGGCCAAACTTAACTTTTTGGTGAACTGATGTGAATGTGATTATGTTTGTGAGGGTTTAAAGTTTTTGATACAACTGATTCACCCCCCCTCTCAATTTTCTTGTGCATTCCAATAGGAAAACTATACAAAATCACAAAGGAGGCCATTAGGGCAGTGACAGAGTTAAGTGTCATGGGATCCGGCTTACTGGCGATGAAGGTGTTAAGGGAAAATTGGATCTAAATGAATAATCAATATAATATATCAATGATACCCAAAACTCAATGAAATAATGAACAAAAGAGATCAATCAAACAATGAACAATACAAAAGAAAACCTCCTTTAATTATCAGCTTCCATTGATCACCTATCACAAATGATCTTGTCTATGAATATGGCCTTCAAAAGGTGCACTTCCTTGCTATGATTCCAAGATGTTCAAATGGGAATAGCTCATCGGAGGAAAGGTGCGTGAGTTGAGTATCGTCATCAGGATATATGGGAGGAACCAGATGTTCTATATCCTGCTGATGAACATGATGTTGAACATCATGATAATGAAGAAAGAGGTTGGCAGTAAGATGAACAGTGAACGTCAGGAGGATGTTCGCGCTTGCCGAATATGATGATGCTGCTGACACGCGAAAGGGCGAAGGTTTGTCTGCAGGAGGATATCGGTCGGCGAGAGAGTAAATATGATGATGCTGACAGTGTTAAGGGAAATTGCTATGATTCCAAGATGTTCAAATGGGAATAGCTATGATAGTTTCACCATGAAGATGGGCTTCACAACAATGATAGTAGTGTGTAGTAACAAGTTTGATTGCAAGCAATAAAGGAATTGGTGCCAAAGGTGCGCTGTAATTCCTATAGATTAAGTTTACTTAAAGCCTGGATGAATGAAATGGAAGAATAGGGTTCAATTTATAGAGTTGGGAAAGAGAAGATCAACGATATAGAAAGAATAAGAAGATCAATGGTATAGAAGACTTGAGAGGATGTGTGCGAATAGGAAGAAGACATGTGTCTTGCTATATTTGCATGAGAGGAATTAATAAAATAGAAGAATGAGTTGACTGAAGAGATTAATCAATTAAAAGAATAGATTAATCAGTTAAGAGAATAGAACTAGAGCGCAAACATCCTCCTGATGTTCACTGTTCACCTTACCGCCAACCTCTATCTACATCATCATGATGTTCAACATCATGTTCATTAGCAGGATATAGAACATCCGGTTCCTCCCATATATCCTGATGATGATACTCAACTCACACACCTTTCCTCCGATGCTTACGTCACCCCGATATCCTGATGACGATTATCCTGATGACGATGACGTCACATGCAGCTCCTTCAATATCCTGCTGACGAATATCCTGATGACGATGACATCACATGCAGCTCCTTAATATCCTGCTGTTGGCCAAACTTAACTTTTTGGTGAACTGATGTGAATGTGATTATGTTTGTGAGGGTTTAAAGTTTTTGATACAACTGATTCACCCCCCCTCTCAATTTTCTTGTGCATTCCAATAGGAAAACTATACAAAATCACAAAGGAGGCCATTAGGGCAGTGACAGAGTTAAGTGTCGTGGGATCCGGCTTACTGGCGATGAAGGTGTTAAGGGAAAATTGGATCTAAATGAATAATCAATATAATATATCAATGATACCCAAAACTCAATGAAATAATGAACAAAAGAGATCAATCAAACAATGAACAATACAAAAGAAAACCTCCTTTAATTATCAGCTTCCATTGATCACCTATCACAAATGATCTTGTCTATGAATATGGCCCTCAAAAGGTGCACTTCCTTGCTATGATTCCAAGATGTTCAAATGGGAATAGCTATGATAGTTTCACCATGAAGATGGGCTTCACAACAATGATAGTAGTGTGTAGTAACAAGTTTGATTGCAAGCAATAAAGGAATTGGTGCCAAAGGTGCGCTGTAATTCCTATAGAGTAAGTTTACTTAAAGCCTGGATGAATGAAATGGAAGAATAGGGTTCAATTTATAGAGTTGGGAAAGAGAAGATCAACGATATAGAAAGAATAAGAAGATCAATGGTATAGAAGACTTGAGAGGATGTGTGCGAATAGGAAGAAGACATGTGTCTTGCTATATTTGCATGAGATGAATTAATAAAATAGAAGAATGAGTTGACTGAAGAGATTAATCAATTAAAAGAATAGATTAATCAGTTAAGAGAATAGAACTAGAGAATGGAAATTGCATGAGGATAAAAAGACATTTGACTCTATTAAATATTTAGAATATTCAATTGCATGTGCATAAGGATTGAATTATATTTAGAGATAACTCAATTTAGAAGAAATAGACAACTTAAATAAATATTTGATTTATTTAAATTTAGAGAAGATATTATTCGAAGAAACAGTTAAATAATTGGTATTATTTAATTTGTTGGAGGAATAAGAAGAATTTAAGAATTTTAATTAAATAAATTGATTTTATTTAATTGTTGGGAGAATAAGAATTAAATAAATAAATTAGTTTATTTATTTATTGATAGAGGAATTTGACTTAAATAAATATTTAGAATATTTATTTGGACATAGTCGTGTCATTTTTAGGTGTATACATTTTGCCCCTCTTTGATGCAATGCAGTTTACAGCGTTGCTTCAATGAATAGAATTTCTGATAATGATACATGCCCCAGTTTGCCCCTAGTATAGGTTACGACAATAGGATGCCCCCTCGGGAGATTGGATAGGAAGAAGGCAGAAGGACAAGAGACGAACAATCTCACAAAGATGAAAGGAAAACTTGGTTAGGATTGAAGAAAACATGATGCATTTCTAAGAAACAGGAAGAAAACAGGAAGAAACGGGTGCGGGAAGTAGTCATAGTCACCACATAGCTAGTTTAGGGTTTGCATGCTATATATAGGAGTTGGGTCCACAAGACAAGTCATTTGTACACTTGGCTTTGTTTGGTTTGCCTTTGAGAGCTTAGGAGAGTACAAAGCATAGAGCAGTTAGCACTAGGATGGATATTCTGTGCATGGAGCACCACTTTGAGCGAGTCTGACGATTCGACTAGCCAGTAGAGGTAGGACCCCCGGTATGTATCTCAAAAAACTTCACCCAGGGTCAATTTTGAGTGCATTAAATTCTAGGTAAAATTAGGTAAAACAAATGCGCAAGATCGCAGTTCGGCGCATTTGACATGCGGAACTGTGCATCTGTCAATCTACGGTGCATGTAGGATATAAAGCGGCGCATGCATGAGGAAGGTCGGTGCATGCACTATTTGGCGTGCATGCAAGGTATGAGTCGGCACATGCACTTGGGCGGTGCATATACGGTATGGGATGGCGCATTTATGAAATGCTGTAGTGCATATGATAGAAGTGGTACATTTGCTGAGAAATGGTGCATGTACATTCTATTCTGGCACATATGATATAGATAGTCAGTTTACTTAACAAAATTGACTCGATTAGCATCCTATTTGATGCATCAATCAATAAGCTATCTTCGAGATTGCAGGAATCTAGTCAAGAGATGTAGTGTGTTGTTTTGATCAATTTGATATGTTAAGTTAGTTGATATGATTCTATAGATATGTTGAGTATGGTACTTGCAGCATTAGGTTGACACCTTGCTTTGCATGCTTGCAGGAGGACATACGAGATACAGTGATGTCGAGGAGTTTCCCTTACCGATGTTGTAGTGCTACATGTTGATAGAGATAGATCGAGAGGCGCTCGGCGCGATGGGATTGGACTATGTGTGCTTTATGCTTGAGGTTTGAGCAAATCACGGCCTACTAACTGCAGCAGTGGAGAGGTTTCATAGCGAGGATGGGACTTTTCACTTCCTGACCAGTGAGATGATGGTGACTCTGGAGGATTTATATAGGATACTTCACTTATCAATTGAGGGAGAGCTCATGGAGTATGATCCACAGCGGGATGCAGGACTCATAGAGTGCAGGCGGGTATTCGACAACCTTGAGCTAGACTGTCAGGTTATCTCCTAGCAAGATATACATGATTACTATAACTACTTCCCTGGGATAGTTGAAGGTTTGATCGGAGGCATTGTATGCCCCAATAGGAGATTGCACGGGTTCTAGATTGGATGGGGATGGATCATGGAGAGGATGCTCCCAGAGGGCACCCACTATGCTTGGGGTGTCTGTGTTTTGGCACACCTATACCATGATATGCATTAGGTGGTATACCACAGGGGTGCTAGTCTATCAGGAGGTGTCTCATTGCTACAATTTTGGTTGTGGGAACATGTCACCATTACCAGACTGATATGTGTGTTTTCGAGACAAAGGGGAGAGCCCTATAGCTATGGATATGCAGGAGTGATTTCCTAGCATAGGTTGGGGAAGCTAGAGTATTGGAGGCATGCACTGGATGGGGTAGATGTGGTCATCTGGCGACCATATCTAGACTATGAACCTTGGGATGACAAGGCAGATGAGCTGCCATACTGCTATCAGAGTCAGTAGCTTATAGGTAGGACGCGGTTCATCTTGGAGAGACAGATTGTCAGTAGGGTTCAGAGGTAGTTTGGGAGGAGACATGGCATGCCACAGGGGCAGGCTCTATTTGTATGGACACATGCAAAGAGGTTTAGATGGAGCCCAATGGTGTCCTACGGGGAGGCAATGGCAAAGTTTTGATAGATCCCTTATATTGCCCGGCTGATGAGGAGAGAGATTATAGATGCAGGGATGACATAGGACTACAAAGAGTGGTTTGTAGAGCATCCATTTCTGAGATACTCTGGGCCTAGAGAGCTAGTTCCTCGCATAGATGAGGCAGACTCATATGACGAGGGCAGGGATGGCAAGAGGAGGAGGAGGAGGGTGAGAGGAGGATGGAGAGATGGTGGAGATGGAGGAGATGGAGGAGGAGGCAGAGGAGATAGTGGAGGAGATAGTGGAGATGGGGGAGATGGAGGCAGACTCTAGTAGAGGAGGAGATCAGGGGAGGGATCCTCCCATGCTCAGTAGGTAGTGCAGCCGCAGGTTGCACAGTAGGGACAAATGCCCCACCACAACAGGTGGCACAATAGCAGGTGCATGGATAGGCACAAGCCTCCCAAGATCCAGCATAGCTAGATGTCTAGGAGAGATCCATTGCCATTCTGAGAGGACAGGTTCGGCAACTGCGGGCACAACTTAGGATGGTCGAGGCTTGGTGGGAGACAGATGTAGGCTATGTGTCAGAGATCTTGAGAGAGCAAGATGTAGCTGAGGTTAGGATATGGGCTATCTGAGTAGAGAGAGACACAGCCATAGTAGCCCTTGGGACAGATGGTACTAGTACATTCCTAGTTGGATAGGTACAATAGGCATAGGCACAGCTTGCCTAGGCTCATGCACAATTGGCATAGGTGCAGTAATAGTTAGTGCAAGTACAGGATTATACCATGGTGTCGTTCCAGTTGATCAGAGGGCTCCGAGCTATAGGAGCCAGCCCATGGCTTCGCAGAGAGCAGGTGGATCATGGTCAGGAGCCTCTGTGATGGGCTCGCATCAGTCTGGGGCTGGCAGAGGAGGGGAGACAGAGGACATTACTGGGAGCAACGGTTCACAGCAGTAGGGTTAGGTGATACTCAGATAGATTTTGGTTCCCATGTACATATATTTTGATGGCTTAGATAGCCGAACATGTATATGTACCACTTTTGTACTTTGAGACATGTATCATCATCCTTGAGATGTATACATTGTATATGACATTGACTCAGAGATATACATTTTGATGTTGTACAGTTGGACATATTTTTGATAGCTATATGATGATACAGCTATATTTGATGATCTCTATATGTTGTCATGTATGCTATATGTTATGGATGCATTTTTATTATACGATGTGATGTACATGTTAATCTAATGTAGACTTAGATGTTTATATGATGCTATGTGATGCTATCTAATGCAGACTTAGATGCTTATGATGCTATGTGATCTAATGCAGACTTAGATGTTTTTACTTAATATGCCCCTAATGTGTAAATGCAAATGGTATCTATATGATTTATGTAGTTTATGTGATGCACTTATATATGTTTTTGAATTTTTTTTTTTTGACACTATGTGATGATTGCAAAATGTATATGGATGACCTAATGCACTTATTATGTATGCAAATGATTTAATCATGTAAATGACTATCTCATGTGATATGATATGCAATTGTATGCTATTTTTTTGTGATGTCCAAATGTACTCTATCGACACAAAGATGACATAATGATAGATAGAAGATTGATTGAAAGAATGACTTGATAGAAAGACTCACAAGCTTTAATTTGTATTGATACTTTGCATTGTTTGGATCATTTATTGCATGGGATATGGATGTATGGATGTATAATGGATGTATGATGGATGCTTTGCTTTTGACATCTTGATGGTGCAAGTATTTTGAAGTGCTTATTTCATCATTGGGTGATTTTTTTGGTACTTTTTTGAAATGTTGTAAGTTAATACAAGCATCTAGGTATAATTGAACCAAGATGACCTAAGTATTGCTTACATGGATTTTGATTTAGCAAGTTAATACAAGCATCGAGGTATGATTGAACCGAGATGACCTGAGTATTTCTTGCATATCAACAGACAAGGATTGCCCCCTTTCATGTTAGACCTCTGATGTCCTCAATGATCTTTTACTGATCATGTCTTTAGACAAGGCTTCACATTACTAAAGTTTAATCCACAAATAGTAAAACAAAGAAAATAATCATGCCCCCATCATAGCATCTCTAGCTTTTGGCATCCTTGAGTAGCATAGAAAGACATGATAACAAAAATCAAGACTCTGTAAGTTAACCTGATCACAAACACAAAACATTCTTGCATTTAGATGTGTTTTTCTTGCCATAATTTAGATAGAATTAGTTTGAGTGCTTTAGGTATTCAGTTTTTTTGCGTTGGATAGGTTGATGTTTTTGCATGAAGATTTCTACATTGGAAGCAAGTTTTGCTTTGCGCTTGCATGCCTAGTAAAACAGACTCTAAGGGACTGACCTAGTGCCTCGGGGGCTCATTGCTAAATGGCCTTGCCTACGTGACGACGCAGAGGCAACATAGTTTGGGGTAAACCCTAATGGACCATGGATGGACTAGAGGATAGATGACAAGAAATAGGACGGATGGAAAGGTGGAGCCTCGAGGGCGCATTGAAAATGGCCTTGCCTATGTGACAATGCAGAGGCAACGTAGATTGAGGACTTTGGACCATGAGGATACTGGTGACCGACACTATGCTAGGCTGACACTATGGATAGGATACTAGATAAAACCTTGGTTGACAAGGCAACAAAGAGATAGAGTATCAAGCCATGATAGGTTATCATTAGGTATTTTTATTATGGAATAGATATAGATCGAATGGGACATGAGTGAAGGAAGAATGGACATAAGGTGATTGGTTTCCCAAAGATGGAGGAAGCGGTTTATAACAAGTAATGTCTGTTTACCAGGTTTTCACCACTTGCTTTTATTTGTACGAAAGATAGAAAGTATGCATGACGCCTGTATGCCAGGTTTTCATAATGATACCTATCCAAGGCGCATGTTTGCCAGGTTTTCACCAAAGGATTTTTTTTTGTATTTTTTTATTTTTTTTATTTTTTTTGTATTTTATGCCCCCCTTACATTGGGGTTCTCTTAGGTATAGAACCGGTGAAGATGCATGTTGTTGATTGGGTCATCGAATAGCTCACCCTCTGATGTTGCTAACTAATATGGTCCTGATCCATAAGCTGCTACGATCACATAAGGCCCAAGCCAGTTGGGTTCAAATTTGCCTTTCTTTTCCTAATCCTATTGATTATGGGGGTTCTCTTTAAGTACTAGATCTCCAACTTTAAAGACTCTTGGGCAGACTCTGTGGTTGTAGCTTCGTGACATCATTTGTTGATATGCCTTGAGATGATTGAAGGCTTTCTGTCTCCTTTCCTCTAGCAGCTCTAGCTCTTGTAATATGGAAACTCTGTACTCTTCCTCAGTTATGAGACCTTTTAACAACACCCTTAGAGATGGTAGCTCGACCTCGATGGACATAATGGCTTCCAAACCATAGGTAAGGGTGTAAGGGGTAGCACCTATGGGAGTGTGTATACTGGTTCGATAGGCCCACAGAGCAGGATTGAGTTGGATGTGCCAATCATGGCCAGCATCATTGACTATCTTCTTGAGGAGTTTCAAGATTGTTTTGTTGGATGCTTCTGCTTGGCCGTTGCCTTGGGGGTAATAGGGTGTGGAGAAATGGTGTTGGATTTTTAATTGGTCATAGAGTTCTTAGACATCCTGGTTCTTAAAAGGTCTTTCGTTATTCATGATAATGGATGATGGAATTCTGTATATGCAGATGAGGTAATTAAGGATGAATGAGAAGATTTGTTTACCTGTGACAGTGGTGAGGGGGATGAAATCAATCCACTTGGTAAAGTACTTAGTGGCAGTTATTATGAATTTGTGGCCGTTGGATGAGGGCGAGTGGATTTTGCCTACAAGGTCGAGTCCCCATTGACAAAAGGGCCAAGGTGTCGTTAAAGGTCTCAACTCTTGATCTAGTGCATGTATTAGGTTCCCATGTATTTGGCACTACTTGCACTTCTTCAAAAACTGATATGAATCTATTTCCATGTTTGGCCAATAATAACCCAAACGCATGAGTTTCTTAGCTAAGGAAGGACTGTGTTGTGTAGTTACACAACACGCCCCATTTTGACTTGACAAAAGAGGGACCCAACTTTTTTTGCTGCTTTGGCTTGTTATTTTTCTGCTTTGGGCGGTCTGGTAAAATTAAGTCATGCATGTAACCCTGCAGGGGGTAGATAGGTCACCATGATGAGGTCAGTTGCCAAAGTCAATATTTCACATCATTGACCTCATGGTTGGAAAGTGTATGAAATTCCATGCAGGTTGGCCTTGTGGATCACCCCAAAATTCTTTAAGGGAAGAAACTTATGCTAAGTCAAAGTTTTGGTCAAACCTGATATTCTGAGGAGGGGGGGTCATATTCCAAACATTAGTCACATTATATAAGATCACCCCAATATAAGTTTATCACCCAATAATCACTTGGTCCACGAAGTCTAGACATCAATTTTATGTAGTAGCTGTTATCTGCCCGTCAAACAACTTCATATATTTTATAAGGGGTCATATTTCTAATATCTGTCATCTTATGAATACCACCCTCTTCGCAAAATATCACCCTATGCCAATATGATGATGATGTCATCGAAACCCAATGAACAAAGGATATCACCCTAGTGATTAGGTCATCATTCTATTTTACCCCGTGGAGGTATATATCCGATGCCTACCATATTTAATAACATGATGGTGACATCATTACAACACAACTCTTAAACAAAGTCATTGACATCCTGACATGACCCCAATCTTTTTCAAAGGGGGTCATTTTAGTTGCGGGGGTCATATTTAAAACATCCCCTGATCTTAAATTCATGACCCAATTTGTATGTGGTCAACGTTGACCACAGCACATGATTCCTCCGCATTAGTTTTTTCACTCAAAGGCGGAAGGTCATTTTATCCAAGGGGGGTCATATTTTGAATATCCCCTGATCTTTCAAAGATCCCCCTATTTCCTAACATTAAATGGACTTAAATGCGGTAGATGGATTCCCGCCGACTACGAATACAATTCAAACACATGACATCATCCATGGATTCTCTACAGAAGATCAACGGATTCAATCGATTTAATGTAGTTTTACCCTAATTTGCCCTACGGATGAGTTTAAAAGTAATTTTCCAAGGTTATTTTTATTTACCTTGCGAAAAAATGAGAAGTTACAGAGCAAAAGAAGTCAAACCCTCATACGAGCTACCTGTGAACGGACTGGATCTTTCAACGTAACAAAACAGGTGATCATCAGCAGTTGCAGCTCTTTTCTATAATCATCCACCTAACCTAGGAGAAAAGAGTTATCAGGTAAGTAATTGAAAACCCATGTTTAGGTAGTATGTTCTTTCTTGTGGTTTGAATCTGTAAATGTGCATATCATGATGAAGTAAAGAGTAATGAATAGAGTATGCATGATGCTGTAGAGATATATAATGTTGTATGAATACATATGGATATCGTATGGTAAGACAAGGCATGTTTATTGTAGGATTCCATGGCAGATCTTAGGTGGAATAGGTCTAATGTAGAATTTCTTAAGCCCATGTTTGTTCAGCCTGAGGGGGTACAATTCAAGTATGGTGTCATTGGTGACACTCACCAAGGGGATGTAGATTTAGCAGTATGGTCATCCATAATAGATCATGATAAAGACAATACCCTTCTAGATGCAATATATGTTTCAGGGATGTGGCATGCAGCCAGATTCCCATGTGCCATGGAGACCCCAGAATTGGTAGTAGAATGTGCCAGGAGCTATAACCCTCAGACAAGGCGGGTGGAGAAGCATGGAAGAATATATGCTGACTTTTCAATTAAGGGCATCACATCTACTTTCAATTTGCCAATTGGAAAGAGGGTGATCAATGTGGATCTACATAAACTACAGACAAAGTATAATAATAATAAGAAGAATGCAAGGAAGAGGATGTACTAGTGGAGGTCTAAGAGCAGCACCTACACTGCCTTAGCTAAGTTGTCCGTCCACCTGTCTAAGTTTGATTTTGATGATGAGTACCAGTACATGATTGCCTTGCTCAACAGGATGACAGGTCAACCTCATGCTGGAAATTTTAAGAATTGGATGTTTGGAATCAGCCAGATGGTCCTTTATATAGATAACAAGCCATTATGTGCCAATGTCATTAGTGATGTGTTGGATGAAGAGATGAGGAACCTGGGAGGTCAGGAATGTTCATTCCATATGACCTCATATGTTGTGTACTCATGTGCCTACAAGGGAACCTTTGATGCCCTGACTATAGTGGCTAAGGTTAGCAGTGGTGTAGATGATGCCCACATATGGGATCACTACCCTCAAATATAGAGAAAGAATTACCTCTTAGATTACAAATTGGTGAATGATGCATTCTCTATGCATCTAGTCAAAATAATGGAAGAAGACAGAACCAAGAGACTGAGCATGGAGGCTCAAGAAGTTGTTTGGCTCAAGAAGTTGTTTACAGACATGGGGCTTGCTTCATCCAGTATGCCACATTTTCATATATAAGAATAGAAGGTTTTGAAGAATAGCCCCTCATGCTACCAAGGTACCCTACTGACGGGGTGGTCCTGATGGAATTTCTTAGACAAGTGTCTACCATAGTGGAGGCATATAAAACATAAAAGAAGATACCTCCAGTACTATTTCCAGTGTCTATGGGCTGGTATATGTGCTTAGATTCACAGAGCATAGAGCATGTCATGGGAGGTCTAAACTTGATGTATTTGCAGCCATTTCTATTGGCTAGATCTTATGACCCCTATGGAAGGATGCATAAAATAATGGGGAAGCCTATCCATAAGAAGCATCTGGAGAATTTCTAGATAGATTGTGAGGATGAAGCTGAGGTGAGAAGAAAAAAATACCAAAGGCTCACCTTGAACCAAATAAGGACATATGACTGCATCCCAGTGCTAGCACAACTAAAGAAAGATGATGGAAAAACGATGTCAAATGAATATGAAGACAAGAAGGTGTACAATGACACCATCTCAGCCCCTGATCTAACACAGCTGGAGGATATTTCCTTGGATCAGTTTACAGGTGGGGTGTTGTAGTTAACCCAAGCTTGGGTAGATGAACAGATAAGAAGATTGAAGAAAAGGGGTGTAGCCCTTACTGTTGATGCCAAGAAGAAAAGGGAAGAACTAATTGATGAGGAGTATGATGACTTCCTCAATGAGAAAAGGAAATCAAATGGTGAGAGACAACCTAACAAGAAACAGAGGAAGGGTCCCCCTAGAGGAAAGAAAACTAATGATGAGACTGAGGGGGTGATAATCGAGAGAATTGCCATACCAGCTGCAGGTGCATCAACATCAGGACAGGCATCTGTCTCATCTGCAATGCCTCTGATGGACAAACCAAAAAAAAAGAGGATCCTGAGGCCAGCTGTAGAAATCACAGAAGTATGGGAGGAAGGCCAAACCTCACAAGAGGATGTAGAAGAAGATATCCCTTTTGAAGAAGTGCAGGTAGAAAAGGAGCCTGTAGGTGATGACACAATGATGGTCAGTAAGAAGAGAAGGGCGAAGCCATTGGAATCACCCCCAAAGAAGTAGAGGACATCCATGCAGGGTGAGATCAGGACGATCCTATAGTATTGAGAGGAGCTGGTGGTGAAGTGTTTAGGAAGGAGATGCAGTATGTTGTGCCACTTCCCACTATAATTAAATTTAAGACTGAGAGAGCAGAGGAACAAGCAAAAGAGACTTTCAAAGTAGGTCAGGGTGGTCCTTTCTCCTTGGAAGATACCGTGGACCTATCAGATGATGAGGTAGTACAAAATGTAGCCTCTCAAAGAATGGAAACTCTCGCCTCTAGTACCTACATGACTCCACATGGAACGCCATTAGCACATATGGCGGTACTGGAAGAAGTAAATCAAACAACTCAAGTAGAAAAGGAAAGTAGCCCAGAAAGGGCAGCCTAACAAATTAGGCTTGACAAGTTGGTAGATCAGGTGACCAGCCCTGCAGTTATAGATTTGACATATAGGGAGGATGTGAGCCCCAAAGACAAAGCAGGTGCACCTGATGTGACAGAGAATGTTGAAGTAGCCAAGCAGGCAGAAGAAGAGAGCAATGCTCTAGATATGGCCCAGCAACAACATGAGATACCTGCTGAGCCAAAGATAGTTGAAGTCCAACAAAAGGATGAGGGTGATAGAGATACATTAGGTGATGATGCCACCCGAAATCAAGGAGATATAGGAGAAAAACATAAATCAGGTCATGAGGACCTTAAGACACAAGATGTTGGTGCATCAGGTACAGAACAAGAGTTGACCCAATATCAGAGTGATGCACAAGGCCCAAACACACAAACATCCACAGATGTTAATATGCCTCAAGATGAGGAAAACACTAAGGTGGATGAGACCCTGAAAGAGGGAGTGCAGGATCAAGCACAGGATCATCATGTGGACATTCCACAAGATCCTCCCCCACAGAAAGAGGCCCCTCAACAAGAAGAGATGCAACAAGATCCCCCTCATGAGGAATTCCATGAGGAAGAAACTAGAAAGTCACCTTCTCCACCTAGAATAGAGATAGATATTGGAGAACAAGGTAGACATGATGATGACAAAGGACAACAAGGATCTGGACAGGATGTGCCTCAGTGGCTAGAGAAAGAAATAGGTATGGAACAAGGCTTTGAAATTCAAGAATTTGATGTTTCCACCTTGTTTGCAGAGACAATCATGAAGCCGAAGAGGAAATCCAGATTGACATCGGCTATTAGAAGAGATCCTACTACAAGTAGAAGGACAGCCCAAGTAGCACTTCCCACTGTACAAAAAAAGAAGGGAAAGATCACCCTTGAAGAGTTCCAAATCACAACTGTTGATTTAGGTTTTGCCAATGAGGACCAAGAGGGTCAAGAAGGGAAAGATATCATTGATTCTTTAACCCAAAGGGTAAAGAAGGAGAAAGAGAAAAATAAACAGCATAAGGAGCACATTGCCCAGCTGCATTCATATATAAAGGGGTTGATTAACCCTGATAGTACACCAATGGATCCGACAGTCCCATTGACTGTCATATCCTAGGAGGAGGTCAGCAAATTGGACCTCATGAAACATGAAGCCATGATAATGGAGAAGTGGATGCTGTCATCCCTCACAGGAGCTGAGGAAGTTTTGAGAACCTCTTTACAGAGGTGGAATTCTATAAGTAGCTTGAAGAGAAAAGTAGACAAAATGCAAAATGAAATAGGGAGACAGTCATTCCAACTGGAAAAGGACCTAACTGCTTTGAGTGAGATAAAGAGGATTGATCCTCAAATCCTAATAAATAATCAAGTATGGAATAATAACACCGCCCTGCTAATAGATGTATGATATGAGGATATCAAGTTCGAATGTGATATCCTAAAGAAGTGAAGTGGAAAGCTCAGGGATACAAGTATAAAGCTGCACAATATGATGGCATATGAGGCAGAGATCCTGGAAGCTTTGGAAGGGAAAGTAGAGGGGAAGATTGAAAACCAAGAAGCAGACTTTGCCATCAAGGCACTGCATGATAATTTCCATCTGATGGCTGATGTCCCTCTGACCCACCTAACAAAAGAGGTGATGAATATGATCATGAGGATCAAGGTTAAGGTGGAGATTTATAATGAGACTTTAAATAGCAGAAAGGGTAAGCTGAATGTGATCAAAGCTAAATTCTAGTCTCACAAGCATGCCATAACAAAAGCCAAAACCCAAGATGGCGGAGAAGTAGATAAAATAGTACAAGCCTATGAGAATATCAGGATGGCAATGAAGGTCCATATACAGGATGATGTTCTTCAGGGTGATAGCAATACAGAAAGCAATGAGGATGATGATCATGATGAAGAGGAAGATTATGAAGAAGAGGAACCCAAGGAATAAATGAGGATGCATCACAAAGGAGACATATGCATCAGGTACTCATAAGATAATGAGTCATCTAGATGGTTGTCAGCTGGTAACCTGTGCCACAAAGGAAGGTTGATTGAGTCAAAGAGTGATAATCTACCATTGATCTTAATTGAAAAATCCTAACCATAGGTCATTTGTAACCGCTCCCTCACCTTATTCTATAAAAGGTGCAGGGGTGCCATATTTTTGAATATTTGAAACTTAATTGAAATTTGATTGCTGAAATATCAGGACTCATTTCAAAGTTGTTGTAAATGTCCATGTTATGCATACTGAATGAAAGAGAAGACAATTTGATTACAAATCATCATAAATCTTGAGGAATCTATGTTTGAAATCTTAATACATGCATTGATTAGCTGCGTCCCTTGGAGTGCTTGTCAGTCTGCATGTGTTGTTTTCATTCCTTATCCTTTGAAGTTAGCATCATCCGTATCTAGCTGTGGAACATCCTGGTGACCATATGGTTTGATTTCTTCTCCTCATGAATGTATCTTGTATGTATGTGGTTCAATGGCTAAATATTCACCAAAATTTGAAGCATTCTTTTAAATTTCTTTCAATTTCATAACAGATCATCACCATAATTGTAAATAACAAAGAATCAAAAGCAAATAACATGAAATATGTTGATATCCCATAGATAATTGAAAATACAGAGCATATTGAGAGTAAAGCATGTTAAATTGACAAATATCATGCAAATACATGCACATATCCACTCACAAACACATCATTTGAATAAATATACTGTGTAGAAGAAAGAACATGATCACGATGATCAATAATCAGAAGAATTGATCAAACTTGCAAATACATCATTATCTTTGGAAATAGAGTAGAAATAACCTCTCTGTGGAGTAAATTTATAGGAAACAGAACAATACTGATCATCAAGACAAATGTAAGACCCCTTGAAATGGAAAACAGCATGTCACATCAACCTCTGAGTAACGTCAGACGATCATGACCTGATCAATGGAGATTTGGAGTCATCAACTTACCTTAAGCTGATCGTATTTTACAAGATAATAAAGGTTTGATGTACAAATTTTTATGCATGTTGTTATGACTCATCATCATCATCAACATAAATTGGTGCTAAAAGGAGGGCCTCTTCATCAGTAGATTTGTCTGATTTGATGATGCAGATAGGAAGGTAATACTCATGCACCTCTGTATTTCAAGTCATATGCAAAGATTTGATGTCTTAAGTCTGTGCATGCTTGTCCGTTGCAAAGTTTTCAAAATTAATCACAAATATTTCAAGCTTTGTGGTCGATCATTGTGAATTTTCAAAGATAGGCTCTATTTTAGGCCTTTTTGATAAAGCTTTGAGGTAATCTACTTAAGAAAACTAATATCCAGTTGCTTGTGTCCTTAAGTCTCATATCACCTCATATTTGCACCATTTCTACAAATATTGCATAAATATCCAGTCAGTCTTAGATTCTGATCATAAATATAGCCTTTGCTGGAGTGTTTTAACCGATCTCTATAGTAAACAAGACAATTTTCCTTAAAATTCAACAAATCCTGGCTCTCGGGCCAAATACCATGTCTAGATCCAATGGACTCTTTGAAGAATTGCCTATTCAGGGATTTAGACCTGGAATAGTAGATATTCATCATTCTCCTGGTTCTAGTGCATCAGGAGCTTCACCAGAACACTCTCCTATAACTCCTATCACGTTGCAAACACCTACATGACCACCTGTCACACCTCAGGTCCAACCTCCACCAGTCACAATGTCATTCTTTACTGTAGAGTCACCTTTGACTTTCACTGCATATCATCCTTTGCCTAAAAATCCTGATAAGATTTGTCCTAAATATCATCCATATCAGGATGCTGACGATCATATTAGAACTTTCAAGGAAGCTTATTGTAGGGCTAGAATTAAACATCAGGATGTGGTCTGCAGGTTATTTCCATTTTCCTTAGGGGAAGAGGCATATAACTGGTATATCAGTCTTGGTCAAGGTTCAGTTAGTTCATGGGCCACCTTGGAGAAAGCTTTTAAGGATAGATTCAAAATACCTATAGATCCTTCAATGAATTATCATCTATTTTCCACAATCAAGAGATTTGAAGAACCTATTGCTAATTTCAATGCAAGATTCCAAAAGATGCTCTCTAGGCTAGTTGCTCCCTATACTGTACTAGATGAAGCTCCTACGAGCATATACTACTCAGCCTTAGATCCTTTGACTTCTATGTTTATCAGGAGAGCACATCCTGGTGTCACAAACCTGACAAGAGCTTTTGAAGAAGCTGTCAAAGTCAGTCAGTAGTTGATCCTTGCTCCAACACCCAATATTGCATTTCCAATACTCCCTGCTTATCCTACGTATCCTACTCAACAACAAACCAATGGAGCCATGATACGTCCAGTTGTAATGCCAACTCTTTTGCAGATACCTCCACTCAGTATCATGCCACCTCCAAATGGAAATGGTCAAATGTTACAATATCTAGGACATACACAGGTACCTCAGGTGGTGGAACAGTCCAATAATAACAATAACAATGGATCTTCCTTCTTCAAGCCTCAGACAAAGAATGTAGTAGCCAAAGTTCAGGAAGAGAAAGAAGAAATTAAAGAGATATAGGCACAGTTGAGGAAACTCACCACTGAGATCACTCATTTGAGGAGTTAGAATTTCTATTCTCAACCAAATCATAATAGAGGATATGCCAATGATAGACCTAATTATTCTGATAGGGGATACAATAACAACTACAATAACAATAATGGTAAAAATAATGCCCCTAAACAGCCTAGAGTGTGGAACACTAGGCCAAACAATGGTTCTCTACCATCACCCCTAGATAATTAGCCTCCACCTAAGTAGACCACTATAGTGAATTTGGTAGAGGTAGCCCTTACAAACTGGTGCAGGATACATAACACCAATGCTCATGTAGAGCTAGACTGTCCTTAGTTCAGGATTGCTGCCAGTATAGTCCAAACTGAAGTATCCAACACTTCAGGTAATCCACCTAATGTTGAAGGAATTGAAATTGTCCCCTACGGATATGATTCTGCCTTAGTGCTAGAAAGTTTCATCAATCATCCTTATCAGTAGGCAATGTCACCTCATCAAGATTACACCTTAACATGTGAAGAATCAGCCATGGCTTTTGAAACTAATTATGTTTTTCCATTTGAAGATGAAAATGAGCCATCAATTGAACATGAAGAAATACATGCTTATCAACAACAGTATTAGGGTATGCATAATTACAACCTAAGGAACAATTCTAACAGACCTACTGGTCCTTTGACTACATCCTTACCTCCAAATAATTTCAACACTCCTCCTGATCCTAAGGCAAGCAATAACCCTGGATTTCCCAAAGTCAATGCTCAGTACTTAGCACCACATACTACAGTATCAAAAGCTGGTAATCTGCCTCCTGAGTCTGACAAATTGGTCACATATCTAGCGGATGAAATGAAAAAGATCAAAATCAGCCTATCCTTATTAGAACTACTCAAAACCCCAGCTATCAAGAAAGCTTTCATGAAATCCTTAGATGATCCTACTCCAAAAGAAGATAATCATACCTCAGGTCAGATAGGGAATAAAGATCATGCTGCTAGGGATGTTACTATTAAACACAAAGCCCCAGCCACTGTTAAGGCTGTAGAGACTTCACACATGACTCTTTACAGAGATAAAACTGAGTCACCTCCTTTTCTCCTTACTGTAAGGATGTTTAGTAAAAATTTGCACAATTGCTTAGTAGATTCAGGAGCATCTACCAATGTGATGCCCCTGTCCATATGCAACGTCTTAGGGTTGCATCCTACTAAGTCACTGAAGAAGGTAACATAGTTAGATAAAACAGAGGTGAGTGTAGTAGGAGAACTAACTCACATTCATATGCAGTTGGCATCAAATCCAAGAATCTAGTACTACATCGATATTCAGGTAGTGGATATACCTGATACCAATGGGATGCTGCTTAGCAGGGATTGGTCAAAAACCCTTAATGGATACATGTCCACTAACTTTAGCCACATGTGGTTGCCTTGGAAAGGAATACCTGATCAAATAAGGATAGATACTAAACCTCACATGAAACATATGATCACTGAATACAATAAAACCAATGAGATCATTAGTGCAGGAGCACCTAGATGTTTAAGTTTTGGTTAATGTTCAAGTTGTCTTGTTTTGTTCAAAAAGGTCTTGGAGACCATTTATATGTTCTCATAAGGCTTGAAAGCCATATTTGTAATGGACTTTGTCCAAATGTCAAAAAGTAGCTATTATCTTGTAGTAGTTCTCAAGAGGACAGTCTTGTGTCAAGTAGGCAGTCATAGGGAGTCATTAAGTTTTAATGTTTGTATAGGATATTCATTAAATTTTCATGTTGTAAGCCTTTTAAGGCATGTCATAGGTTGGAAGGTAATGTTTACACCTTGTCCAAGGTCATCAAAAGGTTTGAAAGCACTCTGATCATAAAACAGTCGGTAGAAGACAAGTTTCCAAAAATAGTTCCAAAGACTGCAGTTTTAAAACAAGAAAGCATCGATGGTTTTGGGCAGTTTTGATCAACCCCTACCATTCCATGCATATGTAAGGATTTTTCTAAGCCAAGGAAGGTTACTATTGTGGAGAACATTCAATAGTTTTGGAAAAAAGTAATAAAGAAACACTGTTTTCTACCTTTTTCTATTTTTCTGATTTTTCTATGCTATTTTCCTGCCGTACCCGCGACTGTATGGATTCATCATAGACCATCTGCATGTGGGATGGAAAGTAGACTAAGTTACCTTTGATTTAAGCATGGTGTGAGGCCTTGACATTGAACTAGAGGAGAGAAAACACTATTTAGCTCTAGACTATCTTTTAACTACTGTCTTTTCCAATAAATCGTTGTTTTCTGCATTGATCCGTACTGGTACGGATGAGTGGTGGATGGTATTGGTGATGGTTGTTTAGAGTGTTGAGTTACCTATCCTTTGCATTTGGTTTGGGCCCTTGACACCATTGATTAGCTCTGCATTTCTCTTTTGTCTAAAAGTAGTCTGAAAACCTAGTTTAGGGCTTTTCCTGAGTGACCCGATGAGTCTCTCCTCATTCCTTTGATCTTTCCTGCATTGGTCAGAGGAATGAGTTGTATGATAGTTTATGCAAGGGCTTGTAGAGGTTATGATGATAGGAGGATGGTTAGGACTGTGATGGTCATGTAGATGACCCTGCAGAAGCCTTATACTGGAAGATTGAAGGAGGACAGCAGCAACTAGGTAATTTTGGTTTAGTATTGCTTTGCCTATGAAGGTAGTAGGTATGTCTGCATGTTATAGGTTGGTATGTGGCAATGAGATTGGGTTTGAGTAGAGGGAGATCATCCCAAGGAGATTAGAGTGGCTGTTATCATGATGGAAGAACAAAGTTATGACAATTAATGAAGCTACTATCCTGCAGACCCTACACATTGGGTTGGATGATTCTTGATTGGAGTTAGGCATCATGAGACAGGTGGTTGGGAGTCTATTCCCTTCATGTTATGAACATGCAAAGTGTTGTGAAAGCCCTATATCATGAGAAGTTGTGAAACAAATGAACCTTGAGAGTAGTTCTAGTTGAAGTTTTTGAATTGTCATCTTGTTGTCCTTGATGCTCTACATCATTTGTGGTATCAGAGCCACTAGTAGATCCTTGAGGGTGTTGTGGATCTTGTGAAGAAGATAGGGGGTTTGTGAAAGTTGTGAAGATGCCTCCCAAAAATCAGATGGCAAGAGAGAATTCTGAGTTGAGAGAAGCCTTAGAGGCAAGAGAGAAGGAGTTGAGGGACATAAGAGAGCAGGATGCTACAAGGGACAGAGAGTTGAGGCAAGTGAGAAGAGAGAATGCAACAATCTTGGCTAGATTGGAAGCATTGGAGAAGAATCCTAGAAAGGATGAACAAGAAGGTTCAGAAGGAGATGAGGATGTAGATGAGAATCCTCCTGAGGAAGAGTTAGATGCTGAAGAAAAGAAGTTTGTGAGATTGTTGAAGGTAGTCCAAGGAAGTGGAACAAAGGCAAACATAGAGCTACCTATCTATCAGGGGAAGATGGATAGTGAAGAAGTATTAGGGTGGATAGATGCCCTGAAAATTTTTTTTGAGTATGACGAGATGAATGATGAGAAGAAGATCAAATTTGCAAAGACAAAACTGAGAGGAACAACACTTACATGGTGGAGTAGTGTGCATATAGAAAGAATGGCTAGAGGTGCATCCAGAATCACTTCTTGGAGTAGGATGAAGGATATGATGAAGGACCAGTTCCTTCCATCTGATTACTCCATTCAGACAAAGAGGATGAGACAGAATCTGAAATAGAAGGACATGGATGTTATGTCCTACACTGAGCAATTTCATAAGCTTAGTATTAGAGGTGGATTGGAAGATGAAGAAGAGAAAGTGGCAAGATACCTTAATGGGCTAAGGTATAACTTGCAGGATGAGATTGGGTTGGCAGTACCAAAAACACTTGGAGAGTGTTTTCAGTTAGCCATCAGGGCTGAAGAGAGAGTGAAGAGGAAGCAAGAAAGGCAAGGAGGTTATGGAAGAGGAAACAGAGGTAGGGGCAGACCTACTAATGAAGTTCAGAACAACAATGAGAAGGGTAAGGAGATTTCTATGGAACAGAGAGGTGGATATAGAGGTGGAGGTAGATTTGGATCAGGTAGAGGAGTGTTCACAGGTAGATGTTATCACTGCAATGAGGTGGGACACACATCTTTCAACTGTCCTAAGAAGGATGGTGTTGACAAGACCAAGGACAAAAGAGTTCACTTGGCACAAGAGGAGGAGAAGCCAAAAGAACCAGAAATGTCGTCAACCTCTCCAATGATGGATGGAGAGATGCTCATGGTGGAAAGAGGCAAGATGTAGCCACCACCACAGGTATCTATTTTTAGAACCAATTGTTTAAGCCATGGAAAGATATGCAAGTTAATTGTAGATTCAGGTTCTCATGATAATCTAGTTTCTTGGGAAATGGTGAATAAGTTGGGGTTGAAAACATTTGATCATCCTAGTCCTTACAATGTCACTTGGGTGATTCAAGAGAAGCAGGTAGGGGTCACTAAGAAGGCTTATGTTGATTTCACAATTGGTCCATATCAGGACTATGTTTTGTGTGATGTTATTCCTATGACATGTGGGCATATCATTTTGGGTAGACCATGGCAGTCTTTGAGAAGGACAATTCATGATGGGTATACTAATACATATGTGGTGCACAAAGATGGTAAGAAGTTCAAACTGATTCCTTTACCTTGTGAAGAGAAGAAGGAACATGTCACTATTTGTTTTGGATAGAAACTACAGTTGAGTATGCAGGTTAAGGATGATGGGAAGCAGTAGGAACAGTTGCAACAGCAGAAGGTAGATGACAGTCCTAGAGAGCAGCAGACTTGGGACTTGAGTTATGTCAAATTTGGAGACATTGAGTGCCCTCTAAAGAGGTAGAAGAAGGAAGGAAAATAGTAGATAGTCTAGGGAGGAATGAATCAGAACCTCCAGTTGAGAAGAGCTGAAGCATTGTAGCAGCAAGGTCCTAGGCAAGGACATCACAAGTTTTATGTTTCTAACACTGTTCACAGGAGCCATGTAGGTTGGAGAAGGAGGAAGATAACTCTTGGAGAATTCATGTTCCCTATCACTAGTCAGAGGAACATCCCAACAGGATTGAAGAATGTTTGGAGCAGATTCCCTAACTCTTGGGACAAGAGTTTTCATCATGCCGGGGAGTATGGTGCAGGAGCACCTAGATGTTTAAGTTTTGGTTAATGTTCAAGTTGTCTTGTTTTGTTCAAAAAGGTCTTGGAGACCATTTATATGTTCTCATAAGGCTTGAAAGCCATATTTGTAATGGACTTTGTCCAAATGTCGAAAAGTAGCTATTATCTTGTAGTAGTCCTCAAGAGGACAGTCTTGTGTCAAGTAGGCAGTCATAGGGAGTCATTAAGTTTTAATGTTTGTATAGGATAGTCATTAAATTTTCATGTTGTAAGCCTTTTAAGGCATGTCATAGGTTGGAAGGGAATGTTTACACCTTGTCCAAGGTCATCAAAAGGTTTGAAAGCACTCTGATCATAAAACAGTCGGTAGAAGACAAGTTTCCAAAAACAGTTCCAAAGACTGCAGTTTTAAAATAAGAAAGCATCGATGGTTTTGGGCAGTTTTGATCAACCCCTACCATTCCATGCATATGTAAGGCTTGTTCTAAGCCAAGGAAGGTTTCTATTGTGGAGAACATTCAATAGTTTTGGAAAAAAGTAACAAAGAAACACTATTTTCTGCCTTTTTCTATTTTTCTGATTTTTCTATGTTGTTTTCCTGCCGTACCCGCAACTGTATGGATTCATCATAGACCATCTGCATGTGGGATGGAAAGTAGACTGAGTTACATTTGATTTAAGCATGGTGTGAGGCCTTGACATTGAACTACAGGAGAGAAATCACTGTTTAGCTCCAGACTATCTTTTAACTGCTGTCTTTTCCAATAAATCGTTGTTTTCTGCATTGATCCGTACTGGTACGTGGATGGTATTGGTGATGGTTGTTTAGAGTGTTGAGTTACCTATCATTTGCATTTGGTTTGGGCCCTTGACATCATTGATTAGCTCTGCATTTCTCTTTTGTCTGAAAGTAGTTTGAAAACCTAGTTTAGGGCTTTTCCTGAGTGACCTGATGAGTCTCTCCTCATTCCTTTGATCTTTCCTGCCCTGGTCAGAGGAATGAGTTGTATGATAGTTTGTGCAGGGGCTTGTAGTGGTTATGATGACATGAGGATGGTTAGGACTATGATGGTCATGTAGATGACCCTGCAGAAGCCTTATACTGGAAGATTGAAGGAGGACAGCAGCAACTAGGTAAGTTTGGTTTAGTATTGCTTTGCCTATGAAGGCAGTAGGTATGTCTGCATGTTATAAGTTGGTATGTGGCAATGAGATTGGGTTTGAGTAGAGGGAGATCATCCCAAGGAGATTAGAGTGGTTGTTATCATGATGGAACAGTAAAGTTATGACAATTAATGAAGCTGCTATCCTGCAGACCCTACACATTAGGTTGGATGAGTCTTGATTGGAGTTAGGCATCATGAGATAGGTGGTTGGGAGTCTATTCCCTTCATGTTATGAACATGCAAGGTGTTGTGAAAGCCCTGCATCATGAGAAGTTGTGAAACAAATGAACCTTGAGAGTAGTTCTAGTTGAAGTTTTTGAATTGTCATCCTGCTATCCTTGATGCTTTGCATCAATCATGTATGTGGATGTTGAACCTAGAGTTTACTCCATTAGACCTCAAACCATTAGAATAGAGGAGATCCTCATGTATGATGTTCATGTTCATGATGATAATCTTCAAGATGACATGATAATTTTAGAGCCTGATTGTAACCCTGAAAATAAGATAGAGGTAGATCACTTCAAGAATTTTGAGATGCACTTGTCCAATGAAGTGCAACATTGTTAATTGTTAAAAATATCTGTTCATGATATTTTAATTGAAGGATGGTGTAGCTTACATGATGAGGCACATTCTGAAAAGACCTGCGATGCTTGCTTAGACATGATGGAACTGGAACAAGCATGTAGTGTGGCATCATCGTCATCCATGGTAAGTTCTGTAGATAGTGATAGCAGCACTAATTTTTGTTTATCATCTACAGGAATAGATGAAGGCACATATCATGATGAAAGCCCTATTCAGATGATAGAAGAAATATGGGTATGTAGCAAGAGTAATGTTAAGAGTAACAAGAAGATTACCCTAGGAAGTGATTGTTTGGTAGAATCAGATTATGAACTATCTGATGAAGATAGGGGCAGTAATTTGTTTAAGTTTGAAGAATTTTTATCAAAGCAAATTCAGGAGATGATACAGCAACAAAGATCCCCACAGGATGCCCTAATTGAAGGATGGTGCAGGTTACATGAAGCACCACATTCAGAAACCACTTGTTCATTATGTTTACATATTTTGAAAAGGCAGATGATGCCTAGTCCAGAAGATTTTCCTTCTTCTGATGGTAAAGAAAAAGAAGAAATGTCAGCGTCACATCATCCAAATAAGGTGAAGTTTGAGAAGAGTGAAACACCAACATTGAAATGGATATCAAATGGTGTAGCTGCTAGAGCTAAGAAGAAAAGAGAAGGCTCAGACAAGCTTTTAACTGAAGATAAGCCATGGATCCTCAGGTTTGATGGATCCAAATCAAAACAAGGGGCTGGAGTAGGAATAGATCTTATTGATCCATCTGGTAAATCCTACTTAGCAGCATACATATTGCAATTCCCATGCACAAATAATGTGACAGAATATGAAGCCTTGATTCATGGGATATTGTTTGCACTCAGAAAGAAAGAGAAGATTCTGCATGTCTTTGGAGACTCAGAATTAGTAGTAAGACAAGTAAGAGACATATATTCTTGCAATTACAAGAAGCTGTCTAATTACACACATAGGGTATGGGACCTGATAGAATATTTTGATGCATTCAACATCACCCATGTACCTAGAGAACAAATCACAGGGCAGATGCCTTGGCCTAGGCCGCATGTACTTTGGAACTATTGTCCATATCTAGTTTGAAAATATTTTTAGTTGAATTAGTATCAATGCCCTCTATGCCAGATAATGTAGTCAACCTTCAAGTGTTTGATGATGATCAGCATATTTTAGACTTCATCTCCAACATAGATGTCTTTGATGCACAGATCATAGATGAAAGAAATGTGGAAGATCATATCTAGGAAGAAGAAGAAATCCTAGAGTTGCCTAGTAACAAGATTCCCAAGGGAATGATAGAATTAGAAAGAGCATTTGATCTGGACAACATACTGAAATAGAAAGATCTCCCTAAAGCAGATGGAGGAGAGTATTCACAAGTTAACATTGGACATGATGATGAAAAAAGGAATGTCCTAATTGGAAAAGTATGTACAGAAGAAGAACTGGAGGTGATAACCCAAGCACTTAAAGATTATATCCATGTCATTGCCTGGACATATGATGAGTTGAAAACTTATGATACATCAATCATCACTCATACTATACCTTTGAAGCTAGATGTTAAGCCTTTTAGACAAAAATAGAGACCTGTTAATGCATTACTGGAGCCCATCATTTTTGAAGAAGTTAAGAAATTGCTTAATGCCAGGATCATATTTCCTATGAGACATTCCACATGGGTAGCCAACCTGGTCCCAGTAAGAAAGAAGAATGGTGACATCAGATTGTGTGTAGACTTCAGGAATTTGAATAGAGCTTCTGAAAAGGACAACTATGCTTTGCCTTCTTTGGATGAGGTCTTGCAGATTGTAAATGGTGCAAAGATGATGTCATTTCTAGATGGTTTTTCAGGTTACAACTAGGTGATGGTAGACAAGATAGATAGATTGAAAACTGCATTCACCACAAAGTGGGGAATATTCTCTTATAGGCGCATGCCTTTTGGATTGATAAATGCTGGGGCCACATTTAAGTGAGCGATGGATATAGCCTTCAGAGGCCTAATTGGTAAGTGTAGTCATATACATGGATGACTTGACAGTTTTTTCTAAAGATAGAAGGAATCATGTAGAAGACCTAAGGAAGGTACTAAAGAAATGCGAACACTATGGAATATCCATGAACCCTAAGAAATGCATATTTGGGGTACCACAGGGAAGTTATTAGCTCACCTGATCATAGAGAACAAGATCATTGATCTTGAGAGGGTAGAATCAATCATGAAGATACAACTTCCTGGAAGTAAGAAGGAGCTCAAATCTTACTTTGGTAAGATCAATTTTGTTAGAAAGTTTATTACTGGTTTTGCAAAAATTATCAGACCATTGAATGCCATGCTCAAAAAGGATGCCAAGATTGAGTGGACACCTGAAGCTAAAGCAGCTTTTGAAGATATCAAGAAAGCCATATCTAATGCTCCAATCCTAAGCAGTCTAGATTATACCAAAGATTTCTATATTTACTCATTTGCTTTAGAGCATACATCTGCAATAGTATTAACACAGAGAAATGAGGCTAAAGAAGAAAACCCCATAGCGTTCATGAGTTGTCCTTTCAGAGATGCAGAGTTCAGATACATGGATGTTGAAAGACAAGCACTTGCTCTGGTTTGAGCAGTCAAGAAGTTCAAACATTACATCTTAAGAAGTAAGGTGATTGTTGTAGTACCAGATGTAGTAGTAAAGATGCTTTTAATGCAAAGTGAACTAGGTGAGAAGAGAGCCAAATGGATTACTATCCTCCAAGAGTATGATATGGACATAACACCCATGAAATTAGTGAGAGGACAAGTACTGAGCCAGATGATATCAGAAATTGATCCTAACATCATGAGCCAATAGTATGTCATAAATACAAAGGAAGATGGAGAATGGTATTCAGACATCAGGCACATCTTGATTACCGGAAGATGTCCTTCAAGATTGTATGCCTCACAGAGGAGAGCCTTAAAAATAAAATCACAAAAATACATGATAAAAGGAGGAGTCCTTTTCAAGAAGAACTATGAGGGAATATACCTAAGATGCCTAGAAAGGCAAGAAGCAGACAAGGTGCTAACAGAATTACATGACAAGTTTGGAACTACACATGGTTCATACTTGGTTACCACTCATGCTATCCTCAGAGTAGGGTATTATTGGCCTACTATTTTTAAAGATACAGCTAAACACATCAAATGCTATCATATGTGTCAGGTAGCTGCAAATAGAGAAAGATATGTTGCTCAGCCTTTGCAGCCAGTGATGGAGATGCGCCCATTTGCTCAATAGGGAATGGATTTCATAGGACCTATCAACCCTCCATCATCTTCAGGCCATAGTTATGTTTTGACTATCACTAATTATTGTACTAGGTGGACTGAAGTTGTCAGCAGTAAGACGTGTAATGCTGAGGATGTAATCAAGTTTTTAGAAAGCAACATAGTAACCAGGTATGGGGTTCCTTATGCTTTGGTATGTGCTAATGGGTCTGCCTTTGCTTCAATAAGATTATCAGGTTGGGCTTTTGACCATGGAATCATCTTGAAATTTTCCTCAAATTACTATCCTCAAGGGAATGAATTAGCAGAATCCACAAACAAGAATTTATTGAACATCATAAAGAAATTGATAAAAAAGAACCCAAGGGAGTGGAACACCCTATTGAAATATGCTTTATGGGTAGATAGAACCAGGATGAAGGTTGCATTAGGAAATTCTCCTTTTCCCCTAGTAAATGGGGTGGATCCCATCCTCCCTGTTAACCTAAAGATCCCCACACTATAGTTTGCACAAGAATATCTAGGCATAGATAACAAACAAGAAGTTAGGTTGCTTCAGTTGATGCACCTAGAAGAAAAAAGAAATAAAGCAATCGACCAATTTTGTAAACATCAGGCTGTTGCCAAGCGTTGGTTTGACAAAAGAGCCAGAGTTAAGGATTTTAGAATCTCAGATTTAGTCCTTATGTGGGACAAAGCACATGAAAGGAAAGGTGACCATGGTAAATTTGATAAACTATGGATAGGTCCCTTTCAAGTTTAAAAAATTTTAGGAGACAGTACCTACAGGCTAAAAACCTTAATCGATGAGGATGTCCCATTGCCAGTTAATGGATAATTTCTCAAACACTACTTTCAAGCCTGAAACAGTGTCATGCATGTCATGTGTATCATAGTGTGCATATTTGTATAGTTGCTTGTATAGTTTTGTTTTGTTTTGTTTGCTTTCTTGTTGAGTTCTATTTTGGTTAGTTAAGACGATGTAACTCATCACCCTAAGAAAATAACCAAATTGTTAAGATTCAAGTGATGAGAACAAATTCATATATAGGTTATGACTCATTTTGAGAAGTGTTGGTGATCAGGTCTATGATATCTTTTCATCAGGGTGCCTTTTCTTGACCAAAGTGATTCTTTCACAATGACACACCTAACAACCTTGGGTTTGTGGAACACACAAGTATAGGTGTTAAGTGAAAAATGTAAAGGGACTCCCTTACTACCAATGCAATCTCCAACCTATATCAGCAAGTGACCATGCCTTGCACATTAAGCTTACATGATGACATCATATGAATATAGAGAATAAATATTGAAAATCCAAAAAGAAATAAAATTGGGTCATCTAAGTAACCCTACCGGGGCTATAGACACATGCTTGTAGTGGGGCTCTACTTATGGGGATTGTATAGATAACCTTGCCAAGGATATGGATGCCTACTGGCAGCAAGGCTCTATCCAGGTTGGCTATGAGGGATGCTCCCAAATTATGTAGCTTAACATCAGTTACTCATGTTTTTAACTTACTTTCAAGATGAGGATAATTAATCATCTGTACACACCTGATCCTTTGTTAGTATTGTTGCCATGATGAAAACCTTATCATTCAGAGAGATTATAATACTTATACTTAGAAAGAGTTAAGATACTATGTTAGAATGTGATCACATCACTTGAATCATTGGAATTTAGTTATGTTCTTTGGTGGCAAGTTGTGTGGTTACACAACACACCCCATTTTGACTTGACAAAACAAGGACCCAACGTTTTTGCTGCTTTGGCTTGTTGTTTTTCTGCTTTGGACGGTCTGGTAAAATTAAGTCATGCATGTAACCCTGCAGGGGGGTAGATAGGTCAACATGATGAGGTCAATTGCCAAAGTCAGTATTTCACATCATTGACCTCATTGTTGGAAAGTGTATGAAATTCCATGGAGGTTTGCCTTGTGGATCACCCTGAAATTCTTTAAGGGAAGAAACTTATGCTAAGTCAAAGTTTTGGTCAAACCTAATATTCCGAGGAGGGGGGGTCATATTTCAAACATCAGTCACATTATATAAGATCACCCCGATATAAGTTTATCACCTGATAATCACTTGGTCTGCGAAGTCCGGATGTCAATTTTATGTAGTAGTTGTTATCTGCCTGTCAAACAACTTCATATATTTTGTGGGGGGTCATCTTTCTAATATCCATCATCTTACAAATACCACCCTCTTCACAAAATATCACCCTATGCCAATATGATGATGATGTCATTAAAACCCAATGAACAAAGGATATCACCCTGGTGATGAGGTCATCATTCTATTTTACCCCGCGGAGGTATATATCCGATGCCTACTATATTCAATAACATGACGGTGATGTCATTACAACACAATGATTAAACAAAGTCATTGACATCCTAACATCACCTTGATCTTTTCCAAAGGGGGTCATTTTAGTTGTGGGGGTCATATTTTAAACATCCCCTGATCTTAAATTCATGACTAGATTTGTATGTGGTCAACGTTGACCACACCACCTGATTCCTTCGCATTAGTTTTGCCACTCAAAGGTGGAAGGTCATTTTATCCAAGGGGGGTCATATTTTGAATATCCCCTGATCTTTCAAAGATCACCCCCCCCCATTTCCTAACATTAAATGGACTCAAATGCGGTAGATGGATTCCCGCCGACTACGAAGACAATTCAAACACATGGCATCATCCATGGATTCTCTGTAGAAGATCAATGGATTCAATCGATTTAACATAGTTTTACCCTAATTTGCCCTACAGATGAGTTTAAAAGTAATTTTCTAAGGTTATTTTCATTTACCTTGTGAAAAAATGAGAAGTTGCAGAGCAGAAGAAGTCAATCCCTCATACGAGCTACCTATGAATGGACTAGATCTTTCAACATAACGGAATAGGTGATCATCAACAGTTGCAGCCCTTTTCTGTAATCATCCACCTAACCCAGGAGAAAAGCATTATCAGGTAAGTAATTGAAAACCCTCATGTTGTCATTATCTGCATGTTTAGGTAGTATGTTCTTTCTTGTGGTTTGAATCTGTAAATGTGCATATCATGATGAAGTAAAGAGTAATGAATAGAGTATGCATGATGATGTAGAGATATATAATGTTGTATGAATACATATGGATATCGTATGGTAAGACAAGGCATGTTTATTGTAGGATTCCATGGTGGATCTTAGGCGGAACAAGTTTGATGCAAAATTTCTTAAGCCCATGTTTGTTCAGCCTAAGGGGGTACAATTCAAATATGGTGTCATTGGTGACACTCACCAAGGGGATACAAATTTAGCAGTATCGTCATCCATAATAGATCATGATAAAGACAATACCCTTCTGGATGCAATATATGTTTCAAGGATGTGGCATGCAGCCAGATTCCCATATGCCATGGAGACCCCAGAACTGGTAGTAGAATGTGCCAGGAACTATAACCCTCAGACAAGGCGGGTGGAGAAGCATGGAAGAATATATGCTGACTTTTCAATTAAGGGCATCACATCTACTTTCAATTTTCCAGTTGGAAAGAGGGTGGTTAGTGTGGATCTACATAAACTGGAGATAAAGTATAATAAAAATAAGAAGAATGCAAGGAAGTGGATGTACCAGTGGAGGTCTAAGAGCAGCACCTACATTGCCTCGGATAAGTTGCCTATCCACCTGTATAAGTTTGATTTTGATGATGAGTACTAGTACATGATTGCCTTGCTCAGCAGGATGACAGGTCAGCCTCATGCTGGAAATTTTAAGAATTGGATGTTTAGAATCATCTAGATGGTCCTTTATAGAGATAACAAGCCATTATGGGCCAAGGTCATCAGTGATGCGTTGGATGAAGAGATGAAGAACCTGGGAGGTCAGGAATGCTCATTCCATATGACCTCATATGTTGTGTACTCATGTGCCTACAAGGGAACCTTTGATGCCCTGACTATAGTGGGTAAGGTTAGTGGTGGTGTAGATGATGCCCACATATGGGATCACTATCCTCAGATACAGAGAAAGAACTACCTCTTAGATTACAAATTGGTGAATGATACATTCTCTATGCATCTAGTCAGAACAATGGAGGAATATAGAACCAAGAGATGAGCATGGAGGCTCAAGAAGTTGTTTACAGACATGGGGCCTGGTTTATCCAGTATTCCACATTTTCATATATAAGAATAGAAGGTTTTGAAGAACAGCCCCTCATCCTACCAAGGTACCCTACTGATGGGGTGGTTTTGATGGAGTTTCTTAGACAAGTGTCTACCATAGTGGAGGCATATAAAGCACAAAAGAAGATACCTCCAGTACTATTTCTAGTGTCTATGGGCTGGTATATGTGCTCAGATTCACAGAGCATAGAGCATGTCATGGGAGGTCTGAAATTGATGTATCTGCAGCCATTTCCATTGGCTAGCTCATATGACCCCTATGGAAGGATGCATAAAATAATGGGGAAGCCTATCCATCAGAAGCATCTAGAGGATTTCTGGATAGATTGTGAGGATGAAGCTAAGGTGAGAAGAAGAAAATACCAAAGGCTCACCTTGAACCAGATAAGGACATATGATTGCATCCCAGTGCCGGCACAACTGAAGAAAGATGATGGAAAAATGATGTCAAATGAATATGAAGACAAGAAGGTCTACAATGACACCATCTCAGCCCCTGATCGAACACAGCCAGAGGATGTTTCCTTGGATCAGTTTACAGGTGGGGTACTGCAGTTAACCCAAGCTTGGGTAGATGAACAGATAAGAAGATTGAAGAAAAGGGGTGTAGTCCTTACTATTGATGCTAAGAAGAAAAGGCAAGAACTATCTGATGAGGAGTATGATGACTTCCTCAATGAGAAAAGGAAATCAAATGGAGAGAGACTACCTACCCAAAAATAGAGGAAGGGTCCCCCTAGAGGAAAGAAAACTAATGATGAGCCTAAGGGGTGATAATCGAGAGAATTGCCATACCAGTTGTAGGTGCATCAACATCAGGATAGGCATCTGCCTCATCTGTACCACCTCTGATGGACAAACCAGAAACAAAGAGGATCTTGAGGCCAGCTGTAGAAATCACAGAAGTACGGGAGGAAGGCCAAACCTCACAAGAGGATGTAGAAGAAGATATCCCTTTTGAAGAAGTGTAGGTAGAAAAGGAGCCTGCCAATGATGACCCAATGATGGTCAGTAAGAAGAGAAGGGTGATGCCACTGGCATCACCCCCCAAGAAGCAGAGGACATCCATGAGGGGTGAGATCAGGACCGATCCTATAGTATTGAGAGGAGCTAGTGGTGAAGTGTTTAGGAAGGAGATGTAGCATGATGTGCCACTTCCTACTATAATCAAATTTAAGATTGAGATAGCAGAGGAACAAGCAAAAGAGACTTTCAAAGTAGGTCAGGGTGGTCCTTTCTCCTTGGAAGACACCGTGGACCTATCAGATGATGAGGTAGTATAGAATGTAGGCTCTAAAAGAATGGAAACTCTCACCTCTAGTACCCGCATGACTCCACATTGGACCCTATTAGCATAGATGGCGGTACTAGAATAAGTAAAGCAAACAACTCAAGTAGAAAAGGAAAGTAGCCCAGAAAGGGCAGCCCAACAAATCGGGCTTGACAAGTTGGTAGATCAGTTGACTAGTCCTGCAGTTATAGATTTGACATACAGGGAGGATGTGAGCCCCAAAGACATAGCAGGTGCACCTGATGTGACAGAGAATGTTGAAGTAGCCAAGAAGGTAGAAGAAGAGAGCAATGCTCTGGATATGGGCCAGCAACAACATGAGATACCTACTGAGCCAAAGATAGTTGAAGTCCAACAAAAGGGTGAGGGTGATAAAGATACATCAGGTGATGATGCCGCCTGGACTCAAGGAGTTATAGGGGAAAAAGATAAACCAGGTCATGAGGACCTTAAGACACAAGATGTTGGTGCATCAGGTGTAGAACAAGAGTTGACCCAAGATTAGGGTGATGCACAAGGCCCAAACACACAAACATCCACAGATGTTAATATGCCTCAAGATGAGGAAAACACTAAGGTGGATGAGACCCCAAAAGAGTGAGTGCAGGATCAAGTGCAGGATCATCATGTGGACATTCCACAGGATCCTCCCCCATAGAAAGAGGCCCCTCAACAAGAAGAGATGCAACAAGATCCCCCTCATGAGGAATTCCATGAGGAAGAAACTAGGAAGTCACCTTCTCCACCCAGAATAGAGACAAATATTGGAGAACAAGGTAGACATGATGATGACAAAGGACAACAAGGATCTGGACAGGATGTGCCTCAGTGCTAGAGAAAGAAATAGGTATGGAATAAGGCTTTGAAATTCAAGAATTTGATGTTTCCACCTTGTTTGCAGAGACAATCATAAAGCCCAAGAGGAAAGTGAGATTGACATCGGCTATTAGAAGAGATCCTGCTATAGGTAGAAGGACAACCCAAGTAGCACTTCCCACTGTAGAGAAAGAGAAGGGCAAGATCACCCTTGAATTGTTCCAAATCACAACTGTTGATTTGGGTTTTGTCAATGAAGACCAAGAGGGTCAAGAAGGGAAAGATATCATTGATTCTTTGACCCAAAGGGTAAAGAAGGAGAAAGAGAAAAATAAACAACATAAGGAGCACATTGCCTAGCTACATTCATATATAAAGGGGTTGATTAACCCTGATAGTACTCCAGTGGATCCAGCAGTCCCCTTGACTGTCATATCCCAGGAGGAGATCACCAAATTGGACCTCATGAAACATGAAGCCATGATAATGGAGAAGTGGATGTTGTCAGCCCTCACAGGAGCTAAGGAAGTTTTGAGAACCTCTTTATAGAAATGAAATTCTCTAAGCAGCTTGAAGAGAAAAGTAGACAAAATGTAGAATGAAATAGGGAAACGGTCATTCCAACTGGAAAAGGACCTAACTGCTTTGAGTGAGAAAAAGAGGATTGATCCTCAAATCCTAATAAACAATCAAGTATTGAATAATAACACCACCCTGCTAATAGATGTATGGTATGAGGATATCAGGTTCGAATATGATATCCTGAAGAAGTGTAGTGGCAAGCTCAGGGATACAAGTATAAATCTGCATAGTATGATGGCATATGAGGCAAAGTTCTTGGAAGCTTTGGAAGGGAAAGTAGAGGGGAAGATTGAAAACCAAGATGCAGACTTTGCCATCAAGGCACTGCATGATAATTTCCAGCCGATGGCTGATGACCTTCTCACCCCCCTGACAGAAGAGGTGATGAATAAGATCATGAGGATCAAGTTTAAGGTGGAGATTTATAATGAGACTTTAAATAGTAGAAAGGGTAAGCTGGATGCAATCAAAGATAAATTCTTGTCTCACAAGCATGCCATAACAAAACCCAAAACCCAAGATGGCAGAGAAGTAGATAAAATAGTACAAGCCTATGAGAATATTAGGACGGCAATGAAGGTCCATATACATGATGATGTTCTTCAAGGTGATAGTGATACAGAAAGCAATGAGGATGACGATCATGATGAAGAGGAAGAACATGAAGAAGAGGAACCCGAGGAATAAATGAGGATGCATCACAAAGAAGACATATGCATCAAGTACTCATAAGATAATGAGTCATCTAGATGGTTGCCAGCTGGTAACCTATGCCACGAAGGAAGGTTGACTGAGTCAAAGAGTGATAATCTACCATTGATCTTAATTGACAAATCTTGACCGTATGTCATTTGTAACCATTCCCTCACCTTATTCTATAAAAGGTACAGGGGTGCCGTATTTTTGAATATTCGAAACTTAATTAAAATTTGATTGCTGAAATATTAGAACTCATTTCAAAAATTTTGTAAATGTACATGTTATGCATACTGAATGAAAGAGAAGACAATTTGATTACAAATCATCATAAATCTTGAGTAATCTGTGTTTGAAATCTTAATACATGCATTGATTAGCTGCGTCCCTTAGAGTGCTTGTCAATCTGCATGTGTTGTTTTCATTCCTTATCCTTTGAAGTTAGCATCATCCGTATCTAGCTGTGGAACATCCTGGTGACAATATGGTTTGATTTCTTCTCCTCATGAATGTATCTTGTATGTATGTGGTTTAATGGCTAAATATTCACCAAAATTTGAAGCATTCTTTTAAATTTCTTTCAATTTCATAGCAGATCATCACCATAATTGCAAATAACAAAGAATCAAAAGAAAATAACATGAAATATGCTGATATCCCATAGATAATTGAAAATATAGAGCATATTGAGAGTAAAGCATGTTAAATTAACAAATATGATGCAAATACATGCACATATCCACTCACAAACACATCATTTGAATAAATATACTATGTAGAAGAAAGAATTGGATCATGATGATCAATAATCAGAAGAATTGATCAAACTTGCAAATACATCATTATCTTTGGAAATAGAGTAGAAATAACTTCTCTGTGGAGTAATTTACAGGAAATAGAACAATACTGATCATCAAGACAAATGTAAGACCCCTTGAAATGGAAAATAGCATGTCACATCAGCCTCTGAGTAACGTCAGATGATCATGACTTGATCAACGGAGACTTGGAGTCATCAACTTACCTTAAGCTGATCGTACTTTACAAGATAATAAAGGTTTGGTGTACAAATTTTTATGCAGGTTGTTATGACTCATCATCATCATCAATAGATTGCTATAGTGTGTTTCATAGATCCCTTCATGTATGTCTTGTAAGGTGGTTTGGGATTCTTCTCGTTCTAAACAGCAGAGTAAAGTACCATCTAGACCACGTCGATATAGGGTGTCGGCAATAATGATATATCGAGAGGTTTGGCGTATAAAGATTCGTTGTTGTTTTGAAGATAAGTTAGGTGGGAGGGTGTTGTCCTTGAGGTAAGTGTAAACCTTACCGTACCAAGGTGAATCAGATCCAACTAATAGGCATATGGAATGAGTTTCAAGAAGATCATAAGTTGGTTACTGAATTGATTCCACTAAGAACTCGTACTGTGACTCATTCTCTAGGATTTCAAGGAGAGAGGCAGTGGTTGCCATGGCATCTACTGTTTTGTTTTCAATGCAAGGTATCTGCTCAAAAGAGATGAGCACAAAGTATTCCTTAAAGTCATCAACCATGCGCTTGTATGGGATAAGCTTCTCATCTTTGGTTTGGTAGTTGTCATTGACTTGGTTGATCACTAGCTGAGAGTCACCATAGATGTGTAGCTCTTTGATTTTCCACTCTGTTGCCATTTTGAGACCAATGACCAGGGCTTCATATTCTTCTATGTTGTTGCTGCATGGGAATAACAAACGATAAGACTTCGGTATGGTGTCGCCATGAGGAGTTACAAACAAGATTCCTACCCTCGATCCATGGTTTGTGTAGGACCCATCAAAGTAGTGTTTCCAGGAATGTATTGATATATTGAATAAGGATTCATCTGGAAACTGAAATTGCATTGGTGTTGTGTCTTGTAGTGGTGCATCTGCTAACTGATCAACAATGACTTGTCTCTTGATAGCCTTTATGTCTACATACTCAATGTCGTATTCACTTAGGAGCATTACCCACTTGGCTAGGCGACCTGTTCGAGCTGCTTTGCTTTGTAGGTATTTCAGTGGATCTATTTTTGCAATAAGTTTGAATGAATGTGCTAGCATATAATGATGGATTTTTTGGGAAGCAAAAACTACCGCAAGGCACGATCTTTCTATCTAAGAGTATTGCAACTCATAGCCCACCAATGTGTGACTGATGTAGTAGATGGCTCTTTCTTTACCTTCATAATCTTGTTGTGCTAGGAGGGCCCTAAGAGCTGTGGGTGTAGTAGATATGTAAAGTAATAATGGCTTCCCTTGGATATGAGGCATGAGAATAGGTGGATTCATCAGATATTCCTTCAGTTTGCCAAATGCCTCTTTGCATTTCTCATCCCACCTAAATGGAATGTTCTTATGTAGGAGATGATTGAAAGGTTGACATTTGTCTGCTAGTTGTGATATGAACCTACGGATTGCTTGTAGCTTGCCTTGTAGAGACCGTAATTGAGTGAGATTCTTGGGTGGTGGCATTTCCATAATAGCCTTGACTTTGGCAGGGTCCACCTCTATTCCATTTGCTGATATAATGAAACCTAAGAGCTTTACCGAGGTGACTCCAAACACACATTTCTTTAGGTTCAACATGACCTTGAATTGTACTAATCTCTAAAAGACCTTCTCTAGCACTTCTAGGTGTGATTCTCTAGTGAGTGACTTTGCAAGGATATCATCCACATAGTCTTCCATTGTGACGTGCATCATATCATGGAAGATAGTGGTCATAGCATGCTGATATGTGGCTCCTGCATTCTTTAGTCCAAATGGCATGACATTCCAGCAGAAAGTGCCCCATGGACAAGTGAAGCTGTCTTGTGTTGGTCTTCTAGTGCTATCCTGATTTGATTATATCCAAAGAAACCATCCATGAGAGATAACATGGTATGCCCTGCTGTTAAGTCAACTATGATATCTATATTTGGCAACAGAAAGTCATCCTTGCAGCAAGCTTTGTTTAGATCTCTGAAATCATTGCATAGTCTGACCCAGCCATCAGGTTTGGATACTGGTACTATATTGGAGACCCACTCGGGATAGTCTATTGCATTGATGAATACTACATCCAGTAGTTTCTTGAGTTCTTCTTTCACTAGTAGTGCAATGTGTGGATGCATCTTTCTAAGTTTCTATTCACTCATTTCAATCCCAGATCTAGTGGAAGATCTTAGGTTGTTCCTCTGTTCCAATGTTAACAGGTTCTGTAGGTTCCACTACAATTTGAGACTTCTCCTGGTGCATGTCATTGGGGAGAGTGTCAAGCCTTCCATCGTTAGGTGCCACAGTTGGGTTTTCACCATCGGATGCATCCTTTCTTTTTACTGTTTTGGGATCTGATACTACTGCAGACTAGTTTTCACCATCGGATCTAGTTTTTATTTTGATATTTTTGCTACTAGAAGGATTGGCACCCTCTCTAAAATAAGCCACGGTATTGAGTTCAATGGCGCAGCCAACTTTATGATCTCCTATGGGTAGGTGGTCCCTAAGTTCCATGTAGTCAATGTAGGCATCATCGTTTTGGAACATGTCTAGTTGAGGGGTTCCTTGTAGGTCCCAGTCGATAAGTTCAAGATGCACAAGGGGGAGGGAGTCGGAGGATAGATCTGATTCATTGATAGTTTGAATGGATATGCTAGGGGTATTGAAAGGGATAGGGTTTAGGATGGTACTTTCCTCCAAATTGTTTATCGCGATAGAACTCGAACCTTCCTCAAAAGTCATATTCTCAGGGATAGGTAAATCACACTCTAACAGTCTATGTGGTAGCATTTGTCCCTCATGGTAGGAGCTATAAGTTTGAATGGTTTCAACCTCTTTGTCATCATAGGAGTGCTTTGTCAGCTCATCCCACTCATACTCATTGGAATCTGTGTCACTATCCTCTTGAAGGGTATGTATCATTTCCACAAGACAAGCATTTGCTTTAGCTTTGCCCTTATCCTTATATCCTAGACCTTTTGTAGTTCTAGCCAATGAGGACAAAGAGGGTTGAATGGGTTCTATAATTCCTTCTTTTCTTAGGCAAATGGGGCCTTGTCCTTCATAACCTATTCTATGTAGGATGGTCTCACCACGCCCATAGATTTCCATTGGGAGATTAGGTGGTTCTTGTTGTATGCTCGCTTCTTCTTCTGTGTAGAGCCATTGTAAGATATCTCTTTCTTGTGTTTCATCTGATAGGGTCCCCCATTTTACGAAGGGAGCTGTGGGAGGTGCAGAAGGAGCAGATGGCTTTGGAAAATGCCTGGGTCACCCAAAGGATCTAGGAGATAGAGGCAATTTGGACAAGTTGAGGCTGTGCTAGATGGAGTATTCCCCTACTCCCATTTCTTTGATGGTAATTTTTTGCTCTTTGGGCTTGGATGAGGAAGCTTCGGAGGTAGAATCATGTTGTGGGGTAGGGGATGTAGATGCTCTATTATTGGGTATGATGCAATCAGGTTTTGAGAGGACAAAGTTACAATGTTGAAAGGGGTCAGGATCACCTTGGATGGTGACTTGCTTACCATTATGAGGGAATTTTATTGATTGGTGATAGGTAGAAGGCACAACTTTCATGGCATGAATCCATGGTCTACCTAGGATAATATTATAGGCTAGCTCCCTATCTAGGACTTGGCACACGTCTTTTATCACTAGTCCTAATTGTATGGGTAATACCACTGTTCCTTTGGTAGTTCTCTCCTCTTCATCATAGGCTTTGATAGTAATCTTCTTCCTTGGATCAACTACATTTTCAGAGAACCCCAATGTAAGGACTAGCTTGAGTGTGCAAACATTTAAACCGGCTCCCTCATCAATGAGAACCCTCTTGATGCGGTGCTTATGGATGAAGGTAGTGATATGTAAGGGGGTATTATGAGGCTGAGACACTGAGAGATCATCTTGTTTGGTAAATGCTATGGTATTGGAGGAGGCTAGATTTCCTACCATGGCTTGAAACTTCTCTTGGGCCAAGTTTGTGGGTATAGTCGTTTCCACCAAGGCTTTATCGAGAATCTCCTTGCGGGATGGAGATAGACGCAACAACTCTAAGATAGAAATGTGGGTAGGAGTCTTCCATAGTTGGTCTATGACACTATACTGATGGGAATTGGACTGATAAGGTGATGAACTTGGAGGGAGGGTATTCAACGTGACCTTACTGCTGCAGGTGATGATGCTGCAATCAGTTTTGTTGGGTCCTGATTGTTGGTTAGATGTAACCACATTGATTTGTGGGACATGCTCTGATATGCAATTGATGGTATAGGGGACACTCTTGAGCTTAATCAAGTCCCAAAATAGGGCCTAGACATGGGAGTCTGTGCTTTAGTCTAGACCTATTTTGTCGGGACCCAAATTTTAAATGTCAGCAAAGTGATTGTTAAAAGGTTTCCCTTTGTCAGCCTATTCAATTTGAATTATGAATGTTTAGCGAGAATGTATATATAGATATGTTTAGGACTTCATTTTACAACTAGATGGATAATACAAACTTGTGATCTTGTGCTAAGGATATTCAAGGCTTTCATTGTGTTGCAAAGTAGTATTGTGTTGTGTTTGTACTTGTTTGTTGTAGATTTGTCTTCATCAATCCATATCCTCATGGTGTGAAAGATCTTCATCTCCTTGTGTGATATCTATTTTGTGTTTCAATCAATTTATCATATCATTTGCTTTTTCCTCTATCCATGAAGGACACACACTCTATCTAACAATGATGTTGGAAGGCTTGAATGCCATTCTGGGGCTTGATTGAGGCAATCTCCTAAACACCACAACCCCCAACCCCTCTCTTCTAATTGCAGGTTACAGGTGTTGGATTTTGTGAAGAGGAGTTGCAAGAGATCAGAGCAGAGCATAAAGATTCTAGATCTAAAGAAAATGACATAATATATCCCTAATTAGACATAAGCACCCACTCTTTTGTCCTCCAGTTTGGCAGTGTCAGGAATCTCTGAGCAGGTTACAATTTGAAGCATATTTTACTTCGAAGTCGTCTGAAAAAGCATTGTACTGGATGAGGGCACTCGCTCTTTTTTCCTCTAAGTTTCCACTTTCTGGAATCCAAAATTTGGTATGTATCTAATCTAAATTTAGTTCCTTCCTATGTGAGCATTTGTCATGTTTCATCCATTTGTTTACGATTTTGCATAATTAGGATTTTAGGCCTAATCAAATTAGGGTTTTATTGATGTGGTTGTTATACATGCACAACATGAGATAAAATTCACTATGAACTTCATTTATTTTAAAATATATGGAGAGTTATCAAATAATAATTCACAATCCCAAGGCTCCTTTAGTCAGGTCATGATTGTGTCAGATTACTCATGGTTCAATGTGAAGTTGTTTAATAAGGGGCCTTACGTGATTACTCAATCTTTGTAAATAATTCCAAATTACTCTAAAAGTGTTGATCCTTTGCATATATTTGTAACTTTAACCTCAATCCTTGTATGAATTTTAAGGAAAAATGCTATGTATCTCAAAATTTATGAAAACTATCAAAGATCGTCAACATTCACATGTATTTATCAAAATCTCTGACAATTTCCTTTAGATTACTGTGTGTTGGCTATTTATTTAAACTACTGGTGAAAGAAAGATAAAACCTAGGGTTAGAAACATGATCAAGACAAGACTATAATGCTTTGTTACTCACGTGGATAAGTTTGATTATTCTAAAGGATTCAAAAGTAAGTAAATCCTTATATGCTAAGCTAGATTATTTTCACAAATTCACATATAGAATTACAATCTTCAAAGGAAATATATAAGAAATACATGAATCAAATAACACTCTGGAATGGACACATAAATTTGATGTTTACTTTTATTGATATATACTAGCCATTTCAAATTTACAATTCTTCATGACTTCAAATCTTTTGAATGTATCAACAATATTATAAAAACTTACAGACATTTTCACAAATGTAGAAAGGAGACACGATATTCCACATAATCCTTCCTACAGACACATGTGAATGCCTTTTCAAAATAACTATGCTCAAAGTACTCTTCCTAGTCACTTGTCTTGCATACGCCATGTATACACCTGTATATCAAAATAATGTAGCAAAGATCCTTATATAGATCTAGATCCTTTTCTATAGCTACAAAATCCCATCAAGGGTTCAGATTCAAAGTACAACATCAATAGTAAGGAAATATTTGCCAACTATGCACCAGCTGGCATATGGGAATATCCTTGGAATATTCTTTTGCCATTTGTCACTCCAAAATATCTTGAAGGAATATTCTCTTGAACACAAAGATGCCTTTAGAATCTTCTTGAAGTATCACAATATCTTCTATGGTTGACTTTCTGTCTTTGACTTTTCCACAGGTACAAAGGTATAACAAAATGAAAAATGAAACCTATAGTGAATAAGTATATCAATCACTATCTCTAGTATCATCCACTAGTTGCTCTCATTCCTTCTTCATTATATAATTTCCATTCCTCTTAGCCAAGGCTATTATGGGAGCGTGGCTTGTCTTTTGAGAGGCCTCCCATGTGTATTTATGCACCTCTACACTTTTCTTTAACACATGTGCTCTGCCCTCCATGTCTTCTATTCTTTTCTAATATTTCTTGACTTTAGCACTTAATTCAATTATTAACTCCATTACACCTTCACTCAATTTATTGACAGGGTCATCAAGGCAAGGCTAAAAGATATCCTTAAACTCCTTAATTGCCATTAATACATCATATACTTGGGCCTTAGAGCAAGGATGCCCCACCAAATGTTGTACTATTTTTACATGTTTATCCAACATGTCTTGAGCATTTTTTTCCCATTCTTGCACACTAAGAATGCAAGGTCTGAGTATCCCCTCCTCAAATTTCAATTTCATTTTCCATCTAGGAACTTGGAAGACATCTTTTAGGGTCAAGATCCCTTCATTAACCATTGAGTTCATATGCTCTTCCATGTTCTTGAGGTTGAGGTTGTTGAAGAGTATCTTGAGGAGGTTCTTGATTAACATTTTGATACTCTTGCTGGGGCTCCTGTTGAACGTTATGTTCTCCTATATTTTGTTGTTCTTCTCCATGAGATAATTCAGGATTAGGAACTTCATTTGATGCATCTTGTCCCTCATCATTCTTATTTTCTTGTTTCTTCATGTCTTCTACAGGAACATTTTCATGAATTGGTACATCTTTTCCCTAAGAAGATGGCACATTACCAACATTCTCACTTTCTTTCTCCCCTACCTGATCTTTCAAAATCTCTTTAGCAACTTCTTTTACTTCCTCAATGATATTTTGAGGCACTAAATTATCAAATAAATCAACAATTTATGTATCCTTGGCTAGTTGTGTAGTAACCTTTGGACCTTTTGAGGTTGTTTCTACCTTTTGTGATATTCCTGCATCGAATGCTCCTAGCATGAGATGAGTTTTGCGTATTTGGATATCTTCTTCCTCACTACCCTCATCTATGCTATCATCACCACTTTCATCATTACTTTCATCGTTATCATCATCAACATCATCAATATCCACAACATCATCCACATTCACCACTTCTACATCTTTTGTAGATACTTGAGCCTTGGATGCACCTTGTAACATTTCTTCAGTCATTTCTTGTTTAACTTTGATAAACCCTTGTAATTTCTCCTATTGTGTTTGTGCTGTTACCAAGGGTGTTTGTTGAACTATTGTTAAGACTTGAACACTTGGTGTTTGTTGAGGCATTACAGGTGTTTGTATTAGAATCTGCTCTACTGTGGTAGATGCACTTGATGTTCCTCCCTTTGCAGATCTGAATGTACCTAAGGGGATGTCATTATTACCCCTAATGCATAGGGATCTAACAATGTGCCTCTCGTATTTGTCTTGGCTATCTTAGCCTCTACTATCTGCCTCTTTCTCCTTAAGGAATCATCAAAGTTATCTTCATTTTTCATATTTCTCTTTTTACCCTTTTTCTCTTGATAGGTAACTATTATTCCTTTGGCCTTTAGCTCTATTATTTTCTCTTTTATCCATAGATCTGAATGTCTTATCACCAGCCTTGACACATTATCCAGTGAAGCCTCTTTAGGTTGACTCCAGTCTAGCTCTATGATAAGTTCATCAGCCACATTATTGGCTTCATAACTACTGTGCAACACTTTGTTGTCATCATCCTTAATTTCTTGGGGTACTTCAAGTACTCCCAATGTATTTATCTGATCTAGAGTTAGCCTCTGGTGGGCCCTTTTCCTAACCTCTACTTCATTATAACAATCTGCCCAAAAATCTTCAATGTGTGGCTAGTGCCTGAATTTCTTGTCAACATAATTCTATATTCTTCCAAATGGATCAAATGCCCAAGCCAAATCAAAAGTTTGGAAACCATAATGATGCAATTTTTCCTTTGATATTTTAGCAACCTCCTCACTAAAACATTGGTATCTACCAATGCCAAAGGGAAACTTGATGTTACCTCTATTGAATTTCGCCTTGTACATACCATAGATGTTCAATATTTGTCTGGTGAATTCCAACAACACCATTTTATCTGTTGGGTACCTTGGTAATTTGAAAGGCTTACCCATAAATCCCTCTATTCTGATGTAAGTAAATGTAGGGAATTGAATATACCATGCACTATGCAAATTGATAGCAATTGTGCTTCTTCTGATAACCTCTTATCCCTATCCCCTATCAATGTTATCACTAGGTATGTGTAGAACACATCATTTACCCTTGTGTAATTTTGCATCACATTCCTTTCTTGTAGGTTTGGGTAATGATCATATACCAACATTTGCCCTAGGCCATTTCTTAGTGTACCAACCCTTAGTATTCCTCTCAATTGCATCTTTGCTGCACATGCGTATACCACATATGATGACATGAAAAAACTCCTATGCCTGTTCCATCTCATAATCTGTACAAAAATAGCATTACTGATAGCTTGGGCATAGAGAATTGCTCCTGTTTCTTCTTCAATAAACTTAATTATGGAAAAATTCCACGGCTCAAATTGACTTGCATCTGCAAGGCCCATTAGTCTACTTAACAATGTGATCATTATCTAAATATCTTCTTTGAAGTCAATCCTATACAAATGTTTCAGAACTCTAGCTGTTGCCTTTGGTTTCTTATCCTAAGGGTACCATCCATAAAATATTGTACTCTTGCAGGATGCTTCATTTTCTCTAAATTCAGATGCATATGTTTCCACATCTATTTCCCTTATTTCATTAGTAATCTTTAGGCCAAATGTTTCAGTTATTCCCTCTACTGACAGATCTGCATAAACAACACCATTGTGTTCCACTTTTCTAGAGTTCATGTCATATTTATGAATGCACTTAATGACTAAGTCCATATCTTCCATTGCAAGTGGGAATCCATCTGCATTAAATAGTCCCACATCCATCAGATTCTTCAATGCTAGAGACGCTCCAGGCACTCTAATTTTCTATAATAATATGGAGGAATCAAAATCCCCAATTTTAGTATCAATTGCCCTTCCTCCCATAGGGTAGATCTGTGAATTAAACCCCTTGTATGGAAATTCTTCCTTAACCACTTCTTTCCTCGTATCTTCCTCTGCTCCTTGCCCAGTTGCCTTCTTAGTTTTCTTTCCTTTGGGCGGCATCCTGTCAAGAAACATGTTGGGGTTTTTTCCCAAACTGGATGTTTCCCAGTTATCCCTACAAGGTAGCCATCATTGATCAATAGGATTTCTAAGCCAGGGGCCAACAATACAAGAGATAGACTCTATAAATATCTCCTCTTCTTCTTTACACTCTGCAGAACCAAGGGGGGTATTCCCTAGTCAACATCTGTAAAATATGCCTACGAACTTACTAGGATGTTGACACAAAGTAGATGAATCCTCTCTTATGCATACCAAAACTATAAAATAAGTGCAAAGGGGCTAGCTTTGGGCCTATGCTCAGTTGTGTGATAGAGGATTTTTGTCCTAAAACTACTTCTAATGTTCTAATGGTTTGTATTTGAAGTTTGGATTTTGTATTTTGTATTTGGATGCAAGACTGGGACCTTGGGTGGTAACCTCAATACAAGACTAGACTGGTGCCTATCTTAGGGCTCGGAGTCAATAGACATACATGTGTGAATGATTGCCATGAAATTTAATCAATAATTAGGTTTCAAGGGAATTTTTTAGTGTCTGCCTTACAAATACTTCCCAAGACTGAGTACTTAGTCATTCATACTTAATGATATCCCTGTTGCAGTATACCTTTCTCAATGCTTAACCTAAAACATTTAATTTGTTCCTTGAACAAAGGTAAGAGATTATACATTCAACATAGAAAATCCATGTTCCTAAATCTCAAATAACTCTTAGCTATTCAGATTCAAAAGGAAGGATGCCCACAACTTGGAGACAAATGACCAAACACATGCAACAAAGCATTTCTCATATAAAATAACATAAAACTAGCAAAATTATGCATAAAACATTCAACATATGATTCATAAACTCACAAGACACCAAAAGAGAGCCACCAGCAAAGCTGTATCTTCTTACTACTCCAAAATTTTGTCCAGTTTTTCAACAACCTCTAAAAATGAGTCACACTGTTCTAATATACTCAGAATGTGCCCTCAACAATCCCGTACAAGGTCATTTCAAAATGCAAGATACAATGCACCATGGAATGGCACCCAAAACATTCAATACGATAAGCAGGAGAGGAAGAAAGAGCAGGAGAAAATGGGGAAATGTGCTGCTGCTTGGAGATTTTCCTTACAAATTTGGTAGCTGGCTTGTCAATCAAACCATACCTCTGCAATTCCTTTGCCATTAATGGCCAACCTACCCGAAGCCTTGGAAACACAGCAAACTATGTGCAACACAGATTTTCCCGCCTGAAACACCACTGTAGATACATGGGAAAACCCTCGCCTTCAAACATTTGAACATAGCCGTCAATTTCTTTTCCTTCCGCTGAGATCTGCGGCCTCAAAACATGCTGAAAAGTCAACAACCAATGAGATCGCGCCACGCAGGCAGCTTTTTAACTCCTTTGACTTTTTGCAGCATGAACACACATTCTTTTACCTTTTCTACCTTTTGAATCCTTGTATATGCAAATGCATATACATACAATTGACTTTGGACACGTGGTAGCTGCTGATTTGTTATCCACCGCTGTGAAATTTGCATCTCCATCGGGCATCGGAAAGACTCCAAGATGAGCCACCGATATGCTAAGTTATGCCGAAATCCCCTTTGCATATATGATTGTATATGCAAACATACAATGGCTAACATACATACAATGTGGAACTCAAAAGATTATCGGCCAAATTGGACTTGGGAATAGGTCCGGCTTGCATGTATGTTCTTTTTGTATATCACGTTGTATATCGCATGCACAACATGCAATATACAACCCACAGACTTCAAATCATTATGGAGCAAATTGAAAATGCTATCGGGTCCAAGTTGTATCTTACCTCCCTTGTATAACTGCTTTGTATATTACATATACAAATGCAACATACATACAATCTGTGGATTCCAAACCTTTATGAAGCAGACTGGAACAACTTTGAAATCCGGCCTTTGCATCTATACCTTTGCACTTTTTATGTTGCACATACATACAATGTGCAATATACAACTGCACGGGGCCCACCATTTTCTGGAAACTCTGACTTTGACCATACCCACTTTGTATGTTTCATTTGCATATGACCCTTGCATGTCTAAATGTACATTGGGAACATACAATCCCAACATACAATGGTGGACTTCACCTGCTTCACAAATGCTATTAACTCCTTGGCCGCATCCACTTTGTATAGTCACTGCTTGTATATCTCACTTGTATGTGTGAACATACAATTGGTGGACCCCACCATTTGTACCTCTTCCTTCATTTGTTGCTTTGTATATGAGATACAATTGACTTTGTATGAGAGTGGACCCCACTTTCCCTTGTATATTCCACCTTGTATGTGGTCCCTTGTATATTTTATTTTGCATGCTGCCAATGTATATCGCCATTGTATGTCGGAGATACATACAACCCGATATACAAGAGAAAACCATTGACTTTTCAACTCTTACCAATGTATGACCGCCTGCCAAATTTGATAACTTTTGAGATCTGAGACTTGTATGTATCCATTGTATATGCGAATATACAACAACAACACACAAGCATGGAATCTGCGATGGAATATACGATATATAGCTGCAGAATATTCCAAGAATGTATCTAAAAAGCACATACAAACCCGATATGCAAAAGAAGCATACAACTGTTTTTACCATTTTCAAAGGCTGATTGAAATTTCCTTTCGGGTCCAGCCTTGCACATATGCATTTGTACATTTGAACTTGCATGTTAGATACAACGGCCATATACAACCTGGTACATGCAACAAATTTCACTATGCCATAGAGGCTTTTTTTGACTTAGCATTTTTCTTTCTTTCCTTTTAGTGTGACGGGAGGAAGTGGTAATGCAATGCATAGGGGCCGGTCAACCTACAAATGCTAAGGCATAAGTTACAACTTAAATGATCGAGAACCTGCTACAGGAGGTCAACGACAGAAAAGAAAATACAAAGCAGGAGGCTAAGAGGAAAATAAAACTTAAGGGACTAAGGGTTTGAGGAAACAAAAACACAGGCTTGCAGACACGACTCAAAACTCTAACCCTAAGTGGGCACCACCATTGGCTTCGACTGGGGACATGCAGGCGCAAGGCTATAGCGAAAACCAGACCACTCTGGGACAGACCATGTAAAATGCAAAACACAAAACAACACTGACTATACAAGGTATTTACAGACTATTCACACCTAATTTACAATGTGCACTCAAGAAGTTCAATCATGAGAAATAAGGTTTTAGGAACTAACCATGCACAGGCAATTCTAGTAGTTCACCATTTAAGGCCTGGAGAAAATAAGAATCTTCTCCATGAGTATTGCTGATTTGATATGGGCCCATCCACAAGGGCTCAAATTTACCATGCTTGCCCTTATCTTGGCTCTTTGCATTCCAAACAAGGACCAAATCATTCATCTGAAACTTCCTTTCTATAGCCCTTTTATCAAATAAATATTTCACCTTCTTCTGTTTCTTAATATTTGTCTTCTATGCTTCTCTTCTGATTTCATCCAATGCAACCAGTTGATTTATCCTTTCATTCATTGAATCTTCAATCTCTTTATCATTTTCTTGTATGAATCTATAAACTGGTAGGATATTATTCACAAGTAACTTAGCTGTTGCACCATATACTAGCTCAAAAGGTGACTTTCCAATTGCTTTCTTCACTGTTATCCGGTCAGCCCATAATGCCATCTTTAACTTTGAATCCCATGCCCTTTTGTTCTTGTCGATCATCCTTTTGATGATTTTCATAAGGATTTTTTTACTTGACTCTGCCTGACCATTTCCCTCTGGATGATATGGTGATGCATATGACAAATTAATCCCATAGTTGTTGCAAAAATCAACAAACTCACTAGATCTGAAGCATATGGCATTATCTGTGACCACTTTGACTGGCACTCCAAATCTGATAATAATGTGTTCGAAAATAAAATCCATCACCACCTTGCTTGTAGCTTTCTTAGTTGGAATGGCTTTAATCCATTTAGTAAAATAGTCAGTAGCAACCAAAATCCAACTATGTCCACTTGACTTTTTTGAAATTTCCCCTATAAAATGAATTCCCCATTGCTGAAATGGAGCCTCCATAGTTATAGTTCTAAGGGGTAATGCACCTTCATACTTAAGTTTTCCTAAGAACCTTTGATAGGGATCACATTTTCTTACCATCTTTTGTGCATATGAGAAAAGGGTGGGCCACCAATAGCCTACTCTAAGAATTTTATGAGTTGTTGTGTTGGTAGTGTAGTGTCCACCACACACTCCTTTGTGCATGTCATTTAAAATACCCATAGCTTGATTTTCATCCACACACCTAAGTAGGACACCATCAGGATTCTTCCAATACAGTTCTCCTTGAATAATGATGTATTTGATAGCATGTAACTTTAAGGTCCTTTTTTGACTATCACTGAGATGGGAAGGACAATTCAAATTCTGCAAATAATACACAATATCCTCGTACCACTCAGATTCTGACATGTTAACAACTTTATCCTGAACTACATTTACCTGGCATGCCTCCAAATTTGATTGTGTCATCATCTTGGCCAAACCTTGGCCCCTTACCAATTTTGTAATCTGTATCTCAATGTTGAACTCTTGTAACTTGTTAATCCACCTGCATCTTCTTCCTGTCACTTCCTGCTGAGTGAAAATGTCTTTAATTGCTGCATGGGGCACATATGCAACTATTTGAGATCCTACTAAGTATGGCTTGAAGCTTTTGACTACCCTAACCAATGCATATGCCTGTTTTTCTATGATATCATATTTCAACTCAGCTACCTGCAATGACATGCTAAAGAAAGCAATAGGTTTCTCAAAACCATCTTCATTTTTCTGCAATAAACATGCAGTAATAGTGTGAAAAGAGGCAAATGAGAACAAATGGAGTGGCTTAGAAAAATCAAGAGATCTCAACACATGAGCCATCTTTATAGCTTCTTTGATGTTTTGAAATGATCTAGTTGCTTCACTCTCCCATTTAACAGTCTCACCCTTCTTCAACATTTTAGAAATATCCTTTGTAATCTCTGCAAAGTTGGGGATGAATCTTCTAACAAAATTAATCTGTTCAAAGAAGGACTGAATGCCTTTCACCATTTTGGGAATTTGAATCCTGTCAATTGCAGTAACCCTTTCAGGATCAATCCTAACTCCATCCTTGGAAAAAATGTGTCCCAATAGTTTTCCTTCCACTACCCCAAAAGTACATTTCTTTGGGTTAAGTGAAATGCCATATTCCAATGCTCTAATAAAAATTTGTTCTAGATGCATGCAATGTTGCTCCTTCTTTTTTGAATAAGCAGTTAAATCATCCTGATATACAGCCAAAATTGAGTTAATCAATCCTGCAAAAGCAACATCCATAGCCCTCTGAAATGTAGCACCTACATTAGTTAGTCCAAACAACATTCTTACATATACATAAGTCCCCCATGGAGTGGTGAAGGCAGTCTTGTATTGTTTAGATTCTTTTACCTTCACCTGATTATATCCTAAAAATCCATCCATCATGGATAGAAGCTCACAACCAGTCACCTTTTGTAACATAGCCTCCATGTTAGGAAGTGGATAATTATCCTTTAAAGAGGATACATTCAATTTTCTAAAGTCCAGACAAAGTCTTATATCACCATTTTTCTTTCTGACTGGGACAAGATTGGACACCCAAGTTGAGTGTCTAATAGGCACAATTATTCTAGCCTCCCTAAGCTTTACAAGCTCTTCCTGCATTTTTGGAGCCAGAGTTGGGTTAATAGGTCTTTGTTTCTGTCTAAATGGCTTAGCTCCAGGATTCAAAGGAATTTCATGCTGGAATAAGTCCTCTCTATAAGCTTTTAGGTCCTCATATGACCATGCAAAGACATGCTTATATTTTTTCAGTAATGAAATCAACATGTTCCTGATGTGTGGCTTGAGCTATTTGCCAATATATACCTTTTTGGGGGCATGGCATGTCCCCAAGTTTATCTCCTCCAAGTCATCCTTGTTTGTAGGAGATCTCTTTGTAACAAACTAATCTCTATTGTCAAATGCTCTTTCTAAAGCAACTAACCCTCTGGGGATTTTATTTGTTTTAAGTTGAATCACTTCTTTCCCCAAAAGAGTTTCTTTTCCATTCACAACTTCTACAAAATTCTAAAAATCAATCTCCTAGTTCTCATATTCATCTATGCAGTGTAAGAACCTCAATAAATCTCTATCATCATCAAACACCTGCCAACTACATATATTTTCTAGTACTGTAGGTCTAATTTTAACTTCAACATTTGTAACATCAGACAGAGTAACATCATTCAGCCTTATGGCCACATTAGCTATAAAGTCTGCCATGACATTCTTTGATCTTTCTATCCAATTTATTGAAAAAGCATCAAATAATTCAATTGTGTCCCATACAACATGCTTATACTATTTTAACCTCTTATTTTTTGAAGCATATTTATCTCTCACCTAGGAAACAATTAATTCTGAGTCTCCAAACACTTTTAGCATCTTAATCCCATGTTTCAAAGGAACATTTAATCCTAGTAGTAGAGCTTCATATTCTGCAATATTATTTGTGCAGGCAAACTTTAACAGGAAAGAGAACTTCAGGAGCTTACCTGCTGGAGACAAAAACACAACTCCAGCACTAGAACCTTCCTTTGAACAAGCTCCATCAAACTACATAGTCCAGAGACCCTGTTGGTCAAGTTCTTGAATGCAAAAATCTTTGCCCTTGTTCCCTTGATCATCTGATACAACTCTGAATTTCTCATAGTCATGTTGGTAGGTGGTGACTGATCAGGAAAGTACTGTACACTAGCCATGTATCCTCGCCAGGGTTCGGGGGCGGTAGCCCTCGAGAAACAGGGGTTCAGGGGCGGTAGCCCCCGAGAAAATTTTTTTAGGGCCGACTTAAAAAATCCTAGGGCCGACTTAAAAAAATTCTATTTTTTATGACCGACATAAGAAAACCCTAATTTTTGTAACCGACAAAAAGGCTTGATAAAAAGCGGCCAAGGGTTAGGGTTTGAGTATTGTATTGTAGCATTTGCAGCGGTATTGAGTTGCAGGGATTGCTGATTGTAATCGGTTTGATTTACTGGATAATAATATTGGACTCTCTGTTTGGTGGATGTAGCCCAAGTTTGGGTGAACCACGTTAAATGTTGTCTCTCACTGTTATTAATTCTGTGTATTTCCATTTCTCTGTTTAATCTTTATTTGCATTTAATTGATATCTTCTGCCGGCTAACCCTAACAAATGGTATCAGAGCCAGGTTAGGCTAGGAGCCCCAAGCACACGAGAGGTGTGGCTTAAGGGGGGGTGTTGGTGTAAGCCACACTCGGACCGATGATGGACTGGCCCAAGAGGGGCCAGTAGCTCAGTGGTAGAGCACTCCAGCAGTGAATGGAAGGTCCTAGGTTCGAGTCCTAGCTGGTCCATGTCTCAACATGGTATCAGAGCGGGTTGTGTTCGATTATCGTCTGCAGGAAAGTCTCACGGTTGAGTGGGAGCAATGGCGGACAAGGGTAAAATGAAGGTTGATAAATTCAATGGGCAGAACTATCAGTTATGGAAGATGTAGATGGAAGATTATCTCTATCAAAAGGATTTATGGAGGCCGTTGGAAGGAGTAGCCAAGAAACCGGCAACAATGTCTGATGAGGATTGGAATCTTCTTGACAGAAAGGCACTGGGAACCATTCGGTTGTGCCTGGCACCGTCGGTGGCATTCAATATAACAGAAGCGAAGACAACAGATGGTCTGATGAAAGCTTTGGCTAAATTGTATGAAAAACCCTCAGCCTCAAATAAGGTATTTCTCATGAAGCAGTTGTTTAATTTGAAAATGGTTGAAGGTGGATCTGTGACAGGTCATTTAAATGAATTTAATATGATTGTCAGTCAATTGACTTCTGTAAATGTAAAATTTGATGAAGAAGTTAGAGCTCTCTTGATATTATGTTCATTGCCTGAAAGCTGGGATAGTTTGGTAATGGCGGTTAGTAACTCTGTTTCTGGTTCAAATACCCTAAAATTTGATGATGTTGTTGATGTTATTCTGAGTGAGGAAATTCGTAAGAAAAGCTCAGGTGGATCCAAATCAGGCAATGTTTTGAATGCAGAAAGCAGGGGCAGATCAAAGGAGAGAGGAAAAGGTTCTGGAGGTCATGGGAAGTCATGAGGAAAATCAAAGGACAAAAGATCCCAAACTAGAGGACAAAAGGATTGCTGGTACTGTGGAAAACTAGGTCATCTGAAGAAAGATTGCTGGTCTCGAAAAAATAAAGAAGGAGACAAACAAGAAGGCAATAAGGAAGCAAATGTGGTAAGTAATAAGTCTGAAGATGATGCTTTGATTCTTTCCCTAGATAATGCTGATGATTCATGGGTTTTAGATTCAGGGGCCTCATTTTATGCTACGCCCCATAGAAGTTATTTCCTTGATTATGTCCAAGGGGATTTTGGGCTAGTTTATTTGGGAGATAATAAACCCTGTTAGATTGTTGGAAAGGGATGAATCAAGATTAAGTTATAGAATGGGAATCATTGGCTACTACAAGAGGTGAGGCATGTTCCAAGGCTTAGTAGGAATTTAATTTCAGCAGGGCAGCTAACTGAACAAGGTTGCACTGTTACATTTACTGATAAAAATTGGAAGGTTTCAAAAGGTGCCTTAGTAGTAGCAAAAGGTGTAAAAGTAGGCACCTTATATCTTTGTACAGGTCATACTGTTCCTTCTACTTTAGATTTTATAGAGGAAAAACAAACAGGTTTAGGAACAGTTGCTGCAGGTTTGCAGGAAGAGACTGGAAAAGTTGCTGTAGGTTCTGAAACAACACTGTGGCATAACAGACTTGGGCATATGAGTGAAAAAGGTATGAAGGTACTTCATTTTAAGAAAGTTTTACCAGGTCTGAAATGTATTAATATGGATTTCTATGAAAGTTGTGTGTATGGAAAACAAAAGAGAGTCAGTTTTCTCAGAGATGGGAAGCAAAAGAAAAATGAAAAGTTGGAGCTTGTGCATATAGATGTATGGGGACCAGCTCAGGTATCTTCTTTTGGTGGCTCTCGGTATTATGTTACATTCATAGATGATGCAACTAGGAAGGTCTGGATTTATTTCCTTAGACAAAAATCTGATGTATTTGAAACATTTAAGAAATGGAAAAGCTTGGTTGAAAATGAGACAGGTAAAAGATTAAAATGTCTCAGATCTGATAATGGCGGTGAGTATTGCAGCAAAGAATTTGAAGACTATTGTTCCTTTAATGGAATTCGTAGGTAGAAAATGGTTCCAGGGACTCCACAGGAAAATGGAGTGGCTGAACGCATGAATAGGACAATAATGGAGCGTGCAAGGACCATGAGATTGCATGTTGGACTACCTTTAAACATGTGGGCAGAGGCTGTCAACACTGCTGTATATTTAATTAACAGAGGTCCTTCAGTTCCTTTGGGCTATGGCATTCCAGAGGAAGCATGGACTGGCAAGAAGGTGAGTTATTCTTTTCTGAAAACCTTTGGCTGTGAAGCATTTGCACATATAGATTCTGAAAATAGAACCAAGCTGGATGCGAAATCAAAAAAATGTACCTTCGTTGGATATGGCATTGATGAATTTGGTTATAGGCTTTGGGATTTTGAAAATCAGAAAATTGTGAGAAGCAGGGATGTTATATTCAATGAGAAGGTGTTGTACAAAGATCAGTTGCAGCAGCATGAGAAGAAAGAAAAGGATTATGTGGTGCTGGATGATACTCCAAATAGTGATGTTCCAGTGGCTCCTCATGCTCTGCAACAGCAACCAGAAATACCACAAACTCCAGTGAATGTTAGACGGTCAACAAAGATAAGTAGACCTCCTGAAAGGTTTTCTCTCTCTTTGTATTCTATTTTGTTAACAGATGCTGGTGAACCAGAAGGGTATGATGAAGCTATGCAGGTGAATACACAAGTTCAGTGGGAGCTTGCCATGCAAGAAGAAATGGACTCCTTGCTGAAAAATCAGACTTGGGAATTATGTAAGTTACCTGTAGGTAAAAAGGCTTTACCAAATAAATGGGTTTACAGGTTGAAAGAGAAAGATGGAGGTAAGAAACGATTTAAGGCCAGGTTAGTTGTAAAAGGATTTGCACAGAAACAGGGCATTGATTTTGATGAGATATTTTCTCCGGTTGTCAAGATGACTTCTATTCGTACTGTTTTAAGTATTGTGGCTACTGAAGATTTGCATTTGGAACAGCTAGATGTGAAAACTGCCTTTCTCCATGGTGATTTAGAGGAGGAGATATACATGGCACAACCACAGGGATTTGAGGTCAAAGGTAAGGAGAAACAAGTGTGCAGATTGAAGAAGAGTTTGTATGGCCTGAAATAAGCACCTCGGCAATGGTATTTGAAATTTGATAGTTTTATGGCTGAGCAAGGCTACAACAGGTGTAATTCTGACCATTGTGTTTATTTTAAGAGGTTGGATAATGACAGCTACATTATTTTATGTTTATATGTTGATGACATGCTTGTAGTTGGGTCTAACATGGATCACATCAGAGAGTTAAAACATCAGTTATCACAGTCATTTGATATGAAGGATTTGGGGGCAGCAAAACAAATCCTTGGTATGAAAATTTGCAGAGATAGGAAGAACAGAAAATTGACTCTATCTCAGGCTGCTTATGTTGAAAAGGTGTTGCAGAGATTCCATATGGAGAATGCCAAAGCTGTCAGTACACCTTTGCCTAGTCATTTGAAATTGACTAAGGAGATGTGTCCAAAGACACAAGAGGAGGAAGAGAAAATGTCCAAGATACCCTATGCTTCATCTGTAGGAAGTTTAATGTATGCCATGGTATGCACGAGACTGGATATTGCACATGCTGTCGGAGTTGTTAGCAGGTATATGAGTCATCCCGGATTTGAGCATTGGAATGCGGTAAAATGGATTCTCAGATATTTGAGAGGTACATCTAATAAACACTTATGTTTTGGGGGCTCTAATACTGATTTAGCAGGTTATGTAGACTCAGATTTGGCAGGGGATATTGATACCAGGCGGAGTACTACAGGTTATGTCTTTACTGTAGGTGGAACATCAGTGAGTTGGATTTCTAGGTTGCAAAAGGTGGTTGCTTTATCCACCACAGAGGCAGAATATGTCACTGCAACAGAGGCAAGCAAGGAGATGATATGGCTACAATCTTTCATGGAAGAATTGGGTAAACAACAGGCTAATAGTTCTTTGTATACAGACAGTCAAAGTGCCATACATCTTGCAAAGAATTCTACCTTGCATTCAAAGACCAAACACATACAGTTGAGGTATCACTTTATTCGGTCGGTGTTGGATAATGGACAGTTAAGGCTAGAAAAGATACATACAGATGAAAATCCAGTGGATATGTTTACAAAGGCAGTGACAAGGGAGAAGCTGAGCTCCTCTTCAGCTTCGATTGGTCTTCTAGACTAAAAACAATAAAAACTGAACAGTAGAGTCCAGGGTGCTTATTTCCAGTGGGAGCTGCATGCGCAGCGGTGTCGTCCAGGATCAGTCTCCAAGTGGGAGATTGTTGGTAGGTGGTGACTGATCAGGAAAGTACTGTACACTAGCCATGTATCCTCGCTGGGGTTCGGGGGCAGTAGCCCCCGAGAAACGGGGGTTCGGGGGCGGTAGCCCCCGAGAAAATTTTTTTTTAGGGCTGACTTAAAAAATCCTAGGGCCGACTTTAAAAAATCCTATTTTTTATGACCGACATAAGAAAACCCTAATTTTTGTAACCGACAAAAAGGCTTGATAAAAAGCAGCCAAGGGTTAGGGTTGGAGTATTGTATTGTAGCATTTGCAGCGGTATTGAGTTGCAGGGATTGCTGATTGTAATCGGTTTGATTTACTGGATAATAATATTGGACTCTCTGTTTGGTGGATGTAGCTCGAGTTTGGGTGAACCACGTTAAATCTTGTCTCTCGCTGTTATTAATTCTGTGTATTTCCATTTCTCTATTTAATCTTTATTTGCATTTAATTGATATCTTCTGCCGGCTAACCCTAACAAGTCAGTATCCACAAAACAGATATGCTCACCTGAATCTTGATCTTCAACTATTTCTGGTGACCTCTCTTCTCTGACTAGTTTGACATCTCTACCATTCATTGGGATTATGGCATATGATAAATCTAACTGCATACTTCCTCCAACCAATGCTGCCCATCTTCTTGACAACAGCATACCATATTGTGGCTTTATGTCAACCACTGTTATGTTCATTTTGTAAGTCTTTTCTGGATATGCTTCTAGCATAAAATCCACATCCTTCATGATTCCTATAACTGGCACCTCCCTAACATCCATTGCATAGCATTTCCCACAGGCCTTATCTATCTTTAATCCAGCTTGTTGCATGATAGCCAGAGGCATAATATTTGTTGATGCCTCTGAGTCAAGCATACAATTTTTTATTACTTTTCCATTGATAACAAGGGAGACATAAAATGGTTCAACCTATAAAGGGCATTTTGTCATTGTCACCCCCAGATATACTTTAGGAATGTCATCCTCATCAATACACAAGGCTTATCTCTTACCCTGATTTTCAATATTCTGCTCATCCTGACAAGCCACTCCTAAAATTAAGGACAGTGCTTTATTCCTGAATTCTTTAACTTTCATCATCTCCATCAATGGAATAGAGACCTTTATCTGGGATAAAACTTGAGTTATGTTGAAGGAAGCATAATTTTGTATAACAGTTGTAGCTTGAGCCGTGGTTTTACTCTTATCCTGAGTTGATCCAGCTTTAATTTTAACGGTCTTCTAACCGTCATCCATGACCTGAGAATTCTTATTTTGATCCTCATTTTGGGGAACCTCATTTTCTGGTCCTTAGGAATCATGATTTGGCTTTTGCATAGAATTTTTCTTATTATTGTTCCATCGCACTTTATGTGGTTCAAACCCTTTATGATTTTGCACTGGTTGATTCACAAAGGTGCGTTCTGGTTGACGTGGATCACCTACCTGAGCCTTACCTCTAAGGTTATAATTGCTCTTGACCTGAGCCACTGCTGCAGCTGTGAGAGCTCTAATCTCTTCATCAGAAGGCCTTCTCAAGTTATTCAAAAAGATGTGTGAGTCCTGAGCATATGCATAATTATCTTCATCATCCTCATCATAGGAAATCTGCTGGCAGACCTAAGTCCCATAACTCGCGTTTTCATCAGCATCATAAGGACACTCCCTATTTGTGGACAACATATTGACACTATCATCCTCCATACAATGTGGCTCATTTCATTCATCACAGGCAACATCATTATTAAACAGAGATTGAGCAATCATACATTGCGATTGTGAATGAGGCATTTGACAAATTATACACCATGGGGTATCATCAACAATGTTAACAGGATTTTTTAGAGGATCAAGATTCTCCTTGACATTTTGAGCTCTTCTATTAGTGTTGCTATTTGGGAGAATGGGTTTACCATTATGTCAATTAGTGTTATATGGCATATCATGCAATGATGGTCTTTTCTCCTGTCTTTGGTAAACCTGCCTTTCTGGACCTGTCCCCTTTTCATTTTTAGCAAGCCTATAACTTAGGTCCTTAACAACAGTTGTCAATTTATCCAATTTCTCCTCAGAAGTAGATGCATTACCTTGAGTACTTTGAGACTTATTTGGATTTTCAGAATCTTTACATCATCCCTTCTATTTGTCTTACCAGATGCTTTCCTATTATTTTCAATGTTGGTTGCAATTTTGAAAGCATCCCTGAGGCTAGTAGGACCCTTATCTCTTAACCCATAATCTGTTTTAGCATCAAAAGCATTTATGTACAGTACCATGTACATTGGTTCATTAGGCCTCATATGAAGTGGTAATTTGTTCAACACTTTAGTGAACCTAGCATTAAAATCTGCAACTTGCTCATTTGACCCCTCAGTAATATTAGTGAATTCATTTACAAAAAAGTTCGGATCAGTCTTATCACCATATTGTTCTTTAAAAATCCTTCTGAAGTCATCCCATGACAAGATACTCTGATCAGGTAGACTTTTATACCACTATCTAGCTTCATCAACTAAGGATTGCATAAACAATTTCATAAAAACATCTTCATGTTCAACCTCAAAGTTGTCCATAACATTCTGAAAGGCTTTCAAATGATCTTCACCTGACACAACATTGTTTCCTAAGAACTTTGGCATCTGAGGTCTTACATGTTTGTCAATGGGGTTAGGGTAACCAGGAATACCATTAAAAACTAGCTGCCTGAATCTGTCCAACTGCATAGGCTGTCTACCAAACTGATTAACATTTACATCCCTATTAGCATTCTAATTTCTCACATTGTTCAATGGTATCCTAACATTGTTTATATTCTTTCTCTGATCATTTTGTTGATATTGGACTTCATTTCTATGCTGGTTTCTCAGCACATTTGCATCATCAAGGGTGGGAACTGAATCATGTTGAGCAATTTTCTGAGCTTGCACCTTTTGTCTCATATCATCTCTGATCCTCAGATCCTGTAAATACTCTAATTTAGACCTCGGGTTCTTGATTTCTTCAGCCGGTTCTTCATCTTTGGGCATAGAAGAGGATGGTCCCTTTCCATATTAGTCATCATCATCATCCCTTGGGGACTCAATTTCTTCAAATCTGTTAGGAGGATCTAAGAAAGGGCATTCCTGAAACACCTTTGATCTCATTCTCAATCTATCACCTTGTTGTCTTTCATATGCATCTTGAATTTTAGCCTCTGTGTTTGAAAAATAAGGTGCCTGCTGCTCTAAAGACCTTGGATCATCTTGGGTATTATTATTGTTTCTAGGGCTGGGAGAACCTTCTTGACCAGCTTGAACGGTCCCTTTTTTCCTAGACATCATTTTTCTAGGTAATTCTTCAAATAAAGGATTACGCAGGGATCTTCTCCCTTCTATACAAATTTTACTTTACCAGTTGGGAGATTGTTCGGAGTCACCACCTACAACTAGGAATTAATTTTTCAAATCAGGGTCCTTACACAAAGCAGTCCCCAGCAGAGTCACCAAATTTGTTGGGGTTTTTTCCCAAACTGGATGTTTCCCAGTTATCCCTACAAGGTAGCCATCATTGATCAATAGGATTTCTAAGCCAGGGGCCAACAGTACATGAGATAGACTCTATAAATATCTCCTCTTCTTCTTTAGGCTCTACAGAACCAAGGGGGGTATTCCCTAGTCAACATCTGTAAAATATGCCTGTCAACTTACTAGGATGTTGACACAAAGAAGATGAATCCTCTCTTATGCATACCAAAACTATAAAATAAGTGCCAAGGGGCTAGCTTTGGGCCTATGTTCAGTTGTGTGACAGAGGATTTTGGTCCTAAAACTACTTCTAATGTTCTAATGGTTTGTATTTGAAGTTTGTATTTTGTATTTTGTATTTGGATGCAAGACTGGGACCTTGGGTGGTAACCTCGATACAAGACCAGACTGGTGCCTATCTATGGGCTCAAGGTCAATAGACATACATGTGTGAATGATTGCCATGAACTTTAATCAATAACTAGGTTTCAAGGGGATTTTTTAGTGTCTGCCTTACAGATACTTCCCAACACTGAGTACTTAGTCATTCATACTTAATGATATCCCTGTTGTAGCATACCTTTCTCAATGCTTAACCTAAAACATTTAATCTATTCCTTAAACAAAGGTAAGAGATTATACATTCAACATAGGAAACCCATGTTCCTAAATCTCAAATAACTCTTAGCTATTCAGATTCAAAAGGAAGGATGCCCACAAATTGGAGACAAATGACCAAACACATGCAACAAAGCATTTCTCATATAAAACAACATGAAACTAGCAAAATTATGCATAAAACATTCAAGATATGATTCATAAACTCACAAGACACCAAAAGACAGCCACCAGCAAAGCTGTATCTTCTTACTACACCAAAATTTTGTCCAATTTTTCAACAACCTCTAAAAAATGAGTCACACCATTCTGATATACTCAGAATGTGCCCTCAACAATCCCATACAAGGTCATTTCAAAATGCCAGATACAATGCACCATGGAATGGCACCCAAAACATTCAATGCGGCAGGCAGGAGAGGATAAAATGGGGAAATGTGCCGCCGCTTGGAGATTTTCCTTCCAAATTTGGTAGCTGGCTTGTCAATCAAACCATACCTCTGCAATTCCTTTGCCATTAATGGCCAACCTACTCGCAGCCTTGGAAACACAGCAGACTGTGTACAACACAGATTTTCTTGCCTGAAACACCACTGTAGATACATGGGAAAACCCTCGCCTTCAAACATTTGAACATAGCCATCGATTTCTTTTCCTTCCACTGAGATCTGCGGCCTCAAAACATACTAAAAAGTTAACAGCCAATGAGATCGCACCACGTAGGTGGCTTTTTAACTCCTTTGACTTTTCACAGCATGAACATACTCTCTTTTACCTTTTCTGCCTTTTGAATCCTCGTATATGCAAATACATATACATACAATTAACTTTGGACACGTGGCAGCTGCTGATTCGTTATCCACCACTGTGAAATTTGCATCTCCATCAGGCATCGGAAAGACTCCAAGATGAGCCACCGATATGCTAAGTTACACCAAAATCCCCTTTGCATATATGATTGTATATGCAAACATACAATGGCTAACATACATACAACGTGGAACTCAGAAGATTATCGGCCAAATTGGACTTGGGAATAGGTCCGGCTTGCATGTATATTCTTTTTGTATATCGCGCTGTATATCACATTCACAACATGCAATATACAACCCACGGACTTCAAATCATTATGGAGCAAATTGAAAATGCTATTGGGTCCAAGTTGTATCTTACCTCCCTTGTATAACCACTTTGTATATTGCATATACAAACGCAACATACATACAATCTGTGAATTCCAAACCTTTATGAAGCAAACTGGAACAACTTTGAAATCCGGCCTTTGCATCTATACCTTTGCAATTTTTATGTCGTACATACATACAATGTGTGATATACAACTACACGGGCCCACTATTTTCTGAAAACTCTAACTTTAACCATACCTGCTTTGTATGTTTCATTTGCATATGACCCTTGCATGTCTAAATGTACATTGGGAACATACAATGGTGGACTTCACCTGCTTCACAAATGCTATTAACTCCTTAGCCGCATCCGCTTTGTATAGTCACTGCTTGTATATCTCACTTGTATGTGCGAACATACAATTGGTGGACCCCACCATTTACACCTCTTCCTTCATTTGCTGCTTTGTATATGAGATACAATTGACTTTGTATGAGAGCGGACCCCACTTTCCCTTGTATATTCCGCCTTGTATGTGGTCCCTTTTATATTTTCTTTTGCATGTTGCCAATGTATATTGCCATTGTATGTCGGAGATACATACAACCCGATATACAAGAGAAAACCATTGACTTTTCAACTCTTACCATTGTATGACCGCCCGCCAAATTTGATAACTTTTGAGATCCAGGACTTGTATGTATTTGTTGTATATGCGAATATACAACAACAACATCCAAACCTTTACATGCAAGCACAGAGTCTGTGATGGAATATGCAATATACAGCTACAGAATATTCCAAGAATGTATCTAAAAAGCACATACAAACCCAATATGCAAAAGAAGCATACAACTATTTTTACCATTTTCAAAGGCCGATTGAAATTTCCTTTCGAGTCTAGCCTCGCACATATGCATTTGTACATTTGAACTTACATGTTAGATACAATGGCCATATACAACCCAGTACATGCAACAAATTTCACTACGGCATAGAGAGTTTTTTTGACTTAGCATTTTTCTTTCTTTCCTTTTAGTATGACGGGAGGAAGCGGTAATGCAATGCATAGGGGCCGGTCAACCTACGAATGCTAAGGCATAAGTTACAAATTAAATGACTGGGAACCCACTGCAGGAGGTCAATGACAGAAAAGAAAATATAAAGCAGGAGGCCGAGAGGAAAATAAAACCTAAGGGACTAAGGGTTTGAGGAAACAAAATCACAAGCTTGCAGACTCGACTCAAAACCCTAACCCTAAGTGGGCACCACCAAAACATATTCCTTTTACGACCACATTCATGTTTTCTAGGGTTTTACCATACATATTCACCATCGACGTTTTACCCTAAGGTTTTTTCTTTTTCTCTTTTTTTGAATCATGTATGGCTACCTTACATTAAGCTTTACGATTAATCCCAGAAATTAACCAACTTTAAACCATTTCTGTTATCTTACTATAATTACTGTAGAATTTATTGTAATTGCATTATTTTAATCACAAGCAAGAATTTTAGGTACATACCTGCTTCGCAACCATTAACTTTTACACTGTTGGCAAGAGACTTTACTGTTCAAGCTCACTACAACCGCCTTTGAATCACAATTCAACCTTTGTTCACTTTATCTCCATGGAGTACTCTGCAACTGAATTCTAGATGCAATTGTGAAATTAACGTAACTGAAATTCCTTTTTAATCCTTTTTGAAATTAGGTATTTCCTGTGGTAAATATGCATTAAATGCTGCAAACAACATATGCAATTTAATTTTTACTTTATTTTACCGTTCAATGCATATTTCAGATTTTGTATATGTTTGTTCTTTGCACTTTTTGTGTTTGTATGTGCATATGCATGCACTTTTACTAATATGTAGAGAAGAGGTGATGACGTCATTGTAAAGGTTTCAACCTAATGCTCTTTTCAATGTTGAGTTCACTTTTGTATCTCAAAGCATGCGCAAGATATCTTTATGCATTTGTAATTTCTTTCCCATTCATTTTCCATATTTTCTTGTATATGTTTATGTATATCTTATACAATTGCCAAAACATACAAATGCGGACTCCATAGGGTTTACGAAATAAATTGGAATTACCTTCAGATCTGGTCTTTTATATATTTTTCTTTGTATCACCTTTTGTATAGTGCACACATGCACTTTCTAACACACAGATGCGATGTTGACTTTTCCACCTTTCATTATGTATAAATGTACTTTATTTTGCCATTTAATGATAAATTTCACATCCTTGATTGCATCTTGCTCTTTCGTATATGGAATACATACACCTCAAACATACAAACATAGACCCCACCTAAAGTTTACAAAGTTTAAACTCTCTAATCGTGTCTAGATTTGTATCTGCATATTAGATACATGCACTTATATAGATAAAGATACATACAAATACAACTGCTCACTTCCTCTTTCTAAATTCAATTAGAATTTCTTTTGGGTCCACTCATGCACTTGCATAGTAACGTATATTACTAGAGATGTATTAACCATACAAATGAGATGACCACGACTTGCTATGCTAATTTTGAACCTCCTTTGATATTTCCTGATGCATATTTTGAATTTGCATATATGATACATGCGTTGTGATATACAAATACTGTTAGATTTAGGGCAGACAACTGAGAGGGGGGGTGAATCAGTTGTCCAAAACATTCTTCCAATTAAACACTGAAATCCACTTTGTAATTCAGCAGCATAAAGATATAATAAAAACATAATGCATTAAATCAAGAGCAGAAACACATTAACATGCAGGACACCAAGATTTTGATGTGGAAAACCCGGTTAAGGGAAAAACCACAGGGTTATTAACCCAAGATTGTATTCTCTGTTAGAAGAATAGAAAGAAAAAAATGGCACATGCCAATTAGGGCTCATTGCCCGAGCACACTGCTCACAAGAGGCCCACTGCCTACAAGAGACACACTGTCTACAAAATAATAAGTATTACATACATGAACTAGAGAATAGCATCTTCACCATGCTTGAATCAGTTCCATTTAAGTCCAATACTTCTGCTCTACCTCTTGCTCTCCTCCTCTCTACCACACTCACATCTCTGCAAGACACACTTTGAAATGACTTTACAACTCCATATATATACAAGACATTAACTTAGGAATAATCATCTAAGTCGGCAAAACATCTACAAGAACATCCACAAGATGTGTAACTCATCCGGTCGGCCAGTCTCAGGAAGAACACCATCATCTAGAAGTTATTCTTCAATTGTGAGCTCCAACTCTAATGCGGACCACCAACATGAATTGGACACAATCAAAAGACTTCCATAAGATTGCCCGAATCACCAAAAACATCCACATTTCATCTGCTTACTGAAATCCTTCTCTCCTTCATCTGGAACCTCAAGAACATAGTCTGTCATCACTGTCACAAAGGAATAGATGCTTTCAGACCTTCAAACCATGAACCAATCAAGTTGAAATTTCACAAAGACTTCCTCAACACTCCCTCAAATCCGCAAAATAGGATAATGCATTTCTGGATCTCACCGGACCTATCTGTGTCACTCTGTCACCTCTGAACACCTGTCGGAACCAGTTTTACTTGAGCAACCACAACTTCTTCAGATCTTTATGCGTACCTCTAAAATCATTACTAGATCATCTTAAGACTCATATCTACAAACCCTTTGAATTGCATCCCCTGATAGTCATCTTATCTTGGATCTTTACCTTACTGTCTTCATTGTTCTTCTCTATTCGTGATATGACTAATTTTCTCAATATCCTCAGCTCACAACTCATCCAATCCTTGACATCAATGCAACAAGAGTATGTTGACATCAACAACAACACTAGTTAGGCCCATACTGACAACAATCTCCCCTTTGTCATTGATGGCAACATATGATGTGAAAAATTGTTTTGACCATTAAGACAAGAGATTTTCTTTACTGATACAACTCCCCCTATCACCAACAACCATTCACTTGTCTTCTCTTCCTTTACTACTCCCCTTTTGATCAGCCACCACTTGTTTTTCACATGTCTTCTCTCCCCCTTTGACATCAATGGCAAAGGGCACATACTTGCAATTCCACCATAGAATCATATCAGCTGCTCCCCCTGAGTAGTAGCTCTCCATCATCAATCCAGATCACAAGATATGACTATGATATCCACTGGACTGATGCACATCAGTGCACCTTAGTTCATCACCAGAGGGGCAATAACCCCTAACTTCTCCCTGAGATACTCAAAAGAGTCCTTAGGTAGAGATTTAGTAAAGATGTCTGCAATCTAATCCTTGGAAGGCACAAACTCCAATCTGACTTCATTCTTGTTCACTTGTTCTCTCAAAAAGTGAATTTTGATGGATATATGTTTAGTCTTTGAATGCAACACTAGATTCTTAGATATATTTATTGCACTTGAATTATCATAGAAGATTGTGATAGGCTCCTCATACTCCACTCTTATGTCTCTTAGCATTTGCTTCATCCACAAAACTTGAGTGCAACTACCTACTGCTGTAATATATTCTGCTTCTGCAGTGGACAGAGATATTGCCTCTTGTTTCTTTCTCAGCCAAGAAACCAATCTCTTCCCCAAAAAGAATGCTCCACCACTGGTACTCTTCCGGTCATCCACATCTCCTACCCAATCCGCATCTGTGTATACAGGAAGAGAGAAATCATGATCTCTAGGATACCACAAACCATACTCAACTATCCCTTTTAGATATCTAAAAATCCTTTTGATTGCCATGACATGAGATTCTCTAGGATCAACTTGAAATCTAGCAACAGGACTCACAACATTCATAATGTCAGGTCTAGTTTGAGTGAGATACAACAATCCTCCAATCATTGACCTGTACTTTTTCTGATCAGCCTTAGGAGAGTCATCATCTTTACCCAATTTACATCTGGTTGCCATGGGAGTATTCATTGGTTTTGAGTCTTCCATCCCAAATTTCTTCAACAATTCTTTCACATATTTGGTCTGAGAAATGAAGATTCATTTCTTTGTTTGAGTGATTTGCAAACCCAAGAAGAAATTCATTTCCCCAAGCATGGACATCTCAAATTCACTTTTCATTTGATTTGCAAAATTTTTACACATACTATCTCTTCCTCCAAAAATGATATCATCAACAAACACTTCAACAATTAAGATGTTTTCATGATCAATTTTGAAATATAGATTACTATCAGCAGTACCTTTGTTGAAACCAATCTTCAAAAGATGCTTATCCAATCTTTCATACCAAGCTCTTGGGGCTTGCTTGAGTCCATACAATGCTTTCTTCAACTTGCAGACCATCTCACCATGATCAGACAATTGAAATCCATCCGGTTACTAAATGTATACTTCTTCTTCCAAATCACCATTCAGGAAGGCAAACTTGACATCCATCTGATATACTTTGAAATCCTTGAAGGCAACAAAAGAAAGAAATAATCTGACTGCTTCAATTCTTGCCACCGGAGCAAAAGTTTCTTCAAAATCAACTCCTATTTGAGAGTAACCCTTGCAGACCAATCTGGCTTTATTTCTAATTACTTCACCAACTTCATTCAATTTGTTCCGGAAAACCCATTTGGTTCCAATCAGATTCTTGTTTCTAGGTCTGGGAACAAGATCCCAAGTGTGATTTTTCTCAATTTGCATCAGCTCTTCCTCCATTACTTTAGTCTAGTTTTTATCATTGCAAGCTTCATTTACTGTCTTAGGTTCAATCTTTGAAATCAAACAATACTTGTCTGAATCTTGAGCAATTCTCCTTCTTGTTTGTACACCTTTGCTTTTATCACCTATGATCTGATCTTCAAAGTGGTTCAGTCTTACATACCTGGGAACTTTGGGAGTTTCTTGCACTTCTAATTCTTGATCAGGTTCATTAAAACTCATCTCTTCTTCCTGATTTACCGGATTAGTTTGAATCTGAAATTCAGAAGGGGCTTGGGCTCCTTGAATCAGAACACCATTCTGATCATCTTCATCATATTCATAAAACCTTGAGGGTTTTTCAATTCCTTCATCAACCTTCACATTTGTACTTTCTATAATCTTTCTCAGTCTCTTGTTATAACACCGGTATGCTTTGCTTTAAGTAGAGTAACCCAAGAATATTCCTTCATCACTTCTAGCATCAAACTTGCCTAGATCTTCATCTCTTTTAATGTAACATTTGCTACCAAAGACTCTGAAATACCTCACAGTAGGAGTGATGCCAAACCAAAGTTCATAAGGAGTCTTACCAATATTGCTTCTGATTTGAACTCGATTGAGAGTATAGACTGCAGTGCTGACAGCTTCTCTCCAATAGATCTAAGGAACATTTGCTTCCATCATCATGGTCCTAGATGCTTCTTGGTTGGTCCGGTTCTTTCTCTCCACTACTCCATTCTATTGTGGAGTCCTAGGAGTAGACAACTGTCTCTTTATTCCATGTTTCTCACATAATTCTATGAATTCATCTGATGTGAATTCTCCACCTCTATCAGACCTCAAGCATTTTAATTTTAATCCAGTTTCATTCTCTACCATAGCCTTGAATATTTTGAATTTCTCAAGAGCTTCTGATTACTCTTTCAGGAAAGTGACCCACATCATCTAGGAATGGTCATCAATTAATAACATGAAGTATCTATCACCTTGCACACTCCTTATTCTTGCCGGACCACATAGATCAGTATGAACTAAGTGCAATAATCCGGTAGAAGATTGTTCCTTGCTTTTGAATGAGACTCTGCTTTGTTTCCCCAACTGACATTCTTTGCACAAACTATTTGTAGGTTTCACCAGTTTTGGAAGATCTCTTACAGCATGAGTGTTGCTTATCTTGATGTTATTATCAAAATTCACATGACACATCCCAATATGCCATAACCAGCTCTGATCAATTTGCACAAACAGACAACTTTTACCAGTACCAACTAAATGGAAGATATTACCTTTTGTTTGAGTACTAGATGCAATCTTTGTTCTAGAACTTTCAAAGATCTTGCATTTTCCATTCTTGAATCAGAGATCATAGCCTTTGTCCACCAACTGTCCAACACTGAGAAGATTGTGCTTCAAACCTTCAACATACAGTACATTATCAGTTTTGTTCCTTCCATCAAAAGAAATAGTTCCTCTACCTCTGATTCTACCAACAGAATTATCACCAAACTTTACCACTCCTCCTTCATACCTTTCCAAATCTATGAACTTATTTTTGTCACCTGTCATATGGTGAGAGCATCCACTGTCAATGACCCAATCATCCTTTTCTTCAACTTGGGTAGCCAGAGCTCTTTCTTCAATTTTATGATTGACAGATTCAGAGGGTATTGGGTCTTCTTCCTTGATGGAAATAAACACCCAATCACTTCCAGATTTGTTTCCTGTCTCTGATTCATCATCTGTTACTCCTTCATTATCATCTTCTTCATGAACATAGTAACAATTCTTTTAGAACCTTGATCTGTTAGGATTTCACCTTGAAAATCTTTTCGGACATCTTGAGGCAAAATGACCAATCTTATTGTAGTTAAAACACTTAAAAGGCAATTTTCCTTCATACTTACCAGATCCTCTTGGCAGTATTCTTGAAATAAGGGCTTCAAGTTGAGCAGTTTTTGCTTCTTCCAGGTCTTTTCTTGCTTTTTCATACCATGATAATTTCCTTGAAGAGTTCTCTCCTAGATCAAACCTTTGTTTACCTTTTACAAAGGCACTGGCTTTGAATGCAGATTCAATCTTAGGAGGAGTATCTCTAAACTCAGTCATTTCAAATGCATCCAATTTACCAGCCAATTGATCTCTTGTGACAACTGTATGGGCTCTAAATTCTTCAATGGCAGCGACCTTGATTTTATAAGAAGCAGGAAGGGATCTGAGAATTTTGCCAACAATTTCATCTTCATCCAAGACTCCACCAGCACATCTAATTCCACAAACAAGCTCATTTACTCTTGGCATAAAAGTAGTGATATTTTCATCTTCTCTCATCTTCAAATTTTCAAATTTCCCTTTCAGACTCTATAGCCTTGCACATTTAACATACTTGTCTCCTTCATGCAGAAGTTCCAGTTTTTCCCAAATCTCAAAAGCAGTTGGTAGGTCAACAACATTTGAAAGCTCTAAATCAGATAATGCACTTAGAAGAGCTTCTATAGTACGTAGATTGTTTTTAGCATCTGTGATTTCATTTAGGGCTTTCGAGCCACCCTGTGGAGGAGTATACTTTGTTGAAGCCATGGTCCAGTACTACATTCCCATACATTGCAAGTGACATTTCATGCGACTTTTCCAAAGATTAAAATTGGTTCCATCAAACTTCAGACTATCCTTCTTGTAGGATGACATCCTGGATCTCCTCAAGCGGTTAAGCTCTTTTAGAGGAACTTAGCTCTGATACCAATTGTTAGATTTAGGGCAGACAACTGAGAGGGGGGGTGAATCAGTTGTCCAAAAATTTCTTCCAATTAAACACTTAAATCCACTTTGTAATTTAGCAGCATAATGATAAATAAATCATGAAAACATAATGCATTAAATCAAGAGCAAAAACACATTAACATGCAGGACACTAAGATTTTGATGTGGAAAACCCAGTTAAGGGAAAAACCACGGGGTGATTAACCCAAGATTGTATTCCTTGTTAGAAGAATAGAAAGAACAAAATGGCAGATGCCAATTAGGGCTCACTGCCCGAGCACACTGCTCACAAGAGGCCCACTGCCTACAAGAGACACATTGTCTACAAAATAATAAGTATTACATACATGAACTGGAGAATAGCATCTTCACCATGCTTGAATCAGTTCCATTTAAGTCCAATACTTCTGTTTTGCCTTTCACTCTCCTCCTCACTACCACACTCACATCTCCACAAGAGACACTTTGAAATGACTTTACAACTCCATATATATACAAGACATTGACTTAGGAATAATCATCTAAGTCGGCAAACATCTACAAGAACATCCACAAGATGTGTAACTCATCCGGTCGGCCAGTCTCAGGAAGAACACCATCATCTGGAAGTTATTCTTCAATTGTGAGCTCCAAATCTAATGCGGACCACCAACATGAATTGGACACAATCAAAAGACTTCCACAAGATTGCCTGAATCACCAAAAACATCCACACTTCATCTGCTTACTGAAATCCTTCTCTCTATCCGAAACTTCAAGAATATAGTCTATCATCACTGTCACAAAGGAATAGATGCTTTCAGACCTTCAAACCATGAACCAATCAAGTTGAAATTTCACAGACTTTCTCAACACTCCCTCAAATCCGTAGAATAGGATAATGCATTTCCGGATCTCACCGGACCTATCTGTGTCACTCTGTCACCTCTGAACACCTGCCGGAACTGGTTTTACTTGAGCGACCACAACTTCTTTAGATCTTCATACGGACCTCTGAAATCATTACTAAATCATCTTAAGACTCATATCTACAAACCCTTTGAACTGCATCCCCTAATAGTCATCTTATCTTGGATCTTTACCTTACTATCTTCTCTGTTCTTCTCTGTTCCTGATATGACTAATTTTCTCAATATTCTTAGCACACAACTCATCCAATCCTTGACATCAATGCAATAGGAGTATGTTGACATCAATGACAACACCAGTTAGGCCCATACTTGTAACAGATACAAGTGTGGACTTCTACCATTATAAACCATGTCACAAAAAGCTATCAGGTCCAGATTTGCATCTGCATGTTTTGACAACTTAAGATATAAACATAAAATGGGAATTAAACAGGATGTATACTTCAACCTGACAGACTAAAAAACATAATATATAAGATACATGCAAATAACAATACAGATGTGATACATTTTGACCAAGCAGTCTAGCATTGACTTTTCACAAAATTTGGCATAACTCTCGAAATATGCAAAATTTTTGAATGGTTCAAAAAGCAACCCTAGCTGAATTTTAACACAAATTTCATTGATAGCAACTGTTTTTCACCAATCACTGTGCATCTTGAATTTCAAGCACCAAAGACATTTTACCCATATCGCCCAATAAGCAAAACCAAACCAACTAAAAAGCAAAGGAACAAAAAGGGGGTCCTCATTTTGCTAAAGGGTAAAACAGGGCGTGTTGTGAACATCACAATAATTAGCAACACAATAAAATAAACAAAATTCAAGAAATTAGGAAACAAAATGAAATAAATCATAGATTTCTAACTTTCTTATATGCAAGAATGCTATTCAACCACAAAAAGAATGTATTCACTAACCCAAAAGAATTTTTCAAAGGAATTTAAGTGTGTGCAATTGGTTTATTACCATTCTTTGGAATAGGCTCAGAAAACAACAACTATTTGCATTAAACTACATAGATGGATTCGACCTTCTAAGCCAACTTGTATAGAGCCTTGCTGCTAGTCAGGTGTCCATAGCCCCGACAAGGTTATCATTATAATCTCCCCAAATAGAGCCTCACTGCTAGTCAGGTGTCCATAGCCCCGATGGAGTTATCTGGTAGTCCTCATATGCTTTAAATGATTTCTTTGATCATTTTTTATTTTTTTATTTTGACGCTTTTAATAAATTTGCAATGAAGCTTATATTTAACAAGTAATAGAATCCTATTTGTATATATGCAGGGTGGAGATTATAGTGGTAGCAAAGGCAAACCATTAGATTTTTCACTTAATGCAAGTGTCCACTATCCCATGAACCTACTCCTAGAATTTTAAAGATGTGTATTCATATAATTCCTTGAATGTTTCAATTTGTTGCTAGTGAATAGAATATTTCAAAGACCAAACAAGAAAACTACATTTATAAAAGTTACAACCTATGCACAAATTTCAGATTGGTTCCCTTACTTCCAAAAAATTCTATTGTTTTCTAAAGTTGCATCCTGCTCCTATATATCCAAAATCAAAATGAAGATCCTGAGCAAATAAAACAACAACAAAAGTGACCAACAATAAACAAGAACACACAAACAACACCAAAACAAACCAAAACAAAATAGACAACTATACAAGAATGTACAATACTTACAATATGATACACAATAAGACTCAACTCAACACTTTAAGCTTGGAAGTAATGTTTAAGGTATTGGCCATTAATAGGTAATGTAATATCCTCACCAGTCAAGGTTTTCAACCTAAATGTGTTATCTCCTATAATTTCAGCGATATACAATGGACCTACCCACAGCTTATCAAATTTTCCATGATTTCCCTTTTTCTCATGTGCTTTGTCCCAACATAAGACCAAATATGAGATTTTAAAAGTTTTAACCCTAGCCCTTTTATCAAACCATCTTTTGACCACTACTTGATGTTTAGCAAATCTATCTATGGCTTGATTTATTTTTTCATCTGTGTAGTAATTGAACTAGTCTGGCCTCTCTTTGGTCATCGAAGCCTAAGTATTCTTTAGCAAATTTCCAAGTTGGAATTCTCAGGTTAACATGAAGAATATGATATGTACCATTTACTAAATGGTATGGGGAATTACCCAATGTTGTTTTAACCTTTGTTCTATCCACCCACAAAGCATACTTCAATGTCTTCGACTCCCTAGGATTTTTTGCAATAAATTTCTTAATGATGTTTAATAGAATTTTATTAGTAGACTCTACTAACCCATTACCTTGTGGATAATAATTTGATGAAAACTTTAACACAATACCATATTCAAAATCCTAGTTTGAAAATTTCAAAGAGGAAAATGCAGGGCCATTGTCCCATACCAGTGCATAAGGTACTCTAAATCTGGTTATGACATTCTCTTCTAGGAAATTGATGACAACTTCAGTAGTAGATAACTTACAATAGGTAGCCTCTATCCATCTAGTGCAATAATCAGTCACTGTAAGGATGAACTTGTGTCCAGTAGAAGATGGAGGATTGATAACTCCAATGAAATCTAGCCCCCATCATGCAAAAAGTCTTGTTTTTATTACAGGTTGCAAAGGATGAGTCATATATTTTCCCTTATCAGCTGTAGTTTGATAGGTATGGCAACACCTGATATATTCCTCTGTGTCCTTAAACATGGTGGGCCAATAGTATCCTTCCCTTAAGATCTTATGTGTTGTGGCTAAGTGAGACCTGTGAGTTGTCCTATACTTATCATGTAGTTCTAACAACACTTTATCAGCTTGATCTTTATTTAGACATCTCAAATATATCCCTTCATGATTCCTTTTGAATAGTAAACCTTCCTGAATCATATAATTTTGGGCTTTCAACCTTAATGCCCTCCTCTGGGAAGATTTCATATGACTTGGATATTTCCCTGATATCAAAAATGAAGTAAGTTCATCATGCCATTCACTTGTAGTACCCGTATTCACCACATACTATTGGATACCAATTTTGGGATCTATGTTGGCTATAGTCTGCACTAAAGCTTGACGCATGACCAATTTCATTGGAATGATTTCCAGATCAAATTCCTATAGCACTATTATCCATTTTGCTCTTTTATCTCCTGGTTCATTTTGCATCAGTAGCATCTTCACTGTAACATCAGGCACAATATCTTTGATTTGACTTCTCAAAATGTAATGCCTAAACTTTTTTACTGCCTTTACCAAGGTGAAAGATTGCCTTTTAGTATCCAAGTACTTCAATTCTGCATCCTTAAGGGGAGAACTCATAAATTCTATTGGCTTTTCTTCATTTTCATCACCCTTTTGTGTTAAGGCTGCTACACAAGAGTGTTCAGATGCAAAAGAGTAAATAAAGAATGGTTTATTGTAATTCAGGCTAGTCAATACCAGAGCATTGGTGATAGCTTCTTTCATATATTTGAAAGTTTCTCTGGCCACTGACATCCACTCTATCTTAGCATCCTTCTTCAACATAGAATTTAGAGGTTGTACTATCTCAGTAAAGCCAATGATGAATTTCCTCACAAAAGTTATCTTGCCAAAAAATGATTTCAATTCCCTTTTGCTAGCAAGCAACTACAACTTGCTGATCCCTTCCACTCTATCTGGATCTATGGAAATACCATTCTCAGAAATGATATGTCTCAATAACTTACCTTGTGTCACCCTAAAGAAACATTTCTTTGGGTTCAAGGATATACCATATTTTTCACATCTCTGCAGTACTTTCCTCAAATCCTCTGCATGAGTAGACCTATCTTTAGAGAAAATTGTCAAATCATCCATATAGATTATGATGCATTTTCCTACGAGTCCATGAAAAGCAATATCCATGGCTCTCTGAATTGTAGCCCCTACATTTATTAAACCAAATGGCATCCTCCTATAAGCATAATTACCCCACTTACAAGTAAAAATGGTTTTCAACCTATCCTCTTTATCTAAGAAGACCTGATTATAACCAGAGAATCCGTCTAAGAAAGACATCATTTTGGCACCATTGACTATCTACAAAACCTTGTCCAAGGGTGGTAAAGGATAGTTATCCTTTTCTGACACTTTATTGAGGTTTATAAAATCTACACAAAGTCTAATATCCCCATTCTTTTTTCTTACAGGAACTAAGTTGGATACCCAAGTGGAATGCCTCACAGGAAAGATTATCCTTGCAGATAACAATTTCTTGACCTCTTCAAAAATCAAGGGTTCTAATATGGCATTCACTGGTATCTATTTTTGCCTAAATGGTTTTACTCCTTGTTTTAGGGGAATCACATGAGTTGTGATAGATGTATCATATGTTTTAAGATCTTCATCTATCCATGCAATGACATGTTTATAAGCTTTTAATGCATCAGCTATATCATTCCTTAATTCAATAGAACAAGTCTTCCCAATTAGCACATTCTAAGGGTCTTTATCAGTACCTAGGTTGAAAGGATCACACTTACCTTCTTATGTTTTAGGAAGGTCCCTTTGCCTAACAATCCTATCAAAACAAAAAATCTTTTCTAGTTTATTTACCCCCTTTGGTAAGAAGTTACTTTCCAGCTCAATGATATCTTCCTCATCCCAAGATATTTTTGATCTCTCCTGTTCATCAATTATTTCGGCTTCAAAGACACAATGATTTGTTATAAAATCTAAGATATGTTGGTTATTCTCAAATACCTGAAAGTCTATTACATTGTTAGGTATGTTGATAACTGAGAGGGGGGTGAATCAGTTATCCTAATTATTTCTACTTTCTGAACTTTATTAATAATCAATGTAACATTAATCCAAATGAGCAAACATAATCATGAAATGGAAATACACATGACATAATATTTTTGACGTGGAAACCCTGTTAGGGGAGAAAACCACGGGGTGATTAACCCAAGATTGTATTCTCTGTTAGAAGAATGGAAATACAAAATGGCACTTGCCAATTAGGGCTCACTGCCCAAGCACACTGCTCACAAGAAGGCACACTACCTACAAGAGACACACTATCTACAAAAGAGTGTTATACAATACTTGAACTGATTGGTAGCATCCACATATGCTGGGGTTCAATTTCGGTTAGGCTCAGTACACTGATCTGCTGCACTTCATCTTTCCTCTTCTCTTATGCTGCTTTCCTTTCACATACCGCACCCTCCTTACTATTTTTGCTCTGCTCTGCTTTTACTTGCACATCAACAAGAATTTCACACACTTTTCACAACTAAATCCATCATGTATATATATCCGCAAAAGTGATTTCATCACCTTTCTAGTCGGCACCCAGAATAGTCAATCTTTTCACAAACTTGATCTGTCGGCTGAATCCTTGCACACCAGGTAATGCGGATCAATGATATACTTGTGGAAATTATTAATCATGTCGGCTAAACATAATTCATGCCTTCATAACCTTTACCAACATCAGCAACACATCCGGAATAATGTCTGATGTTCTGTCAGTCAGTTCTTGCTCTATTCACACTGTCACATGAGAACCCGACACTCAAACATTCATATCTCTTTATCCTTTTCACACCGGAGGCGCAAACCTTAGAATCTATCAGTCAAGATACTCCTCTTGACTTCCCCAAATCCACACTTCACCAAGATACTTTCTTTGAGGGATCCAGACCTGTCTGTCAGACCTTGCCACATGCTCTGTTCCTGTTTACCGAACAACATTCTTCACTCTGACTTCCGATAGAGACATATCATGACCTGCGAATGTGTGGGATGAACTTTGTTGCCATCAATGACAACAATCATGAATCCATATAGTGTCTCTTGTCAACAATCTCCCCCTTTGGCATTGATGGCAACACTTAGTGAAAAATGACTAAGTGTTTACACTATGCTCCCCCTTGGCTGATGCTCTATTTTTTTTTTTTTTTATATACATTTTTCGGAGCTCCCCCTTAGTTGGATTCCTCATTTTTCATTGCTCTTCACTCCCTCTTTGACATCAATGGCAAAGGGTAGGGTCCGCATACCAAAAGTTTCAAAAATTTTAACTATACTTAGCCGCATATTACATACTCACATAAACTGAAGAATGTCTGCAAAGGATGTCTTCAATTGGACGAGTTCTGTAGCCCAACTTTTCTTCATTCTATCCAAAATTGAAATGTGACCACTCAAAAAAAATACAAAAGTTTCTACCCGCTTAAGATCTGTCAGATCATTGGTTTGGGCGATAGTCTGAGCATCACTTATGGCCTCATGCATGGCCTCTAACTTAGGGATAATGATTCTTCTCAGTTCACCCATCCGGCTAATTATGTTCTTCTTTTCCTTCTCAAAATTCTTTATTGCATTTGTGATTGCAATAGTCTGACACTCTTGATTGACTATGGAGGAAGAGAGAGGATCAAAACTTTGAGTCAAACTTAGTAGTTTATCCTCTTGCTCTTTTATTTTCTTCTCAATCTCTACTGTTGATTTGGACCATGAAATACAAAATTTGTATACTTTTCCGCCATCTATAAGAGCATTTTCTAAGCTCTTTATCCCAATATTCATATTCCTTCTATCATTAGTGATCAACCCTTGTATCTCTGAGAATCTCTTATTCAAAAACTCCTTCCAGACCTTTTCTTCAGCTGACTTCTCTAGAGAATCAAAATGTGTACTAACATTGCTGACTAGAGTTTTGAGATTATCGGAAGAGGAGGCTGTGGAATCTTTCTGAAATGATGGTATAATCTTTTCTAGCACTCTGGAAGTGTTTCTATCAACTCACAATCTTCCATGTGAGACTTTAGGAGTTTTTCTTTAGCCTTTGTATTAGCGAATGAGGCTATCTTCATTGTCTGTACCGGAGAAAGTGAATCAAAATTAAATGGTCCTTGTAGAAGCTCCAGTTCATCAATCTCCATTGTTTCTTTGTTCAGGAATTCTTGGACAATTTTTGCAGTGTCTCTTGCCAGAGACAGATGTTTCTTCTCTTCTGCATTCTTAGGGCTGTCCCTTGGAGCTTTCTCTCCTGCATTCTTACCACTATCAGTTGTGGTTTCCTCTGTTGGGGTCTTCTCTTCCTCTGCAACCTTGGTACTATCAACTTCTTTTTCCTTCACTCTTGCTTCTTTCTCCTGTATTCTATCTTCTCCTTTAGATCCGAAAGCTGTAGGGGAAACTGGAGGAGAGATATTTGTTTGTTCATGAGCCACCTCTTCCGGAATAGAGGATTCTGAGCCCTTGTTTTTACCAGAGTCCTCTGTGATGGGAATGTTGAACTTTTTAAGAGTATTTCAGAGAATCTCTTTAGTCTCTTTTGCCACTCTGTTAGTTTCACCAAGCATGAGCTGATTCATCCTGGCTTTGCTCCGGAACTCATCATTGCACTCTTTAAAGATCATATTCATTTGCTGCAGAGTGATTGAAGGGAAGAGTTGAATGGTGACCTATTCCCAGATCTCGAGGTCTTTTTCTTGAGCATTGTTCTTCCTCATTTCAAGCCTTTTCTCTAAGCTTTTGGGAATTAGAGAGATTATTTCAATAAAAGCTTTGTTGTAAGTGTTCAAAAATTGAACTGTGGCTTCCTCCAGAATCTTTTTATCTGCTTCATTATATTCATCATAAAATTCTATTAAGGGTTGCAGGTTCCCATCCACAGTGACTACTTTTACTACAACGTCCAAGGATAGAGTGGGTTTTTCAGCAAATTCCTCTTCCTTCTCTTCTTCTCCTTACCTAGTAGAATTTTCACCGGATGATTTATTCTTCTTCTTTAGTTTCCTTATCTCCTCATCTAATTCGGTTTCCTCATCATCTTTTAGGCTAACATAGGACCTTGTTGCCTTTTTCTTTGTTCTCTTTTCTCCTTTTCTGGATGATTGTGCTTCCGATTTAGATGCCCTTGAGCTTTTGGTAGTGGCAGGTGCAGATCTCTTAGATGATCTAGTCCGGGTGGAGGTTTCTACCGGAGCACTTTCCTTGCTTTTCTTTTCTGCCTCTTTCTTCTCTTCCTCAGCCCTTTCCATCTTTTTCTTGTGGGCATCAAGTGCCTCCTTTGAGATGCCAAGGCCTTGGGCAATATTTTCTACTTCTTTTCTCACCTTCCTCTTGATTTCAGGTTCTCTGAGTTGAACATGAATCTTTACACTCAACTCCTCAAAGGTTCCAAATCTTTCTTCTTTTGAGTCCTTTGGCTGACTGAGCATGTGTTGAACATGCAGCTCTACAATTTGTTTATCAACTTCATACCCCATAGGCATGATCCAGACTGTCCTTGGCTCTACTGCCTCCATTAGGCATTGATCAGTGTCTACCATGAAGCACACTATATCATTGTATTTCTCAACTACTGATTTGGGGATTCTTTCTCTGATTTGCATTGTATTTTGAAATTGCTTGAAGTAACCACACAGAGTTGTATTCCTTGCCTTAGCATCCCCAAGTTCATGCAAGTAGTCTCTGATCTAAATTGCTACTGGTTTGTCATTTTGCCATACCCATCCATTTGATCTTGGTAGCTCATTCATGAAGTAGAAAAATAGACATAGTATTAGTCCACCATATTTAAAGGAATTCTTCTTGTCCTTTTTGATTTTCTGTATGTTTTCCATTAGTTAGCTCAAAAGAAGTTCACAAAGATCATATTCTGCATTCTTTTTCAGCATCTCATAAGCAGTATATACTGCAGTTCCAGATACTAAATTCTCCCTACTGGAGTGATATATCTTGTATCCTATTATCATAGATGCAAACTTGACATCCGGGTCAGTAATATCTTTAATGGTCATTGCCCTCTTATCAAATTTTGATCCGGTGGCCTCAGTTACAATGTTGTTTTTGACAGATTTGAGGACAGGTATCCCTCCAGAGGAGTATAAACTAATTACTGCCCTAATTGCCTCCTTTGTGATCTTGCAAGGTTTGTTCAGCCATAGGAAGTTATCATGCACCCTACTCAATACATACTGGACCCATTCATCTTCTTCAAAATAGGGGAAATGAATGAACTGATCAAAATGTTTCTCCTAGATACCCTTATATTCTGGTTTAAGCTCAAAAGTATCATCTATCAATTGTTTGTGATAGATGTCTCTCAGTTTGAATTCCCCAAACTCTTCAATATTTGCATGTATGTAAACCCTAATATCTTCTGTGTGCAAAACGCCATGCGGAACACTAGAGAATGCTCCTAGGGGATCTACCTCCAATGATTTGTATGGATGTTTCTTGAATTCAGGGTGGGGCCTATCAGAGATCTTTACTATATTTAGAGTATGCATCTTTCAAAGCTTTGCAGAGAGATATTGAGAACGAAAAATACCTTTTGCACCTTTCAGTTTCACGTTGTTGGCCAGATTGATTTCTGGATGAATTAACTTCTGCAAATGATCTTTGATGAAGTTGTGGAATTTTGTTGTAGAGCTTCACTTTTCGTTTCTTCTTGAATGTAGAATGAACAAGTGATTAATGAAAAAACCCTTATATTGCTCCGCAAACCCTAATGTTAGGTTGCAATAAATGCTTGACCTAAGTTATTCTGGTTTGCCTTATTTAGATGACTTGGAGAACCGGATCAATCCTGATCTTTAAACATCATGCGGATCTTCCAAATCTTTACCATAGTTTGTTTGGATGTTGCCCTTATGAACCCTACAATTCACAACTCTTCTTGTGCCAGTTCCGGCACTGGTTGACTGGTTGGGGGAGCAAGGTTTTCTTTGTGTCTCCCCCTGAGCCAGAGTCTGGTGCGGATCCAACCTCTAGATTCTCTATACTTTTCTTCACCCAAATCTTGTTCATCTCACTTTTAACTTCATCCACATTCACCTTTTGTTTACCCTTATCTTGATTCTGATTATGATATACCGGACCTATTTTGTCTTGATTCTTGCTTCTACAAAATTTTGCACTATGACCGGATCTATTGCAGATTTGGCAAACAACATTTCTTTGCATATTTGACTGATATCCTCTTGATCTGCATTGATTAGCCATATGACCTATTCTATTGCATGCAAAGCATCTACCATTGAATGTGTAGTTAGGGTAAAATTGCAAATCAGGGCAAATGAATAAACAGCAATGATAAAAACCCTAGCAATGCACAATGAAGCGCCAGACAACATGAAAATCAAAATAACAAATGTAAATGCAAACTAATCTCCATGCTATGCTCGATTTATCTCCATTGCTCTTCTCCACCTCGCATGAGCATGCAAGATTTTGAAGGATTATTGTTGGAAGAATGTTGGGTGCTCACTTCTGCAGCATAACATTGATAAGGATGCAAAGGCTCTAATGATATTTCAACAGCATGTGGATATTTGAGGATCAATGCATCTTTAAAAATTTGACAGAATAATGGTACTTGAGGCTCAATGCATGCTAATGGCTTATGAGGGGGTTGATTTATAGGAAAGGCTTGGTTAAAATGGATGGTTAGGATCAATTAGGGCTTTAGATGAAATGGATGGATAGGATTAAGTTAGGTTTCCTTGCACATCAAGAAATTGTAGTCATGTGACATGTGGCAAAGGAAGATAAGGCTTAGGTGTGCTTGTGTAGATAAATACTAAAATTAGGTCCCATTAGTTGTGCATGTGAAGGATAAAAGTTGTAACACATGATTGACTGGACAAGTGTTAGAATGTGGTGAAAGGTGAGGGCTTAATTCAAATAAAATATTTGAATTAGTTGGGATATGAGTTGGATATTAATTAAATAAATAAAATTTACTTAATTAATTGAGAAGATGATTAGGATGGGATAAGATATGATGTAGAAATTAATTAAATAAATAAAATTTATTTAATTAATTGGCTAAGTAGGATGAGGATGGGATTGAATGGGATTTTAATTAAATAAATAAAATTTATTTAATTAATTGGCTAAGTGGGATTAGGATGGGAGTAAGATGAGATTTTAATTAAATAAATAAAATTTATTTAATTAATTGGCTTATGATGTTTAGGATAATGGTTTAACAAGGTGTTTCTAAACATGAACAATTTTGGGACAAATTTGGGTGTCTACATTTTGTCCCTCTTTGAGATGATGTTAGAGATGATAAGATTTATGTCGAGTAACATCATTTCAAAGAAGTTAAGGTATGGATAGAGGAAAAGGATGATGATAATGATGTAGGATAGGATGAGGAAAAGATAGGATGATGATGCCCCCTCGAGAGGTTAGGCGGGTTGGACAAACACGGGTAGGCTCTCGAAATGAAATGGCTTGGCTACAAAAGAAAGATAAGGGGATAGATAGAAGAAATGAAGGATGCGTTATGCTGCAATAGAAAGTGAGCAACCATGATGTTTGATATAGCACTAGACGTTATGCACCAAGGTATAAGGACTAGGGTGACATTGTGTCTTGTGCCCCAGCATAATACAACCTTGTCTAACGTATGAGGAAGTAAACTTAGAGCATTAGAGTCCTAATGCACAAAAGGTATGATATGACCTTAGATGCAAAGGATAGTGCAAAAAGCTATTCCAACATACACAAGATATGAATATTAGCTAGAAATGATAAGGATGTGATACAAATGCAAGATAAAAAGATAACACACACAAGCAAGCAAGCAAGCATGCACAAATGATTCAAAAACAAACAAGGTATTGCCCCTATCAAGCTGTAAACCAATGATTAATTGCTGATTGTTTTGTTGATGATAGTTGAGAGTGTTGTCATTGCGAGGAAAGCTATATCCCTAGATCAACACAAGGGTGTTTGCTAAGTTGGTTGGTTGGTTGGTTGATTGATTTGGCTTACAACAAGGCTAGGATCAAGACCATGGATTGTGTTTGAATAACTTGGTTTGATTGATTAACTTGATTGGTATGGATTAAGGATGTGCTTGCATTTGGATCATTGCTTGGAATGATTTGAAGATTGAAGGATTGATTAGATGAAATGGTGATGATGGGATGATATATGGTGGATTGAGATACTTTTGATTTGCTGAAGTGATTGGATTTGTTCCGATTGGAGTTGGATGTGATTGAGTTGATTTGCTTTGGTGTTGATGCTAATGGTTGATAGGATTTGCTTTGATGGTTGGCGTGATGATTAGAGTCTCCACTCAATCTAAGCATAAGCAAGTGTTCTCAATGTGCTCAAAGGATGCAAAACAAACAAGGTATTGCCCTTGTCAAGTCATAAACCAATGGTTGATTGTTTGATTAATGATGATGGTTAGTGTTGTCATTGCGGGGAAAGCTATATCCCTAGATCAACAGAAGGATGTGGGAATGCTATATCCCATTGATGATGATGATGATTGGGCTCATGACAAGATTAGGATCAAAAACGTGTTGATTTGATTGGATAATGTTCCTTGATTGATTGATTTGCTTGATATGAATGAGTGTGACTTGGATCATTGCTTAGATTGATTTGATTGATATGATTGAAAGAAGTGATTGATTGAAATGGATGATTGAATGTTATTGATAGGAATAATTGATGATGATGAGTTTGATTTTGATTGATGATTGAATCGATCTTATTGCTTGGATTTTTCATTGGATATTTATTTATTTTTATTTTTTTTGACATATTTTGATTTTTTTTTGGATTTTTGGGATATTTTGATTTTTTTGAATTTTTGGGATGTCAATGGATTTACAATTGAGGTAGCCTTTGTGCCTGATACCAATGACAAGGGAGAAAACCAAGTCTAGGTGCAAGGAATGGATAAAAGGATGAGCTCATAGTAAATGTGATGGAAGGCTCATGATAGATGGATGGGATGGAAAGTTCATAAGACTTGGATGGATAGATAAGAGGATAGGCCAAATAATGGATGGATGCATGCCTCATGATAAATGGATAGGTAGGCTATAGTGGAAATCTCATGATAAATAGATGGGGATAAGCTGTGAGATGGAAAGCTCATGATAAGGATATGCTATAGTGGATGGATCGTAAGGGAGCTAGGATGTGATCTCCAAAGGCTATGTTGCATAGGAAGAACTTGCCCCATTCTAGGTGGTAATGCTTAGGATTTTTACATGATAAAATTCATGACTAAGGGATGACATGATGGATTGGTTTAAATGGGATGGATAAATGGTCAATGGATAGGACTTGGTTTGGAAAGAAGGTATGTCAAGAAATATCCAAACATGTTTCAACATTTTTACCCTTATGTCTTCATCAAGATCAAAAGGAGGAAATGATGGACAAATGGGTTCAATAGGATAGGCATGTTTATGTAATGGCTAAGGATGGTAGGATGTAGCATGATAGGATGGAAAATAATATAATGGGATAGATAGTTTGGAAATGGATAGGTTGGATGAGATAGTGTGCCCCCAAGTGTAAGTGACATAGAAGATCAACCTACACATGACGCATGTTTGCCAGGTTTTCATCATGGTACTTATCCAAGGCAACTGTTTACCAGGTTTTCACCATTGGACGAAGGGATTTCTCTTTACTTTTTTGATTTTTTTTGTTTTTTTGTTTTTTTGCTTTTTTTTTTAGATGGGATGACAATTACACATGGCGCCTGTTTGCTAGGTTTTCACCATGGTAATGGATAGGAGGGACTCAAGTGGCTAGTGCTATGAAGGTTGATAGTGTCCCTTTAGAGATTGATGATGTCTTCGCATGGACCATGTCAAGTGTGCTCATAGATGTTGATAAGGGATTGCATGGATGGGAGATGGATTAGGTAGATAATGGATGATAATGTGAATTATGGAAGGTTCATGCAAGGATGGATGGATAAAAGGCTTATGCAAAAGCATGGACCATAGGAAGGTGATTAAGGAGATATGTAGGATAATGAATGAAGGATGGGGAGATGGAGGCATGTGGGAATGTTTTTGGAATGGAAGGGAACCATAACCAATGGTTGCACACACCGTGATAAACATTGAAGCATTTGGTTGGATGATGGTGTAGGAAGCAATGGGGTTGTTTGCTTGGGAGATGGTTGATGAAGTGATTTAGGAACCCACATAGATTTAATATTTTTAGTTCCTTTGTTTTGCTTGTGGGATTTTTGAAGGGAATGGAAGTTTTGGATGGAAGTAGGCTTTTGGATGGAGATAGGTGATTGGGATTCTTGAGATGTGGATGAAGATGCCTCGTTTGACTTGCTAGCTATTTGCTTAGGAACCCAAACCATTTTGTTTTTGGGCTTTGCTTTTGGAGGTAAGGATTTAGATGGCTTTTTGGATTGCATTGCTTTGGTTCTTTGCATTGATTTTTCATGTTTGTGCCCTAAGGCATGAGAGTCCTTAGGATTTTTGGTAAGAATTTTAGCTTTATAGGTAGAGGCATCAAAATTTTTGCTTTTGAATCCCATGGGGTGGGTGGAGTGGATGGAATGATTGGAAGCTTTATGCTTAGATGATGTGTGCTTTTGTTGGCCATGATTAGGGATGTAAAGATACTTATGAATGATAGGTATGTTAGGTGTTGTAAGCAATGGTGGCAAGGTGGATGGAGGGATATTTAGAGTTGGTAAAAGTGGAGGCAAAGTGGATGGCGGAAGGTGTACGGTCACATGCTTTTGACATTTATAGGATGATAGATGTGGAATGGTTACATATGTTTTGGCTAGATGATGGGGTTTGTGATGGAAAGTGGACTTAGGATGGATGGAGGAATTACCAACATCTTTAGCTTGTTTAGCTTGGGATGTGTATCCAAGGCCTTATGAGCATGGAAAAACTATGACATGGTTTGGCTCCAAAATACCTTGTTCATAAAGGCCTAGACCTTTGCCTTTGTAGTTCATGTTTTGGAGTATACGATGGACAATGGGACTAGCTGAGCTTTGAACACTAGACTTGAGTTTGTTATTGGATGGAGAAGTTGAAGTGGATAAAGGTCGGTGTTGTCCTAAGGAAGAACACTCATGTATAAGGGTGGATAGACCAATAGGACATGATGGATTTGAAATGGGATCAATGATGGATGTGGAAGGGGGATCATTAGGATCTTGATTAGCATTATGTTCACTAAGATCCAAGTTATTTGTTTGATCTTTTATGCTTACTTGGGGGACAACTGTCTCATCATGACAAGTGGATGTTTGCTCATTATGGATAGGGCTAGATGGTGGATGATTAAGAGCAATTTGGATATCTTGGTCATGGATGGATATAAGATTATGGATAGGATCAAGGTGCTCATGGATAGCTTCTTCATAGGTATCATCTTGATCATAAAGAAGGTAAATGTTATGGATAGGTTGCATGAAAGTGTTTTGATCTTGAGTTGGACTAGGGCTTAATGTTTCCACATGCTTAGGATTAAAACTTTGACATACCTCTTGGGTTGCTTGAATGGAATTGGAAGGCTCTTGGTCAACAACATAAGAACATGATGACTCTTGCCTTGGATTAATGATAGAATATTCACAAATAGGCTTGATGGCTTGTATGTTACATGATGGGCTTGAAGGGCTAGGTATGTTAATGGAAGGCTCTTGAAGAGGCTCAAGGATATGTGAACCACATGATGAGATTAAAGGATTGGACATGACCTTTGGAAGTTCATTGGTAGGATCATGAATGGGTGTTTGACATGGAGATAGTTTAATCCTTACCAATAGCCAATGGATCACATCCTGTGCAAGGGTATGAGTGGATGGGCAATATAATGGATGGATGATAATAGTAGATGGTGTTGTAGGCTTATGATTAGGATTAGGTTGAGGGCTAATTAGGTTGGGTGGATTAGGATTTGGACTAGATGGGGGTGACACATGGGATTGGGATGATGTGGCATGATTTCTTATTGTAGGTAGGTACACCTTGTAAACAATTGAGACAAATATTGGGCATTGATTTGTATTATGGCCTTTGGTCCTATGGTATGCACAATAATTATGTTCATCATATGGACTTTCTTCACATGGTTTGACTTCGGGAAGTTCAATGAGTTTTGCTTCAAGCATTCTTTGTAAAACTATCTCAGCCACATACTTTGGTGAAGGATTAGAATGACATGGTGATGAAGGCAATGGAGGACTTGGTGGTTTGGAAGATTGATGGACCAATGGACTAGGAGTAGGATCACATGGTGGTGTTGGGATAGGATTAGTTGGCTCATGTGTCAGCGTGTGATTGGATGATGGAGGCCATTCTAGATTGGTATCTCCCTTGTCAAAGGTAATTAAGTCTTGCATAGGATAACTTGGACTCATTTGATTTATGTACAAGGGGCCATTGGGATTTGGATATGATTCTTGTTGGAAAGGTGGATTTAGATCTATTAATGGTGCTTGGTGGTCTTGTTGAAAAGGTGTACTTGGACTTACTTGATTTATGTACAAAGAGCCATTGGGACTTGGATGTTGTTCTTGTAATATCACTTGATTGCTTTGTGGATGGGCTTGGTAGTGCATTGGAACAGTGGCATGAGGGATTGGATAAGCTTGAGGTGGATATTCATAGGTTTGAGGTGGAATTTGTTGAGGTTGGGATGGTGTTTGGACTTCTTGTTGTGATATGATTTCTTGTTGATGTGATGATGATGGAGGGGTTGCATAGGATAATGATTGTTGTGATATGGATTGATATGGATAAGGGTTGTGATAGGTTGATGAAGGATTGATATGACATGTGGATGAATTTGGTTGAGATGAAGTGGGATAAGTTGATGCAGAATTGATTTGATGTGTGGATGGATTAGATTGGTATGAAGTGGGATAAGTTGATGTGACATTAACTTGACATGTCGATGGATTGGATTGGTATGAAGTGGGATAATTTGATGTGGAATTGATTTGATGTGTGGATGGATTGGGTTTTGGACTTGTCTCATCCTCATAAGTAAAGAGATGGCCTCCTCGATGTATAAACTTGGTCTTAAGAGGAGAGGCTCCTTTGATCGTGATCTTTGGTCTTGGCTTGTCTTCATGACTTGAATTAGGAGGATAGCCACCTTTAATTGTGATTGGTTTCTTCTCATGATTTGGATTGGGAAGATAGCCACCTTTAATTGTGATTGGTTTCTTCTCATGATTTGGATTAGGAAGAGGGGCTCCTCTAATTGTGATCTTGGGCTTTGGTTTTATTGCATTGTTTGAATTAGAGGGGTAGCCTCCTTGAATTGTGATTATAGGCTTAGGTCTTGTCTCATAATTATAAGGATAACCCCCTTGAATTGTCACCTTAGGCTTGGGATTTGTCTCATGATTAGAGGGATAGCCCCCTTGAATTATCACCTTAGGCTTGGGATTTGTCTCATGATTAGAGGGATAGCCCCCTTGAATTATCACCTTAGGCTTGGGATTTGTCTCATGATTAGAGGGATAGCCCCCTTGAATGGTTACGACCATCTTGACAAGTGTTGACTAGGAATAGGTTAATGATGATGTGGATATGATTTGGAATGAGTATGGATGTGACTAGGATATGTTTAGAATGAAATTGATTTGGTTATGATTAGGATATGATGTGGAATGACAAAATTGGGTGATGTGGATGAAATGTTGGATGAATTGTTTGTGTTTGGTGTTTAGAGCTTGATTTGGCAATGTTTAAACAAATGATTATCCATATACACACATGAATCACTCACGCAAGACACATAAGCAATTGTTGACTTTGAAAATGAAATGTGATGATTATGCAAGCACACATGGAAGACACATCAAAAATCCTAATGTCTATTCAAGTGGGTATGGCCAATTAGGTCTTAGGCTAGATTGCACAAGGTTGACTAAGGATTGAAAGTGAAATTCTGCCACACAGCCGGGAGAAAGGGGTAACCCACCCTTCACCTTCACTTCCCAAAGGTATAAAGTTCTTTGGGGCTTAGCCAAGAGTGACAAGATTTACAACTCCCAATGAGGGTGTCTTTTGATTCAGCCTCGATTAAGGTCATCCCTTGGAGTGGTGTGTCTCCAAGCAGGCCTCCTAGATAGGGTTTACAAAAGCAAACCAAGTGAGCTATCACTTGATTCACACTCGCACTTGTTAATTGACCCTTAGAGAATGAAATGTGTAGAAGAAAATTCAAGCACTTGTTCATTTTAGATCCAAATCCAAATGTGTGACTAAAGACACTTGTTCATTTTAAGCCCAATTTTTTGATGTGAATTTGCAAACAATTGTTCATTTTATGCCCAAAATCCAAATGTGTTTGCAAACAATGATTATAAGATGAGAAATGAAATGATTGCACCTGGTTAATTTGCTTTCCAAGTTGTTGTAGATGATTGATATTGCTGCTACTAAAGCTCCTTATGATCACCTACAACATAAAAAAATAATATTATAATGTAGGCATAAAAAATAAGTTCAGCAGGCAAGGAAAATTATAATTTTAAATGCATAGCCGAATTAGATTTGATTATTTCGATATATTTTTGGTTTGAAAACTAAAAAATCAAAGAAGATACCCCCATTAATTTTTAGAGAGATTTCTGAAAATGTAAAGAAATCAGAAAAATTCCCTTATTTGCGCCCAGAAATGCAGATTTATGAAAATAGTATAGTCGGTAAAGATCTAATTTTTTCGCATTTTAAACGAATTTCAGATTAAATCTGTAAAACATAGACCCCCATTAGAATTTTGATATCTTTCTAGAAATATAAACATTTCTAAAAAATTCACTGATTTGCACCCAGAATTGTGATTTTATGAAAAAACATAAAAACATGATAAATCCCACAAAAATCATGATAAATCCAAAAATTTTCTGCTGTAGCTTCCTTATATCATGGATAAACTTTTTCTAAAATCGTGTAAAAAAATTCATATCCATTTGGAAGATATGATGAAATCTTTAAAACCTAGGGTTTTGTCCAAAAAGTAGCAGATCTCCAACAAAAAGTTAATTAAACTTGCAAAACTCAACAATGGGGGTTATATGAAAGCAAATTTTTACTACAAAAACCTACAAAAAAGATCAAGCGAAGTGAGTCCCACCGGGCGTGCCAAATGTAGTTAGATAAAATTACAAATCAGGGCAAATGAATAAATAGCAATGATAAAAACCCTAGCAATGCACAATGAAGCACAAGACAACATGAAAATCAAAATAACAAATGTAAATGCAAACCGATCTCCACGCTATGCTCGATTTATCTCCATTTCTCTTCTCCACCTCGCATGAGCATGCAAGATTTTGAAGGATTATTGTTGGAAGAATGTTGGGTGCTCACTTCTGCAGCATAACATTGATAAGGATGCAAAGGCTCTAATGATATTTCAACAGCATGTGGATATTTGAGGATCATTGCATCTTTGAAAATTTGATAGAATAATGGTACTTGAGGCTCAATGCATGCTAATGGCTTATGAGGGGGTTGATTTATAGGAAAGGCTTGGTTAAAATAGATGGTTAGGATCAATTAGGGCTTTAGATGAAATGGATGGATATGATTAAGTTAGGTTTCTTTGCACATCAAGAAATTGTAGTCATGTGACATGTGGCAAAGGAAGATAAGGCTTAGGTGTGCTTGTGTAGATAAATACTAAAATTAGGTCCCATTAGTTGTGCATGTGAAGGATAAAAGTTGTAACACATGATTGACTGAACAAGTGTTGGAATGTGGTGAAAGGTGAGGGCTTAATTCAAATAAAATATTTGAATTAGTTGGGATATGAGTTGGATATTAATTAAATAAATAAAATTTATTTAATTAATTGAGAAGATGATTAGGATGGGATAAGCTATGATGTAGAAATTAACTAAATAAATAAAATTTATTTAATTAATTGGGATGGGGATAGGATAAATGGGATTATGCATGTGAAATTATTTAAATAAATAAAATTTATTTAATTAATTGGCTAAGTAGGATGAGGATGGGATTGAATGGGATTTTAATTAAATAAATAAAATTTATTTAATTAATTGGCTAAGTGGGATTAGGATGGGAGTAAGATGAGATTTTAATTAATTAAATAAAATTTATTTAATTAATTGGCTTATGATGTTTAGAATAATGGTTTAACAAGGTGTTTCTAGACATGAACAATTTTGGGACAAATTTGGGTGTCTACAGAATGATTTGTTCATTTGCATATTTCTGCATTCATGAGATTTGTGACCATACCTTTTGTAGTTAAAACACTATCCAGAGAAAGATGAATTAGTCTGATTCATTCTCTTTCTGCACTGATTAGCTTTGTGACCAAAGTGATTGCAGTTGTGGCAGTATCCATTGAAGGATGGATATCTTTGAGCATTAGGCTGTCTTACTAAAGGTCTTCTAGGCTTGTTCCATGGATTTTTTGATCCAAAATTCTTCTGACCAGATCCAGAGCTTTCTCCTTTCTCATATCCCAAACCACACTTGTCATCTACCTTCTTTTGACTTCCAAGAAGAATTTCAAGTTGAGCAGAACTTATCTTAAATTTCTCTTTATACTCATTTGTTGTTTGAAGATCCCTTTTGAGAGAGACAATTTGATCCTCAAGTTTTTCTTCATTATCTTTAACATCTTCAAGATCAGATTCAAGATGTCTGATAATTCTATCCATCTGGTGGCAATCTTCTAATTTCTCCTTGAGAGATTGTCTTAGATTATCTTTAGTTTTTCTTTTCTCTTCAACTTCTTGGGTAAACTTCATGACTCCTGATTCCATTTCTTGTCTTACGATAATGATTTCTTTTGATAACTTTTCACACAACTCAGTTTTTTCCTTTAGCTCTTCATTTACATTATTTGCTTCACCTTGTCTTGCCAATTGCTGAAGCAGCTCCTTTCTCTTTTTCATAGAGAGACTTAATTTGTCTTTTAGTTCTCTCATGAAATCATCAGCCTGTTTGAGTCTTTCCTTTAATTCATTGACTTCAGAGTTTGACTATTCAAGATCATCAAGGGTAGTCTTGAGTTGCTCCCTTAAACCATATGCATCCATTTGAATTCCCAGATCTTCCTCAAGTTGTTAGGCTCTGTTAGGAGGAACTTAGCTCTGATACCAATTGTTGATAACTGAGAGGGGGGTGAATCAGTTATCCTAATTATTTCTACTTTCTAAACTTTATTAATAATCAATGTAACATTAATCCAAATGAGCAAACATAATCATGAAATGGAAATACACATGACACAATATTTTTGATGTGGAAACCCTGTTGGGGGAGAAAACCACGGGGTGATTAACCCAAGATTGTATTCTCTGTTAGAAGAATGGAAAAATAAAATGGCACTTGCCAATTAGGGCTCACTGCCCGAGCACACTGCTCACAAGAAGGCACACTGCCTACAAGAGACACACTGTCTACAAAAGAGTGTTATACAATACTTGAACTGATTGGTAGCATCCACATGTGCTGGGGTTCAGTTCTGGTTAGGCTCAGTACACTGATCTGCTACACTTCATCTTTCCTCTTCTCTTATGCTGCTTTCCTTTCACATACCGGACCCTCCTTACTGTTTCTTCTCTGCTCTCCTTTTACTCGCACATCAACAAGAATTTCACACACTTCTCACAACTAAATCCATCACGTATATATATCCCCAAAAGTGATTTCATCACCTTTCTAGTTGGCACCCAGAATAGTCAGTCTTTTCACAAACTTGATCTGTCAGCTAAATCCTTGCACACCAGGTAATACGAATCAATGATATACTTGTGGAAATCATTAATCATGTCGGCTAAACATAATTCATGCCTTCATAACCTTTACCAACATCAGCAACACATCCAGAATAATGTCTGATGTTCTGTCAGTCAGTTCTTGCTCTATTCACACTATCACATGAGAACCCGACACTCAAACATTCATATCTCTTTATCCTTTTCACACCAGAGGCTCAAACCTTGGAATCTATCAATCAAGATACTCCTCTTGACTTCCTCAAATCTGCACTTCACCAAGATACTTTCTCTGAGGGATCCGGACCTGTCTATCAGACCTCGCCACATGCTCTGTTTCTGTTTACCGGACCACAACATTCTTCACTCTGACTTCCGGTAGAGACATATCATGACCTGCAGATGTGTGGGATGAACTTTATTGCCATCTATGACAACAATCATGAATCCATATAGTGTCTCTTGTCAACAAGGTATACTAGGAACACACACCAATTCCACCGTAAATTTCTTTAATCCAGACAAGGTTAATGGTTCAAGTGAGCTGGCTGCAACTGCTAGGGCATCTGGGTGTTGATTTAATTCTCTAGAAATGTGTATAATATTGAAAGCATCGAACGATTCTATTAAATCCTAGAGTCTATGCCTATAGTTCACCATTTTCCAAAAATTACAAGAATATAGCTTCCTAACGTGTCTGACCACTAATTCAGAATCAAATAACACTTGAAGGAATCTTACCTTCTTCTTGATGGCCTGGTACTATCACGGTAGGAGGGTTCACAGAATGAACTATCCAGACCATGCAACAAGAGTGAAAACAATGAAAACAACTCAAAGAAATCAAGTAAATGTAGATTTAGTCATTTAGTATATCATAGAATTCAAAATAGAGATCGGTCGGCAACATGCGGGCTTATAATTAGGGCTCACAAGTCTGATTACACACATGCACAAGATAAAGCTTTGAAGCTCCTTCACACAAAATCTAAACTATCAGATCTTTCTTATGTGAATAGCTACTTTTCTAAGGATCTATTACATCAATATATATCATTTCCAGACTAATAGATTCCTCTGCGTCAACCAAGGAAGGTCACAAACTTCAATGAAGAGTTGTAACGTGTTCACAGATAGGTCAGACCTAAATGTATAGAACACTTCCTCAAATGAATGGAACAATGTGGGGACCCTTGGGGAAGGTTGGCCATGAACCACAAAACATTGAATGATGTGTCAATGGGATCTATAAGTCAAAGAATGATTCGCAAGCCTTCTCCTTTAGTTGATTATCAGGAACTATTAGAATGCTTTTCTATGAGAAAACAATCAACTTCTAATAGTGATATCTTTCCGATAACTAATCCAAATGCTCTGAATTCTTGATATGATGTAGATGAATGAATGTAGATGCTAAGTCTAGATCCACAAGATGTGAAATGCCAAAACCAAACCACAAGCTGAGAACTGCTACTGACTAAACTGCCTGAACTAAACTCAAAAATGAAAGAACTAAAATGCAAACAAACTAAAATGCATATGTTTTTGGTTGATGCAAGATTTCTCTTGAACTAGGGATGCTCCTGCATTAGACATCTGGGGTTATTGAAAAAGTGAGTCCCTCACTTTGCTGGGGCTAAGGGAGAACCAAGACGGTCCACCTCAGCCTAAGAAATCCAAGATGAAACTTCTTCTGGTCTACCTTTCCACTTCACAAGGTATTCTTTGTATTGTCTTCCTCTAGTGTTGCATCCAATTCTGCTGTCCAAAATGTCTTCAATATATTCTGGTGCTTGTTGTGGTAACTACTTCTTCAAGTCTTCTTCCATGTTGTCACTGAACGCTACTTCATGATACTGATAAAGATCTATAATGTTGAAAATAGGTGAAATACCTAATGTCTCTGGTAATTCCACTTCATATGCATTTCCTGAGTATCCTACAAGGTCCAAACTTCTTCATCTTCAACTTGTTATATGTCCCAACTGGAAATCTTTCTTTTCTTAAGTAAACCATTACTTCATTTCCAATTTCAAATTCCTTATGTCTTCTCTTCTCATATGCTTTCTCTTTGTACTTACTGTTCATGTCCTCCAAATGCTTCTTCACCTAATTATGCATTGTCTTCATATGATTTGCAAATTCTTCTGCTTCTGCACTCCTCTTTTCTTCTGTACTAATATCTCTTAATTCTACAACTCCTATAGGATTCACTCTAGTAATAATCTCAAAAGGTGTTCTTCCAGTACTCCTATTCACTGAATTATTGTATGCAAACTCTGCTTGTGAAGAATCAAGTCCCAACTTCTGGCTTTGTCCCGAACCAAACATCTCAACAAGTTTCCCAAACTCCTATTCATTACCTCTATCTGTCCATCTGTCTGTGGATGAAAAGTAGAATTGAACTTCAAATCTATCTTCATCTTCTTCCAAAGTGTCTTCCAAAAGTAACCAACAAACTTTGTGCCTCTGTCTAAAACTATACTCTTAGGTAATCCATGCAATCTCATAATCTCCTTGAAAAATAGGTCAGCTACATGCACTGCAACAGTTGTTTTCTTACAAGGTATGAAATGAGCCATCTTTGAAAATCTATCAACCACTACAAATATTGAATCATGTCCTCTCTGTGTCTTAGGTAATCCCATTACAAAATCCATGCTTATGTCTTCCCAAGGTCTCTCTGGTACTATCAAAGGTTTCTACAATCCAATGTTCTGACTACTCCTTTTTGCAACTTGACAAACTCTACAACTCTGCACAAATCTTTGAACATCCTTATTTATCTGAGGCCAAAAGTAATTTTCACTTACCAAAGCTACTATCTTGTCAATGCCAAAGTGTCCTGCCAATCCACCACTGTGCTTCTCCTTAATCAAGTTATCTCTCATTAAACTTATAGGTATGCATAACTGACTTCCTTTGAACAACATATCTTCTTGAATTAAATGGTCCAACCACTTACTTCTATCTATCACAATAGGTTCCTTACATGCTTTCCAAGGTTTTGCAAAATCAGTCTCCCTCATACATATTCTTCAATTCATCAAAACCCAACACTTCAACTCTCATCTCTGTCAACAAGTTCCTTCTACTCAAGGCATCAACAACTTTGTTTAATTTACCACTCCTATGCTTCAACACAAAAGTATAACTCTGCATGAACTCTGCCCACCTCATATGTCTCTGATTCAACTTACCTTGACTATTCAGATACTGCAAAGCTTGATGATCTGTATACAACATAAACTCCTTAGGCAACAAGTAATGTCTCCACTTCTTCAAGGTTTGAATTATAGCATAGAACTCTTGATCATAAACTAAATATCTTCTCCTCACATCATTCAATTTCTCACTGAAATATGCTACAGGTCTACCTTCTTGACTTAAAACTTCTCCAATTGCGTTTCCACTAGCATCGTAGTCAACTTGAAATATCTTATTGAAATCTGGTAATGCCAAAATAGGTTGTTGTGTTACTTTTTGCTTCAACAACTCAAAACTTTTATCTACTTCTGATGTCCACTTGAAATCTTTTCTATCACCTCTCATTATCTTTGACATAGGGTTACAAACTGAACTCAAATTTCTTATGAACTTTTGGTAGAAACTAGCCAAACCATGAAATGATCTAACTTCTCCAATTCTCTCCGGTGTAGGCCATTCAATAATTGCTTTCACTTTCTAAGGGTTCATCTTCAATCCTTCCACAGAAATCACAAATCCTAGATATACCAATTCTTCCTTCATGAAACTACACTTCTTGATGTTTATCAGCAATTTCTCCTCTCTCAACCTCTGCAAAACTTGTCTAATATGCAACAAATGTTCCTCTTTTGTCCTACTAAAAATTAGAATATCATCCAAGTACACAATTACAAACTTACCTAAGAATTTCTTCAAGACCTCATTCATCAACCTCATGAAAGTACTTGGTGCATTTGTCAATCCAAAAGGCATCACTAACCACTCATACAATCCTTCATTTGTCTTAAAAGTAGTCTTCCATTCATCTCCTTCTATGATTCTGATCTAATGGTATCCACTCTTCAAGTCTATCTTTGTGAAATATCTTGCTCCACTCAAACAATCCATGATATCATCCATCCTAGGTAAAGGAAATCTATACTTAACTATGATCTTGTTTATTGCTCTAGAATCAGTACACATTCTTCGTTCTCCATCTTTCTTCGATGCTAACACTGCAGGTACTGCACAAGGGTTCAAATTTTCTCTGATCAAACCTTTCCTCAACAACTCTTGTATCTGTCTATTTAGTTCTTCATTCTATGTGCCACTTTGTTAGGCAAACTTGCTCCTGGTATAAGATCCATGTGATGACTGATACTCCTTATAGGTGGCAATCCTTTAGGTACATTATCTGATATGATGTCTTCATACTCTGTCAGCAACTCTCTTATCTCCTCTGGTTCAGCCCCTCTTCTCAATATTTCAGGCTTCTTAGGAATCAAGGCATAACACATGCTTTCCTGTTTCAAACTATCCAAAAATTTCCTTCCATCTACCAAATAGATTCTAGCATTCCCACATACCACATCTTTAGGATCATCTTCTAAAGGAATCAAAGTAATTCTTTTCCCATTTGTTGTTATAGTATATGTATTCTTTCTCCCATCATGCATAGCTTTTCTATCATATTGCCAAGGTCTACCCAACAAGATATGACAAACATACATAGGAATAATATCACACAAGACTTCATCATGATCAGATCCAATATGAAATTTCACCAAACATTGTTCACTCACTAGTACCTTATGATCATCCTGAATCCATGCTATCTAATAAGGCTTAGGGTGTTTCAATCTTTTCAACTTCAGCCTAGTTACCATCTCCTTTGAAACTAGGTTATCTAAACTACCACTATCAATTACAACTTTACAACACTTACCTCCTAATTTGCATTTAGTTCTGAACAGACTTTTCCTCTGTGACGGTTCCTCATTTGTCTCTACTTGAAATAGTGCTCTCCTCATCACCAATGATTCTCCTTTCTTAGGTTTACCAACAAAACTAGGTGATTCAATAGGTTCTTCTTCAACATAGGCTGCTCTCCCACTATTCTCTCTCTTCTTGCTTATACTACCCTGATTACATTCAAATGCTCTATTTCCTTCACCTCCACACTTGAAAAAAGTACCTCTGAATGTCTTCTTATCAAATCCTCTTCCTTCTCTTTTGTATCCTTCATTCCGGTATGCACTAGGGTTTCCTCTCCAGTAAAAATTTATGTCATCTCTCCAGTAAGCATTGTTATCTCTGTCATCCTTTCTAAATGGGCTGTCAAACTTGTTCTTCTCCACAAATGATCTATCATATCTAGAAAATGATCTTTCTCTCTAAATTTTACCTCCTCTACCTCTCTATCTTTGATTATGCCTCTTATTCAGCTTCTCTTCAATTTTCAGGGCAAATTGATATGCTTCTTCTAAAGATGTCATCCTTACCAAACTTAGTTCTTCTTGAATGTTAATCTTAGTCCATTGATATATCTAGCCACCTTCTCCTTTCTTGCTTCACTATGTCCTATTCTTATGATCATCTTATGAAATTCTTCAGTGTACTCCCTCACAAATTTCTCCTTTTGTCTTAGGTTTTGCAATCTTTTCAACAATTCCAACTCATAGTCAGCAGGTATGAACTAATTTTTCAACTTTGTCACCATCCAGTCCCACTTTGTAATCTTTTTTTTTCCTCTTCTATTTCTTTCCAATTGAACTTCTTTCCACCATATAGTAGCATGTCCTTTCAACTTTGTCTTTGCAAATTTCACCTTCTCCGAATCTTCAATCTCCTCATATTCAAAGTATTCTTCTATGTCATTTATCTAGTCAATCAATTCTTCAGGATTCAAATTACTAGTATAGTTTGGCACATCAACTCTAGGTCTCTTTCCAATCTTTGAAATAGCTCACAACATCTTTATCTGATATGATTCTTCTTCTTGATCACCTCCTAGGGTTTCGCCAATGTGTTCAACAGATTGAAATTCTTCCTCATCATCACTTTCAACATTAGGTCTTGGTGTCAATTCTCTTCGCCTATCTTCTTCAACAGCATCCAAATGAATTCGCATTGTTCTCATCAATTCCATCATCTTATCCATTCTATTAGCCATTTTACCAACATGGGGAACTCTCCGCGGTGACATCTTCCTAGGATCAAGTGCAAACTACCTCAGGTTCGGTGATCAGGCTACAAGCGACAACTGCCTCTCAATTGGTGATCGGTTGCACACAAGTAACCTACCTTGGATTGGTGGTCTACTTACAACAAGACCTTACGGAATCCCCTTCACTAATTTGCTCCAAAGAATTGAACCTTTACTCTGATACCACTTGGTGTAGTCACGGTAGGAGGGTTCATAGAATGAACTATCTAGACCGTGCAACAAGAGTGAACACAATGGAAACAACTCAAAGAAATAAAGAAAATGCAGATTCAGTTATTCAGTATATCATAGAATTCAAAATAGAGATCGATCAGCAACATGCGGGCTTACAATTAGGGATGATTACACACATGCACAAGATAAAGCTTTGAAGCTCCTTCACACAAAATCTAAACTATCAGATCTTTCTTATGTGAATAGCTACTTTCTTAAGGATCTATTACATAAATATATATCATTTCCAGACCAATAGATTCCCCCGTGTCAGCCAAGGAAGGTCACAAACTCCAATGAAAAGTTGTAACACATTCACAGATAGGTCAGACCTAAATGTATAGAACACTTCCTCAAATGAATGGAACAACATGTAGACCCTTGGGGAAGGTCGACCATGAACCACAAAACATTGAATGATGTGTCAATGAGATCCACAAGTCAAGGAATGATCTGCAAGCCTTCTCCTTCAGCTGATTATCAGGAACTGTTAGAACACTTTACTTCGAGAAAATAATCAACTTTTGATAGCAATATCTTTCCGGTAACTGATCCAAATTCTCAAAATTCTTGATATGATGTAGATGAATGAATGTAGATGCTAAGTCTAGATCTGTAAGATATGAAATGTCAAAACCGGACCACAAGCTGAGAACTGCTACTGACTGAACTGTTTGAACTAAACTGGAAAATGAAAGAACTGAAATGCAAACAAATTGAAATGCAAATGTTTTTGGTTGATGCAAGATTTCTCTTGAACCAGGGATGCTCCTGCATCATGGCCATTAATAACCCATGTACTAGTGCCTCATATTCTGCTACATTGTTTGTACATGGAAAATGTAATCTATAGGTTGCCAAAAATGACTTCCCATCTGGGTTAATAAGTTCTATTCCTGCCCCTACTCCCTATTTATATTTGAATCCATCACACTTTAAAATCCACATGTTGTTTCTTTTGTGGATTGAATTTCTTGTTTTTATAGGAAGCACTTTATTCAATTCAGGTTTTACAGGATCATGTTTATCTTTATGCACTTTTGTCTGACCTACAAGTATTGTGATATTTTCTATAAAATTATGTGGGTTAGAATGCTTGTTATCTTTTGATTTTATGGAATCACTTGGACCCTTTAGTATAACACAATCACTTTCATGTGGTAGCAACTTAGGATTATCAACAATATGCTTACTTTTTTGGTTTTCAATTTGTGCCATACATTTTCTATGTCGATGTTTGATTATTTCCCTACACATTTCAAAATCTTCTTCAGAATGTTCTGTCTTATGAAGTTTGCACCATCCTTTACATAGAACATCTTGAATAAAAGTTCCCTGCTGAATACATTTCCAAATTTATTTGTTCATGATCTGGTTAAAACTACTCATGGTGTCTTCTTATTCATGAGAAGAATCAGGATCATATTCAATGAGAACACTAGTTCCTTTGTCTATAGGCTTCTTTTTGAAATAAAAGGATAGAATTTTCTCTATTTGGACCTCCCTATTAGAAACTCTATACACACCAGGCTCTATTGCAGCATACAACACCTCATTTGTTTTATGGTACTCTGTTATCATGTGTTTCATTTTTGGTTCTGCATCAATCCTAATATGATTAGGGATGCCTCTCCAGGGTAACCACATGTGTGAAAAATCTTTTGACATATATCCATTCAAGGTCTTGGACCAATCTATACTCAACAACATCCCACAATTCACCAAAATATCAACTACTTGAATGTCAATATAATGTTGGACTCTAGGATCGGTGTGTAAAACTTTGGCTGACTTAATAGGGGTGAGTCATAAAGTTTTACACACTACTAATGTCATGACATTAGCAGAGGCTCCAAAGTCTACCATGTAGTTATGCATGTTTTTCCCAAAGATTCTTAAGGTCAACAGGAAAGGAGGGGATTCCTTCTTTTCTGTGTACAACACTACATTGGTACTCGCAGGATGCTAAAAAAAAAAAAATTTATCCTTAATTTGTACATCTTTATTGTGAACATCTAGACCTATTGAGTTTTCCTTAGAACCTAATTCATATAAGGACCTCATGAAATTAGTTCTAACTCCTGGACTTCTCAGCAATTCATACAAAGGAACATTTACTTTTATTTTCCTAATCTCCTCAGATAAATAACTCATCAGTTTAGTAGGATCATTAGGTTTTAATTTACTCACCTGGACCTTCTATGATGCTGAAGTACCAGCAACTTGATGATTTACCTTAGGAGGTAAAGGATTGTTACTTGAATGTACATCCAGTGGTGTATTGAAATTGTTTGGAGGTGTGGAGGTGGTGAAAGGACCTCTAGGATTGTTGTTACTTCTCAAGTTATACTTGTGATTCCTTTGAGACTATTGAAATGCTTGGACTTCATCTGCTTCGAATTGCACCTCATTATCAGTTTCAAAGGGGAATTGAAAAGTTTCAAATACCAAAGATGACTCATGATACAGATTCAATTTGATTCTCTTCTTCTTTTGGTGAGAATGTGAAACTTTCCAAAACCATTATGGACTCATATCCTGACGGTACTATTTCATTTCCTTTAGGAATGAGGAATTATGATGTAGGGATTTGTAATTCTACTTTGAAAATACTTGTTGCTAAGTGGAATTGTGGGTAATCTAACTCAACATGAGCACTTGTGTTGTGGATCCTACACTAATTGTTAAGAGCCACCTCTGCTACTTGCACTCTAACAGGCTGTTTGGATTCTTGATTATCTAGATTCTCAAAAGGAGAGTCCAGAGTACCATTATTTGGCCTCGTATTCCAAATTGTAGGAGGCCTGGGTTGATTTGAATTTTTGTTATCATTTCCATAAGCTTTATTGTCCCCATTATGACTTCTATTCTGCAGCCCTTGTCCATGATTCTGATGATATTTATTTTGATGATTCTGGCCATAGAAACTTTGATTTCTCATCTGAGTCACTTCTGTAGTCAATCTTCTCAAGTGAGCAGTGATCTCTTTTAATTCATCTCTATCTTCTTATGCTTTGGCTACATAAGTATCTTGTGGAGCTTGAAAGAACAAGTGTCAATTGAACTTTGGTCATTAGCAACATTGCCTATATAGGGAACCATAGTGCGGGTACGAATTGGATTATACACTAGAGTATGATGCATCAATGCACCATTTAGATTAGGAATTGCAGTATTTCCAAGGCTCACTAAAGGCCCATGGCTTGTTCATTGCATCTCTTGATTCACTTTCATAGCTTCTTTATATGCTTCAGACAAATTTGTCACTGTAGGTACCTATCTCTTAACAAACGTCGCAGTTAATGGATCTGGAGTAGCATAATACATTTGTAACACTGCATTATTAGCTAAAGTATAAGGAGCTACTATTCTGGAATAGGCCTTTTGAAAATGATCGTTAAATGTAGTTATAAATTCTCCTTCACTTCTTTTAATCTCTTCTAATCTATGATATAGGGATGCTGGATCTATTGGAACCCTAAACCCAGACAAGATTGTTTCTTCCATAATTTGCCAACTTGTGATGTGATTATTAGGCAAATTAGCATACTAGCCATAAGCTCGCTCAGATAAAGTGAAAGGAAACAACATGTATATCACATCTTTGTGTGCTAACCTTGCCCTGAAGCAAGTCTCTTTGAAGATTCTTATGTGATCTTCAACATCCTGATGTAATTGATATTTCAGACATATCTTGTCCGAATTCTTCGGCATGTCATGGTATGCAATAAAGTGTATAGGTGATTCTATGTTGAAGAATGCCATGACGGGAATTCTAGGTGGAACTAAGCCAAAGTTTGGTTGATTTTGAGGATTTAAACCAAAATTCAGTGGTCTGAATGTGGAGATGTTTGGACTTACCAAGTTAGGTTGAACCAAAGGTGAACTTGGACTTGGAGGAGTATGTGATGAACTCCCTTACTAAAAATTTCTAGGACTTAATATTGAGGGATTATTTATACCTTTACCTTGTTTGTCAAGTAATTGTGCAAAAATACCCCCTAGATTTGACCTGGACCTAGTCGTTGCAAAAACTTGCTTTAAATCCTATCAGGCCCTCCTTCTATCACCAAAACCTGTTGATGTGGATGTTATACATGCACAACAAGAGATAAAATTCACTATGAACTTTGTTTATCTTGAAAGACATGGAGAATTATCAAATAATAATTCACAATCCCAAGGCTCCATTAGTCAGGTCATGATTATGTCAGATTACTCATGGTTCAATGTGAAGCTATTTAACAAGGGGACTTATGTGATTTAATTTCCATTTGTTGGCTATGATTACTCAATCTTTGTAAATAATTCCAAATCACTCTCAAAGTGTTGATCCTTTGCATATATTTGTAACATTAATGTCAATCCTTGTATCAATTTTAAGGAAACATGCTCTGTATCTCAAAATTTATGAAAAATATCAAAGATCTTTATCATTCACATTTATTTATCAAAATCTCTAACAATTTCCTTTAGATTACTGTGTGTTGGCTATTTATTTAAACTATTGGTGAAAGAAAGATAAAAGCTAGCATTAGAAACATGATCAAGACATGAATATAATGCTTTGTTACTCACGTGGATAAGTTTGATTATTCTGGAGGATTCAAAAGTAACTAAATTCTTATATGCTAATCCAGATTATTTTCACAAATTCACATACAAAATTGCAATCTTCAAAGGAAATATATCAGAAACACATGAATCAAATAACACTCTAGAATGGAGACAGAAATTTGATGTTTGCATTTATTGATATATACTAGCCATTTCAAATTTACAATGCTTCATGACTTCAAACCTTTTGAATGTATCAACAATATTATCAAAACTTACTGACATTTTCATAAATACAGAAAGGAGACAAGATATTCCACATAATCCTTCCTACAGACACAGGCAAATCCCTTCTCAAACTAACTATGCTCAAAGTACTCTTCCTAGTCACTTGTCTTGCATATGCCCTATATCGCCCTATATACACTTGTATATCAAAATAATGTAGCAAAGATCCTTATATATATCCAAATCCTTTGCTATGGCTACAAAATCCTACCAAGGGTTCAGATTCAAAGTACAACATCAACAGTAAGGAAAGATTTGACAACTATACACCAGCTAGCATATGGGAATATCCTTGGAATATTCTTTTGCTAGTTGTCACTCCAAAATATCTTGAAGTAATATTCTCTTGAACGCAAAGATGTCTTTAGAATATTCTTGAAGTATCACAATATCTTCTATGGTTGACTTTCTATCTTTGACTTTTCCATAGGTACAAAGGCATAACAAAATGAAAAATGAAACATACAGTGAATAAGTATATCAATCACTGTCTCTGGTATCATCAACTCGTTGCTCTCCTTTCTTCTTCATTATATAATTTTCATACCTCTTGGCCAACACTGTTATGGGACCATGGCTTGTCCTTTGAGAGGCCTCCCATGTGTATTGTTGCATCTCTACAATTTTCTTTACAATTTTCTTTAACACCTATGCTCTACCCTCCATGTCTTCTCTTCTTTTTTGATATTTCTTGACATTAGCACTTAATTCCATTATTAACTCCATTACACCTTCACTCAGTTTATTGACTGGGTCATCAAGCCAAGGCTGAAAGATATCCTTAAACTCCTTAATTGTCATTGATACATCATATACTTGGGCCTTAGAGCAAGGATGCCCCACCAAATGATGTACTATTTCTACATGTTTATCCAACATGTCTTGAGCATTTTTTTCCCATTCTTGCACACTAAGAATGCAAGGTCTTAGTATCCCCTCCTCAAATTTCAATTCCATTTTCCATCTAGGCACTTGGAAGACATCTTTTAGGGTCAAGATCCATTCATTAACCATTGAGTTCATATGCTCTTCTATGTTCTTGAGGTTGAGGTTGTTGAAGAATTTCTTGAGGAGGTTCTTGATTAACATTTTGATCCTATTGTTGGGGCTCCTGTTGAACATTATGTTCTCCTATATTTTGTTGTTCTTCTCCATGAGGCAATTCAGGATTAGGAACTTCATTTGATGCTTCTTTTCCCTCATCATTCTTATTTTCTTGTTTCTCTGTGTCTTCTGCAAGAACATTTTCTTGAATTGGTACATCTTTTTCCTAAGAAGATGGTACATTACCAACATTCTCACTTTCTTTCTCCCCTACTTGATCTTTCAGAATCTGTTTGGCAGCTTCTTTTACTTCCTCAATGATATTTTGAGGCACTAAATTATCAAATAAATCAACCATTTTTGTATCCTTGGCTAACTGTGTAGTAACCTCTAGACCTTCTAAGGTTGTTTCTACCTTTTGTGATATTCCTGCATCAAATGCTCCTAGCATGAGATGAGTTTTGAGTATTTGTCTATCTTCTTCCTCACTACCCTCATCTATGCTATCATCACCACTTTCATCATTATCATCATCAACATCATCAATAACCACAACATTGGTGCAGGAGCACCCCAAGAAAAGTAGAGTCTTATGCATTTTCTATATTGAATGAAATAAGGTTTGTTTGACCAGACTTGTCTTTGGTGTTTGTAATTTGGTTTTTATTTGTAATCCCTAGGACACTTATCGAGCTGTCTTGATAAGGTTGTTAGTTTGTTAGTAGTTTGTTTGTTGGTTATCTCTCCCAGCCACTGGGAATCTAGTTTGTACTACTATTGGGAAGTAGATAAATAGCTCAGCTCAGATCGATTGGAGATATAGATTGAGATCAGGGTTGAGAGAGATAGGGGATCAAAGTAGTATTGTGCATTTAAGTTTGAAGACTGTGAAATCAGATATTTGTATTTCAATTCGAGAAGCAATAAAAGAAGATCTTGTTTGTGTTCGATTCCCTTGTGTATTCAATTTTCTGATTTGTAATCGAAATGATTCGTTAACCCATTCCACTGGTGAGATTCTTTGAATCGGTGGAATGGCTATATATAGTAGGTTAGGTTTTCTATTTTGTGTTTGTTCATTTTGTGTTCGTAGGATCGAGTATAGCATGCTTAGATAAAATCCTAGCATCTTTATGTGCTAGGCCATCAAAGGTAGAAATCTGTATGTTTGCAGGCGAAATAGTTTAGTGAAATCACGAGTGTTTTAACTAGACTAATTATTGTAGTTAAAGCATTGCATGCAGTTTCAGTTTCATGTGGTTGAACCCATTTCAATGGTTCGAGGGATTTGGGTTCAATGGAGGAAGTGTCAGTGTGAGCTCTAACATTGGATTCCGTCAATAGCCGAAGTTTGGGTGGAAAATCTTTGGTTGAACTATTAGTGAAAGGTTCAATGGTTCACAAGTTCACCGACATAAATAGTGTAACAGCCTAAGGACTTTGGGTTTGGCCGATAGTCTAAGTATCGGTGAAGGAAAGTTTTGATTGAATTTTTGAACCGGTTCAATGGTTCAATCGGACCATTTGGTTCAACCATTCGGTGATGGAGAAAGTAGCGACAGTTGAACCATTCACTGAACCAGTTCATCGGTTCAACAGTTCAACGGGTTGACGGTTCAATGGTTCCAGGGTTCAAGGTTGCAGCAAGCAGCGATAGGTTCAGAGATAGCGTTGGTTCAATAAAGCGATGGATTTAGTGGCTCGACAGTGTAGTTGAGGTTTGCCGATAATGATGGTCTCACCGATAGGCGCAAAATCAAAGTCCCATCGGTCAGAGGAAGGAGCTCAGCGTGACAAGATTAAAGCTCACCCATGAAGAAGGTTTTTGCCGACAGAACTACATACGAAGGGAATGTATGTTAATCAGGTTTCATGACTTCGTTGCCCACTCTGCATCATAGTGGTATCAGAGTGAAGGAGTATCTTCTGGGAAGATAAGAAGATAGAATGTCAGACGGAGAGGGATCATCAGAGTTCCCAGTAAGGATGACCAATGTTGAGTTGGCTGTGCTGGTAAAGAAACAGATTGCAGAGAGCAAAGCTGTGAAAGCTCAAAATCAGGCTTTGAAAGATGAGTTGGAGAGATTGAGGGACAGAGTAAGTTCTGGTAAAGAAGATGATAGGGAAGAAGAGGAAATCCCTAGGCGGGAAGAGATAGAGGTTCCTGCAGACTAGAGACCCTTATTGACTACCCTCAAATCCATGGAGAGGAGAACCATGGATGTGAAACTGGATTTACCAGTGTTTATAGGAAAGATGGATCCTAATTCAGTGATGGAGTGGATAGACTCCTTGAACAATTTCTTTGAAACAAAAGAAATACCAGAGCATCAAAAGGTAAAGATGGCACAGTCCAAAATGAAAGAGGCTACATTGACTTGGTGGAATTTCATTCAAGATGATAGAGTGAAGGAAGGAAAGAACAAGGTTGCTACTTGGAAGAAAATGGTGGCTTTAGTGAAGGAAGCCTATGTTCCATTGGATTACAACATCCAATTACATAAGAGGAGACAAAATCTGAAGCAGAAGGAGTTAGATGTCAATGCATACACTGAAGAGTTCATGAAACTATGTGTCAAAACAAAGGTAAAGGAAAATGAGGAAGAGAAGGTAGCTAGGTATCTCAATGGGTTGAGATTTTCCATCCAAGAAGACCTAAATCTGCATAATCCAGATACAGTTCAGAAGTGCTATCAATTAGCACTCAAGGTGGAAGAGAAACTAAAGAGAATACAAGAACAAAATAATAGAGGAAGAGGAAGACAACAAAGAGGTGGAAGAAGTCCTTTCAGAGGTAGAGGCAATGGATTTGGATATCACAGTGAATCTAATCAGGAAAGTAGCAAAGGAGACAACAATCAAATTCAAAAAGGTAGTTATAATCAGCAAGGAAATTTTAGGGGTAGAAGACCGCCATTCAGAGGAAGATCTCAAGGCAAAGGATCTATCAAATGTTACAATTGCAATCAAGAAGGTCATATAGCTAGTAGATGTCCAGAAAAGGCATCGAGTTCAACAGGAGAAAGAAGAACAAATCTAATACAAGAATCTTACTGTCAAAGTGTGACAAGCTCAAACACTGGTCAAAGTGTAAGAGCTCTTGATAGTTATGGATATCCTGAGACAGGAGAACCTTTAATGATTAGAAGAGCAATGACCACCATAAAGTTGCCTGACAGGGAACCCCCACAAAGAAAATCTCTTTTCAAGATTACTTGCAAGGCAGGAGGAAAGGTATGTAGAGTTCTGATTGACTCTGGATCTACTAAAATTTTTGTGTCTGCTGAAATGGTAGAAAAGATGAAGCTTAGAAGGCTACCACATCATTACCCATATAAGATTTCATGGCTCACTCAAGGTCAGCAAACAGTTGTAGAAGAGCAGGCTTGGGTAGAATTTCAAATTGGAACATATAAGGACAGATTATTGTTTGACATAACTCAGATGGACACTTGCCATCTCCTATTTGGAAGACCATGGCAATATGATTTAGGAGCACAACATGATGGAATTAGAAATACATATTCAATCACCAAGAATGGTAAGGTGATAGAGTTGCTACCATTGATGGAGAAGGAGGTAGAGTTAAAGGGGAAAGAAGCCAAGGTAATGCTGGTAGAAGGTAAATAGTTCATGAAAGAAATAGTAGAAGAGGGTACAATTGCATATGCCCTAATTCCATGCTTGAAAGTAAATCAAGGGAGAGAAGCGACAGAGGTTCATAGATCCTGTTGTCCAAAAGTTGTTGGATAAATACAAAGGCATCATCTCTGATGGAATGCCAAGATCCCTACCACCTATAAGGGATATCAGTCATTGCATATATCTGATCCCAAGATCTACACTTCCAAACAAAGCAACATACAAGCTTACCCCAGAACAGAATGCAGAAGTAGCAAGACAGATTGAAGAATTGTTGGACACAGGCCTAATTGGCAAGAGTTTAAGCCCATGTGTAGTACCAGCTATACTAGCACTAAAGAAGGAAGGCACTTAGAGGCTTTGCACTGATTCAAGGGCTATTAACAAGATCACAATCAAGTATAGATTCCCAATACCTAGGATAGAAGATTTGCTTGATTATTTAGGAGGTGCTAAGTATTTCACAAAAATAGATTTGAAGAGTGGTTATCATCAGATCAGGATTAGGCCAGGAGATGAGTGGAAAATAAAATTTAAAACAAATGAGGGGTTGTATGAGTGGAAGGTCATGCCTTTTGGTTTGTCCAATGCCCCCAGTACTTTTATGAGACTGATGAATGAGGTCTTGAGAGAATTCATAGGCAAGTTTGTCATAGTATATCTAGATGACATTCTGATTTTCAGTAATACAAGGGAAGAGCATCTCAGACATATAGACTTGGTCCTCAAAAGGTTACATGAAGAGCAGCTAATGATCAACTTGGAAAAGTGTTTGTTTATGCAGGAAGAGATCACCTATTTGGGTTTTGCCATTTCACAGGGTAAACTGAAAATGGATAAGGAGAAGGTAAGTGCCATATTGACTTGGCCAACTCTGAGAACTATGAATGATGTTAGAAGTTTCCATGGGTTAGCAACTTTCTATAGGAATTTTATAAGAGGGTTTAGTCATGTCTGTGCACCCATGCTTGACACCATTAAAGGAGGATAGAAGTGCATGTTTACTTGGACCAAAGAAGCAGATGATTCATTTGAAACACTGAAGAAGAAGGTGGCACAGCAGCCAGTCCTTACACTTCCTGATTTCAACAAAATTTTTTAGGTAGAATGTGATGCAAGTCACATGGCAATTGGAGCAGTACTCAGTCAAGAAGGTAGGCCCATTGCATTTTTCAGTGAGAAGTTAAATGATGCAAAGAAGAGGTATTCATCATATGATTTGGAGATGTATGCTCTAGTCTAGTCACTCAAAAAGTGGAGGCATTACTTGATGCCAAAGGAATTCATAGTATTCACAGATAATCAGGCTCTTAGTTTCATAAATAGTCAAGAGAAGCTGAATCATAGACAAATGAAATGGGTAGAGACTTTGCAAGCTTTTACTTTCACACTTAAGCAAAAGAAAGGGGTAAAGAACAAGGTAGCAGATGCTTTGAGCAGGAGAGCTCTAACCATAAATTAGATTCAACTAGAAAGTGTTGGCATTGATTCCTTGAAGACTATGTATGATGATGATGAAGACTTTGGAGAGATATATCAAGTATGTATTTCTTTTGGAGACAAATATCATGTTGAATTTTCTAAATTTCTGATCCAGGATGGATTGTTGTTCAAAGGTGTACAATTGTGTATTCCAAGGTGTTCTATGAGGCTGAACATCATTAGGGAAAAGCATTGTGGAGCTATGGCAGGACATTTTGGTTTAGATAAGACTCTGGAACTAGTAAAGAGACATTACTATTGGCCTAAATTGCAATCAGATGTCAGAAAATTTGTGGAGACATGTGTGATCTGTCAGAAAGCAAAAGGCAGATCAACTAATGCGGGTTTATATCAGCCACTACCCATTCCTTCTAGGCCATGGGAAAGCATAAACATGGATTTTGTGTTAGGTTTACCTAGAACAAGGAAGGGTTATGACAGTGTCTTTGTTGTAGTAGATAGGTTCAGTAAAATGGCACATTTCTTGCCATGCAAAACTACTTGTGATGCTTCATATGTTGCAGATTTGTTTTTCAAGGAAATAGTGAGGATACATGGATTGCCATTGAGTATAGTGTTAGATAGAGATGTGAAATTCATTGGTCATTTTTGGAGGACTCTTTGGAAGAAGCTTGGCACAAATTTATCTTTCTCATCAGCATATCATCCTCAGACAGATGGACAGACTAAGGTGGTTAACCATTCATTAGGAAATCTGCTCAGATGTTTGACAAAACAACATGGAGAGGAGTGGGATAGCATCCTACCACAGGTAGAATTTTCTTATAATGACACCATCAATCGGAGTATAGGGAAATCACCTTTTCAAGTGGTGTATGGTATGCATCCACGCAGTATTTTGGAATTAAGAAATCTACCTACAGGAGACTCAATTAGTGCAGATGGAGAAGCTTTTATAGCAGCAATAAAAGAGGTGCATGATCAAGTCAAGAACCAACTCCAGCAAACTACTTTCAAGTATAAAGAATATCCCAAAAAGAAAAAGAGGGATGTACAGTTTGATGTTGGAGATTTGGTATGGGTCTATCTGAAAAAGGAAAGACTCCCAAAAGGAAAACATACTAAGCTAATGCAAAGGAAGATTGGACCATGTCAGATTTTGAAGAAATGTAGATAGAATGCTTATGAAATCCAACTTCCTTCTGACCTTGGATTGTCACCTATTTTCAATGTATGTGATTTGACTCCATACAAACATAATGTAGATGTAGAACAGGACCCACTACAGGGCATAGCAAATGATGAAATCCCTAAACATGATCCACCATAATTACAGAAGATTTGAGACTCAAGAATGGTAAAGAAGACTAGGAACAAAGAGTATCTAGAATACTTGGTGGCTTGGTAAGGGAAACCTGATTCAGAGGTAGTTTGGATGATTGAAGAGCAGATCCTCAAACAGGGTGCAGATTTTCAAACTCTCATCTCAAGTGGACTTGAGATTTCTTCTCTCGGGAAGTATGGTGCAGGAGCACCCCACGAAAAGTAGAGTCTTATGCATTTTATGCATTTTCTATATTGAATGAAATAAGGTCTGTTTGACCAGACTTGTCTTTGGTGTCTATAATTTAATTTTTGTTTGTAATCCCTAGGACACTTATCAAGCTATCTTGATAAGGTTGTTAGTTTGTTAGTAGTTTGTTTGTTGGTTATCTCTCCCAGCCGCTTGGAATTGTTTCCCAGCCACTGGGAATCTAGTCTGTACTACTGTTGGGAAGTAGATAAATAGCTCAGCTCAGATCGATTGGAGATATAGATTGGGATCGGGGTTGAGAGAGATAGGGGATCAAAGCAGTATTGTGCAGTTAAGTTCGAAGACTATGAAATCAAATATTTGTATTTCAATTCAGGAAGCAATAAAAGAAGATCTTGTTTGTGTTCGATTCCCTTGTGTATTCAATTTTTTGATTTGCAATCAAAATGATTCGTTAACCTATTCCATCGGTGAGATTCTTCAAATCGGTGGAATGGCTATATATAGTAGGTTAGTTTTTCTATTTTGTGTTTGTTCATTTTGTGTTCGCAGGATTGAGTATAGCATGCTTAGATAAAATCCTAGCATCTTTATGTGCTAGGCCATCAAAGGTAGAAATTCGTATGTTTGCAGGAGAAATAGTTTAGTGAAATCATGAGTGTTATAACTGGAATGATTGGTGTAGATAAAGCGTTGCATGCAGTTTCAGTTTCATGTGGTTGAACCCATTTCAATGGTTTGAGGGATTTGGGTTCAATGGAGGAAGTGTCGGTGTTAGTTCTAACATTGGATTCCGTCAACAGCTGAAGTCTGGGTGGAAAATCTTTGGTTGAACTATTAGTGAAAGGTTCAACGGTTCACAAGTTCACTGGCGTAAACAGTGTAATGGCCTAAGGACTTTGGGCTTGGCCGATAGTCTAAGTATCAGTGAAGGAAAGTTTTGATTAAACTTTTGAACTGGTTCAATGGTTCAATCGAACTATTTGGTTCAACCATTCAGTGATGGAGAAAGTAGCGATAGTTGAACCATTCACTGAACCGGTTCATCAGTTCAACGGTTCAACAAGCTGACGGTTCAGTGGTTCCGAGGTTCAAGGTTGCAGCGAGCAACAATAAGTTCAGAGATAGTGCTGGTTCAATAAAGCGATGGATTCAGTGGCTCAACAGTGTAGTTGAGGTTTGCCGATAACGATGGTCTCACCGATAGGTGTAAAATAGAAGTTCCATCGGTCAGAGGAAGTAGCTCAACATGATAGGATTAAAGCTTGCCCATGAAGCAAGTTTTTGCCAATGGAACTACATACGAAGGGAATGTATGTTAATCAGGTTTCATGACTCCACTGCCCACTCTGCATCAAACATCATCCACATTCACCACTTCTACATCTTCTTTTGTAGATACGTGAGCCTTGGATGCACCCTGTAACATTTCTTCAGTCATTTTTTGTTTAACTGTGATAAACCCTTGTAATTTATCCTATTTTGTTTGTGTTGTTACCAAGGGTGTTTTTTGAAGTATTAGTAAGACTTGAACACTTGGTGTTTGCTGAGGCATTATGGGTGTTTGTATTAGAATCTGCTCTACTGTGGTAGATGCACTTGATATTTCTCGCTCTGTAGATGTGAATGTACCTAAGGGGATGACCACTATTACCCCTAATGCATAGGGATGTAACAATGTGGCTCCCATATTTGTCTTGGCTATCTTAGCCTTTACTATCTGCCTCTTTCTCCTTAAGAAATCACTAGTAGAAAAACATAAATAAATGACTAAATAAACTACCAAAAATTGGTCATGTGATCAGTAGTTTGGTCATGTGACCATTGGTAGTTTATTGCAGGTCATTTATCTCATGATCAAATTTATGACCAAACAAAGTTTAGTCATTAATTTGGTATTATATTTAGTCATAAATTTGGTAGTATATTTAGTCATAAATTTCATAGTATATTTAGTCATAAATTTGGTAGTATATTTAGCCATCAATTTGGTAGTATATTTGGTAATTTGGTAGTATATTTAACCATGTGACCATTGGTAGTTTATTGCTGGTCATTTATCTTGCGACCAAATTTATTTAGTCATTGTAATCATTAATTTTTGTCAATTGGTAGTATATTTAGTTATTTATTTAGTCACTAATTTCCGTCCATTGGTAGTATATTTGGTCAATTTAATTATTATTTTTTTGTCAATTGGTCATACAAACAACTAGTACATGATAAACATCAACTATGGCATTTTTTGTTGATAAACTTCAACAAATCTGCTCAAAGGATTGAAACAACAATGCTGGAAAATAATTCAATGTATATTCAAACTGTATATAAAATATGTTACAAAGAACTCATTTATCAACAATGCTGGAAAATAATTCACTATATATTCAAATTGTATATAAAATATGTTACAAAGAACTCTATATATAGAGTTTTCAAGATAGAATCTTTCTGTAGTATGCAAATTGCTGATTTATTATGCTTTTAAAACTGAAAAACACTAAAACTAAAGCTAAAAATCCATCAGTGTGAATGCATGTCTTCAGTGATGCCATTGTTGCACATGGGGTGGACTATAAATGCATCTAGAAGGCACTCATTTTGCATTTTTTCCTTGCTCTGTACCTGTCCATAATCAAAAAACTCAAAATTTGTTAATATTTTTAAAAGATTTATGAAACTTTGAAATATGAAAAACAAAGTGGGATGATAAGGAATTTTATAGCAATATAGGCATATATTATGAAAGTATTCAAGAAGAAATACTTGTAACCATGTATCATCACCCATCATGATCACACGTCTTCCATTCTTAATTAGCTGCAAATTAATGAAAATTGTCATTTCTACAATCAATATTCCACCTATCTTTTGAGAGAGAACTATGGATCAGCTCAACAAAAATAACAGAACTTAGTAGATTAAATTTAAAATTTGCTATCTCACTAAAGGTGCTCACTTCATCCTTTTGGTCTTTTTGTCATCAATGCATCGAGATGGGGTGGTTATATCACAAGGAGGCATCTCAAACCACAAATTGCAATGTGTTTTTGCATGTATGGACCCATCTATGCTAGGGTTTGTCAAATCCATCTTCAGTGAGCTAGCACTATGAGATGGTCAATGCTCCAAAGTGACTAAAAGAGAGGATTTCATTGCCAACTTAGTGCTCTATCTCCCTAATATTGAAGTTTGTCTTTGGCTTCTCATAATCATCCTTTTTGTTTAATTTGTGGGGATGATGATGCTAGATATTAATCTGGTGGTGGTTCAGAGGTGCAAGTAGTCAAGGCTGAGGGAGTTGTCTTAGTATTAACCACTTTACAATAGGAAGATTCACTAAATGTGTTGCATAGTTTGCAGAGTGAAATTTGGGTTTTGCAAGCCTAATGTGGTGATGTGGCAGTGTTATGTAGGTTGAATGTTAATCACTTCCATGTTCACTTAGAGGTTGGTAGTGATTACTGCTAGACACAATGCAGACATCTGAGAGGGGGGGTGAATCAATTATCTTATAACTTTTCTTTTCTTATCATTTAGTGCTATATCAAAATAATGCAATCATAAGAACTAAAAATGAATTAACACATAACACAAGGATTTTTACGTGGAAACCCTGCTAAGGGAAAAAACCACAAGGTGACTAACCCAAGATTGTATTCTCCATTAAAATAATAAAGAGTACAAATTTGGCACTTGCCAATTAGGGCTCACTGCCCCGAGCACACTACTCACAAGAGGCCCACTACCTACAAGAGACTTACAGTCTACAAATACTTACAGATGATATCAAGGTGTTTGAACTAGTGAACAACATCTATATATGCAAGAATTTAGTTCTGGTTAGGCACAATATACTAATCTGGCACATTTCATTCTTCCTCTACTCAATATTGCTTGTTTGTCACATTTCAGGCTTGAATTACTGTCTTTCCACTTGTCTCTACTTTCCTTCGTACTTAATTCTTCATATTATCACTTTACACACTCTTACAAGCTTGAATCCATTGGGTATATATATCCACATCAAGGATTTCCAACAACTTCTTAGTTGGTAACAAGAATACCTGAGATATTTGCAAGTTATTGATTTGTCGGCTGAATCCATGCTTGATTAGTGATACGCATCAAAAACGTAGGCATACAAGTCATTAGTCATGTCGGCCAATGATGTATAATGCCACAAATTGCTTGATCAACACTTTTTGGACATTCAGATTGAAGCCTGATACTCTGTCGATCAGTTCTTCCTTTGTCTGCTCTGCCTGACTGGAACCCAACACTCAGATGCTCAAGTCCTTTTCATGCTTTATCACTGGAGGCTAAATCTCTGGAATACAATAGTCATGATACCCCTCTTGACTTGTCCAAGTCCACAACTTATTGAGTTACACCATCTGAGAGATCCGGACCTAATTGTCAGACCTTGATACATACTCTGCTCTTGTTCATCGGACCAAAACAATCTTCAATCTAACTTCTGGTATAGGCATATTATGTACTATGGATGTGTAGAATAGACTTTGTTGCCATCAATGACAACACTTATGAAGCCACACAGTGTCTCTTTCCAACAATCTCCCCCTTTGGCATTGATGGCAAAACTTAGTGAAAAATGACTGTCACAGTAACTCACCCTTCGCTTGTGCTCTATTTCTTTGCACTACTTTACCGGAGCTCCCCTTTTGCTGGATTCCTCATTTTTCACTATTCTTCACTCCCCCTTTGACATCAATGGCAAAGGGTGGAATCCGTACACAAAATTGTGCAAAAACTATTATATATATGGTCGCATAAGTATATACAAATGATATGTTATACTTACTATACTTAAGTATATCTGCAAAGGTTGTCTTCAACTGTACACTTTCTGTGGCCCAACTCCTCTTCATTCTATCCAAAATGGAGATGTGTCCACTTAACAAAAATGCATATGCTTCTACCCTCTTTAAGTCTGTTGGATCAATTGTCTGGACTGTACTTTGTGCCTCTATCAAGGCATCATGCATTGCCTCTAACTTAGGGATGATTATCCCCCTGAGCTCACCCATTCTATCCATTATGTTCTTTTTCTCTTTAACTAGTTCTTTAATTTCATTTATTATAGAAATAGCTTGACATTCATGATTAACTAGAGAGGTAGTAAGGGGATCAAAATTTTGAGATAAACTTGACAATTTTCCTTCTTGTTCTTTCACATTCTTCTCGATGTCCTCTGTCACTTTGGGCCAAGTTAAAAAAAATTTGTATATGTCCCCACCATCCTTGAGAGTGTTTTCAAGGCTCTTTATGTCAATGCCTAAGGTTCTTCTATCATTAGCAATTAGCCCTTGTACTTCACTAAAACTCTTTCCCAAGAACTCCTTCCAGACCTTAGTTTCTGTCGATTTCTCTAAGGATTCAAAATGAGTGTTAACAGAATTGACTAAGTTTTTTAGATTACTGGATGGAGAGGCAGAAGGATCCTTTTGATAGGTTGGCATAATCTTCTCTAGCATCCTAGATGCAATCTCCAACAGATCACAATCCTCCATGTGTGATTTTAGAAGTTTCTCTTTTGCTTTGGCCTGAGCAAAAGATGCTACTTTCATTATCTGAACCAGAGAGAGAGAATTGAAGTTTAGTGGCCCTTGGATTAACTCAGGTTCATCCAGCTCCATTATTTCTTTGTCTAGAAAATTATGTACTATCTCTATAGTGTCTCTTACTGACTCTACTTCCTTCCTTTTGGGGGCATCTAGACTGACTGGCTTATTGATATTTGTTTCTTCTACTTGTCCTTCCTCTTCCAGAATAGAGGATTCTAATGCCTCAGATGGCTCTTCATCATTTTTCTTTAATCCTTCAACATCCTTGTCAGAAAATGTTTCTTCTTTCTGTCCTTTCTCTTCTAGAACAGAGAAATCTAGTGCCTTAGATGACTCTTCATCATTTTTCTTTAATCCTTCAACTTCCATGTTAGAAGGCTCTTCATCTGTTTCCTCTATAATGGGAAGGTTAAATCTCTTCAAGGCATTCCAGAGAATTTCTTTTGTTTCATTTTCTATTTGGTTAGTTTCTCCAACCATGAGTTTATTCATCTAGGACTTGTTTCAGAAATCATCTTTACAATCCTTAAAAACCATGTTCATTTGTTTTGGAGTTGATGCAGAGGTAGGAGGACCAAAACTATCCTCAATAACATTAACAAATCAAAGAACTAATCCAATTGCTTTGTTCAGGTTGAAGAGAAAATTAATACATATTTTTCCTCCAATTTTCATGAAGATCCAATGGTAGGGGAGAAGGTTATGATTCTTTTCCCAAAACTGCAAACCCTAGGCAGCGTTCAGACCTGCCCTCACCAAAATTGTAATATCTCTCACAAAAATTAATGAAATTATACCAAACCAATATAATTGTAAACTAGAAACACATATCTTTCCATCCATCTATTATATGCATCAATGTGAGGTTGTACCAGGCCGTACCATGCATATTTTTAGACTGCATTTTCAGAAAATTAAACTCTGCAGACCTACCCTCAATAAAATTGCCATAACTTATTCAAATCTTAATGAAATTTGATGCAACAAAAAGAAATGGAAAGTAGACTCAATATTATTTCCATCCATACAACATTTTGGTCATATAGAATCAATACAAATCCATACAACCTCTGAAACAACAGTTTAACATTCAGAAATGCAGAAATAAGGGTATCTTTTATTGATATCACATCAAAATGTAACAACCCACATTCTCCAACCTTCTCCCCTCCACATTCACAAATGGATACAAGGCCTTTTAAAGGCATTACATAATGACTCCTCACATTCTAACTGATTTCTAACTGCCTATCAATGCCTAGAACCAAAATTACCTTTCATATTCCAAGTTTGCATCTTCTTTTCAATTTTACATGACAACCTTTACATTGTATGCAATATTTTGCATATTTGAACCTCCTAATCTCTTAGTGACTTCAATAAAAGGAAAATGACTTAATTTATCTCATTGCATTGTTGAATCATCATAGTTCAATCAAATTCCTATAGAAGCATCAATTTGTCAAGGTGCTCCTGCACCATACAACCAACCAACAAAGATTTCCAAGTCCCTTGGAAATGTATCTACAACAAAAGTCTTTCCTGCATCTCTGTCTGTCTCTTCATCTTCTCAGTTTCAGTCTTCCAATCTTTAGACTAATAGGGAAGGTGACCAACCAACCAACAGAACAAACTACCATCTTCTCAGAGCATCCTCAGGCTCCTTCTACTCCCATCAGTGGAGTATTCTTCAGGCTACAACATCAAGTGCTTCTTCAGGTATCCATCTCTCTCACTGCTTCACAACAAACCAACTCACCAAACCATTCATCTCACCCAATAGAAGATCCTGGTGATGCACCTACCACTCTCTCCTCAGTGGTTTCTCTATGCACCCTTATCCAACCTAATCTCCATTGGAGAATGGTCATGATAGACCTTCTCGTGTCTGCCCTCACACACAACCTCAGAAACTTCTTTCTCGCAGCTAGATGGACCAAGCACTTACAACCAAACAACTTAACAAACAAAATAATGGTCACCAACACAACTCTTCAGCTTTCCTTTAGTTCTTCACCTGCCTTCTCAATGACAGGAAACAAATACACACCACCCAAATCTTTTGCCAGCTCTAATACCAATATGATGCAGAGGTAGGAGGACCAAAACTATCCTCAATAACATTAACAAATCAAAGAACTAATCCAATTGTTTTGTTCAGGTTGAAGAGAATATTAATACATATTTTTCCTCCAATTTTCATGAAGATCCAATGGTAGGGGAGAAGGTTATGATTCTTTTTCCAAAACTGCAAACCCTAGGTAGTGTTCAGACCTGCCCTCACCAAAATTGCAATATCTCTCACAAAACTTAATAACATTATACTAAACCAAAATAATTGTAAACTAGAAACACATATCTTTCCATCCATCTATTATATGCATCAATGTGAGGCTGTATCAGGCCGTACCATGCATATTTTCAGACTGCATTTTCAGAAAATTAAACTCTGCAGACCTACCCTCAATAAAAATGCCATAACTTATTCAAATCTTAATAAAATTTGATGAAACAAAAATAAATGGAAAGTAGACTCAATACTCTTTCCATCCATACCACATTATGGTCATATAAAATCTGTACAAATCCGTACCAATCTCTGAAACAGCAGTTTAACATTCAGAAATGCAGAAACAAGGGTATCTTTTATTGATATCACATCAAAATGTAACAACCCACATTCTCTAACCTTCTCCTCTCTGCCTTCACAAATGGATACAAGGCCTTTTAAAGGCATTACATCATGACTCCTCACATTCCAACTGATTTCTAACTGCCTATCAACGCCTAAAACCAAAATGACCTTTCATATTCCAAGTTTGCATCTTCTTTTCAATTTTACATGACAACCTTTACATTGTATGCAATATTTTGCATATTTGAACCTCCTAATCTCCTAGTGACTTTAATAAAAGGAAAATGACTTAATTTATCTCATTGCATTGTTGAATCATCATAGTTCAATCAAATTCCTATAGAAAACATCAATTTGTCAAGGTGCTCCTGCACCAGGAGTGACAGAGGGACATAGTTGTATCACTATCTACTCCTGGATCTCCAAGTCTTTTGCCTTTGTATTCTCTTTTCTTTGCTCCAATACATCTTCTAGGCTCTTTGGAATTAATGAAATTATTTCAATGAATGCTTTATTATAGATATTCAAATACCTTACAATAGCTTCCTCCAGAATTCTCTTGTCAGCATCATTGTATTCATCATAGAACTCTGTCATCGGCTGCAAGTTCCCATCCACAATAATTGCCTTGATGATATCATCAATAGAAATAGTAGGCTTCTCAACATACTCTACTGACTTCTGCTCCACATCAATCTTCGAGGATTTTACTTTTTCTTTCTTTAATTCTCTAATCTCTACATCTGACTCAGTCTCATCATCATCCTTGAGACTCACATAGGCTCTTTTGTCCTTGGATTTCTTTCTCTTTTCTTTTGTAGATGAATGGGCTTCCAGATTTGCCACTTTAGAGCTCTTAGAGGTAGAACTCCTGGTAGTTCTAGTCCGGGTGGAAGTTTCTACCGGAACCTGTTCTTTCTTTGTTTCCTCTTTTTCTTTCTCAATTTTCTCTATTCTTTCTCTGTTGGTAATAACAGCTTCTCTGGTGATGCCAAATTTCTCAGCCAATGCTTCAACTTCTTTTCTCACCTTTCTCTTTATCTCAGGCCTTCTTAGTTCAACATGCAGTTTTATGTTTAACTCTTTAAAAGTGCAAAACCTCTCTGCTTTGGGGTCTTTGGGTTGAATCAATAAATGTTGAATATGAGTCTCCAATATGTTTCCATCAACCTTATAGCCCATGGGCAATATCCATACTGTCCTTGGCTCAACTGCCTCTATTAGACACTGATCAGTATCTACCATAAAATAGACTGTGTTTTGGTACTTCTCCACTATTGTTTTGGGAATTCTTTCTCTTGCTTGAATCATGCTCTAGAAGTTTTTGAAATAACCCCATAGAGCTATCTTCCAAGTTTGAGTGTCACCAAGTTCATACAAGTAATCCCTGATCTGTATAGCAACTGGTTTGTCATTTTCCTAGATTAGACCTTTTGAGCCTGGTAACTCATTCATGAAGTAGAAAAACAAGCATAACACCAAATCACCATATTTGAAAGAGTTCTTTTTATCTTTCTTGATCTTTGTAGGTTCTCCATTAGCTGTTTCAATAGGAGTTCACATAGGTCATAATTTGCATTCTCTCTTAGCATCTGGTATGTAGTGTAGATGGCAGTACCAGATATAGAGTTTTCTCTACTTGAATGGTAAATATTCTATCCAATCACAATTGAGGCAAACTTGACATCTGGATCAGTGATGTCATCAATGGTCATTGCCCTCTTATCATATTTTGAACCTGTGGCTTTAGATACTATTTGGTTCTTCATAGACTTAAGAGCACACCAATGGAGTGCAAACCAATTACTGCTTTGATGGCATCTTTGGTTATTTTGAAAGGCCTCATTAACCACATGAAGTTATCACGGATCCTGCTTAAGATATACAAGACCCATTCATCCTCTCCAAAAGACAGAAAATGTATGCAATGTCTAAAATGCTTATCTTTTAGGGTCTGGAACTCCAGTTTTAGATCAAAGTTCTCACTACTTAATTGATTGTGGTATAGATTCATCAATTTTAGGTCTCCAAAGTCTTGAATGTTTGCATGTATATAAACCCTAATGTCTTCTACATGGAGAACGCCATATGGGGTACAGGAAAATGCACCCAAAGGATCAACCTCAATAGATTTGTGAGGATGTTTCTTGAAAGTTGGCCTTGGTCTCTCAGAAACATTTACAACCATAGGAGTAGCCATTCTAATCAACGAAGATTGGAGAGATTAAAAGAAATACCTCTTCATGCCTTAGTGTTTGGAGCGACTACCGGAATAGATTGCACTTGGATTTGATCTTTAACTGGGTTTGAGTGTTTTGTTGGATTTCTTCTCAGATCTCTTCTCCCTTCTTCGTGAGTGCAAAGTGTTGCAAATGATGGATGAGAAACCTTTTAACCTTGCCCAAAAACCTAATTTCCTTTTGTAATAAATGCATAGCTTAAGTCATGCGGTTACCTGTTTTGAGAGAGATTTTCTTGAATCATTGCATGGATCCTTAAAATCATTGTCTATGAGGGTTGACAACATATCTTCACCTTTTTCAAACATGCCATAGGTCCACGGATTAAAATATTTCAATTCTGGATCATACCGGATCTGTCTATGAAATTTTGCTTTATAGGATGGTAGCTGATACAAGATTTCCTCATAGCTTCCTCAAATTTGCATACAAATTCTGTCAAATTTTAACTGGATGAGTTTTAAATGAATCTCCTCAAACCCTTTAAATCATAACCTCTTATTCTGACTCAATGTGCCGAACTCATGCACTCACTAGCTTGCTGGGGGAAAAAGGATCTTCTCTGTAGCTCCCCTTGAGTCAGAGCTCACCTTTTAGTTTCTGGAAGGATTATTAGCACCAGATTCTGGTGTGGATCCATCTCCAATATTCATTGTGCTCTTCTTCACCCAAATCTTACTCATCTCCTCTTGAACTTTGGTGCAGGAGCACCCCTACAAGACAGGATATAGGTTCATTGTCCGCATGACAGGACATTAGTCTAGTTTTAGCATGTTTGACTTCATAATGTAATAAGGTCCATTGGACCAATGCATATGTATTAGATCAGCCTAGGAGAGTGTGCAGGCAGTTAGAGTTTGTGATTAGGTTGTCTGAGCTGTCTTCTCCCAGCCGCTTGGAAGCTCCCAGCCGCTGGGAACCGAGTTGGTAGTACTCGTAGGATATTGCTATAAATAACTCAGATCAGTTAGGGTTTGATAGGATATCAGAGTAGGAGTTATGTTATGTTGTACTGGTGATTGAGTGAGATCCAGAGATCAGTCCAGACATTGTGAAACATTGTTGTTCGATAGTATTGTAGAAACAAGACATTTGTGTTTCATCTAAATAAGATCCCATCAATTGCATTATCTGGTTTATCAGCTGTTTATGTTTTGATTTCTGTTCTGATTATAGGTTAATGGATTCTTTCAACCCTTCCACCGGTTGATTCTGTGAATCGGTGGAATGGTCATGCATGTTAGTTTAGGTTGTATTTTAGTTTTCTGTTTATGCATTTCATTGTGTGGGAGATCGATTGGTAGCATGCTATGAATCAACCTAGCATCCTCATGTGCTAGGATTTAGGAAGATAAACTGTTAAGTTTTGATCTGAAGGTGATCCGGCCCGATCATCATATTTTCTTTGTGAAATTGTGTGGTTCTGTGAGTTTGCATGCAGCTGACGGATATATAGGGATCTGCATGTGCTTTTCCAGACGGAGTGAATCGTATTGTCATCTACGAGTATATCGCTATCCGGATCGGGTTATGAAGCTGAAGAAGACTGTATGTTTCAAGTGCATCAGGATGATATAAGTTGGATATATACTCAGTGTGTATATCATCGTCAGGATCATCTTTCGTGTGTATCCATCGTCCGCATATCGCTATCGCATACAGAAGTGAAAGTTCACTTTTTGGCTAAGGACCGGAAAGATCATCATCAGGATATTGAAAAGATCATCGGATATTCATTATCATGTTGCGGAGGATATAAGTGTCTTATATCCTGTTGACATCATCATCAGGTGCAAGTGACGTCATCGTCATCAGTATATTGCGAATCTCACCCTATGCAAGTTTATCCTGCTGTCGCTAAATGTTTTGGCATCGGCGTAAGTCATCGGCATAAAGTTGAGTATCATCATCAGGATGTTTCAATATGACCTGATAAGTCATATCCTAATGCTGTTTGTTTAAAGAAAGTCGGATATCGGGGTGACGTAAGCATCGAGGGAAAGGTGCTTGAAGTTATCGTCATCAGGATATATGAGAGGAACCAGATATTTCATATCCTACCGACGAAGGGTGAAGATGATGCTGAACATCATGATGCTGACAGGCGAAAGGTGAAAGGCGATAAGGAAGTGAACAGTAGTTAGCAGGAGGATATTTCATGCCTTTTCGAAATATGATGATGCTGTCTGTGTTAGCAAGAAATATGATGATGATGATAAGCCGATAGGTATTACATACTACATGTCCAGGATTTTAACATGCTGGTTGTGTTAATGACTCCTCCTTCCCATTTGTAAGCTTCTGTTGCGTTTCCTCTGCATCATAGTGGTATCAGAGCAAAGGAAGGATCTTCTGGAAAAGATCAGGATATAGCAGGATGTCAGGTGAAGAAGGAACATCTGAAATTCCGGCAAGGATGACCAACGTTGAGTTGGCAGTTCTGGTGAAGAAATAGATTGCAGAGAGCAAGGTCGTGAAGGCTCAGAATCAGGAATTGAAGGATGAGATAGAGAAGTTGAGGAACAGAGTAGGTTCTGGTAGAGAAGAAGATAGGGAAGAAGAAGAGATCCCTAGTTGGAACGAGGAGGTCGTTCCTGCAGACCAGAGACCACTGTTGAACGCCCTCAAGGCCATGGAGAGGAGAACCATGGATGTGAAATTGGATTTGCTAGTGTTTACAGGAAAGATGGAACCTGATTCAGTGATGGAGTGGATAGACTCCTTGAACAATTTCTTTGAAACGGAGGAGATACCAGAACAACAGAGGGTGAAAATAGCCCAGTCAAAAATGAAAGAAGCTGCCTTGACATGGTGGAATTTCGTCCAAGATGATAGAGTACAGGAAGGAAAGCGTAGAGTCACCACATGGAAGAAAATGATGGCATTAGTAAAGGAAGCTTATGTCCCATTGGATTACAGTATCCAATTACACAAGAGGAAGCAAAACCTGAAGCAGAAGGAGCTAGATGTCAGCTCATATACAGAAGAATTCATGAAACTTTGTATGAAAACAAAGGTAAAGGAAAGTGAAGAAGAGAAGGTAGCCAGATACCTTAATGGATTGAGGTTCAACATTCAGGAAGATTTAAGTCTGCATAATCTAGATACAGTTCAGAAATGCTTTCAGTTGGCATTGAAAGTGGAAGAGAAGTTAAAGAGAAAACAAGAACAACACAATAGAGGAAGAGGAAGACAACAAAGGGGTGGAAGAGGTCCTTTTAGAGGTAGAGGACATGGACATGGATATCAAGGAGAATCCAGTCATGACAATAGTAAGGGAAACAATAGTCAGAACCAGGGGGAAAATTATAGTCAGCAAGGAAACTTCAGAGGTAGAAGACCTTTCAGAGGAAGATCCCAGGGCAGAGGATCCATCAGATGTTATAACTGTAACAAAGAAGGCCATATAGCCAGCAGATGTCCAGAAAAGGCCACAAGCTCAACAGGAGAAAGGAGAACAAATCTGGTCCAAGAACCTGATAATCAAAGTATGACAGGCTCTAATGATTTTCAGAGTGTGAATGCTCTTGATAATTTTGGATACCCAGAAAGTGGAGAGTCTCTAATGATGAGAAGAACAATGACTACCATGAAGGTACCTGACAAAGAATCACCTCAAAGAAAGACTCTTTTCAGGACTATTTGCAAAGCAGGAGGTAAGGCATGTAAAGTTTTGATTGATTCTGGTTCTACTGAAAATTTTGTGTCTAAAGAAATGGTGACAAAGCTTAAGCTTAGGAGATTGCCTCACCCATCCCCATACAAAGTCTCATGGCTTACCCAAGGTCAGCAGACAATTGTAGAAGAGCAGGCTTGGGTAGAATTTCAGATTGGAGCATATAAGGATAAGTTGTTGTTTGATATTACCACGATGGATGCTTGCAATCTTTTATTTGGTAGACCATGGCAGTATGATTTGAAGGCACAACATGATGGTATTAGAAACACCTATACAATCACTAAAGATGGTAAGGTTATAAAGTTACTACCATTGACGGAGAAGGAGGAGAAATCTAAAGGAAAAGAGGTGAAGGTAATGCTGATGGAAGGTAAACAGTTCATGAAAGAAGTAGCAGCAGAAGGTGCAGTTGCATATGCCCTAATCCCATGTATGAGGGTGAATAAAGAACAACAGCAAGAAGTCAAGGAAGAGAAAAAGCAAAGGTTCATAGACCCAGCTATCCAAGACCTATTGGATAAGTACAAAGGTATCATCTCAGAAGGAATGCCAAGATCCCTACCACCTGTCAGGGATATTAGTCACTGCATAGACTTAATTCCAGGGTCAACACTTCCAAACAAAGCAGCCTATAAGCTAACTCCAGAACAGAATGCAGAAGTAGCCAGACAAATTGAAGAATTATTGGATTCAGGTCTGATTGGGAAAAGTTTAAGTCCATGTGCAGTACCAGCTATACTAGCACCAAAGAAGGAAGGTACTTGGAGGCTTTACACAGATTCCAGAGCTATTAACAAGATCACAATTAGGTATAGGTTTCCAATCCCTAGGATAGAGGATTTACTTGACTGTTTGGGAGGTGCTAAGTATTTTACAAAAATAGATCTAAAGAGTGGATATCATCAGATCAGGATTAGGCCAGGAGATGAATGGAAAATAGCATTCAAAACTAATGAAGGGTTATATGAGTGGAAGGTTATGCCTTTTGGTTTATCTAATGCACCTAGTACTTTTATGAGGTTGATGAATGAGGTTTTGAAAGAGTTCATTGGTAAGTTTGTCATAGTATATCTAGATGACATTCTGATTTTCAGCAACACAAAAGAAGAACATCTCAGACACGTAGATTTGGTTCTTAAGAGGTTACATGAAGAGCAGCTGATGATAAATTTAGACAAGTGTTTGTTCATGCAAGAGGAGATCACATATTTGGGTTAGCAAGCTTCTACAGGAAGTTTATAAGAGGGTTTAGTCATATTTGTGCACCCATGCTTGATACCATCAAAGGAGGACAGAAGTGCAGATTTGTTTGGACTCAAAGAGCAGATGATTCTTTTGAAACATTGAAGAAGAAGGTGGCACAGTAGCCAGTCCTTGCACTTCCAGACTTTAACAAAATCTTTCAAGTGGAATGTGATGCCAGTCACATGGCCATTGGAGCAGTACTCAGCCAAGAAGGTAGACCTATTGCATTTTTTAGTGAGAAGCTCAATGATGCTAAAAAGAGGTATTCCTCATATGATTTAGAAATGTATGCTTTAGTCCAGTCACTCAAAAAATGGAGGCATTACTTGATGCCAAAGGAATTCATAGTATTCACAGATAACCAGGCTCTGAGTTTCATAAACAGCCAGGAAAAGTTGAACCATAGACACATGAAATGGGTAGAAACCTTACAAGCATTTACTTTTACATTGAAGCATAAGAAAGGAGTCAAGAATAAAGTTGCAGATGCTTTGAGCAGGAGAGTTCTAACAGTCAACTAGATTCAGTTAGAAAGTGTTGGCATTGATTCACTAAAGACCATGTATGAGACTGATGAAGATTTTGGGGAGATATATCATGTATGTACTTCTTTTGGAGAGAAATATCATCCTGAATTCTCTGAATTTTTGATTCAGGATGGATTGTTGTTCAAAGGTGGACAGTTATGTATTCCAAGGTGTTCTATGAGGTTAAACATCATTAAGGAGAAACATTGTGGAGCTATGGCAGGTCATTTTGGTCTAGATAAGACTCTTGATCTTGTCTGAAGATATTACTTTTGGCCTAAGTTACAATCAGATGTCAGAAAGTTTGTAGAGACATGTGTGATATGTCAGAAAGCTAAAGGCAGGTCGACTAATGCAGGTTTATATCAGCCCTTACCCATTCCTTCCAGACCATGGGAAAGCATAAGTATGGATTTTGTCTTGGGTTTACCAAGGACAAGGAAAGGGTTTGACAGTGTTTTTGTTGTAGTGGATAGATTCAGCAAAATGGCACATTTCTTGCCATGCAAAACCACTGCTGATGCTTCATACATTGCAGATTTGTTTTTCAGGGAGATTGTCAGAATCCATGGATTGCCATTGAGCATAGTGTCAGATAGGGATGTGAAGTTTATTGGTCACTTCTGGAGAACTCTTTGGAAGAAACTTGGAACAAATTTGTCTTTTTCCTCTGCATATCATCCTCAAACGGATGGACAGACTGAAGTAGTGAACCGTTCCTTAGGAAATTTGCTTAGATGTTTGACAAGACAACATGGAGAAAAGTGGGATAATATTCTATCTCAAGCTAAATTTTCCTATAATGATACTGTCAATAGGAGCACAGGGAAATCACCTTTCCAGATAGTTTATGGTGTGCATCCAAGAGGAATTTTGGAATTGAGAGCTCTACCTACAGTAGACCCTATTAGTGCAGAAGGAGAAGCTTTTGCAGAAGCCATCAAAGAGGTTCATGATCAAGTCAAGACCCAACTACAACAAACCACCTTGAAGTATAAGGAATATGCTGATAAAAAGAAGAAGGATGTTTAGTTTGATGTTGGAGATTTGGTATGGGTTCATTTGAAGAAGGACAGACTTCCTAAGGGAAAATATACTAAACTTATGTAGAGAAAAGTTGGACCATGTCAGATCTTGCACAAGCATGGACAGAATGCTTACGAGATACAACTCCCCCATGATCTTGGTTTGTCTCCTATATTCAATGTATGCGATTTAACTCCATACAAGTCTTATCCAGATGTAGATCAGGATCTCCTACAGGATACAGTCCATGATGACATTCCCAAGCATGATCCTCCACAGTTGCAGAAGGTTTTGGACACCCGAGTGGTCAAACAGACCCGGAACAAACAGTACTTGGAGTATCTAGTCTCTTGGAAGGGAAAACCTAATTCTGAAGCAGTCTGGATAACTGAAGAGCAGATCCAGAAACATGGTGCAGATCTTCATACTCTCATCTCAAGTGGACTTGAGATTTCTTCTTCTGGGGAGTATGGTGCAGGAGCACCCCTACAAGACAGGATATAGGTTCATTGTCCGCATGATAGGACATTAGTCTAGTTTTAGCATGTTTGACTTCATAATGTAATAAGGTCCATTGGACCAATGCATATGTATTAGATCAGCCTAGGAGAGTGTGCAGGCAGTTAGAGTTCGTGATCAGGTTGTCTGAGCTGTCTTCTCCCAGTCGCTTGGAAGCTCCCAGCCGCTGGGAACCGAGTTGGTAGTACTCGTAGGATATTGCTATAAATAACTCAGATCAGTTAGGGTTTGATAGGATATCAGAGTAGGAGTTATGTTATGTTGTACTGGTGATTGAGTGAGATCCAGAGATCAGTCCAGACATTGTGAAACATTGTTGTTCGATAGTATTGTAGAAACAGGACATTTGTGTTTCATCTAAATAAGATCCCATCAATTGCATTATCTGGTTTATCAACTGTTTATGTTTTGATTTCTGTTCTGATTACAGGTTAATGGATTCTTTCAACCCTTCCACCGGTTGATTCTGTGAATCGATGGAATGGTCATGCATGTTAGTTTAGGTTGTATTTTAGTTTTCTGTTTATGCATTTCATTGTGTGGGAGATCGATTGGTAGCATGCTATGAATCAACCTAGCATCCTCATGTGCTAGGATTTAGGAAGATAAACTGTTAAGTTTTGATCTGAAGGTGATCCGACCCGATCATCATATTTTCTTTGTGAAATTGTGCGGTTCTGTGAGTTTGCATGCAGCTGACGGATATACAGGGATCTGCATGTGCTTTTCCAGACGGAGTGAATCGTATCGTCATCTACGAGTATATTGCTATCCGGATCGGGTTATGAAGCTGAAGAAGACTGTATGTTTCAAGTGCATCAGGATGATATAAGTTGGATATATACTCAGTGTGTATATCATCGTCAGGATCATCTTTCGTGTGTATCCATCGTCCGCATATTGCTATCACATACAGAAGTGAAAGTTCACTTTTTGGCTAAGGACCAGAAAGATCATCATCAGGATATTGAAAAGATCACCGGATATTCATTATCATGTTGCGGAGGATATAAGTGTCTTATATCCTGTTGACATCATCATCGGGTGCAAGTGACGTCATCATCATCAGGATATTGCGAATCTCACCCTATGCAAGTTTATCCTGCTGTCGCTAAGTGTTTTGGCATCGGCGTAAGTCATCGGCATAAAGTTGAGTATCATCATCAGGATGTTTCAATATGACCTGATAAGTCATATCCTGATGCTGTTTGTTTAAAGAAAGTCAGATATCGGGGTGATGTAAGCATCGAGGGAAAGGTGCTTGAAGTTATCGTCATCAGGATATATGAGAGGAACCAGATATTTCATATCCTACCGACGAAGGGTGAAGATGATGTTGAACATCATGATGCTGACAGGCGAAAGGCGAAAGGCGATAAGGAAGTGAACAGTAGTTAGCAGGAGGATATTTCATGCCTTTTCAAAATATGATGATGCTGTTTGTGTTAGCAAGAAATATGATGATGATGATAAGCTGATAGGTATTACATACTGCATGTCCAGGATTTTAACATGCTGGTTGTGTTAATGACTCCTCCTTCCCATTTGTAAGCTTCTGTTGCGTTTCCTCTGCATCAAACTTCATCCACATTTACTTTACGTTTGCCTTTATCTTGTTTCTGATCATGTTTTACCGGACCCCTTTCATCATGATTTCTACTTCTACAGAATCTAGCTATATGACTAGATTTATTGCAATTGTAACACAACATTTCTTTGCTTATTTGGTTGATATCCTTTAGATCTGCACTGATTAGCCATATGTCCCATTCTATTGCCAGTAAAGCATCTACCATTGAAAGAATTGTTGATTTGCATATTTCTACATTCATGAGATTTGTGACCATACCTTTTGCAACTAAAACATTGAGCGGAGAAGGATGAATTTTTCGGATTCATTCTGCTCCTGCACTGAGTTGCTTTATGGTCAAACTTGTTGCAATTGAAGCAATTCCCATTGAAAGATGGATATATTTGGGCATTTGGTTGCCTTACCAGAGGTCTTCTAAGCTTGTTCCTTTGACTTTCTGATCCAAAGTTCGTTTGACCAGATCCAGAGCTTTCACCTTTCTCATACCCCAAGCCACGCTTATCATCAACCCTCTTTTGACTTGCAAGAAAAACTTCAAGTTGGGCTAAGCTTATCTTGAAATTTTCTTTGTATTCATTTGTAGATTGAAGATCTTGTTTGAGAGTGTCTATTTGGTTCTCAAGTTGTTTTTCATTGTCTCTAGCTTCTTCAAGATCAGATTCAAGATGCCTGATTATTCTATCCATTTTGTGGCAGTCCTCTATTTTCTCTTTGAGGGATTATTTTAGATTATCTTCATTCTTTCTCTTCTCTTCAATTTCTTGGGTGAATTTCATAACCCCTGATTCCATTTCATGTCTTATCATAATCACTTCTTTTGATAGCTTCTCACATAGCTTAGTTTTCTCATTTAGATCCTCATCAGTATTATTGGCTTCATTCTAATTTGCTAACTTCTGGAGTAGTTCCTTTCTTTTTTTCATAGAAATACTGAGGTTTTCTTTCAACTCATTGATGAAATCATCAGCTTCCTTAAGTTTTTCTCTCAATTCATTGACTTCAGAGTGGCATTGTTCAAGATCATCTAGGGTAGACTAAATTTGTTCTTTCGTACCATATGCATCCATTGAGATTCCTAGATCTTCCTCAAGTTGTTAGGCTTGTTCAGAGGAACTTGGCTCTAATACCAATTGTTGGAAATAATGCAGATAACTAAGAGGTGGGGGTGAATCAGTTATCTTATAACTTTTCTTCATTTTACTTTCTTCTCTTATCTTATCATTTAGTGCTATATCAAAATAATGCAATCATAAGAACTGAAAATGAACTAACACATAACACAAGGATTTTTACGTGGAAACCCTGCTAAGGGAAAAAACCACAGGGTGACTAACCCAAGATTGTATTGTTTGTTAAAAGAATAAAGAGTACAAATTTGGCACTTGCCAATTAGGGCTCACTGCCCAAGCACACTGCTCACAAGAGGCCCATTGCCTACAAGAGACTTACATTCTGCAAATGCTTACAGATGATATCAAGGTGTTTGAACTAGTGAACAACATCTATACATGCAGGAATTCAGTTCCAGTTAGGCACATTATACTGATCTGGCACATTTCATTCTTCCTCTACTCAATATTGCTTGTTTGTCACATTCTAGGCTTGAATTACTATCTTCGCACTTGTCTCTTCTTTTCTTCGCACTTAATTCTTCATATTATCACTTTACACACTCTTACAAGCTTGAATCCATTGGGTATATATATCCGCATCAAGGATTTCCAACAACTTCTTAGTTGGCAATAAGAATACCTCAAATATTTGTAAGTTATTGATCTGTCGGCTAAATCCATGCTTGATTAGTGATACGCATAAAAAATGTAGGCATACAAGTCATTAGTCATGTCGTCCAACAATGTATAATGCCACAAATTGCTTGATCAACACTTTTTACACATCTGAATTGAAGTCTGATACTCTGCCGGTCAGTTCTTCCTTTATCTGCTCTACCTAACTAGAACCCACCACTCAGATGCTCAAGTCATGATACCCCTCTTCACTTGTCCAAGTCCACAACTTACTGAGTTACACCATCTGAGGGATTCTGACCTAATTGTCGGACCTTGATACATACTCTGTTCTTGTTCACTAGACCAAAACAATCTTCAATCTGACTTTCGATATAGGCATATTATGTATTGCGGATGTGTAGAATAGACTTTGTTGCCATCAATGACAACACTTATGAAGCCACATAGTGTCTCTTGCCAACAATTACACTATTTTTTTTGTGGTTCCTTTGTACATAGATCTCAGTGTCGACAAGAAATTTGTTACAGTGTATGGTTTCCCATGCTAGCTAGTAATCAAAGGGCTCAAGCTGGAAATGATAATGCTCCTTAGGTGGAGGAAGTGGTAGATAGTAGCCAAGCTATGCATGGAGACAAGGAGTGGTGGGGTGTGGTATAGTGCTATGGGTTTATGGTTTTAGCATTGTCTTTTTCTCCTAGGTTATTGTATGTTTGTAAAGGTTTTTCATAGTTATTAGGCAGTTTTGGATTTTGGTAGTTGATGGCTATGGCAGTATGCTTATCATTGTCTTGTTAATTTTTGCCGAGTTGTATGTAGCTCTCGGTAACTATTTTTGTTTGTAGTTTCTATGATGATGGATAGCCTTGTAATACTTCTCTTTCATGGGTGGGGCCCCCTATAGAAGCCCCACCATTTGGCAGTCGATATACAAAATTCATCATCTCTAACAATTCACCATATCTATAAAATTGATATGGTAAGGCAAAAATTAAATTAACATCACAAAAAAGAGGAGCAGTAATAACCTTCTCGATGAGATCCAAAACATCTTGATTATCCACAAATTCTATGCTACTCCAGTTGATTTCTTCTCTAATGTATTCTTCCTGCTCCATATTAAACACATGTTGCATCAAAGTACCAAATATAACATCAGAACTGAAAATTCTAATTGCAGAGTGCAGAGTAGAGTTACTGGAGAATATGTTGCAGCCATGAAAAGAGCTCAAACATATATGACAGTTTCTTAACCTGATTGAAATGCCTGACCAAGTCAAAATGGTTAACACGATCCTAAAAATTGTCTTTCCAAAGTATGCATGCTTGAAATCAAATCATAGTGATATTGCAAGGATCTTAAAGTGCAAAAAAGTAGACAATATCAAGTTATAGCATTAGAAACAAAGATTTTAAGGTAAAATAGATGTCTAAAACTCCTAAATAAGGTACATGTACAAATAAGGCCCAGGTGGTAGGGGTGGCACATGCCCTAGATGCAATAAAAGCACTATTTGTATGCCTTAAAGCCCTCATAACAAATGTCACAAGCTTATGACGTGCAAACTAGGAATCATTAATGAATAAAAGAGGTCGTTAAGTTTAAGCTAAAAGGTAGGAGAAATAGACTTAAAGAGAGAGTTACTAAAATCACATCCAATGAATGACATTTGAAAGATGAAGATAACATCCAATATTCCAACCTTTTCATGTAAAACTCCTTTCACTCCTAAAATAATTTTAAAATCTTGGCACATGTAATATCTCAGATGGAATATATATGCAAATGTTAACAACAACATGTGTAATCTACTACCACTGTATTGTGCTAATCAAATTATTTGACACAAGCTTGTAAATTACAAAAATGGCCCATAGACATTTTGTTAAACAGTTAGCAGGTTATGTAGATTAATCAATATTTCTGAATATTAAAATTAGAACAACTACTGCTCACTTCTAGATCTTATACATTTTAACAAACACTTGGTATGTAGATGAAAACATATGGACATTTAATATTATGTACATTTCTTCAAGAATACATAAAACTACAATCATGATATTTAAGAAAACAGTTCGCAATAGATGTATAATCACATGTATTTAACTTATACATATGGACAAAGTGGATTTTTTGAAAAGGCTTTAGAATCTTTCAAGCAAATACAATTGGCAGGTCTAAAGCCAAATTCCATGACCTTTTCCAGCATCCTCCCTGCCTATACAAAAATGGGAGCTTTGGAATAGGGTATGGACATCCATCAAAGCATAATGGAAGGGGGATTTTTGTCAAAAATTATAGTTGGAAATGCTCTGGTAGACATGTATGCAAAATGTGGAATTATAGACAATGGAAGTATAGACAAGACACATGACCTATTTGACAAAATGCCTCAAAGAAATGTGGTCTCATGGAATTCCATGATTGCAGGATATGCACAAAATGGATTTTGCAAGGATGCTCTCAAAATCTTTGAATTAATGAAGCACTCTGGAGCATATCCTAACATTGTAAGCTTTTCTTGTGTTCTATGTGCATGCAGCTATTTAGGTTTAGTGGATGAGGGTTGTACATACTTCAATCACATGAGTAGTTCCCTTATTGCATCACTCCTACAGTCAATCATTATGTGTGCATGGTTGACCTTCTTTCCTGTGTTGGCTATCTTGAGGACAACATAAACTTTATCATTAAGATGCTAGTTAAACCTGTGGTGGTTGTGTGGATGTGTTTTCTATTGCAAGTACGGGCCTAACCGGTGTTGTCACTGATGTCAACATACTCCTGTTGCATTGATGATAAGGATTGGATGAGCTATGTGCTGAGGATATTGAGAAAATTAGTCCTAATCAGGAACAGAGAAGAACAATGAAGATAGTAAGCTAAAGATCCTAGCTAAGATGAAGATAAGAGGATGTGCATCAAAGGGTTTGTAGATATGTGTCTTAAGGTGATTCAGTAAAGATTTCAGAGGTCCGCATGAAGATCTGAAGAAGTTCTGGCCGCTCAAGTAAAACTAGTTCCAACAAGTGTTCAGAGGTGACAAAGTGACATAGATAGGTCCAGTGAGATCCGGAAATGCAATATCCTGTTTTGCAGATTTGAGAGAATGTTTAGGAAGTCAATATGAATTGACAACTCAATCGGTTCATGGTCTGGAGGTCCACAAGCATCTACTCCATTGTGACAGTGATGACAGACTGTGTTCTTGAGGTTCTAGATAAAGGAGATAAGGATTTCAGTAAGTAGATGTAGTGTGGATGTTCCTGGTGCTTCAGGCAAGCTTGTGGAGGTCTTTGGATCATGTCTAGTTTGTGTTGGTGGTCCGCATTGTAGTTTGAGCTCACAAATGAAGAATTACTTCTGAATGATGGTGTTCTTCCTAAGTCTGGCCGACCGGATGAGTTACACATCCTACGGATGATCTTGAAGATGTTAAGTGAAGATTGGCATGTTCCTAGAAGAAGATTGAAGTCTCAGAACTATGTGGCCGATAGTGTGTTGTTCCGCATGAAGTTTTTTGCAAATAGTCATGATGTATTTATGTATTTTCTCTGTAATGTTTGCCAACTTAGATGATTATTCCTAAGTCGATGTCTTGTATAAATAAGGAATTGTAAAGTCATTTCATGGTAATGAGGAGATGATGAGAGTGTGGTAGCGAAGAGGAGAGCGAAAAGTAGAGCAAAAATATTGGGCTTAAATGGAACTAACTCAAGCATAGTGAAGATGCTATTCTCTAGTTCAAGTATGTGATACTTATTATTTTGTAGGCAGTGTGTCTCTTGTAGGCAGTGGGCCTCTTGTGAGTAGTGTGCTCGGGCAGTGAGCCCTAATTGGCATGTGCCATTTTGTTCCTTCTATTCTTCTAACAGAGAATACAATCTTGGGTTAATCACCCCGTGGTTTTTCCCTTAACCGGGTTTTCCACGTCAAAATCTTGGTGTCTTATATGTTGATGTGTTTTTGTTCTTGATTTAATGCATTATGATTCCATGATTGATTTATTATTATGCTATTGAATTACAAAGTGGATTTAAGTGTTTTATTGGAAGAAAGTTTTAGACAACTGATTCACCCTCCCCTCTCAGTTGTCTTTCCTAAATCTAACAATTGGTATTAGAGCTAAGTTCCTCTAAAAGAGCTTAACCACTTGAGGAGATCTAGGATGTCATCCTACAAGAAGGGTGGCTCGAAGTTTGATGGAACCAATTTTAATCTGTGGAAAAGTCACAAACAATGTCACTTACAATGTATGGGAATGTAGTACTGGACCATGGCTTCAACGAAGTATACTCCTCCACAGAATGGCCTGAAAACTGCAAATGAAATCACAGATGCTGAAAATAATCTACAGACTAAAGAAGCTCTTCTAAGTGCCTTATCTGATTCAGAGCTAACAAATGTTGTTGACCTACGAACTGCTTTTGAGATCTGGGAAAAACTAGAACTTCTGCATGAAGGAGACAAGTATGTTAAATGTGTAAGGCTACAGAGTCTGAAAGGAAAATTTAAAAATCTGAAGATGAGAGAAGATGAAAATATCACTACTTTTATGCCAAGAGTAAATGAGCTTGTTTGTGGCATTAGATGAGCTGGTGGAGTCTTGGATGAAGATGAGATTGTTGGCAAAGTTCTTAGATCCCTTCCTGCTTCTTATAAATACAAGGTTGCTACCATCGAAGAATTCAGAGCCCACTCAGGTGTCACAAGAGATCAATTGGTTGGTAAATTAGCTGTATTTGAATTGACCGAGTTTGGAGATGCCCCCCAAGACTAAATCTGCATTCAAATCCAGTGCCTCTGTAAAAGGTAAAAAAAGGTTTGATCCAGGAGAGAACTCTTCAAAGAAACTATCATGGTATGAAAAAGAAAGAAAAGACCTGGAAGAAGAAGAAGCAGAAACTGCTCAACTTGAAGCCCTTATTGCAAAAAGACTACCAAGAGGATCCGGTAAGTATGAAGGGAAATTGCCTTTTAATTGTTTTAACTGCAATAAGATTGGTCATTTTGCCTCAAGGTGTCCGGAAAGATTTTCAAGGCCAAATCCTAACAGATCAAGGTTCCAAAATAATTGTTACTATGTTCATGAAGAGGATGATAATGAAGGAGTAACAGATGATGAATCAGAGATAGGAAACAAATCCGGAAGTGATTGGGTGTTTATTTCCATCAAGGAAGAAGATCCAATGCCCTCTGAATCTGTCAATCATAAAGTTGTAGAAAGAGCTCTGGCTGCCCTATTGATAACTGAGAGGGGGGGTGAATCAATTATCTTAATTATTTTAGCTTTCTAAACTTTCTTAATAATTAGTGCAGCATCAATTCAAACAAGCAAACATAACTAAGAAATGGAAATACACATGACACAATATTTTTGACATGGAAACCCTGTTAAGGGAGAAAACCATGGGGCGATTAACCCAAGATTGTATTCTCTGTTAGAAGAATAGGATTACAAAATGGCACTTGCCAATTAGGGCTCACTGCCCGAGCACACTGCTCACAAGAGGCCCACTGCCTACAAGAGACTCACTGTCTACAATTTACAAAGAGTGTAATATAATACTTGAACTGATAAGGAGCATCTACATATGCTGGATTTCAGTTCTGGTTAAACTCAGTACACTGATCTGGTACACTTCATCCTTTCTCTTCCTTAGTGCTGCTGTCCCTTCACATACTGAACCTGCCTTTCTGTTTTCACTCTGCTCTACTGCTTATCTTCACATCTTACAAAAACCACGCACACCTCACAACTAAAATCATCTTGTATTTATATATGCACAAGTGATTTCATCACCTTTCTAGTCGGCATCTGGAATAGTCAATATTTTCCACGAACTCTGATCTGTCGGCTGAATCCTTGCTTACCATAATGCGGATCAAGGATATACTTGTAGATGTCATCAATCATGTCAGCCAATTATAACTTATGCCTTAAGAATCTTTACCATCATCAGTAGCACATCTGAAATAATGTCTGATGTTCTACTGGTCAGTTCTTCCTCTGTCCACACTACCAATCAGGAACCTGACACTCAAGTATTCATATCTTTTTCTTCATCTATCACTGGAGGCTAAATCCTTGGAATCTATCAGTCAAGGTAGTCCTCTTGACTTCCCCAAATCCACAGTTCACCAAGATGCTTCCTCTAAGAGATCTGGAGCTAACTGTCGGACCTCACCACATGCTCTGTTCTTGCTTACCGGATCACAATACTCTGCAATCTGCCTTCCAGTAGAGACTCATCATGTCCTACGGATGTGTGGGTTAACCTTTGTTGCCATCAATGACAACAATCATGAAGTTCCAATGTGTCTCTTGCCAACAATCTCCCCCTTTGGCATTGATGGCAACACTTAGTGAAAAATGACTAAGTGTTATACTATACTCCCCCTTAGCTGATGCTCTGTCTCTATGTACATTTTCCTGAGCCCCCCCTTAGCTAGTTACAACATTTTTCACTGCTCATCACTCTCCCTTTGACATTAATGGCAAAGGGTGGGGTCCGCACACAATTTTTTTTCTCAAAAACACTTCTATACTTAGCCGCATAAGTATTTATACATGCTATACTTTACATAAACTGAAGGATATCTGCAAAAGAAGTCTTCAACTAGACAAGTTCTGTTGCCCAACTCTGCTTCATTCTATCCAAAATTGATATATGACCACTTAACAGGAATGCAAATGCATCTGGCCTTTTTAGATCTGTCGGATCACTGGTCCGGGCTGTGATCTGGGCTTCTTTTATGGTCTCATGCATGGCCTCTAAATTAGGGATAATTATCCCTCTGAGTGCACCCAACCTGCTTATTCTATTTTTCTTTTCCTTCTCCAGCTTCTTGATTTCATTCAAGACTGCAATAGTCTAACATTCTTGATTTATTATGGAGGATGAGAGAGGATCAAAATTCTTTGATAGATTTGTTAGTTTGTCATCCTGTTCTTTTACTCTCTTCTCAATGTCCAATGTTGCTTTGGACCATGATAAACAAAATTTGTACATTTCTCCGCCATCTTTAAGAGCATTTTCTAAGCTCTTTATCCCTATACTCATATTCCTCCTATCATTAGTTATTAACCCTTGTACCTCTGATAGTCTTTTTGCTAAGAATTCCTTCCGAACCTTATCTTCTACTGACTTCTCTAGGGAATCAAAATGTGTGCTAACACTATTGACTAGAGATTTGAGATTACCGAATGAGGAGGCTGAGGGATCCTTCTGAAACGATGGTATAATCTTTTCTAGCACTCTGGAAGTAGCTGCTATAAGCTCACAGTCTTCCATGTGAGATTTTAGTAGTTTCTCTTTGGTCTTTTCTTGAGCAAATGAAGCTATCTTCATTGTTTGTACCGGAGAAAGAGAGTCAAAATCAAATAGCCCTTTTAGCAGTTTCGGTTCATCAATCTCCATAGTCTCTTTTGTCAATAAGTCCTTGATAGATTCTGTAGTGTCTCTTGCCAGAGACAGATTCTTCTTCTCTTCTGCAGTATTAGAACTGTCTCTTGGAGCTTTTTCTCCTTCTACAACCTTGGTGCTGTCATCTTCTTTTTCCTGCACCTCTGCTTCTTTCTCCTGTATTCTTTCTTCTCCTTTGGATCCAGAGTCAGTAGGGGAAACCGGAGGAGTGATGTTTGTCTATTCATGCACTTCCTTTTTTAGAACAAAGGATTCCAAGTCCTTATCCTTTTCTGTACTGGTGTCCATGATTTTCTTAGTGGATTCTTTTTCAACACCTGTGACCAAAGGATCAACACCCAAGTCCTCTCTAATAGGAAGATTGAATCTTTTAAAGGCCTTCCTGAGGATCTCTTCTATTTCCTTAGCTATCTTGTCAGTCTCACCAAGCATGAGCTGATTCATTCTGGCTTTGCTCTAAAATTCATTCTTGCAATCCTTGAAGATCATGTTCATTTGCTTTGAATCGATTGAAGGATATAGCTGAATGGCTATCTATTCCTAGATCTCAAGATCTTTTGCCATGGCAGTATTCTTTCTTATTTCTAACTCTTTTTCTAGGCTTTTGGGAATAAGAGATATAATTTCAATAAAAGCCTTGTTATATATGTTTAGATACTTAACTACTGCTTCTTGCAAGATCTTTTGGTCTGCTTCATTGTAATCATCATAGAATTCAGCCATTGGCTGAAGGTTTCCATCCACAGTGATTGATTTGATGACATATCTAAGGACAGGGTGGCTCTTTCAACAAACTCTTCTACTTCTGCCTCCTTGGTTTCACTGGATATCTTCATCTTTTTCCTCATTTTCTTCACCTCCTCGTCTGATTTAGTTTCTTCATCATCCTTCAGGCTAACATAGGATCTTGTTGCCTTTTTCTTTGTTCTCTTCTCTCCTTTTCCAGATGTCTGGACTTCCAGTTTTGATGTCTTTGAACTTTTATTTGAGATAGGTGCAGCCCTTTTAGAGGATTTGGTTCGGGAGGGGGCTTTCACCGAATCACTTTCCTTTTTTGCTTCTTCCTTCTCTTTCTCTGCCCTTTCCACCTTTTCTCTGTTGGCATCAAGAGCTTCTTTTGATATGCCATATCTTTTGGCAATATTCTCTACTTCTTTTCTCACTTTTCTCTTTACCTCTGGTTGTCTAAGTTCCACATGAATTTTTATACTCAATTCTTCAAAGGTTCCAAACCTTTCTGTTTTGGGATCCTTGGGTTGACTAAGCATGTGTTGGACATGCAGCTCCACAAGTTTCTCATCCACCTCATACCCCATTGGCATGATCCAGACTATCCTTGGTTCCATAGCTTCCATCTGGCACTGATCAATTTCAACCATAAAACAAACTGTATCCTTATACTTTTCAACTAGAGATTTGGGAATTCTCTCTCTTGCTTGCATCAAATTTTGGAAGTTCTTGAAGTAACCCCACAGAGCTGTATTTCTTGTCTTGGCATCTCCAAGCCCATGCAAATAGTCTCTGATTTGGATTGCAATAGGTCTGTCATTCTGCCAAACCCAACCACTTGATCCGGGCAACTCACTCATGAAGTAGAAAAATAGACACAATATCAACCCACCATACTTGAAGGAAATTTTCTTATCCTTCTTGATCTTCTGTAGATTCTCCAATAGTTGGTTTAGAAGAAGTTCACACAGATCATAGTCAGAATTTTCTTTTAGCATCTGATAAGCTGTATAAACTGCAGTTCCCGGTACTGAATTTTCCCTACTGGAGTGATAAATTTTGTAACCAATTATCATGGATGCAAATTTTATATCCGAATTAGTGATATCTTCAATTGTCATAGCTCTCTTATCAAATTTTGATTTGGTTGCATCACTCACTGTCTAATTTTTGACAGATTTGAGAACAGGTATCCCACCGGATGAATGCAAATCGGTTACTGCCCTAATTGCATCTTTGGTGATCTTAAATGGTCTATTCAACCATAGAAAGTTATCATGTACTCTGCTCAACACGTACTGGATCCATTCGTCTTCTTCAAAATAGGGGAAATGAATGTACTGTGCAAAATGCTTATCTCGGATGGCCTTGAACTGAGGTTTGAGCTCAAAAGAATCATCTATTAACTGATTGTGATAGATATTGGCCAACTTAGATTCCCCAATTCTTCAATATTCGCATGAATATATGCCCCTAACATCTTCTACATGTAGAACCCTATGCGGAATGCTTGAAAAAGCACCGAGGGGATCAACTTCTAAGGATTTATATGGATGCTTCATAAATTTAGGTCATGGCCTATCAGAAATCTTCACTATATTTGGAGTAGTCATTTTTCAAGGAATTTGCAGAGAGATATTGAGAACGGAAAATACCTTTTGCACTTCTAGGTTACACGAAGTGAGCCGGATCAATTGCTGGATGAATCAGATTCTGTAGATGACCTTTAATGGGCTTGAGGAATTTCTATTGTAGAGCTTCTTTTCGTTTCTTCTTGAATACAAAATGAACAAATGCTTAATGAGAAACCCTTATATTGCTCCGCAAACCCTAATATCAAGTTGCAATAAATGCTCGACCTAAGTCATTCTGATTTGCCTTATTCGGATGACTTGAAGAACCAGATCAATCTTGATCTTAATCATCTTGAGGATCATCTAAATCTTAACCATAGTCTACTTAGATGTTTCTCTTATGAGCCCTTTAATCCGCAACTCTCCTTGTGCCAGTTCCGGCACCAATTGACTGGCTGGGGGAACAAGGTTTTCTTTGTGTCTCCCCCTAAGCCAGAGCTCACTTTTTAATTTTCGGAAGGAATATTAGCGCCAGAGTTTGGTGCGGATCCATCCCCTACATTCTCTGTACTTTTCTTCACCCAAATCTTGTTCATCTCACTTTGAACTTCATCCGCATTCACTTTTTGTTTTCCCTTATCTTGATTCTGATTATAATATACCAGACCTCTTTTGTCCTGATTCTTGCTTCTACAAAATTTTGCAATATGATCGGATCTATTGCAAATTTGGAAACAACATTTCTTTGCATATTTGATTGATATCCTCTTGATCTGCATTGATTAGCCATATGACCCATTCTATTGCATGCAAAGCATCTACCATTGAATGAATTATTCATTTGCATATTTCTGCATTCATGAGATTTGTGACCGTACCTTTTGCAGTTGAAGCACTGTCTAGAGAAGGATGTATTAGTCTGATTTATTCTCTTTCTGCACTGATCAGCTTTATGACCAAAGTTATTGCAATTGTGGCAGTATCCATTAAAGGATGGATATCTTTGAGCATTAGGCTATCTTACCGGAGGTCTTCTAGGCATGTTCCTTGGATTTTCTGATCTAAGATTCTTCTGACCGGATCCGGAGCTTTCTCCTTTCTCATATCCCAAACCACACTTGTCATCTACCCTCTTTTGACTTTCAAGAAGAACTTCAAGTTGAGCAGAACTTATCTTGAATTTCTCTTTATATTCATTTGTTGTTTGAAGATCCCTTTTAAGAGAGACAATTTGATCCTCAAGTTTTTCTTCATTATCTTTAGCATCTTCAAGATCAGATTCAAGATGTCTGATAATTCTATCCATCTTGTTGTAATCTTCTGATTTCTCCTTGAGAGATTGTCTTAGATCATCTTCAATTTTTCTTTTCTCTTCAACCTCTTGGGTAAACTTCATAACTCCTGATTCCATTTCATGTCTTACCATAATGATTTCTTTTGATAACTTTTCACATAACTTGGTTTTCTCCTTTAGATCTTCATTTGTATCATTGGCTTCACCTTCACTTGCCAATTGTTGAAGTAGCTCCTTTCTCTTTTTCATAGAGAGACTTAATTTGTCTTTTAGTTCTTTCATGAAATCATCAGCCTGTTTGAGTCTTTCCTTTAATTCATTGACTTCAGAGCTTGACTACTCAAGATCATCAAGGGCAGTCTTGAGTTGCTCCCTTAAACCATATACATCCATTTGAATTCCCAGATCTTCCTCAAGTTGTTAGACTCTGTTAAGAGGAACTTGGCTCTGATACCAATTGTTGATAACTGAGAGGGGGGGTGAATCAGTTATCTTAATTATTTCAGCTTTCTAAACTTTCTTAATAATTAGTGTAGCATCAATTCAAACAAGCAAACATAACTATGAAATGGAAATACACATGACACAATATTTTTGACATGGAAACCCTGTTAAGGGAGAAAACCACGGGGTGATTAACCCAAGATTGTATTCTTTGTTAGAAGAATAGGATTACAAAATGGCACTTGCCAATTAGGGCTCACTGCCTGAGCACACTGCTCACAAGAGGCCTGCTGCCTACAAGAGACTCACTGTCTACAATTTACAAAGAGTGTAATATAATACTTGAACTGATAAGGAGCATCTACATATGCCGGAGTTCAATTCTGGTTAAACTCAGTACACTGATCTGCTGCACTTCATCCTTTCTCTTCCTTAGTGCTGATGTCCCTTCACATACCGAACCTGCCTTTCTGCTTTCACTCTGCTCTGCTGCTTATCTTCACATCTTACAAAAACCACGCACACCTCACAACTAAAATCATCTTGTATATATATACGCACAAGTGATTTCATCACCTTTCTAGTCGGCATCCAGAATAGTCAATATTTTCCATGAACTTTGATCTGTCGGCTGAATCCTTGCTTATCGTAATGCGGATCAAGGATATACTTGTAGAAGTCATCAATCATGTCGGCCAATTATAACTTATTCCTTAAGAACCTTTACCATCATCAATAGCGCATCCAGAATAATGTCTGATGTTCTGCCAGTCAGTTCTTCCTCTGTCCACACTGACAATCAGGAACTCGACACTCAAGTATTCATATCTTTTTCTTCATCTATCACCGGAGGCTAAATTCTTGGAATCTATTAGTCAAGGTAGTCCTCTTGACTTCCCCAAATCTGCACTTCACCAAGATACTTCCTCTGAGAGATCCGGAGCTGACTGTCGGACCTCGCCACATGCTTTGTTCTTGCTTACCGAATCACAATACTCTGCAATCTGCCTTTCGGTAGAGACTCATCATGTCCTACGGATGTGTGGGTTAACCTTTGTTGCCATCAATGACAAAAAATCTGGAAGTGATTGGGTGTTTATTTCCATCAAGGAAGAAGATCCAATGCCCTCTAAATCTGTCAATCAAAAAGTTGTAGAAAGAGCTCTGGCTGCCCAAGTTGAAGAAAAGGATGATTGGGTCATTGACAGTGGATGCTCTCACCATATGATAGGTGACAAAAATAAGTTCATTGATTTGGAAAGGTATGAAGGAGGAGTGGTAAAGTTTGGTGATAATTCTACTGGTAGAATCAGAGGTAGAGGAACTATTTCTTTTGATGGAAAGAACAAAACCGGTAATGTACTGTATGTTGAAGGATTGAAGCACAATCTTCTCAGTGTTGGATAGTTGGTGGACAAAGGATATGATCTCTGATTCAAGAATGGAAAATGCAAGATCTTTGAAAGTTCCAGAACAGATATTGCATCCGGTACTCAAACCAAAGGTAATATCTTCCATTTAGTTGGTACTAGTAAAAGTTGTCTATTTGTGCAAATTGATCAGAGTTGGCTATGGCATAGGAGGATGTGTCATGTGAATTTTGATAATATCATTAAGATAAGCAACACTCAGGTTGTAAGCGATCTTCCAAAACTAGTGAAACCTACAAATAGTTTGTGCAAAGAATGTCAGTTGGGGAAACAAAGCAGAGTCTCATTCAAAAGAAAGGAACAATCTTCTACTGGATTATTGGACTTAGTTCATACTGATCTATGTGGACCGGTAAGAATAAGGAGTGTGCAAGGTGATAGATACTTCATGCTATTAATTGATGACCATTCCCGGATGATGTGGGTTACTTTTCTGAAAGAGAAATCAAAAGTTCTTGAGAAATTCAAAATATTTAAGGCTATGGTAGAGAATGAAATTGGATTAAAATTAAAATGTTTGAGGTCTGATAGAGGTGGAGAATTCACATCCAGTGAGTTCATAGAATTCTGTGAGAAACATGGAATAAAGAGACAGTTGTCTACTCCCAGGACTCTACAACAGAATGGAGTAGTGGAGAGAAAGAACCAGACCATCCAGGAAGCATCTAGGACCATGATGATGGAGGCAAATGTTCCTCAGATCTATTGGAGAGAAGTTGGCAGCACTGCAGTCTATACTCTCAATCAAGTATAAATCAAAAGCAATACCGTAAGACTCCTTATGAACTTTGGTTTGACATCACTCCTACTGTGAGGCATTTTAGAGTCTTTGGTAGAAAATGTTACATTAAAAGAGATGAAGATCTAGGAAAATTTCATACTAGAAGTGATGAAGGAATACTCTTGGGTTATTCTACTCAAAGCAAAGCATACCGGTGTTATAACAAGAGATTAAGGAAGATTGTGGAAAGTACAAATGTGAAGGTTGATGAAGGAATTGAAAAACCCTCAATGTTTTATGAATATGATGAAGATGATCAAAATGATGTTTTTATTCAAGAAGTCCAAGCTCCCTCTGAAATTTAGATTCAAACTGATCCGGTAAATCAGGAAGAAGAGATAAGTTTGAATGAACCTATTCAAGAATCAGAAGTGCAAGAAACTCCCAAAGTTCCCAAGTATGTAAAAATGAATCACTCTGAAGATCAGATTATAGGTGATAGAAGAAAAGGTGTACAAACAAGAAGAAGGATTGCTCAAGATTCAGAAGAGTATTGTCTGATTTCAAAAGTTGAACGTAGGACAGTGAATGAAGCTTGCAATGATGAAAACTGGACTAAGGCAATGGAGGAAGAACTAATGCAAATTGAGAAGAATCACACATGGGATCTTGTTCCCAGACCTAAAAACAATAATGTGATTGGAACCAAATGGGTCTTCTGGATTAAACTGAATGAAGTTGGTGAAGTAATCAAAAATAAAGCCAGATTGGTCTGCAAGGGTTACTCTCAAATAGAAGGAGTTGATTTTGAAGAAACTTTTACTCCAGTGGCAAGAATTGAAGCAGTCAAATTATTTCTTGCTTTTGCTGCCTTCAAGGATTTCAAAGTGTATCAGATGGATGTCAAGTCTGCCTTCCTGAATGGTGACTTGGAAGAAGTATACATTGAGCAACCGAATGGATTTCAATTGTCTGATCATGGTGATATGGTCTGCAAGTTGAAGAAAGCACTGTCTAGACTCAAGCAAGCCCCAAGAGCTTGGTATGAAAGATTGGATAAGCATCTTTTGAAGATTGGTTTTAACAAAGGTACTGCTCACAGTAATTTGTACTTCAAAATTGATCATGAAAATATCTTGATTGTTGAAGTATTTGTTGATGATATCATTTTTGGAGGAAGAGATAGTATGTGCAAAACCTTTGCAAATCAAATAAAAAGTGAATTTGAGATGTCCATGCTTGGGGAAATGAATTTCTTCTTGGGTCTACAAATCATTCAAACTAAGAAAGGAATCTTCATTTCTCAACCAAATATGTGAAAGAATTGTTGAAGAAATTTGGGATGGAAGAGTCAAAACCAATGAGTACTCCCATGGCAACTAGATGTAAGTTGAGCAAAGATGATGACTCTCCTAAGACTGATCAAAAAAAGTATAGGTAAATGATTGGAGGATTGATGTATCTCACTCAAACTAGACCTAAGATTATGAATGTTGTTGGTCTTGTTGCTAGATTCCAAGCTGATCCTAGAGAATCTCATAACATGGCAATCAAGAGGATTTTTATGTATCTAAAAGGGACAGTTGAGTATGGTTTGTGGTATCCTAGAGATCATAATTTCTCTCTTCATGCATAGATAGATGCAGATTGGGCAGGAGATGTGGATGACCAGAAGAGTACCGGTGGTGGAGCATTATTTTTGGGGAAGAGATTGGTTTCTTGGCTAAACAAGAAATAAGAGGCAATATCTCTGTCCACTACAGAAGTAGAATATATTGTAGTAGCAGGTAGTTGCACTCAAGTTTTTTGGATGAAGCAAATGCTAAGAGACATAAGAGTGGACTATGAGGATCCTATCACAATCTTCTGTGATAATTCAAGTGCAATAAATATATCTAAGAATCTGGTGTTGCATTCAAAGACTAAACATATATCCATCAAGTTTCACTTTTTGAGAGAGCAAGTGAACAAGAATGAAGTCAGATTGGAGTTTGTGCCTTCCAAGGATCAGATTGCAGATATCTTTACCAAACCTCTACCTAAGGACTCTTTTGAGTATCTCAGGGAGAAGTTAGGGGTTATTACCCCTCCGGTGATGAACTAAGGTGCATCAGTTTGGCAGATATCACAATCATATCTTGTGGTCCGGATTGATGATGGGGAGCTGCTACTCAGGGGGAGCTGCTGGTATGATTTTGAAGTGGTGGAGTTGCAAGTATGTGGCCTTTGCCATTGATGTCAAAGGGGGAGATAAGACATGTGAAAAACAAGTGGTTGCTGATCAAAGGGGGAGCAGGAAAGGAAGAGAAGTTGTGATAGTCAAGAGAAGTTCTTGTCTTGATGATTAAAATAGTTTTTCACATCATATGTTGCCATCAATGACAAAGTTGTTGCAAGTATGGGCCTACCTGGTGTTGTCATTGATGTCAACATACTCCTGTTGCATTGATGATAAGGATTGGATGAGCTGTGTGCTAAGGATATTGAGAAAATTAGTCCTAATCAAGAATAGAGAAGAACAGTGAAGACAGTAAGCTAAAGATCCTAGCTAAGATGAAGATCAGAGGATGCACATCAAAGGGTTTGTAGATATGTGTCTTAAGGTGATCCAGTAAAGATTTCAGAGGTCTGCATGAAGATCTGAAGAAGTTCTGGACGGTCAAGTAAAATTAGTTCCAGCAGGTGTTTAGAGGTGACAGATTGACACAGATAGGTCCGGTGAGATCCAGAAATGCAATATCCTATTCTACGGATTTGAGGGAATGTTTAGGAAGTCATTATGAATTGACAACTCAATCGGTTCGTGGTCTGGAGGTCCGCAAGCATCTACTCCATTGTGGTAGTGATGACAGACTCTGTTCTTGAGGTTCTGGATGAAGGAGATAAGGTTTTAGTAAGCAGATGTAGTGTGGATGTTCCTGGTGATTCAGGCAAGCTTGTGGAGGTCTTTGGATCGTGTCTAGTTCGTGTCGGTGGTATGCATTGGAGTTTGAGCTTGCAAATAAAGAATTACTTTCAGATGATGGTGTTCTTCCTAAGTTTGGCCGATCGGATGAGTTACACATCCTGCGGATGATCTTGAAGATGTTATGTGAAGATTGGCATGTTCCTAGAAGAAGATTGAAGTCTCAGATCTGTGTGGCCGATAGTGTGTCATTCCGCATGAAGTCTTTTGCAAATAGTCATGATGTATTTATGTATTTTCTCTGTAATGTTTACCAACTTAGATGATTATTCCTGAGCCGATGTCTTGTATAAATAAGGAATTGTAAAGTCATTTCATGGTAATGAGGAGATGATGAGAGTGTGGTAGCGAAGAGGAGAGTGAAAAGCAGAGTAGAAATATTGGGCTTAAATGGAACTGACTCAAGTATAGTGAAGATGCTATTTTGTAGTTCAAGTATGTGATACTTATTATTTTGTAGACAATCTGTCTCTTGTAGGCAGTGTGTCTCTTGTAGGCAGTGGGCCTCTTGTGAGCAGTGTGCTTGGACAGTGAGCCCTAATTGGCATGTACCATTTTGTTCCTTCTATTCTTATAACAGAGAATACAATCTTGGGTTAATCACCCTATGGTTTTTCCCTTAACTAGGTTTTCCACGTCAAAATCTTGGTGTCTTATGTGTTGATGTGTTTCTACTCTTGATTTAATGCATTATGTTTCCATGATTGATTTATTATTATGCTATGGAATTACAAAGTGGATTTAAGTGTTTTATTGGAAGAAAGTTTTAGACAACTGATTCACCCCCCCTCTCAGTTATCTGTCCTAAATCTAACATTTTCTTGGTGCCTGTAAATCACATATGAATATAGGCTTAGGAGTATTTACAACAATGCTTCTTTTTTATTTGGATCCTAAAAATACTGTGACTTATGTTCTTCTCTCAAACATATATGTAGAAGTGGACAACTAGGGTGAGGTTCAAATGGTAAGGAGATTGATGAAAGATAGAGGAATTAAAAGGATCCCTGGATGTAGTTGGGATGAAGTTTTCACTCTCCTCAATTTCTTGATGGACTCTTCATTGGAGTGACCTTTGTGTTCGGCAAGACTGTAGTCAGCATCCCCGCGATGGCCCAATGTTGTGTATTATCAGTGGGACCCTATGACTTCGATGAGACTCCGATTATGGTCTCTTCGATAGCCTGATGGCAAGTGTGTGCACAGGGTAAAGGCAGGAAAGTCCATATTGGTGGGAGTTGTCTATTCAGTGGGACTTAATTTAAAGTCTCTTTGAAATGTTGATAAGGCATAAAAATACATATCGGTAGGAGTCTTCTATTTGGTGGGACTCACTTGATGGTCTCTTCGAAATGCCGATGTCGGTAGGACCTTGAGGAGAAAAATGAGATTGGCTACATGATTGATGTTAGACATGTTAAGGCATTAAAAACTTTCAAGCAAATGCAATTGAATATACATATATATAGAGAGAGAGATGTATGTGGAAGCATAGACAAGGCATGTAAACTGTTTGACAAAATCCCTGAAAGAAATGTGGTCTAATAGACTGCAATGATTGCATGATATGCACAAAATGGATTTGTTGAAAAGGCTTTAGAAACTTTCATGCAAATGAAATTGATAGGTGTAAAGCTAGATTCCACAACCTTTGCTAGCATCCTCTTTGCTTGTATCAAAATGGTAAGATTTGGAACAAGGTATGGACATCCATCAAGGCATAATAGAAGGCAGCTTTTTGTTAGATATTATAGTTGGAAATGCTCTGATAGACATATATGAAAATTGTGGAAGCACAGACAAGGCACACAAACTATTTGACAGAATGCCTCAAAGAGATGTCATCTCATGGAATGCAATGATTGCAGGATTGCACAAAATGGATTTGTTGAGCAGGATTTAGAAACTTTCAAGCAAATGCAATTGACAGTTGTAAATCCAAATTCTGTAACCTTTTCTAGCATCCTCCCTGCCTGTGCCCAAATTTGTGCACAGGCAGGGAAGATGTTGACAAAGGTTGAGGAGTTGGTCTTTACACTCACCAGTTGCATTTGCTTCTGCAATCATGGCATTCTATGAGACCACATTTCTTTTAGGCATATTGTGAAATAGTTGACATGCATGCATGGCTACCAAGGCACTTGCAACTACAACATCTGAAAAAAATTCCCTTTCCGTTATGCTTTGATGGATGTCCCTTCATTATTATTGGAGATCTGACATTGTGCACATTATTATAGTGCAAGCCTATTTTTTAGATTGCTTCATTTAGCATCACCAATAATCTCCACTGTGATAGGTAAAAAATTGGGTTAATAAGATCAAGCATAGCCATGAAAACCTAATCCTACCATCATCAAAGAATCTAATCCAAATGAAACCAAAAGTATGCAATTCAAGCATAATATCACCTAGGTTGTGTGATTCCTTGTTTATGATGTGGATTACTTCTTCAACAATGAACAATTATGAAGATAAAAGATGCCATGATGGATGACTGATAATGATGAAATGCTAAATGGATGTTATGGATGCTCAATATGCTCAAGATGATAATGTAGACGCTATATGAATGCTGGATAGATGTAGTATGAAATGAGAGGGTGTTTATATAGAACTCAACCAAAATCAATCAACAGTGGAGATTCGGTGGCTATGTAAATGGTTAAGATTAAAGGATAGACATAGATGAATGTGTAGATGACAAGTGGAGAGAAGATAGGGCTTATGTGTGCTTGTGTACATAAAAAAGTACTACATATGAAAGATATTAAATAAAAGGATGTAGTACCACTTATCTTTTTTAAATGAAAGAGGCACACATGTCAGCTCATGAGATAAATGATAAGGTAAATTAATTAAATAAATAAAATTTATTTAATTAATTGGATAGTGGGTTTATGAAAGGAATCTTTAATTAAATAAATAAGATTTATTTAATTAAAAATAGATAGAATGAAGATAATTAAATAATTGAAGATTGTTTAATTATAGCTTAGAGGAAATAGCTAATTAATTAATTAAATAAATATAAATTTATTTAATTAATAGAAGAAATAGATGTGTTAGGGATATTGATCAAGTGTGTTAGACAAATGCAGATGATGGGTAATGCAATGTTTGATACTAATGATAATGAGTCAATTTTAGGTGTCTACATTTTGCCCCTCTTTGATACAATGTTCGATAGAGCATTGTGTCAAAGAAGATAGAATAATTCACTTGATAAACAAGGTTATGCCCCAGTGTAATTGGTAGGTGATGCCCCCTCGAGAGGTAAGCCAGGCTAACTAGGAAGTGCTAGGTTGGCTCACGATAGAAGAAAAGCTAGGATGCAAGGTTGACACGAAGAAAATAGGGGTTGGGAGGGAACAAATGGGATGATGCAGATGAAAATAGGATTTTGGCATAGAAGAATTAGGGTTTGGGATAGGGGTATAAGTAGGTTCTGCAATGGCAAATATGCTCATTTGTGCTCAGTTGTGCTTAGAAAACTAGAGAGATCGAGAGCTCCTTAAAGTTGGTGTGCAACGAAAGTTGGAGAGCTATCAGGATGGTGATTCCACGCAGAGATCATCATGCCAAGAGAGTGAGGACACATGGGCAACTAGAGGGATTAGAGGTACCGGTATGTATCGAAACTTTTGTTAAAAGCGTGATTTTGATAGGCTAGAAGCGTCATAAATGCACACACGTCACCATAAGTGACTAGGTCTTAGGATAGGCAGTTAAGGTCACTTAGGAGGGTAAACAAATCGCTTGTAGTAGTTGAGATCACTTGTAGGCACAGCTTGGTCACTTTTCAAAAAACGAGGTCACTTTTAGTCAACTAAGCAATAGGATAAGAAAAGTGTGCATATAGATAGGAACAGGTCACTTATGGTCAAACAGTAGGTGCATATAGAAAGATAGTTCGCTTAGAAAGGATAAGTGCTCGCTTAGGGTATGCAGCTCACGTATGGATGAAAGATAAGTGCATGTAGAGTTCAGCTCGCATGTAGTCAAGTAGTGATCGCATATGCAGAACAGGTCACATAGGAGCAAAATAGAAGTGCATATGGTAAAAGAGGTCGCATTTGATCAACAGATAGGTGCATATGGAAAACTGAACCGCTTAAGGTAGATAGAAGCTAGGAAAGCAATAAATGATCAAATTTTGATAGCAGTTGTAGCGCAAGGGACTAACATGATGAATGACATGATGTAAGATATACTACCACCTTTGTTATCATGGGAGCCACATCCTAGGGATTTGCAATTGGTGTGATTACTAGATGGAGAGGAGCGGCTAGTGTTAGAGATACTCAGGTTAGAGCATGTGTCGAGATTGGAGCCAGTACAAGCACATCGAGGACTGATGACAGCAATGGTGGAGTGATGGATGAGCGAGCATAGTTCATTCTTGCTGCCAACAGGAGAGGCTACGATCACACTAGAGGATGTGTTTCAGATTCTACAGATTCCTATAGATGGGGACTGAGTTGATTGTGATCTTGATATGGGTCCAGCTACGTTCAGGAGATTATTCAGGACACCAGACATTGGAGTAAAGGGCTCAAAGATCCTGATGGCGAGGATGGAGGAGCTATGTGATAGACTGTAGTGAGTGGTAGTGGCTATCATCAGATGGTTAGTGGGAGATAGGCGAGCGAGAGGCTTTCTAGTAGGATGGGGGACAGTGATGGAGGGGATGTTCTCCTATGGGACAAGATATGCATGGGCGGAGTGTGTACTTGGACAGTGCTATCATTACCTGCATGATTATGCGTATATGTTCAGAGCTAGTATGTCTGCAGGGGTTACTAGAGAGATGGGTGGCTAGAGTAGCAAGAGAGCTGTATGCTAGGATGTACAGAGGAGCTTTGACATACCGACAGCGTCGAGGAGTGGTGTACTGGCGGAGGAGGTTGGATGAGGTGGATAGCTTTGTATGGAGGCCATGGCTAGGATGCGAGAGATGGGATGAGGAGGATGCTGAGCTTGTCTATGCTAGGCAGGAGAGATATATTTTTGGACGCGAAATATACATTATAGAGCGCTATTTGCCAGAGAGAGTTTTGAGACAGTTCAGGTTGCCACAGGCAGTACCAGTTGGTGATGCCATTTTTGGGAGGACTAGAGGGGAGGTATTTGATTGGGGGCTAGAGGTTGTGGTTGAGACGGCTTTGGTAGAGAGAGATGGACTATAGCCAGTTGTATGGCAATGGGGACAGGGTCCTGCAGATCCAGGCATACTACTAGACTATGATGCATACTGGGTGACAGCTAGACTGACATGGCTGATGCGAGTTGGAGAGATTGGGGAGATAGGGATGGAGAGACCAGTTAGGAGGAGGCAACGATGGGCTCCACCAGCACAGGCTGTTGTTCCAGCAACACTAGGGATACAAATGCAGGGACAGATGCCAGGACAGCCTCAGATACTTGCACAGCCTTAGGGGCAGATATTGGTGGGTGATGATGTTGGGATTTAGCAGCTGCGGAGGCAGATTAGGGAGGAGAGGAGATGGAGGCAGCGAGCACAGATGAGGTTGAGGAGGGTGGAGATAGATAGACACCAGGCAGTGATTGCTTTGTGACATGCTAGAGCCCAGGCTCAAACATACCAGGATTAGTTACAGTTGAGAGTGCAGGTTGGTGATGGACAGGATGATGGTGCACTTGCGAGGGTGATAGGGGAGAGAGATGCAGCGAGACAGAGTGAACAGATGATGAGGATAGAGTGAGATACGGTGGTGCAATAGGTGCAGGCTATGAGAGCTGAGAGAGATGGTCTGCGAGTAGAGAGAGATGGTCTGCGAGTAGAGAGAGATACAGCTGTGCAGCAGCTACAGGGGATGACTAGTGAGCAGGATAGAGCTGTGACTGCATTAGGTATAGATGGGGCTATGATGTACTTGGCTACACAGTTGACACAAGTATAGGCAGAGCTACGGAGAGTATAGGGTGAGGCTGAGTACTATAGAGGCTTATACTATGGGGTTGTGCTAGCAGAGCAAAGGTAGCCTAGCTTCAGGAGCAGGTTAGGGGCTTCAGGTTCACGGAGGTCAGGTGGATCTCGATCAGTAGCCTCAGTGATGGGCCACCGAGAGATAGAGGGCCAGGTGCAAGACCTAGTGGTGGTGGTCAGGGTGAGAGAGCTGCCAGTGGTCACTAGGGCTACCTTGTTTACGTTGTATCATGATGAGGTATAGATCTAATTATACATACATTCTTGATGGCTTAGCTTGTATATGTAGACACTTGTATATTGACACATGTATATATATTTATATATATGATGGAGTATTGGTGATCTATATGATGATGCAATTGATGCACTGTTGATATTATGATGGTTATGCATGTTGTACTTATATTGGCATGGATTATGTATGGATGTTTATGTAAATGATATGAATGGAAATGTATGATAATGCAAATATGTAAATGGTAATGATATGATATTGACTTATGTATGTCTAACACACTTGTTTTGCAGGATACAAGACATGGAGAAAGGACGATGGAAATGATTGATCTTAGTTGAGAACTATATAGGTGAAATAATAGAATGGATAGATGATGTAATGGGCAGCTTTTTAAGTAATTACTTAAAAAATGAAAAGAAATGCAATCCTTATGTTTGATATAGCATGTGGATGTTATGCACCAAGATATAGAAGACTAAGGTGTTGAGATATCCAATGCACAACTAGTATGCTACAATCTTGTCTGAACACATGAGGTCAAGATGTTGAGCCAACATGCACAAGATATGAATAATAGCTAGTGTTTCGAGATGGACTTTGACACTACAAGCAATGGTTTGAGCTTATCTCCACTACAAATAGTGATAGCTTGCTGGTTATATGTATGGAGCTAGTCTTGACATAGAATAGTCTCAAGTGCATAAGAGACTGTTTAGCTTCTCAGATGCTAGAGATATTGATATGTAAGATGCTAACCCCAACACGTATAAGATACCAATAATCTTAGGAAGAGAATAAGATCATCCCGTAAACACAGCATACAAAAGTAATATGACCATGCCCCATTCCTTACTTCATTGCAACGTACCAAGATATGATAGATCAAGGCAATCTTGATTAGGCATAGAAAAGGGACAAAAGATAAAACAAAAGATACTGTCATCACATTCTCTTGCCAAATTTAGGTGCTCTTAAATGGATTTAAGATGGTGCCTTGTTGAGTGGAAAGATGCATCCTGTTGAAGGCTAAAGATGTTGATAAACTGCTATAGCAAATGTTGGCTTAAGGCATGCGGACAAATAGCTTCTGGCTTATTCTTGATTGGTTGAAGTGTTTGAGCTTTCAGTATACACATAGTTTGCTTCCTACTTGAGAGGATCAAAGAGAAGAAGATGGAAGATGAGAAAAGATGAAGAAGATGGGGTGGATCATCTGTGCTTAAGTACTGGAAACTTCCTTCATATTCCAAACTGCCTACATACCCTGTATCCATGGGATCAAAGCACATTTACGATGAAGATGAGACATGATGAATATGTAGTTCTAGGTTTTATTGATGATGTAAGTGATGAAAGATAGAAGAATGTGAGATGAAAGATTAGAGGATGATCAGAAGAAAGATGGAGGATGGATGATGAAAAGAAGGGGCTATCGTCTTAGCCTGAATCTGAGTGCTTCCTTCGCATCTCAGATTGCCTACATACCCTGTATCCATAGGATCAAGGCTTGAATGATAGAGCTGGATGTAGTTCTTGCTTATTACGCTGGACGGGTGATGTTGAAAAACTAACGTGATTACTTGAATGTTTGCGTTGGAGATGTCTTGAGATTGTCAGATGTTAGATGAGTGGGAATTGGTTGCAAAGATATGAAGCCTAATTGCAAAATGCTTTGCCACATTTTTTGTTGGATGAGCGCTATGGTTGAAGTTGAAAGTTTGATGTGTTGTGAGCTAAAGTGTTTGATGTGTTATGAGCTAGAAATAGCAGTATCCACTTCCAAATAAGACTCAAAAATGCCCCCAGTGTGGGATGAGGTTTATTATGAAGGAACGATGATGAAGAAAGCATGCAGTCAAGATGGTAAGATGCCAAAAGAGATAGTTATCACAACAATGGCTCAAGTATGATAGCTAGCATTGACAGAGGCAAAGGTGGAAAAGGCTATTTATTGCAATGAAATGTGGGTTATGAAATGGACTATGTAGGATAGGATGGCGAAATATGGTAGGAAGAGTGATGATCAAACAAACCAAGCAGACGATGGAAGCTAGTCACTACACATAGCACCTGTTTACCAGGTTTTCACTATGGTACTTATCCAAGGTGCCTGTTTACTAGGTTTCACTAGAGGATGGATTATTTATCTTAGACTATTATTTTTTTGTTATCCAAAGCACCACAAAGTGGTTTTCACTATAGGATGGTTTTTTTTTTGGGATAGCTGAGATTTAAGGATAAAACTTCTTGAGATGAACACTGTTGACTGGCTCATCCAAGGGAATGCCTTCAGGTGTTGAGAGAGTGTATGCACTTGATCCATAAACTGTTGTGATGATGAAAGGACCAAGCCAATTTGGTTCAAACTTGCCCTGTTTCTCACGGTGTTGTTGATTCTTTTGATTTTCTTTAAGGACAAGATCTCCAACTTGAAATCAGTGTTCTCTAATTTTTTTGTTGTAGCTATGGTGTAGACGGTTTTGATAGACTTGAAGATGGTTGAGTGTTGTAAGACGTCATTCGTCTAGAAGCTTAAGATCATGGAGTCTGGATACTTGATATGCTTCCTCTAATATGGTATGTTGCAAGGATACTCGCGGTGAGGGGATCTCAACCTCAATAGGTAAAATAGCTTCAGTGCCATACACAAGAGCATAAGGTGTAGCTCCAATGGGAGTTTTGATACTTGTTTTATATGCCCATAATGCAGGATGGAGTTGTAGATGCAAATCTCAACTAGCTTCATTGACCGTCTTTTTGAGGATTTTGATGATTGTTTTATTAGAAGCTTCAGCTTGACCATTGCTCTGAGGATAGTATGGGTTAGAGAATCGATGTTGGATATGAAAGTTGTTGCAAAGATCTCTGACCTCTTGATTCTTGAAGAGACGACCATTATCTATGACAATAGCTTGAGGAACTCCATAATGGCAAATGATATAGTGTAGAATAAACTTAGATATTTTCTTGCCTATGATATAAGTCATTGGTATGGCTTCCACCCACTTTGTGCAATATTCAGTGGTGGTGATAATGAACTTATGACCATTTGATGAAGTAGGATGGATTTTACCTATGAGATCAAGTCCCCATTGCGAAAAAAGGCCATGGAGTAGTGATAGGCTAAAGCTCATGTGCTGGTGCATGTATTAAATCTCCATGTTTCTGACATTGTAGACATCTCTTTGCAAATTGCTGTGCATCTTTTTCCATGGTTGGCCAATAGTATCCTGCTTGTAGAAGTTTCTTAACAAGGCCAAGGCTAGCAGAATGCGAGCCGCAGACACCTTCATGTACATCACGTAAGGCCACTTTTGCTTCCTCAGAATCAAGACACCTAAGAAGGATACCATCGAGACTCTGGAGATAGAGGGTGTCTCCTAGGATAGTATAGCGAGAGGCTCGGTGGATAAAGGTTTTGCCTTGGTTGTTAGATAGTTGAAGTGGAAAGGTTTGATTACAGAGATACTCGTATAAATCCTCGTACCACGGTGAATTGGGACCAACAATGTCACATATAAGCTCAGACTGTGGAACTTCAAATGCTGGAATTGAAAGATGTTCGACCAAAAACTCACATTTATGTGTATTAGATGGTATGTCTAGGAGAGACCCAATCATAGCCATAGCATTTGCTACTCTGTTCTGTAGTCTTGGGATTTGTTCAAAAGTGATATTGCCAAAGTACCTTTTAAAATCATCAACCATTAGCTTGTATGGAAGAAGCTTCTCATCTTTTGTTTGATATTCATCTAAGACCTATTTGATAACTAGCTGAGAATCAACAAAGACTTGTAACTATTTGATAGTCCATTGTATTGCCATGCGTAATCCTGTGATTAAAGCTTCATACTCTGCTATGTTATTAGTACATGGAAATGCAATTCTATATGATTTGGGTATACAATCTCCTTGAGGGGTAACAAACAAGATGCATGCTCCTGATCCATGTTGTGTATAAGATCCATCAAAATATAGCTGCCACCGTGCTGGGGAAGTTAAATTAAACAATCCTTCATCAGCGAATTCTGGATATATTGGGTGAATATCTATGATGGGTGTTGCAGCTAATTGATTAGCGATGACTTGTCCTTTGATGGCTTTTCAATCCACATATTGTATGTCAAATTCGCTTAAGATCATGACCCATTTTGTTAATCTTCCCATGAGAATGGCTTTAGAAAGAAGATATTTGAGTGGATCAACATGAGATATGAGCTTGGTTGTTTGGTTTAGCATATAGTGTCACAACTTTAGGGAAGCAAACACTAATGCTAAACATGTTTTTTCTATAGAAGAGTAATTGAGTTCATATCCCACAAGAGTTCTGCTGATGTAATAGATAGCTTGTTCTTTTCCTGAATCATCATGTTGAGCTAGAAGGGCACCTAATGCTGTTGTTGTTGATGATATGTAGTGGTGCAGGAGCACCTACCTGACAGCTGGCCTCCATGAGGCAGTTAGTTTGTTTTAGGTCTTGTTAATGTTTCCAAGAAGGTCTTATAAGACCAATGCATGTAATAAGGTCATGTTGACCATACTTTACTATTTTTAGCTAGTTTGTTAAGACAGCTGTTATGCTGTAGGTCCGGTTGGATATCCCAGCCGCCTAGAGAGATTTCCCAGCCGCTTGGAGTCAGGTCAGTAGTACTCGCAAGAGATCCTATTTATGCATGAGGATCGGTTGGTTTTAGACATAGATGTTGAGAAGCTAGGTTGGAGAGAGTGAGACAGAGAGGAGAGACTGAATATTGTATTTGCATCTTTTGAAATCAATAAAGAGATCCTGTTGTGTCAATTCTCTATTTTGGATTCCTTGGTGTGATCGATTTGCTGTTTTGGTGGTTTCATGGATTTGCTGATCCATTCCACCGGTTGATTCGTCGAATCGGTGGAATGGCTATGTACAGTAGTTTAGGGTTTAGTCTGCATTTTGTGTTCGTTTGCATGCAGGTGTGCAGGATCGCAGTCGAGAGGTGTTGAGGACCCTAGCATGGGTATGTGCTAGGTCGTGTTAGTTGTTAGAGTCTGGAAGATCACCCTGAAAGTAGATTGGGTCATCCCAGGAGGTTCGGCGGATCAAAATTTGCTAAGGTTGGAAAATCCATCGCAACGGCATCATCAGGATATTTCTGTGTATATCCTGCAGGTACTTCGGGTGTCATCCGAGTAAGTGGAGATGAGCATGATGTAATCGTTTGCATAAGGTGAATGCGCATTGGGGTGATCATCATCAGGTGTTGCTGAGGAGGAGCGTATCGGCATAAGGTGGAAGATCAGGTTGATAAAACCATCGCGGGCCGATAATGTTAAGTTTGGCCGACAGCAGGATATTGAAGAAACTGCATGTGACGTCATCGTCATCAGGATAATCGTCATCAGGATATCGGGGCAGTAGGATATTGAAGGAGCTGCATGTGACGTCATCGTCATCAGGATAATCGTCATCAGGATATCGGGGTGACGTAAGCATCGAAGGAAGGGTGCATGAGGTTGTCGTCATCAGGATATATGGGAGGAACCGGATGTTCTATATCCTGCTGATGAACATGATGTTGAACATCATGGTGATGAATAAAGAGGTTGGCGGTAAGATGAATAGTGAACATCAGGAGGATGTTTGCGCTTGCCGAATATGATGATGCTGACAGTGTTAAGAAAATATGATGATGATGATGATGGGTTTTAGGCATACATGCTGTATGTCAAGGTTTTAGTGTGGATGCCTCTGCATCATAGTGGTATTAGAGCTTAGCAAAAGGTCTGGGCTGTTGTGTGTTGATTCTGTCACCGAAAGGGCAGAGGTAGAGTTGATTCTGTCACCGAAAGGACAGAGGTAGAGGAGTGAGAGGTTGACAAAATGCCTCCGAAAGGTAGTGGTACTGCAAGGGAATTGCAGGAGATGAAGGAAAAACATGCCAGAGAGATGAGGAAGATGAAGGAGCTTGCTGAAGCACTTCAAGCCAGGCTTGTAGCCCTGGAAAAGAACAAAAAGAGGGAAGTGGAAGACAGTGAGTCTGAAGAAGATGAAGATACTGTTGAAGAGTATGAAGAGGTAGCTAAAGATCTGGATGCTGAAGACCAGAGATTTGCAAAACTGTTAAAGGCAGTGCAGAGTGATAAACCTAAGGTAAAGGTTGATGTTTCCAAGTATAATGGAAGTTTGAATGAAGATGAGTTACTGGATTGGATTGCTGCACTTGATAATCACTTTGAATGTGAAGATGTTGCTGAGGATCAGAAGGTAAAGATTGCAAAGACCAAGTTAGGAGGTCATGCTTTGGTATGGTGGGATTATGTACAATCCGAGAGAAGGAAACAAGGGAAGTCAAAGATCACTTCATGGGATAAGATGGTAGCAAGGATCAAAGGTAAATTCTTGCCAAGGGATTATGAAATTCAGATGTTTAAGAAGCTGCAATTTTTAAGGCAGAAGGAAATGGATGTGAAGGCATATACTGAGGAGTTTTATAAGTTGAGTATGAGATCTGGTCATCATGAGAATGAGGTAGAAAAGGTGGCTAGGTACTTGGATGGTTTGAGATTGAACATACAGGATGAGTTAGTTTTAGCTAACCCTAAGAGTGTGGAGGATTGTTACCAAATGGCAATCAGGATTGAAGAAAAGATGAATAGGGGACAAGATAAGTCCATGAGAGGAAGAGGCAGCAATATGAGGGGAAGAGGAGCAGCCCCTACAACAAGGAAAACCAATGAGGGTCAAGAAGACACTGGTAAAGGACAGGGACAGTCTGATTTCAGAGGTGGATGGAAAGGTAATAAAGGCAGATTTGGAAGTGGTAGAGGTTCTACTACATTTTCAGGAAAATGTTACACCTGTGGTGAGTTTGGTCATCCATTTTTCAAATGTTCAGAAAGCAAAGGTTCATCATCCAGAGATGATAGAACAAATGACAAGAGAGTACAACTTGTGCAAGAAGAGAACGTAGATCAAAGTGTGCAGAGTTCAAACACTTATCAAGGAGATAGAGTTCCTGACAATTATGGATATCCTGAGGAGGGAGAAGCATTGATGCTTAGGAGAACTAGTTTGCAGGCATCAAAGGATATGATGCAAAGAAGAGCTCTTTTCAAGACCACATGCAAGAGCAAAGGTAAAGTGTGTAAGGTTGTCATTGATACTGATTCAACAGACAACATGATATCTCAGGAAATGGTGGATAAACTAAATTTGGAAAGGATTCCACACCATCACCCTTACAAGGCATCTTGGGTGAGTGATAGTCAATCACTTTTTGTCTATGAATAGGCATATGTGGATTTTCAGATTGGAGCATATCATGATAGAGTTTTGTGTGACATTTTGCCCATGGAATGTTGTCACCTACTGTTGGGTAGACCATGGCAATTTGATAGGAGGGTACTGTATGATGGGTATGCTAATACCTACACCATCAAGAAAGATGGGAAGACTATTAGGTTGATGCCATTGCAGGAAGATGCTGCAGTACAGAGGGCAGCCAAAATCATTTTAGTGGGAAAGAAGGAATTTGTGCAGAAGCCTATAGGAGCAGGCATAAAGGCAGTTGAGGACACTGCAGGGAAAGGAGTTGTTAAGGACAACAGGTTGAAGAAAGTTTCAGTTGTGACTGACAGAGGTCAGCAGCAGGTGCAGCAACAGGTTTGCAAACAGCAACCAGTTGAGAGGAATGACAAGGATGTTGTCATAGTTGGGACTATTGTTTGTCCTATAAAGGTTGAAAGAAAGACAGAGTTGAACATTGCAGAAGTTTAAGAGGCAGTTCAGACAGAGGTTCTGGTCAGACAACCTGACAAACACAAGGTATGTGAGAGAAAGGCCTACATTGACAGGCATGAGGATTTACTTGCAAGAAAGCAAGTTACAGTTCAGAAGTCTTGGAGCAGCCAAGAGCCAGCAGAGGACAAAGCTAGAACAGGTCAGAACACTGACATGACAAAGTGTAAAGGTGGAGGACTTCCACAACCCAAACTCATGGGACATGAGTTCTTTTCTGTTGGGGAGTATGGTGCAGGAGCACCTACCTGACAGCTGGCCTCCATGAGGCAGTTAGTTTGTTTTAGGTCTTGTTAATGTTTCCAAGAAGGTCTTATAAGACCAATGCATGTAATAAGGTCATGTTGACCATGCTTTACTATTTTTAGCTAGTTTGTTAAGACAGCTGTTATGCTGTAGGTCCGGTTGGATCTCCCAGCTGCCTGGAGAGATTTCCCAGCCGCTTGGAGTCAGGTTAGTAGTACTCGCAAGAGATCCTATTTATGCATGAGGATCGGTTGGTTTTAGACATAGATGTTGAGAAGCTAGGTTGGAGAGAGTGAGACAGAGAGGAGAGACTCAATATTGTATTTGCATCTTTTGAAATCAATAAAGAGATCCTGTTGTGTCAATTCTCTGTTTTGGATTCCTTGGTGTGATCGATTTGCTGTTTTGGTGGTTTCATGGATTCAATGATCCATTCCACCGGTTGATTCGTTGAATCGGTGGAATGGCTATGTACAGTAGTTTAGGGTTTAGTCTACATTTTGTGTTCGTTTGCATGCAGGTGTGCAGGATCGCAGTCGAGAGGTGTTGAGGACCCTAGCATGGGTATGTGCTAGGTCATGTTAGTTGTTAGAGTCTAGAAGATCACCCTGAAAGCAGATCGGGTCACCCCAGGAGGTTCAGCGGATCAAAATTCACTAAGGTTGGAAAATCCATCGCAACGGCATCATCAGGATATTTCTGTGTATATCCTGCAGGTACTTCGGGTGTCATCCGAGTAAGTGGAGATGAGCATGATGCAATCGTTTGCATAAGGTGAATGCGCATTGGGGTGATCATCATCAGGTGTTGCTGAGGAGGAGCGTATCGACATAAGGTGGAAGATCGGGTTGATAAAACCATCGCGGGCCGATAATGTTAAGTTTGGCCGACAGCAGGATATTGAAGAAACTGCATGTGACGTCATCGTCATCAGGATAATCGTCATCAGGATATCAGGGCAGCAGGATATTGAAGGAGCTGCATGTGACATCATCGTCATCAGGATAATCGTCATCAGGATATCGGGGTGACGTAAGCATCGAAGGAAGGGTGCATGAGGTTGTCGTCATCAAGATATATGGGAGGAACCGGATGTTCTATATCCTACTGATGAACATGATGTTGAACATCATGGTGATGAATAAAGAGGTTGGCGGTAAGATGAACAGTGAACATCAGGAGGATGTTTGCGCTTGCCGAATATGATGATGCTGACAGTGTTAAGAAAATATGATGATGATGATGATGGGTTTTAGGCATACATGCTGTATGTCAAGGTTTTAGTGTGGATGCCTCTGCATCATGTAGAGCAATAATGGGCGGTCAAGCACAAGAGGTACTAACACAGGAGGTGTTGCCAGATATTCCTTTATTTTATCAAAAGCTTGTTAACACTTTTCATCCCACTTAAAATGTCCACCCTTATGAAGAAGATGCTGAAAAGGATGACATTTATCTACTAGTTGTGAGATGAATCTGCGGATAGAATGTAACCTGCCTTGTAGACTATGAAGCTACTTGAGATTTGTTAGTGAAGGAATTTCCATGATAGCTTTTACTTTAGCTGGGTCCACTTCTATCCCTTGTTGAGACACAATGTATCCCAACAGTTTTCCAGATGTTACACCAAATACACATTTCTTTGGGTTCAGTCCGACTTGATACTTTTCTAATCGATCAAAGATTTGTGCTAATACTTGTAGATGTCCTTCTCTTGTCTTAGATTTTCCCTAGATGTCATCAACATAGTCTTCCATGATAGTATGAAAAAGGTCATGAAAAATAATTGTCATGGTTCGCTGATAAGTAGCTCCAACGTTCTTGAGACCAAAAGGCATTACAATCCAGTAGTATGTGCCCCATGGACAAATAAAAGATGTTTTATCTTGATCTTCCTCTGCTATTCTAATTTGATTATACCCTGAAAATCCAACCATTAAAGATAGCATTTCATGTCCAGTTGTAAGATCTACAATGTTGTCTATGCTTGGTAGTGGAAATTCATCCTTAGAACATGCTTTATTAAGATCTCTAAGGTCTGTGCAACAGCGAACTCATCCATTAGGTTTTGCTACAGGTACCAAATTTGAAACCTATTCTGGATAATCAATAGGCTTTATGAACTTTGCTTCTAACAGTTTTTGAATCTCTATCTTGACCAATAAAGCTACCTATGGATGCATTTTGTGCAATTTTTGTTTGACAGGTTTTTCATTAGGAGATACTGCTAGATGATGTACCACAAGTGATGGATCTAGACCCAGCATGTCAGCATAAGTCCATGCAAAATTTATAGCTCTTCTCAGAAAAAATGCTGTGAAGTTTCTTCTTTCTTGCTCTAATAGTGATGCTGCCAAAAAAGTGATCTTTGGATTCTGCTCTGTACCCAAGTTCATGTCTTGTGATTGTTCAACTAGCACTGTTGATTTCTCATGATAATCAGTGGCAATAGGAAGATCAAATCCCCCATCCTCAGGTGCCTCAGAGAGATTTTCACCTTCAGATATGTCCTTTATTTTTACTTTTTCACGATCAAAAGGCACCTTTCAGTTTTCACCTAGTGACCTATTTTGTTTGATTTTGTTTATTTCACCTTTGCGACTGAAGGATTTGATATTTCCGCCAAAATATGCTAGTTTAGGTAAGTCCATCATGAAACCTACTTTGTGATCACCCAATGGAATGCCTTGTCACAAGCCCATGAATTCTATAATAGCTTCATCATTTTCAAATGTATCTAATATCGGTGCCCCCTGTTGGTCCCAATTGACGAGGTCAGGATATACGAGTGAAAGAGAAATGGAGGAATGGTTACGGCTAGAGGAGGCTGTGGAGATCATGAAGATGGAGTGTTCTTGGAAAAGGTTGGTAATATGAAAGGGGGAGTCATTGATGGTATCTGAATTAGAAGTCTCTCCTACCGAGGAAGGTCCAGCGTCAGTATCAGAAATACACTTAATGTCCATGAGTCGCGGTACCTCCAACTGATAACCAAGGCCTTGCTTATTAAACTTCTTAGACACAATAATGGGTTCAATAGGTCCTTGTTCCTGTGATCCCAATCCACCACGTCCTTTGTAGCCCATGTTCTTTATGATACAGAACCCATTGTTGTATCTCTCTCCTTCCAGTTGAACTTGGTCATTTTCATCAAAGAATATCCAAGAGTCTATATCATCAATATCTTCATCATCCAGGAATCCGCCTTTAAGGAACACTGTAGGTGGAGCTTTGATGACAGCGGGGCTGAAGTTGGTTTGGATGTGGAAGGTTTACCATAGGATTTAGGAGATAATGGAAGGGTGCCTACACAATAAGAGTCTTGCAATGTGTATTCACTAGGGCCCTGTTGGGTGTACTTGATACGGAGGTTGGAAGCGGCTTTGCTAGATGATGGCTTGAGTAGATCGGAGGGGTCTACATAGGATGAAGATGAATATGCCTCGGTGTTGATAGGAATGCAGTTTGGACTCTGATATTTAGCTTGAAAGGCACAACAAAATTCAAATGGATTGGGATCAGCTTGGATAGTAACTTCAACACCGTTGTGTGGGAATTTAAGGCATTGATGATATGTGGAAGGAACTGCCTTGAGGGCATGTATCCATGGATGACCAAGGATGATGTTATAAGGAAGGTCAATATCAAGGACTGGACAATGGGTTTCTGTGGTGATCGGCCCAACTTGGATAGGCAAGAAAATAATTCCTTTAGTATCTCTCTCGGCATCATCATATGCTCTGATAGTAATAACCTTGGAGGTGTCAACATCTTTCTTAGAATATCCCAGTTGTTTTATTAATTTCAAAGAACATATATTAAGACCAGCTCCATCATCTACCAAGATTTGTTTGATACGGTGTTGTTTAACAAACACTTCAATGTGGAGGGCTTCGTTGTGTAAACGATGAATGGAGGGTTGAAGATCTTTGTCCAAAAAGGTTAAATGATAAGGGGTTGCAATGCTAGTGACCATAGATTGGAATTGTGAGATATCAATATCATTGGCACCGAAGATTCTTGTAAGGCTTTGTCAAGGATAGCTTTGTGAGCATGGGATATGAGAAGCAACTCAAGAATGGATATGTGCACAGGTGTTTTGCCAAGGTGATCCAAGATATTATAGTTAGAGAATGGTCGAGGAGGATGAACAGGTGCTCCTTGAATGGTGACTCAACCTCTGCGAGTGGTTATAGTGCAATCAGGTGCTTTTCCTTGGATAGTAATGGTAGAAATGCGAGCATGGTCAATACGGCCAATGGTAGACGATTCATAGGTATATTGAATGGCATTCCCAACATGAGGGTTACTTGTTTTGTCATGAGATGGAAGTGGATTCTTGAAAGTCTCTAGATCATAGTTTAATGTTGATTATTGTGTAGGTTAAGTTGTTGAAGGTGTAACTTTGATTAAACCTTGATTGATGCAATCTTGGATGACATGTTTTAAGTGCATACAACCATTTGTTTCGTGTCCTTTAACTCTATGGAAATCACAATACTCATTTTCTTTGTACCAAGGAGCTTTGAAAAGTGGTTCACCATTGGGTGGTTCATCTGGTAAGATAATATCGCCCACTTGGAGAAGCTTTCAAAAGATAACTTCCATAGGTTCCGCTAATGGTGTAAATTGTCGACGTGGATTGGAAGTTTGTCGTTTTCGCGTTCGTTGAAAGGGTTGTGTTGTTGTAGAAGAAGCTTGGATGTTGATAGGAGCTTTCATAGTTTGGATGTTCTTTGTGTCCACAACACCATCATTGACAACATTCTTATTTTTGTTCCAAAAGCGAGACTTATCGTTGGAGTTTTGAGGATAGTCTTTGTTATCACGAAAGATCTTGATAGTTCCTTTAGCAATTAAAGCTCGTTCAATGATGGTTCCTTTGGAAACAAGTTCATCAAAGGTGCTAGCACTTTGCAATTGTAATTGGATTGACAGCTCAAGATGAAGATTTTGAACAAAGATATCAAGTTGTTGCTTCTTAGGTATTTCCCATGATAATTTGCTAGCCATATTATGCCATCGTTGAGTGAATGAAGAAAAGGCTTCACCATTGTGTTGTTTATTGTTGACAAGGTCATTCATGTTTATCTCATGGTCAATGTTAAAAGTGAAGTGTGATCAAAACTTATTGGCTAACTTTGAAAAAGACTTAATTCTCGGAGGTAAATGAGAGAACCATTCAAGCGCTTGTCCTACTAAGCTTCGAGGAAATAATCTCAAAAGATATGTATCATCATAAGCAACATCGAGACATGCCACAAAGAATGCTCTAAGATGGTCTTCCAAATTTCCTTTTCCTTTGTACTTGTCAAATTGTGGAATTTCAAAGTGTGGTGGAAAAGGTGTCATATGAAGAGACTTGTCAAATGGATATGCTCATATGTTTTCTAGAGAAAATATCTTCTTGCCTTGTCCTACCGCTTGGTTAATCATTTGTTGAACATCTGCTGAAGATAATTGTTGTTGTTGCAAAGGGGGTGAAATATGGTATGGTGTATATTGAGGTTGCGGTTGTGGGATGTATGGAGCCATAACCATTTGCTAAGGTTGTGTACTCACAATGTATGTCAAAGAATTGGGATGTGGCACATATGTGGTTGAGGATTGCTGTCGTTGAGGCACAAGCGGTGGTTGAGTATATTGGGACGAATGGGTACCAAGATTTTGCATGACATGCGAAGTGGAAGATGGACTGACATTAGTTAATGGTTGGGAAGTTGGAGTTGGATTCGTGACATGGTAAGTGATGGAAGGATTGGTAGATGCAAAAGAAGGATGAACACTTGGGTTTGTATTTTGAACAACATGAGGATTGGTATGTGTCATGTGTTGGGTAACAATAGGCAAGCCTTGGGTAGCATAAGATGGATTGATGGTGTGTGAAGGATCGGAAGAATGTGACAGAATGGATGTAAGCTGCTGAACATAAGTGACCGTAGAGATAGAATTGGCTTGAGAAATGATAGGAGAGTCACTCATGTCAATAAGACTAACATTAGGATTATATGATGTAGTGGAAGGATTAGTAGAGATGGTGGAAAGTGTATTAGCAGTTGGTATATGGGATATGATAGGTTGTGATGGTCATGAAGCTTGGACTATTGGTGTTGTTGGTATAGTTTGGGAGGCTTGCACACTATGGGATATGGGGATAGCTTGTGATGTTTGGAGCATTTGTGCTTGGGCCACATGGACAGCTTGTGTTACTTAAGGCATGGAAACGGTCATGGTAGGAGGAGGTGTATGTTGAGGAACATGGAAAGGTGGAATGTTCAGATTTTTGTGACATGAGAGGGAGCACATTGGTTGGTATGATCAAAGGTTCTAAATTGTGCTCCGAGCGTGGTAGATCAAATGATGTAACAATAAGCAATGAAAGAGGTGTGGTGGAAGAGAGAGCTTGTGATATGGTGGGGGATGGTGTGACTATATTGGATGGTCCCTTTGCAACAACAACGGGAGTGTTGGGATCATGCTCTCGAATAGCGGATATGTCAAAATCTCTTGGTAATTTAGCGCCCATGCAAGCAAGTTGCAAGAAGTAGTGATTAGGCTTAGATAGAACAGGTCTCTCAACTTGATCCCACACATGGGTGTCTTGAAATTCTAATAAGTCTTATTGGGATTGTTCTTCAAAAGTCTTGAAAGTTGTTGGAGGTTGCACTTGTTGTGAAGATTACTCTCCAATGGTATACCCATGAGGCTAAACATATGAGGAGGCATACCAGTCGTGAATTGAGTTGCGTCCTTAAGAGGTGTCGATCTAAGTTGTTGCATCTCAACTTGCAATTTGGCTTCCATTTCAGCTCTGTATTTGGCTTCCATTTCAGCTCTATATTGACTCCTAGTTTGAGGCATGATGTTGATGTTGAAAACTGAAGTTTAGCTTGTCAAAGTTTTGAGACCCAAAAGATGATAGTTTGCTGATTGGTTGATTGGTTGGTTGATTTTCTTAGTTGCTGATTTGTTTGGTTGGTTTGCTTTGGTTGATGTGTTGTTTTGCTTGGTTAGTTGATTTGTTGTTGGCTAGTTTTCCCTAGAGAATAGCTCACACACTCAAGGGAAAAGTTGTTTGCTAAAGGTTGCTATGTTGCTAACGTTTGCTGAAGCTAAAGTTAATGTTTTGTTGATGGATCAAAACAATTGATTTGATATCTGGTTTGCTGGTTTGGGATCTCAAAAAGATGAAAAGCTCATGAAATGCGATTGATTGGTAAGCCCAAAATAGGTGACAAAGCTCAGGTATCTGCTAATGATCAGAGATAGATCTGAAAGCTAATGTTAAAGCTAAGCAAGCTGGATTTGTGGCTAATTCGATTAAGTCACTAAGATTTGCTGGTATTAGACCACAGGCGACAAGTGATAGCTCATATGCGACTCAGAAAAGGCTAAAGGCAACTGGTAATAGCTCAAATGCAGACTAGTTTAAATTTTGTCAGTAGGTTATAGTGTTAACTAGAGGTGATCTGATTGTTCACAGGTGATAACTGTTGGCTCAAAAGTGATTTACTATTGATTGGAAGTGACTTAGTTTATGCCAAAGGTGACAGACTATTGTTTAAAGGTGACCTGATTTAGATAAGAGGCAACTGACTGTTGTTTAAAGGTGACCTGATTCAGATAAGAGGCGACTAACTGTTGTTTAGATGTGACTCTATTTAGGCAAAAAGTGGCTAACTACGGTTCAAAAGTGATTCTATTTAGGCAAAAAAATGGCTAACTGTGGTTCAAAAGTGATTTTGTTGCCTATATGTGGGCAGTTTAGGCTTAAAAGTGACTGTGTCTGTCAGGAAAGATGTTTGATTTGTGATTTTTGACAAGAAAATAGTAATTGCAGTCACTCACACTCACAACAATCACAAACTTGTACAACCTAGGCTAGGAAAGGACTGTATTTGTTGAATCCCTTGGCCGTGCTTAGTCAAAGCGGATAGCTTCAGGATCTTAGTAGCACCGGCTCCCCTCCACGGCACACACTTCTCATGCATACCAAGATCTAGCTTTCCTTAAAGGCCTGTCCCTCACCAAACCTTAGGATTGTCCTTGCTATCTCTTCTAAGAACCACATGAATCAGGGCTGCTTCAAAGGTCCCACCTTTTGCATCAACAAATAGAGGGTTTTTTGGCTACTACACAAAGTTGCTAATAAGGGCATCTATTCAGGTGGCTATACGTACAACAACGCTACTCTCCGTTATGGAGCCTCCTAGCCTTCAAGGGTTACGCCTTGGAGGGTTTTGGGGGAGGTTGGCTATCGGTATAACACAACAACACCCGTTGTTTGTGTCTTTCGACACAAACACTTTTCTTATATAGCGGTTCAGAAGGACTTGGCTTTAGCCCATTACCGCTTGGGCCGTATCCCTTCTCACACTGGGAAGGCAAGCCCTGTAAAGATAATAACAAGTTCTCATACACCCAAGATCTATTTGATAGGCAAGGGGAGAGGATACTTTTGTTATTAAATTTGGGTTACAATCAATCACATGCAAGCAATCAAAAAAGATAAATCAAGCACGGAGCAAACAATGATTCATTTTAAGTACCAAGCCCAAATGTTCCTAATTTAGTAAAAAACCACAAATCTTGGACCGATCAAAGCTACAACAGATATTCGATAAGATATTGTACAAATACCCAATTAGTAGCCAAGAAAATAAATTGCAAATTATACAGATTGAAAGTGCACAGTTTACTAGAGGCAATTCACTATCTGTCAGAAGCAATCTCTGTTTCTGTCATAGGTGAAATCTTACAGATCACAAGCGATGCGGATAGCACCAAATGTGAATTGTCTAGGCTCAAAAGCAATACGAAAAAGCATAAAGCGGTTGGTTTCAGCTCATAAGCGACCTAGATCTGCAAAAGAAATAGTATACATCGAAAACCCTAGTTCTGCAAAAGGTGACGTGATTAGCTAAAAGCGATCACTGTTGGATCAAAAGCGATTCAATTAAATGCAAAAGTGACCACTATTAGGATAAAAGCGATGCAGAATAAACAAAAAGTGATCACTGTTAGTATAAAAGCGATCCAGAAAATGCTACAGGGGGCAAATTTCAGCGTAGAAGTGATGCGGATATGCAGACAACGACGATTTTTTTCTTGAAAGTGACTGGAACTTGCTGTAAGCGCTTGAAAAATTTGATCTTCATAAAAACAACTTCAAACAGTAAAGTTAATCAAGGATGTGAGTCCCACCGGGTGTGCCAAAATGTGATAAGTAAAAAATCAGGTTAATAAGATCAAGCATAGCCATGAAAACCTAACCCTACCATCATCAAAGAATCTAATCCAAATGAAACCAAAAGTATGCAATTCAAGCACAATATCACCTAGATTATGTGATTCATTGTTTATGATGTGAATTACTTCTTCAACAATGAATAATTATGAAGATAAAAGCTGCCATGATGGATGAATGATAATGATGAAATGCTAAATGGATGCTATGGATGCTCAATATGCTCAAGATGATAATGTAGACGATATATGAATGTTGGATAGATGTAGTATGAAATGAGAGGGTGTTTATATAGAACTCAACCAAAATCAATCAACGGTGGAGATTTGGTGGCTATGTAAATGGCTAAGATTAAAGGATAGATATAGATGAATGTGTAGATGAGAAGTGGAGAGAAGATAGGGCTTATGTGTGCTTGTGTACATAAAAAAGTACTACATATGAAAGATATTAAATAAAAGAATGTAGTACCACTTATCTTTTTTTAAATGAAAGAGGCACACATGTTGGCTCATGAGATAAATGATAAGGTAAATTAATTAAATAAATAAAATTTATTTAATTAATTGGATAGTGGGTTTATGAAAGGAATCTTTAATTAAATAAATAAGATTTATTTAATTAAAAATAGATAGAATGAAGATAATTAAATAATTGAAGATTGTTTAATTATAGCTTAGAGGAAATAGCTAATGAATTAATTAAATAAATATAAATTTATTTAATTAATAGAAGAAATAGATGTGTTAGGGATATTGATCGAGTGTGTTAGACAAATGCAGATGATGGGTAATGCAATGTTTGATACTAATGATAATGAGTCAATTTTAGGTGTCTACATCCACAAGAAAATTGTCCCTGTTTAAAATGATGGAAATGGTTCACATCTCATATGCAGGAGCATCCCTGGTTCAAGAGCAATCTTGCATCAACCAAAAACATTTGCATTTCAGTTTGTTTGCAGTTCAGTTTGTTTCTTTCATTTTCCAATTTAGTTCAGGCAGTTCAGTTAGAAGTAGTTTCAGCTTTTGGTCTAATATTCTACCGCAGTTGCATTTCACACCTTGCAGATCTGGACTTAGCATCTACATTCATTCATCTACATCATATCCAAAATTTAGAGCATTTGGATCAGTTACCGGAAAGATATCTCTATCAAAAGATCGATTTCTTTCTCAGAACAGAGCATCTTGACAGTCTCTGATAATCAGCTAAAGGAGAAGACTTGCGGAGCATTCCTTGACTTGCGGAGCTTAATGACACATCATTCAATGATCTTTGGTTTGTGGCCGACCTTCCTCAAAGATCTGCACATCATTCCATTCATTTGCGGAGGTGTTCTATGCATTTAGGTTTGACCTATTTGTGTACACGTTACAACTCTTCATTGGAGTTTGTGACCTTCCTTGGCCGACGCGGAGGAATCTATTGGTCTGGAGATGATATATATTGATGTAATAGTTCCCTAGGAAAGTAGTTCATAACATAGTGATAGTTGATAGTTTTGATTTTGTGCGAAGGAGCTTCAAAGCTTTATCTTGCGCATGTATGTAATCAGGCCTGTGAGCCCTAATTGTAAGCCCGCATGTTGTCAGCTAGATTGTATTTGAATTATATGATATACTAAATGACTGAATATGCATTTGTTCCATTTCTTTGAGTTTTTTTTGTTGTGTTTACTCTTACTACATGGTCCAGAGAGTTCATTCTATGAACCCTCCTACTGTGACTGCACCAATCTCTCACAACAATTTCTCTTGCAACAATCTTGGAGATAAGTTTTGTTGCAGTGTGGCAATCAGCACATACTCAAAGGTTCTTAGCAACTTTAATAGTTATGGGGCATGTTTAACAAACCAAATGCAATTACCAACTTTTCAATATGATGGAAATCTACAGAGAAATAATGATTTTTCCTCCTCTTCCACAACATAAAGTAAATGTCTTGAATCTAGAAAATACCCTGCTGCCTTCATCTTCCAAGCCAATTTCTCCAACAAATTTGCATGGATCATTGCCACAACAATAATGCTTGGAGATTAAATTTATATCACCCAAGTTACAACTTTACTAGGAGATTCTACAAGATAAACTGCTAAGGAGAAGCTACAACTATTGTAACAGTCATACATTTTTTTTATATTGACAAATGGGAAGCTTTGAAGTGTTTTCATGCTACCCAGATTGACTAGAAGAATTCTTGTCTTTGATGCAGTTAAGGCTCCCATTTAGATTCCTACACACAAGAGGTGCCATACAAAGGCCCATGATTTTGTTGTACAAACTTAACTCTCAAGTTTTCTTAGTACAAAGAATTCCTTCTAGATTCAATTAGCATCTTTAATTTCCTAGATGTGTCAACATTTCCCCAGCTCCCTTATACCTTAGGAATCATTTGAAAAACTTGTTGGACCACTTCGATAATTTGTCATTTGGACCATTAATTAGTAATTCTTTCTCAAATAGACAAATGGGTGCCTCAATGGCACCATTTAAGCAATCTCCTCTAGTACATTGACATTGAAGTTAGAAATACTGCTCTCCAACAAAAACTTACTTTAACCAGCCAAATGCATGACCCATGTATTGTGAGATTAATTTCAATGGAAAAGGGTGACTCTACCAAAAACAAGCTCATCAGAGAATGTGAATAAACTAGGCATCAAAGAATACCAAGACCCAAAGGAGTTATAGATTCCTCAAAAGGAATTGAGAGAATTTGAGAGAAGGAACAGATAAAGCTTTGAATTTTTTGAATTATGGTCAAGTATTGACAATCCATGCTCAAGATATTAATAGGATTTGCTTTACTTTCCCCTACACTAGCATTAACCATATTTAACAAACCTTAGGAAACACATTCATTCTTTGACCACTGTCTTTGTTTTATCAAATTAAATTGAAGCAGTAAATGCCATCTAGAGCTACTAATCTCTGGAAAACAAACATTTGTTACATGAACAAAATAATAGAAAAAGATTATTCCAAACACTTTAAATAGCTTAGCCTCTACGCTCTTTCCCCCAATAAAGAAAATAAAGTGCAAAAATTATAAATTGTAGTAAAAGCTTGAGCAATGACCTAAGATCTCAAATAGTTGCTACGTATTTCATATTCCTAACATGTAATAGTTGTGAAAACTTATATCCCTAACATGTAGTAGTTTCCCACACAAAGCACTTATTAATGATGTATTTTAAACTAAGAAGTCATGTGTTTAAATGGGAATTTGAGAAATGTCACGAATATATGGATTAAAGTGTTTGACTCACAAACCTTTCTCTGAGGAGCTAGCAAATATCAGATTAACTGAATTGAGAAAACGTGATTGCAAATCTGACTATCTGCCTTCCACCATGAAGGTTTGGGCCTCATCACAATAATGCATCACCTAAGGTTCTACAACCTACTCAAACAAATTACAAATAGAGTAGGCATTAAAGGGATCAATATCTCCAATAACATACAAATATTTGTACAAGTAATATATCCACATTGCTTGATCTAAAACAAAACTACAGTTGGTTGGCAATTGTTGTGTACTAATCACCATCCAATATAGTATTTTCACATAAAAGGCGAATTAAATAACTCCTAACCATAAATCATTGAAAATGAAAGAAATGTCCAAACCAACAGAACTACAAGAATTGTTGTCGAGAATATAGGAATCTGATTATTTCTCATAGAGAGCACTTCCATGAGCCTTAAGCAGAGAAAAAATTATAAAACAAAAATAATAATCCTAAATCTAGCACAATTAACAAATCTTTCTGCTTTACAAACAAGAAATATGACTATTGATTACAACATGCACTAAATACACATCAATGAAAAGAACTAGTTTTCTTACATATTGCAATTGAAACCTTCAGTACCTACTCCATCTAATCTCTCTTTAAATAGTTACTTTGGCCTCAAGAGGGCCTCATTTGAAATAAGTATTGTATTGGCCTTAGGTCATCTTTGAGGCAAAAACATAGAACTCCCTTTTACTGATTATAAACTTTGAGAAATGTTAAAGATATTAGTCATTTGTCTAAGTTGTTGTGGTGTAATGGTAATGGGAAAACTCATAAACATGTGAACTATGTTCAAGTTCAAATCCCTTTGACCACGACAAAGCAATCAATAACTCCAACAAAAAGATGGTGAGATTGTGGTGTAACAGTTATTGGGTACGTTCAAATAACAAAAAAATCACTAGCCAGTTGGCCCCAAAAGACCCAAAGTTCACCAGCGATAATATTCCACATCATATGTTTAAAAAAAAAGTCACACCCAAGTTGTAATAAAGGGCCTAGGAATAAATACTAATCACAATGGGCCAATAGCACCTTGGAATGCAAATGGTAGGTCCTAGGTTGATAGTGGCTAGGGGCCCCAACCACCACCCAAGTAAGGATATGGAAGAACATGGTAGAGCACCAAGCATATAAATTTGAGGTCCTAGGTTTGAGTGCTATCTGGTACATGCCAAGAAAACATGGCATCAGAGCTAGACACGACACCTTCTTACTAAATCTTGGGAGAAACCTTTAAAATTTTACACTTAGGTCACATTTAAATATGAAAGGAAGCTAGGTGTGCGTAAATCACTTCCTACACTAATCTAATGAGGAGAGGGCTATGCAAATTCAAATTATTCCTTACAACTATAGCAACATAAAACATCTAAATGAGATATTGCAGCAATACACAAGAACTAGAAAGAAGACAAAAGAAGAGAGACAAAGATATATGGTGGGGAAAACCCTTATCGGGTGAAAAACCCCACACTCAGAAACCTACACAATGTATTAACAAATCTAAAAGAATGTTTACAATACACTTGCAATGCAAGCTTCAATGGTCTTTGACACTCATATCTGGAGTCAATCCGATAGCATAATAGTACCTGTACACCTATAATACAAATTCCATCTCCAAGCACCTGTTTATATAGAAAATACAAGGCGAAATAGGTCCTATCTTGGGATGGGCATCCAACTTGGCCTCATGGCCCAAAACCCATGCCTAGGGACACTTGGTCAACATTGTAGAATGTGCCTGACACTTGTCCATAGCTCCCATCCCAAAAAGGTCACCTATTTCTAAAATGGGCTATGACAAATGCTCTTACAACACTTACGACCGTCATAGAATCTGTCATAGCAGTTACAACTTATAGTTGTAAGAGAATCTATCATACACATGCTATAAATAGCATATTCTCTTACAACATGTCATAGTCCACCTTGGGGTACCCAAATATGCCTTTTTCAAAGATGCTTCATGAGACATGTCCTCACCTATCTTACAAACTTCTATTTCTGACTCTTACATGTCATAGATTCTATCATAGGAATCCTTCATAACCGTTTCGGTCAATATTCCCTTACACAACATGGAAGATGCCGACACATCGCAAAATATTCCTACTACAAAGTGGGATGCCTATCTCCTCATGTGAGGACAAAATTACAAGTTGTCATATTCCATGTAGGATTGACACATCATCGTGCCACATCCCACAATATGACAATACAGAATTTACAAATATTTACAACATAGGCAATTAAATAATAAATACAAACATTAATAATGTAAGGAATTACGAAGGTTGAGACACCTTAATTCCCAACATTCTCCCACTTGTCTAACACCTTGTAAGAGCCAATAGAAAAACAAGATTTAACTGCTATAGGCCGAGAGGCCCATAGACTCCTAACACCATCTGAACTTTTATGTGCCCACTGGCTTCGTCAATGCATCTGCAACATTCTTCAAAGTATCTACCTTCTCCAAATTTACCTTTCCATCCTCAACCATGTCTTGCATGAAGTGAAATTGAACATCAATGTACTTTGTTCTAGCATGGAAAGTTAGATTCTTGGAAAGGCAAATTGCACTCTGACTGTCACAACTGATCGTGATCTGACATGCATCAACACCAATATTGAAACACAATCTCTTAAGCCAAATGGATTCCTTACAAGCATGAGTTGCTTCCATATATTCAGCCTCTGTCATGGACAAAGCAACAACAGGTTGTCACTTACTCATCCAACTAATAGCACCACCAAACAGTGTAAACACATAAGCACTAGTGGATCTCGTGCTGTCAATGTCACCTGCCCAATCTGAATCCACAAATCCACGAATATCAACAGAATGTGGAGGTCTTGAAACATTACCATGATAGCAAATGGAATACTGAGAAGTACCCCTCAAATATCTAAACACTCGCTTAACTGTATCCCAATGAACTCATCTAGGATTATCCATAAATCGACTAAGGACTCCCACTGCTGGGGCAATGTCTGGTCTTGTACAGACCATAGCATACATCAAACTACCAATAGCACTAGCATAAGGTACTCTGCTCATGTCCTCTATCTCACTAGGAGATTTTGGACAATCCTCAATAGACAACTTTGTCCCCAAAGAAACGGGAACACACAATGGTCTACAATCTGCTATGTTGAACCTGTCCAACACGGTCTTCACATACTTACTCTGGCTTAACCAAAGTTTTCTGTTGGTTTTGTCTCTTCTGATTTCCATTCCTAGAATGTACCTGGCTGCCCCTAAATCTTTCATTTCAAACTGTGCTGGCAACTGAGATTTAAAATCATAAATCATATTCTTACCCTTCCCAATGAGCAACATATCATCAACATATAGTACACCAATGAGAATACGATCACCATCAAACTTATAATACACACAGTGATCTGATTTCGATCTCACAAATCCAATTGACAACACAAAGGCATCAAACTTCAAATACCATCTCCTAGGGGATTGCTTCAAACCATACAAAGACTTCTTAAGTTTGCAAACAAAATTTTCTTTACCTTTCACCATGTAATGCTCTGGCTGTGACATGTAGATTTCTTCCTCCAAATCACCATGAAGGAAAGTTGTCTTCACATCCATCTAGTCTACCTCCAAGTCATAAGCTGCTATGAGAGACAACAGGCATCGAATGGATGTTAGCTTTGCAATGGGAGAGAAGATCTCATCATAATCTATACCCTCCACTTGTGAATACCCATTCGCAACCAATTTGGCCTTATACTTCTCAACACTGCCATCTGCACCAAATTTCTTCTTGAACACCCATTTGCACCCAACGGGTTTCTGTCTAGGAGGCAAAGGCACCAAGTCCCAAGTTTGATTCTTTTCCAAAGAAGCCATTTCATCCTCCATGGCCTCCTTCCAAGAACTTGCATCTTTCATGTCCATAGCCTTTAATACTGTTCTAGGTTCATCACTGTTAGTAAGCAAAGAAAAAGCACAACTAGAATCAAGCAATGTAAAACTAAACCTTTCAGGTTGCTTTCTTATCTGTGTAGACCTCCTCAAGATCTGAGGTTGAGGTTTAGCTTCTTCATCTGAGCTTTTAGAGCTGCTAGAGCTCTCCTCATCATTAGGTCCAACATTATATTTCTGTTCAGTCTTCTCAGGGGTGAGAGGAAACTGAACAACATCCTCTTTCTTTTCTTTTTCTTCTGGATGTAAAACAATGGAAGAAGGTGTAAGCTCTCTGAAGATGACACTTCTGCTATACAACACTTTTTCAACCACAGGGTCCCAAAGCTTGTATCCTTTCACACCGACACCATAGCCAATGAAGATACACTTAATAGCCTTGTTCTCCAATTTTGATCACTTCTCCCTAGGCACATGTGCATATGCCTCACAACTAAAAACACGAAGATGTCTTATTAAAGGCTTTCTACTAGACCACACCTCCATGGGTGTCTTTCCAACAAGAGCTGATGTAGGAGATCTATTAACAAGATAGCAAGCAGTGGCAATAGCTTCAGCCCAAAACTTTTGTTCTAAGCTAGCTCCACTAAGCATACTCCTAGCCTTCTCCATTAGTGTCCTATTCATCCTTTCTGCAACTCCATTTTGCTGCAGAGTATATGGAGTTGTCTTATGTCTTTCAATCCCAAGTTCCTTGCAATATTTATGAAATTCTGTACAATAGAACTCACCACCGTTGTCAGTTCTCAAACACTTAATCTTCTTACTAGTCTGATTTTCAGCAAAGGCCTTAAACTCCTTAAACTTGCTATAGACTTCAGATTTGCTTCTAAGAAAATAAATCCATGTCTTTCTACTGTAGTCATCTATAAAAGATACAAAATATATAGATTTTGATAATGAAGGATCATTAAAGGACCAAATACATCAGAATGAACAAAGTCTAACACACCAGAAGACTTGTGAGAACTCGAATAAAATTGAACACGGTTTTGGTTTCCATAAATGCAATGTTTGCAAAAGTCAAACTCAAGATTACAATCATCTAACCCCTCAATGAGGTTTTTATTTTTCAGGGTACGCAGACCCTTCTCACCAATGTGGCCAAATCTATTATGCCATAACATTGTCTTTTCAGCAAGAAGTTTAACTTCTAAGGCATGATTACAAACATTAGAACTAGAAACAACAGATCTCTTGACTACTCGTTCAGATGGTGGGGATGAAGTGACTGCTGCCCTCTTCTTTGAATTAGAAGAACTATTGCATTGTGAAATGCATGCCTCTAGCTAAAACATAGTACCTCTCCTAGTACCCTTAGCAAGCACCATAGCTCTTCTAGTCATCTTGCATCCTTCTTTCGAAAAGACAGCCTACACACCTGCGTCAAACTACTTACAGAAAGTTGGTTTTGTGCTAAGCCTGGGATATGCATAACCCCAGAGATCCCCTTCACTCGACCATCAGGGAATCGGATAGAGACTCTTCCACGACCAATAATCTTCATATGAAAGTCGTCACCCAAGTACACCTTTCCACCATCGAACTCCTCATACTTAGTGAGCCAGTCTCGATGTGAGGTCATGTGGAATGATGCACCAGAGTCAATCAGACACACATCATTAGATGCATGGGTTCCCAGGGCTGCGATGAAAGCATCGCCATCATCTTGTGATTTGTTAGAATCTGAATTGGGAGCTTTCTTCTTCTTCTTCTTCTCCTCTTTGCATTCCTTTCAGAAATGCCCAGATTTACCACAGTTCCAACAGATAGCCTTGGACTTTCCAAGAGATCTGGATCTCCCATGGTATTTGGATCTACCCTTCTCAACTTTCTTGTCCTTCTTTTTCCCTTTCTCCCTGGGTCTTCCACGAACTGCAAGAGCCTCTTTGGTGGCATCAGAAGACTTCCTCTGCATCTCTTCAGATAACAATATAGATACCACATATTCCATCTTGAATGTGGATGTGGTGCTTCCAATAGCCATGACAAGGTGATCCCACGAGTCTGGCAAAGAACAAAGCAGGGGCATACATGGTGCAGGAGCACCTTGGCAAATTAATGTTGCCCTAGACAAATCTTTGAGTTTATATAAATTTGTATGCTTCAACATTGTAATGAGGTTTATCAAGTCATTTTTATGTGTTTACGAGATTAGGAGTTTCAAATATGCAAAATATTGCAAACCATGTAAAGGTTCAGTGTAAAATTAGAAAAAAAGATACAAACTTAGAAGATGAAGAGTCATTTGGCTCTTGGTTCATTCCTAAGAAGTTAGAAACTTAAGAGTCAAGTTGGAATGTGAGGAGTCATGATGTAATGCCTTTAAAAGGCCTTGTATCCATTAGTGAAGGGGAGGGGAGAAGGTTGGAGAATGTGGGTTATTACATTTTGATGTGATATCAATAAAAGATACCCTTGTTTCTGCATTTTTAAATGTTAAACTGCTATTTCAGAGATTGGTACGAATTTGTGCAGATTTTATATGACCAGAATGTGGTATGGATGGAAAGAGTATTGAGTCTACTTTCTATTTATTTTTTTTGCATCAAAGTTCATTAATATTTGAATAAGTTATGGCATTTTTATTGAGGGTAGGTTTGCAGAGTTTAATTTTCTAAAAATGTAGTCTGAAAATATGTATGGTACAGCCTGGTACAACTTCACATTGATGCATATAATAGATGGATGGAAAGATATGTGTTTCTAGTTTACAATTATTTTGGTTTGGTATAATTTCATTAAGTTTTGTGAGAGATATTACAATTTTGGTGAGGGCAGGTCTGAACGCTGCCTAAGTTTTGCAGTTTTGGGAAAAAAATCATAACCTTCTCCCCTACCATTGGATCTTCATGAAAATTGGAGGAAAAATATGTATTAATGTTCTTTTCAACCTAACCAAACCAATTGGATTAGTTCTTTGATTTGTTAATGTTACTGAGGATAGTTTTTGGACCTCCTACCTCTACATCAGATTGGTATCAGAGCTAGCAAAAGCTCTGGGAGGAGATGTTATTTCTGAGATGAAGAGTTAATTTGTTGGTGACCATTATTTTGTTGCTAAGTTATTTGGTTGCAGGTGCTTGGTCCATCTAGCTATAGAAGGATGTTTTCTGAGGTTGTGTGTGTGGACAGACAAGATGAGGTCTGTCATGACCATTCTCTAATGGAGATTAGGCTGGATAAGGGTGCAAAGAGAAACCACTGAGGAGAGAGTGGTAATTGCATCACCAAGATCTGTTGTTGGGTGAGATGAATGGTTTGGTGAGTTGGTGTTCTAAGGCAGTAGAGAGATGGATACCTGACTGAAGAAGCACTTGATGTTGCAGCTTGAAGAGTACTCCACTGATGGGAGTAGGAGCCTGAAGAAGCTCTAAAGTTGATGGTAGTTTGTTTTGTTGGTTGGTTAGTCACCATTTCTATTAATCTGAAGATGTGAAGATTTGAAGCTAAAGATAAAGACAGAGGAGAGGTAGAAAAAGACTTTTGTTGTAGATACATTTCCAAGGGACTTAGAAATTTTGTTGGTTGGTTGTATGGTGCAGGAGCACCTTGGCAAATTAATGTTGCCTTAGACAAATCTTTGAGTTTGATTAAATTTGTATGTTTCAACAGTGTAATGAGGTTTATCAAGTCATTTTTATGTGTTTAGGAGATTAGGACTTTCAAATATGCAAAATATTGCAAACCATGTAAAGGTTCAGTGTAAAATTGGAAAAAAAAGATACAAACTTGGAAGATGAAGAGTCATTTGGCTCTTGGTTCATTCCTAAGAAGTTAGAAACTTAAGAGTCAAGTTGGAATGTGAGGAGTCATGATGTAATGCCTTTAAAATTCCTTGTATCCATTTGTGAAGGGGAGGGGAGAAGGTTGGAGAATGTGGGTTGTTACATTTTGATGTGATATCAATAAAAGATACCCTTGTTTCTGCATTTCTGAATGTTAAACTGCTGTTTCCGAGATTGGTATGGATTTGTACAGATTTTATATGACTAGGATGTAGTATGGATGGAAATAGTATTGAGTCTACTTTTCATTTCTTTTTGTTGCATCAAATTTCATTAAGATTTGAATAAGTTATGGCATTTTTATTGAGGGTAGGTTTGCAGAGTTTAATTTTCTGAAAATGCAGTCTGAAAATATGCATGGTACGGCCTGGTACAGCCTCACATTGATGCATATAATAGATGGATGGAAAGATATGTGATTATAGTTTACAATTATTTTGGTTTGGTATAATTGCATTAAGTTTTGTGAGAGATATTGCAATTTTGGTGAGGGCAGGTCTAAACGCTGCCTAGGGTTTGCAGTTTTGAGAAAAAAATCATAACCTTCTCCCCTACCATTGGATCTTCATGAAAATTGGAGGAAAAATATGTATTAATGTTCTCTTCAACCTAAGCAAAGCAATTGAACTAGTTCTTTGATTTGTTAATGTTATTAAGGATAGTTTTGGGTCCTCCTACCTCTGCATCAATACACCGATCCTCCTCCTCCATCTTTACACCAATAGATGTCAACTATGCAACCAGCATGTTAAAAGCATTCATATGTTCAGCAATAGATCCTCCATCCTCCATTCAAAGGGAATGCAACTTCTTTCTTAGAAAAAGTTTATTAACTAGGGATTTGGCTTGATACACATCTCCCAACTTCTTCCAAAGCAAGGTTGCAGTCTTCTCCTCATGGACATTTAACAACACAGAATCAGCAAGACTAAGTCTTATGATACCCTTAACCTTCTGATCCTTGAGATCTCAATTAGCTTGTTGCATTACAGCTGGTTTAGTTCTAGTAATGGTTTCCCAAAGGTCTCGGTCAACAAGCATGTCTTCCATCTTGAGCTTCCACAGCTCAGAATTAGTGCCATTGAACTTCTCCACTTCCATTCTTCCGGATGTGCTTGCCATCTCCTTGCTGTAATAGAAAATAGAATACTCTACATAGACTCCCACTCAACTTAAGATCAGCTCAAAAAACCCCTACCCAACAAATAGGACCAAAGGTGATCAAGCTCTAATACCAACTAAAAGGAAGCTAGGTGTGCAGAAATCGCTTCCTACACTAATCTAATGAGGAGAGGGCTATGCAAATTCAAATTATTCCTTACAACTACAACAACATAGAATATCTAAATAAGATATTGCAGCAATACACAAGAACCAAAAAGAAGACATAAGAAGACAGACAAAGATATACGGTGGGAAAAACCCTTATCAGGTGAAAAACCCCACACTCAGAAACCTACACAATGTATTAATAAATTTGAAAGAATGTTTACAATACACTTGCAATGCAAGCTTCAATGGTCTTTGATACTCGTATCTGGAGTCAATCCGATAGCATAACAGTACCTGTAAACCTGTAATACAAACTCCATCTCCAAGCACCTATTTATATAGAAAATAAAAGGCAAAATAGGTCCCATCTTGGGATGGGCATCCAACTTGGCCTCATGACCCAAAACCCATGCCTAGGGACACTTGGTCAACATTGTAGAATGTGCCTGACACTTATCCATAGCTCCCATCCCAAAGAGGTCACCTATTTCCAAAATGGGCTATGACAGATGCTCTTACGACACTTATGACCGTCATAGAATCTGTCATAGCAGTTACAACTGACAGTTGTAAGAGAATATGTCATACACATGCTATAAATAGCATATTCTCTTACAACATGTCATAGTCCACCTTGGGGTGCCCAAATATGCCTTTTTCAAAGATGCTTCATGACACATGTCCTCACTTGTCTTACAAACTTCTATTTCTGACTCTTACATGTCATAGGTTCTGTCATAGGAATCCATCACAACCGTTTCGGTCAATATTCCCTTACACAACATGGAAGATGCTGACACATGGAAAAATGCTCCTACCACAAAGTGGGATGCCTATCTCCTCATGTGAGGACAAAATTACAAGTTGTCATATTCCATGTAGGATTGACACATCACCGTGCCACATCCCACAATATGACAATATGGAATTTACAAATATTTACAACATAGGCAATTAAATAATAAATACAAACATTAATAATGTAAGGAATTACCAAGGTTGAGACACCTTAATTCCTGACAAAATACACCCTATTGAATGTGGGACATGATCAAATGTATACCTTATTCCTTACACCATAACCTTTCTCGTGACACCCTTGCTAGGGTTATGGGCTAACTTATTACAGTTAAGTTAACCTGCTCTCACAAGTATAACTCTTACGATTAAACTACCCACAACCCCTTGGTTGAAATTAACACATATCCCTTGATCTAAACTTCTCTTAAATGAAGAAGAACCAAACACACAATAACCAACTTCAAAACATGGAAAGAACTTAACAATTTCCCATGCCATTTCTATAGTGAAATGAGCCACGACAAGAGTAGCATCATCCTCTAAAGTCTCCACTACCACCATCATTTTACACAACACTCAGCCTAGATAAGACAAATCAACAATCATCATCAAATGAGTTCCTAACATGAGCTAGTTTTACCAAACCAAAACAAAAAACCTAAAAACAATAACCATGCATAACATAGCATCTTCTGGGATGAAAATATAAGGGCTTAGCTACCAAATCCCTTAGACGTGAAGTATTTTGCCTAACCCAAAGCTGTAAACATATAAATAACTTTTTCTTTAAAACTCATATTCTGGTTTGCATTACTTAGAGTTTACATTACAAGGGGCAAAGAATGAAACATAGAAAACTGTGATTCTTAGAACGAGTAGAGTGAATACAAAATGTAAAATCTTAAAAAACCAAAACCCTCGAAAGCTGAACAGGGTTATTGGTTTGCCCCAAAAAGATAATTGAAATGAAATATTATGAAATCAAATGAAATATTATGAATCTCAAGTGGTTTTGGGGAGACATAGGGATATCAGGCTGACAAAAGAAAGTGTCTCACCGATACAATGATGAAACTACCAAAGATAAAAGACATCAGTGGAAGTGATGAATATCGATGGGATATAAATATGAGTCCCAGCGATACCCTGAAAGAAAGCAATGACATAAAGAAAGTATGGACCCAAGATATAATAAATTATTTCTAGGAACATATATATGCAAGTAGTAGACAAACATCTACACATCTAATCTAGTGTTAGCATATGAATCCATCTAGTAGCTAGGGATCAACATATAATGTTGATAATGAATTAAACAATTGTGATCACAAAATAAATGGGCCTTACAACTACTAATTGATTGAATTTTAGTTGACAAATCCAATATGTCTCATATTTTACTAAGAAAACTAAACAAATTTCTTCATAAGTATGCACAATGTACTAGATCATATTGAAGAATATATTTGGTTTTAATATAGTTTACTTATACTAAGATCTACCATAGTATTATGATCAAATTGGAAAGAAAAAAGAATAGAGGAGTAATAGTCATTTATTTAGTCATTTTTATTTGTCTGACCAATTATTTAGTTACCAAATTAGTCATTTATTTAGTCATTTATTTGGTCATTTATTTAGTCATTTCAACTGATGACCAAATTAGTCATTTATTTAGTCATTTCAACTTATGACCAAATTAGTCACTTATTTAGTCATTTATAGCTGTGTTGCAAAAAAATTTGGTGACATGACTAAAAGTTTGTCACTTGGTCATTTATTTGCCATATTTCTACTAGTGAATAATCTAAGTTATGTTCATTTTCTAGATTTATCTTTTTACCCTTTTTCCCTTGATAGGTAACTGTTATTCCTCTAGCCTTTAGCTCTATTATTTTCTCTTTTATCCATAGATCTGAATGTGTTATCACTAGCCTTGACACATTATCTAGTGAAGCCTCTTCAGGTTGACTCCAGTCTGGCTCTATGATAAGTTTATCAGCCACATTATTGGCTTCATAACTATTGTGCAACATTTCCTTGACATCATCCTTGATTTCTTGGGGTACTTCAAGTACTCCTAATGTCTTTATCAGATCTAGAGTTAGCCTTTGCTGGGCCCTTTTCCTAACCTCTACTTCATTATCACAATTTTCCCAAAAATCTTCAATTTGTGGCTGGTGCCTGAATTTCTTGTCAACATAATTCTGTATTCTTCCAAATAGATCAAATGCCTGAGCCAAATCAAAAGTCTAGAAACCATAATGCTGAAATTCTACCTCTGATATTTTAGCAACAGCCTCACTGAAACATTGGTATCTTGATGTTACCTCTATTGAATTTTGCCTTGTACATACCATACATGCTCAATATTTGTCTAGGGAATTCCAACAACACCATTTTATCTGTTGGGTACCTTGGTAATTTGAAAGGTTTACCCATAAATCCCTATGTTCTGATGTAAGTAAATGTAGGGAATTGAATATACCATGCAATATGCAAATTGATAGCATTCTGTACTTCTTCTGATAACCTCCTATCCTTATCCCCTGACAATGTTCTCACTAGGTATGTGTAGAACACATCATTTACCCTTGTGTAATTTTACATCACATTCCTTTCTTGTAGGTCTAGGTAATGATCATATACCAACATTTGCCCTGGGCCATTTCCTAGTGTACCAACCCTTTGTATTCCTCTCAATTGCACCTTTGTTGTACATGAGTATACCACATATGATGACATGAAAAACTCCTATGCTTGTTCCATCTCATAATCTATACAAAAATAGCATTACTGATAGCTTGAGCCTAGTGAATTGCTCCTGTTTCTTCTTCAATAAACTGAATTATGGAAAACATCCACGGCTCAAATTGACTTGCATCTGCAAGGCCCATTAGTCTACTTAACAATGTGATCATTATTTAAATATCTTCTTTGAAGTCAATCTTGTACAAATGTTTCGGAACTCTAGCTGCTACCTTTGGTTTCTTATCCTAAGGGTACCATCCATAAAATATTGTACTCTTGCAGGATGCTTCATTTTCTCTAAATTCATCTGCATACGTTTCCACATCTATTTCCCTCATTTCATTAGTAATCTTTAGGCCAAATGTTTCAGCTATTCCCTCCACTGACAAATCTACGTAAACAACACCATTGTGTTTCACTTTTCTAGAGTTCATGTCATATTTATGAATGCACTCAATGACTAAGTCCCTAGCTTCCATTGCGAGTGGGAATCTAGCAACATTAAACAGTCCCACATCCATCAAATTCTTCAATGCTAGAGACACTCCAGTGCTCTAATTTTTTGTAATAATATGGAGGAATCAAAATCCCCAATTTTAGTATCAATTGCCCTTCCTCCCGTAGGGTAGTATCAAAATCCCCTTGCATGGAAATTTTTCTTTAATCACTTCTTTCCTCGTATCTTTCTCTGCTCCTTTCCTGGTTGCCTTCTCAGTTTTCTTTCCTTTGGGCGGCATCCTGTCAAGAAACATATTCCTTTTATGACCACATTCATGTTTTCTAAGGTTTTACCATACATATTCACCATTGTCGTTTTACCCTAAGGTTTTTTCTTTTTCTCTTTTCTTGAATCATGTATGGATACCTTACATTAAGCTTTACGATTAATCCTAGAAATTAACCAACTTTAAACCATTTCTGTTATCTTATTGTAATTACTATAGAATTTACTGTAATTGCATTCTGTTAATCACAAGAGAGAATTTTAGGTACATACCTGATTTGCAACCATTGACTTTTACATTGTTGGCAAGAGACTTTACCATTCAAGCTCACTACAACCGCCTTTGAATCACAATTCACCCTTTGTTCGCTTTAGCTCCGCGGAGTACTCTGCAATTGAATTCTAGATGCAATTGTGAAATTAACGTAATTGAAATTCCTTTTTACTCCTTTATGAAACTAGGTATTTCCTGTGGTAAATATGCATTAAATGCTGCAAACAGCATATGCAATTTAATTTTTACTTTATTTTACCGTTCAATGCATATTTAGGATTTTGTATATGTTTGTTCTTTGCACTTTTTGTGTTTGTATGTGCATATGCATGCACTTTTACTAATATGTAGAGAAGAGGTGATGACGTCATTGCAAAGGTTTCAAGCTAATGCTCTTTTTGATGTTGAGTTCACTTTTGTATCTCAAATCATGCGCAAGATATCTTTGTGCATTTGTAATTTCTTTCCCGTTCATTTTGCATATTTTCTTGTATATGTTTATATATATCTTATACAATTGCCAAAACATACAAACACGGACTCCATAGGGTTTTTGAAACAAATTGGAATTACCTTCGGATCCGGTCTTGTATATATTTTTCTTTTTATCACCTTTTGTATATCGCACACATGCACTTTCTAACACACAGATGCAATGTTGACTTTTCCACCTTTCGTTATGTATAAATGCACTTTATTTTTCCATTTAATCATAAATTTCACATCCATGATTGCATCTTTCTCTTTCATATATTGAATACATACACCTCAAACATACAAACACGGACCCCACCTAAAGTTTACAAGGTTTAAACTCTCTAATCGCATCTGGATTTGTATCTACATATTAGATACATGCGCTTATACAGATAAAGATAAATACAAATACAACTGCTCGCTTTCGATTTCTAAATTTAATTGGATTTTCTTTCAGGTCCGTTCATGCACTTGTATAGTAACGTATATTACTAGCGATGTATTAATCATACAAATGAGATGACCACGACTTGCTATGCTAATTTTTTACCTCCTTTGACATCCGCCAATGCATATTTTGAATTTGTATATATGATACATGCATTGTGATATACAAATACAAGTACAGACTTCTACCATTATAAAGCAACTCACAAAAAGCTATCGGGTCCGGATTTGCATCCGCATGTTTTGACAACTTAAGATATAAACATAAAACAAGAATTAAACATGATGTATACTTCAACCCAACAGACCAAAAAACATAGTATATAAGATACATGCAAATGGAAATGCAAATGTGATACATTTTGACCAAATGGTCCAGCGTTGACTTTTCACAAAATTTGGCATAACTCTCGAAATAGGCAGAATTTTTGAACCGTTCAAAAAGAAACCCTAGCTAAATTTTAATGCAGATTTCATTGATAGCAACTATTTTTCACCAAGCACTATAGATATTGAATTTCAAGCACCAAATACATTTTATCCATACCATCCAACAAGCAAAACCAAACCACCAAAAAAAGCAAAGGAACAAAAAGGGGGTCCTCATTTTGCTAAAGGGTAAAATGGGGTGTGTTGTGAACATTGCAAGAGGTTTTAACAAATTAATCAACAAATTCAAATTTTCCTTACAAGATAATTTCCATTACACCAATCAACAACTGCACGTGAATCTATAAATCTCATTACATCCTATTGTCTCCAAATTTTAAATTTAATATTTTTAACTTTGAGTCCATCAATTCAGGGTTTATTGCTCACTCTATCCCCTCAAATATTGTAAAATCATTTAAATTAACTTATAATGGTTTTATTTCATTCAAGTTTGATCTAGTAAAAAATGTTAATGTTGAATATTCTGGGTTGCATGCATGTGATTCATGAAATAAACCTAGTCATCTTGTAGTGTTACAAATTGCCTATGAGTTGAGTCATAAGGTTATTATTACAATTGATAGGTTAATGAAGCTATAGGAAAATTCACAAAGTCCAATGAGACATTAAAGGGGTGCTTCCAATGTTCAAACAAGTTTATTGCAGTGCATCTTGTCTAAGGGCATTTCTAGTTGACTTGCAAGTTTAAATTTGTGGGAACTTGGAGTGTTGACACATGGTCATAATATCTCACAAAATCAAGGTGCGCCCAAAATCCCAATAATGTGGAATTTGTAGTTGTGTCACAACTCACTTCTACAAATATGATGTTCGACAACACATATAAGAGGTGAAGTTTCCATTCATATGGGCTAGAAGTCTAAATAATATGTAGGGTGTATTGCTGGAATTTTACTACTCCCCTGTAATTGTTTCCAACATACATAGAGATGTTAAACTCCTATAAAGGTATAATGGGGAAAAGTTTCCATTTTAATTTGTAAGTTACAAATCCAAAACTAGAGTTTCAATTCACAAATGCAAGTAAAATTTTTTATTAATATCTACATCAATGTTTCAAACTTTGTTGGTAGTTTTGTAGCTACATTACAGAGCTACATCTCTAGCCTGAAATATTGACAAAGTAATGAAGGTGGAATTTTAGACTTCATCTATAGTTTTGTACTTGCATTATGGGACTAAGTGTTGGAGTACAGGACCACTGAGGGGGGGGGTGAATCAATGGTCTATAATTTTTAACATCTTTTGCACCTTTTAATTTACAAGACAGAGAATGAGAGAGACTTCAATAATCTATCAAACACATATGCACAAGTATGATGATGAATAGTGTGAGCAGGACCTTATGAGAAAAACATTAGGACACACACACATAGAGGCAAATAACATAAACCATAACAAATGTTTTTGATGGGTGGAAAACCCTCATAGGGATAAAAAACCACTTTGAAAATTTGCCTCACTAACTTAATAGAATCTCACTGATTACAATAATTGTCTCACTAACATATGCCTCACTGGCAACAAACAGGTCTCACTGACCATGCAAGCCTCACTGGCTACAAACAGGTCTCACTGACCATGCAAGCCTCACTGGCTACAATATACAATCTCAGAATAATACAAAGAATACAGAGGTTTCTATGTTTCAATATAAATCACTGAACTTGCATCTCCTTAATCCTGTAGTTCTACAACAAGTCTATCTTCTCTATTTGGCAATCATCTCCTTTCATTCAATCTGCATATCTTCTGTGTTCTGCAAGAAACTGATCAAGCTCTGCCCTTAATCTACAAATAGCTTCACAATCAATTCAATCTGCATACTATCTTTCTTTTTATCTACAAAACAATATCTCCCATTTTCAATCAACAATGTCTTTCAATCATCTCCTACATTGAATTCATCTCAACTCAAAAACCTCTCAGAAATTTCTTTATTGCTGCATATGTCAATCCTCAAAATCCCATTCACAATGAACCTGCAATGTCATTAAAAATAAGATGACCTTTCATTTTCCTCTTCTCTCTGCATATTCATTTTCCCTTTTCAAAAATAACTCTTCAATAATCTCCAATCTGTTCATCTTCCCTACATTTACCATGATCTCCCATTTAAAAATTAGAAATCATAAAATTGCATCCATCTCTTGCAAATAAAAATCTTCAATAATATTTAAACAATATGCCCTAAAAAAAATAATATCCTTCTATCATCTTCTCTGCATTAAAAATTTCTTCTCAAAAAGAAGAAACCATTACCATAGAAACTCTCCCTTTAAAAAAGACAATTAATATTGCATATAAATCCTTAAGATAGAAAAATAATTTATTTGATTCATGTCCCTATCTTCACGTGAGAGGAAGAGTCTAAAGAGGAATAAAGCAACTTAAGGATTCAAGCTTTTAAAACAACTCAAAAACTGCCAATGAAAAAGGCTAAAAATAGCCTTAAAAAAGCCTTATTATATGCTTTCACACAATCATACATTCTAGAGACCGTCAAAGAATGAACTCAAGAGAGGAGATTCCAAGTTTAAATAGTGGCCACTAATCTCCATTCTCACACTCATCAAAGGATTAAAGAAGACCGTCGATTAAGTTTTTGGCACCCAAGCGCATAGAAGAAACATTGATGAAGTCAGTCCGCTAGGAAGAGAGGGCCAACTAGACCATGACTGCGACCCCATAAGGATGTCACTTAAGTGACATACCACCTACTATGGCAGGTCAATGAACAAATAAAACAAAAATGCATCATGGAGAAGACAAGTGGGAGAAAGGTCTTAAGGAGATGTAGCTTAGGGTTTAAACCTTTAAAAAGACCTTAGAGCTTTAGAGATTAAAACATGTAGATTAGGTTTATAGAAATTTATAAACCCTAAATTCACCAAAACCTAATGTCATGAAGAATTTCACTAATACTCACTGTCATGTAGATTAAAGCAATTTACCAAGAAAAGATTTCAACTTTTAAAGATGTCATATTGGTGTAGTCACGGTAGGAGGGTTCACAGAATGAACTGTCCAGACCGTGCAGCAATAGTAAACACAATGGAAACAACTCAAACATAGGAAACAAATGCAGATTCAGTCATTCAGTATATCATGGAATTCAAGTATAATTTGGATGGCATCACACAGGCTTACAATTAGGGCCTAAAGGCCTAATTTTAGAATATCAAAATATGCGCAAGATATAGCTTTGAAGACCCTTCGCACAAAATCTCAAGTATTAATTATCACTATTATCATGAACTTGATAAATCCATTCCTAAGGATCTATTACATCAATCTATATCATCTCCGGTACAAAAGATTCCTCTACGTCGGCCAAGGAAGATCACAAACTCCAATGAAGAGTTGTAATGTGTATAAACGGATAGGTCAGACCTAAATGCATAGAAATCCTCCACAATTGAATGGAATATTGTACGGATCTCAGGGAAGGTCAACCATGAACCAGAGAACATTGAATGATGTGCAATTAAGCTCCGCAAGTCAAGGAATGCTCCGCATGTCTTCTCCTTTAGCTAATTGTCCAAGACTGTCAGGATGCTTTATTCTGAGAAAACAATCAATCTTCTGATAGCGATAACTTTCTAGTAACTGATCCAAATGCTTTGAATTCTAGATATGATGTAGATGAATGAATCTAGATGCTAAGTCTAGCTCCACAAGATCAAAAATGCAACTATGGTAGAATGCGGACCAAAATACAGAAACAGCTACTGACTAAACTGCTAGAACTAAACTAGAAAATGAAAAGAAACAAACTGAACTGCAAACAAACTGAAATACAAATATTTGTTTGGTTGATGCAAGATTGCTCTTGAACTAGGGATGCTCTTGCATCAAACATCTAGGGTTATTGAAAAAGTGAGTCCCTCACTTTACTGGGGCTGGGAGAGAACCAAGATGGTCCACCTTAGCCTGAGAAATCCATGATGAATCTTCTTCCGATCTACCTTTCCACTTCACAAGATATTCTTTGTATTATCTTCCAGTCTAGTGTTGCATCCAACTCTGATATCCAAAATGTCTTCAATCTACTCTGGTGCTTATTGTGGTAACTTCTTCTTCAAGTCCTTTGCCATGATGTCACTGAACTCTGCTTCATGATACTAGTATAGGTTTGCAATATTGAAAATAGGTGATACGCCCAATGTCTCCGGTAACTCCACTTCATATGCATTTCCTGAATCAAATTTCCTAAGTATCTTACAAGGTCCAAACTTCTTCATTTCAACTTGTTATATGTTCCAACTGGAAATCTTTCTTTTCTCAAGTATACCATCACTTCATCTCCAACTATAAATTCCTTATGTCTTCTCTTCTCATCTGCTTTCTCCTTATATTTGCTATTCATATCTTCTAAATGCTTCTTCACCTAATTATGTATTGTCTTCATGTGATCTACAAACTCTTTTTCTTTTGCACTTCTCTTTTCTTTTGCACTGATATCTCTCAATTCTGCTACTCCTCTAGGACTTACTCCGGTAACATAATTCACAAAAGGTGTTCCTCCAGTACTCCTATTTACTGAATTATTGTATGCAAGCTCTGCTTGTGAAAGAATCAAATCCCAACTTCCTTCCTTCTCTCCAACCAAACATCTCAACAAGTTTCTCGAACTCCTATTCACTACCTATGTTTGTCCATCAGTCTGTGGATGAAATGCTAAACTGAACTTCAAATCTATCTTCATCTTCTTCCAAAGTGTCTTCCAAAAGTATCCTAGAAATCTGGTGTCTCTATCTGAAATTATGCTCTTAGGTAATCCATGCAATCTCACAATCTCTTTGAAAAATATGTCAGCTACATGCACTACATCAGTTGTCTTCTTACAAGGTATGAAATGAGCCGTCTTTGAAAATATGTCCACCACTACAAATATAGAATCATGTCCTCTCTGTGTCTTAGGTAATCCCATTACAAAATCCATGCTTATGTCTTCCCAAGGTCTCTTCAGTACTGTCAAAGGTTTATACAATCCAATATTCTAACTACTCCCTTTTGCAACTTGACAAACTCTACAACTATGCACAAATTTCCTAACATCCTTATGTATCTGAGGCAAAAAATAGTTTTCACTCACCAAAGCCACTGTCTTGTCCATCCCAAAATGTCCTGCCAATCCACCACTGTATTTCTTCTTGATCAAATTATCTCTCATTGAACTTCTAGGTATGCACAACTGATTTCCTCTAAACAACATATCTTCTTGAATGAAATAATCTAGCCACTTACTTCTATCTGTCACAACATGTTCCTTACATGCTTTCTGAGGTTCTACAAAATCAGTGTCTCCCTCAGACATGTTCTTAAATTCATCAAAACACAACACTACAATTCTCATCCTTGTCAACAAGTTCCTTCTCCTACTCAAGGCATCAGCAACTTTGTTGGATTTGCCACTCCTATGCTTCAACACAAAAGTATAACTCTGCATGAACTCTACCCATCTCATATGTCTCTAATTTAACTTACCTTGATTGTTCAAATATTGCAAAGCTTGATGATCTATATACAACACAAACTCCTTAGGCAGTAAATAATGTCTCCACTTCTTCAGGGCTTGAATTATAGCATAGAACTCTTGATCATAAATTGAATATCTTCTCCTTGCATCATTCAACTTCTCACTGAATATGCTACAGGTCTACCTTTTTGACTTAACACTACTCCTATTGCATTCCCACTTGCATCACAATCAACTTGAAATACCTTATTGAAATCCGATAATGCTAAAACTGGTTGCTCTGTCACCTTCTTCTTCAATAGTTCAAAACTTTTATCTACTCTTGATGTCCACTTAAAGTCTTTCTTGTCACCTCTCATTGTCTTTGTCATAGGGTTACATACTGAACTAAAATTTCTGATGAACTTCTAGTAGAAACTAGATAATCAATGAAATGATCTGACTTCTCCAATGCTCTCTGGTGTAGGCCATTCAACAATTGCTCTTACTTTCTCAGGGTCCATCTTCAATCCTTCCACAAAAATTACAAATCCCATGTATACTAATTCTTCCTTCATGAAACTACACTTCTTGATGTTTATCAACAATTTTTCCTCTCTTGGTCTCTACAAAACTTTTCTAAGGTGTTGTAAATGTTCTTCTTTTGTCCTACTGAAAATCAAAATATCATCCAAGTATACAATCACAAACTTACCCAAGAATTTCTTCAAGACTTCATTCATCAATCTCATGAAAGTACTCGGTGCATTTGTCAATCCAAAAGGCATCACTAACCACTCATACAATCCTTCATTTGTCTTAAAAGAAGTCTCCCATTCATCTCCTTTTTTTATTTTTATATGATGGTATCCACTCTTCAAATCTATCATTGTGAAATATTTTGCTCCACTCAAACAATCCATGATATCATCCATCCTCGGTAAAGGAAATCTTGTTGATATGCGCCAGACAACTGAGAGGGAGGGGGGGTGAATCAGTTGTCACAAAACTTAAACACTTTCTACAATTTAAACATTCATCACTTATCCACAATTATTTTGATTTAATAATGAGAGAATGAAATTAGAAACTTAACCACAGATACAACATCAAACACAAGAGACACCAGATTTACGTGGAAAACCCCAAGGTGGGGAAAAACCATGGAGATGATTAACTGTCAATATATATTGCAATCTTGAAATAGTGATGTTTAGGCTTGGTCACTCCACGGGCCTAAACATACTGGCTTATAGCCATGAAGGACAACTAGGTCTAGCAGGCTCACTGCCTCAACCCTAAACCTAGCAAGATTACAATAAGGGTTGTTAAACCCTACTGGTGGCTTGCTACAAGATTCACTGTCATGATCAACACTCTTCTATATTGCGAATGAACAATTCCTCAGATCTGCTCTTCCTCTTCTCTGCTCTTCCTCTTCTTTCCTCTGCCTCTTCTCTGCTTTGCCTTTGGATCTTTCTTAATATCTGTATACGCCTAAAAATGACACAAATTATCCTAAATAAATATTCTAAATATTTATTCCATTCTTCTATTAATTAATTAAATAAATATTCTAAATTTATTTAATCAATTCACTATTCCATAATTAAATAAATTCTATTTATTTAATTAAAATTCTTCTATTTGTCCTTCACAATTAAATAATCATAAATTATTTAATTAACCCTATTTCCTCTATCCTAAAGTTCTAAATTCAAAATTCCACCTCACCTTGTCCACCTCATCAGGTTGCACATGTAATTAAATATATTTAATATTTAATTATCTTATTTTCCCTCACCCACATGGCCTATTTCTTCTCCAATCAGAGGTCAGTTAACCAATCAATCAAATCTGTTAACTAACCTGTCAGTTGAGTCAAATCCTCAATCAACCCAGTCAGTTCCACAATCCACTCTTCTAACTGATCAATCAATTCTGTTAACAGACCAGTCAATGGAGTTAACTCTCCAATCAGTTTTGTCACATCCCACCTTCCATGATGGAGCTGGGACACTTGTCACATTTCCACTGGTTGCACATTCCTCAACCATCCTCAACCGTTGATCTTCATATCTTCTCTCAACCGTTGATTCCTATTCCTCCGAGTCTATAAATGAAGCTTCATCCCTTCATTCTAAGGATCCAGGCTTTTGACATCGTTACTCTGCAGAAATATCACCAGCGCGCCTTTGGCACCCATTTGTCATCTACAAGCTTGAGATCACCATTGTTGCATTGGAGCTCACCTTCATTGCATATCACACCATAGCCATTCACCATCGACTTCCTCAAACAGCTTTAAAAGATTGCACTCTCTGAGGGCTCATCTCATCTGCGAAAGGACGATTCGTGATAGGCGAACAACAGAAGTTTCGAAACGGAAGAGGTTTGTTGTGTTTGTTCATTGCTGTGTTCATTTGAATCTTCTTTGTTTCTCTATTCTGTTGATGTTTGGGTCATCTGTTATTCATTTGATTGATGCACTATTTTACCCTCACATTTTTGGCGCCCACCGTGGGGCCGTTGCCCCTTTATTTCACCGTTTTTGAGCTTTTTTGAAGGCAGGTTCCGTACAGGCCCCGTAGAGTAGCGCCGCCGCACATGTAACCACTTGAACGGTTGCCCGAATTAACTACCTCTTGTTTTAGTGGCCCAAATCCCTTATAATCCATTTCTCACCTAGGATTTTGTACTTGCTTTTGTCCAAAATAGAGTTGAAAAACTACAAAAACAATGGAAAACTACAAAATACTCTTTGTGCGTGCTGTGCTTTCTTGCTAAATTAATTCATAATATCAAATCAGGAAGACCTTTTTCCAGCCAAAGAATACCAAAAACAGAGCAAAATCCCAAAAATTTGCAAAAAAATACCAGAACTGCGCATATACCCTTTTCTGCTGCGCATATACAATGGGGGACCTTATCCAATGAATCAGAGGAGCGAGATCTTTTGCAATGGCTTTATGCCGAAGAAGAAAGCACATCCCAAGAGCCACCTAGACTCCCTACAGAACTCTATGGACGGGGTGAAACCATCTTGCATAGGATGGGATATGAAGGACAAGGCCCTATCAGCCTCAGAAAAGAAGGGATCATCGAACCTATACAACCTTCTTCTTCCTCTTCAGCTAGAAACACCACTGGCTTGGGATACAAAGGCAAGGGCAAAGCCAAAGAAAATGCCTGCCTAGTGGAGACAATTCAAACACTCCAAGCAGACAGTGACGCAGATTCAGATGATTCCAATCAATATGAATGGGACGAGCTGACAGAGCACTCCTACGATGACAAGGAGATTGACACCATCCAAACCCTTAGCCCATATCATGAGAGACAAACGCAACGGGACAGACCACTGGAGTTTGATTTGCCCCTCCCTGAAGTTATGGCTTTTGAGGAAAGTATCGATTCCATTGCGATAAACAACCTAGAAGAAAGTACCACCCAGAACACTACCCCCACCGGTGCTCCTAATATTTCCATCCACACTATCAATGAATCAGGTCTTTCATCTGACTCCCTTCCCCTCTTACACCCTGAGCTTATTGACTGGAACCTGCAAGGGACCCCTCAATTAGATATGTTCCAGAACGATGATGCCTACATTGACTATATGGGACTTAGAGATCATTTACCAAAAGGAGATCATAAAGCCAGTTTCTCTATCGAACTCAATACTGTAGCTTACTTCGGGGAGGGTGCCAAGCCTTCTAGTCGCAAAAATGTAAAGATCAAAAAAGAATCTGACGGTGAAAACCGCCATGCGGCAGTGTCAGATCATAAAACAGTAAAAAGAAAGGACGTATCTGAAGGTGAAAACCCAACTGTGGCACCTGACGATGGATTGCTTGACACCCTCCCAAGTGACATGTATCAGGAAAGGTCACAGATCGTGGTAGAGCCAACAGAGCCAGTGAACATTGGAACCGAAGAGCGGCCTCAGATTATCCACTTTGCAAAATCTCTCACGCCGCCTGAGAAAACCAAGTTTGTACCATTCTTTAAGAAGAAGAGAGGCAGCTTTGCTTGGTCATATGCCGACATGCCAGGTTTGGACCCAAACCTGATTCTACATCACTTGCCATTAGATCCAGGGGTGAAGCCCGTAAAGCAAAAACTGAGAAAAATGCATCCCCATATTGCCCTCCTGGTCAAGGAAGAACTCAAGAAACTGTTAGACGTGGGGTTCATCAGAGCCATAGATTACCCTGAATGGATATCTAATATTGTGCCGGTGTCTAAACCAGACGGCAGGGTCCGACTATGCAACGATTTTAGAGATTTAAATAAAGCATGCCGAAAAGATGACTTTCCCTTGCCTAACATCGATATCATAGTCGACCTCACGGCAGGACACACAATGCTGTCACTTATGGATGGATTCTCAGGGTACAACCAGATCAAAATAGCACCAGAGGATCAGCACAAAACCACTTTCACTTGTCCATGGGGTACCTTTTGCTGGAATGTCATGCCATTTGGGCTGAAAAACGCAGGTGCTACATATCAGCGGGCCATGACAACTATATTTCACGACATGATGCATGTGACCATGGAAGATTATGTTGACGACATCCTGGCAAAATCACTCACCAGGGACTCACACTTGGACACATTAGAGAAAGTCTTCCAACAGCTGGACCAATTCCAAGTAAAATTGAACCCTAAGAAATGTGTGTTTGGGGTAACATCGGGCAAGCTACTAGGCTTCATCGTGTCAGCAAACGGCATAGAAGTAGACCCGGCCAAGGTCAAAGCAATCATGGACATGCCTCCACCCAAAACTCTAACACAGTTGAGATCCTTACAGGGCAAGCTACAGGCCATCCGCAGGTTCATCTCACAGCTGGCAGACAAGTGCCATCCTTTCAGCCACCTCCTACATAAGAACGTTCCATTTAAATGGGATGAGCAGTGCGAAGAGGCATTCAACAAGCTCAAGGAGTACCTCATGAATCCTCCTATACTCATGCCTCCGATCCAAGGAAAACCTTTGATTCTCTACATATCTGCTACACCTACTGCTCTGGGGGCTCTCCTAGCGCAGCAAGACTATGAGAACAAGGAGAGAGTTGTGTACTATATCAGTCGAACCTTAGTGGGCTACGAGTTGCAGTACTCACAGGTGGAACGTTCATGCCTTGCGGTGGTTTTTGCCTCACAAAAACTCTGACACTACATGTTGGCACATCCTGTCAAACTCATTGCTAAGATCGACCCACTAAAATATCTTCTCAGCAAAGCAGCTCTCACAGGACGACTAGCCAAATGGGTTATGCTTCTTAGCGAATATGATATAGAGTATGTGGATAGAAAAGCCATCAAGGGGCAAATCATCGCAGACCAACTAGCTGAGGCACCATTACAGGACACTTCACCAATGCAGTTTGAGTTCCCTGATGAATCTTTATTCACTCTGTCAACGTCTCCTTGGAAACTCTACTTCGACGGATCTTACACCAACCATGGATCGAGGGCAGGTATCTTGTTCATCACTGCCCAAGGCGACACAATTCCCAAGTCCTACAGGTTGTTATTTCCATGCACTAACAATATAGCGGAGTATGAGGCTTTGGTAATCGGTCTCAAGATGGCCACTGAGTGGAAAATCCAAGCACTATGTGTCTACGGTGATTCTCAGCTTGTCATAAACCAGGTCAACGACGAGTATCAGACCAAAGATGAGAAGCTCATCCCATACAAGCGAATGGTCAACGACCTCAAAGAACATTTCGGGACCATCTCATTTGAGCAAATACCCAGGATAGAGAACAAAGCAGCCGATGCAATGGCGACCATAGCCTCTCTTCTTGAGATACCTGAACAGGAGTCACGGTATGAGTTCTTAGTAGAAACAATTCGACAACCGGCTTATGATCTCCTTGAGACCCATTCCATTTGCCACCTAGTGGGATCTGATTCGCCTTGGTACGGTAAGACCTACACTTACCTCAAGGACAATATCCTTCCTTTGGACCTCTCTTCCAACCAAAAATGAACTTTCATCCGACAAGCCTCCCGTTACACCATTATCGCCAATACCCTTTACCGCCGTGGTCTGGATGGTACTTTACTCCATTGTCTAGAACAAGAAGAATCTATAACTGCCTTGCGAGACGTGCACGAAGGGATCTGCGGAACACACTCCAGCGGTCCTTCCTTAGCTAAGAAACTCATGCGTTTGGGTTATTACTGGCCCAATATGTAAATGGATTCATATCAGTTCGTCAAAAAGTGCAAACAGTGCCAGATACATGGGAACCTGATTCATGCACCTGCTCAGGAGTTGAGACCTCTAACGACACCCTGGCCCTTTTGCCAGTGGGGACTTGACCTCGTGGGAAAGATTCATCCACCCTCTTCCAACGGCCATAAATTCATCATAACCGCCACTGAATACTTTACAAAGTGGATTGAAGCCGTTCCCTTATCCACCGTCACAGGAAAGCAAATTTCCTCTTTCATTCTGAATTACATTATCTGCCGATATGGCATCCCTTCATCCATCATAACGGATAACGGGAGACCCTTCAAAAATCAGGATGTCCAGGAACTTTGTGAACGTTTCAAGATCCAACACCGCTTCTCCACTCCATATTACCCCCAAGGTAATGGCCAAGCTGAGGCATCGAACAAAACCATTCTGAGAATCCTAAAGAAGACTGTCAATGAAGCTGGTCGCGACTGGCACGTCCAACTCAATCCCGCTCTGTGGGCCTATCGAACCAGCATACGCACTCCCACAGGTGCTACACCCTACGCCCTCGTCTATGGTTCCGAAGCCATCCTTCCCATTGAGGTCGAACTCCCATCCCTTCGGGTGTCGTTGAAAGGTCTCATATCAGACGAAGAGTACAGAGTCTCCAGACTACAAGAGCTAGAACTGCTAGAGGAAAGGCGCCAGAAAGCTTTTGACCATCTCAAAGCCTATCAACAGATGATGTCAAGAAGCTACAACCACAAGGTTAGACCAAGATGCTTCAAGGTTGGGGACCTCGTCCTAAGAGAGAACCCTCGCAATCAGCAGGACAGAGAAAAGAAAGGCAAGTTCGAGCCTAACTGGCTTGGACCCTATGTAATTGTAGCAGCTTACGGATCGGGGGCATATCAGTTGGCCACATCAGAAGGTGAGTTGTTTGATGATCCAATCAACAGCATGCACCTTCGTCGGTTCTATACCTAAGAGAACCCCAGTGCAAGAGGGTACAATAAAGTCAAAAAATCAAAAAATCAAAAAAAAAAATCAAGAAAAAGTTACAAAGAGAAAATACAAAAAAATTGAAAAAAAAAAAAAGTAGCAAGCATACAAAAAAATCGTCCTTTGGTGAAAACCTGGCAAACAGGCGCCTTGGATAGGTATCATGGGGAAAACCTGGCAATCAGGCGTCATGTTACTTTCTAGCTTCTCGTGCAAATAAAAGCAAGTGATGAAAACCTGGTAAATAGGCGTTACTTGTAACAAACTGCATTCTCCATCTTTGGGAATCCAATCACCTTGAGCCCATTCCCCCTCTATTTTTCTCATTCGACCCATATCCATCCCACAATAAACGCTTGACAGTTACCTATCATGGCTTGATACTCACCTTGTGGCCTTGTCAACCAAGGTTTTGTCCCATACCGTCTCCTCAATGTAAGCCTAGTGTAGTGTCTCTCGTCAGGGTCTGTGGTCCGAATCCGTGAACTACGTTGCCTCTGCACCGTCACGTAGGCAAGGCCATTATTCTAATGCGCCCCCGAGGCTTCCATCTCTACCAAGGTCCCATTCGTCTCCTTTCTTGTCTTCATTCTTGTCGTCTTTCTTCTAGTCCATCCAAGGTCCATTAGGGTTTACCCCGAACTACGTTGCCTCTGTGTCGTCACGTAGGCAAGGCCATTTGGCAATGAGCCCCCGAGGCACTAGGTCAGTCCCTTAGGGTCCGTCTTCTCAATAAGGATAGTGCAACCTTCTCATCAGGTAAGCAAATGCAAGCAAACACCCGCACTTCAAGCAGAAATCCCGACAATGAGCATCTTAACCTATCCAATGCAAAGCAAATACCCAAGGTCTTCTAAATGATTTTATGCAAATTAAGGCAAGAAATAAATACATATCAACGCAAATGTGCTTTTGTAGATTGGAACCTAGGGTTAAGTTACAGAGTCTTGATTTTGCTATCATACCTTCCTATGCTACTCAAGGATGCCAAAAGCTAGAGATGCTATGATGGGGGCATGATTACTTTCTTTGTTTGCTATTTGGGGATTAAACTTTAGTAATGTGAAGCCTTGTCTTAGGACGTGATCGGCAAAAGATCATCGAGGACATCAAAGGTCTAACATGAACGGGGGCAATCCTTGCTTGTTGAAACGCAAGAAGTACTCAGGTCATCTAGATTAAATTTTGACTATATGCTTGTATTAACTTGCTAAATCACAATCCATGTAAGCGACACTCAGGTCATCTCGGTTCAATTATACCTCGATGCTTGTAATCACTTACAACATTTCAGAAAAGTACCAAAAACAAAATGCCCAATGATGAAATAAAGCAATCTAAAAGCAAAGCATCCATACTATATCCATACACCCATCCATACAATCCTCATTTTTCAAACTACGCAGAGTAACGATATCAAGAAAAATTCCTAAGTCATCCTTTTACAACCATTCCTCTATCCATCATGTCATTCTTAGGTCGATAGAGTACATTTGGACATCACAAAAACAAGGCATATAGGAGCATATCATATCATTCGTAGAAGCTAGTCATGCACCTGAGTAGGTTAGTAGAATGCACCATCCAATGCATTAGGTCACCAATACATTTGCATCACATCTTAATCTTAAAAGCCCAGAAAATCAAAACAACATAGTTAAGTGCATCACATATATAGTTGCATCACCACATAGTACTCATGTTACAACTGCATACATTCAAAGCATTACATCATATAAACATCCAATAGCATCTCACATATCTATACAGCATCATAACATAGAAATCATGTTCCATACATATACATTTGCATCATCACATAGACATCATATTACATTTTGCATTCAGTTGTCACATTAGATCATATAGACATCATATAGCAGCATATCAATGTATTTTTCATATAGCATCATATAGACCATCTAACTATGCAATAGAATCACAATCATGCAATAGAAGTAATCATCTCATACACGCATGCAATAGAAACACAAAGCTGCATCATCATCCATACTATCATATACAAAGAGGCCCAAATGTACAATATCACCATCTCTCTCAAAATCAAAGTGTCATATACAATATGCGTCTACATAGACGGTGATACATGTCCCAAAAATGTACAAAATCAGGTCTGTGTCTACCCCTGCTGCTGTGGGCCACCACTGCCAGCTCCTGACTGCTGAGGTCCCATCACGGATGCCCCTGACTGCGAAGGACCTGCTCTGTGAGCCACCCCAGACTGACTCCTGAAGCTCCCTACCCTCTGGCTCAAGGATACGGCCCCATGGTACAAGCCTCGGTAATACTGTGCCTGTTGCTGCGCTCTGGCTAAGTCTGTCTGTGCCTGTGCCAACTGCGTCTGCAACTGGCCTACCTGTGCCTGTGCCTGCTGCACCTACCCAACCAAAAATGTACTCGCTGCATCTGTGCCCATGGCAGCTACTGCTGTGTCCCTCTCTACTCGGATCAGGCGTACCCGGGCATCTGCCATGTCTCGCTCGCGAGTCAAACCAGCGATCACCGCTGCATCTGTATCTCGCATCCTCTCCACTCTCCTCAGCTGTGCCTGCAGCTCTCGCACCTATCCTCTCAGGCTGGCTATGGTCCTCTCATGTGCCTCACCCTGCACCGGCCCCTGTGCTGCCTCTGCCTGTCCTAGCCCCTGCTGCTGGGGCACCTGCTGCTGTGGTACCTACTGCGGTGGTACCTGCTGGGGTGGTGGCATTTGTGCCTGCTGCCGCACCTGCTGCTGTCCCTCTCCCTGTCCTGGCACTGCCTGCCCAGCCCGGTCTATCCTCCTCCGCTGCCTCGGCCTCTCTACAGCTCGGCCACCCCGTCCTCGTCCTCCTCTAGCGGCCCTCCGCCCTGGGCCAGCCTCTCCCTCCTCCTCCTAGTCCGCCTCGTCAATACGAGGCACCAGCATGCCAGGTCCTGAATATCTCAGGAATGGATGTGCAGTAATCCAATCCTCATACTCCTGTGTGACCCCCGCATCTGCAATCTCTCTACGCATGTCCCATGCCACGTAAGGCAACTGCTGGAACTCTGCCAGGGCCTCCTCATACGAAGCCATCGGCCCCCATCTGACCCTCTCTGCATGAGTCCAGGCAAACATAGCCTGTCCCTGTGGCATGCCCTGTCTCCTGCCAAACTGTCGCAGCACTCGGCCCACCATCTGTCTCTCCAGTATATGTCGTGTCCGGCCTATCAACCACCTGGTCTGAAAGCAGAAGGGTAGCTCATCTCCCTCGTCATCCCAGGGCTCGCAATCCAGATATGGCCGCCAGACGACCACATCTACCCCATCCAAGGTATGCCGCCAGTACTCTAGCTTCCCCAGCCTGTGCTGGGAAATCACTCCTGCATAGCCATAGCTATATGGCTCTCCCCTCTGCCTCGCGAAGATGCATATCGGCCTGGTCACCGCTATGTGCTCCCACAGCCAGAATTGTAACAGCAACACCCCAGCCGATAGACTCGTGCTGCGGTGGTACACCACCTGATGCATGTCATGGTAGAGGTGGGCCAGCACACAGGGCCCCCACGCATAACGGGTGCCCTCAGTCAGCATCCGCTCCATGATCCTGCCCCATCCAATGGGGAACCCGTGCGATCTCCTATCCGGGCATACAACGCCCCCAATCAGCCCAGCCACAATCCCAGGGAAGTAGTCGTAGCAGTCATAGATATCCTGCCAAGGGATGACCTGTCCCACCAGCTCGGGATCGTCAAATACTCGCTGACACTCGGCGAGTCCCGCGTCCTGCTGAGCATCGTACTCCACCAACTCGCCTACTACGGGCAAGTGCAGTATCCGGTAGACATCCTCCAGCGTCACAGTCATCTCTCCAGTAGGGAAGTGGAAGGTCCCGTCCTCGCTGTGGAATCTCTCCACGGCAGCTGTCAACAGTCCTCGGTTCACCCGCACCTCGGGCATAAAGCAAACATAATCTAGACCCATGGCACCAAGCGCCACTCTGTCAGCCTCCATCAGCATGTATCTCTGTAATAAAGGCATAGGGAACGTCTCCCTCGACTGCAGAGTCTCTCGTATCTCCTCCTGCAAACACACAATGCAAGGCGTCAGTCTCAAGCTGCATATACCATACTCAACATATCTATTGAACTATATCAACTAAACTTAGCATTTCAAATTGATCAAAACAGCACACTACATCTCTTGACTAGATTCCTGCAATCTCGGAGATAGCTCATCGATTCCTGCGTCAAACAGGACGCTAATCAAATCAATTTGGCTAAGTAATTTGCCATCCCAAGCAAATGCGCCACTACAGGTGGTAAATGCGCCATTTCTGGTATATGCGCCGCAAAAATCAACATATGCGCCGCAAAAACACATATGCGCCGCTACAGGGCACATATGCGCCGTTTTAACGCATGCGCCGCAGAAATCCACGCATGCGCCGCGCAATTACGCATGCGCCGCAAGAATCCACATATGCGCAACTTTAACAAATGCGCTGCTACATTTCACGCATGCGCGGCAGAAATACAAAAGCGCCGCCCAATTACGAACGCGCAACTAGACTGCACAAATGCGCAGCTTTCACGCATGCGCCGCCGAAACAGGCATATGTGCCACGAAATCACAAAAGCACAGCTTCGCGAGGCATATGCGCCGTTCTGCGTTTTGGTGCATTCATTTCACCTATTTTCTACGGGCATTTATGACACCTAAACTCGACCCTAGGAGAAGTTTTTCGAAGCACATACCGGGGGTCCTGCCTCTGCTGGCCGCCCGAATCATCGGACTCACTCGAATCGGTGCTCCTCGCGTGGAATGTCTGCTGCTCTGGCCGCCATGCTGCTCTAAGTTTGCTCTGAGCTCTCTTTCTCCAATCCAGATCAACCAAGTGTGCAAATGACTATTCTTGTGGACCCAGCTCCTATTTATAGCCTCCAAACCCTAATTCTGGCTAGGTGATGACTGTGGACTACTTCCCGTGTCCATTTTTTTCTCCCGTTTTCTTCCCGCACCCCTGACCGCGTCCCTTTTCCTCCAACCTATCCTAACCCCTTCCTCGTCGTGAGATTGTCCGTCTCCAAAACTTTCACTGTTTTTCCCGTCCAATCTTCCGAGGGGGCATCCTATCGTCATTTAACCTATACCAGGGGCAAACTGGGGCATGTATCATCACTCAGACTATCAATTTCTTTGAAGCAACGCCGTAAACTGCATTGCATCAAAGAGGGGCAAAATGTATACGCCTAAAAATGACACAAATTATCCTAAATAAATATTCTAAATATTTATTCCATTCTTCTATTAATTAATTAAATAAATATTCTAAATTTATTTAATCAATTCACTATTCCATAATTAAATAAATTCTATTTATTTAATTAAAATTCTTCTATTTGTCCTTCACAATTAAATAATCATAAATTATTTAATTAACCCTATTTCCTCTATCCTAAAGTTCTAAATTCAAAATTCCACCTCACCTTTCCACCTCACCTTGTCCACCTCATCAGGTTGCACATGTAATTAAATATATTTAATATTTAATTATCTTATTTTCCCTCACCCACATGGCCTATTTCTTCTCCAATCAGAGGTCAGTTAACCAATCAATCAAATCTGTTAACTAACCTGTCAGTTGAGTCAAATCCTCAATCAACCCAGTCAGTTCCACAATCCACTCTTCTAACTGATCAATCAATTCTGTTAACAGACCAGTCAATGGAGTTAACTCTCCAATCAGTTTTGTCACATCCCACCTTCCATGATGGAGCTGGGACACTTGTCACATTTCCACTGGTTGCACATTCCTCAACCATCCTCAACCGTTGATCTTCATATCTTCTCTCAACCGTTGATTCCTATTCCTCCGAGTCTATAAATGAAGCTTCATCCCTTCATTCTAAGGATCCAGGCTTTTGACATCGTTACTCTGCAGAAATATCACCAGCGCACCTTTGGCACCCATTTGTCATCTACAAGCTTGAGATCACCATTGTTGCATTGGATCTCACCTTCATTGCATATCACACCATAGCCATTCACCATCGACTTCCTCAAACAGCTTTAAAAGATTGCACTCTCTGAGGGCTCATCTCATCTGCGAAAGGACGATTCGTGATAGGCGAACAACAGAAGTTTCGAAACGGAAGAGGTTTGCTGTGTTTGTTCATTGCTGTGTTCATTTGAATCTTCTTTGTTTCTCTATTCTGTTGATGTTTGGGTCATCTGTTATTCATTTGATTGATGCACTATTTTACCCTCACAATATCTTATCATTTCCACTCAAGGACATCTTTTCCATGACTTAGCTACAAGTATTAATACACTACATCAATCTTGGAATGATCATCAAGGTCAGCATCACAATTATCAACCATTGGAACAACCTCCAAGGTTGGTATTACAAACATTTACAAAATAGGTCCTAACCTATTGCAACATTATGCAAAGGGAATAAAATGTGGATCACGCCATGCCTTACCTGTGACTCAAACACAATCTTCCATGCCACAACACGCTTCCACAATCTTCCAGAGATCTCCGCAATCACTGGGATCAACCAGGTCGGCCAAGACTGTTTACACGCTACATTATCTGGGAACAATCTTCACACACCATCTCAATTTCTTAATGCAGACCAAAGTCTAGATAGGCATATGATTAGGAGACATCCACAAGCATGCTATAATCATCAGGAGCAACCGCACAAACCTCAACCACTTTATCCATAGGAATCTTCTCACTGAAACACATGAACTTCACTGTCTTCAACTGTCATAAAAGAAAGATAGATTGTGGACCACCAAACCATGAACCATTGCAACTGTAGGCACTTATCATCATCCCAAACTTCCTTCTAGAACTGCAGAGACAAATACTTTATTGCAGAGGAATGCAGAGCCAAATACTATCTTCCTGTCTCAACTGAACTTACAGAAAAAGCAGGCTTCACTTTGGTGAACACAACTCACTCAGATCTTCATGTGGATTGCTCAAACCTGGAATGTAGCATCCTCAGACATAACTCTAACTTATTTCCAATCCATAGATCATGATCTTCAAGCAAAAGTAAATGTGGAGCAGTTTATCGTACTGTTCTTTAGCATACAATTCACTGTCTATACTACATTTCTCTGTAACTCAATTGTTTCTTCCAAAGAGGCTAATTTTCTCAATATCCTCAGCATACAAGTCTTCTAAACAAGTAATAGAATGGGATACAATTGACACCAATGACAACACCGATTAGGCACATACTTGCAACAATCTCCCCCTTTGTCATTGATGGCAACATATGATATGAAAAACTGCAACAACCATATAGACAAGATTCTCCCCCTTTCTCTTTACACACCTGCACTCTTTTCTTTCTCCAAAATTCTCCCCATTTCTCTTACACATCTACACTCTAAGTTTTTCATATGACTTCTCTCCCCCTTTGACATCAATGGCAAAGGGCACATACTTGCACTCATCTTCTCTGATCAAATCTCTCTTCTGAACTCTCTAACTACTCCCCCTTTGAAGTAGCCCCAAAAAGCATCAATCCAGACTTCTGATCACCTCTGGACTGATGTACTACTGTGCATCATAGTTTAGAGTAGGAGGGGTGATGACCCCTAACTTTTCTCTGAGATACTCAAAAGTATCCTTAGGCAAAGGCTTGGTAAAAATGTCTTCAATCTGATCCTTGGTAGAAACATACTCCAACTTGACTTCATTCTCTGCCACTTCTTCTCTCAGGAAATGATATTTGATGGATATGTACTTTGTCCTTGAATGCATCACTGGATTTTTTTATATGTTAATGGCACTTGTGTTATCACAAAAGATTGCAATGGGATCTTCATACACAACTTTGATGTCCTTCAAAGTCTACTTCATCCATAACACTTGAGTGCAGATGCATGCTACTGTAATGTATTCTGCCTCTGTAGTAGACAGAGATATTGAATCATGTTTCTTGTTCAACCAAGATACTAGTCTTTTTCCCAAGAAGAATGCACCTCCACTTGTACTTTTTCTGTCATCCACATCTCTGGCCCAATCTGCATTAGTATATGAACTAAGAGTAAAGTCACAGTCCTTAGGGTACCACAAACCATAATCTATTGTGCCATTTAAATATCTCAGAATTCTTTTGACTACCATCACATGTGATTCCTTGGGTTCTGCTTGAAAAATTGCCACAAGACACACTGCATGCATTATGTTAGGTTTAGTTTGAGTCAGATAAAGTAATTCTCCAATCATAGATCTATACTTTTTCTGATCTTCCATGGGTGAGTTATCATCTTTGCTTAACTTACAACTAGTTATCATAGGTGTGCATAGTGGTTTAGAGTCTTCCATCCCAAATTTCTTTAACAACTCTTTCACATACTTAGACTGAGAAATGAAGATACCCTTATCTGATTGACTGATTTGTAGACCTAAAAAGAAGTTCATCTCTCCAAACATAGACATCTCAAATTCACTTTGCATTTCTCTAGCAAAAACTGATCACATACCTGCATTACCTCCAAAAATAATATCATCAACAAAAACTGTAACAATCAGGGTTTGTTCATCATTGATCTTGAAGTATAGGTTACTATCTGTAGTGCCTTTACTAAACCCTATCTATATCAGGTACCTATCCAATAGTGCTTACCATGCCCTAGGAGCTTGTTTTAATCCATACAATGCTTTCTTCAATCGGCATACCATGTCCCCTTGTTCTGATGACTGAAATCCTTCTAGTTGTTCAATGTAGACTTCCTCTTCCAACTCTCCATTTAAGAAGGCAGACTTCACATCCATTTGATAAACCTTGAAATCTTTATATGCTACAAAAGCCAAAAACATCCTTATTGCTTCAATCCTTGCCACTGGAGGAAAAGTTTCTTCAAAGTCTATTCCTTCAACTTGAGCGTATCCTTTGCATACCAACCTTGCTTTGTTTCTTACCACTTCACCATTCTCATTCATTTTTTTTCTAAAGACCCACTTTGTACCAATTACAATCTTGTCTACTGGTCTGGGAACAAGATCCCAAGTTTGATTCTCCTCTATCTGCATCAATTCTTCTTCCATGGCCTTTATCTAATTCTCATCTTTGCAAGCCTCATTCATAGTTTTAGGTTCAATCTTAGAAATCAGACAGAAATTTACTTGTTCCTCTGCAGCTTTTCTTCTGGTTAAGATCCCTTTGTTCTTATCTCCTATGATTTGATTTTCAGAATGACTGATTCTTACATATCTTGGAGTTTTGGTAGCACTTATTGGGGCTTGTTCTTCTTCATCTGTGTTGTCTTCATGCTGCAGCACTTCTGAAACATCTAGATCATCTAACTCATATCCACTTGATTATGAAGACCTTTCCTTACATTCATCAACTTTAACATTTGCACTTTCAATGATCTTATTTAGCCTCTTATTATAGCACCGGTAGGCTTTACTCTTGGTGGAATAGCCAAGGAATATTCCTTCATCACATATAGCCCCAAACTTGCCTAAATCTTCTTCTCTTTTGATATAACATCTGCTACCAAAAACTTTGAAATATTTCACAGTAGGAACTCTACCATGCCACAATTCATAGGGAGTTTTTGAATTGTTACCTCTTACTTGAACTCTGTTTAGGATATATACTGTGGTGTGAATTGCCTCTCTCTAATATGCCTTCGGAAGATGAGCTTCCTTCATCATGGTTCTAGCAACTTCTTGAACTGTTTTATTTTTCCTTTCAATAACTCCATTTTGTTGTGGAGTTCTAGGCACAGATAGTTGTCTCTTTATTCCATGTTCTTCACAAAAGAAATTGAATTCATTTGATGTGAACTCTCCTCCTTGATCAAACCTCAAGCATTTGATTTTCAAATCCATCTCATTTTCAACCATTTCCTTAAATGCCTTGAATTTAGCTTCAACTTTCTCTTTCAAAAAGGTGACCCAAGTCATTCTAGAATAATCATCAATGAGCAACATGAAATACCTGTCTCCTTGCAAACTTCTCACTCTAATAGGTCCACATAAATCAGTATGCACTAGCTCAAGTAGTCCTCCAATTGATTGGTCCTTGCTTTTGAAACTTGTTCTTGTCTATTTCCCAAATTGACACTCCTTGCAAACTGGATTAGCAGGCTTCACAACCTTAGGTAAATCTCTAACAATCTATGCAGTACTTATCTTCATAATATTATCAAAATTTATGTGACACAATCTTCTATGCCATAACCAACTCTCATCAATCTAAGTCAACAAACAATAGTTCTCAGTTCCTTTCAAGTGAAGATATTACCTCTAGTCTTCTTACCAGTTGCAATGACTGTTTTAGAGCTTTCCCTGATCTTGCATCCATTGTCCTTGAAGCTTAAGTCATAGCCCTTGTCACACATCTGACCCACACTCAGAAGATTGTGCTTTAGTGATGCAACAGGTAGGAGGACCAAAACTATCCTCAATAACATTAACAAATCAAAGAACTAATCCAATTGCTTTGGTCAAGTTGAAGAGAATATTAATACAAACTTTTCATCCAATTTTCATGAAGATCCAAAGGTAGGAGAGAAAGTTATAACTCTTTTCCTAAAACTACAAACCCTAGGCAGCGTTCAGACCTGCCCTCACCAAAATTGCAATATCTCTCACACAACTTAATGAAATTATACAAAACCAAAATAATTGTAAATTAGAAACACATATCTTTCCATCCATCTATTATATGTATCAATGTGAGGCCGTACCAAGTCGTACTATGCATATTTTCAGACTGCATTTTCAGAAAATTAAACTCTGCAGACCTACCCTCAATAAAAATGCCATAACTTATTCAAATCTTAATAAAATTTGATGAAACAAAAAGAAATGGAAAGTAGACTCAATACTCTTTCCAACCATATATGGATTTCTCCTGTATATGTCCGTACAAAACTGTACCAAACGCTGCAATGGGACTGTTGCAGGGAAAATCAGAAAATTACAATCCATAAAACACTCATATCTTTCACAAAACTAAATAAAAATGCATGGGACAAGAAGCAAATGGAAGGTGGTTAAAATATATAAAATTTTCAATCCATTAAACATCCATTCAATTCCATACATTGTCATACAATAGCAAAAGACAGCAAATTTCTGAAGGAAAATACAGGAAAACATTGTTTCTTCTCATTCCATGCTCAAATCTTCAACCACCCACGAGTTTCTAAAGGTTACAAGGCCTTTTTAAAGGCATTAGACATGTATTTTCAGTTCATAACTGATTTGGAGCAAACCAAGAGCCAAATGACTCTTCACCTTCCAACTTTGCATCTTTTTTCTAATTTTACATTGACAACCTTTACGTGGTTTGCAATATTTTGCATTTTTGAAACTCCTAATGACCTAAACACATAAAAATGACTTGATAAACCTCATTACAATGTGGAAGCATACAAATTTAATCAAACTCAAAGATTTGTCCAGGGCAATATTAATTTGCCAAGGTGCTCCTGCACCATACAACCAACCAACAAAATTTCGAAGTCCCTTGGAAATGTATCTACAACAAAAGTCTCTTTCCTCTGTCTTTATCTTCAATCTTCTTAGCTACAATCTTCCAATCTATAGAAATGGTGACCAAACAACCAACAAAACAAACTACCCTCTTCATAGAGCATCCTTAGGCTCCTTCTACTCCCATCAGTGGAGTACTCTTCGGGCTACAACATCAAATGCTTCTTCAGGTATCCATCTCTCTCACTACTTCACAACAAACCAACTCACCAAACTATTCATCTCACCCAACAGCAGATCCTGGTGATGCACCTACCACTCTCTCCTTAGTGGTTTCTCTATGCATCCTTCTCCAGCCAAATCTCTATTGGAGAATGGTCATGACAGACCTCATCTTGTCTGCCCACACACAATCTCAGAAAACATCCTTCTTGCAGCTAGATGGAACAAGCACCTACAACCAAACAACTGAGCAACACAAAACCCAAAAGGTGTAGATTACCTCCCTCGGTGATCTATCTACACAATCAAGATCTTCTCGCTCTTCACCTGCCTTCTCAGTGACAGGAAAAAAAAATACACACCACCCAAATCTTTCACCAGCTCTGATACCAATATGATGCAACAGGTAGGAGGACCAAAACTATCCTCAATAACATTAACAAATCAAAGAACTAATCCAATTGCTTTGGTTAGGTTGAAGAGAATATTAATACAGACTTTTCATCCAATTTTCATGAAGATCCAAAGGTAGGAGAGAAAGTTATAACTCTTTTCCCAAAACTACAAACCCTAGGCAGCGTTCAGACCTGCCCTCACCAAAATTGCAATATCTCTCACACAACTTAATGAAATTATACAAAACCAAAATAATTGTAAACTAGAAACACATATATTTACATCCATCTATTATATGCATCAATTTGAGGCCGTACCAAGTCGTACTATGCATATTTTCAGACTGCATTTTTAGAAAATTAAACTCTGCAGACCTACCCTCAATAAAAATGCCATAACTTATTCAAATCTTAATGAAATTTGATGAAACAAAAATAAATGTAAATTAGACTCAATACTCTTTCCAACCATATATGGCTTTCTCCTATATATGTCCGTACAAAACTGTACCAAACGCTGCAATGGGACTGTTGCAGGGAAAATCAGAAAATTACAGTCCATAAAACACTCATATCTTTCACAAAACTAAATAAAAATGCATGGGACAAGAATAAAATGGAAGGTGGTTAAAATATATAAAATTTTTAATCCATTAGACATCCATTCAATTCTATACATTGTCATACAATAGCAAAAGACAGCAAATTTCTAAAGGAAAATACAGGAAAACATTGTTTCTTCTCATTCCATGCTCAAATCTTCAACCACCCACAAGTTTCTAAAGGTTACAAGGCCTTTTTAAAGGTATTAGACATGTATTTTCAGTTCATAACTGATTTGGAGCAAACCAAGAGCCAAATGACTCTTCACCTTCCAACTTTGCATCTTTTTTCTAATTTTACATTGACAACCTTTACATGGTTTGCAATATTTTGCATTTTTGAAACTCCTAATGACCTAAACACATAAAAATGACTTGATAAACCTCAATACAATGTGGAAGCATATAAATATAATCAAACTCAAAGATTTGTCCAGGGCAATATTAATTTGCCAAGGTGCTCCTGCACCATTTAGTCCTTTCACATACAAGACATCTTCAGTATTATGCTTGCTAGCAAAAGAAATAGATCCTTTCCCACAAATCCTACCAGATGTATCATCACCAAACCTAACTAGTCCATCATCATATCTTTCCAAACTCACAAATTTACTTTTGTCACTAGTCATATGGTGAGAGAAACCACTATCAATAACTCTTTCATCCTTGTCCTTAATAACCTGAGCAACCAAAGCACTTTCCACTGGTTTTGCTTCCTTCATACAGCTAGAAGAATTAGTAGACACAAGATCTTCCTTAATAGCAATGAAAAAGCATTCACTAATAGAGCTCCTGGACTAGCATTATCTGGTTCACCATTATCTGATACTCCTTCATCATCATCAAAATCTTCAACATAATAACACTTCTTTTAGGTCCTAAGCCTGTTCTCATATCTTCTTCTATTTCTTTCAATTCTTTCAGGACATCTAGAAGCAAAATGACCTACTTTACCATAGAAAAAACATTTGAAATGAAGTTTGCCCTTAAACTTACCGGATCCTCTTTGTAGTTTGTTGACAAAGTTGGCTTCAGCTTTATCTAACTCATCATTGGATTCTACCTTATACTTTTCTGATCTAGAAGTACTTTCAGGAGTACTGGCTTTGAAGACGGTCTCAACTTTTGGTAGAGCATCATCTAACTCCCTCATTTCAAAAGTAGTAAGCTTACCAAGCAACTGATCCCTGCTAACAGTTTTTACATGCATGAATTCTTCAATCGTAGCTACTTTGTGACAATAGGACTTGGGTAGAGATCTGAGAATTTTCATAACAATTTCCTTTTCTTCAAGAGTTCTGCCTATGGTTTTTATCCCAGTAACAAGTTCATCAACTCTTTACATAAAAGCTGATATGTTTTCATCATTATTCATCTTCAAGCCTTCATATTTCACTTTCATACTTTGCAACTTGGCTTCCTTCACAGAATCATCTCCTTCATATAGATTTTTCAACTTTTCCCATACCTTATTTGTAGTTTCAAGATCCACCACTTTCGTCAATATTGAGTCGGTTAAAGAGCTTAGCAAAGAATCCCTTGCCTTGATATCTATCTCATATTCTTTGATTTCATCTTCAGTCGTTAGACCATTTTGAGGTACATGGTGTATTATGTTTCTGCAGCTTTCCAAACTTTGACACCAAGAGAAAAAAGATGGTTTTTCATCCGAGCCTTCTAGAGAACATAATTCGTTCCATCAAAATGCGGTGCTTCCTTCTTGTAAGACATTTTGGATCTTCCTCAAGATGTTAAAATTTCTTCAGAGGAACTTAGCTCTGATACCAATTATTGATATGCATCGGACAACTAAGAGGGGGGGTGAATCAGTTGTCACAAAACTTAAACACTTTTTGCAATTTAAACATTCATCACTTATCCACAATTATTATGATTTAACAATGAGAGCATGAAATCAGAAACTTAATCACAGATACAACATCAAACACAAGAGACACTAGATTTATGTGGAAAACCCCAAGGTGGGGAAAAACCATGGAGAGGATTAACTCTCAATATATATTACAATCTTGAAATAGTGATGTTCAGGCTTGGTCACTCCATGGGCCTAAACATACTAGCTTACAGCCATGAAGAACAACTAGGTCTAGCAGGCTCACTGCCTCAACCCTAAACCTAGCAAGATTACAATAAGGGTTGTTAAACCCTGAGGGCTATTAAACCCTACTGGTGGCTTACTGTCAGATTCACTGTCACAATCAACACTTTTCTATATTGTGAATGAACAATTCCTCAGCTTTGCTCTTCCTCTTCTTTCCTCTACCACTTCTCTACTCTTCCTTTGGACCTTTCTTAATATCTTATCATTTCCCCTCAAAGACACCTTTTGCATGACTTAGCTACAAGTATTAATACACTACATCAACCTTGGAATGATCATCGAGGTCGGCATCACAATCATCAACCATTGGAACAACCTCCAAGGTTGGTATTACAACCATTTACAAGATAGGTCCTGACCTATTGCAACATTATGCAAAGGGAATAAAATGTGGATCACGCCATGCCTTAGCTAGGACTCAAACATGATCTTCCACTCCACAACATGCTTCCACAATCTTCCAAAGATCTCTGCAATCACTGGGATCAACTAGGTCGGCCAAGACTGGTTACACACTACATTATTTGGGAACAATCTTCACACACCATCTCGATTTATTAATGTGGACCAAAGTCCAGATAGGAACATGATTAGGAGACATCCACAAGCACACTATAATCATCACAAGCAACCGCACGAACCTCAACCACTTTATCCATAGGAATCTTCTCACCGGAACACATGAACTTCACTGTCTTCAACTGTCATAAAAGAAAGATAGCTTGTGGACCACCAAACCATGAACCATTGCAATAGTAGGCACTTATCATCATCCCAAACTTCCTTCTAGAACTGCAGAGCTAAATACTTTATTGCGGAGGAATGCAGATCAAAATATTGTCTTCTTGTCTCAACTGAACTTATAGAAAAAGCAGGCCTCACTCTGGTGAACACAATTCACTCAGATCTTCATGCGGGTGGCTCAAACCTAGAATGTAGTATCCTCAAACATGCCTCTAACTTACTTCCAATCAGCAAATCATGATATTCAAGAAGAAGTAAATATGGAGCAGTTTATCAGACTTTTCTTCAGCATACAACTCACTGTCTATACTGCACTTCTCTGTAACTCACTTGTTTCTTCCGGAGAGGCTAATTTTCTCAATATCCTCAACATACAAGTCTTCTAAACAAGTAATAGAATGAGATACAGTTGACACCAATGACAACAAGAATATGTTGACATTAATGACAACACCGATTAGGCACATATGTGCAACAAATCTATACTTAACTGTGATTTTGTTTATTGCTCTAGAGTCCATACACATTCTCCATTCTCCATCCTTCTTAGGTGCTAACACTGCAGGTACTGCACAAGGACTTGAACTTTCTCAAATCAAACCTTTCCTCAAAAATTCATGTATCTGTCTATTCATTTCTTCATTCTCTATTAGTGTCATTCTATGTGTTTCTTTGTTAGGCAAACTAGCTCCCGTTATAAGATCCATGTGATGACTGATACTTCTGATAGGTGGCAATCCTTCAGGTACATTGTCTGATATGATGTCTTCATAATCTGTTAGCAACTCTGTTATTTCCTCCAGTTGTGATTCTTCAGTCTCCTTCAATGTTTCAGGCTTCTTAGGAATCAAGGCATAACACATATTCTCATGTCTCAAGCCATCCAAAATTTTTCTTCCATATACCAAATAGATTCTAGCATTCCCATATACTTCACTCTTAGGATTATCTTCCAAAGGAATAAAGGGAATTCTCTTTCCATTTGATGTTATGGTGTATGTATTCTTTCTCCCATCATGTATAGCTTTTCTATCATACTGCCAAGGTCTATCTAACAAAATATGACATACATCCATAGCCATAATATGACACAAGACTTCATCATGATAAGATCCAATATGAAATTTTACCAAACATTGTTCACTCACCAGTACCTTATGATCATCCTGAATCCATGCTATCTGATAAGGCTTAGGGTGTTTCAGTCTTTCCAACTTTAGCTTAGTCAACATCTCCTTTAAAACTAGGTTATCTGAACTACCACTATCAATTACAACTTTATAGCATTTACCTTCTGATTTGCATCTTGTTCTGAATAGACTCTTCCTTTGTGATGGTTCCTCATTTGTCTCTATTTGAAATAGTGCTCTCCTCATCACAAGTGATTCTCCTTTCTCTGATTTTCCAACTGAACAGGGTTCACCTAGTTCAACAGGTTCTTCTTCCACATAGGATGCTCTACCACTATTTTTTGTCTTCTTGCTTGTACTCCCTTGATTACATTCAAATGCTCTATGTCCTTCACCTCCACACTTGAAACAAGTGCCTCCAAATGTTCTCTTATCAAATCCTCTCCCTTCTCTTCTATATCCTTCATTCTGGTATGCACTAGGGTTTCCTCTCCGGTAAAAGTTTATGTCATCTCTCTGGTGTGCATTATTATCTCTGTCCTTCTTGAATGTGTTGTCAAACTTCTTCTACTCCGCAAAGGATCTCTCACCTCTGGAAAATGTTCTGCCTCTCTAAAATTTACCTCCTCTTCCTCTCTGTCTCTGATCATGCCTTTTATTCAACATCTCTTTAACTTTTAGGGCAAACTGATATGCCTCCTCCAAAGATGTCATCCTTACCAAGCTTAATTCTTCTTAAATGTTCAATCTTAGTCCATTGATGTATCTAGCCACTTTCTCTTTGCTTGCTTCACTATGTATTGTCCTTATGATCATCCTATGAAATTATTTAGTATACTCCACAAATTTCTCCTTTTGTCTCAGGTTCTACAATCTTTTCAACAACTCCAACTCATAGTCAGCAGGTATGAATTGATTCTTCAATTTTGTCACCATTCTATCCCTCCTCTCCTATTTCTATCTAACTGAACTTCCTTCCACCATATAGCAGCATGTCCTTTCAACTTTTTCTTTGCAAATTTCACCTTCTCTGGATCTTCAATTTCTTCATACTGAAAGTATTCTTCCATGTCATTTATCCAGTCAATCAATTCTTCAGGGTTCAAATTACCAGTATAGTTCAGCACATCAACTCTAGGTCTCTTTCCAATCCTTGAAATAGCTCACAACATCTTGAATTGATCTGATTCTTCTTCCTCACCACCTCCAAGGGTTTTGCTAATTTGTTCAACAGATTGAAATTCTTCTTCATCATCACTTTCAACATTAGGTCTCGGTGTCAATTCTCTTCACCTATCTTCTTCAATAGTATCCAATCAAATTCACATTGTTTTCATCATTTCCATCATCTCATCCATTCTACCAACCATTTTTCCAACAACAACAACTCTCCTCAGCGGCATTCTTCCTAGGATCAAGTGCAAACTGCCTCAAGTTTGGCGATCGGGCTACAAGGTGACAACTGCCTCACAATTGGTGATCGGTTGTGACACAAGTAACCTGCTTCAATTTGGTGATCTATCCATAGAAAGATCTTATGGAATTCCCTCACCAACTTCGCTCAATTCACTCCCAAAGATTCAAACTTTCACTTTGATACCACTTGCTGCAGTCACGACAGGAGGGTTCACAGAATGAACTGTCCAGACTATGCAGTAAGCGTAAACACAACAGAAATAACTCAAAGATAGGAAACAAATGTAGATTCAGTCATTCAGTATATCATAGAATTCAAGTACAATTTGGCCAGCATCATGCGAGCTTACAATTAGGGCCCAAAGGCCTGATTTTAGAATATCAGAATATGCGCAAGATATAGCTTTGAAGCCCCTTCACACAAAATCTCAATTATCAACTATCACTATTATCATGAACTTGATAAATCCTTTCCTAAGGATCTATTACATCAATATATATCATCTCCGGTACAAAAGATTCCTCCACGTCAGCCAAGGAAGATCACAAACTCCAATGAAGAGCTATAATGTGTGTACATGAATAGGTCAGACCTAAATGCATAGAAATCCTCCACAATTGAATGGAATGTTGTGTGGATCTTGGGGAAGGTCAGCCATGAACCATAGAACATTGAATGATGTACAATTAAGCTCTACAAGTCAAGGAATGCTCTGCAAGTCTTCTCCTTTAGTTGATTATCCAAGACTATCAGGATGCTCTGTTATGAGAAAATAGTCAATCTTTTGATAGCAATAACTTTCCAGTAACTGATCCAAATGCTCTAAATTCTAGATATGATGTAGATGAATGAATCTAGATCCTAAGTCTAGTTCTGCAAGATCAAAAATGCAACTGCGGTAGAATGCGGACCAAAATACAGAAACTGCTACTGACTAAACTTCTAGAACTAACTGGAAAATGAAAAGAAACAAACTGAACTACAAACAAACTGAAATGCAAATGTTTTTTTGGTTGATGCAAGATTGCTTTTGAACTAGGGATGCTTCTGCATCACATATCCTTATTTTAAACCACCCAAAGATTACTCAAAAGCTTTAGACATCATCAACCTTTTAATTATGCCATACCAACTACCTTTAACTCAACCATCAAGGAGGTCTGCAACATTAGAGGATAGTGATCAATAGTGAAGTATAGATTTGCATCAACATGGAAACACAGTGCCTTGGAATCAACAACAACAAACCACACCATTGCAATCTTGATCAGATTTGTGAAGGATGACAACTTTTTGAAGATGACACATCCAATCAACCATACAAATCATCTATCTTGATCCAAACCAAGACAAGTCCTGATACAACTCTCACCACTTGATAATGATCATCCTAAAGCAAGAACACTGACATTCTTGAAGCATGAACATTAAGCACTATGAAGTGTGAACACATCCAAATCAAGACAATCACTAAGGAGTAGATCCACTCTAAGAGGCATATACATGAAGAGGACAACCTACAACATCTTAGGCATAGCAACAACTGCTCCTGATCATGAGAATGATATGAGCAAACCCTAAGTCTAATGAACAAAACTTCATCCAACCACTCTGATTATGATTTGATATGGTTTGATATGAGCGTCATCATCCTAGCATGATAGCACACCAATGTGAGGTACACCAAACCATTGAGGCATACCATGATGGCAAAATATCCTTTGATCTTCCAACTCCTTTTAACAACAATGACCTAGTTGAACTCAACACCATCTTAGCTGAACAAGCACCTTTTTGACATCAATGACAAACTACTATCATCACTAAGTCCCCACCCCGAAAGTCTAAAATTTTTAAAAATAAGATTTTGAATTACAATTGCAAGTTAGAAGTTTGAAAGGTAATTGAAAAGGCCAACAAAATATTCTATGTGTAATTGGAAAGACCAATAGAACATTGAAAAACAAAATTTTTGAGTTCAGGTGTATTTTTGTAACTTTCAAATTATAGATGATAGAAAAGCACAAATGGTATAAAATAAGAAAGAAAGTGGACTTTAAATGTATCTTCGTAGCTACTAGAAAGTTACATGCAAGGTTTGAAACCCCATGTGTAGTATAAATTTTAATGTAAAGTCAAACTTTTATTTGTTGGAAAGAAAGAAAGTGAGATTAGTTTGCAATAATGTAATGCCTACACAACTAAAAGAAAATCATCAAACCCTGTTGCACTACAAATTACTCTTAGAAGTCCACCATGAAAGAATATCATGTAAATAAAACTTGAAAGGTTATTTCCTAGGATATTCACCAAGTAAATTTGTTGAAAAGCTATTGGCAACCATAGAATGCACATAAAATGGAACCATTGGAAAAGATCTTTAAAACTCTTAATCAAATTCTACTAGTAGGTATGCACAAAGCTTTGAAACATGATATGGGCTTCCATTAGTGTATGATCAAAGAGTAGAGTTTTTCTAGATGATGAGGTTGTTTAGTCATATATGGGGGCATAAACAAAGCACATGAGTTGTTTGAGGGGTTCAAAAAATGTGGTATCACATGTTGATATTTGTAGGGATAAATTTTGTAAAAGTCAAACCACATTGCTAACACTAAAATATATAAATATATTAATGTTCATTCAAGATACTAAAAAGATTCATCATAATATGGATTTTATAAATCCTTTCAAAAATTTAACTTCACAAACTACCTAACAACTAACAAGACACTTAACAAACTATGAGAACTAACTGCACTAACAACCATTTATCTGAATACTACCACAAAGTCACTAAGGTGACTTTATTACAAAATATAAACCTTACATTCCAACGCCCCATCTTAAGGTTTAGAGTATGAGAAATAAAAACATAAAACAAAACATGTTAATGAAAAACTCAAAAAAAATTCTTTAGAAGCTTATCTTTGAAAAGTTTCTTGGACCAAGTAGAACTCCATCAAATTTTCTTGTAACCCTCCTAAGGTGTATCACTTGAGATGAGTTTCAAAGTTCTCAGATTACCACCTCCCCAAACACTCAAATCATAAATTATCTCCTAAATTATTGGACAACAATCCATATTGAGCTATATTTGCAATGTTCCATCAAGTTGTCTCATGACCCTTATAAGGGTATAATTCCTAGGATCTATAGACTCCTAAAGTATCTGGACAACAATCCATGTTGAGTTTTATTTACACTTGATCCCTTTCTATCTTTAGAAAAAGACTTCTTAATATATGAATTCTTTAACATTGTTAGCATCTAGAGAAAACAACACAAAAGACAATAAAAAATTGATGCTTCTCATACGAAGCACCATCTTTGAGTGAGAAGCTAGCTTGAGATGATGAGATTCCTCTAGCCTTTGATTCCTTTGACCTCCTTTATGATCATGTTACACTATGTCCATTTGACGTCACACTACTCTCTAATAGCACAAACATGTGAGTCTAAAATCTTTATTAGGGGTAATATGGATGGCTTTGAGAACACAAACATTATACAAAGTAACCATGTAATATGTGGCCATATGTAAAAGTGAAAATTTGAGTATTGGTTTCTATCAATAATACACCATTACAATAATTTTAACTCAAAATTAAATATCTCTACTCTTGTAAACTTTGCACTTCCAAACTAAATGCACATTAAGACGTATGTTTCTTTAATTTATCATTCAACACTTCCAATCTAGAACAAGTGACCTTATAACTGATTTCAAACCAATTCATCTAATTGTCCTCTACACCATATTAATGGGTAAAAGTTTAAAGTTGTGTCACACTTTTATAAAGGAAATGACCAACACTAATCTAACTTTTTAATTTGAATCACTATAAACTAACATATATTTTAAACTTTAAAATGATGTAAACTAATAAAATATAGAGTTTTTAGTGTATTTTATATTTGTATTTTTTTAATATAAAAAATTATTTGAATGTAGTTTTTAATAAAATTGACACTATAATTTAGTTACTGATAAAATGCTGAAAAATAAGATTAAATGAGATGTTGCACTTTACATAGTAAATATCATTTTTTTCCTTCAATTTTTTTTTGGTATTTATAACTTGAAACTTTAGTGCATGGATTATTTTATTTTCCATTTTGATAAATATTTTTTTTTAATATAAACCTTACAAGTTGCATGTAATGAAAACATAATTATTTTAATGGTGTGAAAGTCACTGATTGACTCAAGCCACCAAGATCACCTACAAAACCTAGGATTAACCTTCTAAAAGAGAAAAAAAGCAAAGAGGATGAATTTGCACAATATTAGATGTAATAATGAAATTGGATTAATGAATTACATGTGAGATCCTACTTTTATATTTGCAAGTTAGAAAACCCTAATATGACTTAAGAATAACCTAAGACTAAAATTAGCTCTAAGTCAACTTGATAAAGTTTAATTAAATATTAAATTACACCAACAGCCCCCTTGAGTGCAACTTAGGGAGAAATGAAAAACAAGCAACTAATGCAAGAATGGGTCATGGCTACAAGGCCATGTTAGGTACCCATGTACAATAAGAATCTCTCATAAAGTGGAGAAAATGAGAAAAACCTAATGGGAGAAAACTCCTCTCCAAAAGAGAGAAAATTCAAAATAAGTGATGGAAGAAGGACTCAACATCTAAGACCCCCCAAGGACTAAATCCATCACAAAATAATAATCAATAGATATACAACCCCCCACAAGAGAGGATGTAGAGAGAAGGTCTAGTGAACCCCTAAAATTGAGAAGGATGAAACCCCATGCGAGGAAATACTCCCTCTCAAAATAGAGATGAGAAGAGAGACCATGCATCCGCTCCTCAAGATGACTCCTACAATGTTGGAAGATGCTCAATATAGAATAAAGATGAAGATCCATGAACACCGAACAACATTCCTCCCCTTGGGAAGAAAAAGAACTGCAGATGTGTGTATAATGTCTTCCCATTCTAGATAGGAATATACAAAAAGGATAAATGTCTCTAGACTCTGCACATGATCCAAAGACAATAATGATGCTACTGAAAACTGCTCAAAAGTCTCCAATCCACTACCAAACTATGACTGAAGAAGAGAAGGATGAAGAAAAATCTCTAAAGAATATAATGGTGATGGAACTCCATCAAAGTTATCATCAAATAGAAGACAAATATCCTCAATATGGTCCTCCAAATCTGTAAGGTGGGACTCTACAAACAACAATGATATATATGGTAGATATGTGTCCCAATGAGCTATCTCTAGAAGACTGATAATGTCCTTCTGTAAAAAATCTAATGTAGCAATAGGTAATAAAAATGTGATCTCAATAAGAGGAGAAGGAGAAGCAAGAGAGGTCTCTGTGTCATCTAAACTAGCAAGACTTGTCAAATATGCAAGCTCCTCAAGTGTATCATCATCAAAGGGTATATGATCAACATTATCAAGGGGTATGTGGCAATCCATAGCAAGATCATCTGGGAATGGAGAGATATGTGGGTTTCCATATAACTCCTAAATGCATGTCCAAAGAGCACACATGCACTCAATATGTGAGATAGAACACATAGTGTTAGAATCAACACTAGAACTGGTCAATCCTATAATATGATCAATATAATTTTCCCATGCAGATTTCCTCCCAGGTGTTGCTGGTTCATGTATGATTCAAGCCACCAAGATCACTTACAAAACCTAGGATTAACCTTCTACAAGAGAAAAAAAGCAAAGAGGATGAATTTGCACAATATTGGATGCAATAATGAAATTGGATTAATGAATTACATGTGAGAACTTGCTTTTATATTTGCAAGTTAGAAAACCCTAATATGACTTAAGAATAACCTAAGACTAAGATTAGCCCTAAGTCAACTTAATAAAGTGTAATTAAATATTTAATTACACCAACAGATGGGACATAACCCTTATGTCTTAACTATTTATTCAAAATAGGAAAAAAATTATATCATCTCGACATGGAATCTCTACTCTAGTGTATCATATATTTTTTTTAAAATTAAATAAACTTCAGTATTTTTTCTTGAGAGCACAATCAAAATTATATTTTGTTGCTGATGACTTACTTTTAGTAAAAATAAATAATAAAATATAAACATTAATTGAAATATTTAAAAAATATATTTTTATAAATTACATAAAGGGCATTTTTAAATTTTTTTTAAATGATTATTTACATGATTTTGGAGTTGTTAGAACATCAAGTTTTTCAAATAATTTTATTTTTTTGGTTGATGCTACATATGTATTTAGTGGATGCTTCTAGAAGTTGTGGCCTAGATCTAATTTAGCTAGATTGAATCCAACTAGAACATATGTTTAACAAAAATTGACTTTTAATTATAAATACTTAAATTCATTTATACTAATAAGTTGGCCTGAAGTGTGACACAACTTTGAACTTTTATCTTGATTCATTTATCTCTCACAATTTTAGATGCCCAAAAGAAAATAAGCAATTAGAATTTTAATAAACTTTTGCATTAATCAAATCCTACCATGGTTATATTCTTCCAAAATAAATGCCACCAAGTATTTGCCTTCTCTTCTTAATATCACAAATTAAATAAAATGAACTCACCAAAGAAGTTAAATCATAGGATAATCATATTGTCTAACAAGTTGCACAATAAGATAAATTGATCCAGATCGCCACAAATGTACCAAAGTGAGCTTGTCCCCCTCATATATTAATCTTCGTGTAAGAATTTAAACCATTATATGGCACAAATTAGTAATAGCGGGTTGGAAAAATAAACATAGCGCATTAGGGTTTTAGATTGCAGATTGCAATAAAGGAGGATGAAATGTAGTCTTGTTCAATATCTTTGAGGTGTTGCCACTCATCATTATCTAATTATCAAGAAGCAAAACACAAGGCTCATCACACTGGGTCAATGTATCTAGATTGCCCTTTATGCACCTCCGTTCACACATGCTTCTCAATAAAAACTATAAACAAGTATAGAAATATCCCTTCTAGAATCTATCTTCTACAGCAATGAATCACCAATACAGTTGTGTTGAGAGACATTTGTATAACTTCAGAACCTTTGTACAATCTCCTCTATAATGTTCAAACATTTTATGGCTACTGACTCTACTTCCAAGTTTACATTGTAGCATGTGCCTTGCTTCCGCCGTGACTTCAAAATTTTACATTCACCATTCTTAGCAAAATCACATTTCCTTTCCACAAGAACATAGACTAAACCATATTATACATATATATTTTTAAATATTAGAAAGATTCATCACAATATGACTTTTATAAAGCCTTTCCAAAATTGATCTTCCCAAACTATCTAACAAAACACTTAACAACCCCCACAACCATCCATATATATATATATATATATGTATGAGAAAGATTCATCACAATATGACTTGTATAAAGCTTTTCCAAAAAATATCTTCCCAAACTATCTAACAAGACACTTAACAACCTCCACAACCAAATATATATATATATATATATATATATATATATATATATATATATATATATATATATATATATTAGAAAGATTCATCACAATATGACTTGTATAAAGCCTTTCCAAAAATTATCTTCCCAAACTATCTAACAAGACACTTAACAACCCCCACAACCAAATATACATACTCAAATATTAGAAATATTCATCACAATATGACTTTTATAAAGCCTTTCCAAAATTTATCTTCCCAAACTATCTAACAAGACACATAACAACCCCCACAACCACCTATATATATTCATCACAATATAACTTTTATAAAACCTTTCCAAAATTTACTTTCCCAAACTATCTAACAAGACACTTAACAACCCCACAACCAACTACATTAACAAAAATTTATTTAAATACTAACACTACAAAATTATTAAGAATGACTTTATTACAAAGTGAAAACCTTACATTTCAACATCACCAACTACTATGATTGCAGAATCCACATGAAATGGACTTGTTGAAAGAGCCATTGACACTAGTAAACAAACACAGCGAACAGCAATAAACAAACTTTACAACTTTCGCACAACCTACACCAAAATAAGAGTTTCGAAATAGGGTGTGAACCTCCATCAAGCATGATGAAGGGTAGATTATTATTAATTGTTGACGCTCAGGCAAACATATAAGTATGTATGCAAGACGTTGAAGCATGAAGGCAGTAGCCAAATCGTTAAACTTGAATAAGGAATGTGTATACACAGAGAAACCTGCGAGCTGTTTGACGTGGATATGGTATCATTGAATGATATAAGTATAGAATACAGATGTAATGCAGAATGTTAAACACAGCTGAGAATAAATTTTTATGACACATGTAAATAAGATGTAGAGCTGGTTTGCAAACCATTTGATAAAATGGCGGACTGAAATGTGGTGTTCAGGAATACAATGTCCTATTTTTATTGGTAAACTGACCTTTGACTGTTGAAGTGGATGATATTTAAAAATAACTACTTGATACTAAAAATTTCTCTGTAATTCTTGGTTCTCCACATGATGAGTTGCTGAAAAGTTCTTGGGGTTGCATGGAAATGAGGAAATACAAATGAATTTTGGACTCTATAAAGAGGACCTTCTTGTATGTAAAAGGATTTGAACTCCATAAAGAGGATCTTCTTGTACATAAAAGGATTTGACCCACTGACCTACCCATTTTGATTGAATGAATTTTGGACTCCATAAAGAGGATCTTCTTGTACTTAAAAGGGTTTGACCTGCTGGCCTCAAGAGGATCAAAGGGTTTGACCCAATGAATTCTGGACTCCATAAAGAGGATCTTCTTGTATGTAAAAGGGTTTGACCCCCATTTTAATTTAATGAATTTTGGACTCCATAGAGGATCTTCTTGTACATAAAAGGATTTGACCCACTGACCTCCCCATTTTGATTGAATGAACTTTACCAACTGCAGTGTGCATGCACATCTAAACAGAAATGACTTCTGGTCAATATTATTTAGACTATTTTTGAATTTACAACACACCAGTTGAATAAGCTCTTCCATGGCAATACAGACTCTCTAACCAATAACATTAAATTTTATTGGGAATTATCGCAAATCATTTTAAACTCGTTATATTGAGAAAAACTCCACAAGTTTCTATACTATTGCTTTGTGGACAATTTAAATATTATAAATAGAATTATTCATCATTACAGTGTGGATGATGATGTAAATACTCTGCTAAGGAAAGCGGATATTAGTTTTTATAAATTAGTATCAGAGGAACAAACATTTCTACTGAGTATGGTTCATGCTATGTCTTTTGGGACTCTCTATTGTTGAGCCCAATCTGACCATTATAAAGGCATGTATTGTAGATGGAGAACACTGCCTCATTTTTCTTGTTGTAAACATAAAAATAAAATTAACGATACAGACAATTTCTCGTGCACAGTTGGTACCTAAAATTGCATTTGCTAGGACACATGCTAAGGATCTTCTAGCTGGAGAATTTTCTCTAGTTATGTAAAGCTTCTTGAGAAAGTCCTTCAGTTCCCCAAGTGAGTTACCTACATTAGTTGAGAATATCAAAGGGATCTAATACGCATATGCTTGTATAGTGAAGTAAACCTGAGTTCACGAGAAATAAAGGGGATGCTTTTAGTTGAACATATCTTATAACAAAATGGATTTTGCAAAGGTTGTTGCATTCCATACTTCCCTTTGAGAAGTAGCATTGGAAACCATATGTTCACATTAAAAATGAAGTATGTGTGCACTATTGTGTTGAGAAATTAGGTGTCTCAATCTTGCAAATTTATCATTATTTTTTATTATTTAATATTATGTCGTGGTTAGTTACATATTATTGTTATTATTTTTATTCAATTTTTAGCTTCAAAATAAATTGGGGCACTGGAATTTAATGTGGCAATTATGTCAAGTGTCAGTGCCTTGCAGAGGTGGAACATTAATATTTTATTTTGACATTATCTCTAGCAAAATGAGACGCCCTAATTTTGTGGGATCCTATGACAAATGCTATGATAGATTCTATGATGTCTAAGAGCCAAATTTAGAGGGAGTTATTGGGAATCTTGTCGAGTTGTAAGACATTGTAAGAGACATCTATAAGAGCCTAATTTTAGACTGGAACCTTGACCAACTTGGGCACCCATCAAGGGTGAGTAAATTTAGACTGTTATCACAAGTTGTAAGATGTAAGAGAATGTGCTAATAATAGCTATATGTAAGGAATATCTTTGAGGCATTGGGATGTGTGCCTATCTTGCTATCTTGGGTGCCACACCTCATGGGAGGTTTTGTATATTGTTTTGAAAAACTATACGTGGTTTCTAGGTTGTAGAAGGTCTATAAATTGAGGGCTTGAGGAATAGCTTGTAGATGAGAGTTTGTAGGTACACAGGTGGTGCCAGAATGCTGCTGAAATTACTCTATGTTTGAATGCTAGTGTTTTACTCCTATAAAGAGTTGCATTTCAAGTGTATTGTAATCTTACATTGAATTTGATAATATATTTTGCAGTTTTTGGAGTGTGAGATTTTTCTCCTGGAAGAGTTTTCCCTACATAAATCATTGTGTTATGTTTTATTTCTTATTGCTGATTTCTATGTGTTTATCTATTTTTAGTAATAAGTTTGGATCTAATCTTAGGTTATTTTCATAATACTCCTCTCAAGGTTAGTGTAGGAAGCTATTTCCACATACCTTGCTTCCTTAGAAGTGGTATCAAAGCTTAATCAGCTTTGATTCTAGTTGTTGGGTAGAGAGTTTTTTGAGCTAATATAATTTGAGCGGGACCTTGTGTAAGATGAAAACTTTGTGATCTTTATTGTAGGAAGTCAAGATGGGCAGCACATCTAAGAGGATTGAGGAGGAAAAGTTTTTGGGCATGAATTTTGAGATGCAAAAATTCAAATTGGAAGATCTATTAATTGATTGTGATCTATGGGATGTTGTTAATGCAAAAATTTAGAGGCCTACATATGCCAAACAAGTTGTTTAATGTAATATAATAGACCAAAAAGAAAAGGCTCTAATCAGATTGTGTCTTGCAAATTATGTTCTTATCAATGTCCATGAAGAACCCACTACAAAATCTTTATGGAAGAAACTTGGAGAAATCTATCAAGAAATGTTTGTAGTGAACAAAATATTCTTGAGGAAGAAGCTCTATTCCTTAAGGATAAAAGAAGGTGAACAAATTCTAGCCCAAAAATCATAATTCTTACTTGTGAATATGAGAATTTGAGGCTAAGAGAGACTACTACTCATTGTCATGCCTGAGATTTGATGTGCTAAAATATGATTTGATGACTTCTCTTAGTATGATTAATTCTACTATTGATTAATTATTTTTGATCCCTCATTTTCTTTGTAAACTTAAACCTTCCGCATTTTCTTCAAGCAACCTTGCTTTAATACCACTCTGAAGGAGGATAGAGGCTAAAATTTGAATGCTACAACATTAATTAAAAAAATTTATCAACTTATTTTTATGGAGTAAAAAGTATCCCTATGCCCTTTTACCTCCTAGTTTAGCTCTTAGGTCCATGTGTTAACACTTTGCAAGCTTAATACTAATCCCAAAGCAATTTCCCCCAAAACCCGTGTCCAATGGGACTTAGAGGCTTGTCCTAATCCTTAATCAAGACCAAATTACGGTCTTGGGACTTGGGCACCTGCGCCCAAGTCCAACCTAATTTGTTAGGATGAAAATTTAAATGTGTTGGCTTGGGCCCTTTCAGAAGGTTTCCCTTTGTTGGCCTCTTCAATTTAAATTATGAATGTTAGTGGGAAAGCATATATAAGTGAGTTTATGACTTCATTTTACACCTAGATGGATAATGTGAACATGTGATATTAATCAAAGAGATTTTAAGGCCTTAATTGTGTTGTAGAGAACAATTGTGTTGTTATTGTGTTTGTTTGTTGCAGATTTGGCTTCATCAATCCATCTCCTCATGATTTGAAGGATCTTCATCTCCATGAGGGATTCACCTCTAAGGTGACATCAACTTGTGTTTCAATCATTTCATTTCCACATTAGATTTGACTTTTGTCATCCTTGGGCACACACTCTATCTAACAATGGTGTTGGAAGACTTGAATGTCCTTCCGGGGCTTGACCAAGGCAAGCTCCTAAACACCACAACCCCCAACCCCCTTTCTTTCTGATTACAAGTTACAGGTGAGGCAATTGGAAAAGTGCAGGTGCAGAGAAGCAGTTTGAAGGATAAGGATTCAAGATCTGGAAGAAATTTGCTGATATTCCTCCCTCTTGGACGAGGGCGCTTAACTCATAGTCCTCCTGATAGGCTTGGCCCTGAACTAAGGAGTTGGATACAATCTGACACATCTCTCTGCTCCGGATCTATAGAAATATTGCGCTATTGGACTTGGGCACCCACCCCATAGTCCGCAAAGTTTTCGTTTCCAAAAATCCAACTTCTAGTACATTTCTAATCATCCCTAAGTATCTTCTTGTACGATTTTCTATAGCATTCTATATGTCTATACCCGATTCATTATAATTAGAGTTTGAGGATTATTCGATCTAGAGTTTGACAAATATCTCAATCTAATCTATCTTTCCATATCATTCCTAAGCACATAAACCTGTAATTGAGTCCTTATTCATTTGTAGTGACTTGGCTCAGTTTTTGTCCTCGAATGTTATTGTGAAAGGAGGGTTAGATTTGATATACTTAACACCATTTCCCATCTTCCCACTTTTCATACATAACACTTATATTCATCAATCAAAAAACACATTACATATGCCTAATTAAATAGAGGTCTTGACAATACTTTTCTTCTAGAGAAATTAGCTATTATTTCGATATTCTAACTGATTTCCCCTGAACAACATATCTTCCTGAAGGAAATAGTCCAACCACTTACTCATATCTATTACAACAAGTTCCTAACATGCTTTCCAAGGTTCTACAAAATTAAGATCTTCTTCATACATGTTCTGAACTCTTCAAATCCCAACACTTCAACTCTCATCTCTGTCAGCAAGTTCCTTCTCCTACTCAATGCATCTGCAACTTTGTTTGATTTTCCACTCCTATGCTTCAACACAAAAGTATAATTATGCATGACTTCTACCCATCTCATATGTCTCTGATTCAACTTTCCTTGACTGTTCAAGTACTTCAAAGCTTGATGATCTATATAGAACACAAACTTCTTAGGCAACAAATAATGTCTCCACTTCTTCAAGGCTTGAATTATGGAATAGAACTCCTGATCATAAATTGAATATCTTCTCCTTACATCATTCAACTTCTCATTGAAATATGCTATAGGTCTACCTTCTTGACTTAACACTACTCATATTGCATTTCCACTTGCATCACAATCTACCAGAAATACCTTATTGAAATCTAGTAATGCCAAAATAGGTTACTCTGTCACTTTCTACTTCAATAATTCAAAACTTCTATTTGCTCCTGATGTCTACTTAAAGTCTTTTCTATCACCTCTTATTGTCTCTATCATAGGGTTACATACTGAACTGAAATTTCAAATAAACATTTGGTAGAAACTAGCAAATCCATGAAATCATCTGACTTCTCCAATGCTCTCCAATGTAGGCCATTCAACAATTGCTCTCACTTTCTCAGGGTCCATCTTCAAGCCTTCCATAGAAATCACAAATCCCAAGTATACCAATTGTTCCATCATGAAACTACACTTCTTGACGTTTATCAGCAAACTCTCTTCTCTTAGTCTCTGCAATACTTGTCTCAGGTGCCACAAATGTTCTTCTTTTGTCTTAATGAAAATCAGAATATCATCCAAATATACAATAACAAACTTACCCAAGAATTTCTTCAAAACTTTATTCATCAATCTCATGAAAGTACTTGGTGCATTTGTCAATCCAAAAGGCATCACTAACCACTCATACAATCCTTCATTTGTCTTAAAAGCAGTCTTACATTCAACTCCTTCTCTGATTCTGATCTGATGGTATCCACTCTTCAAGTCTATCTTTTTGAAATATTTTTCTCCACTCAAACAATCCATAAGTCATCCATCCTAGGTAAAGGAAATGTATACTTAACTATGATCTTGTTGATTGCTCTAGATTCTATACACATTCTCCATTCTCCATATTTCTTTGGTGCTAACACTGTAGGTACTGCACAAGGACTCAAACTTTCTTTGATCAAACCTTTCCTCAACAACTCATGTATCTGTCTATTCAATTCTTCATTCTCTGCCAATGTCATTCTGTGTGCTACTTTGTTGGGCAAACTAGCTCTAGGTATGAGATCCATGTGATGATTGATACTCTTGGTTGGTGGTAATCCTTCTGGTACATTATCTGATAAGGTTTCTTCATACTCTATCAGCAAATCAGTTATCTCCTTCGGTGGTGATTCTTCAGTCTCCTTCTTCGATGTTTCAGTCTTCTTAGGGATCAAAGCATAACACATGTTCTTATGTCTCAAACCATCCAGAAATTTTCTTCCATCTACCAAACAAATTCTAGCATTCCCACATACTTCACTCTTAGGATCATCTTCCAAAGGAATCAAAGTAATTCTCTTTCTATTAGATGTTATAGTGTATGTATTCTTTCTCCCATCATGTATAGCTTTCCTATCATACTGCCATGGTCTACCCAACAAAATATGACATACATCTATAGGCATAATATCACACAAGACTTCATCATGATAAGATCCAATATGAAATTTCACGAAACATTGTTCACTCACTAGTACCTTATGATCATCCTAAATCCATGCTATCTGATAGGGCTTAGGGTGTTTCAATCTTTCCAACTTTAACTTAGTTACCATCTCCTATGAAACTAGGTTATCAGAACTACCACTAGCAATTACAACTTTACAACATTTACCTCCTGCTTTACATCTGGTTCTGAACAAACTTTTCCTCTATGGTGGTTCGTCATTTGTCTCTGTTTGAAATAGTGCTCTCCTCATGACAAGTGATTCTCCTTTCTCCAGTTTACCAACTGAACTAGGTGATCCAACAGGTTCTTCTTCTACATAGGCTACTCTTCAATTGTTCTCTGTTCTCTTGCTTGTACTCCCTTGATTAGTTTTAAATGCTCTATGTCCTTCACCCCAAACTTAAAATAGGTTCCACTGAATGTTCTCTTAATAGGTTCTCTTCCTTCTCTTCTATATACTTCACTTCGGTATGGGCTAGGGTTTCCTCTGTGGTAGAAAGTCCTGTCATCTCTCTGGTATGCGTTATTATCTCTATCCTCCTTCTTGAATGTGTTCTCTTGCCTGTTCTACTCCGCATATGATCTCTCTCCTTCGAAAAATGTTCTACCTCTCTGAAATTTACCTCCTCTACCTCTCTATCTCTGATCATGCCTCTTGTTCAAATTTTCTTCAACTTTCAAGGCAAACTGATATGCTTCTTCCAATGTTGTCATTCTCACCAAACTCAGTTCTTTTTGAATGTTCAATCTCAGTCCATTGATGTATCTAACCAATTTCTCCTTGCTTTCTTCACTATGTCCTGTCCTTATGATCATCTTATGAAATTCTTCAGTATACTCCTTCACAGATTTCTCCTTTTGTCTCAGGTTTTGCAATCTCTTCAACAGTTCCAACTCATAGTCAGCAGGTATAAACTGGTTCTTCAATTTTGTCACCATTCTAAATCCCACTTTGTAATCTTTTCCTTTCCTCTTCTATTTCTATCCAACTGAACTTCTTTCCACCATATAGAAGCATGTCCTTTTAACTTTGTCTTTACAAATTTCACCTTCTCCAGATCTTCAATTTCTTCATACTCAAAGTATTCTTCCATGGCATTTATCTAGTCAATTAGTTCTTCCAGATTCAAATTGCCAGTCTAATTTGGTACATCAACTCTAGATCTTTTCCCAATCTTTAAAATAGCTCGCAATATCTTGACTTGATCTGATTCTTCTTTTTCATCATCCCCTAGGGTTACTTCATTTTGATCAGCGGATTGAAATTCTTCATCATCATCACTTTCAACATTAGGTCGAAGTGTAAGTCCTCTTCTTCGATCTTCTTCAACAACATCCAAACGAACTCACATTATTTTCATCATTTCCATCATCTCATCCATTCTTCTAGCCATTGTACCAACAACAGGGATTCTCCTTAGCGGCATTCTTCCTAGGATCAAGTGTAACTACCTCAAATTCGGTGATCGGGCTAGAAGGTGACAACTGCCTCACAATCGGTGATTGGTTGCAACATAAGTAACCTACCTCAGATTCAACGATCTATTCACAACAAGATCTTATGAAATTCCTTCATCAACTTCACTCAATTCACTCCCAAAGATTCAACTTTCGCTCTGATACCACTTGGTGCAGTCAAGGTGAGGAGGGTCCACAAAGTGAACTGTTGAGGCCATGCAGCTAGAGTAAACACAATGGAAACAAATCAAAGATATAAAGCAAATGCAGATTCAGTCATTCAGTATATCATAGAATTCAAATACAAATTGGTCGGTAACATGCAGGCTTACAATTAGGGCTCACAGGCCTGACTACACAATTACAAAATATGCACAAGATATACCTTTGAAGCTCCTTCGTGATAAATTCAAACTATCAACTATGAACTAATGATCTAGTCACTTTTCTAGGCATCTATTACATTAATATATATCATCTCTGGAACATAAGATTCCTCTGCATGTCAGCTAAGGAAGATCACAAGCTCCAATGAAGAGCTATGTGTGTACACGGATAAGTCAGACCTAATTGAATAGAACTCCTCCACAAATGAATGGAATGGTGTGCAGATCTCAAGGGAAGGTCATCCACGAACCAAACAACATTGAATGATGTGTAATTTAGCTCCATGGGTTATGAATTCCTCCACAAGTCTTCTCCTTTAGTTGATTGTCTGAGACTGCCAGGATGCTCTATTTTGAGAAAATAATCGATCTTCTGATAGCGATATCTTACCAATACATGATCCAAATGATCTAAGATTTGGATATGATGTGCTTGAAGGTGTCTAGATGCTAAGTCCAGCTTTGCAAGGTTTGAAATGCAACTACGATAGAATACAGACCAAAATACAGAAATTGCTCCTGACTGAACTGACTGTAATGAACTGGAAATGAAAAGAAACAAATTGAAATGCAAATATTTTTGGTTAAAGGAAGTTTTCTCTTGAACCAAGGATGCTCCTATATCAATCATGCTCACAACATCGCCTCAGTTTGGCTTTTGTGGGGGCAACCCCTTGTTGCGATGTAATTTTTTGGGAACACATATCATATGGGCATGTGCTTCCAAAAAGCTCTCATGCCTATCTTGTAGTTTATTCTACCTTAAAGCAATTGCTCCCTAATAGGAGTTAGCAATCACCAAAAGGCGGGGGCATACATAGCCCTATGCTCTTTTGATTACATACTTGTTTATTATAGTTGACATGGAACTCACCTAGTGATTGAACGGTCCTCACTAGCCTGTGATGTTTCCATTTGGTCCATGAGCCACCTAGTACAATGAAGTTTGCTAACCCATGTGCTTCATGTGACTTGTTAGGGTCACTAGTAATTTGGCTCGGTCCTTACTAGTCTGTGATCCATGAGTAGTTCTACTCTTCACATGACCCCTAGCGACAGAGCAAGCTAGTGTTAGAGTCATGTGCCTTGTTTGTTTGTATCCATGTTTGTTTGTTTGATGTATTGTTGGAACTTGTATTTCTTAATGATTCCATGTATTCTTTATGTTTCCCTAGAAAAATGTCTTGTATGTTTTCATCATGTTTTCCATGTGTATTCCATGTATTATGTGTATGCTTCATGTCAAGTGTGTATGCATTGTGTATGGCATGTATTACCTTTGTGTATTGCATGTCTCTTACATGTATTCCTTATGTATGCTTATAGTACTCCACATATGTGTGAATTATGTTACAATGTTTCACATGTTTGCAACCTTAGAATCCTAAGCTTAGGGGCTACTATAGTCTACAACTTGGTGGAATTCTTTGGGCTTCTATGCTTTCATGTTTGAAATTTGTCTTCTCCTTACTTTAGTGTGAGTTTGAACGTAAGTTCGTACCCACACTAAAGGGGGGGCTAAATTTTATGGATTAAAATGTTTAGCCTTGTTAATCAGGACCTATTTTAACACCTTTTTGAACATTAAACTATTAAATCTCGATCTCAATGAATAAACCTGACAAAATAAAGTTAGGACTGGTCTAAGCCCACTTTAAATGATAGTCCCTGGAATTTGTGGGGCTAAAGGACCAGGGTGCCTAGCACCCTGGACCCATATAGTTATTTTAGCCCTATTTTTGTGGTGTCAGCTTAGAACACCTCCTTAGCTTTTACATGTCGGCCCCATTTGGTTTTATTCATTGGTGGTCAGTGAGAATACATATATAAAGGAGCCTTGCTATTCATTTTACACCTAGATGACTACTTGCTTGTGAAAAGAAGATTAGAATTGCTTACATGATTGATCTCCTATGCTCACGTGCTCTTCATGCTTGGAATTGCTACATGCTTGTGGATGTTATGATGCTCATTTGCAGATCTTGAAGGAAGTTCAAGCTATCTTTATCTATCTCCTTGTTTGGTGCATGATCTTGAGTTATTTACTCCTTCACATATTGTGGTAATCTTTATCATTTTGATTCATACTCTCATCATATATTGTTGATCTGGCCTCTACCCTCCTAGGGCACACACTCTTGGATCACTAATCATCGCTATAGTGGAGGTGGAAACACCCACACGGGGTTTGACTAAGGAAAACCCCTAAACACAACACAACCTTTTCCTCTTTTCTTGCATGTAGGTTGAAGTAATAGGTTTCACAAGCTAAGATCCGGGACAAAAGAAGGTTTTGCTTGAGTACAATTCAGGTGAAGCTTAGATTTTCTGCAAAACCCTAATTAGGGTCTAGGGCACCTAGTGCCTTGCTACTTTTGTGATCCTGACCTCAGATCCAGGTTCTTCTCTATCTCTGAATATCTACTATATTTTCAGAATCTCTATATTTTTTTCTAACAGTCATCTATTTGTAGATCTTGGTCAATTAGATTTGTATCTTTTGCCCTAGTTTGGTTGGTTAGTTTTCATTGAATTTGGTTGACACTCCTCTATACAAGAAAGGGACAAAACCCCTGTAGTTTGACTCTCCTTCATGGGTAGAAGCCAAGCTCGGTTTGTGTCTTAATGTTGAGTGGAAGAGGATTTGACCTAGTTTAACTCTTTAGGCTAAGTCTCTCTTTTCCATTAAACATAACCTACTTGGGGCTAGTGAGATTTTCCACCACTGAGCCACTTGTGATGTAGGAGCATCCCTAGTTCAAAAGCAATCTTGCATCAACCAAAAATATTTGTATTTCAGTTTGTTTGTAGTTCAGTTTGTTTCCTTTCATTTTCCAGTTCAGTTCAGGCAGTTCAGTTAATAGCAATTTCTGTATTTTGGTCCGCATTCTGCCGCAGTATCAGTTTAGACCTTACGGAGTTGGACTTAGCATCTAGAGTCATTCATCTACATCATATCTAGAATCCAGAGCATTTGGATTAGTTAATAGAAAGTTATCGCTATCAGAAGATCGACTATTTTCTCAAAACAGAGCATCCTGACAATCTCTAATAATCAGCTAAAGGAGAAGGCTTGCGGAGCATTCCTCGACTTCTGGACCTTAATGACACATCATTCAACGATCTTTGGTTCATGGCCGACCTTCCTCGAGATCTGCACATCATTCCATTCATTTGCGAAGGTGTTTTATGTATTTAAGTCTGATCTATCTGTGTACACATGTTACAACTCTTCATTGGAGTTTGTGATCTTTCTTGGCTGACACGGAGGAATCTTTTGTACCGAAGATGATATATGAGGATGTAATAGATCCCTAGGAAAGTAGATTAGAACAGTTAGATATAGATTCATAAGTTCATAGTTCAGATTTGCGCGAAGGGACTTCAAAGCTATATCTTGCGTATATTTTGTGAACAGGCCTATGAGACCTAATTGTAAGCCTGCATGTTGCCAACCAATCTGTATTTGAATCCTATGATATATTAAATGACTGAATCTGTATTTATTCTATATCTTTGAGTTGTTTTAGTTGTCTTTACTCTTGCTACATGGTTTGGACAATTCATTCTGTGAACCCTCCTACCGTGACTGCACCAACTTGCACTTTCATAATGGAAACTTTCAAAATCTATCAAGAGGTATACTTCAATTCCAATGCACACTCTAAGAATCTGACTATGGCAAAATCATCTATCTCTAACAAAATTTTACTTTTGATAATGTACACATTAAACTTATAAGTATAATTGCCAATTTATATTGTACATATCTTCTTTCTTTGTATTTTCAATACATATATATATATATATATATATATATATATATATATATATATATATATATATATATATATATATATATATATATATATATATAAACTACTCACATTTTAAAGAAATTTGGATTTTTTTAAAGACCATATTTTATTATTTTGACCTAAAAGAAATCTCTACAATTCTATTACAAATCTATTGGGATTAGATTTTCACATTGTGTTTACTTTTGATGCACGGTTTGAATAGTTCATTCTGTGAACCCTCCTACCGTGACTGCACCAACTTGCACTTTCATGATGGAAACTTTCAAACTCTATCAAGAGGTATACTTCAATTCCAACTCACACTCTAAGAATCTGACTATGGCAAAATCATCTATCTCTAACAAAATTTTACTTTTGATAATGTGCCCATTAAACTTATAAGTCTAATTGCCAATTTATATTGTACATATCTTCTTTCTTTGTATTTTCACTATCTATCTATCTACTCACATTTTAAAGAAATCTGGAATTTTTTAAAGACCATATTTTATTATTATGACCTAAAAGCAATCTCTACAATTCTATTACAAATCTGTTGGGATTAGATTTTCACATTAATAGTGGTATACAATTTTATTGCAAAATCTATAGGTTAGATTTAATACAGGTGTAAGAGGTGTCTTCTGAACCAAGCTTGCATTTTACATTGTGCACACGGAATATTCTAGATTACTAGCTGATCAATGAAAATTCAACAGACGAGGGCAAATTCAACGAAAGAAGTGAAATATTTTTTAATACCTTATATTTACTTTGAATTTTGGAGTTTATTTTGTCAGCAAATTAATGAGTTGTACGTATGATGAGATAAAGCAAAGCACTACCGTCCAATGTCTAATCTGTCGGCAAGAGCTAAGTGGGTTGAGGAGAAGTGGTCGGGAATAATGATATGATGTATCCTCAATGGCTTACAACCTACCAGATTGTGTATCAATCTTGCCATTGGAATTATTCTTACCTCTCACATCACATCACAGACACTGCTATTTACCAGATTTCGGTCGTTTCTTTGCTCGCCTTGTTACTAACATAACGACATAATAATCTAAGCATAAGCCTTTCCTGCTCAACATCTTTTCCGAGCTTAACCAGTCAGTACGTCGTTTCAATCCAAAGAAAACCCAATATTCATATGCCCAAATGTAATTTAATGCCGAGATTTATGTGCTGTCTATAATTCCAAAATTTAATGCATTCTGATTTTTAAGATTGGAATTAATTAAATAAACAATTGCTCTGATCTTCATTCATAGCTATCTTTCTAGAGACTAGAATCAAATTGTAGTGAAAGAACTCAAGGGTTAGAGGTGAAGGTAGTGGACCATAAGAACTCCAAGTACGCGAGTTATAGCTAGAATTGGAGATTAGGGTTTAATGAAGAGAGTAGCTAAGAAATGGGAATGAGACAGAAGAAATCCCAAAATGGAACAAAATTTGGAGACCAAATTAATAGAGTAAAAGAAATTATGTGCCCTGAGTGCATGAAGTATCCATGGAAAACTATGGAGGTTGAGAATGACAAAGCATTTTTAGTGGTACTAGTGGATGTATTGTATGCAAAAGATATTCACAGGGACATACATGTGAAGTTAAGAAAACTAGATCATAGTACATTCAAACAAGAGTGCAAACTCTAACTAGAGTAAATCCAAACATAAGGGAAACAAAGTATTTACCTTAGTATAGCAAAGTAGATGAGTTAAACTTAAATGTATCAAATGATTTCCCCATATTCAAAGATGAACACGACTTGATGCAATTGCTACTAAGTAGAATTTATTTAGATTTTATATATTTAGATAGACCCTACCAAATTATGAAGAAAGTCATTAAAGAGGTGGTTGGATTATGTTATAACATAGTTTCCATACCCTACAACTTCCTTATTACACTTTTGTGTCCATTTTAGCCCCTAACCCATGTGTGTGTGTGTGTGTGTGTGTGTGTCTTGTGTTGTTTTAACCCCTTTTTCCTAGCCCATGTCACCCCTAGCCATCCATATCCCTTTTCTTATGTTCATCCCATGGCCTTGTTTAGAGTTCATATGTGTTCCCTTTCATTTAATTTTTATGTCCATCACATCTCCTAATCCCACATTTAGTTTCCTATTGATTTATCCCCCTTTACTCCCTTGTCAACCCAGGAAAATATTGTACCTAACCCAATCCTATTTGTGAACCCCACCTTTTCCCATCCTAAATCATATCTTAACAAACACAAAATTATTGAGGGCACCCACCACTAGATGGCCCCCTTTGAACTTATGGTCCCTTAGGAAATTGAGTTGAATTTTCATTTGTAGGTAGTGCCTAGAATTCACCACTTAATAGGGTGGCCTTGAATTTTCATCTTCTCACCACAATATTGGAATTCAAGATAATTATTTTCTAGGGCATCCACCTACTAAGTTCCCATCCTCAAAATTGCTAAACAAGATCTTTAAAATATACCACCTTTGGCTCATTTTTACATAAGAAAAAGAGAAATTTTGAGTTGTTCATATAGTTTTAGCTATTTTTTTCTCATGGAAATATCCCAACACTACATCAAAAATTCTAAGAGTTAGCTAGTTTTATCCCTAAAGTGTTTTTGATTTATTTGGCCATTATACAATGTTGTGACCAGATCTTTGAGACTAGGTGTTTGATTTCTAGGGATTTCAATAGGGTGAGCAATTTCCATTTATCATTTTTGTTTAAAATGAAGTTATTTATTTGATTTTTCTATAGGTTCTTCTTCATACTTCTCACCCACACCCTTCTAAGTAGCCACTATCCATTTCCATCTCCCCATTACCATTGTTCAAGTATTTGCCTTAGTGTTTTTCCATTGTCACTATATTTTTACCAAATCAATCATGAACCCATTTTGTGCTTCAAATTTGCATTTATTCACATCACCCTATTTCATTGTCCGTAAGCCATTATGGATCCATTCCATCATTTTAGAGTGTTTTCCATCAACCCATTATGAATGCAAGCCCTTTTGTGACACCTTTTGGAGTAGACAACCATTACCATGTCAAACCCTTGTTAGAGTGTGTTTAGGGTAAAATAAGAAGATGGATTATTTTCAATGGTTTGTCTTGATCCTCCTTTCACCACTAAACATTCAAGGACAATCAGCTGAGTAGGAAGTCTACTATAGGCTTTTTGTCACTTAGAACATAGGGGAAGATTGGAATTGTGTGATTTAGTTGTTCAATTAAGCCCAATTATGCTCAAGACCCTAATTATGCAAATTTGTGAATAAATAGACAAATTACGGAAAATGATTGCACATAGAGCTATCAAATAACAATCAAATGTGTACCAGATTTTGAAGTTCAGAAAGCGGAAAAGTAGGGACTAATGAGCAAGTGCCCTAGTCCAGTGCCATAGTTTCTATCGAGATCTAAAAACCTTGTCTGCAACTTGTTCCTATTGTTCCGAAGATTTTCCTGTTGCGGGATCTGGAGGACTAATGAGTGGGTGCTCGAGTCCAGGTCCCTATTTTCTTATCTGATCTGCAATTCTGACAGTCTACACTATTCTCCTGCAACTCCACTTTTTTTTCTCTCAACCTGTACCCTACAATCACGAAAAAATAGGTTGGAGGTTGTGGTGTTTAGAGCCTTGCCTCAGTCAAACCTCGGAGAGACATTCAAGTCTTTTGAACATCGTTGTCAGATAAAGAGTGCGTATCCATGTGGGATAGAGGCAAAATCTAAATGATAAATGATAGAAAACACAATTGATATCACCTTGTAGTGAAGGTCTCATGGGAGGAAGATGCTCTTCATGCCATGAGGAGATGGATGCCAAATCTGCAAATACAAACACAAGAACAACACAAATTCTACTCTGCAACACACAATGAATGCCTTGAATCACTTTCACATAAGCCACAAGTTCGCGATGAATGCCTAAACATGCTTATATATGCAACTATAAACATTCCCGCTAAGAATTTCATAATTCAAACTTACCGTGTCGGCTTAGGACCTAAATAACAGTCATAAACCGACACTTTGAAATAATTGGTCCTGACCTAAAATAGGGTAGGACTAGGGCACGAGTGCCCAAGTCTTCCCCCTATTTCAAGTAGGATTTATGTCAAGTGTACCCCCTAGGTCCCATTTGCCATGAAACTTCAGGGTTTTCTCATTAGGATGTCAAATTAACATGCAAGATGTCCTAAATGCATCCTAAAGGACTCGGGAGCTAAATCTTAAGAGAGAAAAAACCCCAAGGGGACATTTTTTATGTAACAGTTAGCCCCCACTTTAATGCATGTATAAACACAAGGCCAATACATGCATTAAAGTATGATCAACAAGCACAGCAAACACGCCAAGCACAAAGAAGACACACCAATCACAAAGAAGATAGTAACAGGCACACAAAACATGGAGAAGACAATTACAGTCATGTAAAACACGGAGAAGACAACATTGAAGACACACAAAACACAATGAATACACTGAATGTAGTAAAGACAGTGATGATTTTTTTTTTCTTTTTCATTTTCATATATATGAAATGTAGATGCAAGTACAAGGAAAATAAACACACCACCCATAATGTAGGAGGGACTCATTGTCACCAGTCTTTAAGACTGCATCTGGGGCAACACACACACCAAACAAATCTCAGAGTGCAGGAGGGACTCATCGCAACCAGTCTTTAAGACCGCACTTGAGAACAAACACACCATACAAAATAAGCACGCCATACAAATCCCAAAGCATAGGAGGGACTCATCGCCACCGGTCTTTAAACTATGCTTGAGAACAAACATGCAATACACACACTTGGAAGACATAGAGAAAACATGACAAACAAGCGATGGAGTGTTCCTATTTCTAGGTTCATCACCATCTCAGGCACATTACAGGCACACACCAATGATGGGCTTTGCCACAACAATCACCAAAGACACACTTAAGGGTTGAGTTAGTCATAGAACCACTCCCCGCCTCCGCAAAGGACTTTTTGAAAATGACAGGGTGTGCATTCTCCATGAGAAATACACCATCCCCACCTTCACAGAGGGATTAAGATAAAAAGGATGCAATAGCCCACCTCTGCAGAGGGTTTAAATGATTGCAAGTTGATTTCAAACAAATCTCAGAGTGCAGGAGGAACTCATCGCCACTAGTCTTTAAGATTGCACCTGAGAACAAGCAAATTTCTAACATCTAAAACAGATAGCTTACCTTATATATGCCCCTACCTTAAGGTGGTTGATATCAGGTATCGATATCAAGCATGTTAAGGTAGGAAGAAAACACACAAGGGAACACGAGCTCTCACAAAGCCCATGCCCCCAAGGTGACATGTACTTTATGATCACCAAATGTTCTGACAAACACATTCCTGCAAGAAAAGTGTTAGCGTCCATATAATCATGATAAACAACAATGCATATGATCGTTCACACAAAGAGCCAAGGTTATACTATGAATTCAGAGATCAAGTATAACTGTGGGGCTCTACTGTGAAAACCTCAAAACTGAGTGTAACCAAGGTGAGATTCAAAGACAAACAAAGTGCACAGAGCAACAGTATTATTATGGTTTGTAAGTGTGATAAGACAACATCAAGATCACATGGAGTGATTCTACTAGCCAAGCATTGGATAATATATATCAAACGCATCTTCATGTATGGACTTGGTCCATTTTTTGATTACTCACTAAAGGGACACTAGGTCCGCATCATTATAATATGTTTTTCATCATCCACTCGCTAGATAGAAACACTAGAGGAAGGGAAATGATAAATCGAGAGAGGAGAAACAAGTGCCTTAGGGATAGTCACGTAGGAGGGTGCCCCCAAGTCACCAACCGCAATGCTATGTCCATAAGACACAACACACAACAGTGGAAATAGAGGAGAAGAAATATATAAGAATGATGATAGAAATAGAAGAAGATCACAACAGAGGTGGTCTCCTAGTATCTTGGACCTTACAAGAGAATCAAGGATCATCCTAGGAGGCCTAAACAACACATAACACATCACGGGGGAAACACAACATGAGAGATAAAGGGTTAGACTTGCTTACCTGTTGGGACAACCAAACTAAGGGTTGTCATCAAGAAAATCATCATCATCTTCCCACTCTCGAATGTTAGAGGAAAGTGGGACATAAGGTACCATAGCCCAACTCTTATTCTTTTTTGCAAGTTGTTCATTCTTAAGATCTTCTTTGTTTGAGTCAATGTTTGGTGATATGTTTTCTTGTTGAGTTGCCATTCATTGGGCATAATCTTGTCGTCTCCTCCTCCTTTCTCTTTCTTGTCTATCTCTTTTTGTCTTACCACTTATCTCTTGTAAGATAGTGTTTTTCTCTTCCATAGGTTTTTGTGTTTTAGAGGAGGAAGCACTAGGTTCAAATCTCATTTGTCTAGGTGGAATGTTTTACTGTCGACCACTACCTCCTAATCCTTGTAAGGATGGAGGGGGAGGAACCTCAGCATAGGGTCCTTTTCCTTTAGGTCTAGGATTCTCTTTAAATGTGGGTTGTTCATCTCTTATTGTTTCTTGCATAAAAGGATCGGCCGCTTGATGTAATAGTTTTGTATTGTAGTTTCTATAGCTCAAGAAGTTAAATTTTGTCCATGGCTCCGGTTCCATTTCAGATCTTTCCCAAAAGTAATCAAGTGTACAATGTTGTCTTGTAACCAAAGGTTTATACTTATTGCAAGGGATAGTAATCACATGTCCATTCAAAGGAAATTTTACATAGTTATGAATTGTTGAAGAGACAGTTTTCATAGCCTTTAACCATGGATGTCCTAATTTTATGTGAAAGAGGTCAGAAATGGGGACAACATCAAACAATTGTTCTACAGATTTCTCAAATACAGTGACCAATAAAGATATCTTCCCATAAGTTTTTACAAAGGTTCCCTTATGTGTCTTAATCATCATATCCAAAGGCTCATAAAAGCCTTGTATTAATTCATGTGAATAGAGAAACTCTTCCATGGATACATTAGTCATGCAATTAGGATAAATAAGGGTTCCATCCATAGGATTTTCCATTATTTTCATAGTGATATAAAGAGGTCCTTCAATGTCTCCAATTGTTCTATCATGAGGTTTAAACACAAGTTCAGGTTCGGGGACTTTCATGTAAGGCCTAGGAGGGAACCTATTGTTATTTTTGTGATTAGAAGCCATGAGTTTAAGTTCTCAATTCAATGCAAGATCACATTTTAAAATCTTTTCAAAAGTTATGCAAAAGACAAGTGCAAAACTATGTATGAAAATGACCTAAAATGCTTTTTTTTTCAACTTTTTCAATGCAAATAAGTGAAAGAAAGGGTTTTGTAAGGAAATTGATCAGGGGAAGCAAACAATATATCTAATATCAGTCCAATAAAGTGGTAATATCCTTCACAACATGCTTTTGATGCAAACCTTGGATGATGACAAGTCAAAACCTAGTGAAAATACATTAAAATGTGCAATTTTTCACAACTTTTCAATGCAAAGACCCAATAAAAGGGGTGTTGTAAATAATTTTAAGAGGTTAGGAAGATTATAGCAGTAATACCAGTCACCTAAAGCCATAAAATCCATCACAACACACTTGGAGTGCAAATCTAGGTCAAACCCTAGTGAAAATATAGCCAAAATATGTAATTTTTCACCAAATTTTCAATGTAATGGCCCAATAAAAAGGTGTTGTAAAGAATTATCAGAGTTTCAATAGATAATAACCCTGATAACAGCCAATTAATACATAAAAATCCTTTACAACATGCCTATGGTGCAAATCTACAGAGACGATAAGGCCAAATCTAGTGAAAATCAAGGTTTTCAAACCCTAGGCATGAAATTTTGCAAGCATACCACTATGATGGAACACTACAGTTAGAAATCAGTCCTAATGAGTGTTTTAAGAGGGTAGTAAAATCTAAAACAAGATTTTGACTACAAACCCTAGCTAATGCAAAACTAGGTTATATGGAAAAATGCACAATTTCAAGCAATTTTTAACAATTTAAGCATGAAAATGCAATCTAAATGAATGATGAATTTATGTATTTTAAATAATATTTGATGATAATGACATAAATTTATTTAAATTCAATGCCAATTAATTCAAATTATATGAAAATGCAAGCTAAAAATGCCAATTTTTTCAAATTTTTTCAAATTTTTCCAAATTTTCAATTTTTTTGTAATTTTCTAGATGCAATAAGATGAACAATGAAATGAATGAATTAAATGAATGTAAATCTGAAGCACAACACTTAGAAAGGTGCAAAATTCAAAGAACACAGTTTCACCAAAATGTTTAAGGTAAAATATGAAGAGGGTTTGTTTTCAATGGTTTGTCTTGATCCTCCTTTCACTACTAAACATTCATGAACAATCACCCGAGTAGGAAGTCTACTACAGGATTTTTGTCACTTGGAACATAGGGGAAGATTGGAATTTTGTGATTTAGTTGTTCAATTAAGCTCAATTATGCTCAAAACCCTAATTATGCAAAATCATGAATAAATAGACAAATTACGAAAATTGTTAGCACAGAGAGATATCAAATAACAATCAAATGCGTACCAGATTTCAAAGTTCAAAAAGTGGAAAAGTCAGAGACTAATGAGTGGGCATCCTAGTCCAGTGCTATAGTTTCTATTGAGATTTGGAAACCTTGTCTGCAACCTGTTCTTGTTGTTCCAAAGATTTTCTTGTTGCGGGATCCAGAGGACTAATGAGTGGGTGCCCGAGTCCAAGTCCCTATTTTCTTCTCTGATCTACAATTTTGATAGTCTACACTACTCTCCTACAACTCCACTTTTTCTTCTCTCGCAACATGTAACCTGCAATCACAGAAAAATGGGTTGGGGGTTGTGGTGTTTAGAGGCTTGCCTCAGTTAAGCCCCGGAGAGACATTCAAGCCTTCCGAACACCGTTGTCAGATAAAGAGTGCATATCCCTACGGGATAAAGTTAAAATCCAAATGATAAATGATAGAAAACATAATTGATATCACCTTGTAGTGAAGGTCTCAGGGGAGGAATATGCTCTTCATGCCATGAGGAGATGGATGCCAAATCTACAAATACAAACACAAGAACAACACAAATTCTGCTTTGCAACACACAATGAATGCCTTGAATCACTTTCACATAAGCCACAAGTTTACAATATCCATCTAGTTTACAAATGAATGCCTAAACATGCTTATATATGCAACTACAAACATTCCCGCTAAGAATTTTGTAATTCAAACTTACCATGTCGGCATAGGACCTAAATAACGGTCATAAACTGACACTTTGAAATTGGTCCTGACCTAAAATAGGGTTGGACTAGGGCACCGACGCCCAAGTCCTCCCCCCTATTTGAGGCATGATTTATGTCAAGTGTAACCCCTAGGTCCCATTTACCATGAAACTTCAGGGTTTTCTCTTCGGGATGTCAAATTAACATGCAAGATCTTCTAAATGCATCCTAAAGGACCTGAGAGCTAAACCTTAAGACAGAAAAGCCCCCAAGGAGAAATTTTTTGACATAACAGAGTGATTCAAAATTGAGGTTTCACATTCCCATATTAGTCCCCTTTAACATCCAGAAACCCTTTTTGAGTGAAACAAAACCTTGTTTCTAAAACTATTCTCCCACCCCCACTAGCTTTATTGTGTTTCCATGTGCCCTTTGTCATTGTCCTATAGGTTTTTAATGTGTATTATTTGATTTAGAATAAATTAATTAAATAGATTTGATTTATGACCTATTATTTATCAATATTTCAATGTGGATTCTGTTAGATTCAAGACAGACAACTGAGAAGGGGGTGAATCGGTTGTCCCAAAACTTTCTCTTATTGACCACTTAAATCCTTCTTCTAATTCAGCAGCATAATAATAAATCAATCATGGAAACATAATGCAATAATTCAAGAGTAGAAACACATTAACACATATGACACCAAGATTTTAACGTGGAAAACCCGATTAAGGGAAAAACTATGAGGTGACTAACCCAAGATTGTATTCTCTGTTAAAAGAATAAGAACAAAATGACACATGCCAATTAGGGCTCACTTCCTGAGCACACTACTCACAAGAGGCCCACTGCCTACATGAGACACATTGTCTACAGAATGATAAATATTACATACTTGAAATGAAGAATAGCATCTTCACCATGCTTGAGTCAGTTCCATTTAAGATCAATACTTCTGCTCTGCCTTTCGCTTCCCTTCTCTCTACCACACTCTCATCTCCGCCATGATACCTTTGAAATGACTTCACAACTTCTTATTTATACAAGATATCGACTTTGGGATAATCATCAAAGTTAGCAAACTTTACAGAGCAAATACACAAATACAACTTGACTTATTACAAAAGACTTCATGCAGATCACCACACTGTCAGCTACACAGATTTGAGACTTTAATCTTCTTTGAGGAACACGCCATGCTTCGTAGAACATCTTCAAGATCATCCATAGGATGTGTAATGTTGATAACTGAGAGGGGGGGTGAATCAGTTATCTTAATTATTTCTACTTTCTGAACTTTCTTAATAATTAGTGCTGCATCAAACAAGCAAACATAACCATGAAATGGAAATACACATGACACATTATTTTTGATGTGGAAACCCTGTTAAGGGAGAAAACCACGGGGTGATTCACCCAAGATTGTATTCTCTGTTAGAAGAATAGGATTACAAAATGGCACTTGCCAATTAGGGCTCACTGCCCGAGCACACTGCTCACAAGAGGCACACTGCTTACAAGAGACACACTGTCTACAAATTACAAAGAGTGTAATACAATACTTGAATTGATAAGGAGCATCAACACATGCTGTAGTTCAGTTCCGGTTAGGCTCTGTATACTGATCTGCTGCACTTCATTTTTCCTCTTCTTTTGTACTGCTCTTCTTTCACATACTGGACCTTCCTTTCTGCTTTTATTCAGCTCTCCTTCTTTTCTTCGCACACTTTCACCACACACAACACTTCTCATAACTAAATCTATCTTGTATATATATCCGCACAAGTGATTTCATCACCTTTCTAGTCGGCACCCGGAATAGTCAATATTTTACATAAACTCTGATCTGTCGGCTGAATCCTTGCTTACCAAGTAATACAGATCAAGGATATACTTGTGGAAATCATCAATCATGTCGGCCAAACATAATTTATGCCTTCATAACCTTTACCAACATCAGTAACACATCCGGAATAATGTCTGATGTTCTGCCAGTCAGTTCTTCCTCTGTCCACACTGTCACTTGGGAACCCGACACTCAAGCATTCATATCTCTTTATCCTTTCCACACCGGAGGCTCAAACCTTGGAATCTATCAGTCAAGATACTCCTCTTGACTTCCCCAAATCTGCACTTCACTGAGATACTTCTACTAAGAGATCCGAACCTGTCTGTCGGACCTTACCGACTGCTCTGTTGTTGCTTACCGGACCTCAACACTTCTTCAATCTAACTTCCAGTGAGGACTTATCATGCATTGTGGATGTGTGGGATAACCTTTGTTTCCATCAATGACAACAATCAAGAAGCTCCAATGTGTCTCTTGCCATCAATCTCCCCCTTTGGCATTGATGGCAACACTTAGTGAAAAATGACTAAGTGTTATACTATACTCCCCCTTAGTAGATGCTCTGTCATTATGTACATTTTCCAGAGCTCCCCCTTATCTGGCTACAACATTTTTCACTTCTCTTCACTCCCCCTTTGACATCAATGGCAAAGGGTAGGGTCCGCATATCAAAACTTCCAAAAATTCAACTATACTTAGCTGCATAAGTATATACATATGGCATACTTACATATACTGAAGTATGTCTGCAAAAGTTGTCTTCAATTGAATAAATTCTATAGCCCAACTTTGCTTCATTTTGTCTAAAATTGAAATATGACCGCTCAATAGGAACGCAAAAGATTCCGCCCTCTTAAGATCTATCGGATCATTGGTTCGGGTGGTAGTCTGAGCATCACTTATGGCCTCATGCATGGCCTCTAACTTAGGGATAATGATCCTTCTAAGTTCACCCATCCGGCTAATTATGTTCTTCCTTTCCTTCTCAAAATTCTTTATTACATTTGTGATTGCAATAGTCTGACACTCTTGATTTACTATGGAGGATGAGAGAGGATCAAAACTTTGAGACAGACTTAGTAGTTTATCCTCTTGTTCTTTTACTTTCCTCTCAATATCTTTGGTCACTGTGGGCCAAGATAAGCAAAATTTGTACATATTTCTACCATCTTTAAGAGCATTTTCCAAGCTCTTTATCCCAATATCCATAACTCTCCTATCATTTGTTATCAGACCTTGTACTTCAAAGAATCTCTTATCCAAAAACTCCTTCCGGACGTTTTCTTCAGCTGACTTCTCTAGAGAATCAAAATGTGTGCTATCACTATTGACTAGAGTTTTGAGATTACCAGAAGAGGAGGCTGTGGGATCCTTCTGAAAAGATGGCATGATTTTTTCCAACACTCTGGATGCTACCTCTAAAAGCTCACAGTCTTCCATGTGAGATTTTAGTAGTTTCTCTTTGACCTTCGCATTTGCAAATGAAGCTATTTTCATTGTTTGCACTGGAGATAGAGAGTCAAAATCTAATGGCCCTTTTAATAGTTCTGGTTCATCAATCTCCATAGTTGCTTTTGTCAAAAAGTCCTTGACTGATTCTGTAGTGTCTCTTGCTAGAGACAGATTTTTCTTTTCTTCTGCAGTCACATAACTATCTTTTGGAGCTTTCTCCCCTTCCACAACCTTTGTACTGGTATTTTCTTTTCCCTTCACCTCTGCTTCTTTCTCCTTTAATCTTTCTTCTCCTTTGGATCCGGAGTCAACAAGGGAAACCAGAGGAGTGATGTTAGTCTGTTCATGGGCCACCTCTTCTGAAGCAGAGGATTCCAAGTCCTTAGATGTTTCTGCATCTGTCATTTTCTCAGTAGACTCCTCTACAACACTTGTGGTCGAGGGGTCAGTACCCAAGTCCTCTATAATAGGAAGATTAAATCTTTTGAAGGCTTTCCAGAGGATCTCTTCTGTGTCCTTGGCTACCTTGTAAGTCTCACCAAGCATAAGTTGATTCATCCTTGCTTTGCTCCTGAACTCATCCTTGCAATCTTTGAACACCATATTCATTGTCTTGGGATCGATTGAAGGATATAGCTGAATTGCTATCTGTTCCTAGATTTCTAGTTCTTTTGCTTGGGCATTGTTCTTTCTTGTTTCTAGTTCCTTCTCCAAGCTTTTAGGGATCAGAGATATAATTTCAATAAAAGCTTTGTTGTAGATATTTAGGTACCTGACTATGGCATCTTGCAATATTTTCTGATTTACTTCACCATAATCATCATAGAACTCAACCATTGGCTGAAGATTTCTATCCACTGTGACTGATTTGATTATGTCATCAATGTGAAGAGTGGGTTTTTCAATATATTCCTCTGTCTTTTCTTCTTCCTTTTGTCCGGTAGAGGGTTCACCAGATGTTTTCTTCTTTTTCTTCATCTTCCTGATTTCTTCATTAGATTCAGTCTCCTCTTCATCCCTTTGACTGGTATAAACTCTTGTGGCTTTTGTCTTTGTTCTTTTCTCTCCTTTGCCGGATGATTGTGCTTCCGGTTCTGAAGTCCTTGAGCCTTTGGCAGTGGTAGGTGCAGAACTCTTTGATGATCTAGTCCGGGTGGAAGGTTTTGCCAAAACACTTTCCTCATGTTTCTTTTCTACCTTCTTCTTCTCTTCCTCAGCCCTTTCCATCTTTTTCCTGTTGGCATCAAGTGCCTCCTTTGAGATGCCAAAGCCTTTGGCAACATCTTCCACTTCTTTTCTCACTTTCCTCTTAATCTCTGGCTACCTTAGCTCTGTTTGAATTTTCACACTTAGTTCTTCAAAGGTTCTAAATCTTTCTGCCTTTGGGTCCTTTGGCTGACTGAGCATGTGTTGAACATGTAGTTCTACAATTTGTTCATCAACTTCATACCCCATAGGCATGATCCAGACTATCCTTGGCTCTACTACCTCCATTAGGCATTGATCAGTGTCTATCATGAAGCAAACTGTATCCTTGTATTTCTCAACTACTGATTTGGGGATTCTTTCTCTGATTTGCATTGTATTTTGAAAGTGCTTGAGGTAACCCCACAGAGCTATATTTTGTACTGTCATCACCAAGTCCATGCAAATAATCTCTGATTTGGATAGCTACTGGTCTATCATTCTCCCACACCCAGCCACTAGATCCGGGAAGCTCATTCATAAAGTAGAAGAATAAGCACAATATTAATCCACCATACTTGAATGAATTCTTTTTATCTTTCTTTATTTTCTGCAGATTCTCCAAGAGTTGGTTCAAAAGGAGCTGACAAAGATCATAGTCTGCATCCTTTCTTAGCATTTCATAAGCGGTGTAGATGGCCGTTCTAGGTATTGAATTTTCCTTGCTAGAATGATATATTTTATATCCAATGATCATGGAGGCAAACTTGACATCTGGATCAGAGATGTCATCTACTATCATTGCTCTTTTGTCAAACTTGGATCCGGTATCCTCACTCACAGTTTGATTCTTCACAAATTTAAGAACAGGAATCCCACTAGATGAGTGTAATCCGGTAACTGCCCTGATGGCATCTTTTGTGATTTTGAATGGTCCATTTAACCACATGAAGTTGTCATGTATTCTACTCAAAATATACCTGACCCATTCATCCTCAGTAAAACAGGGGAAATGTATGCATTGTGCAAAGTGCTTATTCCAGAGGCCCTTGTATTGGGGTTTGAGCTCAAATGAATCATCTAACAATTGTTTGTGATAGATATCTCTTAGTTTGAATTCCCCAAACTCTTCAATATTTACGTGTATGTAAACCCTAATATCTTCTATGTGCAAAACACCATGCGGAACACTAGAGAAGGCCCCTAGGGGATCTACCTCCAAGGATTTGTGTGGATGTTTCTTAAATTTGGGGTGAGGACTATCAAAAAATTTTACTATATTCAGAGTGGCCATCATCAAAGAATCTTACTGAGGGATATCAAGAATGAAGAATACCTTTTACGCTGTTTAGGGTGCACGATTAAATCCAGATTGAGCTGTATGAGGAATCATCTTGATCTTTGGGAGAAGTTGTTGCAGAGCTCCTTTTCTCTCTTCTTCGCATGTGAGTGTACAAATGATGAGCGAATAAACTCTTTTATTTCTGAGAAGCCCTAATTTTCATTCGGCAATAAATGTGCAACCTAATTCATTCCGGTTTGCCTTGTTTGTCTTATTCAGAGACAAAACCTTTCCGGATCACTGAGACAGATTTCAAAGTTATTCTAGGAGAGTAGTGATAATCTATCTTCCTTTCATTAGTCATTTGATCTATTTGCAGATCAAGACACCATAGTTTGAATCATACCAGACCGAACTTGTAAGGAATCTATTTTTACCGGAAGACTATTTTACTGGATCAATTCTGGAAGGATTAGATTCTTCAAATCTTCTTGCGGATCTCTCAAATCTTTACCATACCCCTTTTAGATGTTTCTTGTATGAGCCCTTTTAATCCGCAGCTCTCCTTGTGCTAGTTTCGACACCAATTGACTAGCTGGGGGAACAAGGTTTTCTTTGTGTCTCCCCCTGAGCCAGAGCTCACTTTTTAATTTCTGGAAGGAATATCAGCACCAAAGTCTGGTGCGGATCCATCCCTACATTCTCTGTACTTTTCTTCACCCAAATCTTGTTCATCTCACTTTGAACTTCATCTGCATTTACTTTTTGTTTTCCCTTATCTTGATTTTGATTATAATATACCGGACCTCTTTTATCCTGATTCTTGTTTCTACAAAATTTTGCTATATGACCGGATCTATTGCAAATTTGGCAAACAACATTTCTTTGCATATTTGATTGATATCCTCTTGATCTGCATTGATTAGCCATATGACCCATTCTATTGCATGCAAAGCATCTACCATTGAATGAATTGTTCATTTGCATATTTCTGCATTCATGAGATTTGTGACCATACCTTTTGTAGTTGAAGCACTGTCCGGAGAAGGATGTATTAGTCTGATTCATTCTCCTTCTGCACTGATTAGCTTTATGACCAAAGTTATTGCAGTTGTGGCAGTATCCATTGAAGGATGGATATCTTTGAGCATTAGGCTACCTTACCAGAGGACTTCTAGGCCTGTTCCTTGGATTTTCTAATCTAAAATTCTTCTGACCGGATCCAGAGCTTTCTCCTTTCTCATATCCCAAACCACACTTGTCATCTACCCTATTTTGGCTTTCAAGAAGAACTTCAAGTTGGGCAGAACTTATCTTGAATTTCTCTTTATATTCATTTGTTGTTTGAAGATCCCTTTTGAGAGAGACAATTTGATCCTCAATTTTTTCTTCATTAGCTTTAGCATATTCAAGATCAGATTCAAGATGTCTGATAATTCTATCCATCTTGTGGCAATCTTCTGATTTCTCCTTGAGAGATTATCTTAGATTATCTTCAGTTTTTCTTTTCTCTTCAATCTCTTGGGTAAACTTTATAACTCCTGATTCCATTTCATGTCTTACCATAATGATTTCTTTTGATAACTTTTCACATAACTTAGTTTTCTCCTTCAGATCTTCATTTGTATCATTGGCTTCACTTTGATTTGCTAATTGTTGAAGTAGCTCCTTTCTCTTTTTCATAGAGAGACTTAATTTGTCTTTTAGTTCTCTCATGAAATCTTCAGCTTATTTGAGTCTTTCCTTTAACTCATTAACTTCAGAGTTTGACTATTCAAGATCATCAATGACAGTCTTGAGTTGCTTTCTTAAACCATATGCATCCATTTGAATTCCCAGATCTTCCTCAAGCTGTTAGGCTTCTGTTAGGAGGAACTTGGCTCTGATACCAATTTTTGATAACTGAGAGGGGGGGTGAATTAGTTATCTTAATTATTTCTACTTTCTGAACTTTCTTAATAATTAGTGCTGCATCAAACAAGCAAACATAACCATGAAATGGAAATACACATGACACATTATTTTTGATGTGGAAACCTTGTTAAGGGAGAAAACCACGGGGTGATTAACCCAAGATTGTATTCTCTATTAGAAGAATAGGATTACAAAATGGCACTTGCCAATTAGAGCTCACTGCCTGAGCAAACTGCTCACAAGAGGCACACTGCCTACAAGAGACACACTGTCTACAAATTACAAAGAGTGTAATACAATACTTGAACTGATAAGGAGCATCAACATATGCTGTAGTTCAGTTCCGGTTAGGCTCTGTATACTAATCTGCTGCACTTCATTTTTCCTCTTCTTTTGTACTGCTCTTCTTTCACATACTGGACCTTCCTTTCTGCTTTTATTCAGCTCTCCTTCTTTTCTTTGCACACTTTCACCACACACAACACTTCTCATAACTAAATCTATCTTGTATATATATCCGTACAAGTGATTTCTTCACCTTTCTAGTCGGCACCCGGAATAGTCAATATTTTACATAAACTCTGATCTGTCGGCTGAATCCTTGCTTACCAAGTAATGCGGATCAAGGATATACTTGTGGAAATCATCAATCATGTCAGCCAAACATAATTTATGCCTTCATAACCTTTACCAACATCAGTAACACATCCAGAATAATGTCTGATGTTCTGCCAGTCAGTTCTTCCTCTGTCCACACTATCACTTGGGAACCTGACACTCAAGCACTCATATCTCTTTATCCTTTCCACACCGGAGGCTCAAACCTTGGAATCTATTAGTCAAGATACTCCTCTTGACTTCCCCAAATCTGCACTTCACTGAGATACTTCTACTGAGAGATCCGGACCTATCTGCTGGACCTTACCGACTGCTTTGTTCTTACTTATCAGACCTCAACACTTCTTCAATCTAACTTCCGGTGAGGACTTATCATGCATTGCAGATGTGTGGGATAACCTTTGTTGCCATCAATGACAACAATCAAGAAGCTCCAATGTGTCTCTTGCCAACATGTAACTCATCCGGTTGGACAAACTTAGGAAGAGCATCATCATCTGGAAGTAATTCTTCAATTATGAGCTCAATCTTCAATGCGGACCATCAACATGAACTGGACACAATCCAGAGACCTCCACAAGCTTGCCCGAATCACCAAGAACATCCACACTACTTCTTCTTACTGAAATCATTCTCTCCATCTAGAACTTTAAGAACACAGTCTGTCATCATTATCATATTGGAATAGATGCTTGTGGACCTCCATACCACGAACCAATTGAGTTGTTAATTCACATTGACTTCCTAAACACTCCACCAAATCCGTAGAACAAGATATTGCATTTCTGAATCTCACCAGACCTATTTGTGTCACTCTATCACCTCTGAACATTTGCCAGAACCGGTTTTACTCAAGTGGCCATAACTTCTTCAAATCTTCATGCGAACCTCTCAAATCTTTACTGGATCATCTTAAGACACATATCTACAAACCCTTTGATGCGCATCCTCTAATCTTCATCTTAGCTTGGATCTTCACTTCACTGTCTTCACTGTTCTTCTCTATTTCTGATAGGACTAATTTTCTCAATATCCTCAGCATACAACTCATCCAATCCTTGACATCAATGCAACGATAGTATGTTGACATCAATGACAAAACCGGTTAGGCCTATACTTATAACAATCTCCCCCTTTGTCATTGATGGCAACATATGATGTGAAAAACTGTTTTGAACATCAAGACAAGAACTTCTCCTTACTAACTAACATAACTCCCCCTATCAACAACAACCATTCACATGTCTTCTCTTCCTTTACTGCTCCTCCTTTGATCAACAACCATTTTTTTGTTTTTTATGTCTTCTCTCCCCCTTTGCAATCAATGGCAAACAACACATACTTGCATCACTCAGAATCATACCAACTATTCCCCCTAAGTAGCAGCTTCCCATCATCAATTTAGACCACAAGATATGACTATGAGATCCACCGGACTGATGCACATCAGTGCACCTTAATTTAGAACCGGAGGGGTAATAACCCCTAACTTCTCCCTAAGTTACTCAAAAGAGTCCTTAGGTAGAGGTTTAGTAAAAATATCTACAATCTGATCCTTGGAGGGCACAAACTCCAATCTAAATTCATTCTTGTTCACTTGCTCTCTCAAAAAGTGAAACTTGATGGATATATGTTTTGTCTTTGAATGCAACACCAGATTTTTTGATATATTTATTGCACTTGAATTATCACAGAAGATGGTGATAGGTTCCTCATACTCCACTCTAATGTCCTTTAGCATTTGCTTCATCTACAATACTTGAGTGCAACTACTTGCTGCTGCAATATATTTTACTTTTGCAGTGGACAGAGATATTGTCTCTTGTTTCTTGCTCAGCCAAGAAACTAATCTTTTCCCTAAAAAGAATGCTCCACCATTGGTACTCTTCCGGTCATCCACATCTCCTGCCCAATCTGCATCTATTTATGCATGAAGTGAGAAATCATGATCTCTAGGATACCATAAACCATACTCAACTCTCCCTTTTAGATATATGAGAATCCTCTTGATTACCATGACGAGATTCTCTAGGATCAGCTTGGAATCTAGCAACAAGACCAAGAACATTCATAATGTTAGGTCTAGTTTGAGTAAGATACAATAGTCCTCCAATCATTGACCTGTACTTTTTATGATCAGCCTTAGGAGAGTCATCATCTTTGCTCAATTTACATCCGGTTGCCATGGGAGTACTCATTGGTTTTGAGTCTTCCATCCCACACTTCTTCAACAATTCTTTCACATATTTGTTTGAATGATTTGCAAACCCAAGAAGAAATTCATTTCCCCAAACATGGACATCTCAAATTCACTTTTCATTTGATTTGCAAAAGTTTTGCACATGTTATCTCTTCCTCCAAAAATGATATCATCAACAAATACTTCAATAATCAAGATATTTTCATCATTAATTTTGAAGTACAAGTTACTGTCAGCAGTACCTTTGTTGAAACCAATCTTCAAAAGATACTTATCCAGTCTTTCATACTAGGCGCTTAGGGCTTGTTTGAGTCCATACAGTGCTTTCTTCAACTTGCAGACCATATCACCATGATCAGACAATTGGAATCCATTCGGTTACTCAATGTATACTTCTTTTTCCAAGTCACCATTCAGGAAGGTAGACTTGACATCCATCTGATATACCTTGAAATCCTTGAAGGCAGCAAAGGCAAGAAATAATTTGACTACTTCAATTCTTGCCACCGGAGCAAAAGTCTCTTCAAAATCAACTCCTTCTACTTGGGAATAACCCTTGCAGACTAATCTGGCTTTGTTTCTGACTACTTCACCATCTTCATTTAGTTTGTTCCAGAAGACCCATTTGGTTCCAATGACATTTTTTTTTCTAGGTCTAGGAACAAGATCCCAAATGTGATTTTTCTCAATTTGCATCAGCTCTTCCTTCATTGCTTTAGTCTAGCTTTCATCATTGCATGCTTCATTCATTGTCTTTAGTTCAATCTTTGAAATTAGACAATACTTTTCTGAGTCTTGAGCAATCTTTCTTCTTGTTTGAACACCTTTACTTTTATCACCTATGATCTGATCTTCAGAGTGATTCAGTCTTACATACCTAGGAATTTTGGGAGTTTCTTGCATTTCTATTTCTTGAACAGGTTCATTCAAACTTATCTCTTCTTCCTGATTCTCCGGATCAGTCTGGATCTGAGTTTCAGAAGGGGCTTGGCCTTCTTGGACCAAAACATCATTCTGATCATCTTCATCATATTCATAAAATCTTGATGGTTTTTCAACACCTTCATCAACCTTCACATTTGTACTTTCTATAATCTTTCTCAATCTCTTGTTATAACATCGGTATGCTTTTCTTTGAGTAGAGTAACCCAAGAATATTCCTTCATCACTTCTAGCATCAAATTTGCCAAGGTCTTCATCTCTTTTAATATAACATTTTCTACCAAAGACTCTGAAATACTTCACAGTGGGAGTGATGCCAAACCAGAGTTCATAAGGGGTCTTACCAGTATTGCTTCTGATTTGTACTCGATTAAGAGTATAGACAGTAGTGCTTACAACTTCTCTCCAGTAGATCTAAGGAACATTTGCTTCCATCATAATGGTTCTAGATGCTTCATGGATGGTTCGGTTCTTTCTTTCCACTACTCCATTCTGTTGTGGAGTCCTTGGAGCAAACAACTATTTTTTTATCCCATGTTTCTCACAGAATTCTATGAACTCTCCAGATGTGAATTCTCCACCTCTATCAGACCTAAGACATTTTATGTTTAATCCGGTTTCATTCTCTACCATAGCTTTGAATATATTGAATTTCTCAAGAGCCTTAGATTTCTCTTTCAGAAAAGTCACCCACATCATCCGGGAGTGGTCATCAATTAATAACATGAAGTATCTATCACCTTGCAAACTCCTGATTCTTGCCAAACCACATAGATCAGTATGTACTAAGTCCAACAGTCTGGTAGAAGATTGTTGCTTACTTTTGAATGTGACTCTGCTCTGCTTACCCAACTGACATTCTTTGCATAAACTATTAGTAGGTTTCACCAATCTTGGAAAATCTCTTACAGCCTGAGTGTTGCTTATCTTGATGATATTATCAAAATTCACATGACACATTCTCCTATGCCACAACCAACTCTGATCAATTTGAATAAATAAGCAACTTTTGCCAGTACCAACTAAGTGGAAGATATTACCTTTTGTTTGAGTACCGGATGCAATCTCTGTTCCAGAACTTTCAAAGATCTTAAATTTTCCATTTTTAAATCAGAGATCATAGCCTTTGTCCACCAACTATCCAACACTAAGAAGATTGTGCTTTAGACCTTAAACATATCGTGCATTACTGGTTTTGTTCTTTCCATCAAAAGAAATAGTTCCTCTACCTCTGATCTTGCCAGTAGAATTATCACCAAATTTTACAACTCCACCTTCATATCTTTCCAAATCTATAAACTTATTTTTGTCACCTATCATATGGTGGGAGCACCCACTGTCAATGACCCAATCATCTTTTTCTTCAACTTGGGCAGCCAGAGCTCTTTCTACCATTTTATGATTGACAGATTCAGAGGGCATTGGATCTTCTTCCTTGATGGAAATAAACACCCAGTCACTTCTGGATTTGTTTCCTGTCTTTGATTCATCATCTGTTACTCCATCATCATCATCTTCATGAACATAATAACATTTCTTTTGGAATCTTGATCTATTTGGATTTTCTCTTGAAAATCTTTCCAGACACCTTGAGGCAAAATGACCAATTTTATTGTAGTTGAAACATTTGAAGGGCAATTTTCCTTCATACTTACCGGATCCTCTTGGCAGTCTTTTTGCAATAAGGGCTTCAAGTTGAGAAGCTTCTACTTCATCTTCTTCCAGATCTTTTCTTACTTTTTCATACCATGATAGTTTCTTTGAAGATTTCTCTTCCAGATCAAACTTTTGTTTTCCTTTTACAGAGGCACTAGCTTTGAATGCAGCTTCAGTCTTGGGGGGTGCATCTCCAAACTTGGCCAATTCAAATGCAGCTAATTTATCAACCAATTGATCTCTTGTGATATTTGAAAAAGATCTAAATTCTTCAATAGCAGCAACCTTGTATTTGTAAGAAGGAGGAAGTGATCTGAGAACTTTGCCAACAATCTCATCTTCATCTAGGATTCCACCAGCACATCTAATGCCACAAACAAGTTCATTTACTCTTGGCATAAATGTAGTGATATTTTCATCTTCACTCATCTTTAGGTTTTCAAATTTTCCTTTCAGACTTTGTAGCTTGGCACATTTAACATATTTGTCTCCTTCATGCAGAAGTTCCAGTTTTTCCCAAATCTCATATGCAGTTTTTAGATCTATAACATTTGTCAGCTCTGAATCAGATAAGGCACTTAGCAGAGCTTCTTTAGCCCGAAGATTGTTTTTAACATCTCTGATTTCATCTACAGTTCTCGAACCATTCTGTGGAGGAACATATTTCTTTGGAGCCATGATCTAATATTGTATTCCCATACATAGCAAGTGACATTCCATGCGGATTTTCCAAAGAGTGAAATTGGTTCCATCAAACCTCAGACTATCCTTCTTGTAGGAAGACATCCTGGATCTCCTCAAGCGATTAAGCTCTTTTAGAGGAACTTAGCTCTAATACCAATTGTTAGATTTAAGATAGACAACTGAGAGGGGGGGTGAATCAGTTGTCCCAAAACATTCTCTTATTGACCACTTAAATCCTTCTTCTAATTCAGCAGTATAATAATAAATCAATCATAGAAACATAATGCAATAAATCAAGAGTAGAAACACATTAACACATATGACACCAAGATTTTAACGTGGAAAACCTGGTTAAGGGAAAAACCACGGGGTGACTAACCCAAGATTGTATTCTCTATTAAAAGAATAAGAACAAAATGGCACATGCTAACTAGGGCTCATTGCCTGAGCACACTGCTCACAAGAGGCCCACTGCCTACAGGAGACACACTATCTACAGAATGATAAATATTGTATACTTGAACTAAAAAATAGCATCTTCACCATGCTTGAGTCAGTTCCATTTAAGCTCAATACTTTTTCTGTACCTTTCACTTTCCTTCTCTCTACCACACTCTCATCTCTGCCATGATACCTTTGAAATGACTTCACAACTTCTTATTTATACAAGACATCGACTTTGGGATAATCATCAAAGTCAGCAAACTTTATAGAGCAAATACACAAATACAACTTGGCTTATTACAAAAGACTTCATGTAGATCACCACACTATCAGTTACATAGATCTGAGACTTTAATCTTCTTTGAGGAACATGCCATGCTTTGTAGAACATCTTCAAGATCATCTGCAAGATGTGTAACTCATCCAGTCAGCCAAACTTAGGAAGAACATCATCATCTGGAAGTAATTCTTCAATTACGAGCTTAATCTTCAATGTGGACCATCAACATGAACTGGAAATAATCCAAAGACCTCCACAAGCTTGCCTAAATCACCAAGAACATCCACACTACTTCTGCTTACTAAAATCATTCTCTCCTTCATACAGAACTTTAAGAACACAGTCTGTCATCACTGTCATATTGGAATAGATGCTTGCAAACCTCCAGACCACGAACCAATTGAGTTGTCAATTCACATTTACTTCCTAAACACTCCACCAAATCCACAAAATAGGATATTGCATTTCTGGATATCACTGGACCTATTTATGTCACTCTGTCACCTCTGAACATCTGCTAGAACTAGTTTTACTCAAGTGGCCATAACTTCTTCAAATCTTCATGCGGACCTCTCAAATCTTTACTAGATCATCTTAAGACACATATCTACAAACCCTTTGATGTGTATCCTCTGATCTTCATCTGAGCTAGGATCTTCACTTCACTGTCTTCACTGTTCTTCTCTATTTCTGATAGGACTAATTTTCTCAATATCCTCAGCATACAACTCATCCAATCCTTGACATCAATGAAACAGGAGTATGTTGACATCAATGACAAAACTGGTCAGGCCCATACTTGCAACAGATTCATGATTGAAATCCCACAATGGGACTATTTGAAGAAGACTTTCCCTTAACCTTTATTTTTGCAAGGTTCCCATTCATGAAAGTGTGCTTGTAGATAAAAAATGATAGTATCAAAGTACCCTTAAAAATTTTTGTTAGATCCCAAATAGAATTTATAGATCTTTGTCTAACACAAACAAGACCACCTAGATAGTCAAGACCACCATGTTGGTTGTCAGGTGTAGTCAAGGCCACCCTACAAGATTTTAGTTGTTTAGTTTAGGCCTTATCTTAATAGTTTTTCACTCCACCTTGCTACCAAAGATCTGTATCAAGCCAAAAAACCCATCCATGCTTAGAAATTAGAGATTCGTTAGGTGAAACTACTCAAATTTGCTCAAGTTATCTGACTTTCGTCAATATGTCAAAACCACTAGGTTTTCAAATTATTTTTATACTTTCTTTGTAGATTAAGTCTTGAAAATTCTTGGGATGCTTCCTAATGTCATTACCACTAATCCCTATCAATTTTAGACCATTTGCACTGTGTTTACTATGTTAAACCTTTCAATTTGTTCAACTTGCATGTACTTGTTCATTCATGTTTACTAGGATTCCTTAAGTCTATTGTCAATTACACGCCTTTTGTTTGTCACTCATAGGTGAGAACTTTTGAAAAGATGAGACACTTTGTCAAAAATCCCCCTATTATATTTAAAGTTTGTACCTACTCTCTAGTGAAGGCCACCCCCTAAGACACTTACTAGATTGTGTATCACTCATAGGTGAGAACATTTGAAAAGTTGAGACACTTTGTTAAAAAGCTCCCTAACAAATTTTAAGTTCAAGCACCTACTCTCTAGTAAAGGTTATCCCTTGAGACACATACTAGATTGTGTATCAATCTTTCCATTGGAATTATTCTCACCTCTCACATCATTTACCAAATTTCAATTGTTTCTTTGCTCACTTTGTTACTAGCATAACGATATATTAGTCTAAGCATAAGCATTTCTTGCTCAACATCTTTTTTGAGCTTAACAAGTTAGTACATCGTTTCAATCTAAGAAAAACCCACTATTCATATGCCAAATGTAATCATGTTTTATGATCTATAATATTATTTTGGGTTTGACTGACTAGGTTGTTGAGGTTCCTTGTAGAATTTATAAGAATATTACAAATAGATTTTTTTGTTATGTTATGTATAAATAAATTTATGTGTTGTATACAATTCCATAATTTAATGCATTCTAATTTTTTAGATTGGAATTAATTAAATAAATAGTTGCAATGATATTTAATCGTATCTATCTTTTTAGAGACTAGAATCAAATTGTAGCGAAAGAACTTAAGGGTTAGAGATGAAGGTAGTTGACCATAGTTACAATGTGAGATTCGTTGATTGACTCAAGCCAACAGGATCACCTGCAAAACCTAGGATTAACCTTCTACAAGATAAAAAAGAAAAGAGGATGAATTTGCATAATATTGAATGCAATAATGAAATTAGATTAATGAGTTACATGTGAGAGCCTGCTTTTATATTTGCAAGTTAGAAAACCCTAATACAACTTAAGAATAACCTAAGACTAAAATTAGCCCTAAGTAAACTTAATAAAGTGTAATTAAATATTTAATTACACCAACCCCCCTGTTAAGTGCAACTTAGGGAGAAATAAAAAACATGTAAATGATGCAAAGACAATGATGGGTCCTAGCTATAAGGCCATGTTAGGTACCCATGTACAACAAGAATCTCTCATAAAGTGGAGAAAAGGAGAAAAACCTAGTGGGAGAAAAATCCTCTCCAAAAGAGAGAAAATACAAAAGAAGTGATGGAAGGACTCAACATCTAAGACCCCCGAAGGACTAAATCCATCATGAAAATACAATGAATAAATATACAACCCCCCATAAGAGAATATGTAGAGAGAAGGTCTGGTGACCCCCCCAGAAGTGTAAAGGATGAAACCCCATGTGAGGAAATGCTCCCTCCCAAAATAGAGATGAGAAGAGAGACCATGTAGCCACTCCTCAAGATGACTCATATAGTGCTAGAAGATGCTCAACACAAAATAAAGATGAAAACCCATGAATGTCGAACAACATTCCTCCCCTTGGGAAGAAATAGAAATGCATATGACTACATAATGTCTTTCCATTATAGATATGAATATACAGGAAGAAGGATAAATGTCTCTAAAATCTACACTTTATCCAAAGAGAACAATGATGCTCTTGAAAATTGTTCAAATGTCTCCAATCCACTACAAAATTGTGAATAAATAGGAGAATGAAGAACAATCTCTTAAGAAGATAATGGTGATGCAATTGTTGGGAATTAAGGTGTCTCAACCTTGATAATTCCTTGTATTTTTACATTATATTTATTTATTTTTTGCCTATTGTATTAATTGGATGCAAATCATATGTTGTCATATTGTGGGATTTGGCACGTTGATGTGTCATCCTACATGGCATATGATCACATGTAATTTTTTCCTCACATGAGGAGATAGGTGTCCCACTTAGTGCTGGGAATATTTTGTCATGTGTCAGCATCTTAGATGTTGTGTAAGGGAATATTGACTGAAACGGTCATGACAGATTCCTATGATAGTTTTATGACATGTAAGAGTCAGAAATAGAAGGTTCTGTGACATGTGAAGACATGTGTCACAAGCCATCTTGGAAGAAGGAATCTTTGGGTGCCCCAAGGAGGGTTATGTCATGTTGTAAGAGAATATGCTATTTATAGCCTGTGTATGATAGATTCTCTTACAGCTATAAGTTATGATAGCTATGACAGATTCTATGATAGCTGGTTGGTGCGTAAGAGCATCTATCATTGCCCAAATTAGAAATAGGCGACCATATTGGGATGGGGTGATATGACAAGTGTCATGACCATGCTGCAATGTTGGACAAGTGTCCCTAGGCATGGGTTTTGGGCCATGAGGCCAAGTTGGACGCCCATTCCAAGATATGTTTAGTTCTGCCTTGAAAACTTCAATATAAGTAGGTGCTTGGAGAGGAGATGGAGTATGTGATTAACAAGTGTTGTTATGCTGCTAGTTTGTCTCTAGATACGAGTGTCGAAGACTCCTAAGAGCTTGCATTGCAAGTGTATTGTAAACCATTACAGTTTTGATAATACATTGTGCAGGTTTTGGAGTGTGGGGTTTTTCACCTGATAAGGGTTTTCCCCACGTATATTTTGTGTCTCTCTTCTTCTGTCTTACATTCTTATGTTGTTTGTTGCTGTAATATCTCTTTTTTTGTGTTAAACATTCTATAATTGTAAAGGTTAAAATGAATTTGCACTCTTCTCTCCTCATTAGATTAGTGTAGGAAGCGATTTTTGCACATCTTGCTTCCTTTTAGCAACTCCATCGAAGCTATCATCAAATAGAAGACAAATGTCCTCAATGTGGTCCTCCAAATCTGCAAGGTGGGACTCTACAAATAACAATGATATATCTAGTAGATATGTGTCCCAATGAGCTATCTCTAGAAGATTGATAATGTCCTACTACAAAGAATCAGATGTAGCAATAGGTAATAAATATGTGATCTCGATAAGAGGATATGGACAAGCAAGAGAAGTCTCTATGTCATCTGAACTAGCAAGACCTGTCAAATATGCAAGCCTCTCAACTATATCATCATCAAAGGGTATATGATCTGCATCATCAAGGGGTATGTGGAAATCCATAGCAAGATCATCTGGGAAAGGAGAGATATATGGGTCTCCATACAACTCCCAAATGCATGTCCAAAGAGCACGTAGGCACTCAATATGTGAGATGGAACACAGTATCCAAATCAACACTAGAACCAATCAATCCTACAATAATATCAATATAATTTCCCCATGCAGATTTCCTCTCAAGTGTATTTGGTTCATGTATGAGTCCATAAAGATAAAGAAAAAGATTAAGCCACCTGAGATGTGTCAAGATACCCTTTTTCCAAGACTCATAATTATCCTTACCTAATGTTACCATAGAAGGGTGAATAGCAAAACCCATGATATCTCCTCAAATAAATCAAATCAGAGATCAACAATTTGAATATGTATTAATGCTGATAAATGAAGCCCAACAAAATAAATAGAACTTCTCCAGGTGCCAAAATGTCTAGAATATCAAATAGAAGCCATAAAACTAAAAAATTGAATAAAGAATGTACCTGGAGCTGAATCTATAAAAAATACATGATGTTTATGTAGAGGTCCTCAATACGTTTCCAACGCTGCAAGAATCGTGAAAATTAGAGATGGTGGAAAAAAGATACGATCTCAAAAGCCAAAAAGGGTATTTGGATTTGAAACAGAAATAAATATCACTAGTAGAGAACCTGGAAAAGGTACTTGCATCACTAGATGGTTGTTAGAACCAGCTTTCCGATGCCTATTTATTTTCAAAAATCTGACTCCTTTTGCTCAAGATATGCCTGATTTACCAAAACTGCTCCTTTAGGGCAAAGAGGCAAAAAGGAAGCACTGTTGAAGCTCTTGGACACCCATGTGACTAGGGTTTGAGTCTCTGGGGCCTAGTGGCTAGGGCTCTAGTCAATTACATGACCATGATCTAAGAGCCTGGGGGCTGGTGCCTTGAAGCTAGGGGTTCGTCAACCATATGACCAAGGGTTAAACCTTGGGGGCTAGCTCCCAAATAAAAAATCTTTTTTTATTAATAAATTAATAAAAAAACTCAGCTGTACCTGTGCATGAAAATCAAGACGGCACGAAAACTAAGGTGACACAGAAATCGAGATAGCACACAAACCAAGGGAGCTCTAAAATCAAAATCAACTCAAAAAAATGGCCCAAAAATCAACGTGACACAAAAATTGAGGTGTTGTACGGCGATGCAAATTCTGTACAGGTCATGTATGGATTTCACAGACATAAATTTCTTGAAACCCTAAAAAAATACCCATAAATTTTTTGTCACCAAAATATAGAGTGCCTTATATGAAAAATAGTGGTTTTTGGGCCTTGTGGACTTAATGGTGAGGTCTATTTTGCTAAAAAATGCACCCTACAAAATCTCTTACCTAATTTTTTCCCAGATCTAAGAAGGGGCTTGTAGATCTAGTGCTCTGATACCATGTGAGAGTCATTGATTGACTCAAGCCACCAGAATCACCTGCAAAACCTAGGATTAACCTTCTACAAGATAAAAAAGCAAAGAGGGTGAATTTGCATAATATTGAATGCAATAATGAAATTGGATTATGAGTTACATGTGAGAACTTTCTTTTATGTTTGCAAGTTAGAAAACCCTAATATGACTTAAGAATAACCTAAGACTAAAATTAGCCCTAAGTAAACTTAATAAAGTGTGATTAAATTATTTAATTACACCAACAAACAACTCCACACAGGTAAGTTATAATTAAAATTCAAGATTAGGGTTTGACGAAGAGAGTAACTAAGAAATGGGAATGAGAAAGAAGAAATATCAAAATGGAACAAAGTTTGGAGACCAAATTGTAAGAGTTATTGATTGATTCAAGCTGCAAGGATCACCTGCAAAACCTAAGATTGCCTTCTATAAGAGAAAAAACATGGAGGATGAATTGACACAATATTGGATGCAATAATAAAATTGGATTGCATAATACATATGATATATTTTTTTATAATTGCAAGATAAAAAACCCTAGACGACTTAAAAAAACCATAAGTAAACTTAATAAAGTTTAATTAAATATTTAATTACACCAACACCCCCCTTTGAGTGCAACTTAGGTAGAATGAAAAAATGCAAATGATGCAAATATGGGTCCCACATGCAAGGCCATGTTAGGTACCCATGTATAGACAGTCTCTCACAAATGGAGAAAAGGAGAAAAACTGAGTGGGAGAAAAATCCTCTCCAAAAGAGAGAAAATACAAAATAAGTGATGGAAGGACTCAATATCAAGACCCCCTAAGGACTAAATCCATCACGGAGATACAATCAATAAATATGTGCAACCCCCCATAAGAGAGGATGTAGAGAAGGTCCAGTGGGCCCCCAAAAAGTGAGAAAGATGGAACCTCATGTGAGGAAGTGCTCCCTCCCAAAACAAAGATGAGAAGAGAGACCATGCAACTTCGCTCCTCAAGATGACTCATGCAGTGTTGGAAGATACTCAAAAGAAGATAAAAATGAAGATACACAAATGTCGAACAACATGCCTCCACTTGGGAAGAAATAGAAATGTAGATGTGTGCATAATATCTTCCCATTCTAGATAGGAATATACAGGAAGAAGGATGAATGTCTCTGAACTGTGCACATGATCCAAAGACAATAATGAATCTCCTGAAAATAGCTCAAAGGTCTCCAATCCACCGTCAAACTATGATTGAATAAGAGGATGAAGAACAATATTTGAAGAAGATGATGATGATGCAACTCCATTGAAGCTATCATTAAAGAGGAACTAGATACCCTCCAATGTATCTCCCAAATTTTTAATGTGGTACTCTACAAATAATGATAAGATATCTAGTAGAAATGTGTCCTAATGAGCTATCTCTAGGAGACTGATAATGTCCTACTACAAGAAATCACCAGAATCTCTTTGTGAAGCAACCCTAGACTTAGATGGAGCAACAAGTGATGATGAAATGTCTACACATGTTGGGTTAGAAGAATTTAGAAAACTGATGCCATTGGCACTGCACATTGATGGACATCAATTAGTAATTTTAAATCATCAATTTTCTTCTACATGTATTCATCTATCATATGCCTTTTTCTCCCACAATAATCACATTTTAATTTCCACAACTAAGAGACATGAATACACCAACAAACTAAACCACAAAAATAATGAAGTTGATATGAAGCTCATGAAAAAATAGAACTCTAGGTACTACTATGTCTAAGTTATCAACTAGAATGCATAAAACTAAAAAACTAAATAAAAGACAGTTAGGGTTGAATCAAGAAAAGTACATGATGGTTGTGTAGATCTCCTCAATACGTTTCTAATGCCACAAGAATCATGAAAATCAGAAATCATGGAAAAATGTTACGAGATTGGAAGCCAAAAAAGGTGATCTAGAGTTTAAACAACAATAAATCTCAACAGCAGAAAATTTGACAAAAATACTAGCACCATTGGATTGTGCTCAGAATCCACTTTATGACACCTATTCGTTTGCAAAAATCTAACTCTGTTTGCCCAATTTATGCTCAATTTACCAAAACTGCTCCTTTAGGCTTTGGAGGGCAAATAATAGCCCCCCAAGTAGACCTTGGTCATATGGGCATCTAGGTGCTGAGTGTTAGGGGGTGGCCGGCTAGGTTAAACTCCTAGTTCCACACATGACCATGGCCTAGGCGAAGGGCTAGGTGCCTGAACTAGCCCCTAGTTGGTGATATGACCAAGCAGGGGGCTTTGAACTTGGGTGCTAGAAGAAGGGAGTGGTGGTTTGGTAGAGTTATTCAAGTAGGTAGATATTTATAAGTGGTGGCAAAGATTGAGAGGTAGTGCTGTGAATTACTGGTGTGTGACCCATTTAAAGGCCACAAAGACCTGGTTTAAGGCTGGAAGGCTCTTTTTTGGGGCCCGATGGACCTATTGTGTCAGTTTTAAGGCCGTCTCAATAGGCTCCAAATGCTTTGAGGGCATGCGTGTCCCAAAAATGGGGCCACTATTCCAAAATAAAAAAGTAATCTAAAAAATATATGTACGATAGGTCATATAGCTGTCATACAAGCTTGTAGGTAATGTTTTTTCCCTAGATGCTCCCAGGATAGATTTTGGTGATCTTGACAATTGATCTTAGGTGGTTTGGGGCCTTGTGATCATGATGGAAAGGTCAGATTTGATCCAAAATGCTCTAAAAAGTATCTTTCATCTAGATCTTGAAAGCACCCACTTGAAACCTTTGCAGATCTAGCCTTTGGAGTTTAAATCGAGCAAAATAACTGGATAATCTAACTATTTTGACTACTTTGAATCCAATAAAGGTGTTTTTTTACATAAAAAACACACCCAACAAATAACTCTTGCTTGATTTTTCTCTGATTACATAATGAAATTGGATTACATAATTACATATGATAGCATGCTTTTATAATTGCAAGATAGAAAACCCTAAGTGACATAAAAAACCCATAAGTAAACTTAATAAAGTGTAATTAAATATTCAATTACACCAACACAAATTAATAGATGCAAAATAAAATATGTTCCCTAAGTACATGATGCATTAATGGAAAACTATGGAGGTTGAGAATGATCAAGCATTTTTAGTGGTGCTAGTGGATGTATTGTATGTAGAAGATATTAAAAGTACATACATGTGAAGTTAAGATAACTAGATCATAGTACATTTGAAGATGTGAGGCCTACTTTTCTCACCCCTTTTTATTCTTGCTTATCATTTTGACACTTTGATGGACATGTGGACATTTGGGATTGTTGATCCCGTTATTCAGACTTTCATGACTCTTTCCCTATGTTTTGATTAGTTAGATAGAGTATGTTGTGATGTTATATATCTTACAAGCTAGATTTCCTGTGATGATTATATGGTATGTGATATTCATTTTGATGCTAATTGGGATGTTAGTTGTTGAGTAAATGAATGGATTAATATGCAATTTTAGTCTTGAGTTGTTTAGAAATACAGTGAATTATGAATCTTGTCAATGATGCTATGTGATACTACTGAGGATTTAGATGATTATGCAACATTGTGTGTGTGTGCATTTCCTTTCGCTTCCACTATAATGAACATGTGCTATTAATCTACTTGTGGAAGTGTGCAGGTGATTTTCCATGCCCATGGAAAATCGAAGGTCATCCCATAACCCTATGTGAAATCTATGTTAAGTTGATCTAGTCCTAGGAGGGACCGAGGTCACTTGTGTTGGAGCATAATGATTTTGTGATGTCTACATTTATGCTTATTTCTGATTAGGGTTCATCCTTTTTGTTTATTTATTGATGTGTTGTAAATGTGTATTGTTTGAGTTGCACCAATTTGGTGTTATTTATTTTATTGGGCCTTTTATTGTGAATTTATGGACCCTATGATGTTTATTTTGGCCAAATAATGACCCTAGGTCATACCCCTAGGGTCTAGGGCCAATTTAGACATGTTAAACCTTAGTATAACCTTCATTCAGTCACCTTAACTTGAGCTTGAAGTTAAGTGACGAATTTTTGAATTTGGTTATGGGGTGGACAAGTTAGGGGTCCATCTTGACCATCCCCACTACCCTTGGTTATGGTCTACCTTATCTTGAAGGCTTGGGAAGCTTCCAAGGCCTTCAAGTGTGAGAGGCCTCATCCTTATGCTCTAACACATGTGTGAGAGCATCTATGGGGGAATGGGATTGCCTTGTAGGATAGGATGAGGACATGTGTCTCATCCTTATCCTCATGGAGTCTCCAAGTGGGACTCACCTCTCCACTATGCTCTCACACACGTGTGAGAGCACTTGTGGGAGAGTGTGAGGCTTTGAGGGATAGCAGTGTGGCATGTGTCACCTCATCATCCCTTTGAGTTAGTGAGTAGGAATTGTGAGGAGGAAGGAGAAGGTGACATGTGTCACCTTCTCATTCCTCAAGGCTCTTGTATGTAGCCTATTAAACTCCCTCTTTGAGAGAGGGAGAGGGTTCTTCTTTTTTTCTTGTTTTTTTGGTTATTGCTTGGGGAGAGATAGCTCTATTTTGGTGAAGTTTGAAGGAAAGAAGCTTGGAAGGAGACTTGGGGAGATCTCCACCAAAAATATTACCATTTTGGGCTTTAAAGGTAAGCTCCAAGGGTATATGCCTCCCCTTTGTTTTTACATTTCAATGTGTTGATGATTGCTTGTGTATTTTTGAGTCTTGGTGTTTTGTTGTGTAGGTTTATTTTGTTGGGTGTTTGGATGAAGTTCTCCATTAAGGAGAGCTCATCTTGTTGGGGTGGGAGAGGAGTGAACCTCCTCGAGGTCACCCTCACTATTTTATTGAGGTATTGATGGCCATGGAAGTATATTGGGAAGCATTGAAATTTTTATGAAGGCATGAGTGCCTTGGAAAATTGATATTGAGAGATGTTAAGGCTTGAGGCCTCGTGATATGAGTAATATGAGTTATTTGAGAATTTTTTGGGTTCACCTCTTGAGTTGAGAGCAGTCCACTCTCGTACCCCCAAAAAGCCATGTAAATGGATTAGTTGTGTGCCAACCTTGGGAGGGTATAATTTTGATTGTGTGAGTGTTTTTATGTAAATCCTTGTTGTGGTGTGATTCTAGGTTTGCGGGTGACCTCCAAGCTTGAGGGTGACTCTTCTTGAGTTTATGGTAGGAAGGTGAGCTCCCATGGGCATGTGAAAGTCTTCTTTGATTTTGTTGCAGGTTTGGTGACATTGGGATTTTGGATCTTGGAGGGAGTTGTAATTTTTGTGATTTTTGTAAAGTTTGGCTTTATGGAAGCCATGGCCCTTAAGGCCTTGTAAAACTATTGTGTGAGAGTGAGCTCTCTTTGTGTTTATGTTGCAAACAAAAAAAATGATATGTATTCTAGTTATTTCAAACGTGAGATTGTTTTATTCTTGTAATAGTTTCAAAAAAATATATGTATTCATGTCTTTCAAATAAAAGGTTGGCTGTAGAAGTTTTCTTTTATGGTTCTGTGAAAAATTATGTATGATGGAATAAAAAGTCTCTCTCTCCTTACCTCTATATTTTTGTCATGTAAATGTATCTAGTTGTGTGTTGTAAAGGGGAAGGAAATTTTACTATGATGTATTTAGTCACCTTATGTAAATGTAATATGTGAATGTAGATGTTTGTAGAGAAAAGAAAATAAATATGTTATTTCTTGCTTGCTTGAGAAAAGAAATTTATCCATCAGCCTTGCTGTGTGAAACATGCTTTATTGCTTTTGTTTAGAAAATGGAGAAATCACTTGTAAGGAGAAAAATGAATGTTACCCTTTAGTTTAGAAAGAAAAAATGTGTATAATGTAGTTGCGTTTGAAAAGGTTAGCTCACTGTTTTTTATCTTCAAAAAAATATAGAGGGAAAACTATTGTAGGATTTATGCAAAAATTATATATATTATATAGAAAAAGAGATATAATAATCATTTTTGAGTTAAGGGTTGTATACCCTAAAATGGGCCGAAAGACTTTTTACAGAGAATGGGTGGGGTAGCGGCCATGGCCACTGCCATTGTTACTATCCACGGTGGAGGGGGGACGGACCCCCCGCCCACCCTCCACAGTTTTGTGGAGGGTGGGCAGGGACTCTACCCCACCTCCACCTCCTTCCTTTCCATTACGGCACCTAGCACTCTATAAACAATGATTAAAACCTATAGTTTTTTGCTTATGTTCAGCCGTTGGTCGTCAATCTTCCTCTTTTGCCTGCAATTACATTGATATATATATATATATATATATATATATATATATATATATATATATTAGGTGTTGTAGGGAAAAATGGATGTGAAAAAGCAGGGAGGTGCGGACAAGCAGGATAATGCAAGTTTCACAAATAAGAGTGGAGGAAGCTTCAAAGGCGAAGGAGTGTCAGGGCATGAGCAAGGGTACGTACCATACGCAGCGACAGGGGTGAATGCGATTCCAATCAATAGCGAACGAAGGAGCTATGCGGAAATCACCAAAGTAGGAGCGGCGCCAAAGCAAGATGAGGAACTGACAATCAATGTAATGGAAAAAGTTGACAAAGATATAGAAGCTCTGGAACGAACAGCCATAATAGGAAGAGTCATAGGGCGGAACAGATCTAGGTGGCAAATCAAGGAATGGATTGGAGAGCATTGGGTGAAGGTAGAGATAGTACACTTCTTCCCTAAACAATTCTTTGTTGTGGATTTTCAAGGGGAGAAAGAAAGGAATGCAATTCTGGAAGAAGTACCATGGAAGATAGGGGTAGATTATGTTTACACGCAGAAGTGGAGACCAAATTTCAACCCTAATAACTTTGATCCATACAAAGAGCCTGTCTGGATAAGACTATACAACCTACCTTTCAAGTTTTGGTCTGGAGGATGCTTATACCATATTGGCAACACATTAGGGAACACAGTGGATTTAGATATGGGAGACATTGACTCGGTTTTCTTCGCAAGAATTAAGTTGATAGCAATCAAAAAAGTACCAAAGAAAATAAATTTGATTACTTCAGCTGGAATCTGGGAACAAAATATCGATTTAGAAGAAAAGAAATTTTTTTGCTCTGAATGCGGCAGCCGAAGGCACATGGGAGATAGATGCCCTAAAAAATCAAAAAAGGAAGAAGCTAAGATAGTGGAAAAAATGAATCAAACTGAGGAGCCCCAAGCTACAGAGACACAAAAAAGGAACTGGAATGAAGAAGCAAGAGTCTCGGTAGAATCTTCAAATAAGGAGGCCGCCTCACCTCAAGAAGGTAAACAGGAAAAGTCCAAGTTAGGAATGGAATCAGAAGATCATGCCCTAAATTCACCAAAGGAACCTGGTCAAAGGAAGGACACCCAGGAGCAAGCCAATGCACCTAAAAAGACAGAGGAAGGGATGAATCAAGGTAGCCAACATGATCAAGGGGATTCCAATCCGGAAGTGGTTTTGGAAACCTTGGAAGCAGTTGAGAGACTAGGTGACGCTTGGTCGGAAGACAAAGGATTAGCAGAGGAAAGAGAGGAGATTGGTATTATTGATCCTAGACATATTAGTTAGACCGGGGTGAGAGGAGCAAGAGGACAGGCAGGATCATCAAGGAAGTTAGGAAGGAAGACCGATAAGGAAAAAAGAGAGGAGTATGCAGCAGACCAAGGACTTTTGAGCATCAAAAAATATATGTTGAGATCCAAGGGAGGAAGAACCTCCCTTGAGAAGCCATGAGAATTCTGTCATGGAATGTTAGGGGCTTAAATGCCCCTAACAAAAGGCGCGCAATCAAGCGCCATATTGCTAAGATGACCGTAGACATAATTTTACTTCAGGAGACAAGGCTGACGCAGGAAGAAGCTACAAATTTCTTAAAACATTGCAGACCATTAACAGGAGTTTTTAGTGAACCTAGAGGCACAGCAGGAGGGGTCAGCTTACTATGGAATCCTTCCAAAGTCGATATCAGGGAAATAGAGGTAAGCCAAAACTAGATTGTAGGGAAAGTTTTTGATTTTCAATCAAATATGACGTTTTGGATTTTTAGCATATATGGGCCTACCAAGATAGAGGACAAAAGAGCAGTTTGGGATCACATTCTAAGTACACTTCGACGAATTGGTGAAGAAAGAATAATCTTAGGGGGAGATTTTAATGCTATTTTAAGTCTGGAGGAAAAATTAGGAGGGCTAAGAACTGAAAATAGAGCCACCAAAGATTTTCAAGTTTTTGTAGCGGAAGGGAACCTTCTAGATATTCCGGCTAAAGAAGGGCAATTTACTTGGACTAACAGAAGAGAAGGATTTACAAATATAGCAGAGAGACTGGACAGATTTCTATGCAGTACCAATTGGATGGAATCAAACTTAGGAATAGAATCAAGCATTCAACCCTGCTCCTTATTAGACCACTTTCCCATCAAGCTAGAAATTAATGTTTTAGTCAAACCTCAAAATTCATACTTTAAGTTTGAAAAAATGTGGTGGCGTAGAGAGGACTTGGTAGATCAGATTGGGAAATGGTGGCTAGAAATACATGGAAATGGAGGTTCGGTCAGCTTTGTTTTTTGCAAAAGATTGGCACATATCAAAAGAAGGCTTAAGGAATGGAATAAAACAACGTTTAAAGACATATTTGCAGAAAAAGAGAGAGTGGAGGGCGAGTTAGAGGAACTCAATCAAAAGATAATTATGCATGGAATGTTTCAAAATGATTACAAGAAAGAGAAAGATTTGATGGCGGAATGGGATGAGCTTCTTGCAAGAGAAGAAGAATATTGGAGGAATAAAGCAAGAGAAGTTTGGTTGGCTTCGGGGGACAAGAACACGAAATTTTTTCACAACTCAGTTAAGGCTAGGAGAATGATAAACAAAATACCAGAACTAAGGAACAATGAAGGAGTCGTATTGCAGAAAATGGAAGATATAGAAAAGGAGGTAGTGAATTATTTCCAAAATTTTTTAGCACCAGAGGAAGGATTAGATTGGAAGGATATTAGTCCAGCGCTCAGTTGTCTGGATCCAATAATTACTAAAGAAGAGAAAGAAGATTTGGAAAAACCTTACACAGAGGAGGAAGTTAGAAAGGCCGCCTTTCAGCTTCACCCGGACAAAGCGACAGGCCCAGATGGATTCCCAGCTCTTTTTTTTCAGAAGTGCTGGTCGATTGTGGGCAAAGAGGTGTGGAAAATCATAGAAGAATTCAGGAAAAAGAATAAATTTGTCAAGGAGATAAATAATACAGTGATAGCTCTCATTCCTAAAAAATCAGACTACAAAATGGTGAGTGACTTCAGACCTATTTCCTTATGCAACATGGTTTATAAAATTTTGGCTAAATCAGTAGCTAACAGGCTCAAGCCAATACTGGAAAGAATAATATCAGAAAATCAGAATGGTTTCACCCTAGGTAGAGAAATAGCAGACAGTATTATCCTGGTGAATGAAGTCATTCATTCAATTAATCAGAATTGGCAGAAAAGTATGCTAATTAAGCTTGATGTGAGTAAAGCATATGATAGGGTTAAATGGCATTTCCTACTCAAAGTATTGGAAAAAATGGGCTTCAACAAAAGATGGTTAGAAGGCATTTTCCAGTGTATATCTTCTCCTAGAATGTTTGTGGCAGTCAATGGCTCACTCAGTGGCTTCTTCGAAATATCACAAGGACTTAGGCAAGGAGACCCCTTGTCTCCTTGCCTATTTGTTTTAATGGCCGAAGCACTGGGGAAAATGATTCATAAGTGTCAAGCAACGGGAGGCTGGAGAGGAATTAGGGTGGTCCGCGGTATAGAGCTAGTCACACATGCACAGTTTGCCGATGACACTTTTCTCTTTGGGGAAGCTACGCTAGCAGAAGCAGAGGCCATCAAAAGGACACTGGACACATATACAAATCTTTCAGGATAGCTCATTAACACAGAAAAATCTCGAATATACTTTTTCAATACATCCAAACGATGGCAGCGACAGTTAACCTCTATACTAGGGTGTCAGGTGGACTCACTTCCAACAAAGTATCTAGGGGCTCCTTGTTTCAACGGACCAAACAAATCAATTTTATGGGAAGAAGTAATTGCCCAATCCAAAAACAAAATGGAAGCATGGAAAGGAAGGTGGCTAACCTTGGCAGGAAGGATAACCATGCTTAAAGCAGTTTTAGGAGCAGTTCCAATCCACTTAATGTCATGTTTTCAGGTTCCCAATAAAGCCAGAAGTAATTTGGAGAGCGGATGGAAAAGGTTCTTGTGGGAAAGATTGAAGGAAGTAAGAAGAATTCCTCTTATCGGATGGAATAAAGCCACGTGTCCACTGGACAAAGGAGGTATGGGAATGAGAGAGCTGAGACTCCAAAATGAAGCACTGGGAGCCAAATTAGTTTGGAAGATGGTCAAGCAACCACATAAACTCTGGTGTAGAATAATGCAAAGGAAATATTTGGACGAGCAGGATCCTATCAGAATTCTAACCATCGCCAATCCAGGTGGAGGCTCGGCGGTTTGGAATTTTATCAAGAAAAGTAGACCTCTAGTTCTAAACCATCTCACGTGGAGCATAAACAGGGGAGACAAAGCAAATTTCTGGACAGATTCATGGGAGGGTTGGCCAGCGTTAGACACTCTGGAAGAATTTCAAGAATTAAAAATACAAATGTCTCAAGACAAAGGAGAAAAGGTGATGCACTATTCAGAAGGAATAAATGAAGACGGGACAGTTAAATGGGCAAGCCCGATGGCATATAATATCAGTGAGGAAGTGAAAAGGAAGTATATGGAAGTGCTTAGCGAAAGAAGAATTAGACTCAACAATGAGGAAGATGAAATACAATGGTGTGGAGCCAAATCTGGTAATTATTCAGTCAAGCTTGGGTACCACATTTTAAAATTAGACAGAGATAGTAATGCCATTGATAGCTGGCCCCAAAAATTATGCTGGGACAATCAAGTACTGCCCAAGGTAGGAGCATTTTTATGGATAGTACTTCATAAAAGCATTTTAACTGGGGACAGATTACTGAAATTGGGAATAAATGGACCAAGTAGATGTGTGCTATGTAAACAACATGAGGAAACACTAGATCATCTACTATTAGGATGCCAGGTAGCTACCGATGTATGGAACCACTTCCTTAATCTACTAGGATGGAGAGGGGCCATGAACTCCTCAATAGTGGATTTTCTAAAGAGCTGGCCAATGCTACAAAAGAAAGGTTTTTGGGGTGGCATTTGGACCACCATCCCATCCATGATCACGTGGCATATCTGGAGAGAACGGAATCAGAGAATTTTCAAAGAAAAAGAAATATCCACAGATAGATTGATAAGAAAGACAGAAACAGGACTGATAGAAATTTTAAATTCCAAAGCACTTCACAGGGGCGGATGCAGTTTCACCAGTTGGGATGACAATATTATGAAAATATGGACAGACCTAAAGATCCCGAAGGGATTAGGTGGAGGGAAGAAGAAGAGGAAGCAAGTTAGATGGATGGCCCCTCCCAGTGGTAGGCTCAAGTTAAATTTCGACGGAGCTTCAAAAGGCAATCCCGGGCTTGCAGGATATGGTGCTATAATAAGGAACGAGAAGGGAGACCTTGTTTGGGCCGTGTCCGGCCATCTAGGAATAGCTTCAAACAACATAGCAGAATTAGAAGCAATTGCAAGGGGAGTTGCAGAATGTAGGAAACAAGGATGGGTCAACATTAATATCGAAGGAGACTCCCAGTTAATAATCAATGCGATCCAACGAAGTAATGTAGAAAATTGGCTTTTAAAGAAAGGAATCCAACGTATCAAGGAGGACCTAAGGTTCTTAGACTTTTCACTGTCCCATGTCTTTAGAGAAGCTAACAGGGCCGCGGACCTCTTGGCAAACCATGGAGTCACGGGGGGCGCACAAGAAACAAGTGGTGTGGATGAAGCAGTTTGGATAGGCATGGCCGAGGTACTTCAGTCAGACAAGGAGCCTTCACAGGTGAGAGTCGAGCCTCCATCTTCACATCCGACAGCGAGAAATAGGGACTCAGCTGTCAAGGAGTTCTCAGAGAATAACGTCCGTGGCTACTTTGACAGATATGGTCAAGATTCGCGTTAAGCACGGGACGGAACAAAGGCCAGTAGGGAATTTAGATAGGAGGGGTGTTTTTAATCAAGGAAAGCTCTTTCTTCCATTTTCAGAAATGGCGCGGATCATGGGAATAATGTGTAGGTGTCTGGAGGAGGGGAAGGAGCAGCAAATAGGAGTTTTGTTCAAACTGAAGGAGGAAGCGGCGAGGACAGCGATCCTTCAAGTGATCGGTGGGGGCTCTTGGAGTGGAGGCCATGTTCATGATGGTTGCATATACCAACTCTTTTTTGCTAACATATCTCTGAACATGGGAGGAGCTTTCTATGGAGTGTGTTGGGGAGCCCGTTTGGTTGCTCAGGCCAATCATACTATAATAATGGGACAGATCGACGATGTGAGCACGGATCGGGCTGAAGAGACACTGAAGTCTGCCTATGCAAGAATGATTGGCTCACAGAAAGCCAAATACATGCTGGCAGTGTACAGAGAAGGAATAGAAAATCGTAATATGGAGCCATTCCATAAGCTACTACAGGAGAACAAAGGCAAGTTCATTGATGGACAGATAGGCAGGTTGCTGGAGGCTGCAGACGGCATCATGATGATTATGCATGAAATTATGTAATCACCTCAATACTCGAAAAAGAGGGAAGTATGTTGTATTCTCTAAAGGCACTGATAGCCTTTAGATAGGTAGATGTTATATTCGGCATACTCATTCGAGTATTAGCCCATAAATAAATTTAGTTTATTTGACAGGTGTTATATTTCAAAGGGAGCCATCCCCATGATGGCATTTACCTAACAAATATATATATATATATATATATATATATATATAATTTTCATATTCCTTCCTGGAATATTTAATACACAAAAAAAGAGAAATCTTTGTATATTTATGAGTTATAATTTCATCATGCCTGTTTGTGTATATATATATGCTATGGCAGAACAAAAAAAAGAGGAAAACACCTATGTATACCTCTCATAGTGTAGAGGCCTCCATGGCCAAGCTGGAGCAACCTACAAGAAGTGAATAGAAAACTAAGAGAGGAAAGAAAAAAAATAGATTAGGGTTTTGGGGAAAAGAGAGGAATAGGGAAATAGGAGATTAGGGTTAGAGGCGATGAGAGTTCAAATATCACTTGGAAAATATAAAAGAATTATTTATTGCTTCTTTGTGCACGTGAACTCTTTTCATCCTATTTACTTTTCTCTTAAAACCTATCCAAGATAAAGACAAAAGGATTATTTTGGTGAGTTTTAAGAAAAACGTTTTGTTGCTTTATTTTAATGCTTTTTGGATTTGTTAAGTTAGTGGGTTTAAATTTACCTAGGCCTTTTAAATTATTTTTTAGTGGGTTATTTTTAAAGGGCTTTGGGTGTGGGAGTTAATGTTAGGAAATTTATTTAATTTTAATCCTTTTAATTTTATCGGGCTAGTGTATAGCTTAATGGCGATGCTTAATTAATTGTTTTTGTATAGAGAATGTGAATAGATTATATTAATTATATCGCCTTGGACAATTAAGGAAATGGAGTAATTTAGGTTTATGGTTGTAATTAGATTTAATTTATATTTTATTAAAAAAAAGTTGCAATAAAGGTTGTTATTTTAAAATTATTTCCCCATTAATAATGAGGTGGCGTTATGCTCCCAGATTTTCCCTAGATTAGGAAAGGGATAATTAAGTGGTTATTTCATGTGTTGATCTATCACATTAATTGTCTTTGAGTAATTTTAATTAAGTTTTAGATGGAATCTAATTAATCTTATATTGTTATAGTTTCTTAGGGTTGGATTTCGATACCTATCGAAATCACATCACCTTATCTAGGAAAAATAGGGTTAGTTCCTATTTTAGAATCTACCCTCTTAGCGATGCCTCTCACGTCACACAAACCCCTTAGTAGGCTTACATATCACAGGGGTTGTGAGAGGTGACCACATTACCCTGACGTTTGATTGACATTTTGCACCTTTGTACGTATGCCACCGAGCGCACATGTTACGCGTGAGGGGGTTTTGGAGTCATGTAGAAAAGTTTTTGATATTTCGTGTCATGACCACATGACAAATGTGGACATGACACATGTGTTGTATGTTGTGACCACATGGGAAATGTGGGCATGACATGTGGTATCAGAGCCCAATTTTAAACACTAGGCATTAGGGCACATTATTTATTCCACAATTTTATTTTAATTTTAAACACTTGGTTTGTGTAGGATGCCACCTAGATCGAGATGAGGGAAGTCACATGCTAGTGAGTCTGGAGGAGCTGAGATACATGGTGCTTCATCAGCTAAGGGACAAGCCTCGTCAGTACCTGACATAGGACCTTATATACTCCACGCACTGCAGGCAGTTCTAGCGAGACTACCACCAGTGGCGGAGGGACCACATATTGAGATACAAGTGACTTCAAGGGGTCACGGATCTGCTCATCATGAGTGAAGTAGGAGTCCTCCCCTGGGCCATGCAGACCACGAGGCAGAGGTTTTAGTGGATTCTGTGCACTATGATCCTTATTCTTAAGAATAGCGGGATGAGGTGGATGCTCCCATTCGAGGACGCAAAGATCATGGGACCCCATTAGAGATTTACTCAGACTAGATCCATCCACTTTTGCAGGGACTGCAAAGGGAGATGAGGCCGAGGCTTGGCTCATCAGTCTTCATAGGTTCTTTATGTTATGTCCCTATGGGAGTAACACAAAAGAACGTATTGCAGTCCATTTACTCCATGACGCTGCGGTGACTTGGTGGCGCACTGAGGAGCACAAGCACTGCCTATCTTTGGACAGGATTTCTTTGAGCACATTCCTTGAGTGCTATAGGAAATGATACCTCTTAGAGCACTTTAGATAGCACCATATTGATGAGTTCCACGATCTACAATAGCGAGGTTCCACAGTTTCATAGTATGAGTGCAAGTTTGTGGAGTTGTCACATTATGCTAAGTACCTGCAGGATGAGAAACATCTTGTCAGTTGTTTTATCAGAGGCTTGAATCCTAGCATCGCAGGACCTATTCGCATGGATAACCCATAGACCATGAGCAAGGCCACTGAGAAGGTGCTCATTATAGAGGAGGTTTAAGGGGTGGAGCTACGGGTCACGGCCATAGTTCTAGGATCATAGTCAGCATTAGGACCAGGCGTTTTGTAGGCCCCAACCACCTCATAAGGGCAGTTTTAGTTCTACATCTTTACCACCTAGACCTCCACAGCAGCACCACCACCACCATCAATAGCAAAGGTCTAGACCACCATAAAGATCACAGGGTGGCCACGATCGAGTATGGAACTCGTAGGGTCCGTGGAGAGACCAGTATCATCAAGCACCTATTGCAAGACCAACTAGGTCACAACAGTCTTTTAGAGGGTCGCAGGGTAGTATAGGATGACCTGGAGCGCAGCAGTCTAGCCAGACTCAGTCAGTGCATGTCCAGGCTCAGGGACCATGTTATGTATGTGGTGGTGCAGTGCACTTAGCCATAGAGTGCACACAAGGATATACAGTAGGAGGATAGCCTCATGCCGGAGGTTCTAAGCAGAGAGTTGGAGATGTGGGTAGATCCCACTGCATGTTTGCAGTGGTTGATAACTGCCAGGATGACTTTTAGGCCTCCGTTATCGAGACTACATGTACGATTAGGGATGTTCCCATTACTATTTTGTTTGATTCTGTTGCTACGGATTCTTTTATTTCTCCATCGTTAGTAGAGCGTTGCAGGTTGGTGGCCTCTAGGTAGGACGTTAGGTGGGAGCTCGAGTTGGCCACAGGGGCCAAGTTGGTAGTAGATTCAGTGGTTCGTGACTATGACCTTCACTATTGTATTAGACCTCAGGGTCATATGGAGTGGTGTTAGGCATGGATTGGCTTGCGGCTCATAGAGCCAAGCTTGATTGTCACTGAAAGGCGATAGGTTGCCTAGACAACCATGGCACTGTAGCAGAGATAGTGGGCATTCATAAGGCCATAGCAGTACACATGATTTCTGCTAAACAGCTTAAGTGTTGTATGCGGAAGGGTTGCCAAATGTTTGCGATCACAGTCAATGATAGATCAGAGGATGAGTCAAAGGCTTCACTAGATGATCATCCCATTCTTATAGAGTTCGTAGATGTCTTTCCACCTAAGCTTCCTGGGATGCCACCTCGTAGAGAGGTTGATTTTCATATTGACCTTGCACTAGGTGCTGAGCCAATGCCTCGTGCACCTTATAGGATGACTACACATAAACTCACAGAGCTCAAGCTTCAGTTGGAGGAGTCGCTCAAGAAGGGGCACATCTGACCTAGCATCTCACCTTGGGGCACACTAGTTATCTTCATGAAGAAGAAGGATGGGTCTCTTCATCTATGCATGGACTATAGGCAGCTGAATAAGGTGACGGTGAAGAATTGTTATACTTTGCCTTAGATAGATGATCTATTTGATCAAATGCAGGGAGCCATGGTGTTCTCTAAGATTGACCTGAAGTTTGGATACCATCAGTTGCGCATTACAGAGGTGAATATTCATAAGACTGCCTTTTGGACTCTCTACAGTCACTATGAGTTCACCGTGGTGCCCTTCAGTTTGACAAACGCCCCTACAGTGTTCATGAGTCTCATGAATGGGGTGTTTCACACATATTTGGATCGGTTCATGATCATATTCCTAGATGACATATTACACTCTGACCATCATAGTTTACAGTACATCTTCACAGAGCCGAATCTAAATGCCCACCAATGGCGTTGGATGGAGTTCCTATGTGAGTATGACTTTGATGTTCATTACATCAAAGGGAAGGAGAATGTGGTTGTCAATGCATTGAGTCAGAGGTGCCACGATATCCTGACCTTGACTTTGGATGTAGACTTGAGAGGGCGTACATATTACAACATCTACTAGAGGACGAGTGGTTTCTTGAGGTATAACAGGAGATTCAGTCACAGAGGACCCTTATGGGCAAGTATGCAGGATATTCTCTTGAGGCAGATGGACTTCTTCGACATCGACAGCGCATCTATATTCCCCTTGCAGGTGACCTTTGTTCAGTAGTTTTATCAGAGGCTCATAGGGCACCGTATGCAGCACATCTTGGGGTGATGAAGATACATGCAAATTTGAGATAGTTGTATCATTGGGTAGGGATGAGACGCGATATTGCAGATTTTGTAGCTTGATGCCTTGAGTGCTAGAGGGTCAAGCTCAAGCATCAGCATCTAGCAGGGCTTTTGTACCCTCATGAGATACCAGAGTGGAAATGGGACACCATTTCCATGGACTTCATAGTTGGTCTAGCTATGTCATCTCATCACCATGATGCCATCATAGTGATAGTTGACAAGTTGACCAAGGTGACACATTTTTCACCAGTATGCATGACGTATAATGCACCTGCAGAGGCGAGGGTCTTCATGGACGACATTGTGAGACTTCATGGAGTTCCTCATTGCATTATATCTGACAAAGATTCAGTATTCACATCAGCCTTTTGGAGGGCATTACAACAGGCGTTGGGCACTCAGCTCAACTTTAGTTCAGTGTATCATCCTGAGACAGATGGGTAGATTGAGAGGATGAATCAGGTCTTAGATGACATGCTCCACATGTATGTGATGGACCACCAGTCTAGATGGGAAGAATACATGTATCTAGTTAAGTTTGCCTACAATAATGGGCATCACAACTCATTAGGTATGCCTCCCTATCATCCCTTGTATGACAGACCTTGCAGGACTCCGTTGAGTTGGGACCGCATTGAGGATAGGGTTGCTATTGGGCCAAAGCTAGTGCAGGATATGGAGCAGTAGGTTACCTTGATCAGACAAAGATTGCAGGAGGCATAGGATCGTCAGAAGAAGTATGCCAATGCTAAGAGATTGGATCAGAGCTTCTCAGTCAGTGATAGAATATTCTTGAGAGTACGGACGCATAAGAGTCCAATCCGTTATGGAAAGGGCTCTAAGCTTGCACCAACATTTGTTGGTGCTTTTAAGATACTGGAGCGGATAGGACCTATAGCCTACCATCTAGCCTTGCCACCTAGCCTTTTGCACATCCATGATGTGTTTCATGTATCTGTATTGAGGCATTATATATTTGATATGGCTCATGTCTTGGATTGGGGTGCCTTACAGGTAGATTTGGATGGACAGCTAGCATTGGAGCCAATTCACATATTGGTGCGTCAAACATTGGGCCTTCGAGGACAAGAGCTGGACCAGGTCAAGGTGCAGTGGGAACATTATGATGAGGTCTCAGATACCTTGGAGGATGCTACTACTTTGAGGGTACTTTATCCTCACCTCTTTACTGACTTCTAGGAGGAAGTTTAGTCTTAGGAGGGGAAGATGTGAGGCCTACTTTTGTCACCCCTTTTTATTTGTGCTTATCATTTTAACACTTTGATGGACATTTGGGACTGCTGATCCCATTATTCAAACTTTCATGACTCTTTCCCTATGTTTTGATTAGTTAGATAGAGTATGTTGTGATGTTGTTATATCTTGCATGCTAGATTTCACATGTTGATTATATGATATGTGATATTCATTTTGATGCTAATTGGGATGTTAGTTTTTGAGTAAATGAATGGATTAATATGCAATTTTAGTCTTGAGTTGTTGTTTAGGAATGCAGTGAATTATGAATCTTGTCAATGATGCTATGTGATACTATCGAGGATTTAGATGATTATGTGACATTGTGTGTGTGTGCATTTCCTTTAGCTTCAGCTATGATGAACATGTGTTATTAATCCATTTGTGGAAGTGTGCAGGTGATTTTCCATGCCCATGGAAAATTAGAGGTCATCCCGTAACCCTATGTGAAATCCATGTTAAGCCAATCTAGTCCCAGGAGGGACTGAGGTCACTTGTGTTGGAGCATGATGATTTTGTGATGTCTACATTTACACTTATTTATGATTACGATTCACCTTTTTTGATTATTTATTGATGTGTTGTAAATGTGTATTGTTTGAGTTGCACCAATTTGGTGTTATTTAATTTATTGGGCATTTTATTGTGGATTTATGGACCCTATGATGTTTATTTTGGCCAAATAATGACCCTAGGTCATACCCCTAGGGTCTAGGGCCAATTTGGACATGTTAAACCTTAGTATAACCTTCATCCAATCACCTTAACTTGACCATGAAGTTAAGTGACAAATTTTTGAATTTAGTTATGGGGTGGACAAGTCAAGGGTCCACCTTGACCATCCCCACTACCCTTGGTCATGGTCTACCTTACCTTGAAGGCTTGGGAAGCTTCCAAGGCCTTCAAGTGTGAGAGGCTTCATCCCTGTTCTCTCACACATGTGTGAGAGAATCTATGGGGGAATGGGATTGCCTTGTAGGATAGGATGAGGACATGTGTCTCATCCTTATCCTCATGGAGTCTCCAAGTTTGTGGGAGAGTGTGAGGCTTTGAGGGATAGGAGTGTGACATGTGTCACCTCCTCATCCCTTGGAGTTAGTGAGTAGGAATTTTGAGGAGGAAGGAGAAGGTGACATGTGTCACCTTCTCATTCCTCAAGGCTCTTGTGTGTAGCCTATTAAACTCCCTCTTTGACAAAGGGAGAGGGTTCTTTTTTTTGGCTTGCTTTTTTTGTTATTGCTTTGGGAGAGATAGCTAGATTTTGGTGAAGTTTGAAGGCAAGAAGCTTGGAAGGAGACTTGGGGAAATCTCCACCAAAACTCTTACCATTTTGGGCTTTAAAGGTAAGCTCCAAGGCTATATGCCTTCCCTTTGTTTTTACATTTGAATCTGTTGATGATTGCTTGTGTATTTTTGAGTCTTGGTGTTTTGTTGTGTGGGTTTCTTTTGTTGGGTGTTTGGATGAAGCTCTCCATTCAGGAGATCTCATCTTGTTGGGGTGGGAGAGGAGTGAACCTCCTCGAGTTCACCCTCACTTTTTTATTGAGGTATTGATAGCCATGGAAGTATATTAGGAAGCATTGAGATTTTTGTGAAGGCATGAGGGCCTTGGAAAATTGATATTGAGAGATGTTAAGGCTTGAGGTCTCGTGATATGAGTAATATGAGTTATTTGAGATTTTTTGGGTTCACCTCTTGAGTTGAGAGCAGTCCAATCTCCCACCCCCAAAAATCCATGTAAATGGATTAGTTGTGTGCCAACCTTGGGAGGGTGTAATTTTTATTGTGTGAGTGTTTTTGTGTAAATCCTTGTTGTGGTGTGATTCCAAGTTTGTGGGTGACCTCCAAGCTCAGGGGTGACTCTTCTCGAGTCTATGGCAGGGAGGTGAGTTCCATGGAAATGTGAAAGCCTTCTTTGATTTTGTTGCAGGTTTAGTGACATTGGGATTTTCCAGCTTGGAGGGAGTTGTAATTTCTGTGATTTTTGTAAAGTTTGGCTTTATGGAATCCATGGCCCTTGAGGCCTTGTAAAACTATTGTGTAAGAGTGTGCTCTTTTTCTGTTTATGTTGCAAACAAAAAAAAATGATATGTATTCTAGTTATTTCAAACATGAGGATGTTGTTTTATTCTTGTAATAGTTTCAAAATAAATATATGTATTTATGTCTTTCAAATAAAGGGTTGGCCGTAGAAGTTTTCTTTTATGGTTTCTATGAAAAATTATGTATGAAGGAATAAAAAGTCTCTCTCTCCCTACCTCTATATTTTTGTCATGCAAATGTATCTAGTTGTGTGTTGAAAAGGGGAAGGAAATTTTACTATGATGTATTTAGTCACCTTATGTAAATGCAATATGTGAATGTAGATATTTGTAGAGAAAAGAAAATAAATATGTTATTTCCTGCTTGCTTGAGAAAAGAAATTTATCCATCAGCCTTGTTGTGTGAAACATGGTTTACTACTTTTATTTAGAAAATGGAGAAAATACTTGTAAGGAGAAAAATGAATGTTACCCTTTAGTTTAGAAAGAAAAAATGTGTATAATGTAGTTGTTGAAAATGTTAGCTAACTGTTTTTTTTTTATCTTCAGAAAGATATAGAGGGAAAACTATTGTAGGATTTATGCAATATATATATATATATATATATATATATATATATATATATATATATGCCTTAAATATCTTAATTTAAATTCACTGTTTTTCTTCTATAACAGTAGATTTATTTTCAGCAGAATGGATGAGTTTATTCACTTGTGAATATATACATATACATATATATGTATATATACATATATATGTATATATACATATAGATATGTATATATATATATATTATTCATCATATATATATATATATATATATCTTATGGCTTCCAAATGTTAGGAAACATATTATAAAAAAAAGAGATATAATAATGATTTTTGAGTTAAGGGTTGTATGCCCTAAAATGGGTTGAAAGGCTTTTTACAGAGAAAAAGGTGGGATGACAGCCATGGGTGGGGGGATGGACCCCCCGTCCACCCTCCACAGTTCTGTGGAGGGTGGGTGAGGAGATTGCCCCACCTCCACCTCCTTCCTTTCCATTACGGCGCCTAGCGCCCTATAAACAATGATTAAAACCTGTAGTTTTTTGCTTATGTTCAACCGTTAGCCGTCAATCTTTCTCTTTCACCTGCATATATATATATATATATATATATATATATATATATATATATATATATAGTTTTCTTCCTCCTTGGAATATTTAATACACAAAAAAGGAGAGATCTCTGTATATTTATGAGTTATAATTTCATCATGCCTATATATATATATATGCTGTGGCAGAACAAAAAAAAAAGGAGGAAAACCTGTATGTATACCTCTCATAGTTCAGAGGCCTCCATGGCCAAGCTAGAGCAACCTACAAGAAGTGAATAGAAAACTAACAGAGGAAAGAAAAAAATGAGATTAGGGTTTTGGGGAAAAGAGGGAAATAGGAGATTAGGGTTAGAGGGGATGAGAGGTCAAATATCACTTGGAAAATATAAAAGAATTATTTATTGCTTCTTTGTGCACGTGAACTCTTTTCATCCTATTTCCTTTTCTCTTAAAACCTATCCAAGATAAAGGCAAAAAGATTATTTTGGTGAGTTTTAAGAAAACCTTTTTGTTGGTTTATTTTAATGCTTTTTGAATTTATTAAGTTAGTGGGTTTAAATTTACCTAGGCCTTTTAAATTAATTTTTAGTGGGTTGTTTTTAAAGGGCTTTGGGTGTGGGAGTTAATGTTAGGAAATTTATTTAATTTTAATCCTTTTAGTTTTATTAGGCTAGTGTATAGCTTAATGGCGATGCTTAATTAATTGTTTTTCTATTGAGAATGCGAATAGATTATATTAATTATATCACCTTGGACAATTAAGGAAATGATGGAGTAATTTAGGTTATGGTTGTAATTAGATTTAATTTATATTTTATTAAAAAAAAGGTTGCAATAAAGGTTGTTATTTTAAAATTATTCCCCATTAATAATGAGGTGGTGTTTTGCTGCCGGATTTTCCCTAGATTAAGAAAGGGATAATTAAGTGGTTATTTCATGTGTTGCTCTATCAAATTAATTGTCTTTGAGTAATATTAATTAAGTTTTAGATGGAATCTAATTAATCTTATATTGTTATAGTTTCTTAGGGTTGGATTTCGATACCTATTGAAATCACATCACCTCATCTAGAAAACTAGGGTTAGTTCCTATTTTGGAATCTACCGTCTTAGCGATGCTTCTCACATCGCATAACCCCCTTAGTAGGCTTACATATCGTAGGGGTTGCGAGAGGTGCTCGTGTTACCTTGATGTTTGATTGACATTTTGCGCCTTTGTGCATATGCCATCGAGCGCGCATGTTGCGCGTGAGGGGGTTTTAGAGTCGTGTAGAAAAGTTTTTGATATTTTGTGTCATGGCCACATGACAAATGTGGACATGACACATGTGTTGTGTGTCATGACCACATGGGAAATATGGGCATGACAGAACAAGAGTGACAAACCCTAACTAGAGTAAATCCAAACACAAGGGAAACAAAGTATTTACCTTAGTATAACAAAGTAGAGGAGTTAAACTTAAATTTATGGCATGATTTTCCTAGCTTCAAAGATGAACATGGCTTGAGACAATTGGTACTAAGTAAAATTTATTTAGATTTTATATATTTGGACAAACCCTACCAATTACAAAGAATTTCATTAAAGAGGTGGTAGGATTACATAATGACATAAGTTCCATACCCTGTAACTTCCTTATTACACTTTTGTGCCCATTATATCCCCTAGCCTATGTGTGTGTGTGTTTTGTGTTGTTTTAACCCCTTTTTCCTAGCAAATGTCACCCCTAGCCATCCATATCTCCTTTCTTATGTTGATCACATGGCCTTCTTTCGAGTTCCTATGTGTTCCCTTTCATTCCATTTTTATCCCCATCCCTATTCTAATCCCACATTTAATTTCCTATTGATTTATCCCCCTTTACCCCCTTCTCAAACTATAAAAAAGTTGTGCCTAGCCACATCCTATCTATAAACACCACCTTTTCCCATCCTAAATCCTATATTAACAAAAACAAAACTATTTAGGGCACCCACTGTTGGTGTGAACAAGGTTATTACCTATCTAGTTTACCCTTGTGTGGATAATTCATATTATTTAACTATTTATTAGTTAAATAATACTCACACACATGTTCACATGTTAAGTTAACTTAGTGAGTCTACTAGATGTTTCTAGTTGTTTCTAGTTGTGTCTAGTGGTTGCTAGGTGTTGATAGTTGTCATATTCTACACATGTCATCTAGTTGGCATCCTATCCTCTAGTTGTCTCATGTGATAGTAATGTGACACTTGTCACATGACTACAACATCCTAGCTCTCAACCTTGGTCTTTATAACCAAGGACTCTCCTTGTATCATATCATATTGTATCAAGTAATTATCTTTTGTATAGAATATTATTCTATCATGTTGATCTTCTTTGATTCTTGTGATTAGCTCTTAGACATCTTGATCCTAGGATAGCTACCTCCATAGATAATCCTAACATGGTATCAGAGAAAGTAGATTGTCTAGAGTTAGTTCATTTAGAAAATCTTAGATATTGATTTATTTTTCTTTCTTGAAACCAAGTATGCTCTTCTCTTGCATCCCTGGATGAACTGGAGGATCATAAAGGTTGAAAGAAATAATAGTTGTTGGGAGCCTTCTTCTTTGTGATTTTAAATTGCAAGTTTCTTTTGGTGTATTTTGGAGCAAATCTAACCTCACCATTGAGATCAGAAGGGTCAAATCTGCTAAGATTGACTGTAAACTTGGCATACTTTGGTCACAGTCAAATCTAGCATTTTTTTACCCCTTGTGCAAATTTATCAGTTGAAAAGGCAAATTTTTTTTAGCAGAGGGCCATTCTGCCCCCTGCATTTTCTACTTCATTATTAGATTGTTAGATCAAATGAATTGGTCTTTTGTCTATTTTGGTGAGATCTGGCCTTTGTAGACAATATTTCTGTAGTTGTGGGTCAAATGTTTTGGTCTGCAGGGTATTTTTTAGCCAAATTGACTTGATTGTGGTTGCCTTTGGCATTTCAGTCATTTCCATCCATTGCTTTAGCCGCTTGACTTTTGATTTGGTGATATGTTTTGTGCCATATCTGATATCTGATCCATTCAGGCCTTGACGACCCCCATCTACAACTTCTACTCAGGTCGTTGGCTAGGTTTTTTAGCCCATCTCGATGCCCCTTTTCATTGGATAATTCAATCCATGGACATCTACAACTTGATTGTGGTGCTCTAGCCTGGTGTCATTGGCCTTTGGCTCAGATTTGACTCTAGGCTGTTTGCAACTACTTTGTGCAATTCATCCATCAGTCCACTCGACGACCTCTCAAAGCCTCATTTGGCCTTATTCTGGCTTGATTGGCCCTACTTGGCATTGTTTTGGAAAAATTGGAGAAGGTTATCTGCTTTAGCCTCCATTGACACTGGCAGCAACTTGATTGGTGGATCTCAATAGTCTTTGATGGCTTTTGCATTTCAAAACTGCTAATCCATTCTTCCAAAGCACGATGATCCACTTTCATCGCCTGGTGGTTAGCATCAAACTCATAGAAATCATTGGCTTTTTTAGTGCCTTGGCCCGATCAGAGTGGATATTGTATAGGCTATCTAAACTAGTTTGTACATGAGTTCCGAGAAAGGCATTCCAAATCTAGATTTTGATCTAACCACGCTTCCATTGGACTCACCTCTGATCTAGTTTGTTTGGAATTCACGTTCAGCTCATCTTTGGGCTTCTATAAAATGAATTTGACTCATTTTTTGGGTTAATGCTACCCCTGATCAAGAATTTTGAATTCTCCATATGCTACCTTTGCATCTTAGCCCATCGAGACTTTATGTCCTCATTCAACATTCTTTGTTGTTCAAATTTGTGTTTAGCCAAATTTTGATCTTTAGTTTGCTGGCGCTTTTAACAGCCCATTTGACTGGATCAGGCCAGTAAGATAGGGAAATAATTGGCATCTATTTTGGGGTTTTCTTCTTACACAACATTCATTGAGATCATGGCCTCCTCAAGGCGTAGATCCTATATCTCTCTTATTAGATCGATCTAGTTTTTCCAGTCTACATCTGTTTTCACGGCATTTTTTTCTTCATGCCCCCTTGCTAGCCTTTGATTTTGGTGGGCATATTATGATAGCCAAGCAGATTCTTTGAGATCCATGGGTATGTTGGCAAGAGACACTACTCCACATGATAGGTGTTATCATTGATGGCAAATAAGACTATTCCACCCATCTGCATAACACAATTTGTTCATACCCGAAGTTAGAATCAGAATTTATCTCTGAGAAGTCAGAAACAGAGCAGGTGACAGGGTCCGGTATCTTGGTCCGGATCTCTCTGATGGTAGATCAAAGTTTACTGTGGATCTAAGGGAGTCTTAAGCATTGTCAAGATAATCTAAATCCAAAGTTTTGGCCTCCGATGGAGAAGGATTCGAAAGTTATTAGCATCTGAGTATCAGGTTAACAGTTTGGCAAAATAGATAGAAGAAGAACATGCCAACCTTGTAATTGATCTTGGTTCTGGATTTATGGAAGTTGTTGGTTGGACAAGTTGTGATGATCAGTGATAGTAACCAACCTAATTGATGATTTGTGAGTGCAATTTTTGGTCCGCGTTACAAGTTGTACATGAATTTAGCCGACAGAGCAGAATCTTCAATAAAGTTCTAAGTGTTCTTAAAGCCAAATGAAAAGTGGTTGAAGATTAAGATACGGATATATATAGCCGATGGATTTGAATGATTTTGGTGTGTGTGTGGTGCGACTATGGAATAAGTGTGAAAAGGGGAGAGATCTAAGGTTCAGATATTAGCAGAATAGTAAACAGGGCTGAGTGAGGATGAAGTGCATCAAGTTAGTATTCTATGCCTAACCGAAACTAAATCCTTGCATTGGTAGATGCTAATTATCAATTCAATCTCATTATAATCTTCTTTCTGTAGGCAGTGAGCCTTTTGTAGGCAGCGTGCCTTCTTTTGAGCAGTGAGGCCGAATGCATGTGCATTCTCCATTGTAATACTTTTAACAGAGTATAATCTTTGTGGGTTAACCCCCATTGTGGTTTTTCCCTTAACCGGGTTTCCACATCAAAAATCTTGGTGTCAAATGTGTTATTTCTATTTTTGCTCATGTGTTGTTGATTCTTGCTTTTCATGATAACATTAATGAAGTAATAAAGAGGAATTAACTGCTGCAAGTATTAAAGTTTTAAGACAACTGATTCACCCCCACCCCTCTTAGTTATCACCTCTAATTCCAACAATTGGTATCAGAGCTAAGTTCCTTAAAAGAATCCTAACAACTTGAGGAAAGATCTTGGAAGGAGTTTTCAATGGGATCACTCAAAGATCAACTTCGGTTGGCCCTTGAAGATCTTGATCAGTCCAAAGCAAAAATAACTAATCTAAAAGATGAGCTTAAAGATGTTGATGATACCATTGAAATGTTAAAAGATAAATTAAAGAAATCTATGGAAAAGAGAAAGGAACTACTTCTGCAGTTATCCAGTTTAACTGAAGAAAATGGCATGAATGAAGTCTTGGAAGAAAAGACAAAGGAGTGTGAGAAGCTATCAAAAGAAGTTGTTGTTCTGAAAGTTGAGATGAAATCTGGGGCAATGAGGCTAACCAAAGAAATTGAGCAAAGGAAGAAGACTTGAATCAAACTCTAAAAGAAAGAACTGATGAATGGTACAGATTGGAAAGTATAACTAGCCATCTAAAGTTTGATCTACAAGAAAGCAAAGACAATGAAAGAGATCTTGAAAGACAAATTGTCATTCTTAGACATGACCTAGAAGTTGCAAATGAATACAAGGAGAAGTTCAAGATAAGTTCATCTAAACTTGAAGCAATACTTGAGGGTCAGAAAAAGACTGATGACAAGCATGGTCTTAGATACGAGAAAGGTGAAAGCTCTGGATCTAGAAAAAGAAACTCTCAACCAAGGAATGGGAGAAATAAGCCTAGAAAACCTCTGGTAAGACAGCCTAATGCTCAAAGGTATCCATCTTTCAATTGAAATTGTTTCAAGTGCAATAAATTTGGTCATAAAGCCACTCAATGCAGAAGTAGAGTAAATCAAAATAATCCATCCTTCTTCGAACAATGCTTCAATTGCAAGAGGTATAGTCATAAATCTAATGAATGCATAAGTATGATAATGAATAACTCATCAAATAGAGGAAATCAAGATTCTTTCAATGGAAAATTCTTTGCATGCAATAGATTTGGACATATGGCCAATCAGTGTAGATTAAGAGGAAATCAATCAAATGAGCAAATAAATATTGTGTGCTTCAATTGTAACTGATCTGCTCATTTTGGAAGATTCTACAGAAGTAGGATTAATGAAAGAAGGGGTCCGACAAACATAAAACTGGATGAGTAGAGACAAGACAGGCAAAGGAAAAATTGATGAGAATGAGATCCAGAATGAAATGAGCAAGACATGGGTCAAGAAAACAATTATGAACCATAGTAATGGGTTCGCACCAGAATCCGGTGCTGATGATTCCTCTGGGAATTGAATTAGGGGCTCTGGCATAGGGGGAGCTGCATTAAAAATCAAATTCCCCCAGCTAGTAAGTGGGTGCTTGGATATGGCACAATGAGAGAAGATATTTTGAATTGTTTCAGAAACTTTGTAAGGATTTCTGGAAGAAAAGATGTTGACATGGAAATTTGTAGAGTGATTCATGAAGAACTATTCAAAAATAGAGTAACAGATGAAGTTAGGGCAACACATTTATTACAATGACAAATTAGGTTTTGTGGAGGATAAAAGCTCACTTGGTCATGCATTTGAATCACTTTATATTCGAAGGAAACAAGAAGAAGTGCATCTAAGCTACAAATCCAGAAACTGAAGCACGAAGAGTGAATTCAACCAGCAATTGATCAACCCTAACCCCATGAAAGAAAAAGGTACTTCTCTATAAAGTCTTGAATCTAAAATTTGTTGAGATGGCTACACCTCTAGTTGTCGATGTAACTAAAAGGCCCCGACTAATATTTAAGAAGCATCCATACAAATCAGTTGAAGTTGAACCGTTAGGTGCATTTTCTGGAGTTCCATATGGCGTACTACATGTTGAGGATATTAGGGCATACATCCACTATAGCATTGATGAATTTGGAAACTTGAAATTCTTGGATTTTCTTAACAACTACTTAAGGGATGATAGCTATAAATTGAAACCAGAATACAAAGCCCTAGAAAACAAACATTTTTTGCAAGTCATTAGGTTTCTAACATTTGATAAGAATGAATGGGTTTGATATATCTTGAGGCAAATACATGATGAGTTCATATGGATATTGAAACCATTTAAGATTACAAAGGATGTTATCAAGATTGTAACTGGGTTAAATTCAACTAGTGGATTACCCATGCTGAAAGCCGTGAAAAACTAGATAGTGACTGATGCTACCGGTGCCAAGTTTGACAAAAGGGCAATGACCATCAATGATATTACAGAACCAGATGTTAAATTTGCCTCCATGGTGATTGGGTACAAGATTTACCAATCCAGTAGGGAAAATTATGTCTCCAGAACTGCAATAAATGCAGCCTATCAAATATTAAAGGAGAATACTGATTATGACCATTGTGAACTACTACAAAATTAGTTGCTTGAGAATCTAAGCAAAATAAAGAAAGATAAGAAAAATACCTTCAAGTATGGTTCCTTGATTATATGTTTGTTCTTCTATTTTATGAATGAAGTGCCTGGAGTTCAAGGTGTGCACTGGACAAATGAGAGGCTAGTTGCATGGCAAATAAGAGATCATCTACTCAGCCTTGGTGATTCCCAAACTTAGAAAACAATCATTTGGGGTTACTTAAAAAACTTTCAAAGTATGATGCATGCAAGAGAGAGAATCCCTAAGTCAGTTGTGGAGAAATATGAGAATGAAATATGCTTTATGGTTGACACTGATCAGTGCCTGATGGAGGCTGTGGAATCTAGAACAATATGGATTATGCCATTGGGCTATGAGGTTGATGAGAAAGTTTTGGAAATGTATGCTCAACATCTCCTAAGCAAATCAAAAGACGAGTCTGTGGAAAGGTTTGGAACATACAAGGAGCTAAGTCTAAAATTGCATGTGGAGCTCAGATGGCCAGAGACCAAAAGGAAAGTGTAGAGGCAAGTTGAAAGGTATGTTGAGAGCATTGGCCTAACCAAGGAGGCAGTGAAGCAAAACAAAGAAAGAATTGAAAAGGTTGAAAAATAAAAATAGGACAAGAAACAAGAAGATGCTCCAGTGGAACCATCCTCCACTTCAAGGACTACTAGAAGCTCTGCTTCTACTTCTGTTTCCACTAAACTTGCAAAAATAGAAGACAGACCATCCAGTGAAGGAAGTAAGAGAAAGAAAACAAAGGCCACAAGAATGTATGTGGACACAAAAGATCATGAAGAGACAGAGATAGTTGAAGAAGTTAAAGAGATGAGATTCAAGAAAGCCAAGATTCAAAGGCTTCTGAGGACCAACCTTTCGAAAGAAAAAAAGGCAATTAAAAAGTAAGAAACCGGTAAGGTTGCTATGACTGTTGATGAAATTGTAAAAAGAATTACTGGTCATGGAAATCTAAGGCCTATCAAAGTTTATTATGATAAATTTGATCAAGCAAATAAAAAAATCTTGGAAGATGCCACCATCATGTACTTGAATAAATTCAATATAGGTCTACTGGAAATTTTACAAGAACTTCCTAAAAGTTTAAGGAAAATACTGGAAATGAGGAAGGAAGCAGCCAAGTCCAAAGATCTAGAACTCAGAGAATATGTCCTCTCCACCCTATGTCTAGTAATGACTAAAAGGGAAGCCAATAAAATCCTCAAGGGAGTCAAAGAAAAATTTAGAAGCAAGATCCAGATGAACAAGCTAATGCTTGGTGAAACTGAGAAAGTTGCAAATGAAACAGAAGAAATCTTGAGGAAGGCCCTTGATAAAGATAAATATTATATTGTTTCAGAGGAACAAGTTGAGGAAGACAATCCTTCAGTTCTGGAACAAGAAGCTCTAGAAGAAGAGATTGAAAAAGGAAATGATGACCAAGGTGATACTCTAGATCCTCTAGAGAAAACCTATGAGGAGATAGATGATGGGATTGATTCATCAATTTTGGATGTTGAAAAAGTAAACATTAGTGAGCATCAAACTAAAGTTGATGACTCCTCTGTTCTGGAAGAGGAGCAAATAAACAAAGACACAGAGATGGCGGATAGAACTAATGATGCAGGAGATACTCTAACTCCACCTGGTCAATCCAAAAAAGAAGATAATATTGCTACTACTCAAAGCCCTCTAAAACAGGTAGCAAGTGGTGAGGACAAAGAAAGGATTCCCCCTACAGATGATACAGAAGAAGATAAAGAAGACAAGGTAGAAGAAGATGGTACAAATGTTAATGCACCCACACAAATAAATTCTGATTCTGAGAAACCTCAAGAGAAGGAAGGTGGTTCGAGAATTGTAGCAAGAGACACTGCAGATGTAGTAAAAGGTTTCCTGAGTAAAGAAACACTTGAATTTGATGAACCAGAGTTGTTTCAAGTACCATTCAATCTAGATGTTCTCTCTCTGATTCAAGTAATGAAGATAGCATCTTTTACACAAGCCAAGGCAAGAGAAAAGTTGTTGAAATCTCACATTGAGGACAATGAGTTGCCAGGCCTTGCGACCAAAGTATTGGAGAAGTTAATGCCAACCCTCCAGAAGAATCCTTCTGACTCTCCTTCCAGAAATCTGAAGAATCTTGTAAACTCTATAAGTACACATTTTCACTCTTTTGAGAAGTCTACAAAGACCAAAGTCAGGAATGAGTTTTTTGATAAGAGATTTAGTGAAATAAAGAGCCTAATAGGGTATGATAGGACAATACTTGGTATTAGTATAAGGAGTATTTAAAACACTTTAAGTGATGGAGGTGATATGTACAATTTTTGTCTATCCTGACCCAAAGTTAGTAAGGATATTGAGAAGAAGATAAAGGAGCAAGAACAAAAGTTGTCAAATCTACCTCAAAGTTTTGATCCTCTAACAGTTTCTCCTATAAGTCAGGAATGCCAAGTAATTAGCTTGATCAATGAGATAAAGAAGCTTGTTAAAGAAAAGGGTGATATCATGAAGAGAACGTGTGAGCTCTGGGGATTGATTGCCCCCAAGTTGGAGACAATGTATAATTCCTTATCAGAAGCTCAGACTGCAGTTCAGACAAGTGATCCTTCAGATCTAACAAAGGCATTTTTTCTGAGTGGACATATCTCAATTTTGGATGGCATGAAAAGAACTTGGGCCTCTGAACTTGAGCAATTGAAAAATAGTTTTGCAGACATTCTCAAGTTCATGTAAATATAACTTAATGATTGGTTGTACATATGCAGCGTTATTTATAGAATTTTTGGAAGCATTTTGGCTTGTGGACCCCATCCTTTTCCATTGATGTCAAAGGGGGAGTGAAGAGCAGTGAAAAATGAGGAATCCAGCAAAGGGGGAGCTCCAGAATCAGTGGAGAAGCATAAGAGTATTGAGTAAAGGGGGAGTAAATGAGTAACACTTAGTCATTTCTCACTAAGTGTTGCCATCAATGCCGAAGGGGGGGATTGTTGGCAAGAGACACTGCTTCATATGACAGGTGTTGTCATTGATGGCAACTAAGACTATTCTACCCATCCGTATACCACAATTTGTTCATACCAGAAGTTAGAATTAGAATTTATCTAAGTTTGGGAAGTCAAAAACAGAGCAGGCGATAGGGTTCAGTATCTTGGTCCAGATCTCTCTGGTGGTAGATCAGAGTTTGCTGCAGTTTTGAGGGAGTCTTAAGCATTGTCAGGATAATCTAAATCCAAAGTTTTGGCCTCTGGTGGAGAAGGATTCAAAAGTTATTAGCATCTGAGTATCGAGTTAACAGTTTGACATAACAGACAGAAGAAGAACAGGTTGACCTTGTAATTGATCTTGGTTCCAAATGTATGGAAGTTGTTGGTTGGACAAGTTGTGATGATCAGTGATAGTAGCCGACTTGAATGATGATTTGTGAGTGCAATTTTTGGTCCGCATTACAAGTTGTACATGAATTTAGCCGACAAAGTAGAATCTTCAATAAAGTTCTAAGTGTTCTTAAAGCTGACTGAAAAGTGGTTGAAGATTAAGATGCAGATATATATAGCCAATGGATTTGAATGATTTTGGTGTGTGTGTGGTGTGACTATGGAATAAGTGTGAAAAGGGCAAAGATCTAAGGTTCATATGTTAGCAGAACTATAAATAGGACAAAGTGAGGATGAAGTACATCAAGTCAGTATTTTGTGCTTAACCGGGACTAAATCCTTGCATTGGCAGATGCTAATTATCAGTTCAATCTCATTATAATCTTCTTTCTATAGGTAGTGAGCCTTCTTTTGAGTAGTGACCTTTGGGTAGTGAGCCCAAACGCATGTGCATTCTCCATTGTAATACTTTTAACAAAGTATAATCTTTGTGGGTTAACCCCCACCATGGTTTTTCCCTTAACTGGGTTTCCACATCAAAAATATGTTGGCAAGAGACACTGTGTGGCTTCATAAGTGTTGTCATTGATGGAAACAAAGTCTATCCTACACATCTGCAATACATAATATGCCTATACCGAAAGTCAGATTGAAGATTGTTTTGGTCCAGTGAACAAGAACAGAGTATGTAACAAGGCCCGACAATTAGGTTCGGATCTCTCAGATGGTGTAACTCAGTAAGTTGCAGACTTGGACAAGTCAAGAGGGGTATCATGACTATTGTATTCTAGAGACTTAGTCTCTAGTGATAAAGCATGAAAAAGATGTGAGCATTTGAGAGTTGGGTTCCAATCAGGCAGAGTAGACAGAGGAAGAACTGACCAGTAGAGTATTAGACCTCAATCCGGATGTGCAAAAGGCATTGATCAAGCAATTTGTGGCATCATACATCATTGGCCGACATAACTAATGACTTCTATGCCTACATTTTTGATGCGTATCACTAATCAAGCATGGATTCAGCTGATAGATCAATAACTTGCAAATATCTCAGGCATTCTTGTTGCCGACTAAGAAGTTGTTGGAAATCCTTGATGCAGATATATATACCCAGTGGATTCAAGCTTGTAAGGGCATGGATGTGATAGTATGAATGATTAAGTGCGAAGAAAAGTACAGACAAGTGTGAAGACTGTAATTCAAGCCTGGAATGTGACAGATAAGCAATATTGAGCAGAGGAAGAATGAAATGTGCCAGGTCAGTATACTGTACCTAACCGGAACTAAATTCCTGCATGTATAGATGTTCACTAGTTCAAACACCTTGGTATCATCTATAAGTATTTGTAGACTATAAGTCTCTTGTAGGTAGTGGGCCTCTTGTGAGAAGTGTGCTCAGGTAGTGAGCCCTAATTGGCAAGTGCCAACCTTGTACTCTTTATTCTTTGAACAGAGAATACAATCTTGGGTTAGTCACCCCATGGTTTTTTCCCTTAGTAGGGTTTCCACGTAAAAATCCTTGTGTTATGTGTTAATTCATTTTTAGTTCTTATGATTGCATTGTTTTGATATAACACTAAATGATAAGATAAGAAAAGAAAGTAAAAAGAAGAAAAGTTATAAGATAACTGATTCACCTCCCTCTCAGTTATCTGTATTGTTTCCAACAAAATCTTGGTGTCAAATGTGTTATTTCTATTTCTGCTCATGTGTTGTTGATTCTTGCTTTTCATGATAAAATTAATGAAGTAATAAAGAGGAATTAACTGCTGCAAGTATTAAAGTTTTAAGACAACTAATTCCCCCCCTCTCAGTTGTCACCTCTAATTCCAATAGGGTGTGCTTGCTATAGATTTGCATTTAAAGAGCACAACAAATATATCTCCCTTTTGAGTCACAGGTCCATGTTTTCGTGCTCTCCAGGCAAAACGCTCTACTCCATATAGAGACCTAGCCAAGATTTAGACAACTTCTTGTTTTTCACCGACTCATGCATCATAAATGTTTGTGTCCACATCTTGGCCAAATTGATTATAGCCTCATTGGGCCTTTGTTGTTGCCATTCGACTGACACTACTATATTGCATGCGATCTTTTGATGCAGGAGCATCCCTAGTTCAAGAGAAATCTTGCATCAACCAAAAACATTTGCATTTCAGTATATTTGCATTTCAGTTCTTTCATTTTCTAGTTCAGTTCAGGTAGTTCAGTTAGTGTTTTCAGTTTGTGGTCCAGTTTTAGTATTTCACATCTTGCGGATCTAGACTTAGCATCTACATTCATTCATCTACAACATTTCAAGAATTTAGAGCATTTGGATCAGTTACCGGAAAGATATCACTATCAGAAGTTGACTATTTTATTAGAGCAGAGCATTCTAATAGTTCTTGATAATCAGTTGAAGGGGAAGGCTTGCGGATCATTCCTTGACTTACGGATCTCATTGACACATCATTCAATGTTCCATGGTTTGTGGCCGACCTTCCCAAGGGTCCACACATTGTTCCTTTCATTTGAGAAAGTGTTCTATGCATTTAGGTCTAACCTATCTGTGAACACATTACAACTCTTCATTGGAGTTTGTGACCTTCCTTGGCCGATGCGGAGGAATCTATTGGTTCAAAAATGATATATATCGATGTAATAGATCATTAGGAAAGTAGTTATCAAGATATTCAGATAAGAAAGATCTGATAGTTTAGATTTTGTACGAAGGTGCTTCAAAGCTTTATCTTGTGCATGTATGTAATTAGGCCTATGAGCCCTAATTGTAAGCTCGCATGTTGCCGGCGGATCTCTATTTTAAATTCTATGATATACTGAATGACTAAATCTGCATTTGCTCTATTTCTTTGAGTTGTTTTCGTTGTGTTTACTCTTGCTGCATGGTCCGGATAGTTCATTCTGTGAACCTTCCTACTGTGACTGCACCATCTTTGTTGTTGTAGTAGTTGTTAGGTAGTGTGTTCACTCCACATGTTTGGTTTTGACTATGTAACAAAGCACTCTCCCTTGCACATTGACATGTTCTGGGATCAAATCTTGCCTTGGCTAATCAATTTGAACAGCACATATTTCAAATTTCTTATTTTGCTTTTTGACAACGGTGAAGGATATGTCATAGGAAAACTTTGGTCGTATGGAGTTGGATCTGGCAGAGATAGAGATGCCTGAGCTCATGGCCTATTAGGTAGAGTATGGGCCCTCAAAGTTGTTTAAGGGTGTTCGCATCACCAGTTCACTCCATATGACAATCCAGACTGCTATGCTCATCGAGACCCTCACCGTCCTTGGATTTGAAGAAGCTCACTTTGTTTGCAACTTTGGGTCTAGGTTCCCTATCGGAATCCATGTCCTAAAACAGGACACCTTGTCCTGAAACAAGACAGTCTATCCCAAAATGGGACAAGTAGTCAACTTTTTATTGCAAAGTTTGACAAGGAGGGGGACGTTTTCTTTTTGCCACAACTTACACCCAGGGAGTCATATTTTTGCATTCTTATAGTCGTTGGAAAGGTAGTATAGAGTACTTCATCATGATGTAGGTGATTTTTCCCCAGCTTACTATATTTTTTCCAAAATTTACCTCCGAATGTCATTTTTTCTTGATTTTTTTTACATTGTTCGACAAGGCATAACATTTTCCCACGATGTCAAAATTGAGGAAACATTTTTTCGAAATTGATCATAAAAATGCAAGGAATTCGATGGTACACGTCATTTTTTGGTTTGGCAAGCCAATTTTCTTGAAAAATTGTAAAATCACTGTATGTTGTAAATGGTTGATTTCGGCTTCCACATTGACAACATTGTACTCAATATTATATTTCTTTCTTGTGGGGGGCATATTTTGCAGCATTATTTGCTATGGGGGGTTCATCCTTTGTAGTTTTTTGTCATTTGTTTGAGGTTTGTAAGGCATGCATGGTTAATGTCTTCATTGTTCGCCTCATGACATCAACTTATTCAGTCCTTGTTTTCGATGTTGCATGCATCCATTGAACGCACTTGTTGGTTTGTAAATGGACTGAGATAAAGTGCCACATATTGTACTTGTAGTTTGGGGAACTTGCACATCATGTTGTTGTTAGATTCAAGACAGACAACTGAGAGGGGGGGTGAATCAGTTGTTAAAAACTTTCTTCCAATTAAACACTTAAATCCTCTTTGTGATTTAGCAACATATTAATAAATCAATCATGGAAACATAATGCATTAAACCAAGAGCAGAAACACATCAACACATAAGACACCAAGATTTTGACGTGAAAAACCTAGTTAAGGGAAAAACCATGGGGTGATTAACCCAAGATTGTATTCTCTATTAGAAGAATAGAAAGAACAAAATGGCACATGCCAATTAGGGCTTACTGCCTGAGCAAATTGCTCACAAGAGGCTCACTGCCTACAAGAGACTCATTGTCTACAAAATGATAAGTATCACATACTTGAACTAGAGAATAGCATCTTCACCATGCTTGAATTAGTTCCATTTAAGCCCAAACCTTTTGCTCTGCCTTTTGCTCTTTTCCTTGCTACAACACTCTCATCTCCACTAGACACTTTGAAATGACTTTACAACTCTTTATTTATACAAGATATCGACTTAGGAATAATCATCTAAGTCAAAAAACTTCTACAAGAACATCTGCAAGATGTGTAATTCATCCGATCGGCCAAACTTAGGAAGAACACCATCATCCAGAAGTTATTCTTCAATTGTGAGATCAAACTCTAATGCGGAATACCAACACAAACTGGACACGATCCAAAGACCTCCACAAGCTTGCCTGAATCACCAAGAACATCCACACTTCATCTGCTTATTGAAATCCTTATCTCCTTCATCCGGAACCTCAAGAATACAGTCTGTCATCACTGTCACATTGGAATAGATGCTTGCGGACCTCCAGACCACTAACCAATTGAGTTATGACTTCTCATGGACTTCCTAAGCACTCCACCAAATCTGTAGAATAGGAAATTACATTTCTGGATCCCACCGGACCTATCTGTGTCACTCTATCACCTCTGAACACCTACCGGAACTAGTTTAACTTGAGCAGCCACAACTTCTTTAGATATTCATGCGGACCTCTGAAATCTTGACTGGATCATCTTAAGAATCATATCTACAAACCCTTTGAACCGTATCATCTGATAGTCATCTTATCTTGGATCTTTACCTTACTGTCTTTACTATTGTTCTCTGTTCCTGATATGACTAATTTTCTCAATATCATCAGCACATAGCTCATCCAATCCTTATCATCAATGCAACAGGAGTATGTTGACATCAATGACAACACCGGTTAGGCCCATACTTGCAACAATCTCCCCCTTTGTCATTGATGGCAACATATGATGTGAAAAACTGTTTTGACCATCAAGACAAGAACTTTTCTTTACTGACACAACTCCCCTTGACTTCTCTTCCTTTACTGCTCCCCCTTTGATCAGCCACCACTTGTTTTTCACATGTCTTCTCTCCCCCTTTGACATCAATGGCAAAGGGCACATACTTGCAATTCCACCATTTCAGAATCATACCAGCTACTCCCCCTGAGTAGCAGCTCCCCATCATCAATCCGGACCACAAGATATGACTATGATATCCACCAGACTGATGCACATCAGTGCACCTTAGTTCATCACCAGAGGGGTAATAACCCCTAACTTCTCCCTGAGATACTCAAAAGAGTCCTTAGGTAGAGGTTTAGTAAAGATATCTGCAATCTGATCCTTGGAAGGTACAAACTCCATTTTGACTTCATTCTTGTTCACTTGCTCTCTCAGAAAGTGAAACTTGATAGATATGTGCTTGGTCTTTGAATGCAACACCGAATTCTTAGATATATTTATTGCACTTGAGTTATCATAGAAGATTGTGATAGGCTCCTCATATTCTACTCTTATGTCTCTTAGCATTTGCTTCATCCATAAAACTTGAGTGCAACTACCTGCTGCTGCAATATATTCTGCTTCTATATTGGACAGAGATATTGCCTCTTGTTTCTTACTCAGCTAAGAAACCAATCTCTTCCCCAAAAAGAATGCTCCACCACTGGTACTCTTCCGGTCATCCACATCTCCTACCCAATCCACATCTGTATATGCATGAAGAGAGAAATTATGACCTCTAGGATACCACAAACCATTCTCAACTGCCCTTTTAGATACCTAAAAATCCTCTTGATAGCCATGACATGAGATTCTCTAGGATCAGCTTGGAATCTAGAAACAAGACCAATAGCATTCATAATGTCAGGTCTAGTTTGAGTGAGATACAATAATCCACCAATCATTGACCTATACTTTTTCTGATCAGCCTTAGGAGAGTCATCATCTTTGCTCAATTTACATCCAGTTGCCATGGGAGTATTCATTGGTTTTGAGTCTTCCATCCCAAATTTCTTCAACAATTCTTTCACATATTTGGTTTGAGAAATGAAGATTCCTTTCTTGGTTTGAATGATTTGCAGACCCAAGAAGAAATTCATTTCCCCAAGCATGGACATCTCAAATTCACTTTTCATTTGATTTGTAAAAGTTTTACACATATTATCTCTTCCTCCAAAAATGATGTCATCAACAAATACTTCAACAATCAAGATATTTTCATGATCAATTTTGAAGTACAAATTACTGTCAGTAGTACCTTTGTTGAAACCAATCTTCAGAAGATGTTTATCCAATCTTTCATACCAGGCTCTTGGGGCTTGCTTTAGTCCATACAGTGCTTTCTTCAACTTGTACACCATATCACCATGATCAGATAATTCAAATCCATCCGGTTGCTCAATGTATACTTCTTCTTCCAAGTCACCATTCAGAAAGGCAGACTTGACATCCATCTGGTATACTTTGAAATCCTTGAAGGCAGCAAAAGCAAGAAATAATCTGACTGCTTCAATTCTTGCCACTGGAGCAAAAGTTTCTTCAAAGTCAACTCCTTCTATTTGAGAGTAACCCTTACAGACCAATCTAGCTTTATTTCTGATTACTTCACCAACTTCATTCAGTTTGTTCCAGAAGACCCATTTGGTTCCAATCACATTCTTGTTTCTAGGTCTGGGAACAAGATCCCAAGTGTGATTTTTCTCAATTTGCATCAGCTCTTCCTCCATTGCTTTAGTCCAGTTTTCATCATTGCAAGCTTCATTCACTGTCTTAGGTTCAATCTTTGAAATCAAACAATATTCATCTGAATCTTGAGCAATCCTCCTTCTTGTTTGTACACCTTTGCTTTTATCACCTATGATCTAATCTTCAGATTGGTTCAGTCTTACATACCTGGGAACTTGGGAGTTTCTTGCACTTCTAATTCTTGATCAGGCTCATTATAACTCATCTCTTTTTCCTAATTTATCGGATCAATTTTAATCTACATTTCAGAAAGGACTTGGGCTCCTTGAATCAGAACACCATTCTGATCATCTTCATCATATTCATAAAACCTTGAAGGTTTTTCAATTCCTTCATCAACCTTCACATTTGTACTTTCTATAATCTTTCTCAGTCTCTTTTTATAACACCGGTATGCTTTGCTTTGAGTAGAGTTACCCAAGAATATTCCTTCATCGCTTCTAGCATCAAACTTGCCTAGATCTTCATCTCTTTTAATATAACATTTGCTACCAAAGACTCTGAAATACATCACAGTAGGAGTGATGCCAAACCAAAGTTCATAAGGAGTCTTACCAGTATTGCTTCTGATTTGAACTCGATTGAGAGTATAGACTGCAGTGCTGACAGCTTCTCTACAATAGATCTGAGGAACATTTACTTCCATCATCATGGTCCTAGATGCTTCCTGGATGGTCTGGTTCTTTCTCTCCACTACTCCATTCTGTTGTGGAGTCCTAGGAGCAAACAACTGTCTCTTTATTCCATGTTTCTCATAGAATTCTATCAACTCACCGGATGTGAATTCTCCACCTCTATCAGACCTCAGACATTTTAATTTTAATCCAGTTTCATTCTCTACCATAGCCTTGAATATTTTGAATTTCTCAAGAGCTTCTGATTTCTCTTTTAGGAAAGTAACCTACATCATCCAGGAATGGTCATCAATTAATAACATGAAGTATCTATCACCTTGCACACTCCTTATTCTTGCCGAACCACATAGATCAGTATGAACTAAGTCCAATAATTTGGTAGAGGATTGTTCCTTACTTTTGAATGAGACTCTTCTTTGTTTCCCCAACTGACATTCTTTGCACAAGCTATTTGTAGGTTTCACCAGTTTTGGAAGATCTCTTACAGCTTGAGTGTTGCTTATCTTGATGATATTATCAAAATTCACATGACACATCCTCCTATGCCATAGCCAACTCTGATCAATTTGCACAAATAGACAACATTTACTAGTACCAACTAAATGGAAGATATTACCTTTTGTCTGAGTACTAGATGCAATCTTTGTTCTAGAACTTTCAAAGATCTGGCATTTTCCATTCTTGAATCGAAGATCATAGCCTTTGTCCACCAACTGTCCAACACTAAGAAGATTGTGCTTCAATCCTTCAACATGCAGTACATTACCAGTTTTGTTTTTTCCATCAAAAGAAATAGTTCCTCTACCTCTGATTCTACCAGTAGAATTATCACCAAATTTTACCACTCTTCCTTCATATCTTTCCAAATCTAAGAACTTATTTTTGTCACCTATCATATGGTGAGAGCATCCATTGTCAGTGACCCAATCATCCTTTTCTTCAACTTGGGCAGCCAGAGCTCTTTCTACGACTTTATGATTGATAGATTCAGAGGGCATTGGATCTTCTTCCTTGGTGGCAATAAACACCCAATCACTTCTGGATTTGTTTCCTGTCTTTGATTCATCATCTGTTACTCCTTCATTATCATCCTCTTCATGAACATAGTAACAATTCTTTTGGAACCTTGATCTGTTAGGATTTGGCCTTGAAAATCTTTCCAGACACTTTGAGGCAAAATGACCAATCTTATTGTAGTTAAAACACTTAAAAGGCAATTTCCCTTCATACTTATCAGATCCTCTTGGCAGTCTTTTTGCAATAAGGGCTTCAAGCCTGAGCAATTTCAGCTTCTTCTTCTTCCAGGTCTTTTCTTGCTTTTTCATACCATGATAGTTTCCTTGAAGAGTTCTCTCTCGGATCAAACCTTTGTTTTCCTTTTATAGAAGCACTAGTTTTGAATGCAGATTTAGTCTTGGGGGGGACATCTCCAAACTTGGTCATTTCAAATGTGGCCAATTTACCAACCAATTGATCTCTTGTGACACTTGAATGGGCTTTGAATTATTCAATGGCAGCAACCTTAATTTTATAAGAAGCAGGAAGGGATTTGAGAACTTTGCCAACAATTTCATCTTCATCCAAGACTCCACCAGCACATCTAATGCCACAAACAAGCTCATTTACTCTTGGCATAAAGGTAGTGATAGTTTCATCTTCTTTCATCTTCAGATTTTCAAATTTCCCTTTCAAACTCTGTAGCCTTGCACATTTAACATACTTGTCTCCTTCATGCAAAAGTTCCAGTTTTTCCCAAATCTCAAAAGTAGTTTGTAGATCAACAACATTTGTAAGCTCTAAATCAGACAAGGTGCTTAGAAGGGCTTCTTTAGTTCGCAGATTGTTTTCAACATCTGTGATTTCACTTGTGGATTTTGGGCCATTCTGAGGAGGCATATACTTTGTTGTAGCCATGGTCTAGTACTGCATTCCCATACATTGCAAGTGACATTGCATGCAACTTTTCCAAAGATTAAAATTGGTTCCATCAAACTTCAGACTATCCTTCTTGTAAGATGACATCTTGGATCTCCTCAAGTGGTTAAGCTCTTTTAGAGGAACTTAGCTTTGATACCAATTGTTAGATTTAGGATAGACAATTGAGAGGGGGGGTGAATTAGTTGTTAAAAACTTTCTTCCAATTAAACACTTAAATCCTCTTTGTGATTTAGTAGCATATTAATAAATCAATCATGGAAACATAATGCATTAAACTAAGAGCAGAAACACATCAACACATAAGACACCAAGATTTTGATGTGGAAAACCCGGTTAAGGGAAAAACCACGGGGTGATTAACCCAAGATTGTATTCTCTGTTAGAAGAATAGAAAGAACAAAATGGCACATGCCAATTAGGGCTCACTGCCTGATCACACTACTCACAAGAGGCTCACTACCTACAAGAGACTCACTATCTATGAAATGATAAGTATCACATAATTGAGCTGGAGAATAGCATCTTCACCATGCTTGAATCAATTCCATTTAAGCCCAAAACTTCTGCTCTGCCTTTTGCTCTTTTCCTCGCTACAACACTCTCATCTCCACTAGACACTTTGAAATGACTTTACAACTATTTATTTATACAAGACATCAACTTAAGAATAATCATCTAAGTCGGCAAACATCTACAAGAACATCTGCAAGATTTGTAATTCATCCGATCGGCCAAACTTAGGATGAACACTATCATCCGGAAGTTATTCTTAAATTGCGAGCCCAAACTCTAATGTGGACCACCAACATGAACTGGACATGATCCAAAGAGCTCCACAAGCTTGCCTGAATCACCAAGAATATCCACACTTCATCTGCTTACTAAATTCCTTATCTGCTTCATCTGGAACCTCAAGAACACAGTCTGTCGTCACTGTCACAATGGAATAGATGCTTGCGGACCTCTAGACCACTAACCAATTGAGTTATCACTTCTCATGGACTTCCTAAACACTCCACCAAATCCACAGAATAGGAAATTGCATTTCCGGATCCCACCGGACCTATCTGTGTCACTCTGTCACCTCTGAACACCTGTCGGAACTGGTTTAACTTGAGTGGCCACAACTTCTTCATATATTCATGCAGACCTCTGAAATCTTTACTGGATCATCTTAAGACTCATATCTACAAACCCTTTGAACTACATCCTCTGATAGTCATCTTATCTTGGATCTTTACCTTACTATCTTTACTGTTGTTCTCTATTCCTAATATGACTAATTTTCTCAATATCCTCAGCACATAGCTCATCCAATCCTTATCATCAATGCAATAGGAGTATGTTGACATTAATGACAACACTGGTTAGGCCCATACTTGCAACAGTTGTGCCATTTTTTGTACTTGCACTACTTTATAAAGTGCCATGGGGAGTTTTGTTAGTGCTTTGTTATTTGCCATCACAATCTTGTCCGGTGAGTGTCCCTCCACGACAAAATTTTAGCCTCATGCGTGTGTGCCTTGTTATTTGCACACCCTTTATTAGTTACAGGTACTACTTTATGCATCTTTTGATGTTGCTTCTTCACCTTCCTGCACTACATTGTGACACACAGATTCAGTGGAGCTGCCATACCCCTCCCTTGTCAGTATTATGGGGGGTATCATACTACTTGTGCTAATACTTCCTTAGTTTCGCTTGGAGTGAACTATGTATCTAGTTTTTGTTCCTATATACTAGGCGGATGCAGTGGCTGGTTACCCATGCATTTCGGTGAGATGGAACATATACCATATAGACACTATTGCATTCTTGTTTGTGGAGGCAACCTTCTACCTTATTCAGATGATCAGTTCTTGAGACTATTGGCACATGTATTTTCAACTATCACATTGGTTGAGTAGTGTCGTTGGGGTCACTCATATAGATTGATGTGCCATTTGCATCTTTGATTATTAGATTGGTTGAGTAGTCTTGTTGGGGTCACTCATGCAGATTTTTGTCTCTTTGATCCTAATCTTCATCCTATTTTTAGTGAAGGTTCTTCAACAGTGTAGTAGTTCTTCGGTAGTTGTTTGCAATTTTTTTGTGCTTCAATGGAGTTCTTCATGTGCATTTGCATGTTCCTGATCTTTTTGGGACATCCTTTGTGGGGCTTCTTAGTCTTTTATCTCCTATGGGGGGATATCTTTTGTATCTTTATGATGGAAGTAGTCTTTGGGGGGTCATGTCGAGTCCTCCTTCCTTCCTTGACTTGTTCATGCTTTCTTTGCATGTTTTCTCTCTTTTGGGGAGGTGTTTTTCCCAGGAGGTTTTCTCCTTCTCCACTTGTGAGAGATTGTTTGTACATGGGTACCTAACATGGCCTTGTTGTTGGGACCCATCTTTGCATTTGTTTGTTCCTCACTAAGTTGCACTTAAGGGGGGGTGTTGGTGTGAACAGGGTTATTACCTATCTGGTTTACCCTTGTGTGGATAATTCATATTATTTAACTATTTATTAGTTAAATAATACTCACACACATGTTTACATGTTAAGTTGGCTTAGTGAGTCTACTAGATGTTTCTAGTTGTTTCTAGTTGTGTCTAGTTGTTTCTAGGTGTTGATAGTTGTCTTATCCTACACATAGCATCTAGTTGGCATCCTATCCTCTAGTTGTCTCATGTGATAGGAATGTGACATTTGTCACATGACTACAACATCCTAGCTCTCAACCTTGGTCTTTATAACTAAGGCCTCTCATTGTATCATATCATATTGTATCAGTCATTATCTTTTGTATAGAATATTACTCTATCATGTTAATCTTCTTTGATTCTTGTGATTAGCTCTTAGACATCTTGATCTTGGGATAGCTACCTCCATAGCTAATCCTAACACCCACCACTAGATGGCCTACTTTGAACTTTATCTCTCCTAGGAATTGAGCTAAATTTTCTTTTGTAGACAAGGCCACAATTTACCACTTAATAGGGTGGCCTTGAATTTTCATCTTCTCACCTCAATATTTGAATTCAAGATAATTATTGTCTAGGTTTCCCACCTACTATGTTTCCATCTTTAAAATCACAAAACAAGCTCTATAAAATATACAACCTTTAACTCATTTTTAGATTAAAAAAGAGATTTTTTGAGTTGTTCATATGGTTTTAGCTATTTTTTCTCATGGAAATAGCTCAACACTACATAAAAAATTCTACTAGTTAGCTAACTTTATCCCTAAGGTCTTAATTTTATATTTGGCCATTAGACAATGTTGTAACCAAATATTTGAGACTAGGTGGTTGATTTCTAGGTGTAATGTGGTAAAAGTAGGGAAAATATAGTTTGCATAAACCAAAATCAAGCCCCTCTTTCACTTACATCACATTAGGAAGTAGGAACCCAGGTTGCTCACTACGAAGGATCAAGCTACTGATTCCTATGACCTTTTATGCTTGATGTAACTGAATAGATGCCTAAATTAGGTTTTTATAAGCTTCAAGCAACCAAATAGCATGAAACCCTAATTGTAAGATATATGATAACAGACTGATTTACAGCATAGAAATTGATAAACAGACTATAGAAATACAGGGTAAAGGTTAGAGAGAGCATGTACCCAGAAATTGAGGACCTGTTAAACAAGGGTGCCCACCCCAGTATCCTAAAAGTTTCTGATTGTAAAAATCTTTTGTACATAATGTCAGAGTGTCTATAGAGTCCCAGATCTAGGATATGAAGCCTTGTTAGACTAGGGTACCTGCTCTGTAGTCCCGATTATTTCAGGATGTCAAAACTTGAAGTTCTATGATGACTGTATTTGTAATACATGTTATCCTTCCACTCCTTTTTGCCAGATCTTTTCCAATATGACCTGCACATACAAAAGGAGGAGAAAGATGGTTGTGGCTATATATGAGTTTTCCTCAGTCAAACCCTGTCTTTGGTATTTCTACCTCAACAATAGCTAATGATAAAGATTTGCAGATGTGTGTGCTCATATATCATATGTGTATGCAGAAATATAAAACCCTAGATGACTCAAGCATCAAGGATAGATCAACACAATGCTTCACTCAAGGAAACAACAACAATATCACCTCAAGGAGATGATAGAAATGAAGACTTGTAGAACAAGAAGGTGAGGTAGCCGTATCCATAGAGGATTCCCAAGTTCAAGTTGGAGGCTTCAACCCTTCTCCTGATCATACAAAGGGCTTGACAAAACCCTACGAAGAGAAAAATAGACTCAAGATCTTGATTCCTAATTGCCACCGAATATCTCCATGATAGCAAATATCAATATCTTCAAAAAGCTTGAACAAGGTGCTGATCTTCAATAGCAATAGTGGCCGAATTTTGGCATAGTAAGCTTGCATGTAGATTATGTGTGATAAAATGATTTGCAGTTCTTTTTAACTACCAAACCTTAGAAATTCAAATATTCAAAATAATACACTCACATTGCGCAAAAACTAAAATTTGAAATCAGAATCTTGAGGTGCACAGGGCACGCCAACACCACCCCAAAATTTAGGACCCAAAAAAATAGGGCAGGACTAGGGTGCGGGTGCCCTAGTCTAGACCCTAGTTTTCGTTCAAGGTCTATCTCAAGGGGGTCTAGAATATCCAGACTCCAAAGTTTGTTTTCATGTTCAGTCATTTATTTCTTCATAATACGACATTTCTTCAGTAGGGTATAGGTCAATCAGGGTTTAGGTAGGCTAGAAACAAAAAGGGTAAGAGGACACCAAAGGAGAGGAGCTCAACTAGATGCAAAATTTTGCTAATCCATATAGGAGTACAATTTCTCACATAACATTTAGCCCCAACTTTAGTGGCCACATGACACTACATGCATATGCAACTAAAGGGAAGTAAATACTTCAATCATGAAAAGGATACCCAAAAGGATACTATAGAGGAAACCAAAGTGTTTTCACGCAAGAGGAAGAAGCCCTCAGTCTATGATCTTGCAAGACTACAAAGTTAGGAACCACATCCTGCAAAGGAACACTTGTCAGATACTCGAAATCAATCATCCTACAACCAACACACAAATAGGTCAGCCATAAACACTAAAGGGGTTGAGTGATGAGTCATGATGAGGGAGAAAATTGAGGGAGATATATGCCCCCTTGTTTCTGCTTGCTTAGTCTGAAAAGGAGAAACAAGGTGGTTATCTTCACACACAAATTTCATGGAAAGGTGATGAAGAATGCATCGTGAGGGTTATTTTCACTGTTGGAGTAAATATGGTTTTACATATTTACCTTGCTTAAGTTTACTTAGGCAACATAATTCATTAATTAGTTGCATACTAGTTTATTATTCAGTTGTTTTTGTTGGTTATATTTTTACCAGCTTTCACCTTACCTTTATAAGCAAGGCTCTGTACATTATTTCGCATCTCATATCTCAATAATATTTTTCATCTTCTGGTGAAATATTTATCTCTCGTATTGTGAAGGTTTATCCTGCAGGTTGTGTTCCTAGGAGGTGCTTGACACCAACATGGTATCAGAGTTGACTATCTGTGTTTCCTTCCATTTGGAGAGTTTTCATCAGTGATGGTGTGATTGAGATTTTGATGAGATCATTATTATTTGCCAAAATTTATTTCTCTGTGTAAAGGCAACGTGTGAAGGATATCTCTGTGTAAAGGCGACATGTATGTTCCTCTGCTACATTTCCCTTTATTTGAAAGCATCTAAAAGAGTCTTCTATCTCTCACGTGACTAGCTGATACTTTGCAACAAATATATATATATATATATATATATATTGCTTCAAACCTTTGTATTTACATAGTTTCCAATTCATTATTGCATTGAAATCTGAGATAATAAAGGCTAGATTTGGGTGATTTTTTCATCAATGAAGACATTTTTTTCTATGTAGTGAAGGCATTGAACAAAAATGGGCATGTGGAATTACTCTTGCAAGGGCATTTAAAATTAATTTGTCTGATTTAATACTTGTTGTGCATAGATAAGAGATATTCCAGAAGATCATTCTATAGCATATACTGTTATTGTTGTGCATCGAAATTAGTTGCTGATGATCACCTATATGGGAACCCAACCAATATATATATATATATATATATACATTAGACTTTATACATTTTGTAAAGATCTTTCATAAATATTTTTTTAGGGTTTATATCCCATGTAGAGTGTGAGGAAAATGGCAGTGGGCCCATTCAAAGTATTGTTTGGAAGTTGTTCACAAGGGATCTTCATCCCATATTGCTGGTGCAGGTGCTTTCTAGATATTAATATAGCCCATCACTCTCTTATAGTAACATTAGCAAGGCTCCCAAGGGTTTGTTTCATCACTCTCGTGCATGGTGTTTGGTGAACGTGCTCGCTGACTTGGTGATTTTGCATTGAGGCTTGGTGACTTGGAGTTCATGTCATGCAGGCACCCACCACATTTTGAATATCAAGATTCACTTGGCCCTGGAGGCCCAAAGTTTTAGCCCCTGTGCATGTGGTGGTCACATGGATGACCATAATTGAGCCCTCAGGTTCTTGTTGGTGCATTGAAAGAGCCTTTATAGGCCTTTTTTCATTTTTGCATAACTTTTGCAAACAGAGGCCGATTTTCACAAACTAGATATCGATGGAAAGGTATTTTCATCACCATTGTAGTGGTTGAGGTATTTCTCACTTATTTTTTGTTTGATGGTGATTTTACTACATTACAGTTTGATATTGGTTTTTCTTCATTTCTTGTGACTAAAGGAGTTGGTTGTGTATATTGTGAAGAATAATTGTTGCATTCTCTTGTTTCATCATGGATTTGCCTAAAGTAGAAATTTTAACTACAACAAATGATCTTAAGTGGAAATCTAATATGGAGATTTTGTTGTTGAAAATGAAATTGCAAAGGATTACTTTTGGCCAAGATCCTAAATCCACTAGTGTTGTAGAAAAAAGGAAATGGTTTGATTGAAGAGATGAAGCTCTTGGTACTCTCATTATGTCTATTTCTCCTAATTTGAGATGTCACGTGTTATCTCGTAAGCATCCTAATGATATTTGGACTACCTTAGAGAATCTTTTTGGTAAGCTAGATAAGATGAGGAAATTTCATTTGGAGAATGAACTAATGAATCTAGATCCTAGGCATTTTGATAATATCCAGGACTTTTTCACCAAACTTAATTCTCTTAGATTGTAGTTATCTGGATGTGGGGTTAAGAAAGAAGATGAGTAGTTGAGTATATCTATTCTCTCTAAATTAGGTCTTGATTATTTTGTATTTGTTTCTGCATTTTATGCTACCATGGATGCTCTAGGTAGTGCACACAAAATGCCTTCTCTTGATGGTTTTGCAATGCAACTCACAAGGGAACAAGCAAAGTTGGCACAAATGGGCACATTGACACTTACGAAGGCTCAAGAACATCTTGCAAAAGATTCTAAGGCTTCAAGTGGCAAGGACAAGAAATAGAATAAGGATTCTACGTCTAAAGAGAAAGTTGTTAAGGATCCACCTTCACATCCGACTCCTTAGACCAAGACCTCTTCTAAAGAAGAACCATCATGAAAGAAGAAGATCAAATGTGAATATTGCAAGAAATATGGACATGATGAGCATAGGTGTTATACTAAGAAGATTGATGAGCCCACTCATCTTCTTTAGAAGAACAACATCCTGCTGCCCTCATCAGAGTCTCCTTCTTCTTCTGCTTCACAATTGGTAGCATCTTCATCTACACAGTCAGGGAATTCAGGATTTTCTAATTCCACTATTCCTAAAAATGGGAGATAGATTCTTGATTCAGGTGCATCTCATCACATGGCATCTTCTTTGGATATGTTCTCTTCTTTTGAGCCTTGTAGTTCGTCTAATATTTTGTTGGGTAACAATACATACATGAAGGTTTGTGGGAAAGGTTCTATTTGTTGGCAAGAGACACTACTATGCATGACAGGTGTTGTCATTGATGGCAACTAAGTCTACCTTGCACATCCGCATTACATGATTTGTTCATACTGGAAGTTAGAGTGAAGATTTGTCTAAGTTCAGATGTTAGAAATAGAGCATGAGACAGGGTCTGATATCTTAGTTTGGATCTCTCCGGTGGTAATTCAAAATGTGCTGCAGATCTAAAGAAGTGATAAGGAGTGTCAAGACTATCTAAATCCAGAATCTTAGCATTTGATGATAAAGGATTCAAAAGTTATAAGGATCTGAGTATCAGGTTCCAGTCAATCAGCACAGTCAGAAGAAGAATAGGGCAACCTAGTATTTGATCTTGGTTTAGATACAGAAAAGTTGTTAGATAAGCAATTGGTGATAATTAGTGGTATTAGCCGACATGATTGATGATCTAAAACACAAGTTTTTGGTCTGCGTTGTTGTTTGTGTATGGATTTAGATGATAGAGCAGAGTTCTTAATAAAACTTCTAACTTTCCTTGAAGTCGACTGCATTTAATTGAATTTATTGATACAGATATATATAGCCAATGGATTTGAGTGTTTTGGTGTGTGTGTGTTTTGCGATGATGGAGTAAGTGTGCAAAAGGTAGATTAAAGTGCAAAAGGGAAGAGATCTAAGGTCCAGATTATGGCAGAGCAGTAAACAAGGAAGAATAAAGATGAAGTGTGTAATATCAGTATTTTGTGCTTAACTAGAACTAAATTCTTGCATTGGAAGATGCTATTAATCAGTTCAAACAATCTGTAATCCTTTTGTAATCATTCTTGTAGGCAGTGAGCCTCTCTTGAGCAGTGAGCTCTAGGTAGTGAGCTCGAAGGCATGTGCCTTCCCCTCTTGTAATACTTTTAACAGAGTATAATCTTTGTGGGTTAACCGCCACCATGGTTTTTCCCTTAACCAGGTTTCCACATCAAAAATCTTGGTGTCAAGTGAGTTATTTATATTTCTACTCGTGTGTTATTGATTCCTACTTTTCATGGTTATATCATTAATCTGTTAAGAAGTTGTAAAGAAGAATTAACTGTAGCAAGAATTAAAGTCTTAAGACAACTAATTCACCCCCCCTCTCAGTTGTCAGCCCTAATTCCAACAATTGGTATCAGAGCAAGGTTCCTTGAAAGAAGCCTAACAACTTGAGGAAGATCTGGGAAGGAGTTTCAATGAGTTCACTTAGACAACTTTAATTGGCCTTAGAAGATCTTGACCAATCCAAAGAAGAAGTAGATGACCTGAAAGCGAACCTTAAGGATGCTGATGATTGCATTGACTTACTAAAAGATAAATTAAAGAAGTCAATGGAAAAAAGGAAGGAACTACTTCATCAGCTAGCTAATCTTACTGAAGAAAATGGAATGAATGAGGCCTTGGAAGAAAAGACAAAGGAATGTGAAAAGTTGACAAAAGAAGTTTTTTGTTCTAAAACATCAGATGGAATCTGGGGTAATGAGGCTAACCAAAGAAATTGAGCAAAGGAAGAAGATTGAGGAAGACCTGAATCAAACTCTAAAAGAAAGAACTAAAAAATGCTACAGATTGGATAGAATAGCTGGCCATCTAGAGTCTGATCTACAAGAAAGCAGAGACAAAGAGAGAGAACTTGAAAGGCAAATTGTCATTCTCAGGCATGACCTAGAAGTTGCAAATGAATACAAGGAGAAGTTCAAGATAAGCTCAGCTAAACTTTAAGCAATGCTTGAGAGTCAGAGGAAGGTTGATGATAAGCATGATCTTGGGTATGAGAAATGTGAAATCTTCAGATCCGGACAAAGAAAATTTCAATCAAGGAATGGGAGAAACAGACCTAGAAGACCTCCGATAAGACAGCCTAATGCTCAAAGGTATCCATCTTTCAATGGAAATTGTTTCAATTGCAATAAATTTGGTCATAAAGCTACTTAGTGTAGAAGTAGAATAAATCAAAATGGTCCATCCTTCTCTGGTCAATGCTTCAAGTGTAAGAGGTATGGTCATAGATCCAATGAATGTAGAAGTATGATAATGAATAACTATAACAATAGAGGAAATAACAATTCTTTCAATGGCAAATGCTTTGCATGCAATAGTATTAGACATATGGCTAATCAATGTAGATCAAGAGGAAATCAAATAAATAGGCAAAGAAATGATGTGTGCTTCAATTGTAACTGATCCAATCATTTTGCAAGATTCTGCAGAAGCAGGAATAATGAAAGAAGAGGTCCAGTAAACAAAAAACCAGACGAACAAAGACAAGACAAAGGCTAGGGTAAAGTTGATGTGAATGAGGTCCAGAACGAAATGAACAAAACATGGGTAAAGAAAGGTGAAATAAATAGTGACAATGGATCCACACCAAAATCTGGTGCTGATAATTCCTCTGGGAATTGAATCAGGAGCTCTGGCTCAGGGGGAGCTGCATTAAAAATCTAATTCCCCCAGCTAGTAAGTGGGTGCCTAAATCTGGCATGATGAGAAAAGATAATTTGGGTTATTGCAAACCTTTTGAAAGGATTTCCAGAAGAAAGGAAGTGAATATGGTGATTTGCGAAGCAATTGAAGATCGACTGTATGTTGAAACAGAGTAACCAGATGTGTTAGGGCAGAGCATTTATTACAAAGGCAAATTAGGCTTTACAGAGCATAAAAGGGTCATTCACTCTTCATTTGAAACACTTTGCATTTGAAGAGAGCAAGAAGAATAGCGTCTGAGTTGAGAGTTCAAGGATTTGAAGTGCGACCGATGAATTTGTCCAAGAACCCTAATTTCATGAAAAAAGGTATTTATCTGCGAAGCTTTGAACTTGTAATCTTTTGCAACGGCTACACCTTTGATTGTTGGTATTACTGAAAGGCCTCAACCCAAATTTAAGAAGCATCCACAAAAATCAATAGAAGTCAACCCATTAGGTTCATTTTCAAGTGTTCCGTATGGTGTGCTGCATGTTGAAGATATTAGGGTTTATATTCATGCAAGCATAGATGAATTTGGGGACTCGAGGTTTGTAGATTTGTTTGAGATTCATCTAAGGGATGAAAATCACAATCTTAAACCTGATTATAAGGCACTGCATGAACTTGTAATCTTTTGCAATGGCTACACCTTTGATTGTTGATATTACTGAAAGGCCTCAACCCAAATTTAAGAAGCATCCACACAAATCAATAGAAGTCATCCCATTAGGTGCATTTTCAAGTGTTCCGTATGGTGTGCTGCATGTTGAAGATATTAGAGTTTATATTCATGCAAGCATAGATGAATTTGGGGACTCAAGGTTTGTAGATTTGTTTGAGAGTCATCTAAGGGATAAAAATCACAATCTTAAACCCGAGTATAAGGCACTGCATGATAAACATTTCATTCAGATTATGGGGTTTCCAACATTTGATGAAGATGAATGGGTCCGGTATGTTTTAAGCTGAATGCATGATGAGTTTTTGTGGCTGTTGAAACCATTCAAAATTATCAAAGGATGCTATCAGGATTGTGACTGGGTTGAATTCAATCGGTGGTTTATCCATGCTGAAATCTATGAAGAACCAGATTGTAACTAATGCAACCGGTGCCAAATTCAACAAAAGGGCAATAACCATCAATGATATTATTGATCCAGATGTCAAGTTTGATTCAATGGTAATTGGTTACAAAATTTATCATTCCAGCAGGGAGAACTCTATCTCTGGAATGACCATATATGCTGCATACAAAATGTTAAAGGAAAATGCAAATTATGACTTGTGTGAATTATTGCAAAACCAGCTAATTGAGAACTTGAATAAAATCAAGAAAGATAAGAAAAATACCTTTAAATATGGTACATTGGTTATATGTTATTTTTCTACATTATGAATGAGATACCTGGAGTAAAGGGTGTGCATTGGACTAATGACGAGCCAGTTGCTATTCAAATAAGAGATCATCTACACAGAATTGGTGACTATAAAGCACAGAAGACTGCAATCTAGGGATACTTGAAGAACTTTTAGAATATGATGCATTCTAGAGAAAGAATCCCTAAATTGGTTGTTGAGAAGTACAAAAATGAAATATGTTTCATGGTGGACATTGATCAGTACTTAATGGAAGTAGTAGAACCCAGAACTATTTGGAGCATGCCCATGGGGTATGAGGTAGATGAGAAAATTTTGAATATGTATGCTCAACACCTTTTGAGTAAGCCAAAGGGCACAACAGTTGAAAGATTTGGAACATATGAGGAGCTAAGTATGAAACTACATGTTGAACTTAGAAAACCTAAAACCAGTAGAAAAGTAAGGAAAGAAGTTGAGTAGTTGGCCGAGAATCTTGGCCTCACCAAGGAAGCTATGAGGTAATTTAGGGAAAGAACTGAAAAGGCTGAGAAAGAAAAGTAGGATAAGAAATAGGCAAGTGCTCCGAAAGTCTCCTTCAGCCAGCCTAGAAAAACTAGGAGCTCTGCTGCTACCCCTATTCCCCCAAAATCTGCAAGGAAAGAGAAACTGGAAGACAAATCATCTGGTAAGGAAAAGAAAAGAACAAAAGTAATGGAAAAAAGGCCATATGGTAGAAGGATGAAGAAATGACAGACTCGGATGATGGGCTTAAGGAGATAAAGGCCACATATGCTAAAGTTGTTAAAATATCTAAAGAGAAGCCTTCTGAAAGAAAGAAGACAAATAAGAGGCAGAAATCAGAGGCAGATGTCAAGAAGCAAATTCCCTCTATGAAAACATTGTCAAAACAATTACTGTTGATGGAAATTTAAAACCATTGACTAAATTCTATGATCTTTACAATAATGCTGACAAAAGACTTTTAGAAGAAGTCACTATCAAGTACTTGAATGTATACAGTCAAGCACTGGTAGAAATTTTGTCAGAAGTTCCAAAAGGCTTAAGAGACATCTTGGAAATGAGAAAAGAAGCTGCTAAGACTAAAGATATGGAGTTGAGCGAACATGTGCTAACCACTTTATGTCTGGTGATCTCTAGCAAAGAAATAAATAAATTTTTTAAAGAGGTCAAAAATGAATTTAGGAGTAAGACAAGGATGAACAAATTGATGATTGGAGACATAAATGAAGTTGTCTAAGAAACTGAGCAAATTCTGAGAAAAGCTTTAGACAAAAACAAGTTCTTTATGGTTGTAGATGAACCTGTTGATGACACATTAGTTCTGGATGAAGAAGAGAAGCAAGAGGATGAGCAACAATTTGGAATAGATAACCTCTCTATCCTAGAAGAGTAAACTATAAGCAAGAAAGATGAAAAGATGACAAATGAAATTGCTAATGTAGGAGGTATTCTAACTCCTCCAGACCATTCTGACAAAAAGGATACAGAAATAGAAAAGGCTAAGAACCAAGAAGCAGAAGAAGCCAAGAAGAAAAATGATAAAGAAGAAGAGATTGTAAAGGATGATGAAGAACCCAAGCAATATAATCTAGCTGATAGTACCAGTAAGGATCAAACAGATACATCATCATTTTGGGCAAGAGACACTGCAGAAGTAGTAAAGGAGATTTTGGAGAGAGACAAACAAATTGAAGAAGATCAGGACATAATTCAATGTCCAATAAACTTTGATATATTATCTCCAGTGCAGAAGATTAAGTTGGCTTCTATAGGTCAAGCGAAGGCTAGAGAAGACATTTTGAAGTCTCACATAGAAGACAGTGAGCTACTTGGTCTCGCATTAGGAATTTTAGAGAAAATCATGCCAACATACTAGAAGGATTCTTTAGCATCCCCCTCTAGACAATTAAAGAACTTGATAAACTCAGTAAGTTCTCATTTTGAGTCTCTAGAGAAGTCTGCAGAGGTCAAGGTTCAAAAAGAATTCAATGATAAAAGATTTGATGCTCTTAAGGGATTGATCAGAGTAGATAAAATGGTGTTGGATGCCATTATTAAGAGTATTCAAAATGCTCTTATAGAAGGAGGAAATATGTATAAATTTTGTCTATCTTGTCCTAAAATTATAGAGGACATTGAAGAAAAAATAAAAAATGTCTAAGCAAAAATTATCCAATATATCAAATTCTTTTGATCCGGTTTCAATATCAGTGGCAAGTAAGGAGAATCAAGTGATCAACTTGATTGATGAGATAAAGAAATTGATAAAAGAGAAGGAGAGTACAGAGGCAAGAATGAGTGAGCTCCAGGGACTACTTTCCCTCAAAATGGAAGCCATGTTCAATGCTCTGACTGAAGCCCAAGCTGCAGCTCAGTCTAGTGACCCCATTGATCTATGGACATCAGAGTCACAAGCATTCCTTTTCAGTGGCCACATCCTAATTTTGAACACTATAAAGAATAGCTGGGATAGTGATCTTGCACATTTGAAGAACATTTTTGCTGATATACTTAAGTATATGTAAATATGACTCAAAGACTGTTTGTACATATGCGGCCTGGTATTTTTGTAAATTTTGGTTTGTGGATCCCACCCTTTGCAAATGATGTCAAAGGGGGAGTGAAGAGTAGTGAAAAATGAGGAATCCAGCAAAGGGGGAGCATTGGTGATCAATGAAAAGCACAAGTGTATATAGTAAGGAGGAGTGTTTTGACACTTAGTCATTTTTCACTAAGTGTTGCCACCAATGCCAAAGGGGGAGATTGTTGGAAAGAGACAATGTTACACATGACAGGTGTTGTCATTGATGGCAACTAAGTTTACCTTGTACACCTGCATTACATATTTTGTTCATAACGGAAATCAAAGTGAAGATTTGTCTAAGTTTGGATGTCAGAAATAGAGCATGAGACAGGGTTTGGTATCTTAGTCCAGATCTCTCCGGTCGTAATTCACAATGTGTTGTGGATCTGAAGAAGTGATAAGGAGTGTCAAGACTATCTAAATCTAGAATCTTAGCCTCTGATGATAAAGGATTCAAAAGTTATAAGGATCTGAGTATCAGGTTCCAGTCAGTCAGCATAGTCTGAAGAAGAACAGGGCAACCTAGTATTTGATCTTGGTCCGAATGCAGAAAAGTTGTTGGATAAGAAATTGGTGATAAGTAGTGGTATTGGCCGACATGATTGATGATTTAAAACATAATTTTTTGGTCCACGTTGTTGTTTGTGCATGGATTTAGTTGACAGAGTAGAGTTCTTAATAAAAGTTCTAAGTTTCCTTGAAGCTGACTACAATTGATTGAATTTCTTGATACATATATATATAGCTGATGGATTCAAGTGTTTTGGTGTGCGTGTATTGTGCGATGATGGAGTAAGTGTGCAAAAGGCATATTAAAGTGTGAAAGGGAAGAGATCTAAGGTCCAGATTATGGCAAAGTAGTAAACAGGGCGGAATAAAGATGAAGTGTGTAAGATCAATATTATGTGCTTAACTGGAATTGAATTCTTGCATTGGCAGATGCTATTCATCAGTTCAAACAATCTCTAATCCTTTTGTAATCATTCTTATAGGTAGTGAGCCTCTCTTGAGTAGTGAGCTCTGAGCAGTGAGCCCAAAGGCATGTGCCTTCCCCTCTTGTAATACTTTTAACAGAGTATAATCTTTGTGGGTTAACCCCCACCGTGGTTTTTCCCTTAATTGGGTTTCCATGTCAAAAATCTTGGTGTCAAGTGTGTTATTTATATTTCTACTTATGTATTATTGATTCCTTCTTTTCATGGTTATATCATTAATCTATTAAGAAGTTGTAAAGAAGAATTAACTGTAGCAAGCATTAAAGTTTTAAGACAACTGATTCACCCCCCCTCTCAATTGTCAGCCCTAATTCCAATACTATTGATATGGGTGAATGATGTTTCAATGATGTTCTTTGTGTACCCTCCTTTCAGTTTATTAAATTACTCATGGTGCTCAAGGTAAGACAGTTGAGTTCACTCTTGATCATGTATACATTAGAGACATAGATACTAGATAGATCATTGCTATAGGTGTTGTGGATCATGCATCTCTCTTGTATTATTTTTCTCATTTTGCTTTTGATAATGATATTCCTTTGGCTGATGTTCATACCCTTCTATCAAGGGTGAATCATGTTTTTGAGGAGAAGTTTGGTCATTTGAATCTTGGTGTTCTTGAGACTAGTGTTGAGATTCCTCCTCCTCCATCTCCTGCTTCTTCATATTTGAGTCCTACCCTTGAGTAGGTTGATCATAGTTTTTCATATCTTGCTTTACTGGATGAGTATTTGGTAGGTATCTCATATTTGTTTGTGGAGTCTCATCTTACAAATTTCAAAGACATATTTAAGGGGATTTCTCTCCTCTTTGATGACAGTTCTAGTATGGTTGTTGATACATCTACATCTTCTTTGGAGATTGACATTGATGAGTTTTCTCCTTCACTTGATTTGTCACATTTCTTGGTTGTTTTTTATCATGACTATGTGGTGGATTATTCATGCTTGGAGACTCCTACTCAGTCTTCAAAGACTTCTATTTAGAGACTTCCCTCCTCCTTCCTTCAGTTGGACATAGAGTGGCTTCTTCATCATTTGGTGGACTTGTTTCTTCCTAAGGGGAGAGGTGTTGCTTGTAGGCATTGGATCATCTTTTGTTTCCAGGCATAAATCATCAATATTAGAGCTTCTTCATTATGGGGGGATATAATGTCTCTCTTTTTCCTCCCTATGGGGGGGTCATTGATTGTATATACATGATGTATCTAGTCCTTGGGGGGTATTAGTCAGTCCTCCATGCATCATTTTGTTTTTCTTTTCTCTCTTTTGGAGAGCAGTTTTGTCCCCCTGGGTTTTCTCCTTTTCTCCACTTGTGAGAGATTGCATTTCATCGCATTTGCATTGTAAATGGGTACCTAACATGGTTGTGTAGTCAGGATCCATATTGCATCTTTCTCATATTGCATATTAATCTCCCTAAGTTGCACTTAAGTGTTGGAGTAAATATGGTTTTACATATTTACCTTGCTTAAGTTTACTAAGGCAACATAAGTCATTAATTAGGTGCCTATTAGTTTATTATTTGGTAGTTTTTGTTAGTTATATTTTACTGGATTTCACCTTGCCTTTATAAGAAAGGTTCTGTAGATTATTTTGCATCTCATATCTCATTAATATTTTTCATCTTCTGGTGAAATATTTATCTCTTGTATTGTGAAGGTTTAACCTATAGGTTGTGCTCCTATAGGTTGTTTCTACTTGCTTAGTCTGAAAAGGAGAAACATGGTGGTTATCTTCATGCACAAATTTCATGAAAAGGTGATGAATAATGTGTCATGAGGGTCATTTTTACAAACACCACTAAAGCAGAAAGCATGGGTTAGATGGAAGGTGGAACTGGGATTCCAATGCAACAAACAATGTGAAAATCTAAATCTGATAGCCCAAGATAGAGGTTCATGAATAAAGCTACACAATTTTGCACCTAGATAGTGATACGAATTCTCATCCTTTTACTATAAGTAAAGGTGGTTTTCACCTTTTCACTATTCATTCTTGTTTTCATTGTGTAGAGGAGAGAAGGAGAAGGAGAAGGAGACCAACCATGCCAACACAACACCCATACAAGTTTCCGAGACTAGAGGTGCTTCAATCTCAAGTTGTAGATAGATGTATCAAGCCAGAGGTAGGATCTTATACTTCACTTCTATCAAATTTATTTCTTGTTTTGTAGATTTCATTATTTTCCATGCCATGTAGACTGATCTAGACAAGGGTACCCAAATAGGGTGCCCAAATCCAGCCAAGACACCCAAGTCCTCATAGGGCGCTCAGATCCTCTTGGGGCGACCAAGTCCTCCTAGGGCACCTAGGTCTTCCTGGGGTGCCCAAGTCTAGAAAGGACAAGGGCCCCAAGGACAAGGCATAGAATGATAAGTTAGGTATTGTTTGATGATTTGATGATGTGAACTAATTCAAATTTGAATGTTTGATGTGTAGGATGTCCCTGAGACACGGAAGCACACAGGTGGCCACCTGACGACATTGCTTTGAAGCCACGTTAGTACTATCTCTGACAAGGATTGAGGTTTCCTATAGGAAGTGGGCCTATGGTGGGTGTTTATTATGCCCACAATGAGATTCCATTGTAGTTTGTTGATGGCACTTATGGAGAGGTGGAATGTAGATACGTCTACATTCCATCTATGCACAGGTGAGAAGAAAGTGACTCTAGAGGACGTGTATCACATCCTGTGACTACCAGTCTGAGGAGAGATAGTGAGGATCATAGAGCATCGCTCAGAGGAGTACACTTGAGAGAGTCATCTATACTACTTGGGTCGTGTCTTCGCTAAACTGGGATGAGGACACATCACACTTCAATGGTTAGAGTAGGGATGCACTGACATTCCCTTAGTACAATGTATCATGATCGCTACCATCACCCTAGTGGTTGTACAGGATGGATGGGGCACTCACATTCACAAGGGCCTCGTTCACACTATTAGGTTGATGGAGGAGCACAGGACGGTCTTCACATAGGGGTGTAGTATGCTTGCGTACCTCTAGCGCAATTTGGGATGATACATCCATTATGAGGCACAAAGTTTGATGGTGTGTGCCCTATTATAGGTATGGATGTTTGAGTATATCAGGTGCACATGGCCCATAGGTTTTACCATAGAGCTGATGTGGACATATCCATTTGCTCATGCATATCTAGTCATCAGATGTTGGAGACATGGTGATTTATTATATTGGAGAGTGGTGTTTGATAGACTACAACACAGTGACATTATTTGGAGACCATATCACAGTTAAAGACCATGGATGGAGCAGCACAGATAGCTAGCAAGGATGCAACGGGATTAGCTGATGGTTGGTCGCCTTGGTCACATAGTTGTCTAGTTCTATTTTGATAGAGTAGAATGACAATTTGGATGCAGGCAGGATGTTCCTAGGATGCGTCTGAGCTACACATGCTCATCATGTAGCGCAGTCAAGGTGAATGTCACACCATGGACAATGATGGCTAAGGTAGTGGTGAGTGATGATGATGGTGTAGAGGATGTAGAGCCACTATCAGATGTAGATGACATCAATGTTACCCGAACATATCAGACCTAGTGGTAGACAATGTGGCCTACTCCTATCTTCCCTACTGGTCACCCCATAGGTGATCCATGACCATGGGCAAGTCATGGGAGTGACACAGGAGTAGAGGATGATGTTAGTGATTTCACTAGATACTATGATCTTGATGAGGATGATGATGATGATGATGAAGAGATCCTAGTACAGTATGTCTTCAGAGCGTGACCACGACAGGATCAGCAGGAGATAGACAACAACGAGGAGATCAAGGTGAGGCCACGGTTGAGAGGTCATGGTCTAGCCCCTACTAGTGTTAGGAGATCAATCTTTCTCGAGTGAGGGGAGACAAGTAGTCATATGCCCCCAACTGCAGAGCCAGTTGCAGAGTTCATTATACCAGTAGCAGTTCTAGATCCATCCTGGTGGGATGGCAATCTAGGTGAGACATTACTGTGTTGATGTATTGTTTAGATGATTACTTATTATGTTATGTATATATGATGAGATATTGATGTTGACTTTGTTTTCCTTTTTGCAATTTTTACTAATTCATGGCACGATTTTATGAGTCACGTTATAGCAGAGATATTTCCTACTGATGCGACTGAGTAGTGAGTGCGGACAGGGTATTCACCATAGCACTTTGCATGGTAACATGTAGAGATATTTATGCCATTACTAGATATAGAATGGCTATGGAGGCCACTTTAGATCGTGCTATAGAGGAGAGATCAGGCAATCCAGAGAGTTGAGTGTGTAGAGGCTGAGCTCTAGACACTGCGAGATCAAGTTGAAGCAGTACCTTGATCCAAGATGGGTCATGTCGTGACTCAGGTCTGACTTCCTAAGTTAGATCGAGTGAGAGATGATAGAGACAGGGCTTAGTCAAAGAGAGACTAGTACCACCTGATGTACATAGAGTTGCAGGGTGAGGTGATGGGTCTACGAGGTGAGCTCAAGGGTCTACGGTCACGAAGTGTCTCTAGGAGTCATTCGTGGTCCATGACCACGCATGGACAACCCTCTGTCACACACATACCACCAGGTTCTGAGGGGACCGGCGAGTGATTTTCAGCTATGTGATGTATCTTATATTCTATGACGGGTCATCCCACAATAATGGGTTACACTTTTTGGCCAAACATGACATTGAAATCAACATTTTGAACTAAATCTTCACTTTCTAACACCTATAGCCACTAAACTACTAGGAATTTGAAGATGATGTGAACTAGTGATTTGTGAGATTTTGTCTGTAGATTCTAAATATATTTTTTTAAAAAAATTTGGAGTTAAATTGTAAATTTTTTGCATCTCCTTTGATAACTAGTTTTTAATAGTAAACAACATTTTTTTAAAGTGATGTGTATTCTTTTGCACATAACTTTTTTCCTACAAAGGATAAAATTTTGATTCTTTTGAATTTAGATTGGTAACACTGATATCTAAAGGATGCATTTGGTTTCATAATGTTTTGTTGAATATATGTTTTTTAATTAAGTTTTGAAGTCAAACCAATTATAATTTTGACATAGGTGTATTATGTCCAACATAACTCTTTTTTTTATATATCAGAATTCAATTTTTTTTTGTTGGAATAAGGACATCAATACCTAGAGGACATGTATTTTTTAGATTTTTTTTGTCTATTTTCCTATTTTTTCATATGTGTGAAACAAAGACCTTGATGTTCATTGAAAAACCTACATTCACAAGAAATAAAAAATAAATATAATAATCAAATTAAATATATTTAAAATTATACTTTTTGGGAAGCTTATAATAAGGACTACATACTTACAAAACATAATTTTTAAATGAATTCATTTGATCTTCCAAAAGGTAAATCAAAAGTGTTTTTTTATCCGCATTTGGATAGGTGTAGAGGAGACTCCATTATAGGTATGATTTAAAACTAGCGAGGTTCTATCCAAGAGGGTTTGAATCTAAGGGGGTTTGATAAAAGCCTCTTCAATTAAAATCCTTTAAATGGAACCTTTCAAGGCTTAAATCATTATATTTTCTAAAAATATGTGATTTCAACAAAAATTAGGATGTCCCAGAAAGTGTAACCCATTATTGTGGCAACACCCCGACATCCCATTTTGATGTATGGGATAGTCGACTGTGATGTATATTCAAACTGATGCATATATATATATATATATATATATATATGTGTGTGTGTGTGTGTGTGTGTGTGTGTGTGTGTGTGTGTGTGTGTGTGATGTTTTTTATTAATGCTTGTAATGTTATTGATTTATCACATGTGATTTATAGAAATGCAACTAGTGATAAAGATTATGTGGAAATGCAATTAATGCTAATGTGATATATACTAAACAACTCTTTGCAGAATGTGTAGTAAAACCCCATAATGATTAATGAATTTCATACATAAGGACAATACTATGCTATATTCAGTTAATGCAAAGGTGATCTTAATAAAGCATGTTTAAGCAAGATACAACAATGATTAATCAGAAAAGATTTTATGTTAAATGAATTAAGACAAAATAATCTATCTTGCCAAAATTGAAGCTGAACTTGACAATACTAATGAATTTGCTTTATAAAGTAACATCTAACATATGATCTTAAGCATAGAATTTTTTGAGATGTGCAGCATTAATAGGTTCTTTAAGCAACATACCTTGTTCATCAACTAATTTATATGCTCTTGATCCAAAGGCTTCAATAATAACATATTGTCCAAGCCAATTAGGGCTAAACTTTCCTTTTTCTCCAGGAGGTGCATTCATGTTACGTTGATTCTCATATAGTACCAAATCTCCAATGTCGAAGGAACGATGTATGATGTGCTCATTGTATGATCATTGGATACTTTTCTGATGGGCCTTAAGGTCCTCAAGAGCATTGATACATTGTTCATCAAGCGTCTCAAGTTCTCATAATCTCTTCTCTCATTCCGTATCATCGTCAAGAATATCCTTTAGGGAAATTCACAATGAAGGAATTTCTAGCTCTAAAGACATTATCACGCCAGCACCATAGAAAAGATTATATGGTGTAGTTCCAGTATCCGTGTGAATACTTGTTCCATAATCCCATAATGCGTAGGAGAGTTGAGGAGTATGCTAGTCTTTTTTATGTTTGTTAATAGTTTTCCAAAGAATTTGTCCAATGATTTTATTTGAAGCTTCTACTTGGCCATTCGATTGAGGATAGTAAAGCATAGAGAAGCAATGTTGGATATGATATTTTTGAATGAATTTCTTCACGTCTGTGTTCTTAAATGTTGTACCATTATCAGAAACTAAGGAGGAAGGTATACCAAATTGAGAGATGATATTATCCTATATAAAACGACAGATTACTTTAGCGGTCATGGATCGCAGTGGAACCACTTCAACCCACTTCGTAAAGTAATCAATAGCAGTGATGATGAAAGTATGTCCTCAAGAAGAAGGTGGAGAAATTTTATGAATTAGATCCAAGCCCAAAACAAAAAATGGCCATGGTGAAACTTGGACTCGAATTCCCTAGGCAGGTGCTTGGATTAAATGTTTATGTTGTTGACATTGCAGGCATTTCCTGACATATGCAAATGAATGTTGTTCTATGCATTGCCTTGATAGTACCCCATCCATAATAATTTTTGTACCAATGATTTTCCTCTAAAGTGTCATCCACAAGCACCGGAGTAATCTTCTTCTAAAGCTATCGAGATCTTTAAATTATTAAGACATCGAAGAAGAACACCATTATAGCTTCGTCTATATAAGACATTAGATAGAATAATATAACACACTATGATTTTGCGTAAGCTAACTCGTACGTTCTTAGATTTTGAGTTAGGAATGGTACCATCACACAAATAATAGAATATATGGGAGATCCATTCATCAGAATTTGTGTTACAATAGAGGCCAGCCTCCGAGGGTGCAACCTCATCAATTGCAGGTGTTTTAAGATTATGAATGATGAAGAGATATTTGTCAGGCAAATCGATAGGGGATATAAGGGAAGTTATGATTGCCATTGCATCCACATGTTGATTGTCTTTCCTTGGAATAGTATCAATTGAAAATGATGTAAATTGTTTTAATAAAGCTAAGGCAAGATTATGATATTGAGATAACTTATCTTGTTTAGCTTGATATGATCCTATTATTTGTCACACAATTAATTGTGAATCACCATATATGGTGATATGTTTGATGTTGAGAGCCAAAGTAGCACAAAGTCTTGCAATGAGAGCTTTGTACTTAGAAATGTTATTTGTACATAAGAAGTTTAGATAGTAAGATAGAGGAATCAACTTACCAGAAGGAGGTACTAGTATGATACTAGCACTGGAGCTAGTTCGACATCGTGAATGATTGAAATACAATTCCCATTTATCATATTTGTATTTTGTTGGCAACATGGTCAAGAGACACTGTTGATATGGTGAAGAATTGATGTTGTCATTTATGGCAACAACCAGACATGATTTGGAACTGTTCCTGAGACAAAGTTATGTGTAGCCTTTCGATTCAGAGAGACTAACTTAGCCAAAATTGATTAAGTGTTGGTAGTTTACCAAGACAATGACAATGATTTAGTTGGTACTCCTCCACAGTTGAAGATCATGATATGGGGTTCTGGTATGTTATTAACAGTTATTTGATGATGTTATGTTCCAGTGTTCAAGTCCTGACTTCCTCCAGAAGTCATACTATGATTTGTCTAAGTCCAGGTGAACAAAGACGAGTCAGAAACATTGCAGAGTATATGAGTAAATTGGTCTGCATTCCTCCACTGATGACTATTTTGATTTGTGGTTTTGAGGCAATGTAGATACTTGGCATAAGCATCTAAATCCAGAGTTGTAGAGCTTGAAGTTCATTGGATCACATTTTACAAGTTCTCCAGTATCGACTTTCAAGTTGATAGTATTTCTCTGTGATAGAACAACAGTTTTGAGATATGCATTTTTCTATGAAATATTATTATGGTCTGTAGTTATGAAGGTATGATAAAAGGCCCATAATGAATGTTGGTTATGAATTTCAAAGTCTCATATGGTTTGTATTGAAATTTATGGTATGACAGTCAGGCTAGTTGAGTATGCACTTAAAGTTGAAGCTGACACTCATGTGAAATCAATATGCGATGAAGACATAACATTTGAATTCTCATTCTAAGTGGCTCTACTATAGGTCCTAACTTATATGAAGATTCCTAAATGTTTGTTTGGGTCCGTATTACTGTTTGTGCCTAATATCAAGCCAACAAGGTATAATATTTGTGTATACATTTCATATTAGGCTTGCCGACCTAGTTGTGAGATTAATCTTGTTATGGATATATATACTCAATAGATTTTGGTATTGGAAGGGCATGGCAATGTGAATATAGTGTGAATTCAATGTGTATGTTATCTAAGGCAATTTTGTGATAATAAAAGAGTGGTAAGAGCAGAAGAACAAAGTATATGTAAAGGATAGAAGAAAGGTAGGGCAGATATAATGAAGACTTTTGAATCTGTGTATTGAGCTATTAATGGAATTGCACCTCAGCATTCTATAGATGCATTGTAGCAGTCATCTCTTGGCAGTGAGCTAATCCTTCTATATTCTCTTCTATTTTCTTGGCAGTGAGCCTATTGCAGTGAGCACTTCTTTGGATAGTGAGTCCTTGGGCAGTGAGCCTTCATGTAATTTGGTTTTGATATCATAATATATTGTGAGCTAACACTCATTGTGGTTTTTCCCTTTTTGGGCTTTCCACACAAAAATCTTGGTGTCTATGTGTTATGACTTTGTGGGTGCTTTTCTTATGCTTACTTTTCTTTCATGTTATTGAATTAGTAAATGGATTAAAATAAATATGCGAAAGAAAGATTTACAGAATACTAATTCACCCCCCCCCTCTCAGTATTCTTTGTATTCAACAATTGGTATCAGAGCAAGGTTCCTTGGAAGAAGTCTAGCAACTTAAGGAAGATTTTGGAAAGTTTACTCATGGCAGCCATAAGGTATCCTACTATAGGCAGTGTTACAATTGATAAAATTGCTCATATGCCAGTAATCAAGAATTAAAAACTGCTCTTGAAGATTTGGATAAGTATAAAGTAGATATCCAGGATTTGAGTGAAAATGTCAAAGAAGTTGATGAATGCATCCTTAAACTAAGAGAGCAAGTCAAGAGATCAAAGGATATAAGCAGAGAGCTAAGTGAACAGTTGAAATCTACAAATGAAACCCTAAGTGATCTATCAATGCTGATTAAAGAGAAAGAAGAGGTTGAGAAGCATTTGAATCAAGTTTTGAAAGACAAGTCTGAAGAATGTGAAAATTTGGCAAAAGATGTACTTTTAAAGTTTGACTTGGAAGTTGCAAACAGTTACAAAGAAAAGTTCAAAATAAGCTTTGCAAAGCTTGATGAATTGCTTGGCAGTTAAAAAAACCTAGATGACAAGAAAGGTTTGGGATTTAAAAGAGGAGAAAGCTCTAAATCAGGTCAATAAAACATTGAGATGAGGAAAAACAAAGGCAACTAGTTCTAGAATCAGAGAGTTAGACCTAGAAGACCTCCAGTCAGGCAGCTAAATGCTCAAAGGTATCCATCTTTCAATGGCTATTGTTTTAAATGCAATAAGTATGGCCATAGGGCTACTCAGTTCAGGAGTAGAATGAATGAAAATGTTTCATATTTTTCTGGTCAGTGCTTTAATTGCAATAAAACTGGTCATAAAGCAAATGAATGTAGAAATATGATAAGGAATGGTTTCAACAATGCAAGAAATACTCAATCTTTCAATGGAAAGTGCTTTTCTTGCAATAGATTTGGACATATGGCTAACCAATGTAGATCAAGAATAAATCAAACAAATGGAAGCAATTAAGGACAGAGGAACGTGGTATGCTACAATTACAATAGACTTGGACATATTGCAAGATTCTGCAGAAGCAAGAATTAGAAAAGAGACTATCTTGCAGAAAAGAAGAAAATAGAGTAGAGAGAAGATAAAGGTAAGAACAAGGTTGATCCGGTAGAAATCAAGAAGGAAATGAGCAAGTTCTAGATTAAGAAGGATGTAAATGAGGTCAAGGATGGATCTGTAGATTGTTTGTCATTGATGTCAAAGTGTCAAAGAACCAGGGTTGTTGACGTGATTGTCATTGATGTCAAAAGTAAGGTGATGTTGATTGGTTTGGTTGCTTCATGATTTATGTTCTTAAAAATGTGGTGTTGCCTCAGAATGTGTTCATGCCATGCTTCAATTCAGTGCTTAAGGATCACCATGCTTCATGTTTTATGATTCAGTTCACATGCTTCTTCACATGCTTCAAAGTTGATTAATTTGTTGTGTTGGTGTTTGCTTATGCTTCATGATGCTTATGATTCACAAGGAGATTCTCAGTCAGATGTGATATCAAAATGATAGTGTCAAAATAATGATTGGATTGGTGCTTCTCTAATGAAGTCTTCATGAAATCTATGTGGTGCTAAATATGTCTTCGCCAAAGTGGATCTACATTGGCATTATTCAAAGCTTAATGAAAAGGCATATTGGTTAAGGTTTTGTAATATTCATCGACATGTATGCAAAGTGTTCAAAGTTGTTAAAACTCTACAAAACCTTCTAGTTAGATACCTTAGTTATGTTCTAAAGGTCAATATCTGCATGATAGACTATTGAGGGTTGGTGATTAGTTTGAAGATCTAGCCTGAAGAAAGTTACTGCACAAAACCCTAAAGTAAGTTAAAAACCCTAAGAAATGACCAAGTTTTTAAGGGTTACAAAGAAGTGTTTTAGATGGTTTCTTTTTGTTTTAATCTCTTGGTGACTTAGTATAGCCAGTCATTAAGTGACTTAAGTCACCAACATCATGGGAAGACTAACCCCATCCCCTAATGGGCACCGGGGCTCTCGGTGTAGGTTTTTGGTGTGGACACTAAATAAATATCAAAGGTTATGATTAAATGCTTCAAGGGCGTGAAATCTATTATCAATGGTTTATATTCAAACATTTAAAATTCCTAACGGTTCTTCTACGAGCAAAAAATTTGATGGGTAGTTTGTTTTTGAAATGGCGTTGTAACTGTTGATATTCAGTTGCTCAACTGCATCCATCCCAGAGGATTATTTTTAAGACCTATGCAAATGCTTGGAGATTTTTCTTAAGGATATGGTCTATGATATGACATGAAGATCTGTGAGAAAATTATTATTGTGTTGATGTTTTTATTTTATACATAATGTGCAGAGAATTAATGGTTAGAAGTAATAGACTGTAACATGTAGAGTTACTAGTTCATAGTGTAATTGTTTGCATAAGGGAGTTTGTAATGTTCTATCTATAGAAGAGTATTGTTGATGTGGGATATACATATGGGTTGATGACATATCTGAGAGAGTATAGTAAGACCTAAGGGGGAAATGCTCATAGAGTTTTTATTGTGAAAGGTATGCAAAGATTTAAGAGGTTGAAGGAGACACACTACAAATAGGCATCATTGTAATGTTTTTGTATATGAGCTATGTGTTCTTCTTGTAGATGAGAATATAGGGTTTTTAAGTATATTGTGATCGTAGTTTGTAGTGAGAGCATAGTTTATATTGAGGTGTGTATGCAGAGTTAGAACATATTGTAGAGATAGAAGGTTTTTTTTAAAGAGTCTTTGTTGGAAGTGTATTTGGAATGAAAAGATTGTATCAGGAAGATGATCTGTAAAGTTTGGTAAGGGCATTGCTATGTGGAGAAAATTTTTTTTCCTTTGTATATTATTGTATTCTTGTATTTGGGTTGGTGTCCCTGGATTTGGTGCTCCTAAATGTATTAGGGGTTGGTGCTCTTTGAAGTATGTGCTTCTAAACAAAATAGCCGGTGAGGCTCTGCAAATAGTGAGTTTCTGATTAAGCCAGTGAGGCATTTTTTGAGTGATTTTTCATCCCTATGAGGTTTTTCCACTCATGAAAATCTTGTGTTATGGTTGATGTTGATTGTCTTCATGTTTTGTTCTTAAGGTCTTGTTCATATCATTCATCATTGTTCATACTGTTGGAGTTTTTCCCAAACTAGATGCTTCCCAGTTATCCCTATAAGGTAGCCATCATTAATCAATAGGATTTCTGAGCCAAGGGCCAACAGTACAGGAGATAGACTCTATAAATATCTCCTCTTCTTCTTTAGGCTCTGCACAACCAAGGGACCCCTATTCAACATCTGTAAAATATGCATGTGAACTTACTAGGATGTTGACACAAAGCAGATGAATCCTCTCTTATGCAGACCAAAACTGTAAAATAAGTGCAAAGGGGCTAGCTTTGGGCCTATGCTTAGTTGTGTGATAGAGGATTTTGGTCCTAAAACTACTTCTAATGTCCTAAATGTTTATGTTTGAAGTTTGGATTTTGTATTTTGTATTTGGATGCAAGACTGGGACCTTGGGTTGTAACCTCAATACAAGACCAGACTGGTGCCTATCTTAGGGCTCGGAGTCAATAGACATACACATGTGAACGATTGCCATAAACTTGAATCAATAACTGAGTTTCAAGGGAATTTTTTAGTGTCTGCCTTACAGATACTTTCCCAAGACTGAGTATTTAGTCATTCATACTTAATGATATCCCTGTTGCAGCATACCTTTCTCAATGCTTAACCTAAAACATTTAATCTGTTCCTTGAACAAAGGTAAGAGATTAGACATTCAACATAGAAAATCCATGTTCCTGAATCTCAAATAACCCTTAGCTATTCAGATTCAAAAGGAAAGATGCCCACAACTTGGAGACAAATGACCATGCAACAAAGCATTTCTCATATAAAACAACATGAAACCAGCAAAATTATGCATAAAACATACAACATATGATTCATAAACTCACAAGATACCCAAAAATAGAGCCACCTACCAAGATGTATCTTCTTACTCCACCAAAATATTGTCCAATTTCTCAACAACCCAAAATGAGTAACACAGTCTACTTTTTATAGCAAGAATATGCACTCAGCATTCAGTACAATGGTCTTTTTTCAAAATTTCTGCTAGATACACTACACCTTCTGAATGGCACCTAAAACATTGAATGCGGCCAAGAGAAATAGAGGAAAGAGTGGTTGAAAATGGGATATGCACCGCCACCTAGAGATTTTTTTCTATCGAACATGGTAGCTAGCCTATCAATCAAGACCCATACCTCTGCAACCTTACCATAAATGGCCAACCTACCCGTGAGATGTAGCAACTGTGTGCTTTGAAGTTCTGCCTACCTAAAAAAGATGTAGTGAACACATACAAATCACCTTCCTATGAAAATTTGAATCATGGCCGTCGATTTCTTTCTTCCCATTGAGATCAATGGCTTTGGTTCATGCTGAAAAGTCCACAGCCAATCAAATCGTGCCACGCAGGCACCCTTTTTCTATCGCTAACTTTTTCCTGCTTCCATTTTACCTTTTCCGCCCATTTTGCCATTTTCGCCTTTGTATATGCAAAAGCATATACATACAACTGCTCTCAGACATGTGGTAGCCGTTCATTGGTTCTCCATCACTATGCAGATACATCTTCATTGGCAAGCCAAGGTATCTTTATTTGTATCTACACCTGTATATGCAATTGTATACATACAATCACCCTTCATACAAGGCGGACCCCAAATCATTGTAAGACAAATTGCAATCACATTTAGGTCCAGGTGTTGCATCTTCCTTCTTGTATGTTGTCCTTGTACATTGCATACATACAATATGCAATATACAAACAAACTATGGACGTCAACTCATTTATCAACTAGATACATTCTTCTTTCATGTCCGGGTTGTACCTCATCTTCTTTGTATATCTAAACATACAATGCGCTTAATATACAAACTGCAGATTCAATGCTGAATATGCCAATTTTGATTTGCCGGTCAGGTCTGCCTTATATATCGCATTGTATATGACCCTTGTATCTTTGCATTGTATATCGCATAGATACAAATACGAATATACAAGCAAAACATACATACAATCGGACCTCTGTCTTTATCAACTAGAATGTACACTCATTTCAGGTCTGGGCCTTGTATATTAGGAATGTATATTGCCCTTGTATGTTTGATTGCATGTGCAAACATACAATCACCTATTAATGCAACTGGTGGGCCTGAGGCTTTGTATCCCTTCCTTGCACATTGACCTTGCATATTTCCTTTGCATGTTGCCGCCAATATACATTTGCTTTGTATATCTGATATACATTTACCTTTGTATGTTTTCCTTGTATACCGCCGATTGATCTTTCCTTGCATGTTGCGAATGTATGTACCCTTTACATGTTCTCCATTGTATATTGACATTGCATATTGCAATTGTATATTCAAACATACAAACAAAACATACAAGCAATCCCTTACATACAAGCAGGGAAAATTCTAGGAATCTGCGATGGAATCTTCAATGTACATACACTTTTTTGCATCCAAAAAAGTGCCTGAATAGCACATACAAGCCCGATATGCATACAACCAATTTTTGTACTTTTAGAAGCCGATAGAACTTCTTTTTAGGCCCGACCTTGTACATATGCACCTGTACATTCAAATGTACATACAAACAACAATGCATATACAAAGATACATGCATACAACTCAGAAGGCTGAGAAACTTAGAAATTTTTTGGGTTTTTCATGGAAGGCCTACGAATGAATACTTGAAACCCAAAACCTAGGTGGACACCACCAGTGGCTCTGTCTGGGGATGCATGCCTCTTGCAGGTATGGCGAGAACTTTAGATCTCTGGGATGTAGACCAGTCCCTACCCATTGGGCAACAGAGTCAAACACTACACCAACTTGCATCACAAATCACACTTTTGAACACTATTTTGGCAGCCCTGGGCAACCAAAAATGAAGAACCATAACCTCCTCCTATCAAATGTTTGATTCCAATCTAAATGACCCCAACAACAACTAAAAACACTAAGATAAACTGCCCATATGCTGATCTTATCAATTACATACCTCACCATTTTTGGAAGCTTGCCTCTATCATTGTTGCCTTTGTCACTCTGCACCTCATAATCAGACACATAATCATACATACTGAAATATCTTTCAGCAGTAGGTAACATATGTATGTTATATTCCTCTAACAGTATATCATATTGCACTTGGTGATCTTCACTGTCTACTTGGCTATTACACATTACCAGGCACTCATCCAACTGATCCAAAAACTAAAAACATTCAAAATATATGAGACCCTTGTTGCATATATCTGGAACAACTGATGCTGAACATTCATTATCCACAGTTTGCATATCAATATTATCTTAACAAGGGCTGAAGATCTTTGCCTCTAACTCATATGTCCCCTCTTCACAAACTGATGCAACACCCAGGTCAGCCGTCTCTTTAGATTCATCATCATCTTCAAAAAGAGGGTTAATTCTGCACTAATGAAGGTCATGACCGACAATGTTCAATGCATCTAAAGGCTCATCATAAAGGGGATTCAATCTCATTGCAAAGGTCTCTACTTCTTCTTCATGACAATCTAACTATTCTTCAACATTACCAAATCCAGAGTCATAAGAAGAACAAACCTGATCCACAAACTGATCATGGGTATCATCTTTATCATCTGATTGCCCCACATACAAGATTTTTGCTACTTCAATGTACTCTGAAGCTACACTATCTATATCACTTTCCAGCCCTCTAATGCTTCCTGATGAAACTGGAATTGACTCTTGATCCATATGATCACAACTATGCATAACTGGATCATTTAAACATGAAGGCTCTTTGCTGAGAACTAGCATGCAAATATTACTTGAAAAATCATCACAATCAGCTTCATTTGCTGGGGAAATCAGGGCATCCTCCTCTATGGTAGGGTCATCATTACCTTGGACTAATGCATAGACAGGGACAACATGGGTGTGAGTGTTTTGACATTCATTTTCAACATCCACATTATATATATCATCAACATTGGGGACCGCAAGACAACAAAAATTTGCAGAGAAATAGCCCCTCTAAATTCCATACCTCCAATTGTTTTCAATGTCCATTACAAACTGATGTGCCTGATGCAATGTGGTGGGCTCCTTATCTCTTAATCTATAACTCATTTTCTTATCAAATGCACCCAGATAGATCATCAGGCACAATGCATTATTTGGTCTAATGCATTCTAGAATTCTTTTCAATGCCTTCATAAATCTGAGGTTAAAGGCTGGAATCAACTCATCTTTTTCTATATGGATATACATGAAATCATTGATAATTGCATATTCAGATATTCTCTCACCATATTGCTCTAGAAATGCAGATTTAAATTCTTGCCAAGAGTTGACAGAGCATGCCGGAAGGTAGGAGAACCAGTCCCTTGCATCTTCATCTAGAGATTGAATAAATAATCTCATAACTACATCTTCATGGTCAACCTCAAAGTCATCTATAACATTTCTAAATTGCTGCAAGTGTCTCTCAGCTGATTCATCCTTTGCACCACTGAATTTGGGCAAATACTTTCTGATCTTAGATGGAAAAGCATTTGGATAACCCCAAATGCCATTGAAATTTATGGGCTTATATCTATCAATACTGAAACTTCTTTTATTACATGGTTGGGATTGATCATTGTACATTATTGCATTTGACACCTCACAAGGGTGCATGGGCTAATAATACGTCTTTGTGTTTTTGCAACCCTCTTCTCAACTCAGATTTTCAATTAATGACTTTAGGCCTTTAAAATACAAACTGCTATTCCAAATTTCCTAAAGTCCTCTAAATGAGTCTTTTCAACAATATTGCATGCTTCACTTGAAAATATAAACTATATGGTCAACAAATACCAAAGCATGCAAGCTTATCACCAATATTTCCCTTTTAACTAGTGCTATTTCACCAAATAGGGAATCTTTTAAAACTTATAAAAATACCTAGATATGTTGCAGCAGTTGCAAATTCCTTTCCCTGACTGAAAATATAAAAATTTAACACCTTTTGTGTCTTTTATCAGGTTCTTTTTGTGCAGAGTCGTCACCTCCTTGGTAGAGGAATGAGCTTCAAATAACATGAAGCTGAAAATTCATTTCTTTCTTCTCTGGGTTCTCCAATAGCAGAGCCACATATACAACTTTTAAGTTCGCTGCAACAAGCACTTCCAGGTCTGAAACTTCAATCTTTTAGACTCAAACTTTTATGGATATGACATTACCTCCCAGTAGAGTCACCAAATCTATTGGAGTTTTTCCCAAACTGGATGCTTCCCAGTTATCCCTACAAGGTAGCCATCATTGATCAATAGGATTTCTAAGCCAAGGGCCAATAGTATAGGAGATAGACTCTATAAATAGCTCCTCTTCTTCTTTAGGCTCTACACAACCAAGGGGGTATTCCCTATTCAACATCTGTAAAATATGCATGTGAACTTACTAGGATGTTGACACAAAGCAGATGAATCCTCTCTTATGTTGACCAAAACTATAAAATAAGTGCAAAGGGGCTAGCTTTGGGCCTATGCTCAGTTGTGTGACAGAGGATTTTGGTCCTAAAACTACTTCTAATGTCCTAAAGGTTTATGTTTGAAGTTTGGATTTTGTATTTTGTATTTGGATGCAAGACTGGGACCTTGGGTTGTAACCTCAATACAAGACCAGACTGGTGCCTATCTCAGGGCTCAGAGTCAATAAACATACACATGTGAATGATTACCATAAACTTGAATCAATAACTAAGTTTCAAGGGGATTTTTTAGTGTCTGCCTTACAGATACTTCCCAAGGCTGAGTATTTAATCATTCATACTTAATGATATCCCTGTTGTAGCATACCTTTCTCAATGCTTTACCTAAAACATTTAATTTGTTCCTTGAGCAAAGGTAAGAGATTAGACATTCAACATAGAAAATCCATGTTCCTAAATCTCAAATAACCCTTAGCTATTCAGACTCAAAAGGAAAGATGCCCACAACTTGGAGACAAATGACCAAACACATGCAACAAAGCATTTCTCATATAAACTAGCATGAAACCAGCAAAATTATGCATAAAACATACAGCATATGATTCATAAACTCACAAGACACCCAAAAACAGAGCCACCTGCCAAGTTGTATCTTCTTACTCCACCAAAATTTGTCTAGTTTCTCAACAACCCAAAATGAGTAACACAGTCTGCTTTTTATAGAAAGAATATGCACTCAGCATTCAGTACAATGGTCTTTTTTTAAAATTTCCTCTAGATACACTGCACCTTCTGAATGGCGCCTAAAACATTGAATGCGGCCAAGAGAAACAAAGAAAAGAGTGGTTGAAAATGGGATATGCACCGTTGCCTGGAGATTTTTTTTAATCGAACATGGTAGTTGGCCTATTAATTAAGACCCTACCTCTGCAACCTTACCATAAATGGCCAACCTACCCATGAGATGTAGCAACTACGTGCTTTGAAGTTCTTCCCACCTGAAAAAGATGCAACGAACACATACAAATCACCTTCCTATGAAAATTTGAATCATGGCCGTCGATTTCCTTCTTCCCGCTGAGATCCACAGCTTTGGTTCATGCTGAAAAGTCCATAGCCAATCAAATTGCACCATGTAGGCACCCTTTTTCCATCGCTGACTTTTTCCTTCTTCCGTTTTACCTTTTCCACCCATTTTGCATTTTTCACCTTTGTATATGAAAAGCATATACATACAACTACTCTCGGACATGTGGCCGCCGCTCATTGGTTCTCCATCGCTGTGCATATGCATCTTCATCGGTGAGCCAATGTATCTTTATATTTATCTGTAGCTGTATATGCAATTGTAGACATACAATCACCCTTCATACAAGGTAGACCCCAAATCATTGTAGAACAAATTGCAATCACATTCGGGTCTAGGCGTTGCATCTTTCTTCTTGTATGTCGGCCTTGTACATTGCATACATACAATACGCAGTATACATACAAACTACGGACATCAACTCATTTATCAACTAGATACATTCTTCTTTCACGTCCGGGTTGTACCTCATCTTCTTTGTATATCTAAACATACAATGTGCTTAATATTCAAACTACAGATTCAACGCTGAATATGCCAATTTTGATTTGCCGGTCAGGTTTGCCTTGTATATCGCATTGTATATGACCCTTGTATCTTTGTATTGTATATCGCACACATACAACTGTGAATATACAAGAAAAACATACATACAATCGGACCTCTGCCTTTATCAACCAGAATGTACACTCATTTCGGGTCCGGGCCTTGTATATTAGGAATGTATATCACCCTTGTATGTTCGATTGCATGTGCAAACATACAATCACCTATTCATGCAACTGGTGGGCTCAAGGCTTTGTATCCCTTCCTTGCACATTGACCTTGCATATTTCCTTTGCATGTTGCCGCCAATGTACATTTTCTTTGTATATCTGATATACATTTACCTTTGTATGTTTTCCTTGTATGCCGCCGATTGATCTTTCCTTGCATGTTCTCCATTGTATATTGACATTGCATATTGTGAATGTATATTCAAACATACAAACTAAACATACAAACAATCCCTTACATACAAGCAGGGAAAATTCCAGGAATCTGCAATAGAATCTTCAATGTACATCCACTTTTTTGCATCTAGAAAAGTGCCCGAATAGCACATACAAGCCCAATATGCATACAACGATGCATACAACCAATTTTGTACTTTCAGAAGCCGATTGAACTTCTTTTTAGGCCCAGCCTTGTACATATGCACCTACACATTCAAATGTACATACAAACAACAATGCATAAATAAAGATACATGCATACAACTCAGAAGGCCGAGAAACTTAGAAATTTTTTGGGTTTTTCATGGAAGGCCTACGAATGAATACTTGAAACCCAAAACCTAGGTGGGCAGCACCACATACTATCCATCATCATACTTGTGCATATGTGTTTGATAGATCATTGAAGTCTCCTTCACTCTTTGTCTTGTAAGTTAAATGATGCAAAAAGACATAAAACTTTTATAGACCACTTATTCACCCCCCCCTCTTAGTGGTCCTGTACTCCAACAAGTGGTATTAGAGCTAGGTTCCTTATAGAAATCTAACAGGCTTGGGTAGGTCCTAATAGAGGAGTACCATGGGAAAGTGTAAAAGAAATAGAGAAAAGAAAGATGCCAAACAAAGAGAGGTTGTAAAAAAAGCCCCAGTCAAGTCAAGAAATGAGTTGTTGCATGAGTCACCCCTGAATGTTGATATAAAGTGTGATAAAAATAATGATTTTGCTATTGAGATTGATGACACAGAAGGAGACCTCTTTGTGGATGAAAATAGACATGAGTTTGATGAAGATGATTGTGAAGTTGATTTAGAAGGTGAAACTTTGTGTGCCTTAGATCAAATCAAGCAACTTAGAAAGGAGAATTGGAGATTAGAAGACCAACTTCAATAAGAAAAAGATTCCAAAGATAAGGTATGTTCAGATTTTTCAAAAGTTTCTTTAGAGTTTGAAGAGGCAAGAAATCAGGTTGTTAACTTAAAGAGTCAAGTTGATGAATCTAATAAATTGATTATTTATCTAAAGACTGAAATTGAGGAAGCCAAAAGAATAAAATGTAACAAAATATGACCTTGAGGTGAAAATAATTGAATGTCTAAAATTAGAGGTAGAAATTGTCAATCTGAGAAAAGATTATGAAGGTCTCAAGGTTCTGTCCAAGAAATATCAAGAGTTTGAAGAAAGAAAAAACAAGTTGCATGAAATATTGGGCAAACAAAAACACTATAAGGATACCATAGGCTTAGGATATGAGGAGGGATAGACCTTTAAGGAAAGAAAGACACCTAAAAAGAGAATAGACTTGAGTTTTTATATTGATGCTCTGTAAGATAAGAAGAAGACAGAAGATCAGGTCTTTGATAGAAGGAGAAGAAGAGGAGACATCAAGCAACACTATTCAATGAGGTACAACTACTCTCAATTTCATGGTTATTGTTATTGTTGTCATGCTTATGGTCATAGAGCTAGAAATTGTAAAACTCAAGCAAGTTATTGTTTAGAGTGGAATAAGAATAAAGGTCCTAGAAAGGTGTGAGGCTGATTATTTTACCTTCCTTATTTTGATCGTTATGCATTTCAGTTGATGACATTATCAGACTTTTAGTGACTATGGTTTTATTATGCAGACTTGATTTTTTATCTCCTGATTATGATAGGACATTGATTAGACATATGTGATTCGATTTGATCATATTTGATGATATTTTGTGATTCGACATACTAGGTATATTTGATGATGCTTTGTGATGAGATTCTAGTTATTTATGTGATGTTGGCTATTTGACATGTAATTGAAAAATGTAGTTTAATTCGGATTTATGTTATAGTTGATTATTGTTGTATTCAATGGTGTGAATTTAATTCCAGTTGCTTCGGCTATGATTATCATGATATGATTGACACTTGATCGAGATGTGCAGGTTTTACATTCCCAAGCCACGAGAAATTGGAGGTAGAATTCACACCAATGTTATCCCCTGTAAAACCGATCCATTCCCAAGAGGGATGAGGATCACATTTGAAATTGAATGTGATTTAAGTGCTTGATTTAATTTTTAATCATTTTGGCCTAGTACCCCTTTGTTTAATTTATTAATATTAAGTGTTGTATAAATTTTATTTGACTTACACCACTTGGTATTTATTTTATTTTTTGAGGCCATTTAAAGTGGATTTATAACCCCCTTTGTGAACCTTAGTGTCCCAAAAGTTACCCTAGGTGGTTACCCATGGGTCTAGGGTCAACTTGGACTATCTAACCCTTGGATTAACTCACTTTTGGTCACTCTAAACTATGGTTTAGTTAAAGTGACGAAATTTGAAATTAGGGAAGGTGGGAGATGAGTCATGCTTTCGGAAAGAATGCTTTGGGAAAGACTCATCTCTCTTCCCAAGGTTTGGGAATCCCTTCCCAAGGAAGACTTGGGAGGTCTCCAAGACAACCAAGTGTGTGGGAGCTTCCTCCAAGACTCTCACACACGTGTGAGAGCATCTTGGAGGGAGATGGCTCTTTGAGAGAATAAGAGGATGCCATATGGCATCCCTTATGCTCTTGGAGGTTTGAGTGGGAATGCCACCTCACCACTTGTCCTCTCACACATGTGTGAGAGCACAAGTGGATAAGGTGAGGGTTGAGATGGAATAGAAGGATGACACTTGTCATCCTCGCACTTCCTCTCCCTTGCAAGTGGCATTGGAGGAGGAAGGAGAAGGTGACAAGTGTCACCTTCTCATTCCTCAAGGCCAAATTGATGACCTATATTATCTCCTCTTGTTGAGGAGTGTGGGGTTCTTGCATTTTTGAGTTTTCTTCTATTTTGGAGGAATTTGGGAAAGTTGGAGGACTTCTTGGAGATAGGAAGGTTTGGGAAATCTTGGAGCTCTTCACCAAATGTGCTACCATTATAGGGCTTTGAAGGTAAGCCTCTTTAACTATTTTTTCTCACCCTTGCTTATTTATTGTGTTGTGTTGTGTTTTTGGTTATTTGTTGTCTTCATTGTTTTTGTGTGGGATGGGAGTATGGTGAGAGCACATCCATTGGAGGTAATGCTCCACTTGTTTGGGTAGGGGAAAGAACCTCCTTGAGGTCACTCCCACATTGTGTTATTTATGCTTTGAGGGCTTTTACTTGTTGAGGAGATTTTTGAATGGCAAGAGTGCCATGGAGATTATTTTGTGATTATGTGGAGAGTGGTGGTTTTGGAGATTTTTGGCTTGAGGCCATCAGTTTAGTATTTTATTATTTGGGTGGCCTTTGAAGTAGAGGGGTCCATTCCCTACCCTCATCAAACTCATTTTCATGAGTTGAGTTATGTGTGAAACCATGGGGTTGTTTTTGTGTTATTGATGTTGATTCTTGTTGTGGAATGTTATACCCATGTGAATCCCTACCTCCCTAGCTCAGGGGTGACCCACTTGTGGGTCTACGGTAGGGATGAGAGAATTTCGTAGTGGCTCGGTTGCTCTTCTTTTGGTTGTGTTTATTTGCAGGTTTTGAGTGAAGAAATGGAGTTGTTGTGGAGCTCATTTTGGGTGGCCTTGTAGTATTTTATTGGTTGTTGAAGCCATGGCCCTTGTGGCCTTATTGTAGTTTATTTTTGTACAAGTTGTCAAGATATTTTGTCATGGGGATGGCTGTATTAAATGCTGCATGAGAGATATTCTTGTTATTTTATTAAAATGTTGTTTATTCTCTAAGAGGGAGTTTATGGTTTGTGAAATGCATGTGAAGTTATTTTTGTTGCTGCCATGATTTTTCCCTTCAAAATATGTGTGTGTGTGTGTGTGTGTGTGTGTGTGCTGTTAAATGGATTGTATTGTAAACAAGAAAGGAAAAATTTGAGGTTTGATATCTGTTGGTGTTCGAAAGTTCCATTGTATTAGTTGTTGGAAAGAAAGAAACACAAAAGTTAGACTAAAATGTATCTTCTACCTTATTGATGTTTCAAAAGAAAAAAGGGCATCTCTGAATAATATCATTGCAAAAAAAAGAACAGTAGAAATATATGTTTCTATATTATTTATGTTACAAACAAGAAATTTATATTTATGAGTAACCCAGAGTTGTGTTGTTGGGAAATTTTATGATTCATAGGTGCTATTGTGATTGTAGTTGCAGAAAACCTTGAATATATGCTTTCAAAATAAAACTAGGGAAAAAGATATCTAAGTATAATTATGCAAAAAAATATACTACTGGGTTAGCTATTCTATAAGGCTGAAAGTAATATTCTGATATTTAATACATTGTTATATGAAGTTAGTTATTGATTATATATTTAAACATACATATATACATATGGAAATATGTATATGTGTATATAAATATATATATATATATTTTACATCCTTGTTCTTAAATCTTAGTTGTTGTTGGTTTGTGTTAGTTCTGTATTTACACAAAAAGTAGTATTGAAATCAAACAATATGTAAGTTCTGTATATATATTAATATATATATATGTATGTATATATAAATATATATACAGAGATAGTATAAATGCATCTACAAAAAAATAAATAAACTGAGGTTATTGATTTGAGTGTGTATATATATATACATTTATTTATGTATATATATATATATTTATATATATTTAAATATCTAACAGTACAAAATATATTATAGAAGCTGTTGAGATTGAGTCCATGGCGGACTGTTTGGAGGGGACGGTTCTAAACAGAAACAAATTTGAAAAAAAAAAAGAGTTCTGTGGGGCTGTGGTGGGTAGCGTCCACCACAGACCCCACGGCCTGTGCTTTACTCTTGTTACACCTTCCCCCTCTGCTCAAACGGTGACATAGACCCCATACTCTGCAGTGACAGCTCCCCTGCACCGCTACTCTCTACCAGTCCCCTTCCCTTCGGTGCCACCACTACCTCTGCTGTGCCCCCAAATGGCCGCTGCCGCCACGCCACTACTTCCCTTTGTAACAATGCACTCCACCTCTGCCTTTCTGCACTATTCAACCCTCTGCACTCCCAGACCCTGCACAATGGAAATAACTCTATCCTTACTTTGTTATTTTATTTTGATATTCAGATTTAGATCATTGCAAAAAAAAAAGAAAACCAAAAAAAAAAAGAGACTATATTCTGAATTAACAATCAGAGAAATGGAACTCTTGTTACCTGAATGCATTCCTCCGTGGGAGGTAGTCTCCAAATCATGGCTTCCATTTCTGGTTGCAAACCCTAACCTGCATAATAGAAGGCAAAACAACAAAAAGAAAGAAATGAGTTAGAGAAAATTAGGGCAACCAAACATAGAGATATAATAAAATACAATTAGGTTTTATTTTTATTTTAGTTGGAGAGCATTTGTGAGGATTTTTATTTGTGAGAGAATTGTTTTACATTTTCCTTTTACTCACCATTTTGTCCATATATTTAAATCTATTGTGTCTGAATTTATTTATTTATATTTTAAATGAGGGTTTTGCATTTTTTTTATTTTATGACCTTGTGCATTTAAATTTTATTTGGGGAAATTTTTATTTTATTTGGGAAAGAGTATTTGTCCTTGTATTTAGATTCACTTAAATGGGGATATTGATTTTATTTTGGTGGAATTTTATCGTTTTAATTTTATTTGTTTTATTATTATTATTACGGGAGTGGGTATCTTACCCTCCTCCCTTCTCTATTGTTCTAAGTTCAATAATAAACCTAATTGCCAAAATTATGTTTATTAACGGACTTGAATTTTTGAGGTCCGAATTGGCGTTTGCTATTAATTTATTTTATTAATGTATTTTGAATTTTCATTCCTTAATGCCAGGTCGATTTATTCGACCTTGGCAGAATATTTATTTTATTACTTATTTTTATCATTTTGAATTTGTTCTTAAGTTTTAATTTAATTTTTACTCTTAAATTTTATTTAATCCCTTCTTGATGTTTTATTTTAAAATTTATTTTGCGTTTATCAAAAACTTGTTATGTTGTCAAATTTTTCCTAGAATTCTAGGGTTTGATTTTTGTGTTATTTTATTAGCTTTTCATCCATCATCCCACTTGAATCATGCGATCATCAATTCCATCATTTACTTAATCCTTTTTCAATTTTATTTTGACCGTAGTTGAGATAGGTTTCGAAGCTGGCGGATTCATCTTCACACCTAGGAAACGAGGGGTTCATATTTAAATAAGTCTAACCCTAAAAGTGACACACTTCTTGTCGCATACCCCCTAGACGGCTTTCATCATCGCGGTTATATTGACATGTTTACGCCTTATGCGTATCGCCACCGAGCATACAGACGCGTGCGAGGGGGTTCTTAGGGATAGGTAGAAAAGTTTTTGTAGTTCGTGTCATGACCACATGGCAAATGTGGACATGACACGTGTGTTGTGTGTTGTGACCGCATGGGAAATGCGGGCATGACAAAAGGATTCAAATTAGAATTACAAGATTGTGTGTTATGAATGCAATCAAGTTGGTCACATAGAAAGGGATTGTTTGATGCATGGAAGATACGATCTTAGAAGTTCTTCTTGGTTGTTAAGAGAATATGATTCTGTTCCTCCTGTTAGTCATAAGCTCATATGCTGTAGATGTCATAGGTTTGGACATATTGCTCAATTTTGTAATCACCATAAGAAGATAGGTGTTAAGAAGATTTGGAGAAGGAAACAAGTGAAAGAGAAGGATGAACCTAATCTTGTGCATGCTACACAAGAAACATTTATAACAACTTAAAAGATGTAGCATATATTTAGGGGGAGTGATCCAATGTTTTATCTCTTAACCCCAAGGTGTTTGTTTGGTAATCTTCATATACATTTGAAAGCTTGACAAGATGGTTGGTGTTTTTAGTATTACTCTTTGAGAATGATTTTGACTGAGACTTTGGTGGCAATCCTTGTGCAATGATTGTATTACATGAGTCTTGAAAATGATATGCTGCTCATATTCATTTTGTATTTCTCAAGACAATATTATGCTTATGGTATGCAGCCAAAGTATGTAAGCATGATCTGGTGTAATGGGTCACAGAGGTTTGTAGCTCTTCATTTATGACAGTTTCCTTATGATTTTTTTATTGCATGAAAATCTTGCTTTGTGACAACAACATTTCATACCTTGTGTTATTATTTAGTTCATTACAAGAGTATACAAAGTTGTTGTTTTGATGATGCTTTGCATCTTAAAGAAACAATGGAGGTTAGTCTTGTAACTCTTCCTCTTGTAGCAGGAAAAATAGTGTTATTATTTTTTGTATCTTGGTTAGTTATCTAATGCTCTATGTGTACAGTGATTGACAATAGTTACAGTTGATTTGATAATGAGCTTGGTAATAAATGTGAACAACATAACAACATTTGTTTGACAGTGTCATCACTATGTTTTTTATGACAGTAATTTAAGCATTTGGGGACAATTGATGACTTATGTTTATTTGATGTTTCTCACTTGGTGCTTTGTGGTGAATTAGTTGTGGAAGACATGACAGTGAGCATGTATTGAAAAACACATGTCCCAGTGTTTGATGTGTTTCTTGTGGTTGATTGGCACTATGAGTTCTTTCTTCCTTTGGCATTGGGAAACTAGTGACTGACCAATGTTTAAATAGTAACTTGCATAGTGATTAGATCATTTTGAAGATAAGCAACCATTCACACTTGCTTGTGACATGAAGTGACAATCCATTCCTGTCAGTTATTTCATCTAATAACATTTGCTTGGCATGGAGATAGTGACTAAATTGGTTTGTTGTTTGATGATCGTTGGACAGTGTTAATTTTTGGTGCATCCTTCATTCATGACAAATGATATGTTCATGTTCTTGATCCATCTAAAAGGTGCATGGATCTGAGAAGTATTGATATCCATTGTTCATTCAGCTACACATTGCTTATTCTTCATTTTATAATGGTGTCCAAGTTGTTCAAAGGTCGTGTTGATGCAACATGACATGAAAAGTCTTTATTCTTTGATCTCCAAGACAATAGTTTATGATTGGTACAGTCAAAGAAGTTTCATTTGATAGTGCATTGAAGTACAAGATGTTTATAGTGATATACATGCTTAGACAACCCTGCTTGATACATTCTTATACTTTACCATGAGAGGACAATAAATACTAATTCATAGAGAGTAGTAAGGTTCAAGGGTATCAGGTTCTTACCTCTTTATAATTGTTAATTGTATTCTCATAGTTAGTTATCTTTTTGGTTTTCTCAATTTTTATTTATATTTCCTCCTCTCTTGTCTTTTCCTATCCCTCTTGGTTCTTCCTTGACTTATTGTTATCTGTGCCCACCCTCTCTATATCTTTTTAAGAAACTCTAGCAGCAATTCATATGTATTCTCTCACTTTTCTCCTGCTGATGGATCATGGAGTATGATCCAAAATGTTGAGTCAAAAAAGCATACACAGTTTTTCCCAGAAGCACTATGATTATCATTATGGACTGTGGAAATATCATGTCTACAACACAGTGAGAAAGATAGGCATTTCAAATGTTTATCAAGGTTAACAGTGAGTTGAGAATCACATGATGAATAGAGATCATCACTCTCAAGAAAGTGTGTACAAATTCTAAGTGTTTTGCATATTGTAGAAAGATCTGCATGACAGTGTAGAAGATCAATATTCACAATCTTGTTGTTGATGGACAATGATGTCGGGTTTAGACAATATCAAAATTGTAGAGGCATGGACCTTACATGCAAAATGTTATTGGAATTGTGTTTGAACTACTAAGTGCAGTGCTTTATATTGGTTCATGGTGCAGTGACTTCTTGACAGCAGCTAAGAACACAATGTTTTTTGCAAGACAGTATGCTTAAATAGTAAAACCACAGTGGATCTACATTGGCATTCTTCAAAGCTTAATGAAAAGGCATATTGGTTAAGGTTTTTTAATATTCATGGACATGTATGCAAAGTGTTCAAAGTTGTTAAAATTCTTCAAAACCTTTTGGTCAGATACCTTAGTTATGTTCTACAGGTCAATATCTGCATGATAGACTATTGAGGTTGGTGATTAGTTTGAAGATCTATCCTGAAGAAAGTTACTGCACAAAACCCTAAAGCAAGTTAAAAACCCTAAGAAATGACCAAGTTCTTAAGGGTTACAATGAAGTGCTTTAGATGGTTTCTTTTTTATTTTAATATCCTGGTGACTTAGTATAGCTAGTCATCAAGTGACTTAAGTCATCGACATCACGGGAAGACCAACCACATCCCCTAATGGGCACTGGGGCTCCCGGTGTAGGTTTTTTGTGTGGACATTAAATAAAGATCAAAGGTTATGATTAAATGCTTCAAGGGTGCAAAAGCTATTATCAATGGTTTATATTCAATCATTTAAAATTCCCAACATCTCTTCCACAAACAAAAAATTTGATGGGTGGTTTGTTTTTGAAACGACGCCCTAACTCTTGATATTCAGTTGCTCAACTACATTCATCCCAGAGGATTGTTTTTAAGACCTATGCGAATGTTTGGAGATTTTTCTTGAGGATATGGTCTACAATATGACATGAAGATCCATGAGAAAAGTTTTATTGTGTTGATATTTTTATCTTATACATAATGTGTAGAGAATTAATGGTTAGAAGTAATAGATTGTAACATGCAGAGTTACTAGTTCATAGTGTAATTGTTTGCATAAGGGAGTTTGTAATGTTCTATCTACAGAAGAGTATTGTTGATGTGGGATATACATAGGGGTTGATGACATATCTGAGAGAGTATAGTAAGACCTAAGTGGAAAACACTCATAGAGTTTTTATTGTGAAAGGTATGCAGAGATTTAAGAGGTTGAAGGAGACACACTGCAAATAGGCATCATTGTAATGTTTTTGTATATAAGCTATGTGTTCTTCTTGCAGATGAGAATATAGGGTTTTTAAGTATATTGTGATTGTAATTTGTATTGAGAGCATAGTTTATATTGAGTTGTGTATGCAGAGTTAGAACATATTGCAGGGATAGAAGGTTTTTTAAAGAGTCTTTGTTGGATGTGTATTTGGAATGAAAAGATTGTATCAGGAAGATGATCTGCAAAGTTTGGTAAGGGCATTGCTATGTAGAGAAACATAGTTTTCCTCTATATATTTTCATATTCTTGTATTTGGGTTGGTGCCCTTGGAGTTGGTGCTCCTAAATGTATTAGGGGTTGGTGCTCCTTGAAGTAGGTGCTTCTAAACAAAATAGCCAGTGAGGCTCTGTAAACAGTGAGTTTTTTATTAAGCCAGTGAGGCATTTTCTGAGTGGTTTTTCATCCCTATGAGGGTTTTCCACTCATGAAAATCTTGTGTTATGGTTGATGTTGATTGTCTTCATGTTTTGTTCTTAAGGTCCTATTCATACTATTCACCATTGTTCATACTATCCATCATCATACTTGTGCATGTGTTTGATAGATCATTGAAGTCTCCTTCACTCTTTATCTTTTAAGTTAAAAGATGCAAAAAGACATAAAAATTTTATAGACCACTGATTCACCCCCCCTCTCAGTGGTCCTGTACTCCAACAAGATCTGTACCAGCTTCTGGTGCAGATACTTCCTCCAAGAAGTGAATTGGGTGCTTTGGCTCAGGGGGAGCTCTTATTGAAAATCTTGATCCCCTAGCTGGATAATTGGTGCTGAGATCCAACACTAAGGTATAAACTAGAGTAGTATTGTATGGATCATTTGGAGAAGAAACTAGCAGAAAAAGCCCTGATGCGGTACATTGTGAAGCAATCTTGATCGACTGTGTCTATCAGTGAAGTATTTGATAGCTTTTTGAAAACAACATTTATGGTGATTAGGTTTTGGTAAACAAAGGTTAAAAAGGGTCAAGTTCTTAAGACTAATCACTTTGCATACAAGTTATCAAGTATCTGAGGAAAACTGAAGCAAAATTCTAAGCGACTTCATCGATTTCCAGTAATCCAAAGCACTTAAAGTGATTTCAAGTGAAGAAAACCCTAATTTGGAAAAAGAGGTATTTATATTTCAAAACTCTACCATGAACTTGTTTGAATTCTAGTGAAAATGGTGACACCACAAGTTATTGATATCACTAAGAGAGCATGACCAAAATTCAAGAAACACCCTTTCAAATCAACAGAAGTTGATCCAAATGGTGCATTTTCAGGAGTATCATATGGTGTAATGCATGCAGAGGATATTAGGGCTTGCATTCATGTTGCCCTAGAAGAACATGGTGATATCCAATTTACAGACTTGTATCTAAAACATCTAAGCAGTGATAATTTTGATCTGAAGGAAGAATGTAAGGTATTGGAAGAGAAGAAATTTATTCAGTATATAGATTTCCCAACATTCGCTGAAGATGAATGGGTCTGGTATGTGTTAAGCAGGATCCATGATGAATTCATGTGGCTTGAGAAACCCTTCATGATCACTAAGGATGCTATAAGGGTTGTTACATGACTGAACTCTACCAGAAAAGTTCCTATATTAGAGGCTGTAAAGAATGACATAGTGACAGATGCTACCAGAGCTAAATTAGATAAAAGAGCATTGACAATCAATGATATTGAAGATCATGCAGTAAGGTTTACATCAATGGTGATTGGGTATAAGATTTACTTCATCAACTGGGAGAACTTTGTCTCTGGTACTACCATATACATAGCATATGAGATGGTGAAGAAAAATGCTGATTATGACCCCTGTGAGTTTCTCTGAAATAGTTAATGGAGAACCTTAAGAAGACAAAGGAATCAAAATATCCATTCAAGTTTGGTAAGTTAATCATTTACCTTTTTTTCTATTTCATGCAAGAGTTACCAGGGATGAAAAACGTGTTCTAGTCTAGTGACAAACTGGTTGCAGTACAAATAAGAAATCAACTAACTAGTATAGGAAGTTATGATGCATAAAGTATAGCCCTATGGGGCTATTTTAAGAATTTCCAAAAGGTCATGTAGTCTAGGGAAAGAATCCCTAAGTCAATTGTTGAGAAATATAAGAATGACATATGTTTCATTGTAACCAAAGATCAATGCATGATGGAGGTTGTTGAGCCTAGGACAGTTTAGGTCCTCTCAATGGGCTATGAAGTGGTAGAAAACATATTGGATGGTTATGTTGACCTAATTTTGAAGAAACCCAGGGACACCAATGAGCCTAGATTTGACACATATGAGGAGTTAACTGCGAAAGTGCATGTTGAACTAAGAAAGCTAGAAACTTAGAAAAAGATGAAGAAATTAGTAGAGGACTATGCCCAAAGCATAGGACTTACAAATGAGGAGATTGGCAAAACAAGAGCCAAGGTTGAAGTAGCTAGGGCAGCTGAAAGCGTGAAGGAAAGTGGTCTTGAAAAGCCTCCAGAGGAGTCTAAGAGGAAAGAGAAGGAACCTGTAGTAGTAAAGAAAAGAACAAGAGGTTCCACATCTAAATTAACCTCTCAATCCACCAGTTCTATCCCATCTGTAGAGGCATCCTCTAAGAAATCCACTGACAAAGGTCATAAAAGGAAAAAGACCAAAGGACAAAGAATATATGTCACTGTGGGTAAAGAAGATGATGAAGAAACAAAATCAGATGAAGAGGTCAAGAAGATAAAAACAAAACCAACTGAAGCCTTTGGTTCTAAGAAAGACAAGTCCTCTAGAAAGGGGAAAGGAAGGAAGAGGGAGAAGAAAGCAAAGGCCAAAGAAGTAGAGGCTACAATAAGTCTTGAAGATGTACTGAAGGCCATAATAGTTGATGGATATTTAAACACTATAGCCCAACTATATGATGAGTATGATGATGCAGACAAAAGCATCATTGAGACTGGTGTCATTCAATACTTGGAGATATATAATAGAGCTCTCATTGAGATAGCCAGTGACCTCTCAGACAGCTTGGCAAGCATAATGTCTACCAAGAAAGGAGCAACCATGGCCAAAGATGTAGAGGTAAGAGAAAATTCATTGCTGAAAATTTGTCTAGATGTGACTCCAGAGGAAAGAACCAAGGTCTTCAAGGTTCTTGGAGATAAAATTGAAATAAAAAGGAGAGTCAACACTCTAATGGAAGGAAACATAGATAAATATATAAAGGACATAGAGAAAACAATTCTTGAGATCCTAAAAGATCTTAACATCCCAACTATAGATGATAAAGAAGAAACAAATGTTGGTGATGGCACCTCTATACTCGAAGTCAACATGGATCAAGGTTTGGAGCAAACTGAGGTAAATCCTCCTGTGAGCCCTGGAAAAGACAAATAAATGGAAGAACAAGAGGAAGAGAAAAATCCTGAGAAAACTGAGGGAGATATTGAGGAAGTAGCCCCATAAAAGAAAGAATTTGATCAAGCCCCTATCACTGATGATCAAGACAAAGCTAACAAGGACCAAATAGGGACAAGTCCTCCTCCCGATTAGCAAATTGATGATTGAGAAAACAAGGAGAAGACTGCAAAGAAAAACAAAGCTAATGATCAAGAGGATGAACAAGCTGACAAGAGCCCTCCTCTGGAACAAAACATTGATGAACAAGAGGTTATGGATCTTGATCCATTGGAGCAGAATCAAGAAAAAGAAGTGTCTGATATGGAAAAAGACACTGCTATCTTATAGGATCTAGTTAATTTTGTTAAGAGTTTTTGCAAAAGCAATAGAAAACACAAGTGTTGAATGAGCCTGAGTTTCTACAAGGACCAATAAATTTGACTTTAATGTCTCCTTTACAGAAATTTAAACTGGTATCAATTGTTCAAACAAAGGCACTGGAAGAAATGCTTAAGTCACATATACAGGACAATGAACTCATTGATGAAGCATACAGTATCCTGGAGAAGTTGATGCCTTCACACCAAAAGGACACATCATTGCCACCAATTGATCAACTCAAAGGCCTGATAAATTAGTAAGTACTTATTTTGAGTCTTTTAAGAAGTCTGCTGATAGAAAGGTTAGAAAAGAATTTGATGATAAAAGATTAGTAGAGTTGAAAACTAAGTTAGTGAGAAAATTTTGTTAGACAATAGCATCAAGAATATAAAGAGTTCTATTAAGGAAGCATGTGACATATACAAATTTTGTTTGTCATGGCTTGAGACCACTAAGGAAATAGAAGAAAGGTCAAAGCTATGGAGCTTCAAATAGTAAATATTTCTAAATCCTATGATCCAGCAGTTGACTCCATAAGCAGTATGGAAATACAAGTTGAAAATATTCATAATAACATAAGAAGTTTTCTGAGCAAAAGGGGAGAAATGAAAAATAGAATGTGCTAGTTGAGAGGGTTAATAAGACCTAAAATTGATTCAATGACAAGTCTAGCTACTGAAGCCACAAAAGTTCAGGCAATCACTGATATACCTATAGATGTATAGAGGGCATAAGACTTAGTTTTTTAGATAAATGGCAACATTCAAATTTTGGAAAGAGCCAAGAATAGGTGGGATGGAGAATTAGCACAATTAAAGATTGTTTATAATGATATACCATCAGCCACATCTAACTAAATTAAAAGATTGCACCTGTACATATGCGGACAAGTAGAACATTTTTGCAGTTTAGACACTATTTTGTTACCTGTATATACACCTTTGCCATTGATGTCAAAGGAGGAGAAGAAGATCCAGTGAAAAATGGCTAAACATCTTAAGGGAAGAAGGAAAACAGGGTGTACATAGTAAGGGGGAACAGATAACCATTTTTCACTAAGTGTTGCCATCAGTGCCAAAGGGAGAGATTGTTGGCAATGTGGTCAAGAGACACTGCTGATATGGTGAAGACTTGATGTTGTCATTGATGGCAACAACCAAACATGATTTGGAACTATTCCTGAGACAAAGTTATGTGTAGCCTTTTGATCTGAAAAGACTAACTTAGCCAAAATTGACTAAGTGTTGGTAGTTTACCAAGACATCGATAGTGATTCAGTTGGTACTCCTCTACAGTTGAAGATCATGATATGCACTTCTGGTATGTTATTCATAGCTACTTGATGATGTTATGTTCTAGTGTTCAAGTCCTGAATTCCTCTAGAAGTCATACGATGATTTGTCTAAGTCCGGGTGAACAAAGATGAGTCAGAAATAGTGCAGAGTATATGAGTAAATTGGTCCGCATTCCTCTGCTGATGAATATTTTGATTTGTGGTTTTGAGGCAATGTAGATACATGGCATAAGTATCTAAATCTAGAGTTGTAGAGCTTGAAGTTCATCGGACCAGATTTTACGAGTTCTCCAGTATCGACTTTCAGGTTGACAGTATTTCTCTGTGACAGAACAATAGTTTTGAGATCTGCATTTTTCTACGAAAGATTATTATGCTCTACGGTTTTGAAGATATGATAAAAGGCCCATAATGAATGTTGGTTATGAATTTCAAAGTCTCATATGGTTCACATTGAAACTTATGGTATGACATTCAAGCTAGTTGAGTATGCACTTAAAGTTGAAGCTGACACTCATGTTAAATCAATATGTGATGAAGACATAATGTTTGAATTGTAATTCTAGGTGGCTCTACTATAGGTCCTGACTTATATGAAGATTCCTAAATGTTTGTTTGAGTCCACATTACTATTTGTGCCTAAGATCAAGCTGACATTACCTTTATTTCCAACATTTGGTATCGGAGCTTGGCCAACTTTGCTTATTGGGTGGAAGTGTGGAGGTTTTTTGAGTTGTAGTGGGAGTTCTAGTTGAATCTTTTTTTGTATATTTTTTGTGTAGAGACCATGGCTACATCCACAGTTGCTTCTACATCTCGGTTGGACATTGAAAAGTTCAATGGCACGAGGTACAAGTTGTGGAAGCTGAAGATGGAGGATTTGCGTGAGGAAAGAAATCAGTGGTTGGCTATTATGAAAGAGAAGAAACTCGATGATGTTTCTCAAGATGAGTGGGATAGACTGAATAAAAAGGCACGAGGTACAATCCGGCTATGTCTTGCAAATTATGTTCTATTGAATGTTGCAAATGAGAAGTCTGCATATAGTTTGTGGAAGTGTTTGGGTGAGATCTACCAAGCCAAGAGTATGGTAAACAAGATTTATCCAAAGCCTAAATTATTTTCCATGAAAAATGAAAGAGGGTGAATTAGTTGCAGAGCATTTGAATTCATTTAATTTGTTATTGAGTCAACTAGCATCTATAGATGTTGATGCGAATGAGGAAGATAAATATATATTGCTTCTTTGTTCTTTACCTGAGTCATGGGAGAATGTTATTTTGGCTATCACTACTAACCTGATAGATCCAAAGTTGGATTCTCTTGTTTCAGTTCTACTTTCACAAGAATTAAGGAAGAAAAGTTTAGATAGTTTAGGGGATGCTCTCAGTGTTAGGGGAAGGTCTAAGGAAAGAGGACAAAAAGTAAATCAGAAGGGGTCTAAAGACAAGTCTAAGGGTCGTTCTAAGATTCCTAGAAAGAATAACAGAGTCAAGTGTTGGAACTTGTTGATGAGAGTTTTTATACACTCACATCATACTTAAAATTCACAGAAGAACTTTAGCTGTCTTGAAAGATGCAAAATTAACTAGTAATTCTCAATCTCAAGTTTCTAAATGGTTAGTTCTTAACCGTGCGGGATAAATCAACAGTTCATTGTGAAGCTGTAATATTCAAGGGGCCTTACTTAATCTAAGGATGTGCTACTAGCAATTGTCATTCATTAGGTGTAAATATCTCAAAATATCTCTCAATTTAATGATCCTTTGCAAACATTTATAACTTTCAAGTCAAACTTTATATGAACTTTACAGAAATGGACTCAATTTTTTCAAACCTTATGAAATCATCAAAAAATTTTAGCATTTCCATGTATTTAATAGGATTTTCAACAACTTCCTTTAGATAACTGTGTTTCAGCTAATTATTTAAAGATTTGTTTTCTTTGAAAAGTTAGAAAGAGTAAGGTTAGAAAACTAGATTTTATCCACATACAGTTCTCTATTACTAATGCATATAAATCTGTTTATCCTGATCAATTCAAAAGCAAATAAATCCTCATACATAAATCTTGAGCAGTATCATGAATTGATATATGGAATTGCAATTTTCAAGGGAAAATACATAAAAAAAATACCTGAATCAATTAACACTCTGAAGATAGATGTAGAAAATTGATGTTTGTATTTACTAATGTATGACAACCATTTCAAATTTATAATGTTGTTATGACTTCAATTGTTTGAATTAATAGCAATAAATAACACTTATAGACACCTTTCATAGATGTAGCAAAAAGACTAGACACACACTCTTAACTATAGACAAAAGGCAAAATTTTACCTATAGTTAGGCTCAAGGTAGTATTTCCTCAGTCACCTCTCTTGCATACTCTGTCCAATTTTGAAGCCTTCATGTATTCTTGTGTGTGTATTACAAGTAAAGGGGCTCAATATATAGATTTAAACATTCCCAAATATGGTTACAACATTTGATTCAATCAACGGTCCACATTCCAACTGTAACATCAATGGTTAAAAAAGGATCCCGCCAAAAATACGGATCAACATATTCCTCTTATAGCATAAATATGCCCTTTGGAATTTTTAACAACCTCAAAATATCTCTCTGTTGTTGCTCTTTCTATTGCAATTTTCTCCTTTACCTACCGCAATTTCCTTGTGTCCATCGGATCTGGATCTCATCAATTTTGTCACCTTCTTTTGTTTAGCACATCCTTGTATATTCTTTGTAAATTTCATCCTTTGCAATATTCTCTACCTTCGCCTGATAAAACATAAAACATAGACCAAAGTCAATAAAATTCAATGAAAAAAATCTTCAATTCATCGCTTTATCCTCTCTGACATATATACCAAGTTTTTATATCAACCACAAACATAGCATACAGGAACAAAATCCACAAGTTATAAAATGAAATGAAAATGCTCCCGGCTCCAGTTGTACCTCCCCATTGTATATCATCTCCCCATTTATCAGATATGAACATCATATACCAATTCAGATAACATCAGTTATTAAAATGAATTAAAGTTGCTTATCCTCACCGTTTATACTTTCATTATACACAACACTGCATACTGCATTGCATCTTTGTACATCGCATCATATAAACAACTTCGTATCTCCACATATTATCAATCACATTGTATTCTCCTTTCAGATCCGGCCATATATGTATCACTGCATAAACCAAATATACAACAAATACAAACCATATAAACAAAACGGAATCAAAAGGTCAATGAAATGCTTTGTAATTACTTTCAATTCCAGTTTTGTATATCCATCATTTGCATATACCAAGTTTTGTATATCGGATACAAACCCAACATACAAAATGAATCTGGATCTCACCTATTAGTAAATCGAGTTGAAACGACCTTCGGTTCCATGCTTGTATATGACAACATTTGCATGTATATTTTATACATATCTGATACAATATAATGCATACAAAATGGACGTCGAAAATCTATAACCTGAGTTGAAATCCCTTTCAGTTCCACTCACGTATCATCACTTATGTATATTATATACAAACATTACATATAGAAAATGGAACACAAATAGTCCATAAAATGCTTTCTATATCATTTCAACCCCAGCCCCCCTTTGTATGCATCACACCCCTTATTGCATTGTCTATGGCATGTTTCGTTGCATCATTCGTTGTATATTACTTTGTATGTCGCGTTGCATGTTACTTTGTATCCTCACATTTGTATATTGTTTTGTATGTTGCATTGTATCTAGCATTATACAACAGATTATATCATTTTGCATGCTACATTGTATAACATTTTATGTATCACTTTGTATAATATTTTGCATTTACAATACCCGATACAACATACAAACAAACTTCAATGCCCAAGCACGTTTAATCATTAACTCTCTTTTCTCTTTTCTTTTCATTTTATGCATCGACATACCCTTAGGTTGGATTGAACAAGTTCATTTAAAAAATTGGGGTTGTATCCCCATAAGACCGCACTACATACATTTTCCCTTTTATACTACTGCGGATTCCACCATAAGTAAACAATATTTAACCCTTTTGTTTTGGATCTGAATATGTATTTGTATGTTAAATATAACTTTATACCTACAAATGTGCACTCATTTATGCTCTAGGTTCAATTAAATGTTGCTTACGGGTCCAAGATTATATTCTATAAAATTGAAAAACAAACCTTACAAATGTATACAAGATTAATATGCAAATGTCACCTGACTACCCGTAAACCACATTGAATATGCCCTTTACGTCCGTGCATGCATACTCAATACTTGATGAACACTTTACCAAAACACTACACCTGACATACAAATAAAATTTGTATACGAAGTACAACTTTATCAAACTATTGAATTTTCTCAAAAAATTCCTAACTTTCAACATATAAGGAATTTTCAAATGACACAAAAGGCAACCTCAGCTCATTTTCAACATAGAATTCATGTATCCCATTGGTCTTATCATGCGTTATGTCCATTATGAATTTCAAACATCAAAGATTTCTACCCACACCACCCCCACACACAGAAACACACCAAAAGTAAAAGCAAACAAAGAGGGGTCCTCATTTTGCCTCCAGGTAAAAATGGGGTGTGTTGTGAACATCACAACAACCAGAAACAAAAGAAAACAACAAAATTCCAATAATTCAAGAGGTGAGGCTAAGCTAAAACATAATGTTCAGACTCTGGTTCACAATGAGTATCCTAACCTTTCCTAAATAATATAATGTTTATCAATATAACAATGTAATGATAAGGGATCAAGTGTGTGTATGTGATTGATATACTTATCTTGAAGATGAGTTGAATAAACCAGTGACTAGTGTTAAACTATATAGTTGAGTTCCTTCCCTCATAGCCAACCGGATAGAGCCTTGCTACCAGCAGGCGTTCATAGCCCCGACAAGGTTATCATTACAATTCTCCTAAGTAGAGCCCCACTGCCAGCAGGTGTCCATAGTCACGGTAGAGTTACTTAGATGGATTAAATTGGATTTTCAGTATAATGCATCTTTCTTTTCTTTTAAAAAAAATAAATCTGTATGGCATATAGATTCATGAGATGTTATCATTGTAAGTTTATGATGCAAGGTGTGGTCACTTGCTAGATTTAAGCTAAGAATTGCAATGGTAGCAAGGGTGACCTCTAATTTTTCACTTAACACCTACACTGGTATGTTCAACAAACCCAAGGATTTTAGGTGTGTCATTGTGAGAATTTCCTTGACTCAAGAAAAGTAATGCTGATGAAAAGGATACCACAGACCAGATCACAAATACCTATACTAACCTAAATCTCAACCTATGTAGAAACTTATATCCAACTCTTGAATTGTAACAATTTCAGTAGCGTTCTAAAGTAACTAGGTGTGTCAGCTTCACCTATTCAAAATATGGACCCAACAACGCAAAGAAAAAACAAACAAACCAATTAGACTGTACAAACAACTAACTACGAAAGGAAACCACACAACACAAGACAAGAAAGCAACAGAGAAGAAACAAGACAACTACCCTTCCAAACTATACAAGATACCACAAGGCAAACACAATTCATAACCAGACACAAAAACACTCATATTTCCATGCCTTTTTAGAATATGCAGGAGCATCATGGCATTAGTTATAGTTCTCAACTTAGCATATTTATCTTTGAATTCTGAAAAATATTCATTTATTCTAACTTCAATGTATTTAATAGAATAATCTCTAATCATCAACAATTGAGGAAACTCATCATGTTCATGATTAATCCATAGACAAGTCTTATCCCTTGAATTTCCATAATCAAAACAATATTTAACATCATTCACGGGAGAAAAGAAAGAAACAACCTGATGTATTTCTCGTTCTGCTGGACATATTTGTTCACTGTCAACCAGTCCTTCATTTGATTTTGCATTTCCATCACTCAACTCAATGTCCTGTCCTACTTCAACCTTGAGGATATATGACTCATGATATACTTCTTCTACATCTTCATTCAACTTCATCTCTTCATCTTGCAAGTTTATCAGTTTTTTAAAGTCTGGCAACACCTCAATGTCCTCTTTAATTCTCTGCACATCAACACCTAAATGAGTATCATAATCATTATAATATGACATATATAAATTTATCATTTTTGTAAAGAAGATTAGGGAAAGAATATTAGAGGATTGACAATCTACTAATCAAACATGCAGAAGTAAATAGCTTAAAGCACGAGAGAAATACTAGTATGCAGAATACACCAAGGAGATCAACACAAAGTTGTAAAGGGGGAGAAGCAAAGAAAAATCCCCTGTGAATATGCAAGTGGCAAGAAGCCAAAAAAGAGATTACAGAGATATTTGAGAAGCATCTCAATGAGAGAAATGAGAAGATGAAGATATCCGTGAAGAGATTGTCTATAGAAAGAGAGAAAGACACCTCTTAAATAGAGGTGAAGAATGGAGTTATGAGTAACTCCCATATGCCACCTTACATAAGGTGTGTGCCACATGTTTCCTCTTAAGGAGGAATCTACCAAAATAGATTATTCCTGCTATTAGAGTATTAAGTTTAACATAGGGAAATTAGTTTTTCCCATGAGGTGGTTTTTTACCTATAGGGTAGTTTTCCTATATCAGGTAGTTGTTCACCCATCATATATTTTCTTTCCTTTAAATAGGCATTTGTAGATTTGTAAATAATCAATCAATCATCTATTTTCTTCTCGTATCAAGATTTTCATTATTCTCTTGTGGTGAATTATCTTCCTAGTTGATCCTGGCTCCTGCTTATCCCAACATGGTATCAGAGCACAGTGCTAGGAACCCTTGCTCGAATCCAGAGAATTAAGCTGGAGAAGAGATCGATCCAGGCATCAATCCATGCCTGTATATCAGATTATGGAGGCATCAATTCATGTCTGTGTTTGGGGCATTTGCCCTCATTTACCACCATTCCCAAGCATCAATCCTTGCCTGAATCATTCGAAGGAAATTGTGTGGGGTGTCCAAGACACCACAATTTCCCATTGTCGTCTCCCTTCATCACCATTCCAAGAGTTGTTGAAAGGTACAAATCCAAACCTGAGAGCTTGGCAAGGCAATTTTAGACATCTTGGAGTGTGTGTATCCTGTCCCATCAAGCGTGACAGATCCAGATTCATTTCCAATGAGTTTGAAGTGCATATACAGTCCTAATTCAAGCGAAAGGAGGCCAACATTTTGACCGATTCTGGAGTGGACTTCATACCATCTCTCACCGTACATTTCCATAGAGGGCAGTTTCATTTTAGAGAGCTTGGAGTTTATCTGTGAGGTACAGATTCATCTATAAGGGTTTATCCCATGCATTGTTCCAACTTCTGCCTAGTTACGAGCCTGAGTACTGAGCTTGTAACGCTAAACCAGATCAATATAAAATGGTACAATTGTGATCAAAGGTGTCATATCAGCCATTTTTCTAGCTAATGGAATGTTGAGGCAACCTCCCTTGACTCCAAGATAGCAACCAACTTGTCAGTTACCCACATTCGATTCAAACGTGGTATAAGAAAATCTGCATACAGCTGAAGATCCTTACACTATTTGTGCATGCTCTTGGCTTCACAGAGCTATGTCAGATAGTGTAGAAGGAGAGGCAATTCTAGAGCAATTGGAGTGCATATCTGCGCAGATCAGATCCACATCACTTTGAGTCTGGGCGTGACAGCATTCTGGCTGGCAGACTTTACAAATCTCAAAAGTTGACATCAAATATTTATTAGGGCAACACAACAGGAGGTGGGCCCATCCGTACGCCCTAGTTGTTTGTCTTTCTCATAGCCAAAGAAAGACAAACAATAGCCTTCTACTCTCATACAATATTGTGAGCAATGCTCACAAGGCTCTAGTTGATTTCTCTCTCGTGCATGCTACCTTGTTGACTTTGTATTTGATTTGGCATGGTGACTTGGAATTTGTGAGTGGTGATTAACTGGTACTTCACATCTATTTGGCTCTATCCAAGCCCTTCTCATATACTAGCCCATTCGGTGGGCCCCCTATTTTGCATCTAATCATGGTGCTCCATTTTTAGCCTTATAGGCTATTTTTTTTTGCCCATTATTAGCATGTGGTCGCATGCGTGATCAAGGGTCAATCCGCCCTAGGGCTCAATCCAGCCCCCTCTTTTATTCAGTGGGCTCCATATCGGTGACATTCTTCCACGGAGGATATCTTGGGCATCTGGAGTCTGATTTTCGCGTTCTACATATCAACGGAAAGCAAACTTCACCAAGCTCATAGTGGTACAGGTAAATCTACTTGGTTTTTCCATCTATCATCATTTATTGTATTTGGAAGTTGTCTTCATGGAAGGTACTATCTTTCTAAGTTTTTGAAGAATTGATAGCTATAATGGGTTTTTCTTTGGAGAAAAGGAACTCTGAGCAATGGAGTGAATACATCCTCACTTATCTTAGTGAGCTACATCTTTTGTCATATTTGTATAATCAAGTTCCTATTCCTGGCACACCTTGTGATTATCATATTTGGAAAGGCTATAGGGCTAGAGTCTTTAGAGTTATTCTTGAGCATCTAGATGTTGACTTTTTGGAGTCTATTATCCATCTTGAATGCCCTTATGCTCTTTGGACCTATATTTGAGACTCATATGGAGACCATGATCCTCCACCATCTCTCGATGCTTCTCTTTCCAACTCTGATGTGCCTCATTATCCTTCAGAGAAGATAGACTATGCTTGTGATCCTTTGGAGGTTTCTGAGACTTTAGATGAGGTTGCAGCTGCTTCAGATGTTCTTGATTCTTCTTCAAAGATAGTTGATCCACCTTCACATCCATTAGCTTCTTATCCACAGTCATTGATTGAGACTTCCATCATTCCTGATCAGCAGGACAATCATTGTCTTTCAAATTTGGTTGGAAGACATATTTCAACATTTTTGTCTTTGGAGTTTGTTCTATATCAATTTCCACATAGTTCCAGTTTGTCACCTTCTTTCTTGATTGGGGATGTACCTGATTGGATTGTGGCATCATCATTCTATCTGGACAAGGAGACACATGAGCATTTTTTAGAGACAACATCATCATCATCATTTTTCATGCTTCCATCTTTCAAATAATATCCTGAATGGGAAGCATACCTGCATCTATACATGGTTTTGTTTCTTCGTAAAGGGAGACAAGTGGTTTGTAAGGATTGGATTCTGTTTTACCTTCAGACACTTACCATCTTACAGGACATTATTTATTATGGGGGGGCTATGTAGTCTCCTTCTTTCCTTCCTATGGGAGGACCATTCAATGTACACACATAATGTATGTAGTCCTTGGGGGGTATTAGTGAGTCCTCCATACATGCATTTTGTTTTCTTTTTTTCTCTCTTTTGGAGATGAGTTTTCTCCCATTGGGTTTTTCTCCTTTTCTCTGATTGTGAGAGATTGCATCACATTTTGCTTTGTAAATGGGTACCTAACATGGTTGTGTAGCCGGGACCCATATTGCATCTTGATTTTGCATAATAATTCTCCCTAAGTTTGCACTTAAGGGGGGTGTTAGAGTATTAAGTTTAACACAGGGAAATTAGTTTTTTCCCATGAGGTGGTTTTTTACTTGTAGGGTAGTTTTCCTGTATCAGTTACTTGTTCACCCATCATATATTTTCTTTCCTTTAAATAGGCATTTGTACATTTGTAAATAATCAACCAATCATCTGTTTTCTTCTCGTATCAAGCTTTTCATTGTTCTCTTGTGGTGAATTATCTTCCTAGTTGATCCTGGCTCCTGCTTATCCCAACACTTGCAGAAGGCATAATAGAGGTGTTACCCGACATGTGGGGATAAAACACCAAATTAATAAAATATAGAAATATAAAATAATCTTCACTAAGTAAAGATTAATTTCTAATACCCCCCCTTAAGCTTTACTTGGGGAGATTTACAATAAATCCATCAAAGGATGATTACAAGTTACATGAATGGCATTAAAGCCTTTACAATGAATAAGAATATATAATTTAAGAAAGAGGCTTGATGTAGAGCCAAGTCTTCAAGTCTTCAAGGAATTGAGAGAACCAAAGTGCTTGTATAGATGTCGTTGAACAATCTGAACATTGAGCTCCTTTAGAGCCAAAAGAAGTGGATTGAAGGTTCATGTGCTGCCAAGATATTGAACCTATTTCATCAAAGAAACCATAACCACAAATAGATTTCCCATCATTGGGATTATCTCCTAAATTGAATTAGTATAATCATATAAAGAGATATAAATTGTAGATTGCAAAAGTTTGTGGATAAAATGAATCCAAATTTGAGTCACGAAGCCACGAAGGCAAAGGTTAGCTTAGCTAACATAAGAGTGAAACAAAGTAGATAACCTTAAGTCTTGAATAAGAGTGCTAGTAAAAAAATGTAGCACAAATCATGGCTTATAGCCAAAATTATAAAATGCCAACATATAGGCATAGCAATAAAAGTTCTAGGTTGCTTCCCACTACTTCATTTGTTGAATTATAAAGGGAACTTATATCAAGTTTAATTGTAATGGACTTTGAAAATTAGTCCTAAGATCATAGTGCCATCATTTGAAAATTCAATAATACGGACTTTGAAAAATAGTCCTATAGATGGTTATAAAACCATAATGCCTTTATAAAATATCAGAGGACTTTGAAAATAGTCCTAAAGATGGTATAACAACCATATTGATTTCAATAGAAATTTAGGAACATGATCCCCAGCGATCAGTTCATAAAAAAAAAATGTAAGTGCATACCATCAAAGTGGATGGAAATATTTTCCATGGGGCCAAAAAAGCACTCCAATGAGACCTAAAGGGCTCCCTATGCAACATTACTGCAAATGCGTCTTGCGCATAAAATATTGAAAGGCTTAAGTGCTTTAATGAGCTTTTAATTTCTCAGATAAATGAGGCACAAAATTAGATTTCCTTTATCAAGACAACATAATCATAGTTGAGAAGAAAAACTAGACTTGTTTTAAATATTTAGATAAATCAAGACTTAGGTAGAGAAATGATAAAAGTCACAAATTGTGAGAAATGTTATAAGCAAGAACCTAGCATTATGACAGAAATTACGAGTATAAAATACTCAACATAAGACAATATTCATGCATTCATGACTACATGAATATCCTCTATTAAATATAATTGATAGAAGACATGTTCAATGTTATTGGGTTAATCAAGTCCAATAACAAAGTACATGTTAAAACTATAGAAAAAAATTCAAAAACTTTGAGAATTGTGCCTATAATTAACATTTGGCTTTTTGAAACAATCACTAGTCCAATGACCATCTTTGTTACAATAATTACAATGCGACTTCTTAGGAGTAGAATTCTGTCAACTTTTAGAAGTATGGTTGTTGGGAAATTGTGAATGGAAATTGTGATTTGGATTAGTTGAAGAATTAGATGAATTATTATGTTTTGACAGAAAAGCATGCTCATTATTTCTAAGAGTACCAAATTGAATAAGGGTCGACATTTTGCAAAAATTAAAATCGACGAAAAATATACCTTCTTAAAAAAACGCCTAATTACTTAAACAAAAGGCAAAATATTTTTGAAAAAAATACCTTATTAGATGAAGAAAAGGCAAATTTTTTAAAAAATGCCCTAATAAAAGGCAAAAATTGTTTTTAAAAAAAAATGCCCTAGTAAAGGCAAAATGTTTTTTTTTTAAAAAGTCCTAATTTTTTTTAAAAAAAATTGAATTTAAAAAAAAAAAAAAAAAACTAAGACAATTTCTAAATCATTTGACTGTAAATGTGAAACAACATTTAATTAATAAGAATACTTCCTATTTCATTTTCAAAACAATACTGATTTGGCCACTCATCACGGCAACTACTTTCTGTGTCTTCTATTTTCACCAAGTGTTTTTCAAATAACTCACTTCTATCCTCTAACGAATTATCTGACTCCATTATCCTGCAATAATCCTAGATTTGGTCATTCAATTTAAAGAAATCAAATAATAAATCAAGATTTATTGCTTTTCCTATGATTCCTTTATTTGCTACCATAGAAACCTCCTTAGTAACTACGCCTTTTAATTCTGTTACCACTCGTTTGCACTTCTTTATCCAATCATTTTCATTGAAACCCTTCAAATCAGATCCAGAGATTTTTACTTGACAAGTATTCCTTAATAATTCAATATTTTATCAAATACATCAGGATTAACTTCACTTTTCTTTTCCTTCTCATTAAATCCTCTTTGCTTATCATCTAATGACTAAAAATGAGGGATAACCTCTTCTCTACATTTTTCAAAAGATTTATACCTGCCATCAATTTTACTCACACTTGAACCTTGCCAGACCCTTGGAGAATGTTTATTCTTACCATCATATGATTTAAGAATAGAGATTTTACTATCCTTTATTTTTGACATTGGTTCAACCTTTGTGTTCACCCAACAATTAATGACTGTTGATACTACCTCCTCTGGCTGCTCCATAATCCCTTCATTTTCCTCCAGCCATCAGCCCTATACACATATGAGAAAGAGATCAGTCCTTTTAAAGCTAAATCTAATCTTGTAAGAAAAGTATTTCTCCATGCTCTGTAGACTTATATGTATCCTGTACCTTCCAAATAAACCAAAATTAGATAAATTTTTAGGATAAAACTTCTTATTTAAAATTTCTAGAAAGACATGAATATCCACCTAGAAATTGTGTTCATATGAATCCATTGAAAATGACAATCTATTTTCAACTTTTTAGATTTTTTTTGAAATTTTATGAGATCTAACATATCTTAGAATAGAACATTAAAACTCAAAAAATTACAATAATCTTAGAAGTTTGAGCTATATCCTTACAAAATACATATTCAAATTATCTCAAACAGAAGATATTTGCAGTGAGAACACTCAAATTGCAAATCATTAATATGATACTATTAGCCAATCCACACAAAACTTACCTTAAATCCCATCAGGCGCTCCTTCTAGCACCAAATTACTATTGATGAGAGTTTTTACACACTCATAGCATAGTTAAAATTCACAGAAGAACTTTAGCTGTCTTGAAAGATATGCAAAATTAACTAGTAATTCTCAATTTCAAGTTTTTGAATGGTTAGTTCTTAACCATGCAGGATAAATCAATAATTCGTTGTGAAGCTATAATATTCAAGGGGCCTTAATTAATCTAAGGATGTGCTACTTGGCAATTGTAATTCAGTAGGTGCAAATATCTCAAAATATCTCTCAATTTAATGATGCTTTGCAAACATTTATAACTTTCAAGTCAAACTTTATACGAACTTTATAGAAACAGACTTGATTTTTTTAAACCTTATGAAAATCATCAAAAATCTTTAGTATTTCCATGTATTTAACAAGATTTTCAACAACTTCCTTTAGATAATTGTGTTTCAACTAATTATTTAAAGATTTGTTTTTTTTGAAAAGTTAGAAAGAGTAAGGTTAGAAAACTGGATTTTATCCACATACAGTTCCCTGTTACTCATGCATATAAATCTGTTTATCCTGATCAATTCAAAAGAAAATAAATCCTCATACATAAATCCTGAGTAGTATCACGAATTGATATATGGAATTGCGATCTTCAAGGGACAATACATAAAAAATACCTGAATCAATTAACACTCTAAAGATAGATGCAGAAAATTGATGTTTGTATTTACTAATGTATGACAGCCATTTCAAATTTACAATGTTGTTATGACTTCAATCCTTTGAATTACCAGCAATAAACAACACTTATAGACACCTTTCACAGATGCAGCAAAGAGACCAGACACTTCTGCACACTCTTAACTACAGACAACAGGCAAAATTTTACCCATATCTATGCTCAAGGCAATATTTCCTCAGTCACCTCTCTTGCATACTCTGTCCAATTTGTAAGCCTTTGTGTATTCCTGTGTGTGTATTACAAGTAAAGGGGCTCAATATATAGATTTAAACTTTCTCAAATATGGTTACAACATTTGATTCAATCAATGGTCCAAATTCCAACTGCAACATCAACGGTGAAAAAAAGAATCCCACCAAAAATACGGATCAACATATTCCTCTTATAGCTTAAAGATGCCCTTTGGAATTTTTAACAACTTCAAATTATCTATCTATTGTCGCTCTTTCTGTTGTGGTTTTCTCCTTTACCTGCCGCAATTTCCTTATGTCCATCAGATCTGGATCTCACCAATTTTGTCGCCTTCTTTTGTTCAGTACATCCTTGTATATTCTTTGTAAATTTCATCCTTTGCAATATTCTCCACCTTGGCCTGATAAAACATAAAACATAGACCAAAGTCAATAAAATTCAATGAAACAAATCTTCAATTCATCACTTTATCCTCTCTAATATATATACCAAGTTTTTATATTGAGCACAAACATAGCATATAGGAATGGAATCCACAAGTTATAAAATGAAATGAAAATGCTCCCGGCTCTGGTTGTACCTCCCCATTGTATATCGTCTCCCCATTTATCAGATCTAAACATCATACACCAATTCAGATAACATTAGTTAATAAAATGAATTAAAGTTGCTTATCCTCATTGTTTATACTTTCATTATACACAATACCGCATACTACATTGCATCTTTATACATCGTATCATATAAACAACTCCATATCTCCACATATTATCAATCACATTGTAATCTCCTTTCAGATCCAACCATATACATATCACTGCATAAACCAAATATATAAAAAATACAAACCATATAAACAAAACAGAATCAAAAGGTCAATGAAATGCTTTGTAATTACTTTCAATTCCGGTTTTGTATATCCATCATTTGCGTATACCAGGTTTTGTATATCGGATACAAACCCAACATACAAAATGAGTCTGGACCTCACCTATTAGTAAATCAAGTTGAAATGGCCTTCAGTTCCATGTTTGTATATGACAACATTTGCATGTATATTTTATACATATCTGATACAATATAACGCATACAAAATGGATGTCGAAAATCTATAACATGAGTTGAAATCCTCGTCAATTCCGCTTACGTATCATCACTTATGTATATCATATACAAACATTACATATGGAAAATGGAAACAGTCCATAAAATTCTTTGTATATCATTTCAACTCCGGCCCCCCTTTGTATGCATCACACCCCTTATTGCATTGTATATGGCATGTTTCGTTGTATATTACTTTGTATGTTGCATTGCATGTTACTTTGTATCCTCACGTTTGTATATTGTTTTGTATGTTGCATTGTATCTAGCATTGTACAATAGATTATATCATTTTACATGCTACATTGTATATCATTTTATGTATCTCTTTGTATAATATTTTGCATATACAAAACCCGTTACAACATACAAAAAAACTTCAATGCCCAAGCATGTTTAATCATTAACTCTCTTTTCTCTTTTTTTTTGTTTATGCAGCGACATACCCTTAGGTTGGATTGAACAAGTTCATTTAAAAAACTAGGACTGTATCCCCATAAGACCGTACTACATACATTTCCCCTTTTATACTACTGCGGATTCCACCATAAGTGAACAATAATTAACCCTTTTGTTTTGGATTTGAATATGTATTTGTATGTTAAATATAACTTTATACCTACAAATGTGCACTCATTTATGCTCTAGGTTTAATTAAATGTTACTTACGAGTCCAAGATTATATTCTATAAAATTACAAAACAAACCTTACAAATGTATATAAGATTAATATGCAAATGTCACCCGACTACCTGTAAACCACATTGAATATGCCCTTTATGTCCGTGCATGCGTACTCAAGACTTGATGGACACTTTACCAAAATACTGCGCCTGACATACAAATAAATTTGTATACGAAGTACAACTTTATCAAACTATTGAATTTTCTCAAAAATTTCCTAACTTTCAACATATAAGGAATTTTCAAATGACACAAAAGGCAACCTCAACTCATTTTCAACATAGAATTCATGTATCCCATTGGTTTTACCATGCATTATGTCCATTATGACTTTCAAACATTAAAGATTTTTGCCCACACCGCCCCCACACACAGAAACACACCAAAAGCAAAAGCAAACAAAGAGGGGTCCTCATTTTGCCTCTAGGTAAAAATGGGGCGTGTTGTGAACATCACAACAGAACTGTAGAAAGAGAGGACATGTGAAAAAGGAATGTAGAAACCTGAAAAAACAATGGGATTATGCTACTGATAAGTCTTCGAATGCAGGTGATGAGATTTTACTTTCTACATGTAATGTTGTTTCTCGTGATCATTGGTTGGTTGACTCAAGATGCTCATACCACATGACTCCACATGAAGAATGGTTTTCCACATATGAAGAGTATGATGGAGGAAATGTGTACCTCGGGGACAACTCTACATATCTTATTGTTGGATGAGAGAAGGTAATGTTGCACATTTCAATGATGGGAGAATTAAAACTCTCCTTGGTGTTTTGCATGTTCCTAGATTGGCTAGAAATTTGATTTTTGTTTCAAAGTTGAATGATTTAGGAATGCATGTGACATTTGATGAGCATGGCTATAGATTGGTGAGAGGAAGCTTTGTGGTAGCGAAGGGGAAAAGATTGGGAACTCTATTTAAGCTAGAAGCCACTACTGTTTGTAATGTCTCTTATGCATTTGAGACTAATACTAAAAATACATGTATGTTGTGGCACCATAGAGTGAGCCACATAAGTCACTTTGGTTTAAAGACTATTTTAAATAAAAAATGTTAGACAATTTATCCTATTCTGATGAGAATTTCAAATTTTGTGAACATTGTGTGTTTGGAAAACATAATACATATCCCTTTCCTTCTGGCAATAATAAATCTAATGATCAATTGGAACTTCATTTGGATGTCTTTGGTCCAGTGGATGTTGAATCAATTAAAAAATATAGATATTTTATTTCCTTCATTGATGATGCCTCAAAGTTTACATGGATTTATTATATGCGTCACAAATCTAAAGTTTTCACTAAATTTAAGGAATTTAAAGTTTAAGTTGAAAAGCAATCAGATCATAAGATAAAGGTTTTGAGATTTGACAATGGAGGGGAATGTTGATTTTGGCATGTTGTTTGGTTGTCATTGATGTCAAAAGGACTCTCAGGTTCACATTGTGTTGGTGTTGATATGATGTCAGAGGTCAGAGGTTGATACAGAGAGTATGGTGTTCTCATGATGATGGTTCTACAAGTATGGCAGAGATTCATTTTCTCAGATGTTGTATAAAACAAAGATAGTTCATGATATACTATGCAATGTTCATCATATGGTCATGACCTTATTATGCTTCAGTTCATAATCATGCTTCATTAATACATATCATCATCAAGGGACCTTCATGGTATGATGTTGTTGAGCTTCAGGAATTGAGGATATCATCTTCATGGTATGATATAATGCAGTGTTTCATCTCAGACAGATGGATGTTGATGAGTTCATATGAGGCATGAAGTTTGAAGAGTTTCAGTGATGAGGCTTCATGTCAAGTGTTGTTCTTGAAGACCAAAATAGTAAACCCCAATGTTATCTTAATCAATTCTCTACCATGCATCTAAGGTCTACATAATATTCAGTCAAAGGGCAAATTTTTAATTAGGGTTTATTACTTTCTAAATTCCTTAAAACCCTAATTCCTATTCATTAAAACCTAATCCCTAAAGTCTTCTAATGCAAAGACACATGTTCTCTTTATTTCATTTGTCATACTGATTCATGACTATCAAAATAATATAAAGTCATCTGTGATTTCTTTTGACTTAAAACTTTAAGTCTAGAAAGCTTTATCCCTAGACTAAAGGATCTAAAATAATTCTAAGTATTCATTCCTAAGATCCTTTACTGCCCGTCTTTTGTTATTGCACGTTTTGCTTTACAAGAATGTCGACCTACTGTAGGTGATGGTATGTCACTTAAGTGACAACATAATGGGTTCGCGATCGTGGTATGACCGGCCCCCTCTACCTAGCGAGACTGCTAGCAGCGGTAATCCCTTTGGAGCGGTGGCACCAACTTCACATTAACGACCCTCTTTGAAATCTCTATGAGCGCGTGGTGTCAGATCAACGGCTGAAATTTCAATTTGTGTCCTCGCCTCCTTGCATCTATTTTGACAGCCTTTGGAACATCAAAATCCTTAAGACTGTGGTGAAGATTTGTTTTAAAGGCTATTTTTAGTCATTTTTCAAAGGCAGTTTGTGGATAGATTTTAAAGCAGTATTTTAAGGAGATTTTTTCTTAATATAGATCCCTTCGTGCAGATAAGGAATGAATAAATTCTTTTTCTATCTTAAGGGATTTTGTGCAATATTAGTTGCCTTTTAAAAAGAGAGTTTATATAGTAGTGTTTTTTTTTCTTTTTGAAAAGAAATCTTTATTGCAGGGAAGTTGATAGATGGATATTATATTTTTTTATCAGGGTAGATTGATTAAATATTATTGAAGATTTTTATTTGTAAGAGATGGATGCCATTTTAGAATTTCTAATTTTTCAAATGGGAGATGGTAAATGCAGATAAGATGAACATATTGGAGATTATTTAAGAGTTGGGAAAAAGAATATGTAGAGAGGAGAGGAATTTGAAAGGTCATTCTATTTTTAATGACATTGCGAGTTGATTGTAAATTGAATTTGAGGACTAATATGCAACATTGAAGAAATAATTTTTGTGAGGTGATTGAAGAGGGTTGTAGAGAGAATATTTTTACCTAAGTATTGTGAAGTGTAAGACATGTTATTGTAGGTGCTTTGATGAGGATAAATAGATGTAAAAAAGAAATATGTGAAGACTGAAATATACAGGAGAATACATTCCTTGACTGAGAATCATGAATAAGAATTTGAATGTTTATTTCATATGGGTTTTTGTATGATATTATGTAGATGATTTAGGTGATTAAGAGAGATGAATGAGATGTTTTTGCAGAGGTGAATTAAGCACAAGATGAAGACAATATGCAGCCAATTGCAGAGAAGGTTTTTAAATTGTAGAGAAGGTCTACCTTTTGATACAGAAAGCATGCAATGTATTCTCAATAAGATTTTATGTGTGATGAAGAGAGTCAAGTCATTTGGTGTATTGTAGAGAATCAAGGCAACCCCTTGAATTGAGTTTTTCTTTCTTATGGTCATATTTTGCCAATGAGGCATATTACAACCAGTGAGGCTTGCATGGTCAGTGAGGTGTGTTTGTTGCCAGTGAGGCATGTATGTCAGTGAGACAATTGTTGTAATCAGTGAGATTCTATTAAGCTAGTGAGGCAAATTTTTAGAGTGTTTTTTTATCCCTATGAGGGTTTTCTCATTCTCTATCTTGTAAATTAATAGGTGCAAAAGATGTTAAAAATTATAGTCCATCGATTCACCCCCCCCTCTTAGTGGTCCTATACTCCAACAAGTGGTATCAGAGCATAGGTTCCCTATAGAAATCTAACAAACTTGGGTAGGTCCTGATAGTGGAGTACCATGGGAAAGTGTAGAAGTAATAAGGGCAGGAGAAATTTCAAGTCACATACTGGTCAAAAGGTACCATCTATACCAAACTCAAATGTTGATCTACATGTCTCACAAGTTGAGCTAGGTATTAAATTAGAGGAAGAGTTTTCTGGAGTTCCTTTCTTTGATGGTTCAGATTTCTCTATTTGGTATATTAGAATGCAATTCTATCTATCTTCTTTAGGGTATGATGTGTGGATGTTAGTTGAGAATGGGTATTTTATTTCCTCTCAATCACCTAATACTACAAGTAACAAAGAAGCTTATGAATGTAATCATATAACAAAGAAGGCTATTCTGTCTGGATTATCTAATAAAGTTTCTTGTGAAGTTATGCATTGTGAAACTACTCAGGTTGTGTGGAAGGAGTTGATTAGAATCTATCAAGGTGATGCACTTGAAGGAGAGGACATCTTGGTGTCTGAGGAAACTGATAATGAATGGAGACATTCACATGAAGGAGATGAGATCAAATCTGATTCAGAAGAAGGAGATCACATTATGGGTGACTATGGACAAGAGTATGATGAATATGAGTGTGAGATTGATATAGAAGGAGAACTCATGTGTGCTCTGAGTGAGATCAAGAAATACAAAAATGAGAACCAAAGATTAGAATTACAGCTACAACAACAAAAAGACTTCAAGGACAAAGCACTTTCAGACCTTGAAAGAGTATCTTCAAACCTTGAAGAGGAAAGAAATCAGATTGAGAATTTAAGAATACAAGTTGATGAATCAGACAAATTGATTATCAGCCTAAAGACTAAGATTGAAGAGGCCAAGAGAATAACGGATGTTACTAAGTCTAAATGTGAAGTCAAATCCTTTGAATGCCTAAAACTAGAGGCTGAAATTGTCTCCTTGAGAAAAGATATTGAAAATCTCAAGAGTTTGTCAAAGAGAAATCAGGAGTTTGAAGAGAGCACCACCAAGTTATATGAGATGCTGGGTAAGAAAAAGCATCATAAGGAAACTACTAGTCTAGGTTATGAAGAAGAAGAGTGTTCCAAAGTTAGAAATGCTCCTAGGCAGAAGATAGACCTGAATAAACATTCTGTTGCTCCTGAAGGTAAAAAGAAAATTGAATCCATTGCTGGAACATCAAAGTTGAATGGTAAATATTCAAAAGAAAAACTCAAGCAAGATGTGAAGACTAAAGCTAAGATGAACATCAAAGATGAGTTTGTCAAAATGCACAACCAAAGGAGAAATTTCAAAAGATCTGCTCCAGCAAGACAAGCATATGTACATGTATAATTACTCATTTTTTGGTTATTGTTATACCTATAATCATTTTGGGCACAAAGCAATTGATTGTAGAAGAAGTCAATCTACTTCAATAAGGAATGCTAATCTTGTATGTTTCAATTGCAACTCTCTTGGTCACAAAGCATATAGTTGCAGAATAGCATCATCTGGTTTGAAAAGTTGGAAAAGGAAAGAGGCTAAAAAGGTTTGGAAGAAGAAACCTGAACAGAAGAAAGAACTTGTGAAAGTTTGGAGACAGAAACAAAGTCAAGAGAAGATAGATCCTAAACTTGTGCATAATGCACAAGACACATCATCTGTTGCATGAGATGCAGCATGAATTAAGGGGGGGTTGCCAAATGTCTTATCACTTACCCCCAAGAATTTTCAGGAGATCATTTGGTGCTTGTCAATATGGTGATCTTGTCTTGTTTATCATGCTATTAGATTCTTCCTTGATAATGTTTGCTAGAATGTTTCATTTCAAGATGCTACTCATATCAGTCTTATGAAATGAAGTTCATGTAGTTGATGATGGTGTTGATAACTATGTTGATCTTTAGTTTATGTCAGTGATACAGGTGATTAGGGGTATAATGCACAAATAGTTTGATGATGTTGAATCACATTGTTTATAAATGGTCCTATTTATATCTTGTTCATATCATGTTGATAATTTCAAAGGTTGAGTTGTCATGATGTTCTTGATGTTGCAATTCAGAGTGTTCTTGATATGTTAGTGAGAATGTGAAGTGTTGGTTGTCATAGCAAAGAGCTGTTCAGTTGTGTTGAGGAGTACATGCAATGTCATTCGAGTTAAAGTGTACTCAATGAGCTCTCATTAGATGTTAGCATATGTTGACTGAGGAGGTTGCAAATGGAAGAAGTCATTTCATAGCACATGTCTCTACATTCGGTTTTGCATAGGTATTGACAGTGGTTTCATATTTGACATAACAATATTTCATCATTGGTGTGTTGTGATTGTGTAGTAGTTTTTATAACAGTGGCATGTGACAATGCTTAGTTGCTGACATGAGACATATCGAATGTGAAAGAAGACTTCTAAATGAGCATTAGAAACATTTTAATCCTACATATTGTTGGAAGCATGACAAAGGCTATTTCATAGTGGGTCAGTGTTTACTGTATGTTGGACCTAACATCAGAGTTGTTATTTGTAAGCACAGTGATCTCTGTAGATTAGTGCAAGGACATCATTGAAGTCATTTGTAGTTGCAAGTGCTTTACTTGACAATGCTTGAAGTATATCAAAAATATTGACAGCATACTCTGCAATTTTTGATAGTGATCAACACAGCATACTCTGAAATTTCATGACAACATTCTCAGGAACATTGGAACAAGTGATTTGGATTATTGGTACAATTCTGCATTTTATGAGTTCAGCAAGTTATGATAAGTGATTGGTATTTTTAAGGAGGCATTACATTAGATGTAATTGTCATTGGTAACAGTGTTTCATCTTATGTGAGACAGTGCCCTTGAAGATAGTAAATTGGATGACTGTAGTGTGAAATAACATTGATATTTGACTTGTGCAATGAGAGTGCAGATTTATAAGTGGTTGGTGAAGTTTATCTTCCAAGTTGATATGCTTTGCTCATTTCTATATTGTACTTAATGACAGAGACAGTGACAAATTTGTTTGTGCAATGGCTAGTATATTATACAATGGTCTTGATGCAAAGGTTTCAGACAGAGGTAGTAGGACAGTAGAACAATACTATGCTTGATAATGAAAATGGTATGTATATGGCCAAGTCAGCTCTCAAAGAGGTCTCATTCCATGCTTAGTCTGAAGTATTCCATGAAGTTATGCAAGGAAATGCAAAATAGTCAGCAGTCAGCTTTTTGATATGATGACAGTGATATTTGATATTATATCATATTTGTTGTTCACTGTGACAATGAGTTAGAATTGTAAAGAATAAGGGACCAGGAACAGTGATGAGTATGCCATGGGTTGACAATGGTAAGAAAATGCAAAGAGATCAAAGAGATTACAAACATGAGTGTCATGGAAAGAGTCATTGAGAGGTTGCTCATTTGTTGCAGATGATAGTTTGATGAGTGATAGTAGGATAGTCATCATGAAACAAGAAATTTGAATCTTGCAGTGATAAAAGATAAGATTTGGAGACTCTGCAACCTTAGCCAACATTCCTAAAGGACCTTAAAACAAGGGACAATATGCAGAAAAGACGTGATTAGACAGTGGACTGTGACTTTTGCAATATTGAAGTCTTTGATTTTTTTTGGTGACAATGTTAATGATATGCACTCAAGTCCATTGAAGAGAATTTTATCAATGAGTGATATGTTGCAGAGGTTAAGATCTTAGTTCATGGTATGGATTTAGGGGGAGCTTTTTCATTTCTTTGTCATTGTTGTCAAAAGGGGGAGAAGATGGAAAAGTGCTTGATGTTGATGTTAGTTTGACATCAATGCCAAAGGGGGAGTTTGTTGATTTTGGCATGTTGTTTGGTTGTCATTGATGTCAAAAGGTCTCTTAGGTTCACATTGTGTTGGTGTTGATATGGTGTTGATATGATGTCAGAGGTTGATACAAAGAGTATGGTGTTCTCATGATGATGGTTCTGCAAGTATGGCAGAGATTCATTTTCTTAGATGTTGTATAAGACAAAGATAGTTCATGATATACTATTCAATGTTCATCATATGGTGATGACCTTATTATGCTTCAGTTCAAAATCATGCCTCATTACTACATGTCATCATCAAGGGACCTTCATGGTATGATGTTCATGATATGATGTTGTTGAGCTTTAGGAGTTAAGGATATCATATTCATGGTATGATATAATGCAGTGTTTCATCCCAGATAGATGGATGATGATGAGTTCATATGAGGCATGAAGTTTGAAGAGTTTCAGTGATGAGGCTTCATGTCAAGTGTTGTTCTTGTAGACCAAAATAGTAAACTCCAATGTTATCTTAATCAGTTCTCTGCCATGTATCTAAGGTCTACATAATATTTAGTCAAAGGGCAAATTTTTAATTAGGGTTTATTACTTTCTAAATTCCCTAAAACCCTAATTCCTATTCATTAAACCCTAATCCCTAAAGTCTTCTAATGCAAAAAGACATGTTCTCTTTATTTCATTTGTCATACTGATTCATGACTATCAAAATAATATAAAGTCATCTATAATTTCTTTTGACCTAAAACTCTAAGTCTAGAAAGATTTATCCCTAGCCTAAAGGATCTAAAATAATTCTAAGTATTCATTCCTAAGATCCTTTACTGCCCGTCTTTTGTTATTGCACTTTTTGTTTTAGGAGAATGTTGACCTGTTGTAGGTAATGGTATGTCACTTAAGTGACAACATAATGGGGTCTTAGTCGTGGTATGACCGGCCCCCTCTACCTAGCGAGACCACTAGCAGCGGTCATCCCTTTAGAGCGGTGGCGCCAACTTCAAATCAACGACCCTCTTTGAAATCTTGATGAGCACGTGGTGTCAGATCAAAGGCTGAAATTTAAATTTGTGTCCTCGCCTCCTTGCATCTATTTTGATGGCCTCTGGAATGTCAAAATCTTTAAGACTACAGTGAAGATTTTTTTTAGAGGCTATTTTTAGTCATTTTTTAAAGGCAGTTTGTGGATAGATTTTACAGCAGTATTTTAAGGAGATTTTTTCTTAATATAGATCCCTTCATGCAGATAAGGGAATGAATAAATTCTTTTTCTATCTTAAGGGATTTTGTGCAATATTAATTGCCTTTTAAAAAGAGAGTTTATATAGTAGTGTTTTTTTTCTTTTTGAAAATAAATCTTTATTATAGGGAAGTTGATAGATGGATATTATTTTTTTTATCAGGGCAAATTGATTAAATATTATTTAAGATTTTTATTTGTAAGAGATGGATGCCATTTTAGGATTTCTAATTTTTCAAATGGGAGATGGTAAATGCAGAGAAGATGAACAGATTGGAGATTATTGAAGAGTTGGGAAAAAGAATATGTAGAGAGGAGAGGAATATGAAATGTCATTCTATTTTTAATGACATTGCAGGTTCATTGTGAATTGAATTTGAGGACTAATATGCAGCATTGAAGAAATAATTTTTGTTAGGTGATTGAAGATAGTTGTAGAGAGAATATTTTTGCCTGAGTATTGTGAAGTGTAAGACATGTTATTGTAGTTGCTTTAATGAGAATAAATAGATGTGAAAAAGAAATGTGTGAAGACTGAAATATACAGGAGAATACATTCCTTGACTGAGAATCATGAATGAGAATTTGAATGTATATAGAATATGGGTTTTTGTATGATATTATGCAGATGATTTAGGTGATTGAGAGAGATGAATGAGATGTTTTTGTAGAGGTGAATTAAGCACATGATGAAGACAATATGCAACCAATTGCAGAGAAGGTTTTTAAATTGCAGAGAAGCTCTACCTTTTGATACAGAAAGCATGCAATGTATTCTCAGTAAGATTTTATGTGTGATGAAAAGGGTTAAGTCATTTGGTGTATTGTAGAGAATCAGGGCAACCTCCTGAATTGAGTTTTTCTTTCTTATGGTCATATTTTGCCAATGAGGCATATTGTAGCCAGTGAGGCTTGCATGGTCAGTGAGGTGTGTTTGTTGCCAATGAGGCATGTATGTCAGTACGACAATTGTTGTAATCAATGATATTCCATTAAGCTAGTGAAGCAAATTTTTAGAGTGGTTTTTTTATCCCTATGAGGGTTTTCCACTCATCAAAAACATGTGTTATGGTTTATGTTATTTGCCTCTATGTGTGTGTGTCCTAATGTTTTGCTCATAAGGTTTTGTTCACACTATTCATCATCATACTTGTGCATATGTGTTTGATAGATTATTGAAGTCTCTCTCATCCTCTGTCTTGTAAATTAAAAGGTGCAAAAGATGTTAAAACTTGTAGACCACTGATTCACCCCCCCTCTTAGTGGTCCTGTACTCCAACAGGGAATACTGTTCTAAGGCATTTGATGAATTCTATAAGCATGCAAGTATTGTTAGACAAAATACATCTCCATATACACCAAAATAGAATGGATTGGTAGAAAGGATGAATCAGACAATAATGGAAAGAGCCAGAAGTATGTTGAGTGAATCACAACTAAACAAATGGTTTTGAGTAGAAGATGTGTGTACTGTGAACTTCTTGGTTAACAGATCTCCGTGTAAGGCTCTTGTTTCAACTCCTTATGGAATGTGGATATGTAAGAAACCTTTTGTCTCACATTTAAGGGTATTTGGTTGTGAGGCTTATGTTCATGCTCCTAAAGGACAACAAACTAAGTTGGATCTAAAAGATGAAAATTGTACTTTCATTAGATATGGTGATAATGTAAAAGGTTATAAGCTTTGGAATCCACTAACCTAAAAGTTATCTATTCTAGAGATGTTATTTTTAGGGAACTTAGTGTTATTTCAGAACCTGAATAGCGAAAGGAAAATGAAGAAAAGGTGAAGAGAGTGCATTTTGAATTAGAGCATGAGGATGCACCTCAGGAAGAACAAAATGATGGATTGGGGGGTGAAGAAGTAGAAGAAGACTTGAGTGAAAGTTTTGACGAGGAAGAATCTATTGTGACAGAAGAAGTTGGTATAGAAGAGCATGCAGATGAAACTGAAGAGTCTCTTACTCCACCTCTAAGAGAATCCACAAGACAACAGAACCCAGTTGATAGGTATAGCCCACCTAATTTTTGTTGTGTATTTTCTTTATTGAGTACTGATAATGAGCCTAGATCCTACAGGGAAGCTATTCATGCAAATAATAGTGAGTCTTGGAAGTTAGCCATGTAGGAGGAGATGATGGATTTAGACTCTTGCAACACCTGGGATCTTGTTCATTTTCCCAAAAGAAGAAAGGCCATAAGATGCAAGTGGGTCTTCAAGAAGAAGTTTGGAGCAGATAGTTCATTGGAGAAGTACAATGCTAGATTCATAGCCAATGGCTACTCCTAGAGAGAGGGAGTTGATTTTGGTAAAATTTTCTCTCCTGTTACTGAATTATCTTCCATTAGATTTATTTTATCTATTGCTATAGCATATGATTTTGAGGTTGAGCAAATGGATGTTAAGATTGCATTTTTGCATGGAGATCTTGAGGAAGAAATTTACATGCAACAGCCTACAGGTTTTGAGGTAAAAGCGAAAGAACATTGGGTTTGTAGATTAAAGAGGTCTCTTTATGGTTTGAAATAGTCTCCTAGAATGTGGTACCAAAAATTTGATTCATTTGTGTTGAAATTGGGTTTTGTTAGAAGTAAGGAGGATCGTTGTGTTTACACTCATTATATTGATGATTTTATTATGATCATTGCATTGTATGTTAATGACATGTTATTTTTTAGCAACACTCAGGGTATGATCAGTGAGTTGAAATCGCAACTTTCAAGTGCATTTGAAATGAAGGATCTTGGAGCTACCAGTTATATTTTGGAGATGGAGATCAAAAGCGATAGAGGTAACATAAAGCTTTGGTTATCACAAATTATGTGAATACCATTTTGTAGAGATTTAGTATGCAGGACTATAACCGAGTTAGAGTTCCTTTACCCATTGGTACTAATCTTTCATTAGATATGTGTCCAAAGAATGAGGATAATTTAGAGGATGTGTCTAATGTGCCATATGCTAGTGTTGTAGGGAGTTTGATGTATACAATGGTTTGCACTCAACCTGATATTACCCAAGCAATGGGAGTTTTGAGAAGATTTACGTCTAACCCTGGTAGACAACATTGGAATTATGTGAAGAGGGTGTTTAGATATTTGGTTGGTACTTTTGATTACTGTTTGGTTTATTCTGGTACTAACAGTATGGAAAATACATTGGGCATACATGGTTATGTTGATGTAGATTGGGCAGGAGACTTAGACAGTCGAAGGTCCACAAGTGGGTATGTATTGTTGGCAACATAGTCAAGAGACACTGCTAATATGATGTTGTCATTGATGGAAATAACCTGATATGTTTGGAGACAACTTTTGAGACAAAGGTGTGTACAATATTTTGGTTTGGAAAGATTAACTTAGTCAAATTGACTAAGCATTGACAACACATTGTGACAATGATAGTAATTTAGTTGGTACTCCTCCACAGTTGAAGTTTTTGTCATGCGGTTCTAGTATGTTACTCTCAACTATCTATTGAAGTCATGATTTAGTGTTCAAGCCCTGATTTCCTCCGGAAGTCATATGGTGAAATGTCTAAGTCTGGGTGAATAGAGGTAAGTTAGAAACAATGCAGAGTACTTGAGTAACTTGATCCGCATTCCTTCACTGTTACATAATTTATCTTGCAATTCTAAGGCAAAAAAGATACCTATGGTAACTACCTAAATCCAGAGTTATAGCTTTTGAAGTTTTATTGATCACATTTTACAAGGTGTTCTTTATCGACTTTCAGTTTGACAGTATTTCTATGAGATAGAACCACAGTTCTGAGATCTGCATTTATCTATAGTTGAATATTATGTTTTTTAGTTCTAAAGGTATGATAATGGATCAGTAATGAATCATTATCAAAGATTTTAGAGTTTCATAATGATCGCATTTGAAGCTATGGGCCGGCATATAAAGCAATTAAGTATGTTCTTAAGATTAAGGTCGACATAGAAGGTAAATCAATATGCAGTGAAGGTATAAGATTGGAATCATCAACCTAAGTGGAAAGACAATAGTTCTAGACTCATATGAAGAGTCTTGCTCGATTGATTGGGTCCACATTGTTGTTTTGGCACAATAACAGGCTGACAAGTTATAACTTCAATATATATGTTTTATCTTTTGCATGTCGACCAAGATTGAGAAAATTCTTGATGGGGATATATATACTCAATAGATTTAAGATTTGGAGGTATGAATGTGTGCAAACATAGTGAGAATTCAATGTGTGTGCGATCTAAGGAAATTTTGTGACCAGAAAAGGATAGTAAGGGCAGAAGAGCAGAGTATATGTGAAGTAGAGAAGAAAAAGAAGGGAAAACATTATGAAGACATTTGAGTTTGTTTACTGAGCTATTAATGGAACTACACTTCATCATTCTGTAGATGCATTTACAACAGTCACCTCTTGGTAGTGAGCCAATCCTTCTCTATCTTCTCTTCTCTTCTTTTTGGCAGTGAGCCTATTGCAGTGAGCACTTCTCTAGACAATGAGTCCTTGGGCAAAGAGCCCTAAGGTAGTGAGCCTTCATGTAATTTGGTATTTCTATCATAATATATTGTGAGCTAACACTCACCGTGGTTTTTCCCTCTTTGGGTTTTCCACGTAAAAATCCTAGTGTCTATGTGTTATGTCTTTATGGTTGTTATTCTTATGTTTGTTTTTCTCTCATCTTATTGAATGTGGTAAATGGATTAATGATTATGTGAAAGAGAAGTTTTATAGAATACTGATTCACAACCCCTCTCAGTATTCTTTGTGATCAACATGTATTTACTCTGTTTGGAGGAGCAGTGAGTTGGATGAGTAAGAGACAGTAATAGTTGCATCATTGACCACTAAAGTAGAGTACATGGAAGCTACCCATGTCTCTAAGTAGGCAATTTGGTTACAAAGGTTGTGTACAAATATTGGTTTTCATTTTAGGACTATTCAGATTGGTTGTGATAGCTAGAGTGCAATATATTTGGCCAAGAATCCTATGTATCATGCACGAACGAAGCATGTGGATATTCAGTACCACTTTGTTCATGAGTTGGTTTCTAATGGATAGATCAAGTTGAAGAAAATTGACACATAGGAGAATGTTGTAGATTCTCTTACTAAACCTGTGAGCACAAAAGAGTTTACATGGTGCAGGGAGGCCATGAGCCTTGTTCCTAGTGATTAGTTTACTTATGTTTTCCAATGAATGTATTTCCAATGTATGATGCCAAGTGAGAGAATGTTGGGATTGATGTGCCATCAACCTTGTAAATTCTATGTATTTAATTACTCCTAATATTGTTTGTAAATCATACATAAGGGATGAGGAATTCACCATCAGGGGTAAATATTTTTTACCATCAGGATTTACCGGTATGGTAATTAATTTTTACCGGGGATCGGTAATTAATTTTTTACTGGCATGAAGTTACTATTTACTAGGAAGGAATATAAGAGGTTAATGTTGTAATGGGAATTCAACCTCACATGGGGTTGTTTTGGATACTTGTGATGATGTTTTTGTTGTTTATAACACCTCCACATGAAGACGGTAACTTCCTTACAAGATAGGACAAAATTAGGTGTCCATAAGGACAAATTAGTTGTCCATGTGTAAGAGGTAAGTTATGGAGTTGCAAGAAATATTGTTTTATGCATTAAATGATTGAATTTATCCAAGGGAGGCATTTATATATGATAAACAACTAGTATACCACATTTAGAAGGTGAAAATGCTATATAAATAGGGGCTATGGTGGTAGAAATGAACACATTATGAGTTAGAGTGAAAACTCTATTTACAGGTGCTGAAGGAATGAATATTAGAAGAGGAGAAAGGAAGGATTGTATGTGATCTCTATTGTTGAAGATAATACAAGCTTGGGCCTCTCTTCTTGGTGGAGTTTTTTTCCCAAAAGAGTTTCTCCACGTAAACACTGTGTTATGTGTTTATTTCTTCTATTCCATATTTCATTGTGTTTCCTATTTATTTTCCTTCAATCTCCATTTGGTTATACACTGTTTAAGATCATATTTACAATTGATTTCAGATATAGTAGTTACCTTCATTTCTAACAATTTAGATGTAGAAAACGTATATTTGCCACATTTACTAAATTTCACAAGTTTAGATCATTATAGAATGATATACATTTCTAATTTTATGCATTAGATCTAATTATTATTAAAGTTAGTAAGCATTTCTCAATTATACATATTGCATTCATGCTAATACATTGATTAGGGTTATCAAAAATCTCATTTGTTGATAACTTCTAGCTTGAAAATTATAAAATCTTGATTATGTTTTAGCTATTTTTTTGGATAATATAATTAAGGCATTGTTCTTCATAACTTAGTTATTCTATTTCATAAACTTAAACAAATTTCATTTCATTCTTCTCCTTTATATCATTTGCATAAGGCTTGAAAAAGTAGGGTATACGACAATGTCAGACTTCTTTCTTAAACACTTTGATGCATTTGGTGAGCCATTTAGTATTGATGATTTTGATATGTTAGATGAAGCCTTAGATGACTTCATATCCATCTTTATTACAAAGATTAATAAATACAATTTATGTTTCTAGTTACTAAAAAGAACTTGAGAAACCAAAAATTGTTGTGCATCTTGGTAATGATGCTTCTCAATCACAATCAAAACCAATTCTCACAATGGGAGGTTCTCCAAAAAATTCTAGACCTCCTGGTTATATCTTAAAATAAGAAAAATAAATCTCTAGAAACAATCAATACAATCAAAATGTGTTGCAACAAGTTATGCATCATGAGGTTTATCACACATATAATAATAGAAATAATAAACAAAAGAAACCAATAACATTTGTTCTATCTTCTCTTCCACCTTCTCAACCTATTCTTCCTTAAGTGCCTCATCTTCCATCATATACTAGTAGAGATTATGATCTTATTGAGCAGATTTGTGCTACTCCTACAAAGATCTCTCTATGGGAATTGATACAAACATCGCCTACATACCATGGAATGCTCCAGCTTTACAAAAGGTGATTGTTCCACTTGTTGTTAAGCTGAATGATGTAGTAGCCCTGTTAGACTTTATGCATGTGACAAAAATAGAAATCATTTTTCAACAACATGAATTACCTCCCATAGAATTTCAAAACCAATATGAGTCTCTTATGATGTTCGTCACTATTAATAAAATGAGGGTTATACGTAATATGATTAATGGTGGATTATGTCTAAATGTTTGTGGCATAGACTTGTTACATAAAATCAATGTTGATACATTTTTTTCTCTCATTAAACTAGATAAACTCAATATTCGTGGCTTTGATAATATCAATAGATAATCACTGGGTACTATTTGTTGCAAGTATGTGCTATCGGTGTTGTCATTGATGTCAACAAGCTTGTGTTGTCATTGGTGTTAACTGTGTCTACTGATGAGGCTGTTGTTGTTTGATTGAGTTGCTTTGTTGAAGATGATTTGGTTGCCTTGAGGAAGTACTAAAGATGTTAGGAATATGTTTTCTATGGTTAGTTTCCAAGTGCTTTGGAGAAAATTTGATTAATAAAGGAACAATGTGGTGAACTGGCTTTTTGGCTTAGCGAGTAGTGTTTTATTTTTGCTCCACATTTCCTCTATATTGAAGATCTGTCTTTGTAGTTTGGATATGTTGTTAAGAGATGTTCAGAGATGATGTATTCCAAATATTGTGCTCTAATTTGTTGTGCAGAGGAACTTGTGTTCACCAGAATTTGGACTGTGTTTCTAAGTATTGGAGAGATGTATGGGAGAAATATCTTTGATCTGTATTTCTATGCAAAGAGGTTTTAGGTCTTGCGGTTATGGAATTGTGCTTATAAGATTCATATCTTTCTCCATTTGAAGTTTCTCATGGTTTGGTGGTCTACAAGTTGATTTCTTGAGTAGTAGTATATGACAGAGTTAGTTGAGTGCTCCGGTGTGAACTTTCTTTAGGTGAAAGTTGTTGCAGAAGAGTTTGTTATTTTTCAGGTTGCTTCAAGATGTTTATGGAAGATTCTAGAGTGTGTTCAAGTGTTGTGTATGGTCCATGAGTCATATCTTGCCTTGAGGATGCATGTACTTAAAAAGTTCATTGTATTACACAGATTTGGATGACCTTGTATGTTTTTACTATTTGTGGAGCTGATTTGGTGATTGTGCAAGTGTGGAGTAGTGTGCTTGGATGAATTTAGGTCCAAGATAAGGTGTGTTGTGGTCTTCCTTCATTCCTTTCCATCATAGGAATGTTCAAGTCTAGACCTAATTTGAATTCTATGTGTTAAGTTGTGATGCCGACCTTGGAGAATGTTCTCAAGGTTGAAGACAATATAAAAGAGTGTCAAAGGGGTCATGATTGAGTGCATGTGTGATGGATATGATGTGAGTAATAAAGTGGTTGAGAGAGTGGAGTAGTAGAGGCCTTCATGTGTTAGATTAAAATGCAGTGAGCAGAAGGTGTCTACTAACTTTTAGTGGTATTGTGGAGATGATGTTGATGTTGTAGTGAATATTGAGCTTTATTGGAACTGTACTCCATGCATGTGTTAGATGCAACTATAACAGTTCAAATCTTGGCAGTGAGCTATTTCTTCTATCTCTTTCTTTCAAGATAGTGAGTCCTTTGGCAGTGAGCCACCTACAGTGAGCATTCTTGGATAGTGAATCCACCAATTGTACCAACCTTAACCATTTTTTTATCATATTATATTGTGAGCTAATCCTCACCATGGTTTTTCCCTGATTTGGGTTTTCCATGTAAAATCTGGTGTTCTCTTGTGTTTGATGTTGTTGTGATTCAGTTTATGATATTTGCTTTTCATGCTTAATCATCATAACAATTTAAAGGTTAATTGGATTAATGTGGATCTAAATGTGGTTGAGGGTTTTTGAAATTATGTTACAACTGATTCACCCCCCCTCTCAATTGTCTTATGCATTCAACACCATTACCTTACCTATTAAGGTTGGTCCTGTGACTTTATCTACCCTTATCCATTTCATGGCTGGTTCTCTTTCAAAAAATCTTCTTCTTAATAGACCTTGGATTCATGCCATGGGGCTAGTCTCGTCTACCCTTCATCAATCAATTAAGTTTGTTTATGACAATAAGCTCCAAATAATTGAAGTTGATATGATTTTGGAAGGTTGTCAACAAACTAAACCTAAAAATCAACAATATTTCAAACCTTTTACTCTAAATTCATTTCATTCTAAATTAAAATCATCTCTCCCACATAGATTATTATAGAAGAATCTAATTCACCTTTGAAGACACTTTTTGGTGATAATTGGGGTTTGTTAGACTTTACACCTACCTTTGTAGGTGAATATAAAGTATCAACTTGAAAACTAGAAAATTCTAAGGCTGCTTCAATTTCTTCTCCTAAGTCTACTTGTGAGAAGTCTAAGATTTCTTTACAAAGAAATAATGATAACACTTACTCTTATACTATATACTATGAGACCTATGAGGAACCTAATTCCTCTTTGGAAATGACATCTATTTATGGTCGTGGTTTTCAAATTCTTTCTCAATGTAGATACAATAGCAATGGTTGTGGTATAAAGGAATAGGGTATTAAAGTTCCTTTAGAGGCTAATCCACATTACTCTTCATTTGGTCTTAGATATTGTCCTTTACAACCCACCAAAGACGCTTATCATTGTAATCTAAATGTAAACAAAATTTCTTCATCTATAGATCATATTTCAACACTTAATTAGGTATATCTAGAATTAATGGACACAAGTTGTAATTCTAGCAATATTCCCTTGGATAGTTTTCCAATGGATGAAGCTTTTGCTGAATTCCTAGGATCTTATGATCATTTATCTCATTACCATCATGATTGTGGATTTCCTTATTGTTTAAATGCAAAAGCATACTTTGAGAAAGACACTTGTTTATCTAATGGTACCTTGGCATGTCAAGAATCACCAATGGAATCCCTTCATCCTCCTAATGTCCTAGACCATAGTACTCTCCTAAATGGAAAGACTATCGATGTCTTGATGGACAAGGATAACCCTGAAAAAGTTATCCCTATTGGAAATTGTCTAAATCTTGAAGAAAATGAAGAGCTTTCTTCTCTTCTACATGAACATCTTGACCTCTTTGCTTGGACATATTCTGGCATGCTCGACATTGACCCTAAGGTTTTAACACAATATTATTATTCATCCTGATGCTAAACTTGTAAAACAAAAGATTCACAAGATGAATCCTAAGGTTACATTTTTAGTCAAAGCTAAGATAGAGAAGTTTCTACAAGTTGGCTTTATCCACCCTATTGACTACTCATCTTGGATCTTAAATATTGTGGCTATCACTAAACCTGACAACTATATTTGAATTTGCACTAACTTTAGAGATTTAAATAAAGCATCTTTAAAAGATTATTTTCCTATTCCTAATATTGATATGATTGTGGATTCCACTACAGGCCATGCCTTACTTTCCTTTATTGATGGTTTCTCTGGTTATAATCAAATATTCATCAATCCTCAAGATCAATATAAAACAACTTTTATAACTCCTTGGGGAACATTGCATTGGGTCATCATGTCATTTAGATTAAAGAATGTTGGTGTGACTTATCAACATGCTATGACACTTATCTTTCATGATTTCATGCATAACATTTTAGAGGATTATGTCGATGATATTCTAGCCAAGTCTATTTTGCACCAGGATCATGTAAAAATTCTCCATCAAATCTTTGAACATATACATAAATACAACATGCACTTGAATCCCCATAAATGTGTCTTTGACATTGATTGTCGTAAGCTATTGGGATTCATAGTTTCACATCATGGTATTGAGGTGGATATGAAAACGATTGACTCCATTATCAACAAGCCACCTCCTAAAACATTTCACAACTCCATAGTTTACAAGGGAAGATACAGGCCATTCATTGATTTGTTTCACAACTCACAGATAGGACTCACCCTTTCACACAACTACTCAAGAAAGAATCTAACTTTAATTGGAATAAGGATTGCTAGAAATCTTTTTGATGATCTAAAAATATACTTAGCTAATCCTCCTATATTACAACATGTTGTCTTTGGACAACCCTTTATTCTCTACACATCTACATCTCCTAATGCTCTCACAACATTGTTAGAACATAATGATGACGATGGAAAAGAACGTGTTGTATATTATATCAACCAAACCTTGTTTGATTATAAAGTGCGATATTCATGTGATAGAAAAAGAAATGACTTGCTCTTGTTTTTGCAACACAAAAATGGAGACATTCTTTCCTAAATGCTAAAATTAATGTAATTGTAAAATTTGATCCTTTAAAACATCTCTTTGCTAAAACATATCTTTCAGGACATTTAGCGAAGTGGGTTATGTTGTTGAAAGAATTTGACCTTATGTTTGTCTCTCAAAAGGTAATTAAGGGTCAAGCATTGACTGACCACCTAGCTGAAGCTCCTTCACTATTCTCTATTATGAATCAAGAATCATTCCCTAACAATCAAATCCTCTCCCTGGATGTTAATAACAAGTGTAAGATATTATTCGATGGTTCTAGATGTTGAATTGGCTCCGATGCTGGTGTTATACTAGTACCTCCATTAGGAAAGTTGATTCCTCTATCTTACTGTCTTAACTTTCTATGTACCAACAACATTGCAGAGTATGAAGCCCTTATTTCTGGCTGGTGTGTCACTTTATCTCTCAATATTAAACACATCTGTATATTTGGTGATTCTCAATTGATCATAAGACAAGTCATTGGATCTTATCAAAAAAAGAAAGATCAGTTAGCTCAGTACCATGACTTTGCCTTGTCACTCCTGAAATATTTCTCATCATTTACAATTGATACAATTCCACGAAAAGATAATTGACATGTGAATACAATGGCAAGCAATGCTTCCCTTATATCCCTTGATGATTTTGATGTGAATTATTAAATTATCATTCATAATCTCAAAACACCTTCAATATCAGGGATATCTGATATTGCCTTTTGTGATAACATAGATTTAGATGAATGGTACTCCCATATACTACAGTATTTGCATGATGGTATCCTTCCTAATCAAGCATCCAGAAGTTCCTGAATTCACATACATAAAATTGCAACATATTATATCATCTTATCAAACATACTATATCAAAGAAGCTATGAGGGTCTTCTCTTCGCTGCCTTAAAAAATCTAAGATCACAACTTCCCTGGAAGAGGCACACTTAGGTACATGTGGAGGACATTTCGGTGGGAAATCTATAGTTCAAAATTTACTTCGTATGGGCTACTATCAGAAAAACATGGAACGAGACTCCTTTGCCTTTTTCAAAAAGTGCCCACAATGTCAACAACATAACAGTCTCATTCGAGCTCCTGCCCAGGAGAGTCGTGCTTAGGTTTCACCTTGGCCATTTTCTGTGTGGGGATTGGATCTTATTAGGAAAATTTCTCCTCCTTCTCAAGGATGCACTTTCATTCTCATAGCCACTGACTACTTCATGAAATGGGTTGAAGTGGTCCCTCTTCGATCCACAACTACTGAAGTTATCTGTTGTTTCATCCAGGACAACTTAATCTCTTGATTTGGTATTCCTTCCACTTTGTTTTCTGATAATGTTACATCATTTAAGAAAAAAGATGTGAAGAAATTCCTTAAGAAGTATCATATTCAACATCGCTTCTCTACACCATATTATCTATAATCAAATGGCCAAGTAGTAGCTTCTAACAAAGTAATTGGACAAATTCTTCAAAAAACTATTAAAAAACATCAAAAGGATTGGCATACTCAACTATCTTACACATTATGGGCTTATTGAATGAGTTTTCATATGGTTACAGGTACTACTCTATACAACCTTGTGTATGTTGTTGATGCGGTCATGCCTTTGGAGTTAGAAATTCTTTCATTGCAAATTTCTTTTAATGGCATTCTCGATGAAAAAAATAAAAGAGAACAAAGACATCAACAACTTGAAATGCTCAAAAAACAACGCATACATGCTCTTGAACATCTCCAAGCTCATCAAAAGACTGTTCAACACTCGTATAATGAACGTGTAACTCATCATTCATTCAAAATTAGTACTCTATGAAAATTAACGCAATGTCAATGCATCTCCTGGCTTAAAAGGCAAATTCAACCCAATTTGGCTAGGACCATACATCATCACTGAAGTCTTTGGATTAGGTGCATATAGATTGTCTGAAATGCATGGTACATATCTCAATGAGCCTATTAAAATGACTTACATTTGTGTCGATATTATTCTTAAATCTTCACTTTCATTTGTATGCTAACATTTTCTTCTAAAGCAAATGACTATTAGATAGTAAAGTAAAATTTCCTATTATATCTTGTTTGTTTCAATCGTGACAAAAATTTAATTTGTCTTGATTCATTAAGGTATTTTTCTTATTTTAGATATTAATTAGTTGTTAGCATATAGTATGTTAGTTGTGCACCATGTTCAATAATCATTGTCATATCTAATTTAACAATATTACAATGTTGTTTAATTGGATCACAATTGAATTATCTAAAAATGTGTATATACCTTAATAAAACATATGTGTTTATTTGATTGTTCAATCACATACATGTATCAACTACACCATTGCTTCTTTGTTAAAAAATTACATATAGTTGTTTACACAAATCACAATCACATTTAGTTTTGACATACATCTCAATCATTAGATCTTTGTTGCATTTACATGACAAGTAAATCACATATAGCATCTAATCTTGAATCAAATCATAATACAATAGACATCAATCAAAATATTATACACACACACACACACATATATATCATAAGAGTTTGAGTACATGATAATAGAAAATCCACCACTACATCAAAATGTGGTGTATCATAATACAATACATAAAATCTCATCAAGGTGTTAGACTGTGACATCTAGATCCCTCAGGACCTGGTGGAGCCTGAGTGATGGAAGGCTATCTATGAGAAGCTACTAATCATGAGTAACTCCTGGAGGTACTCCATGATCGTACACCCCTAAGCTCACCTCTAAGATCTCCCATCTCTTGTGTGAAATCTATATAAATTTGTTGAAGTTGATCTCTCTTAGCTCACAGCAAGTCCACCTTTACCTATAGATAACTAGTAAAAGTGTGATCTAAAACGGATGTCACTGCTACTCTAATGTTGATCTAGCTATATCTGAAGTGCATCACATGCCTCCTCATCAACCACTTCTCTTCAGATCGCTTGGTCTCTCTTGACCTCAAATTGATCTCTTTCCACCTGTCTCTCCTTATAGGTTGCTCTCATCCATGTGACAAGATCAAATAGCTCTGCATGTCGACCCACTATGTGTGGTGGCCTATAACAAGCCTATGCTAGCTACGTGGTCAACTCAGTGGGTACCATCTCTACTTTGACTTGACCCACAAGGTTGCGCCATGCCCTAGTACCAACTGTAGAACATAAACAAAATTATATCAACATCTTAGTCAAAATCATATAATACATTCAACATCTTAACAAACACAAGTACAATAATAAAACACTCCCTAGGATCACCATCCTGCCAATCTAGATCAACTAGAATGGTGACTGCACTAATTTTTGCAGTCATCTTCGCTATTGGGGGAATTATAGTGGCACCACTGCTCGACTCCCTGTGGTCGAATCGACACTGCACTCCACTGGCAATGCATAGTGGTTGTAGGCTATGAAGTCAAACCCTAGGTCTATCATTGACAACAACTGTACCCTCTGCTCCCTGGCATCATCTCCCTCTCGACACTAAAATTGACACTGGTGGCTCATCATTATCATTATTATTATCATCATCATCATCATGTCTACCATGCTCTCAAACATTATCTCTCTCCCACTCCTTTGACTCATCCCCTCGCTCTGTCCAAGATCTAGGATTGTGAGTGGGATGACTTGCAGGAAAGATTGGAATGAGACGTGCTATCTCCCACTAAGATGATATGTTGGGCTAACACCCACATTGTCAGCCTCAGAGATAGGATCATCATCCTTTGTAACATCATCAGGATCACTCAACACCACATCTATGATGGTAAGTCATGCCTGATCACAAGGCCACACCTTGCAATGTGTGGACTACATGTAGAACAGACATCTAATAGGAACTCCCTGCACTCGACGGAACTACCTCATCACTCTATCATAGTAGAACAACACTACGATGCTATCTCTATGACCAACTAAAAATCAATCTCTCTGCATCCTCACTAGCTACTGAGTCTATCCCATCCACAGCTTGCAACTCTTGTATGGTCTCATCAAGATGACCTTTGGTTGTAGCCTATCAAATACAACTCTCCAATATAACAAATCACCCCATCTCCATGGTCTCCTCATATCATAGGCATGTAGTCATGGATACGTCCTAATAGGTTCTATCAGATACCCCACCGACCACATGCATGTGATGTGTTCAAATGCCCACACCTGTAGGAGTCTGCATACCATCAAACTGTATCCCTCATAGTGCACATAGCAACCCAAATCATAATACAAGTGATCTAACATACTCCATCCCTATGAGTACATCATCCTCTACTCCTCCATTGCCATAATCCTATGGACAAGGCCCCCATGACGGTGAGTGCCTCTCCCATCCGGTGTGGCAAATATTGTGATAGTAGAAATCATGATGCTATGTATGATCAATGTAACAACAATGCCCTGCTCCAACCATCTAATATCAACGTGCCCTTGATCACTCGATGACATGGTATGACCAAGGCAATACATCTGGCTAGCCTAAGTATTGTCCTTGGACCTCTGCTTGACGATCCTAATTATCTCACCTTGCACTGCTAATCGAAGAATCTAGTACACATCCTCTAGTGTAACCATCATCTCCCTCCTCGAAAGATAAAAGGTGGAAGTATCTGAGTTCCATCGCTCCCTAAGAACCATCAACATCATACAATGATATGCCATCATGGGCATCATATACACCCACCACAATCCAACATCTTGAAGATGTCCCATCTCTACGTCAGTAAGTGTACTTGCATTGTTACGTAGAAATGTGTATAAGTGGCCACCGACATGCTCTCACATCCTTGGGGGCACCTAAAACATCATCAACAAAGTATACATTAGAATTCAATAAAAAATTTACAAAAATTAATCAAAGAAATCAAAATTAGCCTTGATCCTTGACCAAGGCACCCATAAAGGTCTAGGGTGCTCAAGGAGGACCTAGGCACTCAGAAGGGTCAAGGGCACCCCAAGAGGTCAATGACTCCCTAGGATGACAACATTTGTCTCTTAGGCCCATTTTGGCACAAAAAATGATAAATATTATTAAAACAATAGCAAAAATGAAAAAGCACAAGTTAAGCAGAAGCTGACCTCATGCTCATCTAGCCCCTGCAATACTCAGCTCCGTAGTGCTTCTAGCCTTAGTTGTCAACATGGCCTTTGACTCAACTTGGTCGCTCTTCTCAAAATAACTTCTTCGAAACTAAAAATGATGCAAGAATGGTAAAAAGTGAGAACTCATTTTACTATTTAAAGTAAATAGGTAAGAACTCCTAATTACTATTTTGGGTCGAAATATAAGTTTCTCAACCTCTATTCATTCAAACATCTATAACTTAAGCTAGTGAACTTAAATTTGAGTGTTGTCTATTGCGTTGGAGTCTTAGTTCCACCTTCTCTACATTCATATGTTTTTCCTCCTAGAATTATTTAGTAAAATGACCCTACCAAACCATATTCATCAACATTTCTCTAGAATTCAAAGTGGAAAGATCACTACCATGTTTCTACATCCTAAAGAAGCAAGAAGAAACAAGGGGGCATATATCTACACGTGAATTTTTCTCTGATCATGTCTCGTCACCTTTCTGTTGAAAGGCACAAGACAACTGAGAGGGGGGGCGAATCAGTTGTATCAAAATCTTTAACTTCTTTACACAATATCACTTCACATTCAGTTAATCTATCTCCTTATTTTGTTATGAACATTAAACATGAATAGCAGAATCAAAATATGAACACATCAACACCATACACACATGAACACCAGATTTTTACATGGAAAACCCTAAACAGGGAAAAACCACGGTGAGTGTTAGGTCACAATATAATGTAGTAACAATACCGAATATCAAAAGGAGGCTCACTGCCCAGGGCTCATTGCCCAAATGAAAGGCTCACCACCAAGGGGTGGCTCACTACTAAGGGTTGGATCATTGCTAGGGTTGGTACACTACCGGGGTTGGCTCACTGCTAGGGTTAGCTCACTGCTGAGAGTGAACTAATATAGTAGCATCTACACCATGCCTAAGTTCAGTTCCATTGAAGCGCAATATCTCCTCTGCTTTGCTCTACTTTTACAACTCACACTTTATCTTCACATCTTCACAACTTGGACACTCATTCATGAATTTATTATATACATTTATACCTATCATCAACCTTGGAATGTACATCAAGGTTGGCATTACATTCTACAACCATTAGAACTATCTCCAAGATCGGCATACATACATAAATAAAATTAGGACTAGACCTAAACAAACTTGTGGGGTAAATGAATGAAGGATAAACACATCATAGATTAGGTTGGACCCAAATACATTCTTATATGCTTGGACACACTTCCACAATCCATGAATCACCTCCGCAACAAGTGTGACAAACCAAGTCGGCTAGAACTTATGCACATATCAAGAACACTTAGAAACATGATTGCAAGATCTTCATTATATCTTGCGGATCAGGAACATGCCTTCAACACATTCTGGAGACATGTACAAAAAACATAGAATCACTTGGGAGCTGACAAATCCAACTGTAAGAGATCTCACTTGAAGACAATAGATATCACTTGAGAACACATCACAGACTGCTTCTTAACAGACACTCTCAAACTCTGCTAATCACTAACTTGCCTTCCAGAGTACCAAATGACAAATCCTTTGGAATGAAGATGAATAAGGACCTTATAATATTAAGTCTAGAACTACAAAGCCAAAATCCAATCTATGGAGAAATCCAACTGCAGCAGATCTCTCTTGAAGACAACATATATCACTTGAGAACACATCACAGACTGCTTCTTAATAGACACTGTCAAACTCTGCTAATCACTAACTTGCCTTCCAGAGCACCAAATGACAAATCCTTTGGAATGAAGATGACTAAGGACCTTATAATATTATGTCTAGAACTGTAAAGACAAAATCCAATCTATAGAGAAATGTGGAGAAAAACACTTTCTCCCTATCATTCTGCTAACCTTGCCAAGCACACTCTTCAAACTAGTGAATAGAACTTTTTCTGTACAATGATTTAGACCACCAAATTCTAGATTTAGTATCTTCAAACATTTCTCTAAATCATATCAAAAGCTCATACTCTGGTCTTTACTATAGTGAAAATGCAGAGAAAAATACCTTGATAGTGTTCTTTAATCAATCAACAAACATCAATATTAGAAGATACAGTTGGCACCAATGACAACACAAACATGTTGACATCAATGACAACACTAGCTAGCACATACTTGAAACAATCTCCCCCTTTTTCATTGATGGCAACATATGATGTGAAAAACATGGTCCACCATCAAGATATAATTTTGCATCAGAACTCCCCCTTTCTTTTTACACCTCTGCACTCTTACCCCCCCTGAGTTTTTCACATGATCTCTCTCCCCCTTTGACATCAATGGCAAAGGGCATCACATCTCTTCTACTGTACATACTTGCACACTATTGCTCTGATTAGTCTGAGACCATTGTTTACTCCCCCTGAATGTAACAATCATCTCAAACCACTACCTGCTCCCCTTGAGAGGTAGCCTCCAACATTAGTCCAAAGAGAAATGTACTTTGAAGAACACTGGACTGATGCACCTTCCTATGCATCTAGTTCAAGGAAGGAGGGGAAATAACCCCTATTTTCTCTCAAAGATACTCAAATGTGTCTTTTGGAAGAGCCTTAGTGAATATATCATTAACTTGATCTGTTGTAGGCACATACTCAAGCTTCACCTCGTTCTCTACAACTTTCTCCCTTAAAAATTGATACTTGATTGAAATGTACTTTGTCTTTGAATGCATCACTGGATTCTTTAAAATATTTATGGTACTTGTGTTATCACAAAGAATAGGGATTGGCCCATCATACTCAACTTTGATATCTTTCAAGGTCTGCTTCATCCATACCACATCAGTACAGCATGATACTGTAACAATATATTCTACTTCTGTAGTAGACAAGGAAACAAATTCTTGTTTCTTGCTATGCTAGGACACTACCCTATCTCCAAGGAAGAATGCACCTCCACTTGTGATTTTCCTATCATCAGTACATCCAACCCAATCTGCATCTATATAGGCACATAAAGAAAAATCATTGTTCTTAGGATACCACAAGCCATGATCAAGAGTGGCCTTCAAACACCTAAATATCCTCTTTACTGCCATCACATGTGATTCTCTAGAATCTGATTGAAATCTGGCCACAATATAGACTACATGCATGATATCTGGTCTGGTAGAAGTTAGGTAAAGTAGTCCTCCAATCATTGATCTGTACTTGCTTTGATTAGCCTTATGAGATTCATCATTCTTGCTTAGTTTACAACCAATAACCATAGGAGTGCATACCGGTTTAGAGTCCTCCATTCCAAACTTCTTCAATAATTCCCTGACATACTTTGATTGAGAAATGAAAATGCCTTTGTCTGTCTATTTGATTTGCAGTCTAAGAAAGAAGTTCATCTCACCACACATAGACATCTCAAATTCTTTTTGCATTTCATTTGCAAAATTCTTGCACATTTCTTCATTTCCATCAAATATGATATCATCTACATAGACTTCAATAATTAGGATTTGGTCTTTGCTTACCTTGATATACAAATTACTATTTGCGGACCCTTTACTAAAACCTTGTTGTAATAGATACTTGTCTAGTCTTGCATACCAAGCTCTGGGAGCTTGTTTAAATCCATACAAAGCCTTCTTCAACTTGCATACCATGTCTGGTTTGTCTAATAACTGGAGCCCATCTAGTTGCTCTATGTAGACCTCTTCTTCTAGCTCACAATTCAAGAAGGCAGATTTCACATCCATCTGATATACATTAAAATTTTTTTGTGCTGCAAATGCCAAAAATAGCCTGATAGATTCCATTCTTGCCATTGGAGTATAGGTCTCTTCATAATCAATTCCTTCAACTTGGGAGTAGCCTTTACATACAAGTCTTACCTTGTTTCTCACAACTTCTCCAACTTCATTCAGTTTGTTTCGAAAAACCCACTTTGTTCCAATCACATTATTGTTTTTAGGTCTGGGGACAAGTTCCCAAGTCTTGTTCTTCTCAATCTATAGCAGTTCTTCTTCCATTGCCTTGACCTAATGGTCATCATTGCATGCTTCATTTATTTTTTTAGGTTCCACTTTTGAAAGTAGACAAAGATTTACTTGTTCTTCTGCAATCTTGCTTCTTGTCATCACACCTTTTCTTTTGTCACCAATAATCTAATCTTTAGAATGATCTCTTTGTACATACCTTGGAGTTTTAAGAATTCTTCCAGAACAGTTTGTACTTTAGTCTAAACTTCCTTTTCTTTTCTTTTTTCAACCTTTTCTATGTCAGTAGATCCATCTGACTCATATCCATCTGGTTGAATATATTCATCTACCTTCACATTTGCACTTTCAATGATCTTTCTCAGTCTTTTGTTATAGCACCAATAAGCCTTGATTTTAGTAGAGTACCCAAGGAATATGCAGGTTCATTACATCTAGCATCAAACTTTCCTAATTCATCATCTCTCTAATGTAGCATTTGCTTCCAAAAACTTTGAAGTATTTGACAGTAGGAGTTCTACTATACCACAGCTCATAAGGTGTCTTTGTTTCTTCTGCTCTGATTTGCACGACTATTCTGAATGTAGACAATAGTGTGTATTTCTTCTTTCCGATATACTTCTTATAAGTCTGCTTCCTTGATCATTTCTCTGGAAACTTCTTGAATAGTTCTATTCTTCCTTTCAACCACTCCATTTTGTTGAGGAATCTAGCGAGCAGACAGATGCCTCTTTATTCCATTTTCTTCACAAAAAGCATTGAACTCATTTGAGATAAACTCACCACCTCTGTCAAATCTTAAGCATTTGATTTTCAAATCCAATTCATTTTCAACCATACCTTTAAATGCCTTGAACTTATCTAGAGCTTCTATCTTTTCTCTAAGGAAAGTAACCCAAGTCATTCTTGAAAAATCATCAATAAGAAGCATGAAATACCTTTCACCTTGCAGACTTCTTGTTCTTGTGGGACTACACAATTTTGTATGCACCAGCTCTAGTAAACTGGTAGATGATTGTTCTTTGCTTTTGAAAGTAGTCTTTGTCATCTTCCCAAACTTGCATTCTTTGCATATAGCATTGACAAGCATCACAATCTTGGGAAGGTCTTTTACAACTTGAACAATGCTTATTCTCACCAGATTATTGAAGTTAATGTGACACATTCTCCTATGCCATAGCCAACTTTCATCTATCTTAGCCAATAAATAACAATTTTTAGCACCTTTCGAATGATAAACATTACCATGAGTCTTCTTACTAGAAGCAATTAGGGTTCTAGAGCTATTTTGTATCTTACACCCATTGTCCTTGAACACAAGATTATAACCTTTGTCACACATTTGTCCAACACTTAGAAGATTATGCTTTAGGCCCTTGACATAAAGAACATCATCTGTATTATGCTTGCCATCAAAAGTAATAGATCCCTTTCCACAAATCTTACCAGCTGCATCATCACCAAACCTAACAAGACCTCCATCATATTTTTCAAACTTAACAAACTTACTCTTGTCTCTTGTCATGTGATTTTAACATCTTCTATCTATGATCCATTCATCTTCCTTTTTAGCATGAAATGCAGACAACTCTCCTGGACTTCCTTCCTTCACACAACTAGCAAGATTAGCAGAAACATGTTCTTCTCAAAGTGCAATAAACAGACATTCACTACTAATACCATCATTAGAATTAGATTGATCATCAGTTACACCATCATCATCTCTAACATAATAACTCTTTCTTACCATCTTTCCTTTACTTTCATTGATTTTCAAGGCTTTGTCAAGACATCTTGAAGCATAGTGACCAATTTTACCATAATTGAAGCACTTGAAAGGTAACTAACCTTTGAACTTTCCTCTACTGCCCCTTTTTCTTCTAATTGCAAATTTGGCTTCAAGATCTGCAAAATATTCTTCATCTGATTCCATAGCATATTTATCTAATCTAGTAGTCTTTTCTTCCTTGGACTTGAAAGTAGTCTTAGTTTATAGGGCCATCAGTCTTTTGAAAGCTTGCCCATATCAAGTAACTCTTCAATGGTAGATACCTTGTGACTATAAGATTTGGGAAGAGTTTTGAGTATCTTATATGTAACATCCTCATCCTTTAATTCTCCACCAAGACCCCTGATGTTGCTGACTTCATCAATATTCTACAAGTAACTTGCTATGTTCTCATCTTCATCCATTCGCATGGTTTCATATGTGGTCTTCAAATTTTGCAACTTGACCTTCTTGACTGATGCATCACCTTCATAGATTTGCTTTAATTTTTCCCAGATCTCATGGGCAGTTTCTAGATTCATAACTTTTGCCATTTTAGTGTTAGAGCAGGCATTTAATAGAGCATTTTAAGCATTATGATTAGCCTCAAAATCTTTAATCTTTTCTTCAGACTTCAAACCATCTTTAGGTACTGTGTACTTATCTTTAACCATTATCCAAACATGATAACCAATAGAGATAAGATAACTTTGCATTCGTAACTTCCAGTAGGCATAGTCAGATCCATCAAACTAAGGAATGCATTTCTTATTTTCCATCCCGGATCTACCTTAAGCTGTTAGGGTTTATTCCAAGGAACTTGCTCTGATACCAATTGTTGAAAGGCACACGACAATTAAGAGGGGGGTGAATCAGTTGTATCAAAATCTTTAACTTCTTTACACAATATCACTTTCACATTCACTTAATCTATCTCCTTATTTTGTTATGAACATTAAACATGAATAACATAATCAAAATATGAACACATCAACACCATACACACATGAACACTAGATTTTTAGGTGGAAAACCCTAAACATGGAAAAACCACAGTGAGTGTTAGCTCACAATATAATGTAGTAACAATACCGAATATCAAAAGGAGGCTCACTGCCAAAAGGGCTCACTACCCAAATGAAAGGCTCACTGCCAAGGGGTGGCTCACTGCCGTGGGTTGGCTCACCGCCAAGGGTTGGTTCACTACTAGGGTTGGCTCACTGCCGAGGGTGAACTGATATAGTAGCATCTACACCATGCCTGAATTCAGTTCCATTGAAGCACAATATCTCCTCTACTCTGCTATGTTTTTACAACTCACACTTTATCTTCACATCTTCGCAGCTTGAACACTCATTCATGAATTTATTACATACATTTATGCCTATAATCAACCTTGGAATGTACATCAAGTTCGGCATACATTCTACAACCATTGGAACTATCTCCAAGGTCGGCATACATACATAAATCAAATCAAGACTAGACCTAAACAAACTTGCGGGGTAAATTAATGAAGGATGAATACATCATGACTTATCTTAGACCCAAATACATCCTCATACACTTGGACATGCTCCCACAATCCACGAATCACCTCCACAACAATTGTGACAAATTAGGTCGGCTAGAGCTTATGCACATATCAAGAACACTTAGAAACATGTTTGCAAGATCTTCATTGTAGCTTGTGGATCAAGCACATGCCTTCAAAACATTTTGGAGACATCTACAAACAACATAGAATCACTTGGGATCCAACAAATCCAACTGCAATAGATCTCACTTGAAGACAACTGATATCACTTGAGAACACATCACAAGCTACTTCTTAACAGACACTGTCAAACTCTGCTAATCACTAACTTGCCTTCCGGAGCACCAAATGACAAATCCTTTGGAAAGAAGATGACTAAGGAACTTATAAGCTTAATTCCAAAATTGGAAATCCAAAATCCAATCTGCAGAGAAATGCGGAGCAAAACACTTTCTCCCTGTCATTCTGCAAACCTTGCCAAACACACTCTTCAAACTGGTGAATAGAACATTTTGTGTATAGTGATCTAGACCACCAAATTCTAGATTTAGCATCTTCAAATATTTCTCTAAATTGTATCCAAAGCTCATACTTCGGTCTTTACTACAGAGAAAATGTGGAGCAAAATACTCAGACAGTGGTCTTCAATCAATCAACAAACAGTAATATTAGAAGATACAGTTGGCACAAATGACAACACAAACATGTTGACATCAATGACCACACCAGTTAGCACATAATTACAACACTTTCCCCTTTTAGATTTTGAACTAACACATACATTTGTTGGTTGTAGGATGATAACGTAATCTTGTTGCAGGTTGTAATTTCTTAACATTGTGGTTTTGCAGGATCACAGACTGGGGGCTTCACCCTCTTGCTCAGTGATGATTTGCGTCCTCTACAATATTCTTTTTGATATCCTTTTTACAATGTTTACTTTCCTGTACTTTGACTTGTGCATATGCACATAGTGTCATATGACCGCTAAAGTGGGGGCTATATGTTATGTCGTAAATTGTGCTCCTTGGTTGTGCAAGCACAATTTCACTATGTTTAGCACCTCCCTTTAGTGATCTCTAGCCTAGTCCATTGTCAGGTCTACCCTAATGTCCTAATTGGGCCCCGATTTAGTGAAAATGTCATAATCCTAGTTAAAGTTTAGTCGTGACCTGAAAACTAATATGAAATTTGGAGTTAGCTCTACATTAAATGCGGGCTTGTAACTTAATTTTTCCAAAGGGCCTAGGGCACCTAGTACCCTGGTCCCTCCCAAGTTTATAGGGATGCAAATTAAGTTTATAGGTCATCCTTTATGTTGGTCAATCTAACCTTAAACTCAAATTTGGTTTTTGGCACATGTTGTCAACTCTTTAATTAGAATTATTCATTTCTAAGTCCTTGTATATAAACAAGTGACTTCTTCATTTGAAACTAGAAGTTTGGAAGAATCTTTGGATGGACATTTTGGAATACAATATCTCTATGCAATATTATGCTCTTGAATTACTACAGGTTGCTTTTGATCAAGTTGAAGGACTTTGCTCTTGGAAGGATTTTGTGAAGGCTAGGAAGTGAGATCTTGAGTCTATCTCACTATTCCTAGGTTGAAGCACTTTGCATGATTGGGCTAAGGGTTGGAACCACCAACTAGAGCTTGGCTTGAGTACCCTCCTAGGGTATGTTTGCATCACCTTCTTATTCAACAAACCTTTGGTGAATCCTTATCCTTGAGGTGAAGTTGTATGTTTCCTTAAGTGAAGCATCTCTTGTATCATCCTATCCTATTTTCTTGAGTCATCTAGGCTTAGGGTTTGATATATTTGATTAGATCTTCCATGTTATTGCTCACACTTAGGGTTTTTAAGCACACACAACATCTTGTTCTAATCTTTGATATTCATGAGGTAGGAATACCGGAATAGGGGCTTGACTAAGACAAGATCCTATATAGCTACAATACTTTTTTCCTTGTTTTGTGCGTGTAGGTTGATTTAATAGGTTTCATAAGACACTGGACGAAGAGAAGACTAATATTGTAGGTACAGGTTGGGTGAAGTTCAGACTTCTAGAAAAACCCTAATTTGGGTCTAGGGCACCTAGTGCCCTGGTACCTCAGTGTTTTTAGCCCTAGGTTTTGATTGTGAATTGTTTCCTAATCTCTACTGTACTTTAAGAATTTATATATCTATTTTTGACAGTCATTTATTGGCTGATCTTGCATAATTAGGGTTTCATGCTTTGACCTAGTTTGATTGGTTGAATTTGATTAACACTCCTTTATACAACAAAGAGATAGAACCCCTGTAGTTTGGCTCTCCTTCAAACTTGGTTTGTGTTCCAATGTTGATAGAAGAGGGTTTGATCTAGTTTAACCTATTAAGCTAGGTCTCCTTTTTCCAACTAACAGTTCCATTTGTTAGTTACATTAAATTTGAGATTAAGTAGAAACTCCTTGGATTATGAGGCTCTAACACAATATTAGACTACATTGTGTAGAAAAAGGATAGCTTCATGACACTAGCAAGACGAACATAGTGAATGAAATTTACTTTTATTAACCTATTTAAAGTGATTTATTGAGGATTTACATCACCACTTATAAAAACCCCCACCCCCTTCTGTGCATGCTTCCCAACCCCAAATACCTACCCATATCACATTTCCCCCAATAATGAAGCAATATATTTGATCACATTTTGGCTATTTAAAAATCCCTAATATGGATACATGTGATAAGGTATTTTTGTACACATAAATCCCCTTAGCATCAAACCAATTAAAAATTTCACCAACTTTTGAAGCCCAAGGCTCATAAATGACAAGGTACCCCTTTCTTAAAGTCATGGTAGATGAGGGTTGAGTTCCTCTTCTTTAGTGCAAAGGTTGGCAAATCCAACATCTATTTTTAAATAATCATCATTACTAAGTTTTTAAAACAACCTTAGATATATATATTTTTTCACCCTAATCCCAAACCCTAGAATTTGGGATAAGAAAATAAGACCAAAAGGCAACAAGGACCCTTTAGGTAATTCTTTCACATGAAGCAATAAAAAAGATGACCATGATACAAAGGTTGAGAGAAACAACAAAAAATACAAGACTATTGGGATAAGGTACCATTAACCTTGTAAATGCCAATATTGTATTCATTCCCTTTATTATTTGTAATTTGTAATTACCCATAAGAGAATGAGGTAGTTTTCACTGGCAGTGGTAATTCCAGAGTCACATGAGGTAATTAAGGAGTGACATTTAAGGTTGGCAATTGTAAAACTCAAAAGTAAATGAGTGTAGGCACTACCTTTGGAGAATACACTATTTTTTAGCATATATAACACATGTCATAATGTTTGGTGGGTGCATGTAAAGAATCTATGACAACTATAAGTTGTCATAAGATTCTATGACACTATGACGCATATGAGTGATATTAATGAGTTGTAAGTTGCTATGTTTAACCCAAGGTTCTCATCTTAGAAATATACTCTTTGGTGGAATCTATGATGGTTACGACACATCATAAGATGTTGTAAGAGGCCAAATTTAGTATTGGGCATCCAACCCTGCATGACTATTTTTGGACAAGTGGAAGATGCTTGTAAGATGACATCTAATGTTTATAGGTTGGATATTCTCATGAGAGAGAAAGTGAATACCTAGGGAGGTGTGAGAGCACTTCTATAAGTATTTTGCAATGCATTTGTTGCTACAATATAGGTTTTAGATACTCAGGTGCTGTAGGAATGCTATTGGATTGAAGACTGGTGGAGAGAGTTGTGTAGTTGATGTATTGTACAATCTTTTATAGATTAATACAAACTTGTGCCTCTTTTCTAGTGGAGTTTTTTTACCCAAAAGGATTTTCTCCATGTAAACACTATGTCATTGTGTTCATTTCTTCATGTTTGATATTTTCTCTGTAGTGGGTTTTATGTTTTGATGCAATCTCCATTGATAATAAATTGATATAAGATCATTAAATATATTTGAATTAGATTTCCATTGATGCAGTTGTGCTTTCATTTCTAACATTTGGTATCAAAACTAGCTAGCTTTGACTCTTGGGTGGTGGTGTGGAAGTTGTAGCTATAGTGGGAGATTTGGTTGCAATTGCTTTGCATATCTTGAGTTGATATTATGGCTGCATCCACTATTGCATCAACCTCTCGATTAGACATTGAGAAATTCAACATAATGGGGTTTGAGCTGTGGAAGCTGAAAATGGAAGACTTGTTGGAAGAAAGAAACTAGTGGTTGGCTGTTCAAAATGAGAAGAAACCTGATGATGTCTCTCCAAATGAATGGGTAAGATTGGATAAAAAGGCATGGGGAACTATCCGTTTGTATCTTGCAGATTCTGTCTTGCTGAGTGTCACAAAGGAAGAGACTGCACATAGTTTGTGGAAATAGTTGGGTGAGATCTACCAAGCCAAGAGTATGGTAAATAAACTTTATTTAATACAAAAATTGTTTTCCATGAAAATGAGAGAGGGTGATTCAGTTGTAGAGCATTTAAATTCATTTAATTTGTTGTTGAGTTAGCTTGCATCTGTAGATGTTGATGCTAGTGAGGAAGATAAATGTATCTTACTTCTTTGTTCTTTACCTGAGTCTTGGGAGAATGTTATCCTTGCTATCACTACTAACCTTGTGGATCTGAAGTTGGATGCTCTTGTTGTAGTTTTACTGGCACAGGAATTGAGAAAGAAGAGTTTAGATAGTTTAGGTGATTCTCTCAGTGTAAGGGGAAGGTATAATGAAAGAGGACCAAAAGGAGATTAGAAAGGGGCTAAGGACAAGTATAAGGGCTGATCTAAGACTCCTAGGAAGAAGAAAAGAGTTAAGTGTTGGAAATGCAGTAAAAGGGGACATGTGAAGGAGTGCAGAAACCCAAAGAAATAGTGGGTGAGTGCTTCTGATAAGTCCTCGAATGTAGGTGAAGATGTTTTACTTTTTGCATGCAATATTGTTTCTAATGAGCATTGGTTGGTTGACTCAATATGCTCATTTCATATGACCCTACATAAGGAATGGTTTTCCACATATGAAGAGTATGATGGAGGTAATGTGTACCTTGGGGAAAACTCTACATATCCAATAGTTGGGAAAGGCAAGGTATTGTTGTGTTTCAGTGATGGGAGGATTAAAACCCTCCCTAGTGTTTTTCATGTTCCTAAATTAGCTAGAAATTTGATTTCTATTTCAAAGATGAATGATTTGGGAATGCATGTGACTTTTTACAAGTATGACTGCAGATTGGTGAGAGGGAACTTGGTGGTAGTGAAGGGAAAGAGATTGGGAAACTTGTTTAAGCTTGAAGCCCTACAGTTTGTAATGCCTCTTATGCATCTGAGGCTAGTACTGAAAATACATGTATGTTGTGGCACCGCAGATTGGGTCACACAAGCAATAATGTATTGAAAACTATTGAATAAATTTTTTTTTGATGGTTTCTCTTATTTTGATGAGCACTTTGATTTCTATGAGCATTGTGTGTTTGGTAAGTTACAAAATAGAAAATCATTTCCTTTAGGAAGCAATAGAGTAAAAGAGAAGTTAGAAATTGTTCATATAGATGTGTTTGGACCTGTGGATAATTATTCTATTGGAAAATCTCATTATTTTGTCACCTTCATTGATGATGTATCCAAATTTACATGGATTTATTTTATGAAACACAAATGTGAAGTTTTCACAAAGTTTAAGGATTTTAAAGTCTTAGTAGAGAACAAATCAGGGTTGAAGATAAAAATATTAAGATCTGACAATGAAGGGGAATATTTCTATAAGGAATTTGATGAGTTATGCAAGCATATAAGTATTATCAGACAAAAGACAACTCTATATACACCACATCAGAATGGTGTTGCAGAAAGGATGAACCAAACAATCATGGAAATAGCCAGAAGTATGCTGAGTGATGCACAATTCGATAAATGCTTTTGAGCAGAGGCTGTGTGTACTACTTGCTACTTGATTAATAGATCCCCTTGTAAGGCTCTTGATTTGACACCTTATGAAGTGTGGATAGGTAAGAAACCTTATGTTTCACATTTAAGGGTTTTTAGTTGTGAGGCTTTTGTTCATGTGCCTAAGGAAAAGCGATCTAAGTTGGATCCAAAAGTTGAAAAGTGTACATTCATTGGATATGGTGATAATGTCAAAGGTTATAAGATTTGGAATCCACTAACCCATAAGATTATCTATTCTAGAGATGTTATTTTTAGGGACCTTAGAGCTATTTCTGAACCTGAGCAG